>CM035844.1:392161316-397763816 GCA_020510985.1 Pholidichthys leucotaenia | reverse complement strand
ACTATACAGTAAACTCAATATAACAATAAAATTGACCGCTTTCGGACACTACTGGGCTTGTTTTCATGGCACAATTAATGTCGTCATCACGTGAGTGTCATATTGATAGAAGGATCAGCTCACGAGCGGGGAACCACACCAGAGAAAACAGTTGCGACACAGAGAAGCAACATTTAAACAGTTTATTTATTTCAAAAATAAGAAGCACAGTTATGGAAAATGCCATTCGCCAGAAGAAGACTCAGCCTGTGGGGAGAGACGAGAGCGAATTAGTGGAGGATGGAGGCTAGGGAAGTAGGTAGACAAATTGCCACTTACATGAGTCGAGCACAGAACCCAACAGAGAGACCCAGCAGTAATAGACGAACCAGCGGGAAGAAGCTGGCAGGGAGCAGGACTGGGAAGGAGCTAGGTGGTGTCTGAACGGGTGGAGATTGGCTGCTGAAGCGGGGTGAGGATGATGGGGCAGGTGAGCGCACAACAATCTCCGAAGACGCACCACACCGATGGCAACAACCTGAGAAAAGGAGAAGAGAGAGGAATTAATTAGGTTATCCCAGGGGTGGGCAAACTTTTTGACTAGTGGGCCACAACAGGTTCTAAAATTTGACAGAGGGGCCAGACCAGGAGCAGATGGATGGGGTGTTTTGGTGACCCACCTCATAGGAGAAAAAATATATCATGGGATATGTAGAAAACGTGGTTTAATATCAATTGAAAATGAACAAAGGCATTACAACAAAATATCTGTCTTTGAAGCCCCACGGTACTTAGCTCTTTATTGAAATGACTCTTAAAACACTGAAAATTAAATGAATGAAATACAGCTTTTTTATTACTAACAGTTACTATTTAAAAGCACTGAAAGTTCTGTTATCTGTCAAGATATCTTCATCATCACTTTCCTCCTGACGGTCTTTATTTCAAAAACGGTAGGAGATGCAGATGCACTTGTCCTTCTTCTTCTATTTAGTGTGCGTCCCCAGTGCCAAAACTCAACAACCAGCGCAAGGACAGAACAGAGTCACGGCGTGCCAGTATGCGGAGCGCGTTATATTTGATCTGGTGCGCATTGTTTATTTTGAGAACGTACGTGCACCTGCGCACCACTTATATGCACCCCTTAACAGAAATGATGTGTAACATGTAAGGCTTATTGAACAAACTATTTTTCAAATGCATTTTTTACATAACACAACGGAGAAACTTACTTTCAGTTTTAGTGGGAACAGTGTTGTTGGTCTCCCTTTTTAGCCAGCGCATCAAAGTCTGGAGTTAGTTTTGTTGTGGCAATTCTCAGGATGGATCTGGGGTGTTGGTCTGTTAACTTGGATCTGTGGCTGGCTTTGTTGATGTTCATGACGCTGAACGTCTGTTCACACATGTAGGTCGAGCCGAACAACGCCAGCATCTTCTGTGCTGTCCTCCGGAGGTTTGGAAACGCGGCTTCATTAAGTGAAGCATAAAAGTCATTCAGTTTAAGAGAGTTGAACTTCTCTTTTAAGACGGGGTCAGACTGAAGATCGATCAGTTCCAGCTGCAGCTCCTCTGGTGCTGTTTCAGGGTCTTGTGACAGTGGACAGTCCACCAACTGAAGTGACTTCTCAATTTTTTCAAAATCAGAAAACCGACAGCAGAATTCTCCGTGCAGCACATCCAGTGACACGCTGTATTTCTTCACTTTTGCGCCGGCCTCTTTCAGTGTGGCTAGTGTAGGAAAATGAGTGAATGACTTATTTAAAATTTGCCTGGAGAATAAAGCCAGCTTGGATTTGAAGACTTTCACGTTTGTGTACATGTTGTGCACAAACTGATCCTTCCCCTGATCCTTAGGTCCACTCATCTTTACAGAAGGGCTGAGGGGTCAAAGAGTAAAGCGCAAATGCTGCACCTCAACAAAGGTCAATGTATCTAGAGTGCGCCATCTAGTGGGAAAGCGTGAGAATTGCAGGGAAAATAAAACATTAACAAGGTTTATTAATATAATTTCTTCAAGTTCGGCAGGCCGGATTAAAAAGCTTAACGGGCCGCTTATGGCCCCCGGGCCGTAGTTTGCCCATGCCTGGGTTATCCTCAAACAACAATTTTCAACTCGCTTGCAACTTAGCTAGGCAGTATACCCAGCGAGCCAGCGCTGAAGCCTCCGCTTGGCGGTCCTTTATGTGCTAGCGAGGCAGAAGTGGCAGGTGCATCTAATCACGCAGGTGTTGTGATTGCCTGTGGAGTTGGGGAATCTTTTATCAGGAAGGAGGGGGCACGCGCTCACATGGACATGACAGTGAGAGTAAAATGTAACAGGCTAACGGTGGTAAAAAAAAATGAATACCTGCATGTAATTTGTAGTAAATATGTATTAAATCAGATCATTTTTGCTAAATTATTAAATATAAGTACCTTAAGATAGTTTATGTTGTGATATGAAGCTCTTCTCTCACTGCTCCGTTGGCTGCACATTCGCTATGTAGTACATTATATGGGGAAGGAGTTTCTTTTTTCCAGCCTTATTCCTTTTCTTTTTATACTGTGCACACCAATGAAGAGAGAGAGAAACTCCATTTCAATTCTCCTGTTAACCCCACAAACGGGTTAACATCTCCTGTATGTCCTGTACGTATAGTAGTATTGACAATAGAATCTTTGAATCTTGAATCTTGAATTATAGCTTCATTATAGCCATGTTATACAATTTTACTGAGTGGATATGCCTTAATCAGTGTGTCAATCATAATACAGTGATGCTTATAGACATTCAAGTATGTTCCAGACAAAATAGCATGGCTTTCGGGACTTATGTGTTTTTGCAAAAAAAATGTACTAATAAATTGCCAAAAAGTAACAATGAGTTGATGTTTGATTTTTTTGCTTTATTATGTCAGAGATGCTCGTATTTCAAGTGACCATGTCTTAGAAGCTGATTTGGAAATACTAACACCTATAAACCTACAGATGAAAAAGTGTTTTTTCTCATTGTGAACTCAACTGTACTTACCTGTTTTTGCAAAAGAACTCTTCATGTGTCTACAACCCATCAGTTCTTTATTTGGCAAGCCACTCGCCCTTATTTTGAAGAGTTGCAAGACTGGATAGGAATTCTTATTTTGAAAGACCATCCCTAAATGAGCTTGATTTTACACCTGCAGAGTTTAGACTGGAAATGTTTATCTTCTCCTGCCCCCCTCCACCCAATTTCCTGTGCCAAAGTGGGCCTACTTTTATTCTGTTATCTTCCATTTTTATCTTTGCTTGCTGCAGTGTACATTTCTCTGTGAGCATGCCATGCTGAGCTACTGCTCAGACTTCAGCAGCGGCAGCTCATATTAATGTGACAAATACGCAAATATGCATGATATAATCTTTTTATGTATCATGGGCAGCCAAATGTACCAATACAACAGATATATTTGGTATATCGCCCAGCCCTAATGTACATATTGCAATTTGGTTTGGATGATTTTTGCGGGAGTTTTAGGGCAAAAGGTCAAATGTCAAGATTGGCATTCCCTATTCCCCATTACTATACAACAAGTAAAGCTAGTATCACCAAACTTGGTACACAGGTTCACTCTGAGATCCTGAATTGTGACTATGGGTTTGGGATCACAAGGTCAAAATGCCATAGAAACTATATCGCAACAACAAAGAAAGCTAGGGTCACCAAACTTGTTACTCAGATTCACCTCAGGTCCATGACCTACACCAGGGGTGTCCAATCATGTGCCATGGAAGGCCAAGACCCTGCAGGTTTTCTCCTCTACCCAGTCTCTTCAGCAGGTGTTTTCACTTATCAGCAATCAGTGGGAAGAAATTCAGTAAAATCTGGTGTTGAAGACACTGGGTGGAGGTAAAGCCTGCAGGGTCTTGGCCCTCCATGGCACATGATTGGACACCCCTGACCTACACCTATGGGTTTGGGGTCAAAAGGTCAGTGGTCAACATTAACATTCCCTTTGCACTATTACTATAGAACAAGTTTAGCTACGATCACCAACTTGGTACACATGTTCACCCTGAGCCTATGACCTCTGTCTATGGGTATGGGTCAAAAGGTCAAAGGCCAAGGTTGGCATGCCCTATTACTATAGAATGAGTAAAGCTAGGGTCACCAAACTTGCTACACAGATTCACCTTGGGATCCTGACTTACAGCTATGGGTTGTATACAGTGTTTTTTGTTGCATATTCATGGATACTATGCTTATCATAATTTGGTTCTGCCCCAATAATTATATGTAAAAGTTGAAAACTGCTCTTCTTCTGTGGCATATGGGGATCTTCAAAGAAAATGGGTGGGGAATATTGCACTCGCCTCAGAGTGCTCTTGTTAAAACTAATTAATTGGATCTGTTTTCAAAAATCTCAATTAATTATGATTAAAATTTTAACTAATTAACTAAATTAACTAGTCAAGTGTGTTTAATTGCAGGGGAAAACTTTAAGTAGGGGTGGAGTAAGCGTATATAGGCACAATGCACATAAACAGGTATTTTACACTTCTTTACCACAGAATGAGTTTTAGAACATGTTCAGCCTGTTTCCCATGGCAATCAGCCTTGACAGCACTGTAAAAATCTGAAGGAAATCAACATGATAGTGGCAGTATTTTCCTTGCTGTCATAATAATCATAATCATATACATGCACAGTCCAATTGTAACAGCTCCGTCTAATCTCTGATTAGAGAGTATCTGTACCAAACAAACAGTTAAAGGAGATGCATTTTCATATTTAAATCCTTACATGTTTAGTTCAGAGTATTTTTATAAAAGTAAAATCTCACCTATGAAATGCTATGCCTTGTTCTTTAGTTTTCTTTGTCCATTTATTACAACTGCCACATGTGACACAAAAATCCGGCATCTTCATGGATCTGAATGACCGGTTTGAGCTTTAGAACGCTGTACCAATATGGCAGCAGTATTAATGCATGCTGAGAAGCCAGATGTGACACCATGGTGGGCTAACTTCCGGTTAGCCTGAGATTCATTCCCTGCGGTAGCCCCTTTCAGTGTGTAGTTAAACATAAACTACAGTCTGAATGTGTCACAACCCTCCCCATGCGCTTTTACGCAGCGCTCGGAGGAGGGGAAGAATGAATGGACTTATACGCAGGTTACACCACACACACATTTATTAGACAAAAAGGTAAACAGTTCCAAAAATAAAGACATACAAAAAAGTAACAGGGTGCTCTAACGGGCATCACATGATGACATGCAGCGGGCAGACTACAGTACACGGTGGCCACGAAACAAACAATACAAATAATGTTTTAGCTTGGGTAAACTTGGAGTTCTGTAGGAGGCTCGACTGGCTGGAACAAAACTGGGTTAAGAGCCAAAGCGTAGCAGTCAACTGCACGGGGAAACGCAAACAGATTTACTCACAGTACAGAAGCAGTCCGATTAGTCCAAGATTCCAGCGAGCAATACACACACCGAGGGGAGCAGCGACAGTGTGGAACACAACATGCCTTCATTGAGACAAGCATCCATACAGCGATTAACATCTGTATGACTTGCGCAATGGTCCAGCAATGCTTGACTGGCAAAGGCCACCTAAGTACAAGCATTGCTGGCACCACAAATTGGGAGCACCTGGGCGAGGCGTGGGAATGACAGTTACCGTGTAGGAATCAGCTGGCTGTCAAGAGAGAGGGGGCGTGGTCGGACCGGTGAGTGTTAGACAGTGCCCACACAAATGTAGGTCAAAGAGGCTGCCTAATAGCCGCCGGCCAGAGCGGTGGCTACAGGCATGGAAAAGAAAAAGAACAAAGACATAAAAATAGCAAGAACTCAAAAGATAACACAATACATAAATCACCCGATACCTGAGCCACAAAGAACGGTCAGAACCGAGCCTACAGGACAACACCGGCTTGGTTCGTGACAGAATGTCCACACAGTATGACTGTGATACCTCAGCAAACTGATTTGAACGCCCAGAATTAAATAAAATTAGGAGTGCGGGGGCTATTGTGTCCCACGCCATGTTCTCTCACGATCTTCCGGTTAGCATTCCGCTCGGCTGCTGGTTTTAATGTCTGTCTAAATGTAATCTACGGTCCAAATGTCCATATAATATGACATCAGTACTCCAGCAAACTGATTTGACCACCCAGAATTAAATAAAATAAGGAATTGTCATGTCATGTCCAAAGCCAAAGACTGTCCAAGTGACCGTTATGTCCGGGCCGCCAGTTTTGCTATAACAGAAAGTGCTGGGGGGGGAAGGGGGGTAATTTGCATTAAATATTTTAAATCCTTTAATTGTACTACTGTAATTAATCACGTTAACATATTAATGTTCCCAGCACTACTTTAAATACTAATGATCCCCATTTCACCCAACCCCCCCCCATTATTTCTGATGTGATTGGCAGCCATATTGAGGCTAATGTTAGCTGGTTAGCCACTGACTTTGGTGACGAACACAACTTGAGTGAACTAACATAAAATTGGCAGAGTGTGAGAATGTAAAACTTAGCTTTAATAATAATGTGAATAGTTTAAGTTATTTTCACATTACTGTCTTCTGTAATTTCCCCATTGTGTGACTAATAAAGGTTTGTCTTATTGTATCTTAGCTTTTCTCTTCTGTTTGCGCACCATCCTCCACTTCATGCCCATATGAGGACTTATACACAAAGCAGCCTTTAAGTGCATAATACTGTGTATATTTTTCCCTCTTCTTCTTCTTCTTCTTCTTCTTCTTCTTCTTCTTCTTCTTCTCCTCCTCCTCCTCCTCCTCCTCCTCCTCCATTTGCCTGTTAATTTTTATATTGTTTATGAGATTTGGCAGCAAGCAATTACTTGTATGTGTCCTTCTAAGGAAGAGATTCATTTAAGTTACAGGGAGAGTTGCAGAGAAGGTGAAATTGTTTGAGATGTACTGTATACTCAAGTATGAGTAGAAAATGTTCCTTTTTATGGAAAAAACTACGTGAGTACATGTGCTTAAATAACTAACGCGTTACTATACCTTTATCATCACTTAACTTCTGTGCCTAAAGCTCTATAATTTCACACAACCTGGTCTTCACTATAGATAAAGCAGGCGAGAAGAGGGATATCGACCCAAACGCCGGCCGGTTCGTCCGTTACCAGTTCACCCCCGCTTTTCTCAGACTCCGACAAGTCGGGGCCACGTAAGTGAAAATGTGTTTGAATCTGTATCTAAAGTAAGCCTTTAAGTAACAAATGAACAGTCTGCCTCTCTCTCTGTCGCTCTCTCTCTCTTTCTCTTTCTCTCTCTGTCTTTTTGCATCCAGTGTTGAGTTCACGGTCGGAGACATGCCAATAGAAAACTTCAGGATGATTGAGAGACATTATTTCAGAGACAAACTGCTCAAGAGTTTTGACTTTGAGTTTGGCTTCTGCATGCCGAGCAGCAAAAACACCTGCGAACACATCTATGAATTCCCTCCTCTGTCCGAGGACATCAGTAAGTCTGCACACACCTGAAAAAGTTTAGAGAGGAAAGCAGCATCATACACTATTACAGCTGTTTAAAACTACGAAAGTATGAAATTGTGTGGGTTTTTTTTAACCATTTTGTGTTTAAGGCAACAATTAAGCAATAGCACACAAGACAGAGTGCTGTGTCGTGACTATAGCTTGGCCATGATATTATTTCTGTTATTGTTTCTATACAGCAGTTCCACAAATGTAATCTATTATTTATTGATTATGATTTGCTTGTTAATTTGATTCGCCAACATGAAAGCAGTTCCATGACTCCTGTACTTGAAGGTTGTTAACAAATCCAAGCATTCAGTATATTACAAACCGTAATAACTATATTGTCATATTAGACATACGTATGTTCAACCGATTTTTCTGTTGTGCCCCAGTAATCGTTCACATATACACAGTGCTCCGATACGGCCTTTTCCAAGTTTCCTTTCCAGTCACTTCAGCAAAGTGGCTCAGTAGCTTACCTTTCTGATGAGTCCAGATGACAAATCTAACCTCAGCTTGTCCATCATTTTCCCAGTGGACCTGACGTTTGCACCATAGAGACTAGGGAGCAGTGGTCTATCTGTGCGGAGCAGTGTTAGCCTAGCCAGTTGACCTACCTGGTCCAACTAATCCCTGATTTTGTTTACGCTCTGTTCACTACCGCCTTCTTGGCAACTCTAGATGGAAGTAGAGTTGAAAGTATGTCTTATGATGAAAGGCATTAAAACAATTTGTGGTACAACTCATTTAAAATAAAGAAGCTAAGTGGGCTATCTCTTAGCATAAATGAGGAAGAACACAAGTTTGTGAACACTTCATTTAGTGCGGACTGTCTCTTCTCAAGCTGCTCCTCACTATGGAAAAGAGTGTACAGTACACGACATTATGTTTAGATTATAATTCTCGCATTATAAGAAGCAAACATCTGTACTGTAATAAATCATTATTTGAATAAATTAGTGTCAAATTTTAAAAAAGCAAGTTACAAAACAAAATGGCAAATTTACAAATAAAGACTGGTCAATTTTACAAGAAAAAAATATGCAAATGTACAAGTGAACATCTCAAATTTGTAAGTTAAAAATTTACTTATTACTAAAGCAAATCAATGAAATTTTGATCTGTTTTACTTTCATTGTAAGGCCAAATATTTTTTGTCACTCCATACAGAAAAAAAAATCATTTTAGATCGGTAGAGCTTACAATTTCAACCAGGGTTCTTAGGGACTCCAGGTGTACTGAAAAACTGGCCAGTTTTTTTGGGCCAGTCAAGTGAAACCAGACAGCTCTGCTGAACCAGACATTTTTTTTTCGTGGCACACCAGCAACAAAGGTTGAAAATCACTGTGAGTTTGGCTGGTGAAATGGTAATGCATGTATTCAACCCTTAAGCTGGGGTTCACACTATAGCATTTGGACCAACTTTTTCAGATGTTTTGAAAAATCAGAGAAAGTACACGCAACACACACCAACTTTTACAAACTTTTGCTAGCATTTGCCAGCGTTGCATTCAGCATTGGCAAACTTTTGCCAACTTAGGCTAGTGTATGTGTAGCACTTGCCAACGTAGGTTAACTTAAGCAAAAGAATACTCAGCACAGGTCAGCTGACATCAGCGTCAGACAACGCTCATATAAAGATCAGCATTTGTGGAGGTATCCTGCCATCCTGGACCTGCTTTTCTGAGTGGATTCACACTACAACATTTGGACCAACTTTTACTAACATTTTGGCAAACGTCTGGCTCTGCTGGCAAAAGTTGATAAAAGTTAATGATAGTTGGTATTTGTTGGCAAACACTGGTGAAAGTTTTATTTCTTGAAAATTTTCAGCATGCTGAAAATTTGCCAACGTTTGGACATAAACGGTGGTGAAAGTTGTGCTCAGTTTGTAAAAGTTCCAGAGCGCTGGGCTTAGTTATGCAGAGTTCACCTAAGTCAGCCGAAGTTAAGCTCCATTGGCAAATGTTGACTGAATTGCTGGTGGAAGCAGATGTTTTTAGACCAAAACTCAATTCAGACATGTACGAACGAAAGAGAAATAGAGAGAAGGGGGAATTAAAAAAAGAAAATATATATGTAAAAGGACAATGTACAGTATTTGTTTTGTGATAACATGGTGTGTATGACATGTTTTTTTAATCTACGGTGTGTGTGTGTGTGTGTGTGTGTGTGTGTGTGTGTGTGTGTGACATAGGGTTACACAGGGTGCGTGTGAAGCGCCTAGTGCAGTAGTACAGTAACATAGAGATGTTTGTAGATAGTGCATGTTGCATGGCATATGTTGCATGTTGCTTTCTGCTTGCTGCTCTGCTTACAGCTACCGCCACCAGCTAGCCCCCACGGGGGTGAAAAGAGGAGCCGAGTGCGTAAGTCTCCTCCTGCTGGTACATAGCCTCTCCACCACCAAGACCCCTGCAGTGCCTCCTCTTGGCCACACATGGTAACTGGGTACCCTGCGGTCCCAGGCTAAACTGGAGGGGGATCTTGGAGCAGCAGGGGGCCCCAGAGATGCGGTGTATAGGCCCACCCTGTGTGGACACGCCCTGACACCCGTCAACCCCTGCCCCAACTATGGGTAAATAGCCCCACTGCCTTGTGGGTAATCTATTAAGGTGAAGGCTAAAGGAGCAACCCCTGACAGAAAAGCAATGCGCTGGTGGTGCACAAAAGGCGGAACTTAAAAGACCAAGGACCCGGCAGCCTCCTGCAGCCATGTTGAGGGACTGGTCATCATGGGCTTACCCACGCCACTGGGTCTACCTCATCATCGCGAAGACAGTGCTATTGGGAAGAGCGCGCCCCCTATGGCACTCTAAATAATTCAATGCGCAGGTGTCCACCTCTGACCATGGTGGGCCTTACCTTCCTGGACATCTGGTTGAAGTCTGGCGGCGACAGGGTGTGTGGCGACGGGAGCAGGTATGAATGTTACTGGGAGCTCCTAGCTATAGCCCTGCACGTCAGCAGCACAGGGCTATTATGGTCGCTAACAGCTGGGGTGGCATCTGTTTTCGGCAGACCCCTGTGTGATTGTGCAGCCCTATTTAGGACAGCACTGCTCACCCCAACTGGGGAGGGGCCTAGGAAAAGTGGCCTAAAAATTGCCCACCCATCTTTCGCCTGAACAGGTTACCGTGCCTGTTGGGTCATTCCACCTCTGCGGTCGAAACAATAAAAAGAGAACATGCAACCTAAAACTGGCAACATGGAATGTAAGGACACTTCTGGATCGAGGTTCTGATAGACTCCATAGGAGAACAGCTCTGGTTGCTGCTGAACTGAGTCGCTACAACATTGATATTGCTGCACTGAGCGAGACCAGGCTCCTAGATGAGGGCTCTTTAATAGAGGAAGGGATGGGCTACACATTCTTCTGGAGGGGTTACCCCTCAGGAGAACAACATCTGCATGGTGTAGGACTGGCCATCAAAAACACCCTTCTACCAAGACTCAGTGAAACACCTGTTGGCATTAAAGAGAGACTGATGACACTCCGTATCCCCCTGGTTAAGAATCGCTTTGCTACACTTCTTAGTGCCTATGCACCGACCCTGCCATCGGAGAGTGAGGCCAAGGATTCCTTCTACCAGTCACTGGACGAAACTCTTCGCCGGATCCCCAAGAATGACAAGATCTTCTTACTTGGAGATTTTAACGCCAGAGTGGGTCAGAACAACCAGATATGGAGTGGAGTGCTTGGCAGACACGGAGTTGGCCAGGCTAATGCAAATGGAGTGAGGTTGCTCACTCTCTGCTCTGAGCATAACCTGACCATAACCAACACCATCTTCCAGCAAAAGGCCAAATACAAAACATCATGGATGCACCCTCGCTCTAAACACTGGCACCTGATTGACTACATCATTGTGAGGCGCAGTGACATCAGAGATGTCCACATCACCCGTGCCATGAGAGGTTCAGAATGCTGGACAGATCACCGGCTGATCGTGGCCAAGGTCCACGTGCAAGTGCGCCCCCCCTTGCGACTACAAAGGCCCAAAAGGAGGAAACTTGATTGCTCCCGTCTAGCAAATCTGGATGCAAGAAATGACTTTCGTCTCTCCCTGGTTGAGAAACTAGGGGGGTGGAGCATTTCTTGAGTCTGCCTGAGAAGACCATGGACCAGAAGTGGGACTTCATCAGCTCAGCTCTTTGTGAGGCAGCAGCCCAAACGATTGGCTATAAGAGAAAGAACCACCAAGACTGGTTTGATGACAACTCGGACACCATCCACGACTTGCTGGAGGACAAGCACAGAGCACATCAGGCAACCTTAAGGAACCCCTCATCCATTATCATCAGGCATCAGTGGCAGAGAGCTTGGCGGGATGTACAAAGGGCTACTCGGACAATGCAGAACGAGTGGTGGACAAAAAAGGCACATGAAATCCAGGCCTTTGCCGATAAAAATGACATGCATAATTTTTATAATGCTGTCAAGAAGATTTACGGCCCAACAAATTGCTGCATCACTCCCCTGAAAACAGCAGATGGGCTGAGAATCCTAAAGGATCAGCCTAACATCTTGCTGAAATGGGCTGACCACTTTAGTACCCTGCTTAACCAGGACTCAGATGCAGACCCCACTGTTCTCGACGACTTGCCTGCACTTCCTCCGATGCAAGACCTGGATCAGCCCCCAACCTTCCTGGAGGTTCTATCAGCTACCCGCTCTCTCAAAAACGACAAGTCCCCTGGTAATGACAACATCCCTGCCGAGCTGTTGAAACAAGGAGGTTACTTGTGTACAAAAACCCTGCACAAGTACATCACCAAGGTCTGGGCCGATGACAACATCCCACAACAATGGAGAGACGCCACAATTGTCACCATTTATAAAAACAAGGGTGACAAGGCTGTCTGCGACAACAGCAGGGGTATTTCGCTCCTTGCTGTTGCTGGTAAGGTCCTGGCGAAGGTGATGCTTCACAGGCTGATCAACAACATCACAGAATCAGTGCTACCTGAATCGCAGTGCGGTTTCAGAAAGGGCAGGAGCTCGGTGGACATGATTTTCACAGCTCGGCAGCTGCAGGAGAAATGTCGGGAACAACACCAGGACCTATTCATGGCCTTTGTCGATCTCTCCAAAGCTTTCGACACTGTCCATAGAGAACTCCTATGGGAAGTTCTTCTTAAGTTTGGCTGCCCCAGCAAGTCTGTCAATATCCTCCGCCAATTTCATGATGGTATGACTGCTCGGGTGACTATAGGAGGACAGGAATCTCCTTCCTTCCCCGTTTGTACAGGGGTTAGGCAGGGGTGTGTATTAGCACCAGTACTTTTTAACATCTTCCTGCTCTGTGTCACCCAGCTTCTCCACAAGGAGATTGAGGACAGCAGCGGTGTAACAGTGGACTTCCGTCTAGATGGCAACCTTTTTAATATAAGGAGGCTCCAGGCAACCACCAAACTGCAAAGGGTGAGAGTCATTGAGCTACAGTATGCAGATGACTGTGCTCTGGTATCTCATAGCCCACAAGATCTCCAGTCTGTTCTTACTGCTGCGGTGAGAACATACAGCAGGATGGGACTGACGGTGAACACCATCAAAACAGAGGTCGTGTGCCAATGGAGCACCAATATCCCATCTACTCCACCTACCTTCACTGATGCTGGTGAACAGCTGTCTGTTGTTCCATCTTTCAAGTACCTGGGGAGCATCCTCTCTGTAGACAACACCATTGACAGTGAGGTCCAGAACAGGATCAGGCAGGCATCAGCTTCTTTTGGGAGACTCCGGCGTCGGGTCTTCCAGAACAAGAACCTCCATCTCCAAACGAAGCTCTCTGTTTACCAGGCAGTCTGTGTCACTACTCTCCTCTACAGCTGTGAATCCTGGGTGACTTACAGCTGCCACATTAGGGATCTAGAACGGTTCCATATACGCTGCCTTCAGCGCATCCTGGGAATCACCTGGCGTGACCATGTGCCTCATTCTGAGATACTCTTTAAGACCAGCTGTAGGAGTATTGAGGCAATGATCACCCAGCACCAGCTACGCTGGCTGGGACATGTGGTGAGGATGCCCCCAAACCAGCTGCCTCACAGGGTGTTATATGGCCAGCTACACCATGGTCGACGCTCTGCTGGAGTGCAGAAGAAGCGCTACAAGGACCAGCTAAAGATGGCCTTAAAGAAGTGCAGGATCAGACCTGAGGCTCTGGAGGAGGCTGCTGCTGACCAGAACACCTGGCGACAGCAGTGCCTTGTGGGGACCCGTATGATGGTGGAGGACAGGACAGCCAGGAGACAGGAGAGAAGACTGAGGAGGAATACACCTGCAGCCCCTGCTGCCACTACCACAACTTTTACATGCCCTACCTGCAACAGGACATGTGGGTCCAGGATAGGACTACACAGCCATCAAAGGACTCACCGATAGAAGTGGATGTCATCATCGGACTCGATGGACAACCGCAAGCAGTGTGTGTGTGTGTGTGTGCGCGCGCTCGCGTGCGTGCATGTGTATTACGGGTATTTGATCAGCTTTTAGTTCTTTGTGGGTTTATTTGCTCCAGGCAATGGGTGTGGTCTGCTGAGTGGTTTGAGGTTCTGTGTCTTTGCAGTGTTATTTTTTACCACTAGGCTGTGTTGTTGCACAAATGTGCCTTTTGGCAGTAGGATTACTGGTTGCCTTCGAAACAACAGCTGCTGGAGACGCTGATCTTTTTTATTTTTCTGTTTGAAAAAAAATTTTCTTGGTCTGTGGAATAAAGTTTTTTCGTTAAATTTTCAGTCAGAGTCTGTCTACTCTCTGCCTGCTACATATATGTATAATCTCCCCAAAATGTGACAGCCCAAAAGAAAAAAAATCTCCTCATTGAGAAATTTACTGTTCTTAATTTTCTGCTCCGTGCGTAATCATTCTCCAGGATTTATTGGTTCACTTCCACTGTGGGGAATCAAACAGCACTGATGTGGTGTCAGTAAAAAAGTAAATGACATTTAACAGGATTTTGTTATTTTAATGGATAGAATTGTAACAGTCAAAATATAATCTCCAGTCATTTTATTTATATGATGATACACTAAAGTTTTTTTTTTATTCCATCCATATTCACATTTTAATTGCAGATTTAGTGTTGGAGTCTATAGCATTTTTTTTTACTATTTTTTTAAATGAATGAATGAACAGGGGAAAGGGGTATGCACAAATAACTACAAAGGAATATAAAACGAAGATAAATACTGAAACATATGCCCAAAGGAGATGTGTTCGTTCCAGAAGCAGGTCCAGAATGGCAGGAAGCCTCCACAAACGCTGATCTTTATATGAGCATCACCTGACGCTGATGTCAGCTGACCTATGCTGAATATTTCTCTGATATTTAAAAATGTCTGTAAAAGTTGGTCCAAACGCCATAGTGTGAACCCAGCTTTAACTTAGGCCGACTTAGGTAAACTCTGCATAACTTAGTCCAGCGCTCAAGAACTTTTACAAACTGAACACAACTTTCACCAATGTGTTTCCAAATGTTGGCAAATTTTCAGCAGGCTGAAAATTGTCAAAGAACACAACTTTTGCCAGCATTTGCCAACAAACACCAGCAATCATTAACTTTTGCCAGCAGAGCCAGACGTTTGCCAAAACGTCAGGAAAAGTTGGTCCAAAACGTTGTAGTGTGAATCCACCCTTAGTTGTGATAGATACAGTATTTGGCCTAATTTGTGAATATATCTTGTTATTAATATCTATTTGGTGTTTTATTAGATGAAGACAGAAGAATGTGGTAATAGAGAATGGGATGATAACTTACCAATTTACCAGGGTAGAGAATGCCACTGCAGCGAGGATACAGTATTCAATTTGACATATTTTTAATATGAGAGAGATAGGAATATTACAAATCCGTCCTCACCCCCCACCAACTTTATAAACTAAACCAGTCACATTATTTCATTGGTGGAAGTAATGATCATACACCTGATTTGACAAAAGGTTGAAAAGATTCCAACTTTGTCATGTTGATGGTGCCAGATGAAACATTATGGGATTCTCATAGTGACTGAAATTCACCCAGCAATGAAATTGAATGCAAGAGTGATCCCCCCCTGTAAAATCTGAAGTTAATAGGTTTTTAATCCTTTGGCCTCTGTAATACACCTTTCACACTGGCCTAACATAATTTATAACTTTCTGGCACATTTATACTGAAAATAAATTGGTTCAGAACCTGAAAAGTTCCTACCAAAAACTATTTTTTCCTTGTGAATTGTGACTTTATCAGAGGGAATGGTATCTAGAAAACTACTCAAACAAGTAGCTCACTACAGGGCAACATAAATGCTTTGACTGAGCAGCTTATTTCACGCCTCAAATGTCTGAAAACATTTTCACTGCTTTGCATGTTCTCCCCATGTCTGCGTGGGTTTACTCCGGGATTTCTCCGGTTTCCTCCCACATGCCAAAAAAAACATGCAAGTTAGGTTAATTGGCATCAAACTGGGGATTCTAAATTGTCCTTAGGTATGACTGTGAGAGTGAATGGTTGTCTGTCTCTCTGTGTTGGCTCTGCGATGGACTGGCGATCTGTCCAGGGTGGACCCTGCCTCTCGCCCAAAGATGCTGGGATAGGCTCCAGTCCCCCCGCGACCCGAAAAGGATTAAGTGGAAGAAGATGAATGAATGAATGAATGAATGAATGTTTTCAAGAATAGGATGTGTTTGTGGACAGTCAATGCAAGCCACCATTTTGCCTCTGTTGTTTTTGTGCAAGGAACAAGGTCCTTGTTTGCTGATGGTTGGCAGTGGAACTTTGGCTTCAGTTAAAGGAGTTATAGTATGTAGCTTTTCTTTAAAATATTTTTTAAAAATGACCTATGGTTATAATTAGAGTGTTTGAAAACAGAAAACAGTTATGACATTCCAAAGATGCAAATGTACAGTCCCTGGAATAAATTATGGAATCACCACTCTTGGAGGATCTTCACCCACTTGTCTGATTTTGTAAAAAAAAAAAAATTACTTAAAGTTGCATGCAGCTGTAAGCGGGCCATTGCCCCCCATGCAACCGCAGAACCCGGTGCCTGTCATACCTAGCTGGCTTGGAAAATTTCCCGTCGTTGTGGCAAGCGCTGCATGAATGTTTGGCGCAGTGCTTCCTGTGAGCAGTAGGTGGTGCTATAACTCTTGTCAATCATTTTTATGCAGGAGCATGTGGGGTGGGACTAATATCCATTGTAGAAAATTTGGTGAAAATTACAACTTTCCGATGTTCCATGGCGAGGAGTCAACCTTCGCCATGTCACCATAGCATCACTTCCCTGTCAGTTATGTGTTGCCCACCCATATCTGACTACATATGACAGTCACCTCAACCTATGTTCCTGATTTCATGACCCCAGGTTGTTCCCAACCCTCCCAACAAGATCACAGATTGAATGGCAAGGAGGGTGTGTCCATGGTAACAGCAGTGATGCGATGCTAAAGTTGATGTGCAGTTATGATCATCCAGGTGGTCTGATAAACCTCTGAAAATTGCACGTCATTCTGGCAAGCGGTGCGTGAGTAATAAATAAAACAGTTTTCAGCAATTCTTCCTTTAACCACTAGGTATCGCCATATCTTTTGTCAGGTATTTTTATATAGACACGTTCGGGGCGGGACTATTGTCCATCATGGAAACTTTGGTGGACACTGGACAAGATTTGCTCGAGTTACAGCTGTTTGATGGTGTGAGGGGCACAGTCAAAGGTCGCTATGGTGCCCTGGCCACAACTTTTGAGATTGCGACTCACATTTGATAACTTTTAATGGCCCATACCTATAGATGCCACCATGTGAAAATAAGCTCAATGGGAGAAGGCCCCTAGGAGGAGTTTGTTCAAATGCGAGGGGTAGTTTTTGGCCAAATTGGAGGGGGGGGTGGATTTGAAACAAGATGGTGGACTTCCTGTCGGACATAAGTAAGGGCCACAATTATGGGGTTTTTTTTGCATGTCTTGAGGTGGTGCACACCTCACCCGAATTTCGTGTCTGTACGGCAAACTTTATGGTTGCCGGTCTCTATTAACCTTCTATGTTTGGACCCGCCCACAAAAATTGGGGGTGCACATATTTTTTCCAGTTTATCGAATTTATCACCGGGTCTGAGGTGTTTGTGAAAAAAAATTGCGTTTTGGTTCACGTTGAGAAGCTGAAAAATGCGATCGTTTAGGCGGAAGAATAATTCCCAGGATCGGTGGTCAAAACATGTGCAGACCAGCTGGCAGAGGTCCTTACCAAGCTGTTCAACCTCTCCCTGATGCACGCCACCGTCCATTCCTGCCTCAAGGCCTCCACCATCATCCCCATCCCCAAAAAGTCTGCAAATGACAACCTGAACGGCTACAGACCCATAGCACTCATGTCTGTAATCATGAAGTGTTTTGAGCGACTGGTGTCCCAACATATCAGGGCCTGTCCCCCCCCCCCCCCCCACGACCCCCACCAGTTTGCCTACAGGGAGAACCGGTCTACACCATCGCCACCACTCTCCACAAAGTGCTGAGCCACCTGGAGAACCCAAGAAGCTACATGAGGATGCTCTTTGTGGACTACAGCTCAGCTTTCAACACCATCATCCTGGACATCCTGATCAATGAACTGCACCTCCTCCAGATCCCCCACCCCCCACCTGTTCCTGGATAAAAAAAAAAAAAAACTTTTTCACCAACTGCCCACAAACAGTCAGACATGGCCCCCACCACTCCTTCACACTGTCTCTCAGCACTGGCTTCCCCCAGAGCTGCGTTCTAAGCCCTCTACTGTACTCCCTGTACACCTTTGACTGTATTCCAACCCACCCAAGCACCGTCATTGTGAAGTACATGGACGATACCACCTTGGTTGGGCTCATCATCGATGACAATGAGAAGGCATACAGGGTGGAGGTAGACAATCTGCTGCTGTGGTGCCAAGCAAACAGCTTGAAATTGAATGTCCAAAAAACCAAAGAACTCATTCTGAACTTCAGGAAGAACAGACAGGACCATCCCTTCCACCTCATAAATGGCGACCGCGTGGAAACTGTCCCCACTTTCATGCTCCTGGGCACCTACATCTACTCTGACCTCTCCTGGACTGTCAACACCAAGGCCCTGGTGAAGAAAGCCCAGCAGTTGCTGCACTTCCGCTGTGTCCTGAGGAAGAACAACCTGGACCAGAAGCTGCTGCTGGCTTTCTATCGCTGCTTAGTGGAGAGCGTGCTCACCATGCTTTCAATAAGAAAAGTGTCCAAAATTTCAGTGTAAACTACATTTTGAAGATGTAATGACTTCCATCTCCCCCATACCTTTACTTGACATGCAGCCCCATATCATTAATAATTGTGGAAATTTGGATGTTTTCTTCAGGCAGTCATCTTCATAAATGTCATTGGAACAGCACCAAACAAAAGTTCCAGCATCATCACCTTGCCCATTGCCCATTCATGATTCCTAGAGTGGTGGCCTAGAGGTAGAACATCCGCCCCACAACGGGGAGGCCAGGGTTCAAATCCCGGCTGGGTCATGCCAAAGCTCATGAAAGAGTGGAACTTCCTGCTGTCCAGCTTGGTGCTCAGCAATAATGGAATGGAGGAGAGAAATGTTAGTTACCCAGCCACAGTGGGTGCACAAGTCAAGTGCACTCCCTCCGTCGGTCCCAAGCCTGGATAAAAATTGGGCAGGGTTGCATCAGGAAGGGCATCCAGTGTAAAAACTCAGCTTCAATTGTAAGAGGACCCACCCCAACTGAGGGACTAACTGTGTCCTGTCAAAATAAATACGGATGATGATGATGGTACTGAATATCACTTTCATCCAGTCGTCCACAGTCTGTGATTGCTTTTCTTTAGCCTTGTTTTTGTAACCTTGTTTTTTTCTGTTTAGGTATTAATGATGGCTTTCATTCTGCTTTTCTGTATGTCAGTCCCATTTCCTTTAGGCAATTTCTTACAGTTCAGTTAACTGACACTGACTGCAGTGTCCGCCCATGTTCCTCATTTGTTTTGTTGTGCATTTTCTGTTTTCAAGACATATTGGTTTAAGTTTTCTATTTTGGTGCTTTGATGTCTTCCTTGGTCTATCACTGTGCTTACCTTTTACAACCTTCCCATTTTGTTTGTACTTGGTCCAGATCTTAAGGTGTGTTCAGATCAAATGTGAAAGTGCTCTGCAAATACATGTAAAGTTAATGTAAACACGCAGAAAACATGCAAATGTTTTCATTTGCATCCAAGGAATTGGGTAGCACTAGCTAGTAATCAGCCATGAGATTCTGCCGTCACTGGAGTAAAAGTATTAACACTGGAGAGTAAACTGATTTGAAAATGAGACTACCACTCACCTGCGGGCAGATGGACTGGGGCTCTGAAGCTGAAACAGCGTGTCAGAGTTTTTCCGCCCACGGGCTTCTGCTATGGATGTACTAATGAGGGCTAGCAGGCTAGCAGTGTAAACAAACAGCCATCATCCAGGTGCCATTTCTCCCAGGAGGCAGTGACATTTTCCCAGCTGTGTGCCCTATCGGATAACATTGTAAACCTAAACATGATGGTGTTTTGGGGATTTCTACAGCAGGTAAAATGCAGGTGCAGAAGGTTAAAAAGGCAGCGCTGCCATTCTGTAACTTTCATGTCCATTTGCATGTTTACATTGAGTTAATATGTAATCGCACTGCCCAAAAAATTTGTGCTTTTGCATTTGGTCTGAATGGACCTTTAGACACAGCTGACTTGGAGCAACCAGCAACTTTAGCTACATTCCATGTGAGTTTACCTTCTTGAAGTTTTTAAGCCTCTCCTTTGTTTCAACTGACATTTCTCATGTTGGAGCCATGATCTATCTTTATCAGCTTGATGCAACAGCTAACCAAGGTGTGCAAGCACTCTTTTTTAACTGCAGACTAATTAGTAGATTTATTTTGATGCAGGTATTTGTTTTACCGACACTGCTGTAGGGCAGCACGGTGGTGGAGTGGTTAGCACTGTGGCAGCACACCAACTCACCCTTGGCCGGGGGATCCTGGGTTCGATCCCAGCCCCCGACCAACAGTGATCTGTGTGGAGTTTGCATGTTCTCCCCGTGTCTGCGTGGGTTTACTCCGGGATTTCTCCAGTTTCCTCCCACATGCCAAAAACATGCAAGTTAGGTTAATTGGCAATTAGGATTAGTACAATTCTAAATTATCCTTAGGTATGACTGTGAGAATGAATGGCTGTCTGTCTCTCTGTGTTGGTCCTGAGATGGACTGGTCATCTGTCCAGGGTGTACCCTGCCTCTCGCCCAAAGATGCTGGGATAGGCTCCAGCCCCCCCCCCCCCCGCGACCCGAAAAGGATTAAGTGGAAGAAGATGGATGGATGGATTTGTTTTAGGACTGCAAATTACAGGGTGATTCCAAAATATTTTTCTCAAAATCAAGTGATTTCATATTTTTCTTCTGCTTGATCTAATAAAAAAAAATTGTAATTGATTGGAACAACTTTCTTTCATTCCTTTTTAAAATGTTTCTTAAAGCCAGCAGGTTGGCATTTTGAATAAAAATAGTGTTGATAAAAATAGTGTAGATTAAAACTTGAATGAACATCCTCCAAGAGTGGTGATTCCATCATTTTTGCCAGGGGTTGTACTGTCTGACAGGGTTGGCCGTTCCTTCCTGGCATAACACTGTATTCCCATTAGAATCAGTGTTGGCAAAATGTTTCAAACATTTTAATTTTTTGAATTAATTCCAGATTACATTTAGCTCCTTTAAAACAACACTATGTAAGATTTTCAACATTATTTTAAAATGATGTTTCCAAAATGTATTTTGCTGGTACAACAACATTTGACTGGGTGAATGTAACTTCCACCGTAGCCACATTATTTTCTACCTCTCTGAAATCCTGTTTGTAACTAACACAGACCTAAATGAAGCAAAACATTCCAGCGTATTTTAACCAGAATCTGACAGCAGTGATGCTTCTGTGTCCACAGTCAGAGAGATGATCCTGCACCCGTATGAGACACAGTCAGACAGCTTCTACTTTGTGGACAATAAGCTGGTGATGCACAACAAGGCAGACTACTCGTACAATGGCGGGACGTAGAGACGGCACACCTACGAGAGAGACGGGTAGATTAATGGACTGACTGAGGGACAATCAGAGAGCTCCAATGGGGTTAACATCAATCCCACGGCCTCTCTCTCTTTCCCTCTCCCATGTTCTTCTTCTTCTTCTCCCACTGAGAGAGTGGTATCCAGAAAAGGCACGCACAGACGTATCTGTGTCATAATCTGTGTGTGTCTGTGTGTGTCGAAGCATACACACAAACACGCACCGATGCACACGTTCAGAGCTCAGTGGGGTGTCGCTGTAACAAAGTGGGTAGCCACCAGGTGAGAAACTTTTTAGGAACCATCAAATGGATTTTACTGTATAGCCTCATCATCAAGTGAAAAAAATACAAACAAAAGAAACTCATTGAATATGGATAGAAGTTATTTTTCCATTCATGTACAGTACATTTTAGGAAATAGCAACACAACTGAAAATGTGTTTTTTAGATTAAATAACAGTTTTAAGAAATAATTTATCAAATTCAGTGAGTATGTGTCTAATCTTGGTTTTTCCTGTGTGGTTGTGTTTGTATGATTGTCTGTGTTTGTTTGGAGCATGGTTACTTGTCTGGTTAAAATAATTTAAAATTAAAGGTCCCATTTACTGTACTTTGTCCACATGTTGACAGTTCCCACGGGTATTAATGAAAGGTTTGGTCAAATTACCTTTAATTATTTAATTATTGCAGCATCATTGTGAATCATCTTTTGCGGCCTTTCTCAGAACAGCTCGTTTCAGCACATATCTCTTTAAGTGCCCAAAAGCCGCAGTTAACCCCATCTTCCCTCTTTTATCACTATTGCTAATCTTAAATGGCTAGGTGCTCACTTGAGTAGCCAATCTGAGTCAACAAACATAAAGTCATCTTAAAGAATGAATAAAATAAAGCATCACTGGCAGGCATCTGTGTGTGGTGTCAGTGGCTGATAAGATATCACTGGTCCCTGGAGTACAATGAGCACAGAAACATTTGTGAATGAGTGAATGGCTAAACTGCTAGCATAAGCTAGCCACCTTTGGTCCCTGTTAGAGACAAACCAGAGCAAAATAACCTAAAACGATGTTTACAAATTTACATATACGGTCAAGTATTGGTAGATGAACCAGGATTCCAGTGAATTTGAATAGAATTTATGGAAAATGGCTATCAAAATTAGCCGCAATCAGACAGTTAAGTAACGCCAATCGGCCTGTCTGTCAGCTTCTCCCGGCTGAAGTGAGCTCTAATGTGGTTAGACAGGTCCACTCCAACTGCCTAGTCAAGCTAATGCTAACGGTTCAATGTAGCATCACAGCAAAAATATAACAAAATAAGCCAAAATGGCGGGAGATATATTATCAACTGTAGATTAATGAACCAGGTGGAAACATGGATGAAATCTGAAATCTAAAGGAAAAAAGGATATAAACCATGAGCTCACTTCATAGTAGCACTGTTAGCTCTGTAGCTAACGCCTTGGGCTCATGATCTGGGTGGGGACTGAATCATCACAGCCAGTAGCACGGTGATGGGTTGTAACTGAAGACCGGATCATTTGAATCGGTGAATTCAAAAAGGGCCCAAGTCCCCACTGAAAAAGTGTGGACTTGGGCCCTTTTTGAATTCATCGATTCATTTGTCAGTGATGCAGGGAAAAAGATTGCAGAAGAGCAAAACCGGCTTCTGACCATTCTGTCAAAATGTTAAAATATGATTATTTCTAAATAAAGAGAGATGTTAATATTTTTGCTGTAGTCATGACCCAATAAAGCATTTTGGAAGGTAAAAACCAGCAAACACACCATGCTTGAGTGAATGGGACCTTTAATGAAATGTGAGAATCTGGTTTATAAGGCTCAAAATGTATTTCCAAGCCTATTAACCCATTTTCTACAGCATAGACAGTGAGTAGCGATTTTTGGGTTTATTTTCCCTTTGTCCCTTATTTATTTCTCCTGTTGTGTAACCTGTGTTAACCGTAGGACCTTTGTGTTTTATTGTACTGTACGTACTCAAAGCACAAAATCAGGAAGCTTATAAAAGCGGTCTGAGATCTGATATGAAACATTGTCATCTGTGACCCAGCTGCACTTTTCACAGCCTCTTGCCTTTATTAGGTGATAAGTGGTCAAATAAAACTTTGCAGTGTCCATTGTCCAAGGATTCACAGTCATGGCATTTCAGACAGAAGTGTTTTTGAGAAGAAAGTAAGGCTGGAGGATGTTGTTAAAGGACCAAATAAAATCCCTTTATGTCTGATGTTTTAGTTGGAGGTTCCTTTTGTGTGTCCTCCTTCTCCCTCTGATGTTTCTGTTTTATCTTTTCCACTCAGGCATTTATTAACTAAACTGTTTAAGAGCTGCAATTTGATTAACAGCGTTCACGCAGTTGTCAGCGTTTCTTCCAGCATTTGTTCTTGCTCTGATTAGATGCATCTAAGAGTCAGCTATATTTGTGTAAATGATTATGGTGAGGATTCTAGATTGCACTGAAATAAAAGCTTGTTGAAGTCTGATTTGAGAATAAAACCACTTCAATGAAACCACCATGTGTTCTCATCAACAGAAATAAAGGGTGGATGTTTACTGATTATTCTTGGCCTCCATCCAAATCTGAGTTTTTGCTGGTTTATTTGTTTGTTTATGACATCCATAAGTTGAACCGAGTATGGAAAGTACAGAGGAGGTAACTCAGCCTGAACTAAATCAGAGATTGAGTGGATTCATTGGAATGTTAACACACACACACACACACACACACACACACACACACACACACACACACACAGTAACAGATGTGTAGAACAGGTTTATTTATGACTGACTGTGACTGGTACAAATTATTTTGAATTCATGTAAAGTTTTTGATGATACAGATGTTGCTGTGACTGAACAAAAGAAAACTAAATAAAGATTTAAGGGACTTTTGAAATATCTGTGTGGTGATTGTTACTGTTTGTCAGCAAAAATGAAGCAGACGCTTTGTTGTTTGTTTGGAGATTTATTTTTCACAATACAAATGGCTCATGCTGTTGAGAAAGCATTTCTTTATCTGCTCTGCATTACACTTTTATTACACGTTAATGTAATAAAGCTGATAGGACCTGACCTTGTCTGCAGTCACATCCTTTTGGCAGCCCGTTATCTCACTGTTATCCTTCAGCCAGACTTTCCATTTGCACTTATTGTACTCCTTGTTAGTGGCGCCTTCCTGTTTTTGATTGATCTGCTTTCTAGTTTTGTTCTTCCTCATTGCTCTGAGACACCTTTTCCTTAAAATCTAACTTTGTTATTGTGTTTAAACATCTACCACTCAATGCAAGCACCATTTACAATGAGTCTGATACCTGAGGTAAAAAAAAAAGAGTGTAATCTTTCAGAAGACCAAAACCATATTTATACTTCAAATGGTTCAAGAACAGCCTTCACATTTCTTTTTCTTGAATTTCTAAGGCATTTTAGGTGAAAAATGTAGAATTGGATTTTTAAAGGGCTACTATGAAATCACATATTGTGGAAACTCCCCTTTTAAAGCATCTCTTTCAACTCTGAAAACCACCACGACTGGGCATCACCCTTGGGCATCTTACTCTTGTTGTTTTAATAACACTGAAAGAGTCGGCTTAATTTCACACAGAAGAATTAACTGTGTACCCCTGTTTTAACAGACAAAAAGCAGCATTCATACACAGAAGGTAATCACTGAAGAAAGTAAGGGAGCAAACATGTTTGGGGGCTTGTCCGTGATTCTGACCCAGGACCTTGTGTATGGGAGATCAGAGGAGTTATACAAATTTATTTTAGACTGATAGTCTTGCTTCTGGTGTTTTTCCCGAGACAACCAGCTGCTGATTGTAGTTTTTTATGCTTAAGAGTGGGTTTGATGTTTTCCCACCAATGACATTTACAATATAAGATTGTAACAAAAATTCTACATAGAGTAGGTATACAAATAATCAACTTTACAAATTATAGGAAAAAGTCAACATATGTGCGTGATAGAAAAAACTTTTACAAAAACATTTATAAAGAATAAAAATATGCAACACAAGACTTAAGGTCCAACAATGGGACCAAAATAATAAGTTAAATTCAAAATTTATATAATTTACAGTTTGGCTGCAAACAAAATATCACTGAGCTTGATCATCTATTAATGATAAACCACTTAATAAGAGCACATATTCAGGGAAACATTAACAAGGAAATGACCTCAATTATTTTCTTGTTTAATGGTGGTGACATTGTGATTCCTACATCCGTAAGGGCCCCATTACACAGCACAAAGATTGCTGGGTGACCAGTGAGAGATCAAAAACTGGCCCGATCTCTTAGCGATCTCCTAAAGCCTCGAAAAAGGCGTTTCTGTGTAAATGTTTGGGAGATCCTTGTGTGTTTTTGGACTGAGTCAAAATGTTGAGGCGACTGTGGCGATCAGTGGAAGATCACTGAGAGATCTTGGGTGATTGCTGGGTGCTCATTGAAAGACCATTAAGACTTCTGGTCATTTTCTCAGTGCCAGCGACCTCAATGATTTCCATCCCCGTGTGAATGGGGTATACGGAAATGTCAGAATACTGATAGAGTTAATAGTCTTGAGGTTCTTTAAATTTGCCAAAAGAAAGTTAATTTTCATGTTTGTTAATAAACGTCAAGCTTTAGCTTAAAAAACAAGCAAAAACTTGAAGGCATTTTTCGACTTTAGCTTCTTACTTTAAATGATGGGACCTTTCAATAAATTTAAAAAAATGTTTTTGGTTATTACATACATGATTTCCTTATTTCTACTCTTTTTTTGCCCCTGAGATTTTCTTCATGGCTTAAGGTCAATGGTTAGGAAAAATATGTTAATATTCTTCCCTGTAGCAACAGGCTTTAGTGTTATTTTGTTTTCTTTAGCTGTACAACCAATTCAAGGATTTGTTGTAGTATTGCTGCTGGCCCAATCAGGGAAAGTGCCCATGTCAAACATGGCATATCCCCACGTGTTGACTGCTAAATTAATGGTGAGGATCCCGATGAGGTTCAACATGGCACCAGCTTTCACCTGAAGACACAATCACAGGAAACCCAATTATTTACTTGTCTTAAATGAGACTCTAAAATAACACTGGTCAACGCCAAATTTATTGTCTTAAGTTTTTTTTAGCTGATTTAGGACAATTTTGATGTGCTGAATCCAAAAATCACATTGGTTTTGCTCAATCAGGTCAACTTCTTGAATTATGGCCACATGTTGTTTTATACATTTTTGTTTACATGTACGGGTATTTTCGCTTTATGTGATGCAAAACTCTTTTTTATGTCTTGAAATTCTCTGAATTTTGAACAATGATGACGTAACATTCAATTTACATGTACTTACTTACCTTTATATAAAGGTAAGTACATGCACAGTACTAAGAAAGTACAGGTTTTTACTTGGCACCTGATCAAGAGAAACGGATGTCATTTTCGGATTCAGTGGTGCAAAATTGTCTTAAATCAGTTGAAAAAACACAGACAATTTATAAAAAAAAATATTTTTGTAACCCTGTGTAATACAGCCTCAGCTAAACCCATATTGCATATTATTGACTGCATATGCATATTTGCCTCACCATGTCCAATACTCTGAGGTTTCCAAAAGAGAAGGCAATGGCATTGGGCGGTGTGGCCACAGGCAGCATGAAGGCCAGAGAGGCGGCGATGGTGCAGGGCAACATCACATAAAGTGGGTGGATCTCAATGGTCCTTGCCTACAAAAACACATGTAAATTAATCAAAAATATCCATGAACACATGTGCTGTATGTGTTTATGGGGGCAGTTGCATGTACCATAGAGGCCAGTATGGGCAGGAACAGTGTGGTGGTGGCTGTGTTACTGGAGCACTCAGTGAATGTTGCAATTAGGAGAGAGAGCACCAGTGAGATGGCGAAAGCGGGGATGTCCTTCAGTGGAGACAACTGTGTTCCCAGCCACTTGGACAGACCTGAATTCTGCAAACATGATTTGAATAAAAACAGATAAATAAAAAAGTAATAATGAAAAACTAGCAGTATGATTCTATGAGCCCTATTACAACAGTCTAAGGCATGCATTTGCACCACGTTTCCCATCTTATACTGGTGGATTTGTAAGTTTATGGCAGCTCATAGTCTGGTTTTCATGCTTTGCATCACACCATCTAAGTTCCTGTAGATGGTGCGCCCACTTTGCACAATCTCAATGCATGTCAATGTGCTTTTGTTTTCCAAAAAGTAGGTCAATAGTCAGAAGTGCATTGTTAATACTATTTCAGTGGCATATTTTCTAATCTTGGGCGTGCTCCTACTGACAGAGACACACAAGGAAACATAGCATGCACTGGGATTTTCCATTATTTTACTACACAGAGGTGTAACAATTATTATCTAATAAAAGTATTGTTATCTGTCAGTTTAGTTAAAGATGCTCTCTGGTGGATATAAATCCACTATAAAAACAAATTTACATTGTCTAAAATGGCAGCTCATGCCCTTTTTTCTACAAACAAAACCTTTCACTGTCTTACAGTTTTGTGTCAAAAATCTTTTCACTTTTCCTCCTCCTTCAAAGGCCAGGATCTGTGATTACTCCCACTTACATACCACAAGGCTTATAGTGGCTAATGCCACCTTAAACAGAATAAAACCTGTGATATAAAGACTTACCGGTTGAAGGGCATGCCCAGTTGTATGCACAGTGGCCCAGGATAATGACTTAAACTGTATTGGTCCATAAAAGCAGTTTAATAGTAAAACCCATCTTAATTTGGGCCAAGTTTTCAAAGCAGCTGCCCAAAAATGGTAACTGGCCCCGGAGGCTAACTTCAGTTAGGCCAGAGAGTCCTGATTGGCTCAACACTACAGACGTGCCAGCACTGTATAGAGTTACGTCACCAAAAACATTTCATCTAAACTTGCCTTTTTTCAAGAGGTGAGGCTTAAATGAAACTTTAAAGCAAAAAACAAAAAACCACACACATGAGACATTTGAGTGATTTCACTCTTGATATGTCTTGTAAGTCATAAAAAACATGTTATAGACATGTTTTTTTCACCATAGACTATAACATTTCAGAAGAGGTGCAGAGACGCTTGCAGTGAGCCTTGGTTGTGCGGCCTCTGTGGCTGGTTCTGACAGACCACTACTGGAAGCTCTGTGGCTGCAGTGGCTGTTGTTGATCTTGTAAATGGAGGAGGCTATGTCTAAAACCTGTGGGATGCTGTCAGTTTGAAGTTTTCAAACTACAAACCACTCTACTGTGACAAAATATTCTGTCCGCATACATCATGTTTGAATCTTGTGCCCGTTCACATGTGTCCTGTCCCAGATAATGAAGAGCATTCACACTCAGCTGTTGTTTTTCTGTTAAATGTATTAGTCTGTGGACAATTAAATACAAACTATCCACATATTCCTTGTAATATAGTCTGTCTCGAATTGTTTGTTTGTCAATCAAGTTTTTCCACTGCACAGAGATAAAAACAGTGCATGGCACACAATGAGGCATGCATCTGTGCATGCTATGTTAAACCTAAATTATTATACAGTGAAATATCTTATTAAGTTTTTAATGAGTTTAATTGCATACATTTATACATGTCTAAACTGATTCATATCCATCAAACTTTATAAACCATTTTCAATGGTGTTTCACCTCACTACCAGCAGCCAGAGCATAGCCTCCTCCCAGCAACAGGACGATACTCCAGGGCATTCGCTCGTGCACCACCTGCCAGTTCAGCAGAGTTGGGGGAACCTTTATTAACTTACCTGTGAGGCCCCAAAGAAGTTCAGACAAGAAAAGGTAATTAGTTTAAAAGAGCACTGCCAAGTCTTAAGTGTAAGTTCTACCCAGTACTACACTGAGCAGCAATTTAGATCATATTAAAAGGAGCTGTGGTATAATGAGACAAAATTAATGTAAAATGTCTCACCTTCATCATTGTAACCATAACCATTAAGGCTGGGCATCTGTGCTGGGATGAGGAAGAAAAGCATTGATACCAAGATGGCAACTGTTCCATCAGTCACATAGCTGAGGGACACAAGAAAATACAGTTCAAAGTTACTAATTCACAGGTTTCAAGCTGTCACTAAGCAAAACTGTGTATTACATAAACTAATGTGCATTTATTGATGCAAAAGAGGACACTACAAGAGTGTACAAGGGTAAGAAATGTACTACTATTATCAATAAACTCCAGAAAAGACCAAAACCAATAATAAGTTAAGTTAGTTTTCAGTCCTCATAAATAATTCTTGCTGTTCAAGTAATCTTTTTTCATATAATTTATATGTTGGAGATTAATGGTAAATATTTTTGTCAACCCAACAGTGCAGCATTTTCTGAAGGTTCATAGTTGCCTAGTTGAGAACCCTATTCACCTTTAGAGAACATCAGGGACATTGCACAACATTTATTCTTGTTATTAAAAATATGCATTTCCAAAAAAATCAGTCATCTTTTATCTTCTGAGAACATGCTGGGGAGAAAAATATAATTCTCATATAATTTAATACCTATAAAGGTGCAACAAAAGTTAAGAGAGCACAGTGTAGAGACCTGCGGTAGTAGCTGAAACCTTTCTAGAATATTCTAAATTTCCTCTGAATGAACACTGAATTGGGATGGTGTGACAGAAGAGGATTGAAGGAATAGGGTGAAATGGAGGCAGATGATCTGCTGTGGAGAGCTCTAAAGGGAACAGCCAAAAGAAGAAGGCATACTGAAAAAAAGAGAGAGAAGGGGAACATACAGCACAGACTTCATACTTTAGTCATGCTAATATATGGAGGGACAAAGACTTACGTAGCTTCCTGATTAAAGAGCACTGTTGCCCAGCCATCTATGAATCCTGGTTCCCTGGTGAACCACAGAGCCACGAGCAGGACAAAGACAATGAGCACACACACCTCAGCGAACTTCATATTCCCAAGCTTTCTGTATTCATTCTTCATCACGGCATACGCCTCCCTGTCTCTGTCGGTTTTCTCACCACAGCCAAATGTCCTCTTCAGGCTGGGGAGATAAGCACAAAGAGCAACATTGCAGCAGGTATAGGAGTGGACAGAGTAATGATTAAAAAAAAAATGTCTGTCTTACTTAAAGCCCAGGAACATGAACTGAAGCCAGAAATAGGCCAGGATCAGCATGATGACCATGTTGGGAAAAGCAAAGCCGAACCAGCTGGCAAAGTTGATGATACCACCATTTCCAGGGAACAGGCTTCAGGGAAAGAGAGATGGTGAGATGTGAGAAGAAGCACCCAAAAACCTTTAACTTTGCATGTTAAGAGGTGTTAATGAAGGTCTTACTCGTTCATTTGACCCTGGAGGATGAGATTAGGTGTGGTGCCGGTGAGAGTGGCAGTGCCACCGATGCTGGCAGAGTAGCACACACTCAAACTCATCCCTTTGGTCAGGAGGTCGTACCGCTCTTCCATCGCTTTCCTCCTGGACTCCTTCTGTGCCTCATGATCATCTGGACATATTTATTAATTAATTAAATGTTACTTAACAGAACCTACAATAACTAATTACTAGGGGTGCAGCAGCAAATGTGCTCTGGGTAGTTGGTTCAACCAGTACCCCTGGTCTGATGTATTTTACTCACACTCTCTGTTCTCCAATGGATGCTTGTCTTCTCTCATTTTCTTATCTACTGTCCCCTGCTTGGTCTCCATCTCAAGCGAAACCTTGTTCTCAGCTTCAGCTGGAATGTCTATTTCATCGGCTTGCAGCTCTGTGACTTTCAGCTGCTGGAGCACGGCGTGTGCGATAGGCAACATCATGGCAGTGGTGGCTGTGTTGCTGATCCACATGGACAGGAAAGATGAGACGATCATGAAGCCCATCATCAGCCTGTGAAAGAGAGTGAGCAAGACGGGTTATCACGGAGAAGGTTAGAAAAGGGGAAAGACTTAAAGAAAATAATAGCTACATCCTAGCAATTCTGTTTTCACCTTTTATGTATGCCATTTGCCTGGAACATTTACTTTTATATTTTGAATTTGTTTGCAGAATTTGTTTAAAGCATCTTCCTCTAGACACACCAGAAAAACCAAACACGCCTTTAAAGCTAACTATGACTATAACTTGATTTTTTTTCCTGAAAGATTTGTGGGCACTGTTGCCTCCTTTGCTGTTGCGTTAGATGAGCTATAGAAAATCATAAAGCTCTTACAGAGAGGGACGAACACCAACCAGCAGCAGAACTCTGAGAGCGATGCGTTTATGGAGGTCCCAGTATTCCACAGCAATGGCCACAAATAGGCCGCCAATGAACAACATATTTGTGTCTTTCAGATACTCAATACTGACCTGTAAAGGGAAACAGACACAAACTTAACAGATGAATCACAAGCAACAACAGTATAGTAACCAGTGAACCAGCCACTCCACACAGTAGAGATCAATCTGCTTTTATGAGCAATAAAAGTGAAACTATAAAAACATGACAGCAACACACGTCAGTGTTGGTAAAAATGTGTCATGTATCTGAGCTCAGGTTTTTTCTGAGCTCAGATCCTCACTTTATTCCTGGTATTGTTTGTCTGATTAGATTGATCCTGTTAGTTTCCTGTATATTTTTGGGGTTTGTTTTCACTTGCGCCTCCCCTTTCCCAGAAACTGCCTCTATCTGCTCTCAGTCAGTTCAGCTGGGAGCAGTTAATCAATCAGGCCCTGCTCATTCAATGATTCACACCTGCAGAGCATCTTCTCTGTGTATTTAAGCACTGCCTCTACACCATACCTTTGTTGGATTATTGAATGTGTCTCCTGCTGTGTCATGGCTTACACGGAGACGTGGCTTACGGCGCATGACCCGGATGCGGACCTGTGAATTGATGGCTTTGGAGCCCCACTTCGCTCGGATCGGCAGGAAGAGGTAATGGGGAAACGTCAGGGGGGTGGCGTATGTTTATATATTAATAAACAGTACTGCACATCCCTCACGGTCAGAGAGCGCATCTGTACACCCGATGTGGAGCTTCTGTCCGTATCGCTACGCCCGTTTTATCTGCCTCACGAGTTCCCCCAACTTTTCATAACGACTGTGTACATTCACCCGAGAGCGGATGCTGACTCTGCCTCCAGCACCGTCTTTGATGTGGTACAGTGGCTACAGTCTATTTCCCCAGAGGCTCCAAACTTTATTAAGATAAGATAAGATAAGATAAGCCTTTATTAGTCCCACAACGGGGAAATTCCAGGATTGCAACAGCACAGGGATAGCAACACTCAGAGCAACAATCAAAAGGCAAGAAAAAAAAACAAAACAAAAAAAAAACAAGCAAGCAAGAGCAGCTAATATACATATGTACATATTACTATAAAATATATATATACACACACACACACACAGTGCAGAGCATTGTAGCTGGATGGAATAAATATATGAATATATGAACACACAGTGCAGAGCATTGTAGCTAGATGGAATAAATATGTAAATATATAAACACCCACAGTACGGAGCATTGCAGCTAGGTGGAATAAATATGCAAGTATATAAACACACACAGTGCGGAGCATTGTAGCTAGATGGAATAAATATATAGATATATAAATATAAACACACCCAGTGCAGAGCATTGTAGCTAGGTGGGATGAAACAGCATAACCGTCTATTTAGTTATCCTACATGGTATGATTATGTGCCCATACATATTCTCACCCTCCATAGCGACCGGTATGTTCCTAGTTGTATGCCGGAGGGGACCATTGTGTAAGTCTATTGCATCTTTTGCATTCAAAAAAACTATTAGTTTGTTAAGTCTTTTTGCTATCTCTGCGAGCAGCCCTGCTTAGGTTGTACAGTCTGACAGCCGTTGGTAGGAAGGACCTACGAAACCTCTCGGTTGTGCACCTGGGATGATGTAGTCTGCTGCTAAATGAGCTCCTCAGTGCATCCAGTATGTCCTGCATAGGGTGGAACTCGGACTCCAGCAGAGATGACAGTTTAGCCACCGTCCTTCTCTCTCCTATCTCCTCCATCGGATCAAGGCGTTGCCCCAGGACAGAGCTAGCTTTCTTAATCAGTTTGTTCAGTCTCTTCCTATCGGCTGCAGTAATGCCACTGCCCCAGCAGACCACTCCAAAAGTGATGGCTGATGCCACCACCGTGTCATAGAATGACTTCAGCAGCGCCCCTTGTACACCAAAAGACCTGAGTCTCCTCAGCAGGAACAGCCTGCGCTGTCCCTTCTTGTAGAGTGCGTCAGTATTGTGTGACCAGTCTAGTTTATTGTTCAGATGAATACCCAGGTACTTGTAGGATGTCACCATCTCGATGTCTGTTCCCTGTATATTTACTGGTGCTGTGAGGGGCTGCCCATGCCTGCGGCAGTCCACCACCAGCTCCTTAGTTTTCCTCGCGTTGATCTGGAGGCAGTTCCGATGGCACCAGTCCACAAAGTCCTGGATAAGCCCTCTGTACTCAGCTTCATCTCCGCTGGAGATGAGACCAACGATCGCAGAGTCATCAGAGAACTTCTGTAGATGGCAATGTGTTGTGTTGTGTGAGAAGTCCGCAGTATAAAGAGTGAACAGGAAGGGAGCCAGCACCGTTCCCTGGGGGGGCCCCCGTGCTACTGATGATCGTGTCGGAAACACAGTCCCGGGTTCTCACAAACTGAGGCCGGTTCGTGAGGTAGTCCAGGATCCATGATGACAGGTGCTGGTCCACCCCTGCGCGCAGCAGCTTGTCCTTCAGGATCATCGGTTGGATGGTGTTGAAAGCACTGGAGAAGTCAAAGAACATGATCCTCACCATATTCCCGGGCTTCTCCAGGTGGGACAGAGAACGGTGAAGGAGGAAGATGGGGATTTTAACCATGTTGGGGATTTTAACCATGTTTCTTTAAAGAAGACACTTAAAAACTTTTATCAGTATGTCTCCTGCCCAACCAGGCGAAAAAAGACATTGGACCTGTGAAATGGATCCATTGAGAGGGCCTATAAATCACTTCCCCTTCCTCCTTTAGGATCCTCAGACCACAACTGTGTACATTTGCTGCCCACATTTAAAACTGCTCTCAGAAGAGGCAAGGTGAAGACCAGAGACATAGATGTGTGGACAGAGGATTCAGTGCACTGCCTCCAGGAATGCTTTAACTGTACAGACTGGGAGGTTTTCACACTGTCCTGCGGGGATGATTTGGACTCTTTAGTGGACGTAATATGCCCATACATGACTTTCTGTCGAGACATGATCGTTCCACGTAAACGTGTCGAAATATATCCCAACAACAAGCCATGGGTTACAAAATCAGTTAAATCCTGCTTACAGAGGAAAGCACTTGCCTTTAAACAGGGGTCTGTTTCTGAGCTACAGGTTGCCACAAAAGAGCTGAAGTCCGAAATTTTAAGAGCAAAACAGAATTATAAATCAGAGTTGGAAAGCAAGATGGCAACAAAGAAACTTGGTTCAGCCTGGGCCAGTATGAAAACTATTGCAGGCCTTCAGAGCACAGAGCGCAGTAATCGTGTGTTTTTAGATGGTTTTAATTCAGACACAGAGCTGGCTAATGCTCTTAATTGTTTTTATGGTCGTTCTGATTCCTCTGATTTTAGCACAGAAACCCAAGATTTGAAACAGAAACTCAAAGATAATCAGCACTTTAATATTGAGGTGCAGGATGTTAAAAGGGCGTTCTGTGCTGTAAAAGTGAGCAAAAGTCAGGGCCCTGATAATATATGTGGGTGCTTGGTAAAGTCCTGTGCACATGAATTGAGTCCTGTATTTCAATACATTTTCAATAAGTCCTTACAGACACAACATGTGCCTAAGATCTGGAAAGATGCCGTGGATGTCCCCATTCCAAAATCCAGCTGTCTTAAAACGGTAAACGACTTTAGACCAGTTGCTTTGACTTCAATTTTAATGAAAATTTTTGAAAAACTAGTCAGATTTGAGGTCCTAAAGCAGACTGAGCATGCATTGAGTCCTCTGCAGTTTGCCTATAGGCCTCACAGAGGAGTGGAGGATGCCACTGTCACTCTGTTTAACATGCTTTTTGAACATCTGGATTTTAACGGGACACATGCCAGGCTTTTATTTGTGGACTTTTCTTCCGCCTTTAACACAATCCAACCTCATATTTTAGTTGAAAGGCTCCTGCAACAATTTGATTTGAGCAATAATCTGGTGGATTGGATTCTGGATTTTTTAACCAACAGGACGCAGAGAGTAAGGGTCAATGATACATTGTCTGACCAAGTGTTCTTCTACTGGCTCTCCTCAGGGGTGTGTGTTGTCACCACTACTCTTCATCCTGTACACAAACATGTGTCGGAGCAGACATGACAACAGACACATTATAAAGTATGCTGATGACTCAGTTGTTGTCAGTCTCCTCCAGGATGGTGAGAGTGGCCACGGACCAGTAGTTGATGAATTTGTTCACTGGTGTGAGGATTCCTACCTGCAGCTGAATACGACAAAAACTAAAGATATGATTATTGACTTTAGGAGGAAAACTACCAGGCACAAAGTCACCATACTAAAAGGCCAGACCACTGAATGTGTACAATCCGACAAATATCTTGGGACGATTATTGATAGTAATTTAAACTTTGAAGAGAACTGTGAAAGGGTGTGCAAAAAGGGTCAGCAACATTTGCATTGTTTAAGGAAACCTGCACGCTTCCAAACTGACCGAACAATAATGACAATGTTTTATCGGGCTTTTATTGAATCTGTTTTATCCTTTTCTTTAGTGTCATGGTTTGGTCAGATAAAACTGAAACAGAGGAAATCCTTGGATCAGGTAGTTAGATGGTCCAGTCGTTTGCTTGGTGAGTCACATCTGAGCCTGACATCCCTGTACACCAGACAGGTACAGAGGATGGCTACCTCCATTTTAAATGATGATTCCCACCCTTTGCACTGCAACTTTGAGCTTCTTCCCTCCAGACGGAGGTTTGCTGTCCCAAAAAGTAAAACCCAGCGCTACAAAAACAGCTTTGTTCCTGCTGCTGTCAAAGAGTTGAACAAGTTGTAACAATATATTGCACATAATTTAGTTACCTATTTATTGATTTCATTTTATATTTACTTATTTTTGTAGGTTTTTTTTTAATTTGGGTTCTAAATCTTTTATTGGGTTTTAGACTTTTGAGTTTTTAACTTCTTTGACTAGTCTTTAACTTTTTAATATGACTCTTCTCTCTTCTCTCTGGTTTTTCTCTCATCTCTTTGTCTTATATCCTGATTGATGGAGCCTTGAGCATTTTTATCATGTTTGTAGTCAGCTTCATGTGTGCCTGTGTTTGTGTTTATGTTGAATGTAATTGTAGTTTGTAAATACGGATGTCACCTGACTGCAAAACAAATCTACCTACGGGTACAAATAAAGTAACCTGAACCTGAACCTGATGTTTAGTCATCTATTATTCTCCTGTTCAACTCCCACGTCCGCTGGGCGATTTCGGCCCAGGGACGCCAGCTGTAAGTTTTTCCTTGTTTGCATTTTTGTCTGTCTGCACAGTTTTTGGGACTTTATGTTTCTTTTGTTAATAAATGCGCCAGCTCAATCCAGTGCGTGGGTCTGTCTCTCCTGCCTCGAAGAGGTGAATATGACAGAAACGCATCCTAAAACTAAATGACTGAAAATCAAAAAACTATTTTACTGTGTGTTGTTTAATTTAAAGACAAATTATATAATTGCCTACATTTGGTAACTACCATTTTATAGCCAGTCTTATTGGTCATGGAGGCAAAGTAATAAATGTCTGTCTACCAAAACTAACAAACACAAAAATAAAGGCAACTGTAAGGCAAAATACAGAGATGGTTTGTGTTTAAAGATAAAAATGCATTTTCTTTTCAACTGACTAAAGACTTATTAAGCCCATTTCAGTCTACCCCAGCAATCTACTCAAACCCACTACGAATTGGCTTGTCATTACTGTCTAACTGCACCAGATGATACGGACTAAATGACCCTGCAAGTGAAGGGGGTCATTGTGCACCTCACCAGCTCACCTCACCCCAGCAAGCATTTGAATAGGAAATGTGGATAAACGCACATTGAAGTAGATGTCACCATCACCACATCACAGCACAGCAACAGAGTGGAAATGAATCAGGGGCTGCCTGCCATTATTCTGACAGATTATATTAATTTCAAAGCTGCAGCAGACAACTGTGTGTGCCACAATTACACAAATATCAGTGTCTGAGAGTGAGAGGTTTCTTATAAGAACATCTTTTCAGTCACTCCCACGGAGCCTGCAGCAGCTCTGACCATCCCCAGTGACTATGAAGAAGAGACCAGTCTGTCCTGCCCTGGGGAAGCATGGTGGTGCAGTGGTTAGCAGAAGGTTCCAGGCTCAAATCCCCAGGCTGGCAGGGGTAGGAACCTTTCTGTGTGGAGTTTGCATGTTCTTTCTGTGCTGCATGGGTTTACTCCAGGGGCTCCAGTTTCCTCCCACAATCAAAAGCTATGCATGTTAGGTAAATTGGTGACTAAATTCTCCCAAAGTATCTGTCTCTGACAACACCCTTAGACTAGAGGGATAACATACTAGCTAATAATAATAATGCATCAGATTTATATAGCATTTTTCATAGACGCTTTACAAAGGATACATTATTCATTCACTCCACAGACAATGCCATAAACCCTCCGTGTGCTCTACTATTATGCACGGAGGAGAGAAGGAGAAATGAGGATTTAAACACGAAGGTTCTACACACACATTTATTGTACACAGCTCAGGGCAAACCATACAAATGGCTAGGCTGCTGGGCTAACAAAGAGTCCACTTGAGAAGCTAGGCTGTGTAGGGGAAAGCGGGAAGCAGTTGTGCCACACTCGAAAACGCTACCAGCATGGCGGCACAACTGAAGAGAGAAACGCTAGGATTACTCACAGCCTAAGTGGAACGGGTCCTCTAGTTGTTCAGCGACCCAAAAACCCTTCAGTGACACGACGGTTAGATGGCAAAGCACAGCCGTCTAACAAGTACAATGATCCAGCGGTGTTTGTCCAGCAAAGAGCTGCTTATGAACAAACGCCGCTGGTGTGGCAGATTCAGAACACCTGGGCGAGGCGCAGAAAGGATGATTAGTGGGGCTGGGAACAGCTGGTTGAATCAGAGGGAGAGCGAGGGGGCGTGGCTAGACCGACAGACTGTCAGCAGCGTGAGAGAAAGTAGGTCATAACCGCAGACTAACAGCTGCTGGTCAGGCAGTGGCAAGGAAATAGAAGTTATTGTACTAATACACAAAATGCACATAACCAGTAAACCAAAACCCCCAAAGAGATTGAGACTGAGTCGGGGAAAGCCAAGCCGGCTCGGCTCATGACAGACAATGGTAAGCTACTACTGTAGCCACAGCTGCCCTGGGGCAGACTGACAGAAATGTAGCTGCTAATTCGCGTCAGCGGCCTCTCTGACCACTACCAGACATTTATAGACTTTCATGCCGTGTCATGGACACTGGAGGCAAGGTGGGTAAAGTGTCTTGCCCAGGGACACAACAGCAGGATGTCTGGGGAGTGCGGGATTCAAACCACCAACCTTTCAGTTATTAGATGACCCACTCAACCTCCTGAGCTACTGCCGCCCACATTTGCCTCCTCCGTTCCATGTTTGCTGAGCACCAAGCTGAATGGCAGGAAGTTCCATTTTTATATGGTCTTTGGCATAACCCAGCCGGGCGTTGAACCCCGATCTCCCGGTTGTGGGCCGGATGCTCTACCTCTCAGCCACCACTACAGGTAAAGTTAAGTACTTTGAGTGGTCTTTGTGACTAGAAAAGCATTATATAAGTACAGGCCACGTTTGTCAGTGCTCTGATATTGTTCACTTATGGCCCAAATCTGGCAAATGGTGCTAACCAGCCTATTGCCGTCTCTTACTCACTACTCAAGTAACTTTTTAAGGGGTAGCTTACGTTCTTGCACTTATTTTGTTGACTACTCTTACTTATGTTGCTTATGTTATTAATACCACAATCTCAGGCTACTCTACCCACCTGTGGGCTAAGCCTTCAGTGAGTTTTAAAGTCATAACATGCATTTGTTTTTGTTTTTTATTTATTTAACCTTTATTTATACAGGGTAGTTCCATTGAGAGGCAACCTCTCTTTTTCAGGGACACCCTGTTCACACTCACACAGTTACACATTCACACCAGGAAGCTGCCCAGTACAGCCACTGACTGACCTGTGGCCACTGAGCAGCTCCACTGGAGCAGTTGGGGTTAAGGGCCTTGCTCAAGGGCACTACAGTGGGGTAAACACTGCTACAGGTACATCTCAAAAAATTAGAATATCATGAAAAAGTTCAATATTTTTTGTCACTCATTTCAGAAAGTAGAACTCATATATTATATATAGATGCATTACATAGAGAGTGATATAGTTCAAGCATTTATTTATTTTAATTTCGATGATTATAGCTTACAGCCCATGAAAAACCCAATTTCAGTTTCTCAAAAAATTAGAATATTACATAAAATTAATTAAAAAAAATAGTTTTTTAATACAAATGTGGACCAAGTGAAAAGTATGTCCATGTACACACTCAGTACTTGGTCGGGGCTCCTTTTGGACTAATTACTGTATTAATGTGGCGTGGCATAGAGGTGGGTCTTGTGTCTCTCATCTTCCTCTTGACAATACTCCATAGATTCTCTATGGGGTTTAGGTCAGGAGAGTTTGCTGATCAGTCAAACACAGTGATGCCTTGGTCATTAAACCAGGTTTTGATACTTCTGGCAGTGTGTGTGTGTGTGGGGGGGGGGGGGGGTGCCAAGTCATGCTGGAAAATGAAATCAGCTTCTCCATAAAACTTGTCAGCAGAGAGAAGCATGAAGTGTTCTTAAATTTCCTGGTAGACGACTACGCTGACTTTGGTCTTGCTAAAACAGCGGACAAACACCAGCAGATGACATCTGTTCAGATAAAAGTAAATTTTGCATTTCATTTGGAAATCAGAGTCTCAGAGTCTGGAGAAAGAGCAGAGAGGCACAGAATCTAAGTTGCTTGAGGTTTAGTGTGACGTTTCCACAGTCACTGATGATTTGAGGAACCACGTCATCTGCTGGTGTTGGTCCACCGTGTTTTATTGAGATCAAAGTCAGCACAGTCGTCTACCAGGAAATTTTAGAGCACTTCATGCTTCCCAGAAGCTGATTTCATTTTCCAGCAGGACTTGGTACCCCCCACACTGCCAAAAGTATCAAAACCTGGTTTAATGACCATGGCATCACTGTGCTTGATTGGCCAGCAAACTCTCCTGACCTAAACCCCATAGAGAATTGATGGAGGATTGTCAAGAGGAAGATGAGACACCAGACCCAACAATGCAGATGAGCTGAAGGTCACTGTCAAAGCAACCTGGGCCTTCATAACACCTCAGCAGTGCCACAGGCTGACCACCTCCATGCCATGCAACATTGATACATGTAATTAATCCAAAAGGAGCCCCGACCAAGTATTGAGTGTGTACATGGACAGTCGGTCCACATTTGTATTAAAAAACTATTTTTTAAAAATAATTTTATGTAATATTCTAATTTTTTGAGGAACTGAATTTGGGGTTTTCATGGGCTGCAAGCCATAATCATCAAAATTAAAATAAATAAACACTTGAAATATATCACTCTCTGTGTAATGAATCTATGTAATATATGGGTTTCAATTTCTGAAATGAGTGACAAAATATAATTGAACTTTTTCATGCTATTCTAATTTTTTGAGATGTACCTGTATGTTATCTGCCCCACCCAGAGCTAATCTTGCCTGTCCAGGGATTGAAATCGTGACCCTCTGCTCACCAGTCCACATCCCTAACCATTAGGCCACCACTGCCACTTGCAGTGCATGCATTTGTTTTACAGGTATCACTAAACACATGAAGTTTAGAAGTGTGATTAAAGCTCGTACATCTCCACCCTTCATGATGCCCATCATAGGGAAGAGGACCACCGGCAGGAGGGCTGTCACAGCCAGCGGTATACACTCTGTACACCAGTACAGAGCCATCAGAGCGATGGCATACCCACATCTTGCTTCCTGAAAAACACAAAACCACAAATAAATCATCAAAATTTGTAATTCATATGTGGTGCAGACACATATTTTGCATTAACAAAGATGCACACAGAAGCAAGGCCAGATACACTGTTACAGTAAAACATATACGGTACAGCATTTCAGATATCATATTCTTTGGCTTATCTTTGGCTTCTCTTTAAAAAGCAATAAGACTTTTACACATGCAGACAGTAACAACCTTGATTGTAAAACAAACAGTTTCTCTCAAGAGATAAATCTTTATGAGTCCTCAGTAAAACTCACAAAGAAGATTTAAATGCACCGACACAAAATTTTCCACTGCAGGAGAGGCTTGGCTAACTACCATCATAATTCATTTAAGTGTGATCCTTTAGAGGCAATAAAAACAATAAAAATTATATAACTAGAAAAGCACCCAGAGAGTGCATATCTCTGCCAAGGCTCCTTCTGTCCCTCATGGATCACCTCCAAAATGTAATGGGTTTGTGTGTAGGCCTAGAGCCACTTCTGGTGAAAATTGCATCAAAGTCTGTCCATTAGTTTTGGAGTACTGTTGCTAACACTGTGAGAAGATAAGAGACTTGGTGGAGGTATGCATTCTCAGATCATCACCAAAATGCAATGGGTTTGTCTCTAGCTCAAGAACCATCTCAGGTGAAAATTTCATCCAAATCCATGTTGTAGTTTTTGTGTAATCCTGCTGCACAAATACAAACAAAGCCCTTGGTGGAGGCATGCACTCTCAGACCATCACCAAAATCTAATCATCTGTTCTCCGTGCCATTACACACCTTTCCTGAAAATTTCATCAAAATCCATTCATAACGTTTTGAATAACATTGCTAACAGACAGACAGGAAAACCCACCAACAAACCAATGCCGGCAAAAACATAACCTCCTTGGTGGAGGTAATAACGGCAGGGTTGATTCATTATTCAGATTTTTGCTCCATAAAGATGAAAAAAACTAGACAGTAGCTGAGTAGTGTCAGTTATCACCACCATTATTATTATTATTATTATTATTATTATATAACGGACAAGGGTATTGTAGGAATGTTTAGGAACCCACCACCTTTGTGTGTCCTTACTGTGGATTTCTGCTAAGGCACAAAGTTCATCTGTGAACTATTCAGTCACCTTTGTTTCTCATTTGTCATAAAGGGGCAAAGTCATTTAAAATGCACAGAGTGGACAAAAGAATAGGAGAAAGTCTGTTTGCTCAGATGCAGCATTTAAACACATAGTAGACTAACCAGCTGTTCACGGTTAGTGAGTTTGGTAATCATGTAAAAAATTGACCCTGGATGCAAACTTCAGATATGAGAGATAGATTCACTGGGTACTGGTCCCAGAATAGCTAACTTATAGTTTTACGGTTATGGAATGCTACTGGAACAAAAGTCTGATTTTTTGCACAACAAATAATATAAAAATGCATGATGTTTATTACAACAAATTAAAATCGTATGAATAATATTTAGAATTTTATTTTGTAGGAAATGCATATGGAACACTGATTGTGAACTGGAATGTCAAGAAAGGAATCAGTGCTTGTTCTAGTGGTGGCCTAGTAGTAAAACATCTGCCCTACAGCTGGGAGGTTGTGAGCTCAAGCCCCATCTGGGTCATACCATAGACCATATAAAAGAATGGTGCTTCTAGCTTGGTGCTAAGCATAATAGAATGGCAGTGGGCCCTCGGATTCCAGATGTGCTTAACAATGAAGTCAGAGAAAACGTAATTTCGTTCTACTGTACATCCTTGGCTGTAAAGGTGGGAATCCCCAGAGGCAGCACAATATGATACTTGAACTGCAATATGACACACGAAGTATAATGATATCATATGTTGCGATTTCCCATCCCGATTTTTGTCTTGTTCAACTCCTGGCTAGATCTAACTAGTCACTCCTTTGCTGTTTTGACCGAACCAGCCAGTGAGCATTTAGCACCATCTAGTGGAGTGAAACACAACTGGTTTTATTACTCTGGTACCTGAATAGGTAAGTTTGTAATTGTTACATTATTAATAATTCTAATAAAGTATTGGTTTCTCTGAATCGATACAGTTTCACCACGACAAAGTATTATGATACTATGATGCATCAATTTTTTTCCCCACTTGGCTGTATGGATTGAATGACAATAAAGTTTTCTTTCTTTCTTTTTTTCTTTCTTTCTTTCTTTCTTAAGAATATTTGGTGAGTTTTATGAATTAGTGGATTTATTTATTTTTGAGTCACTAAAGCTTGCCCTGGAGGTGTTTTTAGTTGTCAAGAGAAAAGCTAAACATCAACATAAAAGTACAAAAGAATTTTTTTACTGGTACACTTCCTGGCAAAAAACAAAACATTGTAAAATGAAAGCACCAAGGTGCTGATGCCTCGGTACCAGAGCCTTGGTGCAGGTATACGTTCTCTGTCATGATCCGGTGCACGGGCAGGGGCCGTGCTTTGTTATTAGATTAATTTTGACTTTCTCTGTTTGTTTATTTTTCATTTCTCCTTGTTGACTGTATTTGCTTTCTGTTTTTGGTTAGTTCATTATTAGTTTCTGGATTTCCTTCTTTGGTTTATTGTGCTGATCGTTGCTGGTGCTTTCCGGCTGTCAGATTCTGTTTGCAAGCTGTCACGGCTGCCAGCAATAATCGCCACTCAGGACCCCGCAGGTGTTTGTAATCAGGGAGGCCTATGTAAGCTGTGGGTACCATTTCCATGGTGCAGCGGTGTCAACACGGCTCATGTCAGGAATCCCCTGGACATCTCATCAAGTTAAGTTATTGTTTATTCTGTCTTGCTCACGTTCCTGTTTATTCGCATTTATCGCTTCAGCCTCTAAGCTGTGTTTTTTGTTGTTGTGTGTTAGTATGTTGTGTTTCTTTTTAGTTAATAAATTTACAAACTCACAGTCTGCATTTGGCATCCTGTTTGCCCTCAGAGAGGGCTGTTCATGGCAGTACACCGCTGCCAATCGAACATCAGCAGACCGTGAGTTTTGTTTTTGTTTTCCTCCAGTATTTTTTTCTGTAGAGCTTGTTTTTTCTTGCTGGCATGGCAGTTTTATTGGACTTCGGCTGGTTTGGGCTTAACGAGGAGGAGTGTTGGGCAGCTGAGGAGTTGCAGAATCTTATATCTAACGCTCGCCTAACCCACACTCCGGAGGAGGAGTTCCAGTTTTGGGACTGCGCGGCACAGCTGAGCATCCCGGAACTCACAGACCTCCTCACCTCTGCTTATCCCGCTCAACACTGGCTTCGCGGGCTGGGGAGAGCCCCTCTGCCACCAGAGCCTGTGCCACAGAAGAAATGTTCCAGGGGGCACAAGCCCCAAGCTCCGGGCCACTATCCAGCTGTGGTCCCACCTCCCTCAGTCGTGCCGAGTCTCGAAGCTGGCAGCATTGGATATGTAACCCTCACATATCCTGAGGGACCAAGCGCGGAGGAGCTGGCAGAGCATCAACGGGTGGTGGCAGCGGAGATGGAGCTCCTGGTGGAGTACAAGCCGTGGCTTCTTCCTGAGCTGCTGCCACAGTTGCAGAGAGCACCAACAGCCCCGACAGAGCCTGAGCTTACGGCGGAGCTTTCTCCAACTCTGGTGCTCCGCCCACCACACCAGACGACCTCCACACCCCCCGGGAAGACGTCATCTGGTCTGACGGCAGCCACCTCCAAGCCCCAGGAGTTAAGGCAAGTGTCTTTTCCTTTTTTAACAACCTATGATGAAATGCCTTGCCTTATTCCCAGTAGAAAAGCTCAGCCACAGCAGCCCGGCTTGGCTGAGCTTTCACCACCAGCTGCTGCAGCGCTTACCTCTCCTGTTTCTCCCGTTCCTCCTCCTTCATCCCTGGAGGGTCCGCCAGTCCTGGGAGGGAGCTGGCGTGTGTTGGAAAAGACTGCAGCATTGGCAAGTCCAGCGCAAGCCACCTATTCGAGGGTCTTGCCAACCATCCAGCTGGGGGTCTGGACCACCCCGATGGAATCGTTGGAATCCTGGATGGCAGTGGAGCTCGAGCACAGGCAGTTCTCTTTATGCAGCCCCGAGAAATCTTGCCTGGCTCTTGCTGGGGGGAACCAGGTGCAGCCCTCAGCCACACTTGGGTTTCCCACACCGGGCTCCACTGCTGCCGGTGACTCTGATCTGGTGTGTATTCCTGTCTCTGTTCCTTTGTCTGAGCCACCATCTAGGGTCACTGAGTTCTCTGTGGGTGCTGCTCTCCCTCCAGTCGAGGTCTCTGTGGGTGCTGCGCCCCCTCAGGTCGAGGTCTCTGTGGGTGCTGCTCCCCTGCCAGTCGAGGTCTCCGTGGGTGCTGTCCCCCCCCCAATCCAGGCTGTCATGGATGATGCGCTCCAGCCTGGGACCATCATGGATGATATGCCCCAGTCTAAGTCCGTCGTGGGTGCTGTGCCCCAGCCTGGGTCCATTGAGGGTGCTGCGTTCCAGCCCGGGGGCCATAGTGGATGCGTTGCCTTAGCCAGAGACTGCCGTCGGTGTGATGCCTCCATCTGAGGCCACCACGGGTGCGGCGCCTTCATCCGGGGCGGTCGAGGGTGCTGCTGTGCCGCTGTCTGTGGTCTGCGAGAGTGCTGCTGTCCCACCGTCTGTGGTCTCTGAGGGTGCTGCTGTCCCGTTGTCTGTGGTCTCCAAGGGTACTGCTGTCCTGCAATCTGTGGTTGCCACAGGTGCAGCTATGCCCCAGTCCGGGGCCGCTGCAAATGCAGCTATGCCCCAGTCTGGGGTCACCATGGGTGCAGCTGTGCCCCAGTCTGGGGCCGCCGTGGGTGCAGCTATGCCCCAGTCCGGGGCCACTGCGGGTGCAGCTGTGCCCCAGTCTGGGGTCACCACGGGTGCAACTGTGCCCCAGTCCGGGGACACCACAGGTGCTGCCGTGCCCCAGTCTGGGGCCGCCGCAGGCACTGCCACGCCTGAGGTTGCCGAGGGTCCCTTGTCTTCGTTGGAGCTTGTCAAGGGTCATAATCTGACTTCTTGCACTGAAACACAGTGTTGCTTGGTGGTAGTTGTCACTGTAGGTTTTTGAAATATACATGTTCCTCTGAAATGATATTGTTTCTCCCTTATTTGGAACAACTTTTGGATATTTGCGGGCAGTGATAGATTCTTCACTTTAAACATTATATATACAGTATATATATATATATATATACATGTGTGTATATATATATATACAGTGGGGCAAAAAAGTATTTAGTCAGCCACCAATTGTGCAAGTTCTCCCACTTAAAAGATGACAGAGGTCTCCAGTTTTCATCATAGGTATACCTCAACTATGAGAGACAAAATGAGAAAAAAAAATCCAGAAAATCACACTGAAGGATTTTTAATGAATTAATTGGTAAATTCCTCAGTAAAATAAGTATTTGGTCACCTACAAACAAGCAAGATTTCTGGCTCTCACAGACCTAAACAACTTCTTTAAGAGGCTCCTCTGTCCTCCACTCGTTACCTGTATTAATGGCACCTGTTTGAACTCATTATCAGTATAAAAGACATCTGTCCACAACCTCAAACAGTCAGACTCCAAACTCCACTATGGCCAAGACCAAAGAGCTGTCAAAGGACACCAGAAACAAAATTGTAGACCTGCACCAGGCTGGGAAGACTGAATCTGCAATAGGTAAGCAGCTTGGTGTGAAGAAATCAACTGTGGGAGCAATTATTAGAAAATGGAAGACATACAAGACCACTGATAATCTCCCTCGATCTGGGGCTCCACGCAAGATCTCACCCCGTGGGGTCAAAATTACCATGAGAACGGTGAGCAAAAATCCCAGAACCACATGGGGGGACCTAGTGAATGACCTGCAGAGAGCTGGGACCAAAGTAACAAAGGCTACATCAGAAACACACTACGCCGCCAAGGACTCAAATCCTGCAGTGCCAGACGTGTCCCCCTGCTTAAGCCAGTACATGTCCAGGCCCGTCTGAAGTTTGCTAGAGAGCATTTGGATGATCCAGAAGAGGATTGGGAGAATGTCATATGGTCAGATGAAACCAAAATAGAACTTTTTGGTAAAAACTCAACTTGTTGTGTTTGGAGGAGAAAGAACACCATACCTACTGTGAAGCATGGGAGTGGAAACATCATACTTTGGGGCTGTTTTTCTGCAAAGGGACCAGGACAACTGATCCGTGTAAAGGAAAGAATGAATGGGGCCATGTATCGTGAGATTTTGAGTGAAAACCTCCTTCCACCAGCAAGGGCATTGAAGATGAAACGTGGCTGGGTCTTTCAGCATGACAATGATCCCAAACACACCGCCCGGGCAATGAAGGAGTGGCTTCGTAAGAAGCATTTCAAGGTCCTGGAGTGGCCTAGCCAGTCTCCAGATCTCAACCCCATAGAAAATCTTTGGAGGGAGTTGAAAGTCTGTGTTGCCCAGCGACAGCCCCAAAACATCACTGCTCTAGAGGAGATCTGCATGGAGGAATGGGCCAAAATACCAGCAACAGTGTGTGAAAACCTTGTGAAGACTTACAGAAAACATTTGACCTCTGTCATTGCCAACAAAGGGTATATAACAAAGTATTGAGATGAACTTTTGTTATTGACCAAATACTTATTTTACTGAGGAAGTTACCAATTAATTCATTAAAAATCCTTCAATGTGATTTTCTGGATTTTTTTTTCTTATTGTCTCTCATAGTTGATGTATACCTATGATGAAAATTGGAGACCTCTCTCATCTTTTAAGTGAGAGAACTTGCACAATTGGTGGCTGACTAAATACTTTTTTACCCCACTGTATATATATATATATATATATATATATATATATATATATATATTAAATATCCATATGTCCAAATATGTTTAAAAAGCACACAGGCTTATACAGGGTGTCCTAATTTTTTCACGATTGTAAAGTTTCAATCTAGTGGCATTGGGATGTCACAGAAATGACAATATCTAAAATGTAAAAACTGATTTCATGTTGATAATACATGAATAATATATCTTGTGTCAGTTATCTGGCTGTCTTTACAATTCACTAGGAGCAATTGTTCTTTTCATGCACTTTTATACAATCAGACATACAGTTTTCATAAAATTCATTAACATTTGTACAGGTATGATGATAATACAGTTATTGTGCTATCCCAAACCATAATTATAGTGCAGCCAAAAACCTGGTATGGTGACAGCTCCATTTTAAACGCAAATCTATTAAAAATAGGAATGTTATTTGAGTGATGTTGTGGTGTGTGTATGGTTGAAGGAAGGGAACATCCTCTGTGCTGCTTGGTTTTGTGCTTTTTTAAAATTATTTAGTCGTAGTGTAGTACTCTAACACAAAATAACCCATCTGATTCATTACACAAAATATTTTCTTCTGTATTAATGTAAAAGCAACACTTGCGTTTTATTAGTATTTTGAGTTGTTACATCAATTTAACATAAAAGTATGCCTTCAGTGTAACTTGCACGGATATGACCTTACATCTAGCTGTCATAATTATGATTTAAAGTATTTGTGCTATATAAAAAAACTGGATAATATAAACTCAAATTTCATCATAGATGTAACAAGTCTGAATTAACTGGGGACATGTCTCATCGCACAATCTTGAAGGCAAATTTAAAATTGGCCTAAATTGTTAGGCTATCACCAGGCAAACATACTTACCGATGAAGGATAGACAAGTGGTAGGGGGAGCAGAACAACAGGAGTCAATATGGTGATGAAGAAGTTTCTGTGGTGCCAGAGCCATATTAGTATGGAGTTCCTAAAGTCCATAATAGTTGCTAGAAAAAAAAAAACACTGAAGAAAAAAAAAGAAAAGCTGAACTTTACAAATGTCAAACTGATAATTTAGAGTAGACAGAAGATGAAGACAATCAGGAGGAGGAGGCTGAAGGAAGGCTGGGCTGCAAACCAAAGTCAGGAGAGCTGACTATAGAGGTTTGCTTCTCCTGCAGCCTTTTAAGCAAAGAGGCTAAAATGAGAGGAATCAGAGGCTATATCTCTGACAGTAAATTAAACATTAACTCAACACCAGCAAGATCATGATATTGACTGAGAGGCTGAAGAATCTATTGGGAAATGGAGAAAAACAGCAGTAAAAGTACAAAGAAAGGGAGGGCCTGAAGACAGAAACCGTAGATCATTAGGTAAGCCAAAGGTCAAATGCTGTGTGCCAACTGACCAGAGACCCATCTAAATACCCATAAAATAGGCTATGATCAAACAGAAAATCTGATGCAAAGCTTGAGACAAATACCATAGAGCAAAGTCTGGTTTTATTCTTTACGGTAAGTTGTATTTCCTGGATTAAAATTTGAAATCAATATCAGTACTATATTTCCCCAATTTAACTGAAAAAACTCCATTTAATACAAGTCATTACAGTCCAACTATGATTTTAAAAATGGGATGGTTGTGGCTTTCAGAAATGAAATAATACCAATCTGTGCTTGATATATAACATGGTTTAATAGAACTGAATCCACAGTAGCCAGGCTTATAGAATGCAAACAAAATTTAAATACAAGCTACAGTGAGTCTACCTGAAAAGCACACATAAAACTTTATGAACACATCCAAAAAATGGGGGACAGATCATTATTTCGAAGGTCCATTGGTCTGAAAATTAGGCCTAAGTTAATAGACTTTTTCTTTGAAAATTAAGGTTGCATTTATGTCTTAACCATCATGGGGTTACATTAGTTCAATAAACATGCTGTTTATTGCAGCCATAGCAAGAAAAGACTCCAATTTAATTTTTATTGACCATATTATTGAGTATATGTCATGGACTGGATTGGATTCCAATCCAGCTCCATGACGTGTGGCTGTATTTTCCCTTGTGCAGTTGATTTCCTTATTTGCTGCTGGCAGATCTTAGGAGCCTCTGGGTCTTGGCTCCCTGCCAGCTTACAGCCATGCCTCCCTCTCCTGCCAGTTCATGCCAGCTGACTGTCATTATCATTTGTGTTTCCTCTTCTGTTCTTTCACGGACGCACACACACGCATACATGCATGCCCTCATTCTTGCCCTCCTGCACACGCTTGCACACATACGCACACACACCCATTCATTCCCACTTACATGCGCACAGACATTCACACACACACCTGTTTCCACCTGTTTGGCATTATTTAAGCCCTGTGTCTACTCCAGTGTATTGCTGGATTATTGTTTGACTGTTTGTCAGTTTGCACTCTCTGTTTGTTGTTTATACTGTTCTGCTCAATGCATGCTTGACTAGATGCCCTGCCTGTTATTCGGTACAACACCACTCGGCATGTCATTAGTTTCCTCATCTGCTTTGGTTTCTGTTCTACACACTGGACTGTACTTGGACTAATTCGGACTGCTCCAGCCCCATGAGTACTATTTGCCTCGCCCCTGCCTTCCAGTCCCGTCTGGAGGTTTTTTCCCGGGCCCTCTCTTTCGCTCCCCCCGCTGCAGTTTCACCTGCCTGCGCCTTGGGACATTCTTCTCCTGTTCTGTACTCACTTGTGGCCATAGACCATCCTCACAGTTTTTCCTGTACTCCCGGTGCCATTTATCTGTTTGTTTTTCTGGACTGTTTGTTTGAACTGTTTTTTTGCACAATAAATACACACAACTACCTCCTGCACTTGGGTTTTAATTCATCCTGCCTCAAATTGGCAGGAAATCACAACAGTATATATACATGAATACAGTAAACGCAAAGTGTGTACATACACTACTCACAAAAAGTTAGGAATATTTGGCTTTCAGGTGAAATTTATGGAAAATGTTAAAAGTTCACACTACAGTTGTCATGGATGGCCCTCACAGGCCATTAATGAGATGCTATAAGCAGCCGATGAGTTTGCATATTTATTAACAAAAGACAAAAGAACAGCCACGTGGGGCAAAAACACAAACTATGACTATGGCTAAGACTATAGACACAGGATACAGACTCTGAGGGAAAACACTTACTCTGATACGATGAATCAAGAGGGTGACTGGAGCCGGGGTTAGGGACTCCAGCCGAACGTTGTGTGAAACCAATGCTAAGTGAGGTCACAGCGAGGAGTCAGCCTCAGCTGTTCCCTCAAATAATGCCTAAGGACCAATCAGGAAAGGAGAATGTAATCAATAGAATGTGATCCAACTGTCACGGCGCGGCGCAGCTCTAACAGCCGGAAGTCCTGCTGCGATGCCATCACAATAAAAGCCCTGGAAGGCCATATGACAACACAGAACGGAGAAAATACCGGACAGCCCGAGCGCAGACAGAATCAGTGCTCAGACCATGACAGTACTCCCCGTTCAAAAGGCGCATTCCAGGCACAAACGTAACATCCAAGCCCCCCTCCCCCAACCAGAAGGATACCAGGCCCGAACCAGGGAGGGCGGAGGGGGAACCAGGCCAGGAGGGTGAGAACCACAAAAAGAAGGGGAGAATACTATATCAGGGGGAAAAAAAACAAAAAAAACCACACACACACACACAACAGAGGGCAACAAGGATAACCAAGATGATAAGATAAGATAAGATAAGATAAGATAAGATAAGATAAGATAAGCCTTTATTAGTCCCACAACGGGGAAATTCCAGGATTGCAACAGCACAGGGATAGCAACACTCAGAGCAACAATCAGAAGGCAAGAAAAAAAACAAGCAAGCAAGAGCAGCTAATAAACATATGTACGTATTACTATAAATATATATATATACACACACACACACAGACACACAGTGCAGAGCATTGTAGCTGGATGGAATAAATATATGAATATATGAACACACAGTGCAGAGCATTGTAGCTAGATGGAATAAATATGTAAATATATAAACACCCACAGTACGGAGCATTGCAGCTAGGTGGAATAAATATGCAAGTATATAAACACACACAGTGCGGAGCAATGTAGCTAGATGGAATAATATGTAGATATATAAATATATAAACACACCCAGTGCTGAGCATTGTAGCTAGATGGAATAAATATGCAAATATATAAACACACACAGTGCAGAGCATTGTTGCTAGATGGAATGAAACAGCATGAGGCATAAACCCAAAAAGAACACAAGGCCGAACATGCTAAAAATAATCCAAGAGCATAGTAGAATACACAAAGAACATACATAGCCTTCCAACTGATAAGATAAGATAAGATAAGATAAGATAAGCCTTTATTAGTCCCATAATGGGGGAATTCCAGGATTGCAACAGCACAGGGATAGCAACACTCAGAGCAATAATTAAGAAGATGCGGAAGATATAAATAAGAGCAGTGGATATACATACATACAGATAAATATATAAATATATATACAAAGTGCGGAGCATTGTAGCAAGATGGAATAAACAGCATAACCGTCTACTTCAGGGGTCACCAGCACGGTGCCCGCGGGCACCATGTCGCCCGCAGGGACCACATGAGTCGCCCTCAGGCCTGTTCTAAAAATAGCACAACTCGCAAGTGAGCTGCGTCTAAGATGTAATTTTTTCTGCTGCTATTTTTTAAAATCACACTTGCATTTATATAGATTTTAAAATGACAATGTCTTAAAAATAAAAAAAAATGAAAATATGTTTATTACACGTAAAGTTAATGTGAACTCTGACCTAGTTCAAAGGTCAGTATTGTGCACATGACAAAACCTTCGCGCTTGTGGAGAGTAAGCTAGCGGGCGGTGAAGATGTGAGTGGAGTGCAGTTTCCTACACAGTTCTTTTTCCAAAAAAAAAAGACAGAAAATTTATCATTTTCAAAGTGAACGGGAGGAAGAGTTCTTTTTTACTACCGTGAAAGGAAGCTGCGTGTGTTTAATTTGCGGGGCGACTGTGGCCCACTGCTGCCCACTCTTTTTTTTTTTTTTTTTTTTTTTCATAAGAAAAAAAGTGGGTAATTTATTAGAACTCTCCAAACTTACATTAAAAAATCCACATTTTCAGTAAAAAAACAAAAACTCCAATTTAAGTGGTAGAGTAGCCTGCAACTGTACACAAGTCAAACTAGGTTATTATTATATATTATCACTCAAATACACACAAGAGTAATGACCCAAAAATAGTTGAAGAAGTTACTGAGATTTGACTTTAGTTTGGACAGTTTGAGATTTTTGTCCTAAATTTATGACAGTTTTATTCTTTTTTTTTTTTTATTTAAGTTTTTGTAAAGGGTATACAGGTCGTTACAGCAGTGCATTGTTTACATTTTCATCACATGTTCCCTTATTTTCTGATATCTGACAACATTGGAAGATTAATTCTTACAACACCCCCTTTTTTTTTAAAGTGAAAGAAAAAGTGAAATTAAAGAGAAAAAAAAACAAAAAAACAAACAACAACAAAAAACAAAAAAAAAAAACAACAAACCAGCAAAAAACAAACAAAAAGAAAAAGTAAGTAAATAAAGGTAAAAGAGCATCTGAGTAGCATTGGAACAAAGAGCGGAACCATTATTGAAATGGTAATTGTCAAAGATTAGATCTAATGGAAGACACATATGGATCCAGGGTTGCCAAAAGTTCATGAACCCATCCATGTCCTGTCTCAGTGCGAATGTCAACTTTTCCATCGAGTAAATGTCTTGGATCACGTTAATCCAATCTTCAGGTGTAGGACAGTCCTTCAACATCCATTTTTTAGTTAGAGCTTTTTTGCTTGCCAATATTAAAACATTGAATAAGTATTTTTCTCCTCGTCTTTCCAGTGAGTCCGGTAGTAAACCCAAATACAAAGTTACAAAAGAAAAGGGAACTGTTATTTTGAATATTTTCCCCAATATTGTCTGTACATTGGTCCAATATTGGTGGATAACTGGGCTTGACCAAAACACATGAAAATGATTTGCAGTCTTTTCACCACACAAGCGCCAACAGTTCAACCCCTTATGGGTAAATTTGTTTTGTGCAGGTGTTCTGAAAAATCTTACCAAGTTTTTCCATCCAAATTCTCTCCACTGCAGGGATGAGGTACTTTTCCATTGCTGTTTATTTAGCTTTTCCCATATTTCCAGTTGTAAAGTGAAATTCCCCTCTTTTTCCCATCTCTCTTTTATATAAGATATGTTGTCTCCTTTTAAGTCTTGAAGACCTTGGTATATTTTAGAAATGTATCTGATCCCTGGGATCCCTTTATATGCCATTAAGAAGACCTTCAGAACATCTGACTGGGCCCTTTCCAAATCCTCCTTTTTAAGTATATTGTTTATGTGGTGTCTAAGCTGGAAGAACCTGTAAAGGTCTTGATTTATTAGGCCTTGTTTTTCAAATCTTCAAAACTTCTTAAGATTTGCCCTTTAAAAAAATCATAATATTTTATCAGCCCTTTCTCCTTCCACTTTTTAAATCTGGAGTCTGTTTTATTAGGAGTAAAGTCTTGATCATAGGCAATCCATTGCAGAAGTCGATAGGGCTCTTTAGTTTGATTCTCTCTGACTATCTTAAACCAAATTTTTAGCGGGGTCTCTATCCACGGGTTAGTGTTATTCAAGAGTTTAGGTAAGGCATTGTTCCCTATTATCGCCTGTAGGGGGATGTCACTTGTTATTTGGCATTCGATCTCCTTCCATTGTGCAGTGTAGACTGGGTTACATATCTCTACTAAAGTTTTAATTTGTGCGGCTTTAAAGTAGTCCCTGATATTTGGCAGCGCGAGCCCACCTTTGTCTTTGTTTAGCTGTAGGGTTCTATATCTGATTCTAGGTCTCTTGCCCTGCCATATGAATCTTGAGATCCTTCTGTCCAGTTCCTGCCATGTTTTTTGGGGAGGTTCTACCGGTATTGTTTGGAAAAGGTATAGAAGACGTGGAAGTATATTCATTTTGACTGCTTCAATTCTTTGTGCAGTACCCAAGAATGGTATCATATTCCATCTTGTTAGGTCAGATTTTATTTTTGTCACCAGTGGATCATAGTTTAGTGAAATAATTTTGTTGAGTTGTTTTGGGATATTGACCCCCAGATATTTCATAGATTCCGACTCCCAGTTAGTTTTGAGTTTGCTTAGTGAATAATGATTTGGGTCATAGTTGAATGTTAAAACTTGGGTTTTATGCATGTTTAATTTGTACCCCGATAAATCTCCATACTTTGAAAAAATTGAGGTTAGTTCTGGTAAAGAAGTGTCCGGCTGCCCTAGGTATATTAAAATGTCATCAGCAAAGAGTGCTATTTTATGTTCCTTCTGATCAAGTGTAATGCCTTGAATTTTTTGATTTTGTCTTATCCATTGGCTCAGAGGTTCTATGAAGATTGCAAAGAGCAGTGGAGACAGGGGGCAGCCCTGACGACATCCTCTTTCCAGTTCAAAAGATGATGATAAATTACCATTAATCCTTATTTTAGCTGTTGGTTTTTTATATAATGCCTGTATAGTTCTAATGAAGTTGTTATGAAAATTGAAACTGGATAAGATTCTATATAGAAAAGACCAGTCAACCGAATCAAATGCTTTTTCAGCATCTAATCCCAATATGACTGCATTTAAGTTATATTTTTTTATATGATGAATTATGTGTAAAGTGCGTCGAATGTTGTCTTGTGTCTGTCTTTGTCTTATAAAACCTGTTTGGTCTAAATGAATTAGGTCTGTCAGTATATTTTCTAACCTTTTGACAAGGATAATGGTAAAAAGCTTATAGTCCTGATTTAGTACACTGATTGGTCTGTAGTTGGAGCACTCTAGTTTATCCTTTTCAGGTTTAGGTATAACTGCAATGACCCCTTCTCTCCAGGAGGGGGGGATTTCCCCTGTGTGGAGGACATAATTAAATGTTTTCAGGAGGAGAGGAGATAGTTGCTGTTTAAAGGTTTTGTACCACTCTGCTGTATAGCCATCAGCTCCTGGGGATTTGTTAGCTTTAAGTTTTATAATTGCTTTTTCTAATTCTTTAGGATGTATTTCTGACAGTAGTGTTTTATTTTGTGACTCCGTAAGTTGGGGAAGGTTTAATGTGTTTAGGAATGCCTCGGATGCGTTTTTATGTTTTTTGAGGGAGTATAAGTTCTTATAGTAATTCTCGAAGCTTTTAAGAATATCCTGAATTCTGAATTTTATTTCCTTTGATACTGGGTCTCTGATTTTGTAGATTGCTCTTTCTGTTTGATGTTTCCTCAATATATAGGCTAGCAATTTTGCCGATTTACTGCCTGCTTCATAGTATTTTTGTTTCAAAAATGTAAGTTTCTTCTGGATTTCTATTGTGTAGATCTCATTTATTTGGTTTTTAATTTCCTTAATCTTGAGCGAGTCAGTAGAATGAGTGTTGCCTTTGTGTTCCTTTTCTAGGTTCCTAAGTTCTGACTCTAATGTGGATAGTTTTTCTTGTCTTAGTTTCTTTTGGGTTGCCAGTTTTGCAATAATCTTTCCTCTTATTACAGCTTTGCATGCATCCCACAGTATTAAAGGGGATACTTCTCCATTATCGTTTTCTTCCAAATATCTGAGAATATCTGATTCCAATTCATCTTTCAATGGTCCTTTCAGGACATTTGAATTTAACCTCCAAGAAAATGTATTATTTGTGTATTTTTGGATATTTAAGTCCATGTAGATCGGACTGTGGTCAGAGAGATCCATCAGTCCTATTTTACATGTTTTTACTCTTCCAATGTCTCTATTAAACATAAAAAAATAGTCAATCCTTGAGTAAGATGAATGTGGAGTTGAGTAAAATGTATAGTCTTTTACACTGGGGTTGAGTTCCCTCCACACGTCACAGATTCCCATTTCTTTTAGTAGCATCCGAGTCTTCCTGTTTTGGGTGTTATTTTGATGTGGAGAATTACCAGAAGCATCCCAGTATGGATTCAGTCTAAGACTGAAGTCCCCACCACATATCACTAAACCTTGAGCTTTAGTTATCATTAGGTCGAATACATTTTTATAAAATTTCCAGTTAGCCCCTGGGGGAGCATACACATTCAGCAGGGTGATATCTTCTCCCTCTAGCCGCCCAGTTACCAAACTGTATCTCCCTTCTTTATCTTTGTGTTCTGATTTTTTTTTCAAATGTAATTTTGGTTGATATCAATGTCGCTACTCCCCTCCTCCTCCCTGACTTATATGAAGATGAAGAGATCATTTTAAACCCTTGTCTACTGAGTTTATTGTGTTCCACGTCTGTTAGGTGGGTTTCTTGTAAAAATATTATTCCTGCTTTGTCTTTTTTCATTTTGCCTAGAATCTTGGATCTTTTAACTGGATTCAGGATTCCTTTTACATTATATGAAATTATTTTGGTTACACCCTGTTTCTCCATTGTGTTGTTTTGTTTAGTATAACTGTGTGGTGGCCCTCTTTTGTGCTACTCAGAAACTGAAAGAACATTAAAAACAAGAAAAACATTAAGAACATAGTGTATAAAACTTTAAAACAAAAAGCTGTCAGAAGAACTTCCTGAGCTGAGGTCTTTTTAAAGACCCTGGAAGAGCCTTGATGGAGTGAAGGCCCTGAGGGAAATTCCTCAAACTCTGTTACGTGTTGAGGGCCCTCTCTTACCCCTGTAAGTTGTCCCATGCTTTTAACGTGAGTTTCAGAACCCAATCCAAACTTGTAATGATTTTTTTTTCCTTTTATGCCTAAACCCTGTGAAATTGTGTGCACCCTCCCACCCCCATCACAGCAAACATTCACGCAAAAACAGTATTTGTTAGTATGAGGAGAACATGTGGATTATTGTCACATTTCTATTTTAACGGGTTTTTTTTGGTTTTTTTTATTAAAAAGACTTATTTGTTTCAAATATTATGACTGTTCCATGAAATGTTTTACCACATGCTGAATACGCATCTCCTTTAATGTTTGTTACCTTGTATGAGGGGGGTTGGATGTGCGGATTGATTCAAGAGAAAAAAAAAAAGGTCGCTATTCCAACCTGAAAACGGACAGTTTATCCGCGACGCTCTGGCGCTGGGTTTCCCGCTGCTGATCCGTGGATTTTGAAGGTCTTTGTGTTGTCCATGTTTGCGCTTTCATCTTCTCACTCGGGTCTGCTGCGGGTTTAAATACCGTTACCGGGAGCCCTCTTCTCGCCATGTCAGCTGTTGCTTCTTCCGCCGAATTATAGAGACATGTTTCTTCGCCGTAGAAGACCCTTAACTTCGCAGGAAATGGAGTCTGAAAGCGCAATTTCTTCTCTCTTAACACCTTTTTCGCGTCATTGTATTCCCTGTGCTTTTTAAGGACCTCCGGGGCGTAATCGTGTTCCACGAAGACTTTTCTCTCCTGGTGCATAAATCCTTTTTTCTGCCAGGCCAGTCTTACAACCTCTTGTTTTATTTTGAAATTGGAAAATCTTACCAACACCGAACGTGGGGGCGCTTCCATCACCGGCCTAGCGGCTAATGAACGATGTGCCTTTTCTATCTTCAAGTCGGTGGTTTGTGGAATATCCAATTTCTCTCTTAGTAAGGATTCCACGCATTCTGCCATTGAGTTAAAACCGTTTTCGGCTCCTTCTATCAGACCATGAATTCTTATGTTGTCTCTTCTTTGTCTTCCTTCTTGGTTGGCTAGCTTAGCCTCTATAGATGCTTGTCTTTTGCATAGGTCCAGCACAGAATCTTCGAGCACTTTTATTCGTTCCTCTGTTTCCAAGATTCGGTTCTCGGCCCTGGTCCACTCTGCTGTTTGTCCTTTTCAATTCTTCTCTGAATTCCCGAAATCCGGCCGTAACCTCTCGGCGAAATCGTCGTAGCTCTTCAAATAGTGATTTCAGGCTAACCTTTTTGTTAGCTACCACCAGTTCCTCGTCTTCTGAACGGAGATCTTCCAGTTCAGATTCTCCGGCCAATACGTGTCCTGGCCTGGAGAATTTCAGTTTCTTCTGTTTTCCTTTAGACATGATGATTTTGTCTTTTGATTTTCACTCCTCCAAAAATCCGTTAAGTTTGATTTTCAAGGTGTTATCTTGGATTGGGTCTGAGAGCTTCAGTGTTAAGCTGCAGTCGCCATGGCGTCCAGACCGGAAGTCCACTCTTTTTTTTTTTTGACGGAAGGTAGATTTCTTCTGCAGTCCGGTGACAAGCCACCAGCTACCGGTTGCTGTGTGCGCAAGCGCCCCTTAACTCCCTAACCTGCATGTTTTTGGCATGTGGAAGGAAACCGGAGAAATCTCTGAGTAAACCCACGCAAACACGGGGTGAACATGCAAACTCCACACAGATCACTGTTGGCCGGGGGCAGGGATCGAACCCACGATCCCCCGGCCGAGGGTAAATTGTGCTGTCGCGGTGCCACCGTGCATATAAGCACTCTCAGTGCTGTTTAGCTTCTTCTCAAGCATGATTCTTGGCAAGAACTGTATGGATATAATTCCAGTGAAGAAGAACACACAAAAGTGTGTTTATTAAATATAACAGATTTTGAGCAGAATTGCAGCAGATTTGTTCAGTTAAAAATGTGATAAGATTTATTTAATATGAAAGTTGATTTTTCTTAAATGTTGCATAACTTTTTCAAACATGGTTCAACATAGTTCATGAATTAACAGGGTTTAGTTTTTTATGGTTAAAAGGGACTGGTGAAAACTGGACATTTTTTTAATGTAGAAGTGATCATCTGAACAATTGCTGAGATTAATAAAAATAAAGTGTTGAATATTGATCTTGTCTGTTACCCACTCTAAGTTATTGATAATTATATATATATATATATGTATATATATATATATATATACACACACACAATTTGTTATTTTAGAGGAGTGTGTCAAGCTGGTGCCCTTCACATGACTCGATACCCATGAAGTAGCTCTTGGTTTCAAAAAGGTTGGTGACCCATGGTCTACTTAGTTATCCTACATAGTATGAATATGTACCCATACATATTGTCACCCTCCGTAGCGACCGATAATGTCCTAGTTGTATATACTGGAGGGGACCATTGTGTAAGTCTATTGCGTCTTTTGCATTCAATACTATTAGGTTGTCACGTTTTGGTTTTTTTTGCTATCTCTGCGAGCAGCCCTGCTTAGGTTATACAGTCTGACAGCCGTAAGTCGGAAGGACCTACGAAACCTCTCGGTTGCGCACCTAGGATGATGTAGTCTACTGCTAAATGAGCTCCTCAGTGCGTTCAGTATGACCTGCATAGGGTGGGACTCGGACTCCAGCAGAGATGACAGTTTAGCCACCATCCTTCTCTCTCCTATCTCCTCCACTGGGTCAGGGCGCTGCCCCAGGACAGAGCTAGCTTTCTTAATCAGTTTGTTCAGTCTCTTCCTATCGGCTGCTGTAATGCCACTGCCCCAGCAGACCACTTCAAAATTGATGGCTGATGCCACCACTGTGTCGTAGAATGTCTTCAGCAGCGCCCCTTGTACACCAAAAGACCTGAGTCTCCTCAGTAGGAACAGCCTGCGCTGTCCCTTCTTGTAGAGTGCATCGGTATTGTGTGACCAGTCTAGTTTATTGTTCAAATGAACACCCAGGTACTTATAGGATGTCACCATCTCGATGTCTGTTCCCTGTATGTTTACTGGTGCTGTGAGGGGTTGTCCTTGCCTGCGGCAGTCCACCACCAGCTCCTTAGTTTTCCTCGCGTTGATATGGAGGCAGTTCCGATGGCACCAGTCCACGAAGTCCTGGATAAGTTTTTTTTTTCCTGGATAAGTATTTTTTTTTTTCCGGTTCCGGTTCCGCCGGACCGGTGGCTGGCTGCCCGTTGCAACAGCCTTTTTTTTATCTTCCTTCTTCTTTCTACACCTTTCACTCTATATATATATCACGGACACACAGATCGCCCCAAAGGTCTCCCGAGTTGGCGGACGGAGCCACTGTTTACAGCAGGAGACGTTACAGCAGGAAGAGCTAGTGCTAGCTAGCACTCAACCGCCACCCGGTGCTAACGGTGAAACTCGACATAACGGGAACTGTAGCGAAAACGACGCGGGTGCCGGGCTGGAGTTTAGGCGGCGTGCAAGAAATATAAGACAGAATAATAAAGCGCGATGGCAAGAACCAAGCAGACCGCCCGTAAAATCTACTGGAGGAAAAAGCCCCCCAGGAAGCAGCTGGCCACCAAGGCTGCTCAGAAAAGCGCTCCGGCCACCGGCAGAGTGAAGAAGCCTCACCGTTACAGGCCCGTGGCTCTGAGAGAGATCCGTCGCTACCAGAAATCCACGGAGCTGCTCATCCGTAAGCTGCCCATCCAGCGCCTGGTGAGGGAGATCGCTCAGGACTTCAAGACCGACCTGCGCTTCCTGAGCTTCGCCGTCATGGCTCTGCAGGAGGCCAGCGAGGCCCACCTGGTGGGTCTCTTCTTCGCTAAGAGGGTCACCATCATGCCCAAAGACGTCCAGCTGGCCCGCCGCATCCGCGGAGAGAGAGCTTAGACTTTCTGCTGCACATCCACCAACCATAATGCTCCGCACTGTGTGTCTATATATACTGTATATATATTTATAGTAATATGTACATATGTTTACTAGCTGTTCTTGTTTTTTCTTGCCTTCTGATTGTTGCTCTGAGTGTTGCTATCCCTGTGCTATTGCAATCCTGGAATTTCCCCATTGTGGGACTAATAAAGGCTTATCTTATCTTATCTTATCTTATCTTATAAGTCCTCTGTACTCAGCTTCATCTCCGTTGGAGATGAGGCCAACGATCGCAGAGTCGTCAGAGAACTTCTGTAGATGGCAGTGTGCTGTGTTGTGTGAGAAGTCCGCAGTATAAAGGGTAAGGGATAAGGGGACAAAAATACAGATACTGTGGCGGCATGAAATAAAGCAGCGTTGTTGGAGGTTTTAAGTAGAGTTTTATTATATCATACCGCCGTCACGAGCTCCTCTCCCGGTGCCGTGCGTGCGCGCCGGGAGCGAGCCCACGGCTCTCAGTGAAGACACAGAGTGCGTGTCTGCAGCAGAGGTTGAGGTGTGTGAGTGAGAGAGAGAGGAGGTGTTCCAGAACCTGTGCAGTATTTATACCCAACTCAAACAATACATCAAAGCAGTGTCACCGCGGTTGGTCTGATCAAAGGGACTGCAGAACAGGCATGAGATATTTGCATTTGTGAGACATACATCACAATAGGCAGATTTGCTAGACTGCTCTAGCTGCAGAACAAAGAGGTTAACAGGCACATCTACGCATTGATCTGAGTCTCTAGGTCACAGTAAGGACAGGACGCATGAACACAATGCATGAGAGGCAACATAAACATCACAAGGCATGAATGGCACATTACGTCTCAGTAGTGTAGCGGAAAAAACCAGGAGTAGCGAGTTGTCTGTCCTTAGTCTGTTTGTGGGGGGTTTCCCAAACCGCCACAATACGTACAAAAATACATAGTACCTTATCAACACCAGGAAAAAAAAAATCTCAGAGCTACACAGCAGCATAGCAACACCACAAATATCATCCAAAATTATAACCAGGCAAAGACAAAAACAAAAAGAGCATCTCTCAAACGACAGAGGAAACAAGAAAACTAAAATACAGGTATATAACAAAAATATACAGTACCCTATAAACACCAGGGAAAAGAAAACTCAAAAAGCTACAAAGTAGAGCAGCAACACTACAAATATAGTCCAATATTATCAACAGGCAAAGAAAAAAAAACCAAAGAGCATCTCTCAACTACAGAGGAAGGGAAAAAAAAAAAACACCACTTACAGGGATGCCAGCAGGCAGAGCACCAAGAGAGAGAGAAAAAAAACAAAACGTTCGGGTGGTCTACCCGCATCCAGAGTCCAAATCGCAGGCAGGGAAAAAAGAAACAGTTCAGGTGGCCTACCCCAGTCCCAGGCCCGGAGAAACAGTACCTCTGGCAGCCGGACCAGGTCGCCGAACCAACAAGGCAGTCCTTTGGGTGGTCGACCCAGAACACCGAACCGGCGAAGCAGTCTCCCGGGTGGCTGACCCACGTCTTTTTGCCACCAGGACCGGAGGGGAGAACTTGGAGGCGGCCTCCCTACCGAGAGGGATAGCGAGGGAAAGCCAAGCCGAATACGGGGAACCCCAGCGGCACCCAGAGGAGGAAGAAAGAGGGAAAGAAGAGGGGCCAGTCTGACGTCAGACGGTGGAGAATCTGCAGCTCCTTCACCGACCTTGAACCGAACCGGTGCTGCGTCCTTGCTGGAACCCGATCAGGACAGTGCAGCACCCACGACGGACCCCGACTGGACTGGAGCAGCCCCCATGACAGACCCCGATTGGGTCAGAGCTGCACCCATGATGGACCCTGATTGGGTCAGAGCTGCACCCACGATGGACCCTGACTGGGCCGGCACAGCACCAGGGATGACCTCCAAGCACAAACCTGGAATCTCCACGACGACGACCGGAACAGACTCGTCACCGGTGACCCTGGAAGAAGGCTCAGAAGATCAGAAAGAACCGGGACCAGGATCACCGGCAGCGGCAGAGCCCGGTGAGACAAGCTCGGATGCAGCGGTCGGCTGCACTCGGCTCGTTTCCCCAAGAGACAGGCAATAATGCTCCAGAATAGAGAAGAGAAAGACAAAATAGAGCACTTGCCTGATCTCGGGCTCCACCACTGTCCAGGACTCAGACGATCCAGGTTCAATGATCTGGAGGTCCACTCCTGGTTCCCACTCAACTGCGGCAGGCTCTGCAGCCGGCATGATGGTCATCACAGTCTGGGGACTCCCTGGCGCTGAGGTTGACGCTGAAGGCCCGCACGGTGTGGAGGCAGGGGATCCGTGGCCTGCTGGGTCGAACTGCTCCTCCACGAAGAACCGGGGATGCTTGATCATTGGTACACGCTCCAACTGGCAGTCCACCCTCCTCCGCTGCCCATGACATGGCTGCGGGACTGGTACCAGGCTCTACAGGACTGCAGGCTCCTTCTTCATCCGGCGGTGTATTCCTGGCACAGGGGGATGCTCAGGGGAAGGAGAGACAAAGGATGCAGGTTCATAATTAATAGCTACAGCAGGTGGAGGAAGCTCGGGGGACTGTGAACCCCGAACTCCACTCCCATGAGTCAGACAAGACAATTCATTATGTGGAGTGAAAGAATGAAACAGCACTTGCCTGTTCTCCAGAGGGCCGATGGTGCCTGCTGTAACGGGCTTGGTTCTTCCTTTTCCCCGACAGATGGTGACGGAGGGCCCCCCAGGAAGATGAAGAGGAGCCGCTCACACAGGATTGGTGATGGGCACAGCTAGGACAGGACTCGTGAAGCTCACAGCAGCTGGAGAGAGCGACAAGGAGGACGGAGGAGCAGCCGAGGCAGTCCGGGGACGAGGAGCTGACGGAATAGCGGAAACAAAAGACCCAGAGGTGGAGGCTGCTGTCTTTCCCTTCCGTTGTGACGCAGGGGCAACAGCTGGCTGGGAGGCAGAGCTCTCTTGGCGGCCTGGAACTGGATCCGGACGGGGATCTCGCAGAGGCTGATTACGAGCAGGGTGACAACGTTTACCAGCAGAGGGCGCGACAAAGGTTAGGTCTGGGAAACACCGCTGTTACGCCGAGATGGAGGCTAGCAGCTCAGCGTACTCGGGAAAATCATTGAGTTCAGGATGGGCCTCCACCAGTCTGACTGCTGCCACCACATGCTTTATGATCTGAGTATGATGGATGGCAGAGCGAGCCTCACCCACACAGCCCCGGATAAGCTCAGCTGCCCACTGAGTCTCTTCTGGGGGAATCCAGGCTGATCTCCTCCTCCGCTGTGGATGGGAACGGCACTTGGGTGACGTAGACTCCTTGGCTGGACGGATGACAGGAACTGGATCCCGGAGCGAGGAGCGGGAATGCCTCACCTTTGGCTTCCTGCCGGAGTTCCCCTCTAGTCCACGGATCTTCTCCCAGAGTGCCATGATTTCCGCCATCCTCTTCCTGACTTCAGCATGGTTGGCATGGCGAGGATTGCGGTTAATTGCCACCTCTGCGAGGTCCAAATACCAGTGTGAACCGTCAAGAAAGGGGTCGTTACGAGCTTGCGAGATGATACCATCTATTTCAATGAGGGATATACAGTAACTAGCTTGTAGCCCAAGCTCAAAGCATAGCCCTTCCTTGGCGACGACATTTCCCAGCACGCTGGTACACGAAAAGAACAGGGGAAAAACTACAAGCCCAAAAAAACCACAAACTCACGGTGACCAGTGTCTCATTTTGGCTGTGACCTACTGTCATGGATGGCCCTCACGGGCCATTAATGAGATGCTATAGGCAGCCGATGAGTTTGCATATTTATTAACAAAAGATACAAAAGACAAAAGAACAGCCACTTGGGGCAAAAACACGAACTATGACTATGGCTAAGACTATAGACACAGGATACAGACTCTGAGGGAAAACACTTATTCGGATACAATGAATCAAGAGGATGACTGGAGCTGGGGTTAGGGACTACAGCCGAACGCTGTATGGAACTAACGCTAAGCGAGGTCGCAGCGAGGAGTCAGCCTCAGCTGTTCCCTCAAATAATGCCTAAGGACTAATCAGGAAAGGAGAATGTAATCAATGGAATGTGATCCAGCTGTCACGGCGCAGCTCGGCTCTGACAGCCAGAAGTCCCGCCGCGATGCCGTCACAGTAAAAGCCCTGGAAGGCCATATGACAACACAGAATGGAGAAAATACAAGTACAAAATTCAAATACAAAAATGCAAGACAGCCTGAGTGCGGACAGAATCAGCGCTCAGACCATGACAACAGTGATATTATATCATGAATGTAGGGCATTTAAGTAGAAGCATGCGTTCATGATTTCCTCATCTCAAACAATTTATTGAAACAAAACCCCAAAACAGTGGTGGGTATACCACAACAAAAAATGTCAGTGTCTCAATAACTTGTCATGTGCCCTTGAGCATCAACTACAGCTTGACAATGACATCTCATGCTGTTCACAAGGCAACTTGTTGTCTGCTGAGGCATGGCATTCCACTTCTTGAAGGGCAGCCCTCAGGTCGTGGGGTGCAGGGTTATGAGCCTTTGCACGGCGACTCAGCTGATCCCATGGGTTTTCTGTTTGATTCAGGTCTGGAGGAAGTGCAGGCCACACCATTTGAGGTACCCCAGTCTCCAGCAGCTGTTCCTTAATGATGCAATCTCAATGAGCTGGAGCATTGTCGTCCATAAAGATGAAATTAGGCCTGTGTTGTTCATGCAGGGGCACAATGACTGGATTAAGGATGTTATTCACGTAGTATGGACTTGTCACTGCACCATTCACAGAGTGTAGGGCAGTTCTGTATTGACTAGACACACCTGCCCAGACTGTAACACCACCACCACCACCAAAGGCTCATCTGATGACAATAGTGGCTGATGCATAGCACTCTTCTTGATGTCTCCAACATCGTTGGCGGCCATCATTTCTGCTCAACATGAATCAACTTTCATCGGAGAACAGCACTGAGGCCCACAACAGAAGGGCAGGGAATGGAGCAAGGTGCCTTCACACAACACACATAAACAGTTGGGCTTTTTGTTCAGTCTATACACTTCTTTACTTCAGAATAAGTTAACATGTTCAGTGTGCTTTATTTAAGGTTTATCTTTGTAAATTTGTAAGGTAAGTTAATCCTCTGGAAAAGACAAGTTTGCCTTAAGTTATGCTGTAAACTATCAATCCATCTTCTACTGCGTTTCAGGGATCCGGGTCAGGGAAGCAGCGGTCCAAGTAGAAAAGCCCAGACTTCCCTCTCCCCAGCCACCTCCACCAGCACTTCAGAGGGGACACCAAGGCAATCCCAGGCCAGCTGGGAGACATAGTCTCTCCAGTATGTTCTGAGTCTGCCCAGGGGTCTCCTCTCAGTGGGACATTCCCAAAACACCTCAAGTGGGAGGCGTCCAGGAGGCATCCTGATCAGACGCCCAAACCACCTCAGCGGGCTCCTTTCTAAGTGGAGGAGCAGTGGCTGTACTCTGAGCCTCTCCTGGATAACTGAACTCTTCATCCTACCTCTAAGGGTGAGCCCAGCAAACCTATGGAGAAAGTTCATTTCAGGCACTTATATCCGTGACGTCATTCTTTTTGTCATTACCCAAAGTTCATGATCATAGGTGAGGGTAGGAACCTAGACTGAGCAGCAAATCGACAGCTTTGGTTTAGAGATCAGCTCCGTCTTCACTACAACAGACCAGTACAACGTCCGCATCAGTGCAGATGCTGCTCTGATTCATCTGATAATTTTCCGCTCCATTTTTACTTCACTCATGCATAAGACCCAAAAAACCTTGAACTCCTCCACTTGGGGCAGGACCTCATCCCCAACCCAAAGAGGACAATCCACCCTTTTTCAGCTGAGCACCATAGACTTAGAGGCACTGCTTCTCATTCCAACTGCTTCACACTATGTCAAATAAAATTAAGCCTGTTTTCCACTAGCCCAGCACACCTCGGTACGGCTCGATTCACTTCAGTACGGCTCGGAATGCTTCTGTCTCCATTAGCACGGTGTTGTGCTTGTGCTGTGTGTTTTTTTTTTAGGAGGTTTTAGAAGCGGGGCAGCAGCAGATTCTCAGCGAGGCGGGGCCACACTCCCGTGACGTTACGCACCCGACTGAGTCCTTATTTACACGAGACAAAAAAGGATCCAAGGATTATTGCCTTGCTCGCTCTGTGGATTTATCTCACAATTAATTTTATCTCATAATTAAGCTGCAACAACACAAGTCACTTTTGTTTTGAATTAACTGCCAAATGACCTAGAAATAATGAGCTGAAACTTGTTTTTATTCGTATTAAATAATGAGACGATGGCACACTGGCCTACACCAAATTATTATTTTTTACATCCTAGGGCATTTTGGATGTACTGAATTTAAAAAATTCATGTTTTTCACCTTCAGGTCAACGTTTGGAACAACAGTATTATTATTTTCCATTTAGATGATGCTACACTCCTTCTAAAGTATTGTAAATCTCTGAATTTGGAATGCCGATAGAACATTCAATTTACATATACTTACTTTTTTACATACTTTGACTTGTAAGCTTGATCAGTCTCTCCTGCTGCATTTTAAAGTCCAACTGTGCAACTTCTTATAAGTTAACATAAAAAATGTACCCAAAGTTTAGAACTGGATCATGTGGGGCTAATTTTTTATGATATTTCAATAAAAAGAACAGAAAGCTTACAAAAAGATTTCTTTTTTGGTCTAGTTAAAAATTACATTACCTTTACAATGGTTGACCCTGACAGGAAGATCATTATCATTTTGATCAGACTAGGCAATGGAATTTCTATGTAATTATACTGTTTTATAATTCAGTGTTATAACAGACAAACCACACTTTCCAAAACAATTCCATTTTATTATATACAAAATATTAAAAGAAAAAAAAAACTTTGCAACACAACATGAAGGTTAATCGACATTTTATACACGCCGACCACTGAGTGTCTACACCAGCTTCCCAAACTGGGTCACGACTCGGATGAATCAGAATCAGAATCAGAATCAGAATCAGAATCAGCTTTGTTGGCCAAGTATGCACAACACATACAAGGAATTTGACTTTGGCAAAAAACTTGCTCTCGTTGTTCAGGTGAAGGATTTAAATAAGGATTCAATGACAACCAGAGTATGTACAGTAAATTACAGTCTGTCCACATTTCTATAAAAGAATGCAAATATATACAGGAATATACATATGCAGTTATTTACTCAGACTAACCACACTTTGCAGAAATATATGAAAAAATATACAATCACACAGTATTTCAATGTGGACTCAGATTCAGTGATATAATGTGAATGAAGTAAAAAGCAGTGTGAGAGTTATGTGCAATGTAATAATGGATGAAAAGTCATGAGTACAGCAACAGGTAGGACTAGGTGAATGTTAGGAGTTCATCAGAGTGATGGCTTGAGGAAAGAAACTGTTCCTGTGACGGGTGGTTTTGACCTTCAGTGATCTGTAACGACGACCAGAAGATAGAAGTTCAAACAGTTTGTGGCCGGGGTGTGATGGGTCAGCACAGATGTTTCCCGCCCGTTTCCTGGTTATGGACCGATATAAGTTCTCAATGGAGGGTAGGTCGGTACCAATGATCCTCTCCGCAGACTTAATGATCCGCTGCAGTCTGGTCTTGTCCTGTTTAGTGGCAGATCCAAACCAGACAGTGATGGAAAAGCAGAGGACAGATTGGATGATGGCGGTGTAGAAGACAACCAGCAGCTCCTGAGGCAAATCAAACTTCTTGAGCTGACGCAGAAAAAACAACCTCTGCTGGGCCTTTTTCCGGACAGTGTCAATATGGGAGGACCACTTCAGGTTCCGGGAGATTGTGGTACCCAGAAACTTGAAGGAGTCCACAGTGGACACTGTGCTGTTGAGGATGGTGAGTGGGGGGAATGAAGGGGGGTGTCGCCTGAAATCCACAGTCATCTCCACCGTTTTGGCTGGGTTAAGTTCAAGATGGTTCTGGCTGCACCAGAGGATCAGCTGCTCCACCTCCTCAATGAAGGCGTCTCTGCCAGCTGTGGGTCAGGAAGGCTCGGTTGAATAATCCGGACGGGCTGTCGCGGCGGACGCGTGGGATGATTCTACAAGGAAAATGCACACAATAAAATACAGCACGTAAGTGCAAGATGTACAGAAAAGACAATAGTTTTTAACAAGAATACATAAGCTTATTTCAGCGTATTGTTCACATGAATAATTACAATAAAAGCTTTAGTCCGCAGTGTGCTGAAATAAAGCAGCGATCCATCCACAAATGAACAGCTTTTTTATTGCATAAATAAACTGAGCGTCTTACCGAATATATTTGCGAAAAAACGCACAATAAAAAAAAATTAAAACTCACCGTTAAAGACCGTTTTTTTTTTTTTTTTCTCTCGGCGCCACACGAGTCGGCTGCCTTTTGCAACAGCGGCTCGATTCCGAGTCTTTTTCCCTTCCTCTCTCTTTTGATCCGTCTTTTTTTTTCACCCCACTTATATCACGGACACACAGATCGTCCTAAATGTCTCCTGAGCCGGTGGACGGAGCCACTGTCTATAGCAGGATACGATACAGCAGAGAACAGCTGCTAGCATTCAACCGCCACCCGGTCCCATTGGAAATACTCGACATACCGAGAGAACTGAGGCGAAAACGCCGCGGCTGCCGGGCTGGAGTAAGGCGGAGGACAAAAAATATAAGGTACAGACCCTCCCTTCCATCTGTTGTCATGGGAAATGTACGGTCGATACTGGGAAAGTTAGATGAGCTAGCGGCTATCTCCCGTTATGATAGCACATACCGGGAGTGCTCTCTCCTTTTGTTTACTGAGACGTGGCTAACTGAACTAGCAGCAGATGCTAACATTGAGCTGGAGGGTTTTCACATGATACGAGCTGACCGAACACCAGACAGTGGCAAGGCTAGGGGCGGTGGAGTGATCATGTATGTTAACAACAACTGGTGCAGACCGGGACATATCACTGTTAAACAACGACACTGCAGCAAAGACATTGAGTTGCTAGCTGTTAGCATGAGGCCTACATATCTCCCGAGAGAACACTCACACGTGATCTGCATTGTTGTTTATGCAAATCCGACGGCGAACGCTGGGACAGCACGTGACGTCATCCATTCAGTAACCAGCAGGCTGCAGACAGAACACCCAGATGCTCTTCTCCTCATCTCAGGCGATTTCAACCATGTTTCACTGTCTCCCATTCTACCCACGTTCACCCAGTATGTCACATGCCACACTAGAGACAATAAAACACTGGATTTATTCTACGCAAACACTAAGGAGGCGTACACCTCATCACAACTACCCCCACTCGGGAGATCGGATCACAACTTGGTTCATCTCCGGCCGGTGTACAAACCCCTAGTGCACAGACAACCTCCGGCCATGCACACTGTGGAGTTATGGTCTGAGGAGACAATGGACACCCTAAAGGGCTGTTTTGAAGCCACCGCCTGGAAGCAGCTCTGCGATCCACATGGTGAGGACATCGATGGCCTCATTCACACCTTCACGGGCTACCTCAGCTTCTGTGTGGACAAATCCGTTCCCACCAAGACCATACGGCGTCACTCAAACAACAAACCCTGGATCAACCCTGAGATTAAAACACTTCTGAGAGAGAAGAAGAGGATCTTCAGGTCAGGGAACAGGGAGATGCTGAAGTCCGTACAGAGGGAGCTGAGGAGAAAGATCAGAGAAGGCAAGGACAGCTTCAGGAAGAAGATGGAGGACAAGCTGCAACAGAGCGACATCAGCGGGGTCTGGAGAAACCTCAAAACCATCTCGGGGCTCCAGAATACCTCCCCCCAGGCCACAGGGGGCAGGGAGTGGGCGAACAACCTGAATCTGTTTTTCAATAGATTTGACCAACCGCCCTCCCCCCTGACTGCACAACAACCACTGCTGCCTCTAAAGAAATCAAGTCCTGCTGCCCACTCCCCACTCTACCAACACCCCCCCACTCCCAACACACAGCCCCCCATCCTGACCCTGACCAGGACCCAGGTGAGGACGGAGCTGAGGAAGATCAAGGCGAGGAAGGCGCCGGGACCGGACGGCATCAGCGCAAAGCTCCTCAAGTCCTGTGCAGACCAGCTGTGTGGGATTGTGACGTATATCTTCAACATGAGCCTGAAACTGGGGAGGGTACCACAGCTGTGGAAAACATCTTGTGTGGTACCTGTACCAAAAACTTCCCACCCCAAAGACCTGAACAGCTACAGACCGGTGGCCTTGACGTCCCACTTGATGAAGACCCTGGAGAGACTGCTCCTTGCTCACCTCCGCCCCCTGGTGGAACCAGCGATGGATCCACTCCAGTTCGCCTACCAGCATGGCATTGGGGTGGAGGATGCGGTGATCTTCCTCCTTCACCGTTCTCTGTCCCACCTGGAGAAGCCCGGGAATATGGTGAGGATCATGTTCTTTGACTTCTCCAGTGCTTTCAACACCATCCAACCGATGATCCTGAAGGACAAGCTGCTGCGCGCAGGGGTGGACCAGCACCTGTCATCATGGATCCTGGACTACCTCACGAACCGGCCTCAGTTTGTGAGAACCCGGGACTGTGTGTCCGACACGATCATCAGTAGCACGGGGGCCCCCCAGGGAACGGTGCTGGCTCCCTTCCTGTTCACTCTTTATACTGCGGACTTCTCACACAACACAACACACTGCCATCTACAGAAGTTCTCTGATGACTCTGCGATCGTTGGCCTCATCTCCAATGGAGATGAAGCTGAGTACAGAGGGCTTATCCAGGACTTCGTGGACTGGTGCCATCGGAACTGCCTCCAGATCAACGCGAGGAAAACTAAGGAGCTGGTGGTGGACTGCCGCAGGCATGGGCAGCCCCTCACAGTACCAGTAAATATACAGGGAACAGACATCGAGATGGTGACATCCTATAAGTACCTGGGTATTCATCTGAACAATAAACTAGACTGGTCACACAATACTGATGCACTCTACAAGAAGGGACAGCGCAGGCTGTTCCTGCTGAGGAGACTCAGGTCTTTTGGTGTACAAGGGGCGCTGCTGAAGTCATTCTATGACACGGTGGTGGCATCAGCCATCACTTTTGGAGTGGTCTGCTGGGGCAGTGGCATTACTGCAGCCGATAGGAAGAGACTGAACAAACTGATTAAGAAAGCTAGCTCTGTCCTGGGGCAGCGCCTTGATCCGATGGAGGAGATAGGAGAGAGAAGGACGGTGGCTAAACTGTCATCTCTGCTGGAGTCCGAGTTCCACCCTATGCAGGACATACTGAATGCACTGAGGAGCTCATTTAGCAGCAGACTACATCATCCCAGGTGCACAACCGAGAGGTTTCGTAGGTCCTTCCTACCAACGGCTGTCAGACTGTACAACCTAAGCAGGGCTGCTCGCAGAGATAGCAAAAAAGACGTAACAAACTAATAGTTTTTTGAATGCAGAAGATGCAATAGACTTACACAGTGGTCCTCTCCGGCATACAACTAGGAGCATGCCGGTCGCTATGGAGGGTGAGAGTGTGTATGGGCACATAATCATACCATGCAGGATAGCTGGGTAGACGGTTATGCTGTTTCATTCCATTTAGCGGCAATGCTCTGCACTGTGTGTGTTTATATATTTGCATATTTGTTCCGTCTAGCTGCAATGCTCCGTACTGTGGGTGTTTATATATTTATATATCTACATGTTATTCCATCTAGCTACATTGCTCCGCACTGTGTGTGTTTATATACTTGCATATTTATTCCACCTAGCTGCAATGCTCCGTACTGTGGGTGTTTATATATTTACATATTTATTCCATCTAGCTACAATGCTCTGCACTGTGTGTTCATATATTCATATATTTATTCCATCCAGCTACAATGCTCTGCACTGTGTGTCTGTGTGTGTGTGTATATATATATATTTTATAGTAATACGTACATATGTTTATTAGCTGCTCTTGCTTGCTTGTTTTTTTTTCTTGCCTTCTGATTGTTGCTCTGAGTGTTGCTATCCCTGTGCTGTTGCAATCCTGGAATTTCCCCGTTGTGGGACTAATAAAGGCTTATCTTATCTTATCTTATCTTATCTTAAAGGACTCCGATGTCGAGACCTCCCAGTATATTTTTTCATTCCGGGCGTCTCCGTCTAACTCGCGCTGGATACGTTCGTCTGACAATGCAGTGAGCAGACACTGCAGCTCCTTACTGGTCCATAGAACACCCTTATTACACGAAGCCATTTTTGATAGAGAATAAATGAAAATAGCACAGCAATACACTGAAAAGGAACTGCCAACAGTGGTTGCGTGCTGAGTAAAGGCGGTCGTGAAGATTCTTTTTTTTTTTTTTTTTTTCAAAAACTTTATTGAGAAGGTCGTGAAGATTTGGTAGATGAGGAGGAGGAGAGGGGCGGTTACAACCTGACCAATCAGCGCCGGTTACGACCTGACCAATCAGCGGCGACCAGTCTGTTAACGTCACAACACGGCACAGCTCAGCACTGCTGTACCCTGCCCTTCAGCGGGGCTGAGAATTGCGGCTGTTAAACCGTGTTGGGGCTTGTGGAAAAGCGTACAAAGCGTGCTGAGCCGTCCCGTGTCGCGCTAAAGTGTGCTAGTGGAAAAGGCCCTTAAGATACAAACCCGTTATGAATCCTCATGCGCCATTACGCGGCGCACAGAGGACAAAATGGAAAACCCAATCGCAGGAGTAGATTTGTGCAGTTTATTAACAAACCCCAAAATAACAAGTCCAGCAAACAGTCTTGATTAACACAGAACGTTGAATTGATTGGCTTAAGGCCACCAGATATACAGGGACACCTCCTGGATGCTCTACTGCCCAGGGAAGGGAATGCCTAGTGCCGCAGAGCTGCTGTCGGCACGGGGTGAAAGGCAAACATAGACTTACGGTGCAGGAGCAATCCGGGGCAGTCCGTGCAGTCCAGTGGATGAGGCAGGCTGACAGAGTAACGAAGGTAATGGCGAATAGCATACATGGAGGTACACGCTGCCGTGTATGAAGCTCATATAATGCTCCGGCAGTCTCTCTCTACTCTGACAGCATTTAAGTAGTCGTAATACTAATGAGGGAAGAGACTGCTGGTGCGAGGATGCGTGGGCTGGACATAATTGAAAACGTGCATGAGCGAGTGTATGAGCGTGTGAATGAGAATGAATGAAGTGTGTGCATGTACGTGTGTGAAACACCCATAATGCAAATCAGCTGGCGATACTGACAGGAGGAGGGGACGTGTCAAAGCTGTCAGGGAGCGAGGAAGAACTCCCTGAAGCGCCTGTTGGAAAATAAATAGGAAAGCGGGCCAAAATAACCAAGGGTCAGAACTGGATTTGGGACCACCAAACCCAGGTTCATGACCTGCCCCCCCCCCCCCAGGGGTGGATACTAGACACCCCCGTACCACCAGCTGAAACCCAAAACACACCACTAGGAACCCCCCCAGAGACAAACAATTATCCAGGGTGGGAGGTGGGGGAAGACAGGTTAGAAGGGAAACAACCGATGAAAAAATAATATGCAAATATAGAACAGTGACCCTCCTAACAGCCCCCACCTAGGACACTAACCCCCCTCCCCAGGACTCCAAAGTTCAGGGGGTCAACCAGAGTCCCAGGCCCCCGGCATGGCAAGGGGCGACTGATCAGGTGGACTGCCCGAGTCCCACGTCCAGCAGCCTGCCCGGGCCAATTGGTCACCCAACCTGAAGGCCAAGTCTTTCGGGTGGCTGACCCGCATGGTGGAGCCACCAGGACCGGAGGGGAAGGCGGAGAGGCAGCCTACCCACCGGGCAAGCTCGGTGGCCAAACCGAGGGACAGGAGCCCCCCTGCCCTCTGAAGCTTGGAGCAGGGGGACCGTAGCACCCACAATGGTCCCAGTCTGGGATGTGGCTGCACCCGCGATGGTCCTGGTCTGAGACGCGGCTGCACCAGCAGTGGACTCTGGTTGGAGCTCTGCTGCACCCGCGGTGGACTCCGGCCAGAGCTCTGCTGCACCGACAGTGGGCTGTGGCTGGAGCACCGTTACACCTGTGGTGGTCCCCATTGGGGGCCTCATTGCTCCCACGGTGGCCTCCCCAGCGAGGAAGGTAGGGCTCTCCACAACCCCTGGCGCTGAACCCAGATCCTCGGCAGCCTCTGGTGGGATCAGCTGCTCTCCAGCGACCCTGGCAGGGGGCTCCGTACCCGGAGGGAGAGAGAAGGAGACCGAGTCAGGGTCACTGGCAGCGGCGGAACCCGGTGAGATGGCCCTGAGAGCTACTGTGAGCTGCTCCGGGCCCTCCTCACCTTGAGTCGGGCAGTGTGACTTTAACATGGACGTACGAGACACTGTGGAGCACACTTGCCTGAACTCTGGCTCCACCTCTGTTCAGAACTCCAGCGGTTTAGGGTGCATGGGTTCCACCAGTCCGTCAGGTGCTGCACCCACGTTGACCTCTCCCGGGGTGGCTGGGCTCACGTCGCCGTCATCTGTGGACACCCCAGGTTGCAACGGTTCCTCTCCGGAGACCCTAGGAAGGAGCTCGGAGAAGACTGGAGAGGAAAGATGTTAAGGTTGCCGGCAGCGGCGGAGCCTGGTGAGGGGAGTTCGAATGCAGCTGAGGGCTGCACCCAACTCTCCTCCCCAAGAGCAAGGCAAGATATCTCCACAACTGATAAGAGAATTAAAGGAGAGGTTACTTCCCTGTACTCAAGCTCCACCACCGTCTAGGACTCCGATGATGCGGATGATGATGTTGTGGACCCAGTCAGCTGGAGGTCTGGTCCAGAGGGTGACTCTGCTGCGGCGGCCCCCGCAGCAGGCTTGATGGTGGTAGTAGTCTTGGCTCCCCCGTGCACCGTCTTCCATGCCACTGGCTCATCTGCCGTGGTGGCCGGGAATTGCCTCAACGCTGGGCCTGGAGTCGGATTCTCCTGGAGCTCTGGTTCCTCCCCCCTCAAGCACCCGAGTTCTGGGGCCGACGAACTCATAGGCACACACACAGAAGGTTTGGGGAGGTCAAAAGAAGGGCTACTATATGCTGCTTGGGCGGAGCACTCAGGGGACTGCAAACCCCGAGTCTCCTGGCCAGGAGGCAGGCAACATTGTTCATCACTAGTGAGAGTAAAATGAGGAAAAACTTGCCTGTTCTCCTGGCTCTGGATGTCCCCAGCGGCCTCCAAGGCATCTCCTCTCCGCCCTGAGCGTTCCTCCTCAATCGGTCAATGAGGGTGAACAAAGCTAGTCTTTCTTCCTCCGTCATCACATCCGCGGCCTGAGCGGCCCCCGGCGCGGAGGATGGAGCCATCATGATCCGCGAAACATGCTCTCGTTCCTCCTTCTCACGGCACTCCTCCTCAATCTGATGGTTGATTAAGGTGAGCAGGCTCAGTTTCTCCTCCACCGTCATCATGTTTGTGGATTGGGCGGGCGCCGGCCCGGAGGACGGAACAGTCATTGCCTGTGCAGCACGTCCTCGGTCCTCCCTCTTGCGGCGGTCCTCCTCGATCTGACGGTTGATTAAGGCGAGCAGGCCCAGTCTCTCCTCCTCTGTCATCACGTCAGGAGGTAAAGCATGCCCAGGCTCGAGGGATGACGCAGGAGCAGGTGAGCCACGAGAGGAGGATGTCTTCTTCAGCTGGGAGCGCTTCTTATGCAGGAGGATGGCTCCGATGTCGGAGATGCCCCCTCCGGCTCCACGTCAGGCAGGGGAAAGAAGAAGGAGAGGATGTCATCCACCTTAGGAATGATCTGGAGGCCGGGATGATGCCTCCTGATGTCCTCAGTGGTGAGCCGTGCCCACTGAACCTTTTCGGGGGACCGCGGCCACTGAGCGAAGAAGAGCGCCTGCTCCAGCAGATCCTGAGCTCTAAGCTCCTCATCCGTCCAGGTCACCATGATGTTTCTCGGGGAAAAGAAAAAGGAGGGTGAAAAAGAAAAGAAAAAGCGCACGTCTACTCTGCTGGGTTTTTTCTTAAAGGCTGGAGCATTCTGTTTTGAATCCTCGTGTGATGTTACGCAGCGCACAGAGGACAGAATGGAAAACCCAATCGCAGGAGTAGATTTGTGCAGTTTATTAACAAACCCCAAAATAACAAGTCCATCAAACAGTCTTGATAAAAACAGAATGTTGAATTGATTGGTTTAAGGCCACCAGACATACAGGGATGCCTCCTGGATGCTCTACTGCCCGGGGATGCACTACTGCCTAGTGCCGCAGAGCTGCTGTCGGCACGGGGTGAAAGGCAAACATAGACTTACGGTGCAGGAGCGATCCGGGGCAGTCCGTGCAGTCCGGTGGATGAGGCAGGCTGACAGAGTAACAAAGGTAATGGCGAATAGCATACACGGAGGTACACACTGCCGTGTATGAAGCTCATATAATGCTCCAGCAGTCTTTCTCTACTCTCGCAGCGTTTAAGTAGTCGTAATACTAATGAGGGAAGAGCCTGCTGGTATGAGGATGCATGGGCTGGACATAATTGAAAACATGTGTGCATGAGTGAGTGTATGAGCGTGTGAATGAGAATGAATGAAGTGTGCGCATGTACGTGTGTGAAACACCCATAATGCAGATCAGCTGGCGATACTGACAGAAGGAGGGGGTGTGCCCGAGCTGTCAGGGAGCAAGGACCCAAAGGACTCCCTGAAGCGCCTGATGGAAAATAAATAGGAAAGCGGGCTAAAATAACCACGGGTCAGAACTGGGTTTGGGACCACCAAACCCAGGTTCATGACACAAACCTCTGGTTCCTATCATGAGCTCTAATGCTACCATGAGATCTAAGGCAGCCAAGCTGTAAGAAAATTTGTTACATGTATGTTTTGATTTACTTTAAAAGGAAAAGCAATGGCAATTGGCCTTGGCCATACCAGTCTAGCGATGCCTTGAGGGCTTTTACTGTGCAAAAATTTGAAGGAAGTCAGCATGATATTGACAGTATTTCCCTCATTTTGGAGTACTAGTACATACCCGTGCATGCCCATAGAAACCAAGTATAAACAAGTATTTCTACATGCCCGTAGAAAGCAGGTGTAAGCAAGCACGTCAGCACTCATTCAGTGATGCCTGCCTTTGATCTTTGATGGTGTCATAGTGAGTCCTATGATCGTTGATGATGTCATAGTGAGTCTTATGATCGTTGATAATGTCATAGTGAGTCCTATGATCGTGAGTCATGCCTGCGTTTGATCTTTGAAGATGTCCTATGTCCTATGATCTGTGATGATGGCATAGCGAGTCCTATGATGCCTGCATTTGATCCTGGTTTAAATTAGTGTGTCCTATTCTTAATCGGGTGATGAGTATCTCTTCTTTCCTGTTTCTGGCAACTCCCATTTGGTTTAAAGTGCGGTGTTCTATTGGTAATTGAGTAGTAGAGCTGGCCGGCTGGCTGGCACAGCTATTGATGCCGCCGAGGACACAGTCCAAGGATGGATAATTTTTTCACACATACGGAGTTGTGCCTACATCATAGGTAGCCAGTCCTATTGTCTATATGACGGCATTGCGAGTCCTATGTTGCCTGATATCTTAGGATCATCATAGGACGTCATGCAGACATCATAGGCCGTCCTATGATGTGCTATGATCGTGACACACAGACATGATGTACTGCTTCGAATGGGTGTGGTTTAAAGTAGTGTGTCCTATTGTTCTTGAATTTATAGAGTGAAGGATCATCATAGGAGCCAGTCCCAGACATCATATGCTGTCCTATGACGTCCTATGACCGTGACACAGAGACAGACAGACACACTAACAGATTTTTTGAATTTATAGAGTGATTTTGTCTTGCATATTTATTTCTTCATTGGTATTCCTCTTCATTTAAGTGTATCAGCATTATTACCTCCGCCAAGGAGGTAATGTTTTTACCGAGGTTTGTCTGTTTGTCTGTTTGTGTCTGTCTGTCTGTCTGTTACCAACATAACTCAAAAAGTTATGAACGGATTTTGACGAAATTTTCAGAAAAGGTGTGTAATGGCACGGGGAACAGATGGTTAGATTTTGGTGATGATCTGAGAGTGCATACCTCCACCAAGGGCTTTTTAGTATTTGTGCAGCAGGATTACACAAAAACTACTGGATGGATTTGGATGAAATTTTCACCAGAAGTGGTTCTTGGGCTAGAGAGGAACCCATTATTATTATTATTGTTATTGTCATTCTCATTCTTGTCATTATCATTATTATTGTCTCCCCATGATATCGTGACAGAGATTTCTTGAATGATATTGATTGTGTATACTTTATTGATCCCCAGAGGGGATATATAGAGTGAAGTGATATTCCTTGTCTCCAGGGCATGGGTCCCAGCCCATATTATTATCGTCATCATCATTATCATTATTGACTTGGTCTTGTCTGCCATCTGGTCCCCTGTGTGTGATTATCTGTGCAGCCCCGGCCATGCCATTTTCTGTAACCATGCCCTGCCGTCTCTGTTTGGCCCTGCTTGTTACTGTTCTGTGTTATGCTGCTTACCTGTGTCTATGTGTATGTCTTTTAGCGAGTCCTGCGCTCTGTGTGATGTCATATAGCCATCCTTCTGAGATCATAGGAACAGCAGCCTTACAGTTTATCTGACGTCATATAGAGTTTGGTATACGTGACATTATATAGACATCAAGTAAACGGTCCTATGAACACCGACATCATAGGAACATCATAGGACATCAGGCAGACATCTATGATGTCCTATGATCGTGACAGACACAGAGATTTCTTGAATTTATAGATTTATGGAGTGAAGAAATAGGGTTTGTGGTGTGAGAGAGAGGACAATGGAGTGAGACTCCCTCTCAAAGAGTGAGAGTTGACAACACTAATAGGAGAACCAGTCATTTGTGCAAGTAAAGTCTGACATAAAAACTTAGACATTATGATGGTCTAAGATGGTCGCCTACATGAGAAGGACCCTCCTCCTGTGTTTAAAAAAGCTTATCTTAAGGTACAGAAAATACAACAACTTTAACTTGGGAGTCATTCTATAACAATGAAAACAAAGATAAGATTTTATCCTGCATTAAATTTCAAAATTCAGGTTACCCTTAAATTTTACTGACATATTGTGCTTTGAACTTTATTCCTGTTTACATCTCACAATAAACACATTTATAAATATAAAACAGATTGTAAAATTTTTTACAAATTATAAAAATCAAATGTTAACACACACAAGACAGTTTTAAATTAATATTGTGTTTACATACAGTACATACAAAATAAATAAAAGGAGTACACTCAAACAAAGCCTATTATAGCAAATGGAAAATGAATTATGTATTTATTAAACTTCCTTGTATTTTTCCCAACTCCACTAATTTACTGAGTTGAATTGTGAAATGTTCAAATAGTAGCAACTGGTCAAAGTTAACGGGTTAAGATACCATGTGTGGCTTATATTAATCATATATTCCATAGCTACATATGTATAGACATATTAGAATGTTTAGTGATTACATATGTGGAATGACCTCAAGCCTCAGAACAGGACAAGAGGTCTCAACCGCCAGCGAGGATCAAAGAGCAGACAGAGTTGCAGCGGTGGAGACCGGATCGATCTCCCTGACCACCCAGGGTCAGGTGGAGGAGACGGAGGACAATGGAGGGGAGATTATGTAATGCGGGATGTCAGCTTTGATATGCAATGTCTTTTGTTGAGTGTGGGTATAAGTATGAAGGTCTGACTGCGTTCGACCTCTTATTCTGCTTCTGCACCGAGATGAGACTTGTTAGAGGAGTGAAGCTGAAATTAAACTTTGATTTATAAAATCACATCGCTTCGTTATTTCAAGCTCTTCTACACTGGTGACCAGACGTGAGGATGGAACAGAGACGTTCTCCCGCGATTAACTCATCAGAGGCGACCCAGGCAAGCGCCGGCACCCATGCAGACGGATGGAAGACGTTCCCCCACGGCAGAAGCTACAGAGAGGGCTCAACCGAGCACCATCCCCAGCCCTGCCGTGAGAGCAGAAGAAAGGCGCTCTCACCCGGCGGACACATCAGGGACGGCCCACACAAGCGCCGTCGCCGTCAAGCTGACGGCGACGGCGAATTCTGGCAAGAAGACCCGAGCTCGTGGTTCCAGCAAGCTGAGGCTCAGTTTGCACTGGCGGGCATAACGGCGGACGAGACGAAGTTTTACCACATCGTCGCCAAACTCGACTCTGCCACGTCAAGATGTGCGCGGAGCATAATCCAACAACCGCCCGCCCATGACAAATACAGAGAGCTTAAAGCGACCATCGTCGAGAACTTCGTCCCCTCAGCCAAGGAGAGAGCAGAGAGGATCCTGGTGATCTACAGCCACAGAGAATGCAGACCCAAGGCCCTCATGGAGGACATGCTGCAGCTCAAGGAAGAGGACAACGACAACTTCCTCTTCCAACACATCTTCCTCAGCACCCTGCCGCCACACATGAGAGGGACGCTGGTCAACATGCGGTGCAGCACCCAGCAGGACTTCCGCGCGCTGGCCCGAAAAGCGCAGCGGCTCATCAACGCCTGCGGCGAACAGATGGCCACAGCAGCATCCGCAGATCTCAGCGCGGAAGCCCAGAGCAGCGGAGAACCACAGACAACCGAGCAGAGCCCGCCCACCATGGTGGCAACACGACCAAGGCGCAGCAGGCGGAACGACCTCTGCTATTACCACCACCGTTTCGCCAAGAGGGCATACAAATGCGTGCCCCCCTGCAAATTCAAAAGTTCGGGGAACGCCAAAGCCGAGAGACCGTTAACAGCTGCGGCTCTCGGCGAGAAAAATAAGCTACTGTATGTGACTGACGGACACACCAGGAGACAGTTCCTGATCGACACCGGAGCTCAGCTGAGTTTTATCACCCCTTCCCACGCAGACCGGGCCATGGGTCCCGGGGGAAATGGAGCGATGGCAGCCAATGGCTCGATCATCGACACCTTCGGTGAAAGGAACCTGCCTCTTTGCATTTACGGCCGTAACTATAGATGGACATTTATTGTAGCGGCGGTGAGTTTTAACTTGTTGGGCGCTGATTTTTTGTGTGCACATGGGTTGTTAGTCGATCTAGCAAATAGGCGCTTGGTTAATGCACTGTCATTTTCTTCTATTCCCTGCTCAGCTCGAGTTTCTCCACCACCCGTGCAGGCCAGCGTCACAACAGCAGGAGGTAAGTTTGACCAGCTCCTCACCCAATTTCCAGCACTCACAGTTCCCAAATTTTCAGCAACAGTAGCGAAACACGGGGTTGAACACTTCATCCCCACAACAGGCCCACCCGTGTTCGCCAAAGCTCGGCGCTTAGACGCGACCAAGCTCGCCATAGCATGGGACGAGTTTGCCACCCTGGAAAAATTAGGCATTATTAGGCGCTCGAAAAGCCCCTGGGCATCGCCACTCCACATGGTCCCGAAAACCGACAGTTCTTGGAGACCTTGCGGCGATTACCGCAGATTAAACAATGCGACAGCGCATGACCGCTACCCAATTCCTCACATCCAAGATTTTTCACTACATCTGGCGGGTGCGCGCATTTTTTCTAAAATAGACCTGGTCCGCGGCTATCACCAAGTCCCCGTTCGAGCGGAAGACATTCCTAAAACGGCTGTAATAACCCCTTTCGGTCTTTTTGAATTTTTGCGGATGCCGTTCGGCCTCAAAGGCGCTGCTCAAACCTTTCAGCGTATGATGGACGCGGTATTACGCGACCTCCCCTTCGTGTTCGTCTACCTCGACGATATGCTGGTAGCCAACCCGTCAGAGGAAGAACACGAACAACACCTCACTACAGTTTTTCAGAGACTAGAAGAGCACGGGTTAATAATCAACCCAGCCAAATGCAAATTCGGTGTGTCACAAATTGATTTTTTGGGACACAGAGTTTCACCGAAGGGGGCAGTCCCATTGCCGGACAAAGTCCACGTGGTAAAAAATTTTCCATGACCACAGACGGTCAAATCGCTGCAAGAATTTTTGGGAATGGTGAATTTTTACAACCGTTTCCTCCCCCGCGCAGCTCAACTCATGCAGCCCCTGTATGCTGCGCTCAGAAAACAAAAGCCTTCCAACGCGGTCGAATGGACCCCGGAGCGCGAACGCGCCTTCGCGGAAGTAAAAAGTGCTCTAGCGAATGCCACATTGTTGGTTCACCCCGATCCCTCGGCCCGCATAGCGTTAACCACAGACGCTTCAGACCTGGCCATAGGGGCAGTCGTGGAACAACATGTTGGCGGAACCTGGCAACCTTTAGCATTTTTAAGCAAATCTTTAAACCAAACCGAGCGTAAACACAGCACTTTTGACAGGGAGCTGCTAGCGCTTCATTTATCCATCCGCCACTTCCAGTTCTGGTTAGAAGGGCGGCGCTTCACGGCTTTTGTAGACCACAAACCGCTCACTTTTGCGATGGCTAAAATTTCAGAACCATGGTCAGGCAGGCAACAAAGACAGCTAGCGGCAATCTCAGAGTTCACCACAGACATTCGATATGTGGCAGGCAAACTTAACGTGGTAGCAGACTGCCTCTCTCGCGCTGTGACATCGCCAGAGCACGAGGAGACAGATTATACTACCTCAGCCGCAGAACTCTTCGCCAACGCGGATGCGTACGCGGCCCCAATTCACGTAGGGATAGATTACGCAGCCATGGCAGAGGAACAAGGCAGCGACGCGGACGTGCGCGCACTCCTGTCTGGACCAACAGGGTTAAGACTGGAGGAAAGGGGTTTACGTGACGGCGTACCCCCCCTAATCTGCGACGTTTCAACCGGCCGACCTCGCCCGGTAGTCCCAGCTGCATGGCGCCGCCGCATTTTCGACTCGGTTCACTCCCTCGCGCACCCAGTGGTGCACGCCTTGGTCAAAATGGTCGCGGAAAAGTTTGTTTGGCCGGGCCTGCGCAAAAATGTAAAGGAATGGGCAAAAACTTGCATGTCGTGTCAGCGCGCCAAAATACACAAACACACAAAAGCTCCTCTAGAGCCTTTCCGAATCCCAGCCAGAAGGTTTGACCACGTTCATGTCGACCTCGTGGGACCACTACCTTTGTCTCAGGGTTTCACACACCTGTTAACGATGATAGACCGTACTACACGCTGGCCTGAGGCGGTCCCTTTGGCGTCAACCACAGCTGCAGAAGTAGCTCGCGTTTTTTTAACAAACTGGGTGGCACGTTTCGGCGTCCCATCGGACATCACGTCCGATAGGGGGCCTCAATTTGTCTCAGAGCTTTGGTCAGCCATGGCCAGCAGCTTAGGGGCGACAATTCACCGCACCACCGCTTATCACCCTAAGGCTAATGGGTTATGCGAGCGTTTTCACAGATCTTTAAAGGCCGCCCTCAGGGCCTCACTAACGGATACAAATTGGGTGAATAAACTTCCCTGGGTTTTATTGGGGTTGCGTTCTGCACCTAAAGAGGATCTAGATGCCTCCCCAGCAGAATTAGTTTTTGCACAACCTCTCAGACTCCCAGGTGAGTTTTTACCAGAGAATCCAGAGCCCGGGCATCGTCCAGCCCTGAGGCCTTTAGGCAGCACCGGACCGGACACTCTCCCCGGACCGGCACATCACTCTTTTCCACGGGTTTTTGTCCCCCAAGCTTTAAAAAATGCCGAGTTCGTTTTTGTTAGACACGAAGCTTTAAAATCAACCCTCCGTCCACCATACGACGGACCATTCAGAGTGCTGGAACCTGGTGATAAGCATTTTGTGTTTGATTTAGGGGACAGAAAAGAAACAGTCAGCATTGACAGACTTAAACCTGCCTTCTTGTTGAGAGACGAACCTGCACAGGTGGCGAGAGCACCTCGGCGGGGTAGACCCCCAAGAAAAAAAAACTCAGCCCTCCTGCAAGGAACAAATAACCACTCTCCTCCCCAAGCTGCAGATTCCTTACAGGAGGATCCCACCACGACACCAAAGCGGACCCACAGCAGATTCGGGAGAAGATTAAAACCCTGACGGCACAGGGACTGATGCAAAATTGACAAAGAGTTGTTAACTGTGTTATCAGATTGTGCCGTGACAGTTTTAAGGCTGTTTTGTGATATTACTATACTGTTGTTGTTACCACTGAATTCTCTACAGGAGCATGACTGTTGGAAAGATTTTTCCTTGTTTTCCCTGTCAAGAGGTTTAACAGTATAATATGTCATAGAGATTATCTTAAACTGTAAAACTAATTTGATTGTCCTTTTCTTAGTCTTTTTGGGGGGGCTGTGGCTTATATTAATCATATATTCCATACCTACATATGTATAGACATATTAGAATGTTTAGTGATTACATATGTGGAATGACCTCAAGCCTCAGAACAGGACAAGAGGTCTCAACCGCCAGCGAGGATCAAAGAACAGACTGAGTCGCAGTGGTGGAGACCGGATCGATCTCCCTGACCACCTAGGGTCAGGTGGAGGAGACGGAGGACAATGGAGGGGGGATTACGTTAATGTGGGATGTCAGCTTTGATATGCAATGTCTTTTGTTGAGTGTGGGTATAAGTATGAAGGTCTGACTGTGTTCGACCTCTTATTCTGCTTCTGCACCGAGATGAGACTTGTTAGAGGAGTGAAGCTGAAATTAAACTTTGATTTATAAAATCACATCGCTTCGTTATTTCAAGCTCTTCTACACCATGTATCTTTTGCATTTTTGACCTGAACTGTAATAAAAAAAATTTTTTAACTCAGCAATGATAGCAGTCCATTGGTTAAATTCCAAATAACAAATAAAAGCCAATCTTTTGCGCTGACTGAATGCCTAACAGGTGATTTTTTTCTCTCATATTAAAGAAGAAAAGGTGGACATTGTGTTCACACTGATTTTATGACTGACTATTGCTGTGCTGTTGCTTATTAAGAGCTAGCTCAAAGGTTTGGTGATTGCTGTTCTCTGAAAGCCAGCCTCTTTTTAGCATCAGCAGATTAGCTGATTCATCATTCAGATTAATACATGACATCAAAGGAACCAACCAGTACGGTTAAAAAAAAAAAATGGAAAAAGTGAATATTTAAATTTAGACTTTTGCGTGCAAATAGAATTTTTGTCAGTGACTGGGTTCTCCTTTGTTATACTGTTAGTTGGAGTATATCATCATTATCATTCGTTAAAGTTTTCATTATGTAACTTTTGTAGAAAAAGCAGTAAAAGGTGTCTTACACTACAATCAGCATGAGGCAGCATGAATCAACATGATGTGGCCGCACATCGCCAAAACATAATGAGCAGCATCTTTGATAAGAACAAAGGGCAGAGTTTCCTTGGAGATAACAGGAAGCTGTGAAATGTGATCTTTTGTGTGTCAGAGATGGCTTGGAGGATCCTTTGTGTGCCAGAGACTGTGAGGGGGATGTTAAGGGATTAAGCAAGCGCTGTCACCATGGGGTGAGACGCCGGCTCGGCGCTCAGCCCATGCTCCTTTTATCCCTGCCTCTCATTGGGCAGTGCCTCAGCTGGTTCCCAGCTGTCAGTGTCACGGGACGGCTGGGGCCAATTAATCCTCATCAGCTGGGGCGCTGTTAATGAGTATAAAGAGGAGCAGCTTCGATCATTCGGGGCTGCGACATAAGCACTGCTAGGCTGAAGCCCCTTCGTCTGGTGTCAGCCTCAACTCCCCTTGCAGCATTCCGGTGTTTGTATCCCGCTGTGAGTATGCACGTCTTGTTACCCCCATGTCCGGTACGAGCTACCTACCCCTGCGCTGTGCAGCCTGAGAATGTACGTCTGTATGAGTGTCTGTGCTCTCCTCATCCCTTATCCCTTACCCAGAATAAAACATCTCGACTCACTGGCTTGTCCCTGGCTCTGATTGCCCGGCTCCCTAGAGCCGGATATGACAGTATGTCGCAGCCAGAAGAGTTGCCGGCGGCCGTGAGTCGCCGTGGAAATGTACCTTTCTGTCCGGGTGTCAGCGCTGCTAGCATGCCGTTTCCCAGGAGTCACTTCCGGCGCCAGGGCGACGAGCTGAGGTCCATCTCGGAGGCTGTCGACGGGACGTTCTTCACCCTGCACGACGCCTCCAACGCGAGACGCTGGCATCCGGGCCGTGCTGAGGAACTCCTGGACTGTCACCCTCACTCTCTGTACCATCTGGAGGACAGTGCCAGGATAGACGCTGCAGGTACACAGCGAGAGAAGCTCCACGGGGTGGATGGAAATCCCGGCAGGGAGTAGAAGTGGGCGACGTCTTTCCCCGCTTCGGAGTCCCGTTCCTGCCGCCATTCCAGTCCGGGAGTTCGCGCCAACCAGAGGACTTCCCCCGACCTGCGCCACGTCACTCGGGATTCCCTTCAAGGAGCCGCAGCTGACAGCAGTTATGTCCGGGGTCGAGTGGCTGTCGCGAGCTCTACTGTGTTCCCTGTCACCACCTTCAGGCATGTGGCGGCGGCAGTGAGATTGATGGTGAGGACTTCAGGGCTACGAAGCTTTCCCGTGCTCGATGCCTTCCTCGTCTCGATCTCCGATCTGGAGCGGCGAATCCTGGGTTTCCCCCTCGCTTCGTCCCCTGGGAGTAGTCGTCATCACATCGCCGAGTCACCTCTGCACGAACCTCGTCCGGATCCAGTTCTGGGTCATCGTCAGGACCGTTCCTCCCACGCAGCTGTCATCCCTTTGCCTCGTCAGTGTGGAGATTCTACAGCCTCGTCCCCTGAGCCTCGTTCCCCCGCTGTCATTCCTGGACATTCGGGCTGGCTCACCCCGGCTGTTTCCCCCTCCTCCTCGACGCGCTTCCTGACCGCTGTGTGTGCCTGGAATCCCGACCTGGTGAGCTCTCTGCTGGAGACAACGCGAGCGACCCTCAGACGAATTCCCGGGGGGTCCTCCGTTATCGCCGGGCGGGGAGAGGAAGAAGCAGATTCCACTACAGCAGGCGATACTCAACCTCCAGGGGGCAGGCAAGTCATTGTTTTTTCACACCTGCTTAATGATTTGCTCTGTCACATCCCTGGAGGAGAAGTTCAGGGTTCGCAGCTCCCTGAACTCTCCCCACCTGCTGTAACCTGTATGCCTAATCCCGCATCCTCTGTGTCTCTCTCCGCCGAGCGGTCCCCGGCTCCGGGTCAACGTGGTGGGATATGGAGAGGGCCTGTGGTTCCGCAGCTACATTGCGGACGGAGGAGGGGGACTGACTGCTGCGTGGAGTCTACGCCGACGACTGAGCGTCCCCGGGTCTCCACGGAGGAGCGGTTCGGTCCGGCGGGACGAGATTCTTCTGGCTTCACGCCGAGTGGGTCGTCGGCGGGGTTACCTGAGCTGGAGGGATCTCAAGCTGCGCTGACCATCGTGCTGGCTGCGGGGCCCGACGCGGCTAGATGGGAGCCTGACAACGACCTCCTGACGACGGATCCTGGATCTTCGCAGTCCTGGACGGCGTCAGAACCCGAGATCAGGCGAGTGCTCTCCTTTCTTTTCTGTCTTTTTATCTTTGAGCACTTCAGCCTATCTCCAGGGGAGACGAGCAGGGTGCAGCCGCCCGCTGTGTCTGAGCTCGTCTCGCCGGGTTCTGGCGCTGCCGGTGATCCTGATCCCGGTTCTGTTTTCTCTTCTGAGCCTTCTTCCAGGGTCACCGGCGAGGAGTTGCTGTTCCTCGTGGTGCTGGAGGGTCCGGGTTCAACGTTGGAGGTCGGTTCTGGTGCAGTGTCCAACGTGGGTTCGCCCGAGACCCAATCGGGGTCCAACGTGGGTTCGCCCGAGGCCCGATCGGGGTCCGACGTGGGTGCTGCCCCAGTGTTGTCCAGGTCCGGTGAGGAGGTGGCCGTTTCCCTGAGGCCCGCCGCCCTCGTCATCGGCTCTCCCCTGAGCCTCTTCCACCGGGATCCGCTCTGACCCTTCGTCCGTCTCAACGGTCCTGGTGGTTGAGTGATGCGGGTCGACGACCCGACCCGCAAAACTTTCGGTTCGGCGATCTGGTTTCCCCCCACTGGTCTGTGTTTGCCTTTGGGCGGCCTGGTTCGGCAGCCGTTGGACTGGATTCCTGGGATCTGGGCCCAGAGTTCGCCGTCCGAACATTTCTCTTCCCCGGGTTGCCAACTGGACAATGGGCGGGGAGATTACCAGAACAATTCCGGCCGTTTTGGACTCTGCCTGCCGTCTCCTCGGGTGTCCTTTACTACTTTTATTATTATTGAAGTCACTCAGGTGTAGTTTCTTTGTCCATTAGGGGAATATATGTTTTTGTGCTGTGTGTTTTTTTTTAACCATACTCAGCATTTTTATCGTATTGTTATCCTGTTACCCTGTCACCTTTTTTCCTCTTGGTGACTCACCTTATGTATCGCGCTGTGTATTGCATTTTCTTATCTTTACTCAGCGTTTTCATTCATCCTTACCTTAGCCTTGGCCTCGTCGGTGCATCATGGAGTATGCGTGTGGTTTCCGGTTCAACCATACTCTGTGATCACCCCATTCTGTCTTATTATCCTCGTGGGGGGCCTTCCCTAGCCCCGACTTTAACATTGACTGTGTTTGTTATTGTTTGAAGTAATGTGTTTCATTCCCACTTAACCGTACTTCATTATTACCCATTTGTCCTTGTCACCTCTGTTTCTTTAGGTGATCTTTTATATATTCAGTGCTGTGTGTTTTGTTTTCTTTAGTATCCATGCACAGCGTTTTTCATCATTTTTTGTCCTGACCTTTGTCTTGTTGGTGCATTACGGAGTAGTGTGTTTTGTTCCCCTTAACTATACTCTGTGATTGCTTTATTCATTCCTGCCACCTTTTTGGTGGGTTTTTGGTTTTCTTTTTTTTGCCCCGATCTATACGTTATTTGTATGCTGTCTGTAGTCATATTTGGTATTTTCCCTACCTGTGTCCTAACTCAGTTTTCTCCCTAACTGTGCTCTGGGTTAATCCTTTTCCCTGTGTTGTAGGGTATTTTGGGTTTTTTTTTTTTCTCTGCCCTGCTGCCCTACATTGGTCTATTGTTTTTTTTTGTCCTTCCCTTTGCATCTTCCCCTCCGGTCCTGCCTCCCTTCCGCCCACCCTAGGTGGGGAGGGGGGGGGGGTGGCTGGGATGTTCCTGGTCGTTCGGGAGCCCGACCGTGAGGGGGAGGCTCTGTCACCATGGGGTGAGACGCCGGCTCGGCGCTCAGCCCATGCTCCTTTTATCCCTGCCTCTCATTGGGCAGTGCCTCAGCTGGTTCCCAGCTGTCAGTGTCACGGGACAGCTGGGGCCAATTAATCCTCATCAGCTGGGGCGCTGTTAATGAGTATAAAGAGGAGCAGCTTCGATCATTCGGGGCTGCGACATAAGCACTGCTAGGCTGAAGCCCCTTCGTCTGGTGTCAGCCTCAACTCCCCTTGCAGCATTCCGGTGTTTGTATCCCGCTGTGAGTATGCACGTCTTGTTACCCCCATGTCCGGTACGAGCTACCTACCCCTGCGCTGTGCAGCCTGAGAATGTACGTCTGTATGAGTGTCTGTGCTCTCCTCATCCCTTATCCCTTACCCAGAATAAAACATCTCGACTCACTGGCTTGTCCCTGGCTCTGATTGCCCGGCTCCCTAGAGCCGGATATGACAAGCGCATGCAATGTGATCTTTTATGTGAATGCAATGTGACCTTTTGATATGTAGAAGGACCTGAGTATTTAAGAGAAGAGTTCTGTTTGAGATGTCCTCTTTTCTACTATGCTCATGTGAGAGAATGTGTAATAAACTGCCTGAGACAAACTTGCCTCATCATTTACACACTCTACAATGGAAAGTGACTCCAACCACAATAAAGCTCTGTCAGTGTTTCCTCACACTTCATTATTCTCACTGATAAGCAGTGTTGGGCAAGTTACCAAAAAATAGTAACTAATTACAGTTAGTAGTTACTTCTTTTCAAACGTAATTGAGTTACTTTACCAATTACTGCATGATTAAAGTAACTAGCTACCTGTTAAAGTATCTTTCACATTACTTTTAAATGCATACTTAAATCATCTTGCACACATAGCAAGATAATTTAATTAATGTATTACATTAAATGGATTAATGGATTGCTGTCCTATTGTTATTGTTGTATTGTTTACTGTTGTATTGTCTTATCTGTTGTATGTGACTGGCATTGGCTGGTCAGGGGGCACAAGATGGAAATTAGCTTCAGCTATAATCTTGTATGCTGCATATTTACATGTCTTGTGTTCATTAATATGCACTGTCCCTTTTACAAATAAACTTATAAACTGACTGTGGCGGTTCGGTTAACCCCCACAACAGATAAAGACACTCAGCCCTCTTGTCTCTGTTTTTCCCGCTGCACTACTGAGATGCAATGTGCCATTCATGTATTTGTGATGCAAACATGCATGTATTGTGATGTAATGCGCCATTCTGTATAGTGTTCATGCGTCTTGTCCTTACTGTGCTTTTAGCAAATAGCAGAACAGGTAATGTGTATTAATGTCTACAGGCAGACGAGTTTCGTCTGGCTCACCTATGTGATGTTAATGATTGCCTTTCATCCATTGTACTCATGAGTCTTGTCCTCACTGTGACCTAGGGACTGAGAGCAATATGTCTCTCAAATGCAAATGTCTTATGCCTGTTCTGTTATCTCTTTGATCGTACTAACTGCTGGGGTATGTTCCTTTGATGTATTGTTATGGTCAAGTATATAAGCTGCAACTCTGTAACGCAAACCCTCTCTCACTTCAGCCTCTGCTGCAGACACAAACTTGTGTGTCCTCCTCTCCTTCTCTGAGAGCCGTGGGCTCGCTCTCGGCGCTCATGCACGGCGCCGGGAGCGGAGCTCGTGACGGCGGTATGATTAATAAAACCTGCTTAAAACCACAGCATCGCCGCTTATTTTTTCATGCCACCGCATGACATTATGGGCTTATTAATGTCAGGCTAAAAACAGTTTTTTTGAGAACCCTGATGTCAAAGGCGGAACTTGAGATGATGATTCATGCTTTTATTTCTTCTCGCTTAGACTACTGTAATACTCTTTTTACTTGTCTGAGCCAAAAGCATCTTCACCGCCTCCAGGTTGTCCAAAATTTGGCTGCTAGACTTTTAACCCACACTAAGAAAAAGGTACACATTACACCGGTTTTAGCAGCACTTCACTGGCTCCCAGCTGGTTTTAGGATTCACTTTAAAATTTTAGTTCTTGTTTTTAGAGCTATCCATGATTAGGCCCCCAAATACATCACTGAGCTGCTTAGTATATAACTCCTCACGGTCTCTGAGATCCTCGGATCAGCTTTTACTGGCTGTCCCTCAAACCCATTTTAAAACTCAAGGTGATAGAGGCTTTCAGGCAGTGGCACCACAACTGTGCAATGCTCTACCACTGTCTTTGCACTCAGTAGACTCTGTTGACACTTTTAAAAAGCAGCTGAAGACACTGCTGCTCAAAAAGGCTTTTTAGTTTGGTTATGGGTTATTGTTTTCATGGTTTTAATGTTAATGTTATGTTTTAATGGTCTAATTACCTCCGCCAAGGAGGTAATGTTTTTACCGGCATTTGTCCGTCTGTCTGTTACCAACATAACTCAAAAAGTTATGAACGGATTTTGATGAAATTTCCAGGAAAGGTGTATAATGGCACGGGGAACAGATGATTAGATTTTGGTGATGATCTGAGAGTGCATACCTCCACCAAGGGCTTTTTAGTATTTGTGCAGCAGGATTACACAAAAACTACTGGATGGATTTGGATGAAATTTTCACCAGAGGTGGTTCTTGGGCTAGAGAGGAACCCATTATTATTATTATTATTGTTATTGTCATTCTCATTCTTGTCATTATCATTATTACTGTCTCCCCATGACATCGTGACAGAGATTTCTTGAATGATATTGATTGTGTATACTTTATTGATCCCCAGAGGGGATATATAGAGTGAAGTGATATTCCTTGTCTCCAGGGCATGGGTCCCAGCCCATATTATTATTGTCATCATCATTATCATTATTGACTTGGTCTTGTCTGCCATCTGGTCCCCTGTGTGTGATTATCTGTGCAGCCCCAGCCATGCCGTTTTCTGTAACCATGCCCTGCCGTCTCTGTTTGCCCCTGCTTGTTACTGTTCTGTGTTATGCTGCTTACCTGTGTCTATGTGTATGTCTTTTAGCGAGTCCTGCGCTCTGTGTGATGTCATATAGCCATCCTTCTGAGATCATAGGAACAGCAGCCTTACAGTTTATCTGACGTCATATAGAGTTTGGTATACGTGACATTATATAGACATCAAGTAAACGGTCCTATGAACACCGACATCATAGGAACATCATAGGATATCAGGCAGACATCATAGGCCATCCTGTGATTTTCTATGATCATGACAGACAGACACAGATTTCTACTTCTGCTTGTTACTGTTCTGTGTTACGTTGCTTACCTGTGTCTATGTGTATGTCTTTTAGCGATTCCTGCACTCTGTATAACGTCATACAGAGATCCTTCTGAGATCATAGGAACAGCAGCCTTATGGTTTATCTGACGTCATATAGAGTTCAGTTTATATGACGTCATATAGACATCAAGTTAACAGTCCTATGAACCCCAACATCTTAGGAACATCATAGGACATCAGGCAGACATCATAGGCCATCCTATGATGTCCTATGATCGTGACAGACAGAGATTTCTTGAATTTATAGATTTATGGAGTGAAGAAATAGGGTTTGTGGTGTGAGAGAGAGGACAATGGAGTGAGACTCCCTCTCAAAGAGTGAGAGTTGACAACACTAATAGGAGAACCGGTCATTTGTGCAAGTAAAGTCTGACATAAAAACTTAGATATTATGATGGTCTAAGATGGTCGCCTACATGAGAAGGACCCTCCTCCTGTGTTTAAAAAAGCTTATCTTAAGGTACAGAAAATACAACAACTTTAACTTGGGAGTCATTCTATAACAATGAAAACAAAGATAAGATTTTATCCGTAACCGCTTAACTTAGACTAGCTCAGTTTTCTTTTTCTCTCAGTCATATTTTGTCTTAGCCTTGTTTTAAATTGTAATCGCTCTTGTCTTGTTTTCTCTTTTTTCTCCTTTGAATTCTTGGATGGAATATGGGTGGGCAATATAAGCTGCGGCTTCAGCCGTCACCCATTTCGGATAACTCACGTGGAATTGTATAGTAGAAGGAGTCTTTGTCTAATTTGACCTTGTTGTTATATTATACAGTTTCTTTTAACCTGTAATGTACTATCCGAAATAAATAAATTCATTCATTCATCCTGCATTAAATTTCAAAATTCAGGTTACCCTTAAATTTTACTGACATATTGTGCTTTGAACTTTATTCCTGTTTACATCTCACAATAAACACATTTATAAATATAAAACAGATTGTACAATTTTTTACAAATTATAAAAATCAAATGTTAACACACACAAGACAATTTAAATTAATATTGTGTTTACATACAGTACATACAAAATAAATAAAAGGAGTACACTCAAACAAAGCCTATTATAGCAAATGGAAAATGAATTATGTAATTATTAAACTTCCTTGTATTTTTCCCAACTCCACTAATTTACTGAGTTGAATTGTGAAATGTTCAAATAGTAGCAACTGGTCAAAGTTAAAGGGTTAAGATACCATGTATCTTTTGCATTTTTGACCTGAACTGTAATAAAATTTTATTTTTAACTCAGCAATGATAGTAGTCCATTGGTTAAATTCCAAATAACAGATAAAAGCCAATCTTTTGTGCTGACTGAATGCCTAACAGGTGATTTTTTTCTCTCATATTAAAGAAGAAAAGGTGGACATTGTGTTCACACTGATTTTATGACTGACTATTGCTGTGCTGTTGCTTATTAAGAGCTAGCTCAAAGGTTTGGTGATTGCTGTTCTCTGAAAGCCAGCCAGCCTCTTTTTAACATCAGCAGATTAGCTGATTCATCATTCAGATTAATACATGACATCAAAGGGACCAGCCAGTATGGTAAAAAAAAAAAAAAAAAAATGGAAAAAGTGAATATTTAAATTTAGACTTTTGCGTGCAAATAGAATTTTTGTCAGTGACTGGGTTCTCCTTTGTTATACTGTTAGTTGGAGTATATCATCATTATCATTCGTTAAAGTTTTCATTATGTAACTTTTGTAGAAAAAGCAGTAAAAGGTGTCTTACACTACAATCAGCATGAGGCAGCATGAATCAACATGATGTGGCCGCACATGGCCAAAACATAATGAGCAGCATCTTTGATAAGAACAAAGGGCAGAGTTTCCTTGGAGATAACAGGAAGTTGTGAAATGTGATCTTTTGTGTGTCAGAGATGGCTTGGAGGATCCTTTGTGTGCCAGAGACTGTGAGGGGGATGTTAAGGGATTAAGCAAGTGCATGCAATGTGATCTTTTATGTGAATGCAATGTGACCTTTTGATATGTAGAAGGACCTGAGTATTTAAGAGAAGAGTTCTGTTTGAGATGTCCTCTTTTCTACTATGCTCATGTGAGAGAATGTGTAATAAACTGCCTGAGACAAACTTGCCTCATCATTTACACACTCTACAATGGAAAGTGACTCCAACCACAATAAAGCTCTGTTGTGGTGGTTCGGTTAACCCCCACATCAGATAAAGACACTCAGCCCTCTTGTCTCTGTTTTTCCCGCTGCACTACTGAGATGCAATGTGCCATTCATGTATTTGTGATGCAAACATGCATGTATTGTGATGTAATGCGCCATTCTGTATAGTGTTCATGCGTCTTGTCCTTACTGTGTTTTTAGCAAATAGCAGAACAGTGTAATGTGTATTAATGTCTACAGGCAGACGCATTTCGTCTGGCGCACCTCTGTGATGTTAATGATTGCCTTTCATCCATTGTACTCATGTGTCCTGTCCTCACTGTGACCTAGGGACTGAGAACAATATGTCTCTCAAATGCAAATGTCTTATGCCTGTTCTGTTATCTCTTTGATCGTGCTAACTGCTGGGGTATGTTCCTTTGATGTATTGTTATGGTCAAGTATATAAGCTGCAACTCTGTAATGCAAACTCTCTCTCTCTTCAACCTCTCCAGCGAACCCACATTGTGTCTCTCTGCAGAGAGCACTCGAGGGCTCGCTCCCGGCGCACATGCACGGCGCCGGGAGCGGAGCCCGTGAAAACGCTATTTAAAACTCCTCACCACGGTGGCTTTATTTCATGCCGCCGCACTGGTGACCCCTTGAAGACGCACACGCTTTGTGCGACGCAGCCTTCTGATTCGGACGGCCACGCTGGCGAACCGACGCTAAGAAAAACGAGCGGCCAGCGAACGCAACACCCGGACACGCACACGCTTTGTGCGAAGCAATCTTCTGAGCTGGACAGCTACACTGGTGACCCGTTCTACAGGATGAGATCTGCACGTCTGAGATCTGCTCATCCACGCTGGACCGGCCGCGCTCGCAGTTCCTTCACAAGAGAGCGCGGGCACCTCGTCCCTTCTCCACGACGGCGTCCTCCAGGGCCGGCGGAGAACGCAACGCATGGGCCTGAACGCACCACGGCCGAGCGGTGCCCAAGATCGTCTATTCCCTCCCACCGCTCCAACGCATCTGCACGAGCCTGAGGGACAAAAGATCGTCTATTTCCTCTCACCGCTCCAACGCACCATGGCCAACCTACAGCCACAGCTCAACCTGGATTTTTATCGGCGCCGTCTGCGCCGATCTCCACCAAGTTTCTGCACCCTGGTTCTCCTCTCTCCAGCGGCCCACCCACGCACGGAATCCCCGCGCACGCATCGGGGAGTTACGAGGACGGCGCATCACGCACGGGACAAGTAATGGCTTCAGAGACCGCCATCGTCCTCCGCCGCTGCTCACAGGACCTTCAGGGCTGCTCGTTCACCTGAAGCAAGCACGCAGCTCGCCACTGGATTTTTTTTAACGGTCTCAGCCACGGCACAAAGGGATTTCAGCCGTCAGCTGTTCCCGGGGGGTTTTGGGGTTGCTTCTGCACCTAAAACCAACACGCCAGTCCCTCTGCTTTTGTTTAATTTTTTCTTACAGCCGCTCCTGCTTTTCTTCATGGCCACGAGAGGAGCCAGAGACTAATTTTTCTTCTTCTGATCTCTGCATGTTCAGACGGGACATCGCGGAGCAGCAAACACTTTTGGCGCGACTAGCCCCCCCCCCCTCCTCCTGCACAGAGCTTTTCCCTGCTCGCTGCCCAGACTGCAACATCGAGGTCTCGGCCCCCTGCTGCGCCCTCTGGGGGGGGAGCGTGTGGCGGTTCGGTTAACCCCCACATCAGATAAAGACACTCAGCCCTCTTGTCTCTGTTTTTCCCGCTGCACTACTGAGATGCAATGTGCCATTCATGTATTTGTGATGCAAACATGCATGTATTGTGATGTAATGCGCCATTCTGTATAGTGTTCATGCGTCTTGTCCTTACTGTGCTTTTAGCAAATAGCAGAACAGTGTAATGTGTATTAATGTCTACAGGCAGACGCATTTCGTCTGGCGCACCTCTGTGATGTTAATGATTGCCTTTCATCCATTGTACTCATGTGTCCTGTCCTCACTGTGACCTAGGGACTGAGAACAATATGTCTCTCAAATGCAAATGTCTTATGCCTGTTCTGTTATCTCTTTGATCGTGCTAACTGCTGGGGTATGTTCCTTTGATGTATTGTTATGGTCAAGTATATAAGCTGCAACTCTGTAACGCAAACTCTCTCTCTCTCTTCAACCTCTGCTGCAGACACACACTCTGTGTCTTTACTGAGAGCCGTGGGCTCGCTCTCGGCGCTCATGCACGGCGCCGGGAGCGGAGCTCGTGACGGCGGTATGATTAATAAAACCTGCTTAAAACCACAGCATCGCTGCTTATTATTTTATGCCGCCGCAATGTCAGTGTTACCTCACACTTCATTATTCTCACTGATAAGCGGTGTTGGGCAAGTTACCAAAAAATAGTAACTAATTACAGTTAGTAGTTACTTCTTTTCAAAAGTAATTGAGTTACTTTACCAATTACTGCATGATTAAAGTAACTAGCTACCTGTTAAAGTATCTTTCACATTACTTTTAAATGCATACTTAAATCATCTTGCACACATAGCAAGATAATTTAATTAATGGATTACATTAAATGGATTAATGGATTGCTGTCCTACTGCTGTTGTTATTGTTGTATTGTTTACTGTTGTATTGTCTTATCTGTTGTATGTGACTGGCATTGGCTGGTCAGGGGGCACAAGATGGAAATTAGCTTCAGCTATAATCTTGTATGCTGCATATTTACATGTCTTGTGTTCATTAATATGCACTGTCCCTTTTACAAATAAACTTATAAACTGACATTATGGGCTTATTAATGTCAGGCTAAAAACAGTTTTTTTGAGAACCCTCAGAATCAGAATCAGAATCAGAATCAGATTTATTGCCATTGTTCATGTAGTACACAAACTAGGAATTTGTCTCGATGCCATGCTGCAACATTAAAAACATGATGAGAAAAAGAGATAAACTAAAAAACTAAAGGACTGAAAACGTGCAATAAGTGTAGAAAAATAAGTAATAATAAGTAATAATGATAATAATAATAATAACAATACTAGTAATAATGAGTAATACTAGTCAAGGCAGTTTTAAAAAATTAGCAAGTAGCAGATAATGTGAAGTACCACATAGTGCAGTTGATAATGCAACAGAAAACAGTGATGAATGACGTGAGTCTGGTTGAGCTGCTGTACATAGTGCACGAGAGTCAAAAAGTCACTTAATGTTCAGCAGTCTGATGGCAGAGGGGAAAAAGCTGTTCATGTGCCGGGAGGTTTTAGTCCGAATGGACCGAAGTCTTCTACCTGAGGGGAGGGGAGCAAACAGTACGTGACCAGGATGTGAAGGATCGGCTATGATCCGGCCAGCACGCCTCCGGGTCCTGGAGATGTACAGGTCCTGGAGAGATGGGAGCTCGCAGCCTATCACCTTCTCAGCAGTGCGCACGACGCGCTGCAGCCTTAGTCTGTCCCTGGCAGTGGCTCCTGCATACCACACAGTTATGGAGGAGGTGAGGATGGACTCGATGATGGCCGTGTAGAACTGCACTAACATCTTGGTGGGTAGCTTGAGCTTCCTCAGCTGCCGCAGAAAGAACATCCTCTGCTGGGCCTTTTTGATGAGGGAGCTGATGGTTGGCTCCCATTTGAGGTCACGGGTGATGGTGGTGCCCAAGAAGCGGAAGGAATCTGCAATGGTGATGGGAGAGCCTGTGATGGTGAGGGGGGGCAGGGGGGTTGTGACTGATGTCAAAGGCGGAACTTGAGATGATGATTCATGCTTTTATTTCTTCTCGCTTAGACTACTGTAATACAGTGATCCCTCGCTACTTCGCGCTTCACCTTTCGCGCCCTCAGTGCATCGCGGATTTTTCAAAAATATTCATCAAAAATTCAAAATTGAGAAATAATGGCCGGGCGCTAGCAGAAGGCAGGGAGACTACATTAGAACATCAGGTATCAACATGGAGAGCCGCACAACTCAAAAAATCCACCTCTCTGTTCGCTGTTCTTGTGTTGGCTCAGCTTGGAAATCTCGCAAGCTGATTGGCCGAGACGTTTCACCCCGCAAGCTGATTGGCCGAGATGTTTCACCCACCTCCTCTCCCTGCTGAGCGCCCATTAAGGGAAGGAAGACCGCATTCATTGCTCTTTATCGCTCGTGTTACTTTTAGTCTCGCCGCGTAGAACTTTTTGCTGTTCTCTTGTGCCATTTTGTGCGAAATAGTCTTCCCGTCGAGCCACTAGACCGCCTCCTGCAGCTTCTCCAGCTCTATCGGAAGCTGCCCTCGATGATCCTGCGCTTCTAGCACCTGACGATGAGGCGTCACCTGAGGAGCAGTAAAGCTCTCATTAACCTGTGCAGTAAATCATCTTCATCTTGAGTTACGTATCTTGTTATAAGAATAAAAGAGTTCTAAAAACATATTTATGTACACTTTATTTACATCTACGTATGTATGTACACGTACACACACACACGTATCATATGAGAGAGAGAGAGTGAGAGAATGAACGTACGTATTATTTATGGATGACGTCATTAGGGGTGACGCTACTTCGCGGTTTTTCACTTTTCGCGGTCGGTTCTGGAACCCATTAACCGCGATAAGTGAGGGATCACTCTTTTTACTTGTCTGAGCCAAAAGCATCTTCACCGCCTCCAGGTTGTCCAAAATTTGGCTGCTAGACTTTTAACCCACACTAAGAAAAAGGTACACATTACACCGGTTTTAGCAGCACTTCACTGGCTCCCAGCTGGTTTTAGGATTCACTTTAAAATTTTAGTTCTTGTTTTTAGAGCTATCCATGATTAGGCCCCCAAATACATCACTGAGCTGCTTAGTATATAACTCCTCACGGTCTCTGAGATCCCCGGATCAGCTTTTACTGGCTGTCCCTCAAACCCATTTTAAAACTCAAGGTGATAGAGGCTTTCAGGCAGTGGCACCACAACTGTGCAATGCTCTACCACTGTCTTTGCACTCAGTAGACTCTGTTGACACTTTTAAAAAGCAGCTGAAGACACTGCTGCTCAAAAAGGCTTTTTAGTTTGGTTATGGGTTATTGTTTTCATGGTTTTAATGTTAATGTTATGTTTTAATGGTCTAATTACCTCCGCCAAGGAGGTAATGTTTTTACCGGCGTTTGTCTGTCTGTCTGTTACCAACATAACTCAAAAAGTTATGAACGGATTTTGATGAAATTTCCAGGAAAGGTGTGTAATGGCACGGGGAACAGATGATTAGATTTTGGTGATGATCTGAGAGTGCATACCTCCACCAAGGGCTTTTTAGTATTTGTGCAGCAGGATTACACAAAAACTACTGGATGGATTTGGATGAAATTTTCACCAGAGGTGGTTCTTGGGCTAGAGAGGAACCCATTATTATTATTATTGTTATTGTCATTCTCATTCTTGTCATTATATATGTAAAGTTTCAGAAAAAATGGACTTAATATTGTTTGCCGATGAAACTAATCTGCTATGCAGTGGAAACAACTTGGAACAACTTCTGGATACACTCGGAAAGGAATTAGGAAAGCTTAAACTGTGGTTTGATTCAAACAAATTAACGCTCAATTTAAGTAAGACAAAATTTATAGTCTTTAACAACCATCACAACAACCCAGTACCCAAACTCAATGTAAATGGTGTAGAGATTGAAAGGGTATCTGAAACTAAATTCCTTGGAGTAATAATTGATAACAAACTGTGTTGGAAGTCACATATTAATTATATTAAAGGTAAAGTATCCAAATCAATTGCAATATTACACAGAGTGAAATATTTGCTGAATCAACCCACACTATACACCTTGTATCATTCATTAATACTCCCATACATGACATATTGTAATGAAATATGGGGAAATACATATAAAACAAACATATATCCACTCTTTATGCTTCAAAAGAGAGCTATTAGAATAATAAACAAAGCAGCTTACAGGGAACCAACAAACCCACTTTTTCTCAAACAAAAAACTCTCAAGTTGAAAGATCTGGTTGACTTTAAAACCGCAATAATAATGTTCAAAGTGAAGAATTTATCACTGCCCGCAAATATCCAAAAGTTGTTCCAAACAAGGGAGAAACGATATCACTTCAGAGGAACATGTATATTTCAAAAGCCTACAGTGAGAACAACCACCAAGCAACACTGTATTTCTGTGCAAGGATTCAGATTGTGGAACGCTTTTGGACCTGAATTAAAATCATGTACAACGCTTGGACAATTTAAACAAAAACTAAAGGAAGAAATACTCCAAACATATTTACAAGACGACATGTAAACTCACATAAGGATTGACATATCCAGCCTGTATTGTGTTGTAGCTTAGTTTTTTTTTTGTTTTCTGTTTTTTTTTCTTTTTTTCTCTGTGACATTTTGTCTTAGATTTGTTTTGAATAGTAACTGCTTAACTTAGCCTAGCTTAGTTTTTTTTTTTTTTCTCTCAGTCACATTTTGTCTTAGCTTTGTTTTAAATTGTAATCGCTCTTGTCTTGTTTCTCTTTTTTCTCTTTTGAATTCTTGGATGGAATATGGGTGGGCAATATAAGCTGCGGCTTCAGCCATCACCCATTTCGGATAACTCACGTGGAATTGTATAGTAGAAGGAGTCTTTGTCTAATTTGACCTTGTTGTTATATTATACAGTTTCTTTTAACCTGTACTGTACTATCCGAAATAAATAAATTCATTCATTCATTCAAATTATCATTATTATTGTCTCCCCATGACATCGTGACAGAGATTTCTTGAATGATATTGATTGTGTATACTTTATTGATCCCCAGAGAGGATATATAGAGTGAAGTGATATTCCTTGTCTCCAGGGCATGGGTCCCAGCCCATATTATTATCGTCATCATCATTATCATTATTGACTTGGTCTTGTCTGCCATCTGGTCCCCTGTGTGTGATTATCTGTGCAGCCCCAGCCATGCCGTTTTCTGTAACCATGCCCTGCCGTCTCTGTTTGCCCCTGCTTGTTACTGTTCTGTGTTATGTTGCTTATCTGTGTCTATGTGTATGTCTTTTAGCGAGTCCTGTGCTCTGTGTGATGTCATATAGCCATCCTTCTGAGATCATAGGAACAGCAGCCTTACAGTTTATCTGACGTCATATAGAGTTTGGTATACGTGACATTATATAGACATCAAGTAAACGGTCCTATGAACACCGACATCATAGGAACATCATAGGATATCAGGCAGACATCATAGGCCATCCTGTGATTTTCTATGATCATGACAGACAGACACAGATTTCTACTTCTGCTTATCTTATCTTATCTTATCTTTATTTCTTCTCGCTTAGACTACTGTAATACTCTTTTTACTTGTCTCAGCCAAAAGCATCTTCACCGCCTCCAGGTTGTCCAAAATTTGGCTGCTAGACTTTTAACCCACACTATTTTTATTTAGCAAATGCAAAGTCCTTAAGCCAAGCAGTTGCCTCCTGGTTTGCTGTATGGAGGGTGTGTAATCCTCCTTCCAGTCTTTGGAGCGGGCAAGCCTTTATGATGTGTTCCATTGTTTGCTCCTCTCCACATGCGCACAGTGGGCTAGGGCTACTGCCCCATCTGTGAAGGCTGGCCAAGCAGGGGCCATGTCCAGTCCTGAAGCGATTGAGTGTAGACCACTGTCTCCTTGGGAGGTTGGTGCCCGGGACCTGTTGGTTGGGGTTTATCACCAGCTGTTTGTTTGGGACCTCCTTGGTCTCCCATTCCTCTTGCCAAGCTGTCTGGATGGTAAAGTCAGCTGGGGGAGGGTTTTTCCAAATCGGCCGTCTGGATGAAAGTCGGGCAGTGGGTGGAGTGTAGATATCTGCATGGATTGGTAAGTGAGGAGAATCTTTAACTTTTTGGAGCATCCTTTGAGTTAATGCTGCTCGCCGGATGTGTGGAGGGGCTATGTTTGACAGTACAGAGAGCCAGGGGAGTGGTGTTGAGCGGATTGTTCCAGTTATAGTTCTCATGGTTGTGTTGAGCTGGGTGTCTACATGGTGTGTGTAAGATGACCTGGACCAGACAGGGACACAATATTCTGCTACAGAGTATGAAAGGGCCAGTGCTGAGGTGCGCAGGGTGGAGACTGCCGCCCCCCATTTTGCACCAGCGAGCTTGCAGAGCAGGTTGTTTCGTACCTTCACCTTAGCAGCCGTCCCCTTTAGATGTTCCTTGAAGGATAAGGTCCTATCAAGGGTCACTCCAAGATAAGTTGGATTTGGGGCATGCTTAAGCTTGAGTCCGCTCAGGTGGATGTTTAGTTCTCTGGCAGCTTTTGCATTGTGGAGATGGAATACACTGGAGACGGTTTTTGCTGGGCTTGGTTTTAGGCGCCAGATTTTGCAGAACTGGTCCAGTTTGGCAAGATCTTCCGTGAGCACCCGTTCCAGTGGTTCAAAGTCTGGTGCTTGGAATGCCAAACAGATGTCGTCTGCATAGGTGAATTTGCGGGATTTTGTAGTAGGCAGGTCGTTTATGTAGAGGTTGAACAGAGTTGGAGCTAGAACTGAGCCTTGTGGGAGTCCGTTTTTCTGCATTCTCCATGCACTTGTCTTCTGACTGAGGTGGACTCTGAACCTTCGGTTGGTCAGCAGGGTTTTTATAATTGCTGTTGCCCAAGCAGGGATCGCCTTTATAAGTTTCAGGAGGAGGCCTTTGTGCCAGACCGTATCATAGGCGGCTGTAAGATCGAGAAACACAGCCCCTGTCTTCAGTCTGCTCTCGAAGCCATTTTCGATGAAGGTGGTTAGGGCCAGTACTTGTTCTCCTGTACTGCGGTCCTTGCGGAAACCTGCTTGATCCACACTTAGAATATCCTCTACTTCTGGGGAAATGCGTTGCAGTATTAGGCGCTCCATGATTTTGTAAGGAACGCTGAGTAGGGAGATTGGGCGGTAGCTTGCTGGTAATTTGTGGTCTTTGCCAGGTTTTGGGATGGCAATGACCTTTGCTGTCCGCCATTTCTTTGGGATCGAGTTTGTTTGTGTGATCCTTGTGTAGAATTGTGTCAACCAGGTTAGGGCTCGGGGGCCAAGATTTTTCATGAATTCTGGGAAGATGTTATCGTATCCTGCTGCCTTTCCACATTTCAGGCCCTGTAGGACTTTTTCCAGTTCAGCAGCCTCGAAGGGTTCAGGGTTCGTTTCCTCTACAGGCATTTTTTTTTGGTGTTTTTTTAGCTCAGTTGTAACTGCTCTTCTTCTTTCCACACTGCTCTTCTTCTTTCCACACTAAGAAAAAGGTACACATTACACCGGTTTTAGCAGCACTTCACTGGCTCCCAGCTGGTTTTAGGATTCACTTTAAAATTTTAGTTCTTGTTTTTAGAGCTATCCATGATTAGGCCCCCAAATATATCACTGAGCTGCTTAGTATATAACTCCTCACGGTCTCTGAGATCCTCGGATCAGCTTTTACTGGCTGTCCCTCAAACCCATTTTAAAACTCAAGGTGATAGAGGCTTTCAGGCAGTGGCACCACAACTATGCAATGCTCTACCACTGTCTTTGCACTCAGTAGACTCTGTTGACACTTTTAAAACGCAGCTGAAGACACTGCTGCTCAAAAAGGCTTTTTAGTTTGGTTATGGGTTATTGTTTTCATGGTTTTAATGTTAATGTTATGTTTTAATGGTCTAATTACCTCCGCCAAGGAGGTAATGTTTTTACCGGCGTTTGTCTGTCTGTCTGTTACCAACATAACTCAAAAAGTTATGAACGGATTTTGATGAAATTTCCAGGAAAGGTGTGTGATGGCACGGGGAACAGATGATTAGATTTTGGTGATGATCTGAAGTGCATACCTCCACCAAGGGCTTTGTTTGTATTTGTGCAGCAGGATTACACAAAAACTACTGGATGGATTTGGATGAAATTTTCACCAGAGGTGGTTCTTGGCCTAAAGAGGAACCCATTATATTTTGGTGATGATCTGAGAATGCATACCTCAGCCAAGGCTCTTATCTTCTCACAGTGTGTTAGCAACAATACTCCAAAACTGATGGACAGACTTTGATGCAATTTTCACCACAAGTGGCTATAGGCCTACACACAAACCCATTACATTTTGAAGGTGATCCATGAGAAACGGAAGGAGCCTTGGCGGAGGTATGCGCTCTATGAGTGCTTTTCTAGTTTTTAATGTTTTATTGCTGTATTTGTAAATGTGTGTTTTACTTTATTGTGAAGCACTTTGTGGCCATATAGTAGGTTTATGCATAACTGCAAGCCTCTGGAGGATCCTACACCTTGAGGTTCGTGGGACTCCAGAGGCACCAACAGCTTCAAATACCTGTTTGCTGCTTTGTAACGGCATTTTAGCAGCTGCTCTCTTAATCCACTGAATTTGGCAGAAACCTTCCTCATTATGCCTTTATCTGTATGAACCCCTCTGTGCTCTGAATTAGCCACAAATTTCTTCACAGTACGATGATCACTCTTAAGTTTTTGTGAAAAATCTAGTGTTTTCATACCTTGTCCAAAGCATTGCACTGTTTGACACTTTTTGGCAGCAGAGAGATCCTTTTTCATCCCCATTTTGCTTGAAAGCTGTGGCATGATTAATAATGCAGAACATCCTTCTTAAGTAGTTTTCCTTTAATTGGGCTCACCTGGCAAACTAATTATGACAGGTGTCTGAGATTGATATCAGTGATTCAAAGATATCTGAGACACAATACCATGCATGAGATTAATTGAAAAACAAAAAAAATGAATGTTTATGACATTAAAATCCTATTTGCATAATAATTTGGAATGCGGTGTATTATGTGGATGTAATACAATGTGCAGTGATCCAAAGAAAATGTCCATAATCCACAGTCTAAATGTCTGCTGTGATAGAGACATGATCCAGTTCCTCAAATTCCTTTTGAAGATCAAAATTCATTTTTGAATAATCTTTATCCAGGTAACAAGTAAATGTATTTTAACTTCAGTGGATCACAGTCCAGCTGTCTGATGGAAAGTGACTATTATCACATCTTCAGTCTGCAACGACGCATCTGGCAGTCAGGTTTAATTCTTGCTTGGCCACAAACATGCATACCTGTGCTTGAAATCCGGCCATGGCAGTTGAGACAAATGTATTCCCACTTTACATCCAGCTGTGGCTGTTCAGAATATAGTAGATCCACTGTTGTTAGCATAGCTAGCCATTACTTAACACTTTGTTGGAGCTTGCTGCTGTTTTCAGGCGCTTCTGAAGAGGACTCCATCGGCACTTAATTTGCAACCCACCAATATAATTTTGTCCTTAACTGCAACAAAGGAAAAATAATCTGTGTATGTCCACAAAAATAAAGTAGCTTCATCTCTTCCTCTGCCCAGTAATGAAGACTCGGCTCTCTGCAACAGGTCACATCGACTGACGGCTGCATTAGCTACGGTAGGGTCAGTTTGTATATTCATTTATTTGCGCTAAAAATAACCATCTATATTAATAAAACGAGTAACGAGTAACGCATCTGATCAAATTTCAGTAACTGTAACGCACTACTGAATTTTTAAACAATAATTTCGTTACACAGCATGTTACTGCAAAAGTAGTAGCATTACAGTAACACGTTACTCCCAAGATTATACAGTATCCACTTAAGAAAAGAATATGAAAGAATCAAATTTTCTGGGGTTATAAAGGGATTATATTTGAAGAGAAATCAAGATCTTGAATTTATTTGTTGATTTTGATTTTATATACTTTATTGATTCCCGGAGGGGAAATTGAGGGCATCCACCTGGATGGATGAAGCAGCTACGATACGGCGCTATCCCTTTACCATTCACACACACATTCACACCTAGGGCCACTTTTAGAGTCTCCAATTAACCTAACCTGCATGTTTTTGGCCTGTGGGAGGAAACCGGAGAACTCCCGGAGTAAACCCACGCACACACGGGGAGAACATGCAAACTCCACACAGATCACTGTTGGTCAGGGGCTGGGATCGAACCAGGGATCCCATGGCCAAGGGTGAGTTGCTGTGCTGCCGCATCATCAATGCCCTTTACTTACTGGACTGACAATATTAAATATATTAGAATGACACAAATAATTTAAATATTACTTCCATCCAAATCAGTTACTTCTTAATTCAGGATATAAATATAGTAGTAGTTACCTCTGACAAGGAAGCCATGTTTTCACCTGTTTTCTGTTTTTGTTTGTGTGTTAATAGCGTAGCTCAAAAAATTATCAGTGGTTTTTGATGAGATATTCAGAAGAGTTTGGAAATATACCATGGACAATTTGATTAGATTTTGTCATGAATCTGAGTCATTATCAGCTTCCAGGATCTTTTTAAATATTAAAAAGGAGTAAATTAACACAATGCTTTGTCTTCTTTCTCCATTTCAAACATGAAATTTGACACATGCATACAGTATATTGCAGTTTGATTAATGAATATTCCATGTCATGCTTGCTGCTCAAGCAGTTTAATAATGTACAACCCCAATTCCAACAAAGCTGGGATGCCATGTAACATCTAAATAAAAAGAATGCAATGATTTTGCACTCCATTTGTATTTATATCCACACCATCTACCCCAAGAAATGAAAATGCAAATTTAATCAAAAACACTTCCAGTAGCTCCCTTTTGCCTGATGTTAGAATCCTCTGCCAAGGACGTAACATGGTCAGGGTGGTTTGTTTGTTTGCCTGTTTGTTGAAAAATTCTGAAAAATCTGTCCAGTAGTTTTTGTGTAAATCCTGAACAAACAGACAAACAGCCCCCTTGATGGAGGTATGTACTTTCTGAGCACCCTTTGTCTGTCTGTCTGTCTGTCTCTTTTTTAGCAGGATTACAGAAAAACTATGGATTTTGATGAAATTTTCACCACCCGGTGCTTACCAGACCCCAGTCACAGCAGCTGCCGGAGCCTCTTGTCGCAGCAAATGCCACGGACCTGGACAGCGATGATAGCTTGGACAGCGAGAAGACAACAGCCAATGCTACCAGCCGAAGGTCTGCCACGGGAAAGTCCCTTTGTATGGGCTGTGGGTCTGTGACACACCGTAAAAAGGCTAAGGACTGTCCAGCAAGAGGAGCACATTGTTACAGATGTGGTTGCTAGAACCATTTTGCCAGGGTCTGCCGTGGATTTTACCTGGAGAGCCCACAGAAGAAATCACTCCACCAGTCCCCAACAACCATCCACACAGTGTGAGCTGAAGAACTACCGGGCGCCATGGTGGTCAAGCAGGACCAATTTTGCCCAGGGTCGGTACCTAAACCGACGAGCGACACCATTGGGCTGGCCCCAGATGCCTCTGGAGCCTGACCAGGGAAGGACGGAGGGTCTGCAGCTATGATGGTGAACATTACAATGGTATTAGAAGAAGTCGGGGCAGGACCGATAAGCACGAAGGATCAGCGTGCTTGACAACAGCGTCTCAAGTCGAGCCAGGCCCCATTGAGGGTCCTGGATTGGGTTCAGAGCCAAGATGAGGAATGTCTGTGGTGAAAATGGGCCAGACAACAACCTGAGGAGCATCGGGAGCATCTGTGCATAGTGGAGAAACTGGGCACAGCACACTTCAGGCTCTCTGACGTCTTGGTATGGCATGCAAATCGGCTTCGCCGTGTTTGGGATGAGACGCCGGGAGATGAGGCTGGACGTAGGACGAGGTCGAGAATGAGGAGGAGTGGCTTCAGCGTCCAAAGGGCCAGCCATCACCCCGAAGACCGGCAGTTTCCAGGGGTGTATCTGCTGAGAGGGTGCCCTGGGCCCCATGCCAGTTATGTCCTTTTTACCAGAACACTTGGGTTGTAAATAGTATATATTGAAGTTCTCGTGTTGTTGTTGGTGTTGTTGTTTAAAAAAAAAAGAATGTTATATAGTGAATGTTAATGTTATTAAGAATGTTATATAAGGGATTATTTTGGGGGGGGGTTCTGTCTTAATTTAGGAACACGGCATACAATTTTAGTTATTAATGGACTTTACTTTAGCAGGTGGCAGAGTAATCCATCTTGCCGTGTGGGCAGGACAGCACTCCACCTGTCCTCCCAATTCTAGGTTTTGTTCTGTGAATGCGTTAGGCCATTTAGAGACATTGGTTTTTGTTTATTAGTGCGTGATTCGGGTCCCAAATTGGGGAGGGTCTTAAATGAGTGAGTGGCTTTGGAGTTTTTTAAGGGGGGGGATGTTATGTAGTTATTTAATATGTAAGCGTAAGATGGACATGCACTGCCAGGTGGCGCCGCCACCCCACCCTATAAAAGGCCGGGTCGGCCATCGTATCACTCTCTGTCTTTCCTGAGCTTAGCTGGTGATCTGTCAGTGGCTGTCAATAGCTGTCAGTGTGAGTCTGTCAATAAAGCTGTGTGTTCCCAGTGACCTCGCCTCATCTGTCCAGCAACAGGTAATTCCAGACATAACACTGAAATTATCGACCACTTGACTGCAAAACAGGTATGTGGACTATACATTAAAATGAATTTGAAACACTTTTTAAAACACTATTTTAAATGCCCCACTACTCCACTCTTGCTGACTGATTTAGCACTAGTTCAGCCGATACCGGAAGTTGCCCCATAACCATTTCTACAGCAGCGCCCTCAGGAATAAAGTGGATATTATAAAAATGGTTTGGTTTGGTTTGGTTAAAGCCAAGTTTGCGGTTTATTCCCAACAGGGAATCATGTTAGAGTTGAGGAAAAAAGTATTTGAATTAATTCCTTGTCTTCAATCAGAAATGTCGTTTAAAATCAAAAGTCAAATGTGGCATGAAAAAAATCAGGGATGTAGGCTAATTTTTAGGCTATATTGCCCAGCCCTAGTTTAACATAAAAAAAACTGACTCCTTACCTTATTATTTATGTTCTTACAATTATAGTAAAGAAATAACAAGTGTAATCCAAATCTGCAAATCTGTGCTATAAAAAGAAACTGGAAACAAATCCCAAACAAATCAGACCTAACACTTGATCCTGTCATAATCCTTTTGACCATAATCTAATGTTTAAAAAAATAGTAGGGTTGAACTTTGAAGAGAACGTCATATTTGTTTTAGGTTGTTTATTTACACCAATCAATAGAGATCAATAGGGAATAAGATGACGTATAGGCCGATACAATTTTTGAGTTCATACGTACGTACTCACTGTCCTCAACTTTACCAATGATGCAAATAGATTACACAGCATAACTATTTTACAAAAAGAAAAACACCAACTGTTTCAAAAATATTTTCTCGTAATTAAGAATCTTTCGCAAAAAACAGATTCAACACTTTATATGAATCAAATTTTAATCCAATTTACATATTGTGTCAAATAACTATGGGTTCTGTGCTTTTTAAAAAAAGGTCCATTTGGGTGATGTTTTGAGGACTAACAGGACAGAGATCAGTCTGCTCTGTTTAATGATTAACACAGCTGCCAGTGCTGACCAATAAGAGCAGCAGGAGCCTGGGGGTCAGAAACGCATCTATTGACCATCTGTGCACACAGTTTTGAACCAAAGTGGGTCACTCAGCTCAAACTCATCAGATAGGTTGCTTATACAGGCTGTGGTTGGATTTACTAATACAGTTTTTGTTTTGTTGTTGTTTTTTTTAAAAATAATTTTAGCAGTTTTTAATCAGGAATATTTTCGAAGAGTCATCATGAAGCCAGCAGTGGTCCTGCTGGGCGTCCTTGTCCTGCTGGACTCTACTTTTGCTGCAGAAGGTAAATTTGCCTCCAACACAATGGGAGCCTTAATTCTAGACTATGATGAACATCACTGGGGTGGGATTTTTTACACACAGTATAACTTTTTGTATCTTAACAACTGCACTACATATTAGTTTGAGTAAATGATATATTATATGCACCATAAATTATGAATACTTGATCTTTCTTGTGATTTAAAACTGAGAGTGGTTAGAAATACAGTCTTGGAATTTTTAGCTCATTCCAGCTAACAAAAAGGAGCTAATGCGATGTTGCGTTGTCTGTCTGTCTGTCTGTCCACATTTCCCACCAGACTCACTTAGAATGATCCTCAGGTGGGTCTACATCCAAGCTGTGCTCAAGAGCAAGGTCAAAAGTCAGGAGATCTGGGCACTTTTGTGATTTCATGAAAGTTGCTACTCCTCCTAGGCAATTGCTCCAGTTTTCAACAAACTCATTCACAAAGATCCTTGGGTGGGTCAACATCCAGGTTGTGGTCAAGGGTAAGGTCACAGTGAATAATCAGGTGATCAAAGCACTTATGTGATTTCATAAAAAAAATGACAAATTCCCCTAGGCAATTGCCTCGATGCTCACCAAAGATACTCAAAAGGATCCTTGGGTAGGTCTGCATTCAAGTTGAGCTCAAGGTCAAGGTCATTGTCAAAGGTCCGGGGATCTGAGAATTTATGATTTCACAAAAATCGTTGCTCCTCCTAGGAGTCTGGCAAACTCATGCAAAGAGATCCTCAAGTGGGTCTGTGTCTAGGCTGCATGTGTTTAAGGTCAAGTTTAACAGTCAGGGTGATTTAATTAGACCAGAATGACGTACTCTGTCATTGGTGGTCTGGTTTTATACTTTATTCTTACATTACATTTCAGAGGGTCCCGTATCTTGGACATGTGTGTTCCTTTCAGGGCTTGACATTAACTTTTTTGCTCTCCAAACATTGTGGCTATTTATTTTCCAAAGTTACTAGCCACTCGGCCTTTTCACTAGCCGCAATTTTGTGGTTGGAAAATTATGTTTAATGTGATCAAATTGGACTATGGCATGCCAGAATTTACTTGAACTAAATTTACAACCTTTTTAAATGTAAATGACCCTTATACTGAAGTGGTGGCCTAGTTGATAGAGCATTCGTCCCACAACTGGGGGGTTGGGGGTTCAGGTCCTGGACGGGTCATCCCAAAGACCGTATAAAAATGGTATTTCTTGCTTTCTAGCTTGGTACTCAGCGTAATTGAATGGGTGAAGGAGAAGTTGTTTTTGGTGGTGCCTTGCATGGCAGCAACCCCTCTGATTCTAGATGTGATTAAAATTGTAGATAGGAGAAATGTAATTTCATTCTACTGTACACGATGGACTGAATGACAATGGAGATGGCTTCTTATACTTACAGAGAAAATAGCAAGAGAAACACTGTTTATTTATGAACAGTAGTAAATACTGTATAACAGTAGAGAAAAATGTTTGTAATGTGAGAGTAAAGTCCAGGTAGATTTGGGGTCCATCCCAATTCTCATTTATATCCCTACCCCTTCCCCTACAGTTTTCCTACCCCTCTGAAATGGAACACCTTTTCATGGCTGCACTATGTCATTAGTAGTTGCTGATGGATTTAACCTTACCTGTTTTCACCAGAAAAAAAGAGGACAAAGAAAAAGAAAACTGATTAGAAAAAAGTCTCATCTTCAGGAGAAAAATATCTCAAATTTACATGAACAGTAGAAAAGGTCAGAAATTTACTAAAAAGGAAGCTGTAAATTCAGAGAGAAAAATTTAGACTGACTGCAAAATGAGCTCACCGTGGGCGGAGTTTGACTCCACTCGTACTAAGTACAGTAGAAGCCACCACCCACCATGGCATTTCTTCCCACCGGGCTGAACAGGGGCAGGATAGGAGACTGACCTGCGGAGTAGACCATCACTGGCTTGTCGAAACTCCGCCCACGGTGACAATAGACCAATGAGCCCACAGTGTGTGCAGATAGTACTTATGGGAGTTGTAGTTTTGTAGTCTCACATTGCAATTGATTATTCTTTTAGATACCATTTGAGAAAACTGCAACCTGCCAAAGTGGTTAGTGGGAGTAGCTGTCTTACCAGCCACTACTGAAATCCACCGGCCATTGGCCGGTTGGCCAGTGTTAAAGGTGCAATATAAAGGATTCTGACCTCCTGGCCAGTAGGTGTCACACGCACTGTTGACTCACTAGAATCTTGTACTGGTTGCCAGGTAGAGATAAACAGCACTTCCTGGAGGCTAACACTGCAGACTACTAACATCTCAAACTTTTGGTTATTATGAGCCAGACAGTATGTCAAGCAAGGACTCTTGTGGCATAAAATCGTTTATTTAACATAATCCTCTCTGATGTGCATCTCTGGTAAACCTTTTTTAAATAACTATTGTGTGTAGTAATATGGCGGCTAGGCACCCTGGGTGTAGTGGGAGGTGACGGCCCACCTTTACAGTGGTGGCATCACCCAGGGTATAAAGGGCACGGGCGGAAGGGGCACGTCCTCTTTCGCTGTCGACCCTGTGGCCTGTAAGGAGCGGTGCGAGTTCATTTGTTCTATTAATAAAGCTACATTCGCTGTACCTCCAGCCTGGTTATTTATACCAAGTTATGGACATAACAATTGGTGACGAGGAGAACACCGTTATGGAGCGAGCTATCACCAAACTTTCATCCGTTTTTGGAGGACCCGGGCGAGCTGCCCGTGCCCTGGGTTAGGTGGTTTGCGGCTTTCAACAACTACCTGGTGGCACTCAACCTTGGTGAGCTTGAAAAGCTGTGTGCGGGGGCGATATTGGTCCATAACCTTGGCATGGAGGGCTAGAGAATCCTCGGTGCTTTGGGAGGCGCCAATAGCTTTGAGGAGGTGGTGGAGCTATGGCGCGCTATTTTCGCGCCCCTGAGAACATCATAGTCCGGCATATTCAGTTTTGGCAGTGCCACCAGCGGATGGGAGAGTCCATTAAATGCTATGTTGCGGACCTACATCAGCTGGCAGGGGAATACCAATTTGGAGCCCAAGAGGACAAAATGATCCGGGATCAGCTAGCAGAGCATGTACGCTGTCCCACAGTTTGGTCGAGACTCCTGACGTATCCGGGCAAACTGACGCTAGCCACAGCTATCGAGGCAGTGGAAACAATTGCGAGGGACCTCAGTGGGAGGTTCATTCCGACTCAAGATGAACCTCATTTAAAGGCACTGACATTGGACCCTGAGAACGAAGACAGCGAGGATGAAGAGGAATACGCCTTCGCTGTGAAGATTAGGTCTGCCCTGGGTACACCAAGATATTATGGCTGTGGGTCCGCCAGACATCGATATACAGTAAGTCCAGAGAGTGTCCAGCGAAGGGCAAGCGCTGTGGCAAATGTGACCTGCTATACCATTTTGCCAGGGTCTGCAAGAACTTTGAGCGAGGAGACCGATGACGAGAAACAAGCTCCTCTACTAAGACTCCTATGGTCATCCATACAGTCTCCCCAAACACAGATGGATGTATTTACTGCAATGTTTCCCTGGATGGCATTGAAGTACCGTTGATGGTGGACACAGGAGTGGTGGCTTCGGCCCACGGTAAGGAGTCTGTTTCCCCACTACCGCATAAGTGAGCTTTCTATGCCCTACTTTAGTTATGGAGGGATGAGGCTGGCTATTGTGGGGTCCGTGGAGCTGACAGCAAGATATAAATTGGTGATGATGGCAAGCGTCCATTTTGTGGTGACCGCTACTGGGTCGAATATCATGTGGTGTGATATGTTTTATGGCCTGGGGTTTTCAATCGCCAACACCACCAGAGATTAGTGGTCAGGCTGCGGGCTGTGGGACCGACCTGCTCCGTGTGTGGAGGGCGACGTGGTTTGGGACAGTGACTGGCCTGGTATTATGGGAGGGGTGCGGGTCCAACATCACGATGCATCGTCTTGGGACGGGGCTGAAGCCAGTGACCAAGTTGCCCTGGATGCGAGAACTCGATGGCATGGCGGGACCCCTGGAATGACGGCTGGAGCCAGGGTGTCAGCGCCCTTGACTTCTGGACTGTGTCCTGGTGATACCGGTGAGCGAGGAGCTACAGGGGCTGTGCCGGCACTGAGGGAGAAGGAGAGTGGTGCAAGATCAGCTGGTGTGGTCCTATGAAGCGCCGACCAGCGACTTTTGAGGAGGGCTTCGGACTGGGTTGGCCAACCCGTTAGATCCAGAAAGGAGGCTCATTCACGACATGGTGGTCTGTAGAAGCAAACAGAGCTCCCCTGCATGTTGGTGACGAGGTCCGCCCAAGGGTAGAAGCTCAGCTGAGGGGTGTCCACAGAATACGTGAACAGCAAGATGACCAGGGGCGGCTGCGGGTGGTTGCTGCTCGAAGTGATGGCTATTTGGGGTTGTCTGATGACTCGTGGAGGCACCCCAACAAACTGCAATGCGTGGAAAAGAAGAGGCGGCGGCGCAGCTCATCTCCAGAGGCCAAGAGGCGAAGGCACTCTGGGTGGGATCCACTGGATGGTAATCCATGAGGTGGTTCCTTCACTGGGTCTGTGAAATGACTGGGGTGGGTTTTGAATGGTTTTGTGTAGTTTATTACCCCAAGTCAGTTTGTATATAGTTTTCACATGGACTTATTGTGTAGGTGTCCCGTGTGTGTGTAAAAAAAAAATAAAAACAACAGAGAAGTGATGTGATATATTGCCTCAACACTGTTTATTTCTTTGGATTGCTGTGATGTGTATGAGTTTTGGGGGGGGCATGTTGGGGTGGGGGGCGCCAATAGGATTGTGCTGGTGTTTGTTATAGATTGCTTTTTGTGTATATGAAGAAAATTGTTCTGGAATTATTTTGTTTAGGAACACAGCTATTTTTATTTTGGATTGGTGTGCTCAAGGCAGCAGAATAGCCTGCCTGGCTGTGTAGGGGGTGACAGTAGTACACCTGGCCCCTCTATTTTATTATGTTGTGTGCATGGATGGGATTTTATATATGCTGTGTATTTTGGTGCTTAGTGAGTGAGTCAGATTACAAATTTTGGGGAGTGCCTAATTGGTGTGTCTGACAGTTTTTCTACGGGGGGGGGGGGTGTTATATGCCTACCCACCATATTACTATATGGCGGGAAGGCACCCTGGATGTAGTGGGAGGTGACGGGCCGCCTTTCCGGTGGTGGCATCACCCGGGGTATAAAGGGCACAGGCAGAATGGGGAAGTCCTCTTTTGCCGTCGACCCTGTGTGTCATGGGCGGAGAGAGCGTGCCCCTCCTTCCCGTTTATCTCTCCTCAGGTCATCAACGCACCTGAGTGAGAAGACACACCTACTCCCTCTCATCAGCCAGTGTTTGTAAGGAAGTGCTCTTCAGTGACTCAACGCTGGCTCATCTGGGTATACTGCCCGTTATTAGGACAAGCAAGTATAATCGTTCACACAGGTGGAAATATCACTCACCTGTTTATTCTCTTCTCCCTTCAGGTTGCTGCCATCATGTGGGTGTGTCTCCGGGACTGCGCGCGCTCTCCTGCCACATCGTCACTAATCTTGGCTCAGGTCGACACACAGCTCCAGTTCATCCTCGAGGTGGATGCGTCTGATTCAGGGGTAGGTGCGGTCCTCTCACAGCGCACACCCTCCAACCAGAAGCTCCACCCGTGCATGTTTTTCTCTCATCAGCTTACGCCGGTTGAGAGGAATTACGACATGAGGGGCAGAGAGCTGCTCGCCATTAAGTTGGCATTGGAGGAATGGAGACACTGGTTAGAGGGGGCTATTCACCCCATTGTCGTGTGGACCGACCACAAAAACCTAGAGTATTTGCGGTCGGCCCGCCGACTCAATGCCAGGCAGGCTCGTTTGGCCCTATTTTTTCAGCGGTTTAACCTTACCATCACCTACCAGCCTGGCTCTCGGAATACCAAACCAGACGCGCTATCGTGCCAGTTTGATTCCAAGGAGGTAGCGCCCCCTTCCCACCCCCAACCCATTCTTCCCTCTTCCTGCGTCCTCGGAGCCCTTACGTCGGACACTAAGTGGAGGGTCCGTCAGGCCCAGTCTCGGGAGCCTGTACCAGCAGGGTGCCCCCAGAACTGCCTGTACATCCTGGCCGCTCTCTGCAGTGACGTCATTCAGTGGGGTCACACCAGCCACTTCGCCTGCCACCCTGGGATCACCCGCACCACTGACCTAATTCAGCGGGTGTTCTGGTGGTCCACGCTGTGGCGGGACATGCAGGAATATGTGCGGGCCTGCCAGACCTGTGTCCGGGGCAAGTCAGACTCCTTTTCACCAGCTGGACTCCTCCATCCCCTGCCCATCCCTGGTCGCCCGTGGTCTCACATCGCCCTGGACTTCGTGACTGGACTTCCCCCTCCCATGGAAAGACAGTCATCTTGACTATTGTGGACCGCTTCTCCAAGGCTGTGCACCTGGTGGCTCTCCCCAAACTTCCCTGGGCCTTGGAGACGGCCACCCTGCTCACCGAACATGTGATCCGCCTCCACGGCATCCCATTGGACATTGTGTCTGACCGGGGTCCCCAGTTCACATCCCAGGCTGGAGGGCCTTCTGCCGGACTCTGGGTACCACCGTAAGCCTCTCCTCTGGCAACCATCCCCAGAGCAACGGGCAGGCGGAGCGCGCCAACCAGTCCTTGGAGACCACTCTCCGATGTGTAGCGGCCGAGAATCCTTCCGCCTGGAGCACACACCTGACCTGGGTGGAATACGCCATGAACTCTGCCGTCTCCACAGCTACTGGACTCACCCCTTTTGAGGCGTCATTGGGGTATACTCCTCCGCTGCTGCCTATGGCCAAGAGGGAGGTTGCGGTTCCCTCCGTGGGGGTCCACGCGCGCCACTGTTGGTGCCTCTGGAGGTCCACACACGCCGCCCTCGCCTGCTCTACCGAGCGCAACCGGGCCATGGCCAACAGGAAATGGATGCCTCCTCCCAAGTATGCCATGGGGCAGCAGGTCTGGCTGGTGGCTAATCAGATTCCTCTGAAGGTGAAGTCCAAGAAACTGTCTCCTCACTTCTTAGGACCTTACACGATCTCCAGAGTGGTCAACGACGCCTCAGTACAGCTAAAGCTACCACTGACCCTACGGGTGAACCTGGCCTTCCATGTGTCGCACATTAAACCCCTCTTGGTCAACCCCCTCTGCCCTCCCCCCCCGAAGCTGCCTCCTCCTCCCTGGATGATCGATGGCCACACCGCCTACACGGTTCTTCGGATCCTGGATGTTTGCTGTCGAGGCCAGGGCCTGCAATACTTGGTCGATTGGGAGGGCTACGGCCCGGAGGAACGCTCCTGGGTTCCCACGTCCCTTGTTCTGGACAAGGAAATGCTCTGGGCCTACCACCGAGCCCATCCCGAAAAGCCCTGTGGACCGCCAAGAGGCGCTCCTAGAAGGGGGGCCCTGTCATGGGTGGCGAGAGCGAGAAGACACACCTGCTTCCTCTCACCAGCCAGCGTTTATAAGGAAGCGCTCTTCAGTGACTCAATGCTGGCTCATCTGGGTATACTGCCCGTTATTAGGACAAGCAAGTATAATTGTTCACACAGGTGGAAAAGTCTCTCACCTGTTTATTCTCTTCTCCCTTCAAGTTGCTGCCATCGTGCAAGTGTGTCTCCGTGACTGCGTGCGCTCTCCTGCCACATCGTCACCAATCTACGGCACTCAACCTACACCTGGTCAGGCACCACCAGCTCCATTCTCTTCACCCTGCTGGTTCATCTATTCCCCGCTGGAGCCCTGCCAGTTCTCCCTTGGAGCTCACATAAGTGGTAATTTGGCCAGCCCATTTTCCCTTACTCTGTTCCTCCATTTACAGCTCTCGTCTTCTCTCCGTAGGCAATTTCCTCTGGTGAGTGACTGTTTCAGCAGCTGTGCGTCTATTTTGACATTTAATAAAAATCTCAAACGTGTGTTGTGGTTTGATTGCTCTTTCTTGTTGCTGCATCGCGCATGTGAGTTGATTGTTTATTACAATCATGACACTGTGGCCTGTAAGGAGCGCTGTGAGTTCATTTGTTCTATTAATAAAGCTATGTTCACTGTACCTCCAGCCTGGTTATTTATAACAAGTTATGGACATAACACCTATATGGTATAGTGTTATTGACAGTAATGCTAATGCAGCACAGCTGTGATCAAACCGGATAGCTCTCTAGTTTTGACAACGTAATTATGACAACACTTTAGATCAGTTTGTAAGGACTCTGACTGCTGTTAGTTGTTCTGTGGTTTTTGTAAATATGCTGAATCACACTATTATGGTCTGTTTAAATTCATCCATTTTAGCTATGTATGATTTAAAAAAACCAAGCAAAATGGCTGTTGTTATTAAGCTCCAGCGGTTATTTATGTCAGTTCATTTTAGGTTGTAAGTGTGTTTTGTTTTTATTGTTTTAAAATATATAAATAAATGTTGTGAAACGTTGGATGCCTGAATTCATTTGTGCCCTTTCAGTTACTGTAGAAGATGAAATCTATTGTTTATTCAGTGTGACAGATTCACAATGTAATGGTTTACCTCACCTCTGCAAAACTAAAGTATTTTTAACCTTTTTATAACGTAGTGAGAAAAAAGAAACTAAAATACACTGTACATATTAGATATTTGCATAACATTGTAATCAGTAATCCTTAATGAAGTTGGAAATAATTTATGGTGGAACAATAATCTTTTTTCAAATAATATTGTGTAAAAACAGTACTGCATCTCCAAAAATGAGCACATTACCATTCAGATCTATGTCAAATACAATACAATGCACGGTGGCGCAGTGGTTTAGCACTGTGGCAGCACAGTTTACCCTCGGCCAGGGGATCACTGGGATCATGAGATCGTGGGTTCGATCCCAGCCCCCGACCAACAGTGAGCTGTGTGGAGTTTGCATGTTCTCCCCGTGTTGCGTGGGTTTACTTCGGGATTTCTCCGGTTTCCTCCCGCATACCAAAAACATGTAGGTTTAGGGCGCTCGCGCACGCAGCGACCGGCAGCCAGTGGCTTGTCACCAGACTGCAAACCAAGTCTACCTACGGGTACAAATAAGTAACAAAAAAAAAAAAAAATAGTACAGACATATTCATCCAAATTTCAAACAAAGAAAAATCTTAAAATGGCTCAGCTTATATGAGATTATTGTAAAATATGAAAGTTTTACTTTTTAGATTTGAGTTATTTCTAAAAATAAATTCACCACAATATTCAACTTTTGGAGGTGGATAAGTAGAATGTAAAAGAAAATCAACCTCAAATCAAGTCAGTCAACATATAACAAACAGGAATTTATTTGGGAGAAAATATTTATTAAAAAATAAACAGTCCAGATGCAGGGTCCATGGGGCAGACCTGGGAGAGCCATAGAGAAATTAATTAAATCAGGATTAGGACACTCTGGAAAGCTTTTGTTGTCCCCATAGTCAGTGTTGACCTTTGTTACTATAGTCAGGTACAGTTTGTTGATGTAAAAAAGGACAGTCTCTAAGAAAGTGTCATCATAGACTAACAGCATTAAAACATGACAGTATGTGAACTACTACACAGTTTTAGGACTACAGCAGTGCTGCAAAGAGTTTGCTTGGTTTACATAATGTGAATGACAATATACTGTAGGTGAAGGAAAGACCAGGTACAGAAATGGAATTACTTTTTATGTGTGTGTTGTGGGAGGAGGGAGGAGACCCTGGGGCAGACCCAGGACACGTTAGAGAGATTATGTCTCTGAAGAGCTGGAGGAGGAGGCTGGGGAGAGGGAAGTCTGGGCTTCTCTGATTAGACTGCTGCCTCAACAACCTGGACCACCAGAAAAGCCATAGAAGATGGATGGCTGGCTGTGCTGTATATTCATTCCTGCTGCAAGACTGGACCTGATTAAAGAAGAACAACAGTTTTTCTAATTCCACATTCTTGGAACACCAAGTGCACAGGCAGGTTGTGGTTTTAATAAAAATGAAAAGCCCAAGACATTTCAGCTGCCAAATTTTAACTATTATTTTGAGAAGTTATTCAAAAAAGAAAGAAACAAATATCTGTTGCATCTACTTTTGGCAAAATAATCCATAAATATGATTGGTTTGACAAGGTTACTCACTAAATATTAAAAAAAACACTCCTTAACATTTCAAAAACAGTTAAAAAATCTCCTAAACAAACACATTTAAAAATTCTAAATAAAGGATTTGGCTTTATACATTACTGTGTGTAAAATGTTTTGATAAGACGAAACTTGCAGTACAGTGGTGTGCTGCCGACTGTCTTCCTCACTGGACGATCGCTCTGGTGGTTGTTGTCCTGAGCTGCTAATGGAGTCCAGGCCTCATACACAGGTGTGGTGGAGGAGAAGCTTCTGCTGGCATCATCAGAATGTAGTTTTTAAATGTTGATCTATGAGAGCACAGTCATATTAATAGTCTTTTTTTTGTGACTTTTTACATGTAAAACTTTGCATCATACTCATCTAAAGGTCAGATATTGATGTTCTGTCCCTAACCCCCACTGGCCCATCACATCAGTGAGGGCTTCAGAAGCTGTCGATCCTCTTTCTATCACTGTTTGGTGGAGCTCTTTTCTGCTGCGTCATGATGACGTTGTCCAAACACCCATGTGTCCTTATTCACCTCATGATGGAGGAAGTCCTTACAGAGGGTGAAAAAATGTTGTGGTTTATTACTTGATAGTCAAAAATCTGACAAATTCCTACATACATAATTACAGCTACTTCAGGGACTTAAGAAATCCTGTGGCTAATGCTGTGCAGTAACATTAGTTAGTAAGAAAATAAATTAAGACCTGAAAATAATTAAGACCTCTCCCTGTTGGAGAGTTACAGAGTTTTCTCAGACTGGCCTCCTATTATAGGAGATTTGTGAAGGATTTTGCCACCATCGCCAGCCCGCTGCATCAGCTGACACAGAAGGGCTGCAGGTTTGAATGGAGGACCCGGCTTCGTTCGGCACTCATCGGAGCCCCCGTGCTACAGTATCCCGAACCGCCCTTTCATCATGGACACGGACGCCAGCAAGCAAGGCATCGGGGCAGTGTTATTCCAGGAGAGAGAACACAGAGAGCAGGCAGTTGCTTTTTTCAGGAGCACTCTCAGCAGAGCCGAAAGGAATTATTGTGTTACTCGCCGAGAGCTGTTGGCTGTCATCCAGGGCCTTCGTCATTTTTGCCTGTATGTGTACGGGGGAGGTTCCAGCTCAGGACAGATCATGCTTCCCTGACCTGGCAACTAAATTTTAAAGAGCCGGATGGACAGTTAGTGAGATTGCCGGAGGCACTGCAGGATTATGATTTTCAGATTGTGCATTGGGAAGGCCGCCTCCATGCCAATGCTGATGCGCTGTCTCGGCGTCCCTGTGTTGCGGAGGACTGTCGGCACTGCAGGTAGGCAGAGGACCGAGACCAAGCCGTCCCACGGGCCGCTGCTCTCCGGATCACTGTGAGCAGGAATAACTCAGTGGCGCACAGCTCCTCCTCGGATAATCAGTTAGCTCTCCCCAACGATGATGTCACGGACGCCCTTGACACGCAGCAGCTGCAGAGCGAGCAGGATAGAGATCCAGTCATCTCCCGGGTTCAGCAGTGATTAGATGCGGGCCAGCGGCCAGCCTGGGAGGCTGTGTCTGTGCTAGACCCAGAGATCAAAGCCCTACATTCCCAGTGGGCCAATTTCCGCTGTTGGTGTTGTGTATCGGAAGTGGCGGGCTCCAGCTGGGCAGCGTCACATCTGGCAGCTGCTGGTTCAACGGCGGCTTCACCCCAAAGTGCTCCAGTTGGTCCATGGGTCGGTGGGGTGGGCCACTTTGGGGTGACGAAGACTCTGCAGTATCTTCGGGCCCGGTTCTACTGGCCGGGATGTCACCAGACGTAGAGCTCCATGTCCACCGCTGTGACACCTGCACGGCTCAGAAAGGGCCCACTCAGCAATCTCATGCCCCCTTGCAGCAGTACTGGGTGGGGGCACCCATGGAGCGGGTACGAGTGGACAATCTGGGCCCTTTCCCGACCACGGATCAGGGGAACCACTACGTGCTGGTCGCAATGGATTATTTCACCAAATGGCCAGAGGCCAGAGATCAGTGCTCCCTGATCAGAGCACTGCCACCTCAGCATCAAAGTTAGTGGACGAGCTGTTTTGTTGGTTCAGCGTACCGGAGGAGCTGCACAGTGATCAGGGATGGAACTTCAAGGCAAATGTCTTCGGGGAGTTCGTAGGCAGCTGGGCATCTGGAAGACCCAGACTACCCCACTGCATCCACAGAGCGACAGCCTGGTCAAACATTTTAATCAGACTTTAGCCACTCAGCTCGCCATCCTAGTGTACCAGTGACAGCGAGACTGGGACCTGCATCTGCCCTTGGTTCAGTGGGTGTACCGGACGGCAGCTCAGGAATCCACCTGGTGCACCCCTGCAGCACTGATGTTTGGATGCATACCGGTGGATTCGGTGTTCACCCCTCCCCCCCCCACCCCCCTGGGAGCCAGAGATGGAGGCCAAACCAGGGTTGGATTATTTGTTTTGCTTGAGAGAACATCACCACATGGTGCACGAATGGGCTCAGGAGTCAGCAGAAGCAAGCATACAACTCCCACTGCCAGGGGAGGGACTTTGCACCAGGGGATCGAGTCTGGGTTTTCTGCCCGGAGCACAAAAAGGGACTGTCACCAAAACTGGCGAGCCATTGGACGGGACCATGTGTGGTCATATAGTCTATATGGTCCATCAGCCTGCCCCAGGGCAGCTGTGGCTGCAGAAGTAGCTTGCCACTACCATTGTCTGTCTGGAGTGAATGGATAGTGTACCTATTTGTAAAGCGTCTTTGAGTATATATGATAAAGCGCTATATAAAATCGATGCATTATTATTATTATTATTATTATTATTAGTGTACAGGGTGAGGCTGCAGAAACGGAACCGGGTGGTGGTGCTTCACAGCGACCGTCTCGGCCCGTACCAGCCATCTGCCCCACGGGTGATCGAGCCAGAGGCTTCATCCCAACCAGACACCCCGGCTGAGGCGCGAATGGACAATAACAGGCCTATGCGTGCTGGTCACCAACAACGGCGACTGCCCCGACACCTGGATGGATTTGTGTTGGACTTTTGAGTTGGACTTTATTATTCTGGGGACAGAAACCAGTCCGGGGGGGACAGTGTAACGTCGGGGCTGTGATAAGGGGGCGGGAGTCTCCCGGCATGCTTGTGCCTCGGAGGGTTCAGATACTGTATCTGTGTTCTAAGTGTTAGTCGTGTGTGCCATTATAAGTGTGTAATAAGACCGGTTGTGATAGCGTTGTTTCCCTATATGTGCCAAATCATGTGTCTGTCACCATGAGCGAAATGAGGGCCTGTGTAAATGACCTCCCCTCCGTTCTGTGTTGTGAGTGTGTGTGTATAAATAAAGCCTGTTTTGTCACAGCCATCTCTCCTTATTGTGTGAACCCTTGCAACGTCACACTATGAACTTTTCACCCCCCCCCCCCCCCCATATTCCCACCATAAACCATTCGGCAAATACTTAAGGTACAGTATGATTTTTTTTTTTTTTTTGTTAGAAACTCAGGTTTTATTAAAATCTTGTGGGGTTACAAAATAAACTGCAGCCCCATTAACTTCACTCATAACCCACTGCAATCAGAAATGAAGAATGAATATGGGTGAAGTTCACGTTGAGGTTTTATACTGTAATATATTATGCTGTTTATAATTTTCTGTATACTTGAATACTTTTAGTTGTATTTCTTAACAGCTATATTGGTGCATCATTCCCAGTAGCAGAGTTGTATGTGAGGGGGGCTGAAAAGTTCATAGTAGTCAAATTTGACCAAATGTGGTTTATTTTTCAACCGCAGGGATCCGAGCACTGCAACACCGATGGAAGAAGTGTGTGGACCAAAGGGGAAACTATGTTGAAAAATAAACTACATTTGGTCAAATCTGACCACTATGAACTTTTCAGCCTAGGAACTTTTCAGCCCCTCCTTGTACTTCTTTATTAAATGGTAAACTTAATTGTGACAGTGTGCCTTCTGACAAACATGTTAATTTTCCACAGAGTCATGTGAGGGCCGCTGTGGCTCCTTCAGCCCACGGAGCAAATGTCAGTGTGACTCTCTGTGCCTGTATTATGGAAGCTGTTGTCAGGACTACCATACTATTTGTCCCAAGAAAAGTCAGTGCATATACAACAGTTTTCTTTTTTTTCTAAATAAACTAATTAGGTTTTGTTCTTTTTGGTTATATACTTAATGTGGTAAAACTTTCATTTTTTCTATCATCCAGCTGGTCGAGGAGACACTTTTGGAGAAGCGGAAGAAGTAACAACAACAGTTTCAAGTCCTAAAGAGTACTCTTCAGCTTTCCCACCAGCTGCTACCACAGTTTTACCAACCACCCCTGCCTTTGTGCCAACCAAAGGCACACAGAAGCCAACCCCACCTCCAGACCCCGACGCGGCACCCTGCAGCGGCCGATCTTTTGATGCTTTCCTGCAGCTTAAAAATGGGTCCATTTACGCATTTAGAGGTGTCCATCTGAGTTTACTGGTGTTTGAATATACTGTCATAAACCACCCCTGTTGTCTGTCCTTGCCAGCAGAACTCACGATTTAGCAAGATCAACAATTCTTCCAGCTAACATGTGAACAAATGTCACGTCTTCCCATCATCTCAACACAACAATATATAGCAATCTTGTTGTTAATACTAATAATTTGAACTGAGACCCTAGAATGGGTAAATAATGCATATGGTGTATATGGCTGTCTTTTTCTCTACCAGGTGAATATTTTTTTGAGTTGGATGACACATCTGTACTTCCTGGTTACCCCAAATTCATCAAGGACGTGTGGGGAATGCCTGGACCAATCAGTGCTGCATTTACACGCATCAACTGCCAGGGAAAAACCTACATCTTCAAGGTAGAGTCTCTGAAATATCTGGAGCTTTAGAAAAAAATTTCTAAATTAAAGACCACATCCAACCATTATATAATTTTCCACACTCAAACATCAGAACAAATAAAGCTAAGGCCACCAAATTTAGTCGACTGACTGTTATGTCTGAAGAATGGGCAGATACAACCATGTGCTGAGGTTAGCTTCATTAGGCTTAGCAGGTGCGGTACAGAGCACCATATAGATGTGAGGGAGCAGGAAGAGAGAGGGAAGAGCCTCGTTGTTGTGTATGGAATTACCTTCCAAATAACGAGGCCAGGTGCTCAATAGAACTCAACTTTATTTGCGATACTCTCCCCACAATACAGCCGCTAGGCAGGGGCGTTGGCAAAGAAGCCAAATCAAGATGCCCGCTTGTAATTATAGGGGCAGTGCAGTGGCGGAAGAGGAAATGGCCGCCACTACACCACACTTCACAAAGTAGAAAAGCACTCAGAGAGTGCATACCTCCGCCAAGCCTCCTTCGGTCTTTCATGGATCACCTCCAAAATGTAATGGGTTTGTGTGTAGGCCTATAGCCACTTGTGGTGAAAATTGCATCAAAGTCTGTCCATTAGTTTTGGAGTATTGTGGGTGACACACTGTGAGAAGAGCCTTGGCTGAGGTATGCATTCTGAGATCATCACCAAAATGTAATGGGTTCCTCTGTAGGCCAAGAACCACCTCTGGTGAATCCAAATCCATCCAGTAATTTTTGTGTAATCCTGCTGCACAAATACAAAAAAGCCCTTGGTGGAGGTATGCACTCTCAGATCATCACCAAAATCTAATCATCTGTTCCCCGTGCCATTACACACCTTTCCTGAAAATTTCGTCAAAATTCGTTCATAACTTTTTGAGTTATGTTGGTAACAGACAGACAGACAGAGAGATAAACGCAGGTAAAAACATTACCTCCTTGGTGGAGGTAATAAAACCATAGATTGCAATACAACACCCCCCCCCCCAATCCCACAGAAAGTCCAAAAGCACACACACAATTAAGACCCTCCCCAATTTAGGACCCTAATCACACACTAATAAAGGAAACTGAAATTACTAATGGGCCTATCACATTCACAAAACAAACCTAAACCAGGGGGGACGGGTGGACTACCGTCCCACCCCACACGGCAAGGTGGGTTATTCTTCCACATGTAATCCCCTAAGAGTCCATTAAACTAAAACTTTGCTGTGTTTCCTAAGCTAAAAGAAACCCAGAACCATAACAAAAGGTTTTGTTAACAAAACCACACAGAACGTCACACATAAAATAAATATATATATATGCACACTACACACACACACACACACACACACACACACACACACACACACAGAGCTTGTCTTCTAATCCAAAACAGTCATGCAGCAAAGATCTATATACACTCCTAAATACAGCCACTATGCTCTTTTTTCAAACACATGCAAACACTCAAACATCTCAACATTGGAGCTCTCTCCTTTTTTTTTTTTTACAAACCTGCACTACTGTCCCTATGGCAAAGCAGGGGTAGAACCGGCTCATGGGGGCCCCGGTCAATCTCTCAGTAAGTCCGCCCCTGGAGGCGGCATGCTCCCAGGGCCACAGCTGATCGCGTAGACGATGGTGCGTCTCTTCCTCGCCGGCGACTGCTCCTCTCGTCCGGACCCACCATCCAAAGCCTCCTCCTGGGCACGCCACAGCTCATTTGCATGCCTCCACGAGCCGTCCAACAGCTGAAAGTAGGCTGCGCCCTGTTTAGCCACGATGCGCAGCCATTTCCGGTGACCCTCTGGCTGTCGTTTAGCCCGTATTCGCCATGGACGTCCTTCCCCACAAGCCCGAACCAGGTCCATGACTCTCAGAGGGGTCTTGCTCGACCTGCAGTGTTGCTGATCGGCACGTGGTCCCTCTATGCCTGTCGGTCTGGCCTTGACCTCTTTTAAAGCTGCTGCAGTGGTCGCTGTCATAGCCCCAGATCCTCCGGCCCACTGCAGCCGAGCTCCGGGGAAAACTGGAGCTAGCTTGTTGGCGTCACTCATCGATGCAGGCGCCTCGCCGTCATGCTCGGTACCCTCGTCCAAGGTATCCCAAGTGCTGGCACTGAGACCCTCCAGCGTCGAACCTGAGTGAGGCTGGTCGGGCTTGACCGCCGTGGTGCCCGGTATCATCATCCCACACTATGTTGTCCTCCACCATGAGAACCGGCCAGTTCCACTTTCCACAGCCAGACCACTCGTCCCCAGTGTCGTCTTTAATGGCGAACGCCAGACCGTAAAATAGGTCACAGCCCATGATGTTGTCGCCTTGGGCCATCACGTGGAACTTGAAGTCAGTCATCTCCGCCAACTTGTACCGTACTGTCAGCATCAGCATTACAACTGTGCACAGCCGTTCACCTCCATAACCATAGAGTGGCGCTGGGTCTCCTGCAATTCGGTAGTGGGGAAAGAACTTTCTCACTGTAGCCCAATTCAGTAGTTAGCCCTCCGCCCCCATGTTGATCAGCAGCAGCACCTCCTCACCATCCAGCTCGACTCTGCAGAACGTGTACCCGTTGGTACTTGGAGACACCACGTGGACAATTGTCGGGGCGGAGGAGGTTGATTTTCTCTGTGGGCTTCCCGGCTCAGACATATGGCACACCCTGGCATAGTGGTTCAAGCATCCACACTTGCCGCAGCACTTCCCTCTCGCTGGGCAGTACCTGGCCTTGAAGCTGTGTTTCACGGACCCACAACCCATACACATGGGTTTTACTGGGGCAGATCTAAGTTTTGCAGTGTTGGTCTCCACAGCATCATCCTCCACACTACCATCGCTGTCTTGGTCCGCTACTTGCGCTGTGGTGGGAAACTCCAGCTGTTGTTGTGACTGGCACCCACTTAGCTCAGAAGCTAGCTTGTCCGCTGTCTCCAATTGGAGAACTAACTTGATAGCCCTAGCCAGGGTCAAGTCACCCGGTACCATGAGCAGGTTCCTCCATATCGCAGCATTGTTGGTGCGCTCCACCAGCTGGTCGTGGACCATCTCCTCCTCCAGTGGCTCAAAACGACACTCGCTAGCCAGTAGTTTCAGATCGGCGATGAACTGGTGGATAGGTTCACCTGTCCGTGGCACTGCCGAAACCTGATCCTCCAGACGATGACGCTGTCTGGGGCACAAAAATGGCGAGCCATTAGCTCGACCACGTCTTGTGTCCGAGTCTCCGAGTGTGCTTAGGATCAGCTGGCCCTCAAGTCCCAAATTATACACTAGAAGCACACGTGCCCTCAGCTTGTCTGTGTCACCCAGGTTGAGCGCCACTACGTAGGTCTCAAAGGCTGCAAGCCATCGCGGCCAAGGGACAGGTGATTTGCCCGGGTGCTACAGGAAGGGCCAAATCAGTAGGATGCATGCCTCCATACTTTTATCGTCGTCACCAAAATGTAGAAAATGTATAAAAGCATAGATATGTAGAAAGGCATAGATTGCAAAACAACACTCGTGTCCCAAAGCTCTCTGTTATATACCCTCTGACATATTAACGTCACCTGTGTGTCCAAGCACCTGCAGTGCGGTACGTCACATCAGGTTTTGTACACTACATTTACCCCTCCCCCCCTTTGAAAAGACAAAACTCTTATCCTCCCAAACTTACTGATTAAGCCAACAGAACACATAGAGTATCTCACAAAAGTGAGTACAACCCTCACATTTTTGTAAATATTTTATTATATCTTTTCATGGGACAACACTGAAGATAGGACACTGATACAATGTAAAGTAGTCAGTGTACAGCCTGTATAACAGTGTAAATTTGCTGTCCCCTCAAAATAACTCAACACATAGCCATCAATGTCTAAACCGCTGGCAACAAAAGTGAGTCCAGTGAGTCCCAATGGAGTTGCGGGCCGTGCATCGGCGAAGTCCCAGTCTGGATGGGCCAGCTTGGTCGCGGTCTCTTGGTCAGAAGTGGGAGGTGGTGTTACCCTTCTGAGATGGCTGGCTTGCCAACGTAATCCATCAGCCAGACGGAAGGTGGCTGGTCCTAGCTGAGCGGTGATCTGCATCAGCAATGACTGGAATGACTGCAGCTTGTGCAAGCGGTTGGGTCAACAAATCCAAACCCAGTCGAACACTGTGAGTAAGGAGCGCTTCTGCTTCATGATGTGTTGTTACTGTTGCTCTTTCATCCTGCTGCCGGAGAAAGGCGCCATTACTGAAGTTGTCATCTGGTAGAGGACATAAGCGGTCTGCGGGAAGGTGTAGAGGCAGGCCAGTCTTGCTGCTGACGGGGCAGGCTTTACCGTCTTCTGGGTCCTGTGTGGATGTGATTTGGAGCTCCTGCAGTGAGGTGGCTGCTCGGTGAGGGTTGTGCTGTGTGAGGACTGGCTCCAGTTCTAAGTGTTTCTGCTCAGTGTGCTGCGTGGACCAAGGAGTGGCTGTGTCAATGTCTGAGTGCAGTGGGCTTGGGCCATTGGCAGTCAAACAAGATCCCGTATGGAGAAGCCCAGTTCATCGAACAAATCACATCCCAGGATATTGTCGCCGTGACATGTCACTTGAAATGTGAATGCCGGGAGAACTCTGGAGCCATAGCGTACCGAAAAGGTGACAGTTCCTACCCTGCCAATCTTGGTGTGTCTGTAGCCAAACAGTTCCACCACATCTGCCCTAATTGGTTGCAGGGGGAAAAAGCCTCCTAACCATGGACTCATTCATCAGGGACTTTGTGGCAGCAGTGTCCAGCAGCAGGAGTAGACTGATGCCATCCAATTCTACTGTGCACCACTTGAATAGTATGTTGCTGGATCCCACAGAGTGAATGGTGGTCGGGCTGGGCCGACTGTGCGAGCGAGAAGGCGGGCTTGCAGGAACCGAGTGACACACTTTGGCAAAGTGGTTGAGCTTACTGCAGCATTGGCACCTCTGTCCTGTGGCTGGGCAGGCAGGTGCGCATGTGTGGTGCGAGGAAAAGACGCAGTTATCGTGGGGTCAGCGTGCTGTGGTGCCGTCCTGTGACATTCACCTCGGGGCCGTCGTGAAGAGACGTGGAGCCATCGTGAGGAGACTTGGGGTCGAAGGGCTGAGCAGCCGGGACAACGGTTTGTGCCACTGAAACTGAATGTGGGGAGCACGGGTCGGGGGCCAGCAGCTGTGCTGCTAACTGGGCAGCCACTTCTAGATGGGATGCCATTTCCACCGCCTTGCCTAACGACAGGTCGTCTGGCACCATCAACAGCTTCTCCTGCAGCTTCAGATTGGTGGTGTGCTCTGCTAACTGGTCTCGTACCACCTCATCCTCCAAGTGCCCAAATCTACACATTCTAACCAAACAGATGAGGTTGGTGATGTACTGTTGTACCAACTCACCCTTGTGCTGTCGGTGCTGGCAAAACACAATTCTTTGGACCATTACACTCTGTGGAGCAGCAAAATGTCCGGCCAACAAAGCCACACAGTCATCGTATGTGTCCGCAGGTCCGAGAATTCAAAAGATACGCTGTCCCTTGCTGCCGAAGTTGTGTATTAGCATTGCCGTTAGCCTTGCCTTGCTAGCTTTGGCTAGGTCGATAGTGGTTATGAAAGTCTCAAAAGATTCATACCAGCGGGACCGTGGAATCGGCGGTTCACCAGGCAGGGTGAGGAGCAGCTGTAGAGGTGGAAGTAAAGTCTCCATCCCCGATGTTATGTGGGTCATCCTCGTCGCCAATGTTATGTCTGAAGAATGGGCAGACACGACCATGTGCTAAGGTTAGCTTTATTGGGCTTAACAGGTGTGGTACAGAGCAGTGTATAGATGTGAGGAAGCAGGAAGAGAGAGGGAAGAGCCTCCTGTCCCAGAGCTGTCTGTTATATACCCTCTGACGTGCTGACGTCACCTGTGCATGCGTGCACCTGCAGTGCAGCACGTTACATCAGGTTCCATACACTACACTGACCTTGGAACCCTCACCTGTTGCTACTTTTTTGGGGTCAAAAGGTCAAACTTTAGGGTCAGTGTGGGTCTGTACCTCTTGAGCGTAATTCTAGTTTTGGCCTCTGTACTGAACCTGAAACTCATTTTAAATCACATTGTGTCATAAGTGTCCTTACTATGCAGGCTTTATGAAAAACAGTTTAGTTTCCTTTATCAATGAAATTCATAACTTTGGCATGGATCAGATCCTGCTGTTCAATTCAAATTAATTCAGTACAACTTCATGTATCCCTCTCAGGGCAATTGTTTCATGATAGCACATTTTTCTGACTCAGGGGAGGAAGTACTGGAGGTTTGATGGTGACATCCTGGATGAGGACTATCCACGGGAAATTTCAGTCGGCTTTGATGGCATACCAAATGATGTTGATGCTGCATTCGCTGTACCTGCACCAAGTCACCGCAGCAAAGAGAAAGCCTATTTTTTCAAAGGTATGTGTAGAATTTAAAGTATCCAAAAATCTCTTTTTGTCCAGTAAGTCTGAATCTATCCAACTTGGCCTTGTAATAAGTGTTTTTTAAAATTTCATTGCTACTATATATGCTACTATAGTACTTTTTTTTTTTTTAAATCCAGCATGGATATGCAGTAACATTTAAACAGTGTAGCCACTATGATGTGTTTTATTTGATGTTGTGCTTTAATGTATGCATTTCTTTCTTCAGGGGACAAGTATTATCAGTATGAGTTCAAGCACCAACCGTCCCATGAGGAGTGTGTTCAGATGACCAGGGCATCTCCGTCTGTGCTGTTCACACAATACACAGACCTCTTCTGTGATCAAACCTGGGAGGATCTCTTCATTGATCTGTTTGGAGAATCCAGTAATTCTTTCTTTCTGTCTGTTTATACCAGTATGTATTTGCTTTTTGCCATATTTAATTCTGTGTGACTTATTTCCATTTCTCCTCCTTCAGTCAGTAGTCAAAACACGGGTGAGCGTCTCATCACTCGGGACTGGCAGGGCATCAGGCCCCCTGTAGATGCTGCCATGGTGGGAAGAGTTCACGTCACTCCCAAACCTACGTTACCTCCCCCGTCAGTGAAGAGGCGGTGGGGCAGTCGGAGGAGGAGGCCCAGCAAGAGGCGTGGGCAGCGAAGAAGGCAGAGTCGCAGTCTGTGGGATGATCTTTTTTATGATGACTGGTTTGATCTCAGTGACTACATTGACAGCATGCCTGAGAGAACCACACAAGAGTATAAAAGCACACCTGTCCAGAATGTGTACTTTTTCAAGAGAGGTAAGTCAAACTGAGGCAAAATTCTTGTGAAATCTTTTTGTTTTATTTCCTCTTTTCAATTATTTGTTTCATCTGTTCTGTTTATGATTACAGATAAGTACTACAGAGTGTCTCTGCAGACAAAACGCGTGGACGCAACTATCCCGCCTTACCCAAGGTCTATTGCAAAATACTGGCTGGGCTGTCAGCACGAAGAGGCACCTGATGCAGAAAAGGCAGAGAAGAAATAGGCCTACTGACCATGTGTTATGACCCTTGCTGATCTCTATTGTGTTTCCTACTTATCTCCTTTTTTCCTTGACAAATTCAGGCTTCCACCAGTACAGCCAACACAACTTGCTCCACTTGTAATTAGGAGCAGAGTATAAAAGATGAGGAGGAGAAGCAGGCCGAGTTCTCCTTGAGCGACTACTGGGTAAACAAGCTAGTTTTTTTTCCCAAATACTCTGAATCCCCCTTTCATTCAGTTTTCATTTGTTTAGTAAAGAATTAAGTTTATGGTGATGGAAAGTTGCCCATTCTCCTTTAGGTGTGATCTCTTTGTTTAACCCACTGATTTTATCCAGTTCCTCCTTCCCCTTTAAACTCGGCCACATTACGTTAGTTTGCCTCATCTACCTAAAACACAGTTCAACATAACTCCACAATTTGGAGGAAAGAGAGACATTTCCCACAACTACTAACATCCGTTACCATTGTTACAACATTTAGTTTATGATCATTAGCCTACTCATTTTGGTATGCTGGAAATATTGTTCATGATTTAATAAAACTTTTAATTACAGTTTTGAGTGCTTTGATAGTGTTGTCAGAACAGGATTTACACATACACACACTTTTCCATTGTATTAGAACCTTGAGTACAATGAAGGTAAGGGGTCGTGCACACGAAAATGTTTTCATTTAAACTGGGAAAAAAAAAAAGATCTGCGTGTACACTTCAACGTCACACAAACTTTGTCTCGTTGGCAAAGACAGTCTGTGCTTGTTCACACTGCACAACAGTGCTGCACCCAAGGTGTGAAAAACTGCTGTTGAAACTATGTCGGCCCAGTAGTGGAGTGTGACTTTTTTTTTACAGCACCACCTACGACTTCCTGTCAACTGCCGAAAGTGTAAGGGAGCTTGTACTGAACTTTTAAAATAGCGATTGTGAAATGTAAACATATTTTCAGTAACTACTCCATTTATTTCTCACCTCGACTGTTTTCAGAAACGTTTCACTGTTTAGTTTTGAAGATATGAGAAAGTTTAAAGCGTACCTGTGATGGTCGTGAAAAAAAAGATATTATATTGAGCCCCTGTCTCACGTTCTAGTTCAAGTTTAAGTTGAAATTCATGTTCAAAGCAATTTGATATAAATCCATTGCTGATGTGCTGGTTCAGCTATGTCAGCAAAACATGAGTGCAGCCATACTAGCGGCTACATGGCCTTCCAGGACGCTTCCTGTGACGTAATTTCGTTGACACCGCGATCTGGATCAGTATTGGCTGAGCCTGCAGTGCCCGGATGAGCAGTGGCTTTCGGGATATTCAAATTCAAATTCAAACGTTTATTTCAAACTCAGGGTTCATATTAAATGCAGAACTAAAACGATTAGAAAATAAATAAATAAATGCTTAAATTCAGCGGGCCATCTCGTCTGATCTGAGCTCGTAAAGGCCGATGATTCTAAAACTATGCGATCTGGATCAATATTGGCTGAGCCTGGAGTACCCGGATGTGCAGTGGCTTACGGGATATTCAAATTCAAATTCAAACGTTTATTTCAAACTCAGGGTTCATATTAAATGCAGAACTAAAACAAGTAGAAAATAAATAAATAAATGCTTAAATTCAGCGGCTTGTCTCGTCTGATCTGAGCTCCTAACAGCTGCGAGACAGGCTGGGCTCCTCCCTCGCCGCGGGAGCAGCAGAGACAGAGAGCAGCAGAGCAGAGCAGAAGACACTCGGTGCTCTTGTAACAACAAAAACATACAATGCGATATGGATATCGCAACATGGCGGAATGTAAAGCCTTTGGATGTCTCAATAATAAGTGAAAAAACAAAGATAAACACTTCTTTTGTGTACCCAAACCCAGCTCACCTTGTCAGAAGATCAGAGCGGAAAAGTGATCTCAGAACAGGGCACAGACGAATCCTTTCAGACGAAATTGCGTTGTGTGTGAGGACCACTTCGTCACTTTAACCCTCAGAAGACATTTCTGGCTCAAACCTGTAGCCATGTTGGACGAATTCTTCCCCAGAGTCCGACAATTCAGCCATAATAGAATAAAAACACTCACAAAAGCACCCTATTCTCTCATACAGGCGGAGCATTGACTGTTGAGTTGAGTATCAACGAAGTGACGTCACATCCGCATGTGTCATGGCTGCGCTCAAAGTTTTCATTGGCTGGCCATGCCTGCGGTCGTATTTGCATATTTCTCTGGTGGTATTTGGCTGGCAATAATTATTTAACCAAATAAAGAATAATTTGCCTAATGTTTTCAAGTTGAATGTGTTTAGACGACCACCACAGGTACCCTTTAATGTCCCAGCCCCATCTTGGATAGGGATGAAGAGACTTGAACAGATTACCTTCCAGAGGACTTGTCAACCAATGAGATTCAGCTCGTGCGTTTTGTAATGGTGGCGTCAACGTCATAAACGCGTGAATGTCTCATGACCACCAAAGCCAAATAAATGACTGACAAATGTATGTGCTGATGGCCAGTTATCCCGTTTTCTCTGTGCAGACAAAGGAAGAAAATGGTGCCAGCAAAACTAGTGCTAGAAGTTATGTTTTACACCTGTGGGTAAGGAAATGGCTAATGTGTTATTTTGGTAAACAAGAGCCAAGGATGAGGCTGGATGATGAACTGAACACGACTTTACTGTAGACTCACTATCACAGTACAGGCACTCCCATCGGGTAGAGGTGAGGTCAAAGAGATCGCCCCCCCCCCCCACTCACAGCCCTCTTATACCCCAGGTGACGGCAGAACTGGAAAGGAGAAGCCACCACCTGTGTCACACAATAATATGTCCCAAATACAACATAACACTCCCCCCCTTCAAAAAATGGTCCAAAGACACACATACAATCGAGACCCTCCCAAATTTAGAACCCGAATCACACGCCAACTGTAGAATAGGAATATTATAATATATTAGTATGGCGGTACCCTAGGCTGGGAGGGGTGATGCCCCACATTTGGGAGGTGGTGTCACCTGCACTATATAAGCCTGAGGCAAGAGACCTCCGGTCTCCTTGCCACACTCCCATACTCGCGGTAGGGTCTCCCATAATTGTGTTATAGTTTTTATGTAATAAACATTATAAAACGTCACCTCGCCTCCTCATTATTTCAGACATTACATTTGGCGACGAGGATAATTGGAGATGGAGAGAGCTGCAGCCACCCTTCGACCTTTTTTGGAGGCTCCAGGAGAGCCGCTGATCCCTTGGACCAGGTGGTTTGCAGCCTTCCAAAATTATCTACTCGCGTTGGACCTCGGCGACCTAACCAAGACACATGCGAGGGCTCTCCTTGTTCATAACCTGGGCATGGAGGGCCAGAAGATCCTCAGCACCTTAGGAGGAGGTGACCTATTCGGCCAGGTGACTGGGCTCATGGCGGGCTATTTTCGCACCGCTGGAAACATCAGAAGACGGCACATGCAAGCTAAGCAGCAGAACTAGCGACCCGGACAGTTGGTTCGACGGTTGGTGGCTGACCTTCGGCGGCTGGCGGGTGAATGAATGAATGAATGAAAAGGTTTATTGTCAATACTACCATACGTGCAATACATACAGGAGAACTGAAATTTGACTTGACATTGGGCGCGCTTCTGTAAGCGCATCCCATAGCCGCGGCAGCCCGAAGGCGCCAGTCGAACAGGAGGGTAAAGAGGGCAAGGGTCAGGGTCAGGGAAAACACAATAGGCAGAGACAAAAAAAACATAGTTATCAGAATAACACTTGTATAAGCTCATATAAGCTCATATAGCTCATATAAGCTCAAATGAGCCACATTATGATCACACAGAAAAAAAACCCCTCTATGCACAATTAGCAGACAATAGATCACACATTACAAAGACAGCAGAGAGAGGCAGTGAGTGTATATGTACATCAGTGTAAATGAATCAGTCGTGTATGTTGAATGCAGCAGTGTGTAGTGTAGGTGTGTCATTGCTAGTGAACAGCAGAGGGCACCCTCTGGCAACGGATAGATATTATTCAGTCATGTGTTCTATAGTCCAGACACATGGTAACGCTGTCCTTGGAGCTCGGTCTGCTGAAACAACAGCAATTGTCGATTGTTTGGGTTAAGTCAGACTCCCTTCAGCCTTATCTTCCCAGGAGGAGAGAATGAAGTCTTCAAGGGCGCCGAATCAAGGTCGAAAGGCACAGTTCACTTAGAGTAAAAAAAAATTTCATCTCTCAGCGATTGTGCATCACAATTTACAGGCTTTAAAGTCATTCTCTGGAAAGCACTCAGCGACTCCAGATGTTATCCACCTACCGAAACATAGGTAACATGTCCAAGAGAGTCCATTCTCTCTTCAATGCATGCCAGGTGGTAAATTCTATGTTAATCCCATTTGCCGCTATCCGTGCTCCCCCCAGCTGGAAATTGTTGGGGGAGCTACGCCGGGGTCCGCATTTTGATTAGCTCACCCAAATATAATTTTGATACACCAGGAACTCCAGGGCCAAACAGAAAATCCTGTGATCATGCCAATCTTCAGTCGAATCACGCAGGTTCCAATTCTTGGGCTCCCCCCTGGCCCGGTTCTTGTTGAAAAGTGGTGACAATAGCATTAAGCCACAATCCAATTTCCATAGTTTCCATTTGGGTCGATTCAGCAGAAGTAGAGCGAGACACAGACAGGACATCGCAAGCAGGGAAACATTCGGGAGAAGGAAAGGAGAGGAGAGAGGGGAGAAGCGTCTGCTCTCTCTGAAAGCCGGAAGTGAAGTGCAGGCTTGGGTGAGTGCAGGCTTGGGACTTTGGAGGAGGTGTTGGGCCATGGCCGGCTATTAGAACACATGGCTGACCCCCCAGCAAGAGGCCTGCTAACTTGAGCTGGTGAGCTAGCACTGACAGCAGCCATGGGGCCAACACGACAAAACGAGGCAGCGGAGCGGCTGATGAAGCACGTTAGCCGTGAAAAAGCACCTCAGAAAAGCGGAGCACACGGGACGGCCCTGGCTTGGGATTCGGATGAGGGCAGCGATGATGAGTACGTGGCCTTTGCCAAGATACGGTCCACCCTGGGGACACCACAATGCTACAGCTATGGATCCGTTAGGCACCGTTATCGAGCCAGGGAGTGTATGGCGAGGGGTGAGCATTGTGGACGGTATGGTCTGCTCCATCACTTCGCCAGACTTTACTGCAGTTTTGGCAAAGAAGAACGGAGGTCTGCTAGGGACGGTGAAAAGCCTACAGTGGCCCACGTTGTCTTTCCCAACACGGACGGGACACCGGTGCCAATGTTGGCAGACTCAGAGTCAGCAACCTCCATTTGGAACTTGGAAATTGTAAGACGGTGTTTTCCCCACCACAGTGTGAGTAAAACCTGCACTGCATGTTGTGATTACGGTAATGAGCCCCTTGACATTTTATTGTCTCGAGAAGGCAGTGATCTTAAGGGTAGTGCCGTGTGTCACGTGGAAAGTGGCAAAGAAGTGTGGGACTTAGGATGGCCCGTTCTGGGTGAAGAGGGACACCGCCGGCACCATAGTACGCCGTTTAGACGGGGCTCCCATGCCAGTGTTTGCGGTCCAGCGGAGGACAGACCTGCACAGCATGGTTTGAACTCTGCAAAGGCGGAAAGGTCCAGAGAGCATGAGTTACAGGGTTCCGGTGGCCAACTGGATTCCACTGTTGAGCCAGCAGTGACTGAAGCCACTCCAACGCACCATCATCTGGCGTCTGGGGCAACACCAGAAGGCGCAGACCCCAACTGTGCCATGAACCAAGGTGAGGGACACGAACTGAGTCACACAAGAGCCAAATCGCGGCGCAGAAGACGGAGGAAATCAGTGAGTGCTCCCCTGGGTGAGCGTCATTACGTGTGCTCTAGGGTTGAGCCTCGGCTTGGGCGGGTACGCAGTTCCAGAATCAGGACAGCAGGACAGGATGATCTGCGGGTGGTCCAGTCCAGCGGCAACGGCTACTTGGAGCTGACTGATGGGTCGAACAGGCATCCCAACGAGCTGCAATGTTGGAGCACAGTGGGGTGTCGATGCAGTCCATCTCCAGTCTCATCAAAGCGGAGGCGCTCTGGAAGTGGGCCGCGTGATGGGACACTCCGGAGGAGGCCTGGGAAAGACCCAGGTTGAATGCATGTACTAACAGTGTGTCTAAGGTGCAATTTATTGTTCTGTTCTAAGTTGTAGTAATTGTTCTGTGTTAAAAAAAAGAAAAGGAAATGTAGCTGTTGGAATGTGTTTACTGTGGGGTAACCTGTGAGTATGTGCTACTGTATGGTCAGGGTAGAGGGTACAGTGATACACATTTTGGTACAGTGTTGTATTTTGCTTTTCTCCCCAGCACGAGTTGTTGTATGGATTCCCCGTAACTAGGTGGGCCTTTATGGCCGTAGGTGGTCTCTTTAGGGACATCATCCCACTGTGATAGGGTGAGTCAGTTTATAGGCACGAGACCACTGTTAGGAGTGAAAGGATGTTTGTTGTGTGAATGAGATAATTATTACTTTTAGTGTCACATGTGTTTTGTCTTTGTTTTGGGAGTTCCCTATTTACATATCTATGTGCATTCTGTGGGTTTATGGGATGGTACCGCCATTATCTGTGTTAATTAGCTTGTGTGTTTAGCTTAGGAGGGATTATTTTAATTTGGTGAGTGGTTCATTTTTCTTTCAGAGACTCTTGTGTTTGAATAGCGGAGGGTTCCACTGAGCCAGTGTGGTGTGAATGGATAGGCCTGTTCCCCTGTATTAGAGTGTGATTTGAGTACAAATTTATTGGTTGGATAATTAGTGTGATTGCAGTTTTTTTCGGGGGGGGGGGGGTAGAATAGGAATATTATAATATATTAGTATGGCAGTGCCCTAGGCTGGGAGGAGCGATGCCCCACCTTTGGGAGGTGGCATCACCTGCACTATATAAGCCTGAGGCAGGAGACCTCCGGTCTCCTTGCCACACTCCCGTACTCGCGGTAGGGTCTCCTATAATTGTGTTATAGTTCTTAAGTAATAAATATTATAAAACGTCACCTCGCCTCCTCATTAATTTCAGACATTACACTAACGCTGAACAAAACTATTTGAAACTTATCCACCTTATTCCTGGGGGTGCCGCTGTAGGAATGATTATGGGCAGAGCTTCCGGTTTCAGCTGACGTAGTGTTAAATCAGTCAGTAAGAGTGGAGAAGCAGGGGCATTTAAAATAGCGTTTTTAAGAGTTTTTCAAATTCATTTTAATGTATAGTCCACATACGTGTTTTGCACTCAAGTGGCAGCTAATTTCAGCTCTTCTAGTTTTTGTATCTTTTGAATGTTCTGGCATAGTTCTGGCACTTGCTGGTGTTCGTGGTTGTGCCAATAGACTGGATAAATGGAAGCTTCTCACCACATGGTGACAGACGATATCCAAGCACGGTGTTGTGGCGAACGTCTGCTCTAAGGTAAATTTGATTATGTCCAACATATTTTAACAAAATGCAGCCGACTTTACTGTGATGGAAATGTGCTGGTCTGAATGCGCACCGCGTCATTATGGGTACAGGCAACGAGAAGTCATAAATCATGACTCTTTCTTTGTTTGGTAGCAGCAAAGCCCCGTGGAAACCCCATGAGTGCCTGGTATCAGTGGAAAGCTTAGAAATCGTACTTTCTAAAAATACCTATGTTTTTGCAGAAGACATAATTCCCGACCGATCGAACGCGAGTTTTCAACCTAGCTAAAATATAAACAAATCATCTTTTCCTGGGTCAGTTTTCATGCACTTCCTACAAATTAAATATCATTTTGAAGGTCTTTCAATACAGCATATAGAAATAATGTTACATCAGTTTTGAAAATGTCCTCAAAGTGACTCATTTTAACAGCACGGGTAATTTGTTTACAGCGTAAGCATCTTAGCAGCAGTGCTAACTAACAGAGCTACTATCTACGAGGCCACTTTTTAAGGTCATCTTCCCACCCCTCGATAGTCGTGGAAAGTGGTATGATTATACAGTGGGGGGAAAAAAGTATTTAGTCAGCCACCAATTGTGCAAGTTCTCCCACTTAAAAGATGAGAGAGGTCTCCAATTTTCATCATAGGTATACCTCAACTATGAGAGACAAAATGAGAAAAAAAAAATCCAGAAAATCACATTGAAGGATTTTTAATGAATTAATTGGTAAATTCTTTGGTAAAATAAGTATTTGGTCAATAACAAAAGTTCATCTCAATACTTTGTTATATACCCTTTGTTGGCAATGACAGAGGTCAAACGTTTTCTGTAAGTCTTCACAAGGTTTTCACACACTGTTGCTGGTATTTTGGCCCATTCCTCCATGCAGATCTCCTCTAGAGCAGTGATGTTTTGGGGCTGTCGCTGGGCAACACGGACTTTCAACTCCCTCCAAAGATTTTCTATGGGGTTGAGATCTGGAGACTGGCTAGGCCACTCCAGGACCTTGAAATGCTTCTTACGAAGCCTCTCCTTTGTTGCCCGGGCAGTGTGTTTGGGATCATTGTCATGCTGAAAGACGCAGCCACGTTTCATCTTCAATGCCCTTGCTGATGGAAGGAGGTTTTCACTCAAAATCTCACGAAACATGGCCCCATTCATTCTTTCCTTTACGGTGTTCTTTCTCCTCCAAACACAACAAGTTGAGTTTTTACCAAAAAGTTCTATTTTGGTTTCATCTGACCATATGACATTCTCCCAATCCTCTTCTGGATCATCCAAATGCTCTCTAGCAAACTTCAGACGGGCCTGGACATGTACTGGCTTAAGCAGGGGAAGACGTCTGGCACTGCAGGATTTGAGACCCTGGCGGCGTAGTGTGTTACTGATGTAGCCTTTGTTACTTTGGTCCCAGCTCTCTGCAGGTCATTCACTAGGTCCCCCCATGTGGTTCTGGGATTTTTGCTCACCGTTCTCGTGATCATTTTGACCTCACGGGGTGAGATCTTGCGTGGAGCCCCAGATCGAGGGATGATTATCAGTGGTCTTGTATGTCTTCCAATTTCTAATAATTGCTCCCACAGTTGATTTCTTCACACCAAGCTGCTTACCTGTTGCAGATTCAGTCTTTCCAGCCTGGTGCAGGTCTACAATTTTGTTTCTGGTGTCCTTTGACAGCTCTTTGGTCTTGGCCATAGCGGATTTTGGAGTCTGACTGTTTGAGGTTGTGGACAGGTGTCTTTTATACTGATAATGAGTTCAAACAGGTGCCATTAATACAGGTAATGAGTGGAGGACAGAGGAGCCTCTTAAAGAAGTAGTTACAGGTCTGTGAGAGCCAGAAATCTTGCTTCTTTGTAGGTGACCAAATACTTATTTTACCAAGGAATTTACCAATTAATTCATTAAAAATCCTTCAATGTGATTTTCTGGATTTTTTTTTTTGCCATCCATGGACGAACTTGATGCCGAGCCAACCATCGACGAACTCAGCAAGGCCATTGATAGCTTGGCTGCTGGCAAGGCACCCGGCAACGATGGTATACCCCCCGACCTGATCAAGCACTGCAAGACCACCCTACTGCTGCCATTGCATGACGTCCTCTGCCAGTGCTGGAAGGAAGGTGCCGTACCACAGGACATGAGGGACGCCAAGATCATCACCCTCTACAAAAACAAAGGGGAGAGAAGCGACTGCAACAACTACAGGGGCATCTCCCTCCTCAGCGTTGTTGGCAGAGTCTACACACGAGTTGTTCTCGTTCGTCTACAGAAGCTTGCCGAACGTGTCTACCCCGAGTCTCAGTGTGGCTTCCGCGCTGAGCGATTGACGATAGACATGATATTCTCCATCCGCCAACTCCAGGAGAAATGCAGAGAACAGAACATGCCCCTGTATGCCGTCTTCATCGACCTCACCAAAGCATTCTATCTGGTCAGCAGAGAGGGCCTTTTCAAGATCCTGCCAAAGATAGGATGCCCATCAAAGTTGCAAAGCCTCATCGAATCGTTTCACACCAACATGCAGGGGATAGTGCAGCACAACGGCAACGTCTCAGAGCCATTCAACATACGCAGCGGAGTGAAACAGGGCTGTGTACTTGCGCCAACCCTCTTTGGGATTTTCTTTGCTATGCTCCTGAGGCATGCCTTCAGCACAGCAACAGAGGGAATCTACCTGCACACAAGATCTGACGGCAGGCTTTTCAACCTCGCCTGCCTGAAAGCCAGAACCAAAGTACGCGAGGCTCTAATCAGAGACATGCTGTTCGCAGACGACGCTGCAGTAGCGACCCACACACAGCAGGAGCTTCAGACCCTTATGGACCGCTTCTCCAAGGCATGCAAGGACTTCGGGCTTACCATCAGCCTGAAGAAGACTAACCTCTTGGCACAAGGCACGGGAGCACCACCAACCATCACCATCGACGACTACGAGCTGGAGGTCGTGAATCAGTTCACGTACCTGGGGTCCACGATCAGCAGCAACCTCTCCCTTGATACAGAGATCGACAAGAGGATTAGAAAATCAGCCTCCACACTTGCTCGCCTCACCACACGAGTGTGGGAGAATCCCAAACTCTCTGTCAAGACGAAGATGGCAGTGTACAACACCTGCATTATCAGCACACTGCTCTATGGGAGTGAGACGTGGACAACATACGCCCGGCAGGAAAAGAGACTGAACTCCTTCCACTTGCACTGCATTCGCCGCATCCAGGACATATCCTGGCAGGACAAAGTGCCCAACACAGAAGTTCTGTCCCACGCCGGCCTTCCCTCCATGTTCACTCTACTCAGGCAGCGCAGGCTCCGCTGGCTAGGCCACGTTCACCGTATGGAGGATGGCAGAATCCCCAGATTTCCTCTACGGAAAACTGGTGACTGGCAGGAGAGACGTTGGCCGCCCACAGCTGCGCTTTAGAGACGCCTGCAAGAGAGACATGAAGGCCCTGGAGATCAACACAGAGTGCTGGGAGGACCTTGCAACGGACCGCTCCAAATGGAGAGGCACCCTGACCAGACAGCTCAAGGCGGGTGAAGAGAGACTGACTGCTGCAACAGATGAAAAAAGGACCCGCAGGAAGAACCGCCACAGCTCCAGCAGCATGGAGACCACCCACAAGTGCGACCTGTGTGACAGGGACTGCCATTCGCGCATCGGCCTGTTCAGCCACAGGCGGTGCTGTTCCAGCAGAGTAGACGTTTAGGATTCTCTTCCATGGTCATCATAGACCGACGGAGGCCGACATTAAAAATCCTTCAATGTGAATTTCTGAAATTTTTTTTTCTCATTTTGTCTCTCATAGTTGAGTTATACCTATGATGAAAATTGGAGACCTCTCTCATCTTTTAAGTGGGAGAACTTGCACAATTGGTGGCTGACTAAATACTTTTTTCCCCACTGTATTATTGTTTTGAGGGGCAAAAGACCATGTTCCCGCATTTCTGATGCTGAAGTCATTGTTTTTGAACAAGGAAAAATGTCCCATTTCAGTGACAACCATATGTTCTAAACTAGAACCTGAAGTTGCTACCATAATTTACACAAAGCATCATGGGGCCTAGGAATAAGGTGGATAACATACACACAAAACAACTAAAACTAGGGGGGAACAGGTGGACTACCGTCCCACCCCCGCACGGCTAGACGGATTATTCTGCCGCCTCTATTAAAACACAGTCCATTAAACAGAAAACTGCCGTGTTCCTAAAATAAACAGTGGAAAACACACAAAACAATCCCATTAATAGATCTAATATATATTAACATAGAACCCGGTTATCCCCATTCCGACATTATGCAATAAACAGATTGCCCAACCATCAGCCTGCCTCAGTAAAAAAACCACCCCCCAGAAAACCGTCAGACAGTTCCCCTCCAGAGCATCTTCTTTTCTTCGCACCCGGGGATAACCCACGTCAAAGCCCAAACACGTCCTTCTTCTCTGTGGCATGCCGCAACTCGTTGGGGTGCCCCCATGAGCCATCAGACAGCTGGAGATAGCCATTCTCCCCAACAGCCACCACCTGCAGCCACCCCTGGTCATCTTGCCGTCTGCGCTTGCCTCAAACTCTCCTCCACCAGGCCTCCTCCCTGGGTCGAACCACATTAGCGACCCCAAGAGGAGCCCAACTTGGCTTCCAGTGTCCCTGTTTGGCACGTCATTTTACCGTGCCAGCCGGTCCTGCCCCGCTCGCTTTCATTTTCAACGCCAGCGAAGCTATTGTGACCCCTTGCTCCTTGGTACCTTCCAGCTGAACTCCAGAAGTAGAATGAGTCAGCCACTCGGCTCCACCCGCCATCATGGGCGCCCCATCGCGCTGCCCAGTTCCCTCAGCTCGGGCTACTTGGACACTGGCACTGGGACACTGGCACCGGGACCCTCCCGCGATGGCCCTGGGTGGGGTTGGTCCTGCTTATCATCCAGAATACTTGGCAAAGGTTCGTCCCATACAGCATCGTCCACCACTCGCGAAACCGGCTGGTCCCACAAACCACGGCCCGACCACTCCTCTCCAACACCACTGGTGATGGTGAAGCCCAGTCCATAAAAGAGGTCGCAGCCCATAACATTCTCACCACAGGCAGTCACCACAAATTTCAGGTTGGACACCTCCGCCAACTTGTATCTAGCCATCAGTTCCAGCGAACCCACAGTGGCCAATCTTCATCCACCATACCCGCACAGCGGCGCCAAATGACCTCTCACTCGGGAATATGGGAAGAAACTGTACAGTACAGTACAGTTTCAGTACTGTACTGGTCTACTGAACAGTAGACCAGTTCAACACAGACCTCACTGCACCCGTGCCAACCAGCAGCGGCACCGCTGCCCCATTCAATTCAATTAAATCACCCTTTATTGTCATTCAATCCATACAGCCAATCATGTACAGTAGAATGAAATTGTGTTTCTCTTATCTACAGTGTTAATCACACACAGACCCATATATAGAATCAGAAGGATCGCTGCCATGCAAGGCGCCGCCACAGATTTCCCTCCTCCATTCCATTATTGCTGAGCACCAAGCTGGACAGCAGGAAGTTCTGCTTTTATATGGTCTTCGGCATGACCCGGCCGGGATTTGAACCCCTGCCTCCCGGGTGTGGGGCAGATGCTCTACCAACTGAGCCACCACTCCACCATACAGTAAGTACGACCATCGGTGCTCGGGGAAACGGTGTGAATGACCACGGGAGATGGAGCGGGGGGTCCACTTTACGCCTTCTGTCCCCTCTCTCAAACCTATTACATGCCCTGGCAAAATGATGCAGGAGTTCGCACTTGCCACAGCATTTTCCTCTTGCCGGACACTCTCTAGCCTTATAATGGTGCTTGGTGGACCCACAACCCAAACACCTGGGCAATTCCGGGACAGACCTTATCTTCACAGCATTAGCCTTTCCTCCTCATCCTCCACGCTATCATCACTGTCCGGGTCCACTGCATGTGCCGTTGACTGTGATTCAAACTGGCGGAGTGTTGCTCTCTCACTGAGCTCATGTGATAGTTTTTCTGCTGCCTCACACTACTGAGCTAACTCGATGGCCATGGCTAACGTCAACTTGCTCAAGTGCATGAGGAGCTTCGACCTAGCCGCTGCGCAAAGGGTATACTCCGCCCACAAGTCGTAGACCATCTCTTCCTCTAATGCTCCAAACTGGCAGTCCCCAGCCAGCTGATGTAGGTCTGCAACATACCGCTGCACTGACTCGCCGGTCCGCTGGTGGCGCTGCCGAAACTGAATCCTCTGGACGATGATGTTTTCGGGGGTGTGAAAATGTCGCACCATTAGCTCAACCACGTTTTCAAAACTATCACTGTCGCCCAAAGTACTAAGGATGCGTTGTCCTTCCATTCCCAAGTCGTGAACCAACACTGCCCGTGCCCGCAACTTCTCCAGCTTACCAAGGTTCAGTGCCACCAAATAGTTCTGGAATGCGGCGAACCACCTCGCCCAAGGGACTGGTGGCTCATCGGGAACCTCCAAAAATGGCCGAATATTAGCTCGCCAAATGTTATGTCGGTAAACGAGAACCAAGGATGAGGCTGGATGTTGAACTGAATACAACTTTATTGTAGACTCACTATCACAGTACAGGCACTCCCGTCAGGCAGAGGTGAGGTCAAAGAGATCGCCCCTCCTACTCACAGCCCTCTTATACCCCAGGTGGCGGCAGAACTGGAAAGGTGGAGCCACCACCCGTGTCACATAATAATATGTCCCAAACACAACATAGCATAATGCGTCACCTATGACCTCACCATCACCACTACTATCATACTGCCAAACAAAAGGCCCCCACAGTATGTAGTCCATGTTAGTCAAAAGTCCCTTTAGGAATATTAAACACAGTTTGTGCAACTTTAAAAGGAGATCCCACAAACTGCAAAACATTCTCACAAAATACATTTTAAAGTGATATACCGGTGAAAATCAATTTTTTTGTATCATTAACATGTCTGTAACATGTTATTTATGACTTACAAGTCATATCAAGAGCTAAATCACTCTTATGTCTGTTTTTTTGCTGTGAAAGTTCAGTTAGGCTCTTCCCCTTGGAAAAAGGCAAGCTTAGACTGAGCATTTTTAATGATGTCACTAAAACAGGTGAACCAATCAGGACTAAGCACTGGCTGTTGAAATCTGCCAGCGTGCAGACTTCTGTGCGATGTGGTCTTGGAGGAGAGACTGTGCACCAGTGTTCTCATGGGCAACATGTGGGTGGGCCTAATTACAAGGGAGAGGAAAAGGGCAAAAATCTTCACAAGCAACTAAGACTATGAAAGGTTTTTGTGCAAAAAGGGCATAAGATACCGTTTTAGACCATGTAGATTTGTTTTAAGGGGATTTGTATCCACTGCAGTGTAGATCTCAAGTTTGTTTTTGTATATTGAGATACTTGCACAGTTGATCAACAATTTCTTAAAACTGGCCAACAGACTGACCTGTGCTGGTTTTTGTGTTCATTTGAAACCTCATAAGAGGTAATTAGGGTCGGCACCGACCCGTTTTAGTTTTTAAATGCATAAAAGAATCACTTAAAATTTGTTAATTGCATCAAGGCTTTTTGACTTTGTCAGGAACCTTGATTTCAACAAAATTAAACTAACTTTTTTTTCACTACATTATAAAATGCTCTGGTTGAAATTATGTCCTTTGTGGTGTTCGGTTTCGACCCGGTTATAAAAATAAGATTATAAAGCAATAATTAGAGCCAAAATTGAAATCATAAGTGCACTGTCAGCCTAACAAGGTAACCAAGAGAAGACAAAAAAATTGGATGATAGGTTATTGTTTTTAGTGTATTTTAAAGCAGATTTAAGACACGGGTCGAAACCGACCCGTTAACACCGGGGATGGTAACAGAAAGCTAACACAGGAGGAAGGTTAATAATCTCGTGTGACCATCAGATGTTTGTTGTGAAAGACTGTCCTCTGCTGGAGGATATTTGCTAGTGCTAAAGACAGACGTAATAAAGGTTTCATTTTTAAAGATAAATCATAGCGATGTATAATGAAATATATTGAACTTGGGTTAAGAGTTCACTCTATATTAGCATAAACTCAAATTTACTTTCAACTCAGTAAAAACATGTACTGTATAACACATTGTATTTTTTTTGTAAATACAGCTATTTGTAATAATGGTTATATTAAAAAACTATACTATATGGGTAAACCACAGTTACAGGTTAAAGATTACGATGGTACTTCCGTTGAAAACGTGACATGGTCCAATAAGACGTTAAAAGGCACCGCTGGGATTCGAACCCAGGATCTCCTGTTTACTAGACAGGCGCTTTAACCAACTAAGCCACGGCGCCGCTGATGACGACATCGTAAACAAGCCAATTTCAATATGGAGTCTAATGGCGTTCATGGTCAAGTCTGGTGTGAGCTGACCACTTATTTGATGAAATTTGGTCTGATCCTCAAATTGAACACTGACTTGGGGGGGCAACATAAGTTGACTTTTGATTTGCTTACTTTGCATATGACCCAACTGTTATGTCGTAACTTGTAGACAGAGATGATACCAGGAGTGGAGCTGAACACCTCTTATTATAACGCTGATCTCAGTGCTACACCTGCACCCGCAGCCGCTGGCAGAGGTAAGGCGGTAGACACCGCCCCCTACCTGCAACCCTTTATATAACCGGGGCTGGCGGAACCGGAAGCCGGAGCCACCACCCCGCACCACACAAATAAAAGCTCCAATATCAGCAGCATAAGAACAGTGCTGATACATAATCACCCTCCACCCCCACCCCCAAGAAAAAAATCCAAAACACACACACACACACACACACACACACACACACACACACACACACACACAATCAACCCACCCCAATTTGGAACCCAAATCATCCGCTAAACATAATCAAACCAAAATCACCAAAAGGGGCCTATCCACCTTATTCCTAGGCCCCATCATGCCTTGCGTGAATTATGGTAGCAACTTCCGGTACAAGTTTAGAACATATGGTTGTCACTGAAACAGGACACTTTTCCTTGTTAAAAAAACAATGACTTTGGCATCAGAAATGCGGGAACACGGCCTCTTGCACCTCAAAACAGCAACTATTCTTTCTTTTGCCTTCAGTGAGAGCAGTCGCATTTTTTTCCTCCCTCCTCCTATCCTGCCTTCCTGACCTAATCCCAGCATGCTGCGTCTGAGTGAGTGTCTGTGCCGTCTCACCATCTTGCTGATCTCAACCCAAATGGAAAATACGGAAAATGGATATAAGCTGGGCTTTAAACGCAATTGACACCACCTTTTCAAACAGAAAATTGGGCCCGGGGGAGCCCAAATGTGGAGAGACCCATGGATTGGAACTCGTGTCTGTGTGATTTGACTGAGGATGTGGAAAAACATCTACCTGTTTTGGCTTTACGATCACAGGATTTCTGCTGATTGGGCTTTGGAGTTCTCCTGGTGTATCGAAAATTTAACTGGAGGAGCTAATCAAAATGCGGACCCGGCGGAGCTGCTTCTCAATAATTCGACCAGATGGGGAGTGCACGAAATAGCGGCAAATGACCAACATGGAATTTACCATCTGCATGCACTGTAGAGAGATGGACTCTACCGGACATGTTCATCTGTGTTTAGAAGGGAAAACATCTGGAGTCGCTTCGTGCTCTCCAGGGAATGATATGAATTTAAAGCCAGTGAATGTTAATTTGAATTGTAAGCTCAGAATATGACAATAGGGAAATCCTATACTCTGTCTGAGCAGATTCGGCCTTGATCGGCGCCCCTGGACAACTCACTCCTCCAGAGTTGAGATAAGCGGATGTGTCAGCTGGCTCGCTAACCCAAACACCGCTGCTGTGCAATAAACAGAACTCTTCAGGGACAGCGTTCATGAACTATAACATCTATCGTTGCCTAGGAGACTATTTGTTGTGCTCCAGTAACTGATACACTCAACACTGCACACACACTGATATCATCATACTGACATACATACACTGCTCTCCCCCTGCTGTGTGATTTGTCTACTAAATGTCTGCTAAATAAGCATTGAGGTTTTTTTTGCCTGCAATCAAAATTTCGCTTACTTACTTAAGCGTCAATTTGATAAAACATGTTTTTTTCTCTCTCCTACTGTGTCATATCCTCTCTTTTTCTTTTTTTTTCACCTTGGATGCGCTCTGCAGAGCGTGCCCAAATGCCAAGTCACGTTTCGTTACCTTGTATTCATACATGTGTAATGACAATAAAGTTGAATCTCATCTCTTCATCTCATCAATATTGTGGAGGAACAAAATAAGTTCAGGCGGGACACGGCGAGCTGAAGGTTTAAGAGTTTTATTCCTCAATCATCATGAGACACACAGTTGCGCTGTGCACTGTGCTGTGTGTGTGTGCGCTGTGAGTGTGCTGTCTTGAGGCATGTAAAGTCAGCTCTTTTATACAGACAAGAGAGAATGCATGGCACATTTACATATTGATATACATATCAGTCAATACATATCAATCACATGATTAACTGGCACCAGAACTCCTCTCCTTAACCCAGGGATGTATAACAATAGTCATTGTTCTGGTTGTCCCCCTTGGGGCTCTCTGTCCATATGCAAATTGTTCTGCTTCCAGCTGCCTAGCTGAGTGTGAAGATTGAATATCTATGTAGATTGTGGTGGGTCACCACAGGGTCCCCCCAGAGCACTCAGCAGGGGTTGTGACCCCCCCCCCCCACCATCGTTTGGGCTCCAGCTCCAGTAGAACAGTCGGTGGGCATGTCAGTCCGTGAGGGGGACGGGGGAGGGATGGAAAGGGCAGTGTGTTCCGCTCCGAGTTCCAGCACGTTGAACGGCTGTGGATCGTGGGCTCACGGGCCGGTGTGTTTCGTGCGTAATGGAACAAGACGGCGATTGGCCAGCTTAAGGAGTGAGGTGCGGGAAAAGTTCTGTGCAGGAGGGGGAGGGGGGTGGGAGTAAACGAGTGCCGGCCCGGGACTTCAAAGGTGCCTAGGCCACGCAAAAATTGCGTGTGGATCCGTGATGGTGAGGGACTTTCCCATTAAACGTGGCGGAGATCCACAGCGGCTGTGAAAAAAAAAATTATATCTCTGACTTCTCTCGTGGCTCGACCAGCGAGGATGTGGGGAAGGCGAGTGGCCAAATTCCCCAAGGATGCATAGCGGCTGTGATAAACTGAAGCTGTATCAGGGACTTGGCAGTTTGGCTTGAGGTGCAGGAAGCAGCCTTAAAGTCATCGGGGAAAGCAATCGGCTAAATTCTCCTTGTGCGCTGTGGCTGGAAACCCATACAAAGTCCTGTGTGCGGGCTGCACGTCCGCTCCAGGTGCGCAAGCAGCCCTGAAGGTTCCGAGGGTGGCGGTCGGCCATTTTTCTCGGGCATGTGCAGCGGCAGAGGACGATGTATCAGTCTGTGGAGCCGGTTTTGTCCCGTGCATGGCGCGCGCTTGGCGCAGTGACCACATAGCTGAAAGTTGCGCTGCCCTCGTAATCCTGCAGTGTGCGCGCGTGGCTTCTGTGCGCGGAAGGTCCGTTGTCGAGAGTTGAGTCAGGGTCAGGGAGGTTGATGGAAAGCAACGCAGTCGGCGCCGATGGTCTTCCCTGTTCAGGCTGTTTCTGTGGGTTGCTCGTGTCGCTGATCCTCGTGCGTCTCAGTCCAAGCGCCGCGCTCTCCGTCCGGCCCTGGAGGTTGCCATCATGGAGAGAGGACAAGGCGCGTGCGCTCCCTAATGGATGCGAAGGATGTAGGCGATCCCCGGTCTCTGGAATTCACAGCGCGGCGAGAGGGAGCAGACGGTCATTCTCCCTCGTCAGGTCACCAGTGTGGAGGTAAAAGATCAGGCGAGGGGCGCACCATGACGTGTGCTGAGGCTTTCCGTCCGGGTCGTCTCCGGGGTGTTCGCTTCGTGTTCCATTCTTCGTCAAGGGTCACCAGTGGGGAGGAACAAAATAAGTTCAGGCGAGACACGACGAGCTGAAGGTTTAAGAGTTTTATTCCTCCATTATCATGAGACACACAGTTGCGCTGTGCACTGTGCTGTGTGTGTGTGCACTGAGTGCGCTGTCTTGAGGCATGTAAAGTCAGCTCTTTTATACAGACAAGAGAGAATGCATGGCACATTTACATATTGATATACATATCAGTCAATACATATCAATCGCATGATTAACTGGCGCCGGAACTCCTCTCCTTAACCCAGGGATGTATAACAATAGTCATTGTTCTGGTTGTCCCCCTTGGGGCTCTCTGTCCATATGCAAATTATTCTGCTTCCAGCCGCCTAGCTGAGTGTGAAGATTAAATGTCTATGTAGATCGTGGTGGGTCACCACAATATAATCATACCACTTCCCACGACTATTGAGGGATGGGAAGATGATCTTATAAAGTGGCCTCGTACACAGTAGCTCCATTAGTTAGCGGTGCTGCTAAGATGCTAATGATGTAAACAAATGACCCTTGCTGGTAAAATTAGTCACTTTGAGGACATTTTCAAAACTGATGTAACGTTACTTCTATATTCTGTATTTAAAGACCTTCAAAATGATATTTAATTTGTACGCAGTGTGCAAAAACTGACCCAGAAAAAAGATGATTTTGTGGAGTGTGTAAATGAAGAGGCGTATTCATTTCAGACGATTTATTACACACTCACATCTCACAAGCAAAGAACAGACTGACTGGTCACATCAAGCATTACTCTCTCTATATCAAGTCACACTTCACAAGGATCAAGGCACTTCCTCATCACAGCATGACATCTACACTACAATTCATTCAACCCCCTCTCACCCACTTGGGCATTGTTCTCCCATGTGTATTCATTGTCTCTGTCTAAGGTGTGAAATAACCTGAGGCCCATCCCCCCCCATCCCCCCAGCATCTTAGATAGAACAATAGAACATCAGTCCACATGCTGTTTCGGCTTCAGTCTCCTCCCATATCTGCTGTAACTGGGGTTTACTGCCTCCGTGGCGCTGCTGTGCCGGTGGGAGGCTGCTGGGAGTGTGTCTGACTGTGGGTGAGCCGTGGAGAGGGGGGGGGGGTTCACTCTGTCCGTGTGGCTGCTCTGATGAATCGTTCCAGTGGGGAGGTCTCCGTGGGGGTCTTCCACGCCGAGGGACCCTCGCCAACAGCACTTGCTCATCCGCCACTACAAAGGCTGGTTTGAGTCTGTCTATGCCAATTCTCTCCTGTCTACCCCCCAAGTCTAGCACAAAATGCTTATCCCCTGTTTCCAACACTCTGAATGGTCCATCATAGGGTGGGCGCAATGGAGGGCGGTGGGCGTCGTGTCTGACGAACAAGAACTCCGCGTTCTTCAAAGTTTTAGGCACAAAGGCACGCGGAAAACTGTGGTGGGCTGGACCCGGCAGCATGCCTGTGTTTGCGCTATGCTGTAAAAGCTGAGACGGGGAGCTGCCTGGCGCGGGATCGTCTGGTAGAAATTCCACGGGCAGCCGTAGGGGCTGCGCAAAAACGAGCTCTGCCGGGGAAGCTTCCAAATCCTCTTTTGGCGCGGAGCGCAACCCTAATACAGCCCACGGCAGCCTGTCTATCCAATTTGCATCCATCAGTGAAGCCCTGAGTGCTGCTTTCAGTGATCTATGAAAACGCTCGCATAAACCATTGGCCTGTGGGTTGTACGTGGTTGTGCGATGAATTGCAGCACCCAGGCTGCGGGCCATCGCGGACCAGAGATCGGAAACAAATTGCGGGCCCCTGTCGGACGTAATGTCCGACGGGACTCCAAAACGCGCCACCCATGTTGTTAAAAAAGCGCGTGCTACGTCCGCGGACGTGGTTGCGGGACTGCTTCTGGCCAGCGCGTGGTGCGGTCCGCCACTGTCAGGAGGTGCGTGCACCCCTGTGATGGCGGGAGGGGGTCCACGTGAACGTGGTTGAACCTCTTAGCCGATACCGGAAACGGCTCCAAGGGAGCTTTCGTGTGTCTGTGTACCTTGGCTCGTTGGCACGCCACACAGGCTGCAGTCCACTCTTTTACTTGTTTGCGTAGGCTCGGCCACACAAACTTCTCTCCCACCATTTTGACAGACGCGCGCACTCCTGGGTGCGCCAGAGTGTGAACCGACTCAAACACGCGGCTTCGCCACACGACCGGGACTACCAGATGCGGGCGTCCCGTGGAGACGTTGCAGATTGGGGGGGCCGCCATCTTGCAGCAGCCTGCTCTCCAGCCTGCTCTCCAGCCTTAACCCTGTTGGTCCAGACTGGAGCGCGCGCACGTCTGCATCGCTAATCTGCTCTGCGACCATGGCTGCGTAATCTATCCCCACGTAGACCGGGGCCACCACGGCGCGTGAGAGGCAGTCCGCCACCACATTCAGTTTACCCGACACATGCTGAATATCGGTAGTAAACTCTGAGATCGCGGCTAGCTGTCTCTGCTGCCGGCCCGACCACAGTTCTGAAACCTTGGCCATCGCGAACGTTAGTGGCTTGTGGTCTATGAACGCGGTGAAGTTGCGCCCTTCCAGCCAGAGCTGGAAGTGGCGTATGGCCAGATGGAGAGCCAGCAACTCTCTGTCGAATGCGCTGTATTTACGTTCGCTGTCGCGCAAAGTTCTGCTGAAAAATGCGAGCGGCTGCCAAGCCCCGGCTACCCGCTGCTCCACGACCGCTCCTATGGCCACGTCTGAAGCGTTGGTGGTGAGCACTATGCGGGCTGTCGGGTCCGGATGTGCCAGCAGTGCGGCGTTTGCCAGGGCAGCTTTAACCTCCGAGAACGCCCGCTCTCGCTCCGAGAGCGGTCCATTCGACTCCATCTGCGGGTTTCTATCTCTTGAACGCGGCGTACAATGGTTGCATGAGCCGCGCTGCGCGGGGAAGCAAACGGTTATAAAAATTCACCATCCCCAAAAATTCCTGCAGCGCCCTGACCGTCTGAGGCCGGGGAAAATCTGCCACGGCGCGCACTTTGTCGGGCAGCGGGATCGCTCCTTCCGGAGAGACACGGTCCCCCAAAAAATCAATCTCCATCACGCCAAACTGGCATTTCGCCGGGTTGATTATTAACCCGTGCTCCTCCAACCTCCGGAAAACCGTCCTGAGGTGGGTTTCGTGTTCGTCTTCGGACGTACTGGCTACCAGGATATCGTCCAGGTAGACGAACACGAACAGGAGGTCACGCAGCACTGCATCCACCATGCGCTGGAACGTCTGTGCTGCGCCTTTTAACCCGAATGGCATGCACAGGAACTTGAATAAAGCAAACAGAGTTATTAACGCTGTTTTGGGTACGTCCTCCGCGCACACTGGGACTTGGTGGTAACCGCGGACCAGGTCTATTTTAGAAAAAACGCGCGCTCCGGCGAGGTGAATGGAAAAATCCTGTATGTGGGGAATTGGGTAGCGGTCGTGTGCTGTGGCGTTGTTCAACCTGCGGAAATCACCGCACGGTCGCCACGCTCCCTCAGCCTTAGGGACCATGTGTAGCGGGGATGCCCATGGGCTGTTTGATCGCCTGATGATGCCCAACCTTTCCAGGTTGGCGAACTCCTCGCGCGCTATGGCCAGTTTAGCTGCGTAAAGGCGCCGAGGTCTTGCAAAAATGGGCGGCCCGGTGGTGGTGATAAAGTGCTCCACCCCGTGTTTAGCGATGTCCGCCGAAAACATCGGGACCATGAGTGCTGGGAACTGAGTGAGCAGTGCGTGGAACTTACCGCCTGGAGCTGTAATGCTGGCTTGTGCTGTTGGCCGGGTCCCTCGAGCTATACAGGGGAGAGATTCAAAGGACAGTGCATTAACCAGGCGCCTGTTAGCAACTTCCACAAGTTAACCATGTGCGCACAGAAAATCAGCGCCCAGGAGCGGGCAACACAGTGCTGCTACGATAAAAGTCCACTCATACGAGCGGCCATGTAGAGATAAGGTCAGTGTTCTCTCACCGAACGTCTTAATCTCCGAGCTGTTTACTGCCACCATTCCGGGGCCGCTAGGTCCTGTCAGCCGGTCAGCGTAGGACAGCAGGATGACACTCTTCTGGGCTCCGGTGTTGACGAGGAAGCGTCTCCCTGAGCGCGAGTCCGTCACGTAGAGCAGCTTGTTCTCTTCACAGGCGGTCGCAGCTGCTACCGACTGCCGGCCTTGGCATTTCCCGAGCACTTGAAGTGGCACGGTGGTGCGCATCTGCGCGTATTCCCTCCGAAGCGGCGGTGGTAGAAGCAGAGCGTGTCTTTCTGGTGCTCCTTGGCCCCCGTTGCCGCTACCGTTGGTGGCTCCTCGCCTCCCCTGGTCGTCTCGCTGGGCTCCGCTGCCACCGCGTTGACTGTGATTGCCCTGGTGGTGAGGATGATCCGGTCTGCCTCCTGGGCTAGCGCACGGTAGTCTCGTGCGGCCAGCAACGGCGAGTTGGCCAGAACCGCTCTTGCTTCTGTTGGCAGGTTCCGGAGGAAAAGGTGGGCAAACAGAAAGTGCCCGTCGCCCGTGCCCATCAACGCCAGCATCTTCTCCATCAGGTCTGCAGCCGACCCATCTCCTAGCTCGGTTCACGCCAGGAGCCTCTCTGCTCTCTTACATTCCGAGAGCATGTATCGCCGGATGAGCGCAGCCTTGAGCGCCTCATATTTGCTGCTGGCTGGTGGCTGATCGAGCAGGCTCGCTACCTGCTGGGCTGTGCGGGAGTCCAGCGCTGCTACCACATGGTAGAACTTGGTGTCGTCTGCTGTTACTCCCCGGAGGGCGAACTGGGCCTCGGTGTGGTGGAACCAAGAGCGCAGGTTGTGCTGCCAGAAATCCGGTAGCTTGACTGAAACTGCACACGTGTTGCTGGGGGTTCCAGTCCTGGCTGTCTGCGGGTTGGCTTCAGCGTCTCTGGGGGTTCCCGACCGGGCCGGCTCCGGGGTTCTTGCCTCGTGTTCCATAATACGTCTTGGGTCACCAGTGTGGAGTGTGTAAATGAAGAGGCGTATTCATTTCAGACAATTTATTACACACTCACATCTCACAAGCAAAGAACAGACTGACTGGTCACATCAAGCATTCCTCTCTCTGTATCAAGTCACACTTCACAAGGATCAAGGCACTTCCTCATCACAGCATGACATCTACACTACACTTCATTCAACCCCCTCTCACCCACTTGGGCATTGTTCTCCCATGTGTATTCATTGTCTCTGTCTAAGGTGTGAAATAACCTGAGGCCCATAATTTGTTTATATTTTAGCTAGGTTGAAAACTCACGTTCGATCGGTCAGGAGTTGCGTCTTCCGCAAAAACATAGGTATTTTTAGAAAGTACAATTTCTAAACTTTAGAATAATACCAGACACTCATGGGGGGGGGGGGTTTACTGGGACTTTGCCGCTACCAAACAAAGAGCCATGATTTATGACTTCTCGTTGCCTGTACTCAAAATGATGTAGTGCACATTCTGACTCATTTTGCAGCACGGGTCACAATATCAATGCTTCCACCGCAATAAAGTCGGCTGCATTTTGTTAAAATATATTGGACAAAATCAGATTTACCTCAGAGCAGATGTAGAATCCAGTCAGTCACAAAGAAGCCTCCATTTATAGTCTATGGCAAAACCACGAACACCAGCAAGTGCCAGAACGCCGCCAAAACATTCAAAAAATACAAAAACTAGAAGAGCTGAAATTAGCTGCCACTTGAGTGCAAAACACGTATGTGGACTATACATTTAAATGAATTTGAAAAAATTTTAAAAACACTATGTTAAATGCCCGTTACTCCGCTCAAACTGACTGATTTAACACTTGGTCAGCCGAAACTGGAAGTTCCGTCCACAATCGTTCCTACAGAGGCATCCCCAGGAATAAAGTGGATTACATTCACACAAAACAACTAAAATTAGGGGGGATGGGTAGACTGCCATCCTACCCCCCACACGGCGAGGCAGGTTATTCTGCCACCTGTGCTATAGAAGTCCGGTAAAAAAAAACTACTGCCTTGTCTCCTACATAATATAAAATATTAAAACAATCCCCAAAACTATTAACACAGAACAAAATTTAACAGCTGGAACATGTCCATGACTCGGTGAAGATAACCCGTGCACCCCCCTCCCCAACCATTCACCATCAGTCCGCCCCTGGAGGCAGTCCGCTTCCCGGACCACAGCTGGTTGCCTCAGTCTCGAAGCATCTTCTCCTCCACACCTCCGAGTGCTCCAACCATCTGGGGTCATGCCCAACTGTCTTTTTCAGGGCATGCCGTAGCTCATTAGGATGGCGCCACGAGCCATCTAACAGCAGAAGATAACCATCGTGCCGCACACATGCAGTCGACCCTGGTACCGCTCCTTCTTCCGTTTTTTCCTCCCCCACCTGGACTTCGCCTCCGCCCAAACCCGAACCCAGTCCGCGACTCCAAGCGGGGCCTTGCACAGCCAGCAGTGTTTACGCCTTGCACTTGCTCCTTTAGTGCCACTCGGTCCTGCCCTGACCACTTCTAGGGCCGCTGCTGACCCCGCCCCTGTGGTCCCGTGCTCACCAGTCCTCCACTGCTGTGCTCTGGGAATGCCTGAGACCATCGTTTGGGCATCGCTTGTTGCCACAGATCCTCCCCTGTGCCGCTTGGCGCCCACATCCAGGGCAGCTCGGACACTGGCGCCGGGACCCTCCCGCGGCAACCCTGAGCGCGACACGGCCTGTCCACTTTCCAGAGTGCCCAGCAACTGTTCATCCCACACAGCATCGCCTCTAACTCTCTGTCAAGTGAGGAATGATGCACTTAGTTCTGTTTAGTCACTTTATTAAGAACAACAAAGGGATAACACATGACTTCTCTAACTACCTGCCAATGGCTCTCTCTCTATAGCTCTTCTCTATTTAAGATGCCTCACTACATCCCATCTATGAGCTATTCCAGTATGCCGCAGATATTCTCTGTTTGAGATGTATCACTACGCTCATCTCTATGACACCTTCCCCCTTTACAAAAATTCCCAACATTTTATCAGTCCTTGAATATGCAACAACTTCATCACCTGTAAAGAAATGCATTATTAACAAAACTATCACCAACAGCTTTCCCAACATAGAACTGGTACCAATTAAACTCAATTTACCAATCCCTTATTTTCTTCCTTTATTTTTTCTTCTTTTGCAGCAACAGAACTTATATTTTAATCCCCAAACTTAACATTACTGCTACTTTTCTTCTCTTAATTCCTAATAGTATACCAAATGCAACTTTAACTTTTACAAATTCAACCTTTCACCAGGTTTACAGACCCGTCCCAACCTTGTCCTTCAGGAGTCTGTTGAGGTTTCTGTGTTGCACTCAGTCCTTGCTCCCCTGGTGAAGCCATCCTCGGCTGAGTGTCTGCTTTTTCTGGGTTACTCATTTCAGACTCTTGGGGGATAACCTGAAGGTGTTGACAATTCCTCCGCTTTCCCCCTCCACCAGGAGAGCTGATGATGTATGAATGCTGAGAGGTCCTCTGCTGCACCCGAGATGGAGTATTCCACTGCTTCTCAGAGGTTAGTTTTACCAGGACCCTGTCTCCAGGCTGAAGAACCGGTAGAGGTCGTGCTCCTTAACGTCGGTTGAAGAAAAATGCTTGCCTCTCCTTTTCCTCTCTATCCTTCTGCCTGATGAGAGAGAGATTTGGCCATTTAGTTTTTAAATTGCAGTCCAGCACAGGCAATGTAGTGCAAATCCTTCTGCCCATCAGCAGCTCCGCAGGGCTCACTCCTGTTGATGTCATGGGTGTAGCACGGTAGTTTAACAGTGCTAGCAATGGATCTTTCTGCTGTAGGATTCTTTTAGCTGTCTGCACAGCTCTTTCTGCCTGGCCATTCCCTGAAGGGTGATGTGGGCTGGATGTGATGTGTACAAAGTCATAGTCTTTACTGAATTGTTTAAAAGTTTCACAAGAGAACTGGGGTCCATTATCTGAGCACACTATGTCCAGGATCCCAAACCAGGCAAAGGTTGCTTTCAACTTCATGACTACTTGTTCTGCGGTAGTGACAGGTAACTCTAGTATTTCAAGGTATCGTGAAAAGTAGTTTGAAACTACCAGGTAGTTTTTCCTTCTGTGCTCACATAAGTCCATTCCAACCTTCTGCCAAAGCCTGTCTGGTAAGGAGGTTGGATTAAGTGGCTCTTTTTTCTGTGCTCTCCTATGTTCACAACAGAACTCACATTTCTCCAGTCTTTGTTTCAGATCTGCTGACAGTCCAGGCCACCATGCTGAACCTTGTGCCCTTTCTCTGCATTTAGAAAGTCCCTGGTGTCCCTCATGGATTTTGTTTAATATTTCCTTTCTCATGACTTGTGGTATTACAATGCGGCTCCCTCTGATAATTAGGCCATCACACTCAGAGAGTTTACCTCTGTAGTGGTAATAGTCTCTTACTGTGGGATGCACTGATGTCACATGATCAGGCCATCCATTTTGTATCAGTGTTATGACTATTTTCAGTTGACTGTCAGAGAGAGTAGCTGCTTTTATGTCATTTAGCTTCTCTGTGCTCACCGGTAGCATGGTTATGATAGAGTTGACATAGCATCCAACATCTGCCTCTGTGTCACTGACTATGGTACTGTCCTCTGGGCTGCGAGACAGGGTATCTGCTATGACAAGTGTCTTACCAGGTGCATATTCTGCTTTGCCGTTGACTCTCATTAGCCCGAGGAGCAGCCTCTGGCACCAGAGTGGCACTGTATCCAGATCTTTGGTGTTAATCAGCGGAACTAAGGGCTTGTGGTCAGTTATTAGTTTAACCCCTTGCACTCCAGTCAATTTCCCTAAAAACGCCAAAAAATAATGTGCCCAAAGTAAATTGAAAGCTGTTCTTCAACCCTTTGCAGCATCTTCATGGGGTTGGTCTCATTTAAAAGAAAACACTTTGAATTTTTTGGCAAAAAAAACATGATCTCTCTAAGTGCTCCGGCCACTGAGTTACAGTCATCTAAACATAGTGAACTTGAAGAAAATAAATTAGGCCTGGGAGTTTTTCTGGATACAAATGCTTGCAAATAACACACAGCTTCAGATCCGGGCTGGAAAATGCAACAGAAATGTAGAACCAAGTGTTATCCAGCTGAGGTCCAAATTTTGTAACAATACCACAAAAAATGAATATATTAAACAGCTTTGTTCTCAGGTAGTTCCCAGGCGTTTTGGAACTGTGCCAAATTGTGCCAAATGGCACAGTTTGGAAAAACGTGTAACTTTTGAATGATTCAATGTAGAAGCTTCATTTTGGGCTCTAATGAAAGGTGACACTCAGGGCTGTGTCTGTGTGTGTGTGTGTGGGGGGGGGGGGGTTGTCCCCCCTCCCTCGCTACAGAGGGCGGAGATCGGTCATCGCTACATGACGGATTACACTCGGATGTGGCGATGTGGCCACAGCAACGCTGTCACCGCCCCCCCCCCCGCTACAGAATCGTAGCGGCAGGGGGGGGGGGCGTTCACGGTCCGGAGGTGGCGAACGAACCGTGTAACGCGGCGCACGCACTTCGGACATCGTGCGCCACACAGTTGTAATTTACCGATCGGTCAAAAGTCATTTTTGATTACAACTTTCAGGGATCAAAAAATAATTTGGCTTATAACACCTTACCTCTTCACAGCCACATTGTCCTGGCCAACTTCTCTTCCTCATTGTCAGACGAACGTGACGCTGGTCCGCTCGTGGTTCTGGTCTCGCGACCCGGTCAAAACATAATTCCATGATTGCGGTTTTGGCAAATGATTTACGACCTTCGTCGCCGGCCTCCGTTGGTCTATGATGACCATATAAGAGAATCCTAAACACTCTGCTGGAATTAAAAAAAAAAAAAAAAAAAAGCACTGCCTGTGGCTGCTGAAGCAGTCTCTCTTCACCCAGCTTTAGACAAAACAGCTCAGCGAACTTCTGTGCTTCATTTGGCTTGCAGTCGTTGGTAGGCGGGTCCTTCTTGCTAAGTTTTCAGTCATTGGTTCTTCAAGGTTTCAGAAACCCAATTCAAGGCTCTTATTAGTCGAATGAGAGGTCAATCATATCCGATCTGTTCGCGGCTGTGTCTGTAGTGGAAGGACTTTTTTTTTTTTTTTTCAGTGCGCTCTCCTGCGCCCTCGTGCGCTCAAGGACGCACAAGAGCACCCTCCTGCGCTCTACGACGCAGAGACTTGCCCGTCCGCGGTACAACGGAGTGCAAGAGGTTAAACTGGTCCATGCCGCTCAGATATTTGCTGAAGTGTTTGCATGCCCATACTGCTGCAAGACACTCCTTTTCTATCTGAGCATAGCGAGTCTCTGCACTTGTTAGTTTTCTTGAGCCATAAGCAACAGATTTCCAGCTGTCTCCATGTTGCTGGAGGAGCATGCATCCTAACCTGTAGCTGCTAGCATTGGCAGATACCGCTGTTGGTTTCTTTGGATCATAATATGCCAGCACAGGTGTGCTCATTAATGCTTGTTTCAGGCTCTGAAATGCTCTCTCTTGTTGTTCATCCCACATCCACACTTGGCTGGTTTTGAGAAGTTCATAAGGTGGGGCTCCAACAGTGGCCAGGTGAGGTATGTATTTCCCCACATAGTTTATCATTCCGAGTACTCTTTTCAGTTCTTTGATGTTTGTTGGTGCAGGCAGTTCAGCTACTGCCTTTACTTTTCCAGGATCTGGCTGGACTCCTTTCTCATCCACCAGATGACCCAGGAAATACAGCTGTTTTTGTCTGAAGTGGCATTTCTCTATAAATTCAGTCCCACTCTCTCCATTCTTTGCAAAACTTTTTCCAAATGTTCATCGTGCACCTGCATGCTGGGGCTGTAGATTATAACATCACCCATGTAGACCTCAACCCTTTCCAGGCCAGCCAGTATCTCATGCATTTTTCTTTGAAATATTTCTGGTGCTATGCTGATGCTGAAGGGCAAACACTTAAAGCAGTATCGTCCAAATGGTGTAATAAATGCCATTAGTGGGTTACTCTCACTGTGCAGTGGAATTTGCCAGAATCCACTGGATGCATCTAGGGAGGTGAAAACTTTGGCTCCTGCCAGTTTAGCCATTACCTCTTCTATAGTCGGCAGTATGTATCTCTCCCTTTTCACCTGCTCATTTACCTTCTTCATGTCACCACATATTCGTACCTTGCCTTTGGAATTCACCACTGGGACCACTGGACTGCACCAGTCAGTTGGCTGGGTGACTCTGGTGATCACCCCCATAGCTTTCATTCTCCTAAGGTCCTCTTCAACTTTAGGTAGTATGGGTAGAGGTACTCTGCGAGCTGTTAACACTGCATAAGGATGTGCATCCACTTTAAGATGTATTTTTACAGGCTCAGTCTTTAAAGTGCTGTGTTCTCCAAAGGCTTTGCTGGCTTCCTCAACTCTTTTCACTAAGCCTAAAGCAATGGCTGCTTCTCTCCCCAGCAGATTATTAACAGCTGAACCCGTGACTACATAAACCTTTGCTTTGTGGTGCTTTTGCTTGTACAGTAGTTGAAAACTGTTGAAAACCCGATCTGAACCCGAGTGATGTTCAGTTATTGGACTTCTGTGCTAACCACAGTTTGTCCATAACGAACACCATGTTCAAGCATATATGTCTTGGACACCAGGGTAAAGAGAGGTGCAGAGCTGTCAACTGATCACCACCTGGTGGTGAGTTGGATCCAATGGCAGGGGAGGAAGCCATTCAGACCTGGTAGACCCAAACATATAGTGAGGGTGTGCTGGGAACGTCTGGCTGAGGCACCTGTCCGGGAGGTCTTCAACTCCCACCTCCGTAAGAACTTCAACCACATTCCGAGGGAGTCTGGAGACATGGAGTCTGAATGGGCCATGTTCTCCACCTCTGTTGTTGAAGCGGCGGCCCAGAGCTGTTGCCGCAAGGTGGTCGGTGCATCTCGTGGTGGCAACCCCCGAACCAAGTGGTGGACACCAGTGGTTAGGGGGGCCATTAAGCTGAAGAAAGAGTCCTATCAAGCTTGGTTGGCTTGTGGGACTCCCGAAGCAGCTGAGGTGTACCGGCAGGCCAAGCGGAGTGCAGCTCGGGTGGTTGCTGAAGCAAAAACCCGGGTATGGGAGGAGTTCGGTGAGGCCATGAAACAAGACTTTCGGTCGGCCTCGAAGAGATTCTGGCAAACTGTCCGGCGGCTCAGGAGGAGAAAGCAGCTCCCTTTCCACACTGTGTATGGTGCGGATGGGACACTGTTGACTTCGACTGGGGGTATCGTCGGGCGGTGGAAGGAATCGAGGATCTCCTCAATCCCACTGATACGCCTTCCACAGAGGAAGCAGGGTTTGGGGATGAGGGGGATGACTCACCTATCACAAGGGCTGAGGTTGCCAAGGTGGTTAAAAATCTCCTTGGTGGCCGGGCCCCGGGGGTGGACGAGATTCGCCCTGAGTACCTCAAGGCCCTGGATGTTGTGGGGCTGTCATGGTTGACACGCCTCTGCAACATCGCGTGGAGGTCGGGGGCAGTGCCTTTGGCATGGCAAACCGGGGTGGTGGTTCCTCTCTTCAATAAAGGGGACCGGAGGGTGTGCTCCAACTTTAGAGGGATCGCACTCCTCAGCCTCCCTGGGAAAGTCTATGCCAAGGTACTGGAGAGGAGAGTCCGGCCGTTGGTCGAACCTCGGATTCAGGAGGAGCAATGTGGTTTTCGTCCTGGCCGTGTCACATCGGACCAGCTCTTTACCCTCTTGAGAATTCTTGAGGGTTCGTGGGAGTTTGCCCAACCAGTTTACATGTGTTTTGTGGACTAGGAGAAGGCACTTGACCGCGTCCCTCGTGTTTTTTTGTGGGGGGTGCTTCAGGAGTATGGGGTATCGGGCTTGTTGTTACGAGCTATTCGGTCTCTGTACGACCGTTGTGAGAGTTTGGTCCGTATTACCAACACTCGGCCAGAGTCATTCCCAGTGAGAGTTGGGACTCCGCCAGGGCTGCCCTTTGTCACCGATCCTGTTCATAATTTTTATGGACAGGATTTCTAGGCGCAGCCAGGGAACTGAGGGTGTCATGCTTGGTGACCACAGGATCTCATCTCTGTTGTTTGCAGATGATGTTGTCCTGTTGGCTTCATCCAGCAATGACCTACAGCTCTTGCTGGGACAGTTTGCCGCTGAGTGTGAAGTGGCTGGGATGAGAATCAGCACCTCCAAGTCCGAGTCCATGGTCCTCAGCCGGAAAAAGGTGGATTGTCCTCTTTGGGTTGGGGACAGGCTCCTGCTCCAAGTGGAGGAGTTTAAGTATCTTGGGGTCTTGTTCACAAGTGAGGGGAGAATGGAGCGAGAGATTTACAGACGGATTGGAGCAGCATCTGCAGTGATGTGGACGTTGTACCGGTCTGTTGTGGTGAAGAGGGAACTGAGCTCTAAGGCAAAGCTGTCGATTTACCAGTCAAACTACGTTCCTACTCTCACCTATGGTCACGAGCTTTGGGTAATGACCGAAAGAACAAGATCGCGGCTACAAGTGGCTGAAATGAGCTTTCTCCGTAGGATTGCTGGACTCACCCTCAGAGATAGGGTGAGGAGCTCAGTCATCCGGGAGAGGCTCAGAGTAGAACCGCTGCTCCTCCACATTGAAAGGAGTCAGTTGAGGTGGGATGGGCATCTGATTAGGATGCCTCCTGGACGCCTCCCACTTGAGGTGTTTCAGGTACGTCCCACTGGGAGGAGACCCCAGGGCAGACCCAGGACTCGGTGGAGAGACTACGTCTCCCAGCTGGTCTGGGAATGCCTTGGTATCCTCTCTGAAGAGCTGGAGCAGGTGGCTGGGGAGAGGGAAGTCTGGGCTTCTCTGCTTGAACTGCTGCCTCTGGGACCCGGACCTCCGTAAAAGCGGTAGAAGATGGATGGATGAAAACTGTACGGAAGTAGCCTGAACAGTTTAGGGAACCCCCAGGGCTAATAATAGGGGCATGCGTTTCATATAGGGACAGCCTCTGCCTCAGGGTTTTGAATGTGTTGTAGTTTATCACTGTAGCATCTGTTCCAGTGTCAATCTTTAGCTGGACTGGTGTCTGAGCTATTTCTAGGGTCACTGTCCATTTACTGGGATCACTCTCTGAATCGATGGCATCCAGATAAAATGATTCAAGTTCACTCGGTTCTTCTCTGACCTTAATGACTGCTTTTAAGCAACACATCCGTTCCCAGTGTCCCTTTTTATTGCATTTTCTGCAGATGGAGCTTTGTGCAGGGCACCCCGATTTATCAGCATGTTGTGCTTTTCTACACTTTGTGCATCTTTCCCCATTACTGGAACTGTGTCCTTTTTCTGCCCTTTTATTAGTGCTTTTTTGTGTTTTACTCTCTTTTCTGTCATAGTTTGCTTTTGGTTGTCTTTCCCTCCAAGAAGGCTTCTTGTACTGAGCAACAGCTTGTATACCGTGTAGATGCGCCCCCTGCTGGCTCATTTGCTGCTCTACATCCTCTGCTTGTCTCGCCATTTGAATAGCTTCTTCTAACGTCAGGTTTTTGGTGAGCTGTAGCTTCTTTGACAAGTCTTTGTCTCTTATCCCAACTACTAGCCGGTCTCTTATATTGTCACTCCTGCTTTGCCCAAACTCAGTTTTCAGATACTTCATATAATGCTCGAATGAAGTTCTCTACTTTCTCATCTCACCTCTGCATCCGCTGGTGAAACTGCACCCTCTCATGTATGACGTTCTTTTGTGGAACAAAATGCTCATCAAATTTGTTCAAAATGAAATCAAAGTCCTTTTCATTGTCTCTCGTGAGGAACATGAAAGACTTGATTCTATTTTCAGCCTCATATCCCATGTCATATATCAAAGTGCTTACTTGGACCTCTCTGTCCTCCTCATTGAGCTTTGTGGCTGTGCGGTAATGGAGAAACCTCTGCCTCCATGCAGGCCACTCTCCCGGTTTGTCGAAGCTGAAGCTCTCTGGCGGTTTGAAGTTCGGCATTTTACATCAGCACAGCTCTCCTCTCTAATCAGACCACTTCTGGCACCATGTCAAGTGAGGAATGATGCACTTACTTCTGTTTAGTCACTTTATTAAGAACAAAAAAGGGATAACACATGACTTCTCGAACTACCTGCCCGCGGCTCTCTCTCTATAGCTCTTCTCTATTTAAGATGCCTCACTACATCCCATCTATGAGCTCTTCCGGTATGCCGCAGATATTCTTCGTTTGAGATGTATCACTACGTTCATCTCTATGACACTCTCGGAACTGGCGGTCCCACAGTCCACAGCCTGACCACTCTTCCCCAGCGCCACTCTTGATAGAAAATCCAAGGCCATAAAACAGGTTACAGCCCATGACGGTAGAACCGTAGGCCATCACGACGAACTCCACATCGGCCATCTCTGCCGATTTGTACTGAGCTGTCAGTGTGACGGTACCCACTGTGGCCAACCGTCCTCCTCCATAGCCACAAAGTGGTGCTGAGACACATCCAATTCTGTAGTGGGGAAAACATTCTCTAACCGTAGCCCAATTTAGCACCGAACTCTCCGCTCCCGTGTCGACCAGCATTGGTACCAGAACTCCATCCAGAACCACTGTGCAGCGTGTGCACCCACAGGTACTCGGGGACACCGTGTGTATCACCATCGGGGCGGGGGGAGTTGAATTCCTGCGCAGGCTCCCCTGCTCTGCTGACTGGCATACTCTAGCGAAGTGGCGTAGATGGCTACATTTTTCGCAGCGCTTCCCTCTTGCCGCACACTCTCTAGCCTTATAGCGGTGCTTCAGGGACCTACATCCCATTCACCTGGGCTTCCCCAGGGCAGACCTCATCTGTGCAGTGTTGGCCTCCTCCACGTTGTCCTCGACGCTCCCATTGCTGTCTGGGTCCACTACTTGCGCGGCCATGGGGGATCTTGAATTTTCCGGTAAAAGGTGCTAGCTTAGCTCCCGAGTTAGCTTGTCTGCTCCTTCAAGGTGTAGTGCCAACTCGACAGCCCTAGTCAGCGTCAACTTACCCAGGAATGAGAGCAGCTTGAAGCAGACCGCAGCACAGCTGGTGTGTTCCACCAACTGGTTGCAAACCATTTCTTCCTCCAACGGCCCAAACCGGCACTCATCGGCCAACTGCCTTAAGTCCAACACAAACCGCTGGATTGGTTTGCCTACCTGTTGGCGGCACTGCCTGAATTTAATCCACCTGATGATGATGTTGTCCGTCACCCTAAAATGGCGGGCCATTAACTCGACCACTTGTTCGTAATTGTCTGCATCTCCAAGCGTGCCCAAAATTCTCTGTCCCTCCATTCCCAGGTTATGTACCAACAAAGCATGAGCCCTTAGCTTCTCATTCATCCCAGGTCCAACGCTACCATATATGTCTGAAAAGCCCCGTACCACTGAGGCCACGGTACTGGCGGTTCCCCCCGGGAGCTCTAGGAATGGTCGAATAGGTGTTCTACACGCCTCCATGTGTTTACTTCTTGTTGCCAAATGTTATGTCGTAACTCGTAGACAAAGATGACACCAGAAGTGGAGCTCAACAGTTCTTTATTATAACGCTGACCTCAGTGCTACAGTCGTACATACAGCCGCTGGCAGAGGTAAGACAGAAGAGACTCCCCCCCCATCTGCAGCCCCTCTTATACAACCGGGGCTGGCGGAACCAGAATCCAGAGCCACCACCCCGCACCACACAAATAAGAGCTCCAATATCAACAGTATAAGAACAGTGAACAAAAACGTAATACCAACTGTAACTGAAATGTCAGGAATCAAGATTACAAAAAAATGCACAATTGTCTTTTCTAATATTTCTGTTCCATGGCTCTCTGGCCTACTTGGTTCTCTTTTTAGTGGACTGACACCCAGGTGTGAATAATGCCTTCACTCATTTCTTGTTTCACAATATCCAAACACTCACAACCGCAAACTCAAAAGTAACCACCCCCCAAAAAAATCCCACCCTGACCCTTAGGGGGCTCTGTAGTTGTCATGTTCAGGTGAGCGCACGCCCCCTCCTTTCCTGTGAGAGATTCCCTGACTCCGCAGGTAATCACTATACCTGCCTGAGTGGACGCACCTGCTACCTCTGGCTTGCCAGCGCAAAAAAGGACCATCATGTTAATGCTTCAGCGCTGGCTCGTTGGGTATACTGCCTGCAACAAGCAAGTGCCTTTAATACTAAACTTGAGGAAGTTAAAATTAATTCCACTCTCTTTTTCTCCTCTCAGGTTGCTGCCATCCGTGCGTTGCATCTCCAGGAATCATTGTGCGCTCACCTGCTCCATCATCCTCACCTCCGCTCAGCTACCTGTCACCACCCGTTCAGACACCGTCTCCAGCTCCTCTCCTTCACTACTTTCTGCAAGCCTCATCCCACTGGTTCGTCTACTTCTGCTGGGGTTCTCTGCCGGGCACTCTGCTCAACTACCGTAAGTGGCAATTTGTTTTCCACTCTTCCCGATCTCCCTCCTCCTATTAATCAGCTCTCGTCTCCTCCCCACAGGCTGAGTCTTCCCCTGGCGAGTGACGTTTTTCTCCAAACCGTGCAGACTTTTTGGATCAATAAACTGCTTAAATATAGCTTCTCTGTGTCGTGCGTGTTTTTCTGGTGTGGCACCCTGCATGTGAGCTGACCGTTCTATCAATATGACAGTAGTACTGAAGCAGAAAAATAAACAAACACCTGGTGACAAACCCCAACCAACAGGTCCCGGGCACCAACCTCCCAAGGAGACAGTGGTCTACACTCAATCGCTTCAGGACTGGACATGGCCCCTGCTTGGCCAGCCTTCACAAATGGGGCAGTATCCCTAGCCCACTGTGCGCATGTGGAGAGGAGCAAACAATGGAACACATCATAGAGGCTTGCCCGCTCCAAAGACTGGAAGGAGGATTACACACCCTCCACACAGCAAACCAGGAGGCAACTGTTTGGCTTGAGGACTTTGCATTCGCTAAATAAATAAATAAGAAAAATAAATTTTTATCATAAGCAGCATTGTGAAGAGGTAATGGTAGTTCATATTTTGAAGGAGATTGGTGGCATCAGTAGTGATATAATACCTGGTTTCTTTTTTCTTTTTTTTAAATTTATAATAAAAAAATGCAATTTTAGATGAAAAAATACTTTTTATTTAATGCATTTTGATCCACATTGAGGACTAAGCAAAACAAACCTCACACATTTATGAGACTAAAGGCTCAAGGAAACGAGTAAAAAAAACAAGTTTTTTTTTTTTAAATCCACAAATTTATGGGAAAAGCATGTTTCATATTTATGAGTAAAAAGTTGTATACTTAGATAAAAAAATTACAAATTATGCAAAAAAGCTTCCAATTTGCAAAAAAGTCTTAAATCTACAAGGAAATAGCTCAAAATTGGGCTGTAAGTCACATAGTCACAAAATTAATTTTATGACTATTAAACGCACAAATTGGCAACAGTAAAATCATTACTTACTACTTTCTTAGTCTTATTCAGGTAATGTTTTGGATGATGAAACTTACTTGTACTTGAGTAAATAATTTCATAATGAATGAATGAATAAATTTTGAGTACAATTTCTGATGGTCTACCCACCTCTGTGACATGAAACCAAAAAGAGCATCTGAATCGGATTACATTTATTTACCTTGATGCAAAGGTAACGTAGGCATAATCAGGCAATGTAGGCATATGGTAATCCCTCATTGTGTCAGTGTATATGTGTATCTGTCTTCCTGTTACCAGCTTTTCAGCTCACCCTGTCAAAATAAAGTGGAAGTAAAGGCTTGTATCATTGTATCGCCATATTTCCTCGACTTTTAATTTGAATTTCCAGATAAGGCTTTGTTTTCAAAGTAAACACAAATTTAACTCACCTGTTACGTATGTCGGTAGTAGGAGCCAAGGATGAGACTGAGTGTTGAACTGGACACACATTTATTAGTCACGCCTTCTCACAATACATGCGCATCCACTAGGCAGAGAAGAGGCCAAGAAACTGCCCCTCCCTCTCACTACCCTCTTATACCCTGGGTGGTGGCGGAACTGGAAAGGTGGAGCCACCTCCCGTGTCACACAATAAAGGTCCCTAACACCCAACACAACATTCTCTCTCTCCTTCAAAAAGGTCCAAAACACACATATACAATTGAGACCCTCCCCAATTTGGAATCTGAATCACGCACTAAGAAAACTAAACAGAAATACCTAAAAGGGCCTATCACAGTCACTCAAAACAACTACAGACGTGGACAAAAATGATGGTACCCCTCTGTTAATGAAAGAAAAACCCACAGTGGTCACAGAAATAACTTGAATCTGACAAAAGTGGTAATAAATAAAAAGTCTATGAAAATTAACCAATGAAAATCAGACAGTGCTTTTGAATTGTGGTTCAATAGAATTATTTAAAAAAAACAAACTCATGAAACAGACCTGGACAAAAATGATGGTACCCTTAACTTAATATTTTGTTGCACAATCTTTTGAGGCAATCACTGCAATCAAACGATTTCTGTAACTGTCAATGAGACTTCTGCACCTCTCAGCAGGTATTTTGGCCCACTCCTCATGAGCAAACTGCTCCAGTTGTCTCAGGTTTGAAGGGTGCCTTCTCCAGACGGCATGTTTCAGCTCCTTCCACAGATGTTCAATAGGATTTAGATCAGGGCTCATAGAAGGCCACTTTAGAATAGTCCAATGTTTCGCTTTTAGCCATTCTTGGGTGTTTTTAGCTGTGTGTTTTGGGTCATTATCTTGTTGCAAGACCCATGACCTGCAACTGAGACCAAGCTGTCTGACACTGGGCAGCACATTTCTCTCTAGAATACCTTGATAGTCTTGAGATTTCATTGTACCCTGCACAGATTCAAGACACCCTGTACCAGATGCAGCAAAGCAGCTCCAGAACATAACAGAACCTCCTCCATGTTTCACAGTAGGGACAGTGTTCTTTTCTTGGTATGCTTCATTTTTGCGTCTGTGAACATAGCGCTGATGTGCCTTGCCAAAAAGTTCCAGTTTTGTCTCGTCTGTCCATAGGACATTCTCCCAGAAGCTTTGTGGCTTGTCAACATGCAGTTTGGCAAATTCCAGTCTGGCTTTTTTATGATTTGTTTTCAACAGTGGTGTCCTCCTTGGTCGTCTCCCTTGAAGTCCACTTTGGCTCAAACAATGACAGATGGTGCGATCTGACACTGATGTACCTTGACCTTGGAGTTCACCATGAATGTGTTTAGAGGTTGTTCTGGGCTCTTTTGTTACCATTCTTCATCAAGTTTCCTCCTGCGGCCACGTCCAGGGAGGTTGGCTACAGTCCCGTGGATCTTAAATTTCTGAATAATATGTGCAACTGTAGTCACAGGAATATCAAGCTGCTTGGAAATGGTCTTATAGCCTTTTCCTTTAACATGCTTGTCTATAATTTTATTTCTAATCTCCTGAGACAACTCTCTCCTTTGCTTCCTCTGGTCCGTGTTCAGTGTGGTACACACCATGTCAACAAACAGCACAGTGACTACTTGTCACCCTTTAAATAGGCCGACTGACTGATTACAAGTTTGTAGACACCTGTGATGTTAATTAGAGGACACATCTTGGTTGAACATGTCCCTATTGTCACATTATTTTCAATTATTTCTAGGGATACCATCATTTTTGCCCAGGCCTGTTTCATGAGTTTGTTTCATGAGTCCCGAGGGGAGAGAGGAGTCAAATTTCTCCCAGACGCAGGTCTGATAGGCCCTGATGTAGTCCCATGCGTCCCACCACACCATGGGCCACCACAATGCCCGCCGGACGAAGTCCACTGTGTGGGCGATGCCAGGATGACAAGCGAAGCGGCTGGTATGGGCCCACTGGAGAACATCACTGCGGAGGGTGGCCAGGATGTAGAGACAATTTCTGGGGCACCCTACTGGCACAGGCTCCCGGGACTGGGCCTGACGGACCCTCCGCTGGATATCCCAAGTAAGGGCACCAAGGACGCATGAAGGTGGGATGATGGTTTGGGGGGGGGTCTACCTCCCTGGAGTCAAACTGGCACGATAGCGCGTCTGGTTTGACGTTCCGGGTGCCAGGCCAGTAAGTGATGGTAAAATTAAACCGCTGGAAAAATAAAGCCCAGCGAACACGCCTGGCGTTGAGTCGGCAGGCCGACCGCAAGTACTCCAGGTTCTTGTGGTCGGTCCACACAATGATGGGGTGAATGGCACCGTCCAACCAATGTCTCCACTCCTCCAGCGCCAACTTAATGACCAGCAGCTCTCTGTCCCCCCCGTCATAATTTCTCTTGGCCGGCGTAGGCCGACGAGAGAAATATGTGCACGGGTGGAGCTTCTTCTCTGAGGACGTACGCTGCGACAGCACAGCGCCAACCTCCGTGTCAGATGAGTCCACCTCAAGGACAAACTGGAGCTGCATGTCAACCTGTGCCAAGATGGGTGTGTCAGTGAACAGGCATTTTAATTTGTTAAACGCCTGTTCTGCTGCCTCGGTCCAGCAAAAGGGGACCTTAATGGAGGTCAGCTGAGTTAAAGGCAGTGCCACCCCACTATAGTTCCTTATGAACCGCCGATAAAAGTTCGCGAACCCAAGGAAGCGTTGGAGCTGCCTACGGGAGTGAGGAGTTGGCCAATCCAGCACTGCCTTCACCTTGGCCGGGTCGGCAATCAGTCTCCCCTCGGCTACTATGAAGCCCAAGAAGGTGGTTAATGTTGTTGAGAACGCACACTTCTCGGCTTTGACGTAGAGCCGGTTTTCCAAGAGCCGTTGTAGAACGGCCCTTACGTGGGCTTCATGCTCCTCTGGCGAGCGGAAGAAATTCAAAATGTCATCAAGATATACAAACACAAATTGATACAACATATCACGGAGGATGTCGTTAATTAACCGCTGGAAGATGGCGGGAGCGTTAGTGAGCCCAAAGGGCATCACAAGATACTTGAATTGCCCCTGGTGTGTCTTAAATGCCGTCTTCCATTCATCGCCCTCACGAATGCGGACCAAATGATATGCATTCCTAAGATCCAATTTAGTGAACACCCGTGAACGCTGAAGGAGCTCGAACGCTGAATTCATCAAGGGTAGAGGGTACTTGTCCTTGATGGTAATAGCATTAAGCTCCCGGTAGTCGATGCACAGGTGCAGCGAGCCATCCCTTTTTCCGACGAAGAAGAACCCAGTTCCGAGAGGAGCCAAAGACGGCTGAATAAGGCCAGCGTTCAGGGACTCCTTTATATACCTCTCCATTGCCTCCCTCTCCGGCCCAGAAATGCTGTATAGCCGATTGGTCAGCAGCCTAGCCCCCGGGATGAGGTCATTAGCACAATCATAAGAGCGGTGAGGCGGCAGCGACAATGCTTTTGACTTGCTAAAGACCTCTCCAAGATCGTGATAAGCCTGGGGGACGAGGCTGAGGTCCGGCGGCTCGACCGGGCAGAGGGAAACGGATAGAGAGGGGGAGCACTCCGCTGAGCGCATACAATGGGCCATGCAAAAAGGGCTCCAGGAGGAAATGGTGTTATGGACCCAGTTTATAATTGGGTTATGCCTCCGGAGCCATGGATACCTGAGGACCACCAGGGAAGATGAAATAGGAAGAACTAAGAAAGTAAGTTCTTTCTGGTGGTTCCTGGAAAGGAGGATGTAGATTGGCACTGTGCTACAAGTGATTACCGCGACCTCCCGGATAGATATGGTCGTGATTCTCTGATCACTGGGCAATTTTCGTGTGGGAATACCCACCTGCTTAACGAATTCAGCAGATACAAAATTACCCTCCGACCCCGAGTCAACCAGCACCTTTATCCTCATCTCAACCCCTGGCAGCTGTACGAGGGTTGAAATAAAAAAATTACCGGGTGGAGTGAATCTAGTCCCGCCCGCCAGACACCCCATGGTCACTGACAGGCCATGTTTCTTTGGCCGCTGGCGGCATTCGTCCCGGCTGTGGTTCAGTGAACCACAGTGCGAGCACGCACCAGCCCTTGGCCTTCACCAGCACTCATCATCGATGAGATGCCGAGAGAGCTCCATCGGCTCAGGCGAAGAGACGGCGCTGCCAGTGTCAGTACTCATGGTGGGTCCACGCGCGGCACATGGACAAGAGAAAGACTAGTACTCCTTCGCGTGTTCACGGTGCCGGTTATCCAAACTGACTGCTTGAGCTATTAGGTCGTCGAGGGTCTTTGGGACAGGGTAAACCACCAGTTCATCCCACAGCTGTTCGTTCAACCCATGGAGGAATGCACTGCGCAAGTCAATTTCATTCCGCCCCGACTCTGCAGCAACAACCCGGAATGCCACCGAGTACTCGGCCGCTGACCGGGTGCCCTGGTGGAGCATCATCAGGCGGCTCATCACATTGCCCTCACTCTCGGTCCAACCGAACGCGCAGGTAAAGGCGTCAACAAATAGATTGAATGTATAGTGCCGCCCCTCGGGGTTGTCTAACGTGGACTGTGCCCACTCAAGGGCTCGGTCCTTCAATAACAGCGTGAAAAACTGTATCTTGGCCGTGTCCCCAAGGTACTCCTCCCCGACCTGCTCCAAATATATACGTACTTGAATTAGAAATCCTTTACATTTCCCCACCTCCCCTGCATACAGGATAGGTGTGGGAATGGTGGTGGTACGCCGCACCATGGTGCGGGGAGTAGGCTGAGGAGCCGGAGCCGGGGGAGATGAATTAGACCAAAGCTGGAGAAGGTTTGTTACCTGCTGTGTCAACACAGCGAGTTGGTGCTCAGTCGCTGACAGGCAATCCAGAGCTGACAGCTCCTATGGTGAAGCACCGGCTGAGCTATCGTCCGGGCTGGCTCATTCTATCTTGGTTAAGCTGACAGCTTACGTGCACGATGCTAGCACAGGACGGAACCACACAAGGGGGGAACGTTCAACAGTTTATTAAATATGGAAAACAGCGCACAGTTAACTAAACAGCCACTCACCAGAGGAAACAATCCACCTGTGGAGAGAAAACGAGAGCTGTCATTGGAGGAACGGAGTAGGGAATATGGGCGAGCCAAATTGCCACTTAGTCAGGGTTCCAAGGATGGACCAGCAGGACAAGGCTGTGAATACTTATGTACATGTGATTTCTTAGTTTTTTATTTTTAATAAATTGAAAAAAATTTTTTTAAAAAAACAACTTTTTTCCCGTTGTCATTATGGGGTATTGTGTGCAGAATTTTGAGGAAAAGATGAATTTAATCCCTTTTGGAATAAGGCTGTACCATAACAAACTGTGGAAAAAGTGAAGCGCTGTGAATACTTTCCGGATGCACTGTAGGTACCGCCAAGGGTCACACACTCCTTCCATCACTTTATGTGGAGACCTCACTTTTAAAAGTCTGCAGGTTATATCAGAAGCCACGACTTACTCTCGGAAATCAGCGATCAATCGTCTTCACAGTGCTTGCCCTTTAAAAATAACTGGTGGAAGTCACATGGTGTGAGGTCGGGAGAGTAAGGGGGATGAGAAAGGATTTCATAGCTGCAGGACCATGCTTACGTCAGCATGCCATACCTTTCAGCTTTAATGGCCTTCTGCAATTTCTGTAGCGGTGAAGTGTAGAAAGAAAGGTACTTAAGGTATCCTTTGCCAGGAAATCCATCATCAATACTCCATGCTGATCCCATAAGGCGTGGTGGTGTCATAATGCTTCCATTATTTTTCATCTTCAGCATCTTGGCAGATGGCAACAGCTTCTTATCAAGGATGTCTCTGTACAGTGCGGCGCCGGTCACCAGTGAGGACGCCGAGCTTTGCTGATTGCAATGCGGAGCAGTTTTCACCTTGAAGAAGGAGCTGAGGCTAGGAGCGGAGCTAGCCGCTATCTAGCCTCAGAGCTAACGCTACAGCTAGTCATAGCTAACACCAACACAAAGAAGCGACTCTGTCCCCGGTTCGTCTCACCAACCCGGCATCGGCCCAGTAGATGGCGGCTGAGCCTCCCACACAGATTCTCAGAATCTTGTGATTGGGGCTCGGCGGAGGAGCTAACTGAGGCCCCAGCTGGATAGGGGCCAGACTGGAGCTCAACTACAACAGCGGTAGGTGGCAGAGCTCAGCGGAGGAGCTAACTGAGGCCCCAGCCAGATCGGAGCACAAGTGCAGCGGCGGTAAATGGCGGGGCTCGGCTGAGGAGCTAACCAAGGCCCCAGCTGGATAGGAGCCGGATCGGAGCTCAACTACAGCGGCAGTGGGTGGCAGGGCTCGGCGGAGGAGCTAACCGAGGCCCCAGCTGGACAGGAGCCGGATCTGAGCTCAACTACAGCGGCGGTAGGCGGCGGAGAAGAGCGGAGGAGCGGAGGAACTAACTGAGGCCCCAGCTGGATTGGAGCTCAACTACAGCGGCAGTAAACGGCGGGGCTTGGCGGAGGAGCTAACCAAGGCCCCAGCTGGATAGGAGCCGGATCGGAGCTCAACTACAGTGGCTGTGGGTGGTGGGGCTTGGCGGAGGAGCTAACCGAAGCCCCAGTTGGACAGGTGCCGGATCGGAGCTCAACTACAGCGGCGGTAGGCAGCAGAAAACAGCAGAGGAGCGGAGGAGCTAACCGAGGCCCCAGCTGGATCGGAGCTCAACTACAGCGGCGGTAAGTGGCGGGGTTAGCAACGGAGGGGCTAGCTGAGGCCCCAGCCGGATCTGAGGTCAGCTGGACAAGATACCGGCAACACCAGCAGAAATAATCCTGTCATCATCAGGTCAGTAAAAAATGCCACCAAAGAAAGAGGAAATGGAAGAGATTAAAAAAAATCTCTGAACTTCATGTCAGAAGAACTTACCAAAGTGGTCAATCAACAGTCCAAATTATTAGGGCTAATGGAGGAAGTCCGAGAGCTGAAATTAACAATTAAGGAAAGAGACAAAAAAAATTGCAGACTTGGAGCGACGCATTGAGGATCTTACAATATGCCCGTATGGATAATTTAATCATTAGTGGACTAGACATTAAATATCAATCACATGCTCATGCTACAGCAGGAATGAGAGGTGAGGAGGCTCCCCCGAGTGAATCAGTCTCCTTGGAAAACCAGGTGCTTCGGTTCCTTGAAAGCAGAAACATAAAGGTTGATGTAAATGCAATTTCAGCCTGCCATACTCTACCCAGAAAGGATAATAAAACAAAGAAATCAATTGTGATGCGCTTTGTGAACAGAAGGGTAAAAAATGACATACTGAGGCAGGCCAGAAAGCTGCAGGGAACAGAAGTTTACCTAAATGAACAGTTAACAAAAACTAATGCTGAAATAGCACACCAAGCACGGATGTTGAAAAGACAAAACAAGATACAGGCAACATGGACAAGAAACTGTAGAGTCTGGATTAAACTAAATGGAACACCTGAAGAAGCAAAGGCCATAATAATGAGAGATCTCACTGACTTAAATAAATGTAGATGAACACTGATTAAGAAATTAAGAGACTACAATAATCCATATCCACACACATGGCGAGAACAGTCCTTTTGTGACATAACATGAAAATGTACTCATGACTGACTTTAGTAGACATCAATTATCCCCAATTGGAGGAAGTCATTTGACACAGAGAGAAGAAATTCAGACTGTGAAAATATCTCATTATGCTGAACACAAACTACAAAAGAAAAAAACTTCTTCAATAATATTCAGAATCACTGTGAATATTACACTGAAAAGCAATTTAAAAGTCAAGTGCAAATAGATGGTAAATTATCAATAATACACTTTAACAGCAGAAGTCTTAACAAAAACTTTCCACAGATTCAGGACTATTTAAAACAGCTAGATAGAAAATATACAGCTATCGCAGTCTCTGAAACTTGGCTCAATGAAGAGCAGGCTTCTTTGATGTCAATAGGGGGTTATCAGATGTTCCATATTAACAGATCTCAAAAAAAAGGGTGGTGGTGTTGCACTGTATATTGATGAACTGTATAGGTGTAAACTTGTAAATGGAATGTCCTTTGCACTACCAGGGATTCTGGAATGTGTTACAGTTGAGACTGACCAAGATAAAACAAAAAATCTAATTATAAGTTGTATATATAGAATGCCGGAAACTTGCATTGAGACATTCAGAGATAAGTTAGTCGAGCTGTACAATAATATAACTAATAAGAAAATGGTTATAATCTGTGGCGACTTCAATATTGATTTACTAAATCTTTTTCAACAAAATGTAATTTTGGCAGGCTGTTCCTGCTGAGGAGACTCAGGTCTTTTGGTGTACAAGGGGCGCTGCTGAAGTCATTCTATGACACGGTGGTGGCATCAGCCATCACTTTTGGAGTGGTCTGCTGGGGCAGTGGCATTACTGCAGCCGATAGGAAGAGACTGAACAAACTGATTAAGAAAGCTAGCTCTGTCCTGGGGCAGCGCCTTGATCCGATGGAGGAGATAGGAGAGAGAAGGACGGTGGCTAAACTGTCATCTCTGCTGGAGTCCGAGTTCCACCCTATGCAGGACATACTGGATGCACTGAGGAGCTCATTTAGCAGCAGACTACATCATCCCAGGTGCACAACCGAGAGGTTTCGTAGGTCCTTCCTACCAACGGCTGTCAGACTGTACAACCTAAGCAGGGCTGCTCGCAGAGATAGCAAAAAGACTTAACAAACTAATAGTTTTTTTGAATGCAAAAAATGCAATAGACTTACACAATGGTCCTCTCCGGCATACAACTAGGAACATACCGGTCGCTGTGGAGGGTGAGAATATGTATGGGCACATAATCATACCATGTAGGATAACTAAATAGACGGTTATGCTGTTTCATCCCACCTAGCAACAATGCTCTGCACTGTGTGTGTTTATATATTTACATATTTATTCCATCTAGCTACAATGCTCTGCACTGGGTGTGTTTATATTTATATATCTATATATTTATTCCATCTAGCTACAATGCTCCGCACTGTGTTTTTATATATCTACATATTATTCCATCTAGCTACATTGCTCCGCACTGTGTGTGTTTATATACTTGCATATTTATTCCACCTAGCTGCAATGCTCCGTACTGTGGGTGTTTATATATTTACATATTTATTCCATCTAGCTACAATGCTCTGCACTGTGTGTTCATATATTCATATATTTATTCCATCCAGCTACAATGCTCTGCACTGTGTGTCTGTGTGTGTGTGTGTGTATATATATATTTTATAGTAATATGTACATATGTATATTAGCTGCTCTTGCTTGCTTGTTTTTTTTCTTGCCTTCTGATTGTTGCTCTGAGTGTTGCTATCCCTGTGCTGTTGCAATCCTGGAATTTCCCCATTGTGGGACTAATAAAGGTTTATCTTATCTTATCTTATCTTAATTACAGAGTTCATGAATTCTATGTACAGTATGAGTCTATATCCTACAATAACACATCCCTGTAGAATCACAGTCCACACTGCTACACTTATTGACAACCTGTTTCGTAATATTATTGATAAGAAAATAGAAAGTGTATTATTGATAAATGACATAAGTGACCATCTGCCAGTCTTTGCCCTTATCGATGGCCACACAGGGGTCAATACAGAAAAAACTTTAAAATCTTTCAGATACAAATCACAAAATGCCATCAGTTCTTTAAAAGAAGACCTGCTGAAGCAAGACTGGACAAAAGTCTATGTATCAGATGTAAATGAAGCCTATGATACATTCGTGAACATTGTAACCGCTCTTTATGAAAAAAATTGTCCATTAGTAAAGAAAAAGCTTAAACAGAAATTTGTCGATAAGCCATGGTTAACTAAAGGATTACAAAAAGCGTGTAAAAAGAAAAATTCACTATATAAAGTTTTTCTAAAGAAAAGGACAAAAGAGGCAGAGCAGCAGTATAAAACATACAAAAATAAGTTAATATATATAATGAGATGTAGTAAAAGAGACTATTACAGTAAAGAACTGGAGAAAAACAGAGATAGCACTAAAAATACATGGACAATACTTAACAATATTCTTGGAAATAAAAACAGAAATACAAGCTACACAACCAATCTTTAAAAAAAAAAAAAAAACGACTCAGAGTGTGAATGCAGTCTCACCTGCAGATGAATTTAATAAATTTTTAGTTAACATTGCTCCTAATTTGGTATGAGAAATACCCATTACAGCACCTATAGGTGATACAATAAGCAAAAACATTGCTATAAAAGATTCCATCTTCATAAAGAACACAGATGAGAAAGAGGTCATTGAAATTGTTAAATCGTTTAAAAGTAAAACATCTACGGATTGTGATGTATTGACATGCTTTTAGTGAAAACTATCATTGAATGCTTAGTGAAGCCACTGTAACCTGTCTCTCCAAGCAGGTATATTTCCCAATGCTATGAAAATAGCCAAAGTAATTCCAATATACAAGCTGGGTGACAGAGGGGAATTTTCAAACTATAGGCCTATTTCACTATTGCCACAATTTTCTAAGATACTCTAAAAAAATATTCTGTGAGAGAACTGACAACTTTATAATGAAGAATAATTTATTGTGTGAGCAACAATATGGGTTCAGACACAAGAGGACAACTGCATTTGCTCTAATGGAATTTATAGAAAAAATATCAACTGCTGTAGAAAATAAAGAGTATTCAGTTGGGGTATTCCTGGATCTTAAAAAAAGCATTTGATACAGTGGATCATAAATTACTGTTGTGGCGGTTTGGTGTAAACCCCCACAAACAGACTGGTCAAACACAGCGCTCGGCTAGAGCAAATAACAGAACAGTGAAATGTGTATTAATGTCTACAGGCAGCCCCGCTTCATCTGGCTCACTTCTGTGATGTTAATGTTGCCTTTCATGCACTGTGTTCATGCATCCTGTCCTTACTGTGACCTAGAGACTGAGATCAATATGTCTCTCAAATGCAAATATCTCATGCCTGTTCTGTTATCTCTTTGATCATACCAACTGCTGTGAATGCTTTGATGTATTGTTGTAGCTGAGTATATAAGCTGTCTGAATTTCATGTTCATCCTCTCAATTCTCACTTCTACAACGGCTGCTGCTGGACACAGACTTTGTGTCCCCTCTTCACTGAGAGCCTGAGGAATTCGGCTTCAGCCTGCTCACGCTATGGGCTGGAGCCGAGTTCCCGTGACGGCGGTATAATTAATAAAACCTGCTTAAAACCTCAGCAGGTTCGCCGAGCAGGTTTTATTAATCATACCGCCGTCATGAGCTCCTCTCCCGGCGCCGTGCGTGTGCGCCGGGAGCGAGCCCACGGCTCTCAGTGAAGAGGGGACACAAAGTCTGTGTCCAGCCGCAGCCGTTGTAGAAGTGAGAATGGAGAGCGTGAACATGAGATTCAGACAGCTTATATACTCAGCTACAACAATACATCAAAGCATTCACATGGGTTGATATGAGCATTTGCATATGAGAGGCACAGACAGGATGCATGAACACAATGCATGGATGGCACATTAACCTCACAGCAGTGAAATGCATAAATGGCAGATTAGATCACAGCATGCAGCGGAAAAAACCCAGGAGTAGGGAGCTGTCTGTCCCTGTGTGTTGTGGGGGTTGAAACCAAACCGCCACAGCTCCCCCCCAGAGGGCTCGGCAGGTGGCCGAGACCTCGATAGTGCAGTTTGGGCAGCGAGCAGGGAAAAGCTCTGTGCAGGAGGGGGGTGGGGGGTAGTAAAAGCCGGCCGGAGACCATGAAAACGTCCGGGCCGCACAAAAATTGCTTGTGGGTCCGCGATGTCGAAGGGCTGTCCCGTTGAACGTGCAGAGGTCCACAAGAAGAAAAATTAGTCACTGGCTCCTCCCGCGATTAAGTCCTGCAAGGATTAATAGCGGCCATGAAGAAAAGACGAGGCTGCGTGGCGGCTGTGATGAGAGCAGAGGGACTGGTGTGTTGGCTTTAGGTGCGGGCACAACCTTAAAGCTCTCGGGAACTGCAAACCGCTGAATTTCCCTTGTGTGCCGTGGCTAAGACCATAAAATCCAGTGAGCAAGCTGCGTGCCTCAGGTGAACGAGCAAGCCTGAAGGGCCAGTGTGCAGCAGAAGGAAGGCGGTCAGAAAAGCCGTATTTGTCCCGTGCGTGGTGTGCGCCGTCCTCGTAACTCCCCGGTGCGTGCGCCGGGGTTCCGTGAAGGATGGGCCAGCTGGAGAGGAGAACCAGGGTCAGGGAGCTTAATCATCCCTGTTCAGTGTGTTGGAGCGGTGAAGGGAAGTAGACGCTCTGTCACTCACTCGGTCATGGTGCGTTCAGGTCCACGTGTGCTCCGTCGGCCATGGGGATCGCCGTCGTGGAGAGGGGACGAGGTGCATGCGCTCTCGTGTGGAGGAGCTGTGAGCGCGGCCGGTCCAGCGTGGATGTGCCGATCTAGGCGTGCAGATCTCACCATGAAACGTTGCTCAGCTTTCCCGGTCGTGGGTGTTCTCCGGGGAGTTTCGCCTGGAAACTCCGCGTTGAGGTCTCCCTGAAGCAGAAGGGAGGGCAGATCAGTCAGGCTGCCGCGTTCGCTTGTCGTCGGAGAATCACCGCCGGGTGTTGCGTTCGCTGGCAGCGTGTTCGTTTCAGCGTCGGGTCACCAGTGCAGCGGATGATATAAAGCGGCGTTGTTGGAGGTTTTAAGGAGAGTTTTAAGGTTGTGCCCGCACCTAAAGCCAACACGCCAGTCCCTCTGCTCTCATCACAGCCGCCACGCAGCCTCGTCTTTTCTTCATGGCCGCTATTAATCCTTGCAGGACTTAATCGCGGGAGGAGCCAGTGACTAATTTTTCTTCTTGTGGACCTCTGCACGTTCAACGGGACAGCCCTTCGACATCGCGGACCCACAAGCAATTTTTGCGCGGCCCGGACGTTTTCATTGTCTCCAGCCGGCTTTTACTACCCCCCACCCCCCTCCTGCACAGAGCTTTTCCCTGCTCGCTGCCCAAACTGCACTATCGAGGTCTCGGCCACCTGCCGAGCCCTCTGGGGGGGAGCTGTGGCGGTTTGGTTTCAACCCCCACAACACACAGGGACAGACGGGGTTTTCCCAGACCGCCACAATATCAACCCATGTGAATGCTTTGATGTATTGTTGTAGCTGAGTATATAAGCTGTCTGAATTTCATGTTCAACCTCTCATTCTCACTCTGCAACTGCTGCTGCAGGACACAGACATTGTGTCCCTCTTCTCTGAGAGCCGTGGGCTCGCTCCCGGCGCGCACGCACGGCGCCGGGAGAGGAGCTCGTGACGGCGGTATGATTAATAAAACCTGCTTAAAACCTCAGCATCGCTGCCTTATTTTATCATCCGCCGCACTTCATGGTGCATTCAGGTCCACGTGTGCTCCGTCGGCCATGGGGATCGCCGTCGTGGAGAGGGGACGAGGTGCATGCGCTCTCGTGTGGAGGAGCTGTGAGCACGGCCGGTCCAGCGTGGATGTGCAGATCTAGGCGTGCAGATCTCACCATGAAACGTTGCTCAGCTTTCCCGGTCGTGGGTGTTCTCCGGGGAGTTTCGTCTGGAAACTCCGCGTTGAGGTCTCCCTGAAGCAGAAGGGAGGGCAGATCAGTCAGGCTGCCGCGTTTGTTTGTCGTCGGAGAATCACCGCCGGGTGTTGCGTTCGCTGGCAGCGTGTTCGTTTCAGCGTCGGGTCACCAGTGCGGCGGATGATAAAATAAGGCAGCGATGCTGAGGTTTTAAGCAGGTTTTATTAATCATACCGCCGTCACGGCAACTCGGCTCCAGCCCATAGCGTGAGCAGGCTGAAGCCGAATTCCTCAGGCTCTCAGTGAAGAGGGGACACAAAGTCTGTGTCCAGCAGCAGCCGTTGTAGAAGTGAGAATTGAGAGGATGAACATGAAATTCAGACAGCTTATATACTCAGCTACAACAATACATCAAAGCATTCACAGCAGTTGGTATGATCAAAGAGATAACAGAACAGGCATGAGACATTTGCATTTGAGAGACATATTGATCTCAGTCCCTAGGTCACAGTAAGGACAGGATGCATGAACACAATGCATGAAAGGCAACATTAACATCACAGAAGTGAGCCAGACGAAGCGGGGCTGCCTGTAGACATTAATACACATTTCACTGTTCTGTTATTTGCTCTAGCCGAGCGCTGTGTTTGACCAGTCTGTTTGTGGGGGTTTACACCAAACCGCCACACTGTTAAAGAAACTACAAAATTATGGTATTGGGGTTAGCACTGTCCTGGTTATGAAGTTACTTAAAGAACAGATATCAGTATGTATATGTTGGTAACAAAAACTCACAGTTACTGAAGGTTACTTGCGGAGTCCCACAGGGTTCAGTTTTGGGGTCATTGTTATTCAATATGTATATAAATGATATATGTAAAGTTTTGGAAAAAATGGATTTAATACTGTTTGCAGATGACACTAATTTATTCTGCAGTGGAAGCAACTTGGAACAACTTTTGGATACACTCGGAAAGGAATTAGGAAAGCTCAAACTGTGGTTTGATTCAAACAAATTAACGCTCAATTTAAGTAAGACAAAATTTATAATTTTTAACAACCATCACAACAACTCAGTATCTAAACTCAGTGTAAATGGTGTAGAGATTGAAAGGGTATCCAAAATTAAATTCCTTGGAGTAATAATTGATAATAAACTGTGTTGGAAGTCACATATTAATTATATTAAAGGTAAAATATCCAAATCAATTGCAATACTACACAGAGTGAAATATTTGCTGAATCAACCCACACTATATACTTTGTATCATTCATTAATACTCCCATACATGACATATTGTGCTGAAGTATGGGGAAATACATATAAAACAAACATATATCCAGTTTTTATGCTTCAGAAGAGAGCTATTAGAATAATAAACCAAGCTGCTTACAGGGAATCAACAAACCCACTTTTTCTTAAATTAAAAGCTCTCAAGTTGAAAGATCTGGTTAATTTTAAAACTGCAGTAATAATGTTTAAAGCGAAGAATCTATCACCGCCTGCAAATATCCAAAAGTTGTTCCAAATAAGGGAGAAACAATATCATTTCAGAGGAACATATATATTTCAAAAACCTTCAGTGAGAACTACTACCAAGCAACACTGTGTTTCAGTGCAAGGAGTCAGACTGTGGAACGCTTTTGGACCTGAATTAAAATCATGTACAACGCTTGGACAATTTAAACAAAAGCTAAAGGAAGAAATACTCCAAACATATATACAAAACGATATATAAAATCACAAAAGGATTATAATATCCAGTCTGCATTGTGCTGTTGCTTAGTTTTTTGTAACGTTTTGTCTTGGCTTTGTTCTGGTTTGTAATCACTTTTATTTTATTTTCCTTTTGAATTCTTAGATGAAATATGGGTGGGCAATATAAGCTGCGGCTTCAGCCATCACCCATTTCAGATAACTTATGTTGAATTGTATAATCAGAGGAGTTATTGTTTAATTTGACCTTGGTGATTTTTTCCCCCTTTGTTATATTATTCTGTTCCTTTCTCTTATTCTTTTAATCTCATTTGTTGGAAATAAAGATTCATTCATTTATTCATTCATTACTTCTACTGGGCTTTAGAATCATAGTGATGGGTCCATGTTTCATCCTGCATGATTAGTCTTTTGAAGAATTCCTCTTGGTTTTCTTGGCACATGGTTAAAAGAGGCTGAGTGCATGTGACTCCTTCCTGCTTCTGGAAAGGTGTGAGCAATCAGGGAATCCATCATGCAAACAACTTTCACATGTGCAAATGGTCATGCAATGATCCTCCAAAATGGTGGCCTCCTCTTGGTGGATGGTGTCTTCTTCAATGGCACACTGTGGTTGCCTGGGAAGGGGTACCGTGCCCGACCACACTTGAACTGTTGATGTAAAAGAGAAACTCTTAGGAGTTCAGAGCTGCAAATTACTACATGGCCTATAGAGGTATGCATTTCATATATATAAATATCGTTGGCCTCTGTCGGTCTATGATGACCATGGAAGAGAATCCTAAACGTCTACTCTGCTGGAATAGCACCGCCTGTGGCTGAACAGGCCGATGCACGAATGGCAGTCCCTGTCACACAGGTCGCACTTGTGGGTGGTCTCCGTGCTGCTGGGTCTGTGGCGGTTCTTCCTGCGGGTCCTTTTTTCATCTGCTGCAGCAGTCAGTCTCTCTTCACCCGCCTTGAGCTGTCTGTTCAGGGTGCCTCTCCATTTGGAGCGGTCCGTTGCAAGGTCCTCCCAGCACTCTGTGTTGATCTCCAGGGCCTTCATGTCTCTCTTGCAGACGTCTCTAAAGCGCAGCTTTGGGCGACCAACGTCTCTCCTGCCAGTTGCCAGTTCTCCGTAGAGGACGTCTTTGGGGATTCTGCCATCCTCCATACGGTGAACGTGGCCTAGCCAGCGGAGCCTGCGCTGCCTGAGTAGAGTGAACATGGAGGGAAGGCCGGCGCGGGATAGAACTTCTGTGTTGGGCACTTTGTCCTGCCAGGATATGTCCAGGATGTGGCGAATGCAGCGCAAGTGGAAGGAGTTCAGTCTCTTTTCCTGCCGGGCGTATGTTGTCCACGTCTCACTCTCATAGAGCAGTGTGCTGATGACGCAGGCGTTGCACACTGCCATCTTCGTCTTGACAGAGAGTTTGGGATTCTCCCACACTCGTGTGGTGAGGCGAGCGAGTGTGAAGGCTGATTTTCCAATCCTCTTGTTGATCTCTGTATCAAGGGAGAGGTTGTTGCTGATCGTGGACCCCAGGTACGTGAACTGATTCATGACCTCCAGCTCGTAGTCGTCGATGGTGATGGTTGGTGGTGCTTCCGTGCCTTGCGCCAAGAGGTTAGTCTTCTTCAGGCTGATGGTAAGCCCGAAGTCCTTGCATGCCTTGGAGAAGCGGTCCATCAGGGTCTGAAGCTCCTGCTGTGTGTGGGTTGCGACTGCAGCGTCGTCTGCGAACAGCATGTCTCTGATTAGAGCCTCGCATACTTTGGTTCTGGCTTTCAGGCGGGCGAGGTTGAAAAGCCTGCCGTCAGATCTTGTGTGCAGGTAGATTCCCTCTGTTGCTGTGCTGAAGGCATGCCTCAGGAGCATAGCAAAGAAAATCCCAAAGAGGGTTGGCACAAGTACACAGCCCTGTTTCACTCCGCTGTGTATGTTGAATGGCTCTGAGATGTTGCCGTTGTGCTGCACTATCCCCTGCATGTTGGTGTGAAATGATTCGATGAGGCTTTGTAACTTTGGTGGGCATCCTATCTTTGGCAGGATCTTGAAAAGGCCCTCTCTGCTGACCAGATCGAACGCTTTGGTGAGGTCGATGAAGGCGACGTACAGGGGCATGTTCTGTTCTCTGCATTTCTCCTGGAGTTGGCGGATGGAGAATATCATGTCTACCGTCGATCGCTCAGCGCGGAAGCCACACTGAGACTCGGGGTAGACACGTTCAGCAAGCTTCTGTAGACGAACGAGAACAACTCGTGCGTAGACTTTGCCAACAACGCTGAGGAGGGAGATGCCCCTGTAGTTGTTGCAGTCGCTTCTCTCCCCTTTGTTTTTGTAGAGGGTGATGATCTTGGCGTCCCTCATGTCCTGTGGTACGGCACCTTCCTTCCAACACTGGCAGAGGACGTCATGCAATGGCAGCAGTAGGGCGGTCTTGCAGTGCTTGATCAGGTCAGGGGGTATGCCGTCGTTGCCGGGTGCCTTGCCAGCGGCCAAGCTATCAATGGCCTTGCTGAGTTCGTCGATGGTTGGCTCGGTGCCAAGTTCGTCCATGGATGGCAGGCAGTCGATGCATCAAGGGCTGACGGTGTCACGGTGTTCTGTCTGGAGTAGAGGTCGGAGTAGTGTTCCACCCATCTCTCCATCTGCTTGTTCTTTTCTGTGATCATCTCCCCAGTGGAGGATTTGAGGGGGGCCATCTTGCTCTGAGCCGGACCAAGTGCTTTCTTGATGCCATCGTACATACCACGGATGTTCCCTGTTATGGCAGCGGTTTGAATGCCTTGGCTAAGCCGAGTCCAGCACTCGTTGGCACAGCGCCGAGCAGTCTGCTGAACTTTGCTTCTCGCAGCCCTGAGAATCTGGAGATTCTTCTCGTTTGGGTACTTCTTGTACTCAGCAAGTGCTGAGCGCTTGGCTTCAATGATGGGGGTCATCTCGGTCAACTTGGCATCAAACCAGTCCTGTGACTTCAAGGTCTTCCTCCCAAAGGTAGCCAAGGCTGTGCGGTGGATGGTGTTTCGCAGCTCTTCCCACTTCTGCTTTGCAGATTCTCCTTCTTGTGGTACACCAAGTTCCTTCTCAAAGGTGGAGGCAAACTGCTCAACAAGTTCTGGTTGAGCCATCTTGCTGGTGTCAATCCGTGCCTTTCCAGGCTGTCTAGCACGATGGAATTTCTTCAGCTGCAGCTTGACCTTGCAACACACCAATGAATGGTCTGTGTCGCAATCTGCACTCTGGAACGAACGGGTGATTAGCACGTTCTTCAGTGAGGTGCGCCTGGTCAGGATCAAGTCCAGCTGGTGCCAGTGCTTTGAGCGCGGATGTTGCCAGGAAACCTTGTGTTGGGGCTTGGTCTTGAAGAACGAGTTTGTGATGCACAGATCGTGATATGTGCAGAACTCGAGCAGCCGCTGTCCGTTGTCATTCATTCTGCCCATGCCAAAAGGTCCAAGACAGGAGGGCCAGGAGTTGTGGTCAGCACCCACTCTGGCATTGAAGTCTCCAAGGAGAATGAGTTGTTCAGAGTTGGGGATGATCCTGACAGTTGTTGCGAGATTCTCGTAGAACTCGTCTTTTGCCTCTGGTGTGGCTGTCAGTGTTGGGGCATACACACTGACGGGGGTGACTGGGCCTTGGGTGGTGTTCAGGCGGAGGGTGAGGAGTCGTGCAGATCCAGTGCTGCCCGGTTCCACCATCTTCAGCAAGGTGTTCTTCACTGCAAAGCCCACTCCGTGTTCCCTGTGTTCGTCACTGTCCTTTCCCTGCCAGTAGAATGTGTAGTCCTTCTCTCTCAGTGTGTCTGCGTCAGCCAACTGTGTTTCCTGGAGAGTGGCAATATCCACTCCCAGTCTCTTCAGCTCATTATTGATGATGGCAGTCTTCCTGGTGTCGTTGATGTCCTTGAGGTTAGCAGCGAGTCCTGTCATCATAGTGCGGACGTTCCAAATTCCCAGTTTTAGAGTTGGTCTCTTTTGTTTTATTGTCTTGCCTGGTGCGAAGGTTCTCAGCCTGCTGTTCGGACTTCTCCTCATCCCCATGCACCCAATGAGGAAAGCAAGCTGTGGCAGGACAACACCTTATCGGCTGGGGGCTGCCCAGCTTGAGGCGGGCGGTAGCTGTCCAGTGAGATCCGATGATCCCTCCCACCGTCGGGAACAACCCCTGGTGCCGAGCTCTACGTCAATTGAGCGGTGGCTTATAACCGGTAACTGTCATTCCCCGTGTTTTGTCTATGCCAAAGGCGAAGCTGGAGTGTCCTCTCCAGTGATCCGGTGTTCTACCTTCCAGCGTTGGGCATTGGTAGGATTCAAGCCTGGGCAGGAAGATATGGAGGACAAGATGTTGCCCATGCAGCATGTCCCCCCTCTCCACGTCACTGATGAATCCAAAGGAACAGCAGGGCTGCTACAGTTTGGCACCAGCGCCGTTGCAGGAGCTGCCAGAACGATGTTGAGCACAACATAGAACTGCCTTAGGGGCTCCAACTCCGGATTTTTCCTCAGGGTTGACTCCCGAAGCCTTTCCCGTGACCGGGTATGCCGCAAGGCAGCGGGGGTTTGAAATCAGGGTTTACCTTCCCCTAGATGGGCTACCTTCCCAGGTTGACGAGCCACCATCTACCCGAAGCATCTGGTTTTAAGGCGCCAGAGATCTGCCCACGCCCCTTCTCCTATTAGTAAAAGCAGTTCCGCCGGGCTTAGAGACTAAACCACACGGGCAGGCTAGGAGTTGGACTTAGTTGTCAGAGGCTTTTCGAGACGCACGCCATCAGGAGCATTTTATGAGCACTGGGAGCTTAACCCCAGTGCCGCTCCTGGCTATGACAACCTTGGAACCTTGGAATATATAAAAATATATATATATATATATGTGTGTGTGTGTGTGTGTGTGTGTGTGTGTGTGTGTGAAATGCATTCATGAATATATATTCATGTATGCATATATTCATGCATACATGAATATATATACGATATACATGAATATATATATTCATTCATCTTCTTCCGCTTAATCCTTTTCGGGTCGCGGGGGTGCTGGAGCCTATCCCAGCATCTTTGGGCGAGAGGTAGGGTACACCCTGGACAGATCGCCAGTCCATCGCAGGGCCAACACAGAGAGACAGACAACCATTCACTCTCACAGTCATACCAAAGGACAATTTAGAATCCCCAGTTTTGATGCCAGTTAACCTAACTTGCATGTTTTTGGCATGTGGGAGGAAACCGGAGAACTCCCGGAGTAAACCCACGCAGACACGGGGAGAACATGCAAACTCCACACAGATCACTGTTGGTCAGGGGCTGGGATCGAACCCAGGATCCCCCGGCCAAGGGTGAGTTGCTGTGCTCTCGTCGGCCTCCGTCGGTCTATGATGACCATGGAAGAGAATCCTAAACGTCTACTCTGCTGGAACAGCACTGCCTGTGGCTGAACAGTCCGATGCGCGAATGGCAGTCCCTGTCACACAGGTCGCACTTGTGGGTGGTCTCCGTGCTGCTGGGTCTGTGGCGGTTCTTCCTGCGGGTCCTTTTTTCATCTGCAGCAGCAGTCAGTCACTCTTCACCCGCCTTGAGCTGTCTGGTCAGGGTGCCTCTCCATTTGGAGCGGTCCGTTGCAAGGTCCTCCCAGCGCTCTGTGTTGATCTCCAGGGCCTTCATGTCTCTCTTGCAGACGTCTCTAAAACGCAGCTGTGGGCGGCCAACGTCTCTCTTGCCAGTTGCCAGTTCTCCATAGAGGACGTCTTTGGGGATTCTGCCATCCTCCATACGGTGAACGTGGCCTAGCCAGCGGAGCCTGCGCTGTCTGAGTAGAGTGAACATGGAGGGAAGGCCAGCGCGGGACAGAACTTCTGTGTTGGGCACTTTGTCCTGCCAGGATATGTCCAGGATGTGGCGAATGCAGCGCAAGTGGAAGGAGTTCAGTCTCTTTTCCTGCCGGGCGTATGTTGTCCACGTCTCACTCCCATAGAGCAGTGTGCTGATGACGCAGGCGTTGTACACTGCCATCTTTGTCTTGACAGAGAGTTTGGGATTCTCCCACACTCGTGTGGTGAGGCGAGCGAGTGTGAAGGCTGATTTTCCAATCCTCTTGTTGATCTCTGTATCAAGGGAGAGGTTGTTGCTGATTGTGGACCCCAGGTACGTGAACTGATTCACGACCTCCAGCTCGTAGTCGTCAATGGTGATGGTTGGTGGTGCTTCCGTGCCTTGCGCCAAGACGTTAGTCTTCTTCAGGCTGATGGTAAGCCCGAAGTCCTTGCATGCCTTGGAGAAGCGGTCCATAAGGGTCTGAAGCTCCTGCTGTGTGTGGGTTGCGACTGCAGCGTCGTCTGCGAACAGCATGTCTCTGATTAGAGCCTCGCGTACTTTGGTTCTGGCTTTCAGGCGGGCGAGGTTGAAAAGCCTGCCGTCAGATCTTGTGTGCAGGTAGATTCCCTCTGTTGCTGTGCTGGAGGCATGCCTCAGGAGCATAGCAAAGAAAATCCCAAAGAGGGTTGGCGCAAGTACACAGCCCTGTTTCACTCCGCTGCGTATGTTGAAAGGCTCTGAGACGTTGCCATCGTGCTGCACTATCCCCTGCATGTTGGTGTGAAACGATTCAATGAGGCTTTGCAACTTTGGTGGGCATCCTATCTTTGGCAGGATCTTGAAAAGGCCCTCTCTGCTGACCAGATCGAACGCTTTGGTGAGGTCGATGAAGGCGACGTACAGGGGCATGTTCTGTTCTCTGCATTTCTTCTGGAGTTGGCGGATGGAGAATATCATGTCTACCGTCGATCGCTCAGCGCGGAAGCCACACTGAGACTCGGGGTAGACACGTTCGGCAAGCTTCTGTAGACGAACGAGAACAACTCGTGCGTAGACTTTGCCAACAACGCTGAGGAGGGAGATGCCCCTGTAGTTGTTGCAGTCGCTTCTCTCCCCTTTGTTTTTGTAGAGGGTGATGATCTTGGCGTCCCTCATGTCCTGTGGTACGGCACCTTCCTTCCAACACTGGCAGAGGACGTCATGCAATGGCAGCAGTAGGGCGGTCTTGCAGTGCTTGATCAGGTCGGGGGGTATGCCGTCGTTGGCGGGTGCCTTGCCAGCGGCCAAGCTATCAATGGCCTTGCTGAGTTCGTCGATGGTTGGCTTGGCGTCAAGTTCGTCCATGGATGGCAGGCAGTCGATGGCATCAAGGGCTGACGGTGTCACGGTGTTCTGTCTGGAGTAGAGGTCGGAGTAGTGTTCCACCCATCTCTCCATCTGCTTGTTCTTTTCTGTGATCATCTCCCCAGTGGAGGATTTGAGGGGGGCCGTCTTGCTCTGAGCCGGACCAAGTGCTTTCTTGATGCCATCGTACATACCATGGATGTTCCCTGTTATGGCAGCGGTTTGAATGTCTTGGCTGAGCTGAGTCCAGTACTCGTTGGCACAGTTTAGTTTAGTTTAGTTTAGTTTATTTGAAAAGGGACAATGCAATTTCATAAAACACATGATTACACATGGTTAAAAAAGCCAGAATTAGCCAAAAGGCTAGTTTTCATCTGTAGTCCCCTGGCCAAGATGTAAAAAAGCAGTAAAATGCATCTACAAGAAAAAAACATGGTTAGACATTTAAGAGGGCACTAATGTAACAAATAATATATACATAACAAACCGTACACTGAAACACAACATCAAACATCACAGCAGACTTATCTTTTAGTGTTGGCAGCTGTAGGTGTTTATAAGCCACATTTTCAATTTTTTTGTGAAGGCCTTGAATGTTGTGAGCAGTTTAACCTCCTCAGGTACTGAGTTCCACTCACTAGCGCTCCTCACTGACCAGGCCGACTTACTGAAAGTGCTCCTGCGCAGAGGAATGAAACAGTCACCTCTGACAGAGCCTCGAGTGACGCGATCAGAGCTGTTTCTTTGGCTGATGAACTCTGCCAGAGGATCTGGAGCCAAATCATGCAGTACTTTATAAGTCAAATTTAAATTTGCAAATGTATGAAGACTATCCCAATTTAAAAGACTGTATTTTTTTAAAATTGCACAATGATGATAATGCCTAGGTTTTTTATCCATAACTTTAACTGCTTGTTTGTACAAAACTTCCAATGGTTTTTTTGCACCCAAACCCGCCTGGGACCAGCTAGTTAGGCAATAGTTGAAGTGACTCAGAATCATTGAATGCAAGTATATTTTTGCAGCTTCAGTTGACATTTCATTTCGAATTGCACGAAAATTTGCAAGATTTAACTTGATTTTTTTACACAATTTAGCAATATGGGCTTTAAAGGAAAGCTGTGAATCTATTATTAACCCAAGATATTTATATTGGCTAACAATTTGTATTTTTCCTCCATTAACATGTATGTCAGGGTCAGGTGACACTCTATTTATTTTAGTGAAATACATGCCTACAGTTTTAGAAACATTTAACTGTAGACAGCACTCCTGCAACCAAGTTGTGACATAGGACATTGTTTTACTAAGTTTAGCAGCAACAGTGTTTTTGGAGCGACCATGAACAAAAAAAACCGTGTCGTCTGCATACATTAAGCATTCAGCTTCAGAACAAACAGTGGGCAAATCATTAATATAAAGACTAAATAAAAGGGGGCCTAATATTGATCCCTGAGGGACTCCAGAAGTTAGCCTAAGAGAATCAGATCTGCAGTTGTTAACTGATACACATTGTGTTCGATCATGCAGATATGATTCAATCCAGCTCACAGCATTGTGAGAAAAGTTAAATTTAAAGAGCTTGGTAAGAAGAACAGAGTGATTTACTGTATCGAATGCTTTCCTGAGGTCCAAAAACACAGCCCCTACAACTCCACCCTTATCAAGAAAAGATTTTATTTTCTCAATGAAGAGGCATGTAGCCATTTCAGTGGAATGCTTGGATCTGAAACCAAACTGCATGGCATGGAGAGAGGGGGAACTACTGTTTAAATAATGGACAATCTGTTCTGCCACCCATTTTTCTGCAATTTTGGAAATGGCCGGAAGAATGCTTATTGGTCGGTAGTTATGCAGAAGAGTTGAGTCACCGGATTTAAAAACAGGGGTAACAATAGCAGATTTCCAGGCCTTTGGAAAATGGCCAGATGAAATTGAAAGATTAATGATTGAGGCAATAGGAGTGGCGAGAGCTGAACCTAAATCTTTGAGCATGTTCGTGTCCATTCCAAAAACATCCTTTGCTTTAGATGGCAGCGCCGAGCAGTCTGCTGAACTTTGCTTCTCGCAGCCCTGAGAATCTGGAGATTCTTCTCGTTTGGGTACTTCTTGTACTCAGCAAGTGCTGAGCGCTTGGCTTCAATGACGGGGGTCATCTCGGTCAACTTGGCATCAAACCAGTCCTGTGACTTCGAGGTCTTCCTCCCAAAGGTAGCCAAGGCTGTGCGGTGGATGGTGTTTCGCAGCTCTTCCCACTTCTGCTTTGCAGATTCTCCTTCTTGTGGTACACCAAGTTCCTTCTCAAAGGTGGAGGCAAACTGCTCAACAAGTTCTGGTTGAGCCATCTTGCTGGTGTCAATCCGTGCCTTTCCAGGTTGTCTAGCACGATGGAATTTCTTCAGCTGCAGCTTGACCTTGCAACATACCAATGAATGGTCTGTGTCGCAATCTGCACTCTGGAACGAACGGGTGATTAGCACGTTCTTCAGTGAGGTGCGCCTGGTCAGGATCAAGTCCAGCTGGTGCCAGGGCTTTGAGCGCGGATGTTGCCAGGAAACCTTGTGTTGGGGCTTGGTCTTGAAGAACGAGTTTGTGATGCACAGATCGTGATATGTGCAGAACTCGAGCAGCCGCTGTCCGTTGTCATTCATTCTGCCCACACCAAAAGGTCCAAGACAGGAGGGCCAGGAGTCGTGGTCAGCACCCACTCTGGCATTGAAGTCTCCAAGGAGAATGAGTTGTTCAGAGTTGGGGATGATCCTGACAGTTGTTGCGAGATTCTCGTAGAACTCGTCTTTTGCCTCTGGTGTGGCTGTCAGTGTTGGGGCATACACACTGACAAGGGTGACTGGGCCTTGAGTGGTGTTCAGGCGGAGGGTGAGGAGTCGAGCAGAGCCAGTGCTGCTCGGTTCCACCATCTTCAGCAAGGTGTTCTTCACTGCAAAGCCCACTCCGTGTTCCCTGTGTTCGTCACTGCCCTTTCCCTGCCAGTAGAACGTGTAGTCCTTCTCTCTCAGTGTGCCTGCGTCAGCCAACCGTGTTTCCTGGAGAGTGGCGATATCCACTCCCAGTCTCTTCAGCTCATTATTGATGATGGCAGTCTTCCTGGTGTCGTTGATGTCCTTGAGGTTAGTAGCGAGTCCTGTCATCATAGTGCGGACGTTCCAAGTTCCCAGTTTTAGAGTTGGTCTCTTTTGTTTTATTGTCTTGCCTGGTGCGAAAGTTCTCAGCCTGCTGTTCGGATTTCTCCTCATCCCCATGCACCCAATGAGGAAAGCAAGCTGTGGCGGGACATCACCTTATTGGCTGGGGGCTGCCCAGCTTGAGGCGGGCGGTAGCTGTCCAGTGAGATCCGATGATCCCTCCCACCGTCGGGAATAACCCCTGGCGCCGAGCTCTACGTCAATTGAGCGGTGGCTTATAACCGGTAACTGTCATTCCCCGTGTTTTGTCTACGCCAAAGGCGAAGCTGGAGTGTCCTCTCCAGTGATACGGTGTTCTACCTTCCAGCGTTGGGCGTTGGTAGGATTCAAGCCTGGGCAGGAAGATATGGAGGATAAGATGTTGCCCATGCAGCATGTCCCCCCTCTCCACGTCACTGATGAATCCAAAGGAACAGCAGGGCTGCTACAGTTTGGCACCAGCGCCGTTGCAGGAGCTGCCAGAACGATGTTGAGCACAACATAGAACTGCCTTAGGGGCTCCGACTCCGGATTTTTCCTCAGGGTTGACTCCCGAAGCCTTTCCCATGACCGGGTATGCCGCAAGGCAGCGGAGGTTTGAAATCAGGGTTCACCTTCCCCTAGATGGGCTACCTTCCCAGGTTGACGAGCCACCATCTACCCGAAGCATCTGGTTTTAAGGCACCAGAGATCCGCCCTCGCCCCTTCTCCTATTAGTAAAAGCAGTTCCGCCGGGCTTAGAGACTAAACCACACGGGCAGGCTAGGAGTTGGACCTAGTTGTCAGAGGCTTTTCGAGACGCACGCCATAAGGAGCATTTTATGAGCACTGGGAGCTTAACCCCAATGCCGCTCCTGGCTATGACAACCTTGGAACCTTGCTTGTTGCTGTGCTGCCGCAGTGCTAACCACTGAGCCACCGTGCCGCCCTATATATATATATATATATATATATATATATATATATGTGTGTGTGTGTGTGTGTGTGTGTGTGTGTGTGTGTGTGTGTGTGTGTGTGTGTACATACTGTATATCTCTCTCTCTCTCTCTGGTAGTCCATCGATTCGATGATGACCATCTTCTTTATTTGTGAGTCTGCTGGTGTTTGAATAGTCCGATCCTGGATCTGCAGATTCGGTTACAGACCGGGCATGTGAAGGAGGTGCTGGGGGGAGCAGGGGGGACTTGGCGAGCATGCCTCTTTGCACGCTTTGCTGTCCGGTGTTGTGTGCGCTGTTCCTCCATATAATCCACTCCCTGTGAGGAGTGGAAGCGCCAGATGTCTCGGCAGGAAGCGAGTTCCTCCAGTGAAGAGGGGTTGATCTGGCATCTCTTCAGGATGGACTTCATTTGATCTTTGAAGCGCTTCTTCTGCCCACCAGCGCTGCGTTGGCCACGGTGTAACTGACCATACAGGATTCTGCGTGGGAGTCTGTGGCTGGGCATCCGGATGACATGCCCCAACCACCTGAGTTGATGCTGGGCCATGATGGACTCCACGCTACAGCTGCCAGCTCTCTCCAGCACTTCTGTGTGAGGCACTCTGTCCTTCCAAGTGATGCCAAGGATCTTCTGGAGACATCTTATATAGAAGGTCTCCAAGCTTCTCAGATGGCGGCTGTAAATAGTCCATGCCTCACATCCATATAGTAAGGTGGTGATACATACAGCTCTGTAGACCAGCACTTTGGTGTGGAGTTTGAGATTGCTGTTCTGAAGAAGCCTTCTCCTTAGACGACCAAAAGATGCTGATGCTTGCTTGAGGCGGTTCTGGATCTCGTCATCCATTGAGCAGGTGTCAGACATTATGCTCCCCAGGTATTTGAATGTGGGCACTGTGAGCAGCTGTTGCCCTGCTGCTGTGAGGGTTATTGGGTTTTGTGGGGGGTCGGTACTGGACTGACAGAGTACCTCTGTCTTCTGGGTGTTGATCATCAGTCCCATTCTGGTGTATGCAGTTACAGCTGCCGAAAGGATGTTTTGTAGAGCGTCTGGTGTATGAGCAACCAGGGCACAGTCATCGGCGTACTGTAGCTCAATGATGGTCTCTGATGTCAGTTTGGAAGTTGCCTGTAGCCTCCTGATGTTAAACAGGTTACCATCAAGCCTGAAGTCAATGGTAACTCCAGCTTGTTTCTCCACCCTCCTACGTAGCAGAGTTGTTACACAGACAAGGAAGATGTTGAAGAGAACTGGGGCCAGCACACAGCCTTGCCTCACTCCGGTTTGCACTCCAAAAGGTTCTGAGCTGTGCCTTCCCACTACCACTCGGGCCATCATCCCAGAATGGAACTGCGCAAGGATTGTGAGAAACTTGGGTGGACACCCAAATCTCTTCAGGACTTGCCACAGTAGTTCCCTGTTCACTGTGTCAAATGCCTTTGACAGGTTGACAAAGGCAATGAACAGGTCCTTATGCTGCTCCCGACATTTCTCTTGGAGCTGACGCGTCACAAAGAGCATGTCAACTGTTCCCCTGTCCTTCCGAAAACCACACTGTGACTCTGGGGTGACCTGCTCTGATATTGCAGAGATGAGTCTGCGGAGCATGACCTTGGCAAGGACCTTTCCAGCAGTAGCCAACAGAGAGATACCCCTACTATTGGAGCAGATGGCTTTGTCTCCTTTGTTCTTGTAGATGGTCACAATGTTGCTGTCTTTCCACTGTTGTGGGACACACTCTCGTCTCCACACCTCTGAGATATAGAGATACAATGTCCGAGTACAGAGGTAGCCTCCTTCCTTGAGAAGTTCAGCTGGGATGCCATCAGGTCCAGGGGATTTATTGTTTTTCAGGGTTTTTACTGCTTGCAGGATTTCTTTGAAGGTTGGAGGGAGGTCGAGATCTGGCATGGTAGGATGTTCAGGGAGCTCTGCAATGACAGTTGGGTCCACTGAGGTGGGCTGGTTAAGCACGGTGTTAAAATGCTCAGCCCACCGCTCCACTATCATGGCCTGATCCTTGATTAAAGAAGAGCCATCAACAGATCTCACAGGTGCCAGGGAGCAGTTTCTGGGGCCGTAGATGGTTTTGACTGCATCATAGAAACTGTGCATATCATTTCTATCAGCATGAGTCTGGATTTTGTTGGCCTTTGAGATCCACCACTCATCTTGCAGTTTCCTGAGAGTTGTTTGGACCTCAGAACGAAGGGCTTGCCATTGCTTCTTATGGAATTGGGATTGTGGGTTGTTCAAGGTGGCTCTGTGTGCCCTGTGCATTCTGTCCAGGAGAGTGGAGATCTCTCCAGCATTCTGGTCAAACCAGTCCTGATGTTTCTTGGTTTTGAAACCGATGGCTTGGGCTGCAGTGTCAAAGAGAATGGTAGATAGAGCGGTCCACTTCTCATCCATCCCAGACTCTGAGATGATTAGTTGTTCAATACCTGCCAGCCTCTCAGCTAGGGAGCGACGGAAGTTGTCACAGATGTCGCTGCTGGAGAGTCTGGCACAGTGGAGTGTTTTCCTCTTTGGGCCACCGTGGCGAGCTAGGGGCCTAACATGCATTCTGACCTTTGACAGAATCATGCGGTGGTCGGTCCAGCAGTCTGCCCCTCGCATAGCTCTTGTGATGAGCACGTCCTTGAGGTCAGCCCTCCTCACGATCACATAGTCGATCAGGTGCCAATGTTTGGACCTGGGATGCATCCAGGATGCCTTATATTTGTTCTTTTGTTGGAAGATTGCGTTAGTGATGGTAAGATCATGTTCTGCACAGAGACTAAGAAGTCTCATGCCATTGGGGTTGACTTTTCCAATGCCATGGGCACCGATCACACCATTCCAGTTTTGCAAGTTCTTTCCGACTCTTGCGTTGAAATCACCAAGCAGCATGATTTTGTCACCCTTCGGGATGTGACTGAGGATGTGATCGAGTGCCTGGTAGAAGCGGTCCTTCTCTTCAGCGTTCGATGACAGAGTTGGTGCATAGGCACTTACCAAAGTGACATACCTGCATTTTGCAAGGGGGATACGAAGAGTCATGAGCCTTTCACTGACACCCACTGGTGATTCTGTGAGCTTGTGCAGGAGGCTGTTCTTGATTGCAAAACTGTCATATCCGGCTCTAGGGAGCCGGGCAATCAGAGCCAGGGGCAAGCCAGTGAGTCGTGATATTTTATTCAGGGTAAAGGGGAAGGGATGAGGAGAGCACAGATACTCATGCAGAGGTACACTCACAGGTTGCACAGCGCAGAGGTAAGCAGCTCGTACCGGACGTGGGGGTAACAAGACGTACATACTCACAGCGGGATACAAACACAGGAATGCTGCAAGAGGAGTATAAGCTGACACCAGACGAAGGGGCTTCAGCTTAGCAATGTGTTTATGTCGCAGCCCCGAGTCATCGAGGCTGCTCCTATTTATCCTCATTGGCAGCGCCCCAGCTGATGAAGACTAATTGGTCCCAGCCGTCCATAATGCTGCCAGCTGGGGGCCAGCTGAGATGCTGCTCAATGGGAAGCAGGGATGAGGGAAAACATGGGCTGAGTGCCGAGACGGCATCTCAACCCATGGTGACAAAAACCAACTCCATGAAGGAGTTGACCGCCAATGGGGTATCCTTTCCAAAAGAATGTATAACCCTCTCCTACTTCATTGAGTGAGCCTTCCTCGAGGAGTCGTGTCTCACTGAGTGCTGCCACATCCACATTGTAACGCTTTAGCTCGCTGGCAACGAGTGCTGTTCTGCGCTGTGGTCTGTCCGGACTGGCATCCAGGAGTGTCCTTATGTTCCATGCTGCAATTCTAAATGGTATTGTTTTTATTTTTCGACCGCATAGTGGAATGTCCCGACAGGTGCGGTTTCCTATCCGGGTGCTGTGTGTGTGTATATATATATACACACACACACGATGATCATATATATGATCATCGTGTGTGTGTGTGTGTATATATATATATATATATATATATATATATATATATATACTGTATATATATAGTATATATATATAGTGGTGTGAAAAAGTGTCCTGATTTCTCATTTTTTTTGTATGCTTGACACACTTAAATGTTTCAGATCATCAAACAAATTTAAAAATTACACGAAGATAACACAAGTAAACACAAAATGCAGGTTTTAAATGAAGGTGTTTATTATTAAGGAAAATAAATCCAAACCTACATGGCCCTGTGTGAAAAAGTGATTGCCCCTAATCCTAATAACTGGCTGGGCCACCCTTAGCAGCAACAACTGCAATCAAGTGTATGCGATAACAGGCAATGAGTCTTTTACGGCACTGTGGAGGAATTTTGGCCCACTCATCTTTGCAGAATTGTTGTAATTCGGCCACATTGGAGGGTTTTCGAGCATGAACCGCCTTTTTGAGGTCATGCCACAGCATCTCAATCGGATTCAAGTCAGGACTTTGACTAGGTCACACCAAAGTCTTCATTTTGTTTTTCTTTCCTTTTAAGGGTAGCCCAACCAGTTATTAGGTTTAGGGGGCAATCAATTTTTCACACAGGGCCATGTAGATTTGGATTTTTTTCCCCTTAATAACAAACACCTTCATTTTAAAAACTGCATTTTGTGTTTACCTTTGGTGACCGGGAAAGTCTTTCCAACAATTTTTCCACTTTTGAGTTGGACTTTATTATTCTGGGGACAGAAACCAGTCCGGGGGGGGGGACAGTGTAATGTCGGGGCTGTGATAAGGGGGCGGGAGTCTCCCGGCATGCTTGCGCCTCAGAGGGTTCAGATATTGTATCTGTGTTCTAAGCGTTAGTCGTGTGTGCCATTATAACTGTGTAATAAGACCGGTTGTGATAGCGTTGTTTCCCTATATGTGCCAAAATCATGTGTCTGTGCCACCATGAGCGAAACGAGGGCCTGTGTAAATGACTTCCCCTCCGTTCTGTGTTGTGTGTGTATAAATAAAGTCTGTTTCGTCAAAGTCATCTCTCCTTATTGTGTGAACCCTTACAATGTCACACTGGTATCAGGAGTGGGCTCACGGAGAAGATGGAAGCCAGAATTAGGACGGAGATTCAGCAGCTCAAGCGGCTCATTGCTCAGCTGGAGATGGACAACAGAGCCGACACACTGACCCCCGGAGCTGCTCGCCGGGATGAATGGAGCAGTGGACCTGACGAGGCCAGCATACCCTGTCTTCTGCCTTTCTCAAGGCAGAGTGGGCCAAGCAGAGCAAACCGGCCCTGCTTTCTGCCCCTTTCAGGGAAGGACAAGCCGGTGATTCCACTGCAACCAGGGGCGGCGATTGACCTAGAGGCAACCGTCCCACCAATCTGCCAACAGGCCAAACTCCCGCGCTTTGGTGGCGAAACCCTGCGGGACGACGATCTGGTTCAGGTCGAGCTGGCTGCTGCGCTGAACGGCTGGACACCCGAAGAGACCGCCATGCAGGTCGCACTGGCCCTGGAGAGTGGGGTCTCTGCAAGCTGTCTGACCTCCAGCCTGAGGAACGTCGCAGCTGGCCAGCGCTACAAGGAGCGCTCCGGAGGCGGATTGGCAGAGCAGCCAATGCTGAGCACGCCCAGGAACAGCTGGCCAACCGCCGGTGAGGCAGCCAATAGAGTCTGGGAGCCTACGCAGCAGAGATACGGCTGCTGAAGCGGAATGGTTGCTTGGACTTCGAGCCGGGTGAGGTGGAGAAGCTCGCCCTGCAGCACTTCATCCAGGGGCTCCGCCCAGCCCGGCTCCAGGACCACATCTGGATTCACGCCGCCAGCAGCTGGGATACAGCTGTGGCAGAAGTGGAGTGGGTGGGACCGTTGATGGATTATGCAGCTGATGTGTCGTCGCCGAGGCAGAGAGCTTTCCAGGCCACAGCTGAGAGCGAGGAAGAGGAACTGCGCCGGACCACAGCGGAGCGGCCAGTGAGAAGATGACAACAGAGGCGCGAGGAAGGGTGCTTCTGCTGCGGGAGAGCCAGGACACATCGCGTGGTACTGCCCGGCACCCACCCCGCGACAAACCGCCCCCTCACCGACTTTAAACTAGAGCGAGGTGGTATGGACGGGGACCTGTCACCTCCCACAGATATTTTCCCCAATGAACTGTCACCACGTTTGGGCCAAATTGGACACCCACTAGGGATGTACCTACAGTGCAGCTTGGACAGCACGCCAATCCGGGCCTTGATCAACACCAGTTCTACGATCTCCCTGGTCCGACACAGAGTGCTGCCTGGTACGGATGAGGCAGAACCGCAGGGGTGGGAACCCACCGGGCACTGCATCACCACAGCCACCGGTGAGTGCGCCAGACTGGGAGAGTTCTTGTGGTGGGGGTGGCAGGCCAGAATACAAACCACCCGTTCTAGCTGGCTGACATTCAAGATCCCTGCAATATTGGACTCAATTTGCTCGTAGCATTGTGCACAACAACTGACACTGCCAGATCATCTCTCCTGCTGGGGGCTTGGACCATCATGCTCTGCAGCGGGACCCAGAGGAGGAACCCGGGGACCTGCATGATCGAGGGGCCGCCAGAACGGACCAAACCGGGCGGGTGGCCACCAGAACTGAATGCAGCAGCGCCACCAGCACGAGCAGAGGGAACGCAATCACCGACAGAGACGGGGGGGGGGGAGGCAACATCGGAGCAGGTCAATGTGTCAGCAGAAACACAGCAGATGTTTGAGGAATTGTTCCAACAGAGCTGCAGCGGACTAGAATCAGGACAGAGACGCCAGCTGCGGCAGCTGTTGGACTGCTACATTGATGTCTTCGCTGCCAAGGATGAGGAGTGCACCTGAACCAGCTTGGTGCAGCACCAGATCGACACCGGTGAGACCAGGCCAATCCGGCTCTGCCCCCGCTGTCTGCATTTTTCAAGGCGAGCGGCAGCAGAACAAAAAATATGGGAAATGCTGGAGGCAGATGTTATCGAGCCCTACAGCAGCCCCTGGGCAGCACAGATGGTTCTGGTTAAGAAGAAGGATGGTTCGTGGCGGTTCTGTGTGGATTACCAGTGCCTGAATGACGTCACCCACAAGGATTGTGGGTGACCCTCTTCCCCGCTTCGATGACGCGCTGGATTACATCACTTGCTCCAGCTGGTTCAGCTCACTGGACCTCCACAGCGGCTATTGGCAGGTAGAGCTGTCACCGGAGGCCCGCCAGAAAACAGCCTCCTCCATCTCCATCGGGCAGGGACTGTGGCAGTTCAAGGTGATGCCGTTTGGACTTTGCAATGCCCTGGCCACCTTTGAACGTCTGATGGAGTGAGTGTTGGCTCATGTGCCCCGGAGCCACTGCACTGTTTACCTGGATGACCTGCTGGTTCATGTAGCTGATTTTGATGGCACCCTGTCCAACCTCCGGGAAGTATTAGATGCCATCCGACAAACCGGGCTGTGGCTGCAACTGCGGAAATGCCACTTATTTTAGGGAGAAACAACCTTCCTGGGCCACATCGTCAGTGCAGCGGGAGTCGCCTCCGATCCAGAGAAAGTGGCAGCAGTGAAAAACTGGCCAGTGCCATGGGACGTGGGAAAGTTACGGAGTTTTCTCAGACTGGCCTCCTATTACAGGAGATTTGTGAAGGATTTCACCACCATCGCCAGCCCGCTGCATCAGCTGACACAGAAGGGCCGCACGTTTGAGTGGAGTGAGAACTGTGCTGCTGCTTTTTCCCGGCTTCGCACGACCCTCATTGGAGCCCCCATCCTGCAGTATCCCGACCCGAACCGTCCTTTCATCGTGGACACGGATGCCAGCAACCAGGGCATCGGGGCAGTGTTATCCCAGGAGGGGGAACACGGAGAGCAGGCAGTTGCTTTTATCAGCCGCACTCTCAGCAGAGCCAAAAGGAATTATTGTGTTACTCGCCGAGAGCTGTTGGCTGTCATCCAGGGGCTTCATCATTTTCGCCCATATGTGTATGGAGGGAGGCTTCAGCTCAGGATGGATCATGCTGCCCTGACCTGGTCACTCAATTTTAAAGAGCTGGTTCGAGAGTTGGCGAGATAGCTGGAGGCACTGCAGGATTATGATTTTCAGATTGTGCATCGGGAAGGCCGCCTCCATACCAATGCTGATGCGCTGTCTCAGCGTCCCTGTGCTGCGGAAGACTGTCGGCACTGCCAGTGGGCAGAGGACCAAGCCCAAGCCATCCCACGGGCTGCTGCTCTCCGGACCGCTGTGAGCAGGAATAACCCAGCAGTGCACAGCTCCTCCTTTGGATAATCAGTCAGCTCTCCCCAACGGTGACGTCACAGAGGCCCTCGGCACGCAGCAGCTGCAGAGCAAGCAGGATAGACATCCGGTCATCTCCCGGGTTCGGCAGTGGCTGGATGCGGGCCAGCGGCCCACCTGGGAGGCTGTGTCTGCGCTGGACCCAGAGACCAAGGCCCTACATTCCCAGTGGGCCAATCTCCGCTGTCACGAGGATGTTGTGTATCGGAAGTGGCAGGCTTCAGCTGGGCAGCGTCACATCTGGCAGCTGCTGGTTCACCAGCGGCTCCATCCCAACGTGCTCCAGTTGGTCCACAGGGCAGTGGGGGCAGGCCACTTCGGGGTGATGAAGACTCTGCAGCGTCTTCGGGCCCAGTTCTACTGGCCCGGATGTTGCCAGGACATAGAGCTCCATGTCCACTGCTGCGATACCTGCACAGCTCAGAAAGGGCGGACTCAACAATCCCACACCCCCTTGCAGCAGTACCGGGTGGGAGCACCCATGGAGCAGGTAGGAGTGGACATTCTGGGCTCTTTCCTGACCACGGATCGGGGGAACCGCTATGTGCTGGTTGCAATGGATTGCTTCATCAAATGGCCAGAGGCATATGCGGTCCCTGATCAGATCGCTGCCACCACAGCATCAAAGCTGGTGGACGAGATATTTTGTTGGTTCAGCGCACCGGAGGAACTGCACAGCGATCAGGGATGGAACTTTGAGGCAGAGGTCTTCGAGGAGGTCTGCAGGTGGATGGGCATCCAGAAGACCTGGACCACCCCGCTGCATCCACAGAGTGACGGCCTGGACGAACGTTTCAGTTGGACCCTAACCACCCAGCTCGCCATCCTAGCGCACCAGCAACAGCAAGACTGGGACCTGCATCTGCCCTTTGTTCTGTGGGTGTACCGGACGGCAGCTCAGGAATCCACCCGGTGCAGCCCTGTAGCGCTGATGTTTGGACGCGAGCTGCACACACCAGTGGATTTGGTGTCCCCCCCCCCCCCCAGAGCCAGAGGTGGAGGGCAAACCAGGGTTGGATTATTTGTTTTGCTTGAGAGAATGTCTTCACATGGTGCACGAACTGGCTCGGGAGGCCCTGGCAGAGGCAGGGAGTGGACAGAAGCGGGCATATGACTCCTGCTGCCAGGGGATGGACTGTGTAACAGGGGATCGAGTCTGGGTTTTCTGCCCGGAGCACAAAAAGGGACTGTCGCCAAAACTGGTGAGCCATTGGTCGGGACCATACGTGGCCCTATAGAGACTGTCAGATGTAGTGTACAGGATGAGGCTGCAGAAAAGGAACCGGGTTGTGGTGCTTCACTGTAACTGTCTTGCCCCGTACCAGCCATCTGCCCCGCGGGTGGTTGAGCCGGAGGCTTCATCCCGACTGGATACCCCGGCCGAGGCGCAAATGGACAATAACAGGCCTGTGCGTGCTGGTTGCCGACAGCGGTGGCTGCCCCGACACCTGGACGGATTTGTGTTGGACTTTTGAGTTGGACTTTATTATTCTGGGGACAGAAACCAGTCCGGGGGGGACAGTGTAACGTCGGGGCTGTGATAAGGGGACGGGAGTCTCCCGGCATGCTTACACCTCGGAGGATTCAAATACTGTGTCTGTGTTCTAAGCGTTATTCGTGTGTGCCATTATAACTGTGTAATAAGACCAGTTGTGATAGCGTTTCCCTATATGTGCCAAATCATGTGTCTGTGCCACCATGAGCGAAACGAGGGCCTGTGTAAATGACCTCACCTCCATTCTGTGTTGTGTGTGTATAAATAAAACCTGTTTTGTCAAAGTCATCTCTCCTTATTGTGTGAACCCTTACAACGTCACAATTAGTAACCCCATTCAACACACTAAAAAACATTCAACACAATTTTAATCTTTTTTTTTTTTAACTCAGAACTAGGGTCTGCGGGTAGACTGCCGCTGGACCCAATGTGGCTAAGTGGATTATTCTGCCACTTTTTTTTTTTTTAGCAACTCTCCTAACTAAACAGTCACTTCTTTCTGACAGCCTTTCAAGGGGAAGGCGGCTCTGCTGGAGAGGCTTTGTGGCGGACCCACAGCGGATGCGCCCCTGGAGACGGTGGGCCCCCAGGATGAGGCCTGATCTTCATAATGATGGGTCCCTGGTCCCACACTGCGTCAGCCGACTCCCGCGCACCCTCGGCACCTGGAGCAGCCACCTGGACACGCCGCAGTTGATTCGTGTGTCGGACTGAACCGTCTGTCAGCCGAAAACACACTGTTCCCAGCTTCACCATGATCCTCAGCAGCGCCCATTGTTTCGCTGGCTGTGACCTGGTCAGTCGTCGTCCCATTCTCTTGCTGGCATGAACCCGAACCGTACGGCTTGGGACCTCTGTTGTGCTGCGGTGGTTCCATAGTCACCATGTACGTTGTGGACCCTTCACCTGTTATCTCAGTCGTAACCTCCATAGCTTGGTGAGCGAAGGTATGGAAGCAGTCCAATCCTTCCTCTCTGCCGTCTGAAGTGTTCTGTGAGCCACATTGTGCATTATATTTGTAACTGGTTGCTGTTGCTGCGCTTCGGGGCTCTCCGCATGCTCAGGCTCCAGTTCTGGGCGGCTTTCCTCCTGAGAGTGCGGGGTGGACGCTTTGGTGTCAGTGCAATTCTTAATAAACTCATCGGTGTTGTTCTCAATGGGCACAGGCTCTTTCTCTTCCTGAGCGCATGGGGTGGACAGAGTGTTGTCAGTGTCGTTCTGTATTACCTCATCCCACACCACGACATCGTCATCCAGGTCCGCTGTGCCCCAACTGCTACACCTGGACCATTCGAACCCAGCGCTGTCCCTCATAGCGAACCCCAGTCTGTATAAAAGGTCACATTGTGGGATACATATGCACAGATGTATATTACTTTATGCTTCATATGTATACCACTTTAGGCTTCACATCTTAGATTGAACAAAGGACTGAGTCTCTTTGGAGATGACAGGAGGATGTGAAAGTTTAGGCTTTGGTATGCAAAGAGACGGCCTTGGGGGATTTTCCAGGCTGCCAGAGATTATGGGTGGAGGTGTTAAGATCCGGAAGAAGATGCATTGTTACTTGGGATTAAATACAATGTGACTGTGAGCGTTGATGTCCTGGGGTATAAAAAGGACGAATGTCTGGAATTCTTTCTCTTTCTGTTTTTGCTGATGTTGGAGAATGTGAATAAACCTGACTCGTGAGATAAACTCTGCCTCGTCACTTTCACATTCCCACAACATCCCATAATGTCACCATGTGCTGCCACCTGGAACGTGAAGTCGTACACAATTTTGGACTTATAGCTGACAGTCAGTTCCACTGTTCCGACGTTGCACAGCCTGTGACCACTGTATCTGTACAGCAGCGCTGGGTTCTTTTTGATTTTGTGGTTGGGGAAAGACTTCATCACTGTGGCCCAGTTTAACATCGATCGCACCGCCGCCATGTCAAGCAGGAGTGGTACGGCTAATCCGTCCAATTCAACCATGCAGTATGAACAACCGTTGATGTTGAGGCTTACCGAATGAATGGTCTTTGTTGGTGGGCGGGCTGGCTTACTTGGCGGGCCCCACAGTGCAGACAACCCGCATACTCTGGCGAAATGGTTCAGGCACCCACACTTGTAACACCACTGTCCTCTTGCCGGGCAAAACCGTGCACTGTCCTGGTACGTCGGGGACCCACAGCCCCTGCAGACAGGGCCTCTCGGAGCAGACCTTCAGCTCACTGCATTCGTCTCACACTCTTCTGCAGTGTTCTCTTCGTCCTCCGATTCCACCATGTTAGCTAGCATCGACTATCCGGGTAGCTTCTGTGCTTGATTTTGATTTTTTTTTTTTGATTTTGTATACTTTATTGATCCCCAGAGGGGAAATTGAGGGCATCCACCTGGATGGATGAAGCAGCCACAATATGGCGCTATCCTTTAACCATTCACACACACATTCACACCTAGGGCCACTTTAGAGTCTCCAATTAACCTAACCTGCATGTTTTTGGCCTGTGGGAGGAAACCGGAGAAATCCCGGAGTAAACCCACACAGATACGGGGAGAACATGCAAACTCCACACAGATCACTGTTGGTCAGGGGCTGGGATCGAACCAGGGATCCCATGGCCAAGAGTGAATTGCTGTGCTGGTGCAGTGCCAACCACTGCACCACCGCACCGCTCAAGTGGGTTTGGTGTCCATTTAGCTCTGTGGCTAACTTCTCTTCTGCTTCTAACTCGAGCGCTAGCTCAACCGCTCTTGCTAGCATCATTTGGTGCCGTTAGCAACCTAGCTCGTAGCTCAGCATTGCATGTGTGTTGCATGTCCTGCACCATTTCATCTTCTAACGGCCCAAAACGGCACATGCTAGCCAACTGTCTCAGGTCAGGGACAAATTGCTGTACTGACTCACCGACTCTCTGTCGTCTCTGGCAAAAGCGAATCCTTCGTACTATCATGCTGTCCGATATAGCAAAATAGTTAGCCAGTAGCTCCACAACATACTCATATGAGTCTGTCAGACCAAGTGTGTGAAGAATCCTCTGACCCTCTATGTCTAGGTTGTGGACAAGCAGTGCCCGAATCCTTACTTTATCTAATTTTCCCAGGTCCAATTTTGTAATATAGGTCTTAAACGCATCCAGCCATCGTGGCCACAGGACTGGTGGTTCCCCTGGAAGCTCAAGGAAAGGCCGCAGTGGTGTCACGCACGCCTCCATGGTTTAGCCTCTCATCGCCAAATGTTATGTACACAAACTTGGCAAAGGAGACTGACGAGGATACTATGATGGAACTTGAACTTTATTACATGATGTTTAATAACAACAGTACACACACATGTGAGCACCCGGCTCCTAACTGCGCCTTAGCAGGGCGAGTCGCCAAAGAGGCCATAACATGGCTGACTTCCCTTTATAAAGGTCGGCGTGGTGACGGCGCCAGCCAGCCACGTCACCATGCCACTCACTGTTGTTGACCCCTTCACAACATAGACGTGAGAAGTAGTATGAGTAGTATTACTCTTTTTGAGGTACAAAAGGCCATGTTCCCACATTTTTGATGCAGAAGTCAAAAAAAAAACAAGATGGCGCCCACAGCGGCCGCCATGGTGTATCGCTGCCCTTTAATTTTTATAATTTGTCTGTTTTTGTTCACTGATTGTGCATCTGCCGGTTCATACACCCGTGAAGAACTACTAAATATCAGGACTCTCACCCCCATGGACCTTCTTCCAGTTTTTTTAGCTCCTGCCGTTGATCTGATCCATTGTTTGGCCAAAAAAGCAAGAAGGCGGAAAAGAGGGAAGAGAGGAGGGATTCTCGCTCGGCTACGAAAAAGAGGCTCGCGAACAGCCTTGCCTGGCATATTTCTATCCAATGCCAATTCTCTCCTGAACAAGGTAGAAGAATTAAGACTGCTGATGCGTTTCAAGGACCTCGCTTCCTCGTCTGTCATCTGCTTCTCTGAGACCTGGCTTAATGAGAACATTCCAGATAGCGCGATCAGCCTCGAGGGTTTCCAGCTGATTCGTGCTGACCGCGTCACAGAGCTGTCTGGTAAGTCTATCGGAGGAGGAGTGTGCTTCTATATTAACAACAGCTGGTGCTCTGATGTAACGGTGATTTCCAAACACTGTTCTCCCGCCCTGGAATTTCTTTTCATTAACTGCAAGCCATTCTATTCCCCGCGCGAGTTTGCCTCATTCATTCTCGTCGCTGTGTACGCCCCTCCTGACGCGGACACGCGCGAAGCTCAGCGCGTGCTCGCAGATCACATCCAACTTACGGAGCGGAACTTTCCAGACTCCCTGGTTATCGTGGTGGGCGATTTTAACCAGAGCAATCTGAGTCACGAGCTCCCCCGCTACAAACAGTGTATTAAATGTCCAACCAGAGGAAATAACACGCTAGATCACTGTTATACTTCAGTAAAGGACGCATATCGCGCTGTTCCCCGCGCTGCGCTGGGACTATCTGATCACGTGATGGTTCACCTCATCCCCACATACAGACAGAGACTGAAACTCACTAAACCTGTGGTGACCACCACAAAGAAATTGACCAGTGAAGCTGGAGAGAAACTGAACACATGCATGGAAATAACTGACTGGGGCATGTTTAAAAGAGCCACACATGATCTTAATGAGTACACATACACTGTGAACTCATATATCAACTTCTGTGAAGAGCACATTCTCCCATCGCGCACCAGGATAAGATATTCTAATGACAAGCCTTGGTTCACAGCTAAGCTCAGACGGATCAGGAAGGAGAAGGAAGCAGCGTTGAAAAGTGGAGACAGGGACTGCTACAGGGAGGTCAAATATCGGTTTAACAGAGAGCTGAGGAGAGCTAAATCTGTATATTCTGAGAGACTCCAGCAGCAGTTCACTGCTAATGACTCGGCTTCTGTGTGGAGAGGACTGAGGCAAATCACCAACTATCGGCCTCAGGCTTCTAAAGGTCAGGATGACAAAGCCCTTTGTCAAAGACTGTCCCAACACTATGCCCGTTTTGACACCTCGTCAGCTGTGTCCAACTCACCCACTCCACCCAGCTCCTCTGCCTCCTCAGCCCCTAATTCATCAAGAGCGGTCCCCCCCTCCTCCTCCTCCTCCTCCCCCCCTCCCCTTGTCATCAGTGAGCAGGACGTGCACAGACAGTTCTCCAGACTGAACCCGCGCAAGGCCCCCGGGCCGGACGGTGTGTCTCCCTCCACCCTGAGACACTGTGCGAAAGAGCTGGCTCCTGTCTTCACAGACATTTTTAACACCTCTCTTAAGCAATGTCACGTGCCGACCTGCCTCAAATCCTCCACCATCATCCCTGTCCCCAAGAAGCCACGGATTACTGGACTTAACGACTACAGACCTGTAGCGCTCACCTCTGTAGTCATGAAGTCCTTTGAGCGCCTGGTCCTGTCTCACCTCAAGTCCATCACCACACCCCTCCTAGACCCGCTGCAGTTTGCCTACCGTGCTAACAGGTCTGTGGACGACGCAGTCAACCTGGCCCTCCACTCCATCCTGCAGCACCTGGACTCCCCGGGAACCTACGCCAGGATTCTGTTTGTGGACTTCAGCTCTGCATTCAACACCATCCGCCCCGATCTGCTCCAGGACAAGCTGTCCCTGCTCAACGTGCCTGACTCCCTCTGCAGGTGGATCACCGACTTCCTGACGGACCGGAGACAGCATGTGCGGCTGGGGAAGTCTGTCTCAGACTCTGTTAGCATCAGCATTGGATCACCCCAGGGCTGTGTACTTTCCCCCCTACTCTTCTCCCTTTATACCAACTCCTGCACCTCCTCCCACCAGTCTGTTAAGCTGATTAAGTTTGCGGACGACACCACCCTCATCGGGCTCATCTCCAACGGTGACGAGTCCGCCTACAGGGAAGAGGTGGCCCAGCTGGTGTCCTGGTGCAGCCACAACAACCTGCAGCTGAATGCTCTGAAGACAGCGGAGATGATTGTGGACTTCAGGAAAGTCACATCCCCCCTGCCCCCCCTCACCATCACAGGCTCTCCCATCACCTTTGCAGATTCCTTCCGCTTCTTGGGCACCACCATCACCCGAGACCTCAAATGGGAGCCAACCATCAGCTCCCTCATCAAAAAGGCCCAGCAGAGGATGTTCTTTCTGCGGCAGCTGAGGAAGCTCAAGCTACCCACCAAGATGTTAGTGCAGTTCTACACGGCCATCATCGAGTCCATCCTCACCTCCTCCATAACTGTGTGGTACGCAGGAGCCACTGCTAGGGACAGACTAAGGCTGCAGCGCGTCGTGCGCACTGCTGAGAAGGTGATAGGCTGCAAGCTCCCATCTCTCCAGGACCTGTACATCTCCAGGACCCGGAGGCGTGCTGGCCGGATCATAGCCGATCCTTCACATCCTGGTCACGTGCTGTTTGCCCCCCTCCCCTCAGGTAGAAGGCTTCGGTCCATTCGGACTAAAACCTCTCGGCACATGAACAGCTTTTTCCCCTCTGCCATCAGACTGCTGAACACTAAGTGACTTTTGACTCTCGTGCACTATGTACAGCAGCTCAACCAGACTCATGTCATTCATCACTGTTTTTCTGTTGCATTATTGACTGCACTATGTGGTACTTCACATTATCTGCTACATGCTAATTTTTTAAACTGCCTTGACTAGTACTACTCATTATTACTAGTATTATTATTATTATTACTTATTATTACTTATTTTTCTACACTTATTGCACGTTTCTAGTCCTTTAGTTTTTTAGTTTATCCCTTTTTCTCATTATGTTTTTAATGTTGCAGCATGGCACCGAGACAAATTCCTAGTTTGTGTATCACATGAACAATGGCAATAAATCTGATTCTGATTCTGATTCTGTTTTTTAACAAGGAAAAGTGTCCCATTTCCATGACAACTCCACGTTCTTAACCAGTACCGGAAGTTGCACACATAATTTATGCAACGCATCATGGGGGCTAGGAATAAGGTGGATTGAGCCATTTAATAGTTCACCCAGTTAGCTTAGTATAGCACAGCTATCATCTTGTTTATGTCTGTGCCATTCCAAATACCACTGCATGGGCTGTAAGAGACCTGTGTAATGGACATGTATTGTGCAAAGTCTTTACACAAGCTCATTCACAGTCATTTGAGTCCATGCAATGTTTTTAGGAGTGAGTCAAAGTTTATTACGAGAATAAATAACATACTAGCAACTGGAAGCTAACTAAGCTAATATCAATAACAGTAATAATAACATCAATAACCAAGGGATTCTGCATACACAAAGTAATATTAAAAGAAGTCAAGTAACAACTGGGGGTCGGACATATGTTTCAGTGAGTTTCACAGGTCTATTACAGCCCATGCAGTGGAATTTGTAATGGCAAAGACATAAGACGATAGCTCTACTATGCTAAGCTAACTGGGTGAACTTACCGGTGTCCATGTCTGTGCTGCTGAACTCTTTTCTTTTAGTACTTTTTTCCTCCTACTCCGAACTCATGTTGTGGTGCCAGTGCAGCTGCAAACAAACCTAAGCTAAGCGCTGCAGATGTGATTTGCTCATTTGGCAGTGAGGAGACAGCCAGGTATGAGCTGATCAGCTATGAGCAGGCATCAGTTTCTGGTGATGTGTGGGTGTTCACATATATCAAAATGACGTTTTTTGGGGGGTGCACAGAAATGCCAAAACTATTGTGTATTTGACCTTTTTTAAAGCTGATCGTATAGGCTCTAAAACTATCATATAAATATGATAATTATCGTATATCTGGCAACACTGCTTCTGACTGGTCACCAGATCTGGTCGTGGGTGGTCTTTCATGGACTGAAACTTGTCAAGTGGTGGACAAAATGGCGGACTACATCTTTAAAACAAACCAGCAAAAAGTGTTTGTAACATCACTCCGTGCGAGAAATAGTAGGTTCAGTTAATGAATCTTGTTATTTGACATCAAAAACTGCTGGTTTAAACGTTCAGGACAACAGCTTCCTCTGGTAACATTTCCCGGTGGCAGCGTGCCACCCTTGTAAATTTGCCACCACTCTATGAGGAAATATAAATTTAAGAAAAAAATATGAAGGAATTACAGTCCGCAAGCGCGCACACGAACAACGCACGTGACCGTCATCCACGTGGAGTTCAGAAGCACCCCGCCCGCGTGACCGCTCCAGTCACCAGGCAGAGTGGTTGGCCCCCCACCCAATGCAAAAGTCTACAAAAATATTCTCAGCTGTTAGTGCATTGTTAGTGCTGGTTTGTGACGTTAAAATTTTCGTTTGTGCCATTATGGTTTTTTTTTAGATATTAAAGATTATTTCAAAGGTCATTCACAGGTCTCTCAGCTCCCCCACCTGCTCCAAACTGACCCAAAATGGTCTCATTTTTTCACCCTTCATTAGTGCTGGTTTGTGCTGTTAAAATTTTCATTTGTGCCATTATGGTTTTTTAGATATTAAAGATTATTTCAAAGGTCATTCACAGGTCACTCAGCCACACCCCCCCCCCCCCCACACACACACACACTTGCTCCAAACTGACCCAAAATAGTCTCATTTCTTAAGAGATCTGAGTGGGCGTTGAAGGATCTGGGATGTGCAAAACCGCCTCCAAGTTTGAATGTAGCGATTGGAGCCCTTTTCCGGTCAGCCAAAACCCCACGAACTCTATGGCGTCCGCTGCAAAGATGCACTTCTCGCCATTCAGGAAAACTTCATGTTCTTGGAGTGTTGCCAGGACCTTCTCCAGCCTCCCGTCATGTTCTTCCTGCGACGCACCATACACCACGATGTCATCTAAGTATGCCACCACGCCCTTGAAACTGGCTAGCATCACTGACATTACTTTCTGGAAACAACTGGGTGCAGAGCTCAGGCCAAATGGCATCCGGGTATACCTGAAAAACCCCATGTGGGTCACAAACGTCGTCAGGTTTCTGCTGTCCGGGTGGAGTAGCACCTGACAGTAGCCCTGGAGGAGGTCCAGCTTTGTGAAAACCTGGGACCCACTGTACGTCGCCGTAAGCTCAGGTTCAGGTTCAGGTTCAGGTTACTTTATTTGTACCCGTAGGTAGATTTGTTTTGCAGTCTAGTGACATCCATATATACAGTGGGGCAAAAAAGTATTTAGTCAGACACCAATTGTGCAAGTTCTCCCACTTAAAAGATGAGAAAGGTCTCCAATTTTCATCATAGGTATACCTCAACTATGAGAGACAAAGTGAGAAAAAAAAATCCAGAAAATCACATTGAAGGATTTTTAATGAATTAATTGGTAAATTCCTCAGTAAAATAAGTATTTGGTCACCTACAAACAAGCAAGATTTCTGGCTCTCACAGACCTGTAACTTCTTCTTTAAGAGGCTCCTCTGTCCTCCACTCGTTACCTGTATTAATGGCACCTGTTTGAACTCGTTATCAGTATAAAAGACACCGGTCCACAACCTCAAACAGTCAGATTCCAAACTCCACTATGGCCAAGACCAAAGAGCTGTCAAAGGACACCAGAAACAAAACTGTAGACCTGCACCAGGCTGGGAAGACTGAATCTGCAATAGGTAAGCAGCTTGGTGTGAAGAAATCAACTGTGGGAGCAATTATTAGAAAATGGAAGACATACAAGACCACTGATAATCTCCCTCGATCTGGGGCTCCACGCAAGATCTCACCCCGTGGGGTCAAAATTATCACGAGAACGGTGAGCAAAAATCCCAGAACCACATGGGGGGACCTAGTGAATGACCTGCAGAGAGCTGGGACCAAAGTAACAAAGGCTACATCAGCAACACACTACGCCGCCAGGGACTCAAATCCTGCAGTGCCAGACGTGTCCCCTTGCTTAAGCCAGTACATGTCCAGGCCCATCTGAAGTTTGCTAGAGAGCATTTGGATGATCCAGAAGAGGATTGGGAGAATGTCATATGGTCAGATGAAACCAAAATAGAACTTTTTGGTAAAAACTCAACTTGTCGTGTTTGGAGGAGAAAGGACACCATACCTACTGTGAAGCATGGGGGTGGAAACATCATACTTTGGGGCTGTTTTTCTGCAAAGGGACCAGGTCGACTGATCCGTGTAAAAGAAAGAATAAATGGGGCCATGTATCGTGAGATTTTGAGTGAAAACCTCTTCCACCAGCAAGAGCATTGAAGATGAAACGTGGCTGGGTCTTTCAGCATGACAATGATCCCAAACACACCGTCCGGGCAACGAAGGAGTGACTTCGTAAGAAGCATTTCAAGGTCCTGGAGTGGCCTAGCCAGTCTCCAGATCTCAACCCTATAGAAAATCTTTGGAGGGAGTTGAAAGTCCGTGTTGCCCAGCGACAGCCCCAAAACATCACTGCTCTAGAGGAGATCTGCATGGAGGAATGGGCCAAAATACCAGCAACAGTGTGTGAAAACCTTGTGAAAACTTACAGAAAACGTTTGACCTCTGTCATTGCCAACAAAGGGTATATAACAAAGTACTGAGATGAACTTTTGTTATTGACCAAATACTTATTTTACAGAGGAATTTACCGATTAATTCATTAAAAATCCTTCAATGTGATTTTCTGGATTTTTTTCTTCTTATTTTGTCTCTCATAGTTGAGGTATACCTATGATGAAAACTGGAGACCTCTCTCATCTTTTACGTGGGAGAACTTGCACAATTGGTGGCTGACTAAATACTTTTTTACCCCACTGTACAAGCCACCAATTACATTCAACATAGACACAAATACAGGCACATATGAAGCTGACTATAAACATGATAAAAATACTCAAGGCTCCATCAATCAGGGTATAAAAAGACAAATAGATGGGAGAAAAACCAGAGGTAAGAGAGAAGGGTCATATTAAAAGTTAAAAACTAGTCAAAGAGGTTAAAAACTCAAAGGTCTAAAACCCAAAAAAATATTTAGAACCCAGGTGACATCCTACAAAAATAAGTAAATATAAAATGGAGTTAATAAATAGGTACCTAAATTATGTGCAATATATTTTACAGCTTGTTCAACTCTTTGACAGCAGCAGGGACAAAGCTGTTTTTGTAGCACTGGGTTCTACTTTTTGGGACAGCAAACCTCCGTCTTGAGGGAAGAAGCTGAAAGTAGCAGTGCAAAGGGTGGGAGTCATCATTTAAAATGGAGGTAGCCATCCTCTGTACCTGTCTGGTGTACAGGGATGTCAGCTCAGCTGTGGCTCACCAAGCAAACGACTGGACCATCTAACTACCTGATCCAAGGATTTCCTCTGTTTCAGTTTTATCTGACCAAACCATGACACTAAAGAAAAGGATAAAACAGATTCAATAAAAGCCCGATAAAACATTGTCATTATGGTTAGGTCAACTTGGAAGCGTGCAAGTTTTCTCAGGCAATGCAAATGTTGCTGACCCTTTTTGCACACCCTTTCACAGTTCTCTTCAAACTTTAAATTACTATCAATAATCGTCCCAAGATATTTGTAGGATTGTACACATTCAGTGGTCTGGCCTTTTAGTACGGTGACTTTGTGCCTGGGATTTTACCTCCTAAAGTCAATAATCATGTCTTTAGTTTTTGTCGTATTCAGCTGCAGGTAGGAATCCTCACATCAGTGAACAAAATCATCAACTACTGGGCCGTGGCCACTCTCACCATCCTGGAGGAGACTGACAATAACTGAGTCATCAGCATACAGTACTTTATAATGTGTCTGTTGTCATGTCTGCTCCGACACATGTTTGTGTACAGGATGAAGAGTAGTGGTGACAACACACACCCCTGAGGAGAGCCAGTAGAAGAGCACTTTAGGTCAGACAATGTACCATTGACCCTTACTCTCTGCGTCCTGTTGGTTAAGAAATCCAGAATCCAACCCACCAGATTATTGCTCAAATCAAATTGCTGCAGGAGCCTTTCAGCTAAGATATGAGGTTGGATTGTATTAAAGGCGGGGGAAAAGTCCACAAATAAAAGTCTGACATGTGTCCCATTAAAATCCAGATGTTTAAAAAGCATGTTAAACAGAGTGACAGTGGCATCCTCCACTCCTCTGTGAGGCCTATAGGCAAACTGCAGAGGATCCAATGCATGCTCAGTCTGCTTTAGGACTTCACATCTGACCAATTTCTCAAATATTTTCATTAAAATTGAAGTCAAAGCAACTGGTCTAAAGTCGTTTACCATTTTAGGACAGCTGGATTTTGGAACGGGAACAACCACGGCTTCTTTCCAGATCTTAGGCACATGTTGTGTCTGTAAGGACTTGTTGAAAATGTAATGAAATATAGGACTCAGTTCATGTGCACAGGACTTTACCAAGCGCCCGCATATATTATCAGGGCCCTGACTTTTGTTCACTTTTACAGCGCAGAACTCCCTTTTAACATCCTGCACCTCAATATTAAAGTGCTGATTGTCTTTGAGTTTCTGTTTCAAATCTTGGGTTTCTGTGCTAAAATCAAAGGAGTCAAAACGACCATAAAAACAATTAAGAGCATTAGCCAGCTCTGTGTCTGAATTAAAACCATCTAAAAAACACACGATTACTGTGCTCTGTGCTCTGAAGGCCTGCAATAGTTTTCATACTGGCCCAGGCTAAACCAAGTTTCTTTGCTGCCATCTTGCTTTCCAACTCTGATTTATAATTCTGTTTTGCTCTTAAAATTTCAGCCTTCAGCTCCTTTGTGGCAACCTGTAGCTCAGAAACAGACCCCTGTTTAAAGGCAAGTGCTTTCCTCTGTAAGCAGGATTTAACTGATTTTGTAACCCATGGTTTGTTGTTGGGGATATATTTTGACACGTTTACGTGGAACAATCTTATTTTTACAGAAAGCCATGTATGAGCATGTGACGTCCACCAAAGAGTCCAAATCATCCCCGCAGGACAGTGTGAACATCTCCCAGTCTGTACAGTCAAAGCATTCCTGGAGGCTGTGCACTGAATCTTCTGTCCACACATCAGTGTCTCTCGTCTCCACCTTGCCTCTTCTGAGAGCAGTTTTATATGTGGGCAGCAAATGTACACAGTTGTGATCTGAAGATCCTAAAGGAGGAAGGGGGAGTGATTTATAGGCCCTCTCAATGGATCCATAGCACAGGTCCAATGTCTTTTGTCGCCTGGTTGGGCAGGAGACATACTGATAAAAGTTTTGAAGTGTCTTCTTTAAAGAAACATGGTTGAAATCCCGAAGAATGAAGTTTGGCGCCTCTGGAGAAATTGATTGCAGCTGCTGGATCACATCAAAGATAGTGCTGCAGGCAGAGTCAGCATCTGCCCTCAGATGAATGTACACAATTGTGATGAAAAGTTGGGGGAACTCGCGAGGCAAATAAAAGGGGCGTAGTGACACAGACAGCCGCTCCTCATCGGTTGTACAGATGCGCTCTCTGATCATGACAGATGTGCAGTACTGCTTATTAATGTATAAACATACACCGCCCCCCTGACGCTTCCCCGTTACCTCTTCCTGCCGATCTGAGCGCAGCGGGGCTCCAAAGCCGTCAATCCACAGGTCTGCGTCTTGGTCATGCGCAGTAAGCCAAGATTCCGTGAAAGCCATGACACAGCAGTTCTTAAAGACCTTCTGGTAGCGTACATTCCCTTGAATTTCATCCACCTTGTTTCTCAGAGACTGTACGTTCCCAAAAATCATCGAAGGAAGAGGAATGTTACCAAACTGACGTCTCTTCAGGCGCAATTTCACACCTCCACACCTTCCGCGCTTCCTTCTGCCATCTCTCTTTTCACCGCTATGTCCGTCTCTCAAAATGAAGTCCAGCAGTTGCGGCTTAGGCTCAATCACAGCCGCTGCATCAGCCGTGTTTAAATGCAGCAACATGTCCCTGGAATAATGTATCCTGCCCGCCATACTGCCGAACGCGTTTACCTCATAGACAAAGAGCCGTAGGAAAAGTAGCAGCAGTGCAAGAGAGGGGAGGAGGTCCATGTTGTAGGAACCAGGGAGCGCTTCGCCATACAGTCCATAAACACTCCAGGGCAGAAACGACACAGAGGATTTCGTAAAAACGTATAAAAGTACATAAAAACAGACACACAGACGACATACTTTTTCACCAGCTGCCGGTCGCTGCGTGCGCATGCGCCCAAACTCTCCATGGGATGCCCATGGAGTGTGGGTTACACCATCACCAGAGTCCATGACGATACCAGTGGTACGACCAGAGGCATACAGGGACAGCACAGCCTGAATGGCAACGTACATGGTGGGGGTGTTGAAGGTCTCAAACATGATCTGGGTCATCTTCTCCCTGTTGGCTTTGGGGTTCAGGGGGGCCTCTGTGAGAAGAACAGGGTGCTCCTCGGGGGCAACTCTCAACTCATTGTAGAAGGTGTGATGCCAGATGATGCCTTCATTCCCAACCCGCTCTGAAGACAGTGGAGATGATTGTAGACTTCAGGAAAGTCACTACCCCTCTGCCCCCCCTCACCCTCTCAGGCTCTCCCATCACCACTGCTGATTCCTTCCGCTTCCTAGGCACTACCATCACCAGGGACCTCAAATGGGAGCCGACCATCAGCTCACTCATCAAAAAAGCCCAGCAGAGGATGTTCTTCCTGCGGCAGCTGAGGAAGCTCAAGCTACCCACCAAGATGTTAGTGCAGTTCTACACAGCCATCATCGAGTCCATCCTCACCACCTCCATAACCGTGTGGTACGCAGGAGCCACTGCCAGGGACAGACTAAGGCTGCAGCGCGTCGTGCGCACTGCTGAGAAGGTGATTGGCTGCAAGCTCCCATCTCTCCAGGATCTGTACATCTCCAGGACCCGGAGGCGTGCTGGCCGGATCATAGCCGATCCCTCACACCCTGGTCACGTACTGTTTGCCCCCCTCCCCTCTGGTAGAAGACTTCGGTCCATCCAGACTAAAACCTCCCGTCACATGAACAGCTTCTTCCCCTCTGCCATCAGACTGCTGAACACTAAGTGACTTATTGACTCTCGTGCACTATGTACAGCAGCTCAACCAGACTCATGTCAATCATCACTGTTTTCTTCCTGCATTACCGACTGCACTATATAGTTCTCCACAGTATCTGCTGCTCGCTAATATATTTTAACTGCTGACCAGTACCACTTACTCTTATTCTACACTTTATTGCATGTATAGTTTATTTCTTTTATCTTATCATGTTTAATGTTGCAGCATTGCACCGAGACAAATTCCTAGTTTGTGTACTACATGAACAATGGCAATAAACCTGATTCTGATTCTGATTCAGTTGGTCACAATACCGTGCTCAATTGGGTATTTCAAGGTCAAGATACCCCTCTTGCTCTGAGCTTCATCACCAACGTAGCTGTCTTTCTGGCCCATACCCACCATCACACCCTGATGCCTTGGGCGACCGACGATGGATGGAAAGACAGCACGTGGGGCATCCTATATGGGCATCTCCTCCATGGTCGGGAGGGGGTACCTGTCTGGAATGACCGCCTTGTTCACCATCAGGAGGTCTATGCACGGTCGGGTGCCCCCCTTTCTTTTTGGCCATCACCAGGTTGGATATCCACGGCGAGGCGTCCACTTTCTCAATGATGCCAGACTCCAGCAGCTTGGACAGCTCCGCCGAGCCCTCATCCCGCAGCGCGAGAGGGAGCTGCCGCAGTGGTTGAATCTTCAGTGTAACGCTCTTGTCGATGAGAGAGCAATGGTGAAAAAGCGTCTATATGACCCAGGCCCCTAAACAATGCCGGCCAGCGGAGGTGTCAATCGGGATACACCGTCAGCACAGTCGAGCCCTCCGGGTCCCTTATGGAGAAACCCAGCTCCCCCAGCAGGTCGATTCCCAATAGGTCCACCCCCAGGCGTGCCATCTGGAAGGTGAATTTGGACACCGTCCTCGACCCACATGTCACCGAGAATTCCACTGTGCCCACCACCTTGAGCTCCGCATGTCCATACCTGAACATCTTCACCACTCCCACACTGATAGCTTTCTTAGGGAACAGCTTCCTCAGTGTAGCCAAACACAAGATGGACCTACTGGCCCCCGAATCCACCATAATGGGCACGTCGACCCCATCGAGCTGAAGCATATACCACTTTAGCGGACCTTTCCCCATGCGTACTACACACACTCGTCCAGTGTGGCTGGCCGCCGCCATCACTAGGCTAGGAGATAAAGAGTGGGCCCTGTTGCGTGCCTTTATCCTTCTCTTCTTCTTCCTAGCTCGTCTATGAAGCCTAGTTAGCATGCTAACCACTGTACTCGGCGGGAAGCCACCAGCAGTCAACTCCTCGCTAGCTGGTGTCATTAGCTTCTGCAATGTAATGGATTCCCTTTGCTTAACTAAGTCCAACGCACTTTCCAGCGATAGAGTTTCCCAGGTTAACCTTAGTATACTTCTCAGCCCCGAGTTGGTGGTGCTGTGAGCTAGCTTATCCCTCACTAGCTCCTCTGCAATATGCCCAAAGGCGCACTCCCTCGCTAAGCTGCGTAGCTCCATGACAAACGCTTGCATGGACTTACCTGCTTGCTGTTTAAGGTTGAAGAATTCATACCTCCTTTTGGTGATGGTGGAGTGGTCACCAAAGGTACTGTCCATAAGCGTCAAACCGTCTTCCAGCAAGCCGCCGCCACACAGCCCGAAAAAAATACGCTGTCCTTCTGTGCCGAGGTAATGCACTAGCAGGTTCCTCCGTCTCTCCTCGCTGATGCTATCGAGTCCGGCCGCCGTCACATACACCTCAAACATGTTCCTCCAGCAAGCCCACGGTATATCTGGTGTACCCTGGCACGAAAGGAATGGAGGTGGCTCCCTGACGCACGCGCCCATTTTTCCTCGTCCCCAGATGTAACATCTGAATAATGGAGGATGGAGAGCTTTCTCTGTTGAACACTGAACACCCTTTATTGAACTTCATATTCCAATTTATATCCCAGCCGTAGCCCGCCTGATGTCACTCACCCCCCTCCCCCCACAGCTACAGCAAGCCCCAAAGTACAATTCCATATGTAACAATTTTGTCTTCTTTTTGATTATTAGTTTTTGTTTTTTTTTTCTTATTTCAGACAAGAATGAAAAGGAGCTGTTTTTACCTTTATCTTAGTTAATATTAATTAACTAATTTATGTTCACTAGGGCAGCACGGTGGCGGAGTGGTTAGCACTGCGGCAGCACAGCAACTCACCCTTGGCTGGGGGATCCTGGGTTTGATCCCAGCCCCCGACCAACAGTGATCTGTGTGGAGTTTGCATGTTCTCCCCGTGTCTGCGTGGGCTTACTCCGGGATTTCTCCGGTTTCCTCCCACATGCCAAAATCATGCAAGTTAGGTTAATTGGCATCAAACTGGGGATTCTAAATTGTCCTTAGGTATGATTGTGAGAGTGAATGGTTGTCTGTCTCTCTGTGTTGGCCCTGCAATGGACTGGCGATCTGTCCAGGGTGGACCCTGCCTCTCGCCCAAAGATGCTGGGATTGGCTCCAGCCCCCCCGCGACCCGAAAAGGATTAAGCGGAAGAGGATGGATGGATGGATGGATGGATGTTCACTATTATGTACCTGGCAAGTTAAGATGACCGAAATTCACAAAGTCAATAACTTTAATCCGTCAACAGCCTTCAGACAAATTAAACGTGCCAACATTTGGATTTCAAAATAAGGGAGGTTTTTCCTGCTGTCTGGGTGGTGAGGAGAATTCTAAAAAAAACACTATAAATATATAGAAATAACTGCATCTTTGGTCATTTATGTTAATTTATTTCATTAAATACAATTTTATTAATTTTTTTCTTTGAAATCAAAGTTAAATTATTGTTCTTGTCATGTTAATGTATTTTTTTAAGTATTTCATGTCTGTTATTATTTTCTTGTTTGTTTTCTGTAATTTTGGTTGTTTCCTTCAGAGCCTCGTTCCTCATTTTCCCTGGCACTCATCTTTCACCCACAGTCTGCTCCCCAGTTCTCAGCTGTGGGTGATTGCCTAATTAGGTCACTCTGCCAGTCTCAGCTCTCACACCTGCAGCTCATCTCTGTGTTTATTTAAGCTCTGCCATTTTCACTCTGCGTTGCAGTTATTTTGTATTGTCTTCCATCCTCACCAGAGCTTTGCCTGCTCTGGTGAAAATGCACTGTAAGTAACCCAGCGCTTACCAGTTTGTTTGATGGAGTGCTTTGGGTTTTTTGTATCTTTTCCTACCCGCTCACCAGTTGGTTTGGGAGTGTGCTGTGTTTATTCTTTATTTTGCTCGCCAAGAGGAGCTGGTTGGAGCACATTATATTTTTCCCTTTATTACAATAAATTGCACTGACACAACCTGCGTGTGGGTCTGTCCATCTTCTCCATAGGAGCATTCATGACAGTTCTGTTCTGGCTCTGCAAAATTATGGTCAAAAATGTAAATTGTTATAAGGAAAAAGTAAAGAAATCACCACAGTCTGTTTCAAATGTATTAAAAAAAACAATTTTATTTTAAAAAATAGACAAATTAGCCATAAAATAATCCACAAACTTATAATAAAGTCTCAAATGTAAAAGGAGTCAATTTTTAAAAGAGGAAATTACAAATTTGAGGAAAATGGTTTCAAATTTAGATAAATTTATACAGAAAAGTTGAAAACTATATGAAAACTGTTATAAATTTGAGGAAAAACCTCAAACCTTCAAGACTGAAGTCATTACTTAAGTTTTTACAGTAAGTGGGTGTTCTTTGTACCCTTAACTCAACTAGAAATTTTTGGTTGTCTTTTAATTATTAATTTCAAAGCACTGCTTTTACATGAGTAGAATGTCTGACTACTATACCCGCTGTGTCCGTAAAACGTGGCACAATAATGAGGCAAGTGGTGAACTGAACAGGACTTTATTGTGTGACTCACGGTATCAGTAACAGACACTCCCGCTAGGCAGAGAGGTGGTCAAAGAGACTGTGCCTCTTCCACATCAGCCTTTTATACCCCGGGTGGTGGCGGAACCGGAAAGGTGGAGCCACCACCCATATCATACAATAATACAACATATTGATATAATAAACACCACCACCCCCTTTCAAAAGTCCATATGCACACTAATTGGGCCCTCCCAAATTTAGTGCCCGAATCACACTCAATAAACAAGATAAGTAGGCCTATCCATGCACACACATACCACCAAAACTAGAGGGGAACTGGTGGACCACTGTCTCACCTCCACACAGCCAGACAGATTATTCTGCCGCCTTTGTTATAATATAGTCCATCAAATAAAGACTGCCGTGTTCCTAATAATAATATACAAAATAATCCCATGAACTTATATACAAACAGGTAAGAAACCACAACCCCAATAACAAATCAGTCAATAGTCACATTCACGCCATGCTATGAATACTCCCAACCAAACACCCCGGCAAAATTCTTTTGCAAAATGTACACTTCACATAGCAACTTTTATGTATTAACCATGTCGCCATAGCAACAATATAGCCTGGGTAATGTACACATTAACATTTCAGCAACTCCCACAGTAACATCATGCAGAACACATTAAGTCGGACAACTAGTAAAACACACATTAAACACATTGTCCCCCACCCCCACAAAAAAAAAAATTACCAGTTAGTCATCATGGAGAGCCCACCCCCCTGAGACCCATCAGGCAGGTCCCAACCCAAGCATCTTTTTCTCTTGGTGCACGGAGGTGACCCACATCAACGCCAAGACACCTCTCCCTCTTCATTGGCATGCCGCAGCCCATTGGGATGTCTCTGTGTACCATCAGACAGCTGAAGGTAGCCGTCCTCCTGAACAGCCACCACCTGCAGCCGCCCCTGGTCCTCCTGTCGTTTTCACTTCCTGCAAACCCCTCTCAACTGGGCCCTCTCCCTGGGCTGGACCACATCAGTGACCCCCAGAGGAGCCCAGCTTGGCTTCCAGTGTTCCTGTGTGGCACGTCATTTTACCGTGCCAGCTGGTCCTGCCCCACTCACTTTCATTTCAGAAGCTGGCGAAGCCGTTGTGACCCCCTGCTTCTTGGTACCTCCCAGCCGAACTCCGGAAACGGGATAAGTCATCCACTCGGCTCCATCCGCCATCATGGGCATCCCACGGCACTGCCCAGTTCCCTCAGCTAGGGCAACTTGGACCCTGGCGCAGGCACCCTCCTGCGATGGCCCTGGATGGGGGTGGCCCTGCTCATCTCCCAGAAAACTAGGCCAAGGTTCGTCCCATATTGCGTTGTCCAACACTCACGGAACCGGCCAGTCCCACAAGCTACAGCCCAACCACTCGTCTCCACTATCGCTGGTGATCGTGAAGCCAAGTCTGTAGAAAAGGTTGCAGCCCATCACATTCGCTCCACTGGCGGTCACCACAAACTGCAGATTGGCTACCTCCACTGCCTTGTATCTAGCCGTCAGTTCCAGCAAATCCACAATGGGCAGTCTATTTCCACCAAATCCACAAAATGGCATTGAAAGACCTCTCACTCGGTGATATGGGAAAAAAACTCCTCACAGTAGGCCAGTTCAGCACGGACCTCATCGCAGCCGTGTCCACCAGTAACGACACCTCCTCGCCATCCAACTTCACCATACAATATGTACGGCCCTCTGTGCTCGGGGAGACGGTGTGAATCACCATAGGAGTTGGAGCAGGGGTATCCGCTTTGTGTCGCTGTTCCCCTCGCTCGAACCTATTACAGGCCCTGGCAAAATGATGCAGGTGTCCACACTTGCCACAGCATTTACCTCTCGCTGGACACTCTCTAGCCTTGTACCAGTGTTTAGTGGACCCACAACCCGAACATTTGGGTGATCCCGGGGTGGACCTCATCTTTACAGCTGCAGCGCATTCCTCTTGCTCGCTGTCTTCGCTGTCCGGATCCACAGCCTGCGTCATTGATTGTGAGTCATGGCGGTATAGCGTAGCTCTCTCACCGAGGTCGTGTGATAAAACTTGTCCACCACTTCACACTGTTGGGCTATCTCCACAGCTGTGGCTAAAGGTAATTCGCCGGAGTGTGTAAGCAACCTCAACCATGCTGACGAACACGGCGTGTGCTCCGCCAGCTGGATGCGGACCATTTCTTCCTTTAAGTCACCAAACTGGCAGTCTCCAGCCAGCTGCTGCAGGTCCGCAACTTTGTGCTGCACCGACTCGCCAGTCTGCTGGAGGCGCTGCTGAAACTGAATCTTCCTGACGATGATGTTTGCAGGTGCGTGAAAATGTTGCACCATTCGCTCAACCATGTCATCAAAGCTATTGCGAGCTCCCAAAGTAGAAAGGATACATTGTCCTTCCATACCCAAATTACGGACCAAAATCGCCCTTGCTCGTACCTTCTTTAGTTTGCCGATGTTTGGTGCCACCACGTCCACCTCATCCAAGGCACCGGAGGCTCCCCCAGAGTCTCCCAAAATGTCAGAAAAGACAACACGCCCACGTCCATACTTCATCCTCGTCGCCAAATGTTATGTCCATAAAACGTGGCACAATAATGAGGCAAGTGGTGAACTGAACAGGACTTTATTGTATGACTCACAGTATCAGTAACAGACGCTCCCGCTAGGCAGAGAGGTGGTCAAAGAGACTGTGCTTCTTCTGCATCAGCCTTTTATACCCCAGGTGGCGGCAAAACCAGAAAGGTGGAGTCACCACCCATATCATACAATAATACAACATATCAATATAATAAACAACACCACAATACCCACCTCTGATCATATAATTTAAGTATGCATGAGTAAATTACTATTATGAATGTTTTTTTCCCTTCCCTACTCTCTCAATGGGGAAAAAAGAAACACTAGAATAAAAATACAAAAAAAACCCCACATATTTTTGTCATTTATGTAAACCATGACAAAAAAATTGTGCAGGACAAAACATGACACTTGATATTTTCTAACCTGCTTGTACACCACCATAGACAGAGAGAGAGCCTGAATTAGACAAAGCTCAGAGAGGGCAAGATGAGACAGAAGAGAGGAGCCAAGGAGAGGAAAGTGTTCAGGCAGAGGGTCCAGGAGAGGTGAGAGCAGAGGAAGGAGAGAAAGAAGTAGAAGAAGATGACACCACTAAAAAGTCTGTTGTGTCCATACTTATAGGAATAACGAGCCAGTAGTAACTTGTTTAACAGGGCTTTAATCAGGATGTCAACTATGTACAAACAAAGGCTTACGGCACACACCTGCAGGCCAGGTGGCTCCCACGACGAAAGAGGATTTGCCTCTTCCGCCCACCTCCTTTATACTAGGGGTGGCGTCACCACCGGAAACCGGTAGTTAACCACCCCAGTCTATCCCACGTCCAACCCAGCCGCCATCTTACTACTACAGCCCATTTACATACACAACAAAGTCCAAACACAGGACGTCTGGGTGGGACCCCAACTGGCCCAATATTCCAACATTCAAGCCTCAGTTTTACAGTTCTTCAAATGGTAAGTTCCATAAGCAAAGTTACTGTGCAAAATTTAAAAAAAAAAGAAAAAGTGTAAAATTAACATATTCTGGTTACAATAGTGTCATGTGTTTTCTAACCCCCCGCACGCCAAGGTCTTTAAGCCAGAGGAAACAGAGCGATCTGATCGCTGCCTCCTGTGCATGCCGGCAGGGGAAACTCATTTGCATTAAAGGACTGTAATTATTATGCAAATGAGCAGTAGGAGAAACCACGGGCTACTTGACACACCGCAGCCCAAATTTTACCTTTTTTATCCTCTATTTATCCTAGGTGGGACATAAGGCTGCAATGGTGCTTCTCCACCTCTCCCGGTCATCTGCCACCAGGTATAGTGGTTTTGGTCTTCCTTGCAGTTTCTGTAACAGGATGGTAATTTTACAGGGTGGGGTTGTTAACCCCACGCCCAACCACCAACCTGGAGGACCAGGTGTTGTCTTTCGTCTGGCCCCTCACCCGAAACCAGTGTGGCATGAGTGAACCTGCCAGGTCCCCGCCGCCATTGCTTCCGGGATCATGGAGGCAGGCAAGCCTCACCACCACATCAAGGTGATAACACAAGGGGGAGGATTTTTTTTATTTATTTTTTTTTTTTACCATACCAGAGCAAAGTGCTTTCCGTTGCGTTTCCAATACACAATGAATGGGAAGCGGAAAAACGACGGATCCAATGGACACATAGCATAAGTCACTCTACATTGTGCAAGAGATCCATTTAACAAAAGAAGTAATTCTAAACTCCAAATGAAGATATCAAACATAAATACCATCTTTTGTGTGTGAATAGTAGGAATTTACAGCTTATTCGTGAACCGCCAATTGTCCTCTTAATTACTCATTAATTAAGCTCTAGCTTGCTGTCCTTGAACGCCTCACCACGTGAAGACTTTTTGTTTTTTGCCCACTAGGCCTCACTGCCCGCATTCCTTTAGTAGGGATAGTAAATAATTGCTAAAACGTTAACGCTGTTTTTTATTGCACATTAATCTGTAATGAAACAGTGTGGGAGTTATGTTCACTCTTTCAACTATTTAAAGTTATGGTGTGGCAGCACGATTAGTGCCCGGAACCAAATCGGTACCTGACGTACACCAAACAGCACAGAAGGTTTTGTGCGGTCCGCTGCTGAGGAGGTGTGGCTTAACTCCTCAGCCTGGGAGGGAGTAACCTAACGGGGAAGGGAGACTGCTGTCAGTCCGCCGCTCCTGTCCGACTCCGCTCACCAGGGTATTATTCCCTGCTCCAGACAGAGAAGCAAGAGTCCCAGAAAATTTAAAGCAACTGCAGTTATAAAGGTAGGAGTGATCAGCACCAGATGTGGGCTGTTTCATGGGTAATAGTTTTTATTTAACCCCACAGAGAGGCAGCGACGATGGAACTATAAGAGGTTTAAGAAGAAAGAAATGAGCCATAATAAGAGGCGTATCCGTCACGCTGTAGGGAGATTGTAAAATATAATAGCTATTTGTGCTCTTATAAAGCGGCTTTGCATGTATGGGGTCTGTTGTATGGGTCTGCTATGAAAGACTGCAAACAGCAACGTACCGGATGTTGTAACTGTGCATTTTCTCATTACTGTGCCTTTAACTGTGACCCACAGCTGTCATTGTTATGGTGCTTTCCCTTTTCTCTCATATTACATTCCCTGTTCCCATTAACTACGCTGCCCTACCACAGTGTATGAGGGCCATCTGAGAAGCATAAAAAATAAACTAGGGTGAAGAAGTGAGTTTTCAGCAAAACGTTGCACGTTTATGAAAATAATTCAAATTCTACAGATTTTTTTTTTGTTAAATGTAGTTGAAAGTAGAATTTAATTAGATCATCCATTGCAGACTCAAACTTACATTCAATCCAAACATGCAAAGTCAGTTAAAAGTAGAGGAACTCTTTAACCACAAACACAATTTCCAAAGTTATTAGCTCTAAATCTGCCAGTTCTTTTCTTACAAGATTTTTTTTTTTCAAAATAATCTACTACTTTTTGTAAATTTACATCTTTTCTCATTCATTTCCTTTCTTTTCATGAATGTGTTTCCTTTTTTGTGAACTTGCAGCTGTTTTGTAAACTTACCACTTTCTCACACCCATTTGTTTTTACAAATTTGCCACTTCTGACTCACAAATGTGCCACTTTTTCTCCCATAAACTTTAGACTTTTTCCTCCTAAATTAGTTTTTTCCCCTCATAAATTTCCCCTCGTTAAAGTAAATTTGCAAATTTTTATTGGTAAATAAGCCTTTTTTTATTTGAAATTTTGACAGTATTCCAGGTTAAAAAAAAAACTTCTCAGATGTGTCTTTTAGTATCAAAGAACCACATTTTAAGGCCCAACAGAACAGCTCAAAGAAAATATAAAATAAACAGTTTTTTACTCAGTGGAAGTGTTTACCATTGTTTTTAATGTTTTGCTTTTTACTTCCTTTGCATTTATACTGTAGGCACTGGGGAGACTGTTAGTAATCATTTAATAATTAAACTTAATTAAAAATGTAATCAATGAATTAATTTTATAATGGGCAATAATTAGTTAACACATATTGTACAGCAGACTAAATTTATCTTTTCTTATGTGGTTTCAAAGATGTCCAGGGAACAGGAGGCAGTGGCTCGAGCCAGAAAAGCCTTTGAAACAGGCAGGTCCAAACCTTTGGAGCATCGAATCCGCCAGCTGAAGAATTTGCAGAGGCTATTCACAGAGAGACAGAAAGAGATAGCAGAGGCCATAAAGAAAGACCTCAATAAGGTGAGTAGGAAGTTTACAATACTGACATGGCATCCAGAAAGTATTCACTTTGAACTTTTTCCACATTTTATGTTACAGCCTTATTCCAAAATGGATTAAATTCACTTTTTCCTCAAAATTCTACACACAATACCCCACAATGACAACGTGAAACAAGTTTTTTTTGAGAGTTTTGCAAATTTATTAAAAATAAAAAAACTAAGAAATCACATGTATATAAGTATTCACAGCCTTTGCCACAAAGCTCAAAATTGGGCTCAGGTGCATCCTGTTTCCACTGATCATCCTTGAGATGTTTCTACAGCTTAATTGGAGTCCACCTGTGGTAAATTCAGTTGATTGGACATGATTTGGAAAGACACACACCTGTTTATATCAGGTCCCACAGTTGACAGTGCATGTCAGAGCACAAACCAAGCATGACGTCAAAGGAATTGTCTGTTGACCTCCGAGACAGGGTTGTCTCAAGGCACAAACCTGGGGAAGGGTACAGAAAAATTTCTGCTGCTTTTAATGTCCCAATGAACACAGTGGCCTCAATCATCCGTAAATGCAAGAAGTTTGGAACCACCAGGACTCTTCCTAGAGCTGGCCGGCCGTCTAAGCTGAGCAATCAGGGGAGAAGGGCCTTAGTCAGGGAACTGACCAAGAACCCTATTGTCACTCTGTCAGAGCTCCAGCATTCCTCTATGGAGAGAGGAAAATCTTCCAGAAGGACAACCATCTCTACAGCAATCCCCCAATTAAGATTGTATGGTAGAGTGACCAGACACAAGCCACTCCTTAGTAAAAGGAACATGGCAGCCCACCTGGAGTTTGCCAAAAGGCACCTGAAGGACTCTCAGACCATGAGAAACAAAATTCTCTGGTCTGATGAGACAAAGATTGAACTCTGTGGCGTGAATGCCAGGCGTCATGTTTAGAGGAAACCAGGCACTGTTCATCACCAGGCCAATACCATCCCTACAGTGAAGTATGGTGGTGGCAGCATCATGCTGTCGGGATGTTTGTCAGCGGCAGGAACTGGGAGACTAGTCAGGATAGAGGGAAATATGGATGCAACAATGTACAGAGACATCCTGGATGAAAACGTGCTCCGGAGTGCTCTTGACCTCAGACTGGGGCAATGGTTCATCTTTCAGCAGGACAACAACCCTAAGCACACAGCCAAGATATGAAAGGAGTGGCTTCAGGACAACTCTGTGAATGTCCTTGAGTGGCCTAGCCAGAACCCAGACTTGAATCCAATTGAACATTTCTGGAGAGATCTGAAAATGGCTGTGCACCAACACTTCCCATCCAACCTGATGGAGCTTGAGAGGTGTGCTGCAAAGAGGAATGGGTGAAACTGCCTAAAGATAGGTGTGCCAAACTTGTGGCATCATATTCAAAAAGACTTAAGACTGTAATTGCTGCTAAAGGTGCATCAACAAAATATTGAGGAAAGACTGAATACTTACACTACCGTTCAAAAGTTTGGGATCACTTAGAAATTTCCTTATTTTTGAAAGAAAAACACTTTTTTTTTCAATGAAGATAACTTTAAACTAATCAGAAATACACTCTATACATTGCTAATGTGGTAAATGACTATTCTAGCTGCAAATGTCTGGTTTTTGGTGCAATATCTACACAGGTGTATAGAGGCCCATTTCCAGCAACTATCACTCCAGTGTTCTAATGGTACAGTGTGTTTGCTCATTGCGTCAGAAGGCTAATGGATGATTAGAAAACCCTTGTGCAATCATGTTAGGTCTGCAATGCTGTAATTGCTGCAAATGGAGGATTCTTTGACGAAAGCAAAGTTTGAAGGAAAAAATTATTATTTCAAATACAAATCATTATTTCTAACCTTGTCAATGTCTTGACTATATTTTCTATTCATTTTACAACTCATGGTGGTAAATAAGTGTGACTTTTCATGGAAAACACAAAATAATTGTCTGGGTGACCCCAAACTTTTGAACGGTAGTGTATGTACATGTGATTTCTTAGTTTTTTTTATTTTTAATAAATTTACAAAAATCTCAAAAAAACTTTTTTCATGTTGTCATTATGGGGTATTGTGTGTAGAATTTTGGGGAAAAATGAATTTAATCCATTCTGGAATAAGGCTGTAACATAACAAAATGTGGAAAAAGTGAAGCGCTCTGAATACTTTCCAGATGCACTGTACATGACAAAAATTAGCAGCTTATCTGTTCTGGAGAATAAAAGGAGGTCTGGTTTTGGGACTGAGTACCAAATAAAAACACCATGTCCCTCAGGAGTACTTTTGATAGATCACATCATTTATTCCTCCATCCATCCACCCATTATCTACCGCTTTTCCAGAGGTCCGGATCGCAGAGGCAGCAGCTCAAGCAGAAAAGCCCAGACTTCTCTCTTCCTGGCCACCTCCTCCAGCTCTTGAGAGAGGATTCCAAGATGTTCCCAGGCCAGCTGGGAGATGTAGTCTCTCCAGCGTGTCCTTGGTCTGCCCCGAGGTCTCCTTTCAGTGGGACATGCCCAAAACACCTCAAGTGGGAGGCGTCCAGGAGGCATCCTAATCAGATACCCAAACCACCTTAACTTGCTCCTTTCACTGTGGAGGAGCAGCGGTTCTACTCTGAACCTCTCACAGATTACTGAGCTCCTCACCCTGTCTCTAAGGGTGAGTCCAGCAATCCTACGGAGAAAGCTCATTTCATCTGCTTGTATCTGCGATCTCATTCTTTAGGTCATTACCCAAAGCTCATGACCATAGGTAAGGGTAGGAACATAGATTGATCTGTAAATCGACAGCTTTGCCTTAGAGCTCAGCTCCCTCTTCAATTCAACTTTATTTATATAGTGCCATTTCACAACAACAGTCATCTCATAGCACTATCAACTGTAGGGGGGGAACCCCCACAGTTGCAGAAAGACCCCAGCAATCAGGCGATCCCCTGTGAGCAAGCACTTGGCGACGGTGGAGAGGAAAAACTCCCTTTTAACAGGAAGAAACCTCCAGCAGAACCAGGCTCAGGGAGGGGCAGTCATCTGCTGCGACTGGCTGGGGGGTGAGAGGATAGAGAAGAAAAAAAGAACAGACATGTAGAGAGCAAACAGCACGATGGGGACTCAATCTATGGGAGAGAACAAACAGATGTTAATGACCAGCAAAAAAAAAAATATTTCATAGAGAGTGAGGAAAGGAGTGAGGCCCAGTGCATTACTGGAGGTCCCCCAGCTGACTAAACCTATTAGCAGCATAACTAAGGGAGGGTTCAGAAACACATGATCCCTCCCTAATTGTAGGCTATATCAAAAAGGAAGGTTTTAGCCCTATTCTTAAAAACAGAGATCGAGTATTATCTTGAATATAAGTGATAAAAGATCACACAAATATGTGATCTGATAAACAAATAAACAAGGGATCTGAAACAGTCACTAATATTGGCTGTCCCATTCATTTTCAGTATTTAGGTATTTTGTAATTAATAGTCACACAGTCAAATAAATCTTAGTGCCATTTACTCCCTTTTATATTTGTCAAAGTCTAACATGTGATTGCCGACATACAGCCTAACCTTTGTATTCCACTTTCAAACACAGTCTACATTTGGGACTGGAAAGCCTAATTGGGATACCTGTTTCAGGCAGGAATACTTGCATTCTACGGGCAATGCACGACTTTATATACAGTATGAAAAGCAGTGGACCAAGCACCAAACCCTGACAAACCCTACAAGTGAGCTTGTGCTATAAATATACATACCAATGCTGATCTTGTAGGTAACTAGTTAACCCACTATGTTGAATCCTTCTGATACCATATATTTCCCTTTCTTAATTAATAATTTATGGTCAAGAAACACCCTTACTGCATATTCTTTACTATGTATGATGAAAACATACAGTGAATCAAACTCAGAAGTTTCTAAATCAGTTGTTAACTCAACTAAAGCTGTTTTCTTTGTTCACAGACTGAGGTTGGGACACAGTTCTATGAGACTCTTGGTCTAGAGGGGGAAATCAAACTGGCCCTCAGCAAACTGAAGGAGTGGGCAGCCCCTCGACACGTGAAGAAGAATCTGCTGACCCTCTCGGACAATGCCTACATCTACCCAGAGCCTCTGGGGGTGGTGCTGATCATCGGGGCCTGGAACTATCCCTGGGCTGTCACCATCGGGCCGCTTATTGGAGCAATCGCTGCCGGTATTGTATCGAGCTGCAGGGAAGAGAGAGTGTGTTTTGTAATCAGGTCAACAGCTAACAGACTACTGGGTATTTGTTGAACTAGATTTGCCCCAAATTGCAACTGTAGTCAAAGACAGCAGACTTCCTCCCTGCTGTGTTGGAGCCTCATTAGTAAGTAAAGCTGACTATTGCTTCATAGCACTTTGATACAGTGGATACACAGCACAGTGCTCCTCAGAGCACACCCACTTCTACAGTGTAATACAGGGTTCCTCTATTAGTTTTCCGCAAGGATAAAATTATGCAAAGCATGCTAAACTGACGGCCAACAGCACCCCCCACACACACAGAGTGCTACCCCTGTACCATAACTCTGAAAAAATCTAAAAAATATATACAAGTGAAAAAGTTTTATAACCACAAAAACATGATTTAAGTTGTAAGCAACTGATTGTCTGAAAACATTAAACTTGAAAAACACAGAAAAAATAAGACCTGAAATATAAAAATCTAAAGTAAAAAAGTAAAAATGTGCAATCCATGTAAAAGAATTCCAGAAGGGAATCAAAATTCTATTTATCCTACAAGCACTTCTATTGTACTATTGTATTTTTCAAAACAAAGGATCTAAATTTGAGCATCCAACTTTAAAGTTTAATCTTTCTTTCTTTCTTTCTTTCTTTCTTTCTTTCTTTCTTTCTTTCTTTCTTTCTTTCTTTCTTTCTTTCTTTCTTTCTTTCTTTCTTTCTTTCTGCCCCTCAGAACACAGTGCTGGTGTGGGTAATTTGAGCTGCTGTTATTAAATTGGCCCAGATGGAGAAGAGGGTGGGAGGGGGATGCTGCTGCACTGTAAAACACTGAAATCATCTGTTGCTTATGTGAATGTAATGCATCAAAAAGTTAAATCTATTTGGAATAAAAAAAAAAATGTTTCTCCAGGGTGCAAAACCACAGAGATGCAGTGGAGGAAACTAATTATAGAACATCTCCTTCTCTGGGTGTGAACAAAACGATATTAAATATATTAGGAATCATGCCTTTGAAATAATTGCTTTATAAGTGAACTAACATATTTGTATTTTGGCTGGTGCATTTGTCTATAGATCCCTGAGCAAATATGGAGGTCAGGGTGTGTATTGACTTATTTCTTAAGGCCATTATATACTCCGCAAGAACAGAGAAAATTGCTCTCTCTCCCAAGAGTGCAAGAACAAAATTACATCATTTTGTTCTTGCAGGTCTGGTTTGGGAGTTCTTGCAGCTTGTTCTTGACACATCATTGTGGCAGAACTTTTTTGTTGCATGGTATCCAAGAACTATTGTGTGATTGGTCAGAAATGTGAATTCCCTAGGAGTTTGGAACTTGAGTTTCTTGTGAAGTATGAAATGTCCTGGCCATAACGAACTTTGTTCTTGTTCTTACCACCTCAAGAAAAAGAAAAAAATTCTCTGTTCTTGCAGAGTATGTAAAGGCCTTTATCGTTTCCCTTCTTTCATTTTTCAGGCCTATTCAATTCCCTGGTCTTGTGACAATAACTTCCTTTTCCCCCAGCCAACAATAAAGTGTTTCAGGTTGTGATAAGTTGGTCAAAGGCCACTCTGTGAACTCTATACTGTATTCAGAAGTTTAGGATAATAAATCATTAATAGAGGAAAAAAAGGCTGTCCTGTAATGTTGGGCAGTCAGCATCGAGGCTGAGTGTGCAGAGTGCATGTGTGGCACATTAGTATTTGTAAGGTGCTAAATATCTGCACCCAGAGAAATCCTTGTCTTTGCTATGAGAGGAAAAGGCACCTTATTTGAATTTAATTTGGTTAAATCCTGTTTAGACTCAAACAAGTCCTGCTGCCCGTTCACAAAATGTTGGCATAGCATGGACTTTGCCCTTTTTTTTTTTTGTTACTTATTTGTACCCGTAGGTAGACTTGGTTTGCAGTCTGGTGACAAGCCACCGGCTGCTGGTCGCTGCGTGCGCGAGCGCCCTAAACCTACATGTTAACCAACCTTTGCACCACAAATATGATATATTGCACAAATCCTTGTATCAGTGGGTCAGAAGTCAAGTCTCATGATTACATTTAGGCCAAAGGTATTGTTAGCACCAGCCAGAATCCCTTATTTAAGCAATATTAGATGAGAAGGAGTATGCTATCAGTGAATATAGTAACTAGGGGTGTGATATATTTAATGCCCTCTGCGTACCTGTTGCGTCGGTACTGCAGAAGACCCGAGATCCAATGGCGGTAGCTAGCCAGTGGCTAGTAGTTAGCATGCTAGCGATTTAGCACACTTCATTCGCTTTTTTTCACATTTTGAGATGAAACAAAGAGTTCATCACTCCAAAGGTATTGGGGTTTATTAATCGAGACAATAAATCCAACTCTAGCACTGCCTATTTTTTCTAAACAGATGTGAAACAGCTATACCATTTTTATACAAGGCAGGCTGTAAGTTGAATAAGGCTTTTTTCAAAAGGGTGGGACTTCCGGGTCAGGTAAGAAATCTTTTCAAACAGCACCTCATTGTGAAAATTAAGGTATTCAACACAGTACTGCAATTATCACTGAGAGTTAGTTTACAGTAAGTAAATGTTAGTCATTAATGGTTACATGAACACCTTTGAAGCGGAGTGATACATATCCAATGAAACGGTTGGAGTGTGGAAGATGAAAGCAGACGAGACAGCAAGCTAGATGACACGTGAACTTTATTCACCTCTCAACATACAGTACAACACAGAAAACTTCTTCCAGGGTCTCTAGGTGCCTCCTTTTATACCACTTTATTCCTGCCCAATGAGACCTAGGGAGCCAAAGACAATATACACAGTATACAAAGCCTGTCTGGCACATTATTGTTACAGGACACGAAATCCTGCTTGTCTCTCCCACTCCAGCGAACTCCGGTGTCTCCTGCCTCGCTGGGTTGTGGCCAGTCCTTTCTGTTGCATCTGGAACCCCCCGGTGCCACGTCCTCCTTCAGTCCTCTATTCCACTCCCCCTTCCCCCCTGACTTCCAACTCTGGGTGGAGAACCCCCCACTCAGTGCCACCACAGAGCTCCCCTTTCCCCCTGAACACCCAGAAAGGGGACTAACCCCCCCAGTCCCTTGGTGTCATAAACTCCCCAGAGGAGAGGTGAAAGGACGAGGATTTAAGCGCTGGGTAATGCACCACACACATTTATTAATACAAATACTGACACACAGTTACAGTAATGGCTCTTTCAGAAGCTAAAGGAGTCCTCAAGGGCACTCTACAGTTTTCAGGTGAGAATGACTGGGGAACACACACACAGTGAATACTTACAGAACTGGAGCTGTCCGAGTTAGTCCAAATAAGCACAGAGAGAGAATAGTCCTTCAGTGACTTAGGCTATCATACAGCGATTAACGACTGTGTGTCTAGCGCAATGACACAGCAATGCGTGACTGGAAAAAGGCTCCTAAAGTACACGCATTGCTGGGGATGGTAAATTGGAGGCACCTGGGCAAGGCCCGGGAAAGATGATCAACGGGGCTGGGAACAGCTGATGGTGATCAGTGAGGGAGGCGTGGTCAGACCGGCAGACTGTCAGCAGACACACAACTACCGGTCCCAGAGCAGTGGCTATGGGCACGGTACACACTGGAAATACATACTTAACATACATGCACAACGGCCCCATGACCCACAGAGAGATCAGGACCGAGCCGGGGAAAACCAAGCCGGCTCGGTTCCTGACAGAGCCCCCCCCCCCTTTAAGGGGGGGATTCCCAGACACCCAAGGTAACATCCCAGACCCCCCCCCCCCCCAACAGGAACAAACAACACAAACCCGGGTGGGAGGTAGGGGGAACAGGAAAGGTGGGAACACAACACCCCACCCAGGGTCCACAATAGCCCCTCTAAGTCCAAAGGCGTGGAGGCTCGGGAGGCCACCCCGAGTCCCAGACCCAGTGGGCAGTCCAGCGGACAGAGTCTGGTGGCCTGCCAGACTACACAGGCCATCTGGCCCAGAACCCCAGTCTCTCAGGTGGTCTCTCTCATGGTTTCCGCCGTGGTGGAACCCCCACTGCGTTGGACGGAGAGGGGAAGGAAGCCACGGCGTCCTCGGGCAGACCCACATCACCCTCGGTGGTCCCAGCTTGGGCCACAGCTGCTTTTGTGATGGACCCCGACCGGACCAGCCCCACTGCACCTGCGGTGGACCCCGACGGGGCCGGCTCCGCTGCACCTGCGGTGGACCCCAGCTGGGCCGGCTCCGCTACACCCATGGTGACCTCTGGCTGAGGCTCCGTTGCACCAGCGGTGACCTCCGGCTGATTCTCCATTGCATCAGCAATGACCTCCAGCTGAGGCTCCGTTGCACCCACAGTGAACTCTGGCTGGAGCTGGGCTGCACCCGCGGTGGCGATGGCAGCTGATGACAAGGTGGGCTACCCCCGGCGTTTCCGTGCGGGGCGACGCTGTCTCTTGTTCTCTGGTGCAGACCGTGCTGGAGCGAGAGGAGGGTTGGGTGAAGCGTCACGGAGGCTGATGGTTTGCAGATTACTGGACCTCCACCTCAACGTCGTGAGGAACGCCAGACCGGGGAAAGAACGCTGGAGCGCACAGACTGTGGAAAGCAGGTCAGCGAACTGTGGGTAGTTCCATAACCCAGGATGCACCTCCAAGATCCCCACTGCTCCCTCCAGGCTTTCCAGCGTCTTCCTTGGCCCCCGGGCAGCGAGGGCTTCATTCACGAAGCCCTGGATGAACTCAGCGGCCCATCCCTCCTCCACCGTAGGAAACCCCACTGCCATTCCTCTCCCTCGGCGAGACCAGGGCATGATGCTCTCCAGAAACAGGTTAGTCCGGAAAAACAGTTCACAAAGAAAAAGTGATGTGTGGGTGTAACCCGCTAAATCCTTTTTGTTGGCTGGGTCATTCTGTCATAAACTCCCCATGCGCTTTTCCCAGCGCACGGAGGAGGGGAAAGGACGAGGATTTAAACGCTGGGTAGTGCACCACACACATTTATTAATACAAATACTGACACACAGTTACAGTAATGGCTCTCTCAGAAGCTAAAGGGGTCCTCAAGGGCACTTTACAGTTTTCAGGTGAGAATGACCGGGGAACACACACACAGTGAATACTTACAGAACCGGAGCTGTCCGAGTTAGTCCAAATAAGCACAGAGAGAATAGTCCTTCGGCGACTTAGGCTATCATACAGTGATTAACGACTGTATGTCTAGTGCAGTGACCCAGCAATGTGTGACTGGAAAAAGGCTCCTAAAGTACACACATTGCTGGGGATGGTAAATTGGAGGCACCTGGGCGAGGTCCGGGAAAGATGATCAACAGGGCTGGGAACAGCTGATGGTGATCAGTGAGGGAGGCGTGGTCAGACCAGCAGACTGTCAGCAGACACACAACTGCCGGTCCCAGAGCAGTGGCTATGGGCACGGTACACACTGGAAATACATACTTAACATGCATGCACAACGGCCTCATGACCCACAGAGAGATCAGGACCGAGCCGGGGAAAACCAAGCCGGCTCAGTTCCTGACACTTGGGCTTGAGCCAGCGCCCACTGTGGCTGTAGTGGGGGGTCGCCGGTCCGGTCGAAGGGGAAGTGGGTGGGGGGGGGACAGGTTTGCTTTGCAAGTGCAGTTCTCTACCGGGAGAACACCAACTTGCGGAACCACCGTCGGTGGGCGTCCGTGCCATGAGCTTGGGCCAACACCACCTGTTCGTCTGCCAACACATAAGCGGGCTTCAGCCTGTCAATGCAGATGGGCTCCTTACGCCTCCCCCAAGTCTAACACAAAATGCTTTGCCCCAGTTTCCAGCACTCTGAATGGGCCGTCTTGTGGTGGGCGCAATGGGGTTCTGTGTGCATCGTGCCTGACAAAAACAAAGTTGGCGCTCTGTAAGCTCTTTGGGACGAAGATGTGGGGAAAACAATGGTGGGCTGGGCCCGACACGTTAGCAGCCTCTGTACTGTAAAAAAAATTGTGTGGGCGGGTCGGTCCCGGGTGCAGGGTTTTCCAGTAAAAATTCCCCAGGGATCCGCAGCAGCTGAGAAAAAAAGAATTCCACCGGGGAGGCTGTCAGATCCTCCTTAGGCTTGGAGCGCAACCCTAACAGGGCCCAGGGCAGGCAGTCAACCCAATTTGCATCCGTGAATGAGGCTCTGAGCACTGCTTTAAGCGACCTATGAAAACATTTGCATAACCTGTTAGCCTGGGGGTTGTACGTGGTGGTGCGGTGGATTTTGACCCCCAGGCTCTGGGCCATCACGGACCAGAGTTACGAAATGAATTGTGGACCCCTATCGGAAGTGATGTCCGACAAGGATCCGAACCATGCAACCCAGGCTGACAAACAAGTGCGAGCCACTTCCATGGACGTGGTGGAAACCAGTGGGACCATTTCAGGCCAACGCGTGGTGCAGTCCACGATTGTTAAAAGGTGCGTGAAACCTTGTGACGGCGGGAGGGGGCCCACCAAATCCGCGTGGACATGGTCGAACCTTCTGGCCGGTATTTGGAAAAGCTCGAGAGGGGCTTTGGTGTGCTTGTGCACTTTGGCCTGCTGGCACGCGGCACACACTGCAGCCCACTCTTTCACGTCCCTGCGTAAGTGAGGCCAGACCAATTTCGCCCCCACCAGTTTAACTGAGGCGCGCACGCCGGGATGTGAAAGGGAAAGGACTGACTCAAAGATGCGGTGGCGCCAAGGGCTCAGAACCACTGGGCGTGGGTGACCAGTGGAGACATCGCAGAGCAAGGGGGGACGCCCTTCTTGCACCACCCTGCTCTCCAGTTTTAGCCCAGTAGGCGCGGACTGGAGTGCGCAAATGTTCCGCGGCCATGGTGGGGAAATCTATTCCCATGTAGACCGGGGAGACTAATGTGTGCAACAGGCAGTCGGCCACGACATTACGCTTACCAGCTACATGTTGAATGTTGGTCGTGAACTCCAAGATCGCGGCCAAATGTCGTTGCTAACGGGCCGACCACAGTTCCAGGACTTTGGACATTGCATACATTAGTGGCTTATGATCAATGAACGCGATGAACTCACGCCCTTCAGGCCAAAACTGGAAGTGGTGTGTCGCCAGGTGGAGGGCCAACAGCTCTCTGTCAAACATACTGTATTTGCGTTCACTGTCGCTAAAATACGGCTGAAAAACGTGAGCGGCTGCCACCAACCGGAGACGTACTGCTCCACCACTGCCCCTATGGCAACGTCAGATGCATTGGTGATGAGTACTATCCGCGCTGACGGGGCCGGGTGAACCAGCAAAGCAGCGTTAGCGAGTGCTGTTTTGGCATTTGCGAAAGCCTGGACTCGCTCGGGGGTCCAGTCGATGTTTTCCGTGGGCTTCTTTTTTTTGACTGCAGCATAGAACGGTTGCAGCAGCTTGGCTGCTCGGGGGAGGAAATGGTTGTAAAAGCTGACCATGTCCAAAAATTCCTGTAGGGTCCTCACGGTCTGCAGATGCGGAAAATCGGCCACGGCACGCACCTTATCAGGCAGCCGAATCGTGCTCTCCGGCGAAATGTGGTGAGCCAAAAAATCAATCACTGGCACACCAAACTGGCACTTCACTGAGTTAACGATAAGCCCGTGCACTTCCAATCTCTGGAAAACTAGTTTGAGATGGGTGAGGTGCTCCTCCTCGGACGCGCTAGCCACCAAAATGTTGTCTTAAGTAGACAAAAACGAAAGGCAGGTCACGGAGCACCGTATCCATCATTCTTTGGAAGGTTTGCGCCGTGTCCTTTAACCCGAACGGCATGCGTAAAAACTCGAAAAGGCCAAAAGGAGTTATTACCGCTGTTTTGGGCACGTCCTCCGCACGCACCAGGACCTAGTGGTAACCGCGGACCAGATCCACTTTCAAAAAAATAAGTGTCCCGGCCAGATGCACGGAAAAATCCTGGATGTGCGGGCTGGGGTACCGATCATGTTCCGTGGCATTGTTCAAGCACTGTAAATCACCGCACAGTCACCACGACCCATCTGCCTTGGGCACCATGTGTATCGGGGATGCCCACGGGCTGTTGGAGTGCCTAACGATGCCGAGTTGCTCTAAGTTAGCGAACTCTTTGCATGTGCTGGCTAGCTTAACCGCATCCAGGCGCCGAGGGCACGCGAACACCGGCGGACCTTTTGTTGTTATGAAATGCTCAAGCCCGTGTTTAGTTACTGTAGCAGAAAAAGTCAGAACCGTGAGTGCTGGGAACTGTGAAAGCAAATGCTGATACTTACCCCCTGGAGCTATAACGTTAGCATGTGTTGTTGGCCCAACTCCCCGAGCTTTGCAGGGTAAGGAGGAAAAAGAAACAGCATCCACAAAACGTCTGTTGGCAACATCGACTAACAATCCGTAAGTACATAAAAATCAGCCCCTAAAATGGGGACAGAACATGCAGCTACCACAAAGTCCCACTGGTAATTGCGTCCGTTGTAAGCAACGTTCGTACGCCAAACGTCCTGATGTTGGATCCGTTGGTGGCTGTAAGCTCGGGGCCACAGCCTTCTGCCAACCTGTCCACGCTGACCAGCAGAATGAGGCTCTTCTGGGAGCCGGAGTCCACCAAGGAACGTCTCCCCGAACATGTGTCTGTGATGAAAAGCAGCTTGTTCCTGTCGCCAGTGGTCGTAGCTGCTACTGACTGCTGGCCACGCCGTTTCCCTGGCTTTTTGAATTGGCACGGTGGCAGACAGCATTGGGCATTCGAGCCAAACTGGCGGTGATAGAAACAAAGCGTCCCGTTCCTGCGTTTATTGGCGTCCGTCCAGCTGCTCCCAACGGCTCCTCAACCTCACTGGAGTCCTTCATGACTGCTGGTGTCATTGCGTGCATACTGAGAGCTCTGTTTACCAGGATGATGCAGTCCGCTTCTTGCTCCAGGGCGCGGTAGTTCTAGGCCACCAGCAGCGGTGAGTTGGCCAGGATCGCCCTCACTGTAGCTGGTAGGTTCCTGAGGAATAGGTGGGTGAACAGGAAAGGTTCGTCATCCTTTCCCCTCAGCACTAACATGCTCTCCATCAGCTCCACAGCTGACCTGTCACCCAACTGTGAGCACGTGAGGAGTTTCTCTGCCCTCTCACTGTCCAACAGGATATAACACTGAAGCAGCATCTGCTTGAGCGCATCATATTTCCCCTGGGCTGACGGCTTTTGGACGAGGCTTGTTACTGTCATGATCCGAGCGTCGATCTCGTCCGCGCTCGGGTCATACGTCATCTCCGGCAGGCTTGACAGCAGTGAGTACCTTCTGGCTTCCCGGGCTCTTATTGTGACAGCGCTCGGGGGAGCTTCCTGCTGTCAAAGCCTGCCAGCTGGGCAGCATTCAGGGGTCATTAGCGGCCGGCATTTAAAGCAGTCGCTGAATGCAGCCCGAGGCAGTAGTCTCTGTCAAATATCCCCGTGTTCAGACATTGAGCGAGCGTTCCTCGTCTCAGACGTCAGTTTTTCTTATTTGATTCCTCGGCTATGATCATCCCTCATCTTAATCCTCTATCGTAAGTGTGCTTGATCAGCCTTACAGTCCCTGTTCCTAGTATAGTGTGTTTTAGCCCACCGAGGCTTATTCCTTTGTTGCTTTGTGTTATCCTTCTGTGTCCTGAATAAAACATCATTGCAAACTCACCGGTGACTTGTGGTGTCTTATGGTGGCTCGCGAGGGCCACCGTGACAGTTACTTGTTGTGTGGCGTGCACATCCAGTGCAGCAACCAGATGATAATATTTGGTGTCGTCCGTGGAGATCCCACGGAGTGCGAATTGGGCTTCCACATATAGAAACCAAGTGGTCGGATTGTGGAGCCAGAAGTACGGGAGCTTGACTGTGACAGCGTATGCCGCACTGGTGTTCTCCCTCTGGGTTGTCTCCGGGGCGGTGCTCGGCTCGTTCTCCATTGCACGTCTTAAGGTCACCAATGTGGAAGATGAAAGCAGACGAGACAGCAAGCTAGACGACACGCGAACTGTATTCACCTCCCAATATAAAACACAGAAAACGTCTCCTGGGGTCTCTGGGTGCCTCCTTTTATACCACTTTATTCCTGCCCAATGAGACCCAGGGAGCCAAAGACAATATACACAGTACACAAAGTCTGTCTGGAACATTAACATTACAGGACACGAAACCCTGCTTATCACTCCCTCTCCCACTCTCCCGCACTCCCTGGGGTGCGGCCAGTCCTTTCTGTTGCATCTGAGACCTCCCGGTGCCACTTCCTCTTTCAGTCCTCTATTCCATCTGACTTCCGACTCTGGGTGGAGAACCCCCCCCACTCAGTGCCACCACCGGAGAGCAATTATGGTGGATTTGAGTAACTCCTGGAATCCCTGTTGTCCTATCAAATTGCTCAATCGGAACTAACTGTTGTATAATCAGAAACACGGAGGCACATACCTGACGTCACGTGTTCAAAGAACGCCCAGGGTGAAGTAACTAACAGTCCTCTGGATCAGCTGCAGCTCTCAAAATACAAAACAATAAATTTGTGTTGTTTTTCTCCTCTTTGGACCCTTCTTTCATTGGTTAGGAAACAGGAGGTGAGATTTTTGTAATCTCCCGCCATGATCATGTTTGGTGATATGGGATGATGGGAGATGGTGTCCTCTAATCATTTTCACAAAAGCAAAATATTACACTGTTATTATATGACAACCAACAACTTTAATTATGTGGAAAATTATCTATTAAACTGACAAACATCATATGTGTAACTCGTGGCAAAATTTGATCGAGATCAAAAGCTAATTTCACTCTTGCCATTCATTTCAATGGAGATTTTTTCAGATTTAAGGTCCCATATGTGGAAGTAGAGGGGGTGCGACTTAGGCTCATTATTGCAGTACTGTGTTGAATACCTTAATTTCCACTGTGAGGCATTGTTTGAAAAGATTTCTTACCTCACCCGGAAGGCCCACCCTTTTGAAAAAAGCTTTAAGTCTGCCCTGTAGAGAACCTAAGTCACGCCCCCTCTACTTCGGCATACGGGACCTTAAATCAGAAAAAAATCTCCATTGAAATGAATGGCAAGGGTGAAATTATCTTTTGATCCCAATCAAATTTTGCCACGAGTTACACATATGATGTTTGTCAATTCAAAAGATAATTTTCCACGTAAATAACCATGTAGGTTATTGTCTAACCGTTAAGGTATAAGGTTATGAAAATACGTAAATTAAAAAAGTACAAACACAGATGAACGGAGCTTATGTTATCTTTTCAAAGCGTGCCCAGGTGAAGTAACTAACAGTCCTCTGGATCAGTTGCAGCTCTCACAATACAAAACAATACCTTTGTGTTGTTTTTCTCCTCTTTGGATCCTTCTTTGTGTCAGGTCAGGCATTGGCTTGTTTGCTACCGGATAACCTTGAAAACCGGTACTACCTGTCTCATGGGTCGGGCCGTCGGCGACTCAACCGGCATCCCCGCCCTTCCAAGGGCGTGGAGAGTGAAACAGGGCATTCTGGCAGAACTAAAAACAATATCTGCCACAGGTCTGTGGTGGACCACTCCCAGTTACACAGGGTGAGACTGGACATCCTGGCAGATAAACACATCTGTCACAAGGTCTGTGGTGGACTGTGCCAGTCGGTGCATTGTGACATGCACTACACAAAGAGCAGAGATAAACAAACCTATCATCTGGTCAGTCACTGCAACAGATACTGGAGTCAGTTTGTCTTGACTTGTCCTTGCCACTGATAATACCTTTATCTGCCAAGAATGTGCTGCTAGTCCAGCAAAAGCTAGCAGTACTCAAATACTTTGCAAGTAGTTTCATGAAATGGTCAATCAGAAAGCAACTCATACCGGCTCAGACGTCGCCCGGGCTTACAAGGTCCGCGTTGATCTGTTCACACTCCGACAGGCAGCGAAAAGTAAGCTAGGAGCAGGAAGACAAAAGAAGAGGAAAACAGCAGCCTTGTGTGTAGCAGAATGGAATGTACGCACTCTGTTGGACAGAACAACATCACAGCGCCCAGAAAGATAGACTGCGCTTGTGGCCCTGGGAAGGAACAGGTACAATGTAGACATAGCTGCACTTAGTGAAACAAGATTGCCTGGATATGACAGCTTGGAAGACCATGGGCACATCTTCTTTTGGAGTGGGAGATCAACTCAAGAAAGGAGAAAAGCAGGAGTGGGCTTTGCAGTTAGAAAGGAGATAGCAGCAATGCTTGATGAGGAACCGGTGACAATCAATGACAGGATAATGACTATGAGACTCCCACTACAGCGGAAGATGTATGCCACACTCATCAGTGTATATGCCCCAACAATGACCAACACAGAGGAGGTGAAGGAAGAGCTCTACAGTGATTTACGTGAGACTATCAGGCATGTACCGACTGATGATAGGCTGATACTCGTTGGAGATTTTAATGCCAGAGTTGGTTCGGACACTGAGAAATGGAAAGGAGTGCTAGGCAGTCATGGAGTAGGCAAGTGCAATGCTAATGGAGAACTTCTACTTGCACTATGTTCAGAGTACAAACTTGTGATAACCAACACTCTATTTAAGCACAAGGACACACACAAGAAGGCATGGATGCACCCAAGATCCAAGCACTGGCACTTATTAGACTACATCATAGTCAGGCAGAGAGACATAAGGGATGTATTGGACACCAGAGCAATGAGAGGCGCGGACTGTGGTACTGATCATGTTATGCTGAGATCTAGATTAAGGATTTGCAGATGAAAACAGCACTGCAGGACGGGTGCGAAGCCACCACGGAAGCTAAACGCTAGTGCACTGAAAGGCCAAAAGAAGCAGGAAGAACTTACACAGGAAATGGATGAAAACTTGAAAGACTGGGACAGCAACAACTCAGAGAATGACATAGAAGAGAAATGGGCAACACTGAAGGATACGGTGTATAAGACTGCGAGTGATGTATTAGGCTACCCTGAGAGGAAACATCAAGATTGGTTTGATGAGCATGATGAACACCTGAAGAAACTACTAGAAGTGAGGAATACAGCTAGGCAGGAAAACCTACAGTGTAACACAAGGTTGAAGAAGAAGAAATACTCAAAGGCTCAGAGTGAGCTACAGAAGTACACCAGAGAGATGAAGTCCAACTGGTGGGATGAAAAAGTGGAGAAACTTCAAACTGCAGCAGACAGGAAGGACATGAAAACATTCTTCACAGGTTTGAGAGAAATCTATGACCCTAAACCAAGAGGATTGATCCAACTAAAGGCTATGGATGGTGAAACGGTTTTGCAGGAGAAAGACAAGATCCTGGACAGATTTGCAGACCACTTTGACCAACTACTAAACATCCCTGGAGATCTCACTGAAGAGGCTAAAGAAGCTCTAGTGCAGCGACCAGCTGTATCAAGTCTGGATGAACCACCAAATTTTGATGAACTAATGGCAGCTATCAGGACAACACAGAATGGTAAAGCTCCAGGAAGGGATGGAATTCCAGCAGAAGTGTGGAAATTTGGTGGTGTTCAGCTGACCAACTGCCTGCACAAGCTCATCCAAGAGATATTGGATGCCCAGAAAGTACCTCAAGACTGGAAGGATGCAAGTATTGTGCCTTTGTTCAAGAAAGGTGACAGGAAAGATTGTAGAAATTACCGAGGTGTATCACTGCTAGCCACTGTTGGTAAGATTCTCTCACGTGTACTACTTAACAGACTCAGTGAACACATCTCACAGAATGTACTACCGGAAACCCAGTGCGGCTTTAGAAGTGGAAGAAGCACAATGGACATGATTTTCTGCTTGAAACAGGTTCAAGAAAAGTGTATCGAACAGAACATGCCGCTTTATGTAGTCTTCATAGACTTCATTAAAGCCTTCGATACTGTTTTGCGACAAGGACTTTGGCAGGTACTCAAGAAATATGGTTGTACAGAGAAGTTTGTCAGCCCGATAGAGGCACTCCATACAGGTATGAAAGCAAACGTGGCAATGAGTGGTTCAGTATCTAAAGACTTTTCAGTAAGCAACGGGGTGAAACAAGGGTGTGTGCTGGCACCTACACTCTTCTTGCTATATCTGGCAGCCATGCTTGAGGTGGCCTTCAAAGACACTTCAGAAGGAGTATACATTCAAACAAGGAAAGAAGCAGACTTGTTCAATGTGGCACAGTTTAAAGCCAAGAGTAAGACATTGATAAAGGTAGTAAGAGAAATGCTCTTTGCCGATGACAGTGCTCTAGTTGCACACAGCATGGAAGATAGGCAATCTTTAGTGGAGAAATTTGCAAGAGCAGCTAGCCAATTCAGCTTCCAAATCAACCTCAAGAAGACAGAGTGCCTTTATCAACCACCAAAGTTCCATTTATCAACATCACTACCAGAAGAGATCAGCATTGGTACAGAGCCACTAGTCAAGTGCAAGACTTTCAAGTACCTAGGGAGTACTGTTTCAGAGAATGCTAGGCTGGAGGATGAACTATCTCTCAGAATGGGAAGAGCGAGCTCTGTGTTTGGAAACTTGTGTACAGAGTAAAAAGTAGAAAGTGTACAGAGCGACAGTACTGGCTACTCTATTGTACGGTGCTGAAACTTGGACTGTCTACAGAGTGCAGGTGAAGAAACTCCACGCGTACATGATGAGACACCTTCAAGCCATAATGAACATCTCATGGAAAGACAAGATAACCAACATAGAAGTGTTGAAACGAGCTGGTCTACCACCAATGGAGGACATGCTAATACAGATGAACCTGAGATGGCTCGGACATGTTGAGAGGACGGACCGCCAGCGTCTCCCTCGGCAGTTACTCTACTCACAGTTATGCGAGGGCAAACGCAATCAGGGTAGACCAAGGCTCAGATTTAAAGACACCGTAAAAAGAAACTTGAAGAAGTTGGACATAGACAGGAGTTCCTGGCAGCGGAAGGCTAAGGACAGAGCTGTGTGGAGGAATCTGATCAGACCTAAATGAAACAGTCATTTTCGCCCACAACAGACTGCTATGATGATGATGGATCCTTCTTTCATTGGTCAGGAAACAGGAGGTGAGGTTTTAGTAATCTCCCACCATGATCGTGTTTAATGATGTGGGATGATGGGAGTTGTTGTCTGCTAATCATTTAAACAAAAATTAAATATTACTTGGTTATTATATGACAGCCAACAACTTTAATTACGTGGAAAATTATCTTTTAAATAGACAAACATCGTATGTGTAACTCGTGGCAAAATTTGATCGGGATCAAATGAAAATGTGAAGAAAAGCAAACAAAGTGTTGTAAATAACTAGCATGCTAACTACTAGGCACTGGTTAGCTACTGGCATTAGATCTCAGGTCTTCTACAGTACCGACTCAACAAGTATATGTTTTATAAACACTTATTACTTTTGCACTTGACAATATTTAATTTGTTTTCGTGTGTGTGAAATGACAATACACTGTAGATGTCTTCATTCTGATTGAAATGTTTAGCAGCAGTTACTGGCTACATTTAGAAGGGACTATTTTTTTCTCAGCTGCTCAAGATAACTGGTTAACAAACAGATCATAATATTTTGTCCAGTATTACTGTCATTAAATAAACTGTGCTTGTGGAACTGTTGTATAAAAACAATATTACACTCGAGGTTGTTACGGTATCACAAATATAAATAATAATGCATCAGATTTATATAGCGCTTTTCATAGACACTCAAAGATGTTTTACGATGGATGCATTATTCATTCACTCCACAAACAATGGTAGTGGTAAGTTACTACTGTAGTCACAGCTGCACTGGGGCAGACTGACAGAAACGTGGCTGCCACTCCGTGCCAACGGCCTCTTTGACCACTACTGAACATTGTGTGCACATTCATGCTCAGTGTCATGGACACTGGAGGCAAGGTGGGTAAAGTGTCTTGCTCAGGGACACAACAGCAGGATGTCTGGGGAGAGCAGGATTCGAACCTCCAATCCTCCGGTTATTAGATGGCCCGCCCTATCTCCTGAGCCACTGTCGCCCACATTTCCCTCCTCCGTTCCATTTTTGCTGAGCACCAAGCTGGACTGCAGGAAGTTCCATTTTAATATGGTCCCTGGCATGACCCAGCTGGGACTTGAACCCTGACCTCCCGGTTGTGGGGCGGGTGCTTTACCTCCACTACAATATACAATATACTAGCTGTAGGTGTGATACTCTATTGCCCTTAGACGTATCGCATCCGCAGTTACTGTACTCATTGATACCGTACTCCCTCTCATGTAATATTTCTTAAATAACATATATTTAAGCATGTGCTTTTATTCTTCAGGAATCGACTATTCAGTGAAATACTTGCTCTGTATATTAATAGCCTGTTTATTTAAGCTAGCGGTTGAAAAGTACAATATACAGTGGTGTGAAAAAGTGTTTGCCCCCTTCCTGATTTCTCATTTTTTTGAAAGTTTGTCACACTTAAATGTTTCAGATCATCAAACAAATTTAAATATTTGACAAAAGTAACACAAATAAACACAAAATGCACTTTCTAAATGAAGGTGTTTGTTATTAAGGGGGAAAAAAATCCAAACCTACATGGCCCTTTGTGAAAAAGCGATTCCCCCCCCCAAAAAAAACAAAACAAAACAAAAACAAAACATAAATTAACTGTGGTTTTTCAGATCTTTGGAAAGCTGAGTTCAATTTCTCTTCAGTGCCTGACATTTTATCATTATGCATGAAACCAAGATAAGATAATGTGACTAAGACACAGCAATAAAACTATAAGCCTGCAGGCCTGTGTCACTGAACATACAGTGGTGTGAGAAAGTGTTTGCCCCTTCCTGATTTCTCATTTTTTTTGTATGCTTGTCACACTTAAATGTTTCAGATCATCGAACAAATTTAAATTAAAAAAAAATCCAAACCTACATGGCCCTGTGTGAAAAAGTGATTGCCTCCGTTAAAACATAAATTAACTGTGGTTTATCACATCTTTGGAAAGCTGAGTTCAATTTCTCTAGCCACACCCAGGCCTGATTACTGCCACACCTGTTCTCAATCAAGAAATCACTTAAATAGGACCTGCCTGACAAAGTGAAGTAGACCAAAAGATCTTCAAAAGTTAGACATCATGCTGTCCAAAGGAATTCGAGAACAAATGAGAAACAAAGTAATTGAGATCTGTCAGTCTGGAAAAAGTTATAAAGCCATTTCTAAAGCTTTGGGACTCCAGCGAGCTACAGTGAGAGCTATTATCCACAAGTGGTGAAAACATGGAACAGTGGTGAACAAAAGACCCCACAACAACACCCAAAGAACTGCAGGCCTCACTTGCCTCAGTTAAGGTCAGTGTTCATGACTCCACCATAAGAAAGAGACTGGGCAAAAATGGCCTGCATGGCAGAGTTCCGAGACGAAAACCACTGCTGAGCAAAAAGAACATAAAGGCTCGTCTCAGTTTTGCCAGAAAACATCTTGATGATCCCCAAGACTTTTGGGAAAATACTCTGTGGACTAACGAGATAAAAGTTGAACTTTTTGGAAGGTGTGTATCCCATTACATTTGGCGTAACAGTAGCGCAGCATTTCAGAAAAGGAACATCATACCAACAGCAAAATATGGTGGTGGTAGTGTGATGGTCTGGGGCTGTTTTGCTGCTTCAGGACCTGGAAGACTTGCTGTAGTAAATGGAACCATGAATTCTGCTGTTTACCAAAAATCCTGAAGGGGAATGTCCGACCATCTGTTTGTGACCTCAAGCTGAAGCACAGTTGGGTTCTGCAACAGGACAATGATTCAGAACACATCAGCAAGTCTGTTATGTCCATAACAGAGAACCATTAATGAGGCTGGAGGTGCAGCAGAACACGACTTAATTATTAGACTCACAGTACAGAGTAGACGCTCCCATCAGGCAGAGGTAAGATCAAAGAGACCTCCCCTCTTCCACAATTCAATAAACCACCTAGTCCTTATTCACATCAACACCATGCCCTGAACACCTTAGTATAATCACTATATAACCTGGGCAATTCCCATAGCAATCACATGCATTAAACACACTAATATAATTGTTATGTAGCCTGGGCAATCCACATAAAAACATTGTAGCTTAAACACATTGCCCCCCACTACCGTTTAGTCCCAGTGGAGAAACCACCCCCCAGGAACCCGTCCGGCGGGTCCCGTCCAGAGCTCCTCCTTCTCTTTGCACCTGGAGATGACCCGTGTCGGAGCCCCAACACCTACTTCTCCTCATTGGCACGCCGCAGCTCGTTAGAGTGTCTCCATGAGCCATCAGACAGATGAAGGTATCTGTCCTCCCGGACAGCCACCACCTGCAGCCGCCCCTGGTCCTCCTGTCATTTCCGCTTGCCACGGACCCCTCTCAGCTGAGCCTCCTTCTGGGTCGGACCACATCAGCGATCCCCAGAGGAGCCCGACTAGGCTTCCAGTGTTCCTGAGGGGCACGTCTGTTTACCATGCCAGCCGGTCCTGCCCCGCTCACTTTCATTTTCAATACCGGCAAAGTTGTTGTAGCCCCTTGCTTCTCAGTACCTCCCAGCCAAACTCCGAAAGCAGAGTGGGCCATCCACTTAGCTCCATCCGCTGTCACGGGCGTCCCACCCTGCCGCCCAGTTCCCTCAGCTAGGGTAACTTGGACCATGGCGCAGGCACCCTCCCACAATGGCCCTGGATGGGGTCGGTCCTGTTCATCTTCCAGAATACTAGGCCATGATTCGTCCCATACTGCATCGTCCAACACACGCAGAATCAGCTGGTCCCACAAACCCCAGGCCGACCACTCCTTTCTAACACCGCTGGTGATCATGAAACCCAGTCCGTAAAAAAGGTCACAGCCCATAATATTTGCACCACTGGCGGTCACCACAAACTGCGGATTGCATACCTCCGCTGACCTTTACCTTGCTGTCAGTTCTAGCGATCCCGCAATGTCTGTTTCATCCATATCCACAAAATGGCGCTGAAAGACCTCTTACTCGGTAGTACGGGAAGAAACTCCTCACAGTAGGCCAATTCAACACAAACCTCACGCGCCCATGTCAACCAGCAACGGCACCTCCACACCGTCCAATTCCACCATACAATATGTACGGCCACCTGTGCTCAGAGAGACAGTGTGAATAACCGTAGGAGTCGTGGCGGGAGAATCCACTTCGTGTCGTCGTTCCCCTTGCTCAAATTTCTTACAGGCCCTGGCAAAATGATGTAGTAGTCCACACTTGCCGCAGCGTTTACCTCTTGCCGGACACTCTCTAGCCTTATACTGGTGCTTAGTGGACCCACAACCCAAACATCTGGGTAATCCCAGGGCGGACCTTATTTTCCTAGCTGCAGCATATTCCTCCTTGTCTTCCACGCTAGCTTTGCTGCCTGGGTCCACAGCCTGCGCCACCAACTGTGATTCTGATTGCCGGAGCGTAGTTCTCTCACCAAGGTCCCGCGATATTTTATCCGCTGCTTCGTACTGCTGAGCTATGTCGACAGCCATGGCTAATGTCAATTCACCATAGTGTGTGAGGAGCCTTGATCTTGCCACCGAACAAAGCGTGTGCTCCGCCAACTGATCACGGACCATCTCTTCCTCCAGAGCCCCAAACTGGCAGTCTCTGGCCAGCTTATGCAAATCCGCAACATACCGCTGCACAGACTCTCCCGTCTGCTGGCGGTGCTGTCAAAACTGGATCCTCCGTAAGATGACATTCTCAAGAGTGCGAAAATAGTGCGCTATTAGCTCAACCATGTTCTCAAAACTATCGCTCTCACCCAAGGTACTGAGAATACGTTGTCCATCCAGGCCTAAATTATGGACCAGAATTGCCTGAGCCCCTACCTTCTCCAGTTCACAGAGGTTCAAAGTCACCAAGTAGTTTTGAAATGCAGCGAACCACCTCGTCCACGGGACTGGAGGCTCTCCAGGAGACTCCAAAAATGGCGGAATTATAGCTACACCAACATCCATAACTTTATCCTCGTCGCCAAATGTTATGTCCATAACAGAGAACCAATAATGAGGCTGGAGGTGCAGCAGAACACAACTTTATTATTAGACTCAAAGTACAGCGTAGACGCTCCCGTTAGGCAGAGGTGAGGTCAAAGAGACCTCCCATCTTCTGCACAGCCCTCTATACTCCGGGTGGCGGTGGAACCGGAAAGGTGGAGCAACCACCCGTGTCACACAATAATATGTCTTATTGAACGATATGAACAACACTATAAAGTCTACCTCTGAATGGCTTAAGAAAAACAAAGTGAAGACTTTGGAGTGGCCTCATCAAAGTCCTGACCTGAATCCGACTGAGATGGTGTCACGACCTGAACTCTGGAAGTCCTGCCAGACTCCGTCTTGTGGCTTTTTCTTTGTATTTATATATACAGTATATTTGTTGTATCCTGTGCCTTTTTGAGTTTTAGTACTGCTTTCTATCTTTCTGTTTAGGCTTCAGTTTTGGTATGCTCATGTTTTGTTTCATTTATCCATCCATCCATCTTCTTCCGCTTAATCCTTTTCGGGTCGCGGGGGTGGGGGGTGGAGCCTATCCCAGCATCTTTGGGCGAGAGGCAGGGTACACCCTGGACAGATCACCAGTCCATCACAGGGCCAACACAGAGAGACAGACAACCATTCACTCTCACAGTCATACCTAAGGACAATTTAGAATCCCCAGTTTTGATGCCAATTAACCTAACTTGCATGTTTTTGGCATGTGGGAGGAAACCGGAGAAATCCCGGAGTAAACCCACGCAGACACAGGGAGAACATGCAAACTCCTCACAGATCACTGTTGGTCGGGGGCTGGGATTGAACCCAGGATCCCCCGGCCAAGGGTGAGTTGCTGTGCTGCCGCAGTGCTAACCACTACGCCACCGCGCCGCCCCGTTTCATTTATAATCATTTATTAGTCTGCGTTTGATTATGTTTAGTCTTTATATTTGTTCTGGTGGCCTTTCTCTGGGTTGACAGCTGTCAGGTGGCGTTTCCGGTTTTGTGCTCCGCGTGGGTGTCGCCCTGTCAGCTGTCAAGCCACTCCTCCCTCTTCTCTGCCAGCTGATCCCAATCATTATTCACACCATCTGTCATAATTTGCCTCTCAGGGCAGAGAACTGAAATCCATGCGCTGAACTGGAGTTAGTAGAATTTATTACACACAAAAACACAAGTCCCAAAAAGTGCACAAAACACAAAGCGAGGAGAAAACTTACAAGGTAGCACACCAGAGCAGGGCATGGCTCTGGTGGAGACAAAATGATTACAATCAAGACAGTGGAAAATGAAAATGAAGATGAAAATAACTCACCTTAAATAGGGATCACAACCCAAATATTTACACGATTAGTGACAGGTGTAAATATTTGGGTTTTGATCCCTATTTAGTTCAGCACGTGGAGTTCAGTTCTCTGCCCTGACAGGCAAATTATGACAGATGGTGTGGCATGACCTTAAAAAGGCGGTTCATGCTCAAAAACCCTCCAATGTGTCTGAATTACAACAATCCTGCAAAGATGAGTGGGCCAAAATTCCTCTACTGCGCTGTAAAAGACTCATTGCCAGTTATCACAAATGCTTGATTGCAGTTGTTGCTGATAAGGGTGGCCCAACCAGTTATTAGGTTTAGGGGGCAATCACTTTTTCACACAGGGCCATGTAGGTTTGGATTTTTTTTCCCCCTTAATAAAAAACACCTTCATTTAAAAACTGCATTTTGTGTTTACTTGTATTATCTTTGTCTAATATTTAAATTTGTTTGATGGTATGAAACATTTAAGTGTGACAAACACAAAAAAATGAGAAATCAGGAAGGGGGCAAACACTTTTTCACACCACTGTATACATAAATAAAATTCCATTTAATGAAGAAAATTATAGTGAATTAGCTCAGTCGCAGGTATATTCTTTTCTGATATGTAGTAAACAAGCAACAACGATGTCATGTAGAAAAGCATTTACATTTCCTAAGACAAATGTTTCAAGCTAATGGTGCATACTAAACTTAAAGCAACACTATGTAAGATTTTCACCTTAAAATAATGTTTCCAAAATTACTTTCATGATAGACCAACCTATGACTGGGTGAATGTCACTTCTCCCGTAGCCTGAGGGGGCCTGTTCTAGGTAGAGATACTGAAAAGACTACAACTATGGCAATTATGATGGCAGTCCCAACAGCCAATCAGAGGGAACAACTGTAGTCACCAACAACTAAACATCCTGTGATTGGCTGTTGGCAATGAGGTCATCGTTCCCATAGTTGAAGTTTTTTTCAGTGTTCTTACCCAGAACAGGAATGGTTACAGAGAGCTGCTTTAAGGTTTGCAAACCAATTAAACATCACTCATGAACAGAAAGGCATAAAACAGGCAAACGGGGCCAACAAAGACAAAGGTGAACAATCAGAGAGCAGCTGCATGAGTCAGAGGAATGAACCTATCTGACTGATCATTGTGGAGAGATGGGGTTAACCCCTTGCACTCCGGTCAATTTTCCTAAAAACGCCAAAAAAAAAAAAAGTGCCCAAAGTAAATCGAAAGCTGTTCTTCAACCCTTTGCAGCATCTTCATGGGGTTGGTCTCATTTAAAAGAAAACACTTTGAATTTTTTGGCAAATAAAACATGATCTCTCTAAGTGCTCCGGCCACTGAGTTACAGTCATCTAAACATAGTGAACTTGAAGAAAATAAATTTGGCCTGGGTGTTTTTTTGGATACAAATGCTTGCAAATAACACACAGCTTCAGATCCGGGCTGGAAAATGCAACAGAAATGTAGAACCAAGTGTTATCCAGCTGAGGTCCAAATTTTGTAACAATACCACAAAAAATGAATATTTTACACAGCTTTGTTCTCAGGCTGTTCCCAGGCGTTTTGGAACTGTGCCAAAACGTCTGTAACTTTTGAATAATTCAATGTAGAATCTTCATTTTAGGCTCTAATGAAAGGTCACACTCAGGGCTGTCTGTGTGTGTGTGTGGGGGGGGGGGGGGTTGTCCCCCCCCCGCTTGCTACAGAGGATGGACTTCGGCCATCGCTACACAACGGATTAGCCTCATGTGGTGATGTGGGACAGCAGCGCAATCACCGCACCCCCCCCCTCGCTGCAGAAGAATAGCGGGGGGGGGGGCGTTCACAGTCTGTACGTGGCGAACAACCCCTTGTACAGTGGCGCACGAACTGCGCTGCGAAGCACAGTTGTAATTTACCGATCGGTCAAAAGTCATTTTGGATTACAATTTTCAGGGATAAAAAATAATTTGGCTTATAACACCTTACCTCTTCACAGCCACATTGTCCTGGCCAACTTCTCTTCCTCACTGTCAGACGAACCGACGCTGGTCCGCTCTGGTTCTGGTCTCGCAACCCGATCAAAACGTAATTCCATGATTGCGGTTTTGGCGAATGATTTACGACCTTCGTCGTTGGCCTCCGTTGGTCTAAGATGACCATATAAGAGAATCCTAAACACTCTGCTGGAATTAAAAAATAAATAAATAAACCACTGCCTGTGGCTGCTGAAACAGTCTCTCTTCACCCAGCTTTAGACAAAACAGCTCAGCGAACTTCTGTGCTTCAGTTGGCTCGCAGCTGTTGGGAGGCGGGTCCTTTTGGCTAGATTTTCATTCATTGGTTCTTCAAGGTTTCAGAAACCCAATTCAAAGCTCTTATTAGTCGAATGAGAGGTCAATCAGATGAACTAATCTGTTCGCGGCTGTGTCTGCAGCTTTTATTTTCAGTGCGCGCTTGGACGCCATACGCCATTTTTTTTTTTTTTTTCCGGTTCCGGTTCCGCCGGACCGGTGGCGCCACACGAGTAGGCTGCCTGTTGCAACAGCCTTTTTTTTTATCTTCCTTCTTCTTTCTACACCTTTCACTCTGTATATATATCACGGACGCACGGATCGCCCCGGGGGTCTCCCGGGTCGGCGGACGGAGCCACGGTTTGCAGCGGGAGACGCTACAGCGGGGAGGAGCTAGTGCTAGCTAGCACTTGGCCGCCGCCCGGTGCTAATGGGAAACTCGACATACCGGGAGCTGTAGCGAAAACGACGCGGGTGCCGGGCTGGAGTTTAGGCGGCGTGCAAGAAATATAAGACAGAATAATAAAGAGCGATGGCAAGAACCAAGCAGACCGCCCGTAAAATCTACTGGAGGAAGAAGCCCCCCAGGAGACAGCTAGCCACCAGGGCTGCTCGGAGAGGCGCTCTGGCCACCGGCAGAGTGAAGAGGCCTCGCCGTCACAGGCCCGTGGCTCTGAGAGAGATCCGTCGCTACCAGAAATCCACGGAGCTGCTCATCCGTAAGCTGCCCGTCCAGCGCCTGGTGAGGGAGATCACTCAGGACTTCAAGACCGTCCTGCGTTTCCTGAGCTTCGCCGTCATGGCTCTGCAGGAGACCAGCGAGGCCCACCTGGTGGTCTCTTCTTTGCTAAGGGGGTCACCATCATGCCCAAAGACTTCCAGCTGGCCCGCCGCATCCGCGGAGAGAGAGCTTAGACTTTCTGCTGCACATTCACCAACCAACCATAATGCTCCGCACTGTGTGTCTATATACAGTATATACATTTATAGTAATATGGACATATGTTTACTAGATGTTGTTTTTTCTTGCCTTCTGATTGTTGCTCTGAGTGTTGCTATCCCTGTGCTGTTGCAATCCTGGAATTTCCCCATTGTGGGACTAATAAAGGCTTATCTTATCTTATCTTATACACCACCTACATCAAAATCTCCATGATGCATCCTAGAGCGCACGAGAACGCCCTCGTGAGCTCTCGTGCGCTCTAGGACGCAGAGACTTGCCCGTCCGCGGTACAACGGAGCGCAAGAGGTTAATGACAGATGTATGTAAATAATTAAGTCAGAACACCAAGTGAATTGATCTTTTTTTTTGTCTTTCATTCTTAATCTTGTTTGAAGTTTTGCTTTTTCCTATTTTTGCCTCACTGGCATGAAACATTCCTTTGCAGCCTTTTATTTTATCTTTGTACTGAAACCATCTTTGTAAATCCTATAAATATGTAACACATTACATATGTTGCTGACTCACATGGTCAACAAAAAATGACAAATGGCACCCCCCAAAAAGAGAGAATATAATAATGATCAGGAGTACTGTTTGTACCCTTATAGAAAACACACATAAATGTCAAGGTTCATATACAGTATGAAAACACATGAAAATGTTCCAAAACTATATTTCAATGTGCAAATAACATGAGCAACATGTGTATTACATGTGTTCCATAAGTGTTTTTGCACATGTGAAATATGGTTTTTCTCTCAGTTTCATATACTTTTGGACTCTTTCTATTTTTTCATATATGCTGCTGTTACATTTACTTTTCCAGGTAATGCAGCTGTGGTAAAGCCCTCCGAAGTCTCTGTTCACACTGCTAAAGTCATGGAAGCCCTGCTGCCTCTTTATATCGACAAAGTAAGAACAGTCACATGATTTCAGTGTCATTCCAAAAATAAAAGACATTCGCAAACAGTAAAGAGGATTATGTGTAAATGGTCTTAACACTTTCTTAGTGTAGATGTATGAATGATGAAAGCTTTTTAAGCAATATTACACAAGAAGGAAAGCAGTATCAATGAATACAATTTGGCATGTCAGGCCAAACCAAGGCCAAACACATAGTGCGGTGCTAAGTACACTACCGTTCAAAAGTTTGGGGTCACCCAGACAATTATTTTGTGTTTTCCATGAAAAGTCACACTTAGTTACCACCATGAGTTGTAAAATGAATAGAAAATGTAGTCAAGACATTGACAAGGTTAGAAATAATGATTTGTATTTGAAATAATAATTTTTTCCAGATACTCAACCTGCTCAAAGGAAGGTCAGTTTTATAGCTTCTCTAACCAGCTAAACTGTTTTCAGCTGTGCTAACATGATTGCACAAGGGTTTTCTAGTCATCCATTAGCCTTCTGACGCAATGAGCAAACACATTGTACCATTAGAACACTGGAGTGATAGTTGCTGGAAATGGGCCTCTATACACCTATGTAGATATTGCACCAAAAACCAGACATTTGCAGCTAGAATAGTCATTTACCACATTAGCAATGTATATTAGATATTAGAGTGTATTTCTGATTAGTTTAACATTATCTTCATTGAAAAAAACAGTGCTTTTCTTTCAAAAATAAGGAAATTTCTAAGTGACCCCAAACTTTTGAACGGTAGTGTATATTCATAGGGTTGCCACCTGTCCTGTAAAATACAGTATTGTCCTGTTTTTTTTTTACTCTAAAATAATGTTTCCTGTATTGAATCAGTACAGGGCGCAGTTTGCCCTGTATTTACTAGGTGCTGCACCGTGTCCCGAAGGCTGCCCGGTGCATCAGTCAAACATAAAGGTTTGCAAAAGTACCGACATGAGTGGGAAGAACTCTGGCTTGACAGCATCAGAGACAACAAGTACAATACAAACTGCAAAGTTGTACTCCAGACAAATAGAAAAAAAGTTGATTAACAAGTTGTACAGTTTTAATGTTAAAATAAATTATTTGCACACCCAGATTTTTTTGAGGGGGTTCTTTTATTTGTAGTAAACGGGAACATTTTGACTTTAGAACTTGAAAGTTACAGTATAAACATTGTTAAAGAAGCACTTCAAACTTTGGCCTATGAATACTGTGTTAATACTTTATTTAAACAATGATTAAGTTATGATAAACCACAACTAGCACCCCACACATCACCTTGGGGTGGGGCGGGGGGTCCTCTATTTTTCTGCATTGAAGGTGGTAACCCTATACAGTATATTCATGATACCATGTGTCTGTAATATTGCTTTCATACAACAGTTCTACATACACAGTTGACAGTAATAAAGGACAACAGATGTTTTGTTTGCTTTTTAATGTTATGTTGTTCTTCCAAAACAAGTATTACGAAGCAAAAACAAGGAATTCCCAGCTGCAATTTGTGGAAGTTGCTAACTAACATGAACAAAGAGCATTATAGAATAAAATAGCTTTGTTGTCATTTTACACATTATGTTCAGTGAAATTTACTACTGTCCACCAGTCATCATTTTTATATGTACATAATTTTCTAGACTCCATCATCTTGGTTTCTTTAATCAAGTACTCGCTAGGTAGCTGGCTAGCTAGCTGCATAACGGATGTCTCCATTTTTGTTTACATTGTATTCATCTTCTTATAGGTATTCTTAGGTAACACAGAGAGCTAGAAGTATGCATTACATTGAGGGGCTGTATGAGAAACTGTATGGTGTGAAATTTTAATCTAAATTCTGGGGTAAATTTCTGATTAAAAAAGTGAGCCAACTGATAGCTAGGTAACAAGCTAGTGCTTTATCTAAATCTCTGCTTTTGTGTCTTCTCTTTGCTGACTTCTTATACCCATCTTCAAATGAAGTTAAGAGTCAGCTGTGTTCATTACAATATGGGGTGTCAGAAACTGTGTGATGTGAAATTTTAATCTACACTCTGAGATAACTACTGTATAAAATTGAGCTAATGCAGCTAACAGGGTTAACTATTAGCATGAACTAGGGTTGCCAACTGTCCCGTATTAGTTGGGAGATTCCGTTTATTGGGCTAAATATTTTTGTCCCAAACAGCATGTGCGTTGTCCCGTGTTCAAGGCTCCCTTAATGAATGGGTCAGGCCGGGCCAGTGTTGCCAGTTTTCACGAGAGAAACAAGCAACCAGCTCTATGGAAACAAGCCCAAAAAAAGCCCAACAGGCAGCCTGCCACATTGTGTAAAAGAAAGGCTGTTTGATAACATATATATCGATATAAAGATTTATTTTTGTTTGCAGTGAATTAACTGTAAACACAGTCAGCACTGAATATCATAATTTTATAAACTCTAATTAAAGGAAAATACATGTGCATTCTGCATAAGCAACAGCAAATTTATAGTAAACACAGTCAATATAATTCAATTCAATTCAATTCAATTCAACTTTATTTATATAGCGCCATTTCACAACAACAGTCATCTCATAGCACTATCAACTGTAGGGGGGAACCCCCACAGTTGCAGAAAGACCCCAGCAATCAGGCGATCCCCTGTGAGCAAGCACTTGGCGACGGTGGAGAGGAAAAACTCCCTTTTAACAGGAAGAAACCTCCAGCAGAACCAGGCTCAGGGAGGGGCAGTCATCTGCTGCGACTGGCTGGGGGGTGAGGGGATAGAGAAAAAGAAAAGAACAGACATGTAGAGAGCAAACAGCACGATGGGGACTCAATCTATGGGAGAGAACAAACAAATGTTAATGACCAGCAAAAAAAAATATTTCATAGAGAGTGAGGAAAGGAGTGAGGCCCAGTGCATTACTGGAGGTCCCCCAGCTGACTAAACCTATTAGCAGCATAACTAAGGGAGGGTTCAGAAACACATGATCCCTCCCTAATTGTAGGCTATATCAAAAAGGTAGGTTTTAGCCCTATTCTTAAAAACAGAGATCGAGTCTGACTCCCGAATCCAGATTGGCAGCTGATTCCACAGGAGAGGAGCTTGATAACTGAAGGCTCTGCCTCCCATTGTACTTTTGGAGATTCTAGGTATTACAAGTAATCCTGCATTTTGGGAGCGTAGTGCTCTGTTAGGATGATACGGTAGTATCAGATCTTTTAAATAAAAAGGAGCCTGATTGTTTAGAGCTTTGTAAGTAAGAAGAAGGATTTTAAACTTAATTCTAAACTCTATGGGAAGCCAATGAAGGGAGGCCAGAACCGGAGAGATATGATCTCTCTTTCTAGTACCTGTTAAAACTCTTGCTGCAGCATTTTGGATCAGCTGAAGACTTTTTATAGATGTTTTAGGACAGCCTGATAATAAAGAATTACAATAATCTAATCTCGAGCTAACAAAAGCGTGGATCAGTTTCTCAGCATCACTCTGAGACAAGATGCTCCTAATCTTGGCAATATTACACAAATGATAGAAGGCAGTCTTAGAAACAAATTTAATATGTGAATTGAAGGACAAATCCTGATCAAAAATAACTCCAAGGTTCCTCACAGAGCTATTAAGAGAAAGAGTAACCGCATCCAAACTGAAAGTTTGATTTGGAAAGGAATTTCTAAGGTTTTTTGGACCAACAAGAATGACTTCAGTCTTATCTGAATTTAATAGCAGGAAATTACTGTCATATCCGGCTCTAGGGAGCCGGGCAATCAGAGCCAGGGACAAGCCAGTGAGTCGTGATGGTTTATTTTGGGTAAAGGGGAAGGGATGAGGAGAGCACAGATACTCATGCAGACGTACACTCACAGGTTGCACAGCGCAGAGGTAAGCAGCTCGTACCGGACGTGGGGGTAGCAAGACGTACATACTCACAGCGGGATACAAACACAGGAATGCTGCAAGAGGAGTATAAGCTGACACCAGACGAAGGGGCTTCAGCTTAGCAATGTGTTTGTATCCCGCTGTGAGTATGTACGTCTTGCTACCCCCACGTCCGGTACGAGCTGCTTACCTCTGCGCTGTGCAACCTGTGAGTGTACCTCTGCATGAGTATCTGTGCTCTCCTCATCCCTTCCCCTTTACCCTGAATAAAATATCACGACTCACTGGCTTGTCCCTGGCTCTGATTGCCCGGCTCCCTAGAGCCGGATATGACAGTATGTCGCAGCCAGAAGAGTTGCCGGCGGCCGTGAGTCGCTGTGGAAATGTACCTTTCTGTCCGGGTGTCAGCGCTGCTAGCATGTCGTTTCCCAGGAGTCACTTCCGGCGCCAGGGCGACGAGCTGAGGTCCATCTCGGAGGCTGTCGACGGGACGCTCTTCACCCTGCACGACGCCTCCAACGCGAGACGCTGGCATCCGGGCCGTGCTGAGGAACTCCTGGACTGTCACCCTCACTCTCTGTACCATCTGGAGGACAGTGCCAGGATAGACGCTGCAGGTACACAGCGAGAGAAGCTCCACGGGGTGGATGGAAATCCCGGCAGGGAGTCGAAGTGGGCGACGTCTTTCCCCGCTTCGGAGTCCCGTTCCTGCCGCCATTCCAGTCCGGGAGTTCGCGCCAACCAGAGGACTTCCCCCGACCTGCGCCACGTCACTCGGGATTCCCTTCTAGGAGCCGCAGCTGACAGCAATTATGTCCGGGGTCGAGTGGCTGTCGCGGGCTCTACTGTGTTTCCTGTCACCACCTTCAGGCATGTGGCGGCGGCAGTGAGATTGATGGTGAGGACTTCAGGGCTACGAAGCTTTCCCGTGCTCGACGCCTTCCTCGTCTCGATCTCCGATCTGGAGCGGCGAATCCTGGGTTTCCCCCTCGCTTCGTCCCCTGGGAGTAGTCGTCATCACATCGCCAAGTCACCTCTGCACGAACCTCGTCCGGATCCAGTTCTGGGTCATCGTCAGGACCGTTCCTCCCACGCAGCTGTCATCCCTTCGCCTCGTCAGTGTGGAGATTCTACAGCCTCGTCCCCTGAGCCTCGTTCCCCCGCTGTCATTCCTGGACATTCGGGCTGGCTCACCCCGGCTGTTTCCCCCTCCTCCTCGACGCGCTTCCTGACCGCTGTGTGTGCCTGGAATCCCGGCCTGGTGAGCTCTCTGCTGGAGACAATGCGAGCGACCCTCAGACGAATTCCCGGGGGGTCCTCCGTTATCGCCGGGCGGGGAGAGGAAGAAGCAGATTCCACTACAGCAGGCGATACTCAACCTCCAGGGGGCAGGCAAGTCATTGTTTTTTCACACCTGCTTAATGATTTGCTCTGTCACATCCCTGGAGAAGTTCAGGGTTCGCAGCTCCCTGAACTCTCCCCACCTGCTGTAACCTGTATGCCTAATCCCGCATCCTCTGTGTCTCCCTCCGCCGAGTGGTCCCCGGCTCCGGGTCAACGTGGTGGGATATGGAGAGGGCCTGTGGTTCCGCAGCTACATTGCGGACGGAGGAGGGGGACTGACTGCTGCGTGGAGTCTACGCCGACGACTGAGCGTCCCCGGGTCTCCACGGAGGAGCGGTTCGGTCCGGCGGGACGAGATTCTTCTGGCTTCACGCCGAGTGGATCGTCGGCGGGGTTACCTGAGCTGGAGGGATCTCAAGCTGCGCTGACCATCGTGCTGGCTGCGGGGCCCGACGCGGCTAGATGGGAGCCTGACAACGACCTCCTGACGACGGATCCTGGATCTTCGCAGTCCTGGACGGCATCAGAACCCGAGATCAGGCGAGTGCTCTCCTTTCTTTTCTCTTTTTTATCCCCGAGCACTTCAGCCTATCTCCAGGGGAGACGAGCCGGGTGCAGCCGTCCGCTGTGTCTGAGCTCGTCTCGCCGGGTTCTGGCGCTGCCGGTGATCCTGATCCCGGTTCTGTTTTCTCTTCTGAGCCTTCTTCCAGGGTCACCGGCAAGGAGTTGCTGTTCCTCGTGGTGCTGGAGGGTCCGGGTTCAACGTTGGAGGTCGGTTCTGGTGCAGTATTCAACGTGGGTTCGCCCGAGACCCAGTCGGGGTCCAACGTGGGTTCGCCTGAGGCCCGATCGGGGTCCGACGTGGGTGCTGCCCCAGTATTGTCCAGGTCCGGTGAGGAGGTGGCCGTTTTCCTGCGGCCTGACGCCCGCCGCCCTCGTCATCGGCTCTCCCCTGAGCCTCTTCCACCGGGATCCGCTCTGATCTTTCGCCCGTCTCAACGGTCCTAGTGGTTGAGTGATGCGGGTCGACGACCCGACCCACCGAACTTTCGGTTCGGTGATCTGGTTCCCCCCACTGGTCTGTTTCCCTCTGGGCAGCCTGGTTCGGCTGCCGGTGGACTGGATTCCTGGGATCTGGGTCCAGAGTTCGCCGTCCGAACACTTCTCTTCCCCTGATTCGCCAGCTGGACAATGGGCGGGGAGATCTCCGGAGCCATCTCGGCCATTTTTGGACTCTGCCTGCCATTCACCTCGGGTGTCACTTTTTCTTTTGTTATTAAGGTCACTCGGGTGTAATGTTTTGTCCTGTTGGTGGATTCGTTTTTATAGTGCTGTGTTTTCCATCGCTCATGCTCAGCATTTTACTTTTTGTGCCATGTTTTTAGCCTCGTTTTTTGTATTGTAGAGTTATGTTTTGTTTTCCGTAACACCATGCTCTGCAGTTATCCATCTATTCCAGTCACTTTCATTTCTCTAGGTGACTGGGTATTTATATATTCGTGTGTGTGGGTTTTTCTTTGCCTGCACTCAGTATTTCTTTTTTGTCCTGTTGGTTCATTATAGTCATGTGCCTTGTTTTCCGTAACACCATGCTCTATAATTGTCATTTGTTCCAGTCACCCTCACTTTTCTTGGTGACTGTGTATGTACTTAAATTAGCGCTGTGTATAGGTTCCCCTTTATTTAACCGTACTCAGCATTTTTTGCCCTGTACCTTTTTGGTGGTTCTTTTTTCCTTGCTCTGGGTCACGCATGGTTGGTACTCTCTGGGTAGTATGTAACCGGCGTGCTGACCCAGTTCTTCTCCCCATCTGTACCTGGGTTAATTATTCTGTTTTGTCAGTATTGTATTTGGGTTTTTCTTTCCCGCTACCCTACATTGCCCCATTGGTGTTGTCCTTCCCTTGGCTTCTTCCCCTCCGGTCCGCCTCCCACCTTAGGTGGGGGGGGGGCTGGGATGTTCCTGGTCGTTCAGGAGCCCGACCTTGAGGGAGGGGCTCTGTCACCATGGGTTGAGATGCCGTCTCGGCACTCAGCCCATGTTTTCCCTCATCCCTGCTTCCCATTGAGCCGCGTCTCAGCTGGCCCCCAGCTGGCAGCATTATGGACGGCTGGGGCCAATTAGTCTTCATCAGCTGGGGCGCTGCCAATGAGGATAAATAGGAGCAGCCTCGATGACTCGGGGCTGCGACATAAACACATTGCTAAGCTGAAGCCCCTTCGTCTGGTGTCAGCTTATACTCCTCTTGCAGCATTCCTGTGTTTGTATCCCGCTGTGAGTATGTACGTCTTGCTACCCCCACGTCCGGTACGAGCTGCTTACCTCTGCGCTGTGCAACCTGTGAGTGTACCTCTGCATGAGTATCTGTGCTCTCCTCATCCCTTCCCCTTTACCCTGAATAAAATATCACGACTCACTGGCTTGTCCCTGGCTCTGATTGCCCGGCTCCCTAGAGCCGGATATGACAATTACAAGTCATCCAAGCTTTAATTTCCTTAAGACAGGCTTCTAACTTGGCTAATTGATTACTATCATCTGGCTTCATTGACAGGTATAATTGTGTGTCATCTACATAACAATGAAAATGTATGCAGTGCTTTCTAATAATGTTGCCTAACGGAAGCATATATAAACTAAAAAGAGTAGGGCCTAGCACAGATCCCTGTGGAACTCCATGACTAAGCTTTGAGTTGAAAGAAAACTCATTATTTACATGAACAAACTGGAACCTATCAGATAAATAAGATCTAAACCATTGCAACGAAGTTCCATTAAGTCCAACATAGTGTTCTAATCTATCAAGTAGAATATTATGATCGATAGTATCAAAAGTTGCACTAAGGTCTAAAAGGACAAGTACAGAAACTAGTCCATTATCAGATGCAATGAGGAGGTCGTTAGTGGCCTTCGCTAAGGCTGTTTCAGTACTATGATGGATTCTAAACCCAGATTGAAACTCTTCAAGTAAACCATTTCCCTGCAGGTGGTCAAATAATTGCGTAGCAACAACTCTTTCTAAGATTTTTGAAATGAAAGGGAGATTAGAGATTGGTCTATAGTTAGCTAAAGCTCCTGGATCTAGCGTTGGCTTTTTGAGTAAGGGTTTAATTACAGCCGTTTTAAAAGCCTGCGGTACATGGCCTAAAGTTAATGAAGAATTGATTATATGAAGAATAAAGCTACCAATAAGTGGGAAGACTTCTTTAAATAACCTGGTAGGAATAGGGTCTAAAAGACAAGTTGAAGGTTTGGACGAGGAAACTATTTTGTCTAACTCACAAAGGTCGATTGGAGTAAACTCATCAAGACAGACATCAACAGAAGGAGTTGTAGTAGTTACAGTATTTAAGTTAACTGTGGGAAGAATCTGATTGATTTTATCTCTGATGGATGAAATTTTATTATTGAAAAAGTTCATAAAGTCCTGACTAGTAAGCTCTAAGGGAATGCTAGGATTGACAGAGTACTGACTCTTTGTCAACCTGGCTACAGTACTGAAAAGAAACCTGGGATTATTCTTGTTCTCTTCTATTAATGCAGAATAATAACTCGTTCTAGCTTTTCTAAGAGATTTTTTATAAATTAAAAGATGATTTCTCCAAGCTAAATAGATTTCATCTAAATTAGTAGAGCGCCATTTTCTTTCTAATTGACGAGTCTTCTGTTTTAAGGTACGAGTTTCTGTGTTGAACCAAGGAGTTAGAAATCTCTGATTAGACTTTTTCTTTTTTAAGGGGGCCACCAAGTCTAGAGTCTGATGCAGAGAAGCTGAAACACTATCCACCATGTTATCAATTACAGAAGGAGCAAGCTGTCTATAGCTTATTTCCGTTGTGTTGACACATGGCATAGAGGAAACAATCTGCATAAATTTGGAAACAGCATCATCTGCGAGGCATCTACTGTAATAATATTTTTCTTTAGGAGCCAAATAGTCAGAAATAGTAAAATCAAAGGTTAACAGACAATGGTCTGACAGTACAGGGTTATGAGGAGACACTACAAGATTTTCTATTTCTATGCCATATGTCAAAACAAGGTCCAATGTATGGTGGAGGTAATGAGTAGAATTTCCTACTTTCTGAGAAAACCCAATCGAGTCTAGTATTGAATTGAATGCCACATTAAGGCAGTCACTATCTACATCCACATGTATATTAAAGTCCCCTACTATAATTATTCTATCAGATTTCAGCACTAAATCAGCTAAGAAATCAGCAAATTCGGATAAAAATTCTGAGTAGGTTGATGGGGGACGATAAACTATGGCAAATAAAATTGGGTTTAACCTAAAATTGCTAAAGTGCCCAATACTGAGGACCAGGCCCTCAAAGGAATTATAACATGTTTTTTGCTTTACATTAACTAGTAATTTGGAATGGTAAATTGTTGCTACTCCTCCTCCACGACCAGAACTTCTGGGATTTTGACAGTTTAAATAACCAGAGGGAGTTGATTCATTTAAACCAACATAATCCTCTTGTCCTAACCAAGTCTCTGTAAGGGAAATTAAATCAATCTGATGATCAATTAACAAATCATGGACTAACAGAGACTTGGGAGTTAGAGACCTAATATTTAATAAACCACATTTAATTTTTAAATTATGAGGAGGAACAGAGGCCAAATCATTCAATTTAGGGGCTTTATGTTTAATTTGAGTTTTACCAATATTTTGCTTTATCACTTTGGGATGCTTATACATTATATTTTTATTCACTTTGGAGGGAGCAGACAACAATTCTCTGATGGGGAAGTCAGGGGCTAAGCTGAGGGGTGGCGGATGAAGAGGAGCTGCAGAGAGGCGTGTAAGACTGCGACTCTGCTTCCTGGTCCCAACTCTGAGTAGTCAGGGTAATAACTTTGGATAAATGAAATTTTTAAACTCTGATCAAAAGAAAAGACGTACATTCTGCATAAGTAACAGCACTAAACACATTTACAGTTTAGTGATGTGGGATGATGGGAGTTGTTGTCTGCTAGTCGTTTAAACAAAAACTAAATATTACTCTGTTGTTATACGACAACTGACAACTTTAATTACGTGGAAAATCATCTTTTAAATTGACAAACATCATATGTGTAACTCATAAAATTTATTGGGATCAAGACATAATTTTGTACTTGCCATTCATTTCAATGGAGATTTTTTTTAGATTTACGGTCCCATATGCACTGATCTGTATAAAAAAAAAAACCCTGGATAGCTCACGCCCCATTAGCGAGTACAGAGCCGAGTGGAGTTGAGCGGACCACTGATCTCTATAGAATGTTTAATGAGAAAAATGTTGATGTGTTCAATACTTATTTTTCCCGCTGTATATACAGAAGTCATAACAAAATATGAGTAGTATGCCCATCATTAAAACAATTATTTTTTAACATCACTGTAGATTTTATTTGCACACCTCACTCACTAACTGAATTAATGACTGACTTTAGTTCCAGAAATAGAATAGAATAGGCTTTATTGTCATTGTACAGTTGTACAGTACTACAAAATCGTGGGTGCTCCATCAGGCTACTGTGCAATAAAGTAAGAGAGAAGGATTTGATAAAACAGCTACATACACGATTAAACGTACATCTGAAATCAAAATCAAAATAGCCCACAGGTATATACACAGGTATGGTAGTGGCTTCACGGATGGAACTATGTACATAAGAGTGCGGAGTGCAGAACACACAACGATTGAATAAAATGGCCCAAGGATTATGGAAAATATACACAGGAACAGTAGTAGTTTCATAGATGAGTCAATGTACATGAAAGTGCGGAGTGCACATACAGGTGTGTTATTATGATAATTAAAAAGGTCCTCAGTTCTGTGCATGTGAACGTTTGGAGGGAGGGGGTGGGGCCTCTAACTGTTTGCAGTCCAGATGGCCCAGGGAAAGAAACTGTTTGTCAGTCTGGAGGTGTGGGACCAGGATGATCTGAACCGTCATCCAGAAGGGAGTAGGTCAAACAGGTGGTGGGCAGGATGTGAGGGGTCTCCTGTGATGGCCTTGATCTTTCTGAGACAGGAGGATCTGAAGATGTCCTCCAGGGAGGGCAGAGGGCCGCCGATGATTTTCTGGGCAGTGTTGATGACCCTCTGCATAGCCTTCCTGTTTTCGGCCATGGAGCTGGCGTACCACATACCCAGACAGTAGGTGAGCACGCACTCCACTGAGCAGCGGTAGACCAGCAGCAGCTTCTGGTCCAGGTTGTTCTTCCTCAAGACACAGAGGAAGTGCAGCCGCTGCTGGGCTTTCTTCACCAGGGCCTTGGTGTTGACAGCCCAGGAGATGTCAGATGAGATGCGGGTGCCCAGGAGCCTGAAGGTGAGGATGGTTTCCATGCAGTTGCCATTTATGAGGAGAGGGGTGGTCCTCTCTGTTCTTACTGAAGTCCAGTATGAGTTCTTTGGTTTTTTGGACATTCAGTTTCAAGTTGTTTGCTTGGCACCACAGCAGCAGATTGTCTACTGCTGCCCTGTATGCCTTCTCATCATCATCGGTGATGAGCCCAACCAAGGTGGTATTGTCTGCATACTTCACGGTGACGGTGGTTGGGTGTGTTGGAATACAGCCAAAGGTGTACAGGGAGTACAGTAGCGGGCTTAGCACGCAGCCCTGGGGGGGAGTCAGTGCTGAGAGACAGTGCAGAGGAGTGGTGGGGGCCAAGTCTGACTGTGAGCGGGTGGTGAGAAAGTTTTTTATCCAGGAGCAGGTGGGGTGGGGGTGGGGGATCTGGGGGAGGTGCAGTTTATTAATAAGGATGGGTTGAAGGTATTGAAGGTTGAGCTGTAGTCCACAAAAAGCATTCTCACATAGCTCCTTGGGTTCTCCGGGTGGCTCAGCACACTGTGGAGTGTGGTGGCGATGGCATCGTCCATAGACCGGTTCTCCCTGTAGGCAAACTGGTGGGGGTCGAAGGAGGGGGAAGACAGTCCCTGATGTGCTGGGACACCAGTCGCTCAAAACACTTCATAACTACAGACGTGAGTGCCATGGGTCTGTAATCGTTCAGGCTGTCAATTGCGGACCTTTTGGGGATGGGGATGACGGTGGAGGCCTTGAGGCAGGAGGGTATGGTGTTGTGCGTCAGGGAGAGGTTGAACAGCTTGGTGAGGATCTCTGCCAGCTGGTGTGCACATGCTTTGACCACTGCTCCTGGGATGCCGTCTGGACCAGTAGCTCTGCAGGGGTTCACTGCTTTCAGTTGCCTCCTCACCTCATGCACCTGTAGAAAGAGAGAGGGGGGAGAGGGGAGACGGGTTGGGGGGACGTGTGCTCAAACTTGGCGAAGAAACTGCTAAGCTCCTCTGCCAGTGTTAGGCTGCTGTCTGACGTCGGGGGGGGGGGGGGACACTGGCCCCTGTAGTTGGCGAGGGCCTGGGTGCCTCTCCACATCTGTCGGGGGTTGTTGTCTGTGAGGAAGCCCTCCACCTTCCTCCTGTAGGCATTCTTAGCAAATGTTATGCCTCTTCTCAGGTTGGCTCTGGCAGTGCTGTACAGAGAGCTGTCCCTCTGCTTGAAGGCTGAGTTGTGGGCTCTGATCAGAACCTGGATCTCACTGGTCATCCAGGGATTGCGGTTTGGAAACACCCGGATGTGTTTGGTCACTGTCACATTTTCTACACAGCATTTAATGTAGAAGAGGACAGACTCGGTGTAGGAGTCCATGTCATGCTGTTCAAATATGTTCCAGTCTGTGCAGCTAAAGCAGTCCTGTAGCTGGAGGGGAGCATTTTCAGGCCACGCTTTAATTGTTTGTTTGGTTGGGGCGAACTCTTCCTCAGAGGGGTATAAGCAGGTATTAGAAGCAGGAAGAGATGGTCTGGTTGTCCAAGATGAGGGAGGGGGGTGGCTCTGTAGGCGTGTTTAATGTTGCTGTAAACATGAGCCAGTGAAATATAAACAGATGTACGGTGATGTGAAAAAGTGTTTGCCCCCTTCCTGATTTCTCATTTTTTTGTATGTTTGTCACACTTAAATGTTTCAGATCATCAAACAAGTTTAAATATTACACAAAGATAACACAAGTAAACACAAAATGCAGTTTTTAAATGAAGGTGTTTATTATTAAGGGGAAAAAAATCCAAACCTACATGGCCCTGTGTGACAAAGTGATTGCACCCTAAACCTAATAACTGGCTGGGCCACCCTTAGCAGCAACAACTGCAGTCAAGCATTTGTGATAACTGGCAATAAGTCTTTTACAGCACTGTGGAGGAATTTTGGCCCACTCATCTTTGCAGGATTGTTGTAATTCAGACACATTGGAGGGTTTTTGAGCATGAACCGGCTTTTTAAGGTCATGCTACAGCATCTCAATTGGATTCAGGTCAGGACTTTGACTAGGCCACTCCAAAGTCTTCATTTTGTTTTTCTTAAAACATTCAGAGGTGGACTTGCTGGTGTGTTTTGAATCATTGTCCTGCTGCAGAACACAAGGGCACTTCAGCTTGAGGTTATGAACAGATGGCCGGACATTCTCCTTCAGGATTTTTTGGTAAACAGCAGAATTCATGGTTCCATTTACTACAGCAAGTCTTCCAGGTCCTGAAGCAGCAAAACAGCCCCAGACCATCACACTACCACCACCATATTTTACTGCTGGTATGATGTTCCTTTTCTGAAATGCTGTGTTACTTTTACGCTTGATGTAATGGGACACACACCTTCCAAAAAGTTCAACTTTTGTCTCGTCAGTTCACAGAGTATTTTTCCAGAAGTCTTGGGGATCATCAAGATGTTTTCTGGCAAAATTGAGACCAGCCTTTATGTTCCTTTTGCTCAGCAGTGGTTTTCATCTTGGAACTCTACCATGCAGGCCATTTTTGTCCAGTCTCTTTCTTATCGTGGAGTCATGAACACTGACCTTAACTGAGGCAAGTGAGGCCTGCAGTTCTTTGGATGTTGTTGTGGGGTCTTTTGTGACCTCTTGGATGAGTCGTCACTGCGCTCTTGGGGTAATTTTGGTCGGCTGGCCACTCCTGGGAAGGTTCACCGTTATTCTATGTTTTCACCATTTGAGGATAATGGCTGTCACTGCGGTTTGCTGTAGTCCCAAAGCTCTAGAAATGGCTTTATAACTTTTTCCACACTGATAGATCTCAATTACTTTGTTTCTCATTTGTTCTCGAATTTCTTTGGATCACGGCATGATGTCTTAACTTTTGAAGATCTTTTGGTCTACTTCACTTTGTCAGGCAGGTCCTATTTAAGTGATTTCTTGATTGAGAACAGGTGTGGCAGTAATCAGACCTGGGGGTGGCTAGAGAAATTGAATCGGTGAATTCAAAAGGGGCCCAAGTCCCCTTTGAAAAAGTGTGGACTTGGGCCCTTTTTGAATTCACCGATTCAATTGAATTCAGCTTTCCAAAGATGTGATAAACCAGTTAATTTATGTTTTAACAGGGGGGCAATCACTTTTTCACACAGGGCCATGTAGGTTTGGATTTTTTTTTTATTATTTAAATTTGTTTGATGATCTGAAACATTTAAGTGTGACAAACATACAAAAAAAAATGAGAAATCAGGAAGGAGCAAACTCTTTCTCACACCACTGTATGTTCAGTGACACAGGTCTGTAGGCTTATAGTTTTATTGCTGTGTCTTAGTCACATTATTTTATCTTGGTTTCATGCATAATGATAAAATGTCAGGCACTGAATATTTTTTCCTTTTCACTGACATCTTGTTTATATAAACCTTTTATGGTCAGCTGTGCATTTGGAGGTTTAAAGGGCTTATATTGTGCAAAATGCTATTTTTGTGGGTGGTAACATTATAAAAAAAAAAGCTGCTATGTCACTTACTGGATATATTAAATATTAAAATGTTCACTTCAAGTAATAATACACAATTTTATGTAGTTAAGCTCAAAGAAACAAGTAGATTTGACTTCATGAGTGTTAAATCACCCTTTACTGTCATTCCACCATACAACCAATCATGTACAGTAGAACGAAATTGTGTCTTTCCTATCTACAGTGTAAATCACACACACCCCCTATGTAGAATCAGAGGGCTGCTGCCATGCAAGGCGCCGCCACAGATTTCCCTCCTCCATTCCTTTATTGCTGAGCACCAAGCTGGATGGCAGGAAGTTCCGCTTTTATATGGTCTTTGGCATGACCCGGCCGGGAATTGAACCCCTGCCTCCCGGGTGTGGGGCGGATGCTCTACCAACTGAACCACCACTCCAGTGATGGTGTCACAAACCAAAAAGTTCCACCTTCAGTTATTCTTACTTGTGACTGGCCCACTCCAAAATCTTTAGCAAATTATATTGGGGGGGCGGTCATTATATTAATGAGCAGACTGAAAGAAGGCTGCTTTTGTAACGAGCTGTTAAAGAACATAGAAATATCTCTGAGCATGTCAAAACTTAAAAATAATCCTTGGAAAGTGCACAATATGGGTCATTTAAGCAAAAGAATGATATAATCTGTCTTTTTTGATACCTGAATGTGTATTTTTTCTTCTCTGTCAGGAGCTTTACCCTGTAGTGACTGGAGGAGTGCCAGAGACCCAGGAGCTGCTGCGGCAAAAGTTTGATCACATCTTCTATACAGGTAACAGCATAGTGGGCAAAGTGATCATGGAGGCCGCTGCCAAACACCTGACCCCCGTCACCCTGGAGCTGGGCGGGAAGAGTCCTTGCTACATTGACAAGAACTGTGACATAAGTCTAGCCTGCAGGTGAGAAGTATTTTAATGTTGCTTTTGATTCAGTATGTCATAAAGTTGTCATTTATATTAGACTCAAAATCATTTCTTTTGCTTTTCTCTGCCGATGTTAATTCCTTTGTTGTGCAGGCGTGTTGCATGGGGAAAGTACACTAACTGTGGTCAAACTTGCATCGCCCCAGATTACATCCTTTGTGAGCCCAGCATCCAGGACCGGGTCATCCAAGAGATCAGAAAGTTCATTAAGGTACTGAAGACCTAACAGCATATAGCAGCTCAAAGGGGTCAATAACACAGCTGAATCTAAAATTATTAAAATGTCTCACATATATTCACTGTCAAAGCAGCAGGTGGAAAGGTATAAGTAAGTTTTAAAGTTGGTTTAAAAACAAAAACTATTTCTGTTGTTTTACAGCTCCTCAAAATGGCTGTCCCTGTTCCGCATACTCATCAATTTTAATGAGACCCTAATCTGATTGGGTAAAGGTTTTCTGACTCGACCAATCACAACTAATGAGGCAATCATGGTGCATTTGTTTTGCAAACTCAAAGTGTGTTCCAATCGCCCAGTAGTGTACTCCGAAGTGGACTGCAATGGGTATTCCACCATATTAAGGCTGCATTCACACTAGGATAGTCTGGGGGTCTTGGTTTGATTGGGCGGGGAATGCGGAGAATTTTCACACCTACGTTTGGTTTGTTTTGCGCTGACACTGCAGCGGACCAATTCAATTCAATTCAATTCAATTTAATTCAATTCAACTTTATGTATATAGCACCATTTCACAACAATAGTCATCTCATAACACTTTCAAATGTAGTGGAAACCCCCACAATTGCAGATAGACCCCAGCAATCAGGCGATCCCCTGTGAGCAAGCGCTTGGCGACAATGGAGAGGAAAAACTCCCTTCTAACAGGAAGAAACCTCTAGCAGAACCAGGCTCAGGGAGGGGCAGTCATCTGCTGCGACTGGCTGGGGGTTGAGGGGATAGAGAAGATGAAAAGAACAGACATATAGAGAGCAAACATTAAAGGAGTGAAGCCAAGTACATTATTGGAGGTCCCCCGGCAGTCTAAATGTATTAGCAGCAGAACTAAGGGAGGATTTAGAGACACATGATCCCTCCCTAATCGTAGGCTACAGACGTGGACAAAATTGTTGGTACCCCTCTGTTAATGAACGAAAAACCCACAATAGTCACAGAAATAACTTGAATCTGACAAAAGTGGTAATAAATAAAAATTCTATGAAAATTAACCACTGAAAATCAGACAATGCTTTTGAATTGTGGTTCAACAGAATTATTTTAAAAAAACAAACTCATGAAACAGGCCTGGACAAAAATGATACCCTTAACTTAATATTTTGTTGCACAACCTTTTGAGGCAATCACTGCAATCAAACGATTTTTGTAACTGTCAATGAGACTTCTGCACCTCTCAGCAGGTATTTTGGCCAACTCCTCATGAGCAAATTGCTCCAGTTGTCTCAGGTTTGAAGGGTGCCTTTTCCAGATGGCATGTTTCAGCTCCTTCCACAGATGTTCAATAGGATTTAGATCAGGGCTCATAGAAGGCCACTTTAGAATAGTCCAATGTTTCGCTCTTAGCCATTCTTGGGTGTTTTTAGCTGTGTGTTTTGAATCATTATCCTGTTGCAAGACCCATGACCTGCGACTGAGACCAAGCTGTCTGACACTGGGCAGCACATTTCTCTCTAGAATACCTTGATAGTCTTGAGATTTCATTGTACCCTGCGCAGATTCAAGACACCCTGTGCTAGATGCAGCAAAGCAGCCCCAGAACATAACAGAACCTCCTCCATGTTTGACAGTAGGGACAGCGTTCTTTTCTTGGTATGCTTCATTTTTGCGTCTATGAACATAGAGCTGATGTGCCTTGCCAAAAAGTTCCAGTTTTGTTTCGTCTGTCCATAGGACATTCTCCCAGAAGCTTTGTGGCTTGTCAACATGCAGTTTGGCAAATTCCAGTCTGGCTTTTTTATGATTTGTTTTCAACAGTGGTGTCCTTCTTGGTCGTCTCCCATGAAGTCCACTTTGGCTCAAACAACGACGGATGGTGCAATCTGACACTGATGTACCTTGACCTTGGAGTTCACCATGAATGTGTTTAGAGGTTGTTCTAGGCTCTTTTGTTACCATTCGTATTATCCGTCTCCTCCTGCGACCACATCCAGGGAGGTTGGCTACAGTCCTGTGGATCTTAAATTTCTGAATAATATGTGCAACTGTAGTCACAGGAACATCAAGCTGCTTGGAGATGGTCTTATAGCCTTTACCTTTAACATGCTTGTCTATAATTTTCTTTCTAATCTCCTGAGACAACTCTCTCCTTTGCTTCCTCTGGTCCATGTTTAGTGTGGTACACACCATGTCAACAAACAGCACAGTGACTACTTGTCACCCTTTAAATAGGCCGACTGACTGATTACAAGTTTGTAGACACCTGTGATGTTAATTAGAGGACGCATCTTGGTTGAACATGTCCCTATGGTCACATTATTTTCAATCTTTTTTAGGGGTACCATCATTTTTGTCCAGGCCTGTTTCATGAGTTTGTTTTTTAAAATAATTCTGTTGAACCACAATTCAAAAGCATTGTCTGATTTTCATTGGTTATTTTCCATAGAATTTGTATTTATTACCACTTTTGTCAGATTCAAGTTATTTCTGTGACCATTGTGGGTTTTTCTTTCATTAACAGAGGGGTACCAACAATTTTGTCCACGTCTGTATATTGAAAAGGAAGGTTTTTAGCCTATTCTTAAAAACAGAGTTCAAGTCTGACTCCTGAATCCAGATTGGTAACTGGTTCCACAGTAAAGGAGCTTGATAGCTGAAGGCTCTGCCTCCCATTGTACTTTTGGAGATTCTAGGTATTACAAGTAATCTAGCATTTTGGGAGCGTAGTGCTCTGTTAGGATGATAGGGTAATATCAGATCTTTTAACCCCTTGCACTCTGGTCAATTTCCCTAAAAACGCTAAAAAATAACGTACCCAAAGTAAATCAAAAGCTGTTCTTCAACCCTTTGCAGCATCTTCATGGGGTTGGTCTCATTTAAAAGAAAACACTTTGAATTTTTTGGCAAAACAGTCATAATCTCTCTAAGTGCTCCTGCCACTGAGTAACAGTCATCTAAACATGCTGAACTTGAAGAAAATAAATTTCGCCTGGGTGTTTTTTTGGATACAAATGCTTGCAAATAACACACAGCTTCAGATCCGGGCTGGAAAATGCGACAGAAATGTAGAACCAAGTGTTATCCAGCTGAGGTCAAAATTTTGTAACAATACCACAAAAAATGAATATATTACACAGCTTTTTTCTTAGGTTGTTCCCAGGCGTTTTTGAACTGTGCCAAATGGCACAGTTTGGAAAAACGTCTAACTTTTGAATGATTCAATATAGAAGCTTCATCTTGGGCTCTAATGAAAGGTGACACTCAGGGCTGTGTGTGTGTGTGTGGGGGGTGTTTATTCATTCATTCATGAATGAATGAACAAACAAGCCCCCACACACAAAGAAGCATGCCACGCAAAAAATGTGTGGCTTTTTTTTTACAAGAAAAAAATAACCTACAGTGCACTAAAAATTATTCTAAAATATTTGTAATGTACAAGATAACAACTCCCCCCCCCCCGCTACAGAGGACAGACATCAGCCATCGCTACATGACGGAACAGTCATGTGGTGATGTGGCGACCGCGGCGCACAGTCCCCGTGGTCCCCGCGGTCCCCCCCCCCCCCCCGCTACAGAAGAGTAGCAGGGGGGGGCGTTCACGGTCCGGACGCGGCGTACGAACCGTGTACCGCGGCGCACGGACTTTGGACTTCGTGCGCCGCGGTCTACTACGCACAGTTGTAATTTACCGATTGGTCAAAAGTAATTTTTGATTACAATTTTCAGGGATAAAGAATAATTTAGCTTATAACACTTACCTGTCCACAACAGCATGTGGACGGTCTATGATGACCATGGAAGAGAATCCTAAACGTCTACTCTGCTGGGACAGCACCGCCTGTGGCTGAACAGGCCGATGCGCGAATGGCAGTCCCTGTCACACAGGTCGCACTTGTGGGTGGTCTCCGTGCTGCTGGGTCTGTGGCGGTTCTTCCTGCGGGTCCTTTTTTTATCTGCTGCAGCAGTCAGTCTCTCTTCACCCAGCCTTACACAAAGCAGATTTTGCAAGGGATGCACGCTTTCGAACTTCTGTGCTTCAATTGGCTCGCTGCATTTGCAGCCGTTGGTAGGCGGGTCCTTCTTGCTAGGTTTTCAGTCATTGGTTCTTCAAGGTTTCAGAAACCCAATTCAAGGCTCTTATTAGTCGAATGAGAGGTCAATCACATCTAAACCAATCAAAGCACTCCTTTGGCTTTCTGTTCGCGGCTGTGTCTGTAGTGGAAGAACGGAAATGCAGCTTTTTTTTTAGTGCGCTCTAGGACGCAGCGCCCTCGTGCGCTCTAGGACGCAGAGATGTGCCCGCCCGCGGTACACCAGAGTGCAAGAGGTTAAATAAAAAGGGGCCTGATTGTTAAGAGCTTTGTAATTGAGAAGAAGGATTTTAAACTTAATTCTAAACTCTATGGGAAGCTAATGAAGCGAGGCCAGAACCGGAGAAATATGATCTCGCTTTCTAGTACCCGTTAAAACTCTTGCAGCAGCATTTTGGATCAACTGAAGACTTTTTAAAGACATTTTAGGACAACCTGATAATAAAGAGTTACAATAATCTTATCTAGAGCTAACAAAAGCGTGGATCAGTTTCTCAGCATCACTCATCGAGCATTCAGTGACAGTAACAGGACCTTCCTGTGGTAACGTATCATCACTTCCTGTGTTGCTGGCTGTCTGTGGTTTGCTCTCCTCATTCTCCCGAGGATTTTGCCTTGAATTGTATTTTAATCACTTTTTTCCATCTACCGTCAGCTCTCACTTCTGTTTATCAAGCCTTTGCACCTGTGTGCACACTCAGTGTCATCTAATCACCCTCTTTAGCCTTTTGTTCACCTTTCATCGGCGTTTTTGTTAGCTTCAGGTTAGCCACTAGCTATAGCTACTAGCTCTCCTTCCTCTCCTCCTCTGGTGTGCACTCTATGTCAGATGTTTAGCTACACCTCTGCCTCTTTTAGTGATAACGGTAAATGTAATAAATGTCTTTTTGAGGTGCTCGAGGCGAGGTTGTCTGATTTGGAATCCCGGCTCCGCTGTATTGAAACACCGTCTGCGCCAGTTAATAACGACGGACGTCCCCTAGCTGCAGCGGAGCTCCCTAGCTTAGGGCGGCCTGCTAGCGGTCCTCCGGTCCTCCTCAGCAGCGAGGAGACTGGGTGGGTGACGGTGAGAAGGAAGCCTAGCCACAAAGCCCCAGTTAACCACCAACCTGTTCATGTTTCTAATCGCTTTTCCCCACTCAGCGACACACCCGCTGAGGAAAAAACTCTGATCATTGGCGACTCTGTAGTCAGAAATGTGAACCTAGAGACTCCAGCGGCCATAGTCAAATGCATTCCTGGGGCCAGAGCAGGCGACATCGAGTCAAATTTGAAAATGCTGGCTAAAAGTAACTGTAAATACTCCACAATTGTTTTCCACGCCGGCATTAATGACGTCCGACTCCTGCAGTCGGAAGTCTCAAAACTCAATGTAGAATCGGTGTGTGACTTTGCCAAAACAATGTCTGCCCCTGTAGTATTCTCTGGGCCCCTCCCCAATCTGACCAGTGATGACATGTTTAGCCGCATGTCATCCTTCAGCCACTGGCTGTCTGTCTGTGTGGTGTCCTGCAAACAATGTGGGCTACATTGACAATTGGAACTCATTTTGGGGAAAACCTGGTTTTATTAGACGAGATGGCATCCATCCCACTTTGGATGGTGCGTCTCTTTTATCTAACAATCTGGCATCATTTTTATCCAAATTTCCAAAACCTTGACAACTCAGAGTTGGGACTAGGAAGCAGAGTTGCAGTCTTACACACCTCTCTGCAGCTCCTCTTCATCTGCCACCCCTCAACTTAGCCCCTGTCTTCCCCATCAGAGAATCATTGTCTGCTTCCTCCAAAGTAAATAAAAATATAATGTATAAGCATCCCAAAGTGATTAAACAAAAAGTTGGCAAAACTCAAATTAAACATGAAGCCTCTAAATATAATGACTTGGCCTCTCTTCCTCCTCATAATTTAAAAATTAAATGTGGTTTGTTAAATATTAGGTCTCTAACTCCCAAGTCTCTGTTAGTCCATGATCTGTTAATTGATCATCAGATTGATTTAATATCCCTTACAGAGACTTGGTTAGGGCAAGAGGATTATGTTGATTTGAATGAATCAACTCCCTCTGGTTATTTAAACTGTCAAAATCCCAGAAGTTCTGGTTATGGAGGAGTAGCAACAATTTACCATTCCAAATTACTAGTGAATGTAAAGCAAAAAACACGTTATAATTCCTTTGAGGGCCTGGTCCTCGGTATTGGGCATTTTAGCAATTTTAGGCTAAACCCAATTTTATTTGCCATAGTTTATATCTTCCTTCATCAACCTACTCAGAGTTTTTATCCGAATTTGCCGAATTCTTAGCTGATTTAGTGCTGAAATCAGTAGGGCACTTTAATATACATGTAGATGTAGATAGTGATTGCCTGGCATTTAATTCAATATTAGACTTATGGGGTTTTCTCAGAAAGTAGGAAATTCTACCCATTATCTCCACCATACATTGGACCTTGTTCTGACATATGTCATAGAAATAGAAAATCTGGTAGTGTCTCCTCATAACCCTGTACTGTCAGACCATTGTCTGTTAACCTTTGATTTTACTATTTCTGACTATTTGGCTCCTAAGGAAAAATATTACTACAGTAGATGCCTCTCAGATGATGCTATTACCAAATTTATGCAGATTGTTTCCTCTATGCCATGTGTCAACACAACGGAAAAAAAACTATAGACAGCTTGCTCCTTCTGTAATTGATAGCATGGTAGATAGTGTCACAGCTTCTCTGCATCAGACTCTAGACTTGGTGGCCCCCTTAAAAAAGAAAAAGTCTAATCAGAGATTTCTAACCCCTTGGTTCAACACAGAAACTCGTAGCTTAAAACAGAAGACTCGTCAGTTAGAAAGAAAATGGTGCTCCACTAATTTAGATGAAATCTGTTTAGCTTGGAGAAATCATCTTTTAATTTATAAAAAATCTCTGAGAAAAGCTATTATTCAGTTATTATTCTGCATTAATAGAAGAGAAGAAGAATAATCCTAGGTTTCTATTCAGCACTGTAGCCAGGCTGACAAAGAGTCAGGACTCTGTCAATCCTAGCATTCCCTTAGAACTTACTCGTCAGGACTTTATGAACTTTTTCAATAATAAAATGTCATCTATTAGAGATAAAATCAGTCAGATTCTTCCCACCGTTAACTTAAATACAGTAACTACTGCAACTCCTTCAATTGACATCTGTTTGGATCAGTTTACTCCAATTGACCTTTTAGAGTTAGACAAAACAGTTTCCTCATCCAAGCCTACAACTTGTCTTTTAGACCCTATTCCTACCAGGTTATTTAAAGAAGTCTTCCCATTTGTTGGTAGCTTTATTCTTCAAATAATCAATTCTTCATTAACTTTATGCCATGTACCGCAGGCTTTGAAAACTGCTGGAATTAAACCCTTACTTAAAAAGCCAACGCTGGATCCAGGAGTTTTAGCTAACTATAGGCCAATCTCTGATCTCCCTTTCATTTCAAAAATCTTAGAAAGAGTTGTTGCTACGCAATTATTTAACCACTTGCAGGGAAATAGTCTATTTGAAGAGTTTCAATCTGGGTTCAGAATCCATCATAGTACTGAAACAGCCTTAGTGAAGGTCACTAATGACCTTCTGATCGCATCTGATAATGGACTTGTTTCTGTACTTGTCCTTTTAGACCTTAGTGCAGCTTTTGATACTATCGATCATAATATGCTACTTGATAGATTAGAACACTATGTTGGACTTAATGGGACTTCATTGCAGTGGTTTAGATCTTATTTATCTGATAGGTTCCAGTTTGTTCATGTCAATAATGAGTTTTCTTTCAACTCAAAGCTCAGTCATGGAGTTCCATAGGGATCTGTGCTAGGCCCTACTCTTCTTAGTTTATATATGCTTCTGTTAGGCAATATTATTAGAAAGCACTATATACATTTTCATTGTTATGCAGATGACACACAATTATACATGTCAATGAAGCCAGATGATAGTAATCAATTAGCCAAGTTAGAAGCCTGTCTTAAGGAAATCAAAGCTTGGATGACTTGTAATTTCCTGCTATTAAATTCAGATAAGACTGAAGTCATTCTTGTTGGTCCAAAAAACTTTAGAAATACCTTTCCAAATCAAACTTTTAGTTTGGATGCAGTGACTCAGTTACTCTTTCTCTTAATAGCTCTATGAGGAACCTTGGAGTTATTTTTGATCAAGATCTGTTTTTCAATTCACATATTAAATTTGTTTCTTAAGACTGCCTTCTATCACTTGCGTAATATTGCCAAGATTAGGAGCATCTTGTCTCAGAGTGATGCTGAGAAACTGATGCACACTTTTGTTAGGTCTAGATTAGATTATTGTAACTCTTTATTATCAGGTTGTCCTAAAACATCTCTAAAAAGTCATCAGTTGATCCAAAATGCTGCAGCAAGAGTTTTAACAGGTACTAGAAAGAGAGATCATATCTCTCTGGTTCTGGCCTCCCTTCATTGGCTTCCCATAGAGTTTAGAATTAAGTTTAAAATCCTTCTTCTCACTTTCAAAGCTCTAAACAATCAGGCCCCTTTTTATTTGAAAGATCTGATATTACCCTATTATCAGAATAATAAAGAGCGATAGCAAGAACCAAGCAGACCGCTCGTAAATCTACTGGAGGAAAAGCCCCCAGGAAGCAACTGGCCACCAAGGCTGCTCGGAAAAGCGCTCCGGCCACCGGCAGAGTGAAGAAGCCTCACCGTTACAGGCCCGGTACCATGGCTCTGAGAGAGATCCGTCGCTACCAGAAATCCACGGAGCTGCTCATTCGTAAGCTGCCCTTCCAGCGCCTGGTGAGGGAGATCGCTCAGGACTTCAAGACCGACCTGCGCTTCCAGAGCTCCGCTGTCATGGCTCTGCAGGAGGCCAGCGAGACCTACCTGGTGGGTCTCTTCTAGGACACCAACCTGTGCGCCATCCACGCCAAGAGGGTCACCATCATGCCCAAAGACATCCAGCTGGCCCGCCGCATCCGCGGAAAGAGAGCTTAGACTTTTCTGCTGCACATCCACCAACCACAATGCTCGCACTGTGTGTCTATATATATATACAGTATATATATATATATATATATATATATATATATATATATATATATATATATATATATACAGTATATATATATATATATATATAGTAATATGTACATATGTATACTAGCTGCTCTTGTTTTTTCTTGCCTTCTGATTGTTGCTCTGAGTGTTGCTATCCCTGTGCTGTTGCAATCCTGGAATTTCCCCATTGTGGGACTAATAAAGGCTTATCTTATCCTAACAGAGCACTACGCTCCCAAAATGCTGGATTACTTGTAATACCTAGAATCTCCAAAAGTACAATGGGAGGCAGAGCCTTCAGTTACCAAGCTCCTCTCTTGTGGAACCAGCTGCCAATGTGGATTCGGGAGTCAGACTCAATCTCTGTTTTTAAGAATAGGGTTAAAACATTCCTTTTTGATATAGCCTACAATTAGGGAGGGATCATGTGTTTCTGAACCCTCCCTTACTTATGCTGCTATTAGGTTTAGACAGCCGGGGGACCTGCAGTAATTGCACTGGGCTTCACTCCTTTCTTCACTCTCAATGAAATATTTTTTTTTCCGGTCATTAACATCTGTTTGTTCTCTCCCATAGATTGAGTCCCCATCGTGCTGTTTTCTCGCTACATGTCTGTTCTTTTCATCTTCTCTATCCCCTCACCCCCCAGCCAGTCGCAGCAGATGACTGCCCCTCCCTGTGCCTGGTTCTGCTGGAGGTTTCTTCCTGTTAAAAGGGAGTTTTTCCTCTCCACCGTCGCCAAGCGCTTGCTCACAGGGGATCGCCTGATTGCTGGGGTCTTTTTGCAATTGTGGGGGTTTCCCCTACATTTGAAAGTGCTATGAGATGACTGTTGTTGTGAAATGGCCCTATATAAATAAAGCTGATTTGAATTGAATTGAATTGACCTCTGAGACAAGATGCTCCTAATCTTGGCAATATTACGCAAATGACAGAAGGCAGTCTTAGAAACAAATTTAATATGTGAATTGAATCGTGATCAAAAATAACTCAAAGGTTCCTCACAGAACTATTCAGAGAAAGAGTAGCCACATCCAAACTAAGAGTTTGATTTGGAAAGGTATTTCTAAGGTTTTTTGGACCAACAAGAATGACTTCAATCTTATTTGAGTTTAATAGCAGGAAATTACAAGTCCAAATTACAAGTTCCATTTAGTCCAACATAGTGTTCTAATCTATCAAGTAGAATATCATGGTCGATAGTATCAAAGGCTGCACTAAGATCTAAAAGGACAAGTACAGAAACAAGTCCATTATCAGATGCGATAAGGAGGTCATTAGTGACCTTCACTAAGGCTGTTTCAGTACTATGATGGATTCTGAACCCAGATTGAAACTCTTCAAATAAACCATTTTCCTACAAGTGGTCAAATAATTGCGTAGCAACAACTCTTTCTAAGATTTTTGAAATGAAAGGCAGATTAGAGATTGGTCGATAGTTAGCTAAAACTCCTGGATCGAGCATTGGCTTTTTGAGTAAGGGTTTAATTCCAGCAGTCTTAAAAGCCTGCGGTACATGGCCTAATGTTAAAGAAGAATTGATTATTTGAAGAATATGGTTATCGATAAATGGGAAGACTTTTTAAAATAACCTGGTAGGAATAGGGTCTAAAAGACAAATTGTAGGCTTGAATGAGGAAATTATTTTATCTAACTCTGAAAGGTCATTTTGGAGTAAACTTATCCAAACAGATATCAATTGAAGGAGTTGTAGTAGTTACTGTACTTAAGTTTACGGTGGGAAGAATCTGACTGATTTTATCTCTAATAGATGAAATTTTATGATTGAAAAAGTTCATAAAGTCCTGACTAGTAAGCTGTAGGGGGATGTGAGGATTGACAGAGTCCTGACTCTTTGACAGCGTGGCTACAATGCTGAAAAGAAACCTGGGATTATTCTTGTTCTCTTCTATTAATGTAGAATAATAACTTGTTCTAGCTTTTCTCAGAGATTTTTTATAAATTAAAAGATGATTTCTCCAAGCTAAATAGATTTCATCTAAATTAGTGGAACACCATTTTCTTTGTAATTGACAAGTCTTCTGTTTAAAGCTACAAGTTTCTGTGTTAAACCAAGGGGTTAGAAATCTCTGATTGGACTTTTTCTTTTTTAAAGGGGCCACCAAGTCTAAAGTCTGATGCAGAGAAGCTGTAACACTATCTACCTTGCTATCAATTACAGAAGGAGCAAGCTGTCCACTGCAAAACAAATCTACCTACGGGTACAAAATAAGTAATAAATAAATAAAATAAAATAAATTGCTTCTTTCCGTTGTATTGACACATGGCATAGAGGAAACAATCTGTATAAATTTGGTAACAACATCATCTGAAAGACAACTGCTGTAGTAATATTTTTCTTTAGGAGTCAAATAGTCAGGAATAGTGAAATCTAAGGTTAACAGACAATGGTCTGACAGTACAGGATTATGAGGAGACACTACCAGATTTTCTATTTCTATGACATATGTCAGAACAAGGTCCAATGTGTGGTGGAGATAATGGGTAGAATTTTCTACTTTCTGGGAAAACGCCATTAAGTCTAATATTGAATTAAATGCCTTATTAAGACAGTCACTGTCTACATCAACATATATATTAAAATCCCCTACTATAATTATTCTGATTTCAGCACTAAATCGGCTAAGAATTCGGCAAATTCGGATAAAAACTCTTGAGTAGGCTGAGGGACGACGGTAAACTATGGCAAATAAAATTGGGTTTAGCCTCAAATTGCTAAAATGCCCAATACCGAGGACCAGGCCCTCAAAGGAATTATTACGTGTTTTTTGCTTTACATTAACTAGTAATTTGGAATGGTAAATTGTTGCTACTCCTCCTCCATGACCTGAACTTCTGGGATTTTGACAGTTTAAATAACCAGAGGGAGTTGATTCATTCAAACCAACATAATCCTCTTGCCCTAACCAAGTCTCTGTAAGGGATATTAAATCAATCTGATGATCAATTAACAGATCACGGACTAGTAGAGACTTGGAAGTTAGAGACCTGATATTTAACAAACCGCATTTAATTTTTAAATTATGAGGAGGGAGAGAGGCCAAATCATTAAATTTAGAGACTTGATGTTTATTTTGAGTTTTGCCAACTTTTTGTTTAATCACTATGGGATGCTTATACATTATATTTGTATTAACTTTGGGGGGAGTAGACAAAGGTTCTCTGATGGGGAAGACAGGGGCTAACTTGAAGGGTGGCGGATGAGGAGGAGCTGCAGAGAGGCATGTATTTATCAAGTTATGTTGTATTTGTTTTGGGTTAAAATGTTTTGGGTAACGGGAAACAGACACAGTTTCTATGGGGTTATGAATTGAAGACTGATCTAAACAGTGAGAATTTTTTGGATTAATAGGATTAATATGAGAAGTGGAAGAAAAAAGGGCTGGTTGGCAGACCCAGGAACTTTGGGGTGAGTTAACGCACCAGATTTCAGTAACTGTACTAAAAAACACTGAATGGAATAGAACAGATTGTCCCTTAAAACACGTGCACCAAGTCTATTTGGATGGATGCCATCTGGCCTCATAAATGATGGGCGGTTCCAAAACAGGTTGAAATTGTCTACAAAACCAATGTTAAAAGTAGGACATGTAGAACACAACCAGGTATTCAGGCTGAGAGTTCTGCTAAAATAATTGCAACCTCTTCTAAAAGGTGCCAATGGCCCAGAAATAAACACACATCTGCCACAGTTCATAAGAGTGGACAGAAGGCTCCTGAAGTCATTCTTTAAGATCTCTGACGCTTCATCTGGGATGTTGTTGCATCCAACATGCACAATGACAGTTTTAGCGTGGGGGTATTCATTTAATAGGTCAGGGGAAAGAGCCTCAATGTCTGACACTTTAGCCCCAGGAAAAAATTTAGTGACACAGTACCTGCTTCTGATGTTCCTCATTATTGAATCACCAATTACCAGCGTCGTCTGGGGGGGCTTTGTCGGTGAATTCTGAACCAAACTGTCGTTTGTTGTGGACCAAACTGCCTAAACAATGTCACACAGTTACAACAACTGCTCGTTTGGGGCGCTGTAGCCAAAACCACTACTGACCAAGAAGAAAAAATCTCAGCGAAGAAGAAAAATCCCACTCATCGATTGGCCAGGACCGAAAACGGAAATCCGTTGCCTTCAGCTGGGTTGTTTGTCCACCACAAACGAGACATATTTTAACTTTTCTCATCAACTTTCACCAGTAAAAGGATTTCTCGAATTCACGCAGTTGTCTTTATTGTTATTTTCTACCCAAAATGCACTACGGTAAACGCCACTTCCTCTTCTCAGACTACGTGTTGCCGTGGTTACACAGACGCCGAGGGGCACTTCTGCCCTTTGGTCCACTGGATAGTATGTTTGCATTCACACTGCAAGCGAAGTGGTCTCAGTGAACCGAGATCCCTGTTGTCAAGCGGACTCCGCGGATAGTCCTTTGGTCCAGACCAAAGAGTGGCCATGTGAATGCACCCTAAGTGAGATTCCAAACCGAAGGGAGTGAAGAGTGTTCAGTTTAAAGTGCTGATGACACGTTTTTGACATTTTTTAGCATGTTGTGTAAACCCAAAAGTCATTGTCTATGATCAATATAATATTTACAACAGTACCTGCATAAACTAGTTATCATCAAAAAACCGCAGCCGCTGACTGGACTGTGGAGCTGCCCACCGAATTAAGGGTGGCACCCCAATGACGTAATCGACAGAACAGACTCCGGTGTTGTTAACTAGAATATGACAACAGCTTTGTAGCTCACAGTTTCTCTGGTTTCTTTATTTTAATTCTACGGCTATGCTTTCACGTTGTGTCTCAGGCTTAGATAAACACAGGACCACATCACATGCTTCAGCTTCAACTGTCATAAGCCTCCTGGTGCGCTTTTAAGCAGGAGGAGCGCATGGAGGAGGGGAAGGATTAATGGATTTATGCGCAGCTTTGACCTACTTTCTATGATCGCATGCTTACATCTCACTGGTCGGGACATGTCCCCTCTATCATTATCATCAGCTGATTCAAACTCCCGCTGATCATGTTTCCCGGTCCTCGCCCAGGTGTTTCTCGTCACACCATCACCAGCAGTGCGTGTACATACTGGCGGCCGTTTGTCATTAATGCACTGCTGGTCAATAGTATTGTCATCTGTGCTGTTAGTCTGCCAGTATTTTCAGCACTCTCACGACATGTTAGTCGCTCCATGTTCACCGTGGTTCTCGTGTGTCCTTGAAGCAATGTCGGCTCTGGGGTGCACCTGTGGCTAACATGTCTCCTCTCATTCGTTCTCTGGGCCATGTCTGCCCCCGAATGCCATCAGTAAGTGCGTTTTTTGTACGTCTTCACCTTTTTGGAATTGTCTGTCGTTCTATGTTAAATGTGCTGTGGTGAGCCCTGCACGTAAATCCTCGTTATTTCATGTGCCCTCTCCCTGCCCTGCGTAAGAACGCACAGAGAGGGAGGATTTACGTGTAAATAACGAAGATTTACATGAGGATTTAAGCGCAGGATTCACCACAGCACATGTATTGAACATAAAAACTGATCCCAAAGGGTGAAGACTTACAAAAAATACACAGAAACACAAACAGTAGGCGTTTGGGGCTGACATCGCCTGGCGAACATGGAGAGGAGACATGTTAACCACGGTTGCACCCCAGAGTCGACATCGCTACAAGGGGCGCAACAGAACCACGGCTGTGTGGAGTGGCTAACATGTCGTGATAGTGTTGGCAATATTGGCTGGCTGACAGCATGGCAGATGATGCACACAAAACATGAACAGCTGACTGTCACTGAGTCTGACTCACTAGGCACAATGCCTGCTTGGCACGGCTCAAACCTATATGGTTTGATGCCCCCAGATTCTTCATTGTCATCCCATTCTTCGGAACTATAATCGTCTGAAGATTGGACAACACAAACCAATTCCAGACTACGTGTGCTGGAACCATGGTCGATGTTTTCAACTACTTCCGTCCTGTGTGTACAAAGGGCAGCCAAGCGCTGTGTTCCATCAATGACGTTACAACATGGCCGGGGGGTTTTCGAGCCACTGACGCAATGGGTGACGTTGCGCTCATGAAAACGTTGGATGTTCGCATGAAAAAAAGCCTGTTTGACTAGAACTGCACAGACCAACCTATTTTGTAATATTGTATTATGTGTTGAAAAATTAGAGAAAGTCAAGAATGTGTCATCAGCACTTTAAAGGGACCTGAGAACTGAGCAGGGAAGAAGTGAACAACTGTACATCACTTCACCGGAAGTTGACAAGATGATTACCCAAAAGCCACTGCACCACAAATATGAGTAAAACAAACTATTGTTGCTAGTGATATTAACAAGCTAAACTGATGTTGATTATTGTTTATATCAACCGATAGTAATAAAAATATATTTGTATTAATATCTTATTTAAGAAATATAAATTATCCACCATAGTATCAGTATGTGTTCATGGTTACTATGGTAACACACAGAGGAGAGAGGTGACTGTTCCAGGGTGTTTCAAATGGAGAAATTTTGTGAAGGTCAGTTAACTGATATTCCCTGAGAACGGAGCAGGGAGTACAATTGAAGTACGGTGTGGTGTGCATTGGAATGTAGCTCAAGAGAATTGAGGCGGTGCTTGTTGCTTTGTGACATCATAAAATCCAGGAAGTGCAATCTGCTTGTTTCTTTATGAGCTCAGCTAAATAAAGGCAGTTTGTATTTCTTTGTGAAGTATTTTAAAGGGGTCACTGACTGGAAAATTGTGTTTTTGTAGGTTTTTAACATTCTGAAAGGCATCTAATGGTCTCATGATTATCAAAAAAATATCAAAACACTCACTTCTCATCAAAACACAGCTTTCATCTCATTTTTCTCTTCAAAAAGCCATTTTTACTCTTCATGGTATTTTCCTATGTCAAGAAATGAGAAATGTCACTAGCCTTGGTACATGCCCACTGCTCTACTACAGGCCAGCATAGCTGTCTGACATAGATAGATAGGGAGCCAAAGGCATTAGCTTAAGAGCTAACAGCAGTACCAGGAAGCTCGCACCAAGTGTGGTTGATATTATTTTCTTTAAATTTCATTCACCCTTATAAACTTCCCTGTTTCCACCTGATTCACTAATCCACAGTCGATAATATATCCGGCGTCATTCTGGCTTATGTTGTTACATTTTCGCTGTGATGCTATACTGAGCTGTTAACATTAGCAAGCTAGGTGTTGGGAGTCAATCATTATAACCGTGACACAGCTTGCATCAGCAGGGTGGAGGTGACAAACAGGCGGACACTAGTTGAACTGTCAGTTTGGCTGGTTTTGATCACTATTTCTATAAATTCTCTTCACCTCCTCTGGGATCCTTGTTCAGCTGCAACACTTGACCATATACAGTATGCCGTTGTTATAGCTAATCTTCTTGCACTATTATCTATAGCCGGGACCAAAGGTGGCGAACTGAAACTAGCAGTATAGCCGCTTATTCACAAATGTTTCTGTGCTTATTGTGTTCCAGCACCGGTCATATCCTATCACCACCTACCTGGAACCACACACCTCTTCCCACCAGTGATGTATTATTTCATTAATTCTTTGAGACAAATTTATATTAGCTGGCTCATGCTTGCCACCCAAGCTATCCATCCATCCATCCATCCATCTTCTTACGCTTAATCCTTTTCGGGTCGCGGGGGGGCTGGAGCCTATCCCAGCATCTTTGGGCGAGAGGCAGGGTACACACCCTGGACAGATCGCCAGTCCATCGCAGGGCCAACACAGAGAGACAGACAACCATTCACTCTCACAGTCATGCCTAAGGACCATTTAGAATCCCCAGTTTGATGCCAATTAACATAACTTGCATGTTTTTGGCATGTGGGAGGAAACCGGAGAAATCCCGGAGTAAACCCGCGCAGACACTTGGAGAACATGCAAACTCCACACAGATCACTGTTGGTCGATGGCTGGGATCGAACCCAGGATCCCCTGTCCAAGGGTGAGTTGCTGTGCTGCCGCAGTGCTAACCACTCCGCCACCGCGCCACCCAAGCTAATCTTAGCTAAAACACTAGGTTAGCAGTAGTGATGTAAGAGGGAGGGTGGAGTAATTTGAGAGATTTTAAAGGGACATGGACTGAAACCAGGCATTATCAGAAAGGCTGCAAAATTAAAAAAAAAAAATTGCTGCAATAATTGAGGAAAATCTGAACACAATATGTCACAAACCTTTCTTTAAGATGTGTGAGCTGTTAAAAATGTGGAAAAAGTGCAGTGACCCCTTTAATATCTTTACAGCATACATGTAACCCATGGCTGTATTTTATAACGCTAAAACCCAGGAAAACATAATTTTGTACAATATGGGACCTTTAATTTACTCATAATCTCTGTAGGAGTTCTACACGGACAACCCAAAAGCATGCCCTGACTATGGACGCATCATCAACCAGCGTCACTTCAAAAGGGTCATGGCCATGTTGGAGGACAGCACCATCGCCGTGGGAGGAGAAAACGACGAGTCAGACTGCTACATAGGTGAGAAGTCAACCAACTTTAAGACACTAGCTAGGATTTTTAAAAATAGATAAATGGTAAATGGCGTTCACTTGCATAGCACATTTTACTCATCTCTGGATGACCAAAGCGCTTTACAGATCCTGCTACCCACCCATTCAGGCACACACTCACGGCGGCGGAGCCGCCATGCACAGGCGCTGGCCTGACCCACCAGGAGCAGCTGGGGGTTCAGTATCTTGCTCAAGGACACTTTGACATGCAGACTGCAGACAGAGCGGGAATCGAACCCCTTACCCCTCACCCTCCAATCAGTAGTCGGCCACATTAAACCTGCGCAACAGCTATCCCCGAATAAAATTAATTCAAGCCATTCATAAATAAAACCAGTGCTGAGTCATTAAGTCATTAAGTGCTAAGTCATAAAGAAACTACAAAATTGTGGTATTAGAGGGGTAGCACTGTCCTGGTTAAGTAGTTACTTAAAGAATAGATATCAGTTTGCATGTGTTAACAGCAAAAACTCAGAGTTACTGAAGGTCACCTGTGGAGTCCCACAGGGTTCAGTTTTGGGACCATTATTATTCAATGTGTATATAAATGATATATGTAAAGTTTCAGAAAAAATGGACTTAATATTGTTTGCTGATGACACTAATCTGCTATGCAGTGGAAACAATTTGGAACAACTTCTGGATACACTTGGAAAGGAATTAGGAAAGCTGAAACTGTGGTTTGATTCAAACAAATTAACGCTCAATTTAAGCAAGACAAAATTTATAGTCTTTAACAACCATCACAACTACCCAGTACCCAAACTCAGTGTAAATGGTGTAGAGATTGAAAGGGTATCCGAAACTAAATTCCTTGGAGTAATAATTGATAACAAACTGTGTTGGAAGCCACATATTAATTATATTAAAGGTAAAGTATCCAAATCAATTGCAATATTACACAGAGTGAAAAATTTGCTGAATCAACCCACACTATACACCTTGTACCATTCATTAATACTCCCATACATGACATATTGTAATGAAGTACGGGGAAATACATATAAAACAAACATATATCCACTCTTTATGCTTCAAAAGAGAGCTATTAGAATAATCAACAAAGCAGCTTACAGGGAACCAACAAACCCACTTTTTCTTAAACAAAAAACTCTCAAGTTGAAAGATCTGATTGACTTTAAAACCGCAATAATAATGTTCAAAGTGAAGAATTTATCACTGCCCGCAAATATCCAAAAGTTGTTCCAAACAAGGGAGAAACGATATCACTTCAGAGGAACATGTATATTTCAAAAGCCTACAGTGAGAACAACCACCAAGCAACACTGTATTTCAGTGCAAGGAGTCAGATTATGGAACGATTTTGGACCTGAATTAAAATCATGTACAACGCTTGGACAATTTAAACAAAAACTAAAGGAAGAAATACTCCAAACATATTTACAAGACGACATGTAAACTCACATAAGGATTGACATTTCCAGCCTGTGTTGTGTTGTAGCTTAGTTTTTTCTTTTTTTCTTTTTTTCTCTGTGACACTACAGTATGTCTTAGATTTGTTTTTGAATAGTAACCGCTTAACTTAGACTAGCTCAGTTTTCTTTTTCTCTCAGTCACATTTTGTCTTAGCCTTGTTTTAAATTGTAATCGCTCTTGTCTTGTTTTTCTCTTTTTTCTCCTTTGAATTCTTGGATGGAATATGGGTGGGCAATATAAGCTGCGGCTTCAGCCATCACTCATTTCGGATAACTCACGTGGAATTGTATAGTAGAAGGAGTCTTTGTCTAATTTGACCTTGTTGTTATATTATACAGTTTCTTTTAACCTGTAATGTACTATCCGAAATAAATAAAATTCATTCATTCATTAGTGTCCCTCTGTTGTGTATGTAGCCCCCACCGTTCTGCGGGACGTTAAGCCAGATGCAAAGGTGATGCAGGAGGAGATTTTTGGACCTTTGCTGCCCATCCTGCCGGTCAGCGGAGTGGATGAAGCCATCAAGTTTATCAATAAAGGAGAGAAACCTCTGGCCCTCTATGTGTTCTCACCAGACAACAAGGTAACAGAAAGCATTGAATACATGTACCGACCACATGGAAACCAGATTTTTGATATCATACCTTTTTTTCCTGACCAAAGGTGATAGATAGAATGAGAGATGAGACCTCCAGTGGGGGATTCCTGGCTAATGACTGTCTTGTGCATTTTTCTATCAGCACTCTGCCATTTGGAGGAGTGGGTGAGTATAGACGTCATAGAGCTACATACTGGAGCTACTTTGCCTTTTGCTTATTTGCGCCCTCTAGTGTGATACTGGAAAAATTACCAGAAAATGCTTCAAAAAAATCCTACAACTCTTGTTCTAAGCTGTTTTCCTTCTAGTAAACTGCATCCAAAAAACCCCCCAACAAAACACATTCCTAAGAATATGCTGTAATATGTAAAATTCCTAAGAATTGTCTCCAGTCATTATCTTCAAAATTCAAAATAAATTCAAAATTTTTAGTCTACTTTCATACTTTTTAAAGCATCCAGCCTGATTTCATTCTGTTGTGTAAAGATTTATATTTATAACAACCCACAACAATGATACTTAAAGAATAAAAATCATGAAAGTTTTCTCTGTGCATAAAAGAATTTAACACAAACTTTGCTCCTGGATTATATGTATAATTTCTTAATTGTTTATTGTGTAAAAGTATAAAAATCAGAATTTGTTCTTGTGTCCTGGATAATGACATTGAAAAGTTAATCTACAGGTATGTAATAACCGCTTTTTTTTTACATTTTCATTGCCATAAGGTCTAAATAAAACATATAGTTCAAAAGTGGCATGTGTTTATATTGAAGTTGTATAAAAATGAAGGAAAACATTTAGAAGTGAGTTTTTTTAAAGATTTTAAAAGACTTAAGAAACTGGCATCAAAATTCACACAGTTAAGTCATTTTTTTCTTATATTGTCTGTACAGGAAACAGTGGTACAGGCCGATACCACGGCCAGTTCAGCTTTGACCAGCTGAGCCACCTCCGTGCGTGTCTCGTTAAAAAGCTGAACATGGAAGGAGTAAATGACGTACGCTACCCACCGCACACGTTAAAGAAACTGGGCTGGGCTCGCTTCTTCATCCTGAACTCCCTGGACCTGGGCTGGGTGGGGCGCATGGTGCTCCTCGCCGTGTTCGCTGTGGTGGCGGCTGTGGTGCTGCAGGTGAGTGTTGGAGGAAGAAAGAAGAGTGGGACAGATTTGGTTATGGTATGGTGAAGGGTAATTGTTGGGAGGATGAATACTGAAGTTTTAAAAAAAACATTGTAACTTTAGAGAAAAGTGTTGCAAATTTACAGAGAAAAAAAATGAAATTTATTTGAAAAAAAAACCCAATACATTTTGCAAGCCAGTGTTAATTTGCTTGTTTTCACCTGAGTTTAAGGCTCAGATTTGTTTTGTGGCGTTGAAGTTTTCTTTTTACCAAAACCTGATCAAGAGGATCCTTCCATAAGTCGAGGTTGCAGACCCCTAATATTGAAAAAGTAGGGATCTATAATGCTTTCTAAAATTATTTACTCTGGCTTTTCTAAACTTGCATGGTTATACAAAAAAGTTAACAGTAATGGGGTCAATGGCGCCAGTGTTATTGAACCTGTTCATAAATTCACAAGAAATGAAGCACATCAATGAAGAAATAATTTTACCCTTTCTTCCCTGCTCCTTTTTGGGGCTGCTGTTATGGGCCTGTGCAGCCCCCGTATCAGGGGGCGTCAGGGAACAGGAGGTTAATGTCTCATAATAACCAGCTCTTCATTCTGGCAAAGCCGAAAGGAAGTGATGGCGTGTCTGTCCATCCACATTTCACAAGAATAGATACTTCTTCCAGGCAATTGACCATTGGGCATTGGGCAAGTGCCTCCATACTCCAGTTATACTGTAATTATGTTGCACTTACATCTTACTTACACTGTAATTATAGCATAATTTCTGGGTTGTATAACAAAATGCTACAAGTTGTAGGTGCTCTAACTGCTCTAAAAAATTCACAGCAATAGAAATGCATAGCATTTAACAAATTTTACTAAAAACAGTTCTGATTTTTTTTTTTCAGAATTATCTCCGTTGAAGAAATCCTGCCTTGACCCATACAGAAAGCCTCTGTTTTACATCCAGAACTGTAGAAGAGAAAAGAATGGCGCAAATTTCATAATATCAAATCCACTGGTATATGATCAACATCAAATCAGCACCAGTAATAACACACAGGAATCTTTTGAGTGTCGCCTTAATCAATTTACATTTCAATAATGGTGAGAGAAGTTCCACTGTTGCTCATTGTAGATTCACTTAGATGAAGGTCATTATTTACTCCCACAGACAACTATACACATTCCTTTATTTTCCAGTAAGAAAACATTTAAGCACACTTTTATTAGGGCTATATTATCGATTATTTTTTAATGAAGTAATATGTGAAATGACTTAGACAATGAGTGACTGAATGGTTCCATGAAGGACTGGTGTGATGAAGTAAATTTCATTATATGGGAGTTAACATGCAGTTTATTTGATGTTTTTCCTGTTTTTATTGATGAAGAAATCCTTACTTCAGAAAGCAACTGACAGAGCTGTGTGGAGGAATCTGATCAGACCGAAATGAAACAGTCATTGTCGCCTGTGACAGACTGCTATGATGATGATGTGCTTACCAGCTGATAGCTGAGAGAACGATTGGTCCACAGTTGTTTCACGTTTTCAGACTGAAGGGATTTTTTTTTCTTTCAATTTTCTGTAAACACTAAGTGCCTAAAACAAGCCGAAGGAGGTGGCAACAGTGCTTTCTAAATGTTTGTCTACCAATAAACGCATAAAGGGGTTTATAATTAAAAATTAAATATTTAAATGTTCTTCTATACAGTTAAACACTATTTTGATTATCATGTTTGTGTCAGTTTGTGATTTATATGCACTTCTATTGTTTTATGTTATTTGTAATATGGCTGCCACAATACCAGCTTGTCAATACATTATTAATATGATTTGAAATGACACAATAACATCATCATATCTGAAGAAAATGTCCATCCATCCATCTTACCGCTTATCTGGGGGTTCAGGTTGTGAAGGCAACAGTCTGAGCAGAAGGTAACCCCATACAAGGTATACTGGTTTCTTATTTTTAATTTTTCCATGATGATCAACTAAAATGCTCTCAGTCTGTCCCTTTGCCCAGAACCAGTTTGTCTTGGGAGCCCCTACCAGAGGCAAGTTGCCCCTGACAACATAGTTCCCGGAATCATAAGAGCACTCAAACCCCTCCACCATGATAAGGTGGCAATCCACGGGAGGTGTGAAAAAGGAGAAAATAAAAAGAAGAATAATCCTGTCAGTCAAATTTATCTTTGCTTCTTTTTCGTCTTTTTTGTTGTAATGTTCAATTCGTCCACCAGAGGGCACTATTAATCCCCCCAGTCTGGTTTATTCAGCAACATGAATGAGTGCTGATAGAAGTTGAGAATTACTAAAACTGAAACATTATTAATTTGTATGTGTATTATTTACACTATATCTTATTCTTTTGGCTGCCCCCTTTAGGAGTCGCCACAGCAGATCATTTGCTTCCATCTCACATCCTATCCCTTGGGGTGCTGTCATGGTCTTAAGGTGTGTTCAGACCAAACGCAAACAGGCAAATTTTTCGTGCAACACGATTACACTCAGTGTAAACACATGAATAGACATGAATTCACCGTCTGAGTGAGATGCAGACAGGCGAAGTTGCCTTTATAATTTCTGCAGCAGTGTTTCAACCTGCTGTTGAAATCCCCAAAATAACACCATGCTTAGGTTACATTATCAGATGGGGGGGGGGGGGGGGGGCTCACCTGAAAAAGCTGTCTCTGCCTCGAAAACTTGATGGGTGTTTCCACTGCTAGCTTGCTAGCCCTGTTAGCATGTCCATGGCAGAAATCTGTGGGTAAATAACTCCAACATCCCGATTCAGCTGCAGAGCTCCCGCTCCTTTTGTCTCCAGGTGAGTGTCAGCCTCATTTTCAAACTAGTTTACTCTCCAATGCTGATACTTTTACTCAGATGATGGCTCTATCCCTCGGACGTGAACGTGCAAATGCACAATTTCACGTGCGCGCACCTCTTTCTATCGACTTTGTATGGATTCGCCTCGCCTGTTCGCGTTTGGTCTGAATGCACCTTTTGAATCATGACCATGCTTTGCGTTTATTTTTGGTCTCTGTGTTGATTATTATGATTATTTGCCTGTATTTTGCCTTCTGTGTTTCCCCTAGGTCCTCTGTGATTATTGTCCTTCTGGTCAGTCTGTCGTGTCGTCCCGCTTGTTATTGTTCTCTGTGTTCCCCCTTGATCTTCTGTGTAAGTCTCGTGTGTAACCACTGTACTTGTTTATCCATTGTTCTCAGTCCCTTGTCTTCCGTATTCATAGCCACTTCTACTCATGTGTTGCTGTTTGGCCCCTGATTGTTATCACAGCTGTCCCATGTTCTCCTGATTATACAGTATGTCGCCCTATATATGTCCTCTGTATTCATTCTGGGTGGCATCATACCTTAGTTTGCCCTCTGGCTTCTGTTCCTGTCCTGAGCAAGTGTGTTTTGCTTTTCATGGCTCACTTTGTGTTCAGGCCCCATGCTGGTTTTATGTTTATTTGAAAAATAAACCGAGTCACACCATGGTCCTGCCTGCTCCAGAGTTTGTCTGCTCCTGCCTGTCAGAGGTTGCCCTTGACTGTCTGGTACACACATGTATAGTGGATATAAAAAGTCTACACACCCCTGTTCAAATGCCAGGTTTTTGTGATGTAAAAAATGAGACCAAGATAAATTATTTCAAAACTTTTTTCCACCATTAATGTGACCTATAACCTGTACAACCCAAATGAAAAACAAACTGACATCTTTTAAGTGGAAAAATAAAAAAAACTTACAATAACCTGGTTGCATAAATATGCACACCCTTAAACTCATACTTTGTTGCAGCACCTTTGGCTTTTATTACAGCACTCAGTCTTTTTGGGTAGGAGTCTATCAGTGTGGCACATCTTGATGTGGCAATATTTGCCCACTCTTCTTTGCAAAAATGCTTAAAATCTGTCATATTGCGAGGGCATCTCCTGTGCACAGCCCTCTTCAGATCGCCCCACAGATGTTTGATCGGATTCAGGTCTGGACTCTTGCTGGTCCATTCCAAAACCTTAATCTTTTTCTGGTGGAGCCATTCTTTTGTATATTTGAATTTGTGCTTTGAGTCACTGTCATGCTGAAAGATGAAGTTCCTCTTCATCTTCAGCTTTCCAGCAGAAGCCTGAAGGTTTTGTGCCAACACTGACTGGTATTTGGAACTGTTCATAATTTCCCAGTTCCCGCTGAAGAAAAACAACCCCAAAGCATGATGCCACCACCATGCTTCACTGTAGGTATGGTGTTCTTTTGGTGATGAGCAGCGTTGTGTTTGTGCCAAATATACCTTTTGGAATTATGGCCAAAAAATTCAACCTTGGTTTCATCGGACCATAACACATTTTCCCCACATGCGTTTGGAAGATTTCAAATGTGTTTTTGTAAAATGTAGCCAGGCTTGGATGTTTTTCTTCATAAGATAAGGCTTCAATTCAACTTTATTTCAACTTTATTTATATAGCGCCATTTCACAACAACAGTCATCTCATAGCACTTTCAACTGTAGGAGAAAGCCCCACAGTTGCAGAAAGACCCCAGCAATCAGGCGATCCCCTGTGAGCAAGCGCTTGGCGATGGTGGAGAGGAAAAACTCCCTTTTGACAGGAAGAAACCTCTAGCAGAACCAGACTCAGGGACGGGCAGTCATCTGCTGTGACTGGCTGGGGGGTGAGGGGATAGAGAAGACGTAAAGAACAGACAGGCTTCCATCTTGCCACCCTACCCCATAGCCCAGACATATGAAGAAGACAGGAGATTGTTGTCACATGTACTAAACAGCCAGTACTTGCCAGAAATTCCTGTAGCTCCTTCAGTGCTGCTGTCTTCCTCTTGGCAGCCTCCCTAACCAGTTTTCTTCTCATCTTTTCATCAATTTTGGAGGGACATCCAGTTCTTGGTAATGTCTCTGTGTTCCATGGTATATTTAATGCCTTGGAAATTCTTTTGTACCCTTCTCCTGACTGATACCTTTGAACAGTGAGATCCCTCTGATGCTTTGGAAGTTCTCTGTGGACCATGGCTTTATGCTGTAAGATGTGACTACAAAAATGTCAAGAAAAGCCTACTAGACCAGCTGAACTTCATTTGGGGTTAATCAGAGGCACTTTAAATGGTGGCAGGTGTGTGCTGACTCCCATTTAACATGAGTTTGAATGTGATTGGTTAATTCTGAACACAGCCACAGCCCCCGCTATAAGAGGGTGTGCATATTTATGCAACCAGGTTATTATAAGTTTTTTTTTTAATTTTTCCCCTTAAAAAAATTTCAGTTTGTTTTTCAATTGGGTTGTACAGGTTTTAGGTCACATGAATGGTGGAAAAAGTTTTGAAATGATTTATCTTGGTCTCATTTTTTTACGTCACAAAAACCTGGCATTTGAACAGGGGTGTGTAGACTTTTTATATCCACTGTATAACTCCAAACTTTATTGGCTGTGAGGATTGTGGGGACTGTGTACTTTTGTGTTTCATAAGAACATGATATAGAATCTCAAGAAAGCAGCTTTTGAGAAATACCACAAATTTTACATTTAGAAAATAAAAATCACCATACTTTTAAAAACCTTTTTTGTTGCTGTTGTCAAAGAAACTCCTAAACCTCTACTGTGCAGTGGAATTGACACTTTCTCAGTTGTTCCAAGTTGAAAACCAAAATAACAGTTTAAGGGACTAAAAAAAGGTCCTGTAGCAGGCATTTTATAAAAAATGTATACTAAAAAGAAAAATCAGAATGTCTCAGTGCAAGCCCATTACATTGAACCCAGTTACATGGCCACAATAATCCAATAACTAATGGTAATAATCAGATGCTATGTGTTTAATGCATGCATAAACAGATTATTGGGCAATAAACTACTTGTGTTAATGAGATTTCTTGTTGCCTGATAATGACATCTGATTATTCTGTTTACATGTCTATTTGACTAATCAGATAACTACTGTACAGAAATCCAATAATAATCAGTTTATTTGAGTGTATGTAAACATAAGTTGATGTGCTGCTGCTTGTAAAACCTTTGGAAAAAGAGAGGGCCAATCTTTTCAGATTCTATTAGGATCACAAGATAAACTAGAGGGCACTCAAAGTGCATACCTCCGCCAAGGCTCCATCCATCCTCCCTCCCTCTGACCAACCCTCCATCCATCCATCCTTACATATCTCCAAATTCATTTTGCGTCATCCTGCTGACAGACGGACTGACAATCATATTTCATTGACAATGCAAGATAGGACCTTGGCGGAGGTATGCGCTCATGGATCACCCCTAAAATCTAATGGGTTCATATTGTAGCGAACTCAATATGAGCACCCTACTTGGCTTGCCAAGTGGGTTGACCCTATTGGCGACACAGGTAGGGTGCGGGACTCCGGAGCGGGAGGCGTGAGTTCGAATCTCCTGGTGGGACGTCGCCATGTCGAGCAGCACGTTACACTGGTGTCAGAAGTGGGATCTCCTGTCCAAAGCAGTAATGGGGCGCTGACATCGGGACGATGTCGAGAACCAGAGGGGAGTAGTGTAGCGAACTCAATATGAGCACCCTACTTGGCTTGCCAAGTGGGTTGACCCTATTGGCGACACAGGTAGGGTGCGGGACTCCGGAGCGGGAGGCGTGAGTTTGAATCTCCCGGTGGGACGTCGCCATGTCGAGCAGCACGTTACAATATGTAGCCCAAGTTTCATCAAAATCCATCCAGTAGTTTTTGCGTAATCCTTTTAAAAACAGACTGACAAACAAGCCATCCCATCCCTCACCTCTTTGGCAGAGGAAATTGGTGGCTTGTTTTCTAGAGAAAGAGACAAATGAATGCATTATCACAGGATAATGGTTTGTTATCTCAAGAAAACACAATGAAAAAGATAGTAGCAATTATGGCTGCTTAGCCCTATGTTTCTGTACTATTGTACTTTCTTTTAATCATTAACTGATAGTTAAATACATGGTGTCTTAAAGGAGGAAGACCTACTGTGAAAAAACAAAAATATTTTTCCAGATTTGACAGTACCCCTAAAATCCTGAACAGTGGTTATTTTCTATCTTGTGTACATGACGTAACAACTTGTGCTTTTTTCAGGAGTTTAGGGACTCTGTAAGAGTCCTCCCCCCTCCTCCCTTTTCACACCTGACAGATTACATTCATTTATTTATGGTATCGTTTCCCCCTTTTCTCTTTCTGGAACGTCACCTCCCACTCTCTAAATCTGCTCCCACTCAGCTCAGATTTAGTCTGTGAGGAGCTTCTCTGGACTCTGCTGCTCCTGACCATGGATGTTTCTGTCTACCTCCTCACTCCACTTTTATTCCTCTGTGGCTGCACAGGTATGACATACACACGCAGAATCACACAATCATATACAGCTACATAAAGTTATGATTATGCTATTTGGGCCTATTTCCCACATAGTACCCATACTTTTAGAACTTATTTCCATTAGACTCAAACAATATAATGACTGCTAACACTGGAACATTGCAGAAGAAACAACCTCGAGAAGCATGACAGAAGCAAAAATGTAACGACCTCAGTGGGCTTTAAGGCCAGGTGATACTCCCTTTGGATTTTCAAATAATATTGGTCACAGCCAAGCAATCATTGCGAAAACAAATATTTCAATTATCTGCTGAATGCTTTCTATTATTGATTACTTGGTGTTTTTTAAAATAGGAGGCAAATGGCAGCTGAAAGTAGGATCCATAGCGTTTTCCCCACTTTTAGTAATTCACAATTTCAGAAAAAGATGAAAATTTATGTGGAAGTGTTACATTTATGAGAAACACTGCAAATTTGTGAGTAAAAGTTACACAATTACAAGAAAAATTGAAAATTAAACAAAACCTGCATATTATAGGCTTTTATATTTAGCTTTTTTGAGGGGGGAAGCGGGGTCAAAATTGTTCAAAATAAATGGCCCTTTTCCTGGAATTAGCGTGAGTGAAATTAATTGAATTTTACTCATTTAGCATCTGGGGAAGAAACTTTAAAAAATGAATTGTCAAATATTTGGTAATTTTGCTCCAAACAAATCAGAGGCCGTGCTAGACTTTATTATTAGCTTACATTTTGACAGATGGTTAAAATTCTGTCATAATCTATCATTACCTGTCATTTAAATTTTCATATGATAGCATGCGATTTAACTTTTGGTTTTGTTCACATGTTCAGTTTTATTCAGTGCATGTTTGTACTTCATTCTCTACTCCATAAGTCTGTCTTTTTTCGTCACTCCTATCAACAGCATCACAACTGTTTGGCTGTTTAAAGAAAGTTTTCAGTTCGGCTGCTTTGACTGTTGTGCAGTTGTAACGCACTATAGACTGTGTGTAGCTGCACTCAGAAGTGAACTGTCACAAAGACTTATCACACTAAAATATAAGGCAGGACAAAACTAGGAAATCACTGGACACACTGGAATTACAAGTAAACGTTAAAATAGATCACCCACCATCAGTGAAGTCTGTCAAAATGACCCTTCAGATTTTTCTTTCACTGCTAAAAAAAAAAAAAAAAAAAATCTGACAATGACAGACAATTTTCAGTTAACACAGCCTCTGCAATAAATTTATTAATTTGTGTGATCATGTTGGCTACATTTTTAGTCTGTTTAATATTTTAGTTTATTCTGATTTTTAGTTACCTCTGCTTTATTTTTGTATAATATTCACAATACTCAAGGGTCACAAAAGCAAGTCAAAATCAGAAAATTAACTTGATAATGTCTGCAAATCAAGTTCTATTCATAACAATCCAACATGTACCATGGGAAAACTTTTAATTCTCTAAGTTATGTTTTTCTTTTTTGTCTTTTCTTTTGTTGTATGTGCATTTATATTCATTTTTCACCTGTGAGAGAAAGATCTTTGACAGTGCACCCAGTGTTTCAGTGACACGGTACCATAAGACAAGGGAAGATCGATTGGAAGAAATCTAAGAGTAAGTGGTGGGTCTGTGCTGGTTTTAGGTTTGACTTTTCCATTCTCACACAGGTAGATGAGCCAGGTGGACTAAAGCCAGCCTCACCTGTGTATTGTTCTCCCTTGGTGAGAATTGCCATCCCCTTTCACAGAATGGCATTGTGGGAGGGAGCGGGGTTAATCTTGTTCCTATATCAGCTAAATGGTTCTCTATAGTGGCTTTCATTCCCACCACAGAGTCAGACACTGGACTTTCATTCACATCAGAAATACAATACACAACAATCCCATAGAAGTAAATGAGTCATCAGCACCTGCTGAATGGGCAGCTGGATAAAGCCACTTTATTTTGGATGTAATCAGTGTAATAACAACCATTCCTCTACTACACACAAATCAGCTGTAAATAAGACAGTATTGTTTTATTTTTTAAATGATACTGGCCTCTCCTCTACCTAATTGGATTCACATGTAGAAAAATGTTAAATTTGCATTTATTTTGATATGCATTATAATTCGGTAATTGTGTTAATCTTCAGATACAGATTAAGCTGTTACAGGCAGAATGAGCATTTCTGAGAAAACAAAGATTTCACTTCTTGCATAATAGTTCACCGATTATTTTTCAGGTTGAAAAACACTGTGACAACATACTGCATATGCAGTTGTGTGAAAAAATTAGGACACCCTGTATAAGCCTGCGTGGTTTTTTTTTTAAACATATTTGGACATATGGATATTTAATATCAATGTTAAAAATACTGGGAGATTCATGTAATACAACTAAACAATTAAAAATGAATTAAAGACCCTTTTCAAATTTTCTGTAAAATTTAATTCTAAACAGAGAGTGAAGAATAAATTAGGGCACCCTCCATCTTTTTTAGGACACCCCCACATTCACACTTAAAATGGCTAAAATAAATGTTAAAAAATGCAAATAACAAAACAAGGTTAGACATAGCTATGTGAACATTTCTTAATAAAGAACTGAATATTTAATGGGGTGTCCTAATTTTTTTAACAACTGTATACAGTATATAAGCTGTGAAAATCTAAAGATGATGACAATGACTTTTGCCACTGAGATACAGCGGTCTGTCATTTCCCCTCAAAGAAAATTTAAAATTATGTCTAGATCCCATGCTAAAAGTTAGGATTTATTAAGAAAATTGTTTTTATCTGGGCAGTAGCTGTGGGTGGGAAGCTCTCACCAGATATGGCAATGAAATTGTATACATGCTGTATGTATTTTTTTTTTTCAATTTTATGCACCTTTTAAGAAACTCCTCTTTTGGTGTTTTTTACCTAAACTGGGTCTTTCAGTCAAAACTTTTTGGGATACATTAACTTGTGTTTTTTTTTCCTCTTAATTTATTCAAACTCCTATTAAATATATTTTGGGCAAAACATAACTTTTATTTAAAGCAAATATAATCCAGTCCATTGAGAGCCTTTGCTTTTCTATACTGTCATGAAGGAGCACAAAAATATGAGACAATCGTATTAACCTGAAGCATAATGAATAATGTGTGAACATCTGTGTGGGTGGAGAGTTGAAGTAATCATAGTGTTTTGTTTTTTTTTTCTTGCAGCTCAATGGTGTTACGAAAGCCAGTACGCCTCACATGACGCATGCATAGGTAAGGCTAAATAGAAATATTTCTCTTTTTTTAAGATTCTCAAACAATGTATTAGACCAAGATTTTAATCAGCTTTAAACAGACCTTACAAAAGAAAAACATTAGAAGGCATTTTTACCAACAGGTATTACGACCTCTAGTTGTTGTGAAAGTAACTACATGAAGTGAAACGATAGAAGTCTAGATCCTCATCTTTCCTACTGAGGATTTGGAAATGATGTCACTGGTCACGTGAATTCCCACACTGGTAGACAAACTTTGTGAAAGGAACAATGACAGAAATGGTTTATCACGGCATGTGACAACATTATCTTATCGGAATGTGCCAGATCTCTCACTAAAAAAAAATCATCTGGAGTGTTACAGAAAGAAAACGTGATGAAGGGCAGTTTTCACTGCCTTGTTCCACAGAGGCTTGAAGTGAGGTGGAAGCTGTTATTCAGCTGAGCAGGCTGGGTGCATTTTAAAAGTTGGTAATTAACAACTAAAGAGTGGCAACAAAATATGTATAAAAATTGTAAATTAAATTGAGGATATTTTCCAACTGAATAGTTGAAATCACTTAACCTGCACTCTGTGGTGATGGGGCTCAGAGTAGGCCTCACTATTCAGCCTCCAGGTGCTGTTCACCTTTTTATTTTTTCACCTTCCTAAGTTTATACTGGATTTAAATTGTACTGCTAGAATATTTTTTTCAAGTGAGCGGAGACAGTCATAGATCATGTCAATACCGGCTTTGCTGACAGTCAGTAGTGATAAGACCGATCTCTCACGGCCACCAGAGCTTACTGGCTGGTACCAAGGAACAGCTCGTCTGCCCCATTTCCTGGCAACAGAGTCTCATTTCAACTTCTCAGTCAGAAAGCATTCTAAATTTAATGAAGAGACACAAGCAGCCTCAGCTAGCCGGAGATGGAGAATGGTTGAAAAAAATCCCATTAACTTTTTTAGTTGATAATTTATTTAAAATAAAGGCACATACTGTAAATATAAACTTAACCCAGTCACAAGGGGCAAGATTCTAGCCTCTGACCTAAGCAATTACCCCCTACCACAGTTCCAAAACAATAAAATAACCTGCCTTATCTCCTTCATTTCGCTGATGTGCCTATATGAAAAATATCTGAGGCCAGTCTTGATTTTCTTTTTTGAGGTTTAAACTATGAGGGAACATATAGTTGGGAGACACTCGGTTTCCCTGTATAATAAAACACCAAATCTAACCAACACCAAATCTAAATCTGAAACTCAACATTGCTATACCCGGGTCATCATCTGTACATGCACTTACCCTCGATGAAATGATTGCTGCAGTGGTGGTGGAAGTCTGACAGCCCTCCGTCTGCCTTCACACTTGGCTCTCCAAACTAGATCCGGTGGGAAGTGATCAAAAGACTTTTCTGTGGTTTTATCCATCCAACCATCCATCTTCTTCCACTTAATCCTTTTCAGGTCGCGGGGGGCTGGAGCCTATCCCAGCATCTTCTTGCCAATAATAATAAAAATGGTCTGCATTTATATAGTGCTTTTCATGACACCCAAAGACACTTTATTATTCATTCACTACAAAAACAATGGTAGTGGTAAGCTACTTCTGGAGCCACAGCTGCCTTGGGGCAGACTGAGAGAAACGTGGCTGCCAATCCGCACCAACAGCCTCTCCAACCACCACTGAACATTTATACACATTCATACACCAGTGTCACAGACACTGGAGGCAAGGTGGGTAAAGTGTCTTGCCCAAGGACACAACAGCAGGGTGGAGAGAGCAGGATTCAAACCGCCAACCTTTGAACGGCCTGCTCTACCTCCTGAACTACAACCGTTTGCCAAATCATAATGAGTTGCCTTGATTGTAAAAAATGTTTTCTGTCAATGTTTTGCAGGCACATTTGGGGTTTTTTTTAGGAAGTGCTCATCAAAAACACATCAATTGACTTTTTTTAATTATAAAAATATATTGATGTATAAAAGTACAACAAAGACAAATGTCAACATTAATATAGCAAATACAGTAATGATGCAATAATAATAATAATAATAATAATAATAATAATAATAATAATAATGGCTATTATGGCAACCTTCCACCATGCATGTAGTGACCATGGCCAGAGGTGACATTTATGCCACTCTAATCCATAGATTCCATAAAAAAAAGTTGGTAAAGCCCCTATCACACCATGACAATTTAGGCAGTGTATGTCAATGTTTAAAAAAGTTGGCGAATACGCTGGCGTAAATCTAATAAGTTAAGGGTAAGTTTTGTATAAGTTAAGAGCACACTGAAGCACACAGTTATACATCGTAATATGGCGAGGTTGTCCAAAAATTTTGTGGTATCCAGCGTATGGATCATACGTCCCACATATGCTGGCCATAAGTGACATAATGCACGGCTCAGGAGACACACACGCAGGCTCAGGGTAAATCCAATAGCTTTATTGACAACAAGTGTGTATGAGTGCGTGTCTGCGAGATGGGTATGTGCTGGTGATGGCGTCTGCGTCAGGCACGGGGGCAGGAAGCCGTTCAGCCGGACAACCCTATGGGAGAAGCAGAGGGAGAAGGGTAACGGGCACCACACCATCACAGGAGATATGATAATGACTGTTGGCTTACTTGGTTTGGGCAGGTGGCTGGCGTTAGAAAGGGCGTAGCCCGGTAGACAGCGACCTGGAGTACCTGACGCAGCAGCGAGGAGATGATGGCTGGAGAACGTTGTCCGCCGCCGGGAAATCCACCTGTGCACAGGGGAGCAGACTGGGAGGAAAAGGTAAGAGATTCTTACTTGGTATCTTGCTTGGTGAAGGGAGTTCCTTGCAGCAAGTGATGCCGATGTGAACAGACGGCTTCAGGCCGAAGCCCAGGGCGAGGCGGCTTAAATCCTTCGCCGCTGACGAGGTGCAGGTGTGTGCACAGCTGGCGCCACTGTTGAGTGGCGAGACGTGACAGTACTCCCCCCTCTAGCAGCGCCTCCCGGCGATGGTTTCTCCAGGTGCGCTCGGTGGAACTCAGTGATGAGGGACGGATCCAACACAAACGAAGAGGGCACCCATTGCCTATGTTCAGGTCCGTAGCCCTCCCAATCTACTAGGTACTGTAACCCGCGACCCCGGCGCCGAGAGTCCAGGATGGAAGAGACTGGCCAGGCCGGATGGCCATCAATCATCCGGGGCGCGGGCTGCGCAGCAGGGGGAGGGCAAAGGGGGTCGAAGACTGCCAGTTTAACCTTGGATACGTGGAAGGTGGGATGGATGCGGAGGGAGGGGGGAATAGCCACACGCACAGCCACCGGGTTGATAATGCTGGTGATGGGGTATGGGCCCATAAAACGCTGTGCCAATTTTCTCCTCTCACCCTTTAGAACGACGTCCTGAGTGGACACGTAGACACGTTGGCCTACCTGATAGGCAGGGGCAGGTCTCCTGTGCCGGTCCGCCGTAGACTTGTTGCGCTCCGCCGTGCGTAAAAGTGCGCTGCGCGCCGAAGACCAGATGGAACGGCACCGCCTGAGGTGCGCCCGAACTGAGGGGACAGTCAATTCACTCTCCTGCGTAGGGAACAGAGGGGGGTCGTAGCCTAGGGATGCCTTGAACGGGGACATCCCGGTAGCAGAAGAGCGGGCGGTGTTATGGGCGTATTCCACCCAGGCGAGGTGTGTGCTCCAGGACGCAGGCTTGGATGTAGTGACGCAGCGGAGCACAGCCTCCAGCTCCTGATTGGTCCGCTCACACTGCCCGTTGGATTGGGGGTGATGGCCGGAGGAGAGGCTTACCTTGGCTCCCAGGGCATTGCAGAAGGACCTCCAAACGTCCGAGGAAAACTGGGGGCCCCGGTCCGAGACCACGTCTACCGGATTCCCGTGCAGCCTGACCACGTGCTGGATGAGGAGGTCCGCCGTCTCCAAGGCAGATGGAAGCCCCCGTAATGGTATGCGACCAGGGCCTGCCAGGGACGGGCAGGGGCTGGAGCAGGCCCGCGGGGGGGCGTTACCTGATTTGCTGGTGGCGCAGACGGGGCAGGCCCGGGCGTAGCGGGCAGCGTCCCTCCGCAGACCCAGCCACCAAAAGGATCGTTGGAGTAGGTCGATCATCCGGGAGGACCCAGGATGGCAGGTGAGCTTAGATGTGGGAAGCCAGTGGATGACCTCCCCCCGGACAGTGGACGGCACAAAAAGCCCCCCCTCCGGTCCGCCGCCAGGGTCCGGTTCCAATTCCTGCGCCTTCCGGATCTTGCTTTCGATGTCCCACGAGACGGTCCCCACGATGCACGACCTGGGCAAGATGGTGTGGACTGCGTCTTCTGATGCCTCAGGGGCAAATTGCCTAGAGAGGGCGTCGGGTAGGCCGTTCTTGGAGCCAGGCCTAAAGGTGATGTTAAAGCGGAACCTGGCGAAGAACAAGGACCAACGCGCCTGGCGGGCATTCAGACGTTTGGCAGATCTTAAATATTCCAAGTTCTTGTGATCGGTGAGAACCACGAACGGCAGGGCAGCCCCCTCTAGCCAGTGGCGCCACTCCTGAAGCGCGAGCTTGATGGCGAGGAGCTCTCTGTCCCCCACGTCGTAATTACGTTCCGCCGGGGACAAGCGCCGAGAGAAGAAGGCGCAGGGCCGTTTGATCCCGTCGGTAGGTGACCGCTGAGACAACACCGCCCCCACCCCCGTGTCCGAAGCGTCCACTTCAACAATGCACTGCAGCGCGGGGTCGACTTGGCTGAGGACCCGGGAGGAGGAGAACTCCGCCTTAAGCACCTGGAAAGCAGCTGCGGCCTCTTCAGTCCACCGGAACAGGGTCTTAGAGGAGGTGAGGTGGGTCAGAGGACCGACGATGGCTCCAAAGTTCGGGACAAAGCGGCGGTAGAAATTGGCAAACCCAATAAACTGTTGTACCTGCTTCCTTGATGTAGGAGTGGGCCACTCTACCACCGCTTTAACCTTCGCTGGGTCCAGGAGCACCTGGTCATGAGAGATGACGAACCCGAGGAAGGACGTAGTCTTGGCGTAAAATTCACATTTCTCTTCCTTGACATATAACCGGTTCTCCAGCAGCCTCTGAAGAACCCGCCTCACGTGGATCCGGTGCTCGTCCCTGGATCTGGAGAAGATGAGGATGTCATCCAGATAGACGAACACAAACAGGCCAATGAAATCCCGGAGGACGTCATTAATAAGGCGCTGAAAGACGGCTGGAGAGTTGGTCAACCCGAACGGCATAACCAGGTATTCGAAATGGCCGTTCGGGGTACGGAAGGCTGTCTTCCACTCGTCTCCCTCCCGGATCCGGACGAGGTGGTATGCGCTGCGAAGATCCAGCTTAGTGAACCAAGTCGTCCCCTGGAGGAAGTGGAAGGCGGTGTCCATTAGGGGCAAGGTGTAGCGGTCCTTCTCCGTGATGTCATTTAGGGCACGGTAGTCAATACAGGGACGAAGGGAGCCGTCCTTCTTGCCCACGAAGAAAAACCCAGCGCCTAATGGTGATGACGAGGGACGGATAATTCCAGCACTCAGCGACTCCTTCAGGTAAGTATTCATGGCCTCCTTCTCCGGCGCAGACAGGCTGTAGAGACGTCCCGAGGGTAAGGGTGCCCCCTGGCGGATGTTTATAGCGCAGTCGTAGGGACGGTGCGGAGGAAGAGACATCGCCTTGGATTTGCTGAAAACCATACCCAGGTCGTGGAAATCCGAGGGCACCAGGGTGAGATCTGGAGGCGCGGTGTCCTTGGGAGTAGGAGGAGAGGACAGGGCGCAGGTAGCGGATTGAAGGCAGGTGCTCATACAGAAGGAGCTCCAGGCGGACACTCTGGCGGACTTCCAGTCCAGGACAGGATTGTGGAGGCGGAGCCATGGGTATCCAAGAATGACGGGTGACACTGAATTTGGTAGGACGTAAAAGGAGATCTCTTCCCGATGGTTTCCAGAGATAATTACTGGGACGGGGATGGTCTGGTGTGTTACTTTTCCCAGGGAAACATGGGATAGATTGACTAGGGCGAGAGGAGACTTGAGGGTTTGGCAACGGATGCCCAATCGGGTTGCCAGGCTCAGTGAAATAAAGCTTCCCTCCGCGCCTGAGTCCACCAGTGCATGAGTGAGGTGAGTTAACCGATTAGTGTCCGCAAGGCCCCCTACAGTGACTCGCGGACCTCCCCGTTTGGCTTTTGTGGACAAAGCTCCACTGTGTGTTGGCTGTCTCCGCAATACATACAGAGACCCAACTCCCGGCGGCGTTGTTTCTCCGCTGGGGGGAGCTTTGTCCAGCCTGTCACCATCGGCTCCGACTCCTCGGAGTACCCCGGTGACGGCAACGCCAGGGGGCGAGCTTGGGGCAGGCGAAACGAGGCACCTCGAGGGCGAGAAGAAGAAGACTTCCGCTCTGAGGCACGCTCGCGCAACCTGTTATCCAAGCTGATGGCAAGGGAAGTTAGCTCCGCTAATGTCTCCGGGATATCCCGTCCAGCCAGTTCATCCCTCAGACCTGCGCTGAGACTGTGAAGGAAGATGCCGCAGAGCGAACGTTCTCCCCAGCCAACCTCCTCCGCAGCGACCCGGAAGTCGATCGCGTAGTCAGCTGCCGACCGGCTTCCCTGCTGAAGGCTGAGAAGACGATCGACCTGAATGCTCTCTGTACGCGAATGATCGAACACTTCCAGAAACAGTCTCACGAACTGGCCATAGGTGAGGGTGGCGTAACTGGGCTTCGCCGTTACGGTGTAAGCCCAGATAAGCGCTCGCCCCTCCAAGAGGTTCCCTATGTAGCCAATCCGGCTATGGTCAGAGGGAAAGTCTCCGGGCACGCGGTGAAACACAGACTCACACTGCATGATAAACCCCCGCGCTCCACCGAGCTTACCGCTAAAGCGGGCGGGGGTCGGAATAGGTGTGAGCCGTGCCGGTGCAGCCGGAGTAGGCTGGATGGCCACTGGAGCAGCAGGAGCCACGCCACCCAGACGAGCCGGGGGGAACGGCTGTTGGGGGTCCAAGCGGTCCAATCAGTTAGTTATTATACTTAATTGATTTAAAATCACCTGTTGTTGGTGGGCTATTAGATCCACCCGAGCCTCAAGGGTGGAAAGGCGGCGTGCGAGCCCGCTGTCTGCCGAGCCGCTCTGCTGAAGCCGTACTGACATAATGCACGGCTCAGGAGACACACACGCAGGCTCAGGGTAAATCCAATGGCTTTATTGACAACAAGTGTGTATGAGTGCGTGTCTGCGTGATGGGTATGTGTTGGTGATGGCGTCTGCGTCAGGCATGGGGGCAGGAAGCCGTTCAGCCGGACAACCCTATGGGAGAAGCAGAGGGAGAAGGGTAACGGGCACCACACCAGCACAGGAGATATGATAATGACTGTTGGCTTACTTGGTTTGGGCAGGTGGCTGGCGTTAGCAAGGGCGTAGCCCGGTAGACAGCGACCTGGAGCACCTGACGCAGCAGCGAGGAGATGATGGCTGGAGAACGTTGTCCGCCGCCGGGAAATCCACCTGTGCACAGGGGAGCAGACTGGGAGGAAAAGGTAAGAGATTCTTACTTGGTATCTTGCTTGGTGAAGGGAGTTCCTTGCAGCAAGTGATGCCGATGTGAACAGACGGCTTCAGGCCGAAGCCCAGGGCGAGGCGGCTTAAATCCTTCGCCGCTGACGAGGTGCAGGTGTGCGCACAGCTGGTGCCGCTGATGAGCGTCGAGACGTGACAATAAGTGACATGCAAGTTATGTGATCGTTCACAGACTTTACTTGCAAGTTACTCACAAGTCAAAATATGTCGAGATCATGTCTAGCGTACCCAAAATTAATTTCTAACTTATGAGTAATGCGCTTTGAACCCACGTGTAACTTACTGAATGGGTTTACAACTTACAGCTACCGTATAATGGCGTATTGGCAGCATTGGTTCACAGGAGGAAACCATCAAGACTATCGTGAGCAGATGTCCATGTCAAACTGGTCTTGTTCTTCTATTCAGACAAAGTAAAGAGATGTTTCATACCTTGACATGTTTCGACTGTCATCTGACGTTCATGACGTGTCACATAGGCTGTTTGATCCTTTCTGTAGGCATGACTGACCTGACAGATTTGACAGATCTGCCAGGTCTGTCACGGCCCCCGCCATGTGATGGTGTTTGGAGGAGAGAATCATCTCGGTTGAACTGAGATCATGGAGCCTTTATGCTCTTGCACACCTAGGATTCATGGCTCGGGAGAAGATGGCAGTTTGGCATGACTGCACAATGCATAAAATAGAATAAGCTATGCATAAGTTAGACTATCATTGGACACAAGTTGTGAACGCCAGCAACACGATAAGCATTCATTGATATCAGTTATCTACAGTATAAGTTACTGAAACATTCTACATAAGCTACTAATACGTTATGTATACATCCAACTCGTTATGGATACGCAATGCATGTGTCCAAAATTGAAAATTTTGGCCGTATGCCAGCGTTTTAGAGAAATTTTGATAGGTCAGCAAATGCTGCCTAAATCGTTAAGGTGTGACAGGCCCTTAAAAGTATAAAAAAGTGCACTAATCTAGCAGAAATTCACTGGAACGTACAGTATATGTTGCTTGCTTACCATCAAGGGGCATAGACACAATGTCATATGATTTGGTGACATTTCTGCAAATCCTCAATAGTTAGAGACACAGCAATCATTAATCATCAGTCCTGCCCTCTTAATCAACCGAAGGACCTGCCCAAGGTGTACCAAATGTTCTTCCCAGGTCTGACTATAGATGACCACGTCATCCAAATAGGCAGCTGCAAAATTTAATACCCTTCTTAATACCTGGTCCATGAGCCGCTGAAAAGTTGCAGGTGCCCCCTGAAGGCCAAATGGCATAACCTTGAATTGGAAATTGCCATAAGGTGTTTTAAAGGCTGTAAGTTCTTTTGTTTCCGGTGCCAATGCCACCTGCCAATACCCCTTGCATAGGTCCAGTGTAGAAATAAAACTAGCCCTGCCCACTTTCTCTAACAGTTCATCAATCCGGGGCATGGGGTATGACTCAAACTTAGACACTGAATTGAGATATCTGAAGTCAATACAGAATCTCAAAGAACCGTCCTTTTTGGGTACCAGCACAATCGGGCTACACCACTCACTGACTGACTCCTCGATCACTCCCAGCTGCAACATCAAATCAATCTCCTGCTTCATCTTTGGAACCAATCGTTCCGGGATCCTATAAGATTTCCTACGTGGAACAGCCTCTTCTTTCAAATAAACTTTATGACGCACCAGCGTGGTGAAACCAGGTCTCTCCTGAAACAATTCTGGATCTAACAGTGCCTCTAATTCTCTCTGCTGATTCACCTGCAAATGAGACACTTGAAATAAACACGGCTCTGACACATTTGTGGGAAAAGACTGTTCTCTCTCCTCATCCACTTCCGTCACACAAATGAAGAACTGATGTGTCTCCTGAAGAACAGGTTGCTGCTGCTGATGACCAGGCTGCTGAAACTCTTTCAACAAGTTAATATGGAAGGTCTGATGTTTTACCTTCCTGTCAGGCATATATAGTTCATATGTCACTGCACTTAGTTTTTTAGAGATTTCATACGGCCCCTGCCATTGAGCCAACAGCTTACTGTCACACGAGGGCAGCAATAACAAAACCTGCTGACCTGGGTGAAAAACCCTTTTTCTGGCCTTCTTGTCATACCAAGTTTTTTGTTTGGCCTGCGCCGTCCTCATGTGCTCCTGAGCCAAAGCAGTCATTCGATCCAGTTTCTCTCTCATCTTAATAACATATGAGACCACACTGTCCTGATCACTCGGTGGACTCTCCCAGTGCTCCTTTAATAAGTCCAGCGGGCCCCTCACCTGACGACCATACAGCAGTTCAAAAGGTGAGAACCCTGTTGAAGCCTGGGGCACCTCCCGATAAGCAAATAATAAATATGGTATCCATTGGTCCCAATCCGAACCCGTTTCAGAAACAAATTTCCGCAGCATGTTTTTCAGAGTCTGATTGAATCATTCCACTAGTCCATCAGTCTGAGGGTGATATGGGGTGGTCTTAATACCCTTAATACCCAACAGCTTATATACTTGCTGCAACAGTTTTGATAAGAAATTTGTTCCACAGTCTGTTAGAATTTCTCTCGGTATGCCTACCCTTGAAAATAACTGGATAAGGCAGTTGGCAACCTGCCTAGCCTTGACAGATTTCAGGGGGAAGGCTTCTGGGTACCGAGTAGCATAGTCACAAATCACCAGAATGTATTTATTACCAGCGGAGCTCCTCTCTAGGGGGCCAACTATATCCATCCCTGTTCTGTCGAATGGTATTCCAATAATTGGTAGTGGGTGTAGTTGGGCACGGGCTACTCCCCTAGGTGATGTAATCTGACATATTGGGCATGTTGTGCAGAACTCCGTTATCTGGGTATACATTCCCCGCCACACAAACCTTCTAGCAATTCTCTGTAAAGTTTTCTGAAATGCTAAATGACCTGCCCAAGGGATAACATGTCCCAGTTCCATAATCTTTGGTGTGAGGTCCTGTGGCAAAGCTATGGCCATAACTTCACCTTGCTGCTGGTACAGAATGCCCCTTTTAATGACATACAAGGCCTCAGCCAAACAATCTGTCCTGCCCTGTTTCACACCCTCAATCTCCGAGACTTTATCAAACCAAGGTCCTAATGCTGAGTCAGCTTTCTGCAATGCAGCTATGTCAGGAGGAATATCAAAATCTACTGCCTGGCTTAGCTGTGATGTTTCTTCACCCACGTTCTTTACTGACGCCAACACCTTGTCTCTTCTCCTCTGAGCCTTGGATTTAGGTTGTTTACTAGGGCCTGCCTCTATCTCAGAATCATAAAAAGGCAGCTCCTGAAGAACATTGGCAGCCCTCTGCACCCTGGTTGTCACCATATTACAGATTTTTTCAACAGGTGCATCAAGCCTCTGCTCAATAGCGCCACCTGCCTGTCCCTCAGTTTGTTCATCTCTAACTTGTTGTATAATGTCCAACAAAGTTGGAACATCATTGCCAAGAATAACTGGATAAGGCAAATCAGGCACAAGAGCTACAGGAAGGAGATAAGTTTGACCCCCCACTGTTAAATAAACCTCAGCAGTCGGGTACAACTTCTTATCCCCATGAACGCAACTAATATTCACTGTAGACTCACTCCATGAATCTCTAGGGACTAAGCTAGGCAAAATAACAGTCTGGAAACAACCGGAGTCTAACAAGGCCTCTTCACACTGACCATTAAGCAGAACGGTAATTTTATACATTTCACTATGAATTGGTGCTGACAGAGTGGGTCTTGGAACTGAACATAATAATGACGGTTTCTCATTTTTTATGGCAGGACATGAGTATTGGGTGTGACCAATTTTATTACACTGATAACAGCGTATATCTTTATTTGAAACAACACGTGACTTTTTGCTACTATTATATCTGCCATTTGTGATCTGACTGGACCTAGAATATAGCCTATTTTGAGCTGGACCACCCCTTTCACCCTCATTAGATTTACTCCGTGTGGTGAAAGAGCTGTCACGGCCGAGAGTAGTTCTCCTGCTCCCAGACCTGGCCGACAGAAAAACCTCCGCCAGCCGAGCAGCGCCCTCTGCAGTCTTCGGGTCCCACTCTTGTATCCAGATTCCCAGTTCCGGGTTCACCATCCGCAGAAACTGCTCCAAAATCAATAATTCCGTAATGTCTTTCACAGTTGAGATCTCTGGTTTAACCCATTTACAGAACAGGTCTTTTAAACGTACATACAATTCACGAGGGGTTTCGTCCTGATAAACGTCCAGGGACCGAAACCTCATCCTATAAGTGTCGGATGTAATGTCATATTTACTTAAAATTGCTTCCTTCACTTTTCCATAATTGTTCGTGTCTGCAATGTCCATCTGCACATATGCACTCCGTGCTTTACCTGTGAGCAGAGGAGCTAACTGGATAGCCCACTCTTCTTCACGCCAGCGGCAGACTGTAACGATCCTCTCAAACGTCGCCAGGTAGTGCTCGATGTCATCCTCGGGAGAGAGCGGATTCAGCCTGGGCTCGTGGTGCGTTCGCGTCGTCCTCGGCTGCACCTGCAGCGGTAAATCATCCTCCTGTGGGCCGACAAGACTGGCCGTCACCCTGGGGTCTTCCCCCGAAGCGTCATCGTCACCATTGCGTTCAGCCCGGCTCCCACACTCCTCTCTCAGCTCCGCAACTTGCAACTGAATCTGACGAATTTGATTATTCATGGTCTGCCACTTTTGCTCCTGAAGAGATGCTTCTTCCTCTCTCTGACGGTCTCTGACAGTCAGTGAACATACCAAGGACTTCACCAAGCACGTTAGCTCCTCGAGCTCGCCCAGTCCGCTGACTCCCGGCTCCTCAGTTGCCATACCTGCGTCAAAGTCCAATTGCTCTTCTTGCTTCATTATTTTCCTCCTAGACATTGCTCCTTCCGTCCCGTGCTCTTTCCACCACTTCCACCAAATGTTACCTCTCGTCCTGGGAACGGACCACCGCTGCCACCAAATGTAACAAAGTGGCTTGAGGCAGGAGGCTTTCAATCAATTTTCCAGATTTTTTATTTCAAAAACTTACAGGTAATAACTCCAAACATCCGACACGATTTTCCACGACTTGAGTTTGTCAATCAACCATCATCATCATCATTGATTCTCTCGACAACAAAAGAAGACTAACCAAATATACCCAACACCTGTTATATACTATTTGAGACAATCAGCGTCAATTAGGACATACCATATGTCCCAGGTAAGACAATAACATTTTTCCATTTTCCACATATACCCACTAACATCTAAAAGTCCATAATAATTCCCCACCTATATACAGAATAAATATAAATAACACAGACTAAATTATTTATTGAATTATTTATGGTGTTATTTAAACCCCTATTTACAAATTCTAAATCACCCCTCTAACTCACCATCACATGCTTCCTTTCTGCTGGTGTCCTTTAAAAGGCCTTCAACCCCTAACAGAGTCTTTTGCCCGGACACCCTCAGGAAGCATGTTGGCAAAGGTATGTGGATTAAATAATTACCAATTGTTTTACCCAAATACTTAACCATAGCAACTCTGACAAAGGCATTCCAATTAGTCCAAAAACAGATCTTACAGTAATATGTGCAAACTTAATTATTAACATTTACAAATATTACACAAACAATATAATCACATATACAATAGACCATAACAGTGGTGACACTCCATCGTCACAGTGGAATTTATATGGAACAATAGGAAGGCTAGATTACGTTTGTCCTTACTATATTTACCATTTGATTGTGGAGGTCTGAAATGTCCGAACTTTATGTTGTATTACTGGTCAGCACAACTGAGGTCTATGACATATTATTTTTCATCAAATGATCTTCCTCACTGGACTGAAATGGAATCATACACTTTACCTTTACCTCTTCCCTTATTCATATACTCAGACTCGGCTAAAAAATTACAGAAACAAGTTAAAAATCCAACTGTAAAGCACATGATCAAAAGATGGTGTGAAACCAAAAAATATTTAAAAGAACCACACTCACTGTCACAATTTAGCCCAATATGGGGTAATCAATATTTTACACCAGGGAGAGTGGATGCTGTATTTAAAATATGGAATTTAAAAAGGGATTCAAAAGATTCAAGACTTATATTTGTCATGCTCAGATAACATAATGTCTTTTGAAGAACTGAGGATTAAATTCAATCTTAATAGAACACACTTTTTTAAATATCTTCAGCTTAGAAATTTTATTCGATCAAATCAAAATAATGCTCTCACCCAACCTACTTATTCATCTTTGGAAAAAATTTTGATGAAAGATAGTAAGAGAAAGGGTATTATTTCAGAGTTTTATAACTCACTGACACTATTCTCAAGTGAAAACTCACAGAAAAGACTGAATTACTGGAAAGAAGACCTGCAAACTGAAATTTCAGAGGAACAATGGGAAATGGCTTGTGCAGGAGCTCAAACCAAATCAATAAATGTACGTCTTAAACTGATACATTTTAAATGGTTAATGCGGATGTATGTTACACCAGTGGAATTAAATAGATATAACAAAAACATACCAGATACATGCACAAAATGTATGGAAAGTAAAGGAACCCTATTTCACTGTTTATGGGAATGTAGAAAAATCAGAATGTTTTGGGAAGAGGTGAGGGTAACAATTGAAAATATAATTTCAAAACAATTCACATTGAACCCTAAACTGTTTTTGTTGGGTCTGTATCCAGAAAAACATAACTTTAATAAGAGTGAAAGAGCATTCATAGACCTCAGTTTGCTTAATACCAAAAAATGTATTGCACTACTGTGGAAAAAGATTCATAGACCAGATGTGACTCAGTGGTTAAGACAGATGTTAACAAACCTTCCACTAGAAAGAATAACATATATACTGAAATCAAAGGAAAATGTGTTTGAGAATATATGGAGACCTTTCATTGATTATGTAAAGAATTTAAACATAATGTCTGAGAAAGAAGGTGAATGATGTGTGTGGACCTTGCAAATTCCAAGCTGGTGAATGTATATTATGTATTCTTATGTAATAGATTACCTAGACTAAACAGAGGAGCATTGTTGTTGACTTGTGTTTGTTAATGGCTGTTGTTGTTTTTATTACACATTTTTTGTTGTTGTTATTGTTCTTTTTAATTTTTAAATTACTTTTGTGTTAGTGTCTGATTGTTTGTGCCATGTTTGTAAAAAAAAAAAAAAGGTTCAATAAAAAATATTGTGGGAAAAAAAAAGAATGTTATTGTAACTTTAACATTGGAGCTGGAGACACCAAACACATGTGCCAAACAACCTTGACCTTGGCTCTGACCTTAAAGACGGGCAGAGTCTGAAGCTGGGAAATAAATTCTGCAGCATCCATACCTACAGTAAGAGCTGCAATGGTCTGCTAAGTTCAGACAAATAAGCACTGTAGCTCTTACTGTAGGTGCAGATGTTGTAAATTTTTTTCCCAGCTGCAGACTCCTCTCGTCTTTAAGATCAGAGCCAAGGTTAAAATAATAATAATAATGGATTAGATTTATATGGCGCTTTACATGCCAAGTGACATCTCAAAGCGTTTACAGTGAGTCCATTATTCATTCACTCCAGACAGACATTGATAATGGTAAGCTACTACTGTAGCCACAGCTGCCCTGGAGCAGACTGATGGAAACATGGCTGCCAATCCGCACCAACAGCCTCTCCGACCACTACCCAACATTTATACACATTCATACCCAGTGTCATGGACACTGGAGGCAAGGTGGGTAAAGTGTCTTGCCCAGGGACACAACGGCAGGATGGCTGGGGAGAGCGTTGTTTGGCACATGTATTTTGTATGTCCAGCTCCAATGTTAACTGCTGAGCAGCTGTTTCCAGTGTTTGAACATCTGGTCATCAAATTTCACCAAAACCATATTTGTGAAGTATTAAAAAGATCCCTCCGCATACAATAGTTATGAATAGGGAAAAATAAGCTATGAAGAGGAAAACTTTAAGATGATTTAGAAGTCATACAGTAAAATGTAATCATCATTAATGTGGCTGCATTTGTTTGTCATTTAGATCCTAACCACTGGCTGACTCAGTTTCCCAGCTGTGGAGGATTACGGCAGTCACCAATTAACATCGTCACCAAAAAAGTACATGTCAACACTGCCCTACCACCCTTTGACTTCATCGGTCACACCGACTCAATAAACATCACCGTGGAAAACAAAGGACACTCTGGTAAAGAAGGACACTATCTGATCTGGCTGTGGACTAATATTTTGCTACATGTAGATTATCAGTTTGGTTTAGTTTGATGCCCGTTTTCAGACTATGTCTCCTCTCTGTAGCTCACTTTACTCTGCCACAATCGGTCCGACTGAGTGGAGGAGCTTTACCGGGTCACTACAGAGCTGCCCAGTTTCACTTTCACTGGGGAGGGAATGGGAGACCAGGATCAGAGCACACTATTGATGGAGAAAAATTTCCCATGGAGGTACAGGAACCAACACACAGCTAATTGCTTATGCCAGAAAACACAAGACACAGATCAATAATTAGGGTCCAACCCAGTTAAAGGGGGTGCACAAGCCAGTGTACTCCTAGTGCCGGTCCCAAGCCTGGGTAAATGGGGAGGGTTGTGACAGGAAGGGCATCCGATGTAAAACCTTTGCTAAGGAGGAGAGGGGAAGGCGTGTTAGGAGGGAGAGAGAAAAAAGGAAAGGTAGAAGTGTTGAGGTGAGAGGAAGGACGTTTAATGTAGGGACTGACTGGTAAAGGCAGAGTTGGCTGATATGATGGAGAGAAGAAAGGTAGATATACTGTGTGTGCAAGAAGTCAGATAAGATAAGATAAGCCTTTATTAGTCCCACAATGGGGAAATTCCAGGATTGCAACAGCACAGGGATAGCAACACTCAGAGCAATAATTAAGAAGATACGAAAAATATAAATAAGACCAGTGGATATACATACGTACACATAAATATATAAATATATATACAAAGTGCAGAGCACTGTAGCAAGATGGAATAAACAGCATAACCGTCTACTTAGTTATCCTACATAGTATGAATATGTAGCCATACATATTGTCACCCTCCGTAGCGATTGATATTGTCCTAGTTGTATACTGGAGGGGACCATTTGTGTAAGTCTGTTGCGTCTTTTGCATTCAATACTATTAGGTCGTCACGTTTTTTTAATATCTCTGCGAGCAGCCCTGCTTAGGTTATACAGTCTGACAGCCGTAGGTAGGAAGGACCTGCGAAACCTCTCGGTCTCGCACCTAGGATGATGTAGTCTACTGCTAAATGAGCTCCTCAGTGCGTTCAGTATGTCCTGCATAGGGTGGGACTCGGATTCCTGCAGAGATGACAGTTTAGCCACCATCCTTCTCTCTCCTATCTCCTCCACTAGGAAGGGATGGAAGGGAAGCAAGGCTAGGAGCACTGGAGGTGGATTTAAACTGTTTTACCATGGTGTAGATAGGAAGAGAAATGGAATAGGAGTAATCTTGAAGGAAGAATATGTGAAGAGTGTTCAGGAGGTAAAGAGGGAGTCAGACAGAATCATGAGATTGAAGCTAAAAGTCGAAGGTGTGATGTTGAATGTTTTCAGTGCGTATGCCCCACAAGTTGGATGTCAGGTAGAAGAGAAAGAGGAATTCTGGAGTAAGTTGGATGAAGTGGTAGAGAGTGTTCCCGGGGGGGGGGGGGGGAGTGGTGATTGGAGCTGACTTTAATGGGCATGTAGGTGAAGGGAACTCACCTGTGACTCCCCTGTCACTACCTTGCAGTCGTGACAAGGGAGAATGTAGCTAGACAGCATCAGATGGTAGTCTGTAGGATGACTTTGGGAAGCAAGAAGAGGATGAGAGTGAAGGCAGAGCCAAAGATTAAGTGGGGGAAGTTACAGAATGAAGAAGGTCGTACAGAGTTCAGGAAGGTGTTGATACAGGCTCTAGGTGGTAAGGAAGAATTACCAGATGACTGGGAAAGTGCAGCAAAAGTATTGAGGGAAACGGGTAGAAAGGTATGTGGTGTATCCACTGGACAGAGGAAGGAAGACAAGGAGACTTGGTGGTTGAATGAGGAGGTACAGGAAAATATTCAAAGGAAGAGGCTGGCAAAGAAAAAGTGGGATAGTCAGGAAGATGAAGAAAGTAGACAGGAGTATTTGGAATCTCGGCGCATGGCAAAAAGAGAGGTGTCAAAGGCAAAGAAAAAGGCATATAGTGAGTTGCATGAGACACTAAACACTAAGGAAGGAGAAAAGGACTTGCATCGATTGGCTAGACAGAGAAATCAAGCTGGAAAGAATGTGCAGAAGGTTAGGTTGATTAAGGACAGAAATGGTAATGTACTAACAAGTGATGAGAGTGTGTTGAGAAGGTGGAAGGAGGACTCTGAAGAGCTGATGAATAAAGAAAATGAGAGGGAAAGGAGGATGGATGAAGGAAAGATAGTGAACCCGAAGTCCCGAGGATTAGCAAGGTAGAAGTGAGGGCAGCTTTGAAGAGGATGAAAAATGGAAAGGCAGTTGGCCCAGATGACATACTTGTGGAAGTATGGAGATGTTTAGGAGAGATGGCAGTGGACTTTTTAACCAGATTGTTTAACACAATCCTGGAGAGTGAGAGGATGCCTGAGGAGTGGATAATAAGTGTTTTGGTACCAATTTTCAAAAACAAAGGTGATGCTCAGAGCTGTAGCAACTACAGAGGCATAAAGTTGATCAGCCACACTATGAAAATATGGGAAAGAGTTGTTGAAGCTACAGTTAGGCCCAGAAATATTTGGACAGTGACACAATCTTCATGATTTGGGCTCTGCATGCATTGGATACATACATTGGATTTGAAATGAAACAACTACAACAGAACTGAAGTGCAGACTTTAAGGTTTAATTCAAGGGGTTGAACAAAAATATATGATTAAACATGTAGGAATAGTAGCTATTTTTATACAAATGCTCCTCATTTCAGGGGCTCAAAAGTAATTGGACAAATAAACATAACCCTAAGTAAAATGTTACTTTTCAATATTTTGTTGAGAATCCTTTGCAGGCAATGACTGCCTGAAGTCTGGAACCCATGGACATCACCAAACGCTGGGTTTCCTCCTTTGCGATGCTTTGCCAGGCATTTACTGCAGCTGTCTTCAGTTGTTGCTTGTTTGTGGGTCTTTCTGCCTTAAGTTTTGTCTTGAGCAAGTGAAATGCATGCTCGATTGGGTTGAGATCTGGTGATTGACTCGGCCATTGCAGAATATTCCGAACTCAGAACTCAGAAAAGATTTATTGCCAAGTACATTAACAGATAACTGATAACATACGAGGGATTTGACTTGACACAGAAAACGACCTGCATTCCCGGTGACACGGCTGCATCTGTGAACGCGCCTGCCAACAGAAGGGTACAGGAAGCATGGGAAAGGGTAATACAATAGGAAGGAGCAAAAAAATCATTGATTTCAGAATAATGGTCATATGTGATCAATATTATGATTACAAGAAAAAAAAAGCCCTCAATGCACAGTCAGCAGACAAAAAAGTTCACAAGACACAGAGAGAGCAGTGAGTGAATCATCTTTATCATCAGTTTTATGAATCAGTATGAGTGTAATGTTGAAAGTAGGTGTTGTATCAGTTAAGAACAACAAGGACTCTTTGGCAGGAGATGTTTTGTCTGGCTGCTGGCATTGTCCTTGGAGCCATGCAGCTGCCTGTCCGAAGGCCATGAGCTCAATGTTTTGAAAACAAAGACTGCAGATGATCAGGAGGATTTTTGTGAGGGAGTCAGATTTCGTCGAATAGTACTGATCACAGAGAGAAAAGAACTTTATATTCTCTTACAGATTCAGTACTTAATCCTTCATTGCTGGACGTTGAATCCATCGTGGATGGCCCTAAGCGTAATCATGATGTAATCCACCTTCCAAGACAGTTCTCCATTTGCCGCTATCAGAGTCCTCTCCATTTTTTCAATTTGATGGATGCACCTCGCCTGGCCAGCATTTTGATAGGTTGTATCCATCTTCAACAATTTGCGGTACACCAGGACAATCCCAGATCCAATCAGAACGATCCCAACTGTGGTATATATGACTCTTATATCCCATGAGATGAGATGAGATTCAACTTTATTGTCATTACACATACCTACATATGTTAGAACAAGTGGACATGTTTTGTGACAGCATATGTAAGGAACTTCACACCTGGAAAGGACAAAGGATCTCCCCCGCCGGGTTAAAGACATTGGACCTCCCAAGACACGGCGGCGGAGACGGACTTGACACCTTTACCTCCTAAGGCGAGAGGAGGAGTTCCCATCACCTCCCAAGACAAGGAGAGGAGATAACAGGACAAATGGGGGGTTAAGATAACGGGGGGATGTCAGCTTTTTCAATGTGTGGCTGATGTCAGCTTTTTCAATGTGTGGCTCTATGTGAGCTTGTATTTAACCAGCGAGCTGAGCAGAGATCTCTCTCTTGCCTTCTGCCAAGCTCTACACCTGATGAGACTCGATAGAAGAGCTATTCATTAAAAACCCTGTTTTTAATACAAAAATCGCCTCGTTATTTCAGCTCCTCTACACTGGTGACCTTGACGTGAGAATATGGACCGGAGGCGTTCTTCAAGCTGCTCATCCATGGTGACTCGGGCATACGCCAGCGACGACACAGACGAGGGAACAAGCAGACAGCTGTTCCCCACGGCAGAGGGCACTGAGAGAGCTCAACCGAGCTCCAGCACCGCCGTGAGTGCCGAGGCAAGGCACTCTCACCCGGCGGGCACAACAGTGATGGTGTGCATGAACGCCGTTGCTGTCAACCTGCCAGACTTCTGGCGAGAAGACCCCGCCTCTTGGTTTCAACAAGCTGAAGCCCAGTTTATACTGGCGGGCATCACAGCAGACGATATTAAGTTTTACCATATCGTCTCCAAACTCGACTCCGCCACTTCGAAGTGTGTGCGGAGCTTGGTCCGGCGACCACCAGCCCGGGACAAATATGAGACACTCAAGGCGACCATCGTGGCGAATTATGTTCCGTCGGCGGAGGAAAGAGCCGAGAGGATCCTGGCGGTCTACGGCCACAGAGGGAGCAATCCGAGGACCCTCATGGAGGATTTGCTACAACTCAAGGAGGAGGATAATGATAATTTCCTTTTCCAATTCATTTTCCTCAGCACGCTACCACCGCAGTTGAGAGGGACACTCGCCAGTATGAAGTGCAATAATCATCAGGATTTCCGCACACTGGCCAACGAGGCTTACCGGCTCGTCAACGCCTGCAGAGAACGGACACCCACAGCGGCATCTGCAGATCTGAAAACTGACACCCCGAGCCTTGGAGAGACTCAACCCATGGTGACAGCGGCGCGGCCCAAGCGCAACGAGCAGAACGACGTCTGCTATTATCACCACTGCTTCGCAGAGAAAGCCCGCAAATGCGTTCCCCCCTGCAAGTTTACGATGTCGTGGAAACGCCAAAGCCGAGGGCCATTAACAGCAGCGGTTCTCGGCGAGAAGAATAAGCTGTTATACATGACGGATGGATACACAGGCAAGCAGTTCCTCATCGGCACGGGAGCTCAGCTGAGTTTCGTCATGCCCTCCCACGCAGATTGAACCATGGGCACCCGGGGCAACGGAGCAGTGGCAGCCAACGGCTCTGACATCGACACGTTCGGGGAAAAGAGCCTGCACCTCCTCATCCACGGCCGCAGCTACAGATGGACATTTGTTGTAGCAGCGGTGAGCTTTAACTTGTTAGGCGCAGATTTTCTGTGTGCACACGGGTTATTAGTGGATCTTGCAAATAGGCGCCTGGTTAATGCACTATCTTTTGCTTCTATTCCATGTCCAGCTCGAGTTTCCCCACCACCTGTGCAGGCCAACGTCACCACAGCGGGAGGTAAGTTTGAACAACTCCTCACCCAATTTCCAGCACTCACAACCCCCAAATTCTCAGCCACTGTAGCCAAACACGGGGTTAAACACTTCATTCCGACAACAGGACCTCCCGTTTTTGCCAAAGCTCGCCGCTTAGACGCGGCCAAGCTCAACATAGCAAAGGATGAATTTGCAGCTCTCGAAAAATTGGGCATTGTTAGACGCTCGAAGAGCCCCTGGGCTTCACCACTTCACATGGTTCCGAAATCTGACGGTTCTTGGAGACCGTGTGGAGATTACCGCAGGCTAAACAACGCTACAGCGCATGACCGCTACCCCATTCCTCACATTCAGGACTTTTCACTGCATTTAGCGGGTGCGCGCATTTTTTCAAAAATAGACTTAGTCTGTGGTTATCACCAAGTCCCAGTCCGAGCTGAAGATATTCCTAAAACAGCGGTAATAACCCCTTTCGGCCTTTTGGAATTCCTACGAATGCCATTCGGCCTCAAAGGCGCTGCTCAAACTTTTCAACGGATGATGGACGCTGTCCTACGCGACCTTCCTTTTGTCTTCGTCTACCTCGATGACATGCTGGTAGCCAGCTCATCCGAGGAAGAACACGAGCAGCACCTCACTACTGTTTTTCAGAAGCTGGAAGAGCATGGACTAATAATCAATCCAGCCAAATGCAAATTCGGTGTATCACAAATTGATTTTTTGGGACATAGAGTCTCCCCAAAAGGTGCATTTCCGCTTCCAGACAAAGTTCATGCGATAGAAGGTTTTCCACGGCCCCAAACGGTTAAATCGCTACAGGAATTTTTGGGGATGGTTAATTTTTACAACCGTTTCCTCCCCCATGCAGCTCAGCTCATGCAACCCCTATATGACGCGCTCAGAAAAAAGAAAGCTTCCAACGCGGTCGAATGGACCCCGGAGTGCGAACGCGCTTTCGCGGAAGTAAAAAGCGCCCTAGCTAACGCCACAATGTTAGTCCACCCAGATCCCTCAGCCCGCATTGCTCTAACCACAGATGCTTCAGACCTGGCTATAGGGGCAGTTGTAGAACAACTTGTCAGTGGGGTCTGGCAACCTTTAGCATTCTTTAGCAAATTGCTAAACCCAACTGAACGCAACTACAGCACTTTTGACAGAGAGCTGCTGGCGCTTCATTTGTCCATCCGCCACTTCCAGTTTTGGTTAGAAGGGCGGAGTTTCACGGCTTTTGTGGACCATAAGCCACTCACTTTTGCTATGGCTAAAATTTCAGAACCATGGACAGGCAGACAACAAAGACAGCTAGCTGCGATTTCAGAGTTCACCACAGACATTCGACACGTAGCAGGTAAACTTAACGTAGTAGCTGACTGTCTCTCTCGCGCTGTGACACCGCCAGAGCACGAGGAGACAGATTACACCGCCTCAGCAGCGGAACTCTTCACTAACGCACACACATACGCAGCACCTATCCAGGATGGGATAGATTATGCAGCCATGGCGGAAGAACAAAGCAGTGATGCAGATGTGCGCGCGCTCCTGTCTGGACCAACAGGGTTAAGGCTGGAGAAAAAAGGGTTGCGCGACGGCGTGCCCCCCCTAATATGCGACGTTTCAACCGGCCGACCTCGCCCGTTAGTACCAGCTGCTTGGCGCCGCCGCATTTTCGACGCAATTCACTCCCTCGCACACCCAGGTGTGCGCGCCTCAGTCAAAATGGTTGCCGAAAAGTTTGTGTGGCCAGGCCTGCGCAAAAACGTAAAAGAATGGGCAAAAACTTGCATTCCTTGTCAACGCGCCAAAATACACAGACACACAAAAGCCCCTCTGGAGCCTTTTCCAATCCCTGCTAGAAGATTCGACCACATTCATATCGACCTCGTGGGGCCGCTACCTTCCTCCCAAGGTTTCACACACCTGTTAACAATGATAGACCGCACCACGCGCTGGCCAGAGGCAGTCCCTCTAGCGTCAACCACAGCGGAGGAAGTCGCTCGCGTTTTTCTCGCAAACTGGGTGGCACGTTTCGGCGTTCCATCAGACATCACGTCAGACAGAGGGCCTCAATTTATCTCAGAGCTCTGGTCAGCCATGTCCAACAGTTTAGGGGCAACAATTCATCGCACCACCGCTTATCACCCTCAGGCTAATGGGTTATGCGAGCGTTTTCACAGGTCCTTAAAGGCCGCCCTCAGAGCCTCACTAACGGACACAAATTGGGTAAATAAACTTCCCTGGGTTTTATTGGGGTTGCGTACAGCACCTAAAGAGGATTTAGACGCTTCTCCTGCAGAATTAGTTTTTGCCCAGCCTATCAGACTCCCAGGAGAATTTTTACCAGAGAACCCAGAACCAGGACACCTTCCAGTCCCAAGGTTTTTAGGCAGCAGTGGACCGGACTCCCTCCACGGTCCAGCTCATCACTCTTTTCCACGAGTTTTTGTTCCTCAAACTTTAAAAAACGCTGAGTTCGTTTTTGTTAAGCATGAAGCCCTTAAACCAACGTTACGCCCAGTTTACGATGGCCCGTTCAGAGTGCTGGAAAATGGTGACAAACACTTTGTGCTTGATTATGGGGACAGAAAGGAAGTGGTCAGTGTTGACAGACTCAAACCTGCTTTCTTGCTGAGAGACGAACCTGCACAGTTGGCACGAGCACCTCGGCGTGGTAGACCCCCCAGAGGAAAAGTCTCAGCCCCCAGGCAGGGAACAAATAATCTTTTTCCTTCCCACAATGCAGATTCACCACAAGAAGGTCCCAGCAGGACACCTAAACCAACCTACAGCAGTTTTGGGAGAAGATTAAAGCCCAGACAGCACAGGGACTGATACCAACCACCCCGCAATTATTCACTGATTGCGTTACAACAGTTTAAGGCTACTTATGATTTCACTATGCTGTTATGTTTACCACTGAACTTTCTTAGGAGCATGGCTGCTAGAAAACTTCTCCTGTGGCAACAGCTGTAACACGTAGTATTTCATAGTTATTATCTTAGACTGTGATTCTTTCTGTGTCCTTTCCTAGTGTTTGGGGGGCCTGTGGTATATATGACTCTTATATCCCATACCTACATATGTTAGAACAAGTGGAAATGTTTTGTGACAGCATATGTAAGGAACTTCACACCTGGAAAGGACAAAGGATCTCCCCCGCCGGGTTAAAGTCATTGGACCTCCCAAGACACGGTGGCGGAGACGGACTTGACACCTTTACCCCCTAAGGCGAGAGGAGGAGTTCCCATCACCTCCCAAGACAAGGAGAGGAGATAACAGGACAAATGGGGGGTTACGATAACGGGGGGATGTCAGCTTTTTCAATGTGTGGCTGATGTCAGCTTTTTCAATGTGTGGCTCTATGTGTGCTTGTATTTAACCAGCGAGCTGAGCAGAGATCTCTCTCTTGCCTTCTGCGAAGCTCTACACCTGATGAGACTCGATAGAAGAGCTATTCATTAAAAACCCTGTTTTTAATACAAAAATCGCCTCGTTATTTCAGCTCCTCTACACCAATCACCATTACTACGAAGACATATAAATCTTCTACATCTTCTATAGAAAGATCAGTCAGGCACAAGAGTTTCCAATTACTTGTTTCCCATAAATAGCCCACAGCAGCCGTTCCTGCGGGGTAAACAACCTCCCCCGGGGCACTTTTCCTCGTTGAAAAGATAGTGTCAATTGCGTTCAAAGCCCAGCTTATTAATTCCATAATTTCTTTCGATAATCAGCAGTAAAAGACGCAGACAGACGACAGCAAGCTGGGATCCAGTTAGTTAGGGGAGGAGGAGATAAGTCAGAGCAGGAGAGAAGAAAAAAGCGTCTGCTCTCTTTGGAGGGCGTAAGTGAAGAGTTCCACTTTGTTGCTTTAAAAAACTCCTGGGTTGCTTTTGCAGTATGTTTTGGATCATTGGTGAAGCGCCGTCCAATCAGCTTTGCTGCATTTGGCTGAATCTGAGCAGAAAGTATATCCCTATACACTTCAGAATTCATCCGGCTGCTTCTGTCTTTTGTCACCTCATCAATAAACACAAGTGACCCAGTGCCATTGGAAGCCATGCATGCCCATGACATCACACTGACTCCACCATGTTTTACAGAAGATGTGGTGTGCTTTGGATCATGACCTCTTCCAATTCTTCTCCAAACTTTCTTCTTCCCATCATTCTGGTATAGGTTGATCTTAGTCTCATCTGTCCAAAGAATGCTGTTCCAGAACTGGGCTGGCTTCTTCAGGTGTTTTTTGGCAAAGTCAATTCTGGCCTTTCTATTTTTGCGGCTGATTAATGGTTTGCACCTTGTGGTGAATCCTTTGTATTTACTCTCATGAAGTGTTCTCTTTATGGTAGACTTAGATACTGATACACCTACTTCCTGGAGAGTGTTCTTCACTTGAGTGGATGTTGTGAAGGGGTTGTTCTTCACCATGGAAAGGATTCTGCGATCATCCACCACTGTTGTCTTCCGTGGACGTCCAGGCCTTTTTGAGTTCCCAAGCTCACCAGTGCACTCTTTTTTTCTCAGAATGTACCAAACTGTTGATTTGGCCACTCCTCTGATGGATTTCTTCTTTTTTTTCAGCCTCAGGATGGTCTGTTTCACCTCCATTGAGAGCTCCTTTGACCGCATGTTGTGTGCTCACAGCAACAGTTTCCAAATGCAAACGCCACACCTGGAATCAACTCCAGACCTTTTAACTGCTTAATTGATGACAGGTTAGCGAGGGAAGAGCCCATGCAGCCTTGTTATTTTTTTTTTGCAGCCTTCTGAGTCAATTGTCCAATTACTTTTGGTCTCTTGAAAAAGAGGCGGCTACGTATTAAAGAGCTGTAATTCCTAAACCCTTGCTCCAATTTGGATGTGAATACTCTCAAATTACAGCTGAGTGTCTCCACTTTAAGCCCATATTGATTATATAATTGTATCCTGAATATGTTTTCGTAAACAGCTAAAATAACAAAACTTTTGTCACTGTCCAAATATTTCTGGGCTTAACTGTAGGTTAAGAGGAGAAGAGGCAATCAGCGAGCATCAGTATGGTTTTATGCCAAGAAAGAGTACTACAGATACAATGTTTGCTCTAAGAGTGTTGATGGAAAAGTACAAAGAAGGTCGGAAGGAGTTGCACAGTGTCTTTGTGGATCTAGAGAAAGCACATGATAGGGTGCCAAGAGAGGAAGTGTGGTACTGTATGAAAAAGTCATGAGTGGCAGAGAAGTATGTGAGGGTGGTGCAGGACATATGTGAGGACAGCGAGATAGTGGTGAGGCGTGCTGTAGGAGTGACGGATAGGTTCAAGGTGGGGGTGCTGGGGTTACATCAGGGATCGGCTCTGAGCCCCTTCTTGTTTGCCATGGTGATGGACAGGCTGACAGACGAGGTCAGGCAGGAGTCTCCATGGACCATGATGTTTGCAAAAGACATTGTGATCTGTAGTGAGAGTAGGTAGCAGGTGGGAAAGAACCTGGAGTGGTGGATGTATGCTCTGGAGAGAAGAGGAATGAAAGTCAGTAGAAGCAAGACAGAATACATGAGTGTGAATGAGAGGGAGGCAGGTATAACAGTGAAGATGGAAGGAGTAGAGGTAGTGAAAGTAGATGAGTTTAAATGCCTGGGGTCAACCATCCAAAGCAATGGAAAATGCACAAGAGAGGTGAAGAAGAGAGTGCAGACAGGGTGGAGTGGGTGGAAACCAGTTTCAGGAGTGATTTGTGACAGAAGGGTAGCAGCAAGAGTGAAAGGGAAGATTTACAAGATGGTAGTGAGACCTGCTATGATGTATGGTTTGGAGACAGTGGCGCTGACAAAAAGACAAGAGATGAAGCTGGAGGTGCCAGAGTTGAAGATGCTAAGATTTTCACTGAGAGTAACTAGGAGGGACAAGATTAGGAATGAGTATATCAGAGGGACAGCTCAGGTTGAGTGGTTTGGAGACAAAGTAAGAGAGGCAAGGCTGAGATGGTTTGGACATGTGCAGAGGATGGATAGTGGATATATTGGACAAAGGATGTTGAAGATGGAGCTGCCAGACATGAGGAAAAGAGGAAGACCACAGAGAAGATTTATGGATGTAGTGAAGGAGGACATGAAGAGGGTCAGTGTTACAGAGGAAGATGCAAGGGACAGGGTGAGATGGAGGCAGATGATCTGCTGTGGCGACCCCTAAAGGGAGCAGCCAAAAGACGAAGAAGACAGATCAATAATTAGGGTCCAGTAAAAGGCACTCTTTGTTTGTCTGAACTACACTGTGTTCTTTGTATTCATACATAACATAGCCTTGGCTATTTTGGTGGGGAATTCAGGACAGTCTTTGCTGAAATTTATGTAGAAAATAGGCTGTAGTTCACTTGTTGGCCAAAGATGATACTAAAAACAAGAGATTTAACAGAGCTGCAAAACCCTTAATTTGTTTCCTGGCCATGGACAAATGAATCAATTCTGCCCAATTTCTATCATTTCCCCGACTATAAATTAAAAAAAAAAAAAATTGTTCTATGCTGTATGGAGTGCCCTAAGGATCAGCGTGAGATTTTTTTTTTTTTTTATTTTGCATGGTTACTTTTGTGCCCTCATGGATCGTCACCTAATCGTGGTGGGGGGGGTTTGAGTGCCCCAGTGATCCCAGGAGCTATGTTGTTCGGGGCAATTTGCCTCTCGTAGGGTCACCCAAGACAAACTGGTCCTGGGTGAAGGGCCAGACTAAGAACGATCCAACCGACTCTCATGATAAATATTAGAACAAGGATTCAGTGTACCCCGCCCTGTGTAGGGTTACCGGGGCCCCACCCTGGAGCCAGGCCTGGGGGAGGGGCTCGATGGCTAGCGTCTGGTGGTCGGGTTTCCGCCCATGGGACCCGGCCAGGCTCAGCCCGAAGGAGTTACATGGGTCCACACTCCAGTGGGCTCACCACCTGCAGGAGCGATCATGGGGGTCCGGTGCTATGTGGATCAGATGGCAGTCAAAGGCAGAGACCTTGGCTGACGGATCTTCTTTAACTTTAGGTCATGTACCACAGGCTTTTAAAATTGCTGTAATTAAACCCTTACTCAAAAAGCCAACGCTCGATCCAGGAGTTTTGGCTAACTATCGACCAATCTCTAATCTGCCTTTCATTTCAAAAATCTTAGAAAGAGTTGTTGCTACACAATTATTTGACCACTTGCAGGGAAATGGTTTATTTGAAGAGTTTCAATCTGGGTTCAGAATTCATCACAGCACTAAAACAGCCTTAGTGAAGGTCACTAATGACCTCCTTATAGCATCTGATAATGGACTTGTTTATGTACTTGTCCTTTTAGATCTTAGTGCAGCCTTTGATATAATCGATCATGATATTCTACTTAGATTAGAACACTATGTTGGACTAAATGGAACTTCGCTGCAGTGGTTTAGATCTTATTTGTCCAATAGACTTCAGTTTGATCATATCAATAATGAGTTTTCTTTCAACTCTAAGCTCAGTCATGGAGTTCCACAGGGATCTGTGTTAGGCCCTACTCTTTTTAGTTTATATGTGTTTCCATTAGGCAACATCATTAGAAAGCACTGTATACATTTTCATTGTTATGCAGATGACACACAATTATACCTGTCAATGAAGCCCGATGATTCTAATCAATTATCCAAGTTAGATGCCTGTCTTAAGGAAATCAAAGCTTGGATGACTTGTAATTTTCTGCTATTAAATCCAGATAAGACTGAAGTCATTCTTGTTGGTCAAAAAAACCTGAGAAATACCTTTCCAAATCAAACTCTTAATTTGGATGCCGCTACTCTTACTCTGAATAGTTCTGTGAGGAACCTTGGGGTTATTTTTGATCAAGATCTGAAGACTGCCTTCTATCATCTGTGCAGTATTGCCAAGATTAGGAGCATCTTGTCTCTGAATGATGCTGAGAAACTGATCCATGCTTTTGTTAGCTCTAGATTAGATTATTGTAACTCGTTATTATCAGGTTGTCCTAAAATATCTTTAAAAAGTCTTCAGTTAATCCAAAATGCTGCTGCAAGAGTTTTAACGGGTTCTAGAAAGAGAGATCATATCTCTCCTGTTCTGGCCTTCCTTCATTGGCTTCCCATAGAGTTTAGAATTAAGTTTAAAATCCTTCTTCTCACTTACAAAGCTCTTAATAATCAGGCCCCCTTTTATATAAAAGATCTGATATTACCCTATCATCCTAAAAGAGCACTACGTTTCCAAAATGCTGGATTACTTGTAATACCTAGAATCTCCAAAAGTACAATGGGAGGCAGAGCCTTCTGCTATCAAGCTCCTTTCCTGTGGAACCAGTTACCAATCTGGGTTCGGGAGTCAGACTTGATCTCTGTTTTTAAGAATAGGGTAAAAACCTTCCTCTTCAATATAGCCTACGATTAGGGAGGGATCTTGTGTCTCTTAACCCTCCCCCCCCCTTTGTTTTGCTGTTAATAGATTTAGACTGCTGGGTGACCTCCAATAATGTACTTGGCTTCTCTCCATTAATGTTTGCTCTCTTTATGTCTGTTATTTTCATTTTCTCTATCCCCTTACCCCCAGCCAGTCGCAGCAGATGATCACCCCTCCTTGAGTCTGGTTCTGCTAGAGGCTTCTTCCTGTTAAATGGGAGTTTTTCCTCTCCACCGTCACTAAGTGCTTGCTCACAGGGGATCATCTGATTGCTGGGGTCTTTCTGCAATTGTGGGGTTTTCCCTACATTTGAAAGTGCTATGAAATGACTGTTGTTGTGATATGGCGCTATATAAATAAAGTTGAATTGAACTGATCCCAAGCTTCCTAAACTGGCTTTTGGTATGTGGAATGTCACCTCTCTGGTGGGGAAGGAGCCTGAGCTGGTGCATGAGGTTGAGCGGTACTGGCTAAATATAGTCGGCCTCACCTCAACACACAGCTCTGGTTCCGGAACCAGTCTCCTGGAGAGGGGCTGGAGCTTGGCCTACTCCGGAGTTGCCCCGGGTGAGAGGCAATGAGCAGGGGTGGGTATTCTTGTATCCCCCCACCTTGCTGCCTCTATATTAAAGTGTTCCTCGGTGGACGAAAGGGTTGTTTCCCTGCACCTTCGGGTTGGGAAATGGGTCCTGACCATCATTTGTGCCTATGCACCAACTGATGTTTCAGAGTACCCACCCTTTTTGGAGTCTCTGACTGGGGTGCTGGAGGGTGCTCCCCTTGGAGACTCCATTGTCCTACTGGGGGACCTCAATGCGCACATGGGCAATGACAGTGAAACCTGGAAGGGGGTGATTGGGAGGAACGGCCTGCCCAATCTGAACATGAGTGGTGTTCAGTTATTGGACTTCTGTGCTAACCACAGTTTGTCCATAACGAACACCATGTATGTCTTGGACACTCGGGTAAAGAGAGGTGCAGAGCTGTCAACTGATCACAACCTGATGGTGAGTTGGATCCGATGGCAGGGGAGGATGCCATTCAGACCTGGTAGACCCAAATGTATAGGGAGGGTGTGCTGGGAATGTCTGGCTGAGGTCCCTGTCCGGGAGGTCTTCAACTCCCACCTCCGGAAGAACTTCAACCACATTCCGAGGGAGTCTGGAGACATGGAGTCTGAATGGGCCATGTTCTCCACCTCTATTGTGTGATGTGTTCTCAAAAAAAATTTACTGTCAAAATTATTAAAAAATTAAACCCAAAATCCAATAAATGATCAATAACGACTGGCACATTTTTTAAACTTTGAATCCTCATAAAATCATTTACTTCGGAGGTCACAGAATAAAAGTTCTCCACCTCTATTGCTGAAGTGGCGGCCCAGAGCTGCGGCCGCAAGGTGGTCGGTGCATCTCGTGGTGGAAACCCCCAAACCAAGTGGTGGACACCAGTGGTGAGGGGGGCCATTAAGCTGAAGAAGGAGTCCTATCAGGCTTGGTTGGCTTGTGGGACTCCCGAAGCAGCTGAGATGTACCAGCAGGCCAAGCAGAGTGCAGCTTGGGTAGTTGCTGAAGCAAAAACCCTGGTACGGGAGGAGTTTGGTGAGGCCATGGAACAAGACTTTCGGTCGGCCTCGAAGAGATTCTGGCAAACTGTCCGGCGGCTCAGGAGGGGGAAGCAGCTCCCTGTCCACACTGTGTATGGTGCAGATGGGGCGCTGTTGACTTCAACTGGGGATATCGTTGGGCGGTGGAAGGAATACTTGGATCTCCTCAATCCCACTGATACGCCTTCCACAGAGGAAGCAGGGCTTGTGGATAAGGTGGATGACTCGCCTATCACAGGGGCTGAGGTCGCCAAGGTGGTTAAAAATGTCCTTGGTGGCCGGGCCCTGGGGGTGGACAAGATTCGCCCTGAGTACCTCAAGGCCATGGATGTTGTAGGGCTGTCATGGTTGACATGCCTCTGCAACATTGCGTGGAGGTTGGGGGCAGTGCCTTTGGCATGGCAAACTGGGGTGGTGGATCCTCTCTTCAAAAAAGGGGACCGGAGGGTGTGCTCCAACTTTAGAGGGATCACACTCCTCAGCCTCGCTGGGAAGGTCTATGCCAAGGCACTGGACAGTTTGGCCGTTGGTCAAACCTTGGATTCAGGAGGAGCAATGTGGTTTTTGTCCTGGCTGTGGCACACTGGACCAGCTCTTTATCCTCTCGAGAATCCTTGAGGGTTTGTGGGAGTTTCCCCAACCAGTTTACATGTGTTTTGTGGACTTGGAGAAGGCATTCAACCGTGTCCCTCATGGTTTTTTGTGGGAGGTGCTTCGGGAGTATGGGGTATTGGGCTTGTTGTTATGAGCTATTCGGTCTCTGTATGACCATTGTAGAGTTTGGTTCATATTGCCAACAGTCAATCGGACTCATTGCCAGTGAGAGTTGGACTCCACCAGGGCTGCCCTTTGTCACTGATCCTGTTCATAATTTTTATGGACAGGATTTCTAGGCGCAGCAAGGGAACACAGGGTGTCATGCTTGGTGACCACAGGATCTCATCTCTGTTGTTTGCAGATGATGTTGTCCTGCTGGCTTCATCCAGCAATGACCTACAGTTCTTGCTGGGACGGTTTGCTGCTGAGTGTGAAGTGGCTGGGATGAGAATCAGCACCTCCAAGTCCGAGTCCATGGTCCTCAGCCGGAAAAAGGTGGATTGTCCTCTCCGGGTTGGGGACAGGCTTCTGCCCCAAGTGGAGGAGTTTAAGTATCTCGGGATCTTATTCACGAGTGAGGGGAGAATGGAGCGAGAGATTGACAGACGGATCAGAGCAGCATCTGCAGTGATGCGGACATTGTACCGGTCTGTTGTGGTGAAGAGGGAGCTAAGTTCTAAGGCAAAGCTGTCGATTTACCAGTCAATCTACGTTCCTACTCTCACCTATGGTCACGAGCTTTGGGTAATGACCGAAAGAACGAGATCGCGGATACAAGCGGCTGAAATTAGCTTTCTCCGTAGGATTGCTGGACTTGTAGAAGAGCTGGAAATGATGAGGCGGTTTTGTATTAAAAACAGAGTCTTTAATGAACAACTCTTCTATCTTGTCTCATCTGGTGCAGAGCTTGGAAGAAGGCAAAAGAGAAAGATTTCTGCCCAGCTCGCTGGTTAAATACAGGCACACATCAAAGACATGCAAAACACAAGCCGACATCCCCCGTATCTTAATCCCCCATTTGTCCTGTTAACTCCTCCCTTCGTCTTGGGAGGTGATGGGAAAACCTCTCCTCGCCTTAGGGGGTGAAGGTGTCAAGTCTGTCGCCGCCGCGTCCTGTGACGTTGTTGGTCTTCACACGGCGGTGAGATTCCTTTGTCCTTTCGGAGGTGTGAAGTTCCTTTGCATATGTTGCCCCAAACATTTCCACATGCTCTAACGTATGCAGGTATGGAATATATGAGTAATATATACCACAGGCCCCCCAAACAACTAGGAAAGGACACAGAAAGATTCACAGTCTAGGGTAATTACTAAGACATACTACGTGTTACAGCTGTTGCCACAGAAGAAACTTTCAAGCAGCCATGCTCCTAAGAGAGTTCAGTGAAAACATAACAGCATAGTATAATCATAAGTCAGTCCTAAACTGTTGTGGCACAATTAGCGAAAAATTGCAGAGTGGTGTAATCAGTCCCTGTGCAGTCTGGGTTTTAATCTTCTCCCAAAGCTGCTGTAGGTTGGTTTAGGCGTCCTGCTGGGACCTTGTTGTGAGGAATCTGCAGTGTGGGAAGGAGAGAGATTATCTGTTCCCTGCCTGGGGGCTGAGACTTTTTCCTTGGGGGGTCTGCCTCGCCGAGGTGCTCGCACCAACTGTGCAGGTTCGTCTCTCAACAAGAAGGCAGGTTTGAGTCTGTCAATGCTGACCGTTTCATTTCTATCCCCATAATCAAGCACAAAGTGTTTGTCACCATTTTCCAGCACTCTGAACGGGCCATCGTATACTGGGCGTAACGTTGGTTTTAGGGCTTCATGCTTAACAAAAACAAACTTGGCGTTTTTTAAAGTTTGAGGAACAAAAACTCGTGGAAAGGAGTGATGAGCTGGACCGTGGAGAGAGTCCGGTCCGTTACTGCCTAAAAACCTTGGGACTGGGAGGTGCCCTGGTTCCGGGTTTTCTGGTAAAAATTCACCTGGTAGTCTGATAGGCTGAGCAAAGACTAATTCTGCAGGGGAAGCGTCTAAATCCTCTTTAGGTGCCGCACGCAACCCCAATAAAACCCAGGGAAGTTTATTTACCCAATTTGTGTCCGTTAATGAGGCTCTGAGGGCGGCCTTTAAGGACCTGTGAAAACGCTCGCGTAACCCATTAGCCTGAGGGTGATAAGCGGTGGTACGGTGAATTGTTGCCCCTAAACTGTTGGACATGGCTGACCAGAGCTCTGAGACAAATTGAGGCCCCCTATCTGACGTGATGTCTGATGGGACGCCGAAACGTGCCACCCAATTTGTTAGAAAAAGCAAGCGACTTCCTCCGCTGTAGTTGCCGCTAGAGGGACTGCCTCTGGCCAGCGCGTGGTGCGGTCTATCATTGTTAGCAGGTGTGTGAAACCCTGGGAGGAAGGCAGTGGCCCCACGAGGTCGACATGAATGTGGTCGAACCTTCTAGCAGGGATAGGAAAAGGCTCCAGAGGGGCTTTTGTGTGTCTGTGTACTTTGGCGCGCTGACAAGGAATGCAAGTTTTTGCCCATTCTTTTACGTTTTTGCGCAGGCCTGGCCACACAAACTTTTCGGCAACCATTTTGACCGAGGCGCGCACACCTGGGTGCGCGAGGGAGTGAATGGCGTCGAAAATACGGCGGCGCCAAGCAGCTGGTACTAACGGGCGAGGTCGGCCGGTTGAAACATCGCATATTGGGGGGGGCACGCTGTCGCGCAACCCTTTTTTCTCCAGCCTTAACCCTGTTGGTCCAGACAGGAGCGCGCGCACATCCGCATCACTGCCTTGTTCTTCCGCCATGACTGCATAATCTATCCCTTCATGGATAGGTGCTGCATATGTGTTTGCGTTAGAGAAAAGCTCAGCTGCTGAGGCAGTGTAATCTGTCTCCTCGTGCTCTGGCGGTGCCACAGCGCGAGAGAGACAGTCCGCTACTACATTAAGTTTGCCCGCTACATGTCGAATGTCTGTGGTGAACTCTGAAATCGCAGCTAGCTGTCTTTGTTGTCTGCCCGACCAAGGTTCTGAAATTTTAGCCATAGCAAAAGTGAGTGGTTTATGGTCCACAAAAGCCGTGAAACTCCGCCCTTCTAACCAAAACTGGAAGTGGCGGATGGACAAATGGAGCGCCAGCAGCTCCCTGTCAAAAGTGCTGTATTTGCGTTCCGTCGGGTTTAGCGATTTGCTAAAGAATGCTAAAGGTTGCCAGACCCCCTTGACAAGTTGTTCTACAACTGCCCCTATGGCCAAGTCTGAAGCATCTGTGGTTAGAGCAATGCGGGCCGAGGGATCTGGGTGGACTAACATTGTGGCGTTAGCTAGGGCGTTTTTAACTTCCGCAAAAGCGCGTTCGCGTTCCGGGGTCCATTCGACCGCGTTGGAAGCTTTCTTTTTTTTGAGCGCGTCATACAGGGGCTGCATGAGCTGAGCTGCATGAGGGAGGAAACGGTTGTAAAAATTAACCATCCCCAAAAATTCCTGTAGCGATTTAACCGTTTGGGGCCGTGGAAAACCTTCTATCACATGAATTTTGTCTGGAAGCGGAACTGCCCCTTTCAGGGAGACTCTATGTCCCAAAAAATCAATTTGCGATACGCCGAATTTGCATTTGGCTGGATTAATTATTAATCCGTGCTCTTCTAACCTCTGAAAAACGGTAGTGAGATGCTGCTCGTGCTCTTCCTCCGATGAGCTGGCTACCAGCATGTCGTCGAGGTAGACGAAAACAAAGGGGAGGTCGCGTAGGACTGCGTCCATCATACGTTGAAAAGTCTGAGCAGCACCTTTGAGGCCGAATGGCATTCGCAGGAATTCAAAAAGGCCGAAAGGGGTTATAACCGCTGTTTTAGGAATGTCTTCAGCTCGGACTGGGACTTGGTGATAACCGTGGACTAAGTCTATTTTTGAAAAAATGCGCGCACCCGCTAAATGTAGTGAAAAGTCCTGTATGTGAGGGATGGGGTAGCGGTCATGCGCTGTAGCGTTGTTTAATCTGCGGTAATCTCCGCACGGTCTCCAAGAACCGTCGGATTTTGGAACCATGTGAAGCGGCGAAGCCCAAGGGCTCTTCGAGCGTCTAACAATGCCCAATTTTTCGAGAGCTGCAAACTCGTCCCTTGCTATGTTGAGCTTGGCCGCGTCTAAGCAGCGAGCTTTGGCAAAAACGGGAGGTCCCGTTGTTGGAATGAAGTGTTTAACTCCGTGTTTGGCTACAGTGGCTGAAAATTTGGGGGTTGTGAGTGCTGGAAATTGGGTGAGGAGTTGCTCAAACTTACCTCCTGCCGTGGTGACGTTGGCCTGCACAGGTGGTGGAGAGACTCGAGCTGAGCATGGAATAGAAGCAAAAGATAGTGCATTAACCAGGCGCCTATTTGCTAGATCAACTAATAACCCATGTGCACATAGAAAATCAGCGCCTAACAAGTTAAAACTCACCGCCGCTACAACAAATGTCCATCTGTAGTTGCGGCCGTGAATGAGGAGGTGCAGGCTCTTTTCCCCGAACGTGTCGATGTCAGAACCGTTGGCTGCCACTGCTCCATTGCCCCGGGTGCCCATGGCTCAATCTGCGTGGGAGGGCATGATGAAACTCAGCTGAGCTCCCGTGTCGATGAGGAACTGCTTGCCTGTGTGTCCATCCGTCACGTATAACAGCTTGTTTTTCTCGCCGAGAACCGCTGCCGTTAACGGCCCTCGGCTTTGGCGTTTTCCCGACATCGTGAACTTGCAGGGGGGAACGCATTTGTGGGCTTTCTCGGTGAAGTGGTGGTGATAATAACAGACGTCGATCTGTTTGTTACGCTTGGGCCGCGCCGCTGTCACCGTGGGTTGTGGCTCTCCATGGCTCGGGGCGTCAGTTTTGAGGTCCGCGGATGCTGCTGTAGGTGTCCGCTCCTTGCAGGCGTTGACGAGCCGATAAGCCTCGCTGGCCAGTGTGCGGAAGTCTTGGTGGGTGTTGCACTTCGTATTGGCGAGTGTCCCTCTCATGTGTGGTGGAAGCGTGCTGAGGAAAATAAACTGGAAAAGGAAATTGTCGTTGTCCTCCTCCTTAAGCTGCAGCAAATCCTCCATGAGGGCCTTCGGATTGCCCCCTTTGTGGCCGTAGACCGCCAGGATCCTCTCGGCTCTTTCCTCCGCTGGTGGGACATAGTTCGCCACGATGGTCGCCTTGAGCGTCTCATACTTGTCCCGGGCCGGTGGTCGCCGGATCAAGCTCGGCACACACCTCGAAGTGGCGGAGTCGAGTTTGGAGACGATATGGTAGAATTTCGTATCGTCTGCTGTGATGCCCGCCAGTATGAACTGGGCTTCAGCTTGTAGAAACCAAGAGGCGGGGTCTTCTCGCCAGAAGTCTGGCAGCTGGACAGCGACGGCGTTCGTGCACACCATCACTGTTGTGCCCGCCGGGTGAGAGTGCCTTGCCTCGGCTCTCACGGCGGTGTTGGAGCTCAGTTGAGCCCTCTCAATTCCTTCTGCCGGAGGGGACAGCTGTCTGTCTGCTCCCTCGTCTGCGTCGTTGCTGGCGTATGTCAGAGTCGCCACGGATGAGTCGCTTGAAGAACACCTCCGGTCCATACTCGTGTCAAGGTCACCAGTGTAGAAGAGCTGGAAATGATGAGGCGGTTTTGTATTAAAAACAGAGTCTTTAATGAACAACTCTTCTATCTTGTCTCATCTGGTGCAGAGCTTGGCAGAAGGCAAAAGAGAAAGATTTCTGCCCAGCTCGCTGGTTAAATACAGGCACACATCAAAGACATGCAAAACACAAGCCGACATCCCTCGTATCTTAATCCCCCATTTGTCCTGTTAACTCCTCCCTTCGTCTTGGGAGGTGATGGGAAAACCTCTCCTCGCCTTAGGGGGTGAAGGTGTCAAGTCTGTCGCCGCCGCGTCCTGTGACGTCGTTGGTCTTCACACGGCGGTGAGATTCCTTTGTCCTTTCGGAGGTGTGAAGTTCCTTTGCATATGTTGCCCCAAACATTTCCACATGCTCTAACGTATGCAGGTATGGAATATATGAGTAATATATACCACAGACTCACCTTTAGAGACCGAGTGAGGAGCTCAGTCATCTGGGAGAGGCACAGAGTAGAACCGCTGCTCCTCCACATTGAAAGGAGCCAGTTGAGGTGGTTTGGGCATCTGATTAGGATGCCTCCTGGACGCCTCCCACTTGAGGTGTTTTGGGTACATCCCACTGGGAGGAGACCCCGGGGCAGGCCCAGGACTCGCTGGAGAGACTATGTCTCCCAGCTGGTCTGGGAACGCCTTGGTATTCTCTCTGAAGAGCTGGAGCAGGTGGCTGGGGAGAGGGAAGTCTGGGCTTCTCTGCTTGAACTGCTGCCTCTGCGACCCGGACCTCCGGAAAAGTGGTAGAAGGTGGATGGATGGATGGTTACTTTTGTGTTCCCTCGCAATACTTTGTGCTATCTGCCAATACTTTTGCGTTCATTTGCAAAATACTTTTACCATATCTACTTACCTTTAAGGCAAAACACATTAAGTCTTGAAATGGTGTTTGTACTATAACATAATTCTTTCTCTCCTTCAAACAGATGCACATAGTCCACATCAAAGAGCCATACGGCTCTCTGGGTGAGGCAGAACATGATATGGCAGGTATAGCTCTGCTTGCCTTCCTGTTTGAGGTAATATGTTGCAATGGTTTAATATTCACAAGTCTAACTTTTTAGTGACTAAACATATACTGTATATACTACAGTTGAAACCAGAAGTTTACATTCACCATAAAAAAGAATTTTTTGTCCCCTCACTGTTTGACATTAAATCAGACTAAACGTTTCCTGTTTTAGGTTTTAGGATTACCAAAATTATTTCTATTGGCTAAATAATTTTTATATTTACTAATTTATTTATTTTTTAATTTTTTTTTATTACTTTCTTCAAAATCAAAAGTTTACATACATTTCCTTAATATTTGGTAGCACTGCCTTTAAACTGTATGACTTGGGTCAAACATTTTGGGTATCCTTCCACAAGCTTCTCACAATAGTTTACTGGAATTTTGGCCCATTCCTCCTGACAGAACTGGTGTAACCGAGTCAGGTTTGTAGGCCACCTTGCTCACACACGTTTTCAGCTCTGCCCACAAATTTTCTGTGGGATTGAGATCAGGTCTTTGTGATGACCATTCCAAAACACTGACTTTGTTGTTCTGAACTAATTTGGAGGTATGCTTAGGGTCATTGTCCATTTGGAAGGCCCATTTGCATCCAAGCTTTAACTTCCTTGCTGATCTCGAGATGTTGCTTCATTATTTCCACATGTTCTTTCCTCATGATGTCATCTATTTTGTGAAGTTCACCAGTCCCTCCTGCAACAAAACATCCCCACAACATGATGCTGCCACCCCCATACTTCACAGGTGGTATGGTGTTCTCAGGCCTGCAAACTTCTCCCTTTTTCCTCCAAATGTAACAATTGTAGAGGATGTGCTCGAATGATGAGGCTGAGTTTAGTTCTTAAATCAGCTTTATTGACAGAACACATCGTCTAGCATTCTCAAAGCAGGAAAAGAGAAAGAATCATATCTCATCACCATTTTATATGTTTCCAGCATCAGAATTCAAGTCACATGGTGTTTTCAGTAAACATACAGTCACAAAGCATCCATTTGAACCTTCACCACTGTCTCTCATTTCTTGATGAACCGGAAATCTCTCCGGGGCATCTTCTGTGGGACAGAAAGACCAATCTCACACCTCCTCGTTATCTTCTGCAGATTCGAGTCCTTTGTCCTTCCAGACAAGGTGACACCCCCAATACGCATGCAGTCATATCTCTGTGGAAATGTGAGCCCACAATGTGTGTCGCCCACACTACCCCCCCCCCCCCCCAAACGTCTAGTAAGGGCAAAACCTGCATGGCATAAAAAAAAAAGAAAAACACAAAACACTCCATATATCGCTAATCAATCCACCAACTGCCTGGGTTTTAACCTTCTGCCGAATCTGCTGCAACCTGGCTTTGCTGCCCCTGCAACATCTCTCTGCATCTGTGGATTAAAGCTGTTAGCACCTTTCTGTGAAGATTCTGGAGAATGTCCTCTCAGTGGCCTGCCACGGCGGGGGGGCCTCGCGAGCTGCACTTCCTCATCAGCCAAAACAAAAGCGGGTTTGAGCCTGTTTATGCAAATCAACTCCCTTCTGCCCCCTAAATCTAGCAGAAAATGCTTCTGCCCGGTCTCCAGCACTCTGAACGGTCCGTCATAAAACGGCCGCAAACTTGGACGCTGAGCATCATGTCTAACAAAAACAAACTCTGCATTTTTTAAAGCCTTTGGCACAAAAAAGTGTGGGAAACTGTGATGGACCGGGCCAGGGAGCGTGTTTGCTCCCGAGTCGCTCTGCCACGGCTGAGCAGGGGGGCCATTTGGTGCGGGATTATTGGGGAGAAATTCCCCCGGCAAACGGAGAGGTTGTGCAAAAACTAATTCAGCCGGGGAAGCATGCAAATCTTCCTTAGGTGCAGAACGCAACCCCAATAAAACCCATGGAAGTTTGTCCACCCAATTTGTATCCGTCAGCGACGCTCTGAGGGCTGCTATCACGTCGGGGTCACCAGTGTAGAGGATGTGCTCGAATGATGAGGCTGAGTTTAGTTCTTAAATCAGCTTTATTGACAGAACACATCGTCTAGCATTCTCAAAGCAGGAAAAGAGAAAGAATCACATCTCATCACCCTTTTATATGTTTCCAGCATCAGAATTCAAGTCACATGGTGTTTTCAGTAAACATACAGTCACAAAGCATCCCTTTGAACCTTCACCATTGTCTCTCATTTGTTGATGAACCGGAAATCTCTCCGGGGCATCTTCTGTGGGACAAAAAGACCAATCTCACACCTCCTCGTTATCTTCTGCAGATTCGAGTCCTTTGTCCTTCCAGACAAGGTGACACCCCCAATACGCATGCAGTCATATCTCTGTGGAAATGTGAGCCCACAATGTGTGTCGCCCACAACAATGGTCATTATTGCCAAACAGTTTAATTTTAGTTTCATCAGACCACAGGACATGTCTCCAAAAATTAAGGTCTTTGTCCCTGTGTGCATTTGCAAACTGTAATCTGGCTTTTTTTATGTTGCTTTTGGAGTCATAGCTTCTTCCTCAAGGAGTGGCCTTTCAGCCCATATTGGTACAGGACTCGTTTCACTGTGGATAACGACACTCTTTTACCAGCTTCAGCCAAACAGCTTCTTTTACTTTTGCTTGACAGTTGATATGCACATTTCGCACCAAGACGCAGTCGTCTCTGGGACACAGAACCCATCTCCTTCCTGAGTGGTACGATAGCTGGACATTCCCATGGCGTATATAAAGTACTTGTGTATAATTGTTTGAAAAGATGACCATGACAACTTCAGATATCTGGAAATTGTACCCAAGGATGAAGCAGACTTGTGGAGGTCCAGAGTTTTCTTCCTGATATCTTGGTTGATTTCTTTTGATTCTCCCATTATATCACACAGGGAAGCAATGTGTTTGAGGTGTGCCTTAAAATACATCCACAGGCGTGCCTCCAATTAACTCAAATGTTGCTATCAGAAGCTTCAAAAGCCATGACATCATCTGGGCTTTCCCAGATTAAAGGCATAGTAATCTTAGTGTATGTAAACTTCTGACTTTGAAGAAAGTAATAAATAATTTAAAAAAATTTTTTTTTTAACAAATTTAAAAATTTAGCAAATAGAAATTATTTTGATAATCCTAACTGATGTAAAACAGGAAAAGTTTAGTCTGATTTAACGTTAGACAGTGAGAGAAAAAAGGTTATGGGTCTTTTTACACATTATGTGTGAACTTCTGGTTTCAACTGTATATATTATTCAGGCGTTTGCTTTCATGTTGAATGTGTTCTCTTGACAGGAAACAACAGATGACCACCCTCATCTGGACACTGTAATAGACGCGTTGGGGCGAGTACAATTCAATGGTATGGATTCATTCAAATTGAAATCTGGGCAGCTGTGGACAAAAAAAAAAAAAAAATGCAAAAAAATTGGTCATCTTGTAAATTTCTATTTAATGCCCCAACCATTTTCTTCAGATTGATACAAAACTATTTGGATATTTTGTTCTATACACTCCCTTCCTCACATTTACATTTTTAGTCTGAAAACATCTTATCCTTCTGACACTGCAGGCTACATTTTTTGAAACATAAAAAATGTATCAAGAAAGAGGTCAAAACTATAGTTATGTCTACCACCAGTTGAATTAAGAGTTTGAAGCATTACTAAATTCTGATTAACACAAGCTTTAAATGCCTTAAAAATATACCATAATATACTTGTTTTAATCTCTTAAATAGGTGCCAACTCTGCACCTTTATCCTTCCCCTCATGTTTTTTCTGCATTCAGGCAGCATCACAGTAATCTCTAACTTCAGACTCAGTGACCTCGTTCCAGCTTCCAAGGACCTTCACAGCTACTACCGCTACGTCGGCTCCATGACAACTCCAGGATGTGAGCAGGCAGTCGCCTGGACGGTGTTTCATAGGACTTTGTCCATCAGTAGTCGGCAGGTGAGCAACATTAGACAACATTTTTTGAAGTATAAAGAGACATCTGCACAGGAAGCTATATAGAGTAGCTACTTTAAACCATGAAATGTCAATTTGTTATGACGATAGTGTTGTGTGGTGTGTGTGTGTGTGTGGCCCGTGAGGCTTGCCGTACCCACCCTGGGTGTGATCAGGTGGGCACAGCCAATGTATATAGTTCTGTGTTCCTCCTAATAAAGTTCAGTTCACTGCATGGCATAACTCTGACTCTGACTCTGACCATCATTCCCATACATAACATTTTGGCGACGAGCGAAAACTATGGAGGTGTGTGGGCTATCTTCACCTCTGCCGCTGTTTCTGGAGTGTCCTGGAGAGCCAGCGATCCTGTGGCCGGATTGGATGGCGATACTTGGGGGTTACAACGCTGGGTTGGCCCTGGGTAGACTCGACGGAGTTCGAGGACGGGTGCTGCCGGTCCGTCATCTTGGTGCAGAGGGTCAGAGAATTCTTGGCATGTTGGGAAAGACAGAGCGTTATGCGGATACTGTCGGGTGGCTGATTGAAGATTTTGCAGAACGTCCAAGAGACAAGAAGCTGGAGCTGTGGGTAGCGAGACTGTTGGTGCCAAGAGGAGCTAAGCTAGTTTGCTCGGAAGAGCTAAAGGCTCAGTCAGTGGCAACGGGACAGTTAGCCACGACGCTAGGTGAGTGCCAAAACCGAGCTACAAGCTACCAGCTGGGTATCCTGGGGGGACCAGAGCCCCTGTTTATCAATGACGGCGAGCCAGCCGAGGAGCTCAGCACGGTGTGTGACCGAAGCACTGGTGATGTTGATGGCATGGTGAGCAGCGACAGCAGAGAGGGAGAGCAGCGACCGGAGTCTTCCCCGCAGCTGGAGAGGGAGAGCAAGCAGGCTGTGAGCCCCGGAAAGCAGCAGCGACAGCTGGGTGCAGAGGCAGCACAGCGGAGCGCCTCAGACAACGGAGAGGAGGTGCCAGGTGCCACGGAGATCGGGCAGGACCTCAGTGCCAGAAGTCAAAGAGCCCTGGGCGAGGGTACTGGGCGTTATGGCGAGGTGCCTGAGTCAACGAGTGGTGCCGGTGAGCGAGCGTTAGTTTTCCCTGGAATTCGGCCACAGGGGGCCAGAGTGTTTGGGGCTACAGCAGTGGCAGCTGCAGCGGTGTTGAAGGTGGTCGGGAGCGGACCGACAGGCACGGAGGGATGGCGTGCCGGGCAGCAGCACTGCGGGCCCAGACGAGAGAAGCAGTCAGTGGTAAGAAGAGACATTCTCGCCGGGGAGGTCAGCTTCAATCCTGGGGGTAGGCGGCTGCCAGGGCTGCACATGCCATGGGGCTGCCCTGGGCCCCCGAGCCGGTTTTACCTTTGGCTACCCATGGACATTAGTGTAACATGTTGTTCGTCCGTCGTTCTCGACGATGACCAAGGACATCACAGGGAAGAAGACTGGGTGTAGTGTGTCCGGCTGTGGCTGATCAGTCCGATGTGGGCACGGAAGGCTCTGCCACAGGTCGGGCACAGGTGGTCTGCGTGGGCAGAAGATACAAAGGTGGCTCTGGACTTACGAAGCTTACGTTTTCTCTGGGCCTTGGCAATCCTGTTCAGCTCAAAGGAGGCAGTACCTTTGCTGGTACGGCTACGCCAGTCTGGTCGGTCTAGCGCTAGGGTCTTCCAGGTGTCGGGACTGATGTCAAAGCTTTTAAGGGAGGCCTTAAGAGTGTCTTTGTAGAGCTTCTTCTGATCACCTTGTGAGCGCTTGATCTCTGCTAGTTCACTATAGAACAGTCTCTTTGGTAGGCGTGAGTCAGGCATACAAACAAGGTGGCCAGCCCACCTAATCTGGGCTCTCTTGAGCAGGGTGTGGATGCTAGGCAGCTCAGCTCGGGAGAGGACCTCTGTGTCAGGGATTTTGTCCTGCCAGGTGATCTTCAAGAGCTTTCTGAGGCAGTTCAGGTGGAAGCAGTTTAGCTTTCTGGCATGGCACCCAGACTGTCCAGGTCTTGCAGGCGTACAGTAGGGAAGGCAGAACAACTGCCTTGTACACCTTCAGTTTTGTGGTAAGCCTGATACCTCTCCTTTCCCACACTGTTGAACTGGGAGGAGGAGTGATGTTTTGACTTGCGTGTGAATTTGATTTAAGTGAGGGAGAGTTGCGCAGGGTTGTCAGCCTCACTCTCTCGTCCCAGCCTATCTGGATCCAGTGGCAAGATGTAGTCAAGATGGTTGGAGATAGGTTAGGATGCAGTAGATGGCCAGCAGTGTCCTACATACAGTGGGGTAAAAAAGTATTTAGTCAGCCACCAATTGTGCAAGTTCTCCCACTTAAAAGATGAGAGGTCTCCAATTTTCATCATAGGTATACCTCAACTATGAGAGACAAAATAAGAAAAAAAAAATCCAGAAAATCACATTGAAGGATTTTTAATGAATTAATTGGTAAATTCCTCGGTAAAATAAGTATTTGGTCAATAACAAAAGTTCATCTCAATACTTTGTTATATACCCTTTGTTGGCAATGACAGAGGTCAAACATTTTCTGTAAGTTTTCACAAGGTTTTCACACACTGTTGCTGGCATTTTGGCCCATTCCTCCATGCAGATCTCCTCTAGAGCAGTGATGTTTTGGGGCTGTCGCTGGGCAACACAGACTTTCAACTCCCTCCAAAGATTTTCTATGGGGTTGAGATCTGGAGACTGGCTAGGCCACTCCAGGACCTTGAAATGCTTCTTACGAAGCCACTCCTTCGTCGCCTGGGTGGTGTGTTTGGGATCATTGTCATGCTGAAAGACCCAGCCACGTTTCATCTTCAGTGCCCTTGCTGGTGGAAGGAGGTTTTCACTCAAAATCTCACGATACATGGCCCCATTCATTCTTTCCTTTACACGGATCAGTCGTCCTGGTCCCTTTGCAGAAAAACAGCCCCAAAGTATGATGTTTCCACTCCCATGCTTCACAGTAGGTATGGTGTTCTTTCTCCTCCAAACACGACAAGTTGAGTTTTTACCAAAAAGTTCTATTTTGGTTTCATCTGACCATATGACATTCTCCCAATCCTCTTCTGGATCATCCAAATGCTCTCTAGCAAACTTCAGATGGGCCTGGACATGTACTGGCTTAAGCAGGGGGACACGTCTGGCACTGCAGGATTTGAGTCCCTGGCGGCGTAGTGTGTTTCTGATGTAGCCTTTGTTACTTTGGTCCCAGCTCTCTGCAGGTCATTCACTAGGTCCTCCCATGTGGTTCTGGGATTTTTGCTTACCGTTCTCGTGATAATTTTGACCCCACGGGGTGAGATCTTGCGTGGAGCCCCAGATTGAGGGAGATTATCAGTGGTCTTGTATGTCTTCCATTTTCTAATAATTGCTCCCACAGTTGATTTCTTCATACAAAGCTTCTTACCTATTGCAGATTCAGTCTTCCCAGCCTGGTGCAGGTCTACAATTTTGTTTCTGGTGTCCTTTGACAGCTCTTTGGTCTTGGCCATAGTGGAGTTTGGAGTCTGACTGTTTGAGGTTGTGGACAGGTGTCTTTTATACTGATAATGAGTTCAAACAGGTGCCATTAATACAGGTAACGAGTGGAGGACAGAAGAGCCTCTTAAAGAAGAAGTTACAGGTCTGTGAGAGCCACAAATCTTGCTTGTTTGTAGGTGACCAAATACTTATTTTACTGAGGAATTTACCAATTAATTCATTAAAAATCCTTCAATGTGGACTTCCGGGAAGATGGAGGAGAGACATAACGCTTAAACAGAGAGCTCTCCCTAGCCGGATTAAAAATCATCGGTAAATGGCCAACTCGACATAAGCGGATCAATAAACTAAGGGATGAAAACACGAAGGAGCCGGACACAAGGACAAAAGCAGGGTAAAATTGAAGAATTCCTCTCCAACAACGCAGGAAAAACCGCTGAACGCGAAGCCCAAAAAAACGAGGTGTCTACAGCAGAGAAAATGGAGGACGCCAGACTCGAAAACATGAACACTGGCATCGCCAGTTTGGGTAAAGAGTTGAGAGAATTCAAGCGGCAGCTACAGCAGGATTTAGCGGCTCTTAAGGAGGAGCTGAAAAAAGAGATTAAGGAGGAAATTATGGGCCTCCGAAGAGAAATGGAGCGCAAGCTAACAGAAAACATGGAGGAGCTGCGCTCCCAGCGGGCGTGTATGACAGAAGCGCAGGCCCGAATATCGGAGCTGGAAGATTGGAAAAGCGAGGCAAACGAACAACTACAGACCCTGACGACGCAAACGCAGAGGATGCAGGAGAAAATAAACGACTTGGAGAGCAGTTCCAGACGAAGCAATATGCGCATCTTTGGAATTCCGGAGGGCATTGAAGGCAACTCGATGACGAAATTCATGGATCATTTCTTAAAAAAAAGAGCTGGAACTGCCCGAAGAAACGGATCTGCAGATTCAACGAGCGCACAGAACCCCGGCACAGAACCCGAAACCAAACGCTACACCCAGGTCAGTTGTGGTAAACTTTGTGAAATATGACATAAAGGAAAGAATCCTGACGCAAGCATGGAAAAAAAAGATACGAATCGGCGACAAACAGGTATTCTTCGACCATGACTACCCGACAGAAATTGTGCAGCAGCGGAAGAAATATGCCAACATTAAAAAAACGCTGAAAGAGAAAAAAATTAGATTCCAAACGCCGCTAACGAAAATGAGGATTCATTGGGAGGACGGCGTAAGAACCTACAACACGGCCAGAGAGGCAGCGCGGGATATGATGGAGCGGGGCCTTGAGGTAAGCGTGCCGGAGGAAACGGCTGGAGCAGCGGCGGCCCTGAACGCATCACGACAGCCGGAGTGGAGACGAGTGAACGGCGGAAGACGGGGGAGAGACGTGGCGCAGCGGGCCCAGGACAAGCTACAAGGCTTTCAACTGAAAGCCTAGATCATAAAAAAGATTAAGAAAGGCACAGAAGAAATGAAGGCCAAGAAGACAAGGTAAAAGAGAAACAGACGGCTAGGAGAGGTTTAAGTGATATTTGTTGGACATTTCTAGACTAATGATTATTACTTGGATAATAAATACAGGTCTAGGGAGGGCCCCTCACTCGGTGAGGACATTCCCTCCACCCACCAACAGGGACCAGTGGGCAGAAGAAAGGCCCAAAGTACGGAGGTCGAGATTTTTTAATGTGTTTTTATATAAATGTGTTATTTTTGTTGTTAAAGGGGCTAGGAGCACAAGTTAAAAAAATGGAAAAACATGAATATGGGTAAAAATCTTAAGATAATGACACTAAACGTGAATGGTCTGAACTCACCTGTTAAAAGGGAAAGAATAATAAGAAAATTCAAGAAGGAAAAAGCCGAAATTATATTTATGCAAGAGACACATTTGAGCAAGACAGAACATGCGAAACTAAAGAGATTTGGCTATAAGAACTCCTACTACAGTTCATTTAAGGGAGGAACTAAAAGGGGGGTTATGATACTAATTTCAAACAAAATACAATTTGAAAGTGAACAGGAAATCCAGGATAAAGAAGGCAGGTATGTAATAATAAAGGGTAGCATAGATGGTATGCAGATTACATTAGTGAACATCTATGCCCCACCAGAAAGTGACAAGGGTTTTTTTCAACATCTGTTTGATCTCATAGCAACACACAGTGAAGGAGTCCTAATTTGTGGAGGAGACTTAAATGCTGTCATGGATCATGAAGTTGATACAACAAGTGTTAAGAAAACAAAAAAACATGTGTAGAAGCATGCTCAAATAATGAGGCTGAGTTTCAGTCATAAAACCAGCTTTATTTGACAGAACGCAGCTTCTAGCATTCTCAAAGCAGGAAAGAGAAAGAATCATACTTCAACCCCCTTTTATACATTTCCAGCATCAGAATTCAAGCCACATGGTGTCTTCAGTCAACATACAGTTACAAAGCATCCCTTTGAAGCTTCACCATTGTCTCTCATTTCTTGATGAACCGGAATACCCTCCGGGGCGTCTTCTGTGGGACAAAGAGACAAATCTCACACTTCCTTGTTACCTCCTGTAGATTGGAGTCCTTAGTCCTTGCAGACGTGACACTCCACAATACACATTCAGTCCTGTCTCTGTGGCAGCGTGAGCCCACAATATGTGTCGGCCACACTACCCCCCCCCCCCCCCACACGTCTAGTAAGGCAAAATCTGCATGGCATAACAAAAAGAAAAACACAAAGCACTCCATACATTGCTAATCAATCCACCAACTGCCTAGGTTTGAATCTTCTGCCGAATCTGCTGCAACCTGGCTTGGCTGCACCTGCAACATCTCTCTGCACCTGTGGATTAAAGCCGTTAGCACCTCTCTGTGAAGACTTTGGAGAATGTCCCCTTGGCGGCCTGCCCCGGCGGGGGGGCCTCGCGAGCTGCACCTCCTCGTCAGCCAGAACAAAAGCGGGTTTGAGTCTGTTAATGCAAATCAGCTCCCGTCTGCCCCCTAAATCTAGCAGAAAATGCTTCTGTCCGGTCTCCAGCACTCGAAACGGTCCGTCGTAAAACGGCCGCAAACTTGGACGCTGGGCGTCATGTTTAACAAAAACGAACTCTGCATTTTTTAAAGCTTTGGGCACAAAAACGTGTGGGAAACTGTGATGGATTGGGCCAGGAAGTGTGTTTGCTCCTGAGCCGCTCTGCCACGGCTGAGCGGGGGGGCCACTAGGTGCGGGATTATCAGGAAGAAATTCCCCGGGCAAACGAAGCGGTTGGGCGAAAACTAATTCAGCCGGGGAAGCGTGCAAATCTTCCTTAGGTGCAGAATGCAACCCTAATAACACCCATGGAAGTTTGTCTACCCAATTTGTATCCGTTAGCGACGCTCTGAGGGCTGCTTTCAATGACCTGTGAAAGCGTTCGCATAAACCATTAGCCTGGGGGTTATACGCGGTGGTGCGATGAATCTTCACCCCCAAGCTGCGGGCCGTCGATGACCACAGCTCGGAAATAAATTGGGGACCTCTGTCGGACGTTATGTCCGACGGTACACCAAAACGCGCAACCCATGCTGCTAAAAATGCTCGCGCAACTTCTTCCGCTGTGGTTGATGCCAGAGGAACCGCCTCTGGCCAGCGCGTGGTGCGGTCTACCATCGTCAAAAGGTGTGTGTGCCCGTGTGATAACGGAAGCGGCCCGACCAGGTCAATATGCACGTGATCAAAACGCTTAGCGGGGATGTGGAAAGGTTCTAACGGGGCCTTAGTGTGTCTGTGTATTTTAGCTCGCTGACACGCTACGCAGGCTGCTGCCCATTCCTTGACCTGTTTGCGCAACCCGGGCCAAACAAATTTCTCCCCCACCAACTTAATCGATGCGCGCACCCCCGGGTGCGCGAGAGAATGGACCAAGTCAAAAACACGGCGACGCCACGCGGTTGGCACCACAGGGCGGGGCCGTCCCGTGGAGACATCGCAGATTAGCGGGGGCATACCGTTTTGTTGCACCCTGTGCTCCAGCCTTAACCCTGTTGGTCCAGACTGGAGCGCGCGCACGTCCGCGTCGTTAACCTGCTCCGCAGCCATAGCTGCATAATCTAACCCAACACAGACTGGGGCTGCGCGCGCTCCCGCGTCGCTGCCCGGGCCCGCGGCCATGGCTACAGAGTCTGCCCCTATGGGGCTTGGCGGTGCTACTGCACGCGAGAGGCAGTCTGCCACAACATTGTGTTTACCCGCGACATGCTGAATATCAGTAGTGAACTCCGATATTGCGGCTAGTTGCCTTTGTTGCCGGCCTGACCAGGGTTCTGAAATTTTGGCCATCGCAAACGTTAGCGGTTTATGATCCACAAAAGCGGTGAAACGTCGCCCCTCTAACCAGAACTGAAAATGACGGATGGCCAAGTGTAGGGCCAAAAGCTCCCTGTCAAACGCGCTGTATTTCCATTCACTATCGCGCAAGGTCCTGCTGAAAAACGCGAGGGGTTGCCAGGTACCTGCCACAAACTGTTCAACTACCGCCCCCACCGCTACATCGGAAGCGTCAGTGGTGAGCGCCATGCGGGCCGTTGGAACTGGGTGCGCTAACAAAACTGCGTTTGCCAGGGCTGATTTGACCTGGGCAAAAGCGCGCTCCCGCTCCGGAGACCATTCAACTTTATTTGCGGGCTTTTGTTTTTTTAACGCGGTGTACAATGGCTGCATGAGTCGTGCTGCGCTTGGGAGGAAACGGTTGTAAAAATTAACCATCCCTAGAAACTTCTGAAGCGCCTTGACCGTTTGAGGTTGCGGAAAATCCGTTATGGCACGCACTTTATTTGGAAGGGGAACTGCTCCCTCTGCCGAAACGCGATGTCCCAAAAAATCAATCTGCGCCACCCCAAACTGACACTTCGCTGGGTTAACTATTAACCCGTGCTCTGCCAACCTCTGGAAAACTGCTGTGAGGTGTTTTTCATGTTCGCCTTCGGACGCGCTGGCTACCAAAATATCGTCCAAATAAACGAACACGAAAGGCAGGTCGCGTAAAACTGCATCCATCATGCGTTGGAAAGTCTGCGCAGCCCCCTTGAGGCCAAAAGGCATGCGCAAGAACTCAAAAAGGCCGAAAGGCGTTATGACCGCTGTTTTGGGTACATCCTGCGCGCGCACTGGCACCTGGTGATAGCCGCGCACCAAGTCTATTTTAGAAAAAATGCGCGCCCCCGCCAAATGGACAGAAAAATCCTGAATGTGCGGAATCGGGTAGCGGTCATGAGCTGAAACGTTGTTCAACCTGCGGAAATCACCGCAAGGTCGCCACGAGCCGTCAGCTTTTGGGACCATGTGTAACGGCGAAGCCCAAGAGCTCTTGGAACGTCTAACAATGCCCAGTTTTTCCAGATTAGTGAACTCCTCGCGCGCGATGGCCAGTTTAGCTGGGTCCAAGCGCCAAGCCTTTGCAATCGGGGTGACTCTGCCAGGGCCACTCTCACTGCTGGTGGTAGGGTTCGAAGGAAAAGGTGGGCGAAAATGAATTCGCCATCCTCAGAGGCTTTGAGCTGCAGCATCTTCACCATCAGGTCCGCAGGTCTATCGTTTTTGGCCTCCGTCAGCGCCAGGAGCCCCTCTGCTCGTTGTTGGACTGAGGGGGTGAAATGGCTGATCAGCGCGTCCTTCAATGCGCTGTACTTGTCGCTGACTGGTGGATGATTAACCAGATCTTCCACTCTCTGGACCGTGTTGCTGTCCAGCTTCGCTACCACGTGGTAGAATCTTGTGTCATCGTTGGAGATTCTCCGGAGGTTGAACTGCGCCTCGATTGCGCTAAACCATGAGCGCGGGCTGTGCTGCCAGAAATCGGGCAGCCGGATCGTGGAGGCGACCATCAGGCTGGCTTCCACAGAGCCCCGCTCGGGAGAATTCTGTCTGCTCATTCTCCGTCGGGGTCACCAGTGTAGAAGCATGCTCAAATAATGAGGCTGAGTTTCAGTCATAAAACCAGCTTTATTTGACAGAACGCAGCTTCTAGCATTCTCAAAGCAGGAAAGAGAAAGAATCATACTTCAACCCCCTTTTATACATTTCCAGCATCAGAATTCAAGCCACATGGTGTCTTCAGTCAACATACAGTTACAAAGCATCCCTTTGAAGCTTCACCATTGTCTCTCATTTCTTGATGAACCGGAATACCCTCCGGGGCGTCTTCTGTGGGACAAAGAGACAAATCTCACACTTCCTTGTTACCTCCTGTAGATTCGAGTCCTTAGTCCTTGCAGACGTGACACTCCACAATACACATTCAGTCCTGTCTCTGTGGCAGCGTGAGCCCACAATATGTGTCGGCCACACTTGTAACAAAGTTCATAAGAACCTCACTGGCAGAAATGGGTATGGTAGACATATGGAGGGACCTACACCCACTCGAAAAAGACTATACACATTATTCAGCAGTCCATAAAGTACACTCTAGAATAGATTACTTCCTTATGAATGAAGGTGACAGACACAGGGTGAGAAATTGTTGGATTGGAGGGGCAGAAATATCAGATCATAATCCTATATACATGGAAATATATTTAAACAATAGAAAACGACAAACAACATGGAAACTTAACGTAGGACTGTTAAATGATGAGAAAATGAAAGAAAGAATAAAAATAAACAAACGAATATATCCAAGAGAATGACAATGAAGAAGTGGACCCAACAATACTATGGGACGCACTAAAAGCCGTGTTAAGAGGAAAATTAATTGTTGAAACAGGAAAAGCAAATAAGACTAAACTGGAAGCGTATGAACAAAGATGTGAGAGACTGAGGGAATTAGAACGTAAACATCAAAGCACAAATGATCCAAAAATATACCAAGAAATTAAAGAAGAAAAAACAAAGATAAAAGAAACACAAATGGATGAAATTGAAAGGAAAAATAGATATCTAAAGCAAAAATATTATGAAACGGGACCAAAAGCCACAAAACTGCTGGCAAAACGGTTAAGAAAACAACAAACAGTGAATAATGTATACAAGATTAAAGACCCCACCACAAATAAAACCACAGTTAACCCAGAAAACATCGAAGAAATATTCCATAATTTCTACCAAGAACTATACTCGCAACCTGAAGAAACAAACACAAAAGATATTAAAAAATTTCTAGGCACATTGGACTTGCCATCAATAGGAAATCAACAAAATGAAAAGCTAACAGCAGAAATAACAACACAAGAGATCAGAGATGTGATTAAGTCACTTAAAAACAGTAAATCACCAGGTAGTGATGGATACCATCTGAGTTTTATAAACTGTTTATAGAAGAACTCACGCCACAGCTCCTAAAGTCATTTAACTGGACGTTGAACAACAACAAAATACCTCCATCATGGAACGAAGCTATCATTTCAGTTATTTTAAAGCCAGGGAAAGATAAAGAACAATGCGGAAACTATAGACCAATCTCTTTATTAAATGTGGATTATAAAATATATACAACAATTATATGTAAACGAATAAAGACATTCTTGACGGAATTGATAGAAGATGATCAAACTGGTTTCATAGCGGGACGCCAAACACGACAATATCAGGAGAACAATACATATAATTAACCAAATACATAAAGAAAAGAAAAGCGCAGTAATAATGAGTTTAGACGCAGAAAAAGCATTTGACAGGGTTAACTGGAAATTCCTATATAGTGTACTGGAGCGCTTTGGATTTAACGAAAAATCAGTACAATGCATAAGGACGCTATATCAAGAACCTGTGGCAAGAATCAAGATAAACGGTAGCTTAACAGACAAAGTAAATATACAAAGATCAACTAGGCAGGGATGCTGCTTATCGCCCACCTTGTTTGCTCTGTTCATAGAGCCACTGGCTCAAGCGATACGACAAAATAAGAAATTAAAAGGTGTAACAATAAAGGGGGCGGAACACAAGATTGGGCTATTTGCAGACGATATTATAGTTTACCTTGAACAACCAGATGAATCAATAATGGAAATGATGAACTTGATAGAAAATTTTGGAAAATTATCAGGATACAAGATAAACATAACAAAAAGACAAATACTGACATTCCACTATAACCCTCTAAACCAGATAACTGATAAGATCAAACTACACTGGAAACAAAAAGAAATAAAATACCTTGGAGTGAACATACCTAAAGACCTAAGCAAAATATATAAAGCAAACTATGATAGGTTGGAACAAGAAATAAAAAAAGGTATTGATAGATGGTCAATCTTAAATATGGATCTGAATTCAAAAATTGAGACAGTCAAAATCAGCATACAACCTAGATTACTTTACCTCTTCCAGGCTATACCAACAGAGATTCCAGATGCCCAATTCTCAAAGTGGGACAGGATGATATCGAGATTTGTTTGGGGAGGTAAAAAACCAAGAGTGAAATATAAAACCCTCCAATTACCAAAAGAGAAAGGAGGCATGGGCCTACCGAGTCTAAAGGAATATTACTACTCAGCACAAATAAGATATATCATATGTTGGTGCGACGAGGGATATGAGGCAAAATGGAAAGAAATGGAAAAGGAAATTGAGGGACTCCCAGTACAAAGCATAATAGGAGATAAAGATGCATATAAACAAATCAAACAAATAGACCCAATCACTAAATTTACTTTAGAACTATGGTATAAAATAGTACAAAAATATAATATAAAGGAAGACATAAAACTATTGAAATGGGTAGCATTTGACAGTCAGTTTGAACCGGCAAAACAAGATAGGGGATACAAAAATCTGGTGAACAAGGGAATCACAGCATGGGGCAATATTGGAAAAAAAGATCTCGGGAGCTTTGTAAACATCAGGAAAAAATTTAAACTAGAAAGATCGGAATTTTTCAGATATCTGCAGATGAGAGATTATTATATGAAGAAGATTAGGCATAACCTCCAAACAGATGTGAGCGAGATTATACAACTTATTTTAAGCTCATATACAGGAAATAAAATAAGAATTATTTCAAAGCTATATCAGAAACTTATGACAAACAATCATACAAGTAACTATATAAAGGAGAAATGGGAGAAAGAGCTCAATTTAAACATAACAGAAGAAAGCTGGCAGGAAATATGGAAACCACAACACACATCAACAAATTCAAGGACATGGAGGGAATTTGGATGGAAAAACCTGATTCGCTTTTTCATTACACCACAGATTCAAGGAAAATATACAAATACCCAATCTTTATGCTGGAGGGGATGTGGGGTTCAAAATGCAGACCACTCACATATGTTTTGGAAATGCTGCAAAATATCATCATTCTGGAAATCTATACATGTGGCAATACAGAGGATATTAGGATATAATATACCAATGAACTGTAACCTGATGTACTTATGTGATCTTAAAAGAGACAATGTTATACAGGCTGAGGACAGATATCTAGTTAAAATCTTGTTGATTGCATGTAAAAAAACTATCACAAAAAAATGGCGATCAGAAGTTCTTCCTGACCAAGAACAATGGACTGACATTGTTGAGGACATACGTATGATGGAAAAACTAACATATCGACAAAGAATGCAAGAAGGACTATGGGGGAAAAAATGGCGGAAATGGACACACTACAAAGTGCAACAACGAGGCAGAAATTGAAAGAATAACCAAAGACACTGGAAAAACCAGAAAAATTAAGAGATGGAAACTAAAAACTTGATGCTCCAACATTTGTCCCCCCCCCCTTTTTTTTTCTTTTTCTTTTCTTTTTCCCTACCCTAACCCCTTTGTTTTTTAAATGTAGAATGTGATCTGAATGCATTATATATGATGAAAAATGAATAAAAATCTAAGTTACAAAAAAAAAAAATCCTTCAATGTGATTTTCTGGATCCCCCCCCCCCCTCATTTTGTCTCTCATAGTTGAGGTATACCTATGATGAAAATTGGAGACCTCCCTCATCTTTTAAGTGGGAGAACTTTCACAATTGGTGGCTGACTAAATACTTTTTTGCCCCACTGTACCTCACTGTGTCCTAGTTGCGCTAGGACCCAGATATTACATGTTTAATGAACTTTAAGAGACAAGCTATCCAATTATGTGCAAAAACGTCCCAAGTCAGCTTTAATGCATTGACTATACACAGCATTGTTTATGCATTGAGTGCAAGAGAGACCCAAGTCCAGGACTTGGGCCTTTCCTGCATGGATTAAACTTAGTCATAGGTGGCAGCACCAGTCATCCAAGATGTTCAGAAATTGGCGAAATATCTTTCACCAGAGGCTCAGCAGTTCCTCAGTAATTTAACAGTTTGTGATGCTAGGCTTGAAGATGAGTCTGACTTTGACGATTAGTTACCAGTAGATGGACCTCTGTTAATCTGCCCACTTTTAGATGAAAATCTCATTTGCTGGCAGTTATCAAAACAATAGTTTGAATATAAAGTGATCATAAAAGGTGTTCAAAACATGGCATAATTAAAAAAAAAACGTTTTCAACATGTGAGAAATAGATGTTATTGTAGAGAATGCGTTCAAGGATGAGGCTGAGTTTATTTCTCAGGTTCAGCTTTATTAAGTGAACACAGGCTCTATCAATCTCTAGGCAAGGAAAGAGACTGAGCAATCAAATACCACACTCTTATACTCTGCTGGAGCCACGAACCTAAGTCACATGCTGCTTTAGCAAACATATAATCACATGGTACATAATCTCAGTCACAATGCACTCTTTGATGTTTCACTATTGTCTCTTATCCCTCGATGGTCTGGGAATCCTCCTGGGGTATCTTCTCCGAGACAAAGGCCAAAACTCACACCTACTCGTCATCTTATAGTGCTATGAGATGACTGTTGTTGTGAAATGGCGCTATATAAATAAAGCTGAATTGAATTGAATTGAATTGAATCTCCTGTAGATCTCTGCGGGCCCAGACCTCTTTTGTCCCACGAGACGTGAAGCCCCCAATACACATACAGTCATACATTTGTGGGGAAATATGAACTCAATATATGCGCCACATAACCCCCCCCCAAACGTCTATTCAGGGACAAAATATAATCAGACATGTGTGGCAGAAAACATCACAACATATCACAAATCAATCCACCAATTGCTTGGGTTTAAACCTCCTGCCATATCTGCTGTAAGCCGGCTTTGTTCCTTCTGCAGCGGCTCCCTGCATCTGCAAATCAGAATTGTTAGCACATCTCTGTGGTGGCTCCGAACAATGTCTTCCCGGCGGCCTGCCACGGCGGGGGGCCCTGGCCAACTGCACGTGTTCATCAGCCAGAACAAAGGCGGGTTTGAGTCTGTTAATGCAAATCAACTCTTTTCTGTCTCCCAAATCAAGCAAAAAATGTTTCTCCCCTGTTTCCCAACACTCTGAAAGGCCCGTCGTAAGGCGGTCGCAAACCTGGTCGTTGAGCATCATGTCTAACAAAAACAAACTCTGCATTCTTTAAAGCCCTCGGCACAAAAACGCGTGGAAAACTGTGATGAACTGGGCCAGGAAGGGTGTTTGATCCTGTGCCGCTCTGCAACAGCTGAGTGGGGGGGAAATTTGGTGCAGGGTTGTCAGGAAGGAATTCCCCCGGCAAACGGAGGGGTTGAGCAAAAACTAATTCAGCCAGAGAGGCTTGCAAATCCTCCTTAGGTGCAGAACGCAACCCCAATAAAACCCATGGAAGTTTATCCACCCAATTTGTATCCGTGAGACGCTCTGAGGGCTGCTTTCAATGACCTATGAAAGCGTTCGCACAAACCATTAGCCTGGGGGTTATACGCGGTAGTGCGGTGGATCTTCACCCCCAGGCTGTGGGCCATGGATGACCAGAGTTCGGAAACGAATTGGGGACCTCTGTCGGACGTTATGTCTGACGGAACTCCAAAACGCGCGACCCAAGCTGTTAAAAACGCGCGTGCAACGTCTGCTGCCGTAGTTGACGCCAGAGGAACCACTTCTGGCCAACGCGTGGTGCGATCTACCATCGTCAAAAGGTGTGTGCACCCCTGCGACAACGGAAGGGGGCTCACCAAGTCGACAGGCACATGATCGAAACGCTTAGCCGGGATGTGAAAAGGCTCCAACGGGGCTCTAGTGTGCTTGTGTATTTTGGCTCGCTGACACGCTACGCAGGCTGCTGCCCATTCTTTGACCTGTTTATCGTGGGTTCGATCCCAGCCCCCGACCAACAGTGATCTGTGTGGAGTTTGCATGTTCTCCCCGTGTTGCGTAGGTTTACTCCGGGATTTCTCCGGTTTCCTCCCACATGCCAAAAACATGCATGTTAGGTTAATTGGCTGTTCTAAATTGTCCCTAGATATCTGTTTCCTATAGGCCCTTAGAATAGAGGGTTAGTATTAAAGAAAGCGCTTTGAGTGGTCTTTGTGACTAGAAAAGCGCTATATAAGTGCAGGTTAGTTAGTAGTTAGTTAGTTTATGCAACCCCGGCCAAACAAATTTCTCCCCCACCATCTTAATCAATGCGCGCACCCCTGGGTGCGCCAGAGAATGGATTGAGTCAAAAACGCAGCGGCGCCATGCAGCTGGAACCACGGGGCGAGGCCGCCCGGTGGAGACATCGCAGATTAGAGGGGGCATACCTATCTGCTGCACCCTGTGCTCCAGCCTTAACCCTATTGGTCCAGACTGGAGCGCGCACACATCCGCGTCGCTAACCTGCTCCATGGCCATGGCTGCGTAATCTAAACCCACGCGGACCGGGGCTACGAGCGCTTCTGCGCCACAACCCTGGCCCATGGCCACGGCTGCCGAGCCTGCCCCCACGGGGCTTGGCGCTGCTACTGCACGCGAAAGACAGTCTGCCACTACATTATGTTTGCCCGCGACATGCTGAATATCGGTGGTGAACTCCGATATTGCGGCCAGCTGTCTTTGCTGCCAGCCTGACCAAGGCTCTGAAATCTTGGCCATCGCAAACGTTGACGGCTTATGGTCCACAAACACGGTGAAACGGTGCCCCTCCAGCCAGAACTGGAAATGGCGGATGGCCAAATGCAGGGCCAACAGCTCCCTGTCGATCGCGCTGTATTTCCGCTCGTTATCGCGCAAGGTTTTGCTGAAAAACGCGAGAGGTTGCCAGCTCCCTGCCACAAACTGTTCAACGACTGCCCCCACTGCTAAATCAGAAGCGTCCGTGGTGAGCGCCATACGTGCCGTTGGCACCGGGTGTGCCAACAAAACGGCGTTCGCCAGGGCTGATTTGACCTGGGAGAATGTGCGCTCCCGCTCCGGGGACCATTCGATCTTATTTGCAGGTTTTTGTTTTTTAAGTGCCGCGTACAATGGTTGCATGAGCTGCGCTGCGCTTGGGAGGAAGCGGTTATAAAAATTAACCATTCCCAAAAATTCTTGCAATGCTTTGACCGTCTGAGGTTGGGGAAAATCCGTTATTGCGCGTACTTTATCGGGCAGAGGGACCGCTCCTTCTGGTGAAACGCGGTGCCCCAAAAAATCGATTTGCGCCACCCCAAACTGGCACTTCGCCGGGTTAATTATTAACCCGTGCTCTGCCAGCCTCCGAAAAACCGCTGTGAGATGGCTTTCATGTTCGTCTTCGGACGTGCTGGCTACCAAAATATCATCCAAGTAGACGAACATGAAAGGGAAGTTGCGTAAAACTGCATCCATCATGCGCTGGAATGTCTGCGCAGCCCCCTTGAGTCCAAACGGTATACGCAAAAACTCGAAAAGCTCAAAAGGAGTTATTACCGCTGTTTTGGGTATGTCCTGAGCGCGGACTGGGACTTGATGGTACCCACGCACCAAATCTATTTTAGAAAAAATGCACGCCCCCGCTAAATGCACCGAAAAATCCTGGATGTGCGGAATCGGGTAGCGGTCGTGTGCTGAAGCGTTAGTCAACCTGCGGAAACCACCGCAAGGCCGCCACGAGCCAACAGCCTTGGGGACCATATGCAGTGGTGAAGCCCAGGGGCTGTTAGAGCGTCTAATGATGCCCAGTTTTTCCAGGTTGGCGAATTCCTTGCGCGCTATGGCCAGTTTAGCTGGGTCCAAGCGCCGAGCTTTTGCAAAAACGGGGGGCCCGGTGGTAGTTATAAAGTGCTCCACCCCATGTTTAGCCACCGACGCCGAAAATGGTGGGACTGTGAGTGCTGGAAACTGAGTGAGTAGTGCTTGGAACTTACCACCCGCAGCTGTGACGTTGGGCTGTGCAGTAGGCGGGACCACCCGGGCTGTACAGGAAATGGAGTGGAAAGACAGTGCATTAACCAGACGTCTATTAGCAAGATCAACCAATAAACCATTTGAGCACAAAAAATCAGCACCTAACATGTTATGACTGACTGCTGCCATGACGAAAGTCCACTCAAAAGTCCGACCGTGAAAAGACAGGGGGAGGGTCTTCTCCCCGAAGGTCTTGATCATCGAGCCGTTCGCCGCCAACACCAGGGGTCCGCTGGAAGGCGCCAGCCGATCAGCGTAGGAAGGCGTGATGAAACTCAGCTGGGAGCCTGTGTCCACCAGGAACTGCCTCCCTGATTTCCCGTCCGTGAGGTAGAGCAGCTTATTCTTCGCGCCGAGAGCAGCAGCTGCTACCGAATCTCGGTCCTGGCGTTTCCCGAGCGCTTGAACTGGCACGGTGGAATGCACTTGTGTGCCCTCTCGGCGAAACGTCTATGATAAAAGCAGAGGACATCGCGCGCTCCACGTCTCCTGGTCTCCGCCGCTGCCGACGTCAGCGAATCGGGTGCTGCAGCCTCTGGCCCCCTGCCGTCTCCGGGCGCTGCGCTCAGCTCCGCTGCCGCCGTCGTGGCCGTGTGCCGTCTATGTGCGTCGACGAGTCGCTGTGCCTCCTGGCCCAGCTCGTGGTAATCTCGGTTGGTCAGCAGCTGTGAGCTGGCCAGGGTGACTCTCACCGCTGACGGTAGTGTCCTAAGGAAAAGATGGACGAAGATAAAGCCGTCATCATCATCGCCCCTCAGACTCAGCATCCTCGCCATCAGGTCCGCGGGCCTGTCTGCTTCGCCTTCAGTCAACACCAGGAGCTTCTCTGCTCGCTCTCCCAGCGAGGGGGTGAAAGCACGGATGAGAGCGGCTTTCAATGCGCCGTACTTGTCGTCTGGTGGGTGGTTAGTCAGGCTCTCCACCCGCTGTGCTGTGAGGCTGTCCAGCTTTGCGACTACTGGCTGTGCTGCCAGAAATTGGGCAGCTGGACTGCGGTAGCTGCGTTAGCCCGGCTGGCTCCTGATGAGTCCAGTGCGTGAAGGTTGTCACCGGCCATAACTTGTCGTAGGGTCACCAGTGTAGAGAATTCGTTCAAGGATGAGGCTGAGTTTATTTCTCAGGTTCAGCTTTATTAAGTGAACACATGCTCTATCAATCTCTAGGCAAGGAAAGAGACTGAGCAATCAAATACCACACTCTTATACTCTGCTGGAGCCACGAACCTAAGTCACATGATGCTTTAGCAAACATATAATCACATGGTACATAATCTCAGTCACAATGCACTCTTTGATGTTTCACTATTGTCTCTTATCCCTCAATGGTCCGGGAATCCTCCTGGGGTATCTTCTCCGAGACAAAGGCCAAAACTCACACCTACTCGTCATCTCCTGTAGATCTCTGCGGGCCCAGACCTCTTTTGTCCCACGAGACGTGAAGCCCCCAATACACATACAGTCATACATTTGTGGGGAAATATGAACTCAATATATGCGCCACATTATGCGCTTCTTTTCATATGTTCTTATTGTTTAATTCAAGAAGGGCCCAAGTCCAGGGACTTTAGTTTGCCAGTCCTCTGAAATTAAAAAAGTGAAATCCTTCATATTATAGCATTTCTAAGCTATGGCCTTGTGCTATATCTGAGTAAAGTATGAACCATCTGGCATAGACTACCTTTGAGATATGCAATTTATTTGATTTCCTGCAAAAACATATTTCTTGGACTTGGGCCCCTTTTGAATTCACCGATTCAATTAGTTTATACTTAGTCAATGTGAAACCTTGGCCTGTTTGGATGAACACAAAGTCCTTGCAGGAACTGAAGAAATGCATAAACAAAGCTCTTTCTCCACAGCTCTTAGTCTCCCTCTTGTTTTAGTTTTTATAGCAGTCAGGCTATATTAAAGCTTCCCATTTCTGAGTGTGCTCACGGAGATGAACAAAATAGTCTGTGTTCTTCAAGTCATCAAGTTATCTTGAAGTCATGGATGTTTTAGGTCAGCTTGAATGGGGCCATGGCACTATTTGATAGCTTTTCCCCACACATCAAGCATAATGGCTTGATGCAGTGGGATCCCCAGTGGAAGTAAATCCTTAGGAAAGGTAACTTTTGCTGTACTGCCTTGTCTTCACGGTCTTAGCTTTTTTTGGCAACTGCTCAGCCCTTCACCTGGTTAGAATTTTGTGCAGGGCCCAGTTTAGAGTCTGAATCTTTCCTCTTCAAATATTATCCACTGCTGTTTTTCTATCTAGCCACCATGACAGCACGTCTTAACAAGGTTGTTAACCTCCATAAAACACATGAGAAGTAGTAGTAGCCATACTGCATTTATACTGCCACCTACTGACATGGAAGAGCCACTACAGAACCCATGCACAACAATGGCAAATTTACAATTTTCTGGACCAATTAAGAAGTAAAATTAGACAATTTCTCATGGAACCCTGAAAATTCTCTCAAGCCACGGGTTCCTAGGAACTCTGGTTGAAAAACACTTATGTGTTTTTACATTAAGATAAGATAAGCCTTTATTAGTCCCACAACGGGGAAATTCCAGGATTGCAACAGCACAGGGGTAGCAACACTCAGCAACAATCAGAAGGCAAGAAAAAAAAAACAAGCAAGCAAGAGCAGCTAATATACATATGTACATATTACTATAAAATATATATATACACACACACAGACACACAGTGCAGAGCACTGTAGCTGGATGGAATAAATATATGAATATATAAACACAGTGCAGAGCATTGTAGCTAGATGGAATAAATATGTAAATATATAAACACCCACAGTACGGAGCATTGCAGCTAGGTGGAATAAATATGTAAGTATATAAACACACACAGTGCGGAGCATTGTAGCTAGATGGAATAAATATATAGATATATAAAAACACAGTGCGGAGCATTGTAGCTAGATGGAATAAATATATAAATATGAACACACCCAGTGCTGAGCATTGTAGCTAGATGGAATAAATATGTAAATATATAAACACACACAGTGCAGAGCATTGTTGCTAGATGGGATGAAACAGCATAACCGTCTACTTAGTTATCCTACATGGTATGATATTACTCACAAAAAGTTAGGGGATATTTGGCTTTTGGGTGAAATTTATGGAAAATGTAAAAAGTTCATGCTACAGTGATATAAAATCATGAAAGTAGGGCATTTAAGTAGAAGCATGCAATGACGATTTCCTCATCTTAAATAATTTATTGAAACAAAAGCCAACAACAGTGGTGGGTATACCACAGCAAAAAATGTCAATGTCTCAATAACTTGTCATGTGCCCTTGAGCATCAATTACAGCTTGACAACGTCTCATGCTGTTCACAAGTCGACTTATTGTCTGCTGAGGCATGCATTCCACTCTTCTTGAAGGGCGGCCCTCAGGTCATTGAGGTTGTGGGGTGCAAGGTTATGCGCCTCGACACAGCGACTCAGCTGATCCCATAGGTTTTCTATGGGATTCAGGTCTGGCGAAAGTGCAGTCTACTCCATTTGGGGTGGATGAGGCGCAGATGTAGTGTGGCCTACTACTGATCAGAGGGTCAGGGGTTCGATTCCCGCTCTGTCTGCAGTCTGCATGTCAAAGTGTCCTTGAGCACGACACTGAACCCCCAGTTGCTCCTGGTGGCCAAGCTAGTGTCTGTGTGTGTATGGCGGCTCTGCCGCCATCAGTGTGTGAATGTGTGTGTGAATGGGTGGATAGCAGGATCTGTAAAGTGCTTTGGTCATCCAGAGATGAGAAAAAGCACTATATAAGTGAACGCCATTTACCATTTGAGGTACCCCAGCCTCCAGCAGCTGTTCCCTAATGATGCGATCTCGATGAGCTGGAGCATTATCGTCCATGAAGATGAAATTAGGCTTGTGTTGTTCATGCAGGGGCAGAACGACTGGATTAATGATGTTATTCAGGTAGTATCAGCTTATTACAGTACCATTCACAAGGTGTAGGGCAGTTCTGTATTGACTAGACACACCTGTCCCGACTGTAACACCACCACCACCAAAGGCTCATCTGGTGACAACAGTGACTGATGCATAGTGCGCTCCTTGACATCTCCAACATCGTTAGCGGCCATCATTTTTGCTCAACGTGAACTGACTTTCATCACAGAACAGCACTGAGGCCCACTGGTCCCTTGTCCAGCGTAAATACTCCCTGGCCCATGCAAGACGATGACGCACAGTCGTCTAGCACACAACCACACTGACGTAAATGGTTTTGAATGGTCTGACGTGACACTTGGGTGCCTCTCACCCCCCCTTAAATCTGCCTGGAGTTGAGTGGCATTCATCAACCGGTTCCACAGGGCACTGTTCACAATGAAGCGGTCATCAGTGTGGGATGTGGCCAAAGGGTAAAGGGTCTCCACTTCTATGCCTTTCTGTGACTCTTCCAGTCTCCGTATCTCTGTTGCAACCTGCTGATGACACTCTGTGACACTATGCTGAGTGGCCACTTCCCTCTGAGAACATCCCGTTTGAAGCCTCGCAATGGCAAGGTACTGCTGATCAGTTGTTCGGTGCCGTCTTGGTCTTGTGATGTCAAAATATGAACACCATGATGAAGAGGACTGTTTAAATACCAATTCTAATTGAACCAGAAAATTTGTTGGTTGATTCATGGATCAAACACCTGTTGGGAATTTTGCCGTTAAGCACCTTGTTAGAGAACAGGAAGTTATGCAAAAAGTACTGAAACATTGAAAAGTTGGACATGTGCATTCAAAAGGTTAAAGAAGGTCAAATTAAGTTCACCTGTAAAGGTTACAGTGAATTTTAGGTGCATTTTGAAATTTCACCTGAAAGCCCAATATCCCTAACTTTTTGTAAGTAGTGTATCTGTGCATCCCTAGTTTATTTATTTTTTATTTTGTATACCTTATTCCAAAATAAAAAAAAATAAACTAGGAATGCACAGATACACTACTCGCAAAATTAAATGGTATTGCAAAGAAACAGTGACCAGATGTACAGTGGTGTGTGGAAAAAGTGTTTGCCCCCTTCCTGATATCTCTTTTTTTGTATGTTTGTCACACTTAAATGTTTCAGACCATCAAACAAATTTAAATATTTGACAAAGATAACAGAAGTAAACACAAAATGCAGTTTTTAATTGAAGGTGTTTATTAATAAGGGTTAAAAAAAAAATCCAAACCTACATGGCCCTGTGTGAAAAAGTGATTGCCCCCCATTAGAACACAAATTAACTGTGGTTTATCACATCCTTGAAAGCTGAGTTCAATTTTCTAGTCCTTTCTAAAGCTTTGGGACTCCAGCAACCCACAGTGAGAGCCATTATCAACAAATGGCGAAAACATGAAACAGCAGTGAACCTTCCCAGGAGTGGCCGGCAGACCAAAACTACCCCAAGAGCGCAGCGACGACTAATCGAAGTGGTCACAAAAGACCCCACAACAACATCCAACGAACTGCAGGCCTCACTTGCCTCAGTTAAGGTCAGTGTTCATGACTCCACCATAAGAAAGAGACTAGGCAAAAATGGCCTGCAGCGTTCCAAGACGAAAATCACTGCTGAGCAAAAAGAACATAAAGGCTGGTCTCAGTTTTGCCAGAAAATATCCTGATGATTCCCAAGACTTTGGGAAAATACTCTGTGGACTGACGAGACAAAAGAAGAAGAAGGCGTGTGTCCCATTACATCCTGCGTAAAAGTGACGCAGCATTTAAGAAAAGGAACATCATACCAGCAGTAAAATATGGTGGTCGGAGTGTGATGGTCTGGGGCTGTTTTGCTGCTTCAGGACCTGGAAGACTTGATGTGGTAAATGGAACAATGAATTCTGCTGTCTACCAAAAAATCCTGAAGGAGAATGTCCGGCCGTCTGTGTGTGACCTCAAGCTGAAGCACTCTCGGGTTCTGCAGCAGGACAATGATCCAAAACACACCAGCAAGCCGACCTCTGAATGGCTTAAGAAAAACCAAATGAAGACTTTGGAGTAGCCTAGTCAAAGTCCTGACTTGAATCTGATTGAAATGCTGTGGCATGACCTTAAAAAGATGGTTCATGCTTGAAAACCCTCCAATGTGGCTGAATTACAACAATTTTGCAAAGATGAGTGGGCCAAAATTCCTCCACAGTGCTGTAAAAGGCTCATTGCCAGTTACTGCAAACGTTTGATTGCACTTGTTGCTGCTAAGGGTGGCCCAACCAGTTATTAGGTTTAGGGGGCAATCACTTTTTCCTCACAGGGCCATGTATGTTTGGATTCTTTTTCCCCTTAATCATAAACGGCTTCATCTAAAAACTGCATTTTGTGTTCACTTGTGTTATCTTTGTCTAATATTTAAATTTGTTTGATGATCTGAAACATTTAAGTGTGACAAACATACAAAAAAATGAGAAATCAGGAAGGGGGCAAATACTTTCACACCACTGTATTTCTTCCTCTCCATTTTATGAAAGCTAGCTCTGTCCTGGGGCAGCGCCTTGATCCGATGGAGGAGATAGGAGAGAGAAGGACGGTGGCTAAACTGTCATCTCTGCTGGAGTCCGAGTTCCACCCTATGCAGGACATACTGGATGCACTGAGGAGCTCATTTAGCAGCAGACTACATCATCCCAGGTGCACAACCGAGAGGTTTCGTAGGTCCTTCCTACCAACGGCTGTCAGACTGTACAACCTAAGCAGGGCTGCTCGCAGAGATAGCAAAAAGATGTAACAAACTAATAGTTTTTTGAATGCAAAAGATGCAATAGACTTACACAATGGTCCCCTCCGGCATACAACTAGGAACATACCGGTCGCTATGGAGGGTGAGAATATGTATGGGCACATAATCATACCAGGTAGGATAACTAAGTAGACGGTTATGCTGTTTCATTCCATCTAGCAACAATGCTCTGCACTGTGTGTGTTTATATATTTACATATTTATTCCATCTAGCTACAATGGGTGTGTTTATATATCTATATATTTATTCCATCTAGCTACAATGCTCCGCACTGTGTTTTTATATATCTACATATTATTCCATCTAGCTACATTGCTCCGCAGTGTGTGTTTATATACTTGCATATTTATTCCACCTAGCTGCAATGCTCCGTACTGTGGGTGTTTATATATTTACATATTTATTCCATCTAGCTACAATGCTCTGCACTGTGTGTTCATATATTCATATATTTATTCCATCCAGCTACAATGCTCTGCACTGTGTGTCTGTGTGTATATATATATTTTATAGTAATATGTACATATGTATATTAGCTGCTCTTGCTTGCTTGTTTTTTTCTTGCCTTCTGATTGTTGCTCTGAGTGTTGCTATCCCTGTGCTGTTGCAATCCTGGAATTTCCCCGTTGTGGGACTAATAAAGGCTTATCTTATCTTATCTTATGAATAGGTGTCAGGATGTGGAGAATTTCAATGCATTTGACCCAAAAAAAAAGGAATCTAGAACAGATACCTATTGGGGTCTTCACTGAACGGTAAAGTAAATATTAAACTGGGTTATGCTGGTTCAAATTCATTTAATTTCAAGTTAATATTTTGATGACAGCAGAGCTCCATGAATCGAGTAAATGGGGTTGAATCTGAATTTGTGACCCCAAGGTGTGATCAAAAACCGTGCTTCAAAAAATTCCATACAGCACCTCTAAGGTAGACATGTTCTATCCAGTTACTATTTGCAATGATTTTCACTTTACAGTTAAACACTGGAAGAGTAGGAAGTATAGACAAAGTCTGATTAATGATTTACTGTATACCTAAAGCAAAACTTATCAATAAGTTTTCAAATTTTTCTTAATTTCTCAAATAAGAGTCTCTTCAGCCACTGTTATTTTTTATTATTTATTTTTTCCACTACAGCTGGATGCCATAGTTCGGCAGTGTCGATTTTGGACAGGACAGCCCATGACTGACATCTTCCGACCCACACAGCCTCTGGATGGCAGAGTAGTGTACAGCACAAAGTCGGGTACAGCTCCAACTAAAAAAATGCACTTTTTGTTTGCCATTTTTTCAGTTATGATTGTTGAAGTGTGTCTAATGCACTGACTGAGCCACTTGTATAGCATACAGGATGAAAAAGTACCTTAAACCTGCATTCCTTCTACCTGCCAAATGAAGGCAATTCTTGTGTTTCTGTTATTTCAAATTTTAAGTCCACAAAAATAACTGATAACTTTCTTCATACACTTGTAAATAATTTTCCTATCACGGCACATGATGTACTTTATAGTAAACTATGGTCCAATTTGTGGGAAAAAAAACAATATGATTAAGTACTTGCGTTGTGATTGACAAGTTCTTCTGGGTGAACATACTCCGTATTCCTCAGTAAAGGAAAAAAAAAAAAAAACGATGACAGCAATAATCAAAATAGTGAACTGAAGGCTTCATCCATTTTTTATACGCAGTCTTTGGCAATGTAAATAAAGTTGTCTCAGTCATTATCTTGAAGAATCATTGTTAATCAACATTATTTGCTTCTGGTGAAATCCTCATCATTACACACATTTCAGAGAGAAGCTTAAGAAATGAGAAGCACCAGAGCAGATATTCAGGTGTCGTTTTAAAGGGTCTGAATATTATTTTTTTTCTAAATTTAAAGAAAATTCAGCTGTCACTTCACTTGTTTTTATTTTTTTAGCGAGAAAATGAAAATGATAGAATATATTTTAAAATAAGCCAACAGCATTGCAAAATGTGGGGTCTGAAAATTTCCTGGGGGGCACTGTGCATCTGCACATTATACTGATTAAGAAATTCTCAATGGGATGACTGTGTTCTAATGTTTTTACCACAACAGGTCATCAAAATATTATTTTTCCCTATGTTTGATGTCAATGTTATGTTTGACTAATATTTCTTACTACCATCATGAATTTCTGCATCCCAGTTATAATTTATAAGTATGGAATTATTTTAAACAAGCCATTGGAACTCGGACAAACTTCTTTATTATCGCTGATATACATTGTATGTTGTCTTTATTGTTCAAATAAGTGTAAGGCAATTAAAGCATTTGCTTTATGAGGATAAACTGATTTGCTTCCTAACCAAAGTTTCTGTTTACTGTTTTTGCTTTGCATATAATCAAGAGTCACAAAAAAAAAAAATTGTGGTGAAAGTGTAATGCTGGGTATAAGGCTGCGTGTCCAGACTCTGGGCCTCTCTCTCTGGGCACTTTACAGGCTCTCTTTAAAAAGGGCCCAGCCCTATATCCTAGCAACCACTTCACCTGCCACTCATCATTTTAACTCTCTACTAACTGCACTATACTGCAACAAACTGGTAAGAAAACAGGCATCCATCTGAGCGCTTGCTGTTAAATATTGACCAGTGCCTTTTAGCCTGATTCTGATCAGCTGATTAGAGTGGTATGCCACTGATGAGTGATGTGACGCTAAAAAAGTTAAACTTTTTTCAACTTAAGCGCTGTGGGTGCAGTGAAAAAACGCTCATTGCTGTGAATGTTTTTGCAATAAGAATGCCAAGTGCTTTAAATGCTCAACTACACAGAAAATCAGACCATCAATGACGGAGCAGCTCATTCCAGCCTGATGAAATCAACCCAGGAGCGCTCAGATCTCCTGACCGTTGACCTTGACCTTAAGCACTACCTAGATAAGAACAATTTAAGACGTGCCTAAAGTCAAGGTCAGTGGCTTAGGAGGAGAAACGTTTTTCACAAAATCATAAATCTCCTGACTTCTGAACATGACCTTGAGCACAACTTGGATGCAGACCTACCTGAGGATCATTGTTAGTGAGCATCAGGGCAAATGCCTAGAAGGAGTAGTGATCCCCATGAAATGTAGACAGATGGACAGACAGACAGACGGCACACCATCACATTAGCTTCTTTTGGTTTCACTGGAATGAGCTAATTAACAGAAAATAGACACTCCTTGCAGGAAAACAAATGTGTGTGCACACAGCCCTAACCAATGGATTTATTCAAACCCCTAAAGGACTGCCACACTAAACCTTAAATTTCTAACTGCATGAATCAGAACAACTGAAAAAAAAACAAACAAAAAAAAAACATTCACAATAAAATTTCTTTTTTTTTTTACTGATTTTCTTTTATTGGATAAGCATTTTCACATCCTAAATGTTTTGACACTTTTACTGGAACTTTCAAAATAAATACAGTTGCCTGACATTTTTCAGTACATTATAAAGAGCTCATCAACAGATGTATCTTATTAAATCCAAAATTACTGTATAATTAGTATGATTTTTTTCCAATTTAAAAATCGACCACAACACATACAGCATTTCTCAGTCAAAGTAACATCAAACCATTTTTGCATAATCCACACTTTCAATTTTATCTTTGTGGAGAAAAAAAAAATGCAAGTTTTCTGTACCAATAAACAGTGCCATCTGTGGAAAATCACCCACCCTGGAGTAGGCAGAATAATTTTGTTTAAATTTGACATTTTTAAGCAGTTTTTCAGATTTCTGCCTACTCAAGCTTTAAAGGTCCAGCCTTTGCGCTGCACACTACTGTTATTAATTCACTGCATTAATTTGGTCAGGTGTTTTGTGACCACAATGAGCAGAAACATTTTCTGCTTATCCACCATTTAAACCTGTATTTGTCATCTGAAAGGAAATTAACTTTTCATGAGATTGTTGTTTGACTTCACCTTTGACAGTTAAGGTTTCAAATTAAAAGCTGATTAAATTTTATAAGGTAGAGTCTCTCTTTCTGTCTTTTCAGCCAGCTCCTCAGGTGTTCCACCTGTGCAGTGACGCTAGTCTTGGCTGTGCCTCCAGGAGCTCGATACTGCTCCACACTGCTGTTGTAGTCCCACACAGAGGAAACATCAGCTCCAAACAGAGGGCTGAGGTTACCAACACAGATACAAAGGAGAAGGAGAGATTTAAAATCATGACATAAATAAGGCTGGAGGGGAAATATTGTCTGCATGAATGAAACAAGAGGAAAAACTTAGGCTGATAAACATGATTTTAGGTCTTTACAGTATATACATGAGAATGAGAATTGTACAGACACCTTATAGCACTCAGATCTTCGACAGTGAGTTGATTCAGGGGGATATTTTTTAATTCAGCTGCAAACACAGCTTTGCCAGAGAGACCATGGGCTTCTCTGAATGGTACCTGCAATACAGAAAGTTCTACTATAACCAGTGTTGTGGCAACGTGTTACAAAGTAATACACTTGAGTACTCGGATTACCTTTTCTGATTAGCAAGAAATGTAATGTGTTAGTTCTGCGATTATAGCAGTTTATTAACTTTTTCAAGTAAGTATTTTGTTAGTTTTCTGCAATACTCTAAAATGCCCTGAGCATCTGTGAGATAAGATAAGACTTTATTAGTCCCACAATGGGGAAATTACAGGATTGCAGCAGCAAAGGGAGAGCAGCACTCACAGCAATAATAAAGAAGATAAAAAACTGGGTAGAAAATGTCAGGGTTTCTGCTGGTAACATTTCTGTGTGGTGGTACGCCATGTCAAAAACTGTGCCACCATGCTAAGAAAAAAAGATAATAAAAAAAGGAGTTACACAGGAGCCAATTAAAAAAAAAGAGAGACACAGGTTTGCCACAACTGGCATATATAATATTTTCACTAAGAATATAAATGAAGGGATGTCACTGCGCAAGCATGCACCCAAGCAACGCACGTCAAAACAGTCACTGGTAGGAGTGCAGGAGCGTGCCGCTGTTGTGATAATTCCAGTCGCCCGACAAGTGTGTCTAGCATCGCTGTCTGAGAGATAAAACTGAATCTGCAGTGTTTCCCCTACCATTCCTACAATGTATGGAGGTTATTTTCAGTCATGAAGCCAGAAGCATTTGTCGCAGGTACCATAAAAAGTTGTTTCCATCTCATTATGCCATATGCACAAATAAAGGGGGGACATGTCCCCAAACCTGGAAAAAAAAAAGAGAATTGTCCCTTTCAATTCACATTAAGGGAGGTTTTTCCTGTTGTCTGGGTGGTGAGGAGCATTCTAAAAAAAAAAATTGTAAAAATATAGAAATATTATAACAGAAATAACTGCACCTTTGGTCATTTTGGTTAAATTTATTTAATTAAATAACATTTTATTAATACTTTTATATTTCTTTGAAATCAGAGTTGAAATTATTCTATTCTGGCTCTGCAAAATTCTGATCAAAAGTTTAAATTATGAGATTTTATTTTTTTTTTTTTTTACCACAAACAGTAATTTCATTACAAAAACAGACAAAAAATAGCCATAAAATAATCCACAAATTAGCAACAATAAAGTATCAAATGTACAAGAAGCTGTAGTTTTACACGAAGAAATTACACATTTATGAGGAAAACAGTTGCAAATTTAGGTAAAATTACAGAGGAAAAAGTAGAAAACTACAAGAAAATGGATATAAATTTCGAAGGAAAAACCTCAATCTTTGACGACTGTCATTACTCAAGTATTTTTTAAGTGGGTGCTTTTGTACTCTTACTCAGCTAGTAATTTTTTTCTGTGTCTACTTGTAATTATTAATTTCATAAGACAGCACTGCTTTTATACGAGTACAATTTCTGGCTGCTATACCCAGCTCTGATCATACAGTTTTTATTTATACTGACTGCTTTTATTAAAATAAAACTGTTAATAAAAGAAACTGTTGTTATTAAAAGACACTTATGAACACCATGATTCCTTTAAGAGTTTGTCGTTGTCGACCTTCATGTTGCCCTCCGCCCCCTAGGGCTGTAAACCTAGGAGAAAACACTGCAGTCTATATACACAGCCCCCCCCCCCCCCCAACTGCTCTCCACCCCCTCCACAAGTGCATACCTGCCGACTACTCCGGTTTTGCCGTAATGGTTCCAGTTTTCAAGACCCCATTCCGGGTTACGGCTTTATTAATCAAAATTACGTTTTTTCACTAAAAATTCAGTAAAAAATTTTAAATCGTAAAAAAAACCACAAAAGCAATTCCAAACACGAGATTGCTAAGGATCGTATCTAAATTTAGAACAAAGGCAATCGGCACTGCTTCCTGTAGGTGTATTGCGCATGTGCGAGAGGTCTGAGCCTAAGATGCACCCTTTCAGCCAGAACTGGAAGTGGCGTATGGCCAGGTGGAGAGCCATTAACTCTCTGTCAAACACGCTGTATTTACGCTCACTGTCGTGCAAAGACCTGCTAAAAAAGGTGAGCGGCTGCCAAGAACCGGTGACGCATTGCTCCACGACGGCCCCATGGCCATGTCCGAGGCGTCGGTAGTGAGCGCTATCTGAGCCACCGGGTCTGGGTGCGCCAGTAGTGCAGCGTTTGCCAGAGCTGTTTTAACGTCAGAACGCCTGCTCCCGTCCAGTCGACTCTGTCCGCCGGTTTCCATTTCTTGAGTGCGGCGTACAACGGCTGTATGAGTTGGGCTGCGTGGAGGAGGAAACGGTTATAAAAGTTAACCATCCCCCAAAACTCCTGCAGCGCCCTGACATTGATGTTGAGGAGAAAAAATAGCAAAACAATTTAGTTAGATTACTTTTATGATTCCAAACAGTTTGAAATTGACAGTGCACAGTGGACAATGACTCATAACTTTTGAATATTTCTAAGACTTGGCTACATCAGTGATTGTGCAAAATGAGCTGCTCAAGACTCAATGGAGACTGAAACTGGTGATCTGAAATGAATGCTGAAATTATAAAAAGTAATGGTATGAATGAATTTTATTTCTATTATGGAATAGATAAAATTAACTGATTTTGATTTGATCAAGTGTTAAAGCACGTGATGGATAATGCTTGTTGGAATATTTTAGGAATGCTATCTTCTTGGAACATAAGTCAATATTATACAGTAATAAGTGGCATTCAGCTGTTTGTTTTATGTCATTTAAGCACAGTTCTGGTACTTAAAAATTATAAAAACTCAGGAGCTTCGGGGGGCTTCGCCCCCATTGCCCCCCTACCAGGGCTCTGCCCCAGACCCCCTGCTAAATTTTCAGATAATTTCCCCAACCCCAAATCACATCCCTGGAGCCATTGTTTCCATTTGAAATCGCAAAGGAATTAGGTCAGCATTGGGCAGCACGGTGGTGCAGTGGTTAGCACTGTTGCCTTACAGCTAGAAGGTTCCTGGTTCAAATCCCCAGGTTGGCAGGGGTTGGAACCTTTCTGTGTGGAGTTTGCATGTTCTCCCTGTGCTGCGTGGGTTTACTCCGGGGGCTCCGGTTTCCTCCCACAATCCAAAGACATGCATGTTAGGTTAATTGGCTGTTCTAAATTGTCCCTAGATATCTGTTTCCTATAGGCCCTTAGAATAGAGGGTTAGTATTAGTGAAAGCGCTTTGAGTGGTCTTTGTGACTAGAAAAGCGCTATATAAGTGCAGGTTAGTTAGTTAGTTAGTTAGTTAGTATGCGTTTTCATCATGGAAACTGCCGGAGAAAAATCACAAATGAGCGTGAAACCCAAACGAAAATTACAGTCTTTTCGTGAGGAATACTCCAAAGCATTTCCAGGAATTATTATTCACTCAAGAAAGGGTGAAAATTACGCCAACTGCACTTTGTGTAGACAAGATTTTTCGATCGGACATGGAGGAATCAGCGATGTGAAAGACCACGTGGGAACGAAAAAACACAAGTCGAATGCCAATGCCAGTGACACCAGCGGCAAACTTTCTACGTTCTTCGTAAGAAAAATAGAAACATGATTATTGAAGAAATATGAGGTTGTTAGCCACATTTTAACTTGATTTAATGCTAATATTTGTTTGGCGTCGGGGGGCTTTGCCCCCCTGAACCCCCCACCAGGACTTTGTCCTGGACCTACCAGGGCCTGCGACCCCTGGACCCCGGCTAGCTACTAGGCTTTTCAGGTTTTAAAAGTTGGCAGGTATGCAAGTGTCCACCCCGCCCAGAGGAGCAGGAGCCCGTCCAGCCCGGGGCTGCGGTGATCCAGCCCTGGCTACCCAGCGCTCCATTGCCCTTGACAAATTTTGTGATCGTGGTTAATCGTAGTTGATGGTAGTAAGTGCAAACAGTACTTTTTTGGCATGAACTGCACTCTGTACAGAACTATGGAAGCCGCTCTGGGTAGTGACAGACACCAGGCGTTCCATGCAGACACTGCCAAGTCAAACAAGCTGGATCACTGCCATGGAAATCCTCCAAAACGCTGTCATGTTTAAGTTTACAACGTTATCTGTTGGAGCTCTCACCTGGATAATTGTCACAGCCTCCTTCAAAACTTCGCCTGGATGTTGGTTGTTCTTTGGAAGCCGGCTAGACGGCTAGCAGTAAACAGCTACATGCTACGGATGTAGCAGCTGCCAACAGCTGAGGACAGACACTCCACCTGTTTCATCTTCATAGATTTGAGTCCAACTGTTGGTAGGTGAGTAGCAGTGTAAAATTCTCAAGCTGTGTTCGTAATGTCCACTCACTCCCACACCTTGTTTTTGCTGCCTGGTTGGTGACGTCATGGGTGAGATAGTTGTTTATGTTTACAATTTTTCTATTAAAAGGGAAATTGTGTCTGTTGTGACACACGAGGTCCATTGATTTGTGTTCAGCTGGTGGATGATTGCTATGGGAGTGTAGTTGTGTTGCAGTGACGTTACTGAGCCCTGGCATTCTATTGTTTTTTGCACATGTGGTAGTACTTTTGAGGATTTTCTAGAGAACATTCTGGATGGTTTTATCATTTTGGATGTGTTGAGAGGAATGGGCCATGAATGGGCCATGTTCTCCACCTCTGTTGTTGAAGCGGCGGCCCAGAGCTGCGGCTGCAAGGTGGTCGGTGCATCTCGTGGTGGCAACCCCCGAACCAAGTGGTGGACACCAGTGGTGAGGGGGGCCATTAAGCTGAAGAAGGAGTCCCATCAAGCTTGGTTGGCTTGTGGGACTCCCGAAGCAGCTGAGGTGTACCGGCAGGCCAAGCGGAGTGCAGCTCGGGTGGTTGCTGAAGCAAAAACCCGGGTATGGGAGGAGTTCGGTGAGGCCATGGAACAAGACTTTCGGTCTGCCTCAAAGAGATTCTGGCAAACTGTCCGGCGGCTCAGGAGGGGAAAGCAGCTCCCCGTCCACACTGTGTATGGTGCGGATGGGACACTGTTGACTTCGACTGGGGATATCACTGAGATTTGGATCGTCACTTCCTTGTGGTAACGTATCGTCACTTCCTGTTTTGCTGTCTGCCTGTGTGGTTTGCTTTGTGGTTTGCTCTCTAGCCACTAGCTATGGCTACTAGCTCTCTTTCCTCTCCTCCTCTGGTGTGCTCTCTCTGTCAGATGTTTAGCTACACCTCTGCCTCTTTTAGCAATAACGGTAAATGTAATAAATGTTGTCTTTTTGAGGCGCTCGAGGCGAGGTTGTCTGATTTGGAATCCCGGCTCCGCTGCATTGAAACACCGTCTGCGCCAGTTAATCTTGACGGATGCCCATTAGCTGCTGCGGAGCTAGCTAGCTTAGGCCCCACTGTCAGTGGTCCCTCGGCTCTCCTCAGCAGCGAGGAGACTGGGTGGGTGACGGTGAGAAGGAAGCCTAGTCGCAAAGCCCCGGTACACCACCAACCTGTTCACGTTTCTAATCGTTTTTCCCCGCTCAGCGACACACCCGCTGAGGAAAAAACTCTGATCATTGGCGACTCTGTAGTCAGAAACGTGAACCTAGAGACTCCAGCGGCCATAGTCCAATGCATTCCTGGGGCCAGAGCAGGCGACATCGAGTCAAATTTGAAAATGCTGGCTAAAAGTAACTGTAAATATTCCACAATTGTTATTCACGCCGGCATTAATGACATCCGTCTCCGGCAGTCGGAAGTCACGAAACTTAATATAGAATCGGTGTGTGACTTTGCAAAAACGATGTCTGCCACTGTAGTATTCTCTGGGCCCCTCCCCAATCTGACCAGTGATGACATGTTTAGCCGCTCGTCATCCTTGAACCGCTGGCTGTCTGTGTGGTGTCCTAAAAATGACGTGGGCTACATTGACAATTGGAGCTCTTTTTGGGGAAAACCTGGCCTTATGAGACGAGACAGCATTCATCCCACTTTGGATGGTGCTTCTCATTTATCTAACAATCTGGCATCTTTTTTATCCAAATTTCCAAAACCCTGACTACTCAGAGTTGGGACCAGGAAGCAGAGTCGCAGTCTTACACGCCTCTCTGCAGCTCCTCTTCATCCGCCACCCCTCAACTTAGCCCCTGTCTTCCCCATCAGAGAATCGTTGTCTGCTCCCTCCAAAGTGAATAAAAATATAATGTATAAGCATCCCAAAGTGATAAAGCAAAATATTGGTAAAACTCAAATTAAACATAAAGCCTCTAAATTGAATGATTTGGCCTCTGTTCCTCCTCATAATAAAAATTAAATGTGGTTTATTAAATATTAAGTCTCTAACTCCCAAGTCTCTGTTAGTCCATGATTTGTTAATTGATCAGATTGATTTCACTTCCCTTACAGAGACTTGGTTAGGACAAGAGGATTATGTTGGTTTATATGAATCAACTCCCTCTGGTTATTTAAACTGTCAAATTCCCAGAAGTTCTGGTCGTGGAGGAGGAGTGGCAACAATTTACCATTCCAAATTACTAGTTAATGTAAAGCAAAAAACATGTTATAATTCCTTTGAGGGCCTGGTCCTCAGTATTGGGCACTTTAGCAATTTTAGGTTAAACCCAATTTTATTTGCCATAGTTTATCGTCCCCCATCAACCTACTCAGAATTTTTATCCGAATTTGCTGATTTCTTAGCTGATTTAGTGCTGAAATCTGATAGAATAATTATAGTAGGGGACTTTAATATACATGGGGTTGTAGATAGTGACTGCCTTAATGTGGCATTCAATTCAGTATTAGACTCGATTGGGTTTTCTCAGAAAGTAGGAAATTCTACTCATTACCTCCACCATACATTGGACCTTGTTTTGACATATGGCATAGAAACAGAAAATCTTGTAGTGTCTCCTCATAACCCTGTACTGTCAGACCATTGTCTGTTAACCTTTGATTTTACTATTTCTGACTATTTGGCTCCTAAAGAAAAATATTATTACAGTAGATGCCTCTCAGATGATGCTGTTTCCAAATTTATGCAGATTGTTTCCTCTATGCCATGTGTCAACACAACGGAAATAAGCTATAGACAGCTTGCTCCTTCTGTAATTGATAACATGGTGGATAGTGTTTCAGCTTCTCTGCATCAGGCTCTAGACTTGGTGGCCCCCTTAAAAAAGAAAAAGTCTAATCAGAGATTTCTAACTCCTTGGTTCAACACAGAAACTCGTACCTTAAAACAGAAGACTTGTCAATTAGAAAGAAAATGGCGCTCTACTAATTTAGATGAAATCTATTTAGCTTGGAGAAATCATCTTTTAATTTATAAAAAATCTCTTAGAAAAGCTAGAACGAGTTATTACTCTGCATTAATAGAAGAGAACAAGAATAATCCCAGGTTTCTTTTCAGTACTGTAGCCAGGTTGACAAAGAGTCAGGACTCTGTCAATCCTAGCATTCCCTTAGAGCTTACTAGTCAGGACTTTATGAACTTTTTCAATAATAAAATTTCATCCATCAGAGATAAAATCAATCAGATTCTTCCCACAGTTAACTTAAATACTGTAACTACTACAACTCCTTCTATTGATGTCTGTCTTGATGAGTTTACTCCAATCGACCTTTGTGAGTTAGACAAAATAGTTTCCTCATCCAAACCTTCAACTTGTCTTTTAGACCCTATTCCTACCAGGTTATTTAAAGAAGTCTTCCCACTTATTGGTAGCTTTATTCTTCATATAATCAATTCTTCATTAACTTTAGGCCATGTACCGCAGGCTTTTAAAACGGCTGTAATTAAACCCTTACTCAAAAAGCCAACGCTAGATCCAGGAGCTTTAACTAACTATAGACCAATCTCTAATCTCCCTTTCATTTCAAAAATCTTAGAAAGAGTTGTTGCTACACAATTATTTGACCACCTGCAGGGAAATGGTTTACTTGAAGAGTTTCAATCTGGGTTTAGAATCCATCATAGTACTGAAACAGCCTTAGCGAAGGTCACTAACGACCTCCTCACTGCATCTGATAATGGACTAGTTTCTGTACTTGTCCTTTTAGACCTTAGCGCAGCTTTTGATACCATCGATCATAATATTCTACTTGATAGATTAGAACACTATGTTGGACTTAATGGAACTTCGTTGCAATGGTTTAGATCTTATTTATCTGATAGGCTCCAGTTTGTTCATGTAAATAATGAGTTTTCTTTCAATTCAAAGCTTAGTCATGGAGTTCCACAGGGATCTGTGCTAGGCCCTACTCTTTTTAGTTTATATATGCTTCCGTTAGGCAACATTATTAGAAAGCACTGTATACATTTTCATTGTTATGCAGATGACACACAATTATACCTGTCAATGAAGCCAGATGATAGTAATCAATTAGCCAAGTTAGAAGCCTGTCTTAACCACTTGCGCTCCGTTGTTCCGCGGGCGGGCAAGTCTCTGCGTCCTATGACGCACGAGGGCGCGCGAGAGCGCGCTCGTGCGCATGACGCATGATGGTGGTGATGGTGATGTAGTAGCGTCCAAGCGCCACTCAAAAAAAAACTGCAGAGACAGCCGCGAACAGATTAGTTCATCTGATTGACCTCTCATTCGACTAATAAGAGCCTTGAATTGGGTTTCTGAAACCTTGAAGAACCAATGAATGAAAATCTAGGAAGGAGGACCCGCCTACTGTGAACGCAGGAGCCAATTGAAGCACAGAAATTCTGGCTGGGTGAAGCGATATTTACTGCTGCAGAAGGACTCTGTACGAATCTCCTACAGACCCAGGCTCACCCAGCAGCATGGAGAACACCCACAAGTGGGACCTGCACTCATTCCAGCAGAATAGACGGAGGCTGACGACAAAAGTCGTAAATCATTCACCAAAACAGCAATAATGGAATTATATTGATCGGGATCCACGAGCGGAGCAGCGTCGCGTTCGTCTGACGCGTGGGAAGAGCTGTTCGCCACGACTCTGCTGCTTTGAAGAGGTAAGGTGTTATAAGCTAAATTATTATTTATCCCTGAAAACTGTAATCCAAAAATGACTTTTGACCGATCAGTAAATTACAACTGTACGCACGAAATACGAAGTGCGTGCGCCGCGATAAACGGTTCATTTGCCGTGTTCGGACCGTGAACGCCCCCCCCCCCCGCTGCAAAAGAGGAGCGGGGGGGGGGGGGCACGGTCCGAACGCTCCCCGGTCCGCGGGGGGGAAGCATATCAGTCTATTCCATCATGTAGCGATGGCCCTCTTCTGTAGCGAGGGGGGGGGGGGGTGTTCACGGTCCATTCACGGTTCCCCCCCCCCCCCACACACACACACAGTAGCGAGGGGGGGTGGAGCCGCTGTGAAAACATGCAAGGAAAAAAAAAAAAAAAGTGTATTCCGTCATGTAGCGAGGGCCGAATTTGGTCCTTGGTAGCGGGGGGGGGGGGGGGGGGAACGACCCCCCGCACACACACACACAGACACAGCCCTGAGTGTGACCTTTCATTAGAGCCTAAAATGAAGATTCTACATTGAATTATTCAAAAGTTACAGACGTTTTTCCAAACTGTGCCATTTGGCACAATTTGGCACAGTTCCATAACGCCTGGGAACCTGAGAACAAAGCTGTGTAAAATATTCATTTTTGGTGGTATTGTTACCAAATTTGGATCTCAGCTGGATAACACTTGGTTCTACATTTCTGTTGCATTTTCCAGCCGGATCGGACAGCTGTGTGTTATTTACAAGCATTTGTATCCAAAAAAACACTGTGTCCAATTTTTTTTTCTTCAAGTTCAGTATGTTTAGATGACTGTAACTCAGTGGCCGGAGCACGTAGAGAGATTATGTTTTTTTTTGCCAAAAAATTCAAAGTGTTTTCTTTAAAATGAGACCAACCCCATGAAGATGCTGCAAAGGGTTGAATAACAGGTTTCGATTTACTTTGGGCACGTTATTTTGGGGCATTTTTAGGAAAATTGCCCGGAGTGCAAGTGGTTAAGGAAATCAAAGCTTGGATGACTTGTAATTTCCTGCTATTAAATTCAGATAAGACTGAAGTCATTCTTGTTGGTCCAAAAAACCTTAGAAATTCCTTTCCAAATCAAACTTTCAGTTTGGATGCGGTTACTCTTTCTCTTAATAGCTCTGTGAGGGACCTTGGAGTTATTTTTGATCAGGATTTGTCCTTCAATTCACATATTAAATTTGTTTCTAAGACTGCCTTCTATCATTTGCGTAATATTGCCAAGATTAGGAGCATCTTGTCTCAGAGCGATGCTGAGAAACTGATCCACGCTTTTGTTAGCTCGAGATTAGATTATTGTAATTCTTTATTATCAGGCTGTCCTAAAACATCTTTAAAAAGTCTTCAGCTGATCCAAAATGCTGCAGCAAGAGTTTTAACAGGTACTAGAAAGAGAGATCATATCTCTCTGGTTCTGGCCTCCCTTCATTGGCTTCCCATAGAGTTTAGAATTAAGTTTAAAATCCTTCTTCTTACTTACAAAGCTCTAAACAATCAGGCTCCTTTTTATTTAAAAGATCTGATACTACCGTATTATCCTAACAGAGCACTACGCTCCCAAAATGCAGGATTACTTGTAATACCTAGAATCTCCAAAAGTACAATGGGAGGCAGAGCCTTCATTTATCAAGCTCCTCTCCTGTGGAATCAGCTGCCAATCTGGATTCGGGAGTCAGACTCGATCTCTGTTTTTAAGAATAGGGCTAAAACCTACCTTTTTGATATAGCCTACAATTAGGGAGGGATCATGTGTTTCTGAACCCTCCCTTAGTTATGCTGCTAATAGGTTTAGTCAGCCGGGGGACCTCCAGTAATGCACTGGGCCTCACTCCTTTCCTCACTCTCTATGAAATATTTTTTTTTTGCTGGTCATTAACATCTGTTTGTTCTCTCCCATAGATTGAGTCCCCATCGTGCTGTTTGCGCTCTACATGTCTGTTCTTTTCTTCTTCTCTATCCCCTCACCCCCCAGCCAGTCGCAGCAGATGACTGCCCCTCCCTGAGCCTGGTTCTGCTGGAGGTTTCTTCCTGTTAAAAGGGAGTTTTTCCTCTCCACCGTCGCCAAGTGCTTGCTCACAGGGGATCGCCTGATTGCTGGGGTCTTTCTGCAACTGTGGGGGTTCCCCCCTACAGTTGATAGTGCTATGAGATGACTGTTGTTGTGAAATGGCGCTATATAAATAAAGTTGAATTGAATTGAATATCGTCGGGCGGTGGAAGGAATACTTCGAGGATCTCCTCAATCCCACTGATACGCCTTCCACAGAGGAAGCAGGGTTTGGGGACGAGGGGGATGACTCGCCTATCACAGGGGCTGAGGTCGCCAAGGTGGTTAAAAATCTCCTTGGTGGCCGGGCCCCGGGGGTGGACGAGATTCACCCTGAGTACCTCAAGGCCCTGGATGTTGTTGGGTTGTCATGGTTGACACGCCTCTGCAACATTGCGTGGAGGTCGGGGGCAGTGTCTTTGGCATGGCAAACCGGGGTGGTGGTTCCTCTCTTCAAAAAAAGGGGACCGGAGGGTGTGCTCCAACTTTAGAGGGATCACACTCCTCAGCCTCCCTGGAAAGGTCTATGCCAAGGTACTGCAGAGGAGAGTCCGGCCGTTGGTTGAACCTCGGATTCAGGATGAGCAATGTGGTTTTCGTCCTGGCCGTGGCACATCGGACCAGCTCTTTACCCTCTCGAGAATTCTTGAGGGTTCATGGGAGTTTGCCCAACCAGTTTACATGTGTTTTGTGGATTTGGAGAAGGCATTTGACCGCGTCCCTCGTGGATTTTTGTGGGGGGCGCTTTGGGAGTATGGGGTATCGGGCTTGTTGTTACGAGCTATTCGGTCTCTGTACGACCGTTGTGAGAGTTTGGTTCGTATGGCCAACACTCAGTCGGAGTCATTCCCAGTGAGAGTTGGACTCCGCCAGGGCTGCCCTTTGTCACCGATCCTGTTCATAATTTTTATGGACAGGATTTCTAGGCGCAGCCAGGGAATGGAGGGTGTCATGCTTGGTGACCACAGGATCTCATCTCTGTTGTTTGCAGATGATGTTGTCCTGTTGGCTTCATCCAGCAATGACCTACAGCTCTTGCTGGGACGGTTTGCCGCTGAGTGTGAAGCGGTTGGGATGAGAATCAGCACCTCCAAGTCCGAGTCCATGGTCCTCAGCCGGAAAAAGGTGGATTGTCCTCTCCGGGTTGGGGACAGGCTCCTGCCCCAAGTGGAGGAGTTTAAGTATCTTGGGGTCTTGTTCACGAGTGAGGGGAAAATGGAGCGAGAGATCGACAGACGGATTGGAGCAGCATCTGCAGTGATGCGGACGTTGTACCGGTCTGTTGTGGTGAAGAGGGAGCTTAGTTGTAAGGCAAAGCTGTCGATTTACCAGTCAATCTACGTTCCTACTCTCACCTATGGTCACGAGCTTTGGGTAACGAACGAAAGAACGAGATCGTGGATACAAGCGGCTGAAATGAGCTTTCTCCGTAGGATTGCTGGACTCACCCTCAGAGATAGGGTGAGGAGCTCAGTCATCCGAGAGAGGCTCAGAGTAGAACCGCTGCTCCTCCACATTGAAAGGAGTCAGTTGAGGTGGTATGGGCATCTGATTAGGATGCCTCCTGGACGCCTCCCACTTGAGGTGTTTCAGGCACGTCCCACTGGGAGGAGACCCCGGGGCAGACCCAGGACTCGGTGGACAGACTATGTCTCCCAGCTGGTCTGGGAACGCCTTGGTATCCTCTCTGAAGAGCTGGAGCAGGTGGCTGGGGAGAGGGAAGTCTGGGCTTCTCTGCTTGAACTGCTGCCTCCGCGACCCTGACCTCCGGAAAAGCGGTAGAAGATGGATGGATGGATGTGTTGAGAGCTTAAATTAATCTGCAGATGAGAAAGCATGCATATTTGCCCATTTCCATGTTCATAACAGTATGAGAAACTTGAAAAATTACCAACTTAAGGTACACCATCTGAATGGAAGAACATGATGAATGCGTTATTAATCACGATTAAAAATTTTAATCATCCAACACCACACACACACACACCAAGAGTATACAGTGGGGCAAAAAAGTATTTAGTCAGCCACCAATTGTGCTAGTTCTCCCACTTAAAAGATGAGAGAGGTCTCCAATTTTCATCATAGGTATACCTCAACTATGAGAGACAAAATGAGAAAAAAAAAAAATCCAGAAAATCACATTGAAGGATTTTTAAAGAATTTATTTGCAAATTATGGTGGAAAATAAGTATTTGGTCACCTACAAACAAGCAAGATTTCTGGCTCTCACAGACCTATAACTTCTTCTTTAAGAGGCTCCTCTGTCCTCCACTCGTTACCTGTATTAATGGCACCTGTTTTTTTTTTGTTTTTTTTGTTACTTATTTGTACCCGTAGGTAGACTTGGTTTGCAGTCTGGTGACAAGCCACCGGCTGCTGGTCGCTGCGTGCGCGAGCGCCCTAAACCTACATGTTTTTGGTGTGCGGGAGGAAACCGGAGAAATCCCGGAGTAAACCCGCGCAACACGGGGAGAACATGCAAACTCCACACAGCTCACTCCTGTTTGAACTCGTTATCAGTATAAAAGACACCTGTCCACAACCTCAAACAGTCAGACTCCAAACTCCACTATGGCCAAGACTAAAGAGCTGTCAAAGGACACCAGAAACAAAATTGTAGACCTGTACCAGGCTGAGAAGACTGAATCTGCAATAGGTAAGCAGCTTGGTGTGAAGAAATCAACTTGTTAGCAATTATTAGAAAATGGAAGACATACAAGACCACTGATAATCTCCCTCGATCTGGGGCTCCAAGCAAGATTTCACCCCGTGGGGTCAAAATGATCACGAGAACGGAAAGCAAAATTCCCAGAACCACACGGGGGGACCTAGTGAATGACCTGCAGAGAGCTGGGACCAAAGTAACAAAGGCTACCATCAGTAACACACTACGCCGCCAGGGACTCAAATCCTGCAGTGCCAGACGTGTCCCCCTGCTTAAGCCAGTACATGTCCATGCCCGTCTGAAGTTTGCTAGAGAGCATTTGGATGATCCAGAAGAGGATTGGGAGAATGTCATATGGTCAGATGAAACCAAAATAGAACTTTTTGGTAAAAACTCAACTTGTCGTGTTTGGAGGAGAAAGAATGCTGAGTTGCATCCAAAGAACACCATACCTACTGTGAAGCCTGGGGGTGGAAACATCATGCTTTGGGGCTGTTTTTCTGCAAAGGGACCAGGACGACTGATCCGTGTAAAAGAAAGAATGAATGGGGCCATGTATCATGAGATTTTGAGTGTAAACCTCCTTCCATCAGCAAGGGCATTGAAGATGAAACGTGGCTGGGTCTTTCAGCATGACAATGATCCCAAACACACCGCCCGGGCAACGAAGGAGTGGCTTCGTAAGAAGCATTTCAAGGTCCTGGAGTGGCCTAGCCAGTCTCCAGATCTCAACCCCATAGAAAATCTTTGGAGGGAGTTGAAAGTCTGTGCTGCCCAGTGACAGCTCCAAAACATCACTGCTCTAGAGGAGATCTGCATGGAGGAATGGGCCAAAATACCAGCAACAGTGTGTGAAAACCTTGTGAAGACTTAGAGAAAACGTTTGACCTCTGTCATTGCCAACAAAAGGTATATAACAAAGTATTGAGATGAACTTTTGTTATTGACCAAATACTTATTTTCCACCATAATTTGCAAATAAATTCTTTAAAAATCAGACAATGTGATTTTCTGGATTTTTTTTTTTTTTTTACCTCATTTTGTCTCTCATAGTTGAGGTATACCTATGATGAAAATTGGAGACCTTTCTCATCTTTTAAGTGGGAGAACTTGCACAGTTGGTGGCTGACTAAATACTTTTTTTTACCCCACTGTATATGCGTGTCCCACATGGGGCGGGACTCTTGATTCCAACAGAGATGATAGCTTAGCCACCATCTTCCCCTCTCCAAACACCTCTACTGGGTCAAGGTGGTGCCCCAGAACAGAGCTGGCCTGTAGTGCCCATCTTTCTTTGTCTGACTGTACGTGGCGACAGCTTTGTTTCGAAGCTCAGCTCCTTCTTCCCAACAACAGACCGGTACATTGTCTGCGTCACTGCAGATGCTGCTCCTATCTATCTGTAAATTTCTCGCTCCATTCTCCTATCACTCCTGAATAAGCCTCCGAAATACTTGACCTCCTCTACTGGGGGCAGGAGCTTGACCCCAATCCAGAGAGCTGTGTTTAAACCTGGCTTTGCATTAACTAAGACTGCCTTGTATCTGGTCATATGTTAATTGCTCACGCCACCAACCATGTTCCATAAAGTTTATGCAAGCCCCTTTATTTTGCCGTTGACTCCTTTTCAGTGACCAGTGCAATTTTTTTTTTTTTTTTTTTTACTGTCACACCCACACCCCGTATTAACCCCTTAACGCCTGAATTTATTTCCAATTATGAAAAAAAAAAATTCACTTGTGTTTTTGCTTTCAAGTAGATGCTAAATTAAGTTGAGAAAGTTAATTTGACTATAGCACATAAAACAGATATAATTTTAGGTATGATGCAACTTAGCGAAAACAGGCATCTATGGTAAAAAAAAAAATGGTAAAAAAGCACCTGTTCCCATCTCAAGTATGAAGAATCTTTTATTTATACAACAAAGTTATTTTCAGTATTTTCAACTCTCATGACTGCCAAACTACAACCCTAACCCAAACCCTAACCCTAACCCCCTATCCCAAACCAGCAAGTCGACGGACAAGCTGGGGGGAGTCACCGAGAGAGTGATCACAAACCTAACCCTAGCAATCAGGAAATGGATGGTGCTCCGTCTCTGACCGTTCCTCCGAGAAACTAATGCTTGCAAAATGTTCCTAGGTATGTGTTGGAAGTGCTCCAACTGGAAGTGGAGGAATACAGACGGTATTTTGGTTGCATTTGGAGCGGAAGCGGTTTGATGCGAATTCACGACAACAGGAGTCAAGGGGTTAAATACTGACTGTTGCTTCACTGCTGACTTTACTGATTTTATTTTTTTAAATGATATTGAAAGAGCAAGTTTTATTTATTTTAGAGTTTTGAAAGTTAGACATTGTATTAAATCTTCCTAAAATCCCATTCTTTCACTTTCACAATTGTATGGGCTGAATTTGTTTTACTTGGACCTTAAAGTAAATGATCACAAGCGGCAATGTGGAATAAATAATGATGCCCTAAAATCTCTTTTTTGCATTCTTGGCAGTTTATTTTTTATGTTTGGACTTGAAATGTCCATTTCTTATAAGAGGAATGCTTGACCTTTACCACAAAATGAATCAACTAAAGAGAAAAGTCAATAGATGATGCATTAAAAAAAATTATTGTTAGCTGCTGCCCTAGTTGCCTGTTTTTTCTTGTTTCCTGTTTTGTTTTGTTTTTTTACCTTTCACAGCCAATAACACTGAAATGTAGCATTACCTTTCAGTGAAAGTAGTCCTGCAACATTATATTTAAAAAAGAAATTCTACCCAACTGACACTAACATGCAATATATGGAAAACAGAAAAAAAAAACAAACATAATGAGCGGAATCCTAAATCTACTTTGCACTTGGTACGTTGTTAAAATGACAATGTAAGCGTCTGCTTGTTTTTCTGCTCCACAGTCCATTGCTCCCTACCACTTCACTGAACTGTTTATCCACAAAGTGATGCACTCACCCCTTTCCGAACAAGGTAGTAGGCCAGATCAGTGGCCAACATGTCAGGACTGAGGGCAGCTTCCATCATATCCTGGTTGATCTGAAACACACAACAATCAAAGAAAAAGTCACCTGAAAGTTAACATCAGAATAATCTTTTTTTTCTGTACATATTGTATAGAAAAAGGATTCATCTTTTTCTCTACTTGTTCCTGTAGCAATTACAACACCTTCCAACTTCTCCAAACACCTCAGGATCGAAATTAGAAACACTCAACACAGTACTCAAGTTTGGTAATATTTGTCCATGTTGATTTGCACAAAAAAGAAGATTGAAAGTCTGCCCCATGTCTAAATATCAGGATCATAAAATGATGTGCTTGCTACTTGAAATCAATGTTTACAGCTGATGAAAGACAATGCAGACAAAGTCGAGTCCACACATTTATGTACAGTAATATCTGTAACTGCTACCTCTGAACACCACCACAATAAGAGGTAAAATAAAGTAATTGAGATGCGACTGAAGTGTACAAACACTATGTCAATGCAGCCGTGGAGGGTACTCAATACATTTTCCAAAACAGAGAAAAATGAACAATTTCAAAAGATTTCTGACCTTGAGAGTCGATATGACTCCATTTGTCACCTTCAGCACAGCATCGACAGTATCATGGCACTCAAACATGGCTTCCTTGTCTTCCTGAACAGGGAAGAAACAGTACAGCCTTTGAGAGAAAAGTCGAGAAAAAAATATACTTTCCACAAAGAAAAAAGGACACAGTGGTGTACTTTGATACCTGCAGGTCTTTGTTGTAGGTGCTTGGCAGACCCTTCATTGTCATCATGAACCCTGCACACTGAAATAAAAAATTTCATGAGAAAACAGCAGGCAACCAGTGGACTGTTACATTTTGCCTCTAAAAAGTAAATAGAAAGAAAGCCAGTCAAGTTTATTGTCAATTGGTACAGCCAAGTATGTACAGTAGAATGAAATTACATTTCTCCATGCAAGGCGCTGCCACGACTTTCCCTTCCCCCATTTTTTTATGCTGAGCCCAAAGCTAGAAGGCAGGAAGTACCATTTTTATCTGGTCTTCGGTATGACCTGGCTGGGGCTTGATCCCACGTCCTCCCAACTGTGGGGCGGATTCTCTACTACTAGGCTATCGCTCTGGTTAATCCTCAAAACCCTACTAAGTAAAAGTTGCTAACAAGAAGTAAATGCAATCATTTACTAATATGGTTTTAAGGAAAACAGGTTATGCTTTAGGGACATGACTGAACTTATTAGTCTTACTCTGCCAAAGACTCGACCTGCTTTACTCCTGATCAGCTCCAAACTGTCTGCGTTCTTCTTCTGGGGCATGAGACTGCTGCCTGTGCTAAATACACACAAAACATCAAGAAAATATCAAAGCAAGGCACATAAAATATCCAGGCAAACAGGTAGGGTTTCTGCTGATAGCACACCTTATGTATTATGATGTTGCCAATAGCTCCTCTAGGGGTAGAAACTTATCTTTATGATATCCGTATTGTTCAGTTATTATGTCTTTAATGAAATACAGTGGGGTAAAAAAGTATTTAGTCAGCCACCAATTGTGCAAGTTCTCCCACTTAAAAGATGAGAGAGGTCTCCAATTTTCATCATAGGTATACCTCAACTATGAGAGACAAAATAAGGAAAAAAAATCCAGAAAATCACATTGAAGGATTTTTAATGAATTAATTGGTAAATTCCTCGGTAAAATAAGTATTTGGTCAATAACAAAAGTTCATCTCAATACTTTGTTATATACCCTTTGTTGGCAATGACAGAGGTCAAACGTTTTCTGTAAGTCTTCACAAAGTTTTCACACACTGTTGCTGGTATTGTGGCCCATTCCTCCATGCAGATCTCCTCTAGAGCAGTGATGTTTTGGGGCTGTCGCTGGGCAACACGGACTTTTAACTCCCTCCAAAGATTTTCCATGGGGTTGAGATCTAGAGACTGGCTAGGCCACTCCAGGACCTTGAAATGCTTCTTACGAAGCCACTCCTTCGTGGCCCGGGCAGTGTGTTTGGGATCATTGTCATGCTGAAAGACCCAGCCACGTTTCATCTTCAATGCCCTTGCTGATGGAAGGAGGTTTTCACTCAAAATCTCACGATACATGGCCCCATTCATTCTTTCCTTTACACGGATCAATCGTCCTGGTCCCTTTGCAGAAAAATAGCCCCAAAGTATGATGTTTCCACACCCATGCTTCACAGTAGGTATGGTGTTCTTTCTCCTCCAAACACGACAAGTTGAGTTTTTACCAAAAAGTTCTATTTTGATGTCATCTGACCATATGACATTCTCCCAATCCTCTTCTGGATCATCCAAATGCTCTCTAGCAAACTTCAGACGGGCCTGGACATGTACTGGCTTAAGCAGGGGGACACGTCTGGCACTGCAGGATTTGAGTCCCTGGCGGCGTAGTGTGTTTCTGATGTAGCCTTTGTTACTTTGGTCCCAGCTCTCTGCAGGTCATTCACCAGGTCCCCCCGTGTGGTTCTGGGATTTTTGCTCACCGTTCTCGTGATCATTTTGACCCCACGGGGTGAGATCTTGCGTGGAGCCCCAGATCGAGGGAGATTATCAGTGGTCTTGTATGTCTTCCATTTTCTAATAATTGCTCCCACAGTTGATTTCTTCACACCAAGCTGCTTACCTATTGCAGATTCAGTCTTCCCAGCCTGGTGCAGGTCTACAATTTTGTTTCTGGTGTCCTTTGACAGCTCTTTGGTCTTGGCCATAGTGGAGTTTGGAGTCTGACTGTTTGAGGTTGTGGACAGGTGTCTTTTATACTGATCACGAGTTCAAACGGGTGCCATTAATACAGGTAACGAGCGGAGGACAGAGGAGCCTCTTAAAGAAGAAGTTACAGGTCTGTGAGAGCCAGAAATCTTGTTTGTAGGTGACCAAATACTTATTTTACTGAGGAATTTACCAATTTTATTCATTAAAAATCTTTCAATGTGATTTTCTGGATTTTTTTTTTTTCCTCATTTTGTCTCTCATAGTTGAGGTATACCTATGATGAAAATTGGAGACCTCTCTCATCTTTTAAGTGGGAGAACTTGCACAATTGGTGGCTGACTAAATACTTTTTTTCCCCCCACTGCATGTGCAGCGTATTTTCTAAATCTTCATCTCATCACAACTGGGTCCAATAACTTACACAATGTAATAATTTTTAAAATTTAATACACTGATAAACTGACACCTCTTCAATATACTGCATGTTCTTTGCATGGAAAATGCCAGCATTCTGTCAGTAATGTAACTATTACTCTTCCTCATCACATTCTAGTATTCAGAATTGAATCAATTTGCCTTAAAAGACAGGCAATAAACAAGGCTATAGCCGACAACCATATTTTTAATTTTCAATTTTTATTCAAATATTTAAAGATATTTCAGCAATATTGTTACCATGATTTCCTCTACAGCCCAAAACCTAAATCAGCTCAGACTCAAAAGACCCTATGAACCAATCCAAGGCATAGCAGCACAGAAACTACAGCTCTTGAGTTTGTCCTGCTCCCTCATCAATTCTCACCTTCCTCCACCTATAAGAATTATTATTGACTGAGAATGTCCTGAGAATGGCTTTATAGGGCCCATGTTGTAAACCAGACCATCAATGACAGAGTAGCTCATTCTGGCCTGACTTTGAGCACAACCTGGATGCAGACCCACTTAAGGATCATTGCATACGAACTTCCTGAACACTGGGAAATTGCCTAGGTCAGGGGTCTGCAACATTTGCCAAGAAAAGAGCCATTTTGCCCCTGACCAACTAAAACGGAATTAGCCGAGAGCCACAAAAGTTATTTGACCATTAAAATAAAGATTATGGTGCTTATAAAGTTTTATAGGTATATATCACTGAATATACAAGAAATGTAGTTTATATAGGATTTATAAATTCACTATAACAGTGAAGAAAACTGATGGATCTTGGCAAATGAAAAAGCCAGACTCGTGAAAAAAAATGTTATACTGTATGGTGCAGTGTGTAATAATTAGTGTAAATTAGCTGTCAGACCTCAAAATGCAAATATTTTTATTTATACTGGTCATTACTCCCTTATTAAGCATTTATGACAACCTACAGAAGTCATTTGTGTAAATAGTTTGGCATAAAAACTTTGAAAGACGTTACAGTGATCCAAGATGGCCGTTTACATGGAAACAGACTCTCTTCCTGGGTATAAAAAGTAATCTTATAATACAAAAAAACCCCACAGCTGTGAGTTTATTTATTAGAATATATCACGAGAAGTATGCAATTTTAGACTGACCTAACAAAAAAAACTGACCTGTAGGCATCTGCCAGCGTGATGAAGGAGAACTCTTTGGTGCTGTACAATATCAGATCCTCAGCCATCTTACTGAGATGGGTCAAAAACAATGAGGCCCAGAACAAGAACTCCGCTACACAACCAGAAATGTAAAAATTACAGCTCAGTGGAGGATAGTTCCAATCAATTCATGACTGACAGTCGCTTACTGAATATGGTTTACTTACCAACAAAGTCTCTCTGGCCTGTGGCATCCATGCTGTTTAGACTGATGCTATCAAACCCCAACTCTGTATAAACAGTAGGGAGAGCATGAAGGTATTCCAGTTATTAATAAAAATACACATCACCGAAGTAAAGAGCAGCCAGAAACTGTACTCAGGTAAAAGTATCATTACCCTATGATATTAGTCTAAGTAAGAGCAGTAATGAAAAAAAGTTACATGAGTAGTAGTAATGACTTTAATCATGCCAACATATGAGATTTCTTCTCTCAAATTTGTGACCATTTTCTAAGAATTTTTGACTGTTTTTACCTCCGCCAAGGAGGTCATGTTTTTACCGGGGTTTGTTTGTCTGTCTGTCTGTTACCAACATAACTCAACAAGTTATGAACAGATGTTGACTAAATTTTCAGGAAAGGTGTGTAATGGCACGGGGAACAGATGATTAGATTTTGGTGATGATCCGAGAGTGCATACCTCCACCAAGGGCTTTGTTTGTATTTGTGCAGCAAGATTACGCAAAAACTACTGGCTGGATTTGGATGAAATTTTCACCAGAGGTGGTTCTTGGGCTAGAGAGGAACCCATTATATTGTGCTGATGATCTGAGAATGCATACCTCAGCCAAGGCTCTTATCTTCTCACAGTGTGTTAGCAACAGTACTCCAAAACTGATGGACAGACTTTGATGCAGTTTTCACCACAAGTGGCTATAGGCCTACACACAAACCCATTACATTTTGGAGCTGATCCATGAGAAACGGAAGGAGCCTTGGCAGAGGTATGCGCTCTATGAGTGCTTTTCTAGTTTGTAAATGTGAAACTATTGCTACATAGATGTTCAACTTTTGCTATGTAAATTTAGTAAATCTGCAAATGTTTTCTCATAAATTTGCACTTTTACATAAATTTATGACTTTGTTCTTGTACATTTCAGAAATTAGGCTGAGTGTCCACCAAGCAGTTTTTTTCTGCTCTGAGCATCTGTTTTCTGTTCATTTTCTATGCAGTCCAACGTTTAATCTGCTCAGCGCCCTCGGCACCAAAACGCTTTCAGCGGTGAATGTTTTTTATCTGTCTGTTTTTATCTGTTTTTATTTTTATTTTGTTCAAGGTGCTGAAAGTTGAAAAAAGTCCAATTTTTGAAGCACTGCAGGGCTCATCAGCATCACACCTCTGTAACCAGCGGATCATTCTGTGATCAATATTTAACAGCAAAAATTCAGAAGGATTTGCCTCTTCTCACCAGTCTGATGTGGTTTAGGGCAGTTAGCACAGAGTTTCAGAGCAAAAATGTGTCAAAAGCCGATGGCACACTGAGTGACAGGTCAAGCGGTTGCTAGGATACAGGGTGGAGACCTTTTTTTTTTTTAAGAGCACCTGTGAAGCGCCTGCAAAAAGAGGTCGAGTGTTTTTACACACTGTGGACACGTAGCCTTATTCTCATAAATTGGTGAGATTTTCCTCATAAATTTGAAATATTTTTTGGGAATCTAGGACTTAATTGCTGTACATTTAAATACTGATAAACTTGCATTTTTTTCTTGTCAATTTTCATCTTTTATTTGTAAATTTGCAACTTTGTTCTCACCCATTTGGGAGTTTTTTCCTCTTTAATGTGTTTAGTCTGAGCAAAATAATACATAAACTATTAATATATTCTCTATAATATAATCCAAAATATAACAATAGACAGTAAAAAAAAAATAAAAAATCAAGATTTCCACACCAACTTAGAATGAAATACTACATCGTTAGTCATTTTATGACTTAATAGTCATTTCTGGTAAGAACAAGTTATTACCGTATAAAAAGAAAATTTCTAAATAGTTTTCAAATCCGTGAAATCAATGGTAACTCAGAGTACAACCAAATCTACTTCAGTAAAATTACAAGTTTTTCTTCATAAATGTACTTAAGTAAAAATAAAAAGTATTTAAACGGTAAAATACAATTTTGTGAAAAAGTTACTTGAGTACATGTACTTCAGTTATATAAGAATTACTACCCACTTCTGTAAATCACACAATGAGATTAGATGCCGGTGAAGCAATAACAAAGCTTCCAGAAGGACAAGTGGACGAACCTTTTCGCAGAAGCTCCCTGTCAATGTCAAAGGGAGTTCCAGCGATGGCGCCACTTTGGAAAAGAAATAAAGACAAATTCCTATCACATGATCTTGTGTGTTAGTGAACAGAACTGCATAACAGTGAGCGTGCTCAAGCTGTACCTGCCAAGAGGTAATACAGTAACCCTTTGTCTGATCTCCACCAATCGCTCCACATCTCTGCTCAGAGCCACAGCATGACTGCAGGAAAGAGAATTGTTGGATTTATATGAACACCACATTGCTCATCAACAATAAAGATGGGAGACTTAACCTCAGGATCCAGTGGCTCCATCTGATTGGCTGTGCCCTCTGCATGTGTGTGTAACCAGGAAAAAGAACATCAATTTCTCTGAGAATCAGAGAGAGGACAGTCAATTTAAAGGAGAACAGTTATGAGCAGAATAACAAAGGTGTTTTCATATAAGAACATATGTTTCTCACGCTGCTGCCCGTTCCACCATGGTAGATATCAGCTGCAGTGCATCGGCCGTCAGGCCTGAGATGGCATCACGCAGCCATAGCCTCATGTCAGTCACCACCTGGTCAACCAAGACCAAACAACAAAAATTCTTATTAATTATGCCTCAGAAGGCAGCAGTGTAGACATACGATAGTGCATGAGTGTGTCTGTCCATTACCAGGTTTTCAGCTTGCCCAGTCAAAATCAAGTCCAACTAAATGTTTGTATCAATGTATCGCTATATTTTCTCTATATTTTCTCGACTTTTAATTTTCCAGAATTTCGAGATGAGGCTTTGTTGTCAGGATAAACCATGATCTGCTCAGCTTAAGGCAGTGTGTCTGCTGAGTGTTGGGCACTTCACAGGCACTTTTAATCACAGGCACACTTAAAAAAAAAAATAATAGAACAGTCCCCGCCCTGTATTCTGGCAACTGCTTGAACTGTCACTCAAAGCTTGTCATCGGGGTTTCACACATTTTGGAATAAAACTCTCTACTAACGGCACTAAACTGGATCAAACTGATAAGAAAACATACAATTCTCCAAGTTTTGCTGATAAATATTGATCATTGTATATTTTCAGTTTAATTCTGATCAGCCAATTAGAGAGGTGTACTGCTGCATGCTCCAAAAGTTAGCGCAGCAACAAAAAACGCTCACCACTGACAGTGTTTTTGCACCTATGGCACTGAGCACATTAAATGCCTGACTACTTAGAAAATGAAGAGGAAATAGATGCTCAGAGCGGTAAAAAAAAAAAACAAAAAAAAAAAAAAAACATGCTAAGTGGACACACGTCCTAAAGGTTGCGCCAAGACATCAGCACCTATGGTGTTTTCATGCATCAATGAGTCATTAATAACAAACAAAACAAAGGCTACATCCTAAATGGTTCTTTACAGTTTTTTTTTTTTCTCCTGGCTTTGGTCAACAACAGAAGTGTGAAAAATGCAGGATGGCAAGGGAGGATGATGAGGAGGATATGCAGTCAACAGCCTGTGGTAGAACAAAAACCTGCATGGTAGACAGTCACCCCTACAGCTGACAGACATAACAGCTTCACGTTCATCACAAACCTGGTCATTTCTGCTCCTGCCTGTGTGCAGCTTCCCTGCAGCGGCTCCAATCAGCTCCTAAGAAAAGAAGGGGGAAAAAAAAATTATACCTCTCATTACAGCCATCACCAAATCTTCAGAGCTGGAGGAGACTAGCATCTTTTGCCTCTTCAGGAAAATGTGAACTCTTTAAAAGCTACCGTTATTTTCAGATAGACAGTTTTGTCAAAATTTCATTCTGATTTTGACAAATCAAGGTAAGACAGATGTTATTCTAGTTTTATATAGTACTGACAAATTAATTATAAAATAAGACCAAAAGCATAATTTTTGTTTCAACCATTTATTGATACATCCATTTTACCTACCTGCATCTTGGCTCTTACAGATACATATTTTTAGTATGCATTTCTGGATTAATAACCGTTATAAAGCAACATAACTTCATCTTATGGTACTTTGATAATTGTTTTCCAGTGAAAGAATGGACATTTATTCATCCAGTGAGAACTCATAGCAACAGAAAAGCAAATCAAGATACACAAGCTCTATTAGGCTTAAGCCTTAAGAGGTGAAAATGTTGCTGGTTTGCTATATCAGTTTATTAATGCCTTTGAGCTTCATGAGATTTCCTCCTTCATTTAATATCATTGTTACAATGGTATAAAAAGCAGCACAAAAACGTCCAAAACCATTAAATCATAAACTGTTAAATTTCACCATAATTCTGGTTATCAGTCTAGAAAAAAAACCACTGAATTTGTACTTCCTTGAGAAGACTCTACATACACAAAAACACAACACATGTGAGCTACTGTAAATATTGTGAAAGAAGCTTTAACTCACCTTTAGTCTGCGTTCATTGGCAGTATGAATATCTTCATCTCCAGGTTTGACCAAAAAATTATGTTCAGACCACTCTTTATAAATCTGAAATAACAAATGAGGATTTTAATGCCGTGGACTCCTTTAGTGTAATTTTGGATCACTAAATGAGGGGGGGCTGAAAAGTTCATAGTATTTAAATTTGACCAAATGTGGCTTATTTTTCAACATAGTCTCCCCTTCGGTCCACACACTTCTTCCATCATTGTTACAGTGCTTCGATCCCTGCGGTTGAAAAATAAACCACATTTGGTCAAATTTGACCACTATGAACTTTTCACCCCCCCCCCCCATACACTTGGAAAAAATGCTACCTTATAAAATAACCTTGCACAATGTAGCTTTGGATACTTATAAGCCTTTTACTATGATTTCAGCAACACATTTATAAGATGTATATTTTGTGTTTATAAGAAAATAATTAACTTTGCAGGGACCATTTTTATTTCTTATATCAGAAACAAGCTCTTATTACTCAACTCCCTTTAAGAAAAACTTCTTCTGACTGGCAAATCCAACAGTTTGAACAACAGATTTTTGCCTCATTACTTCCAAATATTGGCCCCATTTGATATAAGCATCATCTTTACAGAATAAATACAGTGTATAAAGTATATACAGTAACAAAATTCTTCTAAGAACTGCCATATATGTAGATTATCTACATCTGTATTAGGGATGGGCATAATTTACCGATTAACCGATAATTGATCATTAAGAATTTCACCGAGGAAGTTCATTTTCGTCGACAAACTTTTTTTTTTTTTTTTTTAAAACAATCCGAGGTTATTAAGGCCTAGTGCACGGCCGTCCTCAAACAATGCAATGGCAAAATTTGGGCACCAGGGGGCAACATTACACCATCGCCGTACCCTGGCGTGCCTCAGTTGATACATGCGTGCTTCCGTAGGGCAATCGCCAAATCATGAAGCGGTTATGGCGAAGTGTTGCGTGGGACCATTTCAATTTAAAAAATGACCAGGTGTACTGCAATCACTGCAATGCAGCATACAAATATACCTCATCGACAGGGTCCATGGAACACCTTTATTACGCGAAGAAACCGCCAACAGTGGTTGCGCGCTGAGTAATGGCGGTCGTGAAGATTCTTTTTTTTTTTTTTCAGAAACTTTATTGAGAAGGTCATGAAGATTCAGTGTACACACGTCGAGGGAAGCTGCAGGAGGCGGCGTAGTGGCTCGACGGGAAGACTATTTCGCACAAAATGGCACAAGAGAACAGCAAAAAGTTCCACGCGGCTAGACTAAGCAATACGAGCGATAGAGCAATGAATGCGGTCTTCGTTTGTTGGGTGGCCGCTCGGCAGGGAGAGAGAGCTGGGTAAAACGTCTCGGCCAATCAGCTTGCGGGGTGAAACGTCTCGGCCAATCAGCTTGCGAGATTCCCGAGCCGAGCCAACACGACAACAGCGAACAGAGAGAGAGAGATTTGAGAGAGAGAGAGGTGGATTTGAGTTGTGCGGCGCTCCGTGCTGATACCTGATGTTCTAATGTAGTCTACCTGCCTTGTTACCTACCTAAAAATGTTAATGATTAACCGATTATTAATCATTAATTCTCCCGACGATCGGTGAAGAAAATTTCACCGAATGCCCATCCCCAATCTGTATATTGATGATCCATTGTATGATGCAGAGCATCCATAAAGAGTTGGCCGAAGAAATGACCTAAATGGGGAATAACTGATTGTTTGGCAGCTGACTCTGGTCACATGATGAACTGTTGTTAACTCCCCATAGAAGAATTCAATACCATGGCGCATTTTACCCACTCTCCTATTAACCAGAGTCCACACTGAAGGAGACGCAGTGATACACAAAACTACAATGCATCCAAAACTAGTCTTGTTCTTCAATTAAGACGAAGCAAAGGGAAGTCTCATACCTTTGACATGTTTTGACCGTCATCTGCAGTCTTCTTCAGAAAACGTTGTCTGAAGTCCATGACGTGTCACATCAGCTGTTTTATCCTTTCCGTAGGCGCGACCGACCCAACAGATTTGACAGATCTGCCAGGTTGGTCACGCCCCCCACCATGCAATGGTCTCTGGAGGAGAGAGTCCCAGGTGTGCAAGAGCATGTAGGCTCCATCATCTCGATTCATGGTGTTGTGGGCTCGCTTCCTGATTTCAATTGCTTTTTTGATCCAGCGTTTGTGTATGTTGTCTTCCGATCCAATTATTTTTGCGTTGTTCCAGTCCATGATGTGGTTGTTTATCTTGCAGTGGTCTGATATTGCTGATTTGAGGTTTTCTTTTCTTTCTGCGTTCTTGTGAGTCACCCTCCAGAGACCATTGCATGGCAGGGGGCGTGACCGACCTGGCAGCTCTGTCAAATCTGTCGGGTCGCTCACGTCTACAGAAAGGATAAAACAGTTGATGTGACACGTCACGGACATCAGACGACGTTTTCTGAAGAAGACTGTAGAGGACAGTTGAAACATGTCAAAGGTATGAGACTTCCTGTTGCTTCGTCTTCACAGAAGAACAAGACTAGTTTTACCATTAAGAAGAAAAAATAAACCTGTTTGAGACATTACAATACATCCAACTGATCATACAGCTAACAAAATGGAAATAGGTCATTACAGCATTTTTGTGATAAAAAAATCTGCATTTACCCACAAAACACAAGCATCTTAAAATTAAAATAAAACTGCCAAATTCTAAGTATAAAGTGACCGATCAAGATGAGTAAAAGGCATGAATTTTCCTCAAACAGATCAGAGACTTTTCTTGTAAATGTGCAACCTCTTCCATAATTTTGCATGTTTTTTTTTCTTGGGATTCTTTCCCCAATTTAAATTTGGAACATCTGTCATGTAAATTTCGCTTTTATGTTTAAAGCGTTTATTTTTACAAATTTACCATTTTACTTATATACACTTAATACTTTTTTATTGTAATAACTTTGAAAAATAAATTTCAGAGTATAAGTTCATTCATTCATTCATTCATTCATCTGTTTAATCGCTTAATCCTTTTCAGGTTATGAGGAGGCTGGAGCCTATCCCAGGGCCTTTGGGCATGAGGAAGGGACAGATTGCCAGTCCATCGCAGGGTCAACACAGAGACAGACAAATGTTTACCGTCACATTCATACCTAGAGATCAATTTATCCTGTTAAGGCTAATTAACCTAATGTGCATATCTTTGGACTGTGAGAGGAAACTGGAGAACCCAGCAAAAATCCGCACAGACATGGGAAGAACATGCCAACTCCGCACAGAAAGGTCACCATTGGTCAGTGGTGGGACTGAACCCATGACCTTCTTGCTGTGAAGGCGACAGTGTCAACCACTGCTCCACCAAGCTGCCCCAAAAATGTCATTGTAGAGGTGTCACTTTTTCTTCTGGTTAATTTGTGTGTGTGTGTTTGGGGGGGGTGGGTGGTCTTGTACATTTTGCCACAAATTCTGAGTTATTTTTCTACATTTGTGCTTTCTTGTAAATATTCCTGTAAACTGGGAGGGCTTGTGATAGTTTTTATGCTGTTTGTTCGAAGTTTGTTGGTTTAATCAACCTCCACCAATGAAACTCTATTTTCAGCCGTGTCTGTGTAACAGTATTAACAACACAACTGAAACGTTATTTACAGATTTTAATGAAGTTTTCAGGAGACACTAGAAATTGACTAAGGATGACTCAATGAGACTTGGGGGATGATCTGAACCACCATCAGCTGCCAGAGTTTTCTTTTTGAATAAATGCAGAGCCTTGTTGTCTGCAGACAGCTTATGCTACATGTCCACTGGTCCGGATTTTTCGGAAAGGAATCCGCATACCGCAACCTCTGAGGCTCAGAAAAGGGGTGTGTAGCGTAGTTCTCGGCTAGGTGAAGTCGAGCAATGCAAGAGGAAATACTGGAACAGTCATTATTAACCATGAGCAGATTGTTTTTAATAGTGCTGGTATATTTGCACTACAAAAGGCAACTTTGTCGTTGTCGCCGCCGGTTATGGGTTCACCCAATCCTACAGACCTGCACAATGCATGTCGAATTTGACCGCCTGGTTTGTGAGCTTCAGCTGGATGAGCCCATGTTCCACTGCTCTCCATGCCTCGTTCATTTATATGTTGTTTCTATATGACAGCAAGGAGTGATCATATAGTATCGGGTTGCATGAAACAGCGGTTATTAATTTCTCCTTCAAGTCTTCATAACAACAGGTAATGTACAGCTCTGCTTCTCTTTCCCTCCCCCCACCCCTCGTCTTCTTCTCCAGCTGGCTGGTTCACTGGATTGGTTGACGGGTCCGGCTGTGGGCGGTCTTCAGCTCTCTGCTGCTGCCGGACAATATGGCGTTCTTGGTCTCCATATCTTTAAAACAACTCGGTGAAAAGTGTTTCTAACATCATTTCGTGAGAGAAATAGTAGTGAGTTCAGTTAATGAATCCATTGTTATTTGACATCAAAAACCGCTGGTTTAAAAGTTCAGGACAAGAGTGTTGCCTCCGGTTCATGACTGTATGGAAAAAACCTTTACCGAGAGAGATCTTTATGCAAATGAGCTGTAGGGTACCTACGGGTGACTCAGCACAACAAGTACGGTTTTTGACCGCTCCGCACCCAAATGCTTTCCGCTACAGTTTCAATTCAAAATGAACGGGGAGCGGAAAAATGACGGAACCAGCAAACATGTAGCATCACAGACTGTTGGGGGAAATAAAAATATAAGGATGATTTTAAAAAGCGGGCAGCGCGGTGGCTGAGTGGTTAGCACTGTGGCAGCAGAGCAACTCCCCCTTGGCCGGGGGATCCTGGGTTCGATCCCAGCCCCCGACCAACAGTGATCTGTGTGGAGTTTGCATGTTCTCCCCGTGTCTGTGTGGGTTTACTCCAGGATTTCTCCAGTTTCCTCCCACATGCCAAAAACATGCAAGTTAGGTTAATTGGCATCAAACTGGGGATTCTAAATTGTCCTTAGGTCTGACTGTGAGAGTGAATGGTTGTCTGTCTCTCTGTGTTGGCCCTGCGATGGACTGGTGATCTGTCCAGGGCAGGGGTCACCAACGTGGTGCCTGCGGGCACCATGTCACCCGCAGGGACCACATGAGTCGCCCGCAGGCCTGTTCTAAAAATAGCACAACTCGCAAGTGAGCTGCGTCTAAGATGTAATTTTTTCTGCCGCTGTTTTTTAAAATCACACTTGCATTTATATAGATTTTCAAATGACAATGTCTTAAAAATAAAAAAAATGAAAATATGTTTATTATACGTAAAGTTAAGGTGAATCTGACCTAGTTCAAAGGTCAGTATTGTGCGCATGACAAACCTTCGCGCTTGTGGAGAGTAAGGTAGCGGGCGGTGAAGATGGTGAGCGCAGTGCAGTTTCCTAGCCCAAAAACATGGCAAAAAAAAGACAGAAAATTTATCATTTTCAAAGTGAGCGGGAGGAAGAGTTCTTTTTTACTACCGTGAAAGGAAGCTGCGTGTGTTTCATTTGCGGGGCGACAGCGAAGCGCCACGGAGCGACATTTCACTACCCACTCTTTTTTTTTTGACTTATCTTGTACCCGTAGGTGGATTTGTTCTGCAGTCCGGTGACAAGCCACCAGCTGCCGGTGGCTGTGTAAATGCCCCTTAACTCCCTAACCTGCATGTTTTTTGCATGAAAAACCAGAACACGCAAACTCCACACAGATCACTGTTGGCCGGGGGCAGGGATCAAACCCACGATCCCCGCGATCCCCCGGCCGAGGGTAAACTGCTGCCGCAGTGCTAACCACTGCGCCACCGGGCACATAAGCACTCTCAGCGCTGTTTAGCTTCTTCTCATGAAAGGACAGTGCTGGTTATTACTCCAGCATGATTCTTGGCAAGAACTGTATGGATATAATTCCAGTGAAGAAGAACACACAAAAGTGTGTTTATTAAATGTAACAGATTTTGAGCAGAATTGCAGCAGATTTGTTCAGTTAAAAATGTGATAAGATTTATTTAATATGAAAGTTGATTTTTCTTAAATGTTGCATAACTTTTTCAAACATGGTTCAACATAGTTCATGAATTAAAAGGGTTTAGTTTTTTATGGTTAAAAGGGACTGGTGAAAACTGGACTTTTTTTTATGAAATGTAGAAGTGATCATCTGAACAATTGCTGAGATTAATAAAAATAAAGTGTTGAATATTGCTCTTGTCTGTTACCCATTCTAAGTTATTGATAATTATTTATTTATGTGTATATATATATATATATATATATATATACACACAAACAATTTGTTATTTTAGAGGAGTGTGTCAAGCTGGTGCCCTTCACATGACTCGATATCCATGAAGTAGCTCTTGGTTTCAAAAAGGTTGGTGACCCCTGGTCCAGGGTGTACCCTGCCTCTCGCCCAAAGATGCTGGGATAGACTCCAGCCCCCCCGCGACCCGAAAAGGATTAAGCAGAAGAAGATGGATGGATGAATGGATTTTAAAAAGCTGCCTTGGTGGAGGTTTGCAGTCCATGTGCTCTTTTTTAAGGACTCTGTAAGAGTGAAAGGTTTGCAGATTGAAATCCACAGATGTACTGATTTCCTGTAAACTACGCCTTTACTGAGTCACTGCAAGTGACTGCAGTCAAGTGACCCATCGATTGCAAAGCCACGGTCAAGCCAGCCGTGGCTTAAAGCATCATGCGCGTCTATTCCAGACATTACGGCAGAAGCAAAAATGAAAGCTAACTTTTTTTTAAAATTCAAAGTGCTTTTTTAACAATTTTCAAAGTACAAATAAGATTTGTCATAAACAAAAATTACAAACCAACAGGCCACAGTACAAAAAATTGAGCAAACAACATTTAGCAAGAGTAAAGGGGAAAAAAGAGAAAAAAAATTCAGACAAAAATAACAAAGGAAGACAATAGTTATCTCTATAAAAAAATAATATAGGCCTTATGAAACTAAACCAACCATTTCAAATGTTGCATATAACTTAAAAGTGTGTATATTTTTAACAAGTTTTAGTGATGTACAAAATTAAGGAAAGTCATTTTGTCAGTGGTTTATCTGGGGTTTAGTTTTAAGAAAAATAAAATTTAAAAAAAATCAGCATTTATGAATAAAATGTTTACAAATTAAAATCAAATTGTTTATCATTAATTCTAATTTCTTATTTTCACAATTTAATCCAAAGTTAGTGGTTAATTTCCTCACATTTGGATCCTCACAAAATCATTTCCTTTAGAGGTCACAGAATCATTTTAATGTACTAATGTTCAGACTGACCTACACTAAGAGTGTGATGTGTTTTCAAAAAAAAATTACTGTCAAAATTATTTAAAAAATTAAACCCAAAATCCAATAAATGATTAATAATGATTGGCACATTTCTTAAACTTTTAATCCTCATAAAATAATTTACTTCAGAGGTCACAGAATAAAAGTTCTCCACCTCTATTGTTGAAGCAGCGGCCCAGAGCTGCGGCCGCAAGGTGGTCGGTGCATCTCGTGGTGGCAACCCCCGAACCAAGTGGTGGACACCAGTGGTGAGGGGGGCCATTAAGCTGAAGAAGGAGTCCTATCAGACTTGGTTGGCTTGTGGGACTCCCGAAGCAGCTGAGGTGTACCGGCAGGCCAAGCAGAGTGCAGCTCGGGTGGTTGCTGAAGCAAAAATCCGGGTATGGGAGGAGTTCGGTGAGGCCATGGAACAAGACTTTCGGTCTGCCTCAAAGAGATTCTGGCAAACTGTCCGGCAGCTCAGGAGGGGGAAGCAGCTCCCTGTCCACACTGTGTATGGTGCAGATGGGACGCTGTTGACTTCAACTGGGGATATCGTCAGGCGGTGGAAGGAATACTTTGAGGATCTCCTCAATCCCACTGATACGCCTTCCACAGAGGAAGCAGGGCTTGTGGACGAGGTGGATGACTCGCCAATCACAGGGGTTGAGGTCGCCCAAGTGGTTAAAAATGTCCTTGGTGGCCAGGCCCCGGGGGTGGACAAGATTTGCCCTGAGTACCTCAAGGCCATGGATGTGGTAGGGCCGTCATGGTTGACACGCCTTTTTTTTTTTTTTTTTTTTTTTTTTTTTACTTCCGGCGCCACACAAGTAGGCTGCCTTTTGCAACAGCGGCTCAATTCTGAGTCTTTTTATCTTCCTTCTTCTTTCTAATCCGGTGATAACTTTCTGATCCGGCACACCTTTCACTCTATATATATCACGGACACACAGATCGCCCCAAAGGTCTCCCGAGTCGGCGGACGGAGCCTCTGTTTACAGCAGGAGACGATACAGCAGGGAAGAGCTAGCTAGCACCCAACCGCCACCCGGTGCTAACGGAGAAACTCGACATACCGGGGAACTGAAGCGAAAACGACGCGGGTGCCGGGCTGGAGTTTAGGCGGCATGCAAGAAATATAAGACAGAATAATAAAGAGCGATGGCAAGAACCAAGCAGACCGCCCGTAAATCTACTGGAGGAAAAAGCCCCCAGGAAGCAGCTGGCCACCAAGGCTGCTTGGAAAAGCGCTCCGGCCACCGGCGGAGTGAAGAAGCCTCACCGTTACAGGCCCGGTACCGTGGCTCTGAGAGAGATCCGTCGCTACCAGAAATCCACGGAGCTGTTCATCCGTAAGCTGCCCTTCCAGCGCCTGGTGAGGGAGATCGCTCAGGACTTCAAGACCGACCTGCGCTTCCAGAGCTCTGCCGTCATGGCTCTGCAGGAGGCCAGCGAGGCCTACCTGGTGGGTCTCCTCGTGGACACCAACCTGTGCGCCATCCATGCCAAGAGGGTCACCATCATGCCCAAAGACATCCAGCTGGCCGGCCCCATCCGCGGAGAGAGAGCTTAGACTTTCTACTGCACATCCACCAACCACAATGCTCCGCACTGTGTGTCTATATACTGTATATATATTTATATTAATATGTACATATGTATACTAGCTGCTCTTGTTTTTTCTTGCCTTCTGATTGTTGCTCTGAGTGTTGCTATCCCTGTGCTGTTGCAATCCTGGAATTTTCCCATTGTGGGACTAATAAAGGCTTATCTTAACATTGCGTGGAGGTTGGGGACAGTGCCTTTGGCATGGCAAACCGGGGTGGTGGTTCTTCTCTTCAAAAAAGGGGACCGGAGGGTTTGATCCAACTTTAGAGGGATCACACTCCTCAGCCTCCCTGGGAAGGTCTATGCCAAGGTACTGGAGAGGAGAGTCCGGCCGCTGGTCGAACCTAGGATTCAGGAGGAGCAATGTGGTTTTCGTCCTGGCCGTGGCACATTGGACCAGCTCTTTACCCTTTCGAGAATTCGAGGGTTCGTGGGAGTTTGCCCAACCAGTTTACATGCGTTTTGTGGACTTGGAGAAGGCATTCGACCGCATCCCTCGTGGTTTTTTGTGGGGGGTGCTTCGGGAGTATGGGGTATCGGGCTTGTCGTTACGAGCTATTCGGTCTCTGTATGACCATCGTGAGAGTTTGGTTCGTATTGCCAACACTCGGTCGGACTCATTCCCAGTGAGAGTTGGACTCCGCCAGGGCTGCCCTTTGTCACCGATCCTGTTCATAATTTTTATGGACAGGATTTCTAGGCGCAGCCAGGGAATAGAGGGTGTCATGCTTGGTGACCACAGGATATCATCTCTGTTGTTTGCAGATGATGTTGTCCTGTTGGCTTCATCCATTTTTTTTTTTTTTTTTTTTTTTTCCCCTCTCGGCGCCACACCAGTCGGCTGCCTTTTGCAACAGCGGCTCGATTCCGAGTCTTTTTCCCTTCCTCTCTCTTTTGATCCGTCTTTTTTTTTCACCCCACTTATATCACGGACACACAGATCGTCCTAAATGTCTCCTGAGCCGGTGGACGGAGCCACTGTTTATAGCAGGATACGATACAGCAGAGAACAGCTGCTAGCATTCAACCGCCACCCGGTCCCATTGGAAAAACTCGACATACCGAGAGAACTGAGGCGAAAACGCCGCGGCTGCCGGGCTGGAGTAAGGCGGAGGACAAAAAATATAAGGTACAGACCCTCCCTTCCATCTGTTGTCATGGGAAATGTACGGTCGATACTGGGAAAGTTAGATGAGCTAGCGGCTATCTCCCGTTATGATAGCACATACCGGGAGTGCTCTCTCCTTTTGTTTACTGAGACGTGGCTAACTGAACTAGCAGCAGATGCTAACATTGAGCTGGAGGGTTTTCACATGATACGAGCTGACCGAACACCAGACAGTGGCAAGGCTAGGGGCGGTGGAGTGATAATGTATGTTAACAACAACTGGTGCAGACCGGGACATATCACTGTTAAACAACGACACTGCAGCAAAGACATTGAGTTGCTAGCTGTTAGCATGAGGCCTACATATCTCCCGAGAGAACACTCACACGTGATCTGCATTGTTGTTTATGCAAATCCGACGGCGAACGCTGGGACAGCACGTGACGTCATCCATTCAGTAACCAGCAGGCTGCAGACAGAACACCCAGATGCTCTTCTCCTCATCTCAGGCGATTTCAACCATGTTTCACTGTCTCCCATTCTACCCACGTTCACCCAGTATGTCACATGCCACACTAGAGACACTAAAACACTGGATTTATTCTACGCAAACACTAAGGAGGCGTACACCTCATCACAACTCCCCCCACTCGGGAGATCGGATCACAACTTGGTTCATCTCCGGCCGGTGTACAAACCCCTAGTGCACAGACAACCTCCGGCCATGCACACTGTGGAGTTATGGTCTGAGGAGACAATGGACACCCTAAAGGGCTGTTTTGAAGCCACCGCCTGGAAGCAGCTCTGCGATCCACATGGTGAGGACATCGATGGCCTCATTCACACCTTCACGGGCTACCTCAGCTTCTGTGTGGACAAATCCGTTCCCACCAAGACCATACGGCGTCACTCAAACAACAAACCCTGGATCAACCCTGAGATAAAAACACTTCTGAGAGAGAAGAAGAGGATCTTCAGGTAAGGGAACAGGGAGATGCTGAAGTCCGTACAGAGGGAGCTGAGGAGAAAGATCAGAGAAGGCAAGGACAGCTTCAGGAAGAAGATGGAGGACAAGCTGCAACAGAGCGACATCAGCGGGGTCTGGAGAAACCTCAAAACCATCTCGGGGCTCCAGAATACCTCCCCCCAGGCCACAGGGGGCAGGGAGTGGGCGAACAACCTGAATCTGTTTTTCAATAGATTTGACCAACCGCCCTCCCCCCTGACTGCACAACAACCACTGCTGCCTCTAAAGAAATCAAGTCCTGCTGCCCACTCCCCACTCCACCAACACCCCCCCACTCCCAACACACAGCCCCCCATCCTGACCCTGACCAGGACCCAGGTGAGGACGGAGCTGAGGAAGATCAAGGCGAGGAAGGCGCCGGGACCGGACGGCATCAGTGCAAAGCTCCTCAAGTCCTGTGCAGACCAGCTGTGTGGGATTGTGACGTATATCTTCAACATGAGCCTGAAACTGGGGAGGGTACCACAGCTATGGAAAACATCTTGTGTGGTACCTGTACCAAAAACTTCCCACCCCAAAGACCTGAACAGCTACAGACCGGTGGCCTTGACGTCCCACTTGATGAAGACCCTGGAGAGACTGCTCCTTGCTCACCTCCGCCCCCTGGTGGAACCAGCGATGGATCCACTCCAGTTCGCCTACCAGCATGGCATTGGGGTGGAGGATGCGGTGATCTTCCTCCTTCACCGTTCTCTGTCCCACCTGGAGAAGCCCGGGAATATGGTGAGGATCATGTTCTTTGACTTCTCCAGTGCTATCAACACCATCCAACCGATGATCCTGAAGGACAAGCTGCTGCGCGCAGGGGTGGACCAGCACCTGTCATCATGGATCCTGGACTACCTCACGAACCGGCCTCAGTTTGTGAGAACCCGGGACTGTGTGTCCGACACGATCATCAGTAGCACGGGGGCCCCCCAGGGAACGGTGCTGGCTCCCTTCCTGTTCACTCTTTATACTGCGGACTTCTCACACAACACAACACACTGCCATCTACAGAAGTTCTCTGATGACTCTGCGATCGTTGGCCTCATCTCCAATGGAGATGAAGCTGAGTACAGAGGGCTTATCCAGGACTTCGTGGACTGGTGCCATCGGAACTGCCTCCAGATCAACGCGAGGAAAACTAAGGAGCTGGTGGTGGACTGCCGCAGGCATGGGCAGCCCCTCACAGTACCAGTAAATATACAGGGAACAGACATCGAGATGGTGACATCCTATAAGTACCTGGGTATTCATCTGAACAATAAACTAGACTGGTCACACAATACTGATGCACTCTACAAGAAGGGACAGCGCAGGCTGTTCCTGCTGAGGAGACTCAGGTCTTTTGGTGTACAAGGGGCGCTGCTGAAGTCATTCTATGACACGGTGGTGGCATCAGCCATCACTTTTGGAGTGGTCTGCTGGGGCAGTGGCATTACTGCAGCCGATAGGAAGAGACTGAACAAACTGATTAAGAAAGCTAGCTCTGTCCTGGGGCAGCGCCTTGATCCGATGGAGGAGATAGGAGAGAGAAGGACGGTGGCTAAACTGTCATCTCTGCTGGAGTCCGAGTTCCACCCTATGCAGGACATACTGAATGCACTGAGGAGCTCATTTAGCAGCAGACTACATCATCCCAGGTGCACAACCGAGAGGTTTCGTAGGTCCTTCCTACCAACGGCTGTCAGACTGTACAACCTAAGCAGGGCTGCTCGCAGAGATAGCAAAAAGACGTAACAAACTAATAGTTTTTTGAATGCAAAAGATGCAATAGACTTACACAATGGTCCCCTCCGGCATACAACTAGGAACTTACCGGTCGCTATGGAGGGTGAGAATATGTATGGGCACATAATCATACCATGTAGGATAACTAAGTAGACGGTTATGCTGTTTCATTCCATCTAGCAACAATGCTCTGCACTGTGTGTGTTTATATATTTACATATTTATTCCATCTAGCTACAATGCTCAGCACTGGGTGTGTTTATATATTTATATATCTACATATTATTCCATCTAGCTACATTGCTCCGCACTGTGTGTGTTTATATACTTGCATATTTATTCCACCTAGCTGCAATGCTCCGTACTGTGGGTGTTTATATATTTACATATTTATTCCATCTAGCTACAATGCTCTGCACTGTGTGTTCATATATTCATATATTTATTCCATCCAGCTACAATGCTCTGCACTGTGTGTCTGTGTGTGTGTGTATATATATATATTTTATAGTAATACGTACATATGTATATTAGCTGCTCTTGCTTGCTTGTTTTTTTTGTTTTTTTTTTTTTCTTGCCTTCTGATTGTTGCTCTGAGTGTTGCTATCCCTGTGCTGTTGCAATCCTGGAATTTCCCCGTTGTGGGACTAATAAAGGCTTATCTTATCTTATCTTATCTTATCCAGCAATGACCTACAGTTCTTGCTTGGACGGTTTGCTGCTGAGTGTGAAGCGGCTGGGATGAGAATCAACACCTCCAAGTCCAAGTCCATGGTCCTCAGCCGGAAAAAGGTGGATTGTCCTTTCTGGGTTGGGGACAGGCTCCTGCCCCAAGTGGAGGAGTTTAAGTAACTTGGGGTCTTATTCATGAGTGAGGGGAGAATGGAGCGAGAGCTTGACAGACGGATCGGAGCAGCATCTGCAGTGATGCGGACGTTGTACTAGTCTGTTGTGGTGAAGAGGGAGCTGAGTTCTAAGGCAAAGCTGTCGATTTACCAGTCAATCTACGTTCCTACTCTCACCTATGGTCACGAGCTTTGGGTAATGACCGAAAGAACGAGATTGCGGATACAAGCGGCTGAAATGAGCTTTCTCCGTAGGATTGCTGGACTCACCCTCAGAGATAGAGTGAGGAGCTCAGTCATCCGGGAGAGGCTCAGAGTAGAACTGCTGCTCCTCCACATTGAAAGGAGTCAGTTGAGGTGGGATGGGCATCTGATTAGGATGCCTCCTGGACGCCTCCCACTTGAGGTGTTTCGGGCACGTCCCACTGGGAGGAGACCCCGGGGCAGACCCAGGACTCGCTGGAGAGACTACGTCTCCCAGCTGGTCTGGGAACGCCTTGGTATCCTCTCTGAAGAGCTGGAGCAGGTGGCTGAGGAGAGGGACGTCTGGGCTTCTCTGCTTGAACTGCTGCCTCTGCGACCCGGACCTCCGGAAAAGCGGTAGAAGATGGATGGATGGATGGTCACAGAATAATTCTAATGAATTAGTGTTAAGAGTGATGTGTAATGTTATTCTGCTTTTTCAAAAAAAAAAAAAAAAATACTGTCAAAATTATGAAAAAAATGAAATCCAAAATCCATTAAATGATCTTTTCAGATTGACTCATTTCTGAAATTTTGAACCCTCATAAAATCATTTCCTTCAGAGGTCACAGAATAATTCCAATAGATTAGTGTTCAGAATGATGTGTACTACAGGTGCATCTCAATAAATTAGAATGTCATCGAAAAGAGGATTTATTTCAATAATTCAATTCAAAAAGTGAAATTCAGAGTGATATATTTCAAGTGTTTATTTCTTTTGATTTTGATGTTTATGGCTTGCAGCAAATGAAAACCCCAAATTCAGTTTCTCAAAAAGTTAGAATATTACATAAAATTAATAAAAAGATTTTTAATAGAAATGTTGGCCGACTGAAAAGTATGTCCATGTACACACTCAATACTTGGTTGAGGCTCCTTTTGCATAATTATTGCATTAATGCAGCATGGCATGGAGGCCATCAGCCTGTGTTACTGCTGAGGTGTTATGGAAGCCCAGGTTGCTTTGATAGCGGCCTTCAGCTCATCTGCATTATTGGGTCTGGTGTATTTCATCTTCCTCTTGACAATACACCACAGACTCTCTATGGGATTTAGGTCAGGAGAGTTTGCTGGCTAATCAAGCACAGTGATACCATGGTCATTAAACCAGGTATTTGTACTTCTGGCAGTGTGGGCAGGTGCCATGTCCAGCTGGAAAATGAAATCAGCATCTCTATTAAGCTTGTCAGCAGAGGGAAGCATGAAGTGCTCTAAAATTTTCTGTTAGTTGCCTGCACTGACACTGGACTTGATTAAACACAGTGGAAAAACACCAGCAGATGGCATGGCTCCACATATCATTGACTGTGGAAACTTCACACTGGACCTCAAGCAACTTGGATTCTGTGCCTGTTCACTCTTGCTCCAGACTCTGGGACCTTGATTTCCAAGTGACAGGACTTTGCACCTGATTTGGGGAGGCATGTTGTTATGTATTTTGGTTTACTACGGCACCCGTCGTAGTGCTTTGCTAAAAACATTATGGGTAACCTGTAATGAGAGTGTGTTGTCGTTGGCTGTGTGCTATGAGTTGCTGCTACGCTAATAAACCGTGAACATTACGTCGATGGTCCGAGTTATTATTGTTATATTAAGTAACGTAAAGGGTGAAAGATATAACAAAAAGTGGCGACGAGGACGTCTGGACCGACGCTGCAGTCCGCGACGGAGGAGAGTTTTTTTTGTCGTGTTTTTTTTTCCCGCCGCTACTTCGTGCTGACAGGGTGATACACTGCGCCACTGTGCTGAGGTGGATGCTGCGGGCTGTCTGCTAAGCGGGGAGGAGCGGAGCAGTGGAAATCGTAAGGACAAAAAAAAAAAAAACTCTGAGTAACGCCGGAGGGAAGAAATGACGTTACAGAAAGGAGCCGCGAGGGAAAGAGCGACATTCAACCAGGAGTGTTAAAATGGCTGGAGTCATTGGCTCTATCGGGCCCTTTGATGAGAGCGCGGAACAATGGAGCTCCTATACTGAGCGCTTTGACTATTTCGTCGCGGCCAATGGAATAACGGATGAAAAGTTAGTGCCCACTTTTCTGAGTGTGATGGGTCCCAAGACATTTAACCTACTACGCAACCTCCTACAGCCAGTAAAGCCAGGCTCTAAAACCTACAAAGAACTGGTGGACACACTGACCCACCACTTCTCACCCAAGCCTCTAGTGATTGCAGAAAGATACAGGTTTCACAGACGTAACCAAGAAGAGGGTGAGTCTGTTAACATGTTTGTTGCAGCGCTACGCAAGTTAGCCGAACACTGTGAATTTAAAGATGTTTTAAATGACACATTAAGAGACAGGCTTGTGTGTGGACTACGAAATGAAGCAGCACAGAAGAAGTTACTCACAGAAAGTGATTTGACGCTTGAAAGAGCCATTAACATTAGTGTGATGATGGAGATGGCTTCCAAAGAAGCACACCAACTGCATGCTACAGGCAGAGTACATAAGCTCAACAGTGGTAAAACCAATGCAACAGGTCCATGTTTTCGCTGTGGCAAGGTGGGACACCTTCCTAATGACTGTTGGTACAAAGAGATGGACTGTAACAACTGTGGAAAAAAAGGCCACGTGGAGCAGGCATGTAGAAGCAAAAGGAGCAAAGACAAAGGCCCAAAGACAAGGAATAAAAGTGACATGGTAAAATAAGAAAAGAAATGTTCACACAGTTAAACATGGCGAGGACAGAGTGAGCGACTCCTCAGAGGAAGAGGTGTCAACTGCAATAAATACTGTCCGGATTATGAATGTGAATGAAGGCTCAGAAGGCTTTTGGACTAAACCAAAAGTGGAGGGACATTTTATTAAAATGCAGATAGACACCGGATCAAAGGCATCACTTGTGTCGCATGGCATTTACAAGAAGTTTCTGAAACATCTTCCACTCCGACCTTCAGACACCGTTTTCAGGGCGTATACTGGACACCGAGTGCCCATGAAAGGGATGACAGAGGTAACTGTTCAGTACAAGGGGCAAACTGCTGAGCTTCCAGTTTATGTTACCAAGAACAACTGTCCAGCTATAATGGGGCGTGTGTGGCTAAAGAAAATCCAACTTGACTGGCAAGAAGTAAGGAAGCTGTCACACAGTTCCACTCAACTGCAGGCCATACTGGAAAAGCACAAAAAGGTTTTTCGTGATGAACTAGGCAGTATGAAAAAAATTATAGTGAAGCTGCATGTCAAACCTGACAGTAAACCAGTGTTCATGAAAGCCAGACCAGTGCCGTACGCCATCAGACCAAAGGTGGAGGCTGACTTGGATGCTCTGGTCAAGAATGGAGTTCTGGAGCCTGTGACAACCAGTGAGTGGGCCACGCCCATAGTTCCAGTACCCAAAAAGGACGGAGGAATCCGGACCTGTGGAGACTTCAAGGTAACAGTAAACCCTGTACTAACAGCAGAGCAGTATCCCCTTCCACTGATTAAGATAAGCCTTTATTAGTCCCACAACGGGGAAATTCCAGGATTGCAACAGGATTGATGACTTATTTGCGGGGCTGAGTGGGGGACAAAAGTTCAGCAAAATAGATCTCAACCAGGCTTATTTACAAATGCATGTAGACGAGCAGTCACGTGAAATGCTGACTATCAACACCCATAAAGGACTCTTCAGATACTGCAGACTGCCTTTTGGCATCACATCTGCTCCAGCACTTTTTCAGCGAGCTATGGATCAAATCCTGAGTGGATTACCAGGAGTGCAGTGCTACCTGGATGATATCCTGTGTACAGGAGCAGATGATGAAGAGCATCTGCGCAACTTGGATGCAACTCTCACGAGACTGGAGGAATATGGATTGAGAATCCGCAAGGATAAATGCAAGTTTTTCCAGTCATCCGTGGAATACTTAGGTCATGTGATCGATGCTAAGGGACTACATACTGCACCATCGAAAATCACAGCCATTGTGGATGCACCTCCACCCCAAAATGTCAGTCAGCTGAAGTCTTTCTTGGGACTGCTGAACTATTATGGACGTTTCATACCAAACTTGGCATCACTATTAAAACCACTGCATAACCTGCTGCGCAAAGAGGAAGCATGGAAGTGGACAGCAAGCTGTCAGGAGGCTTTTCAGAAGGCAAAGGATGCGCTGACGGCATCAGAGGTTCTGACCCACTTCAACCCATCACTTCCGATCCAGCTTGCCTGCGACGCCTCTCCTTATGGCGTAGGGGCGGTGATTTCCCATGTAATGCTAGACGGTGAGGAAAAGCCAATCGCTTTTGCATCAAGGACATTAAACAAGGCAGAAGCTAACTATGCTCAACTAGAAAGAGAGGCTCTGAGCATTGTGTTTGGTGTCAGAAAATTCCACCAGTACTTGTATGGACGGAAGTTTACACTTTTTACTGACCATCGACCTCTCACAACCATCCTTGGACCATACACAGGAATACCATCTCTTGCAGCGTCCCGACTGCAGAGGTGGGCGTTGCTGTTGTCAGGACACTCCTATGACATCAGGTATCGAAAGTCAGACTGTCATGGTAATGCAGATGGGTTATCCAGATTACCACTTCCTGTCATGAAGCCAGAGTCAAGCACTGTGGACATCTTCTACTTCACAGAGGTAGAAAACGCACCTGTTTCAGCTGTGCAGGTGAAAAAGGGGACTAGAAATGACCCTGTGTTGTCTGCAGTCATGGACTTGGTCATTAAAGGACAACCTGCGGGTGATGACGCAAACTTGAAGCCCTTCCTTGGGAAGTGGACAGAATTGTCTGTTCAGTCGGGTTGTTTGCTGTGGGGGAGGAGAGTGATTATTCCCCTGTCATGTCGAACAAAAGTGTTACAGCAACTTCACGCAGGACATAGTGGAATCGTGAGAATGAAAGAAATAGCGAGAAGCTATTTTTGGTGGCCAAACATTGACAAGCAGATTGAAGAAATAGCCAAAAGCTGTTCATCTTGTCACAAGGTATGGAACAACCCACCATTGGCTCCTCTCCATCCCTGGGAGTTCCCACAGGAGCCATGGCATCGTGTGCACATTGACTTTGCAGGTCCGTGTGAGGACAGAATGTTTCTCGTTGCTGTGGATGCACACAGTAAATGGCCTGAAGTGGCTATTAGGAGGTCAACCACCACAGAGAAGACCACAGAGGCATTAGGAGAAATGTTTAGTCATTTTGGGTCTCCTACACAATTAGTTTCTGACAATGGACCTCAGTTGGTTTCACAAGAAATGGATGCTTTTCTACAAGCTAATGGAGTGCAGCACATTAAATCAGCTCCATACCATCCTGCGACGAACGGCCTTGCAGAAAGGTTTGTACAGACAATGAAACATGCATTGAAAGCATCACAAGGTCAAGGAACACTGCATCAGAGGCTGCACAAGTTCCTGCTAAACTACCGCAACACTCCACATGCAATCACAAAGACAACCCCTGCTAGTCTGATGTTCAAGAGAGATCTGCGCACTACCTTTGACCTTTTGAAACCCTCAGGATTAAGGGACACTGTGCAAAAGCAACAAGAGAAACAAATTATGCAGAGAACATCGGGCAAAGGACAGAGCGTTCACGTCAGGAGAATCTGTGCTGGCCAGGAACTACAGAGGTGAACCTAAGTGGGTTCCTGCAACTGTTATTGCACAAACTGGACCAGTCTCATATACAGTTCAAACCACTGACAGTGTTTGGAAAAGGCACGTGGATCAACTCCTGCAGACACCGCCAGCGCCTGCAGAACCGTCTCTTGGATATCCTAACGATGCACTCACCAACTCACCACTTTGTCCACCTACACCAGTACAGAACTCAACCACTTCAGAGACCGGAGTTCCAGCTGGAGATGTGACATCATCTTCTGCATCAGCACCAGAAGCAACCTCCACATTAGAAAGAACTCAGACTCATGTTCCTGCAGAGCGCCGATATCCCACCAGGGAGCGACGACCTCCTGTCCGTCTGAGTTATTAGACTAGATAGCAACTGACCCACATTTATGGGGCAGAATAATCCCCAGGGGTACAGTTATGGGATGAGGCAGTCTACCCTCACTCCTAAGGTAGCATAATAATAATAATAAAAAAAAAGAGAGACAAAACAAAGACATTTGGTATCTCAAGTAGGACATCTATTGTAAGGGGGGAGGAGATGTTATGTATTTTGGTTTACTACGGCACCCGTCGTAGTGCTTTGCTAAAAGCATTATGGGTAACCTGTAATGAGAGTGTGTTGTCGTTGGCCGTGCGCTATGAGTTGCTGCTACGCTAATAAACCGTGAACATTACGTCGATGGTCCGAGTTATTATTGTTATATTAAGTAACGTAAAGGGTGAAAGATATAACACATGTCATCTGCTGGTGTTAGTTCCCTGTGTTTTATCAAGTCCAAAGTCAATGCAGTTGTCTACCAGGACATTTTAGAGCACTTCATGCTTCCCTCTGCTGACAAGGTTTATGCAGATGCTGATTTTATTTTCCAGCAGGACTTGGTACCTGCCCACACTGCTGCCAAAAGACCAAAAGCCTGGTTTAATGACCATGGCATCACCATATTTTAATGGCCAGCAAACTCTTCTGACCTACTGACCTAAACCCCATACAGAATCTATGAATTACTGTCAACAGGGAGATGAGAGACACCAGACCCAACAATGCAGATGAGCTGAAGGCCGCTATCAAAGCAAAGTGGGCCTTCATAACACCTCAGCAGTAATACAGGCTGATCACCTTCATGCCATGCCACAGTGGTGCAGTATTAATTCAAGCAAAATGAGCCCTGACCAAGTACTGAGTGTGTGCATGGAAATTCTTTTAGTCGGCCAACATTTCTATTAAAAAAAAAATCAATTTTTTAAAATTGATCTTATCTAATATTCTAATTTTTTGCAAAACTGATTTTCGGGTTTTCATAAGCCGCAAGCCATAACCATCAAAATTAAAAGAAATAAACACTTGAAATACATCACTCTGTCTGTAATGAATCTGTACAAAATATCAGTTTTATTTGATGAACTGAATTACTGAAATAAATCAACTTTTCGATGACATTCTAATTTAGTAAGATGCACCTGTACTATTCTGATGCACTGTCAAAATTCTGAAAAAAATAGGGGCATTGCTGAGCTGACAATGGAGTAGGACGTGTTCGGTTTGAGCTCTCATCGGAATTCTGTCATGAACCTCCCTGTGCACTTTTCCACAACGCACGGCAAGAGGTAAATAATGAGGGTTTACGTGCTGGGTTCACCACACATTTATTAACGTAAAGCCACACCATTCCAAAAAGGGTGAAGACGTACAAAAATGCAAAAATAACTTACAGTGGGCGTTCGAGGGCCAGCGTCGCCCAGCGAACGCATGAGAAGAGACGTGCAGTCATGCTGGCGTCCCACAGCCGGTATCGCTCTGCGGGCGCAAGAGAACCACGGTGATGTGGAGTGGCTACACGTCGTGGCATACTGTACAATTGAATAAGGTCGTCTCAGAACAACACAGGAGACGACACATACAGTTAGATGAAGATCCAGCAATGTGCGACTGGCACAAGGCAGCCTAAGTACCCGCATTGCTGGTGATAGTGAAATTGGCAGCATCTGGGCGAGAGCGGGAACATGGCACAAGGGAAGGAACAGCTGGTATTGATGAGAGAGGGGTGTGGCCAGACCAGCGGCTGTCAGCAGCATCCACAGAAAGTAGGTCAGAGCCGCTGTCCAACAGCCGCCAGCCAGACAGTGACTGAGAGTGAGGAAGGCACACATAAATACATACTAAACACATAAACAGCAGTACCTAGACTCACAGGGAGGGCAGGGCCGAGCCAGGGAAACCAAGCCGGCTTGGTTCCTGACAAAGCCCCCCTATCTAGGGGTGGATTCCCAGACACCCATGGTAACATCCCGAGGACACACCCCCACCACCACCCCCCAGCAGAAACAAACAACACGAGCCCGGGTAGGGCGGATGATATGCTGGTATGTACTGTATGTATGTGTGTGTGTGTGTGTGTGTGTGTGTGTGTCCCGATGGGATCACCACCTTATCGTGGTGGGGCACTTTGAGCGTCTCCATGACCCCTAGAGCTATGTCGGCCGGAGTCTCGTACTCCTGGCAGGGTCACCCAAGCCGAACAGGTCGAAGGGTAGAGGCCAGACTAAGAGTGATCCCGAAGATGAAGACCTCAATGGTAGAGCAGGCAGAAGCTGGTAGTAATGATAAATACCACAATGGCTGTAAAAGCGAACGAAGGCTAAGGAAGCACACCCTGACAAAAAAGCAGGCTGGTGGTGGCACGCTTTGAGGCGGTTTCCCAAAAACCTGGACTCCGGCAGCCTCCTGCAGTTGTGAGAAGATACCGGTCGTCTAGGGTCTCCCTTGCCACTGGAATCATCTTCTCTACAATCAAGGTAATGGCATCGGGAAAAGCGCACCCCCCATGCCACTCTAAAAACCATCACTGCACAGGTATCTTCTTTACCTGAGTCTCCGACCTCTAAAGTCTGGCGGCGATGGAGCATCCAGTAACGGGGGCAGGTTTGAATGAGCTGGAAGCTCCTAGCTGGAAGCTCCTAGCTGGAACTCTGCACGTCAGCGGCACAGGATAACAGTCGTTAGCAGTTGGGATTGAGTGGCAGCTGCTTCTGGCAGACCCCTGTGTGTCTGAGCAGCCCTATTTAGGGACTGCACTGCTCACCCCAACTGGGGAAAGACCTAGAAAAGGTGGCCTAAACATTGCCCACTCAGCACAGCACCCAGATAGGAAACCGCACCTGTCGAGACATTCCATTATGCGGTCCAAAAACAAAAACAATACCATTTAGAATTGTAGCATGGAACATAAGGACACTCCTGGATGCTAGTCTGGACAGACCACAGCGCAGAACAGCACTTGTTGCCAGCGAGCTGAAGCGCTACAATGTGGATGTGGCAGCACTCAGTGAGACCCAACTCCTCGAGGAAGGCTCACTCAGTGAAGTAGGAGAGGGTTATACATTCTTTTGGAAAGGATACCCCATTGGCGGACAACTTCTTCATGGAGTTGGTTTTGCAATCAAGAACAGCCTCCTGCACAAGCTCACAGAATCACCAGTGGGTGTCAGTGAAAGGCTCAAGACTCTTCGCATTCCCCTTGCAAAATTAAATTAAATTAAAAATTAAATTAAATCACCCTTTATTGTCATTCAACTGTACAACCAATCATGTACAGTAGAACGAGATTGTGCTTTACTTATCTACTGTGTCAATCACACACACCCCAAGTGTAGAATCAGAGGGCCGCTGCCATGCAAGGCGCCGCCACAAATTTCCCTCCTCCATTCCATTATTGCTGAGCACCAAGCTGGATGGCAGAAAGTTCCACTTTTATATGGTCTTTGGCATGACCCGGCCGGGATTTGAACCCCTGCCTCCCGGGTGTGGGGCGGATGCTCTACCAACTGAGCCACCACTCCGGTGGTGGTATGTCAGGATGCAGGTATGTCACTTTGGTAAGTGTCTATGCACCAACTCTGCCATCGAACGCTGAAGAGAAGGACCGTTTCTACCAGACACTCGATGACATCCTCAGTCACATCCCGAAGGGTGACAAAATCATGCTGCTTGGTGATTTCAATGCAAGAGTCGGAAAGAACTTGCAAAACTGGAATGGAGTAATCGGTGCCCATGGCATTGGAAAAGTCAACCCCAATGGCATGATACTTCTTAGTCTCTGTGCGGAACATGATCTTACCATCACTAACACAATCTTCCAGCAAAAGAACAAATATAAGGCATCCTGGATGCATCCCAGGTCCAAACATTGGCATCTGATCGACTATGTGATCGTGAGGAGGACTGACCTCAAGGACGTGCTCATCACAAGAGCTATGCGAGGGGCAGACTGCTGGACCGACCACCGCATGATTCTGACAAAGGTCAGAATGCATGTTCGGCCCCTAGCTCGCCACGGTGGCCCAAAGAGGAAAACACTCCACTGTGCCAGACTCTCCAGCAGCGACATCTGTGACAACTTCCGTCACTCCCTAGCTGAGAGGCTGGCAGGTATTGAACAACTGATCATCTCAGAGTCTGGGATGGATGAGAAGTGGACCACTCCATCTACCATCCGCTTTGACACTGCAGCCCAAGTCATCGGTTTTAAAAACCAAGAAACATCAGAACTGGTTTGACCAGAATGCTGGAGAGATCGCCACCCTTCTGGACAGAATGCACAGGGCACACAGAGTCACCTTGAACAACCCACAATCCCAATTCCATAAGAAGCAATGGCAAGCCCTTCGTTCTGAGGTCCAAACAACTCTCAGGAAACTGCAAGATGAGTGGTGGATCTCAAAGGCCAATGAAATCCAGATTCATGCTGATAGAAACGATATGCACAGTTTCTATGATGCAGTCAAAACCATCTACGGCCCCAGAAACTGCTCCCTGGCACCTGTTAGATCTGCTGATGGCTCTTCTTTAATCAAGGATCAGGCCATGATAGTGGAGCGGTGGGCTGAGCATTTTAACACCGTGCTTAACCAGCCCACCTCAGTGGACCCAACTGTCCTTGCAGAGCTCCCTGAACATCCTACCTTGCCAGATCTCGACCTCCCTCCAACCTTCAAAGAAATCCTGCATGCAGTAAAAACCCTGAAAAACAATAAATCCCCTTGACCTGACGGCATCCCAGCTGAACTTCTCAAGGAAGGAGGCTACCTCTGTACTTGGACACTGTATCTCTATATCTCAGAGGTGTGGAGACGAGAGTGTGTCCCACAACAGTGGAAAGACGGCAACATTGTGACCATCTACAAGAACAAAGGAGACAAATCCATCTGCTCCAATAGTAGGGGTATCTCTCTGTTGGCCATTGCTGGAAAGGTCCTTGCTAAGGTCATGCTCCGCAGACTTATCTCTGCAATATCAGAGCGGGTCACCCCAGAGTCACAGTGTGGTTTTCGGAAGGACAGGGGGACAGCTGACATGATCTTTGTGACGCGTCAGCTCCAAGAGAAATGTCGGGAGCAGCATAAGGACCTGTTCATTGCCTTTGTCGACCTGTCAAAGGCATTTGACACAGTGAACAGGGAACTACTGTGGCAAGTCCTGAAGAGATTTGGGTGTCCACCCAAGTTCCTCACCATCCTCGCGCAGTTCCATTCTGGGATGATGGCCCGAGTGGTAGTGGGAAGGCACAGCTCAGAACCTTTTGGAGTGCAAACCGGAGTGAGGCAAGGCTGTGTGCTGGCCCCAGTCCTCTTCAACATCTTCCTTGTCTGTGTAACAACTCTGCTACGTAGGAGGGTGGAGAGGCAAGCTGGAGTTACCATTGACTTCAGGCTTGATGGTAACCTGTTCAACATCAGGAGGCTACAGGCAACTTCCAAGCTGACATCAGAGACCATCATTGAGCTACAATACGCTGATGACTGTGCCCTGGTTGCCCATACACCAGACACTCTACAAAACATCCTCTCGGCAGCTGTAACTGCATACATCAGAATGGGACTGACAACACCCAGAAGACAGAGGTACTCTGTCAATCCAGTATTGACCCCCCCACAAAACCCAATAACCCTCAAAGCAGCAGGGCAACAGCTGCTCACAGTGCCCACTTTCAAATACCTGGGGAGCATAATGTCTGACACCTGCTCAATGGATGACGAGATCTAGAACCGCCTCAAGCAAGCATCAGCATCTTTTGGTCGTCTTAGGAGAAGGGTTCTTCAGAACAGCAACCTCAAACTCCACACCAAAGTGCTGGTCTACAGAGCTGTATGTATCACCACCTTACTGTATGGATGTGAGGCATGGACTATTTACAGCCGCCACCTGAGAAGCCTGGAGACCTTCCATGTAAGATGTCTCCAGAAGATCCTTGGCATCACTTGGAAGGACAGAGTGCCGCACACAAAAGTGCCGGTGAGAGCTGGCAGCTGCAGCGTGGAGTCCATCTTGGTCCAGCATCAACTCAGGTGGTTGGGGCATGTCATCCGGATGCCCAGCCACAGACTCCCACGCAGAATCCTGTATGGTCAGTTACACCAAGGCCAACGCAACGCTGGTGGACAGAAGAAGCGCTTCAAAGACCAAATGAAGTCCATCCTGAAGAGATGTCGGATTAACCCCTATTCACTGGAGGAACTTGCTTCCTGCCGAGACATCTGGTGCTCCCACTCCTCACAAGGAGTGGATTATATGGAGGAACAGCGCACACAACACCGAACAGCAAAGCGTGCAAAGAGGCATGCTCGCCAAGTCCCCCCCTACTCCCCCCAGCACTTCCTTCACATGCCCGGTCTGTAACCCAATCTGCAGATCCAGGATCGGACTATTCAAACACCAGCAGACTCATAAATAAAGAAGATGGTCATCATCGAATCGATGGACTACCAGAAGAAGATATACGTATATGTATATATATGTATATATATATACACACATACGTATATATATATATATATATATACACACACACACACACACACATATACGTATATGTATATATATGTATATATATATACACACATACGTATATATATATATATATATACACACACACACATATACGTATATATATATATATATATATATATGTATATACACAGTATATACACACATACATACATACTGTATATAGATATCACAACCCTCCTTGAGTCTCCCTAAACTATTGGCTTTGTTAAAGAGATTTTGGCAGAATATCTGGCTATAGGGTTAATATCCAGAAAAGTGAGCTGATGCCTATCAGCCCTGGGATTGCTGAGACAACCTTAAACTTAAACACTTTAAGGTCTGCCAAAAAAAATTAAAATATTTAGGCATATGGGTGACATCAAACCATAAAGATCTTTACATAGCTAACCATCAGCCTTTATTAGCTAATCTGAAGCAGGATTTGGAACGCTGGGACCAGCTACCCCTGTCTCTAGGTGGAAGAATAAATGTGATCAAAATGAATGTTCTGTCTAAATTTTTATGCATTTTTCAGTGCCTGCCAGTTTGTTTAAAAAAAAAAAACAACAAGGTCCTTTTTCTCTAAATTAAATAATCAAATATCAAGTTTTATCTGGAACAAAAATACACCCCAAATTAAAAGAAGTATACTACAGAGACCCTGCTCACTGAGTGGGATGGCACTCCCAAACTTTCTATATTACTATTGAGCAGTCAATATTAGGGCATTATTTTACCGGATGAGTAATGACATTGTAGGCTTCAAGTGGATAGGCTTAGAGGCAGCATCAGTCAGATCCACCTCTTTACATGCTTTATTAAGCTCAGAGTTACCATATGCACAACCTATTTCCAGTTTCTCCTCCAATCCAGTTGTATTACACTGTTAAGATCTGGAATCAGTTTAGAAGATCCTTCTCTCAGAGGCCTGTCCCTGGCCATTCCAATTAAAAAAAAAAAAAAAAATTAAAAAAAAAAATCACATGTTCACCCCGTCAATGATAGATGAGACCTTTGACAAATGGTCTACAACAGGGATGTCTGACGAAGGCTGCAGTGTACAGTTGAAACATGTTAAGAAGGTAAAGACATCTCCTTTCTATTCTATTTTTGTCTTTAATAAGAACAAAAGATAAATAATTAAAAGAAGACAAAATGAACCTACTTGAGCTACAACAGGGATGCTTTCATTATCAGATCTCTTTATTGATGGCAGCTTGGCATCTTTCAAACAGTTGGTACAGAAATACAATATCCCCAAATCTCACTTTTATCGATATTTGCAGCTTCGTAGCTTTGTCACCTCAAATCTAGATTTTTTTTTCCATCACGCCCTTCCTCTTCTTTTCTAGACCCTATTTTTAATTGTAAACCAGCAAAAAAAAAAAGTCTGTCAGCACAATTTATAATTTAATTTACACCTATAACTTGGCATCATTGGAGTCTCTTAAAAACAATTTGGAGATAGATCTAAATGAACAAATTTCAGAGGAAATTTGGTATAAAATACTGCAGGGACTTTCATCTTCATCAGTCTGTCTTAGACATGCTGTCATTCAGTTCAAAATAGTACACCGATTACACTGAGTGTGGATCCCATTTGTGATCATCGCAGGCGGGATCCAGCCACTCTGATACATATGTTTTCAGTGTTTCCTCTGGCTTAAAGACCTTGACATGGTGGCAACATATTTTTCCCCCCGGGTGATGGGGGGGGGGCATACCGGAATATGTTAATTTTATACTATTTATTTCTTTTTAAAATTTTACACAGTAACACTGCATATGGAACTTACCATTTGAAGTATTGTACAACCGAGGCTTGAATATTGGGCCAGTTGGGGTCCCACCCAGACATCCTGTGTTTAGACTTTTTAGTGGTGTTATCCTTCTCTCCTTCCTCTGCCTGAACACTTCCCTCTCCTTGGCTCCTCTCTTCTGTCTCATCTTGCCCTCTCTCAGCTCTGTCTAATTCAGGTTCTCTCTCCATCTATGGTGGTATACAAACAGGTTAGAAAATATCAAGTGTCATGTTTTGTCCTGCAGCATTTTTTTGTCATGGTTTACATAAATGACAAAAATATGTGTATTTTTTCTATTTTTATTCTAGTGTTTCTTTTATTCCATTGAAAGTAGGGAAGGGAAAGAAACATTCATAATAGTAATGTACTCATGCATACTTAAATTATATGATCACATGGGTATAGTAACCAGAAATTCTACTCACGTAAACGCAGCGCTTTGAAATTAATAATTAAAAGTAGGCAACCAAAAATTTCTAGTTGAGTTAAGGGTACAAAGAGCACCCACTTAAAAACTTGAGTAATGACTTCAGTCTTGAAGGTTTGAGGTTTTTCTCCAAAATTTATAATAATTTTCTTATAGTTTTCTACTTTTCTCTGTAAATCTAAAGTTGAAACCATGATCCTCAAATTTGAAATTTCCTCTTGTAAAATTGACTTTTCTTGTACATTTGAAACTTTATTATAAATTTGTGGATTATTTTATGACTAATTTTTGTCTGTTTTTGTAAAATAAAATTACTGGGGTTTTTTTTAGATAAATTTGAAACACACTGTGGTATCCCCCTCATGGATCGTCATCTTATCGTGGTGGTGGGGGGGTTGCGTGCCCCAGTGATCCCAGGAGCTATGTTGTCCGGGGCAATTTGCCTCTGATAGAGTCTCCCAAGACAAACTGGTCCTGGGTGAAGGGCCAGACTAAGAACGATCCAACAGACTCTCATGATAAATTGTATATCAAGGATTCAGTGTACCCCGCCCGGTATGGGGTTACCGGGGCCCCACCCTGGAGGCAGGCCTGGGGGAGGGGCTCGAAGGCTAGCGTCTGGTGGCCGGGTTTCCACCCATGGGACCCGGCCGGGCTCAGCCCGAAGGAGTTACATGGGTCCGCCCTCCAGTGGGCTCACCACCTGCAGGAGGGATCATGGGGGTCCGGTGCTATGTGGATTAGGTGGCGGTCAAAGACGGAGACCTTGGCGAACTGATCCCAAGCTTTCTAAACTGGCTTTTGGTACGTGGAATGTCACCTCTCTGGTGGGGAAGGAGCCTGAGCTGGTGTACGAGGTTGAGAGATACCGGCTAGATATAGTCGGCCTCACGTCAACACACAGCTCCGGTTCTGGAACCAGTCTCCTGGAGAAGGGCTGGAGCTTGGCCTTTTCTGGAGTTGCCCCGGGCAAGAGGCGACGAACAGGGGTGGGTATTCTTGTATCGCCCCACCTTGCTGCCTCTATATTGGAGTTTTCCCCGGTGGACGAAAGGGTTGCTTCCCTGTGCCTTCGGGTTGGGAAACGGGTCCTGACCATCATTTGTGCCTATGCGCCAAATGATGTTTCAGAGTACCCACCCTTTTTGGAGTCTGTGACTGGGGTGCTGGAGGGTGCTCCTCTTGGAGACTCCATTGTCCTACTGGGGGACTTCAATGCGCACGTGGGCAACGACAGTGAAACCTGGAGGGGGGTGATTGGGAGGAATGGCCTGCCCGATCTGAACCCGAGTGGTGTTCAGTTATTGGACTTCTGTGCTAACCACTGTCTGTCCATAACGAACACCATGTTCAAGCATAAGGGTGTCCATATGTGCACCTGGCACCAGGACACCCTAGGTCGCAGGTCGATGATCGATTTTGTTATCGTATCATCAGACCTGCGACCGTATGTCTTGGACACCCAAGTAAAGAGGTACAGAGCTGCCAACTGATCACCACCTGGTGGTGAGTTGGATCCGATGGCAGGGGAGGAAGCCATTCAGACCTGGTAGACCCAAACGTATAGTGAGGGTGTGCTGGGAGCGTCTGGCTGAGGCCCCTATCCGGGAGGTCTTCAACTCCCACCTCCGGAAGAACTTCAACCACATTCCGAGGGAGTCTGGAGACATGGAGTCTGAATGGGCCATGTTCGCCACCTCTGTTGTTGAAGTGGCGGCCCAGAGCTGCGGCCGCAAGGTGGTCGGTGCATCTCGTGGTGGCAACCCCCGAACCAAGTGGTGGACACCAGTGGTGAGGGGGGCCATTAAGCTGAAGAAGGAGTCCTATCAAGCTTGGTTGGCTTGTGGGACTCCCGAAGCAGCTGAGGTGTACCAGCAGGCCAAGCGGAGTGTAGCTCGGGTGGTTGCTGAAGCAAAAACCTGGATATGGGAGGAGTTCGGTGAGGCCATGGAACAAGACTTTCGGTCTGCCTCAAAGAGATTCTGGCAAACTGTCCGGCGGCTCAGGAGGGGAAAGCAGCTCCCCGTCCACACTGTGTATGGTGCGGATGGGACACTGTTGACTTCGACTGGGGATATCGTCGGGCGGTGGAAGGAATACTACTGCACGGTGGCGCAGTGGTTTAGCACTGTGGCAGCACAGTTTTACCCTCGGCCGGGGGACCACGGGGATCATGAGATCGTGGGTTCGATCCCAGCCCCCGACCAACAGTGAACTGTGTGGAGTTTGCATGTTCTCCCCGTGTTGCGCGGGTTTACTCCGGGATTTCTCCGGTTTCCTCCCGCATACCAAAAAAACATGTAGGTTTAGGGCGCTCGCGCACGCAGCGACCAGCAGCCGGTGGCTTGTCACCAGACTGCAAACCATGTCTACCTACGGGTACAAATAAGTAACAAAAAAAAAAAAAAAAAAAAAAAAAAATACTTCGAGGATCTCCTCAATCCCACTGATACGCCTTCCACAGAGGAAGCAGGGTTTGGGGACGAGGGGGATGACTCGCCTATCACAGGGGCTGAGGTCGCCAAGGTGGTTAAAAATCTCCTTGGTGGCCGGGTCCCGGGGGTGGACGAGATTCGCCCTGAGTACCTCAAGGCCCTGGATGTTGTTGGGTTGTCATGGTTGACACGCCTCTGCAACATTGCGTGGAGGTCGGGGGCAGTGCCTTTGGCATGGCAAACCGGGGTGGTGGTTCCTCTCTTCAAAAAAGGGGACCGGAGGGTGTGCTCCAACTTTAGAGGGATCACACTCCTCAGCCTCCCTGGAAAGGTCTATGCCAAGATACTGGAGAGGAGAGTCCGGACGTTGGTTGAACCTCGGATTCAGGAGGACCAATGTGGTTTTCGTCCTGGCTGTGGCACATCGGACCAGCTCTTTACCCTCTCGAGAATTCTTGAGGGTTCGTGGGAGTTTGCCCAACCAGTTTACATGTGTTTTGTGGACTTGGAGAAGGCATTTGATCGCGTCCCTCGTGGATTTTTGTGGGGGGTGCTTCGGGAGTATGGGGTATCAGGCTTGTTGTTACGAGCTATTTGGTCTCTGTACGACCGTTGTGAGAGTTTGGTCCGTATTGCCAACACTCGGTCGGAGTCATTTCCAGTGAGAGTTGGACTCCGCCAGGGCTGCCCTTTGTCACCGATCCTGTTCATAATTTTTATGGACAGGATTTCTAGGCGCAGCCAGGGAATAGAGGGTGTCATGCTTGGTGACCACAGGATTTCATCTCTGTTGTTTGCAGATGATGTTGTCCTGTTGGCTTCATCCAGCAATGACCTACAGCTCTTGCTGGGACGGTTTGCCGCTGAGTGTGAAGCGGCTGGGATGAGAATCAGCACCTCCAAGTCCAAGTCCATGGTCCTCAGCCGGAAAAAGGTGGATTGTCCTCTCCGGGTTGGGGACAGGCTCCTGCCCCAAGTGGAGGAGTTTAAGTATCCTGGGGTCTTGTTCACGAGTGAGCGGAAAATGGAGCGAGAGATCGACAGACGGATTGGAGCAGCATCTGCAGTGATGCGGACGTTGTACCGGTCTGTTGTGGTGAAGAGGGAGCTTAGTTCTAAGGCAAAGCTGTCGATTTACCAGTCAATCTACGTTCCTACTCTCACCTATGGTCACGAGCTTTGGGTAATGACCGAAAGAATGAGATCGCGGATACAAGCGGCTGAAATGAGCTTTCTCCGTAGGATTGCTGGACTCACCCTCAGAGATAGGGTGAGGAGCTCAGTCATCCGGGAGAGGCTCAGAGTAGAACCGCTGCTCCTCCACATTGAAAGGAGTCAGTTGAGGTGGTATGGGCATCTGATTAGGATGCCTCCTGGACGCCTCCCACTTGAGGTGTTTCAGGCACGTCCCACTGGGAGGAGACCCCGGGGCAGACCCAGGACTCGCTGGAGAGACTATGTCTCCCAGCTAGTCTGGGAACGCCTTGGTATCCCCTCTGAAGAGCTGGAGCAGGTGGCTGGGGAGAGGGAAGTCTGGGCTTCTCTGCTTGAACTGCTGCCTCCGCGACCCGGACCTCCGGAAAAGCGGTAGAAGATGGATGGATGGATGGACTGTGGTATTTTTTTTTCCTTTTTCCTTTTAACAATTTACCTTTTAGACCATAATTTTGCAGTCAGAACAGAACAATAATTTAACTCTGATTACAAAGAAAAAATATTAATAAAATTGTATTTAACCCCTTGCACTCTGGTCAATTTCCCTAAAAACGCCAAAAAATAACCTACCCAAAGTAAATCAAAAGCTGTTCTTCAACCCTTTGCAGCATCTTCATGGGGTTGGTCTCATTTAAAAGAAAACACTTTGAATTTTTTGGCAAAACAGTCATCATCTCTCTAAGTGCTCCGGCCACTGAGTAACAGTCATCTAAACATACTGAACTTGAAGAAAATAAATTTTGCCTGGGTGTTTTTTTGGATACAAATGCTTGCAAATAACACACAGCTTCAGATCCGGGCTGGAAAATGCAACAGAAATGTAGAACCAAGTGTTATCCAGCTGAGGTCAAAATTTTGTAACAATACCACAAAAAATGAATATATTGCACAGCTTTGTTCTCAGGTAGTTCCCAGGCGTTTTTGAACTGTGCCAAATTGTGCCAAACGGCACAGTTTGGAAAAACGTCTAACTTCTGAATGATTCAATATAGAAGCTTCATCTTGGGCTCTAATGAAAGGTGACACTCAGGGCTGTGTGTGTGTGTGTGTGGGGGGGGGTTTGTTTATTCATTCATTCATGAATGAACAAACAAGCCCCCACACACAAAGAAGCGTGCCACGTAAAAAATGTGTGGCTTTTTTTTACAAGAAAAAATAACCTACAGTGCACTAAAAATTATTCTAAAATATTTGTAATGTAGAAGATAACTCCCACCCCCCACCCCCACCCCCACTACAGAGGACGGACATCGGCCATCGCTACATGACGGAACAGTCATGTGGCGATCGCGGCGCACAGTCCCCGCACCCCCCCTCCCTCGCTACAGAAGAGTAGCGGGGGTGTGTGTGTGTGTGTGGCCGTTCACGGTCCGGACGCGGCGCACGAACTGTGTACCGCGGCGCACAGTCCCCGCGGTCCCCATGCCCCCCCCGGCTACAGAAGAGTAGTGGGGGGGGGGGGGTCGTTCATGGTCCAGACGCGGTGCACGAGCCGTGTACCGTGGCGCACAGTCCCCGCGGTCCCCCCCCCCCTACAGAACAGTAGTGGGGGGGGGGGGGCGTTCACGGTCCGGATGCGGCGCACGAACCGTGTACCGCGGCGCACGGACTTCAGACTTCGTGCGCCGCACAGTTGTAATTTACCGATCGGTCAAAAGTCATTTTTGATTACAATTTTCAGGGATAAAGAATAATTTAGCTTATAACACTTACCTGTCCACAACAGCATGTGGACGGTCTATGATGACCATGGAAGAGAATCCTAAACGTCTACTCTGCTGGGACAGCACCGCCTGTGGCTGAACAGGCCGATGCGCGAATGGCAGTCCCTGTCACACAGGTCGCACTTGTGGGTGGTCTCCGTGCTGCTGGGTCTGTAGCGGTTCTTCCTGCGGGTCCTTTTTTCATCTGCTGCAGCAGTCAGTCTCTCTTCACCCAGCCTTACACAAAACAGCTTTCGAACTTCTGTGCTTCAATTGGCTGGCTGCATTCTCAGCCGTTGGTAGGCGGGTCCTTCTTGCTAGGTTTTCAGTCATTGGTTCTTCAAGGTTTCAGAAACCCAATTCAAGGCTCTTATTAGTCAAATGAGAGGTCAATCACATCTAAACCAATCAAAGCACTCCTTTGGCTTTCTGTTCGCAGCTGTGTCTGTAGTGGAAGAACAGAAATGCAGCTTTTTTTTTTTTCAGTGCCTCCTAGGACGCAGCGCCCTCGTGCACCCTCGTGCGCTCTAGGACGCAGAGACGTGCCCGCCCGCGGTACACCGGAGTGCAAGAGGTTAATGAAATAAATTAACTTAAATGACCAAGGATGCCATTATTTCTGTTATAATATTTCTTTATATTTATAGTTTTGTTTGGTTTTTTTTTTTAGAAATCTCGTCACCACCCAGACAGCAGGAAAAACCTCCCTTATTTTGAAATCAAATGTTGGCTCGTTTACTTTGTCTGAATGCTGCTGACAGATTAAAGTCATTGACTTCGTGAATTTCGGTCATCTTAACCTGCCAGGTACATAATAGGGAACTGTAGCAGACTCTAAAGAGATAATTCACCACAATATGTGTTCATATACCGAATAATCTGTTTAGGCAGTTATAGTTGTGCGCTCAGGCTTTCTCATCGGGCACCTCTCTAGGCAGCCGCTGAAGGACCTCAGTTTAGAGCTAGCGTTTATACAGTGGGGCAAAAATGTATTTAGTCAGCCACCAATTGTGCACGTTCTCCCACTTAAAAGATGAGAGAGGTCTCCAATTTTCATCATAGGTATACCTCAACTATGAGAGACAAAATAAGAAAAAAAAAAAAAATCCAGAAAATCACATTGAAGGATTTTTAATGAATTAATTGGTAAATTTCTCGGTAAAATAAGTATTTGGTCAATAACAAAAGTTCATCTCGATACTTTGTTATATACCCTTTGCTGGCAATGACAGAGGTCAAATGTTTTCTGTAAGTTTTCACAAGGTTTTCACACACTGTTGCTGGTATTTTGGCCCATTCCTCCATGCAGATCTCCTCTAGAGCAGTGATGTTTTGGGGCTGTCGCTGGGCAACACGGACTTTCAACTCCCTCCAAAGATTTTCTATGGGGTAGAGATCTGGAGACTGGCTAGGCCACTCCAGGACCTTGAAATATTTCTTATGAAGCCACTCCTTCATTGCCGGGCAGTGTGTTTGGGACAATTGTCATGCTTAAAGACCCAGCCACGTTTCATCTTCAATGCCCTTGCTGATGGAAGGAGGTTTTCACTCAAAATCTCACGATACATGGCCCCATTCATTCTTTCTTTTACACGGATCACTCGTCCTGGTCCCTTTGCAGAAAAACAGCCCCAAAGCATGACGTTTCCACCCCCATGCTTCACAGTAGGTATGGTGTTCTTTCTCCTCCAAACACGACAAGTTGAGTTTTTACCAAAAAGTTCTATTTTGGTTTCATCTGACCATATGACATTCTCCCAGTCCTCTTCTGGATCATCCAAATGCTCTCTAGCAAACTTCAGACGGGCCTGGACGTGTACTGGCTTAAGCAGGGGGACACGTCTGGCACTGCAGGATTTGAGTTCCTGGCGGTGTAGTGTGTTACTGATGGTAACCTTTGTTACTTTGGTCCCAGCTCTCTGCAGGTCATTCACTAGGTCCCCCCGTGTGGTTCTGGGATTTTTGCTCACGTTCTCGTGATCATTTTGACCCCACAGGGTGAGATCTTGCGTGGAGCCCCAGATCGAGGGAGATTATCAGTGGTCTTGTATGTCTTCCGTTTTCTAATAATTGCTCCCACAGTTGATTTCTTCACACCAAGCTGCTTACCTATTGCAGATTCAGTCTTCCCAGCCTGGTGCAGGTCTACAACTTTGTTTCTGGTGTCCTTTGACAGCTTTTTGGTCTTGGCCATAGTGGAGTTTGGAGTCTGACTGTCTGAGGTTGTGGACAGGTGTCTTTTATACTGATAACGAGTTCAAACAGGTGCCATTAATACAGGTAACGAGTGGAGGACAGAGGAGCCTCTTAAAGAAGTTGTTACAGGTCTGTGAGAGCCAGAAATCTTGCTTGCTTGTAGGTGACCAAATACTTATTTTCCACCATAATTTGCAAATAAGTTCTTTATAAGTTCTCTTCCGGTTCCAGCGCCACACGAGTTGGCTGCCTTTTGCAACAGTGGCTCAATTCTGAGTCTTTTTATCTTCCTTCTTCTTTCTGATCCGGTGATAACTTTCTGATCCGGCACACCTTTCACTCTATATATATCACGGACACACAGATTGCCCCAAAGGTCTCCCGAGTCGGCGGACGGAGCCACTGTCTACAGCAGGAGACAATACAGCAGGGAAGAGCTAGCTAGCACTCAACCGCCACCCGGTGCTAACGGAGAAACTCGACATAACGGGGTACTGAAATGAAAACGACGCGGGTGCCGGGCTGGAGTTTAGGCGGCATGCAAGAAATATAAGACAGAATAATAAACAGCAATGGCAAGAACCAAGCAGACCGCCCGTAAATCTACTGAAGGAAAAGCCCCCAGAAGCAGCTGGCCACCAAGGCTGCTCGGAAAAGTGCTCCGGCCACCGGCGGAGTGAAGAAGCCTCACCGTTACAGGCCCGGTACCGTGACTCAGAGAGATCCGTCGCTAACAGAAATCCACGGAGCTGCTCATCCGTAAGCTGCCCTTCCAGCACCTGGTGAGGGAGATCGCTCAGGACTTCAAGACCGACCTGCGCTTCCAGAGCTCTGCAGGAGGCCAGCGAGGCCTACCTGGTGGGTCTCTTCGAGGACACCAACCTGTGCGCCATCCACGCCAAGAGGGTCACTATCATGCCCAAAGACATCCTGCTGGCCCGCCGCATCTGCGGAGAGAGAGCTTAGACTTTCTGCTGCACATCCACCAACCACAATGCTCTGCACTGTGTCTATATATATAAGATAAGATAAGATAAGCCTTTATTAGTCCCACAACGGGGAAATTCCAGGATTGCAACAGCACAGGGATAGCAACACTCAGAACAACAATCAGAAGGCAAGAAAAAAAACAAGCAAGCAAGAGCAGCTAATATACATATGTACATATTACTATAAAATATATATACACACACACACACACACACACACACACAGACACAGTGCAGAGCACTGTAGCTGGATGGAATAAATATATGAATATATGAACACAGTGCAGAGCATTGTAGCTAGATGGAATAAATATGTAAATATATAAACACCCACAGTACGGAGCATTGCAGCTAGGTGGAATAAATATGCAAGTATATAAACACACACAGTGCGGAGCAATGTAGCTAGATGGAATAATATGTAGATATATAAAAACACACAGTGCAGAGCATTGTTGCTAGGTGGGATGAAACAGCATAACCGTCTATTTAGTTATCCTACATGGTATGATTATGTGCCCATACATATTCTCACCCTCCATAGCGACCGGTATGTTCCTAGTTGTATGCCGGAGAGGACCATTGTGTAAGTCTATTGCATCTTTTGCATTCAAAAAAACTATTAGTTTGTTACGTCTTTTTGCTATCTCTGCGAGCAGCCCTGCTTAGGTTGTACAGTCTGACAGCCGTTGGTAGGAAGGACCTACGAAACCTCTCGGTTGTGCACCTGGGATGATGTAGTCTGCTGCTAAATGAGCTCCTCAGTGCATCCAGTATGTCCTGCATAGGGTGGAACTCGGACTCCAGCAGAGATGACAGTTTAGCCACCGTCCTTCTCTCTCCTATCTCCTCCATCGGATCAAGGCGTTGCCCCAGGACAGAGCTAGCTTTCTTTTTTTTTTTCCACAATATCTTTATTGAACCTTTTTTTTTTTTTTTAACAAACATGATACAAACAATCAAACACTAACACTAAAGTACTACAAAAAAAAAAAATGCACTAAAAACACCAACAAAATCAAGTCTTCAACAATGCTCCTCTGTTTAGTCTAGACAATCCAATACATAAGTATACATATTATGTTCACCAGTTTGGAATTTACAAGGTCCACACACATCATTCACCTTCTTCTTCAAGAGTTATGTTTAAATTTTTTACATAATCAATAAAAGGTCTCCATATATTCTCAAACACAATTTCCTTTGATTTTAGTATATATGTTATTCTTTCTAATGGAAGGTTTGTTAACATCTGTCTTAACCACTGAGTCACATCTGGTCTATGAGTCTTTTTCCATAATAGTGCAATACATTTTTTGGCATTAAGCAAACTGAGGTCTATGAATGTTCTTTCACTTTTATTAAAATTATGCTTTTCTGGGTACAGACCCAACAAAAACAGTTTAGGATTCAATATGATTTGTTTTGAGATTATTTTTTCAATTGTTACCCTCACCTCTTCCCAAAACATTCTTATTAATCTACATTCCCATAAACAATGAAATAGGGTTCCTTTACTTTCCATGCATTTTGTGCATGTATCTGGTATATTTTTGTTATATCTATTTAACTCCTCCGGTGTAACATACATCCGCATTAACCATTTGAAATGTATCAATTTAAGGCGTGCATTTATTGATTTGGTTTGAGCTTCTGTACAAGCCAATTCCCATTGTTCCTCTGAAATTTCAATTTGCAGATCTTCTTTCCAGTAGTTTAATCTTTTCAGTGAATTTTCACTTGAAGATAGTGTCAGTGAGTTATAAAACTCTGAAATAATACCCTTTCTTTTACTATCTTTCATCATCATTTTTTCCAAGGATGAATAAATAGGTCGAGTGAGAGCTTTATTTTGATTTGATCGAATAAAGTTTCTAAGTTGAAGATATTTAAAAAAATGTGTTCTATTGAGATTAAATTTGATCCTCAGCTCTTCAAAAGACATTATGTTGTCTGCACATGGCAAATATAAATCCTGAATCTTTTGTATCCCTTTTAAATTCCATACTTTAAATACAGCGTCCGCTCTCCCTGGTTTAAAATATTGATTACCCCATATTGGACTAAATTGTGACAATAACTGTGGTTCTTTTAAATAGTTTTTAGCTTCACACCATATTTTGATCATATGCTTTACAAATGGATTTTTAACTTGTTTTTGTAATTTTTTTGCCGAATCTGAGTATATGAATATGGGAAGAGGTAAAGGTAAATTGTATGATTCCATTTCAGTCCAGTGAGGGAGATCATTTGATGAAAAATAATATGTCATAGACCTCAGTTGTGCCGACCAATAATACAACATAAAATTTGGACATTTCAGACCTCCACGATCAAATGGTAAATATAATAAAGACAAACGTAATCTAGCCCTCCTGTTGTTCCATATAAATTCCACTAACTTTTTTTTTATTCTTGAGAATAGATCTAAAGGTGGTGATAAGGGAATGTATTGAAATAAATAAAGTATTTTAGGTAAAATATTACTTTTAAGTATACTGATTCTCCCGATCATCGACATTGGTAGTGACATCCATCTCTGAGTTAACTCATTGATATCTGACATTAAGGCTTCATAGTTGACACTGGCGACTGATTCTAGCTTAGGCATAATTTGGATTCCTAAATATTTAAACTGATTTACAACATTGAATTGATTTACCTCAGGGGCTGGGTAATTTCTCTGGGTCTCATTTAGCATTAATATTGAAGATTTAGTTTTATTTATTTTATATCCTGATATTTCCCCAAAATTCTTTATTAAATTCAACAAGGTTGGAATTGATTTTTTTAGATTCGACATAAACAAAATTATGTCATCGGCGTACAGGGAGATTTTATGTTCTGTTGGTCCAACTTTAATTCCATATATTTGTGAATGTAAACGTATCGCTATCGCTAAAGGTTCAATTGCCATAGTAAACAGTAAAGGTGAAAGTGGACAGCCTTGTCGACATCCTCTATTGATTTTTATTGGTTTTGAAATATTGTTATTTGTTAGGATTTCTGCTGTAGCATTATTGTATATTATTTGAACCCATTTTATGAAATTATTTCCAAGTCCAAACCTTTGTAGGACTTCAAAAAGAAAGGGCCATTCAACTCTATCAAAGGCCTTTTCGGCGTCCAATGATAGGAGAGCTGTATCCGGTGCTTCTTTATTAAAATAAATAATATTAAATAGTCTTCTTACATTATGGAAGCCTTGTCTACCCTTTATAAAGCCATTCTGATCTCGATTAATAATATTTGGTAAAATTTCTTGTATTCGTCTTGCTAAAATTTTACAGATTATCTTAAGGTCGGCGTTTAATAGGCTTATTGGTCTCATATTTTCACATTTATTAGAGGGCTTACCTGGTTTTGGCAGCAGTATAATTAAGGCATTATTTATGTATGATGGTAAATTATTATTTTGAAATGCTTCTAAAACCATTTCCAAAAAAGGTTTTATTAATTTATTCTTAAATTTTTTATAAAGGTCAACTGGAAGACCATCTGGTCCTGCACTTTTTCCTGATTTCATATTATCAATGGCTAGCCCAACTTCTTCTTGACTAATTTTAGACTCCAATATCTCCCCGTTTTCATTTGGAATACACGGTATAGATAGTTCGTTCAAAAACCCATTTAGTTTTGTTAAATCAGGTTCATTTTTGGTATCATATAATTTTTCATAGTAATCTCTAAAGGCTCTATTAATTTCTAAAGGATCTATAACTACCTGTCCATTACTTATAATACTGGTAATTGGTGTTTTAATTTCTAATTGTTTAATCTGCCATGCTAATAATTTTCCTGATTTTTCACCTTGTTCATAAAAAGATTGTTTCAATCTTAGAAGACTCGAGGCAGCTCTATTCGCTGATTTTTTGTCGTATTCAGCTCTCAAAATCAGTAATTCATTCTCCAACCTTGGGTCACTTCCTGCATACACTTTTTCCTGAAGATTTTTTATTTTATGTTCCAATTTAGCTCTCTCCTCTCGAGTCTTCTTAGATTTTGATCCTGTATAACTAATAATATGTCCCCTAATAAAAGCTTTGAAAGCCTCCCACTTTACACATGCTGATGTTTGTGTAGTATTGATGTCAAAGAACTCGTCTATCTGTTTTTCTATATACTTGACAAATTCCTCATCCTGAAGCCATTTATGCTGAAATTGCCATCTACCTGATTCCTTTGTCAATTTTTTATCTACATATATTAGACAACAGGGTGCATGATCAGAGATCACGATGTTATCATAAAAGCAGTTTTGAATCTTGGACCTTAATTCTGTGGAAATCAAAAAATAATCAATACGTGAGAATGCCTTGTAGGTACTGGAATAACAAGAATAGGCTTTAACTTGTGGTTTCATTTCTCTCCATATATCTAACAATCTCAATTCTTTCATAAAATGATTAATAGTCATCCTACATCCAATGTGCGTACAATCCAGTCCTGTTGATCTATCCACACCTGGATTCAATGTACAATTAAAATCCCCTGCTATTATATGTTGCCCTGTAAGTGATGATAAGATGAGAAATAAATTAGCAAAGAACTTCTGATCATCTATATTGGGACCATATAAGTTCACAAGATTTATATTTTCTAATAGCAAAGAACCTTGAATGATTACATATCTTCCAAATTTGTCTCCAATTACATTTTTCACTTGAAAAGGAACTGATTTATGTATGAGAGTCATAACTCCCCTGGCTCGGGATGAAAATGAAGAGGTGAATACACTTCCCTGCCATCTACTCCTAATTCTTTTAACATCCTCCTCTATCAGATGAGTTTCTTGTAAAAACACAATTCTTGAACCCATGTCCTTTATTTTATTCATAACTTGTTTAAGTTTTTTTAAATTTTGTAGACCTCTGCAATTCCATGAAGTTAAATTAAGAATAACACTTTGGTCCATGATCAATAGAGAGTTTGGGATTACCTTGCAGTGTAAACATGCTCATACAGAGAAGCAAAAACATGAGTGGTTGAACATTCATCCTACAAACTACACACAAACAAATTTCCCCTTCCCACACTTGTGGCAAACCCCCCAAAATCAAAAGAAAAATTCTGTCTCCCGATATAGCCATCGACCGTTCCACACCCACGGGGAACAGCCTAAGCCACTCCTTCATCCTCCCAATCACCCTAACTCTACTGCTTTTAATGACGTAACATTAACTCTCCTCTGTAGTTTTCCAACTTAACTCCAAAATTTTTAACAACTTTGTTCATCATAGTTTTTTTTTTTTTTTGTTTTGTTTTTGTTTTGTTTTTTTAATATATAATACAATCTATATTTTGTAAACTTACTATTTACTTCAAGTCAGTCAGATGCCTGTGCAAATGCTTAATTATTCTACCTTATATTTTGTTCATGCTTAGCTCCCACTAGTCTCTTCTTCTTCTTTGATCTTCTTGATGAACTCCTGCGCCTCCTCTGGGGTCTTGAAGATGTGGGTTCTGCCCTCATACGTGGTCAGCAGTCTCGCAGGATAGATTACACCATGACGAATCCCAAGGTTGCGCAGCTCCTTACGTACGGGATCAAACTGCTTCCTCAATTGCTGGATTCCTGTGGCCAAATCTGGGTAGAACCGCACCTGCTGGTCCTGGTGTTTAATCTCTCCTTTAGCACGTGCAGCGTTGAAGATCTTCATCCTGTCTCTGTTGCTAAGAAACTTCATAATTAAGGTCCTCGGCGGTCCCTTATCTCTCCGTGGGCCAATACGATGCGCTTTTTCCAGAACCACTGCTGATTGCAACTCCTCGCTGCCCAGCACCTCCGGAATCCACTTTTCCAGAAAGGAACATACGTCCCGACCTTCTGATTCCTCTGGAAGACCCACCAGCCTCAAATTATTCTGTCTCGACCGAGATTCCAAATCCAAAATATTATCTTCCAGAGATTTATTTTTTTTTTCCAAAGTGCGCACCTTTAATTGAAGACGGGTGACGTCATCTTCAGCACTAGCGAGACGGAGCTCCATCTGCGCCGTTCGTTCTACACAGTCACCCAATTCCTTTCTTATTCCTTCCAGCGCTGTCATAATCCCATCAAATCTAGAGGAAAAGTCCGCTCTCATTGAACTCATGGCAGCCATCAGCGCATCTGCGCCATTCCCCGCAGAAATCGCACCGCCGCCAGCCTCCTCCGCCATATATGGAGCCTTGTTTGCTGCGTCACAGACCTGAAAGTCCGTTAATTTGGACTGTTTCGGCGGCTCGCTTTTTCCTTTTCCTGGTTTTCCAGCCTTAGGCTTCGCCGACATATCCTCGCCCAAATGCTGGGATACGTTCTGTCCCAAATGAGAGAGTTATTTGCCGATTTTTTTTCTCCAGGAGCAGAGCAGAGCGAGACACGTCCGTCCTACGTGGCAGCCATAACCGGAAGTAGAGCTAGCTTTCTTAATCAGTTTGTTCAGTCTCTTCCTATCGGCTGCAGTAATGCCACTGCCCCAGCAGACCACTCCAAAAGTGATGGCTGATGCCACCACCGTGTCATAGAATGACTTCAGCAGCGCCCCTTGTACACCAAAAGACCTGAGTCTCCTCAGCAGGAACAGCCTGCGCTGTCCCTTCTTGTAGAGTGCGTCAGTATTGTGTGACCAGTCTAGCTTATTGTTCAGATGAATACCCAGGTACTTATAGGATGTCACCATCTCGATGTCTGTTCCCTGTATATTTACTGGTGCTGTGAGGGGCTGCCCATGCCTGCGGCAGTCCACCACCAGCTCCTTAGTTTTCCTCGCGTTGATCTGGAGGCAGTTCCGATGGCACCAGTCCACAAAGTCCTGGATAAGCCCTCTGTACTCAGCTTCATCTCCGTTGGAGATGAGACCAACGATCGCAGAGTCATCAGAGAACTTCTGTAGATGGCAATGTGTTGTGTTGTGTGAGAAGTCCGCAGCATAAAGAGTGAACAGGAAGGGAGCCAGCACCGTTCCCTGGGGGGCCCCCGTGCTACTGATGATCGTGTCGGAAACACAGTCCCGGGTTCTCACAAACTGAGGCCGGTTCGTGAGGTAGTCCAGGATCCATGATGACAGGTGCTGGTCCACCCCTGCGCGCAGCAGCTTGTCCTTCAGGATCATCGGTTGGATGGTGTTGAAAGCACTGGAGAAGTCAAAGAACATGATCCTCACCATATTCCCGGGCTTCTCCAGGTGGGACAGAGAACGGTGAAGGAGGAAGATCACCGCATCCTCCACCCCAATGCCATGCTGGTAGGCGAACTGGAGTGGATCCATCGCTGGTTCCACCAGGGGGCGGAGATGAGCAAGGAGCAGTCTCTCCAGGGTCTTCATCAAGTGGGACATCAAGGCCACCGGTCTGTAGCTGTTCAGGTCTTTGGGGTGGGAAGTTTTTGGTACAGGTACCACACAAGATGTTTTCCACAGCTGTGGTACCCTCCCCAGTTTCAGGCTCATGTTGAAGATATACGTCACAATCCCACACAGCTGGTCTGCACAGGACTTGAGGAGCTTTGCGCTGATGCCGTCCGGTCCCGACGCCTTCCTCGCCTTGATCTTCCTCAGCTCCGTCCTCACCTGGGTCTTGGTCAGGGTCAGGATGGGGGGCTGTGTGTTGGGAGTGGGGGGGGTGTCGGTGGAGTGGGGAGTGGGCAGCAGGACTTGATTTCTTAGAGGCAGCAGTGGTTGTTGTGCAGACAGGGGGGAGGGCGGTTGGTCAAATCTATTGAAAAACAGATTCAGGTTGTTCGCCCACTCCCTGCCCCCCGTGGCCTGGGGGGAGGTATTCTGGAGCCCCGAGATGGTTTTGAGGTTTCTCCAGACCCCGCTGATGTCGCTCTGTTGCAGCTTGTCCTCCATCTTCTTCCTGAAGCTGTCCTTGCCTTCTCTGATCTTTCTCCTCAGCTCCCTCTGTACGGACTTCAGCATCTCCCTGTTCCCCGACCTGAAGATCCTCTTCTTCTCTCTCAGAAGTGTTTTTATCTCAGGGTTGATCCAGGGTTTGTTGTTTGAGTGACGCCGTATGGTCTTGGTGGGAACGGATTTGTCCACACAGAAGCTGAGGTAGCCCGTGAAGGTGTGAATGAGGCCATCGATGTCCTCACCATGTGGATCGCAGAGCTGCTTCCAGGCAGTGGCTTCAAAACAGTCCTTTAGAGTGTCCATTGTCTCCTCAGACCATAACTCCACAGTGTGCATGGCCGGAGGTTGTCTGTGCACTAGGGGTTTGTACACCGGTTGGAGATGAACCAAGTTGTGATCCGATCTCCCAAGTGGGGGGGGTTGTGATGAGGTGTACGCCTCCTTAGTGTTTGCGTAGAACAAATCCAGTGTTTTATTGTCTCTAGTGTGGCATGTGACATACTGGGTGAAAGTGGGCAGAATGGGAGACAGTGAAACGTGGTTGAAATCGCCTGAGATGAGGAGAAGAGCATCTGGGTGTTCTGTCTGCAGCCTGCTGGTTACTGAATGGATGACGTCACGCGCTGTCCCAGCGTTCGCCGTCGGATTTGCATAAACAACAATGCAGATCACGTGTGAGTGTTCTCTCGGGAGATATGTAGGCCTCATGCTAACAGCTAGCAACTCAATGTCTTTGCTGCAGTGTCGTTGTTTAACAGTGATATGTCCCGGTCTGCACCAGTTGTTGTTAACATACATTATCACTCCACCGCCCCTAGTTTTGCCACTGTCTGGTGTTCGGTCAGCTCGTATCATGTGAAAACCCTCCAGCTCAATGTTAGCATCTGCTGCTAGTTCAGTTAGCCACGTCTCAGTAAACAAAAGGAGAGAGCACTCCCGGTAAGTGCTATCATAACGGGAGATAGCCGCTAGCTCATCTAACTTTCCCAGTATCGACCGTACATTTCCCATGACAACAGATGGAAGGGAGGGTCTGTACCTTATATTTTTTGTCCTCCGCCTTACTCCAGCCCGGCAGCCACGACGCTTTCGCCTCAATTCTCTCGGTATGTCGAGTTTTTCCAGTGGGACCGGGTGGCGGTTAAATGCTAGCAGCTCTTCCCTGTTGTATCGTATCCTGCTATAAACAGTGGCTCCGTCCACCGGCTCAGGAGACATTTGGGACGATCTGTGTGTCCGTGATATAAGTGGGGTGAAAAAAAAGTGATCAAAAGAGAGAGGAAGGGAAAAAAAAAAAAACTCGGAATCGAGCCGCTGTTGCAAAAGGCAGCCTACTGGTGTGGCGCCGAGAGTGAAATATATATATATATATATATATATATATATACAGTATCGTCGGCCTCCGTCGGTCTATGATGACCATGGAAGAGAATCCTAAACGTCTACTCTGCTGGAACAGCACCGCCTGTGGCTGAACAGGCCGATGCGCGAATGGCAGTCCCTGTCACACAGGTCGCACTTGTGGGTGGTTTCCGTGCTGCTGGGTCTGTGGCGGTTCTTCCTGCGGGTCCTTTTTTCATCTTCAGCAGCAGTCAGTCTCTCTTCACCCGCTTTGAGCTGTCTGGTCAGGGTGCCTCTCCATTTGGAGCGGTCCGTTGCAAGGTCCTCCCAGCGTTCTGTGTTGATCTCCAGGGCCTATATATATATATTTATAGTAATATGTACATATGTTTACTAGCTGCTCTTGTTTTTTCTTGCCTTCTGATTGTTGCTCTGAGTGTTGCTATCCCTGTGCTGTTGCAATCCTGGAATTTCCCCATTGTGGGACTAATAAAGGCTTATCTTTTCTTATCTTAAAAATCCTTCAATGTGATTTTCTGTTTTTTTTTTTTTTTCCTCATTTTGTCTCTCATAGTTGAGGTATACCTGTGATGAAAATTGGAGACCTCTCTCATCTTTTAAGTGGGAGAACTTGCACAATTGGTGGCTGACTAAATACTTTTTTGCCCCACTGTAGCTGTTGCTTTTTGTCACTGCCGCTGGAGAATAAAAATGTAACACCTGCTCGTGCGAGAAAAAAGAGAAATTGCCAGTCTCTTCATTCCTGCAATTCCTACAGAACATAACTTAAATGATGATGAATAGATACATCCATGGATGCGCCGGGACACATCATCAGTGATGTTTCCTGATGTCATCGGGTGTTTCGGGTCTCACAACATCAGACACCCTCAACCAGGCGACCCAGCCAGGGTTGATCAGACCCTGACTTGTGTCCTGGCAGCATTGGCCCACGATTCAGACCTCTTAATCCATAGCCACCGAGAGGCTCTTTCTGCAGCCTCAGTGGCAAATTTGATGGCCTTCCTTTTAGCAGCTCCTTTGATACCAAGGAAAGTGTAAATTTTGCACAGGGAGCGGGCAGCAAAGCCTCGACATCCCACCTCTATGGGCTCACAGTATGCTCTCCAACCATTTCTCTGGCACTGTTCTACCAGTTCTTGGTATTTGAGCTGTTTGCGTTCATTGGCCTCTTCTATGCGCTCCTCCCAGGGAACTGCGAGCTCCACTGACAGGACCTGCCTGGAAGAGGAAGATGTAAGTACCACATCTGGCCTAAGAGATGTTGATGTTACATAGTCGGGGAACTTAAGCTGCTTTCCCAAGTCAGTTCACAGGTCCCAGTCTGAAGCTGAAGGGAGCAGGCTGGCTGATGATCTAAGCTGTGGTCGGAGCCTCTCTCCAGCTTTAACAAATATGATTTTCCTTTGACTACCAACCTGCTTACTGTTTGCCACGGCGCTGGAGATGGTCTCCGCTACACACTTTAGCACTTGGTCATGGCACCAGCGATATTGGCCCTCACCAAGAGCTGTTGGGCAGCTGCTAAGGATGTGTTCAAGCGTGCCCTTTCCTGAGCAGAGAGGACATGTTGGCAGCTCGTTCTTGCCCCAGGTATGCAGATTTGCCGGACTGGGTAGCACATCATATACTGCTCGGAGCATAAATTGGATGCGCTGAGGTTCTGCATGCCAGATGTCATTCTAAGTCAGCTTCTTATCCACTGCTCCCTCCCATTTTGTCCATGCCCCCTGCTGCCGCATGCCTACCATCCTGCTAGTCCTCACTTCTTCAACACCTGCTCTCACCTCCTGCAGGATTAACTTGCGTTTGTCCTTTCCCTGGACTTTATCATAGCGTGGCTGTGGGATGGAGCCCAGCCCTGCACGTCTTATTGCCACTGTGCTCACCAGAGCTTTGTGTCTCAACCGAGATTCTGCAAGCTCCAACCCCTCTTGAGCTCTCCATTTCCGACCTGTCCTCACCACAATGCCTGCTGCTGCCACTCGAGTCTCTAGAGTCACGATAGGCTAGTGCCTCTCTTGTGGGGGAAACCTTGAACTCCTCTTCCAAACTGCTAATAGGAAGCTGGAGTTCGTTGCTCCTGCCATAAAGCACCGCACTACTGAAGCTATGTGGTAAACCCAACCATCTTCGAAGGTAGGAGCTGATCTTCCTTTCCAGGGTCTCCACTGTAGACAGAGGCACCTCGTACACCAGCAGAGGCCAGAGGATACGGGGCAAAATGCCACGTTGGTACACCCAAGTCTTGAACCTGCCGGAAAGGCCAGACTTATCCAGTCAACAGCCATGTTTCCAGTTTCCTGATGGTAGTTTGGACAGAACATAACTTAATACTGTAGTAGCGGGGCGGCAGTGGCTCAGGAGGTAGAGCAGGTTGTCTAATAACCCGATGGTTGGCGGTTCAAATCCCACTCTCCCCAGATATCCTGCCGTTGTGTCCCTGGGCAAGACACTCCACCCGCATTGCCTCCAGTGCCCATAACACTGGGTATGAATGTGTATAAATGTATAGATGTTCGGTGGTGGCCGGAGAGGCCGTTGGCGCGGATTGGCAGCCACGTTTTCGTCAGCCTGCCCCAGGGCAGCTGTGGCTACAGTAGTAGCTTGCCACTACCATTGTCTGTCTAGACTGAATGAATAATGTATCTATTTGTAAAGCGTCTTCGAGTGTCTATGATTAAGCGCTATATAAATCTGATGCATTATTATTATTAGTGGCTGGTGAAATATATCTTCAGCAATTCATCAGTCCCCCTTGCCTTTCCCTTCATATAAAGTCGGCTGCATATGAATTTTAACCACATCTCTTAGCTAAGCAACTCTTCCATTACTGTTCCCGTTTCCAGCAGGTTAAAACCATGATAAACGCCAGTGCTTACATACCACTTATGATTTTTTTCCACGTTTAAAGTACTTTAATAAGCTCATGTTTCTGTCAGACAGTCACGTTTAGCGAGACACTGCCTGCTGACTGACTGGAAAACTTGTGTGAGTGGGGCGCTTCTAAACTCCGCGCGGATGACGGCCACGCACGTTGTTCGTGTGCGCGCTTGCGGAAAGTCATTGCTTCATATATTTTTCTTAATAAATTCATATCTCCTTGGGGTGGCAGTATAATTTCTGGCGAGGCGGGCCGCCACGGAGAAACGTTACCAGAGGAAACCCTGTGTTTTGGACATGTCCAAAATTATATACTTATTGGAGTACTATCTTTGAAACTTTCTCTAAGATCTGCAAAAGGACAATAACTCCGTCACCACTTTTGGCCCTGTTCAGGGTGAATCGGACAGACTCTCTCCTTCAAAAGTGAGAAATCAGTATGCTGGCTTTCTGCACTCTGCTGGCTAGGAGACTGATTTTACTCAAATGGAAGGATCCTAAGCCACCAACATATGGTCACTGGATCAGAGAAGTTCTGTACCTTCTTAAATTAGAAAAAAATAAGATATACCGTTCAGGGAATCCACTGAGAAATTTTATGTCATTTGGGAACCCTTTCTCACCTTTGTTGAAGATGCTGAAGCCAACAGCATAACAATGTAAATTTTATTATTACGGTTTATTTGATTATTCTTTTTTCACATCTGCTATACATGTATTTGTCCATTTTATATCTAGATATGTGGGTAAATGCATTGTTTTTAAATGTCTGGCAGCTTGGGGAGGGGATAATATTTCTGTTTTCTTTTTGTTCATATTTTGTTTTTCTGTTGGAATAAAACAAAAAGACTGATAAAAAAAAAAAAAAATATGAAAAAATTAAATCCAAAATCCATGAAATGATCTATACAGATTGGCTCATTTCTGAAACTTTGAACCCTCATAAAATCATTTCCTTTAGAGGTCACAGAATAATTTCAATGTGTTGTAATTTAGACTGAGCTACAATATGAGGAAAACTAAGGAGCTGGTGGTGGACTGCCGCAGGCAAGGACAACCCCTCACAGCACCAGTAAACATACAGGGAACAGACATTGAGATGGTGACATCCTACAAGTACCTGGGTGTTCATTCGAACAATAAACTAGACTGGTCACACAATACCGATGCACTCTACAAGAAGGGACAGCGCAGGTTGTTCCTCCTGAGGAGACTCAGGTCTTTTGGTGTACAAGGGGCGCTGCTGAAGACATTCTACGACACGGTGGTGGCATCAGCCATCACTTTTGGAGTGGTCTGCTGGGGCAGTGGCATTACAGCAGCCGATAGGAAGAGACTGAACAAACTGATCAAGAAAGCTAGCTCTGTCCTGGGGCAGCGCCCTGACCCAGTGGAGGAGATAGGAGAGAGAAGGATGGTGGCTAAACTGTCATCTCTGCTGGAGTCTGAGTCCCACCCTATGCAGGACATACTGAACGCACTGAGGAGCTCATTTAGCAGCAGACTACATCATCCTAGGTGCGCAACTGAGAGGTTTCGCAGGTCCTTCCTACCTACGGCTGTCAGACTGTATAACCTAAGCAGGGCTGCTCGCAGAGATAGCAAAAAAACGTGACAACCTAATAGTAATGAATGCAAAAGACACAATAGACTTACACAATGGTCCCCTCCAGTATACAACTAGGACAATATCGGTCGCTACAGAGGGTGACAATATGTATGGGTACATATTACTGTGTGGGGAAACTAAATAGACTGTTATGCTGTTTATTCCATCTCGCTACAATGCTCCGCACTTTGTATATATATTTATGTGTATGTATGTATATCCACTGCTCTTATTTATATCTTCCGTATCTTCTTAATTATTACTCTGAGTGTTGCTATCCCTGTGCTGTTGCAATCCTGGAATTTCCCCATTGTGGGACTAATAAATGCTTATCTTACCTTAATATGAATATGATTTATTTACAAATCATTTTACACTCAAAATCAAATCATTAAATTCTAATCTGATTCTATTGCTTATTATCTTTTTCGCTTCATTCACACCGTGAGTTTCTTAACTCTAAATCTTAAAGCAATTGTAACTATACATTACAAACTACAAAAGCACTCAGCGCACGCACACCTTTGCCAACCTGTGCAACGTTCCATCCCTCATGGATCACCTCCAAATGTAATGGGTTTGTGTGTAGATCTAGAGTAACTTCTGGTGAAAATTGCATCATCTGTCCACTGGTTTTGGAGTACTTTTGCCAACACGTGAGAAGAAAAGAGCCTTGGCTGAGGTAGGCATTCTCAAATCATTACCGAAATGTAACGGGTTTCTCTCTAGCTCAACAACCACCTCTGGCGAAAATTTCATTCAAATCTATTCATTAGTTTTTGTTTAATCCTGCTGCACAAATACAAACAAGGTCCTTGGTGTAGGTATGCACTCTCAGATCATAACCAAAATCTAATTATCTGTTCCTCATGCCATTACACATATTTCCTGCAAATGTCATCAAAATTTGTTCACAACTTTTTGAGTAATGTTGCGAACAGTCAGACAGAAAAACCTGTTATGTCTGGAAAACGTGGGATGACCAACAACAGATTGGGATTTGCTGGGAACACGAAATTTGTAACACAAACCTTAATAGTGGTACAGAGTACTGTTGTTATGGGAGGCCAAGTGCCAAAAGAGACTGTAAAATGGGCGTCCCTCACCTTTATATGTTCGGCGTGATGACGTCACCGAGCAGCTGCGTCATGACACTGACCAAACCTGTGGTTTTATATACGCCACAAATGTCATGTTTTGCCCTTTGGGGCAGAGAACAGGACTGATGCATAGCGAGCAATGAACATTTTAACAAACAAAACTCAAAAACCAGCTCGGAACCTGAAACACAAAAGCTAAACACAGGTTTGGCAGGCAAAACTCACTAACGTGGCAGAACAGGCAATACAGGCAGAAGCGTGTGTGAAACGCCAGAATGACAAACAGTGATGCAGCGCCCAACTGATGGGCTGCATCCTATAAATAACAGGTGAAGTGACTAACTAAAATACAAGACAGCTGTGGATAATCAAGAACACAAATCAGGCGAGACTGTCTGAAATGAGCCAATCTGTATAGATCATTTCATGCATTTTGGATTTCATTTTTTCATAATTTTGACAGTAATTTTTTTTTGAAAACACATCACACTCATAGTGTAGGTCAGTCTGAACACTAATACACTGAAATTATTCTGTGATCTCTAAAGGAAATGATTTTGTGAGGATCCAAATGTGAGGAAATTAACCACTCAGTACAGGTTTTATGGACTTTATAATTTACTAATAATTTTGACAGTAAAGTTATTTCAAAATGCACCACACTCATAGCACTCATCACTCTGAACAACAACCCACTGAGATTATGTAGTGACCCACTAAGGAAATGATTTTATTAAGGTTTAAACAAGAGAAAATTAAAAAAAAAAAAAACCCTGATAGACGAACTGCTTACGGTTACAAGTGTTCAGGATCCACACAGAGTTTGGAACATTTATTTTTTTATGTGAGGTTGTCAGTGGTTTGTGGAGTGATGTGCAAGGTTGGCTTCATTCCAAGAACATTATTATTTCTCCCTTAGCAGACACCACTATATTGTTTGGATTAAATTATGAAAACAAGAAATTTGAATTAATGATAAACAATTTGATTTTAATTTGTAAACATTTTATTCATTAATGCTGATTTTTTTAAACTAAACCCCAGATAAACCACTGGCAAAATTACTTATTTTGTACATCACTAAAACTTGTTAAAAAATATACACATTTTAAAGTTACATGCAACATTTGAAATCGTTGGTTTAGTTTAATAAGGCCTATATTATTTATTAAGATAACTATTGTCTTCCTTTGTTATTTTTGTCTGATTTTTTCCCCTTTACTCTTGCTGAATGTTGTTTGCTCTTTTGCTCAATTTTTTGTGCTGTGCCCTGTTGATTTGTAATTTTTGTTTAATGAGAACTTATTTTTACTTTGATAGTTGTTAATAAAGCACTTTGAATTAAAAAAAAAAAAGTTACAAGTGTTCGTTGTTTGCCTCTACCGTAATGTCTGGAATAGACGCGCATGACACTTTGACGCCGCGGCTGGCTTGACCGTCTCTTTGCGATCGACGGGCCACTTGACCGCAGCTGCGAGTCTGTGTGTGTGATCACCTTGCTCAACCCCTGTACGATCTGCTCCATCTCTTCGGTGCTGACCAGCTTCGCCTTCTCCAGAGCTCTAACATAAGCTTGACTGCCACGGATGTCAGCATCCCACATCCTCTGGTCATAGGCGATGGAGGCATTGAACTTCTCCATGATGGGGTCGGTGTCTCCCACGAATCTGCCTCCCCAAAGTTTACGTCCCTGATCGGCAGAGACACAACATGTGCGCTTAACTTCTTAAACTCATGCTAGATTTAGCTGGTTACCAGCTAGCTGCTCTCAGAACAGATCACAGACTGGTGGGCTGTTTTGTTAGCGCCCAGCTGGATGTTAAAACTACTGCTCACAGCTGCCAGCGGTATTATGTCGTCTCTGCTGCTGAATATTACCCTTACCTCTGAGTTAGCCATATCTGTTACGTCGGTAATGGGAGCCGAGGACGAGACCGAGCGTTGAACCGGACACAACGTTATTTGCAAATCACTCTCACAAGACAAGCGCTACGGCGGAGAGAAGGCCAAGAGACCGCCCCTTCTTCTTCTTCTTCTCTTGGCTTACTGGCGGATTGTAAACAGCTTATAGGTGAATACCGTCACCTACTGTACAAGAGTGAGCAGCATCATGTCACATTATCCTAGTTCCGATGAAAGCTATATTCTTCTTATAAGCCCAGTTTCATCACTCTATTAAAGCAAGAAATCTCAGTGTGTCTGTCACGTTTATAGGACATCATTGGACGGCCTATGATCTCTGCCTGATCATTAAAGGACGTCCTATGAACTCAGGCATCATGGGACTCGTGATGCTGTGGGACACATATGTGGGTTTAATATGCACAAATGTACTGTATATCACCTTATGCTTCATATGTACAGTATATCACTGTATGCTTACTGTATGCTTCATGTCTCAGATGAACAAAGGACTGAGCCTCCTCGGAGATAACAGGAGGATGTGAAATGTGGTCTTTGGTATGCAAAGAGATGGCCGTGGGGGATTTCCTGGCTGCCACTGACTTTGGGTGGAGGTGATAAGATCTATAAGGGATGCATTGTGACTTGGGATTAAATGCAATGTGACTGGAGCTTTGAAGCTCCTGGGGTATAAAAAGGGATGAAGGTCGGGGGTTCTCTCTCTTTCTGTATTGCTGATGTTGGAGAATGTGAATAAACCTGACTCGTGAGATAAACTCTGCCTCGTCCTTTCACATTTCCACACTGGTGACCCTAAGATGATGAGTGAAAGAAATTCCCCCAAACCAGCCAGGTCAGGAGCTCCCAGCCAGGCGTATGCCGCTACCGTCCAGCTACCGGACTTTTGGTGAGACAACCCGTGCTCCTGGTTCCTCTTGGTCGAAGCACAGTTCGCTCTCCGGGGGATAACGGTAGATGAGACGAAATTCTACCATGTAATTGCCAAGCTCGACAACCGCACAGCTCGACATGTGCAGAGCCTTTTGGAGAAGCCACCGGCCGACGACAAATACGGCGTGTTGAAGGCTGCGCTCATCCAACGCTTCACTCTCTCAGTCCAGGAGAGAGCGGAGAGACTCCTGGCTCTGAACAACTTGGGAGATGGCACGCCGTTGACCTGATGGAGGACATGCTGAGGTTGAGGGGCTCAGACGGCAACAACTTCCTCTTCACCCACATTTTCCTGAGAACCCTACCGTCGGCCACGAGAGCGACCCTGGCCGGTTCGCCGTTGTTGGCCCAGCGGGAGTTCCGCGCGTTGGCCCAGGAGGCATACCGGATTCTCAACGCCAGCAAACAGCACGCGGCCACCGCAGCAGCGACGGAGTGCGGCACAGCGGCCGGAGACGGCGAGGGGCCAGAGACAGCGGTAGCAGACCCACCGACGACGGCGGGGGCCAAGGATCGCGGAGGAGACATCCTCTGTTTCTACCATTGCCGCTTTGCAGAGAAGGCACACAAATGTTTACCACCGTGCCATTTCAAGCGCTCGGGAAACGCCAGACCGGGGGTCGGTAGCAGCTGCGGCCCACGGGGAGGAGAACAAGCTGCTCTACTTGAAAGATGCGCGCTTGGTGAGGCATTTCCCCGTGGACACAAGCTCCCAGTTGAGTTTCATCACACCTTCCTCTGCTGACCGGCTGGCGCCTTCCAGTGGTCCCGGGGTGTCAGCAGCGAACGGCTCGGCGATTAAGACCTTTGGTGAGAGGGCTCTGCTTCTGTCCCTACACGGCCGTACATTTGAGTGGACTTTCGTCATAGCTGCAGTGAATTTCAATATGTTAGGGGCTGATTTTCTGTGCTCACATGGTTTGTTGGTTGATCTTGCTAATAGGTGCCTGGTTAATGCACCCTCTTTTTATTCTATTCCCTGTACAGCTCGAGTGGCCCCGCCAACAGCACAAGCCAACGTCACAGCTGCAAGGGGTAAGTTCCACACACTGCTCACTCAGTTCCCAGCACTCACAGTCCCAACATTTTCGGCGGCCGTGGCTAAACACGGGGTGGAACATTTTATTACTACCACCGGACCACCCGTTTTTGCAAAAGCCCGGCGCTTGGATTCAGCTAAACTGACCATAGCGCACGAGGAGTTTGCCAACCTGGAAAAGTTGGGCATCATCAGGCGTTCGAAAAGCCCATGGGCTTCACCGCTTCACATGGTCCCGAAAGCTGATGGCTCGTGGCGACCTTGCGGAGATTTCCGCAGGTTGAACAACGCTACAGCGCACAACCGCTACCCAATCCCGCATATGCAAGATTTTTCAGTTCATTTGGCGGGGGCGCGCGTTTTTTCTAAGATAGACTTGGTGCGCGGTTACCACCAGGTCCCAGTACGCACTGAGGACATACCCAAAACAGCGGTAATAACTCCGTTCGGTCTATTCGAGTTTTTGCGCATGCCGTTTGGGCTTAAAGGTGCGGCGCAGACGCTCCAACGCATGATGGACGCGGTGTTGCGCGATCTCCCCTTCGTGTTCGTCTACCTGGACGATATTTTGGTAGCCAGTGCATCCAAAGACGAACACGAAAACCACCTCACGGCAGTTTTCCGGAGGTTGGGAGAGCACGGGTTAATAATCAACCCAGCGAAGTGTCAGTTCGGGGTAACGCAGATTGATTTTTTGGGGCATCGCGTCTCTCCAGAAGGAGCGGTTCCTCTGCCTGACAAAGTGTGCGCGGTAACAAATTTTCCCCAGCCACAAACGGTCAAAGCGTTACAGGAGTTTTTGGGAATGGTGAATTTTTATAACCGTTTCCTCCCCCGCGCAGCGCAGCTCATGCAACCATTATATGCTGCACTAAAAAAACAAAAACCCACAAATAAAATCGAATGGTCTCCGGAGCGAGAGCGAGCATTCTCGGAGGTCAAAACAGACCTGGAAAATGCTGCGTTGTTAGCACATCCAGACCCAACGGCCCGCATAGCGCTCACTACTGACGCGTCAGATGTGGCCATAGGGGCGGTCGTGGAGCAGCATGTAGCTGGGGCTTGGCAACCGCTCACCTTTTTCAGCAGGACCTTGCGTGATAGTGAATGGAAATACAGCACATTCGACAGGGAGTTGTTAGCTCTCCACTTGGCCATTCGCCACTTCCAGTTCTGGCTGGAGAGACGCCGTTTCACCGCGTTCGTTGATCACAAGCCGCTGACTTTCGCGATGGCCAAGGTTTCAGAACCGTGGTCAGGCCGGCAGCAGAGACAGCTGGCCACGATATCAGAGTTTACTACCGATATCCAGCATGTGGCGGGTAAACTTAATGTAGTGGCAGACTGCCTCTCGCGCGCCGTGGCGGCTCCAGTCCGCGTGGGGGTAGATTATGCAGCCATGGACGCGGATCAGGTTAGCGACGCGGACGTGTGCGCGCTCCAGTCTGGACCAACAGGGTTAAGACTGGAGAGCAGGGTGCTGCAAGACGGTATGCCCCCCCAATCTGCGATGTCTCCACTGGGCGACCGCCTCCGGTGGTATCCGCCGCGTGGTGCTGCCGCGTTTTTGACTCGATTCATTCTCTGGCGCACCCGGGAGTGCGCGCGTCGGTCAAAATGGTGGGAGAGAAATTTGTTTGGCCGAGCCTGCGCAAACAAGTTAGGGAGTGGGCGGCAGCCTGCATGGCCTGTCAACGAGCCAAGGTACACAGGCACACGAGAGCTCCTTTGGAGCCGTTTCACATCCCGGCTAAGAGGTTCGATCACGTTCACGTGGACCTCGTAGGCCCCCTTCCGCCATCACAGGGGTGCACACACCTTCTGACAATGGTAGACCACACCACGCGCTGGCCGGAAGTGGTCCCCCTTGAGTCAACCACAGCTGAGGAGGTGGTGCGCGTTTTTAACAGCATGGGTAGCACGTTTTGGAGTCCCGTCGGACGTTACGTCCGACAGAGGCCCTCAATTTGTTTCAGAACTTTGGCCAGCAATGGCCCGCAGCCTGGGGGTAACGATCCACCGCACAACCGCGTACAATCCGCAGGCTAACAGGTTATGTGAACGTTTTCACAGGTCATTGAAAGCAGCTCTCAGAGCGTCGCTTACGGATGCAAATTGGGTGGACAGGCTACCATGGGTTTTATTGGGGTTGCGTTCTGCACCTAAAGAGGATTTAGAAGCCTCCCCGGCGGAGCTAGTTTTTGCGCAGCCACTTCGGCTGCCCGGGGAGTTTCTCTCAGATAATCCTGCACCAGAATGTTCCCCGGCTCAGCGGTTGCAGCGTGGCACGGAATCGGGCGCACTGCCTGGCCCCGTCCACCACAGTTTTCTGTGCGTTTTTATACCTAAGTCTTTAAAAAACGCGGAGTTTGTTTTTGTCAGACACGATGCCCATCGCCCGCCGCTACGACCACCTTATGATGGGCCATTTAGAGTGCTGGAAACAGGGGATAAGCATTTTTTGCTAGATTTGGGGGGCAGGAAGGAGAAGATTGGCATTAACAGGCTCAAACCCGCCTTTGTGGTGGCGGACGACGACGTGCTGTTGGCCAGGGCTCCTCAGCGCAGCAGACCCCCTAGAGAACATCCCCCAGAACACCCACAGGGATTGACTAACAATTCTCACCCTCAGACAGCAGCCCCCCAGCAGGATGGCGCCACGGAAGTGTTGAAGCCGGCTTACAGCAGATACGGGAGGAGACTGAGGCCCAAGCAACACGTGGGCTGATGTGTAATAATTTTATCATGACAGGCTGACTGTTATTCCGTGGTTACATCTTAGACGTTTGGGGGGGGGGGGGGTCATGTGGGACACATATGTGGGTTTCATATGCACAAATGTATATCACCTTATGCTTCATATGTATATCACTGTATGCTTACTGTATGCTTCACGTCTCAGATGAACAAAGGACTGAGCCTCCTCGGAGATAACAGGAGGATGTGAAATGTGGTCTTTGGTATGCAAAGAGATGGCCGTGGGGGATTTCCTGGCTGCCACTGACTTTGGGTGGAGGTGATAAGATCTGAAAGGGACGCATTGTGACTTGGGATTAAATGCAATGTGACTGGAGCTTTGAAGCTCCTGGGGTATAAAAAGGGATGAAGGTCGGGGGTTCTCTCTCTTTCTGTAATGCTGATGTTGGAGAATGTGAATAAACCTGACTCGTGAGATAAACTCTGCCTCGTCCTTTCACATTTCCACACTGGTGACCCTAAGACGATGAGTGAAAGAAATTCCCCCGAACCAGCCGGGTCAGGAGCTCCCAGCCAGGCGTATACCGATACCGTCCAGCTACCGGACTTTTGGCGTGACAACCCGTGCTCCTGGTTCCTCTTGGTCGAAGCACAGTTCGCCCTCCGGGGGATAACGGTAGATGAGACGAAATTCTACCATGTAATTGCCAAGCTTGACAACCACACGGCTCGGCATGTGCAGAGCCTTTTGGAGAAGCCACCAGCCGACGACAAATATGGCGTGTTGAAGGCTGCGCTCATCCAGCGCTTCACTCTCTCAGTCCAGGAGAGATCGGAGAGACTCCTGGCTCTGAACGACTTGGGAGATGGCATGCCCGTTGACCTGATGGAGGACATGCTGAGGTTGAGGGGCTCAGACAGCGATGACTTCCTCTTCACCCACATTTTCCTGAGAACCCTACCATCGGCCACGAGAGCGACCCTGGCCGGTTCGCTGTTGTTGGCCCAGCGGGACTTCCGTGCGCTGGCCCAGGAGGCGCACCGGATTCTCAACGCCAGCAAACAACGCGCGGCCACCGCAGCAGCGACGGAGTGCGGCATGACGGCCGGAGACGGCGAGGGGCCAGAGACGGCGGTAGCAGATCCACCGACGACGGCGGGGGCGGGGGCCAAGGATCGCGGAGGAGACACCCTCTGTTTCTACCATCGCCGCTTTGCAGAGAAGGCACGTGTTGCTCCCCTGGGTAGCGGCCCAGGAGGAGGAAACGTGCATGTGGAAGTTAACTCTCCAACCTGTGATAGAGAATCGGCAAAACACGTTTCGTTATTTCACACAAGGAGCTTTATTCTTCCAAGTCATTCACATGACCAACATCAACTGACTAGTATTTACTATCAAAGTCCATAGTTTCTCTCTTATTGTCTGATCACATCACCATTAAACAAAACACAATCATGTCCATTTATCACAATTTCCGATTTGACATTAACTGTATACTTAACATTCTTAACAAATTACTCTAACATGGAATGAATTATTGGTTTTATCTCCTTCCCATGTATATAGCTTTTAACTTGTTCAAATGTTTATATTTTAAACAATAACCCATGAACTTACATTTACATTAATCATTTTAAGCACTGTCATAAATGTACAGCATGTGGTGTTATTCTTAACAATTCACTGACCTGGCCACTGTGTACCTAACACACTTACAATAGTATTCCTGGTATTCGGTAATACCCCCGAAATGTGCACACTTGGTGACAAATCAAACCAGTAAATGTCGTACTGTATGAAAACTGTTTCATAACTGTCTTTAAATAAAGTAAGCAAATGGTTTCCAACATGTGGGCGGATTTCACTGTTGTGGCACGTCCCATACACTCGATCATTAACATTAGCAGGTTAGCTTATACAACAACACATCAACTTTAACAGAAATACCCTTACAAACCCGCTTTTCGCCTCACACTTATCACAATATAATCTCGGACATCCTAGGACTCTTACAGTTTATATTGCACTCTTGAATTATTAGTATTTACCAACCTGTGATAGAGAATCGGCAAAACACGTTTCGTTATTTCACACAAGGAGTTTTATTCTTCGTACTCCAGTGCGTGAGTCTACTCTCTATCACTGTGCGACATGCGCCATCTATTGGTCGGCGTATGGAACTGCACTCAACTCACATGAGTTATAATGGAACCAGGTGGATTACAAATGCATTGTAGAAAAATAAACAATTAAGGAATAACATAAAATTGTAGGGGTGCCTGTTTTTCTTAAATTTTCTTATCCAAATGTCTTTTTCACCTCTTACATAACTATTAACTATTTCCAACCCTCTACACTCTCCCCCACTTCAAATAAATGTCTCCCGACATTTCATGTTCTAGGGTGACTTAATGCATGAGAGTGTACCAATTATAACCATGGGACTGACGTTGGGTGAGGTAGTGGAATGGCATATAGTTTTGAGTTAGCGGCACAGGGGTAGGGAGTAGGACAGGTCTTACGTCTGCAGTCCAAGGCTGGTACGATGGCTGTCCCAGGACGTCGTAGGTCAGTCTCTCTACTGGCCTTGCTCTCCGCTGTGACCTTCTCAGTTCCTCCTGTTCTCTATCCATCACCTCCACTTGTCCTTGACGTTCTTCCTGCAGCAAAGCTGGTCCATCCATTTGCTCCTCAGCATCCCGCTGAACGGGGACCGGTTCCTGCCTTACTGGTGGGCAGAACTCTCTAGCTGTCGCTCGAAGCCTTTGCTGATTTTGAGGATTTTGCTCTGGCATGACAGGTACTGGTTGCTGAGTGTTTTGGTCTTGGAGATTTGAGGCATTTTGCTGACGATTTACGGGTCTGTAACATGGGATTTGGCTACGGAGGTTGTAGCGGTAAGTATTTTCCTCTTCTTCCTCCGAGCTGTCATTGTCTGTGTTGTCACTGTTAGGATTTGTCTCTGTCCTCTTCTTCCGTTTCTGTTTTGTCTTTTCTTTTGCAGGCAGTTCTTCTTCTAAAGGCAAGTCATTTACAGGCAACAGCAGGTTTCTGTGTAACACTCGCATCACTTGGCTGCCTCTCTCTGCTTGTACTTTATAGACTGGTCCATCTCCCACTCTCTCAACTACGCGATGTACTGCTGACTCCCAGTAAGCGCGCAGTTTCCCTGGACCTCCTCTTTCAGAGAGGTTTCTGACCAACACCCTGTCGCCTGGTTGGAGTGTGACACCTTTTAAGCGTTTGTCGTACTGCTTTTTGCCTTTATCTGAAGACTTTTGACTGTTTTCTGCAGCGATTTTGTAAGCAACACGCATCCTATCAGCCCATTTTTTAGCGTAGGTTTGATGGCTGTGTGTGTCAGTGTCTTTTGTCTGGTTCAATAGTAGATCTACAGGCAACCTTGGGACTCTGCCATATAAGAGGAAAAATGGAGAATAGCCTGTTGACTCGTGTCTTGTACAATTGTAAGCATGTACAATTTGGGGTAGGTGATCCTTCCATTCACTTTTTTTCTCCTCCTGTAGGGTACAAAGCATTTGGAGTAGTGTACGATTCAGGCGCTCCACGGGGTTGCCCTGCGGATGGTATGGAGTGGTTCGTGAGTGAGAAATTCCAGACAGTTGTTGTAATCTGTGGAAGAGACTGTTTTCAAACTCACGTCCCTGATCGTGATGCAACTTCTCAGGGTACCCGAAACGAGGAATAAAATCCTGAAATATCTTTTCTGCAGCTGTTTTGCCTGATTTATTCCTTGTAGGGTATGCCTGTGCGAAACGAGTGAAATGGTCCACTAGTACGAGGATGTACTCATACCCTCCTTTACTTGGCTCAAGGTGTAAGTAGTCGATGGAGATTAACTCAAAGGGAGCACTGGTTGTGATAGAGCCCATTGGAGCTCTCTGGGGAACATTTGGGCGTTTTTGTTTGATGCACGGACATTTTTTTGTTACATAATCTTCAACATCTTGTTGCATACATGGCCAATAGAAACGCTCACGGGCCAGATGTATCACCTTATCACACCCTATATGACCCATGTCATTGTGTAAACTCTTTAACACCATCGGCTTTAGCTGTTCAGGTAGGACAAGTTGTTTGCTGTGCTCTGTCTTTCTGTATAATAATCCATTGTCAACTTCCAACTTGTTCCACTCATACAGTAGTCTCCGTGTCCATTTACTCATTGTCCATCTATCTTTATCGTTTGGTGTCCATCCTTTGAGTTTGAGTGAGATTACTTCTCTAATTGACTCATCGTCTTGTTGAGCAGCATTGATGTCTTTAGGCGTCATGCTCAAAACACTGTCAGTTGGCACATTGTTGTCATTAGAACTCAGTTGTAACGCAGCTATCCATGGCACATCACTGTTTTGTGCTGCCTTGCTCCCTTGCCACACTGCGGACACTACTTCCGGTAAAACTGTCTCTGTGAACTCATTCATTTGCTCTTGCAGATCTAATGGGTGTCTGGACAACATATCTGCATCTGCATTCCTTTTCCCTGGCCTATACTTGATATCAAAATGGAAGTCAGCCAACTCCCCAACCCACCTATGACCCACTGCATTCAACCTGGCTGAACTGAGGACATAGGTTAAAGGATTGTTATCTGTATAGACAGTAAAAGTCGGTGCATAATACAGATAGTCACGGAATTTGTCGCAGATGGCCCACTTGAGAGCTAGAAACTCTAGTTTACCGGAATGTAAGTGATAATTCTTCTCGGCCGGTGTGAGAGTTCTGGATCCATAGCCAATCACCTTAAGTTTGTTTTCTTGTTTTTGATACAATCAGAATCAGAATCAGAATCAGAAAAGATTTATTGCCAAGTACATTAACAGATCACTGATAACATACGAGAGAATTTGACTTGACACAGAAAATGAACCTGCATTTCCAGTGACGCGGCTGCATCAGAGATGCGCCTGCCAACAGGATAGTGGGTACAAGCATAAGAATAAGAATAATACGAGGAACAATAGGAAGGAGCAAAAAAATCATTGATTCAAAATACTGGTTACATAATTAATCAATATTAAGATTTCAAGGAAAAAAAAGCTCTCGATGCACATTCGCTACACAGGATTCACAAGACACAAGAGAGCAGTGTGTGTATCTTTATTCAGTTCATGGATCAATGTGTGTGCGGTGTTGAGCAGTGTTGATGATAATAAGAGAGACAATAAGGACACTTGACAGGAGATGTTTTGTCTGGCTGCTGCCGAGTCCTTATCTTGGCAGGCTGTGCAGATGGCTGTCCAAGGCCTTATGCTCGATGATTTTGAAAACACAGACTGCAGACAGCCAGGAGGAATTTTCATGGGGAAATTGAGCCAAATCGGACTGATCACAGAGAAGGCTTTTTATTTCTTCTGTCGATTCAGTACTTAATCCTTCATTGCGGGGCTTTAAATCCATCGTGGAAAGACCTAAGCGAGACCATGATGTAATCCACCTTCCGAGACAGTTCTCCATTTGTCGCTATCAGGGTCTTCTCCAATTTCTCAATTTGACAGATGCACCTCACCTGGCCAGCATTTTGATAGGTTGTATCCATCTTCAGCAATTTGCGGTACACCAGGACAATCCCAGTTCCAATCAGAAAGATCCCGATCACCATTACCACGAAGACATACAAATCTTCAATATCTTCGATAGAGAGATTAGTGAGACACAAGATTTTCCAATTACTTGTGTCACGTAAATAGCCCGCTGGAGCCGTACCTGCGGGGCAAACAGCTTCCCCCGGAGCACTTTTCCTTGTTGAAAAAATAGTGTCAATTGTGTTCAAAGCCCAGCTTATTAACTCCATAATTTCTTTCTTTCGACGGTCGCAGTTAGACGCAGACAGACAACAGCAAGCTGGGATCCAGTAGTTGGGGGGGAAGGAAAAAAAAGTCAGAGCAGGAGAGGAGGAAAAAGCGTCTACTCTCTTGGGAGGGCGGAAGTGAAGACGGCTCCCAGGCCTTTGTTTGACGCATCTGTATGCAATACAAATGGAAGGTCCAAATTGGGATAGGCTAGAATGGGAGGATTAGTCAGAATGTCCACAAATCTTGACACAACTCCCTGATGTTCACTGGTCCATATTATTGGTGTGCGAGAAGGAAGCTGGTTTCTGTCTCCTTTCTTTGTTTGTCCTTTACTCCTTTTTGGTGCTGGTTTATTGTCATTGCTTGTTTCATTAGTGCTCTGGAGGAGTTCGAACAAGGGTCTCGCCAGACGTGAAAAATCTTGAATAAATGATCGGTAATAACTGAGAAAACCCAGTAACGTTCTGAGTTCTCCGACTGTGCGAGGGTTCTTGTCTTTCAGAGCGAACACAGCATCCAAGTCTTTTGGGTCAATCTGGACTCCTTCTCCCGACACTAGCCTACCCAGGTAGCGTACTTGGTTTTTGAACAGTTCACATTTGGCTGGCCGAAGTTTTATGCCGTGTTGTCGCATTTTGCACAAAACCTGTTTAAGGTGTTCTACGTGCTCATCAAAGGTTTTGGAGTAACACAGTACATCGTCCAAGTAAGGCACGCAACACTCGTCTCTGATCCCTTCTAACACCCCCTCCATACACCTTTGGAATGCGGCCGGTGCGTTTGACAACCCGAATGGAACCCGCACCCACTCGTATAGTCCCCAGGGTGTGCTAAAAGCAGTTAAATGTCTTGACTCCTCACTTACAAAACCCTGATGGTAGGCACTTCCCTGATCCAATATGGAAAACCAGGAGTTACCCCCAAGACTGTCCAGTAGATCTTGTATCCGTGGTAACGGATGCCTGTCAGGTATGGTTTTTCGGTTCAGCTCACGAAAATCAACACACAAGCGCAAAGTATTGTCCTTTTTACGCACACACACTACTGGCGACGAGTTGTTTGACAGTGATTTCCTGATCCAGCCCCTGCTTAAAAGGTTTTGAACATACTCCTTCACCTCTTTATACAGTGGTCTTGGAATGGAGTTGTAACTTTTCTGCACGGGTGTGTTGTCAGTGGTGTTGATTTTTAGCTGTAGTCCAGGAATACATCCAATGTCTCCTTCATCATGAGCAAACACATCAGACTGTTCATAGAGCATCTGCCGAACCACCTCCCGATCACCCTCTGAGAGATGGTCTAAATTGACATTAGGGTGCCATCTCAGGTGTGAGGGGGCAGTGCTTAATGTTTCTTCACCCTCACCTTGACTGTCACATGTCACTTGAGCAGAGTGACAAAATGGCTTGTCTGTAGTTTTGGTTGCATTTTCAGCACTGGAACAAACATTTACAGGTTTGTATTCAGTGATCTCTGAAATAAGTCCTAAAACAGTCTTTGGATTTAGAAAAATGTTGTGCTTTGTTGAGTTTTGGATTGGGATTTTGACAGTTTTTGAAGCACCAGCGGGTACATCAATAAGAGCTGGGAATAACTCCAACCCATCCGGTAAGTTACATTTCACAGCTGGCTCGAACAACATTTCTCCTCCTCCAGGGAATGCTCTGATGTGACATTTTACCATACAGATTTGGCTACTGTGAACAGTGAGTCCTTTTTTCCCAACTCTCACCACTGGACTTTCTGGTTCATTTTCTATTGACTTGGCGTGGACAACAGAGATGAGTGATTCAACATTACCTTTCTGGACCTTTAAGGTCTCTGACAGTAAGCCCACTAAGCTAATATCGTCACTTTGTTCACCGTTTGCCATTATTATCTCTTGGATCACATTAAAACCCAGCAGCGGAGTGCTTAAACGCTGCTGACTGACAAGCATTGGAACATACAAGGATACAGAACCATACTGTGAACTTGTGATCTCGAGCAGGACATCTATCCACCCCTCGAACGGAACATCTGTTCCATTGGCTGCGGTGATTTCGAGTGGATGGCCTGGGAGTAGGCTCTTGAGTGGCTGTATTTTCACATTTGGTAAGGCTGCTTGTACCCATGACTTTTCAACAATGCTTACTTGTGCCCCACTGTCCAATAACATCTGTAGGTTTACTCCATTTAACTGGCAACTGATCATACACCTACCGCCAATGAGCTGTGCCACACGCTTTGTGTTGGGTGACTTTTGGGACTTGGCAGTAGTCTGTTTGGAGTTCCGTCTTTTAGTGTTGTGGGACTCTGCTGGTGGTTCAGTCACTGGTGGTCCCTCCCCAGCGACCTCCTCCAGTTTCCCGACACATTGCTTTTCTGAAGGCAACCTATTGCTCTGTGCCCCTCCTCTCCACATCGAAAACAGTGTGCGCAGCGCTCAGTCTCTTGGGCGGTACACTTTTGGCACTTTCCTTTCACTGCAGGTTTCAGTGCTGGCTGTTTAGGGACAGGCGCTGTGGGACTGGTGTTTACTGTATTTACCATTGGGGTTAGGGCCTTTTCTAAACTCTTGGTTAGGGAGGAGACCTGTGCCGTCAGCTCCTGGATAGCTACACGATTAGCTTGGACTTCAGTGTGCATTTTAATAGAGCTTTGATCTGTCTCTACCTGTGCCGCATTAACACTGGTGACTTTCTGTTTATGACTTTGTCCCAACCTACTTAATCTCTCTGTCTCTTCACTAACAGTATTTGCTATGAGCTCCAGGATGGAGTCATCTGTGACACTGGTGTTTGAGATGTGAGGTTTAAGGTCTCTCCTGACATAAGAGTATTTTTCATTCAAACCCTGATACAATGAATGGATAAACACACCTTGTACCAACTCGTTGTCATAATGAAACCCACTACTGTTTTTAGTTGCAATCAGCACACGCTGTTTTAGCCCCATTAGTCTATACATAAACTGTTGTGGTGTTTCTTTGTCATTTTGCTTAGCATTACTCAGCTCCTGAAATAATTCAGTGCTGCTTTTCTCGCGTAGATGTGTCCTTAAGAAACGTTTTAACTCAACTACAGTAAGGCTATCTTTGGTTACAAGCATATCTTTAAAGGTACCAGGCTTAATTATCTTAAACACCGTTCTGATAACCTCAGCCTCTGTGAACCCTTCATTTAGCCCTTCATCAAGCTGTTTGCACAAGTTATTGTAACTCAAGTCAGAATCAAAATCAGAGATTTGACCACCATAAATCTTGTACTCTCTACGTGGCAACAGTGACGTAAGTTCAGTCAGTCTGACTAACCCTGGGTCAGGAACTACAGATGGTGATGTCGGATGGTTCTTCCCTGATGGTGCTGCAGCTCCAGTGGTCACAGGAACTACTATGACCGGATCATCGTCAGGTGACACCTCTGCATCCACTTCTCCAGCTGCTGTGGGCCGTTGTAGTTCAATGATGAGGTCACGGAAAGCAAGCAGGCGAGACATCCCCTGGTCCTCAAGGCTCTTCAGTTGTGGACTTCTCAGCGAGTCAACAATTAAGTCGAAGAGTTCCACTTCGGTCGATTCTGCGCCTGGCAAATCTTCTCCCACCTCATCCTTGAACGACTCAGCCAGCTTGTAAAGAACGTTTCTGCGGCGGGCAATGGTCAGCTGGCGAAGCTCTTGCTGGATTTCCCATCTCAGATCATGTGGAGCAGACATGGCTGTGGTCTCCTGTAGTCAGTCGCTTAGGTCAATGGCTCAGGAACAGGTGGTCAGCATCCCTTGGTTCTTCAATGATTAGTGCCAGACCAGTAGGTGGCGCTAATCCCGGACGAGCCCCCAAAATTGTTGCTCCCCTGGGTAGCGGCCCAGGAGGAGGAAACGTGCATGTGGAAGTTAACTCTCCAACCTGTGATAGAGAATCGGCAAAACACGTTTCGTTATTTCACACAAGGAGTTTTATTCTTCCAAGTCATTCACATGACCAACATCAACTGACTAGTATTTACTATCAAAGTCCATAGTTTCTCTCTTATTGTCTGATCACATCACCATTAAACAAAACACAATCATGTCCATTTATCACAATTTCCGATTTGACATTAACTGTATACTTAACATTCTTAACAAATTACTCTAACATGGAATGAATTATTGGTTTTATCTCCTTCCCATGTATATAGCTTTTAACTTGTTCAAATGTTTATATTTTAAACAATAACCCATGAACTTACATTTACATTAATCATTTTAAGCACTGTCATAAATGTACAGCATGTGGTGTTATTCTTAACAATTCACTGACCTGGCCACTGTGTACCTAACACACTTACAATAGTATTCCTGGTATTCGGTAATACCCCCGAAATGTGCACACTTGGTGACAAATCAAACCAGTAAATGTCGTACTGTATGAAAACTGTTTCATAACTGTCTTTAAATAAAGTAAGCAAATGGTTTCCAACATGTGGGCGGATTTCACTGTTGTGGCACGTCCCATACACTCGATCATTAACATTAGCAGGTTAGCTTATACAACAACACATCAACTTTAACAGAAATACCCTTACAAACCCGCTTTTCGCCTCACACTTATCACAATATAATCTCGGACATCCTAGGACTCTTACAGTTTATATTGCACTCTTGAATTATTAGTATTTACCAACCTGTGATAGAGAATCGGCAAAACACGTTTCGTTATTTCACACAAGGAGTTTTATTCTTCGTACTCCAGTGCGTGAGTCTACTCTCTATCACTGTGCGACATGCGCCATCTATTGGTCGGCGTATGGAACTGCACTCAACTCACATGAGTTATAATGGAACCAGGTGGATTAAAAATGCATTGTAGAAAAATAAACAATTAAGGAATAACATAAAATTGTAGGGGTGCCTGTTTTTCTTAAATTTTCTTATCCAAATGTCTTTTTCACCTCTTACATAACTATTAACTATTTCCAACCCTCTACACACGCAAATGTTTACCACCGTGCAATTTCAAGCGCTCGGGAAACGCCAGACCGGGGGTCGGTAGCAGCTGCGGCCCTCGGGGAGGAGAACAAGCTGCTCTACTTGAAGGATGCGCGCTCAGGGAGGCATTTCCTCGTGGACACAGGCTCCCAATTGAGTTTCATCACACCTTCCTGCGCTGACCGGCTGGCGCCTTCCAGTGGTCCCAGGGTGTCAGCAGCAAACGGCTCGGCGATTAAGACCTTTGGTGAGAGGGCTCTGCTTCTGTCCCTACACGGCCGTACATTTGAGTGGACTTTCGTCATAGCTGCAGTGAATTTCAATATGTTAGGGGCTGATTTTCTGTGCTCACATGGTTTGTTGGTTGATCTTGCTAACAGGTGCCTGGTTAATGCACCCTCTTTTTATTCTATTCCCTGTACAGCTCGAGTGGCCCCGCCAACAGCACAAGCCAACGTCACAGCTGCAAGGGGTAAGTTCCACACACTGCTCACTCAGTTCCCAGCACTCACGGTCCCAACATTTTCGGCGGCCATGGCTAAACACGGGGTGGAACATTTTATTACTACCACCGGACCGCCCGTTTTTGCAAAAGCCCGGCGCTTGGATTCAGCTAAACTGACCATAGCGCACAAGGAGTTCGCCAACCTGGAAAAGTTGGGCATCATCAGGCGTTTGAAAAGCCCATGGGCTTCACCGCTTCACATGGTCCCGAAAGCTGATGGCTTGTGGCGACCTTGCGGAGATTTCCGCAGGTTGAACAACGCTACAGCGCACGACCGCTACCCAATCCCGCGTATCCAAGATTTTTCAGTTCATTTGGCAGGGGCGCGCGTTTTTTCTAAGATAGACTTGGTGCGCGGTTACCACCAGGTCCCAGTACGTGCTGAGGACATACCCAAAACAGCGGTAATAACTCTGTTCGGTCTATTCGAGTTTTTGCGCATGCCGTTTGGGCTTAAAGACGCGGCGCAGACGTTCTAATGCATGATGGACACGGTGTTGCACGATCTCCCCTTCGTGTTCGTCTACCTGGACGATATTTTAGTAGCCAGCGCGTCCGAAGACAAACACGAAAACCACCTCACGGCAGTTTTCCGGAGGTTCGGAGAGCACGGGTTAATAATCAACCCAGCGAAGTGTCAGTTCGGGGTAACGCAGATTGATTTTTTGGGGCATCGCATCTCTCCAGAAGGAGCGGTTCCTCTGCCTGACAAAGTGCGCGTGGTAACAAATTTTCCCCAGCCACAAACGGTCAAAGCGTTACAGGAGTTTTTGGGAATGGTGAATTTTTAGAACCGTTTCCTCCCCCGCGCAGCGCAGCTCCATCCATCCATCCATCCATCCATCCATCCTCTACCGCTTTTCCGGAGGTCCGGGTCGCGGAGGCAGCAGTTCAAGCAGAGAAGCCCAGACTTCCCTCTCCCCAGCCACCTGCTCCAGCTCTTCAGAGGGGATACCAAGGCGTTCCCAGACCAGCTGGGAGACATAGTCTCTCCACCGAGTCCTGGGTCTGCCCCGGAGTCTCCTCCCAGTGGGACGTGTCTGAAACACCTCAAGTGGGAGGCGTCCAGGAGGCATCCTAATCAGATGCCCATACCACCTCAACTGACTCCTTTCTCCTCCTCATGGATCGTCACCTTATCGTGGTGGGGGGGTTTGCGTGCCCCAGTGATCCCAGGAGCTATGTTGTCCGGGGGCAATTTGCCTCTGATAGGGTCTCCCAAGACAAACTGGTCCTGGGTGAAGGGCCAGACTAAGAACGATCCAACAGACTCTCATGATAAATTGTATATCAAGGATTCAGTGTACCCCGCCCGGTATGGGGTTACCGGGGCCCCACCCTGGAGCCAGGCCTGGGGGAGGGGCTCGAAGGCTAGCGTCTGGTGGCCGGGTTTCCACCCATGGGACCCGGCCGGGCTCAGCCCGAAGGAGTTACATGGGTCCGCCCTCCAGTGGGTTCACCACCTGCAGGAGGGATCATGGGGGTCCGGTGCTATGTGGATTAGGTGGCGGTCAAAGGCGGAGACCTTGGCGGACTGATCCCAAGCTTTCTAAACTGGCAGCGCAGCTCATGCAACCATTATATGCTGCACTAAAAAAACAAAAACCCACAAATAAAATCGAATGGTCTCCGGAGCGAGAGCGAGCATTCTCAGAGGTCAAAACAGCCCTGGCAAACGCTGCGTTGTTAGCACATCCAGACCCAACGGCCCGCATAGCGCTCACTACTGACGCGTCAGATGTGGCCATAGGGGCGGTCGTGGAGCAGCATGTAGCTGGGGCTTGGCAACCGCTCGCCTTTTTCAGCAGGACCTTGCGCAATAGTGAAGGAAAATACAACGCATTCGACAGGGAGTTGTTAGCTCTCCACTTGGCCATTTGCCACTTCCAGTTCTGGCTGGAGGGACGCCGTTTCACCGCGTTCGTTGATCACAAGCTGCTGATTTTCGCGATGGCCAAGGTTTCAGAACCGTGGTCAGGCTGGCAGCAGAGACAGCTGGCTGCGATCTCAGAGTTTACTACCGATATCCAGCATGTGGCGGGTAAACTTAATGTAGTGGCAGACTGCCTCTCGCGCGCCGTGGTGGCTCCAGTCCGCGTGGGGGTAGATTATGCAGCCATGGCCGTGGATCAGGTTAGCGACGCGGACGTGCGCGCGCTCCAGTCTGGACCAACAGGGTTAAGACTGGAGAACAGGGTGCTGCAAAACGGTATGCCCCCCCCCCCCCAATCTGCAATGTCTCCACTGGGCGACCGCATCCCGTGGTACCCGCCACGTGGCGCCGCCGCGTTTTTGACTTGATTCATTCTCTGGCGCACCCGGGAGTGCGCGCGTCGGTCAAAATGGTGGGAGAGAAATTTGTATGGCCGAGCCTGCGCAAACAAGTTAGGAAGTGGGCAGCAGCCTGCATGGCCTGTCAACGAGCCAAGGTACACAGGCACACGAGAGCTCCTTTGGAGCCGTTTCACATCCCGGCTAAGAGGTTCGATCATGTTCACGTGGACCTCGTAGGCCCCTTCCGCCGTCACAGGGGTGCACACACCTTCTGACAATGGTAGACCGCACCACGCGCTGGCTGGAAGTGGTCCCACTTGAGTCAACCACAGCCGAGGAGATGGCGCGCGCGTTTTTAACAGCATGGGTAGCGCGTTTTGGAGCCCCGTCGGACGTTACGTCCGACAGAGGCCCTCAATTTGTTTCAGAACTTTGGTCAGCAATGGCCCGCAGCCTGGGGGTAACGATCCACCGCACAACCGCGTACAATCCGCAGGCTAACGGGTTATGCGAACGTTTTCACAGGTCATTGAAAGCGGCTCTCAGAGCATCGCTTACGGATGCAAATTGGGTGGACAGGCTACCATGGGTTTTATTGGGGTTGCGTTCTGCACCTAAAGAGGATTTAGAAGCCTCCCCGGTGGAACTAGTTTTTGCGCAGCCACTTCGGCTGCCCGGGGAGTTTCTCCCAGATAATCCTGCGCCAGAATGTTCCCTGGCTCAGCGGTTGCAGCGTGGCACGGAATCGGGCGCGCTGCCTGGTCCCATTCACCACAGTTTTCCGCGCGTTTTTATACCTAAGGCTTTAAAAAATGCGGAGTTTGTTTTTGTCAGACACGATGCCCATCGCCCGCCGCTACGACCACCTTATGATGGACCATTTAGAGTGCTGGAAACAGGGGATAAGCATTTTTTGCTAGATTTGGGGGGCAGGAAGGAGAAGATTGGCATTAACAGGCTCAAACCCGCCTTTGTGGTGGCGGACGACGACGTGCTGTTGGCCAGGGCTCCTCAGCGCGGCAGACCGCCCTGAGGAGCTCTGATGCAAAGGCTGAGGTGCATATACATATGCACAAATGTATATCACCTTATGCTTCATATGTATATCACTGTATGCTTACTGTATGCTTCACGTCTCAGATGAACAAAGGACTGAGCCTCCTCGGAGATAACAGGAGGATGTGAAATGTGGTCTTTGGTATGCAAAGAGATGGCCGTGGGGGATTTCCTGGCTGCCAGTGATTTTGGGTGGAGGTGATAAGATCTGAAAGGGATGCATTGTGACTTGGGATTAAATGTAATGTGACTGGAGCTTTGAAGCTCCTGGGGTAAAAAGGGATGAAGGTCGGGGGTTCTTCCTCTTTCTGTATTGTTAAACCTGACTCGTGAGATAAACTCTGCCTCGTCCTTTCACATTTCTACACTATGATGGGATCGGTGTCTCCTACGAATCTGCCTCCCCAAAGTTTACGTCCCTGATCGGCAGAGACACAACATGTGCGCTTAACTTCTTAAACTCATGCTAGATTTAGCCGGTTACCAGCTAGCTGCTCTCAGAACAGATCACAGACTGGTGGGCTGTTTTGTTAGCGCCCAGCTGGGTGTTAAAACAACTGCTCACAGCTGCCAGCGGTATTATGTCGTCTCTGCTGCTGAATATTACCCTTACCTCTGAGTTAGCCATATCTGTTATGGCGGTAATGGGAGCCAAGGACGAGACCGAGCGTTGAACCGGACACAACGTTATTTGCAAATCACTCTCACAAGACAAGCGCTACGGCGGAGAGGAGGCCAAGAGACCGCCCCTTCTTCTTCTTTTTCTCTTGGCTTACTGGCGGATTGTAAACAGCTTATAGGTGAATACTGTCACCTACTGTACAAGAGTGAGCAGCATCATGTCACATTATCCTAGTTCCGATGAAAGCTATATTCTTCTTATAAGCCCAGTTTCATCACTCTATTAAAGCAAGAAATCTCAGTGTGTCTGTCACGTTTATAGGACATCATTGGACGGCCTATGATCTCTGCCTGATCATTAAAGGACGTCCTATGAACTCAGGCATCATAGGACTCGCGATGCCATCATAACGATATTTGCGATGCCGTCATAAAGGTATGTCTATATGACGGCACATAGACAAATGTGTCTTTATGATGTCATATAGACCATCACTCATGATGCCTAATGTGTCTTAATGATGTCATATGGCTCAAAATTGGCAAGGTGAATAAGTCACAGGGCGTCTTTACAGCACGTTCGTGTTTTCTGCACAACAGATTTCTGCAGCCATGGCCAGTTCTACATTTCTGCGAGCAGAGTTGCCAGGTCAAGCAGTCTTCATATTCTTGCTCAAGATGAAGAAACTAAGCAAAAGCGTCGCTTTCTCAGCAGTGTTGTTTTTAAAGAGGTGCTGACACAGTAAAAATGTATAACCTTGAAGAATGCCAGTCTACACTACAAATGTGCAAAATGCCAAGCAAAGCGCTGATTTTCTCTGGGTGCTCTGGTTTCTTGGTTTCTACGGGCATGCACGGGCCTTCCTGAACAGGGTCGAAAGCCACTTTTTGCTCAGATCTATTTTCATGATTCTGCCCACGAACTGGAATTACAACACACCTATCCCTCAACCAGTGGTCTGAACCAAGAAGAAGACCCACCAGATGGAGAGCAATAGAATGAGGAGAACTGCTGCACGTCAGAAAAGATGCCGTTGTGGAGAGTGTGGAAATGATGAGGCTGAGTTACGATCAGACAAAGTTTATTCACACTCTCACAACATCATACACAGAAAGCACTGAATAGCCAAACCAGGTTTCATCCCTTAAAACTCCACAGATCATCTCACATCTGCATGACATTTCACCTCCACCATACATTTTCCTTAAACCCCCAGCTCTCTCTTCCTGCCAACTCCCCATGAGGTCCCTGCCTATTGTTTTCTTGTGTCTAACCACTGCCTCCTGACTGAGATGCTTTCTGCTGACACAACCACAATATACATTGCTATATCACCAATATGCATCGCCATACCGTGAACATGAAACACCTCAGGTTCTAGCAGGACGCTGCAGGAATGACTGTGAACAACACAGCCATCTGAGACAGGAGGAGACCCTTCAGCAACGGGCATGCAGAAATACTTGCTTATACTTGGTTTCTACGGGCATGGACGGATATGCACGGATATGTACTACGGTGAAATACAGAAAATCCAAATTTCAAGCGAAGATGTGGGCTGGGACCCATGCTCTGGAGACAAGGAATATCATCACTCGATATATAATTCAAGAAATCTGTCACGATGTCATGATATCACGATCATAGGACTTGCAAAAAGATCATAGTGTGGAAGATGTGTTCAATGACGAGACATGAGTGTATTTCTCAGGTTCGGCTTTATTGCAGAACACAATCATCCAACATTCTCAAAAGCAAGAAGAGGCAGAATAATATTACAGCACACTCTTATACCTCCGGGGGATTAAGAACTCAAATCACATGGTGCTTCTGCAAACATTCACTCACAATGCAAGTCTCTGAAGATTCACCATTGTCTCTTATTCTCCGGTGTCCCGGGAAACCCCCCAGGGCCTCCTCTGAGACAAGGGCCCGACTTCACACCTCCTCGCCATCACCTGTCGGCCCCCGTCGATCCAATCTCTTGTTCCTCCAGACGTATCCACATAAGCCATACATTTTTGGGAGATATGAACCAGACATATGTGCCACACTCTTGTGGGAAATATGAACCAAACATATGTGCCACAATAGGACCTGCTATGAGATCAAAGGCAGGATATACTCACAATCATAGGACTTGCTACGACATCATCAAAAATCAAAGGCAGGTATTACTCAGGATCACAGCACTCGCTATGACATTATCAAAGGTCAAAGGCAGCCATCACAAATCAAAGGCAGCCATCAACGATCGAGTGGTGACGTCAAAGATCCCAGGCAGGTTTTACCATGGTTGCTGTTGCCATGGTAACAGTAACTTTCTACGGCCATGCAGAAATGCTTGCTTACACTTGCTTTCTATGGGCATGCACGGGCATGCACAGGTATGCACTAGTTATTTATATATCTAGATAGAGCCTTTCTGGCTGCTCTTCCTCCCTCTCCGTGTGATCCCAGAACCCCCACCAAATTCCAGTCCCGTCCTGTCTCACGTATCCTCTCCTGTAGTGCTTCTCGTTCAGCTGAATACAATGAGCAGTAAAAAAGAATATGACTGACATTTTCTTTGCAGTCACATTGTTCACAATTATCATTATTCCTTTTGCCTTTAACAAATAATGTACTATTTAAGGCAGCACGGTGGAGCAGTGGTTAGCACAGTGGCAGCACAGCAAGAAGGTCATGAGATCGATTCCACCCTTGACCATCGTGGGTTCGATCCCACCCCCAGACCATCGGTGACCCTTCTGTGTGGAGTTTGCATGTTCTCCCCGTGTCTGCGTGGGTTTACTCCGGGCACTCCGGTTTCCTCCCACATGCCAAAAACATGCAAGTTAGGTTAATTGGCATCAAAACTGGGGATTCTAAATTGTCCTTAGGTATGGATGCGAGAGTGAATGGTTGATTGTCTCTCTGTGTTGGCCCTGCGATGGACTGGCGATCTGTCCAGGGTGTACCCTGCCTCTCGCCCAAAGATGCTGGGATAGGCTCCAGCCCCCCCGCGACCCGAAAGGATTAAGCGGTACAAGATGGATGGATGTACTATTTATGTTTGTGTGATCCACTCCGAGTCTTGTCATGATTGATGGATTGATTGATTTTATTTATTTGAACATTCCGACAAAAGAAAAAAAAGATTTTAAAACAAAACAAAAATCAAGCCAAAAATAAAATATTCAAAAGGAGTGGGAAGAAGCCAACGCTTATATAGTCCCACCCCTTTTCCATACCCAACAAATTACAATATCACTCTTAGTCATCAATCATCCCACAACCACATTCATCATAATACACCCCATATTCAAATTATGCAACAGAAATGACACAACGACAGTCCATATTGACAACAATATCAACATCCAACAATAATTGTAACAATAATAAATACTTCTGGTATGTTCAACACAAACAAAGACAATACCATCACCATCACAATCACCATAACACAATAACACACACAAAACAACCTTTTTTCATTGAAGACACATTGTAATATTACTGCTCTTTATTTTTATATTGCTCAAAAATCATGTCTTTATACTGTATGTTGATTTAAATACATGGACGTTTGATGACCTCCTCCCTTCTAGTTCTTTCTTTACAGTTCATTGTTGAAACAGATTTTTTTAAATACATTTTTACTGGATTTAAACAATATAAACATACAAATCAACAACAGAACAAACCCATACCCTCCCACCCTGCCCACAGACAGCCATCCAATGTAAAAGCAGAAAATGGGTAACAGAAGCACCAGTGACGTGCACAGCTCAAAGCACAGAAAACAGACAACAAATCTAGCAACAGTGTCCCAGTCCAAGAAATTACCCCTCATGAAGAGGTCATTAAAGGAGGTCTTCCTTCAGGAAAGAGCTCTCCCTTCAGAAGTAAAACGTTTAGGTCATCAGGCAGATAGTTTAAGATGAGAGTCCAAATCTTTAAAAAGCGCTCCTCTTCCCCTCCCATAACTACATGTAATCTCTCATGGGGGAGTGTGTTGAACACCTCCTTATACCAGAGGGTGATACTGGGGGGGGGGGGGGGGGGGTTCTTTTATCCATTTATGCAAAAGTGGGGAAAAAAGTATTTAGTCAGCCACCAATTGTGCAAGTTCTCCCACTTAAAAGATGAGAGAGGTCTCCAATTTTCATCATAGGTATACCTCAACTATGACAGACAAAATGAGAAAAAAAATACAGAAAATCACATTGAAGGATTTTTAATGAATTAATTGGTAAATTTCTCGGTAAAATAAGTATTTGGTCACCTACAAACAAGCAAGATTTCTGGCTCTCACAGACCTGTAACTTCTTCTTTAAGAGGCTCCTCTGTCCTCCACACGTTACCTGTATTAATGGCACCTGTTTGAACTTGTTATCAGTATAAAAGACACCTGTCCACAACCTCAAACAGTCAGACTCCAAACTCCACTATGGCCAAGACCAAAGAGCTGTCAAAGGACACCAGAAACAAAATTGTAGACCTGTACCAGGCTGGGAAGACTGAATCTGCAATAGGTAAGCAGCTTGGTGTGAAGAAATCAACTGTGGGAGCAATTATTAGAAAATAGAAGACATACAAGACCACTGATAATCTCCCTCGATCTGGGGCTCCACGCAAGATCTCACCCCGTGGGGTCAAAATGATCACGAGAACGGTGAGCAAAAATCCCAGAACCACACGGGGGGACCTAGTGAATGGCCTGCAGAGAGCTGGGACCAAAGTAACAAAGGCTACCATCAGTAACACACTACGCCGCCAGGGACTCAAATCCTGCAGTGCCAGAAGTGTCCCCCTGCTTAAGCCAGTACACGTCCAGGCCCGTCTGAAGTTTGCTAGAGAGCATTTGGATGATCCAGAAGCGGATTGGGAGAATGTCATATGGTCAGATGAAACCAAAATAGAACTTTTTGGTAAAAACTCAACTTGTCGTGTTTGGAGGAGAAAGAATGCTGAGTTGCATCCAAAGAACACCATACCTACTGTGAAGCATGGGGGTGGAAACATCATGCTTTGGGGCTGTTTTTCTGCAAAGGGACCAGGACGACTGATCCGTGTAAAGGAAAGAATGAATGGGGCCATGCATCGTGAGATTTTGAGTGAAAACCTCCTTCCATCAGCAAGGGCATTGAAGATGAAACGTGGCTGGGTCTTTCAGCATGACAATGATCCCAAACACACTGCCCGGGCAACGAAGGAGTGGCTTCGTAAGAAGCATTTCGAGGTCCTGAAGTGGCCTAGCCAGTCTCCAGATCTCAACCCCATAGAAAATCTTTGGAGGGAGTTGAAAGTCTGTGTTGCCCAGCGACAGCCCCAAAACATCACTGCTCTAGACGAGATCTGCATGGAGGAATGGTCCAAAATACCAGCAACAGTGTGTGAAAACCTTGTGAAGACTTACAGAAAACATTTGACCTCTGTCATTGCCAACAAAGGGTATATAACAAAGTATTGAGATGAACTTTTGTTATTGACCAAATACTTGATTTTCCACCATAACTTGCAAATAAATTTATTAAAAATCCGACAATGTGATTTTCTGGATTTTTTTTTTCTCATTTTGTCTCTCATAGTTGAAGTATACCTATGATGAAAATTGGAGACCTCTCTCATCTTTTAAGTGGGAGAACGTGCACAATTGGTGGCTGACTAAATACTTTTTTCCCCACTGTACATTTCCGGGCAATCAAGAGCAGTTTCTCAAGGAGCTTGTAATATATAGCAAGAATTTTCAGTTCCCTAGAGGGAAGGCCGAGAAGGACGACACCTGGATCTTCTTTAATTTTTAATTTGAAGATCCCACTAATCTCAGATGAAATATTTGTCCAAAATCTGGAAATCTTTTTGTACTCACAGAAACAGAGAAAATATGTTCCCCTCTCTGAATTACATTTACTGCACAGAGGAGACAGAGAGCGATTGATTTTATGTAAGGTAACAGGGGTTATATGAAGTCTGTGAATTATTTTATACTGAGTTTCCCTTAACCTGTTGCATGTAAATGTAGATTTAATTAGGTGTAAAGCTGTTTGCCAGTCATCCTCTATATATTGAGTACCAAAACCTTTTTCCCATTTCCAAGCAATATCTGGTAACAAATATGTATCAGAGGATTCAAGAAGTGAATAAAATGATGCCATGAGATGCCTTCAATCTTTGTGCTCCCTAAGGAATCTCTCTACATCATTATCAATGGGACCGGTACAAAAAGAGCTGACATGGGAAGATATAAAGTGTCTCAGTTGCAAATACGCAAAGAAATGTTGTTGGGGGACGTTAAATGTTGCTTGTAGTTGTTGGAAGGACATTAAAGTGTCATCTTTAATTAAGTCACCAATTACATGTATTCCTAAACTGCGCCAGGAAGAGAATACAGACGGACCAATACCAGCAGGAAAGTCTGGATTATGAGTTACAGGGAAGAGCAGAGATTTGGTATTTCTCCTTCCCATGCATTTTGCTAAATCACGCCAGATCCTAATACTGTTGTAAATAATAGGATTCTTCTTAACTGTTGGTGATATTTTAGTTGCATCACAAGTGATCAGCCCCCAGAGAGAGTGTGTAGAACATGCCCATGAATCAGTGCAGGTCTCGCTCCTGAGATATGTATGTAACCACAGCCAGAAATGATGAGTATGGCAGGCCCAGTTGGAAAAAAATATATTGGGTACTGAGAGGCCACCCATATCTGGATGTAGCTGCAGTATCCTTAACTTCTGCTTTGGTTTTTTGCCATGCCAGATAAAATCGGTGAGTGCCTTTTCTAAGTCCCAATTACATTTTTTAGATATGTACAAGGGAAGCATATGTAGAGGATACAAAAGGCGAGGAAGGACATTCAATTTAATGAGACTAATTTGACCCATCATGGATAGCGGGAGTTTATGCCACCATTCTAAATCTTTTTAAATTTGTGTGCAGACTGGGGTGAAGTTCAGTTTCCACATATTCAAATCTGGGGACACTTTTATTCCAAGACATAGAAAGTCATTAGCTGCCCACTTGAAAGGAAAATCACCTGTAACATCAGATGTATTCAGGGCTCCCAGTGGCATAGCTTCAGATTTATTAAGGCTAATTTTATAGCCTGATATAAAACTGAATTTGGTAAAAATTTCAAGAATAGCAGGGATTGATTGTTTAGGTAACGTCAAAAATAAAAGAATATTGTCAGCATATAGAGCAATTTTATGCTCCATGTCCCCCATCAGTACTCCCTTGACCTCAGCATGTAAGCGTATGCTTTCAGCTAATGGCTCTAATGCTAAGGCAAAGAGGAGTGGACTAAGTGGACAGCCCTGGCAAACACCTCTGGCTAAAGGAAAGGGTTCAGAGCACCAACTAATAGTTATTACTGTAGCTGTTGGGAGAGTGGTATATGGTCTGGATCCATTTAAGAAATCTCCCCCAAGTCCAAATCTTTGTAGAATATCAAAGAGGTAGTCCCACTCAACCCAGTCAAATGCCTTCTCAGCGTCAAGAGAAATGACCAAAGCTTTTTGTTGCTTTTCAAAGGAAAACTGTACCACATTCAAGAGCTTTCTCATATTACTAGATGAGAAGCGGCCCGGTATGAAGCCTATCTGGTCAGGATTAATAAGGGTTGGGAGCACGTCTTGCAACCATCGAGCAAGAACTTTCGAAAGCACCTTGCTATCCACTGGTATCAGACTGATTGGCCTGTAAGAGCCACATATATCAGCTGGTTTATAATTCAGGCCCAAACTCATCTGGCCCCGGGGCCTTACCTCCCTTCAGTGTAGATACAGCTTCTGAGATTTCCTCCCTACTTACTGGTCTGCAGAGAGTTTGTTCTGTTCATCAAAGATGGAAGTCTTATTTAGTCTAGAAATTTTGCTCTGTCATCCTCCGAGGATTCACATTCAGAGCTGTAAAGCTCTTTGTAATTTCATTATTTTTTTTTTTATATCTGCAGATTTAAATTGTCTATTTCCATTCTTGTCTATAAGAGAGGGGATTGCATTTAATTCAGTTTTATTACAGGCAAGGCATGCAAGCAGTCTACCAGGTTTGTTACCAGATTCAAACAATCTGTTTTGCGAAGAAAATTTGTATCTCTGCTTTCTTAGTAACTGATTCAGGGCAGAATGAGCAGCTTCAAGCTGCTTTGCTACGGAGCTGATAGGGTGTTGTTTGAATTGAGCCTCTACATCAGTTATATTTTTTCTAAGTCATATCTTTCCTCAGAGCTGTTTTGGCAAGTTTATCTGCATATTTGTTTCCTTTTACCCCCCTTGTGTGCTGGCACCCAGCAAAACTGTATGTCTACAGCACACTGGTGGAGTCTCATCAAGCTGCAGTTAAGTTCAATTAAAAAATCTTCTCTGCATGAACTTTTTGTTCAAATGCTTTCTAAAACAGTGAGTGAATCAGAGCAGATCACCACCCTGTCAGGTCTGACTTCCTCCGCCCACTGCAGAGCCGTAATAACAGCCACTATTTTTTGCTGCATACAAAAAGACCGCACCTCTCCCTCACAGCCCTTTTATACTCTGGGTGGCAGCGGAACCGGAAAGGTGGAGCCACCACCCATGTCACACAATAATATGTCCCCATAACAACACAACACTTCCCCCCTTCAAAAAAAAAACATGCAAACAATCGAGACCCCCCCCCCCCCCCCAATTTGGAACCCAAATCAGGCACTAAAACTAAACAGAAATACCTAAAGGCCTATCACATTCACTCAAAACAACTAAAACTAGGAGGGAACAGGTGGACTATCGTCCCACCCCCACACAGCAAGACGGATTATTCTGTCGTCACACTAGATGAACAACTGCCATGTTCCTAAAAGAAATAATATAAAACACAAAATAATCCCATTTACAGAACTAAATTACATCACGGTTGTCACCCATTACCATGCACATACATTGCCCAACCATCAGTCTGCCCCAGAAGAGGAACCACCCCCTGGAAAACCATCGGACGGCTCCACTCCGGTGCACCTTCTCTTCTTCGCTCCCGGGGATGACCCATGTCGAGGTCCAAACACCTCCTTCTTATCTTGAGTGTGCCGCAGCTCATTGGGATGCCTCCACGAGCCATCAGATAGCTGGAGGTAGGCATCCTCCCCAGCAGCCATCACCTGCAGCCGTCCATGGTCATCTTCTCGTCAACGTTTGCCCCGAACACCTCTTGACTGGGCCTCTTCTCTGGGTTGGACCACATCCGCGACCCCCAGAGGGGCCCTACTCGGCTTCCAGTGTCTCTGTTTGGCATGTCGTTTCACTGTGCCAGCTGGTCCTGCCCCGCTCTCTTTCATTTTTGCTGCCAGTGTAGCCGTTGTGACCCCCTGCTCACCGGTACCTTCCAGCCGAACTCCGGGAGTAGAATGGGTCAGTCACTCGGCGCCACCCGCCGTCACGGGCATCCCACCGTGGCCCCCAGTTCCCTCAGCTAGAGTTACTTGGGCACTGGCACCGGGACCCTCCCGCGATGGCCCTGGGTGGGGTTGGTCCTCCTCATCGTCCAGAATACCAGGCAAAGGTTTGTCCCACACAGCTCCGTCCATCGTTCACGCAACTGGCTGGTCCCACAAACCACAGCCCAACCACTCTTCTCCAACGCTGCTGGTGATGGCGACGCCCAATCCATAAAACAAATCACACCTCATAATGTTCTCTCCAAGGGCTGTCACGATGAACCTAAGGGTGGACACCTCCACTGACTTGTATGTAGCCGACAGTTCCACTGATCCCACCGTGGCTAATCTTCCTCCACCATATCCACACAGCGGTGCTGAATCACCTCTCACTCGATACTGCGGGAAGAAATTCATGGTCAATTCAACACGGATCTCACTGCTCCCGTGTCAATCAGCAATAGCACTGTTACCCCGTCCAGTTCAACCATACAGTAGGAACGGCTGTCGGTACTTGGGGATACGATGTGAATAACCGTGTGTGTGTGGGGGGGGTGTCCTCGTTGCGTCTTGGATCCCCTCGCTCGAACCTGTAACATATCCTGGTGAAATGATGCAGGAGTCCGCACTTGCCGCAGCGTCTTCCTCTTGCCGGACACTCTCTGGCCTTATAACGGTGCTTGGTGGACCCACAACCCAAACACCTGGGTGGTCCTGGGGCAGACCTCATCCTGACAGCATTAGCGTGTCCTTCATCATCTTCCACGCCATCGTCGCTGTCCAGGTCCACTGCCTGCGCTGTCGACTGTGGTTCAAAATGGTGATGTGACGCTCTTTCGCCAAGCTCCCGTGATAGCTTGTCTGCCACCTCAAACTGCTGAGAAAACGCCATGGACCTGGCTAACGTCAGCTCACCCGAGGATGTGAGGAGCTTCGACTTCGTCGCCAGGCAAACAGTATGTTCCGCCAACTGGTCGTGGACCATCTCAAGATTCAAGATTCAAAGGCTTTATTATCATGTGCACTGTTAAAAAATGCTACATTTCCTGAGCAATGAAATTCTTTGCTCTCCAAATAAATGCCAAGTTAAAAGGTACAGAAACAACAATTCTAATAGGTCATGACACAACAACACAGTAACTCAATCCTAATACTAATGGATGCTAAAACACACACACCAGCACACAGTTAGGCAGTGGAGGAATGAAATTGAAAATTCACTGGATGACAGTGGTATATTGATATCAGAGATGATGTGAACCTGAAATGGCATGAACCTATGTACAGTGTGCAAATGAGCATTGTGCAACCTGATGTGAACTTGAGATGGCATAGACTTATGTACAGCGTGCAAATGAGCATTGTGCAACAAGCAGTTCATAATTACAAATTATTTGACAAGTAGCAGCAGAGATGATATGGACATCAGACAGGTGATACTATATCTACTGTACAGATGAGCAGTGTGCAAATTTAGCAGCTGGTGTGTGAGTTCCTATATGACAAGCTGTGTTACAGAGTTTTGGGAGTTATTATCTGTTCATGAGTCTGATGGCAGTGGGAAAGGAGGAGTTTTTCAGTCTGGTTGTCCTGCATTTCACACTTCTGTACCTCCAGCCTGAGGGTAGAAGTGTGAACAGTCTGTGTTGGGGGTGGGTGGGGTCCTGGAGGATGGCGTCAGCTCTCTTTTGGACTCTGCGGTGGTAGATGCTCTGCAGAGAGGGGAGTGGAGTCCTGATGATCTTGTCCGCTGTCTTCACCACTCTCTGCAGGCATTTGCGCTCAGGGCAGTGGTGCTGCTGTACCACACAGTGATGCAGTTGGTCAGGATGCTCTTGATGATCCAACTGTAGAAATTGTTGAGGATCCTGGAAGACATGCCAAATTTCTTCAGCCTCCTCAGAAAGTACAGTCGTTGTTGAGCTGTCTTAACCAGCTCTGTGGTGTTGTGTGTCCACTTAAGGTCCTCGCTGATGTGGATACCCAGGTATTTAAAGCTGCTCATCCACTCCACCTCAAGCTTCCGGATGAACAGTGGCCAATGGGGTCTCCTCCTCCCTTTCCTCACGTCCACTATCATCTCCTTTGTCTTGTCCGTGTTGAGGGTTCGGTTGCTGTCCTCACACCATGACACCAGATTAGCCACCTCCCTCCTGTAGGATGCTTCATCACCACCAGTGATACGTCCTATCACTGCTGTGTCATTCGCAAACTTTCCGATGATATTGTCCTTGTGGGAGGCAACACAGTCATGGGTGAAGAGGCTGTAGAGGATGGGGTTGAGAACACAACCCTGTGGGACACCTGTTTGTGTGATGATGCTAGCTGAGGTCCTGCTACCCATCCTGACAGACTGGGGCCTGCCAGTTAGAAAGTTCAGTAGCCAGTCACATAGGGTGGGGTGCAGGCTAAGTGAAGACAGTTTGTCGTGAATTTGTGGGGGATGACCATGTTGAAGGCGGAGCTGTAGTCGACAAAGAGCATCCTAATGTAGGAGTCTTTATCTTCCAGGTGGGAGAGAGAATAGTGGAGTGCTGCAGCAATAGCATCTGAGGTGGACCTGTTGGGCCGGTACGCATACTGCAGGGGGTCAAGGGTGCCCGGTATGCTGTCCTGAAGGAGGGGCAGCACCACTCTCTCGAAGCACTTCACAATGATTGAAGTGAGTGCTGCCAGTCTGTAATCATTCAGACAGATTGGCTGGGTCCTGTTGGGGAGGGGGATGATGGTTGTCATTTTGAAGCAGGAGGGGACATGGGTCTGGTTGAGGGAGAGGTTGAAGATTGCTGTGAGAATGTCAGTCAGCTCTGCAGCGCATGCTCTGAGGGCCTGTCCAGGGATGTTGTCTGGCCCTGCTGCCTTGCGGAGGTTGATTTTCCTCAGTGCTTTGTTTACCTGGCCTGGTGACACTCTCATGGCCCTTTTCCACTAGTGTTAGTTTGGCCCGGTACAGTACGGCACAGTTCAGGTCAGTTCGGTCCGCTTATGTTTCCATTACACCAGAGCACCGCTTGATGTGGGTGGGATTTGATTACAGGGAGGCGGCGCAATCCTCCCATTACGTAAAACAAGTGACCCAGGCACTGCCATCGCATCCTGATGGCAGAATACGAGGTGACTACGGTGTCTGGCTTTTTTGCCAGAGTAAAGGTAGAAAAGAAGAGCAAAAGGAGATCAGAAGGCCACAGGCGGCGAGATGACACACTCTGGAAAAGTACTGGAGTGTTTAGGAAACCATATAGAGCAGTATAAAGCGGAAGACATGAGGATATGAACTACATTACATATGAAGGTAAGCTAATGATTGCTAATGCTACTTTGCTTTAAGTCTGCCGTGCTACATTGTAATGTCGGCAAGTTATCGCTATTAGGTACTAAAATATGTATTCTGTGTGTGCTTCAGATGCCTTGTGGCAAAATTATTGCTTCAAACCATGGGTCTGGGCATTCAACACAGGCTCCCAGTGATGTCACCCCGGCTTCACAACCACACAGTGGTTAAAGAACTTTAGAATGTCTGTAGAAACGTTTAGCTTCCTGTGTAACAAATTGCTCTGATCTGTGTGAAAATCATGGAGAGACTGTTGAGATGTCATGGGATGTACCTGCTCCAGCCGCTGGTGTCGTGACAAAACATGATCAGCTGCCAAAATTTGATTGCCAGGTGCCATATTATAGTTATGGGGCTATATTAGCCATAATATTTCAACAGGTTGTAGCACCTTGGGAGAGTCAGATTTCTAGCATCTCAGACAAGAGACAGTGAATAAGCATGGGAGACAAAAGAGCAGGAGGCTCCTGGTGAGAGAGCGGGAAGGAGTCAAGGATGTTGGGGGTTGAATGCAGTGTGATGCAAATGTCCTGTTGTGTGTGATGTAAGCCATGAAACTTAAGAGGAGAGTCTCTGGGAAAAAGTTCATTCTGTTCTGTGCTCGTGATATGTGAGTGTGCAATGAATCATTTGAAATGCATCTGCCTGTGATTTCACACACTCCACACTGGTGACCCAAGACGTATTATGGAACACTAGGCAAGATCCCTGGAGCCGGCCCGGTCAGGAAGCTACAGCGAGGCGGCAGCCATCCCACAGACAGCCCGGACTGGAACCTCCAGCCACGCGTGTGCGGTTTCAGTCAAGCTACCGGATTTCTGGCAGCACAACCCGCACTCTTGGTTCCACCTCACCGAGGCCCAGTTCGCCCTCCAGGGAGTAACAGCAGATGACACCAGATTCTACCATGTGGTCGCAGCGCTCGACGCCCGCACAGCTCAACAGGTAGTGAGCCTGCTCGATCAGCCACCAGCCAGCAACAGATACGAGGCGCTCAAAGCTGCGCTCATCCAGCGCTACACGCTCTCGGACTGTGAGAGAGCGGAGAGGCTCCTGACGCGGACCGAGTTAGGAGAGGGTTCGGCCATAGACCTGATAGCCGCGATCTCAGAGTTTACTACCGATATTCAGCATGTGTCGGGTAAACTGAATGTAGTGGCGGACTGCCTCTCGCGCGCCGTGGTGGCCCCGGTCTCCGTGGGGACAGATTACGCAGCCATGGCCGCGGAGCAGATTAGCAATGCAGATGTGCGCGTGCTCCAGTCTGGACCAACAGGGTTAAGGCTAGAGAGCAGGGTGCTGCAAGACGGCATGCCCCCCCTAATCTGCGATGTCTCCACGGGTCGCCTGCGTCCCGTGGTCCCGGCCGCGTGGCGCCGCCGCGTGTTTGAGTTGGTTCACACTGTGGCGCACCCAGGAGTGCGCGCGTCGGTCAAAATGGTGGGAGAGAAGTTTGTGTGGCCGAGCCTACGCAAACAAGTGAAAGAGTGGGCTGCAGCCTGCATGGCGTGCCAATGAGCCAAGGTACACAGACACACAAAGGCTCCCTTGGAGCCGTTTCGTATTCCGGCTAAGAGGTTCGACCATGTTCACGTGGACCTCGTGGGCCCCCTCCCACCATCACAGGGGTGCACGCACCTCCTGACAATGGTGGACCACACCACGTGCTGGCCAGAAGCGGTTCCGCTGGCGGCAACCATGTCCGCAGACGTAGTGCGCGCTTTTTTAACAGCATGGGTGGCGCGTTTTGGAGTCCCGTCGGACATTATGTCCGACAGGGGCCCTCAATTTGTTTCTGAACTCTGGTCTGCGATGGCCCGCAGCCTGGGTGTTACAATTCACCGCACAACTGCGTACAACCCACAGGCCAATGGGTTATGCGAGCGTTTTCATAGATCACTGAAAGCAGCACTCAGGGCCTCATTGACGGATGCAAATTGGGTAGACAGGCTGCCGTGGCTTTTATTGGGGTTGCGCTCCGTGCCGAAAGAGGATCTAGAAGCTTCCCCGGCAAAGCTCGTTTTTACGCAGTCACTACGGCTGCCCGGGGAATTTCTACCAGATAATCCCGCTCCGGGAAGCTCCTCGTCTCAGCTTTTGCAGCGTAGCGCAAACACAGGCACGCTGCCGGGCCCTGCCCACCACAGTTTTCCACGTGTTTTTGTGCCTAAAACTTTTGAAGAGCACGGAGTTCGTGTTTGTCAGACATGATGCCCACCGCCCTCCATTGCGCCCACCCTATGATGGACAGTTCAGAGTGTTGGAAACAGGGGATAAGCATTTTTTGCTAGACTTGGGGGGTGGGAGGGAAAAAATTGGCATAGACAGACTTAAACCCGCTTTCGCTGTGGCGGACGAGCAAGTGCTGTTGGCTAGGGCCCCTCGGCGTGGAAGACCCCCACGGAGAGCTCCCTAGGGAAACAATTCGCCAGAGCAGCCACATGGACAGACCGAAGTGGCCCCCTTCCCAGCAGCCTCCCACCGGCACAACAGCGCAGCGGAGGCGGTAAAACCCAGTTACAGCAGATACGGGAGGAGACGGAAGCCTAAACAGCATGTGGACTGATGTTCTGTTGTTCTATCACAGCATGTGGACTGTTATTCTATTGTCTTATCTAAGATGCTGGGGGGGGGGTATTTGTAGCACCTTGGGAGAGTCAGATTTCTAGCATCTCAGACAAGAGACAGTGAATAAGCATGGGAGACAAAAGAGCAGGAGGCTCTTGGTGAGAGAGCGGGAAGGAGTCAAGGATGTTGGGGGTTGAATGCAGTGTGATGCAAATGTCCTGTTGTGTGTGATGTAAGCCATGAAACTTAAGAGGAGAGTCTCTGGGAAAAAGTTCATTCTGTTCTGTGCTCGTGAGATGTGAGTGTGCAATGAATCATTTGAAATGCATCTGCCTGTGATTTCACACACTCCACAAGGTAAACAGTACTGAGTTAAGTATAATATATTCAACAATTGTGATGCATTTTAAGCCAAGACAAACTGGATCTGGGATTAAAAGCAATTAAAACAATGCAGTCACAAGGTGACATGGAAAATACATGGATTTACTGGATATATATCATATCGAGTATTGCTGACTACATGTAGATACGGTATAAATATATATTCTCTGCATCAACAGTGAACTACACATGTATTCATTTAGTATGGCACTCGCAATTTTGACAATAAATCTTTGTACTTTTTGCAGATGTCTCTCCACTTTTGTTTTATGTGTGAAGGTTACCACCAAGTGACACAAATGAAATACTGAAAGAACAGTCCAGCAATCTGAGAAATCACGTTTGGTTTGGTGTAAGTCTGCCAACAGAATTATGAACCATAAAGCAGTTAGTGTTTAATGGGATTCAACATTTTAACACAAACTCAGGGGTGTCCAATCATGTACCATGGAGGGCCAAGACCCTGCAGGTTCAGCAGGTGTTTTTGCTGATCTGCAGTCAGTGGAAGAAATTCAGTGGAATCTGCTGTTGAAGATACTGGTTGCAAGTAAAGCCTGCAGTCTTGGCCTTCCATGGCACATGATTGGACACCCCTGCCTGAACTCAATACTTGAAAATCAAGATGCTAATATGGCCCAGAGTTCCTCCATATACTGGTACCATCACTAAAGTGTGCAGTGTCTTCTGCACTGGCACATCCAACAATACAGTCTTCCAGCCCCCGACCAGCAGTGATCTGTGTGGAGTTTGCATGTTCTCCCCATGTCTGCGTGGGTTTCCTCCGGTTTCCTCCCACATACCAAAAACATGCAAGTTAGGTTAATTGGCATCAAACTGGGGATTCTAAATTGTCCTTAGGTATGAATGTGAGAATGAATGGTTGTCTGTCTCTCTGTGTTGGCCCTGCGATGGACTGGTGATCTGTCCAGGATGTACCCTGCCTCTTGCCCCAAAAATGCTGGGATAGGCTCCAGCCACCGCCCCCCCCCCCCCGTGACCCAAAAAGGATTAAGCAGAAGAAGATGGACGGATGGTTATTTTTTCTTAAAAATGAGCCATTATTTTCAAAGTCACTGATAAATGGTTTGTACTGTTGACTTTTTTCCCCACCGGTGTCTTAACAGACAAAACAGAAAATCATGATGCAAACACATAAGTCACTAAATTGTTTATTACAATCAGCAGCAAATTCCAGATTATTTAGAATATGCAAAATTTCAACTGTAAAAAAAAAAAAAGAACGGGTCACACACGCTGGCCACGCTGCCTTGCTCAGAAGCAGCTGGATGTGCCGTTCATGCTGGTCCCGGTTCAGCAGATCTTCAGCCTGCATCTCTGTAAATAGTGCCGCAAGGTCCGGTTTGGGGTGGATTGTCTTCCTCTTGCCTAGACAAAAGACAGAAAAGGGTGGTGGTTAATTAAAGTAAGTTTAAAACATATCTGGAAAATACACTTGTTGGTAAAAGCCAGTGGCGAATGTGACAAAGAAGTACTTTCTTGTTGAATTTAACCATAATTTTCATGTAGCTGCACTTCAGTAAAGTAGATTTTACAAGGGTTGGGTTATGTTTAAAATCATTTGTTTTTACTGTGGCCTCAATAATCAGAATGAGTTGATACCTTCAGTTGAATGGAATCTCGTACTTTAACTGAGGGTGTGCATCTCCAAGTATGGAGTCGCTGTCAAAATATGTAATTTTTATCAATTAAAGTTTAGCTACCGCTGTGTCGCCCTAGCTTCAAGTGTGGGCGGTGTTTTGTACTTGTATTTGTCATGGTTTGAGTGCTGATTTTGTCCGTGCTCGGATCATCTAGTATTTTCCCCGTTATTCCGTGTTGTTTTCCTTATGGCCGTCCAGGGCTCTTATTGTGACAGTGTCACGGCGGGACTTTCAGCTGTCAGAGCCGAGCTGCGCCGTGACAACCGATATATATTCCACTGATTAGTGTCTCATTGCCTGATTAGTCCTCTAGCCCTATTTTAGGGAGCAGCTGAGGTTACTCCGGGCTGTTACCTCGCATAACGTTGGTTCTGTACAACGTTCGGCTGGAGTCCCTAACCCCAGCTCCAGTCACCCTCTCGTTCCTTCCTGTTCTCAGTAAGTTTACTCCTTAGCCTGAGTGTATTGTAACTGTGCCTTTGCTGTATTCTTGTTCGTATTTTTGCCCCACATGGCTCATTATTTTGTCATCTCAGTCTTTCGTTAATAAATATGCAAACTCATCGGCTGGCCTACAGTGTCTCATTTATGGTCCGTGAGGGCCATCGATGACAGTAGGTCGCTGCCTAAATGAGATGCCGGTCACCGTGAGTTTGCATTAGTTTGGGCTTGTTGTTTTTCCCCTATTTTTCTGTGTACCAGCGTGTTGGGAAATGGCGTCGCCAGGGAAGGGCTATGCCATGAGCTTGGGCTATGAGCTGGTTATGGCCCTCATCGAGATAGATGGTATCCTCTCTGGTGTTCGCCACAGTGTCATTCCCACCATCTTACGCTGGTACTTGGACCTCGCAGAGGTGGGAATTAACCGCATTCCTCGCTACGTGGACCACGTCGAAATCAGGACGAGGATGGCAGAAAACTCGGCACTCCGGGAGAAGATCCGCGGACTGGAGGGAAACTCCAGCAGAAAGCCCAAGGTGAGGCATGTCCAGCCCAGGAGTCTACACTGTGGAGTTCCCGTCCACAGAGGAGGAGGAGATCAGCCAGGATTCCCCCAGAAGAAACCCAGCGGACAGCTGAGCTCATCTGGGGCCATGTGGCTGTGGCTCGTTCTGCCTCCCATCCTACCCAGATTATTAAGCATGTGACGGCGGCAGTTAGACTGGTGGAGGTCAGTCCTGAACTCCATGATTACCCCAAGTGCGCTGACCTGCTCACCTCTGTCTCTGCGCAGGAGCGGCGTTTCCCTGACCTCACCTTTGCCTCGCCCTCTGCCGGTAAACGTCGTCACAAGGTTCACGATAAGCCTCAGCGAGATCCCCGTCCAGATCCAGTTCCGGGTAGCCGTAAGAACTCTGCCTCCCAGCCAGCTGTTCTCTCTGCGTCACGTCAGAGGGGTAAGACTGCAGCCTCCGTCTCCGGGTCTTCCGTTCCTGCTGTTCCGTCAGCTCCTCGTCCCTAGACTGCCTCGGCTGCTCCTCCCTCCTCCTCCTCCTCGACACTCTCCCCAGCTACTGTGAGCTCCACGAGTCCGATTCCGGCTGTCCCCATTCCTGATCCTGTGAGAGTGGCTCCTCTTCGTCCTCCTGGGGGACCCCCCGTCACCATCCAAAGGGGAGAGGAGAAAACCAAGCCCACTGCAACAGTTTCCATTGGCCCTCAGCGGAGCAGGCAAGTGTCTTTTCATTCTTTTCCTTCACTGTGTGAATTGCCTTGTCTGACTCCTGGGGGTGGAGTTCGGGACTCACAGTCCCCCGAGCTCCTTCCACCTGCTGCAGTTACTAATTGTGAACCTGCATCCTCTGTGTCTCCTTTCCCTGAGCGTTCCCCAGTGCCAAGACTACAGCACTGGACGAGGAAGGAGCCTGCGACCCTGGAGAGCCTGGTTCCAGCCCCGCAGCTATGTCACAGGCAGAGGAGGAGAGCAGACTGCCGGTTGGAGCCTGCAAGACGATTAAGCGTCCCTGGGTCTCCGTTGAAGGGCAGTTCGACCCAGCAGGCCACGGATCCCCTGTCACCATGCCGTGCGGGCCTTCGGCGTGGACTTCAGTGCCAGGGAATCCTCAGACTGACGACCATCATGCCGGCTGTGGAGCCCGCCGCAGTCGAGTGGGAACCAGGAGTGGACCTCCAGCTCGGTGAACCTGGCTCGTCGGGAGTCCTAGATGGCGGTAGAGCCCGAGATCAGGCAAGTGCTCTATTATGTCTCTTCCCCCACCCCCCAAATTCTTGAGCATCATTGCCCGTCTCTTGGGGAAACGAGCCGGGTGCAGCCGATTGCTGCATCCGAGCTTGTCTCACCGGGGTCTGCCGCTGCCGGTGATCCTGACCCCGGTATTCTTTGTCCTTCTGAGCCTTCTCCCAGGGTCACCGGTGACGAGTCAGTTCCGGTCGATGTCCTGGAAGTTCTGGGTTCGTGTGTGGAGGTCATCCCTGGTGCTGTGCCGGCCCAGTCGAGGTCCGTCGTGGGTGCAGCATTGACCCAATCGGGTTCCGTTATGGGTGCAGCTGTCACAGTTTGGGGATGCCAATCACTGTGAGCATTATGAATAAAAGTGGATTCTCGGGCCACAACAACACAAACACGCAGGAAGGCATGAAAGCGTACATACATAGCGTAAATACAGCTTTATTAAACAATGCTTAAAATGGTCATAGACTACAACACACTAAATAAGAACCATACATATCAATAAGAACCATAAATCCCCAAATATAAACCATACATTCCCAATGTGCCCAAGTTAAGAAACTACCCCACAATAAATATTATAAATAGCACAAATACCCTAAAAAAAGCACAAGAAAAAAAACAATACAATCCTTTCAATCAAAAGTCACTTCCTAAGCTACGTGAAAAAAAACCTTCTAAACACCCACCATCGAGTGTGATGCATTCACTGACTGTCCGGCCAGGAACTCCCGCTATAGTTCTCCTTAGCCTGGAAGTTAAGCACCATCTGTCCGAGCTCGTCCAAGGCCCTCCTGTACGCCTCAAGGAGGGAGTGCTCCGTGCCCGAGGAGAGACGGCATTCAGGCGGAGAGAAGAGGAGCGGCTCCTTGGTTTCCGTCGTCCAGGGGAAACCTGCAGCACACAACGCAGCACAACCTTAGCCTCCCGTGAACGCACCGGGGCTAATATGCATTTACCACACACACACACACAGCAAGCACGTTCCTTTACTTAGCTGTGTTTTCGCCTTTCATCCAGCACCACGGCGTCTCCGTCAGCTGGTCACTCTCCCGGTGTCTTCGGTCCCGTGCTGCCGCCGTAAAACCCCACACCTGTGCTTCCTCCGTCCTCTCTCTGCTCCAAACTACGCCCTGAAGAACTTCGCTCAGGAACACTTTGCTGTAGAAAACTTCGCCGTAGAAAACTGCGCTGGGGAAAACTTCTCTCTTGTCACAGTCAGGCACCATCCTTAAATATGTCCTTCCGGACAGACAGTTCACAGCGGAGCCTGCTGATTGGCTCCTGCTGATTGATCAGTTAGCGCAGGTGTAACTCAATCCATCAATCCAAACAAATAAAATACACACGTACAAATATAAAAGAAAATAATCCAATATACATTAATATTATCATTCACCATGTTACAGCCTTAAAGCTGTAACAACCCCCCCCAAAAAAACAATATACACACATCCTCTAAAATGCTCTACCCTGACATTTCTCCCCTCAGCTTTTTAAATAGTCGTCCCCGACTATTCGCTTACATTACCATACCTTATGGTTCCCCCCCCCCCCCCCAAACTGCTATGCTGAGAGCGCCTCAGGGGTACCTGTTCCTGTGGGGACACTGGGGAAGGTGGATCAGAAGCCTGCACCACCTCTTGTAAATGTTCCACTTCCACGGTTGGACTTGGGACTAAACTGGGCCCTACAAAAGGCAAAGACACAGGCAGGAACAGACGTGGCCCAATGTTCTCAGGCTCAGCCGGTGGCACTAGCACATCCTTAAGTGGATCGCTGGGTCTGATGGGACATGGTCTGAGGTTGTTCCTGTGGATAGTCCTCTCTGGACCACTCAGCCCCTCTGGTTGGATCTTATACACGGGTATGTGTGGACCCAACTGAGACACCATCACAAAAGGGGAGGGTTGCCATCGGGGGCCAAGCTTATTTTGATCATGGCGTCGAAAATTCCTCAGCAACACCCTCTCTCCTGGCACCAGTGGAACATCCTTGGCATGACGACCATACTTCTGCTTGTCCTTGTGTTGCTGCTGCTGTGTTTGGGTCAAGACTCGTTTGTGGGCTCCATTCAGAATCCTGTGATGACGGCCTGCCTCATCCACGGCATGCTGCTCAAACTGCGGGTGGACTCCCGGGGCCATCTCCTCTAGTAGCCCTGCACGCCATCCCCTCTCCAGGTCAGTCCCAGCCCTGGCAGCCTGCCACTCCATGCTACCAGACACCCCTTTCCTCGGGCCAGGTCCACATGGCAACTGGTGGTCTCCCACCACCCTCTCCTTGCAGGCTGAACTCTGAGGATTGTTGAGGCGATCGCACCACCTCCATTTTCCCATCCACTGATTCTTCCAGAGCTTCACTGCCCCCAACAGTCAAGGCTCGTTCACGTGGCCCCAGGGCTGAAGAGGACACCATCCCTTCAGGAACCGTGACACCTGAGTGGAGACCCTGAGACAATGATGCCCAGCAGCTAGACATGACATTCATACCTAGAATCCCCCCATCAAAAGATAAACAGGAGTCCTTTACAATGACTGCTCCTTTTTCCAGTACCTTAACTCCTGCAACTTCAAAATCCAGCAGCACATAACCCATATAGGGAATTTTCTGTCCGTTTGCTGCTCTGAGAGTCAGCCACTCCAACTCTCCAACATCCGCTACGTGGTTTAACCACTTCTGAAAGAAGGACTCTGCAAACAATGTCACTTGTGACCCCGTGTCTATAACGCAGGGAACTTTAACACCAGCCACCTTCACTTTCACTCCTGGGCAGGAGCCAACCATCTTCTCCTTCAAAACCCCGACTGCAGCCTCCTCTGTCACCTGCCCAATGATGGATGGAGCCAGTACCTTGAGAACCTGGGCCTGTTTATTTCTTTCTGGACAAAACCTTCGAAAGTGGCCTGGCTTGTTGCAGCCTCTACAAATAGGACGACCTTGTGCATCCCACTGGAAAGCTGGCCTGCGATGGGAGGGGAAGCCAAATTTCCCGCTCGAAGAGGTGCCCCCTGGTGGACTACTGTGGCACATGCCGGGCAGCAACTGCTTTATTTCCTCCACCACAGTACGGCTAAGTATGGACATTTGTTCCTGCACCTCACGGCGTATTTCCGCCTTGAACCCCTCTCTCCAATCATTGGGTTCTGGCCTGGGTGCAGTCTGTGCGGGTGCGTCTATCCGCGAGGCCCAAACTTCCTCCTGGCCTGGATGTTCTCCGTCCAGCGCTCTAGCCTCTTTACAGGCCTCCACAAAAGTCATACGTGGCTCTCGTCTCACCAGCCGCTGCAACTCCTGGCGGACAGCACCAGCCCTCAGACCCAGTATTAGCTGATCACGTGCAGTGCTTTCATCCTGTGCTGAGCCATCAGGTTCCTGCTCACGCCACCTGCCAAACAGTTCTCGTAGGCGCAGGATAAAGGACCCCACACTTTCTCCATCCCCCTGCCTGCACTTGAAAAATTGGACCCGTAAACCAGCTAAAGGGGTTTGTGCACCATACAGCCGTTTTAAGTGAGACAAGATTTCGTGAACGTTCCTTCTGGAGCTAGGGTCTAACAGCCGAATTTCTCTCTTGGCATCACCTTCCAATGCCCCAATCACAAAATCAGCTTTCTGTTCATCACTAAGGCCCTGAGCTCTCAACAGCGCTTCGATCTGCCACAACCATTCCCCAAACTTGATCTGGCTCATTTCCCCAGAAAACTTTGGGACCCAAGGTACCCCCATAAACCATAGCATAGCAACCGTGTTAATTACAGTTTTGATTGACAACTGAGGTTGAGGGTTCATCATGCTCTTACATGTTTATGTTGTGTGGTAAGAGAATCCTGCCGACAACGCCAAATAAATGTCACAGTTTGGGGACGCCAATCACTGTGAGCATTATGAATAAAAGAGGATTCTCGGGCCACAACAACTCAAACACGCAGGAAGGCATGAAAGCAAATATACAACTTTATTAAACAATGCTTAAAATGGTCATAGACTACAACACACTAAATAAGAACCATAATCCCCAATTGATAGCCGCGAGGCAACGTCACAGTCACGTGACGGCTGCTGCCAAAAATAGACCGCAATGAAAACAAACCCACGTGTCCGCTATCACCGCTTGCTTTCCATGCTACCATGGCGCACGAGTACAGCAATACGCTCGATCCTACGGCGAAATCACGCTACAAGGCCAAACTACAGACATCATGATGATAACAGTATTTCAAAACATTATATATACGGGAGTTGGTAAGGCCATGAACACACATGGAAAATAAAAACAGGTGATTTTACCAGTTTTCTCCTCTTTTGAGTCCTCTCATACCTCTGCAGTTGTTGTTTGGCATGCTCATAGCTACCTTTTTGTGATGGCAATATACAGGGAATGTAGTCAGGATGCTCCATGTCCTTCTTGACTGGCTTCCCTGGAATATATTATTAGTAAAAAAAAAGGGTAGGATTGATGCATCTATATTACGCTTCCAGGTATCAACTTTAAAATGTGATGTATTTCTGGCTATTGCAATGATTGCATTCTTCACAGATTACACACACGCACAAAATAAAAACTAAGATTTTGTGATTAAAGTGGTCACAACACACAACCCTGCTTTTGGCTGGAGACCACTTGCTCCCATCATCATTCTGTTGTTTGCATGATGCTATCCATTTGTTTCTCCTCTCAGGGCTTCTGTCTCGACTGGGAAGCTTGTAGAAACTCAACTTTCTGTCTTTCATCATGTTGTGGTTGGTGCAGCCATATATCACGCATGATGACGGCATTTTAATGCAGATATGGCGCATATATGGCATTCATATTCACCCACATATACCTAGTAGGCATGACTGTGCATATTCTGGAAGCTTCACGTCTCAATGGCCAAAGAAGACCTGATCCTGCAGAGACCTACAGGAGGTGTGAAGTTGGTTGCTTAGGAGACGAGAAGTGGGAGAGAATGTCCCAGCAGGAGCCCCGGAGGCTAGAAGGATGAGAGAGACAATGAAGACGCCAAGGAGCCTCGGGGGCTGTATGTTTGCTCAAGGACTGTGGGTTGGGGGGGGGGGGTTATTTGATGTTGGGGGTTTTGTGTCTTTGGAGGGTATAAGAACTGTGAAGGATGATTGTTCTACCTCTTTTCTGAGATTCTGTTCTTGTTGGAGGATGTGACCTCTCAATAAACCAACCCTGAGAAATAAACTCAGTCTCGTTTATGAAAGGCATCCTCTACACTGGTGACCTACGACAAACTATGGCCGGTGGCAACGATCTTCCTGCACCGGACTCTTCAGGAGCCAACCGGGTTAACGCAGCTACCACACTACAGCTGCCCGATTTCTGGCAACATAACCCGCGCTCCTGGTTTACCACTGTGGAGGCACAGTTCCACCTTTGGGGAATCTCAGCGGACGCAACGAGGTTCTACCATGTCGTCGCGAAGCTGGACAACCTCACAGTGCAGCGGGTGGAGAGCCTGACCAACCACCCGCCCCAGGACGACAAGTATGGCGCACTGAAAGCCGCCCTCATTCGAGCTTTCACTCCCTCGCAGGGAGAGCGAGCAGAGAGACTTCTGGCGCTGACAGAAGGGGAAGCAGACAGGCTGGCAGATCTGATGGCGAGGATGATGAACCTGAGGAGGCGAAGATGACAGTTTTATCTTCGCCCACCTCTTTCTCAGAACACTACCGCCAGCAGTGAGAGTCACCCTGGCCAGCTCACAGCTGCTCAACGACCGCGACTACCACGGGCTGGGCCAGGAGGCGCAGCGGCTCGTCGACGCCCATAGACGACACGCAGCCACGACGGCGGCAATGGAGCTGAACGCACCCCCGCGAGACAAGGGGAGACCAGAGGTCGCAGCACCGGACCCACTGACGTCAGCAGCGGCAGAGACCAGGAGAAGCGGAGCGGACGGCACCCTCTGCTTTTACCATCGACGTTTCGCCGAGAGGGCACGCAGATGCATCCCACCGTGCCGATACAAGCGCCAGGAAAACGCCAAGACCGAGAGTCGGTAGCAGCTGCTGCTCTCGGCGCGAAGAACAAGCTGCTTTTCGTGACGGACGCGAATTCAGGGAAGGATTTCCTGGTGGATACAGGCTCCCAGCTGAGTTTTGTCAAACCTTTCTACGCAGACCTGCTGGCGCCTTCCAGCGGACCCCTGGTGCTAGCGGCAAATGGCTCGACGATCAAAACCTATGGGGAGAAGACGCTCCTATCCTTCCACGGGCACACCTTCGAGTGGACTTTCATCGTAGCTGCAGTTAGCAACAACATGTTAGGTGCTGATTTTTTATGCTCAAACAGTTTATTAGTTGATCTTACCAATAGATGTATGGTAAATGCACTGTCTTTCCACTCTATCTCCTGTACAGCTCGGGTGGCCCCACCTTCTGCATATCCTAATGTCACAGCTGCGGGTGGTAAGTTTCATGCACTACTCAATAAGTTCCCAGCACTCACGGTCCCAACATTTTCAGCATCAATTGCTAAACACGGGGTCGAGCATTTCATAACTACCTCCGGCCCCCCTGTTTTTGCAAAAGCTCGGCGCTTGGACCCAGCTAAACTGGCCATCGCGCGCAAGGAATTCGCCAACATGGAAAAACTGGGCATTGTTAGACACTCTAACAGCCCTTGGTCGTCACCCCTGCATACGGTCCCCAAGGCTGACGGCTCGTGGTGGCCTTGCCGTGATTTCCGCAGGTTAAATAATGCTTCAGCACACGACCGCTACCCGATTCCGCACATCCAGGATTTTTCGGCGCATTTGGCGGGGGCGCGCATCTTTTCCAAAATAGATTTGGTGCGCGGTTATCACCAAGTCCCAGTCCGCGCTCAAGACATACCCAAAATGGCAGTAATAACCCCCTTTGGGCTTTGAGTTTTTGCGCATGCCTTTTGGCCTCAAAGGCGCCGCACAGACGTTCCAACGCATGATGGATGCGGTGTTGCGTGGCCTCCCTTTCGTGTTTGCCTATTTGGATGATATTTTGGTAGCCAGTGCATCCGAGGTCGAACACGAACGCCACCTCACAGCGGTTTTTCAGAGGCTGACAAAGCATGGGCTGATAATTAACCCAGCGAAATGTCAATTCGGGGTAGTGCAAATCGATTTTTTTGGGCCACTGCATTTCTCCAGAAGGAGCGGTCCCGCTGCCCGATAAAGTATGCGCGATAACGGAGTTTCCCCAGCCGCAGACAGTTAAAGCATTGCAAGAATTTTTGGGGATGGTCAATTTTTATAACCGTTTCCTTCCCAGCGCGGCACAGCTCATGCACCCACTGTACGCAGCACTAAAGAAACAAAAACCTGCAAATAAGGTCGAGTGGTCCCCGGAACGGGCTTTCTTCCAGGTCGAGTCGGCCCTGGCGAACGCTGTGCTATTGGCACACCCCGTGCCAGCAGCTCGCATGGCACTAACCACGGACGCTTCCGACGTAGCAGTGGGGGCAGTTGTCGAGCAACTGGTAGCAGGGAGCTGGCAACCGCTTGCGTTTTTTCAGCAAAACATTGCACGATAACGAGCGGAAATACAGCGCGTTCGATAGGGAGCTTTTAGCCCTGCATCTGGCCATCCGCCACTTCCAGTTCTGGCTGGAAGGGCGCCGTTTCACCGCGTTTGTAGACCACAAACCATTAACATTTGCAATGGCCAAGATTTCAGAGCCATGGTCGGGCCGACAGAGACAGCTGGCCGCGATTTCAGAGTTTACCACCGACATTCAACATGTGGCGGCAGATTGTCTCTCACGCGCAGTTGCAACGCCAGGCCCCCAGGGGGCAGATGCGGTGGCCGTGGACGCGGGCCAGGCTTGCGGCGCAGAAGCGCTCGCAGCCCCAGTCTGCGTAGGCTTAGATTATGCAGCCATGGCCGCCGAGCAGGTTAACGATGCAGATGTGCGCACGCTCCAGTCTGGGCCAACAGGGCTAAGGCTGGAGCACTGGGTGCATCAGACAGGTATGCCTCCTAATCTGAGATATCTCCACGGGGCGCCCCCGCCCCGTGGTCCCAGCTGCATGGCACCGCCGCGTTTTTGATTTAATCCATTCGCTGGCACATCCGGGAGTTCGCGCATCGATCAAAATGGTGGGAGAAAAATTTGTTTGGCCGGGGCTGCGTAAACAGGTCAAAGAGTGGGCCGCAGCCTGCGCAGCGTGTCAAAGAGCAAAGATACACAAGCACACGCGGGCCCCCTTAGAACCTTTTCACATCCCGGCCAAACGCTTCGACCACGTGCATATCGACTTGGTGGGACCCCTCCCGCTGTCGCAGGGTTTCACACACACCTTCTAACCATGGTGGACCGCACAACGCGCTGGCCAGAAGCAGTCCCCCTGGTGTCAACTACAGCAGCAGACGTGGCGCGCGTATTTTTTAACGGCTTGGGTCGCGCGTTTTGGAGTCTCGTCAGACATAACGTCTGACAGGGGTCCCCAATTCGTTTCCGAGCTCTGGTCATCCATGGCCCTCTGTCTGGGGGTGAAAATTCACCGCACTACCGCTTATAACCCTCAGGCCAATGGTTTGTGCGAACGCTTTCACCGGTCATTGAAAGCAGCCCTCAGAGCGGCTCTCACGGACACAAATTGGGTTGATAAAACTTCCATGGGTTTTATTAGGGTTGCGTTCAGCACCTAAGGAAGATTTACAAGCCTCTCCGGCTGAGCTAGTTTTTGCCCAACCCCTCCGGTTACCGGGCGAATTCCTTCCAGAGAACCCCGCACTAAATCGCCCACCCACTCAGCTGCTGCAGAGCGACACAGGATCAAACACCCTCCCCGGCCCAGTTCATCACAGTTTCCCACGCGTTTTTGTGCCTAAAGCCTTAAAGATTGCAGAATTTGTCTTTGTCAGACACGACGCTCAGAGGCCAGGTTTAAGACCGCCTTATGATGGACCGTTCAGAGTGTTAGAAACTGGGGAAAAACATTTTTTGCTCGATTTGGGTGACAGGAGAGAATTAGTCTGCATTAACAGACTCAAACCTGCTTTTGTGTTGGCTGATGAACAAGTGTAATTAGCCAGGGCCCCCCGTCGCGGCAGGCCACCGGGGAGACACTCTTCTAAGCTTTCACAAGAATGTGCTAATGACTCTGATCCACAGATGCAAGAAACAGCTACAGGCAGATCAAAGCCTGCTTACAGCAGTTATGGCAGGAGGTTGAAGCCCAAGCAGTTGGAAGTGTGATATGTTGTGCCATTTTGCTGTTCTGTGTGATATGATATGTTTCTATGCATTTTGGGGTGTACTTTGTCCTTATTTAGACATTTTGGGGGGGGGGGTTTATATGGCGCATATATGGCATTCATATTCACCCACATATACCTAGTAGGCATGACGGTGCATATTCTGGAAGCTTCACGTCTCAATGGCCAAAGAGGGACCCTGCAGAGACCTATGGGAGGTGTGAAGTTGGTTGCTTAGGAGACGAGAAGTGGGAGAGAATGTCCCAGCAGGAGCCCCGGAGGCTAGAAGGATGAGAGAGACAATGGAGACGCCAAGGAGCCTCGGGGGCTGTATGTTTGCTCAAGGGCTGTGGGTTGGGGGTGTGTTATTTGATGTTGGGGGTTTTGTGTCTTTGGAGGGTATAAGAACTGTGAAGGATGATTGTTCTACCTCTTTTCTGAGATTCTGTTCTTGTTGGAGGATGTGACCTCTCAATAAACTCAGTCTCGTTTGTGAAAGGCATCCTCTACACAGAAATCGACCCAATCCAACTAACTTATCACACCTCCGACGCTGCAACGTGGGTTTGTTTTCACTGCGCTATGACATGACCCACTTTTCCGCGCCACGTGACCACGCAGTTACCCGGATGTGCCGCGGTTATCAATAAGAACCATACATATCAATAAGAACCATAAATCCCCAAATATAAACCATACATTCCCAATGTGCCCAAGTTAAGAAACTACCCCACAATAAATATTATAAATGGCACAAATACCCTAAAAAAAGCACACAAGAAAAAAAACCAATACAATCCTTTCAATCAAAAGTCACTTCCTACGCTACGTGAAAAACCTTCTAAACATTCACCATCGAGCGTGATGCATTCACTGACTGTCCGGCCAGGAACTCCCGCTATAGTCCTCCTTAGCCTGGAAGTTAAGCACCATCTGTCCGAGCTCGTCCAAGGCCCTCCTGTACGCCTCGAGGAGGGAGTGCTCCGTGCCCGAGGAGAGATGGCAGTCAGGCGGAGAGAAGAGGAGCGGCTCCTTGGTTTCCGTCGTCCGGGGGAAACCTGCAGCACACAGCGCAGCACAACCTTAGCCTCCCATGAATGCACCGGGGCCAATATGCATTTACCACACACAGACAGCAAGCACGTTCCTTTACTTAGCTGTGTTTTCGCCTTTCATCCAGCACCACGGCGTCTCCGTCAGCTGGTCACTCTCCCGGCGTCTTCGGTCCCATGCTGCCGCCGTAAAACCCCACACCTGTGCTTCCTCCGTCCTCTCTCTGCTCCAAACTACGCCCTGAAGAACTTCGCTCAGGAACACTTTGCTGTAGAAAACTTCGCCGTAGAAAACTGCGCTGGGGAAAACTTCTCTCTTGTCACAGTCTGGCACCATCCTTAAATACGTCCTTCCGGACAGACAGTTCACAACGGAGCCTGCTGATTGGCTCCTGCTGATTGATCAGTTAGCGCAGGTGTAACTCAGAATCCATCAATCCAAACAAATAAAATACACACGTACAAATATATAAAAGAAAACAATAGTCCAATATACATTAATATTAGCATTCACCATGTTACAGCCTTAAAGCTGTAACCATGGAGAGCGTGAAAAGATGAGGCTGAGTTTATTTCTCAATTCAGGTTTATTCCATTCACGTATCTCCAACATCCTCTCAAACAGAAAAGAGGAAGCATCACCCCACATCTGTCCTATTTATACCAGGACATCAAAGCACACAGTTACATTGTCATTTTAATGCAAAGACACAATACGTCTTCTTCCAGGTCTTGTCCCCTTCACCCTCACACCACTGGTGGTCAGGAAATCCCTCAACGCCATCTCTTTGCATAACACAGAACACATTTCGCACCCTCCTGTTATCCCCAGGAGACTCAGACCTATTGTTCATTCTCAGACGTGAAGCAACATTAATATACAAGTGGAGTCTATGAGACTACATACTGTATGTGTGTACCACATGACCCCCCCCCCAAACGTCTAAGATGAAACAATACAACACAGTCTGCACATCATGATAAAATCACAAACATCAGTCCACGTGCTGTATGGGCTTCAATCGTCTTGCGAACTTGCTGTAAGCGGGCTTTACCACTCCCGCGGCGCCATCCTGCTGTGAATCTGCTATCTGAGGATGAGAACTGTTAGTCAATCTTTGTGGGAGCTCTGGGGGATGCTCCCTAGGAGGTCTGCCGCTTCGAGGAGTCCTCGGCAACAGCACAGCTTCGTCAGCCATCACAAAAGCAGGTTTGAGTCTGTCTATGCCAATTGTTTCCCTTCTGCCTCCTAAATCTAGCAAAAAGTGCTTATCACCTGTTTCCAGCACTCTAAATGGGCCATCATAAGGCGGTCGCAGGGTTGGGCGATGAGCATCGTGTCTGACAAAAACAAACTCCGCATTTTTTAAAGCCTTAGGTACAAAAACGCGCGGAAAACTGTGATGAACGGGGCCAGGAAGCATGCTCGCTCCCGTGTCGCTCAGTAATCGCTGAGCAGGGGGGCACTCTGGCGCAGGATTATCTGGGAGAAACTCCCCAGGCAGCCGGAGTGGCTGCGCAAACACCAATTCAGCTGGGGAGGCTTTTAAGTCCTCTTTAGGTGCAGAACGCAACCCCAATAAAACCCATGGTAGCCTGTTTACCCAATTTGCATCCGTAAGCGACGCTCTGAGGGCTGCTTTCAATGACCTATGGAAACGTTCGCATAAACCATTAGCCTGGGGGTGGTACGCGGTAGTGCGGTGGATCGTTACCCCCAGGCTGCGGGCCATCGCTGACCAAAGCTTGGACACAAATTGAGGACCTCTGTCGGACGTAATATCCGACGGAACTCCAAAACGCGCTACCCAAGCCGTTAAAAACGCGTGCGCCACCTCCTTGGCTGTGGTTGATGCCAGTGGGACCACTTCAGGCCAACGCGTGGTGCGGTCCACCATTGTCAAAAGATGTGTGCACCCCTGTGACGGCGGGAGGGGGCCTACGAGGTTGACATGCACATGATCGAACCTCTTAGCCGGGATGTGAAATGGCTCCAAGGGGGCTTTAGTGTGTTTGTGTATTTTGGCTCGCTGGCAAGCCATGCAGGCTCTTGCCCACTCCTTAACATGCTTGCGCAGGCCCGGCCACACAAACTTCTCTCCTACCATTTTGACCGACGCGCGCACCCCCGGGTGTGCCAGAGAATGAATCGAGTCAAAAACGCGGCGGCGCCACGCGGTTGGCACCACCGGACGCAGCTGTCCGGTGGAGACATCGCAGATTGGGGGGGCATACCATCTTGCAGCACCCTGCTCTCCAGCCTTAACCCTGTTGGTCCAGACTGGAGCGTGCACACGTCCGCATCGCTAACCTGATCCGTGGCCATGGCTGCATAATCTATCCCCACGCGGACTGGGGCGGTGCGTACTTCCGCGCCGCTAGCCTGCTTCGCGGCCATGGCAGTATAATCTACCCCTACGCGGACTGGAGCAGTTACGGCGCGCGAGAGACAGTCTGCCACTACATTAAGTTTACCCGCTACGTGTTGAATATCGGTAGTAAACTCTGAGATTGCAGCCAGCTGCCTCTGCCGCCGGCCTGACCACGGCTCTGAAACCTTGGCCATCGCGAAAGTCAGCGGCTTGTGGTCGACGAACGCGGTGAAAGGACGACCTTCCAGCCAGAACTGGAAGTGGCGAATGGCCAAGTGGAGCGCTAACAACTCCCTGTCGAACGCGCTGTATTTTCGCTCGGTATCGCGCAAAGTCCTGCTGAAAAAAGCGAGCGGCTGCCAAGCCCCGGCAACATGCTGCTCTACTACCGCCCCGATGGCCACGTCTGACGCGTCAGTAGTGAGCGCTATGTGGGCCGTTGGGTCTAGATGTGCTAACAACGCAGCATTTGCCAGGGCTGCTTTAACCTCCGAGAATGCGCGCTCCCGCTCCGGGGACCATTCGATTGCATTTGTGGGTTTTTGCTTTTTTAGCACGGCATACAGTGGTTGCATGAGCTGCGCCGCGCGGGGGGGGGGGGGGGGGGAACGGTTATAAAAATTCACCATTCCCAAAAACTCCTGTAATGCTTTGACCGTTTGTGGCTGGGGAAAATTTGTTACTGCGCGCACTTTGTCCGGCAGCGGAACTGCTCCTTCTGGACAGACGCGGTGCCCCAAAAAATCAATCTGCGTCACCCCGAACTGACACTTCGCTGGGTTGATTATTAACCCGTGTTCTCCCAACCTCCGGAAAACTGCCGTGAGGTGTTTTTCGTGTTCCTCTTCGGACGCGCTGGCTACCAAAATGTCGTCCTGGTAGACGAACACAAAAGGGAGATCGCGCAACACCGCGTCCATCATGCGTTGGAACGTCTGCGCAGCGCCTTTAAGCCCAAACGGCATGCGCAAAAACTCAAAAAGGCCAAACGGAGTTATTACCGCTGTTTTGGGTATGTCCTCAGCGCGTACTGGGACTTGATGGTACCCGCGGACCAAGTCTATTTTAGAAAAAATGCGCGCCCCCGCCAGATGAACGGAAAAATCATGGATATGGGGGATTGGGTAGCGGTCGTGCGCTGTAGCGTTGTTCAACCTGCGGAAATCACCGCAAGGTGGCCACGAGCCATCAGCCTTAGGGACCATGTGGAGTGGGGAAGCCCATGGGCTCTTCGAACGCCAAATGATGCCCAACTTTTCAAGGTTGGCAAACTCCTCGCGCGCTATGGTCAGTTTAGCTGCATCCAAGCGCCGAGCTTTTGCAAAAACAGGGGGACCGGCGGTAGTAATAAAATGTTCCACTCCGTGTTTAGCGACGGCTGCTGAAAATGTGGGAACCGTGATTGCTGGAAACTGAGTGAGGAGTGTGTGGAACTTACCGCTTGCCATAGCGACGTTGGCTTGTGCTGTGGGCGGGGTCACTCGAGCTGCACAGGGAATAGAGTAAAAAGAGAGTGCATTAACCAAGCGTCTATTAGCAAGATCAACCAACAACCCATGTGAGCACAGAAAATCAGCCCCTAACATGTTGAAGCTCACTGCAGCTATAATAAAAGTCCACTCAAATGTACGGCCTTGAAGCAGAGTCCTCTCACCGAAGGTCTAAATGCTCGAGCCGTTCGCTGCCGATGCTCCGTGACTCCCGGGACCTGCCAGCCGGTCAGCATAGGTTGGCGTGATGAAACTCACTTGGGAGCCTGTGTCCACAAGGAATTGCCTCCCCGAACGCGCATCCGTCAAGTAGAGCAGCTTATTCTGTTCACCGAGGGCCGCGGCTGCTATCGACCCTCGGTTCTGGCGTTTCCCGAGCTCTTGAACTGACACGGTGGTATACACTTGCATGCCCTCTGCGAAGCGACGATGGTAGAAACAGAGGTCATCTCCTCCGCGATGTTTGGCCTTCACCGCCGCTGTTGCCGGTGGGTCTGCTGCCACCGCCTCTGGCCACCTGCCATCTCCTGCCCTCGCGTCGAGACCTGTCACTGCTGTGGTGGCCGTGCGCTGTCTGCTGGCGTTGAGAATCCGCTGTGCCTCCTGGGCCAGCGCGTGGAAGTCCCGCTGGGCAAACAACGGTGAACCGGCCAGGGTCGCTCTCGTCTCTGACGGTAGGGTTCTCAGGAAAATGTGGGTGAAGAGCAGGTCATCGCCATCTGAGCCCCTCAGCCTCAGCATGTCTTCCATCAGGTCGACGGGTGTGCTGTCTCCCAAGTCGTTCAGGGCCAGGAGTCTCTCCGCTCTTTCCTGGACTGAGGGAGTGAAACGCTGGATGAGTGCAGCCTTCAACCCGCTGTATTTGTCTTCGGCCGGTGGGCGCTGCACCAGGTTCTGCACATGACGAGCTGTGCGGTTGTCGAGCTTGGCGGTAACGTGGTAGAATTTCGTGTCATCTGCCGTTATTCCCCCGAGAGCGAACTGAGCTTCGGCCAAGAGGAACCAGGAGTCCGGGTTGTCCTGCCAGAATTCTGGTAGTTTGACTGAGACTGTGTTCGCCTGGCTGGTTCCTGGCAAGTCCGGCTCGGGGGCATTTCTTCTGTTCACGATACGTCTTAAGGTCACCAGTGTGGAGAGCGTGAAAAGATGAGGCTGAGTTTATTTCTCAATTCAGGTTTATTCCATTCACGTATCTCCAACATCCTCTCAAACAGAAAAGAGGAAGCATCATCCCACATCTGTCCTATTTATACCAGGACATCAAAGCACACAGTCACATTGTCATTTTAATGCAAAGACACAATACATCTTCTTCCAGGTCTTGTCCCCTTCACCCTCACACCACTGGTGGTCAGGAAATCCCTCAAGGCCATCTCTTTGCATAACACAGAACACATTTCGCACCCTCCTGTTATCCCCAGGAGACTCAGACCTATTGTTCATTCTCAGACGTGAAGCAACATTAATATACAAATGGAGTCTATGAGACTACATATGTGTGTACCACATAACAACCCAAAAAAAAACAATATACACACATCCTCTAAAATGCTCTACCCTGACACAGCGTTGACCCAGTCGAGGTCTGTTGTGGGCACTGTTCTGGCCCAGTCGGGGTCCGTCGTGGGTGCAGCACTGTCCCGATCGGGGTCCAGCAAGGGCGCAGCGCCGGTTCGTGTGGAGTTCGGAGAAGGAGCTGCAGATCCTCTGCCGTTCGATGCCGGACTGGTCCCTCATCTTACCTCCTCCCCCCCTTCTTCTCTGGATTCGGCTCGATTCGGCTCGACTTTCCCTCGCTATCTCTTTCGGTAGGGAGGCCGCCTCCGAGTTTTCCCCTTCAGTCCTGGTGGCCTATGGATGCGGGTCGGCCGCCCGGGAGACTGCTTCGCCGGTTTGGCGTTCTCGGTCGGCCACCTGATGGACTGCTTTCTCTGTTCGGCGACCTGGTCCGGCCGCCAGAGGTACTGTTTGTCTGGGCCTGGGACTGTCGTAGACCGCCCAAACTATTTCTTTTTTCCCTGCCAGCGATCTGGAAGCTGGATGCGGGCAGACCTCCCAAACTATTTTTTCTTTGTTCCATTGTACTTTGCATTGTAGGTTATTTAAAGAAGTCTTCCCACTTATTGGTAGCTTTATTCTTCATATAATCAATTCTTCATTAACTTTAGGCCATGTACCGCAGGCTTTTAAAACAGCTGTAATTAAACCCTTACTCAAAAAGCCAACGCTAGATCCAGGAGCTTTAGCTAACTATAGACCAATCTCTAATCTCCCTTTCATTTCAAAAATCTTAGAAAGAGTTGTTGCTACGCAATTATTTGACCACCTGCAGGGAAATGGTTTACTTGAAGAGTTTCAATCTGGGTTTAGAATCCATCATAGTACTGAAACAGCCTTAGCGAAGGTCACTAACGACCTCCTCATTGCATCTGATAATGGACTAGTTTCTGTACTTGTCCTTTTAGATCTTAGTGCAGCTTTTGATACTATTGATCATAATATTCTACTTGATAGATTAGAACACTATGTTGGACTTAATGGAACTTCGTTGCAGTGGTTTAGATCTTATTTATCTGATAGGTTCCAGTTTGTTCATGTAAATGATGAGTTTTCTTTCAGCTCAAAGCTTAGTCATGGAGTTCCACAGGGATCTGTGCTAGGCCCTACTCTTTTTAGTTTATATATGCTTCCGTTAGGCAACATTATTAGAAAGCACTGTATACATTTTCATTGTTATGCAGATGACACACAATTATACCTGTCAATGAAGCCAGATGATATTAATCAATTAGCCAAGTTAGAAGCCTGTCTTAAGGAAATCAAAGCTTGGATGACTTGTAATTTCCTGCTATTAAATTCAGATAAGACTGAAGTCATTCTTGTTGGTCCAAAAAACCTTAGAAATTCCTTTCCAAATCAAACTTTCAGTTTGGATGCAGTTAGCTCTTTCTCTTAATAGCTCTGTGAGGAACCTTGGAGTTATTTTTGATCAGGATTTGTCCTTCAATTCACATATTAAATTTGTTTCTAAGACTGCCTTCTATCATTTGCGTAATATTGCCAAGATTAGGAGCATCTTGTCTCAGAGTGATGCTGAGAAGCTGATCCACGCTTTTGTTAGCTCGAGATTAGATTATTGTAATTCTTTATTATCAGGCTGTCCTAAAACATCTTTAAAAAGTCTTCAGCTGATCCAAAATGCTGCAGCAAGAGTTTTAACAGGTACTAGAAAGAGAGATCATATCTCTCCGGTTCTGGCCTCCCTTCATTGGCTTCCCATAGAGTTTAGAATTAAGTTTAAAATCCTTCTTCTTACTTACAAAGCTTTAAACAATCAGGCTCCTTTTTATTTAAAAGATCTGATACTACCGTATCATCCTAACAGAGCACTACGCTCCCAAAATGCAGGATTACTTGTAATACCTAGACTCTCCAAAAGTACAATGGGAGGCAGAGCCTTCAGTTATCAAGCTCCTTTCCTGTGGAATCAGCTGCCAATCTGGATTCGGGAGTCAGACTCGATCTCTGTTTTTAAGAATAGGGCTAAAACCTACCTTTTTGATATAGCCTACAATTAGGGAGGGATCATGTGTTTCTGAACCCTCCCTTAGTTATGCTGCTAATAGGTTTAGTCAGCCGGGGGACCTCCAGTAATGCACTGGGCCTCACTCCTTTCCTCACTCTCTATGAAATATTTTTTTTTTGCTGGTCATTAACATTTGTTTGTTCTCTCCCATAGATTGAGTCCCCATCGTGCTGTTTGCTCTCTACATGTCTGTTCTTTTCTTCTTCTCTATCCCCTCACCCCCCAGCCAGTCGCAGCAGATGACTGCCCCTCCCTGAGCCTGGTTCTGCTGGAGGTTTCTTCCTGTTAAAAGGGAGTTTTTCCTCTCCACCGTCGCCAAGTGCTTGCTCACAGGGGATCGCCTGATTGCTGGGGTCTTTCTGCAACTGTGGGGGTCCCCCCTAAAGTTGATAGTGCTATGAGATGACTGTTGTTGTGAAATGGCGCTATATAAATAAAGTTGAATTGAATTGAATTTGCCTGCTGACATTCCTGTAGTGTCTCCCCCCCTCTGTATGTTTAGTGATGCTCTTGTGTTTTTTGTCTATGGACTATATTGAACTGGCTGTATTTCGCCACTCTGTAGCATGCTTTTTTTTTTTTTCCCTCTGGCATTATTAGGGTACGTTGTATTTTTTGTGCCTGTATTTTCAGTTTCCTTTGTTCCTCTGTGATTTGAGAGATGCTTCTTTGTTACTTCCGCCAGGCTGCAGGCCGGAGGAGGTAATGTTTTTGCCAGCGTTTGTCTGTCTGTCTGTCTGTTGGTTAGCAAGATAACTCAAAAAGTTTTGGACGGATTTCGATGAAACTTTCAGGCGTTGTTGGAAATGGTACAAGGAAGAACTGATTAAATTTTGGGGATGATCCGGATCACCGTCTGGATACAGGAATTTTTTAAAGGATTCTTTAACATTGTGAGATACGGCCATTTTCAACATGTGTGCAGGCGCAATGGAGAACGCTGGTCGTCGTGTCTGACCAACACGAACTCCGCGTTCTTCAAAGTTTTAGGCACAAAAGCACGCGGAAAACAGTGGTGGGCCGGGACCGGCAGCGTGCCTGTGTTTGCACTACGCTGCAAAAGCTGAGACGGGCAGCTGTCCGGCGCCGGATTATTTGGCAGAAATTCCCCGGGCAGCCATAGGGGCTGCGCAAAAACAAGCTCTCTGCCGGGGAAGCTTCCAAATCCTCTTTTGCCGCGGAGCGCAACCCCAATATAAAACCCACGGCAACCTGTCTACCCAATTTGCATTCGTCAGTGAAGCCCTGAGTGCTGCTTTCAGTGATCTATGAAAACGCTCGCATAACCCATTGGCCTGTGGGTTGTACGCGGTTGTGCGATGAATTGCAATGCCCGCAGCCTGGGAGTCTGCAGATGGAGGAGATGGACACAACACCAACACTTCAGTTTATTACCTCCGCAAAGGAGGTAATGCTTTTACTACTGAACCACTAATCCTATCATTGTGAATCCAATTGCTAGTCATATGTTTTCATGGTCAAGGAATCTGAAAACGTACACACAAACACTATATGGGGGGGAACTGTGGCGCTTGGCGGAGGTCTGCGCTCTCCGAGTGCTTTTCTAGTTTTTGTTTTTGTTTTCTTGCCTGTTTTATGTTTACGCTGTATTGATAGTGTGATGTGCTGCTTGTAGCAGTTTGAGTTTTTTTTTCTCTCCTCTTGGTATTTTTTGGGTGCAGTGTGTATGTACCTGTATTTTAGTTCTTGTATTCTACCATGCTCTGTGATTGTAGTAGCCTGTCATTGTTTTTTCCATGTCTGAGCCTCTTCATTTTGATTATCGTTGTTGCCCTTCATGGTGTTTTTTTTTCCTCATCATCTCCTTGTTATGGTGTTATGTTGGTTCTTGCCCTCCTGGCCTGTTTACCCCTCCACCCTCCCTGGGGCGGTCCTGGTGGCCTTCTGGGTGGGGGCCTCAGTGTTATTTTGCGCCTGGAATGCACCTTTTAAGGGGGGAGTACTGTCATGGTCTGAGCGCTGATTTTGTCCAAGCTCGGATCATCCAGTATTTTCCCCGTTATTCCGTGTTGTTTTCCTTATGGCCGTCCAGGGCTCTTATTGTGACAGCATCACGGCGGGACTTTCGGCTGTCAGAGCCGAGCTGCACCGTGACAGCTGATAAGACATGCCACTGATTAGTGTCTCATTGCCTGATTAGTCCTCTAGCCCTATTTTAGGGAGCAGCTGAGGTTATTCTGGGCTGCGACCTCGCATAATGTTGGTTCCGTACAACGTTCGGCTGGAGTCCCTAACTCCGGCTCCAGTCACCCTTTCGTTCTTTCCTGTTCTCAGTAAGTTTACTCCTTAGCCTGAATGTACTGTTACTGTGCCTTTGCTGTATTCTTGTTCGTGTTATTGCCCCACATGGCTCATTATTTTGTCATCTCAGTCTTTCATTAATAAATATGCAAACTCATCGACTGGCCTAAAGCATCTCATTTATGGTCCCCGAGGGCCATTCATGACAGTATTGCTAAAATATAAAAGGAAGCACTACAATGGGTCCCAAACATTTGTTATGTGTCCTGTTATTATAGTACTGCTTGACTTTATTGATGATAGACTATAAACTACACATATAAACTCAATTATAATATTGACTGAACAACTCCCATTCCCCAAAGTGCAAGATACACTATTATGAATATAACTCATAAAGGATTTTTCATAAAGGTTTTTTCCGGTTCCGGCTCTGCCGGACCGGCGGCGCCACACGAGTCGGCTGCCTGTTGCAACAGCCTTTTTTTTATCTTCCTTCTTCTTTCTACACCTTTCACTCTGTATATATATCACGGACGCACGGATCGCCCCGGGGGTCTCCCGGGTCGGCGGACGGAGCCACGGTTTGCAGCGGGAGACGTTACAGCGGGGAGGAGCTAGTGCTAGCTAGCACTTGGCCGCCGCCCGGTGCTAATGGGAAACTCGACATACCGGGAGCTGTAGCGAAAACGAAGCGGGTGCCGGGCTGGAGTTTAGGCGGCGTGAAAGAAATATAAGACAGAATAATAAAGAGCGATGGCAAGAACCAAGCAGACCGCCCGTAAAATCTACTGGAGGAAGAAGCCCCCCAGGAGACAGCTAGCCACCAGGGCTGCTCGGAGAGGCGCTCTGGCCACCGGCAGAGTGAAGAGGCCTCGCCGTCACAGGTCCGTGGCTCTGAGAGAGATCCGTCGCTACCAGAAATCCACGGAGCTGCTCATCCGTAAGCTGCCCGTCCAGCGCCTGGTGAGGGAGATCGCTCTGGACTTCAAGACCGTCCTGCGTTTCCTGAGTTTCGCCGTCATGGCTCTGCAGGAGACCAGCGAGACCCACCTGGTGGTCTCTTCTTCGCTAAGGGGGTCACCATCATGCCCAAAGACTTCCAGCTGGCCCGCTGCATCCGCGGAGAGAGAGCTTAGACTTTCTGCTGCACATCCACCAGCCATAATGCTCTGCACTGTGTGTCTATATATATACATTTATAGTAATATGGACATATGTTTGCTAGATGTTGTTTTTTCTTGCCTTCTGATTGTTGCTCTGAGTGTTGCTGTCCCTGTGCTGTTGCAATCCTGGAATTTCCCCATTGTGGGACTAATAAAGGCTTATCTTATCTTATCGCACAAGTGATCTGACAAAAATAAATAAACAAATAAACAAGCAGTTTATTTTACAGTGGCTACTATAGGATGTGCCATTCATTTTCAATTATTCTGTAATTAATATTCACACAATCAAATAAATCTCAGTTTTGTCCCTTTCATATTAAGTGGAAATTGTGCTACTTTAATTTTGGCACTTTACCTATACTTTACCTTAAAAAGCAAAGGATTCCACCACTACTAAAAAAAATAACGGGATGTGCAACTTACCACTCATAAGACATTGCTGCGTCGTGCCAAACGTTGCCAGTGTCACAGCAGATGCTGGTCGGACTCTACAATGAAAATACACACAACTTAAGTACATACACAGCACGAAAGTGCAACATGTAAAAAAACACCTTTTTAACCAGGATTACAACTAGCTTATGTCATCAGATATTGTCAACACAAGCGCAAAATACAAGGAGAGCACGGAGTTAGCATTGACGGCTAACTAGCTAACCCATTGTTTGCACACAAGCAACAACTTTGTTGTCTGTTCAAAGTGAGCTTTCCACTGTTGGGATAAATAACGTAAAAGATGCATAATATCACATCACTCACCATCCTCTATTTCCTAATATCACGGCTTTCAACTGCTGGAGTTGGGTGCTCCCGCAGCCGCAGATTCATTTCGGGTGGCTGCGTCAAGTTCCCTCTGGATTGTCTCATCAGCCGAATGGCACAGGGAAGTCTGCTGGACCGCAGTGTTGATTTTTGTGGGTCTGATTTCTGTGAAGCCATTCTATCATTGTTGTTTATACTGACGATTGCTTGCTAGTTGGCTCACGGACAAATCTTTGGAAATGGCTGATCGAGATTCTGAAAACTCAGCCTCAAACTCCCCCCTCATGACGTTACACCCGGACCAATCAGTGGCCTACAGTGTTTTTACATCACATTTTTGGGTCAGTACGGTATGGTTAGAACCACTCTCCAGCAGGTCCCAAAAATTGGGACGACAACCTGTTAGATATTAATATTATGTACATAGTTGAGTGTACCTCTCAATCTCTGTTTTTCTGTTGCATTATTGACTGCACTATGTGGTACTTCACATTATCTGCTACATGCTAATTTTTTAAACTGCCTTGACTAGTACTACTCATTATTACTAGTATTATTATTATTATTACTTATTATTACTTATTTTTCTACACTTATTGCACGTTTCTAGTCCTTTAGTTTTTTAGTTTATCCCTTTTTCTCATTATGTTTTTAATGTTGCAGCATGGCACCGAGACAAATTCCTAGTTTGTGTATCACATGAACAATGGCAATAAACCTGATTCTGATTCTGATACCACCTGGGTGTAGTGGGAGGTGATGCCCCATCTTTCCGGTGGTGGCGTCACGGGGAGTATAAGAGGCCATGGCGGAAGAGGCTCTGTCTCTTTGCTGTGGACCCTTGACCTGTACGGAGTGACTCCTGTTCAGTTCCTGTTCTTATATAATAAAATACATAAACTGTCACCTCGCCTCCTCCTCCTTTTATGGACACAACATTTGGCAATGAGGATTCAAGGTATGGAGCGAGCTGCTACCACTTTTCGGCTGTTTCTGGAGGCTCCAGGAGAGCCACCCATGCCCTGGGCCAGGTGGTACGCAGCCTTTAAGAACTATCTGGCTCCTCTTTGTAATGTCTGTTATTTACTTATAACAAAGACACTTGGTCTTAATCGCCACGCCAGCAAGACATGCTTCCTTTTTATTATCTCTTCCGGTTCACGTTTTACCACTTCCTGAATCTACCTGCTATCTCATGTGATCATACTGCCACCTTGTGGTAACACCTATCAGTACATCCCCTTTCCTGAGGAGGTTAGTATAACTTGGTAACTAACATGTATACAGCATTTCAAGACTGCAACTGAATAAACCTTCTTACTAACATTCAAGATGTCTTAATGCAGTACACAGAAAACTTTTCCTTTTTTTTCACAAATACAATGCATACTGATAACCAAACAAAACAAGAAAGCCACAACTATTCCATTTGTAACAAATAACATGTAACTGTCAACTTTTTTTTGTTTTGTTTTTTTAAACAACTTCAACAGTTCGCTGTTCTATGAGTCTCTGAGGTGGCTTCCTGTTTCTGGTGGATCGTCTCAGAGCTGGAGTGACAACATCTGGGTAAGAGAAAGTAGAACCCAGCACTACAAAAACAGCTTTGTCCCTGCTGCTGTCAAAGAGTTGAACAAGCTATAAAAATTATATTGTACATATTTTATATTTACCTATTTGTAAGATGTGTGCCTGTGTTTGTGTCTATGTTGAATGTAATTAGTGGCTTGTAAATATGGATGTCACCAACTGTAAAACAAATCTACCTACGGGTACAAATAAAGTAACCTGAACCTGAACCTGAACCTAAGATGAAGGAGGCTCAGTGTGCTGCAAATCTAGTGTCACATTAACATCCTTTCCAGACTCAGTTTCCTGAGGTTGCCCTTCAGTGTCCTCCAGAATCTTCAAAAGACTCTTTCTGTTTCTTCTGAACACTTGTCCATCCTCTGTCCTCACCAAATAGGATCTGGGACCCACCTCACTGAGAACTGTTGCCTTTCTGGTCCAAGTATTAGGATCTTCAATTCTCACAATGTCTCTTTCACAAAGAGGTTCCAGTCTCCTTGCTGATCTGTCATAGCTCATTTTCTGTTTGAGTTTCAGTTTCTTTCTCTTGTTAGTCAGTTCTCTGTTGTTGTCCTTGTCTTTCTCTGTGATAATGTGTGGTAAAGTGGTGCGCAGCCTACGACGCATTAGCAGCTCTGCTGGTGATGCACCACACTCTAGTACTGCTGACCTGTAACTTAGCAAAGCAAGATATGGGTCAGTATTGCTATCTCTTTCTTTTTTCAAAAGTCTTTTTACAATTTGGACTCCTTTTTCGGCTTGTCCGTTAGCCTGTGGATGCAGTGGGCTAGATGTAGTGTGATGAAATCCATACTGCTTGGCAAACTCCCTGAATTCTGCACAGTTGTACTGGGGGCCATTGTCACTCACCACACACTGTGGGATTCCATGTCTAGAAAAGAAGCTTTTTATGTGTGTGATGACAGACTGTGCTGATGTAGTAGTGAGTTGGGCTACCTCAGGGTAGTTTGAATAATAGTCTATGACTAAGACATAGTCCTTGCCATGCAAATGGAAGAGATCAGTGCCCACTTTTTGCCATGGTGCAGTTGGTTGCTCTGCAATCAGCATTAGCTCTTTTGTCTGTTTGTAGTGGTGTGTGAGACATGTGTTGCATTCCCCTATCATGTTCTCGACATCCATATTGATACCTGGCCAATAAACTGCTTCTCTGGCTCTCCTTTTGCATTTTTCTATTCCGAGATGTCCTTCATGGATATGATGCAGCATGTCCTGGCACATAGACTGAGGAATAACAATCCTGTTCTGTCTCAGCACAAGGCCATTTAACACACTCAGATCTGCTCTCACTGAGTAGTACTGTGGGCAGCTTCCCTTTACTCAACCTCCATGAATCTGCTGGACAACCTTTTGCAGCACAGGGTCCTTTGCCGTTTCCTGTGCAATTTGCTCTAGCATCACATCTGATGCAGGGAGTGAAGCTGTCACCATGGTGACATGAGTTTCCACATCATCTGTTGTGGAGATAGACTCTGTGCAGCTGCTTGATACAGGTGCCCGTGACAAAGCATCCGCTAGCACTATATATTTGCCTGGCGTGTAGATTAGCTCAAAGTCATATCGCTGGAGTTTCATCATCATGCGCTGTATTCTTGGAGACATGTCACTGAGGTTTTTCTTTACAATTGACACCAGTGGTTTGTGATCAGTCTCTGCAGTAAAGGTTGGCAAACCATAGACATAACTGTGAAACTTACTACAACCAAACACTAAACCCAGAGTCTCTTTTTCAATTTGGGCAGAGCGTTTTTCAGTCTCTGTCATTGATCTCGACGTGTATGCTATTGGCTGCCATTTATCCCCTGTAGCTTGAAGCAGAACAGCTCCCAAACCATCCTTTGAGGCATCAGTGGAGATCTTTGTTGGTTTTGAGGGGTCAAAAAATGTGAGGACAGGCTCTGTGGTTAGAATTTCCTTTAGCTTATTCCATTCTTTTTCATGTCGTTTCGACCACTCAAATTCCTTGTTATGTTGGAGCAACTCTCTGAGGCATGCTGTTTTGGAAGAAAGATGAGGAATGAATTTCCCAAGGAAGTTGATCATTCCCATGACTCTCAGGACTCCTTTTTTATCAGTGAGAGTAGGCATGTCCAGTATAGCCTGCACTTTTGACTGATCAGGCTCAACCCCTTCACCTGAAAGTTTGTCTCCCAAAAAGGTAATTTCTGTGACACCAAACTGACATTTTTTTTCTGTTCAGTATTAGTCCACTGTCCTGAACCCTGTTAAGGAGTTTTTTTAGTCTTTCATCATGTTGCTGGCGTGTCGCTCCCCAGACCACCAAATCATCAATGTACACTCTTGTGCCCTCTAGACCCTCAATTATGGACTCCATAGCCCTGTGAAAAATCTCTGGAGCTGCGATAATACCAAACGGAAGCCTCAGAAAACAGTACCGCCCAAATGGTGTGTTGAAGGTGCAGTACCTGCTACTTTCTGGATCCAGCTTCAGCTGCCAAAATCCCTGTGAGGCATCCAGCTTGCTAAAATATTTAGCACCTGCCATTTCACTGGTTATCTCATCTCGTGTTGGGATTGGGTAGTGTTCTCTTTTAGTATTCTCATTCAAATCCTTAGGATCAAGGCAAACTCGTAACTCTCCATTCTGTTTCTTGGTACATGTGATGGAATTCACCCAATCAGCGGGCTCCTCCACTCGCTCAATAACACCCAGTTGTGTCATTCTGTCCAGCTCTTTTTTCAAGCCAGCTCTAAGTGCTGCTGGCACTCTCCGTGGGGCGTGCACTACAGGCTTGGCATCACTCTTGAGCTGAATCTTGTAGGTGCATTTTAATGTTCCATGTCCTTTGAAGACAGAGGGGAACTGTTTTACAATGTGTGCAGCTCCTTCATATTGCAAGTGTTGTATTTCTTGGCTATGATTGTCTATCTTTATGTTTTCACTGTTTATCTGGTAGATCCTCTTAACCAAACCTAGGTCCTCTGATGCTTTATCCCCGAGGAGTGATTCATGTCCATTAGGTACAATGACAAACAACAGGCTGTGCTGCTTGCCTTTCAATTTCACAGTAAGTTTACATCCTCCTAATGTCTCAATTGGCTGACCATTGAATGCAGTCAGTGTTGCGGTCTTGCTGGTGATTATTTTAGGCTTTATTTTTAGTGCATTGACATCATTCTCATTTATTAGGTTAGCTTTAGCTGCTGTGTCAATCCTGAATGGCACAATTGTCCCATTTACCCACAGTGGTGCAAACCACTTATCACGTTTGACTGCACTCACTGTCTGACCAGTGCCTCCAGTCTGCGTGAGTTGTGCGTGGTCATCATTGTTACTGCATGACACCATCTTGATGAAAAATGTTTCACTAAGGTCATCACTGTCATCCATTTCTGCCACTGTGCGCACTTGTCCTTTTTTAATGTCTCTAGTGCGACACATTTTTGCATAATGGTTTTTTCCTTTGTACTTTGCGCATGTTTTTCCATAAGCAGGACATTGTCTCTGTTTGTGCTTTTCACCGCATCTCTTAGAGGAATATACCTCTTTTTCATTGCTTTTAATTCTGCCCTGCTGTTTCCCTTTCATGGACAAAGCATGGACTTTCTCTTCACCTTGGCTCACTGCTCCCAAAGCAGGCTCATCAAAAGTCATTACAAGTTGGCGTGCTAGCTCACTGGCTTGACATATTTTTATAGCACTTTCCAACGTGAGCTCAGTTTCTCTCAGTAGTTTCTCTCGGAGCTTCTTATCTTTTGTTCCAAACACTATCTGATCCCTTATCATAGAGTCTCTGAGATCACCAAAATTGCAAGACTGAGCTTTTAATTTAAGGTTTATCAGAAAGTTATCAAATGTTTCTTCTTGGTGCTGCATATGTGAGCGGAAGACATACCTTTCATAAGTTTCATTTTTCTTTGACAGACAGTGCTCATCAAACTTTTTAAGGACTTCTTCAAACTTGTCTTTGTCCTCTGATTGAGCAAACAGAAAAGTATTGAAGACTTCTACGGCTTCTTTGCCGGCGACAGTTAGCAGCATGGCTATTTTTCTCTCATCTGCCCGTCTATCCACTCCGACAGCCGAAAGATACAGCAGAAATTGCTGCTTGAAAGCCTTCCAATTTGCATCCACGTTTCCAGTCAGTTTCAACGTCCCTGGCGGTTTCAATGCATCCATCATTATTTTGTGTCACTCCTGACAAAGTTTACCCGTCCTGGTACCATGTAATGTTTGTTATTTACTTATAACAAAGACACTTAGTCTTAATCGCCATGCCAGCAAGACGTGCTTCCTTTTTATTATCTCTTCCAGTTCACGTTTTACCACTTCCTGAATCTACCTGCTATCTCATGTGATCATACTGCCACCTTGTGGTAACACCTATGTAGCATACCCCCCCGAATGAAGGATGACACTTTACTGATGATTTTTAGGTTTAATGGCAGTAAACCCTCAAATTCACCGTACGAGCTGGGAACCACACAGAAAAACATTGTATAAGCTGAAGTCCATACTCTTACAACTGTTAGCTGAAAATAACCTTAACTCTTGGCAATAAATTCTACAAAATATACATACTTGTTAACACAAAAATTCAAATTGTCATATTTACATATTAAACATACCTTGTGCCTCTATCAAGGGGGCTGCTAATAACAAATACGTTTTATATTTTATCACAACCTTTTCTTCCCCGTCTTTTGCCGCCGTTAGTTTGCTCACGCTAACGGTTATAACCGGAAGTTCCTTCAAAATAAAAGCACCGAATATCAAACAGGAAGCTAACCGTAACTGATAGTACATAAAAGTAATAAGCTCCAAAATAAAATATAAGCAAATGAAGAAATGTACATAGGGTTATTTACACTCCCACCAAAATTATGAGTATTTGGGCTCCATAAGAACATCAACAAATAATTTTCTCAAGCAAAAGAACCCATATAAAGAGGTCGCCTTAAGAACTTTTTAACAACAAGACCAGTTTTTGTACTGGACGCTCTACAACTGATAGCTCACTAGAGCGTTGACCTTTGTTATTTAGTCTCTTTTCTCCAAGCGAAATCTTTGCTCTTCGCACAAGTCCATCTTTTCCACAAACAGTCTCTAAAACTCTTGCAAGTCTCCATTCACCTCTGGGCGCTAGTTCATCCATGTCTAACACAACATCACCTACTTTTAGATTCCTTTTTGGTGAATGCCATTTTTGCCTTGAAATGATGTTGTGAACATATTCCCGTCTCCAGCGGCTCCAGAACTGCTCTGCAAGGAACTGCACACGGCGCCATCTCTTTTTGCCATATAGGTGCTCCTTTGGAAACGTGCCAGGTGGGGGCAACGGTGCGTTGGATTTCATGTGGAGCAGGTGATTGGGCGTAAGTGGTTCTAAGCTGTCAGGGTTGTTCAAGTTATCTATAGTTAGGGGTCTGCTGTTGACTATAGTCATGGCTTCATAGAATAGTAGTAGTAGTAGATTAGTTTATTTGACAGGGACAGTGCAATAAACATAGACAATTAATCAAAGACAATCAATCTGATGTGTTGCACATAGAGTGTATAGCTATTAGCTAATTTGCAACTCTTGTCCCTGGATGGGCTTTAGAAAAAAGAATCAAGATAAAAAATATACACAATAACCACATACATCAATGCAGAAAAATTATAAATACACAATTATAAATATTATAAATATTATAAATACACAAATATAACAGCCTGACTCACATTTAACATAAATATTATAAATATTATAAATACACAAATATAACAGCCTGACTCACATTTAACACATATAACATAACTCACATTTGCCTATTTCAGGCCTTCCTCCCTCCGTCACTCACTATAAACAAACACATTTATTCCTTCCCTTCATTCACTCTCACTTTGCAGACAAATAATTCATACATGAGTACATTCTTGTTTATTTTTCAGCCAGTTTTTAACATTTTTAGTGAATGTTTTAAAGTCCGTTATTATTTTAATTTCATTTGGCATTGTGTTCCAGATGTGACTGCCCTTTATAGAGAAAGCTGTTTGTCCAAATGTGGTTCTGCGGTGGAATATTTTACAGTTATTGTTAACAGAACTCCTGGTGGCTCTGCTGCTGTCCTGTCTTTGGACGAAACCAGCAAGTGGCTCGGGTGCTGATTTATGGAAACATTTGAACGTTAATTTCAGAAGACAGAGGTCAATGAAGCTCTCAAAACTCAATAGGTTGTATTTTTTTAAAACATTACAGTGATGCCACCTAATGGGCTTTTTGTCCAAGATTTTTAGGGTTTGATTATATAATGAACCTATATGTCTTATTGTGGAAGGGGCTGCTTGAGCCCAGACTGTCAAACAGTATGATATATGAGAAAAAACCATAGAATGCATATACAGTGCAGCTGCTTCGTAAGGTATGTAATATCTAATTAATTTAAAGCAGTTCAGATTTTTTTTTACTGTTTTTGAAATTTTCTTTATATGAAGATTAAATTTGAGTTGAGGATCTAGTACAATGCCAAGGTATTTGAATTCTGTAGCTAAACTGATGTCATGATCATGTATATTAACTTTAAAATGTTGCAGGTTACATTTTTTGATTGAAAAGCACATTGAGACTGTTTTCTGAAGGTTCAGCAATAGATGGTTCTTGAGGAGCCACTCTTGGACATCAACCATACTTGTAGACAGTACATCTGCAGCCTGTGCTGGAGTCTTGGCAGCTGTGTAAATAACTGCATCATCTGCATAAAGTTGGCATGTTGCAGCTGAGCAGTGTAACGGCAGGTCATTAATAAAAATGCTGAAAAGTAAAGGACCAAGAATGGACCCTTGTGGGATACCCATGCGGTTGTTTAAAAATGAGGATTTATCCTGGTGAACTTTTACACACTGTTCTCTATTCTGGAGATAAGATGCAAACCATTCTAATGTATTTGGGGAGAAGTTAAAAGATACCATTTTGGATAAAAGCAAACTGTGGTTTACAGTATCGAAAGCCTTTTTGAGATCTAGAAAAACAGCTCCTACCACATTACCCCTGTCCAAGGACTGTTTGACGTTTTCAATAAGGCAACAATTTGCTGTTTCTGTTGAGTATCCTGGTCTAAAACCAAATTGATGTGGATGAAGAAGTTGACTGTCTTGTAAGTAGTCTATCAGCTGTGTAGCTACAACTTTTTCAAGAACCTTAGATAGGACTGGTAAGATAGAGATTGGGCGGTAATTGCATATATCGTCTTTACTGCCTGATTTATGAACTGGTATGACGACAGCTTTTTTCCAGCCAGATGGAAATGTACTAGACCTAATGGAGAGATTAATGAGATGAGTCAGTGGTTTGATTAATATTTTGCTGTGCATTTTGAGAAAGGAGGTGCTCATATTGTAGATATCATTAGTTTTTGAGTTTGACAGTGTTTTAACAATACCAGCAATTAACTTCTCATTTACCTCATCGATGTGAAAAGTGTCTGTTGGAAGTATGGAATTTGTGTTGTTGAGCACATTTGGCAGCACAAAAATTTTTGTTAAGTCTTCCACAGAGCCCACAAAGTGTGAATTAAATTCATTTGCCAAAGTAGCCTTGTCACTGACGGTCTTGCCATTGATTCTAAGTTCCTTTACCCCCTTCTGATCGTTTTTTTTATTAGTTAAGTTATTTAAATGCCTCCATAGGGAACTGTTGTTACCCTTTGCATGATCTATCAGTTTATTGTAATAAGATATTTTTGATTTTCGCAGCTCATGTACCACTTTATTTCTTAAACTTTTGTACACAAGGTGATCATTTTGTAGTTTGGAGGTTAGTGATGTTTTCAGTGCATAGTCTCGCCTCTTCATAAGTTTTCTTATTTCATTATTTAACCATGGTAGGCTAATCTTCTGTTGTCTACTTTTAATTTGCTTTGAAAATTTTTCTATAGACTTTGTGATTGTTGCAGTTATAAAATTACAACAATCATCTACTTCACATGTTGACATGAGCTGCTCCCAATTTTGATTCTCTAAGTAATGTTCAAACTCCTCATTTTTTGATTTGGGGATAATAAAATTTGATTTGTCAATATCGACTCCCCCAAAATACTGTAGTCGCTTTTTAGTAAGTTTCCTGACAGCAAGAACCATGTTATGATCTGAGAGACCAGTTACAAGATTATAGGTTTTGGTTATTCGTTCTGGTTTATTAGTAAATACCATGTCAATAAGTGTTCTGGATTGTTTGGTTATCCTGGTGGGTCCTTTGATCATTTGCTGGTAATTAAATTTAGTCATGAGGCTTTTCAGTTTTTGTTTGTCTTTTTTATCAGACCAGTTGATATTAAAGTCACCATGAATTATTGTTTCTCTGTTCTTCTCAAGTTGTTTAACCAGATCACTTAATTCATTATAAAAGGAAGAGTTGTGTGACGGTGGGTTGTACAATACTGCAATGTTGAAATTCATTACCGGAGAGAGACATACATTAACAGCTAAACATTCAAGTGAAGTATTCAAATCAACCAGTTGACATTTATATTTCTCTTTGATGTAAATTAAAACACCTCCTCCCCTCCCTACCTGCCTGTCTTTTCTAAAACACTGGTAGCCCACAATATCGATCATATTAGTGTCTATGTTACTGTGTAGCCAGCTTTCTGAGAGACAAAGGTAGTCCAGATTTGAGTCCAACAGCAACACCGAAATCTCATCTCTTTTGGGGATTATGCTCCGTATGTTTAAATGACCGCCGAGGATCCCTTAATGAAGCATCATTGAGTCTACCATGAGCAAGTGACAGAGTGGTATTCAGTACACTTCTGACAGTCTTTATCTGACGCTCCCACACTCCCCCTGCATGACTGGAGTGGGGTGCATTCATCACAAAGTCACATTGTCTTTCGGATAAGTAAGTACTTAGCTTCTGAGTGTCTAGTTCAGGGGTGGGCATTCATGTGCCATGGAGGGCCATTCCACTGCAGGTTCTCCGCTCCACCCACTGTCCTCAACAGGTGCTTGCTCTGATCAGCTTCAAGGATTGCTAATAATTGAAAACACCTGCTGAAGACACTGAGTGGAACAGAAAATCTGCAGTGGAACGGCCCTCACTGCCCACCCCTGGTCTAGTTCATTTAAGGCTGCTTTAAACTCATTTTGAGCGCCAACAAAGTTTGTTCCCTGGTCACATTGGATTCGTCTGACTGCACCTCTGATTGAAATGAAACACCTTAATGCGTTAATGAATGCATCAGTAGACAAGTCCTCTAATAGCTCGATGTGGATGGCACGAGAGCAAAAGCAAGTAAATAAGAGTCCATGCCGTTTGTGTTGTTTCCTTCCTTCTGTTGTCACAAACGGACCAAAACAGTCCATGCCGCAGTGTGTGAAGGGAGGAGAGGGCTCTAAGCGCTGTGGAGGTAGGTCACTCATCCTCTGACCCTCTGGAGCTTTGCGGAGTCTGCGGCAGGTCACACGCTGACCGATGTATGAAGCAACTGTTTTACTCATTCCTGGAATCCAGTAGCCACTAGATCTGATTTCATTTATGGTAAATCCCTTTCCTTGGTGTTTTACCTTGTTATGACAGTGAGATATTATGAGCTTAGCTGCACAGTGATCCTTTGGGATCACGATTGGATGTTTGAAGGTGTCACTTGTTGGTGAATGTCTAAGTCTCCCTCCCACCTTGAGGAGACCATCTGTGTCCATGAAAATGTCCAGTTTAAACAGTTTGTTGTGACGTGGGAGCTGTTTTCCTTTGTTCAACAGTTTTATTTCCTGTTCGTATGCTTGATGCTGCGCATCACAAATGATCACAAGTTCAGCATTTTCCTGTTCACTCACTGTAGCTGGTGCATTTGACTTGATAAGTTTAGCCCTTCTTATAAGATGTGCTACAGCTTTGATTGCTCTGGACCATGACGAGAACTTACTTAGACGTTCAGCAAGACTCGCAGTGTTTGTGACTTTAGTTAACATTGTCTGTACTTTTCTGACTTCTGGATCTCCTATGAATAGGTCCGGCTCAACAGTTTGTGGTGTGGGCAGTTCATTTTTTCACAAAAAGGTGGGGCCAGTGAACCAGCTAGACTTAATTAACTCATTGACAGTTAGACCCCTTGAAGCACTGTCGGCTGGGTTCACTTCTGATGGCACGTAAAACCATTGCTGAGGGCTTGTACTTTGTCTAATCTTTTGGACCCTGTTAGCTACAAAAGTGTGGAAACGACGTGCATCATTATTTATGTAACCCAGTACCACCTTTGAGTCAGTCCAGAAATATTCTTTCACATCATAACACAGCTCTTCCCATAACATGTTACTGACTGAGACTGAAACTACAGCTGCTGTGAGTTCAAGTCTGGGGATCGTGGTGAGTTTAGTAGGAGAAACTCGCGCTTTTGCTATTACCAGAGAGCAGTGAATCTCATCTTTAGCGTTTTTAGCTCTCAGATAGCTACATTGTCCATATCCACTTGAGCTCGCATCTGAAAAGTGGTGCAACTCTATTTCTTTAGGCTCACCAAAACTAGCAGGTAGATAACGAGGTATGTTTAATTTTTCTAGATTTACAAAGTCACTTTGCCAACTCTCCCACCTTGGATTGTGCGGGATGTACCATTGTTCACCTTGTATTCCTTCGTTATATACTTCTTCGATGTCTCCTCTTTCAATTATGTCATTCATGTATGCAACATAGTCCCTTTTGTATTTCTCATCCTTGTTGAACTTTCGTTTTAAGTGTTCGAGTCTAATTTCTGCAAGCCTTTTGTTGTCGGGCAAGTGTGGCCTTTGTTTGAATGGAAGAGGCATCTCACAGTATCCTTGTGCATTTTTCTTTATTCCTTCCTTGAGTTTGTCTAGAAAAATGAGATCCTCTTGTGAGACTATTTTGTTGCTTGCCTTTGCATCTTTAAAATCAGACTCAAGAACTTTGATAACATCCATAGGTGTTACAGGAGGTAGTTCTTTTACCATGACTCTGTGGCACAGACTTGTTTCAGTTTCATTTGACTCTGATGTGGAGCCACCGACAATGCTCCACCCTAGCTCTGTCTGGATTGCAAATGGCTCATTGTCCTTTCCAAGTAGAACCTGTTTTGGAGCTAGAGTTCTGGAACAGTTAAATCCAATGAGTAGTCCAACATCACAGCTCAGAAGAGGAGGTATCTTATCAACAATCTCTGACAGATGGGGCCATTGCTTTGCAGTTTCGTTCGTGGGTATGTTGTCATAATTAAACGGAATATAGTCCTTTGTGTAAGAGGGCGGAAGGTCAATACAAACATCTGAGTTGTAACCTCTCACACGTAACCCTGGTACTCTCTGACTTTTGACTGTCAAGTGAACTCCCAGCATTGTGGTTAGTTTTAGATTAACTGGATGAGAGTCTGCTTGTAACTGGTTAGTTACCTCTTCACTAACAAATGTATTGTCACTTTGTGTGTCTAACAGAGCATACACTAACTGCTCTTTAGAAGGTCTCTGGGTAGTGGAAACCCACACAGGAACAATCATGGAGGTACTACCTGATTGACCCACCTTTGTGACGTTCAGAGCTGTGACTGCCATAGTATCATTTTCTGTGATTGGTGTAATGTTTGTGGAGCTCTGAGGTCTTTCATTTGCCTTGTGATTCTCATTGTGCAAACAAGTGGGGTGTCGTCTTTTGCAAGTGTCACATGTGTGGCGATGACGACAGTCTTTGGCATTGTGGCCCACCTTTAAGCACCCGTAGCACAGTTTATTGTCCTTTACAAATGTCCGTTTGTCGTCTAGTGACTTTTCTGAGAAGCTTGGGCACTTTGACAACTGATGCCTTTCATCTTTGCAGAACATGCAGGGTACCTTTAACTTTGTGTCATTTAACTTTGCTTTATCTGCATGTGCTGTAGCTTGTGTTGTAAAGACTTGGGTTGCAAATCTGTTTGGTTTAATCTCTTTTGCATGTCTTTTTTCCAGAGATGAGCTGCATGAATGGAGTGCATAGGAAGAAGTCACAGGATTACATGCAATTTCCGCCTCGAGTGCTACAAACTCTGTAAAATCCTTGAAAGAGGGGAAATCTTTACCTTCCATGAGAGCAACTGTGACCTGACGATTCCAACGTGTTGCGAGCCATTCTGGAACCTTTTGCAATAACTTTTGGTTTTCCTCACAGTCACTCAGTATTTCTAAGCCCTTTACATGTGGTGTTGCTTGGAGACAGGTTGTGAGAAAATCAGAAAATGTCCGTAAACCTTCTGCATCCTTTGAGTGGATTTTAGGCCACTTCGACAGTTTGTCTCTGAATGCCTTTTGAACAACAAAAGGCTGACCATAACATTGGTCAAGCCTTTTCCAGGCATCTTTGTATGCCTCTTCGTCGCTACGATAAAATGTGCCCTCAAGGCATTTAAGTGCTGGGCCAGTAATATACCTTTTTAACAAGTGCAGTTTATCAGCAGGAGATATACCTTTGCAGTCTATCAGTGAGCTGAAGGAAGCCTTCCATTCGATATAGGTGATGGGATCTCCGCTGAACACGATAGGCACTGGCACTGGGATTCTGTTTACAGCTATGCTGTCTTGGATAGCTTTAGCCAGCTGGGAAATGTCTGTGGGAGGCGATGGAGAAACAACTTGAGAGTGTGGTTGTTGCACAGAATAGCTGACAGGAAAGGATGCATATTGTTGCATGAGCGGGTGGTATGAACCTGTGGAGAGCAATGGGACTGGTTGTGCAAAGCTTTGGTTGACAGGAAAGGTCCCATTGTTCTGTAACATACATTGACTGTCCATATCAACTTTCAATTCCTTGTCATAAATCTCTAATTTTGCACGTGCAGCTTGCCTTTCCTTTTCTGCTTGTAAGCGCTCTAGTTCAAACTTTTGTGCATCCAATTCTCTCCTGTGTTTCTCTTCCATTTCTCTTAATTTTTCCTTTTGTTTGATTTCCTCTTGTGTGATTTTATACTGCGCTTCCTTAGCAGCTAATTCTGCAGCTGCATCAATTCTTTTGGCAGTGATGCTCGCTTCAGAGTGATAACTGGACTGTGATGAAGTGCCAAAAATGGACTTGGCATGGTCATAAGTTAAGAGTTGATGGAGGCGCTGCTTTTCTCTATCTGCATCATATTCATCTATGGCTGCCAAACGCTCTGAAATGATTTTCATAATGTCTTTTGTCACAGATTCACAGGAGTCCATTTTACGCCTTATGACATGGGATGGTGCATTATGCTCTCTTAGTTCACTGTATGCTTTTGTCATGTCATTTACTGTCCTTTCAATATCATCAGCCATTTCTGCTAACTGTGAATCTGACAGATCACTTTTGAGGTCTGCTCTGTAAATTCTGACCTGACCTTTCCAATGTTCATAGATAGTTAACAGCCTTTTCTCTCTTTTAGTCTGTTCATCCTTCTGATATAACAGCATTTTCTCTGTAGGCGCACTAGGCCTTTCTGACCGCCTTGGTAACGTTTCATTAACTGTTTCCTCTCGCTGTTCCTTTTCATTTATCTGTACTGATTTATTATCTTCCATTTTGAGAGTGATTGCTTGTCACCGTATCCTTAGACCGTTGCTGCAGCTCGCTGCTCCGCGCCGTTTCCGTGCCGTTCCTTGAAATCGCGGGCAGCTCGTTGTAGCACGTTGGGTGAAGCGTCTCCTCTTGGCTTCGATCAGGCGACAGGCTTTCACCTCTCCCGGAGGAAAGCTCTTACTGTAGCATACCCCCCCCGAATGAAGGATGACACTTTACTGATGATTTTTAGGTTTAATGGCAGTTGTGGTAGACTGCAAGTCTAATTTAAAACATTACTGGCACATGCCTCTAGGGGGAACTACCTGTATTGTTCAGCACTACTATTAAGGGGACACATTAGAACAAGAGTGTGAAAAACCCCGCGCAGAATCCATGTTCAGTCATATTATGTGTGTTGCAGAATAAACGGCAGAGTTAGCCAAAGAAATAACTCAAGTGTGATCATTGCTACACGGTAGGATATCACACAATTGGCGACGAGGATTAAAAGAAAAAAATCAGCGGCGAGAAACAGAGAACATTGCAAGTGTGGCGAACTCAAGTGACTCCAGTAGTTCGAGTGCAAGTTCAGAGGAGGAAAAACGAGGTTTCCCCACCACGACGAGCAATGGCGGCTGTAATCGGAACGGTAACCCCTTTTGATAACTCGACTCAGTCATGGGAAGAATATAGTGAAATGTTGGACTTTTTCTTCCAAGCTAATGACATTGAGGAGCCAGACAAAAGGAAGGCTGTACTGTTGAGTGGAGTTGGTGCAACTACTTACAGCTTGTTGAGAAATTTAATAAGCCCTGCATTACCGAAAGATAAAACGTACGACCAGCTTACTGCTGAGCTTCAGAAGCACTTCAGTCCCAAACCGAGTGAAATCGTGCAACGATTCAAATTTAATTCACGCATAAGGAGGAACACTGAGTCCATAGCAGAGTATGTGGCAGAATTGAGGAAATTAACACTGCACTGTGATTACAAAGACTCATTGGAAGAAATGTTAAGAGACAGACTTGTGTGTGGAGTGAATGATGACCGAATGCAATGGCGACTTTTATCTGAAACAAAACTCACTTTTGCAAAGGCTTTGGAATTATGCCAAGCGATGGAAACAGCATCTAAAGATGTGAGAGAGATGCAAGGGAAGCTAACAGAGGACACAGCAACGCATGTTCGTGTGCCTAAGACCCAAGTAGGTGTCCACAAAGTGTTGACTGACAAAACTCAGCACAAATTCCCCAGTTGTTATCGCTGCAAAGGCCAGCACAATGCCGCCGAGTGCAAATTTGCCACTGAGCTGTGTCATAATTGTGGCAAGCGAGGGCACATTAAGAAAGCATGTAGAATAAAGGTGGACAGCGCACAGGTGCTGAAAGCGACAGTTAATGGGCAAAAGTATGAAAACAAGGGCCCAGGAAAGGAACAGCGAGCGAATCAACTGAGAGGGGAGGGAGAAAGTGATACAGAAGACATGGGTTTTCACACAATTTACAACACGTCAGAGGAGCTGACCAAGGTAGCGCCCATCACGCGTACCATGAATGTTAATGGAATGAAAGTAACATTTGAAGTTGATACAGGCTGTGGAGTAACCATATTAAGTAAACAGCAATATACACAACTGTGGAAGAAAACAGACACAGCAGAATTAAGTCCCTGTTCATTAAAATTAAAAACATACACAGGAGAGAAGCTAGACGTGCTAGGCATGGCACAAGTGAAGGTGCAACACGAAAACAAAGAAAAGGACTTACCTGTAGTAGTAGTTGGGAGCGAAGGACCAAATCTACTAGGGCGAAGTTGGCTACAAGAACTGGCCATGATTGATCAGTTGGTGAATAAAGTGGAATCTCAGCCCAAATTGCAGCTGGAGGAGATCCTCGAAAGACACGCTGAGGTGTTCAAAGAAGGCTTAGGACAGCTAAAAGGTGTCACTGCAAAGATTAATGTGGACAAGGAGGCCCAACCACGATTCTGCAAACCCCGACCGGTACCCTATGCAGTCAAGCCACTGGTCGAAAGCGAGCTACAGAGGCTGCTGGATGACAAGATCATTGAGCCAGTGCAGGTTGCAGAATGGGCGGCGCCCATAGTCCCAGTGAGAAAGCCGGATGGCTCCATTAGAATATGTGGAGATTACAAACTCACTGTCAATCGAGCATCACGGGTGGATCAGTATCCAATTCCTAAAGTGGAGGACCTCTTCGCACAGCTGAATGGCGGCCGACACTTCACGAAATTAGACATGAGTCACGCCTACCAACAAGTAGTCCTGGAAGAAGAATCAAGAAAGTATGTAACCATCAATACACACAAAGGCTTATATACCTACACACGCTTACCATTTGGAGTAGCTTCCAGTCCTGCTATATTCCAGAGAACTATGGAGGGCATCCTAGGTGGAATTCCGAATGTTGCCATTTATTTGGATGACATCCTTTGTACAGGACCAAATGAACAAGAACATCTGAAAACGCTGGAGGAAGTGCTTCAACGGTTGGAGAAAAGCGGTCTGAGGTTGAAAAGAAGCAAGTGTGAGTTCATGGGAAAAGAGGTGGTGTTCCTAGGCCACAAGATCAACGCCAGTGGTCTACACCCTCTAACAGACAAAGTGGAAGCCATTGCGGAGGCGCCTGAGCCACAAAATGTTACTGAGTTAAAAGCCTACCTGGGCTTGTTGAACTATTGCCATAGGTTCCTCCCAAAGCTCTCCACGCTGCTGGCACCACTACATACCTTACTTAAGAAGGAAGAAAAATGGTCATGGGGGGTCAAGCAGCAGAAGGCGTTTGAAGAGTCCAAAGCGCTACTTCAGTCCTGTAGTGTGTTAGTGCACTATGATTCAAACAAACCACTCATCCTGGCGTGTGACGCATCACCCTACGGTGTGGGTGCTGTACTCTCTCATCGTATGGAGGATGGCTCAGAGAGACCCATAGGGTTCGTCTCAAGAACTCTTAGTGCAGCTGAGAAAAACTACTCCCAGCTAGACAAGGAGGGCCTTGCAGTAGTATTTGGTGTAAAAAAATTCCACAAATACCTGTACGGGAGACAGTTCGCTATAGTGACTGACCACAAGCCACTAATTTCACTGTTCAGTGAAATGAGAGCCATACCCCAGATGACATCTCAGAGAATTCAGAGATGGGCCGTTACATTAGCAGCGTATGAGTACACCATCGTTTACAAAGCCGGACGGGACCATACGAATGCTGACGCGATGAGTAGGCTACCCTTGGATGGAGGAAGAGACAGCACGCCTGAGGAGGAGGAGAGAGTGCTATTGTTTGAAGATATCGGCGTGCCCCTGGTGAACGCACAACAAATAAAGAAGTGGACAGACAAAGACCCTGTTCTAGCAAGAGTGCGAGAATACATCTTGCGAGGATGGCCGAAGATGAACAGTCCTGAGTTCATTCCCTATGCCCGACGACAGGATGAGCTCAGCACCCAGGAAGGTTGTATCCTGTGGGGAGGACGCGTGGTTGTTCCACCACCTGGTAGGAATGCCTTACTGCAACAACTACACCAAGCACACCCTGGCATCACTCGCATGAAAGCGTTGGCGAGGAGTTACATGTGGTGGCCCAACATGGATGCAGAGGTGGAGGCGCTTGTGAAGTCATGTGCGGCATGCCAGGAGAACAGGAACAGTCCTCCAGCAGCCCCACTACATCCCTGGGAAGTTCCAGATAAACCATGGAGAAGAATTCACATTGACTACGCAGGTCCATGGATGGGAAGAAAGTTGAGGTCAACATTTGACTTAATACATCCAGACTTCAGAAACAAAGTGCATGATAAACAAGAGAAACAAAAAGGTTATCATGACATGCATGCTAGAGAGAGAATACTGAGAGAAGGAGACGTGGTCTACACCCGCAACTTTGGCTCAGGACCAGCCTGGGTACCAGGAGAAATAACAGAAAAGACAGGCCCTGTGTCATTCAAGGTGACATTAGGTCATGGACAAGTGGTGAGGCGACACATCGACCAAGTTCATGGTAGGAGCTCCATTCCCCTGCCGATGGCACCAGAGGTGTTGTCTAACAACCATTCTGAGGAGAGCATCAACGAACCACCACTTCAGGTGAAACCTGAGGTAACCGTCTCTGCAGATTCTACGGGCAGCACTGCAGCAGCCGAAATAGTGGAGCAGTCTGAGTCTTCACCTGCAGTTGGCTCACCCGCCGTGAGAAGATCTCAGCGAGCTAGGAAAGCTCCAGACTACTTGAAGGACTATACTTAGTCAGTAGTGAGTTCCCCAGCCACAGGACAAGAATGCGTCCTGGAACCTCACTGGGATGCGGTAGTCAAACCAATTCCCCAGTTAGACTGTTATGTGTGTTATACATGTGAAAAAAAAAAAAAAGAAAAGAGAAAGAAATTATATGTATGGCACATGTGTTTAAGAAGTTAAAAGTAACTGTGATTGTTTAGGATTAAATGGGAGTTCCAGGATGTCTAGCATAATTGGCTAGTGTAATTAAAAGTAGTTTAATCTAGAGGGGAGGGATGTGGTAGACTGCAAGTCTAATTTAAAACATTACTGGCACATGCCTCTAGGGGGAACTACCTGTATTGTTCAGCACTACTATTAAGGGGACACATTAGAACAAGAGTGTGAAAAACCCCGCGCAGAATCCATGTTCAGTCATATTATGTGTGTTGCAGAATAAACGGCAGAGTTAGCCAAAGAAATAACTCAAGTGTGATCATTGCTACACGGTAGGATATCACAGCAGTAAACCCTCAAATTCACCGTAAGAGCTGGGAACCACACAGAAAAACATTGTATAAGCTAAAGTCCATACTCTTACAACTGTTAGCTGAAAATAACCTTAACTCTTGGCAATAAATAATACAAAATATACATACTTGTTAACACAAAAATTCAAATTGTCATATTTACATATTAAACATACCTTGTGCCTCTATCAAGGGGGCTGCTAATAACAAATACGTTTTATATTTTATCACAACCTTTTCTTCCCCGTCTTTTGCCGCCGTTAGTTTGCTCACGCTAACGGTTATAACCGGAAGTTCCTTCAAAATAAAAGCACCGAATATCAAACAGGAAGCTAACCGTAACTGATAGTACATAAAAGTAATAAGCTCCAAAATAAAATATAAGCAAATGAAGAAGTGTACATAGGGTTATTTACAACCTATCAGTACATTCTTAACCTTGGCGAGCTCGAAAAGCTGCGTGCCAAAGCTATCCTGGTCCATAATTTGGGAATGGAGGGCCAGAGAATTCTGAGTATGCTAGGAGGTTATGACACGTTTAATGATGTGGTGCAGCTAAGGGCAGGTTATTTTCACACCCCGGAAAACACCATTGTAAAAAGAATCCAGTTTTGACAGCGATGCCAGTGGCCAGGGGAGTCTGTGCAACATTTTGTTGCCGACCTATGCCAGCTGTCTGGAGAGTGCCAATTCGGCATTTTGGAGGAAGAAATGGTCCGCAACCAACTGGCAGAACATGTCCTCAGTTCTTCCACGAGGGCACATTGTCATGTTCCTGGGGCACGGGTTAGAGCCGTGCCCAGCTCCTCTGCCCGGTGAACATTGTATTGCTTATTTTCTGTTATTTCTTAGTCTACTATGATGTGTTGTATTTTTCTGTATTATATTTTCTGTTTCCGGCCTGTTTATTTTGACAGTGCTGTGCAGCTTCCGGTTGCCTGTTCCTTGGGGGTGCACAGCTGCTGCAAATTGACCCCTTATGAGCTACACCTGTCTGTAATCATTGTATGGGTAATTCAGAGATGCAACGACTCCTGTTCGTCGCCGTGTCCTACTCTTCACTACTCTCTTTTGTTGCTCTCATTGTGTCCAATCTTCATGGTTTGGGGTCCTGCTGGTGAGTTAAGTTGGAGTGCTCCGTCTGGGTGCTGTTTTCTCCCTATTTGTCTCAGTCGTCGTGCTCCATTGCTCTCGGGTCTCCAGCTGAGTTTTTTCCCCTCTGATCTGGCGTTCCCAGTGTTTTGGCACCACAGATGTTGAGCCCAACTTGTCTCCAGCATTTGTGCTTTTTTCATTTCTCTCTCGGACCATTAACATACATGTAGTGCTCAGCTCTTCGCCGCATGTATTATCAGCGGCAGAAATGAAGTGGAGCTCTTTGCAACAGATGCTCTCCTCGTCCGTCGGCATTGGCGAACATTTGCCACAAAAACACCATCCAACATGACCAGCTCTAGCTTCCTCGCGGCTGCTGTCTTCATTCTCACTTTGTGTGTCTCCGTCATTGTCTTTAATGCCTTGGCTTCGCACTGGTTCAAACTGAAAAGGCTGAACAGAAGAACTCATTTTCTGTTTACAGACCGCTGCTGATAACGAGGCACAACCACTCTACGTCACTACCCAGAATGCATTGCGACGTAAACAAACATGGCGATTTACATCGTAATAAAGTTTTTTAAAAATATATAAAACTGGGAATTATTTTCAAAAAAATTAAATTATAGTTATATTACTAACTTCAAAATAAAGCATATAGAGCTAACATGCCAATATAATCGGAGTTCCTTTTAAACTCTGGGACATGCTGGATTTAACCAGTGAACTTTAAAGTACATTATTACAAACTCAATTCTAAATCTTCCCTTCTTTTCAGGACTATGAAAAGCAAATGGACTCTGATGTTTTAATGTGGAAAATCAATAATGTGTGTGAAATATATTAATCTGTGATTTTATATATATATGCATGTTAAAAATGTTTAAATGAATGTTTATTCCTGCATGTTGATTTAGAAGCACTGCTTATAAGGTTACACTAATGACTAAGGTTAGCTTAGTTATACATAAGTGTGTAAAAGAATATTCCAGTGTATTAAAATTGTGTGTATCCATGGTGACCGGTATCAAATTGCACCCAGCCTTCACTGAGCCCCAGCTTCTCCATCCTATTGGTCCCTGACAGACAAAGCCTGTCACTGGACTAAAGTTCGTCAAGCCCGCCCACGAAGGATGCTCATTGGCTAAGATTCCGGTCAACCCGGAAGCCCGCGAAAGCTCAACACAACTTATAAAAGGAGGAAGACCCCCTCTTCTCTCCTCTTTTGGACTTGCTCTTTTGACACGCTCTTTCTGCTCTTTCGTCTCTTTTAACGCCTCTTTGGACGCTTTTTTGCCTCCGTTTGTCGCTCTCTTTTTTGTCCATTGTCTACACACAGCAAGAAAGAACTGTGGGAAGAACAAAGGACTGCCTGAACAAAGACTTCTCCCACGTGTTGCTTTTCCGAGCACAGAGCAGATAACTCGTAATTTGTTTATGTAACTTTGTATTTTAATGTTTTTTCTTTTTCTCTTAAATGCCTAGGAATTCCTATTTCTTTGAGCTCAATTCTTAATTGAAGTTAAACTCCAATTTTTATTTATCACTTTTTCTTTGTTAAACTTTCTGTAAAACCACCATTTGTTTTAATTTTTCCTAAATACAGACAGCATATTAAATGTCCCACCAGGGACACAAATACACTTGACCACTGTTACACAGTTTTAAGAAACGCCTATCATGCCGTCCCCCGTGCAGCTCTGGGTTTTTCTGACCACTGCCTGCTCAATCTTATTCCAACATACAGACAGAAACTAAAAACTTCCAAGCCTGTTGTAAGGACTGTGAAGAAATGGACTGAGGAATCAAAGCTGAAGTTACAAGCCTGCTTTGACTGCACAGATTGGAGCGTTTTTGAAGCTGCAGCCATTAACTTAAATGAACTCACTGACACTGTGACATCATACACCTGTTTCTGCGAGGACATGTGTGTGCAGACCAAGACCTTCTGCATATACAACAACAATAAACCCTGGTTCATTCCTAAACTGAAGCAGCTACGTCAGACCAAGGAGGAGGCCTACAGGACTGGTGACTGGACTCTGTACAAGCGGGCCAGAAACATGCTGACGAAGGAGACCAGGCTTGCTAAGAGGAGCTACAGTGTGAAGTTACAAAAAACTTCTCAGCTAACAACTCTGCTTCTGTCTGGAGAGGCCTACGGAATATCACCAACTACAGGAGACCATCCCCCCACCCTGCGGAAAACCTCCAGCTGGCTAATGACCTAAACAGCTTTTACTGCAGGTTTGAAAAGAACCTACAGTTCTCACCTCCCACCCACACAAAAGGATTATCTGCAGCCCCAGGAACTCCATCCCTCCTCCACTCTGACCTCCCACCAGCACTAATGATCTGTGAAGAGGAGGTGCGCCGGGTCTTTCAGAGACAAAAGATCAAGAAGGCTGCAGGACCTGATGGTGTGTCTCCGTCCTGCCTGAGAGTCTGCTCCAACGAGTTGGCCCCCATCTTCACCCGGATCTTTAACAGATCACTGGAGCTGCGTGAAGTGCCTTCCTGCTTCAAACGCTCCATCATCATTCCAGTTCCCAAGAAACCCTCTATTACAGGATTAAACGACTACAGACCTGTTGCCCTGACCTCTGTGGTCATGAAATCCTTGGAGAGATTGGTGCTGAACCACCTGAAGGTCATCACAGGCCCCCTGATGGACCCACTGCAGTTTGCCTACCGGTCAAACAGGTCAGTGGATGATGCAGTGAATATGGGACTACATTACATCCTGCAACACCTCGACTCCCCAGGGACGTACGCCAGGATCCTGTTTGTCGACTTCAGCTCAGCGTTCAACACCATCATCCCAGGCATTCTTCATCAGAAACTCCTCCAGCTCAAGGTGCCCCCCTCCACCTGCCAGTGGATCTCCAGCTTTCTGACTGACGGGTGGCAACAGGTGAAGCTAGGGAGATTTACATCCAGCTCCCGAAAAATTAGTACTGGCGCCCCCCAAGGATGTGTCCTTTCCCCACTGCTCTTCTCCCTCTACTCCAACGACTGCACCTCAGAGGACCCTTCGGTGAAGCTCCTGAAGTTTGCGGACGACACCACAGTCATCGGTTTGATCCGGGATGATGATGAGTCTGCATACAGGCGGGAGGTGGAGCAGCTGATCCTCTGGTGCAGCCAGAACCATCTTGAACTTAACCCAGCCAAAACGGTGGAGATGACTGTGGATTTCAGGCGACACCCCCCTTCATTCCCCCCACTCACCATCCTCAACAGCACAGTGTCCACTGTGGACTCCTTCAAGTTTCTGGGTACCACAATCTCCCGGAACCTGAAGTGGTCCTCCCATATTGACACTGTCCGGAAAAAGGCCCAGCAGAGGTTGTTTTTTCTGCGTCAGCTCAAGAAGTTTGATTTGCCTCAGGAGCTGCTGGTTGTCTTCTACACCGCCATCATCCAATCTGTCCTCTGCTTTTCCATCACTGTCTGGTTTGGATCTGCCACTAAACAGGACAAGACCAGACTGCAGCGGATCATTAAGTCTGCGGAGAGGATCATTGGTACCGACCTACCCTCCATTGAGAACTTATATCGGTCCATAACCAGGAAACGGGCGGGAAACATCTGTGCTGACCCATCACACCCCGGCCACAAACTGTTTGAACTTCTATCTTCTGGTCGTCGTTACAGATCACTGAAGGTCAAAACCACCCGTCACAGGAACAGTTTCTTTCCTCAAGCCATCACTCTGATGAACTCCTAACATTCACCTAGTCCTACCTGTTGCTGTACTCATGACTTTTCATCCATTATTACATTGCACATAACTCTCACACTGCTTTTTACTTCATTCACATTATATCACTGAATCTGAGTCCACATTGAAATACTGTGTGATTGTATATTTTTTCATATATTTCTGCAAAGTGTGGTTAGTCCGAGTAAATAACTGCATATATTCCTGTATATATTTGCATCCTTTTATAGAAACGTGGACAGACTGTAATTTACTGTACATACTGTGGTTGTCATTGAATCCTTATTTAAATCCTTCACCTGAACAACGAGAGCAAGTTTTTAGCCAAAGTCAAATTCCTTGTATGTGTTGTGCATACTTGGCCAATAAAGCTGATTCTGATTCTGATTCTGATTTAATGTAAGTTTTAATCTTGACTTTATTTTTATAATATTTTTCTTGACCGATCACACACCAGAAGCTATTATTTTATCTAAAGTCCGAAAGTCTTTTTCTAATTTGAGATCTGATTAGATCTAATTATTCTCGAAGACCTCTGGAGCGGCTTGTCTACGAAGGAGAAAATGTGCAGCTCTCTTCATCACACGCTGAAGAAACGTTGGCACCATCTGGCTCCGATCCAAGTTACAACTGTGGGTCATTCAGCCAAAATCCAGCTACTTCGACCGCTTGACTTTAAAGGTCAAACTGTGGACCCTGAAATATCTGCGGGCAGATATTTCCCCTAACATCCACGAAATCTTGGGCTGAGGAAATGCCGAACGAGGAATCACGTGAGCTGCAAACTTTAATTCATCTGCTGAATTAAATGTCTGAGGTTCGGCAATAATTTGTATATTTAATCAGATGCAAATTAAGAAGTCCTTAACATAACTCTTCTTTTCATTAAAATTCCATTTTTATTTTCTTAAGATTAATCCAGGACTTTTCATATAATTAGTAAACTTTCTCCATAAATTTGCGTTGTTTCCATAATCTGTTAACTCAAACTGATAGAAATTCATTTCTCAGTTTAACCCTGATCCTACCTAGTGGGGTCGCAAATGACCCCACACATATGTTCTTATGCACAACACGGACATATTATCGATCACAGCTATCATGCTTTCTGACTTTGTTTGTCATCATCTTGTCATCATTTTGGTGTACAAGGGGCGCTGCTGAAGTCATTCTATGACACGGTGGTGGCATCAGCCATCACTTTTGGAGTGGTCTGCTGGGGCAGTGGCATTACTGCAGCCGATAGGAAGAGACTGAACAAACTGATTAAGAAAGCTAGCTCTGTCCTGGGGCAGCGCCTTGATCCGATGGAGGAGATAGGAGAGAGAAGGACGGTGGCTAAACTGTCATCTCTGCTGGAGTCCGAGTTCCACCCTATGCAGGACATACTGAATGCACTGAGGAGCTCATTTAGCAGCAGACTACATCATCCCAGGTGCACAACCGAGAGGTTTCGTAGGTCCTTCCTACCAACGGCTGTCAGACTGTACAACCTAAGCAGGGCTGCTCGCAGAGATAGCAAAAAGACGTAACAAACTAATAGTTTTTTGAATGCAAAAGATGCAATAGACTTACACAATGGTCCTCTCCGGCATACAACTAGGAACATACCGGTCGCTATGGAGGGTGAGAATATGTATGGGCACATAATCATACCATGTAGGATAACTAAGTAGACGGTTATGCTGTTTCATTCCATCTAGCAACAATGCTCTGCACTGTGTGTGTTTATATATTTGCATATTTATTCCATCTAGCTACAATGCTCCGTACTGTGGGTGTTTATATATTTATATATCTACATATTATTCCATCTAGCTACATTGCTCCGCACTGTGTGTGTTTATATACTTGCATATTTATTCCACCTAGCTGCAATGCTCCGTACTGTGGGTGTTTATATATTTACATATTTATTCCATCTAGCTACAATGCTCTGCACTGTGTGTTCATATATTCATATATTTATTCCATCCAGCTACAATGCTCTGCACTGTGTGTCTGTGTGTGTGTGTATATATATATATTTTATAGTAATACGTACATATGTTTATTAGCTGCTCTTGCTTGCTTGTTTTTTTTTTTCTTGCCTTCTGATTGTTGCTCTGAGTGTTGCTATCCCTGTGCTGTTGCAATCCTGGAATTTCCCCATTGTGGGACTAATAAAGGCTTATCTTATCTTATCTTATCTTATCTGTGAATCACAAAAAATAAATCTGATTTAAAATACAGTTTTCTTCTGTACTGTCAGTTCAGATTTTTCATTGGGGTCCGATCGGACCCCAGGGAAAAATATGATGTTAATGATATTAAATGTATGAATTTTGTGTTATATTTCAGTGAATGATGGCTCAGCGAGGTAGACTTTGCCATGCAAATATGCAAATACTTTGCATTGTAGCAAAGTAGCATTGTATACTAGCATGTAGCATGTAGCATGCTACATGCTAGTATGTACTACATGCTACATACATGTAGTACATGCTAGCATGTAGCATTGTATTCTGTAGGCCCTACAGAACACATGCACAACAATGGCAAAGTATTTGCATTTCTTGTACCAATTAAGAAGTGAAATTAGATAATTTCCCACAAAATCCTGAACGCACCAGGGCACACTGGTTGAAAAACGCATTACAAACGGGCTACTCGAGCTGAAAGGCAGGCAACCGACAAACTAGCCCCATTCCGGGATTTTTGGATCATGTTTCAAGCACAACTCTTTGTTTTAACCAAATAAAACATTTTAAGTGAAAAAAATACTTTGGTATTGCTTAATAATCCAATTAACAGTTAAATTTTGTGTGGGGTCCAAACAGACCCCAGTTGGTACTATTTGTATGTAAAATATGTTGGTAGGATGAGGGTTAACCCTGGTTCCGAAAATATTGACATTGTTAATCTGTCATTTACAAGATTTATTTTATGATTAATGAAATTACTGCAATGTCTGTTAATCATTTTGTTTAATAAATATGTGAAAATGAGAGAAGTTGTTGAGAATTTATTTCATTCTGAGTCTGTTTCAAGCCCAGGTATCGAATTCACGGAAACATTTTTGAGACTGATTATTAATAAATTTATTGAGTGATTAAACAGGTATAAAGTGAAATTAAAGATTAAATTGCTTCTTAGAGATAGAAGCTGGTGCCCCACAAGTGTTATTAACTTTTCTGGTGTATATGAAATGAGATTTGATCTCAGATTCCAATACATCAATATAAATTAAATAATTTTATATCTGATAATATTTATTAATTTCATATTTTCCTTACATATTTATGTTGCTCCCGTGTGAAGGCCTGGCTGAACTTGACTCACTCAGAATGAAAGAAATTAATACATAAGCTGTGTGTGATTTTGGTCGACTTATAACTTACAAAGGTGGTTCATTTGTCTGCAGCCAGTCTATTGTCTTTGTCTCTGTGTCACGAGAGGGAGGGGGTGAATTTGCCGCTCCCTGGTTACTGCTGTGTGTGTTTGTGTGTGACCAAGAGAGGTGGGGGTGAAGAGACCCCACCATCCTGTTCAGTTACTTGTTGTTTAATGCATGCTTAAGAAGCGTGATTACATGCTGAATAATTAAAATAGGCCTGGGAACAAAATAGCGAAGAAATCCTATTTGTTTTCCCCTGTATTTCAAAGTCCCGCAGGCAAAGCAAACCCTTGGGGGATTTAATTGAATTAACCATTGTATAAACTTGTTGAATAAAGTTTAGGGAGACCGAAGTTTTCCTGCCTTTGGAAAGCAAGGCATGGTTTTATGGACTGAAGCTCGTGCTGCATCCACGTAGCACTTGTGCACGCTCACAGTCGCGCATGCGACCGTCAAGCTGTGCACGAAAACTGCGCATGTGTAGATCGGCCAAGCGACGCCATCTTAAATCTAGGTAAAGCAAGTTCCCTGTAGCCACCATTTTGAGTACAAATCCTTGACTCCCTGAGTGACGTCATTGGTTTTCCTCTTCCAGAAGTGCAGACGAAAACTGCCTCCATCTTGCGGTGAAACATAGGGACTGCAATTTTTATTTAAACTTATAATCTGTAATGACGATTTATAACCAAATTAAGTCTTCAAAGTAATTTTAAAGCAATTAATATTATTCGGAATAAACTAAATTTAACACTAATCCAAACTTTTATGCCAAGAACATAAAACGTCACACAACTCACACACAACTCACACACAACTCACACAACTCTCACACAACTCTTCCTTTTATAATGAATTAAGTGATCTGGTTAAACAACTTGAGAAGAACAGAGAAACAATAATTCATGGTGACTTTAATATCAACTGGTCTGATAAAAAAGACAAACAAAAACTGAAAAGCCTCATGACTAAATTTAATTACCAGCAAATCATCAAAGGACCCACCAGGATAACCAAACAATCCAGAACACTTATTGACATGGTATTTACTAATAAACCAGAACGAATAACCAGAACCTATAATCTTGTAACTGGTCTCTCAGATCATAACATGGTTCTTGCTGTCAGGAAACTTACTAAAAAGCGACTACAGTATTTTGGGGGAGTCGATATTGACAAATCAAATTTTATTATCCCCAAATCAAAAAATGAGGAGTTTGAACATTACTTAGAGAATCAAAATTGGGAGCAGCTCATGTCAACATGTGAAGTAGATGATTGTTGTAATTTTATAACTGCAACAATCACAAAATCTATAGAAAAATTTTCAAAGCAAATTAAAAGTAGACAACAGAAGATTAGCCTACCATGGTTAAATAATGAAATAAGAAAACTTATGAAGAGGCGAGACTATGCACTGAAAACATCACTAACCTCCAAACTACAAAATGATCACCTTGTATACAAAAGTTTAAGAAATAAAGTGGTACATGAGCTGCGAAAATCAAAAATATCTTATTACAATAAACTGATAGATCATGCAAAGGGTAACAACAGTTCCCTATGGAGGCATTTAAATAACTTAACTAATAAAAAAAACGATCAGAAGGGGGTAAAGGAACTTAGAATCAATGGCAAGACCGTCAGTGACAAGGCTACTTTGGCAAATTGTCACCATGGGGTGAGACGCCGGCTCGGCGCTCAGCCCATGCTCCTTTTATCCCTGCCTCTCATTGGGCAGTGCCTCAGCTGGTTCCCAGCTGTCAGTGTCACGGGACGGCTGGGGCCAATTAATCCTCATCAGCTGGGGCGCTCTTAATGAGTATAAAGAGGAGCAGCTTCGATCATTCGGGGCTGCGACATAAACACATTGCTAAGCTGAAGCCCCTTCGTCTGGTGTCAGCTTATTCAGCTTATACTCCTCTTGCAGCATTCCTGTGTTTGTATCCCGCTGTGAGTATGTACGTCTTGTTACCCCCACGTCCGGTACGAGCTGCTTACCTCTGCGCTGTGCAACCTGTGAGTGTACGTCTGCATGAGTATCTGTGCTCTCCTCATCCCTTCCCCTTTACCCTGAATAAAATATCACGACTCACTGGCTTGCCCCTGGCTCTGATTGCCCGGCTCCCTAGAGCCGGATTTGACAGTATGTCGCAGCCAGAAGAGTTGCCGGCGGCCGTGAGTCGCTGTGGAAATGTACCTTTCTGTCCGGGTGTCAGCGCTGCTAGCATGCCGTTTCCCAGGAGTCACTTCCGGCGCCAGGGCGACGGGCTGAGGTCCATCTCGGAGGCAGTCGACGGGACGTTCTTCACCCTGCACGACGCCTCCAATGCGAGACGCTGGCATCCGGGCCGTGCTGAGGAACTCCTGGACTGTCACCCTCACTCTCTGTACCATCTGGAGGACAGTGCCAGGATAGACGCTGCAGGTACACAGCGAGAGAAGCTCCACGGGGTGGATGGAAATCCCGGCAGGGAGTCGAAGTGGGCGACGTCTTTCCCCGCTTCGGAGTCCCGTTCCTGCCGCCATTCCAGTCCGGGAGTTCGCGCCAACCAGAGGACTTCCCCCGACCTGCGCCACGTCACTCGGGATTCCCTTCGAGGAGCCGCAGCTGACAGCAGTTATGTCCGGGGTCGAGTGGCTGTCGCGAGCTCTACTGTGTTCCCTGTCACCACCTTCAGGCATGTGGCGGCGGCAGTGAGATTGATGGTGAGGACTTCTGGGCTACGAAGCCTTCCCGTGCTCGACGCCTTCCTCGTCTCGATCTCCGATCTGGAGCGGCGAATCCTGGGTTTCCCCCTCGCTTCGTCCCCTGGGAGTAGTCGTCATCACATCGCCGAGTCACCTCTGCACGAACCTCGTCCGGATCCAGTTCTGGGTCATCGTCAGGACCGTTCCTCCCACGCAGCTGTCATCCCTTCGCCTCGTCAGTGTGGAGATTCTACAGCCTCGTCCCCTGAGCCTCGTTCCCCCGCTGTCATTCCTGGACATTCGGGCTGGCTCACCCCGGCTGTTTCCCCCTCCTCCTCGACGCGCTTCCTGACCGCTGTGTGTGCCTGGAATCCCGGCCTGGTGAGCTCTCTGCTGGAGACAACGCGAGCGATCCTCAGACGAATTCCCGGGGGGTCCTCCGTTATCGCCGGGCGGGGAGAGGAAGAAGCAGATTCCACTACAGCAGGCGATACTCAACCTCCAGGGGGCAGGCAAGTCATTGTTTTTTCACACCTGCTTAATGATTTGCTGTCACATCCCTGGAGGAGAAGTTCAGGGTTCGCAGCTCCCTGAACTCTCCCCACCTGCTGTAACCTGTATTCCTAATCCCGCATCCTCTGTGTCTCTCTCCGCCGAGCGGTCCCCGGCTCCGGGTCAACGTGGTGGGATATGGAGAGGGCCTGTGGTTCCGCAGCTACATTGCGGACGGAGGAGGGGGACTGACTGCTGCGTGGAGTCTACGCTGACGACTGAGCGTCCCTGCGTCTCCACGGAGGAGCGGTTCGGTCCAGCGGGACGAGATTCTTCTGGCTTCACGCCGAGTGGGTCGTCGGCGGGGTTACCTGAGCTGGAGGGATCTCAAGCTGCGCTGACCATCGTGCTGGCTGCGGGGCCCGACGCGGCTAGATGGGAGCCTGACAACGACCTCCTGACGACGGATCCTGGATCTTCGCAGTCCTGGACGGCGTCAGAACCCGAGATCAGGCGAGTGCTCTCCTTTCTTTTCTCTCTTTTTATCTTTGAGCACTTCAGCCTATCTCCAGGGGAGACGAGCAGGGTGCAGCCGCCCGCTGCGTCTGAGCTCGTCTCGCCGGGTTCTGGCGCTGCCGGTGATCCTGATCCCGGTTCTGTTTTCTCTTCTGAGCCTTCTTCCAGGGTCACCGGCGAGGAGTTGCTGTTCCTCGTGGTGCTGGAGGGTCCGGGTTCAACGTTGGAGGTCGGTTCTGGTGCAGTGTCCAACGTGGGTTCGCCCGAGACCCAATCGGGGTCCAACGTGGGTTCGCCTGAGGCCCGATCGGGGTCCGACGTGGGTGCTGCCCCAGTGTTGTCCAGGTCCGGTGAGGAGGTGGCCGTTTCCCTGAGGCCCGCCGCCCTCGTCATCGGCTCTCCCCTGAGCCTCTTCCACCGGGATCCGCTCTGACCCTTCGTCCGTCTCAACGGTCCTGGTGGTTGAGTGATGCGGGTCGACGACCCGACCCGCAAAACTTTCGGTTCGGCGATCTGGTTTCCCCCCACTGGTCTGTGTTTGCCTTTGGGCGGCCTGGTTCGGCAGCCGTTGGACTGGATTCCTGGGATCTGGGCCCAGAGTTCGCCGTCCGAACATTTCTCTTCCCCGGGTTGCCAACTGGACAATGGGCGGGGAGATTACCAGAACAATTCCGGCCGTTTTGGACTCTGCCTGCCGTCTCCTCGGGTGTCCTTTACTACTTTTATTATTATTGAGGTCACTCGGGTGTAGTTTCTTTGTCCATTAGGGGAATATATGTTTTTGTGCTGTGTGTTGTTTTTTTTATTAACCATACTCAGCATTTTTATTGTATTGTTACCCTGTCACCTTTTTTTCCTCTTGGTGACTCACCTTATGTATCGCGCTGTGTATTGCATTTTCTTATCTTTACTCAGCGTTTTCATTCATCCTTACCTTAGCCTTGGCCTCGTCGGTGCATCATGGAGTATGCGTGTGGTTTCCTGTTCAACCATACTCTGTGATCACCCCATTCTGTCTTATTATCCTCGTGGGGGGCCTTCCCTAGCCCCGACTTTAACATTGACTGTGTTTGTTATTGTTTGAAGTAATGTGTTTCATTCCCACTTAACCGTACTTCATTATTACCCATTTGTCCTTGTCACCTCTGTTTCTTTAGGTGATCTTTTATATATTCAGTGCTGTGTGTTTTGTTTTCTTTAGTATCCATGCACAGCGTTTTTCATCATTTTTTGTCTTGGTGCATTATGGAGTAGTGTGTTTTGTTCCCCTTAACTATACTCTGTGATTGCTTTATTCATTCCTGCCACCTTTTTGGTGGGTTTTTGGTTTTCTTTTTTTTGCCCCGATCTATACGTTATTTGTATGCTGTCTGTAGTCATATTTGGTATTTTCCCTACCTGTGTCCTAACTCAGTTTTCTCCCTAACTGTGCTCTGGGTTAATCCTTTTCCCTGTGTTGTAGGGTATTGTATTTGGGGTTTTTTTTCTCTGCCCTGCTGCCCTACATTGGTCTATTGTTTTTTTTTTTTGTCCTTCCCTTTGCATCTTCCCCTCCGGTCCTGCCTCCCTTCCGCCCGCCCTAGGTGGGGAGGGGGGGGGGGGGGGCTGGGATGTTCCTGGTCGTTCGGGAGCCCGACCGTGAGGGGGAGGCTCTGTCACCATGGGGTGAGACGCCGGCTCGGCGCTCAGCCCATGCTCCTTTTATCCCTGCCTCTCATTGGGCAGTGCCTCAGCTGGTTCCCAGCTGTCAGTGTCACGGGACGGCTGGGGCCAATTAATCCTCATCAGCTGGGGCGCTCTTAATGAGTATAAAGAGGAGCAGCTTCGATCATTCGGGGCTGCGACATAAACACATTGCTAAGCTGAAGCCCCTTCGTCTGGTGTCAGCTTATTCAGCTTATACTCCTCTTGCAGCATTCCTGTGTTTGTATCCCGCTGTGAGTATGTACGTCTTGTTACCCCCACGTCCGGTACGAGCTGCTTACCTCTGCGCTGTGCAACCTGTGAGTGTACGTCTGCATGAGTATCTGTGCTCTCCTCATCCCTTCCCCTTTACCCTGAATAAAATATCACGACTCACTGGCTTGCCCCTGGCTCTGATTGCCCGGCTCCCTAGAGCCGGATTTGACACAAATGAATTTAATTCACACTTTGTGGGCTCTGTGGAAGACTTAACAAAAATTTTTGTGCTGCCAAATGTGCTCAACAACACAAATTCAATACTTCCAACAGATACTTTTCACATCGATGAGGTAAATGAGAAGTTAATTGCTGGTATTGTTAAAACACTGTCAAACTCAAAAACTAATGATATCTACAATATGAGCACCTCCTTTCTCAAAATGCACAGCAAAATATTAATCAAACCACTGACCCATCTCATTAATCTCTCCATTAGGTCTAGTACATTTCCATCTGGCTGGAAAAAAGCTGTCGTCATACCAGTTCATAAATCAGGCAGTAAAGACGATATATGCAATTACCGCCCAATCTCTATCTTACCAGTCCTATCTAAGGTTCTTGAAAAAGTTGTAGCTACACAGCTGATAGACTACTTACAAGACAGTCAACTTCTTCATCCACATCAATTTGGTTTTAGACCAGGATACTCAACAGAAACAGCAAATTGTTGCCTTATTGAAAACGTCAAACAGTCCTTGGACAGGGGTAATGTGGTAGGAGCTGTTTTTCTAGATCTCAAAAAGGCTTTCGATACTGTAAACCACAGTTTGCTTTTATCCAAAATGGTATCTTTTAACTTCTCCCCAAATACATTAGAATGGTTTGCATCTTATCTCCAGAATAGAGAACAGTGTGTAAAAGTTCACCAGGATAAATCCTCATTTTTAAACAACTGCATGGGTATCCCACAAGGGTCCATTCTTGGTCCTTTACTTTTCAGCATTTTTATTAATGACTTGCCGTTACACTGCTCAGCTGCAACATGCCAACTTTATGCAGATGATGCAGTTATTTACACAGCTGCCAAGACTCCAGCACAGGCTGCAGATGTACTGTCTACAAGTATGGTTGATGTCCAAGAGTGGCTCCTCAAGAACCATCTATTGCTGAACCTTCAGAAAACAGTCTCAATGTGCTTTTCAATCAAAAAATGTAACCTGCAACATTTTAAAGTTAATATACATGATCATGACATCAGTTTAGCTACAGAATTCAAATACCTTGGCATTGTACTAGATCCTCAACTCAAATTTAATCTTCATATAAAGAAAATTTCAAAAACAGTAAAAAAAAATCTGAACTGCTTTAAATTAATTAGATATTACATACCTTACGAAGCAGCTGCACTGTATATGCATTCTATGGTTTTTTCTCATATATCATACTGTTTGACAGTCTGGGCTCAAGCAGCCCCTTCCACAATAAGACATACAGTATAGGTTCATTATATAATCAAACCCTAAAAATCTTGGACAAAAAGCCCATTAGGTGGCATCACTGTAATGTTTTAAAACAATACAACCTATTGAGTTTTGAGAGCTTCATTGACCTCTGTCTTCTGAAATTAACGTTCAAATGTTTCCATAAATCAGCACCCGAGCCACTTGCTGGTTTCATCCAAAGACAGGACAGCAGCAGAGCCACCAGGAGTTCTGTTAACAATAACTGTAAAATATTCCACCGCAGAACCACATTTGGACAAACAGCTTTCTCTATAAAGGGCAGTCACATCTGGAACACAATGCCAAATGAAATTAAAATAATAACGGACTTTAAAACATTCACTAAAAATGTTAAAAACTGGCTGAAAAATAAACAAGAATGTACTCATGTATGAATTAATTGTCTGCAAAGTGAGAGTGAATGAAGGGAAGGAATAAATGTGTTTGTTTATAGTGAGTGACGGAGGGAGGAAGGCCTGAAATAGGCAAATGTGAGTTATGTTATATGTGTTAAATGTGAGTCAGGCTGTTATATTTGTGTATTTATAATATTTATAATATTTATGTTAAATGTGAGTCAGGCTGTTATATTTGTGTATTTATAATATTTATAATATTTATAATTGTGTATTTATAATTTTTCTGCATTGATGTATGTGGTTATTGTGTATATTTTTTTTTTTTTTCCCATCTTTACTTGATTCTTTTTTCTAAAGCCCATCCAGGGACAAGAGTTGCAAATTAGCTAATAGCTATACACTCTATGTGCAACACATCAGATTGATTGTCTTTGATTAATTGTCTATGTTTATTGCACTGTCCCTGTCAAATAAACTAATCTACTACTACTAACAAAAGGAAAAGGACCTGTTTGCTTCTGAAAGTTTTTCTGTGGTGAGACCCCACTCACTGCATAGATACCTATAGCAGGAACATACATAAACACCCCTATTGTATTTAATCACTTATGTAACCACATATTATAATCTTTAAAGCTAAAAGCAAACATATTTACACACTTTTAAGCAAAAAGTTGCAAACTTTGAAGCTATATGTGTGCTTATTTTGCTGTTTTTAAATGTGATATGGTGTGATTCCCTTCCCACAGAAACCCAGTTTTAGCTTAAGGATTCTAATGCTGATGTTTACTCAAGAGTAACATTAAAGTAGGATTAAATCTGTGCATTTTGGTAAATTTACAGACTTACTGAATATTTATAATTTTTCCTCTTTCTCAAATTTAGGAAACCACATTAAGCAATTAACACTTAAGCGAAGCTCTAGGTGTTATTTAAATTCATTGTGTCATTTCTGGGTTCATGTTTTCTCTACAGGAAAAGAAAAACATTTAACCAACCTGCATAATTTTCAAATTTTTCCCAGGATTTAAAAGAAAAGTCAAAAAGGTGCAAACATTGATTATTCTGTAAATAAGAAATTTATAGATGACAATCAAGACAGATCACTATTGGCTTCAATCCTAAGAAATCCTTGGATACCAAATATTCAAACAATTCACTTGTTTCTAATTTGTAAATATTTTAAACATTTAAGGCTTCAAATGAAAATAGGCTTTAACAAATAAAACCAAAGGAAAGCCTTAACTTTAAAAGAAAGTGGAAACTTATAATCTTAAATCTTTAAAGCATTTAGCCTCTTTTGTTTTTGTATTTCTTTTGTAAATAAAATCCTCACTTTCAAAATGACATTCTACAAAATTCCAAACCTAGTTATTGATGACAAATTCCAATACTAGACTTTAAAAATCAAAGGAAGGAAGTCAATCCACACAACTGAAATTCCAGTTTTGTTTTGTGAAACAAATTCAACCTAATTTCAATTCAGCTTTATTTATCAACATACAGTTTCAACGAACGAATTAATTGAAGTATCTCTACATTTCTAAATAATTTCAAAATTCTATTTCCCATCCTGCAAGCCTACAAGTTGAAACTAATTCTAAAGGAACTTTCAACTATCACGGTTGTAAAATAAAACACTCAAGGTTAAACCTTGTCGAACAAATTAAAGAATAATCAACAAGTTGAATGTTTTTTTAAGCGAAATAACAACAACGATAAAACGTGATGAGTCAACAGACAACCGGCCGATTTACCAAACTGGTTGACCTTCAAGCAACATTGGAAGCATGGACTTCTAATTTAATTTCTAGCTTCACAACACGGGTCAAGGAAACACAGCCCAAAGAATTGAAGCAACTCACTGAAGAACTTTTGAATGAACACACTGAAAAGCCACCAGAAGGCAAGGACTCCACCAGTGTGTTAGGTAAGCTTGCGCTAACATTAGTCGCAAGATTAAAGGTAGCCGAGAACGAGCTAGCAAATCAACAAACAATGATCTTATCTCTCCAAGAAGAGAATGAAACACTGAAAGAAAATCTGGAACAATCTCAAGAGGAGAATGACAAAACTCAAAATCAACTTGATGAAGCGTTACAAGATTTGGACCGTGCAGAGTCAGAAAATAAATGGTTGATAGATAACAATGACGTGCTTCGCCAAGACAACAATGAACTTGAAGATGCCCTTCAAGACACAAAGAAGGAACTCAGAAGAGTTGAAGGTCAACTTGAAAATGTGAAGAAGGACTATAAGGAATGTGAACTGCTCCTAAAGGAAAGACATGACCACCGGGACATCCACCACGCTCCCTCGCCCGATTCCCGTTTTGAATACGGACGACCACGTGGACAGCGTGCGTGTGCCCCTTCAGACCACGACCTTGAGAAGATCGCGTGAAATATCACCAAATTTGATCCAGGACCTACGGGTTCACCTGATGCCAAAGTCTATTTACAGGACATTGATTACTACCTGCGTAAGTATCCTGATGCTATGACTGACGATCGCATCTATCTGATCAAACTAACATCTAACAGGTCAGTATCAAAATTTATAGACAGACAGCCGACATACATCAAAGCAGACTACATGCTGCTCTGCGAAGCCATCGAAAAGGAGTTCTCCGACGACTGCCTACAGGCAGGGCTAACCGCAGCCCTAGCCGTGAAGCAAGGACGCTCAGAGCCAACACAAGCCTACTACCAGAGACTCCTACTTGCATATTTTGGATCTCAAAATACACCAGGGATGGAAGAAGACCACAATTTCAAGACCCTCTTCATCCAAAAACTCCATCCCACTGTGAGTCATTACCTGGGAGTTGCAGCTAACCCAAGGTTAAACTCAATAAGTCAGCTGAGAGAGTTTGCACACTATGCATTCCAAAAACAGCAACAAAGTCGCAACAAGCACGCTGAGCCTGCCACAGTGCTAGCTATTAGCGATGCATCTAACACCTTGGAGTTGGAAGGAGCTCCTCGCTCTCCTCCACCTCCTACACTGTGAGTACATAAACAGCTGAAGCATTATTCCAAGTGCCCTCATCAAGGTCAAAACCAAACTAGGTCCTCTGGATATCACTTTAGACCAACTTTGCGAAAATCCGACTACCGTCGTAGACCATATCCACGGGATAGGTCACGAGAACGCGATACGGACTACCATGATGACAGATACCGATACGAAGACACGCGTAACCACGACAAATGGTCTCCATCCCATCACAGAAGCTCAGAAGCAGAGACCTATCACAAACCTTGGAAGGAAGAAGAAACTCCTACATTCAGTAGAGAAGATATTGAAATTGTCAAACACCTCCTAGCAGAGATTCAAAGCTACAAAAAGAATAAAACTGCTAACATTCTAGCTATATCAGCTGTGCCAACTCAAAACAAGCGTTCCAAACGAAGGAAACGCAAGAAGAAAATCCCTCATGCAAATGAGGAAGGACCAAAGGATTCAACGCAGTCCAGTGCTGTTATGGCAGCCCAACCACAGGTCACAGACCACTCATCTAATGACATTTTGCAACTCTGTGTCGAACCACCGGTTCCACAATTTCTATGCGATTTAAACGAGAGGGGGGCGGCATGGAAATTCTACCTTCCACTGACCCTTGAAGACATGGTGTGTCAGGACGCTGTTTTAGACACCGCTGCTGACATCACTCTCATGTCACACACCCTTTTTGACAAACTACGTGTAGCTGCTAACCGCGCTAACAAATATTTGAAACTGGAACCCTGTTCATTAGCCGTGCGACCATATGCACTCACTAAAACAACCTTGTTGAGCGTATCACTATTAAACATGTCCATTGGACCCATGACCTTGACACATCCAGTCTACGTGTCCAAACTTGACGCCATTCCATTGCTTGTTGGCAAAGACCTACTGAACCGTTTTGAGCCACTGATTGATTTCAAGAACCTCAAACTATGGGCTCAAATGCAACACCCTCACCCATTTGACCCAACAAGAACAAATGAATCACAATGCTTTGTTCTGAACACTTTGGACACCCCAAGTCTCACACAACTAGCACTGTTGGAACAACTGCAAATGAGTGAAAGCGACCGCCAAGACCAAGGTGAGTACTGTCCACAAGAAGTCAAAAGTCACCTTCAAATACAAGGTCACACCAAGGAATCAAATGACATTGAAAACTCAACGGCCGAGCAGAAAACCCCAAACGGCCCCCTTGAACCCCTTGAGGTGAGAAGACCTGGAAGAAGACGCATTGTGACTTGGGATTAAAAAGACAATGTGACTGTGTGCTTTGATGTCCTGGGGTATAAAAGGGACAGATGTTGGGGGATTCTTTCTCTTTTCTGTTTTTGATGATGTTGGAGAATGGAATAAACCTGACTTGTAGGATAAACTCAGCCTCGTCATTTCCACATTCTCCACACTGGTGACCCTAAGACGTATCATGAGTGGAAGAAATTCTCCCGAGCCAGACTCGTCAGGAGCCAGCCAAACAAATGGAGCCACAGTTCAGCTACCGGACTTCTGGCAGAACAATCCGCGCTCCTGGTTTAACGCGGTCGAGGCGCAGTTCAACATCCGGAGGATTTCGGTAGACGCCACAAAGTTCTATCGTGTGGTTGCAAAACTGGACAACCACACAGCCCAGCATGTGCAGAGCCTGATCAACCAGCTGCCGGACAGCGACAAGTATGGCGCGTTGAAGGCTGCACTCATCCGGTACTTCACCCCCTCAGTGGAGGAGCGAGCAGAGGGGCTCCTGGCGCTGACTGAACTTGAAAGCGACAGGCCTGCGGACCTGATGGAGAAGCTGTTGGGGTTGAAAGACTCTGACGATGACCACTTCATCTTCGCCCACCTTTTCCTCAGGACCCTACCGTCAGCGGTGAGAGTGACCCTGGCAGGTTCGCCACTGTTGGCCCGTTGAGACTACTGCGAGCTGGGCCAAGAGGCGCAATGACTCGTCAACGCCGCCAAACGGTGCGCGGCCACCGCCGCGGCAGTGGAGCTCGGCACAACGTCTGGAGATGGCAGGGGGCCAGAGGCAGCAGTACCAGACTCACCGATGATGGCGGCGGCAAGGGCCAAGAAACACAAAGCAGACGACGTCCTTTGTTTCTACCATTGCCGCTTCACAGAGAGGGCACGCAAATGTATACCACCGTGCCATTTCAAGCACTCGGGAAATGGCAAGACCGGGGTTCGGTAGCAGCTGCAGCCCTCGGAGAGGAGAACAAGCTGCTCTACTTGAGGGATGCGCAGTCAGGGAGGAATTTCCTCGTGGACACAGGCTCCCAGCTGAGTTTCATCACACCTTCCTCCGCTGACTGGCTGGCGCCTTCCAGTGGTCCCGGGGTGTCAGCAGCGAACGGTTCGGCGATTAAGGCCTTTGGTGAGAGGACGTTGCTTCTGTCCCTACACGGCCGTACATTTGAGTGGACTTTCGTCATAGCTGCAGTCAATTTCAACATGTTAGGGGCTGATTTTTTGTGCTCACATGGTTTGTTGGTTGATCTTGCTAACAGATGCCTGGTTAATGCACTCTCTTTTTATTCTATTCCCTGTACAGCTTGAGTGGCCCCACCAACAGCACAAGCCAACGTCACAGCTGCAAGTGGTAAGTTCCACACACTCCTCACTCAGTTCCCAGCACTCACGGTCCCAACATTTTCGGTGACCGTGGCTAAACACGGGGTGGAACATTTTATTACTACCACCGGACCGCCCGTTTTTGCAAAAGCTCGGCGCTTGGATTCAGCTAAACTGACCATAGCGCGCGAGGAGTTCGCCAACCTGGAAAAGTTGGGCATCATCAGGCATTCGAAAAGCCCACGGGCTTCACCGCTTCACATGGTCCCAAAAGCTGATGGCTCGTGGCGACCTTGTGGTGATTTCCGCAGGTTGAACAACGCTACAGCGCACAACCGTTACCCGATCCTGCACATCCAAGATTTTTCAGTTCATTTGGTGGGGGCGCGCGTTTTTTCTAAGATAGACTTGGTACGCGATTACCACCAGGTCCCAGTGCGTGCTGAGGACATACCCAAAACAGCGGTAATAACTCCGTTCGGGCTATTCGAGTTTTTGTGCATGCCGTTTGGGCTTAAAGGCGCGGTGCAGACGTTCCAACGCATGATGGACGCGGTGTTGCGCGATCTCCCCTTCGTGTTCGTCTACCTGGACGACATATTGGTAGCCAGCGCGTCTGAAGACGAACACGAAAACCACCTCACGGCAGTTTTCCGGAGGTTGGCAGAGCACGGGTTAATAATCAACCCAGCGAAGTGTCAGTTCGGGGTGACGCAGATTGATTTTTTGGGGCATCGCGTCTCTCCAGAAGGAGCGGTTCCTCTGCCTGACAAAGTGCGCGCGGTAACAAATTTTCCCCAGCCACAAACGGTCAAAGCGTTACAGGAGTTTTTGGGAATGGTGAATTTTTATAACCGTTTCCTCCCCCGCGCAGCGCAGCTCATGCAACCATTGTATGCTGCACTAAAAAACAAAGACCCACAAATAAAATCGAATGGTCTCCGGAGCGAGAGCGCGCATTCTCTGAAGTCAAAACAGCCCTGGCAAACGCTAAGTTGTTAGCACATCCAGTCCCAACGGCCCGCATAGCGCTCACTACTGACGCGTCAGATGTGGCCATAGGGGTGGTCGTGGAACAGTATGTAGCCAGAGCTTGGCAACCGCTCGCCTTTTTCAGCAGGACCTTGCGCGATAGTGAACAAAAATACAGCGCATTCGACAGGGAGTTGTTAGCTCTCCACTTGGCCATTCGCCACTTCCAGTTCTGGCTGGAGGGACGCCGTTTCACCGCGTTTGTTGACCACAAGCCGCTGACTTTCGCGATGGCCAAGATTTCAGAACCGTGGTCGGGCCGGCAGCAGAGACAGCTGGCAGCGATCTTGGAGTTTACTACTGATATCCAGCATGTGGCGGGTAAACTTAATGTAGTGGCAGACTGCCTCTCGCACGCTGTGGTGGCTCCAGCCCGTGTAGGGGTAGATTTTGCAGCCATGGACGTGGATCAGGTTAGCGACGCAGAAGTGCACGCGGCCCCAGTCCACGTAGGGATAGATTATGCAGCCATGGCCGCGGATCAGGTTAGCGACGTGGACGTGCGCGCACTCCAGTCTGGACCAACAGGGTTAAGGCTGGAGAACAGGGTGCTGCAAGACGGTATGCCCCCCCTAATCTGCGATGTCTCCACTGGGCGACCGCGTCCTGTGGTACCGGCTGTGTGGCGCCGCCGCGTTTTTGACTTGATTCATTCTCTGGCACACCCGTGAGTGTGCGCATCGGTCAAAATGGTGGGAGAGAAATTTGTATGGCCGAGCCTGCGCAAACAAGTTAGAGAGTGGGCGGCAGCCTGCATGGCTTGTCAACGAGCCAAGGTACACAGACACACGAGAGCATCCTTGGAGCCGTTTCACATTCCGGCCAAGAGGTTTGATCATGTTCACGTGGACCTCATAGGCCCCCTCCCACCCTCACAGGGGTGCACACATCTTCTGACAATGGTAGACCGCACCACGCGCTGGCTGGAAGTGGTCCCACTGTCGTCAACCACAGCCGAGGAGGTGGCGTGCGCATTTTTAACGGCATGGGTAGCGCGTTTTGGAGTCCCGTCGGACATTACGTCCGACAGAGGCCCTCAATTTGTTTCCGAACTTTGGTCAGCGATGGCCCGCAGCCTGGGGGCAACAATCCACCGCACGACCGCGTACAATCCGCAGGCTAACGGGTTATGCGAACGTTTTCACAGGTCATTGAAGGCGGCCCTCAGAGCGTCGCTTATGGATGCAAATTGGGTGGACAGGCTACCATGGGTTTTATTGAGGTTGCGTTCTGTACCTAAAGAGGATTTAGAAGCCTCCCCAGCTGAGCTAGTTTTCGCACAGCCACTTCGGCTGCCCGGGGAATTTCTCCCAGATAATCCTGCGCCAGAGTGCTCCCCAGCTCAGCGGTTACGGAGTAGCATGGACTCGAGCACGCTACCTGGCCCCGTTCACCACAGTTTTCAGCGCGTTTTTGTGCCTAAGGCTTTAAAAAATGCAGAGTTTGTTTTTGTCAGACATAATGCCCATCGCCCACCATTACAACCACCTTATGATGGACCATATAGAGTGCTGGAAACAGGTGATAAGCATTTTTTGCTAGATTTGGGGGGCAGAAAAGAAATGATTGGCATAAACAGGCTCAAACCCGCTTTTGTGGTGGCTGACGAAGGTGTGCAGTTGGCCAAGGCTCCTCGGCGCAGCAGACCCCCTAGAGAGCATTCCCCAGAACACCCACAGAGATTGACTAACAGTTCTCATCCTCAGACAGCAGCTCCCCAGCAGGAGGGCGCCGCGGAGGTGGTAAAGCCTGCTTTCAGCAGATACGGGAGAAGACTGAGGCCCAAGCAGCATGTGGACTCATGTGTAGTGATTTTATTATGACATGCAAACTGTTATTACGTTGTTCCATCTTAGACGTTTGGGGGGGGGGGGTCATGTGGGACACATATGTGGGTTTCATATGCTTCACATGTATATTACTGTATGCTTATTGTATGCTTCACATCTCAGAGGAACAAAAGGACTGAGCCTCCTAGGAGATAACAGGAGGATGTGAAATGTGGCCTTTTGTATGCAAAGAGATGACCTTGAGGGATTTCCTGACCACCAGTGACTTTAGGTGGAGGTGAGAAGACCTGGAAGAAGACGCATTGTGACTTGGGATTAAAAAGACAATGTGACTGTGTGCTTTGATGTCCTGGGGTATAAAAGGGACAGATGTTGGGGGATTCTTTCTCTTTTTCCGTTTTTGATGATGTTGGAGAATGGAATAAACCTGACTTGTGGGATAAACTCAGCCTCGTCATTTCCACATTCTCCACATGTGGGATAAACTCGGCCTCGTCATTTCCACATTCTCCACAATATCAAGTATGTCAAAACCCACATACTTCTAGTTCACCCTTTTTTTGTACCCAGAATTTTTAAGTCTTTACAGGCTTATACAGAACTTTAGTATATCCTAGACAATTATACAATGTTTATATTTGGTCATGCCCAAATTATTTTTGAAAATTTCTAGAAGTTTTTCAGAAAACCAAATTTAAGGACCTACACTTTGGAATAGATACTGTTTACAAGCTTAAGACTTATCGACATCAGAACTTTAGTTCAGCATTTGGATCAAGCCTTGCCAAATTGGGATTTGATGCCTAGGATTGCTATCAACGCTGAATCAACCTCACCATTGATACCAGAGGGGGGACTGTAGCATCATCACACTTTGGCTCAACAATAATTATTCTTCTGCTTAAAGACATTTTGTTTCACCCAGGAGTAAGACAGTCAAGAACTGATTTTGTTCCCCAGGCCACAGTTGAAATCCCATTCCTTTGCTAAAACCAGTCTAAAAGAATTCAACCTATTTCCTCCTGCGCCCCTTTATTGCCCCCATAAACATGGAACAGACCTGGAGCCCTCATGGCCTACACAGATCCACAACTCAGTTAATTTCCTTAAACTCTGAGACATGCTGGATTTAACCAGTGAATTTTAAAGTACATTATTACAAACTCAATTCTAAATCTTCCCTTCTTTTCAGGACTATGAAAAGCAAATGGACTCTGATGTTTTAATGTGGAAAATCAATAATATGTGTGAAATGCATTAATCTGTGATTTTATATATATATGCATGTTAAAAATGTTTAAATGATAGATAGTTAGTTTATTTTGAACACAAAAATATAACAAATACAAGCAAATGGCAAATGCAATAAAGTAACATTATACACTGTTCGAAAGGGAGAAGGAAGAAGTGAACACTTATTAATTCCATCTCCTCTTTTCCATAGATACACCCATGTGAATTTTATACAAATTACCACCTTTAAGACCCCAAGTAAACAATTTACTGTATTTTTTACAAATCAACATTAACACCCATCCATTCTAACATACAATGATGTCCATACATCAAAACCAGCCTCAAACAACACAGATATACACAGTGCTGTCCCACCCACCATTCCATAGTGTCCCATAATATCCCAGAGTGAACATAATGAATCGTACATATAACTACTACCCTTCTAACATATACCCTTTCAGCAAATGGTGCTTATACCTCTTTTTGAATTGATTTCTGTTTGTACATAGTTTCAGTTCCGGCTCTAGACTGTTCCACAAATCCAACCCACAGAGAGATATGCACATACTTTTCTTGGTTGTACGTATCTTGGGTTTTGTAAAGTTTAAGTCTCCCCTCAAATTATGATCATTGTCTCTTTTTTAAATATTTTTTGTATATTAGTTGGTAGTTGATTATTAATTGCCCTGTACATTACTTGTGCTGTCTTAAATTTAACTAAATCGATGAACTTTATGACATGTGACTTTAAGAACAACGAATTGGTATGGTCTCTATATCCTGCATTGTTTATTATCCTTATAGCTCTTTTATGTAATGTGCATATTGACTGTAGGTTGGTCTTGTAGGTGTTTCCCCAGACTTCTACACAGTAGTTAAGATAAGGTAAAAACAGTGAATTGTACAAAAAGACCAATGATTTATAGTCCAAGAAGTGTCTTGTCTTCCCCAGTATGCCTATACATTTTGCTAATTTGGCCCGGATGTGACTGATGTGAGGTTTCCAGCAGATTTTATTGTCTAGCGTCACCCCCAGAAACTTATTTTCCTGTACTGTTTCTATTCTGGTATCATCTATTGTTACCATTATTTCATGATTTATTTTATAATTTCCAAACAACATAATCTTTGCTTTTTTTAGATTTAGAGATAATTTATTTTTGTTGAACCACTGCGTTAATTTTTCCATTTCAGTTGTGACCACCTCTAAAACCTGCTGCAAATTCTCACCAGTGCAAAGAATATTTGTGTCATCCGCAAACAAAATAAATTTCAGAATTTTTGATACTTGGCATATGTCATTTATATATAAAATATAGAGTTTGGGTCCCAAAACTGACCCCTGGGGCACACCACAAGTGATGTCCATGAAGGGTGATTTGTGCTCTCCAATTTGTACAAATTGTTGTCTGTTACTTAAATAACTTTCCACCCAACTCAGTCCAACCCCTCTTATCCCATACCTTTCCAGTTTCCTTAGTAGTATTCTGTGGTCAATGGTGTCAAAAGCTTTCTTTAAATCTATAAATACTCCTACAGCAACATTTTTTTATCTATACAACTAGTAATTTCTTCTATAAGTTCGATCAGTGCCAAAGATGTAGATTTATCTGCTCTAAAACTATACTGGCTATCTGTAAGGAGGTTGTGTTTTTCAGTGAAATCATCCAGTCTCTTAGTGAAGATTTTTTCAAGTATTTTGGAGAATTGTGAGAGTAAAGAGACTGGCCTGTAATTTGTGAAGCGATGACTTTCTCCTGTTTTGTATAGAGGTGTTACTTTTGCTATTTTCATTTTGTCTGGAAATGTACCAGTTTGAAATGACAGGTTACAGATGTGGGTGAGTGGCTTAACAATTCCCTCAATTACTTTTTTCACTATTGTCATGTCAATTTCATTCCAGTCCGTTGATTTTTTGTTCTTAAATTTACTCACAGTCTCGATAATTTCTTTTTCAGTAAGTGCACCCAAAAACATTGTGTTTGGATTTCTATCTTCTGTTTCATTCACAGAACCACTGTAGTTTGTTTCTGGTGTCACTATTGATTTTGCTAATTCAGGACCAACATTTATAAAAAATTTATTGAAACCACTGACCACATCTTCCATATTATTTATCAAATTGCCATTTTCGATAAAATATTCTGGATAATTTACATTCTTAGGACGATTACTAATAATCCCATTGAGTACTTGCCATATTCCTTTTATGTTATTTTTGTTATCCTCTAGTATTCTGTTGTAATATTCTTTCTTACAGGTCCTCATTATAGTAGTAAGCTTATTTTTGTATCTTTTATATTTGATCTCAGCTTCCACCCAAAATGAATGTTTATTCCTGCATGTTGATTTAGAAGCACTGCTTATAAGGTTACACTAATGACTAAGGTTAGCTTAGTTATACATAAGTGTGTAAAAGCATATTCCAGTGTATTAAAATTGTGTGTATCCATGGTGACCGGTATCAAATTGCACCCAGCCTTCACTGAGCCCCAGCTTCTCCATCCTATTGGTCCCTCGCAGACAAAGCCTGTCATTGGACTAAAGTTCGTCAAGCCCGCCCATGAAGGATGCTCATTGGCTGAGATTCCGGTCAACCCGGAAGCCCGCGAAAGCTCAACACAACTTATAAAAGGAGGAAGACCCCCTCTTCTCTCCTCTTTTGGACTCGCTCTTTTGACACGCTCTTTCTGCTCTTTCGTCTCTTTTAACGCCTCTTTGGACGCTTTTTTGCCTCCGTTTGTCGCTCTCTTTTTTGTCCATTGTCTACACACAGCAAGAAAGAACTTTGGGAAGAACAAAGGACTGCCTGAACAAAGACTTCTCCCACGTGTTGCTTTTCCGAGCACAGAGCAGATAACTCATAATTTGTTTATGTAACTTTGTATTTTAATGTTTTTTCTTTTTCTCTTAAATGCCTAGGAATTCCTATTTCTTTGAGCTCAATTCTTAATTGGAGTTAAACTCCAATTTTTATTTATCACTTTTTCTTTGTTAAACTTTCTGTAAAACCACCATTTGTTTTAATTTTAATGTAAGTTTTAATCTTGACTTTATTTTTATAATATTTTTCTTGACCGATCACACACCAGAAGCTATTATTTTATCTAAAGTCCGAAAGTCTTTTTCTAATTTGAGATCTGATTAGATCTAATTATTCTCGAAGACCTCTGGAGCGGCTTGTCTACGAAGGAGAAAACACGCAGCTCTCTTCATCACACGCTGAAGAAACGTCGGCACCATCTGGCTCCGATCCAAGTTACAACTGTGGGTCATTCAGCCAAAATCCAGCTACTTCGACCGCTTGACTTTAAAGGTCAAACTGTGGACCCTGAAATATCTGCGGGCAGATATTTCCCCTAACATCCACGAAATCTTGGGCTGAGGAAATGCCGAACGAGGAATCACGTGAGCTGCAAACTTTAATTCATCTGCTGAATTAAATGTCTGAGGTTCGGTAATAATTTGTATATTTAATCAGATGCAAATTAAGAAGTCCTTAACATAACTCTTCTTTTCATTAAAATTCCATTTTTATTTTCTTAAGATTAATCCAGGACTTTTCATATAATTAGTAAACTTTCTCCATAAATTTGCGTTGTTTCCATAATCTGTTAACTCAAACTGATAGAAATTCATTTCTCAGTTTAACCTTGGTTCCGAAAATATTGACATTGTTAATCTATCATTTACAAGATTGATTTTATGATTAACCCCTTGCACTCCGGGCAATTTTCCTAAAAATGCCAAAAAATAATGTGCCCAAAGCAAATCGAAAGCTGTTATTCAACCCTTTGCAGCATCTTCATGCGGTTGGTCTCATTTAAAAGAAAACACTATGAATTTTTTGGCAAAAAAAACATAATTTCTCTACGTGCTCCGGCCACTGAGTTACAGTCATGTAAACATACTGAATTTGAAGAAAATAAATTTGGACACGGTGTTTTTTTGGATACAAATGCTTGCAAATAACACACAGCTGTCCGATCCAGCTGGAAAATGCAACAGAAATGTAGAACCAAGTGTTATCAAGCTGAGATCCAAATTTGGTAACAATACCACAAAAAATGAATATTTTACACAGCTTTGTTCTCAGGCTGTTCCCAGGAGTTTTTGAACTGTGCCAAATTGTGCCAAATGGCACAGTTCGGAAAAACGTCTGAAACTTTTGAATAATTCAATGTAGAATCTTCATTTTAGGCTCTAATGAAAGGTCACACTCAGGGCTGTGTCTGTGTGTGTGTGTGTGTGGGGGGTCGTGCCCCCCCCCCGCTACCAAGGACGGAGTTCGGCCCTCGCTACATGACGGATTACACTCGTTGCATGTTTCCACAGCAACGCTGTCACAGCGGCTCCCCCCCCCCCTCGCTACTGTGTGTGTGTGTGGGGGGTTGTCCCCCCCCCTCGCTACAGAGGACGGCCATCGCTACATGAAGGAATAGACTCATATGTCTATGTGACGACCGCTGCGCAGTCAGCGCAGCTTCCCCCCACGGACCGTGTTCGGACCGTGAACGCCCCCCCCGCTCCTCTTCTGCAGCGGGGGGGGGGGCGTTCACGGTCCGAACACGGCAAATGAACCGTTTATCGCGGCGCACGAAGTACGAAGTGCGTGCGCCGTACAGTTGTAATTTACTGATCGGTCAAAAGTCATTTTTGGATTACAGTTTTCAGGGAGAAATAATAATTTAGGTTATAACACCTTACCTCTTCACAGCAGCAGAGTCCTGGCGAACTTCTCTTCCCCATTGTCAGACGAACGCGACGCTGGTCCACTCATGGATCCCGATCAAAACATAATTCCAATATTGCGGTTTTGGTGAATGATTTACGACCTTCGTCGTCGGCCTCCGTCGGTCTATGATGATGGAAGAGAATCCTAAACACTCTGCTGGAATTAAATAAAATAAATAAATAAACCACTGCCTGTGACTGCTGAAGCAGTCTCTCTTCACCCAGCTTTAGACAACAGCTCAGCAAACTTCTGTGCTTCAATTGGCTCGCAGCCGTTGGGAGGCGGGTCCTTCTGGCTAGATTTTCATTCATTGGCTCTTAATGGTTTCAGAAACCCAATTCAAGGCTCTTATTAGTCGAATGACAGGTCAATCAGATGAACTAATCTGTTCTGTGTCTGCAGCTTTTTTTTTTCAGTGGCGCTTGGAGGCCAGCACCATCTCCATCTGCACCATCATCAGTATATCATGCGTCATGCGTCCGAGCGCGCACGAGTGCGCTCTCGTGCACCCTCGTGCGCCCTAGGACGCAGAGACTTGCCCGCCCGCGGAACAACGGAGCGCAAGTGGTTAATGAAATTACTGCAATGTCTGTTAATCATTTCGTTTAATAAATATGTGAAAATGAGAGAAGTTGTTGAGAATTTATTTCATTCTGAGTCTGTTTCAAGCCCAGGTATCGAATTCACGGACAAATTTTTGAGACTGATTATTAATACATTTATTGAGTGATTAAACAGGTATAAAGTGAAATTAAAGATTGAATTGCTTCTTAGAGATAGAAGCTGGTGCCCCACGAGTGTTATTAACTTTTCTGGTGTTATGAAATGAGATTTGATCTCAGATTCCAATACATCAATATAATTTAATAATTTTATATCTGATCATATTTATTAATTTCATATTTGTTTATACCATCTTACTTCTGTGTATAAGAGAAGGCTTCTGTGCTCCACCTCCATCTCCTCACAAAGCTGCTCGAACAGGCGTGAGTTAAGGGCGTGTGCTTTGATGTGCTTAATAACTTTAATTACATCATTCAATACGCTGTTAAGTTCCGGTGGCATTTTTCGAGTAGCCAGCATTTCCCTGTAAATGACACAATACGTTGACTCACACTCAGGTGCAACCTCCTTAATCCGAGCAGTTAAACTAGACAGCCTTCCGGTCATGGCAGCAGCTCTGTCTGTGCATATGCCGACACAAAAGGACCATTTCAGTTTTCCTGATATATAATCATCCAGCGACTTGAATGTTATCAGTAACGTATCACGTCACCGAGACAAGCATCTTGACGTGCGTCAAGAGTGAGCCATAGATGCTCCGTACTGTGGGTGTTTATATATTTACATATTTATTCCATCTAGCTACAATGCTCTGCACTGTGTGTTCATATATTCATATATTTATTCCATCCAGCTACAATGCTCTGCACTGTGTGTCTGTGTGTGTGTGTATATATATATATTTTATAGTAATACGTACATATGTTTATTAGCTGCTCTTGCTTGCTTGTTTTTTTTCTTGCCTTCTGATTATTGCTCTGAGTGTTGCTATCCCTGTGCTGTTGCAATCCTGGAATTTCCCCGTTGTGGGACTAATAAAGGCTTATCTTATCTTATCTTAGATGGATGTAACAGAGAGAATCTGGTAATTTTTCAAAATAAAACATGATTCAGAATCATATAATAAATAAAATGGAAGTAATGTAAATTATTTATTCTTTCTGTGTGGCCCGGTACCAAATGGCCCACAGACCGGTACCGGTCCACGGCCCGGGGGTTGGGGACCTCTGGTCTGTATGACAACATTGCCTGTGATGGTCTATATGACATCATAAAGACATCAAGGCAGGCATCATAGGACACTACATCATAGGTAGCCAGTCCTATTGGCATTAACATCACACTTAGGGAAATAGATGGAGAAGGTGTCAGTTTACAGACTCTCATACAGTGGGGCAAAAAAGTATTCAGTCAGCCACCAATTGTGCAAGTTCTCCCACTTATCCAAGATGGCGCCGCGGATGGCAGCCACTGGCTTCTGCTCTCTGGTATTTTTGATAATTTTGTGTGTTTTTTTGGACTTCTGCTCTTCTGTCCGAGTCACCTATTCAAGGGAGGAACTACTTTCACTCAGACTACCTCCCAATGCAACTTCTCCGCCAGTTGCTGCTGCTGATCTGAAGTTTTTTCAGTCAATCTTAGCTGTGGGAGCAGCGGCTATTGGCGCTGGCTGGAAACGAAGGGGGCGTGGTAAACGTGCCGGTGCGCTACTCAGGTTGAAGAAACGAGGATTTCGCACGCCGCTCCCATCGATCCATCTGGCAAATATCCGCTGTTTGGCGAACAAAATGGATGAACTGCTGCTCCTGACTCACAAAAACCTGGATTTTAGCAGATCTGGCGCCCTTTGTTTCACGGAGTCCTGGCTGAGTGAACACATCCCGGACAGCGCAATGCGCCTGGACGGATTCCAACTGTTTCGCGTTGATTGCAGCCGAGAATTCTCTGGAAAGACGAAAGGTGGTGGAATCTGCTTCTACATAAACGAAGGTTGGTGTACTGATGTCACAGTGTTGAAGAAGTTTTGTAGCCCTAACCTAGAGTCACTGTTCATAAACTGAAAACCCTTTTATTCACCGCGAGAGTTCTCCTCCTTTATTCTGGTCGGAATTTATATCCCGCCTGCTGCTTGTACAACGAAGGCACTGCAGCACCTCGCTGACCAGATAGCAGACGTGGAGGAAAAACATCCAGACTCTCTGCTTATCATTCTGGGTGATTTCAATAGAGCTAATCTCACAAATGAGCTTCCTAAATACAGACAGCATATTAAATGTCCCACCAGGGACACAAATACACTTGACCACTGTTACACAGTTTTAAGAAACGCCTATCATGCCGTCCCCCGTGCAGCTCTGGGTTTTTCTGACCACTGTCTGCTCCATCTTATTCCAACATACAGACAGAAACTAAAAACTTCCAAGTCTGTTGTAAGGACTGTGAAGAAATGGACTGAGGAATCAAAGCTGAAGTTACAAGCCTGCTTTGACTGTACAGATTGGAGTGTTTTTGAAGCTGCAGCCATTAACCTAAATGAACTCACTGACACTGTGACGTCATACATCTGTTTCTGCGAGGACACGTGTGTGCACACCAAGACCTTCTGCACATACAACAACAATAAACCCTGGTTCATTCCTAAACTGAAGCAGCTACGTCAGACCAAGGAGGAGGCCTACAGGACTGGTGACTGGACTCTGTACAAGCGGGCCAGAAACATGCTGACGAAGGAGATCAGGCTTGCTAAGAGGAGCTACAGTGTGAAGTTACGAAAAAACTTCTCAGCCAACAACTCTGCTTCTGTCTGGAGAGGCCTACAGAATATCACCAACTACAGGAGACCATCCCCCCACCCTGTGGAAAACCTCCAGCTGGCTAACGACCTAAACAGCTTTTACTGCAGGTTTGAAAAGAACCTACAGTTCTCACCTCCCACCCACACAAAAGGATTATCTGCAGCCCCAGGAACTCCATCCCTCCTCCACTCTGACCTCTCACCAGCACTAACGATCTGTGAAGAAGAGGTGCGCCGGGTCTTTCAGACACAAAAGATCAAGAAGGCTGCAGGACCTGATGGTGTGTCTCCGTCCTGCCTGAGAGTCTGCTCCAACGAGTTGGCCCCCATCTTCACCCGGATCTTTAACAGATCACTGGAGCTGCGTGAAGTGCCTTCCTGCTTCAAACGCTCCATCATCATTCCAGTTCCCAAGAAACCCTCTGTTACAGGATTAAACAACTACAGACATGTTGCCCTGACCTCTGTGGTCATGAAATCCTTGGAGAGATTGGTGCCGAACCACCTGAAGGTCATCACAGGCCCCCTGATGGACCCACTGCAGTTTGCCTACCGGTCAAACAGGTCAGTGGATGATGCAGTGAATATGGGACTACATTACATCCTGCAACACCTCGACTCCCCAGGGACGTACGCCAGGATCCTGTTTGTCGACTTCAGCTCAGCGTTCAACACCATCATCCCAGGCATTCTTCATCAGAAACTCCTCCAGCTCAAGGTGCCCCCCTCCACCTGCCAGTGGATCTCCAGCTTTCTGACTGACGGGTGGCAACAGGTGAAGTTAGGGAGATTTACATCCAGCTTCCGAAAAATTAGTACTGGCGCCCCCCAAGGATGTGTCCTTTCCCCACTGCTCTTCTCCCTCTACTCCAACGACTGCACCTCAGAGGACCCTTTGGTGAAGCTCCTGAAGTTTGCGGACGACACCACAGTCATTGCTTTGATCCGGGATGATGGTGAGTCTGCATACAGGCGGGAGGTGGAGCAGCTGATCCTCTGGTGCGGCCAGAACCATCTTGAACTTAACCCAGCCAAAATGGTGGAGATGACTGTGGATTTCAGGCGACACCCCCCTTCATTCCCCCCACTCACCATCCTCAACAGCACAGTGTCCACTGTGGACTCCTTCAAGTTTCTGGGTACCACAATCTCCCGGAACCGGAAGTGGTCCTCCCATATACACACTGTCGGGAAAAAGGCCCAGCAGAAGTTGTTTTTTCTGCGTCAGCTCAAGAAGTTTGATTTGCCTCAGGAGCTGCTGGTTATCTTCTACACCGCCATCATCCAATCTGTCCTCTGCTTTTCCATCACTGTCTGGTTTGGATCTGCCACTAAACAGGACAAGACCAGACTGCAGCGGATCATTAAGTCTGTGGAGAGGATCATTGGTACCGACCTACCCTCCATTGAGAACTTATATCAGTCCATAACCAGGAAACGGGCGGGAAACATCTGTGCTGACCCATCACACCCCGGCCACAAACTGTTTGAACTTCTATCTTCTGGTCGTCGTTACAGATCACTGAAGGTCAAAACCACCCATCACAGGAACAGTTTCTTTCCTCAAGCCATCACTCTGATGAACTCCTAACATTCACCTAGTCCTACCTGTTGCTGTACTCATGACTTTTCATCCATTATTACATTGCACATAACTCTCACACTGCTTTTTACTTCATTCACATTATATCACTGAATCTGAGTTCACATTGAAATACAGTGTGACTGTATATTTTTTCATATATTTCTGCAAAGTGTGGTTAGTCTGAGTAAATAACTGCATATATTCCTGTATATATTTGCATCCTTTTATAGAAACGTGGACAGACTGTAATTTACTATACATACTCTGTTGTCATTGAATCCTTATTTAAATCCTCCACCTGAACAAGAGAGGTCCAATGATCCTCTCCAATGATCCTGAACAAGCAGAGTCGCAGTCTTACACGCCTCTCTGCAGCTCCTCTTCATCCGCCACCCCTCAGCTTAGCCCCTGTCTTCCCCATCAGAGAATCGTTGTCTGCTCCCTCCAAAGTGAATAAAAATATAATGTATAAGCATCCCAAAGTGATAAAGCAATATATTGGTAAAACTCAAATTAAACATAAAGCCTCTAAATTGAATGATTTGGCCTCTGTTCCTCCTCATAATTTAAAAGTTAAATGTGGTTTATTAAATATTAGGTCTCTAACTCCCAAGTCTCTGTTAGTCCATGATTTGTTAATTTATCATCAGATTGATTTAATATCCCTTACAGAGACTTGGTTAGGGCAAGAGGATTATGTTGGTTTAAATGAATCAACTCCCTCTGGTTATTTAAACTGTCAAAATCCCAGAAGTTCTGGTCGTGGAGGAGGAGTAGCAACAATTTACCATTCCAAATTACTAGTTAATGTAAAGCAAAAAACATGTTATAATTCCTTTGAGGGCCTGGTCCTCAGTATTGGGCACTTTAGCAATTTTAGGTTAAACCCAATTTTATTTGCCATAGTTTATCGTCCCCCATCAACCTACTCAGAATTTTTATCCGAATTTGCTGATTTCTTAGCTGATTTAGTGCTGAAATCTGATAGAATAATTATAGTAGGGGACTTTAATATACATGTGGATGTAGATAGTGACTGCCTTAATGTGGCATTCAATTCAATATTAGATTCGATTGGGTTTTCTCAGAAAGTAGGAAATTCTACTCATTACCTCCACCATACATTGGACCTTGTTTTGACATATGGCATAGAAATAGAAAATCTTGTAGTGTCTCCTCATAACCCTGTACTGTCAGACCATTGTCTGTTAACCTTTGATTTTACTATTTCTGACTATTTGGCTCCAAAAGAAAAATATTATTACAGTAGATGTCTCTCAGATGATGCTGCTTCCAAATTTATGCAGATTGTTTCCTCTATGCCATGTGTCAACACAACGGAAATAAGCTATAGACAGCTTGCTCCTTCTGTAATTGATAACATGGTGGATAATGTTTCAGCTTCTCTGCATCAGACTCTAGACTTGGTGGCCCCCTTAAAAAAGAAAAAGTCTAATCAGAGATTTCTAACTCCTTGGTTCAACACAGAAACTCGTACCTTAAAACAGAAGACTTGTCAATTAGAAAGAAAATGGCGCTCTACTAATTTAGATGAAATCTATTTAGCTTGGAGAAATCATCTTTTAATTAATAAAAAATCTCTTAGAAAAGCTAGAACGAGTTATTACTCTGCATTAATAGAAGAGAACAAGAATAATCCCAGGTTTCTTTTCAGTACTGTAGCCAGGTTGACAAAGAGTCAGGACTCTGTCAATCCTAGCATTCCCTTAGAGCTTACTAGTCAGGACTTTATGAACTTTTTCAATAATAAAATTTCATCCATCAGAGATAAAATCAATCAGATTCTTCCCACAGTTAACTTAAATACTGTAACTACTACAACTCCTTCTATTGATGTCTGTCTTGATGAGTTTACTCCAATCGACCTTTGTGAGTTAGACAAAATAGTTTCCTCATCCAAACCTTCAACTTGTCTTTTAGACCCTATTCCTACCAGGTTATTTAAAGAAGTCTTCCCACTTATTGGTAGCTTTATTCTTCATATAATCAATTCTTCATTAACTTTAGGCCATGTACCGCAGGCTTTTAAAACGGCTGTAATTAAACCCTTACTCAAAAAGCCAACGCTAGATCCAGGAGCTTTAGCTAACTATAGACCAATCTCTAATCTCCCTTTCATTTCAAAAATCTTAGAAAGAGTTGTTGCTACGCAATTATTTGACCACCTGCAGGGAAATGGTTTACTTGAAGAGTTTCAATCTGGGTTTAGAATCCATCATAGTACTGAAACAGCCTTAGCGAAGGTCACTAACGACCTCCTCATTGCATCTGATAATGGACTAGTTTCTGTACTTGTCCTTTTAGACCTTAGTGCAGCTTTTGATACTATCGATCATAACATTCTACTTGATAGATTAGAACACTATGTTGGACTTAATGGAACTTCGTTGCAATGGTTTAGATCTTATTTATCTGATAGGTTCCAGTTTGTTCATGTAAATAATGAGTTTTCTTTCAACTCAAAGCTTAGTCATGGAGTTCCACAGGGATCTGTGCTAGGCCCTACTCTTTTTAGTTTATATATGCTTCCGTTAGGCAACATTATTAGAAAGCACTGTATACATTTTCATTGTTATGCAGATGACACACAATTATACCTGTCAATGAAGCCAGATGATAGTAATCAATTAGCCAAGTTAGAAGCCTGTCTTAAGGAAATCAAAGCTTGGATGACTTGTAATTTCCTGCTATTAAATTCAGATAAGACTGAAGTCATTCTTGTTGGTCCAAAAAACCTTAGAAATTCCTTTCCAAATCAAACTTTCAGTTTGGATGCGGTTACTCTTTCTCTTAATAGCTCTGTGAGGAACCTTGGAGTTATTTTTGATCAGGATTTGTCCTTCAATTCACATACTAAATTTGTTTCTAAGACTGCCTTCTATCATTTGCGTAATATTGCCAAGATTAGGAGCATCTTGTCTCAGAGTGATGCTGAGAAACTGATCCACGCTTTTGTTAGCTCGAGATTAGATTATTGTAATTCTTTATTATCAGGCTGTCCTAAATCATCTTTAAAAAGTCTTCAGCTGATCCAAAATGCTGCAGCAAGAGTTTTAACAGGTACTAGAAAGAGAGATCATATCTCTCCGGTTCTGGCCTCCCTTCATTGGCTTCCCATAGAGTTTAGAATTAAGTTTAAAATCCTTCTTCTTACTTACAAAGCTCTAAACAATCAGGCTCCTTTTTATTTAAAAGATCTGATACTACCGTATTATCCTAACAGAGCACTACGCTCCCAAAATGCAGGATTACTTGTAATACCTAGAATCTCCAAAAGTACAATGGGAGGCAGAGCCTTCAGCTATCAAGCTCCTCTCCTGTGGAATCAGCTGCCAATCTGGATTCGGGAGTCAGACTCGATCTCTGTTTTTAAGAATAGGGCTAAAACCTACCTTTTTGATATAGCCTACAATTAGGGAGGGATCATGTGTTTCTGAACCCTCCCTTAGTTATGCTGCTAATAGGTTTAGTCAGCTGGGGGACCTCCAGTAATGCACTGGGCCTCACTCCTTTCCTCACTCTCTATGAAATATTTTTATTTTTTTTTTTTGCTGGTCATTAACATCTGTTTTTTCTCTCCCATAGATTGAGTCCCCATCGTGCTGTTTGCGCTCTACATGTCTGTTCTTTTCTTCTTCTCTATCCCCTCACCCCCCAGCCAGTCGCAGCAGATGACTGCCCCTCCCTGAGCCTGGTTCTGCTGGAGGTTTCTTCCTGTTAAAAGGGAGTTTTTCCTCTCCACCGTCGCCAAGTGCTTGCTCACAGGGGATCGCCTGATTGCTGGGGTCTTTCTGCAACTGTAGGGGTTCCCCCCTACAGTTGATAGTGCTATGAGATGACTGTTGTTGTGAAATGGCGCTATATAAATAAAGTTGAATTGAACTGAATTGAACAATGAGAGCAAGTTTTTAGCCAAAGTCAATTCCTTGTATGTGTTGTGCATACTTGGCCAATAAAGCTGATTCTGATTCTGATTCTGACTCTGATTAAAAGATGAGAGAGGTCTCCAATTTTCATCATAGGTATACCTCAACTATGAGAGACAAAATGAGAAAAAAAAATCAAGAAAATCACATTGAAGGATTTTTAAAGAATTTATTTGCAAATTATGGTGGAAAATAAGTATTTGGTCACCTACAAACAAGCAAGATTTCTGGCTCTCACAGACCTGTAACTTCTTCTTTAAGAGGCTCCTCTGTCCTTCACTTGTTACCTGTATTAACGGCACCTGTTTGAACTCGTTATCAGTATAAAAGACACCTGTCCACAACCTCAAACAGTCAGACTCCAAACTCCACTATGGCCAAGACCAAAGAGCTGTCAAAGGACACCAGAAACGAAATTGTAGACCTGCACCAGGCTGGGAAGACTGAATCTGCAATAGGTAAGCAGCTTGGTGTGAAGAAATCAACTGTGGGAGCAATTATTAGAAAATGGAAGACATACAAGACCACTGACAATCTCCCTCGATCTGGGGCTCCATGCAAGATCTCACCCCGTGGGGTCAAAATGATCACGAGAACGGTGAGCAAAAATCCCAGAACCACATGGGGGGACCTAGTGAATGACCTGCAGAGAGCTGGGACCAAAATAACAAAGGCTACCATCAGTAACACACTACGCCGCCAGGGACTCAAATCTTGCAGTGCCAGACGTGTCCCCCTGCTTAAGCCAGTACATGTCCAGGCCTGTCTGAAGTTTGCTAGAGAGCATTTGGATGATCCCGAAGAGGATTGGGAGAATGTCATATAGTCAGATGAAACCAAAATAGAACTTTTTGGTAAAAACTCAACTTGTGTTTGGAGGAGAAAGAATGCTGAGTTGCATCCAAAGAACACCATACCTACTGTGAAGCATGGGGGTGGAAACATCATGCTTTGGGGCTGTTTTTCTGCAAAGGGACCAGGACGACTGATCCGTGCAAAGGAAAGAATGAATGGGGCCATGTATCGTGAGATTTTGAGTGTAAACCTCCTTCCATCAGCAAGGGCATTGAAGATGAAACGTGGCTGGGTCTTTCAGCATGACAATGATCCTAAACACACCACCCGGGCAACAAAGGAGTGGCTTCGTAAGAAGCATTTCAAGGTCCTGGAGTGGCCTAGCCAGTCTCCAGATCTCAACCCCATAGAAAATCTTTGGAGGGAGTTAAAAGTCCGTGTTGCCCAGCGACAGCTCCAAAACATCACTGCTCTAGAGGAGATCTGCATGGAAGAATGGGCCAAAATACCAGCAACAGTGTGTGAAAACCTTGTGAAGTCTTACAGAAAATGTTTGACCTCTGTCATTGCCAACAAAGGGTATATAACAAAGTATTGAGATGAACTTTTGTTATTGACCAAATACTTATTTTAATGAGGAATTTACCAATTAATTCATTAAAAGTCCTTTAATGTGATTTTCTGGATTTTTTTTTCTCATTTTGTCTCTCATAGTTGAGGTATACCTATGAAGAAGATTGGAGACCTCTCTCATCTTTTAAGTGGGAGAACTTGCACAATTGGTGGCTGACTACATACTTTTTTACCCCACTGTATGTGGTAGAGCAAAGACGATTAATTAACAACTATCAGAATGGTTTTAGAAGAGGAAGATCCACAGTGGATGCTCTAGTTAGGGTAAGTAATGATATTGAAAAGACTCTCAAAATGAAAGAAGTAATGGTTATAGTTTATCTGGATATTGAAAAGTCTTATGACTCACTGTGGAGGGATGGACTTCTTATCAAACTGAATAAAATGTGCATTGGTGATAGGATGTATAATTGGATCATGGATTTTTTTTTTTTTAACACACAGGACAATTAGGGTTAAAGTAGAATCAGAAGTTTCTAATGACTTTTAAATTTAAAATGGTGTTCCTCAGGGGAATGTGATAAGCCCAGTTTTATTCAACATAATGATTCGGTTCAGGTTCAGGTTACTTTATTTGTACCCGTAGGTAGATTTGTTTTGCAGTCAGGTGACATCCATATTTACAAACTACAATTACATTCAACATGAACACAAACACAGGCACACATGAAGCTGACTATAAACATGATAAAAGTACTCAAGGATCCACCAATCAGGACATAGGACAACGAAATGAGAGAAAAAACAGAGATAAGAGAGAAGGGCCATATTAAAAAGTTAAAGACTAGTCAAAGAGGTTAAAAACTCAAAGTCTAAAACCCAATAAAAGATTTAGAACCCAAATAAAAAACCTACAAATATAAGTAAATATAAAATAAAATTAATAAATAGGTAACTAAATTATGTGCAATATATTGTTACATCTTGTTCAACTCTTTAACAGCAGCAGGAACAAAGCTGTTTTTGTAGCGCTGGGTTTTACTTTTTGGGACAGCAAACCTCCCGTCTGGAGGGAAGAAGCTGAAAGTGGCAGTGCAACGGGTGGGAGTCATCATTTAAAATGGAGGTAGCAATCCTCTGTACCTGTCTGGTGTACAGGGATGTCAGGCTCAGCTGTGACTCACCAAGAAAATGACTGGACCATTTAACAACCTGATCCAAGGATTTCCTCTGTTTCAGTTTTGTCTGACCAAACCATGACACTAAAGAAAAGGATAAAACAGATTCAATAAAAGCCCGATAAAACATTGTCATTATGGTTTGGTCAGTTTAGAAGCGTGCAAGTTTCCTTAAACAATGTAAATGTTGCTGACCCTTTTTGCACACCCTTTCACAGTTCTCTTCAAAGTTTAAATTACTATCAATAATCGTCCCAAGATATTTGTAGGATTGCACACATTCAATGGTCTGGCCTTTTAGTACAGTGACTTTGTGCCTGGGAGTTTTCCTCCTAAAGTCAATAATCATAGCTTTAGTTTTTGTCGTATTCAGCTGCAGGTAGGAATCCTCATACCAGTGAACAAAATCATCAACTACTGGGCCGTGGCCACTCTCACCATCCTGGAGGAGACTGACAACAACTGAATCATCAGCATACTTTATAATGTGTCTGTTGTCATGTCTGCTCCGACACATGCTTGTGTACAGGATGAAGAGTAATGGTGACAACACACACCCCTGAGGAGAGCCAGTAGAAGAACACTTTTGGTCAGACAATGTACCATTGACCCTTACTCTCTGTGTCCTGTTGGTTAAAAAATCCAGAATTCAACCCACCAGATTATTGCTCAAATCAAATTGTTGCAGGAGCCTTTCAACTAAAATATGAGGTTGGATTGTATTAAAGGCGGAAGAAAAGTCCACAAATAAAAAACTGGAGTGTGTCCCATTAAAATCCAGATGTTTAAAAAGCATGTTAAACAGAGTGACAGTGGCATCCTCCACTCCTCTGTGAGGCCTACAGGCAAACTGCAAAGGATCTAATGCATGCTCAGTCTGCTTTAGGACCTCAAATCTGAACAGTTTTTCAAAAATTTTCATTAAAATTGAGGTCAAAGCAACTGGTCTAAAATCATTTACCATTTTAGGACAGCTGGACTTTGGAACCAGGGCAACCATGGCATCTTTCCAGATCTTAGGCACATGTTGTGTCTGTAAGGACTTATTGAAAATATAGTGAAACACAGGACTCAGTTCATGTGCACAGGACTTTACCAAGCGCCCACATATATTATCAGGGCCCTGACTTTTGTTCACTTTTACAGCACAGAGTGCCCTTTTAACATCCTGCACCTCAATATTAAAGTGCTGATTATCTTTGAGTTTCTGTTTCAAATCTTGGGTTTCTGTGCTAAAATCAAAGGAATCAAAATGACCATAAAAACAATTAAGAGCATTAGCCAGTTCTGTGTCTGAACTAAAACCATCTAAAAACACACGATTACTGTGCTCAGTGCTCTGAAGGCCTGCAATAGTTTTCATACTGGCCCAGGCTGAACCAAACTTCTTTGTTGCCATCTTGCTTTCCAACTCTGATTTATAATTCTGTTTTGCTCTTAAAATTTCGGCCTTCAGCTCTTTTGTGGCTACCTGTAGCTCAGAAACAACCCCCTGTTTAAAGGCAAGTGCTTTCCTCTGTAAGCAGGATTTAACTGATTTTGTAACCCATAGCTTGCTGTTGGGATATATTTTGACACATTTACGTGGAACGATCATGTCTCTACAGAAAGCCATGTATGAGCATGTCACGTCCACTAAAGAGTCCACATCTTCTCCGCAGGTGAGCATGAACACCTCCCAGTCCGTACAGTTAAAGCATTCCTGGAGGCAGTGCACTGAATCCTCTGACCAAACGTTTATGTTTCTGGTCTTCGCCTTGCCTCTTCTGAGAGCAGTTTTATATGTGGGCAGCAAATGTACACAGTTGTGATCTGAGGATCCTAAAGGAGGAAGGGGAAGTGATTTAAAGGCCGCCTCTGTGGATCCGTAGCACTTGTCCAATGTCTTTTTTTCACATGGTTGGACAGGAGACATAAGCCTGTTTTCCACTAGCCCAGCACACCTCGGTACGACTCGATTCACTTCAGTACGGCTTGGAATGCTTCTGTCTCCATTAGCACAGTGTTGTGGGGCAGCAGCAGATTCTCAGCGAGGCGGGGCCACACTCCCGTGATGTTATGCACCGGACTGAGTCCTTATTTACACGAGACAAAAAATGGAGGAGCCAAGGATTATTGCCTTGCTCGCTCTGTGGTTTTATCTCACAATTAATTTTATCTCATAATTAAGCTGCAACAACACAAGTCACTTTTGTTTTGAATTAACTGCCAAATGACCTAGAAATAATGAGCTGAAACTTGTTTTTATTCGTATTAAATAATGAGACGGTGGCACACTGTCCAACACCACATCCTAGGGCATTTTGGATGTACTGAATTAAAAAAATTCATGTTTTTCACCTTCAGGTCAACGTTTGGAACAACAGTATTATTATTTTCCGTTTAGATGATGCTACACTCCTTCTAAAGTATTGTAAATCTCTGAATTTGGAATGCCGATAGAACATTCAATTTACATATACTTGTGCCTTTGACTTGGTGCTAATTTTTTATGATATTTCAATAAAAAGAACAGAAAGCTTACAAAAAGATTTCTTTTTTGGTCTAGTTAAAAATTACATTACCTTTACAATGGTTGACCCTCAGCATCATTTTGATCAGGCTAGGCAATGGAATTTCTATGTAATTATACTGTTTTATAATTCAGTGTTATAACAGACAAACCACACTTTCCAAAACAATTCCATTTTATTATATACAAAATATTAAAATAAAAAAAAACTTTGCAACACAACATGAAGGTTAATCGACATTTTATACATGCCGACCACTGAGTGCTGAGACTCGGCTGAATTAATCCGTCTCTGCCAGCTGTGGGTCAGGAAGGCTCGGTTGAATAATCCATGCGGGCTGTCGCGGCGGACGCGTGGGATGATTCTACAAGGAAAATGCACACAATAAAATACAGCACGAAATATATACAGAAAAGACAATAGTTTTTAACAAGAATACATAAGCTTATTTCAGCGTATTGTTCACATGAATAATTACAATAAAAGCTTTAGTCCGCAGTGTGCTGCAATAAAGCAGCGATCCATCCACAAATGAACAGCTTTTTTATTGCATAAATAAACTGAGCGTCTTACCGAATATATTTGCGAAAAAACGCACAATAAAAAAAAAATTAAAACTCACCGTTAAAGGACTCCGATGTCGAGACCTCCCGGTATATTTTTTCATTCCGGGCGGCTCCGTCTAACTCGCGCTGAATATGTTCGTCTGACAATGCAGTCAGCAGACACTGCAGCTCCTTACTGGTCCATGGAACACCCTTATTACGCGAAGCCATTTTTGATAGAGAATAAATGAAAATAGCACAGCAATACACTGAAAAGGAACCGCCAACAGTGGTTGCGTGCTGAGTAAAGGCGGTCGTGAAGATTCTTTTTTTTTTTTTTTTTTCAAAAACTTTATTGAGAAGGTCGTGAAGATTTGGTAGATGAGGAGAAGGAGAGGGGCGGTTACAACCTGACCAATCAGCGCCGGTTACGACCTGACCAATCAGCGGCGACCAGTCTGTTAACGTCACAACACGGCACAGCTCAGCACTGCTGTACCCTGCCCTGGAGCGGGGCTGAGAATCGCGGCTGTTAAACCGTGTTGGGGCTTGTGGAAAAGCGTACAAAGCGTGCTGAGCCGTCCCGTGTCGCGCTAAAGCGTGCTAGTGGAAAAGGCCCTATACTGATAAAAGTTTTTAAGTGTCTTCTTTAAATACACATGGTTAAAATCCCCAATGATAAAATTTGGAGCCTCTGGGGAAATCGACTGCAACCGCTGTACCACATCAAAGACAGTGCTGGAGGCGGAGGCAGCATCTGCTCTCGGGTGAATGCACACAGTCGTTATGAAAAGTTGGGAGAACTCGCGGGGCAGATAAAAGGGGCGTAGTTACATGGACAGAAGCTCCACATCTGGTGTACAGATGCGCTCTCTGACCGTGACAGATGTACAGTACTGTTTATTAATATACAAACATACGCCGCCCCCCTGACGTTTCCCTGTTACTTCTTCCTGAGCCATCAATCCACAGGTCTGCATCCTGGTCATGCACCCTAAGCCACGTCTCCGTGTAAGCCATGACACAGCAGTTCTTGAAATCCTTCTGATATCATACATTTCCTTGAATTTCATCCACTTTATTTCTCAGGGATTGTACGTTCCCCATAATAATGGAAGGAAGAGAAATGCGGTTAAGCTGACGCCTCCTCAGGTTTAATCTTACGCTACCACGCTTTCCATGTTTCCTCTTCTTGTCTCTCTTTTCATCGCTCTGTCCATGAAAATCTCTTAAAATAAAGTCCGGCAGTTGCGGTACAGACTCAAACACAGATGCTGCTTTATCCATGTTTAAATGCAGTAACATTTCTCTGGAATACTGCGTTCCTCACGGCATGATCGCAATCGCACTTACCTCCAAGACAAAGAGCCAGTAAGAAAGAAACAACAGTGCAAAAACAAGAAGGAAATCCATACTGATTAATGGCTTGTTTGAAAATCAAGAGGGATCCATCAAAACAGCACTATATGCAGATGATGGAGCCATATGGATGAGGGGAAGAAAAGAGAAATTTGTGTTCAAAAACATCAGGAAAGCAATGGAAAAGGAGGAAACGTGGTCATATGAGTGGGGATTTAAATTTTCAAACAGTAAAAACTGCTATATGATTTTCACAAGAAAACGCAGAACTGCTACAGAACCATTAACATTATATAATCAACCAATAGAGAAAGTGAGTGAGTTCAAATATCAGGATTATGGTCTGATAGTGCATACACATGGAGAGTTCATGTTGAAAATCTGGAGACAAAGTGCAAAAAAGTCATTAATCTCATAAAAGCCGTAGCTGGACACAAATGGGGTGCAGATAAACAGGCATCAATTGACATTTACAAATCACTAATGAGATGGACAATAGACAATGGATGCATGATTTATGGAGCAGCAGCAAAGATGACTCTGGAAAAAATAGAATGCAGCATAGAGCGCTTCGCCTGTGCAATGGAGCCATCAAAACAACACCAAACAATGCAGTTTTAATAGAAGCAGGAGAAATGTCACTGGATTTGAGAAGCGATAAACTCACATTATCATACTGGGTCAAGCTGAAAGGAAGTGAGGAAGCGAATATTTCAAAAACAACACACCAACACTGCTGGGAATATTCTAACTTCCAGGGACAGGGGTTTGGGTGGACAACTGAAAGAAAAGCCAGAATGTATGAACTAGATACTATTGATATTGTCATGAATCTGGGTTTGGCAGTTCCACACCCAATTCTGGCTCATTGTTGTTTTTTTTCCCTATTTTCCATCAGGCACGTCAGGTAGCTGTTTGGGTCCTCCGCTCCCTGACAGCTTGGGCACGCCTCCTCCTCTTGTCAGTGCCATCACCATTCCGGATGTTCACACACATACACACACTCACTCCATTCATTCCTATTCACACGCTCATACACTCACACATGCACACCAGTGCTTAATTATTGTTCAGGCCACATTTCCTCACACCGGCAATCTCTTCCCTTGTTTGCATTATGATTATAAATACGCTGCGTTTGTGGGAAGCGATTGTCACAGCATTCACCTCCATATGTGGCAGCAAGTTTTCCATATATGGGTTTTCACTATCAACGTGTTATTCAGCCAGTCATTTCAAGTTCGGTTAATCCCTTGGTGTTAACGGCTGACCCTTCTTTACTGCTTCATCCACCAGACTGCACGGATCGCCCCGGATTGCTCCAGACCCGTAAGTTTCATGTTTGCCTTTCTCTCTGTGTTGATAGTAGCTCTGCGGCACTAGGCATTCCCTTCGCCGGGCTGTAGAGCATCCGGTAGGCACCCTCTATGTCTGGTGGCCTTATCTCTACATGATCGCCTATGATGTTCCTATGATCTCTACATGATGTCTATATAGGCATCACCCACGATCATAGGACTCACGATGACATCATCAAAGATCATAGGACTCGCTATGATATCATCAAAGATCAAATGCAGGCATCATAGGACTCCCTATGCCATCATCAAAGATCAAAGGCAGTCATCATAGGACTCACTATGACATCATTAAAGATCATAGGACTTACTATGACATCATCAAAGATCAAAGGCAGGCATTGGCCTTGCTAAAAGATTATTGGGCTCGCTATGACATCATCAAAGATCAAAGGTAGGCATCACTCACGATCATTGGACTCTCAATGACATCATCACAGATCAAAGGCAGGCATCACTCACGATCATAGGATTCGCTATGACATTATCAAAGATCATAGGACTCGCTATGACACCATCAAAGATCAAAGGCAGACATCACTGAACGAGTGCTGACGTGCTTGCTTACACCCTTACACCTACTTTCTACAGGCATGCAGAAATACATGCTTATACTTGGTTTCTACGGGCATGCACAGGTATGCACTAGTTTATGCAATAGCATATTTGTGGAGTTTTACAGTATGCACGGTGAGGAAGAGGAACTAAAGAATAATAAACACAGCTTTCTTATCTATCTATAGCAAGTGCATACCCGTGCATGCCCATAGAAACCAAGGACCCATAAGGCACCCAGCCAACACAGCCGAGAGGATCGGGATTCGTACAGACGATTGTTGACCGTGTTTCTAACCTTGCGACCCTTAGAGCCCCCGGGTTTTGTCTGAGGTGGCAGTACGGGACACCTCATCGCTCATAACATTCGCTGTTTGTGGGCGTGGTCATTGCGTTGCAATACCGGATCGTGTTTACCGTGCACAAATAGTGCGGCCCTAAGGTCACTTGGGCACAGGACGATCGAGTTTTGCGGTCTAGTGAAAAAACGATCCAGATTATAAAGCAAGAGCTTGTGATTACCAGTGTACACTAGCACCAAATGAGACCAGAGGAGCGCCACTGCGATCTTTGTGTCAACCGAAATGTCAGGTGATCAAGCTACATCGCCCCATTCGCGCAGGGGAGCAGCGGACAGGTTTTCGATCAAATACTGGAGAGCTCTGATCTCAAAATTGGACGCCTGGTTTGAGTCCCTATATTGCTGCAGACGTTTTAACAAGGCTCTCCCCACAGCGTTGGCCCGATCGTGACAATCTGTCAAAAAGCACAGTCTGCAGTACAGGAGCACCAGCTTTCCTAAAAATATGACTGAGGTAGGACCCTTGTGGATTAAAGTCGTGAACGTCCCGTGTTTGCGGACATCGAAAGGAAGGTAGGCTCGAGGTCTTGGGTACCACACGTTAGAACCCGATATCAATTCTCTGTGCTTTACCAGACACTGTGTTAAGGCTTCGCCGTACAGTTGAATCTCGGCAGTGGTGGCGTGCTCGAGCTTATCGACCAGATATTTTAGCAAGAAGTCATACCTTATTATGTCTATGTGGGACCCAGGGCACACGCCAGGTCGATCGGAAAGGGGGACGCCCGAACTCTTTTTCGTTGCAATAGTCATCAAGGCGTGCTATGGTAGATTACCCACTTAGGATGACAGCGAGGAGCGGACACTGGGGCTCGAGTCAGCCAACGGGTTCTTTGACTACGATGACGCCAGCAGAAAGCGACCCAAGTTGCAGTCGGGGTGCGTCGAGTCGAGGGATTGGAACCGGGTTATTACCATCAATGCTGAATACAGGCGGCTGTATTGTGAGCTGAGAAATAAGGCACTAGTGGAGATAAGGACTCTGGTGAGACAATACGTGGAAAAACTGAGCACAATCTCCACCTCCTACGATTTCATGAACATACTGTATATGGAATATGTTCATTCTATCCACCCAATGTCATTAAACCGTGTCAGGGCGAGCTTCCCGTGTGCAAGTTCACTCATTTGCAGGGCGGTTCCAAAGACCACGCTAGACTTGTTTCGGTCAGCAGTATACTGAGCCCGCTCATAGGTGCCTGAGTTCAGTAAGGGGAGCCAGGCCTAACTCCGTGTCAGGAGGCCGATTATCACAGGGCGATTGAAGTTTGCTAAACTCAATCCTCGAAGCAAAATGAGAGTCCCGAGAGTATCAAATTGTAATTTGGGTAGTACACTGGGCAGCCTGGAAAATCAGTTCATTTTCATGGTGAGAAAAGACTTGCATGCTTTAGGGTGTGCATATAGGCAAATTGTAATTATGGTACAACTTTTGTATCTCAATGTACTCCATTTTCTGCATTTGTAACTTGTGGGTTGTTTCTACTGTGGTGTTCATGGTATGTATAATGTCAATCAAAAATACATCCATCCATCCATCCATCCATCCATCCACCCACCCATCCGCCCACCCACCCACCCATCCATCCATCCATCCATCCATGCTTTTCCGGAGGTCCAGGTCATGGAGGCAGCAGTTCAAGCAGAGAAGCCCAGACTTCCCTCTCCCCAGCCACCTGCTCCAGCTCTTCGGAAGGCATAGTCTCTCCAGCAAGTCCTGGGTCTGCCCCCGGTGTCTCCTCCCAGTGGGACATGCCCGAAACACCTCAAGTGGGAGGCGTCCAGGAGGCATCCTAATCAGATGCCCATACCACCTCAACTGACTCCTTTCAACGTGGAGGAGCAGCGGTTCTACTCCTCACCCTATCTCTGAGGGTGAGTCCAGCAATCCTACGGAGAAAGCTCATTTCAGCCGCTTGTATCCGCGATCTCGTTCTTTCGGTCATTACCTAAAGCTCGTGACCATAGGTGAGAGTAAGAACGTAGATTGACTGGTAAATCGACAGCTTTGCCTTAGAACTAAGCTCCCTCTTCACCACAACAGACCGGTACAACGTTCGCATCACTGCAGATGCTGCTCCGATCAATCTCTCGCTTGATTTTCCCCTCACTCGTGAATAAGACCCCAAGATACTTAAACTCCTCCACTTGGGGCAGGATCCTGTCCCCAACCCAGCGAGGACAATCCACCTTCTTCCGGCTGAGGACCATGGACTCAGACTTGGAGGTGCTGATTCTCATCCCAGCCGCTTCACACTCAGCGGCAAACCATCCCAGCAAGAGCTGTAGGTCATTGCTAGATGAAGCCAACAGGACAACATCATCTGCAAACATCTAAAAAAATCATGTCACACCTAATACCCTTGGTATGTTTTTATTTTAAAACACACAAAAGAATACAATACAACAGCAATCGCCACAATAAACATGTACAGAACAAACACAATACCATGGGATACATCTTCACCGGGAGTTGTCAAACTCGAATTCCATGTCATTGTCAAATATTGTCAAGTTGTTTACTTTACCGCAGTTCCCGTTCAGTTCATGGTGCCAACTAGGGCTGTCCGTTGTGTTCAGAGGTGAGTCATTGGTCACTGAGCAAGACGGTTTGCTACCTAACCTGATCCTCTTCTCTTCTGAGCTAGAGCGGTCATCAGTGCCTTGTTTCAAGCTGCTGTCAGGTGAGTAGCAAATCAGAACGGGAGGTTTCGCAGTCCGGTGATAGTCAGCTTGACCGATTACTTCAATGTTTGCCTCTTTAGCGGCCGCTGCCAGCAGCTCGAACTCTTCCTTGTTCATATCCAGTGCCAACATTCTAATGCAATTCACATGCATTTGGGGTAACATGAATGAAACCTCCCTCTTCATCTTCTTCACTATCTCGTTGATCGTACTCTTTGTCTCCCGGGTGAGACAATGTAGCTCTTTGAGTCCGCGTCGGTAGTACAGCCTCGTGTCCACGCACCTGTTGCTGAAGACCTTCACTGGGTAGCAGCTACCTTTCTTGGAAAGTTTACCCGAGGCGTAGCTGTTAGTGCTGTTTGAGAATATCCTCATGCTACAAAATACCATTAGAGGAACATGAACCATGCACTCTTCATTTTCATAGAGAGACGCCATAGTCATTTTGTGATTGTCGTTTATGAACAGCACTCTGTTGTAGAAAATCTTTTTCTCTTTCATTATTTTCTCGACCTCCTGCTGCGTAGCTCCAATTATGTTAAGCGATTTCCGTATATAGTCAGGGAGCCTGTGGTCGTCGGCACTCAGCCATTCCATGTTGTTCAGATTGTCCCTCTGTCTATTTGAATTACTGAAGACATGCCCTGTGAATTTTAACAAGTCCCCGTATGAGACTTTGAACACATTCGCACTGTTCTGATCTTCATCTATTTTGAATTTGCTGTACATGGTAAGGGATGTCATGCTTCTGCACAGATTTACATCTTTGCCCTTGGGACTATAGGCAACGCGAGCTAGCTCAGTGCAAAGGAATCCCATGACCATCATCGTCGTCTGTCTCATGGTCATAGCTAAAGTGAGCATACACATTGGTAACGCTCCATGGCACACGGTTAACTGATACTTGCTGGACGTTGTCAGGGTCCCACAGTGTATTAGGCAGCTGTACCCTGTGTCACCCATAGCCTTGACGTTTGCAACCACGGTGAATTCACCGCTGTTTAGCCTGTGATGGTAACGGGCATAGAAGAAGATGTCTGTGAGCGCTGCACAATTTACAGTGTCCGAATTATATTTTGTAGATAACACACTGTGCATTTTACTACCAGCCCTGGCCTTGCGATCAGGGGTCAACGCGATGTTTAACATGGTGCTCATCATGGTGTTACTAGAAATCCTCAGTGTTACCGACGTGAACACACCATAGGCCCCCTGACTCTGAGGTGTCTTGTCTTCGGTGCCCGTGAAAACATAACCGAAGTAAAGAGAAGAACCTTAGTCCTGTCCTGCAAAACCCACGCCTGTTACATACAGTATAAGCAGCTCTGCGATAGCAGCTGTAGTCAGTCATTATGTTCGTACTCTGGTGACGAACAACTTCACAGAACTTACTCATGGAACCCTGGATGGTTTTCACCACATCTTCCAGAAACTGTTAGCATGACACGGTAACATTGAATACTGTACCAAACACGGCGCATTCCATATACGCCAGCACGTTATCACACACGAGATACGAGGCGATCTTTGTTACCTTCTCACCAGTTTGACCTCCCATTAATTTCAACCCTCTGCCTTTGATCATATTCAACCTGTCACCCATCTGCGGTGCTACAAACCATAGCTTTTTACTCATTTGTTCCATAGCTTTAGGTCCCTGCATACGGTTCAATATGCTATGTTCAGTCCATCCTATGTCCGCCGACCCCGACACGTCAGCACCAGTTTCATCTAGTTCGTACCCGGTGAACAACTTGTAACAGGTAATCTTCGACTGGCCATTGTCAGGTTCCCTGAAAGCGTTTTCCATCTTCTTATTCATTCTCCCTGAGGATTTTTCATAATACGGGAAGAACATCGGCTTTAAAATGGTTGTTGCACACAGGGGCTGACAGAAGTTGGCTTCCAGGAACACGGACGATGCTACACTCATAATAGTAGCTAGGTCTGTCTCTTTGATGCAGCTGCTCACAAAAATGGCCAAAAGTTGAATCAGATACAGGAACAACATGTGGTCGGGTTCCTTGTCCGTCCGGTGAGGAATGTCATCACAGAGCGAAGCTTTATCGAACAAACACAGGAGCTTGCACAGTAGAGATATAATCCCTCTAGCGCTACTTTTCTCGAATGCCTTAAAAACCTCAGGATATGAGTCACCGTGAGCCGATGACGTCTTATTGACAGTGACCGAGAGATCCTCGTCGTCAGTCAAGCTCTTGCTGTACACAGACCTTTTCTCGAGTGAACAGCCTGCACAGACCCAGGAACAATGTCTGCTCTAGATCCAACCTTAATTTAGGTAGACTCCGTAAGGCCAAGAAGTGACCCAGGTGTTCCATGTGCAATTTTAGAACTTTGCCGCGAAACAGATCCAGATTGTAGAGATGGAAAGCAACGGGGGATTTGATGAGCACCAGGCTGAATGAGTTGGCAGGGCAGGGGTACATATATAATTCCAGAGTCATGTGGTCCCATCACTATGCAAAATCTGTCCTGCTGCAGGTGTACCTGGAGTGCCTTAATGGAGTTTGCCATTATAAATTGAGAGAACCTGGAGCCACACAGTCACTGAAAACTAAACTCGTGAAGCTGTTGACGGCCAAAGTGAAAGTGGCAGAGTGGTACAGCGATGTCTACAGTCTTTGTTTGTGTTTATGGGACCAACTGTCATTGACTCTGACCGAAGACTTCCGGCTGTCAAGCCCAGCTGCTCCGGGACAGCTGTCTGTTATTATTATCAATTACCTTCCCCGCTCCTGATTGGGTTCTGTCCCTCATTTAAGGGAGCAGCTGAGAATCACTCCTTGCTGCGACCTAAGCAGAAGAAAGATGTACATTGTGTTTCCGCGACTGGAGTTCCTACGTCCAACTCCAGTTTCCTCGGTGTTTCTGCTGTTCCTCACCCACCTGTAAGTGTTAGTGCTCAGCGTGGGTTTCTTCCTCGCTGCACTCCTTAGCCTCTCACCCTAGTTGGAGTCTACTTTGTGTATGTGCGTAATTTTGCCCCTCGTGGCTCTTTACTTTGGCATTTGTGTGTATTGTTCCTTTGTTAATAAAGTTACGCAAACTCACTGGTCGCCTATAGCGTCTCCTTTATGGCTCGTGAGAGCCATTCATGACAGTAGGTCGCAGCCAGACTGAGACGCCGGAAACCGTGAGTTTAGCTAATTTGGACTTGTTGTCTTACCCTTCTTCTGGGTACTGGCGAGCTGGAGTTATGTCGTCCTTCAGGAGGCGCGTGCGGCGCCCAGGCTACGATCTCACAGAAGCCCTGGACTACGTGGATGGGACGCTTTTCACCGCGGGCCTCTATGACACTCCCAGCGATGTACACCGGCACCTGGACCTCGCTGAGGATATTATTAACGGCCTTCCTCGCTACTTCCAACATCCCGAAGTTAAGGCGAGGAGGGCAGACATCTCTGTGCTCCAGGAGAAACTCCGTGGGCTTGAGGAAAACTCTGGCAGGAAGCCGAAGACAAGGCACCATTGCTCCTCGCTTCGGGATCCCGCTCCAGCCTCCGATCCAGCCCAGGAGTTCGCACCACCCCGGGGTTACCCTCATGAAACAGTGACGTCACCCAGGATTCCCCCGGAGACAATACAGGTGACAGCAATCTGCATTCAGGACCGAGTGGCTGCTGCTCGCTCCGCCGCCCATCCCACTGCAATTATGAAGCACGTGACGGCGGCGGTCAGGCTGGTAGAGAAGAACCCAGAGCTGCATGATTATTGGGAATACGCTGACCTGCTCACTTCAGTTTCTGCGCAGGAGCGGTGTTTCCCTAATCTCATATTCGCCTCACCCTCGGCCAGAAGAAGTCACTCCCAACCCTCTCAGACACCTCAGAGAGAACCCCGTCTGGATCCAGCTCCGGGTAGTCGCACAAACTCAATCTCCCTGCCAGCTGTTGCCTCCGTGTCTCGCCAAAGAGGTAAATCAGCCTTTTCCGGGTCATCTCTCCCCGCTGTCCCATCAGCTTTGGGTTCCCGGTTCGCCTTGGCCATTTCTCCCCCCTCTTCGACACTCACTCCAGCTGCTGTGAGGAGCATGAGTCTGTCTCCGGATGCCCCCGGTTCTGATCCAGTGCGAGAGGCTCCTCCTCGTCTTCCCAGGGGGTCCTCCACTTCCATCCAGAGGGGGAAGGGAAGACTCAAGTCCACTGCGGCGGGTTCCACCAGTTCTCTGGGAATCAGGCAAGTGCCTTTTCATTCTCTTCCTCTAATTGATGAATTGCCTTGTTTGATTCCTGGAGGTGGAGTTCGGGGTTCCCAGTCCCCTGAGCTCTCTCCACCTGCTGCAGACATAAGATATGAACCTGCGCCTTCTGTGTCTCTCCCCCTTGAGCGCTCCCTGGTTCTGGGACTACACCACCGGACGAGGAGGGAGCCTGTGGCCCTGGGAAGCCTGATTCCAGCCCCGCAGCCACGTCATGGGCAGAGGAGGAGTTCGGACTGCCACTTGGAACCTGCGGCAACGACAAAGCGTCCCCGGGTCTCCACGGAGGAATGGTTCGGCTCAGCAGAGCCCAGATCCCCTGCCACCACGCCGTGCGGGCCTTCGACGGGGACTTTGGCGCCAGGTGACCTTCAGACTGTGGTAACCATCATGCCAGCTGCGGAGCCCGTTGCAGTCGAGTGGGAGCCGGAAGACGAACTCCTGCATACTGAACCTGGATCGTCGAAGTCCTGGATGGCATGAGAACCTGAGATCAGGTAAGTGCTCAATATTGTCTTTGTCTTTTCCATGATTGAGCATTTTTGCCTGTCTCTTGGGGGGGGCGAGCCGGGTGCAGCCGTTCACTGCATCCGAGCTTGTCTCGTCGGGTTCTGGCGCTTCCAGTGAGCCTGATCCCGGTTCCTTTTGTTCCTCTGAGCCTTTCCCCACGGTCACCGGAGACGAATCCGCTCTGGTTGTCGCCATGGAGGTTCCGGTTCTGTGCACGAAGTTCGCCTCTGAAGCTGCGCTGGTCCAATCGGGGCCTACCGGGAGTGCCGCGCCGGTCCGGTTAAAGGCTGGTGAGGGAACTGGAGGATCGTTTTCCCCGGACGTTGGGCTGATTCCGTCCCTTGCCTCCATCTTCTCTCCTCCGGGTGCTGTTGGGGTTCCCCTCATCCGGGTCACTTTCCTCCTGTCCCGCAGATCTGCCTTTTCCCCCTTGGTGAGGAAGCCGCACCTAAGCTTCTCCCTCTGCTCTTGGTGGTCTGAGGACGTGGGAGGACCGCCTGCGAAACCGTCTGGTCGGTTCGGTGATCTGGGTGGGTCTCCTGAGATACTGTGTTCCCAAGCCTGGGACTCAGGTAGGCCGCCCAAACTGTGGATGTCGCTCCTGGCCAGGTGGAATCCGGGTCTGGGTCGCCCGCCGGACGAACTGTCATCTCTTGCCCCTCTCCACCTGCTGGCATCCCGGGAAGGATTGACTGTTAGTAGTTTTGTGTTTGGATTGTCCTCCTTTATTTGTTTCTATTCAGAACACTGAAGTTTTTTTTTGCAAGCGTTTTTGCTGTGGTATCAGTCCACCTAAATTTTCTTTGGAAGAACTGTTTCCTATGTCCTATTTTGCCCATAGGACGGACAGTATTTATTCTAATTTAAGTTGGCCCTTAAAGTAGTATTTTTGCTTCATGTTGCCTGGCCTCATTCTGAGTAATTTAACTTATCTGCATTCATACCCTCCTCCAGACTGATTTATAAGATAAGATAAGCCTTTATTAGTCCCACAATGGGGAAATTCCAGGATTGCAACAGCACAGGGATAGCAACACTCAGAGCAACAATCAGAAGGCAAGAAAAAACAAGAGCAGCTAGTATACACATGTACATATTACTATAAATATATATATATATATATATATATATATATATATATATATATATATATATATATATATATATATATACAGTATATATACATATATATAGACACAGTGCGGAGCATTGTGGTTGGTGGATGTGCAGCAGAAAGTCTAAGCTCTCTCTCTGCGGATGCGGCAGGCCAGCTGGATGTCTTTGGGTATGATGGTGACCCTCTTGGCGTGGATGGCGCACAGGTTGGTGTCCTCGAAGAGACCCACCAGGTAGGCCTCAATGGCCTCCTGCAGAGCCGTGATGGCGGAGCTCTGGAAGCGCAGGTTGGTCTTGAAGTCCTGAGCGATCTCCCTCACCAGGCGCTGGAAGGGCAGCTTACGGATGAGCAGCTCCGTGAATTTCTGGTAGCAACGGATCTCTCTCAGAGTCATGGTACCGGACCTGTAACGGTGAGGCTTCTTCACTCCGCCGGTGGCCGGAGCGCTTTTCCGAGCAGCCTTGGTGGCCAGCTGCTTCCTGGGGGGCTTTTCCTCCAGTAGATTTACGGGCGGTCTGCTTGGTTCTTGCCATCGCTCTTTATTATTCTGTCTTATATTTCTTGCACGCCGCCTAAACTCCAGCCCGGCACCCGCGTTGTTTTCGCTTCAGTTCTCCGGTATGTCGAGTTTCTCCGTTAGCACCGGGTGGCGGTTGAGTGCTAGCTAGTTCTTCCCTGCTGTATCATCTCCTGCTGTAGACAGTGGCTCCGTCCGCCAACTTGGGAGACCTTTGGGGCGATCTGTGTGTCCATGATATATATAGAGTGAAAGCTGTGCCGGATCAGAAAGTTATCACCGGATCAGAAAGAAGAAGGAAAATAAAAAGACTCAGAATTGAGCTGCTGTTGCAAAAGGCAGCCAACGCGTGTGGCGCCGGAACCGGAAGGAATATGACGTCTGTAGTGCCGATATGATGTGATTGAGGAACTGATTTTTTTTTTTGTATCAGTATGTCAATTGGCAATACCAGGCTCAATTTCTTGGGAGTTACTCCCAGATTGTTTTCTCAGTGTACTGATCTGTCTTGGCCGGGTTTGCATGAGTGGGAACCTACTTTAACCTCATGTTTACAGAATTAATTTGTTTTCTATGACCTTCGGGACATGAATTTTGTCTTGTCCTTACCCTGAGTTCATTGTGGTTTTTCCCTTTTTCCCTGCCTTCTGTGGTTATTTGTATCAACCGTTTGGTCATTGCAGAAGAGGGGGGTGATGGTTATTTTTGTTTAAGACTGTCTATGTGGTATACTTTACTATGTTCTGAGTTAGGCCTCCAGGTTTGCCTTTTTTTTTCTCTGCTGATTGGAAGGATCTGTCTGCCTGCTCTGTAATACTGAATTTTTCTTTTTCCCTTTTCCCAGTGTTGTATGGTCTTGAGTATGTCTGTATTTTGTGGCCTGTAAGGCAGCATGTTTATTATGTTGTTTATTCCATTGTACCTGGGTTTCTCCCTATGGGTTTTTTTTTTCTTCTTCTTCTCTTCCCCTTTCTCATTTCTCTCCCCCCTGGCCGGTTCCCCCACCACCCTCCCTGGGTCGGCCCTGGTGGCCTTCTGTTTGAGGGAGGGGGTAGGCCCGCGCCAGGAGGCGCAGCTCGGGGGCAGGGGGGGGGAGTACTGTCACACCTGAGCGCGGATTGCTATCCGCGCTCAGGTTGTCCAGTTTCGCTCCAGCTCCATCCCATTCCGGGCCTGGTCTTACGGCCTCCTCCGAGGCTTGTAGCTTTGACAGCATCTCAGACTTCCGGCTGTCAAGCCCAGCTGCTCCGGGACAGCTGTCTGTTATTATTATCAATTACCTTCCCCGCTCCTGATTGGGTTCTGTCCCTCATTTAAGGGAGCAGCTGAGAATCACTCCTCACTGCGACCTAAACAGAGGAAAGACGTACATCGTGTTTCCACGACTGGAGTTCCTACGTCCAACTCCAGTTTCCTCGGTGTTTCTGCTGTTCCTCACCCACCTGTAAGTGTTACTGCTCAGCATGGGTTTCTTCTGCGCTGCACTCCTTAGCCTCTCACCCTAGTTGGAGTCTACTTTGTGTATGTGCGTATTTTTGCCCCTCGTGGCTCTTTACTTTGCCATTTGTGTGTATTGTTCCTTTGTTAATAAAGTTACGCAAACTCACTGGTCGCCTATAGCGTCTCCTTTATGGCTCGCGAGAGCCATTCATGACAATGTGATGAGATAACACATAACCCGGTTATGCGAAACAAAGACATCTGCGACTTTCTCATCACAAGACCTTTAAGCTATAAGAAATGCAAGCACAAGGCCCAACCGCGGTACAGATGACGGCAGCCATCATCGATGCATTCTTTTGATAATGCAGGTCACGACGTCGACCTCATAAAGTGGTCAACATTGACCTTTTCGGCAAAACATAAGTCGTATTACAACAAGATTATAAGAGCTTTCAAGGCAGTTAAGGCCGTCGGGCACCCTATGCTCATGCTCAATTCAGAATGGGACCTCAGTTGTTACTCCAGACTGGTGGTTGCGTATATGACGGACAGCCCTTTGGAGATGGCTGCGGGTTGTATACCTCAGTTACATGACGCGATCGATTTATTTCACAACGAGCAGTTTCAGAAGCTATGCCAATTGACACCCTAATCGCAAATGTTACTGTACGCGATACTGAACTGTCACATTAACTAGGTGGATCATAATCACAAGCAGATACTGCTCATACCAGGTCAGCCTGATATACAGGACCCTTGCGTCAAGGGCGATCTTAGGTGCTCGAGATGCTTAAAGAACCAAACGTTTCACTCCTCTGAAGTGAAAGGTAACCTGAGGAATATTGATGTTGAGTTTGACTTTGAGTCTATGACATTCGGGTCTTCGTGTTGCACTGCTCCAATGATCAAAATGCCGCTCGGCACTAGAGACGTAAACACTTGCACGTTCACCGAGATGAAACAAATGTACACATCTTGCCCAAAGTGCACACAGCCCATTTCTCCAGAAGTGCTAGTGGACATTGAAACGTTGTACTCACGGTGTGTAACCTGTGCATCTAGAGACCTCTCGTAAAAACCACACGGTCTTCATGGCTCACTTAAATGCCAACATACAGTACTTAGAGTGGTTTACACTATATCCTCTGTGAAGCTCAATGAGCTATTATTAGTCAGGCAGATAGGTGAAACAATTGTTCACTTCTGGATAGAAGCATGAAATTTGGTATAAATGTAGTCCAATAAGTCCTCTTTCATATAAGATTAAGACCCACTTCGAATCTTGCTTGGTACTTGCATTATTCAAGATGGCGTCCAAATATGGCCGCCAAAAAACACGTTTTTGCTTGTAACTAGAAAATGTGAGCTTTTAGGGCATAATAATGTATGGTTGACTAATATAAATGTGTACATTCCGCACATTTTGAGCCCAAAATCAAGTCTGTATGACAAACGGTTCTTGAGATATAACATTTTGAAAATTGCCACAAACTGTATAATCTTAATCATATCAAAAGTTACAGAGATACAAATGCTGAACAATAGTAATTGAACATTTATGGTATATGTTCATTCGAATCACATTCGAAGATCAATAATAGCATAATGAGAAACCCCAAGAAAGTTAAAAATACAAAACGCAGTCAGTGATATGCCAAATATTATGTAATCGAGTGTAACCTCATTACAACCGATGCATCAACAGAGTGAAGTGATCGAGAAGACCTCTGCTAACCTTCTGCCTGGTGACATGCACCACCAAAATAACACAGAGAAGTGCAGCTTAAATTTGCCCTGCTGCACTTGCACAAGCCCCTACAAGCTTTCTTGCAACCACAGTGCACAAGCTCTTGACATACTTTGGAAGCTTCAAGGAGAGTGGTCCACTTTGGGACGAAGCCTTCCCTTGCTTCAGTCCATCCCCAATGTGTAGGACTTGGTAGATTTTGTACTGGATCCAATGCTTGACCCCACACATAGCCACCGTGATAAGCAGCTCTTTTGATATGTTCTGTTAATGCTGCCTTGGTTGGTGGAATATTTTCAAGTGACTGCGTTCTTTGTGCAAAAAGGGTCTGACGAGCTTTGTTTACCTGATACAGTGGGCAGGTACGACTGTACATTATTACCGTGTACCGTTCAAGAACAGCTTCATCCTCTGCTGTTATAACTTCAGGAGTGAAGCTCAGTTTCCTGAATACAGGTGTCACTTCAGGAAAAACTTCCCAAGCATCAAATGCAGTCTTCTTACCCCTGCCAGCAAACGAGGAAGTAGTGTCTGAGCCACTGAAAGCATGGAAGAAGGGAAGGGCTTTGCACTTGTCAGGATCAAGGCTACCTGCCAAGCTGTTTGCTGATATGTAGGTGAAATGTTTTCCCACACCAAATGCCAGCCACAGGTCAATGTTCAGCTGATTTACATATGTAACAGCTAGAACAACAACATCTGTGTCAACTGTCCTTATCAGAAGAAGCAAGTGTCACTGCCACTACTAAAGGTGACTTTGGAATGAGTTTTCACAGGGCTATCTGCACTCTCAGAGCTTTCTTTTCAAAACCCTCTCTAGTTTTAAATTGCTGAACTTGTTGAAACAAGATTTGTGCCATAAGGCTTCCTTAGACTTCAGAGTCTCTGCAATCCCTTGCCCATCATTTAAAAGTTTCAAATCAATTGTTACTGGAACTTCACCAGCCTCAGTAAATTTCATAATGTTTTCAGCAAAAGTTTCATAGCCTGAGCCATATGATGCTCTTGTGCTTTTGGCAGGACAGATTAGCTTCTCTACAGTTTCCAACTGGCAAATGATACATTTTGTAAAATCCATCACATTCACTTGACTGTCACTTCCAGAACTTAAGCAGGCACTGTCTTCTGGTGAATCCATGTTGTCTCGGTTCCTGGTATGCTACGTTAGATTAATTGATTTCACCACCACCACTTCTACAGCACTACAATAACAACTTGGGATACCTGGAAAAAAAAAAAGAAATCATAGTTAGGCCTGAAAAAAAAGCAGTCTGGACATCCCTGTATCTCAGTACTGACACTCCCACTGCTGTACCTGAAATGAACATAAGAAGTTGCATTATTGTGATTACTTGAATGAGCCATATCTCAAGAACCGTTTGTCATACAGACTTGATTTTGGGCTCAAAATGTGCAGAATGTACACATTTATATTAGTCAACAATACATTATTATGCCCTAAAAGCTCACATTTTCTAGTTATAAGCAAAAATGTGTTTTTTGGTGGCCATATTTGGACGCCATCTTGAATAATGCAAGTACCAAGCCAGATCCGAAGTGGGTCTTAATCTTATATGAAACAGGACTTATTGGACTACATTTGTGCCAAATTTCATGCTTCTATCCAGAAGTGAACGATTCTTATGAAAATTGGCCCTTATCTGCCTGACTATATGTGTGCATTACGAAGTTGACAAGATGGAAGATCTCAAGGGCTGGATAACACATTAGATTCAGCGAAGTTTGAGCGAGGGCAACAATAACCTAAAGCTTTACCTAAGTGTAACTAATAATTATGGCATAAAGGAGGATTGTGTGAGAGACATCATGAAAAGTCACGACGAATTACATGCTGCCACTATTGACGACAGCCATCGGCAAAGGGAGTTTGTCAAAAAATCGACGTTAACTGAAGTGACAGTTAACGATAATGCTACTCTTGCGACTGCGGAGAGTATTATACAACTTGATCGCGACATGGCCTACATAGAAGCGCTTACCTGTAATACCACTAGCAATTGTTTCCTGGAGCTTGGCATTTTGGAGTCTCACAACAGCGACAGTTGTAAATATGAAGATGAGGAAGACTCGGACCCCAAGAACCGGAATTCTGCAGCGACACCATCGATCACGAATACCATGGTAGAAGCAGCACACTGTGCAGGTGACCACATCGCGACAACATCGGAACATGCAAACTGCCCAGAACCCTAGTGAGGATCTGCGGTTAGCGTTAGAAGAAGATATTGTAGAATGTCCTAAGGTTGTTATTGGTGACAGTTGATGGTGCTGACGGTGATTGTACTGATATTTTATTGTTATTCACATTGTGTTGCTGAAATAAAAACCTCTAAAGAGTATATGGTTGTCCTTTTTTATAAGACCAGGAGCATTTAGCAAGAGAGTAATGGAACTCAGTCAGGACAGCGAGTGGGGTTCCATTTATCACTTTATTTTACATTTTAAAGATGTGGAGAATATACGTCGTGTAGAATACATGTGGGTGCAAATGTTTTGACATAGAGAAGAGAATCCTGATGCCTGTAACCCTCACAAAACCCGATCGCGATGGGCTGTATCGCATCCCCATGATGGTTGCTCGGACCATGGGCAGCAACTGGATCGTGATCCGGGTTGTGCACACAAACGACGGACAGGATTACGGTCTTGTTACAGCTAAACATTTTTCCGAAATGTACACTAAACCAAAGGGTCACGAGTTGAAGACGGTGAGCATTCTAGCAAGGGCTCCTTTAGTGTGGGTTAGAGTGCATATACCTTCGGGTGTTAAGAGTCTATCCCTTTATAGGAGACGCGGTGTGTGGGTTCCAACCAGAAACCATCATGGCGAGGATATACTCCACTATGTACAGTTGCTTTTGTAACATGCTACATGACATGTCCGATACGGACACGAAGAATGTCATTGCGGGTCTCGTGAGCGATACGTTGTCTACACTGCGAGCGCCATTGGCCTTCAAGGCTATACATGAGCAGAGCAGACTGACCCTAGAGTGGGTACGTTGTGAAAGACAGCAAGATATCGTGATAATCGCAAATCCTAGAGACTGCCTTTGGGGCACTTGTGTGTTATGGCAACTAAACCCTGATACGCGCTATCTCACACGTGAAACCGTTTACCAACACACAACCGACCCTTTACCCGATTGTCCTTTGAACATCTGGTTACGCGCAAGGCTCATGTACAGCAGTGTGGAATTGACAAGGGGTTTCACGGGTACGACGTTCACTGAAGATATAAGAGTTCCCTATTGGTCCATGATACTCACGGCTTTGTGTTGTGGAGCGCTTGACCGGTGGTTGCGTGCTATCCGTGAGCTCTTTTCCGCTCTTAAAGTTGACCCGGCGTCATTCCGAAGGGATCGGAATGACGAGTTACGTCAACACTTTGGCTACACGTATCTGGATAACCCCATCTTATGCAAACCCAAACCGAGGCCGGTTACAGCTGTAATCCAAATAGACAAATTGCTTTTGGGTGACATCTGTACGACTTTGTGCACAACAGTCATTGACCCCGTGGGTGTATATGGATGACGGAACCATTCTCGGAAGAGAGATCGCAGATACTGTCTCAATCACAAGAGACCATACATGGCAAGCTCCAAAGAACAATGGGAAATTGATACGCAGTGCCAGGGGTGCGGAGAACACCCCAATGACCGAGACCACAACATGGACCCGGATTGCGGGGGAGGACAGAGACAGCGTGTCGTCTCAAAAACAGGGCTGTCGCCTACAGACGCAATCGTCTTGTGGTGGCACAATCACCCAACCTGCTACTGGGGACAAGACAATAAGAAACAGATTCAATCCTGTATCTCGGCCTACGACGAACAAGCCGAGGTCCTGAGAAAAAGACAGCGGAGGGAAACAGAGTGTGAGAGACACCAACCGGACGCCGGTTGGTGGCTCTGGCAGAAAAAATGTCACAAGAAAACTCATCCCATCGCGGGGGGAGGGGGGGGGCAGACACTCGGAAGGACAGACGCTCAGAAGCACAGATTCAGGGAGCTCTACATTGCACACCCTAGAGAGGACAGGGAACCCCACGGTTTCTCCAGATCGACTGACTATTGGAGAGGATTCCCCCGTTACGTTACTGGACATCACATCAAAACTTTTCCATTTGGACATACAATCGGACCTCTCGCCATATAACAGGTCGAGTTCAGCTTTAGGATCTTCGGTCGCATCGACCCCATGCGTGATCCTAGCCATGCTCGAAGCAATGGGGAGAACTTTCCCAACTTTGGTCGAGTGGTTCGAATTCTTCAAGAAGACCAAAGCTTATGACTTGATAGGTTTCGATTTAGCCATAGAACTGTGTGGGTGCTACAATCTCATGGTACGTTGTTTAGCGAGTATCTTGAGAGATGTGTTCGAAGGGTGCGTGTATATAAAAGGTACACATAATAGTGATCCCTCGCTACTTCGCGCCTCACCTTTTGTGCCCTCAGTGCATCGCGGATTTTTCAAAAATATTCATCAAAAATTCAAAATTGAGAAAAAATGGGCAGGCGCTAGCAGAAGGCAGGGAGACTACATTAGAACATCAGGTATCAACATGGAGAGCCCGCACAACTCAAAATCCACCTCTCTGTTCGCTGTTCTCGTGTTGGCTCGGCTCGGGAATCTCGCAAGCTGATTGGCCGAGACGTTTTACTCAGCTTCTCTCCCTGCCGAGCACCCATACCCAGCGAAGGAAGACCACATTCATTGTTCTTTATTGCTCGTGTTGCTTAGTCTTGCCGCATGGAACTTTTCGCTGTTCTCTTGTGCCTTTTTGTGTGAAACAGTCTTCCCGTCGAGCCACTACGCCGCCTCCTGCAGCTTCTCCAGCTCTATCGGAAGCTGCCCTCGACGATCCTGCGCCTCTAGCACCTGATGATGAGGCGTCACTTGAGGAGCAGTAAAGCTCTCATTAACCTGTGTAGTAAATCATCTTCATCTTGAGTTACGTATCTTGTTATAAGAATAAAAGAGTTCTAAAAACATATCTATGTACACTTTATTTACATCTACGTATGTATGTACACTTACACACACACACACACATATCATATGAGAGAGAGCGAGAGAATGAACGTACGTATTATTTATGGGTGATGTCATTGGGGTGACGCTACTTCGCGGTTTTTCACTTTTCGCGGTCGGTTCTGGAACCCATTAACCGCGATAAGTGAGGGATCACTGTATATCTAATTGGGATAAGGCCCTTTTCCACTAGCCTCACTTAGCCCTACACCGCACCACTCAGCCCGCTTTAGTTCTTACATGTATTGTAAAGTTTTTAAATGGCAAGGACGAGCGTGTCAAAGAGTTGGTTGATAATGTAACGAGTGTTGCAGATGCACAGAATTGCTTTAGCCTCGATAGTCTAGGTAACACGCTTGGTAAATTACGTGATCCCCCTGATATCTCAATGGGAATCGGTGACATCGAGAATCGCTTCAACAAGCAGCTGTTGACAGTAGTCAAGTCTGTAAAATTTCTCTTGTCAACAATGGGTGATTACAGTTTAAAACTTGACCAAAAGACCAAAGATTGTACCCAATTAGAGGGCAATCTGAAGCTCATCTGGGAATCAGTATTGAGGTTAAAGAGTAACACAGCTAAGCTGCAAAGACAAATACAGCTGCTTTATAAAGAAACACAGAACTTCAAAATACCCACTTAGCGAATATCAGCCAACGTAACATGAGCGCATATGACAGGTTCAACTGATCGTGAAACGGCACAATATGAGTGGCAGAGGACCAATGACACTTTGCAGCAGCTGATAGCCAAAAACAAAGCTGAGATGGATAGGATACGTGAGGAAAATGCAAAAGTGTAACTCGAAATGAAAGCCACGATCAATGAACTAGAATGGTATAATACGCAACTAACCATGGACATCGAGCGGTTACGAAGTAAACTGAGCACAAAAGAGATTGAGCATTCAACTGAGATTGAACAATTGAGATCTGAAAATTACAAGTTGACAGACACTCTGGATAAACAAATTGCTGCCTATCATAATTATCAATTGACCTCACTTCATGTTAGGTCACTAAAAACCAGCTCACGGATGAAGTGCAACTGCTATCCCAACAACTTCATGATCTCACTTTGTCAAAGAGGGAATCGCTTGTAGTCATCATTGCATAACATAATGAATTCCCTTGGTATAGATTTAACTGGTGCTTCTTCGATAAATGACATTGGAAAGTACAAAGACGCCTCGATGTGTAGGCTTGAGGATAATCTCAGAAAGGACAGACATTTGAGTTTTTAAGATAAGATAAGATAAGCCTTTATTAGTCCCACAATGGGGAAATTCCAGGATTGCAACGGCACAGGGATAGCAACACTCAGAGCAACAATCAGAAGGCAAGAAAAAAAAAGCAAGCAAGCAAGAGCAGCTAATATACATATGTACATACAGTATATATATATATATATATATATATATATATATACACATTTTAACCTCTTTGACTAGTGACATAACGCACGGCTCAGGAGACGCACACACACAGGCTTAGAGTAGTTCAAAGAGTTTATTAACAACAGGAGTGAATGAGTGCGTGTCTGCGGGATGTAAATGTGTTGGTGATGGTGTCTGCTCCAGGCACAGAGGCAGGTGACCGTACAGCCGAGCAACCCTATGGAGAGAGCACAGGGAGAGGGTGACGGGCATACACCAACACAGGAGGAATTTATGGCGAGAGAAGGACTTACTTGGTGGGTCAGGACAGCTGGCACAACAAGGGGGTGAAGCCCGGAAGACAGCCACCTGGAGAGCTCCGTGCAGCAGCGAGGATTGGGCGATGGAGAGGAGATGTCCGCCGCTGGGAAATCCACCTGTGCACAGGGGAGGAGACTGAAGAGAAAAGGTAAGCGATCTTCTTACCAAAATGGTTACGCTGAAGGGAAGTATGCTCACAACGGTGAGGGACGAAGTCTGACGGCTTCAGGCCGAGCCTCCGGGCGAGACGGCCTTTATCCCTCGCCGCTGATGATTGGCAGGTGCGTGAGCAGGTGGCGCCGCTGATGAATGGCGCGGCGTGACAGTACTCCCCCCTCTAGCAGCGCCTCCTGGCGATGGCTTATCCGGGTGCGCTCGGTGGAAGTCCGCGATGAGCGATGGGTCCAACACAAACGACGGGGGCACCCATTGCCGATGCTCGGGCCCATAGCCCTCCCAGTCCACCAGGTATTGCAACCCACGGCCTCGGCGCCGGGAGTCCAGGATGGAGGAGACGGACCAGGCCGGATGGCCACCAACCATCCGGGGCGCGGGTTGCGCTGCAGGAGGAGGGCAAAGGGGGTCAGTGACTGCCAGTTTCACCCTCGACACATGGAAAGTGGGATGGATGCGGAGGGAGGGGGGGATAGCCACGCGCACAGCCACCGGGTTGATGATCCGGGTGACGGGAAAGGGACCCATGAATCGCTGTGCCAGCTTCCTCCTCTCGCCTTTTAATGTGACGTCCTGGGTAGACACATACACGAGTTGCCCAACTCTGTACGCCGGGGCAGGTCTTCTGTGCCGGTCCGCCACGGTCCTGTTGCGCTCCGCTGTGCGTAAAAGCGCATGACGCGCGGCAGCCCAGGTGGAGCGGAACTGCCTAAGGTGCGCCCTAACGGAGGGGACAGTCACCTCGTTCTCCTGCGCTGGAAACAGCGGGGGGTCGTAACCCAGGGACGCCTTGAAGGGGGACATCCCCGTTGCAGAAGAGCGGGCGGTGTTGTGGGCATACTCCACCCAGGCGAGATGGTTGCTCCAGGACGTCGGCTTGGATCTGGTAACACAGCGGAGCGCAGCCTCCAGCTCCTGATTGGTCCTCTCACACTGCCCGTTAGACTGGGGGTGATGGCCGGAGGAGAGGCTCACCTTGGCTCCGATGGCGTTACAGAAGGATCTCCAAACCTCGGACGAAAATTGGGGGCCCCGGTCCGAGACCACGTCCACCGGAATCCCGTGCAGCCTGACCACGTGTTGGACGAGGAGGCCCGCCGTCTCCAGGGCAGTAGGGAGACCCCGCAGGGGAATGAAGTGCGCCGCCTTGGAGAAACGGTCCACAATGGTCAGGACGGTGTCAAAGGAGTTGGAAACGGGGAGTCCGGTGACGAAGTCCAGTGCGATGTGCGACCAGGGCCTGCCGGGGACGGGCAGAGGCTGGAGCAGACCCGCTGGGGGGGCATTTCCCGACTTGCTGGTGGCACAGATTGGGCAAGCCCGGGCGTAGCGGGCTGCATCCCTCCGCAGGCCTGGCCACCAAAAGGACCGCTGGAGGAGGCTGATCATCCGAGAGGTGCTGGGATGACAGGTGAGCCGGGAGGTGTGGAGCCAGTGGATGACCTCTCCTCGGACCGCAGATGGGACGAACAGTCTTCCCTCCGGTCCGCCGCCAGGATCAGGTTCCACCTCCTGCGCCTTCCGGATCTTGTCTTCAATGTCCCAAGAGATGGCACCGAGGACGCACGACCTGGGCAGGATAGTGTGGGGCGTCTCCTCAGCCTCCACGGGGGTGAACTGCCTAGAGAGGGCGTCAGGCAGGCCGTTTTTGGAGCCCGGCCTGAAGGTGATCGAGAAGCGGAACCTGGCGAAGAACAAAGACCAGCGCGCCTGGCGGGCATTCAGGCGCTTGGCAGATCGTAAATACTCTAAGTTCTTGTGGTCCGTCAGGACCACAAACGGCAGGTCCGCCCCCTCTAGCCAGTGGCGCCACTCCTGTAAGGCGAGTTTAATGGCCAGGAGCTCTCTGTCCCCCACATCGTAGTTCCTCTCCGCCGGGGACAGGCGCCGGGAGAAGAAGGCGCACGGCCGCTTGGCGCCATCGTCAGGTGACCGCTGGGATAACACTGCTCCCACTCCCGTGTCCGATGCGTCCACCTCCACAATGCACTGCAGCGCGGGGTCGACCTGGCGAAGGACCCGGGAGGAGGAGAACTCCGCCTTCAGCGCCCTAAAGGCAGCAGCGACCTCTTCAGTCCACCGGAACGGGACCTTCGGGGACGTGAGGCGGGTCAGCGGTCCGACGATCGAGCTGAAATTTGGGACAAAGCGGCGGTAAAAATTGGCGAAGCCAACAAACTGTTGCACCTGCTTCCGGGATGCGGGAGTAGGCCACTCCACCACCGCCTTCACCTTCTCTGGGTCTGGGAGCACCTGATCTTGAGCGATGATGAATCCCAGGAAGGATGTGGTCCTAGCGTAGAATTCGCATTTCTCAGCCTTCACGTACAGACGATTCTCCAGCAGTCTTTGGAGGACCCGCCTCACATGGACCTGGTGCTCGTCCCTGGACCTGGAGAAGATAAGGATGTCATCCAGGTAGACGAACACAAAAAGGCCGATGAAATCCCGGAGGACGTCATTAATGAGGCGCTGAAAGACGGCAGGAGCGTTGGTCAGCCCGAACGGCATGACGAGATACTCAAAGTGGCCGTTCGGGGTACGGAAGGCTGTCTTCCATTCATCTCCCTCCCGGATCCGGACGAGGTGGTAAGCGCTGCGTAAATCCAGCTTGGTAAACCAGGTCGCCCCCTGGAGGGAGTGAAAGGCAGTGTCCATGAGGGGCAGGGTGTAACGGTCCCTCTCAGTGATGTCATTCAGCGCTCGGTAGTCTATGCAGGGGCGGAGGGATCCGTCCTTTTTCCCGACAAAGAAAAACCCTGCCCCCACGGGTGACGACGATGGGCGAATAATCCCAGCGCTCAGAGATTCCTTTAGGTATGTATTCATGGTCTCCTTCTCCGGCGCCGACAGGCTGTAGAGCCGACCAGATGGCAGGGGAGCCCCCTGGCGGAGGTTGATGGCACAGTCATATGGTCGATGCGGGGGAAGAGACATAGCTTTCGATTTGCTAAATACCATACCCAGGTCGTGAAATTCTGGAGGCACCAGTGACAGGTCCGGAGGTGCTGTATCCGCCACAGGGGGAGCCGCGGATGGGGAGCAGGCAGCGGACTGAAGGCAGGTGCCCATACAGAAGGTACTCCATGCCGATACCCCAGCGGACCTCCAGTCCAGGACAGGGTTGTGGAGGCGTAGCCAGGGATACCCCAGGATGACGGGCGACACAGAGTTGGGCAGGACGTAAAATACCATCTCCTCCCGGTGGTTCCCTGAGATGATGACTGGGACAGGCATGGTCTGGTGAGAAACTCTCCCAAGGGAGGCACGGGAGAGATGGACCAGGGAGATGGGGTGTTTTAATGCCTGACAGCGGATGCCCAATCGGGTTGCCAGGCCTTGTGAAATGAAGCTGCCCTCTGCGCCCGAATCCACCAGTGCGTGGGTGAGGTGCCCAGTGGGATTGTGGCAAAAACGGATGGGCAGCTTTAATTGGGTGAGAGAGTCTAACCGGTTGGGATCCGCGAGGCTCCCTACAGCGATTCGCGGACCCCGCCGACTGGCTTTCCGCGGGCAACGCTCCACAGTGTGTTGGTCACCTCCGCAATACATGCAGAGGCCCAACTCACGGCGGCGTTGTTTCTCCGCAGGGGAAAGCTTGGTCCAGCCCGTCACCATCGGCTCCGACTCCTCGGGGCACAATGCTGGCGGCGCCGCCAGGGGGCGAGCTTGGAACAGGTGCGGCGAGACTCCACGAGGGCGAGAAGAAGAAGACTTCCGCCCCGAGGAGCGCTCGCGCAGCCTGTTATCCAAACTTATCGCTAAGGATGTCAGCTCCGCTAGCGTCCCAGGGATATCCCGTCCAGCCAGTTCATCCCTCAGATCACTATTGAGGCTGCGGAGGAACAGGCCACAGAGGGAGCGATCCTCCCAGCCCAATTCCTCCGCCGCTACCCGGAAGTCGACCGAGTAGTCCGCTGCCGACCGGCCTCCCTGCTGGAGAGCGAGGAGCCGATCGACCTGGACCGTCTCGGTTTGAGAATGGTCAAAGACCTCCAGGAAGCGCCTCACGAACTGGTCATAGGTGAGGGTGGCATAACTGGGCCTCGCCATTACGGCGTAGGTCCAAGTTAACGCACGCCCCTCCAGAAGATTCCCTATGTAACCAATCCGACTGTGATCCGAGGGAAAATCTCCGGGCACACGGTGGAACACGGACTCACACTGCATAATGAACCCCCGCGCTCCGCCGAGCTTACCGCTAAAGCGGGCGGGGGTCGGAATCGGTGTGAGCCGAACCGGTGCCACTGGAGCCGGCTGGACGGCCGCTGGAACAGCAGGAGCCGCGCCACCCTGGCGAGCCGGGGGGAACGGCTGTTGAGGATCCAAGCGGCCCAACCGGTTAGTTAAATTCAATAATTGATTAAAGATCACCTGTTGTTGATAAGCTATTTGATCCACTCTAGCCTCGAGAGTGGAAAACCGGTGTGCGAGCCCGCCGTCCGCCGAGCCGCTCTGCTGAAGCCGTACTGACATAACGCACGGCTCAGGAGACGCACACACACAGGCTTAGAGTAGTTCAAAGAGTTTATTAACAACAGGAGTGAATGAGTGCGTGTCTGCGGGATGTAAATGTGTTGGTGATGGTGTCTGCTCCAGGCACAGAGGCAGGTGACCGTACAGCCGAGCAACCCTATGGAGAGAGCACAGGGAGAGGGTGACGGGCATACACCAACACAGGAGGAATTTATGGCGAGAGAAGGACTTACTTGGTGGGTCAGGACAGCTGGCACAACAAGGGGGTGAAGCCCGGAAGACAGCCACCTGGAGAGCTCCGTGCAGCAGCGAGGATTGGGCGATGGAGAGGAGATGTCCGCCGCTGGGAAATCCACCTGTGCACAGGGGAGGAGACTGAAGAGAAAAGGTAAGCGATCTTCTTACCAAAATGGTTACGCTGAAGGGAAGTATGCTCACAACGGTGAGGGACGAAGTCTGACGGCTTCAGGCCGAGCCTCCGGGCGAGACGGCCTTTATCCCTCGCCGCTGATGATTGGCAGGTGCGTGAGCAGGTGGCGCCGCTGATGAATGGCGCGGCGTGACAACTAGTTTTTAACTTTTAATATGACCCTTCTCTCTTACCTCTGGTTTTTCCCTCATCTCTTTGTCTTTTTATACCCTGATTGATGGAGCCTTGAGTATTTTTATCATGTTTATAGTCAGCGTCATATGTGCCTGTGTTTGTGTCTATGTTGAATATAATTAGTGGCTTGTAAATATGGATGTCACCAGATTGCAAAACAAATCTACCTACGGGTACAAATAAAGTAACCTGAACCTGAACCTGAACATTCTTTCCTCATGGAATCACTGGCAATAATTATACAGCATCGAACATGGATGTGCCTTACTTCTTCAGAGAGTACGAGGATCAGATGCGAGACATAGTAGACCACTTTTTCAAAGAATACCAGAATAGTAGACAGGACGTAGTAAAACGTCCACCTTCAGAGTTCTCGGTAGATATGGATAGTACATTGACCAAAAACCCTGTGAAGTGCAAATATACATCTAGTTCCTCTCCTATATCTAAGCAAAAACCCCACCAAAAGCTATGTTTGTCCATAACGAAAGAAGAACCGGAGATCCGTTCAGTGCATCATTAACAGTACCAGCGACGTCCACTCATTTGAGATCGCACTTAATGAAACCGGTGACCGTGTTTACACAGCTGTTCATACATTACAAAAGGGTTAAAGGAAGGGGTCGACATTAAGATTGTTAACTTGGGATCCGAAACCCCGATAAATACACTGCTAGATGTGTTGCAGGTCGAAAACAAGGAAGAACACGCATTTCCTGAAATCACACAGTCCTTGTGTCACTGTTTGCAGTTTTCAATGTTATCAAAGAAACTTAAATGTGCCATATTTGTAAGCTGGACCCCAGGTGGGGGGCATGAGGTACATGGAGATAAATTCAAGAAGGAGCGGCTATACACTATCGTAGTGTATAAACACAATAACATCAGATCGTACTTCATGATCTCCGTAAAGTGACGATACTTTATACTTATGACTTATCTAAATTATCATTTGCAGCATCAGTTGAAAAACTTGTGATATTGTAACCATTGCAACTGGTAAAGCTGTAGTAAAAGACAAAAAAGATGTCACACAATAAAATTTTGTGCAAGAAGCAACAGTCTCTTTATTACATTGTTACGTTTGGAAATATCCACACTTTGCCTTCATCGAAAAGAAAGGTTAACATGCTGGTGCTAATACATGACAAGGTTTTTGTACAGCTTACAAGACACACAGTGTTAGTTAAAATAAAGTTTTGATATTGCAATAGAAACAAGTGACATTATATTAAGGACAGCGCACTTTGCCTTCATCAAAAAGAAAGGTTAACATGCTGGTGCTGATACATGACAAGGTTTTTGTACAGCTTACAAGACACACAGTGTTAGTTAAAATAAAGTTTTGATATTGCAATAGAAACAAGTGACATTATACTAAGGACAGCGTTGCTGATGTTACATATAATAAATGTTATATACAAGAAATACAGTCCCTTTATTTCATTTAAACAATTTCCAATACACACAGGTAGATAATATTGCTGGGTACATTCACTTCATGATACCTTTATTTGGATGTCTTTTTATGACATAAAGCCAATATATGCAAATTCACAACCTGCCAGCGTACTTGGCCACTGACATGGGGGGTGAACTCTGCAACATTTTCTTTTTGCTATGTTAAAAAAATTCTTGTAAAGTTTAGCAATGGCCTGTGATTACAGGTGGGACAGTAATTTTTGTAACATGTGCATGATATGTGACCGCAGGTGGTGACCCACATCTTGTATTCAGAACATATCTGACATTTTATATCACAGTCAGCAGATAGATTGATAGGCTTTGGGGTCGTTGTTTGTCTACAAACGCCACATGTCTGCTGTTCTCCCACAGTATGTGCATTCTCTATACATGTTTGGCAGTACAAGTGCCCGCATTCTAAATGCCTGTTAGCTGGTTGCCAGCAAACACAACAGCTGTAGGGGTTTCTTTCTCTGTCATTATCCACTTGGGTTATTTCTCGATCACCTGTATGAACATAAATACACCATCAGCAATACACTTAAGATTCATACTGAGAACCAACCATAACAGCAAATGTGACTTACCAACAATAGTGAGCTCGTGACTGTGAATTTCCAGCATCTGCTTCTGATCAATGTTATCTTCAATGACGTCTTCAGGATCATGGTTTACAGAGTCTAGATTTTTTGCAAACCGTAAAGGTGAGACAAACCTGCCATCCTCTTCCAGGACATCTCTAAGTTTAGCCATTGCGTCGTGGTAGTACACTGCAACCGGTATACTGTCAGCCAGAGCCTCCATGGAAATGTCATCATCCAACCAGATGTACCTTGTGGGAGGTACTACATCTAAGTTATTTTGTTCAGGTAGGGCATACGGTCTATGCCGCAGGACGTTATATTTGGTTCGCATTTTGATGTGTTTCATGTTTTGATAGAAAAACGGATTTTTAGGTTTTTTACAGATGTCATCAGTGCATGGGATAGTGTTTATATTGATTATCTTCATCTTGTGCTCCACTAGTGCTAGACAAGGAGCTCTTGCCGATAGGGATATTTGCGAGTCCCATACGGTGGAGCATATCAGATCGTGCTTCATCATCAGATCGTAGATTGTCTGTGGTTCGGTGCATCGTACTTGTATCATCTTGGAGTTTACCGCAGTGTTATCTTGTACCAATACGGTCACGTCATGACAGTCCTGTGAAAAAGAAGACTGATATCAGTACTGATGTGCATGACAAACAATGCGATTGCAAGTTTGCATAACTTACATGTTTGCAGTGCTTTTTAAACATGGTCTCGGTGTCCCCGTTGAGCAGATTCTTTTCCATGATCCATCCTGATGTTTCTATAAGAAACTCCATAGCTGTGATGTGTTCGTAGAAACCAATTTTCGGTTGAATCGGTGTGTGGGTAACACTGAATTTGTTGAAAAATGTGCTACCCGACACTTGTGTCTTTAAAAGTATTTTGTCCAATGTCGCCAGTGTCATCAAATCATGCCTGTCTTTGCTCCACAAGGTTTTAATGATTTTCATGGTATTAGCAACTATTGCAGAAGCATCCAATGTAGCATTTTTTATGAAGATCGCTGTTAGATGTCCTTTTTCACCTGTGGAACCTTTCCACCTAGTCATATACCAGTTTTTGACTTTACAGTCACCTGATGGAATTAAACCAACATGAGGTTTTGGTTCACCGCACCACCAAACAATAATTGTCATATACTCCATCGATATATAAGAAGAGGCTCAGGAGATCAGTACAAGGAGACAAGGAGGAGTGGTGTCTGGGGGTGGGGTGCAGTTTAGTTGTCTCTGGGGGTGGAGTTGGGGTTAGATTGGATGCAGCGGTGATAGTGGAGAGGGGCTGCGGCTCCTGGTCGGATGGAGTGGTGGTGTAGAGTGGGGTGTGTGACGGTGGTGCACCTGTGGGTTGGTTGTTGGCCACCAATCGGATCTAGGAGAAGAAGAACACTTAAATGTTTCAACAAAGATAGAGTGAGGAAAACAGTCTGAGCATCTCGGACACTGTCCAAGGACAGATATTTTTTTCCACACATAAGGAGTTGCTCAGAACTCCTTACACAAAGAAATTGAGTGATGTTCATCAAGTCAGTGGCTGTAATGCACCTGTAAGCTGGTTGCCAACCGCAAATCAAATCTAAAAGAAGAAGAGGCTCCTGGCTTCAGTTACATGTAAAAGGAGCTTGTTCTGTGGTCACACTACCTTCTGTGAGTTGTTACAAACCCAGCTCCAAATGTACATCTCAATCCTCCGACCATAGCTATATCCTCCGACCATGGAAAGTCCTCCGACCATAACTATTTCCTCCATCAGAAAATCCTCTGATGAAACCTATTTTCTCCATCACAAAATCCTCCGACCATAGCTATTTCTCCAACATCATAAAATCCTCCAAAAGCTATTTTCTGACATCACAAATCCTCCGACCATAGCTATTTCTCTGACCATCACAAAATTCTCTGACCATCAGAAAATCCTCAAATAGGTATTTTCTCTGACATCACAAAATCCTCTGACCATAGCTATATTCTCCGACCATCACAAAATCCTCCGACCATTAGAAAATCCTCCGACCATAGCTATTTTCTCCTACATCACAAAATCCTCTGAACATAGTTATTTCTCCGACCATCACAAAATCCATCGACTATAGCTGTTGTCTCCGATGATCAGAAAATAACAGCAGTCCCTGACGAGCACAAGTGACTTTAATATGACATTTGTTTTTGTAGGACTCATTTTTGCAGGCCTTTAGACAGATACAATTATGTACATACACTTACTGGTGACACTGGATTTTTTTTTTTTTATTTTGCATACTTTATTGATCCCCAGAGGGGAAATTGAGGGCATCCACTTGGATGGATGAAGCAGCCACTTTTGATTGTAAAATAAATTGCATGCACTAACAAATCATGGATAAATCATGTTTTTATTAGTATTATTCCAGTGCATACAAGATATGTGTCATATCCTGACATGCAATTAATATCAAATACACACTTTTCTCTGTACAATCATCAAATCATGTTGCGATCCCATGACTAGTCGTAGCCATTCCCTGCAACATATTCAACATGTCTCCTGGGATAACCCAAACCTTTTTTGTACTTGACATTAATGCTGGATATAATGGGTAGTAGGGCATTGATGTGATGTTAATGAGTGCACTCCAAGTACATAGGTCTGCTGGATGAACTCCCAGTGGGTGCTATTAACACTCCTTCAGGATGAGTAACATATGAAACATCCATGCGTGCTAATTTTTCTTCCTCCCAGGCCGTCAAACTTCTATCTCTCAGTAGTATGGAATTGTACCATGACACATTCGATGGGTTCATCGCCTTGACTGGGTTGTTTAGATTGTAGTGACCCGGGCGCTATATTTTCTGTTTCATAAATATGGGCAGTTCTTGCTAATATAAAGTACACGTTGCACTTGTACAACTGAGGCAGCTACTGTCTTGTGCTTGGGAATGTTGTCATATATTTTAATACATTCACAATTATACATTAACGCCACTTACACTGTGACAACAACATAAGGTTATTGTATCTGGTTACCGGAAGTCTGCAAATGTCACAGTAATGATTAGTCTGTATTATAATGAAACAAACAAAAAAATGATGACCACATTATTGTATTTCACAGAGCATTATTGGACATACAAAATCAAAGTGAAGCTTAATGTGTGTAGCTCAGCAATCTGGAGGTAATCCATTTGCCTTGAGCGGAGTGAGCTTAGGTCATATATAGATCACAGACATTTTTTTTTTCTGTACATGTGTGTAGCATAGGAACAGAATGGCAAAATCCATTAGCTTTGAGCCCACCGGGCTTGGACTACTTGTGCATTACAGGTGGGTTTTTTTTTTTTTTGTAACTGTGTGGAGCGTAGCAATAGGACGACAAATCCATTAGCATTATGCCTGTTGGGTCATTCATAAGATACCACCAGCACATTTGGGGAATTAAAATGTTAGTGATGTCGACCCCAAGTGACATATCTGAGTGCAGATTATGTCACGGCAGTATGCAGTGAGTACAAGAAGTGGATCATTATATTACAGACCACTATTATAAAACACATGTAGAGTGGCCTCGTTTTACATTTCAGTTTTCTGTCCAAGGTGTCAGAGATATGAAAAATCTGTGGTGCACCATTAGTTCGGACCCTTAACAATGGCCATGATTGGCACGTTTTTGTTTCCGGGTTTTATTATACAATATTTCATTACTGAGCTACCTATGTTTTTTTTTTTTTTTGTTACTTATTTGTACCCGTAGGTAGACTTGGTTTGCAGTCTGGTGACAAGCCACCGGCTGCTGGTCGCTGCGTGCGCGAGCGCCCTAAACCTACATGTTTTTGGTGTGCGGGAGGAAACCGGAGAAATCCCGGAGTAAACCCGCGCAACACGGGGAGAACATGCAAACTCCACACAGCTCACTGTTGGTCGGGGGCTGGGATCGAACCCACGATCTCATGATCCCCGCGGTCCCCCGGCCGAGGGTAAAACTGTGCTGCCACAGTGCTAAACCACTGTGCCACCGTGCAGCCCATGTTGCACCGTGCAGCCCAATGTTGATGTTGATTATGTTAAATGATGTACGTATGTTATTACATTTAAATGCATCAGTTGTCCATCCTAGGTGCTTGCTGATGGGTTGTTGGCTCCATCCCGTGTTGAAGGCCCAGTGTCTCGATATGATTTACCATTGTCCCGTATGTAACGCTTCTTTGCTTGTGGTAAAAAAAAAACACGGTTGTGTTGATGATGCTGTGCATTTAAATGTTATACTGCTTAAAACCATAACAAAAGAAGGTGAACCAGTTTAATGTGTCACATTTGTTTATTTGACATGTAGCAGGATTACATCACATGACTTGGTATACATGTATGCCACTAGAGCTCAGCATTTGCCCATCTCAGGTGCCTATACGTGGGATCCATTTGTGAAGACCCAGTATCCGTACAGCTTATCAATGGTCAACTCTTATTCAATTGTGATAATATAACAACCTTTATGTGGCTAATCGTGTAACTGGTATGTTTAATTTGTGATGCACCATTCTACGCTGTTTGTCACATAGAACATCTCGGTTGCATTATCACAAGTTCACATGATAAAGCTGGACTGTGTATTGTAGAGACTGGCACATTTTTTTTTCCGGTTCCGGTTCCGCCGGACCGGCGGCGCCACACGAGTCGGCTGCCTGTTGCAACAGCCTTTTTTTTAATCTTCCTTCTTCTTTCTACACCTTTCACTCTGTATATATATCACGGACGCACGGATCGCCCCGGGGGTCTCCCGGGTCGGCGGACGGAGCCACGGTTTGCAGCGGGAGACGTTACAGCGGGGAGGAGCTAGTGCTAGCTAGCACTTGGCCGCCGCCCGGTGCTAATGGGAAACTCGACATACCGGGAGCTGTAGCGAAAACGAAGCGGGTGCCGGGCTGGAGTTTAGGCGGCGTGAAAGAAATATAAGACAGAATAATAAAGAGCGATGGCATGAACCAAGCAGACCGCCCGTAAAATCTACTGGAGGAAGAAGCCCCCCAGGAGACAGCTAGCCACCAGGGCTGCTCGGAGAGGCGCTCTGGCCACCGGCAGAGTGAAGAGGCCTCGCCGTCACAGGCCCGTGGCTCTGAGAGAGATCCGTCGCTACCAGAAATCCACGGAGCTGCTCATCCGTAAGCTGCCCGTCCAGCGCCTGGTGAGGGAGATCGCTCAGGACTTCAAGACCGTCCTTCGTTTCCTGAGCTTCGCCGTCATGGCTCTGCAGGAGACCAGCGAGACCCACCTGGTGGTCTCTTCTTCACTAAGGGGGTCACCATCATGCCCAAAGACTTCCAGCTGGCCCGCTGCATCCGCGGAGGGAGAGCTTAGACTTTCTGCTGCACATCCACCAGCCATAATGCTCTGCACTGTGTGTCTGTATATATACATTTATAGTAATATGGACATATGTTTACTAGATGTTGTTTTTTCTTGCCTTCTGATTGTTGCTCTGAGTGTTGCTGTCCCTATGCTGTTGCAATCCTGGAATTTCCCCATTGTGGGACTAATAAAGGCTTATCTTATCTTATCTTATCTTATTCTACTCAGGTGGTCTCTTGCAAAAGGTTGGTTGGTTATGAATTCGGGAAATTCTTTGTATCCACCATCACTGTGAATCTTTTCCTGTTTACCCCTCAGGATAGTGGATGTCAGGATCATGGTGGCTACATACATGACATAAATTATGATATTGAATACGGTGATGGCACATTCCATGCTGTGCAACCTACGACCGTCACTAGTCAGAGGACAATACAGCAATTCCATGCAGCCCGTGATAACAGCCATAAAGAGTTCGATATTCATCATGACGAGGCACGCTAGCACAGTTTTGGTACTCTTGGTGACCTCTGTGCTCCTGTTGGCCTCGGACACATCCATCTATCTTTTGCTTTTTGCGGCAAAGTAACTGAGTACTATACTCACAACCATGGCCAAACAACCAAGTACGACCAATATTATCCCAGCGTGAATGTAGGCATACTCGTACCCAGTGCTGCCACCATCACCAGACAGTGCCGGTGTAGGATTTCCGGAATCTCGCAGTCAGTGTGTGACTTGAACAATGTGTCTGTTGTCAATGAAATAGAGAATATTATTCGGGATAGTCAAAAATCCCACAATGAGAGATGTGATTACAGCAATAGCACCCCCTAACACATTTCTCAGACACCATAATCATTGGTGGCTTCCATATTGTCAATGTGTACAAGCCCCCTAATGCCAACTGGGATCTGCAGGTCTTACCCACCCTACCCCACCCTGCCATCTATGTGGGGGACTTTAACAGCCATCACCCTGACTGGGGGTACCCAGCAGTGGACAGTGATGGGGAGGCACTTTCAGACTGGGCATCCAGAAATGACCTCGCTTTGATATACAACCCCAAACAAAGAGGAACCTTCCACTCTGCTAGGTGGAAGAAGGACTATTCTCCTGACCTGTGTTGGGTCAGCTCTTTGAATGGGGAGCCATATCCTACACAGATCCTCATTCTTGATGATTTTCCACACAGCCAACACCGGCCCCTGCTTGTACACATTGGCCTACAACTTCCAGTCATATACAGCCCAAGGAAGATGCGCTGGAACTTCCGCAAAGCCAACTGGAAGAAATTCAGTGAAACTCTGGACCAGAGCGTTGTTACCATCCCACTCCACACCATCACTGTAGATGAAGCATACAACCGCTTCTGCAGCGCAATCTTCAAGGCTGCCCATACTGCAATCCCACGAGGCTACCGACCCCTCTATGTCCCATGTTTGGACGGAGAAAGTGCTGCCCTCCTACAATCCTATCAAACATCAGGGGACCCAGAGATAGCAGACCATCTCATTGAATCGCTAAATACAGCCCGGCGAAAGAAATGGGAGGAGACAGTTGCTGACCGGAGCTTTACCCACTCTAGCAGGAAATGTTGGAGCCTCATCCGTCACCTAGGAGCTGCACAGAAGCCCCCTAGCCAAAGCCGAGCATCCGTCACACCCAACCAAGTTGCATCCCACCTACTGACTATCGCCAAAGCACCCCAAGACAAAGACACCAGAAGAGCAGTTACAACTGAGCTAAAAAAACACCAAAAAATGCCTGTAGAGGAAACGAACCCTGAACCCTTCGAGGCTGCTGAACTGGAGAAAGTCCTACAGGGCCTGAAATGTGGAAAAGCAGCAGGATACGATAACATCTTCCCAGAATTCATGAAAAATCTTGGCCCCCGAGCCCTAACCTGGTTGACACAATTCTACACAAGGATCACACAAACAAACTCGATCCCAAAGAAATGGCGGACAGCAAAGGTCATTGCCATCCCAAAACCTGGCAAAGACCACAAACTACCAGCAAGCTACCGCCCAATCTCCCTACTCAGCGTTCCTTACAAAATCATGGAGCGCCTAATACTGCAACGCATTTCCCCAGAAATAGAGGATATTCTAAGTGTGGATCAAGCAGGTTTCCGCAAGGACCGCAGTACAGGAGAACAAGTACTGGCCCTAACCACCTTCATCGAAAATGGCTTCGAGAGCAGACTGAAGACAGGGGCTGTGTTTCTCGAGCTTACAGCCGCCTATGATACGGTCTGGCACAAAGGCCTCCTCCTGAAACTTATAAAGGCGATCCCTGCTTGGGCAACAGCAATTATAAAAACCCTGCTGACCAACCGAAGGTTCAGAGTCCACCTCAGTCAGAAGACAAGTGCATGGAGAATGCAGAAAAACGGACTCCCACAAGGCTCAGTTCTAGCTCCAACTCTGTTCAACCTCTACATAAACGACCTGCCTACTACAAAATCCCGCAAATTCATCTATGCAGACGACATCTGTTTGGCATTCCAAGCACCAGACTTTGAACCACTGGAACGGGTGCTCACGGAAGATCTTGCCAAACTGGACCAGTTCTGCAAAATCTGGCGCCTAAAACCAAGCCCAGCAAAAACCGTCTCCAGTGTATTCCATCTCCACAATGCAAAAGCTGCCAGAGAACTAAACATCCACCTGAGCGGACTCAAGCTTAAGCATGCCCCAAATCCAACTTATCTTGGAGTGACCCTTGATAGGACCTTATCCTTCAAGGAACATCTAAAGGGGACGGCTGCTAAGGTGAAGGTACGAAACAACCTGCTCTGCAAGCTCGCTGGTGCAAAATGGGGGGCGGCAGTCTCCACCCTGCGCACCTCAGCACTGGCCCTTTCATACTCTGTAGCAGAATATTGTGCCCCTGTCTGGTCCAGGTCATCTTACACACACCATGTAGACACCCAGCTCAACTCAACCATGAGAACTATAACTGGAACAATCCGCTCAACACCACTCCCCTGGCTCTCTGTACTGTCAAACATAGCCCCTCCACACATCCGGCGAGCAGCATTAACTCAAAGGATGCTCCAAAAAGTTAAAGATTTTCCTCACTTGCCAATCCATGCAGATATCTACACCCCACCCACTGCCCGACTTTCATCCAGACGGCCGATTTGGAAAAACCCTCCCCCAGCTGACTTTAGCATCCAGACAGCTTGGCAAGAGGAATGGGAGACCAAGGAGGTCCCAAACAAACAGCTGGTGATAAACCCCAACCAACAGGTCCCGGGCACCAACCTCCCAAGGAGACAGTGGTCTACACTCAATTGCTTCAGGACTGGACATGGCCCCTGCTTGGCCAGCCTTCACAGATGGGGCAGTAGCCCTAGCCCACTGTGCGCATGTGGAGAGGAGCAAACAATGGAACACATCATAGAGGTTTGCCCGCTCCAAAGACTGGAAGGAGGATTACACACCCTCCATACAGCAAACCAGGAGGCAACTGCTTGGCTTAAGGACTTTGCATTCGCTAAATAAAAAACCCCCTAATTTTCCTTTGAAGCGTAATGTACTTAGGACGGCAGTATTGGATACAGCTGAGAGTTTACTGGTGACCATGTCTCTGCCTGTGGATACCAGTGCATTCAAGCCTCTGGTGGGATTTTTCCTATGATTCATGATTAAATAATCTGTCCAAGGGTTCTCGCTTACTGACTATTAGTACACCACACGATGCCAATCGTGGTGTGTTCCAGGGTGAATTTTAACTAAGATGTGATAATCTGCAGGACATTTAATAACATGATGCTCAAAGACCCAGTGATCGAATTCAGGAACACGGCAGGTTTGCTGTATGCAACATCGACATCAGACCACCGTTGGTACAAAGTCCAGGGTATTATTAAGACACTTGATTCCATCATATGTTGTAGGAATCGTTTTCACTCACATAACATGACAAACATGAATCTGTTCATTACAGTGGTCAAGGATCTGAACCACAACCCCGATTGGTCACTTGAATGGGTCCCAGAGTACATGAGGTACCTAAATGCTCCCGCGTATGGGGCTGCACGGTGGCGCAGTGGTTTAGCACTGTGGCAGCACAGTTTTACACTCGGCCGGGGGACCGCGGGGATCATGAGATCGTGGGTTTGATCCCAGCCCCCGACCAACAGTGAGCTGTGTGGAGTTTGCATGTTCTCCCCGTGTTGCGCGGGTTTACTCCGGGATTTCTCCGGTTTCCTCCCGCACACCAAAAACATGTAGGTTTAGGGTGCTCGCGCACGCAGTGACCAGTAGCCAGTGGCTTGTCACCAGACTGCAAACCAAGTCTACCTACGGGTACAAATAAGTAACAAAAAAAAAAAAAAAAAGTACAAAGGTTTGGAGCTCCAGAAGGGCCTGCTACACATCTTGAAGTGTAATAAAGCCCCTAGTTTAGAAGCCTGCAGACGTCTGTGGGACAAAAGCTGCATGTTGACGTGCATAGGCATTACAATAGATACAGACTGTAAGGACGTGTTCACCGGGAAAAAGACTAAGGACGAAGTGAGACCTGTGTCTCATCTGATTCTTATACAGTTAGAGGCTCTACGGCTGACTTCTATATGCAAGGGGCTAAAGGTTGCTGGCATACCCACACCTGATAGATTTCATGGTACGCCGAGCCACTATACGTACCACAACAATTGCGCTCAAGGGTGCAAGGGCATCTCTGACGACTGGGGATTCTACACCGAAATAGACATGGTTGTCCACGACATCGTAACGGACACCGTTGCACTACTAGAGCTTAAGACCAGGCACAGTGACATCGTAGATTAAAAAAAAAATGATGTGGCAATACAATACGCAGCTTTGGCTCACGTGGTTAATGTTCTTGCTCACATACCCTAGCATGGCAGAGAGGTCAGCCGCATACTTAGCGATAATCAGACCTGGGACAAATCACGGTACAATAAAGAGTTGTTTAAGGCCCACCTTATTGAAAACTATGCAACGAAAGTTTCCTTGGCTGACACGCTTCTGCCTGCAGGTACTCAACTCTTTAACTCCCACATGTGTTAACGTGAGAGTGGAGACACGTTTTGGTGCTGTTAAGGCGAATAGGTGGAAGGAACGATTCGACCCTAGAGATTTGTGTTACAGAAATGTACTCTTCAACAAAGAGGAGAAGAGGCTGACCAAGAACATGGAGGATGAGGTGAAGAACGGACCACGGTCGAGCCCTTGCACTTGACCTACCTGCTCCTTACAATGGACCGGCCTTGATGGCTAAGCCGTATCATTCCCATCCACAGTCCCAACCGACCTACTCACTCCTTACAACAGATCGGCCTTGATGGCTAAGCCGTGTCATCCCCAACCACAGTCCCGACGGACCTCGTCATAGAAACAATGTCTTTGTTTTTGACCCTGGGATTTATAAATCTGTTGACCTCCACATATGAATGAGGGATAACCAAACCTCAGTGACTTTGCTTCTTACAGAATGGGATTGAAAAAACAGAGCCATGCACATGATGCTCGCCAACCCTCATGTATTGCTTTTTGAGGTGATTGCCCCACAAGAGCAAAAACAAGATTGGACACTGATAGATCATCTTATCATGACATTCAAAGTCAAGGCAAGTGACTATGTCGAAGATGACCCACAGGCGTCTATATTTATCATGGCCAGAACATTGGCTTCGTGTTATATATTGGAAAGCTCTAAAACTGAATGTGTGATTCTTGTGAAAGATGGAGCTGGACCTCCGAAACCGGCCACCAGGGAAAGCCGAGAAAAATATCAAAATCAACTGTACATCGAGTTTTGTAGACGTAATTCGGGTGCAACAGAATACACCACTATGAGACTTCTATCTGACATGGGCATGAAGAATAAATTGTTTCTTGTGACCGGATCGAACTAGGGCCACAGTAAAGTACACAAACCCAAGGACAGTGACATCATGTTGTCATTCCACCATGCTTATCTAGAGTACCGAGCGCGTGATAACCGTGTCATGGATACGATACCTGCTGGTAGCAAAATATCAGCAGGTTGATCTCAGTTGTGAAGATGGAACTTTAGAAAGACCCAAAGGAGTAGAGGGTGTATTTGTGGCAACATTCGGGGACCCAAAATGTGATAAAGTGTCCTTTGTAAGAGACGCATGTTTGCGTTGCACCAGCACTGAAGCAGACACACTGATGATGGAGTTAGGTAACATACTTGAGGGGAACGTGATGGTGTGTACCGTGGACTCCGATATTATAGCAGTGTTGACAGCTTGCAGATGAGAAGGTGTCATTGTTTGGTTACATAACTTGAGCTACAGCAAAGACCGAGAAATGCACACCTCGACATTTGTAGACCTACTGTTTGAGGACCCTGTGAACCGGGCTCTCGCGCCACAGGAGTCCGATTTTGATTCGCAGGAGGATAGCTTCCAGGAGCTGTGTGATGTTGCGCCTCACGATAGTTACCTAGTGCAACATACACGAGATCTCCACTACCGATGGGAAAATATTATTGCCCAGAACAGGAGCGATAACTGTCTCAAAGTCACACATGGCTAGGTACCTTTATCTGAGTGTCATCAGGGGTCTGTGTACAGCGAGTTTCTGGCTATGCTGTTTAGTTTGCCCGAAGAGACCATATTGGACACGGTGAAGAGTATCGAATCTGCCATATATGCAGATGATAAAGAGAGTAAGACGGGAACAATTTTTGACCACATTTTCAAAATATTACGCCCTTGTCACAGAGGGGTTGAAGCGAAGTGAAAGTTTGCGTGTCTTGAGTGTACAGAGTTTGGCGATGGTGAAACGGATAGAGAGTGCGAACACAGTGCTTGCTTGGAACAACCTGCTGCTGGCAGCCTGGGGGGTCTCAACAATTTGAGAAAGTTGTACATGGCCGGTATGGTACCCAGACAGAGCCACGGACTTTTTGTGAGATTAACCCGAACAGGCTCCTACATTCACATTCGTTTAAAAAAACGAGGTACTTCGACATGACAGCGTAGGAACTACCCATCTGATTTTCATGATACTCTGCGGCACAGATTACAACTGTACGTTCCCAGGAACTAGGGTCTATGGAATTGTTGAAGGGTACAGTGGACAAACGTTTCTCGTCGTGGTGTCAAGAGTTGAAAGGCACGTGGTACAATGGATTGTCCAATCACGACCGCTCTTACCACACCTTAGCTATGGATCTAGCTACAATTGCAACGGTTCCAAGGGGATGGTTGAATCGTTGGACCGAGAACTGCTGTGCACTGTGTATCAAGAACATGAAATACGTGTATGAACTATGGAACTTGAAAGGCCCGACACCTGGAGCGGAGTACGGATTTTCATTTTTACATAAAAATGTTGTGCGCTATATGAAAACCTAATGGCTACATCTTCAGTGGCATAGTTGAAATACTGTTTGAATATAACATTTGCGTCTTATATCTCCCGCCTCATACATTCAATGTGAAAGACAAAGTCTAATATTTGTAAAGTGTACCACAGTGTGTAAATGTAAGCAAAATCAACTTTTGTCATCAAATACTGTGGCGTTATTGTACTTTTTTAATGACAACACAAGTCTAGTAGTGTGTGCAATTTTTTTATTCAACTGTGAACAAACTACAAAGAAACACATTCACGACAGCCATCTGTTTACATTTAATTGGGCACAGAATCTGTCACTGGTGAAGGCATCACTGTTGGTGTAACTTTTGCACGACCGAATCACCTGTCCCGATGCGAAACCCTGAACACCTTCCAAGATAGTCAAAGCGTGACCAAGGACAGTTATGAGATAATGTTTGACGCTCACATCTGCCATGACCTCAGCGATGGAAGAAGAGTCAAAGTTGTCATTCACAGCAATCGCAGCGCTCATTCGCAAGGAACCAGATACATTATGGTATTCACCTCCATTAGCCACCAACATCATCATTGCCAGTACGCTGTGTGGTGTGTAAGGCGAAATCAAATCAAAGACATTGAACGCGTCTTTGTCTCTTATAGCCTGAATCGCCTCTTCCACAGGGTCTCCTCCAGTGTCATGGTTGACTCTTCTCGTCGCCAGAAATCCTCCCCAGACGCCCTTGTTCATGGACAAATCGTAGCCAGGATCACGTTGTGCCTCTACCTGTGCCTTGATATCATGTTTATTTGGGAGTTGCACCGAGAACCTATTGCCTTGTTTCAGTGGTTCGTGTCCGGTGTTAATCAGTTCTACTTCGTACATGTTTGGTGCATTCAAAAAGGGTCTGTTCACTATGGAACTGCTAACCGTGCACATTCCTACTTCCTTTAAGGTCCTTACGTAGTCGGCTTTCAAACCATGTAATGTCAGCACATACAAACCCCTGTTCATGATAAAGTGAAACAGTCCACCGGGTAGATTGTTTTGACCAGAGTCATATTTGTAGTGACTGTAAGGCACTTCAGCGGTACCTGGCTAATGGTCATTCACACGGTGTGTGTACGTGCAGATGGGTCGATAAATCCTGGTGGACGACATGATCACTCAGCTTCTTTGAGACACCGTATGTCCTGGTGTAGATTGCGGAATAGAAACTTTTTCACAAGCGATGGATCCTGGCAGGTTGGGCGATGAGGTACGTTAGGTCGTGTCAAGAGAAGTGCTACCGCTGTAAGTAGCTCGAGTGAGGAAGAGTTTTTCTCAGCGACTGCTCCCAATAGTCTAACCGTGAGAGTATTAAGATTGGATTCGGACAATACCCCGAATGTACGAGAGTACCCTGGACACCATCATAGAACAGTATAAGATTCGAGATCGTCCTGCTTGGTGGCTTTCGGTGGTGATCCGACTTGCGTGGTCAGCTCAGTCTAACTGTGTTCCTTGTCGAGCATCTCTCTGGTACTGTTTTCGCGAGTCCGATCAGAGAGAGAATTTGACAAGGTGAGTGATAATAATTCTTCCAATGTCAGTCTCTGCCATTGCACATCCATGTCGTGTGTGGTTGCAATGCTGGTCAGATCCGATGTGCTCTTGGTTTAGCTGGTCACGTGAATTAAATATCAAGACGAATAGTTCATCTCCATCTTCTTACGATACATCACTAGTCTATCGTCGTAAAAGTTTACGGATCCGACAACCTCGGCGAAGTTACAGTTTGTCATCTGTAATTTGTCTCGCTTGACTACTCTAGTCAGCACCACGTACACTGAGGGCTTTATGGGTGATGGAAAAAAATTCTTTGGTGGGTGATAAAGTACCTCTCCGTGGACTGTGGAACCTTGGCAGTCGTATGTGTTCATAGCTAGCAGACAGACCAGCGGGTGCGTAGTCACTGTCCAGTTATGACAGTTCCATGTCGAGGGACTGACCTTGTACAAGGTCCCACCCTGAATCCCTCTCACTTTGTATTCGTTGAATCCTTGGTTGATGTTCAATGACACTCTCCGTATCCCAAGCTGTAGAACATGGTTGCTTGGGCCGCTCACTAACGTAACGTATCGTCACTTCCTGTGGTAACGTATCGTCACTTCCTGTTTTGCTGTCTGTCTGTGTGGTTTGCTGTCCTCACTCTCCTGAGCTTTTGGGTTAGCCACTAGCGATGGCTACTAGCTCTCCTTCCTCTCCTCCTCTGGTGTGCTCTCTCTGTCAGATGTTTAGCTACACCTCTGCCTCTTTTAGTGATAACGGTAAATGTAATAAATGTTGTCTTTTTGAGGCACTCGAGGCGAGGTTGTCTGATTTGGAATCCCGGCTCCGCTGCATTGAAACACCGTCTGCGCCAGTTACTCTTGACGGACGCCCCTTAGCTGCAGCGGAGCTAGCTAGCATAGCTAACCCCGTTAGCGGTCCTCCAGTCGTCATCCTTGAACTGCTGGCTGTCTGTGTGATGCCCTGCAAATGACGTGGGCTACACTGACAATTGGAGCTCATTTTGGGGAAAACCTGGTCTTATGAGATGAGACAGCATTCATCCCACTTTGGATGGTGCTTCTCATTTATCTAACAATCTGGCATCTTTTTATCCAAATTTCCAAAACCTTGACTACTCAGAGTTGGGACCAGGAAGCAGAGTCGCAGTCTTACACGCCTCTCTGCAGCTCCTCTTCATCCGCCACCCCTCAACTTAGCCCCCTGTCTTCCCCATCAAAGAATCATTGTCTGCTCCCTCCAAAGTAAATAAAAATATAATATATAAGCATCCCAAAGTGATTAAGCAAAATATTGGTAAAACTCAAATTAAACATAAAGCCTCTAAATTGAATGATTTGGCCTCTGTTCCTCCTCATAATTTAAAAATTAAATGTGGTTTATAAAATATTAGGTCTCTAACTCCCAAGTCTCTGTTAGTTCATGATCTGTTAATTGATCATCAGATTGATTTAATATCCCTTACAGAGACTTGGTTAGGGCAAGAGGATTATGTTGGTTTAAATGAATCAACTCCCTCTGGTTATTTAAACTGTCAAAATCCCAGAAGTTCTGGTCATGGAGGAGGAGTAGCAACAATTTACCATTCCAAATTACTAGTTAATGTAAATCAAAAAAACATGTTATAATTCCTTTGAGGGCCTGGTCCTCAGTATTGGGCACTTTAGCAATTTTTGGTTAACCCCTTGCACTCTGGTCAATTTCCATAAAAACGCCAAAAAATAACGTACCCAAAGTAAATCAAAAGCTGTTCTTCAACCCTTTGCAGCATCTTCATGGGGTTGGTCTCATTTAAAAGAAAACACTTTGAATTTTTTGGCAAAACAGTCATAATCTCTCTAAGTGCTCCTGCCATCTAAACATACTGAACTTGAAGAAAATAAATTTCGCCTGGGTGTTTTTTTTGGATACAAATGCTTGCAAATAACACACAGCTTCAGGTACTGGCTGGAAAATGCAACAGAAATGTAGAACCAAGCATTATCCAGCTGAGGTCAAAATTTTGTAACAATACCACAAAAAATGAATATATTACACAGCTTTTTTCTTAGGTTTTTCCCAGGCGTTTTTGAACTGTGCCAAATTGTGCCAAATGGCACAGGTTGGAAAAACGTTTGGAAAAATGTCTTTAACTTTTGAATGATTCAATATAGAAGCTTCATTTTGGGCTCTAATGAAAGGTGAAGGGCTGTGTGTGTGTGTGTGTGTGTTTGTGGGGTGGAGCCACGTAAAGAAGCATGCCACGTAAAAAATGTGTGGCTTTTTTTTACAAGAAAAAATAACCTACAGTGCACTAAAAATTATACTAGAATATCTGTAATGTAGAAGATAACAACTCCCACCCCCCCGCTATAGAGGACGGACATCGCCCATCGCTACATGACAGAAAGCGGTGACGGTGCGCCGCGGTCTAATACGCACAGTTGCACTAAAATACCTGCAATATATCTGCAATCCGCTACAGAAGAGTAGCGGGGGGGGGGGGGCGTTCACAACATGACGGGGGGGGCGCCATTCGCAACATGACGGACCCGGATTTACCGACTGTTCAAAAGTCATTTGGATTACAATTTTCAGGGATAAAGAATAATTTAGCTTATAACACTTTCCTGTCCACAACAGCAATGTCGCTGGCGAACTTCTCTTCCTCATTGTCAGACGAACATGACGCTGGTCCACTTGTTATGGACTTGTGGTTCTGGTCACGTGACCCGGTCAAGCCATAATTCCATTATTGCGGTTTTGCCGAACGATTTTTCAAAACAAATAAGAACAGTAGTTAGAAAAAAAGACTGGCGAATGCCTGTGTGTCACCCAGCCTTACACAAAACAGCTTTCGAACTTCTGTGCTTCAATTGGCTGGCTGTATTTGCAGCCGTTGGTAGGCGGGTCCTTCTTTCTAGGTTTTCAGTCGTTGGTTCTTCAAGGTTTCAGAAACCCAATTCAAGGCTCTTATTAGTTGAATGAGAGGTCAATCACATCTAAACCAATCAAAGCACTCCTTTGGCTTTCTGTTCGCGGCTGTGTCTGTAGTGGAAGAACGGAAATGCAGCTTTTTTTTTTTTCAGTGCCTCCTAGGACGCATGCCCTCGTGCGCCCTAGGATGCAAAGACGTGTCCGCCCGCGGTACACCGAAGTGCAAGAGGTTAAACCCAATTTTATTTGCCATAGTTTATCGTCCCCCATCAACCTACTCAGAATTTTTATCCGAATTTGCTGATTTCTTAGCTGATTTAGTGTTGAAATCTGATAGAATAATAATAGTAGGGGACTTTAATATACATGTGGATGTAGATAGTGACTGCCTTAATGTGGCATTTAATTTAATATTAGACTTGATTGGGTTTTCTCAGAAAGTAGGAAATTCTACTCATTACCTCCACCATACATTAGACCTTGTTCTGACATATGGCATAGAAATAGAAAATCTTGTAGTGTCTCCTCATAACCTTGTACTGTCAGACCATTGTCTGTTAACCTTTGACTCCTAAAGAAAAATATTATTACAGCAGATGCCTCTCAGATTGATTTTACTATTTCTGACTATTTGGCTCCTAAAGAAAAATATTATTACAGCAGATGCCTCTCAGATGATGAGATGATGCTGTTACCAAATTTATGTAGATTGTTTCCTCTATGCCATGTGTCAACACAACGGAAATAAGCTATAGACAGCTTGCTCCTTCTGTAATTGATAACATGGTGGATAGTGTTACAGCTTCTCTGCATCAGACTCTAGACTTGGTGGCCCCCTTAAAAAAGAAAAAGTCTAATCAGAGATTTCTAACTCCTTGGTTCAACACAGAAACTCGTAGCTTAAAACAGAAGACTCGTCAATTAGAAAGAAAATGGCGCTCCACTAATTTAGATGAAATCTATTTAGCTTGGAGAAATCATCTTTTAATTTATAAAAAAATCTCTTAGAAAAGCTAGAACGAGTTATTATTCTGCATTAATACAAGAGAACAAGAATAATCCCAGGTTTCTTTTTAGCACCGTAACCAGGTTGACAAAGAGTCAGTGTTACGACCCGAGCGCTGGTTCTGATAGCGCTCGGGCCATGTTCAACTCGCTGCCGGCCTTGACAGCTGCGGGATGTATTCTGGCCTCACCGGGCTCTTATTGTGAAGGTGCTCGGTGGGGCTTCCACTTGTCAAAGCTGGCCGGCTGGATGTCATTGCCGTTTGTTAGTGCTTCGCCTTTATAAACCTGGCACTAGCAACGGTATGACGCAGGAGTATCGTCTGATCTTGTCAGGAGTACCGTCGGACCTTCCTTGTCAAGAGTATTGTCTGATCTCCCTTGTCAGGATTAGCATCTACTTTCCTTGCCAGACGCTGTCTACGCTGCGTCAAACCTTCATGTCAGGTTCGTTATCCTAGCTCATGTCATTGTTTAGCTTGTAGTGGCTGGGGTTAGCCCTACGAGCCCAAGTCTTGTTAAATGTGTGTTTTGCCCTGCGGGGTTCATAGTCTTGTTTTGTCACGTGTGTAAATAAATTAACATCATTGCCAAACTCACTGGTGGACTCTCTGGCGTCTCGTGGTGATCCGCGAGGATCACCACATGACAGTATACTCCTGCCAGGTCATCTAAAGGGAGACGCCACACCGAGACGCAGTTTCACCATGAGTTTGTGCCTAAACTTGACTGTTGTTCTTCCCTGTCTGGGTGCCTGTTGCTGGGAGAATGCCGTCATCCAGGGGCCGCGGTCGGCGCCTGGGCAGAAAGTTAGCGGAGGCACTGGAGTACGCCGACGGGGCGCTCTTCGCCGCTACTTTTGACGTCACCTCCAGCTACATGTGCTGGCACTTGGACTGTGCTGAGGATTTTCTGGACAATCTTCCCCCCGATTGTGACGATCACCCGGAGGTGATAATGCAGTGGGAAGAACTCGCCACGCAGCGCGAGAGACTTCGCGGGCTGGAGGAGGAAGAGAGCAGGAAGCAGAGGAGGAGGCATCCTCGCTCCCTGCGTTGGAAGTTCCGTCCCCGTCCCGGAGTTGGTCCAGGAGTGCGCACCGTCTGGGGGCCGACGACGACGTCGGCGCAACAGCACGGGCAATTCGCAGCAGAATCCCCAGGTGGACTCGCTGCCGGCAGAGCCCATCAGCGAACCTCCGAGAGCGGCCCCACCTCGTCTTCCCAGGGGGCCCTCTGTCGCCATCCAGCGGGGAGAAGGAGGAACGACATCCCCCACAGCAGGAACCATCTCAACCCCGGGAGGAAGGCAAGTGCACGATAATTTGTTACACCTTGATTTTGTTCTGCCTTGTCTGACTCCTGGGGGTGGAGTTCGGGGTTCGCAGCCCCCCGAGCTCCCTCCACCTGCTGTGGATGAAATTACTAAACCTGCTGCCTCTGTGTTCTCCCCCGCCGAGCGGTCCGCGACGCCAGGCCAGCGTCGTCGGATGAAGAGGGCCCCCACAGTGCTAGAAAGCCTGGATCCGGCCCTGCAGCCACGCCATGGACGGAGGAGAGGAGCGGACTGTGGCCCGGAGCCTGAGCCGACGGAGAAGTGTCCCCGGGTCTCCTCGTTAGAGCGGTCCGAGCCAGTGGGTCGAGGGTCCCCTGCCCCCATGCCATACGGGTCATCGGCGTAGACAGCAGCGTGGGAGGAACCTCGGGCTGCAGATGAGATCTTCCCAGCTGCGGAGCCCGACGCAGCTGAGTGTGAGTCTGCTGACAAGAGGCGCCCTGAACCTGGATCGTTGGAGTCCTGGGTGGCAACGGAAACCGAGTGCAGGCAAGTGCTCCCTCTTGTGTCTCTGTCCCCTGTTTTGGAGCATTTTTGCCTGCCTCTCGGGGAGGCGAGTGAGGAGCCGCCGTCTGCTGCGCCTGAGCTCGTCTCGCTGGGTTCCGCTGCTACCGGTGAGTCTGATCCCGGTTTTCCTGTCCCTGAGCTTTATTGCAGTTTCACCGGCGTGGAACGGGTCGGAGTCACCAAGTTGGAGGTCCCAGATTCAGGGGTGGAAATCGTCAGCGGAGCTGCACCGACCCAATCGGGGTCCACCGCGGGTGCATCGGAGGCCCAATCGGGGTCCACCGCGGGTGCGGTTTCGGCCCAATCGGAGTCCAATGTGGGTGCACCAGAGGCCCAATTGGGGTCCACCGCGGGTGCGGTTCTGGCCCAATTGGGGTCCAACGTGGGTGCGTCAGAGGCCCAATCGGGGTCCACCGCGGGTGCGGTTCTGGCCCAATCGGGGTCCAACGTGGGTGCAGCTGGGACCCAATCAGCGTCCAACGGCAGTGCAGCGCCAGCTTGGTCCACGGACGGGGGAGGAGCTGCAGAACTTTCTCCATCGAGCGGATTACGGGCTCGCCCTGCTTGTCTGTTCCTTTTGAGTCACCACCCCTGTGCATCATTGCTGGGGGCCGTGGGGGCTCCTGTTCGCTCGCTCCGGCTCTCCCGAGTTGTGTCCTCGTCAGGGAGGCTGCCGCGGGTTGTTGTTGCCCTGGACTGGTGGCTGAGGGACACGGGTCGGCCGCCGGAGGGACTGCTTCGCCGGTTCGGCACTTCGGTTCGGCCACCCGACCTACTGTGCGTGTCATTGGGCGACCTGGTTTGACCACCGGAGGAGCGGACGTCCCAGGCATTGGACTCTGGTGAGCCGCCTGGTCATGTCTCACCTCATATGACCACTCGCCGGCTGTTGGGACGCGGGGAGACTGCCTGAACTGTTTCTGTGGTGCTTGGTCTCTGCCGGTTGGCGTGAACTGTCGGGGGGGGGGGGGGGTAGTGGTCATGTTTCTGGGTTGTTCTGTCTGTGATTGTTCTGTTTTTTTTTACTCCTTGCTGTCCGGTGTATTTTGTTTTATGTCTTGCAGTCGCCTTAATTTGTTTTGTGTATACTCAGATATGTGCCAGTAAGTGTTCTGCTTCTGTATTTGTTTTTTTTTTTTTTTTGAGACTTGTGCGAATTCACTCGGTGGGGGGGGGGGGGGGACATTTTCTTGTGTAACATGTGGGCCAAGATTTATTTTTTCTCGTGCTGTCTTGTGTTTCCTGTAGTTTAGTTGGGGATTTTTGGCAATTGGGTTATGTTCTGCTGTTGCCTTATTTTCCTCTGTGATTTATCTGATTTGTATATTTGGTATTTTGTCTTAGGCCTTGTATCTAGTCTTTCTGACCCAGTAGTTCTGGGTTTTTTTTGGTTTTCGCCATGTTTTTTTTTTGGTTTCTTGGTTTTTTTTTCTGAGTAATTAGTTTTGTCATGGTCCTGGATGTAGTTGTTGTCACTTTTTGTTTCTGGTTTTGGGTTCTCTCCCTCCGCGCCTGCCCCCAGCCTCCCACCCTGGGGGGTGGGGGGGGGCAGGGTGGTCCCTTGGGGCATTCGGAGTCCGCCCGTGGAGGGAGGATACTGTTAAGACCCGAGCGCTGGTTCTGATAGCACTCGGGCCATGTTCAACTCGCTGCCGGCCTTGACAGCTGCGGGCTGTATTCTGGCCTCACCGGGCTCTTATTGTGAAGGTGCTCGGTGGGGCTTCCGCCTGTCAAGGCTGGCCAGGTGGATGTCATTGCCGTTCGTTAGTGCTTCGCCTTTATAAACCTGGCACTAACGACAGTATGATGCAGGAGTATCGTCTGATCTTGTCAGGAGTACCGTCGGACCTTCCTTGTCAGGAGTATCGTCTGATCTCCCTTATCAGGATTAGCGTCTACTTTCCTTGCCAGACGCTGTCTACGCTGCGTCAAACCTTCATGTCAGGTTCGTTATCCTAGCTCATGTCATTGTTTAGCTCGTAGTGGCTGGGGTTAGCCCTACAAGCCCAAGTCTTGTTAAATGTGTGTTTTGCCCTGCGGGGTTCATAGTCTTGTTTTGTCACGTGTGTAAATAAATTAACATCATTGCCAAACTCACTGGTGGACTCTTTGGCGTCTCATGGTGATCCGCGAGGATCACCACATGACAGTCAGGACTCTGTCAAGCCTAGCATTCCCTTAGAGCTTACTAGTCAAGACTTTATGAAGTTTTTCAGTAGTAAAATTTCATCCATCAGAGATAAAATCAATCAGATTCTTCCCAGAGTTAACTTAAATACTGTAACTACTACAACTCCTTCAATTGATGTCTGTCTTGATGAGTTTACTCCAATCGACCTTTGTGAGTTAGACAAAATAGTTTCCTCATCCAAACCTTCAACTTGTCTTTTAGACCCTATTCCTACCAGGTTATTTAAAGAAGTCTTCCCACTTATTGGTAGCTTTATTCTTCATATAATCAATTCTTCATTAACTTTAGGCCATGTATCGCAGGCTTTTAAAATGGATGTAATTAGCTAACTATAGACCAATCTCTAATCTCCCTTTCATTTCAAAAATCTTAGAAAGAGTTGTTGCTACGCAATTATTTGACCAACTGCAGGGAAATGGTTTACTTGAAGAGTTTCAATCTGGGTTTAGAATCCATCATAGTACTGAAACAGCCTTAGCGAAGGTCACTAACGACCTCCTCATTGCATCTGATAATGGACTAGTTTCTGTACTTGTCCTTTTAGACCTTAGTGCAGCTTTTGATACTATCGATCATAATATTCTACTTGATAGATTAGAACACTATGTTGGACTTAATGGAACTTTGTTGCAGTGGTTTAGATCTTATTTATCTGATAGGTTCCAGTTTGTTCATGTAAATAATGAGTTTTCTTTCAATTCAAAGCTTAGTCATGGAGTTCCACAGGGATCTGTGCTAGGCCCTACTCTTTTTAGTTTATATATGCTTTCGTTAGGCAACATTATTAGAAAGCACTGTATACATTTTCATTGTTACGCAGATGACACACAATTACACCTGTCAATGAAGCCAGATGATAGTAATCAATTAGCCAAGTTAGAAGCCTGTCTTAAGGAAATCAAAGCTTGGATGACTTGTAATTTCCTGCTATTAAATTCAGATAAGGCTGAAGTCATTCTTGTTGGTCCAGGGAAGGGCAGTCATCTGCTGCGACTGGCTGGGGGGTGAGGGGATAGAGAAGAAGAAAAGAACAGACATGTAGAGAGCAAACAGCACGATGGGGACTCAATCTATGGGAGAGAACAAACAAATGTTAATGACCAGCAAAAAAAAAAATATTTCATAGAGAGTGAGGAAAGGAGTAAACAAGTAATCCTGCATTTTGGGAGCGTAGTGCTCTGTTAGGATGATACGGTAGTATCAGACCTTTTAAATAAAAAGGAGCCTGATTGTTTAGAGCTTTGTAAGTAAGAAGAAGGATTTTAAACTTAATTCTAAACTCTATGGGAAGCCAATGAAGGGAGGCCAGAACCGGAGAGATATGATTTCTCTTTCTAGTACCTGTTAAAACTCTTGCTGCAGCATTTTGGATCAGCTGAAGACTTTTTAAAGATGTTTTAGGACAGCCTGATAATAAAGAATTACAATAATCTAATCTCGAGCTAACAAAAGCGTGGATCAGCTTCTCAGCATCACTCTGAGACAAGATGCTCCTAATCTTGGCAATATTACGCAAATGATAGAAGGCAGTCTTAGAAACAAATTTAATATGTGAATTGAAGGACAAATCCTGATCAAAAATAACTCCAAGGTTCCTCACAGAGCTATTAAGAGAAAGAGTAACTGCATCCAAACTGAAAGTTTGATTTGGAAAGGAATTTCTAAGGTTTTTTGGACCAACAAGAATGATTTCAGTCTTATCTGAATTTAATAGCAGGAAATTACAAGTCATCCAAGCTTTGATTTCCTTAAGACAGGCTTCTAACTTGACTAATTGATTAGTATCATCTGGCTTCACTGACAGGTATAGTTGTGTGTCATCTGCATAACAATGAAAATGTATACAGTGCTTTCTAATAATGTTGCCTAACGGAAGCATATATAAACTAAAAAGAGTAGGGCCTAGCACAGATCCCTGTGGAACTCCATGACTAAGCTTTGAGCTGAAAGAAAACTCATCATTTACATGAACAAACTGGAACCTATGAGATAAATAAGATCTAAACCACTGCAACGAAGTTCCATTAAGTCCAAATGTCAGCCTGGTGCTCCTGCGGGTTGGTCTGCTCACCGTGAGTGCAGCTCTGGCCCAATCGGGGTTCATCGCGTCATCACGTCCGTAAAACATCTTTTCCAATAAATCTAAATTCAGTAAGCCATACTCGTCACCGAGACAAGGAGGCACGTCTTCCATGGGACCGTATTGAGATTGCTCGGTGGCCACCCTCAACCGCTGAAATAGCTTACTGCACACAGCACACGACTCTGGACCTAGTTTTTTACACGAGTGCCAGGTGTTCGCTGCTTCGCATTGGGTTGACATGTCAGACTCACACAGCATGTGAAATCGCAACACCACGGGCCAGTACAGGTCGCGGTACTGTTCGGTGAACTTATCGACCGTCAGCTTATCACCCAGCAGTTCTCTCTTGAATCCCATCATTTTACGGAAAGTGTAGACACTCTTGAACGAGCACGAGTCCATCAAAATCCCGGCTGCCTTGTTTGTCATTGCGCTCACTGCCACGCTGATGTTCATGGTCCTCAGCCTGCTGACCAATTGCAAAAAAGCATATGATTTACCACACCCCACGTCTCCACTCAGTAGGGCCATCTTCATGCTCTCGCCTCGAGACATATTTAATTTTACCATTCTCCTCACCCATTGCTCTTGACAGTATCTAGACATGGCTAACATGGCCTTTGTTTTCAGGTCTGTTTCTTCCTCCTGGTATACCCTCTTGCCACGATTCCCTCCTGTGCCATGTACATCAGCCGACATAATCTGATCAGTAACCTTGCGTATACCAAGTAGCCAATGTCACTCTTTAGTCTGTAATTGGATTCAACCACGGTGATTCGAACACTTGTTTGCCAAGAGGCACTGCTGCCGCCATGTGTAATGCTGGGGCCTTATATGACGATTCATCCTGATTGTCAACTGAGACCCGCCCTCCTTTGCCACGATCGTCCATGCCCCTGCTGTTTAAAAATGCAGAAAGAGACTGGCCCAACTGAAAGGGGTCTTCGCTTTAAGGGACCCTGTTTCCTTGAGTATTCACACCGGTAACGTGACAAGGAACCTCGATGCCTTCTATCACGGAACGCAATGCTCTGCTTCTAACAGCATGAGAGCTGATCTGCGATTCGATTTGCTCTGCGCATAAGCCCGTTGTGAGAGACATGTGAACCGCACCTTGATGTTGACGCACCTTCAAAGTTCTGTTATGTGTGAGCGTGAACCATTCAAACGATTTCGACACAATCTCTACAAATAACAGGACATATGAGCTGTACAGTGCCTTACCGGTGGGCAAAGCCACGGATGTCAACCCGCCCTTCCCGGTGCTGTTTGAAACATTCTGAAGCCGGGCTAATACTTCGATCAGTGGAGCGTGTGCACCATATTCAAACAATAACCACGTGAAGTCTTTTGTGTCCACTCTGTGCGCGGATTTGTAATTGTTGCCGTCAGTACGAGCTTCACGTCAGAAACTGAAGTGCTTCTCGTACCAATCCGGTTCCATTTGAGACAGTATTATGTTTATGTTTTCCAACAGCACAGTAAACCCAGTTGCCAGTTTACACCCCACTCTCACTTCAGAGAGTTTACGTAACACCCTGGCAGGAGTAACAGCCTCGCCAGGTTTGAACATGTGATCCTCGGGAAGAATTACAGCTAAATAATGTCTTCCTACCCGGTCTAAATGAGGATGCTCATCCTGAGTGTGGCTCGCGTTGCTCTCTTTACTGTCTACCGTCTGCTTATTTGCCAACGCGACCCTGAGAGCTTCTCTTTCCTCGCACGCCTCATCTAGCACCTCCCTCATTGCTGCCAGTTCTTTTTTATACAACTCAAGTTCTTGTGTGACGCAATCGACAGATGAACCGTTCGACGCCTGACCCATGCACGCGCCACCACATCTCATTGCGTCATCCTCTGCTGTACATACCATAGATCTTAACCGTTGTGCATCTCGAAGACTTTCAAGGTGTCGATCGCGTTCTAAGTCTAGTGTCCATTGGAGTTCTAAGACTTCACATTTTAAATTTTTGATCATTGTCATGTGGGACGGATCGTTGCATCGACCTATAGGGGATTGCACTTGTGACCTCTTCCTACAATGACTGCGACTGCGTGTACTAGCCATTCTAATTTCTTTGTAGACTTCTGGTGTTCAACTATGAACACTATTATCTTCATTGCTGGACTGAATCGCGAGAGGAATCAGAGACTAACTTTTCTTCCCACAGCCATGGACATCCCCCCCCACTTGCTACCCCCACCCTCCTCCCTTCCCCGGCACAGACTTTCCCCGCAGCTCGCCACCAAAGCGGGACTACCGAGGTCTCAGCTCCCCGCTAAGCCCTCTGGGGGGGGAGTGTATGGGGTACCCCCCCACAGCAGCCACGGACAAACACAGCGCTCGACTAGAGCAATTAACAGGACAGTGAGATGTGTGTGTTGAGATCAATAGGCAGCCTTCCTGTGCTTAGTTCAGGCACCAGCATCCTGTGGATATGTATGACGCAAATGCAAACATTCATGCTTCCTGCTCGCATTGTGGTACAAATGTCACATGTCTGAATGCATTTCCTTTGGTGATAAAATGCCTTTGATGTATTGTCCGTTGCTGGGTATTTAAGTGGCTGAATTCATATGTTCACCCTCTGTTCTTCTTCTGACTGCTTCTGACTACAGCTCATAATTCGTAGACATCCAACCTCCGATTTTGAAAGAAAAGCAGATATTTCACTTGGCATGTGTGAATGGCAATTAACCTCACGTGTGAATTAGCAATACACAACAGAAGCAGGAGAACCGGTGAACATACCTACTAGACGACGATGCTAGCTTGAGGCACCCACTTGGACCAAAGGACCAAGGGAGCTTCGGCTTCATCGCTGGATCCCCACTATCAGGCTACGACACCAGCCTGCGGTCTCCATTAGCCACTGGGAGTGCTTTGGCTTCACCACCAGATACTCATTACCAGGCTACGACCCAAGCTAGCGGTCTCCATTAGCCACCGGGAGAGCTTTGGATTCACCGCCAGATATGATGACGCCAGTTAGCAGCCTTCACTAGCCATCGGAATAGCTTCGGCTTCACCATCAGATATCAGCTACAAATAGAGGACAAAGCCAGCCACGGCCTCCATTAGCCATCAGCGCACTTTGGCTCCTGTACTAGCCAACAGGTGAGCCTCTCCTTTGATTCCAATCATATACAGTGGCTTTCCACAGAGCCTCAAATGCCAGCTGATTATTGTTACCTCTGCCAAAGAGGTTATGTTTTTGTTGGTGATTATTTATTTGTTAGTCTGTCTGTCTGTTAACAAATAACTCAAAAAGTTGTGAACGGATTTGGATGACATTTTCAGGAAAGGTGTGTAATGGCCCAGTAAACAGATGGTTAGATTTTGGTGATGATCTGAGAGTACATACCTCCATCAAGGACTTTGTTTATATTTGTGCAGGAGGATTCACACAAAAAACTACTGGATGGATTTGGATGAAATTTTCACCAGAAGTGGTCCTTGGGCTAGAGAGGAACCCATTACCTTTTGGTGATGATATGAGAATACATATCTCTGCCAAGGCTCTTATCTTCTCACAGACTGTCAGCAATAATACTCCAAAACTACAGGATGGTTTTTGAATCAAATTTTCATTAGAGGTGGTTCTTGGCCTAGCGATGAACCTTTTACATTTTGGAGATGATCTGAGAATGCAAACCTCAGCTAAAGCTCTTATCTTCTCACAGTGTGTTAGCAACAATATTCCAAAACTAATGGACAGACTTTGATGCAATTTTCACCAGAAGTGACTCTAGGCCTACACACAAACCCAATACATTTTGGAGGTGATCTATGAGGGACAGAAGGAGCCTTGGCAGAGGCATTTGCTCTCTGAGTGCTTTTCTAGTTCCATTATTCATTGTCAGAAAGCACAATTATTTCACATAGAATTTAGAATTTAATTGTTTTAGAGTCATCATACATTAGGGGACAGTACATAAAAGCAAACGGTAAGGAAAGTGCAGGAAAAAAACTGAATAATGGACATGGACAAGATTACTTCGGTTTAAGATTCTGAATGTTGGTTTTAAAACTTTTTGTGTCATGAACTCTCCGTGCGCTTCTTTACAGCGCACGGTGAGGGGAGAAAAAGGACGAGGACTTAAATGCTGGGTTACACCACACACACATTTTATTAACACACAACTAAACATACAGACACAGAACAGCTTGGATCCTCGTTAGCGTCCTCAAGGTTGCCCTACACACACACAGGAGGAAAACAGCAGCGGAATAGCGCACAGGCAGTTACTCACAGTGGGGGGGCAGACCGAGTTGTCACAGCGAGAATCCAAGACACACAGACAGTCCTTAGTGGCGTGACGGTTGACGGCAGAGAGAAACCATCTAACACGTACAATAATCCAGTGGCATCTGTCTAGCGAAGAGCTCCTTTAATACAGATGCTGCTGGTGTGACAAATAGGAATCACCTGAGCGAGGCACGGACAGATAATTACCAGAGACTGGAAATAGCTGATGCACCAGAAGGAGAGCTAGGGGGTGTGCTACCCGTCAGGCAGTGGCTAGAGGCATGGCATAATACAAGAATACATCAAAACACACATAACCAGCAAAACCAACCCCACAAAGAGATAGAGGCCGAGCTGGAGAAGGCCAAGCTGGCTCAGCACGTGTCAGAGCCCCTCCTTCTAGGGATGGATACCAGATACTCACGGTAACATCGTAAGAACCCCACCACCACCACCACCACTACCACCAATCCCCACAGGCAAAACAATGACACACGAACCCGGGTGGGAGGTAGGGGGAACAGGAAAGGAAGGAACACGATACCCCACCCAGGGTCCACAATTAACCCCCCCAAGTCCACGGGGCGTTGGGGCTCAGGACCATCTAACACGTACAATAATCCAGCGGCGTCTGTCTAGCGAAGAGCTCCTTTAATACAGACTCCGCTGGTGTGACAAATAGGAATCACCTGGGCGAGGCACTTACAGATAATTACCAGAGACTGGAAACAGCTGATGTGCCAGAAGGAGAGCTAGGGGGTGTGGCTAGGCCGGCAGCCTGTCAGCAGCGTGAGAGAAAGGTGATGACAGATGCTGACTAACAGCTGCCGGTCAGGCAGTGGCTAGAGGCATGGCATAATACAAGAATACATCAAAACACACATAACCAGCAAAGCCAACCCCACAAAGAGATAGAGGAAGGCCAAGCCGGCTCGGCAAGTGACATTTTGGTTAAGCACCCGATCAAACTAAACCCAGCCATGGGGGAAGCAGAGGCTAGTGTACTCCTAGTGCCAACCCCAAGTTTGGGTAAATGGGGAGGGTTATGTCAGGACTGGCATCTGGCACAAAATCTTGTCAAATTAAATGTGAATGAGTGAATGAATCTTTATTCTGGATAGATTAGATTAAAAGATTAAAAGAAAGGAACAGAATAATATAACAAGGGAAAAATCCAACAAGGTCAAATTAAACAGTAACTCCTCAGATTATACAACTGAACATAAGTTATCCAAAATGGGTGATGGCTGAAGCCGCAGCTTATATTGCCCACACCCATGTTCCATCTAAGAATTAAAAACAAATAAAAGTGATTATAAATCAAAACAAAGCTAAGACAAATTGTGACAAAACTAAACTGACTATGATAATCCCTATGTGATTTTACATGTCATTTTGTATATATGTTTGGAGTATTTCTTCCTTTAGTTTTTGTTTAAATTGTCCAAGCGTTGTACATGATTTTAATTCAGGTCCAAAAGCGTTCCACAATCTGACTCCTTGCACTGAGACACAGTGTTGCTTGGTGGTAGTTCTCACTGAAGGTTTTTGAAATATACATGTTCCTCTGAAATGATATTGGTTCTCCCTTATTTGGAACAACTTTTGGATATTTGCAGGCAGTGATAGATTCTTCACTTTAAACATTATTACTGCAGTTTTTAAAGTCAATCAGATCTTTCAACTTGAGAGCTTTTAACTAAAAAAGTGGATTTGTTGGTTCCCTGTAAGCAGCTTTGTTTATTATTCTAATAGCTCTCTTCTGAAGCATAAAGATTGGATATGTTTGTTTATATGTACTCCTCATACTTCAGTACAATATGTCATGTATGGGAGTATTAATGAATGATGCAAAGTACAGTATATAGTGTGAGTTGATTCAGCAAATATTTCACTCTGTGTAGTAATGTGATTGATTTGGCTATTTTACCTTTAATATGATTAATATGTGACTTCCAACATGATTTATTATCAATTATCACTCCAAGGAATTTAAGTTCGGATTGTGGTGACCCACCACATTCTACATGGACATTCCTCACACTCAGCAGGTCTGGAGGAAGCAGAGGACCATTTACATACAGAGGACAATTCACATACGGACAAAGAGTCCCTGGGGGACAACCAGAACAATGGACTGTTGCTTATACATCCCCGGCTTAGGGAGAGGACGTCTGGATGACAGTTGGTCACGCTAATAATAGGTATTGACTGATATGTACTGTATATCACTATGCTAATGTGCCATGCATTCTCTCTCTGTTTGTATAACATGTATAAAAAAGCTTGCTATACATGCCTCAGGAGCACAGTAGCACACGGAGCTACAAAGTGCGCCTCATTATGCTGGAGGAAATAAAACCCTGCAACCTTCCAGCACATTGCATCTCGCCTGATCTTTTACCTCCACACTGATGACCCTAGACATGTCATGGTGACGCCGGCATCCTCTTCATCCACACCGGAGCGCGCTCTCTGGAGCGGGCAGTGCTGGGACCAATACGCACCATGAACAGCGACACGAGCGAAACGAAGGAAGCAGCCTGAACGGGGAAAGTCATCAGCACCATCTGCATTAATTTCCACCAAGCTCCCCGACCCTGACTCACTCCGGACAGCGGGACCTCCCACGCACAGAAGCCCCGCACGCACACCGCAGGATTACGAGGACAGCGCAACTTCCAGATATGTGGTCACTGTGCCAAGCGTGTGCCACGCACAGGGACAAACCGGCTCCACAGACTGATACAGTGTCCTCCACCGCTGCACATGCCCGAGAAACACGGCCGATCGCCATCCTCGGAACCTTCAGGGCTGCTCACGCACCTGAAGCAGACATGCAGCCCGCACACAGGACTTTGTATGGCTTTCTCAGCCACGGCGCACAACGGGAGTTTAGCCGATTGCTGTCCCCAATGGCTTTAGGGCTGCGTCTGCACCTAAAGCCAAACCGCCAAGTCCCTCACACAGCTGCAGTTGTTTCACAGCCGCTAGGCATCATCGGGGAATTTGGCCATTCGCCTTCCCCACATCCTCGCTGGACTGAGCCGCGAGAGGAGTCAGAGACTTAATTTTTTCACAGCCGCTGCAGATCACCACCAGGGTGACTGGGAAAGTCCCTCACCATCACGGATCCACATGCAATTTTTGCACGGCCCAGACACCTTTGACGTCCCGGGCCGGCACTCAGTTACTTCCACCCCTTCCCCCTCCTCCTCTACAGCGCTCTTCCTGCACATCACCCCCTAAAACTGGCTGATTGCCAGTTGGTTCCATTACGCACGACGTGCACTGGCCCCGTGCGCCCACGATCCACGGCCGTTCAATGTGCTGGAACCCGGAGCAGAGCACACTGTCTTTTCCACCCCTCTCCCGTCCCCCCCACGGACTGGCATGCCCTCCGACACTCCTCTACAGCAGGACAGTTCTACCAGAGCTGAAGCCCAAATGAGCGGGGGGGGGGGGGTGTCACAGCCCCTTCTGAGTGTTCTGGGGGGAGCCCTGTGGTAACCCACCACAATCTACACGGACATTCCTCACACTCAACAGGTCTGGAGGAAGCAGAGGACCATTTACATACAGAGGACAATTCACATACGGACAGAGAGCCCCTGGGGGATAACCAGAACAATGGACTGTTGCTTATACACTCCGGATTAGGAAGAGGACGTCCGGGCGCCAGTTGGTCACGCTAATAATAGGTATTGACTGATATGTATATTGCTATGCTAACGTGCCATGCATTCTCTCTCTGTTTGTATAACATGTATAAAAAAGCTTGCTATACATGCCTCAGCAGCACAGTAGCGCACTGAGCTACGATGTGTGTCTCATTATGTTGGAGGAAAATAAAACCCTGCAACCTTCCAGCTCGTCGCATCTCGCCTGATCTTTTACCTCCACAGGATACCCTTTCAATCTCTACACCATTTACACTGAGTTTAGATACTGAGTTGTTGCGATGGTTGTTAAAAAATGATAAATTTTGTCTTACTTGCAGTGGGGTAAAAAAGTATTTAGTCAGCCACCACAATTGTGCAAGTTCTCCCACTTAAAAGATGAGAGTGGTCTCCAATTTTCATCATAGGTATACCTCAACTATGAGAGACAAAATAAGAAAAAAAAATCCAGAAAATCACATTGAAGGATTTTTAATGAATTAATTGGTAAATTCCTCGGTAAAATAAGTATTTGGTCAATAACAAAAGTTCATCTCAATACTTTGTTATATACCCTTTGTTGGCAATGACAGAGGTCAAACGTTTTCTGTAAGTTTTCACAAGGTTTTCACACACTGTTGCTGGTATTTTGGCCCATTCCTCCATGCAGATCTCCTCTAGAGCAGTGATGTTTTGGGGCTGTCACTGGGCAACACGGACTTTCAACTCCCTCCAAAGATTTTCTATGGGGTTGAGATCTGGAGACTGGCTAGGCCGCTCCAGGACCTTGAAATGCTTCTTACGAAGCCACTTCTTCGTTGCCCGGGCAGTGTGTTTGGGATCATTGTCATGCTGAAAGACCCAGCCACGTTTCATCTTCAATGCCCTTGCTGGTGGAAGGAGGTTTTCACCCAAAATCTCACGATACATGGCCCCATTCATTCTTTCCTTTACATGGATCAGTCGTCCTGGTCCCTTTGCAGAAAAACAGCCCCAAAGTATGATGTTTCCACCCCCATGCTTCACAGTAGGTATGGTGTTCTTTCTCCTCCAAACACGACAAGTTGAGTTTTTACCAAAAAGTTCTATTTTGGTTTCATCTGACCATATGACATTCTCCCAATCCTCTTCTGGATCATCCAAATCCTCTCTAGCAAACTTCAGACGGGCCTGGACATGTACTGGCTTAAGCAGGGGGACACATCTGGCACTGCAGGATTTGAGTCCCTGGCGACGTAATGTGTTTCTGATGTAGCCTTTGTTACTTCGGTCCCAGCTCTCTGCAGGTTATTCACTAGGTCCCCCCATGTGGTTCTGGGATTTTTGCTCACTGTTCTCATGATAATTTTGACCCCACGGGGTGAGATTTTGCGTGGAGCCCCAGATCGAGGGAGATTGTCAGTGGTCTTGTATGTCTTCCATTTTCTAATAATTGCTCCCACAGTTGATTTTTTCACACCAAGCTGCTTACCTATTGCAGATTCAGTCTTCCCAGCCTGGTGCAGGTCTACAATTTTGTTTCTGGTGTCCTTTGACAGCTCTTTGGTCTTGGCCACAGTGGAGTTTGGAGTCTGACTGTTTGAGGTTGTGGACAGGTGTCTTTTATACTGATAACGAGTTCAAACAGGTGCCATTAATACAGGTAACGAGTGGAGGACAGAAGAGCCTCTTAAAGAAGAAGTTACAGGTCTGTGAGAGCCAGAAATCTTGCTTGTTTGTAGGTGACCAAATACTTATTTTACTGAGGAATTTACCAATTAATTCATTAAAAATCCTTCAATGTGATTTTCTGGATTTTTTTTTCTCATTTTGTCTCTCATAGTTGAGGTATACCTATGATGAAAATTGGAGACCTCTCTCATCTTTTAAGTGGGAGAACTTGCACAATTGGTGGCTGACTAAATACTTTTTTGCCCCACTGTATACTGAGCGTTAATATGTTTGAATCAAATCACAGTTTATATATAAAAATACATGTATAAAAGGAGTCTGGGACATATTAAATAAATTAAGGAAAATGGAACTAAGAAAATGATATATCCAGAGTATTTTACTGATAATGTGATAAGAAAATGGTACTAATACAATGAATAAATTTATTGTAAATGTCTGACCAGAGTTGACAGCAAAACAAAATTACAAATCAAGGAAGAGACACACCTTGAGTGAAACATTGATTTAACAAGACCGCACTGCTAAAACAATGTAGAAAACTGAAAGGAACAAACATCTACATAAACGAGCACCTGACAAAAGAAAACGCAGATATACCCAGAAAAGCAAGGTACCTGATATAACAAAAAAAAAAAAATTCAAAACACCTGGACAACAAACTGCAAAATATACATAAAATCAAACTGATCACCTGAAGAAGCCAAAAATCATTAACATCAGAAATGTTATTGAACTGGACAAATATAAATGGACATTATGAACTGGAGCCGACAGCAACAAGAGATGACTGTATGATACTTAAGGATCACACATTATCAATAACACAAATAAATACATGAAATCACCCACATCATTTCACAAAGTAAAGGCCAGTCTCTTTACTCTCACAGTTCTCCAAAATACTTGAAAAGATTTTCACTAAGAGACTGAATAATTTCATTGAAAACAAATTTAACTTGTTTTAGAGTCACATGTCATAAAGCTCATGGATTTAGTTTAATTTAAGACAGCACAAGTAATGTACAGGACAATTAATAATCAACTTCCAACAAATATACAAGAAATATTCAAAAAAATAGACAATGACTAGAATTTCAGAGGAGACTTGAAGGTATGAAGGCTTACCTAATGAGGGTCTAGTTTTAGCGCCTCAAAGTTGGTGGAGGAAAGTAGCGATCTCTACGATGAGGTCTTGTTGAAAGTGTGCACAGTGTTGATCTCCTTCTACTATGTCAGCTGTAACCTTTAATCAAGCAGAAGAAGATGGATGAAATTTTCCATAATGAATTTTCCGTAATGAATTTTCCAGCCCCCCACGACCCGAAAAGGATTAAGCTGAAGAAGATGGATGGAATTTTCCATAATGAATTTTCCGTAATGAATTTTCCAGGCCCCCCCCCCACCCCCCCGACCTGAAAAGGATTAAGCTGAAGAAGATGGATGGATGGAATTTTCCATAATGAATTTTCCAGCCCTCCACGACCCGAAAAGGATTAAGCTGAAGAAGATGGATGGAATTTTCCAAAATGAATTTTCCGTAAAGAATTTTCCAGCCCCCCCCCCGACCTGAGAAGATGGATGGATGGAATTTTCCATAATGAATTTTCCAGCCCCCCACGACCCAAAAAGGATAAAGCTGAAGAAGATGGATGGATGGAATTTTCCATAATGAATTTTCTGTAATGAATTTTCCGTGAGCTGTTATTAGTACATTGACAAGCAAATGCAATCCTGGAATTTCCACATTGTGGGACTGATAAAGGCTTATGTTAAATACATTTATGAGGCATGACTCACATTAATGTCGTGGTAGCTATATAAATTACAGTCAAAAGCGGGCTTTGGACATATTTATACAAATAATGGTCTGTTTTTTTTTTTACACCAATTTGTCTACAGGGGTGTGTTTTTATCTAATCTTCAAAGTATATGGACCAGAAAATCAATAAAATGTCAAAAACATGCAGACATGGACAAAATTATTGGTACCCCTCTGTTAATGAAAGAAAAACCCACAATGGTCACAGAAATAACTTGAATCTGACAAAAGTGGTAATAAATGCTCCGCACTGTGTGTGTTTATATATTTACATATTTATTCCATCTAGCTACAATGCTCCGCACTGTGTGTGTTTATATATTCATATATTTATTCCATCTAGCTACAATGCTCCGCACTGTGTGTCTATATATTTATGTTTATATGTACATATGTATACTCGGTGCTCTTGTTTTTTTCTTGCCTTCTGATTGTTGCTCTGAGTGTTGCTATCCCTGTGCTGTTGCAATCCTGGAATTTCCCCATTGTGGGACTAATAAAGGCTTATCTTATCTTATCTTAAATAAAAATTCTATGAAAATTAATCAATGAAAATCAGACAATGCTTCTGAACTGTGGTTCAACAGAATTATTTAAAAAAAACAAACTCATGAAAGAGGTCTGGACAAAAATGATGGTACCCCTAGAAAAGATTGAAAATAATGTGACCATAGGGACATGTTCAACCAAGATGTGTCCTCTAATTAACATCACAGGTGTCTACAAACTTGTCATCAGTCAGTCGGCCTATTTAAAGGGTGACAAGTAGTCACTGTGCTGTTTGGTGACATAGTGTGTACCACACTAAACATGGACCAGAGGAAGCAAAGGAAAGAGTTGTCTCAGGAGATTAGAAAGAAAATTATAGACAAGCATGGTAAAGGTAAAGGCTATAAGACCATCTCCAAGCAGCTTGATGTTCCTTGTGACTACAGTTGCACATATTATTCAGAAATTTAAGATCCACGGGACTGTAGCCAACCTCCCTGGACGTGGCCGCAGGAGGAGACGGATAATACGAATGGTAACAAAAGAGCCCAGAACAACCTCTAAACACATTCATGGTGAACTCCAAGGTCAAGGTACATCAGTGTCAGATCGCACCATCCGTCGTTGTTAGAGCCAAAGTGGACTTCACGGGAGACGACCAAGGAGGACACCACTGTTGAAAACAAATCATAAAAAAAGCCAGACTGGAATTTGCCAAACTGCTTGTTGACAAGCCACAAAGCTTCTGGGAGAATGTCCTATGGACAGACGAGACAAAATGAACTTTTTGGCAAGGCACATCAGCTCTATGTTCACAGACGCAAAAATGAAGCACACCAAGAAAAGAACACTGTCCCTACTGTGAAACATGGAGGAGGTTCTGTTATGTTCTGGGGCTGCTTTGCTGCATCTGGCACAGGGTGTCTTGAATCTGTGCAGGGTACAATGAAATCTCAAGACTATCAAGGTATTCTAGAGAGAAATGTGCTGCCCAGTGTCAGACAGCTTGGTCTCAGTTGTAGGTCATGGATCTTGCAACAGGATAATGACCCAGAACACACAGCTAAAAACACCCAAGAATGGCTAAGAGTGAAACATTGGACTATTCTAAAGTGGCCTTCTATGAGCCCTGATCTAAATCCTATTGAACATCTGTGGAAGGAGCTGAAACATGCCGTTTGGAGAAGGCACCCTTCAAACCTGAGACAACTCAGGTTTGAAGGCCCACTCCTCATGGGCCCACTCCTCATGAGGAGTGGGCCAAAATACCTGCTGAGAGGTGCAGAAGTCTCACTGACAGTTACAGAAATTGTTTGATTGCAGTGATTGCCTCAAAAGGTGGCAATCGGCTGCACGGTGGCGCAGTGGTTTAGCACCGTGACAGCACAGTTTTACCCTCGGCCGGGGGATCGCGGGGATCATGATATCGTGGGTTCGATCCCAGCCCCTGACCAACAGTGAGCTGTGTGGAGTTTGCATGTTCTCCCCGTGTTGCGCGGGTTTACTCCGGGATTTCTCCGGTTTCCTCCCGCACACCAAAAACATGTAGGTTTAGGGCGCTCGCGCACGCAGCGACCAGCAGCCGGTGGCTTGTCACCAGACTGCAAACCAAGTCTACCTACGGGTACAAATAAGTAGCAAAAAAAAAAAAAAAAAAAAAAAAAAAGGTTGTGCAACAAAATATTAAGTTAAGGGTACCATCATTTTTGTCCAGGCCTGTTTCCTGAGTTTGTTTTTTAAAATAATTCTGTTGAACCACAATTGAAAAGCATTGTCTGATTTTCATTGGTTAATTTTCATAGAATTTTTATTTATTACCACTTTTGTCAGATTCAAGTTATTTCTGTGACTATTGTGGGTTTTTCTTTCATTAACAGAGGGGTACCAACAATTTTGTCCACGTGTGTATGCAAGAATTTTAAATACATGTATGAAGACCTTGAAGAGAATGGATGCGAAGGGAAAGCGGGTGATTGCCATAAAAATATTACAGTATATAGCTAACTCTGCTATTGTCTCCAAGTCCGGATAATTATTTGTTATTATTTTTCATTTCATTGCGCACCTGTCTATCCTACAAGTTAACAACCAGGGCCAAAAGCCTCATAGGTACAAATGGTGACTATGTGTGGAATGCCATCAGACATCCCCGATATACCAAGAACTTCACCAGTGTCTATGATGCCATTGACGAAATGTGGAGCATCGGCATTCTACTTCCTGAAGAATATGCAGAGTTCAACAACTTCAAACATAGCAATATTGTGTTGTTACAGTGCCTGGAAAGGGTTTGCTATAACCCTAACGTCCCAAGAGAAACTGCAAAATACATGTGCTTGATATTATCAGCGTATAACATGCATATATTTGGAATATTTGGATTGAAAGCATCTGACGTTTACTAACAGTGCACCTGACTTTAAACGCTTGTGTGTAATTATGGCAGAAAGTAAAATGTACTTTATTATATCAAAATGTTTTATTTTTGTCAACACATCCATATCCTCACTGTCACTACAAACACTGTTCACATATGACCCCAGTGACAGGTGGCTTGTGAGCCCTGGGAGATATAATAAAGACGCCAACGTTGTATTCAGGTGAATGCGTCCATTTGCAGTTTGTTCACAACTGAAAAAAACTACACATGACACTACTAGACTTGTGTTTTCATTACAATAAGTACAATAACACCACAGTATTAGATGATAAATGTTTATTTTGGTTACGTTTACACATTGTGGTACACTTTACAAATATTAGACTTTGTCTTTCACGTTGCATGTACGGACATCAAGGTCATCCGTTGCATCAGTTGACCAGCGATAACATATCGATTCTGTCTGTCACCATGGGTTGAGATGCCGTCTCAGCGCTCAGCCCATGTTTTCCCTCATCCCTGCTTCCCATTGAGCAGCGTCTCAGCAGGCTCCCAGCTGGCAGCATTATGGACGGCTGGGGCCAATTAGTCCTCATCAGCTGGGGCGCTGCCAATGAGAATAAATAGGAGCAGCCTCGATGACTCGGGGCTGCGACATAAGCACTGCTAGGCTGAAGCCCCTTCGTCTGGTGTCAGCCTCTACTCCCCTTGCAGCATTCCTGTGATTGTAACCCACTGTAAGTATGTACGCCTTGTTACCCCTATGTCCGGTACGAGCTTCCTACCCCTGCGCTGTGCCACCTGTGAATGTACTTCTGTATGAGTATCTGTGCTCTCCTCATCCCTCATCCCTCACCCTAAATAAAACATCACGACTCACTGGCTCGCCCTTGGCTCTTATTGCGCGGCTCCCTAGAGCCGTGTGTGACAGTATGTCGCAGCCAGGCGAGTTACCGGCGGCCGTGAGTCGCCGTGGAACTGTACCTTTCTGTCCGGGTGTCAGCGCTACTAGCATGCCGTTTCCCAGGAGTCACTCCCGGCGCCAGGGCGACGAGCTGAGGTCCATCTCGGAGGCTGTCGACGGGACGCTCTTCACCCTGTACGACGCCTCCAACGCGAGACGCTGGCATCCGGGCCGTGCTGAGGAACTCCTGGACTGTTACCCTCATTCTGTGTTCCATCTCGAGGACAGTGCCAGGATAGACGCCACAGGTACACAGCGAGAGAAGCTCCGCGGGTTGGATGGAAATCCCGGCAGGAAGCCGAAGTGGGTGACATTGCCTCCTGCTTCGGGATCCCGTTCCTGCCGCCATTCCAGTCCGGGAGTTCGCGCCAACCAGAGGGCTTCCCCCGACCTGCGCCACGTCACTCAGGATTCCCTTCAAGGAGCCGCAGCTGACAGCAGTTATGCCTGGGGTTGAGTGGCTGTCGCGAGCTCCACTGTGTGTCCTGTTACCATCTTCAGGCATGTGGCGGCGGCAGTGAGATTGATGGAGAGGACTCCAGGGCTACGAAGCTTTCCCGTGCTCGACGCCTTCCTCGCCTCGATCTCCGATCAGGAGCGGCGATTCCTGGGTTCCCCCCTCGCTTCGTCCCCTGGGAATGGCCGTCATCACATCGCCGAGTCACCTCTGCACGAACCTCGTCCGGATCCAGTTCTGGGCCGCCGCCAGGACCGTTCCTCCCACGCAGCTGTCACCTCTTCGCCTCGTCAGTGTGGAGTTTTCACAGCCTCGTTCCCTGAGCCTCATTTCCTCGCTGTCATTCCTGGACATTCGGGCTGGCTCACCCCGGCTGTTTTCCCCTCCTCCTCGACGCGCTCCCTGACTGCTGTGTGTGCCTGGAATTCCGGCCTGGTGAGCTCTCTGCTGGAGACAACGCGAGCAATCCTCAGACGATTTCCCGGGGGGTCCTCCGTTATCGCCGGGTGGGGAGAGGAAGAAGCAGTATCCACCACAGCAGGCGATACTCAACCTCCAGGAGGCAGGCAAGTCATAGTTTTTTCACACCTGCTTAATGATTTGCTCTGTCACATTCCTGGAGGAGGAGTTCAGGGTTCGCAGCTCCCTGAACTCCCCCCACCTGCTGTAACCTGTGTTCCTAATCCCGCATCCTCTGTGTCTCTCTCCGCCGAGCGATCCCCGGCTCCGGGTCAATGTGGTGGGATAAGGAGAGGGCCTGTGGTTCCGCAGCTACGTTGCGGACGGAGGAGGGGGACTGACTGCTGCGTGGAGTCTGCGCCGACGACTGAGCGTCCCCGGGTCTCCACGGAGGAGCGGTTCGGTCCAGCGGGACGAGGTTCTTCTGGCTTCACGCCGAGTGGATCGTCAGCGGGGTTACCGGAGCTGGAGGAACCTCAAGCTGCGCTGACCATCGTGCTGGCTGCGGGGCCCGACGCGGCTGGATGGGAGCCTGACAACGACCTCCTGACAACGGATCCTGGATCTTCGCAGTCCTGGACGGCGTCAGAATCCGAGATCAGGCGAGTGCTCTCCTTTCTTTTCTCCCTTTTTATCTTCGAGCACTTCAGCCTGTCTCTAGGGGAGACGAGCCGGGTGCAGCCGCCCGCTGCGTCTGAGCTCGTCTCGCCGGGTTCTGGCGCTGCCGGTGATCCTGATCCCGGTTCTGTTTTCTCTTCTGAGCCTTCTTCCAGGGTCACCGGCGAGGAGTTGCTGTTCCTCGTGGTGCTGGAGGGTCCAGGTTCGACATTGGAGGTCGGTTCTGGTGCGGTGTCCAACGTGGGTTCGCCCGAGACCCAATCGGGGTCCAACGTGGGTGCTGCTCCAGCGGCGTCCAACGTGGGTTCGCCCGAGACCCAATCGGGGTCCGACGTGGGTGCTGCTCCAGCGGTGTCCGACGTGGGTTCGTCTAAGGCCCGATCGGGGTCCGACGTGGGTGCTGCCCCAGTGTTGTTCAGGTCCGGTGAGGAGGTGGCCGCTTTCCTGCGGCCTGACGCTCGTCGCCCTCGTCATCGGCTCTCCCCTGTGCCTCTTCCACCGGGACTCGCTCTGACCCTTCGTCCGTCTCAACGGTCCTGGTGGTTGAGTGATGCGGGTCTACGACCCGACCCGCAAGACTTTCGGTTCGGTGATCTGGTTCCCCCCGCTGGTCTGTGTTTGCCTTTGGGTGGCCTGGTTCGGCTGCCGGTGGACTGGATTCCTGGGATCTGGGTCCGGAGTTCGCCGTCCGAACATTTCCCTTTCCCTGGTTCGCCGACTGGACAATGGGCGGTGAGACCTCCGGAGCCACCTCGGCCATGTTGGACTCTGCCTGCCATACTCCTCGGGTGTCGCTTTTTCTTTTATCATTATTGAGGTCACTCGGGTGTAATATTTTGTCCTGTTGGTGGATGTGTATTTATAGTGCTGTGTGTTTTCCATTCCTCGTACTCAGCATTTTACTTTTTGTACCTTGTTTTTAGCCTTGTCCTTGCATTGTAGAGTTATGTGTTTTGTTTCTTATCAGACCATACTCTGCAGTTGTCCGTTCGTTCCAGTCACTTTCGCTTCTTTAGGTGACTGGTATTTTTATATTCGTAGTGCTGTGGGTTTTCCTTTGCCCGTACTCAGCATTTCCTTTTTGTGCCCTGTTTATAATTTTGTCTGTTCATTATAGAGTCATGTGCTTTGTTTTCCTTCAAACCATGCTCTGTAATTGTCCAGTCACCTTCACTTCTCTTGGTGACTGTGGGTGGATATATACACTCACCGGCCACTTTATTAGGTACACCATGCTAGTAACGGGTTGGACCCCCTTTTGCCTTCAGAACTGCCTCAATTCTTCGTGGCATAGATTCAACAAGGTGCTGGAAGCATTCCTCAGAGAATTTGGTCCATATTGACATGATGGCATCACACAGTTGGCGCAGATTTGTCGGCTGCACATCCATGATGCGAATCTCCCGTTCCACCACATCCCAAAGATGCTCTATTGGATTGAGATCTGGTGACTGTGGAGGCCATTTGAGTACAGTGAACTCATTGTCATGTTCAAGAAACCAGTCTGAGATGATTCCAGCTTTATGACATGGCGCATTATCCTGCTGAAAGTAGCCATCAGAAGTTGGGTACATTGTGATCATAAAGGGATGGACATGGTTAGCAACAATACTCAGGTAGGCTGTAGCGTTGCAACGATGCTCAATTGGTACCAAGGGGCCCAAAGAGTGCCAAGAAAATATTCCCCACACCATTACACCACCACCACCAGCCTGAACCATTGATACAAGGCAGGATGGATCCATGCTTTCATGTTGTTGACGCCAAATTCTGACCCTACCATCCGAATGTCGCAGCAGAAATTGAGACTCATCAGACCAGGCAACGTTTTTCCAATCTTCTATTGTCCAATTTCGATGAGCTTGTGCAAATTCTAGCCTCAGTTTCCTGTTCTTAGCTGAAAGGAGTGGCACCCGGCGTGGTCTTCTGCTGCTGTAGCCCATCTGCCTCAAAGTTCGACGTACTGTGCGTTCAGAGATGCTCTTCTGCCTACCTTGGTTGTAACGGGTGGTTATTTGAGTCACTGTTGCCTTTCTATCAGCTCGAACCAGTCTGGCCATTCTCCTCTGACCTCTGGCATCAACAAGGCATTTCCGCCCACAGAACTGTCGCTCACTGGATATTTTTTCTTTTTCGGACCATTCTCTGTAAACCCTAGAGATGGTTGTGCGTGAAAATCCCAGTAGATCAGCAGTTTCTGAAATACTCAGACCAGCCCTTCTGGCACCAACAACCATGCCACGTTCAAAGTCACTCAAATCACCTTTCTTCCCCATACTGATGCTCGGTTTGAACTGCAGGAGATTGTCTTGACCATGTCTACATGCCTAAATGCACTGAGTTGCCGCCATGTGATTGGCTGATTAGAAATTAAGTGTTAACGAGCAGTTGGACAGGTGTACCTAATAAAGTGGCCGGTGATATGGTGCTGTGTATTGTGGTTTTCTTTTTCTCCCTCTTCATTACCCGTACTCAGCGTTTTTTTTTTTTTTTTTTTTGTCACTCTTGTCCTGTTCTTAGTTTTGTTTGCATTATGGAGTAGTGTTCTGTTATCCACACTCTGTAATTGCTTTATTCGTTTTTTATCATTCTTTTGGTGGGTTATCTGTTCCCGTGTTCTGTATTCCCCCCATCTGTGCCCTGGGTTTTTTTTTTTCTTTTTTTTGGTGCGATGTAGAGTACTGTGTTTGGGTTTTTTTTTTGCCCTGTTACCCTACATTGGCCTGTTGGTGTTTCCCTTTGCTTCGTCCCCTCCGGTCCTGCCTCCCTTCCTCCCACCCTAGGTGGGGGGGGGGGGCTGGGATGTTTCTGGTCGTTCAGGAGCCCGACCTTGAGGGGGAGGCTCTGTCACCATGGGTTGAGATGCCGTCTCAGCGCTCAGCCCATGTTTTCCCTCATCCCTGCTTCCCATTGAGCAGTGTCTCAGCAGGCTCCCAGCTGGCAGCATTACGGACGGCTGGGGCCAATTAGTCCTCATCAGCTGGGGCGCTGCCAATGAGAATAAATAGGAGCAGCCTCGATGACTCGGGGCTGCGACATAAGCACTGCTAGGCTGAAGCCCCTTCGTCTGGTGTCAGCCTCTACTCCCCTTGCAGCATTCCTGTGATTGTAACCCGCTGTGAGTATGTACGCCTTGTTACCCCTATGTCCGGTACGAGCTTCCTACCCCTGCGCTGTGCAACCTGTGAATGTACTTCTGTATGAGTATCTGTGCTCTCCTCATCCCTCATCCCTCACCCTAAATAAAACATCACGACTCACTGGCTCGCCCTTGGCTCTTATTGCGCGGCTCCCTAGAGCCGTGTGTGACACTGTCCTCCATTAGATCATGTTGGGTAAATGGCTTCTTACGTTCAGGGTTAGACATATTGATCTTTTTAGCCTTTTTTAAAGTTGACATGTTACAGTGGTGTTCATCACACATTTTCAGTGCTTTAGTGCTCAAACTCTGGTTATGTCCAATCTCATTTAACATTAATCGTTTCCTCTCTTCAGTACACTTCTTTTTACAAATCACTTCAGCGGGGATTATCACTTGGGGTTGCCCACTTGCCTCAGTCGTGACAACTGCTGTACCTGTAACACTGTCCCTGTTATCTCATTGAGTAGATGATACATGCTTCTCCTGACTAAACCACATGTCTAACCACCATGTACCTCCCGGAAGCTTGTCTTTACTCTCTGAAAGGTCCATTGTGTTTCTTGCATACAGATGAGAATGTTTTTGTTCTTCGAGCTGACCACAGGGCATCTTGTCGATATTGAGTGTGTGCCACCAGTTGGTAATGTCCTCATCCATGGTTCCCGGGAATTAGGTGAAATAGCTGGTATATAGACACAGTCTTACAAATCACAGGGCAATATTTAAAAGTACCAGCGCGCATAAAGTGAACGTGACAAACTCTTGAACAGGCTTACTGTGGGAGGTTACCATTAGGCCTTACTGATATAGTGATACAGTGAGGTTTGGGTAGACGTGACATTTCCTTAATAAGTGTATTCAATGTGATAATATCTGAAAGAATCTCAAGAGTTCCCCAGTAGACCGCGAACGTTGGTGTGTCAAAGAAAAGCAGCGATATATCGGACAATGCCGCTAGCGACAGATAAGCCATATTGTATAACACCAACAATAGAGTTATAATACACCAGAATACAGGTGCAGGGTTGTATCTATCGTGAGGCGTGAACGCTATCTCCTTCCAATGACCCAAGGCGGGTTTACTGTAGCGATCCTCCATGTTGACAGACTCACACAACCTCCTTTCTCTGTGCAGGGCGAGGGCCTCTCCTTTCCCAGTAGTAGCTAGGGTCGAGAACTGGAGTTGCCTCCTCTTCTCGCTGACAGTACCGAGTTCCAGGTACAGATAAGACAAGAGCGATTTCACAGCGGCGACTATGAATATAACCTTGTACCCTGTCAGCCACACCTGGTCACCTTTTCATATCTCTCCAGTCAGCAGATCGTACGTGAGGTACACGGCAGAAATCAGAGTTGTACACAATCGAAGTTCTTGGTAAAGTGCCATTGATTTAACTGCGACGAAATGACCGTGCTAAACCAATTGCGTTAATCCACACGAAAACAAAAGTAGTCCACGAAACTAGCTGAGACGCGGAGTTGTTCAGTGAGATGTGGCTCACCCTGTGATACAGCCACGTGCACATGTACATGACCAGTAAGGAGGTGAACACGACGACCTTATAACCGAGAGACAAACCCGCCGCTGGCTCTGCGGTTGAGCTAGTATCTCTGCTGTTGCTGCATTTGTCCAAGCTCAGGGTCACCATGATCAATCCTCCTGTCAGAGTGATACATACTGACAGAGACCACATGGTCCCAAGTAGACCCCATGACCATGGGTTCCACAGTCTCAGCATGTGTAAAATTAAAGTTGATACAAGTAGCGTGCTCGAGATGAACTTGAGCGCTGTGAAAAAGAGACCCTTGACACGAACATACTACGGGAGGCAGGTACAACGGGTGAATGTTTAAGATCATCATAGTTCTATTGAGCACAACACACAGAATAAGGTCCTCGTCGGGTAAAGACTTTCTGGATAACATGACTTGCGGCAGAATTGGAATCGATACGCAACGTTACGAACAAAATAAATAAAACAGAACTGATCAGTAGCGCATGTGGTGCAATGCTCTAGCCGACTCCCCGGTGTTACCGGCAAGCATTGCATGTTGGACCGGTGACACCGTCTCTTCGGCGATTCTAATCATTCTGTTAAATGTACGGTGATCGTAGTAACGTCAGTCACAAAAGCCATTACACCTGAAAGTGTCGCCGTACTCTGTCCTGATATGTACATAGTGGCAGTTCACGCTATTTCGAAGGTGGTCGTTCAGATCATCCTCATTCGCGGCCCAATGAGACCCAGGGTCACACCGGTGTGATGTCCGAAACCGATCTTATCGTCTTCTGTCACGGGGACCGATTTTACTATGAGATACAATTTCACAGTAGACGTAGCTTCGATATCACGTGGAACAGTGGTACCCTGGACCTAGCCAGTGTGACAGATTGTACCCATGGTCGATGAAATCAAACCCACAATCTGAAGAACCTGCTTTACCAAGTGAGGTTTCGATACAATACAGTGTACGGCAAACCACAAATGGTTACTTGCGACTGGAACGTTCTTGTAAGCGAGTTCCGTGACATTGGACATCACAGTCTCCCGCCTTTTTGCAACACTCACCTTGCCAATCGACCCATGATTGCATCTGATCATGTCGTGGCATTGGTATAGAGATTTGTTCCACTCGGAAACGAGCATGTGAATCGGTATGGAGGGTATGTGTAGCTTATCCACCCCGGTGTAGCTACTTATGACCTTCTGAGCTATTAGAGCACTCCCGTTTGCGACGTTTGTGTTGTATAGGTCCATGATGCAAGAATACTGACTATCCTGGCTTGTTACAGACTTGAAGCGAACACACACATCACCAACTCTAGGTTGCTGTTTGACAGACTCCAGTATTTGAGAAGATATGTGCCTAAAGCAATGAGATCCCAGTGCTAAGTTGTTCCATTGACCTTTAATGCTTGAGCCCGATGATATGATATCATCCTGAGTGTCATCATTCCGAATCGCTTCTGGTTGCACTGCACTGCGCCAACTTCCGACCGGTCTGGCAGTCTGCACCGGTTTTTTGTTTAGCAGGGAACAGATCGATTTGTTTGGATTCATCTTGTACGGGTGGATATTGGCGCGTTACACTCCATCACGTCCTGATGTGTAAACAGTTCACGATTTGGAGTGTTAAAGGAATTGCATGCACTGCTGCATGTGAATAATAATCACCTGAGACCGATATCATTACAACGTGATAAGTTTATTAGTATACACGTGTAACATAATGCAATACATAACAAAACACCAACGCAGAAGCCCTTAAATCAAGTCTTTGTCACAACAGCCACTATAAAATCTGCCAAGGCCGTGGAAAGACTGTCCGTTGATTCAGTTTGCTGTGCCAAAGTGCATCCCGCTTGTTGTTTCGCAGTCACAGTCGATTGTTGTTTAGCTGATGGTTCTACTGATGACTCGGCTGTGGATTGAACGTCTATCTTGCATGACTTGGGTCCGTCGTCGTGATCGGTTTTATTGTCACGCCTTGGTAGTCCTTTCGTCAGTTCAGGTAATTCATGCATCAGCTTGGCAATTTCACTGTCCTGGGATCTGTCGTCAGACCACTTCCTGCCACGTTTGTATGGGGTGTCTCTTGCTAGACTCTGCAGCATATTGTGTTGTTCGTACTGGTGTTCTGGGGCCACCGCGCGCTGCTGTTCAAGTATAGCATCCCTTATGCTTGCTTTAATGGAATCCAGCATCTTATCTTGCTGTTGCTGCGAGACAGCCTGCCTTTTGGATTCCTCTTTGTTATACGCCATGGCTATCTTCCTCCTTTGATCCTGGATTAGACTCTCATAATCAAATGGTTTGTCACCACTGTGACCCAACGACATTGTAGGATTTGTGTTCTGGGAACTGTCATGTGCACCTTGTTGGTGAGGTGAATTCCACATGTACGGATTCTAAGGTTGTCCAAAGTACTGAAAAATAGACGCTAATTGCATTGCATTTTGCAATGCTTGTAACTGCGCATGAGGCTGCTGTTGCTGCTGCTGTTGCAGTAGCTTCATTAGGTCATTGAGTTGTGTTTGACTGAGGGCCATATCTTCTTGTTTTGACACCACTTCTCCTTCATCGACTTTCCCGCGAACGTTATCTTCGTCAGCATGTTTAATACTGATGCATAGTTTTGTTTTATCCCCGGTTCACCTAGTGAAATCGCTCACCCCTTGTAACGTGAATAACACCTTGCGATCACATGGACTTTTTATTATGCGAGTAAATAAGTCATTTTGAACCCTCATGGCTTCCAACATGTCCTTAAGCATTCACATCTCAGATGCTTGATCCGTGATAACCTTTTTGAGAGACCGCATGGTCTCCATGATGAGACGCTGATTGTACAAGCCTTTGAGATCATTGGGCTCTATTGCATTGTCTCCATGTTTAACACCAGCATCCAAAGCAGAATCTTTTAGAGAGGAAAACCCCATTCTAGTCATAGTCGAGGCAAGGTCCTCTGTCCCACCTGCCTTGCAATGGCAACCCGGTCTCATGGGCCAGGACACTAGACTGCATTCTTTAGTAATGGGGCCGTGTTTGTTATCGCCAACTGTACCCAAGCTGAAGCGCATGTTGATTTCTGGGGTCACGACACCCGCTGCGTATTCGGTGTCTGCATGCACTATGCAACAATATAGAAAGGTTTTCTCTTCTGACCTACTGTGAATGTGCCAGTAACATTTCACCGCACCGATCTCCCCGACCATTTTGTGCATGAACACAGCCCTTCCCGGTTGAGGATGACATGCTCTGGAAAATGACAGTTCGTTATCCACAATGTAGTCTTTTCTGGAATCCGGGTACGTCTCTTCTTGGGCAATTCCAAACATGCTACACATGCCCACGACAAAACTGTCAACCCCACACGAAGTGATATTAGCTATGGCTTCATTGTCATCAAGACTCTTCAGTTCCGTAGCACTCTTTACAGAAAGCCTGTACAAATCGAGACTGGTCTGACCTCAGAGGGCCCTGAGGGTAATCTTTTGGATCCGCGTAGTCCACCAGGGTCATGGTGTCCACGTTTATCACGGCTCTCTTTTTATCTTTGAGAGACGTTTTCATGAAGGCGCATTGGTCTTTTACACCGAACACGGGTCCTAGCCTAGATCCATGGCTGACCAACGTGATCACCGGGATAGAATCCTTTGTCACTGTGATAGTGTTCGACATCAACTTGGAGGAAAGGGGGAGATGATACAAGGGACAGTTAACTCTCTGGTGCCTTTGTGTTAAATATCAGATTGTCTCCTCATATGAAATCGGCATTGAACTCAAGTAACATAAGAAGGGCTTCATTTGTTATGTGTGTCACGTTCTCGACCGTGCAATAGGGAGGTGTACCGCTAACCGGGAAGGCACGGGGTTCTTTGGTCAATTCTTGCTTACGTGTCAGTTCCGAATCAGTTCGGCCAGTCGTATATACTCTGATACTTTAAGCTGAAACAACCTACTTAAATAAACTCCAAAGTGACCAGAGTTCCAGTCTTGCAACCGTGTCACAGAGGCGTCTTTGCACCATTTACAATGCTCACTATTGACTATAATTATCACGTGCTTCGAAAACGTGCGATGCAAGCAACAGTTACCCCTACGCTGACAACACGCTGCCACCAGTCCCCCGTACACCGCAACCTTGTCACTCTCAATAAAACCTGCTACATACGACTCGATCACGCTGGCCGACCATGACGGAAAATCGCGATTTCCATTGTCAAGCACACTTACAGCAGGCAACACATCGGTCATCTTCCCCGGATGATACGTGTAGGGGTGTTTGAATGGGATTCGAGCGAGTGAGCTCGGACTCGGTTTGCTTTGCAAGTAACGAGCCTCGTGTCGGAATGACGGATGTCGACTCAAGCACTCTGACACGGAGACACCGACGTGATCATTTGTCCGTTTCTATTAGTACCCCTACGCTACCCCGTGAAGAACAGCGGGATTTGTCGCACTCTATGACCTCTCAGGGTCCAGGTTATTCGTCAGCCATGGCGGCCAACCCTATATTCAGCTTTTTTACCAAACCAGGCATCCAACACGAGTCGGAATTGCACGATACCAAGGATATCGATCGCTTTATGCAGAGACAGTACCCGATGCTTTACATTAGTCTTAACGCACAGCAACACCCAGGCGTAGTTGATGTACAACACGAAAAACCAACTGAATGTCCTTTGTGTCAGTTAGACAACACATTGGACTCGATCAAAGTCCTGAAGCCATACAAAGTCAAAGAATATTTGAATTCCTATGGACACAAATATACCGACGAACAGGTCAATGTGCATTTAACACAAACTGTAACGTCGGAGGAGAAGGTAATCGGAGTACTGCAGAACATGACAGTTGACCTAATTAGCACATCCTACACGCTCGCAAACAGTGTGATGATCATCTCTTCGTGTGATGAATCGTGTTACATCTCACACGGGTCGACCGCTGTTTGTCCCGGATCACGATATGGCAAAGGTTCACAACGATGCCGTTAAACAGTTTGTAGGACTCGTGTCTATGTGTCAAGCGTTAATGAAACACAAATACGCTGACACCAGTGACAGGAGCTCTGTTACAAATTCTCTACTGTGAACATTTCTGTAGATAACAAGATACTATAGAACACGTTTCTTAAAGGGGCAACACGTTGCGTATACATTGCTGAGGACAATGCTACTCGCACCACTGTTATGGCTCCCGTATATCGCAGCTACCCCTGTGCACAATACCAAGGAACCTCACAGCTACGCTCCCTACGCTTGGATCTCATTTACCAAATGCAACGCTCAAAGAGGTTGGTGTCAAAGTAAGAGCAGAAGCAGCTTTGCTCTGACCATTGACATTAGCAATGGCAACAACGATTGGTGTACCCACTACTGCCCTGGGGAAATCTACGCCAACTGGAGGCCCTCCAAGGACCCCACGAGTGATCTCAGCAGATACGAAACAGAGGGCTTGATGCTAGGCGTGAACGTCTATAAGTTAGACAAGACGTCTTGTCTCGAGATACCCTGAGGGTTCCGATGTTCAGATCGCGTTGTAGCAAGCACCCCCATGAATAAGATCTCAATCATGCTTCACACCAGCCCGGAGAACAGAAATTACTATTTCGGTACCAACCCTATGGCGGAATGCAGACCGGATCCACAATGTGTAACCTTCAAACTGTTACAAAGGATGCTATATGCATCTGCAGAAACAAGAAAATGGCCCAATGTTGATGACGTCCTAACTATTCGGAACTCTCCGTACCAATGCGTGCTGGTATATATAGGACTCGCCAACACCGAGTCCATCAGTCCGTGTAACACACAACCAGGCGATAACTGTTTTGTGTCCGAGGGTAACAAATTTTGTATAGGCGAATCCGAGACTAGTTCAGTGGGTATAACCAACGCAGATAGCGACGCGTCTGTGCCCATCACGATGTGCGAAGTGTCGAGCTCTGATGACCTAACGACACAAGACCCCATGTGTAGACCCACTGCGATAGAAATAAGAGATTTTATCACACCTTCATCATGCGACACCACCATCATATCGCTCGACTGGAGCATGTACAATGGAAACTACCTCTCCATCGATTTGGACGTCGAGCGATTTTATACCATCGGTGAGGTGGGTCACGTCATCATGAGAGTGCCATTAGATGGATGTTTAGTTCCTATCTCATCCACAGACCGAGGATTCCCATCGACGATAAAGTACATAGCCGGTATTTTGGCCAAAGTGAGAATAGCTACACACTCAAGCGCAATCATGTTAGACGCAAGCGATTGGGGTGTGGTGATGTGCTCGCGCACCAATTGGTGAGATATAAATTTCACTAAGGTTGCAGCCAATTTAGCTTCAGATCTGGTCAGTATGCGAGCTACCAAGTTATTCCTCAGGCTCCCCAGGTTAGAAAGGATCTTGACCAGCATCGGCTTTTCGTAATTAGGAGAATTTGAGGCTTTCGTGTCACCCAAGGGGGTTGTAGACATGGACCGCCCCGGACACTGTCAGAATATTTGGACCAAAGGACACAGGTCATCCGAGGGTATCATGTCATATCTCTTAACTACAGTTAGGCCCAGAAATATTTGGACAGTGACACAAGTTTTGTTATTTTAGCTGTTTACGAAAACATATTCAGGATACAATTATATAATCAATATGGGCTTAAAGTGCAAACTCTCAGCTGTAATTTGAGAGTATTCACATCCAAATTGGAGCAAGGGTTTAGGAATTACAGCTCTTCAATACGTAGCCGCCTCTTTTTCAAGGGACCAAAAGTAATTGGACAGTTGACTCAGAAGGCTGCAAAAAAAAATAAAATAACAAGGCTGCATGGGCTCTTTCCTCGTTAACCTGTCACCAGTTAAGCAGTTAAAAGGTCTGGAGTTGATTCCAGGTGTGGCATTTGCATTTGGAAGCTGTTGCTGTGAACACACAACATGCGGTCAAAGGAGCTCTCAATGGAGGTGAAACAGACCATCCTGAGGCTGAAAAAAAAAAAGAAATCCATCAGAGAGATAGCAGAAATGTTAGGAGTGGCCAAATCAACAGTTTGGTACATTCTGAGAAAAAAAGAGTGCACTGGTGAGCTTGGGAACTCAAAAAGGCCTGGATGTCCACGGAAGACAACAGTGGTGGATGATCACAGAATCCTTTCCATGGTGAAGAACAACCCTTCACAACATCCACTCAAGTGAAGAACACTCTCCAGGAAGTAGGCGTATCAGTATTTAAGTATACCATGAAGAGAAGACTTCATGAGAGTAAATACACAGGATTCTCCACAAGATGAAAACCATTAATCAGCCTCAAAAATAGGAAGGCCAGAATTGAATTGCCAAAAAACACCTAAAGAAGCCAGCCCAGTTCTGGAACAGCATTCTTTGGACAGATGAGACTAAGATCAACCTATACCAGAATGATGGGAAGAAGAAAGTTTGGAGAAGAATTGGAACAGCTCATGATCCAAAGCACACCACATCTTCTGTAAAACATGGTGGAGGCAGTGATGGCATGGGCATGCATGGCTTCCAATGGCACTGGGTCACTTGTGTTTATTGATGATGTGACAAAAGACAGAAGCAGCCGGATGAATTCTGAAGTGTATAGGGATATCTTTCTGCTCAGATTCAGCCAAATGCAGCAAAGTTGATTGGACGGCGCTTCACAGTACAGATGGACAATGATCCAAAACATACTGCAAAAGCAACCCAGGAGTTTTTTTAAAGCAAAGAAGTGGAATATTCTGCAATGGCCGAGTCAATCACCAGATCTCAACCCAATCGAGCATGCATTTCACTTGCTCAAGACAAAACTTAAGGCAGAAAGACCCACAAACAAGTAACAACTGAAGACAGCTGCAGTAAAGACCTGGCAAAGCATCACAAAGGAGGAAACCCAGCATTTGGTGATGTCCATGGGTTCCAGACTTCAGGCAGTCATTGCCTGCAAAGGATTTTCAACAAAATATTGAAAAGTAACATTTTACTTAGGGTTATGTTTATTTGTCCAATTACTTTTGAGCCCCTGAAATGAGGAGCGTTTGTATAAAAATAGCTACAATTCCTACATTTTTTTTTTATTACTTGTTTTGTACCCGTAGGTAGATTTGTTTTGCAGTCTGGTGACAAGCCACCAGCTGCCGGTCGCTGCGTGCGCAAGCGCCCCTTATCCCTAACCTGCATGTTTTTGACATGTGGGAGGAAACCGGAGAAATCCGGAGTAAACCCACGCAACACGGGGAGAACATGCAAACTCCACACAGATCACTGTTGGCCGGGGGCAGGGATCGAACCCACGATCTCACGATCTCCGCAATCCCCCGGCCGAGGGTAAACTGTGCTGCCACAGTGCTAACCACTGCGCCACCGTGCAGCCCACATGTTGCCTACATGTTTAATCATATATTTTTGTTCAACCCCTTGAATTAAACCTTAAAGTCTGCACTTCAATTCCGTTGTAGTTGTTTCATTTCAAATCCAATGTGGTGGCATGCAGAGCCCAAATCATGAAGATTGTGTCAGTGTCCAAATATTTCTGGGCCTAACTGTATATTGAGGAAAGGGGTCACGGCTAACAAGGTGATCTTCAATTCAGTTCAATTCGGCTTTATTTATACTGCGCCACATAACAACAGAAGCCATCTTGTGGCGCCACAGTGCGGAAAAAATCCACAGTCTCAGAAAACCCCAGCAATCAGACAATTCCTGTGAGCAAGCACTTAGCAACAGTGGAGAGGAAAAACTCCCATTTGGCAGGAAGAAACCTCTAGCAGAAACAGGCTGGGGAGGGGCAGTCATCTGTTGCGACTGGCTGGGGGTGAGGGGATAGGGTGGATGGAGAAGACAGACATAAAGAACATAACGGTAAGATGCCAAGTACATTATTGGAGGTCAACCAGCAGTATGGATCAAATAACAGCAAAACAAAAGTGGGGTTAAGAGACACAAAATCCCTCCTTAAACGTAAGCTATATTAAAAAGGAAGGATTTTACCCTGTTCTTAAAAACAGAGACCGAGTCTGACTCCCGGACCCAGAGTGGTAACTGGTTTCAAAGAGATTCTGGGCACCGAAAGTAAGCCAGCATTTTGGGAGCCTAATGCTCTATCAGGATGGTAAGGTAATATCAGATCTTTTATATACCGGTACTGAGGGGCCTGATTATTAAGAGCTTTGAAAGTAAGAAGAAGGATTTTAAACTTGATTCTAAATTCTATGGGAAGCCAGTGAAGGGAGGACAGAACTGGGGAGATGTGATCTCTTTTTCTAGAACCAGTTAAAACTCTAGCAGCGGCATTTTGAATCAACTGAAGATTTTTTAAGGATACTTTAGCACAACCAGATAATAACGAAATACAATAATCTAATTGAGAGCTGACAAAGGCGTGAATCAGTTTCTCAGCACCAGTCAGAGACAAGATGCTCCTGATCTTGGCAATATTGTGCAGATGGTAGAAGGCAGTCTTAGAAACAAATTCAATATGTGAATTAAAGGACAAATCTTGATCAAAAATAACTCCAAGGTTCCTCACAGAACTATTCAGAGTGAGAGTGGCGGCATCTAAATTAAGGACATAGTTTGAGAAGGAATTTCTAAGATGTTTTGGGCCAACAAGAATGACTTCAGTCTTTTCAGAGTTTAAAAGTAGAAAATTACAAGTCATCCAAGCTTTGATGTCCTTAAGACAGGCATCTAACTTGGCTAATTGATTACAATCATCGGGCTTCACTGACAGGTATAGTTGTGTGTCGTCTGCATAACAGTGAAAATGTATACAGTGCTTTCTGATGATATTGCCTAACGGGAGTATATATAAACTAAAAAGAGTAGGGCCTAACACAGATCCCTGTGGAACTCCATGACTGAGCGTAGAGTTGGAAGAAAATTCATCATTGATGTCAACAAACTGAAATCTATCGGACAAATAAGATCTAAACCACTGCAACGGAGTTCCATTTAGTCCAACAAAGTGTTCTAATCTACCAAGTAGAATGGCATGATCGATAGTGTCAAAGGCTGCACTGAGATCTAAAAGAACAAGAGCAGAGACAAGTCCATTATCAGATGCAATCAGGAGGTCATTAGTGACCTTCACTAAGGCAGTTTCAGTGCTGTGATGAGCTGTGAACCAAGATTGAAACACCTCAAACCAACCAACTCCCTGCAAATGGTCAAATAATTGAGCAGCAACAACTCTTTCTAAGATTTTTGAAATGAAAGGCAAATTAGAGATTGGTCGATAATTGGCCAAAACTCCTGGATAGAGCGTCAGTTTTTTGAGTAAGGGTTTAATTACAGCAGTTTTAAAAGCCAGTGGTACATAACCCAGACTTAAAAAAGAATTAATTATCAGAAGAATATGGCTACCAGTAATTGGGAAGATAATTTTAAATAACCTGGAAGGAATAGGGTCCAAAAGGCAAGATGAAGACTTAGATGAGGAAATTATTTTATCCAACTGTAAGAGGTCGATTGGAGTAAAGTTATCTAAGCAGATATCAATTGAGGGAGTTGTAGAAGTTAATGTACTTGAGTTTACGGTGGGAAGAATCTGATTGATTTCATGTCTAATAGATAAAATTTTAAGATTGAAAAAGTTCAGAAAGTCCTGACTAGAAAGCTCAGGGGGGATGCAAGGATTGACCGAGTCCTGGCACTTTGTAAGCCTGGCTGTAGTGTTGAAGAGAAACCTGGGGTTATTCTTGTTCACTTCTATCAATGCAGAATAATAGCTTGATCTAGCTTTTCTAAGAGATTTTTTCATAGATTAAGAAACGATTTCTCCACACTAAGTAGAATTCATCTGAATTAGTTGAACGCCATTTCCTTTCCAATTGACAAGTTTTCTGTTTTAAGCCACGAGTTTCTGAGTTAAACCAAGGGGTTAGAAATCTCTGGTTAGACTTTTTCTTTTTTAAAGGGGCTACCAAATCAAGAGTCCAATGCAGAGAGGCTGTAACACTATCAACCATGCTATCAATCACAAATGGAGCAGACTGTCCATCTTTTATTTCTGTTGTTTCTGTTGTGTTGACCCATGGCATAGAGGAGACAAATCTGCAAAAACTTGGCAACAGCGTCATCAGAAAGACATCTGCTGTAGTAGTATTTTTCCTTAGGAAACAAGTGATCAGAGATAATGAAATCAAAAATTAACAGACAATGGTCAGACAGTACAGGATTATGAGGAGACACTACCACATTTTTGATATCTATACCATAAGTCAAAACAAGGTCCAATGTACGGCCATGGACAAAATTGTTGGTACCCCTCTGTTAATGAAAGAAAAATCCACAATGGTCACAGAAATAACTTGAATCTGACAAAAGTGGTAATAAAATAAAAATTCTATGAAAATTAACCAATGAAAATCAGACAGTGCTTTTGAATTGTGGTTCAACAGAATTACTTTAAAAAATAAACTCATGAAACGGGCCTGGACAAAAATGATGGTACCCCTAGAAAAGACTGAAAATAATGTAACCATAGGGACATGTTCAACCAAGATGTGTCCTCTAATTAACATCTTAGGTGTCTACAAACTTGTAATCAGTCAGTCGGCCTATTTAAAGGGTGACAAGTAGTCACTGTGCTGTTTGGTGACATGGTGTGTACCACACCAAACATGGACCAGAGGAAACAAAGGAGAGAGTTGTCTCAGGAGATTAGAAAGAAAATTATAGACAAGCATGTCAAAGGTAAAGGCTATAAGACCATTTCCAAGCATCTTGATGTTCCTGTGACTACAGTTGCACATATTATTCAGAAATTTAAGATCCACAGGACTATAGCCAACCTCCCTGAACGTGGCCGCAGGAGGAGACGGATAATGTGAATGGTAACAAAAGAGCCCAGAACAACCTCTAAACACATTCATGGTGAACTCCAAGGTCAAGGTACATCAGTGTCAGATTGCACCATCCATTGTTGTTTGAACCAAAGCGGACTTCATGGGAGATGACCAAGGAGGACACCACTGTTGAAAACAAATCATAAAAACGCCAGACTGGAATTTGCCAAACTGCATGTTGACAAGCCACAAAGTTTCTGGGAGAATGTCCTATGGACAGACGAGACAAAACTGCAACTTTCTGGCAAAGCACATCAGCTAAATGAAGCATACCAAGAAAAGAACACTGTCCCTACTGTGAAATATGGAGGAGGTTCTGTTATGTTCTGGGGCTGCTTTGCTGCATCTGGCACAGGGTGTCTTGAATCTGTGCAGGGTACAATGAAATCTCAAGACTATCAAGGTATTATGGAGAGAAATGTGCTGCCTAGTGTCAGACAGCTTGGTCTCAGTCGCAGGTCATGGGTCTTGCAACAGGATAATGACCCAAAACACACAGCTAAAAACACCCAAGGATGGCTAAGAGGGAAACATTGGACTATTCTAAAGTGGCCTTCTATAAGCCCTGATCTAAATCCTATTGAACATCTGTGGAAGTAGCTGAAACATGCCATCTGGAGAAGGCACCCTTCAAACCTGAGACAACTGGAGCAGTTTGCTCATGAGGAGTGGGCCAAAATACCTGCTGAGAGGTGCAGAAGTCTCATTGACAGTTACAGAAATCGTTTGATTGCAGTGATTGCCTCAAAAGGTTGTGCAACAAAATATTAAGTTAAGGGTACCATCATTTTTGTCCAGGCCTGTTTCCTGAGTTTGTTTTTTAAAATAATTTTGTTGAACCACAATTGAAAAGCATTGTCTGATTTTCATTGGTTAATTTTCATAGAATTTTTATTTATTACCACGTTTGTCAGATTCAAGTTATTTCTGCGACCATTGTGGGTTTTTCTTTCATTAACAGAGGGGTACCAAGAATTTTGTCCACATGTGTATGGTGGAAATGATGGGTAGAATTTTTTACTTTCTGGAAAAACCCCATTGAGCCTAAAATTGAATTGAATGCCTTATTAAGACAGTCACTCTCTGTATATTAAAGTCCCCTACAATTATTCTATTGGATTTCTGCACTAAATAAGCTAAAAATTCGGCAAATTCAGATAGAAACTCTGAATAGCCCAAGGGAGGACAATAAACTATGGAAGAGTATTGGGTTCAAGCCAAGATTGCCAACAAGCCCCATACTGAGGACCAAACCTTCAAAGGAATTGAAACATAATTTTTGCTTAACATTAACTAGTAATTTATATAGGATGCTATAGTCACCACCCTACACTCTGTCATCACCCACCTGGACCAGAAAGACACCTACGCCAGACTCCTGTACATTGATTTCAGTTCAGCATTCAACACCATTATTCCCCAGAGACTGATGGAGAAATTACTCCTTCTCGGTCTGAACACCGCCACATGTCTCTGGATCCTGGATTTTCTGACTGAGAGACCTCAGTCTGTCCGGGTTGGAAACAACATCTCCAAGTCTGTCACGCTGAGTACCGGATCCCCTCAAGGCTGTGTACTCAGTCCACTGTTGTTTACACTTCTAACACATGACTGTGTTTCCAGACACGAGGGGAACCAGATTATTAAGTTTGCAGATGACACCACGGTGGTGGGACTTATCCAGAGGGATGAGGAATCAATGTACAGGGAAGAAGTGAGAGACCTGGAGGGCTGGTGCAGGGAGAACAATCTGGTGCTCAACGTGGACAAAACGAAGGAGATGATTATCTACTTCCGGCGGTCGCAGCCTGAGCACGCCCCCCTCAGTATCGACGGCCGTTTAGTGGAGAGAGTAGAGAACATCAAGTTCCTCGGAGTGCAGATCTCGCAGGACCTGACCTGGAGCAAGAATTCCTTGGAGATCAGGAAGCAGGCTCAGCAGAGACTGCACTTCTTGAGGAAACTCAAACAGGCCTCTCTCCCCGTCTGCATCCTCAGGACCTTCTACAGAGGTGTGGTGGAGAGTGTTCTGACGTACTGCATTGCTACATGGTACTCCACCTGCAGTATGTCAGACAAAAAAGCCCTGCAGAGGATAGTCAAGGGGGCGGAGAGGGTAATTGGAGTCTCCCTCCCCTCTGTCCAAGAACTTTTTCAGAACCGTTGTAGGAGCAGGGCACTAAACATTGTCAAGGACCGTTCTCACCCTCTGCATAAACACTTTGAACTTCTTCCATCTGGTAAACGATTCCGGAGCATCAGAGGCAGAACCACCAGACTAATCAACAGCTTCCTTCCACAAGCTGTCAGGATGCTGAACAGTTGACCCGGAATCTCTCATACACACTACTGCACCTACGGACATTTTGTATATTATAGTTAGTTATTCTTTTTTTTCCCAAGTATGTCTCAGGGATGTGTGAATGGATGGGGGGGTGGGGGGGAGCTATGTGGGAATGTGTCTTAAATCATGTTGCTTCTTATATGGATGCCGAGAGAAACACAATTTCATCTTGCCTGCACTACAGTTGTATGCACAGCAATATGACAATAAAGTTTGATTTGATTTAATTTAGAATGGAAAATTGCTGCCACTCCACCACCACGACCAGAACCTCTGGGGTTATGACAGTTTAAATACCCAGAGGGAGTTGATTCATTCAGACCAACATAATCATCTTGCCCAAGCCAGGTCTCTGTGAGGGATAGTAGATTGATCTGATGATCAATTAATACATCATGAACCAGAAGAGACTTAGAAGTTAGAGACCTAATATTTAATAGACCACATTTAATTTTTAAATTTTGGGAAGGAACAGAGGCCAATTTATTAATTTTAAGGACTTGAGGTTGGATCTGAATTTTACCAACATTTTGTTTAATCAGTTTGGTATGTTTATGCATTCTGTTTTTATTAACTTTTTTATTAACTTTGGAGGGAGCAGAAAAAGGTTCTCTAAGGGAGGAGACGGGCAAAGTTGAAGGGTAGTGGATGAGGAGGGGCTGCAGAAGTGCGTGTGTTTTTCAAGTTGTGTTGTATTTGCCTTGGGTTACAATATTTAGGGCAATGGGAGACAGACACAATCTCTGTAGGATTATAAATCAAAGGCTGATCCAAACGGTAAAGACCACCTGAATTAATGGGATCGATACAAGAAGTGGGAACAGAACCAGAAAAGGGCAGTTTGGCAAACCCAGAAGCTTCAGAGCGAGTAAACACATCAAGTCCCAGTCACTGTACCTAAAAACACCGAATGGAATAGAATAGATTGTCTCTTAAAACACGTGCACCAAGTCTATTTGGGTGGATGCCATCAGGCCTCATAAGTGATGGGTGGTTCCAAAATAAGTTAAAATTGTCAACAAAACCAATGTTAAAAATAGGACAAGTAAAACACAGCCAAGTATTAAGACTGAGAGTTCTGCTAAAACAATTGTAGCCTCATCTAAGAGGTGCCAAAGGCCCAGAGATGAGTGCATGTCTGCCACAGTTCATAAGAGTGGACAGAAGGCTCCTGAAGTCACTCTTTAAAATCTCTGACGCTTCATCTGGGATTTTGTTGTATGTCACATGTACAACGACAGTTTGTACGTGGGGGAATTCATTTAGCAAGTCAGGGATAAGAGCCTCAATGTCAGAGACTCTAGCCCCAGGAAAAAATCGAGTAATACAGTACCTGCTTCTGACATTCCTCATGATCGAGTCACCAATTACCAGCATCGTCTGGGGGGATTTTGTCGGTGGATTCTGATGAGGAGAATAATTTTGTAGAGAGTAATGCTGTTGTTGTGAAGGTGGGGTGATGCGCTCTCTTCTATCTGGAGCTGGTGTTAATTTGACACACCCAGGGTGGTCTTTATCTGGGGTTAGCTGGCATGAGCCACCACTGAAGGAGAGGAGGGAGGATGAGGGGCTTCCACGGGCGGACGGCCAGGGTCCAGATGGGGAAAATCCTCCAGAGAAAGAATGTCAAATCTGTTTTCCAAGGACAAGGGAAGAGAAGAGGCACGGCCCTTTCTGGTCGATCGATGATGGTTGTTAGCTGGTTGAACCAAGGTCCAGGGCGCGCACTGAGGATGACAGGGACCAACCGAGGCTTTGGGTTTAGCCCCGAGACGAAGCCAGTATTTATTGCTTAGGTCATGGACGTCTGCAGAGGCTGGAGCAGGGGTAGAGGTGGATGGAGAAGCGCTGAGCTCACCCAAGTAAGTAGCCGTCTCTGCCAGCTGCGAGTCGGTAGCCGGAGCCGATGTTCGCCCGAGAATAATGGTGTCGAGGTGGTCTTCGGCCTCCCAAATCTTAAAAAGGTTGGAGAGCCTCGTTTCCAACTCAGAGACCTTACCGAGGAGAGATAAACAGCGGGTACATGTCAGAGAAGGAGCCATGGCGTTCCAGGCGCTGAGATGGATAGCCCGCCAGCTAGCCAAAAACAGCTAAAATAGCTAAAAACAAGTTAGCTGAAAGTTAGCTAAAAACAGCTAAAAGGCTAAAAACAGGCTAGCAGGTAGCCTAGCCCGGTAAAAAGCAGCCCAGCCGGGGATCGGAACTACTCGCGTGTCCGAACGGGCTTTTAGGCGAGGCCAATACCAAGCTAACAGCAAACAAAGACTAGTATCAAAACAGAGATAAAAAATTAAAAATGAAATCAATAAAAGCAAACAAAAGTGGAGAAAACAGTACTCTGACACAATGAAGGCTGCACAGCTGTCAATCTTACAGGCTCATGCTGTCCACAGGCCTGGGTGTGGCTAGAGAAACCGAACTCAGCCTTCACTCTGTCGCTCACAGGGGGGCTGAAAATTAGCCCGTTGGAATGTAGAAACTGTCACTCCTCGGCTGTAGTAGGCGAGCATTCCCTGGCCGATATGGAAACGAACACAGTGCTGAAGTGCGAGGAAGACCTGAACACAAAATGCTGCTCAGGATCTAGCAGTAAGGTATGGGCTAGGGACGTGCTGGTTAACGTCACCGTGACCTCCACATCATTTGAAACACTAAAGCGTTTCCCAGAATTGATCGCTGTCGGCTTTGGAATAAATCAGTTCGTCATATCTCCAGTAGATTCTGATTTCAGGAGAGACATTCGCAGTAACACCCCTGCAATATTGGGCATAACATCAGCCATGCACAGACTGAGAGATTGGAAGAGACAGCAGACGTGGAGGGTATTTCCACCACCACCACTGCCGCGATTGGCACACGCCAAGGCAGACCGGTCAGAACGCGACAATCGAGCTCGGACACCGATGAGTCGGACGAGACGAGGTTGCAAGACGTGGTAGTCAGTATACCCCAAAGGCAATATAAGGATCCCGCGTCGGGATCAAAAAACTGTCTTGATCCACAGTACAACGTAGGATTGAATAACAGAATCGTCTGTCCAGGACTGATCGCGGTTCACAGTGCGTTAGGTGTGTTTAAGGAACTCCACAAGGAGATGTACGGTACCAGATGTACATCATCGATTTGTACAAGCTAGAGTCGTGCACTCCGGGAGAACCCAGCAAGCAGGCACAGGTTTCCACAAAACCCCCTCAGGTCGCTATAAACATCAATACCCTCATTCCCACCACCGACTGTAATCATTATATGGTTGGCATCCTCGACGCAGATAAAGTGGTACAATATGTTCCTCCGGTAAACAAGGTGTTTACCGGAGATAGCATACACAGTATGAACGTGGTTTTCGTGGGCGATGGGTACATGATCAACACACTGGTGGTAGAATCCGAGCACGGAGTGATAGTAAAACCCGTGGAAACATTGTATTTTGTATTCAATTTCACCCCGGGCATAGATTACATCAACTTGAACGTACGCTGTGTCAATTATGACGTGAGCACCCTGAAGCCCTGTCTCATTGCAATATGCGGAGGGGACAGTAGTTGCAGACAGGATTACGGCAGGCTGTGCGATTCCGCTTATGAGATTGTGAACGATGCCTGCAGAGCCAGAGAACTCATGCGAGAAGGTCTCGAGGAGCTGACAGTGCAGGAACAAAGGGCTAGGATGTACGAGCTCCCGGATAACACGCCTTTCCCGTGGCTGGACAGACCTCAGGGGGGTCATGCGAGACGCAAAAGGTTTCTAGGTTTAGTGCTTGGCAGAGCGGGCCTGGGGCTCACGTGGCACGTTTCCAATAGAGTAGACGCATTGGAAGAACAAATAGATGCCCTTAAAAACTCGTTTGTGTCAGTGTCTCATGAGATCGTGGAGGTGAGCAAGAAAGTCGACGTGAAAATAAGCTTGGTGAACAGGAGGATAGACGAGCAAGAGAAAAAGGTACAGAAGAACAACGAGATTGTGAACAATAACTTTGCTATGCTTAGGGATGCCATGATGAGAAACACAGAAGCTGCTATGCGAGACACCAATGTCAAATTCTCAGTCATGGCCAGTTATCAAATGTGGTACGCTCAGATGTAGAGCATCACTCATCAGATGATGCAGGCCACCATGCACGTCAAGTTCATGGCCAGAGGAGTGGAAAACTGTCTTCGTCAGATATCGTCGAAGCGGTCGGGTAGCTGTCCCAGCGGTATGTCAGTGATACACGAACACCCTGGACTGTCTGAGTTCCCAAACGTTGGCACAACCTTGTACAAAGACAAAAAACTTTTCATAGTACATTCTGTACCCGGGACCGTGGAAAAGACCGTGGTCAGGGGGATCATACCCATGCTCAACATGAGCACGGACGGAGTTCCTTGCTGGCCCGATTATAATGTGTGGTTGATAGAAGGGAGGTACTACAAACCGTCTCAATGTTACGGCAAGTACTGTCACAAACCTGAGCTTCACGATAGGTACACGCGATGTCTGAAGGATCCCATTGAGTGCAAGACTGTTTGCGTGCCCTGCCATAGAAGTATTTGTTACCAAGACAGAAAAATCACTTGGATGGAAGGATCTGCTATGGTAGAGATCGAATCCCCTCCGCTCAAACAATTTTCGAGACAGCATATATCAGACGGACCGATATCATTCAGAATCAGAATCAGCTTTATTGGCCAAGTATGCACAACATATACAAGGAATTTGACTTTGGCTAAAAACTTGCTCTCATTGTTCAGGTGGAGGATTTAAATAAGGATTCAATGACAACAGAGTATGTACAGTAAATTACAGTCTGTCCACGTTTCTATAAAAGGATGCAAATTCGAGGATCTACTTAAGGATGGCATCCGTGGAGTACCTGAAATGGAGCTGGATAAGGCCATAAACACGAGCATAGCGCTCATTGATGTGTGAGAAGACCTCAATAACATAACAAAGAACCTAGAAGCCTTTGACAAGTGATATGAGGAGATGTCGAGTAGCAGGTTCACCTTTGGAGGATGGCTGTTGGGTTTTGCTAGTGATGCTGCTCTATGGACCTCTGTGGCTATACTTATTTCTTGGTGCACCGCTTTGTCCGCAGGGATGGGATATATGTTGTTTTGTGGCGGGAGTGGTGGTGTTGGTGATACTGTTCTGCCTTCACGCTATAAGAAGAGATCAAAGTTCTTATGATGATGATTGAATGTATATAATCACTGTACATTTCTTTCCCTTGCACCCATTGTCTTTCTTTTACAATAAATGTCTTGTAAAACATGCAGATTGTCACAGTTTTGTTATGTTCCAGGCATGGATCATTTGAAACAGTGTTACACTACTTTATTCTGTGAACCGCAAGATGTACTACCCAGATCAACATGACAGTCAGTATATTGTACACCTTCCTTGGGCAATGTGTCACGGTCAAAGATTCTTATTAAAACATATTGTGACTAGACCATAAAAAAGCTAGTGCGTGTGGTCTGACCTAGGGTTAGGCCTCAAAATAAAGGCTTCGACCTAAAGTCTAATGACGTGACTTAACCTGTCGTCATTTGATCCAAGTGCCACAAGCACAACATAACAGCATCATTCATTAGACTGGATACTTTAAGATGGGGGTGTCAATCTCATTCCATGGAGGGCCAAGACCCTGCAGGTTTTATCTCCACCCAGTGTCTTCAACAGGTGATTTCATTGAATTGAATCGGTGAATTCAAAGGGGGCCTAAGTCCAAGAAATATGTTTTTGCAGGAAATCAAATAAATTGCATATCTCAAAGGTAGTCTATGCCAGATGGTTCATACTTTACTCAGATATAGCACAAGGCCATAGCTTAGAAATGCTATAATATGAAGCATTTCCCTTTTTTAATTTCAGAGGATTGGCAAACTAAAGTCCCTGGACTTGGGCCCTTCTTGAATTAAACAATAAGAACATATGAAAAGAAGCGCATAACATCTATTTCTCACATGTTGAAAACGTTTTTTTTTTTTAATTATGCCATGTTTTGAACACATTTTATGATCACTTTTTATTCAAACTATTGTTTTGATAACTGACAGCAAATGAGATTTTCATCTAAAAGTGGGCAGATTAACATAGAGGTCCACTCACTACTGTGAATAGTCAAGGCATTAAAGATGACTTGGGACGTTTTTGCACATAATCAGATAGCTTGTCTCTTAAAGTTCATTAAACATGTAATATCTGGGTTTTGAAAAAATGTGGACTTGGGCCCTTTTGGAATTCACCGATTCAATTTCTTCCCACTTATTGCTGTTAACACGGGAACCTGTCTGTATACTATAGTCAGAGGCAAAACTCAATACACCACCCTTAATTCAATTCAATTCAACTTTATTTATATAGCGCCATTTCACAACAACAGTCATCTCATAGCACTATCAACTGTAGGGGGGACCCCCACAGTTGCAGAAAGACCCCAGCAATCAGGCGATCCCCTGTGAGCAAGCACTTGGCGACGGTGGAGAGGAAAAACTCCCTTTTAACAGGAAGAAACCTCCAGCAGAACCAGGCTCAGGGAGGGGCAGTCATCTGCTGCGACTGGCTGGGGGGTGAGGGGATAGAGAAGAAGAAAAGAACAGACATGTAGAGAGCAAACAGCACGATGGGGACTCAATCTATGGGAGAGAACAAACAAATGTTAATGACCAGCAAAAAAAAAAAAATATTTCATAGAGAGTGAGGAAAGGAGTGAGGCCCAGTGCATTACTGGAGGTCCCCCGGCTGACTAAACCTATTAGCAGCATAACTAAGGGAGGGTTCAGAAACACATGATCCCTCCCTAATTGTAGGCTATATCAAAAAGGTAGGTTTTAGCCCTATTCTTAAAAACAGAGATCGAGTCTGGATAGGAGCTTGATAACTGAAGGCTCTGCCACCCATTGTACTTTTGGAGATTCTAGGTATTACAAGTAATCCTGCATTTTGGGAGCGTAGTGCTCTGCTAGGATGATACGGTAGTATCAGATCTTTTAAATAAAAAGGAGCCTGATTGTTTAGAGCTTTGTAAGTAAGAAGAAGGATTTTAAACTTAATTCTAAACTCTATGGGAAGCCAATGAAGGGAGGCCAGAACCGGAGAGATATGATCTCTCTTTCTAGTACCTGTTAAAACTCTTGCTGCAGCATTTTGGATCAGCTGAAGACTTTTTAAAGATGTTTTAGGACAGCCTGATAATAAAGAATTACAATAATCTAATCTCGAGCTAACAAAAGCGTGGATCAGCTTCTCAGCATCACTCTGAGACAAGATGCTCCTAATCTTGGCAATATTACGCAAATGATAGAAGGCAGTCTTAGAAACAAATTTAATATGTGAATTGAAGGACAAATCCTGATCAAAAATAACTCCAAGGTTCCTCACAGAGCTATTAAGAGAAAGAGTAACTGCATCCAAACTGAAAGTTTGATTTGGAAAGGAATTTCTAAGGTTTTTTGGACCAACAAGAATGACTTCAGTCTTATCTGAATTTAATAGCAGGAAATTACAAGTCATCCAAGCTTTGATTTCCTTAAGACAGGCTTCTAACTTGGCTAATTGATTAGTATCATCTGGCTTCATTGACAGGTATAATTGTGTGTCATCTGCATAACAATGAAAATGTATACAGTGCTTTCTAATAATGTTGCCTAACGGAAGCATATATAAACTAAAAAGAGTAGGGCCTAGCACAGATCCCTGTGGAACTCCATGACTAAGCTTTGAGCTGAAAGAAAACTTATCATTTACATGGACAAACTGGAACCTATCAGATAAATAAGATCTAAACCACTGCAACGAAGTTCCATTAAGTCCAACATAGTGTTCTAATCTATCAAGTAGAATATTATGATCAATAGTATCAAAAGCTGCACTAAGATCTAAAAGGACAAGTACAGAAACTAGTCCATTATCAGATGCAATGAGGAGGTCGTTAGTGACCTTCGCTAAGGCTGTTTCAGTACTATGATGGATTCTAAACCCAGATTGAAACTCTTCAAGTAAACCATTTCCCTGCAGGTGGTCAAATAATTGCGTAGCAACAACTCTTTCTAAGATTTTTGAAATGAAAGGGAGATTAGAGATTGGTCTATAGTTAACTAAAGCTCCTGGATCTAGCGTTGGCTTTTTGAGTAAGGGTTTAATTACAGCCGTTTTAAACCGTTTCAACCGTTTTAAAAGCCTGCGGTACATGGCCTAAAGTCAATGAAGAATTGATTATATGAAGAATAAAGCTCCCAATAAGTGGGAAGACTTCTTTAAATAACCTGGTAGGAATAGGGTCTAAAAGACAAGTTGAAGGTTTGGATGAGGAAACTATTTTGTCTAACTCACAAAGGTCGATTGGAGTAAACTCATCAAGACAGACATCAATAGGAGTTGTAGTAGTTACAGTATTTAAGTCAACTGTGGGAAGAATCTGATTGATTTTATCTCTGATGGATGAAATTTTATTATTGAAAAAGTTCATAAAGTCCTGACTAGTAAGCTCTAAGGGGATGCTAGGATTGACAGAGTCCTGACTCTTTGTCAACCTGGCTACAGTACTGAAAAGAAACCTGGGAAGTCGGGTTTGCAACTTGTCATATCCGAACGCGCTATAATCTGAGCACATAACTGCAAGCGCTGCTCAGTGGCCCTGAGGGTGACTGTGATAGCGTTCAGATTTAACGACAACCTATATGCTCCAATCTTCTACATCTCTAACAAATCCTTGAGTTTGCTTGTGTTTGATATTGTCGAAAGCCTGTTATCCAGATGTGGAATTGTGGGAAAATTATCTAGAAGGTTACGGATAGCTTCCTCTATCAAAAGCCTGTAGCATTTCATTGTGTCCACATCCTGAAGACCGGTGGTCTTGGAGCGGTACATTTTCATCGGGGGATCGCTTTGCACATTTGGCCACTGGTCCATGATACGCGTGGTCATTATGGCAGCTAGGTTGTTGAAGCTCGCCTCCAGCGACTCTATGGCATAGTTGTATTAGTGCATGGCAGTGCTCAAAGCGAGGCTCATTTCGCGCCATGTTCCAACGGAGCACAGTCTGTCACAGCCATGCCGATAGTCAGATAACCCTTTACAAGTGATTTGAGAACACTTTGGGTAGTCGAATTCGAACTCAGTCCAATTGAACCCTAAATAAAATTGGTAGACAATATAGGTATTGGGAATATTGGGTCTGCGTATTTTCCATTTACCAAGCCTTAGTATTACCCTGCGATCACTTTGGCCACAAGCGGGAGTGACGTAGACTCGGCTCGATGACATTCTCGGGGAGACTTGGGATGGGCTTGTGCTCGAAGACGTATGCTGACTGGTCGTGATGTGAACCGTAAGGTAAAGGGTTACCAGTAGCACGGCGTATGAGGCCACACGGTTTAATGCGATCATTGCAGTTTTCTGTACTGAAATTGGTTCAATCGAGAGGCTTTACAAATACAACAAAGCATGGAGATAAAAGTGACATTGATTAATAACGCAAGCGCAGTAGCGCACAGGCATAAAGCCGAAGTCTGAGCCCTGGTGTAAGCTGAGTAGCCGCCAATCGCCACGTCTTTTCATTGTCACTGATGATAGTACCCAAGCGGAAGAAGTAGTCACCCAAGTCGGCGATAACTCTGGTCGTTTCACTCACACAATCATCTGCTATTCGTAAGTACTCCCGGTAGGCCCAACTGGGATCTGTCAGACTGCCATTACGGCAATACACCGAAGTGACATGACGGGTAATCTTGCCAATAAGTGGTTCCAAGGAACCGGTGTAGACTATAGCCTTAGAGTTCAACCGGGATTGGTCTCGCGTGTAATACCCCTCGGGGAGGTCATAGGATACGGATTGCTCTGAGCCAAAAGAAAACGGGTTGAGGTTTCATGGTACCTTAACTCTAATCGCACCTTGATTAGCGACGATGATCATTTTCACTAAAATTCTTCTTCCAATTCTATACACCGAATAGCAATCGGGTATCCCGTACCCCCTTGAGGCCAATCATTATCTGCGTAGTTTCCCATTTCTGTACATGACACGGAGCCCCTGATGCACTGTAGTGCTTGTGATATAAAGTGCATGTCGTGAAGTATACCCTTCACTCTCCGTACTATGCCGTCATGGCACCTGTGGTACACGGTCCAATTGTCAACATAGTTTGCGAAAAGCTGCTCCCGGTCGGACTCCGTCAGTGCATGCAGACTGGCGTAGCCGTTTGTAATCGATAAGACTCTTGACGATTGACTTCTTGGACATATTGCTTACAGCAGGTAACCTCAACTCCACCCTCGCTTTATGTCGAGCTCCATTCACATTGTGATAAAAATCACTTCCGCCTCCTTCGTTCTGGTAGCCTCTAGTTTTTATGCCAAAAGAAGGTAGTCTATGGCCATCGCTCCGTGTATCGGAAGCTGGGATATGAACGCAAATCGTATCTCCGTCAACAAAGGCCACCCTGTCCTTGTGATCCAAACTGACAACCTGTGCACCTTGAGGTATAAACTCGACTTTCTCGACAATCTGATTTATGGGGAGTTTGCTTATTGGCACAGGAGTACCCACATTCATGTCTGACAAGAGGCCCAATCTCAGGCTTGGTATACCTGGTACAGACATGAAACTTTTGACTCGAGGTGTTGTCTTCGTGACTTGTTGGAAAAACATCCCTCCTTCCAACTTGTAGATGCTATTCACGAGTGCGTACGAATACCCCCCATCCCCGAAAGCTGGTTGTCTGGTGTAGTGGTAATGTAGAGTCCTAATCTTCTCCGCGGCCAAGTTGATAAAGCTAGATAATTCGGTAAACGTCGGAATACTCTGTGTGTTACCGAAAGTGTAATCGAGGTATCTCATGGAATATCTAACAACTCCCCATTTGGCCATGTCCGCGACAATGTCGGCGAGGTTTCATGTGGAGTATTTTGATTGTAGTAGAAGAGTCGGTTTTGACATGTCTGTTGACCATTCTCGGTCCCCCATCACAGCCGTCACTGAAAATGTAAGTGGCTGACGGTAGTGATACCACTATCCCCGCGCGATTGTTCGATCTTTTACAGAGCTCCTCGAACATCAACAGACCCATTGATTCTAGTCGCACTCCTCTGTTAGGTAGCATAATCACGTAGGGATCATGGTCAGTGTAATCTCCCACTCTCCAGATGTCGAGTTTTACTTGATTGCAGCTTATGTCCTTCTTGATAGTTGCCGACACAATGTCAAGCTCCAGAAAGGCTCCTTGTGCTGCTACCAAGTTACCTAAATTAGTTAGTGTGTTTTCGGCTTGCTTTTGACCACTAGTCAAAGGTATGCCCGGGCCCATATTAACCTTTGGTGCGCATGACATTGGACTGCGCAGTCGATGTCAACCCCGGTATCAGCTCAAACGTAGGCCCGTACAAAGAGTTGATCGTAGCAAAGTCTGGCATGTGCCCGGAGCTGATGTCAATGTCGATGGCTATTACCTGAGGAACTTGCTGCTTGCGCAAGGTCGACAGCCAGTCTAGTACAGCTGCTACCTCTTCCTGACACAGATTGACTCCAGTGCTGTCAGCAAATTTGAGCTTCACGCCAATCTCGCCTCCCCATCCTTGACTGACCATGGTCACCAAGGTAGTGTTGATGACGTTCGGCATATACAACTCAGCATTTGTATCTGAAAACGAGTGCACTGGTGCAAGTTTTCCGAGCCGTATGTATCGTGTCTGCTTTGGATTGAGACGCCCCGCCGTACCCCGATCCCAAATTCAAGGAGCACAACATTGCATCGCCTCACATCCAGCGGAGTGGATGGGGCTTCTCTTTTAGGTCTGGGTGTTGCAGAAAATATATTTGTGGTGACTACACAAAAGCATTGCGTTGTAAGTGTGACCGTCCCATGCAACACTCTGCCCATGGCGCTCAATGCCCTATGTTCGGGCCCATATGAAACATTTAAGAGCCAGTTGTTATTGCTACCAGGGGGTCCTTTGGACATGTAAGACAGGGGGGTGGACGCACAGATAGGACAACACAAACACTGGGGGTTGATGTAGTTTAATAACGCATGGGTGCAATTGCATGCCAGATGAAGGGTGGGTTTCAAAATGCAATTGACGGTGAGATTGTGTTCTACTTCTAGAAATCTATTCAGAATCAGAATCAGAATCAGAATCAACTTTATTGCCAAGTATGCTCACACATACAAGGAATTTTACTCATCACTAAGGTACGCTCGTGTTAAGCGCTCCCTAATGACGCAGCAGCCACTATAGGCGCCTCATACAGTGGGGGGTAAAGAGGGGGAGGGGGAGGGGGTGACACATTGGGCAGAGAGAAAAAAACATAGTTATCAAAATATAGCTCAAGTGAGCAAGATTGTGATCACATAGAAAAAAAAACCTCTATTGCACACTCAGCACACAAAATACAAATCCACACATTAACAAAGCAAGAGAAAGACCAGTGTGTGTATGTCAGTCAAGTGATATCAGTGTGAATGCAGTGTGTGAAGTATCAGTTACTGGTGGACAACAAAAATTGCTATATGTATCATAGAAAAACACGGCCACACGGACGCTGTCTAGTAGACCACAGTGGAAGTTGTGTATGACCAAGGACACGTCCAATGTGTATACAAAAAAACCCTGGGAATCCGTTGCCGTCCACTTGACTCCTTTGGTGATACTGTATCGCGGATTGTAAGACATTACACTTGTCTCGTTGGCTCGTATTATTGGAGTACGAACTGTTTTTCTTGTGTACCAGTGGAGCTCTTTGGGTATGTATCTGTGTGATGCACCTAAGGGTATGGTAACCCTTGTCTGTACCACAAGAGGATATGTGGGTTCCACCCCCCATGGATTAGGATGTAACATTTCCACAGACACTGTAGTTGGGTCCAAGTGTTTTCCAACAAAAGGTTTGACAACTGTGTTATACATCTTGGTTGCCGCTTCAAACGCGGATATTCTGTTCAAGGTGTCATATATGTATTCCACAAGCTTATCCAAGCCCATGAGCAAGTACTCCAAATTGCACGTGCATGTGTTATCTTGGTTTCTCGTTGAAAGTAAGTGACACAGTGTTGTGACGTCACGTTCGGATATATCCCTAGCCCATAACATGGTCAGCTTGTTGAGTGTGGCAAGAAGCACTTGCGAGTCTAGCCTGTCGACTAACCGCTTGGGTGACACGTAGTCTTCGGGTTTTCCGCAGATGACATCGTGCCAGCTAGAACCCGGTACAATTACACTGTGTTCAGCATTACAGCGACTGTGCAGCTGACGTGTTTCTTCGCATCCTTGGTGCAAGCCAACGTGATATCCGCTGGCGCACACCGAAGCACACACCTTTGGTTGACTGTTGCACTGAGGCACAAGAGGCTGTCCTAGAGGACAGCGATATCTGCAGTGGGGGTCGCCTTCTGGCCCGCAAGCAATCACTACACCGGGTCGTGGAGAACACCGTAAATCTGTTTTGCACTTGTATATATTGTTCTTATCCCAAAACGCGGTGTGTTTACGGCCGGCCGACTGTCCCGTCATCTACAGGACCAACAGTATCACAGGATGTATCATGGCTGGCACGTTAAAAGTTTGTACAATTAACATAAACGGGTAATTCGAAAACAAGTTGTATTACCTAAAATGGCCACTTCTACCCCTAAAGTCTTACTGAGTCTTTTCGATGGCACCAGAAGTATTTGTCAACTGTTTCTTAAAGCAGGCTGGATTGTGCGCAGATTGGATATCGATGGTTGTCACAGTGCCGATATCATGGTAGACATACAAAAGTGGGATCCTGCAGTAAATTGGTCCGGTTCTCCCCCCGACGTGATATTCGCCGGTCCACCTTGTGAAAATTATAGCACAGCTAGAACTAGAGCCAAGACGCCTAGAAACCTAAAGCTGGCCACCTCCCTGGTGGCAAAAACTATAGACATAATTGATTATTTTCACAAATTAAACCCTACTTTACAATACTTTGTCGAAAACCCGGACTGCAGTTTGCTGTGGAAAAGATGGGATTCACACAGTCTCTATGACAACATCGACAATCACCCTACTAGTGTCTTTGTCAAGTCGATGAATCGCCAACCGGGGCCTTAAACGTATAGAAACATTGTGAGGGCTAGAACTAAGGCTTTCAAAGTGTCATGTACAGACAAACTCACTGTCAGGCTTGACTACTGTCAATATAAGAAGTATAGAAAGAGAACCAGAGTGATGACCAACAGCCCTTTCCTAGGCCTGATGTGCAACAAGAGATGTCCCAGTATTATGAACGGCAGACACATTGAAGTCGCACAACGAGGCCCTCATAGAACCCTGTCGACAGGCGGAAAACAATGCCACACTTTGAATGAACTGCATGCATATTCCCAGGATCTAGTTGAGGAAATATTCAAACACATCGGCCAGTCGATGGCGTGTGAAAGACAAGGCGTGGGTCCGATGTGCCCTGAGCCCGCATTAATCCCTCTCAGCAAGTAAAGTATATGCTATGTACTCATTGTCAGCAAACTGAAATGGAAATAAAGGACTCGACAAAAACCAGTGTCTGTTGTTCATATTGTCTTTATTTGGTATTTTCATACAACATCAGGGTATTAACCATGAAAAACGGTGTCTGTTGTTCATATTGTCTTTATTTGGTATTTTCGTACAACGTCAAGGTACAAAACATTTAGGTTTTGTGTGTTTGGCAAACACCAGAGCACTCAGTTTACAGGTGGAGTGTACTCTATTGTGTATTGGACAAGGGTATGTCATAGATTTCGAGTTAGCTTGTATGCAAAAGAACCCTGATCCAGTTTTTTTGATAGTCACGGGAACACCCCACAGAGCCATTAGTCTTTTGGCTTTGCTGTGAACTCGGGACCGATCTGGAGCTTCCTTGGTCTTGGATACCACCGATGGCTGAGAATGTTTCTGAGTTTCCAATAGTCCTAGAAACCTATTCCCCAAGGATGTCGCATCGTCTGATATGGTGTTCGATCAAAGTCCCACTGAAAGTGTTAGGTGATTGTCAAATCCGGATTCCTGTAGGTCTGAGTATTGAAATTGTCTATGTACTCAAACCGAGTACCCTCCTTGTAGCAGTTTGGTAATCTAACACACTTTCTGAATGAATATGGAGCCTTGTTGATAGCAGAGAGTGTTATTCACATCAGCTGAATCCAGTCTCAGACACCTTGAACTCGATGGGTTTTTCGTCAGAGACTTTCCCAGGTTGCAGAGGCCACAAGAGTCAGAGTCTTTGGGGTATGAAAGTTACACGTACTTGACGGATATCCGCTCCATTTCTCGGAGCAAAGGCTTGTATGCCTCTATTCCCCACACACTACAGAGTTCCACAGGTAGATACCACAACATCCTGAGGCTTAACTTTGACTTGATGGGAGACGCTCTGACATACACTGCAATTTTACCAATAGCCTTGGTTAGCTCTCGAAGACAACGATCGCCCAACAAATCTCTGTGTGTCACCTTTGCCTGACACAACAAAGACTCGGTTATCACCAGGAGCATACTGGTGGTGAGTGCTTTGGTTACTTTGCGCTTGGTGTACCAATATGCTTCCGTGACAAACCTGGTGTTACATTGCTTGCAACATTTTAGATACACGTCTAAATTCAAGCGACTGACAGGTCTGCCCAGTAGGAATACTTCATTATAACACTGGCTAGCGTCCAGGTTTTGTACCAGGGTACTCGGGTGTTCTCTCGATGTGATAGTATACGAGTGAACCACTTTACCAGTCCTCGGGTCCACAGAATCTTCCATGAGCAGCACAGGATTCACCGATCCCCGCTCTTTCCATGGCGGCAACTTGGCGATGGGTTTGGCTGTGCGTGTTAAACAGTAGTTGACCAAATTGTCAAATGTCACCCCGTGATCTGTGTGGACTGTATAACTGTAAGGAAAAGCTTTACATCTATCAGTCAAAGTACTCGGGTGATTGTTGAAGGACTGCACCGTGATGACTGTGCATGCTTCTTCCGGTGAAGCCATGATGCAATCCCGCGTTGTGCACAAAGACTCCGCGTGACAAAGTCTCTGTTGACACGTGTTCCGTTCAACATCCGGATATCCGGATCGTCGTCAACACCACCGCCTTCCAACGAGTCACATTGTTGCGTGTTCACATCTTGGTCCTCGGTGCTCTCGGGGTAGTTCCAATGTGAGAAACAAATATGATCCATGCCAGTCACCAGAATTCCGTGTAGGCACTGATGTTTCTTGACACTTTGGTCTAGCAGCCCACCTGGGGCTTTCACATCGTGGATCGCTGGAGGTTTCAGGTTGTCTCTATCGGAATAGTAGATCGTGATTGCTCGGTTGAGTAATGGGTAATGGTGCATTACATCATATCTTCTACGGAGCATTTCTTGCACGGTCTCGACAAAGAGAGAATGAATCTATGCACCCAATTCTAGTTCCTCGTCTCTATGGTCATTTATGTACTGGTCCAAAAATGAGGCACACTTGATACCCTTTGCCCTGCACATGTTCACAAGATCATCTTCTGCCGCCACGGACCTCAGGTCTCCGATTGCTTCCTCGAACATTATATCACGTTGTAGAACGCATATAGAACTCACCATACTGCAAACATTAAGGTCCCTCAGGATGTGCATAGGACATCGAGTCACATGCTCGAAGTTACAATTCACCAGATAGCTTTCGACACAATCCTCTGTGCAACTTCAGTGCTATAGCCGAGGTGTTCCATATGTACCATTCATCGGACTGGGTTCCTCTAGTCACATAGCAGTGTGATGTAAGGGGGTTAGGTGACAGGTCACTGGATTCCACAGGGTTTACATATTTAAATTCAAGAGGTTTCTCTGGACTGCGATCCTTGACAGACCGAGTTGTGTACCCCCACACTGGGATTGGAATTTTGACTTACATTGACAATCCTCTTATCATGTGGGTCTGGCAAGGTAACTTCCTTGATTGGAAGTGTGTGTGTGTGTGTGTGTGTGTGTGTGTGTGTGTGTGTGTGTGTGTGTGTGTGTGTGTGTGTGCATATATATATACTCTGCTGAGAAAATGGGCGGATTATTCCTGCTGTAATAAAAGATGGTTATTATCAAGTACTCACCTCATTACAAAAAAAAGCCCACAAAGCAATATAATTTGGAAAAGACAATGTGACCCATGCAATACCGTCTCAGTCAAAATGAAACGTGTAATGAGAAACCATGTCATACTTACATCGTAACTGGAAGACAAGAAGTGAGCGAAGGACCACAGATCCAGAGCTTTGTGGACAGATGATGAGCGATGCAGCCGTTGCTCACAATAACCTAATTAGAATATGTGGGGAGGCTGCTGCTGCTAGTCGCGGTAGGTTTTACAATCTGTACGCTAACTACCCACTCCGTATTGACAAAGATCACACGTCATTTGCACATCTATGGTCCTTTGATGACAAGGATATTTATACCACTGAAATAAAAACTGGACACGAATTGCTCATGGAACTCCAGCCTCTTTACATCGAGTATTTCAATTTCATTGGGAATAACTTTGCTTCAGACGAACTGTGAGATCGTGTCGCTCTTTTAGGTGCTCAATGGTTGGTACAAGAGAATTGGTCGGAAGTGCTCTTTTCGTTACAAGTCAAACGTAATTGGTTGAAAAGAAAGGTTATTAGATTAGCGCTTTTCTTAGATTATCTGTGAATGTGAAGTAAAGTCCTCATCCGGCTGGGTGTGTCTAGAACTGTAAGTGTATCCTCTTACTACTAACCAACATGTACATACACTTAGTGACATACTAGCCTTGCTGAAAGCGGGTGTATCCTCAGTTCAACAATGCATTGTATCCACAGGAGAGCTATTAAGGTGAAATGCAACATCGACGAAAAAGACAAACAACGTCCTTTGGCACAATGGAAAGAAAAAATAATCACATATCCTAACTTTATCACCACACGAAACATAGAGTGTGCTTTGGATCGTATAAATGATAAATGTTTCGGTTATTGCGCTTTCATGCTAACCAAACAGGAAGGCAGGTTTTTGTTAATTATTAGAGGTAAAGCTCATATTATAGGTGGTGATGCACAAATGGTTATCTAAACCATAACCCCGGATGAAATTTATAACGAATACATTGTAAGTGAGACGATGCAAGGACAACAAGCCGGACCATTTTGCGATATCGACAGTCTCGTCCAATAATGCAAAACCAACATGATCCAATCTATAGATGATAGCGATGATTACGACATGATCAGAAGCCTTGAGCTAGACCTCGGGTGACAGCGAGGTCTCAGGTGAACTCAGCAGTGTGTTCCAGGATTTGAAATTAACTGGACCTCGCAAGCCCAGCATGCACAGGAGCCTGAAACCTCAATTGGATTCACCCGTTCAAGGCGCCGCGAGAGACCCGGACGAGCTAGGGCTCCACTCAGTAGTTCACAAGCCCAGCGTGCACAGAAGCCTGAAACTTCGATTGGATTCATCCGCTCGAGGCGCCGCGGGAGACCTGGACGAGCTAGGCCTCCGCTCAGTAGTTCGTAAGCCCAGCATGCACAGAAGTCTGAAACCTCGTTCGGGCGAGCCCTTGTGAGGTGCCAAATGTCCCTACAATCTGATCAGAGCCCTTGTTGAGCACAATTCCTTCCCTAGGAATCCAATAGGCGGAGATGTTGTTTCTGAAACCAGTGGAGACGATGAAACACCCTGGCTCCTGGACTTTGAAGCTTATCAACTGAAACCGAAAGACAGTTATTGTGAACATGTACAAATGGACATGCTTGATAGGACAAGCAACCCCGAATACGATCCCCAAGACAGCAATGATGAACGTGATCATCTGTGAAATACTCTGTAATCCTGAACATTGCCCATGTTCTTGACCAGAAAGATTGACCAGAAATCCATGGAGCTGCTCATCCATAAGCTGCCCTTCCAGCGCCTGGTGAGGGAGATCGCTCAGGACTTCAAGACCGACCTGCGCTTCCAGATCTCCGCCGTCATGGCTCTGCAGGAGGCCAGCGAGGCCTACCTGGTGGGTCTCTTCGAGGACACCAACCTGTGTGCCATTCATGCCAAGAGGGTCACCATCATGCCCAAAGACATCCAGCTGGCCCGCCGCATCCGCGGAGAGAGAGCTTAGACTTTCTGCTGCACATCCACCAACCACAATGCTCCGCACTGTGTCTATATATATATATATACAGTGGTACCTATACTTACGAATTTAATTCGTTCCGGAAGAATTCTCGTAACGTGAAAAATTCGTAAGTAGAGGCGCGTTTTACATGTAAATGCCGTAATCCGTTCCAAGCCCCCAAAATTCGGGCATAAATTTTTTATAAATCGTAAAAACGCATCAAAACATGTAACAAATACATGTTACAATTAGATTACTGCACAATAAACATAAAATGAGAGTTTAAAATGAGAGAAAGAATAATAAAAGCGAAAGAATAATAAAAATTATGTTCATTTACCTTTTAACTGCGATCGTCGGCGTCGGCGTCACCTTTTGCCTTCTTTGGTTCATGTTCTGTCTCATCAGTGGTTTTTGCCTGACGTTTTGTGATGAAACGATCCAAGGACGTTTGCTTTTATCGGCTTGTAAGGGCTTCCTTTTGTTTTAATACCGTGCTGATCGTTGATGTTGTTTTGTTTTTTTTTCCCAAAACTTTATTAAGAACAAGGTGAAAGTACAGAGTTATAACGTAGATGGTGATAAACATGGCAGTTAACAATTTTTTTTCTCTAAATTGTGTAGTTCAGTCAACAGTCTTACAAGAGGTAAGAAGGATAAAATAAAGTAGTAAGAATAGTAAATAATAATAAGATAAAGCGAGATCAACCAAACGCATCCATTCGTGGCCAATGGGATACCAGGAAGATGCTAGGCGATAGCCAATGGCAGAGCAGCTACAGATATGTTTACGTTCGGTAAAATACGGGAGCTGCGAGGAGCGCGTACTTTTTTTTGCCTTTCGTATCCTGAAATTTTGTTCGTAACTAGAAGCAATATTTTCCCGTTGAGGTGTCTCGTAACCTGAAAATTTCGTATGTAGAGACGTTCGTAAGTAGAGGTACCACTGTATATATATATATTTATAGTAATATGTACATATGTATACTAGCTGCTCTTGTTTTTTTCTTGCCTTCTAATTGTTGCTCTGAGTGTTGCTATCCCTGTGCTGTTGCAATCCTGGAATTTCCCCATTGTGGGACTAATAAAGGCTTGTCTTATCTTATCTTATATAAACCTCAGTTTATATATTTAACCTGTTGCACTTCAGTGTACCGCGGGCGGACACGTCTCTGCGTCCTAGGGCGCACGAGGGCATCCTAGGAAGTGTGCATCCTAGGAGGCACTGAAAAAAAAAAGCTGCATTTCCGTTCTTCCACTACAGACACAGCCGCAAACAGAAAGCCAAAGGAGTGCTTTGATTGGTTTAGATGTGATTGACCTCTCATTTGACTAATAAGAGCCTTGAATTGGGTTTCTGAAACCTTGAAGAACCAATGACTGAAAACCTAGCAAGAAGGACCCGCCTACCAACGGCTGCGAATACAGCCAGCCAATTGAAGCACAGAAGTTCGAAAGCTGTTTTGTGTAAGGCTGGGTGACACACAGGCATTCGCCAGTCTTTTTTTCTAACTACTGTTCTTATTTGTTTTGAAAAATCGTTCGCCAAAACCGCAATCATGGAAGCGCAAAACCGCAATAATGGAATTATGGTTTGACCGGGTCGCGTGACCAGAACCACGAGTCCATAACAAGCGGACCAGCGTCATGTTCGTCTGACAATGAGGAAGAGAAGTTCGCCAGCGACATTGCTGTTGTGGACAGGTAAGTGTTATAAGCTAAATTATTCTTTATCCCTGAAAATTGTAATCCAAATGACTTTTGACCGATCGGAGCGGTCCGGGTCCGTCATGTTGCGAAGGCCACCCCCCCCCCCCCCACCACCACCGCTACTCTTCTGTAGCGGATTGCAGATATATTGCAGATATTTTAGTGCAACTGTACCTATTAGACCGCAGCGCACCGTCACCGCTTTCCGTCATGTAGCGATGGCCGATGTCTGTCCTCTGTAGCGGGGGGGTGGGGGGGGTGGGAGTTGTTAATCTTCTACATTACAAATATTTTAGAATAATTTTTAGTGCACTGTAGGTTATTTTTTCTTGTAAAAAAAGCCACACATTTTTTACGTGGCATGCTTCTTTGTGTGTGGGGGCTGGTTTGTTCATTCATTCATGAATGAATGAATAAACAGACTTTAAGACCAGAGGAGAGCATATGTTGGACTTAGTGTACACAAACACAGATGCATATAAAGCGATACTCCGCCCCCATCTCGGCCGTTCTGATCACATGTCCGTGATGCTGCTGCCTTCCTACAAACCTTTATTGAAGCGCAGCAGGCCAGCAGTGAAACAAGTCAGGATTTGGCCAGAGAGTGCAACCTCTGCACTGAAGGACTGTTTTCTGCACACAGACTGGAAGGTCTTCAAAATAGCAGCCTCCCAGGAAGACAAGACAGATGTGGAGGAGTATGCTGATACGGTCACCAGCTACATCGCGAAGTGCACAGAGGATTTCACTACAGTGAAGACCATCACTATGCGGGGTAATCATAAGCCCTGGATGACTGCAGAGGTGCGTTCGCTGCTTACAGCCAGAGATGCAGCCTTCAGAGCGAAGGACAGGATCGCTCTCCGCTCAGCCAGGTCTGCGCTTTCAAAGGGAATTAAGGCGGCAAAGCGCACCTATGCGGAGAAAATCCAGGGACACCTCTGTGACACTAGGAACACCAAGCAGATGTGGCAGGGAGTTCGGACACTGACGGGCTTTAAGTTTAGGCAGGGGGTCGATGATGACGACGCTTCGCTTCCAGACAGGCTTAACGACTACTTTGCACGTTTTGAAGCATCAAACTCGACAATCAGAGGGAGGGCTGGCCCACCCCCACCATCGGTCGGACCAGCTTTTACCATCAACACAGCGGACACATGGAGGACCCTAACCAGAGTCAACCCACGCAAAGCTGCAGGTCCAGACAACATTCCGGGACGTGTGCTCCGAGACTGTGCGAGCGAGTTGGCGGATGTCCTGACTGACATTTATAACATCTCCCTGAGTCAGGCCATCGTTCCCAGATGCTTCAAGACCTCTATCATTGTACCGATGGCAAAGAAACCAGTGGTGTCCTGTTTGAATGACTATCGTCCTGTTGCACTGACACCAATTGTGATGAAGTGTTTTGAACGGCTTGTCAAACCACACATTACAGCCTGCCTCCCTGCATCACACGACCCGCTCCAGTTTGCATATCGTTCAAACCGCTCCACGGAGGATGCTATAGTCACCACCCTACACTCTGTCATCACCCACCTGGACCAGAAAGACACCTACGCCAGACTCTTGTACATTGATTTCAGTTCAGCATTCAACACCATTATTCCCCAGAGACTGATGGAGAAATTACTCCTTCTCGGTCTGAACACCGACACATGTCTCTGGATCCTGGATTTCCTGACTGAGAGACCTCAGTCTGTGCGGGTTGGAAACAACATCTCCAAGTCTGTCACGCTGAGTACCGGATCCCCTCAAGGCTGTGTACTCAGTCCACTGTTGTTTACACTTCTAACACATGACTGTGTATCCAGACACGAGGGGAACCAGATTATTAAGTTTGCAGATGACACCACGGTGGTGGGACTTATTCAGAGGGATGAGGAATCAATGTACAGGGAAGAAGTGAGAGACCTGGAGAGCTGGTGCAGGGAGAACAATCTGGTGCTCAACGTGGACAAAATGAAGGAGATGATTATCGACTTCCGGCGGTCACAGCCTGAGCACGTCCCCCTCAGCATCGGCGGCCGTTTAGTGGAGAGAGTAGAGAACATCAAGTTCCTCGGAGTGCAGATCTCGCAGGACCTGACCTGGAGCAAGAATTCCTTGGAGATCAGGAAGCGGGCTCAGCAGAGACTACACTTCTTGAGGAAACTCAAACAGGCCTCTCTCCCCATCTGCATCCTCAGGACCTTCTACAGAGGTGTGGTGGAGAGTGTTCTGACGTACTGCATTGCTACATGGTACTCCAGCTGCAGTATGTCAGACAAAAAAGCCCTGCAGAGGATAGTCAAGGGGGCGGAGAGGGTAATTGGAGTCTCCCTCCCCTCTGTCCAAGAACTTTTTCAGAACCGCTGTAGGAGCAGGGCACTGAACATTGTCAAGGACCGTTCTCACCCTCTGCATAAACACTTTGAACTTCTTCCATCTGGTAAACGATTCCGGAGCATCAGAGGCAGAACCACCAGACTGATAAACAGCTTCCGATGCTGAACAGCTGACCCGGAATCTCTCATACACACTACTGCACCTACGGACATTTTGTATATTATAGTTAGTTATTCGAATGGATGGGGGGGGGTGGGGGTGGGGGGTGGAGCTATGTGGGAGTGTGTCTTAAATCATGCTGCTTCTTATATGGATGCCGAGAGAAACGCAATTTCATCTTGCCTGCACTACAGTTGTATGTACAGCAATATGACAATAAAGTTTGATTTGATTTGAACAACCCCCCCCCACACACACACACACACAGCCCTGAGTGTCACCTTCCAGTAGAGCCCAAGATGAAGCTTCTATATTGAATCATTCAAAAGTTACAGACGTTTTTCCAAACTGTGCCATTTGGCACAATTTGGCACAGTTCAAAAATGCCTGGGAACTACCTGAGAACAAAGCTGTGTAATATATTCATTTTTTTGTGGTATTGTTACAAAATTTTGACCTCAGCTGGATAACACTTGGTTCTACATTTCTGTTGCATTTTCCAGCCCGGATCTGAAGCTGTGTGTTATTTGCAAGCATTTGTATTCAAAAGAACACCCAGGCGAAATTTATTTTCTTCAAGTTCAGTATGTTTAGATGACTGTTACTCAGTGACAGGAGCACTTAGCGAGAGATTATGACTGTTTTGCCAAAAAATTCAAAGTGTTTTCTTTTAAATGAGACCAACCCCATGAAGATGCTGCAAAGGGTTGAAGAACAGCTTTTGATTTACTTTGGGCACGTTATTTTTTGGCGTTTTTAGGGAAATTGACCACAGTGCAAGGGGTTATGTAAGATACATGCCTTACATAAGGTTATGTAAGATAAAATTTATAGTTTTTAACAGCCATCACAACAACTCAGAATCTAAACTCAGTGTAAATGGTGTAGAGATTGAAAGGGTATCTGAAACTAAATTTCTTGGAGTAATAATTGATAATTTAAAACTGCTTTGACTAGTATTACTCATTCTTATTCTACACTTTATTGCATGTATAGTTTTTTATTTCTTTTATTTTATCATGTTTAATGTTGCAGCATTGCACCGAGACAAATTCCTAGTTTGTGTACTACATGAACAATGGCAATAAATCTGATTCTGATTCTAATAAACTGTGTTGGAAGTCACATATTAATCATATTAAAGGTAAAATATCTAAATCAATTGCAATACTACACAGAGTGAAATATTTGCCGAATCAACCCACACTATATATGTCAAGCGGTGGCTCTCGCGAGCCACCATAAGACGCCACACCATCACCAGAGAGTTGTGCAAGAATCTTTATTAGCGGTGAAGTAATAAGGATACAAGCTGCTGAGGCAATGACACTCACAAGTCTATACACACCAGGAGGCGTAAGGCTAACAGCTCACTTACGAGTCCACAGGAGGCAACGGTCATACCACAGACAGACAAAGTAAAGAAAGTCCAAAGCATACGTTAACGCTGACGATCAGCGACGGACACTGCTGCAAGGATGCGGCCGCCAGCATTGGTTTAAGAAGTCAGCCGCTAACGACTGCAAATGCAGAACAGCTGTTCAGGGCTTGACAGCTGAGCGGAAGCCTCCCTGAGCGCTGCCACAATAAGAGCTCGGAGAGCCAGGATAACAACGCCGCTGTCAAGCCCTGACAGGAATAGCCCGAGCACAAATAACAGTGCTCGGGTCACAACAGTAGCCCTCCCTCAAAAGGCGGGCTCCGAACGCCTTGTAACACCCAGCCCCCCCCTCCCCAACCACAGGGCGAGTGAATGGAGGAACAGGCAAGGAGGGAGCCAAACAAAACCCAACAAGGCCCCAGACAAAAAAAAGGAAAAAGAAAAACACATCCCCTGACATATCCATCACATTCCCACAGAGACAATGAAGAAAAAACAAGGCAAGAGTTACAACACATGGGGTACAAACCATACAGAGCATAATTTACCCGACACCGAAAGTTTTCCCACAGTGACCACGGACAATCTGTCTACCTCCAGAGTACATAACCTCATGTGGTTTAGAACTCATCAGAGTAAAGATCTTTCCACACTGTTCACACACAAACTTCGAAATGCCACAGTTATACTCCCAAGTCACCCAAGTGCATGAAACTCAGCCACAATTAAACCCAAAAACATCAGCCTCCAACACTAAGGTATCTGTGAAAAAAACAAGGAATACATGCTATGGCCCCTCAGGTAGGAGAGGGGAGAAGAACAAAAAAACAAAACAAAAGCATGCTACAAACATACGAGGCAATTTTAACTGTTCCAGATAACCTTACACCGTATGGTCCCAAACAGAAGATGATCGGCGGAGATCAAATGCCCCAGGCAGAGCTCCGGCGACCTCCCTGCATCTGATGGCCCACGGGTAGTCACAAAAAAACAGTACATGGTCAGGCGGCCTGCCCCAGTCCCAGGCCCCAAGAGTCAAGTCCTCCGGTGGCCATACCAGGCCACCCAGTAGCAGACACAGTTCATCGGGTAGCCGGCCCAAAGCGCCGAACAGGCAAGACAGCTCCTCGGGCAGCCAACCCGCATCCCTCAGCCACCAGAACCGTGGAGAAACAGCATGCGGTGGCCTCCCTGATGGAGAAATTACGTGGGAAGGCCCGCCCGCAGGAAAAAGACCTCCAACGGCCCCCAGCGCTGACGACCCCAGCTGGCGGCTCCTGAGAGGGGAATAACCGTGATAACGGGTCCACATCACATCAGGCGGTGAAGGGTCTGCGGCTCCTCCACGATCTCGGCCCAGACCGATGCGATCGTCGCAGCTCCACCTGCGCTGGGTCCCGATTGGATCACAGCTGCCCCCGTGTTGGACCCCAATTGGGTCGCAGCTGCACCTGCGTTGGACCCTCACTGGACCTCGTCGGACCTCGGTTGGGTCACAGCCGAACCTGCGCTGGACCCCTGCTGGATCCCGTCAGGCCCTGATTGGGTCACCGCTGCACCCGTGTTGGACCCCGATTGGATCACAGCAGCACCTGCGTTGGACCCCCACTGGGTCTCGTCAGGCCCCGATTGGGTCACCGCTGCACCCGCGTCGGACCCCGATTGGGTCACCTCAGGACTTGCGTTGGACCCCCACTGGGTCTCGTCAGGCCCCGACTGGGTCACCGCTGCACCCGCGTCGGACCCCGATTGGTCACCTCAGCCCACGCGTCGGACCCCAACTGGGCCTGGACGGACCCCGACTGGACCTCGTCGGACCCCGATTGGGTCACAGCTGCACCTGCATCAGACCCCAATTGGACCTCGTTGGACCCCATTTGGGTCGCAGCCGAACCTGCGCTGGACCCCCGCTGGATCTCGTCAGGCCCTGATTGGGTCACCGCTGCATCCATGTCGGACCTCAATTGGGTCACCTCAGCCCACGCGTCGGACCCCGACTGGGCCTGGACGGACCCCAACTGGGTCGGTACCGCACCGGCGATGACCTCCATCCCCGAACTTGGGACCTCCAGCCCCGTGACCTTGACAGACTCCAAACCGGTTACGCTGTGGAGAGGCTCAGAGGACAGGAGAGGACCGGGATCAGTATCACCGGCAGTGCCAGAGCCCAGCAGACGGCTGCCCCTCGCTCGCCTCCCCGCGAGGCAGGCAAAAATGCTCTAACACACCACAAAGGAAAACAAAGAAGAGCACTTGCCTGCACTCGGGCTCTGGAGAAATCCAGGACTTTGTTGATCCAGGTTCAGGCAGAATCAGAATCAGAATCAGAATCAACTTTATTGCCCAGCATGCTTACACATACAAGGAATTTTACTTATCACTAAGGTGCGCTCTTGTTAAGCGCTCCCTAATGACGCGGCAGCCACTTGCAGGCGCCTCATACAGTGGGGGGTAAAGAGGGGGAGGGGGAGGGGGTGACACATTGGGGAGAGAGAAAAAACATAGTTATCAAAATAGAGCTCAAGTGAGCAAGATTGTGATCACATAGAAAAAACCCTCTAATTGCACACTTAGCAGACAAGATACAGATCCACACATTAACAAAGCGAGAGAGACCAGTGTGTGTATGTCAGTCATGTGATATCAGTGTGAATGCAGTGTGAAGTATCAGTTACTGGTGCACAACAAAAAAATTCTCTCCTAGGCAACGACTAGATGTTATGTCCCATGGTATTCTAAACATAGATAACATGTCCACAGAGTTCATCTCTCTTCAGTGCATGTCAGATGGTAAAATTCCATGTTAGTCACATGATGACGCTGTCCTTGGAGAGTTCAGATTGCTGCACATCAGAATGTTTGGGTTAAAGAGAAGCCAAAACTCCCTTCTGCATATCTTTTCTCCTGGAGGAATGAGTTCTCCCAAGGACGGCGAAACAAGGCCTGATAAGCACAGTTCACTTAGAGCATAGAATTTTCATCTCTCATGCGATTCTGTGCGTCACAATTTACATTAACATTTACAGGCTTTAAAATCATTCCCTGGAGAGCACCCAGCAATTCCGAGATGTTTCCCACCTTCCGCCATTTGCCGCTATCAGTGCCCTCCCCAGCTGGTCAAATTGTTGAAGGAGCTTCGCCGGGTCCGCATTTTGATTAGCTCTTTCCAACTTCTTTAATTTCCGATACACCAGGAAAACTCCAAAGCCAAACAGCAGAAATCCTGTGATCATGAAGCCAAACAGGTAGATGTCTTCCACATCCTCAATCGAAAGATCACACAGACACATGAGTTTCCAATTGTCCCATGAGTCTCTCACACTTGGGCTCCCCCGGGCCCGATTTTCTGTTTGAAAAAGTGGTGTCAATTGCATTTAAAGCCCAGCTCACCAATTCCATAATTTTCCGTTTGGATTGAGATCAGCGAGAAGGAGAGCGAGACACAGACAGGACACAGCAAGCTGGGATCAGTCAAGGGAGGAGGAGGAGGAGAGGAGAAGAAATGCGTCTGCTCTCTCTGAAAGCCGGAAGAAGAAGCTCGTCGTCGGGCTCCCACTCAGCTGCGTTGGGTTCCACAGCCGGCCTGATGGTCTCTGCAGCCGGATCCTCACGCACTGATGTCCACACCGATAACCTGCACGGCATGGTGGCAGGGGACCCTCGACCCGCTGGCTCGGGCTGCTCCTCTGTGGAGACCCGGGGACGCTTGCTCGTCGGCTCAGGCTCCACACTGCAGTCCGCTCTCCTCCTCTGTCCAAAACGTGGCTGCGGGGCCGGGATTATTCCCAGAGTCGCAGGCCTCCCCCTCGTTCGACGGCGTGGACCTAACGCCAAGGTCCGCTCAGCAGGAGGAAACACAGAGGCAGCAGGATCAGTACAGGTAACTACAGCTGGAGGTGGAAACTCGGGGGGGGGCTGCAAACCCCGAGCCTCACCCCCAGGAGTCAGACAAGACAGATTACCATGATAAGTAGGGGAGTGAATTTGAACTTGCCTGTCTCCCAGAGGAAGGGTGGTGCCAGCTATAGAGGACATTGCTCCTTCCTTCGCTCGCTGGGTGGTAGGAAAGGACCCATGGACGGAGCTCGCCGGCGCAGGACTCTGATCACACACAGCAGCTGGAGAGGGTGTCGAGGATGAGGGAGCGGCAGCCGAAGCGGGCCGGGCACAACATGCTGACCGAACAGCAGGGGGTGGTGGCCCGAGAAGAGGGGCTGCAATTCCCTCCTGATGTGATGCCGAAGAGACAGCTGACTGGTTGACTGGGTCATTCCGGCGGCCCGGAACTGGATCCGGAACAGGAGCTTGCTGAAGATGTGCTCGGCGTGGCGCCGACGTCTACGCCGGCCCCCAGATGGTGCGAACTCCAGGAATGGATCAAGGACAGGATCGTGATCCCAAGGCGAAGAGCAGGAGTGCCCCCTCCTCTGCCTGTTGCCGTCCTCCTCCTCCAACATAAGGAATATCTCGCGTTGTGCGGCGATATCAACCCTCCTCGCGTCGACTTCCGGGTGGTCGGCATAGCGGGGAGAGAGATGACTAAGAGCGTCTTCAGCGGAGTCCAGGTACCAGTGTATGCCGTGATCGTAATCCAGGAGGGAAGCGGAGATGAGCATCTCATCCACAAATTCTAGGACGTCCGTCAGCATGTGGCTCGGACTCCGAGTGCGGCCCCTCCGCGACGGCATTCCTCACGCACACCGTACCCAAACAGAAAAAGTGATGTCCAAAAAAACACCAACTCACTGGTGAAAGGTGTCTCGGGTTGGCGTCACCGTAAACACCGTTTTTTGGCTGCAGTGTACTGTCAGGAGGTGGCTCTCACGAGCCACCATAAGACGCCACACCGTCACCAGAGAGTTGTGCAAGAGTCTTTATTAACGGTGAAGTAATAAGGATACAAGCTGCTGAGGCAATGACACTCACAAGTCTACACACACCAGGAGGCGTAAGGCTAACAGCTCACTTACGAGTCCACAGGAGGCGACGGTCATACCACAGAAAGGCAAAGTAAAGAAAGTCCAAAGCATATGTTAGCTCCGACAATCAGCGACGGACACTGCTGCAAGGATGCGGACGCCAGCGTTGGTTTAAGAAGTCAGCCGCTAACGACTGCAAATGCACAACAGCTGTTCAGCGCTTGACAGCTGAGCGGAAGCCTCCCCGAGCGCTGTCACAATAAGAGCTCGGAGAGCTAGGATAACAACGCCGCTGTCAAGCCTTGACAGGAATAGCCCGAGCACAAGTAACAGTGCTCGGGTCACAACAATATACTTTGTATCATTCATTAATACTCCCTTACATAACATATTGTACTGAAGTATGGGGAAATACATATAAAACAAACATATATCCAGTCTTTATGCTTCAGAAGAGAGCTATTAGAATAATAAACAAAGCTGCTTACAGGGAACCAACAAACCCACTTTTTCTTAAATTAAAAGCTCTCAAGCTGAAAGATCTGGTTGACTTGAAAACTGCAGTAATAATGTTTAAAGTGAAGAATCTATCACTGCCCGCAAATATTCAAAAGTTGTTCCAAATAAGGGAGAAACAATATCATTTCAGAGGAACATGTATATTTCAAAAACCTTCAGTGCGAACTACCATCAAGCAACACTGTTTCAGTGCAAGGAGATTGTGGAATGCTTTTGGACCTGAATTAAAATCATGTACAACGCTTGGACAATTTAAACAAAAACTAAAGGAAGAAATACTCTAAACATATATACAAGATGACATGTAAAATCACATAAGGATTATCATATTCAGTCTGTGTTGTGTTGTTGCTTAGATTTTTGTCACGTTTTGTCTTAGCTTTGTTCGGAATTGTTATCGCTCTTGTTTTTCTTTTGAATTCTTGGATGGAATATGGGTGGGCAATATAAGCTGTGGCTTCAGCCATCACCCATTTCAGATAACTTATGTTGAACTGTATAATCAGAGGAGTTATTGTTTAATTTGACCTTGTAAGATGTTTTTTTTTCTTTCCCCTTGTTATATTATTCTGTTCCTTTCTTTTAATCTTTACTTTTAATCTATCTGAAATAAAGATTCATTCATTCATTCAATTAATTGTTACGTTACATGTTGTTGGGGGTAATACCATAATGGATTAATAAAAACCCCGTTAAATAACCCGTGTCTTCACGAAAAGATCCAACATCAACTCACCGGCTCCAACAAAATACAACCCGTAGCATACGCCAGTCACAGAATAGCTGTCCCTGGGACAAGGAGGAGAAAGAAACACAGGATGAAGGTGAACAGGAGGAAGATGCAGAGAAAGACCCTTTGGCTTATAAGTTACTAAAAAAATAGGACATGATAGTCGGGAAGTGATGGTCGGGAAATTACGGTTGGGGCTTTATCCGTGTTTTCATTGAGTTTTGTACTTCTGACAGTAGAACTCGGACGATCTTCACCACCACAAGGCTACATCGTGAAAATTAAAAGACAGTTGGATGCAAAAGGTACAATGTCAGCAAAAGGTGACCAGCGTGATGGATCTGGTGAGGTGTCAGCTGCATTCCGCAAAATGCTTGAGTTGAGTAGCAAGGAGCCTCCCTTTATAATGATCTGTAAGGCGATACCATCAGATGTGGACATATCAATGTCCACTGAGGGTAACCAAGGGGTGGAAGAACAAGAGGATGAAGGCAAAAAGGAGGAAGAAACAAGATGATGATGGTGAAAATGAGGAAGAAACAGAGGATGGTGGTGGAGAGGAGGAAGAAACAGAGGAACATGACAAATCTGATGAGGTATCAGCTTCATTCTGCAAAATGCTTGAGTTGAGTAGCAAGGAGCTTCCCTTTATAATGATCTGTAAGGCGATACCGTCAGATGTGCACATATCAATGTCCGCTGAGGGTAACCAAGGGGTAGAAGAACAAGAGGATGAAGGCGAAAAGGAGGAAGAAACAGAGAATGACAGTGAAAAGGAGGAAGAAACAGAGGATGATGGTGAAGAGGAGAAAGAAACAAGACGATGGTGAAGAGGAGGAAGAACCAGAGGATAAAGGCAAAAAGGAGGAAGAACCAGAGGATGAAGGCGAAAAGGAAGAAGAACCAGAGGATGGCGTTGAAGAGGAGGAAGAAACAGAGGAGCATGACGAATCTGGTGAGGTGTCAGCTGCATTCTGCAAAATGCTTGAGTTGAGTAGCAAGGAGCCTCCCTTTACAATAACCTGTAAGGCGATACCGTCAAATGTGCACATATCAATGTCCGCTGAGGGTAACGCTAGAATTCAATCTACATTACATGACATATACAAATATGTATTGTACACACGAGGTATCATCGGTGTATGATGAAAGCACTGAACGCCTTTTCTGGTATTATCTTCTGCGTCGACATGTCCCTGAGTTGTCAGACATTTTTGATCTGTGTTTCACTGTGGTAATGTAGGAAGATCTAACACTGCACACTGAAGTTGAGACAGGACCTTCCTGCCATGCTGAGGTAAAACAAGCTTTAAAGCAGGGCGTTTTTCATTGCATTAAGTGAGGTCTGGCCAGCTTTGAAAGATGTTCTGTGCTACTTTTTTTTTTGTGTCTTATCTGGCTGATTATGCACCAATTATTGGCAAGCCAAAAAACTGTGCCAAAAAGGAGGAAGAACCAGAGGATCAAGGCAAAAAGGAGGAAGAAACAGAGGATGACAGTGAAGAGGAGCAAAACAAAAGAGAGGATGAAGATGAAGAGGAGAAAGACAATGGTTGGGGAATTATGGGCGGGGCTTTAACAGTTTAGTGCATAAAATCCATATAAACGTAACGGGAGAATGGATTCTTCACCAGTTTCAGTACTCTGTTGACTTGTGTGTTTTCATTGAGTTTTGTACTTCTGACAGCTGATGTCAATAAAGCCATCCATACCGTAAATTGTAAAGTGTATTTTGTAAGGTAAGCCCTTCGTCTTATGTGTGAATGAGAAGGCTCTTTTTAAACTGCCCACTTGGTTTGCTGTATATCTGAAAGGGCTACCCTGGGTCCATTTGAATCTGGGTCCTTAGAACTGTGATAAAGGTAATGAAAAAGTCTGTCCAAAACATCTGCAAATGACTAGAAGAATAAAAGGTATGTAAGGTTATAGGGTGAAGCATGGCATCCGTCATACTGTTCGTAAGCCCTCTGGCTTATGGTCGAATGGGAAGGCTGTTTTTAAAACACCCCTCCTGTAATGCACCTGACTGGTGATTATGAGTGATGGGTGAGAGAGGATAGGTATTTTGACTTGTTGAATGCCATCTCAGAAAACTTGTTCACATACGTAGGTGATGCAAAGATAAATAAAATGTTCTGATTTAAATGTATTTACTAAAATAGCACATATGAAAATCATGGACAAAATTGTTGGTACCCCTGTTAATGAAAGAAAAACCCACAATGGTCACAGAAATAACTTGAATCTGACAAAAGTGGTAATAAATACAATAAATATATAAATATTCATACAGCCGTGGACAAAATTGTTGGTACCCCTCTGTTAATGAAAGAAAAACCCACAATGGTCACAGAAATAACTTGAATCTGACAAAAGTGGTAATAAATAAAAATTCTATGAAAATTAACCAATGAAAATCAGACAGTGCTTTTGAATTGTGGTTCAACAGAATTATTTTAAAAAACAAACTCAGGAAACAGGCCTGGACAAAAATGATGGTACCCTTAACTTAATATTTTGTTGCACAACCTTTTCAATTCAATTCAATTCAATTCAACTTTATTTATATAGCGCCATTTCACAACAACAGTCATCTCATAGCACTATCAACTGTAGGGGGGAACCCCCACAGTTGCAGAAAGACCCCAGCAATCAGGCGATGCTGGGGTCACCTGATTGCTGGGGTCGCCAGCATGGGGTCGTGCTGGGGTCGCCTGATGGGGTCGTGCTGTGAGCAAGCACTTGGCGACGGTGGAGAGGAAAAACTCCCTTTTAACAGGAAGAAACCTCCAGCAGAACCAGGCTCAGGGAGGGGCAGTCATCTGCTGCGACTGGCTGGGGGGTGAGGGGATAGAGAAAAAGAAAAGAACAGACATATAGAGAGCAAACAGCACGATGGGGACTCAATCTATGGGAGAGAACAAACAAATGTTAATGACCAGCAAAAAAAAATATTTCATAGAGAGTGAGGAAAGGAGTGAAGCCCAGTGCATTACTGGAGGTCCCCCGGCTGACTAAACCTATTAGCAGCATAACTAAGGGAGGGTTCAGAAACACATGATCCCTCCCTAATTGTAGGCTATATCAAAAAGGTAGGTTTTAGCCCTATTCTTAAAAACAGAGATCGAGTCTGACTCCCAAATCCAGATTGGCAGCTGATTCCACAGGAGAGGAGCTTGATAACTGAAGGCTCTGCCTCCCATTGTACTTTTGGAGATTCTAGGTATTACAAGTAATCCTGCATTTTGGGAGCGTAGTGCTCTGTTAGGATAATACGGTAGTATCATATCTTTTAAATAAAAAGGAGCCTGATTGTTTAGAGCTTTGTAAGTAAGAAGAAGGATTTTAAACTTAATTCTAAACTCTATGGGAAGCCAATGAAGGGAAGCCAGAACCGGAGAGATATGATCTCTCTTTCTAGTACCTGTTAAAACTCTTGCTGCAGCATTTTGGATCAGCTGAAGACTTTTTAAAGATGTTTTAGGACAGCCTGATAATAAAGAATTACAATAATCTAATCTCGAGCTAACAAAAGCGTGGATCAGTTTCTCAGCATCACTCTGAGACAAGATGCTCCTAATCTTGGCAATATTACGCAAATGATAAAAGGCAGTCTTAGAAACAAATTTAATATGTGAATTGAAGGACAAATCCTGATCAAAAATAACTCCAAGGTTCCTCACAGAGCTATTAAGAGAAAGAGTAACCGCATCCAAACTGAAAGTTTGATTTGGAAAGGAATTTCTAAGGTTTTTTGGACCAACAAGAATGACTTCAGTCTTATCTGAATTTAATAGCAGGAAATTACAAGTCATCCAAGCTTTGATTTCCTTAAGACAGGCTTCTAACTTGGCTAATTGATTACTATCATCTGGCTTCATTGACAGGTATAATTGTGTGTCATCTGCATAACAATGAAAATGTATACAGTGCTTTCTAATAATGTTGCCTAACGGAAGCATATATAAACTAAAAAGAGTAGGGCCTAGCACAGATCCCTGTGGAACTCCATGACTAAGCTTTGAGTTGAAAGAAAACTCATTATTTAATTCAATTCAATTCAATTCAACTTTATTTATATAGCGCCATTTCACAACAACAGTCATCTCATAGCACTATCAACTGTAGGGAGGACCCCCACAGTTGCAGAAAGACCCCAGCAATCAGGCGATCCCCTGTGAGCAAGCACTTGGCGACGGTGGAGAGGAAAAACTCCCTTTTAACAGGAAGAAACCTCCAGCAGAACCAGGCTCAGGGAGGGGCAGTCATCTGCTGCGACTGGCTGGGGGGTGAGGGGACAGAGAAGAAGAAAAGAACAGACATGTAGAGAGCAAACAGCATGATGGGGACTCAATCTATGGGAGAGAACAAACAAATGTTAATGACCAGCAAAAAAAAAATATTTCATAGAGAGTGAGGAAAGGAGTGAGGCCCAGTGCATTACTGGAGGTCCCCCGGCTGACTAAACCTATTAGCAGCATAACTAAGGGAGGGTTCAGAAACACATGATCCCTCCCTAATTTTAGGCTATATCAAAAAGGTAGGTTTTAGCCCTATTCTTAAAAACAGAGATCGAGTCTGACTCCCGAATCCAGATTGGCAGCTGATTCCACAGGAGAGGAGCTTGATAACTGAAGGCTCTGCCTCCCATTGTACTTTTGGAGATTCTAGGTATTACAAGTAAACCTGCATTTTGGGAGTGTAGTGCTCTGTTAGGATGATACGGTAGTATCATATCTTTTAAATAAAAAGGAGCCTGATTGTTTAGAGCTTTGTAAGTAAGAAGAAGGATTTTAAACTTAATTCTAAACTCTATGGGAAGCCAATGAAGGGAGGCCAGAACCGGAGAGATATGATCTCTCTTTCTAGTACCTGTTAAAACTCTTGCTGCAGCATTTTGGATCAGCTGAAGACTTTTTAAAGATGTTTTAGGACAGCCTGATAATAAAGAATTACAATAATCTAATCTCGAGATTTACATGAACAAACTGGAACCTATCAGATAAATAAGATCTAAACCATTGCAACGAAGTTCCATTAAGTCCAACATAGTGTTCTAATCTATCAAGTAGAATATTATGATCGATAGTATCAAAAGCTGCACTAAGGTCTAAAAGGACAAGTACAGAAACTAGTCCATTATCAGATGCAATGAGGAGGTCGTTAGTGACCTTCGCTAAGGCTGTTTCAGTACTATGATGGATTCTAAACCCAGATTGAAACTCTTCAAGTAAACCATTTCCCTGCAGGTGGTCAAATAATTGCGTAGCAACAACTCTTTCTAAGATTTTTGAAATGAAAGGGAGATTAGAGATTGGTCTATAGTTAGCTAAAGCTCCTGGATCTAGCGTTGGCTTTTTGAGTAAGGGTTTAATTACAGCCGTTTTAAAAGCCTGCGGTACATGGCTTAAAGTTAATGAAGAATTGATTATATGAAGAATAAAGCTACCAATAAGTGGGAAGACTTCTTTAAATAACCTGGTAGGAATAGGGTCTAAAAGACAAGTTGAAGGTTTGGATGAGGAAACTATTTTGTCTAACTCACAAAGGTCGATTGGAGTAAACTCATCAAGACAGACATCAACAGAAGGAGTTGTAGTAGTTACAGTATTTAAGTTAACTGTGGGAAGAATCTGATTGATTTTATCTCTGATGGATGAAATTTTATTATTGAAAAAGTTCATAAAGTCCTGACTAGTAAGCTCTAAGGGAATGCTAGGATTGACAGAGTCCTGACTCTTTGTCAACCTGGCTACAGTACTGAAAAGAAACCTGGGATTATTCTTGTTCTCTTCTATTAATGCAGAATAATAACTCGTTCTAGCTTTTCTAAGAGATTTTTTATAAATTAAAAGATGATTTCTCCAAGCTAAATAGATTTCATCTAAATTAGTAGAGCGCCATTTTCTTTCTAATTGACGAGTCTTCTGTTTTAAGGTACGAGTTTCTGTGTTGAACCAAGGAGTTAGAAATCTCTGATTAGACTTTTTCTTTTTTAAGGGGGCCACCAAGTCTAGAGTCTGATGCAGAGAAGCTGAAACACTATCCACCATGTTATCAATTACAGAAGGAGCAAGCTGTCTATAGCTTATTTCCGTTGTGTTGACACATGGCATAGAGGAAACAATCTGCATAAATTTGGAAACAGCATCATCTGAGAGGCATCTACTGTAATAATATTTTTCTTTAGGAGCCAAATAGTCAGAAATAGTAAAATCAAAGGTTAACAGACAATGGTCTGACAGTACAGGGTTATGAGGAGACACTACAACATTTTCTATTTCTATGCCATATGTCAAAACAAGGTCCAATGTATGGTGGAGGTAATGAGTAGAATTTCCTACTTTCTGAGAAAACCCAATCGAATCTAATATTGAATTGAATGCCACATTAAGGCAGTCACTATCTACATCCCCATGTATATTAAAGTCCCCTACTATAATTATTCTATCAGATTTCAGCACTAAATCAGCTAAGAAATCAGCAAATTCGGATAAAAATTCTGAGTAGGTTGATGGGGGACAATAAACTATGGCAAATAAAATTGGGTTTAACCTAAAATTGCTAAAGTGCCCAATACTGAGGACCAGGCCCTCAAAGGAATTATAACATGTTTTTTGCTTTACATTAACTAGTAATTTGGAATGGTAAATTGTTGCTACTCCTCCTCCACGACCAGAACTTCTAGGATTTTGACAGTTTAAATAACCAGAGGGAGTTGATTCATTTAAACCAACATAATCCTCTTGTCCTAACCAAGTCTCTGTAAGGGAAATTAAATCAATCTGATGATCAATTAACAAATCATGGACTAACAGAGACTTGGGAGTTAGAGACCTAATATTTAATAAACCACATTTAATTTTTAAATTATGAGGAGGAACAGAGGCCAAATCATTCAATTTAGAGGCTTTATGTTTAATTTGAGTTTTACCAATATTTTGCTTTATCACTTTGGGATGCTTATACATTATATTTTTATTCACTTTGGAGGGAGCAGACAACGATTCTCTGATGGGGAAGTCAGGGGCTAAGCTGAGGGGTGGCGGATGAAGAGGAGCTGCAGAGAGGCGTGTAAGACTGCGACTCTGCTTCCTGGTCCCAACTCTGAGTAGTCAGGGTTTGGGAAATTTGGATAAAAAAGATGCCAGATTGTTAGATAAATGAGAAGCACCATCCAAAGTGGGATGAATGCTGTCTCGTCTCATAAGACCAGGTTTTCCCCAAAAAGAGCTCCAATTGTCAATGTAGCCCACGTCATTTTTAGGACACCACACAGACAGCCAGCGGTTCAGGGATGACGAGCGGCTAAACATGTCATCACTGGTCAGATTGGGGAGGGGCCCAGAGAATACTACAGTGGCAGACATCGTTTTGGCAAAGTCACACACCGATTCTACATCAAGTTTCGTGACTTCCGACTGCCGGAGACGGATGTCATTAATGCCGGCGTGAATAACAATTGTGGAATATTTACAGTTACTTTTAGCCAGCATTTTCAAATTTGACTCGATGTCGCCTGCTCTGGCCCCAGGAATGCATTTGACTATGGCCGCTGGAGTCTCTAGGTTCACGTTTCTGACTACAGAGTCGCCAATGATCAGAGTTTTTTCCTCAGCGGGTGTGTCGCTGAGCGGGGAAAAACGATTAGAAATGTGAACAGGTTGGTGGTGAACCGGGGCTTTGCGACTAGGCTTCCTTCTCACCGTCACCCACCCAGTCTCCTCACTGCTGAGGAGAGCCGAGGGACCGCTGACAGGGGGGCCTAAGCTAGCTAGCTCCGCTGCAGCTAATGGGCGTCCGTCAAGATTAACTGGCGCAGACGGTGTTTCAATGCAGCGGAGCCGGGATTCCAAATCAGACAACCTCGCCTCGAGCGCCTCAAAAAGACAACATTTATTACATTTACCGTTATCACTAAAAGAGGCAGAGGTGTAGCTAAACATCTGACAGAGAGAGCACACCAGAGGAGGAGAGGAAAGCGAGCTAGTAGCCATAGCTAGTGGCTAGAGAGCAAACCACACAGGCAGACAGCAAAACAGGAAGTGACGATACGTTACCACAAGGAAGTGACGATGGTCCGTGGTCCGTGGTCCTTTTGAGGCAATCACTGCAATCAAACGATTTCTGTAACTGTCAGTGAGACTTCTGCACCTCTCAGCAAGTATTTTGGCCCACTCCTCATGAGCAAACTGCTCCAGTTGTCTCAGCTTTGAAGGGTGCCTTCTCCAGACGGCATGTTTCAGCTCCTTCCACAGATGTTCAATAGGATTTAGATCAGGGTTCATAGAAGGCCACTTTAGAATAGTCCAATGTTTCCCTCTTAGCCATTCTTGGGTGTTTTTAGCTGTGTGTTTTGGGTCATTATCCTGTTGCAAGACCCATGACCTGCGACTGAGACCACGCTGTCTGACACTGGGTAGCACATTTCTCTCTAGAATACCTTGATAGTCTTGAGATTTCATTGTACCCTGCACAGATTCAAGACACCCTGTGCCAGATGCAGCAAAGCAGCCCCAGAACATAACAGAACCTCCTCCATGTTTCATAGTGGGGACAGTGTTCTTTTCTTGGTATGCTTCATGTTTGCATCTGTGAACATAGCGCTGATGTGCCTTGCCAAACAGTTCCAGTTTTGTCTCATCTGTCCATAGGACATTCTCCCAGAAGCTTTGTGGCTTGTCAACATGCAGTTTGGTAAATTCCAGTCTGGCTTTTTTATGATTTGTTTTCAACAGTGGTGTCCTCCTTGGTCGTCTCCCATGAAGTCCGCTTTGGCTCAAATAATGACGGATGGTGCAGTCTGACACTGATGCAACTGTAGTCACAGGAACATCAAGCTGCTTGGAAATGGTCTTATAGCCTTTACCTTTAACTTGCTTGTCTATAATTTTCCTTCTAATCTCCTGAGACAACTCTCTCCTTTGCTTCCTCTGGTCCATGTTTAGTGTAGTACACACCATGTCACCAAACAGCACAGTGACTACTTGTCACCCTTTAAATAGGCCGACTGACTGATTACAAGTTTGTAGACACCTGTGATGTTAATTAGAGGACACATCTTGGTTGAACATGTCCCTATGGTCACATTATTTTCAGTCTTTTGTAGGGGTACCATCATTTTTGTCCAGGCCTGTTTCACGAGTTTGTTTTTTAAAATAATTCTGTTGAACCACAATTCAAAAGCATTGTCTGTTTTTCATTGGTTAATTTTCATAGAATTTTTATTTATTACCACTTTTGTCAGATTCAAGTTATTTCTGTGACCATTGTGGGTTTTTCTTTTGTTAACAGCGGGGTACCAACAATTTTGTCCACGTGTGTATCCATGTAGCAACACCCATTCTGCTTTGAAGTTTATGCTTGGGAAATATGTATTAATATCCTGTGTAGCTTGTTGGAGAACACTGCCACTTGTGTATTGGTTGTATAAGATTTGGCCCATTTTGCTGTTGTCCAAATTTGTCCAAAATGGAGCAATGATGTCCAAGAATCCATGCAAAGGGAACCTTTCAGGTTTAAATGCATATAGTTTGCTGGAAAATGTCAAGTATGTTAACCTGAAAATAAATGAGTTTTAAGTAATTATTTTCATTAGTTGCCATTTCTAGACTAGTATAGTGTAACATAGTGTAGTCTTTCATAATAATATATTTCAAAGCTGCAAAACATAGACAACTACATTTTAGTGTTAGATGTGGGGAGAAATGCAACATTTTAAATCAGGAGAATAACATCATTTTGCAAATCTAATTTCACAGTGAGTCATTTTGGTAAGAGATCAGAAATCAATTAATGCTTATAAATGATATTGGAATTACGTACATAAATGTTGTTATATATCCGTCCAAAGTAGCAAAAAGGTCTTTGCAGGGTAAAGCGTGGGGAAGTTCCATCATTTGACTGGGGATTTGAAGTTCTAGCTATTGGGTAGAGAGGTCCTAAAAGAAAGGTTGGCCATGAAGTAATTAACACAAATGCTGAATAGAATATTGCTTCAAAACACTGATATACAGTGGTATGAAAAAGTGTTTGCCCCTTTCCTTGACATAACGTTCGGCTCAGGAGACGCACACACACAGGCTCAGAGTAGTTCAAACTGTTTATTAACAACAGGGATGTTTGGGTGCGTGTCTGCGGAATGTTAATGTGTTGGTGGTGGCGTCTGCTTCGGACCCAGAGGCAGGAGACCGTTCAGCCGGCAACCCTATGGGAGAAATCAGACACAGGGTGATGAGCACACACCAACACGGGAGGAGAATAGGCGAGGGAGAGAAGCTTACTTGTTTTGGCAGATGACTGGCGCTTCAAGGATGGAAGCCCGGGAGACAGCCACCTGCAGGGCTCGGTGCAGCAGCGAGGAGAGACGAGGGACGGGATTGTCCGCCGCCGAGGAATCCACCTGTGCACAGGGGAGCAGACTGGAGAGATGAGGTAAGTGAACTTCTTACCGGAGATGAGGATGCTGAAGAGAATGTGGTAGAAGTCCATACAAGGAAATGAAGTCTACGGCTTCAGGCCGACGCTCAGGGCGAGGCGGCTTTTATCCTTCGCCGCTGACGAGTAGCAGGTGCGTGAGCAGGTGGCGCCGCTGATGAATGGCGCGGCGTGACAGTACTCCCCCCTCTAGCAGCGCCTCCTGGCGATGGCTTATCCGGGTGCGCTCGGTGGAAGTCCGCGATGAGCGATGGGTCCAACACAAACGACGGGGGCACCCACTGTCGATGCTCGGGCCCATAGCCCTCCCAGTCCACCAAGTATTGCAACCCACGACCCCGGCGCCGGGAGTCCAGGATGGAGGAGGCGGACCAGGCCGGATGGCCACCAATCATCCGGGGCGCGGGTTGCGCTGCAGGAGGAGGGCAAAGGGGGTCAGTAACCGCCAGTTTCACCTTCGACACGTGGAAAGTAGGATGAATGCGGAGGGAGGGGGGAATAGCCACGCGCACAGCCACCGGGTTGATGATCCGGGTGATGGGGTAGGGACCCATGAAGCGCTGTGCCAGCTTTCTCCTCTCGCCTTTTAGAGTGACGTCCTGGGTGGAAATGTAAACAAGCTGCCCAACTCTGTACGCCGGGGCAGGTCTCCTACGCCGGTCCGCCACAGTCCTGTTGCGCTCCGCTGTGCGCAATAGCGCATGGCGCGCGGCAGCCCAGGTGGAGCGGAACTGCCTGAGATGGGCCCTAACTGACGGGACAGTTACCTCACTCTCCTGCTCCGGAAACAGCGGGGGGTCGTAACCCAGGGACGCTTTGAAGGGGGACATCCCTGTAGCAGAAGAGCGAGCGGTGTTGTGGGCATATTCAACCCAGGCAAGATGGTTGCTCCAGGACGCGGGTTTGGATCTGGACACACAGCGGAGCGCAGCCTCCAGCTCCTGGTTGGTCCTCTCACACTGCCCGTTGGATTGGGGGTGATGGCCAGAGGAGAGGCTCACCTTGGCTCCGATGGCGTTGCAGAAAGACCTCCAAACCTCAGATGAAAACTGGGGGCCCCGGTCCGAGACCACGTCCACCGGAATCCCATGCAGCCTGACCACGTGTTGGACGAGGAGGTCCGCCGTCTCCAGGGCAGTAGGGAGGCCTCGCAGGGGGACGAAGTGCACGGCCTTGGAGAAGCGGTCCACGATGGTCAGGATGGTGTCATAGGAGTTGGAGATGGGGAGTCCGGTGACGAAATCCAGAGCGATGTGCGACCAGGGCCTGCCAGGGACGGGCAGGGGCTGGAGCAGACCCGCTGGAGGGGCATTTCCCGACTTGCAGGTGGCACAGATTGGGCAAGCCCGGGCGTAGCGGGCTGCATCCCTCCGCAGGCCTGGCCACCAAAAGGACCGTTGGAGGAGATCTATCATCCGGGAGGTGCCAGGGTGACAGGTGAGCTTGGAGGTGTGGAGCCAGTGGATGACCTCTCCTCGGACCGCGGATGGCACGAACAGCCTCCCCTCCGGTCCGCCGCCAGGGTCAGGTTCCACCTCCTGTGCCTTCCGGATCTTGCTCTCAATGTCCCACGAGATGGCTCCCACGACGCACGACCTGGGCAGGATGGAGTGGGGCGCCTCCTCCGACTCCACGGGGGCGAACTGCCTGGAGAGGGCGTCAGGCAGGACGTTCTTAGAGCCAGGCCTGAAGGTGATGGAAAATTGGAACCTGGCGAAGAACAGGGACCAGCGCGCCTGGCGGGCGTTCAGGCGCTTGGCAGACCGTAAGTATTCCAGGTTCTTGTGGTCCGTGAGGACCACAAACGGCAGGCTTGCCCCCTCCAACCAGTGGCGCCACTCCTGCAGGGCGAGCTTGATGGCCAAGAGCTCTCTGTCCCCCACATCGTAGTTTCTCTCCGCCGGGGACAAGCGCCGGGAGAAGAAGGCGCACGGTCGCTTGGCGCCATCGTCCGGTGACCGCTGGGACAGCACTGCTCCCACTCCCGTGTCCGAGGCGTCTACCTCTACAATGCACTGCAGCGCGGGGTCGACCTGGCGAAGGACCCGGGAGGAGGAGAATTCCGCCTTCAGCGCCTCAAAGGCGGCAGCGACCTCTTCGGTCCACCGGAACGGGACCTTCGGGGACGTGAGGCGGGTCAGTGGTCCCACGATGGCACTGAAGTTGGGGACAAAGCGGCGGTAGAAATTGGCGAAGCCAACAAATTGCTGCACCTGTTTCCGAGATGCAGGTGTGGGCCATTCCACCACCACCTTTACCTTCTCTGGGTCGGGGAGCACCTTATCGTGGGCGATGATGAACCCCAGGAAGGATGTACTCCTGGCGTAAAATTCACACTTTTCCGCCTTAACGTACAGACGATTCTCCAGCAGCCTTTGGAGGACCCGCCTCACGTGGACCTGGTGCTCATCCCTGGACTTGGAGAAGATGAGAATATCGTCCAGGTAGACGAACACGAAAAGGCCAATGAAGTCCCGGAGGACGTCATTAATGAGGCGCTGGAAGACTGCAGGAGCGTTGGTCAACCCGAACGGCATCACCAGATATTCAAAGTGGCCGTTCGGGGTACGGAAGGCCGTTTTCCACTCATCTCCCTCCCGGATCCGGACGAGGTGGTAAGCGCTGCGTAGGTCCAGCTTGGTGAACCAGGTCGCCCCCTGGAGGGAGTGGAAGGCAGTGTCCATGAGAGGCAGGGTGTAACGGTCCCTCTCCGTGATATTGTTGAGGGCCCGGTAGTCGATACAAGGGCGGAGGGACCCATCCTTTTTCCCCACGAAGAAGAACCCTGCCCCCACGGGTGACGATGATGGGCGGATAATCCCAGCATTTAATGATTCCTTCAGGTAGGCGTTCATCATCTCCTTCTCCGGCGCAGACAGGCTGTAAAGGCGACCAGAAGGTAAGGGAGCCCCCTGGCGGAGGTTGATGGCGCAGTCATAGGGCCGATGAGGGGGAAGAGACATAGCTTTCGCTTTGCTGAACACTATACCCAGGTCGTGAAATTCTGGGAGCACCAGAGACAGGTCCGGGGGTGCAGCGTCCGTAGCAGAGGGAGGAGCGGACGGAGAGCAGGCAGCGGACTGAAGGCAGGTGCCCATACAGAACGTACTCCATGCCGAGATCCCAGCTGATTTCCAATCCAGGACCGGATTGTGAAGGCGGAGCCAGGGATACCCCAGGATGACGGGCGACACAGAGTTGGGAAGGACGTAAAAGGTCATTTCCTCCCGGTGGTTTCCCGAGATGATGACCGGTAGGGGAACAGTTTGATGCGTCACTCTCCCGAGGGTGGCACGGGAGAGGTGGATTAGGGAGATGGGAGTGTTGAGTGCCCGGCAGCAGATGCCCAATCGGGTTGCCAGGCTTTGTGAAATGAAGCTGCCTTCTGCGCCCGAATCCACCAGTGCATGGGTGAGGTGCCCAGTAGGGTTATGGCAGAAACGGATGGGCAGCTTCAATTGAGAAGGTGATCCTAACCGATTGACATCCGCGAGGCTTCCAACAGTGACTCGCGGACCCCACCGACTGGCTTTCCGTGGACAACGCTCCACGGTGTGTTGGTCGCCTCCGCAATACATGCAGAGGCCCAACTCACGGCGGCGTTGTTTCTCCACAGGGGAAAGTTTAGTCCAGCCCGTCACCATCGGCTCCGACTCCTCGGGGCGCGATGCTGGCGGCGCCGCCAGGGGGCGAGCTTGGAACAGGTGCGGCGAGGCTCCACGAGGGCGAGAAGAAGAAGACCTCCGCCCCGAGGAGCGCTCGCGCAGCCTGTTATCCAAACTTATCGCTAAGGATGTCAGCTCCGCTAGCGTCCCAGGGATATCCCGACCAGCCAGTTCATCCCTCAGATCACTATTGAGGCTGCGGAGGAACAGGCCACAGAGGGAGCGTTCCTCCCAGCCCAATTCCTCCGCCGCTACCCGGAAGTCGACCGAGTGGTCCGCTGCCGACCGGCTTCCCTGCTGGAGAGCGAGAAGCCGATCGACCTGGACCGTTTCGGTTTGTGAGTGGTCAAAGACCTCCAGAAAGCGCCTCACGAATTGGTCATAGGTGAGGGTGGCATAACTGGGCCTCGCCATTACGGCGTAGGTCCAGGTTAACGCACGCCCCTCCAGAAGATTCCCTATGTAACCAATTCGGCTGTGATCCGAGGGAAAATCTCCGGGCACACGGTGGAACACGGACTCACACTGCATAATAAACCCCCGCGCTCCGCCGAGCTTACCGCTAAAGCGGACGGGGGTCGGAATCGGCGTGAGCCGAACCGGTGCCACTGGAGCCGGCTGGACGGCCGCTGGAACAGCAGGAGCCGCGCCACCCTGGTGAGTCGGGAGGAACGGCTGTTGGGGGTCCAAGCGGTTCAATCGGTTAGTCAGTTCTAATAATTGATGAAGAACCACCTGTTGCTGATAAACAATCTGATCCACCCGAGCCTCGAGGATGGTAAACCGGTGTGCGAGCCCGCCGTCCGCCGAGCCGCTCTGCTGAAGCCGTACTGACATAACGTTCGGCTCAGGAGACGCACACACACAGGCTCAGAGTAGTTCAAACTGTTTATTAACAACAGGGATGTTTGGGTGCGTGTCTGCGGAATGTTAATGTGTTGGTGGTGGCGTCTGCTTCGGACCCAGAGGCAGGAGACCGTTCAGCCGGCAACCCTATGGGAGAAATCAGACACAGGGTGATGAGCACACACCAACACGGGAGGAGAATAGGCGAGGGAGAGAAGCTTACTTGTTTTGGCAGATGACTGGCGCTTCAAGGATGGAAGCCCGGGAGACAGCCACCTGCAGGGCTCGGTGCAGCAGCGAGGAGAGACGAGGGACGGGATTGTCCGCCGCCGAGGAATCCACCTGTGCACAGGGGAGCAGACTGGAGAGATGAGGTAAGTGAACTTCTTACCGGAGATGAGGATGCTGAAGAGAATGTGGTAGAAGTCCATACAAGGAAATGAAGTCTACGGCTTCAGGCCGACGCTCAGGGCGAGGCGGCTTTTATCCTTCGCCGCTGACGAGTAGCAGGTGCGTGAGCAGGTGGCGCCGCTGATGAATGGCGCGGCGTGACATTCCTGAGTTCTCATTTTTTTGTAGGTCAGGACTTTTGACCAGGCCACTCCAAGTCTTCATTTTGTTTTTCTTAAGCTATTCAGAGGTGGACTTGCTGGGGTGTTTTGGATCATTATCCTGCTGCAGAACCCAAGTGCTCTTCAGCTTGAGGTCACAAGCAGATGGCCGGACATTCTCCTTCATGTTTTTTTGGTAGACAGCAGAAGTCATGGTTTCATTTACCACAGCAAGTCTTCCAGGTCCCGAAGCAGCAAAACAGCCCCAGACCATCACACTACCACCACCGTATTTTACTGTTGGTATGATGTTCCTTTTCTGAAATGCTGTGTTACGTTTATGCCGGATGCAATGGGACACACACCTTCCAAAACGTTCCCACTCCTGGGAAGGTTCACCACTGTTCCATGGTTTTGCAATTTGTGGATAATGGCTCTCACTGTGGTTTGCTGGAGTCACAAAACTTTAGAAATGGCTTTATAACCTTCTCCAGACTGATAGATCATTTACTTTGTTTCTCATTTGTTCCTGAATTTCTTTGGATTGCAGCATGATGTCTATCTTTTGAGGATCGTTTGGTCTACTTCACTTTGTCAGGCAGGTCCTATTTAAGTGATTTTTTGATTGAGAACAGGTGTGGCAGTAATCAGGCCTGGGTGTGGCTAGAGAAACCGAACTCAACTTTCCAAAGATGTGATTAACCACAGTTAATTTATGTTTTAACAGGGGTCGGGGCAATCACTTTTTCACACAGGGCCATGTAGGTTTGGATTTTTTTTACCCTTAATAATAGACACCTTCATTTAAAAACTGCATTTTGTGTTTACTTGTGTTGTTTGTCTAATATTTAAATTTGTTTGGTGATGTGAAACATTTAAGTATGACAAAGCTACAAAAAAAAAAAAGAGAAATCAGGAAGGGAGCAACCATTTTTTCACACCACTGTATAGTTACTATTTTACATATAACTACTGTATGGATAAAGAGGTGTAAATTCTTTGGCAAAATAACACAAGAACATCCAACTACCACACACAATCATGAGGAAAAAAAATAAGACACCCATTAAATATTCAATTCTTTGTTAAAAAATGCTCACATATCAATGTCTAATCTTTATTATTTTTATCTTTTTAGTTATTTTAAGTGGGGATAAATGTTGGGGTGTCCTAATAAAGGTGGGGTGTCTTAATTTATTCCTCACCACTTTTTTAGAATCACATTTTATAGAAAATGTAAAAAAAAACAAAACAGTTTTCATTCATTCACTTATTCATTCATTCATTCATTCATTCATTCATTCATTCATTCATTCCATTCATCTTCAGCTGTTTAACACTTTTTGTTTAGTTATACAGTCCCACCAGGTTTTTGGAGGATGTTTTTATGATTGTTGCCGGCCAAAAAGCCTGAATTGGCAGGAGCTTTTTTTAAAATTTGCGATAAAAGTAGCAATGTTTTTAGAGTGTTTTTTTGCACTAAAAGTGGGAAGAATTCCAAATTTTAAAGCAGATGCTTTTTCCCAGTTTACTGCAGTAATATTCTATATAACAATACAAGAAAAGCACAGGATTGTCAAAAATTTCCTATTATAGTGATCTGTAAATTAAGCAGAAACTTCTGCTATACAGAAGATCTTCTGTGCAACAGCAAAAACAAACATGAACACAATATCCATTACAACAGCTAAACTGCCCTGAATGCATGTTAAAGAATAGAGATCTGGAAATTATTGGCAGCACCTTCATTTGAAAACTCCCTACGGTTCCCAACCACTCGGTACTGAGTGGGGATGAAAAAATAAATAATTTATTCTGTTGCACTGTATTGGCTATTGGAGTTGTCACGTGCCGAGCCGGCTTGGCCTTCCCCGGCTCGGCCTCGATCTCTTTGTGGGGTTGGCTTTGCTGGGGATGTGTGTTTTGATGTATTCTGGTATGTTTTTCCATGTCCCTAGCCACTGTCTGACCGGCAGCTATTAGTCAGTATTTGTCATCTCCTTTCTCTCACACTGCTGACAGGCTGCCAAGCCCAGCCATGTCCCCTCGCTCTCCTTCTGGCTCATCAGCTGTTTCCAGTCCCCGGTAATGATCCATCCGTGCCTCGCCCAGGTGTTCCTTATTTGTCACGCCAGCAGCGTCTGTATTAAAGGAGCTCTTCGCTAGACAGACGCCGCTGGATCATTGTACGTGCTGGATGGTCGTTCTCTGCCGTCAACCGTGACGTCAGTAAGGACTGTATTCATGTGTGCTTGTGATTTTTGCTGTGACGACTCAGCCTGCCCCCACTCTGTGAGTATCTGTCTGTGCGCTGTCCGCTGCTGTATACCTCCAGTGTGTGTGTTGGGCGGCCTCGAGAACTCTTAAGTGTATCCGAGCTGTCTTATGTCGTTGTGTTCACTTTTGTGTTAATAAGCGTGTGTGTGGTGTAACCCAGCATTTAAATCCTTGCCCTTTCTCCTCCTCCGTGCGCTGTTGGAGAAGCGCACGGAGAGTTCATGACAGAATGATCCAGCCAAACCATAGGATTTAGCGGGTACACCCACACATCTTTTTTCCATTTCTTCTTTTTGTGTGATTTTTTGTGACTGAGCTGTGTTGGAGAGGGCCATGGATTCGGCGCCCCACAGCTATCCTTTCAGCTTGGGATGGGAGGTTTGCAAGGCATTGATGGACATTTGACGGGCTCATCGCGTCGGCCAGCGTTTATTCTACCCTGGAGGACATTCTCTGGTACGTAGGTCTGGCCGAAGCAGAGGTCCGGCGGTGCCCTCAGCTCGCTTGGCATGCCGAGGGAATGAAGAGGATTGACCGATTGGCAGCGCTGCGGCATGGGTGCGGCGAAGGGGTGAGGAAGTCCCCTAAAAAGACCAAACGAGAGTCAAGCACTCCCGGGGCTCCATTCCTCCTGCCTTCCGCCAGCATGAGATGCCCGCTCCCATCCCGGCTCCTCCAGCTCCAGCACCCAGTCATCAACATCCTCCCAGGAGACACCGGGAGAAGCCCTCCTTGTCTGCAGCAATTCCTGTCACTCCGAGGTCCGCTAAACTCACCCCGGCCACTCCCACCTCCGTCGCCATGGAGACGGCTCCTCCACCAGTCTGCAGAGGGGCCTATGTCACCGCTGACATGGAGAGGGATGACTGTCTATCTTCTGCAGCTGTCAAAACCAACAACTGGGATGACAGGCGAGTACTTTATTATTCTATTTCACCAAATAGTGTTAAATCTTGTCTGTCTCCCAAGGGAGAGACCCAGTTTAAGCAGTTTGCTGGGTCCTCTCCTCCAGCTGCAGATATCAAATCACCTTTTCTCCTCTCCGTGTCTCCTCCCATTTTTCCTGAGGGCCTGCTGGCCCAAGGTCAGGGCCATCAGACGGCAGAGGAGCCAGTGGCCTCGGATGATCCATTCCAGGAGCCAGCATGGAGAGGCTCCCCTGCAGCCACGTCGATGGATTTCACAGCATTGGAGCCACTGCAGGAGGAGCTTCGGACTGATGCCACCATCTCACCGGCTTCAGCCGAGAACATCAAACGCCGGGTTGACAGGCAAGTGTGTTTTAATTTAATTCCACCTACCCACAAAAACCCTTGTCTGTCTCCTGAGGGGGAGGCCCAGTCTCAGCAGTCCGCTGGGTCCTCTCCTCCGGCTGCAGTGGCAAATTTACCCTCCACTCCCTCTGTGTCTCCTTCTATTCCTGAGTGCCTGTCGGTCCAAGAACCGAGCCGCCAGACGATGGAGGAGCCGGTGGTTTTGGATGATCCCTTCCTGGAGCCAGTACAGAGAGGTCCTCCTGCACCCACGCCAGTGGGATCCCCTGTGTTGGAACTGCAGCAGGAGGTTTATAGGACTGCTGTCACCATCTTGCCAGCTGCGGAGGCATCTGCAGTGGACTGGGAGCCTGAGCTGAACCTCTTGGAGGCCGGGCCTGAGTGTTCTGGACCACGGTGGAGCTCGAGCTCAGGCAAGTTATCTCTCTTGTTTTTCTTATGTCACTTCTAGAGAGATCTTGCCTGGCTCTAGGCGAGGAGAGTCGGGCGCAGTGCACAGCTGCGTCTGAGCTTCGCTTGCCGGGCTCCGCCGCTGCCGGCAACCCTAACCATCTTTCTTCTCCTGCTTCCCCTGAGCCTTCAACTAGGGTTGCCGGAGAGGGTGTGTCACCACTGGAGGTCGCCGAGGGTCCGGTCCTGCCCAAGGAGGACGTCGCTGCTCCAGCTTCTCCTGCCAGGGTTGTCAGGACTCCTCCCATCAATTGTCTCCTCAGCCTGGTGCTCCTGCGGGTTGGTCCACTCACCGTGGGTGCAGCTCTGGCCCAATCAGGGTCCACCGCGAGTGCTGCTGAGCCTCAGCCAGTGGTCACCATGGACGCTGCTAGGCTCCCACTGGAGTCCATCGTGGGTGCAGTGGAGCCGGCCCAGTCAGGGGCCACCGTGGGGGCAGTTAGGCTCCCGCTAGAGTCCACCATGGGTGCAGCGGAGCCGGCCCAGTCAGGGGCCACCGCGGGTGCAGTTAGGCTCCTGCTGGAGTCCATCGTGGGTGCAGCAGAGCTGGCCTGGTCAGGGGCCACCACTGGTGTAGTTAGGCTCCCGCTGGAGTCCATTGTGGGTGCAGCAGAGCTGGCCTGGTCGGGGCCCACCGCAGGTGCTACTGAAGACGCCATGGAGGTTCCCTTTCCCCGGTCTGGTTGCCTTCCAGTCAGCCTTCCAGTGGGCAGGCTGCCTCCTGCTTCACTCCCTCCATCCTGGTGGCTGAGCAATGTGGGCCGGCTGCCAGAAGAATTGACTCCCTGGGTCTGGTGGCCCGTGCTTTCCGGAGGCCGCAGGATTCCGTCCACCGGAACTTCTGCTTGGCCTGGGACTCTGGGCGGCCTCCTGAGCTCCAACGCCCGTGGACTTGGGGGGGTTGATTGTGGACCCTGGACGGGGTATTGTGTTCCCTCCTTTCCTGTTCCCCCTACCTCCCACCCAGGTTCGTGTGTTATTGTTTTGTCTGTGGGAATTTGGGGGAGGGGTTCTGATGATATTACCGTGGGTGTGTGGTATCCACCCCTAGAAGGAGGGGCCCTGTCACGTCCCGGCTTGGCCTTCCCCGACTCGGCCTCGATCTCTTTGTGGGGTTGGCTTTTTTTTTTTAATTACTTATTTTGTACCTATAGGTAGATTTGTTTTGCAGTCTGGTGACAAGCCACCAGCTGCCGGTCGCTGCGTGTGCAAGCACCCCGTATCCAGCTTTGCTGGGGATGTATCTTTTGATGTATTCTGGTACGTTTTTCCATGTCCCTAGCCACTGTCTGACTGGCAGCTGTTAGTCAGCATTTTTCATCTCCTTTCTCTCATGCTGCTGACAGGCTGCCAGCCCAGCCACACCCCTTCGCTATCCTTCTGGCTCATCAGCTGTTTCCAGTCCCCGGTAATGATCCGTCCGTGCCTTGCCCAGGTGTTCCTTATTTGTCACGCCAGCGGCGTCTGTATTAAAGGAGCTCTTCGCTAGACAGACAAAGCTGGATCATTGTATGTGCTGGATGGTTGTTCTCCGCCGTCAACCGTCACGTCAGTAAGGACTGTGTTCATGTGTGCTCGTGATTTTCGCTGTGACGACTCGGCCTGCCCCTGCTCTGTGAGTATCTGTTTGTGCGCTGTCCACCGCTGTATACCTCCAGTGTGTGTGTTGGGCGGTCTCGAGAACTCTTAGTGTATCCGAGCTTTCTTATGTCATTGTGTTCACTTTTGTGTTAATAAACGTGTGTGTGGTGTAACCCAGCATTTAAATCCTCGTCCTTTCTCCTCCTCCGTGCGCTGTTGGAGAAGCACACGGAGAGTTCATAAGATAAGAGATAAGCCTTTATTAGTCCCACAATGGGGAAATTCCAGGATTGCAACAGCGCAGGGATAGCAACACTCAGAGCAATAATTAAGAAGATAAGAAAAATAAGAGCAGTGAATACACATATGTACACATAAATATATAAATATATATACATAGTGCGGCGCATTGTAGCTAGATGGAATAAACAGCATAATGTCATGCGCTGACCCTCACGAGCCAGCATAAGACGCACACAGTCACCAGTGAGTTTACAGTGAGTTTTATTACGGTGAGAAGTGAACAACACAAGATGCAGGGGCAATGACACATGAGTCTACACACTTCCAGAGGCGTAAGGCTAGACAGCTCACTTACGAGTCCATAGGAGGAGACAGTCATACACAGGCAAAGGTTGTTTAAGTAATTGGCTACACAAGCTGCTGAAGCAAAGACACACAAAGGTCTACTTTCACCGGAAGGGGTAAGGCTAATAGCTCACTTACTGGTGCCGGAGAAGTGACGGTCAACCACAAGCAGACAAGGTAGATGATAGTCCAAGTCATCCGTAGCTCAGACGTATAACGACTGACACTGCTGCGTCTTACCGTCGCCAGTGCTGGGCTTATATGGCGAAACACTAACGACGGTAATGACACACAGCTGGCCGACCGTTGACAGGCGGAAACCCCACCGAGCACCTTCACAATAAGAGCCCGGTGAGGCCAGAATACAGCCCGCAGCTGTCAAGGCCGGCAGCGAGACATAACTTTAACCCGAGCGCGATCAGAGCCGGCGCTCAGGTCATAACAGTACCCTCCCTCCATGGGCGGACTCTGAACGCCCCAAGGAACCACCCTGCCCCCCCGCCCCCCCAGGGTGGGAGGTGGGAGGACAGGTGCGGAGGGAGAGAAACCAACCCCTGAACAAGACCATGACCAGACCAAAAAAAACATACGAAAACTATGGTAACAAGGAAATAAATACAAACACATGACTCTGGAAAAAAGCATACATGACTGTAAGAAAAGATATACGGGCTAAACACGAAGACCATGAAAAAAAACAAAACACCCGAAACCAAGAAACACATGTAAATACCTGGAAACAAAGAACAAAATCCCCATACAATGGCCCCTCAAGGAAAGAGGGGAAAACAAAAAACAAAGACAAGACTTTACCATAGCCCCTCAAAAAAGAGGGGAGAAAAAAAAACAATTAGCAAAACAAGACCAAACTATGGATACAAAACACAAAAGGCAATATAGATTGCTTTACCTGACTATGGCTTTCAAAACACAAACAAAAAAAACCCCACACCAACACACAGGGAGCAATCTAAAATTGCTTTGCTTTGGCTATGACTATGACTATGGTTTTCCAAAAGAACAAGAACAAGAGGCAATCAAAAATTGCTCAGAACTAGACTGTGACTAAGACTGTGGCTTACAAAGAAGAGAGAAAAAAAAACAAGAGGCAATCAAAAATTGCTCAGACTTGACTGTGACTATGACTTTGGCTTACAAGAGAAAAAAAAACAAGAGGCAATCTAAAAATTGCTCAGACTTGACTAAGACTATGACTTCGATTTACAAAGAAACAACAAAAAAAAAATCTCTAGACGTACTTAACATGACCAGGCCCCATATGGGCCCACAGATAGTCCCACAGTACATGATAATCAGGTGGCCTGCCCCAGTCCCAGGCCCCCAGAACCAAGTCCTCTGGTGGCCGAACCAGGTCACCCCGTAACACACACAGTTTATTGGGTGGCCAACCCAAGACGCCGAACGCTCCAAGCAGTTCCTCAGGTGGCCGACCCGCATCCCACAACCACCAGGACCGTGGAGGGATTGCATGCAGCCACTCACCTGAACACGACAAAACAGGGGAGCGCCAGACCGTCAAACAAGAACCTCTCACGGCCCCCAGTTGGTGGCTCCTGAGAGGGGGACAACCAAAAACTTGGACCCCCTCGAATCCTGATTGGGTCACAGCTGCACCTACGCTGGACCCCCACTGGACCTCATCGGACCCCGATTGGGTCACCGTTGCACCCACGTCGGACCCCGACTGGGTCACAGCCGCACCTGCGCTGGACCCCCACTGGACCTTGTCGGACCCCGATTGGGTCATCATTGCACCCACGTCGGACCCCGACTGGGTCACCTCGGCCCACACGTCGGACCCCGACTGGGTCACCTCGGCCCACGCGTTGGACCCCGACTGGATCAGGACTGCTCCGGCGACGACCTCCATCTCCGAACCTGGAACCCCCAGTCCCGTGACCTTGACTGGCTCCGGACCGGTAACGCTGTGGAGGTGCTCAGAAAACAAGAGAGGACCGGGATCAGTTCCACCGGCAGCGCCAGAGCCCAGCGAGACGAGCTCGGGTGCAGCGGACGGCTGCCCCTCACTCGCCTCCCCATGAGGCAGGCAAAAATGCTCTAATACACCATACAAGAAAACAAGAAAGAGCACTTGCCTGCACTCGGGCTCTGGAGCCGTCCAGGACTTCGCCGATCCAGGTTCAAGAAGCAGCTCGTCGTCGGGCTCCCACTCGGCTGCGTCGGGTTCCACAGCCGGCCTGATGGTCTCTGCAGCTGGATCCTCACGCGCTGGCGTCCACGCCAATAACCCGTATGGCGTGGGGGCAGAGGACCCTGGACCTGCTGACTCGGGCTGCATCCCTGAGGAACCCTGGGGACGCTCTCTCGTCGGCTCTGGCTCCTCACTGCAGTCCGTTCTTCTCTGTCCAATGCTAGGCTGCAGGGCCGGGATATTTCCCAGAGCTGCAGGCCTCCCCCTCGTTCGATGGTGTGGGACTGACGCCGAGGACCGCTCCGCAGGAGGAGACACAGAGGCAGCAGGTTTAATATAAATGGCTACAGCTGGGGAAAGAAACTCAGGGAGCTGCGAACCCCGAGCTTCACCCCCAGGAGTCAGACAAGACAGATCACAATGATCGATAGGTAAGTGAACTTGAACTTGCCTGTCTCCCGGGGGGAGGATGGTATCAAGCTGTAGCGGACATCGCTCCTTCCCTCGCTTGCTGGGTGGTAGAAACGGACCCATGGACGGAGCCCACCGGCACAGGACTCAGCTCACTCACAGCAGCCGGCTGGTTGAGGGGGTCATCCCGGCGGCCCGGAACTGGATCCGGAGCAGTAGCTTGCCGAGGATGCACCCGGCCACGGCGCCGATGCCTTCGCCGGCCCCCAGACGGTGCGAACTCCCGGAACGGATCGAGGAAAGGATCGGGATCCATGAGCAAAGAGCAGGAGTGCCTCTTCTCCTGCTTCATGCCGCGTTCCTCCTCCATTATCAGGTAGATCTCGCGTTGCGCAGCGATGTCCTCCCTCCTCGCGTCGGCTTCCGGGTGGTCAGCGCAGCGGGGAGAGAGATGACAAAGTATATCCTCGGCGGCATCCAGGTACCAGTGTATGCCGTGGTCATAATCTAGCAGAGAAGCGGAGATGAGCAGCTCATCCACCACTTCCAGCACATCAGTCAGCTCGTGGCTCGGACTCCACACACGGTTCCTCCGCGACGGCATTCTTCACATACACGGTACCCAGACAGGAAAGAGCAAATGTCCAAAAAACTCAAACCCACTGGTGAATAGCGTCTCGGGTTGGCGCCACCGTAACGCTGTTTTGGCAGCAGTGTACTGTCATGCGCTGGCCCTCACGAGCCAGCATAAGACGCACACAGTCACCAGTGAGTTTACAGTGAGTTTTATTACGGTGAGAAGTGAACAACACAAGATGCAGGGGCAATGACACATGAGTCTGCACACTTCCAGAGGCGTAAGGCTAGACAGCTCACTTACGAGTCCATAGGAGGAGACAGTCACACACAGGCAGAGGTTGTTTAAGTAATTGGCTACACAAGCTGCTGAAGCAAAGACACACAAAGGTCTACTTTCACCGGAAGGGGTAAGGCTAATATAGCTCACTTACTGGTGCCGGAGAAGTGACGGTCAACCACAAGCAGACAAGGTAGATGATAGTCCAAGTCATCCGTAGCTCAGACGTATAACGACTGACACTGCTGCGTCTTACCGTCGCCAGTGCTGGGCTTATATGGCGAAACACTAACGACGGTAATGACACTCAGCTGGCCGACCGTTGACAGGCGGAAACCCCACCGAGCACCTTCACAATAAGAGCCCGGTGAGGCCAGAATACAGCCCGCAGCTGTCAAGGCCGGCAGCGAGACATAACTTTAACCCGAGCGCGATCAGAGCCGGCGCTCGGGTCATAACACATAACCGTCTACTCAGTTACCCTACATGGTATGAATATGTACCCATACATATTGTCACCCTCCGTAGCAACTGATAATGTCCTAGTTGTATACTGGAGGGGACCATTTGTGTAAGTCTATTGAGTCTTTTGCATTCAATTCTATTAGGTTGTCACGTTTTTTTTTGCTATCTCTGCGAGCAGCCCTGCTTAGGTTATACAGTCTGACAGCCGTAGGTAGGAAGGACCTGCGAAACCTCTCGGTTGTGCACCTAGGATGATGTAGTCTGCTGCTAAATGAGCTCCTCAGTGTGTTCAGTATGTCCTACATAGGGGGGGGGACTCGGACTCCAGCAGAGATGACAGTTTAGCCACCATCCTTCTCTCTCCTATCTCCTCCACTGGGTCAAGGCATTGCCCCAGGACAGAGCTAGCTTTCTTGATTAGTTTGTTCAGTCTCTTCCTATCGGCTGCTGTAATGCCACTGCCCCAGCAGACCACTCCAAAAGTGATGGCTGATGGCACTACCGTGTCGTAGAATGTCTTCAGAAGCGCCCCTTGTGTGTTTTTATGAAAAAAAAATACAGAGAATATTCTCTCTTTCCATGCCTACCTGTCTGCTGCATGTCGAGCTTCACTCACACACACACACACACACACACACACACACACACACACACACACACACACACACACACACACACACACACACACACACACTTTCATTTTACAGTGTGTGTGTGTGGGGGGGGTGGATGCGTTTGTCCGTCCACACCGGAGATTCAGTTTTAAAGCTAATTGCCCAAATGTAGTAAAGATTTTACCTCTAAAGCTATATAAATGTTCAAACACTGGCTGTAGTGTGTTCTCCTCACGCACGCTCACACAATGGGGTGCTTTTTGGCAGGTGCATGTTTTTCAACGCAAACCCAGCGCTTTGTACATGCGTTGAGGACAGAGACATGGCGAGGCGTCCACAGGCAGGCTGGGGGAGACGGAGAAAGGGACAGTGTTGTAGTGGTGAGTGTTTTTTTTTTTAATCACACACTGTTTGCTGAGTAAACTATAAACTCACTACTCACTGTAAACACGGAAGTGAACGCGGTGCAGTGATGTCTTTGATTAGCTAGGCTGACTGTTTCAGCGCCAGTTAGAGACAAATTTGATTGGTGAAATTGGTGGAAGTTGACAATGATTGGCCAAAATTGCGGGAAAGTTGCGGTGATTGGACAAAGTTGCAAGGTTGTACAATAGTTGCACTGATTGGCTGATTTGGTGTGAATTGGTGCGATTGCAACATTGTGAAATCCTGGAGGAACTGGTTATATTATGTAAATCTCCCGATATTGTAAATATTGATATTAAATATCCATATGTCCAAATTTGTTTAACCCTTTAACTGCCAAAGGTGCCATATGGTGCCTGGGGCAATGCAAGGCAACTCAAGGCCCCCTTAGGTGGTAAAAAAATTTTTGTCAATAAAATAGTTCAGAGTTCCAAGACTATAACTTGAAAGTCACAAGAGATAATGGCTTACTGTCAATTAGAAACATGTAGAATATGATCCACAGTTTCAGATAGGAATAAATTTACGCATCTAATTAGCATAATGCAGCTATATAAATTCCATAAACTATAGCGGCAGCTATATAAATTATAGCGGCAGCTATATAAATTGTGTCAAAAGTGGACTTTGGACACATTTACATAAAGAATGGTTCATTTTTTTTGATGCCGATTTGTCTACAGGGGTATGTTTTTATCTAATTTTCAAAGTGTATGAACCAGAAAATCAATAAAATGTCAAAACATATTTCTCTCTTACCTGTTACTGGGAGTGGGGCTCGCCCGCCCACGTGACCGGTCCATTCTCATCCATCGTAGTCGATGTTTGTGTGTTTGCTCAGCCATTTACACCGTGTACCACATCTACAAACTCTTATGCTACCCAACATGAATTTTGTTTGTATTATGTGGCTATTTTTTCTATGTGGTGCATTATTCCTGTGGGAATCCATGCTGCCTATGGGCGCCGCCATCTTGGTAATGGGAGCTCAGGTTTTCGTCCATCATGATTGATGTAACATGTTTACTTTGTAATTTACACCCAAGTACCACATCTACAAACGCTTATTATCCCACATGAATTTCGTTTGTATTACGCAGCTATTTTTCCTGTTTCATGCAGTTTCCGTCATCGTTGCTGATGCGATGACCAAACGGCGGCATCCACATTGGTGTGTGAGCTCAAAGCGGAAAAAGGAATAATAATAATGAGGATTTCTCCTTCTTTGCTATATTCCATGTCAGCCATGATTCCTTTGGCGTGTATCTGCCACCTTCTAAACTCAGATCAATAGAGATTTGTACAAATTCTCAGTATAGCCGGGGGACGTCAATAAGTTGACACATGCAGTTGCTGAGCTGTGCCACTGGGGGCGGGCGGCCTGTCCATTTAATCTGGGCAGTTAAAAACAGACACAGGCTTATACAGTATGTCCTAATTTTTTCATATGACTGTATACATGATTGACCTACACACCACAGAAAGTTTATCCATGAGTGTGTGCATGGCTGAAATCAAATGATCTTAAACAGAGAGATTTTTAAAGATGTATACTTACTCACAACCTGAGGAGTTACTAAATCTGTGAAGAAAACAAAGACGACAGATTAGACAATACAGATAAGGTGAGCCAAAAAATCCAACCACCTTACATGATCAAATGCAAATACATAATTATGTAAATCACTCACATATATCCAAGAGAAGCAATAAAATCAACTGTCTTGCCATTCTGTAAAGTCAAATTGGCTCATCAATATTAAAAAGAACTTTTCCTTCCTGTACTACTACTAAAACTTTAAAATAAACTTAAATGGAAAAACTTGTTCATATAGACTGTCTCAGTTGGGACAGCAGGGATGAACCACAGCCTTATATACAGGCTAAGGATCTTAAAAATGACAAGTAGCTTTGTATAAAAGATGAAAGAAAATCATGAACTATGTCTTACACAAATATAAAAACAATTTAAACCTCCTCCAAAAGTGACTTTTGATCTCTGTTTAAAAAGTTACAAGTGGAGCCTTGTAAATCATTCTTAAGATACATTATTGCTGCTGGGAAATTGTGTGCTCACGTGCAGTATAGATAAACTCAAGTCACTAGAAGACCAGGGTGGAGGATCTTATGGCGTTTCTCGGTTTCGTGGTGGAGTGTTGAACCTCTTTGCTTAAGTAATATGGCTGCCAGCGAATGCAAAATGACAATGTACCCTGCCTCTCGCCCAAAGATGCTGGGATAGGCTCCAGCCCCCCCCCCCCCCGACCCGAAAAGGATTAAGTGAAAGAAGATGATGGATGGATGGCTCTGTATGGTTAAAGTGCTGTGTCCTATTGTGGATATGACCGCATCGTCCTTTTATCTGTATGACAGCATCACGAGTCCTGATGGTTATGTGACATCATAAAGGCATTGTCCTTTTGTCTATATGACAGCATTGTGAGTCCTGATGGTCTATATGAAATCACAAAGACATCAAGGCATAGGGACATCATAGGCGCATCATAGGCGTGTTATAATGAAGACATAGGCACATCATAGGCCATCCTATGATGTCCTATGATTGTGACACAGATTTCTTGAATTATTGAATTTATAACAACAACAACAACAACAACAACAATAATAATAATATAGAGTGATTTCTTAAATTTATGGAGTGATGATGAATGAATGTGTTTGTGTGTGTGTGTGGGGGGGTACCGTGTAAAATAGGGCAAAACAACATTTTTACTCTTAATGGTTCCAGTACTGCTTTCACTTTACTCTGCTTCTATCATTTTCAGGCTATTTTGGTTAAATTCACAGAAGGGTACGAGCAGACATTTGAAACAGAATGGGATCACCTCTGTCAAATTATTCGTGACTTCTCCCAAAAAGTTGGCATTAGAAGGTGGAGTTGGCAAACTACCCACGCCTTGATTAAAGCACATTGAGCTCACAACCCTCAGCGGGGACGTGGTGGCTGACGCTCATCCAGATGTGATGAGCGCAACATTGTCCTTTTCTGGTGGCACAAATTTAAGTTTGAGGCGGCATGAAAAAATAAGCAGCCGTGCTGTGGTTTTAAGCAGGTTTTATTATATCATGTCGCCTTCACGGGATCCCCTCTCCGGTGCATAGTGGAGCAGCCCGGAGCGGGATCCCTAAGCTCTCAGAGAAGGAGGGACACCAGTGTGTCTACCAGTTGCAGGATCAGAGTGAGAGAAGAGAGAGATTGCGTTACAGAGTTGCACCTTAAATACTTGATCATAACAATACATCAAAAAGACATACCCCACAGTCTAGAATGATCAAAGGGACAACAGAACAGGCAGGAGGTATTTGCATTTGTAAGCCATACATCACAATGGGCAGATTAGCTAGACCTCGCTCTAAGTGCAAGACAAAGAGGCTAACAAGCACATCTACATATTGATCTGAGTCTCTAGGTCACAGTAAGGACAGGATGCATGAGTACAAAGGATGAAAGGCATCGATTAACATCACATAGGTGAGACAGAAGAAACTCGTCTACCTGTAGACATTAATACACCAAAGCACATCTAAGATGCTCAGAAAAAGCATAGTAAGGACAAGCCATATGCACACTATACAGAATGGCGCATTACATCACAACACATGCATGTTTGCATCACAAATACATGAATGGCACATTGCTTCTCAGTAATGCAGCAGAAAAACAGAAAAGAGGGCTGAGTGTCCTTAGTCTGTTGTGGGGTTAAAACGAACCGCCACACACGCTCCCCCCCAGAGGACGCGGCAGGGGGTCGCGACCTCGATAATCCATCTGTGTGAGCGAGCTGTGGGAGAAGCTCGCTGCAGGCGGAGGGGGAGGGAGGGGAGGGGTAGTAAGTGCCGGCAGGAGCTGTGAAATCGTCCTGAGCCATGCAAAAATTGCTTGCTGCTCCGTGACGTCGAGGGCTTGTCCCGTTGCACGTGCGGAGATCACAAGAAGAAAAATTAGTCTCTGACTCCTCTTGTGGCCATGAAGAAAAGCAGGAGCGGCTGTAAGAGAAAAAGTAAACAAAGCATAGGGACTGTTGGCTTTGGGTGCTGAAGAAACCCCAAAGCTCCTGGGAACAGCTGACGGCTGAAATCCCGTTGTGCCGTGGCTAAGACCATTAAAAAATCCAGTGGCGAGCTGCGTGCTTGCTTCAGGTGAACGAGCAACCCTGAAGGTTCTGTGGGCAGCGGTGGAGGACGATGGCGGTCTGTGGCGTGGCTGAGACTGTTAACAAATCCTTCCAGTATGCTGCATGCGTGCCTCAGGTGAGCGAGCAGCCCTGAAAGGCAGCGACGAAGGAGGAAGGCAGTCTGTGGAGCCATTACTTGTCCCATGCGTGATGCGCCGTCCTTGTAACTCCCCGATGCGTGCGCGGGGGTTCAGTGCATGGGTGGGCCGCTGGAGTGGTGAGTCAGGGTGCAGAAACTTGGTGGAGAACGGCGCAGACGGCGCCGGTAAAATCCAGGTTGAGCTGTGGCTGTAGATTGCCCATGGTGCGTTGGAGCGGTGAGAGGAAATAGACGATCTTTAGTCCCTCAGGCCCGTGCAGAGGCGTTGGAGCGGCGGGAGGGAATAGACGATCTTTTGTTCCTCAGGCTCATGCAGCTGCGTTGGGGCGGTGTGAGGAAGTAGACGATCTCCGTCCCTCGGGCTCGTGGAGGCGCGTTGGAGCGGTGCGAGGCAATAGACGATCTTTGTGCCCCGGGCTCGTGCAGCTGCTTTGGAGCGGTGAGAGGGAGGAGACGATCGTTGTCGCTCGTGCGGCCATGGTGCGTTCAGTTCCACGCGCTGCGCTCCCCGTCGGCCCTGGAGGTTGCCGTCGTGGAGAGAGGACGAGGTGCGTGCGCTCTCAGTGAGAGCGGCCGGTCCAGCGTGGTTGTGCAGATCTCAGGCGACGGAGCATTCATGCCCGGGTGTTGCGTTCGCTGGCCGCTCGTTTTTTTCAGCGTCGGTTCGCCAGCGTGGCCATCCAAAACAGAAGGCTGCGTTGCACAAAACGTGTGCGTCTTCAAGGGGCCACCAACGCAGCTGTGTGGCTGTCCAGCTCGGAAGGTTGCTTACGCACAAAACGTGTGCGTGTTCGAGGGGTCACCAGTGAGGCGGCATGAAAAAATAAGCAGCCGTGCTGTGGTTTTAAGCAGGTTTTATTATATCATGTCGCCTTCACGGGATCCCCTCTCCGGTGCATAGTGGAGCAGCCCGGAGCGGGATCCCTAAGCTCTCAGAGAAGGAGGGACACCAGTGTGTCTACCAGTTGCAGGATCAGAGTGAGAGAAGAAGAGAGAGATTGCGTTACAGAGTTGCACCTTAAATACTTGATCATAACAATACATCAAAAAGACATACCCCACAGTCTAGAATGATCAAAGGGACAACAGAACAGGCAGGAGGTATTTGCATTTGTAAGCCATACATCACAATGGGCAGATTAGCTAGACCTCGCTCTAAGTGCAAGACAAAGAGGCTAACAAGCACATCTACATATTGATCTGAGTCTCTAGGTCACAGTAAGGACAGGATGCATGAGTACAAAGGATGAAAGGCATCGATTAACATCACATAGGTGAGACAGAAGAAACTCGTCTACCTGTAGACATTAATACACCAAAGCACATCTAAGATGCTCAGAAAAAGCATAGTAAGGACAAGCCATATGCACACTATACAGAATGGCGCATTACATCACAACACATGCATGTTTGCATCACAAATACATGAATGGCACATTGCTTCTCAGTAATGCAGCAGAAAAACAGAAAAGAGGGCTGAGTGTCCTTAGTCTGTTGTGGGGTTAAAACGAACCGCCACAAGTTCATGAATTAATATTTTTTTAAAAAATGATAAACTAAATACAGTTTAAACAACTGTATTTAATTGCCAGTGAATGTAAAATAACCCGAATGCAGGTTGCGACTGTGCAATTGATCAATTATCTCCACCTGTGCTCCTCAGCGTTTACCACGGACTGTTTCTATGTCCGGGGTCAAACCATCATACACAGAAGGGGTGCCTCTCACTGGCTACAACTCCAAAGACCTGGAAGTAAACTTGTAACAAAGTTGTAGTCTTTAAATGACAATTCCTAAACTTAACAGCCCATTAACCTCAAACACTGCCTACTTCAAACACCCGGAATAGTACTAGTTTTACCCACGAGGTGTTTTTCACCCTCATGGGAGAGGGAGAAAACAATAGGTGGAATAATGCAACCTTCCACCACTGCCTGAAGTGCCTCCAGTCAGAGGACATGAGCATCTTTGAACGTAGCGCAGTCTCCGGCTACAGGACCAGGGTGGAGGATCTTCTGGTGTTTCTCGGTTTCGTGGTGGAGTGTGGAACCTCTTTGCTTAAGTAATATGGCTGCCAGCGAATGTAAAATGACCATCAAAGGCTCTGAATGGGTGTGCTTTAAAAGTGCTGTGTCCTATTGTGGATATGACAGCATCGTCCTTTTGTCTGCATGATGGCATCACGAGTCCTGATGGTCTATATGACATCATAAAGGCATCATCCTTTTGTCTGTATGATGGCATCTCGAGTCCTGATGGTCTATAGGTCTATATGACATCATAAAGGCATCGTCGTTTTGTCTGACGGCATCACGAGTCTTGATGGTCTATAGGTCTATATAACATCATAAAGGCATCGTCCTTTTGTCTATGTGCTAGCATCGTGAGTCCTGATGGTCTATATGACATCATAAAGACATCAAGGCATAGGGACACCATAGGCCGTCCTATGATGTCCTATGGTTGTGACACAGATTTCTTGAATTTATTATTATTATTATTATTATAGAGTGATGATTTCTTGAATTTTTTGAAGTGATGATGAATGAATGTGTGTGTGTGTGTGGGGGGGGGGGTACCGTGTAAAATAGAGCAAAACAATTTTTACTCTTAATGGTTCCAGTACTGCTTTCAGTTTACTCTGTTTCTATCATTTTTTAGGCTATTTTGGATACATTCACAGGAGGGTACGAGCAGACATTTGAAACAGAATGGGATCACCTCTGTCAAATTATTCGTGACTTCTCCCAAAATGTTGGCATTAGAGTGTGGAGCTGGCAAACTACCCACGCCTTGATTAAAGCACAATGAGCTCACAACGACTGGCGATCTGTCCAGGGTGTACCCTGCCTCTCGCCCAAAGATGCTGGGATAGGCTCCAGCCCCCCCGCGACCCAAAAAGGATTAAGCGGAAGAAGATGGATGGATGGATGGATGGATGGATGGATGGAGGTCACAACGAGAGGCCGGTAGGGAATGGGATTTAACTGGGATACTGGGAACAGATGGAGATGGAGAGGCAATAAGAATCTCGAGAAAGGCTCTTTTTTAAATAACGCAGGATTAAGTCATAGAATTTAGAGGTCGAGCTCAGATGACATAATGTTACACACTCTTGTACAGTAGGTGGCGGTATGCACCTTTCAGTTTGCTATCTGCCAGTAACCGAGAGAAGAAGAAGAAGAGGAACCCTCAGCGGGGATGTGGTAGGTAGCTGACGTTCAGCCCGTGCGAACACGCACGGGCTGAATTGCCACCTCCGTTGGATTGCCCTTTAATCGCCTTTCTCCAGCGACTTCCTGCGCCTTCCTGAAGCGATTGCTCAGCTAACACTAGTTAGCTTAATGCTACCTGAAGCGATTGCTAAGCTAACACTAGTTAGCTTAATGCTGGCGCCAGTCTCTAAATAACTACCTACAGCGATCGGATATACCTCCGGTGGATTACCCCTTTGATCGCTTTTATCCGGCCACTGTGAGTAAACTGACCAGCGATTCCAGCGCTTCCTTGTGATTCACTGATGTGCCCTACCTGAAGCGATTGCTAAGCTAACGCTAGTTAGCTTAATGCTGGCACCAGCCATTCCACCTAACACCAGCCTGAATCAAAGCCCAGCTACGAGGCCCAGCGGAGATACTACCAGGCAGGCGGCTATTTGTTTGACGGGGCTCAGCAGAGATTTCACCCAGGCAGACGGCGGTAGGCGGCGGTGCCCAGCGGAGGACTTACCGTGACTGCAGCGGCGGTGTGCGACGAGACTACCCGAAGCGATTGCTAAGCTAACGCTAGTTAGCTTAATGCTGGCGCCAGTCATTCCACCTTACACCAGCCTGAATTGAAGCCCAGCTGCGAGGCCCAGCGGAGATACTACCAGGCAAGTGGCTATTTGTTGACGGGGCTCAGCAGAGATTTCACCCAGGCAGACGACAGTAGGTGGCGGTGCCTAGCGGAGGATTTACCGTGACCTCAGCGGTGCTCGGTGGCAGCGGCGGTGTGTGACGAGACTCGGTTGGAGGAGCGGGACGGGAGACCAGTTACGGCGACTATGAGCAACGAGACCAGCAACGGAAGGGGCTAGTTGGCTAGCTGAGGCCCAGCTGGATTCGAGGACGATCGGATCAGATTCTGGCGATATAAGCAGAATTTATTTTACTATCCACAGATTTTCCTTTTCCTTCTTTCCAAGAAAGACTGAAGATGGCTGCCACGGGATTAAAAAGTGGGCTGATGGGCACCACTAATAAGCATTCTCTACTTCTATACTTCCTCTTCGTTTTGTCTTTGTGTGTCTGGACCTGCAACAAGAAGGATTTTCCGACAAACTCAACCAAAGGTGAAGTTAAAAAGTTTTATCTGTATGGATTTGGGCTTGGACATCTCACCCTACACTCTATGTGGTCTTTAAAAGCCCTGAGCAAAAACTTCCAAATTAAGGCAAACATGGCTGTTAAGCAAAAATCACAATATGGCAGAGGATATACAGTTAAAGTTCTGTTAGTTCTGCTACTTCTGGCAGGAGATATTCACCTTAACCCTGGACCTGCCACTATTAAACAGCAGACCACTGGGTTAGCACAAAACCGAGCTGTACAAAAGCAAAAACAACATTTATTTTTCCAAACTGTTAATCATGCACGAGTTCTTTGGGACACCAAGGCTAAACCAAAGGGGATCCTCGGCGGTCATTTAAACATACGGAGCATAATCCCCAAAAGAGATGAGATTTCGGTGTTGCTGTTGGACTCAAATCTGGACTACCTTTGTCTCTCAGAAAGCTGGCTACACAGTAACATAGACACTAATATGATCGATATTGTGGGCTACCAGTGTTTTAGAAAAGACAGGCAGGTAGGGAGGGGAGGAGGTGTTTTAATTTACATCAAAGAGAAATATAAATGTCAACTGGTTGATTTGAATACTTCACTTGAATGTTTAGCTGTTAATGTATGTCTCTCTCCGGTAATGAATTTCAACATTGCAGTAGTGTACAACCCACCATCACACAACTCTTCCTTTTATAATGAATTAAGTGCTCTGGTTAAACAACTTGAGAAGAACAGAGAAACAATAATTCATGGTGACTTTAATATCAACTGGTCTGATAAAAAAGACAAACAAAAACTGAAAAGCCTCATGACTAAATTTAATTACCAGCAAATCATCAAAGGACCCACCAGGATAACCAAACAATCCAGAACACTTATTGACATGGTATTTACTAATAAACCAGAACGAATAACCAGAACCTATAATCTTGTAACTGGTCTCTCAGATCATAACATGGTTCTTGCTGTCAGGAAACTTACTAAAAAGCGACTACAGTATTTTGGGGGAGTCGATATTGACAAATCAAATTTTATTATCCCCAAATCAAAAAATGAGGAGTTTGAACATTACTTAGAGAATCAAAATTGGGAGCAGCTCATGGCAACATGTGAAGTAGATGATTGTTGTAATTTTATAACTGCAACAATCACAAAGTCTATAGAAAAATTTTCAAAGCAAATTAAAAGTAGACAACAGAAGATTAGCCTACCATGGTTAAATAATGAAATAAGAAAACTTATGAAGAGGCGAGACTATGCACTGAAAACATCACTAACCTCCAAACTACAAAATGATCACCTTGTGTACAAAAGTTTAAGAAATAAAGTGGTACATGAGCTGCGAAAATCAAAAATATCTTATTACAATAAACTGATAGATCATGCAAAGGGTAACAACAGTTCCCTATGGAGGCATTTAAATAACTTAACTAATAAAAAAAACGATCAGAAGGGGGTAAAGGAACTTAGAATCAATGGCAAGACCGTCAGTGACAAGGCTACTTTGGCAAATGAATTTAATTCACACTTTGTGGGCTCTGTGGAAGACTTAACAAAAATTTTTGTGCTGCCAAATGTGCTCAACAACACAAATTCCATACTTCCAACAGATACTTTTCACATCGATGAGGTAAATGAGAAGTTAATTGCTGGTATTGTTAAAACACTGTCAAACTCAAAAACTAATGATATCTACAATATGAGCACCTCCTTTCTCAAAATGCACAGCAAAATATTAATCAAACCACTGACTCATCTCATTAATCTCTCCATTAGGTCTAGTACATTTCCATCTGGCTGGAAAAAAGCTGTCGTCATACCAGTTCATAAATCAGGCAGTAAAGACGATATATGCAATTACCGCCCAATCTCTATCTTACCAGTCCTATCTAAGGTTCTTGAAAAAGTTGTAGCTACACAGCTGATAGACTACTTACAAGACAGTCAACTTCTTCATCCACATCAATTTGGTTTTAGACCAGGATACTCAACAGAAACAGCAAATTGTTGCCTTATTGAAAACGTCAAACAGTCCTTGGACAGGGGTAATGTGGTAGGAGCTGTTTTTCTAGATCTCAAAAAGGCTTTCGATACTGTAAACCACAGTTTGCTTTTATCCAAAATGGTATCTTTTAACTTCTCCCCAAATACATTAGAATGGTTTGCATCTTATCTCCAGAATAGAGAACAGTGTGTAAAAGTTCACCAGGATAAATCCTCATTTTTAAACAACCGCATGGGTATCCCACAAGGGTCCATTCTTGGTCCTTTACTTTTCAGCATTTTTATTAATGACTTGCCGTTACACTGCTCAGCTGCAACATGCCAACTTTATGCAGATGATGCAGTTATTTACACAGCTGCCAAGACTCCAGCACAGGCTGCAGATGTACTGTCTACAAGTATGGTTGATGTCCAAGAGTGGCTCCTCAAGAACCATCTATTGCTGAACCTTCAGAAAACAGTCTCAATGTGCTTTTCAATCAAAAAATGTAACCTGCAACATTTTAAAGTTAATATACATGATCATGACATCAGTTTAGCTACAGAATTCAAATACCTTGGCATTGTACTAGATCCTCAACTCAAATTTAATCTTCATATAAAGAAAATTTCAAAAACAGTAAAAAAAAAATCTGAACTGCTTTAAATTAATTAGATATTACATACCTTACGAAGCAGCTGCACTGTATATGCATTCTATGGTTTTTTCTCATATATCATACTGTTTGACAGTCTGGGCTCAAGCAGCCCCTTCCACAATAAGACATATAGGTTCATTATATAATCAAACCCTAAAAATCTTGGACAAAAAGCCCATTAGGTGGCATCACTGTAATGTTTTAAAAAAATACAACCTATTGAGTTTTGAGAGCTTCATTGACCTCTGTCTTCTGAAATTAACGTTCAAATGTTTCCATAAATCAGCACCCGAGCCACTTGCTGGTTTCGTCCAAAGACAGGACAGCAGCAGAGCCACCAGGAGTTCTGTTAACAATAACTGTAAAATATTCCACCGCAGAACCACATTTGGACAAACAGCTTTCTCTATAAAGGGCAGTCACATCTGGAACACAATGCCAAATGAAATTAAAATAATAACGGACTTTAAAACATTCACTAAAAATGTTAAAAACTGGCTGAAAAATAAACAAGAATGTACTCATGTATGAATTATTTGTCTGCAAAGTGAGAGTGAATGAAGGGAAGGAATAAATGTGTTTGTTTATAGTGAGTGACGGAGGGAGGCCTGAAATAGGCAAATGTGAGTTATGTTATATGTGTTAAATGTGAGTCAGGCTGTTATATTTGTGTATTTATAATATTTTATAATATATGTGTATTTATAATATTTATGTTAAATGTGAGTCAGGCTGTTATATTTGTGTATTTATAATATTTATAATATTTATAATTGTGTATTTATAATTTTTCTGCATTGATGTATGTGGTTATTGTGTATATTTTTTATCTTGATTCTTTTTTCTAAAGCCCATCCAGGGACAAGAGTTGCAAATTAGCTAATAGCTATACACTCTATGTGCAACACATCAGATTGATTGTCTTTGATTAATTGTCTATGTTTATTGCACTGTCCCTGTCAAATAAACTAATCTACTACTACTATCCAGACATGATGAGCACAACATTGTCCTTTTCTGGTGGCACGAATGTAAGTTCATGAACGTAATATTTAAAAAAAATATGATAAACTATATACAGTTTAAACAACGTTGCTTTACCAGTGAATGTTTGATTAAGTAATATGGCTGCCAGCAAATGTAAAATAACCCGAATGCAAGTTGCAACTGTGCAATTGACCAGTCTCCGCCTGTGCTCCTCAGCGTTTACCGCGGACCGTTTCTATGGCAGCCCGGGGTCACACCATCATACACGGAGGGGGTGCCTCTCATTGGCTACAACTCCGAAGACCTGGAAGTAAACTTGTAACAAAGTTGTGGTCTTTAAATGACACTTCCAAAACTTAACAGCCCATTAACCTCAAACATTGCCTACTTCAAACACCCGGGATAGTACTAGTTTTACCCACGAGGTGTTTTTCTCCCTCCGAGATGCGCGAGACAGTCGACTTCCTCATCAAACTTCTGTGAGGCACAAAAATAGCCATAAAAATCCAGGACTCACCTGTAATACTGAACAAAAGGTGGAATAATGCAACCTTCCACCGCTGCCTGAAGTGCCTCCAGTCAGAGGACACAAGCATCTTTAAACACAATGCAGTCTCCGGCTACAGGACCAGGGTGGAGGATCTTCTGGCATTTCTCGGTTTCGTGGTGGTGGGTGGAACCTCTTTGCTTAAGTAATATCACTGCCAGCGAATGTAAAATGACCATCAAAGGCTCTGAATGGGTGTAAATGGCATTCACTTATATAGCACTTTTATTCTCATCTATTGATGACCAAAGTGCTTTACAGATCCCGCTATCCACCCATTCACACACTGTTGGTGGCATGCTGCCTAACATGGCACTTCCAGACCCACCAGGAGGAATTGGGTGTGCTTTAAATTGCTGTGTCCTATTGTGTATACGACGGCATCGTCCTTCTTCTTCTTCTCTCGGTTACTGGCGGATAGCAAACAACGGAAAGGTGCATACCGCCACCTTCTTTACAAGAGAGTGTAACATTATGTCATCTGAGCCCAACCCCTGGAATGGGAGTTCTTCTTCTTCTTCTATCGTCCTTCTTCTTCTTCTTCTTGTCTTTTGTCTGCATGATGGCATTGTGAGTCCTGCTGGTCTATACATCTATATGACATCATAAAGGCATTGTCCTTTTGTCTATATGATGGCATCACGAGTCCTGATGGTCTATATGACATCATAGGCGCATCACAGGCTGTCCTATGATGTCCTATGATTGTGAGACAGAGATTTCTTGAATTCTTAAATTTATTATTATTATTATTATTATTATTTTGATAGTGATGATTTCTTGATTTTATGGAGTGATGATGAATGAATGTGTGTGTGTTGGGGGGGGGTACTGTGTAAAATAGAGCAAAACAATTTTTACTCTTAATGGTTCCAGTACTGCTTTCAGTTTACTCTGTTTCTATCATTTTTTAGGCTATTTTGGTTACATTCACAGGAGAGTACGAGCAGACATTTGAAACAGAATGGGATCACCTCTGTCAAATTATTCCTGACATCTCCCAAAAGGTGGCATTAGAGGGTGGAGTTGGTAAACTACCCACGCCTTGATTAAAGCACAATGAGCTCACAACAAGAGGCCGTTCGGGAATGGATTTAACTGGGATTCTGGGAACAGATGGAGATGGAGAGGCAATAAGAATCTCGAGAAAGGCTCTTTTTTCTTTTTTAAATAACACAGGATTAAGTCATAGAATTTAGGGGTCGAGCTCAGATGACATAATGTTACACACTCTTGTACAGTAGGTGGCAGTATGCACCTTTCAGTTTTGCTATCCGCCAGTAACCGAGAGAAGAAGAAGAAGAACTTTCAGCGGGGACGTGGTGGCTGACGCTCATCCAGACGTGATGAGCACAACATTGTCCTTTTCCGGTGGCACGAATTTAAGTTCATGAATTAAATTTTTTTTTTTTAAAAATGATAAACTAAATACAGTTTAAACAACTGTATTTAATTCCCAGCGAATGTAAAATAATCAGAATGCAGGTTGCGACTGTACAATTGACCAATTATCTCCGCCTGTGCTCCTCAGCGTTTATCGCGGACCGTTTCTATGGCAGCCCGGGGTCACACCATCATACACGGAGGGGGTGCCTCTCACTGGCTACAACTCCGAAGCCCTGGAAGTAAACTTGTAACCAAGTTGTGGTCTTTAAATGACACTTCCAAAACTTAACAGTCCATTAACCTCAAACACTGCCTATTTCAAATACCAGGGATAGTACTAGTTTTACCCACGAAGTGCTTTTCTCCCTCCGAGATGCGCAGGACAGTTGACTCCCTCATCAAACATCTGTGAGGCACAAAAATAGCTATAGAAATCCAGGACTCACCTGTAATACTGAGCAAGAGGTGGAATAATGGGTGGAATAATGCAACCTTCCACCGCTGCCTGAAGTGCCTCCAGTCAGAGCACATGAGCATCTGTAAACACAGCACAGTCTCCAGCTACAGAACCAGGGTGGAGGATCTTCTGACGTTTCTCGGTTTCGTGGTGGAATGTGGAACCTTTTTGCTTAAGTAATATCGCTGCCAGCGAATGTAAAATGACCATCAAAGGCTCTGAATGGGTGTGCTTTAAAGTGCTGTGTCCTATTGTGTATATGACAGCATCGTCCTTCTTCTTCTTCTTCTTCTCTCGGTTATTGGCGGATAGCAAACAACTGAAAGGTGCATACTGCCACCTACTATGCAAGAGAGTGTAACATCATGTCATCTGAGGCCAACCCCTGGAATGGGAGTTCTATCGTCCTTCTTCTTCTTCTTGTCTTTTGTCTGCATGATCGCATCGTGAGACCTGATGGTCTATATGACATCATAAAAGCATCGTCTTTTGTCTATATGACGGCATCACGAGTCCTGATGGTCAATCATAGGCGCATCACAGGTTGTCCTATGATGTTCTATGATTGTGACACACAGATTTCTTGAATTCTAGAATTTATTGGGGCCTGAGCCACTGACAACCTCAGTCGGCGAAAGCCCTATTGTATCTGCTCAGTTTCTTAATTTTTCTTCATTATTTTTCCGCCTAAATGATCGCATTTTTCACCCTCTGAACGTTAACCAAAATGTGTTTTTTTTGGCACACCCCTCAGACCTGTCAAAAAATTTGATAAACTGGAAAACATATGTGCCCCCCCAGCCCTCATTTTTGTGGGTGGGGCCAAACGTACAAGGTCTATGGAGACTGGAGACCATAAACTTTGCCGTAGAGACATAAAATTTGGGTGAGGTGTGCATCACCTCAAGATATGAAAAAAAACATCATTGTGGCCCATACCCACCGCCAACAGGAAGGCCACCATCTTGCCTCAAAGTCGCCCCACCTCCAATTCGGAAAAAAGTCACACCTCGCATCTGAACGCACTAGTCCTAGGGACCTGCTCCGATTGAGCTCATTTTTATATGGCGGCATCTATAGGCATTGGCCATTAAAAATTGTGTAAATTAAGTCAAAATCTCAAAAGGCGTGGCCAGGGCGACATGGCAAATTTTGACTCCTCCCCTTACAACTTCAACCACCAGTAACTCGGGCAAAACCTGTCCGATGTGCACCAAACTTTCCATGATGGAAAATAGTCCCGCCCCAAATGCAATGACATCAAAATACCTGAAAACCAATATAGCACCAAATAGTGTTTGAGAATTGAAAACTGTTTTATTTATTATTCATGCGCGGCTGGCCAGAATGATGTGAAATTTTCTGAGATTCACCAGACCACAGCCATGATCATAACTGAACATCAACTTTAGCATGACATGAAATGTGTTACCATGGACACGCCCTCCTCGCCATTCAATCCGTGAGCTCATGGGGAGGGGTGGGAAGGTCCTGGAGTCATGAAATCTGGAACATAGGTTGAGGTGACTGTCACATATAGTCCTATATGGGTGTACAACACATAACTGACAAGGAAGTGTTGCCATGGCGCCATGGCGAATTTTTTACTCCTCCCCTTACAAATTCAACCAGCTGTAAATCAGGCAAAACTTGTCTGATGTCCACCAAACTGTCCATGATAGAAAATAGTCCCGCCCTGAACGCAACTACATCAAAATACCTGACAAAAGTTTTAGTGCCACATAGTGGTTAACGAAAGAATTGCTGAAAACTGTTTTATTTATTACTCACATGCCGCTGGCCAGAATGACGTGAAATTTTCTGAGATTCATCTGAACACAGCGATGATCATAACTGAACAGTTTGAGTTTTACTGAGGGTTTTAATTATTGCCTAACTAGCTGGTCCCAGGCGGGTTTGAGTGCAAAAAAACCATTGGAAATTTTGTACAAACAAGCAGTCAAAGTTATGGATAAAAAAACCTAGGTATTATCATCATTGTACAATTTAAAAAAAATACAGTCTTTTAAACGAGGATAGTCTTCATACATTTGCAGATTTAAATTTGATTTATAAAGTACTGCATGATTTGGCTCCAGATCCTCTGGCCGAGTTCATCAGCCAAAGAAACAGCTCTGAGCGTGTCACTCGAGGCTCTGTCAGAGGTGACTGTTTCATCCCTCTGCGCAGGAGCACTTTCAGTAAGTCAGCCTGGTCAGTGAGGGGCGCTAGTGAGTGGAACTCAGTACCTGAGGAGGTTAAACTGTTTACAACAAGGCCTTTACAAAAATATTGAAAATGTGGCTTATAAACACCTACAGCTGCCAACACTAAAAGATAAGCCTGTTGTGATGTTTGATGTTGTGATTAAATGTAAGGTTTATTATGTGTATGTTATTTGTTACATTAGTGTCTTCTTAAATGTTTATGTTGCTTTGTTTCTTGGCCAGGGGACTACAGATGAAAACTAGCCTTTTGGCTAATTCTGGCTTTTTTAACCATGTCTAAACATGTGTTTTATGAAATTGCATTGTCCCTTTTCAAATAAACTAAACTAAACTAAACTAAACTAAACTAAACATCAACATTAGCATGACATCAAACGTGTTACCATGGACACGCCCTCCTCGCCATTCAATCCATGAGCTTATGGGTAGGGGTGGGAAGGTCTTGGAGTTATAAAATTTGGAACATATGTTGAGGTCTCTCTCATATATAGTCCAATGTGGGTGGACAACACACAATTTACAGGGAAGTGTTGCTATGGCAACATGGCAACAGTTTACTACTCACCATGAAATTTCGGAAAGTTGTATCTTGGACAAACTTTGTCTGATTTTCACCAACTTTTTGACAATGGATAATAGTCCCATCCTGAACACTCCTATATAAGTAAACAAAAGTTTTAGCGCCGCCTAGTGGTAACAACATTGGACCCTTGTAAATTGGACAAAGTTTGTACGATTTGTACCAAATTTTATACGATCAATATTCTCCCTTCCCCAAACTCGTCTATATACAAATAATAAACAAAAGTCATAGCGCCCCCTAATGATTAAAGGAAGAATTACTGACGACTGTTTTCTTTATTTTTCTCTCACCAGCTTAACAAAATTACATGAAGGAATTACTTGGGCTCATTGATAGTACATGTACATAGTACAGAACTGTTTCCATGGCAACCGGCGTTCATTCATGACTTTCTCGCCATGCAAAACATGACAGTTACAGCTCAGACAATCCTGGTCTGATTTTGGCCAAACTTTGCACAAATCATACCGATCCCACTCTGAACATGTCTGCATATCAATATTCAAAAAACTGTAACACCTGAACCTACTGCTGACATTAGGTACTGCAAAAAATTGTTTCAAATTTTGCTCCAACACCAGTACTCACAATGACATGACATTTTCAGTGGTTTCTCAGAGTGCATTGGACTACCCTCAGTGGATGTCACTTTTGTCCTGCGATAAGCACAGTTGCCATGGAAACCTGCTCCTTGCCTTTCAATAACGGACACTTGTACATTGGACAAACTTGGTACAATTTGCACCAAATTTTCTATGATCGATATTAGTCCTGCACCAAACGTGTCTACAGAAAAATAACAAACAAAAGTTTTAGCACCCCCATTGTTAAAAGGAAGAATTGCTGAAAACTTTTTTCTTTTTTTATGATTTGAATTTTATTGGGCTTTCAATTTAGAAAATAAAACAAGAAACAAACAAACAAGCCAAAAAAAAACAAACATCAAGAACAAATATACACCTATAAAGGTGAGATAGGATCCCCACTTATTGTAAAAGCTGTCCATCCTGTCCAAAAGTTTATATGAAAGGCGTTCTAGTGCAGCAAGCTTGCCCAGTTCCCTGAGCCACTGAGCTACGGATGGGGCAGAGGAAGATTTCAGAATCAGAATCAGAATCAGAATCAGATTTATTGCCATTGTTCATGTAGTACACAAACTAGGAATTTGTCTCGATGCCATGCTGCAACATTAAAAACATGATGAGAAAAAGAGATAAACTAAAAAACTAAAGGACTGAAAACGTGCAATAAGTGTAGAAAAATAAGTAATAATAAGTAATAATGATAATAATAATAATAACAATACTAGTAATAATGAGTAGTACTAGTCAAGGCAGTTTTAAAAAATTAGCAAGTAGCAGATAATGTGAAGTACCACATAGTGCAGTTGATAATGCAACAGAAAACAGTGATGAATGACGTGAGTCTGGTTGAGCTGCTGTACATAGTGCACGAGAGTCAAAAAGTCACTTAATGTTCAGCAGTCTGATGGCAGAGGGGAAAAAACTGTTCATGTGCCGGGAGGTTTTAGTCCGAATGGACTGAAGTCTTCTACCTGAGGGGAGGGGAGCAAACAGTACGTGACCAGGATGTGAAGGATCGGCTATGATCCGGCCAGCACGCCTCCGGGTCCTGGAGATGTACAGGTCCTGGAGAGATGGGAGCTCGCAGCCTATCACCTTCTCAGCAGTGCGCACGACGCGCTGCAGCCTTAGTCTGTCCCTGGCAGTGGCTCCTGCATACCACACAGTTATGGAGGAGGTGAGGATGGACTCGATGATGGCCGTGTAGAACTGCACTAACATCTTGGTGGGTAGCTTGAGCTTCCTCAGCTGCCGCAGAAAGAACATCCTCTGCTGGGCCTTTTTGATGAGGGAGCTGATGGTTGGCTCCCATTTGAGGTCTCGGGTGATGGTGGTGCCCAAGAAGCGGAAGGAATCTGCAATGGTGATGGGAGAGCCTGTGATGGTGAGGGGGGGCAGGGGGGTTGTGATTTTCCTGAAGTCCACAATCATCTCCGCTGTCTTCAGAGCATTCAGCTGCAGGTTGTTGTGGCTGCACCAGGACACCAGCTGGGCCACCTCTTCCCTGTAGGCGGACTCGTCGCCGTTGGAGATGAGCCCGATGAGGGTGGTGTCGTCCGCAAACTTAATCAGCTTAACAGACTGGTGGGAGAAGGTGCAGGAGTTGGTGTAAAGGGAGAAGAGTAGGGGGGAAAGTACACAGCCCTGGGGTGATCCAATGCTGATGCTAACAGAGTCTGAGACAGACTTCCCCAGCCGCACATGCTGTCTCCGGTCCGTCAGGAAGTCGGTGATCCACCTGCAGAGGGAGTCAGGCACGTTGAGCAGGGACAGCTTGTCCTGGAGCAGATCGGGGCGGATGGTGTTGAATGCGGAGCTGAAGTCCACAAACAGAATCCTGGCGTAGGTTCCCGGGGAGTCCAGGTGCTGCAGGATGGAGTGGAGGGCCAGGTTGACTGCGTCATCCACAGACCTGTTAGCACGGTAGGCAAACTGCAGTTCCAGTAAGAAGTATACTTACTTTCAATAAGAAGTAATCAACTTTCGGCCCACCATCAAAGCAGTCTGAATCCACTTGGCATCAGAGATTGGGTCCTGAATAGTTGATGGATCCCCAAGGACAAAAAGTCTCTGAGTGAATGGCACTTCTTTCTTGACAATTGTCATAATATGTCTATGGATCCATCCATCCATCTTCTACCGCTTTTCCGGAGGTCCGGGTCGCGGAGGCAGCAGTTCAAGCAGAGAAGCCCAGACTTCCCTCTCCCCAGCCACCTGCTCCAGCTCTTCAGAGGGGATACCAAGGCGTTCCCAGACCAGCTGGGAGACATAGTCTCTCCACCGAGTCCTGGGTCTGCCCCGGGGTCTCCTCCCAGTGGGACGTGCCTGAAACACCTCAAGTGGGAGGCGTCCAGGAGGCATCCTAATCAGATGCCCATACCACCTCAACTGACTCCTTTCAATGTGGAGGAGCAGCGGTTCTACTCTGAGCCTCTCCCGGATGACTGAGCTCCTCACCCTATCTCTGAGGGTGAGTCCAGAAATCCTACGGAGAAAGCTCATTTCAGCCACTTGTATCCGCGATCTCGTTCTTTCGGTCATTACCCAAAGCTCGTGACCATAGGTGAGAGTAGGAACGTAGATTGACTGGTAAATCGACAGCTTTGCCTTAGAACTAAGCTCCCTCTTCACCACAACAGACCGGTACAACGTCCGCATCACTGCAGATGCTGCTCCAATCCGTCTGTCGATCTCTCGCTCCATTTTCCCCTCACTCGTGAACAAGACCCCAAGATACTTAAACTCCTCCACTTGGGGCAGGAGCCTGTCCCCAACCCGGAGAGGACAATCCACCTTTTTCCGGCTGAGGACCATGGACTCGGACTTGGAGGTGCTGATTCTCATCCCAGCCGCTTCACACTCAGCGGCAAACCGTCCCAGCAAGAGCTGTAGGTCATTGCTGGATGAAGCCAACAGGACAACATCATCTGCAAACAACAGAGATGAGATCCTGTGCTCACCAAGCATGACACCCTCCAATCCCTGGCTGCACCTAGAAATCCTGTCCATAAAAATTATGAACAGGATCGGTGACAAAGGGCAGCCCTGGCGGAGTCCAACTCAATGGGAATGACTCCGACCGAGTGTTGGCAATACGAACCAAACTCTCACAACGGTCGTACAGAGACCGAATAGCTCGTGACAACAAGCCCGATACCCCATACTCCCGAAGCACCCCCCACAAAAATCCACGAGGGACGCGGTCAAATGCCTTCTCCAAGTCCACAAAACACATGTAAACTGGTTGGGCAAACTCCCACGAACCCTCAAGAATTCTCGAGAGGGTAAAGAGCTGGTCCGATGTCCCACGGCCAGGACGAAAACCACATTGCTCCTCCTGAATCCGAGGTTCGACCAACGGCCGGACTCTCCTCTCCAGTAGCTTGGCATAGACCTTCCCAGGGAGGCTGAGGAGTGTGATCCCTCTAAAGTTGGAGCACACCCTCCGGTCCCCTTTTTTGAAGAGAGGAACCACCACCCCGGTTTGCCATGCCAAAGGCACTGCCCCCGACCTCCACGCAATGTTGCAGAGGCGTGTCAACCATGACAACCCAACAACATCCAGGGCCTTGAGGTACTCAGGGCGAATCTCGTCCACCCCCGGGGCCCTGCCACCAAGGAGATTTTTAACCACCTTGGCGACCTCAGTCCCTGTGATAGGCGAGTCATCCCCCTCGTCCCCAAACCCTGCTTCCTCTGTGGAAGGCGTATCAGTGGGATTGAGGAGATCCTCGAAGTATTCCTTCCACCGCCCGACGATATCCCCAGTTGAAGTCAACAGTGTCCCATCCGCACCATACACAGTGTGGACGGGGAGCTGCTTTCCCCTCCTGAGCCGCCGAACAGTTTGCCAGAATCTCTTTGAAGCCGACCGAAAGTCTAGTTCCATGGCCTCACCGAACTCCTCCCATACCCGCGTTTTTGCTTCAGCAACCACCCGAGCTGCACTCCGCTTGGCCTGCCGGTACACCTCAGCTGCTTCGGGAGTCCCACAAGCCAACCAAGCCTGATAGGACTCCTTCTTCAGCTTAATGGCCCCCCTCACCACTGGTGTCCACCACTTGGTTCGGGGGTTGCCACCACGAGATGCACCGACCACCTTGCGGCCGCAGCTCTGGGCCACCGCTTCAACAACAGAGGTGGAGAACATGGCCCATTCAGACTCCATGTCTCCAGACTCCCTCGGAATGTGGTTGAAGTTCTTCCGGAGGTGGGAGTTGAAGACCTCCCGGACAGGGGCCTCAGCCAGACGCTCCCAGCACACCCTCACTATACGTTTGGGTCTACCAGGTCTGAATGGCTTCCTCCCCTGCCATCGGATCCAGCTCACCACCAGGTGGTGATCAGTTGACAGCTCTGCACCTCTCTTTACCCGAGTGTCCAAGACATACGGTCGCAGGTCTGATGATACGATAACAAAATCGATCATCGACCTGCGACCTAGGGTGTCCTGGTGCCAGGTGCACATATGGACACCCTTATGCTTGAACATGGTGTTCATTATGGACAGACTGTGGTTAGCACAGAAGTCCAATAACTGAACACCACTCGGGTTCAGATCGGGCAGGCCGTTCCTCCCAATCACCCCTCTCCAGGTTTCACTGTCGTTGCCCACATGCGCATTGAAGTCCCCCAGTAGGACAATGGAGTCTCCAGGAGGAGTACCCTCCAGCACCCCAGTCACAGACTCCAAAAAGGGTGGGTACTCTGAAACATCATTTGGTGCATAGGCACAAATGATGGTCAGGACCCGTTTCCCAACCCGAAGGCGTAGGGAAGCAACCCTTTCGTCCACCAGGGAAAACTCCAATATATAGGCAGCAAGGTGGGGCGATACAAGAATACCCACCCCTGCTCGTCGCCTCTCGCCCGGGGCAACTCCAGAAAAGGCCAAGCTCCAGCCCCTCTCCAGGAGACTGGTTCCGGAACCGGAGCTATGTGTTAAGGTGAGGCCGACTATATCTAGCCGGTATCGCTCAACCTCGTACACCAGCTCAGGCTCCTTCCCCACCAGAGAGGTGACATTCCACGTACCAAAAGCCAGTTTAGAAAGCTTGGGATCAGTCCGCCAAGGTCTCCGCCTTTGACCGCCACCTAATCCACATAGCACCGGACCCCCGTGATCCCTCCTGCAGGTGGTGAACCCACTGGAGGGTCTATGGATGTCTATGGATCTCCAACCAAAAGTCCTGTATTTCTGGACAACTCCAGATCATATGGATAAGTGTACCCTCCCCCTGTAGACATCTCCAGCAGCTTGATGAATGAATAAGATTTGCTCTAAGCATTTTATGGGGTGTCCAGTAGAATCGATTCAAAATTTTAAATTGAACAAGTCTGGTTTTCAATTCCCTGGACACTTTCTTCCCATTCCTTAAAATATTTGCCCATTCAGCATCAGTAAATTGTGAATTCAGATCTTTTCCCCATGCCTGTTTAAGGGATGAAAAATCTTTATTTGAGCTCTTAAGGAGCATTGAATAAAAATTTGAGGCCTTACATCTTTTACCACAGGAACTCAATGCCTGGGTGAGCCAATCTGCCTCAGGAGGAGGGGTAGTTGTAGATCCAAAGACTTGACACAGCAAATGTCAAAATTGTAAAAAATTTCCAGAACTGATTCTGTGGTAGTCCATACTGTGCCCGTAGATCATCAAATGATTTGAGAGCTCCCCCTTCATATAGATCTTTTAACATCAAGATGTCCCTTTTCACCCAGATTTTCCAAATAAATGGAGATTTTCCAATGTGGAGATTTGGGTTAAGCCAAATAGAAGCCATAGAATGAAGATGAGAGCTAAACCCTAATATAGAAGCAACCCTCTTCCAAATGTATTGTAAAAAGGATACAATAGGATGTGACTGAAATTCAGAAGAAAGTTTAATTGTGATTAGATGTACTAAGGGAAGAGGGCTGCTCAGATAACTCTCCAAATTAAACCAAGGGGGAGCTCTCTCAGGGAGGAGAGCCCAATGAATCAAATGTCTAAGACTAAAAGCGTAATGATATAAAACTAGATTTGGGACCCCTAAACCTCCTAAATCTGTAGCCTTTTGTAGTCTTTTCAACTTTAATCTAGGGAGCTTACCATTCCATAAAAACTTATTGCACAGCCTATCAAATTGCCGAAAATAACCAACTGGGATCCAAGAGGAAGGGATTGTAGAAGGTAATTAAATCGGGGTGCACAAATCATCTTGATAACATTGATCTTGTCCCAAAGAGACAAAAAAAGGGGCAACCACCTCTCTATGTCTATTTTAAATTTTTTGAGCAAAGGCTCAAAATTAATCTGAATCAGATCCGATAAAGTATGAGGAAACAGGATGCCAAGATATTTAATTCCTAATTTTGGCCAAGAAAAGCCTATATTTTGACCAAATGTAAACAGTGTTTTAGGGCAGTAAGGTGTTAGAGGGAGAACTTCTTATTTTATCCAGTTAACTCTATAACCAGACAGACGTGAAAATTGGTTAATAATTTTAAGGAGAGCTGGAATTGATTTTTGAGGTTGTGTAATCAGTACCAATGCATCATCAGCATACAACATTATCTTATGGGTACTGCCATGGACCTGAATACCTGGAAAATTGCCATCTTTGTGGATAGCTACAGCTAATGGTTCTAATGCCAAAGTGAAAAGCAGGGGACTTAAAGGGCAGCCCTGGCGCGTACCCCTATAGAGTCTAAAAGGCTATGATATAACTCGATTTGATGTCACTGAAGCTCTAGGTTCATTATATAGTAATTTAATCCAGGAAAGAAACTTTGAACCAAAACCAAAAGTCTCTAGAGTAGCAAAAAGATACTGCCACTCAACCCTGTCAAATGCTTTTTCAGCATCCAGGGAGAGGGCTGCTACTGGAGAGAGGTGTGCAAGTGAGGGATAATTTTGAACTGACCATATGATATCAATAAATCGCCTGGCACCCCTGGAATGAATAAAACCCAACTGATCAGGATTTATAAGAGATATCATTACTTTATCTAATCTTAATGCCAAAATTTTGGAGAGAATTTTACAGTCACAGTTTATAAGACTAATTGGCCTATAATTCTTGCAATCTAACTGGTCTTTATTGCTTTTTAAAATAAGCGAAATTAAAGCCTCTGTTAAAGAAGGAGGCAGACGGCCTTGTTCAAAAGATTCCGCAAACATTTCTAAAAGTAAAGGGGAAAGCTCATCAACACAGGCCCTGTAAAATTCTACAGTTTATCCATCAGGGCCCGATGCTTTTCCAGTTGGAAGGCTCTTAATAACTTTCACAATTTCATCTTTAGTAATTGGGGCGTCAAGCAGGTCTATTTGTTCCTTCGTTAGGGAGGGCAAAGACAGGGAAGACAAAAATGCATAGATCTCTTGAGATCCAGTCTCCATTTCAGAAGAATAAAGCAAAGTGTAAAATTCTCTGAAAGCACCATTAATTTCATTTGAATCTGACACCAGAGTACCATCCTGTGCCCTAATAGCAGATATAGTGCACTGAGCTTCTTTCATTTTAATATATCTAGCCAGCATTTTGCCAGCTTTATCCCCCTCCTCGAATTGTTTGTGCCTAAGGCAAAAAAGGGAAAATTCAGCTTTTTGTGTTAGGATTGAATTCAGCTCATACTTAAGCTTCACAAGGGGTGGCAGATTTACTAAGTTTGTGTCCTGTTTGAATGCAGTCTCTGATATAGCTATTCTCCTCTCCAAATCAATCTGTTTAGCAATGTTAGCTTTCTTTTTAAAAGATGCATATTGAATAATATGTCCCCTGATAAATGCCTTAAAGGCCTCCCAAGCAACACTAGCAGAGGGAGCAGAATCCCAGTTTGTCTCGAGATATAAGGAGATCTCTGCTTTCAAAGAGGACACAAAATCTGGATTAAGAAGAAGGCTTGAATTAAGCCTCCATCTAGAATTTTTTTTTTATTTAAGTTTTTGTAAAGGGTATACATGTTATTACATAGCATTGCATTGTTTACATTTTCATCACATGTTCCCTTTTTTTGTTTTTTGACAACATGGGAAAAATAATTATTACAACACCCTTTTTTAAGTGAAAGAAAAAGAGAAATTAAAGAAAGAACAAAAAAACAAACAAAAAAACAAAAGAAAAAAAAACAAAAGCAAAAGAGCAGAAAAAAAATAAATAAAAGAGTATCTGAGTAGCATTGGAACAAAGAGAGGTGCCATTATTGAAATGGTATTTGTCAAAGATTAGATCTAATGGAAGACACATATGCGTTCCAGGGTTGCCAAAAGTTCAAGAACCCATCCATGTCCTGTCTCAGTGCAAATGTCAACTTTTCCATCGAATAAATGTCTTGAATCACGTTAATCCAATCTTCAGGTGTAGGACAATCCTTCAGCATCCATTTTTTTGTTAGAGCTTTTTTACTTGCCAATATTAAAACAGTGAATAAATATTTTTCTCCTCGTCTTTCCAGTGATTCCGGTAGTAAACCCAAATACAAAGTTACAAAAGAAAAGGGAACTGTTATTTTGAATATTTTCGCCAATATTGTCTGTACATTGGTCCAATATTGGTGGATAACTGGGCATGACCAAAACACATGAAAATGATTTGCAGTCTCTTCACCACACAAGCGCCAACAATTCAACCCTTTACGAGTAAATTTGTTTTGTGCAGGTGTTCTGAAAAATCTTACCAAATTTTTCCATCCAAATTCTCTCCACTGCAGGGATGAGGTACTTTTCCATTGTTGTTTATTTAGCTTTTCCCATATTTCCAGTTGTAAAGTAAAATTCCCCTCTTTTTCCCATCTCTCTTTTATATATCATGTGTTGTCTCCTTTTAAGTCTTGAAGACCTTGGTATATTTTAGAAATGTATCTGATCCCTGGGATCCCTTTATATGCCATTAAGAAGACCTTCAGAACATCTGACTGGGCCCTTTCCAAATCCTCCTTTTTAAGTATTTTGTTTATGTGGTGTCTAAGCTGAAAGAACCTGTAAAGGTCTTGATTTATTAGACCTTGTTTTTTCAAATCTTCAAAACTTCTTAAAGTTTGCCCTTTAAAAAAAATCACAATATTTTATCAGTCCGTTCTCTTTCCACTTTTTAAATCTAGTGTCTGTTTTATTAGGAGTGAAGTCTTGATCATAGGCAATCCATTGCAGTAATCGATAGGGTTCTTTAGTCTGATTCTCTCTGACTATCTTAAACCAAATTTTTAGCGGGGTCTCTATCCACGGGTTAGTGTTATTCAAAAGGCATTCATAAGGCATTCATAAGGCATTGTTCACTATTATCGCCTGTAGAGGAATGTCACTTGTTATTTGGCATTCCATCTCCTTCCATTGTGCAGTGTAGACTGGGTTACATATCTCTACTAAAGTTTTAATTTGTGCAGCTTTAAAATAGTCCCTGACATTTGGCAGCGCCAGCCCACCTTTGTCCTTGTTTAGCTGTAGGGTTCTATATCTGATTCTAGGTCTTCTGCCCTGCCAAATGAATCTTGAGATCATTCTGTCCAGCTCTTGCCATGTTTTTTTGGGAGGTTCTACCGGTATTGTTTGGAAAAGGTATAGAAGACGTGGAAGTATATTCATTTTGACTGCTTCAATTCTTTGTGCGGTACCCTAGAATGGTATAATATTCCATCTTGCTAGATCAGATTTTATTTTTGCCATCAGTGGATCATAGTTGAGTGTTATAATTTTGTTGAATTGTTTCGGGATATTGACCCCCAGATATTTCATAGATTCCATCTCCCAGTTAGTTTTGAGTTTGCTTAGTAAATATTGATTTGGGTCATAGTTGAATGTTAAAATTTGGGTTTTATGCATATTTAATTCGTACCCTGATAAATCTCCATACTCTGAAAAACTGAGATTAGTTCTGGAAAAGAGGTGTCCGGCTGCCCCAGGTATATTAAGATGTCATCAGCAAAGAGTGCTATTTTATGTTCTTTCTGACCAAGTGTAATACCTTGAATTTTTTGATTCTGTCTTATCCATTGGCTCAGAGGCTCTATGAAGATTGCAAAGAGCAGTGGAGACAAGGGGCAGCCCTGACGACATCCTCTTTCCAGTTCAAAAGATGATGATAATTTACCATTAATCCTTATTTTAGCTGTTGGTTTTTTATATAATGCCTGGATAGTTCTAATGAAGTTGTTATGAAAATTGAAACTGGATAAGATTCTATATAGGAAAGACCAGTCAACCGAATCAAATGCTTTTTCAGCATCTAATCCCAATATGGCTGCATTTAAATTATATTTTTTTATATGATGAATTATGTGTAAAGTGCGTCTAATGTTATCTTGTGTCTGTCTTTGTCTTATAAAACCTGTTTGGTCTAAATGAATTAAGTCTGTCAGTATATTTTCTAACCTTTTGGCAAGGATAGTGGTAAAAAGCTTATAGTCCTGATTTAACACACTGGTCTGTAGCTGGAGCAGTCTAGTTTATCCTTTTCAGGTTTAGGTATGACTGCAATGACCCCTTCTCTCCAGGAGGGGGGGATTTCCCCTGTGTGGAGGACATAGTTAAATGTTTTCAGGAGGAGAAGAGATAGTTGCTGTTTAAAGGTTTTGTACCACTCTGCTGTAAAGCCATCTGCTCCTGGGGATTTGTTAGCTTTAAGTTTCATAATTGCTTTTTCTAATTCTTTAGGTTGTATTTCTGACAATAGTGTTTTATTTTGTGACTCAGTAATTTGGGGAAGGTTTAATGTATTTAGGAAGGCTTCGGATGTGTTTTTATGTTTTTTGAGGGAGTACAAGTTCTTGTAGTAGTTCTCGAAGCTTTTAAAAATTTCCTGAATTCTAAATTTTATTTCCTTTGATACTGGGTCTCTGATTTTGTAGATTGCTCTCTCCGCTTGTTGTTTCCTCAATTTATAGGCTAGTAATTTTGCCGATTTGCTGCTTGTATCATAGTATTTTTGTTTCAGAAATGTAAGTTTCTTCTGGATTTCTATTGTGTAGATCTCATTTATTTGTTTTTTAATTTCCTTAATTTTGAGCAAGTCATTAGAATGAGTATTGTCTTTGTGCTCTTTTTCTAGTTTCTTAAGTTCTGACTGTAATGTGATTAGTTTTTCTTGTCTCAGTTTCTTTTGGATTGCCAGTTTTGCGGTAATCTTTCCCCTTATTACAGCTTTGCATGTGTCCCACAGTATTAAAGGGGATACTTCTCCATTATCATTTTCTTCCAAATATCTGAGAATATCTGATTCCAATTCATCTTTCAGTGGACCTTTCAGCACATTTGAATTTAACCTCCAAGAAAATGTATTATTTGTGTATTTTTGGATACTTAAGTCCATATAGATCGGACTGTGGTCAGGGAGATCCATCAGTCCTATTTTACATGTTTTTACTCTTCCAATGTCTCTATTAAACATAAAAAAAATAGTCAGTCCTTGAGTATGATGAATGTGGTGCTGAATAAAATGTATAATCTTTTACACTGGGGTTGAATTCCCTCCACACGTCACAGATTCCCATTTGTTTTAGTAGCATCCGAGTTTTTCTACTTTGACTGTTATTTTGATGTGGAGAATTACCTGATGTATCCCAGTATGGATTCAGTCTTAGATTGAAGTCTCCACCACATATCACTAAACCTTGGGCTTTAGTTATCATTAGGTCAAATACATTTTTATAAAATTTCCAGTTAGCCCCTGGAGGTGCATATACATTCAGCAGGGTGATATCTTCTCCCTCCAGCCGACCAAGTACCATGCTGAATCTCCCTTCTTTATCTTTGTGTTCGGATTTTTTTTCAAATATAATTTTGGTTGAGATCAATGTCGCTACCCCCCTCCTCCTCCCTGACTTATATGAAGATGAAGAAATCATTTTAAACCCTTGTCTATTAAGTTTAGTGTGCTCCATGTCTGTTAGGTGGGTTTCCTGTAAAAATATTATTCCTGCTTTGTCTTTTTTCCTTTTGCCTAGAATCTTGGATCTTTTAACTGGATTCAGGATCCCTTTTACATTATATGAGATTATTTTGGTTACACCCTGTTTCTCCGTTGTGTGGTCTTATTTAGTATAACAGTGTGGTGGCCCTCTTTTATGCTCCTCAGAAACTGAAAGAACATTAAGAACATAAAAAAACATTAAGAACATAGTATATAAAACTTTAAAACAAAAAACTGACAAAAGATATTCCTGAGCTGAGGTCTTTTTAGTGACCTTAGAAGAGCCTTGATGGTGTGTTGGCTCTGAGGGAAATTCCTCAAACTCTGTTACGTGCTGAGGGCCCTCTCTTACTCCTGTAAGATGTCCCATGTTTTTAACGTGAATTTCAAATCCCAATCCGAACTTGTAATGATTTTCTTTTCTTTTTTTTTAATGCCTATACCCTATGAAATTGTGTGCAACCTCCCACCACCATCATAGCAAACAGTCACGTTAATACAGTATTTGTTAGTGTGGAGAGATCATGTGGTTCATTGTCACATTTCTATTTTAACAAGTTTTTTTTTTTAAATACTTTATTTGTTTCTAATATTATGTCTATTCCATGAAATGTTTTACCACTTGATACTTGCTGATTCTGCATCTCCTTTAATGTTTGTTACCTTGTAGGAGGGGGGTTGGATGCGCAGATTGACTAAAAATATCATTATTCCCTCCTGAAAACGCTCAGTTTTTCCTTATACCTCTGGCGCTGGGTTTCCCGCTGCTGGCCTGTGGATTTTGAGGGTCTCTCTGTGGACCACGTTTGAGCCTTGATTCTTTTGATTGGGTCTGCTGCGGGTTTATACACCGTTACCGGGAGCCCTCTTCTCGCCATATCCGTGGTTGCTTCTTCCGCTGAGTTGTAGAGACACGTCTCATCCCCGTAAAAAACCCGCAGCTTCGCCGGAAATGGAGTCTGAAAGCACAGTTTCTTCTCTCGTAGTACCTTTTTAGCGTTGTTGTATTCCCGACGCTTTTTAAGGACCTCCGGGGCGTAGTCGTGCTCCACAAAAACTTTTCTCTCTAGGTGCATAAATCCTTTTTTCTGCCAAGCCAGTCTCACAACCTCTTCTTTTATTCTGGAGTTGGAGAACTTCACCACCACCGATCTTGGTGGCGCTTCCGCCGACAGCCTTGGGGCTAATGTACGGTGCACCCTTTCTATCTTCAAGTCGGTGGATTGGGGAATTTCCAACTTCTCTCTCAGTATGGATTCCACACATGCAGCCATTGTGGTGAAACCCTCCTCGACTCCTTCTTTCAGACCATGAATTCTTATGTTGTCCCTTCTTAGTCTTCCTTCTTGGTCGGTTAGCTTAGCCTCCAGTCTTGACTGTCATTTAAGTAAATCCAGCACGGTGTCTTCCAGCCCTTTTATTCTTTCCTCTTCTTCCATGATTCGGTCCTCAGCCTGGTCCACTCTGCTGTTTGTCCTTTTTATTTCATCTTTAATTTCATGAAATTCGGCCCAACACTCTTGGCAAAATTGTCTTAGTTCTTGAAGTACCATTTTTAAGCTAACCTTATTGCTAGCTTCATTCAGCTCCTCCGTTTCAGAGGGGATGTCCTCCGGGTCAGATTCTTCGGCCGATGCGTGTCTTGGCCTGGTAAATGTCGATCTCTTCTGTTTTCCTTTAGGCATAATGACTTTGTCTTTTGATTTTCACTCTTCCAAAAATCCATTAAATGTGATTTTCAAGGTATTTTCATGGATCAGGTCTGGGAGCTTCAGCGTTAAGCTGCTATCACCATGGTGTCCAGACCGGAAGTCCCCATCTAGAATTTTTTTTTTAACTGACAAGGCGGAATCATATGTAAAAAAAAACAGGGGCATGGTCTGATAGTAATATGCTACCAATGGAGCTTGAATTTACAGAGAAGACAGAGGATTTTGACATTAGAAAGTAATCAGTCCTGGAAAACCCATTATGAGCAGTGGAATAAAAAGTGTAATCCCTTGTGGACGGATTGAAAAGCCACCAAACGTCTACCAAACCAATTGCATTGCACATGTCTTTCAATATAGAGCCAGATTTAGATAAACGCTGTGAGGGGGTGCTCCGATCTAAAATGTTGTCCATGACCTGGTTAAAATCCCCACCTTCTAAAATGGGATAATTACCCATTTCGCTTAGTCCGTGTTCCAGTTGTGCAAAAAATGCACAATCAACTATATTTGGTGCATAAACATTAGCGAGTATCATCCTATGGCCCTGAATTTCTATAAGAATTATGAGGAGTCGTCCATCATCATCATTAACCTCTTTTAGACACTTGAACTGCAAATGTTTATGAATAAGGATTGCCACCCCCCTGCTCTGGCTATTACAGCAAGACACAAACCCATGGCCCATCCAATCCCGACAGAATTTTTTAGATTCTGTATTAGTGAATTGGGTCTCCTGAAGCAATGCTACATCCACTTAATTGGGTGGTTAAGACCTTTAACATTCCAAGTAATAAGGTTAAGAAAGCTCTGACAATTTGCCGACATCATAAACAGTACATATTACCATCCAAAATATCCAGCAATTCTCCACCAAAAACCCCCTCACTGGGCAAAAGACAAACACAATAAAAATTGAAAATACAAAAAAAGAAACGAAAACCACTTAATCATAGAACAACATAAACGGTGACCCAGAACCAATGTCACCCATCGGTGCACAAGAACAACACCAACCAAAAAAAAAAAATAAAAAACTCTAAGACCGTGACTGTGAACAGTGCAACAAACTTAGGGAGAGCCGCAACATCGCGGCAGCCTCATGCCTACAGGTAATAAAGCACGGGCAGTAACTTTTATAAATTTTTATGTTCGGTTGTTAACAAAAACAAAAATGAAGCCCTACATTAATGCTGCATCAAATCCTCCGTCAAAAAATATATAACAATTAAACATATAGCATGTATTCATACCATTGTTTATCAATGTCTCACGGTAGAGAAAGAATCAGGTTCAGTGCTTTCTTAGGATCAGTGAACTCCTGTTTACCACTTGCCAACTTCACAACGAGAACTGCAGGATACCTGAGAGAGAATGCAATTTTCTTCTGGTGCAGCAGGTGTTTATATTGCTTGAACGCCGCCCTCATCATGTCTGGAATAATCCGGAAAAATCATGATATGATGACCATTCCAATCCAGCTTTCCCATCCCGCGCGCTGCCTCCACAATGCGCTCCCTATCCTGGAAGCGCAGAAGTCGAATCAGGATAGCCCTGGGTGGCTGGCCATCTGGTTTGTGTCTGGCGAGGCTCTGGTGCGCACGGTCAATTTCCAGCCCTCCAGGGAACTCAATTTTAAGTAGATCTGGGATAGCTTTGCGCATGAAGGTGAGGGCATCTGACTTTTCACAGTTTTCTGGAAAGCCGACAAAACCTAAATTGTTTCGGCGTGATCTATTTTCCAAGTCATCCAGCTTCAGAAGCAAATCTTCCACCTGCGTCTGGGTTGCGGGAGGATTAGCATCCAGAGCTACATTAGCATCTTCGAGAAAGGCAATGCGAGATTCCACGTCTCCCAGCCGGGTGGCTATCTCCATTAACTTGGTATTCACCGACCTCATTGACGCCTCTATAGAGTTAAGCTTAGCATCTTGCCTCTCCGATATTTCTTTCAGCAGTGCATAAATCTTAGAAATGTCCTCCGCCATTTGGTCTTTAGGAACACCTGCATCTGTTGAAGGTGGCGGAGAGGAAGGAGGGCTCGTTGCAGTATCGCTAGCTTTAGCCAGACTTTCCTTGCTAGCACCGGCTTTGGAGCGAATATTAAGTTTCTGTTGCTGCGTTGGCATTTTAATCCTGTTCTCCACAAATGCAGTCTCAATGCAAAAGTGTAGAGTAGTTTCGACCGAGGAACCAAGTGAAAAGCGCCCTTGTAGAAGTAAAAAGGCTGTCTGCACTGCGGAGCTCCTCACCTAAGCAGCCATCTTCACTGCCCGCGTCTCCGCCATCTGAAAACTTTTTTCTTTTTTTTTCTCTCACCACCAGAAAAAAAAATAACATGAAGGAATGACTAGGGCTCATTGACAGTACATGTACGGGCATGTACGGTGGCGCAGTGGTTTAGCACTGTGGCAGCACAGTTTACCCTCGGCCGGGGGATCGTGAGATCGTGGGTTTGATCCCAGCCCCCAACCAACAGTGAGCTGTGTGGAGTTTGCATGTTCTTCCCGTGTTGCGTGGGTTTACTCCGGGATTTCTCCGGTTTCCTCCCGCATACCAAAACATGTAGGTTTAGGGTGCTCGCGCACGCAGCGACCGGCAGCCGGTGGCTTGTCACCAGATTGCAAACCAAATCTACCTACGGGTACAAATAAGTAACAAAAAAAAAAATGTACATAGTACAGAACTGTTTCCATGGCAACTGGCGTGCTTCAATGGCTTTCTCTGTATACACAGCCATCACTAGCCCACGTCATCACTAACCCTTTCCTTCTTCATGACATCTAATTCTGGAATGATGAATGCTATTCCCACAATGTTCTTTGTTGATTTAGATGCATCAGTATAAATCTTTATAAAGTCAGGATAGTTACTGTCTAAATAGTTATTGACCTCATTCTTGGGTATCCTCCCTCTTATGTCATTTGTTAAAAGTCTAAAATCCACCTTTACTTCTTCCAGACACCATGGTGGTTCTGCAGAAAGAGGGACTGTTGGACATACTGCTTTATCGGCAACCCTTAGCTCCCTGACTTTACTCTCTATTGTCCATCCAAAACTAAGTTGCTTGAGGTTAAGTGTCAAGTTTCCACAGTCAGTGATGATTTGAGGAACGCATGTCATCTGCTGGTGTTTGTCCACTGTGTTTGATCAAGACCAAAGTCAGCGCAGTCATCTACCAAAACATTTTACAGCACTTCATGCTTCCCTCTGCTTTCCTATGGAGAAGCTCATTTCATTTTCAAGCAGGACTTGGCACCCCCCCCCCCCACACACACACACACACACTGCAACAAGTATCAAAACCTGGTTTAATGACCATGGCACCACTGTGTTTGATTGTCCAGCAAACTCTCCAGACCTAAACCCCATAGACAATCTATGGAGTATTGTCAAGAGGAAGATGAGAGACACAAGACCCAACAATGCAGACGAGCTGAAGGTCACTATCAAAGCAACCTGGACACCTCAGCAGTGCCACAAGCTGATCACCTCCATGCCACGCCACACTGATATAGTAATTAATTCAAAAGGAGCCCCCACCAAGTACTGAAAGTCTCCATGGACATACTTTTCAGTCGGCAAAAATTTCTATTTAAAATCTTTTTTTTAAAAATTAATTGTATGTAAAATTCTAATTTCTTGAGAAACTGAAATTGGAGTTTTCAAGGGCTGTAAGCCATAATCATCAAAATTAAAATAAACTCTTGAAATATATTACTCTCTGTGTAATGAATCTATATAATATATGGGTTTCCATCCATCCATCTTCTTCGGCTTAATCCTTTTCTGGTCGGAAGGGGGTGGGGGGGACTGGAGCCTATCCCAACATCTATGAGCAAGAGGCAGGGTACGCCCTTCACAGCTCGCCAGTCCATTGCACTATATAATATATGGGTTTGACTTTATGAAATGAGTAACAAAATATATTGAACTTTTTCATGATATTCTAATTTTGTGAGATGTACCTTAGTACAGAACTGTTTCCATGGCGACCGACATGCTTCAATGGCTTCCTCGCCATGCAAAACATGACAGTTACAGCGAAGACAATCCTTGTCTGATTTGAACCAAACATTGCAAAAATCATACTAATCTCACTCCGAACACGTCTGTTTATCAATATTTACAAAACTGTCACAACACCACCACCTACTGCTGTCATGAGTTACTGCACAAAATTGTATCAAATTTTGCGCAAAGACCAGTAGCAAGAATGACTTGAAGATTTAAGTGGTTTCTCAGAGGGCATTGGACTACACTCACTGGAAGTCACGTTTGTCCTGCGATAAGCACAGTTGCCATGGAAACCCATTCCTTGCCATTCAAGACATTTTATACTTTGGAGGCTTGGGGGGAAGTCCAAGGGTCACCAAATGTGGAACGTAAGTCAAGGTGATGCTCTTCTGTTGGTTCTGTAAAGGTCTGCAACATGTATCTAAAATTTAAGTGTTGCCATGGCCACATGTCCAAATTTACCTAATCACAATAAGCTGGACAGTTGTACTTGGACAAATTGTGTCGGATTTTCACCATAATTGTAGTGATGGAGATTAATAGAATGAGATTGGCACATTTGGCCCCACCCACAAAAATGAGGGGTGGGGGTGCACATATCTTTTCCACTTGATCAAATTTTTTGCCGGAATTGCTATGATGGAGATTAGTCCCACTCCGCGCGCTCCTACACAAAAATATTTTACAAAAGGGATAGTGCCACTTACTGCCCACAGGAAGATCTGCACCAAATGGTTTACTTTATTATTCATGCAGCCCTTGCAGTGATGACGGCACATTTTCCAAGCCAGCAAGGGACGATGGACGCCAGGATCCACGGGCACGCGGGGGGGGGGGGGGGGGTGAAGGTCCGTCTACACCTGCTTGCAGGTTTAATTATTATTATTATTATTATTATAGAGTGATGATTTCTTGAATTATGGAGTGATGATGAATGAATGTGTGTGTGTGTGGGGGGGGAGGGTGTACTGTGTAAAATAGAGCAAAACAGTTTTTACTCTTAATGGTTCCAGTACTGCTTTCAGTTTACTCTGTTTCTATCATTTTTTTTTAGGCTATTTTGGTTACATTCAAAGGGGGGTACGAGCAGACATTTGAAACAGAATGGGATCACCTCTGTCAAATTATTCCTGACATCTCCCAAAAGGTTGGCATTAGAGGGTGGAGCTGGCAAACTACCCACGCCTTGATTAAAGCACAATGAGCTCACAACAAGAGGCCGTTAGGGAATGGATTTAACTGGGATTCTGGGAACAGATGGAGATGGAGAGGCAATAAGAATCTCGAGAAAGGCTCTTTTTTCTTTTATAAATAACACAAGATTAAGTCATAGAATTTAGGGGTCAAGCTCAGATGACATAATGTTACACACTCTTGTACAGTAGGTGACAGTATGCTCCTTTCAGTTGTTTGCTATCTGCCAGTATCCGGGAGAAGAAAAAGAACTCTCAGCGGGGACGTGGTGGCTGACACTCATCCAGACGCGATGAGCGCAACATTGTCCTTTTCTGGTGGCACGAATTTAAGTTCATGAATTAATATTTTTAAAAAAATGATAAACTAAATACAGTTTAAACAACTGCATTTAATTGCCAGTGAATGTAAAATAACCCAAATGCAGGTTGCGACTGTGCAATTGATCAATTATCTCCACCTGTGCTCCTCAGCGTTTATCGCAGACCATTTCTATGGCAGCCCGGGGTCAAACCATCATACACGGAGGGGGTGCCTCTCATTGGCTACAACTCTGAAGCCCTGGAAGTAAATTTGTAACCAAGTTGTGGTCTTCAAATGATGCTTCCTAAACTTAACAGCCCATTAACCTCAAACACTGCCTACTTCAAACACCCGGGATAGTACTAGTTTTACCCACAAGGTGTTTTTCTCCCTCCGAGATGCGCGAGACAGTCGACTCCCTCATAAAACTTCTGTGAGACACAAAAATAGCCATAAAAATCCAGGACTCAACTGTAATACTGAACAAGAGGGTGAATAATGGATGGAATAATGCAACCTTCCACCGCTGCCTCAAGTGCCTCCAGACAGAGGACACGAGCATCTGTAAACACAGCGCAGTCTCCAGCTACAGGACCAGGGTGGAGGATCTTCTGACGTTTCTCGGTTTCATGGTGGAGTGTGGAACCTCTTTGCTTAAGTAATATCGCTGCCAGCGAATGTAAAATGACCATCAAAGGCTCTGAATGGGTCTGCTTTAAAGTGCTGTGTCCTATTGTGAATATGACGGCATAGTCCTTCTTATTCTTATTCTTCTTCTCTCGGTTACAGGCGGATAGCAAACAACTGAAAGGTGCATACCACCACCTACTGTACAAGAGTGTGAAACATTATGTCATCTGAGCCCGACCCCTAAATTCTATGACTTAATCCTTTAAAAAAAAATAAGAGCCCTTCTTGTGATTCTTAGTCCCTCTCCATCTCCATCTGTTCCCAGAATCCCAGTTAAATCCCATTACCTACTGGCCTCTCCATTTTCCATTATCCATCTTTCATTTCCATATTTGTGACAGTGTAATAAGATGTGCTTGACATTTTCTTTTACTCCACATTCTCTACATTTGTCACTTTCACTTTTCCCCATGGTGAATAAAGTGTCGTTTAAACGTGTGTGATCCAGTCTGAGTCTTCCCATAATGATGTCTTCCCTCCTTTTGGTTGTTATGAAATTCTTTATTGCAATAGATTTTTGTATTTTATAATACGATCTACCTTTATGAGCTTCATCCCATCTTTTTTGTCATAGCTCAGTTCCTTTTTTCTTGATTACTGCTTTCCCTTCACCTTTTCCAAGAGACAATGGTATAGTTATCTCTTTTCCAAGAGCACTTTTTGATAATTTGTCTGCACAGTCATTCCCTTTCAACCCTTCGTGTGCAGGAACCCAACAAAATTGAACTCCACCACCCCGTGTACCCTAAATAAACCGTGATATTGCTCAATCACCAAGTCTTCCCTTGTAGATTTGAGTGTCTGTATGGTTTTTAGCGCTGCAAATGAGTCCATGCACACCACCATCCGGTCCAATCTGACCTCCTCCACCCACTGCAAAGCAGTAATTATTGTCACTATCTCTGCTGTAAACACAGATGTATTGTTGGATAGTCTTTTTGCGATGGTCACTTTAAATTCTGGGATGTATACTCCAACTCCAACAGAGCCCTCTTTATTCTTTGAACCGTCAGCATAGAGCTGTAAGAAGTTATAGTAGTTGTTCCTGAGGTAAATGCTTGTTTTAACACCAACTTCACTCATATGCCAATCCTTTTTCCTCATTAGCAGACTAACAGCCAAGGGGGAACATTACTCACTGGACTGGTGTTAGCTAAATCAATAGTGTGCAGACCATACATTCTGGTCCTTCTTTCAATTGTCCAGTCAAACCCATGTCCCTGGAAATTAAGAGTATTACCAGCAGTCTTGTAGTGTTGTTTTTGAAATATTTGCTTTGTCACTTCCTTTCACCTTTACCCAGTATGATAATGCAAGTTTATCTCTTTTCAAATCCATTGGCATTTCTACTGCTTCTACTAAAACTGTATTGTTTGATGTTGTTTTGACAGCTCCAATGCACAGGCGAAGCGCTCTATGCTGCATTTTATTTTTTCCAGAGTCGTCTTTGCCGCTGCTCCATAAATCATGCATTCGTAGTCTATTGTCAATCGCATTAGTGCTCTGTAAATGTCAATTAATGCTTGTTTATCTGCACCCCATTCGTGTCCAGCTACAGCTTTTATGAGATTAATGACTTTTTTACATTTTGTCTCCAGATTTTCAACATGAACTCTCCATGTGTATGCACTATCAAACCCCAATCCTAGATATTTGAACTCACTGACTTTCTCTATTGGTTGATTTTATAATGTTAATGGCTCTGTACCAGTTCTGCGTTTTTTGTGAAAGTCATATAGCAGGTTTTACTGTTTGAAAATTTAAATCATATGACCACTTTTTCACTTTCTCCATTGCTTTCCTGATGTTTTTGAACATCAATTTCTCATTTCTTCCCCTCGTCCATATGGCTCCATCATCTGCATATAGTGCTGTTTTGATGGAACCCTCTTGATCCTCAAACATGTCATTAATCATTATATTGAATAAAGCAGGGCTTATCACACTCCCCTGAGGAACATCATTTTCTATTTCAAAGTCATTAGAAACTTCTGATCCTACTTTAACCCTAATTGTCCTGTGTGTTAAAAAATCCATTATCCAATTATACATCCTACCACCAATGTCCATTTTATTCAATTTCATAAGAAGACCATCCCTCCACAGTGAATCAAAAGCCTTTTCAATATCCAGATAAACTATTACCATTACTTCTTTCATTTTGAGAATTTTTTTAATATCATTACTTACCCTAACTAGAGCATCCACTGTGGATCTTCCTCTTCTAAAACCATTCTGATAGTCGTTTATTAATCGTTTTTGCTCCAATACATATGAGAGTCTGTAAACTAACACCTTCTCCATCCATTTCCTAAGTGTGGCGTTAATGCTCCACATCATCACTCTATCTGGTCAGGAGCTGCAGTCCTTCCATCATCACCGCTGTGTCAAAACAAATGTCACAACCATAGGACTCGCTAAAAGATCATAGGATTGCCTATGATGTTCCTGTGATCTCGACATGATGTCTATATGACTTCATATAGATACTGTCACAACCATAGGACTCGCTAAAAGATCATAAGATTGCCTATGACATTCCTATGATCCTGTATAACATCATATAGACACCATAGTATTGAGTGATTCAAGAAAATGTGTGATCAAAGGCAGGCATCACTCAAGATCATAGGACATCATGATCAACGGCAGGCATCATTCACGAGCATAGGACTCGCTAAGACATCATGACATCATCAAATATCAAAGGAAGGAATCACTCACGTTCACTCATGATCATTGAACATCAACGATCAAAGGCAGGCATCACTTACGATCATAGGACTCGCGATTACATATTCAAAGATAATTGGGAGGTTTCTCCATGGTTACTGTTGCCATGGTAACAGTAACTTTCTACAGGCATGCAGAAATGCTTGCTTACACTTGCTTTCTATGGGCATGCACGGGTATGCACGGGCATGCACAGATATGCAGATCACAGGCAGGTTTTGCCATGGTTACTGTTGCCATGGTAACAGTAACTTTCTACAGGCATGCAGATATGCTTGCTTACTTTGTTTTTTATGGGCATGCCCGGGTATGCACGGGCATGCACAGGGATGCACGAGTCTGAAATCTCTGTCTGTGTGTGTGTTCCGCATGTATCTCCCGAAGCATTTGATGTACTGGGCTCAGATTTTTTACATGCTGTAACAGTAACTTTCTACGGGCATGCAGAAATGCTTGCTTACACCTGCTTTCTATGGGCATGCAGAAATACTTGCTTATACATGGTTTCTATGGGCATGCATGGGTATGCACTAGCTACAGATAGATAAGAAAGGTGTGTTTATTATTCTTTAGTTCCTCTTCCTCACCGTGAATACTGTAAAACTCCACAAATATGCTTTTGCATAAACTAGTGCATACCTGTGCATGCCCGTGCACACCTGTGCATGCCCGTAGAAACCAAGTAAAAGCATGCTTTTCTGCATGCCCGTAGAAAGTAGGTGTAAGAAAGGGTGTAAGCAAGCATGTCAGCACTCGTTCAGTAATGCCTGCCTTTGATCTTTGATGGTGTCATAGTGAGTCCTATGATCTTTGATAATGTCATAGCAAGTCCTGTGATTGTGACTGATGACTGCCTTTGATCTTTGATGATTTCATAGGGAGTCCTATGATGCCTGCATTTGATCTTTGATGATGTGATGTCATAGCGAGTCCTATGATATTTGATGATGTCACAGTGAGTCCTATGATCGTGGGTGATGCCTATATAGACGTCATGTAGAGATCATAGGAACATCATAGGCAATCATGTAGAGATCATAGGAACATCATAGGGGGTCCTATGATCTTTTAGCGAGTCCTATGATTGTGACAGACACACTGACAGATTTCTTGAATTACAGAGTGATGATCCATCAAAAAGTGACTATTTGTAAAATTGATTTGTAAAACTAGTTCATACCTATGCATACCCGTGCATGCCCGTAGAAATCAAGTATAAGCATGTATTTCTGCATGCCCATAGAAAGTAGGTGTAAGAAAGGGTGTAAGCAAGCACGTCAGGACTTGTTCAGTGATGCCTGCCTTTGATCTTTGATGGTGTCATAGCGAGTCCTATGATCTTTGATAATGTCATAGCAAGTCCTGTGATTGTGACTGATGCCTGCCTTTGATTTTTGATGGTGTCATCGCGAGTCCTATGATCAGGAGTGATGCCTGCCTTTGATGACGCACAGACACATACAGATTTTCTTGAATCACTCTATACCATGGTGTCTATATGATGTCATATAGACGTCAAGTAGAGATCATAGGCACATCATAGGCAATCCTATGATCTTTTAGCTAGTCCTATGGTTGTGAGAGACACACACACAGACACAGGCATTACTGAACGAGTAGGACACAGTCCAAGGACAGATAATTTTTCACACACGAGTTGTCCAGTACACCTTATAAGAACTAATACAAAGATATAGAGTGATGATAATCAAGTCAGCGGCGGTAATGCACCTGTTAGCTGGTTGCCAACCGCTAATCAAATCACTCTATAAATTCAAGAAATCTCTGTCAGTGTGTCGTGTGTGTGTCACGACCAAAGATCATAGGACTACCTATGATGTTCCTATGATGTCTTGCATTGATGTCCTATGATGTTCCTATGTATAACAACTCCTGTGTGAAAAAATTATCCGTCCTTGGACGGCATCACTCACAATCATAGGACTCGCTATGACATCATCAAAGATCAAACTCAGGCATCACTCACGCTCACTCACGATCATTGGACATCAAAGATCAAAGGCAGGCATCAGAGGAGTTGCTAGGACATCAAAGATCATAGGACTCACTATGACGTCATCAAAAATCAAAGGCAGTCATCACTCACGATCATAGGACTCGCTATGACATCAAAGATCATAGGAATCACTATGACACAATCCAAGATCAAAGTCAGGCATCAATGAATGAGTCGTGATGCGCTTGCTTACACCTGCTTTCTACAGGCATGCAGAAATACTTGCTGAGACCGCCTGGCAATCACTGTCCCTGGCCAGCCGACAATTCCACACCTCCTCGGTCTCAGCTTCTCTATGCCTTGCCTGGCGTGCAACATCGCTTGCTTGGCGGGCATTTTGGGCTTCAACTGACTCAGCACGTGCATGGTGCACTGCCACACATTTCCTGTCTCTCTGTGCATCCCTTGTCTGTCATACCCTATGCTGCTGAAGGGTCTCCTCCTGACTCAGACGGGTGTTTTGTTCACAGTCATGCGTGCGACATACTGCTCGAACCTCAGGTGTTTCATCTTCACGGCATCTTTTCTGATGTGCAGTACAGTCATGCCTGGGAGGAACTGCTCCAACCTCAGCTGTTTCATCTTCATGGGATCTTTCCTGACGTACAGAAGTTCTTCTCACTCTATTGCTCTTCATCTATGTAGCGTCTTGTTTAAAGTAGTGTGTCCTATTCTTAATCGGGTGATGAGTATCTCTTCTTTCCTGTTTCTGCCAACAACCATTCCAGAATTTACCTGATTTTGAAAGTCATAAAAATGTCTTCCTGTATCTATTGAGTCCCAATATTCTTGCCTTTTCCACAATATAATTTTTAATTATTTATTTGCTTTCTGCCTTACTGAGTGAGATTTCCAGATTTACTGCTTCGAATTTTGATGATGGCAGAGCGAGTCCTAAGTCCTGAGTGATACAGTCCAAGGATGGGTAATTTTTTCACACATAAGGAGTCGTTTTACATAGGAACATCATAGGACATTTTACACGTCGTTACACATAGGAACATCATAGGACATCATGTAGACATCAAAGGAACATCATAGGCAGTCCTATGCTCTTTGGCTGTGACATACAGACACACTGACACACAGAGATTTCATAGAGTGATGTACTGTATAGTCCACATATGTGTTTTGCACTCAAGTGGATCATGCACTGAAAACTAAAGGATTGTTTGTGTGATTGGTGGTACAGACACAGCAGCACCAGATATGTTTTCACTTATATGAATGTCACAGATCTGATGTTTTACCCCAAATTTACAACGCCCAAGCATATCGGAGCTTTATTTGTTTACAGCGTTAGCATGTTAGCAGTGGAGCTATCAAACGGAGCTACAGTCTGCCAGGCCACTTTTTTAAGGCCATCTTCCTATCCCTAGATAGTCATGGGAAGTGGTATGATTATATTACTGTTTTTGAGGCGCAACAGGCCGTGTTCCCACATTTCTGATGCTGAAGTCATTGTTTTTAAAAAAGAAAAGTTTTCGGTTTCAGTAGCAACCATACATTCTAAACTAGTACTGGAAGTTGCTACTATAATTCACACAAGGCATCATGGGGCCTAGGAACAAGGTGGATAGAGTGATAATTACTTCTGAACAACTATTACTTCTCTAAATATACTAGTACATACCCATGCATTCCCGTGCATACCCGTGCATGCCCATAGAAACCAAGAAACTGGAGCACCCGGAGAAAATCAGGGCTTTGCTTGGCATTTTACACATTTGTAGTGTAGACTGGAATTCTTCAAGGTTACACATTTTTACTGTGTCAGCACCTCTTTAAAAACAACATTGCTTAGAAAGCGACACTTTTTCTTAGTTTCTTCATCTTGAGCAAGAGTACAGACTGCTTGATCTAGCAACTCTGCTTGCAGCAACGTAAAATTGGCCATGGCTGCAGAAATCTGTTATGCAGAAAACACGAACACACACAAACACGAACACACACAGTCACAGAATAAAGTGACTGTGTGTATAATAAGTCACAGGGCCAGTCTTTAGACTGGCCCTGTGACTTATTCACCTTGCCAATTTTGAGCCATATGCCATCATAAAGACATATTAGTCTAGGCATCATGAGTGATGGTCTATATGACATCATAAAGACACATTTGTCTATGTGCTGTCATATAGACATTGTATCTTTATGACGGCATCGCGAGTCCTATGATGTTTTAGTTCGTCCTATGACGATCAGGCAGAGATCATAGGCCGTTCTATGATGTCCTATAAACGTGACAGACACACACACAGACACACACAGACACAGAGATTTCTTGCTTTAATAAGAGTGATGATAGATAAAATACAATAGATATATTGCGAGTCCTATGATCCCTGCGATCATAGAATCATATAGACTTGACATCTATATGACGGCATCGCAAGTCCTATGATGCCTGAGTTCATGGGATCATCATAGGACATCATGCAGACATCATAGGCCATCCCCTGAATGCCTGAGATTCAATTCAATTCAATTCAATTCAATTCAATTCAACTTTATTTATATAGCACCATTTTACAACAGTCATCTCATAGCACTATCAACTGTAGGGGGAACCCCCACAGTTGCAGAAAGACCCCAGCAATCAGGCGATCCCCTGTGTGCAAGCACTTGGCGACGGTGGAGAGGAAAAACTCCCTTTTAACAGGAAGAAACCTCCAGCAGAACCAGTCTCAGGGAGGGGCAGTCATCTGCTGCGACTGGCTGGGGGGTGAGGGGATAGAGAAGAAGAAAAGAACAGACATGTAGAGAGCAAACAGCATGATGGGGACTCAATCTATGGGAGAGAACAAACAAATGTTAATGACCAGCAAAAATTGACTGATTCCACAGGAGAGGAGCTTGATAACTGAAGGCTCTGCCTCCCATTGTACTTTTGGAGATTCTAGGTATTACAAGTAATCCTGCATTTTGGGAGCGTAGTGCTCTGTTAGGATAATATGGTAGTATCAGATCTTTTAAATAAAAAGGAGCCTGATTGTTTAGAGCTTTGTAAGTAAGAAGAAGGATTTTAAACTTAATTCTAAACTCTATGGGAAGCCAATGAAGGGAGGCCAGAACCGGAGAGATATGATCTCTCTTTCTAGTACCTGTTAAAACTCTTGCTGCAGCATTTTGGATCAGCTGAAGACTTTTTAAAGATGTTTTAGGACAGCCTGAAAATAAAGAATTACAATAATCTAATCTCGAACTAACAAAAGCGTGGATCAGTTTCTCAGCATCACTCTGAGACAAGATGCTCCTAATCTTGACAATATTACGCAAATGACAGAAGGCAGTCTTAGAAACAAATTTAATATGTGAATTGAAGGACAAATCCTGATCAAAAATAACTCCAAGGTTCCTCACAGAGCTATTAAGAGAAAGAGTAACCGCATCCAAACTGAAAGTTTGATTTGGAAAGGAATTTCTAAGGTTTTTTGGACCAACAAGAATGACTTCAGTCTTATCTGAATTTAATAGCAGGAAATTACAAGTCATCCAAGCTTTGATTTCCTTAAGACAGGCTTCTAACTTGGCTAATTGATTACTATCATCTGGCTTCATTGACAGATATAATTGTGAGTCATCTGCATAACAATGAAAATGTATACAGTGCTTTCTAATAATGTTGCCTAATGCAGTGTTTTTCAACCAGTGTGCCCTGGTACGTTCAGGTTTTTGTGGGAAATTATCTAATTTCACTTCTTAATTGGTACAAGAAATGCAAATACTTTGCCATTGTTGTGCATGTGTTCTGTAGGAAGTGAAATTAGATAATTTCCCACAAAAACCTGAACGTACCAGGGCACACTGGTTGAAAAACACTGGCCTAATGGAAGCATATATAAACTAAAAAGAGTAGGGCCTAGCACAGATCCCTGTGGAACTCCATGACTAAGCTTTGAGTTGAAAGAAAACTCATTATTTACATGAACAAACTGGAACCTATCAGATAAATAAGATCTAAACCACTGCAACGAAGTTCCATTAAGTCCAACATAGTGTTCTAATCTATCAAGTAGAATATTATGATCAATAGTATCAAAAGCTGCACTAAGGTCTAAAAGGACAAGTACAGAAACTAGTCCATTATCAGATGCAATGAGGAGGTCGTTAGTGACCTTCGCTAAGGCTGTTTCAGTACTATGATGGATTCTAAACTCAGATTGAAACTCTTCAAGTAAACCATTTCCCTGCAGGTGGTCAAATAATTGCGAAGCAACAACTCTTTCTAAGATTTTTGAAATGAAAGGAAGATTAGAGATTGGTCTATAGTTAGCTAAAGCTCCTGGATCTAGCGTTGGCTTGTTGAGTAAGGGTTTAATTACATCCGTTTTAAAAGCCTGCGGTACATGGCCTAAAGTTAATGAAGAATTTATTATATGAAGAATAAAGCTCCCAATAAGTGGGAAGACTTCTTTAAATAACCTGGTAGGAATAGGGTCTAAAAGACAAGTTGAAGGTTTGGATGAGGAAACTATTTTGTCTAACTCACAAAGGTCGATTGGAGTAAACTCATCAAGACAGACATCAATAGAAGGAGCTGTAGTAGTTACAGTATTTAAGTTAACTGTGGGAAGAATCTGATTGATTTTATCTCTGATGGATGAAACTTTATTATTGAAAAAGTTCATAAAGTCCTGACTAGTAAGCTCTAAGGGAATGCTAGGATTGACAGAGTCCTGACTCTTTGTCAACCTGGCTACAGTACTGAAAAGAAACCTGGGATTATTCTTGTTCTCTTCTATTAATGCAGAGTAATAGCTTGTTCTAGCTTTTCTAAGAGATTTTTTATAAATTAAAAGATGATTTCTCCAAGCTAAATAGATTTCATCTAAATTAGTAGAGCGCCATTTTCTTTCTAATTGACAAGTCTTCTGTTTTAAGCTACGAGTTTCTGTGTTGAACCAAGGAGTTAGAAATCTCTGATTAGACTTTTTCTTTTTTAAGGGGGCCACCAAGTCTAGAGTCTGATGCAGAGAAGCTGAAACACTATCCACCATGTTATCAATTACAGAAGGAGCAAGCTGTCTATAGCTTATTTCTGTTGTGTTGACACATGGCATAGAGGAAACAATCTGCATAAATTTGGTAACAGCATCATCTGAGAGGCATCTACTGTAATAATATTTTTCTTTAGGAGCCAAATAGTCAGAAATGGTAAAATCAAAGGTTAACAGACAATGGTCTGACAGTACAGGGTTATGAGGAGACACTACAAGATTTTCTATATCTATGCCATATGTCAGAACAAGGTCCAATGTATGGTGGAGGTAATGAGTAGAATTTCCTACTTTCTGAGAAAACCCAATCGTGTCTAATATTGAATTAAATGCCACATTAAGGCAGTCACTATCTACATCCACATGTATATTAAAGTCCCCTACTATAATTATTCTATCAGATTTCAGCACTAAATCAGCTAAGAAATCAGCAAATTCGGATAAAAATTCTGAGTAGGTTGATGGGGGACGATAAACTATGGCAAATAAAATTGTGTTTAACCTAAAATTGCTAAAGTGCCCAATACTGAGGACCAGGCCCTCAAAGGAATTATAACATCAGAATCAGAATCAGAATCAGAATCAGAATCAGGTTTATTGCCATTGTTCATGTGATACACAAACTAGGAATTTGTCTCGGTGCCATGCTGCAACATTAAAAACATAATGAGAAAAAGGGATAAACTAAAAAACTAAAGGACTAGAAACGTGCAATAAGTGTAGAAAAATAAGTAATAATAAGTAATAATAATAATAATACTAGTAATAATGAGTAGTACTAGTCAAGGCAGTTTTAAAAAATTAGCATGTAGCAGATAATGTGAAGTACCACATAGTGCAGTCAATAATGCAACAGAAAAACAGTGATGAATGACATGAGTCTGGTTGAGCTGCTGTACATAGTGCACGAGAGTCAAAAGTCACTTAGTGTTCAGCAGTCTGATGGCAGAGGGGAAAAAGCTGTTCATGTGCCGGGAGGTTTTAGTCCGAATGGACCGAAGCCTTCTACCTGAGGGGAGGGGGGCAAACAGCACGTGACCAGGATGTGAAGGATCGGCTATGATCCGGCCAGCACGCCTCCGGGTCCTGGAGATGTACAGGTCCTGGAGAGATGGGAGCTTGCAGCCTATCACCTTCTCAGCAGTGTGCACGACGCGCTGCAGCCTTAGTCTGTCCCTGGCAGTGGCTCCTGCGTACCACACAGTTATGGAGGAGGTGAGGATGGACTCGATGATGGCCGTGTAGAACTGCACTAACATCTTGGTGGGTAGCTTGAGCTTCCTCAGCTGCCGCAGAAAGAACATCCTCTGCTGGGCCTTTTTGATGAGGGAGCTGATGGTTGGCTCCCATTTGAGGTCTCGGGTGATGGTGGTGCCCAAGAAGCGGAAGGAATCTGCAAAGGTGATGGGAGAGCCTGTGATGGTGAGGGGGGGCAGGGGGGATGTGACTTTCCTGAAGTCCACAATCATCTCCGCTGTCTTCAGAGCATTCAGCTGCAGGTTGTTGTGGCTGCACCAGGACACCAGCTGGGCCACCTCTTCCCTGTAGGCGGACTCGTCACCGTTGGAGATGAGTCCGATGAGGGTGGTGTCGTCCGCAAACTTAATCAGCTTAACAGACTGGTGGGAGGAGGTGCAGGAGTTGGTATAAAGGGAGAAGAGTAGGGGGGAAAGTACACAGCCCTGGGGTGATCCAATGCTGATGCTAACAGAGTCTGAGACAGACTTCCCCAGCCGCACATGCTGTCTCCGGTCCGTCAGGAAGTCGGTGATCCACCTGCAGAGGGAGTCAGGCACGTTGAGCAGGGACAGCTTGTCCTGGAGCAGATCGGGGCGGATGGTGTTGAATGCGGAGCTGAAGTCCACAAACAGAATCCTGGCGTAGGTTCCCGGGGAGTCCAGGTGCTGCAGGATGGAGTGGAGGGCCAGGTTGACTGCGTCGTCCACAGACCTGTTAGCACGGTAGGCAAACTGCAGCGGGTCTAGGAGGGGTGTGGTGATGGACTTGAGGTGAGACAGGACCAGGCGCTCAAAGGACTTCATGACTACAGAGGTGAGCGCTACAGGTCTGTAGTCGTTAAGTCCAGTAATCCGTGGCTTCTTGGGGACAGGGATGATGGTGGAGGATTTGAGGCAGGTCGGCACGTGACATTGCTTAAGGGAGGTGTTAAAAATGTCTGTGAAGACAGGAGAACATGTTTTTTGCTTTACATTAACTAGTAATTTGGAATGGTAAATTGTTGCTACTCCTCCTCCACGACCAGAACTTCTGGGATTTTGACAGTTTAAATAACCAGAGGGAGTTGATTCATTTAAACCAACATAATCCTCTTGCCCTAACCAAGTCTCTGTAAGGGAAATTAAATCAATCTGATGATCAATTAACAGATCATGGACTAACAGAGACTTGGGAGTTAGAGACCTAATATTTAATAAACCACATTTAATTTTTAAATTATGAGGAGGAACAGAGGCCAAATCATTCAATTTAGAGGCTTTATGTTTAATTTGAGTTTTACCAATATTTTGCTTTATCACTTTGGGATGCTTATACATTATATTTTTATTTACTTTGGAGGGAGCAGACAACGATTCTCTGATGGGGAAGACAGGGGCTAAGCTGAGGGGTGGCGGATGAAGAGGAGCTGCAGAGAGGCGTGTAAGACTGCGACTCTGCTTCCTGGTCCCAACTCTGAGTAGTCAAGGTTTTGGAAATTTGGATAAAAAAGATGCCAGATTGTTAGATAAATGAGAAGCACCATCCAAAGTGGGATGAATGCTGTCTCGTCTCATAAGACCAGGTTTTCCCCAAAAAGAGCTCCAATTGTCAATGTAGCCCACGTCATTTTTAGGACACCACACAGACAGCCAGCGGTTCAAGAATGATGAGCGGCTAAACATGTCATCACTGGTCAGATTGGGGAGGGGCCCAGAGAATACTACAGTGGCAGACATCGTTTTTGCAAAGTCACACACCGATTCTATATTAAGTTTCGTGACTTCCGACTGCCGGAGGCGGATGTCATTAATGCCAGCGTGAACAACAATTGTGGAATATTTACAGTTACTTTTAGCCAGCATTTTCAAATTTGACTCGATGTCGCCTGCTCTGGCCCCAGGAATGCATTTGACTATGGCCGCTGGAGTCTCTAGGTTCACGTTTCTGACTACAGAGTCGCCAATGATCAGAGTTTTTTCCTCAGCGGGTGTGTCGCTGAGCGGGGAAAAACGATTAGAAACGTGAACAGGTTGGTGGAGTACCGGGGCTTTGCGACTAGGCTTCCTTCTCACCGTCACCCACCCAGTCTCCTCGCTGCTGAGGAGAGCCGGGGGACCGCTGACAGGGGGGCCTAAGCTAGCTAGCTCCGCTGCAGCTAAGGGGCGTCCGTCACGGTTAACTGGCGCAGACGGTGTTTCAATGCAGCGGAGCCGGGATTCCAAATCAGACAACCTCGCCTCGAGCACCTCAAAAAGACAACATTTATTACATTTACCGTTATCACTAAAAGAGGCAGAGGTGTAGCTAAACATCTGACAGAGAGAGCACACCAGAGGATGAGAGGAAAGAGAGCTAGTAGCCATAGCTAGTGGCTGGAGAGCAAACCACACAGGCAGACAGCAAAACAGGAAGTGACGATACGTTACCACAAGGAAGTGACGATCCAAACCTCCCAGAGATCATAGGATCATCATAGGTCATAGCAAGTGCTATGATCGTGAGTGATACCTGCCGTTTTGATCACATTGATCGTGAGACACCTGTCTATACACTACCGTTCAAAAGTTTGGGGTCACTTAGAAATTTCCTTATTTTTGAAAGAAAAGCACTGTTTTTTTCAATGAAGATAACTTTAAACTAATCAGAAATACACTCTAATATCTGATATACATTGCTAATGTGGTAAATGACTATTCTAGCTGCAAATGTCTGGTTTTTGGTGCAATATCTACATAGGTGTATAGAGGCCCATTTCCAGCAACTATCACTCCAGTGTTCTAATGGTACAATGTTTTTGCTCATTGCATCAGAAGGCTAATGGATGATTAGAAAACCCTTGTGCAATCATGTTAGCACAGCTGAAAACAGTTTAGCTGGTTAGAGAAGCTATAAAACTGACCTTCCTTTGAGCAGGTTGAGTATCTGGAAAAAATTATTATTTCAAATACAAATCATTATTTCTAACCTTGTCAGTGTCTTGACTATATTTTCTATTCATTTTACAACTCATGGTGGTAAATAAGTGTGACTTTTCATGGGTGACCCCAAACTTTTGAACGGTAGTGTATGTGTCTATGATGTCACCTGTCTATGTCTATATTACGTCATATAGACATCATATCTTTATGACGGCATCGTGAGTCCAATGATGCCTTAGATCATAAGATCGTCATAGGACACCATGCAGACATCATAGGCTGTCCTATGATGTCATATGATCGTTACACAGACACAGATTTCTTGAATTTATTCATAATAATAATAATAATAATAATAATAATAATAATAATAATAAAGTATTAACAAACACTGGTCAACACCAATTTTATTGTCTAAGTTTTTTGAGCTGATTTAGAACAATTTTGATGTGCTGAATCCAAAAATCACATTGGTTTTGTTCAATCAGATCAACTTTTTGAATGATGGCCACATGTTTTTTTATGTTTTTGTTTACATGTATGGGTATTTTCACTTTATATGATGCAAAATTCCTTTATATGTCTTGAAATTCTCTTAAATTTTGAACAATGATGGCAAAACATTCACAGTACTAAGTAAGTACTAAGTACAGGTTTTTACTTAGCACCTGATCGAGAGAAACGGATGTCATTCTCGGATTCAACGGTGCAAAATTGTCAGTTGAAATTTTAGAAAATTGTCAATTGAAAAAACACAGACAACTTACAAAAAAATAATTTTTTGTAACCTCGTGTAATAATTAAACCTGCAAGCAGGTGTAAGCGGACCTTCGCCCCCCCACGCCCGTGGGATCTGGTGCCCATTGTACCTTGCTGGCTCGGAAAATTTCCCATTGTCGTAGCAAATGCTGCATGAATGTGATGGAGTAGCCTCGTCACTGACTGCAGGCATACAAACACTCAAACAGACAGCTATATGCACACACACCTACACACCGCTATGTACTGTGGGTGATTTACTAGCTTAAGTGACGTGCACACATACACACACAGAAACGCACGTGTTACGGGTCCCGGGAAGGTGACCACAATAACAAAAAGAAATAGTTTTAAAGCGTGAAAAGACGTGATCCTTCGCGTCTGCTCTTGGGTCTGTAAAATACAAAAAAGAGTCTTTGAAAGACAGAACACAGGACCACTCGTGTCTTTCTCCAGATAGTACTCTTATTTCATTTTCATTTTCATTTACAGGCAGCATCACATTTTGTGCTTTATATGTCATCTTCTTTTACATACTGTAAATAATGTTCTTTTTCCCTCAGTCACACAGTGCATAAACTACACTACATCTGACATCTCAAATTTACATACTTCACAAATCACAATTTACTTATACAGGACCTTCAATTACTAGACTGACTCCCATTAATTAGGACAAAACATAGGACTTAACTATGACCTTAGGCTAGTTTAGACATTGCACTTAGATTAGCTGACCTGGACTTAACAAATTATTTTACAAACTTGACAATAGGCAAATATACACAGGACACACTCTGACTATTAATTAGCATCAGGAGACTTTTACATTCACACGGAGCAAAATATACTTGTATTGAGTAAAACATTTTATGTGAGCTAACCGTCTTTCCCAAAGCTAAATTTGACTGGCGCGAAACCGCTACCGCGATGCGGCTCGCCTTTGATCTCCGGCGCCAACTGCAGCCTGAACTTGTATAAAACTTATCAAAACGCCACACCAACATCACAGTATTACTCGTCGCGACACACAGAAATAACACGGAGCTTAAGGCTCTTATTTATGGCATTTTTAACCAAATACTGACCTGTAAAATACAAAAAAAGAGTCTTTGAAAGACAGAACACAGGACCACTCGTGTCTTTCTCCAGATAGTACTAAAGGGGGGGCCGGAAGTGCACCCTATTTGTTTACCTGGGGTGGAACGACCGCAGTGCCTAAGGTTCCGCTGCTTACTCTTAAATATTTATACAGGGCTACATATCAAATGTTAATATTATTGATCGTCCACAATCTCAAAATATATTTAGATACTCTTAAAATAAAAATAAAATGACAGTCTCTCTGTATTATTTCCAAATGTGGTGCCCTATTTGGGTGTACCACACGCTCCCCAACAACAAAAGTGGCTCCTGACACTTAACAGTAACAAATCAAAATCTCAACACTATTAAAGTCTCTATTCAAAAGTCTCTGGAACGTCTTTCTTTTCATCTTCAGGTATTATCCAAGATCTGATTAGTTTAATAGCAAGGAATAGCATACTGACATGGCAAGTAGTTAGAGGTGAAAGAAGGAAGATAAAAAGGTTGAGGATAGAAAGGAGGGTAGCACATAAAAGGATATGGTGTTGACTGCTGGACACTGACAGTGTTCACCGACGGACGAGTCTGGAAGGCTGGCTGGCCCAGGGACGGATAGGTGAACACCATGTTGGGTCGTCTCTGTCTGGTGGACTGCCTCAGACGTGGTGGTGACTCAGGACGACGGTCTGGCTCTGGACTGGGCACCAGCTCAGGATGAGCTGCAGGTCCGGGACTAGGAGCAGGAACATCTTGGTGGATATGAAGCACTTCCCCGTCGTCGTCTGGTTGAAGTTGGTCCACGTTTTGTTCGCTTTCCCTTTGTATTTCTTGTCCTTCTTCCGTAATATTGTCTCTTTCTTGTTCAGGTTGAATAGGAACTTGTACTTGTCTTTGCTGTGTTGTTCCCCGTCTTCTTTGTGACTCACATTGGACTTGGTCAACTGGACGTTGACTTTCTTGCAGGTGTCTAGGAACACAAAACCAATAGAGGGGTTCGTCTTCTTCCGAATCACTCGCCTCAGGACTGTTTGACTTTTCCAGTGTGTTTTGTCTTATATCGGTAGGTCTGTTGTTTCTCTTTTGTGACTTGGCAACTGGACTTTGAACGATGTCGACTGGTAAGTCGTTGACTTGGAGAAGCAAGTTTCTGTGCAGGGTACGGATGGGACGACTTCCTGTCTCTGGACTTACTTTGTAGACGGGGTTGTCTCCAACCTGCTCCCTCACGATGTAGACTGTTTGTTCCCAGTAGGGCCTTAGCTTGCCAGGTCCACCTCTTTCACCCAGGTTCCGCACAAGCACTCTGTCTCCTACTTGCAGGACTACACCTCTACATCGTTTGTCATAGTTTGTCTTTCCTTTAGAGCTTGACTGTTGACTGTTTGCACTTGCGATCCTGTACGCCTCTGTCATTTTCCCTTTCCATTTCTGAGCGTATCCATGGGCTGTCTCTGTGTCTTCTTCTGTCATGAGGCCAAAGAGAAGGTCTACTGGGAGGCGAGGATGTCTGCCGTACAACAGGAAGTATGGAGAAAAACCAGTGGCCTCATGCTTAGTGCAGTTGTAAGCATGGATGGTGTGAGGTAAGTGTTCCTTCCAGTTTAGTTTCTCTTTCTCTCTCAATGTACGTAGCATCTGCAACAAGGTCCGATTCAGCCTTTCGACCGGGTTACCTTGGGGGTGGTAGGGAGAAGTCCTTGAGTGGCCAACACCTGCTAGCTCTCTGAGGGACTTGAATAACTCGTTCTCAAATTCCCGACCCTGATCGTGATGAAGCTTGGAGGGGTAGCCGAATCTTGGAATGAAATCATTGAAGAGGCGGTCTGCTGCTGTCTTTGCGGCCTTGTTCTTGGTGGGGTAGGCTTGTGCAAACCTGGTGAAATGGTCGACTACCACCAAGATGTATTCAAACCCGCCTTTACAGGACTCTAGGTGCAGGAAATCGATGCATACTAACTCGAGTGGGAAGTTGGATGTTATACTGCCCATGGGTGCTCTCTCATGCGTTGCTGGCTTTTTCTGTTTTATGCATGGGCACTTCCTGGTGACATACTCCTCGATCTCTCGCTTCATGAAAGGCCAGTAGAATCGCTCACGGGCTAAGCTCAAGACTTTCTCCACACCGACATGGCCCATGTTGTTATGGAGATGGGTGAGAGCTACTTGTCTGTAGACAGCGGGCAGAACTAGCTGCTTGCGTTCTGCGGTTTTCCTATAGAGAAGGCCATTTTCAATGCGCATCCGACTCCACTCTCTCAACAGTCTCTTTGTGCTTATGTCAAGCTTGGCTTTGTCGTCTTCAGTTGGTGTCATATCTTTTTCTTTCATCTCCATGACTTTCCCGATGGCTGGATCTGCTCTTTGTTCTTGGACTAGTTTATCGTGGCCGATGAAATGCAGTGGCTCCTTGAGGGGTGAACTTGGTGAAGCAAGGCTGAGGGCTGCAATCCATGCTACATCACCTTGCTTGGCTCTTCTGCTCCCTTCCCATACTGCACCAACGGCTTCCTCTGACAGTTCTCCTGTACACTCTTGCATGAAGGCTTCAATGTTGAGTGGACAACGGGATAATACATCAGCGTCAATGTTTGTTTTTCCGGGGCGATATTTTATGTCAAAGTGGAAATCTGCGAGCTGTCCCACCCAACGATGCCCTACGGCGTTGAGCTTTGCAGTGCTGAGGACATACGTCAAGGGGTTATTGTCCGTAAAAACTGTGAAACTTGGGGCATAATAGAGATAGTCTCTGAACTTGTCGCAAACTGCCCACTTGAGGGCGAGAAACTCTAGTTTTCCACTGTGCAAGTGGTAGTTTTGCTCGGCAGGTGTTAGTGTGCGTGACCCGTACCCAATCACTCTCATCTTATTGTCTTGGTTTTGATACAGGACCGCGCCAAGGCCTTTCTGGGACGCGTCCGTGTGGAGTACGAAGGGCTGGGTGAAGTCAGGATACGCTAACACAGGTGGCTGGGTCAACATGTCAATCAAGCGCTCAAGGGCCTCTTGGTGTTCCTTGTCCCATTTCACTGGAGCTCGGGAAGACTGCTGTGGGTACTTTGCTCTGCCCTTGGATGGCTTGGACGGCAGTGTGTCAGACTTTACCTGGAGCAAGTCGTACAGGGGTTTGGCAATGCGCGAGAAGTCCTGCACATACGTCCGATAATAGCTCAGGAACCCCAAAAGTTGTCTGACTTCTCCAACTATTTGTGGCCTTCTGTGTTTGAGTGCCTGCACAGCTTCGATGTCCTTGGGGTCCACCCTCACTCCATCTTCTGACACCAGGCGACCGACATACCGAACCTCTCTGCGGAACAACTCACACTTCTCAGGCTTCAGCTTCGCCCCGTGGCGTTGCAAAGCTTGGAGAACTTTCCTCAGCACTTGGACATGTTCATTAAATGACTTGGAAAAACAGAGCACATCATCAAGGTAGGGTATGCAGCACTCATCACGGAGCGTGTCCAGCATTTCTTCCATGCTCCGCTGAAAGGCTGCGGGTGCGTTGGACAGCCCGAAGGGTATTCTCACCCATTCGTAGAGACCCCACGGGGTGGTGAATGCAGTCAGGTACCTTGAGCCCTCTGCGATGAAACCTTGATGGTAAGCTTTACCCTGGTCCAGGATCGAGAACCAGCTGTAACCACCGAGGGAGTCGGTGAGGTCCTGGATCCGGGGAAGTGGGTGTCTGTCGGGCACTGTTTTGTTGTTTAGGAGGCGGTAATCAATACACAGACGTAAAGATCCGTCCTTCTTCCTGACACAGATAACTGGGGCTGCGTAGGGTGACTGAGACTTTACGATCCATCCCTTCACTATCAGTTCCTGAATGTACTCTTTTACTTCCCTATACAGGGGCTTGGGGATGGAGGCGTAAGCTCTCTGAACTGGCGTGTCATCTTTGAGTCTGATTTCCATTTGTAAAGAAGGGATACAGCCAATATCAGTGCTATCGCGAGAGAATGCCTCGCACTCTTCCATCAGAACCTTTTCGACTGACCTTTGCTGATCTGGGCTTAGATGACTGAGATCGACCGGTGGCAACCAAGGCTCGGCAGGAGAGTCACCTTGGGCGGTCTTACTTAGTGCCTCTGCTGTAGTTGCTGATGTCAGTATGGGCTGGGTTTCTGGTGGCTCTAGTGTATCAGTTTCAATGACTTTGGCGACATGTTCGATGGTGCCTAGGGCTGTTCTTTTCGGCAGGATTACTTCATGTTTGGAATGGTTGGAGATGGGGACCTTTACAAAAGGTCTTTGGGAATTGTTAATCTCCAAAAGTCCTTCCCCCACACTCAAATTTCTCAAAGCAATGTTCTCTTCAGCAGGTTCGTAAAGTACAAGAGGGTCAGAGATGTCAAAGTTCTGGGGCACCCTGCAACATATTTGTACTGCTTTGCCAGCTGGGATAATCATGTTGTCTTTACCGACTCTGAGTGTAACAGGATCACAGTCAGTTCTTTGCGGCACTTGAATGAAGTTTACCATGGCCACTACCTGGTCTTCGTCCATTCCAAGAGCTCTGCGCAGTAGACTATATAGTACTGTACTGGCTTCCTCATCTGTCCCTTGGCCTTGTATAATCGCTCCCAGCACATTAGCTCCAACTAGTGGTTGGTTCAGTGACAGCTTACTGACTAGGAATGGCGCTTGTGCAGTGAGATTGGGATCTTCGTGACCCGCTAAAGTGACTGTAAGCTCGACCCATCCGTCATATGGGACTGCTTGGCCATTAACTGCATAAACCTCAAGCTCGTCGTTCAGCAGATCTTGGAGTGGTCTTACCACAGTGTTGGGTATGTGCTTTTTGACCCATTGCCTGTCAACTATACTCACTTGTGAGCCAGAGTCAAACAGCACTGTCGCAGGGTAACCACCGATTAGACATTTCAGCAGACTTTTCTTACCGACAAGGGGAGCTTGGTATTTGGTGGCACTCTGACAGGAGGGAATCTGACCTTTCCTTCTGTTGCATTTGACCTGCTTTCTCAGCTGCTTGCTCTGGTGCCTGGGGCACGGAGTTGAAGCTTCGGTAGAGGAAGAGTTTACTGGCTGGGACTTTGGCTCTGTACCGATCTCTGGCTGTCCCTTGACAGAGACCGATTCCCGTTTCCCTGATTCTTGGGTCGCTTCAGACATCCGACTGCTCTGTGTCCCGACTCACTGCATACAAAGCAATGACTGCACTCCTGTAAGCTTTGTTCAGTACATTTCGGACAGAGATAGGTTTTCTTTTGGTTAGCTGGAGGCTGAGAATGCTGAGGGGAGGAGTTTACAGCTTTCTGTTCCATGAAAGTTGCCACCATCTTGGTTAGAGTCTCTACTTGTGCAGCGAGTTGTTTGATTGTCTGTGAGGCTTGTTGGTCTTTGGCTGTCGTGTCCCTTGTTGCAATCACAGCGCTATGTGCTGACTTCTGACGAGGGGTTTGCCCTAACCTTCGCTGGTGCTCATTCTCATCACTGATAATCTTTGTGACCTCACTAAGAATCTCTTCATCTGTTACATTGTTGTTTGATGTAAGAGGTCTTAGTCGTTGCCGCAAGTCTGCATACTTCACTCCCAGACCTTGATAGACTGTGTGCAGAAACACTTCCTGGATTGTCCTTGGGTCATACGAGATGTCTGCAGTGGCTTGTTTTGACTGAAAGATGAGTTTCTGTTTGAGCCCAATCATGCGATATAGGAATTGCTGAGGGGACTCCTGCTCAGTTTGTCGGGCGCACATTAACTCCTGGAACATCTCTGTTGTTGCCTTTTCTCCAAGGTGGGATCGGAGAAAGCCCTGAAGTTCAGAAAGAACCAGTTCATCTTTGAGCATGAGCATGTCCCTGAACGTGCCAGGCTTTACAATTCTCAGTACCCCCCTCATGACCTCTGCTTCAGAAAATCCTTCTTTTAATCCTTCATTGATCTGTCTCATGAGACTGTTATAATTGATTTCAGAGCTGTTGTCTCCAATTTGTCCTCCAAAAGCCTTGAATTCTCTCCGAGGCAGGTAGGAAAGGTCTTTGAGAGTGACATGCCTTTCTGGACTTCCTTGTTCCCTTGGCTGCGGTTGTGAGTGGCTCTGACGACTGGGTGCTACAGGTGGTTGGAGTGTCACAACTTCACACAGTCTTAGTCTTTCTCCCAGTGTCTCATATGCTTTCCTCAGTTCCTCTACAGACTCTGCGTTTGCGTTTACACTAACTTGGGTGCCTGGTGGAACAGCAGATGGTGATGGTGGATCTGGCAACATCTTGGATGGATGAGGACTTGACTTGGTTGGTATTGCAGCCTGATCAGCTGAATGCGTGGTGGAGCCACTCGTTTGTATCACTTTAGTGAGCAGGTCATCCAACATCAGCAACTGACTCATTCCCTCATCTTCAAGTTTCAGCAGAGTTGGGGACCGTAGATATGCATTGACATAGTCCATACAGCTCTCATTATCGTCTTCACTGAACTGTGTGTCTTTGTCTCCAGCTGCTAGGCTCTTTGTTAGCTCGAAAAGATCCTTACTTGAGAGGGCAAACAAGCGTCCTCTGATGCTCCATATCAGTTCTTTTCGTGCTGTCGACATGGTACTTTAGCTATCTGTAGTTCGAGTGTTGTATTATTTGTACAGTGACTAGGCTGCGTTTTACCTTCTTGACAGCAGTGCAGTTCCACTTTTGGTTGAAGATCCTTTCTTTCTCTTTGATCTTCCTCCTTGGACACCCACTGACTGACGTGTCTGATGTAGCAGCTTGGCAACCGTTGTCTCGTAGTTCTGGTATCACTGGATCTTCCCTCGATGACTGTAGAGGAGAGATCCCGGACGAGCCCCCACAGTTTGTTACGGGTCCCGGGAAGGTGACCACAATAACAAAAAGAAATAGTTTTAAAGCGTGAAAAGACGTGATCCTTCGCGTCTGCTCTTGGGTCTGTAAAATACAAAAAAGAGTCTTTGAAAGACAGAACACAGGACCACTCGTGTCTTTCTCCAGATAGTACTCTTATTTCATTTTCATTTTCATTTACAGGCAGCATCACATTTTGTGCTTTATATGTCATCTTCTTTTACATACTGTAAATAATGTTCTTTTTCCCTCAGTCACACAGTGCATAAACTACACTACATCTGACATCTCAAATTTACATACTTCACAAATCACAATTTACTTATACAGGACCTTCAATTACTAGACTGACTCCCATTAATTAGGACAAAACATAGGACTTAACTATGACCTTAGGCTAGTTTAGACATTGCACTTAGATTAGCTGACCTGGACTTAACAAATTATTTTACAAACTTGACAATAGGCAAATATACACAGGACACACTCTGACTATTAATTAGCATCAGGAGACTTTTACATTCACACGGAGCAAAATATACTTGTATTGAGTAAAACATTTTATGTGAGCTAACCGTCTTTCCCAAAGCTAAATTTGACTGGCGCGAAACCGCTACCGCGATGCGGCTCGCCTTTGATCTCCGGCGCCAACTGCAGCCTGAACTTGTATAAAACTTATCAAAACGCCACACCAACATCACAGTATTACTCGTCGCGACACACAGAAATAACACGGAGCTTAAGGCTCTTATTTATGGCATTTTTAACCAAATACTGACCTGTAAAATACAAAAAAAGAGTCTTTGAAAGACAGAACACAGGACCACTCGTGTCTTTCTCCAGATAGTACTAAAGGGGGGGCCGGAAGTGCACCCTATTTGTTTACCTGGGGTGGAACGACCGCAGTGCCTAAGGTTCCGCTGCTTACTCTTAAATATTTATACAGGGCTACATATCAAATGTTAATATTATTGATCGTCCACAATCTCAAAATATATTTAGATACTCTTAAAATAAAAATAAAATGACAGTCTCTCTGTATTATTTCCAAATGTGGTGCCCTATTTGGGTGTACCACACACGCATTCACCTGCCATACTCCAGCTTACTTTAGTGATCATGAAGGGATTGTATGCTCTTTTGAAGATAAAAATTTACAATTAGACAATTTGAAACAAGAATTTGCTTTAGAATGGTAACCACTTTTTACATTGTATATTTGGGATCAATTGATTTAAACTAGTGCATACCCGTGCATGCCCGTCGAAACTAAGTATAAGCAAGTATTTCTGCATGCTCATAGGAAGCAGGTGTAAGCAAGGGTGTAAGCAAGCACATCAGCACTCGTTCAGTGATGCCTTCCTTTGATTTTTGTTTGTGTCATAGCGAGTCCTATGGTCTTTGATGATGTCATAGTTAGTTCTATAACTGTGAGTGATGACTGCCGTTGATCTTTAATGATGCCATAGTGAGTCCTATGATATTGGTGATGTCACAGCGAGTGCTATGATGCCTGCATTTGATCTTTGCTGATGTCATAGCGAGTCCTATGATTTTTGCTGATGTCATCACAAGTCCTATGATCGTGAGTGATACCTGCGTTTACGGTTGCCACTCTGAATAGACCTTGTACGTTTGGCCACATACACAAAAATTTGGGGTTGGCGGCACATAACTTTTCCAGTTTATCGAAGTAGACGCGTTTGGGCCGGGACTATTTTCCATCATGCAAAATTTGGCAGACATCGGACAAGTTTTGCTCGAGTTACAGCTGCTTGCGGGGTACGTTTTTGTCAAATTGGAGGTGGGGTGACTTTGAGGCAAGATGGTGGCCTTCCTGTTGGTGGTGAGTATGGGAAACAATTATGTTTTTTCATGTCTTGAGGTGATGCACACCTCACACAAATTTTATGTCTCTACAGCAAAGTTTACAGTTTCCACTCTCCATAGACCTTGCATGTTTGGCTCCGCCCACAAAAATTTTGGGGTGGGTCCCATATCTTTCCAGTTTATTGAAGTAGACGCATTTGGTGCGGGACTATTTTCCATCATGGAAAATTTGGCTTACATCGAACAAGTTTTGCCCAAGTTACAGCTGCTTGATGTCTTAAGGGGAGGAGTCAAACTTCGCCATGGCGCCCTGGCCACACCTTTTCAAATTTTGACTTAAATTGTATAACTTTTAATGGCCAGTGTCTATAGATGCCGCCATGTAAAAATGAGCTCAATCGGAGCAGGTCCCTAGGACTAGTTCGTTCAAATGCACGGGGTGCGGAACATTGTAGCTAGATGGAATAAATAGCATAACTGTCTATTTAGTTACCCCACATAGTAATAATATGTACCCATACATATTGTCATCCTCCGTAGCGATTGATATTGTCCTAGTTGTATACTGGAGGGGACCATTTTGCGTAAGTCTGTTGCGTCTTTTGCATTCAATACTATTAGGTCGTCACGTTTTTTTGCTATCTCTGCACGCATCCCTACTTAGGTTGTAAAGTCTGACAGCTGTAGGTAGGAAGGACCTGTGAAACCTCTCGGTCGCACACCTAGGATGATGTAGCCTACTGCTAAATGAGCTCCTCAGTGTGTTCAGTATGTCCTGCATAGGGTGGGACTCGGACTCCAGCAGAGATGACAGTTTAGCCACCATCCTTCTCTCTCCTATCTCCTCCACTGGGTCAAGGCACTGCCCCAGGACAGAGCTAGCTTTCTTGATCAGTTTGTTCAGTCTCTTCCTATCAGCTGCTGTAATGCCACTGCCCCAGCAGACCACTCCAAAAGTGATGGCTGATGCCACCACCGAATCATAGAATGTCTTCAGGAGCACCCCTTGTACACCAAAAGACCTGAGCCTCCTCAATAGGAACAGCCTGCACTGTCCCTTCTTGTAGAGTGCGTTGGTATTGTGTGACCAGTCTAGTTTATTATTCAAATGAACACCCAGGTACTTGTAGGATGTCACCATCTCAATGTCTGTTCCCTGGATGTTTACTGGCGCTGTGAGGGGTTGTCCTTGCCTGCAGCAGTCCACCACCAGCTTCTTAGTTTTTCTCACATTGATCTGGAGGCACTTCCGATGGCACCAGTCCATGAAGTCCTGGATTAGTCCTCTGTACTCAGCTTCATCTCTGTTGGAGATGAGGCCGACAATCGCAGAGTCATCAGAGAACTTCTGCAGATGACAGTGTTGTGTTGTGTGAGAAGTCCGCAGTATAAATGGTGAACAGGAAAGGAGCCAAAACCGTTTCCTGGGGGGCCCCGCGTTGCCGATGGTTGTGTTGGACACACAATCCCGGGTTCTCACAAACTGTGGCCGGTTTGTGAGGTAGTCCAGGATCCATGATGACAGGTGCTGGTCCACCCCTGTGCACAGCAGCTTGTCCCTCGGGATCATCGGTTGGATGGTGTTGAAAGCACTGGAGAAGTCAAAGAACATGATCCTCACCATGTTCCCAGGCTTCTCCAGGTGGGACAGGGAATGGTGAAGAAGGAAGATCACTTCATCCTCTACCCCAATGCCATGCTGGTAGGCGAACTGGAGTGGATCCATTGCTGGTCCCACCAGGGGGCGGAGGTGAACAAGGAGCAGTCTCTCCAGGGTCTTCATCATGTGAGACGTCAGGGCCACTGGCCTGTAGCTGTTCAGGTCTCTGGGGTGGGAAGTCTTTGGTACGGGTACCACACAAGATGTTTTCCACAACTGTGGTACCCTCCCCAGCTTAACATATGCAGAAGCTGTGAAAAAGGTGCCAGCTAAAAAAGTGGGAGTGGACTCTAACAGGGAAAGTGTGCAGACTTGCAGTGCATGCAGTAGATTTAAGGAAAAGACTCTGGTTTTGAAGGAAAATAATTTTTGTCTTATTTGTGGTAGATGTGACAAACCACTGTGCAGACTTCCAAGAAAACAGAAAAAATCAAAATCATTGTGAAAGCAGCAGAAAAAATATCTTGGCATTAAGGAGCTGCATTGGGAAGCAGTTGAGGACTTGTTAAGTGGGGGATCTTTAAGTTCACAGACATCATGGGCTAGTGGATCAACCGCCAGTCAAGTCTTAAAGAAGAACAAGAATAATGAGATGAGATGCAGATACGGACTACAGCTAGAAGAAGAAGAATGAGATGAGACGCAGATACAAGATTAAAGAAGAAGCATAAAATAAAGGAAAATGTAAGAAAATAAATAATAGTTTGAAATGTCTGGCAGGACAGGACTGGGGGTACTCTAGGGCCTCTCTGTTGAGGGTGTATCGAGGACTAATGAGAGCTACACTAGATTATGGATGTGTTGCGTTCATGTCGGATGCTGATTGTCACCTGAACCAACTGGACATAGAGCAGACAAAGGCTCTTAGGATATGTTGTGGTGCATTTAAAACTTCTCCAGTATCAGCGATCCAAGTAGAGACAGGTATGAAATGCCCTTAAGATTAAGAAGAACCAAATTAATGCTGACATACTGGATCAACTTGAAGGGGAATAAGAGGTCACATCCTGCAAAAGCTATTCCTAACAATTGCTGGGAACACCATGACTCCAACATTGGTAGCTTTGGATGGATAATTGATGTCATTGCTGAGCAGGCAGGATTAAAAGACATAGATTTTAGCCCAACGGTCCTGTGGTCTGTTTTTCCTCCATGGCTGTTTAAGCCACTGGTAGATTTTGAAATATAGCAACTTAGGAGGCAACATAAGCAATCAGCAACAGATTATATAGTGCATAAATATATTGAACAGAACTTTGGAGACAGGCTGATAGCATTTACCAATGGTTCCAAGGATCCTACAACTGGTCGTAGTGGAGCTGCGGTATACATTCCTTAGTATAAAATATCTATCAATAAAAGAACCAGTAATCACTTATCAGTATACACAGTTGAGCTAGTTGCCAATATATTAGCTTTACAGTGGTTGGAGATAAATTATAGGAATAATTTGCTTCAGATAGTTGGGCAGCTCTCAAGAGTGTTCAGTGACTGCAGTCGTGTAGGGACCTAATTGTAGAAGTCCACTCCTTAATTTACAACCTCTACAGTAAAGGCCAGTCAATAAACTTTCTTTGGGTTCCAGCCAGCACTGGGATAGAGGGTAATGAGGATGTGGATTTATTAGCAAAACAATCATTAAAATTCAAAGCAATAAATCTGGAAATCTCACTCAGTAAGGCAGAAGGCAAATCAATAATTAAAAAGTATATAGTGGAAAAGTGGAAAGAATATTGGGACTCAATAGCTACAGGAAGACATCTTTATGACATTCAAAAGCGGGTGGACTCTGGAATGGGAGTTGGCAGAAACAGGAAAGAGGAGAAACTCATCACCCGATTAAGAATAGGACATACTACTTTGAAACAGATGCTAATTTTTTCACACATAAGGAGTTGTTCAGAGCTCGTTATAACTCCTTGTACAAAGATATAGAGTGATGATAATCAAGTCAGTGGCGGTAATGCACCTGTGGGTTGGTTGCCAACTGCCAATCAAACCTAAAAGAAGAAGAAGAAGAATGTGATTGATTGCATTTTGAAATTTGCCAGCTGAATATTACACACTGCACCTTTAACTACATGAATACAACTAATAGTTTGCTGCCAATTAAATTTCACTGATACATCATTGGTTTTATTCAAACTTTGTCCTATATTCCCATTTAAGTTTCAACAACATACAAAAATCTGTGTGCACACACACGCACACGTGTGTGTGTGTCAAGAAAATAATTCTAACCACCATAAAGTGCAACTTCCTCTACATGTCACTGACCATTTAATGCCAACAGTAAAATGGTGATTACTGTGTTTTCTGTGTCTAGTCTCTCTGTAGGATCACCAGTGTGACTGACCAGCATGATGGGTGCAATAAAGGTTTTCTTCCTGTGCTGTCTATTTCAAGGTGGGGTCTAAAATTTCTATTAATATTTCTAAAAATATTAACTTCCAGTGTGTCTGCTTCAGGATTTTCTTTTCTTGTTGTTATTATGTATTTATACAGTTTGTGAGATAATTGCTGCTACTTCTTAAATTCCAGGTGGCCTGTCTCAAAACTGGGCATCCTCCCTGCCTCAGAGCATAGAAGGACCGAAAGGCTCCTGTGTGAACATCCCGTGTAATTTCAGCATACCCCCACGCTACGATAAATACCTAGATCAGTCATGTAGAGCCATTTGGAAGATACACCCTTTGATGTCTTTTATCATTCATATCACTTCCTGTTACCTATGGCTCTCGCAAGCCATAAATAAGACCCAAGGGCTGACCAGTGAGTTTGTGTTGTTTATTAACAATAAGGAAAAGGAACAAAGGAAAATAGCCTCCTGGGGCAAAACACAAACAATCATACAAAGGTACACACTTACAAATGATGATTTGTAAGTGTGTACTTCTTCTTCCGGCTTTCAGAGAGAGCAGACGCATTTCTTCTCCTCTCCCTTCTCCTCCTCCCCTTACTGATCCCAGCTTGCTGTGTCCAGTCTGTGTCTCGCTCTTCTTCTGCTGCATCTCGACCCAAATGGAAAATTATGGAATTGAGCTGGGCTTTAAATGCAATTGACACCACTTTAAAAGAAGATCGGGCTAGGGGGAGCCCATGTGGGGAGACTCATGGGACAATTGGGAACTCATGTGTCTGTGTGATTTGATTGAAGATGTGGAAAACATCTATCTATTTGGCTTATGATCACAGGATTTCTACTGTTTGGCTCTGGAGTTTCCTGGTGTACCGGAAATTAATGAAGTTGGAAGAGCTGGTCAAAGTCAAGATGGTCAAGCTGGTCAAGAGTTGCAAATTAGCTAATAGCTATACACTCTATGTGCAACACATCAGATTGATTGTCTTTGATTAATTGTCTATGTTTATTGCACTGTCCCTGTCAAATAAACTAATCTACTACTAAAATGCAGACCCGGCGAAGCTCCTTCAACAATTCGACCAGCAGGGGATTGCACTGATAGCGGCAAATGGTGAACTGATTGGCGAACTGAATCAGAAGGTTGAAAACATCTTGGAGTCGCTGGGTGCTCTCCAGGGAATGATTTTAAAGCCTGTGAATGTGTGATGCACAGAATCGCATGAGAGAGGAAATTTTTTGCCCTAAGTGGACTGTGCTCATTAGGCCTTGATTCGGCGTCCTTGGGAGACTCATTCCTCCAGGAGAAGAGATAAAGCAGAAGGGAGTTTTGGCTTCTCTTAACCCAAACAACTGCTGCTGTACAACAATCTGAACTCTCCAAGGACAGCGCTTTCATGTGACTAACATGGAATTTTACCATCTGGCATGAAGAGAGATGAACTCTGTGGACATGTTTATCTATGTTTAGAATACATGGACAGCCGTTGCCTAGGAGACGATTTTTGTTGTGCACCAGTAACTGATACATTCACACTGCACTCACACTGATATCATATGACTGATATACACACACTGGTCTCTCTCTGCTTTGTTAATGTGTGGATCTGTTTATAACTTGTCTGCTAAGTGTGCATTGAGGGTTTTTTTTTCTATGTGATCATAATCTTGCTCATTCGAGCGCTATCCTGATTACTATGTTTTTTTTTCTCTCTGCCCAATGTGTCATCCCCTTCCCCTCTCCCTCTTTACCCCCACTGCATTAGGCGCCTGTCGGCTGCCGCGTCATTAGTGTGTGCTTAACATGAGCGTACCTAATGTCAAATCAAATTCCTCGTATGTGTTAAACATGCTTGGCAATAAAGTTCATTCTGATTCTGATTCTGATTCTGATTCTGAATGACGAGAGGGGGGCTGGCGCCGGACGTAGGGGTTCTAGCCTTACCCACGCCGGAGAAGAGCGTGGATAATAGAGCGAGGTCACTGCACTGAATGATCAGGACTGCTCCCTTTTATAGTAGTTGACAGCGCCTCAGCTGATGAGGGGTAATTGGCCTCCAGCTGTCCCATAGAGCTTGACAGCTGGAGGCCCGCTGAGACGCTGTCAAAGTAAGAGCGGGGCTGAGGAGGAATATGGTCTGAGCGTGGATGGCATCGGCGCCCAGACCATTTGACAGAAACCCCCCCCTCAAGGCCGGGCTCCGAACGGCTAGTAACACCCAAGCCCCCCCCCCCCACCTAGGGTGGGCAGATGGGGCGTAGGCCAGGAGAGCGAGAATTGGGAAAAGGACAGAAAAAAAACCCAACGTTAGCAGGGAACAAATGAAGCAATTACAGAGTATGAGGGGATAAAAAGGCACAATACTCCATAAAATGCTAATAGTATGCAGCCAGAGAAAAAGAAAAACACAACATTGGCAGGGGACAAATGAAGCAATTTACAGAGTATGGGAAAAACACACAATACTCCATAACAGGCTAACAATATGCGGACGGAGGGAAAAAAAAAAACACTACATAGGCAGGGGACAAATGAGGCAATTACAGAGTATGGGAGAAGGGGAAAAAAAAAGAAAACCACAATACTCCATAAAATGCCATAACAAGTTGACAAGACCCAAAGAAAAACAACCCAGGAGACCTTAAAAGGAGAGCAGAGGCTCCTAAGGCGAAATCCACCAGATACAGAGCATCCCTCAAACAGGAGGGGGAGAAAAAAAAGGCACGCTAACCGTGATACGACTATAAGAAATTATATACCTGTACATTCACAAAACCACAAAGGACTAGGCACAGGAATAACAGCTGAAATTCAGTTTGGGGGGTCTCCCCGCACCCAGCATCCAAACCGCCAACAGGGGTGACGGGAAACGTTCAGGCGGCCTACCCGAATCCCAGGCCAGGAAAAACACTACTTCGGGCAGCCGGGCCAGACTGCCGAAGAGAGAGTCCAATGAGTCGAGACGCCGAACCAAAGAGTCGAATGGGTACGGCAGTCCCTCTGTCAGCCGACCCGCATCACTCAGCCACCAGGCCCGTAGGGGAGAGAAAGGCAACGGCTTCCCTGTGGAGAGAAATAGTGAGGGTGAGCCGGGCCGACAGTGAGAGGTCCATATGGGCCCTGGTGGAGAAAGCTTGGGGGGACAATGAGGGTGACGATGATGACGATGGTGAAGAGGGGGATGAAGATGATGATGAGCCGGTCCAGTGTCCAATGGCAGGGGGTCTGCAGCTCCCTCACCGAACCTGGGTGCCACTGGTGCTGCACCCTCATCAGACCCCGATTGGGTCGCGGCTGCTCCCATGACAGACCCCGATTGGGTCTCGGTTGCACCCGCGTTGGACCCCAATTGGGTCTTGGTTGCACCCGTGTCGGACCCCAATTGGGTCGGCGCCACACCAGAACCGACCTCCAACCCCGAACCTGGAACCTCTGGTACAGCGGGCAAAAGCAGCTCCTCGCCGGCAACCCCGGGGAAAGGCTCAGGAGAGAGAGAAGAACCGGGATCAGGATCACCGGCAGCGCCAGAACCCGGCGAGATAAGCTCGGACACAGCGGGCGGCTGCACCCGGCTCATCTCCCCAAGAGACAGGCTAAAATGCTCTAAGATATGAAGGAGAAAGACAAAACAGAGCACTTGCCTGATCTCAGGTTCTGACGCCGTCCAGGACTGCGAAGATCCGGGCTCAGACGGCAGGAGGTTGTCATCAGGTTCCCACTCAGCTGCGTCAGGCACCGCAGCTGGCATGATGGTGCGCGCAGCTTGCGAGTCCTCCGGCACCGATGCCCACGCCGATGGCCCACACGACGTGGTGGCAGGAGAACCTCGACCCGCTGGACCGGACCGCTCCTCTGTGGAGACCCGGGGACGCTTCCTCGTCGGTGGAGGTTCCACGCTGCAGTCCGCTCTCCTCCTCCGCCCAAGGCGTAGCTGCGGAACCGGAACCAGGCTCTCCAGAACCGCAGGCCCCCTCCTCATCCAGCGACATTGGCCTGGCGTCGAGGACCGCTCAGCGGAGGGAGACACAGAGGATGCGGGATTAATAATTAAAGCCACAGCAGGTGGTGGGAGCTCGGGGAGCTGCGAACCCCGAACTCCACCTCCAGGAGTCTGACAGAGCAAATCACAATAATGAAAGAGTGAATGAACTTGGACTTGCCTGTCTCCTGGAGGCTGAGTGGTGCCCGCTGTGGCGGATGTTGCTCCTCCCTTTTCCCGCCGGACGGTGACAGAGGGCCCCCTGGGAGGACGACGGGGAGCCGCTCAAGATGGTTCCGGGACTGAGCTCGCCGGGCCAGGACTCTGAGCACACACAGCGGCCAGGGAGTGCGTCGAGGAGGAGGGGGCGACAGCCGAGATGAGCCGGGCACGGAGCGCTGACATAACAGCAGGAGAAGATGGCTCGGGGGATGAGGCTGAGGGATTTCCCCTCTGACGAGGTGCAGGAGTGACAGCTGTGTGGGGAATTGAGCCCTTGCGGCGACCCGGAACTGGATCCGGACGGGATTCATGCTGAGGTTGACAGCCGGTGTGACGACGGTTTCTTGCAGGGGGCGAGGCGAAGGTGAGATCCGGGAATCCGGGTTCCTGTGCAGAAACAGAGGCGAGCAGGTCGGCAAACTCAGGGAACTCACACAACTCTGGATTCCTCTCCACCAGTCTAACTGCCACCGTCACATGCTCAATGATGACAGATGGATGAACCGCGGAGCGAGCAGCAGCCACTCGGTCTCGGATCTTGATAGCTGTCAGCTGCAGCTCCTCCGGGGGATTCCCGAGTGACGTCATGCCCGACAGGGAAAGACCTCTGGGTGGTGCGAACTCCTGGGCCGGAACGGAGGCAGGAGCGGGATCCCGAAGCGAGGGGTGACGATTCCTCCTCTTCGGCTTCCTGCCGGGACTTCCCTCCAGCCCACGGAGTAATTCACGTTGTGAGGCGATGTCATTTCTCCTCGCGCAGACTTCAGGGTGGTTGGTGTAGCGAGGAAGATTGTCCAGGAGAACCTCAGCGTAGTCTAGGTGCCAGCGTATGTCGTTGGGATTGTCGTAGAAGGTGGCGGTAAGGAGCGTCCCATCGACATACTCCAGGGCGGTCGCTAGCTCATTACCCAGGTTCGGCTCCTGGGAGACGGCATGCTCCCAGAGTTGACACCCAGACAGGGAAGAACAAGGTCCAATTAACAAACTCACGGCAGCCGGCAACTCACTGGCTGTGACCTACTGTTACGTATGGCTCTCGTGAGCCATAAATAAGAGCCAAGGGCTGACCAGTGAGTTTGCGTTGTTTATTAACAATAAGGAAAAGGAACAAAGGAAAATAGCCTCGTGGGGCAAAACACAAACAATCATACAAAGGTACACACTTACAAATGATGATGAATGACAAGAGGAGGGCTGGCGCCGGACATAGGGGTTCCAGCCTTACCCACGCCGGAGAAGAGCGTGGATAATAGAGCGAGGTCACCTCGCTGAACGATCAGGACTGCTCCCTTTTATAGTAGTTGACAGTGCCTCAGCTGATGAGGGGTAATTGGCCTCCAGCCATCCCATAAAGCTTGACAGCTGGAAGCCCGCTGAGACGCCGTCAAAGTAAGAGCCGGGCTGAGGAGGAATATGGTCTGAGCGTGGATGGCATCGGCGCCCAGACCATGTGACACTTCCTTCTTGTTTAAATCTTCAGATTCACTGCCTGCACCCATTATAACTCCATCCCAAGTGGAGGTAGAAGAAGGCAGCCCAGTGACCTTGACCTGCTCAGCTGTTGCCCCCTGTCCCATTTTACCTCCACTTGTGACATGGACCCCCAGTATAGGAGGCCTAGAGGAGACAGTGGAAGACACAAAAGTGACCTCAGTCATGAGCTTCGCAGCTTCCCACCTCCACAATGGACAGAACTTCTCCTGCTCAGCTCTCTATCGCCAACAGGCTGGAAACAGTGATCTGACTTTTGAGAGAACTGTGACTCTGCAAGTTGTTTGTGAGTGTTCACTTAAGATAAGCCTTTATTAGTCCCACAATGGGGAAATTCCAGGATTGCAAAAGCACAGGGATAGCAACACTCAGAGCAACAATCAGAAGGCAAGAAAAAACAAGAGCAGCTAGTATACATATGTACATATTACTATAAATATATATATATATATATATATATATATATATATATATATATATATATATATATATATATATATATATATATATATAGACACACAGTGCGGAGCATTGTTGTTGGTGGATGTGCAGCAGAAAGTCTAAGCTCTCTCTCCGCGGATGCGGCGGGCCAGCTGGATGTCTTTGGGCATGATGGTGACCCTCTTGGCGTGGATGGCGCACAGGTTGGTGTCCTCGAAGAGACTCACCAGGTAGGCCTTGCTGGCCTCCTGCAGAGCCATGACGGCGGAGCTCTGGAAGCGCAGGTCGGTCTTGAAGTCCTGAGCGATCTCCCTCACCAGGCACTGGAAGGGCAGCTTACAGATGAGCAGCTCCGTGGATTTCTGGTAGCGACGGATCTCTCTCAGAGCCACGGTACCGGGCCTGTAACGGTGAGGCTTCTTCACTCCGCTGGTGGCCGGAGCGCTTTTCCGAGCAGCCTTGGTGGCCAGCTGCTTCTGGGGGCTTTTCCTCCAGTAGATTTACGGGCGGTCTGTTTGGTCCTTGCCATCGGTCTTTATTATTCTGTCTTATATTTCTTGCACGCCGCCAAAACTCCAGCCCGGCACCCGCGTCGTTTTCACTTCAGTTCCCCGGTATGTCGAGTTTCTCCGTTAGCACCGGGTGGCGGTTGAGTGCTAGCTAGCTCTTCCCTGCTGTATCGTCTGCTGCTGTAAACAGAGGCTCCGTCCGCCGACTCGGGAGACCTTTGGGGTGATCTGTGCATCCGTGATATATATAGAGTGAAAGGTGTTCCAGATCAGAAAGTTATCACCGGATCAGAAAGAAGAAGGAAGATAAAAAAGACTCAGAATTGAGCCGCTGTTGCAAAAGGCAGCCAACTCGTGTGGCGCCGGAACCGGAAGACTTCAGGCACATTTAATTTTTTTTTTTTTAAATTAATTAAAATTTCAGTTAAAACAGTGTTATATCGGGAAATGACATGAGACGGAGACCTTATTGAGGGACATCCAACTCAGCTTTATTATACAGAACGCTCAACTACTGTATATATAGAGTGGGCCGTGCACGCCTGATGTCATCCTGTGGGTGGGCATGGCAACCCAGACAACCAAATCCCATACATAACACCAGCCCCCCTTTAAAAAAAAATGTCAGGCACACAAACAACCCACCCTAATTTGTCACCCGACTCACCCACTAAAAGGGAAGAATATATGTACAAAAATAAACTCCTATCCATTCACACAACTAAGGCTGGGGGGCTGGGTAGACTGCCAGCAACCCCCTACACAGCTGAGCAGGTTATTCTGCTGCTAAAAGAGAACAATAAAGCAAAATAAAATAAGGCCATGTTTCTAACTCTAAAATAATCCCCATAACAATGCTATATATACACTACAATACATAAAATCACAAAACATACACTACTGGTGGCCCCCACCCCAGCTCCCACCCTATAATGGGCATTCAAAACAAAATTACATCGGGTCATTCAATTAAATAGGTCAAATAAACCAGGTGGGCTCAACTTCACCATGCACTCAATTACTTACCGAGCCCCCACCTCTCTGACTACAAAATCTAACATATAAATAAAAATTAAATAAAACACTCTGAAACTCAGTGCTAAAACAGGCATAACGCCACACAGGCCAATAAAATTATCATGCAAACACTCAATTTAGGCTCGCAACTACACAATTCAGCATGCCTCCTACAATCACTTTCTCTTTTCCTTTCTTTTTTTTTTAAAACAAATTTACCGGGGCACCAAATAGTGAAAAAACATATATTCATACACATATAGAGTACATACAGACATTCATATCAGAAAAAAAAATTAAGTAACCCCAATATCTCTGGGTAGCCACCATCTTCTATACAGCCACGGAGGGCCTGGGCATCCCCACGGCATTCTCAAGTTCGGCCGCTGCCGCCCCCCAGGGTCAAAACATCCTTTCTCCAACCTTCCAAACTGGTTTTTCTTTTCTGGGCCGAGCCCTACCTTCGACCCGGAGGGAAACCCAACCCGGGCTCCCGTGCCCGCCACATCATCTCAGGACCTCCTTCCTGTGTTGTGCTGTCCCGCCGAACCAGTCCAAACTCTTATCCTGGCGAAGGCGTTTGGCGCTCTGCAGGACCGCGACAATTTTTCCCGCTCCACTCAAATGTCCTCCAGTTTCGGCAGTCCTCTTCGCGGGAACCCCGCAGTGCCTTCCGGTACCCACACCAAGGGTACCGTGGTCACCAGCACCGAGTTCAACCCTCGCTGGGTTATCGTCACACCAGTCACCATTTACACCCAGCTCAGCAGACCAGCTTGTGTCCCTCATCGCGTCAAATTGTCCCGCTCTGCTCTCTTCTCTCTTGGTCTCGAACACCTTGACCCCCCCGTGGTTGTGTTCCAGGGGGCCGCCGAAGCCCACTCCTCAGTGCCACACGCTGCCACCATGTCTGGCCGTTGCCGCTCACCATCGTGGTTCAGTATCATCCTCACCGGCATCGTTCTCCGTTTGGGGCACCTCAACGCAGCTTTCGACTTCCTCGTTCCTTGTGTCATGTTGTGTAGCCTCTGTAATTGGCTCATGTTCACCTCCAGGACACGTACCATCACCCTCGTCAGGCCCGCTTACCGACCCGGGCTCCTCACCACTGCATTCAGCGCTCTCGGTGTCGGCGCTCTGCTGCGCTGTCACTGTGTCCTGCGGCTGCTGCTCCTCCCTTGGGCCGTCAGCCTCTCTGGTCCCGTCTAACCGTTGTCCAGCCTCCTACTGCATGGCCTGCAGCTGCGGGGCTAACTCCTGCTGTGCCACCTCTCCGCCGGTTTTGGTCGCGCTTAACTCGGGCTTTCTCCATCTTCGCTCCGGCTCTGGCTGCTCGAGGAGTGAGGGCAATTCCGGGTCCTGCTCATCGTCACTCTCTGAGTCCCATTCGCTGTCCATTTCACTCACACTAAGATCTTCACCCACGTCCGCAAAGCCCGTATAACCCGGTCCTGGGCCGCTGACCATCTGTCCACCAATTTCAAAAGTGAAACCCAGCTCATCAAACAGGTCCCACCCCATCACATTCTTGCCCCAGCATGCCACCTGGAACCTGAACGCAGGAATGATCTTCTCACCATATTGCACCGCCAGCATGATCAGAATCAGAATCAGAATCAGAATCAGGTTTATTGCCATTGTTCATGTAGTACACAAACTAGGAATTTGTCTCGGTACAATGCTGCAACATTAAACATGATAAGATAAGAGAAATAAACTATACATGTAATAAAGTGTAGGATAAGATTAAGTGATACTGGTCAACAGTTAAAATATATATTAGCCAGCAGCAGATACTGTGGAGAACTATATAGTGCAGTCGGTAATGCAGGAAGAAAACAGTGATGATTGACATGAGTCTGGTTGAGCTGCTGTACATGGTGCACGAGAGTCACTTAGTGTTCAGCAGTCTAATGGCAGAGGGGAAGAAGCTGTTCATGTGACGGGAGGTTTTAGTCTGGATGGACCGAAGTCTTCTACCAGAGGGGAGGGGGGCAAACAGTACATGACCAGGGTGTGAGGGATCGGCTATGATCCGGCCAGCACGCCTCCGGGTCCTGGAGATGTACAGATCCTGGAGAGATGGGAGCTTGCAGCCGATCACCTTCTCAGCAGTGCGCACGACGCGCTGCAGCCTTAGTCTGTCCCTGGCAGTGGCTCCTGCGTACCACACGGTTATGGAGGTGGTGAGGATGGACTCGATGATGGCTGTGTAGAACTGCACTAACATCTTGGTGGGTAGCTTGAGCTTCCTCAGCTGCCGCAGGAAGAACATCCTCTGCTGGGCTTTTTTGATGAGCGAGTTGATGGTCAGCTCCCATTTGAGGTCCCTGGTGATGGTAGTGCCTAGGAAGCGGAAGGAATCAGCAGTGGTGATGGGAGAGCCTGAGAGGGTGAGGGGGGGCAGAGGAGTAGTGACTTTCCTGAAGTCTACAATCATCTCCACTGTCTTCAGAGCGTTCAGCTGCAGGTTGTTATTGCTGCACCAGGACGCCAGCTGGGCCACCTCTCTCCTGTAGGCGGACTCGTCGCCGTTGGAGATGAGCCCGATGAGGGTGGTGTCGTCCGCAAACTTGATCAACTTGACAGACTGGTGGCTGGAGGTGCAGGAGTTGGTGTAAAGGGAGAAGAGTAGGGGGGAAAGTACACAGCCCTGGGGTGATCCGGTGCTGATGCTAGTATAGTCTGAGACAGTCTTTCCCAGCCGCACATGCTGCCTCCGGTCCGTCAGGAAGTCGATGATCCACCTGCAGAGGGAGTCAGGCACGTTGAGCAGGGACAGCTTGTCCCGGAGCAGAGCGGGGCGGATGGTGTTGAATGCGGAGCTGAAGTCCACAAACAGGATCCTGGCGTAGGTTCCCGGGGAGTCCAGGTGCTGCAGGATGGAGTGGAGGGCCAGGTTGACTGCATCGTCTACAGACCTGTTGGCTCGGTAGGCAAACTGCAGCGGGTCCAGGAGAGGGGTGGTGCAAGCCTGCAAGCCTTTTTATTCCCCACGGGAGTTTGCTTCTTTTATACTGATCGCTGTGTACGCCCCTCCCGACGCGGACACGCGCGAAGCTCAGCGCGTGCTCGCGGATCACATTCAACACACAGAGCGGAGTTTTCCAGACAGCAGGTGATACACCTGCTGTTTCTGGGGTCCTCGTCGTCCGGCAGTTCCGCTACATCTGGGCACAGGGATGTGAGCCTCCGAACCCAAGCCTCACTCACAATGGAGCGTGGGGCGGCGGTGGCTAACAGCATGGGCACCCTCACACCGTCTAGTTCCACCACCTGTTGCGGTCCAGACCATCCTTCAGGTCACGCAATGTTGACACCTTGTCTGCTGTCATCAGTGGCCAGGGGCTTCTCCACACATGGCCCTGGTTCTGCCTCGAGGCCCAGTTTCACGCCCTTAGCCCTGTTTGGGTGCGAAACTAGCCTGTCAGCTAGCCTGTCCATAGGCTCTGACTGAGTCGTTAGCTCTCCCAAGCTAACTAGCTCCGGCGTGTCCAGCGCCACCAGCCTCTTCGCCCGCAACTCTCTGGCCCTCGCCCGCAACTCTCTGGCCCTCGCCCACTCCCTAACTCATGCCCAGCGAGTCGAGAATCCTTTGGCTTTCCGCGCCGAGGTTACAGGCCAGAAGGGCCCGCCACTGTCTCCCGTCAAGCCGAGGGAAACCCAGCGAGTCGACATACTCCTCGAATTCCCGTCTCCATTGCGGCCAGAAAATTAATGGCTCACCCGGGCTCTGCAGAAACAGCAACAGCTGCTGATTAAACCAGCACGCTCCCATTGGTCTCCTAGTCGCCAAATATTATATCGGGAAATGACATGAGATGGAGAGCTTATTGAGGGACATCCAACGCAGCTTTATTATACAGAACGCTCAACTATATACAGAGTGAGCCGTGCCCACCTGATGTCATCCTGTGGGTGGGCACGGCATCCCAGACACCCAAATCCCATACACAACAAACAGCATGTCTAGTTTTATGCAGTTTGCTGCTGAGTGCTTCTTTATTGAACTTCAAAACTTACAAAGTTTAATTGAAATACAAACTTTTGCCTCTTAAAAATAAGAGATCTATCTGTAAAAAAATGTCTGTTGATTTTAGAGTTAAAAACCGTAATATCATGAGAGTGAATAAACAATGTCAAGGTAAAACAGTGTTTCTTTAACAGTGAATTAGCTTGAATTTCTCTTAGCATCAAAACAATAATTAATTATTTGCCTTTTGTTCTTCTTAAAGAAAGAAAGGAGATATTTTTACCTTCTTTTCTTTACATGTTTCAACTGTTCACTGCAGTCTTCATCAGAAGTGTCAGCTGATTGCTGCCAGGTGTCATTTATCAGCTGACTTTCACAGGCAGGGCCAGCCCGGCAGAACTTGTCAGATCCACCAAACTGGCCTGCTTTCTGCCATCCGATGGTCGCCCTACATTGGAGAAACTAGAAGACACAGCTGGACGAGCTGCGTCTGCTGAGAGAAACCTGGAGAGAGTGGAGAGACTGCTGTGTGTTTGTTTTCACGGAGACATGGCTCCACCACAACATCCCTGACGAGGCCATTCAACTGGAAGATATGGCGACGTTCCGTGCCAACAGGGAAACGGCGAGCTCCGGTAAGAGCCGGGGGGGTGGGCTATGCATCTATGTTAACAAGAACTGGTGCGTCAATGCCACGTTAGTGTCTAAACACTGCTCTCCGTTGGCAGAGTTCCTTATTGTAAATTGTCGGCCATATTATTTGCCGAGGGAATTCAGCAACGTGTTTGTAGCTGGTGTTTACATAGTGCCAAGCGCTAATGCTAAAGCTAATGCTAAGAAGGCACTCGGGGAACTGCACAATGCGATTAGTGAAATCCAAACTTCACACCCGGACAGTTTTGTGGTGGTTGCGGGGGATTTTAACCACACCAGCTTAAAGACTGTGCTCCCCAAGTTTAAACAATGTGTAGACTTTAAGACCAAAGGAGAGAATATGTTGGACTTAGTGTACACAAACACAGATGCATATAAGGCGATTCCCCGCCCCCATCTCGGCCTTTCTGATCACATATCCATGATGCTGCTGCCTGCCTACAAACCTTTATTGAAGCGCAGCAGGTCAGCAGTGAAACAAATTAGAATTTGGCCAGAGAGTGCAACCTCTGCACTGAAAGACTGTTTTCTTCACACAGACTGGGAGGTCTTCAAAATAGCAGCCTCCCAGGAAGACAAGACAGATGTGGAGGAGTATGCTGATACAGTCACCAGCTACATCGCGAAGTGCACAGAGGATGTCATTACAGTGAAGACCATCACTATGCGGGGTAACCATAAGCCCTGGATGACTGCAGAGGTGCGCTCGCTGCTTACAGCCAGAGATGCAGCCTTCAGAGCGAAGGACAGGATCGCTCTCCGCTCAGCCAGGTCTGCGCTCTCAAAGGAAATTAAGGCGGCAAAGCGCACCTATGCGGAGAAAATCCAGGGACACCTCTGTGACACTAGGAACACCAAGCAGATGTGGCAGGGAGTTCGGACACTGACGGGCTATAAGTCTAGGCAGGGGGTCGATGATGATGACGCTTCACTTCCAGACAGGCTTAACGACTTTTTTGCACATTTTGAAGCATCAAACTCGACAATCAGAGGGAGGGCTGGCCCACCCCCACCATCGGTCGGACCAGCTTTTACCATCAACACAGCGGACACACGGAGGACCCTAACCAGAGTCAACCCACGCAAAGCTGCAGGTCCGGACAACATTCCAGGACGTGTGCTCCGAGACTGCGCGAGCGAGTTGGCGGATGTCCTGACTGACATTTATAACATCTCCCTGAGTCAGGCCATCGTTCCCAGATGCTTCAAGACCTCTATCATTGTACCGGTGGCAAAGAAACCAGTTGTGTCCTGTTTGAATGACTATCGTCCTGTTGCACTGACACCAATTGTGATGAAGTGTTTTGAACGGCTTGTCAAACCACACATTACAGCCTGCCTCCCTGCATCACACGACCCGCTCCAGTTTGCATATCGTTCAAACCGCTCCACGGAGGATGCTATAGTCACCACCCTACACTCTGTCATCACCCACCTGGACCAGAAAGACACCTACGCCAGACTCCTGTACATTGATTTCAGTTCAGCATTCAACACCATTATTCCCCAGAGACTGATGGAGAAATTACTCCTTCTCGGTCTGAACACCGCCACATGCCTCTGGATCCTGGATTTCCTGACTGAGAGACCTCAGTCTGTCCGGGTTGGAAACAACATCTCCAACTCTGTCGCGCTGAGCACCGGATCCCCTCAAGGCTGTGTACTCAGTCCACTGTTGTTTACACTTCTAACACATGACTGTGTATCCAGACACGAGGGGAACCAGATTATTAAGTTTGCAGACGACACCACGGTGGTGGGACTTATTCAGAGGGATGAGGAATCAATGTACAGGGAAGAAGTGAGAGACCTGGAGGGCTGGTGCAGGGAGAACAATCTGGTGCTCAACGTGGACAAAACGAAGGAGATGATTATCGACTTCCGGCGGTCACAGCCTGAGCACGTCCCCCTCAGCATCGGTGGCTGTTTAGTGGAGAGAGTGGAGAACATCAAGTTCCTCGGAGTGCAGATCTCGCAGGACCTGACCTGGAGCAAGAATTCCTTGGGGATCAGGAAGCGGGCTCAGCAGAGACTGCACTTCTTGAGGAAACTCAAACAGGCCTCTCTCCCCATCTGCATCCTCAGGATCTTCTACAGAGGTGTGGTGGAGAGTGGTTTGACGTACTGCATTGCTACATGGTACTCCAGCTGCAGTATGTCAGACAAAAAAGCCCTGCAGAGGATAGTCAAGGGGGCTGAGAGGGTAATTGGAGTCTCCCTCCCCTCTGTCCAAGAACTTTTTCAGAACCGTTGTAGGAGCAGGGCACTGAACATTGTCAAGGACCATTCTCACCCTCTGCATAAACACTTTGAACTTCTTCCATCTGGTAAACGATTCCGGAGCATCAGAGGCAGAACCACCAGACTGATCAGCAGCTTCCTTCCACAAGCTGTCAGGATGCTGAACAGTTGACCCGGAATCTCTCATACACACTACTGCACCTACGGACATTTTGTATATTATTTGTATATTATAGTTAGTTAGTTTTTTTTCCCAAGTATGTCTCAGGGATGTGTGAATGGATGGGGGGGTGGGGGTGGGGGGGTGAAGCTATGTGGGAGTGTGTCTTAAATCATGCTGCTTCTATTTATATGGATGCCGAGAGAAACGCAATTTCATCTTGCCTGCACTACAGTTGTATGTACAGCAATATGACAATAAAGTTTGATTTGATTTGATTTGATCATTCACGACAAGGAAAAAAGAACACCACAAGGAATGTGCGAAGGAAACACAAGGACAGCTCACAAGATCACAAAAAGAAAATACAGAACAAGCAACATTAAAATCAGCAATATCAGATCACTGCAAAAGAAATAATCACATCATGGGCTGGAACAATGCAAAAACTATTGAATCGGAGAGTAACCGACACAAACGTTGGATCAAGGAGGCCAGAAATCAGGAAGCAGGGAAAAGACAGCATGAATCGGGATGAAGGGGCATTTATTTTTTCCCACACCTGAGACTACATTCTCCAGAGACCATCAGACATCAGAAAGCGAGGCCGGCTTGGTGGATCTGACAGTTCTGCTGGACTGGCCCCGTCTACGAAAGTCAGCTGATAAATCACACCTGGCAGCAATCAGCTGACACTGATAAAGACTGCAGTGAACAGTTGAAACATGTAAAGAAAAGAAGGTAGAAACATCTCCTTTCTATCTTTGTCTTTAATAAGCACAAAAGGCAAATAATTAAGAATAAGACAAAATTAACCTACTCGAGCTAATAAGTAATGTTTATTTTCTGCAAAAAAGCTAAATCTTGCAGACCATTCAAAGAAACATTATGTAAGATTTTCACATTAAAATAATGTTTTCAAGATTATTTTGTCAGCGCATCAACCTTTGACCAGGTGAATTTCACTTCCTCCATAGGCTGAGCTGGCGTGCTTCTGCAACAACAATGAAAAGACTACAACTATGGTGATTATGACCTCGGTCCCAACAGTCAATCACAGGGCACTACTGTAGCCACCAGCAATTAAGCACCTTGTGATTGGCTGTAGGGATTGAGGTCATAGCCGCCATAATTGTAGTCTTTTCAGTGTTCTTTCCTGGAACACGAGAGTTACATATAGTGCTGCTTTAACCCATAACATATCATTGGGTGAGTGTGACCACAAGGACAGAAAAGTGCTCTTAGTTACCTTGCAGTAATGTACAGTAATTGCTGTAAATAGTATTTAAACTTGTTTGAGTAATTGTCTCTGCAATTGTGTCTGTTTTTTATCTGGCATAATGTTGAATAGCACCATGAGTGAGATGGTGCTCACAGGGAATCACCACCCCCATGTTGCACACAAGGAAGCAATATATAAACAAAGGCATAGAGAAGCAGACCTGGTGCCTGATGTTATACAGTTAGGTTAATATATATTTGGACACTGTCCAGTTTTGTTATTTAACCCCTTGCACTCCGGTCAATTTCCCTAAAAACGCCAAAAAATAACATGCCCAAAGTAAATCGAAAGCTGTTCTTCAACCCTTTGCAGCATCTTCATGGGGCTGGTCTCATTTAAAAGAAAATACCTTGAATTTTTTGGCAAAACAGTCATAATCTCTCTAAGTGCTCTGGCCACTGAGTTACAGTCATCTAAACATAGTGAACTTGAAGAAAATAAATTTGGCCTGGGTGTTTTTTTGGATACAAATGCTTGCAAATAACACACAGCTTCAGATCCGGGCTGGAAAATGCAACAGAAATGTAGAACCAAGTGTTATCCAGCTGAGGTCCAAATTTTGTAACAATACCACAAAAAATGAATATATTACACAGCTTTTTCCTCAGGTAGTTCCCAGGCGTTTTTGAACTGTGCCAAATTGTGCCAAATGGCACAGTTTGGAAAAATGTCTGTAACTTTTGAATGATTCAATATAGAAGCTTCATCTGGGGCTTTAATGAAAGGTGACACTCAGGGCTGTGTGTGTGTGTGGGGGGGGTTGTCCCCCCCTCGTTACAGAGGACAGACATCGCCCGTTGTGCCACAGTCCGTCATGCAGCGATGACGCACAGCTGTAATTTACCGATCGGTCAAAAGTCATTTTGATTACAATTTTCAGGGATAAAGAATAATTTAGCTTAGAACACTTACCTCTTCACAGCAGAAGCGGAGCTGGCAAACTTCTTCCTCATTGTCAGACAAACGCGACGCTGGTCTCGCGACCCGATCAAAACATAATTCCATTATTGCGGTTTTGGCGAACGATTTTTCAAAACAAATAACAGTAGTAATTAAAAAAAGACTGGCGAACGTGTGTGTGTCACTCAGCCTTCGTCGTCGGCCTCCGTCAGTCTATGATGACCATGGAAGAGAATCCTAAGCGTCTACGTCTACTCTGCTGGAATAAAAACAAAAAAGCACCGCCTGTGGCTGAACATGCCGATGCGCAAATGGAAGTCCCTGTCACACAGGTCACACTTGTGGATGGTCTCCGTGCTGCTGGGTCTCTGGGGTTCTTCCTGTGGGTCCTTTTTTTCATCTGCTGCAGCAGTCAGTCTCTCTTCGCCCAGCCTTACACAAAACAGCTTGCGAACTTCTGTGCTTCAAATGGCTCGCTGCATTCACAGCGTTGGTAGGCCGGTCCTTCTTGCTAGGTTTTCAGTCATTGGTTCTTCAAGGTTTCAGAAACCCAATTCAAGGCTCTTATTAGTCGAATGAAAGGTCAATCATATCCGATCTGTTCACGGCTGTGTCTGTAGTGGGAGAACGGAAGTGCAGCTTTTTTTTCCAGTGCGCTCTTAGGACGCAGCGCCCTCGTGCATCCTAGAGCGCACGAGAGCGCCCTCTGTGTGCTGTGGTGATGCAGAGACCTGCCCGTCCGCGGTACACCGGAGTGCAAGAGGTTAAGCTCTTTGCTAAAATATATTCAAGACACACTTATATAATCAATACTGGCTTAAAGTTTAGAATCTCAGCTTTAATTTGAGGGTGTTGAAATCCAAATTGGAGTTATGGTTTAGAAATCACATTTTTATACAAAAACTCCTCATTTCAGGGGCTTAAAAGTAAATGGACAAATGACTCAAAAGTTATTTCATGGGCTACATGGGCTATTTCCTCATTAATCCACCACCAATCAAGCAGGCAAAAAGGTCTGGAGTTGATTCCAGATGTGGCATTTGCATTTGGAAGCTGTTGCTGTGATCCCGCAACATGCGGTCAAAGGAGATCCCAGTGAAATGAAACAGACCATCCTTAGGCTGAAAAGGAGAAGTCCATCTGAGAGATAATGGTAATGTTAGGAGTGGCCACATCAACAGTTTGGTACATTCTGAGAAAAAAAAAAAAAGAGTACACTGGTGAGCTCTGGAACTCAAAAAGGACTGCACATCCACAGAAGACAACAGCGGTGGATGATTGCAGGATTCACCGCTGTTGGATCCTGCAACCAAAACCCATTCACAACATCTACCCAAGTAAAGAACACTCTACAAAGAAGTTGGTGTGTATCCAAGTCTACCATAATGAGAGAAATTCATTAGAGGAAATACAGACACTAAACCACACAGTGCAAACCATTAATCAGCCTCAAAAATAGAAAGGCCAGAGTAGACTTAGCAAAAAAAAAAAAAAAAAAAAAAAAAAATCTAAAGAGCCAGCAAAGACCTAGAACAGCATTTTTTTGGATAAATGAAACCAATATCAACCTGTACCAGAATGATAAATGGCATTCATTTACACTACCGTTCAAAAGTTTGGGGTCACCCAGACAATTATTTTGTGTTTTCCATGAAAAGTCACACTTATTTACCACCATGAGTTGTAAAATGAATAGATAATATAGTCAAGACATTGACAAGGTTAGAAATAATGATTTGTATTTGAAATAATAATTTTTTCCTTCAAACTTTGCTTTCGTCAAAGAATCCTCCATTTGCAGCAATTACAGCATTGCAGACCTAACATGATTGCACAAGGGTTTTCTAATCATCCATTAGCCTTCTGACGCAATGAGCAAACACATTGTACCATTAGAACACTGGAGTGATAGTTGCTGGAAATGGGCCTCTATACACCTATGTAGATATTGCACCAAAAACCAGACATTTGCAGCTAGAATAGTCATTTACCACATTAGCAATGTATAGAGTGTATTTCTGATTAGTTTAAAGATATCTTCATTGAAAAAAGTGCTTTTCTTTCAAAAATAAGGAAATTTCTAAGTGACCCCAAACTTTTGAACGGTAGTGTATATAGTGCTTTTTTCTCATTTCTGGATGACCAAAGCACTTTACACATCCTACTATCCACCCATTCACGCACACAGATGGTGGCAGAGCTGCCAAACACACAGGCGCAAGCCTGGCCACCAGGAGCAACTGGGGGTTCAGTGTCTTGCTCAAGGACACTTCAACATGCAAGGCAGTCATTGCACTTCAGGCAATGACATTTTAAACCCATATTGACTATATAATTGTATCCTGAATATATTTTGCTAAACATCTAAAATAACAAAACTTGTGTCAGTGTCCAAATATATATGGACCTAACTGTGTGTCAAGCTTCCTAGGTCTTCCTTTAAAGCTCACCACCATATAATACTTTGAGCTATTTTCTAACAAAAATGACCTGAGACCACATCTTCTTAAGTTCTAAATTTGATTTGATTTTGTATACTTTATTGATCCTCAGAGGGGAAATTCAGGGCGTCCACCTGGATGGATGAAGCAGCCACAGTACGTCGCTATCCCATCACCATTCACACACACATTCACTCCTAGGGCCACCTTAAGAGTCTCCACTTAACCTAACCTGCATGTTTTTGGCCTGTGGGAGGAAACCGGAGAAATCCCACGCAGACACGGGGAGAACATGCAAACTCCACATAGATCACTGTTGGTCTGGGGCTGGGATCAAACCCGGGATCCCATGGCCAAGGGTGAGTTGCTGTGCTGCCACAGTGCTAACTAAAGACACATTTGTCTATGTGTCCTGTAATGCCTGAGTTCAAAGACACATGGTCTATATGACATCATAAAGACACTTTGTCTGTGTCCTGTGATGCCTGAGTTCAAAGACACATGGTCTATGACATCATAAAGACACATTTGTCTGTCATAGGATGTCCTATGATCTCTGTGGTCAATGTGACATCAGAAAGACACATTTGTACTATGTGTCCTATTCACATTTGTCTATGTGTCCTATGATGCCTGAGTCCAAAGACACATGGTCTATGTGACATCATGAAGACACATTTGTCTGTGTCCTATGGTGCCACATTTGTCTATTGCCATATTTCCACTATCATAGTTCTGCTCGACTCTTTTCGTTTTGTTACTACTCTTTTCTCCTGCGGTTGCGCATCCATTACAACCGTATAAAGCCGTGTATTGCTGGGGGTGGGCGGGATTGAGGCGGCGCCACACTCTGCTGACGTAAAGCACGCGACCGAATCCTCCACAACAAAGAAAAAAGCGGAGGATTTCCACAGTGGTCACTATTCTTCTGTGGGTTTTTTAACACAATGAATGTCTTTAACGAGACAAGAGAATTTTACAGGAGAAGACGACGTGGATTTTTTTTTTTTTTTTTTTTGTTACTTATTTGTACCCGTAGGTAGATTTGGTTTGCAGTCTGGTGACAAGCCACCGGCTGCCGGTCGCTGCGTGCGCGAGCGCCCTAAACCTACATGTTTTTGGTATGCGGGAGGAAACCGGAGAAATCCCGGAGTAAACCCACGCAACACGGGGAGAACATGCAAACTCCACACAGCTCACTGTTGGTCGGGGGCTGGGATCGAACCCACAATCTCATGATCCCCGCGGTCCCCCGGCTGAGGGTAAACTGTGCTGCCACAGTGCTAAACCACTGCGCCACCGTGCAGCCCACGGTGGATTGAGACAACACACGTTGGAGCAGGAGAGGAGAATAGCGGTTGCCCAGGAGGAATCTGAAGCAGCTACATATGAAGCTGCATATGAATTGACCTTGGAATTATATGTGGAAACTTGTTATACTTCCAGTTGTAACTTACAAAATAATTAAAAATATTATAAAAAAGCCAATCCAAATCTAGGCCCATTTTTTGTATTGTATTGTGTATCATTTGAGTATCATTTTCCAATCTATTGTTATTTATAAGCGTTATCTGTTCAGTGATGGGTAATTACACACTAAAACAACGTAGAAAATGACTGCAAAGAAAATGCTGCAGCTAGACAACTCACTTTTGGTTTGCTGAAATTGCCAATTGACCTTGGAATTATATGTGGAAACTTGTTATACTTCCAGTTAACTTTAACTTACAGTATGGCGCACATTTAGGGCGCATATATGGCATGCTTGTATGGTACGCATCTTCTCTCACATGTATTTAGTAGGCATGATGGTGCATACTCTACAGACTTCAAACGTCCAAAAGGACCTGACCCGGCAGAGACCTCAGCAGGTGTGAAGTGGTTTCTGGAGAGACGGGAAGTCAGAGACAATGTCCCAGCAGGAGCCCCCGAGACAATAGAGACGCCAACGAGCCTCTGAGGCTATATGTTTACTGAAGGACTGTGGATTGAAGGTGTGATATTTGATGTGGGGGGTTTTGTGTCTCTGGGGGTATAAGAGCTGTGAGGAAAGATTGTCCTGTCTCTTTTGTTGAGATACTTGCTGTTAGAGGATGAGACTGCAAATAAACCTTTCCTGAGAAATAAACTCAGTCTCGTTTGTGAAGGCATCCTCTACAACAGAATAATTAAAAATATTATAAAAAAGCCAATCCAAATCTAGGCTCATTTTTTGTATTGTATTGTGTATCATTTGAGTATCATTTTCCAATCTATTGTTATTTATAAGCGTTATCTGTTCAGTGATGGCTAATTGCACACTAAAACAACGTAGAAAATGACTGCAAAGAAAATGCTGCAGCTAGACAACTCACTTTTGGTTTGATGGAATTGCCAATTGACCTTGGAATTATATGTGGAAACTTGTTATACACTACCGTTCAAAAGTTTGGGGTCACTTAGAAATTTCCTTATTTTTGAAAGAAAAGCACTTTTTTCAATGAAGATAACTTTAAACTAATCAGAAATACACTCTATACATTGCTAATGTGGTAAATGACTATTATAGCTGCAAATGTCTGGTTTTTGGTGCAATATCTACATAGGTGTATAGAGGCCCATTTCCAGCAACTATCACTCCAGCGTTCTAATGGTACAATGTGTTTGCTCATTGCGTCAGAAGGCTAATGGATGATTAGAAAACCCTTGTGCAATCATGTTAGGTCTGCAATGCTGTAACTGCTGCAAATGGAGGATTCTTTGACGAAAGCAAAGTTTGAAGGAAAAAATTATTATTTAAAATACAAATCATTATTTCTAACCTTGTCAATGTCTTGACTATATTTTCTATTCATTTTACAGCTCATGGTGGTAAATAAGTGTGACTTTTCATGGAAAACACAAAATAATTGTCTGGGTGACCCCAAACTTTTGAACGGTAGTGTACTTCCAGTTAACTTTAACTTACAAAATAATTAAAAATGTTATAAAAAAGCCAATCCAAATCTAGGCCCATTTAGAAAATGACTGCAAAAAAAATGCTGCAGCTAGACAACTCACTTTTGGTTTGATGGTGCAGCGGCATGAAAAAATAAGCAGCGATGCTGTGGTTTTAAGTAGAGTTTAGTAATCATACCGCCGTCACGAGCTCCGCTCCCGGCCGCGCCGGGAACGAGCTCAGCGGCTCTCAGAGAAGGAGGACACAAGGTCTGTGTCCAGCAGCAGCAGTTGAGGAAGTGGAATTGAGAGGGCGAGTTACAGAACCTGTGCAGTATTTATACCCAACTCAGACAATACATCAAAGAGCGGATTCACAGCAGTTGGTACGATCAAAGGGACTGCAGAACAGGCATGAGACATTTGCATTTAAGAGACCTACATAACAATAGGCAGATTTGCTAGCCTCTGCTCCAGGTGTAGGACAAAGAGGTTACAAGGCACATCTACATATTGATCTCAGCCTCTAGGTCACAGTAAGGACAGGACGCATGAACACTATACATGAATGGCACATTACATCACAATACATGAATGGCACATTGCATCACAATACATGAATGGCACATTACATCTCAGTAGTGCAGCGGGAAAAACCAAGAGAAGAGAGCTGACTGTCCTGTGTGTTGTGGGGGGGTTGAATCAACCCGCCACAGAATTGCCAATGAACCTAGAAATTTTATGATGAAACTTTTTTTAATCCTATTCAATACTGTGACATTGTCACACTGCCCAACACCAAATTATAATTTTCTTTTTCAAAACGAAGATCACTATGGATCTATTGAATCAGAATAGCATAGGTTTATCATATTCATGTCAACGTTTACAACATCGAAAATGTTATGTTTGGGTTTACATGTATGGGTATTTTCGCTTTATATTATACTAGACTGCTTATAATGTATTGGAATTCTCAGAATTTGGAATGCCGATAGAATATTCAATTCACATGTACTTATGGCTGTGTTGTGAGACATGTATATGTTGGACACTGCATATGTGATTTAACCACGATGAAGGGGAGCCAGCTCCCTGCGGTGCGGAGCCACAGAGCCTGGACCCCCTGCGGAGGACAGGGGACAGAAGACTTCCTGACCACTGAGGCTCGAGAGGAGAGAAGGGGGAGTTATGTAAATAAAAGGCTAATGAATGTGAATAAAGAGATTTTGAGATAGATGTGTGATTTCCCCCGCGAGGGAAATGGTTTGATGTGAGAATGTTTAAATGAGAGAACTTTGGTGTGTTCACTCTCTTTGTTCGCTGCTCAGGAATGAGAGCAGACAGTGGAATGGTTACTTGAAATAAACTGAAATTAAAGGCAATTCGGTTTCGTTATTCAAGTCTCCCCACATTGGTGACTGACGACGTTGAGAATGAACGAAGAAATTCTCAGGGTCCCAGACTCACAGCGCTCAGAGCTGGCGAGCGCAGTGGCCGTTAAGCTGCCTGATTTCTGGCAGGATAACCCACGGTCGTGATTTCTGCAAGCAGAGTCGCAGTTCGCGCTCGCAGGAGTAACGGTGGATGACACTAAGTTCCACCATGTCATCGCTAAACTGGACAACAGCACAGCTCGGTGCGTGCAAAGCTTGGTGGAGCAGCCACCCGCGACCGACAGGTACGGCAAGCTGAAATCCACCCTCATCAAGTTTTTCACCCCCTCGGCTGAAGTGAGGACGAGGAGGATCCTGTCTTTGCTAGACCAAGGTGGACACAGGCCGAGCGCCCTGATGGAGGAGATGATACAGCTGAGAGGGTTGGACAACGATGATTTCATTTTTCAGTTCATCTTCCTCTCCAACCTCCCGGCGCATGCGAGAAGCACGCTGGCCGGCAAAAAGTGTCACACCCTGGAGGAGTTCCGGGAGCTGGCCCAGGAGGCAGATGGGATCCTGGACGCCTGCGGCGGGCAAGCAACCACAGCGGCGACCCGAGACAGCGGGGAGCCAGAGGCGGCAGAACCAGACTGGCCGACGACGGCGGCAACACGGCCGCGACGAGGTGGAGCCAATAGCCCGGTGGCAGAGGCGCGGGCACGACACAGCGGAGGAGAAGATCTCTGCTTTTACCATCGGAGGTTCGCAGAGAAGGCACGCAGGTGTGTGCCGCCCTGCATCTTCAGGAGTTCGGGACACGGCAAGACCGGGGGTCGCTAGCAGCTTCGACCCTCGGAGAACGCAACAAGCTGCTCTACATCACGGATGCGCGCTCCGGACGAGAGTTCCTCATCGACACCGGAGCACAAGTGAGCTTCATCACCCCAACATACGCGGACCGGGTGGCTGGACCCCACGGTAGCGGAGCTACAGCGGCAAATGGCTCGAACATCAACACCTACGGGAGAAGGACCTTGCCTTTGTGCTTACATGGCCGCACATATGAATGGACTTTTGTAATAGCGGCGGTGAGTTTCAACATGTTGGGCGCGGATTTTTTGTGTTCACACAATCTGTTAGTTGATCTTGCTAATAGACGGCTGGTAAATGCACTCTCTTTTTACTCTCTCCCCTGTTCAGCTCGAGTGTCCCCGCCACCAGTACAGACCCACGTCGCTACAGCAGGTGGTAAGTTTCACACACTCCTCACCCAATTTCCAGCGCTCACTGTGCCCAGTTTTTCAGCGACGGTCGCGAAGCACGGGGTGAAACACTTTATCCCCACGTCTGGTCCTCCCGTGTTTGCAAAAGCTCGGCGCTTGGATGCAGTTAAGCTCGCCATTGCGCGCGAGGAGTTCGCCAGCCTGGAGAGGCTGGGCATCGTTCGTAGGTCGAAGAGCCCGTGGGCTTCGCCGCTGCACATGGTACCGAAGGCCGATGGCTCCTGGAGACCGTGCGGGGATTACCGCAGGCTAAACAACGCTACGGCGCACGATCGTTATCCCATCCCGCACATTCAGGATTTTTCGGTGCACCTGGCGGGGGCGCGCATTTTTTCAAAGATTGATCTAGTTCGCGGCTATCACCAAGTCCCGGTCCAACCGGAGGACATTCCTAAAACAGCGGTAATAACCCCGTTCGGACTTTTCGAATTTTTACGCATGCCGTTTGGTCTCAAAGGGGCGGCGCAAACATTTCAGCGGATGATGGATGCCGTGTTACGCGATCTCCCTTTCGTGTTTGTGTACCTCGACGACATTTTGGTCGCGAGTACTTCAGAGGACGAACACGAAACGCACCTCACAGCAGTTTTTAGGAGGCTGGGAGAGCACGGCTTAATAGTTAACCCAGCCAAGTGCCAGTTCGGCGTCGAGCGGATCAATTTTTTGGGTCACCGCGTCTCCCCGGAGGGAGCGGTTCCGTTACCAGAGAAAGTACGCGCGGTAGCGGATTTTCCCCGTCCACAAACGGTCAAATCACTACAGGAATTCTTGGGGATGGTGAATTTTTATAACCGATTCCTGCCCCACGCAGCTCAAATCATGCAACCGTTATATGCCGTGCTCAAAAAACAAAAACCGACCCAGGCGGTCGAATGGTCCCCGGAGCGGGAGCGCGCGTTCACAGAGGTTAAAAAAGCCTTGGCTGACGCTGCGCTCCTGGCCCACCCAGACCCTGCAGCACGTATCGCGCTGACGACAGACGCTTCAGATTTAGCCATAGGGGCCGTTATTGAGCAACAGGTAGCCGGAGTTTGGCAGCCTTTGGCTTTCTTTAGCAAATCTTTAAGCGCGGCTGAACGAAAATACAGCGCGTTTGACAGAGAACTGTTGGCGCTGCATTTGGCTATTCGTCATTTCCAGTTCTGGCTGGAAGGACGGTGCTTCACCGCTTATGTGGACCACAAGCCGCTCACATATGCCATGGCCAAAATTTCAGATCCGTGGTCCGGCAGGCAGCAGAGGCAGCTGGCCGCAATCTCGGAATTTACCACTGACATTAGGCACGTCGCGGGCAAATTCAATGTAGTAGCGGATTGTCTCTCACGCACGTTCACGACCCCAACACGCGCAGAGGCAGAACGGGCCACCGTGACCGCGCCGCAGGAGAGCGGCACGGTGGCGCGCGCAGCCCCGGTGCACGTGGGTATAGATTACGCAGCCATGGCAGCGGACCAGGGGGCGGACGCAGACGTGCGCGCGCTCCAGTCTGGACCAACAGGGTTGAGGCTGGAGAGCAAGTGTTTACAAACCGGTATGCCCCCCCGATCTGCGACATGTCGACGGGGCGCCCGCGTCCGGTGGTTCCGGCCACGTGGCGCCGCCGTGTTTTTGACTCGGTCCACTCACTGGCGCACCCGGGGGTGCGCGCGTCGGTGAAACTAGTGGCGGAAAAGTTTGTTTGGCCGTGCCTGCGCAAGCACGTGAAGGAATGGGCAAAAACCTGCATTTCCTGTCAACGGGCCAAAATTCACAGGCACACAAGAGCCCCGTTAGAACCGTTCCGCATTCCGGCCAGAAGGTTCGACCATGTGCACGTCGACCTTGTGGGCCCCCTACCGGCATCACAGGGGTTCACGTATCTTTTGACAATGGTGGACCGCACCACACATTGGCCGAAAGTGGTCCCACTTGCGACGACCACGGCCGCGGAGGTGGCTCGCGTTTTTTTAACGGCTTGGGTGGCGCGCTTCGGGGTTCCGTCGGACATTACGTCCGATAGAGGACCGCAATTCATCTCTGAGCTGTGGTCAGCGATGGCCAACGGCTTAGGAGCCAAAATTCACCGCACTACGGCTTACCACCCTCAGGCCAATGGTTTATGCGAGCGTTTTCATAGGTCTTTGAAGGCAGCACTCAGAGCGTCGCTCACGGATGCAGATTGGGTAAATAAACTTCCATGGGTTTTATTAGGGTTGCGTTCTGCGCCTAAAGAGGACTTAGACGCCTCCCCAGCGGAGCTGGTATTCGCACAAACTCTGAGGCTGCCGGGCGAGTTTTTACCAGAGCACCCAGAGCACCCACCTCTCTTGGCTCTGGGACCGTTAGTCGGCACGGGGGCAGACACGCTCCCGGGTCCGGTTCATCACGCTTTTCCACGAGTTTTCGTCCCCAAGGCTTTGAAAAATGCCGATTTCGTTTTTGTCAGGCGCAAAGCCCTTAAAGCAACGCTCAAACCACCTTACGAAGGGCCATTTCGAGTGCTGGAGGCAGGTGATAAGCAATTTGTGCTAGATTTTGGGGACAGAAAAGGGACAGTCAGTATTGACAGACTAAAACCTGCTTTTGTCATGAAGGACGTGTCTGTACCGGTCGCAGTGGTGCCTCGATGAGGCAGGCCCCCGCAGGGGGCAATTAATCACTCTCTTCCTCAGTCAACAGAGCCGAAGCAGAAAAGCACCGCAGGCAAGGCGGGGCCATCTCACAGCAGATTCGGCAGACGGCTGAAGCCCAAGCGGCGCACAGACTGAATGTTGGTGTTGATTATTCAGTAGTGAGTAAGGTGCTATTAAATTTTAGGAATTAGTCTGTTCTTCATCGTTTGGGGGGGGTTATATGGCTGTGTTGTGAGACATGTATATGTTGGACACTGCATATGTGATTTAACCACGATGAAGGAGAGCCAGCCCCCTGCGGTGCGGAGCCACAGAGCCTGGACCCCCTGCGGAGGACAGGGGACAGAAGACTTCCTGACCACTGAGGCTCGAGAGGAGAGAAGGGGGAGTTATGTAAATAAAAGGCTAATGAATGTGAATAAAGAGATTTTGAGATAGATGTGTGATTTCCCCCGCGAGGGAAATGATTTGATGTGAGAATGTTTAAATGAGAGAACTTTGGTGTGTTCACTCTCTTTGTTCGCTGCTCAGGAATGAGAGCAGACAGTGGGATGGTTACTTGAAATAAACTGAAATTAAAGGCAATTCGGTTTCGTTATTCAAGTCTCCCCACAGTACTTACCTTTTACCTAATTCGACTTTTACCTTTATCAGTGTCTACTGCTGAATGTAAATTACACCTGTGCAACTGATTACAATTTTACTTAAAAACTGTACCCAATGTAGAGCAATGGATACAGCAGTGGTAATATTTATTAAATTTAACAATAACAATTACATTACCATTAAAAATCTTGACACCTTTATGCCTGAACAGCGGCATTAGGGTCATATGAGGCAATGGAATGTGTATGTAATTATTCGCCTTTATCATCCAGTCTTATAACAGACAAACCACACTTTTATCCAAAACACTAACATTTTATTGCATTAGAAATATTCCTAAAACATGTTTACAAATGGGGAGCTTTCAGTACTTTGACCAGACTGCCAAAATGTCTTAGGAAGGCTCCATGGAAGGAAGCCGTCTCTGTCAGCTCATCCCTTCTTAATGCGGCTTCCTGCTCCTGGGCTAACTGCAGCATTTGATGGTGTCGTTCGTGCTGCTGTTGATGCTGTTCGAGCATCCTTTCATGGATCCGCATCTCCTCAGCATGATTCTGGGCAATCACTGATGCAAGGTCTGCAATGTTGTTGCACCTTTTCCTCTTGCCTATATGAAAGACAGAAGTCATTGTATTTAGATAACACTGGATCAAAACATGTCAGAAAAAATATTATGGAATTAAACTGTTGAAAGCCTGTGGTGGGATGCTTCGTTGCTGTATTTAAGCTCAACTGTCATGTTGCTGCCCCTCAGTAGAGTGGATTGTGCAACTTCTGGGGTGCTGTGGTTAGGCTACATCCCCCCTTCATTTCGAAAAGGATTAATTGGAAAAGTATTTTGATTTAATGGGTTATTTTTAAAAGAATTTCTTTGGACTGTGGCCTCATAAATTAGAATGGGTTAATAGTGTTAGCTGACGTGAATAATTTCAATCAAGCATGTTGATTTGAAGTCGGTACATGTGCTCCTTTTTTTTTTTTTGTGAAAATACTAAAGTATTTCCACCACCAACACACCTATAAAACTGGGCCAGGGTGGCTATGAACACCCCTGAATCTAGTATTTTTATAAAAGTACAAAGACATTTTAAATTACTTATTATGCGTCTATAGAAAATAACAATCACATATAAAAACAACCGGGTGGTAATTTTCAGTTTGTTGTGCCTTACCAGCACTTGACTGGGACATGCCAGATGGTGATGGACCTGGCGATGTGGCAGACAATGGTGTCGGCTCCGATTCCCCCCCCCCCCCCGAGAGACGCCGGAGTGTCCGGGCGGTCAAATGAGGCGGACCCCTGGGATGTGAAAACTGAGTATAGAAGGAAAAAACACACAATAAAGCTCACAAACAAAGTGCAACATGTACCGCAAACACAACATTTTTTAACCAGAATACAATAAGCTTACTTAAGCGTTTTGTTCATGTGAATACTGAAATAAAAGCGTGATTCCGCAGCTTAATGCGAGGTAGCAGCAAGGTACGGCGGTAGCTAGCTTAGTGGGTTAGCCATCACCACTAACAATTGCCCACAATCAAACAACTTTCTTTATTGCTTAAATAAAGTGCGCTTTTGACCGAAAGGCGAGAAGACGGACAATAACAAAACAACACTCACCGTCACCGTTTTCCAATTGCGTGGCCGTGTCGAGCCCAAATTCTCTGCCATTGCTAGCAGGCCGATGTCCGTAGATAGCGTCCATCTGCTAGTACCACTTCCACTCCTTCCTACTCGCACCACTGCGTCCGTTGTGGTCCTTTATGGCCCGATAATCGCTCTTCATTTTTTTTAGTTTTTCAGTCCGGTTGTACCCTTGGGCTGCCATTTGGTCGGACACCTCCTGGTATATAAGGACAGAAAAGTCCGCACCTCCTTGTTTGTCCATGGAATAAACTTGCGCGTGGACATCGTTATATGAGAACACAATTGTGAAGCCGGTCACCGCGGTTACTCGCTGAAATTACAAATGGCGGTCGTGTAGCTTCAACAGAAAACAGAAAACGAACGCTTTTTGAGCAGCTAATATACATATGTACATATGATCATCATAGGTAATAGCAAGTGCTATGATCGTGAGTGATACCTGCCGTTTTGATGACATTGATTGCGAGACACCTGTCTGTCTATATGTGTCTATGATATCACCTGTCTATATGTCAATATTACATCATATAGACATCATATCTTTATGACGGCTTTGTGAGTCCTACGATGCCTTAGATCATAGGATCATCATAGGACACCATGCAGACGTCATAGGCTGTCCTATGATGCCCTACCATCATGACACACAGATTTCTTGAATTTATAGATAATATCAATAAAACAACAACAACAACAATAATAATATTAACAAAAACAGTAAACAATAACACTGGTAAACAACAAATTTATTGTCTTAGTTTTTTTAGCTTATTGAGGACAGTTTTGATGTGCTTAATATAAAAATTATGCTGGTTTTGTTCAATCAGGTCAACTTTTTGAATTATGGCCACATGTCGTATTGGGTTTTTTTTTTTACATGTATGGGTATTTTCGCTTTATATGATGCAAAATTCTTTTTTATGTTTTGAAATTCTCCAAATTTTGAACAATGATGAGATAACATTCAATTTACATGTACTTACATTTATATAAAGGTAACTACATACACAGTACTAAGTTCTAAGTACAGGTTTTTACTTAGCACCTGATCGAGAGAAACAGTGACATTTTCGGGATCAGTGGTGCAAAATTGTCTTAAATCATTTGAAAAAACACAGACAGCTTACAAAAAAATAACTTTTGTAACCCTGTGTGATAATTAAACCTGCAAGCAGGTGTAAGCGGACCTTCGCACCCCCACGCGCCCGTGGGACCCGGTGCCCATCGTACCTTGCTGACTTGGAAACTTTCCCGTTGTCGTAGCAAATGCTGCGTGAATGTGATGGAGTAGCCTCGTCACTGACTGCAGGCATACAAACACTCAGACGGCTATATGCACATGCACTTACACACAACTATGTATTGTGGGTGATTTGCTAACTTAAATGACATGCACACATACACACACAGAAACGCGCGCATTCACCTGCCATATATTTTCTCATTTACTACTTTGTTCCAGCTTAGTTTAGTGATCATGAAGGGATTGTGTGCTCTGTTGAAGATAAAAATTTACAATAAGACAATTTGAAACAAGAATTTGCTTTAGAATGGTAATCGCTTTGCATTGCATATTTGGGATCAATTGATTTAAACTAGTGCATACCCATGCATGCCCGTAGTAGTAGTAGTAGATTAGTTCAGTAGAAACTGAGTATAAACAAGTATCTCTGCATGTTCGTAGAAAACAGATGTAAGCAAGGGTGTAAGCAAACACGTCAGCACTCACTTGTTCAGTGATGACTGCCGTTGATCTTTGATGATGCCATAGTGATTCTTATGATCTTTGGTGATTTCACAGCGAGTAATATGCTGAATCTGTTAGTGTGTGTGTCACGACCAAAGATCATAGGACCGCCTATGATGTTCCTATGATGTCTGCATGATGTCCTATGATGTTCCTATGTATAAAACGACTCCTTATGTGTGAAATGTCCTATGATGTTCCTATGTATAACAACTGATGGGTGAAAAAATTATCTGTCCTTGTACTGCATCACTCACGATCATAGGACTCTCTATGACATCATCAGAGATCAAACGCAGGCATCACTCATGCTCACTCATGATCATAGGACATCAGAGATCAAAGGCAGGCATCATAGAAGTTGCTAGGACATCAAAGATCATAGGACTCACTATGGCATCATAAAAGATCAAATGCAGTCATCACTCATGATCATAGGACTCGCTATGACATCAAAGATCATAGGACTCACTATGACACAATCAAAGATCAAAGGCAAGCATCACTGAATGAGTCATGATGTGTTTGCTTACACCTGCTTCTACGGGCATGCAGAAATACTTGCTGAGACCGCCTGGCAATCACTGTCCCTGGCCAGCCGACTATTCCACATCTCCTCGGTCTCAGCTTCTCTGTGCGTCGCCTGGCGTGCAACGTTGCTCTCTTTGCTGGAATTTCGGGCTTCAACTGTCATGCCTGGGAGGTACTGCTCCAACCTCAGCTGTCATGGGATCTTTCCTGACGTACAGCAGTTCTGCTCACTCTATTACTCTTCATCTATGTAGTGTCTGGTTTAAAGTAGTGTTGTGGCGGTTCGGTTTACCCCCACAACAGATAAGGACACTCAGCCCTCTTGTCTCTGTTTTTCCCGCTGCACTACTGAGATGCAATGTGCCATTCTGTATAGTGTTCATGCGTCTTGTCCTTACTGTGCTTTTAGCAAATAGCAGAACAGTGTAATGTGTATTAATGTCTACAGGCAGACGCATTTCGTCTGGCGCACCTCTGTGATGTTAATGATTGCCTTTCATCCATTGTACTCATGTGTGCTGTCCTCACTGTGACCTAGGGACTGAGAGCAATATGTCTCTCAAATGCAAATGTCTTATGCCTGTTCTGTTATCTCTTTGATCGTACTAACTGCTGGGGTATGTTCCTTTGATGTATTGTTATGGTCAAGTATATAAGCTGCAACTCTGTAACGCAAACTCTCTCTCTTCAACCTCTGCTGCAGACACGCACTCTGTGTCTTTACTGAGAGCCGTGGGCTCGCTCTCGGCGCTCATGCACGGCGCCGGGAGCGGAGCTCGTGACGGCGGTATGATTAATAAAACCTGCTTAAAGCCACGGCATCGCCGCTTATTTTTGTATGCCGCCGCACTGGTGACCCCTTGAACACGCACACGTTTTGTGCGAAAGCAACCTTCTGAGCTGCACTGGTGACCCGTTCTTCAGGATGAGATCTGTACGTCTGAGTTCTGCTCATCCACGCTGGACCGGCCGCGCCCGCAGTTCCTTCACAAGAGAGCGCGAGCACCTCGTCCCTTCTCCACGACGGCATCCTCCAGGGCCGGCGGAGAACGCAACACGCGGACCTGAACGCACCACGGCCAAGCGGTGCCCGAGATCGTCTATTCCCTCCTACCGCTCCAACGCATCTGCACGAGCCTCAGGGACAAAAGATCGTTTATTTCCTCTCACTGCTCCAACGCACCATGGCCAATCTACAGCCACAGCTCAACCTGGAGTTTATCGGCGCCGTCTGCGCTGATCTCCACCAAGTTTCTGCACCCTGACTCGCCACTCCAGCGGCCCACCCACGCACTGAACCCCCGCGCACGCATCGGGGAGTTACGAGGACGGCGCATCACGCACGGGACAAGTAACGGCTCCAGAGACCGCCATCGTCCTCCGCTGCTGCTCACAGAACCTTCAGGGCTGCCCGTTCACCTGAAGCAAGCACGCAGCTCGCCACTGGATTTTTTAATGGTCTTAGCCACGGCACGGCACAAAGGGATTTCAGCCGTCAGCTGTTCCCGGGGGCTTTGGGGTTGCTTCGGCACCTAAAGCCAACATGCCAGTCCCTCTGCTTTGTTTACTTTTTTCTTACAGCCGCTCCTGCTTTTCTTCATGGCCACGAGAGGAGTCAGAGACTAATTTTTCTTCTTGTGATCTCCGCACGCGCAACGGGACAGCCCCTCGACGTCGCGGAGCAGCAAGCAATTTTTGCGCGGCTCAGGACGATTTTACAGCTCCTGCCAGCACTTACTACCCCTCCCCTCCCTCCCCTTCCGCCTGCAGCGAGCTTCTCCCACAGCTCGCTCACACAGATGGATTATCGAGGTCTCGGCCCCCTGCCGCGCCCTCTGGGGGGGAGCGTGTGGTGGTTCGGTTTACCCCCACAACAGATAAGGACACTCAGCCCTCTTGTCTCTGTTTTTCCCGCTGCACTACTGAGATGCAATGTGCCATTCATGTATTTGTGATGCAAACATGCATGTATTGTGATGTAATGCGCCATTCTGTATAGTGTTCATGCGTCTTGTCCTTACTGTGCTTTTAACAAATAGCAGAACAGTGTAATGTGTATTAATGTCTACAGGCAGACACATTTCGTCTGGCACACCTCTGTGATGTTAATGATTGCCTTTCATCCATTGTACTCATGCGTCCTGTCCTCAATGTGACCTAGGGACTGAGAGCAATATGTCTCTCAAATGCAAATGTCTTATGCCTGTTCTGTTATCTCTTTGATCGTACTAACTGCTGGGGTATGTTCCTTTGAGGTATTGTTATGGTCAAGTATATAAGCTGCAACTCTGTAACGCAAACTCTCTCTCTTCAACCTCTGCTGCAGACACGCACTCTGTGTCTTTACTGAGAGCCGTGGGCTCGCTCTCGGCGCTCATGCACGGCGCCGGGAGTGGAGCTCGTTACGGCGGTATGATTAATAAAACCTGCTTAAAACCACGGCATCGCCGCTTATTTTTGTATGCCGCCGCAGTGTGTCCTATTCTTGATTGGGTAATTAGTATCTCTTCTTTCCTATTTCTGCCAACTCCCATTCCAGAGTTTACCTGATTTTGAAAGTCACAAAGATGTCTTCCTGTATCTACTGAGCCCTAATACTCTTTCCACTTTCCCACGATATAATTTTTAATTATTAATTTGCCTTCTGCCTTACTGAGTGAGATTTCCAGATTTACTGCTTCGAATTTTGATGATGGCATAGTGAGTCCTAAGTCCTCAGTGATGCAGTCCAAGGTGGGGGTAATTTTTGTCACACATAAGGAGTCGTTGTTCATAGGAACATCATAGGATATCATGCAGACATCATAGGAACATCATAGGAACATCATAGGCAGTCCTGTGCTCTTTGGCCGTGACAGACAGACACACTGACACACAGAGATTTCGTGAATTTATAGAGTGAGGTAGTCCACATATCCACATATGTGTTTTGCACTCAAGTGGATCAGGCACTGTAAACTGAAGGATTGTTCGGGTTATCAGTGGTACAGACATAGCAGCACCAGGTATGTTTTCACTTATATGAATGTCACAGATCTGATGTTTTACCCCAAATTTACAACACCCAAGCATATCGGTGCTTTTATTTGTTTACAGCATTAGCATGTTAGCAGCGGAGCTATAAAACTGAGCTTCAGTCTACAAGGCCACTTTTTAAGGCCATCTTCCTATCCCTAGATAGTCGTGGGAAGTGGTACAATTATATTACTGTTTTTGAAGCGCAACAGGCCGTGTTCCCACATTTCTGATGCCGAAGTCATTGTTTTGTTTTGTTTTGTTTTTTATTTAAGTTTTTGTAAAGGGTATACATGTCATTACAGCATTGCATTGTTTACATTTTCATCACATATTCCACCCTTTTTTTTGTTTTTTAACATGGGAAAAAAAATTATTACAACACCCTTTTTTTATGTGAAAGAAAAAGAGAAATTAAAAGAAGAACTAAAAGCAAAACAAACAAAAACAAAAAACAAAAAACAAAAACAAAAGAGCAGAAAAATAAAAGGGCATCTATCTGAGTAGCGTTGGAGCAAAGAGAGGTGTAATTGTTGAAATGGTATTTGTCAAAGATTAGATCTGATGGAGGACAATTTTCCTTCTTGCCTTGAGAGAGAGCAGTCACATTTTTCTTACCTCCTCCCCTGCCTTCCTGATCTATTCCCAGCTTCTGCAATGTTGTGTTTTTGTCTGTGTTTAGTCGCTCTTCTTCTGCTGAATCTTAATCTAAACGGAAATTATGGATTTGGAAGCGGCTTAAATGTGCTATTGTCACTATTTTTCAACAAGAATTGGGCCAAGGGGGAGCCCAAGAATTGGAACCTACGAGGAGACTCATGGACATTGGAATTCATGCGTCTGTGGAAACATTATTGGTTATGATCTCAGGACTTCTATTTTTGGCTGTGGAGTTCCCTGATGCATCAGAAATTGAAGGAAGGTGAGAGAGCTGATCAAAGCGGACCCGGCAAGCTCCTTCATCAAATTCGACCAGTTGGGGAGGGCACGAGTAGCGGCAAACGGTGAACTGAATGACAGTGATTCAGTGAAGGAATACATCTGAAGCCCTGAGCTCTCCATGGAAAAACAGTTTAACCCTGCACATATAATGGAAGCACAGAATTACACGGGTGAGGACAAATTCTATTCTCTGAGTGCACTGTGCTGATTTGATTTGATTTGACCTTGTTTGCCCCGTGTTTACATTCCTCCTGATTGAGATAAGCGGAAGGACCGGCTCTTATGTCTACCCAAACAATCAACAATCAGTTGTTTGTCGTCAGCGGATTGGACCCTCAAGGACAATGCCCATGTGCCTTCTGCAAGCAAGAGAGAGAGCAAGAGAGATAGACTCTGGACTCTGGACTTGTTTATGTCACATGATTATAACATCTATCCACTGCCAGGAGGCGACCTCTGCTGCTCACTAACAACTGTTACATTTACACTACACAATGCATACAACACTACATGCATACAATACACTGCCTCTCAACTTTTGTGTGTGATCTCCTGCTAAATGTCTGCTAAATGTGCATTGAGGGATTTTTTTGCCTGCAATCAAAATTTCGCTCACTTGCCGAGCGTCATTCTGATAAAACGTGTTTTTTTCTCTCGCCTACTGTGTCATATCCATTTTCTTTTCTTTTTTTCCTTTCTTCTTTATGACTGGCGCCTAGCGGCTGCCCCGGCCTTGGATGCGCTCTGCAGAGCGTGCCCAAATGCCAAGTCACGTTTCGTTACCTTGTATTCATACATGTGTAATGACAATAAAGTTGAATCTCAATCTCAATCAATCTCTCAAGGGTTGCCAAAAGTTCAAGAAGCCATCCATGTCCTGTCTCAGTGCGAATGTCAACTTCTCCATCGAGTAAATGTCTTGAATCACGTTAATCCAATCTTCAGGTGTAGGACAGTCCTTCAACATCCATTTTTTAGTTAGAGCTTTTTTACTCGCCAAAATTAAAACAGTGAATAAGTATTTTTCTCCTCGTCTTTCCAGTGATTCCGGTAGTAAACCCAAATACAAAGTCACAAAAGAAAAGGGTACTGTTATTTTGAATATTTTCCCCAATATTGTCTGTACATTGGTCCAATATTGGTGGATAACTGGGCATGACCAAAACACATGAAAATGATTTGCAGTCTCTTCACCACACAAGCGCCAACAATTCAACCCCTTACGAGTAAAGTTGTTTTGTGCAGGTGTTCTGAAAAATCTTACCAAATTTTTCCATCCAAATTCTCTCCATTGCAGGGATGAGGTACTTTTCCATTGTTGTTTATTTAGTTTTTCCCATATTTCCAGTTGTAAAGTGAAATTCCCCTCTTTTTCCCATTTCTCTTTTATATATGATGTGTTGTCTCCTTTTAAGTCTTGAAGACCTTGGTATATTTTAGAAATGTATCTGATCCCTGGGATCCCTTTATATGCCATTAAGAAGACCTTCAGAACACCTGACTGGGCCCTTTCCAAATCCTCCTTTTTAAGTATTTTGTTTATGTGGTGTCTAAGCTGAAAGAACCTGTAAAGGTCTTGATTTATTAGACCTTGTTTTTTCAAATCTTCAAAACTTATTAAAATTTGCCCTTTAAAAAAATGTAATATTTTATCAGTCCATTCTCTTTCCACTTTTTAAATCTAATGTCTGTATTATTAGGAGTAAAGTCTTGATCATAGGCAATCCATTGCAGTAATCGATCGGGTTCTTTAGTTTGATTCTCTCTGACTATCTTAAACCAAATTTTTAGTGGGGTCTCTATCCACGGGTTAGTGTTATTCAAAAGTTTAGGTAAGGCATTGTTCCCTATTATCGCCTGTAGGGGGATGTCACTTGTTATTTGGCATTTCATCTCCTTCCATTGTGCAGTGTAGACTGGGTTACATATCTCTACTAAAGTTTTAATTTGTGCGGCTTTAAAATAAGAATAAGAATAAGATGAGCCTTTATTAGTCCCACAATAGAGAAATTCCAGGATTGCAACAGCACAGGGATAGCAACACTCAGAGCAACAATCAGAAGGCAAGGAAAAACAAGAACAGCTAGTAAACATATGTACATATTCATATATATACAGTATATATATATATATATATATATATATATATATATATATATATATATATATATATACACACAGTGCGGAGCATTGTGGTTGGTGAATATGCAGCAGAAAGTCCAAGCTCTCTCTGCGTGGATGTGGCGGGCCAGCTGGAAGTCTTTGGGCATGATGGCGACCCCCTTAGCGAAGAAAAGACCCACCAGGTAGGCCTCGCCGGCCTCCTGCAGAGCCACGACGGCAAAGCTCAGGAAGCGCAGGTCGGTCTTGAAGTCCTGAGCGATCTCCCTCACCAGGCGCTGGATGGGCAGCTTACAGATGAGCAGCTCTGTGGATTTCTGGCAGCGACAGATCTCTCTTGGAGCCACGGGCCTGTAACGGTGAGGCTTCTTTACTCCGCCAGTGGCCGGAGCGCTTCTCCGAGCAGCCTTGGTGGCCAGCTGCCTCCCGGGGAGCCCCCTCCTCCAGCAGATTTTATGGGCGGTCTGCCTGGTTCTTGCCATCGCTCTTTATCATTCTTATATTTCCCGCATGCCGCCCAAACTCCAGCCCGGCACCCACGTCGTTTTCGCTACATTTCCCGGTATATCGAGTCTCTCCGCTAGCATCGGGTGGCGGCCGAGTGTTAGCTAGCACTAGCTCTTCCCTGCTGTAACGTCTCCTGCTGTAAACAGAGGCTCCGTGGATCATAGTTTAGTGTTATAATTTTGTTGAGTTGTTTCGGGATATTGACCCCCAGATATTTCATAGATTCCATCTCCCAGTTAGTTTTGAGTTTGCTTAGTAAATATTGATTTGGGTCATAGTTGAATGTTAAAACTTGGGTTTTATGCATGTTTAATTCGTACCCCGATAAATCTCCATACTCTGAAAAACTGAGATTAGTTCTGGAAAAGAGGTGTCCGGCTGCTCCAGGTATATTAAAATGTCATCAGCAAAGAGTGCTATTTTATGTTCCTTCTGACCAAGTGTAATACCTTGAATTTTTTGATTCTGTCTTATCCATTGACTCAGAGGTTCTATGAAGATTGCAAAGAGCAGTGGAGACAAGGGGCAGCCCTGACAACATCCTCTTTCCAGTTCAAAAGATGATGATAATTTACCATCAATCCTTATTTTAGCTGTTAGTTTTTTATATAATGCCTGGATAGTTCTAATGAAGTTGTTATGAAAATTGAAACTGGATAAGATTCTATATAGGAAAGACCAGTCAACCGAATCAAATGCTTTTTCAGCATCTAATCCCAGTATGGCTGCATTTAAGTTATATTTTTTTATACGATGAATTATGTGTAAAGTGCGTCTAATGTTGTCTTGTGTCTGTCTTTGTCTTATAAAACCTGTTTGGTCTAAATGAATTAAGTCTGTCAGTATATTTTCTAACCTTTTGGCAAGGATAGTGGTAAAAAGCTTATAGTCCTGATTTAACACACTGATTGGTCCGTAGTTGGAGCAGTCTAGTTTATCCTTTTCAGGTTTAGGTATGACTGCAATGACCCCTTCTCTCCAGGAGGGGGGATTTCCCCTGAGTGGAGGACATAGTTAAATGTTTTCAGGAGGAGAGGAGATAGTTGCGGTTTAAAGGTTTTGTACCACTCTGCTGTATAGCCATCTGCTCCTGGGGATTTGTTAGCTTTAAGTTTCATAATTGCTTTTTCTAATTCTTTAGGTTGTATTTCTGACAGCAGTGTTTTATTTTGTGACTCAGTAAGTTGGGGAAGGTTTAATGTGTTTAGGAATGCTTCGGATGCGTTTTTGTGTTTTTTGAGGGAGTACAAGTTCTTGTAGTAGTTCTCGAAGCTTTTAAGAATATCCTGAATTCTAAATTTTATTTCCTTTGATACTGGGTCTCTGATTTTGTAGATTGCTCTCTCCGTTTGTTGTTTCCTCAATTTATAGGCAAGTAATTTTGCCGATTTGCTGCCTGTTTCATAGTATTTTTGTTTCAGAAATGTAAGTTTCTTCTGGATTTCTGTTGTGTAGATCTCATTTATTTGTTTTTTAATTTCCTTAATTTTGAGCCAATCATTAGAATGAGTGTTGTCTTTGTGCTCTTTTTCTAGGTTCTTAAGTTCTGACTCTAATGTGATTAGTTTTTCTCGTCTCAGTTTCTTTTGGATTGCCAGTTTTGCGATAATCTTTCCCCTTATTACAGCTTTGCATGCGTCCCACAGTATTAAAGGGGATACTTCTCCATTATCATTTTCTTCCAAATATCTGAGAATATCTGATTCCAATTCATCTTTCAGTGGTCCTTTCAGCACATTTGAATTTAACCTCCAAGAAAATGTATTATTTGTGTATTTTTGGATATTTAAGTCCATATAGATCCGACTGTGGTCAGAGAGATCCATCAGTCCTATTTTACATGTTTTTACTCTTCCAATGTCTCTGTTAAACATAAAAAATATAATCAGTCCTTGAGTATGATGAATGTGGTGCTGAGTAAAATGTATAATCTTTTACACTGGGGTTGAATTCCCTCCACACGTCACAGATTCCCATTTCTTTTAGTAGCATCCGAGTTTTTCTACTTTGAGTGATATTTTGATGTGGAGAATTACCTTATGCATCCCAGTATGGATTCAGTCTTAGATTGAAGTCTCCACCACATATCACTAAACCTTGGGCTTTGGTTATCATTAGGTCAAATACATTTTTATAAAATTTCCAGTTAGCCCCTGGAGGTGCATATACATTCAGCAGGGTGATATCTTCTCCCTCTAGCCGCCCAATTACCATACAGAATCTCCCTTCTTTATCTTTGTGTTCTGATTTTTTTCAAATATAATTTTGGTTGAGATCAATGTCGCTACTCCCCTCCTCCTCCCTGACTTATATGAAGATGAAGAGATCATTTTAAACCCTTGTCTATTGAGTTTAGTGTGCTCCACGTCTGTTAGGTGGGTTTCCTGTAAAAATATTATTCCTGCTTTGTCTTTTTTCCTTTTGCCTAGAATCTTGGATCTTTTAACTGGATTCAGGATCCCTTTTACAGTATATCAGATTATTTTGGTTACATCCTGTTTCTCCATTGTGTTGCCTTATTTAGTATAACAGTGTGGTGGCCCTCTTTTATGCTACTCAGAAACTGAAAGAACATTAAGAACATAAAAAACATTAAGAACATAGTGTATAAAACTTTAAAACAAAAAACTGACAAAAGATCTTCCTGATCTGAGGTCTTTTTAGTGACCTTAGAAGAGCCTTGATGGTGTGTTGGCTCTGAGGGTAATTCCTCAACCTCCGTTACGTGCCCTCTCTTACCCCTGTAAGTTGTCCCATGTTTTTAACGTGAATTTCAGATCCCAATCCGAACTTGTAATTTTTTTTAATTTATTTTTTTTATGCCTATACCCTATGAAATTGTGCGCAACCTCCCACCACCATCACAGCAAACAGCCACGTTAAAACAGTATTTGTTAGTGTGGAGCGATCATGTGGTTCATTGTCACATTTCTATTTTAACAAGTTTTTTTTTCTTTTTAAAGACTTATTTGTTTCTAATATTGTGTCTGTTCCATGAAATGTTTTACCACTTGCTGAATCTACATCTCCTTTAATGTTTGTTACCTTGTAGGAGGAGGGTTAGATGCGCAGATTGACTAAAAATATCGTTATTCCCTCCTGTAAACGGTCAGTTTTTCCTTATAGCTCTGGTGCTGGGTTTCCCGCTGCTGGCCTGTGGATTTTGAGGGTCTCTGTGTGGACCACGATTGAGCCTTGATTCTTTCGATTGGGTCTGCTGCGGGTTTATACACCGTTACCGGGAATCCTCTTCTCGCCATATCCGTGGTTGCTTCTTCCGCCGAGTTGTAGAGACACATTTCATCCCCGTAAAAAATCCACAGCTTCGCCAGAAATGGAGTCTGAAAGCGTAGCTTCTTCTCTCGTAGTACCTTTTTAGCGTCGTTGTATTCCCGACGCTTTTTAAGGACCTCCGGGGCGTAATCGTGTTCCACGAAAACTTTTCTCTCTTGGTGCATAAATCCTTTTTTCTGCCAAGCCAGTCTTACAACCTCTTCTTTTATTCTGGAGTTGGAGAACTTCACCACCACCGATCTTGGTGGCGCTTCCGCCGCCGGCCTAGGGGCTAATGTACGGTGCGCCCTTTCTATCTTCAAGTCGGTGGTTTGGGGAAACTCCAACTTCTCTCTCAGTAAGGATTCCACGCATGCCGCCATTGTGGTGAAACCGTCCTCGACTTCTTCTTTCAGACCATGAATTCTTATGTTGTCTCTCCTTAGTCTTCCTTCTTGGTCGGTTAGCTTAGCCTCCAGTCTTGACTGTCTTTTGTGTACTTCCAGCACGGTATCTTTCAGCCCTTTTATTCTTTCCTCTGCTTCCATGATTCGGTCCTCGGCCTGGTCCACTCTGCTGTTTGTCCTTTTTATTTCGTCTTTGATTTCACGAAATTCGGCCCAACACTCTCGGTGAAATCATCTTAATTCTTTAAGTACCATTTTTAAGCTAACCTTGTTGCTAGCTTCATTCAGCTCCTCGTCTTCTGAATGGAAATCTTCCGGATCAGATTCTCCGGCCGATGCGTGTCCTGGCCTGATAAATGTCGCTTTCCTCTGTTTTCCTTTAGGCATGATGACTTTGTCTTTTGATTTTCACTCTTCCAAAAATCCGTTAAATCTGGTTTTCAAGGTATTTTCCTGGATCGGGTCTGGGAGCTTCAGCATTTAGCTGCTATCACCATGGTGTCCAGACCGGAAGTCCCGAAGTCATTGTTTTTTAAAAGGAAAAGTTTCCCATTTCAGTAGTAACCATACGTTCTAAACTAGTACCGGAAGTTGCTACTATAATTAACACAAGGCATCATAGGGCCTAGGAACAAGGTGGATTGAGTGATAGTGATAATTACTTCTTAACAACTATTATTTTTCTAAATATACTAGTAAATTCCCGTGCATGCCTGTGCATACCCGTGCATGCCCATAGAAACCAAGAAACCGGAGCACAAGGAGAAAATCAGGGCTTTGCTTGGCATTTTACACATTTGTAGTGTAGACTGGCATTCTTCAAGGTTATACATTTTTACTGTGTCAGCACCTCTTTAAAAACAACATTGCTGAGAAAGTGACACTTTTGCTTAGTTTCTTCATCTTGAGCAACAATACGAAGACTGCTTGATCTGGCAACTCTGCTCGCAGCAACATAAAATTGACCATGGCTGCAGAAATCTGTTGTGCACAAAACATGAACGTGCTGTAAAGACTGGCCCTGTGACTTATTCACCTTGCCAATTTTGAGCCATATGATATAAAGACATATTAGTCTAGGCATCATGAGTGATGGTATATATGAGTCCTATGATTATCGGGTAGAGATCATAGGCCGTCCTATGATGTCCTATAAACGTGAAAGACACACACACAGACACACAGAAATTTCTTTCAAAGACACACACAGAGACACACAGAGATTTCTTGCTTTAATAGAGTGATGATAGAATAGAATAGATATATGACGGCATTGCGAATCCTATGACGCCTGAGTTCATAGGATCATCACAGGACATCATGCAGACATCATAGGCCATCCTCTGAAATCCTCAGATCATAGGATCATCATAGGTAATAGCAAGTGCTATGATCGTGAGTGATACCTGCCGTTTTGATGACATTGATTGCGAGACACCTGTCTGTCTATATGTGTCTATGATATCACCTGTCTATATGTCAATATTACATCATATAGACATCATATCTTTATGACGGCTTTGTGAGTCCTACGATGCCTTAGATCATAGGATCATCATAGGACACCATGCAGACGTCATAGGCTGTCCTATGATGCCCTACCATCATGACACACAGATTTCTTGAATTTATAGATAATATCAATAAAACAACAACAATAATAATAATATTAACAAAAAGAGTAAACAATAACACTGGTAAACAACAAATTTATTGTCTTAGTTTTTTTAGCTTATTGAGGACAGTTTTGATGTGCTTAATATAAAAATTACATTGGTTTTGTTCAATCAGGTCAACTTTTTGAATTATGGTCACATGTCGTATTGGTTCTTTTTTTTTTACATGTATGGGTATTTTCGCTTTATATGATGCAAAATTCTTTTTTATGTTTTGAAATTCACCGAATTTTGAACAATGATGAGATAACATTCAATTTATATGTACTTACATTTATATAAAGGTAACTACATACACAGTACTAAGTTCTAAGTACAGGTTTTTACTTAGCACCTGATCGAGAGAAACAGTGACATTTTCGGATTCAGTGGTGCAAAATTGTCTTAAATCATTTGAAAAAACACAGACAGCTTACAAAAAAATAACTTTTGTAACCCTGTGTGATAATTAAACCTGCAAGCAGGTGTAAGCAGGCTTCACACCCCCACGCGCCCGTGGGACCTGGTGCCCATCGTACCTTGCTGACTCGGAAAATTTCCCGTTGTCGTAGCAAATGCTGCGTGAATGTGATGGAGTAGCCTCGTCGCTGACTGCAGGCATACAAACACTCAGACTGCTATATGCACACGCACTTACACACAACTATGTATTGTGGGTGATTTGCTAGCTTAAATGACATGCACACACACACACACACAGAAACGCGTGCATTCACCTGCCATATATTTTCTCATTTACTACTTTGTTCCAGCTTAGTTTAGTGATCATGAAGGGATTGTGTGCTCTTTTGAAGATAAAAATTTACAATAAGACAATTTGAAACAAGAATTTGCTTTAGAATGGTAACTGCTTTGCATTGCATATTTGGGATCAATTGATTTAAACTAGTGCATACCCATGCATGCCCGTAGAAACTGAGTATAAACAAGTATTTCTGCATGTTCGTAGAAAACAGGTGTAAGCAAGGGTGTAAGCAAGCACGTCAGCACTCACTTGTTCAGTGATGCCTGCCTTTGATCTTTGTTTGTGTCATAGTGAGTCCTATGGTCTTTGGTGAGGTCATAGTTAGTCCTATGACCGTGAGTGATGACTGCCGTTGATCTTTGATGATGCCATAGTGATTCCTATGATCTTTGGTGATTTCACAGCGAGTAATATGCTGAATCTGTTAGTGTGTCACGACCAAAGATCATAGGTCCACCTATGATGTTCCTATGATGTCTGCATGATGTCCTATGATGTTCCTATGTATAAAACGACTCCTTATGTGTGAAATGTCCTCTGATGTTCCTATGTATAACAACTGATGGGTGAAAAAATTATCCGTCCTTGTACTGCATCACTCACGATCATAGGACTCTCTATGACATCATCAGAGATCAAACGCAGGCATCACTCATGCTCACTCATGATCATAGGACATCAGAGATCAAAGGCAGGCATCATAGAAGTTGCTAGGACATCAAAGATCGTAGGACTCGCTATGACATCAAAGATCATAGGACTCACTATGACGCAATCAAAGATCAAAGGCAAGCATCACTGAATGAGTCATGATGTGCTTGCTTACACCTGCTTCTACGGGCATGCAGAAATACTTGCTGAGACCGCCTGGCAATCACTGTCCCTGGCCAGCCGACTATTCCACATCTCCTCGGTCTCAGCTTCTCTGTGTGTCGCCTGGCGTGCAACGTTGCTCTCTTGGCTGGAATTTCGGGCTTCAACTGTCATGCCTGGGAGGTACTGCTCCAACCTCAGCTGTCATGGGATCTTTCCTGACGTACAGCAGTTCTGCTCACTCTATTACTCTTCATCTATGTAGTGTCTGGTTTAAAGTAGTGTGTCCTATTCTTGATTGGGTAATTAGTATCTCTTCTTTCCTATTTCTGCCAACTCCCATTCCAGAGTTTACCTGATTTTGAAAGTCACAAAGATGTCTTCCTGTATCTATTGAGCCCTAATACTCTTTCCACTTTCCCACGATATAATTTTTAATTATTAATTTACCTTCTGCCTTACTGAGTGAGATTTCCAGATTTACTGCTTCGAATTTTGATGATGGCATAGTGAGTCCTAAGTCCTCAGTGATGCAGTCCAAGGTGGGGGTAATTTTTGTCACACATAAGGAGTCGTTGTTCATAGGAACATCATAGGATATCATGCAGACATCATAGGAACATCATAGGCAGTCCTGTGCTCTTTGGCCGTGACAGACAGACACACTGACACACAGAGATTTCGTGAATTTATAGAGTGAGGTTGTCCACATATTAACATATGTGTTTTGCACTCAAGTGGATCAGGCACTATAAACTGAAGGATTGTTCGGGTTATCGGTGGTACAGACATAGCAGCACCAGGTATGTTTTCACTTATATGAATGTCACAGATCTGATGTTTTACCCCAAATTTACAACACCCAAGCATATCGGTGCTTTTATTTGTTTACAGCATTAGCATGTTAGCAGCGGAGCTATAAAACTGAGCTTCAGTCTACAAGGCCACTTTTTAAGGCCATCTTCCTATCCCTGGATAGTCGTGGGAAGTGGTACGATTATATTACTGTTTTTGAAGCGCAACAGGCCGTTTTCCCACATTTCTGATGCCGAGGTCATTGTTTTGTTTTGTTTTGTTTTTTATTTAAGTTTTTGTAAAGGGTATACATGTCATTACAGCATTGCATTGTTTACATTTTCATCACATATTCCCCCTTTTTTTGTTTTTTAACACTGGAAAAAAATTATTACAACACCCTTTTTTTAAGTGAAAGAAAAAGAGAAATTAAAAGAAGAACTAAAAACAAAACAAAACAAAACAAAAAACAAAAGAGCAGAAAAATAAAAGGGCATCTATCTGAGTAGCGTTGGAGCAAAGAGAGGTGTAATTGTTGAAATGGTATTTGTCAAAGATTAGATCTGATGGAGGACACATATGCGTTCCAGGGTTGCCAAAAGTTCAAGAAGCCATCCATGTCCTGTCTCAGTGCGAATGTCAACTTTTCCATCGAGTAAATGTCTTGAATCACGTTAATCGAATCTTCAGGTGTAGGACAGTCCTTCAACATCCATTTTTTAGTTAGAGCTTTTTTACTCGCCAAAATTAAAACAGTGAATAAGTATTTTTCTCCTCATCTTTCCAGTGATTCCGGTAGTAAACCCAAATACAAAGTTACAAAAGAAGAGGGTACTGTTATTTTGAATATTTTCCCCAATATTGTCTGTACATTGGTCCAATATTGGTGGATAACTGGGCATGACCAAAACACATGAAAATGATTTGCAGTCTCTTCACCACACAAGCGCCAACAATTCAACCCCTCACGAGTAAAGTTGTTTTGTGCAGGTGTTCTGAAAAATCTTACCAAATTTTTCCATCCAAATTCTCTCCATTGCAGGGATGAGGTACTTTTCCATTGTTGTTTATTTAGCTTTTCCCATATTTCCAGTTGTAAAGTGAAATTCCCCTTTTTTTCCCCATCTCTCTTTTATATATGATGTGTTGTCTCCTTTTAAGTCTTGAAGACCTTGGTATATTTTAGAAATGTATCTGATCCCTGGGATCCCTTTATATGCCATTAAGAAGACCTTCAGAACACCTGACTGGGCCCTTTCCAAATCCTCCTTTTTAAGTATTTTGTTTATGTGGTGTCTAAGCTGAAAGAACCTGTAAAGGTCTTGGATTTATTAGACCTTGTTTTTTCAAATCTTCAAAACTTATTAAAATTTGCCCTTTAAAAAAATGTAATATTTTATCAGTCCATTCTCTTTCCACTTTTTAAATCTAATGTCTGTAAAGTCTTGATCATAGGCAATCCATTGCAGTAATCGATCGGGTTCTTTAGTTTGATTCTCTCTGACTATCTTAAACCAAATTTTTAGTGGGGTCTCTATCCACGGGTTAGTGTTATTCAAAAGTTTAGGTAAGGCATTGTTCCCTATTATCGCCTGTAGCTGGATGTCACTTGTTATTTGGCATTCCATCTCCTTCCATTGTGCAGTGTAGACTGGGTTACATATCTCTACTAAAGTTTTAGTTTGTGCGGCTTTAAAATAAGAATAAGAATAAGATGAGCCTTTATTAGTCCCACAATGGGGAAATTCCAGGATTGCAACAGCACAGGGATAGCAACACTCAGAGCAACAATCAGAAGGCAAGAAAAACAAGAACCACCGGTCCGGCGTAACCGGAACCAGAACCGGAAATATGGAAAATACGGAAATACCGGAAATAGTCCCTGATATTTGGCAGCGTGAGCCCACCTTTGTCTTTGTTTAGCTGTAGGGTTCTATATCTGATTCTAGGTCTCTTGCCCTGCCATATGAATCTTGAGATCCTTCTGTCCAGTTCTTGCCATGTTTTTTTGGGCGGTTCTACCTGTATTGTTTGGAAAAGGTATAGAAGACGTGGAAGTATATTCATTTTGACTGCTTCAATTCTTTGTGCGGTACCCAAGAATGGTATCATATTCCATCTTGCTAGATCTGATTTTATTTTTGCCATCAGTGGATCATAGTTTAGTGTTATAATTTTGTTGAGTTGTTTCGGGATATTGACCCCCAGATATTTCATAGATTCCATCTCCCAGTTAGTTTTGAGTTTGCTTAGTAAATATTGATTTGGGTCATAGTTGAATGTTAAAACTTGGGTTTTATGCATGTTTAATTCGTACCCCGATAAATCTCCATACTCTGAAAAACTGAGATTAGTTCTGGAAAAGAGGTGTCCGGCTGCTCCAGGTATATTAAAATGTCATCAGCAAAGAGTGCTATTTTATGTTCCTTCTGACCAAGTGTAATACCTTGAATTTTTTGATTCTGTCTTACCCATTGGCTCAGAGGTTCTATGAAGATTGCAAAGAGCAGTGGAGACAAGGGGCAGCCCTGACAACATCCTCTTTCCAGTTCAAAAGATGATGATAATTTACCATTAATCCTTATTTTAGCTGTTAGTTTTTTATATAATGCCTGGATAGTTCTAATGAAGTTGTTATGAAAATTGAAACTGGATAAGATTCTATATAGGAAAGACCAGTCAACCGAATCAAATGCTTTTTCAGCATCTAATCCCAATATGGCTGCATTTAAGTTATATTTTTTTATATGATAAATTATGTGTAAAGTGCGTCTAATGTTGTCTTGTGTCTGTCTTTGTCTTATAAAACCTGTTTGGTCTAAATGAATTAAGTCTGTCAGTATATTTTCTAACCTTTTGGCAAGGATAGTGGTAAAAAGCTTATAGTCCTGATTTAACATACTGATTGGTCCATAGTTGGAGCAGTCTAGTTTATCCTTTTCAGGTTTAGGTATGACTGTAATGACCCCTTCTCTCCAGGAGGGGGGATTTCTCCTGTGTGGAGGGCATAGTTAAATGTTTTCAGGAGGAGAGGAGATAGTTGCGGTTTAAAGGTTTTGTACCACTCTGCTGTATAGCCATCTGCTCCTGGGGATTTGTTAGCTTTAAGTTTCATAATTGCTTTTTCCAATTCTTTAGGTTGTATTTCTGACAGTAGTGTTTTATTTTGTGACTCAGTAAGTTGGGGAAGGTTTAATGTGTTTAGGAATACTTCGGATGCGTTTTTGTGTTTTTTGAGGGAGTACAAGTTCTTGTAGTAGTTCTCGAAGCTTTTAAGAATATCCTGAATTCTAAATTTTATTTCCTTTGATACTGGGTCTCTGATTTTGTAGATTGCTCTCTCCGTTTGTTGTTTCCTCAATTTATAGGCTAGTAATTTCGCCGATTTGCTGCCTGTTTCATAGTATTTTTGTTTCAGAAATGTAAGTTTCTTCTGGATTTCTATTGTGTAGATCTCATTTATTTGTTTTTTAATTTCCTTAATTTTGAGCCAGTCATTAGAATGAGTGCTGTCTTTGTGCTCTTTTTCTAGGTTCATAAGTTCTGACTCTAATGTGATTAGTTTTTCTTGTCTCAGTTTCTTTTGGATTGCCAGTTTTGCGATAATCTTTCCCCTTATTACAGCTTTGCATGCGTCCCACAGTATTAAAGGGGATACTTCTCCATTATCATTTTCTTCCAAATATCTGAGAATATCTGATTCCAATTCATCTTTCAGTGGTCCTTTCAGCACATTTGAATTTAACCTCCAAGAAAATGTATTATTTGTGTATTTTTGGATATTTAAGTCCATATAGATCCGACTGTGGTCAGAGAGATCCATCAGTCCTATTTTACATGTTTTTATTCTTCCAATGTCTCTATTAAACATAAAAAAAAATAGTCAATCCTTGAGTATGATGAATGTGGTGCTGAGTAAAATGTATAATCTTTTACACTGGGGTTGAATTCCCTCCACACGTCACAGATTCCCATTTCTTTTAGTAGCATCGGAGTTTTTCTACTTTGAGTGTTATTTTGATGTGGAGAATTACATGATGCATCCCAGTATGGATTCAGTCTTAGATTGAAGTCTCCACTACATATCACTTAACCTTGGGCTTTAGTTATCATTAGGTCAAATACATTTTTATAAAATTTCCAGTTAGCCCCTGGAGGTACATATACATTCAGCAGTATGATATCTTCTCCCTCTAGCCACCCAAGTACCATACAGAATCTCCCTTCTTCATCTTTGTGTTCTGATTTTTTTTCAAATATAATTTTGGTTGAGATCAATGTTGCTACTCCCCTCCTCCTCCTTGACTTATATGAAGATGAAGAGATCATTTTAAACCATTGTCTATTGAGTTTAGTGTGCTCCACGTCTGTTAGGTCGGTTTTCTGTAAAAATATTATTCCTGCTTTGTCTTTTTTCCTTTTGCCTAGAATTTTGGATCTTTTAACTGGATTCAGGATCCCTTTTACAGTATATCAGATTATTTTGGTTACACCCTGTTTCTCCATTGTGTTGTCTTATTTAGTATAACAGTGTGGTGGCCCTCTTTTATGCTGCTCAGAAACTGAAAGAACATTAAGAACATAAAAAACATTAAGAACATAGTATATAAAACTTTAAAACAAAAAACTGACAAAAGATCTTCCTGATCTGAGGTCTTTTTAGTGACCTTAGAAGAGCCTTGATGGTGTGTTGGCTCTGAGGGTAATTCCTCAACCTCCGTTACGTGCCCTCTTTTACCCCTGTAAGTTGTCTCATGTTTTTAACGTGAATTTCAGATCCCAATCCGAACTTGTAATTTTTTATTTTTTTTTTTATGCCAATACCCTATGAAATTGTGTGCAACCTCCCACCACCATCACAGCAAACAGTCACGTTAATACAGTATTTGTTAGTTTGGAGCGATCATGTCACATTTCTATTTTAACAATTTTTTTTTTTTAAAGACTTATTTGTTTCTAATATTATGTCTATTCCATGAAATGTTTTACCACTTGCTGAATCTGCATCTCCTTTAATGTTTGTTACCTTGTAGGAGGAGGGTTGGATGCGCAGATTGACTAAAAATATCGTTATTCCCTCCTGTAAACGGCCAGTTTTTCCTTATAGCTCTGGTGCTGGGTTTCCCGCTGCTGGCCTGTGGATTTTGAGGGTCTCTGTGTGGACCACGATTGAGCCTTGATTCTTTCGATTGGGTCTGCTGCGGGTTTATACACCGTTACCGGGAATCCTCTTCTCGCCATATCCGTGGTTGCTTCTTCCGCCGAGTTGTAGAGACACATTTCATCCCCGTAAAAAATCCACAGCTTCGCCAGAAATGGAGTCTGAAAGCGCAGCTTCTTCTCTCGTAGTACCTTTTTAGCGTCGTTGTATTCCCGAAGCTTTTTAAGGACCTCCGGGGCGTAATCGTGTTCCACGAAAACTTTTCTCTCTTGGTGCATAAATCCTTTTTTCTGCCAAGCCAGTCTTACAACCTCTTCTTTTATTCTGGAGTTGGAGAACTTCACCACCACCGATCTTGGTGGCGCTTCCGCCGCCGGCCTAGGGGCTAATGTACGGTGCGCCCTTTCTATCTTCAAGTTGGTGGTTTGGGGAATCTCCAACTTCTCTCTCAGTAAGGATTCCACGCATGCCGCCATTGTGGTGAAACCGTCCTCGACTTCTTCTTTCAGACCATGAATTCTTATGTTGTCTCTCCTTAGTCTTCCTTCTTGGTCGGTTAGCTTAGCCTCCAGTCTTGACTGTCTTTTGTGTACTTCCAGCACGGTATCTTTCAGCCCTTTTATTCTTTCCTCTGCTTCCATGATTCGGTCCTCGGCCTGGTCCACTCTGCTGTTTGTCCTTTTTATTTCGTCTTTGATTTCACGAAATTCGGCCCAACACTCTCGGTGAAATCATCTTAATTCTTTAAGTACCATTTTTAAGCTAACCTTGTTGCTAGCTTCATTCAGCTCCTCGTCTTCTGAATGGAAATCTTCCGGATCAGATTCTCCGGCCGATGCGTGTCCTGGCCTGATAAATGTCGCTTTCCTCTGTTTTCCTTTAGGCATGATGACTTTGTCTTTTGATTTTCACTCTTCCAAAAATCCGTTAAATCTGATTTTCAAGGTATTTTCCTGGATCGGGTCTGGGAGCTTCAGCATTTAGCTGCTATCACCATGGTGTCCAGATCGGAAGTCCCGAAGTCATTGTTTTTTAAAAGGAAAAGTTTCCCATTTCAGTAGTAACCATACGTTCTAAACTAGCACCGGAAGTTGCTACTATAATTAACACAAGGCATCATAGGGCCTAGGAACAAGGTGGATTGAGTGATAGTGATAATTACTTCTTAACAACTATTATTTTTCTAAATATACTAGTAAATTCCCGTGCATGCCTGTGCATACCCGTGCATGCCCATAGAAACCAAGAAACCGGAGCACAAGGAGAAAATCAGGGCTTTGCTTGGTATTTTACACATTTGTAGTGTAGACTGGCATTCTTCAAGGTTATACATTTTTACTGTGTCAGCACCTCTTTAAAAACAACATTGCTGAGAAAGTGACACTTTTGCTTAGTTTCTTCATCTTGAGCAACAATACGAAGACTGCTTGATCTGGCAACTCTGCTCGCAGCAACATAAAATTGACCATGGCTGCAGAAATCTGTTGTGCACAAAACATGAACGTGCTGTAAAGACTGGCCCTGTGACTTATTCACCTTGCCAATTTTGAGCCATATGATATAAAGACATATTAGTCTAGGCATCATGAGTGATGGTATATATGAGTCCTATGATTATCCTATGATATGATGATCCTATGTCCTATGAATATTAAGTTATATGAGCTAGCGGCTATCTCCCGTTATGATAGCACTTACCGGGAGTGCTCTCTCCTTTTGTTTACTGAGACGTGGCTAACTGAAATAGGAGCAGATGCTAACATTGAGCTGGAGGGTTTTCACACGATACGAGCTGACCGAACACCAGAGAGTGGCAAAACTAGGGGCGGTGGAGTGATCATGTATGTTAACAACAACTGGTGCAGACCGGGACATATCACTGTTAAACAACGACACTGCAGCAAAGACATTGAGTTGCTAGCTGTTAGCATGAGGCCTACATATCTCCCGAGAGAACACTCACACGTGATCTGCATTGTTGTTTATGCAAATCCGACGGCGAACGCTGGGACAGCGCGTGACGTCATCCATTCAGTAACCAGCAGGCTGCAGACAGAACACCCAGATGCTCTTCTCCTCATCTCAGGCGATTTCAACCACGTTTCATTGTCTCCCATTCTGCCCACTTTCACCCAGTATGTCACATGCCACACTAGAGACAATAAAACACTGGATTTGTTCTACGCAAACACTAAGGAGGCGTACACCTCATCACAACTCCCCCCACTTGGGAGATCGGATCACAACTTGGTTCATCTCCGACCGGTGTACAAACCCCTAGTGCACAGACAACCTCCGGCCATGCACACTGTGGAGTTATGGTCTGAGGAGACAATGGACACTCTAAAGGACTGTTTTGAAGCCACTGCCTGGAAGCAGCTCTGCGATCCACATGGTGAGGACATCGATGGCCTCATTCACACCTTCACGGGCTACCTCAGCTTCTGTGTGGACAAATCCGTTCCCACCAAGACCATACGGCGTCACTCAAACAACAAACCCTGGATCAACCCTGAGATAAAAACACTTCTGAGAGAGAAGAAGAGGATCTTCAGGTCGGGGAACAGGGAGATGCTGAAGTCCGTACAGAGGGAGCTGAGGAGAAAGATCAGAGAAGGCAAGGACAGCTTCAGGAAGAAGATGGAGGACAAGCTGCAACAGAGCGACATCAGCGGGGTCTGGAGAAACCTCAAAACCATCTCGGGGCTCCAGAATACCTCCCACCAGGCCACGGGGGGCAGGGAGTGGGCGAACAACCTGAATCTGTTTTTCAATAGATTTGACCAACCGCCCTCCCCCCTGTCTGCACAACAACCACTGCTGCCTCTAAGAAATCAAGTCCTGCTACCCACTCCCCACTCCACCGACACCCCCCCCCCACTCCCAACACACAGCCCCCCATCCTGACCCTGACCAAGACCCAGGTGAGGACGGAGCTGAGGAAGATCAAGGCGAGGAAGGCGTCGGGACCGGACGGCATCAGCGCAAAGCTCCTCAAGTCCTGTGCAGACCAGCTGTGTGGGATTGTGACGTATATCTTCAACATGAGCCTGAAACTGGGGAGGGTACCACAGCTGTGGAAAACATCTTGTGTGGTACCTGTACCAAAAACTTCCCACCCCAAAGACCTGAACAGCTTCAGACCAGTGGCCTTGACGTCCCACTTGATGAAGACCCTGGAGAGACTGCTCCTTGCTCATCTCCGCCCCCTGGTGGAACCAGCGATGGATCCACTCCAGTTCGCCTACCAGCATGGCATTGGGGTGGAGGATGCGGTGATCTTCCTCCTTCACCGTTCTCTGTCCCACCTGGAGAAGCCCGTGAATATGGTGAGGATCATGTTCTTTGACTTCTCCAGTGCTTTCAACACCATCCAACCGATGATCCTGAAGGACAAGCTGCTGCGCGCAGGGGTGGACCAGCACCTGTCATCATGGATCCTGGACTACCTCACGAACAAGCCTCAGTTTGTGAGAACCCGGGACTGTGTTTCCGACACGATCATCAGTAGCACGGGGGCCCCCCAGGGAACGGTGCTGGCTCCCTTCTTGTTCACTCTTTATACTGCGGACTTCTCACACAACACAACACATTGCCATCTACAGAAGTTCTCTGATGACTCTGCGATCGTTGGTCTCATCTCCAGCGGAGATGAAGCTGAGTACAGAGGGCTTATCCAGGACTTTGTGGACTGGTGCCATCGGAACTGCCTCCAGATCAACGCGAGGAAAACTAAGGAGCTGGTGGTGGACTGCCGCAGGCATGGGCAGCCCCTCACAGCACCAGTAAATATACAGGGAACAGACATCGAGATGGTGACATCCTACAAGTACCTGGGTATTCATCTGAACAATAAACTAGACTGGTCACACAATACTGACGCGCTCTACAAGAAGGGACAGCGCAGGCTGTTCCTGCTGAGGAGACTCAGGTCTTTTGGTGTACAAGGGGCGCTGCTGAAGTCATTCTATGACACGGTGGTGGCATCAGCCATCACTTTTGGAGTGGTCTGCTGGGGCAGTGGCATTACTGCAGCCGATAGGAAGAGACTGAACAAACTGATTAAGAAAGCTAGCTCTGTCCTGGGGCAACGCCTTGATCCGATGGAGGAGATAGGAGAGAGAAGGACGGTGGCTAAACTGTCATCTTTGCTGGAGTCCGAGTTCCACCCTATGCAGGACATACTGGATGCACTGAGGAGCTCATTTAGCAGCAGACTACATCATCCCAGGTGCACAACCGAGAGGTTTCGTAGGTCCTTCCTACCAACGGCTGTCAGACTGTACAACCTAAGCAGGGCTGCTCGCAGAGATAGCAAAAAGACGTAACAAACTAATAGTTTTTTTTTGAATGCAAAAGATGCAATAGACTTACACAATGGTCCTCTCCGGCATACAACTAGGAACATACCGGTCGCTATGGAGGGTGAGAATATGTATGGGCACATAATCATACCATATAGGATAACTAAATAGACGGTTATGCTGTTTCATCCCACCTAGCAACAATGCTCTGCACTGTGTGTGTTTATATATTTACATATTTATTCCATCTAGCTACAATGCTCTGCACTGGGTGTGTTTATATTTATATATCTATATATTTATTCCATCTAGCTACAATGCTCCGCACTGTGTTCTTATATATCTACATATTATTCCATCTAGCTACATTGCTCCGCACTGTGTGTGTTTATATACTTGCATATTTATTCCACCTAGCTGCAATGCTCCGTACTGTGGGTGTTTATATATTTACATATTTATTCCATCTAGCTACAATGCTCTGCACTGTGTGTTCATATATTCATATATTTATTCCATCCAGCTACAATGCTCTGCACTGTGTGTCTGTGTGTGTGTGTGTGTGTATATATATATTTTATAGTAATATGTACATATGTATATTAGCTGCTCTTGCTTGCTTGTTTTTTCTTGCCTTCTGATTGTTGCTCTGAGTGTTGCTGTCCCTGTGCTGTTGCAATCCTGGAATTTCCCCGTTGTGGGACTAATAAAGGCTTGTCTTATCTTATCTTATCTTATCTTATCAGGCAGAGATCATAGGCCGTCCTATGATGTCCTATAAACGTGAAAGACACACAAACAGACACACAGAAATTTCTTTCAAAGACACACACAGAGACACACAGAGATTTCTTGCTTTAATAGAGTGATGATAGAATAGAATAGATATATGACGGCATTGCGAATCCTATGACGCCTGAGTTCATAGGATCATCACAGGACATCATGCAGACATCATAGGCCATCTTCTGAAATCCTGAGATCATAGGATCATCATAGGTAATAGCAAGTGCTATGATCGTGAGTGATAGCTGCCGTTTTGATGACATTGATTGTGAGACACCTGTCTGTCTATATGTGTCTATGATATCACCTGTCTATATGTCAATATTACATCATATAGACATCATATTTTTATGACGGCTTTGTGAGTCCTACGATGCCTTAGATCATAGGATCATCATAGGACACCATGCAGACGTCATAGGCTGTCCTATGATGCCCTACCATCATGACACACAGATTTCTTGAATTTATAGATATCAATAAAACAACAACAATAATAATAATATTAACAAAAACAGTAAACAATAACACTGGTAAACAACAAATTTATTGTCTTAGTTTTTTTAGCTTATATGAGGACAGTTTTGATGTGCTTAATATAAAAATTACGTTGGTTTTGTTCAATCAGGTCAACTTTTTGAATTATGGTCACATGTCGTATTGGTCCTTTTTTTTTACATGTATGGGTATTTTCGCTTTATATGATGCAAAATTCTTTTTTATGTTTTGAAATTCACCGAATTTTGTACAATGATGAGATAACATTCAATTTATATGTACTTACATTTATATAAAGGTAACTACATACACAGTACTAAGTTCTAAGTACAGGTTTTTACTTAGCACCTGATCGAGAGAAACAGTGACATTTTCGGATTCAGTGGTGCAAAATTGTCTTAAATCATTTGAAAAAACACAGACAGCTTACAAAAAAATAACTTTTGTAACCCTGTGTGATAATTAAACCTGCAAGCAGGTGTAAGCAGGCTTCACACCCCCACGCGCCCGTGGGACCCGGTGCCCATCGTACCTTGCTGACTCGGAAAATTTCCCGTTGTCGTAGCAAATGCTGCGTGAATGTGATGGAGTAGCCTCGTCGCTGACTGCAGGCATACAAACACTCAGACTGCTATATGCACACGCACTTACACACAACTATGTATTGTGGGTGATTTGCTAGCTTAAATGACATGCACACATACACACATAGAAACGCGTGCATTCACCTGCCATATATTTTCTCATTTACTACTTTGTTCCAGCTTAGTTTAGTGATCATGAAGGGATTGTGTGCTCTTTTGAAGATAAAAATTTACAATAAGACAATTTGAAACAAGAATTTGCTTTAGAATGGTAACTGCTTTGCATTGCATATTTGGGATCAATTGATTTAGACTAGTGCATACCCATGCATGCCCGTAGAAACTGAGTATAAACAAGTATTTCTGCATGTTCGTAGAAAACAGGTGTAAGCAAGGGTGTAAGCAAGCACGTCAGCACTCACTTGTTCAGTGATGCCTGCCTTTGATCTTTGTTTGTGTCATAGTGAGTCCTATGGTCTTTGGTGAGGTCATAGTTAGTCCTATGACCGTGAGTGATGACTACCATTGATCTTTGATGATGCCATAGTGATTCCTATGATCTTTGGTGATTTCACAGTGAGTAATATGCTGAATCTGTTAGTGTGTGTGTCACGACCAAAGATCATAGGACCACCTATGATGTTCCTATGATGTCTGCATGATGTCCTATGATGTTCCTATGTATAAAACGACTCCTTATGTGTGAAATGTCCTATGATGTTCCTATGTATAACAACTGATGGATGAAAAAATTATCCGTCCTTGTACTGCATCACTCACGATCATAGGACTCTCTATGACATCATCAGAGATCAAACGCAGGCATCACTCATGCTCACTCATGATCATAGGACATCAGAGATCAAAGGCAGGCATCATAGAAGTTGCTAGGACATCAAAGATCGTAGGACTCGCTATGACATCAAAGATCATAGGACTCACTATGACGCAATCAAAGATCAAAGGCAAGCATCACTGAATGAGTCATGATGTGCTTGCTTACACCTGCTTCTACGGGCATGCAGAAATACTTGCTGAGACCGCCTGGCAATCACTGTCCCTGGCCAGCCGACTATTCCACATCTCCTCGGTCTCAGCTTCTCTGTGCGTGGCCTGGCGTGCAACGTTGCTCTCTTGGCTGGAATTTCGGGCTTCAACTGTCATGCCTGGGAGGTACTGCTCCAACCTCAGCTGTCATGGGATCTTTCCTGACGTACAGCAGTTCTGCTCACTCTATTACTCTTCATCTATGTAGTGTCTGGTTTAAAGTAGTGTGTCCTATTCTTGATTGGGTAATTAGTATCTCTTCTTTCCTATTTCTGCCATCTCCCATTCCAGAGTTTACCTGATTTTGAAAGTCACAAAGATGTCTTCCTGTATCTACTGAGCCCTAATACTCTTTCCACTTTCCCACGATATAATTTTTAATTATTAATTTACCTTCTGCCTTACTGAGTGAGATTTCCAGATTTACTGCTTCGAATTTTGATGATGGCATAGCGAGTCCTAAGTCCTCAGTGATGCAGTCCAAGGTGGGGGTAATTTTTGTCACACATAAGGAGTCGTTGTTCATAGGAACATCATAGGATATCATGCAGACATCATAGGAACATCATAGGCAGTCCTGTGCTCTTTGGCCGTGACAGACAGACACACTGACACACAGAGATTTCGTGAATTTATAGAGTGAGGTTGTCCACATATTAACATATGTGTTTTGCACTCAAGTGGATCAGGCACTATAAACTGAAGGATTGTTCGGGTTATCGGTGGTACAGACATAGCAGCACCAGGTATGTTTTCACTTATATGAATGTCGCAGATCTGATGTTTTACCCCAAATTTACAACACCCAAGCATATCGGTGCTTTTATTTGTTTACAGCATTAGCATGTTAGCAGCGGAGCTATAAAACTGAGCTTCAGTCTACAAGGCCACTTTTTAAGGCCATCTTCCTATCCCTAGATAGTCGTGGGAAGTGGTACGATTATATTACTGTTTTTGAAGCGCAACAGGCCGTTTTCCCACATTTCTGATGCCGAGGTCATTGTTTTGTTTTGTTTTGTTTTTTATTTAAGTTTTTGTAAAGGGTATACATGTCATTACAGCATTGCATTGTTTACATTTTCATCACATATTCCCCCTTTTTTTGTTTTTTAACACTGGAAAAAAATTATTACAACACCCTTTTTTTAAGTGAAAGAAAAAGAGAAATTAAAAGAAGAACTAAAAACAAAACAAAACAAAAAAAACAAAAACAAAAGAGCAGAAAAATAAAAGGGCATCTATCTGAGTAGCGTTGGAGCAAAGAGAGGTGTAATTGTTGAAATGGTATTTGTCAAAGATTAGATCTGATGGAGGACACATATGCGTTCCAGGGTTGCCAAAAGCTCAAGAAGCCATCCATGTCCTGTCTCAGTGCGAATGTCAACTTTTCCATCGAGTAAATGTCTTGAATCACACGTTAATCGAATCTTCAGGTGTAGGACAGTCCTTCAACATCCATTTTTTAGTTAGAGCTTTTTTACTCGCCAAAATTAAAACAGTGAATAAGTATTTTTCTCCTCATCTTTCCAGTGATTCCGGTAGTAAACCCAAATACAAAGTCACAAAAGAAAAGGGTACTGTTATTTTGAATATTTTCCCCAATATTGTCTGTACATTGGTCCAATATTGGTGGATAACTGGGCATGACCAAAACACATGAAAATGATTTGCAGTCTCTTCACCACACAAGCGCCAACAATTCAACCCCTCACGAGTAAAGTTGTTTTGTGCAGGTGTTCTGAAAAATCTTACCAAATTTTTCCATCCAAATTCTCTCCATTGCAGGGATGAGGTACTTTTCCATTGTTTATTTAGCTTTTCCCATATTTCCAGTTGTAAAGTGAAATTCCCCTTTTTTTCCCATCTCTCTTTTATATATGATGTGTTGTCTCCTTTTAAGTCTTGAAGACCTTGGTATATTTTAGAACTGTATCTGATCCCTGGGATCCCTTTATACGCCATTAAGAAGACCTTCAGAACACCTGACTGGGCCCTTTCCAAAGTATTTTGTTTATGTGGTGTCTAAGCTGAAAGAACCTGTAAAGGTCTTGGATTTATTAGACCTTGTTTTTTCAAATCTTCAAAACTTATTAAAATTTGCCCTTTAAAAAAATGTAATATTTTATCAGTCCATTCTCTTTCCACTTTTTAAATCTAATGTCTGTAAAGTCTTGATCATAGGCAATCCATTGCAGTAATCGATCGGGTTCTTTAGTTTGATTCTCTCTGACTATCTTAAACCAAATTTTTAGTGGGGTCTCTATCCACGGGTTAGTGTTATTCAAAAGTTTAGGTAAGGCATTGTTCCCTATTATCGCCTGTAGCTGGATGTCACTTGTTATTTGGCATTCCATCTCCTTCCATTGTGCAGTGAAGACTGGGTTACATATCTCTACTAAAGTTTTAGTTTGTGCGGCTTTAAAATAAGAATAAGAATAAGATGAGCCTTTATTAGTCCCACAATGGGGAAATTCCAGGATTGCAACAGCACAGGGATAGCAACACTCAGAGCAACAATCAGAAGGCAAGAAAAACAAGAACAGCTAGTAAACATATGTACATATTACTATAAATATATATATAAATATATATATAAATATATATATAAATATATATATATATATATATATATATATATATATATATATATATATATATATATATATATATACGTATATATATATATATATATATATATATATATATATATATATATATACAGTATATATATAATATATACATTATATACACACACAGTGCGGAGCATTGTGGTTGGTGAATGTGCAGCAGAAAGTCCAAGCTCTCTCTGTGCGGGGTGTGGCGGGCAAGCTGGAAGTCTTTGGGCATGATGGTGACCCCCTTAGCGAAGAAGAGATCCACCAGGTAGGCCTCGCCGGCCTCCTGCAGAGCCACGACGGCGAAGCTCAGGAAGCGCAGGTCGGTCTTGAAGTCCTGAGCGATCTCCCTCACCAGGCGCTGGATGGGCAGCTTACGGATGAGCAGCTCCGTGGATTTCTGGCAGCGACGGATCTCTCTCGGAGCCACGGGCCTGTAACAGTGAGGCTTCTTCACTCCGCCAGTGGCCGGAGCGCTTCTCCGAGCAGCCTTGGTGGCCAGCTGCCTCCCGGGGGGGCCCCCTCCTCCAGCAGATTTTATGGGTGGTCTGCCTGGTTCTTTTCATCGCTCTTTATCATTCCGTCTTATATTTCCCGCACGCCGCCAAAACTCCAGCCTGGCACCCACGTCGTTTTCGCTACAGTTCCCGGTATATCGAGTCTCGGCCGAGTGCTAGCTAGCACTAGCTCTTCCCTGCTGTAACGTCTCCTGCTGTAAACAGAGGCTCCGGAGCGTCCGCCGACTCGGGAGACCTTTGGGGCGATCTGTGTGTCCGTGATATATATATAGAGTGAAAGGTGTAGAAAGAAGAAGGAAGATAAAAAAAAGGCTGTTGCAACGGGCAGCCAACTCGTGTGGCGCCACCGGTCCGGCGTAACCGGAACCAGAACCGGAAATATGGAAAATACGGAAATACCGGAAATAGTCCCTGATATTTGGCAGCGTGAGCCCACCTTTGTCTTTGTTTAGCTGTAGGGTTCTATATCTGATTCTAGGTCTCTTGCCCTGCCATATGAATCTTGAGATCCTTCTGTCCAGTTCTTGCCATGTTTTTTTGGGCGGTTCTACCTGTATTGTTTGGAAAAGGTATAGAAGACGTGGAAGTATATTCATTTTGACTGCTTCAATTCTTTGTGCGGTACCCAAGAATGGTATCATATTCCATCTTGCTAGATCTGATTTTATTTTTGCCATCAGTGGATCATAGTTTAGTGTTATAATTTTGTTGAGTTGTTTCGGGATATTGACCCCCAGATATTTCATAGATTCCATCTCCCAGTTAGTTTTGAGTTTGCTTAGTAAATATTGATTTGGGTCATAGTTGAATGTTAAAACTTGGGTTTTATGCATGTTTAATTTGTACCCCGATAAATCTCCATACTCTGAAAAACTGAGATTAGTTCTGGAAAAGAGGTGTCCGGCTGCTCCAGGTATATTAAAATGTCATCAGCAAAGAGTGCTATTTTATGTTCCTTCTGACCAAGTGTAATACCTTGAATTTTTTGATTCTGTCTTACCCATTGGCTCAGAGGTTCTATGAAGATTGCAAAGAGCAGTGGAGACAAGGGGCAGCCCTGACAACATCCTCTTTCCAGTTCAAAAGATGATGATAATTTACCATTAATCCTTATTTTAGCTGTTAGTTTTTTATATAATGCCTGGATAGTTCTAATGAAGTTGTTATGAAAATTGAAACTGGATAAGATTCTATATAGGAAAGACCAGTCAACCGAATCAAATGCTTTTTCAGCATCTAATCCCAATATGGCTGCATTTAAGTTATATTTTTTTATATGATAAATTATGTGTAAAGTGCGTCTAATGTTGTCTTGTGTCTGTCTTTGTCTTATAAAACCTGTTTGGTCTAAATGAATTAAGTCTGTCAGTATATTTTCTAACCTTTTGGCAAGGATAGTGGTAAAAAGCTTATAGTCCTGATTTAACATACTGATTGGTCCGTAGTTGGAGCAGTCTAGTTTATCCTTTTCAGGTTTAGGTATGACTGTAATGACCCCTTCTCTCCAGGAGGGGGGGATTTCTCCTGTGTGGAGGGCATAGTTAAATGTTTTCAGGAGGAGAGGAGATAGTTGCGGTTTAAAGGTTTTGTACCACTCTGCTGTATAGCCATCTGCTCCTGGGGATTTGTTAGCTTTAAGTTTCATAATTGCTTTTTCTAATTCTTTAGGTTGTATTTCTGACAGTAGTGTTTTATTTTGTGACTCAGTAAGTTGGGGAAGGTTTAATGTGTTTAGGAATGCTTCGGATGCGTTTTTATGTTTTTTGAGGGAGTACAAGTTCTTGTAGTAGTTCTCGAAGCTTTTAAGAATATCCTGAATTCTAAATTTTATTTCCTTTGATACTGGGTCTCTGATTTTGTAGATTGCTCTCTCCGTTTGTTGTTTCCTCAATTTATAGGCTAGTAATTTTGCCGATTTGCTGCCTGTTTCATAGTATTTTTGTTTCAGAAATGTAAGTTTCTTCTGGATTTCTGTTGTGTAGATCTCATTTATTTGTTTTTTAATTTCCTTAATTTTGAGCCAGTCATTAGAATGAGTGCTGTCTTTGTGCTCTTTTTCTAGGTTCATAAGTTCTGACTCTAATGTGATTAGTTTTTCTTGTCTCAATTTCTTTTGGATTGCCAGTTTTGCGATAATCTTTCCCCTTATTACAGCTTTGCATGCGTCCCACAGTATTAAAGGGGATACTTCTCCATTATCATTTTCTTCCAAATATCTGAGAATATCTGATTCCAATTCATCTTTCAGTGGTCCTTTCAGCACATTTGAATTTAACCTCCAAGAAAATGTATTATTTGTGTATTTTTGGATATTTAAGTCCATATAGATCCGACTGTGGTCAGAGAGATCCATCAGTCCTATTTTACATGTTTTTATTCTTCCAATGTCTCTATTAAACATAAAAAAAATAGTCAATCCTTGAGTATGATGAATGTGGTGCTGAGTAAAATGTATAATCTTTTACACTGGGGTTGAATTCCCTCCACACGTCACAGATTCCCATTTCTTTTAGTAGCATCGGAGTTTTTCTACTTTGAGTGTTATTTTGATGTGGAGAATTACATGATGCATCCCAGTATGGATTCAGCCTTAGATTGAAGTCTCCACTACATATCACTAAACCTTGGGCTTTAGTTATCATTAGGTCAAATACATTTTTATAAAATTTCCAGTTAGCCCCTGGAGGTACATATACATTCAGCAGGGTGATATCTTCTCCCTCTAGCCACCCAAGTACCATACAGAATCTCCCTTCTTCATCTTTGTGTTCTGATTTTTTTTCAAATATAATTTTGGTTGAGATCAATGTCGCTACTCCCCTCCTCCTCCTTGACTTATATGAAGATGAAGAGATCATTTTAAACCATTGTCTATTGAGTTTAGTGTGCTCCACGTCTGTTAGGTCGGTTTTCTGTAAAAATATTATTCCTGCTTTGTCTTTTTTCCTTTTGCCTAGAATTTTGGATCTTTTAACTGGATTCAGGATCCCTTTTACAGTATATCAGATTATTTTGGTTACACCCTGTTTCTCCATTGTGTTGTCTTATTTAGTATAACAGTGTGGTGGCCCTCTTTTATGCTGCTCAGAAACTGAAAGAACATTAAGAACATAAAAAACATTAAGAACATAGTATATAAAACTTTAAAACAAAAAACTGACAAAAGATCTTCCTGATCTGAGGTCTTTTTAGTGACCTTAGAAGAGCCTTGATGGTGTGGTGTGTTGGCTCTGAGGGTAATTCCTCAACCTCCGTTACGTGCCCTCCTTTACCCCTGTAAGTTGTCTCATGTTTTTAACGTGAATTTCAGATCCCAATCCGAACTTGTAATTTTTTTATTTTTTTTTTATGCCAATACCCTATGAAATTGTGCGCAACCTCCCACCACCATCACAGCAAACAGTCACGTTAATACAGTATTTGTTAGTTTGGAGCGATCATGTCACATTTCTATTTTAACAATTTTTTTTTTTTAAAGACTTATTTGTTTCTAATATTATGTCTATTCCATGAAATGTTTTACCACTTGCTGAATCTGCATCTCCTTTAATGTTTGTTACCTTGTAGGAGGAGGGTTGGATGCGCAGATTGACTAAAAATATCGTTATTCCCTCCTGTAAACGGCCAGTTTTTCCTTATAGCTCTGGTGCTGGGTTTCCCGCTGCTGGCCTGTGGATTTTGAGGGTCTCTGTGTGGACCACGATTGAGCCTTGATTCTTTCGATTGGGTCTGCTGCGGGTTTATACACCGTTACCGGGAATCCTCTTCTCGCCATATCCGTGGTTGCTTCTTCCGCCGAGTTGTAGAGACACGTCTCATCCCCATAAAAAACCCACAGCTTCGCCGGAAATGGAGTCTGAAAGCGCAGCTTCTTCTCTCGTAGTACCTTTTTAGCGTCGTTGTATTCCCGACGCTTTTTAAGGACCTCCGGGGCGTAATCGTGTTCCACGAAAACTTTTCTCTCTTGGTGCATAAATCCTTTTTTCTGCCAAGCCAGTCTTACAACCTCTTCTTTTATTCTGGAGTTGGAGAACTTCACCACCACCGATCTTGGTGGCGCTTCCGCCGCCGGCGTAGGGGCTAATGTACGGTGCGCCCTTTCTATCTTCAAGTCGGTGGTTTGGGGAATCTCCAACTTCTCTCTCAGTAAGGATTCCACGCATGCCGCCATTGTGGTGAAACCGTCCTCGACTCCTTCTTTCAGACCATGAATTCTTATGTTGTCTCTCCTTAGTCTTCCTTCTTGGTCGGTTAGCTTAGCCTCCAGTCTTGACTGTCTTTTGTGTACTTCCAGCACGGTATCTTTCAGCCCTTTTATTCTTTCCTCTGCTTCCATGATTTGGTCCTCGGCCTGGTCCACTCTGCTGTTTGTCCTTTTTATTTCGTCTTTGATTACACGAAATTCAGCCCAACACTCTCGGTGAAATCATCTTAATTCTTTAAGTACCATTTTTAAGCTAACCTTGTTGCTAGCTTCATTCAGCTCCTCATCTTCTGAATGGAAATCCTCCGGATCAGATTCTCCGGCCGATGCGTGTCCTGGCCTGGTAAATGTCGCTTTCTTCTGTTTTCCTTTAGGCATGATGACTTTGTCTTTTGATTTTCACTCTTCCAAAAATCCGTTAAATCTGATTTTCAAGGTATTTTCCTGGATCGGGTCTGGGAGCTTCAGCGTTAAGCTGCTATCACCATGGTGTCCAGACCCGAAGTCCCGAAGTCATTGTTTTTTAAAAAGGAAAAGTTTCCCATTTCAGTAGTAACCATACGTTCTAAACTAGCACCGGAAGTTTCTACTATAATTAACACAAGGCATCATAGGGCCTAGGAACAAGGTGGATTGAGTGATAGTGATAATTACTTCTTAACAACTATTACTTTTCTAAATATACTAGTAAATACCCGTGCATGCCTGTGCATACCCGTGCATGCCCATAGAAACCAAGAAACCGGAGCACAAGGAGAAAATCAGGGCTTTGCTTGGCATTTTACACATTTGTAGTGTAGACTGGCATTCTTCAAGATTATACATTTTTACTGTGTCAGCACCTCTTTTAAAACAACATTGCTGAGAAAGTGACACTTTTGCTTAGTTTCTTCATCTTGAGCAACAATACGAAGACTGCTTGATCTGGCAACTCTGCTCGCAGCAACATAAAATTGACCATGGCTGCAGAAATCTGTTGTGCACAAAACATGAACGTGCTGTAAAGACTGGCCCTGTGACTTATTCACCCTTGCCAATTTTGAGCCATATGACATAAAGACATATTAGTCTAGGCATCGTGAGTGATGGTATATATGAGTCCTATGATTATCAGGCAGAGATCATAGTCCGTCCTATGATGTCCTATAAACGTGAAAGACACACACACAGACACACAGAAATTTCTTTCTTTCAAAGACACACACAGAGACACACAGAGATTTCTTGCTAAGAATAGATATATGACGGCATTGCGAATCCTATGACGCCTGAGTTCATAGGATCATCACAGGACATCATTCAGACATCATAGGCCATCTTCTGAAATCCTGAGATCATAGGATCATCATAGGTAATAGCGAGTGCTATGATCGTGAATGATACCTGCTGTTTTGATGACATTGATTGCGAGACACCTGTCTGTCTATATGTGTCTATGATATCACCTGTCTATATGTCAATATTACATCATATAGACATCATATCTTTATGACGGCTTTGTGAGTCCTACGATGCCTTAGATCATAGGATCATCATAGGACACCATGCAGACGTCATAGGCTGTCCTATGATGCCCTACCATCATGACACACAGATTTCTTGAATTTATAGATAATATCAATAAAACAACAACAATAATAATAATATTAACAAAAACAGTAAACAATAACACTGGTAAACAACAAATTTATTGTCTTAGTTTTTTTAGCTTATATGAGGACAGTTTTGATGTGCTTAATATAAAAATTACGTTGGTTTTGTTCAATCAGGTCAACTTTTTGAATTATGGTCACATGTCGTATTGTTTTTTTTTTTTACATGTATGGGTATTTTCGCTTTATATGATGCAAAATTCTTTTTTATGTTTTGAAATTCACCGAATTTTGAACAATGATGAGATAACATTCAATTTACATGTACTTAAATTTATATAAAGGTAACTACATACACAGTACTAAGTTCTAAGTACAGGTTTTTACTTAGCACCTGATCGAGAGAAACAGTGACATTTTCGGATTCAGTGGTGCAAAATTGTTTTAAATCATTTGAAAAAACACAGACAGCTTACAAAAAAATAACTTTTGTAACCCTGTGTGATAATTAAACCTGCAAGCAGGTGTAAGCGGACCTTCGCACCCCCACGCGCCCGTGGGACCCGGTGCCCATCGTACCTTGCTGACTCGGAAACTTTCCCGTTGTCGTAGCAAATGCTGCGTGAATGTGATGGAGTAGCCTCGTCACTGACTGCAGGCATACAAACACTCATACGGCTATATGCACACGCACTTACACACAACTATGTATTGTGGATGATTTGCTAGCTTAAATGACATGCACACGTACACACACAGAAACGCACGCATTCACCTGCCATATATTTTCTCATTTACTACTTTGTTACAGCTTAGTTTAGTGATCATGAAGGGATTGTGTGCTCTTTTGAAGATAAAAATTTACAATTAGACCATTTGAAACAATAATTTGCTTTAGAATGGTAATCGCTTTACATTGCATATTTGGGATCAATTGATTTAAACTAGTGCATACCCATGCATGCCCGTAGAAACTGAGTATAAACAAGTATTTCTGCATGTTCGTAGAAAACAGGTGTAAGCAAGGGTGTAAGCAAGCACCAGCACTCACTTGTTCAGTGATGCCTGCCTTTGATCTTTGTTTGTGTCATAGTGAGTCCTATGGTCTTTGGTGAGGTCATAGTTAGTCCTATGACCGTGAGTGATGACTGCCGTTGATCTTTGATGATGCCATAGTGATTCCTATGATCTTTGGTGATTTCACAGCGAGTAATATGCTGAATCCGTTAGTGTGTGTGTCACGACCAAAGATCATAGGACCGCCTATGATGTTCCTATGATGTCTGCATGATGTCCTATGATGTTCCTATGTATAACAACTGATGGGTGAAAAAATTATCCGTCCTTGTACTGCATCACTCACGATCATAGGACTCTCTCTGACATCATCAGAGATCAAACGCAGGCATCACTCATGCTCACTCATGATCGTAGGACATCAGAGATCAAAGGCAGGCATCATAGAAGTTGCTAGGACATCAAAGATCATAGGACTCACTATGGCAGCATAAAAGATCAAATGCAGTCATCACTCATGATCATAGGACTCACTGTGACTTCAAAGATCATAGGACTCACTATGACACAATCAAAGATCAAAGGCAAGCATCACTGAATGAGTCATGATGTGTTTGCTTACACCTGCTTCTACGGGCATGCAGAAATACTTGCTGAGACCGCCTGGCAATCACTGTCCCTGGCCAGCCGACTATTCCACATCTCCTCGGTCTCAGCTTCTCTGTGCGTCACCTGGCATGCAACATTGCTCTCTTGGCTGGAATTTCGGGCTTCAACTGACTCAGCACGTGCATGGCACACTACCACACATTTCCTGTCTCTCTGTGCATCCCTTCCCTTGTCTGCCGTACCCTATGCTGCTGAAGGGTCTCAGACAGGTGTTTTGTTCACAGTCATTCATGTGACTTACTGCTCAAACCTCAGGTGTTTCATCTTCACTGCATTTTTTCTGATGTGCAACACAGTCATGCTTGGGGGGTACTGCTCCAACCTCAGCTGTCATGGGATCTTTCCTGACGTACAGCAGTTCTGCTCACTCTATTACTCTTCATCTATGTAGTGTCTGGTTTAAAGTAGTGTGTCCTATTCTTGATTGGGTAATTAGTATCTCTTCTTTCCTATTTCTGCCAACGCCCATTCCAGAGTTTACCTGATTTTGAAAGTCATAAAGATGTCTTCCTGTATCTATTGAGCCCTAATACTCTTTCCACTTTCCCACAATATAATTTTTAATTATTGATTTGCCTTCTGCCTTACTGAGTGAGATTTCCAGATTTACTGCTTCGAATTTTGATGATGGCATAGCGAGTCCTAAGTCCTCAGTGATGCAGTCCAAGGTGGGGGTAATTTTTTTCACACATAAGGAGTCGTTGTACATAGGAACATCATAGGATATCATGCAGACATCATAGGAACATCATAGTTAGTCCTATGCTCTTTGGCTGTGATAGACAGACACACTGACACACAGAGATTTTGTGATTTTATAAGATGTATAGTGATGTATAGCCCACATACGTGTTGTGCACTCAAGTGGATCATGCACGTAAAACTAAAGGATTGGTCGTGTGATCGGTGGTACAGACACAGCAGCACCAGGTATGTTTTCACTTATATGAATGTCACATTTCTGACATTTTACCCCAAATTTAAAAGGCCCAAGCATATCAGAGCTTTTTTTGTTTACATTGTTAGCATGTTAGCAGCGGAGCTATAAAACTGAGCTACAGTCTGCCAGGCCACTTTTTAAGACCATCTTCCTATCCCGAGATAGTCGTGGGAAGTGGTACGATTATATTACTGTTTTTGAAATGAAACAGGCCGTGTTCCCACATTTCTGATGCCAAAGTCATTGTTTTTTATAAAGGAAAAGTTTCCCGTTTCAGTAGCAACCATACGTTCTAAACTAGTACCGGAAGTTGCTACTATAATTCACACAAGGAATCATGGGGCCTAGGATCATGTGGATAGAGCGATAATTACTTCTTAACAACTACTACTTCTCTACATACACTAGTACATACCCGTGCATGCCCGTGCATACCCGTGCATGCCCATAGAAACCAAGAAACCGGAGCACAAGGAGAAAATCAGGGCTTTGCTTGGCATTTTACACATTTGTAGTGTAGACTGGCATTCATCAAGGTTATACATTTTTATTGTGTCAGCACCTCTTTAAAAACAACATTGCTGAGAAAGCAACACTTTTGCTTAGTTTCTTCATCTTGAGCAACGATACGAAGACTGCTTGATCTGGCAACTCTGCTCGCAGCAACGTAAAATTGGCCTTGGCTGCAGAAATCTGTTGTGCAGAAAAAACGAACGCGCTGTAAAGACTGGCCCTGTGACTTTTTCACTTTGCCATTTGAGCCATATGACATCATAAAGACATATTAGTCTAGGCATCGTGAGTGATGGTATATTTGACATCATAGAGACACATTTGTCTATGTGCTGTCATATCGACATATCTTTATGACGGCATCGCGAGTCCTATGATGCCTTAGTTCATAGGACGTCCTATGATGATCAGGCAGAGATCATAGGCTGTCCTATAGTGTCCTATAAACGTGACGGACACACAGAAATTTCTTTCTTTCAAAGACACACACCGAGACAGAGATTTCTTGCTTTAATAGAGTGATGATAGATAGAATAGAATAGATATATGACGGCATTGCGAATCCTATGACGCCTGAGTTCATAGGATCATCACAGGACATCATGCAGACATCACAGGCCGTCCTCTGAAATCCTGAGATCATAGGATCATCATAGGTAATAGCAAGTGCTATGATCGTGAGTGATACCTGCCATTTTGATGACATTGATCTTGAGACACCTGTCTATATGTGTCTATGATATCACCTGTCTATATGTCAATATTACATCATATAGACATCATATCTTTATGACGGCTTCATGAGTCCTATGATGCCTTAGATCATAGGATCATCATAGGACACCATGCAGACATCATAGGCTGTTCAATGTCCTAAGATCATGACACACAGATTTCTTGAATTTATAGATAACAATAAAGTAATATTATTATTATTATTATTATTAACAAAAACAGTAAACAATAATAACACTGGTAAACACCAAATTTTTAGTTTTTTTAATTTATTTAGGACAGTTTTGATGTGCTGAATCCAAAAGTCACGTTGGTTTTGCTCAATCAGGACAACTTTTTGGAATTATGGCCACATGTTTTTTTTTTTTGTTTTTTTTTTTACACATGTATGGGTATTTTCGCTTATGCAAAATTCTTTTATGTCTTGAAATTTTCTGAATTTTGAACAATGATGAGATAACATTCAATTTTCATGTACTTACATTTATATAAATGTAACTACATACACAGTACTAAGTTCTAAGCACAGGTTTTTACTTAGCACCTGATCGAGAGAAACAGATGTCATTTTCAGATTCAATGGTGCAAAACTGTTTTAAATCATTTGAAAAAAAACAGACAACTTACAAAAAAATTTGTAACCCTGTGTAATAATTAAACCTGCAAGCAGGTGTAAGCGGGCCATCGCTCCCCCACGCGCCTGCGGGACCCTGTGCTCGTCGTACCTTGCTGGCTCGGAAACTTTCCCGTTGCCGTAGCAAATGCTGCTTGAGTGTGATGGAGTAGCCTCGTCACTGACTGCAGGCATACAAACACTCAGACTGCTATATGCAGACGCACTTACACACAACTATGTATTGTGGGTGATTTGCTAGCTTAAATGACGTGCACACATACACACACAGAAACTTGCACATTCGCCTGCCATACTCCAGCTTACTTTAGTGATCATGAAGGAATTGTATGCTCTTTTGAAGATAAAAATTTACAATTAGACAATTTGAAACAAGAATTTGCTTTAGAATGGTAACCGCTTTACATTACATATTTAGGATCAATTGATTTAAACTAGTGCATACCCATGCATGCCCGTAGAAACTAAGTATAAGCAAGTATTTCTGCATGCTCGCAGAAAACAGGTGTAAGCAAGGGTGTAAGCAAGCACGTCAGCACTTGTTCAAGGATGTCTGCCTTTGATCTTTGTTTGTGTCATAGTGAGTCGTATGGTAAAGACCACAGGACTCACTATGGTGACTAACTATGACTCACCAAAGGGTGATGTCATAGTTAGTCCTATGACCGTGAGTGATGACTGCAGTTGATCTTTGATGATTCCATAGTGAGTCTTATGATCTTTGGTGATGTCACAGCGAGCGCTATGATGTCTGTGTTTGATCTTTGCTGATGTCATAGCGAGTCCAATATGTTTGCTGATTTCATCACAAGTCCTATGATCATGAGTGATGCTTGCTTTTGATCTTTGATGATGTCACAGGGAGTCCTATGATTGTGAGTAATGCCTGCGTTAACAGTCGCCACTCTTAATAGACCTTGTACGTTTGGCCCCATCCACAAAATTTTTTTTGTGGGGGGGGGGGGGGGTCACATCTTTTTCAATTTATCTAAGTAGACGCGTTTGAGGTGAGACTATTTTCCATCATGGAAAATTTGGCTTACATCGGACAAGTTTTTCCCAAGTTAGAGCTGCTTGATGTCTTAAGGGGAGGAGTCAAACTTCACCATGGCGCCCTGACCACACCTTTTGAGATTTTGACTTAAATTGGATAACTTTTAATGGCCAGTGCCTATAGATGCCGCCATGTAAAAATGAGCTTAATTGAAGCAGGTCCCTAGGACTAGTTCATTCAAATGCACGGGGTGCGTTTTCGCCAAATTGGCAGTGTGGCGACTTTGAGGCAAGATGGCGGCCTTCCTGTTGGCGGTAGGGTATCTGCCGCAATGATGTTTTTTGCATGTCTTGAGGTGATGCACACCTCACCCAAATTTTTTGCTCTATAGCAAAGTTTACAGTTGCCACTCTCCATAGACCTTGTACGTTTGGGGCAGGTGTCAGCAAGGGTGTAAGCAAGTACGTCAGCACTTGTTCAGTGACGCCTGCTTTTATTTTTGATGGTGTCATAGCGAGTCCTATGATCAGAAGTAATACCTGCCTTTGATCACACACAGACACACAGATTTTCTTGAATCACTCTCTATCATGGTGTCTATATGACGTCATATAGACATCATGTAGAGATCATTGGCACGTCATAGGTGATCCTATGATCTTTTAGCTAGTCCTATGGTTGTGACAGACACACAGACAGACACAGGCATTACTGAACGAGTAGGACACAGTCCAAGGACGGATAATTTTTCACACAACTCCTTATAAGAACTCCTTTTACAAAGCTATAGAGTGATGATAATCAAGTCAGTGGCGGGAATGCACCTGTAAGCTGGTTGCCAACCACCAATCAAATCACTCTATAAATTCAAGAAATCTGTCACTGTGTCAGTGTGTGTGTCACGACCAAAGATCATAGGACCGCCTATGATGTTCCTATGATGTCTGCATGATATCCTATGATGTTCCTATGTATAACATTACTCCTTATGTATGAAATGTTCTATGATGTTCCTATGTATAACAACAACTGATGTGGGAAAAAAATTATCCGTCCTTGTACTGCATCGCTCACGATCATAGGACTCACTATGACATCTTCAAAGATCAAACACAGGCATCACTCACGCTCACTCATGATCATTGGACAGCAAAGATCAAAGGCAGGCGTCATAGGAGTTGCTAGGACGTCAAAGATCATAGGACTCACTATGGCATCATAAAAGATCAAATGTAGTCATCACTCATGATCATAGGACTTGCTATGACATCAAAGATCATAGGACTCACTATGACGCAATCAAAGATCAAAGGCAAGCATCATTGAATGAGTCATGATGCGCTGGATAACAAGGTGGATAGAGTGATAATTACTTCTAACAACTACTACTTCTCTAAATATACTAGTACATACCCGTGCACGCCCTACCCATGCATGCCCATAGAAACCAAGAAACCGGAGCCCCCGGAGAAAATCAGGGCTTTGCTTGGCATTTTACACATTTATAATGTAGACTGGCATTCTTCAAGGTTATACATTTTTACTGTGTCAGCACCTCTTTAAAAACAACATTGCTGAGAAAGCGACACTTTTGCTTAGTTTCTTCATCTTGAGCAACAATACGACAACTGCTTGATCTGGCAACTCTGCTCGCAGCAACGTAAAATTGGCCATGGCTGAAGAAATCTGTTGTGCAGAAAACATGAACTTTTCAATTCATTTTTTTTCAATTCAACTTTATTTATATAGCGCCATTTCACAACAACAGTCATCTCATAGCACTATCAACTGAAGGGGGGACCCCCACAGTTGCAGAAAGACCCCAGCAATCAGGCGATCCCCTGTGAGCAAGCACTTGGCGACGGTGGAGAGGAAAAACTCCCTTTTAACAGGAAGAAACCTCCAGCAGAACCAGGCTCAGGGAGGGGCAGTCATCTGCTGCGACTGGCTGGGGGGTGAGGGGATAGAGAAGAAGAAAAGAACAGACATGTAGAGAGCAAACAGCACGATGGGGACTCAATCTATGGGAGAGAACAAACAGATGTTAATGACCAGCAAAAAAAAAATATTTCATTGAGAGTGAGGAAAGGAGTGAGGCCCAATGCATTACTGGAGGTCCCCCGGCTGACTAAACCTATTAGCAGCATAACTAAGGAAGGGTTCAGAAACACATGATCCCTCCCTAATTGTAGGCTATATCAAAAAGGTAGGTTTTAGCCCTATTCTTAAAAACAGAGATCGAGTCTGACTCCCGAATCCAGATTGGCAGCTGATTCCACAGGAGAGGAGCTTGATAACTGAAGGCTCTTCCTCCCATTGTACTTTTGGAGATTCTAGGTATTACAAGTAATCCTGCATTTTGGGAGCGTAGTGCTCTGTTAGAATAATACGGTAGTATCAGATCTTTTAAATAAAAAGGAGCCTGATTGTTTAGAGCTTTGAAAGTAAGAAGAAGGATTTTAAACTTAATTCTAAACTCTATGGGAAGCCAATGAAGGGAGGCCAGAACCGAAGAGATATCATCTCTCTTTCTAGTACCTGTTAAAACTCTTGCTGCAGCATTTTGGATCAGCTGGAAGACTTTTTAAAGATGTTTTAGGACAGCCTAATAATATAGAATTACAATAATCTAATCTCGAGCTAACAAAAGCGTGGATCAGTTTCTCAGCATCACTCTGAGACAAGATGGTCCTAATCTTGGCAATATTACGCAAATGATAGAAGGCAGTCTTAGAAACAAATTTAATATGTGAATTGAAGGACAAATCCTGATCAAAAATAACTCCAAGGTTCCTCACAGAGCTATTAAGAGAAAGAGTAACCGCATCCAAACTGAAAGTTTGATTTGGAAAGGAATTTCTAAGGTTTTTTTTGACCAATAAGAATGACTTCAGTCTTATCTGAATTTAATAGCAGGAAATTACAAGTCATCCAAGCTTTGATTTCCTTAAGACAGGCTTCTAACTTGGCTAATTGATTAATATCATCTGGCTTCATTGACAGGTATAATTGTGTGTCATCTGCATAACAATGAAAATGTATACAGTGCTTTCTAATAATGTTGCCTAACGGAAGCATATATAAACTAAAAAGAGTAGGGCCTAGCACAGATCCCTGTGGAACTCCATGACTAAGCTTTGAGTTGAAAGAAAACTCATTATTTACATGAACAAACTGGAACCTATCAGATAAATAAGATCTAAACCACTGCGACGAAGTTCCATTAAATCCAACATAGTGTTCTAATCTATCAAGTAGAATATTATGATCGATAGTATCAAAAGCTGCACTAAGGTCTAAAAGGACAAGTACAGAAACTAGTCACTTATCAGATGCAATGAGGAGGTCGTTAGTGACCTTCGCTAAGGCTGTTTCAGTACTATGATGGATTCTAAACCCAGATTGAAACTCTTCAAGTAAACCATTTCCCTGCAGGTGGTCAAATAATTGCGTAGCAACAACTCTTTCTAAGATTTTTGAAATGAAATGGAGATTAGAGCTTGGTCTATAGTTAGCTAAAGCTCCTGGATCTAGCGTTGGCTTTTTGAGTAAGGGTTTAATTACAGCCGTTTTAAAAGCCTGCGGTACATGGCCCAAAGTTAATGAAGAATTGATTATATGAAGAATAAAGCTACCAATAAGTGGGAAGACTTCTTTAAATAACCTGGTAGGAATAGGGTCTAAAAGACAAGTTGAAGGTTTGGATGAGGAAACTATTTTGTCTAACTCACAAAGGTCAATTGGAGTAATCTCATCAAGACAGACATCAATAGAAGGAGTTGTAGTAGTTACAGCATTTAAGTTAACTGTGGAAAGAATCTGATTGATTCTGATGGATGAAATTTTATTATTGAAGAAGTTCATAAAGTCCTGACTAGTAAGCTCTAAGGGAATGCTAGGATTGACAGAGTCCTGACTCTTTGTCAACCTGGCTACAGTACTGAAAAGAAACCTGGGATTATTCTTGTTCTCTTCTATTAATGCAGAGTAATAACTCGTTCTAGCTTTTCTAAGAGATTTGATGAACGCGCTGTAAAGACTGGCCCTGTGACTTATTCATCTTGCCAGTTTGGAGCCATATGACATCTTAAAGACATATTAGTCTCTAGCCCTTGTATTATGTTGAAAAAAAATTGCATTGATAATGTTGCGGGTCATTTTGACCCGTACTGTGTAAATCCACTCAAAACAGTCAAAAAACAGGTTAAACCAATAACAACTTTATTTTAGATTATATAAACATTTATAAAAGAGACATAACAATACATTTTTAATTTCAACACTATATTTAAGAACTATTTTGTTCAAGATTTTCCCGCTGCATTTTTTTTTTCATTTAACTTGCCCCTTTTTCTCACATTTTCAATGTTCAACATTTTCAATGCTCTCCACATGATGGACAGAATGTAACTGTGTGCTTTCTGCAGATGTAATTCTTGCATTTCACACAAAAGGTACTTGTTTTACTGTCCTCTCGGGAGGGACAGACCTTGCATCTTTTCTGTTTCTTTACATCTGTGTCCACTGGATCCATTGCAGATTGGTTGGATGACCTGACCTTGACCTTTTCAATGGCAGCTGCAGCTGCTGGGGATCGAGCTGGCCTGGCTCGCCTCTGGATCTTGGGAGTGACAAATGCTTTGCCGAGTTCTTCCAGGAAAAGCCGACGTCGGTACAATTTGCCGGCATTCCATTGCTGGTTGATTTCAGTCCACAGGACATAGGCATTGTAAGCAGACACATCAACAATATTGTTGAAAATCACCAAGGGCCAACGGGCAGTCTTGCGCTGGCAGCTGTATGTTGCTGTGACTTTGTCCAGATTGTCAACTCCTCCTTTTGTGGAGTTGTAGTCCAGGATCATTTGTGGCTTCATGTCTTCTCTTGTGCTCAGAGACGCATCTGTGTGCGTTGTGCTCATTACAAGAACATTCTTGTTTCTCTTTGGGCAGTATGAAACAACTGCTGCTTTCTCAGTGAAAACAAATATTGAGGAATGCAGAGGTCTGCCCTGCATCTTCAGAATTTCACTGGGAAGTTCTCGCTTATTTCTTCTGACTTCCCAACATAGTTAGCTTTCTCTTCTGAAGTTCATCGCCAAGGCGGTAGGATGTAAAGAAGTTGTCACATGTGATGTTATGACATTGCAACCCTTCACTTATCTCCAGCACTACATGCATCTCCTGATTCTTCTCAGATGCTCCTCCAGGTAGCTTTCCAGTATACACTTGCATATTCCATGCATAGCTAGATTTTGCATCACAGGCTACCCACATTTTGATGCCATACTTAGCAGGCTTGTTGGGCATGTACTGTCTGAAAGGACAGTGCCCCCTGAATGGTACAAGGGCTCATCTACAGTAACATGGGGACCAGGATTGTACAACAAAGGTAGAATTTCAAACCATTTATCCCATACATCTCTAAATGCAGCTAGTTTGTCTCTTTCACATCGACCATCTCTGGTGTCACTGTTGTCAAATCGGATCACACGAGATATCATGTGAAATGTCTCCAGAGACATTGCTGCTCGAAAGATTGGCCTTCCATACTCTTCATCCCATAGACTTGCAGCTGCTTCTCCCTTTGACCTGTACACTCCAGCTAATACCAGAATTCCAATGTAAGCATGCAAGTCAGTCTGATCCAGTGGCTTCCATTTCTCCTAAAATACACGCCTCCCCTCCAAGTTGGTCATTTCCAGTATAATCTTCTCTATTGGTGGGGATATGAAGAGCTGAAATGCTGATTGAATATCATCAACTCGTGTGACAGCAAATCTTGTAGGACCGGGAGTTATTTTGATGACATTGGAAGATGACAGTCTACCTCGGCTTTGGTGTGGTGATGTTGACCATTTTATATTACCATCTTTAGATGCCCATGTCCCCTCTGTGGATGATGATTGCTGCATTCCTTGGCTTTCATCCGATGGAGACACAACGGCAGGCTCGTTTGTCCTCTGAATCCTCATCGTCGGAAAATTGACAATCTGGATCATCAATTACATTGTCCTCGGTCTCTGAAATCTCTTCCTCTGCATCACTATCCCAATTCAAAATATGTGATGAAACTTCTTCAGCTGTAAACCTTCTGGAGCTCATTTTGGTGTGTTTGTCAAAGAGATGGCATGAGAAAAGTGACAAGGACAAGGGAGAGAAAGTCCCTCCTCGACTCACACCTGGGTCTCTGGCAGTCAAAATACAATTAACTGGGCAGTCAAAATAAAGTACATCAAAGAGGCATGTTTATTTTGGATCTGTACAGCTACTTACCCACATAAAAGTGTTGGGGTCAAAATGACCCGCAACATCATCTTTGTATACAAACTCTGCACATACATTCCACTACACATCAAAGTGTCCAGATTTTACACACCAGTTCATGGCCCTAAATGAGGAAAAGTCACAAAATTTCATGATGAAAAAGAAAGGATAACCCATACTTTGGTCAACACAAAAACCGAAATGGGTCAAATTGACCCCTAACATAATACAAGGGCCAGGCATCGTGAGTGATGGTCTATACGATATCATAAAGACACATTTATCTATGTGCTGTCATATAGACATCATATCTTTATGACGGCACCACGAGTCCTATGATGCCTGAGTTCATAGGACGTCCTATGATGATCAGGCAGAGATCATAGGCCGTCCTGGTCAACTTTTTGAATTACGGCCACATGTTGTTTTATGTTTTTGTTTACATGTATGGGTATTTTCACTTTATATGATGCAAAATTCGTTTTTTTGTCTTGAAATTCTCTTGGTTTTGAACAATGATGACTTAACATTCAATTTACATGTACTTACCTTTATATAAAGGTAAGTACATGCACGTTACTAAGTTCTAAGTAAGTACAGGTTTTTACTTAGCACCTGATCGAGGGAAACAGATGTCATTTTCAGATTCAACGGTGCAAAATTGTCTTAAATCAGTTGAAAAAACACAGACAACTTACAAAAAAATAATTTTTGTAACCCTGTGTAATAATTAAACCTGCAAGCAGGTATAAGCGGGCTTCACCCCCCCACGCGTCCGCGGTTCCCGGTGCCCGTCATACCTTGCTGGCTCAGAAAATTTCCTGTTGTCGTAGCAAATGCTGCTTGAATGTGATAGAGTAGCCTCATCACTGACTGCAGGCATACAAACAGAAAACTATATGCACACACACCTGCACACAACTATGCACTGTGGGTGATTTTCTAGCTTAAGTGACGTACGTGCACACATACATTGCGAGTCCTATGGTCTTTGATGATGTCATAGTTAGACAGATAGATAGATAGATAACGTTAGTCCTATGACCGTGAGTGATGACTGCCGTTGATCTGTGATGATGCCATAGCACTATGATCTTGGTGATGTCTTAGCGAGTGCTATGATGCCTGCATTTGATCTTTGCTGATGTCATAGTGAGTCCTATAATGTTTGCTGATGTCATCATGAGTCCTATGATCATGAGTGATGCCTGCGTTTCCGGTCGCCACTCTCCATAGACCTTGCACATTTGGCCCCATCCACAAAAATTTTGGGTGGGGAGCACACAACTTTTCCAGTTTATCGAAATAGACGCATTTGGGCCGGGACTGTTTTCCATCATGGAAAATTTTGCGGACATTGGACAAGTTTTGCTCAAGTTACAGCTGCTTGCGGGATGCATTTTTGCCAAATTGGAGGTGGGGTGACTTTGAGGCAAGATGGTGGCCTTCCTGTTGGCGGTGGGTATGGACCACAATTATGCTTTTTCATGTCATGAGGTGATGCACACCTCACTCAAATTTTATATCTCTACAGCAAAGTTTACAGTCTCCACTCTCCATAGACCTTGTACATTTGGCTCCCCCAAAAAAATTTTGTGGGGGATCACATATCTTTTCCATTTTATCGAAGTAGATGCATTTGGAGCAGGACTATTTTCCATCATGTAAAATTTGGCTTACATCAGACAGGTTTTTACCGAGTTACAGCTGCTTGATGTCTTAAGGGGAGGAGTCAAACTTCGCCATGGCACCCTGGCCACACCTTTTGAGATTTTGACTTAAATTGGATAACTTTTAATGGTCAATGCCTATAGATGCCGTCATGTAAAAATGAGCTCAATCGGAGCAGGTCCCTAGGCTTGCTTGCGGTTGTCCATCGAGTCCGATGATGACGTCCACTTCTATCGATGAGTCCTTTGATGGTTGTGTAGTCCTATCCTGGACCCACATGTCCTGTTGCAGGTAGGGCATGTAAAGGTTGTGGTAGTGGCAGCAGGGGCTGCAGGTGCATTCCTCCTCAGTCTTCTCTCCTGTCTCCTGGCTGTCCTGTCCTCCTCCATCATACGGGTCCCCACAAGGCACTGCTGTCGCCAGGTGTTCCGGTCAGCAGCAGCCTCCACCAGAGCCTCAGGTCTGATCCTACACTTCTTTAAGGCCTTCTTTAGCTGGTCCTTGTAGCGCTTCTTCTGCCCTCCAGCAGAGCATCGACCATGGTGTAGCTGGCCATTTAACACCCTGCGAGGCAGCCGGTTTGGGGGCATCCTCACCACATGTCCCAGCCAGCGTAGCTGGTGCTGGGTGATCGTTGCCTCAATACTCCTACAGCTGGTCTTAAAGAGTATCTCAGAATGAGGCACATGGTCATGCCAGGTGATTCCCAGGATGCACTGAAGGCAGCGTATATGGAACCGTTCTAGACCCCTAATGTGGCGGCTGTAAGTCACCCAGGATTCACAGCTGTAGAGGAGAGTAGTGACACAGACTGCCTGGTAAACAGAGATCTTCGTTTGGAGATGGAGGTTCTTGTTCTGGAAGACCCGACGCCGGAGTCTCCCAAAAGAAGCTGATACCTGCCTGATCCTATTCTGGACTTCACTGTCAATGGTGTTGCCTACAGAGAGGATGCTCCCCAGGTGCTTGAAAGATGGAACAACAGACAGCTGTTCACCAGCAACACTGAAGGTAGGTGGAGTAGATGGGATATTGGTGTTCCATTGGCAGGCGACCTCTGTTTTAATGGTGTTCACCGTCAGTCCCATCCTGCTGTATGCTCTCACCGCAGCAGTAAGAACAGTCATCTGCATACTGTAGCTCAATGACTCTCACCCTTTGCAGTTTGGTGGTTGTCTGGAGCCTCCTTATATTTAAAAGGTTGTCATCTAGATGGAAGTCCACTGGTACACCACTGCTGTCCTCAATCTCCTTGTGGAGAAGCTGGGTGACACAGAGCAGGAAGATGTTAAAAAGTAAGATAAGATAAGCCTTTATTAGTCCCACAATGGGGAAATTCCAAGATTGCAACAGCACAGGGATAGCAACACTCAGAGCAACAATCAGAAGGCAAGAGAAAAAACAAGAGCAGCGAGTATACATATGTACATATAAATATACACACACACACACACACACACACACATATACAGTATATATATATATATATATGTATGTACAGTGATCCCTCACTTATCGCGGTTAATGGGTTCCAGAACCGACCGCAAAAAGTGAAAAACCGCGAAGTAGCGTCACCCCTAATGACGTCACCCATAAATAATGGGTGCGGTCGGGGCTACGTCACTTCCGGTTAGTAACACATCGCCGCCATCTTAACTCGATGAAAACAAACCCATTACCAAGCCTTGTCGAGTGCAGTGTTTTGACTTTTTGTCATGGCCTGTGACTACATAGAAAAGCTTGATGAGTCAGCCAGGCTACGTTATCAGGAGAAACTGACAGCAAGTGGACTGACAGATTGCCTATCCAAGCTACCAGCCGGAAAATGGGTTAATGACCCGACCAGGTGGCCAGCTGTGCAGTGGCCGGACGTGTACAGCTACTTGATCGACACCCCTGGTAAGCATATTTGCTTTGACCCATATTAACATGATTAACCCTCTTACATGTTTTGAATGTTTTTAAGGAAAGGCCCCTATGGGTAACATGACCAATCCATTAAATATCAGGGCAGCACAGGAGTAATTCTTAAAAGAAATAATTAAACAAGAAAATGTTCACTGATGCTAAACACTACTTAGGTGCGCTTGTGTTGGATCGAAATAAGTGCAGGTGGACACGAGTGAAGTTTAAAAGGGTGCTTCATGCAGACAGTCAACTTATATACCCGGCTAATGCATGCATGGCACATTAGCATCACAGTAGACAGCAGGAAAGCATATACATTTGCATTAGTCACACATATCAGGCGCAGCATTACTGGCGCCGGGATTCCTCTCTGTTCCAGAGCCGCAGAAGGTGCGAGGCGCTTCTATAACGATCAGTAATTGCTCACGCTGAGTGCTCTGCCAGCTCGCTGTGGGAGTCACACGAGGTGTTCCTCTTTTCCCGTATATTTTTCTTTTTGGCGTACAGAAATGGCAATACGCCCGTATTTGCTAAAATTGCATTTTCCCTGTATTAAAATACGGCGAAACCGTATTTGTCACCTCTTTCATTAATGGCCAGCCCCTTTGTTGCACTATTTACTACAGTCTACAGTTAAATTAGTCAGGCTGACTGCACATAGAGAGGTCTGTACTGTTGAGTGAAAAGGGAATCAGTCATGCATTTCCATAGATGAAATGTCCGTCTCTGTTTACAATACAGAGAGGCTTGTGTCGGCGGCTAGCATTTTCAAAACGTGACCCATCAAGTGGCAACTAATTAAACTAACACAATATCACTCAATTACCTGATATAAGACGTGATGAGCTGAATATAATGCACTACGACGGGCTGGACAAGCTTGACTGGGTCACAGCAGCTGCCTGGGACTAGGTTGTCACTGAATTGTTTTTACCTAGTACGGCGTTGCCATGTGGGTTGCTAACCGGAAGTAGGCCAAATGCCCGGATGCCCGACTGCGCCCATACGTACGTTCATTCTCTCACTCTCTCTCTCATATGATACGTGTGTGTGTGTGTGTGTGTGTAAGTGTACATACATACGTAGATGTAAATAAAGTGTACATAAATATGTTTTTAGAACTCTTTTATTATTATAACAAGATACGTAACTCAAGATGAAGATGATTTACTGCACAGGTTAATGAGAGCTTTACTGCTCCTCAGGTGACGCCTCATCGTCAGGTGTTAGAGGCGAAGCATCGTCGAGGGCAGCTTCCGATGGAGCTGGAGAAGCTGCAGGAGGCGGCGTAGTGGCTCGACGGGAAGACTATTTCACACAAAATGGCACAAGAGAACAGCAAAAAGTTCCACGCAGCGAGACTAAGCAACACGAGCGATAAAGAGCAATGAATGCGGTCTTCCTTCGCTGGGTATGGGTGAAACGTCTCGGCCAATCAGCTTGCGGGGTGAAACGTCTCGGCAAATCAGCTTGCGAGATTCCCGAGCCGAGCCAACACGAGAACAGCGAACAGAGAGGTGGATTTTGAGTTGTGCTGCTCTCCGTGTTGATAGCTGATGTTCTAATGTAGTCTCCCTGTCTTCTGCTAGCGCCCGCCCATTATTTCTGAATTTTGAATTTTTGATGAATATTTTTGAAAAATCTGCGATGCACTGAGGGCGCGAAAGGTGAAGTGCGAAGTAGTGAGGGATCACTGTACACACACACACACACACACATGTATATATATATATATATATATATATATATATATATATATATATATATACAGTGATCCCTCGCTACTTCGCGCTTCACCTATCGCGCCTTCAGTGCATCGCGGATTTTTCAAAAATATTCATCAAAAATTCAAAATTGAGAAATAATGGGCGGGCGCTAGCAGAAGGCAGGGAGACTACATTAGACCATCAGGTGTCAACACGGAGAGCCGCACAACTCAAAAAATCCACCTCTCTGTTCGCTGTTCTCGTGTTGGCTCGGCTTGGAAATCTCGCAAGCTGATTGGCCGAGACGTTTCACCCCGCAAGCTGATTGGCCGAGACGTTTCACCCACCTCCTCTCCCTGCCGAGCGCCCATGAAGGGAAGAAAGACCGCATTCATTGCTCTTTATCGCTCGTGTTACGTAGTCTCGCCGCGTGGAACTTTTCGCTGTTCTCTTGTGCCATTTTGTGCGAAATAGTCTTCCCGTCGAGCCACTACGCCACCTCCTGCAGCTTCTCCAGCTCTATCGGAAGCTGCCCTCGATGATCCTGCGCTTCTAGCACCTGACGATGAGGCGTCACCTGAGGAGCAGTAAAGCTCTCATTAACCTGTGAAGTAAATCATCTTCATCTTGAGTTACGTATCTTGTTATAAGAATAAAAGAGTTCTAAAAACATATTTATGTACACTTTGTTTACATCTACGTATGTATGTACACGTACACACACACACGTATCATATGAGAGAGAGAGAGTGAGAATGAACGTACATATTATTTATGGATGACGTCATTAGGGGTGACGCTACTTCGCGGTTTTTCACTTTTCGCGGTCGGTTCTGGAACCCATTAACCGCGATAAGTGAGGGATCACTGTATATATATAGACACAGTGCAGAGCATTGTAGCTAGATGGGATAGATATATAAATATATAAACACAGTGCGGAGCATTGTAGCTGGATGGAATAAATATATGAGTATATAAACACACAGTGCGGAGTATTGTAGCTAGATGGAATGAGTATGTGAATATATAAACACACAGTGCGGAGCATTGTAGCTAGATGGAATAATATGTAGATATATAAACACACAGTGCAGAGCACTGTAGCTAGATGGAATAAATATGTAAATATATAAACACACAAAGTGCGGAGCAGTGTAGCTAGATGGAATAAATATGTAGATATATAAACACACACAGTGCGGAGCATTGTAGCTAGATGGAATGAAACAGCACAACCGTCTACTTAGTTATCCTACATGGTATGATTATGTACCCATACATATTCTCACCCTCCATAACGACCGGTATTTTCCTAGTTGTATACTGGAGGGGACCATTGTGTAAGTCTATTGCGTCATTCAAAACTATTAGGTTGTCACATCTTTTTGCTATCTCTGCGAGCAGCCCTGCTTAGGTACTGGTGCAAGTACTGGTGCTAATACACACCCCTGCCTAACCCCTGTACAAACGGGGAAGGAAGGAGATTCCTGACCTCCTATAGTCACCCGAGCAGTCATACCATCATGAAATTGGCGGAGGATATTGACAAACTTGCTGGGGCAAAGAAGAACTTCCCATAGGAGTTCTCTATGGACAGTGTCGAAAGCTTTGGAGAGATCAACAAAGGCCATGAACAGGTCTTGGTATTGCTCCCGACATTTCTCCTGCAGCTGCTGAGCTGTGAAAATCATGTCCACCGAGCTCCTGCCCTTCCTGAAACTGCATTGCAATTCAGGCAGCACTGATTCTGTGATGTTATTGATCAGCCTGAGAAGCATCACCTTCGCCAGGACCTTACCAGCAACACCAAGGAGAAAAAAATACTCCTGCTGTTGCCGCAGACAGCCTTGTCACCCTTGTTTTTATAAATGGTGACAATTGTGGCGTCTCTCCATTGTTGTGGGATGTTGTCATCGGCCCAGACCTTGGTGATGTACTTGTGCAGGGTTTTTGTACACAAGTAGCCTCCTTGTTTCAACAGCTCAGCAGGGATGTTGTCATTACCAGGGGACTTGTTGTTTTTGACAGAGTGGGTAGCTGATTGAACCTCCAGGAAGGTTAAGATAAGATAAGATAAGATAAGATAAGATAAGCCTTTATTAGTCCCACAAAGGGGAAATTCCAGGATTGCAAGAACACAGGGATAGCAACACTCAGAGCAACAATCAGAAGGCAAGACAAAAGCAAGCAAGCAAGAGCAGCTAATATACATATGTACATATTACTATAAAATATACTGTATATATACACACAAACAGACACACAGTGCAGAGCATTGTAGCTGGATGGAATAAATATATGAATATATAAACACACAGTGCGGAGCATTGTAGCTAGATGGAATAAATATGTAGCTATATAAACACCCACAGTACGGAGCATTGCAGCTAGGTGGAATAAATATGTAAATATATAAACACACACAGTGCAGAGCATGGTTGCTAGATGGGATGAAACAGCATAACCGTCTACTTAGTTATCCTACATGATATGATTATGTGCCCATACATATTCTCACCCTCCATAGCGACCGGTATTTTTCTAATTGTATGCCGGAGGGGACCATTGTGTAAGTCTATTGCATCTTTTGCATTCAAAAAACTATTAGTTTGTTACGTCTTTTGCTATCTCTGCGAGCAGCCCTGCTTAGGTTGTACAGTCTGACAGCCGTTGGTAGGAAGGACCTGCGAAACCTCTCGGTTGTGCACCTGGGATGATGTAGTCTGCTGCTAAATGAGCTCCTCAGTGCATTCAGTATGTCCTGCATAGGGTGGAACTCGGACTCTAGCAGAGATGACAGTTTAGCCACCGTCCTTCTCTCTCCTATCTCCTCCACCGGATCAAGGTGCTGCCCCAGGACAGAGCTAGCTTTCTTGATCAGTTTGTTCAGTCTCTTCCTATCGGCTGCAGTAATGCCACTGCCCCAGCGGACCACTCCAAAAGTGATGGCTGATGCCACCACCGTGTCATAGAATGTCTTCAGCAGCGCCCCTTGTACACCAAAAGACCTGAGTCTCCTCAGCAGGAACAGCCTGCACTGTCCCTTCTTGTAGAGTGCGTCAGTATTGTGTGACCAGTCTAGTTTATTGTTCAGATGAACACCCAGGTACTTATAGGATGTCACCATCTCGATGTCTGTTCCCTGTATATATACTGGTGCTGTGAGGGGTTGCCCATGCCTGCGGCAGTCCACCACCAGCTCCTTAGTTTTCCTCGCGTTGATCTGGAGGCAGTTCCAATGGCACCAGTCCACGAAGTCCTGGATAAGCCCTCTGTACTCAGCTTCATCTCCATTGGAGATGAGGCCAACGATCGCAGAGTCGTCAGAGAACTTCTGTAGATGGCAGTGTGTTGTGTTGTGTGAGAAGTCCACAGTATAAAGAGTGAACAGGAAGGGAGACAGTACCATTCCTTGGGGGGCCCCCGTGCTACCGATGATCGTGTCGGACACACAGTCCCGGGTTCTCACAAACTGAGGCCGGTTCGTGAGGTAGTCCAGGATCCATGATGACAGGTGCTGGTCCACACCTGCGCGCAGCAGCTTGTCCTTCAGGATCATCGGTTGGATGGTGTTGAAAGCACTGGAGAAGTCAAAGAACATGATTCTCACCATATTCCCGGGCTTCTCCAGGTGGGACAGAGAACGGTGAAGGAGGAAGATCACCGCATCCTCCACCCCAATGCCATGCTGGTAGGCGAACTGGAGTGGATCCATCGCTGGTTCCACCAGGGGGCAGAGGTGAGCAAGGAGCAGTCTCTCCAGGGTCTTCATCAAGTGGGACGTCAAGGCTACCGGTCTGTAGCTGTTCAGGTCTTTGGGGTGGGAAGTTTTTGGTACAGGTACCACACAAGATGTTTTCCACAGCTGTCATACCCTCCCCAGCTTCAGGCTCAGGTTGAAGATGTACGTCACAATCCCACACAGCTGGTCTGCACAGGACTTGAGGAGCTTTGCCCTGATGCCGTCTGGTCCCGACGCCTTCCTCGCCTTGATCTTCCTCAGCTCCGTCCTCACCTGGGTCCTGGTCAGGGTCAGGATGGGGGGCTGTGTGTTGGGAGTGGCGGGGTGTTGGTGGAGTGGGGAGTGGGCAGCAGGACTTGATTTCTTTAGAGGCAGCAGTGGTTGTTGTGCAGTCAGGGGGGAGGGCGGTTGGCCAAACCTATTGAAAAACAGATTCAGGTTGTTCGCCCACTCCCTGCCCCCCGTGGCCTGGGGGGAGGTATTCTGGAGCCCAGAGATGGTTTTGAGGTTTCTCCAGACCCCGCTGATGTCGCTCTGTTGCAGCTTGTCCTCCATCTTCTTCCTGAAGCTGTCCTTGCCTTCTCTGATCTTTCTCCTCAGCTCCCTCTGTACGGACTTCAGCATCTCCCTATTCCCCGACCTGAAGATCCTCTTCTTCTCTCTCAGAAGTGTTTTTATCTCAGGGTTGATCCAGGGTTTGTTGTTTGAGCAACACCGTATGGTCTTGGTGGGAACGGATTTGTCCACACAGAAGCTGAGGTAGTCCGTGAAGGTGTGAGTGAGGCCATCGATGTCCTCACCATGTGGATCGCAGAGCTGCTTCCGGGCGGTGGCTTCAAAACAGCCCTTTAGAGTGTCCATTGTCTCCTCAGACCATAACTCCACTGTGCGCATGGCCGGAGGTTGTCTGTGCACTAGGGGTTTGTACACCAGCCGGAGATGAACCAAGTTGTGATCCGATCTCCCAAGTGGGGGGAGTTGTGATGACGTGTACGCCTCCTTAGTGTTTGCGTAGAATAAGTCCAGTGTTTTATTGTCTCTAGTGTGGCATGTGACATACTGGGTGAACGTGGGTAGAATGGGAGATAGTGAAACATGGTTGAAATCGCCTGAGATGAGGAGAAGAGCATCTGGGTGTTCTGTCTGCAGCCTGCTGGTTACTGAATGGATGACGTCACGCGCTGTCCCAGCGTTCGCCGTCGGATTTGCATAAACAACAATGCAGATCACGTGTGAGTGTTCTCTTGGGAGATATGTAGGCCGCATGCTAACAGCTAGCAACTCAATGTCTTTGCTGCAGTGTCGTTGTTTAACGGTGATATGTCCCGGTCTGCACCAGTTGGGGGCTGATCCAGGCCTTGCATCGGAGGAAGTGTAGGCAAGTCGTCGAGAACAGTGCAGTCTGCATCTGAGTCCTGGTTAAGCAGGGTACTAAAGTGTTCAGCCCATCTCAGCAAGATGTTAGGCTGATCCTTTAGGATTCTCAGCCCATCTGCTGTTTTCAGGGGAGTGATGCAGCGACTTGTTGGGCCGTAAATCTTCTTGACAGCATTATAAAAATTATGCATGTCATTTTTATCAGCAAAGGCCTGGATTTCATGTGCCTTTTTTGTCCACCACTCGTTCTGCATTGTCCAAGTAGCCCTTTGTACATCCCGCCAAGCTCTCTGCCACTGATGCCTGATGATAATGGATGAGGGGTTCCTTAAGGTTGCCTGATGTGCTCTGTGCTTGTCCTCCAGCAAGTTGCGGATGGTGTCTGAGTTGTCATCAAATCAGTCTTGGTGGTTCTTTCTCTTATAGCCAATCGTTTGGGCTGCTGCCTCACAAAGAGCCGAGCTGATGAAGTCCCACTTCTGGTCCATGGTCTTCTCAGGCAGACTCAAGAAATGCTCCACCCCCCCAGTTTCTCAACCAGGGAGCAACGAAAGTCATTTCTTGCATCCAGATTTGCCAGACGGGAGCAATCAAGTTTCCTCCTTTTGGGCCCTTGTAGTCACAAGGTGGGGCGCACTTGCATGTGGACCTTGGCCACGATCCGCCGGTGATCTGTCCAGCATTCTGCACCTCTCATGGCACTGGTGATGTGGACATCTCTGATGTCACTGCGCCTCACAATGATGTAGTCAATCAGGTGCCAGTGTTTAGAGCGAGGGTGCATCCATGATGTTTTGTATTTGGCCTTTTGCTGGAAGATGGTGTTGGTTATGGTCAGGTTATGCTCAGAGCAGAGAGTGAGCAATCTCACTCCATTTGCATTAGCCTGGCCAACTCCGTGTCTGCCAAGCACTCCACTCAATATCTGGTTGTTCTGACCCACTCTGGCGTTAAAATCTCCAAGTAAGAAGATCTTGTCATTCTTGGGGATCTGGCGAAGAGTTTCGTCCAGTGACTGGTAGAAGGAATCCTTGGCCTCACTCTCCAATGGCAGGGTCAGTGCATAGGCACTAAGAAGTGTAGCAAAGTGATTCTTAACCAGGGGGATACTGTCATCAGTCTCTCATTAATGCCAACAGGTGTTTCACTGAGTCTTGGTAGAAGGGTGTTTTTGATGGCCAGTCCTACACCATGCAGATGTTGTTCTCCTGAGGGGTAACCCCTCCAGAAGAATGTGTAGCCCATCCCTTCCTCTATTAAAGAGCCCTCATCTAGGAGCCTGGTCTCGCTCAGTGCAGCAATATCAATGTTGTAGCGACTCAGTTCAGCAGCAACCAGAGCTGTTCTCCTATGGGGTCTATCAGAACCTCGATCCAGGAGTGTCCTTACATTCCACGTTGCCAGTTTTAGGTTGCATGTTCTCTTTTTGTTTCGACCGCAGAGGTGGAATGACCCAACAGGCGCGGTAACCTGTTCAGGCGAAAGATGGGTGGGCAATTTTTAGGCCACTTTTTCTAGGCCCCTCCCCAGTTGGGGTGAGCAGTGCCGTCCTAAATAGGGCTGCTCAATCACACAGGGGTCTGCCGAAAACAGCTGCCACCCCAGCTGTTAGCGACCATAATAGCCCTGTGCTGCTGACGTGCAGGGTTATAGCTAGGAGCTCCCAGTAACATTCATACCTGCTCCCGTCGCCACACACCCTGTCGCCGCCAGACTTCAACCAGATGTCCAGGAAGGTAAGGCTCACCATGGTCAGAGGTGGACACCTGCGCACTGAATTATTTAGAGTCCCATAGAAGGCACGCTCTTCCCAATAGCACTGTCTTCGCGATGATGAGGTAAACCCGGTGGCATGGGTAAGTCCATGACAACCAGTCCCTCAACATGGCTGCAGGAGGCTGCTGGGTCCTTGGTCTTTTAAGTCCCGCCTTTTGCGCACCACCAGCACATTGCTTTTCTGTCAGGGGTTGCTCCCTTAGCCTTCACCTTAATAGATTACCCACAAGGCAGTGGGGCTATTTACCCATAGTTGGGGCAGGGGTTGACGGGAGTCAGGGCGTGTCCACACAGGGTGGGCCTATACACCGAGTCTCTGGGGCCCCCTGCTGCTCCGAGATCCCCTCCAGTTTAGCCTGGGACCACAGGGTACCCAGTTACCATGTGTGGCCACTAGGAGGCACTGCAGGGGTCTTGGTGGTGGAGAGGTTATGTACCAGCAGGGGGAGACTTATGCACTGGGCTCCTCTTTTCACCCCCAATGGGGGCTAGCTGGTGGCAGTAGCTGTAAGCAGAGCAGCAAGCAGAAAGCAACATGCAACATATGCCATGCAACATGCACTATCTACAAACATCTCTATGTTACTATACTACTGCACTAGGCACTTCACGCGCACCCTATGTAACCCTGTGTCACACGCACGCACAGGTCCATAGGACTAGTTTGTTCAAATGCACGGGGTGCGTTTTCGCCAAATTGGAGGTGGGAAGATTTTGAGGCAAGATGGCGGCCTTCCTGTTGGCGGTGGGTATGGGGCCACAGTGATGTTTTATGCATGTCTTGAGGTGATGCAAACCTCACCCAAATTTTTTGTCTCTACAGCAAAGTTTGCAGTTGCCACTCTCCATCGAGTTGTACGTTTGGGGCAGGTGTCAGCAAGGGTACCTCAGCACTCGTTCAGTGACGCCTGCTTTTATTTTTGATGGTGTCATACCGAGTCCTATGATCAGGAGTAATGCCTGCCTTTGATCACACACAGACACACAGATTTTCTTGAATCACTCTACCATAGTCTCTGTATGATGTCATATAGACATCATGTAGAGATCATAGGCACATCATAGGTGATCCTATGATCTTTTAGCTAGTCCTATGGTTGTGACAGACAGACACACAGACAGACACAGGCATTACTGAACGAGTAGGACACGGGTCCAAGGACAGATATCCACACGAGTTGTTGAGAACTCCTTATAAGAACTTATACAAAGATAAAGAGTGATGATAATCAAGTCAGTGGCGGTAATGCACCTGTAAGATGGTTGCAAACCGCCAATCAAACCACTGTATAAATTCAAGAAATCTGTCTCTGTGTGTGTCACGACCAAAGATCATAGGACCGCCTATGATGTTCCTATGATGTCTATGATGTCTATGATGTCCTATGATGTTCCTATGTATAACGACTCCTTATGTGTGAAATGTCATATGATGTTCCTATGCATAGCAACTCCTGATGTATGAAAAAATTATCCATCCTTGGACTGCATCACTCACAATCTTAGGACTCGCTATGACATCATCAAAGATCAAACGCAGGCATCACTCACACTCTCTCACGATCATAGGACATCAAAGGTCAAAGGCAGGCATCATAGGAGTTGCTAAGACATCAAAGATCATAGGACTCACTATAAGATCATCAAAGATCAAAGGCAGTCATCACTCACGATCATAGGACTCGCTATGACATCAAAGATCATAGGACTCGCTATGACACAATCAAAGACCAAAGGCAGGCATCACTGAACGAGTCGTGATGTGTTTGCTTACACCTGCTTTCTACGGGAATACAGAAATACTTGCTGAGACCGCCTGGCAATCACTGTCCCTTAACAGCAGACTATTCCATATCTCCTTGGTCTCAGCTTCTCTGTGCCTTGACTGGCGTGCAACGTTGCTCGCTTGGCAGGCATTTCAGGCTTCAACTGACTTAGCACGGGCATGGCACACTGCCATACATTTCCTTTCTCTCTGTGCATCCCTTGTCTGTCGTACCCTATGCTGCTGAAGGGTCTCCTTCTGTCTCAGACGGGTGTTTTGTTTACAGTCATGCATGCGACATACCACTCGAACCTCAGGTGTATCATCTTCACGGCATCTTTCTGTTTTGCAGCACAGTCATGCCTGGGAGGTACTGCTCAAACCTCAGGTCTTTCATCTTCATGGGATCTTTCCTGACATACAGCAGTTCTGCTCACTCTATTACTCTTCATCTACATATGTAGCATCTTGTTTAAAGTAGTGTGTCCTATTCTTAATCGGGTGATGAGTATCTCTTCTTTCTTTTTTCTGTCAACTCCCATTCCAGAGTTTACCTGATTTTGAAATTATTGATGCAATCCAAGGATGGGTAATTTTTTCACACATAATGAGCCGTTATACATAGGAACATCATAGGGCATCATGCAGACATCATAGAAACATCATAGGTGGTCCTGTGCTCTTTGGCCGTAACATACAGACACACTGAGACACAGAGATTTCATGAATTTATAGAGTGATCACTCTAAAAATTCATGAAAGAATTTATAGTGCTTTTCTTTCATTTTTGAAAGAAAAGCACTGTTTTTTTCAATGAAGATAACTTTAAACTAATCAGAAATACACTCTAATATCTAATATACATTGCTAATGTGGTAAATGACTATTCTAGCTGCAAATGTCTGGTTTTTGGTGCAATATCTAGATAGGTGTATAGAGGCCCATTTCCAGCAACTATCACTCCAGTGTTCTAATGGTACAATGTGTTTGCTCATTGCGTCAGGAGGCTAATGGATGATTAGAAAACCCTTGTGCAATCATGTCAGCACAGCTGAAAACAGTTTAGCTGGTTAGAGAAGCTATAAAACTGAACTTCCTTTGAGCAGGTTGAGTATCTGGAAAAAATTATTATTTCAAATACAAATCATTATTTCTAACCTTGTCAATGTCTTGACTATATTTTCTATTCATTTTACAGCTCATGGTGGTAAATAAGTGTGACTTTTCATGGAAAACACAAAATAATTGTCTGGGTGAACCCAAACTTTTGAACGGTGGTGTACGTGTTTTGCACTCAAGTGGATCATGCACTGACACTAAAGGACTGTTCGTGTGATCGGTGGTACAGACACAGCAGCACCAGGTATGTTTTCACTTACATGAAAGTCACAGATCTGACGTTTTACCCCGAATTTAAAAAGCCCAAGCATATCAGAGATTTTATTTGTTTACTGCATTAGCATGTTAGCAGCGGAGCTTTCAAATGGAGCTACAGTCTGCCAGGCCACTTTTTAAGGCCATCTTCCTATCCCTAGAGAGTCGTGGGAAGTGGTACGATTATACTACTGTTTTTGAGGTGCAAAAGGCCATGTTCCAACATTTCTGATGCCGAAGTCATTGTTTTTTAAAAAGGAAAAGTTTCCCGTTTCAGTGGCAACCATACGTTCTAAACTAGTACCGGAAGTTGCTACTATAATTCACACAAGGCATCATGGGTTCTAGGAACAAGGTGAATAGAGTAATAATTACTTCGTAACAACTATTACTTCTCTAAATATACTAGTACATACTCGTGCATGCCCATGGAAACCAAGAAACCGGAGCACCCGGAGAAAATCAGGGCTTTGCTTGGCATTTCACACATTTGTAGTCTAGACTGGCATTCTTCAAGGTTATACATTTTTAGGCTACTGTGTCAGTACCTCTTTAAAAACATTGCTGAGAAAGCTACGCTTTTGCTTAGTTTCTTCATTTTGAGCAACAATATGTAGACTGCTTGATCTGGCAACTCTGCTCGCAGCGTGCAGAAAACACGAACACACTGTAAAGACTGGCCCTGTGACTTATTCACCTTGCCAGTTTTGAGCCATATGAAATCATAAAGACATATTAGTCTCGGCATTGTGAGTGACGTTCTATATGACATCATAAAGACATTTGTCTATGTGCTTTCATATAGACATCATATCTTTATGACGGCATCGCAAGTCCTATGATTCCTGAGTTCATAGGATCATCATAGGACATCATGCAGACATCATAGGCTGTCCTGTGAATGCCTGAGATCATTGGATCATCATAGGTCATAGCAAGTGCTATGATCGTGATTGATACCTGCCGTTTTGATGACATTGATCGTGAGACACCTGTCTGTATGTGTCTATGATGTCACCTTTCTATATGTCTATATTACGTCATATAGACATCAAATCTTTATGACGGCATCGTGAGTCAGGATCATCGGATCATCATAGGACACCATGCAGACATCATAGGCTGTCCTATGATGTCCTACGAGCGTGACAGATTTTTTGAATTTATATATAACAATAAAATAATGACAACAATCATAACTATAAAATAATAATAATAATAATAATAATAATAATAATAATAATAACAACACTGGTCAACACCAAATTTATTGTCTTAGTTTTTTTTAGCTGATTTAGGACTATTTTGATGTGCTGAATCCAAAAATTTGCTCAATCAGGTCAACTTTTTGAATTATGGCCACATGTCGTTTTGTGCTTTTGTTTATATGTACGGGTATTTTCGTTTTATATGATGCAAAATTCTTTTTTTTGTCTTGAAATTCTAATTTTGAACAATGTCATTTTTGGATTCAACGGTGCAAAACTGTCTTAAATCATTTGAAAAAAAAAAAACAGACAACTTACAAAAAACAATTTTTCTAACCCTGTGTAATAATTAAACCTGCAAGCAGGTGTATGCGGGCCTTCCCCCCCCCCCCCCACGCCCGTGGGGCCCAATGCTCGTCGTACCTTGCTGGCTCGGAAAATTTCCCGTTGTCGTAGCAAATGCTGCTTGAATGTGATGGAGTAGCCTCGTCACTGACTGCAGGCATACAAACACTCAAACAGATGGCTATATGCACATGCACCTACACACAACTATGTATTGTGGGTGATTTGCTAGCTTAAGTGACGAGCATACATACACACACAGAAACGCACGCATTCACCTGCCATACTCCAACTTACTTTAGTGATTATGAAGAGATTGTATGCTCTTTTGAAGATAAAAAATTACAATTAGACAATTTGAAACAAGAATTTGCTTTAGAATGGTAACTGCTTTACATTGCATACTTGGGATCAATTGATTTAAACTAGTGCATACCCATGCATGCCCGTAGAAACTAAGTATAAGCAAGTATTTCTGCATGCTCACAGAAAACAGGTGTAAGCAAGGGTGTAAGCAAGCACGTCAGCACTCGTTCAGTGATGCCTTCCTCTGATCTTTGTTGGTGTCATAGCGAGTCCTATGGTCTTTGATGATTTCATAGTTAGTCCTATAACTGTGAGTGATGACTGCCATTGATCTTTGATGATGCCATAGTGAGTCCTATGATGTTGGTGCTGTCACAACGAGTGCTATGATGCCTGCATTTGATCTTTGCTGATGTCAACGAGTCCTATGATTTTTTGCTGATGTCATCACGAGTCCTATGATCGTGAGTGATGCCTGCGTTTGATCTTTGATTATGCCATAGTGAGTCCTATGATTGTGAATGATGTCTGCGTTTAGGGTCGCCACTCTGAATAGACCTTGTACGTTTGGCCCCATCCACAAAAATTTGGAGTTGGTGGCACATAACTTTTCCAGTTTATCGAAGTAGACGCGTTAGGGCCGGGACTATTTTCCATCATGCAAAATTTGGCAGACATCGGACAAGTTTTGCTCGAGTTACAGCTGCTTGTGGGGTGCGTTTTTGTCAAATTGAAGGTGGGGCGAATTTGAGGCAAGATGGTGGCCTTCCTGTTGGTTGTGGGTATGGGCAACAATTGTTTTTTCATGTCTTGAGGTGATGCTTACCTCACCCAAATTTTATGTCTCTACAGCAAAGTTTACAGTCTCCACTCTCCATAGACCTTGCACGTTTGGCCCCGCCCACGAAAACTTTGGGGTGGGTCACATATCTTTTCCAGTTTATCAAAGTAGACACGTTTGGTGCGGGACTATTTTCCATCATGGAAAATTTGGCTTACATCGGACAAGTTTTGCCCAAGTTACAGCTGCTTGATGTCTTAAGGGGAAGAGTCAAACTTCACCATGGCACCCTGGCAACACCTTTTGAGATTTTGACTTAAATTGGATAACTTTTAATGGCCAATGCCAATAGATGCCGCTATGTTAAAATGAGCTCAATTGGAGCAGGTCCCTAGGACTAGTTCGTTCATATGCACGGGGTGTGGAGCATTGTAGCTGGATGGAATAAACAGCATAACAGTCTATTTAGTTTCCCCACACAGTAATATGTACCCATACATATTGTCATCCTCCGTAGCGATTGATACTGTCCTAGTTGTATACTGGAGGGGACAATTTTGTGTAAGTCTGTTGCGTCTTTTGCATTCAATACTATTAGGTCGTCACGTTTTTTTGCTATCTCTGCGCACAGCCTACTTAGGTTGTAAAGTCTGACAGCCGTAGGTAGGAAGGACCTGCAGAACCTCTTGGTTGCGCACCTAGGATGATGTAGTCTACTGCTAAATGAGCTCCTCAGTGCGTTCAATATGTCCTGCATAGGGTGGGACTCGGACTCCAGCAGAGATGACAGTTTAGCCACCATCCTTCTCTCTCCTATCTCCTCCACTGGGTCAAGGCGCTGCCCCAGGACAGAGCTAGCTTTCTTGATCAGTTTGTTCAGTCTCTTCCTATCGGCTGCTGTAATGCCACTGCCCCAGCAGACCACTCCAAAAGTGATGGCTGATGCCACCACCGAATTGTAGAATGTCTTCAGGAGCACCCCTTGTACACCAAAAGACCTGAGCCTCCTCAGTAGGAACAGCCTGCACTGTCCCTTCTTGTAGAGTGCATTGGTATTGTGTGACCAGTCTAGTTTATTATTCAAATGAACACCCAGGTACTTGTAGGATGTCACCATCTCAATGTCTGTTCCCTGGATGTTTATTGGTGCTGTGAGGGGTTGTCCTTGCCTGCAGCAGTCCACCATCAGCTCCTTAGTTTTTCTCGCGTTGATCTGGAGGCAGTTCCGATGGCACCAGTCCACGAAGTCCTGGATAAGTTCTTTGTACTCAGCTTCATCTCCGTTGGAGATGAGGCCAACAATTGCAGAGTCGTCAGAGAACTTCTTCAGATGGCAGTGTGTTGTGTTGTGTGAGAAGTCTGCAGTATAAATAGTGAACAGGAAAGGAGCCAAAACTGTTCCCTGGGAGGCCCCCGTGCTACCGATGATCGTGTAGGACACACAATCCCGGGTTCTCACAAACTGTGGCCGGTTTGTGAGGTAGCCCAGGATCCATGATGACGGGTACTAGTCCACCCCTGTGCACAGCAGCTTGTCCTTCAGGATCATCGGTTGGATGGTGTTGAAAGCACTGAGAAGTCAAAGAACATGATCCTCACGGCGTTCCTAGGCTTCTCCAGGTGGGACAGGGAACAGGGAAGAAGGAAGATCACTGCATCCTCCACCCCAATGCCATGCTGGTAGGCGAACTGGAGTGGATCCATCGCTGGTCCCACCATGGGGGCGGAGGTGAACAAGGAGCAGTCTCTCCAGGGTCTTCATCAGGTGAGACGTCAGGGCCACTGGCCTGTAGCTGTTCAGGTCTCTGGGATGGGAAGTCTTTGGTACGGGTACCACACAAGATGTTTTCCACAACTGTGGTACCCTCCCCAGCTTAACATATGCAAAAGCTGCGAAAAAGGTGCCAGCTAAAAAGGTGGGAGTGGACTCTAACAGGGAAAGTGTGCAGACTTGCAGTGCATGCAGTAGAATTAAGGAAGATACTCTGGTTTTGAAGGAAAATAATTTTGTCTTATTTGTGGTAGATGTGACAAACCACTGTGCAGACTTTCAAGAAAACCGAAAAAATCAAAGTCATTGTGAAAGCAACAGAAAAATATCATGGCATTAAGGAGTTGCATTGGGAAGCAGTTGAGGACTTGTTAAGTGGGGGATCTTTAAGTTCACAGACATCATGGGCTGGTGGATCAACCGCCAATCAAGTCTTAAAGAAGAACAAGATTAATGAGATGAGACGCAGATACGGACTACAGCTAGAAGAAGAATAATGAGATGAGACGCAGATATGAGATTAAAGAAGAATCATAAACTAAAGGAAAATGTAAGAAAATAAATAATAGTTTGAGATGTCTGGCAGGACGGGACTGGGGTACTCTAGGGCCTCTCTGTTGAGGGTGTATTGAGGACTACTGAGAGCTACACTAGATTATGGATGTGTTGCGTTCATGTCGGCTGCTGATTGTCACTTGAACCAACTGGACATAGAGCAGACAAAGGCTCTTAGGATATGTTGTTTTGCATTTAAAACTTCTCCAGTATCAGTGATCCAAGTAGAGATGGGCGAAATGCCCTTAAGATTAAGAAGAACCAAATTAATGCTGGCATACTGGATCAACTTGAAGGGGCATAAGAGGTCACATCCTGCAAAAGCTATTCCTAACTGATTGCTGGGAACACCATGAGTTCAACATTGGTAGCTTTGGATGGATAATTAATGCCATTGCTGAGCAGGCAGGATTGAAAGACAGAGATTTTAGCCCAACGGTCCTGTGGTCTGTTTTTCCTCCATGGCTGTTTAAGCCACTGGTAGATTTTGAAATACAGCAACTTAGGAGGCAACATAAGCAATCAGCAACAGATTATATAGTGCATAAATATATTGAACAGAACTTCAGAGACAGGCTGATAGCATTTACCAATGGTTCCAAGGATCCTACAACTGGTCGTAGTGGAGCTGCGGTATACATTCCATCCATCCATCCATCCATCCATCTTCTACCGCTTTTCCGGAGGTCCGGGTCACGGAGGCAGCAGTTCAAGCAGAGAAGCCCAGACTTCCCTCTCCCCAGCCACCTGCTCCAGCTCTTCAGAGGGGATACCAAGGTGTTCCCAGACCAGCTGGGAGACATAGTCTCTTCACCGAGTCCTGGGTCTGCCCCGGGGTCTCCTCCCAGTGGGACGTACCTGAAACATCTCAAGTGGGAGGCGTCCAGGAGGCATCCTAATCAGATGCCCATACCACCTCAACTGACTCCTTTCAATGTGGAGGAGCAGCGGTTCTACTCTGAGCCTCTCCCAGATGACTGAGCTCCTCACCCTATCTCTGAGGGTGAGTCCAGCAATCCTACGGAGAAAGCTCATTTCAGCCGCTTGTATCCGCGATCTCGTTCTTTCGGTCATTACTCAAAGCTCATGACCATAGGTGAGAGTAGGAACGTAGATTGACTGGTAAATCGACAGCTTTGCCTTAGAACTAAGCTCCCTCTTCACCACAACAGACCGGTACAACGTCCGCATCACTGCAGATGCTGCTCCAATCCGTCTGTCGATCTCTCGCTCCATTTTCCCCTCACTCGTGAACAAGACCCCAAGATACTTAAACTCCTCCACTTGGGGCAGGAGCCTGTCCCCAACCCGGAGAGGACAATCCACCTTTTTCCGGCTGAGGACCATGGACTTGGACTTGGAGGTGCTGATTCTCATCCCAGCCGCTTCACACTCAGCGGCAAACCGTCCCAGCAAGAGCTGTAGGTCATTGCTGGATGAAGCCAACAGGACAACATCATCTGCAAACAACAGAGATGAGATCCTGTGGTCACCAAGCATGACACGCTCCATTCCCTGGCTGCGCCTAGAAATCCTGTCCATAAAAATTATGAACAGGATCGGTGAAAAAGGGCAGCCCTGGCGGAGTCCAACTCTCACTGGGAATGACTCCGACCGAGTGTTGGCAATGTGAACCAAACTCTCACAACGGTCGTACAGAGACCGAATAGCTCGTAACAACAAGCCCGATACCCCATACTCCCGAAGCACCCCCCACAAAAATCCACGAGGGACGCGGTCAAATGCCTTCTCCAAGTCCACAAAACACATGTAAACTAGTTGGGCAAACTCCCACGAACCCTCAAGAATTCTCGAGAGGGTAAAGAGCTGGTCCGATGTCCCACGGCCAGGACGAAAACCACATTGCTCCTCCTGAATCCGAGGTTCGACCAACGGCCGGACTCTCCTCTCCAGTACCTTGGCATAGACCTTCCCAGGGAGGCTGAGGAGTGTGATCCCTCTAAAGTTGGAGCACACCCTCCGGTCCCCTTTTTTGAAGAGAGGAACCGCCACCCCGGTTTGCCATGCCAAAGGCACTGCCCCCGACCTCCACGCAATGTTGCAGAGGCATGTCAACCATGACAACCCAACAACATCCAGGGCCTTGAGGTACTCAGGGCGAATCTCGTCCACCCCCGGGGCCCGGCCGCCAAGGAGATTTTTAACCACCTTGGCGACCTCAGCCCCTGTGATAGGCGAGTCATCCCCCTCGTCCCCAAACCCTGCTTCCTCTGTGGAAGGCGTATCAGTGGGATTGAGGAGATCCTCGAAGTATTCCTTCCACCGCCCGACGATATCCCCAGTTGAAGTCAACAGTGTCCCATCCGCACCACACACAGTGTGGACGGGGGGAGCTGCTTTCCCCTCCTGAGCCGCCGAACAGTTTGCCAGAATCTCTTTGAAGCCGACCGAAAGTCTTGTTCCATGGCCTCACCGAACTCCTCCCATACCCGCGTTTTTGCTTCAGCAACCACCCGAGCTGCACTCCGCTTGGCCTGCCGGTACACCTCAGCTGCTTCGGGAATCCCACAAGCCAACCAAGCTTGATAGGAATCCTTCTTCAGCTTAATGGCCCCCCTCACCACTGGTGTCCACCACTTGGTTCGGGGGTTGCCACCACGAGATGCACCGACCACCTTGCGGCCGCAGCTCTGGGCCGCCGCTTCAACAACAGAGGTGGAGAACATGGCCCATTCAGACTCCATGTCTCCAGACTCCCTCGGAATGTGGTTGAAGTTCTTCCGGAGGTGGGAGTTGAAGACCTCCCGGACAGGGGCCTCAGCCAGACGCTCCCAGCACACCCTCACTATACGTTTGGGTCTACCAGGTCTGAATGGCTTCCTCCCCTGCCATCGGATCCAGCTCACCACCAGGTGGTGATCAGTTGACAGCTCTGCACCTCTCTTTACTCGGGTGTCCAAGACATACGGTCGCAGGTCTGATGATACGATAACAAAATCGATCATCGACCTGTGACCTAGGGTGTCCTGGTGCCAGGTGCACATATGGACACCCTTATGCTTGAACATGGTGTTCGTTATGGACAGACTGTGGTTAGCACAGAAGTCCAATAACTGAACACCACTCGGGTTCAGATCGGGCAGGCCGTTCCTCCCAATCACCCCTCTCCAGGTTTCACTGTCGTTGCCCACATGCGCATTGAAGTCCCCCAGTAGGACAATGGAGTCTCCAGGAGGAGTACCCTCCAGCACCCCAGTCACAGACTCCAAAAAGGGTGGGTACTCTGAAACATCATTTGGTGCATAGGCACAATGATGGTCAGGACCCGTTTCCCAGCCCGAAGGCGTAGGGAAGCAACCCTTTCGTCCTCCGGGGAAAACTCCAATATAGAGGCAGCAAGGTGGGGCGATACAAGAATACCCACCCCTGCTCGTCGCCTCTCGCCCGGGGCAACTCCAGAAAAGGCCAAGCTCCAGCCCCTCTCCAGGAGACTGGTTCCGGAACCGGAGCTGTGTGTTGAGGTGAGGCCGACCATATCTAGCCGGTATCGCTCAACCTCGTACACCAGCTCAGGCTCCTTCCCCACCAGAGAGGTGACATTCCACGTACCAAAAGCCAGTTTAGAAATATAATGAATGTAGAATATATATATATATATATATATATACACTATACTATACATTATATATATATATATATATATATATATATATATAATGTAGAATATAATAATGAATACTAAGGAATGTATACATTCCTTAGTATAAAATATCTATCAATAAAAGAACCAGTTGTGGCGGGTTTGGAATAACCCCCACAACAGACTAAGGACAGTCGCTACTTCTGGTTCTGGACACACTCTGTGTCTCTTTGCTGGAGAGCCTCCGAGCCGCCCATTGGGCGAGCTTCGTGACGGCGGTATGATTTAATAAACCTGCTTAAAACCTTCACTACGCCGCTTTATTTCATGCCGCCGCACTGGTGAGCCGACGCTGAAAAGAACACGCTGCCAGTGAACGCTGCACTGGTGACCCCGATAGAAAACACACGTTTTGTGCGACGCAACGTTCTGGTCTGGACAGTTACGCTGGTGACCCCGAGAATGCACACGCTTTGTGCAACGCAACCTTCTGGTCTGGACAGCCACGCTGGCGACCTGATGCTGAAAAAAACACGCTGCCGGCGAACGCAGCACCCGGCGGTGATGCTCCGATGACAAGTGAATGCAGCAGCTCCCTTCTGCTTCAGGGAACTCTCCGGACATCACTCATGACCGGGAAAGCCGCAGCAACTTCATGGTGAGATCTGCACGCCTACATCGGCACATCCACGCTGGACCAGCCGCGCTCGCAGCTCCTCCACATGAGAGCGCATGCACCTCGTCCTTTCTCCGCGACGGCGACTTCCCACAGCCGACGGAGCACACATGGACCTGAACGCACCATGACCGAGCGAGTGACAGAGCGTCTACTTCCCTTCACCGCTCCAACACACTGAACAGGGATGATTAAGCTCCCTGACCCTGTCTCCTCTCCGGCTGGCCCGCCCACGCACGAGCCCCGGCACACGCACCGGACGGCGCATCACGCACGGGACAATAACGGCTCCAGAGACCGCCATCGTCCTTCGCCGCTGCACACAGAACTTCAGGGCTGCTCGTTCACCTGAAGCAAGCACGCAGCTCGCCCACTGGATTTTCTAACTGTCTTAGCCACGGCGCACAGAGGGATTCCAGCTGTCAGCGGTTCCCGAGGGCTTTTAAGGTTGTGCCCGCACCTAAAAGTCAACATGCCAAGTCCCTTTGCTTCTGCTTTTATGTTTCTCTTACAGCCGCTCCGCTTTTCTTCACGGCCACTGTTAATCCTTGCAGGACTTAATCGCGGGAGGAGTCAGTGACTAATTTTTCTTCTTGTGGACCTCCGCACGTTCAACGGGACAGCCCCTCGACGTTGCGGACCAACAAGCAATTTTTGCGCGGCTCGGACGATTTCACCGTCCCCGGCCGGCACTTACTACACTCCCTTCCCCTCCTCCTGCAGCGAGTTTCCCCCGCAGCTCGCTCCCAAAGATGGACTATCGAGGTCTCGGCCCCCTGCCGAGCCCTCTGGGGGGGGGGAGCAGTGTGGCGGGTTTGGAATAACCCCCACAACAGACTAAGGACAGTCAGCTCGCTACTTCTGGTTTTTTCCGCTGCACTACTGAGATGTAATGTGCCATTCATGCATTGTGATGTTAATGTGCCATTCATGCATTGTGTTCATGCACCCTGTCCTTACTGTGACCTAGAGACTGAGATCAATATGTAGATGTGCCTTGTAACCTCTTTGTCCTGCAGCTGGAGCAGAGGCCAGCAATCTACCTATTGTTATGTATGTCTCTCATATGCTAATGCCCATACCAACTGCTGTGAATGCTCTTTGATGTATTGTCTGTTGTTGGGTATATATGCCGCGCCATTCTGTAAATCTGTCTCTCTTTCTCTCACTCTGCAACTGCTGTTGACACACACACTCTGTGTCTCTTTGCTGGAGGGCCTCCGAACCGCCCATTGGGCGAGCTTCGTGACAGCAGTATGATTTAATAAACCTGCTTAAAACCTTCACCAACGCTGCTTTATTTCATGCTGCCGCACAGTAATCACTTATCAGTATACACAGTTGAGCTAGTTGCCAATATATTAGCTTTACAGTGGTTGGAGATAAATTATGTGAATAATGCAGTCATTATTGCTTCAGATAGTTGGGCAGCTCTCAAGAGTGTTCAGTGACTGCAGTCGTGTAGGCAGGTCCTAATTGTAGAAATCCACTCCTTAATTTACAACCTCTACAGTAAAGGCAAGTCAATAAACTTTCTTTGGGTTCCAGCCCACGCTGGAATAGAGGGTAATGAGGATGTGGATTTATTAGCAAAACAATCATTAAAATTCAAAGCAATAAATCTGGAAATTTCACTCAGTAAGGCAGAAAGCAAATCAGTAATTAAAAAGTGTATAGTGGAAAAGTGGAAAGAATATTGGGACTCAATAGCTAGAGGAAGACATCTTTATGACATTCAAAAGCGGGTGGCCTCTGGAATGGGAGTTGGCGGAAACAGGAAAGAGGAGAAACTCATCACCTGATTAAGAATAGGACATACTACTTTGAAACAGATGCTAATTTTTTCACACATAAGGAGCTGTTCAGAGCTCGTTATAACTCCTTGTACAAAGATATAGAGTGATGATAATCAAGTCAGTGGCGGTAATGCACCTGTGGGCTGGTTGCCAACTGCCAATCAAAACTAAAAGAAGAAGAAGGAGAATGTGATTGTTTGCATTTTGAAATGTGCCAGCTGAATATTACACACTGCACCTTTAACTACATGAATACACCTAATAGTTTGCTGCCAATTAAATTTCACTGATACATCATTGGTTTTATTCAAACTTTGTCCTATATTTCCATTTAAGTTTCAACAACATACATAAATCTGTGTGTGTGTGTGTGTGTGTGTGTGTGTGTGTGTGTGTGTGTGTGTGTGTGTGTGTGTGTGTGAAGAAAATAAATCTAACCACCATAAAGTGCAACTTCCTCTACATGTCACTGACCATTTAATACCAACAGTAAAATGGTGATTACTGTGTTTTCTGTGTCTAGTCTCTCTCTGTAGGATCACCAGTGTGACTGACCAGCATGATGGGTGCAATAAAGGTTTTCTTCCTGTGCTGTCTGTTTCAAGGTGGGATCTAAAATTTCTATTAATAATATTTCTAAAAATATTAACTTTCAGTGTGTCTGCTTCAGGATTTTCTTTTCTTGTTATTATGTATTTATACAGTTTGTGAGATAATTGCTGCTGCTTCTTCAATTCCAGGTGGCCTGTCTCAAAACTGGGCATCCTCCCTGCCTCAGAGCACAGAAGGACTGAAAGGCTCATGTGTGAACATCCCGTGTAATTTCAGCATACCCCCACGCTACGATAAATACCTAAATCAGTCATGTAGAGCCATTTGGAAGATACACCCTTTGATGTGTTTTATCATTCATATAACTTCCTTCTTGTTTAAATCTTCAGATTCACTGCCTGCACCCATTATAACTCCATCCCAACTGGAGGTAGAAGAAGGCAGCCCAGTGACCTTGACCTGCTCAGCTGTTGCCCCCTGTCCCATTTTACCTCCACTTGTGACATGGACCCCCAGTATAGGAGGCCTAGAGGAGACAGTGGAAGACACAAAAGTGACCTCAGTCATGAGCTTCACAGCTTCTCACCTCCACAATGGACAGAACTTCTCCTGCTCAGCTCTCTATCGCCAACAGGCTGGAAACAGTGATCTGACTTTTGAGAGAACTGTGTCTCTGCAAGTTGCTTGTGAGTGCTCACTTTAGACACATTTAAATTATTTTTTTAATTAATTAAAATTTCAATTAAAACAGTGTTATATCGGGAAATGACACGAGACGGAGAGCTTATTGAGGGACATCCAACTCATCTTCATTATACAGAACGCTCAACTATATACAGAGTGGGCCGTGCCCGCCTGATGGCGTCCTGTGGGTGGACACGGCAACCCAGACACCCAAATCCCATACATATCACCAGCCCCCCTTTAAAAAAAATGTCAGGCACACAAACAACCCACCCTAATTTGTCACCCAACTCACCCACTAAAAGGGAAGAACATATGTACAAAAATAAACTCCTATCCATTCACACAACTAAGGCTGGGGGGCTGGGTAGACTGCCAGCAACCCTCTACACGGCTGAGCAGGTTATTCTGCTGCTAAAAGAGAACAATAAAACAAAATAAAATAAGGCCGTGTTTCTAACTCTAAAATAATCCCCATAACAATGCTATATATACACCACAATACATAAAATCATAAAACATACACTACTGGTGGCCCCCACCCCAGCTCCCACCCTACAATGGGCATTCAAAACAAAATTACATCAGGTCATTCAATTAAATAGGTTGTGGAGAGTGTGGAAATGATGAGGCCAAGTTACGATCAGACAAAGTTTATTCACACTCTCACAACATCATACACAGAAAGCACTGAATAGCCAAACCAGGTTTCATCCCTTAAAACTCCACAGATCATCTCACATCTGCTTGACATTTCACCTCCACCATACATTTTCCTTAAACCCCCAGCTCTCTCTTCCTGCCAACTCCCCATGAGGTCCCTGCCTATTGTTCTCTTGTGTCTAACCACTGCCTCCTGACTGAGACACTGTCTGCTGACACAACCACAATATACATTGCTATATCACCAATATGCATTGCCATAATCACCCCCCCCCCGAGAGAGTTTCAGTCGGCACGTCTTTTGGGCTTCAGTCTCCTCCCATATCTGCTGTAACGGGGGCCTCTGTGCCGGCGGGGGGCTGCTGGACGTGTGTCTGACTGTGGGTGGGCCAAGGGGGGGGGACTTTGCTCTGCCTGTATGGCTGTCCTGGTGAATTGTTTGCTTGGGGAGCTCTCAGTGGGGGTCTTCCACACCAAGGGGTCCGAGCCAGCAGCACTTGCTCGTCCGCCACTACAAAGGCGGGCTTAAGTCTGTCTATGCATATTTTCTCCCAACGCCCTCCCAAGTCTGAACAAAAAATGCTTGTCCCCTGTTTCCAGCACTCTGAATGGGCCATCATAGGGTGGGCGCAATGGCGGGCGGTGGGCGTCGTGTCTGACGAACACGAATGCCGCGTTCTTCAAAGTTTTTGGCACAAAAGCGCATGGGAAACAGTGGTGGGCCGGGCAGCGTGCCTGTGTCTACAGTAGGCTGCAAGCGCTGAGACGTGCAGCTGTCTGGCGCGGGATTATCTGGCAAAAATTCTCCGGGCAGCCGCAGTGGCTGAGAAAAAACAAGCTCAGCCGGGGAAGCCTCCAAATCCTCTTTTGGTGCGGAACGCAACCCCAATAAAACCCACGGTAACCGGTCAACCCATTTTGCATCCGTCAACGAAGCCCTGAGTGCTGCTTTCAGTGACCTGTGAAAACGCTCGCAGAACCCATTTGCCTGTGGGTTGTACGCAGTTGTGCGGTGAATTGCAACACCCAGGCTGCGGGCCATCGCGGTCCAAAGTTCGGAAACAAACAGAGGGCCCCTATCCTATGTGATGCCTGACGGGATTCCAAAACGCGCCACCCATGCTGTCAAAAAAACGCACGCCACGTCCACGGACGTGGTTGCCACCAGCGGGACTGCTTCTGGCCAGCGTGTGGTGCGGTCCACCACTGTCAGAAGGTGCGTGTACCCCTGCAACGGCGGGAGGGGGCCCACGAGGTCCACATGAACATGGTCAAATCTTTAAGCCGGTATCCTAAACGGCTCCAAAGGAGCTTTGGTGTGTCTGTGTACTTTGGCTTGTTGGCACGCTACGCAGGCTGCAGCCCACTTGTTTCACTTGTTTGCGCAGGCCTGGCCACACGAATTTCGCTTCCACCATTTTGACTGATGCGCGCACTCCTGGGTGTGCCAAAGTGTGAACTGACTCAAACACGCGGCGGCGCCACGTGACCGGGACCACCGGGCGTGGGCGTCCCGTGGAGACATTGCAAATTGGGGGGGGCTGCCGTCTTGCAGCACTCTGCTCTCCAGCCTTAACTCTGTTGGTCCAGACTAGAGCGCGCACACGTCCGTATCGCTAATCTGCTCTGCGGCCATAGCTGTATAATCTATCCCTACACAGACTGGGGCCACTACCGCGCGCGAGAGGCAGTCCGCCACCACATTCAGTTTACCCGACACATGTTGAATATCGGTCGTAAACTCCAAGATCGTGGCCAGCTGTCTCTGCTGCCGGCCCAACCATGGTTCCGAAACCTTGGCCATCGCGAACGTCAGCGGCTTGTGGTCCATGAACGCGGTGAAGCTGCGCCCTTCCAGCCAGAACTGGAAGTGGCGTATGGCCAGGTGGAGAGCCAGCAACTCTCTGTTGAACGCGTTGTATTTACACTTACTGTCGCGCAAAGCCCTGCTGAAAAAAGTGAGCGGCTGCCAAGAACCGGCGACATGTTGCTCCACGACGGCCCCTATGGCCACGTCCGAGGCGTCGGTAGTGAGCGCTATCCGGGCTGCAGGGTCTGGGTGCGCCAACAGTGCAGCGTTTGCCAGAGCTGCTTTCACCTCAGAGAACGCCCGCTCTCGCTCCGGAGTCCATTCAATTCCCTCCGCGGGTTTCTGTCTCTTGAGCGCAGTGTACAGTGGCTGCATGAGCTGAGCTGCGCGGGGGAGGAAACGGTAATAAAAATTAACCATCCTCAAAAATTCCTGCGGCGCCCTGACCGTCTGAGGCCGGGGGAAGTTCGCCACAGCGTGCACTTTGTCGGGCAATGGTATCACTCCCTCCGGTGAGACACGGTGCCCCAAAAAATCAATCCCCGTCACGATGAACTGGCACTTCGCCGGGTTGATTATTAACCCATGTTCCTCCAACCTCTGGAAAACCGTCCTGAGGTGGGTTACGTGTTTGTCTTTGGACGCGCTGGCTACCAGGATATCATCCAGGTAGACAAACACAAACGGGGGATCGCGCAGGACCGCGTCCATCATGCGCTGGAACGTCTGTGCCGTGCCTTTTAATCTGAAAGGCATGCGCAGAAACTCGAACAAACCGAACGGAGTTATTACTGCTGTTTTGGGTATGTCCTCCTCGCGCACTGGGACCTGGTGGTAACCGCGGACCAGGTCTATTTTAGAAAAAATGCGCGCTCCGGCGAGGTGAACGGGAAAAATCCTGAATGTGGGGAATCAGGTAGCGGTCGTGTGCTGTGGCGTTGTTCAACCTGCGGAAATCACCGCACGGTCGCCACGATCCCTCAGCCTTAGGGACCATGTGTAGCGGGGATGCCCATGGGCTTGTTTGATCGCCTGATGATGCCCAACCTTTCCAGGTTGGCAAACTCCTCGCGCACTATGGCCAGTTTAGCTGCGTCCAAGCGCCGAGGTCGTGCGAAAACAGGCGGCCCGGTGGTGGTGATAAAGTGCTCCACCCCGTGTTTAGCGATGGCCACTGAAAACATCGGGACCGTGAGTGCTGGGAACTGAGTGAGCAGTGTGTGGAACTTACCACCTGGAGCTGGGACGCTGGCTTGTGTTACTGGCCTGGCCCCTCGAGTTGTACAGGGGAGAGAGTCAAAGGACAGTGCATTAACCAGGCGCCTGTTAGCAACATCAACTAATAAGCCATGCGCACACAGAAAATCAGCTCCCAGGATCGGGAAACTCAGAGCTGCTATGACAAAAGTCCACTCGTATGTGCGGCCGTGTAGCGATAAAGTCAGTGTTCTCTCACTAAAGGTCTTAATGCCCAAGCTGTTTACTGCTACCAGCCCGGGGCCGCTGGGTCCTGCCAGCCGGTCAGTGTAGGTCGGCAGGATGATGCTCTTCTGGGCCCCGGTGTCTACAAGGAAACGCCTCCCTGAGCGTGAGTCCGTCACATAGAGCAGCTTGTTCTCTTTGCCGGCGGTCGCAGCTGCTACCGACTGCCGGCTCTGGCGTTTCCCGAGCGCTTGAATTGGCACGGTGGCATACATCTGCGTGTGTTCCCTCCAAAACGGCGGTGGTAGAAGCAGAGCGTGTCTCTCTGGCGCTCCTTGGCCCCCGCTGCCGCTACCGTCGGTGGCTCCTCGCCTCCTCTGGTCGTCTCACTGGGTTCCAACGCCGCTGCGTTCACCGCGAGCGCTCTGGTGGTGAGGACGATCCGGTCTGCCTCCTGGGCTAGCGCACGGTAGTCACGTGCGGCCAGCAGCGGCGAATTCGCCAGGACTGCTCTCGCCTCTGTTGGAAGGTTCCGGAGGAAGAGGTGGGCAAACAGAAAATGCCCGTCGTCTGTGCCCATTAACGCCAACATCTTCTCCATCAGATCGACGGCCGAACCATCTCCTAACTTGGAACGCCTCAGGAGCCTCTCTGCTCTCTCACAGTCTGAGAGTGTGCCGAATCAGCGCAGCTTTGAGAGCCTCATATCTGCCGTGGGCTGGGGGCTGGTCGAGCAGGCTCGCTAACCTGCTGAGCTGTGAGAGCGTCCAGCGCTGCAACCACATGGAAAAACTTGGTGTCGTCTGTCGTTGTTCCCCGGAGGGCGAACTGGGCCTCGGTGTGGTGGAACCAAGAGCGCGGGGTGTGCTGCCAAAAGTCCGGTAGCTTGACTGCAACAGCACACGCGTTGCTGGGGGTTCCCATCCGGGCCGTCTGTGGGATGCCTGCCATGTTGCTGGGGCTTCCCGTCTGGGACGACTCCGGGGTTCTTGCCTTGTGTTCCATAATACGTCTAGGGTCACCAGTGTGGAGAGTGTGGAAATGATGAGGCCAAGTTATGATCAGACGAAGTTTATTCACACTCTCACAACATCATACACAGAAAGCACTGAATAGCCAAACCAGGTTTCATCCCTTAAAACTCCACAGATCATCTCACACCTGCATGACATTTCACCTCCACCATACATTTTCCTTAAACCCCCAGCTCTCTCTTCCTGCCAACTCCCCATGAGGTCCCTGCCTATTGTTCTCTTGTGTCTAACCACTGCCTCCTGACTGAGACGCTGTCTGCTGACACAACCACAATATACATTGTTATATCACCAATATGCATCGTCATAAGGTCAAATAAACCAGTTGGGCTCAACTTCACCACGGACTCAATTACTTACCGAGCCCCCACCTCTCTGACTACAAAATCTAACATATAAATACCAATTAAGTAAAACACTCTGAAACTCAGTGCTAAAACAGGCATAACGCCACACAGGCCAATAAAATTATCATGCAAACATTCAATTTAGGCTCGCAACTACACAATTCAGCATGCCTCCTACACTCACATTCTCTTTTCCTTTGTTTTTTTTATTTTAAAACAAATTTACCAGGGCACCAAATAGTGAAAAAAACATATTCATACACATATACATACAGACATTCATATCAGAAAAAAAAAAAATAGGTAACCCCAAAGTCTCTGGGTAGCCACCATCTTCTATACAGCCACGGAGGGCCTGGGCATCCCCACGGCATGCTCAAGTTCGGCCGCTGCCGCCCCCCAGGGTCAAAACATCCCTCTCTGGCCAATCTTTCTCCAACCTTCCAAACTGGTTTTTCTTTTCTGGGCCGAACCCCACCGTGTTTCCCTGCGGCAGGGAAACCCAACCCGGTCTCCCGTGCCCGCCACGTCGTCTCAGGACCTCCTTCCTGTGTTGTGCTGTCCCGCCGACCCGGTCCAAACTCTTATCCTGACGATGGCATTTGGCGCTCTGCAGGACCTCGTCAATTTTTCCCGCTCCACTCACATGCCCTCCAGTTTCGACAGTCTTCTTCACAGGGACCCCGCAGTGCCTTCTGGTACCCACACCAAGGGTACCGTGGTCACCGGCACCGGGGTCAACCCTCGCTGGGTTATCGTCACACCAGTCACCATTTACACCCAGCTCGCCAGACCAGCTCGTGTCCCTCACCGCGTCAAATTGTCCCGCTCTTCTCTCTTCTCTCTTAGTCTCGAACAACTTGACCCCCCATGGTCGTGTTCCAGGGGCCGCCGAAGCCCGCTCCTCAGCTCCACATGCTGCCACCATGTCCGGCCGTTGCCGCTCACCTTCGTGGTTCAGCGTCATCCTCACCGGCATCGTTCTCCTGTCCGGGCACCTCGACGCAGCTTTCAACTTCCTCGTTCCTTGTGTCATGTTGTGTAGCCTCCGTAATCAGCTCATGTTCACCTCCAGGACACGCACCATCACCCTCGTTGGGCCCGCTTACCGACCTGGGCTCCTCACCGCTGCATTCAGCGCTCTCGGTGTCGATGCTTTGCTGTGCTGTCACTGTGTCCTGCGGCTGCTGCTCCTCCCTTGGGCCGTCAGCCTCTCTGGTCTCGTCTAACCATTGTCCAGCCTCCCACTGCATGGCCTCCAGCTGCGAGGCTAACTCCTGCTGTGCCACCTCTCTGCCGGTGTTGGTCGCGCTTAACTCGGGCTCTCTCCATCTTCGCTCCAGCTCTGGCTGCTCGAGGAGTGATGGCAATTCCGGGTCCTGCTCATCCTCCATCTCATCATCATCATCCGAGCTGTAGTCACTCTCTGAGTCCCATTCGCTGTCCATTTCACTCACACTAAGATCTTCACCCACGTCCGCAAAGCCTGTATAACCCGGTCTTGGGCCGCTGACCATCTGTCCACCAATTTCAAAAGTGAAACCCAGCTTATCAAACAGGTCCCACCTCATCACATTCTCGCCCCAGCATGCCACCTGGAACCTGAACGCAGGAATGATCTTCTCACCATATTGCATCTCCAGCATGATACACCTGCCGTTCCCGGGGTCCTCGTCGTCCAGCAGTTCCGCTGCATCAGGGCACCGGGGTGTGAGCCTCCGAACCCAGGCCTCACTCATGATGGAGCGTGGGGCGGCGGTGGCTAACAGCATGGACACCCTCACACGTCTAGTTCCACCACCTGTTGCGGTCCAGACCATCCTTCAGGTCGCGCAATGTTGACACCTTGTCTGCTGTCGTCAGTGGCCAGGGGCTTCTCCGCACATGGCCCTGGTTCTGCTTCGAGGCCCAGTTTCACGCCCTTAGCCCTGTTTGGGCGCGAAACTAGCCTGTCAGCTAGCCTGTCCATAGGCTCCGACTGAGCCGTTAGCTCTCCCAAGCTAACTAGCTCCAACGTGTCCAGCACCACCAGCCTCTTCACCCGCAACTCTCTGGCCCTCATCCACTCCATGAAGTGCGCCTCTATGAGCCCGACAGCCTCCACGTAGCCCTAACTCATGCCCAGTGAGTCGAGAATCCTTTGGCTTTCCGCGCCGAGGTTACAGGCCAGAAGGGCCTGCCACTCTCTCCCGTCAAGCCGAGGGAAACCCAGCGAGTCAACATAGTCCTCGAATTCCCGTCTCCACTGCTGCCACGAAATTAATGGCTCACCCGGGCTCTGCAGAAACGGCAACAGCCGCTGATTAAACCAGCACGCTCCCATTGGTCTCCTCGTCACCAAATGTTATATCGGGAAATGACACGAGACGGAGAGCTTATTGAGGGACATCCAACTCAGCTTTATTATACAGAACGCTCAACTATATACAGAGTGGGCCGTGCCCACCTGATGTCATCCTGTGGGTGGGCATGGCATCCCAGACACCCAAATCCCATACACAACAAACAGCATGTCTAGTTTTATGCAGTTTGCTGCTGAGTGCTTCTTTATTGAACTTCAAAACTTACAAAGTTTAATTGAAATACAAACTTATGCCTCTTAAAAGTAAGAGATCTATCTGTAAAAAAAATGTCTGTTGATTTTAGAGTTAAAAACCACAATATCATGAGAGTGAAAAAACAATGACAAGGTAAAACAGTGTTTCTTTAACAGTGAATTAGCTTGAATTTCTTTTAGCATCAAAACAATAATTAATTATTTGCCTTTTGCTCATATTAATGAAAGAAAGGACATATTTTTACCTTCTTTTCTTTACATGTTTCAACTGTTCACTGCAGCCTTTATCAGAAGTGTCAGCTGGTTGCTGCCAGGTGTCATTTATCAGCTGACTTTTGCAGGCGGGGCCAGTCCGGCAGAACTTGTCAGATCCACCAAACCCGCTTTCTGCCATCCGATGGTCTCCCTACATTGGAGAAATTGGAAGACCATTCACCACAAGGAAAAAAGAACACCACAATGAATGTGAGAAGGAAACACAAGGACAGCTCACAAGATCACAAAAAGAAAAGGCAGAACAAGCAACATTAAAATCAGCCATATCAGATCACTGCAAAAGAAATAATCACATCATGGACTGGAACAACGCAAAAATTATTGGATCGGAGAGTAACAGACACAAACGTTGGATCTAGGAGGCCAGAAATCAGGAAGCAGGGAAAAGACAGCATGAATTGGGATGAGGGGGCATTTATGTTTTCCCACACCTGAGACTACATTCTCCAGAGACCATCGGACATCAGAAAGCGAGGCCAGCTTGGTGGATCTGACAGTTCTGCTGGGCTGGCCCCGTCTATGAAAGTCAGCTGATAAATGACACCTTGCAGCAATCAGCTGACACCTCTGATGAAGACTGCAGTGAACAGTTGAAACATGTAAAGAAAAGAAGGTAGAAACTTCTCCTTTCTATCTTTGTCTTTAATAAGCACAAAAGGCAAATAATTAAAAATAAGACAAAATGAACCTACTCGAGCTAATAATTAATTTTTATTTTCTACAAAAAGCTTAATCTTGCACACCATTCAAAGAAACATTATGTAAGATTTTCACATTAAAATAATGTTTCCAAGATTATTTTGTCAGCACATCAACCTTTGACCAGGTGAATTTCACTTCTTCCATAGGCTGAGCTGGCCTGCTTCTGCAACAGCTCTGTTTTGAGTAGGAACAATGAAAAGACTACAACTATGGTGACTATGACCTCAGTCCCAACAGTCAATCACAGGGCACTACTGTTGCCACCAGCAATTAAGCACCTTGTGATTGGCTGTAGGGATTGAGGTCATAGCCACCATAATTGTAGTCTTTTCAGTGTTCTTACCTGGAACACGAGTTACATATAGTGCTGCTTTAAACCCTTAACATATCATTGGGTGAGTGTGACCACAAGGACAGAAAAGGCCTCTTAGTTACCTTGCAGTAATGTAATTGCTGTAAATAGTCTTTAAACTTGTTTCAATAATTGTCTCTGCCATTGTATCTGTTTTTTTTATCTGGCATAATGTTGAATAGCACCATGAGTGAGCTGGTGCTCACAGGGAATCACCACCCCCATGTTGCACACAAGGAAGCAATATATAAACAAAGGTATAGAGAAACAGACCTGGTGCCTGATGTTATACAGTTAGGTTAATATATACTGCCCCCAAAAATAAAGGGAACACTTTGAAAACACATCAGATTTTCATGGGAAAAAATAAGCTGGATATCGAAATTGTGGCAGGCTAGTCCAGTTTACTCAGATTAAAGGGACACTTTTTAATCTGAGTAAGCTGGACTAGCCTGCCACAATTTCGATATCCAGCTTATTTTTTCCCATTAAAATCTGATGTGTTTTCAAAGTGTTCCCTTTATTTTTTTGAGCAGTATATATTTGGACACTGTCCAGTCTTGTTATTTAAGCTGTTTGCTAAAACATATTGAAGACACACTTATATAATCAATATTGGCTTAATGTTTAGAATCTCAGCTTTAATTTGAGGGTGTTGAAATCCAAATTGGTCTTATAGTTTAGAAATCACAACATTTTTAAACAAAAACTCCTCATTTCTGGGGCTAAAAAGTAAATGGACAAATGACTCAAAAGTTATTTCATGGGCTACATGGGCTATTTCCTCGTTAATCCACCACCAGTCAAGCAGGCAAAAAGGTCCGGAGTTGATTCCAGGTGTGGCATTTGCATTTGGAAGCTGTTGCTGTGATCCCGCAACATGCGGTCAAAGGAGATCCCAGTGAAATGAAACAGACCATCCTTAGGCTAAAAAGGAGAAGTCCATCTGAGAGATAATGGTAATGTTAGGAGTGGCCACATCAACAGTTTGGTACATTCTGAGAAAAAAAAAAGAGTACACTGGTGAGCTCTGGAACTCAAAAAGGACTGCACATCCACAGAAGACAACAGCGGTGGATGATTGCAGGATCCACCGCTGTTGGACCCTGCAACCAAAACCCATTCACAACATCTACCCAAGTAGAGAACACTCTACAAAGAAGTTGGTGTGTATCCAAGTCTACAATAAAGAGAGAAATTCATTAGAAGAAATACAGACAGTAAACCACACAGTGCAAACCATTAATCAGCCTCAAAAATAGAAAGGCCAGAGTAGACTTTGCAAAAAAAAAAAAAAAAAAAATCTAAAGAGCCAGCAAAGACCTAGAACAGCATTTTTTGGATAAATGAAACCAAGATCAACCTGTACCAGAATGATAAATGGCATTCACTTATATAACGCTTTTTTTCTCATTTCTGGATGACCAAAGCGCTTTATAGATCCTACTATCCACCCATTCATGCACACATTCACACACTGATGGCCTGGTATCAATTGGATAGAGAAAAACAGACAGAGGTGGGATCTAAGAGGCTGTTTTCAACCATAGTCTCTGAAGTCAACGACCAGTTTTACTGCAAAGTCAGAAACAAATATGGAACCCAGAACTCCACCGTCCTTAAGATAGATGCCCAGTGTAAGTCAAAATTAAACAGGAAGACAGATGTCACAGTTACCTCCCATTTGGAATAAACCTGTTTATATTGTTACAATTTCTCCCAAGGGAACAACTGTGAACAACAAAGTAACATGTTGCTGTAATGCCACTACTTTTGCAGTAACGTGCTGTGTAACGAAATTACTGTTTAAAAATTCAGTAATGCGTTACAGTTACTGAAATTTGATCAGATGCATTACTCGCGTTACTCGGTTTATTCATATGGATAGATATTTTAGCGCAAACAGACGACCATACAACTTGCATTTGCTAGGCACCCTCCTCATCAGCTGCCAACTGGGGATGAATACACAGTTTCGGTGGCTATGGGCGGGACAACTGCCATCTCTAGCACCACCACTGGCCTCAAGCCAGTGGAGGTTGTCATGCCAAAGGCAAAGGCAAAAAAATAAATGGGCAGCGCGGTGGCGGAGTGGTTAGCACTGAGGCAGCACAGCAACTCACCCTTGGCCAGGGGATCCTGGGCTCGATTCCAGTCCATGACCAACAGTGATCTGTGTGGAGTTTGCATGTTCTCCCCATGTCTGTGTGGGTTTACTCTGGAATTTCTCTGGTTTCCTCCCACATGCCAAAAAACGTGCAAATTGGAGACTCTAAAGTGGCCCCAGGTGTGAATGTGTGTGTGAATGGTGAAAGGGTTGGGTGCCGCACCAGTGGCTGCCTCATCCAGTCATGTGGATGCCCTGTAATTTCCCCATTGTGGGACTAATAAAGGAATCTAAAATAATAAATAAATATAAACTGACACAGCCGTCAAACAAGTCTCCTCCGCGGGTTTGTTTCCTGTCCTGCCCCATTTCACGTCACAACCCTGTGGGAAGAAAAGCCATGGCAATGGCAACTTCTCATATCAAGCCCTGATCACCTGTACTCACCAAGCGCTGGCTCCTACCTCTGTGGTTAAACTTGAGTGTTTTTGAGCAAGAAGCTCGCATATAATTAATTCTTCTTTAACTTTGGGTTATGTACCGCAGGCTTTTAAAGTTGCTGTAATTAAACCCTTACCCAAAAAGCCAACGCTTGATCCAGGAGTTTTGGCTAACTATCGACCAATCTCTAATCTGCCTTTCATTTCAAAAATCTTAGAAAGAGTTGTTGCTGCCCAATTGTTTGACCATTTGCAGGGAAATGGTTTATTTGAAGAGTTTCAATCTGGGTTCAGAGTTCATCACAGCACTGAGACGGCCTTAGTGAAGGTCACTCCTGACCTCCTTATCGCATCTGATAATGGACTCGTTTCTGTATTTGTCCTTTTAGATCTTAGTGCAGCCTTTGATACTATCAACAATGACATTCTACTTGATAGATTAGAACACTATGTTGGACTAAATAGAACTTCACTGCAGTGGTTTAGATCTTGTTTGTCTGATAGACTTCAGTTTGTTCACATCAATGATGAGTTTTCTTCCAACTCTAAGCTCAGTCATGGAGTTCCACAGGGATCTGTGGTAGGCCCTACTCTTTTTAGTTTATATATGCTTCCATTAGGCAATATCATTAGAAAGCACTGTATACATTTTCATTGTTACACAGATGACACACAATTATACCTGTCAGTGAAGCCCGATGATTGCGATCAATTAGCCGGTTTAGATGCTTGTCTTAAGGAAATCAAAGCTTGGATGACTTGTAATTTTCTGCTATTAAACCCAGATAAGACTGAGGTCATTTTTGTTGGTCCAAAAAAACTTAGAAATACCTTTCCAAAATCAAACTCTTAATTTGGATGCTGCTACTCTCACTCTGAATAGTTCTGTGAGGAACCTTGGAGTTATTTTTGATCAAGATCTGTTCTTTAATTCACATATTAAATTTGTTTCTAAGACTGCCTTCTATCATCTGCACAATATTGCCAAGATTAGGAGTATCTTGTCTCTGAATGATGCTGAGAAACTGATCCATACTTTTGTTAGTTCTAGATTAGATTATTGTAATTCGTTATTATCAGGTTGTCCTAAAATATCTTTTAAAAGTCTTCAGTTGATCCAAAATGCTGCTGCAAGAGTTTTAACAGGTTCTAGAAAGAGAGATCATATCTCTCCGGTTCTGACCTCCCTTCATTGGCTTCCCATTGAGTTTAGAATTAAGTTTCAAATCCTTCTTCTCACTTACAAAGCTCTTAATAATCAGGCCCCCTTATATATAAAAGATCTGATATTACCCTCTCGTCCTAACAGAGAACTACGTTCTCAAAATGCTGGATTACTTGTAATACCCAGAATCTCCAAAAGTACAATGGGAGGCAGAGCCTTCTGCTATCAAGCTTTTTTCCTATGGAACCAGTTACCACTCTGGGTCCGGGAGTCAGACCCGATCTCTGTTTTTAAGAATAGGGTAAAAACCTTCCTTTTCAATATAGCCTACGATTAGGGAGGGATCTTGTGTCTCTTATCCCCCCTTTTGTTTTGCTGTTAATAGGTTCAGACTGCCAGGTGAATGTCTGTTCTTTTCTTCTTCTCTATCCCCTCTGACTGCCCCTCCCTAAGCCCAGTTCTGCTTGAGGTTTCTTCCTGTTAAATGGGAGTTTTTCCTCTCCACCGTCGCTAAGTGCTTGCTCACAGGGCATCATCTGATTGCTGAGTCTTTCTGCAATTGTGGGGTTTTCATACTTTTGACAGTGCTATGAGAATACTTCTGTTGTAATATGGCACTTTATAAATAAAGCTGAATTGAATTGAATTGAATGTCCACATTAAATGCATTTAAAGTTTTCTTACGCACAGAGAAAAAGTGACTGACTTGTTGCAGTAAAGAACAGCTTCTTCTAAGCGGTGAACTTTCATTTATCAGTGCTTTCTATTTTACTTTATCTCATTCATTTACATGCTGTTGTGATATGCAACTATTTCATGGAAGTAAATCCTTTAAATATGCATTTTTAATGGGCTGGTCCAGGGGTGTCAAACATATGGATCATGGGCCAAAAATAGCCCACCAGGGGGTCCAAAATTTTCTCTTTGAATTCATAGCTTTAGTTCTAGTAAATTTCTGATTTTCTACTGATTACAATAGTTTGTGTAAATCTGAGATATTTTTTTCTCTGCAAGATGAAACTTTTTTCTCATCAGTTTTTTTTCTTTTTTCTGAGGAGAACAAGGGGCACGTGATCTTGCTGTCTGTGCAAGATGATTTAAGTATACATTTAAAAGTAACTTTCACGTTACTTTTAAATGCATGATTAAATGCATTTAAATGTATTAAATGCATTTAAATGCATGATTAAAGTATGCATGATTAAAGTAACTAGTTACTTTAATTATGCAGTAACTCAAAAGTAACAGTTACTTTTAAAAAGAAGTAACTTTTCATGCACTGAGTTTGGGGTTTTTCCAAACTCGGCCCACGTTGGGGTGGAGGGTGGTGGGGATGTGGATTTGTTGGCAGGGCAGTCATTGGAATTCAGAGGGATGAATCTGGGGATCTCGGTAGGGTGGAGGGCAAATCAATAATTGGGGATTGTGTAGTGGGGGAGTGACGGGAGTGTTGGAGCTCGGTGGATGCGGGAGGACATCTTTGTGGCATTCAGGGGTGGGTGGGCTTTGGAGTGGGAGTTGGCAGGGGCGGGGGGGGTGCTCATCAACCAATTGGGAGTGGGGCGTGCTGCTTTGAACGGATGCCATGTGGAGTGGGTGGGCACCCTGCTGGCGGCTGTGCGCGTTGTAGTTCTCCGGGGGCAGTTCGGCATGTTTTGTTGGGGTGTTGGGGATGCCGGGGGCAGGGGGCGGGGGCATCTGGTTGGGGTGGTGGGAGGGGCTAATTTGAGTTTTGTTTTGGAAAACATGGGAACTTCAGTCGGAGAAATATATGTGGGTCTGTTTGGATATTTAAGTGCAACTAGATTAATTGGGGGAATTTGTTTTTTGTTTTCCCCTGCCATTCTCTTGTCCACGCTCCGGCCCAGTGGGTGGTGGTGGTGCACCTGTGGGCTGGTTGGCGGCTGGCAGTCAGGTCTGGAAAGAAGAGTGAGATAAAGTGAAGTATGTGGTGGTAATGCACCTGTAAGCTGGTTGCCAACCGCCAATCAAATCTAAAAGAAGAAGAAATAGTTGCACATCACAACAGCATGTCAATGAATGAGATAAAATAGAAAGTACAGATAAATGAAAAGTCACCGCTTAAAAGTTGTTCTTTACTGCAACAAATCACTGTCACTTTTTCTCTGTGTGTAAGAAAACTTTAAATGTATTTAATGCGGACATTAAATATAAGCTTCTTGCTCAAAAAATACTCATATTTAACCACAGAGGGAGGAGCTACTTACCACTCGGACAACAAGTGATCAGGGCTCGATAGGAGAAGTCGCCACCGCCATGGCATTTCTTCCCACAGGGTTGTGATGTGAAATGGGGCAGGACAGGAAACGGACCCACGGAGGAGCCTGTGTGACGGCTGGCTTGAAGCGCTGGGAATGGCAGTTGTCCTGCCAATAGCCACCGAAACTGTGTATTCATCCCCAGTTGTTAGCTAATGAGGAGGGTGTCTAGCAACTGCAAGTTGTATGGTCGTCTGTTTGCGCTAAAACATCTATCCATATTAATAAAACGAGTAACGCGAGTAACGCATCTGATCAGATTTCAGTAACTATAATGCATTACTGAATTTTTAAACAGTAATTTTGTTACACACGCTACTGCAAAAGTAGTGGCATACTCCCAACACTGCTTATATGACTATAAAAAGTGTCCAGAAATGCACACAAATTATTGTCTTTTCTCTCTTAGCTGTTCCCAAGATCCTACCGTCTTCCCACTGTGTTCAGCATTTTTACCTGGACAGATGTACCTGCAACAGCTATGGTAACCCACGTCCTTCTCTGGTCTGGGAACTGGGCGGGAAACCTGTCAATAGGTCTGTTGAGATCCCAATCTGGAATGTAACCTGGAATGTAACCCAGGGGGTCGGGAACATTCAGAGCTTCATCTCTCTGCACCGAGAGGATAAAGACGAGATCCCCTCTGTCGTCTGCGTCAGCAGCAGTTCTCTGGGATCTGATCGTATGGTTTTTAATGTACACAGAGGTATAGAAATTCACAGGATTCTGTACTCATGCTCTTTGCTGCATTATTTGTCCCTTTGAGTTGGTATTTGGGAATTTTTCAGGAGTGGATGGTCGGACTCTGGGGACCGGCTGTGCAATGGGAATAGGGATCATGATGGTGACAGTGATGCTCCCTCTGTTATACCTTTGCTGGTGAGAAATCTAGCTAACACTACTGACAGTAGACCTATGTGAATCTTCATCACTCTATTAATTCAAGAAATCTCTGTCACAATCACAGGACTCACCAATAGATCATAGGACCACCTATGATGTTTCTATGATGTCCTATGATGTCTACATGATGTCTGTATGACGTCATATAGACCATAGGACTCGCTAAAAGATCATAGGATAGCCTGTGATGTTCCTATGATGTCTACATGAAGTCTGTGTGATGTCCTATGATGTCTACATGATGTCTAAAATAATTTCCTCATCCAATCTAGGCGATTCCACCAGGACAGGAATTAAACTAGAAGGAATGGAGGTGCGAAGCGAGGAAGACGAAGTATGGAGCACGGTGGAGTCTAAAAAAAAAAGTAGACGTCAAGAAACTCAGTCAAGACCATTATCAAGTGCTGAGGAATCAGAGGATGAACGATCCCGGAATGAACAGAAGGAGTGGAAAGTAATCATTAAACTGTAGCAACTGTTAGTCTGGAAAACTGGGTGAACATGGAATGTTATCATTGTTCTTTGAATGGCAACGAAGGGTAAATTTGTGATCACTGAAAAAGGTTTGCAATGAGGTGAAGGTGAGGTGAAATCTGTAATTTCCCAGTTTGGGATCAATAAAGTACATCTATCTAAGTCATGCTCATTGCTAAAGTGTTAACTGAAAAGCTAATGTTTTTAGCTACCTCTGGGAGTAACAGACACCAGCTGTGTGTGAGCATCGTCAACTTTTAACACGAAGAGCAGCAAGTTCAAGGCCTTGTTGATTCTGACTGAAGCTTTGAAGCAAACATTCAAAACCAACACAATATCTTGCAAAGTTTTGGTAACGGTTTGTGGTTCAACTACCTGGCATTTCGGTGTAGCGGTGTTGACCGAGTTAACAGTGGACGTGCTAAGGCTACAAGCAGCCCTAACGATGAGGCTGTGACTGACAATCCACCTAAGGATTGTTGACTTTTTGTCTTGGATCTGCAAAGTTCTGACTGGGTGACCGTAGGTGTGCTTGCTAGGTAGAGGGCTAAACTGAAAAACAGGAGGGCCATCATCCTGGCAAACAAATAGGAGTGAGTTATTTTAATATCAACCTTTGAATGAATGAATGAATGAATGAATGAATCTTTATTTCGGATAGATTAAAAGTAAAGATTAAAAAAGAAACAGAATAATATAACAAAGGGGAAAAAAATCCAACAAGGTCAATTTAACAATAACTCCTCTGATTATACAGTTCCCCATAAGTTATCCGAAATGGGTGATGGCTGAAGCCGCAGCTTATGTTGCCCACCCATATTCCATCCAAGAATTCAAAAGAAAAATAAAACAAGAGCGATTACAGGTCGGAACAAAGTTAAGACAAAATGTGAAAAAAAAACTAAGCAACAACGCAACACAGACTGGATATGACAATCCTTATGTGATTTTACATGTCATCTTGTATATATGTTTGGAGTATTTCTTCCTTTAGTTTTTGTTTAAATTGTCCAAGCGTTGTACATGATTTTAATTCAGGTCCAAAATCATTCCATAATCTTACTCCTTGCACTGAAACACAGTGTTGCTTGGTGGTAGTTCTCACTGAAGGGTTTTGAGATATACATGTTCCTCTGAAATGATATTGTTTCTCCCTTATTTGGAACAACTTTTGAATATTTGCAGGCAGTGATAGATTCTTCACTTTTGTAGCGGCATGAAATAATAAGTGGCGAACAGAAGGTTTTTAAGGGCGTTTATTTATTATTCATCCCGCCATCACGGAGCTCACTCCAGTGCCGTGCAGCGCGCCAGAGCGAGCCCGGAGGCTCTCCTAGCAGACAGTGGATGCGTCTAGTCAGATGAGCAGTGGTCAGAGAGAGAGAGAGTTACAGAGCGATGCGGTTTAAATACCCCACTACAGACAATGCATGAATGGCACATTAACATCACAGTGAAGAGCAGGAAGGAACATTTACCTTTGAGTCATACATATCAGCAGTAGGCAGGAAGGAGCTAGACAAAGGGAGGCTGCCTATTGATCTCAATACACACATCTCATTGTTCTGCTAATTGCTCCAGCTGAGCGCTCTGCTTGTCCCAGTCTGTTGTGGGGGTCACCCACAGTACTCCCCCCCCCAGAGGGCTCAGCGGGGAGCTGAGGCCTCGATAGTCCGGCTTTGGAAGCGAGCTGCGGGGAAGGCTCTGTGCCGAGGAGGTGGAGGGAGGGAGGTGGGGGTAGCAAGTGCCGGCCCAGGACGGCGAAATTGTTTGGGCCGCACAAAAATTTCCTGTGGATCCGCGATGTTGAGGGGCTGTCCCGTTGAACGTGGCAGAGGTCCACAGCGGCTGTGCGAAGAAAAATTTGTCTCTGACTCCTCTCACGGCTATGAAGAAAAACAGGAGCTGCAAGGCTGCGTAGCGGCTGTGAGAAAAAAGGAGCTGCAACTGTATGAGGGACTTGGCGTGTTGGCTTTAGGTGCACGCGCGCAGCCCTAAAGCCCTCGGGGACAGCTGACGGCTGAATTCCCTTTGTGCACCGTGGCTGAGACCCGTACAAAATCCTGTGAGCGAGCTGCGAGCGTGCTTAAGGTGTGTGAGCAGCACTGAAGGTTCTGTGTGCAGCGGCAAAGGACGATGGCGGTCTGTGGAGCCGGTATTGTCCCGTGCGTGGTGCGCCGTCCTCGTAACCCCCCGGTGTGCGCGTGGGGGTTCGGTGCGTGGGTGGTCCGCTGTTGAGAGGCGAGTCAGGGTCAGGGAAGCATGCTGGAGATCAGCGTCGTCGGCGCCGATGGTCATCCCTGTTTAGGTTGTTGCTGTAGTTCGGTCATGGTGCGTTCAGGTCCACACGCTGCGTTCTCCATCAGCCCTGGAGGTCGCCGTCATGGAGAGAGGACAAGGTGCGTGCGCTCTCGTGTGGAGGAGCTGTGAGAGCGGCCGGTCCCAGCTTGGATGTGCAGATCTCAGGCGTGCAGATCTCACCATGAAGCTTTCGGCAGCTTTCCCGGTCGTGGGTGATCTCCGGAGAGTTTCGCCTGGTGGTGGCTCTGCGTCGAGGTCTCCCTGTAGCAGAAGGGAGGGCAGTCCATTTGCGTCAGGCTGCTGCATTCGCTTGTCGTCGGAGAGTCACCGCCGGGGGCTGCCAGCGTGTTCTTTTCTTGGGTCGGGTCACCAGTGTGGCTGTCCAGACCAGAAGGTTGCGTTGCACAAAGCGTGTGCTTCCTCGGGGTCACCAGTGTAGCGGCATGAAATAATAAGTGGCAAACAGAGGGTTTTTAAGGGCGTTTATTTATTATTCATCCCGCCATCACGGAGCTCACTCCAGCGCCGTGCAGCGCGCCAGAGCGAGCCCGGAGGCTCTCCTAGCAGACAGTGGATGCGTCTAGTCAGATGAGCAGTGGTCAGAGAGAGAGAGAGTTACAGAGCGATGCAGTTTAAATACCCCACTACAGACAATGCATGAATGGCACATTAACATCACAGTAAAGAGCAGGAAGGAACATTTGCCTTTGAGTCATACATATCAGCAGCAGGCAGGAAGGAGCTAGACAAAGGGAGGCTGCCGATTGATCTCAATACACACATCTCATTGTTCTGCTAATTGCTCCAGCTGAGCGCTCTGCTTGTCCCAGTCTGTTGTGGGGGTCACCCACAACTTTAAACATTATTACTGCAGTTTCAAAGTCAACCAGATCTTTCAACTTGAGAGCTTTTAATTTAAGAAAAAGTGGGTTTGTTGGTTCCCTGTAAGCAACTTTGTTTATTCTTCTAATAGCTCTCTTCTGAAGCATAAAGACTGGATATATGTTTGTTTTATATGTATATCCCCACACTTCAGTACAATATGTCATGTATGGGAGTATTAATGAATGATACAAAGTATATAATGTGGGTTGATTCAGCAAATATTTCGCTCTGTATAGTATTGCGATTGATTTAGATATTTTACCTTTAATGTAATTAATATGTGACTTCCAATACAGTTTATTATCAATTATTACTCCAAGAAATTTAGTTTCAGATACCCTTTCAATCTCTACACCATTTACACTGAGTTTAGATGCTAAGTTGTTGTGATGGTTGTTAAAAACTATAAATTTTGTCTTACTTAAATTGAGCGTTAATTTGTTTGAATCAAACCACAATTTAAGCTTTCCTAATTCCTTTCCGAGTGTATCCAAAAGTTGTTCCAAATTGCTTCCACTGCATAATAGATTAGTGTCATCGGCAAACAATATTAAATCCATTTTTTTCGAGACTTTACATATATCATTTATATACATATTGAATAACAATGGCCCCAAAACTGAACCCTGTGGGACTCCACAAGTAACCTTCAGTAACTGTGAGTTTTTGTTACCAACACATACATACTGATATCTATTCTTTAAGTAACTTCTTAACCAGGACAGTGCTACCCCCCTAATACCACAATTTTGTAGTTTCTTTAATAATAAATTATGATCCACTGTATCAAATGCTTTTTTAAGATCCAGGAATACCCCAACTGAATACTCTTTATTTTCAACGGCAGTTGATATTTGTTCTATAAATTCCATTAGAGCAAATGCAGTTGTCCTCTTGTGTCTGAACCCATATTGCTGCTCACACAATAAATTATTCTTCATTATGAAGTTGTCAATTCTCTCACAGAATATTTTTTCAAGTATCTTGGAAAATTGCGGCAATAGTGAAATTGGTCTAGTTTGAAAGTTCCCCTCTGTCACCCATCTTGTATATCGGAATTACTTTAGCTCTTTTCATTTGTAACGTAAAAATGGAATATTAATAAATAATAAATATGATCAGGTATGAATTATTTAATTTATATTGATGTATTGGAATCTGAGCTCAAATCTCATTTCATATACATCAGAAAAGTTAAACACTCGTAAGGGGCACCAGCTTCTATCTTTAAGAAGCAATTTGATCTTTAATTTCACTTTATACCTGTTTGATCACTCAATAAATTAATCAATAATCAGTCTAAAAAAATTTCCGTGAATTCGATACCTGGGCTTGAAACAGACTCAGAATGAAATAAATTCCCAACAACTTCTCAATTTTAAATATTTATTAAACGAAATAATTAATAGACATTGAAATAATTTCATTAATCATAAAATCAATCTTGTAAATGATAGATTAACAATGTCAATATTTTCGGAACCAGGATTAAACTGAGAAACGAATTTCTATCAGTTTGAGTTAACAGATTATTAAAAACAATGTAAATTTATGGAGAAAGTTTGCTAATTATGAAAAAGTCCTAAATTAATCTTAAGAAAATAAAAACGGAATCTTAATGAAAAGGAGAGTTATGTTAAGGGCTTCTTAATTTGCATCTGATTAGATAAATAAATTAGTACCGAACCTCAGAAGTTAATTCAGCAGGGGAATTAAAGTTTTTGCAGCTCACGTGTCCTGGTGATGGCAGTTCTGTCGTCCTTCTTCAGCCCAAGACTTTGTGGATGTGAGGGAAATATCTGCCCGCAGATACTTCAAAGTCCACACAGTTCGACCTTTAAATTCAAGCGGTCGAAGGAGGCTGGATTCTGGGCTGTATGACCCAGAGTTGTAACTGGGTTAGATGACTTTTCTTCAGAGCGATGTGGGACAGCTGCGCGTTGATTTCTCAGCTGCGTCTTTCTTCAAGAGGTCTTCGGGGATAATTAAAGATATCTGATCAGATTTCAAATTAGAAAAAAAAAAAACTTTCGGACTTTAGGTAAAATAGTAGCTTCTGGTGAGTGCTTGGTCAAGAAAAGTATAAAAATAAAGTCAAGATTAAAGTTTACATTAAAATTAAACAAACGGTGGTTTTACAGAAAGTTTAACAGAAAAAGTGATGAATAAAATTGGAGTTTGACTCCGATTAAGAATTGAGCTCAAAGAAAAAGGAATTCCTAGGCATTTAAGAGAATAAAAGAAAATACAAAGTTACATGAATTACAAGTTATGAGTTATCTGCTCTGTGTTCAGAAAAGCGCCATGTGGTCCTTTGTTCTTCCTTGCTGTGTGTAGACAATGGAGGAGATCAGGACAAGGCGAGCAGCCGGGAAGAAATCCGGGGAGGAAAAGAGGTGACGACAAGAGAGAATCCGGAGCAGAAAGAGAGTGACGAAAAGAGGCTGAAACCGGAGTCTCTCTCCTTTTTATAAGCTCTGTTGAGTTTCGCGGGGTTCTGGCCTGACCGGAACCTCAGCCAATGAGCGTCCTTCGTGGGCGGGCTCGATGAACCTTTAGTCCAATAACAGGCCTTGTCTGTGAGAGACCAGTAGGATGAAGAAGCTGGGGTTCTATGAAGACTGGTGACACGTGATATCAGTCCACAGGAATACACAGTTTTAAATACATTGGAATGTACTGTTACACACATGTATAACTAAACTAACCTTAGTGTATCTTATAAGCAGTGCTTCTAAATCAACATGCAGGAATAAACATTCATTTAACATTACCATGCATATATACATGTATATAAAATCACAGATTAATGCATTTCACACATATTATTGATTTTCCACATCAAAACATCAGAGTCCATCTGCATTTTCATAGTTCTGAAAAGAATGAAGGTTTAGAATTGAGTTTGTAATAATGTACTTTAAAAGTTCACTGTTTAAATCCAGCATGTCCACAGTTTAAGGAAATTAGCTGAGTCGTGGATCTGTGTAGGTTTTATGGGGGCAATAAAAGTGAAGCCGGACATTGGGGGAAATTCCTTAGGCTGGTTTTAACAAAAGAAGGGGATTTCAGCCGTGGCCTGGGGGAAGAAAATCCATTTATTTGCGTTATTCCTGGATGAAACAAAAATGTCTTTAAGCAGGAGAATAATTATTGCTGAGCCAAAGTGAGATGATGCTACACATTGCATTGGGAAATATACCTGTTTGGAGAGACAGGTTACAAATATACGTCAGTGGTTTCACTAAGCATTCAATAATAGTTTTGACTAAGAGCATGTCAATACCATCACAGTCCGTAGATGTTTTACTTTTAAACAATTTAACAATTTCAATGACCTCTCTCTCATCTGTGTTCTTTATGAAAATGGAGTCTTTTATAGCAGTTGTCAGAAGTCTGAAATATAACCTCACAAATACAGAGTACAAAAAGGTATTAGACTGAATCAAAGATCAGACTTAAGACACGCAGAGCCTTTGAAACCTTTACTTGCAAGGAGTAATCAACACACATACCTTTTACAGGGTGAGTTGAATACTGACGAGCTAGTCTCGTACAGTAGCTTTTATAGGCAAAGATAAGACAGTGACAGCTATCCAACCCGTTCTTTCCTCCCTCACAGGGGAGTATTAAAAAGAAACATACAGTTCGTAACCAGTTTGAGCTGATTCATTTCTTAACAGAGGAAAAACATTTCCATATAAGGTATCATGAAGCTTACACAGTTCTCACAAAAAGAGAAAAATAAGAAGCACAGGGTGTACAAGTCTTCTCACTTCCGCCTCCAAAGAGAGCAGACGCCTTTTCCTTCTCTCTTGCTCTGACTTTTTTTTCCTTCCCCCCCAACTACTGGATCCCAGCTTGCTGTTGTCTGTCTGCGTCTAACTGCTGACCGTCAAAAGAAATTATGGAATTAATAAGCTGGGCTTTGAACACAATTGACACTATTTTTTCAACAAGGAAAAGTGCTCCGGGGGAAGCTGTCTGCCCCGCAGGGACGGCTCCAGCAGGCTATTTACGGGACACAAGTAATTGGAGGATCTTGTGCCTAACTAATCTCTCTATCGAAGATATTGAAGATTTGTATGTCTTCGTAATAATGGTGATCGGGATCGTTCTGATTGGAACTGGGATTGTCCTGGTGTACCGCAAATTGCTGAAGATGGATACAACCTATCAAAATGCTGGCCAGGCGAGGTGCATCCATCAAATTGAAAAATTGGAGAAGACCCTGATAGCGACAAATGGAACTGTCTCGGAAGGTGGATTACATCATGGTCACGCTTAGGTCTATCCACGACGGACTCAACGCCCCGCAATGAAGGATTAAGTACTGAATCTACAGAAGAAAATAAAGCTCCTTCTCTGTGATCAGTTCTATTTGGCTCAATTTCCCTATAAAAATTCCTCCTGGCTGTCTGCAGTCTGTTTTTTCAAAACATTGAGCACAAGGCCTTGGACAGCAGCTGCTCAGATAATCGCAAGGACGATTGTAGTAGCCAGACAAAACATCTCCTGCCAAAGTGTCCTTGTTGTTCTTCTGATACAACACTTGCTTCAACAGTGCACTCATATTGATCCACGAACTGATAAATAAAGATCCACACACTGCTCTCTTTGTGTCCTGTGAAATCTTGGTCCGCTGATGTGCATTGAGGGCTTTTTTTTCCCCTTGTAATCATAATATTGATTGATCATGCAACCAGTATTCTGAATCAATGATTTTTTTGCTCCTTCCTATTGTATTATTCTTATGCTACCTGTACCCTCCTGCTGATAGGCACGTTTCAGATGCGCCGCGGCACGGAAATGCAGGTTCATTTACTGTGTCAAGTCAAATTCTCTCGTATGTTATCAGTGATCTGTTAATGTACTTGGCAATAAATCTTTTTCTGATTCTGATTCTGATTCTTGATACAGCATAAAAACTTGCATATGTCAACACTCTTTTATCACACATCATATCGACAAACAGAAGGGTGCATATGTCAACACTCTTTATCACACATCATAGGAAAAACAGAAGGGTGGTGCAGCTTAGTCACTAACCGTGATTATAAGACGAGACACAAATTGTGATTATGACTAAAAAGAAAAAGCATCTCATGTAATATTATGAACATACATATAAGAATACCAATCTTCATTTCATGAGTTATTAATAAAATGATAACCATTTACATACATATATACAATTTTCCAACATTTCCCTCCTGTTTATTATTTTATTAATTTTTTATCACATGCAAACATCAGTACAATGTAACTTCAGAAGATTTTCTACATTGACATCATTAAGCATCAATTCCAAATTCATACAGGAGTATAACCATCACCTTTATTTGGGTCGTGCATGGCATCGTCCTCTTGGGAGAGGGGAGTGTATTGTTCATTTCGAATATGACTCAGAAAAGACTGTTGTAACATGAATGTGTGTTGTGTTAGAGCCCTAGAAATCATTGACCTTATGCATGGAATCACACACATGAACAGAACACAAAACAATATCAACATTACAATAAGGGGGGTCAACCATTTTAACAAAATTTGCCACCAGGCTCCACTCTGAAACCAATCTAGGAGGGACCATCCTTTATCCTCATCTAGGGCTTGTTGCTGATGTAATAGGTCATTTAGGTGACTTACAACATGGCTAACATTTGCTGAATTATCCGGGACATAAGTGCAGCACTCCTGACCTATAATATGACATACCCCACCTTGAGAGGCGAGTGTATAATCTAAAGCCATCCTATTTTGTAACAGCTTTAGTCGAGATAGTCGCTGTTCCTCATTTAGAGCTGACAACCCTTGATCCATCAACATAGTCAAGTTTTCCATAGTAAAGGCAAGAATATTAATATGCCTTAAGGCTATAGACACTCCATAAGAGGGTAAGAAGATTCCTCCAATTATTTTAGCTTCCGATATTCTTTGTTTATCTTCAGTGCTCTTTTTCTTTCGGACATGTATATTAGTGTTGTCAGGATGATAATAATGTTCATATGGCCCCGAGCTATGGTAAGTAAGGTTTGATCTTATGCTGACATGGGGAAGTAATGTAGCCAAATGGCAAGTTCCACACCAATTACGGGGTAATACGGCATACACATTAGGGCCGCATACCCAAACATGGTTCTCCAGACAACCATAACCATCATCATTGGGCCAAAATAGGCTGGGGTTGTCAGTGCAACCTGCACTACAATTCTTTGGGGGCAAGGTAAAATTGCCCTTCGTCCGGTATGGGATGCCATATGCATTTCTACATGGAGATTTTTCATGTATGAGGCCACATGTAGCAAACCTGGTAACATTGCAGCGTGGCGTGGTCCCACAATAGTAAGAGGAGTTGGTGCAATTATTCCTAAAACAAACAGGGGCTACATAGAGGGTGGGATTAACCTTCATTATTGATTTCCTTGCTTTGAGGGGAGAAACTTTGGATGTATTATAGACTCTTACCCTCGCTCCAGAGTACTTAATTAAAGACACATTTAATGGCTTGAGGAATTTACTCAAATTTCCTACCCCCCAATGATCATCATCCATAGTCATGTTAGCAGTAGTCATGGCCAGCAGCGCTCCCACTGTTTCTGACATATTCAGAGGCACAGGCATCATTGGAATAGTGGTTTTGTGTGAGTGTGGCAACAATGTACAGACATAACAAGAGGTATTTATACCCAATTGCCTCACTGTCATTACCACAATTCGATACCACAGGTTATAAGTATAATCCATCTGGTGGTCGTCAATGTCTCTGGGTCCACCTTCAATTGGAGACCACAACAGGCATGAGAGAAGAAGCAAGCCGACTGTCATGGTGTCTGTTTCCCCTGGGAGGATACCTCAACAGGCTCCTTTTCTTCACCAGAATCAGACCCTGTCCTTTTCCTGCAGAGTTATCTGGACTTACCCTAAGGGTGGCTGGAGATCACCAATGGGGACGCGCAGTCTTTTAACGTGTGATAGGTGGATCCAAGAGGGACGTTCAGCAACTCTTATTGCAGTGGGTGTAGTCAACAACACTTCATATGGTCCCAACCAATGGACATCAGACCATCCTTTTCGGTGGTGGTTTTTCAAAAACACAAAGTCTCCTGGTTTGATGTCTGGATCTGTGGTAACCTGTGGTTCAGAGAGGCTTTTGACAGAATCAATATATTCACGTTTTTCTTGATAGCTTTTTAGACATTCTCCTAGACTTTTATGTTTTTCTGGTATTTTAAACATCTCAACTTCAGGTAACACATATGGTCTATGAAAAGCACATTCAAATGGTGACAAGCCTGTGCTCTGATCTGGTGTGGCATTAATCATTATTTTAACAGTTGGGAGCGCTCTTGGCCAAGTAATATTATTACTCTGAACTTCTTTTCTGAGCATTTGCTTGATAGTTCCATTTTTTCTTTCCACTAAGCCTGCACTCTGTGGGTGATAGGCCGTGTGGAATTTTAATTTGGTACCAACTGAAGAGGTTAAATCTTTAACTGTTTGTGCTGTAAAATGACTGCCATTGTCTGCATAAATAACTTCTGGTATGCCAAAAGTAGGGAAAATGTTGTTCTGTAATACCTTACAAACAAACTTTGAATCGGCTTTTGCTGTGGGATGGATTTCTGTCCATTTTGTGAAGGTATCAATGAGGACCAGGCAATATTGCAGTCGTCCCACCTTGTTTAGTTCAATAAAATCCATACACCATTGTGAAAAGGGTGTTTTAGGTGGTGGGAAACTTCCTTGTCTTGTTCTCATTGCTCCTTGTGCGTTATTTTGCAAACATACCGTGCATCTTTGACAGGTCTTTTTCATGATTTTTGCAATCCCTGGGCAATAACAATGTTTTTTGACCAATTGTATCATCCCTCCTGTCAACACATGACCTCTGTTATGTGTCGAAATAGCTAGCCAGGAATACAAGGAGGGAGGGAGGATTATCTTGCCCTCTGGTGTATAGTATAACCCGTTAGTTGACACAGTGGCGGTGTGTGGGAGTTTCATTTGTTTTTGTTCATCTTGCAGCACAGAGAGATCAACAGCTGCAAGGAAGGTAGTAGTAGGATGACCCCTGGCGGCGCACTGAGCAGTGTGATCCGCCAGAGCATTTCCTCTACTAAGAAGGTCAGTGCTTTTGGTGTGTGCTGGGCAATGAACAATGGATACTGTACGTGGTAGCCTCAGGGCTGCTACTAAATCCTGTAACAAGTCACTATGTTGTGTTGGTTTCCCGGAGGAAGTTGTGAACCCCCTGAGCCTTCACACAGCAGTATGTGTGTGTGCAGCATTGAAGGCATATTTACTGTCGGTGATAATGCAGACATCCAAGCCCTCTGACCATGTTAATGCTGCTACAAGAGCCGAAAGCTCAGCCTTTTGTGCTGAAGCTGGTTGTGGGACATTATGTACCATGACAACGTCAGTGAGGGTAGTTACAGCATAAGCTGTGGAGGTTGATCCGTTTGGCAATTTAACCGATGAACCATCAGTAAAGAGCCAGAGGGAATCTAGTTTAATCTGCTGTGACAGGTCTGGTCGGGGCAAAAAGTCTTTCAGCGTCTGAGCAATGCAGTCATGGAAATCTGAATCATCACCATCAGTAGGTGGGAGCAATGTAGCAGGATTCAACGAGGTGCAGCGAATGAATGTAAGGTGTGGTTGTGACAAAAGTGTCATAGTGTAGCGCAAACAACGCGCATTTGACAACATAGTGTGTCCGTGCTCTGACAAAAGAACTTCCACAGCATGTGGAACGTGGACTGTAAGTGGATGATATAAAACAATGTCAAGCACAGCATTAATGGCATCAACGGTGGCTGCAACCGTTCTCATACATAAGGGTAAGCCTAAAGCTACTTGGTCAAGCTTCCTGGAGTAGTAAGACAATGGTTTGTAATGTCCAGCATGCAACTGTGTCAATACAGCCGACATGTGTCCCTCCACAGCATCACAGAATAGATGAAATGGTTCTTCATAATTAGGAATGTGTAAAGCACAAACAGTGGATAACATAGATTTCAGATCCTCAATAGCCTGCTCATGTTTGGGGGTTAGAATAACTGAAGAATGAAGATTGCCCTGTGGGCCCTGAAGTAGTGCATACAGTGGTGCGGTGTGCTGTGAAAAGTTAGGCAACCACTGCCTGCAATAGTTCAGGGTGCCCAAAAGTGACATAAGGTCTTTCTTTGTTTTTGGTAATGGTAAGTTTTGGATTGCAGTGATCCATGACCCCTCCAGCATCTTCCCATCAGCTGACAGTGTGTGTCCAAGGAATTTGACACTGTTCCTGCAAAACTGCAGTTTCTTTTTGCTGCATTTCAAACCATTGTCTGTGAGGAAATGTAGTAGAGCAAGTGTGTCTTCTCTGCATTGATCTTCATTTGAGGAGGCGACCAAAATATCGTCCACGTACAAGAGAATCTTAGACCCTGCAGGTGGTACGAATCTAGCCATTAATGAAGACATTTCTTGGGAAAATATAGTCGGGCTTTCACAATACCCTTGAGGTAGCCTAGTATAGGTATACCTTTTGCCGTCAAATGTAAAAGCAAACCAAAATTGACTGTCTTCATGTATTGGGATAGTAAAAAATGCATTACTGAGATCAATTACAGAGAAAACAGACGAGTCATGGCCTACAGAATTCAACAGTGTATGGGGGTCGGGCACAAGGGGTGCCCTAATTACAACGGATGCATTAACCGCCTGTAAATCTTGCACCAGTCTCCACCCAACACTAGGTGGAGCCTTTTTCACAGGAAACAGTGGGGCATTTACAGGAGAGGCTGTACATGGTATGATCACTCCACTTTTCAATAAATCAGTAATGATTGGTTTTATGCCTTCTATTGCCTCGGGCTTCAGAGGGTACTGTTTCTTGTAAGGAAATCCTCTCCCGTTGGAGGTAATTTGTACGGGAGTAGCATTTTTTAATTTACCTACGTCTGCATCACCTGCTGACCACAATGAATTTGGTAATTCTTGTAATTCTCATATTTCTGCAGATACCTGTCCAAGGGGGTGAAGGGCATTCAAAGCTTGGGGGGCATGTTCATCCCCGCAAAAATGTTCAATTCCAAAGTACACCTGCAGTGTCATAACCAGGGGGACCATGTACAGTCCAGTGGAGGGGGAGAACCTTGTCTGTCCCTTATTAGTGGGCTGCCAGTCACATGTTTGAATGCCCATCATCACCATGGCACCGGAATCTGCCCAAAAGTAATTCTCAGGTGCCCACAATGACATATGTGGTGGCATTTTGTTCCTATAAAAAGGGTGAATACTGGGTGGTAAAATGATTTCTAACACAGCCACACCAGTATTGTTAAAAAACAATCGCTGTGAAGTCACTTGCACTGTTGGGTGTTGTGACAACTCAGCGGCCAATTGATGATCAAAAGGTTTGCCTGCCGGTGAGTAGTACATGGTGATGTGCAATGTATCTGGTGTTTGTAAACCCTGTGCCTGTGGGTAGGGAACAACTGCTGACAAGTAGGAGGCACTGTCACCACGCAAAGCAGTGTCAGTGTCGTTTCCTTTCTGTACATTGTATGCATACAGTGTACCACACCCATGATCATCGGGTTCGTCTAACAATTTCTAAGAACTGTATAGTCATCCCTGTCCTTATCGGGGCCCAGAGTAATGTCCAATTTGAAAAGCACATCTCTCCCTAACAAATTCACAGGACAGGAGGGTGCAATCACCACAGTGGTAACACACGTGGATCCTGTATTTGGATCAACCAAGGTTACAGGGCCAAAAACCGTTTCCACTGTGGTGGTGCCTCCCACATTTTGGACATTAATAGTTTCTCCTGTAGGTTTGCAATGTGGTGGGGCCTCACGCATAGTAGTTTTAGTTGCTCCCGTGTCGCAGAGAAATTTCACCTTTGTCCCATTAACCAACAGTTCCAGAGTGGGGGCGGAAGCAGTACATATTTACTGCCGTTAAATCAAGAACATCGTCATTTCGTGGTCTAGTCAGGGCATCAGCCAGTTTTTGTTTCTGATCAATAATCGTCTGTTTATCCTGGGCAGAGAGTCCATCAAGGTCATTGTCGGTTAGTCATGCTCTCTGCCCCGTCTGTTCTTGACCCCCTGAGGGTCCATCAAGTTGTCCAGGTCCTTGAACATATCTTCTACCTCGTTCCCTTATGGGTCTGCCAAATCTCCCTTGTCCCCTATGTTCTGGTCCTCTTTCATAATTCCCCTGCCACTGAGACTTAGGGCACTCTCGCCACCAATGTCCCATTTGTCCACAATTGAAACATACATTTTGCTTTCTGTCGTACCGTCCCTGGCCCTCAGACCTAGTTTTTTGTCGGGCTCCCCCGCGATAGGTTTGAGCTACATACACCGTTTCTTCTTCTTCCTTAGTCGTAAAAAGGGTGGTCTTTTTCTTAGCCCTCATTTTATCTTTTGCTTCAGCAACATGGTAAACATGAGTCTTAAAATCATCTTCATCACAAGCTTTAAGAGTGACGCAACTGGTCTGGATTGCTTCTTTTAAATCAGCTGGTAGAGTATCCAAAAATGTATATTTAAACACTAAAAAATTGTCTGGTGACAACTGTGGTGTAACCGTCTCTGTATACACTTTGCGGAAGCGATGATAATACTCATGTATATCTTCACCGGGTTTCATGCGGGAACATAGACACATCTGTTAAGCTTTTTATTGGCTTATATTGTTCTCCTAATTTGTCAAGTATTCTTTCCATCTCTGTCTTCAGTCTATGGCGATCATCTTTTGGTTCATATTCATCATTATCCGTCCATTCCTTTTTCCTTAGATCCTCGGTGTAAGAGTCCGCTTTGGCCCCTAACACAATTTTTAATATTTTTAGGACTTCTTGTGGGCTGGGGTCATATTTCAAACATTTCCATTATTTCATCCCTACAGCCCGTTATGTCCGTTTCTGGTTTTGGAATAGTTTTGGCAATATTATGCATCTCAGCTAAGGTCCATGGTTTGTAAACGAGGGTGCTCTTTATTTCTCTTGCCTCCACCACTTCTACAGTCTCTCCATCTTGAGTTTTTATCTTTTTGGTTATATCTGCCATCATCGGTTTAGCAATAAACGGGAGGGCTACATCCTTATCCTTTCCAGGTTCATATTTTTGTTCCACCTCCTGAGCTTCTTTTAACAGTTTAGAATATGGACCCTCCTTAGGATCAGAATTGGGATAAGGAGGAGGGGACTCAGCACCATCCTGGGATTTTGGCAAGAGTGGTGTTGAGCTGTCAGTACTGACTTGAGTTTTCATGGCTCCCTTTTTCTGTTCATTTTTCCTCCTTCCCTCATCAGATTTTTTCTTTGCATCCTCAGCAGCCTGGGACCACAGGATTGCACACTGAAGTTCAGGGTTATTTTTAACATTAGCTTTCTTTTTAGACATCATTTTTACTGTTGAAACTAATACTGCGCATTCATCTATGTCACAGGTGTCAAACTCATTCCATGGAGGGCCAAGACCCTCCAGGTTTTACCTCCACCCAGTGTCTTCAACAGGTGATTTCTCTGAATTTCTTCCCACTGATTGCTGATCAGTGAAAACACCTGCTGAAGAGACTGGGTGGAAGTAAAACCTGCAGGGTCTTGGCCCTCCATGGAATGAGTTTGACACCCCTGATCTATGTCAAGGGTGGGTTTAAAAGAAAAATCTTTCTCCCATTTATTTAGATATTTTTCTGAATCCTTGATTTTTCCCTTTTCATCCTGCCTGTTATTGTAGTTTTTTACAGTTGCGCGCGCCATATCCTGTTTTTTCTTCTGTTTAGTCGTCTGCCTATCCGGTTTTCTAACACAATTCCTCATTTTTAGATGGTCAGGAACGTTATCAGTACGCCGACTGTAATACTATTACCGCCCAATTTTTGGGGTGGATTCCGTGGTCAGGGACATTATCAGTACGCCGACTGTAACACTATTACCGCCCAATTTGGGGTGAATACTTTTCACCCTACTTATTTTAAAACCTGACCACCAAACAGTTGTGAATCGCCGTCACACTGTCTCCTGCACCCCTCTTTATTTTAAAACCTGACCGGTCAGTAACCGTGAATCGCCGTCACGTTACTTCCTAAGACCACTGCATTCCTGCAGCGGTTTTTAACCACAAGGAAAAGTACAGGGCGCCGCCTTATACTACCATTACTCGCTCGTCAGCTGACCCGTGGTTCTTTAAAAATGGGAAATTGTGAATTGTGAGGCTCGGTTATTCTTCATATACGTCTACTACAGTCAATCTGAAAAGGGAAAAATTTGTAACTTACTTTTTAGGCTCTATCAGTAAGGACAGCCGTCACCAGATAGAGCCGGGAGAAGGAGAGTCTCTGGCAGCGTTCCCTCAAGTCGGGTTTCCAATACTGATGGATACCATCAGACCGTGCACGGTTTTCAACCTGCAGGACGTCCCTTCCCGCTCCACCTGGATCTCAGCTGTCCCGGGTTTCGGCACCACCTATGTCAGAAGTTTGAAATATAACCTCACAAATACAGAGTACAAAAAGGTATTAGACTGAATCAAAGATCAGACTTAAGACATGCAGAGCCTTTGAAACCTTTACTTGCAAGGAGTAATCAACACACATACCTTTTACAGGGCGAGTTGAATACTGATGAGCTAGTCTCGTACAGTAGCTTTTATAGGCAAAGATAAGACAGTGACAGCTTTCCAACCCGTTCTTTCCTCCCTCACAGGGGAGTATTAAAAAGAAACATACAGTTCGTAACCAGTTTGAGCTGATTCATTTCTTAACAGAGGAAAAACATTTCCATATAAGGTATCATGAAGCTCACACAGTTCTCACAAAAAGAGAAAAATAAGAAGCACAGGGTGTACAAGGGACAAGTCTTGATACAGCATAAAAACTTGCATATGTCAACACTCTTTTATCACGCATCATAGGAAAAACAGAAGGGTGGTGCAGCTTAGTCACTAACCGTGATTATAAGACGAGACACAAATTGTGCTTATGACTAAAAAGAAAAAGCATCTCATGTAATATTATGAACATACATATAAGAATACCAATCTTCGTTTCATGAGTTATTAATAAAATGATAACCATTTACATACATATATACAATTTTCCAACAGCAGTGTTTTTGCTTATTGTATCACCTGTAGGTGCCGTAATGGGTATTTCTCGAGCCAAATTAGGACCAATGTTAAAGGCGACGGACAGACGAAAATTCAATATCGCTAAATCATATCTCAAATTGTTGTCTGAGACGAGCTAATTTGAACCCCACATGTTTTGGTGTCAACGTATGTCGCATAAGGTGACAATGCGCTCTTGAAGTACGCTGTTGTGGAGAGCTGTCTGACCCAGCCAAGATCAGCGGCCACTGACTGTGCGACGTCATTTCGGTTAGGCACACGGTCAGTGGCCAAGTATTCCGATATTTCTCGGAATACTTGTGGATTACAAATAGATTATTTATTAACATTAGGATTTCCGGAATCGAATTAATTATGGTTTGTCATTGTGTTGTCTACGGGTGCGACGTTATACCAGAGGAGCATGCTGTGAGTGTTTTTGAATTTCCCGTCCCTGGGAAAATCAGAACGGCATGGGTGAAATTCGTTCAGAAAACGCGAAAAAAAATGGACTGATGTCGGTAAAACACCCAACATGTGCAGTAAACATTTCGTTGACAGCGATTTAGAGAATAAGATGCAATTTGTGTCACGACTCGCCGCTCCTCAGCGGCTTCAGCTGCGCACACACCTGCGCCTCGTGAGCACATCCCCATACCGCATACATCCATTCACACACACCTGCTTGTTGAATAAAGCTGTTAAATCTATCCTGAGCCTGCGTGCGTGTTTTCTGGGCCAGACATTATGTCAATTTGAAACGAAATTTGCAAAAAGATTGCTGATAAAGAAAACGGCTATTCCAACTATATATGCCTCGATTTCCAAGTGTGACTCTGAGAAAGGGGTCAGTGACAGTGGCGTGAAAAGCACGGGTGATCTACCGATGCGATCAACTGTCAGAACACGAGAAGTAAACAGGGTAAGTTTTTTTATTTTTAATATTCACTGCAAATGTTTACTAAACATCTTAAATGAATTCCAAGCCATGGTTTGCATTGCCTTACCAACTTATCAAATATTAGCATATTAGGGTGTTCATACTCATCAAATATGAAATATTCAGTGCTGTATAGGGAGGTGGTTGTGCCTGTTTGATCAATTTATATTTCTATGTATGTAATCCAATTTGAGACCTACTTTTTTTGCAGATTTTATCAACTGTCACTCAACCTTCAAATAGTGTTGATGTTTCTGACCAAGCAGAGGAAGCTGATGAACAGGACTTTTATGTAAATCCAAATTTATACCATAAAATGGTAGAAAAATTATTGAAATGTATATGACATGCGACTTTGATGAATGCTGAACTATGAGAATTATAACATTGACATGAACATTAAGAAACTCAATATATGATTTTACAAAACTTTATTTAAATAACATTGTTCACAAATCTAATCTTGGTAGGCAAAATCCCTTGTAGTGATGAGATGGGAAGGTTTCTCTGATGAGGCTCACAGCACAGGCAGGCATCACCCTCACTTCTTCCCCCCAAAAATCCCCAACACCACCGGACCAGTTGCGTGTAGGCTATGAATCTGTATCGCCTGAAAAATATGGGGTTGGCATTGATTATTCCGTTTGCATTGATTATTGAATGTATTGAATGATTTCTTCATAATTCATCTGGGAAATTAAATCAAATAAATAAATATTGTTTATAAACTCACTCGTGTGGACGATGTCATCTGTCTCATCAGCTCCAGCTGCGCACAGACCAGCAGGTGCTAATCAGCGGCTGTTAAAAGTATTGAGAAGATGATGATTAACAACATGTCATCAGGCAGCGAGTGACCAATGGGTAGTTTTAGTTTGAAAATTAAGTGTGTGACCATGCATGTCGCCAAAGAAAAATATTTCTAAGCGTAGTTTACCAAGATAAATCTTCAAGCCGATCCTGTTCAACGTGGTCTCTTCCCGTCGCCGTTTCGTCTTCCTCCTCTCCCTCTGGCTCGAACAAATAAGGCTGAATACCCCTCTCAGCACCACCCAAAACTACTTCATTATCAGATTCTTCGTTGTCAATGTCATCATTTATATTGTGGTTGTCAAAGTCGAGAAAGTAATCGCTGTCGGAATCACTTTGCTCTCGTTCAGACATTTTCTCGGCCAAACCGAAATGACGTCACGACTGCCCGCACCTATCGGGAGATGGTGGTACTGCAGCATCACTGAGTGAAAGATGGGCTATGACCAAATATTGTCATTTATGGAGGATGGTGACACATATTAAATCATATAAATCAGGGGAATGGGCAGAATGGAATATTTTCATACAATCATTTGATTGGTTCAATAAAAAAATGTCACTGTCCGTCACCTTTAACAAAAAAGTTATTAAATTCATCTGCAGGTGAAACTGCATTCACACTCTGACCTTCTTGTTGGTTTTTCTTTCAATATCTGAGTGGCAGATGGAAATTATTCTCAGAGGTGGAACAATTTCCTTTCGAGATTGAACTCTAAACCTTAGGTATTTTATCACCTTTAATGGGAATTTTGATGTCGTTAGCTCAATCTAATGGTATTGGATGTTTTGTGTGTACTATTTGGTAATAGTAAGTTGATTGAAATTGGTTAGAATTTTACAGAGGCCTTTAAGATTAGTTTAAGGGATAATTTGGTTTGATAAGTTTTGATGCAGTTAACTGATTGGTTTCGAAAAATGTGACCGAGTGTATCTGAGGCTAATAGTAAGCTAACAGTTATTTCTCGGACGTAGGCCTGATTTTAATCTTATTTATGGGCTTACTGTGACAGTATTGTACCTGACAAGTCCCATGGGGTTTTGAAGTTTACTCTGATTGTAATGAGCCCATTTGAAAATGGGGTCCTGGATTTGATACTTCAATGGCCAAAGTTTGTTGTTGACAATGTGCGGATTCATCCACCCGGGCAGGAGTTTAGGAGTGATTTTCCTTTCATGTGGATTGATTTGTTGCTTTTACGGTACAAATGGGTAGTGGAAGACCTTGCCCCCCCCCCCCTTGAGGTTTGCCATGGGAGGCTTTTTGGTCATTGTACACCTTGTCATTTGGCGGCTTGGTCCAAGTGTTTTTGAAGTGTGGCCTTGGGAGCATTGTACGTCGTTTTGACTCCTCTATGTTCTGCAGCTGGAATATTATGGGCGCTGGCAGTCATCACCCCTCTCTGGTTTCGAGGAACTATGAGTGGGGGTGATGAATGTTCATTTGAAGCAGTAATACGATTGCAATTGCGTAGCTGCAGAGAAGGTTGCATCGCAGGAAGTGTTTTCGAGATAGTCACATGAGAGAAATTTGACTGACGTGTTTGATGGTTTTATGGACCACGGAGTCATGAGCTTGCATAGATGCGTGTCTAGTGTTTGCAAAAGCTGGGCCCACTGATGCATAACCCTTTGTTTGCTGAGGGTCTGGGGAGCCTGTTGAATTGGCTCATGTGACCATGCAAGCCGGAGTTTTCTGCTTGGCCATTGAGTTCCAAAGGTCATTCGGTTCTTTGTCTTGACCTTGTGTTTGAAGGTGACCTTTGATTTCTTGAGGACAGTGCTCACCGTGGTTTTTGTGGTCGCTTTTAATCGGTTTCAGTTGTTCCAACAGTGCTAGTTGTGTGAGACTCGGGGTGTCCAAAGTGTCAAGAACAAAGCACTGTGATTCAGTTGTCCTTGGTAGGTCAAATGGGTGTCCTTGGTAGGTCAAATGGGTGAGGGTGTTGAATTTGAGCCCATAGTTTGAGATTCTTGAAGTGAATCAGTGGCTCAAAGCAATTCAGTAGGTCTTTGCCAACGAGCAATGGAATGGAGTCAAGTTTGGACATATAGACCAGATGAGTTAAGGTCATGGGGCCAACGGTGACTTTGATTAGTGACACGCCCGATAGAGTCGTGTTAGTGAGCGCGTATGGTCAAACAGCTAACAAATAAGGTTCCAGTTTTAAGTCTTTGTGAGCATGTTTAGAAGCTACACGTAGTTGGTCAAAAAGATTGCGCGACATAAGAGTGATGTCAGCAGCGGTGTCTAAAAGAGCATCCTGACACATCATGTCTTCAAAGGTCAGTGGAAGATAGAATTTTTGCGCCACCTCCTCTCGTTTAAATCATACAGAAATTGTGGAACTGGTGGTTCAACGTGGATCTGTGAAATGTTTTTAGAGGAGTGGTCTTGTGGTTGGGCTGCCATTACAGCACTGGACTGCATTGAGTCCTTTGGTTCTTCTCCATTTGTAGGACGGGTTCTCTTTTTCCCTTTCCTTTGTGATTTAGAGCATTTGTTCTGAGTTGGCATAGCTGTGATAGCTAGGATGTCAGCAGTTTAATTTTTCTTTGTTGCTTTGAATCTTCACTAAGAGATGTTTGAGCACTTCTATATCTTCTCTAGAAGTATGAGTTTCTTGTTCCAAGGTTTATGAGTTGCCTCTGCTTCTGAGCTTCTGTGACGAGGTGGAGGAGACCATTTGCCGCAGTTACGCATGTGTTCGTATCGATATCTGTCATCTTGAGAGTCCATATCGTATTCTCACGATCTAGCTGGTAAATTTGGCCTGCGATGGCTGCACGGGGACCTCGGGGACCTCCGCAGGACAGCAGCAATCGTCAGGGCAGCTGGTGTGACCATCTAGCGATCGATGAAGAAGAAGATGGCCTGCGACGGTAGTCGAGCTTTCGCAAAATTGGTCCTGAGTGGGATCCAGAGGACTTATTTTGGTTTTGATCTTGATGAGTTCGGTTGGGGAAACCTCAGATTTTCATGTGATCGCGGTGTAGAAGCAGTGCTGATAGCTAGCACAGTGGCAGGCTCAGCATGCTTGCTGCGACTTTGTTACTGTTTTTTGGAACACATAATGTGTGAACTCTCTCAGCTGATGTATTGAGCTTGACCTTGGGTTAGCTGTAACTCCAAGGTGGTAACTTACAGTGGGATGGAGGTTCTGGATGAAGAGGGTCTTAACCCTTTAACTGCCCAGTGCCATGTGGTGCCTGGGGAAACACAAGGCAACTCAAAGCCCCCCCCCATTGGTCAAGAGTGGTAAAAAAAAAAAATTCTCAATAAAATAGTTCAGATTTCAAAAGCTATAACTTGAAAGTTGCAAGAGATAATGGCTTACTATCAATTAGAAAGATGTAGAATATGATCCAAAATTTCAGATAGGAATAAATTTATGCATCTAATTTGCATAATGTCATAGCAGCTATATAAATTACATAACTCAGTCAAAAGTGGACTTTGGACACATTTACATAACGAATGGTCCAGGTTTTTTTTTTTGTTTGTTTGGTTTTTTTTACTCCGATTTGTCTACAGGGGTATGTTTTTATCTAATCTTCAAAGTATATGAACCAGAAAATCAATAAAATGTAACCCCCCCCCCCATATATTTCTCTTACCGGTTGCCAGGTGGGAGGTCTCACCCGCCCACGTGACTGGTCCATTATCGTCCATTGTTGTAGATGTTCATGTGTTTGCTCAGCCATTTACACCGTGTACCACATCTACAAACTCTTATGATTACCCCATGTGAATTTCATTTGTATTACACGGCTATTTTTCCTGTAAAATGCAGGTTTTCTGTGAGAATGCATGACGATCCCAGGTGCTGCCATCTTGGTACTGGTAGCTCAGTTTTTCGTCCATCGTGGTCAATGTATCATGTTTACTTCGTAATTTACACCCGTGTACCACATCTACAAACTCTTATGATTAGTCCACGTGAATTTCATTTGTACTATGTGGCTACTTTTCCCGTTTCATGCAGTTTCAGTCATCATCGCAGCAGCGATGACCAAACATGGCGGCATCCACATTGGTATGTGAGCTCAAAACAGTAAAAGGAAGAAGAAGAATGAGGATTTCTTCTTCTTTGCTATATTCCATGTCAGCCATGATTCCTTCGGCACATGTCTGCCTTCTTCTAAACTGTAAGATCAGTAGAGATTAGTACAAATTCTCAGTATAGCCGGGGGACGTCAATAAGTTGACACACGCAGTTGCTGCGCTGTGCCACTGGAGGCGGGCAACCTGTTCTTTTAATCTGGGCAGTTAAAGGGTTAAAATTGTGGTCTTCTTCCATCCCTGGTGTATTTTGAGATCCGAAATATGCAAGAAGTCATCGCTGGTAGTATACCTGTGGAGGCTCTGAGTGACCTTGCTTCACGGCCAGGGCTGCCGATAGCCTTGATTGTAGGCAGTCATCGGAGAATCAGTCGCTTGTAGTCTGTCCTGATGTCTGTCGGCTCTCTGTCTATAAATTTTGGTACCAACCTGTTAGATGTTAGTTTAATCAAATAGATGTGATCGTCGATGGATACTTACGCAGGTAATAGTCAATGTCTTGTAAATAGGCTCTGGTATCAGGTGAACCGGTAGGGCCTGGATCAAATTTTGTGAGATTTTGCATGATCTTGTCAAGGTCGTGGTCTAAAGGGGCACACACACACGCTGTCCACGCAATCGTCCGTACTCAAAACGGGAATCGGGCAATGGGGTGCAGTGGAAATCCCTGTCTGGTGAGATGTGTTCTTCTTTTGGCCTGCCCAACCTGTTCGCGGTTTGTGGCCTCGGTTGGGGAGCAGCCGGAGTTCTGGAGGTTGTGGAAGCGAATGTGGTCTTGCTTCCTTTTGTTGTCGGTGTTCCTCCACTTCTTCTTTTAAATCTTAAAGATTTTGATGTGCTTCCTGTAGGAGCCTTTGACATTCTTTGTGGTCAGACTTAATTTTTTCAAGTTGACTTTCAACTCTTCTGAGTTCCTTCCTCATGTCCTGAAGGGCATCTTCAAGTTCACGGTTCTCTTTGCGAAGGGAGTCGTTGTCATGAGTAAACCGTGGCCTTTCTGGTTTTGCCTGTTTTAAATCCCATAATGCATTATGAAGTTGAGCTTGAGTTTCATCGTTTTCATTTTGAAATTGTTCCAGTTTCTTCTTTAATAATTTGTTGTCTGCCTGGAGAGAGAAGGTTGTTGATGATTCCTTAGCTCATTCTCGGTACATAACGCTTTAGCTTCAGCTACTTTAATGTCGCGACTAATGCTATCACAAACTTTCCCAACACGCTGGGGAGATTCTTCCCTTTTGGTGGGTTTTCTGTGTTGTTTGTAGACCCCGCTATGTTTTACTGTGGTTTACCAGTTAGCTTAAAAATCAACTTGTAGCTAAATTTTGGTAGTCAAGGGTTAACCTTGAGTGTTATTTCATAACAGTGTTAGTTATAAGTGTTTTTTTAGAACTTGTTCCAACTTACAGTCTTGTAAGAAGGGAGGTAGAATTTTGAAATTATTTAGAAATGTGGAGATGTTTCAATTTATTTGTTGAAACTGTATTTTGATAAAATTGGATTGAAATTGAATTGAATTTGTGTTTCACAAAAACAAATTGTGTGGATTGACTTCACTTAGATTTTCAAAGCCTAGTATTGGAATTTTTCATAACTAGCAATGGAATTTTTTTTTTTTGAATGTTGTAGAGAGAGGAATGAGCGGGCGAGGCAGGAGCTGGAGCAGAGCAGACTTTATTACTCTCTCTCTCTATCATCAGTCAACAAGAAGAATTACCCAGGTCGATGGCATCTCTCTTTTATACCATATAAACTCACCTCGTGACCTGGGGGGGTTCACATTACAATACATTCACTTACAATAACAAATAACAATAACAATTCCCTTTGTCACTCAGCCTGTCAGCGCATTATTATGCAGTCCGGAGGAGAATGCGTATTATCATACGGTCCAATGGAGAAAACCACACTCTGGCCAGTATATCTGTTTAACAGCCTTTATGCGTCTCCTCCTGTGCCATTCAGTCTGAGTGGAGAATGTATTGTCTACCCACCCCCCACCAAAAACTCAGACTGGGCCTTAACCCTCATGTCCTGTGGGCTTCAGCCGATGGCTGTAGCGGCTGTAACGGGGGATCTCCGGCTCCGAGGCGCCGCTGTGCCGGTGGGGAACTCCTGGAGGTGTGTCCGTCTGTGGGGGGACATTGGGACGGGGGGGGGGGGGGGGACACACGTCTTCACCATGCCATTGTGACTGAGCTGACGAGTTATTTACTTGGGGAGTTCTCAGTGGGGGTCGTCCAAGCAGAGGAGCTCGGGCCAACACCACCTGCTCATCTGCTAATATGAAGGCAGGCTTAAGCCTGTCTATACAGATTGTTTCTCTCCGTCCCCCCAAGTCTAACACAAAAATTGAAAACACTCTGAACGGGCCATCATAGGGTGGGCGCAACAGGGTCCAGTGGGCATCATGCCTGACGAGCAACGCATCCTTCAAGGTCCTTGGCACGAAGGCGCAGGGAAAACAGTGGTGGGCCAGGCCGGGTACCGTCCCTGCCTCTGCGCTATGTAGTGAAGGTGGGAATGTCGCCTTCCGGTGAGATGCGGTGTCCCAAAAAGTTGATTACCGTAACCCCAAACTGGCACTTCACCAGGTTGATTATTTACCCGTGTTCTTCCAACCTCTGGAAATCCGTCAGAGGTGGGCTACGTGTTCGTCCTTGGACGCGCTGGCCACCAGGATGTCGTCCAGGTAGACGAACACAAACGGCAGATCACGCAGCACCGCATCCATCATGCGTTGGAATGTTTGCGCCGCACCTTTTAACCCGAAAGGCATGCGTAAGAACTCAAAAAGACCAAACGGGGTTATTACTGCCGGTTTGGGTGTGTCTTCCGCACACACCGGGACCTGGTGGTATCTCCGAACCAGGTCCACCTTGGAAAAAATGCATGGCCCGGTGAGGTGGACGGAAAAATCCTGAATATGGGGGATTGGGTAGCGATCGTGCACTGTGGCTTTTGTTTAATCTGCGGAAATCTCCACATGGTCTCCACGATCCCTTGGTTTTAGGCACCATATGTAGTGCGGATGCCCATGGGCTGTTTGAGCGACTAATGATGCCCAACTTTTCCAAGTTGGCGAACTCCTCACGCACACTTGCCAGTTTAGCTGCATCCAGGCGTCAAGGTCGTGCAAAAACGGGCGGCCCCGTGGTGGTAATGAAGTGCTCCACCCTGTGTTTAGTGATGGCCACCGAAAACATCAGAACCGTCAGTGCTGGGAACTGGGTGAGTAGTGTGTGGAACTTACCCCCTGAAGCTGTGGCATTGGCTAGTATTGTGGAACCGGCTCCTCTAGCTGTACAGGGCAGAGAATCAAAAGACATTGAGTTAATCAGGCGTCTGTTAGCCACATCGACTAATAGTCCGTGTGCACACAAAAAATCTGCGCCCAAAATGGGGACGTTACATGCCGCTATGACGAATGTCCATTGGTATGTACAGCCATGTAAAGATAGTCAGTGTCCTCTCACCAAAAGTCTTAATGTCTGAGCCGTTTGCGGCCGCCAGCTCGGGGCCGCTACTTCCCACCAGCTGGTCTGCATAGGACGACAGGATGAGGCTCTTTTGGGAGTCCACAAGGAACCGAGTGTGAGTCCGTCACATAGAGCAGTTTGTTTGTGTCACCGGCGGTCGCAGCTGCTACCGACTACCAGCCCTGGCATTTCCTGAGCGCTTGAATTGGCACAGTGGCACACATCGGCATGCGTCTTCTCCAAAGCGGTGGTGGTAGAAGCAGAGCATGTCCCTCCGATGCTTCTTGGCCTCCGCTGCGGCCACCATCGCTGGCTCCTCACCCCCGCTGGCCGTCTCGCTGTGTTCCGACGCCGCTGCGTTCACAGCGAAGGTTCTGGTCACCAGGATAATCCAATCTGCCTCTTGTGCCAGCACCCGGTAGTTGTGCGTTGCAAGCAGCGGTGAACTGGCAAGGGCCGCTCTGGCCGCTGTCGGGAAGTTCCGGAGGAAAGGGTGGGCAAAGAGGAAATACCCGTCATCTCTGCCTATCAACGCCAACATCTTCTCCATTAATTTGACCGCCGACCCGTCTCCCAACTCGGAGCACATCAGGAGCCTTTCCGCCCTCTCCCAGTCCGAGAACATGTAGTGCTGGGTCATTGCGGTCTTGAGAGCATCAAATTTGTTGTGGGCTGGGGGGCTGTTACCACCTGCTGTGTTGTGCGTGCATCCAGCACTGCAACTATGTAATAGTATTTGGTGTCATCCACCATCACTCCACGGAGCATGAACTGGGCTTCGGTGAGGAGGAACCAAGACTTTGGGTCATGTAGCCAAAAGTCAGGGAGCTTGACCGAAATGGCGCATGTGGTGCTGGCGCCTCCAGTCCGGGTCGTCTCCGGGGTGTTTTCCTCAAGTTCCATTATGCGTCAATGGTCACCAATGTAGAGAGAGGAATGAGCAGGTGAGGCAGGAGCTGAAGCAGAGCAGACTTTATTATTCTCTCTCCTTTTCCATCAGTCAACAAGAAGAATAACCCAGGTTGCTGGCATCTCTCTATTATACCATACAAACTTGTCTCACAACCTGGGGGATTCACATTACAATACATACACTTACAATAACAATTCCCTTTGTCACCAAGCCTGTCGGCGCATTATTATGCAGTCCGGAGGAGAATGCGTATTGTGCGGTCCTATGGAGAAAACCACAGCCTGTCCTGCATATTCGTTTAACAGCCTTTAAGCGTCTTTTCCTGGGCCATTCAGTCTGAGTGGAGGATGTATTGTCTAGGTCCCCCACAATGTCACTTTAAAGTAATAATTTTATTTACAAAAAGGAAAAACAAAAATAAAAAAGATTAAATGCTTTAGAAATTTAAGGTTATAAGCTTTCATTTTCTTTTAAAGTTAAGGTTTGCTTTTGTCTTTATTTGTTAAAACCTATTTTCATTTAAAGCTTTTAAATGTTTTAATATTTACAGGTTAGGAAACACAAGTAAATTGTTTTTGTGTATTTTGGTCACCAAGGATTTCTTAGAATTAAAGTTAATGGTGATGTTTTCACCTTTTGACTTCTTCTTTTAAATCTTGGTAAAAGGTAGTTAATTACCTCCGCCAAGGAGGTTATGTGATCATCGGCGTTGGTTTGTCTGTCTGTCTGTTTGTTTTTCTGTTTGTTTGTTAGCAAGATAACTCAAAAAGTTATGGACGGATTTTCATGAAATTTTCACAGATTGTCAGAAATGGCGTATCCTACAGATGATTAGATTTTGATGGTGATCCGGATCACCGTCCACAAGAAAACCGCCATTACGAAAAATGCCATTTTCGTGAATAACTACTAAACCACTGGGAGAAATAAACATCAAAGATGCTTTGCTACAAGCAGAAACTGCAAAAGCAAAATAGATGAAACATCAGTTTCTCTTCTTAACAGTCCTGGTGGCTGAGTGGTCAGAACTTCATTAGAGGATCCCTTCTGCATCATCAGCAGGTGTCTCAGGGTCATAGGCGTTTCGCCCCTGAACCTGTACGCCTCGCCTGAGTGGGGCAGCAAAGATTAGTCTTCACTCGCAGAAGGGTTCCAACCACGGTCTCTTGTGAGCCACAACCACCTTGAACTAGCCTCTGCCACTGAGGCTATGTCCCCAATGGCTTTCCTAAGATGTTTAGGTTCCAGACCTATCTTATGTAAAAAATGATACAAAGATGCAGCTGGAAACCCACGACAACCAACCTCAAAAGGGAATAAAGTAGTGTGCCACCCTTGAACCCGAGCCTCATCAACCAGGTCCTGATATTTTTCCTTCTTGAGTTTATGAGATATATCCAGCCTCTCCTCCCAAGGCACTGTAAGCTCAACTATTACAATAGATTTTGCACTCCGAGAGCAAAGAATCTTGTCCGGGCGGAGAGTGGTTGTTACTACTTCTTCTGGGAAGACGAGCTTCTTTTTTAGGTCAATGTGCAACTCCCAATCTGATGCTTTATGCAAAACAGAGGGGCGTATTCTGACAGTTGTTTTTTTCTTCGGAGACTTATTTCCTGGCTTTTGAAAGCTAATGACCTGAAATGATGTTGCCTGATGGTTGTTGGCTCTAATCCTTTGAAATTCAACCCATCTCCATTGCTTCTACTCTGGTAACAGCAAAATCATATAGCAGGAATGGCCACTGCAACCTGGGTATGATGCCATACTGAAAGCACCATACCTTAAACCTCCCAAGCAAGTGGCTTCTGTCAATTGCCTTAAGCCAGCTACACAAACTAACCATGGTCTGCTTTAAATTCCCCCTATCATTTAAGGTACAATCGTAGTACTTTCCCAGGCATCGTACTCCCTGTTCTTGAATTGATGGAATTACAGTCCCTTCGATGCTGAAAATGCTTTCCATCAGCTTTCCTTTCATAATGCTCAGACTCCTAGACTTTCCTGGATTAAACTGCATTCGTGACCAAGCTGCCATCTTCTCCAATGAGCCTAGGATCCAATGCATTCCTTGCACTGACGGAGTCATTACGGTGAAAGGCTCTACAAGCTGGATGCCTAGTGCCATCATCTGCTTTTGGGCCTCTGCATTGTATCTCTCCTACCTTGGGGTACACTTGGATAAGCTTTGGCAAGGTCTAGTCAGACAACAGAGAGGGTGGTGTAATTCTTTTTTGCCTCTTTAATGACTTGGCCAATCACTGACATATGCTCCAAGCAACCAGAGTATCCCGGGACGCCTCCTTTTTGGACACTTGTGTCAACAAACTTATTAGTAAGTAAATATGATATTAACCGCTTAGCAATGATGGACCAGAATATCTTCCCTTCAACATCTAGGAGGGAAATCTCTCGGAACTGGTCAAGTCCAGATGAATTTAATTCTTTAGGAACAAAGCAGCCCTCAGCCAGTGTCCAAAACCAGGGCTCCTGTTTCTTCTTCCAAAGAACTCGTAACAGTTTTGCCAGCCTTCTCAACAAGTGGGGACAGTTTTTATAGATTTTATAAGTTGTACCTGATGGTCCTGGAGCAGAACCTGCCCGGGCTTTCTTCACTACATCCTTTACTTCTTCAAAAGTGAAGTCTGCTATATTGAAAGGGAAGTGTGGCTTAAGTGGCGGCAGTTGGAAAGGGCAATCTCCCAATGGGACGTCTCTATTGGGATCCCCGTGTGCCGCTGCCACACTTTCCTCAACTTCTTCTTTTGAACACATCAGCCTTCCACTTTTGGGCTTGCCGAGGCGATTGGCTATAAACCTGAAGGGGCTACTAAAAAAGGCCTTCCTCTGTCGCCGCTTCTCTCTCTGCTTTCTCCGGCTTGTTTCTGCCCTGCAAAGTTGGAGCAATTTCTTCCGCAACTCTCCATTTAACTCATTTAGGGCCTCTCTTTCATCTTCATTCCCTTTCCGCCACCTTTTTTTAATTGATCTTAGATCCCTCCGCACTTCTGCAATCTGACGCTGCCTTCTGGAGGGCCCTGCCGGTGGCTTGACACCTTTGTCTTTTTTCACTCCAAAAGTGTCCTGACATGCCTGATACACGGTATGTACTATGGTCTTGATCTTCCTGGCTACATCTCCTTTCAAGATGTTATCAAGTGAGATACTTAAGTCCTCATCCAATTGTGCCCATCTGCGGTCATTTGCTGTTGGGAGATTCAGCCGGGGTTTCTACATGATACTTCCCAGCCTATTATATTCACCTCCGCTGCCTGTGCTCTGATTAAATTCAGCAGAGAGGTCTGGGTCACTGTGGTTTGCCTCCTGGTCCCCAACCTCCGCCATCTGACAAGTAGAGCTAATAAACTCCAAGATTTTCCTCTGGGAGGCATTAAATACCTTGCGTTGCTGTAGTCGTTCTTTGCACTTCATCTTGCCTTGGTGAATTCTCACACCTCGTTCATTTTTGAACATTCCACCGCAGAAGTTGCATCTTCTTGTAGCTTCACCCTCATCCTGCATCACTTCCAAACTCGTAGTCCTTAAGCCGATGTCCAGGTCATTAGCCATGTGGTCCGTCCTTAGTGGCAGATTATCCCCCCCCCTCGGTCTGCCTGGGGGTATTCTCTCTGTTCAGTACTTGTAGCTTGTTTGTGCAGTGCTTTGGGGTGCCAGCCCTAACACTAATGCGTGCCATCTTTCCGAGCTGCCTTCCATTCTTTCATGGATGTCAGTGGGTCTTCCCCCACCGCTAATGGGCCTTTCCCTATAGTCACAACAACATAAGAGAAATAAACATCAAAGATGCTTTGCTACAAGCAGAAACTGCAAAAGCAAAATAGATGCAACATCAGTTTCTCTTCTTAACAGTCCTGGTGGCTGAGTGGTCAGAACTTCATTAGAGGATCCCTCCTGCATCATCAGCAGGTGTCTCAGGGTCATAGGCGTTTCGCCCCTGAACCTGTACGCCTCGCCTGAGTGGGGCAGCAAAGATTAGTCTTCACTTGCAGAAGGGTTCCAACCACGGTCTCTTGTGAGCCACAACCACCTTGAACTAGCCTCTGCCACTGAGGCTATGTCCCCAATGGCTTTCCTAAGATGTTTAGGTTCCAGACCTATCTTATGTAAAAAATGATACAAAGATGCAGCTGGAAACCCACGACAACCAACCTCAAAAGGGAATAAAGTAGTGTGCCACCCTTTAACCCGAGCCTCATCAACCAGCTCCTGATATTTTTCCTTCTTCAGTTTGTGAGATATATCCAGCCTCTCCTCCCAAGGCACTGTAAGCTCAACTATTACAATAGATTTTGCACTCCGAGAGCAAAGAATCTTGTCCGGGCGGAGAGTGGTTGTTACTACTTCTTCTGGGAAGACGAGCTTCTTTTTTAGGTCAACGTGCAACTCCCAATCTGATGCTTTATGCAAAACAGAGGGGCGTATTCTGACAGTTATTTTTTTCTTCGGAGACTTATTTCCTGGCTTTTGAAAGCTAATGACCTGAAATGATGTTGCCTGATGATTGTTGGCTCTAATCCTTTGAAATTCAACCCACCTTGCCATTTCTGCAAGGACTTTATCATGTCTCTACCGGTAACGGCCTTCTCCCAGTGCTCTAGAGCACCCGGTCAAAATGTGATTCAAAGTACTAGGGGACATACTGCACAGCTTACAAGATGAATCCTCATCTTTGTACCAAAGTTTTAAATTACTTGGTGTTGGTTAAAAGATCAGTCACTGCACAGAGAAGAAAAGCCAACTTGCCCTGGTCCGTGCCCCAGATATCATTCCAGGACAGTGATCATTCAAGTGCATGGTTCCACTGCATCCACAGCCCTTGAGAGGCAAGCCCTGCGGCTTTCACACAGCGGTCCTCTTCCACTGCCTCTCTGACCCTCTGTACTACGAATCTTCTCCTGCTCTTGGTGTCAGCTTTGCTCCACCTTTTACCATTGTAATTTCCTAGCCCGAGTCGTCCCTGACAAACTACGCCAACGATTTCGTCATGTCTCCAGTATGCTTCAGCTTCCCTGACAGCTTCCTGGGGTCTCCATTTCCTACCACACTTAATGGCTGTGTTGGAATGCCTGACCTTCTTATCATCAGAATAGAGCAGAGAACAGACAGACCCTGCCTTAGTGGCCTTGAACTCTTCCACCACCGATGAGATTGGTAGGCGAAGCTTGGAAGTCTTACTGTACAGATTAACTGAACTGAAGGATGGGGGAACTCCTAGCCATCTGCGAATAAATTTGCTACAGAGTCTCTCCATTGCTTCTACTCTGGTAACAGCAAAATCATATAGCAGGAATGGCCACTGCAACCTGGGTATAATGCCATACTGAAAGCACCATACCTTAAACCTCCCAAGCAAGTGGCTTCTGTCAATTGCCTTAAGACAATTGACAGATTGCTGGGGTCTTTCTGCAACTGTGGGGGTCCCCCCTACAGTTGATAGTGCTATGAGATGACTGTTGTTGTGAAATGGTGCTATATAAATAAAGCTGAATTGAATTGAATTAAGCCAGCTACACAAACTAACCATGGTCTGCTTTAAATTCCCCCTATCATTTAAGGTACAATCGTAGTACTTTCCCAGGCATCATACCCCCTGTTCTTGAATTGATGGAATTACAGTCCCTTCGATGCTGAAAATGCTTTCCATCAGCTTTCCTTTCATAATGCTCAGACTCCTAGACTTTCCTGGATTAAACTGCATTCGTGACCAAGCTGCCATCTTCTCCAATGAGCCTAGGATCCAATGTATTCCTTGCACTGACGGAGTCATTACGGTTCTATCATCCATAAAGGCTCTACAAGCTGGATGCCTAGTGCCATCATCTGCTTTTGGGCCTCTGCATTGTATCCCTCCTACCTTCAATATCAAATTCATAGCAGCCACAAACAAAGCCACAGATATTGTGCACCCTGCCATGATGTCTTTTTTGAGTCTCTGCCATTTGGTGGTAAAATCTCCAACAGTAAACCTCATCCTCAGGAAATTCATATGGGACATCACAAACTTAATCACCTCTGATGGTACTTGGTAGTATTCCAGTGCTCTACGGATCACTTGGTGGGGTACACTTGGATAAGCTTTGGCAAGGTCTAGCCAGACAACAGAGAGGGTGGTGTAATTCTTTTTTGCCTCTTTAATGACTTGGCTAATCACTGACGTATGCTCCAAGCAACCAGAGTATCCCGGGACGCCTCCTTTTTGGACACTTGTGTCAACAAACTTATTAGTAAGTAAATATGATATTAACCGCTTAGCAATGATGGACCAGAATATCTTCCCTTCAACATCTAGGAGGGAAATCTCTCGGAACTGGTCAAGTCCAGATGAATTTAATTCTTTAGAAACAAAGCAGCCGTCAGCCAGTGTCCAAAACCAGGGCTCCTGTTTCTTCTTCCAAAGAACTCGTAAGAGTTTTGCCAGCCTTCTCAACAAGCGTTGACAGTTTTTATAGATTTTATAAGTTGTACCTGATGGTCCTGGAGCAGAACCTGCCCGGGCTTTCTTCACTACATCCTTTACTTCTTCAAAAGTGAAGTCTGCTATATTGAAAGGGAAGTGTGGCTTAAGTGGCGGCAGTTGGAAAGGGCAATCTCCCAATGGGACGTCTCTATTGGGATCCCCATGTGCTGCTGCCACACTTTCCTCAACTTCTTCTTTTGAACACATCAGCCTTCCACTTTTGGGCTTGCCAAGGAGATTGGCTATAAACCTGAAGGGGTTACTAAAAAAGGCCTTCCTCTGTCGCCGCTTCTCTCTCTGCTTTCTCCGGCTTGTTTCTGCCCTGCAAAGTTGGAGCAATTTCTTCTGCAACTCTCCATTTAACTCATTTAGGGCCTCTCTTTCATCTTCATTCCCTTTCCGCCACCTTTTTTTAATTGATCTTAGATCCCGCCGCACTTCTGCAATCTGACACTGCCTTTTGGAGGGTCCTGCCGGTGGCTTGACACCTTTGTCTTTTTTCACTCCAAAGGTGTCCTGACATGCCTGATACACGGTATGTACCATGGTCTTGATGTTCCTGGCTACATCTCCTTTCAAGATGTTATCAAGTGAGATACTTAAGTCCTCATCCAATTGTGCCCATCTGCGGTCATTTGCTGGTGATCGTGGTCTCCACAATCCCTTGGTTTTAGGCACCATATGTAGTGCGGATGCCCATGGGCTGTTTGAGCGACTAATGATGCCCAACTTTTCCAAGTTGGCGAACTCCTCACGCACACTTGCCAGTTTAGCTGCATCCAGGCATCAAGGTCGTGCGAAAACGGGCGGCCCCGTGGTGGTAATGAAGTGCTCCACCCTGTGTTTAGTGATGGCCGCCGAAAACATCAGAACCGTCAGTGCTGGGAACTGGGTGAGTAGTGTGTGGAACTTACCCCCTGGAGCTGTGGCGTTGGCTAGTATTGTGGACCCGGCTCCTCTAGCTGTACAGGGGAGAGAATCAAAAGACATTGAGTTAATCAGGCGTCTGTTAGCCACATCGACTAATAGCCCGTGTGCACACAAAAAATCTGCGCCCAAAATGGGGAAGTTACATGTCGCTATGACGAATGTCCATTGGTATGTACAGCCGTGCAAGGATAATCAGTGTCCTCTCACCAAAAGTCTTAATGTCTGAGCTGTTTGCGGCTGCCAGCTCGGGGCCGCTACTTCCCACCAGCCGGTGTGCGTAGGACGGCAGGATGAGGCTCTTTTGGGAGTCCACAAGGAACCGTCTCCCCAAGTGTGAGTCCGTCACATAGAGCAGTTTGTTTGTGGCACCGGCGGTCGCAGCTGCTACCGACTGCCGGCCCTGGCATTTCCTGAGCGCTTGAATTGGCACGGTGGCACACATCGGCATGCGTCTTCTCCAAAGTGGTGGCGGTAGAAGCAGAGCGTGTCCCTCTGATGCTTCTTGGCCTCCGCTGCGGCCACCATCGCTGGCTCCTCGCCCCCGCTGGCCGTCTCGCTGGGTTCCGACGCCGCTGCATTCACAGCGAAGGTTCTGGTCACCAGGATAATCCAATCTGCCTCTTGTGCCAGCACCCAGTAGTTGCGCATTGCCAGCAGCAGCGAACTGGCAAGGGCCGCTCTGGCCGCTGTCGGGAAGTTCCGAAGGAAAGGGTGGGCAAAGAGGAAATACCCATCATCTCTGCCTATCAACGCCAACATCTTCTCCATTAATTTGACCGCCGACCCGTCTCCCAACTCGGAGCACATCAGGAGCCTTTCCGCCCTCTCCCAGTCCGAGAGCATGTAGTGCTGGGTCATTGTGGTCTTGAGAGCATCAAATTTGTTGTGGGCTGGGGGCTGTTGCCACCTGCTGTGTTGTGCGTGCATCCAGCACTGCAACTATGTAATAGTATTTGGTGTCATCCACCATCACTCCACGGAGCATGAACTGGGCCTCGGTGAGGAGGAACCAAGACTTTGGGTCATGTAGCCAAAAGTCAGGGAGCTTGACCGAAATGGCGCACGCGGTGCTGGCGCCTCCAGTCCGGGTCGTCTCCGGGGTGTTTTCCTCGAGTTCCATTATGCGTCAATGGTCACCAATGTAGAGAGAGGAATGAGCAGGTGAGGCAGGAGCTGAAGCAGAGCAGACTTTATTATTCTCTCTCCTTTTCCATCAGTCAACAAGAAGAATAACCCAGGTTGCTGGCATCTCTCTATTATACCATACAAACTTGTCTCACAACCTGGGTGGTTCACATTACAATACATACACTTACAATAACAATTCCCTTTGTCACCCAGCCTGTCGGCGGATTATTATGCAGTCCGGTGGAGAATGCGTATTATCATGCGGTCCTATGGAGAAAACCACAGCCTGTCCTGCATATCCGTATAACAGCCTTTAAGCGTCTCTTCCTGGGCCATTCAGTCTGAGTGGAGGATGTATTGTCTAGGTCCCCCACAATGTCACTTTAATAATTTTATTTACAAAAAGGAAAAACAAAAATAAAAAAGGTTAAATGCTTTAGGAATTTAAGGTTATAAGCTTTCATTTTCTTTTAAAGTTAAGGTTTGCTTTTGTCTTTATTTGTTAAAACCCATTTTTATTTAAAGCTTTTAATTGTTTTAATATTTACAGGTTAGGAAACACAAGTAAATTGTTTTTGTGTATTTTGGTCACCAAGGATTTCTCAGAATTAAAGTTAATGGTGATGTTTTCACCTTTTGACTTCTTCTTTTAAATCTTGGTAAAAGGTAGTTAATTACCTCCGCCAAGGAGGTTATGTGATCATCGGCGTTGGTTTGTCTGTCTGTCTGTTTGTTTTTCTGTTTGTTTGTTAGCAAGATAACTCAAAAAGTTATGGACGGATTTTCATGAAATTTTCACAGATTGTCAGAAATGGCATATCCTACAGATGATTAGATTTTGGTGGTGATCCGGATCACCGTCCACAAGAACAACCGCCATTACGCAAAATGCCATTTTCGTGAATAACTACTAAACCACTAATCCTACCATTGTCAATCCAATTGCTTGTCATATGTTTTCATGGTCAAGGAATCTGAAAACGTACACACAAACACTGTATGGGGAGAACCGTGGCGCTAAACCGCCATTACGGAAAATGCCATTTTCGTCAATAACTACTGAACCACTAATTCTATCATTGTGAATCCAATTGCTAGTCATGTGTTTTCATGGTCAAGGAATCTGAAAACGTACACACAAACACTGTATGGGGGGAACTGTGGCGCTAAACCGCCATTACGGAAAATGCCATTTTCGTCAATAACTACTGAACCACTAATCCTATCATTGTGAATCCAATTGCAAGTCATATGTTTTCATGGTCAAGGAATCTGAAAACGTACACACAAACACTGTATGGGGGGAACCGTGGCACTTGGCGGAGGTCTGCGCTCTCCGAGTGCTTTTCTAGTTGGTTACTGTTTTTCTTTTCCTATGGAGAAAAACATGAACCCAGAAGAGCACAGTGACTTTTAAAATAACACCTAAAGCTTTTGCGTTAATTGAATGATGTGGTTTCCTAATTACAAAAACAAATTTTTGATAAATGAAGCACCAAACACCAGCAGTGAGTTTGCTTCTGTATTAATGAAAAAAAAGGAAGCAAAAGAACACGCCACGAGGGGCAAAACACAATACCTATACATACAACCTTGAAGGCTGAATAACTGAACACACAAAGAATCAAAACTATCGGGAAACTTGCATAAAAGTTGCAAATTTAAGAGAAAAACCTTCAAATTTGCAAAGAAATCAATATTACTGTCATGGTCTGCTCTGCTCATCATCCTCAGCTGTGCACACACCTGGTCCTCATCATGCCCAGCTTATTTACTATTAGGCTATTTTATTTCTACCGCACTGCCTTTACCGGCAGTGCAGCTATGTCTCACTGTGCTCCAGAAGAGCTTCATCGCCAACTTCTTCCTGCTACCAAAGCCACAGCCCGAGCCAGCCTTCACCGTCGCCGGAGAATCCGGATTCTCCAGCCTCTCATGTAAGCTCAACTATCTACTCACCACTGTCTGCTAACCCCTGTGCACAGGCGGAGTCTGCAGCGGTGGAATTCTTCCTCCTCTCTCCCAGGCGGCGGACTCTCCCAGCTCCTTCTCCTTCTTCTGGTTATGTCTCCATAACCCGACGATTGACTGGCACTCAGGAAGTATTAAATCATGGAGTTCGTTCTGTCTCAGCGCCTGTCTCCAGTCAGCTGCGTGCTCACCCTTGTTGACCCTAGGGGTTCCCACCGCTCCCCCTCCCGACCTGTCTAAGGTGCCCCCTGAATATCTTGACCTCGGAGCCGTGTTTAGCAAGTCCCAGGCCCTGTCTCTTCCCCCCCATCAGCCGTATGATTGCGCCATAAACCCCCGCCCGGGCGCTCCACTCCCATCTAGCCGGCTGTATAGCCTGTCCCCGCCGGAGCGGGCTCCCATCGACACTTACATCAAGGAGTCCCTGAGTTCGGGCATAATCCGTCCGTCCTCTTCAGTGGTGGGGGCAGGGTTCCTCTTTGTGGGGAAAAAAGACGGTTCATTGAGGTCATGCATTGACTTCAGGGAGTTGAATAATATTACTGTCAAGGATAAGTACACCCTTCCCTTGCTTAATTCTGCCTTTGAGTCTCTCCAGGGGGTGTCCTGGTTTACTAAGCTGGATCTGCGCAACGCCTACCATCTGGGGTGGATCCGCGAGGGAGATGAATGGAAGACAGGTTTCCGTACCCCTAGTGGTAACTTTGAGTACCTTGTGATGCCCTTTGGCCTGACCAATGTGCCTGATGTCTTTCAGTGACTCATCAACAACATTCTGAGAGATTTTCTGAATGTGTTTGTGTTTGTATACCTGGATGATATCCTGATCTTCTCCCGTTCTCTAGAGGAACACCAGGTTCACATCAGACGAGTGCTACAACAGCTGTTGGAAAATCAATTATTTGTCAAAGTGGAGAAATGTGAGTTCCATACCTCCAAGACGTCTTTTTTGGGCTTTATTATCTCGCATAAGGAGATCCTCCCGGACCCGGGCAAAATCAAGGCGGTAGTGGAGTGGCCGGTCACGTCCTCCAGGAAACAGCTCCAGCAGTTCCTGGGGTTTGCTAACTTCTACCGCCGATTTATCAGGAACTACAGCAGTCTGGCCCTTCCCCTGATGCGCCTTACATCCACGAAGATCCCCTTTCTGTGGTCAGAGGAGGCGGCTACGGCCTTTGCGACGCTCAAGAAGCAATTCTCTGAATCACCCATTCTGGTGCAGGTGGATCCCGATCTGCAGCGTATTGTGGAGGTGGACACCTCGGATTCTGCGGTGGGGGCTTTTTTTTTCTCAGCATTTCCCGGTGGATGGTAAGGTCCGGCCATGTACCTTCTTGTCCCGGCGGCTGTCCCTGGCAGTGCGCAATTATGGCATTGGTGACAGGGAATTGCTGGCTGTTAAAATGGCTCGGGAGGAATGGCGCCACTGGCTGGAAGGGTCCTCGCAGCCGTTCGCTGTTTGGACGGATCATTGGAACTTGGAGTCCCTCAGGACGGCCAAGCACTTGAATGCCCGCCAGTCCCGCTGGTCCCTGTTTTTTGGTTGATTTGACTTTACCCTCACATACCATCCGGGGTCCAAAGATACAAAGCCAGACGCCCTCTCCAGGCAATTCGCCACAGACGCCTTGGAACCTGAAGACCATCCTGTCTTCCCTGACTCCTATGTCATTGGCGCCCTCTCATGGAGGATTAAGGAGAAGGTTCTGAGGGCCCAAGAGACAGAAATGAACCCGGGCGGGGGGCCAGAGGGGAAGTTGTTTGTTCCGTCGGCCGTCCGGGGCGACGTCATTCACTGGGCCCACTCCTCCCAAGTTTTCCTGCCACCCTGGGAGACGACGTATGGAGGAATTGTTGCAACGTTCGTTCTGGTGGCCCTCGCTTCAAAAGGACGTCGGGGATTATATCCAGTCCTGTCCCCAGTGTGCCACCAGGAAGTCCCCATCGTCCCCGCCAGCAGGGTTGCTCCACCCTCTCCCAGTCCCTGGCAGGCCCTGGTCCCATGTGGCATCGGATTTCGTCACCAGCTTCCCTCCTTCCAACAATCACACTGTGGTTCTCACCTTAGTGGACAGATTCTCCAAGGTGCCCCATTTTGTCCCCCTCCCGGGTCTGCCTACAGCTAAGGAAACAGCTGACCTATTGGTCCAACATGTGGTGAGACTTCACGGGATCCCCTTGGACATCGTCTCTGACCGGGGGCCCCAATTCATTTCCCAAGTGTGGAAGTCATTTTGTAACGCCCTTTGGGCCATGGTGAGCCTGTCATCCGGGTACCATCCGCAGTCCAATGGCCAGTGCGAATGAACCAATCAGGAGCTGGAGGCGGGTGGTGCTGTGGTGTGTGGACTCTACCAATTCGACTGCTTGGAGCACCTTTCTACCATGGATCGAGTGTGCCCCCAACTCAATGGTGTCTTCGGCTATAGGTATGTCCCCTTTTCTAGCTTCTCTTGGGTATTCTCCTCCTTTGTTTCCCGAGGAAGAGGGCGACATCGCCGTACCATCAGTCCGGGCGCACCTGAGATGCTGTCGACGTCTGTGGAGGGCAACCCAGGCCGCGCTACATCGCACAGCTGAATGCAACACCGTGGTGGCCAACCATCATAAGACCCCAGCTCCGTTGTACCAGGTGGGCAAGCAGGTTTGGCTGTCTACTAAAAATATTAATCTGAAGGCTGAGCGCAGGAAGATGCAACAGTGTTTAATTAGGCCCTTCGCTATCTCTCGCATCATCAATCCTGTGTCTGTGCAGCTTGATCCCCCCCCCCCTCCCTCCGCATATCAGAATCAGAATCAGATTTATTGCCATTGTTCATGTAGTACACAAACTAGGAATTTGTCTCGGTGCCATGCTGCAACATTAAAAACATGATGAGAAAAAGGGATAAACTAAAAAACTAAAGGACTAAAAACGTGCAATAAGTGTAGAAAAATAAGTAATAATAAGTAATAATAATAATAATAATAATACTAGTAATAATGAGTAGTACTAGTCAAGGCAGTTTTAAAAAATTAGCAAGTAGCAGATAATGTGAAGTACCACATAGTGCAGTCGATAATGCAACAGAAAAACAGTGATGAATGACGTGAGTCTGGTTGAGCTGCTGTACATAGTGCACGAGAGTCAAAAAGTCATTTAATGTTCAGCAGTCTGATGGCAGAGGGGAAAAAGCTGTTCATGTGCCGGGAGGTTTTAGTCCGAATGGACCGAAGCCTTCTACCTGAGGGGAGGGGAGCAAACAGTACGTGACCAGGATGTGAAGGATCGGCTATGATCCGGCCAGCACGCCTCCGGGTCCTGGAGATGTACAGGTCCTGGAGAGATGGGAGCTCGCAGCCTATCACCTTCTCAGCAGTGCGCACGACGCACTGCAGCCTTAGTCCGTCCCTGGCAGTGGCTCCTGCATACCACACAGTTATGGAGGAGGTGAGGATGGACTCGATGATGGCCGTGTAGAACTGCACTAACATCTTGGTGGGTAGCTTGAGCTTCCTCAGCTGCCGCAGAAAGAACATCCTCTGCTGGGCCTTTTTGATGAGGGAGCTGATGGTTGGCTCCCATTTGAGGTCTCGGGTGATGGTGGTGCCCAAGAAGCGGAAGGAATCTGCAATGGTGATGGGAGAGCCTGTGATGGTGAGGGGGGGCAGGGGGGTTGTGACTTTCCTGAAGTCCACAATCATCTCCGCTGTCTTCAGAGCATTCAGCTGCAGGTTGTTGTGGCTGCACCAGGACACCAGCTGGGCCACCTCTTCCCTGTAGGCGGACTCGTCGCCGTTGGAGATGAGCCCGATGAGGGTGGTGTCGTCCGCAAACTTAATCAGCTTAACAGACTGGTGGGAGGAGGTGCAGGAGTTGGTATAAAGGGAGAAGAGTAGGGGGGAAAGTACACAGCCCTGGGGTGATCCAATGCTGATGCTAACAGAGTCTGAGACAGACTTCCCCAGCCGCACATGCTGTCTCCGGTCCGTCAGGAAGTCGGTGATCCACCTGCAGAGGGAGTCAGGCACGTTGAGCAGGGACAGCTTGTCCTGGAGCAGATCGGGGCGGATGGTGTTGAATGCGGAGCTGAAGTCCACAAACAGAATCCTGGCGTAGGTTCTCGGGGAGTCCAGGTGCTGCAGGATGGAGTGGAGGGCCAGGTTGACTGCGTCGTCCACAGACCTGTTAGCACCGTAGGCAAACTGCAGCGGGTCTAGGAGGGGTGTGGTGATGGACTTGAGGTGAGACAGGACCAGGCGCTCAAAGGACTTCATGACTACAGAGGTGAGCGCTACAGGTCTGTAGTTGTTAAGTCCAGTATTCCGTGGCTTCTTGGGGACAGGGATGATGGTGGAGGATTTGAGGCAGGTCGGCACGTGACATTGCTTAAGGGAGGTGTTAAAAATGTCTGTGAAGACAGGAGCCAGCTCTTTCGCACAGTGTCTCAGGGTGGAGGGAGACACACCGTCCGGCCCGGGGGCCTTGCGCGGGTTCAGTCTGGAGAACTGTCTGTGCACGTCCTGCTCACTGATGACAAGGGGAGGGGGGGGGAGGAGGAGGAGGGGGGGGGACCGCTTTTGATGAAGTAGGGGCTGAGGAGGCAATGGAGCTGGGTGGAGTGGGTGAGTTGGACACAGCTGACGAGGTGTCAAAACGGGCGTAATGTTGGGACAGTTTTTGACAAAGGGCTTTGTCATCCTGACCTTTAGAAGCCTGAGGCCGATAGTTGGTGATTTGCCTCAGTCCTCTCCACACAGAAGCCGAGTCCTTAGCAGTGAACTGCTGCTGGAGTTTCTCAGAATACACAGATTTAGCTCTCCTCAGCTCTCTGTTAAACCGATATTTGACCTCTCTGTAGCAGTCCCTGTCTCCACTTTTCAACGCTGCTTCCTTCTCCTTCCTGATCCGTCTGAGCTTAGCTGTGAACCAGGGCTTGTCATTAGAATATCTCACCCTGGTGCGCGATGGGAGAATGTCCTCCTCACAGAAGTTGATATATGAGTTCACGGTGTCTGTGTACTCATTAAGATCATGTGTGGCTCTTTTAAACATGCCCCAGTCAGTTATTTCCATGCATGTGTTCAGTTTCTCTCCAGCTTCACTGGTCAATTTCTTTGTGGTGGTCACAACAGGTTTAGTGAGTTTCAGTCTCTGTCTGTATGTGGGGATGAGGTGGACCATCACGTGATCAGATAGTCCCAGCGCAGCGCGGGGAACAGCGCGATAAGCGTCTTTTACTGAAGTATAACAGTGATCTAGCGTGTTATTTCCTCTGGTTGGACATTTAAGAAACTGTTTGTAGCGGGGGAGCTCGTGATTCAGATTGCTCTGGTTAAAATCGCCCATCACAATAACCAGGGAGTCTGGAAAGTTCCGCTCCGTAAGTTGGATGTGATCTGCGAGCACGCGCTGAGCTTCGCGCGTGTCCGCGTCGGGAGGGGCGTACACAGCGACGAGGATGAATGAGGCAAACTCCCGTGGGGAATAAAATGGCTTGCAGTTAATAAAAAGAAATTCCAGGGCGGGAGAACAGTGTTTGGAAATCACCGTTACATCAGAGCACCAGCTGTTGTTAATATAGAAGCACACTCCTCCTCCAATAGACTTACCGGAGAGTTCTGTGACGCGATCAGCACGATACAGCTGAAATCCCTCGAGGCTGATTGCGCAATCTGGAATGTTCTCATTAAGCCAGGTCTCAGAGAGGCAGATGGCAGACGAGGAAGCGAGGTCTTTGAAACGCATCAGCAGTCTTAATTCTTCTACCTTGTTCAAGAGAGAATTGGCATTGGATAGAAATATGCCAGGCAAGGCTGTTCGTGTGCCTCTCTTTCGTAGCCGAGCGAGAATCCCCCCTCTCTTTCCTCTTTTCCGCCGTCTTACTCTTTTGGCCAAACAATGGATCAGATCGGTGGCAGGAGCTAAAAAAACTGGAAGAAGGTCCATGGGGGTGAGAGTCCTGATGTTTAATAGTTCTTCACGGGTGTATGAACCGGCAGACGCACAATCAGTGAACAAAAACAGACAAATTATAAAAATTAAAGGGCAGCGAAGCACCATGGCGGCCGCTGTGGGCGCCATCTTGTTTTTTTTTTTTGTTTTTTTTTTTGTTTTGTCCTGCATATGTCCTGCATATGTCCTACTTTCCATGTCTTGCAGATCAAACCTGTGTCTTCCAGCCCTCTGTGTCCCCCCCAGGTCCCCACCTCCTCTAAGGATGATCGACGGCAGTCCGGCGTGGGGTGTGACTGCAATTCTGGATGTCCGTCACCGGGGTCATGGACTGCGATATCTGGTGGACTGGGAGGGCTATGGCCCGGAGGCCAGGTCCTGGGTGTGTCCCGCCTGCATGCTCGATAAAGATCTCATCAGGGAGTTCCATCAGACACATCCAGGTAGGCTGGAACAACCGCCAAGAGGCGCTCATTGGGGGGGAGTGCTGTCATGGTCTGATCTGCTCATCATCCTCAGCTGCACGCACACCTGGTCCTCATCATGCCCAGCCTATTTCTACCGCGCTGCCCTTACCGGCAGTGACGGCTGAACCGGAGCTTCACACCATCTGTTCCCACAGTACTAAGTGTTCTACTTCCGCTTCTGAGAGAGAGCAGACGCTTTTCTTCCCTCTCCCTCCTAATCCTCTCCCTTCTGATCCCAGCTTGCAATGTCACTCTTCTCCTGGCTGAATCTTAATCCAAATGGAAATTATGGATCTGGAAAGCGGCTTATATGCGATTGTCACCTTTAAAAGAAGAAGCGGGTCAGGGGGAACCCAAGGGAGACTCATGGCATTGGAACTCATGTGTCTGTGTGATTCGACTGAGATTGAACTGATCACAGGATCTTCTGTTTTGGCCCCTGGAGTTTTCCTAGTGTATCGAAATTATCTGGGTGAGCTAATCAAATGCGGACCCCGGCGTAGCTCCCTTAACAAATTCAACAATTCGTCCAGCTGGGGGGAGCACTGACTGTCAGCGGCAGGATTAACATGGAATTTACTACCTGGCATGCATTGAAGAGAGAACGAACTCTCTGGACATGTTTTACCTATGTTTCGGTAGGTGGATAACATCTGTGGATCGCTGAGTGCTCTCCAGAGAATGATCTAAAGTATGATTCAAGCCTGTATGAAATTGAAGCACAGAATCGAAGAGAGAGAAATTTTTTTATTCTCTGAGTGCACTGTGCAGATTTGACCTTGTGTTTTGGTACCCTTGTTTACATTCCTCCTCGATAAGATAACGCCAGAGAAGTGGCTTATGTCTACCCATACATCAACAATCAGTTGTTGTCGTCAGCGGATTGGTCTCTCGAGGACAATGCCCATGTGCCTTCTGCAAGGAAGAGGAAAAGAGAGACAGACTCTGATCTCTGGTCTTGTTTATAAGTCACATGATTATAACATCTATCCACTGCCTGGAGGCGCCCTCTGCTGCCCACTAACAACTGTTACACTCACACTACACAATGACATGCAAATATACACACACTGCTCTCCCTCCCTCTGCTGTGTGATTGTATCTATTGTCTGCTAATGCATGAGGGTTTTTTTCTGTGTAGTCAAAATTTGGCTCATATACGAGCGTTTATTCTGATTACTATGTTTTTTCTCTCTCCTATTGTGTTTTCCTCCCCCTCCCCTCCCCTCTTTACCTCCACTGTTGACAGGCGCCTTGTATGGCGACGCGTCATTGGATGCGCCTAACGTGCGCGTCCAATGTCAAGTCAAATTCCTCATGTGTTTACTTGTAAATATACTTGGCAATAAAGCTGATTCTGATTCTGATTCAGTAAGTTACAGTGTAAATGTATAACTCCAGCTGTGACGCTCATTAATTCCATTCCTCTGTGTGTTCATAGGGTTGCCAGGCCGTATGGTGTCTCGCTCTGTTCCCAGCAGTTCCTGACTACATTTACACCCACACACACTTTCCTGGTTGTTAATAAACTTAGCTGTATCAATTTGGAGTCTGTGTGTTGTCACTGGGTCACTGAACCATGTCAATTACAAGAGAAAAATGTCAGGAACCGAGCCAGCTTGGTTTCCCCCAGCTCAGTCCTGGCCTCTCTGTGGGTACGTGCCACGTTGTATGTATGTTAATATGCATTTCTGTGTACTCTGCCATACCCATAGCCACTGCTGTTGGTGAGGCAGCCTCTAGGGCCCACGCTGGAGTGAGCGCAGTCTTGTCTGCTGGTTGGACCTTGCCCCCTCTCTATCACTGCCAGCTGTTCCCACTCCCATGTGCCATCTTCCCGCTCCTCGCCCAGGTGTGATCCATTTGTGGATCCAGCAATGCATGTACTTAAGGAGCCTTTTTCCAGTCATGCATTGCTGGGTCATTGTACTTCATTAACCATCAGCGATCATTGTATGAAGTCACGTCGAAAGGACTGTGTCACTCGGTGCTGTTGGACTTAGTCGGACAGGCTCCAGTCATGTGAGTATAATCTGTGTGTGTGTTCCTTCCCCGGTATTCTCACCTCTGACTGTTGAGCATCTTGGAGGACTCCTGAGCCATAGTGATTTGTAGACACTGCAACTGTGTATCAGTGAGTTGAACTTAATAAATGTGTGTGTGGTGTAACCCAGCGCATATATCTTTGTCCTTTTTCCTCTCCTCGTGCGCTGTGGAAAAGCGCACGAGGAGTTCATGACAAAAACAGTCACTTTCATGTACTTAGGTTGGGGATTCCAATCTGGTAGGGCAAGGTCGCAGCAAGGAGTAAGCCTCGACAATGACCTTAAATAGTAACACCGAAAACTAATGAACCAACAGGTGAGGAGAGAAAGTAATCACTAATCACAAACAGCTGTGACAGGCCGCGAGCAGGCTTGACAGGCGGAAGTCCTGCTGTCATGCTGTCAAAATAAAAGCACAGATAATTCATTCATTCATTCATCTTCTTCCACTTAATCCTTTTTGGGTCGCGGGGGGCTGGAGCCTATCCCAGCATCTTTGGGCGAGAGGCAGGGTACACCCTGGACAGATCGCCAGTCCATCCCAGGGCCAACACAGAGAGACAGACAACCATTCACTCTCACAGTCATATCTAAGGACAATTTAGAATCCCCAGTTTGATGCCAATTAACCTAACTTGTATGTTTTTGGCATGTGGGAGGAAACCGGAGAAATCGCAGAGTAAACCCACGCAGACACGGGGAGAACATGCAAACGCCACACAGATCACAGATAATCCCCATTATAAATGAGACTGAATATAAAGACGGAAAATAGGGAAAATGATAAGTGACTCGAGCGTGGAGCAGACCCGCACTCGGGATCACTACATTACCAAAAATGCAAAGTTTTAACACTACTTGGAGATCACTTTTGAAGAAACATTGTCATTTATTAGAGTCTTTCTCTTTGGCCAGAAGTGGTCCCATTGTCGTCAACCACAGCCGAGGAGGTGGCGCGCGCGTTTTTAACAGCGTGGGTAGCGCATTTTGGAGTCCCGTCGGACATTACGTCCGACAGAGGTCCTCAATTTGTTTCCGAACTTTGGCCAGCGATGGCCCGCAGCCTGGGGGCAACGATCCACCGCACGACCGCGTACAACCCACAGGCTAACAGGTTATTCGAACGTTTTCACAGGTCATTGAAGGCAGCCCTCAGAGCGTCGCTTACGGATGCAAATTGTAATGATCAGTGTTTACCACTAGGCGTCGCTGCTACCTTGTTACCGCTTGTTGGAATGATGCACTGAGTAGAATAAGAAACGGCCAACATGGGAGCCGATGTGAAAGTGTCTGTGTGAGCTGCCGCTAAAAAATAAAGTTACGTTGGTTCAACTGCAAGTCTCTTCTCTCCTCAACGAACACGAACACAACATGGTACCAGGAGTAAACTGCATGAACTGAGCGACCACGTGAGAAGTCGTCATGGAGTTGAAGCCGCCGGAAAACCTGAAATTGGCAGGTAACGTGGATGAAAAATGGCGGGCATTCAAGCAGCAGTTCAACTTGTATGTCACGGCCATGGGACTGGACACGAAGCTGGACTTGAGAAAGGTAGCACTTTTGCTGAACTTAGCGGGGCCACAGGCCATTGAAGTGTACAACACGTTCGTGTTCGGAACGGGTGAAGACCCAAATAAGCTGGATGTCGTGCTCGCTAAGTTTGATGCTCACTGCACTCCTAAGAAAAACGAGACATATGAAAGATACATGTTTAGATCTCGTATGCAGCAACAGAGTGAGCCCTTTGACAGTTTTTTGACAGCTCTCCGTTTGAAAGCACAATCCTGCAATTTTGGGACATTGAAGGACTCAATGATCAGAGATCAAATTGTGTTTGGTGTTGAGGACAAAAAGTTACGAGAGAGACTGCTTCGTGAGACGGAGTTGACGCTGGAGATGGCTGTTAAACTCTGCCAGGCAAGCGAACTGTCCCAGAAGCACATGAAAACGTTCTGCGGCATGCCAGGCGCCACACCTCCGAGTGAAGGAGCAGCGGTCGGCGCCGTGTCATCTCAGAGCGGGAGGCGTCGCTCATGGGCCGGGACTGCACAGCGGACCGAGGATCCCACGTTCTTCTGCAAGCGTTGCGGATTACAGCACAAGCCAAAGCAATGCCCAGCGTTTGGTAAAGTATGCTCCAACTGCCATGGAAAGAATCATTTTGCAAAGCAATGCTTCACCAAAAGAAAGGAAGGAAAGAAAGGCAAAAACGTGAATGTAGTCGAAGACACAGACTTAAGTGACACTTTCTTTGTGGGCATCGTTAACTGTGAAAATGAAGGAGAAAAAGTCAACAGCATTACCAATGAGGACAAGTGGACCACTCCTCTGCTGGTTAACGGGACTATCGTCACTATGAGACTGGACACTGGTGCAAAAGCTAACCTCATTAGCATGTCTGATGTAAAGGAAATGCAGGTTAAGCCACACATATACAGAAAGAAATCAGGGTTGAAAGATTACAATGGGCAACCCATACAGTGTTTTGGTACCTGTAAACTGAATGTTGTTGTTAAAGGTAAAGTGCACAATGTAAACTTTTCTGTTGTGAATGAGAAATGTGAATCACTGTTGGGTGATAAAAGCTGTGAAGAGCTAGGGTTAGTGAAAAGAGTGTACTGCATTGAATCAGATTCCAAGTGTGACACTAACGCTATTGTGCAAAACTTTTCTGATGTGTTCAAAGGTTTTGGCACACTGCCCTTTACATATAAAGTCCAGCTAAAAGAAGGCGCCCAACCAGTTGTGCACGCACCACGTAGGGTCCCAGCTCCACTGCGTGAAGCCCTCAAACGAGAACTGGACAGGATGACCAACTTGGGCGTGATCAAAAAGGTGCAGGAGCCCACAGACTGGGTCAACTCGATGGTCGTCACAAAGAAAAAGAATGGTGAGTTGAGAATGTGCATGGACCCAAAAGATCTAAATGAGAACATTAAGCGCGAGTACTACCAAATCCCCACACGTGAGGAAATAGTCAGTGAGATGGCAGGAGCTAACTACTTCACAAAGCTCGACGCTTCTCAGGGTTTCTGGCAGTTAAAACTGGATGAGAGCAGCACTAAGTACTGTACTTTTAACACACCTTTCGGTAGATACTGTTTTCTTAGGCTGCCATTTGGAATAAAATCTGCACCAGAAATATTCCACAGAGCGATGGAACAGATCATTGAAGGCCTAGAGGGAGTCAGAGTTTACATAGATGACATTATTGTATGGGGCTCGACTCTCCAAGAGCACAACCAGAGACTTAACAAAGTGATGGAGCGCATTCAGAAGTACGGGCTGAAACTCAATAGAGCCAAGTGTGAGTTTGCAGTACAAGAGATTCTCTTCCTCGGAGACAAACTCACAGCTCAAGGCATACAACCAGATGGCGATAAAGTGAAAGCAATACTGAACATGCCAAGACCAACAGACAAAACGGGCGTGTTACGCATCATGGGAATGGTAAATTTCATAGGCAAATTTATTCCCAACCTCACAGCAAAGACGTCATGCATCCGAGAGCTCTTACACAACGACTGTGACTTTAAATGGGCCGAAAAACATGAGCAAGAGTGGCAAAGACTTAAGCAAACTCTTACCAGAGCACCAGCATTAGCCTACTATGACCACCGGAAAAAGCTCAAAGTGTCAACTGACGCGTCCAAAGATGGCATCGGAGCAGTGCTCCTACAGGCAGAAGGAGAGTACTGGAAACCAGTAGCCTATGCGTCAAGGGCTATGACAAAGTCTGAATGCAAATATGCCCAGATTGAAAAGGAGTGTTTAGGCGTTTCCTACGGGCTGGAGCGGTTTCACAGTTATGTCTATGGACTGCCGTCTTTTACTGTGGAAACTGACCACCGCCCACTCGTCTCCATTATCAAGAAGAATCTTAACGAAATGTCCCCACGGATCCAACGCCTAATGATGAAAATGCAAAGGTACGATTTTGAACTGGTTTATACACCGGGAAAGCACCTGATACTCGCAGATGCCTTGTCCAGAGCACCTGCTGAAAAGTGTCTGAGTTCCACAGATGAGGATATTGAAAATCACATCAACATGGTGTCGTGTGCTCTGCCAGTATCTGACACAAAGTCGAAACAAATAGCTGAGGTGACATCACAGGACACCGAGCTACAGCGTGTCATTCAGAACATGGACGAGGGATGGCCTGCAGGATCTTGCCCTCGCTATTACCATGTCAGAGGAGATCTCAGTTTTGTTGATGGACTATTACTGAAGAAAAGAAGAATAGTCATCCCTGAGGCTCTAAGACCAGATTTGTTAAACAGGATACATGAAGGACACCTTGGGATTGAAAAATGTAAAAGGAGAGCAAGGGAGTCAGTGTACTGGCCTGGACTAAACAAAGACATCGAGACGCTTCTGAGTAGTTGTGAAACGTGCCAGAAACACCGAAGTAAACAAAGCAAAGAGCCAATGGTGATATCTGAAAGTCCTGCATCCCCTTGGCACAAAGTAGGGATAGACCTGTTTCACCTTAAAGGCAAAGACTACTTAGTAGTCATGGACTACTTTTCCAACTTTCCAGAAATGGCACTACTCTCAAGCACTACATCAGCCTGTGTGATCACTCATACCAAATCCACATTTGCTCGGCATGGCATCCCACACCTTGTGGTGACAGATAATGGACCATGTTTCAGTAGCAGGGAATGGCAGCAGTTTGCAGAACAGTATGAATTTCGGCATGTGACGTCAAGCCCACACTATGCACAATCAAAATGGACAAGCAGAAAAAGGCGTCCACATTCTGAAGCAACTGCTTAAGAAAGCTGCAGACAGCAACTCGGATCCATACTTGGCTCTACTCAGTTACCGCGCCTCTCCACTTCAGTGCGGACTGTCACCTGCTGAGCTACTAATGAACAGAAAGCTGCGTACAACGCTTCCCAGCTACCCAAATGCTACTTCACAAAGGAAAGATACAAAACTCAGAAACAAGCTTGAGAAGCAGAAACTGAAACAAAAGACATTCTATGACACTTCAGCCAAACCACTCTCTCCACTGGCCAACAACGACCCAGTTAGGATCGAGGATGCATCTGGCTGGAACACTAAAGGAGTTGTATTACAGGAAGTTGCTCCAAGATCATTCACAGTGAGAACCGAGGATGGACAGGTGCTCAGGCGCAATCGCCGCAGTCTCCTCAAGACTCCACAAGCACCTGGTGGGCCCAATAATGCTCACCCAGAATCTCCCACAACCACACCTCTTATGAACTGTGAAGCAAATGTTCCACCTGACAAAGATGAACCGAGAAGATAAAAATGAGAAATAAAGAAACCAGATAGGTTGGACTTATAAGAAAAAAAAAAAAAAAAGCAAAAAGCAAAGAATAAGAAAAATGTAACAGATGTTAATTTCTTTGGGCATGTTGATTCAGGGAGAACTGAAATTTGTGTTTTGTATTAGTCCATTCATACTGAATACATATACACTGTTTTGCATCAATGTTTATTAATGTTTATTCACCTCAAAGAAAGGGGGATGTAATGATCAGTGTTTACCACTAGGCGTCGCTGCTACCTTGTTACCGCTTGTTGGAATGATGCACTGAGTAGAATAAGAAACGGCCAACATGGGAGCCGATGTGAAAGTGTCTGTGTGAGCTGCCGCTAAAAAATAAAGTTACGCTGGTTCAACTGCAAGTCTCTTCTCTCCTCAACGGACACGAACACAACACAAATTGGGTGGACAGGCTACCATGGGTTTTATTGGGGTTGCGTTCTGCACCTAAAGACGATTTAGACGCTTCCCCAGCTAAGCTAGTTTTTGCACAGCCACTTCAGCTGCCCGGGGAATTTCTCCCAGATAATCCTGCGCCAGAGTGCCCCCCAGCTCAGCGGTTGCAGAGTGACACGGAAGCGAGCACGCTTCCTGGCCCCGTTCATCAGTTTTCCGCGCGTTTTTGTGCCTAAAGCTTTAAAAAATGCGGAGTTTGTTTTTGTCAGACATGATGCCCATTGCCCAACCTTGCGACCACCTTATGATGGACCATTTAGAGTGCTAGAAACAGGAGATAAGCACTTTTTGCTAGATTTGGGGGGCAGAAAGGAGAGGATTGGCATAAACAGGCTCAAACCCGCTTTTGTGATGGCTGACAAAGCTGTGCAGTTGGCTAGGGCTCCTCGGCGCAGCAGACCCACTAGGGAGCTTTCCCCAGAGCTCCCACAGGGATTGACTAACAGTTCTCATCCCCAGACAGCAGCTCCCCAGCAGGATGGTGCCGCGGAGGTGGTAAAGCCCGCTTACAGCAGATACGGGAGAAGACTGAGGCCCAAGCAGCATGTGGACTGATGTGTAGTGATTTTATTATGATATGCAAACTGTTATTACATTGTTCCATCTTAGACGTTTGGGGGGGGTCATGTGGGACTCATATGTAGGTTTCATATGCTTCACATGTATATTATTGTATGCTTATTGTATGCTTCACGTCTCAGAGGAACAAAAGGACTGAACCTCCTAGGGGTAACAGGAGGATGTGAAATGTGGCCTTTTGTATGCAAAGAGATGACCTTGAGGGATTTCCTGACCACCAGTGACTTTAGGTGGAGGTGAGAAGACCTGGAAGAAGACGCATTGTGACTTGGGATTAAAAGACAATGTGACTGTGTGCTTTGATGTCCTGGGGTATAAACGGGACAGATGTTGGGGGATTCTTCCTCTTTTGCTGTTTGATGATGTTGGAGAATGGAATAAACCTGACTTGTGAAATAAACTCAGCTTCGTCATTCCCACATTCTCCATACAAGCTCTTTTTTTTACAGTGATACAGACAGAAAGCATGGCACATTAGCATATCAGTCAATACTCATGATTAGCATGACCAACTGGCACCCAGATGTCCTCTCTCTCATCCAGGGATGTATACACAACAGCCCATTGTTCTGGTTGCCCCCAGGGGCTCTCTGTATGTGAATTGTCCTCTGTATGTAAATTGTCCCCTGCTTCCTCCAGACCTGTTGAGTGTGAGAAATGTCTGTGCAGAGTGTGGTGGGTCACCACAGTTTGTAAATTTATTGAATTTCAAGAGAAAAGGAGTACAGCTATGGAAAATGTCACTCGCCGGAGGAGGTAGCCTGAGGGAAGAGAGACGAGAGCAGTTAACAGAGAAATGGACACAAGAAAGTGGAATAAGCAAATTACAACTTACGTGGGCCAAGCAGGCGATCCAACAGGGAACCCAGCGGGGAGAGGCGAACCAGCAGGATGGAGCTGGTCGGGAGTGAAGAGACAGTCCTAATAAGCGCTGGCTAAGCAGCGGCAGCAGATGCATCTCATCTCCCAGGTGCGTTGATTACCTGAGGAGCAAACAACAGAAAGGAGGGGACATGACAGTTAGGGCACCAGTCCATATACTGGGCAAATTTATTACCTCCGCCAAAGGGGGAGGTTTTGTGATCATCGGCGTTGGTTTGTTTGTTTGTTTTTTGTTTGTTTATTAGCAAGATAACTCAAAAAGTTATGGACAGATTTTCATGAAATTTTCACAGATTGTCAGAAATGGGGTATCCTACAGATGATTAGATTTTGGTGGTGATCCGGAACACCGTCTACAAGAAAACCGCCATTACGCAAAATGCCATTTTCGTGAATAACTACTAAACCACTAATCCTATCATTGTCAATCCAATTGCTTGTCATATGTTTTCATGCTCAAGGAATCTGAAAACATACACACAAACACTATGGGGGGAACTGTGGCGCTAAACCGCCATTACGGAAAATGCCATTTTCATCAATAACTACTGAACCACTAATCCGATCATTGTGAATCCAATTGCTAGTCATATGTTTTCATGGTCAAGGAATCGGAAAACATACACACAAACACTGTATGGGGGGGAACTGTGGTGCTTGGCGGAGGTCTGCGCTCTCCGAGTGCTTTTCTAGTTAACAATTCTTTATTTGTACCAATTATGAATCAGTCTCAAAATAAACCCTTGTGAGTTCTTGTCTCTGATGATCAAGAAGATGGACATGAAATCAAACAATAACTCCCATATATCTTTCAGTGGTTTAATAATAAATGCCAGAATAGGTGAACATATTTGCACAACTTTGAAACAGAATTCACATGTATCATGAGCATCATAGACTGTTACTGAGTTACTTATGAATCAAACTGTTGTGGAACCAAATGAGGCATAGTTTAATTTGTCAGTATACTGGAATAAAACCAGATCAGTATACTGATCTGTTCACACTCCGACAGGCAGCGAAAAGTAAGCTAGGAGCAGGAAGACAAAAGAAGAGGAAAACAGCAACCTTGTGTGTAGCAGAATGGAATGTACGCACTCTGTTGGACAGAACAACCTCACAGCATCCAGAAAGACAGACCACACTTGTGGCCCTGGAAATGAACAGGTACAATGTAGACATACAGTGGGGCAAAAGAGTATTTAGTCAGCCACCAATTGTGCAAGTTCTCTCACTTAAAAGATGAGAGAGGTCTCCAATTTTCATCATAGGTATACCTCAACTATGAGAGACAAAATGAGAAAAAAAATCCAGAAAATCACAATGAAGGATTTTTAATGAATTAATTGGTAAATTCCTCAGTAAAATAAGTATTTGGTCAATAACAAAAGTTCATCTCAATACTTTGTTATATACCCTTTGTTGGTAATGACAGAGGTCAAACGTATTCTGTAAGTCTTCACAAGGTTTTCACACACTGTTGCTGGTATTTCGGCCCATTCCTCCATGCAGATCTCCTCTAGAGCAGTGATGTTTTGGGGCTATCGCTGGGCAACACGGACTTTCAACTCCCTCCAAAGATTTTCTATGGGGTTGAGATCTGGAGACTGGCTAGGCCACTCCAGGACCTTGAAATGCTTCTTACGAAGCCACTCCTTCATTGCCCGGGCGGTGTGTTTGGGATCATTGTCATGATCCAGCCATGTTTCATCTTCAATGCCCTTGCTGGTGGAAGGAGGTTTTCACTCAAAATCTCACGATACATGGCCCCATTCGTTCTTTCCTTTACACGGATCAGTCGTCCTGGTCCCTTTGCAGAAAAACAGCCCCAAAGCATGATGTTTCCACCCCCATGCTTCACAGTAGGTATGGTGTTCTTTCTCCTCCAAACATGACAAGTTGAGTTTTTACCAAAAAGTTCTATTTTGGTTTCATCTGACCATATGACATTCTCCCAATCCTCTTCTGGATCATTCAAATGCTCTCTAGCAAACTTCAGACGGGCCTGGACGTGTACTGGCTTAAGCAGGGGGACACGTCTGGCACTGCAGGATTTGAGTCCCTGGTGGCGTAGTGTGTTACTAATGGTAGCCTTTGTTACTTTGGTCCCAGCTCTCTGCAGGTCATTCACTCGGTCCCCCCATTTGGTTCTGGGATTTTTGCTCACCGTTCTTGTGATCATTTTGACCCTACAGGGTGAGATCTTGCGTGGAGCCTCAGATCGAGGGAGATTATCAGTGGTCTTGTATGTCTTCCATTTTCTAATAATTGCTCCCAAAGTTGATTTTTTCACACCAAGCTGCTTACCTATTGCAGATTCAGTCTTCCCAGCCTGGTGCAGGTCTACAGTTTTGTTTCTGGTGTCCTTTGACAGCTCTTTGGTCTTGGCCATAGTGGAGTTTGGAGTCTGACTGTTTGAGGTTGTGGACAGGTGTCTTTTATACTGATAATGAGTTCAAACAGGTGCCATTAATACAGGTAACGAGTGGAGGACAGAGGAGCCTCTTAAAGAAGAAGTTTCATGTCTGTGAGAGCCAGAAATCTTGCTTGTTTGTAGGTGACCAAATACTTATTTTACCGAGGAATTTACCAATTAATTCATTAAAAATCCTTCAATGTGATTTTCTGGATTTTTTTTTCTCATTTTGTCTCTCATAGTTGAGGTATACCTATGATGAAAATTGGAGACCTCTCTCATCTTTTAAGTGGGAGAACTTGCACAATTGGTGGCTGACTAAATACTTTTTTGCTCCACTGTAGCTGCACTTAAGGCCCTTTTCCACTAGCCCCGCTTAGCCCAACACGGGACAGCTCAGCACGCTTTGTTGCTCTTTCCACTAGCCCCAACACGGTTTAACAGGCGCTATTTTCGTGCCTGCTCGAGGGCAGGGTACAACCGTGCTGAATCGTGCCGAGATGTGACGTCAACAGCCTGGTCGCCGCTGATTGGGTCAGGTCGTAACGTCACGAAAGCGACCGTCTTCTGATGAATCTACACGGCCGCCATTTGCAATATTTCACGGACTAACTCGGTCATGGAGTAAATACGATATTTATACAGACAGCGTTGTAGGTTTTGCGGAACTCTACACCGTGGTCCAATGAAGAGGTGCGGAGTTTTCTCTGCTTGGTGGCAGATCCACAGTGAGAGGAGCGACCAGCACCAATACAGATGCACGGTGGCGCAGTGGTTTAGCACTGTGGCAGCACAGTTTTACCCTCGGCCGGGGGACCGCGGGGATCATGAGATCGTGGGTTCGATCCCAGCCCCCGACCAACAGTGAGCTGTGTGGAGTTTGCATGTTCTCCCCGTGTTGCGCGGGTTTACTCCGGGATTTCTCCGGTTTCCTCCCGCATACCAAAAACATGTAGGTTTAGGGCGCTCGCGCACGCAGCGACCAGCAGCCAGTGGCTTGTCACCAGACTGCAAACCAAGTCTACCTACAGGTACAAATAAGTAACAAAAAAAAAAAAAAAAAAAAAAAACCCAGCATAGAACCGGACTCGTCGGCCTCCGTTGGTCTATGATGACCATGGAAGAGAATCCTAAACGTCTACTCTGCTGGAACAGCACCGCCTGCGGCTGAACAGGTCAATGCGTGAATGGCAGTCCCTGTCACACAGGTCGCACTTGTGGGTGGTCTCCGTGCTGCTGGGTCTGTGGCGGTTCTTCCTGCGGGTCCTTTTTTCAACTGCTGCAGCAGTCAGTCTCTCTTCACCCGCCTTGAGCTGTCTGGTCAGGGTGCCTCTCCATTTGGAGCGGTCCGTTGCAAGGTCCATATATGGATATATCCAGGATGTGGCGAATGCAGCGCAAGTGGAAGGAGTTCAGTCTCTTTTCCTGCCAGGCGTATGTTGTCCACGTCTCACTCTCATAGAGCAGTGTGCTGATGACGCAGGCGTTGTACACTGCCATCTTCGTCTTGACAGAGAGTTTGGAATTCTCCCACACTCGTGTGGTTAGGCGAGTGAGTGTGAAGGCTGATTTTCCAATCCTCTTGTCGATCTCTGTATCAAGGGAGAGGTTGTTGCTGATCGTGGACCCCAGATATGTGAACTGATTCACGACCTCCAGCTCGTAGTCGTCGATGGAGATGGTTGGTGGTGCTTCCGTGCCTTGCGCCAAGACGTTAGTCTTCTTCAGGCTGATGGTAAGCCCGAAGTCCTTGCATGCCTGGGAGATGCGGTCCATCAGGGTCTGAAGCTCCTGCTGTGTGTGGGTTGCGACTGCAGCGTCGTCTGCGAACAGCATGTCTCTGATTAGAGCCTCGCGTACTTTGGTTCTGGCTTTCAGGCGGGCGAGGTTGAAAAGCCTGCCGTCAGATCTTGTGTGCAGGTAGATTCCCTCTGTTGCTGTGCTGAAGGCATGCCTCAGGAGCATAGCAAAGAAAATCCCAAAGAGGGTTGGCGCAAGTACACAGCCCTGTTTCACTCCGCTGCGTATGCTGAATGGCTCTGAGACATTGCCGTCGTGCTGCACTACCCCCTGCATGTTGGTGTGAAATGATTCGATGAGGCTTTGCAACTTTGGTGGGCATCCTATCTTTGGCAGGATCTTGAAAAGGCCCTCTCTGCTGAACAGATCGAACGCTTTGGTGAGGTTGATGAAGGAGACGTACAGGGGCATGTTCTGTTCTCTGCATTTCTCCTGGAGTTGGCGGATGGAGAATATCATGTCTACCGTCGATCGCTCAGTGCGGAAGCCACACTGAGACTCGGGGTAGACACGTTCGGCAAGCTTCTGTAGACGAACGAGAACAACTCGTGTGTAGACTTTGCCAACAACGCTGAGGAGGGAGATGCCCCTGTAGTTGTTGCAGTCGCTTCTCTCCCCTTTGTTTTTGTAGAGGGTGATGATCTTGGCATCCCTCATGTCCTGTGGTACGGCACCTTCCTTCCAGCACTGGCAGAGGACGTCATGCAATGGCAGTAGTAGGGCGGTCTTGCAGTGCTTGATCAGGTCGGGGGGTATGCCGTCGTTGCCGGGTGCCTTGCCAGTGGCCAAGCTATCAATGGCCTTGCTGAGTTCATCGATGGTTGGGTCGGCGTCAAGTTCGTCCATGGATGGCAGGCAGTCGATGGCATCAAGGGCTGACGGTGTCATGGTGTTCTGTCTGGAGTAGAGGTCGGAGTAGTGTCCCACCCATCTCTCCATCTGCTTGTTCTTTTCTGTGATCATCTCCCCAGTGAAGGATTTGAGGGGGGCCGTCTTGCTCTTAGCCAGACCAAGTGCTTTCTTGATGCCATTGTACATACCACGGATGTTCCCTGTTATGGCAGCGGTTTGAATGTCTTGGCTGAGCTGAGTCCAGTATTCGTTGGCACATCGCCGAGCAGTCTGCTGAACTTTGCTTCTCACAACCCTGAGAATCTGGAGATTCTTCTCGTTTGGGTACTTCTTGTACTCGGCAAGTGCTGAGCGCTTGGCTTCAATGACGGGGGTCATCTCGGTCAACTTGGCATCAAACCAGTCCTGTGACTTCAAGGTCTTCTTCCCAAAGGTAGCCAAGGCTGTGCGGTGGATGGTGTTTCGCAGCTCTTCCCACTTCTGCTTTGCAGATTCTCCTTCTTGTGGTACACCAAGTTCCTTCTCAAAGGTGAAGGCAAACTGCTCAACAAGTTCTGGTTGGGCCATCTTGCTGGTGTCAATCCGTGCCTTTCCAGGCTGTCTAGCACGATGGAATTTCTTCAGCTGCAGCTTGACCTTGCAACACACCAATGAATGGTCTGTGTCGCAATCTGCACTCTGGAATGAATGGGTGATTAGCACGTTCTTCAGTGAGGTGCGCCTGGTCAGGATCAAGTCCAGCTGGTGCCAGTGCTTTGAGTGTGGATGTCACCATGAAACCTTGTGTTGGGGCTTGGTCTTGAAGAACGAGTTTGTGATGCACAGATCGTGATATGTGCAGAACTCGAGCAGCCGCTGTCCGTTGTCGTTCATTCTGCCCATGCCAAATGGTCCAAGACAGGAGGGCCAGGAGTCATGGTCAGCACCCACTCTGGCATTGAAGTCTCCAAAGAGAATGAGTTGTTCAGAGTTGGGGATGATCCTGACTGTTGTTGCAAGATTCTCGTAGAACTCGTCTTTTGCCTCTGGTGTGGCTGTCAGTGTTGGGGCATACACACTGACAAGGGTGACTGGGCCTTGAGTGGTGTTGAGGCGGAGGGTGAGGAGTCGTGCAGAGCCATTGCTGCCCGGTTCCACCATCTTCAGCAAGGTGTTCTTCACTGCGAAGCCCACTCCGTGTTCCCTGTGTTCGTCACTGCCCTTTCCCTGCCAGTAGAACGTGTAGTCCTTCTCTCTCAGTGTGCCTGCGTCAGCCAACCGTGTTTCCTGGAGAGTGGCGATATCCACTTCCAGTCTCTTCAGCTCATTATTGATGATGGCAGTCTTCCTGGTGTTGTTGATGTCCTTGAGGTTAGCAGCGAGTCCTGTCATCATAGTGCGGACGTTCCAAGTTCCCAGTTTTAGAGTTGGTCTCTTTTGTTTTTTTGGTCTTGCCTGGTGCGAAGGTTCTCAGCCTGCCGTTCGGACTTCTCTTCATCCCCATGCACCCAATGAGGAAAGCAAGCTGTGGCGGGACAACACCTTATTGGCTGGGGGCTGCCCAGCTTGAGGCGGGCGGTAGCTGTCCAGTGAGATCCGATGATCCCTCCCACCGTCGGGAACAACCCCTGGCGCCGTGCTCTACGCCAATTGAGCGGTGGCTTATAACCGGTAACTGTCATTCCCTGTGTTTTGTCTACGCCAAAGGTGAAGCTGGAGTGTCCTCTCCAGTGATCCGGTGTTCTACCTTCCAGCGTTGGGCGTTGGTAGGATTCAAGCCTGGGCAGGAAGATATGGAGGACAAGATGTTACCCATGCAGCAAGTCCCCCCTCTCCACGTCACTGATGAATCCAAAGGAACAGCAGGGCTGCTTCAGTTTGGCACCAGCGCCATCGCAGGAGCTGCCAGAACGATGTTGAGCACAACAGAGAACTGCCTTAGGGACTCCGACTCCGGATTTTTCCTCAGGGTTGACTCCCAAAGCCTCTCCCGTGACCGGGTGTGCCGCAAGGCAGCGGAGGTTTGAAATCAGGGTTTACCTTCCCCTAGATGGGCTACCTTCCCAGGTTGACGAGCCACCATCTACCCGAAGCATCTGGTTTTAAGGTGCCAGAGATCCGCCCTCGCCCCTTCTCCTATTAGTAAAAGCAGTTCCGCCGGGCTTAGAGACTAAACCACACGGGCAGGCTAGGAGTTGGACTTAGTTGTCAGAGGCTTTTCGAGACGCACGCCGTAAGGAGCATTTTATGAGCACTGGGAGCTTAACCCCAGTGCCGCTCCTGGCTATGACAATCTTGGAACCAGAACCAGACTATGGACAAGCTAAAGAAGAACGTGAGACAACCATCGATGGTGAGTGATTTGTAATAATGTGCATCTATTCGCTTATTTATCCTGTTGGTGGTAAGCTCACTTTTTTTGAGCCATACAGCGCTGTTTTGTGCTGGCTAACAAGTTTTAGCTAGTAGCTAGCTAGCTAGCTAGCTAGTAGCCAACTCTGCTGATTCGCGCTTGTTTTCTCCTAAGTATTCGCTTGTGAGAGTAAAATGATGAAATATATGTTAATCCTGGTTAAAGTCCTGGTTTGTGTACATATTGCACTTTTTTTTTTTTTTTTTTTTTTTTTTTGTTACTTATTTGTACCCGTAGGTAGACTTGGTTTGCAGTCTGGTGACAAGCCACTGGCTGCTGGTCGCTGCGTGCGCAAGCGCCCTAAACCTACATGTTTTTGGTATGCGGGAGGAAACCGGAGAAATCCCGGAGTAAACCCGCGCAACACGGGGAGAACATGCAAACTCCACACAGCTCACTGTTGGTCGGGGGCTGGGATCGAACCCACGATCTCATGATCCCCGCGATCCCCCGGCCGAGGGTAAAACTGTGCTGCCACAGTGCTAAACCACTGCTTTGGTGCTGCACATTAAATTGTGTGCAATTTAATGCTAGAATGTGTTTCCACATGCCAGGGGTTGGCTTCCTTCAGTGTTTATATTGTGGATACTGGTGAAATGGACCACAGGAGCCGAAATCTCGTCATATTAAAATTGCTTTTTCAAACCAGTGATTTATAAAGTCATTCATATAATTTTCTAAAGCGTCAGAATAGACCCACACACCTATTCTGTGGATCCTGCAATGCTTGTCAGGGAAACGAAGCATTTTTGTCACATCCCACCACTGACTTTCACAGGTGTATTTCCCTACCACAGGTACATCTCCAAAAATTAGAATGTCATGAAAAACTTCAATATTTTTTGTCACTCATTTCAGAAAGAGAAATCCGTATATTATATAGATTCATTACACAGACAGTGATATATTTCAAGCGTTTATTTATTTTAATTTTGATGATAACGGCTTACAGCCCCTGAAAACCCCAAATTCAATTTGGCAAAAAATTAGAATATTACATAAAATTAACTTTAAAAAATAGTTTTTAAATATAAATGTTGGCCGCTGAGGTGTTGGTTAATATGGGCTGTAGCCATAATCATCAATATTAAAATAAACACTTTCAATATATCACTGTCCCTGTAATGAATCTATATATGGGTTTCACTTTCTGAAATGAGTGACAAAAATATTGATTTTTTTCATGGTATTCTAATTTTTGAGATGTGCCTGTATATGTGATGAACTTGCTTGAACCTAACCACCATTCATTTCTGTCGTTCGTCTAGGCAGGAGGAAAGCAGCCACCCCACAACGGACCTCGCCACTGTGGAACGTACTGAAATCCTTTGCTTTTATAGGTAAAGTGTCAGGAATCTCTGAAAACATTCAGAATATGATCGTATATTAGTTCATTACCTCAATAAATATTCGAGACACAAGAATATTCTTTTAAGTTTTACTTGCAGCAAGGAGTGCAGACCTCCACAACAGCAAATCTGCACTCGTGCAGACAAGAGCAAGTCTGCATGAGTGCAGACCTCTGCAAGAGCAGATCCGCACTGAGGGCGGTCCTCAGTGAGCAGACATTTAATACACTCAGTGGTTGCATAATTCAATCAACATTACACAGTGGTTGCATGATTCAATCAACATTATACAGTGGTTGCATGATTCAATCAACATGATCTAGTTTACACTCCTTACACAGTGGTTGCATAATTCAATCAACATGATGTAGTTTACACTCCTTCCTGCACCCACACAGTTATGATAGGAATATGCTGATAAAATGATAACATGTATATACAATTTTCTGACAATTCCCTCCTGTTTATCATTTTATCAATTTTTAATCCCATGCAATCATCAGTACAATGTATCTTCTCACAATTTTCTACATTGTCATCATTGAGCATCACTTCCAAATTTAAACAGTGGTTCTGTCATCACAATCACCATCACTTCGCTCTCTCAAGGCAGTATATTGTACAGGAACTTCCTCTTGGAGCATAACAGATTATAACATGAAAGTGTGTTGAGCAAGAGCTCTACTTATCATGGACCTAATGCAGGGGATGACACACATGAATAGTACACAAGATAGAATCAATGCAACTGTTACTGGAGTTAGCCACTTCAGCAGAACTTGCCACCATTGACCAGAAAGGAACCAAGAGGACAGGTCCCAATTTTGTGGCACATCCTTCAAACCATTCAAGTGTTGTTGCAGTCCTCTCAGCCAATCGATTACGCCTCCTTTCTCTCAGTGAGGTCCTCCAAAGCCCAAAATACATCATTCATTCTGTGACTCAAGTAGGCCACTCCAAATGAGGGGAATGCTGTCATAGGCTGTCGTCTCCCTCTTGGTTATCAAGTTGGCGTCGGGGGAAGTGATCCATATTATTCCTGCAAATACACCTGTCACACCAGCGGCAAGTAGCAGTGCATTCATTTTTACTTCCACCTGAGAGAGTACCCCTCCGGGCCTCTGTCTTCACCAGGTTTGAGACGGCCGTGTCCTTAAAAGGACACACCCCCTTTGTAACTGGACTTACTCAGGGAAACAGGTTAGTTCACAGGCACTTTTAGTCTCTTCACGTGTGAAAGGTGGATCCAGGATGGTCGTTCAGCGACCCTTACTGAGTCCCAATGCTGCCGGTGTTGATTTTTCATGAAGATAAAGTCACCAGGCTGCAGTGGGTTGATCACTTCCTCCTGTGGTGTGGAGAGAGCTCTAACAGAATCAATGTATTCTTATGTTTGTGTGGTATTAGTAATGACAGACCCGGCAGTACATAAGGGCGGTGAAAAGCACAGTCCCGTTTTCTTATCTGGGATGGTATTAATTGTTTAGTTTCACTATCTTAAGAGCTTCAGGCCATGTAATGGCCTTACCATGCATTGTTTTTGCCAGTATTTGTCTGATTGTCTCATTTTTCCTTTCTACCAATCCAGCACCCTGTGGATGGTAGGCTGTGTGGAATTTCATTTTTTTTCCCTACAGCTTTGATTAAGTCCTCAACCATCTGAGCTGTAAAGTGCATTCCATTGTCTGCATAAATGATATCTGGTATTCAAAAAGTTAGGAATATACTATTTTGCAAAACCTTACAGAAAACTTTGCATCTGCCTTAGCAGTAGGATGTATTTCTGTCCATGTTGTAAATGTGTCAATGAGAACAAGGCAGTATTGGAGTTGACCCACTTTTGATAATTCTATAAAATCCATGCACCATTGAGAAAAGGGTGCTTTTGGTAGTGGAAAACTCCTCTGTCTAGTTCTCATTGCACCTTGGGCATTATTTTGACTGCAAACTTTTTCATTTCTTTTAGAATTCCTGGACAGAAGAAGTGTTTTTCAGCTATCTTAATCATTCATCCCTCCTGTTGGCACATGGCGGAGCCATGGGTCACCGTGCCATCCAGCGGAACAGTGAGGGAGGGAGAACAATTTTGTCATCGGCAGTGCAGTAAAGTTTGTTGGCATTTAAGTATGTGTGGGGTGGCATAGTCATGTTTTTCAGCTCATACTAGCATGCAAATTTCCTTGTGGGCCCTGAAGTAGTGCGTACAGTGGAGCTGTGTGTTGTGAGAGGTTTGGCAACCACTGGCGGCAGTAGTTCAGGGTACCTAATAGTGCCTTTTTTGTTGTAAAATTGCAACTTTTTCACATGAATTTGCTACTTATTTTCATAAATCTACAACTTTTTTGTTGTAAATTTATGACTTTCTTTTAAATTTGCTGGTTAAGTTTGCTTTTATTTATTTATTTATTTTTTTTGTCTGTGGCAAAGGTAAGTTTTGAATGGTCTTTATTCTATCTGGTTCCGATGTTTTCCCGTTGGCAATGAGCCTATGGCCAAGGAATTTTAACCTCAGGTTGACAAAACTGCAGTTTTTTCTTGCCACATTTTAGTCCATGTTCACACAGGAAGTGCAGCAGGGCCAAAGAGTTCTGTCGACATTGTTCCTCAGTGGGGGAGGCAACCAAAATGTCATCCACATATAACATAATTTTTAAACCGGCTGGTGGGCTAAATTTAGCCATTAGAGCAGTCATTTCCTGTGAGAAAATGGTCGGACTTTCACAATAACCTTGAGGTAATCTGGTGTATGCGTATCTTTTTCCCTTAAACGTAAATGCAAACTAAAACTGGCTTTCTTCATGCACAGGGATAGTAAAAAAAATGCATTACTCAAATCTACCACAGAGAAAATGGATGAATCGTGACCCAAAGGGTCATGACCACTTGTAAAGGCACCATAAATAGTCCTGTGGATTGTGAGTATTGCACATTTTGCTTAGGAGTTTTCACCCAATCGGTTACATGATTTGCCTTCTCAACCATTTGTCCACAAGCAGCCCAAAAGTAATTGTCTGGTCCCCAAAGGGACATGTGAGGCGGAGTGTTAACATCATGCAAGGAGGTAACATCTTCGGGCAATTTCACCGACAGTGCAGCTGCTCCTTGCTCATTGAAAATCAAATTGTCCATCTGCACTGTGGTGACATCTTTGTCATACAATTTGTCAGCCAAGGCACAATCAAAAAGTTCAAAACATCTGATATATTTCATAGTAACGTGCAGTGGCTGTGGACTTCCTAGTCCTTCAAGGATATGACCTGGCAGTACAGCAGCCATGAGGGCGGTGCTCTTTTGTACACAATATCGTGACTGCTGCACTGTCTTAGTCAAACAATGTGCCTCACCCTTGATCATTGGGTTCGTCATTGTCTGCCAGAAATGTCTGCTCTGTTCTTAAAACAGTATAATCATTTTTTTTAATTTATATAGAAAATCTTTTAGAAAGGATAAAACAAGTCATTATCAGTTATTGATATTTTTTATGTATTACCCATTTTTCTGAGTATTGCTAATTATTTGCTAATTAATTCCCCTGATACCCCCTGTTTTGATACATGGAGACACACATGCAGCAAAGTTACAGGGTATTTGCTTGATTCTTCTGCTGAAAGGAAGTGTGCTACCATTTTTAATTTTAGATAAAATTTGCGGGTAGCCCAGTTCCCTCAAAAATAAGATTTCAATAGTCACAGCTTCTTTTGTGACATCTCTTGAACTAGTTTACAAATTTCATTTAAGAAAAACAAAATAACCATCTGTGCATTTTTGATATGCTTCAGCATTGATAAATAAGATCAGTTTGTCCAGTTGAACACAGACAGGTTGAATTTGAATAAATGAATAAAAGTTGTGTCACACTCTTTCAGTCAACGGAAAGGTGGACGTTTTGCCTAATTAGAATTTGATTCAAATTTTTTTCCTTGAATGCCTCATTTTATATATTCCTTGGTAAATTGTGGAGTGAATGTAGTTTACCCTGACCCAGCTTGGCCACCGCCGAATCAGGGAAAAACACATTCCTCATTACTGTCATACTCCTGAAATATGACGTCCCACCATTATGTGGTGAGTAACATCAAATGCGTACCCTCTGTTGGGGAGGAACATAACTGGGGTGTTAGATTGACTTTAAATAACCGAGTATATAGTAAGGCTATAATCTTCGCTGTGAGTGTTTGCTCATTACTAAATAAATGTTAATATTCACAATTAAGGAAATGCACTGAAAGAATGGACACCTAATGCCTCATTGCTGCTTTAAGTACTTGGAAACATTTCAGATGGCTGCCTGCATTTGTGCCTTCTTCCTGGCACTCTTAGCCAGAAATTTAATTTATTTATTGTTGGTTTTCTGTTTGTTTGGTTTTTTAAGCTACAGCTTCAAATCTTACGTGGATCTTTATTTTTCTTTGGTTACACATGCTCTGACTACTGTCCACAGCTAATGCTCCATGCAAGATCCTGAACATAAAAGTGATCGTTTCATTCTGGAAAGTCAGCTTTATACCAAACCAACATGGCTCAATTCAAAATTCTGTTTTGTGACAAAACTCATCTCTTGATTTCTACCCTGGCATTGGGTGCCTTTCCATTACTGACCTTTTGAATTTGTTTTGGAATTAAATAATGCCTCTGGGTCAGAACATCTGCCTTTCAAGGAATGTATTAAAATAAGACATCTGCTGGTTGCTCTGAAAATTAAAGTTAACAGAGTCATCTGTATCTTGGCGTGGTGGAGTCTTGTCTTTTTCTCCTGAACAGATAACTCCATATGAGCTAACACCATGCCAACAAGACTATAACCTGGTGAGAAAAGTACAATCTGACCCTGCCCCCTGTATTTATCGGGGGTGTTTGTAGCACTTTCTAGAAATTCCTTAATTTTCTCACTACCTTCAGGCTCCCCCTTAGCTGTTTGTGACGGCCCGTTTTTAATCACCATCAGGGGGGCCATTATTGTGAGTGTTGATTGCATAGCCTGCATGGCTGCACGGTGGCGCAGTGGTTTAGCACTGTGGCAGCACAGTTTTACCCTCGGCCGGGGGATCGCGGGGATCATGACATCGTGGGTTCGATCCCAGCCCCCGACCAACAGTGAGCTGTGTGGAGTTTGCATGTTCTCCCCATGTTGCGCGGGTTTACTCCGGGATTTCTCCGGTTTCCTCCCGCACACCAAAAACATGTAGGTTTAGGGCGCTCGCGCACGCAGCGACCAGCAGCCAGTGGCTTGTCACCAGACTGCAAACCAAATCTACCTACGGGTACAAATAAGTAACAAAAAAAAAAAAAAAAAAATAGCCAGGTCCCCCTGGTTGGGGGGGGGGCTGTTTCACATCCTGCAAACATTCCTCTGTCCTGCATTTGTTTGACCCATCTGGCAAATCTCTCCCTTCCTTTCTTTTGATCTATGACTGGGACCTTTGTCTGATAACCCATAGCCTCTGGCAGATCATATGCACAGACACATTAATTATCAATCTCTTTTGAACCTCTGTGCTCTAAATCTCACGTTGTTACACGTCAGTCCTTCCTATAAAGTGCACTGTCATGCTTCAGTCAAAGAAAAAGGTCAGTTACAGCACTTCAAAACCTGCTCCTTCCACCTCTGAGGCAAAAGGGGACAGAGAGAGAGAGAGAGAGAGAGAGAGAGAGAGAGAGAGAGAGAGGGGGGGGCTATCCCTCGCCCGCCCCCTTTGGGAGAGCGAGAAATAGAGAGAGAGGGAGAGATAGATAGAGAGAGAGATTTTGATTTTTAAAAGATCTTTAATAAACACACTTGTCCATCAGTCAATACAATTTCTATATCATGCTATGTTACACAGAAAATTAATCCCCCAAAAAACGCCCAAAAAAAAGCTGTCCATCATGAACTGAACAGAGGACATTCTCCAGGGACCAGAGGGTCCTGAAACCTTCCACATCCCCATTCCCCATAAAAAACTGAAAGTCCAGCCTGATTCTGGCTTTAAGTAGCCTCACAAATAAAATTTTGACATCAACATCATTCTCAACATTTTCAAGTTTTCTTCTCCGGCTTACATAGATAGCCAACTTTGCCTGCCCTAAAACAAAGTTCAGTAGTTGACACTTCTGCTTAAAACGACGATTGTACATAAAACCATAAATGAAAACCTGCTTAGAGAAAACTTCCTTAAAAATATGAAAAAGTTTTGTGAGAAGTTCAAAGAGGCCACTCAGGCGCTGACATTCAATAAAACAATGAAAAACAGTCTCCCTAGAGGAACAAAAAACACACTGATCACTGACACTGCTGTTAATCACAGAAACAAAAGCATTGACAGCTATAATACCATGCAGGACCCTCCACTGTAAGTCTCCATGCCTCTTAGGGAGAGGGGCTTTGTAAAGAGCCCTCCAGGCAGGCCGATGCCCTTTTCCTAGTTTAAAATAGGCTCTCCAAGGAGTGTCCACACAGGTGTTCAATCGGTCCTTGTTGAGTGCCATCACCACCAGTCTGTAGAGTGCCTTACCACTGGCTCCTCCAAAGTCCACACCAGTGGGAGCACAGAATGCCAGTAAGGAGCAAGGAGCGACGTCAAAGTCCATATAGAGCGTGAGAGAGGGAAAGGGGTCAGTGCTTTCTGGCTGCAGCGTGCCATTGCTAAAGTCCAAGAGTAGGGAGTGCTCAAGTCCATGAAGCTCCTGTTTCCAGTGTGCAAGAAGACCATCGATGAAACGATTCGACCTGACACCAAGATGAGCTGCTAAAGCTGAGGCGTTGTTGAGGCCAGGACCAGCCAGTTCCACCACTTGCTTCAGAGTGAGAATGTTCCTGGAACACAGCCTATCAAGGAAGGTCCTTCCAACTCCCGGCAGGACACCAAGGCGACCACCAAAAACCAGCGGCTCCCTCAACAACCAGTAGAGGGAATCGCATGGCCCTCTTTGTTTTTTAAAAAGAGTCCACACTGAAAAGAGACTGCGGTAAAAACTGGGTAAAGACAGTGCATTAGAGTTCTTAAAATCCATTAAAAACACAGGGAGGTCTAGCCCAAGCCCAAGGACTCTCTGTAAAATAACACAGGCCAAAGGCCTCCATACCAGGTCCTGGGGGCCCGTCAGCAGTCTCTGTATGAAAGTCAGTCTAAAAGCAGCACCTCTACTAGCTAAATGAATCACTCCTTGCCCCCCCTCCTCTTTGGGAAGAAATAACAGGGCTTGAGGAACCCAGTGGAGTCCACCCCCCCAAAAAAAGTCCACCAAAACAGACTGAATTTTGGACAACAAACCAGCAGGGGGGTCCATGCACATGAGGCGGTGCCACAGGGATGAGGAAACAAGATTATTTAAAATGAGCACTCTTCCTCTAAAAGATATTCTTGGCATTAGCCACTTCCACTTGTTTAGTCTCCCGTTAATCTTCTCTATGACCCCATCCCAATTTTTTTGCTCAAACTGCTGATTTCCAATAAAGACACCAAGATACTTAAAACCTCCTTTTTTCCAAATCAACCCACCCGGCAGCGTAAGCTGATTTTCTAGTTTCTCCCCCACCATCAGAGCCTCGCTTTTTCCCCAGTTTATCTTTGCAGAGGAAAGTTGGCCAAAAAGATTGACACTCCTAACCAGAACGTCAATGTCACTCTGCTTGTTTAGCAGAATGACTACATCATCTGTATAGGCCGACAGCTTGAACGTGGTGTCACAGCCAGGAAAAGTAACTCCTGATAGATCCCTTCTCAGGCAGTGAAGCAAAGGCTCTATGGCGAGGGAGTACAGCATCCCTGAGAGAGGGCAGCCCTGCCGAACCCCCCTCTGGACTTTTAAAGGGGCAGACAGGCCCCCATTTATCTTCAGCACACTCTCAATGTCACTGTACAAGACCCGTATCCTGGCTATGAAGCCTGGGCTGAACCCAAAAGCTGTTAAAACTGTCCATAAATATTGGTGTTCAACCCGATCAAACGCCTTTTCCTGGTCAATTGAAATCAAACCAGTTTCTACCGCCAATGAACCAGAGACCTCCAAAATATCCCGAATTAAAGTGACGTTGTCACTAATCAGCCTGCCAGGCACACAGTAAGTCTGGTCTACATGAATGAGCTCGCTCATCACCTTTCTCAGTCTTCGGGCCAGAGCTTTTGAGAGAATCTTGTAGTCTGTGCAGAGCAGAGAGACTGGCCTCCAGTTCTTTAGGCTCTGGAGGTCCCCCTTTTTCGGCAACAGTGTGATGATGGCCCTCCTGCATGTCGTGGGTAGGGTCCCCCTTTCCAAGCTATCTTGGAGAACCTCCAGCAGGTCTGGACCAAGCAGGGGCCAGAATTCCTTAAAAAAGTCCACAGAGAGACCATCTATGCCTGGTGATTTTCCATTCTGGAGGCTCATTAGCGCCGTATGCAGCTCAGACAGAGACAGTGGAGCATCCAAGCCGGCAACAAGGTCCTCTGAGAGCACTGGAAGACCATCAAGGAAAACCTGGCCCAGTGACGTGTCCTCCCTCCACTCTGCTCTAAACAATTCACTGTAAAAGCTAGCAGCATGTTTCCTGATCTCTGCTGCTGTGGAGATTGTTCTCCCGTCATCGCCCAACAAGGAGTGAATGAGCTTTCTCTGTCCATTTTTCCCCTCCAGTCCAAAAAAGTACTGGGAGGGCGAGTCCATCAGAGCTACATCCATGTAGCATGAGCGGACCAGAGCACCCTGTGCGGTGACCCCTAGCAAGCTAGCCAAGGCTGACCTTTTTGACTTGAGAGCCTCTAAGTGCTCCTGTTTTCCTGTAGAACTGAGCAACTCCTCTAGTTCTACCACCTCAGTCTCCAGAACTTTCAAGGATTGGGTCAAGCTACGAGTGACATTTTGAGTGTACTGTTGGCAGAGTTGTTTTATCTGGGCCTTACCAAAATCCCACCACAATTGGAGAGAACCAAAAGAGGGTTTTTGTTCCCTGTGTGACTTCCAAACATCATGAAAAACCTCTTTAAAAAACACATCATTTAAAAGTGTATTGTTAAAATGCCAAAAAGCACTCTTACACTTTACATTTTCAATAAACACAGAACAAAACAGCAGGCAGTGATCAGTGAAACCAACAGGACAGATACAACTATTTTTAAAAACACTCATTTGATGTTTAAAACCATAAAAACGGTCTAACCTAGCCATAGATAAAAGGTTATCTTTGACATGGCTCCAGGTGTACTGCCTCTGGTCCCCATGATGTGATCTCCACACATCGGCCATTTCATGTGTTTTCACCAGTTCTCTCAGCCTATTGGCAGAAGCAGGGTGAGGCTCCTGATGGTTCCTGTCTAGTCTGTGGTTTAATGTACAGTTAAAATCACCCCCCAGAAATAAAAAACTATTTGGATCACAGGACTTAACCGTATCCGAAAGCACGTCAAAGACCCTGATCCTCTCTGCTCTCTGTGTTGGCACATACACGTTTATAAAAACGAAGTTCACATTTTCAAACTGTACCTTTAATAAGAGGAAATGACCTCTCACCACCTCTTCTACCTCATAAGAGACAGGCACACAACCCCTAGAGAAAAGTACAGCCACCCCCCCACTGCTACTGGATTTGTGGCTAAAAAAAATGCAGCCATCCCACTCTTTTCTCCAATGGCTCTCAATGTCCACAGTGCTGTGAGTCTCCTGGACCATCAGCACGTCAAGTTTCTTTAAATTAAAAAGCTTGTATAAAGAGGCCCTTTTTACATCATCCCTGGCCCCATTAATATTGAGAGTGCCAATTCTAAGGTGGGGCATTAAAAAGGATAAAAATAGGGTACAGTAAAAAAACACACACATAGCATAAAAGGGAAGAAACAAACTAAGAGTCAACATGACTGTTAGTAATTTGCAATTTCAGTTTAGCAACCAGTTTCTTTAAACGATAAATTTCCTGATCAGTGAAAGTCTCATTCCCATCATTCAGTTTCATAAATTTGCGAGCTGATGCCACGAATAACTCCAGATCTGGAAAGTAATTTTCCACTTTCACAGCTCTGCTCCCCTTAGTCACCTGGAGAAATTGCCTAATTTTAGTAAAACAATAGGAGCTTTGCTCCTCCTGCGTCTGCGTCTGCATCAGTTCAGACTCATCTCCACTTTCGTCAGAAACGCTCTCATTCAGTAAATCTAAATTCCCAACCCTACTAGATTTAGCAGAGCTCTGCAAGTTTTCCGCACTTTTCCTTTTTTGTGCAGCTTTAAAAGGATCCTCTTCAACAAAACTACATTCCTGCATTTCTTCATGAAACGCAACGTTTGTCATGCAGTGTTTGCTCTTTGTGTCCGCTACAGCCTCAAACCGCTCCTCCCCCACCTGCAAAGTCTGTTCATTCACGTTCCTTCGTTTAACTGCACTTTTACTTACACCCTCCACCTGTTTACCCTGGGCGACAGGCTCGTCACAATGATCAGAGCTGCCGCCAGACAGAAATTCCCCACCATCACTGTTTGGGGGGGCAACTACCGCGCCCGCCGCGGCCACCCCAGCAGAGGCGGCCGCGGCCGCCCCAGCACAAGCGGACGCGGACGCGGACGCGGACGCCCCCGCAGAAGTAGAAGCGGACCCAGCAGAAGCGGGCGCCGCAGCGGCATCCGCCGCAGCGGCTTCCGCCGCACCACATGTAGCGCTACCCTCCGGACCACCAGAAACAGCGGCGTCACCTTTCTTACCGCCAGTGCTCTTTGTGTTCGCCTTTTCAGGACATGACCTAATAAGATGGCCTTCTGCGCCACACGCAAAACACTTCATGGTTTCAGATGTTGCAAACACCAAGTAGCTAAAGCCGTCAATCCTGAAATTAAAAGACGCGTTCAGTTCAGCAGAGCTGTCTTTCAACACCATGAAACACTGCCTCCTATGACATACAACATGCTTCAGCAGGGGTGATTTACTACCCAGAGAGACCATTCTGATAGGAGACACAACCTGGCCAAAACGGGACAACTCTAATCAGCTGATCATTTTTAACGAAAGGAGGAGCGTTTGAGATGGTGATCCTCCTAGACGGGTTCGCCAGCGGTAAAACGGGAGTAAAAGTGTCACCTAGGACCACTCCCTGTGCCACCACCTGATCAGCTTTTTCAGTCGAATCCAGAAAGATCACAATTGCGCTGTTCATCCTCGATGCTGATTTTATGCTGCCATGCCCAACCACCTGTCCTACAGCGAGGCTGGCCTCCTCCACAGAACAGGGAACTGTCGGGAGGATTCTCACGCCATGACGCCGGGTTAAGCGCTCAAACTCCACACCACCATCAATCACCGGCATGATGCCGGCCGGGAAAAACCGGCAGCAGAAGCTACCGTTCCCCAACACACTCACTCCAACACTCACACCCCAGCACACACACACTCAACCCACTATATTAAACACACACACCTCAAACACACAAGATAGAGAAAAAGTTAGAAAATACAAAGTTTAAAGTACTCACTCGACACCACTCCACACCCCTGCTCCCACAAACGCCCACACATGCGCACGAGAGAGAGAGAGAGAGAGAGAGAGAGAGAGAGAGAGAGAGAGAGAGAGAGAGAGAGAGAGAGAGAGAGAGAGAGAGAGAGAGATTTTTGATTTTTCAACACAACTTTATTGTCACAAATTCAACAGAAAAACACAACAACTAAAACAACTAAAAGAAGCAATGGAAAAGAAAAATGTCTCACTGACAAGAAATCAAAGACACAAGTAACCAAACAAGGAAAACTAAAACAAAAAACTTGCTTCTTACATCAGGATTATACCATAGGTAATTTTCCCCTCCTTAACACAACACAGGATGTGCTTAAAGCACCACATAGCCTCAAAGGTTTCAACATTCTGCATCAGATGATAGTAATTGTAATCAATCACTATTCGAGCCTTAATCATGCCAACCAGCATGTCTTTTACATTACAATCCAGCAGTTGTTCAATTTTTCTTTTCCTACTAACATAAATAGCCATTTTAGCCTGACCCAGGATGAAATTTAAGAGTTCACTCTTTTTCTTAGTCCTCTGTCTATATGGAAAGCCCAAGATAAAAATCTGCTGGGAAAAGACTTCTCCAAACAGATAAAACAGCTTCCCCAAAAAAACAAACAACAATTGCAGTCTGTTACAGTCCAGAAAACAATGGAACACAGTTTCTTTCTGAGGACAAAATGGACAAACCTCAACAACATTTGGGTTTAAAAGAGAGATAAAAGCATTTACAGCCACAGCACCATGCAAAACTCGCCATTGTAGGTCTCCAACCTTCTTAGTTAATGGTGGTTTATAGAGTGCTCTCCAGGCAGGCCTCACCTCTGGACCCAGACCCAAGTGTTTCCTCCATGGTGTATCAGCTCGACCTTTTAACTTATTCACATTTAGAATTTTCACCAAAAGTCCATACATTTTTTTACCAGGAGAGTCACAAATGTTAATGTGCTCAGAGTTTAAAAACACACCAGTGCCATCTTTAAAATCAGGAGATAAAATACTAAAAGGAAAAGGTTCATCAGCAGTTTGTACAGAGTTTTCGCAGTGTAAAACAATAGCAGAGTGTTCTTCTGCAGACAGGCAGTCTCTCCAATCTTTCAACAAGTTCATTATAACTCTGACTGAAGAGACACCAAGAGCCGAGCACAGGGCAACAGCATTGTCCAAGTTAGGACCACATAAATTCACCAAATGTCCCAGCGTTGTAACCTTTGCAAAAATAAACTTTTTTAAAACAGAAGGTCCTAAAACATTGCCCACATCAAAACGGGTCCCAAACACAAGTGGTTCCTTTAAAAGCCAGAAAGGCGGCAAGGAAGCCTGGGGAGAGTTCTTTTTAAAAAGTCCCCAGATTTTAAAAGCACTTTGGTAAAACTGGGGAAGTTCTGGGAGTTTTTGGCCCCTTAAATCCATTAAAAGCAGCGACTCCTCTAGTCCAAGCCCTCCACAGCGAGCCAGGACAGCCCTGGCAATAGGTCTCCACACAAGGTCAAGGGGGCCACTCAGCAGTCGCTGAATGAACTGCAGGCGAAAGACAGCCCCCCTGCTGGCCAGATGGATGAGCCCTTGACCACCTTCTTCCCTCGGTAAAAACAGGATACTCTGTGGAACCCAGTGAAGACGGTCCCAGAAAAAGTCCACGACTATAGATTGCACTCTGGCCAGCAAATTGGGTGGAGGGTCCAGACAAGACAGTCGATGCCACAGCATTGAAGCAATCAAGTTGTTGATAATTAAAACACGACCTCTGAAGGACAAGTTTGGCAGAATCCATTTCCATTTTTTTAGTCTTCCTTCAGTTTTTTCTAAAAAACACTCCCAATTTTTCTCAGTAAAAGTTTGATTTCCTAAAAACACACCAAGATATTTAAAACCACCTTGTGTCCACGAGAGGCCACCAGGTAGGGCAATTTTTTGTGGTCTCCCCCCCACCACAACAGCTTCACTCTTACCCCAATTCACTCTCGCTGAGGAGCACTCACCAAAAAGATTGACAGTTCTTAAAAGGTAATCTACATCATTTTGATTTCTTGTAAAAACAACAACGTCATCAGCATATGCAGACACTTTAAAAACAGAGTCAGAGTTGGGGACTTTAAAACCAGTGAGGCCTTGCCTTAGTTTACAAAGGAGGGGCTCAATGGCAAGAGAGTACAGCATACCTGAGAGGGGGCAGCCCTGTCGGACACCCCTCTCAGCTTTGAAAGGAGCACTCAAACCACCATTAATCTTAAGAATACTCTCAATGTCTCTATACAAAGCCTGGATCATGGCGATGAACCCTGAGCTGAAACCAAAGGCCTCTAATGTCTGCCAAAGGTATGGATGTTCAACTCGGTCAAACGCCTTTTCTTGGTCTATTGAAATAAGACCAAGTTCTTTGACCAATGAGCTGGAGAGGTCCAAAACATCACAAATTAAAAAATGTTGTCTGTAACCAACCTACCAGGTACACAGTAGGTCTGGTCTACATGTATGACCTGCTCCATCGCCTTCCTCAGTCTGGTAGCCAACACTTTGGAGAGAATTTTGTAGTCAGTACAGAGGAGGGCCACCGGACGCCAGTTCTTAATGTCTTTCAAGTCGCCTTTTTTTGGAAGGAGGGTGAGGACTGCTCTCCTACAACTTAGGGGCAGGTGACCCTTCCGCAGACTGTCAGACAGTACTTCCAGCAAGTCCTCACAGATCTCAGACCAGAACGCCTTGTAGAACTCCGCTGGTAGGCCATCTATCCCTGGGGCTTTTCCACACTGAAGAGACTGGACAGCCACTGCCAGTTCTTGCAGAGTGATCCCGCTCTCCAGCTCCGCATTCACGCTAGCCATCACCTTTGGCAAGTCCGTCAAAAAATGACTCAGTGCATGTGGATTCGCAACAAATTCTTTCTTAAAGAGATCCTTGTAGAAAGCAACTGCAAAGCGACGGATCTCCGCAGACTCATGGATCGGTCGCCCGTCCTCGGAGCTGAGAGAGTGGATCATCTTCCTCTGACCATTCTTCCTCTCCAGACCAAAGAAAAAATGAGATGGAGCGTCCATTAGTGTGATGTTCTGGAACCTACTGCGTACCACAGCGCCCCTGGCAGCCACACCCAGTAGGTCAGTTAAAACAGACTTTTTGCCATTGAGGGCCTCAAAATGTCCTCTTTCTCCTGTGGAGCCTGCCAAAGACTGCAGCTCCACTACTTCTCTCTCCAGGTCCCTGACAGACCTGGCCAAGTCTCCAGAGACATTGCGAGTATACTGTAGGCACAGATTCTTTATTTGGCTCTTCCCTACATCCCACCACTGCTGCAAAGAACTAAAATTTGATTTTGTTAATTTAAAATTACTCCAAAAAAACATAAAAGCAGTTTTAAAACTGTTATCCGATAAAAGTGACGTGTTAAAATGCCAGTATGCACTACTGCACTTTATATTCTTGATAAAAACACAACACTGAACCAGGGAATGATCTGTGAAGCCAACAGGGACTATAAAAGCACTTTTAAAAATGCTAAAATGGTGCTTAAAACTGTAAACCCTATCCAGTCTAGCTAAGGACAAAATATTGTCCTTTCTATGGCTCCACGTGTATTGTCTAGCCTTGCCATGAAAATTCCTCCACACATCACACAGATCATGAGCTTCTATGAGACCTTTTAAAACTCTTTTGGATGCAGCATGTGGCTCTGGGTGATTCCTATCCATAAGAGGATTTTCTGTACAATTAAAATCACCTCCCACAAATAAAAAGTCATCATTACTGCAATTTTTGATCGTGTCATCTAAAATATTTAAAAAGGCCAATCTTTCTGTGCCTACGGTTGGAGCATACACATTTATAAAAACAACTTTCACATTCTCAAAAACAGCTCGAACTTTTAAAATGTGGCCTGCAATTATCTCATCAATGTCATAAGAAAGTGGAATAAAATCTCGAGAAAATAAAATACCCACTCCACCACATTTGCTGCTTCTATGACTAAGAATAATTTCACCCCGAAATTCCCTCCTCCAGTCAGCAGCATTGTCCTCAGAACTATGAGTCTCCTGAACAAACAGAACATTAATTTTCTTGCATTCTGCAAGAGTAAAAACACTCGCTCGCTTGGACATTTCTCTTGCCCCATTGATGTTGAGTGTGCCAAAATTAAAACTACACATGTATATAAGAGGGCAAAGCCAATACAAAAACAGAAAAGAAAGAATGAGCGATAAAAGACTAATCATCCTGGGCAATTTGGTTCTTAACTTTTAGTACAAGCTTTTTTAGTCTGTAGATCTCCTGATCAGTGAAACTTTCCTGCTCAAGCTCTCCCTTATTTTTCATGTAGGCCCGAGCAGAGTCAACAAAACGTTTTAGATCAGGGAAGAAGCTTTCAACTTTAACCATTCTGACCCCCTTAGTGTCCCGCAAAAACTTCTGTATTTTTGTGAAGGGGTAACCGCCTCCACTGGCCACATCATCACTGCTTTCACCATCACTCTCTATCTCAGACCCAGCATAAGAATCTGGCTGAGATAGAGAAACCTCAGAACTTTCTTTGACAACCCTTTTTACTTTGCTCCTCTGCTGTTTGGTTTCCAAATTCTTCCGCTTGATGGAGATTTTACATAACTCTTCATCTATTTCGATGTCATCCTCATCCTCCAACACTGACTCAGCCACCCTGGTAGCTGTCTCTTCCTGTCTTTCGCTCACCCTGTGCTGTGCTTTTATATTCATCTTTCTGGTCCCACCATCTACCTGGGCCTCATTTGGCTCCTCTGTCTGACCCTCAGCGTGATCCCTCTCGGTAATCTCACCCTTGTCTGCAATGTTGGTCTGTGCAGCAGCCCCGCGATGTGCTTTAACTTTTGTTGCTGTTTCAGTTATGATCGACAGGCCGGCTGCGGAGGGCGGCAAAGCCGCCCCGCCGCCAGACAGCCTCGCGGCCTCGGCCGAAGCGCCGCCGCCAGACGGCCCCGTGGCTCCGGCCGAAACGCCCGATGGCGCGGCAGCGCCGTCAGCCTCGGAGGGCGGCAAAGCCGCTCCGTCACCAGATGGCCCCGAGGCCGCACTAGCGGCCTCCCCCGAGTGATCACCCCCCACTCCCTGAGGGCATGATCGAATCAAATGTCCCTCCATTCTGCAGCCGAAACACTTCATATTATCGGAGGTGACGTGGATGGTATAATCAAAGCCGTCAATCCGGTATTTAAACACGAGGTTGAGGCTTTCCTCGCTACTCTTTAAAATCATGAGCACCTGTCGCCTAAAAGACATGACATGCTTTAAACGCGGGGACTTACAACCGAGAGGGATGTGCTTAATCGGGGACAAAAGCTGCCCGTGTCTCGACAGCTCCTTCTCCAACAGCTCATTCTTTAAAAATGGTGGGACATTTGAGATGGTAATTCTCTTCGCGGGATTCACCAGAGACAGAACAGGAACCAGTGTGTCTTTAATCACAACCCCGCTCTCCACTACCCGGTTAACTTTTTCCACACTATCGAGGAAAATCACCACGGCACTATTCATTCTCGAAGCTGATCTAACGCTTTCATAACCGACCAGCTCCCCCACAGCCAGACTACATTCCTCCACTGAGCAGCTGACAGCCGGTGTCAGTTTGACAGCATGCCGGCGTGTCAGCGTCTCGAATCCGGAGCCTCGCTCCAAAACCATGCTGACCAGCAGAGCTGGCAGCAGAAACCCCCCTCCCAAAACGCCTACCCCACCCCAGCTACAGAAAACAACAAAACTTAAGATTATTTAACAAAAAAAAACACCTTAAACACGAAAAGATAGAGAAAAAGTTGAAAATAATTCACTCACGCTGTCACACGCTCTCAGCTCGCACTCACGACCACACCCACTCAGAGAGAGAGAGAGAGAGAGAGAGAGAGAGCGAGAGGGAGCTGCTCCTTCAGCGGCCCCTCCTTTCACATTTACTGTTTCTGAAATCTTCTTCTACCTCTACTTGGTCTCCTGCCTCCAAATCCACCTCTTTGGCCAAACCTGTAATCACGGGCCCAGTGACCATGTTTGCCACAGTTAAAACAAACATCCCAATTTCTATCATTCACTTACATTGACCTGCCTGTCTTGGGTCTAACCCCACCTCCGATGTGGGTTTGAAAGAATAATCTTTTTCCCATTTATTTAAATATTTTTCAGGATTCTTTATTTGCTCTTTTTTCTTTTAACCGGTTATTGTAATTTTTTACCGTTCAGCGTGCAGTTTCCTCTTTTTTCTTTTGCTTATTTTTTGCTTTATCTGTTTTTCCTGTACAGTTACCCATTTTTTTTTCTTTCATAGTCAGGGATGTTGTCGGTTCACCCACCACAACACTATTACTCTTTTGAAGTGCGCTCACTTGTTGTTGGGACTAGATCTCACGCCTTCAGGATACGCTCACTTGTTGATGGGACGAGATCTCACGCAACCTATATTAGGGCTCCTGTAATTTCTTACAGGATTATTACCTGGTATGATCAGATAGGAAAAATATAGGGCGCCGCTCTATTGAAAAATATAGGGTGCCGCCTTATATTACCATTACTAGCTAAAGCTTGACCTATCAGTCGATACACAGCACCTTTTACTTTTCTTTCACTTTTTGAAACCTGACTCTTCGGCCGGAAAACAACACAATCGGGACTTTAACCGGAACAAAACCTTTTTTTCCCTCGTTGCAACTACTCGTCCGCGCGCTTCACTCTCTTATCGCATTAGTCACTCGTGGCTGGATTTAGGAGGATCTTGTAACATATTTAGGAGCGCATCCTATTTTACATTAGTAACATATTGGAGCGGACTATTTTACATTAGTAACATATTTAGGAGCGCATCCTATTTTGCATTAGTAGCATATTGGAGCGGCCTATTTTACATTAGTAACATATTTAGGAGCGCATCCTATTTTACATTAGTAACATATTGGACCGGCCAATTTTACATTACTCACTCAAGGCTGGATTTGGGAGGATTTTCTAACGCATATAGTATATACTATATCCTTTTTCTTTAATAATAAAAAGACGTCACTTACTTTATGACCCTACTAGTGAGGATGACCGTCACTAGACAAGAGTCAGGATGCCAGTTTCCTCCCCGGTGTTCCCTGAAGGCGGGTTTCCAAAACTGACCGTTGGTCAGACCATGCATGGGTTTGCAAACCGGGGAAGGCTTGGTTCTCCTGCTTGCCTAGGTATCGGTCATCCGGGTCACAGCACCACGTATGTCAGGAATCTCTGAAAACACTCAGAATATGATCGTATATTAGTTCATTACCTCAATAAAGATTCGAGACACAAGAATATTCTTTTAAGTTTTACTTGCATTGCAGCAAGGAGTGCAGACCTTAGCAACAGCAAATCTGCACTCGTGCAGACAAGAGCAAGTCTGCACGAGTGCAGACCTCGGCAAGAGCAGATCCACACTGAGGGTGGTCCTCAATGAGCAGATATTTTATACACTCAGTGGTTGCATAATTCAATCAACATTACACAGTGGTTGCATGATTCAATCAACATGATCTAGTTTACACTCCTTACACAGTGGTTGCATAATTCAATCAACATGATGTAGTTTACACTCCTTCCTGCACCCACACAGTTATGATAGGAATATGCTGATAAAATGATAACATGTATATACAATTTTCTGACATAAAGTGTCAAAACCAAAGTAGCACAATTTCCACTTAATATAAAAGGGACTGAACTGAGATTTATTTGATTGTGTGAATATGGCACATCAACTGTAAAATAAACCGCTTGTTAATGTATTTATTTTTTTGTCAGATCACTTGTGTGATCCTTTGTGAGTTATGTTCATAACTGTATGTTTTGGCGAATGAGATGTTCAGTCGTCAATATAATTTACTTTATATGTGTAGTTTAGAGTCTATCATCAATAAACGCATGCAGTAACAGGACACATTACAAATATTTGAGACCCATTGTAGTGCTTCCTTTTATATTTTAGCAATGCTAGTACAAAACACCACCCACACATGAAGCCAGGGCAACAAGAGACACTTTTACAGACAAGACAAACTTTTATTGATAAAAACTCCATATTTTGACTGAGCGACTCCATACTTGGTGATGCACACCTTCAGTTAAAGTAATAAATTCCATTCAAGTGAATGTATTAATTAATTCTGACTGCTGAGGCCACAGTAAAAACAGATGATTTTAAATGTAACGCAGCCCTTGTAAAATCTACTGAAGCGCAGCTACATGAAAATTGTGGTTAAATACAACAACGAAGTACTTTATTGTCACATTCAAATTGTAATCCCTCCTGATTTGTTTTTCTTTTGAATTCTTGGATGGAATATGGGTGGGCAATATAAGCTGCAGCTTCAGCCATCACCCACTTCAGATAACCTGTGTTGAACTGTATAATCAGAGGAGTTATTGTTTAATTTGACCTTGTTAGATTTTTTCCCTTTGTTTTATTATTCTATTTTCTTTTAATCTTTACTTTTAATCAATCCAAAATAAAGATTCATTCATTAATTCACATTCCACCACTGGCTTTTAGCAACAAGTGTATTTCCCAAATATGTTTTACACTTGCTTTAATTAACCACCACCCATTTGTCTTTTGTCTAGGCAAGAAGGAAACTGTCCACCCCAACTGGACCTTGCCTCACTATTTACAGAGATGCAGGCTGAAGATCTGCTGAACCAGGACCAGTACGAGGGGCCAATCCAGTTGCTTCTCAGTAAGGCAGTGTGGCTGACGTGTGTGACCCATTCCAGTTTTTTTTTTTATTTTTTTTTTTTTTACAGTTTGAATTTTGCACATTCTGAATAATCTGGAATTTGCTGATGATTGTAAGAAACAATTTAGTGACTTATGTGTTTGCATCATGATTTTCAATTTTGTCTGTTAAGACACCGGTGGGAAAAGAGTCAACTGTACAAAGGATTTATCGTGACCTTGAAAATAATGGCTCATTTTTAACAAAAAAGTAACCAAAACAATTATTTTATTAACCTCTTGCACTCCGGTGTACCGCGGGCGGGCAAGTCTCTGCGTCCCTGAGCGCACGAGAGCGCCCTCATGCACTCTAAGACGCACGAGGGCGCTGCGTCCAAGCGCGCACTGAAAAAAAAAAAGAAGCTGCATTTGTTCTTCCACTACAGACACAGCCACAAACAGATTAGATATGATTGACCTCTCATTCGACTAATAAGAGCCTTGAATTCGGTTTCTGAAACCTTGAAGAACCAATGACTGAAAACCTAGCAAGAAGGACCCGCCTACCAACGCTGTGAATGCAGCGAGCCAACTGAAGTACAGAAGTTCGCGAGCTGTTTTGTCTAAGGCTGGGTGAAGAGAGACTGCTGCAGCAGCCACAGGCGGTGCTTTTTTTTTTATTATTATTCCAGCAGAGTGTTTAGGATTCTCTTCCATGGTCATCATAGACCGACGGAGGCTGACGACGAAGGTCGTAAATCATTCGCCAAAACCGCAATCATGGAAGCGCAAAACCGCAATAATGGAATTATGTTTTGACCGGGAACCACGAGCGGACCAGCATCGCGTTCGTCTGACAATGAGGAAGAGAAGTTCGGCAAGACTCTGCTGCTGTGAAGAGGTAAGGTGTTATAAGCTAAATTATTCTTTATCCCTGAAAATTGTAATCAAAAATGACTTTTGACCGATCGGTAAATTACAACTGTGCGGCGCATGAAGTCCGAAGTGCCTGCGCCGCAGTACACAGGTCGTTCGCCGCGTCCGGACCGTGAACGCCCCCCGCCCCCCCGCTACTCTTCTGTAGCGAGGGGTGGGGGAAGCCACGGTGACTGCACCGCGGTCGCCACATGAGTCTATTCTGTCATGTAGCGATGGCCGATGTCCGTCCTCTGTAGCGAGGGGGAGGAGACAACCCCCCCCCCCACACACACACACACACAACAGCCCTGAGTGTCACCTTTCATTAGAGTCCAAGATGAAGCTTCTATATTGAATCATTCAAAAGTTGCAGACGTTTTTCCAAACTCTGCCATTTGGCACAATTTGGCACAGTTCAAAAATGCCTGGGAACTACCTGAGGAAAAAGCTGTGTAATATATTCATTTTTTGTGGTATTGTTACCAAATTTTGACCTCAGCTGGATAAGACTTCGTTCTACATTTCTGTGGGATTTTCCAGCCCGGATCTGAAGCTGTGTGTTATTTGCAAGTATTTGTATCCAAAAAAACACCCAGGCCAAATTTATTTTCTTCAAGTTCAGTATGTTTAGATGACTGTAACTCAGTGGCCAGAGCACTTAGAGAGATTATGACTGTTTTGCCAAAAAATTCAAAGTGTTTTCTTTTAAATGAGACCAAGTATTGGGCCCAAAATTATTTAACATATATATAAATAAATATATTCCAAGTTTCTAAATTATTAAAAATAATATTATTTGCTGATGATACTAATATATTTTATTCTGGAATAATTATAATCAACTAATCCATACTCTAAATAATGAATTAAATAAGCTAAAAAAAAATGGATGGATTGTAATAAACTATCACTAAATATAGATAAAACTAAGGTAATGATATTTGGTAATTGTAAAAATAAAGAAGATATACACATTCATATAGATAATGTAGTTACTGAAAAAGTTAAGGAGATCAAGTTTTTGGGTGTAGTACTGGATGATAAAATTAGTTGGAAACCACATGTCAGATACATACAAAATAAAGTTGCAAAAAATATTGCAATTATAAATAAAATTAAGCAGGTCCCAGATTATAAATCACTTCATATTTTGTATTGTTCATTAGTACTTCCATACTTGACTTATTGTATAGAGGTTTGGGGTAACAGTTATAAAAGTAAACTTAATTCATTGTTAACATTACAAAAAAGGGCAGTCCGTGTTATACACAAAGTCGGGTACCTCGAACATACTAATTTATTGTTTTTACATTCGAAGTTATTGAAATTATGGGATCTGGTTCATTATTACACAGCACAATTAATGTTTAAAGTTAGTAAAAACCTCTTGCCACACAATATACAGAATCTATTCAGGGAGAGAGAAGGGAAATATAATTTACGGGGGAATACAAAATTTAAAATGCACTTAGTAAGATCTACAAGGAAGAGTTTTTGTGTGTCTGTGTGTGGGGTAAAATTGTGGAATGGGTTGGGGGAGAAACACAGGCAATGTCCAAACATCCATATATTTAAATCAACATATAAAGAAATGATTTTTGAGCAGTATGAGAATGAAGGGCAGTGATGTTACATTGTGTCTTCAGTGAGGGAAGGTTGTTGTGTGTTATGGTGATTGTGAAGGTGATGGTGTTGTTTGTGTTTGCATTGAACATGCCAGAAGTGTATGTTTATTGTTGTCGTAATATTGTTGGATATGGACTGTGTCATTTTTGTTGTATAATTTGACTATGGGTGTATTATGGTGAATGTGGTTGTTGGATAATGATGATTATGAGTAATACTGTAATTTGTTTGGTGTGGAGAAGGGGTGGGACTGTATAAGCGTTCTACCCTGTCTAGCTTCTTCCCACTCCTTTTGAACATTTTATTTTTGGTTTGTTTTTTTTTGTTGTGTTTTGAACTCTCTTCTTTCTTTCTTTAACAATGTTCAAATAAAATAAAATCAATGTCAATGTCAAACCCCATGAAGATGCTGCAAAGGGTTGAAGAACAGCTTTCGATTTACTTTGGGCACGTTATTTTTTGGCGTTTTTAGGGAAATTGACCGGAGTGCAAGGGGTTAACTGAAGACTGTATTGTTGGATGTGCCACCGCAGAAGACCCTGCATACTTTAGTGACAGTACCAGTATATGGAGGAATTCTGGGTCATATTAGCATCTGCTCTTCATCATAATGGGTTTGGGCGGGGGTGTCTAATCATGTGCCATGGAGGGCCAAGACCCTGCAGGCTTTACCTCCAACCAGTGTCTTCAACAGCAGATTCCACTGAACTTCTTCCACTGACTGCTGATCAGTGAGAACACCTGCTGAAGAGACTGGGTAGAAGAGAGAACCTGCAGGGTTTTGGCCCCCCATGACACATGATTGGAAGCCCCCGGATTAGGTTTAATGGGATTTAACATTTTAACACAAACTTTATGGTTTATGGTTCATAATTCTGTTGACAGACTTACACCAAACCAAAAGTGATTTCTCAAACTGCTGGATTGTTCTTAGCTTTTCCAATCTTTCAGTATTTAATTTGTGCCACATGGTGGTAACCTTCACATATAAAAAAGAGACATCTGCAAAAACTTCAGAGGTTTATTGTCAGTGCAATTCCCAGTGCAATACTACATGAATGCATGTATAGTACATTGTTGATGCAGAGAATATATATTTCTACAGTACATGTATCTAGTAAATCAAGTATTTTCCATGTAACCTTGTGACTGCATTATTTTAATTGCTTTTAATCCTAGATCAAGTTTGTTTTGGCCTAAAATGCATCATAACTGTCAAATATATCTTATTATAGGTAACTCAGTACTGTTTACTTTTTGAATATATATTTTGTGGCTAATATAGTTATTAACCTGGTGATCAAGTTGTGTCAGCTGATCATTTTTTGCTATGACAACACCTCAGACTCAGTGCTGCTGAAGCAGGTACATCCATGATGTCTCAATAGTCTCTCCATGATTTTCACGTAGATCAGAGCAATTTGTTGCACAGGAAATAAACATTTCTACAGACATTCTTAAGCTCTATAACCACTGATCGTTTGTGAAGCTGTGTTGACATCAGTGACAGGCTGTGCTGAAAGTCAGACCAACCGTTTGAAGCGGTAATTTCCCCACAACAGAGCCATCTGAAACACACACACACAGCGTACATATTTTAGTACCTAACAGCGAAAACTTGTAGACATTAAAGTGTAGTATGACGTACTTATAGCAAACTAGCATTAGCAACATTAGCTTACCGTCATATATGACCTAGTTTGTATCCTCACATCTTTGGCTCTCCCAGAAGCTGCAGAACTATTCCAGAGTGTTTCATCTCGCTGCCTGTACCCATGTCTGGCGGTCCTTTTTGGCATTTACAGTGAAAAAAGCCACAGACCGAGGAGTCGCCTTGTACAGCCGCCATAATGCATGTATTATGCTTTGCTTGGGTCGCGTGTTTTACGTCACGGGAGTGTGGCGCCGCCTTGCTGTAAAAAAAATCCCGCCCACCCCAGCTTAACACGGTTGTAATGGAGACACAACCGGGCCTAACCGTGTCGAAGTGAATCGAGACGTGGTGAGGTGTGCTGGGCTAGTGGAAAAGAGCCATTAGTGAAACAAGATTGCCTGGATATGACAGCCTGGAAGACCATGGGTACATCTTATTTTGGAGTAGGAGATCAACTCAAGAAAGGAGAGAAGCAGGAGTGGGCTTTGCAGTTAGAAAGGAGATAGCAGTAATGCTTGATGAGGAACCGGTGCCAATCAACGACAGGATTATGACTATGAGACTCCCACTACAGTGGAAGATGTATGCCACACTCATCAGTGTATATGCCCCAACAATGACCAACACAGAGTAGGTGAAGGAAGAGTTGTACAGTGATTTACGTGAGACTATCAGGCGTGTACCGACTGATGACAAGCTGATACTCGTCAGAGATTTTAATGCCAGAGTTGGTTTGGACACCGAGAAATGGAAAGGAGTGCTAGGCAGTCATGGAGTAGGCAAGTGCAATGCTAATGGAGAACTTCTACTTGCACTATGTTCAGAGTACAACCTTGTGATAACCAACACTCTATTTAAGCACAAGGACACACACAAGAAGACATGGATGCACCCAAGATCCAAGCATTGGCACTTATTAGACTACATCATAGTCAGGCAGAGAGACATAAGGGATGTATTGGACACCAGAGCAATGAGAGGCGCGGACTGTGGCACTGATCATGTTATGCTGAGATCTAGACTAAGGATTTGGAGACGAAAACAGCACTGCAGGACGGGTGCGAAGCCACCACAGAAGCTAAACACTAGTGCACTGAAAGGCCAAAAGAAGCAGGAAGAACTTGCACAGGAAATGGATGACAACTTGAAAGACTGGGACAGCAACAACTCAGAAGAATGACATAGAAGAGAAATGGACAACACTGAAGGATGCGGTGGATCAGACTGCGAGTGATGTATTAGGTAGTACATCTCGCAGAATGTACTACCGGAAACTCAGTGCGGCTTTAGAAGTGGAAGAAGCACAGTGGACATGATTTTCTGCTTGAAACAGGTTCAAGAAAAGTGTATCGAACAGAATATGCCGCTTTATGTAGTCTTCATAGACTTCAGTAAAGCCTTCGATACTGTTTCGCGATAAGGACTTTGGCAGGTACTCAAGAAATATGGTTGTACAGAGAAGTTTGTCAGCCTGATCGAGGCACTCCATACAGGTATGCAAGCAAACATGACAATGAGTGATTCAGTATCTAAAGACTTTTCAGTAAGCAACGGGGTGAAACAAGGGTGTGTGCTGGCACCTACACTCTTCTCGCTATATCTGGCAGCCATGCTTGAGGTGGCCTTCAAAGACACTTCAGAAGGAGTATACATTCAAACAAGGAAAGACGCAGACTTGTTCAATGTGGCACAGTTTAAAGCCAAGAGTAAGACATCGATAAAGGTAGTAAGAGAAATGCTCTTTGCCGACGACAGTGTTCTAGTTGCACACAGCGTGGAAGATATGCAATCTTTAGTGGAGAAATTTACAAGAGCAGCTAGCCAATTCAGCCTCCAAATCAACATCAAGAAGACAGAGTGCCTTTATCAACCACCAAAGTTCCAATTATCAACATCACTACCAGAAGAGATCAGCATTGATACAGAGCCACTAGTCAAGTGCAAGACTTTCAAATACCTAGGGAGTACTGTTTCAGAGAATGCTAGGCTGGAGGATGAACTATCTCTCAGAATGGGAAGAGCGAGCGTTGTGTTTGGAAACTTGAGGGAGAGACTGTGGAACAATCGACATGTGTCTATCCATGTGAAATGCAAAGTGTACAGAGCAACAGTACTGGCTACTCTGTTGTACGGTGCTGAAACATGGACTGTCTACAGAGTGCAGGTGAAGAAACTCCACGCGTACATGATGAGACACCTTCGAGCCATAATGAACATTGCATGGAAAGACAAGATAACCAACACAGAAGTGTTGAAACGAGCTGGTCTACCATCAATGGAGGACATGCTAATACAGTTGAACCTGAGATGGCTCGGACATGTTGAGAGGATGGACCACCAGTGTCTCCCTCGGCAGTTACTCTACTCACAGTTATGCGAGGGCAAACGCAATCAGGGTAGACCAAGGCTCAGATTTAAAGACACTGTAAAAAGAAACTTGAAGAAGTTGGATATAGACAGGAGTTCCTGGCAGCAGAAGGCAAAGGACAGAGCTGTGTGGAGGAATCTGATCAGACCTAAATAAAACAGTCATTGTCGCCCACGACAGACTGCTATGATGATGATGATACTGGAAATTGGAAAACCATAAAATAACATTGGTTAAGAGAAGTGGATGCAATTTTATGAAGAAAATGATAATTAACTTTATGAAAATTTAGAAAATTAGTTTTACTCTGAAAAAGAACATAGATTAATGAAAGACAACATGCATTTTGAGATTCTGATGGGGGTTTACATGAAATTAGGTTAAAAGAACTTATACCAGGAATGTTCTGAAGAATTAAGGTAAATTAACAACAGACCGTCAGCCAAGCAGAATCATTGCATCCCAGTGGGTAGCAGGCGGGTCCACTGGATTCTGTTGGGAGACTGGCAGACAGGCTCCATACCACTGTTATGGCCTAATCCCAGGATCACAACGGGCTGTTCTCCAGCAAACTGGGTGAGGTCTTCTCTGATGCACTGAAGAAGGAATTAGTTTACTGTGCAAAATCCGATCAGAAAGTCAAAATGGAATAAAACACGCCACAGACCCATTTCTTCTGGTGTATGTGGCTTGACTGAGTTGGTTTAAACTTTAAAAAAAATTAAAATCTTCTTGCACGATGATTTAAAGAAAAAGATTAAAATAAGAAAAATTAATTTTAAAGAAAAACAGGATTTACACAGAGCCTGGGAGACTCTGGCCCTACTTAGAAGAGAGGAGCAGAGAAAGCTCCTTCCAGCTCGGCCACCGCTCCAAACTCTGAACAAAGGGCAATAACAATCAAGTTTTCTCTGGTGTTGCAAGGGTGATCCAAACTTCATGAAGCCTGAGCTGAACCAATTACATTTGAGCTTTGTTCAACAAAAGTAATAAACTCGACCTTAAAAGGAGATGAAGATAAATGTTAGGAGCCCATTGGTCAGTTAAAGTCTATGGTCTCTCACAGAGCAGAGAAAGGAGAGGGAGAGACATTTGATATGAGAAGTGAGACCCCCCCCCCCCTTTAACAAATGTTGCTGAATAAAGCATAAATTCCTTAAACTTTAGCGACAGATATTCTACTCACTAATAAGGGAACATACAATGCATCTACATTGTAACTAATTAATTTGTGATAGTAAGCATGCAAGAATTAATTTCTTCTTGAAAATAAGCACACATATCAAGTTATATCAAATCATTTCAATAAAAGCATTTGAAACCACATTGTCCATCCCAGAGTTCGACCATGTCTTCAGGAGCAGGTACTGTCTTAAATATGAATGAGTTCACTTGTTCAAAATGGCATAAATTCCACTGCAACGGAAAGCGTTAAATATTCCTGATTCGGCCACCAGATGGCACAGTGAAACTGGTTGTTTACTGGAAAGTCTTGGCTTCCCCATCTGGTTTATGTCACTCATAAGTCTGCTGATTAGGAACATTCCTTTGCCAAAGAGAAGAAAAGGGAGGTTGACTAGTCCTGGAGAAGGGATTCACTTTCTACTTTATGGCTGATGGATCGTGTTAGAGATCATAACATGTTCATAACATGAACATATCATGATCAGGCAGAGATCATAGGCCGTCTTATGATGTCCTATAAACGTGACAGACAGACAGACAGACAGACAGACAGACACACACACACACACAGATTTCTAGCTTTTATAGAGTGATGATAGAGGGGTTGCACCAACGTCACACGGGTCACGTGGCATGCTTCGCGCCATGGGGTATTCAAAGACCGCTATTGTTTTCTGAGCATTATTGTACTGTTGTGGAGAGAGGAATAACCAGGCGGAGCATTTCAGAGCAGAGCAAACCTTATTCTCTTCTCTCTCACATTCACAAGAATCTCAAGCATTAAATCTCAGAGAGCAGGCACCTCTCTTTTTATAGCATAACACTCCTCCACTACCTGGGGTGCTGCATTAACATACCAATCCCCCCACGACAATTCCCCTTGTCACCCAGCACCTTTGATCTGCATGATCTGCATCTCGCCCTGCCAGGCCCTTCAGTCTGAGTGGAAACCTACTGGGTGGAAACATACTGAGAGGGTTACCCCCCACCCCACGCCAGAAACTCAGACTGAGCCTTAAACTTCATGTCCTTTGGGCTTCAGCCTCCATCCGTAACTGCTGTAACAGGGGGTCAGCGGCTCCGAGGTGCTGCTGTGCCGGTGGGGGGTTCTTGGGGGTGCGTCCATCTGTGAGGGGACAATGGGGGGGGGCATCTTCAGCACGCCATTGTGACTGATCACTTCCGGCGCCACACGAGTCGGCTGCCCTTTCCAACAGCAGCTCAATTCTGAGTCTTTTTTTCCCTCCCTCTCTCTTTTTGATTCGTTTTTTTTCCACTCCATTTATATCACGGACACACAGATTGTCCTAAATGTCTCCTGAGCTGGTGGACAGAGCCACTGTTTATAGCAGGAGACGATACAGCAGGGAGGAGCTGCTAGCACTCAACCGCCACCCGGTGCTAACGGAAAAACTCGACATACCGAGGGAACTGAGGCGAAAACGCCGTGGCTGCCGGGCTGGAATAAGGCGGAGGACAAAAAATATAAGGTACAGACCCTCCCTTCCATCTATTGTCATGGGGAATGTACGGTCGTTACTGGGAAAGGTAGATGAGCTAGCGGCTATCTCCCGCTACGATAGCATATACCAGGATTGCTCTCTCCTTTTGTTTTCCGAGACGTGGCTAACTGAACTAGCAGCAGATGCTAACATTGAGCTGGAGGGTTTCCACATGATACGGGCAGACCGAACACCAGACAGTGGCAAAGCAAGGGGCGGTGGAGTGATAATGTATGTTAACAACAACTGGTGCAGACCAGGACATATCACTGTTAAACAACAACACTGCAGCAAAGACATTGAGTTGCTAGCTGTTAGCATGCGGCCTACATATCTCCCGAGTGAATACTCACACGTGATCTGCATTGTTGTTTATGCAAATCCGACGGCGAACGCTGGGACAGCGCGTGACGTCATCTATCCAGTAACCAGCAGGCTGCAGACAGAACACCCAGATGCTCTTCTCCTCATCTCAGGCGATTTCAACCATGTTTCACTATCTCCCATTCTACCCACGTTTACCCAGTATGTCACATGCCACATTAGAGACAATAAAACACTGGACTTATTCTACGCAAACACTAAGGAGGCCCGCCAGGCCTAAGGAGGCACTAAGGAGACCCGCCAGCCGGTCAGCATAGGACGGCAGGATGAAGCTCTTTTGGGAGCCGGAGTCCACGAGGAACCGTCTCCCCAAGCGGGAGTCTGTCACATAGAGCAGCTTGCTAGCTTCACCAGCGGTCGCAGCTGCTACCGACTGCCAGCCCTGGCGTTTCCCAAGCGCTTGAATTGGCACGGTGGCACGCATCGGCGTGCATCCTCTCCAAAACGGCGGTGGTAGAAGCAGAGCGTGTCTCTCCAATGCTTCTTGGCCTCCACTGCAGCCACCATCGCTGGCTCCTCACCTCCGCTGGCCGTCTCGCTGGGTTCCGACACCGCTGCGTTCACTGCGAGGGCTCTGGTGGTGAGGATAATCCAATCTGCCTCTTGTGCTAACGCCCGGTAGTTGCACGCAGCCAGCAGTGGCGAATTGGCAAGGACCGCCCTGGCTGCTGTCGGGATGTTCCAGAGGAAAAGGTGGGCAAAGAGGAAATGCCCATCATTTGTGCCCATCAACGTCAACATCTTCTCCATTAATTTGACCGCCGGCCCGTCTCCCAACTCGGAGCGTGTCAGGAGCCTCTCCGCTCTCTCACAGTCCAAGAGCGTGTAGCACCGGGTCAGCGCGGTTTTGAGAGCACCATATTTGCCGTGGGCTGTGGGCTGTTGGAGCAGGCTCTCCACCTGCTGAGTTGTGCATGCATCCAGTGCTGCAACCATGTAGTAGTATCTGATGTCATCTGCCGTTATTCCCCGGAGCGCGAACTGGGCCTCGGTGTGGAGGAACCAAGACTTCGGGTCGTGTAGCCAAAAGTCTGGGAGTTTGACCTGTGGTATATTGCATGTAATCAGTGTTCCATGATTGACTCAGTATCAGCCAGTCCTGAAGGGGGCACACTTTGTACCATCTCTGATGAACTCTCCACATGGCATGAGAGGAGCCATGGACCTTTGCTGTACACTGAGCTGGTTAATTGTTGAATAAAAGTGTTAAGATACACTCGCTGTCCTTTCTATTGTTAACCACAAGACATGACATGGTACCAGGAGTGACAGAACTTGCCTTCCAGTCAGCAGTTCAAGCTTATGAACGAGTGTGACGGTGAAAGGAGCCGACCTCGGAGTAAAGCTAAGTAAAGCTAACTGCTAACACAACTATAAGATGGATCAATTAAGGCCTCCTCCTCCATTCAAGCTGACGGGTAATGTGGAAGAGCAATGGAAGTGGTTTAAACAATGTTTCAGCCTGTACATTACAGCAATTGGAGCAGCTGACAAGAGCGGTGAGCAGAAAGTTGCACTATTCCTGACAGTAGCTGGCTCAGATGCTATCGATGTTTTCAATAGCCTCCAGCTAACAGCAGACCAATAAGATGACTATAATAAAGTACTGGAGGAGTTTGAGAAATTCTGCATGCCAAAGAGAAATGAAACCTATGAACAATATATCTTTCACAGTAGATGCCAGGCTGAATCAGAGACTATAGAAGAGTTTATAATTGACCTTAAACTCAAAAGTCAATCGTGCAACTTCGGACAGTTGACAGATTCATTAATCAGAGACCGCATAATTATTGGAGTTAGAGACAAGAGCCTTCGAGAGTGACTTCTGGGTGAAGGTGACTTAACACTGGAGAGAGCAATCCAGATATGTCAAGCTAAAGAGGCTACACAGAGTCGACTTAAAACAATGAACAGCGACAAAGCAAACAAGAAAGACTACAGCGTAGTAGTAGATTAGTTTATTTGACAGGGACAGTGCAATAAACATAGACAATTAATCAAAGACAATCAATCTGATGTGTTGCACGTAGAGTGTATAGCTATTAGCTAATTTGCAACTCTTGTCCCTGGATGGGCTAAACACGCTAAACAGCGTGGAGGCGGTTGTGAGGGGAAAAGTGAACCCCAGTGCTGCTAAAACAGAGAGAGGAAGGACAAGGCAGAGCAAAGGTGGCAGAGAGAGCCGCGCACCAGCAACAGGGAGCCACGCAGATGTGACAGCTGTGGAGGACAGCATCCACCACGCCAGTGTCCAGCTTATGGGAAAGAGTGTCACGCCTGTGGATGAAGGAACCACTTTGCACGGGCATGCAAGCAAGCCAAGCAGAGAGGGGCGATCCACAGCATAGAGGATGACAGTTGTGGCAGCACCGAAACAGGAGATCTCTTTATAGGTACTGTGGGAGCTGAGACATGTGATGAAGACTGGACAGCAAGCTACGAGGTAAATGGTACACAGATCCAGTTCAAGCTTGACACAGGAGCATAAGTGAACATTATTCCAGAGACAGACTTACAGCGCCTTAAGGTAAAACCTGTGGTGAATGAGAAACAAATTATAAGACTGAAATCATACAGCCGAGGACAGGTTCCCACTGTTGGCACATGTACATTGTCAGTGCATGTTAATGATGAATCAGATGAGATACCATTTGTGATTGTAAAAGGTAACAAAAGAGGCAGACTGTTCTCAGTCTGCCTAAGACCAAGATGGCGCCCACAGCGGTCGACATGGTGCTTCGCTGCGCTCTTTGTTTGTTTTTGTTTGTCAACTGTGTGTCTGCTTGCACTTATACCCGTGAAGAACTTCTAAATATCAGGACTTTCACCCCCACGGACCTCCTCCCAGTTTTTTTAGCCCCTGCCGCCGATCTGGTTCATTGCTTGGCTCGGAAAGTGAGACGGCGGAAGAGAGGTAGACGAGCGGGCGCTCTCGTGCGGCTTCGCAGGAGAGGCTCGCGAACGGCGCTGCCTGGCATATTTCTGTCCAATACCAACTCTCTCTCTAACAAGGTAGATGAACTGAGACTGCTGATGCGTTTTAGGGACCTCGCCTCCTCAGCTGCCCTCTGCTTTACTGAGACCTGGCTCCGGGAAAATATACCGGACAGCGCGCTGCGCCCCGACGGCTTCCAGCTCTTTCGTGCTGATTGTGACACAGAGCTTTCCGGCAAGACCACAGGAGGCGGAGTCTGCTTCTACATCAACTGCAGCTGGTGCTCTGATGTAACGGTAATTTCCAAACACTGTTCTCCCGCCCTGGAATTTCTTGTTATCAACTGCAAGCCTTTTTATTCCCCGCGGGAGTTTGCTTCTTTTATACTGATCGCTGTGTACGTCCCTCCCGACGCGGACACGCGCGAAGCTCAGCGCGTGCTCGCGGATCACATTCAACACACAGAGCGGAGTTTCCCAGACTCGCTGATTATTGTGGTTGGCGACTTTAATCAGTGCAATCTGAGCCACGATCTCCCCCGCTACAAACAGTTTATTAAATGCCCCACCAGAGGATTAAACACACTGGATCACTGTTACACCACAGTGAAAGACGCATATCGCGCTGTTCCTCGCGCTGCGCTGGGATTATCTGATCACGTGATGGTTCACCTCATTCCCACATACAGACAGAGATTGAAGCTCACTCAACCTGTTGTGAGCACTACGAAGAAACGGACCAGTGAAGCTGAGGAGAAGCTGGAAACGTGCATGGAAATATCTGACTGGGGCATGTTTAAAGGAGCCACGCATGATCTGGATGAGTACACGGACACTGTGAACTCATATATCCACTTTTGTGAAGAGATCATTCTTCCATCACGCACCAGGGTGAGTTACTCTAATGACAAACCCTGGTTCACAGCTAAGCTCAGACAGATCAGGAAGGAGAAGGAAGCAGCGCTGAAAAGTGGAGACAGGGACTGCTACAGGGAGGTTAAATACCGGTTTAACCGAGAGCTGAAGAGGGCTAAATCTGTGTATTCAGAGAGACTCCAGCAGCAGTTCACTGCTAATGATTCGGCTTCCGTGTGGAGAGGACTGAGGCAAATCACCAAATATTGGCCTCAGGCTCCTAAAGGTCAGGATGACAAAGCCCTTTGTCAAAGACTGTCCCAACACTATGCCCGTTTTGACACCTCGTCATCTGTGTCCAACTCCCCCCCTCCCTCCAGCTCCACAGCCTCCACAATCCCTACTTCATTAAAGGCACCCCCCCTCCTCCCCCCCTGCCCTTATCATCAGTGAGCAGGACGTGCTCAAACAGTTCTCCAGACTGAACCCGCGCAAGGCCCCCGGCCCGGACGGCGTGTCTCCCTCCACCCTGAGACACTGTGCGAAACAGCTGGCTCCTGTCTTCACAGACATTTTTAACACCTCCCTTAAGTTATGCCACGTGCCGTCCTGCCTCAAATCCTCCACCATCATCCCTGTCCCCAAGAAGCCACGGATCACTGGACTTAATGACTACAGACCTGTAGCGCTCACCTCTGTAGTCATGAAGTCCTTTGAGCGCCTGGTCCTGCCCCACCTCAAGTTCATCACCACCCCTCTCCTGGACCCGCTGCAGTTTGCCTACCGAGCCAACAGGTCTGTAGACGACGCAGTCAACCTGGCCCTCCACTCCATCCTGCAGCACCTGGACTCCCCGGGAACCTACGCCAGGATCCTGTTTGTGGACTTCAGCTCCGCATTCAACACCATCCGCCCCGCTCTGCTCCGGGACAAGCTGTCCCTGCTCAACGTGCCTGACTCCCTCTGCAGGTGGATCACCGACTTCCTGACGGACCGGAGGCAGCATGTGCGGCTGGGAAAGACTGTCTCAGACCCTACTAGCATCAGCACCGGATCACCCCAGGGCTGTGTACTTTCCCCCCTACTCTTCTCCCTTTACACCAACTCCTGCACCTCCAGCCACCAGTCTGTCAAGTTGATCAAGTTTGCGGACGACACCACCCTCATCGGGCTCATCTCCAACGGCGACGAGTCCGCCTACAGGAGAGAGGTGGCCCAGCTGGCGTCCTGGTGCAACAATAACAACCTGCAGCTGAACGCTCTGAAGACAGTGGAGGTGATTGTAGACTTCAGGAAAGTCACTACCCCTCTGCCCCCCCTCACCCTCTCAGGCTCTCCCATCACCACTGCTGATTCCTTCCGCTTCCTAGGCACTACCATCACCAGGGACCTCAAATGGGAGCCGACCATCAGCTCACTCATCAAAAAAGCCCAGCAGAGGATGTGCTTCCTGCGGCAGCTGAGGAAGCTCAAGCTACCCACCAAGATGTTAGTGCAGTTCTACACAGCCATCATCGAGTCCATCCTCACCACCTCCATAACCGTGTGGTACGCAGGAGCCACTGCCAGGGACAGACTAAGGCTGCAGCGCGTCGTGCGCACTGCTGAGAAGGTGATCGGCTGCAAGCTCCCATCTCTCCAGGATCTGTACATCTCCAGGACCTGGAGGCGTGCTGGCCGGATCATAGCCGATCCCTCACACCCTGGTCACGTACTGTTTGCCCCCCTCCCCTCTGGTAGAAGACTTCGGTCCATCCAGACTAAAACCTCCCGTCACATGAACAGCTTCTTCCCCTCTGCCATCAGACTGCTGAACACTAAGTGACTTATTGACTCTCATGCACTATGTACAGCAGCTCAACCAGACTCATGTCAATCATCACTGTTTTCTTCCTGCATTACCGACTGCACTATATAGTTCTCCACAGTATCTGCTGCTCGCTAATATATTTTAACTGCTGACCAGTATCACTTACTCTTATTCTACACTTTATTGCATGTATAGTTTATTTCTTTTATCTTTCATGTTTAATGTTGCAGCATTGCACCGAGACAAATTCCTAGTTTGTGTACTACATGAACAATGGCAATAAACCTGATTCTGATTCTGATTCTGAAAATACCGATTTGGGGTCTGAAGACATGTAATATGTTAGGACTAGTTAAAAAAGTGCAGGTTGTCTGTGAAAAGAAGACAGAGCCTCAGATTGAAAGAGTATCCAGATGTATTTCAAGGCATTGATACACTTTCCAGAGCTGTAGACAGCACTGAGAACTCGCAAGAGCGTGAGCACGATGATATGATTCATGTGAACCTAATCAGAAAATCATGCCCAGTGTCAGATGAAATGTTGACCGTCATAGGAAGAGCGACGGCTAAAGATGAAATACTGACTGAAGTAATCAGAGCCATCTCCAAAGGATACGACTCACGGTCTATTCCTTCTCCTTATGGACACTTTAGAGATGAGCTATCAGTTGTTGATGAAGTACTGTTTAAGGGCTCAAGAATCGTAGTACCTCAAATATTATGGGAAAACATGCTGATCAAGATACATGAAGGTCATTTAGGCATGGAGAAATGTAAAAGGAGGGCAAAAGCAGTCCTTTATTGGCCTAACATGAATGCCGACTGTCACGCCGCGCCGCTCATCAGCGGTGCCACCTGCACGCACACCTGCACATCATCAGCGGCGAGGAATATAAGCCGCCTCGCCCTGAGCTTCGGCCTGAAGCCGTCAGACTTCTCTACTCATCATCGTGAGTCAACCTTTCCTTCAGCACGACGCCTTCGGTAAGAAGCCCTTACCTCCTTTGTTTCCAGTCTGCTCCCCTGTGCACAGGTGGATTCCTTGGCGGCGGACAACGCCTCTCCCTCGCCATTCCTCGCTGCTGCACTGAGTCCTGCAGGTGGCTGTCTCCCGGGTCCTGTCCTTGTAGTGCCAGTCATCTGTCCCTTGCAGGTAAGCTCCTCTCTCGCTTATTCTCCTCCTGTGTTGGTGTGTGCCCGTCACCCTGTGTCTTTGTGCTCTTTCCCATAGGGTTGCCGGCTGTACGGTCTCCTGCCTCTGTGCCCGAAGCAGACGCCGCCACCAATACATTTACATCCCGCAGACACACATCCATTCACCCCTGTTGCTAATAAACTATTTGAACTTCTCTGAGCCTGTGTGTGTGCGTCTCCTGAGCCGTGCGTTATGTCAGTACGGCTTCAGCAGAGCGGCTCGGCAGACGGCGGGCTCGCACACCGGTTTTCCACTCTCGAGGCTCGAGTGGATCAATTAGCCTATCAGCAACAGGTGATTTTCAATCAATTGTTAAATTTGACTAATCGGTTGGGCCGCTTGGACCCCCAGCAGTCGTTCCCCCCGACTCGTCAGGGTGGCGCGGCTCCTGCTGCTCCAGTGGCCGTCCAGCAGGCTCCGAGTGCACCGGTTCGGCTCACACCCATTCCAACCCCCGCCCGCTTTAGCGGTAAGCTCGGCGGAGCGCGGGGGTTTATTATGCAGTGTGAGTCCGTTTTCCACCATGTGCCCGGAGATTTTCCCTCAGATCATAGCCGAATTGGTTATATCGGGAATCTCCTGGAGGGGCGAGCTTTAACGTGGACCTACGCCGTAATGGCGAGGCCCAGTTATGCCGCCCTCACATATGACCAATTCGTGAGGCGCTTCCTGGAGGTCTTTGACCATACTCCAACCGAGACGGTCCAGGTCGATCGGCTTCTCGCCCTCCAGCAGGGAAGCCGGTTGGCAGCGGACTACGCGGTCGACTTCCGGGTAGCAGCGGAGGAAGTAGGCTGGGAGGAACGCTCCCTCTGCGGCCTTTTTCTCCGCAGCCTCAATGATGATCTGAGGGATGAACTGGCTGGGCGGGATATTCCTGAGACGCTAGCGGAGCTGACATCCTTAGCGATTAGTTTGGATAACAGGCTGCGCGAGCGCTCCTCAGGGCGGAAGTCGTCTTCTTCTCGCCCTCGTGGAGCCTCGCCGCGCCTGTTCCAAGCTCGCCCCCTGGCGGCGCCGCCACCATCGTGCCCCGAGGAGTCGGAGCCGATGGTGAAGGGCTGGACAAAGCTTTCACCTGCGGAGAGACAACGCCGCCGTGAGTTGGATCTCTGCATGTATTGCGGAGATGACCAACACACGGTGAAGCTTTGCCCACGGAAAGCCAGTCGGTGGGGTCCGCGAGTCACTGTAGGGGGCCTTGCGGATCTCAATCGGTTAAACTCACACACTCAATTAATGCTGCCCATCCGTTTCTGCCACAACCCCACTGGGCACCTCACCCACGCACTGGTGGATTCGGGCGCAGAAGGCAGCTTCATTTCACAAAGCCTGGCAACCCGATTGGGCATCCGCTGCCAGGCACTCAAAGACCCCATCTCCCTGGTCAACCTCTCCCGTGCTTCCCTTGGGAGAGTCACACACCAGACCGTCCCGGTCCCGGTGATCATCTCTGGTAACCACCGGGAGGAGATAACCTTTCTCATCCTGCCCATCTCTGTGTCGCCCGTCATCCTGGGGTATCCCTGGCTACGCCTCCACAACCCTGTCCTGGATTGGAAGTCAGCTGGGGTCTCGGCATGGAGCACGTTCTGCATGGGCACCTGCCTTCAGTCCGCTGCCTGCTCTCCGTCCGCTTCTCCCCCCGCTACGGACGCAGCACCCCCGGACCTGTCCCTGGTGCCTCTGGAATTTCACGACCTGGGCATGGTATTCAGTAAGACCAAGGCCATGTCTCTCCCTCCTCATCGGCCCTATGACTGCGACATCAACCTCCGCCAGGGGGCACCCTTACCTTCTGGTCGGCTCTACAGTCTGTCGGCGCCGGAGAAGGAGATGATGAATGCCTACTTAAAGGAGTCACTGAGTGCTGGGATAATCCGCCCATCATCTTCACCCGTGGGGGCAGGGTTCTTCTTCGTTGGGAAAAAGGACGGATCCCTCCGTCCTTGCATTGACTATCGGGCCCTAAATGACATCACGGAGAGGGATCGTTACACCCTGCCCCTCATGGACACCGCTTTCCACTCCCTCCAGGGGGCAACCTGGTTCACCAAGCTGGATCTACGCAGCGCATACCACCTCGTCCGGATCCGGGAGGGAGATGAGTGGAAGACAGCCTTCCGTACCCCGAACGGCCACTTTGAATACCTGGTAATGCCGTTCAGGTTGACCAACGCTCCTGCCGTCTTTCAGCGCCTCATCAACGACGTCCTCCGGGACTTCATCGGCCTCTTTGTGTTCGTCTACCTGGATGATATACTCATCTTCTCCAAGTCCAGGGACGAGCACCAGGTCCATGTGAGGCGGGTCCTCCAAAGGCTGCTGGAGAACCGGCTATACGTGAAGGCTGAGAAGTGCGAATTTTTTGCTAGAACAACCTCCTTCCTGGGATTCGTCATCGCTCATGACCAGGTGCGTCCAGACCCAGAGAAGGTGAAGGCGGTGGTAGAGTGGCCTACACCTGCGTCGAGGAAGCAGGTGCAACAGTTCGTGGGATTCGCGAACTTCTACCGCCGCTTTGTTCCAAACTTCAGCACCATTGTCGGACCGCTGACCCGCCTCACGTCCCCTAAGGTCCCATTCCGGTGGACCGAAGAGGCCGCAGCTGCTTTTCAGGCGCTGAAGGCGGAGTTCTCCTCCTCCCGGGTCCTTCGCCAGGTCGACCCCGCGCTGCAGTGCATCGTGGAGGTGGATGCTTCGGACACAGGAGTGGGGGCGGTGCTATCCCAGCGGTCGCCTGACGACGGCGCCAAAAGGCCCTGCGCCTTCTTCTCCCGGCGCTTGTCCCCGGCGGAGAGAAATTACGACGTGGGGGACAGAGAGCTCCTCGCCATCAAGCTCGCGCTGCAAGAGTGGCGCCACTGGCTAGAGGGGGCGGACCTGCCGTTCATGGTCCTTACGGACCACAAGAACTTGGAATATCTTCGATCTGCCAAGCGCCTGAACGCCCGCCAGGCGCGCTGGTCCTTGTTCTTCGCCAGGTTCCAGTTCTCCATCACCTTCAGGCTTGGCTCTAAGAACGGCCTGCCCGACGCCCTCTCTAGGCAATTCGCCCCCGAGGAGTCGGAGGACGCGCTCCACACCATCCTGCCCAGGTCGTGCGTCGTGGGAGCCATCTCCTGGGACATAGAGAGCAAGATCCGGAAGGAGGTGGAACCTGACCCTGGCGGCGGACCAGAGGGAAGACTATTCGTGCCATCAGCGGTTCGAGGGGAGGTCATCCACTGGCTACACACCTCCAGGCTCACCTGTCACCCTGGCTCCTCCCGGATGATAGATCTCCTCCAGCGGTCCTTTTGGTGGCCAGGCCTGCGGAGGGATGTGGCCCGCTACGCCCGGGCTTGTCCAATTTGTGCCACCAATAAGTCGGGAAACGCCCCTCCAGCGGGTCTGCTCCAGCCCCTGCCCGTCCCTGGCAGGCCCTGGTCACACATTGCCCTGGAATTCGTCACCGGACTCCCAGTTTCCAACTTCTACGACACCATCCTGACCATCGTGGATCGCTTCTCCAAGGCGGTGCACTTCGTTCCCCTGCGAGGTCTCCCTACTGTCCTGGAGACGGCGGACCTCCTCATCCAACACGTGGTCAGGCTGCACGGGATTCCGGTGGACGTGGTCTCGGACCGGGGGCCCCAATTTTCCTCTGAGGTTTGGAAGTCGTTTTGTAACGCCATCGGAGCCAAGGTGAGCCTCTCCTCCGGCCATCACCCCCAATCCAACGGGCAGTGCGAGCGGACCAACCAGGAGCTGGAGGCTGCGCTCCGCTGTGTGACTGCATCCAAACCCCCGTCCTGGAGTAACCATCTTGCCTGGGTTGAATACGCCCACAACACCGCTCGCTCTTCTGCTACAGGGATGTCCCCCTTCAAGGCGTCCCTGGGTTACGACCCCCCGCTGTTCCCGGCGCAGGAGAGTGAGGTAACTGTCCCGTCAGTTAGGGCGCATCTCAGGCAGTTCCGCTCCATCTGGGCATCTGCGCGTAATGCGCTTTTACGCACAGCGGAGCGCAACAGAACTGTGGCGGACCGGCACAGAAGACCTGCCCCGGCGTACAGAGTTGGGCAACGAGTCTACGTGTCGACCCAGGACATAACATTGAAAGGCGAGAGGAGGAAGCTGGCACAGCGCTTTGTGGGACCCTACCCCATCACCCGGATCATCAACCCGGTAGCTGTGCGTGTGGCTATTCCCCCCCTCCCTCCGCATCCATCCCACCTTCCACGTGTCTAAGGTGAAGCTGGCAGTCTCCAACCCCCTTTGCCCTCCTCCTGCTGCGCAACCCGCGCCCCGGATGGTTGGTGGCCATCCGGCCTGGGCCGTCTCTTCCATCCTGGACTCCCGGCGCCGGGGTCGTGGGTTGCAGTACTTGGTGGACTGGGAGGGCTACGGGCCTGATCATCAACAGTGGGTGCCCCGGTCGTTTGTGTTAGACCCCTCGCTCATCGCTGATTTCCACCGAGCGCACCCAGAGAAGCCATCGCCAGGAGGCGCTGCTAGAGGGGGGAGTACTGTCACGCCGCGCCGCTCATCAGCGGTGCCACCTGCACGCACACCTGCACATCATCAGCGGCGAGGAATATAAGCCACCTCGCCCTGAGCTTCGGCCTGAAGCCGTCAGACTTCTCTACTCATCATCGTGAGTCAACCTTTCCTTCAGCACCATGCCTTCGGTAAGAAGCCCTTACCTCCTTTGTTTCCAGTCTGCTCCCCTGTGCACAGGTGGATTCCTCGGCGGCGGACAACGCCTCTCCCTCGCCATTCCTCGCTGCTGCACCGAGTCCTGCAGGTGGCTGTCTCCCGGGTCCCGTCCTTGTAGTGCCAGTCATCTGTCCCTTGCAAGTAAGCTCCTCTCTCGCTTATTCTCCTCCTGTGTTGTTGTGTGCCCGTCACCCTGTGTCTTTGTGCTCTTTCCCATAGGGTTGCCGGCTGTACGGTCTCCTGCCTCTGTGCCCAAAGCAGACGCCGCCACCAATACATTTACATCCCGCAGACACACATCCATTCACCCCTGTTGCTAATAAACTATTTGAACTTCTCTGAGCCTGTGTGTGTGCGTCTCCTGAGCCGTGCGTTATGTCACCGACATTGAAAGAAAGGTCAGGGCCTGTGAAATGTGTCAAAAATACCAGACAAGACAGATTAAAGAGCCAATGTGGGTGGATGAGACAGATGCAGCAAATCCATGGCAGAAAGTTGGCACTGATCTATTCACATTGGGGGGCAAGAACTATCTTCTCATAGTGGATTATTATTCACACTATCCTGAAATGGCTTTACTGAAGGACACTACAGCTGAAACTGTGATCACTCACATCAAGTCAATTTTTGCACGACATGGCATACCTGATGTGGTGAGATCTGATAATGGTCCACAATTCAGTAGTGCTGAATTCAGTGGATTCTCAAAACTCTATGGGTTCAGACACATCACCTCAAGCCCTGTGTATCCACAATCTAATGGGCTGGTGGAAAATGGTGTAAAAATTGTCAAGCGTCTTGTTAAAAAAGCAATTGGCTCACAAACTGATCTTTGTTTGGCATTGCTGAACTACAGAGCCACACCTTTGAAAAATGGGCTATCACCTTCAGAGTTGCTGTTTAATAGAAAACTCAGAACGAGACTACCATCACTGTTAGAAACCGAAAAGAACAGCAGACTCATTCACACAAAAGGAAGGAAGAAACAGGTGCAGAAAAGGTACTATGACAGATGTAACCCTTGCCTTATGTTAATTAGGTAAGGGAAATTATCAAGTGTAGACCAGCTGCTAGGTTCGTAAGGGTTACAATAGGGAATTAAAATGAGTGTGGAATGAAATGGCTGGAGGCAAGAAATGAGCAATAATGGTTGTGACATGTTTCGGGACCCAGGAGACAGACACTGACACGGGCAAATTAGTGAACAATAATCTTTATTAGAGTGAAAGGGTGTGTAGTGCAAGTGTGAGTGCGTGGATAGAGTTCTGGTCACTGGAGCTGAGCACCCTGGACGGAGACCCGGCAACCCTGGAACATACAAGCACAAACAATTACTTTTGTCCCACGCAAATGACAAGCTACAAGTAGTAAGGCTTACTTGGGAGAAGCACAGGTTACGTCCTGCTGAGAACCAGCGGCCGTGCAACGTGGAGGTGAAGGCGTCCGTGAACGTGCTGAGGCTTCCACCCGTGACTGTGACAAGGGCAGGTTTTCCAGAGACTCCGGCTGTGACACCACAGACCGGGATGATGACAATCCAGATGATGACAAGACGAGTGATTCCACAGAACGTGATGACGATGACAATCCAGATGATGACAAGGCGAGTGATTTCACAGAACGTGGTGACGATGACAATCCAGATGATGACGAGGTAAGTGATTCCACAGAACGTGGTGACGATGACACAACTGATGCTGATGACGAAAACTCCACCGGTAACGGTGGCCAGTACTCCTGCAACTGATATAGCAATAATTCAAGAATTTGAGGAGCAAGACGTACCGGTAGTCGTGGTGGTAGTGAACCGCTACGTGAGCGTGTTGGCGTAACCCCGTCAGCTGGGGACGCAGGTCCGCCGCCAAGGGAGTCCACCTGTGCACAGGGGAAGAGGTTAGGTGTAGAATAGCAAACAGCTCTCTTACGTGCTTGACTCTGAACAGAAGTCCTTGACGAGGTGAGAGAAGTTCTTGACGAGGCCAGAGAAGTTCCTGACGAGACCAAAGAAGTTCCTGACGAGACAGTTTCTGACGAGACAGTTTTTGACGAAACAGTTTCTGACGAGACAAGAGAATACCTTGACGAGGCCAGAGAGCGGAGTTCAGGTTCTTTCTCCGACGAGGAGGACAGACGACTCCGTGCCGGGCTGTCAGCAACGCTGGCTTTTAACAGCTGCTGATTAACACCTGTGGATCTGTGCGCAGCTGGAGTTAATGACGCCAATGACGGCCCAGAGGCCGCCATGACAGTACTCCCCCCTCTAGCAGTGCCTCCAGGCACCTGCCCAATCCTACCTGGATTCGCCCGGTGGAAGTCGCGAATCAGCTGCTTATCCAAGATCAACGCTGGGCGAATCCAAGACCGATCCTCCGGTCCAAAGCCCTCCCAGTTCACCAAATACTGAAGGCCACGACCCCGCCTGCGAACATCCAAGATGGCAGTCACCCCCCAGGCCGGATGGCCATCGATCATCCTTGGGGGTAGGGGTGCCGCGGGAGCAGGACACAGGGGGTCAGAGACGTAAGGCTTGACCTGGGAGACATGAAAGGCGGGGCAGATACGCATCGAAGAGGGGAGAGACAAGCGCACAGACGCAGGGTTAACAATACGATTAATGGTGTAAGGACCAATGAAGCGTTTAGTAAGCTTACGTTTTTCAGCCGGCACACCAATATTCCGGGTTGACAACCAAACCTTCTGACCCACCTTATAGTCCGGGGCGGGTCTCCTATGCCGGTTGGCGACCTGGATATTACGTTCAGTGGTCTTCAACAAGGCTTGGCGAGCGAGGAGCCAAACTCGCTGGCAGCGCTTAATATGTGCCTGGACTGAAGGAACCGCTACCTCCTTCTCCTCCTCAGGAAACAACGGAGGATCAAACCCACAAGAAGCTTTAAACGGGGAGACGCCCGTGGCCGTGGAGATCGTGGCGTTGTGAGCGTACTCAATCCAGGGCAGGAACTTGCTCCAGGATGATGAGCAGGAGGAGATGACACAACGGAGGGCGGCCTCCAGCTCCTGATTAGCCCTCTCGCACTGACCATTACTTTGGGGATGATAGCCAGAAGAGAGGCTGGCAGTGGCTCCTAGTGCCGCGCAGAAGGCCTTCCAAACTTGAGATAAAAACTGGGGTCCTCGATCAGACACAATATCCGCAGGGATGCCATGAAGATGGACCACGTGTTGCACCAGGAGGTCCGCAGTCTCCTGGGCCGAAGGCAGACCCCGAAGTGGCACAAAATGGGCCGCCTTCGAGAACCGGTCTACAATGGTTAACACTGTGGTGTAGTCATCTGAGGTGGGTAACCCAGTCACAAAATCCATTGCTACATGAGACCAGGGGCGTGAAGGAACTGGTAACGGATGTAGTAAGCCCGCCAGGGGAGATGATGTCATCTTCCCGGTGGCGCACTGAGCGCAGGCCCGGATGTAGCCAACAACGTCCTTCCGCAACCCTGGCCACCAGAAGGTCCTTTGGAGAAGATCCACAGTCCGACCCACTCCAGGATGACAAGCCAACTTAGAAGTGTGACCCCACTCAATCACCTTGCCTCGGACAGCGCGTGGAACAAACAAGCGGCCCGGGGGCCCCCCCAGGGTCCGGCTCAGTCTTCTGGGCCTGGCGAACCGTCTTGCAGATTCCCCAGGACAGGGCGCCCACGACGCAGGAAGGCGGCAGGATAGGGGTCTCCTGGTCCTCCGAGGATGGGGGGTCAAACTGCCGAGAGAGAGCGTCCGGCTTACCGTTCTTGCTTCCCGGCCGGTACGTGATGGTAAAATTAAACCGGCCGAAGAAGAGGGACCAGCGAGCCTGGCGTGCATTCAGGCGCTTAGCCGTCCTGAGGTACTCCAGGTTACGGTGATCAGTCCAAACCACGAACGGCTGAGCAGCCCCCTCCAGCCAATGTCTCCATTCCTCCAAGGCCAATTTCACAGCCAGTAACTCCCTGTCCCCAATGCTGTAGTTCCTCTCTGCAGGGGAGAGACGATGAGAGAAAAAAGCACAAGGGCGAATCTTACCATCCATAGGAGATCGTTGGGAGAGTACTGCTCCAACTCCCGCATCAGACGCGTCCAACTCCACCAAGCATTGAAGCTTCGGGTCCACCTGGGTAAGGACTCGGGCCGAGGCGAACTCCCTTTTGAGCTTCTCAAATGCATCGGCTGCTTCCTCACTCCAGCAAAATGGAATCTTAGGGGAGGTGAGAGCAGTCAAAGGACGGGCAATATTACCAAAGTTAGGCATGAACCTCCTATAAAAATTAGCAAACCCCAGGAACCCTTGAAGCTGCTTTCTGGAGGTGGGTGCAGGCCATTCCACCACTGCTTTGACCTTGGCAGGGTCAGGAAGCACCTGATTCCGAGCAATAATAAATCCAAGGAAGGAGGTCTGATCAGTGTGAAACTCACATTTCTCGGCCTTGACGAACAGCTGGTTCTCCAGGAGGCGCTGTAATACCCTGCGGACATGCACCCGATGTTCCTCTAGTGTGCGGGAGAAGATGAGGATATCATCAAGATAAACGAAAACAAATGAGTTCAAAAAATCCCGTAGTACATCGTTAATCAAACGCTGGAAAATGGCTGGGGCGTTAGTTAACCCAAACGGCATTACCAGGTACTCAAAATGACCGCTGGGGGTCCGGAAAGCCGTCTTCCACTCATCTCCTTCTCTAATGCGCACTAGATGGTATGCATTCCTGAGGTCCAGTTTAGTAAACCATGATGCCCCCTGGAGGGAGTCAAACGCAGTGTTCATCAAGGGCAGAGTATATTTATCCTTGACCGTTATTTCATTCAGCCCCCGGAAGTCAATACAGGGGCGTAGTGAACCGTCCTTCTTTCCAACAAAGAAAAATCCGGCCCCCACGGCCGAAGACGACGGGCGGATGATACCAGAGGCCAAGGATTCTTTAATGTATGTATCCATGGCCTCGCGCTCCGGGGCTGATAGGCTGTAAAGGCGGCTAGCAGGTAGAGGGGCCCCAGCCTTCAGATTGATGGCGCAGTCATACGGACGATGGGGTGGTAAAGACAACGCCCGAGATTTGCTGAACACTTGCCCCAAGTCATCATAAACCTCAGGTACCTTAGATAAATCCGGTGGAGATGAATCGGGCAGAGGCACTTTCACGGATGGGGCGCACGCCGCTGATTGGAGACAGGCACTAAGGCAGAACGTACTCCATGCCGTTATTCTCCCAGCTTGCCAATCAATGGTGGGGTTATGTAGGCGCAGCCTATCCCAGAATAACGGGCGAAGAGGAAACGGGCAGCACTAAGAACTGAATCTCCTCCCTGTGATTTCCTGAGACAATTATAGACACAGGCGCTGTCTGAAGGTTAATGGTAGTCAACGACGCCTTCGACAGGGTGATCAATCTGACAGGGGGTTCTAAAGTCTGACAACTAAGGCCCATCCGGGTTGCCAGGTCTCTAGAAATGAAATTCTGCTCAGCTCCAGAATCAACTAACGCTAGTGTGGAGTGTTCTGTGTGAATATGAATGAGTCTGAGGGGTAAATGACAACAAGTAAGGGGTTCCTCTGTGTTCTTGCCCGTGAATCCCCCTACTGCGATCCACGGGCCTTCCCTTTTAACTTACTAGGACATTTGGAAACCCCATGTGACTCCTTCCCACAATAGAAACACAGGCCTTGATCCCTACGGTGTTGTTTCTCAGCTGCTGACACTTTAGAATGGCCAACAATCATGGCTTCCTGATCCGGGGCTTTTTCTGACGCGGGTAAAGCGAGAGGAAGAGAGTCAGGGACACGAGGGCGGGGTTTAACCGGACGGGAAGTAACTCGCCGACCAGCCGCCCATTCCCTTAACCTACTATCGATACTAACTGCTAAAGCAATTAAATCTTGCAAGTTATCTGGTTTATCCCGTGCCGCTAACTCATCCTTTAGCTCGTCGTTGAGACTACGTAGAAAAATACCACAAAGAGATGGCTCCCCCCACCCAATCTCTGCGGCCAAGACCCGGAAGTCAATGGCGTAATCTGCAGCTGATCTCTTTCCCTGCTGTAGGCTTAAAAAATGTTCTGTCAACACCTCTCCCCTATCCGTGTGATCAAATACAGACAGAAACTCAGACACAAACTCCTGGTAGGTAAGCAGAGAATAGCTAGGTCTAGCCATGATCGAATATGCCCAGTCCAAGGCTCTACCTGCCAGCAAATTTATGACATAGCCTATCCGGCTAGAGTCGAGAGAAAAATCCCCCGGCACACGCAGAAAAACTGATTCACACTGTAAGATGAATCCTCGGGCTTCCCCGAGTTTTCTGCTGAACCGGGCAGGTGTTGGAATAGGAGTGAGGCGAGAGGATGAGGAGGTGTTAGCTTGTCCTGACGCTAAGCCTGCAGGGGCTGAGGTATTTGCGGTCGGGGGAAATGTTTGGTGTCCCTCCAGACGATCCAGCCGACCATTAATTTGAGTTAATTGATTCACGATTACTGTCTGCTGGTGGGCTAGCAAATCTACCCCGGCGCTAAGAGTGTTAATTAAGTGCGACAGTGAGCTGTCCGCTGGGTCAACGTGACGGAGTCGTACTGACATGTTTCGGGACCCAGAAGACAGACACTGACACGGGCAAATTAGTGAACAATAATCTTTATTAGAGTGAAAGGGTGTGTAGTGCAAGTGTGAGTGCGTGGATAGAGTTCTGGTCACTGAAGCCCAGACGGAGACCCGGCGGAGACCGGACGGAGACCTGGACGGAGACCCGGCAACCCTGGAACATACAAGCACAAACAATTACTTTTGTCCCACGCAAATGACAAGCTACAAGTAGTAAGGCTTACTTGGGAGAAGCACAGGTTACGTCCTGCTGAGAACCAGCGGCCGTGCAACGTGGAGGTGAAGGCGTCCGTGAACGTGCTGAGGCTTCCACCCGTGACTGTGACAAGGGCAGGTTTTCCAGAGACTCCGGCTGTGACACCACAGACCGGGATGATGACAATCCAGATGATGACAAGACGAGTGATTCCACAGAACGTGATGACGATGACAATCCAGATGATGACAAGGCGAGTGATTTCACAGAACGTGGTGATGATGACAATCCAGATGATGACGAGGTAAGTGATTCCACAGAACGTGGTGACGATGACACAACTGATGCTGATGACGAAAACTCCACCGGTAACGGTGGCCAGTACTCCTGCAACTGATATAGCAATAATTCAGGAATTTGTGGAGCAAGACGTACCGGTAGTCGTGGTGGTAGTGAACCCGCTACGTGAGCGTGTTGGCGTAACCCCGTCAGCTGGGGACGCAGGTCCGCCGCCAAGGGAGTCCACCTGTGCACAGGGGAAGAGGTTAGGAGTAGAATAGCAAACGGCCCTCTTACGTGCTTGACTCTGAACAGAAGTCCTTGACGAGGTGAGAGAAGTTCTTGACGAGGCCAGAGAAGTTCCTGACGAGACCAAAGAAGTTCCTGATGAGACAGTTTCTGACGAGACAGTTTTTGACGAGACAGTTTTTGACGAGACAGTTTCTGACGAGACAAGAGAATACCTTGACGAGGCCAGAGAGCGGAATTCAGGTTCTTTCTCCGACGAGGAGGACAGACGACTCCGTGCCGGGCTGTCAGCAACGCTGGCTTTTAACAGCTGCTGATTAACACCTGTGGATCTGTGCGCAGCTGGAGTTAATGACGCCAATGACGGCCCAGAGGCTGCCATGACAGGTTGTTATTTATAGGAAAAAAGTGAGCAATATATACAGACAATTTACCACTATACAAATATGCAACGGCCGGTATGAAATAAAACCCCAAAGATGTCCTACTGAGCTCAGTGTTTGTTTGTCCATTTGGTTTAGTCGTTTGACCAGTCAAGATATCTTGTATCTCCAGGCTCAGGTTTCTTTTCCTCTTTTAAAGCGGCGACTAGGGTTGTTACCACTTTGAATCTTGGGCACTGGAGAGAGGAAGGATGCTCTTCAATCGAGATCTTGGTTAGATCTCAGTTCAATCTCGGTTCAGTCTCGGGTCAGGCTCGCCATCTCCATTCGGAGAGAATCCAGGATCTAGAAGGTTCTTGATCGGCAATCAAAAAAACCTAGCCTGCACGACAATAATGGTATTATTGTTTACAGCTAGAGTAATTCGTCTTCCAATCCCTTCTTATATAACACCATAGCTTAGTGTTTAAATTCTTCTCTCATATTACTATTATCACAATCCAGCAATATAGTAATATCTTACATTTCACATCTTACATCTTACATGCATGTGTTCTTTTTCTCATAATCTCTCTGGTAGCACATGAAATACCCTTTTTTCATGTAACCAATCAAATGAATTCCTCTGTTCATCTCTACATCATTTAACCATGAAATTATGATTAATCCTCTCTAACCTTGTCTCTATAAATCATGAAATGAAATACAATTAATTTATCACATAACCAGGGAATATACTGTCCCATCACTTCCAATATTCCCTTTTAAAAATCAGTAAAATCTGGTCTGAGCTACTGGGTTTAGCATAACTTATGCTTTTACATAGGGAACCAACACCATGTGCTTTTAGCATCAACTTACACATTTCATTTGACAGAAATAGTGCATAAGAACTAAAAGTACTTCAGCATACTGTTGGGAACTGAAATCACATTTAGGAAAACCATACAGACACAAAGACAGCCTTTTCCATTGCTTTTAAACAGGAAAAAATCCACTCGTGAATAGCATTAGCATAACGCTAGCATTAGCATGTATCTGACTCACCAAGATGAGGTTTCAGTGTGAACACAGCAAAAGTCACCGCTTCACGGCCTCTCAAGCTCGTGCTCCCGTCAACTTAAGATAATCAAGGTTGCAAATTAGCATTTGGAGAGTGTTTAGATCCATTTATAGCATCTTTCTGGATGAAACTCACCAAGAAGAGGTATCTGTGTGAACCAGACCGCTTCACAACCTCTCTCGTCCGTTCTCATGTCGTGAAAGACCGATTTCCAGCAGAGCGCCTCAGCACTTTGCTCGGAAGGCGGTGCTAATATCACTCTTAACGAATGGAAAGACCCAGATCACCCAACGTGACCATGAAACGGAAATTTAAAAGTTGGATGACGAGGATCGCACTTCCTCTTCCCCAAGATAGTCGGTTTTCAAAATAAAATCACACAATTGTATTAATACAATTGACATCTGAGGAAAAAAAAGGGTCATTTTCTCAACTGGGTTACACTCTCCTGCGCTAAATATCATGCACGTCCCGTTGCATGTGCAACCAAGACTGTCCATCGTCAGTATTGGTTGAGTTGTAATGTGATCATTTTCAGTATTGTCTCCATCCGGTATCATTTATGGGCGGAACTACAACGGTATCTGGTCGTCGTCGAACCTCCGACTTTCGTTTCTCTTTTGGCTTTGTACTGAGTGTACTTTGTGAGTTTTGAGCTTTTGGTTCTGCAGTTAGTTTTACTAGTTGCGTTTGAATTTCTGCAACTTGTTTTGAGAGTTCTTGGAGTGAGTTTAGCGTGATATTGTCCTCATCTTCATCTGAACTGCATTGCACAGTTTGCACGTGGGATTGTTGCAATTTGGACATAGCAGGATAAGTCAAGATTAATTCTACACTGGAGCTCCAAGTATCATAATCTAGCTCATAAGTTGGTCGGAGGTCTTTACCAGAAAAAGCTCCGAGCTTTTGTGAAAACGGCTGCACGGAAAAATCTTCCCTTTTTACAATGTGCTCAACTACCACACGTTGCACTTCTGGGGGATTTAAATCATGTGCAGAAATGGTGGGCATACTTTGAGCTGGGGTGCTTGCCGTGTGATTCGACTGGTTAGTTGGCTGTGTACCTTGAATACTGGGCTCAGCTGCAGAAGGCTGAGGTTGAGGTTCATCTAAGAAAGCTTCAGGTAAGTTATCAGGTAACTTAACTTGCTCTGATTGATCATTTTCAGATTCTTTGATTGCCTCAGACATCCGTAACATCACGTATTTCAGGACATCTGCAAAATCTCTGCCCCTCATCTCCGCTAGGTTTTTAATGTTAGTGAGAAATGACTTGGTCCTTTCGCTCCCTACACAGTGCGTATAAACACTGGCAAGAGATTGTATCATATAGCTGACTCCACTATCAGATACATGAGTACATGGCAATGGGTCAAGAGTTTCAAAAGCAATACCCGAGTGATACTCAAAAATGGCACTCTGGAAAAACTCAGACTTACTGTTACTTTTATGACTCTCGAAATCGATCCAAACCATTTCAAAAACTCAGTCACTTCATCAAGTTGCTCATCTCCAGCGATTTCACTCACTATCACTGCATTTGGAATTTTCACAGACTCACGTTCAACAATATCCATTGTGGGTACGTATAGGCTTGAAATAACGTAAGGGAGAGAAAAAAAAAAGGGCTCCTGGCTGGGCTCGCCACTTCTTATTGTAACCCTTGCCTTATGTTAATTAGGTAAGGGAAATTATCAAGTGTAGACCAGCTGCTAGGTTCGTAAGGGTTACAATAGGGAATTAAAATGAGTGTGGAATGAAATGGCTGGAGGCAAGAAATGAGCAATAATGGTTGTTATTTATAGGGAAAAAGTGAGCAATATATACAGACAATTTACCACTATACAAATATGCAACGGCCGGTATGAAATAAAACCCCAAAGATGTCCTACTGAGCTCAGTGTTTGTTTGTCCATTTGGTTTAGTCGTTTGACCAGTCAAGATATCTTGTATCTCCAGGCTCAGGTTTCTTTTCCTCTTTTAAAGCGGCGACTAGGGTTGTTACCACTTTGAATCTTGGGCACTGGAGAGAGGAAGGATGCTCTTCAATCGAGATCTTGGTTAGATCTCAGTTCAATCTCGGTTCAGTCTCGGGTCAGGCTCGCCATCTCCATTCGGAGAGAATCCAGGATCTAGAAGGTTCTTGATCGGCAATCAAAAAAACCTAGCCTGCACGACAATAATGGTATTATTGTTTACAGCTAGAGTAATTCGTCTTCCAATCCCTTCTTATATAACACCATAGCTTAGTGTTTAAATTCTTCTCTCATATTACTATTATCACAATCCAGCAATATAGTAATATCTTACATTTCACATCTTACATCTTACATGCATGTGTTCTTTTTCTCACAATCTCTCTGGTAGCACATGAAATACCCTTTTTTCATGTAACCAATCAAATGAATTCCTCTGTTCATCTCTACATCATTTAACCATGAAATTATGATTAATCCTCTCTAACCTTGTCTCTGTAAATCATGAAATGAAATACAATTAATTTATCACATAACCATGGAATATTACGGATGTGATTTGGGGTTGGGGAAATTATCTGAAAATTTAGCAGGGTGTCTGGGGTCCGGGGCAGAGCCCTGGTGGGGGGGCAAGGGGGGCAAAGCCCCCCGAAGCTCCTGGGTTTTTATGATTTTTAAGTACCAGAACTGTGCTTAAATGACATAAAACAAACAGCTGAATGTCACTTATTACTGTATAATATTGACTTATGTCCCAAGAAGATAGAATTTCTAAAATATCCCAACAAGCATTATTTTTTTTTTTTTTTTAGATTTTAGTATACTTTATTGATCTCCAGAGAGGAAATTGAGGGTCATCCACCACCTGGATGGATGAAGCAGCCACGATACGGCGCTATCCCTTAACCATTCACATACACATTCACACCTAGGGCCACTTTAGAGTCTCCAATTAACCTAACCTGCATGTTTTTGGCCTGTGGGAGGAAACCGGAGAAATCCCGGGGTAAACCCACGCATACACGGGGAGAACATGCAAACTCCACACAGATCACTGTTGGTCAGGGGCTGGGATCGAACCCACGATCCCCACGATCCCCCGGCCAAGGGTAAACTGTGCTGCCACAGTGCTAACCACTGCGCCACCGTGCAGCCACTGTGCGCCATTATCCATCACACGTGTGGCGTTAAAAATATTTTTTAAATAAAGTCCAAAACATCTTCAGCAGGCAAGATGAAGAAAAGTGAAAAGTGAACTCCTGTGGCAGATATAAGGCATTTGATCGCCTCTAAGGCGTTTGATCATGTTAATCACAGGATATTGTTTAGGAAAATGATTGACAGGGGGGTTCCCAAGTACTTAGTACGTATCCTGATTTACTGGTACGCACATCAGAAGATGCTGGTGAAATGGGGGAAGAGTCATTCATCCCCATTTGGTGTGAGCAGTGGTGTCAGACAGGGCAGTATATTGTCCCCTATTCTATTTAATCTTTATATGGATGAGTTGTCAAAACAACTGAATGCCTGTAAAACTGGGTGTTTAATAGGGAATAAGTTAGTGAATCCTTTTATGTATGCTGATGATCTAGTTATTCTCAGTCCAAGTAGTGCTGGTCTTCAGGAGTTATTAAGAGTGTGTACTGCTTATGGAGAGGAAAATGACATAAAATATAATACAAATAAGAGTTGTGTGCTGATTTGCCGCACTAAAGAAGATTTGTTAATGAAATTCCCTGTCTTTGAATTGGCAGGCAGGGAATTAATTGTCAGGGATAAAATTAAATATCTGGGACATTTTATTGATGATAGAATGACTGATGATGATGATATTTTCAGACAACGCTGCAAAATCTACATGCAAACAAATATTCTTGCACGCAGGTTTGGTTTTTGTTCAGATGAGGTGAAACTGGTTCTTTTTAAAACCTATTGTACACCTTTATACACTGCTCATTTATGGATAAATTATAGGAAACAAAGTATGCAGAAATTACAGGTTGCTTACAATGATGCTTTAAGAATTTTACTTAAAAAGCCTCGATGGTGCAGTGCTTCCGAGTTATTTGTCTCATCACGTGTAAATACACTGCATGCAGTAATAAGGAATCTTATGTATAAATTCATCTGTCGGCTTGATGTATCTAGAAATGAAATCATTCAAGTCATGTCTAGCATTAAGCTCAGTTTTATTCGCTGTCAGTCACAGTTTAGAAGGCACTGGTACAGTAGTCTTTTTAAAGTCTGTACTGTCTTTGTACTTCTTTTAGTAGTTGTGTCTTATTGTTTTGTAACTTTTTGATTGTTTTTCTTATTATCTGTTTTGAACTGTCTTATTTTATTTTGTTTATTTATTTATTTTATTTTATTTTATTTTTGATGGACCATGAGTCTGGAATAAAGTCTTTGATTGATTGATTGATTGATATAAAGGTCTACATTTAACCATGAGAAACTCCAGGTTAGCTGAGCAGTGCCTCCCAACAGTGACAGAGTTCATGCACCAAGCCTTGTTAATATAAATGCATACTCCCCCCCCTCTGGTCTTACCGGAGTCATTAGCTGCTCTGTCTGCCCGGAGAGTGTGCCGTCCGGCCAGCTCGACAGCACCGTCAAGTAATTCAATTCAATTCAATTCAGCTTTAATTATAATGCGCCACATCACAACAAAAGCCGTCTCGTGGCGCCACACAAGTACTCCGCTATGTAGCCATATTTCCGTGAAAATCATGATATTGCAGTTCATAAGTTTCTTATTGTTGGTGATCCGAAGCCGTAGCTCATCCATTCTGTTTGCCACTGACCGTACATTAGCGAGGAAAATGCTGGGTAGAGAAAGCCGGTGCGGTGTTAGCTTTAACTTAGCTCTTAGCCCTCCGCGCTTCCCCCGCCTTTGTTTACGGTCTCTACGCCGCCTGCGAGCACTTCCGGTCGGCCGGGTAGCTTACCTAGCATCGGGTGTTCTCCAGAGCTCAGGGATGAAATGTAGGTTGCTGATAAAAAGGTCGTTATTTTGTAATCCAATGTCCAAAAGTTCATTTCGGGTGTAGAATGTAAAAGCGAAGCTGTTCTGAACGAACAGACCCGAAATGAGCAGAAATATTGCTGCTAATCCACAAAATCTGAAGAGACGCTGAGCCTTGCATTGTGCAAGCGCCGCCATCTGGTCTGAAAATTTTTGGGAAGATAAAAAAAGCGGAATTCCGCGAATTAGCGGAAAAATCACATCCCTAGAATATACTGTCCCATCACTTCCAATATTCCCTTTTAAAAATCAGTAAAACCCGGTCTGAGCTACTGGTTTAGCATAACCTATGCTTTTACATAGGGAACCAACACCATGTGCTTTTAGCATCAACCTACACATTTCATTTGACAGAAATAGTGCATAAGAACTAAAAGTACTTCAGCATACTGTTGGGAACTGAAATCACATTTAGGAAAACCATACAGACACAAAGACAGCCTTTTCCATTGTTTTTAAACAGGAAAAAGTCCACTCGCGATTAGCATTAGCATAACGCTAGCGTTAGCATGTATCTGACTCACCAAGATGAGGTTTCAGTGTGAACACAGCAAAAGTCACCGCTTCATGGCCTCTCAAGCTCGTGCTCCCGTCAACTTAAGATAATAAAGGTTGCAAATTAGCATTTGGAGAGTGTTTAGATCAATTTATAGCATCTTTCTGGATGAAACTCACCAAGAAGAGGTATGTATCTGTGTGAACCAGACCGCTTCACAACCTCTCTCGTCCGTTCTCATATCGTGAAAGACCGATTTCCAGCAGAGCGCCTCAGCACTTTGCTCGGAAGTCGGTGCTAATATCGCTCTTAACGAATGGAAAGACCCAGATCACCCAACGTGACCATGAAACGGAAGTTTAAAAGTTGGATGACGAGGATCGCACTTCCTCTTCCCCAAGATAGTCGGTTTTCAAAATAAAATCACACAATTGTATTAATACAATTGACATCTGAGAAAAAAAAAAGGTCATTTTCTCAGCTGGGTTACACAGAGGCTCAAGACAGCTATCTACACTTAAATGCCATGATAGAGTAAAGCTGCATGATGGGAAATATTGGAACATAGAGGCAAGAGTCCTGGAAACTGTAGCGCCAAGATCTTATGAGGTACAGACATCTGAGGGAGTGACTTATCGCAGAAACAGGAGACACTTACTCCATGTACCTGAACCTGAGAAAACAAACAGTCAGGACAAAGACAACTCAGATTCTACTCCTTGTCAGAATGATGAGCAGCTTGTTAGTGCTCAAGGTAATCCACAAGGAACAGTTATTAGAAGGTCTAACAGAGCTATCAAACTGCCACAAAGGTTAATAGAGGAAATGTAAAAACTCAAGGGTGTTAATGTAAAGAACCACTTGAGTTTGTCAGAAATTATGTTTATTAGACTTCACATAGTTCTGAATAATGGTGAAGTTATTGATTCTAAAATGTACTTGAATTGTTGCTAGTTGTTATACAGCAAGGATGAAAGAAAAAAAAGCTTGTGTACAAGTGTGGAAAAATGCTGAACATACTGTATGATGTAATGTAAGTGAGTTGTGGAATCTACATCTTGAGAAAGGGGATGTGGTATATTGCATGTAATCATCTTTCATCTTCTTCTTCCGCTTAATCCTTTTCGGGTCACGGGGGGGCTGGAGCCTATCCCAGCGTCTTTTGGGCGAGAGGCAGGGTACACCCTGGACAGATCGCGAGTCCATCGCAGGGCCAACACAGAGAGACAGACAACCATTCACTCTCACAGTCATACCTAAAGACAATTTAGAATACCCAGTTTGATGCCAATTATGGCATGTAATCAGTGTTACATAATTGACTCAGTATCAGCCAGTCCTGAAGGGGGCACACTTGTACCATCTCTGATGAACTCTCCACATGGCATGAGAGGAGCCATGGACCTTTGCTGTACACTGAGCTGGTTAATTGTTGAATAAAAGTGTTAAGATACACTCTCTGTCCTTTCTATTATTAACCACAAGACATGACATGACCGAAACAGTGCATGTGTTGCTGGCACCTCCCGTCCGGGTCATCTCCGGGGTGTTCGCCTCGAGTTCCATTGTGCGTCAAGGGTCACCAGTGTGGAGAGAGGAATAACCAGGTGGAGCATTTCAGAGCAGAGCAAACCTTATTCACTGATGTGCCCTACCTGAAGCGATTGCTAAGCTAACGCTAGTTAGCTTAATGCTGGCGCCAGCCATTCCACCTAACACCAGCCTGAATCAAAGCCCAGCTACGAGGCCCAGCGGAGATACTACCAGGCAGGCGGCTATTTGTTTGACGGGGCTCAGCAGAGATTTCACCCAGGCAGACGGCGGTAGGCGGCGGTGCCCAGCGGAGGACTTACCGTGACTGCAGCGGCGGTGTGCGACGAGACTACCCGAAGCGATTGCTAAGCTAACGCTAGTTAGCTTAATGCTGGCGCCAGTCATTCCACCTTACACCAGCCTGAATCGAAGCCCAGCTGCGAGGCCCAGCGGAGATACTACCAGGCAAGCGGCTATTTGTTGACGGGGCTCAGCAGAGATTTCACCCAGGCAGACGACAGTAGGTGGCGGTGCCTAGCGGAGGATTTACCGTGACCTCAGCGGTGCTCGGTGGCAGCGGCGGTGTGTGACGAGACTCGGTTGGAGGAGCGGGACGGGAGACCAGTTACGGCGACTATGAGCAACGAGACCAGCAACGGAAGGGGCTAGTTGGCTAGCTGAGGCCCAGCTGGATTCGAGGACGATCGGATCAGATTCTGGCGATATAAGCAGAATTTATTTTACTATCCACAGATTTTCCTTTTCCTTCTTTCCAAGAAAGACTGAAGATGGCTGCCACGGGATTAAAAAGTGGGCTGATGGGCACCACTAATAAGCATTCTCTACTTCTATACTTCCTCTTCGTTTTGTCTTTGTGTGTCTGGACCTGCAACAAGAAGGATTTTCCGACAAACTCAACCAAAGGTGAAGTTAAAAAGTTTTATCTGTATGGATTTGGGCTTGGACATCTCACCCTACACTCTATGTGGTCTTTAAAAGCCCTGAGCAAAAACTTCCAAATTAAGGCAAACATGGCTGTTAAGCAAAAATCACAATATGGCAGAGGATATACAGTTAAAGTTCTGTTAGTTCTGCTACTTCTGGCAGGAGATATTCACCTTAACCCTGGACCTGCCACTATTAAACAGCAGACCACTGGGTTAGCACAAAACCGAGCTGTACAAAAGCAAAAACAACATTTATTTTTCCAAACTGTTAATCATGCACGAGTTCTTTGGGACACCAAGGCTAAACCAAAGGGGATCCTCGGCGGTCATTTAAACATACGGAGCATAATCCCCAAAAGAGATGAGATTTCGGTGTTGCTGTTGGACTCAAATCTGGACTACCTTTGTCTCTCAGAAAGCTGGCTACACAGTAACATAGACACTAATATGATCGATATTGTGGGCTACCAGTGTTTTAGAAAAGACAGGCAGGTAGGGAGGGGAGGAGGTGTTTTAATTTACATCAAAGAGAAATATAAATGTCAACTGGTTGATTTGAATACTTCACTTGAATGTTTAGCTGTTAATGTATGTCTCTCTCCGGTAATGAATTTCAACATTGCAGTAGTGTACAACCCACCGTCACACAACTCTTCCTTTTATAATGAATTAAGTGATCTGGTTAAACAACTTGAGAAGAACAGAGAAACAATAATTCATGGTGACTTTAATATCAACTGGTCTGATAAAAAAGACAAACAAAAACTGAAAAGCCTCATGACTAAATTTAATTACCAGCAAATCATCAAAGGACCCACCAGGATAACCAAACAATCCAGAACACTTATTGACATGGTATTTACTAATAAACCAGAACGAATAACCAGAACCTATAATCTTGTAACTGGTCTCTCAGATCATAACATGGTTCTTGCTGTCAGGAAACTTACTAAAAAGCGACTACAGTATTTTGGGGGAGTCGATATTGACAAATCAAATTTTATTATCCCCAAATCAAAAAATGAGGAGTTTGAACATTACTTAGAGAATCAAAATTGGGAGCAGCTCATGGCAACATGTGAAGTAGATGATTGTTGTAATTTTATAACTGCAACAATCACAAAGTCTATAGAAAAATTTTCAAAGCAAATTAAAAGTAGACAACAGAAGATTAGCCTACCATGGTTAAATAATGAAATAAGAAAACTTATGAAGAGGCGAGACTATGCACTGAAAACATCACTAACCTCCAAACTACAAAATGATCACCTTGTGTACAAAAGTTTAAGAAATAAAGTGGTACATGAGCTGCGAAAATCAAAAATATCTTATTACAATAAACTGATAGATCATGCAAAGGGTAACAACAGTTCCCTATGGAGGCATTTAAATAACTTAACTAATAAAAAAAACGATCAGAAGGGGGTAAAGGAACTTAGAATCAATGGCAAGACCGTCAGTGACAAGGCTACTTTGGCAAATGAATTTAATTCACACTTTGTGGGCTCTGTGGAAGACTTAACAAAAATTTTTGTGCTGCCAAATGTGCTCAACAACACAAATTCCATACTTCCAACAGATACTTTTCACATCGATGAGGTAAATGAGAAGTTAATTGCTGGTATTGTTAAAACACTGTCAAACTCAAAAACTAATGATATCTACAATATGAGCACCTCCTTTCTCAAAATGCACAGCAAAATATTAATCAAACCACTGACTCATCTCATTAATCTCTCCATTAGGTCTAGTACATTTCCATCTGGCTGGAAAAAAGCTGTCGTCATACCAGTTCATAAATCAGGCAGTAAAGACGATATATGCAATTACCGCCCAATCTCTATCTTACCAGTCCTATCTAAGGTTCTTGAAAAAGTTGTAGCTACACAGCTGATAGACTACTTACAAGACAGTCAACTTCTTCATCCACATCAATTTGGTTTTAGACCAGGATACTCAACAGAAACAGCAAATTGTTGCCTTATTGAAAACGTCAAACAGTCCTTGGACAGGGGTAATGTGGTAGGAGCTGTTTTTCTAGATCTCAAAAAGGCTTTCGATACTGTAAACCACAGTTTGCTTTTATCCAAAATGGTATATTTTAACTTCTCCCCAAATACATTAGAATGGTTTGCATCTTATCTCCAGAATAGAGAACAGTGTGTAAAAGTTCACCAGGATAAATCCTCATTTTTAAACAACCGCATGGGTATCCCACAAGGGTCCATTCTTGGTCCTTTACTTTTCAGCATTTTTATTAATGACTTGCCGTTACACTGCTCAGCTGCAACATGCCAACTTTATGCAGATGATGCAGTTATTTACACAGCTGCCAAGACTCCAGCACAGGCTGCAGATGTACTGTCTACAAGTATGGTTGATGTCCAAGAGTGGCTCCTCAAGAACCATCTATTACTGAACCTTCAGAAAACAGTCTCAATGTGCTTTTCAATCAAAAAATGTAACCTGCAACATTTTAAAGTTAATATACATGATCATGACATCAGTTTAGCTACAGAATTCAAATACCTTGGCATTGTACTAGATCCTCAACTCAAATTTAATCTTCATATAAAGAAAATTTCAAAAACAGTAAAAAAAAATCTGAACTGCTTTAAATTAATTAGATATTACATACCTTACGAAGCAGCTGCACTGTATATGCATTCTATGGTTTTTTCTCATATATCATACTGTTTGACAGTCTGGGCTCAAGCAGCCCCTTCCACAATAAGACATATAGGTTCATTATATAATCAAACCCTAAAAATCTTGGACAAAAAGCCCATTAGGTGGCATCACTGTAATGTTTTAAAAAAATACAACCTATTGAGTTTTGAGAGCTTCATTGACCTCTGTCTTCTGAAATTAACGTTCAAATGTTTCCATAAATCAGCACCCGAGCCACTTGCTGGTTTCGTCCAAAGACAGGACAGCAGCAGAGCCACCAGGAGTTCTGTTAACAATAACTGTAAAATATTCCACCGCAGAACCACATTTGGACAAACAGCTTTCTCTATAAAGGGCAGTCACATCTGGAACACAATGCCAAATGAAATTAAAATAATAACGGACTTTAAAACATTCACTAAAAATGTTAAAAACTGGCTGAAAAATAAACAAGAATGTACTCATGTATGAATTATTTGTCTGCAAAGTGAGAGTGAATGAAGGGAAGGAATAAATGTGTTTGTTTATAGTGAGTGATGGAGGGAGGGAGGCCTGAAATAGGCAAATGTGAGTTATGTTATATGTGTTAAATGTGAGTCAGGCTGTTATATTTGTGTATTTATAATATTTTATAATATATGTGTATTTATAATATTTATGTTAAATGTGAGTCAGGCTGTTATATTTGTGTATTTATAATATTTATAATATTTATAATTGTGTATTTATAATTTTTCTGCATTGATGTATGTGGTTATTGTGTATATTTTTTATCTTGATTCTTTTTTCTAAAGCCCATCCAGGGACAAGAGTTGCAAATTAGCTAATAGCTATACACTCTATGTGCAACACATCAGATTGATTGTCTTTGATTAATTGTCTATGTTTATTGCACTGTCCCTGTCAAATAAACTAATCTACTACTACTAATTCTCTCTCACAATCACAAGAATCACAAGCATTAAAACTCAGGGAGCAGACACCTCTCTTTTTATAGCATAACACTCCTCCGCTACCTGGGGTGCTGCATTAACAAACCAGTCCCCCCATGACAATTCCCCTTGTCACCCAGCACCTTTGATCTGCATGATCTGCATCTCGTCCTTCCATGCCCTTCAGTCTGAGTGGAACCTACTGGGTGGAAACATACTGAGAGGGTTCCCACACTTTTATAATTGTGTTATAAGTTTGGTTGTGATAATGTTTTCCCTGTGTGTGAGAGATTATGCGTCTGTCTCACCCTGAGTAAGATGAGTGTCTGTGTGAATGACCTCCCCTCTGTTCTGGGTAATTTGGCAGTGATGAAATAAATGCCTACTATGTTCCAAATCCTCTCTCATCATTGTGTGAACCCGTGAAATGTCACAATAGCATTTTGAGTATTCATTGTTTTAATAAAAACTTTTTAACTGCAATCTGCTACCAATATGTTTCTGTTTTGTACTTTTAGGCAATAATTCATGTTGAGCTTGGGATAGAGAAACTTCTTGTCTAAGTTAGTTTCTGCTGCTGCCTTTCTCAGTTGCTTTGCTGACTTTGAACTAAAAAGAAATATTGTGGCCACACATGTGTATTACTGTATGCCTCACATCTCAGATAAGAACAAAGAACTGAGTCTCCTTGGAGATAACAGGAGGATGTGAAAGTGTAGTCCTTGTTATGCAGGAGACGGCCTTGGGAGGATCCTTTGTGTGCCTAGAGACTGTGTAGAGGCCCTTTGTTGCCCAAGGACGGAGAGGGGGAGTCTAAAGGATTAAAGGGGAAATACATTGTGACTGGTGATTTGAATGCATGTGAATGGTGAGCTGTGAAAGCCTAGATATATAAGGAACTAGTTTGTCTGAGAGTTCCTCTTCTTCAACGTTGCTTGATGATGGTGAATGTGTAATAAAAATGCCGTGAGACAAACCTGTCTCGTCATTTACACATTTCCACAATATCTTGTTTAGTTTAATTACAAATAAAGTATCTCAAAGGTTGTATGTGCGGCGGCATGAAAAATAAGGCAGCGAAGTGAGGTTTTAAATAAGGTTTATTATCATACCGCCGTCACGGGGCTCGCTCCATGAGCGAGCCCGGAGGCTCTCCAGCAAAGTGTGCAGATGAGCAGTCGTCAGAGTGAGAGAGAGAATTACAGAATAATGCAGCTTATATACCCAACTACAGACAATACATGAAAGGCATTCACAGCAGTAGGTATGGGCATTTGCATTTGAGAGACACACATAACAATAAGGAGATTGCTAGCCAGGATTCGCCTCTGCTCCAGAACTGCAGGACAAAAGAGGTTACAAGGCACATCTACATATTGTCATCAGTGTATAGACACAGTAAGGACAGGAAGCATGAACACAATGCATGAATGGCACATTAACATCACAGTAGTGAGCCGGAAAAAACCAGAAGAAGCGGGCTGTCTGTAGACATTAATACACACATTGCTGTGCCTGTCCCAGTCTGTTGTGGGGGTTATCCCAAACCCCCACAGTATGTATCCTAAGAAGAGTGAAATTTTCAGTCTCATTCCTTTTTTCTTTCTTCCCCCAAGAATGGGGGGGGGGGGGGTTAAATATTTGATTTTTATCTGCGGTGTTTCTTTTGGTACCACACTGATAAAACCCTCACACTGCGGTGTCTGTTGTGTGTTCACTGAGATTTGATCTCCAAAGTCTGGAATGTTTAAAAAAGTCATTGCTCCCTGCTATTCTGCAGAACGTTACAGAGTAGTCGGTAGACAGTCTCGGGAACACAACAAATACAAATGCTCCCTCACAGTGTCAGGATAAGGTGAAGAAGCTGCAATTAGTCTGGGAACAGTGTTACAAACAATGTGAGTGCAGACAGAAAAACGGGCCATTTCACTTGGCACAGACCAAATCACCTAGCACCAGTGTGCGCCCAAAAAATAAAATAATCACCCTGCGTGACGAACAAAAGATGGCAGCACATCTCTTTGTGGACTTGGGTGTTTTTATTATTTTGTTAGTAATCTTTTAAAAATACTAGACGTTACAGCAATTTTGATGAGACTGTGTTGACGGAACTTTCGACATGATGTAATGTTCCTACCCGGACACAATAAAAGGAAAAGCTTTCCTGGCAAAATGGAAGTGTAAGCTATCTAATATAAAAACTCCTAATTCTTGTTCGGTAATACCGCTGTTTGACCGTAACTTGTATTGTTTATTTCAACGTTTATTTGATCAAATACTTAGTTAAAGGTGCTTGGAACAACAGAGAACTAACAGGAATACTAGGCTAGCATTCAGCGTTTGGTGAATGCTAGCCTAGTTTATCGCCCAGTAACTATATTCCTTTTCATATGGTTTTGTGCTTTTGGATTACATAAATTTAATTGTCGACGTTTTATTATCATCTGCCATAGTAAGTTTAATTGTTAAGAAAGTTGTGTGTAATTAAAGATATAATGACATGTAGCCATGTAAATAATTTCATAGCATCTGCTTATGCACAGTCCGGGATGTTTGCTCTAAATAAACTAAAATAATGAACATATTTACAGCCAGTTATGTTTCGTCCAGGTTGCATTATTTTCACAGACATGCATATTAGGTTAATTGGAGGTTTTAAGTTGATGACAGATGTGATCATACTGTAAGAAAGTATGGTTTCTCTGTACTGATATACTGTCTCTTTGTGTTTGCCCTGTGATGAGCCACTGTCTGTTTTTACTCTCACCCTGTGACAGCTGGGATAATCTCATGTAACTCTGAGTTTGTTTAGGAGTAAAGAAAGTGTTTCCTTCTAAAATGTGTAATTCTTCTCAGAAAAAATGCTAATGCTGCAGTGCTCAGCAACTATGAGGTAAGGTCATTATCTATCACCTTTTTTTTTTTTTTTTACTGCTGATGCATCAAGAGATTTGTTTTTCAGATAAAACTTTTTGTGTTTTTCAGGTGTTTAAACTTCTCACAGACCTGAAGGAACAGAGGAAGGACAGTGGGAAGAGCAAACACAGTGCTGGACAGCAGAACCTTAACACCATCATGTATGAGGTCTGTAAATGTTGTGAGCTTTTATTTATTGATGTAAACCTGCTGTGGGGCAAAAAAAGTATTTAGTCAGCCACCAATTGTGCAAGTTCTCCCACTTAAAAGATGAGAGCAGTCTCCAATTTTCATCATAGGTATACCTCAACTATGAGAGACAAAATGCGAAAAAAAAAAATCCAGAAAATCACATTGTCTGATGTTTAAAGAATTTATTTGCAAATTATGGTGGAAAATAAGTATTTGGTCAATAACAAAAGTTCATCTCAATACTTTGTTATATACCCTTTGTTGGCGATGACAGAGGTCAAACATTTTCTGTAAGTCTTCACAAGGTTTTCACACACTGTTGCTGGTATTTTGGCCCATTCCTCCATGCAGATCTCCTCTAGAGCAGTGATGTTTTGGGGCTGTCGCTGGGCAACACAGACTTTCAACTCCCTCCAAAGATTTTCTATGGGGTTGAGATCTGAAGACTGGCTAGGCCACTCCAGGACCTTGAAATGCTTCTTACAAAGCCACTCCTTCGTTGCCTGGGCGGTGTGTTTGGGATCATTGTCATGCTGAAAGACCCAGCCACGTTTCATCTTCAATGCCCTTGCTGATGGAAGGAGGTTTTCACTCAAAATCTCATGATACATGGCCCCATTCATTCTTTCCTTTACACGGATCAGTCGTCCTGGTCCCTTTGCTGAAAAACAGCCCCAAAGCATGATGTTTCCACCTCCATGCTTCACAGTAGGTATGGTGTTCTTTGGATGCAACTCAGCATTCTTTCTCCTCCAAACACGACAAGTTGAGTTTTGACCAAAAAGTTCTATTTTGGTTTCATCTGACCATATGACATTCTCCCAGTCCTCTTCTGGATCATCCAAGTGCTCTCTAGCAAACTTCAGACGGGCCTTGACATGTACTGGCTTAAGCAAGGGGAACACATCTGGCACTGCAGGATTTGAGTCCCTGGTGGCGTAGTGTGTTACTGATGGTAGCCTTTGTTACTTTGGTCCCAGCTCTCTGCAGGTTATTCACTAGGTCCCCCCGTGTGGTTCTGGGATTTTTGCTCACCGTTCTCGTGATCATTTTGACCCCACAGGGTGAGATCTTGCGTGGAGCCCCAGATCGAGGGAGATTATCAGTGGTCTTGTATGTCTTCCATTTTCTAATAATTGCTCCCACAGTTGATTTCTTCACACCAAGCTGCTTACCTATTGCAGATTCAGTCTTCCCAGCCTGGTGCAGGTCTACAATTTTGTTTCTGGTGACCTTTGACAGCTCTTTGGTCTTGGCCATAGTGGAGTTTGGAGTCTGACTGTTTGAGGTTGTGGACAGGTGTCTTTTATACTGATAACGAGTTCAAACAGGCGCCATTAATACAGGTAACGAGTGGAGGACAGAGGAGCCTCTTAAAGAAGAAGTTACAGGTCTGTGAGAGCCAGAAATCTTGCTTGTTTGTAGGTGACCAAATACTTATTTTACCGAGGAATTTACCAATTAATTCATTAAAAATCCTTCAATGTGATTTTCTGGATTTTTTTTTCTCATTTTGTCTCTCATAGTTGAGGTATACCTATGATGAAAATTGGAGACGTCTCTCATCTTTTAAGTGGGAGAACTTGCACAATTGGTGGCTGACTAAATACTTTTTTGCCCACTGTAAATATTTTTGCATATGTACAAAATCATGCCTACAGTTTCCTTCATTTCCATCCAGACGCTGAAGTACCTTTCTAAGATGCCATGCGGCAGACAGAGTCCTGAGATTATCAAAGAGTTTCTCACTACCATGTTGCCTCATAAACTCACAAAGTCAGTAACACGTGTAGCTTATCCTTCAAGTTTTGCATAAAATATAAATGTTGCAGCAGCTTTTAGATGTACATTGCATATCATTTACTCATTGATACTTTTTAACCCTGTCAGGGCAGAAAAACTCCAGCTGTTGAACCACCGGCCACAGACAGCAGTGGAAATTCAGCTAGTGAGTCTTTGTTTTATTACAATCATCATTTGCCTGCATTGTAATGCCTCATTTTTGTATAATTTGTTGTCTACATTTCAATGAATGTCTGCCGTTTCACCTAAAGTTAGTTCAACGGTTGAACTATTAAATGTTTCTTGATTGATTTTTTTCAGCAGCTGAAAGTTTGTAAATTTTTAAAATAAACATTTGCAATAGGGGTTGTATAATTTCAAGTGCAACTGTGTATATATTCAGTTAAAGAGAAAAGACTATTGTTTCCCTTTCTTTATGGTTAACAATGACAAAAATAACAATGAAATGATCCTTTTAAACAGTAAACAAGGCAAATTAAGTGTTCCATTCCCTAAAAGGATACACTTCCCAAAATGATATTGTGATGTTAAACATAGACAATACAATGTTGAATTCCCAAAAATAAGAAGGCAGCACAACCAAAACTCCAAGACATTGCTCACTATTCTTAAAGTGTACCTGTAGTCAGTTTTAATCAAAAACTATTTCAAAAGATCAAATATGACACTAGTGGTTCCGTCCAGTAATTTTGGTCATGATTCCTTCTCAACTTATGCTCAAGTTTCAAGTCACTGCTCTGTCAGTCAGTCATGGTCATCGACAGCTTGCCTCCTCCATGGCCAGTTTCAGCACCGCTAGTGACGCACAGTCGTTGCTTTGTGCAATTGAGTGGGCTGCAGTATAGCAGTCAACAAAGTTTCAACATCAGAATTTTATGTAATTTTTTACAACCATGTACAAGCAAATCTACCCGCATACAGTTTAATGAAATAAAATTCTAGTATATCAAGATTTATTCAACGTGTTCTGAAGTTACTTGACTGGGAACTTGCCTGTTCGTCAAATCCCCTTCAGCTGCTGGTCCCCGGTGGTAACTGCAGATCATGCCGTCAATGAAGGCCATTTCCAAGGACGGTTTGTGCAGTATATATCCGTGCAGATTTTGCGCCGTTTTCAACTTGGATCTCGACCCACTGAGCATCTGCTGAACACATTACTCATCTGCAGTAAAGCCGGAAAACAAGTGTACTGTGGAGGAAAAATAAGTTCAGGCGAGATGTGGCGAGCTGGAAGGTGGCAGGATTTTATTTTCCTCCATCATCATGAGACACACTGTAGCACTGTGCGCCGTGTTGTGCTGTGTGTGCTATTGAGGCATGTATAGCAAGTTCTTTTATACATGTTATACAAAGAGAGAATGCATGGCACATTTGCATATTGATATACATATCAGTCAATACATATCAATCGTGTGACCAACTGGCGCCCGGACTTCCTCTCCTTAATCCAGGGATGTATAACAATAGTCCATTGTTCTGACTGTCTCCTAGGGGCTCTCTGTCCGTATGCAAATTGTCCCCTGCTTCCTGCCGGCTAGCTGAGTGTGAAGATTGAATGTCCATGTAGATTGTGGCGGGTCACCACAGTATGTCACTTCCGGCCGGCAATGGCTGCTCCCCATTGGTTTTGACCAAGCAATTTTCATGGAATAAAATTATTCATTATACTGACTCAAGGTTGTTGTTTTTTTACTGAATAAACACATTTTTGGTTTATAAGTAATACCTAAAGCAGGATTAATGTTGTTATAATGACCAGTGCAAGTTTCCTAGTTTATTCTGGCCATGTCAAAAAAAAACATACTAACATTTGAGCTTAGTGGCCTTCTTCAGCATGGTGGTGTAGTGGTTAGCACTACTGCCTCACAATAAGAAGGTTGTGGGTTCATATCCACCAGATAAGAAGGTCATGGGTTCATATCCACCAGCCAGCAGGGCCTATCTGTGTGGAGTTTGCATGTTCTCTCCATGCTTTTGTGGGTTTACTCCGGGTGCTCCGGTTTCGTCCCACATTCCATAAACATGCAAGTTAAGTTAATCGGAGACTCTAAATCAGGGGTGTCCAATCATGTGCCATGGAGGGCCGAGACCCTGCAGATTTTCTCTTCTACCCAGTCTCTTCAGCAGGTGTTTTCACTTATCTGCAATCAGTGGGAAGAAATTCAGTGAAATCTGCTGTTGAAGATACTGGTTGGAGGTAAATCCTGCAGGGTCTTGGCCCTCCATGGCACATGATTGGATACCCCTGCTCTAAAGTGTCTCGAGATGTGAATGTGTGTGTGAATGGTGAAGGGATTGGCTCCGCACCATGGCTGCCTCGTCAAGGTGGATGCCCGTGACTTTCCGTCTGGAACTTTTAAAGTATAGCAAAACAAACAGGTCATTGGCTGAAACTGTTCCATGATATCTCATTTCCCAAGGTCTCTCATACATACAAGGAAAAGCAGTTGCTGATGAAGGCCACTGGCCAAAAGGATGCTTAAAAATGAGATAAAATTACATTGTGTTAACATTTAGGAATCTCTTGTGCTGCCCTTCTTATATCATTAGACATTATGACCCAAATTTCCTCTTTGCTTTCAGCTAGTAGAGGAGAGTGAGGAGCGGTTATCAGAGGAGCAGATTGAAGAACTGATCCAAACAGTTGCTGACATCCTCCCAGGTGACCCAGAGCAAGAAAATACAATTCCAGCAGATGCAGAGATGGAGGAAGGGGGCGAACTGTCATGACACTGTGAAAGATCTATTTATGGAGAGCTGGACATGAGACTAAAATGACTGCATACCTGGACTGCCTGTATTTGCTTGAGCCATTTTGCAACTAAATAACTTGCTGACAGACTTCTTACAATATGATGATGGCTGAAAGGACCTCGTAATCACCTTTTTTCTCTCTCTCTCTCTTCCCCAAAATCACATTTATCTGTGCCTGTTTAAATGAAACACTTTTTGAGTGCAGTGTTCCAGTTTGTCCTGGCAACTCACCTGATTAGTGCTTTCTGTCAAATACTTTTTTGTAGATAATCTCCCATTCTCCTGTTTTTGTGTATAATTTGATGTTAATAACCAATTTCTACCACAGTGGTCATAAATGTTTTCACTGCTGTATAATTTCTTAGCTGTCGTATAAATTTGTCACATAATTAAGATTACTGTCTCACATCTGAACATAAGGTCAGGTTGTATTATTAGAGCAGCTGAGTGACAAAAAGTTCAGACAACAGAGACCAATAGGCGATAATTCTGCCGTAGTTAAAAAAATGCTGACCTTTGTTTAGCATGACAGCTGATTTGTGTCTGCAGCTTCCTGTTACAAGTTCACACATTACAACCTCTTCTCAGAAAAGGTTTTTACAGTATACAGTTAGGTCCACATATATTTGGACACTGACACAAGTTTTGTTATTTTAGCTGTTTACCAAAACATATTGAAGATACAGTTTTATAATCAATATGGGATTAAATAGCAGGCTCTCATCTTTAATTTGAGGGTATTCACCTCCAAGTTGAAGTTACAGTTTAGGAATTGCTGTGGTTTATATTAATCATATATCCCATAACCTACATATGTATAAGCATGTTAGAATGTTTAGTGATTACATATGTACAACGACCTCACGCCTCAGAACAGGACAAGAGGTCTCAACCGCCAGCGAAGATCAAAGAGCATCTGAGGCGCAGCGGTGGAGACCAGATCGATCACCCTGACTTCCCACGGCCAGGTGGAAGAGACAGAGGACAATGGAGGAGATCGATCGCCCTGACCACCCAGGGTCAGGTGGAGGAGTAGGAAGACAAAGGAGGGGGGATTAAGCTAATGCGGGATGTCAGCTTTGATGTGCAATGTCTTTTGTGATGTGTAGGTATAAGTATGTAGGTCTGAATGTGTTCAACCTCTTATTCTGCTTCTGCACTGAGATAAGACTTGTTAGAGGAGCGAAGCTGATAATAAACTTTGGTTTATAAGTCACATCACCTCGTTATTCCAAGCTCTTCTACAATTGCAACCATTTTTCTACAAAATGTAATTTCAGGGGCACAAAAGTAATTGGACAATTGACTTAAAAGCTATTTCTTGGGCTGCATGGACTTCAATCCATCATCAATCAAGCAGGTAAAGTCTGGAGTTAATTACCTTCTAGAAGAAGGTAATCAGATATTAAAAACCAATGGCCATGGGTAGTGAGAGCTTATTAGCCCTGTCAGGCCTTCTCCTAGTGTTAGTGTCACAAATAACCACTCTTCCAATTTAGCATAAGCCAGCACAAAAGAGTAGGCTGTTAAAATTGACATGGAATTTGTCCAACCAAAGGTCTCTAGGCCAGAGGGAGCCACCTCCGGACCCTCACCATATGATCAGGAAGGCGCATCAGCAGCCCCAGAGTAGCGTGACAAAAGTGAACAGGGGTTCACATCAGCAGCCTCGGACTGGTGTGCAACAAACAATCAGAGGAAAGGCAAAATCTCATAAGTACTTAAACAAATGCACATATAACCCAAGAACTATCAGTGATATGAATAATGACGCTCTCAATATCATGCATCAAGAGCTTGAAGGCATCAAATGGGACATAATGATAAGTGGCTCCGGAGGTGGAGCGGGTCATCCAATAACTGGAGAGTTGGTGGTTCGAATCCTGCTCTCCCCAGCCATCCTGCCATTGTGTCCCTGGACAAGACACTTGTCCACCTTGCCTCCAGTGTCCATGACACTGGGTATTTTTTTTTTTTTTTTTTTTTTTTTTTGTTACTTATTTGTACCCGTGGGTAGATTTGGTTTGCAGTCTGGTGACAAGCCACCGGCTGCCGGTCGCTGTGTGCGCAAGCGCCCTAAACCTACATGTTTTTTTTGGTATGCGGGAGGAAACCGGAGAAATCCCGGAGTAAACCCACGCAACACGGGGAGAACATGCAAACTCCACACAGCTCACTGTTGGTCGGGGGCTGGGATCGAACCCACGATCTTTAATATTGAGATGCAGGATGTTGAAAGGGAGTTCCGCACTGTAAAAGTGAACAAAAGTCAGGGCCCTGATAATATATGTGGACGCCTGGTAAAGTCCTGTGCACATGAACTGAGTCCTATATTTCATTACATGTTCAATAAGTCCTTACAGACACAACATGTGCCTAAGATCTGGAAAGATGCCGTGGTTGTTCCCGTTCCAAAATCCAGCTGTCCTAAAACGGTAAATGACTTTAGACCAGTTGCTTTGACTTCAATTTTAATGAAAATTTTTGAAAAACTGGTCAGATGTGAGGTCCTAAGGCAGACTGAACATGCATTGGATCCTCTGCAGTTTGCCTATAGGCCTCACAGAGGAGTGGAGGATGCCACTGTCACTCTGTTTGACATGCTTTTTAAACATCTGGATTTTAATGGGACACACGCCAGGCTTTTATTTGTGGACTTCTCTTCTGCCTTTAATACAATCCAACCTCATATTTTAGTTGAAAGGCTCCTGCAACAATTTGATTTAAGCAATAATCTGGTGGGTTGGATTCTGGATTTCTTAACCAACAGGACGCAGAGAGTAAGGGTCAATGGCACATTGTCTGACCTAAAGTGCTCTTCTACTGGCTCTCCTCAGGGGTGTGTGTTGTCACCACTACTCTTCATCCTGTACACAAACATGTGTCGGAGCAGACATGACAACAGACACATTATAAAGTATGCTGATGACTCAGTCATTGTCAGTCTCCTCCAGGATGGTGAGAGTGGCCACGGCCCAGTAGTTGATGACTTTGTTCACTGGTGTGAGGATTCCTACCTGCAGCTGAATACGACAAAAACTAAAGACATGATTATTGACTTTAGGAGGAAAACTCCCAGGCACAAAGTCACCATACTAAAAGGCCAGACCACCGAATGTGTACAATTGTACAAATATCTTGGGACGATTATTGATAGTGGATTGAACTTTGAGGTGAACTGTGAAAGGGTGTGCAAAAAGGGTCAGCAAAATTTGCATTGTTTGAGGAAACTTGCACGCTTCCAAATTGACCGAACCATAATGACTATGTTTTATCGGGCTTTTATTGAATCTGTTTTATCCTTTTCTTTAATGTCATGGTTTGGTCAGATAAAACTGAAACAGAGGAAATCCTTGGATCAGGTAGTCAGATGGTCCAGTCGTTTGCTTGGTGAGTCACAGCTGAGCCTGACATCCCTGTACACCAGACAAGTACAGAGGATGGCCGACTCGATTTTAAATGATGACTCCCACCCTTTGCACTGCAACTTTCAGCTTCTTCCCTCCAGACGGAGGTTTGCTGTCCCAAAAAGTAGAACCCAGCGCTACAAAAACAGCTTTGTCCCTGCTGCTGTCAAAGAGTTGAACAAGCTATAAAAATTATATTGTACATATTTTATATTTACCTGTTTTGTAAGATGTGTGCCTGTGTTTGTGTCTATGTTGAATGTAATTAGTGGCTTGTAAATATGGATGTCACCAACTGCAAAACAAATCTACCTACGGGTACAAATAAAGTAACCTGAACCTGAACCTCATGATCCCCGCGATCCCCCGGCCGAGGGTAAAACTGTGCTGCCACAGTACTAAACCATTGCGCCGCCCATGTATGAAAGTGTATAAATGTTCGGTAGTGGTCAGAGAGGCCGTTGGCGCAGATTGGCAGCCACATTTCCGTCAGTCTGCCCCAGGGCAGCTGTAGCTACAATAGTAGCTTACTACTATCAGTGTCTGTCTGGAGTGAATGAATAATGGACTCACTGTAAGCGCTTTGAGATGTCATTTGACATGTAAAGTGCCATATAAATCTAATCCATTATTATTACATAATTGGACGCTCAGAAACTAAAGTAAAAGACTCAAAGATCAAAGTATTAGGCAACCATGACAATCAGATTTTCCTCTGGTAAAATGATACATCTAGATCGAATGGTGTTGGTTTTCTGGTAAGCAAATCTTGTGTTTCAGTCATAGACAGGATAGATTTTGAGAAAATGTGACATCTTGGGGCATTTTTTTGTTAAAAGTTTGTAACATTGTGTTTAACACAATTTGAGTATGCTGAATATGAATATGATGGTTATCAACCTCAATTCCTGGGTTTACTGTAAGCACTGAAAATGCAAATTTAAAAAGAGACCCCTAAAAAGTTTCATAATTTTCATCGTGAAGTAGCTTAAATTCCAAATAAGGGAAATTATTAATTTTCTGTGATGCATTAAATACCAGTTTTTTATAGTAGCCATTGGTTTTAGAACAAAACCAGATAGAATAAAATGTGTAAGGACCTCTTTGGTGTACTTTTAAAGCATTAGCCACAATTGGTATGTTATGTTCAACTCTCTTTTTATTATTTTTTTAAAATTTCAGATCCACATCCAAATCAAACTGTGAAGGACTTGAAGAAAATAAATACCTGTGGGCTATATTAAGCATATATTCCATAACCTATATATGTTGAAGCATGTGGAAATGTTTGGTAATTACATATGTAAAGCAACTTCACACCTCTGAAAGGACAAAGGCTTTCAACCGCCAAGTGAAGAACAAAGACGTTCCCAGACACTGCGGTGGAGACCGGAGGAGCCACCCTCACCCCCTGGGCGAGGAGAGGAAATACCAAGACAATGGGGGGATTAAGATAAAGAGGGATGTCAGCCTTTGTTATGCATGTCTTTTGTTATGTGCAAGTATAAAGTCAGTGAGCCGGAGATATTCGGTCTCTTTTCCTTCTGCCACCTCTGCACTGAATGAGACTTGTTAGGAGAGCTGATAAATAAACTTTGGTTTATATATCAAATCGCCTCTTCATTTCAAGCTCTTCTACACTGGTGACCCTTGACGCGAGTATGGTCCTGAGGCATACCTCCGCAATCGACTCATCCGTGGCGACCCAGGCAGACGCCAGCGACCACGCAGACGGGGAAACAGATGGACGACTGTCCCCCCCAACAGAAAGGATTGAGAGGGCTCAACCGAGCACCAGCACTGCTGTGAGAGTCGAAGCAAGGCACTCTCACCCTGCGGACTCAGCAGTGATGGTATACACTAATGCCGTCGCTGTCAAGCTGCCAGACTTCTGGCAAGAAGACCCCGCCTCGTGGTTTCAGCAAGCTGAAGCCCAGTTTACACTGGCGGGCATCACGGCTGACGATACCAAATTCTACCATATCGTCTCCAAACTCGACGCCGCCACTTCGAAGTGTGTGCGGAGCATGATCCGGCGGCCGCCGGCCCAAGACAAATATGAAACTCTTAAAGCAACCATCGTGGCGAATTACGTCCCCTCAGCGGAAGAGAGAGCCGAGAAGATCCTGGCGGTCTACGGCCACAGAGGGTGCAAACCTAAAGCCCTCATGGAGGATTTGCTACAGCTGAAAGAAAAGGACAATGACAACTTCCCCTTCCAATTCATATTCCTCAGCACGCTGCCGCCACACATGAGAGGGACGCTCGCCAACATGAGATGCAGCACCCACCAAGACTTCCGCGCGCTGGCCAATGAAGCTCATCGGCTCGTCAACGCCTGCAAGGAGCTGACACCCACAGCAGCATCTGCAGACCTCAACGCTGATGCCCGGAACCACGAAGAGCCACAACCCACTGAGCAGATCCAGCCCGCGGTGACAGCGACACGGCCAAAACGCAACAGACAGAGCGACGTCTGTTATTATCACCACCGTTTCGCCGAGAAGGCCCGCAAATGCGTTCCCCCCTGCAGATTCACGATTTCGGGAAACGCCAAAGCCGAGAGCCGTTAACGGCAGCGGTTCTCGGCGAGAAGAATAAGCTGTTGTATGTGACGGATGGATACACCGGCAAGCAGTTCCTCATCGACACAGGAGCGCAGCTGAGTTTCGTCACGCCCTCCCACACAGATCGAGCCACGGGCACCCGGGGCAACGGAGCGGTGGCAGCCAACGGCTCTAACATCGACACTTTCGGTGAAAAGAGCCTGCACCTCCACATCCACGGCCGCAACTACAGATGGACATTTGTTGTAGCGGCGGTGAGTTTTAACTTGTTAGGCGCAGATTTTTTGTGTGCACATGGGTTATTAGTGGATCTAGCAAATAGGCGCTTGGTTAATGCACTGTCCTTTGCTTCTATTCCATGCTCAGCTCGAGTTTCTCCACCACCTGTGCAGGCTAACGTCACCACGGCAGGAGGTAAGTTTGAGCAACTCCTCACCCAATTTCCAGCACTCACAATTCCCAAATTCTCAGCCACTGTGGCTAAACACGGGGTTGAACACTTCATTCCCACAACGGGCCCTCCCGTATTTGCCAAAGCTCACCGCTTAGACGCGGCCAAGCTCAACATAGCACGGGACGAGTTTACGACCCTTGAAAAATTGGGCATTGTTAGACGCTCGAAGAGCCCTTGGGCCTCACCACTTCACATGGTTCCGAAATCCGACGGTTCTTGGAGACCGTGCGGAGATTACCGCAGATTAAACAATGCTACAGCGCATGACCGCTACCCAATTCCTCACATTCAAGATTTTTCACTACATCTGGCGGGTGCGCGCATTTTTTCAAAAATAGACTTGGTCCGCGGTTATCATCAAGTCCCAGTCCGAGTGGAGGACATTCCTAAAACAGCTGTAATAACCCCTTTCGGCCTTTTTGAATTTCTGCGAATGCCTTTCGGCCTCAAAGGCGCTGCTCAAACTTTTCAACGAATGATGGACGCAGTCTTACGCGACCTTCCTTTTGTCTTCGTCTACCTCGACGACATGCTGGTAGCCAGCTCGTCTGAGGAAGAACACGAGCAGCACCTCACTACGGTTTTTCAGAGACTAGAAGAGCACGGGCTAATAATCAATCCAGCCAAATGCAAATTCGGCGTGTCACAAATTGATTTTTTAGGACACAAAGTTTCTCCGAAGGGGGCAGTTCCACTTCCAGACAAAGTTCACGCGATAAAAAGTTTCCCACGGCCACAGACGGTCAAATCGCTACAAGAATTTTTAGGAATGGTTAATTTTTACAACCGTTTCCTCCCCCACGCAGCTCAGATCATGCAGCCCCTATATGACACGCTCAGAAAAAAGAAAGCTTCCAACGCGGTCGAATGGACCCCGGAGCGCGAACACGCCTTCGCGGAAGTAAAGAGCGCTCTAGCTAACGCCACATTGTTAGTTCACCCAGATCCCTCAGCCCGCATCGCGCTAACCACAGACGCTTCAGACCTGGCTATAGGGGCAGTTGTAGAACAACATGTCAGCGGGATCTGGCAACCTTTAGCATTCTTTAGCAAATCGCTAAACCAAACTGAGCGTAAATACAGCACTTTTGACAGGGAGCTGCTAGTGCTTCATTTATCCATCCGCCACTTCCAGTTCTGGTTAGAAGGGCGGAGTTTCATGGCTTTTGTAGACCATAAACCGCTCACCTTTGCTATGGCTAAAATTTCAGAACCATGGTCAGGCAGGCAACAAAGACAGCTGGCTGCGATTTCAGAGTTCACCACAGACATTCGACACGTGGCAGGCAAACTTAACGTGGTAGCAGACTGCCTCTCTCGCGCTGTGACATCACCAGAGCGCGAGGAGACAGATTATACTGCCTCAGCAGCAGAACTCTTCACTAACGCAGACACATACGCAGCACCTATCCATGCGGGGATAGATTATGCAGCCATGGCAGAGGAACAAAGCAGTGACGCGGACGTGCGCGCACTCCTGTCTGTACCAACAGGGTTAAGGTTGGAGAAAAAGGGTTTACGTGACGGCGTGCCCCCCCTAATATGCGATGTTTCAACCGGCCAACCTCGCCCGTTAGTACCAGCTACATGGCGCCGCCGTATTTTCGACGCAATTCACTCCCTCGTGCACCCAGGTGTACGCGCCTCGGTTAAAATGGTCGCCGAAAAGTTTGTGTGGCCAGGCCTGCGCAAAAACGTAAAAGAATGGGCAAAAACTTGCATTTCTTGTCAGCGCGCCAAAATACACAGACACACAAAAGCCCCTCTGGAGCCTTTTCCAATCCCTGCTAGAAGGTTCGACCACGTTCATGTCGACCTCGTGGGGCCACTACCTTCCTCCCAAGGTTTCACACACCTGTTAACAATGATATACCGCACCATACGCTGGCCAGAGGCAGTCCCTCTAGCGGCAACCACAGCGGAGGAAGTCGCTTGCGTTTTTTTGACAAACTGGGTAGCACGTTTCGGCGTCCCATCGGACATCACGTCCGATAGGGGGCCTCAATTTGTCTCAGAGCTTTGGTCAGCCATGTCCAGCAGCTTAGGGGCAACCACCGCACCACCACCACCGCACCACCACCACCGCACCACCACCACCACCACAACCACCGCACCACCGCTTATCACCCTCAGGCTAATGGGTTATGCGAGCGTTTTCACAGGTCTTTAAAGGCTGCCCTCAGAGCCTCACTAACGGATACAAATTGGGTAAATAAACTTCCCTGGGTTTTATTGGGGTTGCGTGCTGCGCCTAAAGAGGATCTAGACGCCTCTCTGGCAGAATTAGTTTTTGTACAACCTCTCAGGCTCCCAGGTGAATTTTTACCAGAGAACCCAGAGCCAGGGCATCTTCCAGTCCCAAGGTTTTTAGGCAGCAACGGACCGGACTGACTTATGATGACTTATGATTTTACTATGCTGTTATGATTACCACTGAACTCTCTTAGGAGCATGGCTGCTGGAAAGTTTCTTCTGTGGCAAGAGATGTAACACTTAGTATGTCATAGTAATTATCTTAGACTGTGAACCTTTCTATTGTCCTTTCTTAGTCGTTTGGGGGGGGGGCTGTGGGCTATATTAATCATATATTCCATAACCTACATATGTTGAAGCATGTGGAAATGTTTGGTAATTACATATGTAAAGCAACTTCACACCTCTGAAAGGACAAAGGCTCTCAACCGCCAAGTGAAGAACAAAGACGTTCCCAGACACTGTGGTGGAGACCGGAGGAGCCACCCTCACCCCCTGGGCGAGGAGAGGAAATACCAAGACAATGGGGGGATTAAGATAATGAGGGATGTCAGCCTTTGTTATGCATGTCTTTTGTTATGTGCAAGTATAAAGTCAGTGAGCCGGAGATATTTGGTCTCTTTTCTTTCTGCCACCTCTGCACTGAATGAGACTTGTTAGGAGAGCTGATAAATAAACTTTGGTTTATATATCAAATCGCCTCATCATTTCAAGCTCTTCTACAATACCCTATAAACCCTTTTGTTTAAAAATTGCATGATAAAGAGGAAATATATTTTCATATATCAGATATACCATATATCAAATATACAAAGTCACATCCCATACAGTTTGAGGACTCATGTCTATTGAATTATGTTTCAGTCTATTTCAGACAATTGTTCATTTGCTCAGTTGTCGCTGAACTTTTTAATGTCTGATGTGTTAAATGATCACTTAAGAGTTTTATGCTTTCAGATATATTATTTCAGTTATACATTTGTGCATTTTACCTGAATGCAAATGGCCATAAGAGTTTCTGATGAGGATCTGTTAAGACATTTCAGAATTGTGAATTGAATATGTAACATTTTTTTCATTTTGTTGCGAGCTGTACAACTTGTGCCTAGATGAACAACTGATGGACAAAGAAACAAGAAAAAGTAGAAATTAAAAATATAATCTGGATGAAGCTGTAATCACTGAGACAATTTATTGTCTTCACAGCTGAACCCCAGATGCAATTACTTAACATTGCTACAAAGGACATTGCAGCAGATAAGATAAAAACTTCACAGCTTCGTGACAAACAACTTGGACACTTTGACCTACAGAGCCCCACATCTGTGACGTGCGATGCTTCCAACACAGCAGTAGGAGCTGTCCTGTCACAACTTCAAGGGGGGACCGAGTGCCCAGTAGCGTTTGCATTGAGGTCACTCACTTCAGCTGAGCAGAAGTACTCAGTGGGAGAGAGGGAGGCACTGGCATGTGCTGGGGTGTGTAAACGCTGGCATATGTATCTGTAATGGATGACACTTCACACTGTGGACAGATCATAAGGCCCTCACGGCACTGCTGGAAACATCAGGATCGGGACACAAACCTCTGCGCATCTATAAGTGGACAGAGAGACTACAAACATACAACTTTACCACCCAGTTCACGCTGGGCAGAGAAAACGCAGTGGCAGACCTTTTGACCCAGGCCACACCTAACCCCACTCCAAACAGTGACTGAGACTCTCTGGATACAGAGCTGATCCACATGCTTCACGGGCCACTCCAGAACACTGTCTTCCTGCAAGAGCTCTAGATGGCGTCAGAACAGGATCCGACACTGACCCAGATGCGCACCTCCATCCACGAGGGCTGGCCTGCCAAAATGCCAAGAGAACTGGCACCCTTCTACAGGGTCAGGGATGATTTGTCATCCTGGAATGATGTCTGCATGGCAAGAGGACACTGCATGGTGATTCCACAAGCGCTAAAAGGCCACATCCTGACCATGGTACACGAGGGCCACATGGACATCGTCAGGGTCAAACAACAGTGTTGGGGCTCGGTCTGGTGGCCAGGCATCGATAAAGACGTGGAGAGATCATGGTGAAAGACTGTGTGCTTTGTCTGGCCAGCGGAAAAACTGGGATGCCACCACCCCCGCCTCTGCAGTCACTGCCATGGTCATCAGCTCCATGGAAACATGTCCAATTGGACATATGCGGCGAACTGCACAGCACCCCCTTCACCGTTTTCTACTAGTGGCCTACGACCTTTACTCAAAATGGCGCAAGGTGTTACCCACCGATGTAGTCACCCATTTCCTCACCTCTCTGTTCGCTCGCTGGGGTATACCAGACGCAATCACAACGGACTGCAATTCACCTCAGTGGATTTCGAGGCCTTCGTGAAAGAAAGGGGCATCAAACACATAAGAACCACCTTCTACCATCCTCAGGCGAACGGGGATGGGGGGGGGGGAAATTAATCAGACCCTCAAGAATGGTCTCAGGGCACACCTAGCGGAAGGGCTCCCATTTTTGGCTGCATTACAGAGCATCCTACTACATTACAGAGCACTACCTCATGCTACGATGGGCAGCTCCCTGGCCCTACTGATGCTTGGATGTGTGATGAGCCTTCCCCTGGACCGACTACGCTCCCCCCATGGGTCACCACCCCAACGGAGAAGCCCTCACCTAGAGGGAGGGTAGTCGAACAGCAACAACGAATGAAGCAAAGGTTTGACATGAAACGCCGAGCGAAGCAACCTGGACTCGCAGCGCTGGACCGGGTTCGGATCCGGCGCCCCAACCGTGCCAACAAGGTGCAGTCATCTTGGACAACGCCGATGCAAATCACAGCACAGTTAGGCCCAGGCACCTTTCGTCTCGCTGATGGGTCACGGTGGCATGCCAGCCGCCTCAGAAAAGTGAGACCTACTTTGACCCCAGATCAAGTGATGGCTGCAGACACAACAAGATCAGGCTGGGACTTTGGTGATGCAAGACCCACAAACCCCGATGAACATCTGTCAGAGCCAGCGGCAGTGACACAGCCCGAGTGCCACTTGGCCCCGGTTCAGCAGAGACCCTGCCACCTAAAGGATTTTGTGACTAACTTTTGATATATTAAATTCTTGAGTGTAGCCAGGATGTGACCGACAACAGTGGCAGAATAATCCACTCGGTCACATGAGCATACCGGTAGTCTACCCGGGTGCCCAGATAGTAGTATAAAGTTCTTTGGGATTTTTTTTTTTTTTTGGGGGGGGAGTTAAATGTGACGTCATCACATGGCGAACTGGCCGTGGCACAGGGTGGCGCCACCCATCTGTATATAGTTAAGTGTGGTATGAATAAAGTGTGTGTTCAGTTCACATCCACCATCGGCAACTGATTTCCAGACATAACAGCAGTGATGGATATGTACGACAAAATCCAAACCATCAGTAATGTTCCATCACGGGATCTCTTATTCATTATGGGTGATTTCAACTGCAAAATACCTAACCTTCACCTGAGCAATCTTCTGCTGTAGGCAAATATACCATTGGCAATGCAAATCTTCACGGTGAGCTTCTTGCAAAATTCTGTGTCAAGAACAATTTAGTCATCACCAATACTTAATGACTTCCGGCGCCACACGAGTCGGCTGCCCGTTGCAACAGCGGCTCAATTCTGAGTCTTTTTTTCCCTTCCTCTCTCTTTTTGATCCGGCTTTTTTCACTCCATGTATATCACGGACACACAGATCATCCCAAATGTCTCCTGAGCCGGTGGACGGAGCCACTGTTTATAGCAGGAGTCGATACAGCAGGGAGGAGCTGCTAGCACTCAACCGCCACCCGGTGCTAATGGAAAAACTCGACATATCGAGGGAACTGAGGCGAAAATGCCGTGGCTGCCGGGCTGGAGTAAGGCGGAGGACAAAAAATATAAGGTACAGACCCTCCCTTCCATCTATTGTCATGGGGAATGTACGGTCGTTACTGGGAAACGACTAGATGAGCTAGCGGCTATCTCCCGCTACGATAGCATATACCGGGAATGCTCTCTCCTTTTGTTTTCCGAGACGTGGCTAAGTGAACTAGCAGCAGATGCTAACATTGAGCTGGAGGGTTTCCACATGATACGGGCAGACCGAACACCAGACAGTGGCAAAGCAAGGGGCGGTGGAGTGATAATGTATGTTAACAACAACTGGTGCAGACCGAGACATATCACTGTTAAACAAAGACACTGCAGCAAAGACATTGAGTTGCTAGCATGTTAGCATGCGGCCTACATATCTCCCGAGGGCATACTCACACGTGATCTGCATTGTTGTTTATGCAAATCCGACGGCGAACGCTGGGACAGCGCGTGACGTCATCCATTCGGTAACCGGCAGGCTGCAGACAGAACACCCAGATGCTCTTCTCCTCATCTCAGGCGATTTCAACCATGTTTCACTACCTCCCATTCTACCCACGTTTACCCAGTATGTCACATGCCACACTAGAGACAATAAAACACTGGACTTATTCTACGCAAACACTAAGAAGGCGTACACCTCATTACAACTCCCCCCACTCGGGAGATCGGATCACAACTTGGTTCATCTCCGGCCGGTGTACAAACTCCTAGTGCACAGACAACTTCCGGCCATGCGCACAGTGGAATTATGGTCTGAGGAGGCAATGGACACTCTAAAGGGCTGTTTTGAAATCACTGCCTGGGAGCAGCTCTGTGATCCACATGGTGAGGACATCGATGGCCTCACTCACACCATCACGGACTACCTCAGCTTCTGTGTGGACAAATCCGTTCTCACCAAGACCATACGGTGTTGCTCAAACAACAAACCCTGGATCAACCCTGAGATAAAAACCCTTCTGAGAGAGAAGAAGAGGATCTTCAGGTCGGGGAACAGGGAGATGCTGAAGTCCGTACAGAGGGAGCTGAGGAGAAAGATCAGGGAAGGCAAGGACAGCTTCAGGAAGAAGATGGAGGACAAGCTGCAACAGAGCGACATCAGCGGGGTCTGAAGAAACCTTAAAACCATCTCTGGGCTCCAGAATACCTCCCCCCAGGCCACGGGGGCAGGGAGTGGGCGAACAATCTGAATTTGTTTTTCAATAGGTTTGACCAACCGCCCTCCCCCCTGACTGCACAACAACCACTGCTGCCTCTAAAGACATCAAGTCCTGCTGCCCACTCCCCACTCCACCAACACCCCCCCACTCCCAACACACGGACCCCCAACCTGACCCTGACCAAGACCCAGGTGAGGACGGAGCTGAGGAAGATCAAGGCGAGGAACGCGTCGGGACCGGACGGCATCAGCGCAAAGCTCCTCAAGTCCTGTGCAGACCAGCTGTGTGGGATTGTGGCGTACATCTTCTCACACAACACAACACATTGCCATCTACAGAAGTTCTCTGATGACTCTGCGATCGTTGGTCTCATCTCCAACGGAGATGAAGCTGAGTACAGAGGGCTTATCCAGGACTTTGTGGACTGGTGCCATCGGAACTGCCTCCAGATCAACGCGAGGAAAACTAAGGAGCTGGTGATGGACTGCCGCAGGCATGGGCAGCCCCTCACAGCACCAGTAAATATACAGGGAACAGACATCGAGATGGTGACATCCTATAAGTACCTGGGTATTCATCTGAACAATAAACTAGACTGGTCACACAATACTGACGCACTCTACAAGAAGGGACAGCGCAGGCTGTTCCTGCTGAGGAGACTCAGGTCTTTTGGTGTACAAGGGGCGCTGCTGAAGTCATTCTATGACACGGTGGTGGCATCAGCCATCACTTTTGGAGTGGTCTGCTGGGGCAGTGGCATTACTGCAGCCGATAGGAAGAGACTGAACAAACTGATTAAGAAAGCTAGCTCTGTCCTGGGGCAGCGCCTTGATCCGATGGAGGAGATAGGAGAGAGAAGGACGGTGGCTAAACTGTCATCTCTGCTGGAGTCCGAGTTCCACCCTATGCAGGACATACTGGATGCACTGAGGAGCTCATTTAGCAGCAGACTACATCATCCCAGGTGCACAACCGAGAGGTTTCGTAGGTCCTTCCTACCAACGGCTGTCAGACTGTACAACCTAAGCAGGGCTGCTCGCAGAGATAGCAAAAAGACGTAACAAACTAATAGTTTTTTTGAATGCAAAAGATGCAATAGACTTACACAATGGTCCTCTCCGGCATACAACTAGGAACATACCGGTCGCTATGGAGGGTGAGAATATGTATGGGCACATAATCATACCATGTAGGATAACTAAATAGACGGTTATGCTGTTTCATCCCACCTAGCAACAATGCGCTGCACTGTGTGTGTTTATATATTTACATATTTATTCCATCTAGCTACAATGCTCAGCACTGGGTGTGTTTATATTTATATATCTATATATTTATTCCATCTAGCTACATTGCTCCGCACTGTGTTTTTATATATCTACATATTATTCCATCTAGCTACATTGCTCCGCACTGTGTGTGTTTATATACTTGCATATTTATTCCACCTAGCTGCAATGCTCCGTACTGTGGGTGTTTATATATTTACATATTTATTCCATCTAGCTACAATGCTCTGCACTGTGTTCATATATTCATATATTTATTCCATCCAGCTACAATGCTCTGCACTGTGTGTCTGTGTGTGTGTGTGTGTATATATATATTTTATAGTAATATGTACATATGTATATTAGCTGCTCTTGCTTGCTTGTTTTTTTTTCTTGCCTTCTGATTGTTGCTCTGAGTGTTGCTATCCCTGTGCTGTTGCAATCCTGGAATTTCCCCGTTGTGGGACTAATAAAGGCTTATCTTATCTTATCTTATCTTATCTTATCTTCAACCTGAGCCTGAAACTGGGGAGGGTACCACAGCTGTGGAAAACATCTTGTGTGGTACCTGTACCAAAAACTTCCCACCCCAAAGAGCTGAACAGCTACAGACCGGTGGCCTTGATGTCCCACTTGATGAAGACCCTGGAGAGACTGCTCCTTGCTCACCTCCGCCCCCTGGTGCGACCAGCGATGGATCCACTCCAGTTCGCCTACCAGCATGGCATTGGGATGGAGGATGCAGTGATCTTCCTCCTTCACCGTTCTCTGTCCCACCTGGAGAAGCCCGGGAATGCGGTGAGGATCATGTTCTTTGACTTCTCCAGTGCTTTCAACACCATCCAACCGATGATCCTGAAGGACAAGCTGCTGCGCGCAGGGGTGGACCAGCACCTGTCATCATGGATCCTGGACTACCTCACGATCCGGCCTCAGTTTGTGAGAGCCCGGAACTGTGTGTCCGACACGATCATTGGTAGCACGGGGGCCCCCCAGGGAACAGTGTTGGCTCCCTTCCTGTTCACTCTTTATACTGCAGACTTCTCACACAACACAACACACTGCCATCTACAGAAGTTCTCTGATGACTCTGCGATCGTTGGCCTCATCTCCAATGGAGATGAAGCTGAGTACAGAGGGCTTATCCAGGACTTCATGGACTGGTGCCATCGGAACTGCCTCCAGATCAACGCGAGGAAAACTAAGGAGCTGGTGGTGGACTGCCGCAGGCAAGGACAACCCCTCACAGCACCAGTAAATATACAGGGAACAGACATCGAGATGGTGACATCCTACAAGTACCTGGGTGTTCATCTGAACAATAAACTAGACTGGTCACACAATACTGACGCACTCTACAAGAAGGGACAGCGCAGGCTGTTCCTACTGAGGAGACTCAGGTCTTTTGGTGTGCAAGGGGCGCTGCTGAAGACATTCTATGACATGGTGGTGGCATCAGCCATCACTTTTGGAGTGGTCTGCTGGGGCAGTGGCATTACCGCAGCCGATAGAAAGAGACTGAACAAACTGATCAAGAAAGCTAGCTCTGTCCTGGGGCAGCGCCTTGACCCGGTGGAGGAGATAGGAGAGAGAAGGATGGTGGCTAAACTGTCATCTCTGCTGGAGTCCGAGTTCCACCCTATGCAGGACATACTGAATGCACTGAGGAGCTCATTTAGCAGCAGACTACATCATCCCAGGTGCACAACCGAGAGGTTTCGCAGGTCCTTCCTACCAATGGCTGTCAGACTGTACAACCTAAGCAGGGCTGCTCGCAGAGATAGCAAAAAAGACGTGACAACCTAATAGTTTTGAATGCAAAAGATGCAATAGACTTACACAATGGTCCCCTCGGGCATACAACTAGGAAAATACCGGTCGCTTTGGAGGGTGAGAATATGTATGGGCACATAATCATACTATGTAGGATAACTAAGTAGACGGTTGTGCTGTTTCATCCCATCTAGCAACAATGCTCTGCACTGTGTGTGTTTATATATTTACATATTACTCCATCTAGCTACAATGCTCCACACTGTGTGTGTTTATATATTTACATATTTATTCCACCTAGCTGCAATGCTCCGTACTGTGGGTGTTTAGATTAGATTAGATTAGATTCAACTTTATTGTCATTACACATGTATGAATACAAGGTAACGAAACACAGTTTAGCATCCAATCAGAAGTGCAAAGGACAGCAGTGCAGTATATACGGTAATTAACAGTATGTGCAATTTAAGCAAATATATGCAAATATATGCAGCAGTGCAGAAAGTTAAGAGTACTGTTATGTGCAAATAATGTACAAGTTAGATGGGCAGTTATGTACAGGTGAGGATGGTAAGAGATGATGGTGAGAGAGTCAGTGAGAGAGTCAGCGGGGAACTAAGTTCAATAACGTGACAGCTGTTGGAAAGAAACTGTTCCTAAACCTGCTGGTTCTAGTCCGAAGGCGCAGCAGCGCCTTACGGTCAGCGACAGAGCAGCTCCCATACCAGACTGTGATACAGTTGGTCAGGGTGCTCTCTATCACGCAGCGGTAGAAGTTGCCCAGGATGTCAGTTGACAGATGGTTCTTCTTCAGTGTCCTCAAGAAGAAGAGGCGCTGATGGGCCTTCTTGATCAGGCTGGTGGTGTTAACTGACCAGGACAGGTCCTCCGAGATGTGGGTCCCCAGGAATTTGAAGCTGGGGACACGTTCAACAGCTATGCCATTGATATGGATGGGGTCATGTGTCTCTCCCCTCTCCTCCTTCCTTCCTTCCTTATATATCTACATATTTATTCCATCTAGCTACAATGCTCCGCACTGTGTGTTTATATACTCATATATTTATTCCATCCAGCTACAATGCTCTGCACTGTGTCTGTGTATATATATATATATATATATATATATATATATATATATATATATATATATATACTGTATATAGTAACATGTACAAAAAAGCAAGCTGCTCTTGCTTTTTTTTTTTTTCCTTGCCTTCTGATTGTTTTTGCTCTGAGTGTTGCTATCCCTGTGCTGTTGCAATCCTGGAATTTCCCCATTGTGGGACTAATAAAGGCTTATCTTATTTTATCTTACTTGTTTAAAAACAAAAACATCACACTTGGACATCATCTGATGGGAAAACAACAAACCAAATAGATTTCATCCTAACACGTGCAACATTAATTCATCAACAGGTACTGAATAGTGAAGCTCTCAATGTATTAGATATTTCTGATCATAGAATGGCAAGAACAAAGGTCAGAATACATTTTTTCCTGGCCAAAAAAATAACCAAGCGAGCCAAAGTACAATCTTGAAGCCTTACACAATTTAGATAGCAAGAGATGTTTTCAGCTTGAACTGAGTAACAGATTCTCTTCCCTTGAGGAAGTTAATGAACCAGAAGCTGTTTATGGGAATATTACTACAATCAGCAAGGATTCAATCAGGAAGAACCTCCCAAAACAAAGATTATCTGAGCCAAACTGGACGTCGGCAGAGACAAAGCAGGCTATTGTAAACAAATGTAAAATCAGAAAAGCAAATGGAGCATCTTCAACAGAGTATAAGATAGCCAAGGCAAAATCCAAGATGTGTGTGAAGAAAGAGAAACTAGAACAATTAGAAAAGGATATACAGTAGATATGCTAACCAATCTTCCCCCACATAAGCAATACTATGCAGCTTTAAGAAGTCTGAAAGCTAAACCAAAAATATAAGTTGGGGCATTAAAGATAAGAATGGTAATATTCTGACCAACAAAGCTCAGATTCTAGGGCTTTGGGCTGAATTTTATGAAGAGCTTTACAGAGACAACTGTACCAACTGTCATAGACGATAGCAATGAAGACCCCGTTCCCCTAGTACTTAGGGAACAAGTCAAACAAACAGCGTGGAATTTGAAGAACAGTAAAAGTCCTGGCTTGGATAACATTTATTCAGAATACTTGAAAGCAGGAGGTGAACCTCTCAAAAAAGCACTAATACACCTTTTTGCATTCTCATCTCTGGAACGGTTTGCAAAGCATTTAAAGAAGCCCTCATTATTGTATTGCTCAAGAAGAAAAACCATCTAAACTGTGAAAACTATCGACCCATAAGTCTCTTGAGCCATGTCTACAAACTTTTCATTGGCATAATGCCACCATCAGTGTGTGAATGTGTGTGTGAATGGGTGGATTGCAGGATCTGTAAAGCGCTTTGGTCATCAAGAGATGAGAATAAAAGCAATATATAAGTGAATGCCATTTACCATTTTTACCATAATAGCACGCATAAAATATGTTCTCTATACCCTCTTTCCAGCATCACAAGCTGCTTATCAGCCTGGTTGTCATAAACTCTCCGTGCGCTTTACCATAGCGCACGGAAGAGAAGAAGGATGGAAGGATTTAAACACAGGGTTTCACCACACACACATTTGTTGACATCACGGCTCAAAACAAAGACTTACAAGAAGGTAGTAATGTACTATGGAAGTCAGGTTATTTCGCACCTCAGACAGAAACAATGAATACACATGGGAGAACAATGCCCAAGAGGGTGAGAAGGAGTTAAGATAAGATAAGATAAGATAAGCCTTTATTAGTCCCACAATGGGGAAATTCCAGGATTGCAACAGCACAGGGATAGCAACACTCAGAGCAAGAATCAGAAGGCAAGAAAAAACAAGAGCAGCTAGTATACATATGTACATATATATATATATATATATATATATATATATATATATATATATACTGTATATATAGACACACAGTGTGGAGCATTGTAGCTGGATGGAATAAATACTGTATATGAGTATATAAACACAGTGCGGAGCATTGTAGCTAGATGGAATAAATATGTAAATATATAAACACACACAGTGCGGAGCATTAGCTAGATGGAATAATATGTAGATATATAAACACAGTGCGGAGCATTGTAGCTAGATGGAATAAATATGTAGATATATAAACACACCCAGTGCGGAGCATTGTAGCTAGATGGAATAAATATGTAAATATATAAACACACACAGTGCAGAGCGTTGTTGCTAGATGAATGAATGAGTTGAATGAAGTGTAGTGTAAATATCATGCTGTGTATGAGGAAGTGCCTTGAAGCTTGTGAAGGTGACTTGATATATAGAGAGGAGTGTTTGCTGTAACCAGTCATTCTGTTCTGTGCTTGTGAGATGTGAGTGTGTAATAAATCATCTGACATGAAGCTGCCTCTTCATTTACACACTCCACACTGGTGACCCAAGACGTATTATGGAACACGAGGCGAGAACCCCGGAGCCGGCCCGGTCGGGAAGCCCCAGAGATGCAGCAGCCATTCCACAGACAGCCAGGACTGGAACCCCCAGCAACGCGTGTGCAGTTTCAGTCAAGCTACCGGATTTCTGGCAGCACAACCCGCGCTCTTGGTTCCACCACACCGAGGCCCAGTTCGCCCTCCGGGGAGTAACGGCAGACGACACCAAGTTCTACCATGTGGTAGCAGTGCTGGACTCCCGCACAGCCCAGCAGGTAGCGAGCCTGCTCGATCAGCCACCAGCCAGCAACAAATATGAGGCGCTCAAGGCTGCGCTGACCCGGGGCTACACGCTCTCGGAATGTGAGAGAGCGGAGAGGCTCCTGACACGGACCGAGTTAGGAGATGGGTCAGCCGTAGACCTGGTGGAGAAGATGCTGGCGTTAATGGGCATGAACGACGGGCACTTTCTGTTTGCCCACCTTCTCCTCCGGAACCTTCCAACAGTGGCGAGAGCGGTTCTGGCCAATTCGCCGTTGCTGGCCACGCGTGACTACCGTGCGCTAGCCCAGGAGGCAGACAGGATCATCCTCACCACCAGGGCGATCACAGTCAACGCGGCAGCAGCGCAGCCCAGCGAGACGACCAGAGGAGGCGAGGAGCCACCGACGGTAGCAGCAGTGGGGGCCAAGGAGCGCCAGAGAGACACGCTCTGTTTCTACCACCGCCGCTTCAGAGAGAACGCACGCAGATGTGCGCCGCAGTGCCAATTCAAGTGCTCGGGAAAATGCCGAGGCCGGCGGTCGGTAGCAGCTGCGACCCTCGGTGAAGAGAACAAGCTGCTATACTTGACGGACGCACGCTCGGGGAGTCGTTTCCTCGTGGACACCGAAGCCCAGAAGAGCTTCATCCTGCCGACCTACGCCGACTGGCTGGCAGGACCTAGCGACCCCGTGATGTTGGCAGCAAACTGCTCGGAAATTAAGACCTTTGGTGAGAGGACACTGATCTTATCTCTACACGGCCGTACATATGAGTGGACTTTTGTCGTAGCAGCACTGAATTACCATATCCTGGGGGCTGATTTTCTCTGTGCACATGGTTTACTGGTTGATGTTGCTAACAGGTGCCTGGTTAATGCACTATCCTTTGACTCTCTCCCCTGTATAGCTCGAGTGACCCAGCCAACAGCACAAGCCAACGTCACAGCTCCAGGCGGTAAGTTCCACTCACTGCTCACTCAGTTCCCAGCACTCACGGTCCCGACGTTTTCGGCGGCCATCGCTAAACACGGGGTGGAGCACTTTATCACCACCACCGGGCCGCCCGTTTTTGCAAGACCTCGGCACTTGGACGCAGCTAAACTGGCCATAGCGCGCAAGGAGTTCGCCAACCTGGAAAGGTTGGGCATCATCAGGCGTTCGAACAGCCCATGGGTATCCCCGCTACACATGGTCCCTAAGGCTGAGGGATTGTGGCGACCGTGCGGTGATTTCCGCAGGTTGAACAACGCCACAGCACACGACTGCTACCCGATTCCTCACATACAGGATTTTTCCGTCCACCTCACTGGAACACGCATTTTTTCCAAAATAGACCTGGTCCGCGGTTACCACCAAGTCCCAGTGCGCGCGGAGGACATACCCAAAACAGCGGTAATAACTCCGTTCGGTTTATTCGAGTTCCTGCGCATGCCATTCGGGTTAAAAGGTGTGGCACAGACGTTCCAGGGCATGATGGATGCAGTGCTGCGCGATCTCCCGTTCGTGTTCATCTACCTGGATGATATCCTGGTAGCCAGTGCGTCCGAAGACGAACACGAAACCCACCTCAGGATGGTTTTCCGGAGGTTGGAGGAACACCGGTTAATAATCAACCCGGCGAAATGCCAGTTCGGCGTGACAGAGATTGATTTTTTTGGGGCACCGCGTCTCTCCGGAAGGAGCGATCCCGCTGCCCGACAAAGTGCATGCCGTGGCAGATTTTCCCCGGCCTCAGACAGTCAGGACGCTGCAGGAATTTTTGGGGATGGTGAACTTTTATAACCGTTTCCTTCCCCGTGCGGCACAACTCATGCAACCATTGTACGCCGCGCTCAAGAGACAGAAACCCGCGAATAGGGTCGAATGGACCCCGGAGCGAGAGCAGGCGTTCTCGGGGGTTAAAGCAGCCCTGGCAAACGCTGTACTGCTGGCGCATCTGGACCCGGTGGCCCAGATAGCGCTCACCACCGACGCTTCAGACGTGGCCATAGGGGATGTCGTAGAGCAGCGCGTCGCTGGGGCTTGGCAGCCACTCACTTTTTTCAGCAGAACTTTGCGCGACAGCGAACGTAAATACAGCGCGTTCGACAGGGAGTTGCTGGCTCTCCACCTAGCCATACGCCACTTCCAGTTCTGGCTGGAAGGGCGCAGCTTCACCGCGTTCATGGATCACAAGCCACTAACGTTCGCAATGGCCAAGGTTTCAGAACTGTGGTCGGGCCTGCAGCAGAGACAGCTGGCTGCGATCTCTTAGAGTTTACTACCAATATTCAACATGTGTCGGGCAAACTGAATGTGGTGGCGGACTGCCTCTCGTGTGCCGTGGTGGCCCCGGTCTATGTGGGGATAGATTACACAGCCTTGGCCGTGGAGCAAATTAGCAATGCAGACATGCATGTGCTCCAGTCTGGACCAACAGGGTTAAGGCTGGAGAGCAGGGTGCTGCAAGACGGCATGCCCCCCCTAATCTGCGATGTCTCCACGGGACGCCCGCGTCCGGTGGTCCCGGTCGCGTGGTGCCGCCATGTGTTTGAGTCGGTTCACACTCTGGCGCACCCAGGAGTGCGCGCGTCGGTCAAAATTGTGGGAGAGAAATTTGTGTGGCCGAGCCTATGCAAACAAGTACAAGAGTGGGCTACAGCCTGCGTGGCGTGCCAACGAGCCAAGGTACACAGACACACGAAGGCTCCTTTGGAGCTGTTTTGGGTACCGGCTAAGAGGTTTGACCATGTTCACGTGGACCTCGTAGGCCCCCTCCCGCCATCACAGGGGTGCACGCACCTTTTGACAATGGTGGACCGCACCACGCGCTGGCCAGAAGCAGTCCCACTGGCGGCAACCATGTCCGCAGATGTAGCACGCGCTTTTTTAACAGCATGGGTGGCGCGTTTTGGAGTCCCGTCGGACATTACGTCCGACAGGGGCCCTCAATTTGTTTCCGAACTCTGGTCCGCGATGGCCCGCAGCCTGGGTGTTACAGTTCATCGCACAACCGCATACAACCCACAGGCCAATGGGTTATGTGAGCGTTTTCATAGATCACTGAAAGCAGCACTAAGGGCTTCACTGACGGATGCAAATTGGGTGGACAGGTTGCCGTGGGTTTTATTGGGGTTGCGGTCCGCGCCAAAAGAGGATCTGGAAGCTTCCCTGGCAGAGCTGGTTTTTGCGCAGCCCCTACGGCTGCCCAGGGAATTTCTGCCAGATAATCCCGCGCCGGACAGCTGCCCGTCTCAGCTTTTTCAGTGTAGCACAAACACAGGCACGCTGCCGGGCCCTGCCCACCACAGTTTTCCATGTGTTTTCGTGCCTAAAACTTTGAAGAACGCGGAGTTCGTGTTCGTCAGACACGACGCCCACCGCCCTCCATTGTGCCCACCCTATGATGGATCGTTCAGAGTGTTGGAAACAGGGGATAAGCATTTTGTGCTAGACTTGGGGGGTAGACGGGAGAAAATTGGCATAGACAGACTCAAACCCTCCTTTGTAGTGGCAGATGAGCAAGTGCTGTTGGCGAGGGCCTCTCGGCGTGGAAGACCCCCACGGAGAACTCCCCAGGGGAACGATTCATCAGAGCAGCCACACGGACAGAGCGAACCCCCCACCACCACCACGGCTCACCCGCAGTCGGACACACTCCCAGCAGCCCCCCCACCGGCACAGCAGCGCCATGGAGGCAGTAAACCCCAGTTACAGCAGATATGGGAGGAGACTGAAGCCAAAACAACATGTGGACTGATATTCTATTGTTCTATCTAAGATGCTGGGGGGGGGGGGGATGGAAGTCAGGTTATTTCGCACCTCAGACAGAGACAATGAATACACATGGGAGAACAATGCCCAAGAGGGTGAGAGGGGTTGAATGAAGTGTAGTGTAAATATCATGCCGTGTATGAGGAAGTGCCTTGAAGCTTGTGAAGGTGACTTGTTACATAGAGAGGAGTGCTTGCTGTAACCAGTCATTCTGTTCTGTGCTTGTGAGATGTGAGTGTGTAATAAATCATCTGACATGAAGCTGCCTCTTCATTTACACACTCCACAGTGCACAAAATGGCTGACACAAAGTGGCCAGCGGGCAGACCACTGTGTACCGTGGCCACAGGAACAATAATACACTTTACGCACAAGCACTCGGGAGAGCGAGGAAGACCTTAGGTGGCTCGACTAAAATGGGAGTAAACTGGGCGGCAGCCAAAGCATAGTGGTTGAGCTGTGGGGAGAAACGCCACCAGAAGCATAGCAGAGTTACTGCAGAGGAGAAACACTTCTGGTCCAGCGTAGCAGCTAACCACACAGAGAAACGCTAAAAGTTTATTCACAAGTAGGAGCAGTCCAAAAAGTCCAGTTTTCCCTTGGAGCACGAGCATTCCTTCTTGACGTGATGGTCACACCATGGAGACGAGAATGACTCGTACATTGACACAGCAGCGTTTGTCTAGCGAAGAGTCGCTTAAATACAAACACCACTGGCCACACAAATTGGGCGCACCTGAGCGAGGCGCGGGAAAGATAATTACCGGGGCTGGGAACAACTGGTGGAATTAAGGAGATCGAGGGGGTGTGGTTGGACCAACAGACTGTCAGCAACGTGGGAAAAAGATCACAGAAGCTGACTAACTGCTGCCGCTCAGGCAGTGGCTATGGTAATAGGATAGGTACCAAAATACACAAAATGCACATAAACAGTGAAACCAAACCCACAGAGAGATCCAACCCGAGCCGGGGAAAGCCAAGCCGGCTCAGCTCATGACACTGGTAGAGGAATTATTGAACAAATCATTGCCTTAGAACAAATCCTTGAAAAATCTATAGAATTCAATAGTCCAGTCTTCATTGCTTTAATAGATCTTACTAAAGCCTTTGCTAGTATAAAACTTAGCTGCCTGTGGGAACTTCTTGAAGAAGCAAGTCTTTATCAGAGATACATCAGTCTTCTCAAAATGACCTATGACAACTCCACAGCTGTTATATAAAAACGACACGGGGAAAACTAGACCAGTGCAAATACTCAAAGGTGTAAAACAAGGTGATATTCTGTCAGCGCTTTTATTCTGTAGTCATAGCCGCTATTATCTCAAAAACTGAAGCAGTGTGCAACTCTGGCTTCTCTATTGGATGCCATCTTTTATCCAACTTAAGCAATGCTGATGATATACAGTGGTATGAAAAAGTGTTTGCCCCCTTCCTGATTTCTCTTTTTTTTTGGATGTTTGTCACAGTTGTCACATGTTTAGATCATCAAACAAATTTAAATATTAGACTGTGGGGCACATACTGTATGTTGGTTTCATACGCTCCACAGATATTTCACTGTATGTTTATTGTGTGCTTCACGTCTCATGAAACAAAGGGACTGAGCCTCCGAGAGGTAACAGCAGAGTGTGAGATTGGGCCTTTTGTTCCAAGGAGATGACCTTGAGAGATTTCCTGACCACAGGAGAGTAGGAGGTGGATGGTGTGAAGATCGGAGGAAGTCACATTGTGACTGGGATTAAGTACCATGTGACTGTATGTTTGATTAAGCACCATGTGACTGTAGGTTTGATGTCCCGGGTATAAAAGGGACAGATGTGAGAAAATTCATCCTCTTTTTCTTGCTTTGAGATTGTTGGAGTATGTGATCTGTGAATAAAGCTGAACCTGAGGAATAAACTCAGTCTCATCCTTGTGCACATTCTCCACACTGGTGACCTTACGACGAAGAATGAGCAGAGATAATTCTCCCGAGCGGGGCTCGGCAGAAGCCAGCCTGATGGCTGCCACCACACTCCGGCTGCCCGACTTCTGGCAGCATAGTCCGCGCTCCTGGTTTAGCACGGTCAAGGCGCAGTTCAATCTCCGGAGAATCTCGAAGGACGACACGAAATTCTACCATGTGGTGGAGAAGCTGGACAGCCACACAGTCCAGAGGGTGGAAGATCTGGTCAATCACCCACCGGACAGCGACAAATACAGCGCATTGAAGGCTGCGCTTATAAGCCACTTCACCCCCTCGGTGCAACAGCGAGCAGAAGGGCTCCTAATGTTGACGGAGTCGGAGAACGACAGACCCGTAGACCTGATGGTGAAAACGCTGAGGCTGAAAGACTCCAAGGATTGCAAATTTATCTTCGCCCACCTTTTCCTCCGGACCCTGCCACCAGCGGTGAGAGTTACCCTGGCAGACTCACCTCGGTTGGCCCAGCGAGACTACCATGGGCTGAGCAAGGAGGCGCAGCGACTCGTCGACACCCACAAACAGAGCGCGGTTTCGGCCGCAGCAGCAGAGCTAGGAGCAACGTCCGGAGACAGCATGGGGCCAGTGGTTACAGTACCAGACGCACCGACGACGGCAGCAGCGAGGACCAGGCGACACGGAGCAGATGACGTCCTGTGCTTCTATCATCGCCACTTTGCAGAGAGGGCACACAAGTGCCTCCCACCGTGCCACTTCAAGCGTTCGGGAAACGCCAAGACCGGGGGTCGGTAGTGGCTGCAGCCCTCGGGGAGGAGAACAAGCTGCTCTACCTGACGGATGCACGCTCGTGGAGGCATTTCCTCGTGGACACAGGCTCTCAGCTGAGCTTCATCACGCCTTCCTACGCGGACCGGCTGACACGTCTAAGGGCCCCCTGGTGTCAGCAGCGAACGGCTCAGCGATTAAGACCTTCGGTGAGAGGACTCTGCTTCTGTCTTTGCAGGGCCGTGCATTTGAGTGGACTTTTGTTGTAGCTGCAGTTAATTTCAACATGTTAGGGGCTGATTTTTTGTGCTCACATGGTTTATTGGTTGATCTTGCTAATAGACGTCTGGTTAATGCACTCTTTTGCAAAATCTTTTCACTCTATTCCCTGCACAGCTCGAGTGGCACCACCAACTGCACAAGCCAACATCACAGCTGCGGGTGGTAAGTTCCACGCACTCCTCACTCAGTTCCCAGCACTTACAGTCCCAACGTTTTCGGCGACAGTGGCTAAACATGGGGTGGAACACTATATCACTACCACCGGCCCGCCCGTTTTTGCAAAAGCTCGGCGCCTGGACTCAGCTAAACTGACCATAGCGCGCGAGGAGTTTGCCAACCTGGAAAAACTGGGCATCATCAGGCGTTCGAAAAGCCCCTGGGCTTCACCATTGCACATGGTCCCAAAGGCTGATGGGTCGTGGCGACCTTGCAGTGATTTCCGCAGGTTGAATAACGCCACTGCACACGGCCGCTACCCGATCCCGCACATCCAAGATTTTTTGGTTCATTTGGCGGGGGCGCGCATTTTTTCTAAAATAGATTTGGTACGCGGTTACCATCAGGTTCCAGTGCGCACTCAGGACATACCCAAAACAGCGGTAATAACTCCTTTCGGGCTTTTTGAGTTTTTGCGCATGCCTTTTGGACTCAAGGGTGCGGCGCAGACATTCCAGCGCATGATGGACACGGTCCTACGCGACCTCCCTTTCGTGTTCGTCTATTTGGACGACATTTTGGTAGCCAGCACGTCTGAAGACGAACACGAAAGCCATCTCACAGCAGTTTTCTGGAGGTTAGCAGAGCATGGGTTAATAATTAACCCAGCGAAGTGTCAGTTTGGGGTGGCGCAGATTGATTTTTTGGGGCATCGCGTTTCACCAGAAGGAGCGGTCCCTCTGCCCGATAAAGTGCGCGCAATAACAAATTTTCCCCACCCTCAAACGGTTAAAGCATTACAGGAGTTTTTGGGAATGGTTAATTTTTATAACCGTTTCCTCCCCAGCGCAGCGTGGCTCATGCAACCATTGTACGCTGCACTAAAAAAACAAAAACCCACGAATAAAATCGAATGGTCTCCTGAGTGGGAGCGCGCATTCTCTCAAGTCAAATCAGCTTTGGCAAACACTACCTTGTTGGCACACCCAGTTCCAACGGCACGCATGGCGCTCACCACTGATGCGTCCGATTTAGCAGTGGGGGCGGTCGTTGAACAGTATGTAGCTGGGACCTGGCAACCGCTCGCGTTTTTCAGCAAAACCTTGCGCGATAGCGAGCGAAAGTACAGCGCGTTCGACAGGGAGTTGTTGGCACTACACTTGGCCATCCGCCATTTCCAGTTCTGGCTGGAAGGACACCGTTTCACCGCGTTCGTGGACCACAAGCCGCTGACTTTTGTGATAGCCAAGATTTCGGAACCTTGGTCGGGCCAGCAGCAGAGACATCTGGCCGCGATATCGGAGTTTACCACCGATATCCAGCATGTCGCAGGTAAACATAATGTGGTGGCAGACTGCCTCTCACGTGCTGTGACAGCTCCAGGCCCTGTGGGGGCAGACTCTGCAGCCATGGCCGCGGGCCAGGGTAGCAACGCCGAAGCGCGCGCAGCCCCGGTCCGCGTAGGGTTAGATTATGCAGCCATGGCCGCGGGCCAGGGTAGCAACGCCGAAGCGCGCGCAGCCCCGGTCCGCGTAGGGTTAGATTATGCAGCCATGGCCGCGGAGCAGGTTAGCGACGCGGACGTGCGCGCGCTCCAGTCTGGACCAACAGGGTTAAGGCTGGAGGACAGGGTGCTGCAAGATGGTATGCCCCCGCTAATCTGCGATATCTCCACTGGGCGGACGCATCCGGTGATACCAGCTGCGTGGCGCCGCCGTGTTTTTGACTCAATCCATTCTCTAGCGCACCCGGGGGTGCGCGCATCGGTCAAAATGGTAGGGGAGAAATTTGTATGGCCGGGGTTGCGCAAACAGGTCAAGGAATGGGCGACAGCCTGCGTAGCGTGTCAGCGAGCCAAAATACACAGACACACTAGAGCTCCTTTGGAGCCTTTTCACATCCCGGCTAAGCGCTTTGATCATGTGCATGTTGACTTGGTAGGCCCCCTTCCGTCGTCACAGGGGTACACACATCTTTTGACTATGGTGGACCGCACCACGCATTGGCCGGAAGCGGTCCCTCTGGCATCAACCACAGCCGAGGAGGTGGCGCGCACGTTTTTAACAGCTTGGGTAGCGCGCTTTGGAGTTCTGTCGGACATAACGTCTGATAGAGGCCCTCAATTTGTTTCCGAACTCTGGTCATCGATGGCCCGCAGCCTAGGGGTAACGATCCACCGCACTACCATGTACAACCCACAGGCTAATGGTTTATGCGAACGTTTCCACAGGTCATTGAAAGCAGCCCTCAGAGCGTCTCTCACGGATACAAATTGGGTGGACAATTCAATTCAATTCAATTCAATTCAACTTTATTTATATAGCGCCATTTCACAACAACAGTCATCTCATAGCACTATCAACTGTAGGGGGGACCCCCACAGTTGCAGAAAGACCCCAGCAATCAGGCGATCCCCTGTGAGCAAGCACTTGGCAACGGTGGAGAGGAAAAACTCCCTTTTAACAGGAAGAAACCTCCAGCAGAACCAGGCTCAGGGAGGGGCAGTCATCTGCTGCGACTGGCTGGGGGGTGAGGGGATAGAGAAGAAGAAAAGAACAGACATGTAGAGAGCAAACAGCACGATGGGGACTCAATCTATGGGAGAGAACAAACAAATGTTAATGACCAGCAAAAAAAAAATATTTCATAGAGAGTGAGGAAAGGAGTGAGGCCCAGTGCATTACTGGAGGTCCCCCGGCTGACTAAACCTATTAGCAGCATAACTAAGGGAGGGTTCAGAAACACATGATCCCTCCCTAATTGTAGGCTATATCAAAAAGGTAGGTTTTAGCCCTATTCTTAAAAACAGAGATCGAGTCTGACTCCCGAATCCAGATTGGCAGCTGATTCCGCAGGAGAGGAGCTTGATAACTGAAGGCTCTGCCTCCCATTGTACTTTTGGAGATTCTAGGTATTACAAGTAATCCTGCATTTTGGGAGCGTAGTGCTCTGTTAGGATAATACGGTAGTATCAGATCTTTTAAATAAAAAGGAGCCTGATTGTTTAGAGCTTTGTAAGTGAGAAGAAGGATTTTAAACTTAATTCTAAACTCTATGGGAAGCCAATGAAGGGAGGCCAGAACCGGAGAGATATGATCTCTCTTTCTAGTACCTGTTAAAACTCTTGCTGCAGCATTTTGGATCAGCTGAAGACTTTTTAAAGATGTTTTAGGACAGCCTGATAATAAAGAATTACAATAATCTAATCTCGAGCTAACAAAAGCGTGGATCAGCTTCTCAGCATCACTCTGAGACAAGATGCTCCTAATCTTGGCAATATTATGCAAATAATAGAAGGCAGTCTTAGAAACAAATTTAATATGTGAATTGAAGGACAAATCCTGATCAAAAATAACTCCAAGGTTCCTCACAGAGCTATTAAGAGAAAGAGTAACTGCGTCCAAACTGAAAGTTTGATTTGGAAAGGAATTTCTAAGGTTTTTTGGACCAACAAGAATGACTTCAGTCTTATCTGAATTTAATAGCAGGAAATTACAAGTCATCCAAGCTTTGATTTCCTTAAGACAGGCTTCTAACTTGGCTAATTGATTAGTATCATCTGGCTTCATTGACAGGTATAATTGTGTGTCATCTGCATAACAATAAAAATGTATACAGTGCTTTCTAATAATGTTGCCTAACGGAAGCATATATAAACTAAAAAGAGTAGGGCCTAGCACAAATTACAGCCGTTTTAAAAGCCTGCGGTACATGGCCTAAAGTTAATGAAGAATTGATTATATGAAGAATAAAGCTTCCAATAAGTGGGAAGACTTCTTTAAATAACCTGGTAGGAATAGGATCTAAAAGACAAGTTGAAGGTTTGGATGAGGAAACTACTTTGTCTAACTCACAAAGGTCGATTGGAGTAAACTCATCAAGACAGACATCAATAGAAGGAGTTGTAGTAGTTACAGTATTTAAGTTAACTGTGGGAAGAATCTGATTGATTTTATCTCTGATGGATGAAATTTTATTATTGAAAAAGTTCATAAAGTCCTGACTAGTAAGCTCTAAGGGGATGCTAGGATTGACAGAGTCCTGACTCTTTGTCAACCTGGCTACAGTACTGAAAAGAAACCTGGGATTATTCTTGTTCTCTTCTATTAATGCAGAGTAATAACTCGTTCTAGCTTTTCTAAGAGATTTTTTATAAATTAAAAGATGATTTCTCCAAGCTAAATAGATTTCATCTAAATTAGTAGAGCGCCATTTTCTTTCTAATTGACGAGTCTTCTGTTTTAAGCTACGAGTTTCTGTGTTGAACCAAGGAGTTAAAAATCTCTGATTAGACTTTTTCTTTTTTAAGGGGGCCACCAAGTCTAGAGCCTGATGCAGAGAAGCTGAAACACTATCCACCATGTTATCAATTACAGAAGGAGCAAGCTGTCTATAGCTTATTTCCGTTGTGTTGACACATGGCATAGAGGAAACAATCTGCATAAATTTGGAAACAGCATCATCTGAGAGGCATCTACTGTGATAATATTTTTCTTTAGGAGCCAAATAGTCAGAAATAGTAAAATCAAAGGTTAACAGGCAATGGTCTGACAGTACAGGGTTATGAGGAGACACTACAAGATTTTCTATTTCTATGCCATATGTCAGAACAAGGTCCAATGTATGGTGGAGGTAATGAGTAGAATTTCCTACTTTCTGAGAAAACCCAATCGAGTCTAATATTGAATTAAAAGCCACATTAAGGCAGTCACTATCTACATCCACATGTATATTAAAGTCCCCTACTATAATTATTCTATCAGATTTCAACACTAAATCAGCTAAGAAATCAGCAAATTCGGATAAAAATTCTGAATAGGTTGATGGGGGACGATAAACAATGGCAAATAAAATTGGGTTTAACCTGAAATTGCTAAAGTGCCCAATACTGAGGACCAGGCCCTCAAAGGAATTATAACATGTTTTTTGCTTTACATTAACTAGTAATTTGGAATGGTAAATTGTTGCTACTCCTCCTCCACGACCAGAACTTCTGGGATTTTGACAGTTTAAATAACCAGAGGGGGTTGATTCATTTAAACCAACATAATCCTCTTGTCCTAACCAAGTCTCTGTAAGGGAAATTAAATCAATCTGATGATCAATTAACAGATCATGGACTAACAGAGACTTGGGAGTTAGAGACCTAATATTTAACAAACCACATTTAATTTTTAAATTATGAGGAGGAACAGAGGCCAAATCATTCAATTTAGAGGCTTTATGTTTAATTTGAGTTTTACCAATATTTTGCTTTATCACTTTGGGATGCTTATACATTATATTTTTATTCACTTTGGAGGGAGCAGACAACGATTCTCTGATGGGGAAGACAGGGGCTAAGCTGAGGGGTGGCGGATGAAGAGGAGCTGCAGAGAGGCGTGTAAGACTGCGACTCTGCTTCCTGGTCCCAACTCTGAGTAGTCATGGTTTTGGAAATTTGGATAAAAAAGATGCCAGATTGTTAGATAAATGAGAAGCACCATCCAAAGTGGGATGAATGCTGTCTCGTCTCATAAGACCAGGTTTTCCCCAAAAAGAGCTCCAATTGTCAATGTAGCCCACGTCATTTTTAGGACACCACACAGACAGCCAGCGGTTCAAGGATGACGAGCGACTAAACATGTCATCACTGGTCAGATTGGGGAGGGGCCCAGAGAATACTACAGTGGCAGACATCGTTTTGGCAAACTCACACACCGATTCTATATTAAGTTTCGTGACTTCCGACTGCCGGAGACGGATGTCATTAATGCCGGCGTGAATAACAATTGTGGAATATTTACAGTTACTTTTAGCCAGCATTTTCAAATTTGACTCGATGTCGCCTGCTCTGGTCCCAGGAATACATTGGACTATGACCGCTGGAGTCTCTAGGTTCACGTTTCTGACTACAGAGTCGCCAATGATCAGAGTTTTTTCCTCAGCGGGTGTGTCGCTGAGCGGGGAAAAACGATTAGAAACGTGAACAGGTTGGTGGTGTACCGGGGCTTTGCGACAAGCGACAAGCTACCATGGGTTTTACTGGGGTTGCGTTCTGCACCTAAAGGTGATTTAAAAGCCTCCCCAGCTGAGTTAGTCTTTGCGCAGCCGCTCCGGCTGCCCGGGGAGTTTCTCCCGGATAATCCTGCGCCAGAGTGCCCCTCCGCTCAGCGATCGCAGAGCGACACGGGAGCGAGCACGCTTCCTGGCCCAGTTCATCACAGTTTCCCACGCGTTTTTGTGCCTAAAGCTTTAAAAAATGCGGAGTTTGTTTTTGTCAGACATGATGCCAATCACCCAAACTTGCGGCCGCCTTATGATGGACCGTTCAGAGTGCTGGAAACAGGAGATAAGCATTTTTTGCTAGATCTGGGAGGCAGAAAGGAGACAATTGGCATTAACAGACTCAAACCTGCTTTTGTGATGGCTGATGAACCTGTGCAGTTGGCGACGGCCCCCCATCGCGGCAGACCCCCTAGAGAGCATTCCCCAGAACACCCACAGAGATTGACTAACAGTTCTAATCCACAGGCAGTAAAGCCGGCTTACAGCAAATACGGCAGAAGACTACGGCCTAAGCGGCAGGTGGACTGATATGTAGTGATTTTATTATGACATGCATCTTTAGTTATGACGTTTGGGGGGGGTCATGTGGGGCACATATGTTGGTTTCATACGCTCCACAGATATTTCACTGTATGTTTATTGTGTGCCTCACGTCTCATGAAACAAAGGGACTGAGCCTCCGAGAGGTAACAGCAGAGTGTGAGATTGGGCCTTTTGTTCCAAGGAGATGACCTTGAGAGATTTCCTGACCACAGGAGTGTAGGAGGTGGATGGTGTGAAGATCGGAGGAAGTCACATTGTGACTGGGATTAAGTACCATGTGACTGTATGTTTGATTAAACACCATGTGACTGCAGGTTTGATGTCCCAGGTATAAAAGGGACAGATGTGAGAAAATTCATCCTCTTTTTCTTGCTTTGAGATTGTTGGAGTATATGATCTGTGAATAAAGCTGAACCTGAGGAATAAACTCAGTCTCATCCTTGTGCACATTCTCCACAAGACAAAGATAACACAAGTAAACACAAAATGCAGTTTTTAAATGAAGGTGTTTATTATTAAGGGTTAAAAAAATCCAAACCTACATGACCCTGTGTGAAAAAAATGATTGTCCTCCTTCTGTTAAAACAAACAGTGGTGTGAAAAAGTATTTGCACCCTTCCTGATTTCTCATTTTTTTGTATGTTTGTCACACTTAAATGTTTCAGATCATCAAACAAATGTAAATATTAGACAAAGATAACACAAATAAACACAAAATGCAGTTCTAATGAAGGTACTCATTATTAAGGGTAAAAAAAGTATTAACCTATATGGTCCTGTATGAAAAAGTGATCCCCCGCCCGTTAAAACATAAATTGACTGTGGTTTATTACATCTTTGGAAAGCTGAGTTCAATTTCTCTAGCCAAACCCAGGCCTGAGTACTGCCACACCTGTTCTCAATCAAGAAATCACTTAAATAGGACCTGCCTGACAAAGTGAAGTAGACCAAAAGATCCTCAAAAGCTAGACATCATGCTGAGATCCAAAGAAATTCAGGAACAAATAAGTGATTGAGAGCTATCAGTCTGGAAAAGGTTATAATGTAGTAGTATGGGTGGGGGGGGTTCCAAGGTTGTCATAGCCAGGAGCGGCACTGGGGTTAAGCTCCCAGTGCTCATAAAATGCTCCTTACGGCGTGCGTCTCGAAAAGCCTCTGACAGCTAAGTCCAACTCCTAGCCTGCCCGTGTAGTTTAGTCTCTAAGCCCGGCGGAACTGCTTTTACTAATAGGAGAAGGGGCGAGGGCGGATCTCTGGTGCCTTAAAACCAGATGCTTCGGGTAGATGGTGGCTCGTCAACCTGGGAAGGTAGCCCATCTAGGGGAAGGTAAACCCTGATTTCAAACCTCCGCTGCCTTGCGGCACACCCGGTCACGGGAAAGGCTTCGGGAGTCAACCCTGAGGAAAAATCCAGAGTCGGAGCCCCTAAGGCAGTTCTCTGTTGTGCTCAACATCGTTCTGGCAGCTCCTGCGACGGCGCTGGTGCCAAACTGTAGCAGCCCTGTTGTTCCTTTGGATTCATCAGTGACGTGGAGAGGGGGGACATGCTGCATGGGCAACATCTTGTCCTCCATATCTTCCTGCCCAGGCTTGAATCCTACCAACGCCCAATGCTAGAAGGTAGAACACCGGATCACTGGAGAGGACACTCCAGCTTCGCCTTTGGTGTAGACAAAGCACGGGGAATGACAGTTACCGGTTATAAGCCACCGCTCAATTGGCGTAGAGCGCGGCACCAGGGGTTGTTCCCGACGATGGGAGGGATCATTGGATCTCACTGGACAGCTACTGCCCGCCTCAAGCTGGGCAGCCCCCAGCCAATAAGGTGTTGTCCTGCCACAGCTTGCTTTCCTCATTGGGTGCATGGGGATGAGGAGAAGTCCGAACAGCAGGCTGAGAACCTTGGCACCAGGCAAGACAAAAAAACAAAAGAGACCAACTCTAAAACTGGGAACTTGGAACGTCCGCACTATGATGACAGGACTCGCTGCTAACCTCAAGGACATCAACGACACCAGGAAGACTGCCATCATCAATAATGAGCTGAAGAGACTAGGAGTGGATATCGCCACTCTCCAGGAAACACGGTTGGCTGACGCAGGCACACTGAGAGAGAAGGACTACACGTTCTACTGGCAGGGAAAGGGCAGTGACGAACACAGGGAACACGGAGTGGGCTTTGCAGTGAAGAACACCTTGCTGAAGATGGTGGAACTGGGCAGCAATGGCTCTGCACTACTCCTCACCCTCCGCCTCAACACCACTCAAGGCCCAGTCACCCTCGTCAGTGTGTATGCCCCAACACTGACAGCCACACCAGAGGCAAAAGACGAGTTCTACGAGAATCTCGCAACAACTGTCAGGATCATCCCCAACTCTGAACAACTCATTCTCCTTGGAGACATTGAGGGTGCAGCCGAGCTCCAGTCCCACACCAGGACCACCGAAGGGTGCAGCAACGACTCATCTGGGTCCCACCAAGGGTGCAGCAAGGGTCCAGCTGGGCTCCACCACGGGTGCAACCATGGCTCAGTCGGGGTCCACCGTGGGTGCAACGTTGTCCCAGACTGGGACCACCGCAGAAGCAGCCATTGCCCAGCCTGGGCCCACCGCGGGTTCTATGGCGTCTCAGTCTTACTTTGGGACCACCGAGGGTGCCACAGGACAATTTGAGGGCACCGGAGTCTTCCTTTCCCTTTTGGAGGCCCTGTGGATGTTCCTCCTCCATCTGCTGGGCACCATCAGGGTTCTATTTACTCCGCCACCAGTGACCGCAGGGTTTCTTCTTCCTCTGTCTGGCCACCCACCTCTCAGCCTTCCAGTGGGAAGGCTACCACCTCATCTGCCCTTCCAGTCCTGGTGGCTTAATCATGTGGGCAGGCAGCCTGAAAGACTGATTTCCCTTGCCGAGTGGCCCGTATGCCCTGGCAGGCCACCTGATACTGTTCTGCAGGTCGCCTGCTGGCCCTGGGATTTTGGCCAGCCTCCTGAACTTACGGCCACCTTCTGGGCCTTGGACTCTGGCCGACCCCCTGAACTGTGAGACTCTTGGGGGTGGGGTGGGTTAGCTTAGTTTTGGGGGTGGGAAGTGTTCATTGTGTTGTATTATGGTGTTTTTCTTTTTTTGTTTGATCCCTCCTAACCTGTTTTCCCCCACCTCCCGCCCTGGTTTGGTGTGTTAGCCTTCTGGGTGGGGCAGGTTTAGTTCTTTGTTTTTGATGGTATGGTGGGTGTCTTGGTGTCCACCCTTCAGGGTGGGGGGGGGGGGGTGGCTCTGTCATGTTTGGGGTTGTTTTCAACCCTGTCCATGACCTGTGGCTGTAGGTTTTGATCATTGATTATTAATTCCACCTAGCAGAATGAGCCTTGCTCTCTGCCAGCCCTACGGCCACATCTCCTCATCTTGCTAGACATTCACCGGCTGTATTCCATCACCACATGCACACAAATGGACTCAGGCATGCTCACACACTCACACATGCACACATGCGATCATTCACGCACCTGCTTGCCACACGGCTGTGTCCACTTGCCTTTGTTACCGTATTGTGTATTGATAGGGAGGCAGTGTGACCAGTCAGTGTGGCATCTTAAGTCAATGTGGACATCCTGACTCACTGGATTATTGGCTGTTTTCCTTTGGACTAATCATATTGTTGCTTAGAGCCTTTCTGCTCCAACATTTCTATAAAGTCCTCATTTTGTGCCTTCTCCCTCCACTCCTGATTGTTTGGAGCGCATTAGGCATTTCCTCTAGCCTACTAGGTTTGCAGTGGGTCGTCTTTCCCATTCCCATCTGTAGCTGTTATTAGGACATTTTGTGTACATTTTCTCCCTGTAATAAACATGTCTACTTTACTGCACGTTGAGCTCGCTTCCAATTTATATGTTCGCTGTGGGATCGTGCAGCAGACATGACATCCTGTTTATACATATGTTTATGGGATTGTTTTATGTATTATATTAGGAACACGGCAGCTTTTTCATTTTCATGGACTATTCAATAACAGAGATGGCAGAATAATCTGTCTGGCTGTGTGGGGTGGGACAGTAGTCCACCTGTCCCCCTCTAGTTTCAGTTGTTTGTGTGCATGGTTAGGTTTCAGTTATTTCTGTTCACTGTTATAGTGTGTGATTCGGGCTGTAAATTTGGGAGGGTCTGGATGGTATGTGTGCGTTTTGGACTTTTTCAAGGGGTGAGGAATGCAGTGTTGTTCAATAATATTAATAAAACATATTATTGTGTGACACCAGTGGTAGCTCCACCTTTCCGGTTCCGCTGCCACCCGTAGTAAAAGGGCTATGCAGAAGAGGGACGGTCTCTTTTGACCTCACCTCTCTGCCTGACAGGAGCGACTTTGTAATACTGTGAGTCTAATAATGAAGTTGTGTTCTGCTGCACCTCCAGCCTCATTATTGGTTTGTGGTTACAGACATAACAAAGTGGTTGATCTCAGAAAAGACAGTTTGGAAAGTTATGGGAAGAGGGTCTGATCAAGGAGCTTTGGACGGATAAATGAGGGAACTAAAATAAGGAGCCTGTTTCAAAATTGTAAGGAGTTAAAATTACATAAAATATGGGAAATAAAAGTAACAAGAGCACTGGAAACGGTGCACTACGCTGTCCATAGCCATTATCCATAGTGCATTGCTAGCACAAACTAAATTCAGATTCAGTATACTCTAGATCAAGGGTTCTCAACTGGTCTCACCCTGGGACCCACATTTTCCCATGATCATTAACTCGCGACCCACTATAGATTTCAAAGCATGCAAATTTATTTTTCAAAGAGAGCTTAAAATTTACTTTCTGCAGCTTTACCAAGAGTCCAAGTAGTACCTGAAGTCACTTCCATTTTGTTGTGAATTCTGCACTACTTTCCTGTAATTAAATATCGTAAATAAATAAACAAGCATGTGTGTTTTTGCATACACCCTAAAGTCGCAGTGGCTTGAGCCCTCTGACATGTATGATGTAGAAAAAAGGAGCGTAATTTGAGAACGCCTTACTTTATCCCGTACTGCTGCTGCTGTTATCTGCAACCAAACCAGTGCACTGAGCGTGGGAGAAGGTTCTGGAATGTGTTTAGTAAGTTCAACACATATCGACTGTATGCTTCATCCTTTAAAAACAAAATTAAGATTCAGCAGTAGAACACCCAGATTTTGTGTTGACGTTTTAAATGAGAGTTGTGCATTTATTTATGTCATTTTTACCATGTGTTGTATCCATAACTCTTCCAATAATCACCAGGCTGGAGATGCAGCAAATGTAGCTTTATTAACAATAAGAAATATATACAACTAATACATACTCGTGCATACCTGTCCATGCCCGTAGAAAACCAAGTATAAGCAAGTATTTCTGCATGCCCTTTGCTGAAGGGTCTCCTCCTGTGTCAGATGGCTGTGTTGTTCACAGTCATGCCTACGGCATCCTGCTGGAACCTGAGATGTTTCATGTTCACAGCATCTTTTCTGATGTGCAGCAGTTCCCCTCATTCTATTGCTCTCCATCTGGTGGGTCTTCTTCTTCTTCGTTCAGACCACTGGTTGAGGGATAGGTGCGTTGTAATTCCAGTTCATGGGCAGGATCATGAAAATACATCTGGGCACAAAGCCTCTTCAGGAAGGCCCGTGCATGCCCGTAGAAACCAAGAAACTGAAGCACTCAGAGAAAATTAGAGCTTTGCTTGGCATTTTACACATTTGTAGTGCAGACTGGCATTCTTCAAGGTTACACATTTTTACTGTGTCAGCACCTCTTTAAAAACAACATTGCTGAGAAAGTGATGCTTTTGCTTAGTTTCTTCATCTTGAGCAACAATACGAAGACTGCTTGATCTGGCAACCCTGCTCGCGGCAACGTAGAATTGGCCATGTCTGCAGAAATCTGTTGTGCAGAAAACACACACGCGCTGTAAAGACTGGCCCTGTGACTTATTCACCTTGCCAATTTTGAGCCATATGACATCATAAAGACACATTAGTCTAGGCATCATGAGTGATGGTCTATATGACATCATAAAGACACATTTGTCTATGTGCCGTCATATAGACATCATACATATCTTTATGACGGCATCACAAGTTCTATGATGCCTGAGTTCATAGGACGCCCTATGATGACCAGGCAGAGATCATAGGCCGTCCTATGATGTCCTATAAACGTGATAGACACGTGATGATATATAGATCTATATCATCACTATCTGGTCAGTAGCTGTAGTCCTGTACTTCACTCAGTAAACATCACTCTATGTATCAAAAGTCAGACTTCTTCTTGGTTGGCAACCTCTTCTTCATCTTCTTCACTCTATATCTTTGTACAAAGAGTTCCCATAAGAGAAGTGGCTTCTTCTTCTTCTAGATTTGATTGGCGGTTGGCAACTAGCTTACAGGTGCATTACCATGTACTTCACTCTATATCATCACTGTATGTCTTTGTATCAGGAGTTCTTATAAGGAGTTCTGAACAACTCCCTATGTGTGAAAAAATTATCCATCCTTGGACTGTGTTCTCGGCGGCAGCTGGCCGGCCAACTTGTCAGAGCCTTCAGCCGTGCCCTTTATACCCCGGGTGATGTCACCACCGGAAAGGTGGTCCACCACCCCTTGCCATTCCCCGGCTGTCCCGCCATGTTACTACTACTATTTCTATATATAACACACACACACCCTTAGAAAAACAGCAAACACACCAAACGGGCCCTCCCAAAATTTACAATCCGAGTCACACACCAAGCAATAAAACCATATGTACAAAAAGAAATGAATAAATCTATCCACACACACAGCATAAACTAGAGGGGCCAGTTAGACTACTGGTGCCCTTTACATGGCCAGGCGGGTTATTCTGCCACCTTATCCTCATAAGTCCAAAAATAAAAATAGCCGTGTTCCTAAAACGAAAATAATCCCAGAACAAATTCAATATATACATACAACAAGCAACTACAACGCCCCCCCTATTAGCGGCCCCCACCCCAACACCCCCACCCTTCACTCGGGCACATCACAAAATCCACACTGTACAGTGATGGGTATCATCAATTATCATGTACAGTAATGTCATTTGTTCTTTTCCTTTATTTCCCCATCATATAATCCAATTTACTCTTTTCCTATACCATTAATTCAATTCAGATAAATATACAGTATATCTCCCTTGTGCCCTTTTTTTTGTATACAAACACACAGGGCACAAACCCAATAGGTCCATATCAAAACTATGTACAACATGACACGGGGAACATTAAAACTAGAAAACCCCCTTAAATACACCCCAGTCACTTCACAAACCCTGTGGAGAGCCCCCCCTCCCCGGATTGCCATCTGGTGGTTCTCACCCAGAGCGCTTCCGTCTTCTGGCCTCTGGGAATGGGCTGCACCGCCTCCTCTTCTCCACTACGCGGCGCAGCTCATTGGGGTGCCTTCATGACTCATCAGACAGGCCCAAGTAGCCGTCATTCCGGGCCGCCATCACCTGCAGACACCCCCAGTCATCGCGCTGGACGCAAGATTTATGGGTCCCTCTCAGCCGATCTTCAACCCTTGGGTGGACCTCGTCACCGATGGGGAGCTCTGATGTGCTTCTTTGGCCCACCATGTTGTAAGTCGGCCTTCTTGTCAGAACTGGTCATTTTGCCAGCCCAGCCCGAAACCCTCCTCGAAGGCCTCTGTTTGGTGCGTTTTAGAATCAGACCCGTTGGTCTTGCCCCAGATTCCTCCAGCACTGGCACTTCGGTCCTTCCTGCCACCCTGGAGGTCCCATCGTTCCGTCCAGTTCCCACACCAAGGGCAACTTGGGACGCTGGCATCAGGTCCATCCCGGGACGACGCTCCGTGGTGCTTGCTTTGCACTCCTCCCATAATACCAGAGCAGTCATTGCCCCACACATCACCCTCATTCACAAATGGAGCAAGGCCCGCAATCCACAGCCCGACCACTCCTCTCTGGTGTCACTGGCGATCGAGAAGCCCAAGCCATAAAACATGTTGCATCCCATGATGTTGGATCCCGCAGCGGTCACCACCACCTGGATGTTCGCCATTATTCTTGACTTGTACATCACCTACAGTTCCACAGATCCCACAACAGCTAGCCTGTTCCTTCCATAGCCATAGAAGGGCACAGAAACTCTACTAATGCGACAGTGGGGAAATAGATTTTTCACTGTTACCAAATTTAACACTGAGGCCACCGATCCTGTGTCTACTAGTAGTGACACCGCAGTGCCATCCAACACAACGGTACAATAGATGTGTCTGTCCATCTCCGGGGAAACTGAGTGGATGACCTTTAGAGTCTTCGCAGAGGGGCCCGCTTCCTGTAGTCAGTCCCCACGCTCAAAATTTTTGCAGGTTCTGGCAAAGTGGTGCAGTGGGCTACATTTGCCGCAGCACTTTCCTTTTGCTGGACACTCTCTGGACTTATAGCGGTGCCTAGAGGACCCACAGCCATAACATCTCTGCGTACCGGGGGCAGACCTAATCTTCACAACAGAGGTATAATTCTTTTCATCTCTGCTGTCCTCATTACCGGGATCTATTATCAGCGCCTTTAAGCGAGGTTCGTCTTGAGTCGGAGTGGACCTCCCACGGAGGTCCCTCGCTATTGTTTCTGCTGCCTTGAACTGCTGTGCTACGTCAATAGCTGTGGCTAAAGTCAGTTCGCCCGGATAAGTCAGGAATCTTGACCGAGCCGCAGGACAGCACACATGCTCCACCAGCTGGTCCCCGGATCATCTCATCCTGCAAAGCCCCAAATTGGCACTCACTCGCCAGCTGACACAGGACTGCAACATCCTGCTTCACCGACTCGTCTGTCCACTGGTGGCGCTGCCGAAACTGGATGCATCGGACTACAACGTTCTCTGGGGTGCGAAAATAGCGCACCATTAGCTCCACCACATCTTCAAAACTATCAGCTCCTTCCAATGTGTCAAGGATTCTTTGGCCCTCCATGCCCTAATTATGGACCAAAATTGCCCTCGCACACAACTATTCAAGCTTAACGAGGTTTAAGGCCACCGGGTAGTTGTTAAAAGCTGCGAACCACCTAGGCCAGGGCACGGGCAGCTCGCCTGGAGCCTCCATAAACGGCCTAAGGTTGGTAGCAGCTCACTCCATCACAGTGTTCTCGTCATCGCCAAATGTTGTGTCTATAACTCTCCCAACAATCACCAGGCCAGTGGTGCAGTGAACGTAGCTTTATTAATAATAAGAATTATATACAATAACATACAACGTTCTGCACGGGCCAGCGGGTGGACAGCAAGAGAGATATGGCTTCTTCTGCTTCTTCTTCTTCTTCTTTTAGATTTGATTGGTGGTTGGCAACCAGCTTACAGGTGCCTGACCATCATGTACTTCACTCTGTATCATCACCCTATCTGGTCAGGAGCTGTAGTCCTTACCGCCACGTACTTCACTCAGTAAACATCACTCTATGTATCAAAAGTCAGAATTCTTTGTTGGCAACCTCTTCTTCATCTTCTTCACTCTATATTGTTGTATAAGGAGTTCTTTTAAGGAGTTCTGAACAATCTTCTCAACATTTCTTCTTCTTCTTCTTCTTCTTCTTCTTCTTCTTCTTCTTCTTCTTCTTCTTCTTCTTCTTCTTCTTCTTCTTCTTCTTCTTCTTCTTCTTCTTCTTCTTCTCCTCCTCCTCCTTCTCCTCCTCCTCCTCCTCTCCTCCTCACAGTGAGATTCCCATGTCTACGTGATGTCTATAACACTCTATCAGAGATATGGCTGCCTTCAGCCATGCCTTCTTCTTCTTCTTCTGTTAGATTTGATTGGCGGTTGGCAACCAGTTCAAAGGTGCACTACCGCCTCTGCCTTGATTATGTTTTCCTCATAGCTTTGTGACTTCTTCCTCATAACTTTGTCACTCTATGACGTTTTCCTCATAGCTTTGTGACATTTTCCTCATAGCTTTGTGACGTTTTCCTCACAGCTTTGCAACAATTTCCTCATAACTTTGTGACGTCTTCCTCAGCTTTCTGACGCAATGCACATAGCTTTGTAGCTTTGTGATGTCTTCCTCATAGCTTTGTGACATTTTGACCAAGATTTGGGATTCATCCAGGTTTTGTTGTCATCACCTGCCTCACTGCTTATATCACTCTTCTTCTTCTTCTTCTTCTTCTTCTTCTTCTAGATCTGATTGCCGTCCGGCAACCAGCCCGCAGGTGCACCACCGAAACCCACCAGGCTGGAGCACAGAAAAGAGAATAGGAGGGGAAAAAAAAAGCTAAATTCTTTTGATTAATCCAGTTGCACCTAAATAAGTAGAGCTATATATATTTCTTTGACTGAGGTTCCTAGCATGTTTTCCAAACCAAAACTTAAATTAGCCCTTTCCATTACTGCAATCAGATGTTTCCTTTGTTCCCGGTATCCCTGACATTCCAACAAAACGTGCTGAACTGTTTTCGGACAACCACAATGTGCACAGCTGCCTGTTAGGTGTTTACCTATTCTATGTAGCGTCTGGTTCAAAGTAGTATGTCCTATTCTCAATCGGGTGATGAGTATCTCCTCTTTCATGTTTCTGCCAAGTCCCATTCCAGAGACCACCCTCTTTTGAATGTCATAAAGAGATCTTCCTGAATCTATTGAGTCCCGATATTCTTGCCACTTTTGCACTATATATTTGTTAATTATCGATTTGCCTTCTGCCTTACTGAGTGAGATGTCCACATCTACTGCCTCAAATTTCAATGGTTGTTTCGCTAATAAGTCCACATCCTCATTACCCTGTATTCCAACATGGGCTGGAACCCAAAGAAATCTTAGTGACTGGCCTTTACTGTAGAGGCTGTCAATTAAGGAGTAGATTTTTACAATTAGGTCCTACCTACATGACTGCAGTCCCTGAACACTCTTGAGAGCTGCCCAACTATCTGAAGCAATAACAGCATTATTCCTATAATTTATCTCCAACCACTGTAGAGCTAATGGCAGCTAGCTCAACTGTGTATACTGATAAGTGATTACTGGTTCTTTTATCCATCCATCCATCCATCCATCCATCTTCTACCACTTTTCCGGAGGTCCGGGTCGCAGAGGCAGCAGTTCAAGCAGAGAAGCCCAGACTTCCCTCTCCCCAGCCACCTGCAGCATAATTCAAAAAGTTTACCTGACTGAGCAAAACCAATGTGATTTTTGGATTCAGCACATCAAAATCATCCTAAATCAGCTTAAAAAAAACTAAGACAATAAATTTGGTGTTGACCAGTGTTATTCTTCTTCTAACTGTAGTCCGTAACTTGATTGGCAGTTGATCCACCAGCCCATGATGTCTTTGAACTCAAAGATCCCCCACTCAACAAGTCCCCATCTGCTTCCCAATGTAGCCCCCCAATGCCAATACATTCCCCTGCTGCTTTCACAATGATTTTGTTTTTTTCTGTTTTCTTGGAAGTTCGTGGAGTGCAATCCACCACATCCACCACAAATAAGACAAAACTATTTTCCCTCAAAACCACAGTATCTTCCTCAATTCCACTGCATGCACTGCAAGTTTGCACACCCTCCCCACTCAAGTCCCCTCCCGCTTCCCCAGCTGGGTCCTCCCTCGCAGCCTCTGCATACAGTTAGGCCCAAAAATATTTGGACAGTGACACAAGTTTTGTTATTTTAGCTGTTTACGAAAACATATTCAGGATACAATTATATTATCAATATGGGCTTAAAGTGCAGACTCTCAGCTGTAATTTGAGAGTATTCACATCCAAATTGGAGCAAGGGTTTAGGAATTACAGCTCTTTAATATGTAGCCGCCTCAGAAGGCTGCAAAAAAAAATAACAAGGCCGCATGGGCTCTTCCCTCGTTAACCTGTCATCAGTTAAGCAGTTAAAAGGTCTGGAATTGATTCCGGGTGTGGCGTTTGCATTTGGAAGCTGTTGCTGTGAACACACAACATGCGGTCAAAGGAGCTCTCAGTGGAGGTGAAATGGACCATCCTGAGGCTGAAAAAAAAAAGAAGAAATCCATCAGAGAGATAGCAGAAATGTTAGGAGTGGCCAAATCAACAGTTTGGTACATTCTGAGAAAAAAAGAGTGCACTGGTGAGCTTGAGAACTCAAAAAGGCCTGGATGTCCACGGAAGACAACGATCACAGAATCCTTTCCATGGTGAAGAACAACCCCTTCACAACATCCACTAAAGTGAAGAACACTCTCCAGGAAGTAGGTGTATCAGTATCTAAGTCTACCATAAAGAGAAGACTTCATGAAAGTAAATACAGAGGATTCACCACAAGGTGCAAACCATTAATCAGCCTCAAAAATAGAAAGGCCAAAATTGACTTTGCCAAACACCACCTGAAGAAGCCAGCCCAGTTCTGGAACAGCATTCTTTGGACAGATGAGACTAAGATCAACCTGTACCACAATGATGGGAAGAAGAAAGTTTGGAGAAGAATTGGAACAGCACATGATCCAAAGCACACCACATCTTCTGTAAAACAAGGTGGAGGCAGTGATGGCATGGGCATGCATGGCTTCCAGTGGCACTGAGTCACTTGTGTTTATTGATGATGTGACAAAAGACAGAAGCAGCCGGATGAATATCTGAAGTGTATAGGGATATCGGCGGTTGGCAACCAGCTTACAGGTGCATTACCGCCACTGACTTGATTATCATCACTATATCTTTGTATAAGAAGTTCTTATAAAGAGTTCTGAACAACTCTTTATGTGTGAAAAAATTACCCGTCCGTGGACTGTGTCCTCGGTGGCGTCAATAGCTGTGCTAGCCAGCCGGCCAGCATCAACACTTGAGATCTTTATATAAGGAGTTGTTGTTCTTCTTCTTCTTCTTCTTCTTCTTCTTCTTCTTCTTCTTCTTCTTCTTCTCCCGGTTACTGGCGGATAGCAAACAACTGAAAGGTGCATACCGCCACCTACTGTACAAGAGTGTGTAACATCGTCTGACCCCGACCCCTAAATTCTATGACTTAATCCTGTGTTATTTAAAAAAGAGAAAAGTGTCATGTGGTGATCCTCGCGGATCAATAAGATGCCAAGAGTCACCGGAGAGTTTTGCAATAATGTTTATTAACAAGACAAGACGTAACACAAGACTATGAACCGCAAAGGGCAAAAACACACACTACGAGGTACAGGGGTTCATAGGGCTAACCCCAGCCACTACGAGCTAAACTATGACATGACAAAAATAAAGAATGAATCTGACATGAAGGTCTGACGAGGTTAGTGCGCCGACCAAGCATGACAATAACTTGACAAGTGTTTGACAATACTCCCGCAACTTGACTGCCGTCAGCGCCCGCCTAATAAAGCCGAGTGCTAACGAGCAGTGATGACAAACAGCTGACCGTCTTTGACAGCCGGAAGCCCCACCGAGCGCCTTCCCAATAAGAGCCCGGTGAAGCCAGAATATAACCCACAGCTGTCAAAGCCGGCAGCGAATATACATAGCCCGAGCGCGGACAGGACCGGCGCTCAGGTCGTAACAAAAAGAGCCTTTCTAGTGATTTTTATTGCTTCTCCATCTCCATCTGTTCCCAGAATCCCAGTTAAATCCCATTCCCTACCGGCCTCTCGAACTTCATTTTCCATTATCTGTCTTTCATTTCCATACTTGTGACAGTGTAATAAGACGTACTCGACATTTTCTGTGACTCCACATTCTCTTCATTTGTCACTTTTGCTTTTCCCCATGGTGAATAAAGTGCCGTTTCAACGTATGTGATCCAGTCTGAGTCTTAACATAATGATGTCTTCCCTCCTTTTGGTTGTTATACACTTCTTTATTGCAATAGATTATTGTATTTTCTAATATGATCTACCTTTATGATCTTCATCCCATCTTTTTTGCCATAGCACAGGTCCTTTTGTCTTGATTACTGCGTTCCCTTCACCTTTTCCAAGAGACAATGGTATAGTTATTTCTTTCCCAAGTGCACTTTTCTTCTTCTTCTTCTTCTAGATTTGATTGGCGGTTGGCAACCAGCCTGCAGGTGCATCTTCTTCTTCTTCTTTTAGATTTGATTGGCAGTTGGCAACCAGCATACAGGTGCATTACCGCCACATACTTAACTCTATGTCATCACTGTATATCTTTGTATCAGGAATTCTTATAAGGAGTTCTGAACAACTCCCTATGTGTGAAAAAAATTTCCGTCCTTGGACTATGTCCAAGGTGCGGCCGTCATTCTTCTTCTTCTTCTTTGATATTTAATTGGCTGTTGGCAACCAGCTTACAGGTGCAATACCACCACATACTTCACTCTATATCATCACTGTATATCTTTGTATCAGGAGTTCTTATAAGGAGTTTTGAACAACTCTATTTGTGTGAAAAAAATATCCGTCTTTGGACTGTGTCCTCTTCTTCTTCTTCTCTCGGTTACTGGCGGATAGCAAACAACTGAAAAGTGCATACCGCACTACTGTACAAGAGTGTGCAACATTATGTCATCTGAGCCCGAACCCTAAATTCTATGACTTAATCCTGTGTTATTTAAAAAAGAGAAAAGAGCCATTCTCGTGATTCTTATTGCCTCTCCATCTCCGTTCCCAGAATCCCAGTTAAATCCCATTCCCTACCGGCCTCTCGAACTTCATTTTTCATTATCTGTCTTTCATTTCCACACTTGTGACAGTGTAATAAGATGCGCTCGACATTTTCTTTTACTCCACATTCTCTACATTTGCCACTTTCGCTTTTCCCCATGGTGAATAAAGTGCTGTTTAAACCTGTGTGATCCAGTCTGAGCCTTGCCATAATGATGTCTTCCCTCCTTTTGGTTGTTATGAAATTTTTTATTGCAATAGATTTTTGTATTTTGTAATACAATCTACCTTCATGATCTTCATCCCATCTTTTTTGCCATAGCTCAGTTCCTTTTTTCTTGATTACTGCGGTGTATTTTCCCTAATTCTACTGCATGCACTGCAAGTCCACACACTTTCCTTGTTCGAGTCCACTCCCACTTTTTTAGCTGGCACCTTTTTCACAGCTTCTGCATATGATAATCCCTGGAAGACTTTTATCTGCTGAATTTCTGCTGCTCTTTTGCTAGCTTCACAACCTCAATATGCAGAGTTATGTTCACCACCGCAGTTTGAGCACTTGAACTTGGCTCCTCTTTCACACTTGCCATATTCATGTTCACCAGAGCATCTGGCACATCGTTGTCTACCTTTGCATATCACTGAGGCATGACCAGACTTTTGACATTTGAAACATCTGAGGGGATGAGGAACGTAAAGTCTGACATCATTGCTCATGTAGACAATATACACCTTACTTGGCAGTCTTGTTTCATCAAATTTTAACATTAATGACAGACTATCACATTTTTTACCATTTCTATTAGCCTTCAATCTCCACACCTCTGTCATATCCACTCCAGCCAAGTTCCTCTTTACTTCATCAGTTGAGACAGCCGTTGAAATGCCCGATATCACTCCTCACATTGCTCCACTTCCTTCCAATACTGAACACTGTACATCATTTTCTTCTTCTTCTAGATTTGATTGTTGGTTGGCAACAAGCCTACAGGTGCATTACCACCACACACTTTAAATATGTCTGTCTTCTTCTTCTTCTCCCAGCACTGCACATCATCTTCTTCTTCTTTTAGATTTGATTGGCGGTTGGCAAACAGCTTACAGGTGCATTACCGCCACTGACTTGATTATCATCACTATATCTTTGTATAAGGAGTTCTTATAAAGAGTTCTGAACAACTCCTTATGTGTGAAAAAATTACCCGTCCATGGACTGTGTCCTCGGTGGCGTCAATAGCTGTGCTAGCCAGCCGGCCAGCATCAACACTCGAAATCTTTGTATAAGGAGTTGTTGTTGTTGTTGTTGTTGTTGTTGTTGTTGTTGTTGTTCTTCTTCTTCTTCTTCTTCTTCTTCTTCTTCTTCTTCTTCTTCTTCTTCTTCTTCTTCTTCTTCTTCTTCTTCTTCTTCTTCTCTCGGTTACTGGAGGATAGCAAACAACTGAAAGGTGCATACCGCCACCTACTGTACAAGAGTGTGTAACATTGTCTGACCCCGACCCCTAAATTCTATGACTTAATCCTGTGTTATTTAAAAAAGAGAAAAGTGTCATGCGGTGATCCTCACGGATCACCATAAGATGCCAAGAGTCACCGGAGAGTTTTGCAATGATGTTTATTAACAAGACAGGACGTAACACAAGACTATGAGCCGCTAAGGGCAAAAACACACACTACGAGGTACAGGGGCTCATAGGGCTAACCCCAGCCACTATGAGCTAAACTATGACATGACAAGAATAAAGAACGAACCTGACATGAAGGTCTGACGAGGTTAGTGCGCCGACCAAGCTTGACAATAACTTGACAAGTGTTTGACAATACTCCCGCAACTTGACTGCCATCAGCGCCCGCCTAATAAAGCCGAGCACTAATGAGCAGTGATGACAAACAGCTTACCGTCTTTCACAGCCGGAAGCCCCACCGAGCGCCTTCCCAATAAGAATCCGGTGAAGCCAGAATATAACCCACAGCTGTCAAAGCCGGCAGCGAATATACATAGCCCGAGCGCGGACAGGACCGGCGCTCGGGTCGTAACAAAAAGAGCCTTTCTAGTGATTTTTATTACCTCTCCATCTCCATCTGTTCCCAGAATCCCAGTTAAATCCCATTCCCTACCCGCCTCTCGAACTTCTTTTTCCATTATCTGTCTTTCATTTCCATACTTGTGACAGTGTAATAAGATGTGCTCGACATTTTCTGTGACTCCACATTCTCTTCATTTGTCACTTTTGCTTTTCCCCATGGTGAATAAAGTGCCGTTTCAACGTATGTGATCCAGTCTGAGTCTTAACATAATGATGTCTTCCTTCCTTTTGGTTGTTATACACTTCTTTATTGCAATAGATTATTGTATTTTCTAATATGATCTACCTTTATGATCTTCATCCCATCTTTTTTGCCATAGCACAGGTCCTTTTGTCTTGATTACTGCGTTCCCTTCACCTTTTCCAAGAGACAATGGTATAGTTATTTCTTTCCCAAGTGCACTTTTCTTCTTCTTCTTCTTCTAGATTTGATTGGCGGTTGGCAACCAGCCTGCAGGTGCATCTTCTTCTTCTTCTTTTAGATTTGATTGGCGGTTGGCAACCAGCATACAGGTGCATTACCGCCACATACTTAACTCTATGTCATCACTGTATATCTTTGTATCAGGAATTCTTATAAGGAGTTCTGAACAACTCCCTATGTGTGAAAAAAATTTCCGTCCTTGGACTATGTCCAAGGTGCGGCCGTCATTCTTCTTCTTCTTCTTTGATATTTAATTGGCTGTTGGCAACCAGCTTACAGGTGCAATACCACCACATACTTCACTCTATATCATCACTGTATATCTTTGTATCAGGAGTTCTTATAAGGAGTTCTGAACAACTCTATTTGTGTGAAAAAAATATCCGTCTTTGGACTGTGTCCTCTTCTTCTTCTTCTTCTCTCGCTTACTGGCGGATAGCAAACAACTGAAAAGTGCATACCGCACTACTGTACAAGAGTGTGCAACATTATGTCATCTGAGCCCGAACCCTAAATTCTATGACTTAATCCTGTGTTATTTAAAAAAGAGAAAAGAGCCATTCTCGTGATTCTTATTGCCTCTCCATCTCCGTTCCCAGAATCCCAGTTAAATCCCATTCCCTACCGGCCTCTCGAACTTCATTTTTCATTATTTCTCGAACTTCATTTTTCACCGTCTGCGCCAGTTAATCTCACCGTCTGCGCCAGTTAATCTCGACGGACGCCCATTAGCTGCAGCGGAGCTAGCTAGTTTAGGCCCCCCTGTCAGCGGTTCCCCGGCTCTCCTCAGCAGCGAGGAGACTGGGTGGGTGACGGTGAGAAGGAAGCCTAGTCGCAAAGCCCCGGTTCACCACCAACCTGTTCACGTTTCTAATCGTTTTTCCCCGCTCAGCGACACACCCGCTGAGGAAAAAACTCTGATCATTGGCGACTCTGTAGTCAGAAACATGAACCTAGAGACTCCAGCGGTCATAGTCAAATGCATTCCTGGGGCCAGAGCAGGCGACATCGAGTCAAATCTGAAAATGCTGGCTAAAAGTAACTGTAAATACTCTACAATTGTTATTCACGCCGGCATTAATGACATCCGTCTCCGGCAGTCGGAAGTCACCAAACTTGATGTAGAATCGGTGTGTGACTTTGCAAAAACGATGTCTGCCACTGTAGTATTCTCTGGGCCCCTCCCCAATCTGACCAGTGATGACATGTTTAGTCGCTCGTCATCCTTGAACCGCTGGCTGTCTGTGTGGTGTCCTAAAAATGACGTGGGCTACATTGACAATTGGAGCTCTTTTTGGGGAAAACCTGGTCTTATGAGACGAGACAGCATTCATCCCACTTTGGATGGTGCTTCTCATTTATCTAACAATCTGGCATCTTTTTTATCCAAATTTCCAAAACCTTGACTACTCAGAGTTGGGACCAGGAAGCAGAGTCGCAGTCTTACACGCCTCTCTGCAGCTCCTCTTCATCCGCCACCCCTCAGCTTAGCCCCTGTCTTCCCCATCAGAGAATCGTTGTCTGCTCCCTCCAAAGTGAATAAAAATATCATGCATAAGCATCCCAAAGTGATAAAGCAAAACATTGGTAAAACTCAAATTAAACATAAAGCCTCTAAATTGAATGATTTGGCCTCTGTTCCTCCTCATAATTTAAAAATTAAATGTGGTTTACTAAATATTAGGTCTCTAACTCCCAAGTCTCTGTTAGTCCATGATCTGTTAATTGATCATCAGATTGATTTAATTTCCCTTACAGAGACTTGGTTAGGGCAAGAGGATTATGTTGGTTTAAATGAATCAACTCCCTCTGGTTATTTAAACTGTCAAAATCCCAGAAGTTCTGGTCGTGGAGGAGGAGTAGCAACAATTTACCATTCCAAATTACTAGTTAATGTAAAGCAAAAAACATGTTATAATTCCTTTGAGGGCCTGGTCCTCAGTATTGGGCACTTTAGCAATTTTAGGTTAAACCCAATTTTATTTGCCATAGTTTATCGTCCCCCATCAACCTACTCAGAATTTTTATCCGAATTTGCTGATTTCTTAGCTGATTTAGTGCTGAAATCTGATAGAATAATTATAGTAGGGGACTTTAATATACATGTGGATGTAGATAGTGACTGCCTTAATGTGGCATTTAATTCAATATTAGACTCGATTGGGTTTTCTCAGAAAGTAGGAAATTCTACTCATTACCTCCACCATACATTGGACCTTGTTCTGACATATGGCATAGAAATAGAAAATCTTGTAGTGTCTCCTCATAACCCTGTACTGTCAGACCATTGTCTGTTAACCTTTGATTTTACCATTTCTGACTATTTGGCTCCTAAAGAAAAATATTATTACAGTAGATGCCTCTCAGATGATGCTGTTTCCAAATTTATGCAGATTGTTTCCTCTATGCCATGTGTCAACACAACGGAAATAAGCTATAGACAGCTTGCTCCTTCTGTAATTGATAACATGGTGGATAGTGTTTCAGCTTCTCTGCATCAGGCTCTAGACTTGGTGGCCCCCTTAAAAAAGAAAAAGTCTAATCAGAGATTTCTAACTCCTTGGTTCAACACAGAAACTCGTAGCTTAAAACAGAAGACTCGTCAATTAGAAAGAAAATGGCGCTCTACTAATTTAGATGAAATCTATTTAGCTTGGAGAATCATCTTTTAATTTATAAAAAATCTCTTAGAAAAGCTAGAACAAGTTATTACTCTGCATTAATAGAAGAGAACTAGAATAATCCCAGGTTTCTTTTCAGTACTGTAGCCAGGTTGACAAAGAGTCAGGACTCTGTCAATCCTAGCATTCCCTTAGAGCTTACTAGTCAGGACTTTATGAACTTTTTCAATAATAAAATTTCATCCATCAGAGATAAAATCAATCAGATTCTTCCCACAGTTAACTTAAATACTGTAACTACTACAACTCCTTCTTTTGATGTCTGTCTTGATGAGTTTACTCCAATCGACCTTTGTGAGTTAGACAAAATAGTTTCCTCATCCAAACCTTCAACTTGTCTTTTAGACCCTATTCCTACTAGGTTATTTAAAGAAGTCTTCCCACTTATTGGTAGCTTTATTCTTCATATAATCAATTCTTCATTAACTTTAGGCCATGTACCGCAGGCTTTTAAAACAGCTGTAATTAAACCCTTACTCAAAAAGCCAACGCTAGATCCAGGAGCTTTAGCTAACTATAGACCAATTTCTAATCTCCCTTTCATTTCAAAAATCTTAGAAAGAGTTGTTGCTACACAATTATTTGACCACCTGCAGGGAAATGGTTTACTTGAAGAGTTTCAATCTGGGTTTAGAATCCATCATAGTACTGAAACAGCCTTAGCGAAGGTCACTAACGACCTCCTCATTGCATCTGATAATGGACTAGTTTCTGTACTTGTCCTTTTAGACCTTAGTGCAGCTTTTGATACTATCGATCATAATATTCTACTTGATAGATTAGAACACGATGTTGGACTTAATGGAACTTCGTTGCAGTGGTTTAGATCTTATTTATCTGATAGGTTCCAGTTTGTTCATGTAAATAATGAGTTTTCTTTCAACTCAAAGCTTAGTCATGGAGTTCCACAGGGATCTGTGCGAGGCCCTACTCTTTTTAGTTTATATATGCTTCCGTTAGGCAACATTATTAGAAAGCACTGTATACATTTTCATTGTTATGCAGATGACACACAATTATACCTGTCAATGAAGCCAGATGATAGTAATCAATTAGCCAAGTTAGAAGCCTGTCTTAAGGAAATCAAAGCTTGGATGACTTGTAATTTCCTGCTATTAAATTCAGATAAGACTGAAGTCATTCTTGTTGGTCCAAAAAACCTTAGAAATTCCTTTCCAAATCAAACTTTCAGTTTGGATGCAGTTACTCTTTCTCTTAATAGCTCTGTGAGGAACCTTGGAGTTATTTTTGATCAGGATTTGTCCTTCAATTCACATATTAAATTTGTTTCTAAGACTGCCTTCTATCATTTGCGTAATATTGCCAAGATTAGGAGCATCTTGTCTCAGAGTGATGCTGAGAAACTGATCCACGCTTTTGTTAGCTCGAGATTAGATTATTGTAATTCTTTATTATCAGGTTGTCCTAAAACATCTTTAAAAAGTCTTCAGCTGATCCAAAATGCTGCAGCAAGAGTTTTAACAGGTACTAGAAAGAGAGATCATATCTCTCCGGTTCTGGCCTCCCTTCATTGGCTTCCCATAGAGTTTAGAATTAAGTTTAAAATCCTTCTTCTTACTTACAAAGCTCTAAACAATCAGGCTCCTTTTTATTTAAAAGATCTGATACTACCGTATTATCCTAACAGAGCACTACGCTCCCAAAATGCAGGACTACTTGTAATACCTAGAATCTCCAAAAGTACAATGGGAGGCAGAGCCTTCAGTTATCAAGCTCCTCTCCTGTGGAATCAGCTGCCAATCTGGATTCGGGAGTCAGACTCGATCTCTGTTTTTAAGATTAGGGTTAAAACCTACCTTTTTGATATAGCCTACAATTAGAGAGGGATCATGTGTTTCTGAACCCTCCCTTAGTTATGCTGCTAATAGGTTTAGTCAGCCGGGGGACCTCCAGTAATGCACTGGGCCTCACTCCTTTCCTCACTCTCTATGAAATATTTTTTTTTTTTTTGCTGGTCATTAACATTTGTTTGTTCTCTCCCATAGATTGAGTCCCCATCGTGCTGTTTGCTCTCTACATGTCTGTTCTTTTCATCTTCTCTGTCCCCTCACCCCCCAGCCAGTCGCAGCAGATGACTGCCCCTCCCTGAGCCTGGTTCTGCTGGAGGTTTCTTCCTGTTAAAAGGGAGTTTTTCCTCTCCACCGTCGCCAAGTGCTTGCTCACAGGGGATCACCTGATTGCTGGGGTCTTTCTGCAACTGTGGGGGTTCCCCCCTACAGTTGATAGTGCTATGAGATGACTGTTGTTGTGAAATGGCGCTATATAAATAAAGTTGAATTGAATTGAATTGAATTGAATTGAATTGAATTATCTGTCTTTCATTTCCACACTTGTGACAGTGTAATAAGATGTGCTCGACATTTTCTTTTACTCCACATTCTCTACATTTGTCGCTTTCGCTTTTCCCCATGGTGAATAAAGTGCTGTTTAAACCTGTGTGATCCAGTCTGAGCCTTGCCATAATGATGTCTTCCCTCCTTTTGGTTGTTATGAAATTTTTTATTGCAATAGATTTTTGTATTTTGTAATACGATCTACCTTCATGATCTTCATCCCATCTTTTTTGCCATAGCTCAGTTCCTTTTTTCTTGATTACTGCGGTGTATTTTCCCTAATTCTACTGCATGCACTGCAAGTCCACACACTTTCCTTGTTCGAGTCCACTCCCACTTTTTTAGCTGGCACCTTTTTCACAGCTTCTGCATATGTTAATCCCTGGAAGACTTTTATCTGCTGAATTTCTGCTGCTCTTTTGCTAGCTTCACAACCTCAATATGCAGAGTTATGTTCACCACCGCAGTTTGAGCACTTGAACTTGGCTCCTCTTTCACACTTGCTATATTCATGTTCACCGGAGTATCTGACACATCGTTGTCTACCTTTGCATATCACTGAGGCATGACCAGACTTTTGACATTTGAAACATCTGAGGGGATGAGGAACGTAAAGTCTGACATCAGTGCTCATGTAGACAATATACACCTTACTTGGCAGTCTTGTTTCATCAAATTTTAACATTAATGACAGACTATCACATTTTTTACCATTTCTATTAGCCTTCAATCTCCACACCTCTGTCATATCCACTCCAGCCAAGTTCCTCTTTACTTCATCAGTTGAGACAGCTGTTGAAATACCCGATATCACTCCTCACATTGCTCCACTTCCTTCCAATACTGAACACTGTACATTATTTTCTTCTTCTTCTAGATTTGATTGTTGGTTGGCAACAAGCCTACAGGTGCATTACCACCACACACTTTAAATATGTCTGTCTTCTTCTTCTTCTCCCAGCACTGCACATCATCTTCTTCTTCTTTTAGATTTGATTGGCGGTTGGCAAACAGCTTACAGGTGCATTACCACCACTGACTTGATTATCATCACTATATCTTTGTATAAGGAGTTCTTATAAAGAGTTCTGAACAACTCCTTATGTGTGAAAAAATTACCCGTCCGTGGACTGTGTCCTCGGTGGCGTCAATAGCTGTGCTAGCCAGCCGGCCAGCATCAACACTCGAAATCTTTGTATAAGGAGTTGTTGTTGTTGTTGTTGTTGTTGTTGTTCTTCTTCTTCTTCTTCTTCTTCTTCTTCTTCTTCTTCTTCTTCTTCTTCCTCTTCTTCTTCTTCTCTCGGTTACTGGAGGATAGCAAACAACTGAAAGGTGCATACCGCCACCTACTGTACAAGAGTGTGTAACATCGTCTGACCCCGACCCCTAAATTCTATGACTTAATCCTGTGTTATTTAAAAAAGAGAAAAGTGTCATGCGGTGATCCTCGCGGATCACCATAAGATGCCAAGAGTCACCGGAGAGTTTTGCAATGATGTTTATTAACAAGACAGGATGTAACACAAGACTATGAGGCACTAAGGGCAAAAACACACACTACGAGGTACAGGGGCTCATAGGGCTAACCCCAGCCACTATGAGCTAAACTATGACATGACAAGAATAAAGAACGAACCTGACATGAAGGTCTGACGAGGTTAGTGCGCCGACCAAGCTTGACAATAACTTGACAAGTGTTTGACAATACTCCCGCAACTTGACTGCCATCAGCGCCCGCCTAATAAAGCCGAGCACTAATGAGCAGTGATGACAAACAGCTTACCGTCTTTCACAGCCGGAAGCCCCACCGAGCGCCTTCCCAATAAGAATCCGGTGAAGCCAAAATATAACCCACAGCTGTCAAAGCCGGCAGCGAATATACATAGCCCGAGCGCGGACAGGACCGGCGCTCGGGTCGTAACAAAAAGAGCCTTTCTAGTGATTTTTATTACCTCTCCATCTCCATCTGTTCCCAGAATCCCAGTTAAATCCCATTCCCTACCCGCCTCTCGAACTTCTTTTTCCATTATCTGTCTTTCATTTCCATACTTGTGACAGTGTAATAAGATGTGCTCGACATTTTCTGTGACTCCACATTCTCTTCATTTGTCACTTTTGCTTTTCCCCATGGTGAATAAAGTGCCGTTTAAACGTGTGTGATCCAGTCTGAGTCTTCCCATAATGATGTCTTCCCTCCTTTTAGTTGTTATGAACCTCTTTATTGCAATAGATTATTGTATTTTCTAATATGATCTACCTTTATGATCTTCATCCCATCTTTTTTGCCATAGCTCAGTTCCTTTTGTCTTGATTACTTCGTTCCCTTCACCTTTTCCAAGAGACAATGGTATAGTTATTTCTTTCCCAAGTGCACTTTTCTTCTTCTTCTTCTTCTTCTAGATTTGATTGGCGGTTGGCAACCAGCCTGCAGGTGCATCTTCTTCTTCTTCTTTTAGATTTCTTCTTCTTCTTTTAGATTTGCTTGGCGGTTGGCAACCAGCAAACAGGTGCATTACCGCCATGTACTTAACTCTATGTCATCACTGTATATCTTTGTATCAGGAGTTCTTATAAGGAGTTCTGAACAACTCCCTATGTGTGAAAAAAATTTCCGTCCTCGGACTGTGTCCAAGGTGCGGCCGTCCTTCTTCTTCTTCTTTGATATTTAATTGGCTTTTGGCAACCAGCTTACAGGTGCAATACCACCACATACTTCACTCTATATCATCACTGTATATCTTTGTATCAGGAGTTCTTATAAGGAGTTCTGAACAACTCTATTTGTGTGAAAAAAATATCCGTCTTTGGACTGTGTCCTCTTCTTCTTCTTCTCTCGGTTACTGGCGGATAGCAAACAACTGAAAAGTGCATACTGCACTACTGTACAAGAGTGTGCAACATTATGTCATCTGAGCCCGAACCCTAAATTCTATGACTTAATCCTGTGTTATTTAAAAAAGAGAAAAGAGCCATTCTTGTGATTCTTATTGCCTCTCCATCTCCGTTCCCAGAATCCCAGTTAAATCCCATTCCCTACCGGCCTCTCGAACTTCATTTTTCATTATCTGTCTTTCATTTCCACACTTGTGACAGTGTAATAAGATGTGCTCGACATTTTCTTTTACTCCACATTCTCTACATTTGTCACTTTCGCTTTTCTCCATGGTGAGTAAAGTGCTGTTTAAACCTGTGTGATCCAGTCTGAGCCTTGCCATAATGATGTCTTCCCTCCTTTTGGTTGTTATGAAATTTTTTATTGCAACAGATTTTTGTATTTTGTAATACGATCTACCTTTATGATCTTCATCCCATCTTTTTTGCCATAGCTCAGTTCCCTTTTTCTTGACTACTGCGGCGTATTTTCCTTCAATCTACTGCATGCACTGCAAGTCCACACACTTTCCTTGTTCGAGTCCACTCCCACTTTTTTAGCTGGCACCTTTTTCACAGCTTCTGCATATGTTAATCCCTGGAAGACTTTTATCTGCTGAATTTCTGCTGCTCTTTTGCTAACTTCACAACCTCGATATGCAGAGTTATGTTCACCACCGCAGTTAGAGCACTTGAACTTGGCTCCTCTTTCACACTTGCCATATTCATGTTCACCGGAGCATCTGGCACATCGTTGTCTACCTTTGCATATCACTGTGGCATGACCAGACTTTTGACATTTGAAACATCTGAGGGGAGGAGGAACGTAAAGTCTGACATCGTAGCTCATGTAGCCAATATACACCTTACTTGGCAGTCTTGTTTCATCGAATTTTAACATTATTGACAGACTATCACATTTTTTGCCATTTTTATTAGCTTTCAATCTCCATACCTCTGTCACTTTTGCTCCAGTTAAGTTCCTCATTATTTCATCAGTTGAGACAGCCATTGAAATGCCCGATATCACTCCTGTCACTGACCCCAGTTACATGGGTCACAGTAAACCGATTACTGGGAATAAACTGATGCTGGCAATAATCAATTTTCTCATGTTTACATGCATTTTCTTGTGTTTACATGCATTGAATGAACTGATTATTGGAAGGTAAACCACAAGTTAATGACAGCAGTCACAAAGCCTTTATCGGATTATTCTGTTTACATGGCCACTTGAATAACCAGATAATTCCAAAAATCCAATCATAATCAGTTTATTTGTGTACATGTAAACATGATCACTTCCTTATTTCCTTCCAATACTGAACACTGCACATTTTTCCCTCCATCTTAGTGACTCTGATTGCTTTTCCTTGTTGAACACTATCTTTACATGTAACCAGCAATGAACCACTATGAAGAAACCTTGCATTTAAAACCTCCAAGTAACCTATTAATTGCATTTGTGAGCTTAAGTGGGTTCCACTCACGAAACGATGCCCCTTCCTGACTAAGTTTAATGATTACTTTCCACTCCTTCTGTTCATTCCGGGAAGCTATGAGGAAAACACAAAGCTGTGAGGAAAGCATCATAAAGCTATGAGGAAAATGTCACAAAGCTATGAGGAAAACATCACAAATCTATGAGGAAAAACAGACACACAGAAAGACGGATAAATGTAGGCTGTGTTCGAAATGTTCACTCATTCACCATATAGTGTCATCATCATCATCATCATCATCATCATCATCATCATCATCATCATCATCACAGCAGTCTGTTGGGGGCAACAATGTGTTTCATTTAGGTCTGATCAGATTCCTCCACACAGCTCTGTAATTGGCCTTCCGCTGCCAGGAACTCCTGACCTTGTTATCCCGGGTGATGTCAGAGCTGGTATGAGTTGCTCTCTGACTGACCATTTCATGAAATTGCTTGCAAAGTATTTGAGTGCTGCTAGTTTTTGCTAGACTAGCGACACATTATTGGCAGATAGAGGTATTTTCAGTGGCAAGGACAGGCCAAGACAAACTGACTCCAGTACCTGTAGCAGTGACTGACCAGATGATAGGTTTGTTTATCTCTGCTCTTTGTATAGTGTGGTTCCAAGGTTGTCATAGCCAGGAGCGGCACTGGGGTTAAGCTCCCAGTGCTCATAAAATGCTCCTTATGGCGTGCGTCTCGAAAAGCCTCTGACAACTAAGTCCAACTCCTAGCCTGCCCGTGTGGTTTAGTCTCCAAGCCCGGCGGAACTGCTTTTACTAATAGGAGAAGGGGCGAGGGCAGTTCTCTGGCGCCTTAAAACCAGATGCTTCGGGTAGATGGTGGCTCGTCAACCTGGGAAGGTAGCCCATCTAGGGGAAGGTAAACCCTGATTTCAAACCTCCGCTGCCTTGCAGCACACCCGGTCACGGGAAAGGCTTTGGGAGTCAACCCTGAGGAAAAATCCGGAGTCGGAGCCCCTAAGGCAGTTCTCTGTTGTGCTCAACATCGTTCTGGCAGCTCCTGCGACGGCACTGGTGCCAAACTATAGCAGCCCTGCTGTTCCTTTGGATTCATCAGTGACGTGGAGAGGGGGGACATGCTGCATGGGTAACATCTTGTCCTCCATATCTTCCTGCCCAGGCTTGAATCCTACCAACGCCCAACGCTGGAAGATAGAACACCGGTGCGCATCGGCCTATTCAGCCGCAGGCGGTGCTGTTCCAGCAGAGTAGACGTTTAGGATTCTCTTCCATGGTCATCATAGACTGACGGAGGCCGACGATGTATAGTGTTGTTCGAAATCTTTACTGAAAATTTCATTCACTATATAGTACACTCAAAATTTCCCACAATGCATTTTGAAAAGTAGTGTTGTGGTGGACACACATACGTGACCTGCTTTTGGACTCACATTTTAGACCAGAGCAAGGGCAGAGCTCCCTTGGTGATTACAGGAAGCTGCAAGAGTGTTAGCTTTGGTATGCAAAGCTTGAGACTGTGGGGTATAATTATAGGATTAAAGAGGGGATGCATTGTAGACAGTGGGGTGATATCATGGAGTGAGGATTCATTGTTGCTGTCTTTATAATGCAATGTGGTTTGTGAGACATGTGATTTGTTGACTGTAAGAGTCCTGGTATTTAAGGACGAGAGTTCCCTTTTGTGTTCTCTTTTTTTGCTTTGAGATGATGGTGATGTGAATAAAGCTGACTTGAGAGAGAACTCTGCCTCGTCATTCTCACATCTCCACACTGGTGACCCCAAGACGTATCATGCAAGAGGAGAATTCCCCCGAGCCAGCCTCGTCAGGAGCCCCCAGCCAAGCGAATACCGCTACAGTCCAGCTACCGGACTTCTGGCAGAACAATCCACGCTCCTGGTTCAACGCGGTTGAGGCGCAGTTCAACCTCCGGGGGATATCGGTAGATGCCACAAAATTCTACCACGTAGTCGCAAAGCTGGACAACAACACGGCCCAGCATGTGGAGAGCCTGATCGACCAGCCGCCGGACAATGACAAATACGGCACGTTGAAGGCTGCACTCATCCAGCAATTCACCCCATAGGCGGAGGAGCGAGCAGAGGGGCTCCTGGCGCTGACGGAGTCCGAAAATGACATGCCCGCAAACCTGATGGAGAAGTTGTTGAGGTTGAAAGACTCTGACGACGATCACTTCATTTTCACCCACCACTTCCTCAGGACTATACCGTCAGCAGCGAGAGCGATCCTGGCCAGTTCGCCACTGTTGGCCCAACGGGACTACCGCGCGCTGGGCCGAGAAGCGCAACGGATTGTCAACGCCACCAGGCGGCGCAGAGCCACGGCCGCTGCAGCAGAACTCAGCGCGGCGACCGGAGATGACAGGAGGCTAGAGGCTGCGGTACCAGACGCACCGATGACGGCGGCAGCAGGGGCCAAGGAACGCGGATCAGGCGTCCTTTGTTTCTATCATCGCCGTTTAGCAGAGAGGGCACGCAAATGTGTACCACCGTGCCAGTTCGGGCATTCGGGAAACGCCAAGACCGGGGGTCGGTAGCAGCCGCGGCCCTCGGGGAGGAGAACAAGCTGCTCTACTTGTCAGACGCACGCTCGGGGAGGCAGTTCCTCATCGACACGGGCTCCCAGTTGAGTTTCATCACGCCTTCCTACGCGGACAGACTAGCTGGTTCCGGAGGTCCCCGGGTGACAGCAGCGAACGGCTCGGAGATTAAGACCTTTGGTGAGAAGACTCTACTTCTGACTCTACACGGCCGTACATTTGAGTGGACTTTTATTGTAGCAGCAGTAAATTTCAATATGTTGGGGGCTGATTTTCTGTGCTCACATGGTTTGTTGGTTGATCTTGCTAACAGGCGCCTGGTTAATGCACTTTCTTTTGATTCTCTCCCCTGCACAGCGCGAGTGGCCCCGCCAACAGCACAAGCCAACGTCACAGCTGCAAGCGGTAAGTTCCACGCACTGCTCACTCAGTTCCCAGCACTCACGGTCCCCACATTTTCGGCAACAGTCGCTAAGCACGGGGTAGAGCATTATATTACCACTACCGGACCGCCCGTTTTTGCAAAAGCTCGGCGCTTGGACGCAGCTAAATTGACCATAGCGCGCGAGGAGTTCGCCAACCTGGAGAGGTTGGGCATTATCAGACGTTCAAACAGTCCATGGGCTTCCCCGCTGCACATGGTCCCGAAAGCCGACGGATCATGGCGACCTTGCGGGGATTTCTGCAGGTTAAACAACGCTACAGCGCATGACCGCTACCCAATCCTGCATATCCAAGATTTTTCCGTTCATTTGGCAGGGGCGCGCGTTTTTTCTAAAATAGACTTGGTCCGCGTTTACCACCAAGTCCCAGTGCGCGCTGAGGACATACCCAAAACAGCGGTAATAACTCCGCTTGGCCTATTCGAGTTTTTACGCATGCCATTCGGACTTAAAGGGGCAGCTCAGACGTTCCAACGCATGATGGACGCGGTGCTTCACAATCTCCCTTTCGTGTTCGTCTACTTGGACGATATTTTGGTAGCCAGTGCGTCTGAAGACGAACATGAAAAACACCTGGCCACAGTTTTTCGAAGGTTGGGAGATCACGGGTTAATAATCAACCCAGCGAAGTGTCAGTTCGGGGTGGCGCAGATCGATTTTTTAGGACACCGCGTCTCCCCCGAAGGAGCAGTTCCGCTTCCTGACAAGGTGCGCGCGGTGGCAGATTTTCCCTGGCCACAGACGGTCAGGGCGTTGCAGGAGTTTTTGGGAATGGTGAATTTTTATAACCGTTTTCTCCCCCGCGCGGCGCAACTCATGCAGCCGCTGTATGCCGCGCTCAAAAAAAAGAAACCCGCGGATAAGGTCGAATGGTCCCCTGAGCGGGACCAAGCGTTCTCGGAGGTGAAAGCAGCCTTGGCAAAGGCTGCGTTGTTGGCACACCCAGACCCAACAGCCCGCATAGCGCTCACCACTGATGCTTCGGAGGTGGCTATAGGGGCGGTCGTGGAGCAACATGTAGCCTGGGTTGGACAGCCCCTCGCCTTTTTCAGCAGGACCTTGCGCGATAGCGAACGTAAATACAGCGCGTTCGACAGGGAGCTGCTCGCTCTCCATTTGGCCATTCGCCACTTTCAGTTCTGGCTAGAAGGACGCTCTTCCACCGTGTTCGTTGACCACAAACCACTAACATTCACGATGGCCAAGGTTTCCGAACCGTGGTCAGGCCGGCAGCAGAGACAGCTGGCTGCGATATCAGAGTTTACCACTGATATCCAGCATGTGGCGGGCAAACTCAATGTAGTGGCAGATTGCCTCTCGCGCGCCGTAGCGGCCCCAGTCAGCGTAGGAATAGATTACGCAGCCATGGCCGCGGAGCAGGTTAGTGACGCGGATGTGCGCGCGCTCCAGTCTGAACCAACAGGGTTAAGGCTGGAGAACAGGGTGCTGCAAGACGGCATGCCCCCCCTAATCTGCGATGTCTCCATGGGTCGGCCGCGTCCAGTAGTACCAGCCGCGTGGCGCCGCCGCGTTTTGGACTCAATTCATTCTTTGGCGCACCCGGGAGTGCGCGCGTCGGTCAAAATGGTAGGAGAGAAATTGTGTGGCCGAGCCTCCGCAAACAAGTGAAAGAGTGGACAGCAGCCTGCACGGCGTGTCAACGAGCCAAAGTACACAGGCACACGAGGGCTCGTTTGGAGCCGTTTCACATTCCGGCCAAGGGGTTCGACCACATTCATGTGGACCTCGTGGGCCCCCTCCCGCTCTCACAAGGGTGCACACACCTTCTCACTATGGTGGACCGCACCACGCGCTGGCCTGAAGTGGTCCCGCTGGCATCAACCACGTCCGAGGAGGTTGCGCGCGCGTTTTTAACAGCTTGGGTGGCGCACTTCGGTGTTCCATCAGACGTTACGTCCGACAGAGGCCCTCAATTCGTGTCCGAGCTTTGGTCAACAATGGCCCGCAGCCTGGGTGTCACAATTCACCGCACAACCGCGTACAATCCGCAGGCTAACGGGTTATGCGAACGTTTTCATAGGTCATTGAAAGCAGCTCTCAGAGCGTCACTGACGGGTGCAAATTGGGTAGACAAGTTACCGTGGGTGTTATTGGGGTTGCGTTCTGCGCCTAAAGAGGACTTAGAAGCCTTCCCAGCAGAGCTCGTGTTTGCGCAGCCACTCCGGCTCCCTGGGGAGTTTCTCCCAGATAACCCTGCGCCAGACGCCTCCACGTCTCAGCTGTTGCGGAGTGACATAGAATCAAGCACGCTGCCCGGCCCCGCGCACCACAGTTTTCCACACGTTTTTGTGCCTAAAACTTTGAAGAACGCAGAGTTTGTTTTTGTCAGACACGATGCGCACCGAACCCCGCTGCGACCACCTTATGACGGACCCTTCAGAGTGCTGGAAACAGGGGACAAGCAGTTTTTGCTAGATTTGGGGGGTAGGAAAGAGAAAGTTGGCATAAACAGACTCAAACCAGCTTTTGTGGCGGCAGATGAGCAAGTGCTGTTGGCGAGGGCCCCGCGGCGAGGTAGACCCCCACGGAGGGCTTCACAGAGTAATGTTTCCCCAGAACCCCCACAGGTGCTGACAAAAGGTTTCCACCCCCAGACGGCAAACCCCCAGCGTGACAGCGCCGCGGAGACGTCCAACCCCAGCTACAGCAGATACGGCAGGAGACGGAAGCCCAGACAGCATGTGGACTGGTGTGTATTGATACTATCACGGCATGCATGTTGTTATTCCCTTGTTGTTCTAAAATGCTGGGGCGGCTTTGTGTGGTGGACACACATACGTGACCTGCTTTTGGACTCACATTTTAGACCAGAGCAAGGGCAGCGCTCCCTTGGTGATTACAGGAAGCTGCAAGAGTGTTAGCTTTGGTATGCAAAGCTTGAGACTGTGGGGTATAATTATAGGATTAAAGAGGGGATGCATTGTAGACAGTGGGGTGATATCATGGAGTGAGGATGCATTGTTGCTGTCTTTATAATGCAATGTGGTTTGTGAGACATGTGATTTGTTGACTGTAAGAGTCCTGGTATTTAAGGACGAGAGTTCCCTTTTGTGTTCTCTTTTTTTGCTTTGAGATGATGGTGATGTGAATAATGCTGACTTGAGAGAGAACTCTGCCTCGTCATTCTCACATCTCCACAGTGTATAACAGATGGTCACTAGATTAGCCAATATATCCCATAATGCAATGCGCAGCCAACAGAAAAACGAAATGGAATAAGGCTGGAAAAAAGAAATTCCTTCCTCATATAGTGTACTATATAGTAAAAGCACAGCCAACGGAGCAGTGAGAAAAGATGGCCGTATGATTGTGCCATTAACCTCCGTCCGGGAGCTCCGTTGCCATCTAGCCGGCTGTATAGCCTTTCCCTGCCGGAGTGGGCAGCTATGGAAGCCTACATCAAGGAGTCCCTAAGTTCGGGCATAATCCGTCCATCCTCTTCAGCAGTAGGGGCGGATTTCTTTTTTGTTGGCAAGAAGAACGGCTCTTTAAGACCATGCATTGATTTCAGGGAACTAAACATCATTACCATCAAGGACAAATACAACCTGCCCTTGCTTAACTCGGCCTTTGACTCTCTCCAGGGGGCGTCCTGGTTCTCCAAGCTTGATCTGCACAGTGCCTACCATCTGGTGCGGATCTGGGAAGAGGATGAGTGGAAGACAAGTTTTCACACCCCCAGTGGTCATTTTGAATACTTAGTAATGCCCTTTGGGCTTACCAATGCACCTGCTTTATTCTAGCGGCTTATTAATGATGTGCTGAGGGACTTTCTGGGTGTTTTTGGATTTGTTTACCTAGACGACATTCTGATCTTTTCTCGATCCCTAGAAGAACACCGGGTGCATGTGAGGCGAGTGCTGCAGCGGTTGTTGGAGAACCAACTATATGCCAAGGCGGAGAAATGTGAGTTCCACACCTCCAAGACATCCTTTTTAGGGTTTCTCATCTCACATAAGGAGATTCTCCCGGACCCTGGGAAAATTAAGGCGGTAGTGGAGTGGCCGACCCCGTCCTCCAGGAAGCAGCTCCAGCAGTTCCTGGGGTTTGCAAACTTCTACCGTCAGTTCATCAAGAACTACAGCAGCCTGGCCCTTCCCCTGACGCGCCTCACGCCGACCAAAGTGCCCTTTCAGTGGACGGAGGAGGCGGCTACGGCTTTTGCAGACCTTAAGAGGCAGTTCTCCAAGTTCCCTATTCTGGTGCAGGTGGATTCAAATCTTCAGTGTCTAGTGGAGGTGGACTCCTCGGATTCTGGAGTGGGGGCCGTCTTATCTCAGCGCTCCCCGGCGGATGGGCGGGTCCAACCGTGTGCCTTCTTCTCCCGGTGGCTGTCCCCTGCGGAGCACAACTACAGCATCGGCGACAGGGAACTTCTGGCCATTAAGTTGGCACTAGAGGAGTGGCGCCATTGGCTGGAGGGGGCCTCGCAGCCGTTTGTGGTTTGGACAGACCACAGGAACTTGGAGTACCTTAGGACGGCCAAGCGCCTGAATGCCCACCAGGCCCGCTGGTCCCTGTTTTTTGGACAATTTGACTTTACCATCACATACCGTCCCAGGTCCAAAAACACCAAGCTGGATGTCCTCTCGAGGCAATTCGCCATGGATGCCGTGGAGCCTGAAGATCATCCTGTCCTTCCTGCCTCCTGTGTCGTGGGCACCCTTTCATGGGGGATCAAGGAGAAGATCAGGAGGGCGCAAGAGACGGAAATGGACCCAGGTGGGGGGCCAGCGGGTAAGATGTTTGTCCCATTGGCCGTCCGGGGTGATGTTATCGAATGGGCCCACACCTCTAAGTTTGCCTGCCACCCAGGGAAACGGCACACGGAGGAGCTTCTGCAACGTTCATTCTTGTGGCCCTCTCTTCAGAAGGACGTCGGGGAATACATCCGTGCTTGCCCTCAATGTGCCACTGGCAAGTCCCCATCATCCCCTCCGGCTGGGCTACTCCACCCTCTTCCGATTCCTGGCAGGCCCTGGTCCCATGTGGTGTTGGATTTTGTCACCGGCCTCCCTCCCTCCAACAACCACACCGCGGTTCTCACCATAGTGGACAGGTTCTCCAAGGAGGCCCATTTTGTCCCTCTTCCGGGTCTGCCTATGGCCAAGGAAACAGCGGACCTGCTGGTCTAACATGTGGTGAGACTACATGGGATTCCCCTGGACATCGTTTCTGATCGGGGTCCCCAGTTCGTCTCTCAGGTGTGGAGGTCATTTTGTAATGCCCATGGGGCCACAGTGATAGCTTGTCATCCGGCTATCACCCGCAGTCGAATGGCCAGTGTGAGCGAACCAACCAGGAATTGGAGGCGGCACTGCGGTGTGTGACATCAAGCAACTCGGCCTCCTGGAGCTGTTACCTGCCATGGATTGAGTATGCCCACAACTCAACGGTCTCTTTGGCTATAGGTATGTCCCCTTTTCAGGCTTCACTTGGGTATTCTCCCCCATTGTTCCCCGAGGAGGAGGGTGACATCGCTGTGCCATCGGTCCAGGTACACCTGAGATGCTGTCGTCGGCTGTGGAGGGCTACCCGGGCAGTGCTGTGGTGCACGACTCTGCAGTGGACAACCGCCACAGGACCCCAGCTCCGTCATACCAGGTGGGCCAGCAGGTTTGGTTATCTACTAAGAATATCAACTTGAAGGCTGAGCACTGGAAGATGACAAAACGTTTTATTGGGCCCTTTGCTATCTCCCGCATCATTAATCCCGTGTCTGTACGACTTGATCTCCCCCCCTCCCTCCGCATATGCCCCACGTTTCATGTTTCGCAAGTGAAACCTGTGTCTTCCAGCCCACTGTGTCCTCCTCCCAGGTCTTCATCCCCTCCGAGGATGATCGACGGCAATCCAGCGTGGGGTGTGACTGCTATCCTGGACATCCGTCGCCGGGGCCGCGGCCTGCAATACCTGGTGGACTGGGAGGGCTACGGTCCAGAGTCAAGGTCCTGGGTGTGTCACGCCTGCGTGCTGGATAAAGATCTCATCAGGGAGTTCCATCGGACGCACCCAGGTAGGCTGGAATGACCGCCAAGAGGCACTCATTGGAGGGGGGGGGAGTACTGTCATGGTCTGCTCTGCTAATCATCCCCAGCTGTGTGCTCACCTGGTTCCCATTACGGCTGGCCTATTTCTACCGTGCTGCCCTGATTGGCGATGCGGAGATGTCTCATTGCGCTCCAGAGAAGCTTCTTTGCCAAACCCTTCTACTCGTCGTGATCTCAGCCAAAGCCTGCTTCATTCGCCGCCAGAGAATCCCTCCAGCCGATCACGTAAGCTCAACTCTCTACTCACCTTGTCTTCCAGTCCCCTGTGCACAGGCGGAGTCCTTGGCAGCAGATTCCAACTTCCCTCCTTCGTCATCACACTCCCTAGACACTCACCTTCAGGAGCTGCACTCCCGACCGAAGGACACTGTCTTCCCGGCCGTAGCCGTCATGCTGAACCTGAGCCCGTCTCCATCTGCTCCCACAGTGAGCAACAGCGTAACTGTTTAACTCCAGCCACGACGCTCACTAATTATCCCTCTCTGTGTGTCTTTAGGGTTGCCGGGTCGTACGGTGTGCCACTCTATCCCTGCTGCTCCTGCCTACACTTTCACACACCAACACACACACTCTTGCTGTTAATAAACCTAATTGTATCAATTCGGAGTCTGTTTTGTCACTGGGTCACTGAATCATGTCACTTACAGCTCTATACTGACGGTTCAAAGAATAAAGAGGGCTCTGTTGGAGTTTTTTTTTTTTTTTTTTTTTTTTTTTTTTTTGTTACTTATTTGTACCCGTAGGTAGATTCGGTTTGCAGTCTGGTGACAAGCCACCGGCTGCTGGTCGCTGCGTGCGCGAGCGCCCTAAACCTACATGTTTTTGGTATGCGGGAGGAAACCGGAGAAATCCCGGAGTAAACCCGCGCAACACGGGGAGAACATGCAAACTCCACACAGCTCACTGTTGGTCGGGGGCTGGAATCGAACCCACGATCCCCGCGATCCCCCGGCCGAGGGTAAAACTGTGCTGCCACAGTGCTAAACCACTGCGCCACCGTGCAGCCCGTTGGAATATACATCCCAGAATTTAAAGTGACCATTGCAAAAAGACTCTCCAACAATACACCCGTGTTTACAGCAGAGCTGGTGGCAATAATTATTGGTTTGCAGTGGGTGGAGGAGGTCAGACCAGACTGGGTGGTGGTGTGCACAGACTCACTTGCAGCGCTAAATACCATACAGACACTAAAATCTACAAGGGAAGACTTGGTGATTGAGCTATATTACAGTTTATTAAGGGTACACAGGGGTGGTGGAGAAGTTCAGTTTTGTTGGGTTCCTGCACATAAAGGGTTGAAAGGGAATGACTGTGCAGACAAATTAGCAAAACATGCTCTTGGAAAAGAGATAGCTAAACCATTGTCTCTTGGAAAAGGTGAAGGGAAAGCAGTAATCAAGAAAAAAGGGACTGAGCTATGGCAAAAAAAAAAGATGGGATGAAGCTCATAAGGTAGATCGTATTAGAAAATACAAAAATCTATTGCAATAAAGAATTTCATTACAACCAAAAGGAGGGAAGACATCATTATGGCAAGACTCAGACTGGATCACACATTATTAAACGACACTTTATTCACCATGGGGAAAAGCAAAAGTGACAAATGTGGAGAATGTGGAGTAAAAGAAAATGTTGACCACATTTTATTACACTGTCACAAATAAAGAAATGAAAGACAGATAATGGAAAATGAAGTTCGAGAGGCCAGTAGGGAATGGGATTTAAACTGGGATTCTGGGAACAGATGGGAACAATTACTATAACTTCTTACAGCTCTGTACTGACAGTTCAAAGAACAGAGGGCTCTGTTGGAGTTTGAGTATACATTCCAGAGTTTAAAGTTACCATTGCAAAAAGATTAATGACGTTTTGCATTTTGTCTCCAGATTTTCAACTTGAACTCTCCATGTGTATGCACTATCAAACTACAATCCTAGATATTTGAATCGGTGAATTCCAAAAGGGCCCAAGTCCACACTTTTTCAAAACCCAGATATTACATGTTTAATGAACTTTAAGAGACAAGCTATCTGATTATGTGCAAAAACGTCCCAAGTCAACTTTAATGCATTGACTATTCACAGCATTGTTTATGCACTGAGTGCAAGAGAGACCCAAGTCCAGGACTTGGGCCCTTCCTGCATGGATTAAACTTAAAGTCATAGGTGGCAGCACCAGTCATCCAAGATGGCAGCACCAATGCAACACGAGTTTGACTCAAGTGATGAAGAGGTCAGGCCAAAAAGAAGGCGTAATGAAAAGGAATGGGCCAGAAACAAACAAAAACGATTACGCGCTGAAGGCAAAGAATATGTCAATACCAAAAAAGAAGTGAAACCAGAGGCTCAGCAGTTCCTCAGTAATTTAACAGTTTGTGATGCTAGGCGTGAAGATGAGTCTGACTTTGACGATTAGTTACCAGTAGATGGACCTCTATGTTAATCTGCCCACTTTTAGATGAAAATCTCATTTGCTGGCAGTTATCAAAACAATAGTTTGAATATAAAGTGATCATAAAAGGTGTTCAAAACATGGCATAATTAAAAAAAAACGTTTTCAACATGTGAGAAATAGATGTTATGCGCTTCTTTTCATATGTTCTTATTGTTTAATTCAAGAAGGGCCCAAGTCCAGGGACTTTAGTTTGCCAGTCCTCTGAAATTAAAAAGTGAAATGCTTCATATTATAGCATTTCTAAGCCATGGCCTTGTGCTATATCTGAGTAAAGTATGAACCATCTGACATAGACTACCTTTGAGATATGCAATTTATTTGATTTCCTGCAAAAACATATTTCTTGGACTTGGGCCCCTTTTGAATTCACCGATTCATTTAAACTCACTGACTTTCTCTATTGGATGATTAAAAAAAAAAAATCCAAGATGGAGCCGCGGATGGCAGCCACTGGCTTCTGCTCTCTGATGTTTTTGATAATTTTGTGTGTTTTTTTGGACTTCTGCTCTTCTGTCCGAGTCACCTATTCAAGGGAGAAACTACTTTCATTCAGACTACCTCCCAATGCAACTTCTCCGCCAGTTGCTGCTGCTGATCTGAAGTTTTTTCAGTCAATCTTAGCTGTGGGAGCAGCGGCTATTGGCGCTGGCCGGAAACGAAGGCGGCGTGGTAAACGTGCCGGTGCGCTAGTCAGGTTGAAGAAACGAGGATTTCGCACGCCGCTCCCATCGATCCATCTGGCAAACATCCGCTGTTTGGCGAACAAAATGGATGAACTGCTGCTCCTGACTCACAAAAACCAGGATTTTAGCAGATCTGATACCCTTTGTTTCACGGAGTTCTGGCTGAATGAACACATCCCGGACAGCGCGGTGCGTCTGGACGGATTCCAACTGTTTCGCGCTGATCGCAGCCGAGAATTCTCTGGAAAGACTAAAGGTGGTGGAATCTGCTTCTACATAAACGAAGGTTGGTGTACTGATGTCACAGTGTTGAAGAAGTTTTGTAGCCCTAACCTAGAGTCACTATTCATAAACTGTAAACCCTTTTATTCACCGCGAGAGTTCTCCTCGTTTATTCTGGTCGGAATTTATATCCCGCCTGCTGCTTGTACAACGGAGGCACTGCAGCACCTCGCTGACCAGATAGCAGAGGTGGAGGAAAAACATCCAGACTCTCTGCTTATCATTCTGGGTGATTTCAATAGAGCTAATCTCACAAATGAGCTTCCTAAATACAGACAGCATATTAAATGTCCCACCAGGGACACAAATACACTCGACCACTGTTACACAGTTTTAAGAAACGCCTATCATGCCGTCCCCCGTGCAGCTCTGGGTTTTTCTGACCACTGTCTGCTCCATCTTATTCCAACATACAGACAGAAACTAAAAACTTCCTAGTCTGTTGTAAGGACTGTGAAGAAATGGACTGAGGAATCAAAGCTGGAGTTACAAGCCTGCTTTGACTGCACAGATTGGAGTGTTTTTGAAGCTGCAGCCATTAACCTAAATGAACTCACTGACACTGTGACGTCATACATCTGTTTCTGCGAGGACATGTGTGTGCAGACCAAGACCTTCTGCATATACAACAACAATAAACCCTGGTTCATTCCTAAACTGAAGCAGCTACATCAGACCAAGGAGGAGGCCTATAGGACTGGTGACTGGACTCTGTACAAGCGGGCCAGAAACATGCTGACGAAGGAGATCAGGCTTGCTAAGAGGAGCTACAGTGTGAAGTTACAAAAAAACTTCTCAGCCAACAACTCTGCTTCTGTCTGGAGAGGCCTACAGAATATCACCAACTACAGGAGACCATCCCCCCACCCTGTGGAAAACCTCCAGCTGGCTAATGACCTAAACAGCTTTTACTGCAGGTTTGAAAAGAACCTACAGTTCTCACCTCCCACCCACACAAAAGGATTATCTGCAGCCCCAGGAACTCCATCCCTCCTCCACTCTGACCCCTCACCAGCACTAACGATGTGTGAAGAGGAGGTGCGCCGGGTCTTTCAGAGACAAAAGATCAAGAAGGCTGCAGGACCTGATGGTGTGTCTCCGTCCTGCCTGAGAGTCTGCTCCAACGAGTTGGCCCCCATCTTCACCCGGATCTTTAACAGATCACTGGAGCTGCGTGAAGTGCCTTCCTGCTTCAAACGCTCCATCATCATTCCAGTTCCCAAGAAACCCTCTGTTACAGGATTTAACGACTACAGACCTGTTACCCTGACCTCTGTGGTCATGAAATCCTTGGAGAGATTGGTGCTGAACCACCTGAAGGTCATCACAGGCCCCCTGATGGACCCACTGCAGTTTGCCTACCGGTCAAACAGGTCAGTGGATGATGCAGTGAATATGGGACTACATCACATCCTGCAACACCTCGACTCCCCAGGGATGTACGCCAGGATCCTGTTTGTCGACTTCAGCTCAGCGTTCAACACCATCATCCCAGGCATTCTTCATCAGAAACTCCTCCAGCTCAAGGTGCCCCCCTCCACCTGCCAGTGGATCTCTAGCTTTCTGACTGACAGGTGGCAACAGGTGAAGCTAGGGAGATTTACATCCAGCTCCCGAAAAATTAGTACTGGCGCCCCCCAAGGATGTGTCCTTTCCCCACTGCTCTTCTCCCTCTACTCCAATGACTGCACCTCAGAGGACCCTTCGGTGAAGCTCCTGAAGTTTGCGGACGACACCACAGTCATCGGTTTGATCCGGGATGATGATGAGTCTGCATACAGGCGGGAGGTGGAGCAGCTGATCCTCTGGTGCAGCCAGAACCATCTTGAACTTAACCCAGCCAAAACGGTGGAGATGACTGTGGATTTCAGGCGACACCCTCCTTCATTCCCCCCACTCACCATCCTCAACAGCACAGTGTCCACTGTGGACTCCTTCAAGTTTCTGGGTACCACAATCTCCCGGAACCTGAAGTGGTCCTCCCATATAGACACTGTCCGGAAAAAGGCCCAGCAGAGGTTGTTTTTTCTGCGTCAGCTCAAGAAGTTTGATTTGCCTCAGGAGCTGCTGGTTGTCTTCTACACCGCCATCATCCAATCTGTCCTCTGCTTTTCCATCACTGTCTGATTTGGATCTGCCACTAAACAGGACAAGACCAGACTGCAGCGGATCATTAAGTCTGCGGAGAGGATCATTGGTACCGACCTACCCTCCATTGAGAACTTATATCGGTCCATAACCAGGAAATGGGCGGGAAACATCTGTGCTGACCCGTCACACCCCGGCCACAAACTGTTTGAACTTCTATCTTCTGGTCGTCATTACAGATCACTGAAGGTCAAAACCACCCGTCACAGGAACAGTTTCTTTCCTCAAGCCATCACTCTGATGAACTCCTAACATTCACCTAGTCCTACCTGTTGCTGTACTCATGACTTTTCATCCATTCTTACATTGCACATAACTCTCACACTGCTTTTTACTTCATTCACATTATATCACTGAATCTGAGTTCACATTGAAATACTGTATGACTGTATATTTTTTTCATATATTTCTGCGAAGTGTGGATAGTCTGAGTAAATAACTGCATATATTCCTGTATATATTTGCATCGTTTTATAGAAACGTGGACAGACTGTAATTTACTGTACATACTCTGTTGACATTGAATCCTTATTTAAATCTTATTTAAATCCTCCACCTGAACAACGAGAGCAAGTTTTTAGCCAAAGTCAAATTCCTTGTATGTGTTGTGCATACTTGGCCAATAAAGCTGATTCTGATAGTATTATTGAAATATGTAGGCCAAATGGACAAGAAAATATTAAGCTGATTAATTATTGCAACCAATGTAGGAAGTTAACAGCAGATACTTTCAGTGTTATGGCAGGGGAATGGCATATGAAAGAGGTATGGTGTGGAGACTTTAATACTCATAATAGGTTGTGGGGAAGCACACATCACTATAAAAATCTCTGTGTCCCTGTCTGTCACAATCATAGGACCTGTGATGTCTGCCTGATGGCCTATGATGATCCTATGATCTCAGGGTACATAGGACTCACGATGCCGTCATAAAGGCGATGCCGTCAAAGAGACAATAGGACTGGCTACCTATGATGGAGTGTCCTATGATGCCTGCCTTGATGCCTTTAATGTCATATAGACCATCACTCAAGATGCCTGCCTACCTATGATGTAGTGTCGTATGATGCCTGTCACAGGAGGAGACCCTTCACCAGCATAGGGTACGACAGACAAGGGATGCACAGACAGACAAGAAACGTCTGGCAGTGTGTCATGCACGTGCTGAGTCACTCAAAGCCCGAAATACCCGCAAAGCGAGCAACACTGCAAACCAGAAAACACACAGACAAGCTGAGACCCAGGAGATGCGGAAAAGTCGGCTGGCCGCCAACGCTGCATGCCATGCAAGGCACAGAGAAGCTGAGACCGAATAGGACACAATACTTTAACCTATACCCATTCGAAGCAGTAAATCTGAAAATCTCACTCAGTAAGGCAGAAGGCACTCTATAAATTCAAGAAATCTGTCAGAGTGTCAGTCTGTCACCCGATTAAGAATAGGACACCCTACTTTAAACCACACCCATTCAAAGCAGTACCCATGAAGAACTGCAGTCTGCATTACAGATGTGTAAAGTGCCAAGCAAAGCGTTGATTTTCTCCGGGTGCTCCAGTTTCTGGGTTTCGACGGGCATGCACAGGTCTTCTTGAACAGGGTCGAAAGCCACTTTTGGTTCAGATATATTTTCATGCTCCTGTCCACGAACTGGAATTACAACACACTTATCCCTCAACCTGTCATCTAAACCAAGAAGAAGAAGAACAAGAAGACCCACCAGATGGAGAGCAATAGAGTGAGGAGAACTGCTGCACATCAGAAAAGATGCCGTGAAAATGCAACGCCTCAAGGTTGGAGCAGTACGCCACAGGCATGACTGTGGACAACACAGCCGTCTCAGACAGGAAGAGACCCTTCAGCAACGGGCATGCAGAAATACTTGTTTATACTTGGTTTCTCTGGGCATGGATGGTTATGCACGGGTATGTACTAATACAGATAACAATGGAAATGTTGTGGAAGAGATGGTCGATGAAAGATCGTTAATTTGTCTCAACAGTGTACCAGGGTGGATAAGCATAGGGGCACATCATCATGTATTGACCTGACACTGGTATCTGATTCTTTAGTGAGCGCCTGTGAATGGACAGCTATGAACAGTACAACTATGGGAAGTGATCACTTCCCAATACTTAGTCATTAAAACTGAAGTATGTATACAAGAGGGAAGATGTTTTACAAGATGGTGTTTTGACAAGGCAGAATGGGAAAAATTTAGGCGATACTGTGTACAATCATGTCATTTGGTAACATTAGAAGGTGGAATAGAAGAGTATTCAAGTCAGGTAACCAATCATATCATATTCTGAATGCTGCAATAGCAAGTATACCTAAGAAAACAACACAGGATAGGAGGAAGGTTGTACCCTGGTGGAATGAGGAATGTAGTATTGCAGTAAAAGAGTGAAACAAGGCATTCAGAGAGCTGAGGAAGAATATGAATTGGGAAAATTTAATAGATTATAAAAAGAAAAGAGCAGTAACTCGAAGGATTTTTAAAAACAGGAAAAGGTCAATATGGAGAGAATTTTGTTCCATCCTTGGTAGGAAATCAGAACTTGGTGATGTCTGGGGTATGTTTAAAAAATGAGTGGGAAGAGGGTGTCAGTTAAAGTCATGGATGAGGACAAGATGGCTGTGTCAGACAAAGAAAAGGCAGAAGTCCTAGGTAGAGCATTTGCTGCAGTGCATAGAGGAGAGCATCTTGGTGAGAGTCATAGACAGCAAAGGGAGAATAAACTGAGAGAACATGAAAACTTATAAAAGGAAGTGAAAGAAGACATGACTGCATTAGACCTCAAGCTCACAATGTAGGAGCTTAAGAGAGCTTTGCAAGACTGTGGATACATAGCTCCAGGAAATGATCAGTTAAGCTATGCTATGTTCCGACAGTTGCCTATGCAATCAATGGAACTGGTGCTGAAATTGTTTAACAGAATATGGAATGAGGGGATTATCCCAAGTGGGTGGAAAAAGGCTGTAATTTTACCATTTAATAAGCCAGGGAAAGATCCAGCTCATCCAGGCAACTACAGACCAATAGCATTAATGTCAGGGCTAAAGTAGGATCAGAAGTTCTAATCACTGAAACAGAAACTGGTGTTCCTCAGGGGAGTGTGACAAGCCCTGTTTTATTTAACATAATAATGGTTCCAAGGTTGTCATAGCCAGGAGCGGCACTAGGGTTAAGCTCCCAGTGCTCATAAAATGCTCCTTACGGCGTGCATCTCGAAAAGCCTCTGACAACTAAGTCCAACTCTTAGCCTGCTCGGGTGGTTTAGTCTCTAAGCCCAGCAGAAGTGCTTTTACTAATAGGAGAAGGGGCGAGGGCGGATCTCTGGCACCTTAAAACCAGATGCTTCGGGTAGATGGTGGCTCATCAACCTGGGAAGGTAGCCCATCTAGGGGAAGGTAAACCCTGATTTCAAACCTCCGCTGCCTTGCGGCACACCCGGTCACGGGAAAGGCTTCGGGAGTCAACCCTGAGGAAAAATCCGGAGTCGGAGCCCCTAAGGCAGTTCTCTGTTGTGCTCAACATCGTTCTGGCAGCTCCTGCGACGGCGCTGGTGCCAAACTATAGCAGCCCTGCTGTTCCTTTGGATTCATCAGAGACCTGGAGAGGGGGGACATGCTGCATGGGTAACATCTTGTCCTCCATATCTTCCTGCCCAGGCTTGAATCCTACCAATGCCCAAAGCTGGAAGGTAGAACACCGGTGCGCATCGGCCTGTTCAGCCACAGGCGGTGCTGTTCCAGCAGAGTAGACGTTTAGGATTCTCTTCCATGGTCATCATAGACCGACGGAGGCCGACAATGCATTTAACATAATGATTGATGACATGATTGAGGATCAAGAGGGGTCCATCAAAACAGCACTATATGCAAATGATGGAGCCATATGAACAAGGGGAAGAAATGAGAAATTTGTGTTCAAAAACATCAGGAAAGCAATGGAGAAAGTGGAAGAGTGGTCATATGACTGGGGATTTAAATTTTCAAACCAAAAACCCTGTTATATGATTTTCACAAAAAAACGCAGAACTGGTACAGAACCATTAACATTATACTGTATAATCAACCAATAGAGAAAGTGAGTGAATTCAAATATCTAGAATTGTGATTTGAAAGTGCATACACATGGAGAGTTCATGTTGAAAATCTGGAGACAAAGTGCAAAAAAGTCATTAATCTCAAAAGCTGTAGCTGGACACGAATGGGGTGCAGATAAACAGGCATTAATTGACATTTACAGAGCACTAATGAGATGGACAATAGACTAACAATAGACTATGGCCATGACACTAAACCATGACACTAAAGAAAAGGATAAAACAGATTCAATAAAAGCCCGATAAAACATTGTCATTATGGTTCGGTCAATTTGGAAGCGTGCAAGTTTCCTCAAACAATGCAAATGTTGCTGACCCTTTTTGCACACCCTTTCACAGTTCTCTTCAAAGTTTAAATTACTATCAATAATCGTCCCAAGATATTTGTAGGATTGTACACATTCAGTGGTCTGACCTTTTAGTACGGTGACTTTGTGCCTGGGAGTTTTCCTCCTAAAGTCAATAATCATATCTTTAGTTTTTGTCGTATTCAGCTGCAGGTAGGAATCCTCACACCAGTGAACAAAATCATCAACTACTGGGCCGTGGCCACTCTCACCATCCTGGAGGAGACTGACAATAACTGAATCATCAGCATACTTTATAATGTGTCTGTTGTCATGTCTGCTCCGACACATGTTTGTGTACAGGATAAAGAGTAGTGGTGACAACACACACCCCTGAGGAGAGCCTGTAGAAGAGCACTTTAGGTCAGACAATGTACCATTGACCCTTACTCTCTGCGCCCTGTTGGTTAAGAAATCCAGAAACCAACCCACCAGATTATTGCTCAAATCAAATTGTTGCAGGAGCCTTTCAACTAAAATATGAGGTTGGATTGTACTAAAGGCGGAAGAAAAGTCCACAAATCAATACACATGACATGGTATTTACTAATAAACCAGAACGAATAACCAGAACCTATAATCTTGTAACTGGTCTCTCAGATCATAACATGGTTCTTGCTGTCAGGAAACTTACTAAAAAGCGACTACAGTATTTTGGGGGAGTCGATATTGACAAATCAAATTTTATTATCCCCAAATCAAAAAATGAGGAGTTTGAACATTACTTAGAGAATCAAAATTGGGAGCAGCTCATGGCAACATGTGAAGTAGATGATTGTTGTAATTTTATAACTGCAACAATCACAAAGTCTATAGAAAAATTTTCAAAGCAAATTAAAAGTAGACAACAGAAGATTAGCCTACCATGGTTAAATAATGAAATAAGAAAACTTATGAAGAGGCGAGACTATGCACTGAAAACATCACTAACCTCCAAACTACAAAATGATCACCTTGTGTACAAAAGTTTAAGAAATAAAGTGGTACATGAGCTGCGAAAATCAAAAATATCTTATTACAATAAACTGATAGATCATGCAAAGGGTAACAACAGTTCCCTATGGAGGCATTTAAATAACTTAACTAATAAAAAAAACGATCAGAAGGGGGTAAAGGAACTTAGAATCAATGGCAAGACCATCAGTGACAAGGCTACTTTGGCAAATGAATTTAATTCACACTTTGTGGGCTCTGTGGAAGACTTAACAAAAATTTTTGTGCTGCCAAATGTGCTCAACAACACAAATTCCATACTCCCAACAGATACTTTTCACATCGATGAGGTAAATGAGAAGTTAATTGCTGGTATTGTTAAAACACTGTCAAACTCAAAAACTAATGATATCTACAATATGAGCACCTCCTTTCTCAAAATGCACAGCAAAATATTAATCAAACCACTGACTCATCTCATTAATCTCTCCATTAGGTCTAGTACATTTCCATCTGGCTGGAAAAAAGCTGTCGTCATACCAGTTCATAAATCAGGCAGTAAAGACGATATATGCAATTACCGCCCAATCTCTATCTTACCAGTCCTATCTAAGGTTCTTGAAAAAGTTGTAGCTACACAGCTGATAGACTACTTACAAGACAGTCAACTTCTTCATCCACATCAATTTGGTTTTAGACCAGGATACTCAACAGAAACAGCAAATTGTTGCCTTATTGAAAACGTCAAACAGTCCTTGGACAGGGGTAATGTGGTAGGAGCTGTTTTTCTAGATCTCAAAAAGGCTTTCGATACTGTAAACCACAGTTTGCTTTTATCCAAAATGGTATCTTTTAACTTCTCCCCAAATACATTAGAATGGTTTGCATCTTATCTCCAGAATAGAGAACAGTGTGTAAAAGTTCACCAGGATAAATCCTCATTTTTAAACAACCGCATGGGTATCCCACAAGGGTCCATTCTTGGTCCTTTACTTTTCAGCATTTTTATTAATGACTTGCCGTTACACTGCTCAGCTGCAACATGCCAACTTTATGCAGATGATGCAGTTATTTACACAGCTGCCAAGACTCCAGCACAGGCTGCAGATGTACTGTCTACAAGTATGGTTGATGTCCAAGAGTGGCTCCTCAAGAACCATCTATTGCTGAACCTTCAGAAAACAGTCTCAATGTGCTTTTCAATCAAAAAATGTAACCTGCAACATTTTAAAGTTAATATACATGATCATGACATCAGTTTAGCTACAGAATTCAAATACCTTGGCATTGTACTAGATCCTCAACTCAAATTTAATCTTCATATAAAGAAAATTTCAAAAACAGTAAAAAAAAATCTGAACTGCTTTAAATTAATTAGATATTACATACCTTACGAAGCAGCTGCACTGTATATGCATTCTATGGTTTTTTCTCATATATCATACTGTTTGACAGTCTGGGCTCAAGCAGCCCCTTCCACAATAAGACATATAGGTTCATTATATAATCAAACCCTAAAAATCTTGGACAAAAAGCCCATTAGGTGGCATCACTGTAATGTTTTAAAAAAATACAACCTATTGAGTTTTGAGAGCTTCATTGACCTCTGTCTTCTGAAATTAACGTTCAAATGTTTCCATAAATCAGCACCCGAGCCACTTGCTGGTTTCGTCCAAAGACAGGACAGCAGCAGAGCCACCAGGAGTTCTGTTAACAATAACTGTAAAATATTCCACCGCAGAACCACATTTGGACAAACAGCTTTCTCTATAAAGGGCAGTCACATCTGGAACACAATGCCAAATGAAATTAAAATAATAACGGACTTTAAAACATTCACTAAAAATGTTAAAAACTGGCTGAAAAATAAACAAGAATGTACTCATGTATGAATTATTTGTCTGCAAAGTGAGAGTGAATGAAGGGAAGGAATAAATGTGTTTGTTTATAGTGAGTGACGGAGGGAGGAAGGCCTGAAATAGGCAAATGTGAGTTATGTTATATGTGTTAAATGTGAGTCAGGCTGTTATATTTGTGTATTTATAATATTTATAATATTTATGTTAAATGTGAGTCAGGCTGTTATATTTGTGTATTTATAATATTTATAATATTTATAATTGTGTATTTATAATTTTTCTGCATTGATGTATGTGGTTATTGTGTATATTTTTTATCTTGATTCTTTTTTCTAAAGCCCATCCAGGGACAAGAGTTGCAAATTAGCTAATAGCTATACACTCTATGTGCAACACATCAGATTGATTGTCTTTGATTAATTGTCTATGTTTATTGCACTGTCCCTGTCAAATAAACTAATCTACTACTAAATAAAAGCCTGGCATGTGTCCCATTAAAATCCAGATGTTTAAAAAGCGTGTTAAACAGAGTGACAGTGGCGTCCTCCACTCCTTTGTGAGGCCTATATGCAAACTGCAAAGGATCCAATGCATGTTCAGTCTGCTTTAGGATCTCACATCTGACCAGTTTTTCAAAAATTTTCATTAAAATTGAAGTCAAAGCAACTGGTCTAAAGTCGTTTACCGTTTTAGGACAGCTGGATTTTGGAACGGGAACAACCACGGCATCTTTCCAGATCTTGGGCACATGTTGTGTCTGTAAGGACTTATTGAAAATGTAATGAGATACAGGATTCAGTTCACGTGCACAGGACTTTACCAAGGTAAAGTCATGGGTCCATGGGTTCCACCGCTCCGTCAGGTTCAACACCCCGTTCGACCCCCTCTGGGACAACCGGACTCACATCGTCGTCAGTGGGCAACCCAGGTACTGACAGCTCCTCTCCGGCGACTCTAGGAGGGAGCTTGAAGGGGATAGGAGAGGAGGAACGGTTAGAGTTGCCGGCAGAGGCAAAGCCCAGCGAGGGAAGTCCAGATGCAGCTGGGAGCTGCACCCAACTCTCCTCCCCAAGAGCCAGACAAGACCCCTCAATCATTGACAAATGAACTACAGGAGAGACTACTTGCCTGTGCTCGAGCTCTACCACCATCCAGGACTCCGATGAGGCCGACAATGACGTTCCAGGTCCCATCGTCTGGAGGTCTGATCCGGGGAATGACTCCACTGCGGCAGCCCCCGCAGCAGGCGTGATGGTGGTCGCAGTCGTGGTACTCCCGTGTGCCATCCTTCACACCTTCGGCTTCTCTGGTGTGGCAGACAAGGATGACCTTTCCACTGGCCCAGGGGCTGCACCCTCCTGGACCTCTGGCTCCTCTCCCCTTGAGCAACCTGGAGCCAGAACCGGTGGGCTTGTAGGGGCACACAGAAAGGAGTTGGTGAGGTCAGGTACGGGAGCAGTATATGCCACTCAGGGGACTGCACACCCCGAGTCTCCTCGCCAGGAGGCAGGCAGAATTGTTCATCAACCGTGAAAGTTAAATGAGAAAAAAATTACCTGTTCTCCTGGCACTGGACGTCCCCAGTGGCCTCCGGAGTGTCTTCTCTCCTCTTCTGGCATTCCTCATCGAGCTGCGGCTCCCCCTCCCTTGGGGAAAGTTCCTTTAATCTCCCGGCCATCTCCGGGAGGAGCCACGGCTTCACCTCCAGGATGAGGTCCGTCTGTCAGAAGAGCCTGCCTACGTTCCTCCAGCTCCTCCAGTGACGGAGCAGAGCATGGCTCGGAGTGAGGAGGAACGGCTGCCGTCGGCAGGGCTGGACGCTTCCTTCAGCAGGGATTCCTTCTCTTCCTCCTCACGGGCGGCTCCGGAACCAGATAATCTGGGATGCGGAGCACCATGCTGGGCAGTGGATCACTCAAGCCGAGAATCCCTGTATTTTCTGGAAAAGTGAGTGGAGTGGCTGCGAGGAGCTCAAGCACTGGGAGATCCTCAGCCGATTCCTCACATGGCACGGCAAAGATGTCCCAGAGGATCTCCATCGCCTCCGGATGATCCCAGAGGCTGTCTCGCTCCAGGACCCTCCTCACTGTGTCCTGAGCCTGTCAAACAGCCAGGGAGGAACAGGGCTTCTGTGTCCATGAGAAAACCTCCTCCAGGAAGCACAGCGAACGCAGCTCCTGTTCCAGCTCTCACTCTGTCTGAACCACCATGATAAAACTCAGGGAGGAAGGAAAAAGAGAACAAGAAAAAAAACGCACCTCTACTCCACTGGGTTTTTTCTAAATGGCCGCAGCAATCTGTCATGATTCCTCGTGCGCCATTACACAACACACGAGGGAGGGAATGAAAAACCCAATAGCAGGAGTAGAGTGTGCCATTTATTAACTCAAACCACAAAAAAAACAAGAAGTCCAGTGGACCACATGTATACGGAGGGATATAAAGATGGAATAAGGCCACCAGACATACAGGGCGTCTACCGGATGCTCTACAGCCCGGCGAAGGGAATGCCTAGTGCCGCAGAGCTTCTGCCAGCACAGAGAGAAAGGCAAACATGAAACTTACAGGACTGGAGCGATCTGGGGCAATCTGTGCAGTCTGGTGGATGAAGCAGTAAAGTCAACCGTTAACACCAAGGGATTAACCAAACTTGAAATGACTGGCTGAATAACACATCGGTAGTGAAAACCCATACATAGAAAACTCGCTGCCACATATGGCAGAGAATGCTAGGACAATCTCTTCCCACAAACGCAACGTATTCATAATCATAATGCAAACGAGGGAAGAGATTGCCAGTGTGAGGAAATGTGGCCTGAACAATAATTAAGCACTGGTGTGCATGTGTGAGTGTATGAGCGTGTGAATAGGAATGCATGGAGTGAGTGTGTGTATGTGTGTGAACACCTGTAATGGTGATGGCACTGACAAGAGGAGGAGGCGTGCCCAAGCTGTCAGGGAGCAGAGGACCCAAACAGCGCCTGATGGAAAATAGGGCAAAAAATCACAATGAGCCAGAACTGGGTTTGGAACTGCCAAACCCAGATTCATGACAATATCAATAGTGTCTAGTCCATATATTCTGGCTTTTCTTTCAATTGTCCACACAAACCCCTGTCCCTGGAAGTTAGAATATTCCCAGCAGTGTGTTGTTTTTGAAATATTCTCTTCCTCACTTCCTTTCAGCTTGACCCAGTATGATAATGCGAGTTTATCGCTTCTCAAATCCAGTGGCATTTCTCCTGCTTCTATTAAAACTGCATTGTTTGGTGTTGTTTTGACGGCTCCATTGCACAGGCGAAGTGCTCTATGCTGCATTCTATTTTTTCCAGAGTCGTCTTTGCTGTTGCTCCATAAATCATGCATCCATAGTCTATTGTCCATTGGTTCCAAGGTTGTCATAGCCAGGAGCGGCACTGGGGTTAAGCTCCCAGTGCTCATAAAATGCTCCTTATGGTGTGCGTCTCAAAAAGCCTCTGACAACTAAGTCCAACTCCTAGCCTGCCCGTGTGGTTTAGTCTCTAAGCCCGGCGGAACTGCTTTTACTAATAGGAGAAGGGGCAAGGGCGGATCTCTGGTGCCTTAAAACCAGATGCTTCGGGTAGATGGTGGCTCGTCAACCTGGGAAGGTAGCCCATCTAGGGGAAGGTAAACCCTGATTTCAAACCTCTGCTGCCTTGCAGCATACCGGGTCACGGGAAAGGCTTCGGGAGTCAACCCTGAGGAAAAATCCGGAGTCGGAGCCCCTAAGGCAGTTCTATGTTGTGCTCAACATTGTTCTGGCAGCTCCTGCAACGGCGCTGGTGCCAAACTGTAGCAGCCCTGCTGTTCCTTTGGATTCATCAGTGACGTGGAGAGGGGGGACATGCTGCATGGGCAACATCTTGTCCTCCATATCTTCCTGCCCAGGCTTGAATCCTACCAACGCCCAACACTGGAAGGTAGAACACCGGATCACTGGAGAGGACACTCCAGCTTCGCCTTTGGCGTAGACAAAACACGGGGAATGACAGTTACCGGTTATAAGCCACCGCTCAATTGGCGTAGAGCGTGGCGCCAGGGGTTGTTCCCGACGGTGGGAGGGATCATCAGATCTCACTGGACAGCTACCGCCCGCCTCAAGCTGGGCAGCCCCCAGCCAATAAGGTGTTGTCCCGCCACAGCTTGCTTTCCTCATTGGGTGCATGGGTATAACTAACTAACTAACTAACTAACCTGCACTTATATAGCGCTTTTCTAGTCACAAAGACCACTCAAAGCGCTTTCATTAATACTAACCCTCTATTCTAAGGGCCTATAGGAAACAGATATCTAGGGACAATTTAGAACAGCCAATTAACCTAACATGCATGTTTTTGGCATGTGGGAGGAAACCGGAGAAATCCCGGAGTAAACCCACGCAACACGGGGAGAACATGCAAACTCCACACAGATCACTGTTGGTCGGGGGCTGGGATCGAACCCACGATCCCACGATCCCCACAATCCCCCGGCCAAGGGTAAACTGTGCTGCCGCAGTGCTAACCACTGCGCCACCGTGCAGTATAAGGAGAAATCCAAACAGCAGGCTGAGAACCTTCGCACCAGGCAAGACAATAAAACAAAAGAGACCAACTCTAAAACTGGGAACTTGGAACGTCCGCACTATGATGACAGGACTCGCTGCTAACCTCAAGGACATCAACGACACCAGGAAGACTGCCATCATCAATAATGAGCTGAAGAGACTGGGAGTGGATATCGCCACTCTCCAGGAAACACGGTTAGCTGATGCAGGCACACTGAGAGAGAAGGACTACACGTTCTACTGGCAGGGAAAGGGCAGTGACGAACACAGGGAACACGGAGTGGGCTTTGCAGTGAAGAACACGTTGCTGAAGATGGTGGAACCGGGCAGCACTGGCTCTGCACGACTCCTCACCCTCCGCCTGAACACCACTGAAGGCCCAGTCACCCTCGTCAGTGTGTATGCCCCAACACAGACAGCCACACCAGAGGCAAAAGACGAGTTCTACGAGAATCTCGCAACAACTGTCAGGATCATCCCCAACTCTGAACAACTCATTCTCCTTGGAGACTTCAATGCCAGAGTGGGTGCTGACCACGACTCCTGGCCCTCCTGTCTTGGACCTTTTGGCGTGGGCAGAATGAACAACAACGGACAGCGGCTGCTCGAGTTCTGCACATATCACGATCTGTGCATCACAAACTCGTTCTTCAAGACCAAGCCCCAACACAAGGTTTCCTGGCAACATCCGCGCTCAAAGCACTGGCACCAGCTAGACTTGATCCTGACCAGGCGCACCTCACTGAAGAATGTGCTAATCACCCGTTCGTTCCAGAGTGCAGATTGCGACACAGACCATTCATTGGTGTGTTGCAAGGTCAAGCTGCAACTGAAGAAATTCCATCGTGCTAGACAACCTGGAAAGGCACGGATTGACACCAGCAAGATGGCCCAACCAGAACTTGTTGAGCAGTTTGCCTCCACCTTTGAGAAGGAACTTGATGTACCACAAGGAGGAGAATCTGCAAAGCAGAAGTGGGAAGAGCTGCGAAACACCATCTACCGCACAGCCTTGGCTACCTTTGGGAGGAAGACCTCGAAGTCACAGGACTGGTTTGATGCCAAGTTGACCGAGATGACCCCCGTCATTGAAGCCAAGCGCTCAGCACTTGCTGAGTACAAGAAGTACACAAACGAGAAGAATCTCCAGATTCTCAGGGCTGCGAGAAGCAAAGTTCAGCAGACTGCTCGGCGCTGTGCCAACGAGTACTGGACTCAGCTCAGCCAAGACATTCAAACCGCTGCCATAACAGGGAACATCCGTGGTATGTACGATGGCATCAAAAAAGCACTTGGTCCGGCTCAGAGCAAGACGGCCCCCCTCAAATCTTCCACTGGGGAGATGATCACAGAGAAGAACAAGCAGATGGAGAGATGGGTGGAACACTACTCCGACCTCTACTCTAGACAGAACACCGTGACACCGTCAGCCCTTGATGCCATCGACTGCCTGCCATCCATGGATGAACTTGACGCCGAGCCAACCATCGACGAACTCAGTAAGGCCATTGATAGCTTGGCCGCTGGCAAGGCACCCGGCAACGATGGCATACCCCCTGACCTGATCAAGCACTGCAAGACCGCCCTACTGCTGCCATTGCATGACGTCCTCTGCCAGTGCTGGAAGGAAGGTGCCGTACCACAGGACATGAGGGACGCCAAGATCATCACCCTCTACAAAAACAAAGGGGAGAGAAGCGACTGCAACAACTACAGGGGCATTTCCCTCCTCAGCATTGTTGGCAAAGTCTACGCACGAGTTGTTCTCGTTCGTCTACAGAAGCTTGCCGAACGTGTCTACCCCGAGTCTCAGTGTGGCTTCCGCGCTGAGCGATCGACGGTAGACATGATATTCTCCATCCGCCAACTCCAGGAGAAATGCAGAGAACAGAACATGCCTCTGTACATCGCCTTCATCGACCTCACCAAAGCGTTCGATCTGGTCAGCAGAGAGGGCCTTTTCAAGATCCTGCCAAAGATAGGATGCCCACCAAAGTTGCAAAGCCTCATCGAATCGTTTCACACCAACATGCAGGGGATAGTGCAGCACGATGGCAACGTCTCAGAGCCATTCAACATACGCAGCGGAGTGAAACAGGGCTGTGTACTTGCGCCAACCCTCTTTGGGATTTTCTTTGCTATGCTCCTGAGGCATGCCTTCAGCACAGCAACAGAGGGAATCTACCTGCACACAAGATCTGACGGCAGGCTTTTCAACCTCGCCCGCCTGAAAGCCAGAACCAAAGTACGCGAGGCTCTAATCAGAGACATGCTGTTCGCAGACGACGCTGCAGTCGCAACCCACACACAGCAGGAGCTTCAGACCCTGATGGACCGCTTCTCCCAGGCATGCAAGGACTTCAGGCTTACCATCAGCCTGAAGAAGACTAACGTCTTGGCGCAAGGCACGGAAGCACCACCAACCATCACCATTGATGACTACAAGCTGGAGGTCGTGAATCAGTTCACGTACCTGGGGTCCACGATCAGCAACAACCTCTCCCTTGATACAGAGATCAACAAGAGGATTGGAAAATCAGCCTTCACACTCGCTCGCCTCACCACACGAGTGTGGGAGAATCCCAAACTCTCTGTCAAGACGAAGATGGCAGTGTACAACACCTGCGTCATCAGCACACTGCTCTATGGGAGTGAGACGTGGACAACATACGCCCGGCAGGAAAAGAGACTGAACTCCTTCCACTTGCACTGCATTCGCCACATCCTGGACATATCCTGGCAGGACAAAGTGCCCAACACAGAAGTTCTGTCCCGCGCCGGCCTTCCCTCCATGTTCACTCTACTCAGGCAGCGCAGGCTCCGCTGGCTAGGCCACGTTCACCGTATGGAGGATGGCAGAATCCCCAAAGACGTCCTCTATGGAGAACTGGCAACTGGCAGGAGAGACGTTGGCCGCCCACAGCTGCGCTTTAGAGACGTCTGCAAGAGAGACATGAAGGCCCTGGATATCAACACAGAGCGCTGGGAGGACCTTGCAACGGACCGCTCCAAATGGAGAGGCACCCTGACCAGACAGCTCCAGGCGGGTGAAGAGAGACTGACTGCTGCAGCAGATGAAAAAAGGACCCGCAGGAAGAACCGCCACAGACCCAGCAGCACGGAGACCACCCACAAGTGTGACCTGTGTGACAGGGACTGTCATTCGCGCATCGGCCTGTTCAGCCACAGGCGGTGCTGTTCCAGCAGAGTAGACGTTTAGGATTCTCTTCCATGGTCATCATAGACCGACGGAGGCCGACGACATAGTCTATTGTCCATCTCATTAGTGCTCTGTAAATGTCAATTGATGCCTGTTTATCTGCACCCCATTCATGTCCAGCTACGGCTTTTATGAGATTAATGACTTTTTTGCACTTTGCCTCCAGATTTTCAACATGAACTCTCCATGTGTATGCACTATCAGACCATAATCCTAGATATTTGAACTCATTCACTTTCTCTATTGGTTGATTACATAATGTTAATGGTTCTGTAGCAGTTCTGCGTTTTCTTGTGAAAATCATATAGCAGGTTTTACTGTTTGAAAATTTAAATCCCCACTCATATGACCACGTTTCCACTTTTTCCATTGCTTTCCTGATGTTTTTGAACACAAATTTCTCATTTCTTCCCCTCATCCATATGGCTCCATCATCTGCATATAGTGCTGTTTTGATGGATCCCTCTTGATTTTCAAGCATGTCATGAATCATGTTAGGTTAACTGGTTGTTCTAAATTGTCCCTAGATATCTGTTTCCTATAGGCCCTTAGAATAGAGGGTTAGTAGTAGTGAAAGCGCTTTGAGTTGTCTTTGTGAATAGAAAACCGCTATATAAGTGCAGGTTAGTTACTTAGTTAGAATCATTATGTTGAATAAAACAGATTCTGGCAAACTGTTCGGCGGCTCAGGAGGGGAAAGCAGCTCCCCGTCCACACTGTGTATGGTGCGGATGGGACACTGTTGACTTCAACTGGGGATATCGTCGGGCGGTGGAAGGAATACTTCGAGGATCTCCTCAATCCCACTGATACGCCTTCCACAGAGGAAGCAGGGTTTGGGGACGAGGGGGATGACTCGCCTATCACAGGGGCTGAGGTCGCCAAGGTGGTTAAAAATCTCCTTGGTGGCCGGGCCCCGGGGGTGGACGAGATTCGCCCCGAGTACCTCAAGGCCCTGGATGTTGTTGGGTTGTCATGGTTGACACGCCTCTGCAACATTGCGTGGAGGTCGGGGGCAGTGCCTTTGGCATGGCAAACCGGGGTGGTGGTTCCTCTCTTCAAAAAAGGGGACCGGAGGGTGTGCTCCAACTTTAGAGGGATCACACTCCTCAGCCTCCCTGGGAAGGTCTATGCCAAGGTATTGGAGAGGAGAGTCCGGCCGTTGGTCGAACCTCGGATTCAGGAGGAGCAATGTGGTTTTCGTCCTGGCCGTGGCACATCGGACCAGCTCTTTACCCTCTCGAGAATTCTTGAGGGTTCGTGGGAGTTTGCCCAACCAGTTTACATGTGTTTTGTGGACTTGGAGAAGGCATTTGACCGCGTCCCTCGTGGATTTTTGTGGGGGGTGCTTCGGGAGTATGGGGTATCGGGCTTGTTGTTACGAGCTATTCGGTCTCTGTACGACCGTTGTGAGAGTTTAGTTCGCATTGCCAACACTCGGTCGGAGTCATTCCCAGTGAGAGTTGGACTCCGCCAGGGCTGCCCTTTGTCACCGGTCCTGTTCATAATTTTTATGGACAGGATTTCTAGGCGCAGCCAGGGAATGGAGGGTGTCATGCTTGGTGACCACAGGATCTCATCTCTGTTGTTTGCAGATGATGTTGTCCTATTGGCTTCATCCAGCAATGACCTACAGCTCTTGCTGGGACGGTTTGCCGCTGAGTGTGAAGCGGCTGGGATGAGAATCAGCACCTCCAAGTCCGAGTCCATGGTCCTCAGCCGGAAAAAGGTGGATTGTCCTCTCCGGGTTGGGGACAGGCTCCTGCCCCAAGTGGAGGAGTTTAAGTATCTTGGGGTCTTGTTCACGAGTGAGGGGAAAATGGAGCGAGAGATCGACAGACGGATTGGAGCAGCATCTGCAGTGATGCGGACGTTGTACCGGTCTGTTGTGGTGAAGAGGGAGCTTAGTTCTAAGGCAAAGCTGTCGATTTACCAGTCAATCTACGTTCCTACTCTCACCTATGGTCACGAGCTTTGGGTAATGACCGAAAGAACGAGATCGCGGATACAAGCGGCTGAAATGAGCTTTCTCCGTAGGATTGCTGGACTCACCCTCAGAGATAGGGTGAGGAGCTCAGTCATCCGGGAGAGGCTCAGAGTAGAACCGCTGCTCCTCCACATTGAAAGGAGTCAGTTGAGGTGGTATGGGCATCTGATTAGGATGCCTCCTGGACGCCTCCCACTTGAGGTGTTTCAGGCACGTCCCACTGGGAGGAGACCCCGGGGCAGACCCAGGACTCGGTGGAGAGACTATGTCTCCCAGCTAGTCTGGGAACGCCTTGGTATCCCCTCTGAAGAGCTGGAGCAGGTGGCTGGGGAGAGGGAAGTCTGGGCTTCTCTGCTTGAACTGCTGCCTCCGCGACCCGGACCTCCGGAAAAGCGGTAGACGATGGATGGATGGATGGATGGATGAATAAAACTGGGCTTATCACACTCCCCTGAGGAAAACCATTTTAAATTTAAAAGTCATTAGAAACTTCTGATTCTACTTTAACCCTAATTGTCCTGTGTGTTAAAAAAAAAATCCATGATCCAATTATACATCCTACCACCAATGCCTATTTTTTTCAGTTTGATAAGAATTCCATCCCTCCACAGTGAGTCATAAGCCTTTTCAATTTCCAGATAAACTATAACCATTACCTCTTTCATTTTGAGAGTCTTTTCAATATCATTACTTACCCTAACTTGAGCATCCACTGTGGATCTTCCTCTTCTACACCAGTGACTTAAGGTGGAGGTGAGAAGACCTGGAACGTGGACTGATGTGTAGTGATTTTATTATGGCATGCAATCTGTTATGTTGTTCCATCTTAGACGTTTGGGGGGGGGGGTCATGTGGGACACGTGGGTTTCATATGCTTCACATGTATATTACTGTATGCTTATTGTATGCTTCACGTCTCAGAGGAACAAAAGGACTGAACCTCCTAGGGGTAACAGGAGGATGTGAAATGTGGCCTTTTGTATGCAAAGAGATGACCTTGAGGGATTTCCTGACCACCAGTGACTTTAGGTGGAGGTGAGAAGACCTGGAAGAAGATGCATTGTGACTTAGGATTAAAAGACAATGTGACTATGTGCTTTGATGTCCTGGGGTATAAAAGGGACAGATGTTGGGGGATACTTTCTCTTTCTGTTTTTGGATGATGTTGGAGAATGTGAATAAATAATAAACCTGACTTTACTTTTCAGCATTTTTATTAATGACTTGCCGTTACACTGCTCAGCTGCAACATGCCAACTTTATGCAGATGATGCAGTTATTTACACAGCTGCCAAGACTCCAGCACAGGCTGCAGATGTACTGTCTACAAGTATGGTTGATGTCCAAGAGTGGCTCCTCAAGAACCATCTATTGCTGAACCTTCAGAAAACAGTCTCAGTGTGCTTTTCAATCAAAAAATGTAACCTGCAACATTTTAAAGTTAATATACATGATCATGACATCAGTTTAGCTACAGAATTCAAATACCTTGGCATTGTACTAGATCCTCAACTCAAATTTAATCTTCATATAAAGAAAATTTCAAAAACAGTAAAAAAAAATCTGAACTGCTTTAAATTAATTAGATATTACATACCTTACGAAGCAGCTGCACTGTATATGCATTCTATGGTTTTTTCTCATATATCATACTGTTTGACAGTCTGGGCTCAAGCAGCCCCTTCCACAATAAGACATATAGGTTCATTATATAATCAAACCCTAAAAATCTTGGACAAAAAGCCCATTAGGTGGCATCACTGTAATGTTTTAAAAAAATACAACCTATTGAGTTTTGAGAGCTTCATTGACCTCTGTCTTCTGAAATGAACGTTCAAATGTTTCCATAAATCAGCACCCGAGCCACTTGCTGGTTTCGTCCAAAGACAGGACAGCAGCAGAGCCACCAGGAGTTCTGTTAACAATAACTGTAAAATATTCCACCGCAGAACCACATTTGGACAAACAGCTTTCTCTATAAAGGGCAGTCACATCTGGAACACAATGCCAAATGAAATTAAAATAATAACGGACTTTAAAACATTCACTAAAAATGTTAAAAACTGGCTGAAAAATAAACAAGAATGTACTCATGTATGAATTATTTGTCTGCAAAGTGAGAGTGAATGAAGGGAAGGAATAAATGTGTTTGTTTATAGTGAGTGACGGAGGGAGGAAGGCCTGAAATAGGCAAATGTGAGTTATGTTATATGTGTTAAATGTGAGTCAGGCTGTTATATTTGTGTATTTATAATATTTATGTTAAAGGTGAGTCAGGCTGTTATATTTGTGTATTTATAATATTTATAATATTTATAATTGTGTATTTATAATTTTTCTGCATTGATGTATGTGGTTATTGTGTATATTTTTATCTTGATTCTTTTTTCTAAAGCCCATCCAGGGACAAGAGTTGCAAATTAGCTAATAGCTATACACTCTATGTGCAACACATCAGATTGATTGTCTTTGATTAATTGTCTATGTTTATTGCACTGTCCCTGTCAAATAAACTAATCTACTACTACTACTTGTGAAATAAACTCAGCCTCGTCCTTCCACACTCTCCACACTGTCACTTTTCTTCTGTAGCTGTGCTGCAACATTAATGGTGTGGCAGATAAAAGCTACAAAGTTTGTCCTCTTAACTATCAATGTGTCATCATCCATTTTGCATATGTGAACATAAAAATTCCTTGCCGCGGCATGATCTTGTGCTTGTGTGGGATTTGTTGATGGCTGTTCTTCCCTTTGAGCTGAACTTCTCTAAGAAAGGCCTGTTATGTTTCTGACCATTCCTGCCTCTCTGTTTACTTATTCTGATTTCCTGGGCTTGTCTAGCTTCCTTCTGCACAACACATCCTCCATATGCAGCACTGTGCTCACCCCCGCAGTTGCAACACTTTACTTTGGCGTCCTTTTCACATTTACAATACTAGTGCATACCCAGGCACCTGGGCATGCCTGTAGAAGCCAAGTATTAGCATGTATTTCTGTATGCCCGTAGAAAGCAGGTGTAAGCAAGCACATCAGCACTTGTTCAGTGATGCCTGCCTTTGATATTGAATGGTGTCATAGCAAGTCCCATGATCTTTGATGATGTCATAGCGAGTCCTATGATCGCGAGTGATGACTGGCTTGGATGTTTGCTGATGTGCATGCCCGTAGAAACCAAGTATAATCAAGTATTTCTGCATGCCCGTAGAAAGCATCGCGAGTCCTATGATGCCTGAGATCATAGGATCATCATCGGACATCAGGTAGACATCATTGGCCGTCCTATGATGTCCTATAAACATGACAGACACACAGACATTTCATGAATTTATTGAGTGATTCGTGCTCCCCTCCACATCTAGCACATCTTAACTTTCCGTTACATTGCTGAGCAGTGTGACCCATCCTTTGACATTTGTAGCGCCTGAGTGGCTTTGGGACAAATTCTCTGACACTGTAATACAGGTATCCTATTTGGACTGATTTAGGAAGTGTTTCCTCAAACTGGATCATTACCGACAGTGTATCCTTCAGTGAGCCTTCTCTTTTACACTTTAGCCTTTTCACATCCTTCACCTTTTCTCCTTGGATCTCGTTTTTCCACTTCTTCCATAGACATGCTCAAAGGGACACCTGATATAACTCTCCTCAAGTTTGCCGTTGCACCAGGAACATGTGCCTTCATTTGTTCTCTGTTTAGACATGTCATTGCCAGTATTTTCTGTTGCTGTTGTTTACCTGATGCATGAATTCACAGCCTGCTATTATACCAGAACTTTGCAAACTGAACTCTCCCAATTTCTTTCTCAATTGCTTTTGTTAGCTTAACAGGGTGATAGTGCCCCCCACCCTGATTGAAATCAATGACAACCTTCCACTCATTCCCAACATCATCAAACTGCCATCCATGTTTGCTAGTTCGTGTTTTCTTTGCATTGTTACTTCCTACCACGTCATTCTAATCTGATCCACTTCTACCTCTTGATGCCCCCCGGGTAGTGTCCACCCCATTTCATCTTTATTGAGCCCGTCAGAGTTAAATGCCATAATGTTACAGTCAGAGTACAGCACAAACAAATCACTCCTACCGCCAACCACCCCAATGGTCCAACTGGTTTCCTGAAAAGTGCCGTGAGGTTCTACTCCTCTCAACACGGCCATCCTCAATCTATATACAATTCAAGAAATCTGTGTCTGTCTTCTTCTTCTTCTTCTTCTTCTTTTAGATTTGATTGGCGGTTGGCAACCAGCTTACAGGTGCATTACTGCCACGTACTTCACTCTGTATCATCACTCTATCTGATCAGGAGCTGTAGTTCTATCATCATTGCTGTATCCAATCGAACCTCAACTGTATCTTCAGACATCACTCTTCTTCGTCTCTTCTTCTTCTTCTTCTCTCGGTTACTGGCAGATAGCAAACAACTGAAAGGTGCATACCGCCATCCACTGTACAAGAGTGTACAAGACTAAGGTCTTGCCATAATGATGTCTTCCCTCCTTTTGGTTGCTATGAAATTCTTTATTGTAATAGATTTTTGTATTTTGTAATATGATATATCTTTTTGATCTTCATCCCATCTTTTTTTTTTTGCCATAGCTCAGTTCCTTTTTTCTTGATTACTGCTTTCCCTTTATGGCGCATATTTAGGGCACATATATGGCATTCATATTCACCCACATATACCTAGTAGGCATGACGGTGCATATTCTGGAAGCTTCACGTCTCAATGGCCAAAGAGGACCTGACCCTGCAGAGACCTACGAGAGGTGTGAAGTTGGTCTTTTAGGAGACGGGAAGTGAGAGAGAATGTCCCAGCAGGAGCCCCGGTGGCTAGAAGGATGAGAGAGACAGTGGAGACGCCAAGGAGCCTTGGGGGCTGTATGTTTACTCAAGGACTGTGGGTTGGGGGTGTGTTATTTGATGTTGGGGTATAAGAACTGTGAAGGATGATTGTTCTGCCTCTTTTCTGAGATTCTGTTCTTGTTGGAGGATGTGACCTCTCAATAAACCAACCCTGAGAAATAAACTCAGTCTCGTTTGTGAAAGGCATCCTCTACACCTTCACCTTTTCCAAGAGACAATGGTGTAGTTATTTCTTTCCCAAGAGCGTTTTTTTGCTAATTTGTCTGCACAGTCGTTCCCTTTCAACCCTTCGTGTGCAGGAACCCAACAAAACTAAATTTCTCCACCACCCCTGTGTACCCTAAATAAACTGTGATGTAGCTCAATCACCAAGTCTTCCCTTGTAGATTTTAGTGTCTGTATGGTTTTTAAAGCTGCAAATGAGTCCGTGCACACCACCACCCGGTCCAGTCTGACTTCCTCCACCCACTACAAACCAATAATTATTGCCACCATCTCTGCTGTAAACACGATGTATTGTTGGAGAGTCTTTTTGCAATGGTTACTTTAAACTCTGGAGTGTATACTCCAAACCCAACAGAGCCCTCTTTTTGTTCGTTGAACCGTCAGTATAGAGCTGTAAGTAGCTATTGTAATTTTTCCTGAGGTAAATGCTTGTTTTAACACCAACTTCACTCATATGCCAATCCTTTTTCCTTATTAGCAGACTAGCGTCTACTTCTATTCCCGGAAAAAGCCAAGGGGGAACAATACTCACTGGACTGGTGTTAGCTATATCAATAGTGTGTAGCCCATACATTCTGGCTTTTCTTTCAATTGTCCACCCAAACCTGTGTCCCTGGAAGTTAGAATATTCCCAGCAGTCTTATAGTGTTATTTTTGGAATATTTGCTTCCTCACTTCCTTTCAGCTTGACCCAGTATGATAATGTGAGTTTATTGCTTCTCAAATCCAGTGTCATTTCTCCTGATTCTATTAAAACTGCATTGTTTGGTGTTGTTTTGACGGCTCCAATGCACAGGCAAAGCGCTCTACGCTGCATTCTGTCAATTTTTTCCAGTCGTCTTTGCTGCTGCTCCATAAATCATGCTCTGTAAATGTCAATTAATGCCTGTTTATCTGCACCCCAGTCATGTCCAAAAAGCTAAAGATTTTCCTCACTTACCAATCCATGCAGATATCTACACCCCACCCACTGCCCAACTTTCATCCAGACGGCCGATTTGGAAAAACCCTCCCCCAGCTGACTTTACCATCCAGACAGCTTGGCAAGAGGAATGGGAAACCAAGGAGGTCCCAAACAAACAGCTGGTGATAAACCCCAACCAACAGGTCCCGGGCACCAACCTCCCAAGGAGACAGTGGTCTACACTCAATCGCTTCAGGACTGGACATGGCCCCTGCTTGGCCAGCCTTCACAGATGGGGCAGTAGCCCTAGCCCACTGTGCGCATGTGGAGAGGAGCAAACTATGGAACACATCATAGAGGCTTGCCCGCTCCAAAGACTGGAAGGAGGATTACACACCCTCCATACAGCAAACCAGGAGGCAACTGCTTGGCTTAAGGACTTTGCATTCGCTAAATAAATAAAGTCATGTCCAGCTACAGCTTTTATGAGATTAATGACTTTTTTGCACTTTATCTCCAGATTTTCAACATGAACTCTCCATGTGTATGCACTATTGATGTAGCTAACACCAGTCCAGTGAGTAATGTTCCCCCTTGGCTGTTTCTGGAAAAGAAGTAGATGCTAGTCTGCTAACGAGGAAAAAGGATACCATACAGACACTAAAATCTACAAGGGAAGACTTGGTGATTGAGCTATATCACAGTTTATTTAGGGTACACAGGGGTGGTGGAGAAGTTCAGTTTTGTTGGGTTCCTGCACACGAAGGGTTGAAAGGGAACGACTGTGCAGACAAATTAGCAAAAAGTGCACTTGGGGAAAGAAGCAACAATACCATTGTCTCTTGAAAAAGGTGAAGGAAAAACAGTAATCAAGAAAAAAGGAATTGAGCTATGGCAAAAAAGATGGGATGAAGATCATAACGATAGATCGTATTACAAAATACAAAAATCTATTGCAATAAAGAATTATAAAACAACAAACAGGAGGGAAGACATCATTATGGCAAGACTCAGACTGGATCATACTGTCAGGACTGGCCCTCACGAACCAGCATAAGACGCCACAGTCCAGTGAAATTGCACAGTTTATTCACAATTTAGGAAAAGGGAAGGACAAGATCCCCCTCATGGATCATCACCTTATCGTGGTGGGGGGGTTTGCGTGCCCCAGTGATCCCAGGAGCTATGTTGTCCGGGGCAATTTGCCTCTGATAGGGTCTCCCAAGACAAACTGGTCCTGGGTGAAGGGCCAGACTAAGAACAATCCAACAGACTCTCATGAATTGTATATCAAGGATTCAGTGTACCCCGCCCGGTATGGGGTTACCAGGGCCCCACCCTGGAGCCAGGCCTGGGGGAGGGGCTCGAAGGCTAGCATCTGGTGGCCGGGTTTCCACCCATGGGACCCGGCTGGGCTCAGCCCGAAGGAGTTACACGGGTCCGCCCTCCAGTGGGCTCACCACCTGCAGGAGGGATCATGGGGGTCCGGTGCTATGTGGATCAGGTGGCGGTCAAAGGCGGAGACCTTGGCGGACTGATCCCAAGCTTTCTAAACTGGCTTTTGGTACGTGGAATGTCACCTCTCTGGTGGGGAAGGAGCCTGAGCTGGTGTACGAGGTTGAGAGATACCGGCTAGATATAGTCGGCCTCACCTCAACACACAGCTCCGGTTCCGGAACCAGTCTCCTGGAGAGGGGCTGGAGCTTGGCCTTTTCTGGAGTTGCCCCGGGCGAGAGGCAACGAGCAGGGGTGGGTATTCTTGTATCGCCCCACCTTGCTGCCTCTATATTGGAGTTTTCCCTGGTGGACGAAAGGGTTGCTTCCCTGCACCTTCGGGTTGGGAAACGGGTCCTGACCATCATTTGTGCCTATGCACCAAATGATGTTTCAGAGTATCCACCCTTTTTGGAGTCTGTGACTGGGGTGCTGGAGGGTGCTCCTCTTGGAGACTCCATTGTCCTACTGGGGGACTTCAATGTGCACGTGGGCAACGACAGTGAAACCTGGAGGGGGGGGGGTGATTGGGAGGAACGGCCTGCCCGATCTGAACCCGAGTGGTGTTCAGTTATTGGACTTCTGTGCTAACCACAGTCTGTCCATAACGAACACCATGTTCAAGCATAAGGGTGTCCATATGTGCACCTGGCACCAGGACACCCTAGGTCGCAGGTCGATGATCGATTTTGTTATCGTGTCATCAGACCTGCGACCATATGTCTTGGACACCCGAGTAAAGAGAGGTGCAGAGCTGTCAACTGATCACCACCTGGTGGTGAGTTGGATCCGATGGCAGGGGAGGAAGCCATTCAGACCTGGTAGACCCAAACGTATAGTGAGGGTGTGCTGGGAGCGTCTGGCTGAGGCCCCTGTCCGGGAGGTCTTCAACTCCCACCTCCAGAAGAACTTCAACCACATTCCGAGGGAGTCTGGAGACATGGAGTCTGAATGGGCCATGTTCTCCACCTCTGTTGTTGAAGCGGCGGCCCAGAGCTGCGGCCGCAAGGTGGTCGGTGCATCTCATGGTGGCAATCCTCCGAACAAAGTGGTGGACACCAGTGGTGAGGGGGGCCATTAAGCTGAAGAAGGAGTCCTATCAAGCTTGGTTGGCTTGTGGGACTCCCGAAGCAGCTGAGGTGTACCGGCAGGCCAAGCGGAGTGCAGTTCGGGTGGTTGCTGAAGCAAAAACCCGGGTATGGGAGGAGTTCGGTGAGGCCATGGAACAAGACTCTTGGTCGGCCTCAAAGAGATTCTGGCAAACTGTCCGGCGGCTCAGGAGGGGAAAGCAGCTCCCCGTCCACACTGTGTATGGTGCGGATGGGACACTGTTGACTTCGACTGGGGACATCGTCGGGCGGTGGAAGGAATACTTCGAGGATCTCCTCAATCCCACTGATACGCCTTCCACAGAGGAAACAGGGTTTGGGGACGAGGGGGATGACTCGCCTATCACAGGGGCTGAGGTCGCCAAGGTGGTTAAAAATCTCCTTGGTGGCCGGGCCCCAGGGGTGGACGAGATTTGCCCAGAGTACCTAAAGGCCCTGGATGTTGTTGGGTTGTCATGGTTGACACGCCTCTGCAACATTGCGTGGAGGTCGGGGGCAGTGCCTTTGGCATGGCAAACCAGGGTGGTGGTTCCTCTCTTTAAAAAAGGGGACCGGAGGGTGTGCTCCAACTTAAGAGGGATCACACTCCTCAGCCTCCCTGGGAAGGTCTATGCCAAGGTACTGGAGAGGAGAGTCCGGCCGTTGGTCGAACCTCGGATTCAGGAGGAGCAATGTGGTTTTCGTCCTGGCTGTGGCACATCGGACCAGCTCTTTACCCTCTCGAGAATTCTCGAGGGTGTAAACCTGTTGTGAGCACTACGAAGATACGGACCAGTGATGCTGAGGAGAAGCTGGAAACGTGCATGGAAATATCTGACTGGGGCATGCTTAAAGGAGCCACGCATGATCTGGATGAGTACACGGACACTGTGAACTCATATATCCACTTTTGTGAAGAGAACATTCTTCCATCACGCACCAGGATGAGTTACTCTAATGACAAAACCCTGGTTCACAGCTAAGCTCAGACAGATCAGGAAGGAGAAGGAAGCAGCGCTGAAAAGTGGAGACAGGGACTGCTACAGGGAGGTTAAATACCGGTTTAACAGAGAGCTGAAGAGGGCTAAATCTCTATACTCAGAGAGACTCCAGCAGCAGTTCACTGCTAATGATTCGGCTTCCGTGTGGAGAGGACTGAGGCAAATCACCAGCTATCGACCTAAGGCTCCTAAAGGTCAGGATGACAAAGCCTTTTGTCAAAGACTGTCCCAACACTATGCCCGTTTTGACACCTCGTCATCTGTGTCCAACTCCCCCCCTCCCTCCAGCTCCACAGCCTCCACATTCCCTACTTCATTTAAGGCACCCCCCCTCCTCCCCCCTCCTCTTATCATCAGTGAGCAGGATGTGCTCAAACAGTTCTCCAGACTGAACCCGCGCAAGGCCCCCGGCCCAGACGGCGTGTCTCCCTCCACCCTGAGAAACAGCTGGCTCCTGTATTCACAGACATTTTTAACACCTCCCTTAAGTTATGCCACGTGCCGTCCTGCCTCAAATCCTCCACCATCATCCCTGTCCCCAAGAAGCCACGGATCACTGGACTTAATGACTACAGACCTGTAGCGCTCACCTCTGTAGTCATGAAGTCCTTTGAGCGCCTGGTCCTGTCCCACCTCAAGTCCATCACCACCCCTCTCCTGGACCCTCTGCAGTTTGCCTACCGAGCCAACAGGTCTGTAGACGATGCAGTCAACCTGGCCCTCCACTCCATCCTGCAGCACCTGGACTCCCCGGGAACCTACGCCAGGATCCTGTTTGTGGACTTCAGCTCCGCATTCAACACCATCCGCCCCGCTCTGCTCCGGGACAAGCTGTCCCTGCTCAACGTGCCTGACTCCCTCTGCAGGTGGATCATCGACTTCCTGACGGACCGGAGGCAGCATGTGCGGCTGGGAAAGACTGTCTCAGACTATACTAGCATCAGCACCGGATCACCCCAGGGCTGTGTACTTTCCCCCCTACTCTTCTCCCTTTACACCAACTCCTGCACCTCCAGCCACCAGTCTGTCAAGTTGATCAAGTTTGCGGACGACACCACCCTCATCGGGCTCATCTCCAACGGCGACGAGTCCGCCTACAGGAGAGAGGTGGCCCAGCTGGCGTCCTGGTGCAGCAATAACAACCTGCAGCTGAACGCTCTGAAGACAGTGGAGATGATTGTAGACTTCAGGAAAGTCACTACTCCTCTGCCCCCCCTCACCCTCTCAGGCTCTCCCATCACCACTGCTGATTCCTTCCGCTTCCTAGGCACTACCATCACCAGGGACCTCAAATGGGAGCTGACCATCAGCTCACTCATCAAAAAAGCCCAGCAGAGGATGTTCTTCCTGCGGCAGCTGAGGAAGCTCAAGCTACCCACCAAGATGTTAGTGCAGTTCTACACAGCCATCATCGAGTCCATCCTCACCACCTCCATAACCGTGTGGTACGCAGGAGCCACTGCCAGGGACAGACTAAGGCTGCAGCGCGTCGTGCGCACTGCTGAGAAGGTGATCGGCTGCAAGCTCCCATCTCTCCAGGATCTGTACATCTCCAGGACCCGGAGGCGTGCTGGCCGGATCATAGCCGATCCCTCACACCCTGGTCACGTACTGTTTGCCCCCCTCCCCTCTGGTAGAAGACTTCGGTCCATCCAGACTAAAACCTCCCGTCACATGAACAGCTTCTTCCCCTCTGCCATTAGACTGCTGAACACTAAGTGACTTATTGACTCTCGTGCACCATGTACAGCAGCTCAACCAGACTCATGTCAATCATCACTGTTTTCTTCCTGCATTACCGACTGCACTATATAGTTCTCCACAGTATCTGCTGCTGGCTAATATATATTTTAACTGTTGACCAGTATCACTTAATCTTATCCTACACTTTATTACATGTATAGTTTATTTCTCTTATCTTATCATGTTTAATGTTGCAGCATTGTACCGAGACAAATTCCTAGTTTGTGTACTACATGAACAATGGCAATAAACCTGATTCTGATTCTGATTCTGATTCTGAGTTTGCCCAACCAGTTTACATGTGTTTTGTGGACTTGGAGAAGGCATTTGATCGCGTCCCTCGTGGATTTTTGTGGGGGGTGCTTCGGGAGTATGGGGTATCGGGCTTGTTGTTACGAGCTATTCGGTCTCTGTACGACCGTTGTGAGAGTTTGGTTCGTATTGCCAACACTCGGTCGGAGTCATTCCCAGTGAGAGTTGGACTCCGCCAGGGCTGCCCTTTGTCACCGATCCTGTTCATAATTTTTATGGACAGGATTTCTAGGCGCAGCCAGGGAATGGAGGGTGTCATGCTTGGTGACCACAGGATCTCATCTCTGTTGTTTGCAGATGATGTTGTCCTGTTGGCTTCATCCAGCAATGACCTACAGCTCGTGCTGAGACGGTTTGCCGCTGAGTGTGAAGCGGCTGGGATGAGAATCAGCACCTCCAAGTCCGAGTCCATGGTCCTCAGCCGGAAAAAGGTGGATTGTCCTCTCCGGGTTGGGGACAGGCTCCTGCCCCAAGTGGAGGAGTTTAAGTATCTTGGGGTCTTGTTCACGAGTGAGGGGAGAATGGAGCGAGAGATCGACAGACGGATTGGAGCAGCATCTGCTGTGATGCGGACATTGTACCGGTCTGTTGTGGTGAAGAGGGAGCTTAGTTCTAAGGCAAAGCTGTCGATTTATCAGTCAATCTACGTTCCTACTCTCACCTATATTCACGAGCTTTGGGTAATGACCGAAAGAACGAGATCGCGGATACAAGCGGCTGAAATGAGCTTTCTCCGTAGGATTGCTGGACTCACCCTCAGAGATAGGGTGAGGAGCTCAGTCATCCGGGAGAGGCTCAGAGTAGAACCGCTGCTCCTCCACATTGAAAGGAGTCAGTTGAGGTGGTATGGGCATCTGATTAGGATGCCTCCTGGACGCCTCCCACTTGAGGTGTTTCAGGCACGTCCCACTGGGAGGAGACCCCGGGGCAGACTCAGGACTCAGTGGAGAGACTATGTCTCCCAGCTGGTCTGGGAACGCCTTGGTATCCTCTCTGAAGAGCTGGAGCAGGTGGCTGGGGAGAGGGAAGTCTGGGCTTCTCTGCTTGAACTGCTGCCTCCGCGACCCGGACCTCCGGAAAAGCGGTAGAAGATGGATGGATGGATGGATGGAAGGACAAGATAACCAGCCATGTGGGCTGAGCAGCAAGATTACTTGTTAACATACCAAGCAATCATTGAGAGCTGAGACGAGGAACGCTCGCTCAGCGTCTGACAAGGAAAAGGGCAACGGAATACAAACGATAACTTCAATCGATAAACACACTTACACAAGAGGAGGAATCGTGGATGATCGTCAGATGAACGTTTGAGGAGACTGCTGCACGATGCAGCCGCTGGCGCTGGCTTTTAAAGCCGGACGCTAACGACCGCAAATGCAACACAGCTGTTCAGACCTTGACAGGGGGAAACTCCCCGAGCGCTGTCACAATAAAAGCCCGGGGAGACAGAATAACAACACCGCTGTCAAAGCCTGACAGGAATGGTGCGTGGCCCGAGCGCGGACAATAATAGCGCTCGGCCATGACACATACAGGTTTAAACGGCACTTTATTCACCATGTGGAAAAGCGAAAGTGACAAATGTAGAGAATGTGGAGTAAAAGAAAATTCAGTTCAATTCAATTCGACTTTATTTATATAGCGCCATTTCACAACAACAGTCATCTCATAGCACTTTCAACTGTAGGGGGGACCCCCACAGTTGCAGAAAGACCCCAGCAATCAGGCGATCCCCTGTGAGCAAGCACTTGGCGACGGTGGAGAGGAAAAACTCCCTTTTAACAGGAAGAAACCTCCAGCAGAACCAGGCTCAAGGAGGGGCAGTCATCTGCTGCAAATGGCTGGGGGGTGAGGGGACAGAGAAGATGAAAAGAACAGACATGTAGAGAGCAAACAGCACGATGGGGACTCAATCTATGGGAGAGAACAAACCGATGTTAATGACCAGCAAAAAAAAAAAAGTATTTCACTGAGAGTGAAGAAAGGAGTGAGGCCTAATGCATTATTGGAGGTCCCCCGGCTGACTAAACCTATTAGCAGCATAACTAAGGGAGGGTTCAGAAACACATGATCCCTCCCTAATTGTAGGCTATATCAAAAAAGGTAGGTTTTAACCCTATTCTTAAAAACAGAGATCGAGTCTGACTCCCGAATCCAGATTGGCAGCTGGTTCCACAGGAGAGGAGCTTGATAACTGAAGGCTCTGCCTCTCATTGTACTTTTGGAGATCCTAGATATTACAAGTAATCCTGCATGTTGGGAGCATAGTGCTCTGTTAGGATAATACGATAGTATCAGATCTTTTAAATAAAAAGGAGCCTGATTGTTTAGAGCTTTGTAAGTAAGAAGGATTTTAAACTTAATTCTAAACTCTATGGGAAGCCAATGAAGGGAGGCCAGAACCGGAGAGATATGATCTCTCTTTCTAGTACCTGTTAAAATTCTTGCTGCAGCATTTTGGATCAGCTGAAGACTTTTTAAAGATGTTTTAGGACAGCCTGATAATATAGAATTACAATAATCTAATCTCGAGCTAAAAAAAGCGTGGTGTAGAGGATGCCTTCACAAACGAGACTGAGTTTATTTCTCAGGTGAGGTTTATTCAGCGTTTACATCCTCTAACAAGAAGTGTATCTCAGCAAAAGAGAGAGAACAATCTTTTCTCACAGTTCTTATACCCCCAGAGACACAAAACCCCCCACATCAAATATCACACCTTCAACCCACAGTCCTTCAGTAAACACACATAGCCTCCGAGGCTCGTTGGCGTCTCTATTGTCTCTTCCGCCTCGGGGGCTCCTGCTGGGACATTGTCTCTGACTTCCCGTCTCTCCAGAAACCACTTCACACCTGCCGAGGTCTCTGCCGGGTCAGGTCCTTTTGGACGTTTGAAGTCTGTAGAGTATGCACCGTCATGCCTACTAAATACATGTGAGAGAAAATGCGTACCATACATGCATGCCATATATGCGCCCTAAATGTGCGCCATAGTGGATCAGTTTCTCAGCATCACTCTGAGACAAGATGCTCCTAATCTTGGCAGTATTATGCAAATGATAGAAGGCAGTCTTAGAAACAAATTTAATATGTGAATTGAAGGACAGATCTTGATCAAAAAAAAAAATGTCGAGCACATCTTATTACACTGTCACAAGTATGGAAATGAAAGGGAGAGAATGAAAAAGGAAGTTCAAGAGGCCAGTAGGGAATGGGATTTAACTGGGATTCTGGGAACAGATGGAAATGGAGAGGCACTAAGAATCACGAGAAGGGCTCTTTTCTCTTTTTTAAATAACACAGGATTAAGTCATAGACTTTATGGGTCGGGCTCAGATGACATAATGTTACGCACTCTTGTACAGTTGGTGGCGGTATCCACCTTTAAATTGTTTGCTATCTGACAGTATCCAAGAGAAGAAGAAGAAGAATCTCACTGTTTGAAGAAGAAAAAGAGGAAGATTGTTCGGAACTCCTTGTCAGAACTCCTTGTACAAAGATATAGAGTGAAGAAGATGAATAAGAGGTTGCCAATCGAGAAGAATTCTAACTTTTGATATATAGTTTTAGTTTTCCTCGCGTTGATCTGCCTCCAGATCCGACGGCGAACGCTGGGACAGCGCGTGACGTCATCCATTCAGTAACCAGCAGGCTGCAGACAGAACACCCAGATGCTCTTCTCCTCATCTCAGGCGATTTCAACCACGTTTCACTGTCTCCCATTCTGCCCACTTTCACCCAGTATGTCACATGCCACACTAGAGACAATAAAACACTGGATTTGTTCTACGCAAACACTAAGGAGGCGTACACCTCATCACAACTCCCCCCACTTGGGAGATCGGATCACAACTTGGTTCATCTCCGACCGGTGTACAAACCCCTAGTGCACAGACAACCTCCGGCCATGCACACTGTGGAGTTATGGTCTGAGGAGACAATGGACACTCTAAAGGACTGTTTTGAAGCCACTGCCTGGAAGCAGCTCTGCGATCCACATGGTGAGGACATCGATGGCCTCATTCACACCTTCACGGGCTACCTCAGCTTCTGTGTGGACAAATCCGTTCCCACCAAGACCATACGGCGTCACTCAAACAACAAACCCTGGATCAACCCTGAGATAAAAACACTTCTGAGAGAGAAGAAGAGGATCTTCAGGTTGGGGAACAGGGAGATGCTGAAGTCCGTACAGAGGGAGCTGAGGAGAAAGATCAGAGAAGGCAAGGACAGCTTCAGGAAGAAGATGGAGGACAAGCTGCAACAGAGCGACATCAGCGGGGTCTGGAGAAACCTCAAAACCATCTCGGGGCTCCAGAATACCTCCCCCCAGGCCACGGGGGGCAGGGAGTGGGCGAACAACCTGAATCTGTTTTTCAATAGATTTGACCAACCGCCCTCCCCCCTGTCTGCACAACAACCACTGCTGCCTCTAAGAAATCAAGTCCTGCTACCCACTACCCACTCCACCGACACCCCCCCCACTCCCAACACACAGCCCCCCATCCTGACCCTGACCAAGACCCAGGTGAGGACGGAGCTGAGGAAGATCAAGGCGAGGAAGGCGTCGGGACCGGACGGCATCAGCGCAAAGCTCCTCAAGTCCTGTGCAGACCAGCTGTGTGGGATTGTGACGTATATCTTCAACATGAGCCTGAAACTGGGGAGGGTACCACAGCTGTGGAAAACATCTTGTGTGGTACCTGTACCAAAAACTTCCCACCCCAAAGACCTGAACAGCTTCAGACCGGTGGCCTTGACGTCCCACTTGATGAAGACCCTGGAGAGACTGCTCCTTGCTCATCTCCGCCCCCTGGTGGAACCAGCGATGGATCCACTCCAGTTCGCCTACCAGCATGGCATTGGGGTGGAGGATGCGGTGATCTTCCTCCTTCACCGTTCTCTGTCCCACCTGGAGAAGCCCGGGAATATGGTGAGGATCATGTTCTTTGACTTCTCCAGTGCTTTCAACACCATCCAACCGATGATCCTGAAGGACAAGCTGCTGCGCGCAGGGGTGGACCAGCACCTGTCATCATGGATCCTGGACTACCTCACGAACCGGCCTCAGTTTGTGAGAACCCGGGACTGTGTTTCCGACACGATCATCAGTAGCACGGGGGCCCCCCAGGGAACGGTGCTGGCTCCCTTCCTGTTCACTCTTTATACTGCGGACTTCTCACACAACACAACACATTGCCATCTACAGAAGTTCTCTGATGACTCTGCGATCGTTGGTCTCATCTCCAGCGGAGATGAAGCTGAGTACAGAGGGCTTATCCAGGACTTTGTGGACTGGTGCCATCGGAACTGCCTCCAGATCAACGCGAGGAAAACTAAGGAGCTGGTGGTGGACTGCCGCAGGCATGGGCAGCCCCTCACAGCACCAGTAAATATACAGGGAACAGACATCGAGATGGTGACATCCTACAAGTACCTGGGTATTCATCTGAACAATAAACTAGACTGGTCACACAATACTGACGCACTCTACAAGAAGGGACAGCGCAGGCTGTTCCTGCTGAGGAGACTCAGGTCTTTTGGTGTACAAGGGGCGCTGCTGAAGTCATTCTATGACACGGTGGTGGCATCAGCCATCACTTTTGGAGTGGTCTGCTGGGGCAGTGGCATTACTGCAGCCGATAGGAAGAGACTGAACAAACTGATTAAGAAAGCTAGCTCTGTCCTGGGGCAACGCCTTGATCCGATGGAGGAGATAGGAGAGAGAAGGACGGTGGCTAAACTGTCATCTCTGCTGGAGTCCGAGTTCCACCCTATGCAGGACATACTGGATGCACTGAGGAGCTCATTTAGCAGCAGACTACATCATCCCAGGTGCACAACCGAGAGGTTTCGTAGGTCCTTCCTACCAACGGCTGTCAGACTGTACAACCTAAGCAGGGCTGCTCGCGGAGATAGCAAAAAGACGTAACAAACTAATAGGTTTTTTTTTTTTTTTTTTTTTTTTTTTTTGAATGCAAAAGATGCAATAGACTTACACAATGGTCCTCTCCGGCATACAACTAGGAACATACCGGTCGCTATGGAGGGTGAGAATATGTATGGGCACATAATCATACCATGTAGGATAACTAAGTAGACGGTTATGCTGTTTCATTCCATCTAGCAACAATGCTCTGCACTGTGTGTGTTTATATATTTACATATTTATTCCATCTAGCTACAATGCTCTGCACTGGGTGTGTTTATATATTTATATATCTACATATTATTCCATCTAGCTACATTGCTCCGCACTGTGTGTGTTTATATACTTGCATATTTATTCCACCTAGCTGCAATGCTCCGTACTGTGGGTGTTTATATATTTACATATTTATTCCATCTAGCTACAATGCTCTGCACTGTGTTCATATATTCATATATTTATTCCATCCAGCTACAATGCTCTGCACTGTGTGTCTGTGTGTGTGTGTATATATATATATATTTTATAGTAATACGTACATATGTTTATTAGCTGCTCTTGCTTGCTTGTTTTTTTTCTTGCCTTCTGATTGTTGCTCTGAGTGTTGCTATCCCTGTGCTGTTGCAATCCTGGAATTTCCCCGTTGTGGGACTAATAAAGGCTTATCTTATCTTATCTTATCTTAAACTAGACTGGTCACACAATACCGATGCACTCTACAAGAAGGGACAGCGCAGGCTGTTCCTACTGAGGAGACTCAGGTCTTTTGGTGTACAAGGGGCGCTGCTGAAGACATTCTACGACACAGTGGTGGCATCAGCCATCACTTTTGGAGTGGTCTGCTGGGGCAGTGGCATTACAGCAGCCGATAGGAAGAGACTGAACAAACTGATTAAGAAAGCTAGCTCTGTCCTGGGGCAGCGCCCTGACCCAGTGGAGGAGATAGGAGAGAAAAGGATGGTGGCTAAACTGTCATCTCTGCTGGAGTCCGAGTCATCCCCTATGCAGGACATACTGAATGCACTGAGGAGTTCATTTAGCAGCAGACTACATCATCCTAGGTGCGCAACCGAGAGGTTTCACAGGTCCTTCCTACCTACGGCAGTCAAACTGTATAACCTAAGCAGGGCTGCTCGCAGAGATAGCAAAAAAAAACGTGACGACCTAATAGTACTGAATGCAAAAGACGCAGTAGACTTAAACAATGGTCCCCTCCAGTATATACAACTAGGACAGTATCGGTCGCTACGGAGGGTGACGATATGTATGGGTACATATTCATACTATTTAGGATAACTAAGTAGACGGTTATGCTGTTCATTCCATCTCGCTACAATGCTCCGCACTTTGTATATATATTTATATATTGATGTGTATGTATGTATATCCACTGCTCTTATTTATATCTTCCTATCTTCTTAATTATTGCTCTGAGTGTTGCTATCCCTGTGCTGTTGCAATCCTGGAATTTCCCCATTGTGGGACTAATAAAGGCTTATCTTATCTTATCTTATCTTATATAGAGTGATGTTTACTGATTGAAGTACATGGTGGTTAGGACTACAGCTCCTGACCAGATAGAGTGATGATATAGAGTGAAGTACGTGTTGGTAATGCACCCGTAGGCTGGTTGCCAACCACCAATCAAATCTAAAAGAAGAAGGACACAGCAATGATGATTGAAGGACTACAGCTCCTGACCAGATAGAGTGATGATATAGAGTGAAGTACATGGCCGTAATGCACCTGTAGGCTGGTTGCCAACCGCCAATCACATCAAAAAGAAGAAGAAGGACAAAGCAATGATGATAGAAGGACTACAGCTCCTGACCAAACAGAGTGATGATATAGAGTGAAGTACATGGCAGTAATGCACCTGTAAGCTGGTTGCGAACTGCCAATCAAATCTAAAAGAAGAAGATGGTCAACGCCGCTGAGGACACAGTCCAAGGATGGATAATTATTTTCACACATAAGGAGTTGTTCAAAACTCCTGAACAAGGAGTTGCTCAGAACTCATAACTCCTTGTACGAAGAGTCAAGTCTAGTGGCGGTAATTCACCTCTAAGCTGGTTGCCAACTGCCAATCAAATCGAAAAGAAGATTTCTTATATATCCACCTTATTCCTGGGGGTGCCGCTGTAGGAACGATTATGGGCGGAGCTTCTGGTTTCGGCTGACGTAGTGTTAAATCAGTAAGAGTGGAGTAGCAGGAGTATTTAAAATAGCATTTATAAAAGTTTTTTCAAATTCATTTTAACTTGTGCATACCTGTGCATACCCATGCATGCCCAGAGAAAGCAAGCATTTCTTCTTTTTCTTCTAGATTTGATGTGCCTTGCCTGGCAATCACTGTCCCTGGCCAGTCTACTGTTCCACATCTACTCGGTCTCAGCTTCTCTATGCCTTGCCTGGCATGCAGCATTGGCGGCTAGGCAACTATTCCACATCTCCTCGGTCTCAGATTCTCTGTGCCTTGCCTGGCGTTCACTGTCCCCGGCCAGCCGAGTATTCCGCATCTCCTTGGTCTCAGCTTCTCTGTGCCTTGCCTGGCGTGCAACGTCACTCGCTTGGTGGGCATTTTGGGCTTCAACTGACTCAGCACGTGCATGGCGCACTGCCACACATTTCCTGTCTCTCTTTGCATCCCTTGTCTGTCATACCCTATGCTTCTGAAGTGTCTCCTCCTGTCTCAGACGGGTGTGTTGTTCATAGTCATGCCTGCAACATACTGCTCGAACCTCAGGTGTTTAATCTTCACAGCATCTTTTCTGATGTGCAACACAGTCGTGCCTGGGAGGAACTGCTCGGACCTCAGCTGTTTCATCTTCATGGGATCTTTCCTGACATGCAGCAGTTCTCCTCACTCTATTGCTCTCCATCTATTGGCCCTTTTCCACTAGCCCCGGTCGGCCTACCTCAACTCGACTCGCCATTACTCATTTCGGCCTCGGTTGTGTTTCCATTGCAGCTGGGTAAATCTGGGGTGGGTGGGATTATTTTTACAGCAAGGCGGCGCCACACTCCCGTGACGTAAAACACACGACCCAAGCAAAACATAACATGGCGGCTGTACAAGGCGACTCCTCAGTCTGTGGCTTTTTGTCACCGTAAATGCCAAAAAGGACCGCCAGACAAGGGGACAGGCAGCGAGACAAAACACTCTGGAATAGTACTGCAGCTTCTGGGTGAGCCGAAGACGTGAGGATACAAACTAGGTCATATATGACGGTAAGCTAATAGTTGCTAATGCTAGTTTGCTATAAGTACGTCGTACTACACTGTAATGTCTGCAAGTTATCGCTGTTAGGTACTAAAATATGTATGCTGTGTGTGTGTGTTTCAGATGGCTCTGTTGTGGGGAAATTACCGCTTCAAACGGTCGGTCTGGCGTTCAACCCAGCCTCTCACTGATGTCAACACAGCCTGTCACTGATGTCACCCCAGCTTCACAAATGATCAGTGGTTATAGAGCTTAAGAATGCCTGTAGAAACATTTATTTCCTGTGCAACAAATTGCTCTGATCTGCGTGAAAATCATGGAGAGGCTGTTGAGACATCATGGATGTAGCTCCTCCAGCTGCACTGAGTCTGAGGTGGTGTCATGGCAAAAAATGATCAGCTGACACAACTTGATCGCCAGGTTAATAGCTATATTAGCCACAAAATATATATTCAAAAAGTAAACAGTACTGAGTTAGGTATAATACGATATATTTGACAGTTATGATGCATTTTAGGACAAAACAAACTTGATCTAGGATTAAAAGCAATTAAAATAATGCAGTCACAAGGTTACATGGAAAATACTTGATTTACTAGATACATGTACTGTAGAAATATATATTCTCTGTGTCAACAATGTACTATACATGCATTCATGTAGTATTGCACTGGGAATTGCACTGACGATAAACCTCTGAAGTTTTTGCAGATGTCTCTTTTTTATATGTGAAGGTTACCACCATGTGGCACAAATTAAATACTAACAGATTGGAAAAGCTGTCTAAGAACAATCCAGCAGTTTGAGAAATCACTTTTGGTTTGGTGTAAGTCTGTCAACAGAATTATGAACCATAAAGCAGTTTGTGTTAAAATGTTAAATCCCATTAAACCCTAACCCGGGGGTTTCCAATCATGTGTCATGGGGGGCCAAGACCCTGCAGGTTCTCTCTTCTACCCAGTCTCTTCAGCAGGTGTTCTCACTGATCTGCAGTCAGTGGAAGAAGTTCAGTGGAATCTGCTGTTGAAGACACTGGTTGGAGGTAAAGCCTGCAGGGTCTTGGCCCTCCATGGCACATGATTGGACACCCCTGCCCAAACCCATTATGATGATGAACAGGTGCTAATATGGCCCAGAATTCCTCCATATACTGGTACTATCACTAAAGTATGCAGGGTCTTCTGCGGTGGCACATCCAACAATACCGTCTTCAGTTAATAAAATAATTGTTTTGGTTACTTTTTTCTTAAAAATGAGCCATTATTTTCAAAGTCACCGATAAATGGTTTGCACTGTTGACTCTTTTCCCACCAGTGTCTTAACAGACAAAATAGAAAATCATGATGCAAACACATAAGTCACTAAATTGTTTATTACAATCAGCAGCAAATTCCAGATTATTCAGAATGTGCAAAATTCAAACTGTAAAATAAATAAATAAATAAATAAAACTTAGAATGAGTCACACACGCCGGCCACGCTGCCTCACTGAGAAACAGCTGGGATGTGCCACTCACACTGGTCCCAGTTGAGCAGATCTTCAGCCTACATCTCTGTAAATAGTGAGGCAAGGTCTGGTTTGGGGTGGACAGTTTCCCTCTTGCCTAGACAAAAGACAGAAATGGGTGGTGATTAATTAAAGCAAGTTTAAAACATATTTGGGAAACACACTTGTTGCTAAAAGCCAGTGGTGGAATGTGAATGAATGAATGAATCTTTATTTTGGATAGATTAAAAGTAAAGATTAAAAGAAAATAGAATAATATAACAAAGTGGGAAAAAATCTAACAAGGTCAAATTAAACAATAACCCCTCTGATTATACAGTTCAACATAGGTTATCTGAAATGGGTGATGGCTGAAGTTGCAGCTTATATTGCCCACCCATATTCCATCCAAGAATTCAAAAGAAAAACAAAACAGGAGGGATTACAATTTGAATGTGACAATAAAGTACTTCGTTGTTGTATTTAACCACAATTTTCATGTAGCTGCACTTCAGTAAAGTAGATTTTACAAGGGCTGGGTTACATTTAAAATCATCTGTTTTTACTGTGGCCTCAGCAATCAGAATGAATTAATATATTCACTTGAATGGAATCTAGTACTTTAACTGAAGGTGTGCATCACCGAGTATGCAGTCGCTCAGTCAAAATATGGAGTTTTTATCAATAAAAGTTTAGCCACCGCTTTGCCACCGCTGTGTCTCTTCTTGCCCTGGCTTCAAGTGTGGGCAGTGTTTTGTACTTGTATTGCTAAAATATAAAAGGATGCACTACAATGGGTCTCAAATATTTGTAATGTGTCCTGTTACTGCATGAGTTTATTGATGATAGACTATAAACTACACATATAAACTAAATTATATTGATGACTGAACAACTCCCATTCCTCAAAAGATACAGTTATGAACATAACTCACAAAGGATCACACAAGTGATCTGACAAAAAAATAAATACATTAACAAGCGGTTTATTTTACAGTTGATGTGCCAGTCATTTTCAATTATTCTGTAATTAATATTCACACAATCAAATAAATCTCAGTTCAGTCCCTTTTATATTAAGTGGAAATTGTGCTACTTTGGTTTTGACACTTTACCTATAAAAGCAAAGGATTTCAGTACTTTCCACAGTGGCGAGGTCCGTTGTGGGGTGGCTGCTTTTCCTTTCCTCTTGCTGAGACGAACAACAGAAATGGATGGTGGTTAGTTCAAGCAAGTTCAACACATATACAGGCACATCTCAGAAATTAGAATATCATGAAAAAATTCAATATTTTTGTCACTCATTTCAGAAAGTGAAACCCATATATAGATTCATTACAGGGACAGTGATATATTACAAGTGTTTATTTTAATTTTGATGATTATGGCTACAGCCCATATTAACCAACACCTCAGCGGCAAACATTTATATTTAAAAACAATTTTTTTAAAATTAATTTTATGTAATATTCTAATTTTTTGCCAAATTGAATTTGGGGTTTTCAGGGGCTGTAAGCCATAATCATCCAAATTAAAATAAATAAACGCTTGAAATATATCACTGTCTGTGTAATGAATCTATATAATATACAGATTTCACTTTCTGAAATGAATGACAAAAAATATTGAATTTTTTCATGACATTCTAATTTTTGGAGATGTACCTGTGTTAAGGAAATACACTTATGAAAGTCAGTGGTGGGATGTGACAAAAATGCTTCGTTTCCCTGACCAGTGAGAACCCCAGGATCCACTCTGTGCATGTACAAGTACATTATCAATCCAGGGATTTATGGTGGAACAGCACAACAACACTGTTCCAACACCTTTTATGGAAAATCCACAGGTGTGTGGGTCTATTCTGATGTTTTAGAAAATTATATGAATGACTTTATAAATCACTGGTTTGAAAATGCACTTTAATATGTTGAGATTTCGGCTCCTGGGGTCCACTTGACCTGTATCCACAATATAAATACAGAGGGAGGCTAAACCTTGGCATGTGGAAACAGATTGTAAGAAGAAATTACACACAACTTAATGCACAGCACCAAAGTGCAACACGTACACAAACCAGGACTTTAACCCCTTGCACTCCGGTCAATTTCCCTAAAAACGCCAAAAAATAACATGCCCAAAGTAAATCGAAAGCTGTTCTTCAACCCTTTGCAGCATCTTCATGGGGTTGGTCTCATTTAAAAGAAAACACTTTTAAATTTTTTTGGCAAAACAGTCATAATCTCTCTAAGTGCTCCGGCCACTAAGTTACAGTCATCTAAACATACTGAACTTGAAGAAAATAAATTTGGCCTGGGTGCTTTTTTGGATACAAATGCTTGCAAATAACATACAGCTTCAGATCCGGGCTGGAAAATGCAACAGAAATGTAGAACCGAGTGTTATCCAGCTGAGGTCAAAATTTTGTAACAATACCACAAAAAATGAATATATTACGCAACTTTTTCCTCAGGTAGTTCCCAGACATTTTTGAACTGTGCCAAATTGTGCCAAATGGCACAGTTTGGAAAAACGTCTGTACTTTTGAATGATTCAATATAGAAGCTTCATCTTGGGCTCTAATGAAAGGTGACACTCAGGGCTGTTGTGTATGTGTGTGTGGGGGGGGTTGTCCCCCCACCCCCACTACAGAGGACGGACATCGGCCATCGCTACATGACGGAATAGTCATGTGGCGACCGCGGCGCAGTCACCGCGCCCCCCCCCCACTCGCAACAGAAGAGTAGCGGGGGGGTGGGACGTTCACGGTCCGGATGCGGCGCACGACCCGTGTACCGCACAGTTGTAATTTACTGATCGGTCAAAAGTCATTTTTGATTACAATTTTCAGGGATAAAGAATAATTTAGCTTATAACACCTTACCTCTTCACAGCAGCGTCCTGGCGAACTTCTTTTCTTCATTGTCACATGAACGCGACGCTGGTCCCTTGTTACAGACTCGTGATTCTGGTCTCGGCGACCCGGTCAAAACATAATTCCATTATTGCGGTTTTGCGCTTCCATGATTGTGGTTTTGGCAAATGATTTACGACCTTCATCGTTGGCCTCCGTCGGTCTATGATGACCATGGAAGAGAATCCTAACCGTCTATTCTGCTCGAATAAAAAAAAAAAAAAAAGCACCGCCTGTGACTGAAGAGGCCAATGCACGAATGGCTGTCCCTGTCACACAGGTAGCACTTGTGGGTGGTCTCCGTGCTGCTGGGTCTGTGACGGTTCTTCCTGCAGGTCCTTTTTTTCATCTGCTGCAGCAGTCTGTCTTCACCCAGCCTTACAAAAAACAGTTCACGAACTTCTGTGCTTCAATTGGCTCGCTGCATTCACAGCGTTGGTAGGCGGGTCCTTCTTGCTAGGTTTTTAGTCATTGGTTCTTCAAGGTTTCAGAAACCCAATTCAAGGCTCTTATTAGTCGAATGAGAGGTCAATCATATCCAATCTGTTCGCGGCTGTGTCTGTAGTGGAAGAACTAATTTTTTTTTTCAGTGCGCAGTTGGAGGCAACGCCCTCATGCGTCCTAGAGCGCACGAGGGCCCTCGTGCGCTCTGGGACGCAGAGACTTGCCCGCCCACGGTAAAACGGAGTGCAAGAGATTAACCAGGATTAACATATTTCATCGTTTTTCTCTCACAAGCGAATACTTAGGACAAAACAAGTGCGAATTAGCAGAGTTGTCTACTAGCTAGATAGCTACTAGCTAACACTCGTTAGCCAGCACAGGGCGGTGCTGTATCGCTCAAAAAAAGTGAGCTTACCACCAACAGGATAAATAAGCGAACAGTTGCACAATATTGCAAATCACTCACCATCGATGGTTCTCTCATGTTCGTCTTCAGCTTGTCTGTAGTCCGGTTCTATGCTGGGCTGCATCTGTAACGGGGCGGGTCGCTCCTCTCACTGTGGATCTGCCACCAAGCACAGAAAACTCCGCACCTCTTTGTTGGACCACGGTGTAGATTTCTGCAAAACCTACAACGCTGTCTGTATTAATATCGTATTTACTCAGTGACCGAGTTATTCCATGAAATATTGCAAATGGTGGTCGTATAGATTCCATAGAAGACGAACACTTTGGTGATGTTATGCCCTGACCAATCAGTGGCACGCAGTCTGTTGACGTCACATCTTGGCTCGACTCAGCACGGTTGTACCCTGGCCTCAAATGGATATGAAAATAGGACCTGTTAACCGGTGCTGGGTACAGTGGAAAAGGCTAGAAAGCGAGTCGAATCGAGTCCAGCAAGGCCAAACTGGTACTAGTGGAAAAGGGTCTGTAGTGTGTCCTATTCTTAATCGGGTGATGAGTATCTCGTCTTTCCTGTTTCTTCCAACTCCCATTCAAGAGTTGACCTGATTTTGAAAGTCATAAAGATGTCTTCCTGTATCTATTGAGTCCCAATATTCTTGCCACTTTTCCACTATATAATTTTTAATTATTGATTTGCCTTCTGCCTTACTGAGTGAGATTTCCAGATTTACTGCTTCAAATCTGCCTCCCGCCCAAAGATGCTGGGATAGGCTCCAGCCCCCCCCCCGCCCCCGCGCGACCCGAAAAGGATTAAACGGAAGAAGATGAATGAATGAATGAATTTTGATGATTGCATAGCGAGTCCTAAGTCCTGAGTGATGCAGTCCAAGGATGGATCATTTTTTCACACATAAGGAGACGTTATACATAGGAACATAGGCGGTCCTATGATCTTTGGCCGTGACAGACAGACACACTGACACACAGAGATTTGGTGAATTTATAGAGTGATGTACAGTACAGTCCACATACGTGTTTTGCACTCAAGTGGATCATGCACTGAAAACTAAAGGATTGTTCGTGTGATCGGTGGTACAGACACAACAGCACCAGGTATGTTTTCACTTAAATGAATCTGACGTTTTACCCCGAATTTAAAATGGCCAAGCATATCAGAGCTTTTATTTGTTTACAACGTTAGCATGCTAGCAACCGAGCTACCAAACGGAGCGATAGTCTGCCAGGCCACTTTTTACGGCCATCTTCCTATCCCTAGATATTTGCAGGAAGTGGTACGATTATATTACTGTTTATGAGGCGCAAAAGGCTGTGTTCCCACATTTCTGATGCCGAAGTCATTGTTTTTTAAAAAGGAAAAGTGTCCCATTTCAGTGGCAACCATACATTCTAAACTAGTACCGGAAGTTGCTACTATAATTCACGCAAGGCATCATGGGGCCTAGGAACAAGGTGGATAGAGTGATAATTACTTCTCAACAGTAACAGGAGTCGGAGCCCAGTTGCAGCGGCGGGGCTCGGCGGAGGAACTACTGAGGCAGACGGCGGTAGGTGACGGGGCTCAGCGGAGGATCTACCGGGACCCCAGCTGGACAGAAGCAGGATCGGAGCTCGGCTACAGCGGCGGTGGGCGGCGGGACTCGGTGGAGGAGCTTCCGGTACCCCGGCTGGACAGGAGCTCGGTTATGGCAGCGGTAAGCAGCGGGACTAGCAGCGGAGGGGGCTAGCTGAGGCCCAGCTGGATTCGAGGTCGGTCGGATCGGATACCGGCGACACCAGCAGAGATGGTTTTACTATCCACAGGTCAGTAAAAATGCCACCAAAGAAGGAGAAAATGGAAGAGATCAAAAAATCTCTGAACTTCTTGTCAGAAGAACCGACCAAAGTGGTTAGTCAGCAGGCTAAAATAATAAAGCTAATGGAAGAAGTCCGAGAATTAAAATTAACAATTAATTCAATTCAATTCAATTCAATTCAACTTTATTCATATAGCGCCATTTCACAACAACAGTCATCTCATAGCACTATCAACTGTAGGGGGGACCCCCACAGTTGCAGAAAGACCCCAGCAATCAGGCGATCCCCTGTGAGCAAGCACTTGGCGACGGTGGAGAGGAAAAACTCCCTTTTAACAGGAAGAAACCTCCAGCAGAACCAGGCTCAGGGAGGGGCAGTCATCTGCTGCGACTGGCTGGGGGGTGAGGGGATAGAGAAGAAGAAAAGAACAGACATGTAGAGAGCAAACAGCACGATGGGGACTCAATCTATGGGAGAGAACAAACAAATGTTAATGACCAGCAAAAAAAAAAAAAATATTTCATAGAGAGTGAGGAAAGGAGTGAGGCCCAGTGCATTACTGGAGGTCCCCCGGCTGACTAAACCTATTAGCAGCATAACTAAGGGAGGGTTCAGAAACACATGATCCCTCCCTAATTGTAGGCTATATCAGAAAGGTAGGTTTTAGCCCTATTCTTAAAAACAGAGATCGAGTCTGACTCCCGAATCCAGATTGGCAGCTGATTCCACAGGAGAGGAGCTTGATAACTGAAGGCTCTGCCTCCCATTGTACTTTTGGAGATTCTAGGTATTACAAGTAATCCTGCATTTTGGGAGCGTAGTGCTCTGTTAGGATGATACAGTAGTATCAGATCTTTTAAATAAAAAGGAGCCTGATTGTTTAGAGCTTTGTAAGTAAGAAGAAGGATTTTAAACTTAATTCTAAACTCTATGGGAAGCCAATGAAGGGAGGCCAGAACCGGAGAGATATGATCTCTCTTTCTAGTACCTGTTAAAACTCTTGCTGCAGCATTTTGGATCAGCTGAAGACTTTTTAAAGATGTTTTAGGACAGCCTGATAATAAAGAATTACAATAATCTAATCTCGAGCTAACAAAAGCGTGGATCAGCTTCTCAGCATCACTCTGAGACAAGATGCTCCTAATCATGGCAATATTACGCAAATGATAGAAGGCAGTCTTAGAAACAAATTTAATATGTGAATTGAAGGACAAATCCTGATCAAAAATAACTCCAAGGTTCCTCACAGAGCTATTAAGAGAAAGAGTAACTGCATCTGCAGCCAAGCGAAGCCTTATCGAAGTCCTCGCCTTCCAACATTCGATTGATGTAATCTGCCTCCAAGAGACTCATATTGGCACAGAGGAAGCTGGCCGCTTCACCATCAAAGGCTTTGACCTCCTGTGCTATGTTCTACATGCTAAACATGGACGTGCCACCTATGTGCGTTCTGACATAGTTGAAGCAAATCACCTGATAACAACACATTTCTCAGACACCATAATCATTGGTGGCTTCCATATTGTCAATGTGTACAAGCCCCCTAATGCCAACTGGGATCTGCAGGTCTTACCCACCCTACCCCACCCTGCCATCTATGTGGGGGACTTTAACAGCCATCACCCTGACTGGGGGTACCCAGCAGTGGACAGTGATGGGAAGGCACTTTCAGACTGGGCATCCAGAAATGACCTCGCTTTGATATACGACCCCAAACAAAGAGGAACCTTCCACTCTGCTAGGTGGAAGAAGGACTATTCTCCTGACCTGTGTTGGGTCAGCTCTTTGAATGGGGAGCCATATCCTACACAGATCCTCATTCTTGATGATTTTCCACACAGCCAACACCGGCCCCTGCTTGTACACATTGGCCTACAACTTCCAGTCATATACAGCCCAAGGAAGATGCGCTGGAACTTCCGCAAAGCCAACTGGAAGAAATTCAGTGAAACTCTGGACCGGAGCGTTGTTACCATCCCACTCCACACCATCACTGTAGATGAAGCATACAACCGCTTCTGCAGCGCAATCTTCAAGGCTGCCCATACTGCAATCCCACGAGGCTACCGACCCCTCTATGTCCCATGTTTGGACGGAGAAAGTGCTGCCCTCCTACAATCCTATCAAACATCAGGGGACCCAGAGATAGCAGACCATCTCATTGAATCGCTAAATACAGCTCGGCGAAAGAAATGGGAGGAGACAGTTGCTGACCGGAGCTTTACCCACGCTAGCAGGAAATGTTGGAGCCTCATCCGTCGCCTAGGAGCTGCACAGAAGCCCCCTAGCCAAAGCCGAGCATCCGTCACACCCAACCAAGTTGCATCCCACCTACTGACTATCGCCAAAGCACCCCAAGACAAAGACACCAAAAGAGCAGTTACAACTGAGCTAAAAAAACACCAAAAAATGCCTGTAGAGGAAACGAACCCTGAACCCTTCGAGGCTGCTGAACTGGAGAAAGTCCTACAGAGCCTGAAATGTGGAAAGGCAGCAGGATACGATAACATCTTCCCAGAATTCATGAAAAATCTTGGCCCCCGAGCCCTAACCTGGTTGACACAATTCTACACAAGGATCACACAAACAAACTCGATCCCAAAGAAATGGCGGACAGCAAAGGTCATTGCCATCCCAAAACCTGGCAAAGACCACAAATTACCAGCAAGCTACCGCCCAATCTCCCTACTCAGCGTTCCTTACAAAATCATGGAGCGCCTAATTCTGCAACGCATTTCCCCAGAGGTAGAGGATATTCTAAGTGTGGATCAAGCAGGTTTCCGCAAGGACCGCAGTACAGGAGAACAAGTACTGGCCCTAACCACCTTCATCGAAAATGGCTTTGAGAGCAGACTGAAGACAGGGGCTGTGTTTCTCGACCTTACAGCCGCCTATGATACGGTCTGGCACAAAGGCCTCCTCCTGAAACTTATAAAGGCGATCCCTGCTTGGGCAACAGAAATTATAAAAACCCTGCTGACCAACCGAAGGTTCAGAGTCCACCTCAGTCAGAAGACAGTGCATGGAGAATGCAGAAAAACGGACTCCCACAAGGCTCAGTTCTAGCTCCAACTCTGTTCAACCTCTACATAAACGACCTGCCTACTACAAAATCCCGCAAATTCACCTATGCAGACGACATCTGTTTGGCATTCCAAGCACCAGACTTTGAACCACTGGAACGGGTGCTCACGGAAGATCTTGCCAAACTGGACCAGTTCTGCAAAATCTGGCGCCTAAAACCAAGCCCAGCAAAAACCGTCTCCAGTGTATTCCATCTCCACAATGCAAAAGCTGCCAGAGAACTAAACATCCACCTGAGCGGACTCAAGCTTAAGCATGCCCCAAATCCAACTTATCTTGGAGTGACCCTTGATAGGACCTTATCCTTCAAGGAACATCTAAAGGGGACGGCTGCTAAGGTGAAGGTACGAAACAACCTGCTCTGCAAGCTCGCTGGTGCAAAATGGGGGGCGGCAGTCTCCACCCTGCGCACCTCAGCACTGGCCCTTTCATACTCTGTAGCAGAATATTGTGCCCCTGTCTGGTCCAGGTCATCTTACACACACCATGTAGACACCCAGCTCAACACAACCATGAGAACTATAACTGGAACAATCCGCTCAACACCACTCCCCTGGCTCTCTGTACTGTCAAACATAGCCCCTCCACACATCCGGCGAGCAGCATTAACTCAAAGGATGCTCCAAAAAGTTAAAGATTCTCCTCACTTACCAATCCATGCAGATATCTACACTCCACCCACTGCCCGACTTTCATCCAGACGGCCGATTTGGAAAAACCCTCCCCCAGCTGACTTTACCATCCAGACAGCTTGGCAAGAGGAATGGGAGACCAAGGAGGTCCCAAACAAACAGCTGGTGATAAACCCCAACCAACAGGTCCCGGGCACCAACCTCCCAAGGAGACAGTGGTCTACACTCAATCGCTTCAGGACTGGACATGGCCCCTGCTTGGCCAGCCTTTACAGATGGGGCAGTAGCCCTAGCCCACTGTGCGCATGTGGAGAGGAGCAAACAATGGAACACATCATAGAGGCTTGCCCGCTCCAAAGACTGGAAGGAGGATTACACACCCTCCATACAGCAAACCAGGAGGCAACTGCTTGGCTTAAGGACTTTGCATTCGCTAAATAAATAAAATAACTGCATCCAAACTGAAAGTTTGATTTGGAAAGGAATTTCTAAGGTTTTTTGGACCAACAAGAATGACTTCAGTCTTATCTGAATTTAATAGCAGGAAATTACAAGTCATCCAAGCTTTGATTTCCTTAAGACAGGCTTCTAACTTGGCTAATTGATTAGTATCATCTGGCTTCATTGACAGGTATAATTGTGTGTCATCTGCATAACAATGAAAATGTATACAGTGCTTTCTAATAATGTTGCCTAACGGAAGCATATATAAACTAAAAAGAGTAGGGCCTAGCACAGATCCCTGTGGAACTCCATGACTAAGCTTTGAGCTGAAAGAAAACTCATCATTTACATGAACAAACTGGAACCTATCAGATAAATAAGATCTAAACCATTGCAACGAAGTTCCATTAAGTCCAACATAGTGTTCTAATCTATCAAGTAGAATATTATGATCAATAGTATCAAAAGCTGCACTAAGATCTAAAAGGACAAGTACAGAAACTAGTCCATTATCAGATGCAATGAGGAGGTCGTTAGTGACCTTCGCTAAGGCTGTTTCAGTACTATGATGGATTCTAAACCCAGATTGAAACTCTTCAAGTAAACCATTTCCCTGCAGGTGGTCAAATAATTGTGTAGCAACAACTCTTTCTAAGATTTTTAAGAATTAAGGAAAAAGAAAAATTAAGGAAAAAGACAAAAAAAATTGCAGACTTGGAGCGACTCGTCGAGGATCTTGAACAATATTCTCATATGGATGATTTAATTATAAGTGGACTAGACATTAAATATCAATCATATGCTCATGCTACAGCAGGATTGAGAGGAGAGGATGCTCCCCTGAGTGAATCAGTCTCCCTGGAAAACCAGGTTCTTCAGTTCCTTGATAGTAGAAATATAAAGGTCGAATCAAATGCAATTTCAGCCTGTCATGCTTTACCCAGAAAAGATAATAAAACAAAGAAATCAATTGTGATGCACTTTGTGAACAGAAGGGTAAAGAATGACATACTGAGGCAGGCCAGAAAGCTACGGGGAACAGAAGTTTACCTAAATGAACATCTAACAAAACTAATGCTGAAATAGCACGGCAAGCACGGATGCTGAAAAGACAAAATAAGATACAGGCAACATGGACAAGAAATTGTAGAGTTTGGATCAAACTAAATGGAACACCTGAGGAAGCAAAGTGTATAATAATCAGAGATGTTACTGACTTAAATAAATACAGATGAACACTGATTAAGAAAATTAAGAGACTATAAAAATCCATATCCACACACATGGCAAGAATAGTTCTTTTGACATACCATGTCAATGTACTTTAAAAAAAAAATAAAAAAAATAAACAAAACAAACAAAAAAACTTATGACTGACTTGAGTAGACATCAATTATCCCCAGTTGGAGGAAGTCATTTGACACAGAGTGAGGAAATTCAAACTCTGAAAATATGCCATTATGCTGAACATAAACTACAAGAGATCGAAAATGATATTGATCCTGATAACCACTTTTTCAATAATATTCATAATCATTGTGAATACTACACCGAAAAGCAATTCAAAAGTCAAGTGCAACTAGATGGTAAACTATCAATAATACACTTCAACAGCAGAAGTCTTAACAAAAACTTTCCACAGATTCAGGACTATTTAAAACAGCTAGACAGAAAATTTACAGCTATCGCAGTCTCTGAAACTTGGCTTAATGAAGAGCAGGCTCCCCTGATGGCAACAGAGGGATATCAGATGTTTCATATTAACAGATCTCAAAAAAAGGGTGGTGGTGTTGCACTGTATATTGATGACCTGTATAGGTTTAAGCTTGTAAATGGAATGTCCTTTGCACTACCAGGGATTTTGGAATGTGTTACTGTTGAGATTGACCAAGATAAAACAAAAAATCTAATTATAAGTTGTATATATAGAACGCCGGGAACTTGCGTTGAGACATTCAGAGATAAATTAGTCGAGCTGTACAATAATATTACTAGTAAGAAAATGGTAGTAATTTGTGGAGATTTCAATATTGATTTACTAAATCCATATCAACAAAATGTAATTACAGAGTTCATGAATTCTATGTACAGCATGAGTCTATATCCCACAATAACACATTCCAGTAGAATCACAGTTCACACTGTTACACTTACTGATAACCTGTTTGTTAATATTATTAATAAGAAAATAGAAAATGGATTATTGATAAATGATATAAGTGACCATTTGCCAACCTTTGCACTTATCCATGGCCACACGGGAGCCAATACAGAAATTTTTTTAAAATCGTTCAGATACAAATCACAAAATGCAATCAGTTCTTTTAAAGAAGACTTGCTGAAGCAAGACTGGACAAAAGTCTATGTATCAGATGTAAATGAAGCCTTTGACACATTTATAAACATTGTAACCACTCTGTATGAAAAAAAATTGTCCATTAGTAAAGAAAAAGCTTAAACATAAATTTGTCGATAAGCCATGGTTAACCAAAGGATTACAAAAGGCGTGTAAAAAGAAAAATTTATTATATAAAGCTTTTCTAAAGAAAAGGACAAAAGAAGCAGAGCAGCAGTATAAAACATACAAAAATAAGTTAACATGTATAGTAAGATGTAGTAAAAGAGACTATTACAGTAAAGAACTGGAGAAAAACAGAGACAATATTAAAAAAAAATACTTAACAATACTTAACAATATTCTTGGAAATAAAAACAGAAATACAAGCTACCCAACCAATTTTTCAAAAAAATAATAAAACGACTCAAGAGTGTGAATGCAGCTTCACCTGCAGATGAATTTTATAACTTTTTTGTTAACATTGGTCCTAATTTGGCTCCAGAAATACCCATTACGGCACCCACAGGTGATACAATAAGCAAAAACACTGCTATAAAAGACTCCATTTTCATAAAGAACACAGACGAGAGAGAGGTCATTGAAATTGTTAAATCGTTTAAAAGTAAAATATCTACGGACTGTTATGGTATTGACATGCTCTTAGTCAAAACTGTTATTGAATGCTTAGTGAAACCACTGACATATATCTGTAACCTGTCTCTCCAAACAGGTGTATTTCCCAATGCAATGAAAATAGCTAAAGTAATTCCGATATACAAGACGGGTGACAGAGGGGAACTTTCAAACTATAGACCAATTTCACTATTGCCGCAATTTTCCAAGTTTGAAAAAATAATCTATTTGGGAATTGACAACTTCATACTGAAGAATAATTTATTGTGTGAGCAGCAATATGGGTTCAGACACAAGAGGACAACTGCATTTGCTCTAATGGAATTTATAGAAAAAATATCAACTGCCGTTGAAAATAAAGAGTATTCAGTTGGGGTATTCCTGGATCTTAAAAAAGCATTTGATAGAGTGGATCATAATTGATTATTAAAGAAACTACAAAATTGTGGTATTAGGGGAGTAGCACTGTCCTGGTTATGTAGTTACTTAAAGAATAGATATCAGTATGTATGTGTTGGTAACAAAAACTCACAGTTACTGAAGGTTACTTGTGGAGTCCCACAGGGTTCAGTTTTGGGGCCATTGTTATTCAATATATATATAAATGATATATGTAAAGTTTCAGAAAAAATGGATTTAATATTGTTTGCCAATGACACTAATTTATTATGCAGTGGAAGCAATTTGGAACAACTTTTGGATACACTCGGAAAAGAATTAGGAAAGCTTAAACTGTGGTTTGATTCAAACAAATTAACGCTCAATTTAAGTAAGACAAAATTTATAGTTTTTAACCATCACAACAACTTAGTATCTAAACTCAGTGTAAATGGTGTAGAGATTGAAAGGGTATCCGAAACTAAATTTCTTTTTTTGTTTTTTTTTTATTTATTTAAGTTTTTGTAAAGGTTTACAGGTCATTACAGCATTGCATTGTTTACATTTTCATCACATATCCCCCCCTTTTTTTTGACATTGGAAAAAATTATTACAACACCCTTTTTTTAAGTGAAAGAAAAAGAGAAATTAAAAGAAGAACAAAAAACAAAACAAAACAAACAAAAACAAAAAACAAAAACAAAAGAGCAGAAAAATAAAAGAGAATCTATCTGAGTAGCGTTGGAGCAAAGAGAGGTGTAATTGTTGAAATGGTATTTGTCAAAGATTAGATCTAATGGAGGACACATATGCGTTCCAGGGTTGCCAAAAGTTCAAGAACCCATCCATGTCCTGTCTCAGTGCAAATGTCAACTTTTCCATCGAATAAATGTCCTGAATCACGTTAATCCAATCTTCAGGTGTTGGACAGTCTTTCAACATCCATTTTTTTGTTAGAGCTTTTTTACTTACCAATATTAAAACAGTGAAGACGTATTTTTGTCCTCGTCTTTCCAGTGATTCCGGTCGTAAACCCAAATACAAAGTTACCAAAGAAAAGGAAACTGTTACTTTGAATATTTTCCCCAATATTGTCTGTACATTGGTCCAATATTGGTGGACATGACCAAAACACATGAAAATGATCCGCAGTCTTTTCACCACACAAGCGCCAACAATTCAACCCCTTACGAGTAAATTTGTTTTGTGCAGGTGTTCTGAAAAATCTTACCAAATTTTTCCATCCAAATTCTCTCCACTGCAGGGATAAGGTACTTTTCCATTGTTGTTTATTTAGCTTTTCCCATATTTCCAGTTGTAAAGTGAAATTCCCCTCTTTTTCCCATCTCTCTTTTATATATGATGTGTTGTCTCCTTTTAAGTCTTGAAGACCATGGTATATTTTAGAAATGTATCTGATCCCTGGGATCCCTTTATATGCCATTAAGAAAACCTTCAGAACACCTGACTGGGCCCTTTCCAAATCCTCCTTTTTAAGTATTTTGTTTATGTGGTGTCTAAGCTGAAAGAACCTGTAAAGGTCTTGATTTACTAGACCTTGTTTTTTCAAATCTTCAAAACTTCTTAAAGTTTGCCCTTTAAAAAAATCGTAATATTTTATCAGTCCGTTCTCTTTCCACTTTTTAAATCTAGTGTCTGTTTTATTAGGAGTAAAGTCCTGATCATAGGAAATCCATTGCAATAATCGATAGGGTTCTTTAGTTTGATTCTCTCTATCTTAAACCAAATTTTTAGCGGGGTCTCTATCCACGGGTTAGTGTTATTCAAAAGTTTAGGTAAGGCATTGTTCCCTATTATCACCTGTAGGGGAATGTCACTTGTTATTTGGCATTCCATCTCCTTCCATTGTGCAGTGTAGACTGGGTTACATATCTCTACTAAAGTTTTAATTTGTGCGGTTTTAAAATAGTCCCTGATATTTGGCAGCGCGAGCCCACCTTTGTCTTTGTTTAGCTGTAGGGTTCTATATCTGATTCTAGGTCTCTTGCCCTGCCATATGAATCTTGAGATCCTTCTGTCCAGTTCCTGCCATGTTTTTTTGGGAGGTTCTACCTGTATTGTTTAGAAAAGGTATAGAAGACGTGGAAGTATATTCATTTTGACTGCTTCATTTCTTTGTGCAGTACCCAAGAATGGTATCATATTCCATCCATCCATCCATCCATCTTCTACCGCTTTTCCGGAGGTCCGGGTCGCGGAGGCAGCAGTTCAAGCAGAGAAGCCCAGACTTCCCTCTCCCCAGCCACCTGCTCCAGCTCTTCAGAGGGGATACCAAGGCGTTCCCAGACTAGCTGGGAGACATAGTCTCTCCACCGAGTCCTGGGTCTGCCCCGGGGTCTCCTCCCAGTGGGACGTGCCTGAAACACCTCAAGTGGGAGGCGTCCAGGAGGCATCCTAATCAGATGCCCATACCACCTCAACTGACTCCTTTCAATGTGGAGGAGCAGCGGTTCTACTCTGAGCCTCTCCCGGATGACTGAGCTCCTCACCCTATCTCTGAGGGTGAGTCCAGCAATCCTACGGAGAAAGCTCATTTCAGCCGCTTGTATCCGCGATCTCGTTCTTTCGGTCATTACCCAAAGCTCGTGACCATAGGTGAGAGTAGGAACGTAGATTGACTGGTAAATCGACAGCTTTGCCTTAGAACTAAGCTCCCTCTTCACCACAACAGACCGGTACAACGTCCGCATCACTGCAGATGCTGCTCCAATCCGTCTGTCGATCTCTCGCTCCATTTTCCCCTCACTCGTGAACAAGACCCCAAGATACTTAAACTCCTCCACTTGGGGCAGGAGCCTGTCCCCAACCCGGAGAGGACAATCCACCTTTTTCCGGCTGAGGACCATGGACTCGGACTTGGAGGTGCTGATTCTCATCCCAGCCGCTTCACACTCAGCGGCAAACCGTCCCAGCAAGAGCTGTAGGTCATTGCTGGATGAAGCCAACAGGACAACATCATCTGCAAACAACAGAGATGAGATCCTGTGGTCACCAAGCATGACACCCTCCATTCCCTGGCTGCGCCTAGAAATCCTGTCCATAAAAATTATGAACAGGACCGGTGACAAAGGGCAGCCCTGGCGGAGTCCAACTCTCACTGGGAATGACTCCGACCGAGTGACTCCGACCGAGTTGGGGTTACCGGGGCCCCACCCTGGAGCCAGGCCTGGGGGAGGGGCTCGAAGGCTAGCGTCTGGTGGCCGGGTTTCCACCCATGGGACCCGGCCGGGCTCAGCCCGAAGGAGTTACATGGGTCCGCCCTCCAGTAGGTTCACCACCTGCAGGAGGGATCATGGAAGTCCGGTGCTATGTGGATTAGGTGGCAGTCAAAGGCGGAGACCTTGGCGGACTGATCCCAAGCTTTCTAAACTGGCTTTTGGTACGTGGTATCATATTCCATCATGCTAAATCCGATTTTATTTTTGCCATCAGTGGATCATAGTTTAGTGTTATACACTACCATTCAAAAGTTTGGGGTCACTTAGAAATTTCCTTATTTTTGAAAGAAAAACACTTTTTTTCAATGAAGATAACTTTAAACTAATCAGAAATACACTCTATACATTGCTAATGTGGTAAATGACTATTCTAGCTGCAAATGTCTGGTTTTTGGTGCAATATCTACATAGGTGTCTAGAGGCTCATTTCCAGCAACTATCACTCCAGTGTTCTAATGGTACAATGTGTTTGCTCATTGTGTCAGAAGGCTAATGGATGATTAGAAAACTCTTGTGCAATCATGTTAGGTCTGCAATGCTGTAATTGCTCCAAATGGAGGATTCTTTGACGAAAGCAAAGTTTGAATGAAAAAATTATTATTTCAAATACAAATCATTATTTCTAACCTTGTCAATGTCTTGACGATATTTTCTATTCATTTTACAACTCATGGTGGTAAATAAGTGTGACTTTTTATGGAAAACACAAAATAATTGTCTGGGTGACCCCAAACTTTTGAACGGTAGTGTAATTTTGTTGAGTTGTTTCGGGATATTGACCCCCAGATATTTCATAGATTCCATCTCCCAGTTGGTTTTGAGTTTGCTTAGTAAATATTGATTTGGGTCATAGTTGAATGTTAAAATTTGGGTTTTATGCATGTTTTAATTCATACCCCGATAACTCTCCATACTCTGAAAAAACTGAGATTAGTTCTGGAAAAGAGGTGTCCGGCTGCCCCAGGTATATTAAAATGTCATCAGCAAAGAGTGCTATTTTATGTTCCTTCTGACCAAGTGTAATACCTTGAATTTTTTGATTCTGTCTTATCCATTGGCTCAGAGGCTCTATGAAGATTGCAAAGAGCAGTGGAGACAAGGGGCAGCCCTGACGACATCCTCTTTCCAGTTCAAAAGATGATGATAATTTACCATTAATCCTTATTTTAGCTGTTGGTTTTTTATATAATGCCTGGATAGTTCTAATGAAGTTATTATGGAAATTGAAACTGGATAAGATTCTATATAGGAAAGACCAGTCAACCAAATCAAATGCTTTTTCAGCATCTAATCCCAATATGGCTGCATTAAAATTATATTTTTTTATATGATGAATTATGTGTAAAGTGCATCTATTGTTATCTTGTGTCTGTCTTTGTTTTATAAAGCCTGTTTGGTCTAAATGAATTAAGTCTGTCAGTATATGTTCTAACCTTTTGGCAAGGATAGCGGTAAAAATTTTATAGTCCTGATTTAACACACTGATTGGTCTGTAGTTGGAGCAGTCTAGTTTATCCTTTTCAGGTTTAGGTATGACTGCAATGACCCCTTCTCTCCAGGAGGGGGGGATTTCCCCTGTGTGGAGGACATAGTTAAATGTTTTCAGGAGGAGAGGAGATAGTTGCTGTTTAAAGGTTTTGTACCATTCTGCTGTATAGCCATCTGCTCCTGGGGATTTGTTAGCTTTAAGTTTCATAATTGCTTTTTCTAATTCTTTAGGTTATATTTATGACAGTAGTGTTTATTTTGTGATTCAGTAAGTTGGGGAAGGTTTAATGTATTTAGGAAGGCTTCGGATGCGATTTTGTGTTTTTTGAGAGAGTATAAGTTCTTGTAGTAATTCTCGAAGCTTTTAAGAATTTCCTGAATTCTAAATTTTGTTTCCTTTAATATTGGGTCTCTGATTTTGTAGATTGCTCTCTCCGTTTGTTGTTTCTTCAATTTGTAGGCTAGTAATTTTGCCGATTTGCTACCTGTTTCATAGTATTTTTGTTTCAGAAAGGTAAGTTTCTTCTGGATTTCTATTGTGTAGATCTCGTTTATTTGTTTTTTAATTTCCTTAATTTTGAGCGAGTCATTAGAATGAGTGTTGTCTTTGTGCTCTTTTTCTAGTTTCTTAAGTTCTGACTCTAATGTGGTTAGTTTTTCTTGTCTCAGTTTCTTTAGGATTGCCAGTTTTGCGATAATCTTTCCCCTTATTACAGCTTTGCATGCGTCCCACAGTATTAAAGGGGATACTTCTCCATTATCATTTTCTTCCAAATATCTGAGAATATCTGATTCCAATTCATCTTTCAGTGGTCCTTTCAGCACATTTGAATTTAACCTCCAAGAAAATGTATTATTTGTGTATTTTTGGATATTTAAGTCCATATAGATCGGACTGTGGTCAGAGAGACCCATCAGTCCTATTTTACATGATTTTACTCTTCTAATGTCTCTATTAAACATAAAAAAATAGTCAATCCTTGAGTATGATGAATGTGGTGCTGAGTAAAATGTATAAACTTTTACACTGGGGTTGAGTTCCTTCCACACGTCACAGATTCACATTTCTTTTAGTAGCATCCGAGTTTTTTTTTACGTTGAGTGTTATTTTGATGTGGAGAATTACCTGATGCATCCCAGTATGGATTCAGTCTTAGATTGAAGTCTCCACCACATATCACTAAACCTTTGGCTTTAGTTATCATTAGGTCAAATACATTTTTATAAAATTTCCAGTTAGCCCCTGGAGGTGCATATACATTCAGCAGGGTGATATCTTCTCCCTCTAGCCGACAAAGTACCAAGCTAAATCTCCCTTCTTTATCTTTGTGTTCTGAATTTTTTTCAAACATAATTTTGGTTGAGATCAATGTCGCTACCCCCCTCCTCCTCCCTGACTTATATGAAGATGAAGAGATCAGTTTAAACCCTTGTCTTTTAAGTTTGGTGTGCTCCAAGTCTGTTAGGTGGGTTTCCTGTAAAAATATTATTCCTGCTTTGTCTTTTTTCATTTTGCCAAAAATCTTGGATCTTTTAACTGGATTCAGGATCCCTTTTACATTATATGAGATTATTTTGGTTACACCCTGTTTCTCCATTGTGTTGTCTTATTTAGTATAACAGTGTAGTGGCCCTCTTTTATGCTACTCAGAAACTGAAAGAACATTAAGAACATAAAAAACATTAAGAACATAGTATATAAAACTTTAAAACAAAAACCTGTCAAAAGATCTTCCTGAGCTGAGGTCTTTTTAGCGACCTTAGAAGAGCTTTGATGGTGCGTTGGCTCTGAGGGAAATTCCTCAAACTCTGTTACGTGTTAAGGGCCCTCTCTTACCCCTGTAAGTTGTCCCATGTTTTTAACGTGAATTTCAGATCCCAATCCGAACTTGTAATGATTTTTTTTTTATGCCTATACCCTATGAAATTGTGCGCAACCTCCCACCACCATCACAGCAAACAATCACATTAATACAGTATTTGTTAGTTTGGAGCGATCATGTGGTTCATTGTCACATTTCTATTTTAACAAGTTTTACAAAAAGTTTTTTTTTTTTTTAAGACTTACTTGTTTCTAATATTATGACTGTTCCATGAAATGTTTTACCACTTGCTGATTCTGCATCTCCTTTAATGTTTGTTACCTTGTAGGAAGTTTGGATGCGCAGATTGACTAAAAATATCGTTATTCCCTCCTGAAAGCAGCCAGTTTTTCCTTATAGCCCTGGCACTGGGTTTCCCGCTGCTGGCCCGTGGATTTTGAGGGTCTCTGTGTGCACCACGTTTGAGCCTTGATTCTTTCGATCGGGTCTGCTGCGGGTTTATACACCGCTACCGGGAGCCCTCTTCTCGCCATATCTGTGGTTGCTTCTTCCGCCGAGTTGTAGAGACACGTCTCATCCCCGTAAAAAACCTGCAGCTTCGCCGGAAATGGAGTTTGAAAGCGCAGTTTCTTCTCTCTTAGTACCTCTTTAGCGTCGTTGTATTCCCGATGCTTTTTAAGGACCTCTGGGGCGTAGTCGTGCTCCACAAAAACTTTTCCTTCTTGGTGCATAAATCCTTTTTTCTGCCAAGCCAGTCTCAAAATCTCTTCTTTTTTTCTGAAGTTGGCAAACTTCACCACCACCGATCGTGGTGGCGCTTCCGCCGACGGCTTTGGGGCTAATGAACGGTGCACCCTTTCTATCTTCAAGTCGGTGGATTGGGGAATTTCCAACTTCTCTCTCAGTATGGATTCCACGCATGCAGCCATTGTGGTGAAACCGTCCTCAACTCCTTCTTTCAGACCATGAATTCTTATGTTGGCCCTTCTTAGTCTTCCTTCTTGGTCGGTTAGCTTAGCCTCCAGTCTTGTCTGTCGTTTGAGTAATTCCAGCACGGTTTCTTCAAGCCCTTTTATTCTTTCCTCCGCTTCCATGATTCAGTCCTCAGCCTGGTCCACTCTGTTGTTTGTCCTTTTTATTCCGTCTTTAATTTCATGAAATTCGGCCCAACACTCTCAGCGAAATTCTCTTAATTCTAGAATTATCGTTTTTAAGCTAACCACGTTGCTAGCCTCATTCAGCTCCTCTGCTTCCGAGTGGATGTCTTCCAGGTCAGATTGTCCGGCCGATGCGCGTCTTGGCCTGGGAAATGTCGATCTCTTCTGTTTTCCTTTAGGCATAATGACTTTGTCTTTTGATTTTCACTCTTCCAAAAATCCGTTAAATCTGATTTTCAAGGTAATTTTCATGGATGGGGTCTTGGAGCTTCAGCGTTAAGCTGCTATCACCATGGTGTCCAGACCGGAAGTCGAAACTAAATTTCTTGGTGTAATTATTGATAATAAACTGTGTTGGAAGTCACATATTAATTATATTAAAGGTAAAATATCCAAATCAATTTCAATACTACACAGAGTGAAATATTTGCTGAATCAACCCACACTATATACCTTGTATCATTCATTAATACTCCCATACATGACATATGGGCTGCACGGTGGCGCAGTGGTTTAGCACTGTGGCAGCACAGTTTTACCCTCGGCCGGGGGATCGCGGGGATCATGAGATCGTGGGTTCGATCCCAGCCCCCGACCAACAGTGAGCTGTGTGGAGTTTGCATGTTCTCCCCGTGTTGCGCGGGTTTACTCCGGGATTTCTCCGGTTTCCTCCCGCACACCAAAAAAAACATGTAGGTTTAGGGCGCTCACGCACGCAGCGACCAGCAGCCGGTGGCTTGTCACCAGACTGCAAACCAAGTCTACCTACGGGTACAAATAAGTAACAAAAAAAAAAAAAAAAAAATATTGTACTGAAGTATGGGGAAATACATATAAAACAAACATATATCCAGTCTTTATGCTTCAGAAGAGAGCTATTAGAATAATAAACAAAGCTGCTTACAGGGAGCCAACAAACCCACTTTTTCTTAAATTAAAAGCTCTCAAGTTGAAAGATCTGGTTGACTTTAAAACTGCAGTAATAATGTTTAAAGTGAAGAATCTATCACTGCCCGCAAATATCCAAAAGCTGTTCCAAACAAGGGAGAAACAATATCATTTCAGAGGAACATGTACAGTATATTTCAAAAACCTTCAGTAAGAACTACCACCAAGCAACACTGTGTTTCAGTGCAAGGAGTCAGATTATGGAACGATTTTAGACCTGAATTAAAATCATGTACAACGTTTGGACAATTTAAACAAAAACTAAAAGGAAGAAATACTCCAAACATATATACAAGACATATAAAATCACATAAGGATTGTCATATCCAGTCTGCGTTGTGTTGTTGCTTAGATTTTTTTTGTCACATTTTGTCTTAGCTTTGTTCTGAATTGTAATCTCTCTTGTTTGTTTTTCTTCTGAATTCTTGGATGGAATATGGGTGGGCAATATAAGCTGCGGCTTCAGCCATCACCTATTTCGGATAACTTACGTTGAACTGTATAATCAGAGGAGTTATTGTCTAATTTGACCTTGTTGGATTTTCTTTCCCCCTTTGTTATATTATTCTGTTGCGGCGGCATGAGATAAATTAAAGCGTTGTTGAAGGTTTTAAGTAGAGTTTATTATCATACCGCCGTCATGGGCTCCGCTCCCGGCACCGTGCATGCGCGCCGGGAGCGAGCCCAAACGGCTCTCAGAGAAGAGGGACACAAAGTCTGTGTCCAGCAGCAGCAGTTGCAGAAGTGGGAATGAGAGTGAGAGAGTTTGCGTTACAGAGTTGCAGCATATATACTCGACTACAACAATACATCAAGGGCATACCCCAGCAGTTGGTATGATCAAAGAGATAACAGAACAGGCATAAGACATTTGCATTTGAGAGACATATTGATCTCAGTCCCTAAGTCACAGTGAGGACAGGATGCATGAACACAATGCATGAAAGGCAACATTAACATCACAGAAGTGAGCCAGACGAAACGAGTCTGCCTGTAGACATTAATACACATTTCACTGTTCTGTTATTTGCTCTAGCCGAGCGCTGTGTTTGACCAGTCTGTTTGTGGGGGTTACACCAAAGCACATCTACATATTGATCTCAGCCTCTAGGTCACAGTAAGGACAGGACGCATGAACACTATACATGAATGGCACATTACATCACAATATATGCATGGCACATTGCATCACAATACATGAATGGCACATTACATCTCAGTAGTGCAGCGGGAAACACCGAGAAACAAGAGCTGAGTGTCCTTAATCTGTTGTGGGGGTTAACCGAACCGCCACACTGTTTCTTTTAATCTGTACTTTTAATCTATCTGAAATAAATAAAGATTGATTGATTGATTGATTGATTGATTGATTGATTGATTGATTTTGATTAACAACTATTCTCTAAATAAACTAGTACATACCCATGCATGCCCATAGAAACCAAGTATAAGCAAGTATTTCTGCATGCCTATAGAAAGAAGGTGTAAGCAAGGGTGTAAGCAAGCACGTCGGCACTCATTCAGTGATGCCTGCCTTTGATTTTTGATGGCGCCATGGTGAGTCCTATGACCTGTGATGATGTCAGCGAGTCCTGCAATCGTGAGTCATGTCTGCATTTGATCTTGGAATGTGCAGGCATAATAGCAGCCTGCATTTGATCCCAGTTTAAATTAGTGTGTCCTATAGGCTGTCCTATGATGCAAACTTCATAGGGACAGCATAGGTGCATCATAGGATGTCCCTATGATGTCCTATGATTGTGACACAGACACACAGAGATTTCTTGAATTTATAGATTTGTTTGCGAAGCATTGACACTCTCCCTTCTTTGGTTAAGTGATGGTTTTTATGACATCATAAAGTCATGAAGGCAGGAATCGGGTGATGACAATCTCTTCTTTGGTGAGTGATGGTTTATATGACATCATGAAGACATCAAGGCCGGCATCAATGTCCTATGAAGCAGACATCATAGGGACGTCATAGGCTGTCCTATGATGCAGACATCATAGGGACATCATAGGCACATCATAAGCTGTCCTATGATGGCCTATGATCATGAAAGACAGACAGAGATTTCTTGGATTTATAGATATATTCAGCCGTGGACAAAATTGTTGGTACCCCTCTGTTAATGTAAGAAAAACCCACAATGGTCACAGAAATAACTTGAATCTGACAAAACTGGTAATAAATAAAAATTCTATGAAAATTAACCAATGAAAATCAGACAATGCTTTTGAATTGTGGTTCAACAGAATTACTTTAAAAAACAAACTCATGAAACAGGCCTGGACAAAAATGATAGTACCCCTAGAAAAGATTGAAAATAATGTGACCATCGGGACATGTTCATCCTCTAATTAACATCACAGGTGTCTACAAACTTGTCATCAGTCAGTCGGCCTATATAAAGGGTGACAAGTAGTCACTGTGCTGTTTGTTGACATGGTGTGTATCACACTAAACATGGAAGCAAAGGAGAGAGTTGTCTCAGGAGATTAGAAAGAAAATTATAGACAAGCATGTTAAAGGTAAAGGCTATAAGATCATCTCCAAGCAGCTTGATGTTCCTATGACTACAGTTGCACATATTATTCAGAAATTTAAGATCCACGGGACTGTAGCCAACCTCCATGGACGTGGTCGCAGGAGGAGATGGATAATACGAATGGTAACAAAAGAGCCCAGAACAACCTCTAAACACATTCATGGTGAACTCCAAGGTCAAGGTACATCAGTGTCAGATCGCACCATCCGTCGTTGTTTGAGCCAAAGTGGACTTCTTGGGAGACGACCAAGGAGGACACCACTGTTGAAAACAAATCATAAAAAAGCCAGACTGGAATTTGCCAACCTGCATGTTGACAAGCCACAAAGCTTCTAAGGGAGAATGTCCTATGGACAGACGAGACAAAACTGGAACATTTTGGCAAGGCACATCAGTTCTATGTTCACAGACGCAAAAATGAAGCATACCAAGAAAAGAACACTGTCCCTGCTGTGAAACATGGAGGAGGTTCTGTTATATTCTGGGGCTGCTTTGCTGTATCTGGCACAGGGTGTCTTGAATCTGTGCAGGGTACAGTGAAATCTCAAGACTATCAAGGTATTCTTGAGAGAAATGTGCTGCCCAGTGTCAGACAGCTTGGCCTCAGTCGCAGGTCATGGGTCTTGCAACAGGATAATGAGCCAAAACACACAGCTAAAAACACCCAAGAATGGCTAAGAGCGAAACATTGGACTATTCTAAAGTGGCCTTCTATGAGCCCTGAACTAAATCCTATTGAACATCTGTGGAAGAAGCTGAAACATGCCATCTGGAGAAGGCACCCTTCAAAGCTGAGACAACTGGAGCAGTTTGCTCATGAGGAGTGGGGCAAAATACCTGCTGAGAGGTGCAGAAGTTTCATTGACAGTTACAGAAATCATTTGATTGCAGTGATTGCCTCAAAAGGTGGTGCAACAAAATCTTAAAGTTAAGGGTAGCATCATTTTTTGTCCAGGCCTGTTTCATGAGTTTGTTTTTTAAAATAATTCTGTTGAACCACAATTCAAAAGCATTGTCTGATTTTCACTGGTTAATTTTCATAGACTTTTTATTTATTACCACTCTTGTCAGATTCAAGTTATTTCTGTGACCATTGTGGGTTTTTCTTTCAGAGGAACAGAGGGGTACCAACAATTTTGTCCACGTGTGTAGATTTATTGATATTAGTACATACCCATGCATGGCCGTGCATACCCGTGCATGCCCATAGAAACTTAAGTATAAGCAAGTATTTCTGCATGTTCGTAGAAAGCAGGTGAAAGCAGGGGTGTGAGCAAACACGTCAGCACTCGTTTAGTGATGCCTGCCTTTGATCTTTGTTTTTGTCATAGCGAGTCCTCTGGTCTTTGATGATGTCATAGTTAGTCCTATGACCGTGAGTGATGACTGTCGTCATATGCCATAGTGATTCCTATGATCTTTGGTGATGTCACAACGAGTAATATGATGCCTGCATTTGATCTTTGCTGATGTCACAGTGAGTCCGATGATGTTTGCTGACTTCATCACGAGTCCTATGATCGTGAGTGATGCCTGCGTTTACGGTCACCACTCTGAATAGACCTTGTATGTTTGGCCCATCCAAAAAATATTTGGGGTGAGATGCACAAAATTTTTCCAGTTTATCGAAGTAGATGCGTTTGGGGTGGGACTATTTTCCATCATGGAAAATTTGGCTTACATCGGACAAGTTTTGCCCGAGTTACAGCTGCTTGATGTCTTAAGGGAAGGAGTCAAAATTCGCCATGGCGCCCTGGCCACACCTTTTGAGATTTTGACTTAAATTGGATAACTCTTAATGGCCAATGCCTATAGATGCCGCCTGTAAAAATGAGCTCAATCGGAGCGGGTCCCTAGGACTAGTTCGTTCAAATGCACGGGGTGTGTTTTCGCCAAATTGGAGGTGTGGCGACTTTGAGGTAAGATGGCGGCCGTCCTATTGGTGGTAGGTATGGGCCACAATGATGTTTTTTGCATGTCTTGAGGTGATGCACACCTCACCCAAATTTTATATCTCTACAACAAAGTTTATGTCATAACCCGAGTGTCGGTTCTGGCCACACTCGGGCCTCATATCTTGTTGTTCCCTGGCTTTGGCAGCTGAGGGTTCCTTCCAGCTCCTCGGGCTCTTATTGTGAAGGCGCCCGGGGGAGCTCCCTGCTGTCAAAGTCAGCTGCTGCTCTGCTGTCATTAGCAGCAGCTGTGCCGCGTTGGGGTCATTAGCCACCAGATATAAGCGGGTGCTAAATGTCCTCCAGCGCGGCAGTCTCTGTTATGTTCCTGTTATGTTCAGGTTATCCTGGTTAACCCCTGTTGTGTTCCTGCTGACCTCCGTTGTCCACTGTTAGCCGACTCGGGTATCTCGTAATCCCATCGGTTAACGGTCCTGTGTGTAAGGTACGTTCAGTGTGATTACCCTGACTATTACTCGTCTGGTGCATCGGGTGCTCCCCGGCTCAGACGTACCCATCCCGTTGTTTGTAATCTCTTCCTTGTCAACCTGCACTGTTAATAAACATCACTGCAAACTCACTGGTGACTGAGGCGTCTTGTGACGGTCCGTGAGGGCCGTTGTGACAGTAGACTGCCGCCAAACGCCCGGAGAGGAGGCGTTGTATCGAGACGCCATTCACTGTGCAGTTTGCAGTATTGGACTGTTTGTTTCTACCTGTCTGAGTGTCTGCAGCTGGGAGTATGACGTCATCCAGGAGCCGCAGCGGGCGCCTGGGCAGGCAGCTAGCGGAAGCTCTGGAAGATATTGACAACACCATCTTTTCCGCTACGCTGTGGGACGCTCCCAGCGACATGTTAAGACATTTGGACTACGCTGCGGAATTTCTGCTTAATCTCCCCCTCGAGTTTGACGATCACCCGGAGGTGATAGCGAGGTGGGAGGAACTCGCCGCCCAACGCGAGTCACTTCGTGGGCTGGAGGAGAGGAGCAGGAAGCAAGGGAGAAAGCGTCCTTGCTCCCTGCGTCGTTGTTCCGCCCCCGTCCCGGAGAAGAACCAGGAGTGCGCGCCGTCTGGGGGCCGGCGACGACGTCGGCGTAACGACGCGGGCTCTCCTCAGCAGAATCCTCAGCTGAAACCCCGTCTGGATCCAGTTCTGGGTCGCCGCAAGGGCTCAACCCCCCACACAGCTGTCACTCCTGCGCCTCGTCAGAGGGGAATCCCCGCAGCCTCGTCTTTTCCCGGGCTTTCGCCTGCTGTCCCGTCAGCACTCCATGCCCGACTGACCCCGGCTGTCGCCCCCTCCTCCTCGTCGCCTATCCTGGCTGCTGTGTGTCTCGGGAGCTCCGTTTTGGCGAGTCTCATCCCGGAACCGTCTCGAGTGGCCTCACCTCGTCTTCCCAGAGGGCCCTCTGTCGCCACCCAGCGGGGAAAGGGAGGAACGACGTCCCCCACAGCGGGAACCATCTTACCCTCAGGAGAAAGGCGAGTGCATGATAATTTCTCTCATTCCGATATTGTTTTGCCTTGTCTGACTCCTGGGGGTGGAGTTCGGGGTATGCAGCCCCCCGAGCTCCCTCCACCTGCTGTGGATGAAAGAATTAACCCTGCTTCCTCTGTGTCTCCCTCCGCTGAGCGGTCCTCGATGCCAGGCCAATGTCGCTGGATGAGGAGGGGGCCTGCGGTTCTGGAGAGCTTGGTTCCGGTTCCGCAGCCACGCCGTGGGCGGAGGAGGAGAGCGGACTGCAGCGTGGAGCCTTCGCCGATGAGGAAGCGTCCCCGGGGTTCCACGGAGGAGCGGTCCGGTCCAGCGGGTCGAGGTTTTCCTGCCACCACGCCGTGCGGGCCGTCGGCGTGGACATCGGTGCCGGAGGACTCTCAAGCTGCGCACACCATCACACCAGCTGTGGAGCCCGACGCGGCTGAGTGGGAGCCTGAGGACGACCTCCTGACATCTGAGCCCGGATCTTCGCAGTCCTGGACGGCGTCAGAACCCGAGTTCAGGCAAGTGCTCTGTTTTGTCTTTCTGTTTCACCTCTTAGAGCACTTTTGCCTGTCTCAAGGGGAGATGAGCCGGGTGCAGCCGCCCGCTGTGTCCGAGCTTATCTCGCCGGGTTCTGGCGCTGCCGGTGATCCTGATCCCGGGTTTTCTCTCTCTTTTGAGCCTTCTCCCAGGGTCGCCGGCGAGGGACTGCTCTCGCCTGCTGCGCCAGAGGTTCCGGTTTCGGGGTTGGAGGTCGAGTCTGGTGCCACGCCGACCCAGTTGGGGTCCGTCGCGGGTTTGGTTCCGGAGGCCCAATCGGGGTCCACCGTGGGTTTAGTTCCGAAGGCCCAATCGGGGTCCACCGTGGGTTCGGTTCCGGAGGCCCAATCGGGGTCCGACGTGGGTGCAGCACCAGCAGGTCCTGGATTCGGTGAGGGAGCTGCAGATCCCCGGCCACCGGATGCTGGACAGACTCATTCCCCTCGTCACCCTCATCACCACCGTCATCCTCCTCGTCTCCCTGAGGAGCGCTACCCATCTCCACCTGGGGCTGTTGGGGTCCCGAACGCTCCGCCCGGTTCCCCCTCGTCTCTCCCCTTTTCAGCGGGACCGCCGGCTGCTTCTTCCCAACGGTTCTGGTGGGCTGGCGTTGCGGGGCGGCCGCCTGAAGGACTGTCTCGCCGGTTTGGTTCTCTGGGCCGGCCCCTCGTCATTTTTGACTCCCTGTGTGGCGACCTGCTTCGGCCGCCTGAAACTCTCTGCTTCCGAGCATGGGACTGGGGTAGGCCACCCGAACCGTCCTCTTTTCCCCTCCCTGTTCTGTGGCCTCTTGATGCCGGACGACCCCCCGAACCTTTTGCCCCCATCCCTCCGGGTCAGGACTGCACCCTCCCCGGGTTTCTGATTTCGTTTGTGGGACTGTTGGGGTGTGCGGGGGGGGGGAGGGGGAGGGGGATTGATTTGTGTTTTTGTGGCTCACTACTTTGTTTCTGTGTTTGGTGGTTCTTTTCCCTCCACCTTATGTCAATTTGTTTTTGCCAATAGGTGTACTGCCTATTTTGACTCTGTTCTTGTCACCCACATTCGAGGGAGTATGGTTTTTTTTTTCCTGTCTTTACTGCCTTGTTGGTCTTGTTGTTTGTCTCTCTCCCTCCTGCCAGCACCCCATCCACCCACCCTAGGGGGGTGGGGGGTGGGGGGCTGGGGTGTTACTCTGGCCGCTCTGAGCTCGGCCTTGAGGGGGAGGTACTGTCATAACCCGAGTGTCGGTTCTGGCCACACTCGGGCCTCATATCTTGTTGTTCCCTGGCTTTGGCAGCTGAGGGCTCCTTCCAGCTCCTCGGGCTCTTATTGTGAAGGCGCCCGGGGGAGCTCCCTGCTGTCAAAGTCAGCTGCTGCTCTGCTGTCATTAGCAGCAGCTGTGCCGCGTTGGGGTCATTAGCCACCAGATATAAGCGGGTGCTAAATGTCCTCCAGCGCGGCAGTCTCTGTTATGTTTCTGTTATGTTCAGCTATGTTCTGGTTATCCTGGTTAACCCCTGTTGTGTTCCTGCTGACCTCCGTTGTCCACTGTTAGCCGACTCGGGTATCTCGTAATCCCATCGGTTAACGGTCCTGTGTGTAAGGTACGTTCAGTGTGATTACCCTGACTATTACTCGTCTGGTGCATCGGGTGCTCCCCGGCTCAGACGTACCCATCCCGTTGTTTGTAATCTCTTCCTTGTCAACCTGCACTGTTAATAAACATCACTGCAAACTCACTGGTGACTGAGGCGTCTTGTGACGGTCCGTGAGGGCCGTTGTGACAGTTTACAGTCGCCACTCTCCATGGATCTTGTACGTTTGGGGCAGGTGTCAGCAAGGGTGTAAGCAAGTATGTCAGCACTCGTTCAGTGACGCCTGCTTTGATTTTTGATGGTGTCTTAGCGAGTCCTATGATCGGGAGTAATGCCTGCCTTTGATCACACACAGACAGATACAGATTTTCTTGAATCACTCGACATCATGGTGTCTATATGACGTCATATAGACATCATGTAGAGATCATAGGCACATCATAGGTAATCCTATGATCTTTTAGCTAGTCCTATGGTTGTGACAGACACACAGACAGATACAGGCATTACTGAATGAGTAGGACACAGTCCAAGGATGGATAATTTTTCACAGTTGTTGTTGAGAACTCCTTGTAAGAACTCCTTATACAAAGATATAGAGTGATGATAATCAAGTCAGTGGCGGTAATGCACCTGTAAGCTGGTTGCCAAGCGCCAATCAAATCACTGTATAAATTCAAAAAATCTGTCAGTGTGTGTCACGACCAAAGATCATAGGATCGCCTATGATGTTCCTATGACGTCTGCATGATGTCCTATGATGTTCCTATGTATAACAGCTCCTTATGTGTGAAATGTCCTATGATGTTTCTATGTACAACAACTCCTGATGTGTGAAAAACTTATCCGTCCTTGGACTGCATCACTCACGACCATAGGACTCGCTATGACATCATCAAAGATCAAACGCAGGTATCACTCACGCTCACTCACAATCATAGGACATCAAAGATCAATGGCAGGCATCATAGGAGTTGCTAGGTCATCAAAGATCATAGGACTCACTACGACATCATCAAAGATCAAATGCAGTCATCAGTCACGAACATAGGACTCGCTATGACATCAAAGATCATAGGACTCACTACGCCACAATCAAAGATCAAAGGCAGGCATCACTGAATGAGTCATGATATGCTTATTTACACCTGCTTCTATGGGCATGCGGAAATACTTGCTGAGACCGCCTGGCAATCACTGTCCCTGGCCAGCCGACTATTCCACATTTCCTCGGTTTCAGCTTCTCTATGCCTTGCCTGGTGTGCAAAGTCGCTCTCTTGGCGGGCATTTCGGGCTTCAACTGACTCAGCACGTGCATGGTGCACTACCACACATTTCCTGTCTCTCTGTGCATCCCTTGTCTCTCATACCCTATGCTGCTGAAGGGTCTCCTCCTGACTCAGACGGGTGTTTTGTTCACAGTCATGCATGCTACCGCTCGAAACTTAGGTGTTCAATCTTCACGGCATCTTTTCTGATGTGCATCACAGTCATGTCTTGGAGGTACTGCTCCAAGCTCAGCTGTTTCATTTTCATGGGATCTTTCCTGACATACAGCAGTTCTTCTCACTCTATTGTTCTTCATCTATGTAGCGCCTGGTTTAAAGTAGTGTGTCCTATTCTTAATTGGGTGATGAGTATCTCTTCTTTCCTATTTCTTCCAACTCCCATTCCAGAATTTACCTGATTTTAAGTCATAAAATTTTCTTCCTGTATCTATTGAGTCCCAATATTCTTGTCACTTTTCCACTATATAATTTTTAATTATTGACTTGCCTTCTGCCTTACTGAGTGAGATTTCCAGATTTACTGCTTTGAATTTTGATGATGGCATAGCGAGTCCTAAGTCCTCAGTGATTCAGTACAAGGATGGGTAATTTTTTCACAAATAAGGAATCCTGGGGGACTTCCGGGAAGATGGCGGAGAGACATAACACTTAAACAGAGAGCTCTCCCTAGTCGGATTAAAAAACATTGGTAAATGGCCAACTCGACATAAATGGATCAATAAGCCAAGGGATGAAAACACGAAGAAGCCGGGCACACGGACAAAAGCAGGGTAAAATTAAAGAATCCCTCTTCAACAACGCAGGAGAAATCGCTGAACACGAGCCCAAAAAAGTGAGGTGACTACAGCAGAGAAAATGGAGGACGCCAAACTCGATATTATGAACACTGGCTTCGCCAATATAAGTAAAGACATAAAAGACTTCAAGCGACAATTCCAACAGGATTTTAACGGCTCTTAAGGAAGAGCTGAAAAAAGAGATGAAGGAGGAAATTATGGGTCTCTGAAAAGAAATGGAGCGCAAGCTAGCTGAAAGCATGGAGGAGCTGCGCACTCAACGGGCATGTATGACAGAAGCACAGGCTCGAATATCGGAGTTGGAAGACTGGAAGACCGAGGCAAGCGAGCGGCTGCAGACCCTGACGGCACAAACACAGAGGATGCAGGAAAAAATAACCGACCTGGAGAGCAGGTCCATGCGGAGCAATATACACATCTTCGGGATTCCGGAGGGCATTGAAGGCAACTCGATGACGAAATTCATGGATCATTTCTTAAAAAAAGAGCTTGAGCTGCCCGATGAAACAGACCTGCAGATCCAACGAGTGCACAGAGCCTCGGCACAGAACCCGAATCCAAACTCTACACCCAGGTCAGTTGTGGTAAACTTTCTGAAATACAACATAAAGGAAAGAATCCTGACACAAGCGTGGAAAAAAAAGATATGAGTCGGCGACAAACAGATATTCTTTGACCATGACTACCCGGCAGAAATTGTGCAGCAGCGAAAGAAATATGCCAACATTAAAAAAGTGCTGAAAGAGAAAAAAATTAGATTCCAAACGCCGCTAACGAAGATGAGAATTCATTGGGAGGACGGCGTGAAAACCTACAACACGGCCAGAGAGGCAGCGCAGGACATGACGGAGCGAGGCTTTGCGGTGAGCATACCGGAGGAAGCGGCTGGAGCAGCGGCGGCACTGAACGCATCGCGACAGCCGGAGTGGAGGCGAGTGAGCGGCAGAAGGCGGGAGACGGACGTGGCGCACCGGGCCCAAGAAAAACTGCAAGGCTTTAGCCTAGATTATAACAAAGATTAAGAAGGACACAGAAGAAATGAAGGCCAAGAAGCCAAGGTAAAAGAGAAACAAACAGCTAGGAGAGGTTTAAGTGATTTTTGTTGGACATTTCTAGACTAATGACTATTACTTGGATAGTAAATACAGGTCTAGGGAGGGCCCCACACTCGGTGAGGAGAATCCCTCCACCCACCAACAGGGACCAGTGGGCAGAAGAAAGGCCCAATGTACGGCGGTCGAGATTTGTTAATGTGTTTTTGTACAAATATGTGTTAGTTTTGTTGTTAAAGGGGTTAGGAGCACAAGTTAAAAAATGGAAAAACATGAATATGGTTAAAAATCTTAAGATAATGACATTAAACGTGAATGGTCTGAACTCGCCTGTTAAAAGGGAAAGAATAATAAGAAAATTCAAGAAGGAAAAAGCCGAAATTATATATATGCAAGAAACACATTTGAGCAAAACAGAACATGAGAAACTAAAGAGATTTGGCTATAAGATCTCCTACTACAGTTCATTTAAGGGAGGAACTAAAAGGGGGGTTATTGTGGGGAGCGTGAAATAACGAAGCTGAATTGATGAGATGAGATGAGATGAGATTCAACTTTATTGTCATTACACATAGTTCTTGCTGAATTAAGAACTGGTTCTTAATTCAGGTTTTATTCAAGCACTTCATCCCCAGCCTTCTCTCAGGAACAAAAGAGGAAGAGCTCCATCAGACCTTCACATTTATACCTCTCGCACAAAGGAAGAATCACATATCCCTATCAAAACCCCCTATTGACATTAACTCCCCCTCCAGTCTCTCAGTCCTCCACCTGTCTCCCAGGAGGTCGGGAAGTCCTTTCAGTCCCTTGTCGCCGTACCTCCGTCCTCTTGTTGTTAACTGCAGGTGGTCCAGACATATTGTTCCATTCAGGACGTGAAGTCAATCCACACATGCAATCTCCAGCATCCCCTTAATGCTTATGCATATGTAGGCAAAAATACATGGGCTACATAACCCCCCCCCCCCAAACGTCGAAGAATGGACAATATATTAAAATTCAGAGAACATGTTAATATCAACAGCACAGCCTATACCACATGACCACATCAAAAATCAGTGATAACATCAATAGCATAGTCTATACCACATGATCACATCAAACATCAAACAGTCAGTCTGTACGCCGTCTGGGCTTCAGCCGTCTTCCGAATCTGTTGTAAGCAGGTTTCGGTGTCCCTGCGGCGCCGTCCTGCAAAGAATCTGCTGACTGAGGAAGAGATTGGTTATTTGATCCCTGCGGGGGCTCCGGGACACGTTCCCTGGGGGGTCTGCCACGTCGAGGTGCCCTCGCTATCCGTACAGACTCGTCGTTCATCACAAAAGCAGGCTTTAGTCTGTCAATACTGACTGTCTCTTTTCTGTCTCCCAAATCTAGCACAAAATGCTTATCACCTGTCTCCAACACCCTATATGGCCCATCATATGGCGGTCGGAGGGTTGGTCTTAGAGCCTCATGCCTGACAAAAATGAACTCAGCATTTTTTAAAGCTTTGGGAACAAAAACGCGCGGAGAAGTGTGATGAACGGGGCCCGGGAGCATGTCCGCTCCCATGCTGATCGGTGGTCCAAGAGCCGGGAGGCGTTCCGGTTCCGGATGCTCTGGTAGAAACTCACCGGGCAGCCTGAGAGGTTGTGCAAAAACTAACTCCGCTGGGGAGGCATTTAAATCCTCCTTAGGCGCAGAACGCAACCCTAATAAAACCCATGGTAGTTTGTTTACCCAATCTGCATCCGTAAGCGACGCTCTGAGGGCTGCCTTCAAAGACCTATGAAAACGCTCGCACAAACCATTAGCCTGAGGGTGATAAGCGGTAGTGCGGTGAATTTTCGCTCCTAAGCTGCTGGCTATCGCTGACCACAGCTCAGAGACAAAATGAGGCCCTCTGTCGGACATAATATCCGACGGGACCCCGAAACGCGCTACCCAGGCCGTCAAAAAAACGCGAGCCACCTCTGCGGCCGTGGTCGATGCCAGTGGGACCACTTCCGGCCAGCGTGTGGTTCGGTCCGCCATTGTCAAAAGATGTGTGAACCCCTGCGACGACGGTAGGGGGCCCACGAGGTCGACGTGCACGTGATCGAATCTCTTGGCCGGAATGTGGAACGGTTCTAAAGGGGCTCTTGTGTGCTTATGAATTTTGGCCCGCTGACAAGCCATGCAGGTCCTTGCCCACTCTTTAACGTGCTTGCGCAGGCACGGCCAAACAAAATTCTCTGCTACCATTTTCACAGAAGCGCACACCCCTGGGTGTGCCAGGGAGTGAACCGAGTCAAAAACACAGCGGTGCCACGCGGCCGGAACTACCGGGCGTGGCCGCCCGGTTGACACATCGCAGATTGGGGGGGCGTACCAGTTTGCAAACACCTGCTCTCCAGCCTTAACCCTGTTGGTCCAGACTGGAGCACGCGCACGTCCGCATCTCTGCCCTGCTCCGCTGCCATGGCTGCGTAATCTATCCTCACGTGAACTGGGGCCGCATGCGCTTCCGCACTGCTATTTTGCTTCGCGGCTGCCGCAGTATAATCTGCCCCTGCACGCGCCGGTGCTGTGACCGCGCGAGAGAGGCAGTCTGCTACTACGTTGAGTTTACCCGCTACGTGCTGAATATCAATGGTAAATTCCGAAATTGCGGCCAGCTGCCTCTGCTGCCGGCCCGACCACGGATCTGAAATTTTGGACATCGCGAAAGTGAGCAGCTTATGGTCAACAAAAGCAGTGAAATGCCGACCTTCCAGCCAGAACTGGAAATGGCGGATGGCCAAATGGAGCGCTAAAAGCTCTCTGTCAAACGTGCTGTATTTCCGCTCAGCTTCGCTCAAGGATTTGCTGAAAAATGCTAGCGGCTGCCAAACACCGGCAACGTGCTGCTCTATAACTGCCCCAATGGCCGAATCTGATGCGTCGGTAGTTAGCGCGATGCGGGCCGGTTGGTCCGGATGAGCTAGAAGTGCGGCTTCAGCCAAGGCTTTTTTTTACCTCCGTGAACGTGCGGTCCCGCTCCGGGGACCACTCAATTGTATTGGAGGGCTTTTGCTTTCTGAGCGCGGCGTATAACGGCTGCATGAGCTGCGCTGTGTGGGGTAGGAAACGGTTATAAAAATTTACCATTCCTAAAAATTCCTGCAATGATTTGACCGTTTGTGGTCGGGGAAAATCTGCTACTGCGCGCACCTTATCCGGCAGCGGAACTACCCCTTCTGGGGACACGCGGTGGCCCAAAAAATCAATCTGCGCAACGCCAAACTGGCACTTGGCTGGATTAATTATTAAGCCGTGCTCTCCCAACCTCCGAAAAACCGCAGTGAGGTGTTTTTCGTGTTCTTCCTCTGAAGTACTGGTGACCAAAATGTCGTTGAGGTAAACGAACACGAATGGGAGATCGCGTAACACGGCATCCATCATGCGTTGGAATGTTTGTGCAGCGCCTTTGAGGCCAAACGGCATGCGCAAAAACTCAAAAAGTCCAAAAAGGGTTATAACCACTGTTTTAGGAATGTCCTCCGGCCGGACTGGAACCTGATGGTAGCCACGAACCAGGTCTATTTTAGAAAAAATGCGCGCCCCCGCTAAATGCACTGAAAAATCCTGGATGTGTGGGATGGGGTAGCGATCGTGTGCCATGGCGTTGTTTAGCCTGCGGTAATTGCCGCAAGGTCTCCAGGAGCCGTCTGCTTTCGGGACCATATGCAGTGGCAAAGCCCATGGGCTTTTCGAACGGCGAATAATGCCCAGCCTCTCTAGGCTGGCGAACTCCTCGCGCGCCATGGAGAGTTTAGCAGCGTCCAGGCGCCGAGCTTTCGCGAAGACGGGGGGGCCAGTTGTAGTGATAAAATGCTCCACCCCGTGTTTCGCAACTGTTGCCGAAAATGTGGGAATCGTGAGTGCTGGAAACTGGGTGAGTATTGTGTTAAACTTACCTCCTGCTGTGGCGACGTTGGTCTGCACTGGTGGTGGGGACACTCGAGCTGCACAGGGAATAGAGTAAAAAGAGAGTGCATTTACCAGCCATCTATTGGCAAGATCAACTAACAAACCATGTGAGCACAGAAAATCAGCACCTAACATGTTGAAACTCACCGCTGCTATGACAAAAGTCCATTCATAAGTGCGGCCATGTAAGGACAGAGACAAAGTCCTTTCCCCGTAGGTGTTGATGCTCGAGCCGTTCGCCGCCGTTGCCCCGTTTCCACGGGGGCCAGCCACCCGGTCAGCATAGGTTGGGGTGATGAAACTCACTTGGGCTCCGGTGTCTATAAGGAACTGCCTCCCGGAGCTCGTATCTGTGATATATAGCAGCTTATTTCTTTCGCCGAGAGCCGAAGCTGCTAACGATTCCCGGTCCTGCCGTTTCCCGACTTCTTGAAGTTGCACGGTGGCACACACCTGTGCGCCCTCTCTGCGAACCGCCGATGATAAAAGCAGAGATCCTCTCCTCCGCTGTGTCGGGGCCGCGCCTCTGCCGCTGGGCCATCACCTCCGCCGTGTCGGGGCCGCACCGCTGCCATCGATGGTAGGCTCGGCTCGGCTGTCTCCAGCTCGTCGCTGCCTCGGGTCGCCGCCGCGGTCGTCTGCTCGCCGCAGGAGCTGAGGAGCCTCTGCGCCTCTTGGGCCAGGTCAAGGAAATCCTGCTGGGTGTCACAACACATGCTGGACAGCGTTCCTCTCATATGCGTCGGGAGGTTGGTCAGGAAGATGTACTTAAAGAGGAAATCGTCGTCGTCTGACCCCCTCAGCTGCAGCATGTCTTCCATCAGGGCGACTGGCCTGTGATCTCCTTGGTTGAGCATAGCCAGGAGCCTCCTAGCCCTCTCTTCGGCTGAGGGCGTGAAACACTTGGTGAGGGCAGCCTTCAATCTGCCGTATTTGTCTTCGGCGAGTGGCTGCTGTACCAAGCTCCGCACGCATCAAGCTGTGCGGTTGTCGAGTCTAGCGATGACATGGTAGAACTTAGTGTCATCCGCCGTAATGCCTGCGAGCGTGAACTGTGCCTCCGCCTGGAGGAACCACGAGTCTGGGTTGTCCTGCCAGAATTCCGGCAGTTTGACGGCGATGGCGCTCGCTAGGGCAGACTCCAATGAGTCCTGATTGTGGAGAGCATTTCCAGGCATTCTCACACGTCACTGGTCACCAATGTGGGGAGCGTGAAATAACGAAGCTGAATTGGTTCTTAATTCAGGTTTTATTCAAGCACTTCATCCCCAGCCTTCTCTCAGGAACAAAAGAGGAAGAGCTGCATCAGAACTTCACATTTATACCTCTCACACAAAGGAAGAATCACATATCCCTGTCAAAACCCCCTACTGACATTAACTCCCCCTCCAGTCTCTCAGTCCTCCACCTGTCTCCCAGGAGGTCAGGAAGTCCTTTCAGTCCCTTGTCGCCGTACCTCCGTCCTCTTGTTGTTAACCGCAGGTGGTCCAGACATATTGTTCCATTCAGGACGTGAAGTCAATCCACACATGCAATCTCCAGCATCCCCTTAATGCTTATGCATATGTAGGCAAAAATACATGGGCTACAGTTATGATACTAATTTCAAATAAAATACAATTTGAATGTGAACAAGAAATCCAGGATAAAGAAGGCAGGTATGTAATAATAAAGGGAAGAATAGATGGTATGCAGATCACATTAGTGGACATCTATGCCCCACCAGAAAGTGACAAGGGTTTTTTTCAACAACTGTTTGATCTCATAGCAACACACAGTGAAGGAGTTATGGCGCACATTTAGGGCGCATATATGGTATGCATGTATGGTATGCATTTTCCCTCACATATACTTAGTAGGCATGACGGTGCATACTCTGGAGGCTTCACGTCTAAACGGCCAAGAGGACCTGACCCGGCAGAGACCTCGGGAGGTGTGAAGTGGTTTCTCGAGAGACGGGAAGTCAGAGAGAATGTCCCAGCAGGAGCCCCCGAGGCTGAAGAGTTGAGAGACAATGGAGACGCCAAGGAGCCTCGGAGGCTATATGTTTACTGAAGGACTGTGGGTTGGGGGTGTGATATTTGATGTTGGGGGTTTTGTGTCTCTGGAGAGTATAAGAGCTGTGAAGAATGATTGTTCTGTCTCTTTTGCTGAGATACTTTTCTTGATAGAGGATGTAGCCTCACAATAAACCTTCTCTGAGAAATAAACTCAGTCTTGTTTGTGAAAGTCATCCTCTACAGAGTCCTAATTTGTGGAGGAGACTTAAATGCCGTCATGGATCATGAAGTTGACACAACAAGTGTTAAGAAGACAAAAAAACATGTAGCAAAGTTCATAAGAACCTCACTGGCAGAAATGGGTATGGTAGACATATGGAGGGACCTGCACCCACTCGAAAAAGACTATACACATTATTCAGCAGTCCATAAAGTACACTCTAGAATAGATTACTTCCTTATGAATGAAGGTGACAGACACAGGGTGAGAAATTGTCGGATTGGAGGGGCAGAAATATCAGATCATAATCCTATATACATGGAAATATATTTAAACAATAGAAAACGACAAACAACATGGAAACTTAATGTAGGACTGTTAAATGATGAGAAAATGAAAGAAAGAATAAAAGTAAACAAACGAGTATATCGAGGAGAATGATAATGAAGAAGTGGACCCAACAATACTATGGGATGCACTAAAAGCCGTGTTAAGAGGTAAATTAATTGTTGAATCAGGAAAAGCAAATAAGTCTAAACTGGAAACATATGAACAAAGATGTGAGAGACTGAGGGAATTAGAACGTAAACATCAAAGCACAAATGACCCAAAAATATATCAAGAAATTAAGGAAGAAAAAATAAAGATAAAAGAAATACAAATACAAATAGATGAAATTGAAAGGAAAAATAGATATTTAAAACAAAAATATTATGAAACGGGGCCAAAGGCCACAAAACTGCTGGCAAAACGGTTAAGAAAACAACAAACAGTGAATAATGTATATAAGATTAAGGACCCCATCACAAATAAAACCACAGTTAACCCAGAAAACATCGAAGAAATATTCCATAAATTCTATCAAGAACTATACTCGCAACCTGAAGAGACAAATGTTAAGGATATTAAAAAATTTCTATGCACATTGGACTTGCCATCAATAGGAAACCAACAAAATGAAAAGCTAACAGCAGAAATAACAACACAAGAGATTAAAGATGTGATTAAGTCACTTAAAAACGGTAAATCACCATGTAGTGATAGATACCCCTCTGATTTTTATAAACTGTTTATAGAAGAACTCACGCCACAGCTCCTAAAGTCATTTAGTTGGACATTAAACAACAACAAAATACCTCCATCATGGAACAAAGCCATTATTTCAGTTATTTTAAAGCCAGGGAAAGATAGGGAACAATGTGGAAACTATAGGCCAATCTCTTTATTAAATGTGGATTATAAAATATATACAACAATTATCTGTAAGCAAATAAAGACATTCTTGACAGAATTGATAGAGGATGATCAAACTGGTTTCATAGAGGGATGCCAAACACATGATAATATCAGGAGAACAATACATATAATTAATCAAATACATAAAGAAAAGAAAAGCGCAGTAATAATGAGTTTAGACGCAGAAAAAGCATTTGATAGGGTTAATTGGATGTTCCTATATAATGTGCTGGAAAGCTTTGGATTTAACGAAAAATCAGTACAATGCATAAAGACACTGTATCAAAAACCTGTGGCAAGAATCAAGATAAACGGTAGCTTAACAGACAAAGTAAATATACAAAGATCAACTAGGCAGGGATGCTGCCTATCGCCCACCTTGTTTGCTCTGTTCATAGAGCCACTGGCTCAAGCGATGCGACAAAATAAGAAATTAAAAGGTGTAACAATAAAGGGAGCGGAACACAAGATTGGGCTCTTGCAGATGATATTATAGTTTACCTTGAACAACCAGATGAATCAATAATGGAAATGATGAACTTGATAGAAAATTTTGGAAAATTATCAGGATACAAGATAAACATAACAAAAACACAAATACTGACATTCCACTATAACCCTTTAAACCAGATAACTGATAAGATCAAACTAAACTGGAAACAAAAAGAAATAAAATACCTTGGAGTGAACATACCTAAAGATCTAAGCAAAATCTATAAAGCAAACTATGATAGGTTGGAACAAGAAATAAAAAATGATATTGATAGATGGTCAATCTTAAATATGGATCTGAATTCAAAAATTAAGACAGTCAAAATCAGCATACAACCTAGACTGCTTTACCTCTTCCAGGCTCTACCAACAGAGATTCCTGGTGCCCAGTTCTCAAAGTGGGACAGGATGATATCGAGATTTGTTTGGGGAGGTAAAAAGCCAAGAGTAAAATATAAAACTCTCCAGTTACCAAAAGAGAAAGGAGGCATGGGTCTACCGAGTCTAAAGGAATATTACTACTCAGCACAAATAAGATATATCATATGTTGGTGCGACGAAGGATATGAGGCAAAATGGAAAGAAATGGAAAAAGAAATTGAGGGACTCCCAGTACAAAGCATAATAGGAGATAAGGATGCATATAAGCAAATCAAACAAATAGACCCAATCACTAAATTTACTTTGGAACTGTGGTATAAAATAGTACAAAAGTACAATATAAAGGAGGACATAAAACTATTGAAATGGGTAGCATTTGACAGTCAGTTTGAACCGGCAAAGCAAGATAGGGGATACAAAAATCTGGTGAACAAGGGAATCACAGCATGGGGCAATATCGGACAAAAACATTTCGGGAGTTTTGTAAACATGAGAAGAAAATTTAAACTAGAAAAATTGGAATTCTTCAGATATCTGCAGATGAGAGATTATTATATGAGGAAGATTAGGCATAACCTCCACACAGATGTGAGCGAGATTATACAATTCATTTTAAGCTCGTATGCAGGAAATAAAATAAGAATTATTTCAAAGCTATATCAGAAACTTACAGCAAACAAACATTCAAGTAACTATATGAAGGAGAAATGGGAGAAAGAGCTAAATTTAAACATAGAAGAAAACTGGCAAGAAATATGGAAAACACAGCACACATCAACAAGTTCAAGGACATGGAGGGAATTTGGATGTAAAAACCTGATTCGCTATTTCATTACACCACAGATTCAAAGAAAATATACAAATACCCAATTTATATGCTGGAGGGGCTGTGGGGCTCAAAATGCAGACCACGCACATATGTTTTGGAAATGCTGCAAAATCTCATCATTCTGGAAATCTATACATGTGACAATACAGAGGATATTGGGATATAATATACCAATGAACTGTAACTTGATGTATTTATGTGATCTTAAAAGAGACAATGTAATACAGGCTGAGGACAGATATCTAGTTAAAATCTTGCTGATTGCATGTAAAAAAAACAATCACAAGAAAATGGAGATCAGAAGTTCTTCCTGACCAAGAGCAATGGACTGACATTGTTGAGGACATACGTTTGATGGAAAAACTAACATATCGACAAAGAATGCAAGAAGGACAATATGAAAAAAAATGGCGGAAATGGACACACTACAAAGTGCAACAACGAGACAGAAACTGAAAGAATAACCAAAGACACTGGAAAAACCAGAAGAATTAAGAGATGGAAACTAAAAACTTGATGCTCCAACATTTGTCCCCCCCCCCTTTTTTTCTTTTTTTTTCTTTTTTTTTCTTTCTTCCTCTAGCTCCTTTTTTTTTTAAATATAGAGACTGTGATCTAAATGTCCTATGATGTCCTATGATGAAAAACATCACAGGACATTTTACACATAAGGATTTGTTATACATAGAGACATAATAGGACATTTCACACATAAGGAGTTGTTATACATAGGAACACCATAGGACATCATGTAGACATCATAGGAACACCATAGAAGGTCCTATGCTCTTTGGCCGTGACAGACAGCCACACTGACACACAGAGATTTCATGAATTTATAGAGTCAGGTATAGTTCCCATATCTGCATATGTGTTTTGCACTCAAGTGGATCAGGCACTGTAAACTGAAGGATTGTTCGGGTTATCGGTGGTACAGCCACAGCAGCACCAGGTATGTTTTCACTTACAGTATATGAATGTCACAGATCTGATGTTTTACCCCAAATTTACAACGCCCAAGCATATTGGTGCTTTTATTTGTTTACAGCGTTAGCATGTTAGCGCGCCATCTTCCTATCCCTAGATAGTCGTGGGAAGTGGTACGATTATATAAGATAAGATAAGATAAGATAAGATAAGATAAGCCTTTATTAGTCCCACAACGGGGAAATTCCAGGATTGCAACAGCACAGGGATAGCAACACTCAGAGCAACAATCAGAAGGCAAGAAAAAAAACAAGCAAGCAAGAGCAGCTAATAAACATATGTACGTATTACTATAAAATATATATATATACACACACACACAGACACACAGTGCAGAGCATTGTAGCTGGATGGAATAAATATATGAATATATGAACACACAGTGCAGAGCATTGTAGCTAGATGGAATAAATATGTAAATATATAAACACCCACAGTACGGAGCATTGCAGCTAGGTGGAATAAATATGCAAGTATATAAACACACACAGTGCGGAGCAATGTAGCTAGATGGAATAATATGTAGATATATAAATATATAAACACACCCAGTGCTGAGCATTGTAGCTAGATGGAATAAATATGCAAATATATAAACACACACAGTGCAGAGCATTGTTGCTAGATGGAATGAAACAGCATAACCGTCTACTTAGTTATCCTACATGGTATGATTATGTGCCCATACATATTCTCACCCTCCATAGCGACCGGTATGTTCCTAGTTGTATGCCGGAGGGGACCATTGTGTAAGTCTATTGCATCTTTTGCATTCAAAAAACTATTAGTTTGTTACGTCTTTTTGCTATCTCTGCGAGCAGCCCTGCTTAGGTTGTACAGTCTGACAGCCGTTGGTAGGAAGGACCTACGAAACCTCTCGGTTGTGCACCTGGGATGATGTAGTCTGCTGCTAAATGAGCTCCTCAGTGCATTCAGTATGTCCTGCATAGGGTGGAACTCGGACTCCAGCAGAGATGACAGTTTAGCCACCGTCCTTCTCTCTCCTATCTCCTCCATCGGATCAAGGCGCTGCCCCAGGACAGAGCTAGCTTTCTTAATCAGTTTGTTCAGTCTCTTCCTATCGGCTGCAGTAATGCCACTGCCCCAGCAGACCACTCCAAAAGTGATGGCTGATGCCACCACCGTGTCATAGAATGACTTCAGCAGCGCCCCTTGTACACCAAAAGACCTGAGTCTCCTCAGCAGGAACAGCCTGCGCTGTCCCTTCTTGTAGAGTGCATCAGTATTGTGTGACCAGTCTAGTTTATTGTTCAGATGAATACCCAGGTACTTATAGGATGTCACCATCTCGATGTCTGTTCCCTGTATATTTACTGGTACTGTGACTGTTTTTGAAGCGCAACAGGCCGTGTTCCCACATTTCTGATGCCGAAGTCATTGTTTTTTTGTTGTTTTTTTTATTTAAGTTTTTGTAAAGGGTATACATGTCATTACAGCATTGCATTGTTTACATTTTCATCACCTTCCCTTTTTTTTGTTCTTTGACAACATTGGAAGAATAATTATTACAACACCCTTTTTTAAGTGAAAGAAAAAAAGAGAAATTAAAGAAAGAACAAAAAAAACAAGAAAAAACAAAAACAAAACAAAAGAACAAAAAAATAAATAAATTTAAAAAATAAATAAATTTTTAAAAAAATGAAAGAGCATCTGAGTAGCTTTGGAACAAAGAGAGGCGCCATTAAATGAAATGGTATTTGTCAAAGATTAGATCTGATGGAAGACACATATGCATTCCAGGGTTGCCAAAAGTTCAAGAACCCATCCATGTCCTGTCTCAGTCCGAATGTCAACTTTTCCATCGAGTAAATGTCTTGAATCACGTTAATCCAATCTTCAGGTGTAGGACAGTCCTTCAACATCCATTTTTTAGTTAGAGCTTTTTAACTTGCCAAAATTAAAACAGTGAATAAGTATTTTTCTCCTCGTCTTTTCAGTGATTCCAGTAGTAAACCCAAATACAAAGTTACAAAAGAAAAGAGGACTGTTATTTTGAATGTTTTCCCCAATATTGTCTGTACATTGGTCCAATATTGGTGGATAACTGGGCATGACCAAAACACATGAATGATTTGCAGTCTCTTCACCACACGAGCGCCAACAATTCAACCCCTTACGAGTAAATTTGTTTTGTGCAGGTGTTCTGAAAAATCTTACCAAATTTTTCCATCCAAATTCTCTCCACTGCAGGGATGAGGTACTTTTCCATTGTTGTTTATTTAGCTTTCCCCATATTTCCAGTTTTAAATTGAAATTCCCCTCTTTTTCCCATCTCTCTTTTTTATATGATGTGTTGTCTCCTTTTAAGTCTTGAAGACCTTGGTATATTTTAGAAATGTATCTGATCCCTGGGATCCCTTTATATGCCATTAAGAAGACCTTCAGAACACCTGACTGGGCCCTTTCCAAATCCTCCTTTTTAAGTATTTTGTTTATGTGGTGTCTAAGCTGAAAGAACCTGTAAAGGTCTTGATTTATTAGACCTTGTTTTTCAAATCTTCAAAACTTCTTAAAATTTGCCCTTTAAAAAAATCGTAATATTTTATCAGTCCGTTCTCTTTCCACTTTTTAAATCTAGTGTCTGTTTTATTAGGAGTAAAGTTTTGATCATAGGCAATCCATTGCAGTAATCAATAGGGTTCTTTAGTTTGATTCTCTCTATCTTAAACCAAATTTTTAGCGGGGTCTCTATCCACGGGTTAGTGTTATTCAAAATTAGGTAAGGCGTTGTTCCCTATTATCGCCTGTAGGGGGATGTCACTTGTTACTTGGCATTCCATTTCCTTCCATAGTGCAGTGTAGACTGGGTTACATATCTCTACTAAAGTTTTAATTTGTGCGGTTTTAAAATAGTCCCTGATATTTGGCAGCGCGAGCCCACCTTTGTCTTTGTTTAGCTGTAGGGTTCTATATCTGATTCTAGGTCTCTTGCCCTGCCATATGAATCTTGAGATCCTTCTGTCCAGTTCTTGCCATGTTTTTTTGGGAGGTTCTACCTGTATTGTTTGGAAAAGGTATAGAAGACGTGGAAGTATATTCATTTTGACTGCTTCAGTTCTTTGTGCGGTACCCAAGAATGGTATCATATTCCATCTTGCTAGATCTGCTTTTATTTTTGCCATCAGTGGATCATAGTTGTGTTATAATTTTGTTGAGTTGTTTCGGGATATTGACCCCCAGATATTTCATAGATTCCATCTCCCAGTTAGTTTTGATTTTGCTTAGTAAATATTGATTTGGGTCATAGTTGAATGTTAAAACTTGGGTTTTATGCATGTTTAATTCGTACCCCGATAAATCTCCATACTCTGAAAAAACTAGATTAGTTCTGGAAAAGAGGTGTCTGGCTGCCCCAGGTATATTAAAATGTCATCAGCAGAGAGTGCTATTTTATGTTCCTTCTGACCAAGTGTAATACCTTGAATTTTTTGATTCTGTCTTATCCACTGGCTCAGAGATTCTATGAAGATTGCAAAGAGCAGTGGAGACAAGGGGCAGCCCTGACGACATCCTCTTTCCAGTTCAAAAGATGATGATAATTTACCGTTAATCCTTATTTTTAGCTGTTGGTTTTTTATATAATGCCTGGATAGTTCTAATGAAGTTGTTATGAAAATTGAAACTGGATAAGATTCTATATAGGAAAGACCAGTCAACCGAATCAAATGCTTTTTCAGCATCTAATCCCAATATGGCTGCATTCAAGTTATATTTTTTTATATGATGAATTATGTGTAAAGTGCGTCTAATGTTGTCTTGTGTCTGTCTTTGTCTTATAAAACCTGTTTGGTCTAAATGAATTAAGTCTGTCAGTATATTTTCTAACCTTTTGGCAAGGATAGTGGTAAAAAGCTTATAGTCCTGATTTAACACACTGATTGATCTGTAGTTGGAGCAGTCTAGTTTATCCTTTTCAGGTTTAGGTATGACTGCGATGACCCCTTCTCTCCAGGAGGGGGGGATTTCCCCTGTGTGGAGGACATAGTTAAATGTTTTCAGGAGAAGAGGAGATAGTTGCTGTTTAAAGGTTTTGTACCACTCTGCTGTATAGCCATCTGCTCCTGGGGATTTGTTAGCTTTAAGTTTCATAATTGCTTTTTCTAATTCTTTAGGTTGTATTTCTGACAGTAGTGTTTTATTTTGTGACTCAGTAAGTTGGGGAAGGTTTAATGTGTTTAGGAATGCTTCGGATGCGTTTTTATGTTTTTTGAGGGAGTACAAGTTCTTGTAGTAGTTCTCGAAGCTTTTAAGAATATCCTGAATTCTAAATTTTATTTCCTTTGATACTGTGTCTCTGATTTTGTAGATTGCTCTCTCCGTTTGTTGTTTCCTCAATTTATAGGCTAGTAATTTTGCCGATTTGCTGCCTGTTTCATAGTATTTTTGTTTCAGAAATGTAAGTTTCTTCTGGATTTCTATTGTGTAGATCTCATTTATTTGTTTTTTAATTTCCTTAATTTTGAGCGAGTCAGAATGAGTGTTGTCTTTGTGCTCTTTTTCTAGGTTCTTAAGTTCTGACTCTAATGTGATTAGTTTTTCTTGTCTTAGTTTCTTTTGGATTGCCAGTTTTGCGATAATCTTTCCCCTTATTACAGCTTTGCATGTGTCCCACAGTATCAAAAGGGATACTTCTCCATTATCATTTTCTTCCAAATATCTGAGAGTATCTGATTCCAATTCATCTTTCAGTGGTCCTTTCAGCACATTTGAATTTAACCTCCAAGAAAATGTATTATTTGTGTATTTTTGGATACTTAAGTCCATATAGATCGGACTGTGGTCAGAGAGATCCATCAGTCCTATTTTACATGTTTTTACTCTTCCAATGTCTCTATTAAACATAAAAAAAATAGTCAGTCCTTGAGTATGATGAATGTGGTGCTGAGTAAAATGTATAATCTTTTACACTGGGGTTGAATTCCCTCCACACGTCACAGATTCCTATTTCTTTTAGTAGCATCCGAGTTTTTCTACTTTGAGTGTTATTTTGATGTGGAGAATTACCTGATGCATCCCAGTATGGATTCAGTCTTAGATTGAAGTCTCCACCACATATCACTAAACCTTGGGCTTTAGTTATCATTAGGTCAAATACATTTTTATAAAATTTCCATTTAGCCCCTGGAGGTGCATATACATTCAGCAGGGTGATATCTTCTCCCTTTAGCCGTCCAAGTACCATACAGAATCTCCCTTCTTTATAGTTGTGTTCTGATTTTTTTTCAAATATAATTTTGGTTGAGATCAGTGTCGCTACTCCTCTCCTCCTCCCTGACTTATATGAAGATGAAGAGATCATTTTAAACCCTTGTCTATTGAGTTTAGTGTGCTCCACATCTGTTAGGTGGGTTTCCTGTAAAAATATTATTCCTGCTTTGTCTTTTTTCATTTTGCCTAGAATCTTGGATCTTTTAACTGGATTCAGGATCCCTTTTACATTATATGAGATTATTTTGGTTACACCCTGTTTCTCCATTGTGTTGTCTTATTTAGTATAACAGTGTGGTGGCCCTCTTTTATGCTACTCAGAAACTGAAAGAACAATAAGAACATAAAAAACATTAAGAACATAGTATATAAAACTTTAAAACAAAAAACTGACAAAAGATCTTCCTGAGCTGAGGTCTTTTTAGTGACCTTAGAAGAGCCTTGATGGTGTGTTGGCTCTGAGGGTCATTCCTCAACCTCCGTTACGTGCTGAGGGCCCTCTCTTACCCCTGTAAGTTGTCCCATGTTTTTAACATGAATTTCAGATCCCAATCCGAACTTGTAATTTTTTTTTAATTTTTTTTTTTAATACCTATACCCTATGAAATTGTGCGCAACCTCCCACCACCATCGCAGCAAACAGTCACGTTAATACAGTATTTGTTAGTGTGGAGTGATCATATGGTTCATTGTCACATTTCTATTTTAACAAATTTTTTTTTTAAAGACTTATTTGTTTCTAATATTATGTCTGTTCCATGAAATGTTTTACCACTTGCTGAATCTGCATCTTCTTTAATGTTTGTTACCTTGTAGGAGGAGGGTTGGATGAGCAGATTGACTAAAAATATCGTTATTCTCTCCTGTAAACGGCCAGTTTTTCCTTATAGCTCTGGCGCTGGGTTTCCCGCTGCTGGCCCGTGAATTTTGAGGGTCTCTGTGTGGACCACGATTGAGCCTTGATTCTTTCGATCGGGTCTGCTGCGGGTTTATACACCGTTACCGGGAATCCTCTTCTCGCCATATGGTTGCTTCTTCCGACGAGTTGTAGAGACACGTCTCATCCCCGTAAAAAACCCGCAGCTTCGCCGGAAAGGGACTCTGAAAGCGCAGCTTCTTCTCTCGTAGTACCTCTTTAGCGTCGTTGTATTCCTGATGCTTTTTAAGGACCTCTGGGGCGTAATCGTGTTCCACGAAAACTTTTCTCTCTTGGTGCATAAATCCTTTTTTCTGCCAAGCCAGTCTTACAACCTCTTCTTTTATTCTGGAGTTGGAGAACTTCACCACCACCGATCTTGGTGGCGCTTCCGCCGCCGGCCTAGGGGCTAATGTACGGTGCGCCCTTTCAGTACCTCTTTAAAAACAACATTGCTGAGAAAGCAACACTTTTGCTTAGTTTCTTCATCTTGAGCAACAATACGAAGACTGCTTGATCTGGCAACTCTGCTCGCAGCAACGTAAAATTGGCCATGGCTGCAGAAATCTGTTGTGCAGAAAACACGAACGCGCTGTAAAGACTGGCCCTGTGTCTTTTTCACCTTGCCGTTTGAGCCATATGACATCATAAAGACATATTAGTCTAGGCATCGTGAGTGATGGTATATTTGACATCATAAAGACACATTTGTCTATGTGCTGTCATATCGACATATCTTTATGACAGCATTGCGAGTCCCATGATGCCTGAGTTCATAGGATGTCCTATGATGACCAGACAGAGATCATAGGCTGTCCTATGATGTCCTATAAACATGACAGACACACACACAGACACACAGAAATTTCTTTCTTTCAAAGACACACACCGAGACAGAGATTTCTTGCTTTAATAGAGTGATGATAGATAGAATAGAATAGATATATGACGGCATTGCGAATCCTATGACGCCTGAGTTCATAGGATCATCACAGGACATCATGCAGACATCATAGGCTGTCCTCTGAAATCCTGAGATCATAGGATCATCATAGGTCATAGCAAGTGCTATGATCGTGAGTGATACCTGCCATTTTGACGACATTGATCGTGAGACACCTGTCTATATGTGTCTATGATATCACCTGTCAATATGTCAATATAACATCATATAGACATCATATCTTTATGACGGCTTCATGAGTCCTATGATGCCTTAGATCATAGGATCATCATAGGACACCATGCAGACATCATAGGCTGTTCAATGTCCTACGATCATGACACACAGATTTCTTGAATTTATAGATAACAATAAAATAATAATAATAATAATAATAATAATAATAATAATAATAATCGTCTGTCAGCCTCCGTCGGTCTATGATGACCATGGAAGAGAATCCTAAACGTCTACTCTGCTGGAACAGCACCGCCTGTGGCTGGACAGGCCGATGCGTGAATGGCAGTCCCTGTCACACAGGTCGCACTTGTGGGTGGTCTCCGTGCTGCTGGGTCTGTGGCGGTTCTCCCTGCGGGTCCTTTTTTCAACTGCTGCAGCAGTCAGTCTCTCTTCACCCGCCTTGAGCTGTCTGGTCAGGGTGCCTCTCCATTTGGAGCGGTCCGTTGCAAGGTCCTCCCAGTGCTCTGTGTTGATCTCCAGGGCCTTCATGTCTCTCTTGCAGATGTCTCTAAAGCGCAGCTGTGAGCGGCCAACGTCTCTCCTGCCAGTTGCCAGTTCTCCGTAGAGGACGTCTTTGGGGATTCTGCCATCCTCCATACGGTGAACGTGGCCTAGCCAGCAGAGCCTGCGCTGCCTGAGTAGAGTGAACATGGAGGGAAGGCCGGTGCGGGACAGAACTTCTGTGTTGGGCACTTTGTCCTGCCAGGATATGTCCAGGATGTGGCGAATGCAGCGCAAGTGGAAGGAGTTCAGTCTCTTTTCCTGCCAGGAGTATGTTGTCCACGTCTCACTCCCATAGAGCAGTGTGCTGATGACGCAGGTGTTGTACACTGCCATCTTCGTCTTGACAGAGAGTTTGGGATTCTCCCACAATCGTGTGGTGAGGCGAGCGAGTGTGAAGGCTGATTTTCCAATCCTCTTGTTGATCTCTGTATCAAGGGAGAGGTTGTTGCTGATCATGGACCCCAGGTACGTGAACTGATTCACGACCTCCAGCTCGTAGTCATCGATGGTGATGGTTGGTGGTGCTTCCGTGCCTTGCACCACGACGTTAGTCTTCTTCAGGATGATGGTAAGCACGAAGTCCTTGCATGCCTGGGAGAAGCGGTCCATCAGGGTCTGAAGGTCCTGCTGTGTGTGGGTTGCGACTGCAGCGTCGTCTGCAAACAGCATGTCTCTGATTAGAGCCTCGCGTACTTTGGTTCTGGCTTTCAGGCGGGCGAGGTTGAAAAGCCTGCCTTCAGATCTTGTGTGCAGGTAGATTCCCTCTGTTGCTGTGCTGAAGGCATGCCTCAGGAGCATAGCAAAGAAAATCCCAAAGAGGGTTAGCGCAAGTACACAGCCCTGTTTCACTCCGCTGCGTATGTTGAATGGCTCTGAGACGTTGCTATCGTGCTGCACTATCCCCTGCATGTTGGTGTGAAATGATTCGATGAGGCTTTGCAACTTTGGTGGGCATCCTATCTTTGGCAGGATCTTGAAAAGGCCCTCTCTGCTGACCAGATCGAACGCTTTGGTGAGGTCGATGAAGGCGACGTACAGGGGCATGTTCTGTTCTCTGCATTTCTCCTGGAGTTGGCGGATGGAGAATATCATGTCTACCGTCGATTGCTCAGCGCGGAAGCCACACTGAGACTCGGGGTAGACACGTTCGGCAAGCTTCTGTAGACGAACGAGAACAACTCGTGCGTAGACTTTGCCAACAATGCTGAGGAGGGAGATGCCCCTGTAGTTGTTGCAGTCACTTCTCTCCCCTTTGTTTTTGTAGAGGGTGATGATCTTGGCATCCCTCATGTCCTGTGGTACGGCACCTTCCTTCCAACACTGGCAGAGGACGTCATGCAATGGCAGCAGTAGGGCGGTCTTGCAGTGCTTGATCAGGTCAGGGGGTATGCCATCGTTGCCGGGTGCCTTGCCAGCGGCCAAGCTATCAATGGCCTTGCTGAGTTCATCGATGGTTGGCTCGGCGTCAAGTTCGTCCATGGATGGCAGGCAGTCGATGGCATCAAGGGCTGACGGTGTCACGGTGTTCTGTCTGGAGTAGAGGTCGGAGTAGTGTTCCACCCATCTCTCCATCTGCTTGTTCTTTTCTGTGATCATCTCCCCAGTGGAGGATTTGAGGGGGGCCGTCTTGCTCTGAGCCGGACTAAGTGCTTTCTTGATGCCATCGTACATACCACGGATGTTCCCTGTTATGGCAGCGGTTTGAGTATCTTGGCTGAGCTGAGTCCAGTACTCGTTGGCACAGCGCCGAGCAGTCTGCTGAACTTTGCTTCTCCCAGCCCTGAGAATCTGGAGATTCTTCTCGTTTGGGTACTTCTTGTACTCAGCAAGTGCTGTGAGCGCTTGGTTTCAATGACGGGGGTCATCTCGGTAAACTTGGCATCAAACCAGTCCTGTGACTTCGAGGTCTTCCTTCCAAAGGTAGCCAAGGCTGTGCGGTGGATGGTGTTTTGCAGCTCTTCCCACTTCTGCTTTGCAGGTTCTCCTTCTTGTGGTACACCAAGTTCCTTCTCAGAGGTGGAGGCAAACTGCTCAACAAGTTCTGGTTGAGCCATCTTGCTGGTGTCAATCCGTGCCTTTCCAGGCTGTCTAGCATGATGGAATTTCTTCAGCTGCAGCTTGACCTTGCAACACACCAATTTATTTATTTAGCGAATGCAAAGTCCTTAAGCCAAGCAGTTGCCTCCTGGTTTGCTGTATGGAGGGTGTGTAATCCTCCTTCCAGTCTTTGGAGCGGGCAAACCTCTATGATGTGTTCCATTGTTTGCTCCTCTCCACATGCGCACAGTGGGCTAGGGCTACTGCCCCATCTGTGAAGGCTGGCCAAGCAGGGGCCATGTCCAGTCCTGAAGCGATTGAGTGTAGACCACTGTCTCCTTGGGAGGTTGGTGCCCGGGACCTGTTGGTTGGGGTTTATCACCAGCTGTTTGTTTGGGACCTCCTTGGTCTCCTATTCCTCTTGCCAAGCTGTCTGGATGGTAAAGTCAGCTGGGGGAGGGTTTTTCCAAATCGGCCGTCTGGATGAAAGTCGGGCAGTGGGTGGGGTGTAGATATCTGCATGGATTGGCAAGTGAGGAAAATCTTTAACTTTTTGGAGCATCCTTTGAGTTAATGCTGCTCGCCGGATGTGTGGAGGGGCTATGTTTGACAGTACAGAGAGCCAGGGGAGTGGTGTTGAGTGGATTGTTCCAGTTATAGTTCTCATGGTTGAGTTGAGCTGGGTGTCTACATGGTGTGTGTAAGATGACCTGGACCAGACAGGGGCACAATATTCTGCTACAGAGTATGAAAGGGCCAGTGCTGAGGTGCGCAGGTTGGAGACTGCCGCCCCCCATTTTGCACCAGCGAGCTTGCAGAGCAGGTTGTTTCGTACCTTCACCTTAGCAGCCGTCCCCTTTAGATGTTCCTTGAAGGATAAGGTCCTATCAAGGGTCACTCCAAGATAAGTTGGATTTGGGGCATGCTTAAGCTTGAGTCCGCTCAGGTGGATGTTTAGTTCTCTGACAGCTTTTGCATTGTGGAGATGGAATACACTGGAGACGGTTTTTGCTGGGCTTGGTTTTAGGCGCCAGATTTTGCAGAACTGGTCCAGTTTGGCAAGATCTTCCGTGAGCACCCGTTCCAGTGGTTCAAAGTCTGGTGCTTGGAATGCCAAACAGATGTCGTCTGCATAGATGAATTTGCGGGATTTTGTAGTAGGCAGGTTGTTTATGTAGAGGTTGAACAGAGTTGGAGCTAGAACTGAGCCTTGTGGGAGTCCGTTTTTCTGCATTCTCCATGCACTGTCTTCTGACTGAGGTGGACTCTGAACCTTCGGTTGGTCAGCAGGGTTTTTATAATTGCTGTTGCCCAAGCAGGGATCGCCTTTATAAGTTTCAGGAGGAGGCCTTTGTGCCAGACCGTATCATAGGCGGCTGTAAGATCGAGAACCACAGCCCCTGTCTTCAGTCTGCTCTCGAAGCCATTTTCGATGAAGGTGGTTAGGGCCAGTACTTGTTCTCCTGTACTGCGGTCCTTGCAGAAACCTGCTTGATCCACACTTAGAATATCCTCTATTTCTGGGGAAATGCGTTGCAGTATTAGGTGCTCCATGATTTTGTAAGGAACGCTGAGTAGGGAGATTGGGCGGTAGCTTGCTGGTAGTTTGTGGTCTTTGCCAGGTTTTGGGATGGCAATGACCTTTGCTGTCCGCCATTTCTTTGGGATCGAGTTTGTTTGTGTGATCCTTGTGTAGAATTGTGTCAACCAGGTTAGGGCTCGGGGGCCAAGATTTTTCATGAATTCTGGGAAGATGTTATCGTATCCTGCTGCCTTTCCACATTTCAGGCCCTGTAGGACTTTCTCCAGTTCAGCAGCCTCGAAGGGTTCAGGGTTCGTTTCCTCTACAGGCACTTTTTTGGTGTTTTCTTAGCTCAGTTGTAACTGCTCTTCTGGTGTCTTTGTCTTGGGGTGCTTTGGCGATAGTCAGTAGGTGGGATGCAACTTGGTTGGGTGTGACGGATGCTCGGCTTTGGCTAGGGGGCTTCTGTGCAGCTCCTAGGCGACGGATGAGGCTCCAACATTTCCTGCTAGAGTGGGTAAAGCTCCGGTCAGCAACTGTCTCCTCCCATTTCTTTCGCCGGGCTGTATTTAGCGATTCAATGAGATGGTCTGCTATCTCTGGGTCCCCTGATGTTTGATAGGATTGTAGGAGGGCAGCACATTCTCCGTCCAAACATGGGACATAGAGGGGTCGGTAGCCTCGTGGGATTGCAGTATGGGCAGCCTTGAAGATTGCGCTGCAGAAGCGGTTGTATGCTTCATCTACAGTGATGGTGTGGAGTGGGATGGTAACAACGCTCCGGTCCAGAGTTTCACTGAATTTCTTCCAGTTGGCTTTGCGGAAGTTCCAGCGCATCTTCCTTGGGCTGTATATGACTGGAAGTTGTAGGCCAATGTGAACAAGCAGGGGCCAGTGTTGGCTGTGTGGAAAATCATCAAGAATGAGGATCTGTGTAGGATATGGCTCCCCATTCAAAGAGCTGACCCAACACAGGTCAGGAGAGTAGTCCTTCTTCCACCTAGCAGAGTGGAAGGTTCCTCTTTGTTTGGGGTCATATATCAAAGCGAGGTCATTTCTGGATGCCCAGTCTGAAAGTGCCTCCCCATCATTGTCCACTGCTGGGTACCCCCAGTCAGGGTGATGGCTGTTAAAGTCCCCCACATAGATGGCAGGGTGGGGTAGGGTGGGTAAGACCTGCAGATCCCAGTTGGCATTAGGGGGCTTGTACACATTGACAATATGGAAGCCACCAATGATTATGATGTCTGAGAAATGTGTTGTTATCAGGTGATTTGCTTCAACTATGTCAGAACGCACATAGGTGGCACGTCCATGTTTAGCATGTAGAACATAGCACAGGAGGTCAAAGCCTTTGATGGTGAAGCGGCCAGCTTCCTCTGTGCCAATATGAGTCTCTTGGAGGCAGATTACATCAATCGAATGTTGGAAGGCGAGGACTTCAATAAGGCTTCGCTTGGCTGCAGATAGGCCTTCAACGTTTAGTTGTAATATGCGAAGGGCAGATCCTACCACAAAGTGCTCTTGGGGCTGTTTGCTTTCGGCTTTAGGACTGTGACTAGGATTCTTCTTTGACTTGGCACAGAGGCGTCGTCTCTTCAAATTTAGTCTGCTGGTAGGATCATTAGCTTCCCTAGGCGAGCCCGGGTACTGGCGGAGGGCGCGACAAGAACGCTGATCCATTGCCCCCCACAACACACCAATGAATGGTCTGTGTCGCAATCTGCACTCTGGAACGAACGGGTGATTAGCACGTTCTTCATTGAGGTGCGCCTGGTCAGGATCAAGTCCAGCTGGTGCCAATGCTTTGAGCACGGATGTTGCCAGGAAACCTTGTGTTGGGGCTTGGTCTTGAAGAACGAGTTTGTGATGCACAGATCGTGATATGTGCAGAACTCGAGCAGCCGCTGTCCGTTGTCATTCATTCTGCCCACGCCAAAAGGTCCAAGACAGGAGGGCCAGGAGTCGTGGTCAGCACCCACTCTGGCATTGAAGTCTCCAAGGAGAATGAGTTGTTCAGAGTTGGGGATGATCCTGACAGTTGTTGCGAGATTCTCGTAGAACTCGTCCTTTGCCTCTGGTGTGGCTGTCAGTGTTGGGGCATACACTGACGAGGGTGACTGGGCCTTGAGTGGTGTTCAGGCGGAGGGTGAGGAGTCGTGCAGAGCCAGTGCTGCCCGGTTCCACCATCTTCAGCAAGGTGTTCTTCACTGCGAAGCCCACTCCGTGTTCCCTGTATTCGTCACTGCCCTTTCCCTGCCAGTAGAACATGTAGTCCTTCTCTCTCAGTGTGCCTGCATCAGCCAACCGTGTTTCCTGGAGAGTGGCGATATCCACTCCCAGTCTCTTCAGCTCATTATTGATGATGGCAGTCTTCCTGGTGTCGTTGATGTCCTTGAGGTTAGCAGCGAGTCCTGTCATCATAGTGCGGACATTCCAAGTTCCCAGTTTTAGAGTTGGTCTCTTTTGTTTTATTGTCTTGCCTGGTGCGAAGGTTCTCAGCCTGCTGTTCGGATTTCTCCTCATCCCCATGCACCCAATGAGGAAAGCAAGCTGTGGCGGGACAACACCTTATTGGCTGGGGGCTGCCCAGCTTGAGGCGGGCGGTAGCTGTCCAGTGAGATCCGATGATCCCTCCCACTGTCGGGAACAACCCCTGGTGCCGCGCTCTACGCCAATTGAGCGGTGGCTTATAACCGGTAACTGTCATTCCCCGTGTTTTGTCTACGCCAAAGGCGAAGCTGGAGTGTCCTCTCCAGTGATCCGGTGTTCTACCTTCCAGCGTTGAGCGTTGGTAGGATTCAAGCCTGGGCAGGAAGATATGGAGGACAAGATGTTGCCCATGCAGCATGTCCCCCCTCTCCACGTCACTAATGAATCCAAAGGAACAGCAGGGCTGCTACAGTTTGGCACCAGCGCCATCGCAGGAGCTGCCAGAACGATGTTGAGCACAACAGAGAACTGCCTTAGGGGCTCCGACTCCGGATCTTTCCTCAGGGTTGACTCCCGAAACCTTTCCCGTGACCGGGTATGCCGCAAGGCAGCGGAGGTTTGAAATCAGGGTTTACCTTCCCCTAGATGGGCTACCTTCCCAGGTTGACGAGCCACCATCTACCCGAAGCATCTGGTTTTAAGGCGCCAGAGATCCGCCCTCGCCCCTTCTCCTATTAGTAAAAGCAGTTTCGCCGGGCTTAGAGACTAAACCACACAGGCAGGCTAGGAGTTGGACTTAGTTGTCAGAGGCTTTTCGAGACGCACGCCATAAGGAGCATTTTATGAGCACTGGGAGCTTAACCCCAGTGCCGCTCCTGGCTATGACAACCTTGGAACCAATAATAATAATAATAATAATAATAATAATAATAATAATAATAAACAAAAAACAGTAAACAATAATAACACTGGTAAACACCAAATTTATAGGGTTTTTTTATTTATTTAGGACAGTTTTGATGTGCTGAATCCAAAAGTCACGTTGGTTTTGCTCAATCAGGTCAACTTTTGGAATTATGGCCACATGTCATTTTGTTTTGTTTTTTTACATGTATGGGTATTTTCGCTTTATATGATGCAAAATTCTTTTTTATGTCTTGAAATTTTCTGAATTTTGAACAATGATGAGATAACAATCAATTTACATGTACTTACATTTAAAAGGTAACTACATACACAGTACTAAGTTCTAAGTACAGGTTTTTACTTAGCACCTGATTGAGAGAAATGGATGTCATTTTCAGATTCAATGGTGCAAAACTGTCTTAAATCGTTTGAAAAAAACAGACAACTTACAAAAAAATAATTTTTGTAACCCTGTGTAATAATTAAACCTACAAGCAGGTGTAAGCGGGCCATCGCTCTCCCTACGCGCCTGCGGGACCTGGTGCTCGTCGTGCTTTGCTGGCTCGGAAACTTTCCCGTTGTCTGCACGTTGGCTGCACGGTGGCGCAGTGGTTAGCACTGCGGCAGCACAGTTTACCCTTGGCCGGGGGATTGTGGGGATCGTGGGCTCGTGGGTTCGATCCCAGCCCCTGACCAACAGTGATCTGTGTGGAGTTTGCATGTTCTCCCCGTGTTGCGTGGGTTTACTCCGGGATTTCTCCGGTTTCCTCCCACATGCCAAAGACATGCATGTTAGGTTAATTGGCTGTTCTAAATTGTCCCTAGATATCTGTTTCCTATAGGCCCTTAGAATAGAGGGTTAGTATTAATGAAAGCGCTTTGAGTGGTCTTTGTGACTAGAAAAGCGCTATATAAGTGCAGGTTAGTTAGTTAGTAGTTAGTTGTCGTAGCAAATGCTGCTTGAGTGTGATAGAGTAGCCTCGTCACTGACTGCAGGCATACAAACACTCAGACTGCTATATGCACACGCACTTACACACAACTATGTATTGTGGGTGATTTGCTAGCTTAAGTGACGTGCACACATACACACGCAGAAACTTGCGCTTTCGCCTGCCATACTCCAGCTTACTTTAGTGATCATGAAGGGATTGTATGCTCTTTTGAAGATAAAAATTTACAATTAGGCAATTTGAAACAAGAATTTGCTTTATAATGGTAACCGCTTTACATTGCATATTTAGGATCAATTGATTTAAACTAGTGCATACCCATGCATGCCCATAGAAACTAAGTATAAGCAAGTATGGTGGATCGTCACTTCCTTGTGGTAACGTATCGTCACTTCCTGTTTTGCTGTCTGCCTGTGTGGTTTGCTTTGTGGTTTGCTCTCTAGCCACTAGCTATGGCTACTAGCTCTCTTTCCTCTCCTCCTCTGGTGTGCTCTCTCTGTCAGATGTTTAGCTACACCTCTGCCTCTTTTAGCGATAACGGTAAATGTAATAAATGTTGTCTTTTTGAGGCACTCGAGGCGAGGTTGTCTGATTTGGAATCCCGGCTCCGCTGCATTGAAACACCGTCTGCGCCAGTTAATCTTGACGGACGCCCACTAGCTGCAGCGGAGCTAGCTAGCTTAGGTCCCACTGTCAGCGGTTCCCCGGCTCTCCTCAGCAGCGAGGAGACTGGGTGGGTGACGGTGAGAAGGAAGCCTAGTCGCAAAGCCCCGGTACACCACCAACCTGTTCACGTTTCTAATCGTTTTTCCCCGCTCAGCGACACACCCGCTGAGGAAAAAACTCTGATCATTGGCGACTCTGTAGTCAGAAACGTGAACCTAGAGACTCCAGCGGCCATAGTCAAATGTATTCCTGGGGCCAAAGCAGGCGACATCGAGTCAAATTTGGAAATGCTGGCTAAAAGTAACTGTAATTATTCCACAATTGTTATTCACGCCGGCATTAATGACATCCGTCTCCGGCAGTCGGAAGTCACGAAACTTAATATAGAATCGGTGTGTGACTTTGCAAAAACGATGTCAGCCACTGTAGTATTCTCTGGGCCCCTCCCCAATCTGACCAGTGATGACATGTTTAGCCGCTCGTCATCCTTGAACCGCTGGCTGTCTGTGTGGTGTCCTAAAAATGACGTGGGCTACATTGACAATTGGAGCTCTTTTTGGGGAAAACCTGGTCTTATGAGACGAGACAGCATTCATCCCACTTTGGATGGTGCTTCTCATTTATCTAACAATCTGGCATCTTTTTTATCCAAATTTCCAAAACCATGACTACTCAGAGTTGGGACCAGGAAGCAGAGTCGCAGTCTTACACGCCTCTCTGCAGCTCCTCTTCATCCGCCACCCCTCAGCTTAGCCCCTGTCTTCCCCATCAGAGAATCGTTGTCTGTTCCCGCCAAAGTGAATAAAAATATAATGTATAAGCATCCCAAAGTGATAAAGCAATATATTGGTAAAACTCAAATTAAACATAAAGCCTCTAAATTGAATGATTTGGCCTCTGTTCCTCCTCATAATTTAAAAATTAAATGTGGTTTATTAAATATTCGGTCTCTAACTCCCAAGTCTCTGTTAGTCCATGATTTGTTAAATGATCATCAGATTGATTTAATTTCCCTTACAGAGACTTGGTTAGGACAAGAGGATTATGTTGGTTTGAATGAATCAACTCCCTCTGGTTATTTAAACTGTCAAAATCTCAGAAGTTCTGGTCGTGGAGGAGGAGTAGCAACAATTTACCATTCCAAATTACTAGTTAATGTAAAGCAAAAAACATGTTATAATTCCTTTGAGGGCCTGGTCCTCAGTATTGGGCACTTTAGCAATTTTAGGTTAAACCCAATTTTATTTGCCATAGTTTATCGTCCCCCATCAACCTACTCAGAATTTTTATCCGAATTTGCTGATTTCTTAGCTGATTTAGTGCTGAAATCTGATAGAATAATTATAGTAGGGGACTTTAATATACATGTGGATGTAGATAGTGACTGCCTTAATGTGGCATTCAATTCAATATTAGATTTGATTGGGTTTTCTCAGAAAGTAGGAAATTCTGCTCATTACCTCCACCATACATTGGACCTTGTTCTGACATATGGCATAGAAATAGAAAATCTTGTAGTGTCTCCTCATAACCCTGTACTGTCAGACCATTGTCTGTTAACCTTTGATTTTACTATTTCTGACTATTTGGCTCCTAAAGAAAAATATTATTACAGTAGATGCCTCTCAGATGATGCTGTTTCCAAATTTATGCAGATTGTTTCCTCTATGCCATGTGTCAACACAATGGAAATAAGCTATAGACAGCTTACTCCTTCTGTAATTGATAACATGGTGGATAGTGTTTCAGCTTCTCTGCATCAGACTCTAGACTTGGTGGCCCCCTTAAAAAAGAAAAAGTCTAATCAGAGATTTCTAACTCCTTGGTTCAACACAGAAACTCGTACCTTAAAACAGAAGACGCTTCAATTAGAAAGAAAATGGCGCTCAACTAATTTAGATGAAATCTATTTAGCTTGGAGAAATCATCTTTTAATTTATAAAAAATCTCTTAGAAAAGCTAGAATGAGTTATTACTCTGCATTAATAGAAGAGAACAAGAATAATCCCAGGTTTCTTTTCAGTACTGTAGCCAGGTTGACAAAGAGTCAGGACTCTGTCAATCCTAGCATTCCCTTAGAGCTTACTAGTCAGGACTTTATGAACTTTTTCAATAATAAAATTTCATCCATCAGAGATAAAATCAATCAGATTCTTCCCACAGTTAACTTAAATACTGTAACTACTACAACTCCTTCTATTGATGTCTGTCTTGATGAGTTTACTCCAATCGACCTTTGTGAGTTAGACAAAATAGTTTCCTCATCCAAACCTTCAACTTGTCTTTTAGACCCTATTCCTACCAGGTTATTTAAAGAAGTCTTCCCACTTATTGGTAGCTTTATTCTTCATATAATCAATTCTTCATTAACTTTAGGTCATGTACCGCAGGCTTTTAAAACGGCTGTAATTAAACCCTTACTCAAAAAGCCAACGCTAGATCCAGGAGCTTTAGCTAAATATAGACCAATCTCTAATCTCCCTTTCATTTCAAAAATCTTAGAAAGAGTTGTTGCTGCGCAATTATTTGACCACCTACAGGGAAATGGTTTACTTGAAGAGTTTCAATCTGGGTTTAGAATCCATCATAGTACTGAAACAGCCTTAGTGAAGGTCACTAACGACCTCCTCATTGTATCTGATAATGGACTAGTTTCTGTACTTGTCTTTTTAGACCTTAGTGCAGCTTTTGATACTATCGATCATAATATTCTACTTGATAGATTAGAACACTATGTTGGACTTAATGGAACTTCATTGCAATGGTTTAGATCTTATTTATCTGATAGGTTCCAGTTTGTTCATGTAAATAATGAGTTTTCTTTCAACTCAAAGCTTAGTCATGGAGTTCCACAGGAATCTGTGCTAGGCCCTACTCTTTTTAGTTTATATATGCTTCTGTTAGGCAACATTATTAGAAAGCACTGTATACATTTTTATTGTTATGCAGATGACACACAATTATACCTGTCAATGAAGCCAGATGATACTAATCAATTAGCCAAGTTAGAAGCCTGTCTTAAGGAAATCAAAGCTTGGATGACTTGTAATTTCCTGCTATTAAATTCAGATAAGACTGAAGTCATTCTTGTTGGTCCAAAAAACCTTAGAAATTCCTTTCCAAATCAAACTTTCAGTTTGGATGCGGTTACTCTTTCTCTTAATAGCTCTGTGAGGAACCTTGGAGTTATTTTTGATCAGGATTTGTCCTTCAATTCACATATTAAATTTGTTTCTAAGACTGCCTTCTATCATTTGCGTAATATTGCCAAGATTAGGAGCATCTTGTCTCAGAGTGATGCTGAGAAACTGATCCACGCTTTTGTTAGCTCGAGATTAGATTATTGTAATTCTTTATTATCAGGCTGTCCTAAAACATCTTTAAAAAGTCTTCAGCTGATCCAAAATGCTGCAGCAAGAGTTTTAACAGGTACTAGAAAGAGAGATCATATCTCTCCGGTTCTGGCCTCCCTTCATTGGCTTCCCATAGAGTTTAAAATCCTTCTTCTCACTTACAAAGCTCTAAACAATCAGGCTCCTTTTTATTTAAAAGATCTGATACTACCATATTATCCTAACAGAGCACTACGCTCCCAAAATGCAGGATTACTTGTAATACCTAGAATCTCCAAAAGTACAATGGGAGGCAGAGCCTTCAGCTATCAAGCTCCTCTCCTGTGGAATCAGCTGCCAATCTGGATTTGGGAGTCAGACTCGATCTCTGTTTTTAAGAATAGGGCTAAAACCTACCTTTTTGATATAGCCTACAATTAGGGAGGGATCATGTGTTTCTGAACCCTCCCTTAGTTATGCTGCTAATAGGTTTAGTCAGCCGGGGGACCTCCAGTAATGCACTGGGCCTCACTCCTTTCCTCACTCTCTATGAAATACTTTTTTTTTTGCTGGTCATTAACATCGGTTTGTTCTCTCCCATAGATTGAGTCCCCACCGTGCTGTTTGCTCTCTACATGTCTGTTCTTTTCTTCTTCTCTATCCCCTCACCCCCCAGCCAGTCGCAGCAGATGATTGCCCCTCCCTGAGCCTGGTTCTGCTGGAGGTTTCTTCCTGTTAAAAGGGAGTTTTTCCTCTCCACCGTCGCCAAGTGCTTGCTCACAGGGGATCGCCTGATTGCTGGGGTCTTTCTGCAACTGTGGGGGTTCCCCCCTACAGTTGATAGTGCTATGAGATGACTGTTGTTGTGAAATGGCGCTATATAAATAAAGTTGAATTGAATTGAATTGAATTGAAAGTATTTCTGCATGCTCGCAGAAAGCAGGTGTAAGCAAGGGTGTAAGCAAGCACGTCAGCACTCGTTCAATGATGCCTGCCTTTGATCTTTGTTTGTGTCATAGTGAGTCGTATGGTAAAGACCATAGGACTCACTATGGTGAGTAACTATGACTCACCAAAGGGTCATGTCATAGTTAGTCCTATGACCATGAGTGATGACTGCTGTTGATCTTTGATGATTCCATCACCAAAGATCATAAGACTCACTATGGCATAGTGAGTCTTATGATCTTTGGTGATGTCACAGCGAGCGCTATGATGCCTGTGTTTGATCTTTGCTGATGTCATAGCGAGTCCTATATGTTTGCTGATTTCATCACAAGTCCTATGATCGTGAGTGATGCCTGCTTTTGATCTTTGATGATGTCATAGGGAGTCCTATGATCGTGAGTAATGCTTGCGTTAACGGTCGCCACTCTTAATAGACCTTGTACGTTTGGCCCCGTCCACAAAATTTTTTTTTGTGGGGGGGGGTCACATCTTTTTTCAGTTTATCTAAGTAGACACGTTTGGGGTGAGACTATTTTCCATCATGGAAAATTTGGCTTACATCGGACAAGTTTTTCCGAAGTTAGAGCTGCTTGATGTCTTAAGGGGAGGAGTCAAACTTCACCATGGCGCCCTGACCACACCTTTTGAGATTTTGACTTAAATTGGATAACTTTTAATGGCCAATGCCTATAGATGCCGCCATGTAAAAATGAGCTTAATCGAAATAGGTCCCTAGGACTAGTTCATTCAAATGCACGGGGTGCGTTTTCGCCGAATTGGCGGTGTGGCGACTTTGAGGTAAGATAGCGGCCTTCCTGTTGGCAGTAGGGTATCTGCCGCAATGATGTTTTTTGCATGTCTTGAGGTGATGCACACCTCACCCAAATTTTTTGCTCTATAGCAAAGTTTACAGTCGCCACTCTCCATAGACCTTGTACGTTTGGGGCAGGTGTCAGCAAGGGTGTAAGCAAGTACGTCAGCACTCGTTCAGTGACGCCTGCTTTTATTTTTGATGGTGTCATAGCGAGTCCTATGATCGGAAGTAATGCCTGCCTTTGATCACACACAGACACAGATTTTCTTGAATCACTCTATATCATGGTGTCTATATGATGTCATATAGACATCATGTAGAGATCATTGGCACATCATAGGTGATCCTATGATCTTTTAGCTAGTCCTATGGTTGTGACAGACACACAGACAGACACAGGCATTACTGAACAAGTAGGACACAGTCCAAGGACGGATAATTTTTCACAAAACTCCTTATAAGAACTCCTTTTACAAAGCTATAGAGTGATGATAATCAAGTCAGTGGCGGGAATGCACCTGTAAGCTGGTTGCCAACCACCAATCAAATCACTATAAATTCAAGAAATATTGTCAGTGTGTCAGTGTGTGTGTCACGACCAAAAGATCATAGGACCGCCTATGATGTTCCTATGATGTCTGCATGATATCCTATGATGTTCCTATGTCTGCATGATATCCTATGATGTTCCTATGTATAACATTACTCCTTATGTATGAAATGTCCTATGATGTTCCTATGTATAACAACAACTGATGTGTGAAAAAATTATCCGTCCTTATACTGCATTACTCACGATCATAGGACTCACTATGACATCTTCAAAGATCAAACACAGGCATCACTCACGCTCACTCATGATCATTGGACATCAAAGATCAAAGGCAGGCGTCATAGGAGTTGCTAGGACATCAAAGATCATAGGACTCACTATGGCATCATAAAAGATCAAGTGCAGTCATCACTCATGATCATAGGACTCGCTATGACATCAAAGATCATAGGACTCACTGTGACGCAATCAAAGATCAAAGGCAAGCATCATTGAATGAGTCATGATGCGCTGGATAACAAGATGGATAGAGTGATAATTACTTCTAACAACTACTACTTCTCTAAATATACTAGTTCTGAGATAAAGATGGCGGTGCATGCACAACCCGAGGCTCAGCGTCCTCTCAGATTTTGTGGATTAGCAGTGTTATTTCTGCTCATTTCGGGTATGTTTGTTCAGAACAGCTTTGCTTTTACATCTTACACCCGAGATGAGCTTTTGGACATTGGATTACAAAGTAACGATAACGATCTTTTTATCAGCAACCTACGTCTCATCCCTGAGCTCCGGAGAACACCCGACGCTCGGCAGGCTTCCTGGCCGACCGGAAGTGCTCGCAGGCGGCGTAGAGACCGTAAACAAAGGCGGGGTAAGCGTGGTGGGCTAAGAGCTAAGCTAAAGCTAACACCGTACCGGCTTTCTCTACCCAGTATTTTCCTCGCTAATGTACTGTCACTGGCGAACAAAGTGAGTGAACTATGGCTTCGGATCACCAACAATAAGAGACTTATGAACTGCAATATCATGATTTTCACCAAAACATGGCTTCACAGTGGAATACCTGACAATGCTATTGAGCTAGCTGGCCTACACACGCTCCGGGCAGACAGAGCAGCAGATGACTCGGGTAAAACCAGAGGTGGGGGATTGTGCATTTATATTAACAAGGCTTGGTGCACGAACTCTGTCACTGTTGAGAGACACTGCTCAGCTAACCTGGAGTTTCTCATGGTTAAATGTAGACCTTTCTATCTGCCACGCGAGTTCACTTGTACCATCATAACAGCCGCTTACTGTACATTTCTCCGGATGCTAATGCTAAGCTTGCTATGAAAGAACTGCATGCAGCTATTAGCAAACAACAAACTGCACACCCACAGGCAGCATTTATTGTGGTGGGTGATTTTAACCACTCTAACCTCAAGACAGTGCTTCCTAAATTCTACCAGCATGTCTCCTGTCACACAAGAGGGGACAAAACATTGGACCATGTTTACTCCAATATTGTGGGAGCCTACACAGCAACTCCCCTCCCCCACCTAGGTCAGTCTGATCACTTATCTTTGTTCCTTACCCCCAAGTATGTACCGCTCATCAACCGGGTGAAGCCATCAGTGAGGACCATCAAAGTGCGGCCAGAGGGGGTTGACTCTGTACTCCAGGAGAAGTTTAGGAACACAGACTGGAGTATGTTCACCTCTCAGGCTACCTGTGGCTCCCACATAAACATCGACTCTTACACCCACTCAGTCCTGGACCATATCAACACCACTATTGACAGTGTCACCACAGAAAGACAGATCACCACGTACCCAAATCAGAAGCCGTGGATGAACAGAGAAGTGCGGCTTCTGCTAAAAGCACGTAACAATGCCTTTAGATCTGGTGATGCAGAGGCCTACAGTTCATCCAGGGCAGATCTGAAGAGGGACATCAAGAAGGCCAAGCACAGCTACAAGCTGAAGGTGGAGGAACATTTTGGGGACTCTGACCCCCGACGCATGTGGCAGGAGGGCATTCAAGCTATCTCTGATTATAAGCCCAGCAACTCCATACCTATAGCCATGACTGTGCCCTTTCTCAATGAGCTAAATGACTTCTATACTCGTTTTGACAAGGACAATAACGAAAAGAACATCAATTTCCCACCCTCTGACGACCTCCACCACCTCACACTCACCCACACCGACGTCCGTAACGCACTGAGTCATGTCAACGTACGTAAGGCTGCTGGCCCTGACGGCATTCCTGGGCGTGTGCTGAGGGCATGCACTGAGCAGCTGGCAGGGGTCTTCACAGACATCTTCAACCTGTCCCTGGCCCAGGCCGTGGTACCAGCGTGCTTCAAGATCACTTCAATAGTACCAGTGCCGAAACATTCAACACCATCGTGCCTAAATGACTATCGCCCTGTGGCACTGACGCCCATAGTCATGAAGTGCTTTGAGCGACTGGTCTTGGCACAGCTCAAAAAATGCCTGCCCCCTACACTGGACCCTCACCAGTTTGCCTACCGGAGCAACAGGAGTACAGAGGATGCGGTTTCTACAGCGCTGCACTATGTACTCTCACACCTGGATGACAAGAACACCTACACAAGAATGCTGTTTGTTGACTTCAGCTCAGCATTCAACACAGTTATCTCCTCCAAGTTGCTCACTAAACTTGGGGACCTGGGAATCAGTACCTCCACCTGCAACTGGATCATGGATTTTCTGACCAACAGACCCCAGCATGTTAGGTCAGGCCTCAACCGTTCTTCCGTCATCACACTCAACACTGGTGTACCACAGGGCTGTGTGCTCAGCCCATTCCTCTACTCCCTCTTCACCCATGACTGCAGGCCTATGTATGGATCCAATTCCATCATAAAGTTCGCAAATGACACCACGGTGATTGGACTCATCAGGGACAACGACGAGTCAGATTACAGGGCAGAGGTTGAGCACTTGGCTACTTGGTGCGCTGACAATAACCTGCTCCTTAACACCAGCAAAACCAAGGAGCACATAGTGCACTACAGGAAGGAGAGGGGAGAGACACATGACCCCATCCATATCAATGGCATAGCTGTTGAACGTGTCCCCAGCTTCAAATTCCTGGGGACCCACATCTCGGAGGACCTGTCCTGGTCAGTTAACACCACCAGCCTGATCAAGAAGGCCCATCAGCGCCTCTTCTTCCTGAGGACACTGAAGAAGAACCATCTGTCAACTGACATCCTGGGCAACTTCTACCGCTGCGTGATAGAGAGCACCCTGACCAACTGTATCACAGTCTGGTATGGGAGCTGCTCTGTCGCTGACCATAAGGCGCTGCAGCGGGTGGTGAAAACCGCCCAATGCATCACAGGGACTCCCCTTCCAGTTATAGAGGACGTCTACAGGAAAAGATGTCTACGCCGGGCACGCGGCATTCTTAGGGACTCCAACCATCCTGCTCATGGACTGTTCCAGCTTCTCCCCTCCAGAAGGTGTTTCAGAAGCCTTCGGACTAGAACCAGCAGGTTTAGGAACAGTTTCTTTCCAACAGCTGTAACGTTATTGAACTTAGTTCCCCGCTGACTCTCTTACCATCATCTCTTACCATCCTCACCTGTACATAACTGCCCATCTAACTTATTGTACATTATTTGCACATAACAGTACTCTTAACTTTCTGCACTGCTGCATATATTTGCATATATTTGCTTAAATTGCACATACTGTTAATTACCGTATATACTGCACTGCTGTCCTTTGCACTTCTGATTGGATGCTAAACTGTGTTTCGTTACCTTGTATTCATACAAGTCTAATGACAATAAAGTTGAATCTAATCTAATCTAATCTACATACCCGTGCACGCCCTACCCGTGCATGCCCATAGAAACCAAGAAACCGGAGCTCCCGGAGAAAATCAGGGCTTTGCTTGGCATTTTACACATTTATAATGTAGACTAGCATTCTTCAAGGTTATACATTTTTACTGTGTCAGCACCTCTTTAAAAACAACATTGCTGAGAAAGCGACACTTTTGCTTAGTTTCTTCATCTTGAGCAACAATATGACAACTGCTTGATCTGGCAACTCTGCTCGCAGCAACGTAAAATTGGCCATGGCTGAAGAAATCTGTTGTGCAGAAAACACGAGCGCGTTGTAAAGACTGGCCCTGTGACTTATTCACCTTGCCAGTTTGGAGCCATATGACATCCTAAAGACATATTAGTCTAGCCCTTGTATTATGTTGAAAAAAAATTGCATTGATAATGTTGCGGGTCATTTTGACCCGTACTGTGTAAATCCACTCAAAACAGTCAAAAAACAGGTTAAACCAATAACAACTTTATTTTAGATTATATAAACATTTATAAAAGAGACATAACAATACATTTTTAATTTCAACACTATATTTAAGAACTATTTTGTTCAAGTTTTTCCCTCTGCATTTTTTTTTATTTAACTTTCCCCTTTTTCTCACATTTTCAATGTTCAACATTTTCAATGCTCTCCACATGATGGACAGAATGTAACTGTGTGCTTTCTGTAGATGTAATTCTTGCATTTCACACAAGAGGTACTTGTTTTACTGTCCTCTCGGGAGGGACAGACCTGGCATCTTTTCTGTTTCTTTACACCTGTGTCCACTGGATCCATTGCAGATTGGTTGGATGACCTGACCTTGACCTTTTCAATGACAGCTGCAGCTGCTGGGGATTGAGCTGGCCTGGCTCGCCTCTGGATCTTGGGAGTGACAAGTGCTTTGCCGAGTTCTTCCAGGAAAAGCCAACATCGGTACAATTTACCGGCATTCCATTGCTGGTTGATTTCAGTCCACAGGACATAGGCATTGTAAGCAGACACATCAACAATGTTGTAGAAAATCACCAAGGGCCAACGGGCAGTCTTGCACTGGCAGCTGTATGTTGCTGTGACTTTGTCCAGATTGTCAACTCCTCCTTTTGTGGAGTTGTAGTCCAGGATCATTTGTGGCTTCATGTCTTCTCTTGTGCTCAGAGATGCATCTGTGTGCGTTGTGCTCATTACAAGAACATTCTTGTTTCTCTTTGGGCAGTATGAAACAACTGCTGCTTTCTCAGTGAAAACAAATATTGAGGAATGCAGAGGTCTGCCCTGCATCTTCAGAATTTCACTGGGAAGTTCTGGCTTATTTCTTCTGACTTCCCAACATAGTCAGCTTTCTCTTCTGAAGTTCATCTCCAAGGCGGTAGGATGTAAAGAAGTTGTCACATGTGATGTTATGACATTGCAACCCTTCACTTATCTCCAGCACTACATGCATCTCCTGATTCTTCTCAGATGCTCCTCCAGGTAGCTTTCCAGTATACACTTGCATATTCCATGCATAGCTAGATTTTGCATCACAGGCTACCCACATTTTGATGCCATACTTGGCAGGCTTGTTGGGCATGTACTGTCTGAAAGGGCAGTGCCCCCTGAACAGTACAAGGCACTCATCTACAGTAACATGGGGACCAGGATTGTACAACAAAGGTAGAATTTCAAACCATTTATCCCATACATCTCTAAACGCAGCTAGTTTTTTTTCTCTTTCACATCGACCAGCTCTGGTGTCACTGTTGTCAAATCGGATCACGAGATATCATGTGAAATGTCTCCAGAGACATTGCTGCTCGAAAGATTAGCCTTCCATACTCTTCATCCCATAGACTTGCAGTTGCTTCTCCCTTTGACCTGTACACTCCAGCTAATACCAGAATTCCAATGTAAGCATGCAAGTCAGTCTGATCCAGTGGCTTCCATTTCTCCTAAAATACATGCCTCCCCTCCAAGTTGGTCATTTCCAGTATAATCTTCTCTATTGGTGGGGATATGAAGAGCTGAAATGCTGATTGAATATCATCAACTCGTGTGACAGCAAATCTTGTAGGACCGGGAGTTATTTTGATGACATTGGAAGATGACAGTCTACCTTGGCTTTGGTGTGGTGATGTTGACCATCTTATATTACCATCTTTAGATGCCCGTGTCCCCTCTGTGGATGATGATTGCTGCATTCCTTGGCTTTCATCCGATGGAGACACAACGGCAGGCTCGTTCGTCCTCTGAATCCTCATCGTCGGAAAATTGACAATCTGGATCACCAATTACATTGTCCTCGGTCTCTGAAATCTCTTCCTCTGCATCACTATCCCAGTTCAAAATATGTGATGAAGCTTCTTCAGCTGTAAACCTTCTGGAGCTCATTTTTGGTGTGTTTGTCAAAGAGATGGCATGAGAAAAGTGACAAGGACAAGGGAGAGAAAGTCCCTCCTCGACTCACACCTGGGTCTCTGGCAGTCAAAATACAATTAACTGGGCAGTCAAAATAAAGTACATCAAAGAGACATGTTTATTTTGGATCTGTACAGCTACTTACCCACATAAAAGTGTCGGGGTCAAAATGACCCGCAACATCATCTTTGTATACAAACTCTGCACATACATTCCACTACACATCAAAGTGTCCAGATTTTACACACCAGTTCATGGCCCTAGATGAGGAAAAGTCACAAAATTTCATGATGAAAAAGAAAGGATAACCCGTACTTTGGTCAACACAAAAACCGAAATGGGTCAAATTGACCCTTAACATAATACAAGGGCCAGGCATCGTGAGTGATGGTCTATATGATATCATAAAGACATTTATCTATGTGCTGTCATATAGACAGCATATCTTTATGACGGCACCACGAGTCCTATGATGCCTGAGTTCATAGGACGTCCTATGATGATCAGGCAGAGATCATAGGCCGTCCTATGATGTCCTATAAACATGACAGACACCCACACACGCAGACACACGGAGATTTCTTGCTTTAATATTGTGATATTTAAAATAATAGATATATGATTGCATTTTGAGTCGTATGATCCCTGCGATCATAGGATCATATAGACTTGTCATCTATATGACGGCATCGTAAGTCCTATGATGCCTAAGATCATAGGATCATCATTGGTCAGAGCAAGTGCTGTGATCGTGAGTGATACCTGCCATTTTGATCACATTGATCGTGAGACACCTTTCTATATGTGTCTATGATTTCACCTGTCTATATGTCTATATTACGTCATATAGACATATCTTTATGACAGCATCGTGAGTCCAATGATTTCTTAGATCATAGGATCATCATAGGACACAATGCAGACATCATAGCCTGTCCTATAAAGCCCTATGATTGTTACAGATTTCTTGAATTTATTCATAGTAATAAAAATAAAATAATAACAAAAATAATAACTATAAAATAATAACAATAATAATAAAAAATTATTAAACACTGGTCAACAACAAATTTATAGTCTTATGGTTTTTTTAGCTTATTGAGGACAATTTTGATGTGCTGAATCCAAAAATCATGTTGGTTTTGCTCAATCAGCAGGTCAACTTTTTGAATTATGGCCACATGTTGTTTTATGTTTTTGTTTACATGTATGGGTATTTTCACTTTATATGATGCAGAATTCGTTTTTATGTCTTGAAATTCTCTTAGTTTTGAACAATGATGACTTAACATTCAATTTACATGTACTTACCTTTATATAAAGGTAAGTACATGCACGTTACTAAGTTCTAAGTAAGTACAGGTTTTTACTTAGCACCTGATCGAGGGAAACATGTCATTTTGAGATTCAACGGTGCAAAATTGTCTTAAATCAGTTGAAAAAACACAGACAACTTACAAAAAAATAATTTTTGTAACCCTGTGTAATAATTAAACCTGCAAGCAGGTATAAGTGGTCCTTCACCCCCCCACGCGTCCGCAGTTCCCGGTGCCCGTCATACCTTGCTGGCTCAGAAAATTTCCTGTTGTCGAAGCAAATGCTGCTTGAATGTGATGGAGTAGCCTCGTCACTGACTGCAGGCATACAAACAGAAAACTATATGCACACACACCTACACACAACTATGCACTGTGAGTGATTTTAAGATAAGATAAGATAAGATAAGCCTTTATTAGTCCCACAACGGGGAAATTCCAGGATTGCAACAGCACAGGGATAGCAACACTCAGAGCAACAATCAGAAGGCAAGAAAAAATACAAGCAAGCAAGAGCAGCTAATATACATATGTACATATTACTATAAAATATATATATACATACACACACAGACACACAGTGCAGAGCATTGTAGCTGGATGGAATAAATATATGAATATATGAACACACAGTGCAGAGCATTGTAGCCGGATGGAATAAATATATGAATATATGAACACATAGTGCAGAGCATTGTAGCTAGATGGAATAAATATGTAAATATATAAACACCCACAGTACGGAGCATTGCAGCTAGGTGGAATAAATATGCAAGTATATAAACACACACAGTGCGGAGCAATGTAGCTAGATGGAATAATATGTAGATATATAAAAACACAGTGCGGAGCAATGTAGCTAGATGGAATAAATATATAGATATATAAATATAAACACACCCAGTGCTGAGCATTGTAGCTAGATGGAATAAATATGTAAATATATAAACACACACAGTGCAGAGCATTGTTGCTAGATGGGATGAAACAGCATAACCGTCTACTTAGTTATCCTACATGGTATGATTATGTGCCCATACATATTCTCACCCTCCATAGCGACCGGTATGTTCCTAGTTGTATGCCGGAGGGGACCATTGTGTAAGTTTGCATCTTTTGCATTCAAAAAACTATTAGTTTGTTACGTCTTTTTGCTATCTCTGCGAGCAGCCCTGCTTAGGTTGTACAGTCTGACAGCCGTTGGTAGGAAGGACCTACGAAACCTCTCGGTTGTGCACCTGGGATGATGTAGTCTGCTGCTAAATGAGCTCCTCAGTGCATCCAGTATGTCCTGCATTGGGTGGAACTCGGACTCCAGCAGAGATGACAGTTTAGCCACCGTCCTTCTCTCTCCTATCTCCTCCATCGGATCAAGGCGCTGCCCCAGGACAGAGCTAGCTTTCTTAATCAGTTTGTTCAGTCTCTTCCTATCGGCTGCAGTAATGCCACTGCCCCAGCAGACCACTCCAAAAGTGATGGCTGATGCCACCACCGTGTCATAGAATGACTTCAGCAGCGCCCCTTGTATACCAAAAGACCTGAGTCTCCTCAGCAGGAACAGCCTGCGCTGTCCCTTCTTGTAGAGTGCGTCAGTATTGTGTGACCAGTCTAGTTTATTGTTCAGATGAACACCCAGGTACTTATAGGATGTCACCATCTCGATGTCTGTTCCCTGTATATTTACTGGTGCTGTGAGGGGCTGCCCATGCCTGCGGCAGTCCACCACCACGATAAGATTTTCTAGCTTAAGTGACGTACGTGCACACATACATTGCGAGTCCTATGGTCTTTGATGATGTCATAGTTAGACAGATAGATAACGTTAGTCCTATGACCGTGAGTGATGACTGCCGTTGATCTGTGATGATGCCATAGTGAGTGCTATGGTCTTGGTGATGTCTTAGCGAGTGCTATGATGCCTGCATTTGATCTTTGCTGATGTCATAGCAAGTCCTTTAATGTTTGCTGATGTCATCATGAGTCCTATGATCATGAGTGATGCCTGCGTTTCCGGTCGCCACTCTCCATAGACCTTGTACATTTGGCCCCATCCACAAAAATTTGGGGTTTATCGAAATAGATGCATTTGGGCCGGGACTATTTTCCATCATGGAAAATTTTGCGGACATTGGACAAGTTTTGCTCGAGTTACAGCTGCTTGCGGGATGCGTTTTTGCCAAATTGGAGGTGGGGTGACTTTGAGGCAAGATGGTGGCCTTCCTGTTGGCGGTGGGTATGGACCACAATTATGTTTTTTCATGTCATGAGGTGATGCACACCTCGCCGGCGACCCTGAGAGAAGGCTCAGGAGAGAGAAAAGAACCGGGATCAGGATCACCGGCAGCGCCAGAACCCGGCGAGACAAGCTCGGATGCAGTGGATGGCTGCACCCGGCTCATCTCCCCTAGAGACAGGCTAAAGTGCTCTAAAATGAGAAGGAGAAAGATAAGGTAGAGCACTTGCCTGATCTCGGGTTCTGACGCCGTCCAGGACTGCGAAGATCCAGGTTCAAGCGTCAGGAGGTCGTCTTCAGGCTCCCACTCAGCTGCATCGGGCTCCGCAGCTGGCATGATGGTATGTGCAGCTCCTGGATCCTCCGGCACCGAAGCCCACGCCGACGGCCCGCACGGCGTGGTGGCAGGGGACCCTTGACCCGCTGGACCGGACCACTCGTCCGTGGAGCCCCGGGGACGCTTCCTCATCGGGGCAGGTTCCACGCTGCAGTCCGCCCTCCTCCTCCGCCCACGACGTGGCTGCGGAACCGGAACCAGGCTCTCCAGAACCGCAGGCCCCCTCCTCATCCAGCGACATTGGCCTGGCGTCGAGGACCGCTCAGCAGAGGGAGACACAGAGGATGCGGGGTTAATCATTACAGCCACAGCAGGTGGTGGGAGCTCGGGGAGCTGCAAACCCCAAACTCCACCTCCAGGAGTCTGACAGAGCAAATCACAAAAACGTGTGTGTGAATGAATTTGGACTTGCCTGTCTCCTGAAGGTTGAGTGGTGCCTGCTGTAGCGGACGTTGCTCCTCCCTTTCCCCGCCGGACGGTGACAGCGGGCCTCCTGGAAGGACGAGGTGGACCCGCTGGAGATGGTTCCGGGACGGGACTCGCCAGGGCTTGACTCGGAGTACACACAGCGGCCTGGGGAGTGCGTCGAGGAGGAGGGGGCGACAGCCGAAATGAGCTGAGCATGGGACGCTGATGAGAGAGCGGGAGATGTCCCAGGAGGAGATGAGGCTACGAGAAATCCCTTCTGACGAGGCGCAGGTGAGGCAGCTGTGCGAGTTATAGAGCCCTTGTGATGACCCGGAGCTGGATCCAGACGGGGTTCATGCTGAGGAGGGCTATGGAGGTTACGACGGTCTCTGGTGGAAGGCGAAGCGAAGGTGAAGCCCGGGAACCACCGCTCCTGTGTGGAGACAGAGGCGAGGAGGGCGTCGAACTCAGGGAAATCACGCAGCTCTGGATTCCTTTCCACCAGTCTGACTGCCGCCGCCACATGCTTAATGACTATGGACGGGTGCACAGCAGAGCGAGCAGCAACCACTCGGTCCCGGACCTTGTTTGCAGTCAGCTGCAGCTCCTCCGGGGGAATCCCGAGTGACGTCGTGCAGGATGGGGAAAGACCTCTGGATGGCGCGAACTCCCGGGCCGGAGCGGAGGCAGGAGCGGGATCCCGAAGCGAAGGGTGACATCTCCTCCTCTTCGGCTTCCTGCCGGGATTTTCCTCCAACCCACGGAGTATTTCTTGCTGTGCGGCAATGTCCAACCTCCTCGCGCTCACCTCAGGATGACAGGCGAAGCGGGGAGATAGTCGAGGATCTCCTCAGCTTGGTCCAGGTACCGGTGCACGTCGCTGCTGAAGTCAAGGAGGGAAGCGGTGTTGAGGATTTCATCCACGCACTCGCGGGCGTCTGCGAGGACATCACTCGGACTCTGAGTGCGAGACCTCCGCAACAGCATGCTTCAGCAACGGTACCCAGACAGGTAAGAGCAACAGACCAATACTGCTAAACTCACGGTGAATGGCGTCTCGGCGCGATGCCCCTCTCCGGACGTACTGGCAGCAGTCTACTGTCACGGTGGCCCTCACGAGCCACCATAAGACGCCAGCAGTCACCAGTGAGTTGCAGTGATGTTTATTAAGAGGTACAGGAACAGAGAATGATACACACAATAGTGCACACACAATAGTGCACACACAATAGTGCGGGTAAGACAATCACAGGACGTACCTTAACAAGGAAGTATAACAGGAACTTCAACAGAGCGTATCATAACAGGTTGCTTAACGGGAAGGTTAACAGGAAGGTTAACAGAGACTGCTGCATCGGGGAGCATTCAGCGCCTGCTTTTAACCCCGGTCACTAATGACCCCGAATGCAGCACAGCTGTTGACTCTGACAGCAGGGAGCTCCACCGGGCGCTGTCACAATAAGAGCCCGGGGAGCTAGAAGGAAACCTCCACTGTCAAAGCCTGGAAATGATACAAGATCCAAGTGCGGACGGAACCAGCACTCGGGCTGTAACACACAGTGCGGAGCATTGTAGCTAGATGGAATAATATGTAGATATATAAACACACACAGTGCGGAGCATTATAGCTAGATGGAATAATATGTAGATATATAAACACACACAGTGCGGAGCATTGTAGCTAGATGGAATAAATATGTAAATATATAAACACACAAAGTGCGGAGCAGTGTAGCTAGATGGAATAAATATGTAGATATATAAACACACACAGTGCGGAGCATTGTAGCTAGATGGAATGAAACAGCACAACCATCTACTTAGTTATCCTACGTGGTATGATTATGTACCCATACATCAGAATCAGGTTTATTGCCATTGTTCATGTAGTACACAAACTAGGAATTTGTCTCGGTACAATGCTGCAACATTAAACATGATAAGATAAGAGAAATAAACTATACATGTAATAAAGTGTAGGATAAGATACATATTCTCACCCTCCATAGCGACCAGTATTTTCCTAGTTGTATACCGGAGGGGACCATTGTGCAAGTCTATAGCGTCCTTTGCATTCAAAACTATTAGGTTGTCACGTCTTTTTGCTATCTCTGTGAGCAGCCCTGCTTAGGTACTGGTGCAAGTACTGGTGCTAATACACACCCCAGCCTAACCCCTGTACAAACGGGGAAGGAAGGAGATTCCTGTCCTCCTATAGTCACCCGAGCAGTCATACCATCATGAAATTGGCGGAGGATATTGACAAACTTGGTGGGGCAGCCAAACTTAAGAAGAACTTCCCATAGGAGTTCTCTATGGATAGTGTTGAAAGCTTTGGAGAGATCGACAAAGGCCATGAACAGGTCCTGGTGTTGCTCCCGACATTTCTCCTGCAGCTGCCGAGCTGTGAAAATCATCTCCACCGAGCTCCTGCCCTTCCTGAAACCGCATTGCTATTCAGTCAGCACTGATTCTGTGATGTTATTGATCAGAAGCATCACCTTCGCCAGGACCTTACCAGCAACAGCAAGGATCGAAATACCCCTGCTGTTGCCGCAGACAGCCTTGTCACCCTTGTTTTTATAAATGGTGACAATTGTGGCGTCTCTCCATTGTTGTGGGATGTTGTCATCGGCCCAGACCTTGGTGATGTACTTGTGCAGGGTTTTTGTACACAAGTAGCCTCCTTGTTTCAACAGCTCAGCAGGGATGTTGTCATTACCAGGGGACTTGTTGTTTTTGACAGAGCGGGTAGCTGATAGAACCTCCAGGAAGGTTGGGGGCTGATCCAGGTCTTGCATCGGAGGAAGTGTAGGCAAGTCGTCGAGAACAGTGCGGTCTGCATCTGAGTCCTGGTTAAGCAGGGTACTAAAGTGTTCAGCCCATCTCAGCAAGATGTTAGGCTGATCCGTTAGGATTCTCAGCCCATCTGCTGTTTTCAGGGGAGTGATGCAGCGATTTGTTGGGCCGTAAATCTTCTTGACAGCATTATAAAAATTATGCATGTCTTTTTTATCGGCAAAGGCCTGGATTTCATGTGCCTTTTTTGTCCACCACTCGTTCTGCATTGTCCAAGTAGCCCTTTGTACATCCCGCCGAGCTCTCTGCCACTGATGCCTGATGATAATGGATGAGGGGTTCCTTAAGGTTGCCTGATGTGCTCTGTGCTTGTCCTCCAGCAAGTCGTGGATGGTGTCCGAGTTGTCATCAAACCAGTCTTGGTGGTTCTTTCTCTTATAGCCAATCGTTTGGGCTGCTGCCTCACAAAGAGCCGAGCTGACGAAGTCCCACTTCTGGTCCATGGTCTTCTCAGGCAGACTCAAGAAATGCTCCACCCCACCCCCCACCCCAGTTTCTCAACCAGGGAGCGACAAAAGTCATTTCTTGCATCCAGATTTGCCAGACGGGAGCAATCAAGTTACCTCCTTTTTGGCCCTTGTAGTCGCAAGCGGGGGCACACTTGCATGTGGACCTTGGCCACGATCAGCCGGTGATCTGTCCAACATTCTGCACCTCTCATGGCACAGGTGATGTGGACATCTCTGATGTCACTGCGCCTCACAATGATGTAGTCAATCAGGTGCCAGTGTTTAGAGCGAGGGTGCATCCATGATGTTTTGTATTTGGCCTTTTGCTGGAAGATGGTGTTGGTTATGGTCAGGTTATGCTCAGAGCAGAGAGTGAGCAGTCTCACTCCATTTGCATTAGCCTGGCCAACTCCGTGTCTGCCAAGCACTCCACTCAATATCTGGTTGTTCTGACCCACTCTGGCATTAAAATCTCCAAGTAAGAAGATCTTGTCATTCTTGGGGATCCGGCGAAGAGTTTCGTCCAGTGACTGGTAGAAGGAATCCTTGGCCTCACTCTCCAATGGCAGGGTCGGTGCATAGGCTCTAAGAAGTGTAGCAAAGCGATTCTTAACCAGGGGGATACGGAGTGTCATCAGTCTCTCATTAATGCCAATAGGTGTTTCACTGAGTCTTGGTAGAAGGGTGTTTTTGATGGCCAGTCCTACACCATGCAGATGTTGTTCTCCTGAGGGGTAACCCCTCCAGAAGAATGTATAGCCCATCCCTTCCTCTGTTAAAGAGCCCTCATCTAGGAGCCTGGTCTCGCACAGTGCAGCAATATCAATGTTGTAGCGACGCAGTTCAGCAGCAACCAGAGCTGTTCTCCTATGGGGTCTATCAGAACCTCGATCCAGGAGTGTCCTTACATTCCACGTTGCCAGTTTTAGGTTGCATGTTCTCTTTTTATTGTTTCGACCGCAGAGGTGGAATGACCCAACAGGCGCGGTAACCTGTTCAGGCGAAAGATGGGTGGGCAATTTTTAGGCCACTTTTTCTAGGCCCCTCCCCAGTTGGGGTGAGCAGTGCCGTCCTAAATAGGGCTGCTCAATCACACAGGGGTCTGCCGAAAACAGCTGCCACCCCAGCTGTTAGCGACCATAACAGCCCTGTGCTGCTGACGTGCAGGGTTATAGCTAGGAGCTCCCAGTAACATTCATACCTGCTCCCATCGCCACACACCCTGTTGCCACCAGACTTCAACCAGATGTCCAGGAAGGTAAGGCCCACCATGGTCAGAGGTGGACACCTGCGCATTGAATTATTTAGAGTGCCATAGGAGGCACGCTCTTCCCAATAGCACTGTCTTCGCAATGATGAGGTAAACCCGGTGGCATGGGTAAGCCCATGACAACCAGTCCGTCAACATGGCTGCAGGAGGCTGCCGGGTCCTTGGTCTTTTAAGTCCCGCCTTTTGCGCACCACCAGCACATTGCTTTTCTGTCAGGGGTTTCTCCCTTAGCCTTCACCTTAATAGATTACCCACAAGGCAGTGGGGCTATTTACCCATAGTTGGGGCAGGGGTTGACGGGCGTCAGGGCGTGTCCACACAGGCTGGGCTTATACGCCACGTCTCTGGAGCCCCCTGCTGCTCCGAGATCCCCTCCAGTTTAGCCTGGGACCACAGGGTACCCAGTTACCATGTGTGGCCACGAGGAGGCACTGCAGGGGTCTTGGTGGTGGAGAGGCTATGTACCAGCAGGGGGAGACTTATGCACTCAGCTCCTCTTTTCACCCCCAATGGGGGCTAGCTGGTGGCAGTAGCTGTAAGCAGAGCAGCAAGCAGAAAGCAACATGCAACATATGCTATGCAACATGCACTATCTACAAACATCTCTATGTTACTATACTACTGCACTAGGCGCTTCACGCGCACCCTATGTAACCCTGTGTCACACGCACACACAGGTCCATAGGACTAGTTTGTTCAAATGCATGGGGTGCGTTTTCGCCAAATTGGAGGTGGGAAGAGTTTGAGGCAAGATGGCGGCCTTCCTGTTGGCGGTGGGTATGGGGCCACAGTGATGTTTTATGCATGTCTTGAGGTGATGCAAACCTCACCCAAATTTTTGTCTCTACAGCAAAGTTTGCAGTTGCCACTCTCCATAGAGTTGTATGTTTGGGGCAGGTATCAGCAAGGGTACCTCAGCACTCGTTCAGTGATGCCTGCTTTTATTTTTGATGGTGTCATAGCGAGTCCTATGATCAGGAGTAATGCCTGCCTTTGATCACACACAGACACACAGATTTTCTTGAATCACTCTATACCATAGTCTCTATATGACGTCATATAGACGTCATGTAGAGATCATAGGCACATCATAGGTGATCCAATGATCTTTTAGCTAGTCCTATGGTTGTGACAGACAGACACACAGACAGACACAGGCATTACTGAACGAGTAGGACACAGTCCAAGGACAGATATCCACACGAGTTGTTGAGAACTCCTTATAAGAACTTATACAAAGATAGAGTGATGATAATCAAGTCAGTGGCGGTAATGCACCTGTAAGATGGTTGCAAACCGCCAATCAAACCACTGTATAAATTCAAGAAATCTGTCTGTGTGTGTGTCACGACCAAAGATCATAGGACCGCCTATGATGTTCCTGTGATGTCCTATGATGTTCCTATGTATAACGACTCCTTATGTGTGAAATGTCCTATGATGTTCCTATGCATAGCACCTCCTGATGTATGAAAAAATTATCCGTCCTTGGGCTGCATCACTCACAATCTTAGGACTTCCTATGACATCATCAAAGATCAAACGCAGGCATCACTCACACTCACTCACGATCATAGTACATCAAAGATCAAAGGCAGGCATCATAGGAGTTGCTAAGACATCAAAGATCATAGGACTCACTATGACATCATCAAAGATCAAAGGCAGTCATCACTCACGATCATAGGACTCGCTATGACATCAAAGATCATAGGACTCACTATGACACAAAGATCAAAGGCAGGCGTCACTGAACGAGTCATGATGTGTTTGCTTACACCTGCTTTCTACGGGAATACAGAAATACTTGCTGAGACTGCCCGGCAATCACTGTCCCTTAACAGCAGACTATTCCATATCTCCTTGGTCTCAGCTTCTCTGTGCCTTGACTGGCGTGCAACGTCGCTCGCTTGGCAGGCATTTCAGGCTTCAACTGACTCAGCACGGGCATGGCGCACTGCCATACATTTCCTTTCTCTCTTTGCATCCCTTGTCTGTCGTACCCTATGCTGCTGAAGGGTCTCCTCCTGTCTCAGACGGGTGTTTTGTTCACAGTCATGCATGCAACATACCACTCGAACCTCAGGTGTACCATCTTCACGGCATCTTTCTGTTGTGCAGCACAGTCATGCCTGGGAGGTACTACTCAAACCTCAGGTCTTTCATCTTCATGGGATCTTTCCTGACATACAGCAGTTCTGCTCATTCTATTACTCTTCATCTACATATGTAGCATCTTGTTTAATTCAAATTCAAATTCAAACGTTTATTTCAAACTCAGGGTTCATATTAAGAGCAAAACTAAAACAAGTAGAAAATAGATAAATAAATAAATAAAAGTATATACAGATCAGCAGACACTCGGCGCTCTTGTAACAACAATAACATACAATAATGGGCTCAGTATAAAATGGAACGCCACCACTTCCAAATGCTGGAATGAAGTGTGAGTGACGAGTTGACAATTGCTGATATAAGATGATTGTTACATGCCAGCAACCTTCTCAAAAAACTGTAAACATTCTTACGTATCAATTCGCTAAAAGACGGAATGTTCACAGACACAAACATCTTGCTTGCACTCGACCTTCGTGGTACATCTAACAACCTTCTTAGGGAGTTATTATATGCAATGTGGATTTTGTTCCGAACAGCAACATTGCTATTAAACCATAAAGGCGAGCAGTACATTGAGGTACAGAAGGTCTTGAACAACATACATTTGACATCAGGAGAACATCTATGGAAATTTCGCAACAGTAAATTTGTTTGAGCGTACAGTTTCCTGAGATGCCTGTTACAATCAACATTGGTCTTATCAGATTCAATCCACACACCTAGGTATTAAGCGGAGCTTTCAAATGGAGCTACAGTCTGCCAGGCCACTTTTTAAGGCCATCTTCCTATCCCTAGAGAGTCGTGGGAAGTGGTATGATTATATTACATTACTGTTTTTGAGGTGCAAAAGGCCATTTTCCAACATTTCTGATGCCGAAGTCATTGTTTTTTAAAAAGGAAAAGTTTCCCGTTTCAGTGGCAACCATACGTTCCAAACTAATACCGGAAGTTGCTACTATAATTCACACAAGGCATCATGGGTCCTAGGAACAAGGTGGATAGAGTAATAATTACTTCTTAACAACTATTACTTCTCTAAATATACTAGTACATACTCGTGCATACCCGTGCATGCCCATGGAAACCAAGAAACCGGAGCACCCGGAGAAAATCAGGGCTTTGCTTGGCATTTCACACATTTGTAGTGTAGACTGGTATTCTTCAAGGTTATTCAATTCAATTCAATTCAACTTTATTTATATAGCGCCATTTCACAACAACAGTCATCTCATAGCACTATCAACTGTAGGGGAGAACCCCCACAGTTGCAGAAAGACCCCAGCAATCAGGCGATCCCCTGTGAGCAAGCACTTGGCGACGGTGGAGAGGAAAAACTCCCTTTTAACAGGAAGAAACCTCCAGCAGAACCAGGCTCAGGGAGGGGCAGTCATCTGCTGCGACTGGCTGGGGGGTGAGGGGATAGAGAAGAAGAAAAGAACAGACATGTAGAGAGCAAACAGCACGATGGGGACTCATTCTATGGGAGAGAACAAACAAATGTTAATGACCAGCAAAAAAAATTGTCATAGAGAGTGAGGAAAGGAGTGAGGCCCAGTGCATTACTGGAGGTCCCCCGGCTGACTAAACCTATTAGCAGCATAACTAAGGGAGGGTTCAGAAACACATGATCCCACCCTAATTGTAGGCTATATCAAAAAGGTAGGTTTTAGCCCTATTCTTAAAAACAGAGATCGAGTCTGACTCCCGAATCCAGATTGGCAACTGATTCCACAGGAGAGGAGCTTGATAACTGAAGGCTCTGCCTCCCATTGTACTTTTGGAGATTCTAGGTATTACAAGTAATCCTGCATTTTGGGAGTGTAGTGTTCTGTTAGGATAATACGGTAGTATCAGATCTTTTAAATAAAAAGGAGCCTGATTGTTTAGAGCTTTGTAAGTAAGAAGTAAGAATGGCTGCACGGTGGCGCAGTGGTTTAGCACTGTGGCAGCACAGTTTTACCCTCGGCCGGGGGACCGCGGGGATCATGAGATCGTGGGTTCGATCCCAGCCCCCGACCAACAGTGAGCTGTGTGGAGTTTGCATGTTCTCCCCGTGTTGCGCGGGTTTACTCCGGGATTTCTCCGGTTTCCTCCCGCACACCAAAAACATGTAGGTTTAGGGCGCTCGCGCACGCAGCGACCAGCGGCCGGTGGCTTGTCACCAGACTGCAAACCAAGTCTACCTACGGGTACAAATAAGTAACAAAAAAAAAAAAAAAAAAAAAAAAAAAGAAGAAGGATTTTAAACTTAATTCTAAACTCTATGGGAAGCCAATGAAGGGAGGCCAGAACCGGAGAGATATGATCTCTCTTTCTAGTACCTGTTAAAACTCTTGCTGCAGCATTTTGGATCAGCTGAAGACTTTTTAAAGATGTTTTAGGACAGCCTGATGATAAAGAATTACAATAATCTAATCTCGAGCTAACAAAAGCGTGGATCAGTTTCTCAGCATCACTCTGAGACAAGATGCTCCTAATCTTGGCAATATTACGCAAATGATAGAAGGCAGTCTTAGAAACAAATTTAATATGTGAATTGAAGGACAAATCCTGATCAAAAATAACTCCAAGGTTCCTCACAGAGCTATTAAGAGAAAGAGTAACCGCACCCAAACTGAAAGTTTGATTTGGAAAGGAATTTCTAAGGTTTTTTGGACCAACAAGAATGACTTCAGTCTTATCTGAATTTAATAGCAGGAAATTACAAGTCATCCAAGCTTTAATTTCCTTAAGACAGGCTTCTAACTTGGCTAATTGATTAGTATCATCTGGCTTCATTGACAGGTATAATTGTGTGTCATCTGCATAACTGAATTGAATTTTGAATTGAATTGAATTTTGAATTTGAATGAATTTATTTCGGATAGTACATTACAGGTTAAAAGAAACTGTATAATATAACAACAAGGTCAAATTAGACAAAGACTCCTTCTACTATACAATTCCACGTGAGTTATCCGAAATGGGTGATGGCTGAAGCCGCAGCTTATATTGCCCACCCATATTCCATCCAAGAATTCAAAGGAGAAAAAAGAGAAAACAAGACAAGAGGGATTACAATTTAAAACAAGGCTAAGACAAAATATGACTGAGAGAAAAAGAAAACTGAGCTAGTCTAAGTTAAGCGGTTACTATTCAAAAACAAATCTAAGACATAGTGTCACAGAGAAAAAAGAAAAACTAAGCTATAACACAACACAGGCTGGAAATGTCAATCCTTATGTGAGTTTACATGTCGTCTTGTAAATATGTTTGGAGTATTTCTTCCTTTAGTTTTTGTTTAAATTGTCCAAGCTTTGTACATGATTTTAATTCAGGTCCAAAATCGTTCCATAATCTGACACCTTGCACTGAAATACAGTGTTGCTTGGTAGTTGTTCTCACTGTAGGCTTTTGAAATATACATGTTCCTCTGAAGTGATATCGTTTCTCCCTTGTTTGGAACAACTTTTGGATATTTGCGGGCAGTGATAGATTCTTCACTTTAAACATTATTATTGCGGTTTTAAAGTCGATCAGATCTTTCAACTTGAGAGTTTTTTGTTTAAGAAAAAGTGGGTTTGTTGGTTCCCTGTAAGCTGCTTTGTTGATTATTCTAATAGCTCTCTTTTGAAGCATAAAGAGTGGATATATGTTTGTTTTATATGTATTTCCCCATACTTCATTACAATATGTCATGTATGGGAGTATTAATGAATGATACAAGGTGTATAGTGTGGGTTGATTCAGCAAATTTTTCACTCTGTGTAATATTGCAATTGATTTGGATACTTTACCTTTTATATAATTAATATGTGGCTTCCAACACAGTTTGTTATCAATTATTACTCCAAGGAATTTAGTTTCGGATACCCTTTCAATCTCTACACCATTTACACTGAGTTTGGGTACTGGGTAGTTGTGATGGTTGTTAAAGACTATAAATTTTGTCTTGCTTAAATTGAGCGTTAATTTGTTTGAATCAAACCACAGTTTCAGCTTTCCTAATTCCTTTCCGAGTGTATCCAGAAGTTGTTCCAAGTTGTTTCCACTGCATAGCAGGTTAGTGTCATCAGCAAACAATATTAAGTCCATTTTTTCTGAAACTTTACATATATCATTTATATACATATTGAATAATAATGGTCCCAAAACTGAACCCTGTGGGACTCCACAGGTGACCTTCAGTAGCTCTGAGTTTTTGTTGTTAACACATACAAACTGATATCTATTCTTTAAGTAACTTCTTAACCAGGACAGTGCTACCCCTCTGATACCACAATTTTGTAGTTTCTTTAATAATAGATTGTGATCTACTGTATCAAATGCTTTTTTAAGATCCAGGAATACTCCAACTGAATACTCTTTATTTTCAATGGCTGTTGATATTTTTTCTGTAAATTCCATTAAGGCATATGCTGTTGTCCTTTTGTGTCTGAACCCATATTGCTGCTCACACAATAAATCATTCTTCAGTATGAAGTTGTCAATTCTCTCATAGAATATTTTTTCAAGTATCTTGGAAAATTGCGGTAATAGTGAAATTGGTCTGTAGTTGGAGAGTTCCCCTCTGTCGCCTGTCTTGTAAATTGGAATTACTTTAGCTATTTTCATTGCATTGGGAAATATACCTGATTGGAGAGACAGGTTACAGATATACGTCAGTGGTTTCACTATGCATTCGATAACAGTTTTGACTAGTAGCATATCAATACCATCGCAGTCAGTAGATGTTTTACTTTTGAACGATTTAACAATTTCAATGACCTCTCTTTCGTCTGTGTTCTTTATGAAGATGGTGTCTTTTACAGCAGTGTTATTGCATATTGAATCACCTGTTGGCACCGTAGTGGGTATTTCTCGGGCCAGTTTAGGTCCAATGTTAACAAAAAAATTATTAAATTCATCTGCAGGTGAAGCTATATTCACATTCGGAGTCGATTTATTATTTTTTGGAGTGTTAGTTGGGTAGCTGGTATTTCTGCTTTTATTTCCAAGGATACTGTTGATTATTGTCCATGTATTTTTAATATTGTCTTTGTTTTTTTCCAGTTCTTTACTGTAATAGTCTCTTTTACTACATCTTATTATATATGTTAACTTATTTTTGTATGTTTTATACCGCTGCTCTGCTTCTTTTGTCCTTTTCTTTATGAAAGCTTTATATAATAAATTTTTCTTTTTACACACCTTTTGTAGTCCTTTGGTTAGCCATGGTTTGTCAGTAAATTTGTGTTTAAGCTTTTTTTTAACTAATGGGCAGTTTTTTCATAAAGAGTGGTTACAATGTTTGTAAATGTGTCATAGGCTTCATTTACATCTGATACATAGACTTCTGTCCAGTCTTGCTTCAGCAAGTCCTCTTTAAAAGAACTGATTGCGTTTGGTGATTTGTGTCTGAACGATTTTGAGATTTTTTCTGGGTTGGTTGGCCATGGATAAGGGCAAAGATTGGCAAGTGGTCGCTTATATCATTTATCAATAATCCACTTTCTATTTTCTTGTCGAGAACATTGACAAACAGGTTGTCAATAAGTGTAGCAGAGTGAGCTGTGATTCTACTGGGATGTGTTATTGTGGGATATAGACTCATGCTGTACATAGAGTTCATGAACTCTGTAACTACATTTTGTTGATGTGGATTAAGTAGGTCAATATTGAAATCTCCACAAATTGCTACCATTTTCTTACTAGTAATATTATTGTACAGCTCGACTAATTTATCTCTGAATGTCTCAATGCAAGTTCCCGGCGTTCTGTATATGCAGCTTATGATTAGATTTTTTGTTTTGTCTAGGTCAATCTCAACAGTAACACATTCCAGAATCCCTGGTAGTGCTAAGGACATTTCATTTACAAGCTTACATCTATATAGGTCATCAATATACAGTGCAACACCACCACCCTTTTTTTGAGATCTGTTAATGTTAAACATCTGATATCCCTCTATTGCCATCAGGGGAGCCTGGTCTGCATTAAGCCAGGTTTCAGAGACTGCTATAGCTGTGAATTTTCTGTTTAGCTGTTTTAAATAGTCCTGAATCTGTGAGAAGTTTTTGTTAAGACTTCTGCTATTGAAGTGTATTATTGACAGTTTACCATCTAATTGCACTTGACTTTTGAATTGCTTTTCAGTGTAATATTCACAGTGGTTATGAATATTATTGAAAAAGTGGTTATCAGGATCAATATCATTCTCCATCTCTTGTGGTTTATGTTCAGCATAGTGGCATATTTTTAGAGTTTGAGTTTCCTCACTCTGTGTTTCATAGTCAGTGTTCATCTGTATTTATCTAAGTCATTTTCATAACAATGAAAATGTATACAGTGCTTTCTAATAATGTTGCCTAACGGAAGCATATATAAACTAAAAAGAGTAGGGCCTAGCACAGATCCCTGTGGAACTCCATGACTAAGCTTTGAGTTGAAAGAAAACTCATTATTTACATGAACAAACTGGAACCTATCAGATAAATAAGATCTAAACCATTGCAACGAAGTTCCATTAAGTCCAACATAGTGTTCTAATCTATCAAGTAGAATATTATGATCGATAGTATCAAAAGCTGCACTAAGGTCTAAAAGGACAAGTACAGAAACTAGTCCATTATCAGATGCAATGAGGAGGTCGTTAGTGACCTTCGCTAAGGCTGTTTCAGTACTATGATGGATTCTAAACCCAGATTGAAACTCTTCAAGTAAACCATTTCCCTGCAGGTGGTCAAATAATTGCGTAGCAACAACTCTTTCTAAGATTTTTGAAAGGAAAGGGAGATTAGAGATTGGTCTATAGTTAGCTAAAGCTCCTGGATCTAGCATTGGCTTTTTGAGTAAGGGTTTAATTACAGCCGTTTTAAAAGCCTGCGGTACATGGCCTAAAGTTAATGAAGAATTGATTATATGAAGAATAAAGCTACCAATAAGTGGGAAGACTTCTTTAAATAACCTGGTAGGAATAGGGTCTAAAAGACAAGTTGAAGGTTTGGATGAGGAAACTATTTTGTCTAACTCACAAAGGTCGATTGGAGTAAACTCATCAAGACAGACATCAATAGAAGGAGTTGTGTCATACCCGGCTCTAGGGAGCCCCGCCCATCTCCCCATCTCCCCGCCCATCGTCCCGTTGGCGAATCAGGGAAAGAGAAATGTTCGGACGGCGAACTCCGGACCCAAATCCCAGGAATCCAGTCCACCGGCAGCCGAACCAGGCCGCCCAGAGGCAAACACAGACCAGTGGGGGGAACCAGATCACCGAACCGAAAGTCTTGTGGGTCGGTCGTCAACTCGCATCACTCAACCACCAGGACCGTTGAGACGGACGAAGGGTCAGAGCGGATCCCGGTGGAAGAGGCTCAGGAGAGAGCCGATGACGAGGGCGACAGGCGTCAGGCCGCAGGAAAACGGCCACCTCCTCACCGGACCTGGACAACACTGGGGCAGCACCCACGTCGGACCCCGATCGGGCCTCAGGCGAACCCACGTTGGACCCCTATTGGGTCTCGGGCGAACCCACGTTGGATACTGCACCAGAACCGACCTCCAACGTTGAACCCGGACCCTCCAGCACCACGAGGAACAGCAACTCCTTGCCGGTGACCCTGGAAGAAGGCTCAGAAGAGAAAACAGAACCGGGATCAGGATCACCGGCAGCGCCAGAACCCGGCGAGACGAGCTCAGACGCAGCGGGCGGCTGCACCCTGCTCGTTTCCCCTAGAGATAGGCTGAAGTGCTCAAAGATAAAAAGAGAGAAAAGAAAGGAGAGCACTCGCCTGATCTCGGGTTCTGACGCCGTCCAGGACTGCGAAGATCCAGGATCCGTCATCAGGAGGTCGTTGTCAGGCTCCCATCTAGCCACGTCGGGCCCCGCAGCCAGCACGATGGTCAGCGCAGCTTGACATTCCTCCAGCTCCGGTAACCCCGCCGACGATCCACTCGGCGTGAAGCCAGAAGAATCTCGTCCCGCTGGACCGAACCGCTCCTCCGTGGAGACCCGGGGACGCTCAGTCGTCGGCGTAGACTCCACGCAGCAGTCAGTCCCCCTCCTCCGTCCGCAATGTAGCTGCGGAACCACAGGCCCTCTCCATATCCCACCACGTTGACCCGGAGCCGGGGACCGCTCGGCGGAGAGAGACACAGAGGATGCGGGATTAGGAATACAGGTTACAGCAGGTGGGGAGAGTTCAGGGAGCTGCGAACCCTGAACTTCTCCTCCAGGGATGTGACAGAGCAAATCATTAAGTAGGTGTGAAAAAACAATGACTTGCCTGCCCCCTGGAGGTTGAGTATCGCCTGCTGTAGTGGATTCTGCTTCTTCCTCTCCCTGCCCGGCGATAACGGAGGACCCCCCGGGAATTCGTCTGACGATCGCTCGCGTTGTCTCCAGCAGAGAGCTCGCCAGGCCGGGATTCCAGGCACACACAGCAGTCAGGGAGCGCGTCGAGGAGGAGGGGAAAACAGCCGGGGTGAGCCAGCCCGAATGTCCAGGAATGACAGCGGGGGAACGAGGCTCAGGGAACGAGGCTGTAGAATCTCCACACTGACGAGGCGAAGGGATGACAGCTGCATGGGAGGAACGGTCCTGACGATAGCCCAGAACTGGATCCGGACGAGGTTCGTGCAGAGGTGACTCGGCGATGTGATGGCGGCTATTCCCAGGGAACGAAGCGAGAGGGAAACCCAGGATTCGCCGCTCCAGATCAGAGATCGAAGCGAGGAAGGCGCCGAGCACGGGAAAGCTTCCTAGCCCTGAAGTCCTCTCCATCAACCTCACTGCCGCCGCCACATGCCAGAAGGTGGTGGCAGGAAACACAGTAGAGCTCGCGACAGCCACTCGACCCCAGACATAACTGCTGTCAGCTGCGGCTCCTTGAAGGGAATCCCGAGTGACGTGGCGCAGGTCGGGGAAAGCCCTCTGGTTGGCGCGAACTCCCGGACTGGAATAGCGGCAGGAACGGGACTCCGAAGCGGGGAAAGGTGTCGCCCACTTCGACTTCCTGCCGGGATTTCCATCCACCCCGTGGAGCTTCTCTCGCTGTGTACCTGCAGCGTCCATCCTGGCGCTGTCCTCCAGATGGAACACAGAATGAGGGTGACAGTCCAGGAATTCCTCAGCACGGCCCGGATGCCAGCGTCTCGCGTTGGAGGCGTCGTGCAGGGTGAAGAACGTCCCGTCGACAGCCTCCGAGATGGACCTCAGCTCGTCGCCCTGGCGCCGGAAGTGACTCCTGGGAAACGGCATGCTAGCAGCGCTGACACCCGGACAGAAAGGTACATTTCCACGGCGACTCACGGCCGCCGGTAGCTCCTCTGGCTGCGACATACTGTCATACCCGGCTCTAGGGAGCCGGGCAATCAGAGCCAGGGACAAGCCAGTGAGTCGAGATGTTTTATTTTGGGTGAGGGATAAGGGATGAGGAGAGCGCAGACACTCATACAGACGTACATTCTCAGGCTGCACAGCGCAGGGGTAGGTAGCTCGTACCGGACATGGGGGTAACAAGACGTGCATACTCACAGCAGGATACAAACACCGGAATGCTGCAAGGGGAGTAGAGGCTGACACCAGACGAAGGGGCTTCAGCCTAGCAGTGCTTATGTCGCAGCCCCGAGTCATCGAGGCTGCTCCTATTTATCCTCATTGGCAGCGCCCCAGCTGATGAAGACTAATTGGCCCCAGCCGTCCATAATGCTGCCAGCTGGGAGCCTGCTGAGACGCTGCTCAATGGGAAGCAGGGATGAGGGAAAACATGGGCTGAGTGCCGAGACGGCATCTCAACCCATGGTGACAAGTTGTAGTAGTTACAGTATTTAAGTTAACTGTGGGAAGAATCTGATTGATTTTATCTCTGATGGATGAAATTTTATTATTGAAAAAGTTCATAAAGTCCTGACTAGTAAGCTCTAAGGGAATGCTAGGATTGACAGAGTCCTGACTCTTTGTCACCCTGGCTACAGTACTGAAAAGAAACCTGGGATTATTCTTGTTCTCTTCTATTAATGCAGAGTAATAACTCGTTCTAGCTTTTCTAAGAGATTTTTTATAAATTAGAAGATGATTTCTCCAAGCTAAATAGATTTCATCTAAATTAGTAGAGCGCCATTTTCTTTCTAATTGACGAGTCTTCTGTTTTAAGGTACGAGTTTCTGTGTTGAACCAAGGAGTTAGAAATCTCTGATTAGACTTTTTCTTTTTTAAGGGGGCCACCAAGTCTAGAGTCTGATGCAGAGAAGCTGAAACACTATCCACCATGTTATCAATTACAGAAGGAGCAAGCTGTCTATAGCTTATTTCCGTTGTGTTGACACATGGCATAGAGGAAACAATCTGCATAAATTTGGAAACAGCATCATCTGAGAGGCATCTACTGTAATAATATTTTTCTTTAGGAGCCAAATAGTCAGAAATAGTAAAATCAAAGGTTAACAGACAATGGTCTGACAGTACAGGGTTATGAGGAAACACTACAAGATTTTCTATTTCTATGCCATATGTCAAAACAAGGTCCAATGTATGGTGGAGGTAATGAGTAGAATTTCCTACTTTCTGAGAAAACCCAATCGAATCTAATATTGAATTGAATGCCACATTAAGGCAGTCACTATCTACATCCACATGTATATTAAAGTCCCCTACTATAATTATTCTATCAGATTTCAGCACTAAATCAGCTAAGAAATCAGGAAATTCGGATAAAAATTCTGAGTAGGTTGATGGGGGACGATAAACTATGGCAAATAAAATTGGGTTTAACCTAAAATTGCTAAAGTGCCCAATACTGAGGACCAGGCCCTCAAAGGAATTATAACATGTTTTTTGCTTTACATTAACTAGTAATTTGGAATGGTAAATTGTTGCTACTCCTCCTCCATGACCAGAACTTCTGGGATTTTGACAGTTTAAATAACCAGAGGGAGTTGATTCATTTAAACCAACATAATCCTCTTGTCCTAACCAAGTCTCTGTGAGGGAAATTAAATCAATCTGATGATCAATTAACAAATCATGGACTAACAGAGACTTGGGAGTTAGAGACATAATATTTAATAAACCACATTTAATTTTTAAATTATGAGGAGGAACAGAGGCCAAATCATTCAATTTAGAGGCTTTATGTTTAATTTGAGTTGTACCAATATTTTGCTTTATCACTTTGGGATGCTTATACATTATATTTTTATTCACTTTGGAGGGAGCAGATATACATTTTTAGGCTACTGTGTCAGCACCTCTTTAAAAACATTGCTGAGAAAGCGACGCTTTTGCTTAGTTTCTTCATTTTGAGCAACAATATGTAGACTGCTTAATCTGGCAACTCTGCTCGCAGCGTGCAGAAAACACGAACGCACTGTAAAGACTGGCCCTGTGACTTATTCACCTTGCCAGTTTTGAGCCATATGAAATCATAAAGACATATTAGTCTCGGCATTGTGAGTGATGTTCTATATGACATCATAAAGACACATTTGTCTATGTGCTTTCATATAGACATCATATCTTTATGACGGCATCGCAAGTCCTATGATTCCTGAGTTCATAGGATCATCACAGGACGTCATGCAGACATCATAGGCCATCCTCTGAATGCCTGAGATCATTGGATCATCATAGGTCATAGCAAGTGCTATGATCGTGATTGATACCTGCCGTTTTGATGACATTGATCTTGAGACACCTGTCTGTATGTGTCTATGATGTCACCTTTCTATATGTCTATATTACGTCATATAGACATCAAATCTTTATGACGGCATCGTGAGTCAGATGATGCCTTAGAACATCGGATCATCATAGGACACCATGCAGACATCATAGGCTGTCCTATGATGTCCTACGAGCGTGATAGATTTTTTGAATTTATATATAACAGCAATCATAACTATAAAATAATAATAATAATAACAACAACAACAACACTGGTCAACACCAAATTTATTGTCTTAGTTTTTTTAGCTGATTTAGGACAATTTTGATGTGCTGAATCCAAAAATCACGTTGGTTTTGTTCAATCAGGTCAACTTTTTGAATTATGGCCACATGTCGTTTTGTGCTTTTGTTTACATGTATGGGTATTTTCGCTTTATATGATGCAAAATTCTTTTTTTTGTCTTGAAATTCTAATTTTGAACAATGATGACATAACATTCAATTTACATGTACTTAGATTTATATAAAGGTAAGTACATACACAGTAATAAGTTCTAAGTACAGGTTTTTACTTAGCACCTGATTGAGAGAAACGGATGTCATTTTTGGATTCAACGGTGCAAAACTGTCTTAAATCATTTGAAAAAAAAAAAACAGACAACTTACAAAAAAAATAATTTTTGTAACCCTGTGCAATAATTAAACCTGCAAGCAGGTGTATGCGGGCCTTCGCCCCCCCCCCCCCCCCCACGCCCGTGGGACCCAATGCTCATCGAACCTTGCTGGCTCGGAAAATTTCCCGTTGTCGTAGCAAATGCTGCTTGAATGTGATGGAGTAGCCTCGTCACTGACTGCAGGCATACAAACACTCAAACAGATGGCTATATGCACACGCACCTACACACAACTATGTATTGTGGGTGATTTGCTAGCTTAAGTGACGAGCATACATACACACACAGAAACGCGCGCATTCACCTGCCATACTCCAGCTTACTTTAGTGATTATGAAGAGATTGTATGCTCTTTTGAAGATAAAAAATTACAATTAAACAATCTGAAACAAGAATTTGCTTTAGAATGGTAACTGCTTTACATTGCATACTTGGGATCAATTGATTTAAACTAGTGCATACCCATGCATGCCCGTAGAAACTAAGTATAAGCAAGTATTTCTGCATGCTCGCAGAAAGCAGGTGTAAGCAAGGGTGTAAGCAAGCACGTCAGCACTCGTTCAGTGATGACTTCCTCTGATCTTTGTTTGTGTCATAGCGAGTCCTATGGTCTTTGATGATTTCATAGTTAATCCTATAACCGTGAGTGATGACTGCCATTGATCTTTGATGATGCCATAGTGAGTCCTATGATGTTGGTGCTGTCACAGCGAGTGCTAAGATGCCTGCATTTGATCTTTGCTGATGTCATAGCGAGTCCTATGATTTTTGCTGATGTCATCACGAGTCCTATGATCGTGAGTGATGCCTGCGTTTGATCTTTGATGATGTCATAGCGAGTCCTATGATCGTGAATGATGCCTGCGTTTAGAGTCGCCACTCTGAATAGACCTTGTACGTTTGGCCCCATCCACAAAAATTTGGAGTTGGCGGCACATAACTTTTCCAGTTTATTGAAGTAGACGCGTTAGGGCCGGGACTATTTTCCATAATGCAAAATTTGGCAGACATCGGACAAGTTTTGCTCGAGTCACAGCTGCTTGTGGAGTGCGTTTTTGTCAAATTGGAGGTGGGGCGACTTTGAGGCAAGATGGTGGCCTTCCTGTTGGTTGTGGGTATGGGCAACAATTGTTTTTTCATGTCTTGAGGTGATGCTTACCTCACCCAAATTTTATGTCTCTACAGCAAAGTTTACAGTCTCCACTCTCCATAGACCTTGCACGTTTGGCCCCGCCCACAAAAATTTTGGGGTGGGTCACATATCTTTTCCAGTTTATCAAAGTAGACACGTTTGGTGCGGGACTATTTTCCATCATGGAAAATTTGGCTTACATCGGACAAGTTTTGCCCAAGTTACAGCTGCTTGATGTCTTAAGAGGAAGAGTCAAACTTTGCCATGGCACCCTGGCCACACCTTTTGAGATTTTGACTTAAATTGGATAACTTTTAATGGCCAATGCCTATAGATGCCGCTATGTTAAAATGAGCTCAATCGGAGCAGGTCCCTAGGACTAGTTCGTTCAATTGCACTGGGTGTGGAGCATTGTAGCTGGATGGAATAAACAGCATAACAGTCTATTTAGTTTCCCCACACAGTAATATGTACCCATACATATTGTCATCCTCCGTAGCGATTGATATTGTCCTAGTTGTATACTGGAGGGGACCATTTTGTGTAAGTCTGTTGCGTCTTTTGCATTCAATACTATTAGGTCGTCACGTTTTTTTTGCTATCTCTGCGCACAGCCCTACTTAGGTTGTAAAGTCTGACAGCCGTAGGTAGGAAGGACCTGCAGAACCTCTTGGTTGCGCACCTAGGATGATGTAGTCTACTGCTAAATGAGCTCCTCAGTGCGTTCAGTATGTCCTGCATAGGGTGGGACTCGGACTCCAGCAGAGATTACAGTTTAGCCACCATCCTTCTCTCTCCTATCTCCTCCACTGAGTCAAGGCGCTGCCCCAGGACAGAGCTAGCTTTCTTGATCAGTTTGTTCAGTCTCTTCCTATCGGCTGCTGTGATGCCACTGCCCCAGCAGACCACTCCAAAAGTGATGGCTGATGCCACCACCGAATTGTAGAATGTCTTCAGGAGCACCCCTTGTACACCAAAAGACCTGAGCCTCCTCAGTAGGAACAGCCTGCACTGTCCCTTCTTGTAGAGTGCGTCAGTATTGTGTGACCAGTCTAGTTTATTATTCAAATGAACACCCAGGTACTTGTAGGATGTCACCATCTCAATGTCTGTTCCCTGGATGTTTATTGGTGCTGTGAGGGGTTGTCCTTGCCTGCAGCAGTCCACCATCAGCTCCTTAGTTTTTCTCGCATTGATCTGGAGGCAGTTCCGATGGCACCAGTCCACGAAGTCCTGGATAAGTTCTTTGTACTCAGCTTCATCTCCATTGGAGATGAGGCCAACAATTGCAGAGTCGTCAGAGAACTTCTGCAGATGGCAGTGTGTTGTGTTGTGTGAGAAGTCTGCAGTATAAATAGTGAACAGGAAAGGAGCCAAAACCGTTCCCTGGGTGGGCGCCATGCTACCGATGATCGTGTCAGACACACAATCCCGGGTTCTCACAAACTGTGGCCGGTTTGTGAGGTAGCCCAGGATCCATGATGACAGGTGCTAGTCCACCCCTGCACACAGCAGCTTGTCCTTCAGGATCATCGGTTGGATGGTGGTGAAAGCACTGAGAAGTCAAAGAACATGATACTCACCACGTTCCCAGGCTTCTCCAGGTGGGACAGGGAACAGGGAAGAAGGAAGATCACTGCATCCTCCACCCCAATGCCATGCTGGTAGGCGAACTGGAGTGGATCCATCGCTGGTCCCACTAGGGGGGCGGAGGTGAACAAGGAGCAGTCTCTCCAGGGTCTTCATCAGGTGAGACATCAGGGCCACTGGCCTGTAGCTGTTCAGGTCTCTGGGGTGGGAAGTCTTTGGTACGGGTACCACACAAGATGTTTTCCACAACTGTGGTACCCTCCCCAGCTTAACATATGCAGAAGCTGCGAAAAAGGTGCCAGCTAAAAAGGTGGGAGTGGACTCTAACAGGGAAAGTGTGCAGACTTGCAGTGCATGCAGTAGAATTAAGGAAGATACTCTGGTTTTGAAGGAAAATAATTTTGTCTTATTTGTAGTAGATGTGACAAACCACTGTGCAGACTTTCAAGAAAACAGAAAAAAAATCAAAGTCATTGTGAAAGCAACAGAAAAATATCATGGCATTAAGGAGCTGCATTGGGAAGCAGTTGAGGACTTGTTAAGCGGGGGATCTTTAAGTTCACAGACATCATGGGCTGGTGGATCAACCGCCAATCAAGTCTTAAAGAAGAACAAGAATAATGAGATGAGACGCAGATATGAGATTAAAGAAGAATCATAAACTAAAGGAAAATGTAAGAAAATAAGTAATAGTTTGAGATGTCTGGCAGGACGGGACTGGGGTACTCTAGGGCCTCTCTGTTGAGGGTGTATTGAGGACTAATGAGAGCTACACTAGATTATGGATGTGTTGCGTTCATGTTGGCTGCTGATTGTCACCTGAACCAACTGGACATAGAGCAGACAAAGGCTCTTAGGATATGTTGTTTTGCATTTAAAACTTCTCCAGTATCAGTGATCCAAGTAGAGATGGGCGAAATGCCCTTAAGATTAAGAAGAACCAAATTAATGCTGGCATACTGGATCAACTTGAAGGTGCATAAGAGGTCACATCCTGCAAAAGCTATTCCTAACGATTGCTGGGAACACCATGAGTCCAACATTGGTAGCTTTGGATGGATAATTGATGCCATTGCTGAGCAGGCAGGATTGAAAGACATAGATTTTAGGCCAACGGTCCTGTGGTCTGTTTTTCCTCCATGGCTGTTTAAGCCACTGGTAGATTTTGAAATACAGCAACTTAGGAGGCAACATAAGCAATCAGCAACAGATTATATAGTGCATAAATATATTGAACAGAACTTCAGAGACAGGCTGATAGCATTTACCAATGGTTCCAAGGATCCTACAACTGGTCGTAGTGGAGCTGCGGTATACATTCCTTAGTATAAAATATCTATCAATAAAAGAACCAGTAATCACTTATCAGTATACACAGTTGAGCTAGTTGCCAATATATTAGCTTTACAGTGGTTGGAGATAAATTATGTGAATAATGCAGTCATTATTGCTTCAGATAGTTGGGCAGCTCTCAAGAGTGTTCAGTGACTGCAGTCGTGTAGGCAGGTCCTAAATGTAGAAATCCACTCCTTAATTTACAACCTCTACAGTAAAGGCAAGTCAATAAACTTTCTTTGGGTTCCAGCCCACGCTGGAATAGAGGGTAATGAGGATGTGGATTTATTAGCAAAACAATCATTAAAATTCAAAGCAATAAATCTGGAAATCTCACTCAGTAAGGCAGAAAGCAAATCAGTAATTAAAAAGTATATAGTGGAAAAGTGGAAAGAATATTGGGACTCAATAGCTACAGGAAGACATCTTTATGACATTCAAAAGCGGGTGGACTCTAGAATGGGAGTTGGCGGAAACAGGAAAGAGGAGAAACTCATCACCTGATTAAGAATAGGACATACTACTTTGAAACAGATGCTAATTTTTTCACACGAGGAGCTGTTCAGAGTGCCCTATAACTCCTTGTACAAAGATATAGAGTGATGATAATCAAGTCAGTGGCGGTAATGCACCTGTGGGCTGGTTGCCAACTGCCAATCAAAACTAAAAGAAGAAGAAGCAGAATGTGATTGTTTGCATTTTGAAATGTGCCAGCTGAATATTACACACTGCACCTTTAACTACGTGAATACACCTAATAGTTTGCTACCAATTAAATTTCACTGATACATCATTGGCTGCACGGTGGCGCAGTGGTTTAGCACTGTGGCAGCACAGTTTTACCCTCGGCCGGGGGACCGCGGGGATCATGAGATCGTGGGTTCGATCCCAGCCCCCGACCAACAGTGAGCTGTGTGGAGTTTGCATGTTCTCCCCGTGTTGCGCGGGTTTACTCCGGGATTTCTCCGGTTTCCCCCCGCACACCAAAAACATGTAGGTTTAGGGCGCTCGCGCACGCAGCGACCAGCAGCCGTTGGCTTGTCACCAGACTGCAAACCAAGTCTACCTACGGGTACAAATAAGTAACAAAAACAAAAAACAAAAAAATCATTGGTTTTATTCAAACTTTGTCCTATATTTCCATTTAAGTTTCAACAACATACATAAATCTGTGTGTGTGTGTGTGTGTGTGTGTGTGTGTGAAGAAAATAAATCTAACCACCATAAAGTGCAACTTCCTCTACATGTCACTGACCATTTAATGCCAACAGTAAAATGGTGATTACTGTGTTTTCTGTGTCTAGTCTCTCTGTAGGATCACCAGTGTGACTGACCAGCATGATGGGTGCAATAAAGGTTTTCTTCCTGTGCTGTCTGTTTCAAGGTGGGGTCTAAAATTTCTATTAATAATATTTCTAAAAATATTAACTTTCAGTGTGTCTGCTTCAGGATTTTCTTTTCTTGTTATTATGTATTTATACAGTTTGTGAGATAATTGCTGCTACTTCTTCAATTCCAGGTGGCCTGTCTCAAAACTGGGCATCCTCCCTGCCTCAGAGCACAGAAGGACTGAAAGGCTCATGTGTGAACATCCCGTGTAATTTCAGCATACCCCCACGCTACGATAAATACCTAAATCAGTCATGTAGAGCCATTTGGAAGATACACCCTTTGATGTCTTTTATCATTCATATAACTTCCTTCTTGTTTAAATCTTCAGATTCACTGCCTGCACCCATTATAACTCCATCCCAACTGGAGGTAGAAGAAGGCAGCCCAGTGACCTTGACCTGCTCAGCTGTTGCCCCCTGTCCCATTTTACCTCCACTTGTGACATGGACCCCCAGTATAGGAGGCCTAGAGGAGACAGTGGAAGACACAAAAGTGACCTCAGTCATGAGCTTCACAGCTTCTCACCTCCACAATGGACAGAACTTCTCCTGCTCAGCTCTCTATCGCCAACAGGCTGGAAACAGTGATCTGACTTTTGAGAGAACTGTGTCTCTGCAAGTTGCTTGTGAGTGCTCACTTTAGACACATTTAAATTATTTTTTTAAAACAATTAAAATTTCAATTAAAACAGTGTTATATTGGGAAATGACACGAGACGGAGAGCTTATTGAGGGACATCCAACTCATTTTTATTATACAGAACGCTCAACTATATACAGAGTGGGCCGTGCCCACCTGATGGCGTCCTGTGGGTGGGCACGGCAACCCAGACACCCAAATCCCATACATATCACCAGCCCCCCTTTAAAAAAAATGTCAGGCACACAAACAACCCACCCTAATTTGTCACCCGACTCACCCACTAAAAGGGAAGAACATATGTACAAAAATAAACTCCTATCCATTCACACAACTAAGGCTGGGGGGGTTCTTTCCTGGAACACGAGTTACATATAGTGCTGCTTTAACCCTTAACGTATCATTGGGTGAGTGTGACCACAAGGACAGAAAAGGCCTCTTAGTTACCTTGCAGTAATGTAATTGCTGTAAATAGTCTTTAAACTTGTTTCAGTAATTGTCTCTGCCATTGTATCTGTTTTTTTTATCTGGCATAATGTTGAATAGCACCATGAGTGAGCTGGTGCTCACAGGGAATCACCACCCCCATGTTGCACACAAGGAAGCAATATATAAACAAAGGCATAGAGAAACAGACCTGGTGCCTGATGTTATACAGTTAGGTTAATATATACTGCTCAAAAAAATAAAGGGAACACTTTGAAAACACATCAGATTTTCATGGGAAAAAATAAGCTGGATATCGAAATTGTGGCAGGCTAGTCCAGTTTACTCAGATTAAAGGGACACTTTTTAATCTTTTTTGAGCAGTATATATTTGGACACTGTCCAGTCTTGTTATTTAAGCTGTTTGCTAAAACATATTGAAGACACACTTATATAATCAATATTGGCTTAATGTTTAGAATCTCAGCTTTAATTTGAGGTTGTTGAAATCCAAATTGGTCTTATAGTTTAGAAATCACAACATTTTTAAACAAAAACTCCTCATTTCTGGGGCTCAAAAGTAAATGGATAAATGACTCAAAAGTTATTTCATGGGCTACATGGGCTATTTCCTCGTTAATCCACCACCAGTCAAGCAGGCAAAAAGGTCCGGAGTTGATTCCAGGTGTGGCATTTGCATTTGGAAGCTGTTGCTGTGAACCTGCAACATGCGGTCAAAGGAGATCCCAGTGAAATGAAACAGACCATCCTTAGGCTGAAAAGGAAAAATCCACCTGAGACATAATGGAAATGTTAGGAGTGGCCACATCAACAGTTTGGTACATTCTGAGAAAAGAAAAAAAAAAGAGTACACTCTTGAGCTCTGGAACTCAAAAAGGACTGCACATCCACAGAAGACAACAGCGGTGGATGATTGCAGGATCCACCGCTGTTGAACCCTGCAACCAAAACCCATTCACAACATCTACCCAAGTAGAGAACACTCTACAAAGAAGTTGGTGTGTATCCAAGTCTACTATAAAGAGAGAAATTCATTAGAGGAAATACAGACAGTAAACCACACAGTGCAAACCATTAATCAGCCTCAAAAATAGAAAGGCCAGAGTAGACTTTGCAAAAAAAAAAAAAAAAATCTAAAGAGCCAGCAAAGACCTAGAACAGCATTTTTTGGATAAATGAAACCAAGATCAACCTGTACCAGAATGATAAATGGCATTCACTTATATAGCGCTTTTTTTCTCATTTCTGGATGACCAAAGCGCTTTATAGATCCTACTATTCACCCATTCATGCACACATTCACACACTGATGGCCTGGTATCAATTGGATAGAGAAAAACAGACGGAGGTGGGATCTAAGAGGCTGTTTTCAACCATAGTCTCTGAAGTCAACAACCAGTTTTACTGCAAAGTCAGAAACAAATATGGAACCCAGAACTAAGTCAAAATTAAACAGGAAGACAGATGTCACAGTTACCTCCCATTTGGAATAAACCTGTTTATATTGTTACAATTTCTCCCAAGTGAACAACTGTGAACAACAAAGTAACATGTTGCTGTAATGCCACTACTTTTGCAGTAACGTGCTGTGTAACGAAATTACTGTTTAAAAATTCAGTAATGCGTTACAGTTACTGAAATTTGATCAGATGCATTACTCGCGTTATCCGGTTTATTCATATGGATAGATACTTTAGCGCAAACAGACGACCATACAACTTGCATTTTGCTAGACATCCTCCTCATCAGCTGCCAACTGGGGATGAATACACAGTTTCGGTGGCTATGGGCGGGACAATTGCCATCTCTAGCACCACCACTGGCCTCAAGCCAGTGGAGGTTGTCATGCCAAAGGCAAAGGCAAGAAAATAAATGGGCAGCGCGGTGGCGGAGTGGTTAGCACTGAGGCAGCACAGCAACTCACCCTTGGCCGGGGGATCCTGGGTTCGATTCCAGTCCATGACCAACAGTGATCTGTGTGGAGTTTGCATGTTCTCCCCGTGTCTGTGTGGGTTTACTCTGAGATTTCTCTGGTTTCCTCCCACATGCCAAAAAACGTGCAAATTGGAGACTCTAAAGTGGCCCCAGGTGTGAATGTGTGTGTGAATGGTGAAAGGGTTGGGTGCCGCACCAGTGGCTGCCTCATCCACTCATGTGGATGCCCTGTAATTTCCCCATTGTGGGACTAATAAAGGAATCTAAAATAATAAATAAATATAAACTGACACAGCCGTCAAACAAGTCTCCTCCGCGGGTTTGTTTCCTGTCCTGCCCCATTTCACGTCACAACCCTGTGGGAAGAAAAGCCATGGCAATGGCAACTTCTCATATCAAGCCCTGATCACCTGTACTCACCAAGCGCTGGCTCCTACCTCTGTGGTTAAACTTGAGTATTTTTTGAGCAAGAAGCTCGCATATAATTAATTCTTCTTTAACTTTGGGTTATGTACCACAGGCTTTTAAAGTTGCTGTAATTAAACCCTTACCCAAAAAGCCAACGCTTGATCCAGGAGTTTTGGCTAACTATCGACCAATCTCTAATCTGCCTTTCATTTCAAAAGTCTTAGAATGAGTTGTTGCTGCCCAATTGTTTGACCATTTGCAGGGAAATGGTTTATTTGAAGAGTTTCAATCTGGGTTCAGAGTTCATCACAGCACTGAGACGGCCTTAGTGAAGGTCACTAATGACCTCCTTATCGCATCTGATAATGGACTCGTTTCTGTATTTGTCCTTTTAGATCTTAGTGCAGCCTTTGATACTATCAACAATGACATTCTACTTGATAGATTAGAACACTATGTTGGACTAAATAGAACTTCACTGCAGTGGTTTAGATCTTGTTTGTCCGATAGACTTCGGTTTGTTCACATCAGTGATGAGTTTTCTTCCAACTCTAAGCTCAGTCATGGAGTTCCACAGGGATCTGTGGTAGGCCCTACTCTTTTTAGTTTATATATGCTTCCATTAGGCAATATCATTAGAAAGCACTGTATACATTTTCATTGTTACACAGATGACACACAATTATACCTGTCAGTGAAGCCCGATGATTGCAATCAATTAGCCGGTTTAGATGCCTGTCTTAAGGAAATCAAAGCTTGAATGACTTGTAATTTTCTGCTATTAAACCCAGATAAGACTGAGGTCATTCTTGTTGGTCCAAAAAACCTTAGAAATACCTTTCCAAATCAAACTCTTAATTTGGATGCTGCTACTCTCACTCTGAATAGTTCTGTGAGGAACCTTGGAGTTATTTTTGATCAATATCTGTTCTTTAATTCACATATTAAATTTGTTTCTAAGACTGCCTTCTATCATCTGCACAATATTGCCAAGATTAGGAGTATCTTGTCTCTGAATGATGCTGAGAAACTGATCCATACTTTTGTTAGTTCTAGATTAGATTATTGTAATTCGTTATTATCAGGTTGTCCTAAAATATCTTTTAAAAGTCTTCAGTTGATCCAAAATGCTGCTGCAAGAGTTTTAACAGGTTCTAGAAAGAGATCATATCTCTCCGGTTCTAACCTCCCTTCATTGGCTTCCCATTGAGTTTAGAATTAAGTTTCAAATCCTTCTTCTCACTTACAAAGCTCTTAATAATCAGGCCCCCTTATATATAAAAGATCTGATATTACCTTATCATCCTAACAGAGAACTACATTCTCAAAATGCTGGATTACTTGTAATACCCAGAATCTCCAAAAGTACAATGGGAGGCAGAGCCTTCTGCTATCAAGCTTTTTTCCTATGGAACCAGTTACCACTCTGGGTCTGGGAGTCAGACCCAATCTCTGTTTTTAAGAATAGGGTAAAAACCTTCCTTTTCAATATAGCCTACGATTAGGGAGGGATCTTGTGTCTCTTATCCCCCCTTTTGTTTTGCTGTTAATAGGTTCAGACTGCCGGGTGAATGTCTGTTCTTTTCTTCTTCTCTATCCCTTCTGACTGCCCCTCCCTAAGCCCAGTTCTGCTAGAGGTTTTTTCCTGTTAAATGGGAGTTTTTCCTCTCCACCGTCGCTAAGTGCTTGCTCACAGGGCGTCATCTGATTGCTGAGTCTTTCTGCAATTGTGGGGTTTTCATACTTTTGACAGTGCTATGAGATTACTTCTGTTGTAATATGGCACTTTATAAATAAAGCTGAATTGAATTGAATGTCCACATTAAATGCATTTAAAGTTTTCTTACGCACAGAGAAAAAGTGACTGACTTGTTGCAGTAAAAACAGCTTCTTCTAAGCGGTGAACTTTCATTTATCAGTGCTTTCTATTTTACTTTATCTCATTCATTTACATGCTGTTGTGATATGCAACTATTTCATGAAAGTAAATCCTCTAAATATGCATTTTTAATGGGCTGGTCCAGGGGTGTCAAACATATGGATCATGGGCCAAAAATAGCCCACCAGGGGTTCCAAAATTTTCTCTGTGAATTCATAGCTTTATTTCTAGTAAATTTCTGATTTTCTACTGATTACAATAGTTTGTGTAAATCTGAGACATTTTTTTCTCTGCAAGATGAGACTTTTTTCTCATCAGTTTTCTTTTTCTTTTTTCTGAGGAGAACAAGGGGCACGTGATCTTGCTGTCTGTGCAAGATGATTTAAGTATACATTTAAAAGTAACTTTCACGTTACTTTTAAATGCATGATTAAATGCATTTAAATGTATTAAATGCATTTAAATGCATGATTAAAGTAACTAGTTACTTTAATTATGCAGTAACTCAAAAGTAACTCAGTTACATAACTTTTCATGCACTGAGTTTGGGGTTTTTCCAAACTCGGCCCACGTTGGGGTGGAGGGTGGTGGGGATGTGGATTTGTTGGCAGGGCAGTCATTGGAATTCAGAGGGATGAATCTGGGGATCTCGGTAGGGTGGAGGGCAAATCAATAATTGGGGATTGTGTAGTGGGGGAGTGACGGGAGTGTTGGAGCTCGGTGGATGCGGGAGGACATCTTTGTGGCATTCAGGGGTGGGTGGGCTTTGGAGTGGGAGTTGGCAGGGGCGGGGGGGGTGCTCATCAACCAATTGGGAGTGGGGCGTGCTGCTTTGAACGGATGCCATGTGGAGTGGGTGGGCACCCAGCTGGCGGCTGTGTGCGTTGTAGTTCTCCGGGGGCAGTTCGGCATGTTTTGTTGGGGTGTTGGGGATGCTGGGGGCAGGGGGCGGGGGCATCTGGTTGGGGTGGTGGGAGGGGCTAATTTGAGTTTTGTTTTGGAAAACATGGGAACTTCAGTCGGAGAAATATATGTGGGTCTGTTTGGATATTTAAGTGCAACTAGATTAATTGGGGGAATTTGTTTTTTGTTTTCCCCTGCCATTCTCTTGTCCACGCTCCGGCCCAGTGGGTGGTGGTGGTGCACCTGTGGGCTGGTTGGCGGCTGGCAGTCAGGTCTGGAAAGAAGAGTGAGATAAAGTGAAGTATGTGGTGGTAATGCACCTGTAAGCTGGTTGCCAACCGCCAATCAAATCTAAAAGAAGAAGAAATAGTTGCACATCCCAACAGCATGTCAATGAATGAGATAAAATAGAAAGTACAGATAAATGAAAAGTCACCGCTTAAAAGTTGTTCTTTACTGCAACAAATCACTGTCACTTTTTCTCTGTGTGTAAGAAAACTTTAAATGTATTTAATGCGGACATTAAATGTAAGCTTCTTGCTCAAAAAATATTCATATTTAACCACAGAGGGAGGAGCTACTTACCACTCGGACAACAAGTGATCAGGGCTCGATAGGAGAAGTCGCCACCGCCATGGCATTTCTTCCCACAGGGTTGTGATGTGAACTGGGGCAGGACAGGAAACGGACCCACGGAGGAGCCTGTGTGACGGCTGGCTTGAAGCGCTGGGAATGGCAGTTGTCCTGCCAATAGCCACCGAAACTGTGTATTCATCCCCAGTTGTTAGCTAATGAGGAGGGTGTCTAGCAACTGCAAGTTGTATGGTCGTCTGTTTGCGCTAAAACATCTATCCATATTAATAAAACGAGTAACGCGAGTAACGCATCTGATCAGATTTCAGTAACTATAATGCATTACTGAATTTTTAAACAGTAATTTTGTTACACACGCTACTGCAAAAGTAGTGGCATACTCCCAACACTGCTTATATGACTATAAAAAGTGTCCAGAAATGCACACAAATTATTGTCTTTTCTCTCTTAGCTGTTCCCAAGATCCTACCGTCTTCCCACTGTGTTCAGCATTTTTACCTGGACAGATGTACCTGCAACAGCTATGGTAACCCACGTCCTTCTCTGGTCTGGGAACTGGGCGGGAAACCTGTCAATAGGTCTGTTGAGATCCCAATCTGGAATGTAACCTGGAATGTAACCCAGGGGGTCGGGAACATTCAGAGCTTCATCTCTCTGCACCGAGAGGATAAAGACGAGATCCCCTCTGTCGTCTGCGTCAGCAGCAGTTCTCTGGGATCTGATCGTATGGTTTTTAATGTACACAGAGGTATAGAAATTCACAGGATTCTGTACTCATGCTCTTTGCTGCATTATTTGTCCCTTTGAGTTGGTATTTGGGAACTTTTCAGGAGTGGATGGTCGGACTCTGGGGACCGGCTGTGCAATGGGAATAGGGATCATGATGGTGACAGTGATGCTCCCTCTGTTATACCTTTGCTGGTGAGAAATCTAGCTAACACTACTGACAGTAGACCTATGTGAATCTTCATCACTCTATTAATTCAAGAAATCTCTGTCACAATCACAGGGCTCACCAAAAGATCATAGGACCACCTATGATGTTTCTATGATGTCCTATGATGTCTACATGATGTCTGTATGATGTCATATAGACCATAGGACTCGCTAAAAGATCATAGGATAGCCTGTGATGTTCCTATGATGTCTACATGAAGTCTGTGTGATGTCCTATGATGTCTACATGATGTCTAAAATAATTTCCTCATCCAATCTAGGCGATTCCACCAGGACAGGAATTAAACTAGAAGGAATGGAGGTGCGAAGCGAGGAAGACGAAGTATGGAGCACGGTGGAGTCTAAAAAAAAAAGTAGACGTCAAGAAACTCAGTCAAGACCATTATCAAGTGCTGAGGAATCAGAGGACGAACGATCCCGGAATGAACAGAAGGAGTGGAAAGTAATCATTAAACTGTAGCAACTGTTAGTCTGGAAAACTGGGTGAACATGGAATGTTATCATTGTTTTGTGGATTGTGGATTGTTTTGTGGATTGTCTTCCAATCCAAGATGGCGCCCACAGCGGTCGACATGGTGCTTCGCTGCGCTCTTTGTTTGTTTTTGTTTGTCAATTGTGTGTCTGCTTGCACTTATACCCGTGAAGAACTTTTAAATATCAGGACTTTGACCCCCACGGACCTCCTCCCAGTTTTTCTAGCCCCTGCCGCCGATCTGGTTTATTGTTTGGCTCGGAAAGTGAGACGGCGGAAGAGAGGAAGACGAGCGGGCGCTCTCGTACGACTTCGCAGGAGAGGCTCGCGAACGGCGCTGCCTGGCATATTTCTGTCCAATACCAACTCTCTCTCTAACAAGGTGGATGAACTGAGACTGCTGATGCGTTTTAAGGACCTCGCCTCCTCAGCTGTCCTCTGCTTTACTGAGACCTGGCTCCGGGAAAATATACCGGACAGCGCGCTGCGCCCCGACGGCTTCCAGCTCTTCCGTGCTGATCGTGACACAGAGCTTTCCGGCAAGACCACAGGAGGCGGAGTCTGCTTCTACATCAACTGTAGCTGGTGCTCTGATGTAACGGAAATTTCCAAACACTGTTCTCCTGCCTTGGAATTTCTTGTTATCAACTGCAAGCCTTTTTATTCCCCACGAGAGTTTGCTTCTTTCATAATGATCGCTGTGTACGCCCCTCCCGACGCGGACACGCGCGAAGCTCAGCGCGTGCTCGCGGATCACATTCAACACACAGAGCGGAGTTTTCCAGACTCGCTGATTATTGTGGCTGGCGACTTTAATCAGTGCAATCTGAGCCACGATCTCCCCCGCTACAAACAGTTTATTAAATGCCCCACCAGAGGATTAAACACACTGGATCACTGTTACACCACAGTGAAAGACGCATATCGCGCTGTCCCTCGAGCTGCGCTGGGATTATCTGATCACGTGATGGTTCACCTCATTCCCACATACAGACAGAGATTGAAGCTCACTAAACCTGTTGTGAGCACTACGAAGATACGGACCAGTGATGCTGAGGAGAAGCTGGAAACGTGCATGGAAATATCTGACTGGGGCATGCTTAAAGGAGCCACGCATGATCTGGATGAGTACACGGACACTGTGAACTCATATATCCACTTTTGTGAAGAGAACATTCTTCCATCACGCACCAGGGTGAGTTACTCTAATGACAAACCCTGGTTCACAGCTAAGCTCAGACAGATCAGGAAGGAGAAGGAAGCAGCGCTGAAAAGTGGAGACAGGGACTGCTACAGGGAGGTTAAATATCGGTTTAACAGAGAGCTGAAGAGGGCTAAATCTGTGTACTCAGAGAGACTCCAGCAGCAGTTCACTGCTAATGATTCGGCTTCCGTGTGGAGAGGACTGAGGCAGATCACCAACTATCGGCCTCAGGCTCCTAAAGGTCAGGATGACAAAGCCCTTTGTCAGAGACTGTCCCAACACTATGCCCGTTTTGACACCTCGTCATCTGTGTCCAACTCCCCCCCTCCCTCCAGCTCCACAGCCTCCACATTCCCTACTTCATTTAAGGCACCCCCCCCCACCTCCCCCCCTCCCCTTATCATCAGTGAGCAGGATGTGCTCAAACAGTTCTCCAGACTGAACCCGCGCAAGGCCCCCGGCCCAGACGGCGTGTCTCCCTCCACCCTGAGACTCTGTGCGAAACAGCTGGCTCCTGTATTCACAGACATTTTTAACACCTCCCTTAAGTTATGCCACGTGCCATCCTGCCTCAAATCCTCCACCATCATCCCTGTCCCCAAGAAGCCACGGATCACTGGACTTAATGACTACAGACCTGTAGCGCTCACCTCTGTAGTCATGAAGTCCTTTGAGCGCCTGGTCCTGTCCCACCTCAAGTCCATCACCACCCCTCTCCTGGACCCGCTGCAGTTTGCCTACCGAGCCAACAGGTCTGTAGACGATGCAGTCAACCTGGCCCTCCACTCCATCCTGCAGCACCTGGACTCCCCGGGAACCTACGCCAGGATCCTGTTTGTGGACTTCAGCTCCGCATTCAACACCATCCGCCCCGCTCTGCTCCGGGACAAGCTGTCCCTGCTCAACGTGCCTGACTCCCTCTGCAGGTGGATCATCGACTTCCTGACGGACCGGAGGCAGCATGTGCGGCTGGGAAAGACTGTCTCAGACTATACTAGCATCAGCACCGGATCACCCCAGGGCTGTGTACTTTCCCCCCTACTCTTCTCCCTTTACACCAACTCCTGCACCTCCAGCCACCAGTCTGTCAAGTTGATCAAGTTTGCGGACGACACCACCCTCATCGGGCTCATCTCCAACGGCGACGAGTCCGCCTACAGGAGAGAGGTGGCCCAGCTGGCGTCCTGGTGCAGCAATAACAACCTGCAGCTGAACGCTCTGAAGACAGTGGAGATGATTGTAGACTTCAGGAAAGTCACTACTCCTCTGCCCCCCCTCACCCTCTCAGGCTCTCCCATCACCACTGCTGATTCCTTCCGCTTCCTAGGCACTACCATCACCAGGGACCTCAAATGGGAGCTGACCATCAGCTCACTCATCAAAAAAGCCCAGCAGAGGATGTTCTTCCTGCGGCAGCTGAGGAAGCTCAAGCTACCCACCAAGATGTTAGTGCAGTTCTACACAGCCATCATCGAGTCCATCCTCACCACCTCCATAACCGTGTGGTACGCAGGAGCCACTGCCAGGGACAGACTAAGGCTGCAGCGCGTCGTGCGCACTGCTGAGAAGGTGATCGGCTGCAAGCTCCCATCTCTCCAGGATCTGTACATCTCCAGGACCCGGAGGCGTGCTGGCCGGATCATAGCCGATCCCTCACACCCTGGTCATGTACTGTTTGCCCCCCTCCCCTCTGGTAGAAGACTTCGGTCCATCCAGACTAAAACCTCCCGTCACATGAACAGCTTCTTCCCCTCTGCCATTAGACTGCTGAACACTAAGTGACTCTCGTGCACCATGTACAGCAGCTCAACCAGACTCATGTCAATCATCACTGTTTTCTTCCTGCATTACCGACTGCACTATATAGTTCTCCACAGTATCTGCTGCTGGCTAATATATATTTTAACTGTTGACCAGTATCACTTAATCTTATCCTACACTTTATTACATGTATAGTTTATTTCTCTTATCTTATCATGTTTAATGTTGCAGCATTGTACCGAGACAAATTCCTAGTTTGTGTACTACATGAACAATGGCAATAAACCTGATTCTGATTCTGTTCTTTGAATGGCAACGAAGGGTAAATTTGTGATCACTGAAAAAGGTTTGCAATGAGGTGAAGGTGAGGTGAAATCTGTAATTTCCCAGTTTGGGATCAATAAAGTACATCTATCTAAGTCATGCTCATTGCTAAAGTGTTAACTGAAAAGCTAATGTTTTTAGCTACCTCTGGGAGTAACAGACACCAGCTGTGTGTGAGCATCATCAACTTTTAACACGAAGAGCAGCAAGTTCAAGGCCTTGTTGATTCTGACTGAAGCTTTGAAGCAAACATTCAAAACCAACACAATATCTTGCAAAGTTTTGGTAACGGTTTGTGGTTCAACTACCTGGCATTTCGGTGTAGCGGTGTTGACCGAGTAAACAGTGGACACGCTAAGGCTACAAGCAGCCCTAACGATGAGGCTGTGACTGACAATCCACCTAAGGATTGTTGACTTTTTGTCTTGGATCTGCAAAGTTCTGACTGGGTGACCGTAGGTGTGCTTGCTAGGTAGAGGGCTAAACTGAAAAACAGGAGGGCCATCATCCTGGCAAACAAATAGGAGTGAGTTATTTTAATATCAACCTTTGAATGAATGAATGAATGAATGAATGAATGAATGAATGAATGAATCTTTATTTCGGATAGATTAAAAGTAAAGATTAAAAAAGAAACAGAATAATATAACAAAGGGGAAAAAAATCCAACAAGGTCAATTTAACAATAACTCCTCTGATTATACAGTTCAACATAAGTTATCCGAAATGGGTGATGGCTGAAGCCGCAGCTTATGTTGCCCACCCATATTCCATCCAAGAATTCAAAAGAAAAATAAAACAAGAGCGATTACAGGTCGGAACAAAGTTAAGACAAAATGTGAAAAAAAACTAAGCAACAACGCAACACAGACTGGATATGACAATCCTTATGTGATTTTACATGTCATCTTGTATATATGTTTGGAGTATTTCTTCCTTTAGTTTTTGTTTAAATTGTCCAAGCGTTGTACATGATTTTAATTCAGGTCCAAAATCGTTCCATAATCTTACTCCTTGCACTGAAACACAGTGTTGCTTGGTGGTAGTTCTCACTGAAGGGTTTGAGATATACATGTTCCTCTGAAATGATATTGTTTCTCCCTTATTTGGAACAACTTTTGAATATTTGCAGGCAGTGATAGATTCTTCACTTTTGTAGCAGCATGAAATAATAAGTGGCGAACAGAGGGTTTTTAAGGACGTTTATTTATTATTCATCCCGCCATCACGGAGCTCACTCCAGCGCCGTGCAGCGCGCCAGAGCGAGCCCGGAGGCTCTCCTAGCAGACAGTGGATGCGTCTAGTCAGATGAGCAGTGGTCAGAGAGAGAGAGAGTTACAGAGCGATGCGGTTTAAATACCCCACTACAGACAATGCATGAATGGCACATTAACATCACAATAAAGAGCAGGAAGGAACATTTACCTTTGAGTCATACATATCAGCAGCAGGCAGGAAGGAGCTAGACAAAGGGAGGCTGCCTATTGATCTCAATACACACATCTCATTGTTCTGCTAATTGCTCCAGCTGAGCGCTCTGCTTGTCCCAGTCTGTTGTGGGGGTCACCCACAGTACTCCCCCCCCAGATGGCTCAGCGGGGAGCTGAGGCCTTGATAGTCCGGCTTTGGAAGCGAGCTGCGGGGAAGGCTCTGTGCCGAGGAGGTGGAGGGAGGGAGGTGGGGGTAGCAAGTGCCGGCCCAGGACAGCGAAATTGTTTGGGCCGCGCAAAAATTTCCTGTGGACCCGCGATGTTGAGGGGCTGTCCCGTTGAATGTGGCAGAGGTCCACAGCGGCTGTGCGAAGAAAAATTTGTCTCTGACTCCTCTCGCGGCTATGAAGAAAAACAGGAGCTGCAAGGCTGCGTAGCGGCTGTGAGGAAAAAAGGAGCTGCAGCTGTATGAGGGACTTGGCGTGTTGGCTTTAGGTGCACGCTTGCAGCCCTAAAGCCCTCGGGGACAGCTGACAGCTGAATTCCCTTTGTGCGCCGTGGCTGAGACCCGTACAAAATCCTGTGAGCGAGCTGCGAGCGTGCTTCAGGTGTGTGAGCAGCCCTGAAGGTTCTGTGTGCAGCGGCGAAGGACGCTGGCGGTCTGTGGAGCCGGTATTGTCCCGTGCGTGGTGCGCCGTCCTCGTAACCCCCCGGTGTGCGCGCGGGGGTTCGGTGCGTGGGTGGTCCGCTGTTGAGAGGCGAGTCAGGGTCAGGGAGCATGCTGGAGATCAGCGTCGTCGGCGCCGATGGTCATCCCTGTTCAGGTTGTTGCTGTAGTTCGGTCATGGTGCGTTCAGGTCCACACGCTGAGTTCTCCATCAGCCCTGGAGGTCGCCGTCGTGGAGAGAGGATGAGGTGCGTGCGCTCTCGTGTGGAGGAGCTGTGAGAGCGGCCGGTCCCAGCTTGGATGTGCAGATCTCAGGCATGCAGATCTCACCATGAAGCTTTCTGCAGCTTTCCCGGTCGTGGGTGATCTCCGGAGAGTTTCGCCTGGTGGTGGCTCTGCGTCGAGGTCTCCCTGTAGCAGAAGGGAGGGCAGTCCATTTGCGTCAGGCTGCTGCGTTCGCTTGTCGTCGGAGAGTCACCGCCGGGGGCTGCCAGCGTGTTCTTTTCTTGGGTCGGGTCACCAGTGTGGCTGTCCAGACCAGAAGGTTGCGTTGCACAAAGCATGTGCTTCCTCGGGGTCACCAGTGTAGCGGCATGAAATAATAAGTGGCGAACAGAGGGTTTTTAAGGGCGTTTATTTATTATTCATCCCGCCATCACGGAGCTCACTCCAGCGCCGTGCAGCGCGCCAGAGCGAGCCCGGAGGCTCTCCTAGCAGACAGTGGATGCGTCTAGTCAGATGAGCAGTGGTCAGAGAGAGAGAGAGTTACAGAGCGATGCAGTTTAAATACCCCACTACAGACAATGCATGAATGGCACATTAACATCACAGTAAAGAGCAGGAAGGAACATTTGCCTTTGAGTCATACATATCAGCAGCAGGCAGGAAGGAGCTAGACAAAGGGAGGCTGCCGATTGATCTCAATACACACATCTCATTGTTCTGCTAATTGCTCCAGCTGAGCGCTCTGCTTGTCCCAGTCTGTTGTGGGGGTCACCCACAACTTTAAACATTATTACTGCAGTTTCAAAGTCAACCAGATCTTTCAACTTGAGAGCTTTTAATTTAAGAAAAAGTGGGTTTGTTGGTTCCCTGTAAGCAACTTTGTTTATTCTTCTAATAGCTCTCTTCTGAAGCATAAAGACTGGATATATGTTTGTTTTATATGTATATCCCCATACTTCAGTACAATATGTCATGTATGGGAGTATTAATGAATGATACAAAGTATATAATGTGGGTTGATTCAGCAAATATTTCGCTCTGTATAGTATTGCGATTGATTTAGATATTTTACCTTTAATGTAATTAATATGTGACTTCCAATACAGTTTATTATCAATTATTACTCCAAGAAATTTAGTTTCAGATACCCTTTCAATCTCTACACCATTTACACTGAGTTTAGATACTAAGTTGTTGTGATGGTTGTTAAAAACTATAAATTTTGTCTTACTTAAATTGAGCGTTAATTTGTTTGAATCAAACCACAATTTAAGCTTTCCTAATTCCTTTCCGAGTGTATCCAAAAGTTGTTCCAAATTGCTTCCACTGCATAATAGATTAGTGTCATCGGCAAACAATATTAAATCCATTTTTTTCGAGACTTTACATATATCATTTATATACATATTGAATAACAATGGCCCCAAAACTGAACCCTGTGGGACTCCACAAGTAACCTTCAGTAACTGTGAGTTTTTGTTACCAACACATACATACTGATATCTATTCTTTAAGTAACTTCTTAACCAGGACAGTGCTACCCCCCTAATACCACAATTTTGTAGTTTCTTTAATAATAAATTATGATCCACTGTATCAAATGCTTTTTTAAGATCCAAGAATACCCCAACTGAATACTCTTTATTTTCAACGGCAGTTGATATTTGTTCTATAAATTCCATTAGAGCAAATGCAGTTGTCCTCTTGTGTCTGAACCCATATTGCTGCTCACACAATAAATTATTCTTCATTATGAAGTTGTCAATTCTCTCACAGAATATTTTTTCAAGTATCTTGGAAAATTGCGGCAATAGTGAAATTGGTCTAGTTTGAAAGTTCCCCTCTGTCACCCGTCTTGTATATCGGAATTACTTTAGCTATTTTCATTGCATTGGGAAATATACCTGTTTGGAGAGACAGGTTACAAATATACGTCAGTGGTTTCACTAAGCATTCAATAATAGTTTTGACTAAGAGCATGTCAATACCATCACAGTCCGTAGATGTTTTACTTTTAAACAATTTAACAATTTCAATGACCTCTCTCTCGTCTGTGTTCTTTATGAAAATGGAGTCTTTTATAGCAGTTGTCAGAAGTCTGAAATATAACCTCACAAATACAGAGTACAAAAAGGTATTAGACTGAATCAAAGATCAGACTTAAGACACGCAGAGCCTTTGAAACCTTTACTTGCAAGGAGTAATCAACACACATACCTTTTACAGGGTGAGTTGAATACTGACGAGCTAGTCTTGTACAGTAGCTTTTATAGGCAAAGATAAGACAGTGACAGCTTTCCAACCCGTTCTTTCCTCCCTCACAGGGGAGTATTAAAAAGAAACATACAGTTCGTAACCAGTTTGAGCTGATTCATTTCTTAACAGAGGAAAAACATTTCCATATAAGGTATCATGAAGCTCACACAGTTCTCACAAAAAGAGAAAAATAAGAAGCACAGGGTGTACAAGGGACAAGTCTTGATACAGCATAAAAACTTGCATATGTCAACACTCTTTTATCACACATCATATGGACAAACAGAAGGGTGCATATGTCAACACTCTTTTATCACACATCATAGGAAAAACAGAAGGGTGGTGCAGCTTAGTCACTAACCGTGATTATAAGACGAGACACAAATTGTGCTTATGACTAAAAAGAAAAAGCATCTCATGTAATATTATGAACATACATATAAGAATACCAATCTTCGTTTCATGAGTTATTAATAAAATGATAACCATTTACATACATATATACAATTTTCCAACATTTCCCTCCTGTTTATTATTTTATTAATTTTTTATCACATGCAAACATCAGTACAATGTAACTTCAGAAGATTTTCTACATTGACATCATTAAGCATCAATTCCAAATTCATACAGGAGTATAACCATCACCTTTATTTGGGTTGTGCATGGCATCGTCCTCTTGGGAGAGGGGAGTGTATTGTTCATTTCGAATATGACTCAGAAAAGACTGTTGTAACATGAATGTGTGTTGTGTTAAAGCCCTAGAAACCATTGACCTTATGCATGGAATCACACACATGAACAGAACACAAAACAATATCAACATTACAATAAGGGGGGGTCAACCATTTTAACAAAATTTGCCACCAGGCTCCACTCTGAAACCAATCTAGGAGGGACCATCCTTTATCCTCATCTAGGGCTTGTTGCTGATGTAATAGGTCATTTAGGTGACTTACAACATGGCTAACATTTGCTGAATTATCCGGGACATAAGTGCAGCACTCCTGACCTATAATATGACATACCCCACCTTGAGAGGCGAGTGTATAATCTAAAGCCATCCTATTTTGTAACAGCTTTAGTCGAGATAGTTGCTGTTCCTCATTTAGAGCTGACAACCCTTGATCCATCAACATAGTCAAGTTTTCCATAGTAAAGGCAAGAATATTAATATGCCTTAAGGCTATAGACACTCCATAAGAGGGTAAGAAGATTCCTCCAATTATTTTAGCTTCAGATATTCTTTGTTTATCTTCAGTGCTCTTTTTCTTTCGGACATGTTCAATTCAATTCAACTTTATTTATATAGCGCCATTTCACAACAACAGTCATCTCATAGCACTATCAACTGTAGGGAGGACCCCCACAGTTGCAGAAAGACCCCAGCAATCAGGCGATCCCCTGTGAGCAAGCACTTGGCGACGGTGGAGAGGAAAAACTCCCTTTTAACAGGAAGAAACCTCCAGCAGAACCAGGCTCAGGGAGGGGCAGTCATCTGCTGCGACTGGCTGGGGGGTGAGGAGACAGAGAAGAAGAAAAGAACAGACATGTAGAGAGCAAACAGCACGATGGGGACTCAATCTATGGGAGAGAACAAACAAATGTTAATGACCAGCAAAAAAAAAATATTTCATAGAGAGTGAGGAAAGGAGTGAGGCCCAGTGCATTACTGAAGGTCCCCCGGCTGACTAAACCTATTAGCAGCATAACTAAGGGAGGGTTCAGAAACACATGATCCCTCCCTAATTGTAGGCTATATCAAAAAGGTAGGTTTTAGCCCTATTCTTAAAAACAGAGATCAAGTCTGACTCCCGAATCCAGATTGGCAGCTGATTCCACAGGAGAGGAGCTTGATAACTAAAGGCTCTGCCTCCCATTGTACTTTTGGAGATTCTAGGTATTACAAGTAAACCTGCATTTTGGGAGCGTAGTGCTCTGTTAGGATGATACGGTAGTATCAGATCTTTTAAATAAAAAGGAGCCTGATTGTTTAGAGCTTTGTAAGTAAGAAGAAGGATTTTAAACTTAATTCTAAACTCTATGGGAAGCCAATGAAGGGAGGCCAGAACCGGAGAGATATGATCTCTCTTTCTAGTACCTGTTAAAACTCTTGCTGCAGCATTTTGGATCAGCTGAAGACTTTTTAAAGATGTTTTAGGACAGCCTGATAATAAAGAATTACAATAATCTAATCTCGAGCTAACAAAAGCGTGGATCAGCTTCTCAGCATCACTCTGAGACAAGATGCTCCTAATCTTGGCAATATTACGCAAATGATAGAAGGCAGTCTTAGAAACAAATTTAATATGTGAATTGAAGGACAAATCCTGATCAAAAATAACTCTCAAGGTTCCTCACAGAGCTATTAAGAGAAAGAGTAACTGCATCCAAACTGAAAGTTTGATTTGGAAAGGAATTTCTAAGGTTTTTTGGACCAACAAGAATGACTTCAGTCTTATCTGAATTTAATAGCAGGAAATTACAAGTCATCCAAACTTTGATTTCCTTAAGACAGGCTTCTAACTTGGCTAATTGATTAGTATCATCTGGCTTCATTGACAGGTATAATTGTGTGTCATCTGCATAACAGTGAAAATGTATACAGTGCTTTCTAATAATGTTGCCTAACGGAAGCATATATAAACTAAAAAGAGTAGGGCCAAGCACAGATCCCTGTGGAACTCCATGACTAAGCTTTGAGCTGAGAGAAAACTCATCATTTACATGAACAAACTGGAACCTATCAGATAAATAAGATCTAAACCACTGCAACGAAGTTCCATTAAGTCCAACATAGTGTTCTAATCTATCAAGTAGAATATTATGATCAATAGTATCAAAAGCTGCACTAAGATCTAAAAGGACAAGTACAGAAACTAGTCCATTATCAGATGCAATGAGGAGGTCGTTAGTGACCTTCGCTAAGGCTGTTTCAGTGCTATGATGGATTCTAAACCCAGATTGAAACTCCTCAAATAAACCATTTCCCTGCAGGTGGTCAAATAATTGCGTAGCAACAACTCTAAGATTTTTGAAATGAAAGGGAGATTAGAGATTGGTCTATAGTTAGCTAAATCTCCTGGATCTAGCGTTGGCTTTTTGAGTAAGGGTTTAATTACAGCCGTTTTAAAAGCCTGCGGTACATGGCCTAAAGTTAATGAAGAATTGATTATATGAAGAATAAAGCTACCAATAAGTGGGAAGACTTCTTTAAATAACCTGGTAGGAATAGGGTCTAAAAGACAAGTTGAAGGTTTGGATGAGGAAACTATTTTGTCTAACTCACAAAGGTCGATTGGAGTAAACTCATCAAGACAGACATCAATAGAAGGAGTTGTAGTAGTTACAGTATTTAAGTTAACTGTGGGAAGAATCTGATTGATTTTATCTCTGATGGATGAAATTTTATTATTGAAAAAGTTCATAAAGTCCTGACTAGTAAGCTCTAAGGGGATGCTAGGATTGACAGAGTCCTGACTCTTTGTCAACCTGGCTACAGTACTGAAAAGAAACCTGGGATTATTCTTGTTCTCTTCTATTAATGCAGAGTAATAACTCGTTCTAGCTTTTCTAAGAGATTTTTTATAAATTAAAAGATGATTTCTCCAAGCTAAATAGATTTCATCTAAATTAGTAGAGCGCCATTTTCTTTCTAATTGACGAGTCTTCTGTTTTAAGCTACGAGTTTCTGTGTTGAACCAAGGAGTTAAAAATCTCTGATTAGACTTTTTCTTTTTTAAGGGGGCCACCAAGTCTAGAGCCTGATGCAGAGAAGCTGAAACACTATCCACCATGTTATCAATTACAGAAGGAGCAAGCTGTCTATAGCTTATTTCCGTTGTGTTGACACATGGCATAGAGGAAACAATCTGCATAAATTTGGAAACAGCATCATCTGAGAGGCATCTACTGTGATAATATTTTTCTTTAGGAGCCAAATAGTCAGAAATAGTAAAATCAAAGGTTAACAGACAATGGTCTGACAGTACAGGGTTATGAGGAGACACTACAAGATTTTCTATTTCTATGCCATATGTCAGAACAAGGTCCAATGTATGGTGGAGGTAATGAGTAGAATTTCCTACTTTCTGAGAAAACCCAATCGAGTCTAATATTGAATTAAAAGCCACATTAAGGCAGTCACTATCTACATCCACATGTATATTAAAGTCCCCTACTATAATTATTCTATCAGATTTCAGCACTAAATCAGCTAAGAAATCAGGAAATTCGGATAAAAATTCTGAATAGGTTGATGGGGGACGATAAACTATGGCAAATAAAATTGGGTTTAACCTGGAATTGCTAAAGTGCCCAACACTGAGGACCAGGCCCTCAAAGGAATTATAACATGTTTTTTGCTTTACATTAACTAGTAATTTGGAATGGTAAATTGTTGCTACTCCTCCTCCACGACCAGAACTTCTGGGATTTTGACAGTTTAAATAACCAGAGGGAGTTGATTCATTTAAACCAACATAATCCTCTTGTCCTAACCAAGTCTCTGTAAGGGAAATTAAATCAATCTGATGATCAATTAACAGATCATGGACTAACAGAGACTTGGGAGTTAGAGACCTAATATTTAATAAACCACATTTAATTTTTAAATTATGAGGAGGAACAGAGGCCAAATCATTCAATTTAGAGGCTTTATGTTTAATTTGAGTTTTACCAATATTTTGCTTTATCACTTTGGGATGCTTATACATTATATTTTTATTTACTTTGGAGGGAGCAGACAACGATTCTCTGATGGGGAAGACAGGGGCTAAGCTGAGGGGTGGCGGATGAAGAGGAGCTGCAGAGAGGAGTGTAAGACTGAGACTCTGCTTCCTGGTCCCAACTCTGAGTAGTCATGGTTTTGGAAATTTGGATAAAAAAGATGCCAGATTGTTAGATAAATGAGAAGCACCATCCAAAGTGGGATGAATGCTGTCTCGTCTCATAAGACCAGGTTTTCCCCAAAAAGAGCTCCAATTGTCAATGTAGCCCACGTCATTTTTAGGACACCACACAGACAGCCAGCGGTTCAAGGATGACGAGCGACTAAACATGTCATCACTGGTCAGATTGGGGAGGGGCCCAGAGAATACTACAGTGGCAGACATCGTTTTTGCAAACTCACACACCGATTCTATATTAAGTTTCGTGACTTCCGACTGCCGGAGACGGATGTCATTAATGCCGGCGTGAATAACAATTGTGGAATATTTACAGTTACTTTTAGCCAGCATTTTCAAATTTGACTCGATGTCGCCTGCTCTGGCCCCAGGAATGCATGTGACTATGGCCGATGGAGTCTCTAGGTTCACGTTTCTGACTACAGAGTCGCCAATGATCAGAGTTTTTTCCTCAGCGGGTGTGTCGCTGAGCGGGGAAAAACGATTAGAAACGTGAACAGGTTGGTGGTGAACCGGGGCTTTGCGACTAGGCTTCCTTCTCACCGTCACCCACCCAGTCTCCTCGCTGCAGAGGAGAGCCGGGGAACCGGTGACAGGGGGGGCTAAGCTAGCTAGCTCCGCTGCAGCTAATGGGCGTCCGTCGAGATTAACTGGCGCAGACGGTGTTTCAATGCAGCGGAGCCGGGATTCCAAATCAGACAACCTCGCCTCGAGCGCCTCAAAAAGACAACATTTATTACATTTACCGTTATCACTAAAAGAGGCAGAGGTGTAGCTAAACATCTGACAGAGAGAGCACACCAGAGGAGGAGAGGAAAGAGAGGTAGTAGCCATAGCTAGTGGCTCGAGAGCTGGAGAGCAAACCACACAGGCAGACAGCAAAACAGGAAGTGACGATACGTTACCACAAGGAAGTGACGATCACAATTCCTGAATATGAACATGTATATTAGTGTTGTCAGGATGATAATAATGTTCATATGGCCCCGAGCTATGGTAAGTAAGGTTTGATCTTATGCTGACATGGGGAAGTAATGTAGCCAAATGGCAAGTTCCACACCAATTAGGGGGTAATACGGCATACACATTAGGGCCGCATACCCAAACATGGTTCTCCAGACAACCATAACCATCATCATTGGGCCAAAATAGGCTGGGGTTGTCAGTGCAACCTGCACTACAATTCTTTGGGGGCAAGGTAAAATTGCCCTTCGTCCGGTATGGGACGCCATATGCATTTCTACATGGAGATTTTTCATGTATGAGGCCACATGTAGCGAACCTGGTAACATTGCAACGTGGCGTGGTCCCACAATAGTAAGAGGAGTTGGTGCAATTATTCCTAAAACAAACAGGGGCTACATAGAGGGTGGGATTAACCTTCATTATTGATTTCCTTGCTTTGAGGGGAGAAACTTTGGATGTATTATAGACTCTTACCCTCGCTCCAGAGTAATTAATTAAAGACACATTTAATGGCTTGAGGAATTTACTCAAATTTCCTACCCCCCAATGATCATCATCCATAGTCATGTTAGCAGTAGTCATGGCCAGCAGCGCTCCCACTGTTTCTGACATATTCAGAGGCACAGGCGTCATTGGAATAGTGGTTTTGTGTGAGTGTGGCAACAATGTACAGACATAACAAGAGGTATTTATACCCAATTGCCTCACTGTCATTACCACAATTCGATACCACAGGTTATAAGTATAATCCATCTGGTGGTCGTCAATGTCTCTGGGTCCACCTTCAATTGGAGACCACAACAGGCATGAGAGAAGAAGCAAGCCGACTGTCATGGTGTGTGTTTCCCCTGGGAGGATACCTCAACAGGCTCCTTTTCTTCACCAGAATCAGACCCTGTCCTTTTCCTGCAGAGTTATCTGGACTTACCCTAGGGGTGGCTGGAGATCACCAATGGGGACGCGCAGTCTTTTAACGTGTGATAGGTGGATCCAAGAGGGACGTTCAGCAACTCTTATTGCAGTGGGTGTGGTCAACAACACTTCATATGGTCCCAACCATTGGACATCAGACCATCCTTTTCGGTGGTGGTTTTTCAAAAACACAAAGTTTCCTGGTTTGATGTCTGGATCCGTGGTAACCTGTGGTTCAGAGAGGCTTTTGACAGAATCAATATATTCACGTTTTTCTTGATAGCTTTTTAGACATTCTCCTAGACTTTTATGTTTTTCTGGTATTTTGAACATCTCAACTTCAGGTAACACATATGGTCTATGAAAAGCACATTCAAATGGTGACAAGCCTGTGCTCTGATCTGGTGTGGCATTAATCATTATTTTAACAGTTGGGAGCGCTCTTGGCCAAGTAATATTATTACTCTGAACTTCTTTTCTGAGCATTGGCTTGATAGTTCCATTTTTTCTTTCCACTAAGCCTGCACTCTGTGGGTGATAGGCCGTGTGGAATTTTAATTTGGTACCAACTGAAGAGGTTAAATCTTTAACTGTTTGTGCTGTAAAATGACGGCCATTGTCTGCATAAATAACTTCTGGTATGCCAAAAGTAGGGAAAATGTTGTTCTGTAATACCTTACAAACAAACTTTGAATCGGCTTTTGCTGTGGGATGGATTTCTGTCCATTTTGTGAAGGTATCAATGAGGACCAGGCAATATTGCAGTCGTCCCACCTTGTTTAGTTCAATAAAATCCATACACCATTGTAAAAAGGGTGTTTTAGGTGGTGGGAAACTTCCTTGTCTTGTTCTCATTGCTTCTTGTGCGTTATTTTGCAAACATACCGTGCATCTTTGACAGGTCTTTTTCATGATTTTTGCAATCCCTGGGCAATAAAAATGTTTTTTGACCAATTGTATCATCCCTCCTGTCGACACATGACCTCTGTTATGTGTCGAAATAGCTAGCCAGGAATACAAGGAGGGAGGGAGGATTATCTTGCCCTCTGGTGTATAGTATAACCCGTTAGTTGACACAGTGGCGGTGTGTGGGAGTTTCATTTGTTTTTGTCCATCTTGCAGCACAGAGAGATCAACAGCTGCAAGGAAGGTAGTAGTAGGATGACCCCTGGCGGCGCACTGAGCAGTGTGATCCGCCAGAGCATTTCCTCTACTAAGAAGGTCAGTGCTTTTGGTGTGTGCTGGGCAATGAACAATGGATACTGTACATGGTAGCCTCAGGGCTGCTACTAAATCCTGTAACAAGTCACTATGTTGTGTTGGTTTCCGGGAGGAAGTTGTGAACCCCCTGAGCCTCCACATAGCAGTATGTGAGTGTGCAGCATTGAAGGCATATTTACTGTCGGTGATAATGCAGACATCCAAGCCCTCTGACCATGTTAATGCTGCTACAAGAGCCGAAAGCTCAGCCTTTTGTGCTGAAGCTGGTTGTGGGACATTATGTACCATGACAACGTCAGTGAGGGTAGTTACAGCATAAGCTGTGGAGGTTGATCCGTTTGGCAATTTAACCGATGAACCATCAGTAAAGAGCCAGAGGGAATCTAGTTTAATCTGCTGTGACAGGTCTGGTCGGGGCAAAAAGTCTTTCAGCGTCTGAGCAATGCAGTCATGGAAATCTGAATCATCACCATCAGTAGGTGGGAGCAATGTAGCAGGATTCAACGAGGTGCAGCGAATGAATGTAAGGTGTGGTTGTGACAAAAGTGTCATAGTGTAGCGCAAACAACGCGCATTTGACAACATAGTGTGTCCGTGCTCTGACAAAAGAACTTCCACAGCATGTGGAACGTGGACTGTAAGTGGATGATATAAAACAATGTCAAGCACAGCATTAATGGCATCAACGGTGGCTGCAACTGTTCTCATACATAAGGGTAAGCCTAAAGCTACTTGGTCAAGCTTCCTGGAGTAGTAAGACAATGGTTTGTAATGTCCAGCATGCAACTGTGTCAATACAGCCGACATGTGTCCCTCCACAGCATCACAGAATAGATGAAATGGTTCTTCATAATTAGGAATGTGTAAAGCACAAACAGTGGATAACATAGATTTCAGATCCTCAATAGCCTGCTCATGTTTGGGGGTTAGAATAACTGAAGAATGAAGATTGCCCTGTGGGCCCTGAAGTTGTGCATACAGTGGTGCGGTGTGCTGTGAAAAGTTAGGCAACCACTGCCTGCAATAGTTCAGGGTGCCCAAAAGTGACATAAGGTCTTTCTTTGTTTTTGGTAATGGTAAGTTTTGGATTGCAGTGATCCGTAACCCCTCCAGCATCTTCCCATCAGCTGACAGTGTGTGTCCAAGGAATTTGACACTGTTCCTGCAAAAATGCAGTTTCTTTTTGCTGCATTTCAAACCATTGTGAGGAAATGTAGTAGAGCAAGTGTGTCTTCTCTGCATTGATCTTCATTTGATGAGGCGACCAAAATATCGTCCACGTACAAGAGAATCTTAGACCCTGCAGGTGGTACGAATCTAGCCATTAATGAGGACATTTCTTGGGAAAATATAGTCGGGCTTTCACAATACCCTTGAGGTAAATTTCTGATAAATGAAGCACCAAACACCAGCAGTGAGTTTGCTTCTGTATTAATGAAAAAAAAGGAAGCAAAAGAACACGCCACGAGGGGCAAAACACAATACCTATACATACAACCTTGAAGGCTGAATAACTGAACACACAAAGAATCAAAACTATCAGGAAACTTGCATAAAAGTTGCAAATTTAAGAGAAAAACCTTCAAATTTGCAAAGAAATCAATATTACTGTCATGGTCTGCTCTGCTCATCATCCTCAGCTGTGCACACACCTGGTCCTCATCATGCCCAGCTTATTTACTATTAGGCTATTTTATTTCTACCGCACTGCCTTTACCGGCAGTGCAGCTATGTCTCACTGTGCTCCAGAAAAGCTTCATCGCCAACTTCTTCCTGCTACCAAAGCCACAGCCCGAGCCAGCCTTCACCGTCGCCGGAGAATCCGGATTCTCCAGCCTCTCATGTAAGCTCAACTATCTACTCACCACTGTCTGCTAACCCCTGTGCACAGGCGGAGTCCGCAGCGGTGGAATTCTTCCTCCTCTCTCCCAGGCGGCGGACTCTCCCAGCTCCTTCTCCTTCTTCTGGTTATGTCTCCATAACCCGATGATTGACTGGCACTCAGGAAGTATTAAATCATGGAGTTCGTTCCGTCTCAGCGCCTGTCTCCAGTCAGCTGCGTGCTCACCCTTGTTGACCCTAGGGGTTCCCACCGCTCCCCCTCCCGACCTGTCTAAGGTGCCCCCTGAATATCTTGACCTCGGAGCCGTGTTTAGCAAGTCCCAGGCCCTGTCTCTTCCCCCCCATCAGCCGTATGATTGCGCCATAAACCCCCGCCCGGGCACTCCACTCCCATCTAGCCGGCTGTATAGCCTGTCCCCGCCGGAGCAGGCTCCCATCGACACTTAAATCAAGGAGTCCCTGAGTTCGGGCATAATCTGTCCGTCCTCTTCAGTGGTGGGGGCAGGGTTCCTCTTTGTGGGGAAAAAAGACGGTTCATTGAGGTCATGCATTGACTTCAGGGAGTTGAATAATATTACTGTCAAGGATAAGTACACCCTTCCCTTGCTTAATTCTGCCTTTGAGTCTCTCCAGGGGGTGTCCTGGTTTACTAAGCTGGATCTGCGCAACGCCTACCATCTGGGGTGGATCCGCGAGGGAGATGAATGGAAGACAGGTTTCCGTACCCCAGTGGTAACTTTGAGTACCTTGTGATGCCCTTTGGCCTGACCAATGCGCCTGATGTCTTTCAGTGACTCATCAACGACATTCTGAGAGATTTTCTGAATGTGTTCGTGTTTGTATACCTGGATGATATCCTGATCTTCTCCCGTTCTCTAGAGGAACACCAGGTTCACATCAGACGAGTGCTACAGCGGCTGTTGGAAAATCAATTATTCGTCAAAGTGGAGAAATGTGAGTTCCATACCTCCAAGACGTCTTTTTTGGGCTTTATTATCTCGCGTAAGGAGATCCTCCCGGACCCGGGCAAAATCAAGGCGGTAGTGGAGTGGCCGGTCACGTCCTCCAGGAAACAGCTCCAGCAGTTCCTGGGGTTTGCTAACTTCTACCGCCGATTTATCAGGAACTACAGCAGTCTGGCCCTTCCCCTGATGCGCCTTACATCCACGAAGATCCCCTTTCTGTGGTCAGAGGAGGCGGCTACGGCCTTTGCGACGCTCAAGAAGCAATTCTCTGAATCACCCATTCTGGTGCAGGTGGATCCCGATCTGCAGTGTATTGTGGAGGTGGACACCTCAGATTCTGCGGTGGGGGCTTTTTTTTTCTCAGCATTTCCCGGCAGATGGTAAGGTCCGGCCATGTGCCTTCTTGTCCCGGCGGCTGTCCCTGGCAGTGCGCAATTATGGCATTGGTGACAGGGAATTGCTGGCTGTTAAAATGGCTCTGGAGGAATGGCGCCACTGGCTGGAAGGGTCCTTGCAGCCGTTCGCTGTTTGGACGGATCATTGGAACTTGGAGTCCCTCAGGACGGCCAAGCACTTGAATGCCCGCCAGGCCCGCTGGTCCCTGTTTTTTGGTTGATTTGACTTTACCATCACATACCATGCGGGGTCCAAAGATACAAAGCCAGACGCCCTCTCCAGGCAATTCGCCACGGACGCCACTCCTATGTCATTGGCGCCCTCTCATGGAGGATTAAGGAGAAGGTTCTGAGGGCCCAAGAGACAGAAATGGACCCGGGCGGGGGGCCAGAGGGGAAGTTGTTTGTTCCGTCGGCCGTCCGGGGTGACGTCATTCACTGGGCCCACTCCTCCCAAGTTTTCCTGCCACCATGGGAGACGACGTATGGAGGAATTGTTGCAGTGTTCGTTCTGGTGGCCCTCGCTTCAAAAGGACGTCGGGGATTATATCCAGTCCTGTCCCCAGTGTGCCACCAGGAAGTCCCCATCGTCCCCGCCAGCAGGGTTGCTCCACCCTCTCCCAGTCCCTGGCAGGCCCTGGTCCCATGTGGCGTCAGATTTCATCACCAGCCTCCCTCCTTCCAACAATCACACCGTGGTTCTCACCTTAGTGGACAGATTCTCCAAGGTGGCCCATTTTGTCCCCCTCCCGGGTCTGCCTACAGCTAAGGAAACAGCTGACCTATTGGTCCAACATGTGGTGAGACTTCACGGGATCTCCTTGGACATTGTCTCTGACCGGGGGCCCCAATTCATTTCCCAAGCGTGGAAGTCATTTTGTAACGCCCTTTGGGCGTTACAAAATGGCCATGGTGGCCATGGTGAGCCATGGTGAGCCATGGTGAGCCTGTCATCCGGGTACCATCCGCAGTCCAATGGCCAGTGTGAATGAACCAATCAGGAGCTGGAGGCGGGCGGTGCTGTGGTGTGTGGACTCTACCAATTCGACTGCTTGGAGTGCCTTTCTACCATGGATCGAGTGTGCCCCCAACTCAATGGTGTCTTTGGCTATAGGTATGTCCCCTTTTCTAGCTTCTCTTGGGTATTCTCCTCCTTTGTTTCCCGAGGAAGAGGGCGACATCACCGTACCATCAGTCCGGGCGCACCTGAGATGCTGTCGACGTCTGTGGAGGGCAACCCAGGCCGTGCTACATCGCACAGCTGAATGCAACACCGTGGTGGCCAACCGTCATAAGACCCCAGCTCCGTTGTACCAGGTGGGCAAGCAGGTTTGGCTGTCTACTAAAAATATTAATCTGAAGGCTGAGCGCAGGAAGATGCAACAGTGTTTAATTAGGCCCTTCGCTATCTCTCGCATCATCAATCCTGTGTCTGTGCAGCTTGATCCCCCCCTCCCTCCGCATATGTCCTACTTTCCATGTCTTGCAGATCAAACCTGTGTCTTCCAGCCCTCTGTGTCCCCCCCAGGTCCCCACCTCCTCTAAGGATGATCGACGGCAGTCCGGCGTGGGGTGTGACTGCAATTCTGGATGTCCGTCGTCGGGGTCATGGACTGCGATATCTGGTGGACTGGGAGGGCTATGGCCCAGAGGCCAGGTCCTGGGTGTGTCCCGCCTGCATGCTCGATAAAGATCTCATCAGGGAGTTCCATCAGACACATCCAGGTAAGCTGGAACAACCGCCAAGAGGCGCTCATTGGGGGGGAGTGCTGTCATGGTCTGATCTGCTCATCATCCTCAGCTGCACGCACACCTGGTCCTCATCATGCCCAGCCTATTTCTACTGCGCTGCCCTTACCGGCAGTGACGGCTGAACCGGAGCTTCACACCATCTGTTCCCACAGTAAGTTACAGTGTAAATGTATAACTCCAGCTGTGACGCTCATTAATTCCATTCCTCTGTGTGTTCATAGGGTTGCCAGGCCGTATGGTGTCTCGCTCTGTTCCCAGCAGTTCCTGACTACATTTACACCCACACACACTTTCCTGGTTGTTAATAAACTTAGCTGTATCAATTTGGAGTCTGTGTGTTGTCACTGGGTCACTGAACCATGTCAATTACAAGAGAAAAATGTCAGGAACCGAGCCAGCTTGGTTTCCCCCAGCTCAGTCCTGGCCTCTCTGTGGGTACGTGCCACGTTGTATGTATGTTAATATGTATTTCTGTGTACTCTGCCATACCAATAGCCACTGCTGTTGGTGAGGCAGCCTCTAGGGCCCACGCTGGAGTGAGTGCAGTCTTGTCTGCTGGTTGGACCTTGCCCCCTCTCTATTACTGCCAGCTGTTCCCACTCCCATGTGCCATCTTCCCGCTCCTCGCCCAGGTGTGATCCATTTGTGGATCCAGCAATGCATGTACTTAAGGAGCCTTTTTCCAGTCATGCATTGCTGGGTCATTGTACTTCATTAACCATCAGCGATCATTGTATGAAGTCACGTCGAAAGGACTGTGTCACTCGGTGCTGTTGGACTTAGTCGGACAGGCTCCAGTCATGTGAGTATAATCTCTGTGAGTGTTCCTTCCCCGGTATTCTCACCTCTGACTGTTGAGCATCTTGGAGGACTCCTGAGCCATAGTGATTTGTAGACACTGCAACTGTGTATCAGTGAGTTGAACTTAATAAATGTGTGTGTGGTGTAACCCAGCGCATATATCTTTGTCCTTTTTCCCCTCCTCGTGCGCTGTGGAAAAGCGCACGAGGAGTTCATGACAAAAACAGTCACTTTCATGTACTTAGGTTGGGGATTCCAATCTGGTAGGGCAAGGTCGCAGCAAGGAGTAAGCCTCGACAATGACCTTAAATAGTAACACCGAAAACTAATGAACCAACAGGTGAGGAGAGAAAGTAATCACTAATCACAAACAGCTGTGACAGGCCGCGAGCAGGCTTGACAGGCGGAAGTCCTGCTGTCGTGCTGTCAAAATAAAAGCACAGATAATTCATTCATTCATTCATTCATTCATTCATCTTCTTCCACTTAATCCTTTTTGGGTCGCGGGGGGCTGGAGCCTATCCCAGCATCTTTGAGCGAGAGGCAGGGTACACCCTGGACAGATCGCCAGTCCATCACAGGGCCAACACAGAGAGACAGACAACCATTCACTCTCACAGTCATATCTAAGGACAATTTAGAATCCCCAGTTTGATGCCAATTAACCTAACTTGTATGTTTTTGGCATGTGGGAGGAAACCGGAGAAATCGCGGAGTAAACCCACACAGACACGGGGAGAACATGCAAACGCCACACAGATCACAGATAATCCCCATTATAAATGAGACTGAATATAAAAACGGAAAATAGGGAAAATGATAAGTGACTCGAGCGTGGAGCAGACCCGCACTCGGGATCACTACATTACCAAAAATGCAAAGTTTTAACACTACTTGGAGATCACTTTTGAAGAAACATTGTCATTTATTAGAGTCTTTCTCTTTGGCCGGAAGTGGTCCCATTGTCGTCAACCACAGCCGAGGAGGTGGCGCGTGCGTTTTTAACAGCGTGGGTAGCACATTTTGGAGTCCCGTCGGACATTACGTCCGACAGAGGTCCTCAATTTGTTTCCAAACTTTGGTCAGCGATGGCCCGCAGCCTGGGGGCAACGATTCACCGCACGACCACGTACAACCCGCAGGCTAACGGGTTATGCGAACGTTTTCACAGGTCATTGAAGGCAGCCCTCAGAGCGTCGCTTATGGATGCAAATTGGGTGGACAGGCTACCATGGGTTTTATTGGGGTTGCGTTCTGCACCTAAAGACGATTTAGACGCTTCCCCGGCTCAGCTAGTTTTTGCACAGCCACTTCGGCTGCCCGGGGAATTTATCCCAGATAATCCTGCGCCAGAGTGCCCCCCAGCTCAGCGGTTGCAGAGTGACACGAAAGCGAGCACGCTTCCTGGCCCCGTTCATCAGTTTTCTGCACGTTTTTGTGCCTAAAGCTTTAAAAAATGCGGAGTTTGTTTTTGTCAGACATGATGCCCATTGCCCAACCTTGCGACCACCTTATGATGGACCATTTAGAGTGCTAGAAACAGGAGATAAGCACTTTTTGCTAGATTTGGGGGGCAGAAAGGAGAGGATTGGCATAAACAGGCTCAAACCCGCTTTTGTGATGGCTGACGAAGCTGTGCAGTTGGCTAGGGTTCCTCGGCGCAGCAGACCCACTAGGGAGCTTTCCCCAGAGCTCCCACAGGGATTGACTAACAGTTCTCATCCCCAGACAGCAGCTCCCCAGCAGGATGGTGCCGCGGAGGTGGTAAAGCCCGCTTACAGCAGATATGGGAGAAGACTGAGGCCCAAGCAGCATGTGGACTGATGTGTAGTGATTTTATTATGATATGCAAACTGTTATTACATTGTTCCATCTTAGACGTTTGGGGGGGGGGGGTTCATATGGGACTCATATGTAGGTTTCATATGCTTCACATGTATATTATTGTATGCTTATTGTATGCTTCACGTCTCAGAGGAACAAAAGGACTGAACCTCCTAGGGGTAACAGGAGGATGTGAAATGTGGCCTTTTGTATGCAAAGAGATGACCTTGAGGGATTTCCTGACCACCAGTGACTTTAGGTGGAGGTGAGAAGACCTGGAAGAAGACGCATTGTGACTTGGGATTAAAAGACAATGTGACTGTGTGCTTTGATGTCCTGGGGTATAAACGGGATAGATGTTGGGGGATTCTTCCTCTTTTGCTGTTTGATGATGTTGGAGAATGGAATAAACCTGACTTGTGAAATAAACTCAGCTTCGTCATTCCCACATTCTCCATACAAGCTCTTTTTTTACAGTGATACAGACAGAATGCATGGCACATTAGCATATCAGTCAATACTCATGATTAGCATGACCAACTGGCACCCAGATGTCCTCTCTCTCATCCAGGGATGTATACACAACAGTCCATTGTTCTGGTTGCCCCCAGGGGCTCTCTGTATGTGAATTGTCCTCTGTATGTAAATTGTCCCCTGCTTCCTCCAGACCTGTTGAGTGTGAGAAATGTCTGTGCAGAGTGTGGTGGGTCACCACAGTTTGTAAATTTATTGAATTTCAAGAGAAAAGGAGTACAGCTATGGAAAATGTCACTCGCCGGAGGAGGTAGCCTGAGGGAAGAGAGACGAGTGCAGTTAACAGAGAAATGGACACAAGAAAGTGGAATAAGCAAATTACCACTTACGTGGGCCAAGCAGGCGATCCGACAGGGAACCCAGCGGGGAGAGGCGAACCAGCAGGATGGAGCTGGTCGGGAGTGAAGAGACGGTCCTAATAAGCGCTGGCTAAGCAGAGGCAGCAGATGCATCTCATCTCCCAGGTGCGTTGATTACCTGAGGAGCAAACAACAGAAAGGAGGGGACATGACAGTTAGGGCACCAGTCCATATACTGGACAAATTTATTACCTCCGCCAAAGGGGGAGGTTATGTGATCATCGGCGTTGGTTTGTTTGTTTGTTTTTTGTTTGTTTGTTAGCAAGATAACTCAAAAAGTTATGGACAGATTTTCATGAAATTTTCACAGATTGTCAGAAATGGGGTATCCTACAGATGATTAGATTTTGGTGGTGATCCGGATCACCGTCCACAAGAAAACCGCCATTACGCAAAATGCCATTTTCGTGAATAACTACTAAACCACTAATCCTATCATTGTGAATCCAATTGCTTGTCATATGTTTTCATGGTCAAGGAATCGGAAAACGTACACACAAACACTGTATGGGGGGGAACTGTGGCGCTAAACCGCCATTACGGAAAATGCCATTTTCGTCAAGAACTACTGAACCACTAATCCTATCACTGTGAATCCAATTGCTAGTCATATGTTTTCATGGTCAAGAAATCTGAAAACGTACACACAAACACTGTATGGGGGGAACTGTGGTGCTTGGCGGAGATCTGCGCTCTCCGAGTGCTTTTCTAGTTAACAATTCTTTATTTGTACCAATTATGAATCAGTCTCAAAATAAACCCTCGTGAGTTCTTGTCTCTGATGATCAAGAAGATGGACATGAAATCAAACAATAACTCCCATATATCTTTCAGTGGTTTAATAATAAATGTCAGAATAGGTGAACATATTTGCACAACTTTGAAACAGAATTCACATGTATCATGAGCATCATAGACTGTTACTGAATTACTTATGAATCAAACTGTTGTGGAACCAAATGAAGCATAGTTTAATTTGTCAGTATACTGGAATAAAACCAGATCAGTATACTGATCTGTTCACACTCCGACAGGCAGTGAAAAGTAAGCTAGTGTAATGGATCTCGTCACAAGTGTAATGGTTCTTCTTAAAGTACATTTTTGACTCCGTTACACCCACCCCACTGAATTTTACTAAACTTGAGCCACAGCTACACAGGACTCATAACAATATACAAACACCCGGGGTTAGTTAAAGAATACCAATTGAAAGAGAGTCCCACACAAGGACGAAGTGGCATGAGAGCAGCACTTATCTCTCAACCCAACCACTGCTAATGGAGTGCCTTGTACACCCCACCAAAAACCCCATTAGTGTAGCAAATGCTCTTGAATAATAAAATAAAATAAAATAACTGATCATTAGAAAACAAAGCTAAGTCCACAAAAATATAGTCCACACATGTAACATTTAATCAGTCAGGGTCTGAAACACAGACCTACAAACACCCTTAACATTAAACTTGTCACGAATCACATCTTGCCTGGACATTGTCTGCACTAGTCTGTTTACAGGTTTAATCAGGCGACCAAATCTTGACCTGATTTGAGGTTGTACATTTGGATGGTCACAATGTGTACGTGACGTCTGGTCAACAGTACAGCGAACAAGGGGGGTGCCTGTCTGTCTCTCGGAGTCAGGAACAGAAACAAGTTGACTGTCAAGTGTTTGTCCACCATGAGCATCAGTAGCAGCTGTAGTCACAGGTCTAGAGTCAGAGGACATGGGATGATCTACACCTTGAGCAACAGGTGCAACTGACGAGTTCTGGGGGTCAGAGGACACACTTGTCACATCAGAAACGTCTACCTGTGACACAGATGGTTCAGTGAGCTGCGTGATCCACTCAACAGTTCTCCTTTCAGAGTCAACAGGTTCTGGATCAATGGTTCACGTGTTTCTCCACATGAAGACGGATCACCTGTACCAGCCTCACTCTCTCCCTTGAAGAGGTCCACAGATGTGTCTCCCTCATCACCAGTGTCTGTAGCTAAGGTTTCTGGAAGTAAGGTGGATGAACCATGGTTGGACACATCACACACATCCACCACAGGAAGAAAATTTACCACCATCAACAGATTCCTGTGGACCACTTTTGTCCGTCCAGTAAGAGTGTCACAAATTCTGTATGTATGGGTCTGTGGGTTCACATCCATTACAGTGTAAACAGTTGATTCCCACTTATCAGCAGTTTTCTTTTTGCCTCTCCTTTCTGTTGGCCAAAAGCACCCTGTCACCAATCTCAATCTTTGATCCTGTCACTTTCCTGTTGTAAAGATTAGCATGTCTGTGTTGCTCCTTAGCAGCACGGTCCTGAGCAACCATCATTGCTTCTTTCAGCTCACAGGTGAGAGTTGCCACATACTTGTCGTAACTGGTTACATCAGCATCGCGAAGAACAGAACGAAACATGACATCTACTGGCAAACGGGGTACACGGCCATACATGAGGTAAGAAGGAGGAAAGCCAGTCGTCTCGTGGGCTGTACAGTTGTACATAAATGTCAAAGTCTGCAATCGTCGTGGCCAGTTAGCTTTCACCTCAGGGGACAGTGCACGAATCATCCCACCCAGTGTCCTGTTAAACCGTTCGACACTCCCATTTCCCATTGGGTGGTAAGGGGTAGTGTGAGATTTCCTGACACCGGACACTTTGAGGAGTTCACTGATTAATTGACTTTCAAAACTAGGACCTTGGTCACTGTGGATTCTTTCTGGGAATCCAAAGACACAAAAGTACTTGTTCCACAGAACATTTGCCACTTGCTTAGCTGTTTGATCCTTACAAGGAAAGGCCTGAGCCATCCTGGTAAAGTGATCTGTTATCACTAGGACATCAATAGACTTGTTCCTAGAGTCTTCAGAATCAGAATCAGAATCAGAAAAGCTTTATTGCCAAGCATGTTGAAACATACAAGGAATTTGACTTGACATCGGCGCGCTAATGTAAGCGCATCACAATGACATGGCAGCCATAACAAGGCGCCTCATCAAAACAGTGGGGGATAAGAGGGGAGGAGGGACACATTGACACATTGGGCAGAGAGAAAAAAAACATTGTTATCAAAATACAGCTCGTTGTATAAACGGAATTGTGATTACATAGAAAAAAACCTCTCTATTGCACAGAGCAGACAAAACAAATCCACACAAAAACAAAGCAAAGCAGAGAGACCAGTGTGTGTATATCAGTTTGTGATATCAGTATGGGTGCAGTGTGGGAGTATCTGTTACTGGAGTACAACAAAAATCGTCTCCTAGGCAACGGGAGATGTTATTCTTATGTATTGTAAACACAGATAGACATGTCCCAGAGTTTATCTCTCTTCATGCCAGATGGTAAAAATTCCATGTTAGTCCCATGACAACGCTGTCCTTGGAGAGTTCTGATTATTGTACAGCAGCAGTGTTTGGGTTAAGCAAAGCCAACTCTCTACTGCCTTATCTCTCTCTCCTGGAGGAATGATTGCAAGGGCGCCGAATCAAGGCCAAATGAGCACAGTTCACTAAGAGCAGAAATTTCCTCTCTCATGCGATTCTGAGCATCACAAATACAATTTCATAGGGTTTAAAATCATTTCTTGGAGCGCACCAAGCGACTCCAGATATTTCCCCTTCCACAGTCATTTGCCGCTATCAGTGCTATCCCCAGCTGGTCGAATTGTTAAAGAAGCAGCTATGCCGGGTCCACATTTTGATTAGCTCTTCTAGTTAATTTCCGATACACCAGGAAAATTCCAGAGCCAATCAGCAGAAAATCCTGTGATCATGAAGCCAAAACAGGTAGATGTCTTCCCCATCTTCAGTCGAATCACGCAGACATGAGTTCCAATCCATGTCTCTCTGTTGGGGCTCCCCCTGGCCCAAATTTTTGTAAATGGTGTCAATGGTATTAAAGCCCGCTCATCAATTCCATAATTTTCCATTTGGATCGAGATTCAGCCAGATGAAGAGTGAACACAGACAGACACAGCAAGCTGGGATAGTGAAGAGGGGAGAGGAGTGGGGAGGAGGGAGAGAAAATGCAACTGCTCTCTCTGAAGGCCGGAAGAAGAAGGAGAAGGCCGGAAGAAGAAGGTGACCAGAAGTCAATGCAGAAGTCAATGCAGACCAGCTCCAGCGGTCTAGATGACAAGATGCTCTCTAAGGGAGCTCGTCCCTCAGGTTCAGCTGACTTGCTGAGGACACAACGCTGGCAGTGTCTGACATGGTCTCTAACATCTCTCTCAAGGGTCAGCCAGAAAAATCTCTGTCTGGATAAACTGAGGGTTCGCGACTGGGCTTGATGACCAGCATCATCATGCACGCCTTTCAACACCTCATCCTTAAGTGAGTCTGGGACAACATACTGAAGCCATTTGGACTTGGTTCTCTGGTCTCTTGAAACTCTGTACAGAACACCATTGCTCACAGATAGCTTATCCCAGTGTTTCAGATATTTAATTACTGAAAATGATTCTTTCACCCTTTCTCTCCTTGAGGGTCTCCGATGTCTTTCAACATAAAACAGGACGCGAGAAAGAGTTCCATCCTCCAACTGTTTGTCACGCAAAGCCTTTTCAGAATAAGCAGGCAACGGGTCTTGACCTGGTGGAACTAACTGGGGCAAAAACTGCAAGGCTTCAATTGCCCGGGCCCTCGGACCAGCATCCCACTCAATGTGTGACTGCATCACAGCAGACACTTCTTCTGAATTCACAATCTGAGTGTGTACCCGGGAGGTATGAGCATTGTCACATCGCATCCACGTGACCACTGGATGAACAAAAAGCATCCTGAACAGAGGCAGTAGACACATTTTTGACTTTACTGAGGAGTTTCACATATGGCTCATTGAACAGTCTGTGACCAATATTTTCCTTGACAAAAGGCACACGGCTTAATGCATCAGCCACAATGTTCTGCCACCCTGGAACATACTTTATGTCAAAGTCATACGCAGCCAACTTGGCTACCCAGCGTTGCTCACAACAGTCTAACTTGGGTTTTGTCAATATGTGAGTCAAAGGATTGTTGTCAGTCCAAACAGTGAATTTGTGACCCTTTAGCCAATGACTAAACTTGTCAGTGATGGACCATTTCAAAGCCAGAAATTCCAGTCGGTGCGCTGGATAGTTTTTCTGTGACTGTGTCAGTGACTTACTGACAAAAGCAATAGGTCTGGCATGACTTTCACCTTCCTGCACTTGGGATAGAACGACACCTATCCCATCCAGAGATGCATCAGTTGAAAGCATGAAGGGACGGTCAAAGTTAGGATGAGCCAAGACCACAGTGTTAACAAGTGCAGATTTGAGACTTTCAAAGGCATGTATGTGCTCTTGGGTCCAATCAGAAGCACAAAGCTTTCTGCAAGCCATCTTGGTTTTCTTACATCTGCCTTTAAATTTTCCACCTTTCAACAGGCTGAACAATGGCTTGGCAATGGCAGAATATCCTGGCACAAAATACTGATAGTAATTAACCATCTCCAAGAAGGATCTAAGTCTTTTTTGGGACGGTGTCACACCATCAGTGTCCATAAGGTCAGCACAAGTCATTTTTGCAATGTTTTCAACCTTACTAGGGTCGGTTGAAACACCATTCTCATCAATTACGTGACCAAGAAACCTCACAGATCTCCTGAGGAAAAAACACTTTTTGGGTGCCAACTTCAAGTTGTGCCTACGAAGCCTGCTGAACACCATCTCAAGGCGCTGCAATGCACTCTCCTCATCAGATGCAAAAATCAGCAGATCATCCAAATAGCACAACAAAGTCAAGTAATTCTGGTCACCAAAAATGGCAGTCATCATGCGCATAAAACTAGCAGGACTATTGCATAATCCCTGGGGCAGGCAATTGTACTCATAGAAGCCCATCGGAGTGGTAAAAGCAGAATACTTCCTGTCATCCTCATGAAGCGACATGTTGTAGAAGCCGGACGTTAAATCCACTGTGCTGAAGAGGCAGTTACCTCCCAGTGCTGCCAGACAATCTGCCTGGTGAGGGAGAGGGTGAGCATCTTTCAGAGTCCTCTTATTCAGCCAGCGAAAATCCGTGCAAATGCGGAGGTCGCCATTCTTTTTCCACACAAGAACCAAGGGAGATGCATACTCGCTAGTCGATTTCCTGATGTCTTTTTCCTCCATTTCATTTAGCACCTGTCTTAATTTCTGATACTGACTAGGGGGTACACGCCTGTATGGGAGTCTGAATGGTTTATCATCAGATAAATGTATACGGTGTACAAAGCCCTTAGCTTCTCCACAGTCCAGGTGGTGGCGTGAAAAGACATCCTCCTACTGAAGTACCAAGTCAGCCATTCTCTTTTTGCAGTCCTCTGACACTTGGCATGAATTAATGTCTATGTCATAAAGCCCCACTGACTTGAGTTTTTCTTTTACAGACTCCATACCAGCATCACATGCCGTTGTAGACTGTGTGTAGCAGGTCACTGATACACTAGACTGCTCAGCTGCGTCCATGTCTTCAAGGGCTACACATGTGTAGACGTCAGCTAGCTTTGCATTGCGTCATAACAACACAGGCTTGTTGGACGTGTTGATGAGTTTGAGTGGGACCCACCTGTCACCCCACATAGGAGTTACAATCTTAGCCACTAGGACACCCCTAGGAGCTGAACGAGAAGATGTGGGCTCTGTCATGACTGTACTGCCTGGAGATACAACAGTGTCTTTCGGCAATTTACCCCAAACAAGGTACTCACGCCCAGGTTCAAGGTAGGTGGCTGAGTTACATCTGACAGTACCAACTTTGTCAGGAATGTCATTTCTTTTCCAGGGGTTCAAACCAGTGAGCATAGACAAGAACTGCTCAGCTTCCGGTTCTGCAGTTGGGCAGGGGCCAGACACTGTTTTCCAATAGGACTTGCATTGTTTTGAATGGTGTAGGATGTGCTTTATGACATTGGTACCAATAATCAACTCATCATGCTGACCACAGACAACCAGAGTGGGGACCAGCATTTTACAACCATACACCTCCATCACAATGTCAAAAGCACTCTTTGGCCTGACATGCTGTCCACCACACCCAACCAGCATCACATTCACATCAATCTGGTTCTGATTTGTTATCACTCCAGCAGTTCTCAGTTTCTTCTCTGCATCCTCGTTCACACTGCAGGCCATGGAGCCACTGTCCAGCATGCCATCAATTATCACTGCACCACCAAAAGCTACTGGTGTGTAGAAAAGGCTGGAACTATTGCCAATTATGTGAATATTCTGATACACAACAACTACATCATCGCATGAGCTTCTCACCGATGCAAAAATCGACTCAGCATCAGATGTGTCACTGCAGTGGGAGCTTGAGGTGAGACCTGCACTGCCTCCCTCCAAGTACAGGTCAGTTAGTTTCCCTGAGACTGAGAAGGAGGCTGGCAGTTGTTGTTGGGACAGGTCAGTCTGGTATGACCAGGGGAAAGGCAGGTAAAACACAGTTTCTCAGACATGCAATGTGAAATGGTGGAGTGACGTGTGTCATTACAGACCATACAAGTTGCTTCTCTGGGGCGTCTCTGACGAGGGGCACGTTTAAATCTGCTGCTCTCAGTCGGGTGCGGAATTGTACACTGCTGCAGCTTCTCCATCATTTCCTGAAACATGTTAACCATGCGACCAAGGAGCCTCTCCTCTGACTGTTGGAGATTTTGAGCAACAATCGGCACACTAGCACAATCTGAGCTGAATGTGTTTGGGGTAGGGTCAGAAATGGGGAATGGAGAGGGAATGACTGGGGTGTGGCACTGTTCTGGCATGGTCACGGCTGAAGATGTCAACCTGGGTTTGTCAGATGCGGCTGTGTGACTCATTAGCTGTGGACCATCAGGTGCTCTGGCACTAGCTCTAACCTCTCTCTGATAATCGTCAATTCTCAACTGAACATCACGTGAGGTCCATTCATGAGGTGGTCTCCACTTCAGGGTGCAAGACAGATCAGGATCAGGACAATTTTTGACAAGCATGATAGCAACCTCTTTGCTCATGTCCTCAGTCCGCTTGCCTTGTCTACGCAGGCCCTCGAGAGCCAGGTTTGCTGCTTTGTTCAGCCTTATCCAGTAGTCCACTGGTTTTTCTCTGTGCCTGGGCAGGGTTGCATAAAAATCTGCGAGCGGAAGACATGAGGAGGCATCACAGAAGTAACGGAGAAGAACATCGTAAATTATTTCAGGTTCCTTTTTAGCATCTAGCTCCAGGTCACTATGCAGGGCAACTTTCACAACGTCTTTAGCTTTGCCCAATAAATGACCCATTATCTCTCCTGCTTGCTCACACACAGGAATCTCTCTCTTCTTTAGTTCAGTCTTAGTCAAGTCAATCCAGTCCCGAACTGAATATCTGTCAGTACCGTCACCTCTAAATATACGTAGTTCTCTGTCTGACTTAACATGAACAGTCACATGTGGGGGGTCACATTTGGTAACATCACAATGTGCTGTTCGATCAGTAGGAGAAGTCTGGTTGTCATTGGTCATCTTCACAACACCAGCAGACATTAATTTAGTGACTCACCAATTTGAGCACCAAGCTGCCCCACCATGTCTGTAAAATTTTCAATGGCACCGACATTACTGCAGGGTGTGGAAACATGAGGACCCTCACTCATGAACTCACCAACAGGAATACAATCTGGGCTCTGACCTAACCCTGTATCCCCACCACTGTTCATAAATTTTGAATGTCCCACATCTCCACTAATAGCAATATCACTGCGCCAGATACCTCTCCCTTTTGGCAAAACAGGTGTTTTATAATTATCCATGTCTTTTTTGTCCTTTTTTTTTCTTGAACTACTTTACACAGTGAAAATTTTGTTTTGGTTTTTTTTTTCGTTGTGACTAACTCCAAAATAAGGTGGCATATATCAGTTAAAACGTATTACAATAGTCCTGTATATGCCTGACCACATATACGTCCCAGCGTAGACCCAGTATGGCGATGCAGCATCCACGGTGACCGGCGTCCAGCTGATCTGAAGTTCCAAGGGTCACTAGCACCAGTGTAACGGATCTCGTCACAAGTGTAATGGTTCTTCTTTTGGGACACCCTTAAGCGTCCGTGATCGGGAACATCAATACAAGTGTATGTGCGGCATAGGGACCACGATGACACCAGACTGCTGTTTCCACAATTTATTTCTCCCACAGCAAAGCAACGCGATACTGTCAGGAAGGACTAAACTACCGGAGCCTCGGAGGTACAGAAAGAGCGGATGCAAGAAGCGTACTGCCAAAATAAAAGTACTCAAGTAAAATAAAATTCACAACAATATAAATAAAAACATAACTGAGAAAAAGAAATAGTTAAAGTACATTTTTGACTCCGTTACACTAGGAGCAGGAAGACAAAAGAAGAGGAAAACAGCAACCTTGTGTGTAGCAGAATGGAATGTACGCACTCTGTTGGACAGAACAACCTCACAGCGTCCAGAAAGACAGACCACACTTATGGCCCTGGAAATGAACAGGTACAATGTAGACATACAGTGGGGCAAAAAAGTATTTAGTCAGCCACCAATTGTGCAAGTTCTCCCACTTAAAAGATGAGAGAGGTCTCCAATTTTCATCATTTTCATTAACGGAATGGGTGGCGCGCTTTGGAGTCCCATCGGACATTACGTCCGACAGAGGCCCTCAATTTGTTTCCGAACTTTGGTCAGCAATGGCCCGCAGCCTGGGGGTAACGATTCACCGCACAACCGCGTACGATCTGCAGGCTAACGGGTTATGCGAACGTTTTCATAGGTCATTGAAAGCGGCTCTCAGGGCGTCACTGACGGATGCAAATTGGGTAGACAAGCTACCACGGGTTTTATTGGGGTTGCGTTCTGCACCTAAAGAGGACTTAGATGCCTCCACAGCTGAGCTAGTTTTCGCGCAGCCACTCCGGCTGCCCAGGGAGTTTCTCCCAGATACTCCTGCGCCGGACAGCTCCCCGTCTCAGCTGTTGCAGCGTAGCATATGTAGGAAAAAGTCAGTTTTGGACAACCTCTAGAAAACCCCCAGAAAACAGTGTTGATTAGATGCTGATGGCTAATATAGACATTTCTAATAAATGTATCTAAAAGACTGTAATTTAAATGTTGATGGTAAATATGAGCATTTATAGGAAGTGTAACTAAAGGACTGAGTTTGAACTGTTTTAATGTAAACTGTCAGTGAAAGCAGTAGCACTTTTGCGCCACAGGTGGTGCTCGGTAGTGACAAAACGCTGCTCAGTGTTAGAGCGCAAGAGAAGAAGAGTGGAGAATGTTCCAGAGTGTGAAGGAAAAATGGTGAAGAGTGATGTGGCCGTTATCGGCTGGTGTGCCGTGTAAGAGTGCCGTGCCTGGTGTGGTGGAGAGTCAATAAAACTGCTGAAAAGTCCGACGGTCTGGCCATCTCCTTCTCCTTCGCCCTCCGGGGTGTAACAAAAACTTGGTAGCAGAGGATGGTTCAGTCGTGTCTAAGACGGTGAGTGTGTAAAAAAAAAAAGGGCAGAAGCGATGGAACTGGAGCAGCTACAAGATAAGCTAAGCGAGGCCTTGGTGCCATTACAGGCCGAACAGCTAAACGAGGTCTGTTTGTTTGCAAAGATAAACCCAGCCACGCCGTCTAAAAAGTACACGTTGATACGACTGTTAAACGAGGAGGTGGAAAAAACCATTGAAAGCGAAGAGGAGGATGTAGCCCGAGTGTTTCTGCTAAAGCTAATAGCATGTGCTACCGAAGCTAAGCAAAGCCAACCATCGACGCAGGCGGCGGCAGCGGCCGGCACGAGCCGGGAGGCAGAGGCACTCGCCAGTTTACAGAGCCAATATGCCGCTCTGCATGGAAGTTTCCTTGATTCAGCGAAAAGGGTTGAAGAGGAAATAGTGAGGCTGACCGATAACGAGGCCAGTCAGCCACAGAGTCGCCATTTTGTGACACAGTCCGCGGTCCCCGCAGTGCCCCTACTGCCAGAAGTGACCATTAAACGAGAGTTTAGGATAAATGGGCAGATAGGAGAGAGGGGCCAAAGAGACAAGTTGTCTTATTCCAATCTCATTCACCAGATTGATATGGGCCTAAAGAAAAAGCACAGTGAGGCTGAGATAATTGAGGCTGTTGTCAGAGCAGTGAGTCCCGGATTGAGTTTGCGCGCTATGCTGGAGATCAAGTCAGATCTCACCCTGCCACAGCTGCGCATCATCCTGCGAGGACATTATAAAGAGGATAGTTCTACTGACTTGTACCATCGCCTGATAAACCTCACGCAAGACAGTAACAAGTCACCTCAGAACTTCCTGTTTCGCGCCATTGAGCTAAAGGAAAGACTTTCAGCAGCATCCAGAGAGCCTGGCGCGGAAGAGCAGTATAGTTCTGACCTTATTCAGAGGAAGTTTCTGAGGGCAGTGGAAACAGGACTGATTAGTGCTGATGTGAAGTACCAATGAAGCGCTATCTGGAGGATCCTGCCACCACCGACGAGCTCCTGATTTCTAAGACGAATGCAGCAGCCAGTCTTGAATGGGAACAACACCAAAAATTCAAGAGGCACACGAAAGAACCAAAAGTTTGAGAATGCCGAGTGGAAAACCTGACGGGCCAGTATGGAACAGTGGAAGGAGTGGATGGCCAAGAGCGCCCTCCACCATCGACAAAAGGTAAAATCCTTAAATCCCAAAGCACAGTGACCCGTACGGAATCTGAGCTCCTGGACATAGTCACGCAGCTGAAGAGTGACATGGAGGAGATCAAGAAGGCCATACGTGAGTCTCCCAGAGCACCTCACGCTCAAAGAGCCAGGAGGACACGTGGCTGCAAGATCTGTCAGTCCACCAGCAATGGCGATCAGTGCAACCACTGCTTCAGATGTGGATTCAGCGGCCACATGTCAAGGGAATGTCGGATAGGAAGAGGACTTGGAAGAAGGACAGGGCAAGTAGACACTGCGGCCAATACTGTCACAACCACATCAGAACAAGCTAACACACAAGAACTGTATGAGCTAGTTACTGACAGTATTCGGAGGTTAGAAGCAAGGCTGGTAGCTAAGGCCGAGGCACCTCCTGAAGAAACGGTCCGTGTTAATCTACTGTCCCCCAATCGCCAATTACAGTTACTCAATTTGTTGGAAAAAAATATGTCATAACCTGCTTCCTCGATGATAAGGAGACACAAGCGTTTTGGGACACAGGGTCACAGGTCTGCTTAATGAATGACACCTGGAGACAGGAGCACCTGCCACACACCACCGTCAGAGACTTAGCCGAGTTGGTGGGTCCATGTATTCTGAATGGGAGGGCAGTGAACCAGACACCGATTCCATTCTCAGGGTGGGTCGAAGTCATTTTCAAGCTGCCGACAGCTAGTCGCCCACCGGTGGAACTCTTAGTTCCCGTGCTAGTGGTGAAGGAGGATGGAGTGGCAGAGCCGCCTATCATTGGGTTCAACGTGATTGACCATGTCCTGAAGATGGGCATTAAACCCCCTTGTGCCATCAGTGAAGCTGTTAGTGCAGCCTTCTCATTTGACTGTAAAAAAAACAGAGGTATTTTTGAAAGTGATGCAAAGCGAGGAGGATAGGCTGGGAGAAGGAATGGTAAAAGTTGGCAGTGAGTTGGTCACCATTCCTGCGGGCCAAACCAAAGCAGTCAAAGGTTGTGTCAGGGCAGGCTCACTTCCAGACACACAAGACGTCTTATTTGAGCCGAGTCAGTACACCCAATTACCGGAGGGTTTGCAGATGCAAAGTGGGTTGGTGCAGTTATGGAAAGGGAGGCGATCTATGTTCAAAATACCTATAACAAACAGTACTTCCCGTGATATCCAGCTGTCCGCTAAGACCATTTTGGGACAAACACAGAGAGTTAAAACTGTTTACCCGGCAGACATTAGACCCTCTGTTGTAAACCAAGCGACAGCCGACCTGACAACGACTGAAACAGGAAGAAATAAAGAGACCGAAATGAACGGTGCCGTCAAAGAGACTAGGGACATGTGGGACCCCCCAGTTCCCCTTGATCATCTCTCACCCATACAATGAGAGCAAGTAAAACAGCTCCTACGGGAGGAACGGCAAGCGTTTTCCCGTGATGAGTATGATGTAGGGACAATTCCCTCTTTACAGTTGAAGATCCGACTCAAGGATCCCACTCCTGTTAAAAAGACTTATATCTCTGTTCCCAGACCACTTCATCAAGAAGTAAAGGAGTATTTAGAAGACCTACTTAACAGGGGCTGGATCACCAAATCGAAGTCATCGTATTCCAGTCCAATCGTCTGTGTGCGAAAGAAAGATGGAGGTCTGCGTTTGTGCTGCGACTTTAGAGAGCTGAACAAGAAGTCCATCCCTGACAGACACCCAATTCCCCGCATACAAGATATGCTAAACAGTCTAAATGGGAGTGCGTGGTTTTCAGTCCTCGACCAAGGGAAGGCGTATCACCAGGGTTTCCTGGAAGAGTCGAGTAGGCCCCTCAGTGCATTTATCACTCCCTGGGGTTTGTTCGAGTGGGTAAGAATTCCATTTGGTTTGTCCTCAGCACCAGCAGCATTCCAAAGGTCCATGGAGGAGTGTTTGTGGGGGTTGAGGGATGATATTTGTCTGCCTTACCTCGATGATAACCTTGTTCATTCACAGACTTTTGAAGACCACTTGCGAAACCTGAGAAGCGTCCTGCACCGCTATCAAAGCCATGGGGTGAAGCTGACTCCCCGGAAATGTGAGTTGTACGTTTCCTTGGTAAAATGGTAACAAAACAGGGCTACACTATGGACCCTGCGGACATTGCCCCGGTGCAGACCCTCAAACAGCAGCAACCTTCCACTGTTGGAGAACTAAGGAAATTGCTAGGTTTTATTTCATATTACCGCAGCTATATTCCAAACTTCTCCCGTACAGCAAAACCTCTTTACGACCTTCTTGCTAATGACCACACAGATAAAGCAAAGAAAAACTCAAAAAAACATGTCAAAAAGAAAGATGGTGGCCAGTTGCCCTCATCCCATGCAATCAGGTGGCGCCCTGAACATCATGCAGTACTCTGTTAGCTTGTTGACTTTCTCACCCAGCCCCCAGTGTTAGGTTACCTGAACTTTGAGGAACCCTTCATTTTGCACTGTGACGCTTCACAGGAGAGGCTTGAGGCAGTGTTATATCAGCGACAACAAGATAAACTGGTGGTGATAGCGTATGGCTCCAGGACACTGTCAAATCCAGAGAAGAACTACCACCTTCATTCAGGGAAGCTGGAGTTTCTTGCCATGAAGTGGGCCATCTGTGAGAAGTTTCGGGATTATCTGTACTATTCCCCACCATTCACTGTCTATACGGACAATAATCCCCTAACGTATGTGCTCACCACCGCAAAGTTAAATGCAACCACACAGAGGTGGGTAGCAGAACTAGCTGATTTCCAGTTTGTGATTAAGTATCGCCCTGGGAAAGCAAACAGAGATGCAGACGGCCTTTCACGTATGCCCCTAGATATGGAGCAGTACATGAACAAATGCACACAAAATGTTGATCCTGATGTGATGCATTGTGTGGCACAGGCAGTCAAGGTAAAGTCACAAGAAAATGAACCATGGCTCTGCCCAGTCACCATTTCTACTCTCATTAGTGAAGCAGATCGAGAAGCCAGCTCTGTAGCTGAAATATCAAAGACTGCTCTAAAAAGAGCTCAAGAAGAAGACTCCATGATTGGAGAGGTGTTGCGTTATGTGTTGTCAAAACAATGGCCAAGAAGTGGAAAGCAGCTGAACAGTAAAATTGCAGCTCTAGTCAGGCAAAAACACAAGCTGTACCTGGAAGATGATGGACTGCTTTACAGGAGAACGGCATCGCATGACCAGCTACTTCTACCCCAAAAGTTTCACAAGCTCATGTTTAAAGAGCTCCACGAAAACATGGGCCATTTAGGGGTAGAGAGAGTGATGAACTTGATAAGGGAGCGCTTTTATTGGGCTCATATGCAAAGAGATGTTGAGCACTACATCACTAAAGTTTGCAGTTGTTTGAAGAACAAACGTCCCAACAAGATAACAAGGACACCACTGACTAACATTGTCACCACGTACCCATTTGAATTGGTGTCCGTTGATTTCCTGCACTTGGAGAAGTGCAAAGGAGGATATGAGTACATCCTGGTTCTAATGGACCACTTCACCCGCTTTGCCCAGGCTTATCCTTGTCGCAACAAAGCTGCTCACACCGCTGCTGAGAAGATATTTGGGGATTTCGCCCTCAAATTTGGCTTCCCCACACGTCTCCATCATGATCAGGGTAGAGAGTTCCAAAATAAACTTTCTGCAAAACTCCAGGAGTACAGTGGTGTGCAGGGGTCCCAAACAACGCCCTATCATCCCCAAGGGAATGGGCAAGTGGAACGATTCAATCGTACACTGTTGGCAATGCTCAGAAATTTGCCCGAAGCAGCCAAAGAAGATTGGAAGTCCTCTCTGGCAAAAGTGGTTCATGCCTATAATTGCACGCGTAGTGAGGCTATGGGGTATGCGCCATATTTTCTGCTATTTGGCTGTAGTCCAAAGTTGCCTATTGATCTAATGTTTGGCCTCACAACAAGAGAGCAGAGTGTTTCTCAGCAGGACTATGCTGAAAAGTGGAGCGCTACAATGGCTGAAGCTTACAAACTCGCCTCTAAAACAGCAAACAAAGAAGGGATGAGAAGTAAAGCCCTTTATGATAAAAAGGTTCACAGTGCTGAGTTGCCCCCTGGATCCAGAGTACTGGTCCGAAACTTGACCGAAAAAGGTGGGCCAGGAAAATTAAGATCATTCTGGGAAGACAAGGTGTATGTCGTGACCCACAAGAAGTACACAGACAGTCCAGTGTATGAGATCAGACCTGAAAATGGTAAGGGGCGCACTCGGGTCATGCACAGAAACCTTTTGCTACCCTGTGACTTTCTTTCCATGGAAACAGTGGAACATGCCTCTAATAAAACAAGAGAAAGAGAGTCTAAAAGGCAAAGGAATGTGGACAGACAAAACAACACAGATGATGAAGATGAAGAGGGCTGGAGTGCCATAATCGGATTACGAGCTGGAAAAGATCAAAATCACCGTCCACTGAGAGCCGATGCACCGGAGTTCTACCCGCACAGTGACAGTACTCCGGAGGATGAGGACCAGGACACAGATGACGTCACACAGGTGCAGCTGGCACCAGAGGTCAACAATCCGGTGGTCCCAGATCCAGCTGAGGCAGACCAGGACCAGGGTGATGTGGTGTCAGAGTCCAGTTCCAGTGACCAGGAGGGACCTGTCGAGTTCCCTGCTAAAACGTATCCTTCAAGAATGAGAAAACAGACGTTGAGATTTACTTATGATAAGTTAGGCCAACCTTGCACTTCGTCTGTTTAAAACAAATGTGTAGAAGCTAGAGATAACCATTGTTCAGACATAAATGTTTTGGAAAGTAAATGAGTAGTGACTAAACTCATCACCAAGTTACTTTTATGGCTGATTTAAAAAAAAAAAAAAAAGCTTTTCAGTGTGTTACTAAGGCACAGGCATCACATAAAGGTTTATTTGGTAGGCTATGACTAGATTGAGTACCCTTACTCTCAGGAAAGATGCAGATACCCACCATGATGGATGGAGCGGTTGATGGTTATCGTGCACAAAGACCTCTTCTGCAAATGTATTGCATGGAACAGGAGATACATGCTGTACTATGGACTATTACCAGTTTGCATCTTTATGGACTTTAATGAACTCTGACTCCTGTTTAGTAATATCCTACTTACATGAGATACATGGTTACCAAATGTGGACTGTGAAAAAAAAAAGTAGCTTTGGAAAGTTGTAATGTCGGGTCAACATTAAATTTTTGAGGGGTGAGTGTAGGAGAAAGTCAATTTTGGACAACTGTAACGGGTCACGTCACAAGTGTAACGGCTCCTCTTTTTGGCACCCTTAAACGGCCATGATCGGGAACATCAGTGCATACATGTGGGCAGCATAAGGACCACGATGACACCAGACTGCTATTTCCACAATTTATTCACTCCTGTAGATGAAATAAAACAAACTACATCACGCTCCGTCTGTACCTCGATCCCACACAGGCTCCCCCAGCAAGGCAACGCGATACTGTGGGGAAAAACTGAACTACCGGAGCCCCGGAGGTACAGGAAGAGCGGATGTGAGAAGTGTACCACCAAAATAAAACACTCAAGTAAAATAAAATTCACAACAATATAAAAAAAAAAACATAACTGAGAAAAACAAATGCTTAAGGTACATTTTCGACTCCGTTACACCCACCCCACTGAATTTTATCGAACTTGAGCCATAGCTACACAGAACTCACCACAATACACAAAACACCCAGGGTTAGTTAAAGGACACCATCTGACATAATATCCCACACAAGGACAAAGTGGCATGAGAGCAGCGCTTATCTCTCAACCCAACCACTGGTAATGGAGTGCCTTGTACACCCCACCAAAAACCCCAACTATTAGTGTAGTAAAGGCTCTTGAATAATAAAATAAAATAAAATAACCGAACACTAGAATACAAGGTTAAGTCCACAAAAATATAGTCCACACATGTAACATTTAGTCAGTCAGGGTCTGAAACACAGACCTACAAACAGCCTTAACATTGAACTTGTCACGAATCACATCTTGCCTGGACATTGTCTGCACTAGTCTATTTACAGGTTTAATCAGGCGACCAAATCTTGACCTGATTTGAAATTGAGCATTTGGACGGTCACAGTGTGTACGTGATGTCTGGTCAACAGTACAGCTAACAAGGGGAGTGTCTGTCTGTCTCTCGGAGTCAGGAACAGAAACTAGTTGACTGTCAAGTGTTTGTCCACCATGAATATCAGTAACAGCTGTAGTCACAGGTCTAGAGTCAGAGGACATGGGATGATCTACACCAGGGGTGTCCAACCATGTGCCATGGAGAGCCAAGACCCTGCAGGTTTTCTCTTCTACCCAGTCTCTTCAGCAGGTGTTTTCACTTATCAGCAATCAGTGGGAAGAAGTTCACAGAAATCTGCTGTTGAAGACACTGGTTGGAGGTAAAACCTGCAGGGTCTTGGCTCTCCATGGCACATGGTTGGACACCCCTGATCTACACCTTGAGCAACAGGTGCAACTGAAGAGTTCTGGGGGTCAGAGGACACACTTGTCACATCAGAAACGTCTACCTGTGACACAGATGGTTCAGTGAGCTGCGTGATCCACTCAGCAGTTCTCCTTTCAGAGTCAACAGGTTCTGGATCAACTAATGGTTCACGTGTTTCTCCACATGAAGACGGATCACCTGTACCAGCCTCACTCTCTCCCTCGAAGAGGTCCACAGATGTGTCTCCCTCATCACAAATGTCTGTAGCTAAGGTTTCTGGGAGTAAGGCGGATGAACCATGGTTGGACACATCGCACACATCCATCACAGGAAGAAAATTTACCAGCATCAACAGATTCCTGTGGACCACTTTTGTCCGTCCAGTAAGAGTGTCACAAATTCTGTATGTATGGGTCTGTGGGTTCACATCCATTACAGTGTAAACAGTTGATTCCTACTTATCAGCAGTTTTCTTTTTGCCTCTCTCCTTTCTGTTGGCCAAAAGCACCCTGTCACCAATCTCAATCTTGGATCCTGTCACTTTCCTGTTGTAAAGATTAGCATGTCTGTGTTGCTCCTTAGCAGCACGGTCCTGAGAAACCATCATTGCTTCTTTTAGCTCACAGGTGAGAGTTGCCACATACTTGTCATAACTGGTTACATCAGCATCGCGAAGAACAGAACGAAACATGACATCTACTGGCAAACGGGGCACACGGCCATACATGAGGTAAAAAGGAGGAAAGCCAGTCATCTCATGGGCTGTACAGTTGTACATAAATGTCAAAGTCTGCAACCGTCGTGGCCAGTTAGCTTTCACCTCAGGGGACAGTGCACGAATCATCCCACCCAGTGTCCTGTTAAACCGTTCGACACTCCCATTTCCCATTGGGTGGTAAGGGGTAGTTTGAGATTTCCTGACACCGGACACTTTGAGGAGTTCACTGATTAATTGACTTTCAAAATTAGGACCTTGGTCACTGTGGATTCTTTCTGGGAATCCAAAGACACAAAAGTACTTGTTCCACAGAACATTTGCCACTTGCTTAGCTGTTTGATCCTTACAAGGAAAGGCCTGAGCCATCCTGGTAAAGTGATCTGTTATCACTAGGACATCAATAGACTTGTTCCTAGAGTCTTCAGCTGACCAAAAGTCAATACAGACCAGCTCCAGTGGTCTAGATGACAAGATGCTCTCTAAGGGAGCTCATCCCTCAGGTTCAGCTGACTTGCTGAGGACACAACGCTGGCAGTGTCTGACATGGTCTCTAACATCTCTCTCAAGGGTCAGCCAGAAAAATCTCTGTCTGGATAAACTGAGGGTTCGCGACTGGGCTTGATGACCAGCATCATCATGCACGCCTTTCAAGACCTCATCCTTGAGTGAGTCTGGGACAACATACTGAAGCCGTTTGGACTTGGTTCTCTGGTCTCTTGAAACTCTGTACAGAACACCATTGCTCACAGATAGTTTATCCCAGTGTTTCAGATATTTAATCACTGAAAATGATTCTTTCACCCTTTCTCTCCTTGAGGGTCTCCGATGTCTTTCAACATAAAACAGGACGCGAGAAAGAGTTCCATCCTCCAACTGTTTGTCACGCAAAGCTTTTCAGAATAAGCAGGCAACGGTTCTTGACCTGGTGGAACTAACTGGGGCAAAAACTGCAAGGCTTCAGTTGCCCGGGCCCTCGGACCAGCATCCCACTCAATGTGTGACTGCATCACAGCAGACACTTCTTCTGAATTCACAATCTGAGTGTGTACCCGGGAGGTATGAGCATTGTCACACATCACATCCACGTGATCACTGGATGAACGAAAAGCATCCTGAACAGAGGCAGTAGACACATTTTTGACTTCACTGAGGAGTTTCACATATGGCTCATTGAACAGTCTGTGACCAATATTTTCCTTGACAAAAGGCACACAGCTTAATGCATCAGCCACAATGTTCTGCCGCCCTGGAACATACTTTATGTCAAAGTCATACGCAGCCAACTTGGCTACCCAGCGTTGTTCACAACAGTCTAACTTGGGTTTTGTCAATATGTGAGTCAAAGGATTGTTGTCAGTCCAAACAGTGAATTTGTGACCCTTTAGCCAATGACTAAACTTGTCAGTGATGGACCATTTCAAAGCCAGAAATTCCAATCGGTGCGTTGGATAGTTTTTCTGAGACTGTGTCAGTGACTTACTGGCAAAAGCAATAGGTCTGGCATGACTTTCACCTTCCTGGACTTGGGACAGAATGGCACCTATCCCATCCAGAGATGCATCAGTTGAAAGCATGAAGGGATGGTCAAAGTTAGGATGAGCCAAGACCACAGTGTTAACAAGTGCAGATTTGAGACTTTCAAAGGCATGTATGTGCTCTTGGGTCCAATCAGAAGCACAAAGCTTTCTACAAGCCATCTTGGTTTTCTTACATCTGCCTTTAAATTTTCCACCTTTCAACAGGCTGAACAATGGCTTGGCAATGGCAGAATATCCTGGCACAAAATGCTGATAGTAATTAACCATCCCCAAGAAGGATCTAATTCTTTTTTGGGACGGTGTCACACCATCAGTATCCATAAGGTCAGCACAAGTCATTTTTGCGATGTTTTCAACCTTACTAGGGTCGGTTGAAACACCATTCTCATCAATTACGTGACCAAGAAACCTCACAAATCTCTTGAGGAAAAAACACTTTCTGGGTGCCAACTTCAAGTTGTGCCTACGCAGCCTGCTGAACACCATCTCAAGGCGCTGCAATGCACTCTCCTCATCAGATGCAAAAATCAGCAGATCATCCAAATAGCACAACAAGGTCAAGTAATTCTGGTCACCCAAAATGGCAGTCATCATGCGCATAAAACTAGCAGGACTATTGCATAATCCCTGGGGCAGGCGATTGTACTCATAGAAGCCCATCGGAGTGGTAAAAGCAGAATACTTCTTGTTATCCTCATGAAGCGGCATGTTGTAGAAGCCGGACGTTAAATCCACTGTGCTGAAGAGGCAATTACCTCCCAGTGCTGCCAGACAATCTGCCTGGTGAGGGAGAGGGTGAGCATCTTTCAGAGTCCTCTTATTCAGCCAGCGAAAATCCGTGCAGATGCAGAGGTTGCCATTCTTTTTCCACACAAGAACCAAGGGAGATGCATACTCGCTAGTCGATTTCCTGATAATGTATTTTTCCTCCATTTCATTCAGCACCTGTCTTAATTTCTGATACTGACTAGGGGGTACACACCTGTATGGGAGTCTGAATGGTTTATCATCAGATAGATGTATGCGGTGTACAAAGCCTTTAGCTTCTCCGTAGTCTAGGTGGTGGCGTGAAAAGACATCCTCGTACTGAAGTACCAAGTCAGCCATTCTCTTTTTGCAGTCCTCTGACACTTGGCATGAATTAATGTCTATGTCACAAAGCCCCACTGACTTGAGTTTTTCTTTTACAGACTCCATACCAGCATCACATGCCGTTGTAGACTGTGTGTAGCAGGTCACTGGTACACTAGACTGCTCAGCTGCGTCCATGTCTTCAAGGGCTACACATGTGTAGACATCAGCTAGCTTTGCATTGCGCCGTAACAACACAGGCTTGTTGGACGTGTTGATGAGTTTGAGCGGGACCCACCTGTCACCCCACATAGGAGTTACAATCTTAGCCACTAGGACACCCCTAGGAGCTGAACAAGAAGATGTGGGCTCTGTCATGACTGTACTGCCTGGAGATACAACAGTGTCTTTCGGCAATTTACCCCAAACAAGGTACTCACGCCCAGGTTCAAGGTAGGTGGCTGAGTTACATCTGACAGTACCAGCTTTGTCAGGAATGTCATTTCCTTTCCAGGGGTTCAAACCAGTGAGCATAGACAAGAACTGCTCAGCTTCTGGTTCTGCAGTTGGGCAGGGGCCAGACACTGTTTTCCAATAGGACTTGCATTGTTTTGAATGGTGTAGGATGTGCTTTATTACATTGGTACCAATAATCAACTCATCATGCTGACCACAGACAACCAGAGTGGGGACCAGCATTTTACAACCATACACCTCCATCACAATGTCAAAAGCACTCTTAGGCCTGACACGCTGTCCGCCACACCCAACCAGCATCACATTCACATCAATCTGGTTCTCATTTGTTATCACTCCAGCAGTTCTCAGTTTCTTCTCTGCATCCTCATTGATACTGCAGGCCATGGAGCCACTGTCCAGCATGCCATCAATTATCACTGTACCACCAAAAGCTACTGGTGTGTAGAAAAGGCTGGAACTATTGCCAATTATGTGAATGTTCTGATACACAACAACTACATCATCGCATGAGCTTCTCACCGATGCAAAAATCGACTCAGCATCAGATGTGTCACTGCAGTGGGAGCTTGAGGTGGGACCTGCACTGCCTCCCTCCAAGTACAGGTCAGTTAGTTTCCCTGAGACTGAGAAGGAGGCTGACAGTTGTTGTTGGGACAGGCCAGTCTGGTATGACCAGGGGAAAGACAGGTAAAACACAGTTTCTCAGACATGCAATGTGAAATGGTGGAGTGACGTGTGTCATTACAGACCATACATGTTGCTTCTCTGGGGCGTCTCTGACGAGGGGCATGTTTAAATCTGTTGCTCTCAGTCAGGTGAGGAATTGTACACTGCTGCAACTTCTCCATCATTTCCTGAAACATATTCACTATGCGACCAGGGAGCCTCTCCTCTGACTGTTGGAGATTTTGAGCAACAACCGGCACACTAGCACAATCTGAGTTGAGGGGATTTGGGGTAGGAGCAGAGATGGGGAATGGAGAGGGACCCTGACATGTAAACTGTCGGGTTTGAGGAAGTGAAGAGGGAATGACCAGGGTGTGGCACTGTTCTGGCATGGTCATGGCTGAAGATGGCAACCTGGGTTTGTCAGATGTTACAGTAGCTGTGTGACTCATTAGCTGTGGACCATCAGGTGCTCTGGCACTAGCTCTAACCTCTCTCTGATAATCGTCAGTTCTCAACTGAACATCACGTGAGGTCCATTCATGAGGTGGTTTCCACTTCAAGGTGCAAGACAGATCAGGATCAGGACAATTTTTGACGAACATGATAGCAACCTCTTTACTCATGTCCTCAGTCTGCTTGCCTTGTCTACGCAGGCCCTCGAGAGCCAGGTCAGCTGCTTTGTTCAGCCTTATCCAGTAGTCCACTGGGTTTTCTCTGTGCCTGGGCAGGGTTGCATAAAAATCTGCGAGCGGAAGACATGAGGAGGCATCACAGAAGTAACGGAGAAGAACATCATAAATTATCTCAGGTTCCTTTTTAGTGTCTAGCTCCAGGTCACTACGCAGGGCAACTTTCACAACATCTTTGGCTTTGCCCAATAAATGACCCATTATTTCTCCTGCTTGCTCACACACAGGAATCTCTCTCTTCTTGAGGTCAGTCTTAGTCAAATCAATCCAGTCCCGAACTGAATATTTGTCAGTACCGTCACCTCTAAATGTTCGTAGTTCTCTGTCTGACTTAACATGGACAGTCACATGTGGAGGGTCATATGTGGCAACATCACAATGTGCAGTTCGATTAGTAGGAGAAGTCTGGTTGTCATTGGTCATATTCACGACACCAGCAGACATTAATTTAGTAACTATAGACTCACCAATTTGAGCACCAAGCTGCCCCACCATATCTGTAAATTGTTCAGTGGCACCAACATTACTGCAGGGTGTGGAAACATGAGGACCTTCACTCATGAACTCACCAACAGGAATACAACCTGGGCTCTGACCTAACCCTGTATCCCCACCACTGTTCATAAATGTCGAATGTCCCACATCTCTACTATTAGTAATATTGCTGCGCCAAACACCTCTTCCTTTTGGCAAAACAGGTGTTTTATAATTATCCATGTCTTTTTTGTCCTTTTTTTTTCTTGAACTACTTTACACAGTGATGCCCCCATTTTAGGCACAGATTTTTTATGTGCTTATGGGTTGTTAGTCGATGTTGCTAATAGGAGATTAGTGGATGCTGTCACTTTTACCTCACTGCCCTGCACAGCTCGGAGAGCTGGGTCAACAACGCTGGCTAACGTTATAGCTCCAGGGGGTAAGCATCAACATTTACTTGCACAGTTCCCTGCACTCACGGTCCCAACTTTTTCGGCTACAATAACGAAACACGGGGTTGAACATTTTATAACTACAAAAGGCCCGCCGGTGTTCATGTGACCTTGGCACCTAGACGCGGCTAAACTGGCCAGCGTGCGTGAGGAGTTTGCCAACTTAGAGCAGCTGGGCATCGTCAGGCGCTCCAACAGCCTGTGGGCATCCCCGCTTCACATAGTGCCTAAGGCCGACAGGTCGTGGTGACCATGCGGCAATTTCCAGCGCTTGAACAACACCACAGAACATGATCGGTATGCTATCCCACACATCCAGGATTTTTCCGTGCACCTGCCCAGGGCACATGCTTTTTCCAAAGTGGATCTGGTCCGCGGTTACCACCAGGTCCCGGTGCGCGCGGAAGAAATTCCGAAAACAGCAGTAAACAGCCGAAATTCCGAAAACAGCCGGCTTCTGAGAGAGAGCAGACGCTTTTCTTCCCTCTCCCTCCTAATCCTCTCCCTTCTGATCCCAGCTTGCAATGTCGCTCTTCTCCTGGCCGAATCTTAATCCAAATGGAAATTATGGATCTGGAAAGCGGCTTATATGCGATTGTCACCACTTTAAAAGAAGAAGATCGGGTCAGGGGGAACCCAAGGAAGACTCATGGCATTGGAATTCATGTGTCTGTGTGATTCGACTGAGATTGAACTGATCACAGGATTTTCTGTTTGGCCCCTGGAGTTTCCTAGTGTATCGAAATTATCTGGGTGAGCTAATTAAATGCGGACCCCGGCGTAGCTCCCTCAACAAATTCAACAATTCGTCCAGCTGGGGGGAGCACTGACTGTCAGCGGCAGGATTAACATGGAATTTACCACCTGGCATGCATTGAAGAGAGAACGGACTCTCTTGGACATGTTTACCTATGTTTCGGTAGGTGGATAACATCTGTGGATCGCTGAGTGCTCTCCAGAGAATGATCTAAAGCATGATTCAAGCCTGTATGAAATTTGAAGCACAGAATCGAAGAGAGGAAATTTTTATTCTCTGAGTGCACTGTGCTGATTTGACCTTGTGTTTTGATGCCCTTGTTTACATTCCTCCTCGATGAAGATAACGCTGGAGAAGTGGCTTAACCCAAACATCGACAAACAATGGCTGTTGTTCTGCAGATCGAGCTCCTCAAGGACAGCACTATCATGTGTTTACAGAACTTGCCACCTGCATGAGAAGAGATAATCTCCGGACATGCCGAGTAGAACACATGACTATTCGTTGCCAGGGGGTGCCCTCTGCTGTTCACCAGCAATTGACACACCTCCACACTGCATCACACACTGATCATATGCTGACTACATACACTGGTCTCTCTCGCTTTGTCATTTGTCAACGTCTGCTAATTGTGCATAGAGGGGTTTTTTCTGTGTGATCAAAATTTGGCTCATTTGAGCTTTATATGAGCTTATACGAGCGTTATTCTGATAACTATGTTTTTTCTCTCTGCCTATTGTGCTCTCCTCTCCCCCCCCCTCCCCTCTTTACCCTCACTGCTCGACTGGCGCCTTCGGGCTGCCCCGGCTATGGGATGCGCTTACTGAGCACGCCCAATGTCAAGTCAAATTTCAATTCTCCTGTATTACGTATGGTAGTATTGACAATAAACCTTATTCATTCATTCATTCATAATAACTCCTTTTGGCCTTTTCGAGTTTTTACGCATACTGTTCGGATTAAAAGGTGCGGCGCAGACCTTCCAGAGGATGATGGACGCAGTGCTTCATGACTTGTCTTTCATTTTTTTTGTCTACTTAGATGACATTTTGGTAGCTAGCGCATCTGAGGAGGAGCACATCGCCCATCTCAAGACGGTTTTCTAGAGGTTGGAAGCACTCGGGCTGATAGTTAACCTGGCAAAGTGCCAGTTCGGTGTGCCAGTCATTGATTTTTTGGGCCACCGCATTTCGCCAGAGGGCACGATTCCGTTACCGGATAAGGTGCGCGCTGTGTCGGACTTTCCGCATCAGCAAACCGTGAGGGCACTAAAGGAGTTTTTGGGAATGGTTCATTTTTATAACCGTTTCCTTCCCTGTGCAGCCCAGCTGATGCAGCCATTGTATGCCACGCTAAAAAGAAAGAAGCCCACGGAAATCATCAACTGGACTCCTGAGTGAGTCCAGGCTTTCACAAAAGCCAAAACACCGCTTGCGGATGCCACGTTGCTAGCCCACCTGGATCCGTCGGCACAGATAGCACTCACAATGAACGCGTCTGATGTCGCCATAGGAGCAGTGGTGGAGCACTACATCTCTGGTGCGTGGCAGCTGCTCGCATTTTTCAGTCAAACTTTGCGCGACAACGAATGCAAATACAGCACGTTTGATGGAGAGTTGTTGGCTCTACACCTGGCGACGCACCATTTCCAGTTTTGGCTAGAGGGGCGTGAGTTCACCGCGTTCATGGACCATAAGCCGCTGACATACACAATGTCCAAGGTCTCGGAACCATGGTTGGACCAGCAGCAACGGCATTTGGCCACCATCTTGGAGTTTACGACCGACATTCAACACGTTGCCAGTAAGCGCAACGTCGTGGCTGATTGTCTGTCACACGCGTTAGTCTCCCCGGTATATATGGGAATAGATTTCCCTGCTATGGCCGCGGAGCAAGCCGGGGACGTGGACATTTGCACGCTCCAGTCGGTGCCTACTGGGTTAAGACTGGACAGCAGGGTGGCGCAAGAAGGGTGCCTTCCCTTGCTCTGCGACGTCTCCACCGGCCGCCTGCGCCTGGTGGTTCCGAGCTCACGGCGCCGTTGCATTTTTGAGTCAGTCCACTCTCTTTCACATCCGGGTGTGCACGCTTCGATGAAGACAGTGGAGTCAAAATTCGTCTGGCCGTGCTTGCGCAAGGATGTAAAAAAAGTGGGCTGCAGCTTGCGTTGCATGCCAGCGGGCCTAAGTGCACAAGCACACCAGAGCCCCCCTCGAGCCCTTCCAAATCCCGGCCAGGAGGTTCAACCATATCCACATGGATTTGGTGGGACCCCTCCCACCGTCACAAGGTTTCACACAACTTTTGACTATCGTGGATCGCACCACGTGCTGGCCTGAAGTGGTTCTGCTGGCTTCTACCACATTCGCGGAAGTATCTCGTGCCTTTTTGTCGGCTTGGGTTTCATGGTTCGGATCCCCATCGACATCACTTCCAACAAGGGCTCGCAATTTGTTTCGGAACTGTGGTCCGTGATGGCCCAGAGCCTGGGGTTCAAAATTCATCGCACTACCGCCTACAACCCCCAAGCTAATGGGTTATGCAAGCTTTTTCATAGGTCGCTCAAAGCAGTGCTCAGAGCTTTGCTCGCTGATACAAATTGGGGCGACTGCCTGCCCTGGGATCTTTTAGGGTTGCGCTTCGTGCCTGAGGAGGATTTGGCAGCCTCCCCAGCAGAACTTGTTTTTTCTCAGAAACTGCAGATCCTCGGAGAGTTTTTACCAGAAAACCCCGTGCCCGAGGCCAATCCACCCACGCAATTTTTGCACAGTACAGAGGCATTTAATGTACCAGGCCCGGCCCACCATTGTTTTCCCTGAACTTTCATCCCCAAGAGTTTACAGAACGCCAGCTTTGTTTTTGTCAGGCACGATGCGCACCGGACCCCACTGTGCCCACCATACAACGGACTGTTCAGGGTGTTGGAACCTGGGGCGAAGCATTTTGTGTTAGACATGGGGGGCATAGGGAGACCATCTGCATCGACAGGCTGAGGCCCCCTTTTGTGTTGGCAGACAAGCAGATGGTGTTGGCCCAGGCTCCCCGGCGCGGACACCCGCCGTTGGCGGCCCCACAAGTTGGTGTTCCCTCGGTAGGGACCTGTGCCCACAAAGCTGTGTTCCCCCCCCCTCCCTTTTTCCCTCCACAGACTGATGTGCCCTCCTGTACAGCTCACCAGCAGGGTGTTTCGACTGGATCGGCGACCCCCTGCTACACCCGCTATGGGTGCCAGCTCAAGCCCAAAGAACTGGCGGGTTAGTGCCCCTTCTGGGTGTCTGGGGGGCTGTGTGGTGGTAAGGGTGGGGGATTCTCCACGCAGAGAAGGCAGCTGGGAAAAGGGGGAACAATGGACCGAAGGAGGAAGTGTCACTGGGAATTCTCAGTCGGGACAGTAAGGACTATTTGCCTCCCGGGGAGAGGAGAGAACACCGGAGTCGCTGGAATAAGAAGGGTGTGAAAAGCAGTGCCAGTGTGATGTTATGTTCATGTGCCACACAGGTCTTTGTTCCAAACAATGTATGATTGACAGAAAGTTCGGGTCTCAATACATGGAATTAAATGTATAAAAGGAGAATGCACTGAGACCGGGGAGAACTTTTTCGGTACTGAATGTTGGAGAAGGAATAAAGTTCTTGTGTTGTCCAGCTCGTTGCCTCTCCTGCTTCCTTTCTCCACAATAAAGCCATTTCTAAAGCTTTGGGACGCCAGCAAACCACAGTGAGAGTCATTATCCACAAATGGCAAAAATGTGAAACAGTGGTGAACCTTCCCAGGAGTGGCCAGACAATCAAAATTACCCCAAGAGTGCAGCGACGACTCATCCATCATCATCATCATCATCATCATCATAGCAGTCTGTCGGGAGCAACAATGACTGTTTCATTTAGGTCTGATCAGATTCCTCCACGCAGCTTTGTCCTTTGCCCTCCACTGCCAGGAACTCCTGACCTTGTTAACCCGGGCGACGTCCAAGCAAGAGGTCACAAAAGACCCCACAACAACATCCAAAGAACTGCAGGCCTCACTTGCCTCAGTTAAGGTCAGTGTTCACGACTCCACCATAAGAAAGAGACTGGGCAAAAATGCCCTGCATGGCAGAGTTCCAAGACAAAAACCACTGCCGAGCGAAAAGAACATAAAGGCTTATCTCAGTTTTGCCAGAAAACATCTTGATGATCCCCAAGACTTTTGGGAAAATACTCTGTTGACTAATGAGACAAAAGTTGAACTTTTTGGAAGGTGTGTTTTCCATTACATCTGGCATAAACGTAAGACAGCATTTCAGAAAAGGAACATCATACCAACAGTAAAATATGGTGGTGGTATTGTGATAGTCTGGGGCTGTTTTGCTGCTTCAGGACCTGGAAGACTTGCTGTGGTAAATGGAACCATGAATTCTGCGGTTTACCAAAAAATCCTGAAGGAGAATGTCCGACCATCTGTTTGTGACCTCAAGCTGAAGCGCATTTGGGTTCTGCAGCAGGACAATGATCCAAAACACAGCAGCAAGTCCACCTCTGAATGGCTTAAGAGAAACAAAATGAAGACTTTCGAGTGGCCTAGTCAAAGTCCTGACCTGAATCCAATTGAGATGCTGTGGCATAATCTTAAAAAGGCGGTTCATGCTTGAAAACTCTCCAATGTGGCTGAATTACAGCAATTCTGCAAAGATGAGTGGGCCAAAATTCCTCCACAGCGCTGTAAGAGACTCACTGCCAGTTATCACAAATGCTTAATTGCAGTTGTTGCTGCTAAGGGTGGCCCAACCAGTTATTAGGTATAGGGGGCAATCACTTTTTCACACAGGGCCATGTAGGTTTGTATTTTTTTTTCCCCTTAATAAGAAACACCTTCATTTAAAAACTGTATTTTACTGGGAGGTCTTCAAAATAGCAGCTTCCCAGGAAGACAAGACAGCTGTTGAGGAGTATGCTGAAATGGTCACCAGCTACATCGCAAAGTGCACAGAGGATGTCACTACAGTGAAGACCATCACTATGCGGGGAAATCATAAGCCCTGGATGACCGCAGAGGTGCGCTCGCTGCTTTCAGCCAGAGATGCAGCCTTCAGAGCGAAGGACAGGATCACCCTCCGCTCAGCCAGGAATTAAGATGGCAAAGCGTGCCTATGCGGAGAAAATCCAGGGACACCTCTGTGACACTAGGAACACCAAGCAGATGTGGCAGGGAGTTCAGACACTGACGGGCTATAAGTCTAGGCAGGGTGTCGATGATGACGATGCTTCGCTTCCAGACAGGCTCAACGACTTCTTTGCACGTTTTGAAGCATCAAACTCGACAATCAGAGGGAGGGCTGGCCCATCCCCACCATCGGTCGGACCAGCTTTTACCATCAACACAGCGGACACACGGAGGACCCTAACCAGAGTCAACCCACGTAAAGCTGCAGTTCCGGACAACTTCCCGGGACGTGTGCTCCGAGACTGCGCGAGCGAGTTGGCTGATGTACTGACTGACATTTATAACATCTCCCTGAGTCAGGCCATCGTTCCCAGATGCTTCAAGACCTCTATCATAGTACCGGTGGCAAAGAAACCAGTTGTGTCCTGTCTGAATGACTATTGTCCTGTTGCACTGACATCAGTTGTGATGAAGTATTTCGAACAGCTTGTCAAACCACACATTACAGCCTGCTTCCCTGCATCACACGACTCGCTCCAGTTTGCATATCGTTCAAACCGCTCCACGGAGGATGCTATAGTCACCACCCTGCACTCTGTCATCACCCACCTGGATCAGAAAGACACCTACGCCAGACTCCTGTACATTGATTTCATTTCAGCATTCAACACCATTATTCCACAGAGACTGATGGAGAAATTACTCCTTCTTGGTCTGAGCACCGCCACATGTCTCTGGATCCTGGATTTCCTGACTGAGAGACCTCAGTCTGTCCGGGTTGGAAACAACATCTCCAACTCTGTCACGCTGAGCACCGGATCCCCTCAAGGCTGCGTACTCAGTCCACTGTTGTTTACACTTCTAACACATGACTGTGTATCCAGACATGAGGGGAACCAGATTATTAAGTTTGCAGTCGACACCACGGTGGTGGGACTTATTCAGAGGGATGAGGAATCAATGTACAGGGAAGAAGTGAGAGACCTGGAGGGCTGGTGCAGGGAGAACAATCTGGTGCTCAATGTGGACAAAACGAAGGAGATGATTATCGACTTCCGGCGGTCACAGCCTGAACACGTCCCCCTCAGCATCGGCGGCCGTTTAGTGGAGAGAGTGGAGAACATCAAGTTCCTTGGAGTGCAGATCTCGCAGGACCTGACCTGGAGCAAGAATTCCTTGGGGATCAGGAAGCGGGCTCAGCAGAGACTGCACTTCTTGAGGAAACTCAAACAGGCCTCTCTCCCCATCTGCATCCTCAGGACCTTCTACAGAGGTGTGGTGGAGAGTGTTTTGAAGTACTGCATTGCTACATGGTACTCCAGCTGCAGTATGTCAGACAAAAAAGCCCTGCAGAGGATAGTTAAGGGAGCTGAGAGGGTAATTGGAGTCTCCCTCCCCTCTGTCCAAGAACTTTTTCAGAATCGTTGTATTCAGAATCGTTGTATTCAGAATCGTTGTAGGAGCAGGGCACTGAACATTGTCAAGGACCGTTCTCACCCTCTGCATAGACACTTTGAACTTCTGCCATCTGGCAAATGATTCCGAAGCATCAGAGGCAGAACCACCAGACTGATCAACAGCTTCCTTCCACAAGCTGTTAGGATGCTGAACAGCTGATCCGGAATCTCTAATATACACTACAGCACCTAAGGACATTATGTACATTATTTGTATATTATAGTTAGTTAGTGTTTTCAAGTATGTCTCAGGGATGTGTGAATGGATGTGGTGGGGTGGGGGGGTGAAGATATGTGTGAGTGTGTCTTAAATCTTGGTCTTTTACTTATATGGATGCCGAGAGAAATGCAATTTCATCTTGCCTGCACTACAGTTGTATGTACAGCAATATGACAATAAAGGTTGATTTGATTTGATTACTTGTGTTATTTTTGTCTAATATTTAAATTTGTTTGATGATCTGAAACATTTAAGTGTAACAAACATACAAAAAAATGTGAAATCATTCAATCTTTTTCACACCACTGTAGTTGCACTGGGTGATTCAAAACAGGACTTATAATTGTTCCTTGATACACTAGCCACCTATTCTGCAGAAATTGGACTCTATATACACTACCGTTCAAAAGTTTGGGGTCACCCAGGCAATTATTTTGTGTTTTCCATGAAAAGTCACACTTATTTACCACCGTGAGTTGTAAAATGAATAGAAAATATAGTCAAGACATTGACAAGGTTAGAAATAATGATTTGTATTTGAAATAATAATTTTTTCCAGATACTCAACCTGCTCAAAGGAAGGTCAGTTTTATAGCTTCTCTAACCAGCTAAACTGTTTTCAGCTGTGCTAACATGATTGCACAAGGGTTTTCTAATCATCCATTGGCCTTCTGACGCAATGAGCAAACACATTGTACCATTAGAACACTGGAGGTCATTTACCACATTAGCAATGTATATTAGATATTAGAGTGTATTTCTGATTAGCTTAAAGTTATCTTCATTGAATAAAACAGTGCTTTTCTTTCAAAAATAAGGAAATTTCTAAGTGACCCCAAACTTTTGAACGGTAGTGTAAATATCTCTAAAACTGAGTGCATGACAATTAATCAAAGCCAACCCCTCCATCTTACAATCTACAGCAAGCACATCAAGCAAGTTTCTGAATTTGTTTACCTAGGTCATAAACTGTCCTCTACCAATCATGACACTGCTGCTGTTAAACACAGAATTGCCCTTGCTTGGGCAGCATTTGAGAAAAATAAAGAACTTCAAACATCTAAATGGGTTCCATATAGAATTAAGGCCAAAATTTATAATACCTACATTCTAACTGTTGTTCTTTATGGGCTTAAATGTGTAAACTGGACATCCACACTCCACAGAACTGTTGAAACCCTCCAAAACCACATTATGACAACTATGACGAATCACAAGCTTACAGATCATGTCTCTATCGATGAACTTCACCATTTGAGATGAGATGAGATGAGATTCAACTTTATTGTCATTACACATGTATGAATACAAGGTAACGAAACGTGACTTGGCATTTGGGCACGCTCTGCAGAGCGCATCCAAGGCCGGGGCAGCCGCTAGGCTAGACTCTGAAGCTCTATGGTCACATTAAATGTTCACAATCAGGCCTTTCAAAAATATGTCTTGAAGGCATGATTAATAATGGCAGAAGAAACAGAGGAAGACAATGCAGACGCTGACGGGATAACATTTATTAATAGACTAAAAGGAACTTATATATATTCTAAATCAGACCACCCAGGACAGAGATTTGTTTAAAGATATCTCCCATGTTGGTGCGCAACCTGCCACAGGAGGAGATGGCGTTACATGATGTAGCATTTGCATTTGGAAGATGTTGCTGTGAACCCTCAACATGCAGTCAAAGGAGCACTCGATGGAAGTGAATCAGACCATCCTTAGGCTCAAAAGTAATTGGACAAATTCACATTAGCATAAATAAAATGTTCAGTTTTATACTTTATTGAGAATCCTTTGCAGGCAATGACAGCCTGAAGTCTGAAACCCATGGACATCACCAAATGCTGAGTTATCTCCTTTGTGATGCTTTGCCAGGCCTTTACTGGCAAACTTCTAAACGAACAACTGTTTCAGTTGTTCGTTTGTGGGACTTTCTGCCTTAAGATTTGTCTTAATAAAACAAGTCAAATACATCCTTACCGGGGTTGAGGTCTTGTGATTGACTGGGCCATTGCAGAATATTCCACTCCTTTGCCTTAAAAAATTTCTGGGTTGCTTTCACAGTGTTTTTTGGGTAATTGTCCATCTGTACTGTAAAGTGCTGTCCAATCAACTTTGCTGCATTTGGCTGAGTCTGAGCAGACAATATATCCCTGTACATTTCAGAATACATCCGGCTGCTTCTGGCTTCTGTCACATCATCAGTAAACACTAGTGACCCCGTGAAATTAGAAGCCATGTACAGTGGTGTGAAAAAAGTGTTTGCCCCCTTCCTGATTTCTCATTTTTTTGTCTTAGTCCATTTCATAGTCCATGAAATAGCTTTTAAGTCAATTATCTAATAACTTTTGAGCCCTTTAAATTAGGAGAGTTTGTGTAAAATGGTTGCAGTTCCTAAAGTGTAACTCCAACTTGGAAGTGAATACCCTCAAATAAAAGCTCTGAGTCTGCACTTTAAGGCCATATTGATTATGGTGTAGCACCTTGTGTGAGCCAGATTATCTAGTATCTCAGACAGGAGACAGTGATAAGCTTGGAACAACAAAGAGCAGGAGGTTCCTAGTGAGATAGCAGGAAGGAGTCAGGGATGAAGGTTGTTGAATGCAGTGTGATGCCAATGTCATGTTGTGTGTGATGTAAATGCCATGAAACTTAAGGGGAGAGTTTCTGCTTGAAAGTTCAGTCTGTTCTGTGTTTGAAAGATGTGAGTGTGTAATAAATCGTCTGAAATGATTCCTCCTCTGATTTCACACACTCCACACTGGTGACCCAAGACGTATTATGGAACACGAGGCAAGATCCCCGGAGCCGGCCCGGTCAGGAAGCTACAGCGAGGCGGCAGCCATCCCACAGACAGCCAGGACTGGAACCTACAGCCACGCGTGTGCGGTTTCAGTCAAGCTACCGGATTTCTGGCAGCACAACCCGCGCCCTTGGTTCCACCTCACCGAGGCCCAGTTCGCCCTCCGGGGAGTAACGGTAGATGATACCAGATTCTACCATGTGGTCGCAGCGCTCGACGCCCGCACAGCTCAGCAGGTAGCGAGCCTGCTCGATCACCCACTAGCCAGCAGCAAATATGAGGCACTCAAGGCTGCGCTCATCCAGCGCTACACACTCTCGGAATGTGAGAGAGTGGAGAGGCTCCTGACGCGGACCAAGTTAGGAGGTGGTTCAGCCGTAGACCTGATGGAGAAGATGCTGGTGTTAATGGGCATGGACGACGGGCACTTTCTGTTTGCCCACCTCTTCCTCCGGAACCTTCCTACAGTGGCGAGAGCGGTTCTGGCCAATTCGCTGTGGCTGGCCGCGCGCGACTACCGTGCGCTAGCCCAGGATGCAGACCGGATCATCCTCACCACCAGGGCGATCACAGTCAATGCAGCAGCGGCGGAGCCCAGCGAGATGACCAGAGGAGGCGAGGAGCCACCGATGGTAGCAGCAGCGGGGGCCAAGGAGCACCAGAGAGACACGCTCTGTTTCTACCACTGCCGCTTCGGAGAGAAGGCACGCAGATGTGCGCCACCGTGCCAATTCAAGCGCTCGGGAGAATGCCGAGGCCGGGGGTCGGTAGCAACTGCGACCCTCGGTGAAGAGAACAAGCTGCTCTACTTAACGGATGCATGCTCTGGGAGGCGTTTCCTCGTGGACACCGGAGCCCAGAAGAGCTTCATCCAGCCGACCTACACTGACCGGCTGGCAGGATCTAGCGGCCCCGGGATGTTGGCAGCAAACGGCTCGGATATTAAGACCTTTGGTGAGAGGACTCTGCTCTTATCTCTACACGGCCGTACATATGAGTGGCCTTTTGTTGTAGCAGCACTGAATTACCATATACTGGGGGCTGATTTTCTGTGTGCACATGGTTTACTGGTTGATGTTGCTAACAGGCGCTTGGTTAATGCACTGTCCTTTGACTCTCTCCCCTGTATAGCTCGAGTGACCCAGCCAACAGCACAAGCCAACGTCACAGCTACAGGCGGCAAGTTCCACACACTGCTCACTCAGTTCCCAGCACTCACGGTCCCGACGTTTTCCGCGGCCATCGCTAAACACGGGGTGGAGCACTTTATCACCACCACCGGGCCGCCTGTTTTTGCAAGACCTCAGCGCTTGGACGCAGCTAAACTGGCCATAGCGCGCGAGGAGTTTGCCAACCTGGAAAGGTTGGGCATCATCAGGCGCTCGAACAGCCCATGGGCATCCCCGCTACACATGGTCCCTAAGGCTGAGGGATCGTGGCGACCGTGCGGGGATTTCCGCAGGTTGAACAACGCCACAGCGCACGACCGCTACCCAATTCCCCACATACAGGATTTTTCCGTTCACCTCGCCAGAGTGCGCATTTTTTCCAAAATAGACCTGGTCCGCGGTTACCACCAAGTCCCAGTGCACGCTGAGGATATACCCAAAACAGCGGTAATAACTCCGTTCGGTCTATTCGAGTTCCTGCGCATGCCATTCGGGTTAAAAGGAGCGGCACAGACGTTCCAGCGCATGACGGATGCAGTGCTGCACGATCTCCCGTTTGTGTTCGTCTACCTGGACGATATCCTGGTAGCCAGTGCGTCCGAAGACAAACACGAAACCCACCTCACGACGGTTTTCCGGAGGTTGGAGGAGCATGGGTTAATAATCAACCCGGCGAAATGCCAGTTCGGCGTGACGGCGATTGATTTTTTTTGGGGCACCACATCTCTCCGGAAGGAGCAATCCCGCTGCCCGACAAAGTGCGCGCCGTGGCGGATTTCCCCGGCCTCAGACGGTCAGGGCGCTGCAGGAATTTTTGGGGATGGTGAACTTTTATAACCGTTTCCTTCCCCACGCGGCGCAGCTCATGCAACCATTGTACGCCGCGTTCAACAAACAGAAACCCGCAGATAGGGTCGAATGGACCCCAGAGCGAGAGCGGGCGTTCTTGGAAGTTAAAGCGGCCCTGGCAAACGCCGCACTGCTGGCGCATCCAGACCTGACGGCCCGCATAGCGCTCACCACCGACGCTTCAGACGTGGCCATAGGGGCTGTCGTGGAGCAGCGCGTCGCCAGGGTTTGGCAGCCGCTCGCCTTTTTCAGCAGAACTTTGCGCGACAGCGAACGTAAATACAGCGCGTTCGACAGAGAGTTGCTGGCTCTCCACCTGGCCATACGCCACTTCCAGTTCTGGCTGGAAGGGCACAGCTTCACCGCATTCGTGGACCACAAGCCGCTAACATTCGCGATGGCCAAGGTTTCAGAACCGTGGTCGGGCCGGCAGCAGAGACAGCTGGCTGCAATCTCAGAGATTACTACCGATATTCAGCATGTGTCTGGTAAACTGAATGTAGTGGCGAACTGCCTCTCGCGAGCCATGGTGGCCCTGGTCTGAGTGGGGATAGATTACGCAGCCATGGCCGTGGAGCAGATTAGCGACACAGACGTGCGTGCACTCCAGTCTGGACCAACAGGGTTAAGGCTGGAGAGCAGGGTGCTGCAGGATGGCGGCCCCCCCCAATCTGCGATGTCTCCACGGGTCGCCCGCGTCCGGTGGTCCCGGCCGCGTGGCATCGCCGCGTGTTTGAGTCGGTTCACACTCTGGCGCACCCAGGAGTGCGCGCGTCGGTCAAAATGGTGGGAGAGAAGTTTGTGTGGCTGAGCCTGCACAAACAAGTAAAAGAGTGGGCTGCAGCCTGCGTGGCGTGCCAACGAGCCAAAGTACACAGACACACGAAGGCTCCCTTGGAGCCGTTTCGTATTCCGGCTAAGAGGTTCGACCATGTTCACGTGGACCTCGTGGGCCCCCTCCCGCCATCACAGGGGTGCACGCACCTCCTGACAATGGTGGACCGCACCACGCGCTGGCCAGAAGCGGTCCCGCTGGCGGCAACCATGTCCGCAGACGTAGCGCGCGTTTTTTTAACAGCATGGGTGGCGCGTTTTGGAGTCCCGTCGGACATTACGTCTGACAGGGGCCCGCAATTTGTTTCCGAACTCTGGTCCACGATGGCCCACAGCCTGGGTGTTACAATTCACCGCACAACCGCGTACAACCCACAGGCCAATGGGTTATGCGAGCGTTTTCATAGATCACTGAAAGCAGCACTCAGGGCTTCATTGACGGATGCAAATTGGGTAGACAGGCTGCCGTGGGTTTTATTGGGTTTGCGCTCCGCGCCAAAAGAGGATCTGAAAGCTTCCCCGGCAGAGCTCGTTTTTGCGCAGCCCCTACGGCTGCCCGGGGAATTTCTACCAGATAATCCCGCGCCGGGCAGCTCCCCGTCTCAGCTTTTGCAGCGTAGCGCAAACACAGGCACGCTGCCAGGCCCTGCCCACCACAGTTTTCCGCGTGTTTTCATGCCTAAAACTTTGAAGAGCGCGGAGTTCGTTTTCGTCAGACACGGCGCCCACCGCCCTCCATTGTGCCCACCCTATGATGGACCGTTCAGAGTGTTGGAAACAGGGGATAAGCATTTTTTGCTAGACTCGGGGGGTAGGAGGGAAAAAATTGGCATAGACAGACTCAAACCCGCTTTCGTTGTGGCGGACGAGCAAGTGCTGTTGGCTCAGGCCCCTCGGCGTGGAAGACCCCCACGGAGAGCTCCCCAGGGAGACGATTCTCCAGAGCAGCCACACGGACAGACCGAAGTGCCCCCCCCCCCCAGCAACAGCCCACCCGCAGTCAGACACACTCCCAGCAGCCCCCCACCGGCACAGCAGCACCGCGGAGGCGGTAAACCCCAGTTACAGCAGATACGGGAGGAGACGGAAGCCCAAGCAGCATGTGGACTGATGTTCTGTTGTTCTATCACAGCATGTGGACTGTTATTCTCTTGTCCTATCTAAGATGCTGGGGGTGGTGGTGTAGCACCGTGTGTGAGCCAGATTATCTAGCATCTCAGACAGGAGACAGTGATAAGCTTGGGACAACAAAGAGCCGGAGGTTCCTGGTGAGATAGCAGGAAGGAGTCAGGGATGAAGGTTGTTGAATGCAGTGTGATGCAAATGTCATGTTGTGTGTGATGTAAATGCCATGAAACTTAAGGGGAGAGTTTCTGCTTGAAAGTTCAGTCTGTTCTGTGCTTGAAAGATGTGAGTGTGTAATAAATCGTCTGAAATGATTCCTCCTCTGATTTCACACACTCCACAATGTATCTGTATCTTGAATATGTTTTGGTGAACTGCTAAAATAACAAAACTTGTGTCAGTGTCCAGATATATATGGACTTAACTGTATATGCATGGGAACTTGAACATTATAAGAGATGGGAGAGAACTGATGCATATTTCACCTGCAGTCATAGCTAAAAATATTGGCACCCCTGCATGTCTATCAGATAATGGCACTGCTTCCAGAAAATGATTGCAATGACAAATGCTTTGGTGTTCTTATATTTGTTCAGTAGTTTTCTCTGTATTGTTTATCTGCTTATATTATAAAAATAGAAAAGCATCCTTCAAGTGTGCTCAACATAACATACATTCACATGTATTTAGATTGTTTTGCATGAGCAGTTAGTTTTCAGTTAATTCCAATTTTGAACACAGGGTGGCAGTACTGTGCCAAAATTGGGCCTCTGCAGATCACTCCTTGACAGTTACAACTCTTCCTGCAGGTGAAATAGTTGCTGTTTGAGGATATAATTTACAGCCCGAATTGTAATGCAGTAAATTGGTATCTTTTGTATAATGTCATCACAGTTGTTTCTAAATACTCTAATTATATTTACAGGTAATTTTTAATATAAAGTAGAAAACTGCAAATGGCTTCTTTAAAGGTACTGTATGCAGTTTTTTTTTTTTTTTTAAACTTGGCATCAAGCTGGGGATTCTAAATTGTCCTTAGGTATGACTGTGAGAGTGAATGGTTGTCTGTCTCTCTGTGTTGGCCCTGAGATGGACTGGCGATCTGTCCAGGGTGTACCCTGCCTCTCGCCCAAAGATGCTGGGATAGGTTCCAGCCCCCCCGCGAACCGAAAAGGATTAAGTGGAAGAAGATGGATGAATGGATGGCCTTTAGTAACAACTTGTGATAACTAATTGAGGTACAATCCCATTTAATCCATTCATTTCTGTAAAGGACTGGTTCAGATTTGCAGCTGACTGACGTGTGTGTGTGTGTGTGTGTGTGAGTGAGTGAGTGAGTGAGTGAGTGAGTGAGTGAGTGAGTGAGTGAGTGAGTGAGTGAGTGAGTGAGAGAGAGAGAGAGAGAGAGAGAGAGAGAGAGTCATGAACCGAGCCCCTGTTTCCTGTGGGCTCGGTTCTGATCGTTCCTGGTGGTAATGGGTTTATTATGTGGTGTTATGCTTTGATTTCTCATCGTTTTCATGTGTGTGTATTATTTCTGTTCCTGCCTGTAGGTGCCGCTCAGGCCTGTCCGGCCACGCCCCCTCTTTCTCTGACTATCAGCTGTTCGCCCCAGTAATCATCTTTCCCCTCGCCCAGGTGTTCTCAATTTGTTTGGCCAGCGGTGTTTGTACTTAAGCAGCTCTTTGCTAGACAAACACCGGTGGACCATTATACGCGTCAGATGGCTGCACTTCGCCGTTTAACCAGCACGTCGCCAAAGGACTATTTCTGTGTGTGCTGGCTGGAAAACGCTGTGACTACTCGGACTGCCCCCTCACTGTGAGTAATCGCTGTTAGTGTTTCTGTTCGCCACTGTGCTGCTGCGCTTTCCGTAGCGTTTCTCCCCTTGCAGCACACCCACTACGCTTTGGCTTTCGCCCAGTGTTATCCTCCTGTGTGTGTTGGGCGTCCTGGAGGACTTTTAGTGTGCCCGAGCTGTCTTGTCTCCTATATATTCATTTTCGTGTTAATAAATGTGTGTTTGGTGAAAACCTGCACTTAAGTCCGTTCTTCCTTTGCCTCCTCCATGCGCTTTTCCACAGTGCCCGGGGAGCTCATGACCGAGAATGGAGCTGTGATTCCCTGAAAGTCCTGCTCACTAGATATACATCAGGGGTGTCAAACTCATTCCATGGAGGGCCAAGACTCTGCATGTTTTACTTCCACCCAGTGTCTTCAGCAGGTGTTTTCACTGATCAGCAGTCAGTGGGAAGAAATTCAGACCACACCACAGAAACAGCCTGAAAGGGGATGATCAGCACTGTCTGCGTTAGTTCCCATCAAGCTCCCCAACCCTGACTTCACCTCCCGACTGTGGAGTTTCTGCGCACAAAAGCCCTATGTGCACGCCGCAGGATTATGAGGATAGTGCTACTTAAAGCTACATGGCCACAGCACCGGACACGTGCGCCACGCACCAGGGACAAACAAGCTCCAAGAACTTATACATTGTCTTCAGCCACTGCACATTCCCCGGGAACATGGTCGATCGCCATTCTCTGGTCCTTTAGGCTTTGTGCATCGCACCTAAAGCAGCCGGGCAGCCTCGCCCACAGGACTTGTATTTGTTTCCCAGCCACTGTGCAACCACAGGGAATTAAGCCGATTGCTTTACCCGGAGCCTTTGGGACTGCCCCTGCACCTAAAGCAAAATTGCCAGTTTCCCTGACACAGCTTAAAGGGTACCTGTGGTGGTCGTCTAAACGCATTCAACTTGAAAACATTAGGCAAAGTATTTGTTATTTGGTTAAATAATTATTGCCAGCCATATACCACCAGAGAAATATGCAAATACGACCGCAGGCATGACCAGCCAATGAAAACTCTGAGCACAGCCATGACACATGTGGATGTGACGTCATATCGTTGCCAATACTCCGCCTGTATGAGCGACTAGGGTGCTGTTGTGAGTGTTTTTATTCTATTATGGCTGAATTGTCGGACTCTGGGGAAGAATTCGTCCAACATGGCTACAGGTTTGAGCCAGAAAGGTCTTCTGAGGGTTAAAGTGACGAAGTGGTCCTCACACACAACGCAATTTCGTCTGAAATTATTCGTCTGTGCCCTGTTTCCGCTCCGATCTTCTGACAAGGTGAGCTGGGTTTGGGCACACAAAAGAAGTGTTTATCTTTGTTTTTTCGCTTAATATTCAGACATCCAAAGGCTTTACATTCCGCCATGTTGCAATATCCATATCGCATTGTATTTTTTTTTGTTTTTACAAGAGCGCCGAGTGTCTGCTGCTCTGTATATAGTTTTAGAATCATCTTCCGTGTTGCGGCCATTACGAGCTCAGATCACTTGAGACGGCCCGCTGAATTTAAGCATTTATTTATTTATTTTCTACTCGTTTCAGTTCTGCATTTAATATGAACCCTGAGTTTGAAATAAACGTTTGAATTTGAATATCCCAAAAGCCGCTGCACATCCGGGTACTCCAGGCTCAGCCAATACTGATCCAGATCGCGGTAGCCACGATATTACGTCACAGGAAGCGTCCTGGAAGGCCATGTAGTCGCTAGTATGGCTGCACCCATGTTTTGCTGACATAGCTGAACCAGCACATCAGCAATGGATTTACAGTGATCCCTCACTTATCGCGTTTAATGGGGACCAGAACCGACCGCAAAAAGTGAAAAACCGTGAAGTAGCGTCACCCCCCCCCCAAGGGCATCACAAGCACTATTTTGCACAAAAAGGGACAAGAGAACAGCGAAAAGTGCCACTAAGCAACACGAGCGATAAAGAACAATGAATGCGGTCTTCCTTCGCTGGGTATGGGCGCTCAGCAGGGAGAGAAGCTGGGTAAAACGTCTCGGCCAATCAGCTTGCGAGATTCCCGAGCGGTGAAGAGGTGGGCGGAGAGGAGTGGAGCGGTGGTCAGAGAGGTGGATTTTGAGTTGTGCGGGCTCTCCATGTTGATACCTGATGTTCTAATCTAGTCTCCCTGCCTTCTGCTAGCACCCGGGCAACTTTCGTGCCATTTTTTCTCAATTTTGAATTTTTGATGAATATTTTTGAAAAATCCGCGATGCACTGAGGGCGCGAAAGGTGAAACGCGAAGTAGCGAGGGATCACTGTATATCAAATTGCTTTGAACGTGAATTTCAACTTAAACTTGAACTAGAACATGAGACGGGCTCAATATAATATCTTTTTTTTCATGACCACCACAGGTACGCTTTAAGTTTTTTCACTGCTGCGACGCACCCTCGAGGAATTGGGCTGTTTGCCTTCCCCAGATCCTTGCAGGACCAGGCCTGCATGAGGAGGAGTCGACAGACTTATTTTTTTTCACAGCCACCACGGATCGCCGGAGGGTTTACCTGGAAAAATCCCTCACCCGAGGCTGATCTGCACTCAATTTTTGCACGGCCCAGATGCTTTTAACGTCCCGGGTTGGCACTCCATTGTTTTCCCCCACCTTCCCCTCGTCCTCCACATCGGTTTTTTTTTTTGTTGTTGTTGTTTGTTTTGGGGTTTGTTTTTTTTCCCACACCTCTGTCCCCAAACCCTACCGATTGCCAGCTTTGTTCCATCAGTATAACGCGCACCGGACCCCGTGCGCCCACGAGCCACAGCCGTTCAACATGTTGGAACTTGGAGCAGCAACTCCCCCCCCCGCTGCAGTCGCCATGGGCGCCGACTTGAGCCCAAAGGACCAGGGGGTTACAGATCCTTCTGGGTGTTCGGGGGGGAGCTGTGTGGTGGACACAATATACGGTGGTGGGGGATTGTCCCTCACACCCAGAAAGCAGAACAAGGGACCTAAGGAGATAGAGCCCCCGGGGGGGGTAATCAGACTGGACTGTTAAGTTATGCACCCTCCGAGGAAAGAAAGAAGATGCGCCTTTTCCCCCCACTGCTCCAAGCTGCAGCATGAAGTGCGGGGGTGGGGGGGATTATTGTAATGTATGTAACAAGTGTTATGATAATTACATCACACAATTCCTTTGTTCATACCCAATGCATAATGAGCCAGCCCCAGTTTCTATGCGAGGTTAATAAAGCTATAAAAGCAGAACGCAGAGAAACTGGAGAGGCTTCTACAGACTCGGCCCCAGCAGCCCACACTGGGGCCATAGGCTGTACATATGTGTTAGAGGGTTAATAAAGATTCTGTGTCATCCTACGCGGATGCTTCACCTCCACATCTTTTCCTTTTACCCGCTACAGTGCTATATAAACTTGTGCACCTTTGAGTCTCTGGATTACTGTGGAGCTTTACATCATTTTCCTGTGTCTACATAATATCTTGGCAATGTAGTATACCAAAGCAAAATAAAAGGCCTGCACATTTTTTGGTGACTTAATAAGAACAAATATGTCAGGAGTCCTCAGGTTTACTATCATAAACCAGTGACTCAGACTAAAGAAAAAAGACAGTGTCCTGTATTATTCCTGGGGATTTCCCTCAAAGCAGAGAGAGAAGAGTCTGCTTATTGTAGCTAAGGGGACAGGCAGCTAAGCGCCAATCGGGGGTTCGAACCCACAACCTCCGGCTCCAGAGACCAGCATTCTATCTGTGTTACCAAGAGGGTCGACCCACTTAGCAAGCCAAGTAGGAATGCTTTTATTGGCTCTGCTACGTATTTCCCTCCAGATTTTTGACATCATCCCAATGTCAGAGGTGCATTTAAGCTTTCAGGCTCCATTAAGGATGTCTGCCATCTGACACCAGCAGTATCTGGGGAATGGAACTAATATGCCACCAGTAAGGCCTGCCAACAACGTCAGTTGTAGCCAAGGGGACAGGCACTTAAGCCCCAACCGGTAACGTCCAACCGGGGGTTCGAACCCACAACCTCTGGTTCCAGAGTCCAGCACTCTACAAGTGTCACCAAGAGGGTCGACCTGCTTGGCAAGCAAAGTAGGAATGCTTTTATGGACTCTGCTACATTATGTTCCACAGTGGCCATCTATCGGCACAGCTGTTCATCACCATGCCTTTATAGTCTTATAGAAATGTAAACAATAAAATGTAATATCTTAACAAGATTTTATCCCTCTCAATGAAAGTTTTAATGAATAACCTATAACTTGTATTTACCCTGACGCCTTTGCAGTCGGTTAATCTGATCAGGACATTTTCATTCTAAATCAGTGTGCTTTTACTGACTGTTCGATGTGGTGTCTGCTCTGTTGGTCCATGACAATGTTCATTGGCTCTTCCTTTTAATATTGTTGACTGATTGACATGAGTTGATAGAAGATGGATCGTTATCACTTTGAACATATACAGCAGAGGTATTCAACTAGAATTCAGAAAGGTGCATTAAATCAACCCTCCTCTTCTGCTGAGGTCAAGTAGATCCAAATTATTTTTATTCTCCAGATATTAGTCAACATATGGTAGTGTTTTCTGTTATCATTTCTGTTTAAAATGATCTCAGTTTTTCAGTACCAAGCTGTTGACATATTGCAAACATAAACTGGATCTGATCGCTATCTGATTTAAATTTTTGCTCTCTTTTGTTCCTGAAGTTGCGTGGTGGTCCCTGCTTAGCAAAGAAACAACAAATGAATCATGTCACGGCAGTGAGCGCTCGCCCCCTCGTTCCCGTTGTTTCCCTCCTCAGGTCATCAACACACCTGGGTGAGGAGACGCACCTGCTGCCTTTCATCAGCCAGCGTTTATAAGGAGTATCTCTTCAGTGTGCTGACGCTGGCTCGTCTGGGTATACTGCCATAGAGTACTATAGAAGCAAGTATTATTTCCCTGAGGTGTAGTTTCCATACTCACCTGTCTCTCTTCTCCTTTCCAGGTTGCTGCCACCATGTGGGTGTGTTTCCGGGGACTGTGTGCGCTCACTGCCCCATCATCACAGCTCAGCTGCAATCATTCTCCACCCGGTCAGGCACCACCTACTCCACCTCCTTCACCCTGCTGGTTCATCTCTTCCTTCGTTTGGGGTCCTGCCGGTTCTTCCTATTAAGATAAGATAAGATAAGCCTTTATTAGTCCCACAACGGGGAAATTCCAGGATTGCAACAGCACAGGGATAGCAACACTCAGAGCAACAATCAGAAGGCAAGAAAAAAACAAGCAAGCAAGAGCAGCTAATATACATATGTACGTATTACTAAAAAATATATATATATACACACACACACAGACACACAGTGCAGAGCATTGTAGCTGGATGGAATAAATATATGAATATATGAACACACAGTGCAGAGCATTGTAGCTAGATGGAATAAATATGTAAATATATAAACACCCACAGTACGGAGCATTGTAGCTAGATGGAATAAATATGTAAATATATAAACACACACAGTGCGGAGCAATGTAGCTAGATGGAATAATATGTAGATATATAAATATATAAACACACCCAGTGCTGAGCATTGTAGCTAGATGGAATAAATATGTAAATATATAAACACACACAGTGCAGAGCATTGTTGCTAGATGGAATGAAACAGCATAACCGTCTACTTAGTTATCCCACATGGTATGATTATGTGCCCATACATATTCTCACCCTCCATAGCGACCGGTATGTTCCTAGTTGTATGCCGGAGGGGACCATTGTGTAAGTCTATTGCATCTTTTGCATTCAAAAAACTATTAGTTTGTTACGTCTTTTTGCTATCTCTGCGAGCAGCCCTGCTTAGGTTGTACAGTCTGACAGCCGTTGGTAGGAAGGACCTACGAAACCTCTCGGTTGTGCACCTGGGATGATGTAGTCTGCTGCTAAATGAGCTCCTCAGTGCATTCAGTATGTCCTGCATAGGGTGGAACTCGGACTCCAGCAGAGATGACAGTTTAGCCACCGTCCTTCTCTCTCCTATCTCCTCCATCGGATCAAGGCGCTGCCCCAGGACAGAGCTAGCTTTCTTAATCAGTTTGTTCAGTCTCTTCCTATCGGCTGCAGTAATGCCACTGCCCCAGCAGACCACTCCAAAAGTGATGGCTGATGCCACCACCGTGTCATAGAATGACTTCAGCAGCGCCCCTTGTACACCAAAAGACCTGAGTCTCCTCAGCAGGAACAGCCTGCGCTGTCCCTTCTTGTAGAGTGCATCAGTATTGTGTGACCAGTCTAGTTTATTGTTCAGATGAATACCCAGGTACTTATAGGATGTCACCATCTCGATGTCTGTTCCCTGTATATTTACTGGTACTGTGAGGGGCTGCCCATGCCTGCGGCAGTCCACCACCAGCTCCTTAGTTTTCCTCGCGTTGATCTGGAGGCAGTTCCGATGGCACCAGTCCACGAAGTCCTGGATAAGCCCTCTGTACTCAGCTTCATCTCTATTGGAGATGAGGCCAACGATCGCAGAGTCATCAGAGAACTTCTGTAGATGGCAGTGTGTTGTGTTGTGTGAGAAGTCCGCAGTATAAAGAGTGAACAGGAAGGGAGCCAGCACCGTTCCCTGGGGGGCCCCCGTGCTACTGATGATCGTGTCGGACACACAGTCCCGGGTTCTCACAAACTGAGGCCGGTTCGTGAGGTAGTCCAGGATCCATGATGACAGGTGCTGGTCCACCCCTGCGCGCAGCAGCTTGTCCTTCAGGATCATCGGTTGGATGGTGTTGAAAGTACTGGAGAAGTCAAAGAACATGATCCTCACCATATTCCCGGGCTTCTCCAGGTGGGACAGAGAACGGTGAAGGAGGAAGATCACCGCATCCTCCACCCCAATGCCATGCTGGTAGGCGAACTGGAGTGGATCCATCGCTGGTTCCACCAGGGGGCGGAGGTGAGCAAGGAGCAGTCTCTCCAGGGTCTTCATCAAGTGGGACGTCAAGGCCACCGGTCTGTAGCTGTTCAGGTCTTTGGGGTGGGAAGTTTTTGGTACAGGTACCACACAAGATGTTTTCCACAGCTGTGGTACCCTCCCCAGTTTCAGGCTCATGTTGAAGATATACGTCACAATCCCACACAGCTGGTCTGCACAGGACTTGAGGAGCTTTGCGCTGATGCCGTCCGGTCCCGGCGCCTTCCTCGCCTTGATCTTCCTCAGCTCCGTCCTCACCTGGGTCCTGGTCAGGGTCAGGATGGGGGGCTGTGTGTTGGGAGTGGGGGGGTGTTGGTGGAGTGGGGAGTGGGCAGCAGGACTTGATTTCTTTAGAGGCAGCAGTGGTTGTTGTGCAGTCAGGGGGGAGGGCGGTTGGTCAAATCTATTGAAAAACAGATTCAGGTTGTTCGCCCACTCCCTGCCCCCTGTGGCCTGGGGGGAGGTATTCTGGAGCCCCGAGATGGTTTTGAGGTTTCTCCAGACCCCGCTGATGTCGCTCTGTTGCAGCTTGTCCTCCATCTTCTTCCTGAAGCTGTCCTTGCCTTCTCTGATCTTTCTCCTCAGCTCCCTCTGTACGGACTTCAGCATCTCCCTGTTCCCTGACCTGAAGATCCTCTTCTTCTCTCTCAGAAGTGTTTTTATCTCAGGGTTGATCCAGGATTTGTTGTTTGAGTGACGCCGTATGGTCTTGGTGGGAACGGATTTGTCCACACAGAAGCTGAGGTAGCCCGTGAAGGTGTGAATGAGGCCATCGATGTCCTCACCATGTGGATCGCAGAGCTGCTTCCAGGCGGTGGCTTCAAAACAGCCCTTTAGGGTGTCCATTGTCTCCTCAGACCATAACTCCACAGTGTGCATGGCCGGAGGTTGTCTGTGCACTAGGGGTTTGTACACCGGCCGGAGATGAACCAAGTTGTGATCCGATCTCCCGAGTGGGGGGAGTTGTGATGAGGTGTACGCCTCCTTAGTGTTTGCGTAGAATAAATCCAGTGTTTTATTGTCTCTAGTGTGGCATGTGACATACTGGGTGAACGTGGGTAGAATGGGAGACAGTGAAACATGGTTGAAATCGCCTGAGATGAGGAGAAGAGCATCTGGGTGTTCTGTCTGCAGCCTGCTGGTTACTGAATGGATGACGTCACGTGCTGTCCCAGCGTTCGCCGTCGGATTTGCATAAACAACAATGCAGATCATGTGTGAGTGTTCTCTCGGGAGATATGTAGGCCTCATGCTAACAGCTAGCAACTCAATGTCTTTGCTGCAGTGTCGTTGTTTAACAGTGATATGTCCCGGTCTGCACCAGTTGTTGTTAACATACATTATCACTCCACCGCCCCTAGCCTTGCCACTGTCTGGTGTTCGGTCAGCTCGTATCGTGTGAAAACCCTCCAGCTCAATGTTAGCATCTGCTGCTAGTTCAGTTAGCCACGTCTCAGTAAACAAAAGGAGAGAGCACTCCCGGTATGTGCTATCATAACGGGAGATAGCCGCTAGCTCATCTAACTTTCCCAGTATCGACCGTACATTTCCCATGACAACAGATGGAAGGGAGGGTCTGTACCTTATATTTTTTGTCCTCCGCCTTACTCCAGCCCGGCAGCCGCGGCGTTTTCGCCTCAGTTCTCTCGGTATGTCGAGTTTTTCCAATGGGACCGGGTGGCGGTTGAATGCTAGCAGCTGTTCTCTGCTGTATCGTATCCTGCTATAAACAGTGGCTCCGTCCACCGGCTCAGGAGACATTTAGGACGATCTGTGTGTCCGTGATATAAGTGGGGTGAAAAAAAAAGACGGATCAAAAGAGAGAGGAAGGGAAAAAGACTCGGAATCGAGCCGCTGTTGCAAAAGGCAGCCTACTCGTGTGGCGCCGAAAAAAAAAAAAAAAAAAAAAAATTATCCCACGTAAGTGGTAATTTGGCTCACCCATTTTCCCTGTCTCCATTTCTCCACTCACAGCTCTCGCTCTCTCTATCTCCACAAGCTGTTTCCTCTGGCGAGTGACATTTTCCATAAGCTGTGCTTTATTTTGATATTTAATAAACTTCTCAAACGTGTGTTTGTGTCTTTGATTGTCCTTCTGTTGCTGCATCGTGCACGTGAGCTGTCTATAATTGGTAATCATGACAGAATCCATCTGTTTTCACTTTTCATATCTGATTTCATTTTGAGAAACTGACCTGTGTTTACTTCTAATGAAGTGCAGTATGCAATAAACTTAAGATGCTGTGGTGGACACAATACACATGGCACTCCACCTGGTGGAGTTGGTGGAGGAGAAGATAGTTAGGGATGCTAATGGAGAAAGTGAGGGGCGCCAAACAAAGATGTGCCTTTCACTCCCCGCCACACCAGGTTGATACCTGAGGATGCAGGGGTGCGAATGTATTGTACTAAGACCTGCTCTGTGGTGTGTGTCAATGTTATGTTAATGTATGTGCATGTCTTGCAGTCTGAATGTGAATGTGTTTACCCTGTGTGCCAGAGGCGTGATTTAAAGTGTGTAAAGGAGTTTGCTCAGGCACTCAGGATTCAGAGCTTCTGTGTTTTATGTTGGTAGAGGAATAAAGTTTGTGTGTCATGCAGCTTGCTGCCTCGTCTGCTTTCATCTTCCACATCGGTGACTCGAAGACGTGCAATGGAGAACGAGCCGAGCACCACCACGGAGACAACCCAGAGGGAGAACACCAGCACAGCATGCACTGTCACAGTCAAGCTCCCAGACTTCTGGCTTCACAATCCGACTGCTTGGTTTCTAAAATCAAAATCAAATCAAATCAACCTTTATTGTCATGTTGCTGTACATACAACTGTAGTGCAGGCAAGATGAAATTGCGTTTCTCTCGGCATCCATATAAGTAAAAAGAACATAATTTAAGACACACTCACACACACCCCACCCCAACACAGCCATTCACACATCCCTAAGACATACTTGAAAGCTAACTAGAACTATAATATACATAATGTCCATAAGGTGCAGTAGTATGTATGAAAGATTCCAGATCAACTGTTCAGCATCCTAACAGCTTGTGGAAGGAAGCTGTTAATCAGTCTGGTGGTTCTGCCTCTGATGCTCCGGAATCGTTTGCCAGATGGCAGCAGTTCAAAGTGTTTATGCAGAGGGTGAGAGTGGTCCTTGACAATGTTCAGTGCCCTGCTCCTACAACGGTTCTGAAAAAATTCTTGGACAGAGGGGAGGGAAACTCCAATTACCCGCTCAGCTCCCTTAACTGTCCTCTGCAGGGCTTTGTTGTCTGACATACTGCAGCTGGAGTACCATGTTTCAATGCAGTGCATCAGAACACTCTCACCACTGTTGTGTTCGTGTTCGTTGAGGAGAGAAGAGACTTGCAGTTGAACCAACGTAACTTTATTTTTTAGCGGCAGCTCACACAGACACTTTCACATCGGCTCCCATGTTGGCCGTTTCTTATTCTACTGAGTGCATCATTCCAACAAGCGGTAACAAGGTAGCAGCGACGCCTAGTGGTAAACACTGATCATTACATCCCCCTTTCTTTGAGGTGAATAAACATTAATAAACATTGATGCAAAACAGTGTATATGTATTCAGTATGAACGGACTAATACAAAACACAAATTTCAGTTCTCCCTGAATCAACATGCCCAAAGAAATTTACATCTGTTACATTTTTCTTATTCTTTGCTTTTTGCTTTTTTTTTTTTTTTCTTATAAGTCCAACCTATCTGGTTTCTTTATTTCTCGTTTTGATCTTCTCGGTTCATCTTTGTCAGGTGGAACATTTGCTTCACAGTTCATAAGAGGTGTGGTTGTGGGAGATTCTGGGTGAGCATTATTGGGCCCACCAGGTGCTTGTGGAGTCTTGAGGAGACTGCGGCGATTGCGCCTGAGCACCTGTCCATCCTCAGTTCTCACTGTGAATGATCTTGGAGCAACTTCCTGTAATACAACTCCTTTAGTGTTCCAGCCAGATGCATCCTCGATCCTAACTGGGTCGTTGTTAGCCAGTGGAGAGAGTGGTTTGGCTGAAGTGTCATAGAATGTCTTTTGTTTCAGTTTCTGCTTCTCAAGCTTGTTTCTGAGTTTTGTATCTTTCCTTTGTGAAGTAGCATTTGGGTAGCTGGGAAGCGTTGTACGCAGCTTCCTGTTCATTAGTAGCTCAGCAGGTGACAGTCCGCACTGAAGTGGAGAGGCGCGGTAACCGAGTAGAGCCAAGTATGGATCTGAGTTGCTTTCTGCAGCTTTCTTAAGCAGTTGCTTCAGAATGTGGACGCCTTTTTCTGCTTGTCCGTTTGATTGTGCATAGTGTGGGCTTGACGTCACATGCCGAAATTCATACTGTTCTGCAAACTGCTGCCATTCCCTGCTACTGAAACATGGTCCATTATCTGTCACCACAAGGTGTGGGATGCCATGCCGAGCAAATGTGGATTTGGTATGAGTGATCACACAGGCTGATGTAGTGCTTGAGAGTAGTGCCATTTCTGGAAAGTTGGAAAAGTAGTCCATGACTACTAAGTAGTCTTTGCCTTTAAGGTGAAACAGGTCTAACCCTACTTTGTGCCAAGGGGATGCAGGACTTTCAGATATCACCATTGGCTCTTTGCTTTGTTTACTTCGGTGTTTCTGGCACGTTTCACAACTACTCACAAGCGTCTCGATGTCTTTGTTTAGTCCAGGCCAGTACACTGACTCCCTTGCTCTCCTTTTACATTTTTCAATCCCAAGGTGTCCTTCATGTATCCTGTTTAACAAATCTGGTCTTAGAGCCACAGGGATGACTATTCTTCCTTTCTTCAGTAATAGTCCATCAACAAAACTGAGATCTCCTCTGACATGGTAATAGCGAGGGCAAGATCCTGCAGGCCATCCCTCGTCCATGTTCTGAATGACACGCTGTAGCTCGGTGTCCTGTGATGTCACCTCAGCTATTTGTTTCGACTTTGTGTCAGATACTGGCAGAGCACACGACACCATGTTGATGTGATTTTCAATATCCTCATCTGTGGAACTCAGACACTTTTCAGCAGGTGCTCTGGACAAGGCATCTGCGAGTATCAGGTGCTTTCCCGGTGTATAAACCAGTTCAAAATCGTACCTTTGCATTTTCATCATTAGGCGTTGGATCCGTGGGGACATTTCGTTAAGATTCTTCTTGATAATGGAGACGAGTGGGCGGTGGTCAGTTTCCACAGTAAAAGACGGCAGTCCATAGACATAACTATGAAACCGCTCCAGCCCGTAGGAAACGCCTAAACACTCCTTTTCAATCTGGGCATATTTGCATTCAGACTTTGTCATAGCCCTTGACGCATAGGCTACTGGTTTCCAGTACTCTCCCTCTGCCTGTAGAAGCACTGCTCCGATGCCATCTTTGGACGCGTCAGTTGACACTTTGAGCTTTTTCCGGTGGTCATAGTAGGCTAATGCTGGTGCTCTGGTAAGAGTTTGCTTAAGTCTTTGCCACTCTTGCTCATGTTTTTCGGCCCATTTAAAGTCACAGTCATTGTGTAAGAGCTCTCGGATGCATGACGTCTTTGCTGTGAGGTTGGGAATAAATTTGCCTATGAAATTTACCATTCCCATGATACGTAACACGCCCGTTTTGTCTGTTGGTCTTGGCATGTTCAGTATTGCTTTCACTTTATCGCCATCTGGTTGTATGCCTTGAGCTGTGAGTTTGTCTCCGAGGAAGAGAATCTCTTGTACTGCAAACTCACACTTGGCTCTATTGAGTTTCAGCCCGTACTTCTGAATGTGCTCCATCACTTTGTTAAGTCTCTGGTTGTGCTCTTGGAGAGTCGAGCCCCATACAATAATGTCATCTATGTAAACTCTGACTCCCTCTAGGCCTTCAATGATCTGTTCCATCGCTCTGTGGAATATTTCTGGTGCAGATTTTATTCCAAATGGCAGCCTAAGAAAACAGTATCTACCGAAAGGTGTGTTAAAAGTACAGTACTTAGTGCTGCTCTCATCCAGTTTTAACTGCCAGAAACCCTGAGAAGCGTCGAGCTTTGTGAAGTAGTTAGCTCCTGCCATCTCACTGACTATTTCCTCACGTGTGGGGATTTGGTAGTACTCGCGCTTAATGTTCTCATTTAGATCTTTTGGGTCCATGCATATTCTCAACTCACCATTCTTTTTCTTTGTGACGACCATCAAGTTGACCCAGTCTGTGGGCTCCTGCACCTTTTTGATCACGCCCATGTTGGTCATCCTGTCCAGTTCTCGTTTGAGGGCTTCACGCAGTGGAGCTGGGACCCTACGTGGTGCGTGCACAACTGGTTGGGCGCCTTCTTTTAGCTGGATTTTATATGTAAAGGGCAGTGTGCCAAAACCTTTGAACACATCAGAAAAGTTTTGCACAATAGCGTTAGTGTCACACTTGGAATCTGATTCAATGCAGTACACTCTTTTCACTAACCCTAGCTCTTCACAGCTTTTATCACCCAACAGTGATTCACATTTCTCATTCACAACAGAAAAGTTTACATTGTGCACTTTACCTTTAACACCAACATTCAGTTTACAGGTACCAAAACACTGTATGGGTTGCCCATTGTAATCTTTCAACCCTGATTTCTTTCTGTATATGTGTGGCTTAACCTGCATTTCCTTTACATCAGACATGCTAATGAGGTTAGCTTTTGCACCAGTGTCCAGTCTCATAGTGACGATAGTCCCGTTAACCAGCAGAGGAGTGGTCCACTTGTCCTCATTGGTAATGCTGTTGACTTTTCCTTCTTCATTTTCACAGTCAACGATGCCCACAAAGAAAGTGTCACTTAAGTCTGTGTCTTCGACTACATTCACATTTTTGCCTTTCTTTCCTTCCTTTCTTTTGGTGAAGCATTGCTTTGCAAAATGATTCTTTCCATGGCAGTTGGAGCATACTTTACCAAACGCCGGGCATTGCTTTGGCTTGTGCTGCAATCCGCAACGCTTGCAGAAGAACACGGGATCCTCGGTCCGCTGTGCAGTCCCGGCCCGTGAGCGACGCCTCCCGCTCTGAGATGACACGGCGCCGACCGCTGCTCCTTCACTCGGAGGTGTGGCGCCTGGCATGCCGCAGAACGTTTTCATGTGCTTCTGGGACAGTTCGCTTGCCTGGCAGAGTTTAACAGCCATCTCCAGCGTCAACTCCGTCTCACGAAGCAGTCTCTCTCTTAACTTTTTGTCCTCAACACCAAACACAATTTGATCTCTGATCATTGAGTCCTTCAATGTCCCAAAATTGCAGGATTGTGCTTTCAAACGGAGAGCTGTCAAAAAACTGTCAAAGGGCTCACTCTGTTGCTGCATACGAGATCTAAACATGTATCTTTCATATGTCTCGTTTTTCTTAGGAGTGCAGTGAGCATCAAACTTAGCGAGCACGACATCCAGCTTATTTGGGTCTTCACCCGTTCCGAACACGAACGTGTTGTACACTTCAATGGCCTGTGGCCCCGCTAAGTTCAGCAAAAGTGCTACCTTTCTCAAGTCCGGCTTCGTGTCCAGTCCCATGGCCGTGACATACAAGTTGAACTGCTGCTTGAATGCCCGCCATTTTTCATCCACGTTACCTGCCAATTTCAGGTTTTCCGGCGGCTTCAACTCCATGACGACTTCTCACGTGGTCGCTCAGTTCATGCAGTTTACTCCAGGTACCATGTTGTGTTCGTGTTCGTTGAGGAGAGAAGAGACTTGCAGTTGAACCAACGTAACTTTATTTTTTAGCGGCAGCTCACACAGACACTTTCACATCGGCTCCCATGTTGGCCGTTTCTTATTCTACTGAGTGCATCATTCCAACAAGCGGTAACAAGGTAGCAGCGACGCCTAGTGGTAAACACTGATCATTACAACCACACCTCTGTAGAAGGTCCTGAGGATGCAGATGGGGAGAGAGGCCTGTTTGAGTTTCCTCAAGAAGTGCAGTCTCTGCTGGGCCCGCTTCCTAATCCCCAAGGAATTCTTGCTCCAGGTCAGGTCCTGCGAGATCTGCACTCCGAGGAACTTGATGTTCTCCACTTTCTCCACCGAACGGCCGCCAATGCTGAGAGGGACGTGTTCAGGCCGTGACCACCAGAAGTCGATAATCATCTCCTTCGTTTTGTCCACATTGAGCACCAGATTGTTCTCCCTGCACCAGCCCTCCAGGTCTCTAACTTCTTCCCTGTACATTGATTCCTCATCCCTCTGAATAAGTCCCACCACTGTGGTGTCGTCTGCAAACTTAATAATCTGGTTCCCCTCGTGTCTGGATACACAATCATGTGTTAGAAGTGTAAACAACAGTGGACTGAGTACGCAGCCTTGAGGGGATCCGGTGCTCAGCGTGATGGTTGGAGACGTTGTTTTCAACACGGACAGACTGAGGTCTCTCGGTCAGGAAGTCCAGGATCCAGAGACATGTGTCGGTGTTCAGACCGAGAAGGAGTAATTTCTCCATCAGTCTCTGTGGAATAATGGTGTTGAATGCTGAACTGAAATCAATGTACAGGAGTCTAGCATACAGTAAGTGTCTTTCTGATCCAGGTGGGTGATGACAGAGTGCAGGGTGGTGACTATAGCATCCTCCGTGGAGCGGTTTGAACGATATGCAAACTGGAGCGGGTCATGTGATGCAGGGAGGCAGGCTGTGATGTGTGGTTTGACAAGCCGTTCAAAACGCTTCATCACAGTTGGTGTCAGTGCAACAGGACGATAGTCCTTCAGACAGGACACAACTGGTTTCTTTGCCACTGGTACTATGGTAGAGGTCTTAAAGCATCTGGGAACAATGGCCTGACTCAGGGAGATGTTATAAATGTCAGTCACAACATCCGCCAACTCGCTCGCGCAGTCTCGGAGCACATGTCCCGGGATGTTGTCCAGACCTGCGGCTTTACATGGGTTGACCCTGATTAGGGTCCTCCGTATGTCCACTGCATTGATGATGATAGCTGGCCCAACAGATGGTGGAGATGGGCCAGCCCTCCCTCTGATTGTCTGGTTTGATGTTTCAAAACGTGCAAAGAAGTTGTTGAGCCTGTCTGGAAGCGAAGCGTCGTCATCATCAACCCCCTTCCTAGACTTATAATCTGTCAGCGCGCCCGAACTCCCTGCCACATCCATTTGGTGTTCCTTGTGTCACAGAGGTGTCCCTGGATTTTCTCTGCATAGGCGCTTCACTGTCTTAATTCCCTTTGAGAGCACAGACCTGGCTGAGCGGAGGGCGATCCTGTCCTTGGCTCTGAAGGCTGCATCTCTGGCTGTGAGCAGCGAGTGCACCTCTGCCATCATCCAGGGTTTATAGTTGCCCCGTGCAGTGATGGTCTTCACCATAGTGACATCCTCTGTGCACTTCACGATGTAGCTGGTGACCATTTCAGCATACTCCTCCACATCTGTCCTGTCTCCCTGGGAGGCTGCTATTTTGAAGACCTCCCAGTCTGTGTGCAGAAGGCAGTCCTGAAGTGCCGAGGCTGCACCCTCTGGCCAAATCCTGATTTGTTTCTCTATTGGCCTGCTGCGCTTCAGTAAAGGTTTGTAGGCAGGCAACAGCATCACGGATAGGTGGCCAGAATGGCCGAGGTGGGGGCGAGATGTTGCCTTATAAGCATCTGGGAGGTTTGTGTACACCAAGTCCAACATATTTTCTCCTCTGGTCTTAAAGTCCACACATTGTTTAAACTTGGGGAGCACAGTCTTTAAACTGGTGTGATTAAAATTCCCCACAACCACCACAAAACTGTCCGGGTGTGAAGTTTGAAACTCACTGATAGCGTCGTGCAGCTCTCAGAGTGCCTCGTTAGCATTAGCTTTAGCATTAGCGCTAGGAGCTATGTAAACAGCAGCTACAAACACGGTGAATTCCCTCAGCAGATAGAATGGCTGACAATTCACGATAAGGAACTCCACCAACGGACAGCAGTGTTTAGATACTAACGTGGCATTAACGTACCAGTTCTTGTTAATATAGATACATGCCCCCCCGCCCCCCGGCTCTTACCGGAGCTAGCAGCCACTCTGTCTGCCCGGAACGATGTCATCCCTTCCAGCTGAATGGCCGCGTCAGGGATGTTGTCGTGGAGCCATGTCTCCGTGAACGCAAATATACAGCAGTCCCTCCACTCTCTACGGGTTTCTCTCAGCAGACGCAGCTCGTCCAGCTTGTTGTCGAGGGAGCAGACATTGGAAAGAAGGAGCAACGGTACTGCTGGTCTGGAGGGGTTAGCCTTTAGCCTAGCATGAATCCCGGCTCTTTTTCCTCGCCTCTGTTTGTGTTCGCGCCGCTTATGCTTCCTCCTCTCCCGGGTAGCTGCCAGCGAAATCTCTGACAGTATTCCATGCTGGCGTAGAATGTCCAAGTCACAGCCAAGCGACTCAATTCTTGCAGTGTGCAGTACTTTGATGTTTAATAAGGTCTCACGGTTGTAAGTTTTACAGAATGTACGTCTGGGATGATCAAAACACTCAAAACTCTCACACTCACTGATGCCTAGAGGGGCCGCAGCGTCCATGCGCGCCACCATCTTCCACAAAGTCTCCCTGCACTCCGCGGGATCACAACGGACGGCACCAAATATTATCATGTGGTCGCTACCCTGGATGTGCACACCACGCAGTAAGTGACAAGCCTGCTCCAGGAACCACCAGCCCAGGGGAAATATGGCGTGCTCAAGCAGATGCTGATTCAGCGGTATACCCTGTCGGCCAGTGAGAGAGCAGAGAGACTCCTAACGCGCTTGGAGTTAGATGACAGATCAGGTGTGGAGCTGATGGAGAGCATGTTAGCATTGATGGGGAAGAATAACAAATCGTTCCTGTTCACCCACCTCTTCCTCAGGGACCTACCTGCTACAGCAAGGGCAATCCTGGCCAACTAGCTGCTGCTGGTAACCAGGGACTACCGCGCTCTGGTGCAGGAAGTGGACCGCATCATCCTAGCGACCAGAACTCTCACCTTGCACGCAAGGTTCCAGGTTCAAATCCCCAGGCTGGCAGGGGTAGGAACCTTTCTGTGTGGAGTTTGCATGTTCTCCCTGTGCTGCGTGGGTTGACTCCGGGGGCTCTGGTTTCCTCCCACAGTCCAAAGACATGCATGTTTGGTTAATTGGTTGTTCTAAATTGTCCCCAGATATGTCTCCTATAGGCCCTTAGAAGAGAGGGTTGGTGCTAGTGAAGTGCTCTGAGTGGTCTTTGAGACTAGAAAAAGCGCATATAAGTACAGGTCCTTATCTCTTAACGACACCGGCATCCATGAAGGACTCCAGCGAGGTCGAGGAGTCGTTGGTGGTGGCTGGGACAGACGCCAAGAGACGCAGAAACGGGACGCTCTGTGTCTATCACTGCTGCTTTGGCTTGAATGCCCAACGCTGTCTGCCACTGTGCCAATTCAAGAAGCCAGGGAAATGGCACAGCCAGTAGTCAGTAGCAGCTGCAACTGCTGCCGACAGGAATAAGCTGCTATTCATCACATACACACATTCAGGGAGACATTTCTAAGCGGACTCCAGCTCCCATAAGAGCCTCATTCTGGCGGTCAGCACAGACAGATCGGCAGGAGGCAGCGGTCTCGAGCTCACAGCCACCAACGGATCCAACATCAGGACATTTAGCAAACGGATGTTGACGGAGTGCTTACACGGACGCATTTACCAATGGGACTTTGTGGTAGCGCCATGTTCCATTTACATTTTAGGCGCAGATTTTTTTTATGTGCTTATGGGTTGTTAGTCGATGTTCAGAATCAGAATCAGAATCAGAAAAAGATTTATTGCCAAGTACATTCACAGTAAATAACTGGTAAATATACGAGGGATTTGACTTGACACTGAGAACGACGTAGTTGACATTTTCAGTGACGCGGCAGCGTCAGTGACGTGCCTGTCAGCAGAATGGGAACAGGAAGCAATGGGGAAGAAAGAGGATAAACACAATAGGAGAGAGAAAAAAGCATTGTTTGTCAGAATACAGGTCATATATACAGTATGATCAATATTATGATTACAAGAAAAAAACTCTCAATGCACAAATAGCAGACAGTAGAATCCATACAATGACACAAGAGAGCAGTGAATGAGTAATCTTCACGTCAGTATAGTGAGTCAGTGTGAGTGAAGGCGTTGAGTGAGGGTGTTGATATCAGTTAAGGACAACAAAGTCTCTTCAGCAGCAGATGTTATGTCTACCGTCTGGGCAAAGGCAGTGTCCTTGGCACGGCAGATGGGATAGTTTGCCAGACAGCTGGCTGTCCTTGAGAGTCAAATGCTGCCCGCCATGTTATGAAAACAAAAAATATACTGAAGATAATCTGGAGGACTGTGTGCTGAGGGCGTCAAAACAGGTCGAATAGCACTGACTTCAGAGAAAAAACTTTATATTCTCTTACAGATTCAGTGCTCAAATCCTTCATGGCTGGTCGTTGAAATTATCATGGACGGCTCTCAGCGTGATCGTGATGTAATCCATTTTCCTAGACAGTTCTCCATTAGCCGCTGTCAGAGTCCTGCCCAATTGGTCAATTTCATGGTTAAGCCTCGCCGGGTCCGCTTTTTGATAGGCTTGATCCATCTTCTTCAATTTGCGGTACACCAGAACAATCCCAGATCCAATCAGTAGAATTCCGATGACCATTGCTACGAAGAGGTATAAATCTTCAACATCTTCGACAGAGAGATCACACAGGCACAAGAGTTTCCAATTACTTGTGTCCTTTAGTTAACCCACGGCAGCTGTTCCTGCGGGGCAAATCGACTCCCCCGAGCCGCTTTTTCTCGTTGAAAAAACAGTGTCAATTGCGTTCAAAGCCCAGCTTATTAAATCCATAATTTCGTTTGATAATCAGCAGTAAAGACACGCAGACAGACAATAGCAAGCTGGGATCCAGTCAGTCAGTTAGGGAAGGAGAGAGATAAGAAGCCGGAGCTGGGAGAAAAAGCGTCTGCTCTCTTTGGAGGGCGGAAGTGAAGTGGCAATCTAATGTTGCCAACAGATGTTTAGTGGATGCTGTCTCTTTTACCTCCTTGCCCTGCACAGCTCGGGGAGTTGGGCCAACAACACAGGCTAGCATTATAGCTCCAAGGGGTAAGTACCAGCATTTACTTTCACAGTTCCAGCACTCACGGTTCTGACGTTTTCTGCTACAGTAACCAAACACGGGGTTGAACATTTCATAACCACAAAAGGCCCACTGGTGTTCGCGCGACCTCAGCGCCTGGACGCGGTTAAACTAGCCAGCACGCACAAGGAGTTTACCAACTTAGAGCAGCTGGGCATTGTTAGGCACTCCAACAGCCAGTGGGCATCCCCACTACACATGGTGCCTAAGGCCAATGGGTCGTGGCAACCATGCGGCAATTTCTGGCGCTTGAACAACACCACAGAACACGATCAGTATCCCATTCCGCACATCCAGGATTTTTCCATGCACCTGGCTGGGACGTGTGTTTTTTTGAAAGTGGATCTGGTCCGAGGGTACCACCAGGTCCCGGTGCACGCAGAGGACATTCCCAAAACAGCGGTAATAACTCCTTTTGGCCTTTTCTAGTTCTTACACATGTTGTTTGGGTTAATGGGCATGGCGCAAACCTTCCAAAGAATGATGGACGCTGTGCTCCGTGACCTGCCTTTAGTTTTTGTCTACTTAGACGACATTTTGGTGGCTAGCGCGTCCGAGGAGGAGCACCTCACCTATCTCAAACTAGTTTTCCAGAGGTTGGAAGCGCACGGGCTAATAGTTAAGCCGGCGAAGTGCCAGTTTGGTGTGCCAGTGATTGATTTTTTTTTGGGGGGGGGGTCACCGCATTTCGTCAAAGAGTGCGATTCCACTGCCTGTCAAGGTGCGTGCCATGTTGGATTTTCCACGTCCACAGACCATGAAGGCCCTGCAGGAATTTTTGGGCATGATCAACTTTTACAGCCGTTTCCTCCTCTGAGCAGCCCAGCTGCTGCAGCCATTGTATGCCGTGCTCAAGAAAAAGAAGCCCACGGAAAACATCGACTGTACCCCCAAGCGAGTCCAGGCTTTCGCAGACGCCAAAACGGTGCTCACTAACGCCGCTTTGCCAGCCCACCCTGCCCTGTCAGCGCGGATAGCACTCATCACTGACACGTCTGATGTTGTCATAGGGGCAGTAGTGGAGCAGTACGTTTCTGATGCATGGCAGCTGCTCACATTTTTCAGCCATACTTTGTGCGACAACAACCGCAAATGCAGTACATTTGACAGAGAGTTGTTGGCCCTCCACCTGGTGATGTGCCATTTCCAGTTTTGGCTGGAAGGGTGCGAGTTCACCGCATTTGTTGATCATAAGCCACTAACGTACGCAATGTCCAAAGTCTCGGAACTGTGGTTGGCCCGGCAGCAATGACATTTGGCTGCGATCTCTGAGTTTACGACCGACATTCAACACATAGCCAGTAAGTTTAATGTCATGGCCGAATACCTGTCGTGTGTGTTAGTCTCCCCGGTCTACATGGGAATAAATTTCCCCACCATGGCCGCAGAGCAAACCGGGGACACGGACATTTGCGCACTCCAATCCACACCTACTGGGTTAAAACTGGAGAGCAGGGTGGTGCAAGAAGGGTGCCTCCCCCCCTTGCTCTGCAACATCTCCACTGGTCGCCCACGCACAGTGGTTCCGAGCTGTTGGCGCCAGCGCATTTGAGTCAGTCCACTCACTTTCACATCCTGGTGTGTACGCCTCAGTTAAACTGGTGGGGGCAAAATTTGTCTGGCCTCACTTACGCAGGGACGTGAGAGTGGGCTGCAGCATGTGTCGTGTGCCAGCAGGCCAAAGTGCACAAGCACACCAAAGCCCCCCTCAACCCATTTGAAATTCTGGCCAGGAGGTTCGACCACGTCCACGTGGATTTGGTGGGCCCCCTCCCACCATCGCAAGGGTTCACACACCTTTTGACAATCGTGGACCGCACCACGCGTTGGCCTGATGTGGTCCCGCTGACTTCCATCACGTCTGCGGAAGTAGCTCGTGCTTTTTTGTCAGCTTTGGTTGCACAGTTCAGATACCCATCGGACATCATTTCCGACAGGGGTCCACAATTCATTTCGGAACTCTGGTCAGTGATGGCCCAGAGCCGGGGGGGGGGGGTCAAAATCCACCACACCACTGCATACAACCCCCAAGCTAACAGGTTATACGAACGCTTTCATAGGTCGCTTGAAACAGCACTCAGAGCCTCACTCATGGATGCAAATTGGGTCGACCGCCTGCCCTGGGTCCTATTGGGGTTGCGCGCTGTGCCTAAGGAGGATCTGGCAGCCTCCCTGGCAGAACTCGTTTTTTTCTCAGCCGCTACGGATTCCCAGAAAATTTTTACGGGAAAACCCCACACTTGGGACCGACCCACCCACACAATTATTATGTGCTGGGCCCGGCGCACCATTGTTTTCCCCACACCTTCGTCCCAAAGAGCTTACAGAGCACCAAGTTCATTTTTGTTAGGCACGACGCACTCAGAACCCCGCTGCACCCACCGTATGATGGACTGTTCAGAGTGCTGGAAACCGAGGCAAAGCATTTTGTGTTAGACTTGGGGGGGCATAAGGAAACTGTCTGCTTAAGCCCGCTTATGCATTGGCAGACGAACAGGTGGTGTTGGCTCAAGCTCCCCGGCACGGACACCCATCTACAGTGGCTCCGCAAGTTGGTGTTGCCCCTCCAGTGAACTGTTGACAGCAGACTAGGTTTTTCCCCTCCCCACCCTTTCCCCCTCCACAGGACTGCGCCAGAGACTGAGTTTGTTTCCTGCCCTCCTCAACAGCAAGACACTTTGGCTGGTCCACGTTTCAGCCATTACGGGTGCCAGCTCAAGCCCAAAGATGCTAATGGTGAAATCTGAGAGTAGCCAACTAAACAAAGATGTGTGGCTCGCCCTCGGACGCGCTGGCTACTAAAATATCGTCCAAATAAACGAACACGAAAGGGAGGTCACGTAAAACTGCATCCATCATGTGTTGGAAAGTCTGCGCGGCCCCCTTGAGGCCAAAAGGCATGCGCAAAAACTCAAAAAGGCCGAAAGGAGTTATGACCGCTGTTTTCGGTACATCCTGTGCGCGCACTGGAACCTGGTGGTAACCGCGCACCAAGTCTATTTTAGAAAAAATGCACGCCCCCGCCAAATGAACAGAAAAATCCTGAATGTGCGGAATCGGGTAGCGGTCATGAGCTGAAACGTTGTTCAACCTGCGGAAATCGCTGCAAGGTCGCCACGAGCCGTCAGCCTTTGGGACCATGTGTAGCGGCGAAGCCCAGGGGCTTTGGGAGCGTCTAACAATGCCCAGTTTTTCCAGATTAGTGAACTCCTCGCGCGCGATGGCCAGTTTAGCTGGGTCCAAACGCCGAGCTTTTGCAAAGACGGGAGGCCCGGTGGTGGTGATAAAATGCTCCACCCCATGTTTAGCCACCGTCGCCAAAAACGGGGGGACTGTGAGTGCTGGAAATGTGAGCCCACATGTGTGTCACCCACATTACCCCCCCCCCCAAACGTCTAGTAAGGGCAAAACCTGCATGGCATAAAAAAAAAAGAAAAACACAAAACACTCCATATATCGCTAATCAATCCACCAACTGCCTGGGTTTTAACCTTCTGCCGAATCTGCTACAACCGGTTCCTCCCAAGCGCAGCACGGCTCATGCAGCCATTGTACACCGTGTTAAAAAAACAAAAGCCCGCAAATAAAGTTGAATGGTCTCCGGAGCGGGAGCGCGCTTTTGCCCAGGTCAAATCAGCCCTGGCAAACGCAGTTTTGTTAGCGCACCCAGTTCCAACGGCCCGCATGGCGCTCACCACTGATGCTTCCGATGTAGCAGTGGGGGCGGTAGTTGAACAGTTTGTGGCAGGTACCTGGCAACCTCTCGCGTTTTTCAGCAGGACTTTGCGCGATAGTGAGCGTAAATACAGTGCGTTTGACAGGGAGCTTTTGGCCCTACACTTGGCCACCCGCCATTTTCAGTTCTGGTTGGAGGGGCGACGTTTCACCGCGTTTGTGGATCATAAACCGCTAACGTTTGCGATGGCCAAAATTTCAGAACCCTGGTCAGGCCGACAACAAAGGCAACTAGCCGCAATATCGGAGTTCACTACTGATATTCAGCATGTCGCGGGTAAACACAATGTTGTGGCAGACTGTCTCTCGCGCGCGGTAGCAACACCAAGCCCCATGGGGGCAGACTCTGTAGCCGTGGCCGCGGGCCCGGGCAGCGACGCGGGAGCGCGCGCAGCCCCGGTCTGTGTAGAGTTAGACTATGCAGCCATGGCTGCGGAGCAGGTTAACGACGCGGACGTGCGCGCGCTCCAGTCTGGACCAACAGGGTTAAGGCTGGAGCACAGGGAGCAACAAATTGGTATGCCCCCACTAATCTGCGATGTCTCCACGGGACGGCCCCGCCCCGTGGTGCCAGCCGCGTGGCGTCGCCGCGTTTTTGACTTGGTCCATTCTCTCGCGCACCCGGGGGTGCGCGCATCGATTAAGTTGGTGGGGGAGAAATTTGTTTGGCCCAGGTTGTGCAAACAGGTCAAGGAATGGGCAGCAGCCTGCGTAGCGTGTCAGCGAGCCAAAATACACAGACACACTAAGGCTCCGTTGGAACCTTTTCACATCCCCGCTAAGCGTTTTGATCACGTGCATGTTGACTTGGTGGGCCCGCTCCCACCATCACATGGGCACACACATCTTTTGACGATGGTGGATCGCACCACGCGTTGGCCAGAGGCGATTCCTCTGACATCAACCACAGCGGAAGAAGTTGCGCGAGCATTTTTAGCAGCGTGGGTTGCGCGTTTCGGTGTACCGTCGGACATAACGTCCGACAGGGGTCCCCAATTTATTTCCGAACTATGGTCATCGATGGCCCGCAGCTTGGGGGTGAAGATTCATCGCACTACCGCGTATAACCCCCAGGCTAATGGTTTATGCGAACGCTTTCACAGGTCATTGAAAGCAGCCCTCAGAGCGTCGCTGACGGATACAAATTGGGTGGACAAACTTCCATGGGTTTTATTGGGGTTGCGTTCTGCACCAAAGGAAGATTTGCATGCTTCCCCGGCTGAATTAGTTTTTGCACAACCTCTCCGTTTGCCGGGGGAATTTCTCCCCGATAATCCCGCACCAAATGGCCCCCCTGCTCAGCCGTGGCAGAGCGACTCGGGAGCAAACACGCTCCCTGGCCCAGTCCATCACAGTTTCCCACACGTTTTTGTGCCAAAGGCTTTAAAAAATGCAGAGTTTGTTTTTGTTAGACATGATGCTCAGCGTCCAAGTTTGCGGCCGTTTTATGACGGACCGTTCAGAGTGCTGGAGACCGGGCAGAAGCATTTTCTGCTAGATTTAGGGGGCAGAAGGGAGTTGATTTGCATAAACAGGCTCAAACCCGCTTTTGTTTTGGCTGATGAGCAAGTGCAGCTCGCGAGGCCCCCCCGCTGTGGCAGGCCGCCGAAAGGACATTCTCCAGAATCTTCACAGAAGGGTGCTAACAGCTTTAATCCACAGATGCAGAGAGATGTTGCAGGGGTAGCAAAACCAGGTTGCAGCAGATTCGGCAGAAGGTTAAAACCCAGGCAGTTGGTGGATTGATTAGCGATATATGGAGTGTTTTGTGTTTTTCTTTTTTTTTATGCCATGCAGGTTTTGCCCTTACTAGACGTTTGGGGGGGGGGGTAGTGTGGGCAACACACATTGTGGGCTCACATTTCCACAGAGATATGACTGCATGCGTATTGGGGGTTTCACGTCTGGAAGGACGAAGGACTCGAATCTGCAAGAGATAACGAGGAGGTGTGAGATTGGTCTTTTTGTCCCACAGAAAATGCCCCGGAGGGGTTTCTGGTTCATCAAGGAATGAGAGACAATGGTGAAGGTTCAAAGGGATGCTTTTTTTTTTTTTTTTTTTTGGTTACTTATTTGTACCCGTAGGTAGACTTGGTTTGCAGTCTGGTGACAAGCCACCGGCTGCTGGTCGCTGCGTGCGCGAGCGCCCTAAACCTACATGTTTTTGGTATGCGGGAGGAAACCGGAGAAATCCCGGAGTAAACCCGTGCAACACGGGGAGAACATGCAAACTCCACACAGCTCACTGTTGGTCGGGGGCTGGGATCGAACCCACGATCTCATGATCCCCGCGATCCCCCTGCCGAGGGTAAAACTGTGCTGCCACAGTGCTAAACCACTGCGCCACCGTGCAGCTTTGTAACTGTATGTTTACTGAAAACACCATGTGACTTGAGTTCTGATGCTAGAACCATATAAAAGGGTGATATGATATGATTCTTTCTCTTCTTCCTGCTTTGAGAATGCTAGACGATGTGTTCTGTCAATAAAGCTGAACTTAAGAACTAAACTCAGCCTCATCATTCGAGCACATCCTCTACAGATGTGCCTTTTATCCCCCGCCGTGCCAGGTTGACACCTGAGGATGCAGGGGTGCGAATTTAGGCGTAGCCAGGGAGGGCTGAGGGGGCTGCAGCCCTGCCTAGGGAAAAAAAAGGGTGTTCAGAATGGTGGTTGGGGTTCAGCTTCCTTCATAAATTCCTGGCTACGCCACTGTTATTGTACCAAGACCTGCTCTGTGAGGTGTGTGTCAATGTTATGTTAATGTGTGTACATGTCGTGTAGTCTGAATGTTAATGTGTTTACCCTGTGTGCCGGAGGCAGGAATTAAAGTGTATAAAGGAGTTCACTCAAGCACTCAGGATTCAGAGATTCTGTGTTTTATGTTGGAAGAGGAGTAAAGTTTGTGTGTCGTTCAGCTCGCTGCCTCGTCTGCTTTCATCTTCCACAATGCAATATTATAGTGTTTCACAGCAAAAATGTGCAGGGCAGGAGTCAGGACTCATTTGGATTACTTATGCAGGTTTTTCATTTATTTAATCCGACTTTTACGCCAAAAGGCTTTGGTCTAGTTTGAAGCGTCAGATTATCTTGGACCAAAGTGGTTGGTGACCATTTATATGGATATAAATGCAGATGAATCACTTCATTATCATTTTTATGTAATCATGTCAGCTAGATGATTATGCAAAATTTCTTGATTATTTTGATTTATTATTCGTTCATGTTTTTAAATTTTTAACAAGCTTACTTATGCAAATTGATCACGTTTAATTGTATCTGTGTCAAGATCTTGTAAATGAAACCATGCAAATGAAAATATTGGTCAATTAAATGAGGCGGCTTTACCCTCCATTAGATCCCCCACTGTGATTGAATTTCCCCAGTGGGCTTTTACTGAGAGCACACCAATCGATGTGATAAAGTCATTTTAGCCTCCTGCGCAGTGAGGTCTGTCAAAGCGGCGGAATAGTCCTTTAACTCATCCACCAATAGGAATCGTCTAAGTAGATGCTGAACCTGGCTCGTCCAATCAGCGTCCAGCTTTCTTTGCTTGACTGGCACTGCTTCCCCCCCCCCCCACCACCACCACAAACAGAGTAGATTCAGCTCGACTCCTGGTAAAAACTTAATATTGTGGGTGTAAAATTGCCAAATCCGGAAGACATCATGGCTGCGACTTCCGCCAGTAGATGAGACAAAACGCCGACGTGTCTGAAAGAACAGAGGAGGTGTACCGTGTTTCAGCCGTTTTGATTAAGGTTCGTGTTTTTTCTCCTCCGGATTTCGGGGGAAAAAAAATCACTGAGGCTGGTGAGTGAAAACCAACGCTTTAACGGCGTTTAACAACACGAACACGTAATTTCAGCGAATGCATACAGAATAAGGACGGTGAAATGGCGCGGTGACGGTGTGTCGTGGCTGCTGGTCTGTCGCAGGTCGTTCACCTGGTGGCCGCCTGCCTACCCGGGGAGAATTTTTTTTTTTTTAGTCCAGGCCAGATGTTTATGGCTGCAGGGCCTCGGCTCTGCTGCCACGCAGTAATCCTATTTTTATACGGCATATCCACACACGGTGACCTCGGTGACAGCTCTGATCGCATTATAGTACACACACACCGATGCACAACTGCAGTGACACACACTGACTGCAATGACGCAAAAAAATCAGCAAAGATCCTCATATTGTATGGGCGGATATCTATTTAAACTTTTTTTTTGCGGGGGGGGGGGAGTACAATAAACGGTACATTTCAAGGGGAGCACTAAGTATTGTGGTCAGGCTGATTTTAGGTTTTTATGGACCCTAAAACCCTTTAAAATGGGGGGGGGGGATCTCTCAAAGCATAAATTGGATGATTGTAGATGAATGGAAAACATTTAACCCATTACACAGAACAACGATTTAGCCAGTATCTATATGACTGTTGCATATTTCCAAGGGGAAAAAGTCACAAATATATGAGAAAAGTTGCAAGGTTATGAGAGTTTCAAAATTTATTAGGAAAATTTTGCAAATTTACAAAAAAGTCATATATTTACTGGTTAAAAAAGTTGCAAATTTATGACAGAAAAAATAATGAAAAAAATTCTATGAAAAAAAATTTAAATGTACAAGGAAAGAGACAAATTTGTCAGGAAGTACAAATTTATATGAAAAGCAAAAAGTTGCAACCTTACACACTATATATCTATAAAATGATCTAGGTTTATGCCTATGTATATATCATTTACAATTAAAACACAAATTCAAACAAAATCTATATAAATACATCAACATTTACTGTATATCAGGCTGTGTCTATTGTCCATCCATCCATCTTCTACCACTTCATCCTTTTCGGGTCGCGGGGGTGCTGGAGCCTATCCCAGCGTCTTTGGGTGAGAGGCAGGGTACACCCTGGACAGATCGCCAGTCCATCGCAGGGCCTGTATATTGTCATTAGTCTGATATGCACCATTATTTGGAGGTGGGTTGTTAAGCAGCTTGCAGATTCCCCGCAGCAACTGTATGGTAAGAGACAATCCCTGTATGGGTTTTATATGGTATCAGGTTTGCTGAGAGTCCTTAAAATTGCTTTAATATACAATTACAGAACGTCTAATATTGTCTTCATATTAGTTGGACAGGTGTTTTTACAACTGTGTCAATTAAACTGCGTCTTAAAAAGACCTTATTGTGGAATATGTAAACAGCTTATTTCAAAGGGTGGCAGTGATGAATAAGAAGCGACTAACAGAAAAAAAAAAATCAGGAAACTAAGATTAAGCAGATGGAGTATAGAACCTATTAGGTGCAAATACCTGCAAACATAACTCTATTAGATGTACTTAAGACAGTTTTGAAAAGAATCATACTTTATCCAAAGGCCATACTTTGCTTTTTCAACTATTATAAGGTGTTGGCAATAAATTCAATTTGAAATGGTCTTTAAAAAAATCTTACATTTTAGGTTTCAGTTGTTGTAAACACCTAGGATATGTAGAAGTTCAGCACATAAAATATGTCATTAACAGGGATGACTTTTAGTTTGTTTGGTCATGACTTCCACATTTCAAAAAAAATGTCAGCATTGTAAGGAGAAATATTGAGGAGTTCCACATAAAGACACACTACTACAGAGTATATAAATAAATGTGGATGTTTCTTTGCCCAAGCGGGAAAAAACGGTTCAGAAACAGTTAAAAAAAAACAAAAACTGTCAAGTTCTTGGTTGTAACTCCTCTGTTAGGTGCTTTCAGTTTTGGATTTTGTCTTTGGCAGGAAGTACTGTATTTTTTTTTTTTTTCTTCTCGGGGTAGTTCAGATGAGTTGTCAGTGGCTGTGTTTTTCCTCGCAATTAGTTTTCCTCGCTTGTACGTGTCAAGGTGAAGGCAGAGAGGTAACGCACACAAAAAAGTTGCCTACAGAGAGGTTGTGATCACAGTTTTTTGTTTTGTTTTTTTCTGAGATGTTTGTTGGTTTTTCTGTGATCGGTGAACCCTTTCAAGGTCAGATTTGAGATTTATCTGAGGAGATTTCCCCTCTTTATCTTTATTTGCTCACAACTAGTGGTTTCAAGGTTTGCAAACATGATTTATTGTCTTCAATTTAAGTCCCTGTCTGTTCACACTAGGGCAGCTTAATGTGTTTTTAATGCCATGGCACTAAAGTGTCATTACAGATTTTATGGTGACTTTTTGCGACAATGGATTTTCTGAGCACTATGTGACTTTGTGTTGGACTAGTGCATGGCCTGTAGGAAGCAAGTATTCCAGTCTGAAACGGGTAACACAATCAGGCTTTACAGGCCCAAATGTAGGCTGTGTTTGAAAGTGGAATACAAAGAGGTGTAGCCTATATGTAGGCAAATCACATATGTTGAACTTTGATAAATATAAAAGGGACTGAATGGCACTAAGATTTGATTGTGTGAATATTAATTACAGAATACCTAATTATTGAAAATGAATATGATATCCAATATTAGCGACTGTTTCAGATCCCTTGTTCATTTTTGTCAGATCACTTATTTCTGTGATCGTTTATGACTTATATTCATAATAGTATATCTTGCACTTTGGGGAATGGGAGATGTTCAGTCATCATTATAATTATTTTAGTTCATATCACTGTTCAGTGATGGAGTTCAGTGTAATTGAATTTCTTCTGTGTATCGTCAATAAACACATGCAGTACTATAACGGGACACGTTTACAAATATTTGAGACCCAATGTAGTGCATCATTTTATATTTTAGCAATATTTTGTTATTAAAAGGTTTTCAAAACTGTAATCAATCGAATTAACTACAAAACAGCCAACATTATTATACACAGCAGAAGGACCTTTTTGACTACAACCATTGCATCAGTGTTGCCCATTTGTCAGTAAATATTTGACTAAAAATGATTTATTTCATTATTTGTATTTTTGTGTCCCGCGTTTGGTCGTTAAGTCATTCTAGCCATTCCACTCCACAATCATGGCGATATTATTAAGTTTTTAATTTTTAGATACTCGCGCGGGAAAGGGGACTCGCGGTCCTGCAACAGATAGTGGCAGCACACGGGGTGAAGCAGCAGCTGGGACTCGCGTCTACCACTGACTGGGCAGGCTGGGTGTGCCTCCCCGTGAAGAATCGTGGTCCGCCCAGTCAGGCCGCTGCTTCTCCCGGCATGTCCTGTGTTGGATACACTGGTGTTCTTTGACAGATCCCGGGTTCCTGCTGACACTCCGCCCAGTCTGCTCACGCACCTCGTGTGCTCCACATATGCCGAATCATCCTTTAGACCTATGCAATCACGACAACTTTATGGTATAATTTTTTTTTTAAGGATTAAGATAAGATAAGATAAGATAAGCCTTTATTAGTCCCACAACTGGGAAATTCCAGGATTGCAACAGCACAGGGATAGCAACACTCAGAGCAACAATCAGAAGGCAAGAAAAAAACAAGCAAGCAAGAGCAGCTAATATACATATGTATGTATTACTATAAAATATATATATATACACACACACACAGACACACAGTGCAGAGCATTGTAGCTGGATGGAATAAATATATGAATATATGAACACACAGTGCAGAGCATTGTAGCTAGATGGAATAAATATGTAAATATATAAACACCCACAGTACGGAGCATTGCAGCTAGGTGGAATAAATATGCAAGTATATAAACACACACAGTGCGGAGCAATGTAGCTAGATGGAATAATATGTAGATATATAAATATATAAACACACCCAGTGCTGAGCATTGTAGCTAGATGGAATAAATATGTAAATATATAAACACACACAGTGCAGAGCATTGTTGCTAGATGGAATGAAACAGCATAACCGTCTACTTAGTTATCCTACATGGTATGATTATGTGCCCATACATATTCTCACCCTCCATAGCGACCGGTATGTTCCTAGTTGTATGCCGGAGGGGACCATTGTGTAAGTCTATTGCATCTTTTGCATTCAAAAAAAACTATTAGTTTGTTACGTCTTTTTGCTATCTCTGCGAGCAGCCCTGCTTAGGTTGTACAGTCTGACAGCCGTTGGTAGGAAGGACCTACGAAACCTCTCGGTTGTGCACCTGGGATGATGTAGTCTGCTGCTAAATGAGCTCCTCAGTGCATTCAGTATGTCCTGCATAGGGTGGAACTCGGACTCCAGCAGAGATGACAGTTTAGCCACCGTCCTTCTCTCTCCTATCTCCTCCATCGGATCAAGGCGCTGCCCCAGGACAGAGCTAGCTTTCTTAATCAGTTTGTTCAGTCTCTTCCTATCGGCTGCAGTAATGCCACTGCCCCAGCAGACCACTCCAAAAGTGATGGCTGATGCCACCACCGTGTCATAGAATGACTTCAGCAGCGCCCCTTGTACACCAAAAGACCTGAGTCTCCTCAGCAGGAACAGCCTGCGCTGTCCCTTCTTGTAGAGTGCATCAGTATTGTGTGACCAGTCTAGTTTATTGTTCAGATGAATACCCAGGTACTTATAGGATGTCACCATCTCGATGTCTGTTCCCTGTATATTTACTGGTACTGTGAGGGGCTGCCCATGCCTGCGGCAGTCCACCACCAGCTCCTTAGTTTTCCTCGCGTTGATCTGGAGGCAGTTCCGATGGCACCAGTCCACGAAGTCCTGGATAAGCCCTCTGTACTCAGCTTCATCTCCATTGGAGATGAGGCCAACGATCGCAGAGTCATCAGAGAACTTCTGTAGATGGCAGTGTGTTGTGTTGTGTGAGAAGTCCGCAGTATAAAGAGTGAACAGGAAGGGAGCCAGCACCGTTCCCTGGGGGGCCCCCGTGCTACTGATGATCGTGTCGGACACACAGTCCCGGGTTCTCACAAACTGAGGCCGGTTCGTGAGGTAGTCCAGGATCCATGATGACAGGTGCTGGTCCACCCCTGCGCGCAGCAGCTTGTCCTTCAGGATCATCGGTTGGATGGTGTTGAAAGCACTGGAGAAGTCAAAGAACATGATCCTCACTGTGGTAGACTGCAAGTCTAACTTAAAACATTACTGGCACATGCCTCTAGGGGGAACTACCTTTATTGTTCAGCACTGCTACTAAGGGGACACATTAGAACAAGAGTGTAAAAACCCCGCGCAGAATCCATGTTCAGTCATATTATGTGTATTGCAGAATAAACGGCAGAGTTAGCCAAAGAAATAACTCAAGTGTGATCATTGCTACACGGTAGGATATCACACAATTGGCGACGAGGATTAAAAGAAAAAAAATCAGCGGTGAGAAACAGAGAACATTGCAAGTGTGGCGAACTCAAGTGACTCCAGTAGTTCGAGTGCAAGTTCAGAGGAGGAAAAACGAGGTTTCCCCACCACGACGAGCAATGGCGGCTGTAATCGGAACGGTAACCCCTTTTGATAACTCGACTCAGTCATGGGAAGAATATAGTGAAATGTTGGACTTTTTCTTCGAAGCTAATGACATTGAGGAGCCAGACAAAAGGAAGGCTGTACTGTTGAGTGGAGTTGGTGCAACTACTTACAGCTTGTTGAGAAATTTAATAAGCCCTGCATTACCGAAAGATAAAACGTACGACCAGATTACTGCGGAGCTTCAGAAGCACTTCAGCCCCAAGCCGAGTGAAATAGTGCAACGATTCAAATTTAATTCACGCATAAGGAGGAACACTGAGTCCATAGCAGAGTATGTGGCAGAATTGAGGAAATTAGCACTGCACTGTGATTACAAAGACTCATTGGAAGAAATGTTAAGAGACAGACTTGTGTGTGGAGTGAATGATGACCGAATGCAACGGCGACTTTTATCTGAAACAAAACTCACTTTTGCGAAGGCTTTGGAATTATGCCAAGCGATGGAAACAGCATCTAAAGATGTGAGAGAGATGCAAGGGAAGCTAACAGAGGACACAGCAACGCATGTTCGTGTGCCTAAGACCCAAGTAGGTGTCCACAAAGTGTCGACTGACAAAAATCAGCACAAATTCCCCAGTTGTTATCGCTGCAAAGGCCAGCACAATGCCGCCGAGTGCAAATTTGCCACTGAGCTGTGTCATAATTGTGGCAAGCGAGGGCACATTAAGAAAGCATGTAGAATAAAGGTGGACAGCGCACAGGTGCTGAAAGCGACAGTTAATGGGCAAAAGTATGAAAACAAGGGCCCAGGAAAGGAACAGCAAGCGAATCAACTGAGAGGGGAGGGAGAAAGTGATACAGAAGACATGGGTTTTCACACAATTTACAACACGTCAGAGGAGCTGACCAAGGTAGCGCCCATCACGCGTACCATGAATGTTAATGGAATGAAAGTAACATTTGAAGTTGATACAGGCTGTGGAGTAACCATATTAAGTAAACAGCAATATACACAACTGTGGAAGAAAACAGACACAGCAGAATTAAATCCCTGTTCATTAAAATTAAAAACATACACAGGAGAGAAGCTAGACGTGCTAGGCATGGCACAAGTGAAGGTGCAGCACGAAAACAAAGAAAAGGACTTACCTGTAGTAGTAGTTGGGAGCGAAGGACCAAATCTACTAGGGCGAAGTTGGCTACAAGAACTGGCCATGATTGATCAGTTGGTGAATAAAGTGGAATCTCAGCCCAAATTGCAGCTGGAGGAGATCCTCGAAAGACACGCTGAGGTGTTCAAAGAAGGCGTAGGACAGCTAAAAGGTGTCACTGCAAAGATTAATGTGGACAAGGAGGCCCAACCACGATTCTGCAAACCCCGACCGGTACCCTATGCAGTCAAGCCACTGGTCGAAAGCGAGCTACAGAGGCTGCTGGATGACAAGATCATTGAGCCAGTGCAGGTTGCAGAATGGGCGGCGCCCATAGTCCCAGTGAGAAAGCCGGATGGCTCCATTAGAATATGTGGAGATTACAAACTCACTGTCAATCGAGCATCACGGGTGGATCAGTATCCAATTCCTAAAGTGGAGGACCTCTTCGCACAGCTGAATGGCGGCCGACACTTCACGAAATTAGACATGAGTCACGCCTACCAACAAGTAGTCCTGGAAGAAGAATCAAGAAAGTATGTAACCATCAATACACACAAAGGCTTATATACCTACACACGCTTACCATTTGGAGTAGCTTCCAGTCCTGCTATATTCCAGAGAACTATGGAGGGCATCCTAGGTGGAATTCCGAATGTTGCCATTTATTTGGATGACATCCTTTGTACAGGACCAAATGAACAAGAACATCTGAAAACGCTGGAGGAAGTGCTTCAACGGTTGGAGAAAAGCGGTCTGAGGTTGAAAAGAAGCAAGTGTGAGTTCATGGGAAAAGAGGTGGTGTTCCTAGGCCACAAGATCAACGCCAGTGGTCTACACCCTCTAACAGACAAAGTGGAAGCCATTGCGGAGGCGCCTGAGCCACAAAATGTTACTGAGTTAAAAGCCTACCTGGGCTTGTTGAACTATTACCATAGGTTCCTCCCAAAGCTCTCCACGCTGCTGGCACCACTACATACCTTACTTAAGAAGGAAGAAAAATGGTCATGGGGGGTCAAGCAGCAGAAGGCGTTTGAAGAGTCCAAAGCACTACTTCAGTCCTGTAGTGTGTTAGTGCACTATGATTCAAACAAACCACTCATCCTGGCGTGTGACGCATCACCCTACGGTATGGGTGCTGTACTCTCTCATCGTATGGAGGATGGCTCAGAGAGACCCATAGGGTTCGTCTCAAGAACTCTTAGTGCAGCTGAGAAAAACTACTCCCAGCTAGACAAGGAGGGCCTTGCAGTAGTATTTGGTGTAAAAAAATTCCACAAATACCTGTACGGGAGACAGTTCGCTATAGTGACTGACCACAAGCCACTAATTTCACTGTTCAGTGAAATGAGAGCCATACCCCAGATGACATCTCAGAGAATTCAGAGATGGGCCGTTACATTAGCAGCGTATGAGTACACCATCGTTTACAAAGCCGGACGGGACCATACGAATGCTGACGCGATGAGTAGGCTACCCTTGGATGGAGGAAGAGACAGCACGCCTGAGGAGGAGGAGAGAGTGCTATTGTTTGAAGATATCGGCGTGCCCCTGGTGAACGCACAACAAATAAAGAAGTGGACAGACAAAGACCCTGTTCTAGCAAGAGTGCGAGAATACATCTTGCGAGGATGGCCGAAGATGAACAGTCCTGAGTTCCTTCCCTATGCCCGACGACAGGATGAGCTCAGCACCCAGGAAGGTTGTATCCTGTGGGGAGGACGCGTGGTTGTTCCACCACCTGGTAGGAATGCCTTACTGCAACAACTACACCAAGCACACCCTGGCATCACTCGCATGAAAGCGTTGGCGAGGAGTTACATGTGGTGGCCCAACATGGATGCAGAGGTGGAGGCGCTTGTGAAGTCATGTGCGGCATGCCAGGAGAACAGGAACAGTCCTCCAGCAGCCCCACTACATCCCTGGGAAGTTCCAGATAAACCATGGAGAAGAATTCACATTGACTACGCAGGTCCATGGATGGGAAGAATGTTCCTGATCATAGTTGACACATACTCAAAGTGGATCGATGCATATTCTGTGAGTAGCTCTACTTCTACTGTTACCATTGAATGTCTTAGAAAGAGTTTCAGCCAACATGGGCTACCTGAAATCATAGTATCAGATAACGGTACATGTTTTATGAGTGAACAGTTCCAAGAGTTTTCTGAAAAGAATGGCATACGTCACATCACGACTGCGCCATACCATCCTTCTTCTAACGGCTTAGCCGAGAGGGCCATGCAGACGTTCAAGTCACTCATGAAAAAGATGACAGGAGACTCTATTGAAACCCGAATGTCGAGAGCTCTGTTCAGCTATCGAATAACACCCCAATCTACAACTGGCAAGTCACCAGCTGAGCTGTTGTGTGGAAGGAAGTTGAGGTCAACATTTGACTTAATACATCCAGACTTCAGAAACAAAGTGCATGATAAACAAGAGAAACAAAAAGGTTATCATGACATGCATGCTAGAGAGAGAATACTGAGAGAAGGAGACGTGGTCTACACCCGCAACTTTGGCTCAGGACCAGCCTGGGTACCAGGAGAAATAACAGAAAAGACAGGCCCTGTGTCATTCAAGGTGACATTAGGTCATGGACAAGTGTTGAGGCGACACATCGACCAAGTTCGTGGTAGGAGCTCCATTCCCCTGCCGATGGCACCAGAGGTGTTGTCTGACAACCATTCTGAGGAGAGCATCAACGAACCACCACTTCAGGTGATACCTGAGGTACCCGTCTCTGCAGATTCTACGGGCAGCACTGCAGCAGCCGAAACAGTGGAGCAGTCTGAGTCTTCACCTGCAGTTGGCTCACCAGCCGTGAGAAGATCTCAGCGAGCTAGGAAAGCTCCAGACTACTTGAAGGACTATACTTAGTCAGTAGTGAGTTCCCCAGCCACAGGACAAGAATGCGTCCTGGAACCTCACTGGGATGCGGTAGTCAAACCAATTCCCCAGTTAGACTGTTATGTGTGTTATACATATAAAAAAAAGAAAAAAAAAAGAGAAAGACATTATGTGTATGGCACATGTGTTTAAGAATAGTTTAATCTAGAGGGGAGGGATGTGGTAGACTGCAAGTCTAACTTAAAACATTACTGGCACATGCCTCTAGGGGGAACTACCTTTATTGTTCAGCACTGCTACTAAGGGGACACATTAGAACAAGAGTGTAAAAACCCCGCGCAGAATCCATGTTCAGTCATATTATGTGTATTGCAGAATAAACGGCAGAGTTAGCCAAAGAAATAACTCAAGTGTGATCATTGCTACACGGTAGGATATCACACTCACCATATTCCCGGGCTTCTCCAGGTGGGACAGAGAACGGTGAAGGAGGAAGATCACCGCATCCTCCACCCCAATGCCATGCTGGTAGGCGAACTGGAGTGGATCCATCGCTGGTTCCACCAGGGGGCGGAGGTGAGCAAGGAGCAGTCTCTCCAGGGTCTTCATCAAGTGGGACGTCAAGGCCACCGTTAAATCTTCAGTATTATCTTTTCCTAGTCAAATTTGTCGCTTTTCACTTCCTTGTTTTGCTCACAGAACGCTGTGGTTACTAGCCACGGTTACATGTGCAAAATTTCTTCAGTCAGATTACAGTTCAGATCAGAACTTTACTGTTTACATGGACCCTCAAAAGTTGATCCGATTACGACGTGCGTTTACATGTGTCACACATTTGAATGGACTAAATCATTTTGACATGTGCAGAATTGTCTGACATTCAGAAAATAGTAGAAGAAGAAGCAACTTCTGATGTAAACAAACCCCACTTTGTCTCTCTTTTTGAAATGGACCTGTATTGTTATTCATACTGTACTTTTGCTTCTGCTGGTGTCCGTAATGAAGCTACAAGTCCAGCAGTAAAATACATCTACATATGACGAACAGAGGGAGACAGCAGGATGTACAGACCAGTTCTGTTTTACTCCCGCCATGTCTTCTGCTAGCTGCTGTAAAGACGGAAATGCGTCACGTCGACGTGTGGCTGACGTACAGACATGCGCAGTAAACATATTTTCTACCCAAACTTCAGAATAAATATTTAAATGCACACCACTCGGATTAACAATCGGCATAACCCACCCGTCTCAATTGGAAGGAAATTTTGATCCAAAGGAGTGTGATCGGGTCAGAATATTCAGATTGCCATGTTTATATGAAGCATTTTTATTCCGATCAGGCTCTTAATCTGGTTACTTGTATCCATGTGAACATGGCTACTGATGCTGTGATGACACGTATTATCCAATCAGTACGGAGTCAATCCAAAACCCCACCCACACTCCTAGAAGCCACGCCATGAGGAGACAGAGCAGTGGCTAAACTTTTGTTGATACAAATTGCATATTTTGACTGAACAACTCCATACTTGGGGGTGCACACCCTGGTAACCTCAGCAAAACACTTATAAAATCTGAGGTCAGTCTGACAAATGGTTTGAGAGATATGTGAGGCACAGACACACACACACAGATTTCATGCATTTATAGATAGATTTTGGGGATTTCAGTTCTCAGTGCTTGAACTACATCAAGTAGACCATCTGCTTCATCCTCCTTGTGTGTGGGTGAAGCCTACAACTTTCACAGAAGCATAGGGGATATACTAAAGGAGAATAATGGGCCTTTTGAGCTGCTAATGGTTCTGGTGGGTCTGTCATAGTATTTGACGGCTTTATGTGCATTCACTAGTACAAAATAATTGAAATCCATAACATGTTTGCGACAGATCTTATGATTAAACATATTTAATAATGACCCCTTAAAGGGCTATTGCGATAACTGCAGTTATGTAGTACCGTGCTATGGACAAGCCTACCGTGGAGGATAACGAGCAACCGCAACAACTGCAGTGTATAATCCCTGAAAGGTTTATTATTTTATGCACTGAAATAAAAAAAGCAGGCTTTTATTTTGAGAATGGTGGTTTTGTTTTCGCTTCCAGTGGAATTGTCAGCAAGGCTACAGCGTTCAGCAGAGATAGTCGAGCTACAGTGCTAAACACAGCACAGTGGTGCAGTGGTTGGCACCGTTGCCTTACAGCTAGAAGGTTCCAGGTTCAAATCCCCAGGCTGGCAGGGGTAGGAACCTTTCTGTGTGGAGTTTGCATGTTCTCCCTGTGCTGCATTGGTTTACTCCGGGGGCTTCGGTTTCCTCCCACAATCCAAAGACATTCATGTTAGGTTAACTGGTTCTTCTAAATAATTTAGAAGAACCAGGGACAATTACTATACCAGGGACAATTATTGTCCCTAGGTATCTGTCTCCTATAGGCCCTTAGAATAGAGGGTTAGTACTAGTGAAGCGCTTTGAGTGGTCTTTGAGACTAGAAAAGCGCTATATCCCAGGTCCTTATCCCTTATCCTACAAACGCTAATGTTAATTGGTTTATGGACCCATAATGAGGCACAAGCTCTTGCGGTGGTCGCAGTTTGTGTTTTACTTAATGTGTACTGTGCTAAAATAAGAAAATAAAACTGTAAATTTCACCAGCAGTCAAGACCATTGCCATCACATATTACGGGGATCTGTACATGTAATGTTCACTTTTTTGTGTGTGGCTAAATCTCGTTCACTTATGTGCCCCTATTGATTCCATCCATCTTCTACCGCTTTTCCGGAGGTCGGGGTCGCAGAGGAAGCAGTTCAAGCAGAGAAGCCCAGACTTCCCTCTCCCCAGCCACCTGCTCCAGCTCTTCAGAGAGGATGCCAAGGCGTTCCCAGACCAGCTGGGAGACAGTCTCTCCACCGAGTCCTGGGTCTGCCCCGGGGTCTCCTCCCAGTGGGATGTGCCCGAAACACCTCAAGTGGGAGGCGTCCAGGAGGCATCCTAATCAGATGCCCAATGTGGAGGAGCAGCGGTTGTACTCTGAGCCTCTCCCAGATGACTGAGCTCCTCACCCTATCTCTGAGGGTGAGTCCAGCAATCCTATGGAGAACGCTCATTCGAGACGCTTGTATCCGCGATCTCGTTCTTTCAGTCATTACCCAAAGCTCGTGACCATAGGTGAGAGTAGGAACGTAGATTGACTGGTAAATTGACAGCTTTGCCTTAGAACTTAGCTCCCTCTTCGCCTCAACAGACCGGTACAACGTCCGCATCACTGCAGATGCTGCTCTGATCCGTCTGTCAATCTCTCGCTCCATTCTTATTCACTTGTGAATAAGTCCCCAAGGTACTTAAACTCTTCCACTTGGGGCAGGAGCCTGTCCCCAACCCGGAGAGGACAATCCACCTTTTTCCGGCTGAGGACCATGGACTCGGACTTGGAGGTGCTGATTCTCATCCCAGCCGCTTCACACTCAGCGGCAAACCGTCCCAGCAAAAACTGTAGGTCATTGCTGGATGAAGCCAACAGGACAACATCATCTGCAAGCAACAGAGACGAGATCCTGTGGTCACCAAGCATGACACCCTCCATTCCCTGGCTGCGCCTAGAAATCCTGTCCATAAAAATTATGAACAGGATCGGTGACAAAGGGCAGCCCTGGTGGAGTCCAACTCTCACTGGGAATGAGTCCGACCGAGTGTTGGCAATATAAACCAAACTCTCACAACGGTCGTACAGAGACCGAATAGCTCTTAACAAGCCCAATACCCCATACTCCCGAAGCACCCCCTACAAAAAACCATGAGGGACGCGGTCGAATGCCTTCTCCAAGTCCACAAAACACATGTAAACTGGTTGGGCAAACTCCCACAAACCCTCGAGAATTCTCGAGAGGGTAAAGAGCTGGTCCGATGTGCCACGGCCAGGACGAAAACCACATTGCTCCTCCTGAATCCGAGGTTCGACCAACGGCCAGACTCTCCTCTCCAGTACCTTGGCATAGACCTTCCCTCTAAAATTGGAGCACATCCTGCGGTCCCCTTTTTTGAAGAGAGGAACCACCACCCCAGTTTCCCATGCTAAAGGCACTGCCCCCGACCTCCACACAATGTTGCAGAGGTGTGTCAACCATGACAGCCCTACAACATCCAGGGCCTTGAGGTACTCAGGGCGAATCTCGTCCACCCCCCGAGGCCCGGCCACCAAGGAGATTTTTAACCACCTTGGTGACCTCAGCCCCTGTGATAGGCGAGCCACCCCCCTCGTCCACAAGCCCTGCTTCCTCTATGGAAGGCGTATCAGTGGGATTGAGGAGATCCTCAGAGTATTCCTTCCTCCGCCCGACGATATCCCCAGTCGAAGTCAACAGTGCCCCATCCGCACCATACACAGTGTGGACAGGGAGCTGCTTCCCCCTCCTGAGCCGCTGGACAGTTTGCCAGAATCTCTTCAAGGCCGACCGAAAGTCTTGTTCCATGGCCTCACCGAGCTCCTCCCATACCCAGGTTTTTGCTTCAGCAACCACCCGAGCTGCACTCCGCTTGACCTGCCGGTACACCTCAGCTGCTTCGGGAGTCCCACAAGCCAACTAAGCCTGATAGGACTCCTTCTTCAGCTTAATGGCCCCCCTCACCACTGACTTGGTTCGGGGGTTGCCACCGACCACCTTGCAGCCGCAGCTCTGGGCCGCTGTTTCAACAATAGAGGTGGAGAACATGGCCCATTCAGACTCCATGTCTCCAGACTCCCTCGGAATGTGGTTGAAGTTCTTCCGGAGGTGGGAGTTGAAGACCTCCCGGACAGGGGCCTCAGCCAGGTGTTCCCAGCACACCCTCACTATACGTTTGGGTCTACCAGGTCTGAATGGCATCCTCCCCTGCCATCGGATCGAACTCACCACCAGGTGGTGATCAATTGACAGCTCTGCACCTCTCTTTACCCGAGAGTCCAAGACATACGGTCGCAGGTCTGATGACACGATAACAAAATCGATCATTGACCTGCGACCTAGGGTGTCCTGGTGCCAGGTGCACATATGGACACCCTTATGCTTGAACATGGTGTTCATTATGAACAAACTGTGGTTAGCACAGAAGTCCAATAACTGGTACACCACTCAGGATCAGATCTGGCAGGCCGCTCCTCCCAATCACCCCCCTCCAGGTTTCACTGTCATTGCCCACGTGCGCATTGAAGTCCCCCAGTAGGACAACCCGGCCACCAGACGCTAGCCATCAAGCCCCTGCCCCAGGCGTGGCTCAAGGGTGGGGCCCCGGTAACCCCATACCGGGCGGGGTACACTGAATCCTTGATCTAGAATTTATCATGAGTCTGTTGGATCGTTCTTAGTCTGACCCTTCACCCAGGACCAGTTTGTCTTGGGTGACCCTATCAGAGGCAAATTTCCCCAGACAACATAGCTCCTGGGATCACTGGGGCACGCAAACCCCCCACCACGATAAGGTGACAATCCATGTAATCCTATTGATTATTAAATAAATTGTTCATTGTTAAGTGTATATTTATTGCCAACAGCATGTTTGCACCCGGTACTGTGGAAGCTTCCGCAGTACCGGGTGCTGCCGCCACCAGCATTGTGTAGGGAAGTCTCTAGAGGGACTCCTTGCTAAATACAGCCATGATAGTGAGCACTGGAAGGGCACAAAGCATGTTATTTCCTTCTGAGTGGAGTGTTTATGATCCTGACAATTGAGCTTGAGAGCGAAACAACTACTGCATAGTGCATTGCTTCTTTGAATGTGATTTTTCGGACAGCTGTAAAAATCATGGAGACGAGAGCCACGCAGGGTCCTGTACAGAGGCTGTCCTGTTTAAATAAGCTGAACATCACTGCAGTCTCCAACCAGTCCACACACCCTGTAGTTGAAACACTGGAATTACCGCCGCTGCTTTATGAAAGTGATCAAGGTTTGGTTTTTTTTAAAACAGAATCAGCAGTTCATGCCTGTTGTGTAGGAAGACGGGAGCTCCGCACAATTGTCACACACAAGTTGAGAGCAGAGCTGTAGCGAGTTTCTCACAGCTTCCATCGTTTGCCGCATACCCTGTTTAAATTACGACACCATGGGGTCCTAAAAACATTTGCAATAATACCACATATTGCGATATGGAGCTATCCACTGTCACCGCAGGGGAAATTCCTCCACCATGACAGCCTTAGCCCCTTTTGTACTTGCAGTGTTTTCTGCTGTCTTTTGATTTGTGAAAAATGAACTGAATGTTTTTGCTAAGACATGTTTGGAGACAAACTGAATAATTAAAGCAAAATATTACAAAAAATATTGGCAATAAAAATACACCACAATTATTGATGTTTGGTGTCTAAGGTGATTAAAATATTCCTTTTTGTAATTTGGGTGATCTGACCCTTTAAATCATTGGAGAAGAAACACAGTGCCAAAGCCCATCGTACATTGCCCTAATTCTGTGTAAATGATAAGTAGCTTAATCTCTGCGTCCAAATGCATTTAAATTACACATAAATCCTATAGATACCAGCCTGAACCAAGCTTAAGGCAGCAGAGAAGCATCCTGCTGTGGCCCTGGTGTCCTCATTTCCAGACTTTACTTTGGTCAGAATGAATTTTCCAGCTGCTCCAATCCGTGGAAGGCAGTGCTTCCCACAAGGCATCCAGATGTCTGAAAAAAACGTGGCCGTTATTTGAATTTCCTTGTGCGCAAAGTTAAGTTTCCATTTCAGTGTTGCTTTTATTCAGGCATCAATAACCTAAGTTATAGTTACTGCTGATTCAACATCTTTATATGTATGTGCTAAAAAGAGGAATTAGCCAGACTAATGAACCTGCTCGTCTGCACATCGCAGAAAATAAATGGGGAAGTTGCAGGGTGTCATTTGGTCAATGGTAAAATGAGCTAAAACAAACTGCTTTGCATTTCAGTGCAACAGAAGTTGGCAGTGAGAATAAAAACATGAGGGAGCGGTAATAAGTGGCTACAGATGTGAGGCCTATAAGAGTCTTGAGTTGCATACTGCAGTGAGCTTTAATATGGCTTTAACAGTCAGCACCTCTGCATAGAAGAAATGTATAATAGGTGCTTTGATAAGAAAAACTGCATTTATTTAAACCTCCCAAAGAATATGCAAGTATTCCTGGAAAAATGATTGCCACGTCCTGCTAACTGATGATGGCTCATTTTGCAGGCTGGTGAGTAATGATGGGAGTGAAGTAATTATCCATGCTTTTTGTTACTCTGAAACCTGTAAAACAGGGATGGAGAAAATGCTTCCACTGCAGTAAATTTTAGTCCTAGAGAAACCAACTCTTGTTTATTTGGTTAAACCTGAAATAAACTTACAGCTGTGGTGTATGGTATGTCATTCACTTGTTTTTAGGGAGGAACCATGTCTAAGACACGTAGTCGGTTATGGAGCACGGCAGGCCTGGATCCTGCTCCCTAACAAGAAGACTTGGGAGCTGCAGAGGAGTGATGAGACGTCCCAGCCAGCAAACCCATCAGGCTTTCTTCAGGATCACGTCCACAAATCTGTTAAACTTGTTTGAATCTGTCTGAATGCCAGCCAAGGTCTGACAGACCCAAACTGAAATTCGGTGTGGCTACATTCGTCTCTGCTTCACCTCAGCCTCCTCATCTTCACTGACCATTATTTTATGCCCTCCTGACTCCCAAACACATCCACCAGCCATGAGGAGCTCCAGGTCCAACCTTCTGCTGGGCTGTGTGCTCTTCTGTTCCGCCTCTCTGCTCTACCTGGGTATGAGCGGGGTGGACTGCCCTCCAAAAAGCCATCGCCACCGGTGGATGGAGCTCACCCTGGGCTCAAGCAATCAGAGCCTGTCCCTGGCCGAACATTTTCCTGAAGACACGCCCATCATCTTCATCGGGGGCTTTCCCAGGAGCGGCACCACACTGATGCGTGTCATGCTGGACGCCCACGGCGCCGTGCGGTGTGGGGAGGAGACCCGTGTGATTCCCCGACTCTTGACCATGAGAGCCACCTGGAGCCGGTCCGTTAAGGAGAGGATACGATTGGATGAGGCCGGCGTCACTGACCAGGTGCTGGACTCAGCTGTGCGAGCGTTCCTGTTAGAGGTGGGTCATTTCAAGTGCTTTAATGTGAATGGAGGATTCAGCTTCCTGGTGATGTGTTATGAGAAAAATAGTATAATATTTGAAGTCATCAACCTTAAACTTCAGTATGTTAGAAATGCAAATAAACCAACGTCCTAGCTTTTAGAAGCTTAGATTGTGTTTGGAAAAAAAAAACAATAAAATGAGCTAAATTCCATTTAACTCAGCTGATCCCTGTGCTTGCTATGTATTTTAACTTAAAGTTAATGTAGCCTCTTTTTTTCAATTTCTGTAACCTGTAGAGAAAATCTCAAGTCACTTTGAAGCAAAATCACAAGGGAAATACACATAAGACAGAAAATGATCTATTTACGGTTATTTAAGCAGTGCTGTGTGATACTTCAGAGTGTTTTTGTTTTTACTACTGACACTTTAACCACTGTTGGATACAAAATTTAAACATTTCATCAAACATGTAAGCTGAGTGAACAGACTATGCAGGAATGTCCCTACTTCTTTGTAGACAAAGTCCTAAACAGTGCCATTTTTCCACAGTTTTTGCAAAACATAACTTGAGGCCTTAACATTGCTTGGTTAGCAATTCTATTTTGGCCCATTTAAAGTGAGTCTTGCTCTTAAAGCATTCCGGAAGCAAAGTTTATCCTGCAGGATATTGTGAAAAGGCTTCTGTGACATTGTTTCTTGCCACAGATGAACTGAACACTGTTGTGTAAGTTTAGGCTTCACAAGTGCAGCTTTAAAGTTTAGCGAAGATAAAGATGAACTAGCTTATGGTCGTAGTTCTGAGTAAACAGTTTCTTACTTTCTGTAGAACCCCTTTTTACCAGCTTCGTAAACTCCAATCAAAGCCATGTCCCAAACGAAACGAATCACAAGAGAATCATTGATATTACTTGTTAAAGAAAATATGCTACCAGTTCTGAGTTACTAAAAAGAATAAGTATTTTGTTAGAGAAAAATTAAAAAATGTAGAAAATCTTTATGTTGATAAGAGTATGCTTATTTCAGCTAGCCGTGTTAAAATGCTGTGTGTGTGTGTGTGTGTGTGTGTGTGTGTGTGTGTTCTTCAGGTGATAATTGGGCATGGTGAACCCGCACTTCGTCTCTGCAATAAGGACCCATTTGCATTAAAGTCTCTCTCTTATTTGGCACGCATCTTCCCCAAAGCCAAGTTTGTTCTCATGCTACGAGACGGACGTGCAACTGTTCATTCCATGATATCACGCAAGGTATGTTTTGGCCCTTTTCCAGTAGTGTCAGTTTGGCCCAGTTCAGTTCGGTACGGTACGCTTTGTAGGCTTTTCCATTAGGGACTATAACGGTTACCGTCCTGATTTTTGGGACCTGCTCCCGAGTGGTTCTAGCCATGCCGTACAGATCCGAAACTGTGATGTAAAAACACTGCAGGCCACTGATTGGTCTGGGCGTAACGTCATGAGAGCGACGTTTGAGGCTGAGTTTACAGAATCTCGAGCCGCCATTTGCAAAGATTTGTCCATGAGCCAACAAGCAAGCATCAGTATCAACAACAACAATAGAATGGCTTCACAGAAATCAGACCCACAGAAATCAACACCGCGGTCCAGCAGAGTTTTCTGTGCGTTTTGGCTGATGAGAGAATCCAGAGCGAACTAGACGGAGCCACCCTAAATGAATTTACAGCCACGGGAGCACCCAACTTCAGCAGTTGAAAGCCTTGAGATTAGGATATAGAGGATGGTGAGTGATGACATGATGTGATATTATGCATCTTTTATGTTATTTATCCCAGCAGTGGAAAGTTCACTTTGAACAGATCACAAAGTTGTCTCTTGTGCAAACAATGAGTTAGCTAGTTAGCCGTCGATGCTAACGCCGTGCTCTCCTTGTATTTTGCACTTGTGTTGACAACATCTGATGAAATAAGCTAGTTGTAATCTTGGTCAAAAAGGTGTTTTGTTTTTTGTTTTGTTTTGTTTTTTTAACATGTTGCACTTTCGTGCTGTGCATGTACTTAAGTTGTGTGTATTTTCATTCTAGAGTCCAACCAGCATCTGCTGTGACACTGGCAACGTTTAGCACTACACAGAATGTGTTATGACTGGTAAGTTGCACATCCTGTTATTTTTTTTTTTTTAGTAGTGGTGGACAAAGTACTCAAATCCTTTGCTTTTTAAGGTAAAGTATAGGTAAAGTGCCAAAATTAAAGTAGTGTGGAGGGAAAATAAGTTCAGGCGAGATACGACGAGCTGGAAGATGGCAGGATTTTATTTTCCTCCAACATCATGAGACACACTGTAGCGCTGTGCGCGGTGTTGTGCTGTGTCTGTGTGTGCTCTTGAGGCATGTATAGCAAGCTCTTTTATACATGTTATACAAAGAGAGAATGCATGGCACTTTTGCATATTGATATACATATCAGTCAATACGTATCAATCGCGTGACCAACTGGCGCCCAGACTTCCTTTCCTTAATCCGGGGATGTATAACAATAGTCCATTGTTCTTATTGTCTCCTAGGAGCTTTCTGTCCGTGTGCAAATTGTCCTCTGCTTCCTGCCGGCTAGCTGAGTGTGAAGATCGAATGTCCATGTAGATTGTGGTGGGTCACCACAGGAGCACAATTTCCACTTAATATGAAAGGAACTGAACTGAGATTTATTTGATTGTGTGAATATTAGTTACAGAATAATTGAAAATGAATGGTACATCCAATATTAGCCACTGTAAAATAAATCACTTGGGTTTTTTTTTTTTTGTCAGATCACTTGTGATCCTTTGAGTTATATTCATAATAGTGTATCTTGCACTTTGGGGAATGGGAGTTGTTCAGTCACCATTACGTTTATACTGTATGTGTAGTTTATAATCTATTGTCAATAAACTCATGCAGTATTATAATAACAGGACACATTACAAATATTTGAGACCCACTGTAGTGCTTCCGTTTATATTTTAGCAATACAAGTACAAAACACCACCCACACTTGAAGCCAGGGCGACACAGCGGTGACAGAGAGGTGGCTAAGCTTTTATTGATGCAAATTGCATATTTTGACTGAGCGACTCCATACTCGGAGATGCACACCCTCAGTTAAAGTACTATATTCCATTCAACTGAAGGTATCAACTCATTCTGATTGCTGAGGCCACAGTAAAAACAAATGATTTTAAACATGACCCAGCCCTTGTAAAATCTACTTTATTGATGCACAGCTACATGAAAATTGTGGTTAAATACAACAAAGTACTTTTTTGTCATATTCCACCACTGGCTTTTAGCAACAAGTGTTTTAAACTCACATTAATTAACCACCATCCATTTCTGTCTTTCGTCTAGGCAAGAGGAAAACGATCCACCCCAAACTGGACTTTGTGTCACTATTTACAGAGATGCAGGCTGAAGAGCTGCTGAACTGGGACCAGCTTGAGCGGCACATACCAGCTACTTCTCAGTGAGGCAGCGTGACCGGCGTGTGTGACCCATTCTAAGTTGGGGTTTTTTTGTTTGTTTGTTTGTTTGTTTTTTACAGTTTGAATTTTGCACATTCTGAATAATCTGGATTTTGCTGCAGATTGTAATAAACAGTTTAATGACTTCTGTGTTTGCATCATGATTTTCTATTTTGTCTGTTAAGACACTGATGGGAAAAGAGTCAACAGTACAAACCATTTATCAGAGACTTTGAAAATAATGGCTCATTTTTAAGAAAAAATAACCAAAAACAATTATTTTATTTACTGAAGACTGTATTGTTGAATGTGCCAGTGCAGAAGACCCTGCACACTTTAGTGATAGTACCAGTATATGGAGGAATTCTGGGCCATATTAGCATCTGTATTTTCTCATAATGGGTTAGGGCAGGAGTGTCCAATCATGTGCCACGGAGGGCCAAGACCCTGCAGGCTTTACCTGCAACCAGTGTCTTCATCAGCAGGTTCCACTGAATTTCTTCTACTGACTGCTGTTCACTGAAAACACCTGCTGAAGAGACGGTAGAAGAGAGAACCTGCAGGGTCTTGGCCCTCCATGGCACATGATTGGACACCCCTGGGTTAGGGTTTAATGGGATTTAACATTTTAACACAAACTGCTTTATGGTTCATAATTCTGTTGGCGGACTTACACCAAACCAAAAGTGATTTCTCAAACTGATGGATTGTTCTTAAACAGTTTTTCCAATCTGTTAGTATTTAATTTGTCACTTGGTGGTAACCTTCACACATAAAACAAAAGTGGAGACAGACCTGCAAGAAGTACAAAGGTTTATTGTCAAAATTCCTAGTACCATACTAAATGAATACATGTATACTGTAGTTCACTGTTGATGCAGAGAATATACAGTATATTTATACAGTATCTACATGTAGTCAGCAATACTCGATATGATATATATCCAGTAAATCCATGTATTTCTCCATGTCACCTTGTGACTGCGCTATTTTAGTTGCTTTTAATCCTAGATCAAGTTTGTTTTGGCTTAAAATGCATCATAATTGTTGAATATATCTTATACCTAACTCAGTACTGTTTACCTGTTGAAATATATATTTTACAGCTAATATAACCCCATAACTATAATATGGCACCTGGCGATCAAGTTTTGGCAGCTGATCATGTTTTTTCACAACACCACTGGCTGGAGCAGGTACATCCCATGACGTCTCAACAGTCTGTCCATGATTTTCACACAGATCAGAGCAATTTGATGCACAGGAAGCTAAACATTTCTGCAGACATTCTGCAGTTCTGTAGCCACTGTGCGTTCCTGAAGCCAGGGTGACATCGCATCACTGGGAGCCTGTGTTCAACGCCCAGACCCACGGTTTGAAGTGATAATTTTGCCACAAGAGAGCCATCTGAAACACACACACAGAAAACACATACTTTAGTACCTAATAGCGATAACTTGCTGACATTACAGTGTAGTACGGCAGACTTAAAAGCAAAGTAGCATTAGCAATCATTAGCTTACCTTCATATGTGATGTAGCTCGTATCTTCATGTCTTCTGCTTTATACTGCTCTATATGGCTTCCTAATCGCCCCAGTACTTTTCCAGAGTGTGTCGTCTCGCCGCCTACAGCCTTCTCTGGCTCTCCATTTTTGCCTTTACTCTGGCAAAAAAAAAAAAAAAAAAAAAAAGCCAGACACCGCAGTCACCTCGTATCCTGCCCTCTTGTGTTTTGCCTGGGTCGCTTGTTTTACATAACGGGAGGGTTGCACCGCCACCCTGTAACAAATCCCAACCACATCGAGCGGTACTATGGTGTAATGGAAACACAAGCGGACTGAACTGAACTGTACCATACTGTACCGGGCCAAACAGATACTCATGGAAAAGGGCCGTTTGGTGTCTGTTCTCATCAGGGCTGAAGGCAGACAAGCAGACGGTAAGCTAATAAAACTCCCGTCTCTGTGTTCTCACAGGTCACCATATCTGGCTTTGACCTGACCAGCTACAGGGACTGTCTGACCAAGTGGAGCGGTGCAGTGGAGACCATGTTTAGCCAGTGCCAGGCAGCCGGGGAAGCTAGATGTCTGCCCGTCCACTACGAGCAGCTGGTTCTCCACCCAGAGGAGGAAATGAGGAAGCTGCTTCACTTCCTAGAGCTGCAGTGGGACCAGTCAGTGTTGCACCACGAGGAGCTCATCGGAAAGGCTGGGGGCATTTCTCTGTCCAAGTAAGTAGTCTTTACTAAGCTCACTTGTTAGCTCTACTAATAGCTAACAGTGCAGAGGAAGATAATTTCAGTTTTTGTGATGACATTTACACACATCTGCCTTTTGAAACTCTTGTCTTGCAACAAATATTGGCTTCTGTTGTGGTGGAAAAAAGGGTTTATAAACGGATGGCTCATAACCTCCACACGCTCAAAAAGAAACTGCACGATAAGATACCCACAAGGGCTCTGTGTGGGTTTCTAAAATGGTTACCAGGCTGCTCCGTCCCCGTCATCTGAAACAGTGAATTACTTGGCTTCTACTGTAGTTCAGTAATAATTACACACAGTTGTTGCTTATTTAACAGAGTTTGATTTTGATAAACTAGCAGCTGTTATTGAATTAGAATAGATAAGAAATTGAAACAAATTTAAGACTGATGACATGCACCATCAAACTTGGGTTACAGAATCCATCCATCCATCCATCTTCTACCGCTTATCTGGGGGTCTGGGTTGCAGGGGCAGCAGTCCAAGCAGAGTAGTCCAGAAGGCCACCCGGTTCACATAGCAACCACGATCCCTTCTGCAGGTGGTGAGCCCACTGGAGGGAGGACCCATGTGGCTCCTTTGGGGTTGGATATACTGGACTGCTCTTAGTCTGGCCCTTCACCCAGGACCTTGCTAAAGTATCAGTCATGGTGGTGGAATAGGAGCCTCTCCAGTGTTTGTCTAACAATAACTGATATTGTGCCATGTTCAGGACTGCTGTTTATCAATAAAGAACTCCAGAGAGATGGATTAATAACCATTTTGTCCTGGGTAAAATATGTTAAGTTTTCATTGTACCGCCGGTGGTAGTGTTGTTCAGTACGCTGAACTGGTTATATCAGACATTCTTACCCTGCATTTATTGAAAATTTACTATAAATACAAGAATAACTACCTTCTTCATTATCTGGCTTCTCTACTTAGTATACCACATTACCATGTTCAGAATTATAATACCAGAAGCAAAACTGGTCATCTGAAGGAGATATACTGACTTCTGCTCATTCTGACAGTGGAAAAAATAGAAATATTTCTGCATGATAGACTTTTAATTTTTTAACTGTAATCATATGACCAGTGACACACCATGTTTTTATGAAAGTGATCTTTAAGATTTGAAATGTTATGATTTCTGAAATGCTACAAAAAAAAAATCTTAAACCCTCAGAACCCTTCATGGAAACCCAACCATCAATGCATTTGACTTGTGAATCAGTTCTTAATAATGACCTTAAGATGAAGCACATTTTAGGCCTGTTTTTCATCACTTCACTAATTATTCTTGAGCCCAGTGAGCCACCAGGATGCCACACTTCTCATCTGAATAACCCAGACCTTTCAAGGTCAGGTGCAGCTTATGGAAGCTCCTCTAGATTTTTAATTTGTTTTTGCTCTGCTTGTTTATGCCGATTCAAGTAGAGCATTGCTCTGCAGGACAGAAGCTCAGGGGATTTGGAGGAGTCTGGCTGCTGCTACAAAGAGCTAAATCCAAACCTGGCATGTATTTGGGGGAACTGGGCCACATTCTCAGGGAATTAACACCCTTGTGTTGATTAGTTATGCAATGGTTGGCATAATAGTCACAAAAATGTCTTATAGCCCCTCCAGAAATGTAGTGTAGCCCAGAATATGGCAACGTGAGTTTCTGAAAAGGCATGTGCATGCCTAAACACTTGATATGTAATTATGTACTTAATGTGTAAAATATATGCATGTACGGAGCTTGTATACGTTTTACTTTTCTCAATATTTTCTGCAAAAGATGGATACTCTCGTTGTTTACTCTTCACTGCTTTTTGCTGTTGATATTAACTGTGTAGGATTTATGAAATTATCTTAAGTGTCATATTATAGCTGAGAAAAGGTATAAAGGAAAAAGATGGCACATTTTTTCTCCAGTTGATTTAGTTTAAATCTTCCATGCAGAACCAAAGTTAAATATGTAATCCTAAACTGTATTTGTCTGTGTGCAGAGTTGAGCGTTCGACAGACCAAGTTATGAAGCCGGTGAACAAAGAGGCACTCTCCAAGTGGGTGGGCCACATTCCCTCTGATGTGATCAGTGACATGGCTGAAATCGCCCCCATGCTGGCTCGCCTGGGCTACGACCCCCACGCAAACCCTCCAGACTACACAAGACCAGTGCCCGTGGTTCACCCGTTCACCCACACACAGGTGTGAGAATAATCTTATTTTTCCAGTCTAGATGTGTCAAATTTACAAACCAGTGGGTTACATCACATCTATCTTTTGTGCATTAGGCTGCATGTCCACCAAGCACATTTTTTTTCCTGCTCTGAGCATCTATTTTCTGTTTATTTTCTCTGTAGTCCAGCGCCCTCAGTGCAAATTCACCGGTGGGTGTTTTTGTTTTGTTTTTTTTTTGGTCCCTGCGCTCACAGTGGTGAAAGTTGAAAAAAAGTTAAGACTTTTGAAGTGCTGCAGCACCTACTAGTGACACACCTCTGTAAACGAAATTAGACAAAAAGTATACCATGATCAATATTTAACAGCAAAAGCTCGGAGGGTTGTACATTTTACCTTTTTAATGCAGTTTAGTGTAGAGAGTTTCAGAACAAATTTTGTGAAACTCTTGACGGCAAGCTTTGAGTGATGGGTCAAGCGGTTGCTAGGATACAGGGCAGAGAGGTTGTTTTTTTTTAAGAGCACCTGTGATTCACCCAGAAAAACAAATCTAGAGCATTTTTACACACTCTTTGTACATACAGCCTTATATTCTTCATGTCTAATAACTAAATCTTTCTAGTCTGTCACTCACCTTAGTATATAGTACAGTATCATGCAATATTAGGCCTAGCACCCATTTATGCCAAATTTTATGATCTTTCACAGTTGCACACCAGCCAGGACAAGACTTATTACCCCATAACACACAGCAGTAAATTCTCTCAGGATAAATATTCCTTCCACAGCATGTGGGACACCATATGGTGTATAGGGATGGTGCCTATCTCCGTTTCTTAAACCCGAGGCCACACAGATACTAAGTGGTGAAAGCTACACTGGGAGGGTCAGTCCTCTGGTAGCTTTGTGCTTAACTTTCCTTTCCCTGTTCCATTATGCTGAGTACCAAGCTAGAAGGTGGAAAGTACCATTTTTTATGTGGTCTTTGGTATGACCCAGCTGGGATTTGAACCCCAGCCTCCCAGTTGTAGGGCGGATGCCCTACCAATTAGGCCACCACTCCGGTAGGATAAATATGTCTCGGTTAGCCATATGCAGAAGAGTGAACAGAAGATAAGTCAGTCAGAGCTTTCACTTACATTTCACATGCATTAATCTTGTAGATTTCCTTCTTTTTCATGGACATTCATCCTCATTGTTCACTTTGTGTTTTGTTTTAGAGCGTGAAGCCAGCAGAGATTCCTCACCCCAGTTAAACATGGCTGTGCGGATCTACGATATGGATGCACCTTTAACACGGACTTCCGTTTCAACAGAAATCACACCTCACCGGAACGTTTTGCGTTACATTTGTATTTTTGTCAGACTCATGTACGGTGTCCATGTCTGTACACTGGTGAAGTGTTTAACATATGGATTCCTCAGGTGGAATGAGGTTTAATAAATCTCAGCCCGTACTTTTGGAGTGCACTACTTGATTAGAGAAGCTCTGCTTCTTTACGAGCCGTCATTTCCTCCGCAGGGAGCCGACACGGCCTTTTCATTTCACCTCCTACCTGAAAGTATTTCATCATGCCTGTATTTTTATGACGTTACCACCATAATGTGAATGTGTTCTCAGACAAATCCTTCCCTCACTGGAAGCTCATTTAGTATTCATGAAGTGTAATGACTATAGATTTTTGATGTAATTTTATTTTCTTAATAAATTATTTTGGTGTTGACCATTCAGGTATTTCAAAACTGAAATGATTGAGAATTTAAGAGCCTCAGTCATCTTATAAAGGAGCGTCTCTTTGCCAGTTTAGTCATTTACAGCCCACAGCGCCCCCAAGTGGTGTTGATAAAACAGCATACAAGAAAACGAAAATAAATTTGCAGCTGCTGGATCAGTAGCATTGTAAATGAAAAGTTAAAACTAGCTCAGCTTTCTTCATGCCGATTGTTGGAATTATACACATCTAACACAACACAAATTTAAATGTGTCTGGCCAAATGAGCTCAAGACAAAAAAATGTATAAAGGGGTTCTTTATTCAATTAAAATAAACAAATCTTAAAGTAAAACTTATGGTGCATTAACAGCTGTAGTGGGCTGTCTTCCTTTTTAGAACAGAACACAAAAGCCACATTAACAAGAAAAACAAAAGTTATACTTATTAAACGGTGAAATATACACACTTTTTGTGCATTGCTAGGGCCCACTCACAAATGCACACCTCAACTCCCAACAGTTCTAAAACAAAAGAAAATATTTCATTTTAAGTCGGTGGTAACAATAAAACATGAAATAACCCAATTAAAATACACCATAAATACCATTAATGACAAAGAAAACCCATGGCCCTCATCCTTTGGGCCTACAAGGTCACCTGGCCTTCCACCACCCCAACAAGCGTAAAGACATTACACAAACACTTTTACTTCTTTAATAAATACAATGCTAGGCAAACTATATCAACTCTTTAAAAACACATTCACATACAAATACATTTCACCTAAAATCACTAGCTTGTTCCAAACCTCATGTGTGGCCTTCTGCTTGAGCTGTCTGAGCTTCCTGTTTCCTGTCAGATATTTATAGTCTCCCCCCCCCCCCCCCTTCAGCTGCTGCCTACTAAAACCAGGAAAGAGGCTTACAAAATGCCATCGCCCGCTAGTGGAGAAGAGAAACATCTTCCCCCCCAATTCTTCCACCTGGCTACATAAAGATTCTTTTGTATCAACAAAATTTGTCAAACAATTTGATAATATTTCAGGATAGTTTGTTAAATTATTCAAGCTCAAGCTGATCTGCACTAAAACAGCTCTAAAGCCTTTTTCCCATTATGTTTCACACTGAACCTCGACTTCAGACTCCTCCGCCTGCTCCTCTGTACTTGTGAACAGATCAGGTTTCGTGTTTTGTTCTTCTGTTGGTGTGCTGAATGTCTGTGGCCACAGCTGTCTGCTGCCAGGCTCCGTGAGTTGGACCGGGGTGGAGGACGGAGATCCCGAGTCACACCTGATCATGTACAGGAAACACCTGGAGAACTGAATCAGATCCAAAATAAATGTGACTCTATGTGCACGCAATGAAAACTATTGTCAAGGCTGCATTTCTCCAAAGTCATCAGATGGATTCAGGTATGAGAAAACACCTCTCTTGATGATGATGAGATTTTAGATCATGGGTGTCAGACTCATTCCATGGAGGGTCAAGACCTTGCAGGTTTCACCTCCATCCAGTGTCTTCAACAGGTGATTTCACTAAATTTCTTCCCACTGATTTTAGTGAAGACACCTGCTGAAGACACTGGGTGGAAGTAAAACATGCAGGGTCTTGGTCTTCCGTGGAACGACGCCCCTGTTTTAGATGCTCTGTTTCTGTACCTGACTGTTGAGCAGCACGTAGATGAAGGGGTTGAGGATGGTGCTGGTCTTCGCCAACAGAGAAGGGATTAAACTGACAGCGGGTGGAATGATGCCCGGACGCCCAAATGAGGCTAGCATTGCCACAACACCATATGGCATCCAGCATAAAAGGTATCCTGTCACCATGGAAACCACCATCAATAGGACACGGCCTTCCCTCCACTCAGCTGGACTCGTGGATACCTGAAGACACATACACACCACTTTGAAACGAGCAGCAGGTGACCAGAGCACAATATCAGACATTACATAGGGGTCAAAGGTAAAACTGCGCTCACCTGTCTTGCCACCGTGCGTATGGCCAACAGAATCCTTCCGTAGCAGAACAACATGAGCAGCAGTGGCAGGAGAAGACAGAAGACGAACAGACAGCTGACATAAGAGCGAGCTGAGGCCGTGTGCTGCTGCCACTGGACCGAGCAGGTGGTTCCGGAACCCTCCGGCCCGTAGCTGATCCACAGCACAGGACACCACAGTTTTTTGTCATTTTGCTTCAGTACACCACCACATTGGATTTTAAATTAAACAGGTATTGTTTGATTCAGATTAGATTTTTTGCGTAAATATTGGGGTGGATAAGCCAGTGTAATTCCTGTGCCAGTTCCAAGCCCAGATAAATGGGCAGGGTTGCATTAGGAAGGGCATCCAGCATAAAAGTCCTTGCCAAATCAACATGCAGCTCATCGCAATATAAGGTGATGATATGCTGTGGTGATCCGAAAGGGTGCAGCCGAAAGACAAAAAAAAAAAAAACAATTCAGACCTATAGTAACTGTATATGATGTTATTTTGACAAATCCTTTACTTAATTTTTTTCTGTAGTGTCATCAGTTATCTAATATCAAATTTTCTCAATTTTGGACATATTTATCAAATATGGAAATAAATAGCTCAAATTATTTAATGGCTCCATAAAACAGGAATAACCAGAGACTGTACTACTGTTTGTATATTGTATAATTGCTGTATCATCTATTTTGTTATTCTTAGTATTGTTCTGTTTGTTCAGTTGAAGAACTGTATGCATACAGATACATTTTCATCTTGATTTTTATCAAAATTCCTTAGAAATGAATGCAATGGCCACACTTTAGTACACAAAAAAGTCACAAAAATCTGAGTTCCAAAAGTTATGTATAATACCATTGTTTTGAAAACATTGTGTTCATACAGTGGTGTGAAAGTGTTTGCCCCCTTCCTGACTTCTCATTTTTTGTATGTTTGTCACACTTAAATATTTCAGATCTTCAAACAAATTTAAATATTACACAACAATAACACAAGTAAACACAAAATGCCGTTTTTAAATGAAGGTGTTTATTATTAAGGGGAAAAAAAATCCAATCCTACATGGCCCTGTGTGAAGAAGTGATTACCCCCTAAACCTAATAACTGATTGGGCCACCCTTAGCAGCAACAACTGCAATCAAGCGTTTCCGATAACTGGCAGTGAGTCTTTTACAGCGCTGTCGAGGAATTTTGGCCCACTCATCTTTGCAGAATTGTTGTAATTCAGCCACACTGGAGGGTTTTCGAGCATGAACCATCCTTTTAAGGTCATGCCACAGCATCTCAATTGGATTCAGGTCAGGACTTTGAGTAGGCCACTCCAAAGTCTTCATTTTGTTTTTCTTAAGCCATTCAGAGGTGGACATGCTGGTGTATTTTGGATCATTGTCCTGCTGCAGAACCCAAGTGTGCTTCAGCTTGACGTCATGAACAGATGGCCGGACATTCTCCTTCAGGATTTTTTGGTAGACAGCAGAATTCATGGTTACATTTATCACAGCAGGTCTTCCAGGTCCTGAAGCAGCAAAACAGCCCCAGACCATCACACTACCACCACCGTATTTTACTGTTGGTATGATGTTCCTTTTCTGAAATGCTGTTACTTTTATGCTGGATGTAATGGGGGACACACCTTCCAAAAAGTTCAACTTTTGTCTCGTCAGTCCACAGAGTATTTTCCCAAAAGTCTTGGTGATCATCAATATGTTTTCTGGCAAAACTGAGACGAGCCTTTATGTTCGTTTTGCTCAGCAGCGTGTTTTTTGTCTTGGAACTCTGCCATGCAGCTATTTTTGCCCAGTCTCTTTCTTATGGTGGAGTCATGAGCACTGACCTTAACTGAGACAAGTTGAGGCCTGCAGTTCTTTGGATGGTCTTTTGTCACCTCTTGGATAAGTTGTTGCTCCACTCTTGGGGTAATTTTGGTCGGCCGGCCACTCCTGGGAAGGTTCACCACTGTTCCCACATTTTCGCCATTTGTGGATAATGGCTCTCACTGTGGTTCTCTGGACTCCCAAAGCTTTAGAAATGGCTTTATAACCTTTTCCAGACTGATAGATCTCAGTAGCCACAGCTACATTTGCAAAATTTCTTCAGTCTGATTACAATTCAGATTAGAATTTTACTGTTTACATGGATCCTGAAAAAGTTGATCCGATTAGGACGTGCGTTTCCATATGTCACATATTTGAACACACTAAATCATTTTGACATGCGGACAATTACCCAACATTCCGGAAATAGTAGAAGAAGAAGCAACTTCCGATGTAAACAAACCCTGCTTCATGTCTTTCTCTTTTTGAAATGGACCTGCATTGTGTTATTCAGACTGTACTTTTGCTTCTGCTGGTCTCCGTAATGAAGCTACAAGTACATACTTCTGCATATGACGAACAGAGGGAGACAGCAGGACAATACAGACCAGTTTTGTTTTACTCCCACCATGTCTTCCGCTAGCTGCTGTAAAGGCGGAAGTACGTCACGTCGACGTGTGGCTGACGTACAGACATGCGCAGTAAACATATTTTCTACCCAAACTTTGGAATAAATATTTAAATTTATTTTTCTACCCAAGCTTCGGGATAAGTGTTTATATGCGCACCATTCAGATTAACAATCAGCATAACCCACCCATCTCAATCGGAAGGAAATTTTGATCCTGTGGAGGAAAAATAAGTTCAGGCGAGATGCGATGAGCTGGTAGGTTGCAGAGTTTTATTTTCCTCCAACATAATGAGACACACTTGTAGCACTGTGCACTGTGTTGTGCCTTGTGTGCTGTGTTGTGTTGCGCTGTGCTGTTGAGGCATGTATAGCAAGCTCTTTTATACATGTTATACCAACAGAGAGAATGCATGGCACATTTGCATATTGATATATACATCAGTCAATACATATTATTCGCATGACCAACTGGCGCCCGGACGTCCTCTTCTTAATCCGGGGATGTATAACAATAGTCCATTGTTCTGATTGTCTCCTAGGGGCTCTCTGTCTGTATGCAAATTGTCCTCTACTTAGTGCAGGCTAGCTGAGTGTGAGGATTGAATGTCCATGTAGATTGTGGTGGGTCACCACAGGGCTCCCCCCCAGAACACTCAGCAGGGGTTGTGACCCCCCCATACCCCCCCGTCGTTTGGCTCCAGCTCTGGTAGAACTGTCGGAGGGCATGTCAGTCCGTGAGGGGGACGGGGAGGGGTGGAAAAAAACAGTGTGCTCCGCTCCGGGTTCCAGCACGTTGAATGGCCATGGATCGTGGGCGCACGGGCCGGTGTGTTTCGTGCGTAATGGAACAAGACGGCGATCGGCCGGCTTTAGGGAGTGAGGTGCGGGAAATGCGTTGTGCAGGAGGAGGGGGAGGGGGTGGGAGTAAGTGAGTGCCGGCCCAGGACGTCAAAGGTGTCTGGGCCGTGGAAAATTGCATATGGATCCACGATGGTGAGGGACTTTCCCAGTAAACCAGGCGGAGATCCACAGCAGCTGTGAAAAAAACATTTTATCTGACTCCTCTCGCGGCTCGATCCAGCGAGGATGCGGGGATGTGTAGCGGCTGTGAAACAACTGCAGCTGTGTGAGGGTGTGAGGCGGTTTGGCTTTTAGGTGCGGAAGCAGCCCTAAAGCCATCGGGGACAGCAATCGGCTAAATTCCCCTTGTGCGCCGTGGCTGAGAAACCCATACAAAGTCCTGTGTGTAGGCTGCACGTTTGCTTCAGGTGCTTGAGCAGCCCTGAAGGCTCCGAGGGTGGCGATCGGCCATTTTTCTCAGGCATGTGCAGCGGCGGAGGATGATGTATCAATCTGTGGAGCCGGTTTGTCTCTGTGCGTGGTGCACGCTTGGCGCCATGACCATATAACTGGCAGTTGCGCTGTCCTCGTAATCCTGCGGTGTGTGTGCAGGGCTTCTGTGTGCGGGAGATCTGCTGTCGTGTGAGTCAGGGTTAGGGAGCTTGGTGGAAATCAACGCAGTCGGCGTCAATGATTTCCCCATTCAGGCTGCTTCCTTCGTTTCGCTTGTGTCGCGGTTCATGGTGCATGTCAGTCCAAGTGCTGCCCGCTCCGGGGCACGTGCTCCGGTGAGGATAAGATAAGATAAGATAAGATAAGCCTTTATTAGTCCCACAACAGGGAAATTCCAGGATTGCAACAGCACAGGGATAGCAACACTCAGAGCAACAATCAGAAGGCAAGAAAAAAAACAAGCAAGCAAGAGCAGCTAATATACATATGTACGTATTACTATAAAATATATATATATACACACACACACAGACACACAGTGCAGAGCATTGTAGCTGGATGGAATAAATATATGAATATATGAACACACAGTGCAGAGCATTGTAGCTAGATGGAATAAATATGTAAATATATAAACACCCACAGTACGGAGCATTGCAGCTAGGTGGAATAAATATGCAAGTATATAAACACACACAGTGCGGAGCAATGTAGCTAGATGGAATAATATGTAGATATATAAATATATAAACACACCCAGTGCTGAGCATTGTAGCTAGATGGAATAAATATGTAAATATATAAACACACACAGTGCAGAGCATTGTTGCTAGATGGAATGAAACAGCATAACCGTCTATTTAGTTATCCTACATGGTATGATTATGTGCCCATACATATTCTCACCCTCCATAGCGACCGGTAAGTTCCTAGTTGTATGCCGGAGGGGACCATTGTGTAAGTCTATTGCATCTTTTGCATTCAAAAAACTATTAGTTTGTTACGTCTTTTTGCTATCTCTGCGAGCAGCCCTGCTTAGGTTGTACAGTCTGACAGCCGTTGGTAGGAAGGACCTACGAAACCTCTCGGTTGTGCACCTGGGATGATGTAGTCTGCTGCTAAATGAGCTCCTCAGTGCATTCAGTATGTCCTGCATAGGGTGGAACTCGGACTCCAGCAGAGATGACAGTTTAGCCACCGTCCTTCTCTCTCCTATCTCCTCCATCGGATCAAGGCGCTGCCCCAGGACAGAGCTAGCTTTCTTAATCAATGAATGAAGAGGTTGCAGGTGTTCTCTGGTCCTCTGCTGTCCACAGCGCGGTGAGAGGGAGCAGACGGTCATTCTCTCTCGTCAGGTCACCAGTGTGGAGGGCTAAGGTCAGGCGAGGGGCGCACTATGACGCGTGCTGGGGTTTCCCGTCCAGGTCATCTCCGGGGTGTTCATCTCGTGTTCCATTCTTCATCAAGAGCCACCAGTGTGGAGGAAAAATAAGTTCAGGCGAGATGCGGCAAGTTGGAAGGTTGCAGAGTTTTATTTTCTTCCAACATAATGAGACACACTTGTAGCGCTGTGCGCTACAGTGGTCTGTGTGTCCTGTGTTGTGTTGCGCTGTGCTGTTGAGGCATGTATAGCAAGCTCTTTTATACATGTTATACCAACAGAGAGAATGCATGGCACATTTGCATATTGATATACATATCAGTCAATACATATCATTCGCGTGACCAACTGGCGCCCGGATGTCCTCTTCTTAATCCGGGGATGTATAACAATAGTCCATTGTTCTGATTGTCTCCTAGGGGCTCTCTGTCCGTATGCAAATTGTCCTCTGCTTAGTGCAGGCTAGCTGAGGGTGAGGATTGAATGTCCATGTAGATTGTGGTGGGTCACCACAATCCGAATGAGTGTGATCGGGTCAGAGTATTCAGATTGGCGTGTTTACATGAAACATTTTTATTCTGATCAGGCTTTTAATCCAGTTACTTGTGTCCATGTAAACATGGCTAATAACTTTGTGTCTCATTTGTTCCTGAATATCTTTGGATCACAGCATGATGTCTAGCTTTTGAGGATCTTTTGGTCTACTTTAGCACCTTGTGTGAGCCAGATTATCTAGCATCTCAGACAGCAGACAGTGATAAGCTTGGGACAACAAAGAGCAGGAGGTTCCTGGTGAGATAGCAGGAAGGAGTCAGGGATGAAGGATGTTGAATGCAGTGTGATGCAAATGTCATGTTGTGTGTGATGTAAATGCCATGAAACTTAAGGGGAGAGTTTCTGCTTGAGAGTTCAGTCTGTTCTGTGCTTGAAAGATGTGAGTGTGTAATAAATCGTCTGAAATGATTCCGCCTCTGATTTCACACACTCCACACTGGTGACCCAAGACGTATTATGGAACACGAGGTAAGATCCCCGGAGCCAGCCCGGTCAGGAAGCTACAGCGAGGCGGCAGCCATCCCACAGACAGCCAGGACTGGAACCTACAGCCACGTGTGTGCGGTTTTAGTCAAGCTACCGGATTTCTGGCAGCACAACCCGCGCTCTTGGTTCCACCTCACCGAGGCCCAGTTCGCCCTCCGGGGAGTAACGGTAGATGATACCAGATTCTACCATGTGGTCGCAGCGCTCGACGCCCTCACAGCTCAGCAGGTAGCGAGCCTGCTCGATCAGCCGCCAGCCAGCGGCAAATATGAGGCGCTCAAAGCTGCGCTCATCCAGCGCTACACACTCTCGGAATGTGAGAGAGCGGAGAGGCTCCTGACGCGGACCGAGTTAGGAGATGGTTCAGCCGTAGACCTGATGGAGAAGATGCTGGCGTTAATGGGCACGGACGACGGGCACTTTCTGTTTGCCCACCTCTTCCTCTGGAACCTTCCGGCAGTAGCGAGAGCGGTTCTGGCCAATTCGCCATGGCTGGCTGCGCGCGACTACCGTGCGCTAGCCCAGGAGGCAGACCGGATCATCATCACCACCAGGGTGATCACAGTCAATGCGGCACCGGCGGAGCCCAGTGAGACGACCAGAGGAGGCGAGGAGCCACCGACAGTAGCGGCAGCGGGGGCCAAGGAGCGCCAGAGAGACACGCTCTGTTTTTACCACCGCCGCTTCGGAGAAAAAACACGCAGATGTGCGCCACCGTGCCAATTCAAGTGCTCGGGAAAACGCCAAGGCCAGGGGTCGGTAGCAGCTGCGACCCTCGGTGAAGAGAACAAGCTGCTCTACTTAACAGATGCACGCTCTGGGAGGCGTTTCCTCGTAGACACCGGAGCCCAGAAGAGCTTCATCCGGCCGACCTACGCTGACCGGCTGGCAGAATCTAGCAGCCCCGGGATGTTGGCAGCAAACGGCTCGGATATTAAGACCTTTGGTGAGAGGACTCTGCTCTTATCTCTACACGGCCGTACATATGAGTGGACTTTTGTCGTAGCAGCACTGAATTACCACATACTGGGGGCTGATTTTCTGTGTGCACATGGTTTACTGGTTGATGTTGCTAACAGGCGCTTGGTTAATGCACTGTCCTTTGACTCTCTCCCCTGTATGGCTCGAGTGACCCAGCCAACAGCACAAGCCAACGTCACAGCTACAGGCGGTAAGTTCCACACACTGCTCACTCAGTTCCCAGCGCTCACGGTCCCGACGTTTTCCGTGGCCATCGCTAAACACGGGGTGGAGCACTTTGTCACCACCACCGGGCCGCCCGTTTTTGCAAGACCTCGGCGCTTGGACGCAGCTAAACTGGCCATAGCGCGCGAGGAGTTCGCCAACCTGGAAAGGTTGGGCATCATCAGGCGCTCGAACAGCCCATGGGCTTCCCCGCTACACATGGTCCCTAAGGCTGAGGGATCGTGGCGACCGTGCGGGGATTTCTGCAGGTTGAACAATGCCACAATGCACGACCGCTACCCAATTCCCCACATACAGGATTTTTCCGTTCACCTCGCTGGAGCGCGCATTTTTTCCAAAATAGACCTGGTCCGCGGTTACCACCAAGTCCCAGTGCACGCTGAGGACATACCCAAAACAGCGGTAATAACGCCGTTCGGTCTATTCGAGTTCCTGCGCATGCCATTTGGGTTAAAAGGAGTGGCACAGACGTTCCAGCGCATGACGGATGCAGTGCTGCGCGATCTTCCGTTTGTGTTCGTCTACCTGGACGATATCCTGGTAGCCAGTGCGTCTGAAGACGAACACGAAACCCACCTCACGACGGTTTTCCGGAGGTTGGAGGAGCACGGGTTAATAATCAACCCGGCGAAATGCCAGTTCGGCGTGACGGGGATTGATTTTTTGGGGCACCGCGTCTCTCCGGAAGGAGCGATCCCGCTGTCCGACAAAGTGCGTGCCGTGGCAGATTTTTCCCAGCCTCAGACGGTCAGGGCGCTGCAGGAATTTTTGGGGATGGTGAACTTTTATAACCGTTTCCTTCCCCACGCGGCACAGCTCATGTAACCATTGTACGCCACACACAAGAAACAGAAACCCGCGGATAGGGTCGAATGGACCCCGGAGCAAGAGCGGGTGTTCTCGGAAGTTAAAGCGGCCCTGGCAAACGACGCACTGCTGGCGCATCCAGACCCAACGGCCCGCATAGCGCTCACCACCGATGCTTCAGACGTGGCCATAGGGGCTGTTGTGGAGCAGCGCGTCGCCGGGGCTTGGCAGCCGCTCGCCTTTTTCAGCAGAATTTTGCGCGACAGTGAACGTAAATACAGCGCGTTCGACAGAGAGTTGCTGGCTCTCCACCTGGCCATACGCCACTTCCAGTTCTGGCTGGAAGGGTGCAGCTTCACCGCGTTCGTGGACCACAAGCCGCTAACATTCGCGATGGCCAAGGTTTCAGAACCATGGTCGGGCCGGCAGCAGAGACAGCTGGCTGCGATCTCAGAGATTACTACCGATATTCAGCATGTGTCTGGTAAACTGAATGTAGTGGCGGACTGCCTCTCGCGAGCCGTGGTGGTCCCGGTTTGCGTGGGGATAGATTACGCAGCCATGGCTGCGGAGCAGATTAGCGATGCAGACGTGCGCGCGCTCCAGTCTGGACCAACAGGGTTAAGGCTGGAGAGCAGGGTGCTGCAAGATGGCGCCCCCCCCCCCCAATCTGCGATGTCTCCACGGGTCGCATGGCGCCGCCGCGTGTTTGAGTCGGTTCACACTCTGGCGCACCCAGGAGTGTGCGCGTCGGTCAAAATGGTGGGAGAGAAGTTTGTTTGGCCGAGCCTGCGCAAAGAAGTGAAGGAGTGGGCTGCAGCCTGCGTGGCGTGCCAACGAGCCAAAGTACACAGACACACAAAGGCTCCCTTGGAGCCGTTTCGTATTCTGGCTAAGAGGTTCGACCATGTTCACGTGGACCTCGTGGGCCCCCTCCCGCCATCACAGGGGTGCACGCACCTCCTGACAATGGTGGACCGCACCACGCGCTGGCCAGAAGCGGTCCCGCTGGCGGCAACCATGTCTGCGGACGTAGTGCGCGCTTTTTTAACAGCATGGGTGGCGCGTTTTGGAGTCCCGTCGGACATTACGTCTGACAGGGGCCCGCAATTTGTTTCCGAATTCTGGTCCGCGATGGCCCACAGCCTGGGTGTTACAATTCACCGCACAACCGCATACAACCCACAGGCCAATGGGTTATGCGAGCGTTTTCATAGATCACTGAAAGCGGCACTCAGGGCTTCATTGACGGATGCAAATTGGGTAGACAGGCTGCCATGGGTTTTATTGGGGTTGCGCTCCACGCCAAAAGAGGATCTAGAAGCTTCCCCGGCAGAGCTCGTTTTTGCGCAGCCACTACGGCTGCCCGGGGAATTTCTACCAGATAATCCCGAGCCGGGCAGCTGCCCGTCTCAGCTTTTGCAGCGTAGCGCAAACACAGGCACGCTGCCGGGCCCTGCCCACCACTGTTTTCCGCATGTTTTCGTGACTAAAACTTTAAAGAGCGCGGAGTTCGTTTTCGTTAGACACGACGCCCACCGCCCTCCATTGCGCCCACCCTATGATGGACCGTTCAGAGTGTTGGAAACAGGGGATAAGCATTTTTTGCTAGACTTGGTGGGTAGGAGGGAAAAAATTGGCATAGACAGACTCAAACCCGCTTTCGTTGTGGCGGACGAGCAAGTGCTGTTGGCTAAGGCCCCTCGGCGTGGAAGACCCCCACGGAGAGCTCCCCAGGGAGACGATTCTCCAGAGCAGCCACACGGACAGACCGAAGTGCCCCCCCCAGCAACAGCCCACCCGCAGTCAGACACAATCCCAGCACTCCCCCACCGGCACAGCAGCGCCGCGGAGGCGGTAAACCCCAGTTACAGCAGATACGGGAGGAGACGGAAGCCCAAGCAGCATGTGGACTGATGTTCAATTGTTCTATCACAGCATGTGGACTGTTATTCTCTTGTCCTATCTAAGATGCTGGGGGGGAAGTTTAGCACCTTGTGTGAGGCAGATTATCTGGCATCTCAGACAGCAGACAGTGATAAGCTTGGGACAACAAAGAGCAGGAGGTTCCTGGTGAGTGTGTAATAAATCGTCTGAAATGATTCCGCCTCTGATTTCACACACTCCACACTACTTCACTTTGTCAGCCAGGTCCTATTTAAATGATTTCTTGATTGAGAACAGGTGTGGCAGTAATCAGGCCTGGGTGTTGTTATGTCCACAAACCTGGCATAAAAGAGACGGACAAGGATGCTGCACTGGAACTGGAACTTTATTACATTACGTTAATAATAATACAGAGCATGTGACTGAGCGCTCGGCTCCTAACTGCAGTGATGCTGAGAGACCAAGATGGCCGGGTCTCCCCTCCTTATATGCCAGCGTGATGATGGCACCAGCCGGCCGCGTCATCACACCGCCCCCTGGTGTTAACCCCTTCACCACAGTCTCCCTCCCCTTGCAGAAACACAGAACACTTTATTTAATTTAGACCCTCCCCAATTTGGTACTAATAACATCCTGCTGGACTAGGGTTAGCGGGTGGACTTGCGCCAATACGACGCGTCGGAGTGGATTATTCTGCCATTCATCTTGGCAGCCACACTCCTGACTAAACAGTTACTTTTTTTCTCACAGTCTTCCACGGGGAGAACAGTTCTGCCTGGGGGGGGGGGGCATGGTGGGCCCGTGGCAGCCGCCTCCCTGTTGCTGCCAGACCCCCGGAGCCAGGGTCCCACACTGTGGTAGCCGACTCCCACAAAGCCTCGCCATCTGGAGCAGCCACCTGTACACGCCGTAGTTGGTTCGCGTGCTGAACCGAACTGTCTGTCAGCCAAAAGCAAACTGTTCTCAGCTTCACCACGATCCTTAGCAGTGCCCATTGTTTCACTGGCTGTGGCCTGGTCAGCCACCGTCCCAGTCTCTTGCCGGTGCGAACCCAAATCCAGTCCATGACTTGGAGCGGCGCCTTACTTGGTTTTATGTGTTGATGTTGTGCTCCCGGTGGCTCTGTGTGCTCATTTGGCTTGGGACCTCCACCGTGCTGCGGTGGTTCCATAGTTTTCATGTTCGTTGCGGACCCATCACCCATTTTTTTTGTCATCGGTTGCAGCTCATCGCGGGTACAGAAGGTGTCTGGTGCCTCTCCAGTGTCACTCGTTGAAGCGGACTGTTCACCCATCTGCTCGGTCGTAACCTCTGTAGCTTGTTGAGCAAGGGTACGGAAACAGTCTGGCTCTTCCTCTCTGCCATCTGAAGTGCTCTGCTGTGCCATGTCATGCGTTGTGTTTGTGCCCAGCTGCTGCTGCCATGTTTCAGGGCTCTCTGCATGCTCGGGCTCCCCGTCTGAGCGGCTCTCCTCCTGAGACCACAGAGTGGATGCTTTGGTGTCGGTACCGTTCTTAATTACCTCGTCGGTGTTGTACTCGATGGGCATGGGCTCCCTCCCCTCCTGAGTGCACGGGGTGGATGGAGCATTGTTGATGCTGTTCCCTATTACTTCATCCCACACCACAACATCCTCATCCAGGTCCAGTGAGCTCCAACGTCCACACCCAGACCATTCGAACCCAGCGCTGTCCCTAATGGCGAAACCCAGTCCGTAGAAAAGGTTGCATCCCATAATGTTGTCACTGCGCGCTGTCACTTGGAATGTGAAGTCATACACAATTTTGGGTTTACAGCAAACAGTCATTTCCACTGTTCCGACATTGCACAGTCTATGACCACCATATCCATACAGCGGTGTTGGGTTCTCCTTGATTTTGTAGTTGGGGAAAAACTTTTTTTACCGTGGCCCAGTTTAGTATCGACTGCACCGCCGCCGTGTCGAGCAGACGTGGTAAAGCTACACCGTACAATTCCACCGTACAATAGGAATAACCATTGGCGTTGGGACTCACCGAGTGGGTGGTTGTTGTTGGCGGACGGGTGGGCTCACTTGGCGGGTCCCACGGTGCTGACGACTGGCATACTCTGGCAAAATGGTTCAGGTGCCCACACTTGATACACCGTTTTCCTCTTGCCGGGCAAATTCATGCTCCGTCCTGGTGTGTCGGGGACCCACAACCGCTGCAGATGGGGCCTCTCGGAGCGGACCTTCGGCTCACTGCATACACCTCGTATTCTTCTACCGTGTACTCGTCATCCTCCGTGTCCACCATGTTAGCTAGCGTCGACTGTCCGGATAGCCTCTGTGTTTGGCGCCCATTTACCTCCGTGGCTAACTCCTCTGCTGCTCCCAATTCAAGCGCTAGCTCAACCGCTCTAGCTAGCATCAAGTCTTTTGGCGCCGTTAGCAACCTAGCTCGTAGCCCAGTGTTACATGTGTGTTCAGCCAGTTGGTCCCACACCATTTCGTCTTCCAGCGGCCCAAAACGGCACACATTAGCCAACTGTCTCAGGTCAGTGATGAACTGCTGTACTGGCTCACAGACTCTCTGTCGTCTCTGGTGAAAGCAAATCTGTCATACCGTCACACTGTCCGGCATGGTGAAATAGCTAGCTACCTGCTCCACAACTTCCTCATATGGGTCCATTGCGCCAAGTGTGTGGAGAATCCTTTGGCCCTCCATGCCTAGGTTGTGGACAAGCAGTGCTCGCATCCTCACCTTATCCAGCTGTTCCAGGTCCAACGCTGTAACATACATTTCGAACGCCTCCAGCCAACGAGGCCATGGAACTGGTGGTTCTCCCGGGAGCTCAAGGAAAAGCCACAGTGGTGTTACGCACGCCTCCATGGTTTAATCCTCCGTCACCAAATGTTATGTCCACAAACCTGGCATAAAAGAGACGGACGAGGATGCTGCACTGAAACTGGAACTTTATTACATTACATTAATAATAATACAGAGCATGTGACTGAGCGCTCGGCTCCTAATTGCATTGATGCTGAGAGACCAAGATGGCCAGGTGTTCCCTGCTTATATGCTGGCGCAATGATGGCACCAGCCGGCCACGTCATCACACCGCCCCCTGGTGTTAACCCCTTCACCACAGGTGTGGTTAGAGAAATTGAACTCAACTTTCCAAAGATGTGATAAACCACACTTAATTTATGTTTTAATGGGAGGGGGGGCAATCACTTTTTTACATAGGGCCATGTAGGTTTGGATTTTTTTTACCCTTAATAATGAACACCTTTATTTAAAAACTGCATTTCATGTTTACTTGTGTTATTTTTTGTCTAATATTTAAATTTGTTTGATGATCTGAAACATTTCAGTGTGACAAACATACAAAAAAATGAGAAATCAGGAAGGGGGCAAACACTTTTTCACACCACTGTAGCTTAAATGATGTAAAACGAAGTGAATTGACAATGAGTTATGTTGTAAAATATGACAGTATACAGTTGTAAAACATAGTTCAGAATTTGAATAAAAAAATGTTGACTGAACTAATCTTAATGTAAAGTTATCAGAATGTATATTTGCATTTAACGTGATATTAACCAAGGATGCCCCGATCAAGATCTTTTTGGTCCCCAAACTGATCCAAGTCATTTAAATTCATGGATCAGCCAATGCCGAGTCACAGTCTGACACTTACATTTTCCTACAACACACTCTTGCCAACTGCACAACATCAAAGTTATTTTGAAAAGTCAATGCCATGTATTTTCTTGACACCTCAGTACTTAGAGTATTCCATGCAGCAGACATGCTGTAGCTGTAAATTAGATACAGTATAGGTGAATTCATGAGATTGTGTTGGATTACAGACCTGCTCCAGCCCAGAAGAGGAGGAAGAGTCCAGATGAGTGAGTAAAACCAGGAGGCTGCTATAGCCAGTCTGGCTCTGCGGTGCTGACAGGACTCTGACTGGGAGCTGCACAGCATGGCAGAGTACCGCTCGAAGGACAACAGAGACAGAGACACCAAAGACACTATACCTGCAGAGAGAGAAAATGAGTCAGGGTTTAAAGCCAGGAAGACAGGAAAGAACATTCAGCTTTGTTTATTTATAAACCACCACATCACAACAGAAGTCATCTCATAGCACTACAAAATGCAGAGAAAACCCCACAATTTCAGAAAGACCCAGCAATCAGATGATCCCCTGTGAGCAAGCACTTAGCAACGGTGGAGAGGAAAAACTCCCATTTAACAGGAAGAAACCTCTAGCAAAACCAAGCTCAGGGAGGGGCAGTCATCTGCTGCAACTGGCTGGGGGTGAGGGGATAGAGAAGATAAAGAGGACAGACATAAAGAACATAACAGTGAGATGCCAAGTACATAATTGGAGGTCACCCAGCAGTATGGATCTATTAACAGCAGAACAGAAGCGGGGTTGAGAGACACAAAATCCCTCCCTAATCATAGGCTATATTAAAAAGGAAGGATTTTACCCTGTTCTTAAAAACAGAGACCGAGTCTGACTCCCGGACCCAGAGTGGTAATTGGTTCCATAGAGAAGGAGCTTGATAGCAGAAGGCTCTGCTTCCCAATGTACTTTTGGAGATTCTGGGCATTACAAGTAATCCAGCATTTTGGAAGCGTAGTGCTCTATTAGGATGGTAAGGTAATATCAGATCTTTTATATATAAGGGGGCCTGATTATTGAGAGCTTTGAAAGTGAGAAGAAGTGTGGTCTATATTAATCATATATCCCATAACCTACATATGTTTAAGAATGTGAGAGTGTTTAGTGATTACATATGTAAAGTGACTTCACACCTCAGAACAGGACAAAGGGTCTCAACCGCCAGTGAAGATCAAAGAGCATCCGAGGCACTGCGGTGGAGACCGGGCGGGTTGCCCTGACCCCCCATGGCCAGGTGGAGGAGTACGAAGACAAAAGAGGGGATTAAGATAGTGAGGGATGTCAGCTTTTGATATGCATGTCTTTTGTTATGTGCGAGTATAAGTTCGTAGAGCCGAAGGTGTTCGCTCACTTACTTCTTCTGCTGCTGCACCTAGATGAGACTTGTTAGAGGAGCTGATAATAAACTTTGGTTTATGAATCACATCGCCTCGTTATTTCAAGCTCCTCTACACTGGTGACCCTGACGCGAGAATGGACCAGAGGCGTTCCCCCGCGATCAACTCATCTGTGGTGACCCAGGCAGACGCCGGCGCCCCATGCAGACAGGGGAACAGATGGACGACGTTCCCCCACGGCAGAAGTGATAGAGAGGGCTCAACCGAGCACCAGTGCCGCGGAGAGAGCCGAAGCAAGGCACTCTCACCCTGCGGACACATCAGTGACGGTCCACACAAACGCCGTCACTGTCAAGCTGCCGGACTTCTGGCAGGAAGACCCCGCCTCGTGGTTTCAGCAAGCTGAAGCCCAGTTTGCACTTGCGGGCATCACGGCTGACGATACAAAGTTCTGTCACATCGTTGCCAAACTCGACGCCGCCACTCCGAGATGTGCGCGGAGCATAATCCAGCGGCCGCCGGCCCAGGACAAATATAAAGAACTGAAAGTGACCATCGTGGCAAATTACGTCCCCTCAGCCGAGGAGAGAGCCGAGAGGATCCTGGCGGTCTACGGCCACAGAGGAGGCAGACCCAAGGCCCTCATGGAGGACTTGCTGCAACTTAAAGAAGAGGACAATGACAACTTCCTCTTCCATTTCATATTCCTCAGTACGCTGCCGCCACACATGAGAGGGACGCTTGCCAACATGCGATGCAGCACCCAGCAAGACTTCCGCACGCTGGCTCACGAAGCTCAACGGCTCGTCAACGCCTGCAAGGAGCAGACACCCACAGCAGCATCCGCAGACCTCAACGCTGATGTCCAGAGCCACGAGGAGCCACAAATCACCGAGCAGAATCAGCCCGCAGTGACAGCGACACGGCCAGGATGCAACAGACGGAGCAACGTTTGTTATTACCACCACCGCTTCGCCGAGAAGGCTTACAAATGCGTTCCCCCCTGCAAATTCACGATTTCGGGAAAACACCGAAGCCGAGAGCCGTTAACAGCGGCGGTTCTCGGTGAAAAAAGCAAGCTTTTATATGTGACGGACGGACACACCGGCAAGCAGTTCCTTATCAACACGCGAGCTCAACTAAGTTTTGTCATGCCCTCCCAAGCAGACCGGGCCATGGGCCCCCGGGGCAATGGAGCGGTGGCAGCCAACGGCTCCATCATCGACACTTTTGGCGAAAAGAGCCTGCACCTCTGCATCCACGGCCGCAACTACAGATGGACATTTGTTGTAGCGGCGGTGAGTTTTAACTTGTTGGGCGCAGATTTTTTGTGTGCACATGGGTTATTAGTTGATCTAGCGAACAGACGCTTGGTTAATGCACTGTCCTTTGCTTCTATTCCCTGCTCAGCTCGACTTTCTCCACCACCCGTGCAGGCTAGCGTCACCACAGCAGGAGGTAAGTTTGATCCACTCCTCACCCAATTTCCAGCACTCACAATTCCCAAATTCTCAGCCACAGTGGCTAAACACGGGGTTGAACACTTTATTCCCACAACGGGCCCACCCGTATTCGCCAAAGCTCGGCGCTTAGACGCGACCAAGCTCGCCATAGCTCAGGACGAGTTTACCACCCTTGAAAGATTAGGCATTATCAGACGCTCGAAAAGCCCCTGGGCGTCACCACTTCACATGGTCCCGAAATCCGACGGTTCTTGGAGGCCGTGCGGCGATTACCGCAGATTAAACAATGCGACAGTGCATGACCACTACCCAATTCCTCACATTCAAGACTTTTCACTACATCTGGCGGGTGCGCGCATTTTTTCAAAAATAGACCTAGTCCGCAGTTATCATCAAGTCCCAGTTAGAGCGGAGGACATTCCTAAAACAGCTGTAATAACCCCCTTCGGTCTTTTTGAATTTTTGCAGATGCCTTTCGGCCTCAAAGGTGCTGCTCAAACCTTTCAGCGGATGATGGACGCAGTATTACGCGACCTCCCTTTCGTGTTCGTCTACCTCGACGATATGCTGGTAGCCAGCTCGTCTGAGGAAGAACACGAGCAGCATCTCACTATGGTTTTTCAGAGACTAGAAGAGCACGGGTTAATAATCAATCCAGCCAAATGCAAATTCGGCGTGTCACAAATTGATTTTTTAGGACACAGAGTTTCTCCGAAGGAGGCAGTCCCACTGCCAGACAAAGTTCACGCAGTAAAAAGTTTCCCACGGCCACAAACGGTCAAATCGCTGCAAGAATTTTTGGGAATGGTTAATTTTTACATCCGTTTCCTCCCCCACGCAGCTCAGCTCATGCAGCCCCTATATGACGCGCTCAGAAAACAAAAACCTTCCAACGCGGTCGAATGGACCCCGGAACGCGAACGCGCCTTCGCGGAAGTAAAAAGTGCCCTAGCTAATGCCACATTGTTGGTTCACCCCGATCCCTCGGCCCGCATTGCGCTAACCACAGACGCTTCAGACCTGGCCATAGGGGCAGTTGTAGAACAACACGTCAGCGGAATCTGGCAACCTTTGGCATTCTTCAGCAAATCGCTAAACCAAACTGAGTGTAAATACAGCACTTTTGACAGAGAGCTGCTAGCGCTTCATTTATCCATCCGCCACTTCCAGTTCTGGTTGGAAGGGCGGCATTTCACGGCTTTTGTAGGCCACAAACCGCTCACCTTTGCGATGGCTAAAATTTCCGAACCGTGGTCAGGCAGGCAACAAAGACAGCTGGCTGTGATTTCAGAGTTCACCACAGACATTCAACATGTGGCAGGCAAACTTAACGTGGTAGCAGACTGCCTCTCTCGCGCTGTGACATTGCCAGAGCGCGAGGAGACAGATTATACTACCTCAGCCGCTGAACTCTTCGCCAACGCGGACACATACGCAGCATCAATCCACGCAGGGATAGATTATGCAGCCATGGCAGAGGAGCAAAGTAGTGACGCGGACGTGCGCATACTCCTGTCTGGACCAACAGGGTTAAGGCTGGAGGAAAGGGTTTTACGCGACGGTGTGCCCCTCCCTAATATGTGACATCTCAACCGGCCGACCTCGCCCGTTAGTCCCAGCTGCATGGCGCCGCCGCATTTTCGACTCGATTCACTCCCTCGCGCACCCAGGTGTGCCCGCTTCGGTTAAAATGGTCGCCGAAAAGTTTGTGTGGCCTGGCCTGCGCAAAAATGTAAAAGAATGGACAAAGACTTGCATTTCTTGTCAGCGCGCCAAAGTACACAAACACACAAAAGCCCCTCTGGAGCCTTTTCGAATCCCTGCTAGAAGGTTCAACCACGTTCATGTCGACCTCGTGGGGCCACTACCTTCCTCCCAAGGTTTCACACACCTGTTAACAATGATAGACCGCACCACGCGCTGGCCAGAGGCAGTCCCTCTGGCGTCAACCACAGCGGAGGAAGTCGCTCGCGTTTTTTTGATAAACTGGGTGGCACGTTTCGGCGTCCCATCGGACATCACGTCCGATAGGGGGCCTCAAGTTGTCTCAGAGCTTTGGTCAGCCATGGCCAGCAGCTTAGGGGCGACAATTCACCGCACCACCGCTTATCACCCTCAGGCTAATGGGTTATGCGAGCGTTTTCACAGATCTTTAAAGGCCGCCCTCAGAGCCTCACTAACGGATACAAATTGGGTAAATAAACTTCCCTGGGTTTTATTGGGGTTGTGTGCTGCGCCCAAAGAGGATCTAGACGCCTCCCCAGCAGAATTAGTTTTTGCACAACCTCTCAGGCTCCCAGGTGAATTTTTACCAGAGAACCCAGAGCCAGGGCATCTTCCAGCCCCGAGGTTTTTAGGCAACAACGGACCGGACTCTCTCCCCAGACCGGCACATCACTCTTTTCCACGGGTTTTTGTCCCTCAAGCTTTAAAAAACGCTGAATTCGTTTTTGTTAGGCATGAAGCTTTAAAATCAACTTTCCGCCCACCATACGATGGACCATTCAGAGTGCTGGAACCTGGTGATAAACATTTTGTGCTTGATTTTGGGAATAGAAAAGAAACAGTCAGCATTGACAGACTTAAACCTGCCTTCTTGTTGAGAGACGAGCCTGCACGGTTGGCGAGAGCACCTCGGCGGGGTAGACCCCCCAAGAGAAAAGACTCAGCCCCCCTGCAGGGCACAATTAATCACTCTCCTCCCCAAGCTGCAGATTCCTTACAGGAAGGTCCCACCAGGACGCCCAAGCAGACCCACAGCAGATTCGGGAGAAGATTAAAACCCAGACGGCACAGGGACTGATGCAAACTACTCAACAGTTGTTCACTAATTGTGCTGTAACAGTTTAGGACTGACTTGTGATATTACTATGCTGTTATGATTACCACTGAACTCTCTTAGGAGCATGGCTGCTGGAAAGTTTCTTCTGTGTCAAGAGGTGTAGCAGTTAGTATGTCATAATAATTATCTTAAACTGCAAATTTTTCTCTTGTCCTTTTCTTAGTCGTTTGGGGGGGGGGGGCTGTGGTCTATATTAATCATATATCCCATAACCTACATATGTTTAAGCATGTGAGAGTGTTTAGTGATTTACATATGTAAAGCAACTTCACACCTCAGAACAGGACAAAGGGTCTCAACCGCCAGTGAAGATCAAAGAGCATCCGAGGCACTGCGGTGGAGACCGGACGGGTTGCCCTGACCCCCCAGGGCCAGGTGGAGGAGTACGAAGACAAAAGAGGGGATTAAGATAGTGAGGGATGTCAGCTTTTGATATGCATGTCTTTTGTTATGTGCGAGTATAAGTTCGTAGAGCCGAAGGTGTTCGCTCGCTTACTTCTTCTGCTGCTGCACCTAGATGAGACTTGTTAGAGGAGCTGATAATAAACTTTGGTTTATGAATCACATCGCCTCGTTATTTCAAGCTCCTCTACAGAAGGATTTTAAACTTAATTCTAAACTCTATGGGAAGCCAATGAAGGGAGGACAGAACCAGGGAAATATGATCTCTTTTTCTAGAGCCAGTTAAAACTCTTGCAGCAGCATTTTGGATCAGCTGAAGATTTTTTAAGGATATTTTAGGACAACCTGATAATAACGAATTACAATAATCTAATCGAGAGCTGACAAAGACGTGGATCAGTTTCTCAGCATCATTCAGAGACAAGATGCTCCTAATCTTGGCAATATTGCGCAGATGATAGAAGGCAATCTTAGAAACAAATTTAATATGTGAATTAAAGGACAGATCTTGATCAAAAATAACTCCAGGGTTCCTCACAGAACTATTCAGAGTGAGAGTGGCAGCATCCAAATTAAGAGCATGATTTGGAAAGGAGCTTCTAAGGTGTTTTGGGCCAACAAGAATGACTTCAGTCTTCTCTGAGTTTAACAGCAGAAAATTACAAGTCATCCAGGCTTTGATATCCTTAAGACAGGCATCTAACTTGGCTAATTGATTTCAATCATTGGGCTTCATTGACAGGTATAGTTGTGTGTCGTCTGCGTAACAAGGAAAATGTATACAGTGCTTTCTAATGATATTGTCTAACGGAAGCATATATAAACTAAAAAGAGCAGGGCCTAACACAGATCCCTGTGGCACTCTGTGACTGAGCTTAGAGTTGGAAGAAAATTCATCATTGATGTGAACAAACTGAAATCTATCTGACAAATAAGATCTAAACCACTGCAGCGGAGTTCTGCTCAGTCCAATATAGTGTTCTAATCTATCAAGTAGAATGGCATGATCGATAGTGTCAAAGGCTGCACTAAGATCTAAAAGGACAAGAACAGAAACAAGTCCAGTATCAGATGCGATAAGGAGGTCATTAGTGACCTTCACTAAGGCAGTTTCAGTGACGGTCACTGACTGTTTCAGTGACGGCACTGACTCTTTCCAAGATTTTTGAAAGGAAAGGCAGATTAGAGATTGGTCGATAGTTAGCCAAAACTCCTGGATCGAGCGTCGGCTTTTGGAGTAAAGGTTTAATTACAGCAGTTTTAAAAGCCAGTGGTACATAACCCAGAGTTAAAGAAGAATTAATTATATGAAGAATATGGCTACCAGTGATTGGGAAGACAATTTTAAATAACCTGGTAGGAATAGGGTCCAAAAGGCAAGATGAAGGCTTAGATGAGGAGATTATTTTATCCAACTCTAAGAGGTCAACTGGAGTAAACTTATCTAAACAGATATCAATTGAGGGAGTTGTAGTAGTTAATGTACTTAAGTTTACGGTAGGAAGAATCTGACTGATTTTATCTCTAATAGATAAAATTTTATGATTGAAAAAGTTCAGAAAGTCCTGACTAGAAAGCTCAGGGGGGATGCGAGGATTGACCAAGTCCTGACACTTTGTCAGCCTGGCTATAGTGTTGAAAAGAAACTTGGGGTTATTCTTATTCGCTTCTATTAATGCAGAATAATAACTTGATCTAGCTTTTCTAAGAGATTTTTTATAAATTAAGAGATGATTTCTCCACGCTAAATAAAATTCCTCTAAATTAGTAGAACACCATTTCCTTTCCAATTGACAAGTCTTCTGTTTTAAGCTACAAGTTTCTGAGTTAAACCAAGGGGTTAGAAATCTCTGGTTAGACTTTTTTCTTTTTTAAAGGGGCTGCCAAATCTAGAGTCCGATGCAGAGAGGCTGTAACAATATCTACCATGCAATCAATTACGAAAGGAGCAGGCTCTCCATCTTTTATTTCCATTGTGTTGACCCATAGTAGAGAGGAGACAATCTGCAAAAATTTGGTAACATCGTCATCTGAAAGACATCTGCTGTAGTAGTATTTTTCTTTAGGAGTCAAATAATCAGAAATAGTGAAATCAAAGGTTAACAGACAATGGTCTGACAGTACAGGATTATGAGGAGACACTACCAGATTTTCTATATCTATACCATAAGTCAAAACAAGGTCCAATGTATGGTGGAGATAATGGGTAGAATTTTCTACTTTCTGGGCAAATCCCATTGAGTCTAAAATTGAATTGAATGCCTTATTAAGACAGTCACTCTCTACATCAACATGTATGTTAAAGTCCCCTACAATAATGATTCTATCTGATTTCAGCACTAAGTCAGCTAAAAATTCAGCAAATTTGGATAGAAACTCTGAGTAGGCCGAGGGAGGATGATAAACTATGGCAAAGAGAATTGGGTTCAAGCCAAGGTAGCCAACATACCCCACACTGAGTACCAGGCCCTCAAAGGAATTAAAACATAATTTTTGCTTGACATTAACTAGTAATTTAGAATGGAAAATTGCCGCCACTCCACCTCCACGACCAGAACCTCTAAGGTTATGACAGTTTAAAAAACCAGAGGGAGTTGTTTCATTCAAACCAATATAATCATCTTGCCCAAGCCAAGTCTCTGTGAGGGATAATAAATCAATCTGATGATCAATTAATAGATCATGGACTTGCAGAGACTTGGGAGTTAGAGACCTAATATTTAACCTGTTGCACTTCGGTGTACCGCGGACGGGCACGTCTCTGCGTCCTAGGACACACGAGGGCGTCCGAGTACGCACACTGTGCGTCCTAGGAGGCACTGAAAAAAAAAACACCTGCATTTCCATTCTGTTCCATTCTGAAAAAAAAAAAAAAACACCTGCATTGCCGCGAACAGAAAGCCAAAGGAGTGCTTTGATTGGTTTAGATGTGATTGGCCTCTCATTCAACTAATAAGAGCCTTGAATTGGGTTTCTGAAACCTTGAAGAACCAATGACTGAAAACCTAGCAAGAAGGACCCGCCTACCAACGGCTGTGAATACAGCCAGCCAACTGAAGCACAGAAGTTCGAAAGCTGTTTTGTGTAAGGCTGGGTGACACACAGGCGTTCGCCAGTCTTTTTTTCTAACTACTGTTCTTATTCGTTTTGAAAAATCGTTCGCCAAAACCGCAATCATGGAAGCGCAAAACCGCAATAATGGAATTATGGTTTGACTGGGTCGCGAGACCAGAACCACGAGTCCGTAACAAGCGGACCAGCGTCACGTTCGTCTGACAATGAGGAAGAGAAGTTCACCAGCTACGCTGCTGTTGTGTACAGGTAAGTGTTATAAGCTAAATTATTCTTTATCCCTGAAAATTGTAATCAAAAATGACTTTTGACCAATCGGTAAATTACAACTGTGCGTCATCGCCACATGAAGGACCGCGGCGCACAAACCCGTGCACCGGGCGATGTTCATCCTCTGTAGCGGGGGGGGGGGACAACCCCCCACACACACACACACAGCCCTGAGTGTCACCTTTCATTAGAGCCCAAGATGAAGCTTCTATATTGAATCATTCAAAAGTTACAGACGTTTTTCCAAACTGTGCCATTTGGCACAATTTGGCACAGTTCAAAAACGCCTGGGAACAACCTGAGAACAAAGCTGTGTAATATATTCATTTTTTGTGATATTGTTACAAAATTTTGACCTCAGCTGGATAACACTTGGTTCTACATTTCTGTTGCATTTTCCAGCCCGGATCTGAAGCTGTGTGTTATTTGCAAGCATTTGTATCCAAAAAAACACCCAGGCGAAATTTATTTTCTTCAAGTTCACTATGTTTAGATGACTGTTACTCAGTGGCCAGAGCACTTAGAGAGATTATGACTGTTTTACCAAAAAATTCAAAGTGTTTTCTTTTAAATGAGACCAACCCCATGAAGATGCTGCAAAGGGTTGAAGAACAGCTTTTGATTTACTTTGGGCACGTTATTTTTTGGCGTTTTTAGGGAAATTGACCAGAGTGCAAGGGGTTAATAAACCACATTTAATTTTAAAATTTTGGGGAGGAACAGAGGCCAAAATATTAAATTTAGAGACTTGAGGTTTGATTTGAATTTTACCAACATTTTGTTTAATCACTTTGGGATGTTTTTGCATTCTATTTTTATTAACTTTTTTATTAACTTTGGGGGGAGCAGAGAAAGGTTCTCTAAGGGAAAAGACAGGGGCAAAGCTGAGGGGTGGTGGATGAGGAGGAGCTGCAGAAAGACGTGTATTTATCAGGTTGTGCTGTATTTGTCTTGAGTTATAATATTTTTGGTAACGGGAGACAGACACAATCTCTGTAGGGTTATAAATTGAAGGGTGATCCAAACAGTGCAAATTATATGGATTAATGGGATTAATATGAAAAGTGGAAACAGAACCAAAAAAGGGCTGATTGGCAGACCCAGGAGCTTCAGAGTGAGTAAACATACCAAGTTTCAGTCACTGTACCAAAAAACACTGAATGGAGTAGAACAGATTGTCTCTTATAGCACATGCACCAGGTCTATTTGGGTGGATGCCATCAGGCCTCACAAGTGATGGGCAGTTCCAAAACAAGTTAAAATTGTCTACAAAACCAACGTTAAAACAGGACAAGTAAAACACAGCCAAGTATTAAGACTAAGAGTTCTGCTAAAATAATTGCAGCCTTGTCTGAGAGGTGCCAAAGGCCCAGAGATAAACCCACGTCTACCACAGTTCATAAGAGTGGACAGAAGGCTCCTGAAGTCACTCTTTAAAATCTCCGACGCTTCATCTGGGATGTTATTGCATCCAACATGTGGTACATTTTTCAGAAACAAATTAACATCTATCCATCCATCCGTCTTCTACCACTTATCTGGTAATCTGGGTCGCGGGGGCATCAGTCCAGGCAGAGTAGCCCAGACTTCTGCCCAGTTCACATAGCACCATGATCCCCATCATTCCCCCTGCAGGTGGTGAGCCCACTGGAGGGTGGACCCATGTGTCACCTTTGGGTACACTAGGTCCTTGATGTAACATTTTTCATGGAGATCCACTGGACCGCTCTTAGTCTGGCCCTTCATCGAGGACCAGTTTGCCTTGGGAGACCCTACCAGGAACAAGTTGCCCCCAACAACATAGCTCCTGGGATCATTTGGGCACTCAAATCCCTCCACCATGATAGGGTGGCGATCCACGGAGGGGAAACAAATCAACAAAAAAGCTTAATTTGAACTACTGCATCACTGGATCTCACTTTAAAGAGAAGATGGTAATATGTTTTCTATTACTGCTTCCCCTAACAACAAATACTGCAAACAAATAGGCATAAACTGTACCAAAGCCTGTGATTACAGGGCAATAAAAAGATTATCCTACAAATACAGTTGAAACCACGAGTTTATATACACTGTATAAAAAGACACATAATGTTTGTTTTGTTTTTTTCCCCCACTGTCTGACATTAAATCAGACTAAACTTTTCCGGTTTTAGGTCAGTTAGGATTACCAAAATTATTTCTGTTTGCTAAATAATTTTTATATTTGCAAAATTTTTTAGATGATGTTTTTATTACTTTCCTTAAAGTCAGAAGTTTACATACATTTGCTTAGTATTTGGTGGTATTGCCTTTATACTGTATGACTTGGGTCAAACGTTTTGGGTATCCTCTTCCAGCAATAGTTTGCTGGAATTTTGGCCGATTCTTCCTGACAGAACTGGTGTAACTGAGTCAGGTTTGTAGGCCTTCTTGCTCACACACGTCTTTTCAGCTCTGCCCACACATTTTCTTTGGGATTGAGATCAGGGTTTTGTGATGGCCACTCCAAAACATTGACTTTGTTGTCCTGACACCACTTAGAGTCATTGTCCAGTTGGTAGACCCATTTGCATCCAAGCTTTTTCCTGGCTGATGACTTAAGATGCTGTTTCAGTATTTCCACATAATGTTCTTTCCTCCTGATTCCATCTATTATGTGAAGTGCACCTGTCCCTCCTGTAGCAAAACACCCCCACAACATGATGCTGCTACCATAATACTTCACAGTTGGGATGGTGTTCTCAGGCTTGCAAGTTTCCTCTGTTTTCCTCTCAAATGTAACAATGGTCATTATGGCCAAACGGTTCAATTTTAGTTTCATCACACCACAGGACATGTTTCCAAAAATTAAGGTCTTTGTCCCTGTGTGCATTTGCAAACTGTAATCTGGCTTTTTAATATTGCTTATGGAGTAATGGCTTCTTCCTTGCTGAGTAACTTTTCAGCCCATGTCGGTACAGAACCTGTCTTCTTCCTGAGCTTTATGATGGCTGGACATTCCCAGACCATTTATACTTGCATATAATTGTTTGAACAGATGAATGTGGCACCTTCAGGCATCTGGAAATTGTACCCAAGGATGAACCAGACTTGTGGAGGTCTACAATTCTCTTCCTGATGTCTTGGCTGATTTCTTTTGATTTTCCCATGATGTCACACAGGGAAGCAGTGTGTTTGAGGTGTGCCTTAAAATACATCAACAGGCGTGCCTCCAATTAAATCAAGTTTTGTCAATTAACCTATCAGAAGCTTCTAAAACCATGACATCCTCATCTGGACTTTCCCAAATTGTTTAAAGGCATAGTAATCTTAACTTCTAATTTTGAAGAAAGTAATAAAAAATTCTCAAAAAAAATATTTAGCAAATATAAATGACCTTATAAATGACCTAATCTTAACTGACCTAAAACAGGAAAAATTTAGTCTGATTTAATGTCAGACAGTGGGGAAAACAAAGGTTATGTTGTAGGGAACCCACGCTGGGATAATCATCTCAGACTGGAAGCAGAGGGGAGGCAAATAGTCTTTGCTGGTAGAGCGTGGGGGATTAAACAGATGAGGACAATAGGTATTTTGATGGGAGAAGTTATGGTGATGCAGCAGGAAGGAGTAGCTGCGGGGACAGTAGGGGGATGATGTGTTGAATGTATTGTGATGCAAGATCTCAGGCAGCAGGGGGAAGGAGTGGAGTGATATAAAAGGAGAGACCCTGGTATATGAAGGAAGGCTTTTTCTGTGTATGAATGAAGTGAGAGAGTGAATAAAGTTCGTCTGCCGTGCAAGTCTGGTTTCTTTACTTGCACTCTCCACACTGGTGACCCTTGTCGAATTACGGAACACGACGCAAAAACCCCGGAGTCGGCCCGGACGGGAAGCCCCAGCGACGTGGCAAGCATCCCAGAGACGGCCCGGACGGAAAGCCCCAGCAACGTGTGCGCTGTTTCGGTCAAACTACCGGACTTTTGGCTGCACGACCCACAGTCTTGGTTCCTCCACACCGAGGCTCAGTTCACCCTCCAGGGAATAACAGCAGTTGACACCAGATATTACTATGTGGTTGCAGCGCTGGATGCTCGCACGACTCAGCAAGTAGCGAGCCTGCTCCAACAGCCTCCAGCCCACGATAAATACGGGATTCTCAAAGCCGCGCTGACCCGGCACTACACACGCTCGGACTGTGAGAGAGCAGAGAGGCTCCTGAGGCGCTCCGAGTTAGGAGATGGGTCGGCGGTCGAACTGATGGAGAAGATGTTGGCGTTGATGGGCACAGACGATGGGCATTTTCTGTTTGCCCACCTTTTCCTCCGGAACCTCCCAACAGAGGCAAGTGCGGTCCTGGCCAGTTCGCTGTTGCTGGCCGCGCGTGACTACCATGCACTAGCCCAGGAAGCAGATTGGATCATCCTCACCACCAGAGCCCCCACAGTGAACGCGGCGGCGTCAGAACCCAGCGAGACGACCAGCGAAAGCAAGGAGCAGGCGATGGTGGCAGCAGCGAGGGCCAGGAAGCACCAGAGAGACACACTCTGTTCCTACCACCGCCGTTTTGGAGAGAACGCACGCCGATGTGTGCCACCGTGGCAATTCAAGCGTTCGGGAAACGCCAAGGCCGGCAGTCAGTAGCAGCTGCAACCGCCGGTGAAGAAAACAAGCTGCTCTACGTGACGGTCTCGCGCTCGGGGAGACGGTTCCTCGTAGACACCGGCTCCCAAAAGAGCCTCATCCTGCTGTCCTATGACGACCGGCTAGCGGGAGCTAGCAGCCCTGAGCTGATGGCCGCAAACGGCTCGGACATTAGGACTTTTGGTGAGAGGACACTGACTGTATCCCTATACGGCCGTATGTATGAGTGGACATTTGTCATAGCGGCATGCAGTTTCCCAATCTTGGGCGCTGATTTTCTGTGTGCACACGGGCTGCTATTCGATGTTGCTAACAGACGCCTGATCAATGCAATGTCTTTTGATTCTCTCCCCTGTACAGCTCGAGCGGCCGGGCCAACAACGCTAGCCAACGTCACAGCTCCAGGCGGTAAGTTCCACGCACTGCTCACTCAGTTCCCAGCACTCATGGTCCCAACGTTTTCGGCGGCCATCACTAAACATGGGGTGGAACACTTTATCACCACCACTGGGCCGCCCGTTTTCGCACGACCTCGGCGCCTGGACGCAGCTAAACTGGCCATAGCGTAGGTTGAAAGGTTGGGCATCATCAGGCACTCAAACAGCCCATGGGCATCCCCACTACACATGGTCCCTAAGGCCGAGGGATCGTGGTGACCGTGCAGAGATTTCTGCAGATTGAACAACGCCACAGCGCATGACCACTACCCGATTCCCCATATTCAGGATTTTTCCGTTCACCTTGCCGGGGCACGTATTTTTTCTAAAATAGACCTGGTCCGTGGTTACCACCAGGTCCCGGTGCACACGGAGGACATACCCAAAATGGCGGTAATAACTCCGTTTGGCCTGTTTGAGTTTTTACACATGCCCTTCGGATTAAAAGGTGCGGCACAGACATTCCAACGCATGATGGATGCGGTGTTGCGCAATCTGCCGTTTGTGTTTGTCTACCTGGATGACATCCTGGTGGCCAGCGCGTCCAAGGACGAACATGTAACCCACCTCAGGACGTTTTCCGGAGGTTGGAGGAGCACGGGTTAATAATCAACCCGGCGACATGCCAGTTCGGCGTGACAGGGATTGATTTTTTGGGGCACTGCGTCTCACCGGAGGGAGCGATACCCTTGCCGGACAAGGTGTGCGCCGTGGCGAATTTTCCCCGGCCTCAGACGGTCAGGGCGCTGCAAGAGTTTTTGGGGATGGTTAACTTTTATAACCGGTTCCTCCCCCGCGCAGCTCAGCTCATGCAGTCATTGTACGCCACACTCAAGAAACAGAAACCGGCGGACAGAGTTGACTGGACTCCGGAGCGGGAGCAGGCATTCTCTGAGGTTAAAACAGCCCTGGCAAACGTCACACTGTTGGCGCACCCGGACCCGGCGGCTCAGATAGCGCTCACTACCAACGCCTCGGACGTGGCCATAGGGGTCGTCGTGGAGCAACGCGTCGCCAGTTCTTGGCAGCCGCTCACTTTTTTTTAGCAGGGCTTTGCACGACAGTGAGCGTAAATACAGCGCGTTCAACAGAGAGTTGCTGGCTCTCCACCTGGCCATACGCCACTTCCAGTTCTGGCTGGAAGGGCGCAGCTTCACTGCGTTCGTGGACCACAAGCCACTAACGTATGCGATGGCCAAGGTTTCAGAACCATGGTCAGGCCAGCAGCAGAGATAGCTAGCCGCGATCTTGGAGTTTATGACCGATATTCAGCATGTGGCCGGTAAACTGAATGTGGTAGCGGACCGCCTCTTGCATGCAGTAGTGGCCCCAGTCTGCGTAGGGATAGATTATACAGCCATGGCCGCAGAGCAGATTGGCGATGCAGACGTGTGCGCGCTCCAGTCTGGACCAACAGGGTTAAGGCTGGAGAGCAGAGTACTGCAAGACGGAAGCCCCCCCCCCCAAATCTGTGATGTCTCCACGGGACACCCGCGCCCAGTGGTCCCAGTTGCTTGGCGCCGCCGCGTGTTTGAGTCAGTTCATGCTCTGGCACACCCAGGAGTGCGCGCGTCAGTCAAAATGGTGGGAGCAAAGTTCGTATGGCCAGGCCTGTGCAAACAGGTGAAAGAGTGGGCTGCAGCCTGCATACCGTGCCAACGAGCCAAAGTGCACAGGCACACGAAGGCCCCTTTGGAACCGTTTCATATACCGGCTAAGAGGTTCAACCACATTCACATGGACCTCGTGGGCCCCCTCCCGCTATCGCAGGGGTTCACGCACCTTCTGACAGTGGTGGACAGCACCATACGCTGGCCAGAAGCAGTCCCGCTAGCGGCAACCACGTCCGTGGACGTGGCGCGCGCTTTTTTGACAACATGAGTGGCACGTTTTGGCATATCTTTGGACAGCACATCCGATAGGGGCCCTCAGTTTGTTTCCGACCTCTGGTCTGCGATGGCCCGTACCCTGGGTGTCACAATTCATCGCACAGCCGCGTACAAGCCACAGGCCAATGGGTTATGCGAGCGTTTCCATAGGTCACTGAAAGCAGTGCTCAGGGCTTCGCTTACGGATGCAAATTGGGTAGACCGGTTGCCGTGGGTTCTGTTAGGGTTGCATTCTGCACCAAAAGAGGATTTGGAGGCTTCCCCGGCAGAGCTTGTTTTTTCTCAGCCACTATGGCTCCCCGGGGAATTTTTACCAGATAATCCCATGCCGAACAACTATCTGTCTCAGCGTTCACAGCATAGCGCGGATACAGGCACGCTACCAGGCCCGGCCCACCACTGTTTTCCATGCGCCTTTGTGCCAAAAACTTTGAAGAACGCGGCGTTCGTGTTTGTCAGGCACGGTGCCCACCGTCCCCCATTGCGCCCACCCTACGATGGCCCGTTCAGAGTGCTGGAACCAGGGGACAAACATTTTTTGTTAGACTTGGGGGGTCGTCGAGAGAAAATATGTATAGACAGATTTAAGCCCGCCTTAGTGGTGGCGGACGAGCAAGTGATGTTGGCTCGGGCTCCTCGGCGTGGAAGACCCCCACTGAGAACTCCTCAGGTAAACGATTCATCAGAGCAGCCACACGGGCAAGTCGAATGTCCCCCCCCTCTCGCCATTGCCCACCTGCAGACAGACACACCCCCAAGAGCCCCCAACCGGCACAGCAGCACTGCGGAGTTGAAGAACCCTCGTTACAGCAGATATGGGAGGAGACTGAAGCCAAAAGGACGTGAGGGTTGACACTCAGTCTGAGACTCGTGGAGGTGGGGGGGGGGGTGTAGGGAACCCACGCTGGGATAATCATCTCAGACTGGAAGCAGAGGGGAGGCAAATAGTCCCTCTGCCGGTCGAGCGTGGGGGATTAAACAGATGAGGACAATAGGTATTGTGATGGGAGAAGTTATGGTGATGCAGCAGGAAGGAGCAGCTGCGGGGACAGTAGGGGGATGATGTGTTGAATGTATTGTGATGCAAGATCTCAGGCAGCAGGGAGAAGGAGTGGAGTGATATAAAAGACGAGACCCTGGTGTATGAAGGAAGGCTTTTTCTGTGTATGAATGAAGTGAGAGAGTGAATAAAGTTCGTCTGCCGTGCAAGTCTGGTTTCTTTATTTGCACTCTCCACAATGTGTCTTTTTATATAGTGTATGTAAACTTTTGGTTTCAACTGTATGTGTATAAGCTGTACATAATACACATGAAATTCCTAGCACATACTTAAACTATATGTAATGGAGTCAATAAAAGCATTCCTACTTGGCTTGCCAAGTGGGACGACCCCCTTGGTGACACAGGTAGAGTTCCAGACTCTGGAGTGGGAGGTTGTGAGTTCAAACCCCCGGTTAGGTGCCACCAGTTGGGCTTAACCGCCTGTCCCCTTGGTCACAATTGGTGGTGTATGGGGGGGCTGAAAAGTTCATAGTGGCCAAATTTGGTTTATTTTTCAACATAGTCTCCCCTTCAGTCCACATAATTCTTACATCGGTGTTGCAGTGCTTGGATCCCTGCGGTTGAAAAATAAACCACATTTGGTCAAATTTGACCACTATAAACTTCAGCCTATGAACTTTTCAGCACCCCCCCCCACCCCCCACCCCCATATTGGTCCTATGGTACCAAAAGAGGATTTGGAGGCTTCCCCGGCAGAGCTTGTTTTTTCTCAGCCACTATGGCTCCCCGGGGAATTTTTACCAGATAATCCCATGCCGAACAACTATCTGTCTCAGCGTTCACAGCATAGCGCGGATACAGGCACGCTACCAGGCCCGGCCCACCACTGTTTTCCATGCGCCTTTGTGCCAAAAACTTTGAAGAACGCGGCGTTCGTGTTTGTCAGGCACGGTGCCCACCGTCCCCCATTGCGCCCACCCTACGATGGCCCGTTCAGAGTGCTGGAACCAGGGGACAAACATTTTTTGTTAGACTTGGGGGGTCGTCGAGAGAAAATATGTATAGACAGATTTAAGCCCGCCTTAGTGGTGGCGGACGAGCAAGTGATGTTGGCTCGGGCTCCTCGGCGTGGAAGACCCCCACTGAGAACTCCTCAGGTAAACGATTCATCAGAGCAGCCACACGGGCAAGTCGAATGTCCCCCCCCTCTCGCCATTGCCCACCTGCAGACAGACACACCCCCAAGAGCCCCCAACCGGCACAGCAGCACTGCGAAGTTGAAGAACTCTCGTTACAGCAGATATGGGAGGAGACTGAAGCCAAAAGGACGTGAGGGTTGACACTCAGTCTGAGACTCGTGGAGGGGGGGGGGGGGGGGGTGTAGGGAACCCACGCTGGGATAATCATCTCAGACTGGAAGCAGAGGGGAGGCAAATAGTCCCTCTGCCGGTCGAGCGTGGGGGATTAAACAGATGAGGACAATAGGTATTGTGATGGGAGAAGTTATGGTGATGCAGCAGGAAGGAGCAGCTGCGGGGACAGTAGGGGGATGATGTGTTGAATGTATTGTGATGCAAGATCTCAGGCAGCAGGGAGAAGGAGTGGAGTGATATAAAAGACGAGACCCTGGTGTATGAAGGAAGGCTTTTTCTGTGTATGAATGAAGTGAGAGAGTGAATAAAGTTCATCTGCCGTGCAAGTCTGGTTTCTTTATTTGCACTCTCCACAATGTGTCTTTTTATATAGTGTATGTAAACTTTTGGTTTCAACTGTATGTGTATAAGCTGTACATAATACACATGAAATTCCTAGCACATACTTAAACTATATGTAATGGAGTCAATAAAAGCATTCCTACTTGGCTTGCCAAGTGGGACGACCCCCTTGGTGACACAGGTAGAGTTCCAGACTCTGGAGTGGGAGGTTGTGAGTTCAAACCCCCGGTTAGATGCCACCAGTTGGGCTTAACCGCCTGTCCCCTTGGTCACAATTGGTGGTGTATGGGGGGGCTGAAAAGTTCATAGTGGCCAAATTTGGTTTATTTTTCAACATAGTCTCCCCTTCAGTCCACATAATTCTTACATCGGTGTTGCAGTGTTTGGATCCCTGCGGTTGAAAAATAAACCACATTTGGTGAAATTTGACCACTATAAACTTCAGCCTATGAACTTTTCAGCACCCCCCCCCCCCCCCCCCCCAATATTGGTCCTATTCCCCAGATGCCACCAGTGTTGGTCCCGCAAGTGGTGCCTGGTCCCCACCACAAGAAGTGTTGCTGGTAGGACTCACTGGTGTTGACATAGTCAGAAGGTGGACGCTCTTAATGCTTAAATGCATCTCTGACATCGGGACAATGTCAAAATCTGAGGGGGAACATCTAATGGAGTCAATAAAAGCATTCCTACTTGGCTTGCCAAGTGGGTCGGCCCTCTTGGTGACAAAGGTGACCAGTTGGGCTTAACCGCCCGTCCCCTTGGCCACATATAATTTGTTAAATATATATGTGAAGTAGCTTGAACAATGTAAGAAATTACCCCCAACAGCACACCTTGGTTGCTGCGACGTTGGCTGACATACTAAGTTTACAATGGAAACATCTTATAGAGGTTGTTTGCATGTTGGCAAGACGCCGGCCAGACCTAAAGTTGTAATCTTTCATGTGTTCCCTTTCAGGGTCACCACAGCATATCATCCTCTGATATTGTGATGGTCTGCATATTTGGTTTGGCAAGGATTTTATATGATCTTTGGTATGATCTGGTCATGAATCCACAACCTTCTGGCTGTGGGGTGGACGCTTTACCACTAATCATAGTGTTTCTCACCTTTAATAAAATAGTGTCTTGAAGATCAGACCTAATATAATAAAGGCTATGATTAACATTTAAAGTGACACACTGTGGAAATAGGTTTTTTTTTATTGTTAACATGTCTGTAACATGCTTTTCATGACTTACAAGACACATCAAGAGTGAAATCACTCTTATGTCTCATGTCTGTTTTTCTGCTGTAAAACTTCAGTTAACGTCCTCTCCTTGCACAAAGGCAAGTTTAGACAAAATTTTCTTGTGATGTTACTGTAACAGGTGAATCAAATGGGACTGAGCACTGGCTGATCAAATTTGCTAGCTTGCAGACTTCTGTGTGACGTAGTCCTGGAGGATGTGGGTGGGCCCAATTAAATCCCGGAGTTTGAAGTAAGGAGGAAAAAGGCAAAGATTTTCACAAGCACCTGCAAGACAATGAAAGTTTTTTTGTGGAAAAAAGGGCATAAGATACCATTTTAGGGAATGCAGATTTGTTTTTAAGGGGATTCATATCCACTGCAGGCCATGTAACTGGAGAATACTGGAGTGGTGACCTAGTGGTAGGAAGGTCACGACCGGGTCAGGAAGGGCACCTGGCATAAAATCCTTGCCAAGTCAAATATGCAGATCATCATGATATCAGATGATGATATGCTGTGGTTACCCCAAAAGGGAGCATCGGCAAGAACATTAATAGTTTAACTGCAAGAAAGGCTGCAGTCTCGATAGTATTGATATGTCATTTAAACATCGGCTGATGGTCGTCTCTGCCCTAGTGCCGATGTCTAGGTGACATCTTGCCAATGTACCAACGACCTCTATAAGATGCAAACACCCAATGTAAACTTGCCAACATTGCCTTATGTACAGTATACAGTATGTGCTGCTGGGGACTTGGGTTTTTCTTTCTTTCTTTCTTTCTTTATTAGGGACAATGCAGTGAACTAGTGGATATATAGAACATGTGATGTTCTGCACAAAGAGTATATATCATTTAGCTATTACTATTTTCCTACACTCTTTTTAAATGCTTAAAGTGCAATTAAAATTACAATAATGGTGCAAATGTTTTTTTTACATAAGGTCATTTGTCAACTGATAAAAACTAACTGGAATGTTGAAATTGCCAAGCATTAACCTTTCAAGCTTTAGCCACACCGATTTAACTGTCACAAAAATATTTTAATAAATGGTTTCACAGTACAACAATCATAAAATTTATAGAGAAAAGATCTGAACTGTACACTTATGAAACATATATCAGTTTTCTTTTAAACTGATATATGTTTCCCAAATATTACGCTTTATAGTGTTTTTGAATATCAGTCTAATTGAATGTTGGCAAGTCTTAATCTTCAAGGAGACGAACCTTGAATCTTTTCCGTCGTTGCTCGCTTACTCACCAAAAAGTGCGTTAGAGAAACCGTACCACTGACACCCATAGGAGCCCGTCAGCCACCTGCCACGCACGCTGGCTGCAAAGCTGAGGGGAGTCCCGAAGGTGCAGACCAGCATGTCGCTGACACTGATGTTGATGAGGAGCAGGTTGGTCGGTGTCCGCAGCCCGGGGAAACGGGAGAACACCAGGAGCACCAGGAGGTTCCCGAGGAAACCCAGGACCAGGATAAACCCCAAGAACACGGCCGCGGCAGTGTGACCCGCTCGGCTCAGCCCGCCGGGCTCTGACCCGTGCTCCTCCAGACCGGTGCTGAGGTTGCTGCTGGGCTGCAGGTGCGTTACCATGGCAGCCTGTTCTAGGCGTTTTGCTGCCTTTGGAAGCTGAAAAAGATGCTAAAAACCAAAGAACTGAAATACGTGAAAGAGGGTTGTTTTTTGTTTTTTTTTGTAGACTCGGCAATATGTCCAGAAGAAGTTTGAATAATTAAGTGGGTGGGAGGGATAACGTCACGCACGCACGCGCGCACACATACTATGATCAGATTTACCTTAAATAGGCTAATGCGATTAAAAAAACAACAACAACAACAACAAAAGCACTACCATCGGAGATAAGTGTTTGTTTCAGTGTAGAGAAAAGTAGCCCATAACAAAGATGTGCACTGGTTGTCATTTTTTTTTAGCCAATCTGTTAATCCTTTCTACAACAGATTGGGGACCTTAAAAACTGAGCCAGCTTATCAATAATGGAAGTTCTGTCCGACTTGATGTGCCAAGAACATATTTACCCAAGAGCTGTTCATGGTAACAAACACATTTGAAATCTCCACTTAGACTCATAATTGCCAATCTCCAAATTCCCTGTTACTGTCACGTTTGTAAAGGCAGGGCCCAGATGCCAGACTCAGGTTTAAAGTTTTTATTTTGAGCTGGTCCCCTGACACAACTCAAGGGGTCAAAAAAATAATAAATTCAGGTATGACAAAAACTGAGCAAGGTACAAGGCTCAGCAGGACATAAGGCAGGAACAAGAAGCATGTTGCTCACACAGTATGGCGAGGACACCAGTGCAGAATGCAGACTGAAATGGACATATACTGTATAGACAACGACTAATTACGGAAACACAGAGCAGCCAGGGAGACCATTCAGGACTGACAACAAACACCTGGGGAAACAATGATGACAAGTATGGGAAAACTGGACAGCTGGGATGAGAAGACAATCACTGACAGGGGATATGCATGAGACACAATGACAATGAACCAGGGGGACGAGACCATGAACACCAAGATAATAATAATAATGACCAACTGAGAGCCAAGCAGGGAACAAATGCTATGGAACACAAATGCAGACATAATAATGAATAATAATAAATACAGAAAAACACCAAAACAAACTCAGAGTAGGACGTGGGCTGAAGCCCATGCCCTGAAGACAAGGAATAAAGCTACAGTATAACTCAGGGTGAGGACATGGGGCCCAGTCTGTTATGTCCGTAACTTGAGTAAACAGGGAACAGGTTGGAGGTGCAGTTGAACGTACTTTATTATAATGAACCACAAACGATAAGGTGCTCCGTATAGGCCAAGAGGTCGACGGCGAAAGAGACCATACTCTTCCGCCCTAGCCCTTTATACCTCTGGTGACGGCAGAACCGGAAAGGCAGGGCTGTCACCCCCACTACACCCAGGGTATACTCAATGCCATATTGGTACACCACACAGTCCACGTCCTGACAGTTGCAGGTTTCTGAACTGCTAAAACAGCTGCCTCCAACTTCTCAAATCTGTAAACACACAGCCAAACATTCTTAATAGGTTCACAAATCCTCTAACCTCACACAAATGCCTCAACAACATTTTGCCTGCAATCAAAAGCAAACTAGATCACAGTGAGAAAAGTTGTTTGTGGTGGTGCCTTGCATGGCAGCGGCCCCTCTGATTCTAGAAGTGATTAACATTGTAGATAGGAGAAACGTAATCTCGTTCTACTGTACAAGATTGGCTGTATGGATTGAATGACAATAAAGTTGGCTTCTTCTTCTTCTAATAGGCACAGAGCAGTTACTAAGAAAACTGGGCATACATACAGAAAATGGTAAAGACAGGAGAATTTGCTGGCCAATTAAGCACAGTGATACCATGATCATTAAACCAGGACAGCGGCAGGGAGCAGATGAAGATCCTCCACACTGGAGGGCAAGTTGCCAGGGGTGAAGGTGCTGAGGTGCTGCTTGGGGACTTCCGGGGATTTACTGGAGACAGGCTGGCCAGGCTGGCATGCTGGGGAGAGGGAGTGAGGAGCGGTGAAGACACACAGTGGAAAATCGACTTACTTGGGGGAAGGATTGGTGCACACAATCCAGGAATTTCCAAATCCAATCCGAGAGGTGAGCTCGTAGGTCCAGGGCAGGCAAGGAATCAAAGCTCAGTAGGCTAACACTTCAGGCAAGAGATACCAAGATGACAGGCAGGGTCAGGGTCTAGGGCAAGCACAGGGTCAAAAACACAGCAAAACATGATCAGAATCAGAATCAGAATCAACTTTATTGCCAAGTATGCTTACAACATACAAGGAATTTTACTTATCACTAAGGTGCGCTCGTTTCTAAGCGCTCCCTAATGACGCGGCAGCCATACAAGGCGCCTCATACAGTGGGGGGTAAAGAGGGGGAGGGGGAGGGGGTGACACATTGGGCAGAGAGAAAAAACAAAGTTATCAAAATAGTGCTCGAGTGAGCAAGATTGTGATCACATAGAAAAAAACCCTCTAATTGCACAATTAGCAGACAAGATACAGATCTACACATTAACAGAGCAAAGGAGAGAGACCAGTGTGTGTATGTCAGTCATGTGATATCAGTATGAGTGCAGTGTGAATGTATCAGTTACTGGTGCACAACAAAAAATCCTCTCCTAGGCAACAGTTAGATGTTATGTCCATGTATTCTAAACATAGATAAGCATGTCCACAGAGTCCATCTCTCTTCAGTGCATGCCAGATGGTAAAACTCCATGTTAGTCACATGATAACGCGGTCCTTGGAGAGTTCAGATTGCTGCACATCAGCAATTGTTTGGGTTAAGGAGAAGCCAAAACTCCCTTCTGCTTTATCTCTTCTCCTGGAGGAATAAGGACACCGAATCAAGGCCTGATAAGCACAGTTCACTTAGAGCATAGAAATTTCCTCTCTTATGTGATTCTGTGCATCACAATTTACATACACAGGCTTTAAAATCATTCCCTGGAGAGCACCCAGCGACTCCCAAGATGTTTTCCACCTTCCGATTCAGTTCGCCAAACATAGATAAACATGTCCACAGAGTCCATCTCTCTTCAGTGCATGCCAGATGGTAAATTCCATGTTAGTCACATATTTGCCGCTATCAGTGCTCTCCCCAGCTGGTCGACTTTGTTGAAGGAGCTTCGCCGGGTCCACATTTTGATTAGCTCTTCCAACTTCTTTAATTTTCGATACACCAGGAAAACTCCAGAGCCAAACAGCAGAAATCCTGTGATCAAAGCCAAAACAGGTAGATGTCTTCCACATCTTCAATTGAATCACACAGGCACATGAGTTCCAATTGTTCCATGAGTCTCTCCACTTGGGCTCCCCCTGGCCCGATTTTCTGTTAAAAAGGGGTGTCAATAGCATTAAAGCCCAGCTCACCAATTCCATAATTTCCATAATTTCCGTTTGGGTCGAGATGCAGCACAGCAAGCTGGGATCAATAAAGGGAGGAGGAGAAGGGAGAGGAGAAGAAATGCGTCTGCTCTCTCTGATAGCCGGAAGAACAGCTGATGATAAGGTCATGGATACAAGGCTGAGGCAGGATACAGGCTGGTGGTAACAATGACGCAGACAGGCAGAGTGAAAGGAGAGCGTCCTATTTAAAGGATCCTTTGATTGGCAGCAGGTGGTCATCAGGGCTGCAGGGAGTGAGCCTAATCAGAGGGGGAGAGAGATGCGGACAAACAAGAGTACACACATGAACTATTACAACTTTGAATTAAAAAAATAATTTTTTAAAGTTAATTTTATGTAATATGTAATATTCTTTTTTTTTTCCACGTTCCAAAAGCCAGTTTAGGGAGCTGGGGATCACACCACTAAGGTCTCTGCTTTCAATCGCCACCTGATCGCATAGCACTGGATCCCAGTGGTCCCTCCTGCAGGTGGTGAGCCCACTGAAGGGAGGACCCATGTAATTCCTTCAGGCTGAGCCCGGCCGAGTTCCATGGGCAGAAACCCGGAATTAGCACCTCCAAGTCTGAGTCCATGGTTCTCAACCGGAAAAGGGTGGCTTGTCCTCTTCAGGTTGGGGACAAGCTCATGCCCTCAGTAGGGGAGTTTAAGTATCTCCGGCATGTCATAAAAGTTAAATTGTGACAACCTAGAAAAATTACTGAATTATTAGATGTATTGTTACCTTTATGTCTATTGCTCCAGTCTCCAGTCCCATTGCGGAGGGCCAAATAAAACTGATAAGCACAATGCCCCAAAGCACATGCATCTCAGCAGAGTCAAAACCATTCTGGCCCAGCATCACATCTTTGTCCAGGTCTGGTCAAAAGGCTTCATCTGACAGGATATTTTTATAGCAGCACTTTATTGTGAAGTGTAGTGTGGTGACATCGACTTCCTGTCAAGTCAACGCACTGCTCTGTATAGCAAGGTGAGCCGCCATGGCACGGCCTCTTGCACCGGATGCCCACGCCAGGTGCCTGTCGTGTAACCGCTGTTCCTGTCATCAATAAAACTGTGTTCGACGCTACCTCATCTTTCCTCATTTATCACCAGGTTTGCATACATAACATTTGGCAACAGAGGATTAACTCATGGAGGTGTGCATAACCTCTCCATTCCTTTCTCGAGCTTCTGGGTGAACCACCAGTGCCTTGGCCACATTGGTTTGAGGCTTTTCAGACCTACACCACTGTGCTGGACCTTGGGCAACTCAACAAGCTAAGGGCACATGCGCTTCTTGTCCATAACCTGGGTATTGAGGGCCAGCGAGTTCTGCGGCCACTTGACACATTGGACTCGTTTGAGGATGTTGTGGAGCTGCTAGCCAATCATTTCCACACCCCAGACAGTGTAACTGTCTGGAGGATTCGTTTTCGGCAGCGACACCAACAGGTAGGTGAGCCCATCCACCAGTTTGTCGCCAACTTGAGACAGCTAGCTAGCGAGTGCTGCTTTGGACTGTTGGAAGATGAAATGGTGTGCGACCAGCTAGTGGAGCACACGTGCAGCACGGTATTGTGAGCTAGGCTACTTATGGTGCCAAATGACTTAACATTAGCCAGGCTGTCAAGCTAGCTCTCCAGTTGGAGGCCACAGACAAGCTAACCTCGGAGCTAAACTGGCGTCAGTCACAGCGGCCGCCAGAGCCACCCTCCACAGCAAATGCTGCAGACTCAGATAGCAAGGATAGCTTGGAGGATGATGTTACGGAAACCAATGCTGCCAGCCGAAGGTCGGCACCAGGAAGACTCCCATGCAAGGGTTGTGGGTCCGCGACGCACTGCCATAAGGCGAAGGAATGCCCGGCAAGAGGAAAACATTGTAGCAAATGTTGACGCTTGAACCATTATGTTAGAGTGTGCCATTTATCTGAACCGGAGAGTCCATGGAAGAAATCACTCCGCCCACCCCCGACAACCATCCATACGGTGTCCCCCAGCACAAACGAGTACACGTATTGCACAGTGGAGTTGGATGGCGTTGAGGTGCCACTGTTGCTCGACATGGCGACAGAGGGGTCATTGGTAAACTTGGCCTCGGTGAAGAAATTCTTCCCCCACTGCAGGATTAGAGGTAACCCAGCACCATTGTATGGTTATGGAGGTGGCAGGCTGTGCACGGTTGGGACTTTAGAATTAACGGCCCCACTTAGGGTTTTGGACTTGGTTTGGGTTCGGGGTGATGAACAACCACGGCGAAGATGGGCCAAACGACAGCCAGCAAAACACCAAGTATGTCTGCAGATAGTGGCGGAGTTGGGTGCAGCATACTTCCGGTTGTCTGATGGCTCATCGAGGCATGCCAATCAGTTTCAGCGTGTCCAGGAGGATGCGCCAGGTGACAAGGCTGGACGGGAGTCAGAGAGGTGGTGAAGAAGTTGGGCTCTATCGTCCAGAAGATCAGCCATTGTCCCGGGGGCTTGCTGCTTCCAGGGGCGTGCTTGCTGAGGGGCTGCTCTGGACCCCCCCATGCTGCTTCCACCTTCCTCACCCAAGTGACTGTGCTGTAGCAGTATGTTTATTGTTCTGTGTTCTTATGTGCATGTTATGTTATGGGGTTGTGTATATTATTGTGTTAGTATAGAAGCACAGCAGATATTTTTAGTTTAATGAAGGACTCTTTTTAGTTTATCCGGTGGCAGAATAATCCACTGTGCCATGCGGGCTGCGTAGTAGTCCACCCACCAGCCCTATTTTAGGTTATTTTGTGTGAGTGTGTGAGGCCAGTTAAGTACATTAGTTTTCATTATTATAGAGTGTGATTCGGGTTCCATATTAGGGTGGGTTTGGATTGTATGTGTGGTTTTGGATTTTCTAAAAGGGGGGAGGAAATGTTATAGCGGCACTTTATTGTGAAGTGCAGTGTGGTGATGTCGACTTCCTGTCACATCACCACACTGCCCTATATAGCGGGGCGAGCCGCCATGGCACAGTCTCTTGCGCCGGATGTCCATGCCAGGTGCCTGTCGTGTAACCGCTGTTCCTGTCATCAATAAAGCTGTGTTCAACGCTACCTCATCTTGCCTCATTCATCATCAGGTTTGCATACATAACAGATACACCTCTGACAGACAGGGAAAGGATGACTCTTTAAGTCAAGCAGGACTGAAAAGCAAGAATATTTATTAAACAAGCCAACAAAGACAGCTCAGGGGCTGACAGTTGTATGGCAAACAAAACAGGAGCTGGAGGGAAAATGCTGTGATGTCCCGACAATGAGCAACAGAAAATGACAACTTAAATAAGGAGCAAATAATTAGCTAAACACTAAACAGCTGAGACTGGTTAAGGGACTAAAAGAAAAACAGAAGATCATACGATAGAACAGGAAATAAAACTACAACAAAACTGGGCAGAACAAACCCGGAAGTACTTCAAAATAAAAGCAAACCTAAGAACCAAGAAGCGCTAATGAATGAAATCAGAACACCACAAAACAAACTAAAAACTGGGGGAATACATGGTAGAATAGTAATAAATGATAAAAACACAACTTAAAGGGTGGGGCATGTTCACCAGAACATGTCCCCCATGACAGTGCCCCCTCACCAAGGGCAGATTTGAGATGCCATAAAAAGGAAAACAAGAAACATCAAATTGGGCAGGTGGAAGGGGACAAGGACTGGAGGGAAAGAGTCAATACGATAACAAAACAAAAACAGTTCATCAGATGGTTGGCCGGAGTCCCAAGACCAACAGCAGGGATATGGCACATCTGGTGGCCTACCAAAGTCCGTGGACCACCAGACAGAGAAACATGGTACGTTGGGTGGCCTGCCAAAGTCCAAGGGCCACCAGACAGAGGAGCAGAATTGGTTGGGGGGTCACCCAGAGTCCATGGGCCCCAGACAAAAGAACACAGTGAGTCTGGCGACCTCCCCAAGTCCATAGACCACCAGACGGAAAAACATGTTGCTGCAGGGGCTTTAAGTTCAGAAGCCAGGGATCGAAGATGGCGGAGAGACATAACGCTTAAACAGAGAGCTCTCCCTAGCCGGATTAAAAATCATCGGTAAATGGCCAACTCGACATAAACGGATCAATAAACCAAGGGATGAAAACACGAAGGAGCTGGGCACACGGACAAAAGCAGGGTAAAATTAAAGAATTCCTCTTCAACAACGCAGGAGAAATCGCTGAACACGAAGCCCAAAAAAACGAGGTGACTGCAGCAGGGAAAATGGAGGACGCCAAACTCGATACCATGAACACTGGCATCGCCAATCTAGGTAAAGAGTTAAAAGACTTCAAGCGGCAACTCCAACAGGATTTAGCGGCTCTTAAGGAGGAGCTGAAAAAAGAGATGAAGGAGGAAATTATGGGCCTCCGAAGAGAAATGGAGCGCAAGCTAGCAGAAAACATGGAGGAGCTGCGTTCTCAAAGGGCGTGTATGACAGAAGCACAGGCCCGAATATCGGAGCTGGAAGACTGGAAGAGCGAGGCAAACGAGCAGCTGCAGACCCTGACGGCACAAACGCAGAGGATGCAGGAGAAAATAACCGACTTGGAGAGCAGGTCCAGACAGAGCAATATACGCATCTTCGGGATCCCGGAGGGCATTGAAGGCAACTCGATGACGAAATTCATGGATCAGTTCTTAAAAAAGGAGCTGGAGCTGCCCGGTGAAGCGGATCTGCAGATTCAACGAGCGCACAGAGCCTCGGCACAGAACCCGAAACCAAACTCTCCACCCAGGTCAGTTGTGGTAAACTTTCTGAAATATGATGTAAAGGAAAGAATCCTGACACAAGCGTGGAAAAAAAAGATACGAATCGGCGACAAGCAGATATTCTTTGATCATGACTACCCGACAGAAATTGTGCAGCAGAGAAAGAAATATGCCAACATTAAAAAAACGCTGAAGGAGAAAAAAATTAGATTCCAAACGCCGCTAACAAAGATGAGGATTCATTGGGAGGACGGCATGAAGACATACAACACAGCCAGAGAGGCAGCGCGGGACATGATGGAGCGGGGCCTTGTGGTGAGCGTGCCGGAGGAAGCGGCTGGAGCAGCGGCGGCCCTGAACGCATCACGACAGCCGGAGTGGAGGCGAGTGAACGGCAGAAGGAGGGAAGAGACGTGGAGCAGCGGGCCCAGGAAAAACTGCAAGGCTTTCAACTGAAAGCCTAGATCATAACAAAGATTAAGAAAGGCACAGAAGAAATGAAGGCCAAGAAGACAAGGTAAAAGAGAAACAAAAGGCTAGGAGAGGTTTAAGTGATTTTTGTTGGACATTTCTAGACTAATGACTATTACTTGGATAGTAACTAGAGGTCTAGGGAGGGCCCCTCACTCGGTGAGGACATTCCCTCCACCCACCAATAGGGACCAGTGGGCAGAAGAAAGGCCCAAAGTACGGAGGTCGAGATTTGTTAATGTGTTTTTATATAAATATGTGTTATTTTTGTTGTTAAAGGGGCTAGGAGCACAAGTTAAAAAAAATGGAAAAACATGAATATGGGTAAAAATCTTAAGATAATGACACTAAATGTGAATGGTCTGAACTCACCTGTTAAAAGGGAAAGAATAATAAGAAAATTCAAGAAGGAAAAAGCCGAAATTATATTTATGCAAGAGACACATTTGAGCAAGACAGAACATGTGAAACTAAAGAGATTTGGCTATAAGAACTCCTACTACAGTTCATTTAAGGGAGGAACTAAAAGGGGGGTTATGATACTAATTTCAAATAAAATACAATTTGAATGTGAACAAGAAATCCAGGATAAAGAAGGCAGGTATGTAATAATAAAGGGAAGAATAGATGGTATGCAGATCACATTAGTGAACATCTATGCCCCACCAGAAAGTGACAAGGGTTTTTTCAACATCTGTTTGATCTCATAGCAACACACAGTGAAGGAGTCCTAATTTGTGGAGGACACTTAAATGCTGTCATGGATCATGAAGTTGATACAACAAGTGTTAAGAAGACAAAAAAACATGTAACAAAGTTCATAAGAACCTCACTGGCAGAAATGGGCATGGTAGACATATGGAGGGACCTGCACCCACTCGAAAAAGACTATACACATTATTCAGCAGTCCATAAAGTACACTCTAGAATAGATTACTTCCTTATGAATGAAGGTGACAGACACAGGGTGAGAACTTGTCGGATTGGAGGGGCAGAAATATCAGATCATAATCCTATATACATGGAAATATATTTAAACAATAGAAAACGACAAAAAACATGGAAACTTAATGTAGGACTGTTAAATGATGAGAAAATGAAAGAAAGAATAAAAGTAAACATAAACGAGTATATCCAAGAGAATGACAATGAAGAAGTGGACCCAACAATACTATGGGATGCACTAAAAGCCGTGTTAAGAGGTAAATTAATTGTTGAAACAGGAAAAGCAAATAAGTCTAAACTGGAAACATATGAACAAAGATGTGAGAGACTGAGGGAATTAGAACGTAAACATCAAAGCACAAATGACCCAAAAATATATCAAGGAATTAAAGAAGAAAAAATAAAGATAAAAGAAACACAAATAGATGAAATTGAAAGGAAAAATAGATATCTAAAGCAAAAATATTATGAAACGGGACCAAAAGCCACAAAATTGCTGGCAAAACGGTTAAGAAAACAACAAACAGTGAATAATGTATATAAGATTAAAGACCCCATCACAAATAAAACCACAGTTAACCCAGAAAACATCGAAGAAATATTCCATAATTTCTATCAAGAACTATACTCGCAACCTGAAGAAACAATTACTAAGGATATTAAAAAATTTCTATGCACATTGGACTTACCATCAATAGGAAATCAACAAAATGAAAAGCTAACAGCAGAAATAACAACACAAGAGATTAGAGATGTGATTAAGTCACTTAAAAACGGTAAATCACCAGGTAGTGATGGATACCCATCTGAGTTTTATAAACTGTTTATAGAAGAATTCACGCCACAGCTCCTAAAGTCATTTAATTGGACGTTGAACAACAACAAAATACCTCCATCATGGAACAAAGCCGTTATTTCAGTTATTTTAAAGCCAGGGAAAGATAGAGAACAATGCGGAAACTATAGACCAATCTCTTTACTAAATGTGGATTATAAAATATATACAACAATTATATGTAAACGAATAAAGACATTCTTGACGGAATTGATAGAAGATGATCAAACTGGTTTCATAGAGGGACGCCAAACACATGACAATATCAGGAGAACAATACATATAATTAATCAAATACATAAAGAAAAGAAAAGCGCAGTAATAATGAGTTTAGACGCAGAAAAAGCATTTGACAGGGTTAACTGGAAATTCCTATATAGTGTGCTGGAACGCTTTGGATTTAATGAAAAATCAGTACAATGCATAAGGACACTGTATCAAGAACCTGTGGCAAAAATCAAGATAAACGGCAGCTTAACAGACAAAGTAAATATGCAAAGATCAACTAGGCAGGGATGCTGCTTATCGCCCACCTTGTTTGCTCTGTTCATAGAGCCACTGGCTCAAGCGATACGACAAAATAAGAAATTAAAAGGTGTAACAATAAAGGGAGCGGAACACAAGATTGGGCTATTTGCAGACGATATTACAGTTTACATTGAACAACCAAATCAATCAATCATGGAAATGATGAACTTGATAGAAAATTTTGGAAAATTATCAGGATACAAGATAAACATAACAAAAACACAAATACTGACATTCCACTATAACCCTCTAAACCAGATAACTGATAAGATCAAACTAAACTGGAAACAAAAGAAATAAAATACCTTGGAGTGAACATACCTAAAGATCTAAGCAAAATCTATAAAGCAAACTATGATAGGCTGGAACAAGAAATAAAAAAAGATATTGATAGATGGTCAATCTTAAATATGGATCTGAATTCAAAAATTGAGACAGTCAAAATCAGCATACAACCTAGATTACTTTACCTCTTCCAGGCTATACCAACAGAGATTCCAGATGCCCAGTTCCCAAAGTGGGACAGGATGATATCAAGATTTGTTTGGGGAGGTAAAAAGCCAAGAGTGAAATATAAAACTCTCCAGTTACCAAAAGAGAAAGGAGGCATGGGCCTACCGAGTCTAAAGGAATACTACTACTCAGCACAAATAAGATATATCATATGTTGGTGCGACGAAGGATATGAGGCAAAATGGAAAGAAATGGAAAAGGAAATTGAGGGACTCCCAGTACAAAGCATAATAGGAGATAAAGATGCATATAAGCAAATCAAACAAATAGACCCAATCACTAAATTTACTTTGGAACTGTGGTTTAAAATAGTACAAAAGTATAATATAAAGGAAGACATAAAACTATTGAAATGGGTAGCATTTGACAGTCAGTTTGAACCGGCAAAGCAAGATAGGGGATACAAAAATCTGGTGAACAAGGGAATCACAGCATGGGGCAATATCGGAAAAAAAGATCTCGGGAGCTTTGTAAACATCAGAAGAAAATTTAAACTAGAAAGATCGGAATTCTTCAGATATCTGCAGATGAGAGACTATTATATGAAGAAGATGAGGCATAACCTCCAAACAGATGTGAGCGAGATTATACAATTCATTTTAAGTTCATATGCAGGAAATAAAATAAGAATTATTTCAAAGCTATATCAGAAACTTACGGCAAACAAACATTCAAGTAACTATATAAAGGAGAAATGGGAGAAAGCTCAATTTAAACATAACAGAAGAAAGCTGGCAGGAAATATGGAAAACACAACACACATCAACAAATTCAAGGATATGGAGGGAATTTGAACCCGCGCAAGGCCCCCGGCCCAGACGGCGTGTCTCCCTCCACCCTGAGACTCTGTGCGAAACAGCTGGCTCCTGTATTCACAGACATTTTTAACACCTCCCTTAAGTTATGCCACGTGCCATCCTGCCTCAAATCCTCCACCATCATCCCTGTCCCCAAGAAGCCACGGATCACTGGACTTAATGACTACAGACCTGTAGCGCTCACCTCTGTAGTCATGAAGTCCTTTGAGCGCCTGGTCCTGTTCCACCTCAAGTCCATCACCACCCCTCTCCTGGACCCGCTGCAGTTTGCCTACCGAGCCAACAGGTCTGTAGACGATGCAGTCAACCTGGCCCTCCACTCCATCCTGCAGCACCTGGACTCCCCGGGAACCTACGCCAGGATCCTGTTTGTGGACTTCAGCTCCGCATTCAACACCATCCGCCCCGCTCTGCTCCGGGACAAGCTGTCCCTGCTCAACGTGCCTGACTCCCTCTGCAGGTGGATCATCGACTTCCTGACGGACCGGAGGCAGCATGTGCGGCTGGGAAAGACTGTCTCAGACTATACTAGCATCAGCACCGGATCACCCCAGGGCTGTGTACTTTCCCCCCTACTCTTCTCCCTTTACACCAACTCCTGCACCTCCAGCCACCAGTCTGTCAAGTTGATCAAGTTTGCGGACGACACCACCCTCATCGGGCTCATCTCCAACGGCGACGAGTCCGCCTACAGGAGAGAGGTGGCCCAGCTGGCGTCCTGGTGCAGCAATAACAACCTGCAGCTGAACGCTCTGAAGACAGTGGAGATGATTGTAGACTTCAGGAAAGTCACTACTCCTCTGCCCCCCCTCACCCTCTCAGGCTCTCCCATCACCACTGCTGATTCCTTCCGCTTCCTAGGCACTACCATCACCAGGGACCTCAAATGGGAGCTGACCATCAGCTCACTCATCAAAAAAGCCCAGCAGAGGATGTTCTTCCTGCGGCAGCTGAGGAAGCTCAAGCTACCCACCAAGATGTTAGTGCAGTTCTACACAGCCATCATCGAGTCCATCCTCACCACCTCCATAACCGTGTGGTACGCAGGAGCCACTGCCAGGGACAGACTAAGGCTGCAGCGCGTCGTGCGCACTGCTGAGAAGGTGATCGGCTGCAAGCTCCCATCTCTCCAGGATCTGTACATCTCCAGGACCCGGAGGCGTGCTGGCCGGATCATAGCCGATCCCTCACACCCTGGTCACGTACTGTTTGCCCCCCTCCCCTCTGGTAGAAGACTTCGGTCCATCCAGACTAAAACCTCCCGTCACATGAACAGCTTCTTCCCCTCTGCCATTAGACTGCTGAACACTAAGTGACTCTCGTGCACCATGTACAGCAGCTCAACCAGACTCATGTCAATCATCACTGTTTTCTTCCTGCATTACCGACTGCACTATATAGTTCTCCACAGTATCTGCTGCTGGCTAATATATATTTTAACTGTTGACCAGTATCACTTAATCTTATCCTACACTTTATTACATGTATAGTTTATTTCTCTTATCTTATCATGTTTAATGTTGCAGCATTGTACCGAGACAAATTCCTAGTTTGTGTACTACATGAACAATGGCAATAAACCTGATTCTGATTCTGATTCTGATTCTGATTCTGATTTGGATGGAAAAACCTGATTCGCTTTTTCATTACACCACAGATTCAAGGAAAATATACAAATACCCAATCTTTATGCTGGAGGGGATGTGGGGCTCAAAATGCAGACCACTCACATATGTTTTGGAAATGCAGCAAAATCTCATCATTCTGGAAATCTATACATGTGACAATACAGAGGATATTAGGATATAATATACCAATGAACTGTAACTTGATGTATTTATGTGATCTTAAAAGAGACAATGTTATACAGGCTGAGGACAGATATCTAGTTACAATCTTGTTGATTGCATGTAAAAAAACAATCACAAAAAAATGGCGATCAGAAGTTCTTCCTGACCAAGAGCAATGGACTGACATTGTTGAGGACATACGTATGATGGAAAAACTAACATATCGACAAAGAATGCAAGAAGGACTATATGAAAAAAAATGGCGGAAATGGACACACTACAAAGTGCAACAACGAGACAGAAATTGAAAGAATAACCAAAGACACTGGAAAAACCAGAAGAATTAAGAGATGGAAACTAAAAACTTGATGCTCCAACATTTGTCCCCCCCCCTTTTTTTCCCTTTTTTTCTTTCTTACTCTAGCCCCTTTGTTTTTTAAATGTAGACTGTGATCTGAATGCAATATATATAATGAAAAATGAATAAAAATCTAAGTTACAAAAAAGTTCAGAAGCCAGCAGCTGGGCAGCACTGACCTCAAACAATGATGATGGAGCGACCTGCTCTGATGACAGCGAGGATGGAGTAGACTGCTCTGACGACCAGGGTGGAGCAGACTACTCCAACAATGAAAGCTGGCAAACAGCGAGCCCAGATGATGACAATGAATGCTGGCAAACAGCAAACCCAGATGATGATGATGAAGGCTGGTAAACAGCAAGCCCAGATGATGATGATGAAGGCTGGCGAATGGCGAGCCCAGATGATGACGATGCAGGCTGGTGAACGGTGCGCTCGGGAGCCAGGAATTCCATCCCTGATGCATCCACCTCAGACGGGGAGGCAAAAAAAACATGTTGGTGTCGAGTCCACACAATAATTGTCCACAGCAGAGTCCAGTGGAGAGGACCCAGAACCAGATGGGAACTGCACTTTGGTCCCCCCACCAGGAGTAATACAAGTCTTTTCAAAAATGGATGTTAAAAATATGAGAAAAAGCACTTGCTTTAACTCCGGGTCCACTGCTACTGGGTTGACAGTCTCTGGCAAAGCTGCTGGTGATGTGATGACCTCAGGAGACACTGTAGGAGCAGTGGATGAGGCAGTCTGAAGCTCAACTGCGGGTAAGGCGATCCGAGGCTGAGCAGCAGGAGACATGATGGCAGTAGAGGAGTGCAGGAGCTGAAGAGCTGATGGAACAGCAGCAGAGGAGCTCCGGAGCAGAGAAGCTGATGGAGCAGCCGATGATGTGGAGGCAGCTGATGGATCACCAAATGACGAGCTCCGGAGAGAGGAGAGGGGTGAAGCAGATGATGGCAGGTAAATGAGGGGTACAGTAAAAACAAAAAGTGAGGGCTCAGCAGTGGGTAGCAGCTGCTGAGGCTCCTCACTGGGAACAAGGCAAGAATTCTCACTACTAGATGTTAAAAAATGAAAAAATAGTACTTGCCTTTGTAACGGATGCCAACTAGTACTGTACGGCGTAGAACGTTAGTAAACCTCCCTCCCAAAGCCTCATACAGTATCGGTAGCGCTGAGCTATCGGTCGGACCTTTAGCTCAGCGCGATCGTGCTGTGTCTCCCATGCTCGAACTGTGTAGTTGACTGAGAGGTCGCGGGTTCGTGTCCCGTGTGGGGCGAACTGCGCAGGATGATCTCTGTCACACTGGTGCCGTGACCCGGATGGGAGTGAGGTTTAAGGGGGAGAGTGTAACGGATGCCAACTAGTACTGTACGGCATAGAACGTTAGTAAACCTCCCTCCCAAAGCCTCATACAGTATCGGTAGCGCTGAGCTATCGGTCGGACCTTTAGCTCAGCGCGATCGTGCTGTGTCTCCCATGCTCGAACTGTGTAGTTGACTGAGAGGTCGCGGGTTCGTGTCCCGTGTGGGGCGAACTGCGCAGGATGATCTCTGTCACACCTTGACCCTCGCTTCATTGCAACTGAGGCTGCTGCTGCTGTAGAAACTGCCACTGCGGAACCAGAAGAATCACTCCAGGTGGTTGCGGTGACTGCCTGGCGAAGAGCTGCTGAGCAGCAGTGAGGAGCTGGAACTGGAGCGTGGCAAGGGGCGGAAGTTATAGGAGCCAGGGGACACTTAATCGTCGGCCAGGCTCAACTGTGGAAGCCAGGGGATGTTTCACGGTCAGCACAAGCTTCTGTGGTGCTGTAACTGGCGAGTGGCGTGGGACGAAGGCTGTAGAAACCAGGGGACGCTCAATCGTCGGCACAGGCTTCCGTGAAGAAGATGAGGGAAACCAGGGACATTTCGCCGTCCGCACAAGCTCACAAACGGGGAAAAACGTCTCTCACCAGTCTGGAAAATGTCCGTTGCAGGATGAAAGTGGTGAGGAACAGACCAAATAGCTCGGTGTGACTGTGCAGGCTGAGGTTCGCCTCAAAACACTCAGCTGTGCTGGCCGGAAAATTGAGAGCTGCCTCCGGAGATGTAAAAGCCCGGGTGTCGGAGACAAACTCCTCCATTGTTCGGACCACCCAACTCTCATCCTCCTCCAGAACAAAGGTATCCATGCCCGCAGAGTCTTCTTTTGGTCGGCACATACTGTCAGGATACGCCTCCAACAAACTGGGAAAGGATGACTCTTTCAATTCACTTCAATTCAATTCAATTCAATTCAATTCAACTTCATTTATATAGCACCATTTCACAACAACAGTCATCTCATAGCACTGTCACCTGTAGGGGAAACCCCCACAATTGCAGAAAGATCCCAGCAATCAGGCGATCCCCTGTGAGCAACTGCTTGGCGACAGTGGAGAAGAAAAACTCCCTTTTAACAGGAAGAAACCTCCAGCAAAACCAGGCTCAGAGAGGGGCAGTCATCTACTGTGACTGGCTGGGGGGTGAGGGGATAGATAAGACAAAAAGAACAGACATATAGAAAGCAAACAGCAGGATGGGGACTCAATCAATGGGAGAGAACAAATAGATGTTAATGACCAGCAAAAATATTTCATTAAGAGCGAAAAAATGAGTGAAGCCCCGTGCATTATTGGAGGTGCCCCGGCTGTCTAAACCTATTAGCATCATAACTAAGGGAGGGTTCAGAGACACGTGATCCCTCCCTAATTGTAGACTATATCAAAAAGGAAGGCTTTAACCCTATTCTTAAAAACAGAGATCAAGTCTGACTCCAATTAACCTAACCTAACCTTAGGTATGACTGTGAGAGTGAATGGTTGTCTGTCTCTCTGTGTTGGCCCTGCGATGGACTGACGATCTGTCCAGGATGTACCCTACCTCTCGCCCAAAGATGCTGGGATAGGCTCCAGCTCCCCCCCCCCCCCCGACCCGAAAAGGATTAAGCGGAAGAAGATGAATGAATGAATGAAAGTCTGACTCCGTAATCCAGATTGGCAGCTGGTTCCACAGGAGAGGAGCTTGATAACTGAAGGCTCTGCCTCCCATTGTACTTTTGGAGATTCTAGGTATTACAAGTAATCCAGCGTTTTGGGAGCGTAGTGCTCTGTTAGGGTAACAGGGTAGTATAAGATCTTTTAAATAAAAAGGGGCCTGATTATTTAGAGCTTTGAAAGTGAGAAGAAGGATTTTAAACTTAATTCTAAACTCTATGGGAAGCCAATGAAGGGAGGCCAGAACCGGAGAGATATGATCTCTCTTTCTAGTACCTGTTAAAACTCTAGCAGTGTGAGCGACACACATTGTGGGCTCACATTTCCACAGAGATATGACTGCATGCGTATTGGGGGTGTCACGTCTGGAAGGACAAAGGACTCGAATCTGCAGAAGATAACGGGGAGGTGTGAGATTGGTCTTTTTGTCCCACAGAAGATGCCCCGGAGGGATTTCCGGTTCATCAAGAAATGAGAGACAATGGTGAAGGTTCAAAGGGATGCTTTGTGACTGTATGTTTACTGAAAACACCATGTGACTTGAATTCTGATGCTGGAAACATATAAAAGGGTGATGAGATATGATTCTTTCTCTTTCCTGCTTTGAGAATGCTAGACGATGTGTTCTGTCAATAAAGCTGACTTAAGAACTAAACTCAGCCTCATCATTCGAGCACATCCTCTACACTGGTGACCTACGACAAAGAATGAGCAGACAGAATTCTCCCGAGCGGGGCTCGGCGGAAGCCAGCCTGATGGCCGCCTCCACGATCCGGCTGCCCGATTTCTGGCAGCACAGCCCGCGCTCATGGTTTAGCGCAGTCGAGGCGCAGTTCAACCTCCGGAGAATCTCCAACGACGACACAAAATTCTACCATGTGGTAGCAAAGCTGGACAGCAACACGGTCCAGAGAGTGGAGGATCTGGTTAATCATCCACCAGACAGCGACAAGTACAGCGCATTGAAGGACGCGCTGATCAGCCATTTCACCCCTTCGGTCCAACAGCGAGCAGAAGGGCTCCTGACGTTGACGGAGTCAGAGAACGAGAGACCTGCGGACCTGATGGTGAAGATGCTGAGGCTCAAAGACTCTGAGGATGGCGAATTCATTTTCGCCCACCTTTTCCTTCGAACACTGCCGCCAGCAGTGAGAGTGGCCCTGGCAGAGTCGCCCCGATTGGCCAGGCGAGACTACCATGGGCTGAGCAAAGAGGCACAGTGGCTTGTCGACGCCCACAAGCGGAACGTGGTTTCAGCCGCAGCAGCTAGCCCAGGAACGGCGTCCGGAGACAGCGCAGGTCCAGCGGCCGCGGCGCCAGATGCACCAACGACGGCGGCGATGGGGGCCAGGCGACGCGGAGCGGAGGACGGCCGGTGTTTCTACCACCGCCGTTTTGCAGAGAGAGCGCACAGGTGCGTCCCGCCGTGCAACTTCAAGCGCCAGGGAAACGCCAAGACCGAGGGCCGGTAGCAGCTGTGACCCTCGGCGACGAGAACAAGCTGCTTTACCTGACGGATGCACACTCGGGGAAACAGTTCCTCGTGGACACGGGCTCCCAGCTGAGTTTCGTCACACCCACCTACGCGGAACGGCTGATGCCGTCTAAAGCTCCCTGGGTGTCAGTGTCAGCAGCGAACAGCTCTGCGATTAAAACGTTCGGTGAGAGGACCATGCTTCTGTCCTTACAGGGCCGTTCATTTGAGTGGACATTTATTGTAGCAGCAGTCAGTTTCAACATGTTAGGGGCTGATTTTTTGTGCTCACATGGTTTATTGGTTGACCTTGCTAATAGACGTCTGATTAATGCACTGTCCTTTCATTCTATTCCCTGCACAGCTCAGGTGGCCCCGCCGACTGCACATGCCAGCGTCTCAGCTGCGGGTGGTAAGTTTCACACATTGCTTGCTCAGTTCCCAGCACTCACAGTCCCCACGTTTTCGGCGACGGTGGCTAAACATGGGGTGGAACATTTTATTACCACCACCGGGCCTCCCATTTTTGCAAAAGCTCGGCGCTTGGACCCAGCTAAACTGGCCATCGCGCGCGAGGAGTTCACTAATCTGGAAAAACTGGGTATTGTTAGACGCTCCTAAAGCTCTTGGGCTTCGCCGCTACACATGGTCCCAAAGGCTGACGGCTCGTGGCGACCTTGCGGCGATTTCCGCAGGTTGAACAACGTTTCAGCTCATGACCGCTACCCGATTCCGCACATTCAGGATTTTTCTGTTCATTTGGCGGGGGCGGGCATTTTTTCTAAAATAGACTTGGTGCGCGGTTACTACCAGATTCCAGTGCGCGCGCAAGATGTACCCAAAACAGCGGTCATAACTCCTTTCGGCCTTTTTGAGTTTTTGCGCATGCCTTTTGGCCTCAAGGGGGCCGCGCAGACTTTCCAACGCATGATGGATGCAGTTTTACGCGACCTCCCTTTCGTGTTCGTTTATTTGGACGATATTTTGGTAGCCAGCGCGTCCAAGGGCGAGCACGAAAAACACCTCACAGCAGTTTTTCGGAGGCTGGCAGAGCATGGGTTAATAGTTAACCCAGCGAAGTGCCAGTTTGGGGTGGCGCAGATTGATTTTTTGGGGCATCGCGTTTCGCCAGAAGGAGCGGTTCCTCTTCCAGATAAAGTGCGTGCCATAACGGATTTTCCGCAACCTCAAACGGTCAAGGCACTTCAGGAGTTTCTAGGGATGGTTAATTTTTACAACCGGTTCCTCCCAAGCGCAGCACGGCTCATGCAGCCATTGTACACCGCGTTAAAAAAACAAAAGCCCGCAAATAAAGTTGAATGGTCTCCGGAGCGGGAGCGCGCTTTTGCCCAGGTCAAATCAGCCCTGGCAAACGCAGTTTTGTTAGCGCACCCAGTTCCAACGGCCCGCATGGCGCTCACCACTGACGCTTCCGATGTAGCGGTGGGGGCGGTAGTTGAACAGTTTGTGGCAGGTACCTGGCAACCCCTCGCGTTTTTCAGCAGGACTTTGCGCGATAGTGAGCGTAAATACAGTGCGTTTGACAGGGAGCTTTTGGCCCTACACTTGGCCATCCGCCGTTTTCAGTTCTGGTTAGAGGGGCGACGTTTCACCGCGTTTGTGGATCATAAACCGCTAACGTTTGCGATGGCCAAAATTTCAGAACCCTGGTCAGGCCGACAACAAAGGCAACTAGCCGGTTGCCTTTAGTTAGTACCGGTAGTAGACGGTTATGCTGTTTCATTCCATCTAGCAACAATGCTCTGCACTGTGTGTGTTTATATATTTACATATTTATTCCATCTAGCTACAATGCTCAGCACTGGGTGTGTTTATATTTATATATCTACATATTATTCCATCTAGCTACATTGCTCCGCACTGTGTGTGTTTACATACTTGCACATTTATTCCACCTAGCTGCAATGCTCCGTACTGTGGGTGTTTATATATTTACATATTTATTCCATCTAGCTACAATGCTCTGCACTGTGTGTTCATATATTCATATATTTATTCCATCCAGCTACAATGCTCTGCACTGTGTGTCTGTGTGTGTGTGTATATATATATATTTTATAGTAATATGTACATATGTATATTAGCTGCTCTTGCTTGCTTGTTTTTTTCTTGCCTTCTGATTGTTGCTCTGAGTGTTGCTATCCCTGTGCTGTTGCAATCCTGGAATTTCCCCGTTGTGGGACTAATAAAGGCTTATCTTATCTTATCTTATCTTAGCCGCAATATCGGAGTTCACTACTGATATTCAGCATGTCGCGGGTAAACACAATGTTGTGGCAGACTGTCTCTTGCGCGCGGTAGCACCACTAAGCCCCATGGGGGCAGACTCTGTAGCCGTGGCCGCGGGCCCGGGCAGCGACGTGGGAGCGCGCGCAGCCCCGGTCTGTGTAGGGTTAGATTATGCAGCCATGGCTGCGGAGCAGGTTAACGACGCGGACGTGCGCGCGCTCCAGTCTGGACCAACAGGGTTAAGGCTGGAGCACAGGGAGCAACAAAGTGGTATGCCCCCCACTAATCTGCGATGTCTTCACGGGACGGCCCTGCCCCGTGGTGCCAGCCGTGTGGCGTCGCTGCGTTTTTGACTCGGTCCATTCTCTCGCGCACCCGGGGGTGCGTGCATCAATTAAGTTGGTGGGGGAGAAATTTGTTTGGCCCGGGTTGCGCAAACAGGTCAAGGAATGGGCGGCAGCCTGCGTAGCGTGTCAGCGAGCCAAAATACACAGACACACTAAGGCTCCGTTGGAACCTTTCCACATCCCCGCTAAGCGTTTTGATCACGTGCATGTTGACTTGGTGGGCCCGCTCCCATTATCACACGGGCACACACATCTTTTGACGATGGTGGATCGCACCACGCGTTGGCCAGAGGCGATTCCTCTGACATCAACCACAGCGGAAGAAGTTGCGCGAGCATTTTTAGCAGCGTGGGTTGCGCGTTTCGGTGTACCGTCGGACATAACGTCTGACAGGGGTCCCCAATTTATTTCCGAACTATGGTCATCGATGGCCCGCAGCTTGGGGGTGAAGATTCATCGCACTACCGCGTATAACCCCCAGGCTAATGGTTTATGCGAATGCTTTCACAGGTCATTGAAAGCAGCCCTCAGAGCGTCGCTGACGGATACAAATTGGGTGGACAAACTTCCATGGGTTTTATTGGGGTTGCGTTCTGCACCGAAGGAAGATTTGCATGCTTCCCCGGCTGAATTAGTTTTTGCACAACCTCTCCGTTTGCCGGGGGAATTTCTCCCCGATAATCCCGCACCAAATGGCCCCCCTGCTCAGCCGTGGCAGAGCGACTCGGGAGCAAACACGCTCCCTGGCCCGGTCCATCACAGTTTCCCACACGTTTTTGTGCCAAAGGCTTTAAAAAATGCAGAGTTTGTTTTTGTTAGACATGATGCTCAGCGTCCAAGTTTGCGGCCGTTTTATGACGGACCGTTCAGAGTGCTGGAGACCGGGCAGAAGCATTTTCTGCTAGATTTAGGGGGCAGAAGGGAGTTGATTTGCATAAACAGGCTCAAACCCGCTTTTGTTTTGGCTGATGAGGAAGTGCAGCTCGCGAGGCCCCCCCGCCGTGGCAGGCCGCCGAGAGGACATTCTCCAGAATCTTCACAGAAAGGTGCTAACAGCTTTAATCCACAGATGCAGAGAGATGTAGCAGGGGCAGCAAAGCCAGGTTGCAGCAGATTCAGCAGAAGGTTAAAACCCAGGCAGTTGGTGGATTGATTAGCGATATATGGAGTGTTTTGTGTTTTTCTTTTTTTTTATGCCATGCAGGTTTTGCCCTTACTAGACGTTTGGGGGGGGGGGGGTAGTGTGGGCGACACACATTGTGGGCTCACATTTCCACAGAGATATGACTGCATGCGTATTGGGGGTGTCACGTCTGGAAGGACAAAGGACTCGAATCTGCAGAAGATAACGGGGAGGTGTGAGATTGGTCTTTTTGTCCCACAGAAGATGCCCCGGAGGGATTTCCGGTTCATCAAGAAATGAGAGACAATGGTGAAGGTTCAAAGGGATGCTTTGTGACTGTATGTTTACTGAAAACACCATGTGACTTGAATTCTGATGCTGGAAACATATAAAAGGGTGATGAGATATGATTCTTTCTCTTTCCTGCTTTGAGAATGCTAGACGATGTGTTCTGTCAATAAAGCTGACTTAAGAACTAAACTCAGCCTCATCATTCGAGCACATCCTCTACAGCTGCAGCATTTTGGATCAAGTGAAGACTTTCTAAAGATGTTTTAGGACAACCTGATAATAAAGAGTTACAATAATCTAATCTAGAGCGAACACAAGTGTGGGTCAGTTTCTCAGCATCACTCTTGAAGGCAGGCAGGACTGAAGAGCAAGAATATTTATTAAACGAGCCAATAAAGACAGCTCAGGGGCTGACAGCTGTATGGCAAACAACATGGGAGCGGGAGGGAAAATGCTGTGATGTCCCAACAATGAGCAACAGAAAATGACAGCTTAAATAGGGAGCAAATAATTAGCTAAACACAAGACAGCTGAGACTGGTTAAGGGACTTAAGCCTGCTTCATGCTACACCTCTGCTGTCCGCACACGTGTAACCGGAAACCTCGGGTGACAAAATTTACATCTTTGTCTCCACTCCGCTAGTGTCTGGAGTGCTCGACCGCGGACAACCGCGTGCAGCCCAAATTTTGTGACCGCGCCGCCTGCCCACGACCTGAACGCGTTGAAAAGTGCATGCGGAAGATTGAACATCCCATTCACGAGGTGGCGATATTGACACAGCATACATCAGTAGACGAAGAAGACAACGAGGAAGCGGAAAACGAGAATAAAAATATGCATGAATCATACATACTGTACATTCTTTCACAGCGGCAGCAGCATCTTCGTGGAAAAGGACTGAAAACAGCAGACATGGGACTCTATATTTGAAGAGAAACTTTGTGAAGAAGTCTGCCGTTTCTTCCTTGGTGAAAATCCTGGTACATCAGCACCTTGGCGCTACCAATCGGGCGTTAGTGAAACTACAAATGATGGTTGTGCACACGCGTCAACCGCTTGGCTTGGGTAGTTGAAAAAAGTGAGCATGAACAGTGCTGCGTGCATGTCAGGCCATCCAAAGCGTACACAGAGCAAAGTGGACTAGAGGGGAAATGCAGCATGAAGCAGGCTTTAAAGTAAAACAGAAGATCATATGATAGAACAGGAAACGAAACCACAACAAAACTGGGAAGAACAAACCTGGAAGTACTTCATAATAAAAGCAAACCTTAGAACCAAGAAGAGATAATGAATGAAATCAGAACACCACAAAACAAAACAAAAACTGGGAGAATATGTGGTAGAACAGTGATCAATGATAAAAACGCAACTTAAAGGGTGGGGCATGTTCACCAGAACATGTCCCCCATGACATCATCTATAGCACAGACAGCATTTCTCTCTTTGCAGGATAATAAGGGAAAACCTCTAATGGCAGTGGGTGATATTTTTCTCGTGTGTGGTATAGTTGTGTAGCATTGATTTTGTTCAGTTACTTTTTTAAATAATGCAATTATTTGTCTCCATCACAATGGAGATGGAATACAGTCGAAAACAGATGTGTCATGGTCTTAGGATCATGCCCACACTTTGTGTTTATTTTGGTCTCTTTGTGTTTATTACCTCCGCCAGGCCGAAAGGCCAGGAGGAGGTAATGTTTTTGCCGGGGTTTGTCTGTGTGTTTGTCTGTGTGTTTGTCTGTTTGTCTGTCTGTCTGTTTGTCTGTTGGTTAGCAAGATAACTCAAAAACTTTTGGACGGATTTCAATGAAAATTTCAGGCGTTGTTGGAAATGGTACAAGGAAGAACTGATTAAATTTTGGGGATGATCCGCATCACCGTCTGCATACAGGAATTTTTTAAAGCATTTTTCCACACTGTGACATACGGCCATTTTCAACATGTGCGCAGGCGCAATGGAGGGCGCTGGGCGTCGTGTCTGACCAACACAAACTCCACCTTCTTCAACGTTTTAGCCACAAAAGCATGCGGAAAACACTGCTGGCCTGGGCCCGCCAGCATGCCTGTGCCAGCCATAGGCGCTGCGCACATTGCGCTGGTCGTCGTGTCTGACCAACACAAACTCCGCGTTCTTCAACGTTTTAGGCACAAAAGCACACGGAAAACACTGCTGGCCTGGGCCCGCCAGCGTCCCTGTTTTTGCGCCACGCTGCAAAACCTGACACGGCCACCTGTCCGCCGCCCGATTATTTGCCACAAATTCCCCGCCCAGCTATAGGCGCTGCATAAAAACGACCTCTCTGCCGGGGAAGATTCTAAATTCTGTTTTGCCGCGGAGCGCAACCCCAATATAATATAAAACCCACGGCAACCTGTCTAACCAATCTGCATCCGTCAGTGGAGGAGATGGACACACCAACACTTCAGTTTATTACCTCCGCCAAGGAGGCAATGCTTTTACTACCGTAAAACGGGGCTATAAGGGACGGCGGGGTAATATGGGACACTTTTCTAAATGTAATTCTGCTTTTTTAATTTTGCTTCCGCCTAGATTTGATGAAGGATTCATGGATATTTGACAATAACAACACAACTCAGCGTCCTGCTCAAAATAAAAAAAGCAGAATTACATTTAAAACATTTCCCAGAAAAGTGTCCCTTATTAACCCGCCGTCCCTTATAGCCCCATTTTACACTACTGAACCACTAATCCTATCACTATCACATTGATTGTCATTCATTAATTGTCTGTTTATTGCACTGTCCATGTCAAATAAACAAATAATCATTGTGAATCCAATTGCTAGTCATATCTTTTCATGCTCAGGGAATCTGAAAACGTACACACAAACACTGTATGGGGGGAACTGTGCCGCTTGGCGGAGGTCTGCGCTCTCCGAGTGCTTTTCTAGTTATTATGATTATTTGCCTGTGTTTTATCGTCTTTGTCTCCCCTGGGTCCTCTGTAATCATTAATGTCTTCCCTGGTCCTCAGTCTGTTATGTCATCCCCATTACCAGTTGTTATTGTTCTATGTCCCCCCTTGGTCATCCGTGTAAGTCTTGTGTGTGTGCGTGTTCCCTGCACTCGTTTGCCTATCCCTCTCAGCCTCTCGTGTCTTCGTAGTCATAGTTACTTCTCCTCATGCGTTGCTGTTTAGTCTGTGTTCCCTTGATTATCTGTTTCCCTATAGTATACTATGTCCTCTTCTGCATTCATTTTGTGTGGCGTCACACCATGGATTTCCCTCTGACTTCTACTTCATGTGATTTTGCCTAACGAGTGCCTGTATTTCTGAGTTTTCAGCCTCTCATGGCTTGCTTTATGTTCAGCCCCCGTGCTGGTTTAATTTTATGTTTTTGGGAGAATAAGCCTGAGTTAAATCAAGGTCCTGCCTACTTAAGAGTCTGTCATTTCCTGCCGGTCAGAGGTTGTCCATGACAGAATAACGCCACCAGTTGACTCTGCAGGCACGGACTTCAGTGTTTTCAGCTTGGAAGAGGAGTGTTGGGTTGCGGGCTTGATAGAGGACAGTCACCAGCAAGCTCCAGACACAGCACCCAAATGCTCTCAAGCTCATCTCTGGTGATTTTAACCATGCTTCCCTGTCCTCCACTCTGCCCACTTTCACCCAGTATGTCACGTGCTACATCAGAGACAATAAAACACTGGACTTACTTTATGCAAACACCAGGGAGGCTTACACCTCATCACCCCTTCCCCCCCTTAGAAGATCTGATCACAACCTGGTCCACCTCCTGCCTGTGTACAAACCCCTGGCACACAGACAACCTCCTGCTACCCACACAGTGAAAATATGGTCCGAGGAGGTGGAGGACGCTCTGAAGGACTATTTTGAATCTACTGTGTACTGGGATCAATATGGTGAGGATGTTGACGGCCTCACACACACCATCATAGACTATATCAACGTCTGTGTGGAGAACACCATTCCCACCAAGACCATACGATGTTTCTCAAACAACAAACCCTGGTTCAACCCTGAGATAAAAGCACTGCTGAAGGAGAAGAAAAGGATCTTCAGGTCGGAAAGCAAGGAGGAGCTGAAGTCTGTACAGAGGGAGCTAAGGAGGAAGATTAGAGAGGGGAAGAACAGTTACAGGAAGAAGATGGAGGATAATCTGAAGCAGAATGATGTCAGCGGTGTCTGGAGAGGCCTCAAAACTATTTCTGGGCACCAGAATACCTTCTTCCAGGCCGTGGGGGGTAGTGAGTGGGTGAACGACCTGAACCTGTTCTTTAACAGGTTTAACCAACCGTCCTCTTCTCCGCCTGCCCACCAACCCCTGCTGCCTCCACCTTCATCTAGTCCCACTGTCCATTGCCCTCCCTCCACCCCACCTTACATCCCCCAGCTCTCAGTGCACATCCCTTGCTGTTTTTCCCCTCACAGACTCAACCCCCCCCCCACAGCACACAGCCCCCCTGCGACAGTCTGTCCCTCACTAAGACCTAGGTGAGAGCTGAGCTGATGAAGATCAAGGCAAGGAAGGCTGCAGGTCTGGACGGCATCAGCTTGAGGCTCCTCAAGTTCTGTGCAGACCAGCTATGCAGGAGGACCACATCTTCAGCCTGAGCCTGAAGCTAGAGAGGGTACCACAGCTGTGGAAAACATCCTGCGTGGTACCCGTGATGAAGACTCTGGACCCCAAGGACCCGAACAGCTACAGACTAGTGGCCCTCACATCACACCTGATGAAGACCCTGGAGAGGCTGCTCCTCACCCATCTCCGCCCCCTGGTAGGACCAGTGATGGACCCACTTCAGTTCGCCTACCAACATGGAACAGGGTGGCTGTGGCACAGGTGTAGTGTGGCCGACTACTGATTGGAGGGTCAGGGGTTCAATTCCAGCTCTGTATGCAGTCTGCAGTTGAAATGTCCTTGTGCAAGACACTGAACCCCCAGTTGCTCCTGGTAGGTCAGGCCAGCGCCGGTGTATGGCGGCTCTGCCACCATCAGTGTGTGAATGTGTGTGTGAATGGGTGAATAGCAGGATCTATAAAGCGCTTTGGTAATCTAGAGATGAGAAAAAGCACTATATACAGTAAATGAACGCCATTGACCATTTTACCATTGATAAGGGTGGAGGATGTAGTGATCTTCCTTGTACATTGTTCTCTGTCCCACCTGGAGAAGCCTGGGAGCACTGTGAGGATCATGTTCTTTGATTTCTCCAGTGCTTTCAATACCATCCAACCAGTGATCCTGAGGGACAAGCTGCTGTGTGCAGGGGTGGACCAGCACCTGTCATTGTGGATCCTGGATTACCTCACAGACTCACTACAGTATGTGAGAACCCAGGACTGTGTGTCTGACACCATCATCTGCAGTATGCCCCCCACCCCCAGGGAACGGTTCTGGCTCCCTTCCTGTTCACCCTCTACAGTGCTGACTTGACACACAACACAACACACTGCCATCTACAGAAGTTCTCTGATGACTCTGCGATTGTCAGCCTCATCTCCGAGGGGGATGACGCAGAGTACAGAAGACTTATCCAAGACTTTGTGGACTGGTGCCTTGTGGAACTGCCTCCAGATCAATGCGAGGAAAACCAAGGAATTGGTTGTGGACTGCTGCAGGCATGGGTAACCCCTCACAGTACTGATAAACATCCAGGGAACAAACATTGAGATGGTGACATCTCACAAGTACCTGGGTGTTCACCTGAACAATAAACTGGACTGGTCACACAACAAGAAGGGGCAGCGCAGGCTGTTCTTCCTGAGGAGACTCAGGTCTTTTGGAGTGTGGGGGGCACTTCTGAAGACCTTTTGTGATTCTGTGGTGGCATCAGCCTTTACGTAGGGAGTGGTATACTGGGGCAGTGGCATCATGGCAGCCAACAGGAAGAGACTGAACAAGCTGATCAAAAAAGCCAGCTCTGTTCTGGGACAATGCCTCTACCCAGTGGAGGAGCTAAGAGAGAGGAGAACAGTGGCTAAGCTGTTACCTCTGCTGGAGTCCGAGTCCATGTGGAACACGCTGAATGCACTGAGGAGCTCATTTAGCAGTAGGCTGTACCATCCTAAGTCCTCAAGGGAGAGGTTCCGCAGGTCCTTCCTACCTGCTGCTGTCAGACTTTACAATCTAGCCGGTGCTGAAAAAAAACAAAAAAAAAAAACAAAAACAAGATGGCGCCCACAGCGGCCGCCATGGTGTATCGCTGCCCTTTAATTTTTATAATTTGTCTGTTTTTGTTCACTGATTGTGCATCTGCCGGTTCATACACCCGTGAAGAACTACTAAATATCAGGACTCTCACCCCCATGGACCTTCTTCCAGTTTTTTTAGCTCCTGCCGCTGATCTGATCCATTGTTTGGCCAAAAAAGCAAGACGGCGGAAAAGAGGGAAGAGAGGAGGGATTCTCGCTCGGCTACGAAAAAGAGGCTCGCGAACAGCCTTGCCTGGCATATTTCTATCCAATGCCAATTCTCTCCTGAACAAGGTAGAAGAATTAAGACTGCTGATGCGTTTCAAGGACCTCGCTTCCTCGTCTGTCATCTGCTTCTCTGAGACCTGGCTTAATGAGAACATTCCAGATAGCGCGATCAGCCTCGAGGGTTTCCAGCTGATTCGTGCTGACCGCGTCACAGAGCTGTCCGGTAAGTCTATCGGAGGAGGAGTGTGCTTCTATATTAACAACAGCTGGTGCTCTGATGTAACGGTGATTTCCAAACACTGTTCTCCCGCCCTGGAATTTCTTTTCATTAACTGCAAGCCATTTTATTCCCCGCGGGAGTTTGCCTCATTCATTCTCGTCGCTGTGTACGCCCCTCCTGACGCGGACACGCGCGAAGCTCAGCGCGTGCTCGCAGATCACATCCAACTTACGGAGCGGAACTTTCCAGACTCCCTGGTTATCGTGGTGGGCGATTTTAACCAGAGCAATCTGAGTCACGAGCTCCCCCGCTACAAACAGTGTATTAAATGTCCAACCAGAGGAAATAACACGCTAGATCACTGTTACACTTCAGTAAAGGACGCATATCGCGCTGTTCCCCGCGCAGCGCTGGGACTATCTGATCACGTGATGGTTCACCTCATCCCCACATACAAACAAAGACTGAAACTCACTAAACCTGTTGTGACCACCACAAAGAAATTGACCAGTGAAGCTGGAGAGAAACTGAACACATGCATGGAAATAACTGACTGGGACATGTTTAAAAGAGCCACACATGATCTTAATGAGTACACATACACTGTGAACTCATATATCAACTTCTGTGAAGAGCACATTCTCCCATCGCGCACCAGGATAAGATATTCTAATGACAAGCCTTGGTTCACAGCTAAGCTCAGACGGATCAGGAAGGAGAAGGAAGCAGCGTTGAAAAGTGGAGACAGGGACTGCTACAGGGAGGTCAAATATCGGTTTAACAGAGAGCTGAGGAGAGCTAAATCTGTATATTCTGAGAGACTCCAGCAGCAGTTCACTGCTAATGACTCGGCTTCTGTGTGGAGAGGACTGAGGCAAATCACCAACTATCGGCCTCAGGCTTCTAAAGGTCAGGATGACAAAGCCCTTTGTCAAAGACTGTCCCAACACTATGCCCGTTTTGACACCTCGTCAGCTGTGTCCAACTCACCCACTCCACCCAGCTCCTCTGCCTCCTCAGCCCCTAATTCATCAAGAGCGGTCCCCCCCTCCTCCTCCTCCTCCTCCCCCCCTCCCCTTGTCATCAGTGAGCAGGACGTGCACAGACAGTTCTCCAGACTGAACCCGCGCAAGGCCCCCGGGCCGGACGGTGTGTCTCCCTCCACCCTGAGACACTGTGCGAAAGAGCTGGCTCCTGTCTTCACAGACATTTTTAACACCTCCCTTAAGCAATGTCACGTGCCGACCTGCCTCAAATCCTCCACCATCATCCCTGTCCCCAAGAAGCCACGGATTACTGGACTTAACGACTACAGACCTGTAGCGCTCACCTCTGTAGTCATGAAGTCCTTTGAGCGCCTGGTCCTGTCTCACCTCAAGTCCATCACCACACCCCTCCTAGACCCGCTGCAGTTTGCCTACCGTGCTAACAGGTCTGTGGACGACGCAGTCAACCTGGCCCTCCACTCCATCCTGCAGCACCTGGACTCCCCGGGAACCTACGCCAGGATTCTGTTTGTGGACTTCAGCTCCGCATTCAACACCATCCGCCCCGATCTGCTCCAGGACAAGCTGTCCCTGCTCAACGTGCCTGACTCCCTCTGCAGGTGGATCACCGACTTCCTGACGGACCGGAGACAGCATGTGCGGCTGGGGAAGTCTGTCTCAGACTCTGTTAGCATCAGCATTGGATCACCCCAGGGCTGTGTACTTTCCCCCCTACTCTTCTCCCTTTATACCAACTCCTGCACCTCCTCCCACCAGTCTGTTAAGCTGATTAAGTTTGCGGACGACACCACCCTCATCGGGCTCATCTCCAACGGTGACGAGTCCGCCTACAGGGAAGAGGTGGCCCAGCTGGTGTCCTGGTGCAGCCATAACAACCTGCAGCTGAATGCTCTGAAGACAGCGGAGATGATTGTGGACTTCAGGAAAGTCACATCCCCCCTGCCCCCCCTCACCATCACAGGCTCTCCCATCACCTTTGTAGATTCCTTCCGCTTCTTGGGCACCACCATCACCCGAGACCTCAAATGGGAGCCAACCATCAGCTCCCTCATCAAAAAGGCCCAGCAGAGGATGTTCTTTCTGCGGCAGCTGAGGAAGCTCAAGCTACCCACCAAGATGTTAGTGCAGTTCTACACGGCCATCATCGAGTCCATCCTCACCTCCTCCATAACTGTGTGGTACGCAGGAGCCACTGCCAGGGACAGACTAAGGCTGCAGCGCGTCGTGCGCACTGCTGAGAAGGTGATAGGCTGCAAGCTCCCATCTCTCCAGGACCTGTACATCTCCAGGACCCGGAGGCGTGCTGGCCGGATCATAGCCGATCCTTCACATCCTGGTCACGTGCTGTTTGCCCCCCTCCCCTCAGGTAGAAGGCTTCGGTCCATTCGGACTAAAACCTCCCGGCACATGAACAGCTTTTTCCCCTCTGCCATCAGACTGCTGAACACTAAGTGACTTTTGACTCTCGTGCACTATGTACAGCAGCTCAACCAGACTCATGTCAATCATCACTGTTTTTCTGTTGCATTATTGACTGCACTATGTGGTACTTCACATTATCTGCTACATGCTAATTTTTTAAAACTGCCTTGACTAGTACTACTCATTATTACTAGTATTATTATTATTATTATTTATTATTACTTATTTTTTTACACTTATTGCACGTTTCTAGTCCTTTAGTTTTTTAGTTTATCCCTTTTTCTCATTATGTTTTTAATGTTGCAGCATGGCACCGAGACAAATTCCTAGTTTGTGTATCACATGAACAATGGCAATAAACCTGATTCTGATTCTGATTCTGATTCTGATTCTGGTGCTGTTCATAGAGGCCGTATTAAACATCACAACTTAGCACAATAGAGATCATCCCCTCCAATACACAACGGATACAATTACAATTATTATCAAGGGTGGCAACAACACTGTTCATTCAAATGTGAAATATCCTGTCTGGGTCCATATTTATTTTTTGCTGGGTAGTTTCACTAACTGTAATGCTGTTGATACCATTGAGCTGCAATGCTCCTGCACTGTGTATATAACTGTGTACCGAGGGTGTGGAGGGTGAAACTGGGCATCCTAGCAGAACTAAAAACAATATCTGTCACAGGTCTGTGATGGACCACTCCCAGTTACTCGGGGTGAGACTGGACATCCTGGCAGATAAGCACATCTGTCACAAGGTCTGTGGTGGACTTTTGCCAGTCGGTGCATTGTGACATGTACTACACAAAGAACAGAGATCAACAAACCTATCATCTGGTCAGTCACTGCAATAGATACTGGAGTCAGTTTGTCTTGGCCTGTCCTTTCCACTGATAATACCTCTATCTGCCAAGAATGTGCCACTAGTCCAGCAAAAGCTAGCGGTGCTCAAATACATTGCAAGCAGTTTCATGAAATGGTCAGTCAGAGAGCAAATCATACCGGCTTGGACGTCACCCGGGTTAACAAGGTCAGAAGTTCCTGGCAGCAGAAGGAGAAGGACAGAGCTGCGTGGAGGAATCTGATCAGACCTAAATGAAACTGTCATCGTTGCCCCCGACAGACTGCTATGATGATGATGATGATGATGATGATGATGATGATGACATATGTATATTTATTTATTTACTGCTTTGGCTAACCAACTCATCTAGGGGCGGCTGTGGTGCAGGTGTAGTGTGGCTGACTATCGGAAGGTGAGGGGTTTGATTCCTGCTCTGTCTACAGTCTGCATGTCAAAGTGTCCTTGACTAAGACACTGAACCCCCAGTTGCTCCTGGTGGGTCAAGCCAGCACCTGTCTGAATGTGTGTGTGAATGGGTGGATAGCATGATCTGTAAAGTGCTTTGGTCATCCAGAGATGAGTAAAATGTGCTATATACAGTAAGTGAACACCATTTACCATTTCGTCGTCGGCCTCCGTCGGTCTATGATGACCATGGAAGAGAATCCTAAACGTCTACTCTGCTGGAACAGCACCGCCTGTGGCTGAACTGGCCGATGCGCACCGGTGTTCTACCTTCCAGCGTTGGGCGTTGGTAGGATTCAAGCCTGGGCAGGAAGATATGGAGGACAAGATGTTACCCATGCAGCATGTCCCCCCTCTCCACGTCACTGATGAATCCAAAGGAACAGCAGGGCTGCTATAGTTTGGCACCAGCGCCGTCGCAGGAGCTGCCAGAACAATGTTGAGCACAACAGAGAACTGCCTTAGGGGCTCCGACTCCAGATTTTTCCTCAGGGTTGACTCCCGAAGCCTTTCCCGTGACCGGGTGTGCCGCAAGGCAGCAGAGGTTTGAAATCAGGGTTTACCTTCCCCTAGATGGGCTACCTTCCAAGGTTGATGAGCCACCATCTACCCGAAGCATGTGGTTTTAAGGCGCCAGAGATTCGCCCTCGCCCCTTCTCCTATTAGTAAAAGCAGTTCCGCCATGCTTAGAGACTAAACCACACGGGCAGGCTAGGAATTGGACTTAGTTGTCAGAGGCTTTTCGAGATGCACGCCGTAAGGAGCATTTTATGAGCACTGGGAGCTTAACCCCAGTGCCGCTCCTGGCTATGACAACCTTGGAACCATCTTACCATTTATTATCTTATTTACTATTGCTCTGAGTGCTACTATCCCTGTGCTTCTGTAATCCTGGAATTTCCCCATTGTGGGACTAATAAAGGCTTATCTTATCTTATTGGTGGCGCCCAGGCTTCCCGCACTCTCGAGCCAGTCCTGAAGTACCTGGATGGTGCAGTGGAATTGATAGAGGCGTTCCCCAGCCTGCTGAACTATCCAGGACTGACCGAGTTCCTCTCCTCCATTCCTTATATGCAACGGTTGCTCTGGCTACCAGTGAGAAGCTCTTCTTCCCCTGTACCTGCGCTGACGGGGACACACTCCCAGGTGCAGACATCCGCCACTTCTCATTTGGCTACGAGACGCTCTCCAAGCCGCTCTTCAGCTCGGATAGCTCCACCACCACCTGTAACTCCCCTGCCTGCTGCCTCCATGCCATGCCGGATGACCCCGTTGTCTGTCAAATCGGGTTTGTTGCATCGGGGCCCCAGTTTTCTGTCAACAATTAAGATGAGGAGGCGTGCCGGCAGGTTTCGATTGCACAAACTGAGTTAAGATTGGAGTACAAACCCTGGCTTCTCCTGGAGTTTGTGCCCCTGCTTGACTGGAACCAGCTGGTTATGGGAGACTTACCTGCTCCAGCATCTTGCTACCAACCAGCCGCAGTTCTTTGTGGGATTTTGGCAGCCACCCGACAAGAAACGCCTGGTCCATCTCAGGCAACAAGAGCAGAACAGCCGAACAGGCAAGTACATACTCCTCATTTTTTTCATCATCTTAATTAGATGTCTTGCCTTGTTCCAGGTGAAGGGTCTCAGTGGCAGCCACCAACCGCTGAGCCCCCACCACCTGTTCCTGCTGTCATCCCTGTGTGTTCACCTTCACCTATCCTTGCCCTGTCTCCTCTGCCTGAGGTTGCCGCCCCGTCGGAGGTGATGGTCTCCTCCATGGCCACGCATGCTGGAGAACTCCCCTGCAACTACTCCTGGTCTGCCAGTTCCCGTTTCCACACTTGAAGCCCCTCCAGCAGCAGCTGTTCCCAGGCATGAGTTCCAAGTAGCTGTTGTTTCAAAGGAGGGTGCTCCATCGCCAGCATCAGGCTCCATGTCAGGGGTTTTGACTGCTCCTGCCACCATGCCTGGACCTCCAACGCCAGCCCCACATTGCTCTGTGCCTCCAATACTGGCCCCACATCACTCTGTGCCTCCAGCACTGGCCCCGCATCGCTTGGTGCCCCCAGCGCCAGTGCCACGTCTCTCGGTATCCACAGTGCTGGCTCCATGTCACTCGGTGTCCCCAGCACCGGCTCCACATCATTCTGTGCCCCCAGTGCCGGCTCTACGTCATTCTGTGCCCCCAGTGCTGGCTCCACGTCGTTCTGTGCCCCCAGTGCTAGCTCCACATTGTTCTCTGCCCCCAGTGCCGGCTCCTCATTACTCTCTGCATCCTGTCCCAGCTCCACAACGTGATCCAGCTCTGGTGTCCCCGTCTGATGCCCCAACAGCAGTTTTTCCATCAGGGTCTTTCCCAGCGAAGAAGCAGGAGTTAAGGCAATTCCTCTTTATTTCTCCTACACCTATTTGAGAGGTCTTGTCTTGCTCCTGGTTGGGAGACCCAGTTGCAGTTCCCATCTGCCTCTGAGCTTTCCCCGCCGAGCTCTTCTGCTGGTGGTTTTGTTATGGTCCAGATGCCGACCTGTGTTTCTTCCTGTCTGAGAGGGCTGCATCAGGGATGGCGGAGCACTTTTTGACCCCTGCAGTCTCAGTGACCAGCGCACCCCAACCATCATTTCCAGAGGTTGGTGCACCTCCACCTGTCGTTCCTGAGGTCGATGCACCTCAGTTGCTGGACCCTGAGTTCAGAGCTCTGCAGCAGCTGTTTCCCAAGTCCAATTCCCCTGCGCTGCAGGCCCCTCAGGTACTGTTCCCAGAGCAAAAAGCTCCTATGTTGTTTCCAGAGCAAAAAGCTCTTATGTTGTCTCCTGAGCAAAAAGCTCCTATGATAGGGGTCACCAACATGTGGACTTTGGTCCTGATCCAGACCCTGAGAGACCTCCATCTGGACCCCTGAGCTTTTTGATACAATTTGGGGAAAAGGGAGGCTGTTTTATTTTGGTGGGGAAAGAAGTGGAAAAAGCGGAACTGAATTGCTGCATTGGCAACCACCTGACAGATTATGGCATGAGCCCTTGGGCGCTCTCCTCCTGCTGCAGACTCCCCTCTTCACTGTTCCATGAACATTACTCTCTGCAGAGCCTCTGTGGCTCCAACCGCTCCAGAGAGTCAGTGGGTTGCAAAATCAGGGTTGCTGCGGTTGCCCCCCAACACACACACACACAAGGCCGACAGCCAAGACATCCACCCTGGACAGACCTTTCAGGTCTGTACCCACAAAGAGAAGCGCTGTTGTGACGTTGAATGTATTTACCTTCGCTGGTATCACTTAAAACCTCAGTAACATGATTAACATTGTAGATAGGCAAAACATAATTTTGTTCTACTTTACATGACTGGCTATATGGACTGAATGACAACAGAGGTGGCTTCTTCTTCTTCTAAAAGCTCCGATGTTTACTGTTGAGATTAAAAAAAAGTTGAAGGAATTCTGTTGTGTAGAACTGTATCTTGTGTTCTGGAATTATATTTTGTGTCCTTTTTTGTATCAGCTTGAAGCAGTTTTTTCTGCGCTGAAAATATTATATCAAGGTGGACTTTTTGTGAATTTTTTTTTTTTAGATTATTAATCTTTTTTTTTTTTTTTATTTAAGTTTTTGTAAAGGGTATACAGGTCGTTACAGCAATGCATTGTTTACATTTTCATCACATGTTCCCTTATTTTCTGATATCTGACAACATTGGAAGATTAATTCTTACAACCCCCCCTTTTTTTTTTTAAAGTGAAAGAAAAAGTGAAATTAAGGAGAAAAAAACAAAAAAAAAACAAAAAAAAAACAAACAAACCAGCAAAAAACAAACAAAAAGAAAAAGTAAGTAAATAAAGGTAAAAGAGCATCTGAGTAGCGTTGGAACAAAGAGCGGAACCATTATTGAAATGGTATTTGTCAAAGATTGGATCTAATGGAAGACACATATGCGATCCAGGGTTGCCAAAAGTTCATGAACCCATCCATGTCCTGTCTCAGTGCGAATGTCAACTTTTCCATCGAGTAAATGTCTTGGATCACATTAATCCAATCTTCAGGTGTAGGACAGTCCTTCAACATCCATTTTTTAGTTAGAGCTTTTTTGCTTGCCAATATTAAAACATTGAATAAGTATTTTTCTCCTCGTCTTTCCAGTGAGTCCGGTAGTAAACCCAAATACAAAGTTACAAAAGAAAAGGGAACTGTTATTTTGAATATTTTCCCCAATATTGTCTGTACATTGGTCCAGTATTGGTGGATAACTGGGCATGACCAAAACACATGAAAATGATTTGCAGTCTTTTCACCACACAAGCGCCAACAGTTCAATCCCTTATGGGTAAATTTGTTTTGTGCAGGTGTTCTGAAAAATCTTACCAAGTTTTTCCATCCAAATTCTCTCCACTGCAGGGATGAGGTACTTTTCCATTGCTGTTTATTTAGCTTTTCCCATATTTCCAGTTGTAAAGTGAAATTCCCCTCTTTTTCCCATCTCTCTTTTATATAAGATGTGTTGTCTCCTTTTAAGTCTTGAAGACCTTGGTATATTTTAGAAATGTATCTGATCCCTGGGATCCCTTTATATGCCATTAAGAAGACCTTCAGAACACCTGACTGGGCCCTTTCCAAAACCTCCTTTTTAAGTATATTGTTTATGTGGTGTCTAAGCTGGAAGAACCTGTAAAGGTCTTGATTTATTAGGCCTTGTTTTTTCAAATCTTCAAAACTTCTTAAGATTTGCCCTTTAAAAAAATCGTAATATTTTATCAGCCCTTTCTCCTTCCACTTTTTAAATCTGGTGTCTGTTTTATTAGGAGTAAAGTCCTGATCATAGGCAATCCATTGCAGAAGTCGATAGGGCTCTTTAGTTTGATTCTCTCTGACTATCTTAAACCAAATTTTTAGCGGGGTCTCTATCCACGGGTTAGTGTTATTCAAAAGCTTAGGTAAGGCATTGTTTCCTATTATCGCCTGTAGGGGGATGTCACTTGTTATTTGGCATTCGATCTCCTTCCATTGTGCAGTGTAGACTGGGTTACATATCTCTACTAAAGTTTTAATTTGTACGGCTTTAAAGTAGTCCCTGATATTTGGCAGCGCGAGCCCACCTTTGTCTTTGTTTAGCTGTAGGGTTCTATATCTGATTCTAGGTCTCTTGCCCTGCCATATGAATCTTGAGATCCTTCTGTCCAGCTCCTGCCATGTTTTTTTGGGAGGTTCTACCGGTATTGTTTGGAAAAGGTATAGAAGACGTGGAAGTATATTCATTTTGACTGCTTCAATTCTTTGTGCAGTAGCCAAGAATGGTATCATATTCCATCTTGCTAGGTCAGATTTTATTTTTGTCACCAGTGGATCATAGTTTAGTGATATAATTTTGTTGAGTTGTTTCGGGATATTGACCCCCAGATATTTCATAGATTCCGACTCCCAGTTAGTTTTGAGTTTGCTTAGTGAATAATGATTTGGGTCATAGTTGAATGTTAAAACTTGGGTTTTATGCATGTTTAATTTGTACCCCGATAAATCTCCATACTCTGAAAAAACTGAGGTTAGTTCTGGTAAAGAAGTGTCCGGCTGCCCTAGGTATATTAAAATGTCATCAGCAAAGAGTGCTATTTTATGTTCCTTCTGACCAAGTGTAATACCTTGAATTTTTTGATTTTGTCTTATCCATTGGCTCAGAGGTTCTATGAAGATTGCAAAGAGCAGCGGAAACAGGGGGCAGCCCTGACGACATCCTCTTTCCAGTTCAAAAGATGATGATAAATTACCGTTAATCCTTATTTTAGCTGTTGGTTTTTTATATAATGCCTGGATAGTTCTAATGAAGTTGTTATGAAAATTGAAACTGGATAAGATTCTATATAGAAAAGACCAGTCAACCGAATCGAATGCTTTTTCAGCATCTAATCCCAATATGACTGCATTTAAGTTATATTTTTTTATATGATGAATTATGTATAAAGTGAATGAATGAATGAATGAATTTATTTCGGATAGTACAGTACAAGTTAAAAGAAACTGTATAATATAACAACAAGGTCAAATTAGACAAGGACTCCTTCTACTATACAATTCAGAATCAGAATCAGAATCAGAATCAGCTTTATTGGCCAAGTATGCACAACACATACAAGGAATTTGACTTTGGCTAAAAAACTTGCTCTCGTTGTTCAGGTGAAGGATTTAAATAAGGATTCAATGACAACCAGAGTATGTACAGTAAATTACAGTCTGTCCACGTTTCTATAAAAGGATGCAAATATATACAGGAATATATGCAGCTATTTACTCGGACTAACCACACTTTTCAGAAATATATGAAAAAATATACAATCACACAGTATTTCAATGTGGACTCAGATTCAGTGATATAATGTGAATGAAGTAAAAAGCAGTGTGAGAGTTATGTGCAATGTAATAATGGATGAAAAGTCATGAGTACAGCAACAGGTAGGACTAGGTGAATGTTAGGAGTTCATCAGAGTGATGGCTTGAGGAAAGAAACTGTTCCTGTGACGGGTGGTTTTGACCTTCAGTGATCTGTAACGACGACCAGAAGATAGAAGTTCAAACAGTTTGTGGCTGGGGTGTGATGGGTCAGCACAGATGTTTCCCGCCCGTTTCCTGGTTATGGACCGATATAAGTTCTCAATGGAGGGTAGGTCGGTACCAATGATCCTCTCCGCAGACTTAATGATCCGCTGCAGTCTGGTCTTGTCCTGTTTAGTGGCAGATCCAAACCAGACAGTGATGGAAAAGCAGAGGACAGATTGGATGATGGCGGTGTAGAAGACAACCAGCAGCTCCTGAGGCAAATCAAACTTCTTGAGCTGACGCAGAAAAAACAACCTCTGCTGGGCCTTTTTCCGGACAGTGTCAATATGGGAGGACCACTTCAGGTTCCGGGAGATTGTGGTACCCAGAAACTTGAAGGAGTCCACAGTGGACACTGTGCTGTTGAGGATGGTGAGTGGGGGGAATGAAGGGGGGTGTCGCCTGAAATCCACAGTCATCTCCACCGTTTTGGCTGGGTTAAGTTCAAGATGGTTCTGGCTGCACCAGAGGATCAGCTGCTCCACCTCCCGCCTGTATGCAGACTCATCATCATCCCGGATCAAACCGATGACTGTGGTGTCGTCCGCAAACTTCAGGAGCTTCACCGAAGGGTCCTCTGAGGTGCAGTCGTTGGAGTAGAGGGAGAAGAGCAGTGGGGAAAGGACACATCCTTGGGGGGCGCCAGTACTAATTTTTCGGGAGCTGGATGTAAATCTCCCTAGCTTCACCAGTTGCCACCTGTCAGTCAGAAAGCTGGAGATCCACTGGCAGGTGGAGGGGGGCACCTTGAGCTGGAGGAGTTTCTGATGAAGAATGCCTGGGATGATGGTGTTGAACGCTGAGCTGAAGTCGACAAACAGGATCCTGGCGTACGTCCCTGGGGAGTCGAGGTGTTGCAGGATGTAATGTAGTCCCATATTCACTGCATCATCCACTGACCTGTTTGACCGGTAGGCAAACTGCAGTGGGTCCATCAGGGGGCCTGTGATGACCTTCAGGTGGTTCAGCACCAATCTCTCCAAGGATTTCATGACCACAGAGGTCAGGGCAACAGGTCTGTAGTCGTTTAATCCTGTAATAGAGGGTTTCTTGGAAACTGGAATGATGATGGAGCGTTTGAAGCAGGAAGGCACTTCACGCAGCTCCAGTGATCTGTTAAAGATCCGGGTGAAGATGGGGGCCAACTCGTTGGAGCAGACTCTCAGGCAGGACGGAGACACACCATCAGGTCCTGCAGCCTTCTTGATCTTTTGTCTCTGAAAGACCCGGCGCACCTCCTCTTCACAGATCATTAGTGCTGGTGGGAGGTCAGAGTGGAGGAGGGATGGAGTTCCTGGGGCTGCAGATAATCCTTTTGTGTGGGTGGGAGGTGAGAACTGTAGGTTCTTTTCAAACCTGCAGTAAAAGCTGTTTAGGTCATTAGCCAGCTGGAGGTTTTCCGCAGGGTGGGGGGATGGTCTCCTGTAGTTGGTGATATTCCGTAGGCCTCTCCAGACAGAAGCAGAGTTGTTAGCTGAGAAGTTTTTTTGTAACTTCACACTGTAGCTCCTCTTAGCAAGCCTGGTCTCCTTCGTCAGCATGTTTCTGGCCCGCTTGTACAGAGTCCAGTCACCAGTCCTGTAGGCCTCCTCCTTGGTCTGACGTAGCTGCTTCAGTTTAGGAATGAACCAGGGTTTATTGTTGTTGTATATGCAGAAGGTCTTGGTCTGCACACACATGTCCTCGCAGAAACAGGTGTATGATGTCACAGTGTCAGTGAGTTCATTTAAGTTAATGGCTGCAGCTTCAAAAACACTCCAGTCTGTGCAGTCAAAGCAGGCTTGTAACTTCAGCTTTGATTCCTCAGTCCATTTCTTCACAGTCCTTACAACAGGCTTGGAAGTTTTTAGTTTCTGTCTGTATGTTGGAATAAGATGGAGCAGGCAGTGGTCAGAAAAACCCAGAGCTGCACGGGGGACGGCATGATAGGCGTTTCTTAAAACTGTGTAACAGTGGTCAAGTGTATTTGTGTCCCTGGTGGGACATTTAATATGCTGTCTGTATTTAGGAAGCTCATTTGTGAGATTAGCTCTATTGAAATCACCCAGAATGATAAGCAGAGAGTCTGGATGTTTTTCCTCCACCTCTGCTATCTGGTCAGCGAGGAGCTGCAGTGCCTCCGTTGTACAAGCAGCAGGCGAGATATAAATTCCGACCAGAATAAATGAGGAGAACTCTCGCGGTGAATAAAAGGGTTTACAGTTTATGAACAGTGACTCTAGGTTAGGGCTATTCCACGTGAGTTATCCGAAATGGGTGATTGCTGAAGCCGCAGCTTATGTTGCCCACCCATATTCCATCCAAGAATTCAAAAGAGAAAAAAGAGAAAACAAGACAAGAGCGATTACAATTTAAAACAAAGCTAAGACAAAATGTGACTGAGAGAAGAAAAAAAAAAAAGAAAGCTAAGCTAAGCTAAGAAAGCTAAGTTAAGCGGTTATTATTCAAAACAAATCTAAGACAAAATGTCACAGAGAGAGGAAAAAAAAAAAAAAAAAAAAAATAAGCTACAACACAACACAGGCTGGACATGTCAATCCTTATGTGAGTTTACATGTCGTCTTGTAAATATGTTTGGAGTATTTCTTTCTTTAGTTTTTGTTTAAATTGTCCAAGCATTGTACATGATTTTAATTCAGGTCCAAAATCGTTCCATAATCTGACTCCTTGCACTGAAATACAGTGTTTCTTGGTGGTTGTTCTCACTGTAGGCTTTTGAAATATACATGTTCCTCTGAAGTGATATCGTTTCTCCCTTGTTTGGAACAACTTTTGGATATTTGCGGGCAGTGATAAATTCTTCACTTTGAACATTATTATTGCGGTTTTAAAGTCAACCAGATCTTTCAGCTTGAGAGTTTTTTGTTTAAGAAAAAGTGGGTTTGTTGGTTCCCTGTAAGCTGCTTTATTTATTATTCTAATAGCTCTCTTTTGAAGCATAAAGAGTGGATATACAGTATGTTTGTTTTATATGTATTTCCCCATACTTCATTACAATAAGTGCGTCTAATGTTGTCTTGTGTCTGTCTTTGTCTTATAAAACCTGTTTGGTCTAAATGAATTAGGTCTGTCAGTATATTTTCTAACCTTTTGGCAAGGATAATGGTAAAAAGCTTATAGTCCTGATTTAATACACTGATTGGTCTGTAGTTGGAGCACTCTAGTTTATCCTTTTCAGGTTTAGGTATAACTGCAATGACCCCTTCTCTCCAGGAGGGGGGATTTCCCCTGTATGGAGGACATAATTAAATGTTTTCAGGAGGAGAGGAGATAGTTGCTGTTTAAAGGTTTTGTACCACTCTGCTGTATAGCCATCTGCTCCTGGGGATTTGTTAGCTTTAAGTTTCATAATTGCTTTTTCCAATTCTTTAGGTTGTATTTCTGACAGTAGTGTTTTATTTTGTGACTCCGTAAGTTGGGGAAGGTTTAATGTGTTTAGGAATGCCTCGGATGCGTTTTTATGTTTTTTGTGGGAGTATAAGTTCTTATAGTAATTCTCGAAGCTTTTAAGAATATCCTGAATTCTGAATTTTATTTCCTTTGATACTGGGTCTCTGATTTTGTAGATTGCTCTTTCTGTTTGATGTTTCCTCAATTTATAGGCTAGCAATTTTGCCGATTTACTGCCTGCTTCATAGTATTTTTGTTTCAAAAATGTAAGTTTCTTCTGGATTTCTATTGTGTAGATCTCATTTATTTGGTTTTTAATTTCCTTAAACTTGAGCGAGTCAGTAGAATGAGTGTTGCCTTTGTGTTCTTTTTCTAGGTTCCTAAGTTCTGACTCTAATGTGGATAGTTTTTCTTGTCTTAGTTTCTTTTGGGTTGCCAGTTTTGCAATAATCTTTCCTCTTATTACAGCTTTGCATGCATCCCACAGTATTAAAGGGGATACTTCTCCATTATCGTTATCTTCCAAATATCTGAGAATATCTGATTCCAATTCATCTTTCAATGGTCCTTTCAGGACATTTGAATTTAACCTCCAAGAAAATGTATTATTTGTGTATTTTTGGATATTTAAGTCCATGTAGATCGGACTGTGGTCAGAGAGATCCATCAGTCCTATTTTACATGTTTTTACTCTTCCAATGTCTCTATTAAACATAAAAAAATAGTCAATCCTTGAGTAAGATGAATGTGGAGTTGAGTAAAATGTATAGTCTTTTACACTGGGGTTGAGTTCCCTCCACACGTCACAGATTCCCATTTCTTTTAGTAGCATCCGAGTCTTCCTGTTTTGGGTGTTATTTTGATGTGGAGAATTACCAGAAGCATCCCAGTATGGATTCAGTCTAAGATTGAAGTCCCCACCACATATCACTAAACCTTGAGCTTTAGTTATCATTAGGTCGAATACATTTTTATAAAATTTCCAGTTAGCCCCTGGGGGAGCATACACATTCAGCAGGGTGATATCTTCTCCCTCTAGCCGCCCAGTTACCAAACTGTATCTCCCTTCTTTATCTTTGTGTTCTGATTTTTTTTCAAATGTAATTTTGGTTGATATCAATGTCGCTACTCCCCTCCTTCTCCCTGACTTATATGAAGATGAAGAGATCATTTTAATCCCTTGTCTACTGAGTTTATTGTGTTCCACGTCTGTTAGGTGGGTTTCTTGTAAAAATATTATTCCTGCTTTGTCTTTTTTCATTTTGCCTAGAATCTTGGATCTTTTAACTGGATTCAGGATTCCTTTTACATTATATGAAATTATTTTGGTTACACCCTGTTTCTCCATTGTGTTGTTTTGTTTAGTATAACTGTGTGGTGGCCCTCATTTGTGCTACTCAGAAACTGAAAGAACATTAAAAACAAGAAAAACATTAAGAACATAGTGTATAAAACTTTAAAACAAAAAGCTGTCAGAAGAACTTCCTGAGCTGAGGTCTTTTTAAAGACCCTGGAAGAGCCTTGATGGAGTGAAGGCCCTGAGGGAAATTCCTCAAACTCTGTTACGTGTTGAGGGCCCTCTCTTACCCCTGTAAGCTGCCCCATGCTTTTAACGTGAGTTTCAGAACCCAATCCAAACTTGTAATGATTTTTTTTTTTCCTTTTATGCCTAAACCCTGTGAAATTGTGTGCACCCTCCCACCCCCATCACATCAAACATTCACGCAAAAACAGTATTTGTTAGTATGAGGAGAACATGTGGATTATTGTCACATTTCTATTTTAACAAGTTGTTTTTTGTTTTGTTTTTATTACAAAGACTTATTTGTTTCAGATATTATGACTGTTCCATGAAATGTTTTACCACATGCTGAATACGCATCTCCTTTAATGTTTGTTACCTTGTATGAGGGGGGTTGGATGTGCGGACTGATTCAAGAGAAAAAAAAAAAAAAGGTCGCTATTCCAACCTGAAAACGGATAGTTTATCCACGACGCTCTGGCGCTGGGTTTCCCGCTGCTGGTCCGTGGATTTTGAAGGTCTTTGTGTTGTCCATGTTTGCGCTTTGATCTTCTCACTCGGGTCTGCTGCGGGTTTAAATACCGTTACCGGGAGCCCTCTTTTCGCCATGTCAGCTGTTGCTTCTTCCGCCGAATTATAGAGACACGTTTCTTCGCCGTAGAAGACCCTTAACTTCGCAGGAAATGGAGTCTGAAAGCGCAATTTCTTCTCTCTTAACACCTTTTTCGCGTCATTGTATTCCCTGCGCTTTTTAAGGACCTCCGGGGCGTAATCGTGTTCCACGTAGACTTTTCTCTCCTGGTGCATAAATCCTTTTTTCTGCCAGGCCAGTCTTACAACCTCTTGTTTTATTTTGAAATTGGAAAATCTTACCAACACCGAACGTGGGGGCGCTTCCGCCGCCGGCCTAGCGGCTAATGAACGATGTGCCTTTTCTCTCTTCAAGTCGGTGGTTTGTGGAATATCCAATTTCTCTCTTAATAAGGATTCCACGCATTCTGCCATTGAGTTAAAACCGTTTTCGGCTCCTTCTATCAGACCATGAATTCTTATATTGTCTCTTCTCTCTCTTCCTTCTTGGTTGGCTAGCTTAGCCTCTATAGATGCTTGTCTTTTGCGTAGGTCTAGCACAGAATCTTCAAGCACTTTTATTCGTTCCTCTGTTTCCAAGATTCGGTTCTCGGCCTGGTCCACTCTGCTGTTTGTCCTTTTCAATTCTTCTCTGAATTCCCGAAATTCGGCCGTAACTTCTCGGCGAAATTGTCGTAGCTCCTCAAATAGTGATTTCAGGCTAACCTTTTTGTTAGCTATCACCAGTTCCTCGTCTTCTGAACGGAGATCTTCCAGTTCAGATTCTCCGGCCGATACGTGTCCTGGCCTGGAGAATTTCAGTTTCTTCTGTTTTCCTTTAGACATGATGATTTTGTCTTTTGATTTTCACTCCTCCAAAAATCCGTTAAGTTTGATTTTCAAGGTGTTATCCTGGATTGGGTCTGAGAGCTTCAGTGTTAAGCTGCAGTCGCCATGGCGTCCAGACCGGAAGTCTCATCATTAATCTTTTTTTTTTTTAAATGCAATACAGTTTAGCCTGTGTTCTCCTGTAAAACATGTTTAGGATTTTAGTTGTAGATGTTTTATATTACATTTTGTTTGAAATTGAACATCCATCCATCCATCCATCTTCTATCGCTTTTCCGGAGGTCCGGGTCGTGGAGGCAGTAGTTCAAGCAGAGAAGCCCAGACTTCCCTCTCCCCAGCCACCTGTTCCAGCTCTTCAGAGGGGATACCAAGGCGTTCCCAAACCAGCTGGGAGACATAGTCTCTCCACCGAGTCCTGGGTCTGCCCCGGGGTCTCCTCCCAGTGGGACATGCCTGAAACACCTCAAGTGGGAGGAGTCCAGGAGGCATCCTAATCAGATGCCCATACCACCTCAACTGACTCCTTTCAATGTGGAGGAGCAGCGGTTCTACTCTGAGCCTCTCCCGGATGACTGAGCTCCTCACCCTATCTCTCAGGGTGAGTCCAGCAATCCTACGGAGAAAGCTCATTTCAGCCACTTGTATCCGCGATCTCGTTCTTTCGGTCATTACCCAAAGCTCGTGACCATAGGTGAGAGTAGGAACGTAGATTGACTGGTAAATCGACAGCTTTGCCTTAGAACTAAGCTCCCTCTTCACCACAACAGACCGGTACAACGTCCGCATCACTGCAGATGCTGCTCCAATCTGTCTGTCGATCTCTCGCTCCATTTTCCCCTCACTCGTGAACAAGACCCCAAGATACTTAAACTCCTCCACTTGGGGCAGGAGCCTGTCCCCAACCCAGAGAGGACAATCTACCTTTTTCCGGCTGAGGACTATGGACTCGGACTTGGAGGTGCTGATTTTCATCCCAGCCGCTTCACACTCAGCGGCAAACCGTCCCAGCAAGAGCTGTAGGTCATTGCTGGATGAAGCCAACAGGACAACATCATCTGCAAACAACAGAGATGAGATCCTGTGGTCACCAAGCATGACACCCTCCATTCCCTGGCTTCGCCTAGAAATCCTGTCCATAAAAATTATGAACAGGATCGGTGACAAAGGGCAGCCCTGGCGGAGTCCAACTCTCACTGGGAATGACTCCACACTGGGAATGACTAATTTTTTCTGTTTAAAAATTAATATAGAGCTAAAACCAGCTAAAACGTGAGCTTAATAAAATAATGTGTGAAAGCAAGTTAAATGATATTGGCCTGCCTGGAGACAGCTATGGTCTTCTGAAAGATTTGTCAATGAAAGGATGACAGTTTTTAAAAGCACATTTTGAGATAAATTTGTCCATGTTTTTATTTAACCTTTATTTATACAGGGTAGTTCCATTGAGAGCCAATCTCTCTTTTTCATGGATGCCCTGTTCACACTCACACAGTTACACATTCACACCAGGAAGCTGCCCAGTACAACCACAGATTGACCTGTAGCCACTGAGCAGCTCCACTGGAGCAGTTGGGGTTAAGGGCCTTGCTCAAGGGCACCACAGTGGGGTTAAAGAGGGTGAGACAAACACTGCTATGTTATCTGTCCCACCCAAATCTAATCCTGCTGGTCCAGGGATCAAACTCACAGCCCTCCGCTCACCAGTCCACATCCCTATCTATTAGACCACCACTGCCCACCGTGTGTCAGATTTCTCTTCCATTTGTTTTAATAAAAGATGTTGGAAGTAAATTCATGAGTCACTGCAAATACTTCACTTTAAAAGGGCCAAGTTGTCACACAGTGGGAGGGAAAAATCTTGAATAGAAAAAAAAAATGTGCGACGATCCATTGAGAATGGTTTTAGAATCAAGTCAGAGTTCTGAATCATAATCGAATCATGAGGTGGCTAAAGATTCCTACACCTAGTCTGGACCTCGGCTGGGGAGGAGGACCGACTTATTGGACCTTTTGCAATTTTAGTTGGTGACCCCTGTCCTAAGTTGTCTACTGAACAAAAAGCTCCTATGTTGTCTCCTGAGCAAAAGGCTCCTATGTTGTTTCCTGAGCAACAAGCTCCTGTATTTTCTCCTGAGCAAAAGGCTTCCATGTTGGTATTTCCTGTGCAAAAGGCTTCCGTGTTGTTATCGCTTGTGCAAAAGGCTTCCATGTTGTTATCACCTGTGCAAAAAGCTTCCATGTTATCTCCTGTGCAAGAAGCGTCCGTGTTATCTCCTATGTTAGAGGTTCCCAAGCTCAGTGCTCCTACGGCTCAGTGTTCATCCATCAGGTGGCCCACGGACTTGGGTAGGCTACCCAGCCCACCTTGTTCTCTGACCTGTGGCCCTGTGGACTCTGAGAGGCCCCCCCGACCTGACTTTTTCTCTGGTCTGGTGGCCCCAGGACTTTGATAGGCCACCCGACCTGCCTGATTTTTGATCTGGGGTTTTGGACTCTGATTTCCCTCCACTAACTGAAATGTTTTTTTGGACTCTGTGGGGGGCGTAAGGAATTGTTCCGGCCCCCTGGCCTTAATGTCTCACCACCCAACCGGGGCAGGTGTTCTTGTGTTATTGTAGGGGTGTCTGGTGTCCATCTCTTAAAGGGGGGTACTGTCATGGTCTGGGCATTGGTCTTAGGATCATGCCCGTGCTTTGTTTTTATTTTGGTCTCTTTGTGTTTATTATTATGATTATTTGCCTGTGTTTTGTCTTCTGTGTCTCCCCTGGGTCCTCTGATCGTTATTGTCTTCCCTGGTCTTCAGTCTGTCATGTCACCCCTGTTACCAATTGTTATTGTTCTGTGTCACCCCTTGGTCATCCATGTAAGTCTTGTGTGTGTGTGTGTGTGTGTGTGTGTGTTCCCTGCACTTGTTTGCCTATCACTCTCAGTCCCTCGTGTCTTCCCTAGCCATAGTCACCTCTCCTCATGTGTTGCTGTTTAGCCCCTGATTATTATCCCCAGCTGTCCCATGTTCCCTTAATTATCTGTTTCCCTATATATGTCCTCCTCTGTGTTCATTTTGTGTGGCGTCATACCATGGATTTCCCTCTGACTTCTGCTTTGTGTGATTTTGCCTAACGAGTGCCTGTATTTGTGAGTTTTCATCCTCTCACGGCTCACTTTATGCTCAGCCCCCATGCTGGTTTAATTTTATGTTTTTGGGAGAATAAGCTTGAGTTAAACCGAAGTCCTGCCTGCTTGAGAACCTGTCATTTCCTGCTGGTCAGAGGTTGCCCATAAGATGTTTACATACATTATGTAAAAAGTAGTGGTGTTGGCGTTATCGTGTTAATTGCTCGTTAATGCTTTGCAGCCATTAACGGCGACAAATTTTGTGATTGCTGTTAATTGCAGTTAACAGCAGAAAGTGCGAACAGTACTTTTTTGGCCTGAACTGCACTCTGGAACTACGGAAGTTGCTCTGGGAAGTGACAGACGCTGTGGACGCCATGCAGACATTGCAAAGTCAAACAAGCTGGATCACTGCCATGGTAATCCCCAAAACACTGTCATGTTTAAGTTTACATCATCTGTCGGAGCTCTCACCTGGATAATTGTCATAACCTCCTCCAAAACTTTGCCTGGATGTTGGTTGTTCTTTGGAAGCCGGCTCTTAGATAAGAATACACAGATGTTAAATACATCACCAAGGAGTTCTCATTCCCAGTGGCTACTATCAAGATTTAACAGCCTGATGGCTGAAGGAATAAAGGATTTAGAATGATGATTTGTTTTCCTAGGGGGCACTATAAAGTGACAGCCTGGGCATTAAAATAAATTTAGAGGATAGGGTGTGGTCCTGGTTAGAAATGATTTTGTTTAACTTTTAGGACCCCATTGTTATGTCTGAACTCGGAGCCAAGGAGGAGACCAGCAGTGGAGCTGAACACAAGTTTATTACACAGGGCGCTGTGCACCCAACTACACCCGCAGCCGCTGGCAGAGGAAAAGATGGAAGAGACACCCCACCACCACCATCACCACCAGCCATTCTTATACCCACGGGGTTGGCGGGACTGGAAAGCGAAGCCACAACCCCATGCCACACAAATAAGAGCTCCATAATAAATACAATATATGAAAAATAAATAATTACATTACATTCACCCCCACCCTTTAGAAAAATCCAAAACACACATACAATCAGCCCACCCCAATTTGGAATCCGAATCATCCGCTAAACAAAACAAAACTAAAATCACAAAAGGGGCCTATGGCATTCACACAAAATAACTAAAATTAGGGGAGATGGGTAGACTGCCATCCTACCCCCACACAGTGAGGCGGGTTATTCTGCTGTCTATGATGTATAAAGTCCAGTTATAAACTAAAAGAAAATTGCTGCCGTGTCTCCTAATTAACAGAACATAAAATAATCCCAGAACTATAAATACAGATTTGGAACAAATAACATGGACATACATGCACAGCTCAGGGAGAATGACCCCGTGGGCCCCCCAGACCATTCACCATTCAGTCTGCCCCTGGAGGTGGTTCGCCTCCCGGGCCACAGCTGGTTGCCTCAATCCCGGTGCCCCTTCTCCTCCACACCTCCGGACGCTTCATTTGTCTAGGGCCACATCTTGCTGCCTTCCCCAGGGCACGCTGTAACTCGTTAGTGTGCCACCACGAGCCATATGACAGCTGAAGATAACAATCTTGCGACTCGTCCGTCACCTGCAGCCGACTCTGGTACTTCTCCATCTTCAGCTTGGCTCACACCCGCTGTGACCTCTCCTCCACCCAAGCCCGAACCTAGTCCGCGACTCCAAGCGGGGCCCTGCTCGGCCTGCGGTGATTCCGCTTGGCACTCGCCCTCTCAGTGCCACTCAGTCCTGCCCCAACTGCTTGTAGACCCGCTGTAAACCCTGCCGATGTGGCCCTGTGTTTACCGGCCTACCATGGCCGAACTCCAGGAACACCTGGGACCATCTTTTGGGCATCGCTCACCGCTGCAGACTCTCTCCCGTGCCACCCGATACCCTCATCCAGGGCAACTTGGACACTGGCACCGGGGCCCTCCCGCAGTGACCCTGAGCGTGACAAGGCCTGTCCACTTTCTGGAGTGCCCAGCAATTATTCATCCCACACAGCATCATCCCGAACTCTCTGAACCGCTCGGTCCCACAGTCCACAGCCCAACCACTCTTCCTCAGTGCTGCTTCTGATAGAAAACCCAAGGCCACAGAACAGGTTGCAGCCCATGATGTTTGTGCCGCAGGCCGTCACAACGAACTCCACATCGGCCAACTTGTACTAAGCTGTCAGTCTGACGGTACTCACCGTGGCCAACCGTCCTCCTCCATAGCCGCAAAGCGGCGATGACTCACCTCCAGTTCCATAGTGGGGAAAACATTGTCTAATTATAGCCCAGTTCAGCAGAGAACTCTCCGCCCCCGTGTCGATTAGCATTGGTACCGGTACTTCATCCAACACTACTGTTCAATGGGTGCGCCCACTGGTACTCGGGGACACAGTATGCATTACCGTCGTGGTGGGAGGGGTCGAATTTCTGCGTGGGCTCTCTTGTTCTGCTGACTGGCATACTCTTGCGAAGTGGTGTAGACAGCCACATTTGCCACAGCGCTTCCCTCTTGCCGCACACTCTCTGACCTTGTAGCGGTGCTTCATGGACCCGCAGCCCATACACCTGGGCTTCCCTGGGGCAGACCTCATCCGTACAGCATTGGCACCCTCAGCGTCCTCCTCAATGCTCCCATCGCTGTCTGGGTCCACTACCTGTGTAGCCATGGGGGATCGTAACTCTCACGGTGACAGACGCTCGCTCCACTCCCGAGTCAGCTTATCCACTGCCTCCAGCTGAAGGGCCAACTCAACTGCCCCAGATAGCGTCAATTCACCAGGAAATATGAGCAGCTTAAGACCGGACCACAGCACAATTAGTATGTTCCGCCAACTGGTAGCGAACCATTTCTTCCACCAACAGTCCGATTCGACACTCAGCAGCCAGCTGCCTCAAGTCTGACACAAACTGCTGAATGGGTTCGCCTACCTGTTGGCGGCACTGTCGGAACTTAATCCTTCGGATGATGATGTTGTCCGGTGCCCTGAAATGGTGCCCCATCAGCTTGACCACCTCTTCATAGCTGTCCGCGTCACCAAGCATGCCCAAAATCCTTTGTCTCTCCATTCCCAGGTTGTGCACAAGCCCTCAACTTCTCCATCCTTCCCAGGTCCAACGCCACCATATACGTTCTAAAGGTGTCATACCACCGAGGCCACGGTACAGGCGGCTCACCTGGGAGCTCCAAAAATGGCCGAATTGGTGTCCCACATGCTTCCACATCTTCGGTATTACCCGCTTTTATTCTCATCACTAAATGTTATGTCTGAACTCGGAGCCAAGGAGGATACCAGCAGTGGAGCTGAACACAAGTTTATTACACAGGGCGCTATGCACCCAACTACACCCGCAGCCACTGGCAGAGGAAAAGGCAGAATAAACCGCCCCCCTACCAGCAGCCCTTCTTATACCCAGAGAGTTGGCGTGACCGGAAAGTGGAGCCACCACCCCGTGCCACACAAATAAGAGCTCCATAATAAATACAGTACATGAACAATAAATAACTACATTACACACATGCCTCTCCCAGAAAGAACACAAGTCTCGCTGCTGGGCTCCAATTATTTTAGAGCAAACCTTTACAATACTGTAAAGATTATTTTGTAGTGGACACAATATACAGTGTGTGGGGGATTGTCCCTTACAACCAGAAAGCAGAACAATGGACCTAAGGAGAAAGAGCCCTGGGGGGTAATCAGACTGGACTGTTAAGTGATGCGCACACCGAGGAAAGAAAGAATAACCCGGCGCTGCTGAGACCAGAAGACAGCAGTCAAAGCGTGAGTATGGGCATGAATATGTTAATGTGTCACACAATACCTTTGTACACGCACATGCATAATGCACCAGCCCAGCTCTCTATGCATGATTATTAAAGCTATAAAAGCGGAATGCAGAGAGTTGGGAAGGCTTCTACAGGGGACTCGGCTCCAGTGGCCATGCTGGGGCCATAGTCTGTACATACATGTTAGAGGGTTAATAAAGATTCTGTGTCGTCCTCCGCTCGTGCCTCGCCTCCACATCCTTCCCTTTTACTCTCTACAATTCTTGTCTTTTACAGACTGACCACCAAACCAGCAAATGAAAGAAAAAGTTAAGAAACTTTCAACAAAAGACTGATTAAAAAATACATAACAGTTTATTACACTATTACTACAGTATATGTCGTGTGTGAGTATTAAATTATTAAATTAAATTAAATTAAATCACCCTTATTGTCATTCAACCGTACAACCAATCATGTACAGCAGAACGAGATTGTGTTTTACCTATCTACAGTGTAAATCACACACACCCCAAGTGCAGAATCAGAGGGCCGCTGCCATGCAAGGCGCCGCCACAGAGTTCCCTCCTCCATTCCATTTATTGCTGAGCACCAAGCTGGACGGCAGGAAGTTCCACTTTTATATGGTCTTTGGCATGACCCGGCCGGGATTTGAACCCCTGCCTCCCGGGTGTGGGGCGGATACTCTACCAACTGAGCCACCACTCCGGTATGTGTGTGTATGAGAGGCAGTGCCCGCCCCCAAGGGTGGCATGAGGTTGGCACGGCCCACTTGTATATAAACCAAGTTCATGTAATAAAGTTAGACTTGTTAGCTGCATGAAGACTCGCCTCCGGCTCCCTTATTTCAAGACGTAACATTTGGCGACGAGGAGTATAACGGATAACGCGTCCAAAGACTCTTGCACTGTCTCCAGGAGATGGTGCAAGTTTATTGGCCTTGAACAGCGGACAGGCAAATCCCTTTGGTCATTTCTGTCGAGGCTTCATAGCCTAGCTAGGAAGTGCAAGTTTGGGGCCTTGGAGGACGGCTTAGGGAGGGGCAAGTTAGCCCATGGCACCAATGACGTTTGGCTGGAGATGACGCTAAGAAAGGCTAAGGAGCCGCTATCGCTGGAGGAAGTGCTGAACTTGGTGGAACAAAGGGAGTCCGCGGTCCTGCATGAGCTAACGGCTAAGGCTAGCAATGGGCCAACCGCGTGCGATTTCCCGCCGAAAGTGGAAGTTTGCATGCTAGCTGGGCGGCAGGATGTGGTAATGGCGCAGCGGATCACAGTGACCATGAGTGCTGGATGCAGCGGTGAGGAGCCAGGGCTGGAGGACGTGGCCAGACAGGGTGACGTCATGAGCCCCAGAGGTGAGCAGCAGCAGCTGCTGCTTGTGGAAGCTACATAGTGGGAGTGAGAGACCATGCAGGCTGAGGGCCCTGGGGAAGAACAGCAGCCGCAGGATGCAGAGATGGCGCAGAGGGACACCTGGAGCGAGAGTACCAGGAGTAGCGACGAGGCATCCGGGTCGGAGGATATGGCCAACGGGAGCGGTGCTGAGAGCAAGAGGGAGAACAGCCTCAAATGGACAGTGGGGCCGACGGGAGCGGTGCTGAGAGCCCAGAGGGGGAGCAGCCACAGCCGGACTTGTTGATAGCGCAGCGGCGCACCCTGAAGGAGGGTGCCGAGAACTGTGACGAGATGCCCAGGTCAGAGGATAGGACCGATGGGAGCGTCACCGAGGGCCCCGAGGGACAGCAGCCGCAGGCGGGTGCGGTGACAACGCAGCAAGGCACCAGAGAGGCGGCACACCGAACGTCGGCATGGCGGGCCCAGAGAGAAGAAGTGCTGACTGACAGGTAAAGACATTTTTGCCAGGGAGGGGGGGTTTCGACCCTGAAGGTAGACAATGACTGGGTGCACATATGCCATGGGGCTGCCCAGGTCCTCCGTGGCAGACTAGAAGATGGTGGCTGGCCCGAGACATTGGGGCCACTTGAACCATGTATTTAATGTAAATATCTGTGTACATATTTGTGAAAATGTGAACTTTGTATATAGATGATGTGTATGTGGGTGAGTGAATGTATGTATAATATGGGATTACTTTGTATTCTAAAGAGACATGGTCCGATTTTGAGTCGTATTGTGTGAATGTGATAGGTTTGTTCTAATGCATTATGTTATTCCCCATGTTCTTAGCATGTGATTCAGGTTCTAAATTTGGGAGGTTTTCAATGGTGTGTGTGACTTTCCATTTTCTAAGGGGGGAGGGAATGTTGTGTGTGAGTATGTGTGTGTATGAGAGGCATTGCCCGCCCCCAAGGGTGACTTGAGGTTGGCACAGCCCACTTGTATATAAACCAAGTTCATGTAATAAAGTTAGACTTGTTAGCTGCATGAAGACTCACCTCCGGCTCCCTTATTTCAAGACGTAACACTATAGAACAAGTAAAGCTAAGGTCATCAAACTTGGTACACAGGTTCACCCTGAGACACACACCTCTGACTATGGGTTTGGGTCAAAAGGTCAAGGTTAACATTCCCTTTGCCCTATTACTATAGAAAGAGTAAAGCTTGGGTCTGGTAGAATCTGGTGTCGTCTGCCGTTACTCCCCGGAGGGCGAACTGGGCCTCGGTGAGGTGGAACCAAGAGCGCGGGTTGTGCTGCCAGAAATCCGGTAGCTTGACTGAAACCGCACACGCGTGGCTGTAGGTTCCAGTCCGGGCTGTCTGTGGGATGGCTGCCGCCTCGCTGTAGCTTCCTGACCGGGCCGGCTCCGGGGATCTTGCCTCGTGTTCCATAATACGTCTTGGGTCACCAGTATGGTCGCAGCGCTGGACGCCCGCACAGCTCACCAGGTAGCGAGCCTGCTCGATCAGCCACCAGCCAGCAGCAAATATGAGGTGCTCAAGGCTGCGCTCATCCAGCGCTACACGCTCTCGAACTGTGAGAGAGTGGAGAGGCTCCTGACGCGGACCGAGTTAGGAGATGGTTCGGCCATAGACCTGATGGAGAAGATGCTGACGTTAATGGGCACGGACAACGGGCACTTTCTGTTTGCCCACCTCTTCCTCCGGAACCTTCCTACAGTGGCGAGAGCGGTTCTGGCCAATTCACCGTTGCTGGCCGCGTGCGACTACCGTACGCTAGCCCAGGAGGCAGACCGGATCATCCTCACCACCAGGGCGATCACAGTCAACGCGGCAGCGGCGGAGCCCAGCGAGACGACCAGAGGAGACGAGGAGCCACCGACGGTAGCAGCAGCGGGGGCCAAGGAGCGCCAGAGAGACATGCTCTGTTTCTACCACCGCCGCTTCGGAGAGAAGGCACGCAGATGTGCGCCCCCGTGCCAATTCAAGCGTTCGGGAAACGCCAAGGCCGGAGGTCGGTAGCAGCTGCGACCCTCAGTGAAGAGAACAAGCTGCTCTACTTGACGGACGCACGCTCGGAGAGGCGTTTCCTCGTGGACACCGGAGCCCAGAAGAGTTTCATCCTGCCGACCTATGCTGACCGGCTGGCAGGACCTAGCGGCCCCGAGGTGTTGGCAGCAAACGGCTCGGATATTAAGACCTTTGGTGAGAGGACTCTGCTCTTATCTCTACACGGCCGTACATATAAGTGGACTTTTGTCGTAGCAGCACTGAATTACCATATCCTGGGGGCTGATTTTCTGTGTGCAAATGTTTTACTGGTTGATGTTGCTAACAGGCGCCTAGTTAATGCACTGTCCTTTGACTCTATCCCCTGTATAGCTCGAGTGACCCAGCCAACAGCACAAACCAACGTCACAGCTACAGGCGGTAAGTTCCACACACTGCTCACTCAGTTCCCAGCACTCACGGTCCCAACGTTTTCCGCGGCCATCGCTAAACATGGGGTGGAGCATTTTATCACCACCACTGGGCCGCCCGTTTTTGCAAGACCTCGGCGCTTGGACGCAGCTAAACTGGCCATAGCGCGCGAGGAGTTTGCCAACCTGGAAAGGTTGGGCATCATCAGGTGCTCGAACAGCCCATGGGCATCCCCGCTACACATGGTCCCTAAGGCTGAGGGATCGTGGCGACCGTGCGTGGATTTCCGCAGGTTGAACAACGCCACAGCGCATGACCGCTACCCAATTCCCCACATACAGGATTTTTCCGTTCACCTTGCCAGAGCACGCATTTTTTCCAAAATAGATCTGGTCCGCGGTTACCACCAAGTCCCAGTGCGCGCTGAGGACATACCCAAAACAGCGGTAATAACTCCGTTCGGTCTATTTGAGTTCCTGCGCATGCCATTCGGGTTAAAAGGAGTGGCACAGACGTTCCAGCGCATGATGGATGCAGTGCTGCGCGAACTCCCGTTCGTGTTCGTCTACCTGGACGATATCCTGGTAGCCAGTGCGTCCGAAGACGAACACGAAACCCACCTCACGACGGTTTTCCGGAGGTTGGAGGAGCACGGGTTAATAATCAACCCGGTGAAATGCCAGTTCGGCGTGACAGAGATTGATTTTTTGGGGCACCGCGTCTCTCCGGAAGGAGCGATCCCGCTGCCCGACAAGATGCACGCTGTGGCGAATTTTCCCCGGCCTCAGACAGTCAGGGCGCTGCAGGAATTTTTGGGGATGGTGAACTTTTATAACCATTTCCTTCCCCGCGCGGCACAGCTCATGCAACCATTGTACGCCGTACTCAAGGAACAGAAACCCACGGATAGGGTCGAATGGACCCCGGAGCGAGAGCGGGCGTTCTCCGAAGTTAAAGCAGCCCTGGCAAACGCCGCACTGCTGGCGCATTCAGATCCAGCGGCCCGCATAGCGCTCACCACCGACGCTTCAGACGTGGCCATAGGGGCTGTCATGGAGCAGCGCGTCGCCGGGGCTTGGCAGCCGCTCGCCTTTTTCAGTCTGTTCTTTGCTTGTGAGATGTGAGTGTGTAATAAATCGTCTGAAATGAATCTGCCTCTTCATTTACACACTCCACAGGGTCACCAAACTTTGTACACACTTTCACCCTGTGACGTTGAACTGTGTCTATGTTTTGGGATCACAGGTCAAGGTCAGAGGTCATCTGTCACAAAAATCTTGTAAATGTGCTAACTTGTGAATGAAATGATGTGGGCTTTTCATATTGAACCCATAAACATGCACTGTGGAGAGCGTGAAAAGATGAGACTGAGTTTATTTCTCAAATCAGATTTATTCCCTCGTCTCCAACATCCTCCAAACAGAAAAAGAGACACATCCTCCCACATCTGTCCTTTTTATACCCGGGACATCAAAGTACAGAGTCACATTGTCTTTAAATCCCAAGACACAATACATCATCCTCCAGGTCTTCTCCCCTCCACCTAAAACCACTGGTGGTCAGGAAATCTCTCAAGGCCATCTCTAAAGATCACATTTCGCACCCTCCTGTTATCCCCAGGAGACCCAGACCTATTGTTCATTCTGAGACGTGAAGCAAGAGTAATATACTGTACATATGCAGCCTAAGCAACTCACATATGTGTGCCACAGCACAAGCATTCAGCCAGCCAGTGCTCTTAATGGCAGCATTGCCATTAATGGGGTACCATTGGCAGCCGCCACTATTTTTAATGTTTGTAGATATGTAGCAAGGTTTTTTCTGTCTGTTTTGAACATTTTCTAGTATTTCTGCATTTGTTTTCTGGTTATTCAAAATTATTTTTATTCTTTGGTAAATAATTCTTTGACGCCGAATAAAATTCTTGTAGGAGTTGGTTTGAAAGATCGCCATCAAGACGACGCAGTGACGTACACAGAGAACGACGTTTCCGTAGCAACAGGGGCCGGTCCGTAACCGCCACGGCTGCTGCCTACAACCGGTGTATCATCCAGGAGAGTGGTGGGGGGGGGGGGCTTCGTCTTCGGTGAACGGGTACTACCTTCGGCTTGGGAGAGACAGAGACGCGGGTGTCGACACAGTATCGAGGCGGCGAGTCCGCAGCTGTGTTCGGGGATGCTGAACATGTGGAAAGTCAGAGAGCTTGTGGACAAAGCGTGAGTACCGGGGAGCTAACCGTTAGCCCGCGGCTTCAGCATCAGCAGGAGCGGGCAGGGCCGTGACGTCACCAAGCTGTAGCTCTCAGCTGTTAGCGTTAACTGGCTAACTGCCAATTTCTAACAGCGTGACATGGGCATAAATGTGTGGGGTTTTTTTAGCTTTTCGGGCTGTGCCCATTTTTAACCGCATTGAAATAAACGTTAGCGCTGAAGTAAGCTATAACAACGCCATTTGACATGTTTCTGATCTCGAACGAAGGCTATCCAGTTAGCACCGTAGCAGTTAACACCAAGCCTGGTGTACTGTACGTGAGGACTGCTGCAACATCACGCCCTGTCCCACACGGTGATGCCCACTACCTCGATGCACTTAACATCTTTCTTTATATCCAAGCTAGCAAACAAAGTCTTAATTATTATTAACAGATGTGCCAGCTACTTTTATAAGTGAGCTGTACATTGCTTGCCATTAAGCTCTGATCATTCCTCCCAGTTCCAGTTTCTGCATCGGAACAGGAGGCCTGTGTACCAATGGTTTCGGCCAACAACCCTTGTTAGCTGCCACAAACGGAGCAGGAGAAGCGGTTGATGGTGATGCAGCGTCTGGTTTGACACTGGTCTTCGCGCATGCTTAATTTTGATGCCTTTTGTTGTATGTACAGTGTACTTAATACATCTAGGCATGTATTGTGTTCCAGCAGCAGAAGCAACACCAGTGTACAGCAATACAGCAGCTTATCGCTACCTAGTAATTTATTGATTTTCAAACAGGGAAATCGTACACCATTGTCTGATCTGAAGAATAAACTCACGGTTTTTTAACTCAGGATTTTCACAAAGTTGACCAATTTTTCATTTACCCTCTTTCACTTGCCTTAGTCTTTATACTTTGTATTTGTACCTGAGGTAGTTTATGTAAAGTTGACACTTTCATTTTCCTCTGGGTTGTTGGGCATTACATGATTAGCTTGCTCTGTGGGTGAAGTTAATGCGGATTAAAGTCGGTGCTTATTTGATGTGAGAGTCTTGACTAGAGCGCAGTGTTTTTGTTTTGTAACTAGAAAATCTAAGAGGAAAATAAAGACTGTAGTTTTGTAAGCTCCCTAACATACAGTGGGGCAAAAAAGTATTTAGTCAGCCACCAATTGTGCAAGTTCTCCCACTTAAAAGATGAGAGAGGTCTCCAATTTTCATCATAGGTATACCTCAACTATGAGACAAAATGAGAAAAAAAAATCCAGAAAATCACATTGAAGGATTTTTAATGAATTAATTGGTAAATTCCTCAGTAAAATAAGTATTTGGTCAATAACAAAAGTTAATCTCAATACTGTTATATACCCTTTGTTGGCAATGACAGAGGTCAAACGTTTTCTGTAAGTCTTCACAAGGTTTTCACACACTGTTGCTGGTATTTTGGCCCATTTCTCCATGCAGATCTCGTCTAGAGCAGTGATGTTTTGGGGCTGTCGCTGGGCAACATGGACTTTCAACTCCCTCCAAAGATTTTCTATGGGGTTGAGATCTGGAGACTGGCTAGGCCACTCCAGGACCTTGAAATGCTTCTTATGAAGCCACTCCTTCGTTGCCCGGGCAGTGTGTTTGGGATCATTGTCATGCTGAAAGACCCAGCCACGTTTCATCTTCAATGCCCTTGCTGATGGAAGGAGGTTTTCACTCAAAATCTCACGATACATGGCCCCATTCATTCTTTCCTTTACACGGATCAGTTGTCCTGGTCCCTTTGCAGAAAAACAGCCCCAAAGTATGATGTTTTCACCCCCATGCTTCACAGTAGGTATGGTGTTCTTTCTCCTCCAAATACGACAAGTTGAGTTTTTACCAAAAAGTTCTATTTTGGTTTCATCTGACCATATGACATTCTCCCAATCCTCTTCTGGATCATCCAAATGCTCTCTAGCAAACTTCAGACGGGCCTGGACATGTACTGACTTAAGCAGGGGGACACGTCTGGCACTGCAGGATTTGAGTCCCTGGCGGCGTAGTGTGTTACTGATGTAGCCTTTGTTACTTTGGTCTCAGCTCTCTGCAGGTCATTCACTAGGTTCCCCCGTGTGGTTCTGGGATTTTTGCTCACCGTTCTCGTCATCATTTTGACCCCACGGGGTGAGATCTTGCGTGGAGCCCGAGATCGAGGGAGATTATCAGTGGTTTTGTATGTCTTCCATTTTCTAATAATTGCTCCCACAGTTGATTTCTTCACGCCAAGCTGCTTACCTATTGCAGATTCAGTCTTCCCAGCCTGGTGCAGGTCTACAATTTTGTTTCTGGTGTCCTTTGACAGCTCTTTGGTCTTGGCCATAGTGGAGTTTGGAGTCTTACTGTTTGAGGTTGTGGACAGGTGTCTTTTATACTGATAATGAGTTCACACAGGTGCCATTAATACAGGTAATGAGTGGAGGACAGAGGAGCCTCTTAAAGAAGTTGTTACAGGTCTGTGAGAGCCAGAAATCGTGCTTGTTTGTAGGTGACCAAATACTTATTTTACCAAGGAATTTACCAATTAATTCATTAAAAATCCTTCAATGTGATTTTCTGGATTTTTTTTTCCTCATTTTGTCTCTCATAGTTGAGGTATACCTATGATGAAAATTGGAGACCTCTCTCATCTTTCAAGTGGGAGAACTTGCACAATTGGTGGCTGACTAAATACTTTTTTGCCCCACTGTACCTACTCACAAAAAGTTAGGGATATTCAGCTTTCGGGTGACATTTCAGGATGCTTCTAAAATGCACTATAACCTTTACAGGTGAACTTAATTTGACCTTCTCTAACATTCTGAATGCACATGTCCAACTGTTAAATGTTTCAGTACTTTTTGTATAACTTGCTGTTCTCTAACAAGGTGCTTAATGGCAGATTTCACAACAGGTGTTTGATCCCTGAATTCCATCCATCCATCCATCTTCTACCGCTTTTCCGGAGGTCCGGGTCGCGGAGGCAGCAGTTCAAGCAGAGAAGCCCAGACTTCCCTCTCCCCAGCCACCTGCTCCAGCTCTTCAGAGGGGATACCAAGGCGTTCCCAGACCAGCTGGGAGACATAGTCTCTCCACCGAGTCCTGGGTCTGCCCCGGGGTCTCCTCCCAGTGGGACGTGCCTGAAACACCTCAAGTGGGAGGCGTCCAGGAGGCATCCTGCTCAGATGCCCATACCACCTCAACTGACTCCTTTCAATGTGGAGGAGCAGTGGTTCTACTCTGAGCCTCTCCCGGATGACTGAGCTCCTCACCCTATCTCTGAGGGTGAGTCCAGCAATCCTACGGAGAAAGCTCATTTCAGCCGCTTGTATCCGCGATCCGCGATGATCCATGAATTGACCAATAAATTTTCTGGTTCAATTAGAATTGGTATTTAAACAGTCTTCTTCATTATGCTGTTCACATTTTGACATCATGAAACAAGACAACACCTAACAGTTGATCAACAGTACCTCACCATTGTGAGGCTTAAACAGGATGTTCTCAGAGGGATGTGGCCACTGAGTTTAGAGTTTCACAAGGCCCCTTTGCACTGTAGGAACCTTTTGCAGTTCCTATAATCTTTTCAGTACTTAGGCCGTTTTTTTTTGTGTTCGGAGAGCATAGGAACTACGAACCACAGACATCGGTTCCTAGAACCATTTTAGCTCCTACTCTGAGGCAGCGTCTTTTGATGGTTTCATAGGAACCCATATGACATACACACGTGGACAAAATTGTTGGTACCCCTCTGTTAATGAAAGAAAAACCCTCAGTGGTCACAGAAATAACTTGAATCTGACAAAAGTGGTAATAAATAAAAATTTTGTGAAAATTAACCAATGAAAATCAGACAATGCTTTTGAATTGTGGTTCAACAGAATTACTTTAAAAAACAAACTCATGAAACAGGCCTGGACAAAAATGATGGTACCCCTAGAAAAGATTGAAAATAATGTGACCATAGGGACATGTTCAACCAAAATGTGTCCTCTAATTAACATCACAGGTGTCTACAAACTTGTAATCAGTCAGTCGACCTATTTAAAGGGTGACAAGTAGTCACTGTGCTGTTAGGTGACATGGTGTGTACCACACTAAACATGGACCAGAGGAAGCAAAGGAGAGAGTTGTCTCAGGAGATTGGAAAGAAAATTATAGACAAGCAAGTTAAAGGTAAAGGCTATAAGACCATCTCCAAGCAGCTTGGTGTTCGTGTGACTACAGTTGCACATATTATTCAGAAATTTAAGATCCACGGGACTGTAGCCAACCTCCCTGGACATGGCCGCATGGGGAAACTTGATGAAAAATGGAAGAGACGGATAATACAAATGGTAACAAAACAGCCCAGAACAACCTCTAAACACATTCATGGTGAACTCCAAGGTCAAGGTACATCAGTGTCAGATCACACCATCCGTCTTTGTTTGAGCCAAAGTGGACTTCATGGGAGACGACCAAGGAGGACACCACTGTTGAAAACAAATCATAAAAAAGCCAGACTGGAATCTGCCAAACTGCATGTTGACAAGCCACAAAGCTTCTGGGAGAATGTCCTATGGACAGACGAAACAAAACTGGAACTTTTTGGCAAGGCACATCAGCTCTATGTTCACAGACGCAAAAATGAAGCACACCAAGAAAAGAACACTGTCCCTACTGTGAAACATGGAGGAGGTTCTGTTATGTTCTGGGGCTGCTTTGCTGCATCTGGCACAGGGTGTCTTGAATCTGTGCAGGGTACAGTGAAATCTCAAGACTATCAAGGTTTTCTAGAGAGAAATGTGCTGCCCAATGTCAGACAGCTTGGTCTCAAGTCACAGGTCATGGGTCTTGCAACAGGATAATGACCCAGAACACACAGCTAAAAACACCCAAGAATGGCTAAGAGCGAAACATTGGACTATTCTAAAGTGGCCTTCTATGAGCCCTGATCTAAATCCTATTGAACATCTGTGGAAGGAGCTGAAACATGCCATCTGGAGAAGGCACCCTTCAAACCTGAGACAACTGGAGCAGTTTGCTCATGAGGAGTGGGCCAAACTACCTGCTGAGAGGTGCAGAAGTCTCACTGACAGTTACAGAAATCGTTTGATTGCAGTGATTGCCTCAAAAGGTTGTGCAACAAAATATTAAGTTAAGGGTCCCATCATTTTTGTCCAGGCCTGTTTCATGAGTTTGTTTTTTAAAATAATTCTGTTGAACCACAATTCAAAAGCATTGTCTGATTTTCATTGGTTTATTTTCATAGACTTTATGCCCACTGCCAGAGACTAATGCTTCTCATGGTGCCGCTATGTTTAAAAGGAAACTTTGGGGGTGGGTTTCCTGTAATCGGGAACGGACAGAGAAGTTTTAATATGAACAAAACACTGACAAATGGACCGATGAGGAGGTCAAAGCTCTTCTGGCCTTGTACGCCACAGAAGAGGATCTGCGAGAATTTGAGGGCTCACAGCGGCACGTAATAATTTTCTGAAAATAAGCTTGCAGTTAGCAGGGATTTTTCACAGTGTGAAGCAGTGAGGGAGAAGCTTATAAAACTCAAACAGGACTATAACAACAATTATGGCCCACAACAATCAGAACGGGGAGAACCAGAAGACCAGGAAGTGTTCTTACACTTGGGATGCAATTTTGCATTGACCTGCCTACATGGGGCTTCAAACCCACAGGATACCGCAGTCATTGTTGCCAAGTCCGCTTATTATAAGTGACTTTAGGTTTGTTTTTCTCTAAAGTCGCTTGCAAATTTCGTCAGTTGCACGTTGCAGGTTTTTTGGCATGTATAGTTGCTTATTTGGGCTTGCTTTACTGTCTGTGTGACAGCTCTCCATATGGGATCTTTTTTAACTTTATTAGAACACACATACAATTTTTACAGCAAAACTTACTGTCGGGAATAATAATACTTATACATACGGAAAAGTTTCAAGCCAAGGTTGCAATACAAAAATAAAATTAAAATATGATATTTATGTACAAATACTAAATTTCTCAACAACACCAAACATCTTCATAGCTTTCTTATTTTTTATGTTGCTAATAGTTGTGCCATATTGTTTCAGTTTAAAATAAAAATGTTCAAAGTTTGATTTCATTCTGGAGTGTAGCTAGTTCTTGAGTATGTAAAACTTTCCTTTAAGCAATAACAATTGTATGAAATAAACAAAGTCCTTGTCCATTGATTTTTGTTCAAATCCAAAAATGAGGTCTCTTTCTTTAAACAGAATTCTTTGTCCAGTCCTCAGCAAAATAAAATGTTCAACATTTGTCCAAAACGTTCTGTGTAAATACAATTAACAAACAGATGAGCGATCAACTCTCTTTCCAGTCCACAAAAAACACAAGAATAATCTATTTCGAGTCAGACCTTTCAAATAAATCTAACAGGGTATATACGATGCAAAATTTTATAAGAAACTTCCTTTTCCTTGTTATTATGAAAACATTTATCACTAACTGACCAAATTTGTTGTCAATTTAACCCTTCATACTGAGCTGCCCAAGAACATTGACCTGTAGATATTCACACGGTCTGCATAACGCTTCTTATATATTTATCACATATGGGACCTTAAATCGAAAAAATTCTCCATTGAAATGAACGGCAAGAGCAAAATTATCTTTTGATCCCAATCAAATTTTGCCAAGAGTTACACATGTTTGTCAGTTTATAAGATAATTTTCCATGTAATTTAAGTTGTCGGCTGTCGTATAATAACAGAGTAAGATTTAGTTTTTGTTTAAACGACTAGCGGACAACTCCCTTCATCCTACATCACTGAACATGATTAATTTTTCAATTTTTTTGTTGACTGTCAACTTTACTGTCAATTTAGATAAGATAAGCCTTTATTAGTCCCACAATGGGGAAATTCCAGGATTGCAACAGCACAGGGATAGCAACACTCAGAGCAATAATCAGAAGGCAAGAAAAAACAACATCTACTAAACATATGTCCATATTACTATAAACATATATATATAGACACACAGTGCAGAGCATTATGGTTGGTTGGTGAATGTGCAGCAGAAAGTCTAAGCTCTCTCTCCGCGGATGCAGCGGGCCAGCTGGAAGTCTTTGGGCATGATGGTGACCCCCTTAGCAAAGAAGAGACCACCAGGTGGGTCTCGCTGGTCTCCTGCAGAACCATGACGGCGAAGCTCAGGAAACGCGGGACGGTCTTGAAGTCCTGAGCGATCTCCCTCACCAGGCGCTGGACGGGCAGCTTACGGATGAGCAGCTCCGTGGGTTTCTGGCAGCGACGGATCTCTCTCAGAGCCACGGGCCTGTGACAGTGAGGCCTCTTCACTCTGCCGGTGGCCGGAGCGCCTCTCCGAGCAGCCCTGGTGGCTAGCTGTCTCCTGGGGGGCTTCCTCCTCCAGTAGATTTTACGGGCGGTCTGCTTGGTTCTTGCCATCGCTCTTTATTATTCTGTCTTATATTTCTTGCACGCCTCCTAAATTCCAGCCCGGCACCTCGCTACAGCTCCCGGTATGTCGAGTTTCCCATTAGCTCCGGGCGGCGGCCAAGTGCTAGCTAGCACCAGCTCCTCCCCGCTGTAGCGTCTCCCGCTGCAAACCGTGGCTCCGTCCGCCGACCCGGGAGACCCCCGGGGCGATCCGTGCGTCCGTGATATATATACAGAGTGAAAGGTGTAGAAAGAAGAAGGAAGATTAAAAAAAAGGCTGTTGCAACAGGCAGCCGACTCGTGTGGCGCCGCCGGTCCGGAACCGGAACCGGAAAAAAAAAAAAAATTTACTGTTGCTTATGCAGAATGCATATGTATTTTCCTTTAATTAGTTTATAAAATTCAGTTATTCAATGCTGACTGTGTTTTGTCAATTCACTACAAACAAAAATTAATTGATATACAGTGGTGTGAAAAAGTGTTTGCCCCTTCCTGATTTCTCATTTTTTTGTATGTTTGTCACACTTAACCTGTTGAACTCTGTTCAACTTCCCTAAAAATGCCTAAAAATAAATTGAATTAAAATTAAATCACTCTTTATTGTCATTCAACTGTACAACCAATCATGTACAGTAGAACGAGATTGTGTTTTACCTGTCTACTGTGTTAATCACCCCCCCCCCCAAGTGCAGAATCAGAGGGCCGCTGCCATGCAAGGCGCCGCCACAAATTTCCCTCCTCCATTCCATTATTGCTGAGCACCAAGCTGGATGGCAGGAAGTTCCACTTTTTTTTTTCTTTTTTTTTTATTTAAGTTTTTGTAAAGGGTATACAGGTCGTTACAGCAATGCATTGTTTACATTTTCATCACATGTTCCCTTATTTTCTGATATCTGACAACATTGGAAGAATAATTATTACAACACCCCTTTTTTTTTTTAAAGTGAAAGAAAAAAGTGAAATTAAAGAGAATAAAATAAAAACAAACAAACAAACCAGCAAAAAACAACCAAAAAGAAAAAATAAGTAAATAAAGGTAAAAGAGCGTCTGAGTAGCGTTGGAACAAAGAGCGGAACCATTATTGAAATGGTATTTGTCAAAGATTAGATCTAATGGAAGACACCTATGCGATCCAGGGTTGCCAAAAGTTCATGAACCCATCCATGTCCTGTCTCAGTGCGAATGTCAACTTTTCCATCGAGTAAATGTCTTGGATCACGTTAATCCAATCTTCAGGTGTAGGACAGTCCTTCAACATCCATTTTTTAGTTAGGGCTTTTTTACTTGCCAATATTAAAACATTGAATAAGTATTTATCTCCTCGTCTTTCCAGTGAGTCCGGTAGTAAACCCAAATACAAAGTTACAAAAGAAAAGGGAACTGTTATTTTGAATATTTTCCCCATTATTGTCTGTACATTGGTCCAATATTGGTGGATAACTGGGCATGACCAAAACACATGAAAATGATTTGCAGTCTTTTCACCACACAAGCGCCGACAGTTCAATCCCTTATGGGTAAATTTGTTTTGTGCAGGTGTTCTGAAAAATCTTACCAAGTTTTTCCATCCAAATTCTCTCCACTGCAGGGATGAGGTACTTTTCCATTGCTGTTTATTTAGCTTTTCCCATATTTCCAATTGTGAAGTGAAATTCCCCTCTTTTTCCCATCTCTCTTTTATATATGATGTGTTGTCTCCTTTTAAGTCTTGAAGACCTTGGTATATTTTAGAACTGTATCTGATCCCTGGGATCCCGTTATATGCCATTAAGAAGACCTTCAGAACACCTGACTGGGCCCTTTCCAAATCCTCCTTTTTAAGTATTTTGTTTATGTGGTGTCTAAGCTGGAAGAACCTGTAAAGGTCTTGATTTATTAGACCTTGTTTTTTCAAATCTTCAAAACTTCTTAAAATTTGCCCTTTAAAAAAATCATAATATTTTATCAGCCCTTTCTCCTTCCACTTTTTAAATCTGGAGTCTGTTTTATTAGGAGTAAAGTTTTGATCATAGGCAATCCATTGCAGAAGTCGATAGGGCTCTTTAATTTGATTCTCTCTGACTATCTTAAACCAAATTTTTAGCGGGGTCTCTATCTACGGGTTAGTGTTATTCAAAAGCTTAGGTAAGGCATTGTTCCCTATTATCGCCTGTAGGGGGATGTCACTTGTTATTTGGCATTCGATCTCCTTCCATTGTGCTGGGTTACATATCTCTACTAAAGTTTTAATTTGTGCGGCTTTAAAGTAGTCCCTGATATTTGGCAGCGCGAGCCCACCTTTGTCTTTGTTTAGCTGTAGGGTTCTATATCTGATTCTAGGTCTCTTGCCCTGCCATATGAATCTTGAGATCCTTCTGTCCAGCTCCTGCCATGTTTTTTTGGGAGGTTCTACCGGTATTGTTTGGATAAGGTATAGAAGACGTGGAAGTATATTCATTTTGACTGCTTCAATTCTTTGTGCAGTACCCAAGAATGGTATCATATTCCATCTTGCTAGGTCAGATTTTATTTTTGTCACCAGTGGATCATAGTTTAGTGATATAATTTTGTTGAGTTGTTTCGGGATATTGACCCCCAGATATTTCATAGATTACGACTCCCAGTTAGTTTTGAGTTTGCTTAGTGAATAATGATTTGGGTCATAGTTGAATGTTAAAACTTGGGTTTTATGCATGTTTAATTTGTACCCCAATAAATCTCCATACTCTGAAAAAACTGAGGTTAGTTCTGGTAAAGAAGTGTCCGGCTGCCCTAGGTATATTAAAATGTCATCAGCAAAGAGTGCTATTTTATGTTCCTTCTGACCAAGTGTAATACCTTGAATTTTTTGATTTTGTCTTATCCATTGGCTCAGAGGTTCTATGAAGATTGCAAAGAGCAGTGGAGACAGGGGGCAGCCCTGACGACATCCTCTTTCCAGTTCAAAAGATGATGATAAATTACCGTTAATCCTTATTTTAGCTGTTGGTTTTTTATAAAATGCCTGGATAGTTCTAATGAAGTTGTTATGAAAATTGAAACTGGATAAGATTCTATATAGAAAAGACCAGTCAACCGAATCGAATGCTTTTTCAGCATCTAATCCCAATATGACTGCATTTAAGTTATATTTTTTTATATGATGAATTATGTGTAAAGTGAATGAATGAATGAATGAATTTATTTCGGATAGTACAGTACAAGTTAAAAGAAACTGTATAATATAACAACAAGGTCAAATTAGACAAGGACTCCTTCTACTATACAATTCCACGTGAGTTATCCGAAATGGGGGATTGCTGAAGCCGCAGCTTATGTTGCCCACCCATATTCCATCCAAGAATTCAAAAGAGAAAAAAGAGAAAACAAGACAAGAGCGATTACAATTTAAAACAAAGCTAAGACAAAATGTGACTGAGAGAAGAAAAAAAAAAAAGAAAGCTAAGCTAAGTTAAGCGGTTATTATTCAAAACAAATCTAAGACAAAATGTCACAGAGAGAGGAAAAAAAAAACAAACAAAAAAAAAACTAAGCTACAACACAACACAGGCTGGATATGTCAATCCTTATGTGAGTTTACATGTCGTCTTGTAAATATGTTTGGAGTATTTCTTTCTTTAGTTTTTGTTTAAATTGTCCAAGCGTTGTACATGATTTTAATTCAGGTCCAAAATCGTTCCATAATCTGACTCCTTGCACTGAAATACAGTGTTTCTTGGTGGTTGTTCTCACTGTAGGCTTTTGAAATATACATGTTCCTCTGAAGTGATATCGTTTCTCCCTTGTTTGGAACAACTTTTGGATATTTGCGGGCAGTGATAAATTCTTCACTTTGAACATTATTATTGCGGTTTTAAAGTCAACCAGATCTTTCAACTTGAGAGTTTTTTGTTTAAGAAAAAGTGGGTTTGTTGGTTCCCTGTAAGCTGCTTTATTTATTATTCTAATAGCTCTCTTTTGAAGCATAAAGAGTGGATATACAGTATGTTTGTTTTATATGTATTTCCCCATACTTCATTACAATAAGTGCGTCTAATGTTGTCTTGTGTCTGTCTTTGTCTTATAAAACCTGTTTGGTCTAAATGAATTAGGTCTGTCAGTATATTTTCTAACCTTTTGGCAAGGATAATGGTAAAAAGCTTATAGTCCTGATTTAATACACTGATTGGTCTGTAGTTGGAGCACTCTAGTTTATCCTTTTCAGGTTTAGGTATAACTGCAATGACCCCTTCTCTTCAGGAGGGGGGGATTTCCCCTGTATGGAGGACATAATTAAATGTTTTCAGGAGGAGAGGAGATAGTTGCTGTTTAAAGGTTTTGTACCACTCTGCTGTATAGCCATCTGCTCCTGGGGATTTGTTAGCTTTAAGTTTCATAATTGCTTTTTCCAATTCTTTAGGTTGTATTTCTGACAGTAGTGTTTTATTTTGTGACTCCATAAGTTGGGGAAGGTTTAATGTGTTTAGGAATGCCTCGGATGCGTTTTTATGTTTTTTGAGGGAGCTTAAAAACGCTTAAAAAACTCAATTCTTATAGTAATTCTCGAAGCTTTTAAGAATATCCTGAATTCTGAATTTGATTTCCTTTGATACTGGGTCTCTGATTTTGTAGATTGCTCTTTCTGTTTGTTGTTTCCTCAATTTATAGGCTAGCAATTTTGCCGATTTACTGCCTGCTTCATAGTATTTTTGTTTCAAAAATGTAAGTTTCTTCTGGATTTCTATTGTGTAGATCTCATTTATTTGGTTTTTAATTTGCTTAATCTTGAGCGAGTCAATAGAATGAGTGTTGCCTTTGTGTTCTTTTTCTAGGTTCTTAAGTTCTGACTCTAATGTGGATAGTTTTTCTTGTCTTAGTTTCTTTTGGGTTGCCAGTTTTGCAATAATCTTTCCTCTTATTACAGCTTTGCATGCATCCCACAGTATTAAAGGGGATACTTCTCCATTATCGTTTTCTTCCAAATATCTGAGAATATCTGATTCCAATTCATCTTTCAGTGGTCCTTTCAGGACATTTGAATTTAACCTCCAAGAAAATGTATTATTTGTGTATTTTTGGATATTTAAGTCCATGTAGATCGGACTGTGGTCAGAGAGATCCATCAGTCCTATTTTACATGTTTCTACTCTTCCAATGTCTCTATTAAACATAAAAAAATAGTCAATCCTTGAGTAAGATGAATGTGGAGTTGAGTAAAATGTATAGTCTTTTACACTGGGGTTGAGTTCCCTCCACACATCACAGATTCCCATTTCTTTTAGTAGCATCCGGGTCTTCCTGCTTTGGGTGTTATTTTGATGTGGAGAATTACCAGAAGCATCCCAGTATGGATTCAGTCTAAGATTGAAGTCCCCACCACATATCACTAAACCTTGAGCTTTAGTTATCATTAGGTCAAATACATTTTTATAAAATTTCCAGTTAGCCCCTGGGGGAGCATACACATTCAGCAGGGTGATATCTTCTCCCTCTAGCTGCCCAGTTACCAAACTGTATCTCCCTTCTTTATCTTTGTGTTCTGATTTTTTTTCAAATGTAATTTTGGTAGATATCAATGTCGCTACTCCCCTCCTCCTCCCTGACTTATATGAAGGTGAAGAGATCATTTTAAACCCTTGTCTACTGAGTTTAGTGTGCTCCACGTCTGTTAGGTGGGTTTCTTGTAAAAATATTATTCCTGCTTTGTCTTTTTTCATTTTGCCTATAATCTTGGATCTTTTAACTGGATTCAGGATTCCTTTTACATTATATGAAATTATTTTGGTTACACCCTGTTTCTCCATTGTGTTGTTTTGTTTAGTATAACTGTGTAGTGGCCCTCTTTTGTGCTACTCAGAAACTGAAAGAACATTAAGAACAAGAAAAACATTAAGAACATAGTGTATAAAACTTTAAAACAAAAAACTGTCAAAAGAACTTCCTGAGCTGGGGTCTTTTTAAAGACCCTGGAAGAGCCTTGATGGAGTGTAGGCTCTGAGGGAAATTCCTCAAACTCTGTTACGTGTTGAGGGCCCTCTCTTACCCCTGTAAGTTGTCCCATGCTTTTAACGTGAGTTTCAGAACCCAATCCGAACTTGTAATGATTTTTTTTTTTCCCTTTATGCCTATACCCTGTGAAATTGTGTGCACCCTCCCACCCCCATCACAGCAAACATTCACGCAAAAACAGTATTTGTTAGTGTGGGGAGAACATGTGGATTATTGTCACATTTCTATTTTAACAAGTTTTTTTTTTTTTTTTTAATTACAATTTTTAATTACAATTAAAAAGACATTTGTTTCAAATATTATGACTGTTCCATGAAATGTTTTACCACATGCTGAATATGCATCTCCTTTAATGTTTGTTACCTTGTATGAGGGGGGTTGGATGTGCAGATTGACTCAAAAAAAAAAAAAAATGGTCGCTATTCCAACCTGAAAACGGCCAGTTTATCCGCGACGCTCTGGCGCTGGGTTTCCCGCTGCTGGCCCGTGGATTTTGAAGGTTTCTGTGTTGTCCATGTTTGCGCTTTGATCTTCTCACTCGGGTCTGCTGCGGGTTTAAATACCGTTACCGGGAGCCCTCTTCTCGCCATGTCAGCTGTTGCTTCTTCCGCCGAATTATAGAGACATGTTTCTTCTCCGTAGAAGACCCTTAACTTCGCAGGAAATGGCGTCTGAAAGCGCGGTTTCTTCTTACGTAGCACCTTTTTGGCGTCATTATATTCCCTGCGCTTTTTAAGGACCTCCCGGGCGTAATCGTGTTCCACGAAGACTTTTCTCTCCTGGTGCATAAATCCTTTTTTCTGCCAAGCCAGTCTTACAACCTCTTGTTTTATTTTGAAATTGGAAAATCTTACCAACACCGAACGTGGGGGCGCTTCCGCCGCTGGCCTAGCAGCTAATGAACGATGTGCCTTTTCTATCTTCAAGTCGGTGGTTTGTGGAATATCCAATTTCTCTCTTAGTAAAGATTCCACGCATTCTGCCATTGAGTTAAAACCATTTTCGGCTCCTTCTATCAGACCATGAATTCTTATATTGTCTCTTCTCTATCTTCCTTCTTGGTCGGTTAGCTTAGCCTCTATAGATGCTTGTCTTTTGCGTAGGTCCAGCACAGAATCTTCGAGCACTTTTATTCGTTCCTCTGCTTCCAAGATTCTGTTCTCGGCCTGGTCCACTCTGCTGTTTGTCCTTTTCAATTCGTCTCTGAATTCCCGAAATTCGGCCGTAACCTCTCGGCGAAATCGTCGTAGCTCTTCAAATAGCGATTTCAAGCTAACCTTTTTGTTAGCTACAACCAGTTCCTCGTCTTCTGAACGGAGATCCTCCAGTTCAGATTCTCCGGCCGATACGTGTCCTGGCCTGGAAAATTTCAGTTTCTTCTGTTTTCCTTTAGACATGATGATTTTGTCTTTTGATTTTCACTCCTCCAAAAATCCATTAAGTTTGATTTTCAAGGTATTTTCTTGGATTGGGTCTGAGCTTCAGCGTTAAGCTGCATTCGCCATGGCGTCCAGACCGGAAGTCAGGAAGTTCCACTTTTATATGGTCTTCGGCATGACCCGGCCGGGATTTGAACCCCTGCCTCCCGGGTGTGGGGCGGATGCTCTACCAACTGAGCCACCACATGCCCAAAGTAAATCAAAAGCTGTTCTTAAACCCTTTGCAGCATCTTCATGGGGTTAGTCTCATTTAAAAGAAAACGCTCTGAATTTTTTGGCAAAACAGTCATAATATCTCTTAAGTGCTCCTGCCACTGAGTAACAAGAAAGTTCGCCTGGGTGTTTTTTTAGATACAAATGCTTGCAAATAACATACAGCTGTCAGATACTGGCTGGAAAACACAACAAAAATGTAGAACCAAGTGTTTTCAAGCTCAGGTCAAAATTTTGTAAAAATTCCACAAAAAATGAATATATTACACAGCTTTTTTCTCAGGTTGTAACAAGGCTGTGTCTTACTGGAAGACCGGAAATACAGCCTTTTTTTTTTTTTTTCAGTGCGCACTGAGACGCACTAAGATGCAGAGACGTGACCGCCCGTGGAATTCACAGAGTTCAAGGGGTTAAATGTTTCAAATCATCAAACAAATTTAAATATTAGACAAAAATAACACAAGTAAACACAAAATGCAGTTTTTAAATGAAGGTGTTTATTATTAAGGGCAAAAAAAAAAAAAGTCCAAACCTACGTGGTCCTGTGTGAAAAAGTGATTGCCCCCTAAACCTAATAACTGGTTGGGCCACCCTTAGCAGTAACAACTACAATCAGGCGTTTGCGATAACTGGCAATGAGTCTTTTATAGTGCTGTGGAGGAATTTTGGCCCACTCATCTTTGCAGAATTGTTGTAATTCAGCCACATTGACTACGCCACTCCAAAGTCTTCATTTTGTTTTTCTTAAACCATTCAGAGGTGGACTTGCTGGTGTGTTTTGGATCATTGTCCTGCTACAGAACCCAAGTGCGCTTCAGCTTGAGGTCACCAACAGATGGCCGGACATGGTAGACAGCAGACTTCATGGTTCCATTTACCACAGCAAGTTTTCCAGCTCCTGAAGCAGTCAAAACAGCTCCAGACCATCACACTACCACCGCCACAATATTTTACTGTTGGTATGATGTTCCTTTTCTGAAATGCTGTTATTTTTACACCTGATGTAATGGGACGTACACCTTCCAAAAAAGTTCAACTTTTGTTTCATCAGTCCACAGATTATTTTCCCAAAAGTCTTGGGGATCATAAAGATGTTTTCTGGCAAAACTGAGATGAGCCTTTATCTTCTTTTTGCTCAGCAGTGGTTTTCATCTTGGAACTCTGCCATGCAGGCCATTTTTGCCCAGTCTCTTTCTTATGGTGGAGTCATGAACACTGACCTTAACTGAGGCAAGTGAGGCCTGCAGTTCTTTGGATGTTGTTGTGGGGTCCTTTGTGACCTCTTGGATGAGTCGTCACTGGACTCTTGGGGTAATTTTGGTCGGCCGGCCACTCCAGGGAAGGTTCACCACTGTTCCCTGTTTTTGCCATTTGTGGATAATAGCTCTCACTGTGGTTTGCTGGAGTCCCAAAACTTTAGAAATGGCTTTATAACCTTTTCCAGACTGATGGATCCCAATTACTTTCTCATTTGTTCCTGAATTTCTTTGGATCGCAGCATGATGTCTAGCTTTTGAGGATCTTTTGGTCTACTTCAGTTTGTCAGGCAGGTCTTATTTAAGTGATTTCTTGATTGAGAACAGCTGTGGCAGCAATCAGGCCTGGGTGTGGCTACAGAAATTGAACTCAGGTTTCCAAAGATGTGATAAACCACAGTTAATTTATGTTTTAATGGGGGGGGGGGGGTCACTTTTTCACACAGGGCCATGTAGGTTTTGCTTTTGTTTTTACCCTTGATAGTAAACACCTTTTTTTAAAAACTGCATTTTGTGTTTACTTGTGTTATCTTTGTCTAATATTTAAATTTGATTGATGATTTGAAACATTTAAGTGTGACAAACATTAAAAAAAAAAAGAGAAATCAGGAAGGCGCAAACACTTTTTCACACCACTGTAGATATCAATATGTTCATGTGAATAATACAAACTCTGAGTTGCTGAAGATGACGTGTGGGGTACCACAAGGTTCTGTACTCGGTCTATTGCTTTTTATTTTGTATATTAATGATTTACTGTATGTTCTGTCTAAATTGCTCAAGTGTATTTTTTTTGCAGATTACAACTTTTTTTGTCGTGGAGAAAATCTTAAACTGCTTCTGGTTTCAGTTGAAAATTAGCTGAAACAAATCAATGGTTCACCTTGGGAAAAACAAAATGTATAATGTTTGGAAACCGCAAATTATATAGTCACAGAAAAATTAAAATAATGTTGAAATTGACACAGTTTTGGAAACCAAGTTCCTAGGGGTCATTGTTGATCACAAACTAAACTGCAAATCACACATAAATTATGTCAAAACTTAAAATGTATACATCCGCTGCAGTATTGTATAAAGTTAAGAATTTTCTGTGTCAGAAATGTCTTTGCATTTTATATATTCACTGATAGTCCCTTCTATTTCATACTGTGTGGAGATCTGGGGAAGCACATACAAAACAAACAGAAACTCAATCTTTTTACTACAGAAAAAAGCCGTACGCACTATATCAAAGAAACCTTAGCATGAACCAACAAATCCAATCTTCATTCAGTTATATACTCTTAAATTTAGAGATTTAGTGGATTATAATGCAGGGATGGCAATTTTCCGCCGATCCACGGATTTCCGCCGATTTTATCATCATCTATGTCATAATTTTGTACCTTTACCTTGTTCTCAATAAAGTTTGGAAAAAAAAAACATACGCGCTCGGCGCTTCCCCGAAGTCTCGCGATAACCCGGATGTACTCAAGCTACTGCTGTATTGTAAACAGCCCTGCGATTGGATAGTTGCAAACGATTGGACAAATCAAATGGCTCGTATGCTTTGTCAAAAATTCATTTCGGCTTGTTCTCAGGGATGTGATTTTTCCGGTAATTCACCGAATTCCGCTTTATTTGTATATTATATGTACGTTAAGTACGTTAGCGGCTTATGGTCCACGACGCAGTGAAAGTGTGCCCTTTCAGCCAGAACCGGAAGTGGCGTACACCAGGTAGAGAGCCATTAACTCTTTGTCGAACACGCTGTATTTACGCTCACTGTCGTGCAAAGACCTGCTTAAAAAAAAGGTGAGCGGCTGCCAAGAACCGGCAACGCATTGCTCCACGACGGCCGCTATGCCCATGTCCGAGACGTGGGTAATGAGCGCTGTTTTAACCTCAGAATGCCTGCTCCTGTTCAGGAGTCCAGTCGACTCTGTCCGCCGGTTTCCGTTTGAGTGCAGCGTACAGCGGCTGTATGAGCTGGGCTGCGCGGGGGGGGGGGGGGGGGGGGGGATGAGCTGCTCAAGACTCAATGGAGATTGAAACTGGTGATCTGAAATGAATGCTGAAATTATAAAAAGTAATGGTATGTTGGAATTTTATTTCTATTATGGAATAGATAAAATTAACTGATTTTGATATGATCAAGTGTTAAAGCATGTGATGGATAATGCTTGTTGGAATATTTACCTCTGCCAAGGAGGTTATGTTTTCATCGGCGTTGGCTTGTCTGTCTGTTTGTTAGCAAGGAAAAGTGATGGACGGATTTTCATGAAATTTTCAGGAAAGGTGTGCAATGGCACGGGGAACAGATGATTAGATTTTGGTGATAATCTGAGAGTGCATACCTCCATCAAGGGCTTTTTTGTATTTGTGCAGCAGAATTACACAAAAACTACTGGATGGATTTGGATAAAATTTTCACCAGAGGTGGTTCTTGGGCTAGAGAGGAACCCATTATATTTTGGTGATGATCTGAGAATGCATACCTCAGCCAAGGCGCTTATCTTCTCACATTGTGTTAGCAACAATACTCCAAAACTGATGGACAGACTTTGATGCAATTTTCACCACAAGTGGCTATAGGCCTACACACAAAATCATTACATTTTGGAGTTGAACCATGACAAACAGAAGGAGCCTTGGCGGAGGGATGCGCTCTGAGTGCTTTTCTAGTTTAGTAATGCTATCTTCTTGGAACATAAGTCAATATTATACAGTAATAAGTGGCATTCAGCTGTTTGTTTTATGTCATGTAAGCACAGTTCTGGTACTTAAAAATCATAAAAACCCAGGAGCTTTGGGGAGCGAAGTGACAGTAAAGGTGAAAATTGGCTCAAAGTTCAATGAGGTAACAGAAACACTTGGACAGTTTCTGAAGAAACCAGAAAAGGAGATGAAGTTCAAAGTTCAGAGACTGACACAGCTTGCTGCCAAAAGGAAGAAAGTTTCACATTAGAAGTGACTTGGTGACCAGTGTAAATAGTGTAAAAAACTCTTATAGAACTGTTAAATATGTTGGACTAAAGACAGTGAGACAACATTGAAGAAAAAGTAAGTTAACTTTTCATTAAATTTAATGATTTATCTAAGTCTAGTATTTCATTTTTTTAATCATTTTTTTCAGTCTAAATTACTTGTATTTTACTGAAAACCTCCCAGCTTCAGGGGGGCTGCGCCCCCCCGGCCCCCCCATAAGTCAATCGACCAAATTAGATTTCAGCTGAAATCAGAATTTCCTGTTGCCATCCCTGATAATGTCATTCAAATCATGTACAAAGCAAATAATAACCAATTAGCTCTTCATCTTCAGAGACTGTTTAAAAAAAGGGAAAGCAAATATAAGCCAAGACAAAATTCTGTTTTTAATAAACCAAAGGTCAGAACAAATCCAAAGTATCATTGTATGTCTGTCACTGGAGTTAAACTGTGGAACTGTTGCTCTGAAAATATTAAAATGTGTTCTACTCAAAAGCAATTCAAAAAATTGTACAGATGAGAAAATCTCTCAGTATCTCACTGTAAATGCTAGGAGCTAAAATTGAACTTCAAGTTTTTTGTTTGTTTTTTGTCTAACCGATTCTATTTGATTTTCTTAATCTTTGGGTATGACTTAAACTTTTATGTTATTAATTTTAAAATTGTAACGGGGTAGGTGCAATATAAACATTAGCTTCAGCCTACACCCTTTCAATTGTTCTTTCATGCGTCCTACATATTTTTTATTGTATGTTCATTACCAAATAAAATTCACATCCATTCACTCATTCTCAATCGTTGGGCATAAAAGTTGTGAATGCTGGCAACATGCTAAATATTCGTTGGTATAAGTTCTCTATAAGTTATCGAAATGTTCTTTATAAGTTACTCATACATTATGTATACGTTCACCTCTTTATGGATATGCGATGCACCTGCCCAAAATTGAAAACTTTGGCCATATGCCAGCATTTTAGAGAAATTTTGATATGTTTGCAAATGCTGCCTAAATTGTCAAGGTGTGACAGGGCCTTTAGATGGAGTACTGGACAACATCTCCTATGAGCCATTGTTTGGGCCTGGTTGTGCATGATGATCCCACTCTATTATTGATCTGCCTCCAGAGGTCTGGCTGTGGCAGCCTTTTTTTTTTTTTTTGTTTAAAGTCACACTGACGTGTTCCTCTGTAGCTCTATCTCTAGCTACAGGTGCATCTCAATAAATTAGAATGTCATCAAAAAGTTGATTTGTTTCAATAATTCAATTCAAAAAGTGAAACTCATTTATTATATAGTTTCATTACACACAGAGTGATATATTTCAAGTATTTATTTCTTTTAATTTTGATGGTTATGGCTTATAGCTCATGAAAACCCCAAATTCATTTTCTCAAAAAATTAGAATATGACAAAAAATTAATTTTAAAAAATTGATTTTTAATAGAAATGTTGGCCAACTGAAAAGTATGTCCATGTACACACTTGGTCGGGGCTCCTTTTGCATGATTACTGCATTGATGCAGCATGGCATGGAGGCAATCAGCCTGTGTTACTGCTGAGGTGTTATGGAAGCCCAGGTTGCTTTGATAGCGGCCTTCAGCTCGTCTGCATTATTGGGTCTGGTGTATTTCATCTTCCTCTTGACAATACACCAAAGATTCTCTATGGGATTTAGGTCAGGAGAGTTTGCTGGCTAATAAGCACAGTGATGCCATGGTCATTAAACCAGGTGTTTGTACTTTTGGCAGTGTGGGCAGGTGCCATGTCCTGCTGGAAAATGAAATCAGCATCTCCATAAAGCTTGTCGGCAGAGGGAAGCATGAAGTGATCTAAAATTTCCTTTTAGATGGCTGCACTGACATTGGACTTGATTAAACATAGTGGAAAAACACCAGCAGATGGCATGGCTCCACATATCATCAGTGACTGTGGAAACTTCACACTGGACCTCAAGGAACCTGGATTCTGTGCCTGTTCACTCTTCCTCCAGAATCTGGGACCTTGATTTCCAAGTGACAGGTCTTGCCACCTGTTTTGGGGAGCCATGTTTTCTGCTGGTGTTAGTCCACCAAAGTCAATGCAGCTGTCTACCAGGACATTTTAGAGCACTTCATGCTTCCCTCTGCTGACAAGGTTTATGGAGATGCTGATTTCATTTTCCAGCAGGACTTGGTACCTGCCCACACTGCTGCCAAAAGACCCAAAGCCTGGTTTAATGACCATGGTATCACCATATTTTACTGGCCAGCAAACTCTCCTGACCTAAACCCCATACAGAATCTATGAAGTATTGTCAACAGGGAGATGAGAGACACCAGACCCAACAATGCAGATGAGATGAAGGACGCTATCAAAGCAACCTGGGCCTTCATAGCACTTCAGCAGTAACACAGGCTGGTCACCTTCATGCCATGCCACAGTGATGCAGTATTAATTCAAGCAAAAGGAGCCCTGACCAAATATTGAGTGTGTGCATGGAAATACTTACAGTCGGCCAACATTTCTATAAAAAAAAAAAAAAAATCAATTTTTTAAAATTGATCTTATGTAATATTTAATTTTTTGCTAAACTGATTTTTGGGTTTTCATGAGCTGCAAGCCATAATCATCAAAATTAAAAGAAACACTTGAAATATAACACTCTGTCTGTAATGAATCTATATAAAATATGAGTTTCATTTTATGAATTGAATTACTGAAATAAATCAACTTTTTGATGATATTCTAATTTAGTGAGATGCACCTGTACTAGTTAAGAGTCAAAGCATCCAAAAGGTACAGTTTCTTCCTCTCACTAGGTAGGTGGCCAAGATCTGGGGGGAGATGAATAAGGCTGGAATAAGAAGAGAACTGCTTAGGCATAGTGAGGAAATTAGACGGTTGTAGATAAAGAGAAGCAAGTAGGTGAGGTGTGATTTAGGATGAAGTAGAAAAACAAAAATTGGCACGCTAAGTTTGATACAGGAAATGCACACAGGAAAACAAACAGCAGGTGAGCCCACAAAACACAAAGGGCAGGAAGTAGACTTTGCTTATGGGGAGGTTTGGCTGTATTTACATCCTTCTCTTCAGACACAAACAGTACTTTCATTAGTGTAGTGAGATTGTCTTTGGCATCTTATCACATCCTCAGTCTTTCAAATTAATTGTCTGTGCATGGCAGAGCCATTTTGTTATTTTTCACTTCATATGTAAGCTTGAAAGTGTACTGTATGGTGTGGTTACCAATGTGAGGTGTAGAAGTAAACCAAGATGAAACTTGTTAGCCCCTAAGATTATTTTGAGTGATCTCAGTAGCCAGCATGTTTTTTTTTCCTGTATATAGGCTCCTGATCTGTTCATTTGTGTGCTTTGAGTCTTCTCTCAAGGAATGGGATTAGAGCATGTCTTTGCCTCCCAGCAGTTCCAGCCAACTGCTGTAATCGCTGTCATTTACTGTGGTACAGTGGACAATAGGGTCTGGAATGTGTAATATAAGGTGTGATTTATGTTCTTTTTATTAAGATTTTGAATATAATACAGAGTAGACTTAAACATATGCTGAACCATATTTTCCACATTTTTTCAACTCAGTGCAACAAACAGAAGGTATCAAAAGGTGCAAAAAAAACCCAACCCACATGACACACCCACACCCACACACCTTGTAGAACAAAGTCTAGTCCAGGGGTGTCCAATCATGTGCCATGGAGGGCCAAAATCCTGCAGGCTTTACCTCCAGCCAGTGTCTTCAACAGCAGATTCCACTGAATTTCTTCCCACTGATTGCTGATAAGTGAAAACACCTGCTGAAGAGACTGGGTAGAAGAGAAAACCTTCAGGGTCTTGGCCCTTTATGGCACATGATTGGACACCCCTGGTCTAGTCTCAAAGGATCCACATTATCCAGAACTGGTTTGCATATCCTGATAACACCATCAGCATTTTAATGGATGGTGTAGGTTAGTTTTTCCCAGAGGGTCCTCCACTATAGGGCTGTTCTTGGATATCCAGAATTTGAGAATTCTTGTTATGTATAAAAGACTTTCAATCACACTGGCATTGTGTTCCTTGTAGTGCAGTGGTGTCCAATCATGTGTCATGGAGGGCCAAGACCCTGCAAGCTTGACCTCCAACCAGTGTCTTCAACAGCAGAGTTCACTGAACTTCTTCTGATTGCTGATCAGTAGTGATGGCAGAAATGGAACGACTGAGAGATCGAATCATTTGGAACAATTGATTCAGAAAAAGAATTGATGTTTTGGAACATTTGAAATATCTCCCCACAGCGACATCTGGTGGCCAAATGTTATAATACTACACTGAACCAGTCAAGTGTTTTCGGGTCTTTATTTCAACGTTTCGTGTTTTGTTTGGGTTTCTAGTATTATTTGTCTTAAAATATATATTTTTTCAATTAGTATTTGTAGGGGGTGCTTGTTTACAAAATAGACATCAGTCCCTGTTTTTAGGGGGTGCTTGTGTACATTCAGTTCTTTTTGCCTTCCTGTCAAGGAACAACAAAAAGACTGAGTTAGGAGGAATGCTGCCATGCAACTTCATATATTGTAAATATATGTAACTATATGTAAAATATATAACTATATGTAAATGTACAACAATATGGCTTCTTTTAGTGATCACATACATAATTATATTTATTGTAAATAATAATAAAGGTATATAAATAATAAATGTATACTCATATGTGTATTAAAAGAACATGAATACATACCATAAACATTACGCTGGCCATGGCTTGATTCAGCACTCGGTTGTGTTGTGCTAGGAATGCAGGTGTCAGGATGTTTTGTCCGTAGGCGTCTCCACCTACTTGTTGTATTGTTACAAAATGCAAGATGTTGCATACAGTGCATACATTTAACTTTTTTTCCCTCAAGAAGGTCATAGTGATCCCAAACAGCTGACCTGGGACGCTTTCTACCGCCATCCATTTCCAAATAATGTAAATCCAAAAGCAGCTCAGTACAAGACACTAAGAGAGGCAAGACTTCACAAACAAACTGCACTTCAGAGGAGCTTTTAAATGTTTCAATTCAATTCAATTCAACTTTATTTATATAGCGCCATTTCACAACAACAGTCATCTCATAGCACTATCAACTGAAGGGGGAACCCCCACAGTTGCAGAAAGACCCCAGCAATCAGGCGATCCCCTGTGAGCAAGCACTTGGCGACGGTGGAGAGGAAAAACTCCCTTTTAACAGGAAGAAACCTCCAGCAGAACCAGGCTCAGGGAGGGGCAGTCATCTGCTGCGACTTGCTGGGGGGTGAGGGGATAGAGAAGAAGAAAAGAACAGACATGTAGAAAGCAAACAGCACGATGGGGACTCAATCTATGGAAGAGAACAAACAAATGTTAATGACTAGCAAAAAAAAATATTTCATTGAGAGTGAGGAAAGGAGTGAGGCCCAGTGCATTACTGGAGGTCCCCCGGCTGACTAAACCTATTAGCAGCATAACTAAGGGAGGGTTCAGAAACACATGATCCCTCCCTAATTGTAGGCTATATCAAAAAGGTAGGTTTTAGCCCTATTCTTAAAAACAGAGATCGAGTCTGACTCCCGAATCCAGATTGGCAGCTGATTCCACAGGAGAGGAGCTTGATAACTGAAGGCTCTGCCTCCCATTGTACTTTTGGAGATTCTAGGTATTACAAGTAATCCTGCATTTTGGGAGCGTAGTGCTCTGTTAGGATAATACGGTAGTATCAGATCTTTTAAATAAAAAGGAGCCTGATTATTTAGAGCTTTGTAAGTAAGAAGAAGGATTTTAAACTTAATTCTAAACTTAATTCTTTCAGGCATGTGGGCTGATGAATCAGCAGCCAGTCAGGCAAGGACACGAGAAATTAGTATTTTTACATATAAACTATTTATATAATGCATAAATTGTGCATAGAATAGGCAATTTAATATTGTGTAATGGCAGCATTTTATTATTCCATTTGAGAAATGGGATAACACAATCACTGCATAAAACAACGGTGAAGTTTGAAAACAGTTGGTGACATAATGGAACGCAAAATGGAACGGTCACGTGACATCCTCTTTCTGATACAGACCTCGGAACAATGATTTTTATTTATTTATTTCGGATAGATTAAAAGTAAAGATTAAAAAGAAATAGAATAATATAACAAAGGGGAAAAAAATCCAACAAGGTCAAATTAGACAATAACTCCTCTGATTATACAGTTCAACATAAGTTATCCGAAATGGGTGATGGCTGAAGCTGCAGCTTATATTGCAATTCAATTGCTTATATTGATTCAATTCAGAAGTTCCACCTCGGTTTCGGTACGCACTAAGACACTGTTTTGACTTTGCCATCACTAGTTTTCATATAATAGGCATTTTAATTTTGTGTAATGGAGGTCAGACATCATAGATAAAACTAGAGACACTTTAAATAACTGATTAAACTCACCTACACTAAGACTAACACTTCCGGTGTCGCAAAATAATAAACCAAAATAATAACTTAATATTTTTGTTTTGACTATAAAACAATAAGAGCAAAATTAAACACAGGTATGTCCAAAAATTTGATAATATATTTTTTTTCTACCTAAGTTTAGAAAAGGACAAAACAAAAATGAGACCAAAAATTTGTTTTTCTGATTTTATTTTGAATTGGAATTACAAATGAAGGAACCATACATAGATTTGTATTCACTTGCTGAAACAAAAACGACTGTGACATTTCAAAACAATTGGGGGCGGAATGGAACCCGATATGGAACAGTCACGTGACACCGTCCTTCTGATACAGACCTCGGAACAGTGTTTCGAATCACAAGTTCCGCCTAGGTTCCGGTACGTTCCAAAACACTGTTTCAATTTTGCCATCACTACTGATCAGTGAAAACACCTGCTGAAGAGACGTGGTAGAAGAGAAAACTTACAGGGTCTTGGCCCTCCATGGCACATGATTGGACACCCCTGTTGTAGTGCATATATTTTTTTTAAAAAATTACAGAAATCGGCTTTGAGCATAAGTAACAGGAGAAAGTGACACCGAACCATTGCTCCTGTCAAGCCCATGCTGATCCCACAGTGCAGTGTTCTCCATTGACTTTCACAAGTCTGTGGATCTTTTGCCAACATTAGCTCAAAATGGTGGTTTGGACAGCATTGGCTCCTCAGTTTGACAAAGCAAAAAAGTGCACCTGAAAAAAAAATAGCGTCTTTATTTATACTGTAGTATTATTAATACTATTGACATACTCTTCATGAAGATTATACTTTTGTATCAACAGCACTAACGTGGTGATGAACTATTCGGAGACTGAGTCCAAAGTGAGAGAGGCTACCAATGACGACCCCTGGGGACCCTCAGGACAGCTCATGGGAGAAATAGCCAGGTAGGTTCAACACAGCTGGCTACAAAGTCCTAAATACATGGAATCTGCGGCAGTGGAATTGAATGTGACTAAACTAGCAAACAAAATTATTGTGTGTGTGTAGATCTACATTTATGTATGAGCAGTTCCCAGAGGTGATGAACATGCTGTGGACCAGAATGCTGAAAGACAACAAGAAAAACTGGAGACGAGTCTACAAGGTATGGTTGCACTCTGGTTGGCAGTTACTTATTTTATTGATCCTCAATGTCTTGTATCAGTTTTATTTTTTTTTAAGAGTGCCAATACTTATTTGTTTTCTGATTGCAAGCCGATTGCACTTGCTGTTATCCACTCATCCACATGGCACAGTGGTAGTTTGATGCAACTGGTGCAGTTACTCAAAAAACTCAACTTTGCTTTTCTGACTCCTTATTTCTGCTGTTGTGATGATGTGATACTTTTTCCAAACACAAATCAGTTATAATTCTACATGACTATGATTCTTCATGACCCAGTAATTCTTAACTGTGATTCTGTGTTGACAGTTCTTTTTCTTTTTTCCTGTCCTAGGCCTTACTGCTGCTTGCCTATTTGATAAGAAATGGCTCTGAGAGGGTTGTCACTAGTGCCAGAGAACACATCTATGACCTCCGATCTTTAGAAAATTACCACTTCATTGGTTAGTTGTTCAGTGCAAATTTAATCACATTTAAAATTGTTTAACAATTGTTCTTATTTACTTTTATATCCAAGTATGAAATTAGATGCTATCAGAAAATCCAGCATTTGAGAATATTATTCCTTTGTCCAGGAGAGTGACATTTTATGGAGAGGCCAGGGTGTCACAAAATATATTATGTGCATTAAATGTTATAGGAGTTTGAGCAGGGGTTTCGTTTCATGTTCACTCTTTGATTGTGTGTGTTTTTTAAAAATTATTATTATTTTTGTACAGATGAAAATGGTAAGGACCAAGGTATCAATGTACGTCAGAAGGTGAAGGAGATGGTGGAGTTCATCCAGGATGATGACAGGTTGAGAGAAGAAAGGAAAAAGGCCAAAAAGAACAAGGACAAATATATTGGAGTCTCTTCTGACAGTATGGGTGGAGGAGGGAGCAGTTTTAAGAACTGTACGTAATTCACAGTGTTCCTTTTGAAACATTATAATGGCTCTTCTATCCAAACTGTGTAAGAATGTTCTGAAAGTCTGTCAAGATGTAAACATTCTCAGTTAACAAAAACAGAGAATTGTGATATCTTGAAAATCTATAAAAATGTCAAAATTCTTTTGTCTGACAAAATATAACTGAATGCTGAAGATTACCTTTTACAGTTAGGATTTTTATCAAATCACTCCTGATATGAAATGTTGGGTTTTTTACACTTCTAAAGGTTTTGCTTTTGCATCAGTTTTTCATATACTGTGTTTCTGTCCAATGATAGTGACATGCATAAGAATTCTTGGATTTAAACATGCTCAACGATAAACTCCTAAATAGCCATTAAAAACTTAGCCACTTAGAAGCAATTGCTTCAGACTGAAAAGAATAAAGTGGATGGAAAGTGATAACGCATAAATTATGACATCACAGTTGTGAGTGAGAGGTTATCATGGTTACTGCCCTTACACAAAAACATGGCTATTAAAGAGAATGGTGGTCGATGGCTTAATGCACAGGTGTCAAACTCATTCCATGGAGGGCCAAGACCCTGCAGGTTTTTACCTCCACCCAGTGTCTTCACCAGGTGATTTCACTGAATTTCTTCCCACTGATTGCTAATCAGTGAGAACACCTACTGAAGACACTGGGAGATGAGTTTGACACCCCTGGCTTAATACCATCACGGCAACATGACTCAAGTGTGGCTTTCAACAACAGGTCTTTTTCCCCACACCTAGGATTTAATTTAGGTGTTCCATCTTGTATTTTCCTGTTGAGCTTTGATCACGTTGAAAACTACAATATGTGATGTTACTTATGATGTTGTCGCCCTCCTGGTTAATTTGGTTAATGTGGTTGATGGAAAAGACATACAGTGGTGTGAAAAAGTGTTTGCCCCCTTCCTGAGTTCTCATTTTTTTGTATGTTTGTCACACTTAGATGTTCAGATCATCAAACCAATTTAAATATTAGACAAAGATAACACAAGTAAACACAAAATGCAGTTTTTAAATGAAGGTGTTTATTATTAAGGGTAAAAAAAAAAATCCAAACCTACATGGCACTGTGTAGAAAAAGTGACCCCCCCCCCCCCCCCATTAAAACATAAATTAACTGTGGTTTATCACATCTTTGGAAGCCTGAGTTCAATTTCTCTAGCCACACCCAGGCCTGATTACTGCCACACCTGTTCTCGATCAAGAAATCACTTAAATAGGACCTGCCTGACAAAGTGAAGTAGACCAAAAGATCCTAAAAAGCTAGACATCATGCTGCGATCCAAAGAAATTCAGAGACAAATTAGAAACAAAGTAATTGAGATCTATCAGTCTGGAAAAGGTTATAAAGCCAGTTCTAAAGCTTTGGGACTCCAGCGAACCACAGTGAGAGCCATTATCCACACATGGCAAAAACATGGGACAGCAGTGAACCTTCCCAGGAGTGGCCAGTCGACCAAAATTACCCCAAGAGTGCAGCAACGACTCATCCAAGAGGTCACAAAAGACCCCACAACAACATCCAAAGAACTGCAGGCCTCACTTGCCTCAGTTAAGGTCAGTGTTCATGACTTCACCATAAGAAAGAGACTGGGGAAAAAATGGCCTGCATGGCAGAGTTCCAAGACGAAAACCACTGCTGAGCAAAACAAACATAAAAGCTTGTCTCAGTTTTGCCAGAAAACATCCCCAAGACTTTTAGGAAAATACTCTGTGGACTGACGAGACAAAAGCTGAACTTTCTGGAAGGTGTGTGACCCATTACATCCGGAGTAAAAGTAACACAACATTTCAGAAAAGGAACATCATACCACAGGGATGGCATTTTTCCGTGGATTTCCGCCGATTTATTTTCAAATTGATCATTTCTGTGAATCGTCTAAATCCGTTGAGAAAATTTTAGGGGGGGTAAGGTACCTTATTGTTACCGATTTTAGCGAAAATCAACACAATTACATAAGCGCCCGGCGCTTCCCCGGGTCAAGTCTCCCGCAATAACCCGGATGTTTTGTACTCAAGCTACTGCTGTATTGTAAACGGCCCTGCGATTGGATAGTTGCAAACGATTGGACCAATCAAATGGCTCATTGTATGCTTTGTCAAAAATTCATGGTGGCGTGTTCGTGTTGGAATTCTGAGCTTTCGGTATCGTTTTCAACAGAATTATGAGATTTTTATCGAAGGATCAGGAGTCATCAGTGCTAGAAATAGACAAAAGTTTCAAAAATAAGTTCCGATGGAATTGGCTTGAGAGAAAAGTGACGGTAAAGGTGAAAATTGGCTCAAAGTTCGACGAGGTAACAGAAACACTCGGACAATTTCTGAAGAAACCAGACGTGGCCGGAAAAGCTTTTTGTGTGTATTGTAAAGACTTGATTAACTATGGATCGCGTGGATGTGGCGCTGTCAGACCACGCATCAAAAGTGAAGAAACATGCCGACTACCTTAGAAGTGACTTGGTGACCAGTGTAAATAGTGTAATAAACTCTTATAGAACTGTTAAATATGTTGGACTAAAGACAGTGAGACAACATTGAAGGAAAAAGTAAGTTACTCATTAAATTTAATGATTTATCTAAGTCTAGTATTTCATTTTTTATCATTTTTTTCAGTCTAAATTACTTCTGTTTTACTGAAAACCTCTCAGCTTCAAGGGGGCTGTGCCCCCCTGGCTCCCCTATAAGTCAATCGACCAAATTAGATTTCAGCTGAAATCAGAATTTCCTGTTGCCATCCCTGTACCAACAGTAAAATATGGTGGTGGTAATGTGATGGTGTGGGGCTGTTTTGCTGCTTCAGGACCTGGAAGATTTGCTGTGGTAAATGGAACCATGAATTCTGCTGTCTACCAAAAAATCCTGAAGGAGAATGTCCGGCCATCTGTTGGTAACCTCAAGCTGAAGCGCACTTGGGTTCTGCAGCAGGACAATGATCCAAAACACACCAGCAAGTCCACCCTGAATGGCTTAAGAAAAACAAAATGAAGACTTTTGAGTGGCCTAGTCAAAGTCCTGACCTGAATCCGATTGAGATGCTGTGGCATGACCTTAAAAAGGTGGTTCATACTCAAAAACCCTCCAATGTGGCTGAATTACAACAATTCTGCAAAGATGAGGGGCCAAAATTCCTCCACAGAGCTTTGAAAGACTCATTGCCAGTTATCGCAAATGCTTGATTGCAGTTGTTGCTGCTAAGGGTGGCCCAATCAGTTATTAGGTTTAGGGGGCAATCATTTTTTCCACACAGGGCCATATAGGTTTGGTTTTTTTCCCTTAATAATAAACACCTTCACTAAAAAACTGCATTTTGTGTTTACTTATCTTTGTCTAATACTTAAAATTTGTTTGATGATTTGAAACATTTAAGTGTGACAAACATACAAAAAAATGAGAAATCAGGAAGGGCCAAACACTTTTTCACACCACTGTATGTTTAGGCAGGATCTTTACCAGGAATATTCATAAAAAATTTGAATAAGTTGGTGGGAAACCCAGTGATTAAAAGTGAGAAATTATACATTTTATACCACTAGTATTAAAAAAACCTCAATGGTGTTTTCTTTTGTCTTCCTCCCAGCTAACGAGTTGGATCGTACTAAGTGGGACGAAGACTGGGATAAAAGCAGAGGCACCTTTCCTTTTAGCGAGAAGCTCGGAGAGATCAGTGATAAAATAGGTAGCACAATTGATGACACACTCAACAAGTTCAGAAAAAAGGAGCGTGACGACTCACCTGACAGAATTAGGTAAGCATTTTATCAACTGGCCTGAATGCATGCTTGGTTTGAAAGAATGTTGGAAAGGATGCTTAAGATGGTTTCTGGGTTGTGAACATTAAAGTGCTGTTATCATAGATGGCTTCTGAGGGCACAGGCTTGAAGCAGGGTGGATGGTTGCAGCTGTCATTCAGCTGAGAAATTAATTTAAAAGTTCGTAGTTAAAATAGTAGCAACAAAATATGTAAAGAAATAGTTTGCACATTAGATTGATATTTTCCAATTGAATATTTGAAACCGCTTAACCCATACTCTGACAACGACAGAGCTCCATTGCTGGAAGCCGGGGCAGACCTTGCTATTCAGCTTCATGTGGGGCCAAATCAGCAGGTCGCTGCAGTGGTTACCCGTCAGTGTAGAGGAGGAAAAAGTGATGAGACCCGGGCAGCAGGCTCCCAGTTGTATGCACCTTACTTTATCACCTTGCCAGGTTAATAGTATATTTATATTGTTTTGGTAGAATGTCTTCCTCCCCCCCTTGTCCTGTCAGGCAGCTAGGTGAGCAGAACAGGAACCTGCTTCCCTTATTGTATCAAACAGATTTACTTTGCCAATAGGAGCTTTATACAGTACATATACAGTATATGTACTGTATAGTGTTTATAAACTCCTCTTGTCATAACTTTTAATACTTAATTTAAATTGTTTTACCCATGAAGGACCCGACAAGGGGGGAATGGTGAAAGTAGGGGTGGGGAGGAGGAAAGAAAAGGGAGAGGAACTAACAAAGAAGACAAGCAACTGAAACAACCAGAAGACAGACTTTCTTCCACTGATGAGGTCTCAACACGAGTCTGATAACTGTACCTGTAAAAGGAGAGACGTGTGCATGCATGTGTATGATAGGGCGCGCAAAATAAGTGTGTGCATGTGAGTGGTTTGTCAGGAAACATACGATGAGGGTGGCCGGTCACAGCAGCCCCCCCCCGCCCCCCGAAACCCTGAGCAAGCAGGACAATGCCACTAACCCCAACAGAGCATAAATGCCCCGAGGCAAACAAGCCCCAGGACAGACAGGCATCCGCCCTAGGAGGGACTGTCGTGGGGGGCTGGGTTGCCAAGCAGCCGCTGCAGCCGGCCCACACACCTGGACCAGCCAACACCCCCCCACCCCCCAGCAGGGCCAGCGCCAGCCCCTGGACCCCAGGTGCCCAGAGGCCAGCATTCCCATCCCCTGGGCCAGAGACTGGCCCACACCAGGGGTGTGGGATTCATTCATTCAAGTGTGACTATGGTTTTGGGATCACAAGGTCAAAGGTCAACATCAAAATGACTTATGGTAAATGGCGTTCACTTGTATAGTGCTTTTACTCATCTCTAGATGTCCAAAGCGCTTTACAGATCCTGCTATCCACCCATTCACACACACATTCACACACTGATGGCGGTGGAGCCACCATGCACCCACGCTGGCCTGACCCACCAGGAGCAACTGGGGGTTCAGTGTCTTGCTCAACGACACTTTGACATGCAGACTGCAGACAGAGTGGGAATCGAACCCCTGACCCTCTGATCAGTAGTTGGCCATACTACACCTGTGCCACAGCCACCCCTTATAAGTCACTTTATAAACTATATCTGAATAACAAAGAAAGCTAAGGTCACCAAACTTGCTACACAGGTTCGCCTTGGGATCCTGACCTCTGACTATGGGTTTGGCGTCAAAAGGTCAAGGTTAACATTCCTTATGCCTTATTGCTGTACGAGTAAAGCTAGGGCCATCAAGCTTGGTACACAGGTTCACCCTGTGACCCTGAAATGTGACTGTGGTTTTGGGATTGCAAGGTCAAAGGTCAACATCATCATGGCTTATAAAGTATATCTCAACACCAAAGAAAGCTAGGGTCACCAAACCTGGTACAGAGGTTCACTCTGAGACCATAACCTCTGACTACAGGTTTGGGGTCAAAAGGTCACAGGTTTAAGGTTGGCTCTCCCTGTCATCTCTTACTATAGAATGTGTAAAGCTCTCTAGGGTCACCATACTTGATACACAGGTTTGCCTTGCTATCCTGACCTACAACTGTGGGTTGTATACTTTGTTGTATATTCGTGGATGATGGGCTTATCATAATTTGGTTCTGCCACAGTAACTATATTGAAAAGTTGAAAACTGCTCTCTGTCCGTAAGTATTGGGATCTTCAAAGAAAACAGAGGCAGGGGATATTGCGCTCACTTCAGAGTGCTCTTATCTATAAAATTCCTTGTATTCTATTTTATTGTACAGTGCTTTGTGACTATATGTCTCTGAAAAGTGCTTCATAAATAAACATTACTTACTTTTTCTCCAGACACTGCTTGCAAGCTCCATGCCAGTGTGTTTTTAGCTTAGCCGTTGCTCACACTGCTCCAAGACGTGTGCTGGCCCGCGTTTTCTTTTTTCGTGCAGTGCTCCTTGTGGGTTGTGTGTCATGTCAAGGTCTTTCCTTCCATCTTTGTTATAAAGTCCAAAAAAGGCCTGATATTTGAGCTAACTTTAAGCTAACTGCTTCCTAACTTTGAAAGCTGGCTACAGATCTCGCAAGACAAGATTTGACTTCCACTGACAATAGTCACTTTTGTGCTATCTGGCTGCAAATCTCACAAGACAAGCTATGACTTCACTTGACTGGGTGCTTGCTTGGTGCTATTTAGTGGACTGAAAATACAATTGGTTGAATACCCAAGAGAGTATGCAACATTTACATGTATATAATTCGAAAAGTACTCAGAGAGCGCATACCTCCGCCAAGGCTCCTTCCGTTTGTCATGGATCACTTCCAGAATGTAATGGGTTTGTGTGTAGGCCTATAGCCACTTGTGGTGAAAATGGCATCAAAGTCTGTCCATCAGTTTTGGAGTATTGTTGCTAACACACTGTGAGAAGATAAGAGCCTTGGCTGAGGTAAGCATTCTCAGATCATCACCAAAATATAATGGGTTCCTCTGTCGCCCAAGAACCTCCTCTGGTGAAAATTTCATCCAAATCCATCCAGTAGTTTTTGTGTAATCCTGCTGCACAAATACAAACAAAGCCCTTGGTGGAGGTATGCACTCTCAGATCATCACCAAAATCTAATCATCTGTTTCCCGTGCCATTACACACCTTTCCTGAAAATTTCATCAAAATCCGTTGATAACTTTTGAGTTATGTTGGTAACAGACAGACAGATAAACAGGCAGACAAACCCCGGTAAAAACATTACCTCCTTGGTGGAGGTAATTAATAAAAGATCGATCCATGCATTTAGGGATCGGTGCATCATCGTTAGGGTCAAGTATCACGACCCATCACTGAATCAATCTTTTGTCCCACCCCTAGGGAATCCAAACTTTGACCCTTAACCTTTTGACCCTAAACCCGTAGTCAGAGGTGAGGGTCTCAGGATGAATATGTGCACCAAGTTTGGTGATCCTAGCTTTCTTGGTTGTAGAGATATAGTTTATTTGGCATTTTTACATTAACTCTTGACTTTGTGATCCCAAAACCATAGTCACACTTCAGGGTCTCAGGGTGAACCTGTGTACCAAGTTCGGTGACTCTAGCTCTTCTCGTTGTATCGTAATAGGGCATAGGGAATACCAGCCTTGACCTTTGTCTGTGGATTTGAGGTTAATAGGTCAAAAGTCAGTCTCAGGGTGAACATGTGTACCAAGTATAGTGACCCTAGCTTTACTCATTCTATAGTAATAGTACAAATGGAATATTAATATTGTGTGGTGACCCAGCACAATGCAGACTGATACTATTTCATGCACAGCAGGGTTGGAGGAAACGGAACACAATTTGCATAGAGAGGACAATGCACAGACAGACAAAGAGCCAACCAATATCATGCTAATCATGTGTATAGACTGTTATACTAATGTGCCATGCATTCTCTCTTCCTGTATCACTGATAAGAGCTTGTGTGACATGCCTCAAAAACATGACACAGCACTGCAAAACACTACACGACGCAGCACACACAGCACAGCACTGTAGCGCGTCTTATTTTGATGGAGGAAATAAAACTCTGCAACCTTCCAGCCCGTCGCATCTCGCCTGTCCTTTTCCCTCCACACTGGTGACCCGACGTATCATGGTGCGCCCCTCGCCTGATCTCATCCCTCCACACTGGTGACCTGACGAGAGAGAATGACCGTCGGCTCCCTCTCACCGTGCTGTGGACAGCAGAGGACCAGACAACGCCTGCAACCTCTTCATCCTTACCGGAGCATGCGCCCTGAAGCGGGCAGCGTTTGGACCAGCACACACCATGAACGGCGACACGAGCGAAACGAAGGAAGCAGCCTGAACGGGGAAATCATTGATGCCGACTGCGTTGATTTCCACCAAGCTCCCCGACCCTGACTCAGCTCGCGACAAGCAGACCTCCCGCGCACAGAAGCCCCGCACGCGCACTGCAGGATTACGAGGAGTAAGCGCAGCTGCCAGCTAAGTGGTCACTGCGCCACGCGCGCACCATGCACGGGGTCAAGCCGGCGCCGCAGACCGATACAGCGTCCTCCGCCGCTGCACATGCCCGAGAAACACGGCCGATGGCCAGCCTCGGAACCTTTAGGCCTGCTCACACACCTGAAGCAGACGTGCAGCCCGCACACAGGACTTTGTATGGGTTTCTCAGCCATGGCGCACAAGGGGAATTTAGCCAATTGCTGTCCCCGATGGCTTTAGGGCTGCTTCCGCACCTAAAAGCCAGACTGCCAGGTCCGTCACACAGCTGCAATTGTTTCACAGCTGCTACGCATCCTCGGGGAATTTGGCCACTCGCCTTCCCCACATCCTCGCTGGATTGAGCCGCGAGAGGAGTCAGAGACTTCAGTTTTTTGGGGGTTTTTTCACAGCCGCTGTGGATCACCGCCAGGTTTAACGGGAAAGTCCCCCACCATCCACACGCAATTTTTGCACGGCCCAGACACCTTTGACGTCCTGGGCCAGCACTCACTTACTCCCACCCCTCTCCCCTTCATCCTCCACAGCGCTCTTTCCGCACCTCACTCCGTAAAGCCGGCCGATCACCATCTTGTTCCGTAACGCACGAAGTGCACCGGCCCGTGTGCCCACGATCCACGGCTGTTCAACGTGCTGGAACCCGGAGCGGAGCACACTGTTATTTTTTTCCACCCCTCCCCCGTCCCCCCACGGACTGACATGCCCTCCAGCACTCCTTTACAGCAGGACAGTTCTACCGGAGCTGGAGCCCAAATGATGGGTGGGGGCGGGGTTACAGCCCCTTCTGAGCGTTCTGGGGGGAGCGTTGTGGTGACCCAGCACAATGCAGACTGATACTATTTCATGCACAGCAGGGTTGGAGGAAATGGAACACAATTTGCATACAGAGGACAATGCACAGACAGACAAAGAGCCAACCAATGTCATGCTAATCATGTGTATTGACTGTTATGCTAATGTGCCATGCATTCTCTCTTCCTGTATCACTGATAAAAGAGCTTGTGTGACATGCCTCAAAAACACGAAACAGCACAGCAAAACACTACACGACGCAGCACACACAGCACAACACTATAGCGCTACAAGTGCGTCTCATTTTGATGGAGGAAATAAAACTCTGCAACCTTCCAGCTCGTCATATCTCGCCTGAACTTATTCCTCCATAATTGACCTTTTGACCCCAAACTAGGAATGTTAATGATTAATTGACTTTCGATTAATTGTTGATAAGAATTTAGTTGACTTAATTAAATTACAGTGGTACCTCTACTTACGAACGTCTCTACATACGAAATTTTCAGGTTACGAGACGCCTCAACGGGAAAATATTGCCTCTAGTTACGAACAAAATTTCAGGATACGAAAGGCAAAAAAAGTACGCGCTCCTCGCAGCTCCCGTATTTTACCGAACGTAAACATACCTGTAGCTGCTCTGCCATTGGCTATCGCCTAGCATCTTCCTGGTATCCCACTGGCCACGAATGGATGCGTTTGGTTGATCTCGCTTTATCTTATTATTATTTACTATTCTTACTACTTTATTTTATCCTTCTTACCTCTTGTAAGACTGTTGACTGAACTACACAATTTAGAGAAAAAAAATTGTTAACTGCCATGTTTATCACCATCTACGTTATAACTCTGTACTTTCACCTTGTTCTTAATAAAGTTTTGGGGAAAAAAAAAACAACATCAACGATCAGCACGGTATTAAAACAAAAGGAAGCCCTTACAAGCCGATAAAAGCAAACGTCCTTGGATCGTTTCATCACAAAACGTCAGGCAAAAACCACTGATGAGACAGAACATGAACCAAAGAAGGCAAAAGGTGACGCCGACGATTGCAGTTAAAAGGTAAATGAACATAATTTTTATTATTCTTTCGCTTTTATTATTCTTTCTCTCATTTTAAACTCTCATTTTATGTTTATTGTGCAGTAATCTAATTGTAACATGTATTTGTTACATGTTTTGATGCGTTTTTACGATTTATAAAAAATTTATGCCCGAATTTTGGGGGCTTGGAACGGATTACGGCATTTACATGTAAAACGCGCCTCTACTTACGAATTTTTCACGTTACTAGAATTCTTCCGGAACGAATTAAATTCGTAAGTAGAGGTACCACTGTAGTTGTTGATTGATAACTCAGTAGTCCTTTTCAATGGGAGCTTATTCTATGAAATGTAGTGGCATCGCCACATGCAGTCACGCACTGCTACATTTCAACCGAAAAAGCAGAAGATGCCAAGCCTCCAAAGTGCATGCGCTGTGCAGAGTGAAAAAACTCACCCTTCCGGGTTACGTCGGAGCACCTCAGCGCCACAACAAGTTCTAATAGCACGCAAGTTTGAAGGTCCACCTGCTTCAAATTAACATAACGTAGAAACTGCCTGGAGCAAAGAAAAAGACTACACAAGCGCAAAAACCCACCCCTGCCTTCAACTCACCGCAAGTTGGGAAAGCAGACCAGACTAAAGTTAACACTGAGGTAATGGACAACAGAGGGAGCCCAGATCGTACTGGGTTTGCCTGGCTTGCTGGAGTATTGTGATAATGTTTAACATGCAACAGATGAAGCAGCTCATAATATATTTTCCTGTTAAAACAGTCTACTAGTGCATCTCAGTAAATTAGAATGTGAAAGTTGTTTATTTTGTAATATAACTAAAAAAGATAGATTTAAGATATTGGTAATGGTTTTTAAAATAAATTAAAAATCATGACATTTGTAATTTACTGAGATGTACCAGCACATTGTACACACTATACAGTGGTACCTCTACTTACGAATTTAATTCGTTCCGGAAGAATTCTCGTAACGTGAAAAATTCGTAAGTAGAGGCGCGTTTTACATGTAAATGCCGTAATCCGTTCCAAGCCCCCAAAATTCGGGCATAAATTTTTTATAAATCGTAAAAACGCATCAAAACATGTAACAAATACATGTTACAATTAGATTACTGCACAATAAACATAAAATGAGAGTTTAAAATGAGAGAAAGAATAATAAAAGTGAAAGAATAATAAAAATTATGTTCATTTACCTTTTAACTGCGATCGTCGGCGTCGGCGTCACCTTTTGCCTTCTTTGGTTCATGTTCTGTCTCATCAGTGGTTTTTGCCTGACGTTTTGTGATGAAACGATCCAAGGACGTTTGCTTTTATCGGCTTGTAAGGGCTTCCTTTTGTTTTAATACCGTGCTGATCGTTGATGTTGTTTTTTTTTCCCAAAACTTTATTAAGAACAAGGTGAAAGTACAGAGTTATAACGTAGATGGTGATAAACATGGCAGTTAACAATTTTTTTTTCTCTAAATTGTGTAGTTCAGTCAACAGTCTTACAAGAGGTAAGAAGGATAAAATAAAGTAGTAAGAATAGTAAATAATAATAAGATAAAGCGAGATCAACCAAACGCATCCATTCGTGGCCAGTGGGATACCAGGAAGATGCTAGGCGATAGCCAATGGCAGAGCAGCTACAGGTATGTTTACGTTTGGTAAAATACGGGAGCTGCGAGGAGCGCGTACTTTTTTTGCCTTTCGTATCCTGAAATTTTGTTCGTAACTAGAGGCAATATTTTCCCGTTGAGGCGTCTCGTAACCTGAAAATTTCGTATGTAGAGACGTTCGTAAGTAGAGGTACCACTGTATAGTACAAAACTTATTAAACTTCAAAAAATGCCATTGTAGTAAAAAAAAATAAATAAATGGTACAATAAATCATTGAGGAATATGATGTTCATGTTTTATTCAGTATATCAAAAACAGGAATTAACTTTTGTATGTTAAAGATAAGACCGTATTGTACTGAGGGAAATTCAGATTCTCAGGAAAATTGCCACTTATCAACTAGTTGTTAATCAGTCGATAAGATGAATCAATTAACAGTTAATGAATTAATTGATAACTTGCATTCCTACCCCAAACCCATAGCCAGGTCAGGGTGTAAGCTGTCTAAGATTTGTCTTAGATGCAACTATTGTATGGATTAGAAAAGCCTACATCATTTCTTTCAGGAGTTACTTTGTTTACAAGATGGAGGGAAAAACTGACCCCTGACCTTGACCGCAAGGTCTATAATTCCTGCAGAAATCATCCGATCAGAGTCAAATGATATGTGCATCGTAAGTGTACACACGTGGACAAAATTGTTGGTACCCCGCTGTTAATGAAAGAAAAACCCACAGTGGTCACAGAAATAACTTGAATCTGACAAAAGTGGTAATAAATAAAAATTCTATGAAAATTAACCAATGAAAATCAGACAGTGCTTTTGAATTGTGGTTCAAGAGAATTATTTTTTTTTTTTTATTTATTTAAGTTTTTGTAAAGGGTATACAGGTCGTTACAGCAATGCAGTGTTTACATTTTCATCACATGTTCCCTTATTTCCTGATATCTGACAACATTGGAAGATTAATTCTTACAACACCCCTTATTTTTTTTTTTTTTTAAAGTGAAAGAAAAAGTGAAAAGAGAAAAAAAAACAAATAAAAAACAAATAAAAAAAACAAACAAACCAGTAAAAAACAAACAAAAAGAAAAAGTAAGTAAATAAAGATAAAAGAGCATCTGAGTAGCTTTGGAACAAAGAGAGGAACCATTATTGAAATGGTATTTGTCAAAGATTAGATCTAATGGAAGACACATATGCGGTCCAGGGTTGCCAAAAGTTCATGAACCCATCCATGTCCTGTCTCAGTGCGAATGTCAACTTTTCCATCGAGTAAATGTCTTGGATCACGTTAGTCCAATCTTCAGGTGTAGGACAGTCCTTCAACATCCATTTTTTAGTTAGAGCTTTTTTGCTTGCCAATATTAAAACATTGAATAAGTATTTTTCTCCTCGTCTTTCCAGTGAGTCCGGTAGTAAACCCAAATACAAAGTTACAAAAGAAAAGGGAACTGTAATTTTGAATATTTTCCCCAATATTGTCTGTACATTGGTCCAATATTGGTGGATAACTGGGCATGACCAAAACACATGAAAATGATTTGCAGTCTTTTCACCACACAAGCGCCAACAGTTCAATCCCTTATGGGTAGATTTGTTTTGTGCAGGTGTTCTGAAAAATCTTGCCAAGTTTTTCCATCCAAATTCTCTCCACTGCAGGGATGAGGTACTTTTCCATTGCTGTTTATTTAGCTTTTCCCATATTTCCAGATGTAAAGTGAAATTCCCCTCTTTTTCCCATCTCTCTTTTATATAAGATGTGTTGTCTCCTTTTAAGTCTTGAAGACCTTGGTATATTTTAGAAATGTATCTGATCCCTGGGATCCCTTTATATGCCATTAAGAAGACCTTCAGAACACCTGACTGGGCCCTTTCCAAAACCTCCTTTTTAAGTATATTGTTTATGTGGTGTCTAAGCTGGAAGAACCTGTAAAGGTCTTGATTTATTAGGCCTTGTTTTTTCAAATCTTCAAAACTTCTTAAGATTTGCCCTTTAAAAAAATCGTAATATTTTATCAGCCCCTTCTCCTTCCACTTTTTAAATCTGGTGTCTGTTTTATTAGGAGTAAAGTCCTGATCATAGGCGATCCATTGCAGAAGTCGATAGGGCTCTTTAGTTTGATTCTCTCTGACTATCTTAAACCAAATTTTTAGCGGGGTCTCTATCCACGGGTTAGTGTTATTCAAAAGCTTAGGTAAGACATTGTTCCCTATTATCGCCTGTAGGGGGATGTCACTTGTTATTTGGCATTCGATCTCCTTCCATTGTGCAGAGTAGACTGGGTTACATATCTCTACTAAAGTTTTAATTTGTGCGGCTTTAAAGTAGTCCCTGATATTTGGCAGCGCGAGCCCACCTTTGTCTTTGTTTAGCTGTAGGGTTCTATATCTGATTCTAGGTCTCTTGCCCTGCCATATGAATCTTGAGATCCTTCTGTCCAGCTCCTGCCATGTTTTATTGGGAGGTTCTACCGGTATTGTTTGGAAAAGGTATAGAAGACGTGGAAGTATATTCATTTTGACTGCTTCAATTCTTTGTGCAATACCCAAGAATGGTATCATATTCCATCTTGCTAGGTCAGATTTTATTTTTGTCACCAGTGGATCATAGTTTAGTGATATAATTTTGTTGAGTTGTTTCGGGATATTGACCCCCAGATATTTCATAGATTCCGACTCCCAGTTAGTTTTGAGTTTGCTTAGTGAATAATGATTTGGGTCATAGTTGAATGTTAAAACTTGGGTTTTATGCATATTTAATTTGTACCCCGATAAATCTCCATACTCTGAAAAAACTGAGGTTAGTTCTGGTAAAGAAGTGTCCGGCTGCCCTAGGTATATTAAAATGTCATCAGCAAAGAGTGCTATTTTATGTTCCTTCTGACCAAGTGTAATACCTTGAATTTTTTGGTTTTGTCTTATCCATTGGCTCAGAGGTTCTATGAAGATTGCAAAGAGCAGTGGAGACAGGGGGCAGCCCTGACGACATCCTCTTTCCAGTTCAAAAGATGATGATAAATTACCGTTAATCCTTATTTTAGCTGTTGGTTTTTTATATAATGCCTGTATAGTTCTAATGAAGTTGTTATGAAAATTGAAACTGGATAAGATTCTGTGTAGAAAAGACCAGTCAACCGAATCGAATGCTTTTTCAGCATCTAATCCTAATATGACTGCATTTAAGTTATATTTTTTTATATGATGAATTATGTGTAAAGTGCGTCGAATGCTGTCTTGTGTCTGTCTTTGTCTTATAAAACCTGTTTGGTCTAAATGAATTAGGTCTGTCAGTATATTCTCTAACCTTTTGGCAAGGATAATGGTAAAAAGCTTATAGTCCTGATTTAGTACACTGATTGGTCTGTAGTTGGAGCACTCTAGTTTATCCTTTTCAGGTTTAGGTATAACTGCAATGACCCCTTCTCTCCAGGAGGGGGGGATTTCCCCTGTGTGGAGGACATAATTAAATGTTTTCAGGAGGAGAGGAGATAGTTGCTGTTTAAAGGTTTTGTACCACTCTGCTGTATAGCCATCAGCTCCTGGGGATTTGTTAGCTTTAAGTTTCATAATTGCTTTTTCCAATTCTTTAGGATGTATTTCTGACAGTAGTGTTTTATTTTGTGACTCCGTAAGTTGGGGAAGGTTTAATGTGTTTAGGAATGCCTCGGATGCATTTTTATGTTTTTTGTGGGAGTATAAGTTCTTATAGTAATTCTCGAAGTTTTTAAGAATATCCTGAATTCTGAATTTTATTTCCTTTGATACTGGGTCTCTGATTTTGTAGATTGCTCTTTCTGTTTGATGTTTCCTCAATTTATAGGCTAGCAATTTTGCCGATTTACTGCCTGCTTCATAGTATTTTTGTTTCAGAAATGTAAGTTTCTTCTGGATTTCTATTGTGTAGATCTCATTTATTTGGTTTTTAATTTCCTTAATCTTGAGCGAGTCAGTAGAATGAGTGTTGCCTTTGTGTTCTTTTTCTAGGTTCCTAAGTTCTGACTCTAATGTGGATAGTTTTTCTTGTCTTAGTTTCTTTTGGGTTGCCAGTTTTGCAATAATCTTTCCTCTTATTACAGCTTTACATGCATCCCACAGTATTAAAGGGGATACTTCTCCATTATCGTTATCTTCCAAATATCTGAGAATATCTGACTCCAATTCATCTTTCAATGGTCCTTTCAGGACATTTGAATTTAACCTCCAAGAAAATGTATTATTTGTGTATTTTTGGATATTTAAGTCCATGTAGATCGGACTGTGGTCGGAGAGATCCATCAGTCCTATTTTACATGTTTTTACTCTACCAATGTCTCTATTAAACATAAAAAAATAGTCAATCCTTGAGTAAGATGAATGTGGAGTTGAGTAAAATGTATAGTCTTTTACACTGGGGTTGAGTTCCCTCCACACGTCACAGACTCCCAATTCTTTTAGTAGCATCCGAGTATTCCTGTTTTGGGTGTTATTTTGATGTGGGGAATTACCAGAAGCATCCCAGTATGGATTCAGTCTAAGATTGAAGTCCCCACCACATATCACTAAACCTTGAGCTTTAGTTATCATTAGGTCGAATACATTTTTATAAAATTTCCAGTTAGCCCCTGGGGGAGCATACACATTCAGCAGGGTGATATCTTCTCCCTCTAGCCGCCCAGTTACCAAACTGTATCTCCCTTCTTTATCTTTGTGTTCTGATTTTTTTTCAAATGTAATTTTGGTTGATATCAATGTTGCTACTCCCCTCCTCCTCCCTGATTTATATGAAGATGAAGAGATCATTTTAAACCCTTGTCTACTGAGTTTATTGTGTTCCACGTCTGTTAGGTGGGTTTCTTGTAAAAGTATTATTCCTGCTTTGTCTTTTTTCATTTTGCCTAGAATCTTGGATCTTTTAACTGGATTCAGGATTCCTTTTACATTATATGAAATTATTTTGGTTACACCCTGTTTCTCCATTGTGTTGTTTTGTTTAGTATAACTGTGTGGTGGCCCTCTTTTGTGCTACTCAGAAACTGAAAGAACATTAAAAACAAGAAAAACATTAAGAACATAGTGTAAAAAACTTTAAAACAAAAAGCTGTCAAAAGAACTTCCTGAGCTGAGGTCTTTTTAAAGACCCTGTAAGAGCCTTGATGGAGTGAAGGCTCTGAGGGAAATTCCTCAAACTCTGTTACGTGTTGAGGGCCCTCTCTTACCACTGAAAGTAGTCCCATGCTTTTAACGTGAGTTTCAGAACCCAATCCAAACTTGTAATGATTTTTTTTTTTTTTTCCTTTTATGCCTAAACCCTGTGAAATTGTGTGCACCCTCCCACCCCCATCACATCAAACATTCACGCAAAAACAGTATTTGTTAGTATGAGGAGAACATGTGGATTATTGTCACATTTCTATTTTAACAAGTTTTTTTTTTTTTTTTTTTTTTTTTTATTACAAAGACTTATTTGTTTCAAATAATATGATTGTTCCATGAAATGTTTTACCACATGCTGAATATGCATCTCCTTTAATGTTTGTTACCTTGTATGAGGGGGGTTGGATGTGCGGATTGATTCAAGAGGAAAAAAAAAAAAAAGGTCGCTATTCCAACCTGAAAACGGATAGTTTATCCGCGACGCTCTGGTGCTGGGTTTCCCGCTGCTGGTCCGTGGATTTTGAGGGTCTTTGTGTTGTCCATGTTTGCGCTTTGATCTTCACACTCGGGTCTGCCGCGGGTTTAAATACCGTTACCGGGAGCCCTCTTTTCGCCATGTCAGCTGTTGCTTCTTCCGCCGAATTATAGAGACACGTTTCATCGCCGTAGAAGACCCTTAACTTCGCAGGAAATGGTGTCTGAAAGCGCAATTTCTTCTCTCTTAACACCTTTTTCGCGTCATTGTATTCCCTGCGCTTTTTAAGGACCTCCGGGGCGTAATCGTGTTCCACGTAGACTTTTCTCTCCTGGTGCATAAATCCTTTTTTCTGCCAGGCCAGTCTTACAACCTCTTGTTTTATTTTGAAATTGGAAAATCTTACCAACACCGAACGTGGGGGCGCTTCCGCCGCCGGCCTAGCGGCTAATGAACGATGTGCCTTTTCTATCTTCAAGTCGGTGGTTTGTGGAATATCCAATTTCTCTCTTAGTAAGGATTCCACGCATTCTGCCATTGAGTTAAAACCATTTTCGGTTCCTTCTATCAGACCATGAATTCTTATGTTATCTCTTCTTTGTTTTCCTTCTTGGTCGGTTAGCTTAGCCTCTATAGCTGCTTGTCTTTTGCGTAGGTCCAGCACAGAATCTTCGAGCACTTTTATTCGATCCTCTGTTTCCAAGATTCGGTTCTCGGCCTGGTCCACTCTGCTGTTTGTCCTTTTCAATTCTTCTCTGAATTCCCGAAATTCGGCCGTAACTTCTCGGCGAAATCGTCGTAGTTCCTCAAATAGTGATTTCAGGCTAACCCTTTTGTTAGCTATCACCAGCTCCTCGTCTTCTGAACGGGGATCTTCCAGTTCAGATTCTCCGGCCGATACGTGTCCTGGCCTGGAGAATTTCAGTTTCTTCTGTTTTCCTTTAGACATGATGATTTTGTCTTTTGATTTTCACTCCTCCAAAAATCCGTTAAGTTTGATTTTCAAGGTGTTATCCTGGATTGAGTCTGAGAGCTTCAGTGTTAAGCTGCAGTCGCCATGGCGTCCAGACCGGAAGTCCAAGAGAATTATTTTAAAAAACAAACTCACGGGACTTCCGGTTATGGCGGCCGCGTAGGAGAGTGTGCTCTACTCTGCTTTGCTCCTAATGATAAAAAAGTAGGCTAAAACTCTCCCAATTGGAACAAAAACCTATTCTAGCGTTTGGGGGCGGATATGGTAAAAACTAAGGCTATGAAATCAGGCGGAGGAAAAACTGACTCGTCGAGACAAGCAAAGTTAACAGGTTTCCACGCTCGTGACGCAGCAGATAAATCGCCTGTGACCATGGCTGAGGAGGGAGCTAGCGGTGGTGCGGTGACTGCCGAAGGAACGAATGCGGTCCTTGCTGCCATCAGCGCTATGAGAACAGACTTTTCGTCTAAGTTTGATGGGATTATAGCTGCGTTAGAAGCTTTGAGAAAAGAAATAAGCGACTGTATGGAGCAAATATCGCAGGCAGAGCGCCGGCTCGCCAACGCTGAAGATGACGTCAACAGCCTGCAATTAAAGGTCCAAACATTGGAATTAAAAAATAAACGTCTGGAAGATAACATCTTGGACTTAGAATCCCGGTCGAGACGGAATAATTTAAGGCTTGTGGGCCTTCCGGAGGGGGCGGAGGAACAGGATGCGTGTTCCTTTTTGGAAAAGTGGATTCCAGAAGCGCTGAATAACGCAGATCTACAGTCATCAGTCGTCTTGGAGAGCGCACACCGAATAGGCCCACCGAGAGATAAGAAGACAACACCGAGGACGCTGATTATGAAGTTCCTCAACTACAGGGACAAGATGACGGTCTCCAACGCAGCGCGTACTAAAGGAGAAATTAAATACCTGGATCAACAGGTGCAGTTCTACCCAGATTTGGCCGCAGGAATCCAACAATTAAGGAAACAGTTTGACCCCGCCCGTAAAGAGCTGCGCAGCCTTGGGATTCGTCACGGAGTGATTCATCCTGCAAGACTGCTGGTCACGTATAAAGGTAACGTATAAAGGTCACGTATAAAGACTGCTGGTCACATATAAAGGGAGAACCCAAGTCTTTAAGACCCCTCAGGAGGCGCAGGAACTCATTAAGCAGATCCAAGGAGAGACTGGCGAGAGCCAAGCATGAAGCAAGAACAAGATATAAAAGGTAGAATATTTAAGCAAGTGTTCCAAGTATCTGACTGATTTGAAACATATAGCATGTCTACAAAATATAGATTGTATTATATATTTAAAAAAAAAGCTATGATGTACAAAGTTGCTATAAAATTTTGGAGTTAAATTGGAAAAACTACAGAAGGAGAGTTATTGTCATGTCATTAAAAGTAGCAGAGTCAGGGTGATTGAGAGGAGGAAAGAGTGAGTGGTTTGACTGATCCTCACGGGGGAGGAGCAGATTCAGGCTATAACGGGAGACGGATTTTTTTTTTGATTTTGGGGGATTACCACGAATGTGGGAAGGGGGAATTTGTTGGTGTGTAGTTTGTGGAATGAATGTTCAACCATCCATGTTCTTGCTTCTCTGTATGAGCATGTTTATATTGCAAGGTAATCTCAAACTCTTTATTGATCATAGACCAAAGCGTTAAGCTTAATTTAACATCATGGAATTGCAGAGGTCTACAAAATCTAAAAAAAACAAGTTTTGAATAAAATAAAAGACATAGGTTCAAAAATTGTGTTTTTACAAGAAACTCATCTAATAGAGGAGGATGTAAAAAGAATAAGGAGTAGATGGCAGGGAAGTGTATTGACCTCATCATTTTCATCTCGAGCCAGGGGAGTCATGACTCTCATACATAAATCAGTCCCATTTCAAGTGAAAAATGTAATTGGAGATAAATTGGGAAGATATCTAATCATCCAAGGATCTTTGTTATTAGAAAATATAAATCTGGTGAACTTATATGGTCCCAATATAGATGATCAAAACTTCTTCGTTAATTTATTTCTTACTTTAGCATCACTCACAGGGCTATATATAATAGCAGGGGATTTTAATTGTACATTGAATCCCAGTATAGATAGGTCAACAGGACAGGACTGTATGCACAATGGATGTAGGATGACCATTAATCATTTTATGAAAGAATTGAGATTGCTAGATATATGGAGAGAAATGAAACCACAAGTCAAAGCCTATTCTTGTTATTCTAACACCTACAAGACATTTTCACGTATTTGTGGGGAGCCTTGAATAACGAAACTGAATTGCATTTAATTCAAGTTTATTTCAAGCAACCATTCCCACAGTCTGCTCTCAATCTTGAGCAGCGAACAAAGAGGAGGAAACACACCAAAGTCCTCACCTTTAAACATTCTCACATAAAGGAATCTCCCTCGCAGGGGAGGTCACACATCTCCATCATAATCCCATTATTCACATTCATAATCCCTTTATTTACATTACTCCCCCCTCTCTCCTCTCGAGCCTCAGAGGTCAGGGAGTCTTCTGTCCACACCTATGTCTTCTCTCGCTGTCCACCGCAGGGGTCTCAGACTCTGCGTCTCCTTCATCGTGAGGTTAGATCACATATGCATATGTCCAACATGTACATGCACAACTACACAGCCATAGTATTGACTATTTTTTGATCTCCACAGAATTAAGGTCCAAGATTCAAAATTGTTTCTATGATAACATTGTGATCTCTGATCACGCACCCTGCTGTCTAATATATGTAGATAAGAAATTGACAAAGGTTCCTGGTAGGTGGCAATTTCAGCATAAATGGCTTCAAGATGAGGAATTTGTTAAGTACATAGAAAAACAGATGAGTTCTTTGATATCAACACTACACAAACATCAGCATGTATAAAGTGGGAAGCTTTCAAAGCTTTTATTAGGGGGCATATTATTAGTTACACAGGTTCAAAATCTAGGAAGACTCGAGAGGAGAGAGTCCAATTGGAACGTAAAATAAAAATTCTTCAAGAAAAAGTGTATGCAGGAAGTAATCCCAAATTAGAGAACGAATTACTGATTCTGAGAGCTGAATACGACAAAAAATCAGCGAATAGAGCTGCCTCGAGTCTTCTAAGATTGAAGCAAACCTTTTATGAACAAGGTGAAAAATCAGGAAAATTATTGGCATGGCAGATTAAACAATTAGAATTTAAAACACCAATTTACCAGTATTATAAGTAACGGACAGGCAGTCGTAGATCCTTTAGAAATTAACAGTGCCTTTAGAGATTATTATGAAAAACTATATGATACAAAAAATGAAACTGACTTAACAAAACTAAATGGGTTTTTGGACGGATTATCTATACCGTGTATTCCAAATGAAAATAGGGAGATACTGGAGTCAAAAATTAGTCAAGAAGAAGTTGGGCGAGCCATTGATAATATGAAATCAGGAAAAAGTGCGGGACCTGACGGTCTTCCAGTTGACCTCTATAAAAAATTTAAGAATAAATTAATAGGTTTTAGAAGCATTTCAAAATAGTAAATTACCGCCATATATAAATAATGCCTTAATTATACTGTTGCCAAAACCAGGTAAACCTTCTAATAAATGTGAAAACATGAGACCAATAAGCCTATTAAATGCTGACCTTAAGATAATCTGTAAAATTTTAGCAAGACGACTACAAGAAATATTACCAAATATAATTAATCGAGATCAGAATGGCTTTATAATGGGCTTTCATAATGTAAGAAGACTATTTAATATTATTTATTCTAATAAAGAAGCGTCGGATACAGCTCTCCTTTCATTGGATGCTGAAAAGGCCTTTGATAGGGTCAAATGGCCCTTTCTTTTTGAAGTTTTACAAAGGTTTGGACTTGGAAATAATTTCATAAAATGGGTTCAGATAATATACAATAATGCTACAGCAGAAATCCTAACAAATAGCAATATGTCAAAATCAATAAAAATTAAGAGGTTGTCGACAAGGTTGTCCACTTTCACCTTTACTGTTTACTATGGCAATTGAACCTTTAGCGATGGCAGTACGTTTACATCCACAAATATATGGAATTAAAGTAGGACCAACAGAACATAAAATCTCCCTGAATGCTGATGACATAATTTTGTTTATGTCGAATCTTAAAAAATCAATTCCGACCTTGTTAAATTTAATAAAGAACTTTGGGGAAATATCAGGATATAAAATAAATAAAACTAAATCTTCAATATTAATGCTAAATGAGACCCAGAGAAAGCACCTAGCTCCTGAGGTAAATCAATTCAGTGTTGTAAATCAGTTTAAATACTTAGGAATTCAAATTGTGCCTAAGTTAGAATCAGCCGCTAGTATCAACTATGAATGAAGCCTTAATGACAGACATTAATGAGTTACTTCAGAGATGGATGTCACTACCAATGTCGATGATCGGGAGAATTAATATACTTAAAAGTAATATCTTACCCAAAATACTATATTTATTTCAATACTTTCCTTTACCACCACCTTCAGATCTATTCTCAAGAATTAAAAAAAAAGTTAGTGGAATTTATATGGAACAATAGGAAGGCTAGATTACGTCTGTCCTTACTATATTTACCATTTGATCGTGGAGGTCTGAAATGTCCAAACTTTATGTTGTATTACTGGTCAGCACAACTGAGGTCTATGACATATTATTTTTCATCAAATGATCTCCCTCACTGGACGGAGATGGAATCATACAATTTACCTTTACCTCTTCCCTTATTCATATACTCAGAATCAGCTAAAAAATTACAGAAACAAGTTAAAAATCCTATTGTAAAGCATATGATCAAAATATGGTATGAAATCAAAAAATATTTAAAAGAACCGCACTTATTGTCACAATTTAGCCCAATATGGGGTAATCAATATTTTACACCAGGGAGAGCGGATGCTGTATTTAAATTATGGAATTTAAAAGGGATTCAAAAGATTCAAGACTTATATTTGGCACGTTCAGACAACATAATGTCTTTTGAAGAACTGAGGGCCAAATTTAATCTTAATAGAACACATTTTTTAAATATCTTCAGCTTAGGAACTTTATTCGATTAAATCAAAATAATGCTCTCACCCGACCTACCTATTCATACTTGGAAAAAATTTTGACGAAAAATAGTAAGAGAAAGGGTATTATTTTAGAGTTCTATAACTCACTGATATTATCCTCAAGCGAAAACTCACAGAAAAGAATGAATTATTGGAAAGAAGACCTGCAAATTGAAATTTCAGAGGAACAATGGGAATTGGCTTGCACAGTAGCTCAAACCAAATCAATAAATGTACGTCTTAAATTGATACATTTTAAATGGTTAATGTGGATGTATGTTACACCAGTGGAGTTAAATAGATATAACAAAAACATACTAGATATATGCACAAAATGTATGGAAAGTAAAGGAACTCTATTTCATTGTTTATGGGAATGTAGAAAAATTAGAATGTTTTGGGAAGAGGTGAGGGTAACAATTGAAAAAATAATTTCAAAACAACTCATATTGAATCATATTCAATATATTCATATAACTCATATTTAAGGGGGCCACCAAGTCTAGAGCCTGATGTAGAGAAGCTGAAACACTATCCACCATGTTATCAATTACAGAAGGAGCAAGCTGTCTATAGCTTATTTCCGTTGTGTTGACACATGGCATAGAGGAAACAATCTGCATAAATTTGGAAACAGCATCATCTGAGAGGCATCTACTGTGATAATATTTTTCTTTAGGAGCCAAATAGTCAGAAATAGTAAAATCAAAGGTTAACATCTGATAATGGACTAGTTTCTGTACTTGTCCTTTTAGATCTTAGTGCAGCTTTTGATACTATTGATCATAATATTCTACTTGATAGATTAGAACACTATGTTGGACTTAATGGAACTTCGTTGCAGTGGTTTAGATCTTATTTATCTGATAGGTTCCAGTTTGTTCATGTAAATGATGAGTTTTCTCTCAGCTCAAAGCTTAGTCATGGAGTTCCACAGGGATCTGTGCTTGGCCCTACTCTTTTTAGTTTATATATGCTTCCGTTAGGCAACATTATTAGAAAGCACTGTATACATTTTCACTGTTATGCAGATGACACACAATTATACCTGTCAATGAAGCCAGATGATACTAATCAATTAGCCAAGTTAGAAGCCTGTCTTAAGGAAATCAAAGTTTGGATGACTTGTAATTTCCTGCTATTAAATTCAGATAAGACTGAAGTCATTCTTGTTGGTCCAAAAAACCTTAGAAATTCCTTTCCAAATCAAACTTTCAGTTTGGATGCAGTTACTCTTTCTCTTAATAGCTCTGTGAGGAACCTTGGAGTTATTTTTGATCAGGATTTGTCCTTCAATTCACATATTAAATTTGTTTCTAAGACTGCCTTCTATCATTTGCGTAATATTGCCAAGATTAGGAGCATCTTGTCTCAGAGTGATGCTGAGAAGCTGATCCACGCTTTTGTTAGCTCGAGATTAGATTATTGTAATTCTTTATTATCAGGTTGTCCTAAAACATCTTTAAAAAGTCTTCAGCTGATCCAAAATGCTGCAGCAAGAGTTTTAACAGGTACTAGAAAGAGAGATCATATCTCTCCGGTTCTGGCCTCCCTTCATTGGCTTCCCATAGAGTTTAGAATTAAGTTTAAAATCCTTCTTCTTACTTACAAAGCTCTAAACAATCAGGCTCCTTTTTATTTAAAAGATCTGATACTACCGTATCATCCTAACAGAGCACTACGCTCCCAAAATGCAGGTTTACTTGTAATACCTAGAATCTCCAAAAGTACAATGGGAGGCAGAGCCTTCAGTTATCAAGCTCCTCTCCTGTGGAATCAGCTGCCAATCTGGATTCGGGAGTCAGACTCGATCTCTGTTTTTAAGAATAGGGCTAAAACCTACCTTTTTGATATAGCCTACAATTAGGGAGGGATCATGTGTTTTCTGAACCCTCCCTTAGTTATGCTGCTAATAGGTTTAGTCAGCCGGGGGACCTCCAGTAATGCACTGGGCCTCACTCCTTTCCTCACTCTCTATGAAATATTTTTTTTTTTTGCTGGTCATTAACATTTGTTTGTTCTCTCCCATAGATTGAGTCCCCATCGTGCTGTTTGCTCTCAACATGTCTGTTCTTTTCTTCTTCTCTATCCCCTCACCCCCCAGCCAGTCGCAGCAGATGACTGCCCCTCCCTGAGCCTGGTTCTGCTGGAGGTTTCTTCCTGTTAAAAGGGAGTTTTTCCTCTCCACCGTCGCCAAGTGCTTGCTCACAGGGGATCGCCTGATTGCTGGGGTCTTTCTGCAACTGTGGGGGTCCTCCCTACAGTTGATAGTGCTATGAGATGACTGTTGTTGTGAAATGGCGCTATATAAATAAAGTTGAATTGAATTGAATTGAATCCTAAATTGTTTTTGTTGGGTCTGTATCCAGAAAAGCATAACTTTAATAAGAGTGAAAGAACATTCATAGACCTCAGTTTGCTTAATGCCAAAAAATGTATTGCACTACTGTGGAAAAAGACTCATAGACCAGATGTGACTCAGTGGTTAAGACAGATGTTAACAAACCTTCCAGTAGAAAGAATAACATACATATTGAAATCAAAGGAAAATGTGTTTGAGAATATATGGAGATCTTTCATTGATTATGTAAAGAAACTAAACATAACTTCTGAAGAAGAAGGTGAATGATATGTGTGGACCTAGTAAATTCCAAATTGGTGAATGTATAATATGTATACTTATGCAATGGATTACCTAGGCTAAACAGAGGAGCATTGTTTGACTTGTTTTGTTAATGGTTGTTGGTGTTTTTAGAACATTTATTTTTAATTTACTTTAGTGTTAGGGTTTGATTGTTGGTGTCATGTTTGTTAAAAAAAGGTTCAATAAAAAATATTGTGGAAAAAAAAAACAACAAACTCACGAAACATGCCTGGACAAAAATGATGGTACCCCTAGAAAAGATTGAAAATAATGTGACCATAGGGACATGTTCAACCAAGATGTGTCCTCTAATTAACAACACAGGTGTCTACAAACTTGTAATCAGTCAGTCAGCCTATTTAAAGGGTGACAAGTAGTCACTGTGCTGTTTGGTGACATGGTGTGTACCACACTAAACATGGAACAGAGGAAGCAAAGGAGAGAGTTGTCGCAGGAGATTAGAAAGAAAACTATAGACAAGCATGTTAAAGGTAAAGGCTATAAGACCATCTCCAAGCAGCTTGATGTTCCTGTGACTACAGTTGCACATATTATTCAGAAATTTAAGATCCACAGGACTGTAGCCAACCACCCTGGACGTGGCTGCAGGAGATAAAATGGAAGAGACGGATAATACGAAGGGTAACAAGAGCCCAGAACAACCTCTAAACACATTCATGGTGAACTCCAAGGTCAAGGTACATCAGTGTCAGATTGCACCATCCAACGTTGTTTGAGCCAAAGTGGACTTCATGGGAGACGACCAAGGAGGGACACCACTGTTGAAAACAAATGATAAAAAAGCCAGACTGGAATTTGCCAAACTGCATGTTGACAAGCCACAAAGCTTCTGGGAGAATGTTCTATGGACAGATGAGACAAAACTGGAACTTTTTGGCAAGGCACATCAGCTCTGTGTCCAGATGTAAAAATGAAGCATACCAAAAAAAGAACACTGTCCCTACTGTGAAACATGGAGGAGGTTCTGTTATGTTCTGGGGCTGCTTTGCTGCATCTGGCACAGGGTGTCTTGAATCTGTGCAGGGTACAATGAAATCTCAAGACTATCAAGGTATTCCAGAGAGAAATGTGCTGCCCAGTGTCAGACAGCTTGGTCTCAGTTGCAGGTCATGGGTCTTGCAACAGGATAATGATCCAAAACACACAGCTAGAAACACCCAAGAATGGCTAAGAGCGAAACATTGGACTATTCTAAAGTGGCCTTTTATGAGCCCTGATCTACAGTAAATCCTATTGAACATCTGTGGAAGGAGCTGAAACATGCCGTCTGGAGAAGGCACCCTTCAAACCTGAGACAATTGGAGCAGTTTGCTCATGAGGAGTGGGCCAAAATACCTGCTGAGAGGTGCAGAAGTCTCATTGACAGTTACAGAAATCGTTTGATTGCAGTGATTGCCTCAAAAGGTTGTGCAACAAAATATTAAGTTAAGGGTACCATCATTTTTGTCCAGGCCTGTTTGATGAGTTTGTTTTTTAAAGTAATTCTGTTGAACCACAATTCAAAAGCACTGTCTGATTTTCACTGGTTAATTTTCATAGAATTTTTATTTATTACCACTTTTGTCAGATTCAGGTTATTTCTGTGACCATTGTCGGTTTTTCTTTCATTAACAGAGGGGTACCAACAATTTTGTCCACGGCTGTATATCAAACCCCGGCACCAAGTTTCAAAAGATTTGGGGGAGAAAAAAAAATGTACGATTAGTTGATTTCGCAACTTGATTTTTCGGCATCGTGGTGATTTGGGCACATTGATGAGTATGTGTGTGTCTGTCTGTGGTTGGGTGGGTGAAGGGGTGGGGTGAGAGGTGGGTGTAATTGTGTCATATTTTTAATTTGTAAAGCACTTTGTGCTACAAGCTTTGTATGAAAAGTGCTATATAAATAAAGTTTTGATTGATGTAGTGGTTAGCACTATTACCTCACAGTAAGGTCGTGGGCTCAAATCCACCAGCCAGCAGGGCCTCTCTGTGTGGAGTTTGCATGTGTTCTACTTAGGGCTGTTGCGGTAGAGAAATTTCCCCTGCAGTCACGGTGGATAGCACAGTACCGCAATATGCGGTATTGCAAATGTTTTCAGGACCCTGTGGTCTTGGTATTTAAACATTGTTCATAACTTATGTGGCAAACAATGGAAGCTGCTGCAGCTCCGCTCTCGACTTTGTGTGTGTGGCAATTGTGCAGAGCTCCCGTCTTTGTACAGGCATGAACTGCTGATTCGGTTTTAAAATAATAATAATAATAATAATAATAATTTTCATAAAGCAGTGGCAGTAACTCCAGTATTTCAACTACGGGGTGTGTGGACTGGAGACTGCATTGACATTCAGCTTATTTAAACAGGACAGCCTCCATCAGGACCCTGCGTGGCTCTTGTCTCCGTGATTTTTGGATTTTTGCCGCTGTCCAAAAAATCATGTTCAAACAAGTAATGCATTACACAGTAGTTGTTTTGCTCTCAGAGCTCAATTGTCAGGATCATAAACACTCTGCTCAGAAGGAAATAACACACTTTGTGCCCTTTCAGTGCTCACTGTCACGGCTGTATTTAGCAATTCGTCCAAACGCTTCCGCCACTAACTGCCTGCTGGAGCCCGTCTGGAGAGAGAGTGCCCCACAAGGTGCTGCCCCCAGCACCCGTGCTGTAGAAGCTTCCACAGTACCGTGTGCAAACATGCTGTTGGCAATAAAAATACACTTAACATTTAACAATTTATTTAATGATTAATAGGGGCACATAAGTGAACAACGACATATAGCCACACACAAAAAAGTGAACACTGCGGTTGCTTGTTATCCTCCGCGGTAGGCTTGTCCATAGCATGGTACTGCAGCCCTAGTTTTTTTTTTTTTTTTTGTTACTTATTTGTACCCGTAGGTAGATTTGGTTTGCAGTCTGGTGACAAGCCACCGGCTGCTGGTTGCTGCGTGCACGAGCGCCCTAAACCTACATGTTTTTGGTGTGCGGGAGGAAACCGGAGAAATCCCGGAGTAAACCCGCGCAACACGGGGAGAACATGCAAACTCCACACAGCTCACTGTTGGTCGGGGGCTGGGATCGAACCCACGATCTCATGATCCCCGCAATCCCTCGGCCGAGGGTAAAACTGTGCTGCCACAGTGCTAAACCACTGCGCCACCGTGCAGCCATGTTCTACTAGTTCTACTCATGCTTGCGTGGGTTTACCCCAGGTGCTCCAGTTTCCTCCCACGTTTACAAAAACATGCAAGTTAAGTTAACTGAAGACTCTGAAGTGGCTCTAGGTGTGAATGTGCATTTGGATGGTGAAGGGATTGATGCGGCATGGTGGGTGCCTCATCCAGATGGATGCGCTTGAATTTCCCTCTGGGATTAATAAAGAATGCAAACAACACAAGAAAGTTACTGTCTATTAACTGATATGAATTAGGACATCATAAGTCAGGGGCTAGAACTCCTGCAAAAATCATCCGATCTGAGCTAAATTTCAATATGCACATCATCAGTGTATTCAGGTTTTGCAGTCATGTGATCCAGGTCCTCAGGAGTGAAAACTTTCACGTTGCTATGGGTATGCCATACACACCAATGCATTACTGAAACAATATTTTAGCATGGTCCAGTCAGCAGACCTTCTTAAAATTGGGTTGTGTGACTTTGTTGCAGCATATGACAACTGCACAAGCGTTGGTATGCTGAGAAATTATCCGTGAATTGTCTGAAATGTGATTCTTATCTCATGGTAGATCGTTTGTTTACATCATGTCAAGATGAGATGAGATGAGATGAGATTCAACTTTATTGTCATTACACATGTATGAATACAAGGTAACGAAATGTGACTTGGCATTTGGGCACGCTCTGCAGAGCGCATCCAAGGCCGGGGCAGCCGCTAGGCGCCAGTCATAAAGAAGAAAGGAACAAAAAAAAAGAAAAGAGAGGATATGACACAATAGGCGAGAGAAAAAAACATGTTTTATCAAATTGACGCTTAATGAGTAAGCAAAATTTTGATTGCAGGCAAAAAAACCCTCAATGCATATTTAGCAGACATTTAGTAGACAAATCACACGCAGAAGGAGAGCAGTGTGTGTATATCGGATGCATGTAGTGTTGTATGCATTGTGTAATGTAAATGTAACAGTTGTTAGTGAGCAGCAGAGGGCGCCTCCTGGCAGTGGATAGATGTTATAATCATGTGACTTATAAACAAGTCCAGAGTCTCTCTCTCTCTCTCTCTCTCTCTTGCTTGCAGAAGGCACATGGGCATTGTCCTCGGGGGTCCAATCCGCTGACGACAAACAACTGATTGTTGATTGTTTGGGTAGACATGAGCCGATCCTTCCACTTACCTCAGTCAGGAGGAATGTAAACACGGGGCAAACAAGGTCAAATCAAATCAAATGAGCACAGTGCACTCAGAGAATAGAATTTGTCCTCATCCGTGTAGTTCTGTGCTTTCATTATATATGCAGGCTTAAACTGTTTTTCCATAGAGAGCACAGGGCTTCAGATGTATTCCTTCACTGAATCACTGTCATTCAGTTCACCGTTGCCGCTACTCGTGCCCTCCCCAACTGGTTGAATTTGATGAAGGAGCTTGCTGGGTCCGCTTGAACAGCTCTCTCACTTTCCTTCAATTTCTGATGCATCAGGGAACTCCACAGCCAAAAATAGAAGTCCTGAGATCATAACCAATAATGTTTCCATAGACGCATGAATTCCAATGTCTGAGTCTCCTCGTAGGTTCCAATTCTTGGGCTCCCCCTTGGCCCAATTCTTGTTGAAAAAATAGTGACAATAGCACATTTAAGCCGCTTCCAAATCCATAATTTCCGTTTAGATTAAGATTCAGCAGAAGAAGAGCGACTAAACACAGACAAAAACACAACATTGCAAAAGCTGGGAATAGATCAGGAAGGCAGGGGAGGAGGGAAGAAAAATGTGACTGCTCTCTCTCAAGGCAAGATGAGAGAAGATGCTAGCAGCATTCCAGAACTGCTCTATTGTGATATTGACAACTACCTAATTAACTCAGTCACTTCATACAGCAGAAACTCTGGAAGTATGTAATAGTCTCAATGCCTATCAGTACTTTGCTGGTTGTTGTAGAATTTAATGACAAGTAGTTTAAATGACAAGTCTCTGGTGCTCATTACAGCCAAGGGTAAGCTCTGCCTATATATCCAAATATTTTATACAGTATATAATATTGTTTAAAAAAAAAAAATCAGTATAGCAGAAATGTTAACGTCTATGAAAAATTTTAGTGATGTCTGCAAAACTGTGTAGTAAACACCCACGTGCATGTTTAATATCAAGCTAGGACTGGAATACTAGGACATATATAATAGAAACACCCTTACCTGCCACAAAATGTTCATTGGCCCTCATTTATCAAACGTGTGTAAGACAGAAAAGCGGTCGTACGATCATTTCAACGCTCAGATCGGTATTTATCAATCTGAACGTGATTGTACCGTGCGCTCAAATCTCACATCAGTTCTGAGTTGGGGTGTGTAAATGTTCAAGTCTTTGTAGACTTCTGTGCAGCAGAGAACCCTACTGTGTAGGAGCGTTATTTCATCATATGAATGCACTTTCGATAAATGAAGGCCATTGTATATATTTGACTGTTTTTTGCTGGTTTCTGTTTGTTGAAAGGGGCAGCTTTTTTCAGTGCTGAGATCTGTTTCTCCATCTGATTAGTATCAGCAGGAACCCTGTAAACAACAGCTGTCATTCTTTCTCCTGTAATTTTGACAGCCTACAGCGACACAGTTGAGGTCTGTAGTCATAAATAATCCAGTTAATCCAGTGCCATCTTCCAATTAAGTCTCATTCTCCCAGAAACATTACTGGAAAAATATACATTTTCTGCAACATAGCTCTGTGTGTCTTCCTGTCACTCGCACTCTAGTAAAGCCACGCCCTGCTCGTGACATATATGGTGACAATAACTGCAAAACCTGAATACCCTGCTACCCTGGTACCAAGTTTCAAAATAATTGGAACAAAACTGTAGGAGGAGTTGATTTCACAAAAGTGGGACAGACGGACGGACGGCAAGACTGCCCCATGCCATAATCTCCCTTCAGTCTTTGCTCAAAGGGGTCTTCAACCGGTCAGGGATAAAAATTGAAAATTGCTCTCCTTTCGCAACATATTGAGATTTTCAAAGAAAACAGAGGCGGGGGATATTGCATTCACCTCAGAGTCCTCTTGTTCAACTATTCAGTAGGAAAATAAAATAATAAAAAAAATAATAATGTAACATATGTGGAAAAGTGTGCAATTTGAGTTTATGTAATGGTATATTTGCAGGTTACAGGTGTGTTTAAGTACTTTTGTAGGTAGTAGGTTGAATCAATTATGTGACTGTAGCAAACTGATTCCAATTTAGGAAAGCGGGTGCTTTATTTGACACTGGTGAAATTGAGTTTGTGCAGTGCTTAATTTAGTGACTTAATTTAATAATATGTAAAATTTCTTATCTGGATGAGTAGGTTAGAATGGTTTGTAACAAATTACATAAACATGGCAAATAAGTACATTTATTCAGTTTTATTTGACTTAATAGATTTGGCAAAAATAGAAGATTGAATTAGGATGCTTAAGTTCAATTCTTATCTTAGGTGTTGACATGTTCATTTTCTTCCTCTTTTATTCCTTCTCTTTTAAAGGTTATCAACCTGCACTATGCTTGTCATTCCTTGAATTTGTTAAATAAATGAAGAAAAATTAGTAGAGTTGTCCAGCGTTCTGTTGGTTGCCATGCCGAGTCGAGTTTAGGCAGGCATCAAGGCTAAGACCCAAATAACTCGACAGTGGTTATAGTGATCACCCTCTATACTGTATATATACAGTGGGGTAAAAAAGTATTTAGTCAGCCACCAATTGTGCAAGTTCTCCCACTTAAAAGATGAGAGAGGTCTCCAATTTTCATCATAGGTATACCTCAACTATGAGAGACAAAATAAGAAAAAAAAATCCAGAAAATCACATTGAAGGATTTTTAATGAATTAATTGGTAAATTCCTCGGTAAAATAAGTATTTGGTCAATAACAAAAGTTCATCTCAGTACTTTGTTATATACCCTTTGTTGGCAATGACAGAGGTCAAACATTTTCTGTAAGTTTTCACAAGGTTTTCACACATTGTTGCTGGTATTTTGGCCCATTCCTCCATGCAGATCTCCTCTAGAGCAGTGATGTTTTGAGGCTGTCGCTGGGCAACACAGACTTTCAACTCCCTCCAGAGATTTTCTATGGGGTTGAGATCTGGAGACTGGCTAGGCCACTCCAGAACCTTGAAATGCTTCTTACGAAGCCACTCCTTCGTTGCCTGGGTGGTGTGTTTGGGATCATTGTCATGCTGAAAGACCCAGCCAGGTTTCATCTTCAATGCCCTTAAGATAAGATAAGATAAGATAAGCCTTTATTAGTCCCACAACGGGGAAATTCCAGGATTGCAACAGCACAGGGATAGTAACACTCAGAGCAACAATCAGAAGGCAAGAAAAAAAAAACAAGCAAGCAAGAGCAGCTAATATACATATGTACATATTACTATAAAATATATATATACACAGAGACACACAGTGCAGAGCATTGTAGCTGGATGGAATAAATATATGAATATATGAACACACAGTATGAATATATGAACACACAGTTCATATAGTTATATAGTTCATACAGTTCCTTGCTGGCGGAAGGAGATTTTCACTCAAAATCTCACGATACATGGCCCCATTCATTCTTTCCTTTACACGGATCAGTCGTCCTGGTCCCTTTGCAGAAAAAACAGCCCCAAAGTATGATGTTTCCACCCCCATGCTTCACAGTAGGTATGGTGTTCTTTCTCCTCCAAACACGACAAGGTGAGTTTTTACCAAAAAGTTCTATTTTGGTTTCATCTGACCATATGACATTTTCCCAATCCTCTTCTGGATCATCCAAATGCTCTCTAGCAAACTTCAGACGGGCCTGGACATGTACTGGCTTAAGCAGGGGGACACGTCTGGCACTGCAGGATTTGAGTCCCTGGTGGCGTAGTGTGTTTCTGATGTAGCCTTTGTTACTTTGGTCCCAGCTCTCTGCAGGTTATTCACTAGGTCCCCCCGTGTGGTTCTGGGATTTTTGCTCACCATTCTTGTGATAATTTTGACCCCACGGGGGTCAAATTGCGTGGAGCCCCAGATCGAGGGAGATTATCAGTGGTCTTGTATGTCTTCCATTTTCTAATAATTGCTCCCACAGTTGATTTCTTCACAGCAAGCTGCTTACCTATTGCAGGTTCAGTCTTCCCAGTCTGGTGCAGGTCTACAATTTTGTTTCTGGTGTCCTTTGACAGCTCTTTGGTCTTGGCCATAGTGGAGTTTGGAGTCTGACTGTTTGAGGTTGTGGACAGGTGTCTTTTATACTGATAACGAGTTCAAACAGGTGCCATTAATTCAGGTAACGAGTGGAGGACAGAAGAGCCTCTTAAAGAAGAAGTTACAGGTCTGTGAGAGCCAGAAATCTTGCTTGTTTGTAGGTGACCAAATACTTATTTTACTGAGGAATTTACCAATTAATTCATTAAAAATCCTTCAATGTGATTTTCTGGATTTTTTTTTTCTCGTTTTGTCTCTCATAGTTGAGGTATACCTATGATGAAAATTGGAGACCTCTCTCATCTTTTAAGTGGGAGAACTTGCACAATTGGTGGCTGACTATATACTTTTTTGCCCCACTGTATATCAAATGCATGTAACATACATGAGCAAACATTTGCATTTGTTCTGTTCCACAGACTACTTCCAACTGTTCCAAAGGTGGTGAAATGGTGGACAAAAAATGGCGCAAACTACAAAAAGCAAATGTTTTCATATATCAGATGTTTATTGCCTCTCTACAGTGACAATGAGGAGGACTGTGCATCGAGAAATGGCAAACAGGAAACACTTGAATTCAAAGATGAAGAGGAAACAGTAACAACTAAAAGCATCCACATCACACAAGCTACAGAAACTACGACCACCACCACACGAAAACGCAGCAGTGCAACAAGCAGCAAGACCCTGGACCTGGGGGCAGCAGCCCACTACACTGGAGACAAAAGCCCAGAGGAGAAGGTATTCCCTCATGTTCTTTCCTGTATGCCACACAATTTCTATATACAGTAATATATACTTTTACATGTGTGATTACTGTATGGTCATTTCCTTTCTTCAGTCTTCAAGCAAGCAGTCTTCCAGCAGTGGACTTGCTGACCTGTTAGTGATTGACCCTTCATCCAATCAGAGCACCACAACAGGTACATGAAAATTGCTTGTTATTCAACAGGAAGCTCTTTTCTGTAAGAATCTGTGAAAAGTCTGTATGTCCTTTCTTTCAGATGGTACTTCGGATCTCATTGGTGGCTTTGCTGACTTCTCCTCTCCTGCCGCCTCTGCCAGCCTTCCCACTTCCACTGGTAAATATGTTTGTCTGTCAAATTCGGCTGTACAGAATTTAATTTCAGATAATGAACATAGGCTTTCAGAACAGGGTTAGACAAGGGTCCACATGCCATATAATGTCTTACATTTGTTTACCTAGAAAGCTACTAAGGTCTTTATTGCAGTTTCTGTCAGGATTTTGGAGTCTGTAAACATATTCCACACTGTCTTTTGCCCAGCTGCTACGTCATCCAATGGAAAGGGAGAATTCGGTGACTGGAATGCCTTCCCAACCAATCCCCCAGCTTCTTCTAATTCTGGTTCCTCCCAGCCTGTTGCTGACCTGTTTTGCAGTGTACAGTCACCCCCAGCCTCTAAACCAAACCCTGTCCCACCTTCTGCCGAGCTCTTCGACCTGATGGGTGGAGTCAACCATCAACTAACCAACCCACACACGACACTCAGTGCTTCTCAGAGCCTGACCTTCTCTCTGGGAGGGGGAGCATCTGTTGCTATGCCCAACATGCCTCTCTCTCGTTCTCAGCAGGTGGGTGCTGTTAATAGGAATGTCATTAAAAATAGGGCTGCAACGAACGATTTTAGTAGTCGACTAATCTAACGACTATTTTTTCGATTAGTTGACTAAACACAATTATTTCTGTCATGTCCGCCATCTCTGCTTCCTGTTGGCATGGCTCTTGTTCAGGGCTCCAGGTCATGTTTTACCTCACCTGTTTAAGCCTGCACACCTGTGAATATCACTTTGTCAGTCTCTGCCTTAAAGGGACACCACCAAAAATCAAGTTTTTTTTTTTCTTATTAACATGTCTGTAACATGATTTTTATGACTTACAAGACGTATCAAAAGCGAAATCACTCAAATGTCTCATGTCTGCTTTTTGGTTAGTTTTTTTGGGTTTTTTTTTTCCTTTCAAGTTTCACTTAAGCCCCACCCCCTGGAAAAAAGTGAGATTAGGCAAAGCATTTTTGGTGACATAGCTATGTACAGCTGCTGACATGCGAGTAGTGTTGAGCTAATCAAGACTCTCTTGCCTAACTGAAGTTAGCCTCCAGCCAGTTAGCATTTTTTAACTACCTGCTTTAAAAAGTTGACCCAAATTAAGATGTGATTTACCATTAAACTGCTTTTAAGGACCGATGCAGTTTCAGTCATTATCCTGGGCCACTGTGCATACAACTGGGCATGTCCTTCAACTAGTCTTTTAATCACAGGATTTATGCCATTTAATGTGAGTTGGGCCTAGTCACCAATTCTGGTGTTTTTTTTTGGGGGGGGGGTGAAAAGATTTCGACATGCAACTGTAAGACAATCAGAGGTTTTGTTCATAGAAAAAAGGGCATAAGATACCATTTTAGACAATGTAGATTTGCTTTAATAGGGGATTTTTAGCCGCCGGAGTGTGTCTTTAATATAATGTATGTAGAAGAGCTGGAAATGATGAAGCGGTTTTGTATCAAAAACAGAGTCTTTAATGAACAACTCTTCTATCTTGTCTCATCTGGTGCAGAGCTTGGCAGAAGGCAAAAGAGAAAGATTTCTGCCCAGCTCGCTGGTTAAATACAGGCACACATCAAAGACATGCAAAACACAAGCCGACATCCCCCGTATCTTAATCCCCTCATTGTCCTGTTAACTCCTCCCTTCGTCTTGGGAGGTGATGGGAAAACCTCTCCTCGCCTTAGGGGGTGAAGGTGTCAAGTCTGTCGCCGCCGCGTCCTGTGACGGCGGTGAGATTCCTTTGTCCTTTCGGAGGTGTGAAGTTCCTTTGCATATGTTGCTCCAAACATTTCCACATGCTCTAACGTATGCAGGTATGGAATATATGAGTAATATATACCACAGGCCCCCCAAACAACTAGGAAAGGACACAGAAAGATTCACAGTCTAGGGTAATTACTAAGACATACTACGTGTTACAGCTGTTGCCACAGAAGAAACTTTCAAGCAGCCATGCTCCTAAGAGAGTTCAGTGAAAACATAACAGCATAGTATAATCATAAGTCAGTCCTAAACTGTTGCGGCACAATTAGCGAAAAATTGCAGAGTGGTGTAATCAGTCCCTGTGCTGTCTGGGTTTTAATCTTCTCCCAAAGCTGCTGTAGGTTGGTTTAGGCGTCCTGCTGGGACCTTGTTGTGAGGAATCTGCAGTGTGGGAAGGAGAGAGATTATTTGTTCCCTGCCTGGGGGCTGAGACTTTTTCCTTGGGGGGTCTGCCTCGCCGAGGTGCTCGCGCCAACTGTGCAGGTTCGTCTCTCAACAAGAAGGCAGGTTTGAGTCTGTCAATGCTGACCGTTTCATTTCTGTCCCCATAATCAAGCACAAAGTGTTTGTCACCATTTTCCAGCACTCTGAACGGGCCATCGTATACTGGGCGTAACGTTGGTTTTAGGGCTTCATGCTTAACAAAAACAAACTCTTTTTAAAGTTTGAGGAACAAAAACTCGTGGAAAGGAGTGATGAGCTGGACCGTGGAGAGAGTCCGGTCCGTTACTGCCTAAAAACCTTGGGACTGGGAGGTGCCCTGGTTCCGGGTTTTCTGGTAAAAATTCACCTGGTAGTCTGATAGGCTGAGCAAAGACTAATTCTGCAGGGGAAGCGTCTAAATCCTCTTTAGGTGCCGCACGCAACCCCAATAAAACCCAGGGAAGTTTATTTACCCAATTTGTGTCCATTAATGAGGCTCTGAGGGCGGCCTTTAAGGACCTGTGAAAACGCTCGCATAACCCATTAGCCTGAGGGTGATAAGCGGTGGTACGGTGAATTGTTGCCCCTAAACTGTTGGACATGGCTGACCAGAGCTCTGAGACAAATTGAGGCCCCCTATCTGACGTGATGTCTGATGGGACGCCGAAACGTGCCACCCAATTTGTTAGAAAAACGCGAGCGACTTCCTCCGCTGTAGTTGCCGCTAGAGGGACTGCCTCTGGCCAGCGCGTGGTGCGGTCTATCATTGTTAACAGGTGTGTGAAACCCTGGGAGGAAGGCAGTGGCCCCACGAGGTCGACATGAATGTGGTTGAACCTTCTAGCAGGGATGGGAAAAGGCTCCAGAGGGGCTTTTGTGTGTCTGTGTACTTTGGCGCGCTGACAAGGAATGCAAGTTTTTGCCCATTCTTTTACGTTTTTGCGCAGGCCTGGCCACACAAACTTTTCGGCAACCATTTTGACCGAGGTGCGCACACCTGGGTGCGCGAGGGAGTGAATTGCGTCGAAAATACGGCGGCGCCAAGCAGCTGGTACTAACGGGCGAGGTCGGCCGGTTGAAACATCGCATATTAGGGGGGGCACGCCGTCGCGCAACCCTTTTTTCTCCAGCCTTAACCCTGTTGGTCCAGACAGGAGCGCGCGCACGTCCGCATCACTGCCTTGTTCTTCCGCCATGGCTGCATAATCTATCCCCTCATGGATAGGTGCTGCATATGTGTTTGCGTTAGAGAAAAGCTCAGCTGCTGAGGCAGTGTAATCTGTCTCCTCGTGCTCTGGCGGTGCCACAGCGCGAGAGAGACAGTCCGCTACTACGTTCAGTTTGCCCGCTACATGTCGAATGTCTGTGGTGAACTCTGAAATCGCAGCTAGCTGTCTTTGTTGTCTGCCCGACCAAGGTTCTGAAATTTTAGCCATAGCAAAAGTGAGCGGTTTATGGTCCACAAAAGCCGTGAAACTCCGCCCTTCTAACCAAAACTGGAAGTGGCGGATGGACAAATGGAGCGCCAGCAGCTCCCTGTCAAAAGTGCTGTATTTGCGTTCCGTCGGGTTTAGCGATTTGCTAAAGAATGCTAAAGGTTGCCAGACCCCCTTGACAAGTTGTTCTACAACTGCCCCTATGGCCAAGTCTGAAGCATCTGGGGTTAGAGCAATGCGGGCCGAGGGATCTGGGTGGACTAACATTGTGGCGTTAGCTAGGGCGTTTTTAACTTCTGCAAAAGCGTGTTCGCGTTCCGGGGTCCATTCGACTGCGTTGGAAGCTTTCTTTTTTTTGAGCGCGTCATACAGGGGCTGCATGAGCTGAGCTGCATGAGGGAGGAAACGGTTGTAAAAATTAACCATCCCCAAAAATTCCTGTAGCGATTTGACCGTTTGGGGCCGTGGAAAACCTATCGCATGAATTTTGTCTGGAAGCGGAACTGCCCCTTTCGGGGAGACTCTATGTCCCAAAAAATCAATTTGCGATTCGCCGAATTTGCATTTGGTTGGATTAATTATTAATCCGTGCTCTTCTAGCCTCCGAAAAACGGTAGTGAGATGCTGCTCGTGCTCTTCCTCCGATGAGCTGGCTACCAGCATGTCGTCGAGGTAGACGAAAACAAAGGGGAGGTCGCGTAAGACTGCGTCCATCATACGTTGAAAAGTCTGAGCAGCGCCTTTGAGGCCGAAAGGCATTCGCAGGAACTCAAAAAGGCCGAAAGGGGTTATAACCGCTGTTTTAGGAATGTCTTCAGCTCGGACTGGGACTTGGTGATAACCGCGGACTAAGTCTATTTTTGAAAAAATGCGTGCACCCGCTAAATGTAGTGAAAAGTCCTGTATGTGAGGGATGGGGTAGCGGTCATGCGCTGTAGCGTTGTTTAATCTGCGGTAATCTCCGCACGGTCTCCAAGAACCGTCGGATTTCGGAACCATGTGAAGCGGCGAAGCCCAAGGGCTCTTCGAGCGTCTAACAATGCCCAATTTTTCGAGAGCTGCAAACTCGTCCCTTGCTATGTTGAGCTTGGCCGCGTCTAAGCGGCGAGCTTTGGCAAAAACGGGAGGTCCCGTTGTTGGAATGAAGTGTTTAACCCCGTGTTTGGCTACAGTGGCTGAAAATTTGGGGGTTGTGAGTGCTGGAAATTGGGTGAGGAGTTGCTCAAACTTACCTCCTGCTGTGGTGACGTTGGCCTGCACAGGTGGTGGAGAGACTCGAGCTGAGCATGGAATAGAAGCAAAAGATAGTGCATTAACCAGGCGCCTATTTGCTAGATCAACTAATAACCCATGTGCACATAGAAAATCAGCGCCTAACAAGTTAAAACTCACCGCCGCTGCAACAAATGTCCATCTGTAGCTGCGGCCGTGAATGAGGAGGTGCAGGCTCTTTTCCCCGAACGTGTCGATGTCAGAACCGTTGGCTGCCACTGCTCCATTGCCCTGGGTGCCCATGGCTCGATCTGCGTGGGAGGGCATGATGAAACTCAGCTGAGCTCCCGTGTCGATGAGGAACTGCTTGCCCGTGTGTCCATCCGTCACGTATAACAGCTTGTTTTTCTCGCCGAGAACCGCTGCCGTTAACGGCCCTCGGCTTTGGCGTTTCCCGACATCGTAAACTTTGCAGGGAGGAACACATTTTCGGGCTTTCTCGGCGAAGCGGGGGTGATAATAACAGACGTCATTCTGTTTGTTGTGCTTGGGCCGTGCCGCTGTCACCGTGGGTTGAGTCTGCTCCGTGGGTTGTGGCTCTCCAAGGCTTGGGGTGTCAGTCTTGAGGTCTGCGGATGCCGCTGTGGGTGTCAGTTCTCTGCAGGCGTTGACGAGCCGATAAGCCTCGTTGGCCAGTGTGCGGAAGTCCTGATGATTGTTGCACTTCATACTGGCGAGTGTCCCTCTCGTGTGTGGTGGTAGCATGCTGAGAAAAATAAATTGGAAGAGGAAATTATCATTATCCTCCTCCTTGAGCTGCAGCAAATCCTCCATGAGGGTCTTTGGATTGCCCCCTCTGTGGCCGTAGACCGCCAGGATCTTTTCGGCTCTTTCCTCCGCTGATGGGACATAATTCGCCACGATGGTCGCCTTGAGTGTCTCATACTTGTCCCGGGCCGGTGGTCGCTGGATCAAGCTCCGCACACACCTCGAAGTGGCGGAGTCGAGTTTGGAGACGATATGGTAGAATTTAGTATCGTCTGCCGTGATGCCCGCCAGTATGAACTGGGCTTCAGCTTGATGAAACCAAGAGGCCGGGTCTTCTCGCCAGAAATCTGGCAGTTTGACAGCGACGGCATTCGCACACATCATCACTGTTGTGCCCGCCGGGTGAGAGTGCGTTGCCTCGGCTCTCACGGTGGTGCTGGAGCTCGGTTGAGCTCTCTCGGTGCCCTCTGCCGGGGGAAACAGCTGTCCGCTTGTTCCCTCGTCTGCGTTGTCGGTGGCGTATGCCAGAGTCGCCACGGATGAGTCGCTTGAAGAACGCCTCCGGTCCATACTCGCGTCAAGGTCACCAGTGTAGAAGAGCTGGAAATGATGAGGCGGTTTTGTATCAAAAACAGAGTCTTTAATGAACAACTCTTCTATCTTGTCTCATCTGGTGCAGAGCTTGGCAGAAGGCAAAAGAGAAAGATTTCTGCCCAGCTCGCTGGTTAAATACAGGCACACATCAAAGACATGCAAAACACAAGCCGACATCCCCCGTATCTTAATCCCCTCATTGTCCTGTTAACTCCTCCCTTCGTCTTGGGAGGTGATGGGAAAACCTCTCCTCGCCTTAGGGGGTGAAGGTGTCAAGTCTGTCGCCGCCGCGTCCTGTGACGGCGGTGAGATTCCTTTGTCCTTTCGGAGGTGTGAAGTTCCTTTGCATATGTTGCTCCAAACATTTCCACATGCTCTAACGTATGCAGGTATGGAATATATGAGTAATATATACCACATGTAAGGTATTATAAAAAGTTTCCACAGCTAAATAAAATAATGACCCATCAAACATGAACTGGAAAGTTGAACTTGACAGCTTAGTCAAAAGTGTTTGTAGCAACCCAATTAAATAACAGATATTAAAGTTTGGTCTTTTAACCCAAAAAAATAAATAAAACTCAAATAGCAGCTTCTGCTGCAGCATAGAGGGCTGTTGTAACTGTGTGTTCAAAACAAACTACAGTAATAATATGAATAATCAACTCTAAGGCTGTGCGATATGACAATATACTGTATATTGGATGGTGATATAAAAACATCTATTGTTTAATGTTAAACTTTATCGTTTACATCGAGGTGTTGAAAAATCCACTGTTTACAGCAGCATGTTTACAACATTTTGGTGACAGATTGTATTCAGTGCATGCGCAAACGTGTACTAAGATGAAACAGTATGGCAAGTGAAACGGAAACAAACAAACTGGAGGCAGGGAGCCCCGAAAAGCAGAGGGATGAGTTGCAGCAAACTGAAGAGCTTGCTCCTAAACAAGGGGCTACCTCTGTAGCATGGACTTGGTTTGGCTATAAAAAAATCTGATTCAGGCCAGAAAATTGTAATATTTGTAAGCTATGCCACAAAACGATCCCTGCGAGAGACTTGAACACCACAAACCTCTATCACTTCCGAAAGAAGCATGTGAAAGAATACGGAGAGAGTTTACGAATTTGAAGGAATCATCACCTGTTGAAATTAAACGCCAGAGTCAAATGGGAGAACAGGGTTTTGCCCACGGAACATAATATAGTAAAGAGTTACAAAGATGGAAAGAGATAACAGCTGCTATTTCAACTTATATCTGCAAGGATATGGCCCCAATTTATACTGTCGAGAAATGGAGGTTTTGTGGAATGGTTAAAGCACTCAACCCCAGGTACACCATGCCAAGCCGAAAACACTTAACCCACATTGAGTTGTCTCGGTTGTATTTTGAATGTCGGGCTGAAGTTGAGGAGGAAATCCACGACTTATCATACTATGCTACAACAACAGATATATGTGGACAAGCCGAACCGCGCATCCTGACAGGAGTTTGACGGTGCATTTCATTCGGGACTGGACACTTTGCAGTCGATGTCTGCAAACTTGCTTTTTTCCTGATTACCAGACAGGACAAATCATAGTCAGAGGCCTCAGGGAAACCCTTCAGTCATAGGGTCTGCAGGAGGACCATCTAGTGTGCATCACTACAAATAATGCTGCAAACAACATCCTAGCACTTACATAACCTGTACAAATGGACACGCTTACAGTGTTTTGGCCACCAACTTCATCTATCCATCGGTGAGTGTATAAATGTATTTTACAAATAAATCGTAGTAGGCCATGTAGTATTTAATGTACTAGTTATTAAACAAGCATGGGAAAGGTTTGAATGTTGGTGTGTAGTAAAAGTAAACCTTGTTAATGTTTGTTCATGTTACAGCAGTGTGGCTGTATTTATTAGTTTTTTTCCACTTGTAATTTTCAAACTGACATTAGGATAGGAGAGGGGAAAATTAGGAGGGGATTAGAGGTCCAGAACGTGTGTGTTTGTGGCAGGGAGATTTAGAAAATTTGACATTACTTTTGTATAGAAATGACCGACCAAAATGCCTCCCTCATGTGAAAGCTGAATAACTGTAGCTCAGGAAGTAGAGCAGGTTGTCTAATAACTGGAGGGTTGGCGGGTTGAATTCCACTCATCACAGACATCCTGCCATTGTGTCCCTGAGCAAGACATTTTACCCACCTTGCCTCCAGTGTCCATGACACTCGGCATGAATGTGTATAAATGTTCATTAGTGGTCGGAGAAGCCGTTGGAACAGATCGGCAGCCACATTTCAGTCAGTCTGCCCCAGAGTAGCTGTGGCTACAGTAGTAGCTTACCACTACCGTTGTCTGTGGAGTGAATGAATAATGTATCCGTCGTAAAGCGTCTGAGTGCCTATGAAAAGCACTATATAAAACTGATGCATTATTATTAACAATTTCTTTCTTTCTTTGCTCATATCTGAAGACCTACAAAATTGTAGGCCAAACACTATTTGTTACCAAAACTATAATTGCCCCTCCAGCTTTTGAATATCTGTGTAAGTAATAATACAGCAATGTACAAATCAACATTTTTTTTCTTTTTCCACAATATTTTTTATTGAACCTTTTTTTTTTTTTTTACAAACATAACAAACAATCAAACACTAACACTAAAGTAATTTAAAAAAAAAAAAAGTACTAAAAACACCAACAACCACTAACAAAGACAGGTCTTCAACAATGCTCCTCTGTTTAGTCTAGGCAATCCATTACATAAGTATACATATTATACATTCACCAGTTTGGAATTTACAAGGTCCACACACATCATTCACCTTCTTCAAAAGTTATGTTTAAATTTTTTACATAATCAATGAAAGGTCTCCATATATTCTCAAACACAATTTCCTTTGATTTCAGTATGTATGTTATTCTTTCTAGTGGAAGGTTTGTTAACATCTGTCTTAACCACTGAGTCACATCTGGTCTATGAGTCTTTTTCCACAATAGTGCAATACATTTTTTGGCGTTAAGCAAACTGAGGTCTATGAATGCTCTTTCACTCTTATTAAAGTTATGCTTTTCTGGGTACAGACCCAACAAAAACAATTTAGGATTCAATATGATTTGTTTTGAAATTATTTTTTCAATTGTTACCCTCACCTCTTCCCAAAACATTCTAATTTTTCTACATTCCCATAAACAATGAAATAGGGTTCCTTTACTTTCCATACATTTTGTGCACGTATCTGGTATGTTTTTGTTATATCTATTTAACTCCACCGGTGTAACATACATCCGCATTAACCATTTAAAATGTATCAGTTTAAGACGTACATTTATTGATTTGGTTTGAGCTTCTGTACAAGCCATTTCCCATTGTTCCTCTGAAATTTCAGTTTGCAGGTCTTCTTTCCAATAATTCAGTCTTTTCTGTGAGTTTTTACTTGAGGATAATGTCAATGAGTTATAAAACTCTTAAATAATACCCTTTCTCTTACTATCTTTCGTCAAGATTTTTTCCAAGGATGAATAAGTAGGTCGGATGAGAGCATTATTTTGATTTGATCGAATAAAGTTCCTAAGCTGAAGATATTTTAAAAAATGTGTTCTATTAAGATTAAATTTGATCCTCAGTTCTTCAAAAGACATTATCTGAACATGACAAATATAAGTCTTGAATCTTTTGAATCCCTTTTAAATTCCATACTTTAAATACGGCATCCGCTCTTCCTGGTTTAAAATATTGATTACCTCATATTGGGCTAAATTGTGACAATAAGTGTGGTTCTTTTAAATATTTTTTGGTTTCACACCATATTTTGATCATATGCTTTATAAATGGATTTTTAACTTGTTTCTGTAATTTTTTTGCCGAGTCTGAGTATATGAATATGGGAAGAGGTAAAGGTAAATTGTATGATTCCATTTCAGTCCAGTGAGGGAGATCATTTGATGAAAAATAATATGTCATAGACCTCAGTTGTGCTGGCCAGTAATACAACATAAAGTTTGGACATTTCAGACCTCCACGATCAAATGGTAAATATAGTAAGGACAGACGTAATCTAGCCTTCCTATTGTTCCATATAAATTCCACTAACTTTTTTTTAATTCTTGAGAATAGATCTGAAGGTGGTGGTGGTAAAGGAATGTATTGAAATAAATAAAGTATTTTGGGTGGGATATTACTTTTAAGTATATTAATTCTCCCAATCATTGACATTGGTAGTGACATCCATCTCTGAGGTAACTCATTAATGTCTGTCATTAAGGCTTCATAGTTGGCACTGGCGACTGATTCCAGCTTAGGCACAATTTGAATTCCTAAATATTTAAACTGATTTACAACATTGAATTGATTTACCTCAGGAGCTGGGTGATTTCTCTGGGTCTCATTTAGCATTAATATTGAAGATTTAGTTTTATTTATTTTATATCCCGATATTTCCCCAAAATTCTTTATTAAATTCAACAAGGTCGGAATTGATTTTTTTAAGATTCGACATAAACAAAATTATGTCATCGGCATACAGGGAGATTTTATGTTCTGTTGGTCCTACTTTAATTCCATATATTTGTGGATGTAAATGTACTGCCATCGCTAAAGGTTCAATTGCCATAGTAAACAGTAAAGGTGAAAGTGGACAGCCTTGTCGACATCCTCTATTGATATTTATTGATTTTGAGATATTGCTGTTTGTTAGGATTTCTGCTGTAGCATTATTGTATATTATCTGAACCCATTTTATGAAATTATTTCCAAGTCCAAACCTTTGTCGGACTTCAAAAAGAAAGGGCCATTCGACCCTATCAAAGGCCTTTTCGGCGTCCAATGATAGGAGAGCTGTATCCGGTGCTTCTTTATTAGAATAGATAATATTAAAGGCGTCGGACAGGCGAAAATTCAATATCGCTAATTCATATCTCAAATTGTTGTCTGAGACGAGCTAAGTCGAACCGCACATGTTTTGGTGTCAACGAATCTCGCATAAGGTGACAATGCGCTCTTGAAGTATGCTGTCGGGGAGAGCTGGCGGACCCAGCCAAGCGATCAGCGGCTAAGATGGCCACTGACTGTGTGACGTCAGCTCAGGCAAACACACGCACACGGTCGGCGGCCATTGCTGTGTTTTGCTTCATGCAACACTTGATGTTTACGTTTTAAAATCGGCGATTACGGATATTTCTCGGAATACTTGTGGATTACAAGTAGATTATTTATTAAGATTAGGATTTCAGGAATCGAATTAATATGGTTTGACGTTGTGTTGTCTACGGGTGCGATGGTATACCAGAGGAGCATGCGGTGACTACAGCCAAGGGAGAGAGAGAGAAGGGGAGGAATAAAAGCAGTGGAACAGTTAGACACCTACTCGGCCGCTTTCAATACACAAGGACTCGGTTTGAACACGTTGTATCGTTCTCCCCTGTGAGGTTAAACGCTCCTCTCCGGTCCATGGTTACTGACAAGAAGCCGCTTCTTGCAGAATTAATAAGAAAGGTGGAAACAATTACTCCAAAAATCTTATTCCGTCCCCGAAGCGGATGATGCTGCCAGCGACGTGTGCCTAAAGAAGAAAAAAAAAGTCGGCTTCTCAACTCGTTCGCCCAGGTAAGACTGCATAATAGGAGCTGATTTTTCCACGTTTTGGCTCAGTTTCGGGGTGGTGGTGGTGGTTTCGGGTCCGCATACAGCTCCCTGACCATGTGTGTGTCCACCTTTACTGCGCCACGAAGATGGGGAACAGTCGGGTGGGCTTGTGTACTCGGGGAGAGAATTTCTTGACCACGGAAGGCGTGCATTTCGTGTCTAATGTGGACACGTCCTCCTCACCTATTATTTTTTGCACGGCGAGTGGAGGTATTCCGCAAAGATGTGCAGACCTTATTGTTTTTAAACCCCCCCCCCCCCAGCTCTGTGTGGACGTCGGTTAAAAGAAAATAGGAAGTGCGTTTATAAGAGTGTGTGCTTGTGGAGTTGGGTGGGTGGGGGGCACTCCTTGCTCTCAAATCCCCTCATACTCCATTACTCCGATTGAGTGAGTTTTGCAGCCAAAGTAGTGTCGTAGGAGACGTCATTTCTGTGTAATGTTCAGCAGTGCTTCAGCTGTTTTAGCCAGCAGTCACACATTCGCTGCATCACAATATCACTGACCTTTCGCTTTCGTTTATTTATTTCTTTAGATTTCTGCAAAGGAGCCTTGGGATAAACTTACATTACAGAGGATCAGGGTTTTCCTACCCCCACCCACCCACCCACCAGAGGGATGCACTAATGGTTTAAAAAAAAAAAAGGATCAAACACTTGTGCATCTGAATGCTCTTGTTCTGCCATTTTCTTTGTATTCCTGGGCTGACGTCACTAATGGCCGCACCTATCGAGAGATGGCGGTACTGCAGCCTCACTAAGTGAAGGCTGGGCTATGACCAAATAAGGTCATTTATGGAGGCTGGTGACACATATTAAATGGAAATGGAATGGAATGGACAGAATGGAATATTTTCATACAATCAGTTGATTGGTTCAATAAAAAAATGTCACTGTCCGAGGCCTTTAAATAGTCTTCTTACATTATGGAAGCCTTGTCTTCCCTTTATAAAGCCATTCTGATCTCGGTTAATAATATTTGGTAATATTTCTTGTAGTCGTCTTGCTAAAATTTTACAGATTATCTTAAGGTCAGCATTTAATAGGCTTATTGGTCTCATATTTTCACATTTATTAGAGGGTTTACCTGGTTTTGGCAACAGTATAATTAAGGCATTATTCATGTATAGTGGTAAATTACTATGTTGAAATGCTTCTAAAACCATTTCCAAAAATGGTTTTATTAATTTATTCTTAAATTTTTTATACAGGTCAACTGGAAGACCATCTGGTCCTGCACTTTTTCCTGATTTCATATTATCATTGGCTAGCCCAACTTCTTCTTGACTAATTTTAGACTCCAGTATCTCCCTATTTTCATTTGGAATACACGGTATAGATAATCCGTCCAAAAACCCATTTAGTTTAGTTAAGTCAGTTTCATTTTTTGTATCATATAGTTTTTCATAATAATCTCTAAAGGCACTGTTAATTTCTAAAGGATCTACGACTGCCTGTCCGTTACTTATAATACTGGTAATTGGTGTTTTAAATTCTAATTGTTTAATCTGCCATGCCAATAATTTTCCTGATTTTTCACCTTGTTCATAAAAAGATTGCTTCAATCTTAGAAGACTCGAGGCAGCTCTATTCGCTGATTTTTTTGTCATATTCAGCTCTCAGAATCAGTAATTCGTTCTCTAACTTTGGGTCACTTCCTGCATACACTTTTTCTTGAAGAATTTTTATTTTATGTTCCAATTGGACTCTCTCCTCTCGAGTCTTCTTAGATTTTGAACCTGTATAACTAATAATATGCCCCCTAATAAAAGCTTTGAAAGCCTCCCACTTTATACATGCTGATGTTTGTGCAGTATTGATATCAAAGAACTCATCTATCTGTTTTTCTATGTACTTAGCAAATTCCTCATCCTGAAGCCATTTATGCTGAAATTGCCACCTACCTGGTTCCTTTGTCAATTTCTTATCTACATATATTAGACAGCAGGGTGCATGATCAGAGATCACAATATTATCATAGAAGCAGTTTTGAATCTTGGACCTTAATTCTGTGGAGATCAAAAAATAGTCAATACGTGAGAATGTCTTATAGGTATTAGAATAACAAGAGTAGGCTTTAACTTGTGGTTTCATTTCTCTCCATATATCTAGCAATCTCAATTCTTTCATAAAATGATTAATGATCATCCTGCATCCATTGTACGTACAGTCCAGTCCTGTTGATCTATCTATACCGGGATTCAATGTACAATTAAAATCCCCTGCTATTATATGTTGCCCTGTAAGTGAAGATAAAATAAGAAATAAATTAGCAAAGAAGTTTTGATCATCTATATTGGGACCGTATAAGTTCACCAGATTTATATTTTCTAATAACAAAGATCCTTGGATGATTAGATATCTTCCTAATTTGTCTCCAATTACATTTTTCACTTGAAATGGGACTGATTTATGTATGAGAGTCATAACTCCCCTGGCTTGGGATGAAAATGATGAGGTGAACACACTTCCCTGCCATCTTCTCCTAATTACCTCCGCCAGGCCAAAAGGCCAGGAGGAGGTAATGTTTTTGCCGGGGTTTGTCTGTGTGTTTGTCTGTTTGTCTGTCTGTCTGTTTGTCTGTTGGTTAGCAAGATAACTCAAAAACTTTTGGACGGATTTCAATGAAACTTTCAGGCGTTGTTGGAAATGGTACAAGGAAGAACTGATTAAATTTTGGGGATGATCCGCATCACCGTCTGCATACAGGAATTTTTTAAAGCATTTTTCCACACTGTGACATACGGCCATTTTCAACATGTGCGCAGGCGCAATGGAGGGCGCTGGGCGTCGTGTCTGACCAACACAAACTCCGCCTTCTTCAACGTTTTAGCCACAAAAGCATGCGGAAAACACTGCTGGCCTGGGCCCGCCAGCATGCCTGTGCCAGCCATAGGCGCTGCGCACATTGCGCTGGTCGTCGTGTCTGACCAACACAAACTCCGCGTTCTTCAACATTTTAGGCACAAAAGCGCGCGGAAAACACTGCTGGCCTGGGCCCGCCAGCGTGCCTGTTTTTGCGCCACGCTGCAAAACCTGACACGGCCACCTGTCCGCCGCCCGATTATTTGCCACAAATTCCCCGCCCAGCTATAGGCGCTGCATAAAAACGACCTCTCTGCCGGGGAAGATTCTAAATTCTGTTTTGCCGCGGAGCGCAACCCCAATATAATATAAAACCCACGGCAACCTGTCTAACCAATCTGCATCCATCAGTGGAGGAGATGGACACACCAACACTTCAGTTTATTACCTCCGCCAAGGAGGCAATGCTTTTACTACCGTAAAACGGGGCTATAAGGGACGGCGGGGTAATATGGGACACTTTTCTAAATGTAATTCTGCTTTTTTAATTTTGCTTCCGCCTAGATTTGATGAAGGATTCATGGATATTTGACAATAACAACACAACTCAGCGTCCTGCTCAAAATAAAAAAAGCAGAATTACAGTTAAAACATTTCCCAGAAAAGTGTCCCTTATTAACCCGCCGTCCCTTATAGCCCCGTTTTACACTACTGAACCACTAATCCTATCACTATCACATTGATTGTCATTCATTAATTGTCTGTTTATTGCACTGTCCATGTCAAATAAACAAATAATCATTGTGAATCCAATTGCTAGTCATATCTTTTCATGCTCAGGGAATCTGAAAACGTACACACAAACACTGTATGGGGGGAACTGTGCCGCTTGGCGGAGGTCTGCGCTCTCCGAGTGCTTTTCTAGTTCTTTTTACATCCTCCTCTATTAGATGAGTTTCTTGTAAAAACACAATTTTTGAACCTATGTCTTTTATTTTATTCATAACTTGTTTAAGTTTTTTTAAATTTTGTAGACCTCTGCAATTCCATGAGGTTAAATTAAGATTAACGCTTTGGTCTATGATCAATAAGGAGTTTGAGATTACCTCGCAATATAAACATGCTCGTACAGAGAAGCAAAAACATGAGTGGTTGAACATTCATCCTACAAACTACACACAAACAAATTCCCCCTTCCCACATTTGTGGTAATCCCCCCAAAATCAAAAAAAAAATTCTGTCTCCCGCTATAGCCATTGACTGCTCCACACCTGCGAGGATCAGTCAAAACCACTCTTTTTCTCCTCTCAATCACCCTAACTCTACTGCTTTTAATGACATAACATTAACTCTCTTCTGTAGTTTTCCATCTTAACTCCAAAATTTTATAGCAACTTTGTACATCATAGGGTTTTTTTTTTATATAATACAATCTATATTTTGTAAACTTGCTATATGCTTCAGCTCAGTCAGATGCCTGTGCAAATGCTTAAATATTCTACCTTTATATCTTTGTTCATGCTTAGCTCCCACCAGTCTTTTCTTGGATCTGCTTGATAAGCACCTGCGCCTCCTGAGGGGTCTTGAAGGTGTGGGTTCTCCCTTTATATGTGACCAGCAGTCTTGCCGGATGAATCACTCCATGACGAATCCCGAGGTTGCGCAGCTCTTTACGGGCGGGGTCAAACTGTTTCCTTAATTGTTGGATTCCTGTGGCCAAATCTGGGTAGAACCGCACCTGTTGATCCTGGTATTTAATTTCTCCTTTAGCTCGCGCCGCGTTGGAGATCGTCATCTTGTCTCTGTAGCTGAGGAGCTTCATAATCAGCGTCCTCGGTGGTGCCTTATTATCTCTCGGTGGGCCGATTCGGTGGGCGCTCTCTAAGACGACCGATGACTGCAGCTCCGCGTTGTTCAGCGCTTCTGGAATCCACTTTTCCAAAAAGGAACATGGGTCCTGTCCCTCCGTTCCCTCCGGGAGGCCCACCAGCCTCAGATTGTTCCGTCTCGACCGGGATTCTAAGTCCCCAGGGCACTATCTTCCAGACGTTTATTTTTTAATTCCAATGTGCGCACCTTTAATTGTAGGCTGGTGACGTCATCCTCAGCGCTGGAAATTCGGAGCGCCACCTGCGATACTCGTTCCATACAGTCGCTTATTTCCTTTCTCATTCCTTCTATCGCTGCTATAATCCCATCAAATTTAGAGGAAAAGTCTGCTCTCATTGAGCTAATGGCAGCGAGCACCGCACTTGTGCCCTCGCCAGCAGTCACCGCTCCGTCGCTAGCTTCCTCAGCCATAATCTCTGGAGATTTTTCTGCTTCGTCACGAGCGTGGAAGTCTGTTAGCTTGGACTGTTTCGACGATTCAGTTTTTCCTCCAACTAATTTCCCAGCCTTAGGCTTTACTGGCATATCCGCGCCCAAACGCTGGGATAGGTTTTGTTCCAATTGAGAGAGTTATTTACCAACTTTTTATTTTTAGGAGCAGAGCAGAGTGAAATACGTCTTCCTACGTGGCCGCCATAACCGGAAGTCCCACAAATCAACATTTTAGTTGAAAATACGAATATGTTGTAAAGTGTATTAAATAAATACATGTATCTTATCTTTATACTACATTTATTTACACAGAGCGGAGTGTGAAAGTACCTCAATTGGAACGAGTGGCTGGTGTCTACAGGAGACTGGTGAGTGCCTTTGCTAATTCATGGAAGAAAAGACATGAACTAGCCAAGGCTCAAGCAGGAGTGGGCCCTCACTGCTCATCAGCTGATCAGACACCCCAACCAGCTGGGACTCACTGCAGCAGATGATTGACAGGATCATAGAGCAGGAGAAAGTGCTCTTACAGGTCCCCCTTGCTGGCAGAAAAACAAGACATCTTGTCCTAACATGGCAGGACATAGATGTTCTCGAGTCCCTGAATAAGGCACTGAGTCCCCTCGTCAAATTTACAGATGCTTTGTCAGGGGAGCAGTATAGCAGTGTGTCATACTTGAAACCAGTCCTGTATCTTTTTAATACTCAAGTGCTGAAGCCTCAGGATGACGACACACAGCCAGGGATGGCGGATTTCCGCCGATTTATTTTCAAATTGATCATTTCTGTGAATCGTCTAAATCCGTTGAGAAAATTTTAGGGGGGGTAAGGTACCTTATTGTTACCGATTTTAGCGAAAATCAACACGAGTACATAAGCGCTCGGCGCTTCCCCAGAAGTCGTGTCCCGCGATAACCCGGATGTGTTATGTTCAAGCTACTGCTATATTGCAGTAGCTTGACAGCCCTGCGATTGGACCAATCAAATGGCTCGTTGTATGCTTTTTCAAAGATTCATGGCGGCGTGTTCTCAGGGATGTGATTTTCTGCTAATTCGCCGAATTCCGCTTTATTTTATCTTCCAGGAAGATAAAGTGCGGCTTGTGGTCCACGAACTCAGTGAAGATGCGCCCTTTCAGCCAGAACCGGAAGTGGCGTATGGCCAGGTGGAGAGCCATTAACTCTCTGTCGAACACACTGTATTTACGCTCACTGTCGTGCAAAGACCTGCTTAAAAAAAAGGTGAGCGGCTGCCAAGAACCGGCAACGCATTGCTCCACGACGGCCGCTATGCCCATGTCCGAGGCGTCGGTAATGAGCGCTGTTTTAACCTCAGAATGCCTGCTCCCGTTCAGGAGTCCAGTCGACTCTGTCCGCTGGTTTCCGTTTGAGTGCAGCGTACAAGGCTGTTCGAGCTGGGCTGCGCGGGGGAGGAAAATGAGCTGCTCAAGACTCAATGGAGATTGAAACTGGTGATCTGAAATGAATGCTGAAATTATAAAAAGTAATGGTATGTTGGAATTTTATTTCTATTATGGAATAGATAAAATTAACTGATTTTGATTTGATCAAGTGTTAAAGCATGTGATGGATAATGCTTGTTGGAATATTTACCTCCGCCAAGGAGGTTATGTTTTCATCGGCGTTGGCTTGTCTGTCTGTTTGTCTGTTTGTTAGCAAGGAAAAGTTATGGACGGATTTTCATGAAATATTCAGGAAAGGTGTGTAATGGCACGGGGAACAGATGATTAGATTTTGGTGATGATCTGAGAGTGCATACCTCCACCAAGGGCTTTTTTGTATTTGTGCAGCAGGATTACACAAAAACTACTGGATGGATTTGGATAAAATTTTCACCAGAGGTGGTTCTTGGGCTAGAGAGGAACCCATTATATTTTGGTGATGATCTGAGAATTCATACCTCAGCCAAGGCACTTATCTTCTCACAGTGTGTTAGCAACAATACTCCAAAACTGATGGATAGACTTTGATGCAATTTTCACCACAAGTGGCTATAGGCCTACACACAAAACCATTACATTTTGGAGTTGATCCATGTCAAACCTAAGGAGCCTTGGCGGAGGTATGCGCTCTGAGTGCTTTTCTAGTTTAGGAATGCTATCTTCTTGGAACATAAGTCAATATTATACAGTAATAAGTGGCATTCAGCTGTTTGTTTTATGTCATGTAAGCACAGTTCTGGTACTTAAAAATCATAAAAACCCAGGAGCTTCGGAGGGCGAAGTGACAGTAAAGGTGAAAATTGGCTCAAAGTTCAATGAGGTAACAGAAACACTCGGACAGTTTCTGAAGAAACCAGAAAAGGAGATGAAGTTCAAAGTTCAGAGACTGACACAGCTTGCTGCCAAAAGGAAGAAAGTTTCACATTAGAAGTGACTTGGTGACCAGTGTAAATAGTGTAAAAAACTCTTATAGAACTGTTAAATATGTTGGACTAAAGACAGTGAGAAAACATTGAAGAAAAAGTAAGTTAACTTTTCATTAAATTTAATGATTTATCTAAGTCTAGTATTTCATTTTTTTAAATCATTTTTTTCAGTCTAAATTACTTCTGTTTTACTGAAAACCTCCCAGCTTCAGGGGGGCTGCGCCCCCCCGGCCCCCCCCATAAGTCAATCGACCAAATTAGATTTCAGCTGAAATCAGAATTTCCTGTTGCCATCCCTGACAGCTGACCATTACCATCAAAGAGGGCATCTTGAAGTATCTGAATGACAAATATGATGATCAAACCACAGAGGAGCTGCTTGACATGGCCTCCAAGGTTGACCCTTCTTTCAAAACAAAATATATCAAAGATTAGAAGGTTGAATACATACCAGAGCACTGTCCAAACTGGAGAACCTGGTGGCTGAGCAAACATCAGCAGAGGCTGAACCCCTTCCATCAGCTGCTGCTGCAACACATGACCCAGAGGTGTGTGTTAAAAAAGACTTTTTTTTTTTTTTTGTTACTTATTTGTACCCGTAGGTAGACTTGGTTTGCAGTCTGGTGACAAGCCACCGGCTGCTGGTTGCTGCGTGCGCGAGCGCCCTAAACCTACATGTTTTTGGTGTGCGGGAGGAAACCGGAGAAATCCCGGAGTAAACCCGCGCAACACGGGGAGAACATGCAAACTCCACACAGCTCACTGTTGGTCGGGGGCTGGGATCGAACCCACGATCCACGCGATCCCCCGGCCGAGGGTAAAACTGTGCTGCCACAGTGCTAAACCACTGCGCCACCGTGCACCGTGCAGCCACCTGCAGACTTTGAGCAGCTACTTCAAAAAAACGCCACACAGCCCCTCTGTCGATCAAAGATTCCATTCAAAAGGAACCCAATCTCATATCTTCAAACCACAGAGGCGTGTCCAGAAACAAACCCTTTGGAATGGTGGAGGCAGCATGAGGCATATTTCCCACTAGTAGCCAAACTGGCTAAAAAAATACCTATGCATCCCCGCCACAAGTGCCCTGTCAGAACAGGCGTTTAGTACAAGTGGGAACACTGTTACATGCCAGAGGTCTGCACTTCAACTAGAAAGAGTTGACCATTTTTTTTTTTTTGGCTCTGAACCTGTAAAAGCTATTTCCTGAGATTCAGCAATACATTTTGGTTGTGGCACTTTATTTTTGCAATCCCAGTTTGGTGTGTATGGTTTACTTTTTTAATAGCTGATATATTTAGTGTGAGCCTTAATTGGCTGCTTTAATTTAAACTTAAAAGCTGAATGTTTACATTTGCCAGTATACAGTCGTAAAAAAATTAGGACACCTTATGAAAGCCTGTGATTTTTTTTTTAAAGGGCCTCTATCATGCACAATCGACTTTGAGCTTTTAAGCATGTTATAATGTTAATTCCTCACCAAAAACACCCCCAAAGTGGTATTTTGCTCCATTCACGCATCTCTGAGTATTCCTCCTCAACCCTGCTCTCTGAGCTGCTGCTCCGCCCTGTCCCTGATAATGACTGGGTCCCCACATTCATACGTATGAACGTGGGTGAGCCGCCCACTCCAGGAAGTGACTGTGCTGCCAGCACCGCCCCCAGGCTAACGCACACACCCACTTTCTCCGCGCAGCTAACGGAGCGGTGATCGGCAAAACTCTTTCACTTTAGTACTGACGCTGTGAAGAAGTAGTTCCGCTCGCACCTAATCTGCTCAGTGACAACAACTGTTTGCTTTTTTACGTAAGACAATGTCTTCTAAGTTTTCGTGGGCGGAACCCAGCGACACGGGATGTTTGCTTTTTTCTTTTCTTTTTTTTTTTTTTATTTAAGTTTTTGTAAAGGGTATACAGGTCATTACAGCATTGCATTGTTTACATTTTCATCGCACATTCCCTTATTTTTTGCTATTTGACAACATTGGTAGGATAGTTATTACTACACCCCCTTTTTTTTTAAAGTGAAAGAAAAAGTGAAATTAAAGAAAATTAAATAAAAAAAACGAATAAACAAACAGAACCGCAAAAGACAAACAGAAAATTAAGTAATTAAAAGTAAAAGAGCATCTGAGTAGCGTTGGAACAAAGAGCGGGACCATCATTGAAATGGTATTTGTCAAAGATTAGATCTAATGGAAGACATATATGCGATCCAGGGTTGCCAAAAGTTCATGAACCCATCCATGTCCTGTCTCAGTGCGAATGTCAACTTTTCCATCAAGTAAATGTCTTGAATCACGTTAATCCAATCTTCAGGTGTAGGACAGTCCTTCAGCATCCATTTTTTAGTTAGGGCTTTTTTACTTGCCAATATTAAAACATTGAGTAAGTATTTATCTCCTCGTCTTTCCAGTGAGTCCGGTAGTAAACCCAAATACAAAGTTGCAAAAGAAAAGGGAACTGTTATTTTGAATATTTTCCCCAATATTGTCTGTACATTGGTCCAATATTGGTGGATAACTGGGCATGACCAAAACACATGAAAATGATTTGCAGTCTTTTCACCACACAAGCGCCAACAGTTCAACCCCTTATGGGTAAATTTGTTTTGTGCAGGTGTTCTGAAAAATCTTACCAAATTTTTCCATCCAAATTCTCTCCACTGCAGGGATGAGGTACTTTTCCATTGCTGTCTATTTAGCTTTTCCCATATTTCCAATTGTAAAGTGAAATTCCCCTCTTTTTCCCATCTCTCTTTTATATAAGATGTGTTGTCTCCTTTTAAGTCTTGAAGACCTTGGTATATTTTAGAAATGTATCTGATCCCTGGGATCCCTTTATATGCCATTAAGAAGACCTTCAGAACACCTGACTGGGCCCTTTCCAAATCCTCCTTTTTAAGTATATTGTTTATGTGGTGTCTAAGCTGAAAGAACCTGTAAAGATCTTGATTTATTAGACCTTGTTTTTTCAAATCTTCAAAACTTCTTAAAGTTTGCCCCTTAAAAAAATCGTAATATTTTATCAGCCCTTTCTCTTTCCACTCTTTAAATCTAGTGTCTGTTTTATTGGGGGTAAAGTCTTGATCATAGGCAATCCATTGCAGAAGTCGATAGGGCTCTTTAGCTTGATTCTCTTTGACTATCTTAAACCAAATTTTTAGCGGGGTCTCTATCCACGGGTTAGTGTTATTCAAGAGTTTAGGTAAGGCATTGTTCCCTATTATCGCCTGTAAGGGGATGTCACTTGTTATTTGGCATTCCATCTCCTTCCATTGTGCAGTGTAGACTGGGTTACATATCTCTACTAAAGTTTTAATTTGTGCAGCTATAAAATAGTCCCTGATATTTGGCAGCGCGAGCCCACCTTTGTCTTTGTTTAGCTGTAGGGTTCTATATCTGATTCTAGGTCTCTTGCCCTGCCATATGAATCTTGAGATCCTTCTGTCTAGCTCCTGCCATGTTTTTTTGGGAGGTTCTACCGGTATTGTTTGGAAAAGGTATAGAAGACGTGGAAGTATATTCATTTTGACTGCTTCAATTCTTTGTGCAGTACCTAAGAATGGTATCATATTCCATCTTGCTAGGTCAGATTTAATTTTGTCACCAGTGGATCATAGTTTAGTGTTATAATTTTGTCGAGTTGTTTCGGGATATTGACCCCCAGATATTTCATAGATTCCAACTCCCAGTTAGTTTTGAGTTCAGTTAGTGAATAATGATTTGGGTCATAGTTGAATGTTAAAACTTGGGTTTTATGCATGTTTAATTTGTACCCCGATAAATCTCCATAGTCTGAAAAAACTGAGATTAGTTCTGGTAAAGAAGTGTCTGGTTGCCCTAGGTATATTAAAATGTCATCAGCAAAGAGTGCTATTTTATGTTCCTTCTGACCAAGTGTAATACCTTGAATTTTTTGATTTTGTCTTATCCATTGGCTCAGAGGTTCTATGAAGATTGCAAAGAGCAGTGGAGACAGGGGGCAGCCTTGACGACATCCTCTTTCCAGCTCAAAAGATGATGATAAATTACCGTTGATCCTTATTTTAGCTGTTGGTTTTTTATATAACGCCTGTATAGTTCTAATGAAGTTGTTATGAAAATTGAAACTGGATAAGATTCTATATAGGAAAGACCAGTCAACCGAATCGAATGCTTTTTCAGCATCTAATCCCAATATGACTGCATTTAAGTTATATTTTTTTATATGATGAATTATGTGTAAAGTGCGTCGAATGTTGTCTTGTGTCTGTCTTTGTCTTATAAAACCTGTTTGGTCTGAGTGAATTAAGTCTGTCAGTATGTTTTCTAACCTTTTGGCAAGGATAATGGTAAAAAGCTTATAGTCCTGATTTAATACACTGATTGGTCTGTAGTTGGAGCATTCTAGTTTATCCTTTTCAGGTTTAGGTATAACTGCAATGACCCCTTCTCTCCAGGAGGGGGGATTTCCCCTGTGTGGAGGACATAGTTAAATGTTTTCAAGAGGAGAGGAGATAGTTGCTGTTTAAAGGTTTTGTACCATTCTGCTGTATAGCCATCTGCTCCTGGGGATTTGTTAGCTTTAAGTTTCATAATTGCTTTTTCCAATTCTTTAGGTTGTATTTCTGACAGTAGTGTTTTATTTTGTGATTCCGTAAGTTGGGGAAGGTGTAATGTGTTTAGGAATGTCCGGATGTGTTTTTATGTTTTTTGTGGGAGTATAAGTTCTTGTAGTAATTCTCGAAGCTTTTAAGAATATCCTGAATTCTGAATTTTATTTCCTTTGATACTGGGTCTCTGATTTTGTAGATTGCTCTTTCTGTTTGTTGTTTCCTGAATTTATAGGCTAGTAATTTTGCCGATTTACTGCCTGCTTCATTGTGTTTTTGTTTCAGAAATGTAAGTTTCTTCTGGATTTCTATTGTGTAGATCTCATTTATTTGATTTTTAATTTCTTTAATCTTGAGCGAGCCATTAGAATGAGTGTTGTCTTTGTGTTCTTTTTCTAGGTTCTTGAGTTCTGACTCTAGTGTGATTAGTTTTTCTTGTCTCAGTTTCTTTTGGGTTGCCAGTTTTGCAATAATTTTTCCCCTTACTACAGCTTCGCACGCATCCCACAGTATTAAAGGGGATACTTCTCCATTATCGTTTTCTTCCAAATATCTGAAAATATCTGATTCCAATTCATCTTTCAGTGGTCCTTTCAGGACATTTGAATTCAACCTCCAGGAAAATGTATTATTTGTGTATTTTTGGATGTTTAAGTCCATATCTCTCTGACTCTCTCTGGATATGATGGAACTGATGGATCTCTCTGACTGTGGTCAGAGAGATCCATCAGTCCTATTTTACATGTTTTTACTCTTCCAATGTCTCTATTAAACATAAAAAAGTAATCAATCCTTGAGTAAGATGAATGTGGCGTTGAATAAAAAGTATAATCTTTTACATTGGGGTTGAATTCCCTCCATACGTCACAGATTCCCATTTCTTTTAGTAGCATCCGAGTTTTCCTATTTTGAGTGTTATTTTGATGTGAAGAATTACCTGTTGCATCCCAGTATGGATTCAGTCTTAGACTGAAGTCTCCACCACATATCACTAAACCTTGGGCTTTAGTTATCATTAGGTCGAATACATTTTTATAAAATTTCCATTTAGCCCCTGGTGGTGCATATACATTCAGCAGGGTGATATCTTCTCCCTCTAGCCGTCCAATTACCAAACTGTACCTCCCTTCTTTATCTTTGTGTTCTGATTTTTTTTCAAATGTAATTTTGGTTGATATCAATGTCGCTACTCCCCTCCTCCTCCCTGATTTATATGAAGATGAAGAGATCATTTTAAACCCTTGTCTATTGAGTTTAGTGTGTTCCACGTCTGTTAGGTGGGTTTCTTGTAAAAAATATTATTTCTGCTTTGTCTTTTTTCATTTTGCGTAGAATCTTGGATCTTTTAACTGGATTCAGGATCCCTTTTACATTATATGAGGCTATTTTGGTTACATCCTGTTTCTCCATTGTATTTTCTTATTTAGTATAACAGTGTGGTGGCCCTCTTTTTTGCTACTCAGAAACTGAAAGAACATTAAGAACATAAAAAACATTAAGAACATAGTGTACGAGACTTTAAAACAAAAAACTGTCAAAAAAACTTCCTGAGCTGGGGTCTCTTTAAAGACCCTGTAAGAGCCCTGATGGAGTGTAGCTCTGAGGGAAATTCCTCAAACTCTGTTACGTGTTGAGGGCCCTCTCTTACCCCTGTAAGTTGTCCCATGTTTTTAACGTGAATTTCAGATCCCAATCCGAATTTATGATTTTTTTTTTTTATGCCTATACCCTATGAGATTGTGTGCACCCTCCCACCCCCATCACAGCAAACATTCACTCTAATACAGTATTTGTTAGTGTGGAGAGAACATGTGGGTCATTGTTACATTTCTATTTTAACAAGATTTTTTTTTTCCCTTTAAATTAAGAAGACATTTGTTTCTAATGCTATAACTGCTCCATGAAAGGTTTTACCACATGCAGATTCTGCATCTCCTTTAATGTTTGTTACCTTGTAGGAGGGGGGATGGAAGTGCAGAATGACTGAAAAAAAAAAAAAAAACATAAAGGTCGCTATTCCTTCCTGGAACTGGAAAGCTTATCTTTGTAGCTCTGGGGCTGGGTTTCCCGCTGCTGGCCCGTGGATTTAGAAGGTCTTTGAGTGGACCACGATTGAGCTCTGATCTTCTCGCTCAGATTCGCTGCGGGTTTAAACACCGTTACCGGGAGCCCTCTTCTTGCCATGTCAATTGTTGCTTCTTCCGCTGAATTATAGAGACATGACTCTTCACCGTAAAAGACCCTTAACTTCGCCGGAAATGGCGTCTGAAAGCGTAGATTCTTTTCCCGTAGAACCTTTTTGGCGTCGTTATATTCCTGTCGCTTTTTAAGAACCTCAGGGGCGTAATCGTGCTCCACGAAGACTTTTCTTTCTTGATGCATAAATCCTTTTTTCTGCCAAGCCCGTCTTACAACCTCTTGTTTTACTTTGAAATCGGAGAATCTTACCACCACTGAACGCGGGGGCGCCTCTGCCGCTGGCTTTGCGGCTAATGTACGATGGGCCTTTTCTATCTTCAAATCGGTGGTTTGTGGAATATCCAACTTCTCTCTCAATAAGGATTCCACGCATTCCGCCACTGTGTTGAAACTATCTTCAGCTCCTTCTTTCAGACCGTGAATTCTGATGTTATCTCGTCTCTGTCTTCCTTCTTGGTCGGTTAGCTTAGCAACTGTTTGCTTTTTTACATAAGACAATGTCTGCTAAGTTTTCATGGGCGGAACCCAGCAACACACTGCAGCAGTCGGCTCAGGGGTTATGTCATGAAATGGGCGGCAGCCACAAGAAGGAGAGGCGGAGCCTCAGAGATCGAGGCATCTTACTTCTGGGTTGGAAAAGTAGCTCGCGAAAATAACTCATATTTCATAAGAAATTCATTCTCCAGTGTACCAAAGGTAATATACTATCACATACATGCATATAGTTTACTCTGAAAGACTTAAAATAGCATGATATAGGCCCTTAAACATATTTGGACATATGGATATTTAATATCAATTTTAACAATACTGGGAGATTCAAGCAATATAACTAAACAATTAAAACTGAAGAACAGACTTTTTAAAATTTTCTGTAAAATGTAATTCTAAAAATATGCAATTTCTGGTGAGAAATAAATTAGGACACCCTCACATTTCTTCCCACTTAACATGGCTAAAATCGCACAGATGTGTATCACATCAGGTGCACATGATTAGAACATCATTACTCAGCATTTTGAAGGAGGCTTGTCCTATTTAAAGCTCAGACATTTAGTTTGGTATGCTGTTGACTGTTGGACGTAAGATTGAACACCATGGTGAGATCAAAGAAGCTGTCTGAGGCCTTCAGAAAGAAGACTGTAGCAGCTTATGAGTCCGGTAAGGGATTTAAAAAGATCTCAGAAGAATTTAAATCAACCATTCCACTGTCCGGAAAAGAGTCTACAAGTGGAGAACATTGAAAACAATTGCCAACATGCCCAGATCTGGCCGTCCAAGAAAGTTCACCCCAAGAGCAGATGGCAAGATGCTGAAAAAAGTCTCCAAAAACCCTAAAATGTCATCACGAGACCTACAGCAGGCTCTTGCTACTGTTGATGTGAAAGTGCTTGCCTCTGCAATCAGATAGAGACTGCACAAGTTTAACTTGCATGGGAGGCATGCAAGGAGGAAACCTTTGCTCTCTGAGAGGAACATGAAGGCCAGATTAAAGTTTGCTAGAGAGAATGTAGACAAAGACCAGGGGCCTCATGTACAAAGGGTACTTACACACAAAAACATGGCGTATGTCCTTTTCCACGGAAAATTTCAGATGCATCAAGAATGAAATGACCGTGGAAATATGCACAGCCCCACTGCAACTTCATGGCTGGTGTACGTACGTTTCTGCTGTTATTGGTCTCATTGCCTTTCTATTTGCGAGTCTTCAAACAGAATGTTCTCAGACGGAAGTGGCCACTGAGCTTAGTGTCAGTATCATCAGCAGGTTGCAACAGGGATGCAGAGAGACTGGAAGAGTCACAGAAAGGCATAGAAGTGGATGTCCTTTGGCCACATCCCACGCTGATGACCACTTCATTGTGAACAGTGCCCTGCAGAACTGGATGATGAATGCCACTCAACTCCAGGCACATTTAAGAGAGGTGAGAGGCACCCAAGTGTCATGTCAGAATATTCGAAATGTTTACATCAGCGTGGTCTGCGTGCTAGACGACCTGCAAGGGTACCTGACCACACCACCAGGCACAGGCGTCATCATCTTGCATGGACCAGGGAGCATTTATGCTGGACAAGGGACCAGTGGGCCTCAGTGCTGTTCTCTGATGAGTCGATTTCACGTTGAGCAGAAATGGCCACCAATGATGTTGGAGGTGTCAAGGAGAGCGCTATGCATCAGCCACTGTTGTCACCAGACGAGCCTTTGGTGGTTGAAAGAATAATTCCATATTTGTCTTTCATATTTGTGGAATTTCATATTTGTCTTACACGGGTCTCTGTTTGCCAGTTAACCTAACTTGCATGTTTTTGGCATGTGGGAGGAAACCGGAGAAATCCCAGAGTAAACCCACGCAGACATGGGGAGAACATGCAAACTCCACACAGATCACTGTTGGTCGGGGGCTGGGATCAAACCCAGGATCCCCCGGCCAAGGGTGAGTTGCTGTGTTGCTGCAGTGCTAACCACTCCGCCACCGCACTGCCCGGCACAAGTTAGGTTAATTGGCATCAAACTGGGGATTCTAAAATTGTCCTTAGGTATGACTGTGAGAGTGAATGGCTGTCTGTCTGTCTTTGTTGGCCCTGCGATAGACTGGCAATCTGTCCAGGGTGTACCCTGCCTCTCGGCCAAGGATGCTGGGATAGGCTCCAGCCCCCCCCCCCCCCCCCCCCGCAACCCGAAAAGGATTAAGCGGAAGAAGATGAATGAATGAATGAATGGTCTCTGTTTGGTCTCAAAGTCTAATTTCAAGTTTGCGTGAAATATCAAAGCTACAGCTGCACTAGTTATCTTGTTTATAGTCTGGTTTGCATGGCTCCTGTGAGACAGTGTGACCCGAGAGAGATAATCTGTACACAAAGTTTTGACCAGATGTACTGAACCAATCGCTATGGACATTTTCTCCTTCACCTCTCTGATAAGAGAAAGCTTAAAAGACTGAGCGATGTGTGTTTGAGTCAGAATGGTGCGCGTGTAGGCTCTGAGACCGTTTGTGTATTGTTCTCCACTGGCCTGTGTGATTAAATTTGCTGAAACTCTGATCCAGCCTGGTTTTTTGACTGAAGGTCTTCTAAGATTTTTCTAACAGTGGTGGTGGCATTACAGTCTTGGCAGGTGTGTTTTGTCAATACAGAACTGCCCTACACCTTGTGAATGGTACAGTGACAAGCCGATACTACCTGAATAACATCATTAATCCAGTCATTGTGCCTCTGCATGAACACAGGCCTAATTTCATTTTCATGGACGACAATGCTCCAGTTCATCGAGGTTGCTTCATTGGGGAATGGCTGCTGGAGGCTGGGGTGCCTCAAATGGAGTGGCCTGCACTTTCTCCAGAGCTGAATCCCATAGAAAACGTATGGGATCAGCTGAGTCACCATGTAGAGGCTTGTAGCCCTGCATCCCACAACTTCAATGACCTGAGGGCAGGAAGGGGCAGTCATCTGCTGTGACTGGCTGGGGGATGAGGGGGATAGAGAAGAAGAAAAGAACAGACATCACTGGGGCGGAGCGCAGCAGAGGTCCACTGATAAATGGTCAGAGACAGAGGAACAGAGTGGAGAGCGGCGTGATATGGCCACTCTGCCTTTCAGAGTCTACATTTAACTGGAATGGTGGCTTAGAGGTAGAGCATCCACCCCACAACTGGGAGGCCGGGGTTCAAGTCCCGGCCGGGTCATGCCAAAGACCATAAAATGGAACTTCCTGGCATCCAGCTTGGTGCTCAGCAATAATGGAATGGAGGAGGGATGGTTACCCAACCACAGTGGGTGCACAAGCCAGTGTACTCCCTGTGCCGGTCCCAAGCCCGGATATAAATGGGCAGGGTTGCAACAGGAAGAGCATCCGGCATAAAAACTCTGCTCCAATCTATAAGGCTACGGCAGATACGTTGTCTGCTGTAGCGACTCGTCCAACCCATTTGGTAGTGGAAAAAATGGACATTAAAAGAATAAAAAATTTTAACTTGTTTCATTTGTTTATTTTCGGTAAAATCCTTTCATACTTTGGAAACTTTTAGCCTTATCCCTGATTTTCTCTGTGCTGCCATGATTACCATTTAACTGCAGTGCTCCTGCACTGTGTGAGTGTGTGTAGTGTGTGTATATACTGTATGTATATTTGCTGTTTTGCTATTGAATTCTTATCTTTTTTATTATTGCTCTGAGTGTTGCTATCCCTTTGCTGCTGCAATCCTGCAATTTCCCCATTGTGGGACTAATAAAATTTATCTTGTCTCTTATCTTATGATGTTTTCCTCTTCTTTGTGGAACAGTTAAACTGAACATTTCCATAGTATGCATATAAACCTAAAAATTAAATGATGCGTCAACATTAAAAATCTGCATCAGTGAATTTTTATGATCGACATCGACTAATTGTTGCAGCTCCAGTTAAGAGCAAATGGTTGATAATGAAATGATAACTTGTGCTATGGTTTATGGATAATAATTAAAATCTCCCCCTAGTTCATTTATTTCAACTTTCTGAAAGTATAAAATCTTTTTTTTTTTTTTTTTTCCCTCAGAGTTTGGGAGGCATGTCATCTCAACAGCCTTTAGGACAGCAGCAGAAGATGGGGGGCGGAGGTCAGGGATCTTTAGGATCCACCTGGTCTGACCCTTCTGTCAACATCAGCCTGGACTTTTTGTCAGCAGGATTCAACCCCACAAAGACGCCACCCACACTCAACAATATCATCCAGCAGCAAGGTATTGTGTTCCACTCTGGAAGCTGGAAGTTCTTTAATTTGTAATGGGGGATGAAAAGGTGAAATTAGAAAGCATAACAGAGCGAAACTTAAAAGTCTAAGAAAATGGGCAATTTATGTGGGGAAAAAAGTCCCAGATGTATGGAAAAAGGTTGCAAATTTATTTGGAAAAAACAGCATATTTCCATTAGTCACAATTTTACATGAAGTCAAATTTACAGAGTGGAAAAAAAATCACCTGTTTATCAGAAAAATGGTTTAATATTTAATTATAAAATGGCAAATAAACAAAAGTTGCAAAATTACAAGAAAAATATTGAAAACTTACTTGAAAATATTCCAAATCTTGGTCACAAATTTATGAGGGAGGAAAAAAGTTTAAAAAGTCATTATTTACCATTTTAATGACTGCTGTTTATTCTGCATATTTTAGTTTCCCCAATATTAAAGCTTTAAGATGATATCAATGATATTAAGACATTTGAAAGTCAGAATTTAGGATTGATATTTTAATGATAATTAAGGCCTTTATTTTGAATAAATTAATAGGCTAAATGAATACTTTTTTAAAGATCTATGGATATATTCCGTTAATGATGCTTACGGTTGGTGGAGCGTTTCTTCCCGTCTGAGCATGGAACTAGAGCCCAAGAATGTGAAGGCCTCATGGGACAAGAATCGCACAGTTGCTGCAGTTTTGACATTGTATCTGTATCTCACTGTATCTCACTGGGCTGCAACAGCTTGCAACCATAGTTGCCAAGTCCGCTTATTATAAGTGACTTTGGGGTTGTTTTTGAGGTAAAAGTGGCTGGCCAGGGGCTTAACTTCCGGCGGCCAATGATCCATCCAGTTTTTTTTTATAGAGATCAGTGGCCCTTCCGACTCGACTCGGCTCTGTACTCGCAGATACAGGTCAAGTGGACCCCTGTGGTGACATTAGTTGTTGGTCTCACACACAAATTTGATCTTTTAATGTGAAGGCTGGGTTTTTCCGTTTTGGACAGAGATCCGATGGATGGACAGAGATCCGAAATAAAGATAAAGGAGGAAGTGGAAAAATATAAATAAAGTTTTTTTTCAGACAGACTTACGCGTGTTCCGTCTGTTTTTCTGCAACTTCCACATTGGTGACCCCGACGTTTGAAGAATGTCTGTTCCAGCGACCTCTTCTGATATCGCCGCCATGGCGTTTGTATCCGCCGCGGCTCCCGCACCGGCTGTTTTCGCGGCTACCATTAAATTACCGGACTTTTGGCAGCACGACCCGGAGCCCTGGTTTCAGCATGTCGAGGCTCAGTTCCATCTGCGCGGAATAACCACAGATGACACGAAGTATTTCCATGTTGTCGCAGTGGGACTGCTCCGGGACCCGCCTCATGCTGACAGATACGTCACTCTGAAGAGGGCTCTTCTGCAGCTGTACCAGCTCTCTGATATAGAGTGTGCTGATCGTCTTCTGTCTATGACTGGTTTGGGGGACAGCAAACCTTCTGAGCTAATGGAGAATATGTTGGCACTTCTTGGTTCAGGAGACAACTCATTTCTGTTCACCCACCTGTTTCTGCGTCAGCTTCCACCTCCAGTGTGCACTGTCCTGGCCAGCTCGCCCCTCATTCGTACTAAGGATTATCGGGGTTTAGCTGAAGAAGCGGACAGGCTTTTGCTGGCTTCTCGTCATTTGTCGGTGCATGCATTGCTGCCTGGGCAGTCTGATGGAGAAGTCTCGGTGGATGTGGCCGCAGTTTCGGATCGCCGTAAGAAAGAGAGCGACCTGTGTTTCTACCACCGCCGTTTTGGACCGAAGGCTTGGCGCTGTATTCCACCGTGCTCTTTCCAGCCACAGGGAAACGAGAAGGCTGGTGCTCGCTAGCAGCTGCGTGCACCGGCACCAACAATAAGCTGCTTTTTATTGAGAATTGCGCTGCTGGATGTCACTTTTTGGTGGATTCAGGAGCGCAACGGAGCATTGTTCCCCCCTCTTCGGCTGACGTCATGGGATATGGACACGGACCTCCACTGGACGCTGCTAATGGTACTCCTATTCGCACCTTTGGCACCAGGTTCATTACTGTATGTTTTAACGGTCGTGAATTTAGTTGGGAATTTGTGGTAGCATCTGTAGCAGTCCCTATCCTTGGTGCAGATTTTTTGTGTGCTTACAGACTGTTGGTTGATGTAGCTAACAGATGTTTGATTGATGCTGTGTCTTTTGATTCCTATCCATGTACACTGGGTGAGGCTGGTCCACTGCTTGCTAACATGCTCACCTCAGGAGACCGGTATCAGCGCCTTCTCTCTGAGTTTCCTGCGCTCACTGTGCCTACGTTTTCTGTAGCAGTAGCCAAACATGGGGTTGAGCTGTGGGTCCACCTGTTTTTGCCCGTGCACGCCGTCTGGATGCTGCTAAGTTAGCCATCGCTGGAGATGAGTTTGCCAATATGGAGCGGTTGGGTATTGTGCGCCGTTCCGACAGTCCGTGGGCCTCTCCCCTCCACATGGTCCCTAAGTCAGATGGGGGTTGGTGCCCTTGTGGAGATTTTAGGCGCCTTAACAACGCTACTACCAACGACAGGTACCCAGTCCCCCATATCCAAGATTTTTCTTCATGTCTGGCAGGAACGGTCATTTTTTCTAAAGTGGATTTAGTGCATGGTTATCATCAGGTGCCTGTCCATCCCCAGGACGTCCCCAAGACAGCGGTGATCACTCCATTTGGACTGTTCGAGTTCTTGAGAATGCCATTCGGCCTTAAGGGTGCTGCATAGACGTTTCAATGGCTTATGGACTCTGTGTTACGGGACATGCCTTTCCTGTTTGTATACCTAGACGATATACTGGTGGCGAGCGCTTCGGTGGAGGAACATGTGTCGCACTTTCGTCAGCTCTTCAGGCGCCTCTGTGACCATGGACTGATAGTGAATCCCGCAAAGTGTCAGTTTGGGCTCTCAAAACTTGAGTTCTTGGGGCACAAGGTATCCCAGCAGGGTGCCGTACCCCTCCCGGCTAAAGTCGAAGCGGTTTTAGCTTTTCCGCACCCCTCCTCTGTCAAGCCCCTGCAGGAGTTTTTGGGCATGGTCAATTTTTACAACCGTTTTATACCTCATGCTGCCCATATTATGCGCCCGCTGTATGAGGCCTTGAAGGGTAAGAGGGGTAATCGGGACATTGAATGGACCCATGAGAGGTTATGTGCTTTTGACGGGGCTAAAGCTGCGCTGGCTGATGCTGCCTTGTTGGCTCATCCAGACCCCACGGCCGCCATTGCTCTTACCACCGATGCATCCGATTATGCTGTTGGAGCAGTTTGTGAGCAGTGGGTGGGCAATTCCTGGGAACCTCTAGCCTTTTTCAGTAGACAGTTACGCGAGTCAGAAAGGAAGTACAGCACTTTTGACAGGGAGCTGTTGGCCCTTTTCTTGGCGACAAGGCATTTCAGGTTTCTCTTGGAGGGCCGTTGTGGACCATAAACCCCTCACGTTTGCCATGGCCAAGTCCACTGAACCGTGGTCAGCTCGGCAACAACGGCAGCTTTCGGCTATTTCCGAGTTCACTACTGACATTCAGCATGTGGCTGGTAAGACCAACTTAGTGGCGGACTGCCTTTCTTGTGCCCCAGTTGCTGCTGTTCATTTGGGCATGGACTATGCTGAGATGGCTGCCGATCAGTTGTTGGACCCGGAGGTGCAGGTGCTTCGTTCTACTGAGTCCAGTTTGCAGTTGGAGGATGTCTGCTTTCAAGACGGTGGCGCCACTCTTCTGTGTGACACTACATTGGAAAAACCACGACCTTTGGTGCCTGTGGCTTGGCGTCGTCGTGTTTTTGACGCTGTTCACTCTTTGTCGCATCCTGGGATTAAGGCTTCGGCTAAGTTGGTGAGCGCCAAGATTGTATGGCTGGGTCTCAAAAAGGATGTGAAGACTTGGACGACAACCTGTGTGGCGTGCCAGCGTGCTAAGGTGCAGCGCCACATAAAGGCTCCATTGGGGCCTTTTTGGATTCCGGAGTGACGTTTTGATCATGTTCAGGTGGACCTGGTCGGACCTCTTCCTCCGTCTCGTGGTTTTACTCACCTCTTCACTATGGTGGACCGGACTACGCGGTGGCCAGAGGCAGTTCCCCTGGCATCAACTACGGCGTCTGATGTTGCCCGGGCATTTATCTCCTATTGGGTGTCCCGTTTTGGTGTCCCCTTGGACGTTACCTCTGACAGGGGCCCGCAATTTACCTCCGCACTTTGGAATGAAGTAGCTGGTAGTTTGGGGGTTAAACTCCATCGGACCACAGCATACCATCCACAAGCTAACGGGCTATGCGAGCGGTTTCATCGGACTATGAAAGCGGCCCTTCGCGCGTCATTAGTGAACAGTGGATGGGTGGACAGATTTCCGTGGGTTTGTTGGGTTTGCGTTCAGCCCCCAAAGAAGACCTGCACTCCTCTTCTGCTGAGTTGGTCCTCGGCCAGACCTTGAGGGTTCCAGGGGAGTTCCTTCCTACCAGTCCAGGGTTAGGTCCCAGTATGGTTAAGAGGCCTAAGTGTCGAGAGGAAGCCAGGGCTTTTGTTCCAGTGGCTGCACACCACTGTCTTCCTCAGTCTTACGTCCCTGACAGCCTTATGTCGGCTAAATATGTTTTTGTCCGGCACGATGCCCATCGTTCTCCCCTGCAGGCACCTTATGATGGCCCTTTTCGGGTGTTAGAAACAGGCCATAAGGATTTTTTGGTTGAGTTGGGGACTTGTCAGGATCGGATTTCAGTGGATTGTTTGAAGCCCGCTCATGTTCTTTATGACGATGAGGTTGAGTTAGCCCGCCCAGCTCGGCGGGGGCGCCCTCCCAACCCTGTGCCTGAGGTTGTGTCTGCTCCGGTTACAGTTGCGCCCCCTAGGACTGCGCAGTGCAGTCGTCGGGGCAGAGTAATTAGGTTGCCTAAGAGGTTCTCATGAGTTATTTTCTTTTTTTTTTTTTTTTTTTTTTTTAATATTTTGTTCATGCTGTTTTAGTTTTTTTGTCAGCATGTTTATTTATGTTGTTATTTGTGTGTTCTGGGGGGGCCTGTGTGGTGACATTAGTTGTTGGTCTCACACACAAATTTGATCTTTTAATGTGAAGGCGGAGTTTTTCCATTTTGGACGGAGATAAAAGGAGGAAGTGGAAAAATATAAAGTTTTTTCAGACAGACTTACGTGTGTTCCGTCTGTTTTTCTGCAACTTCCACACCCCTGACCAAGTGAGCACCCCAAGTGGACCGCAGGATCCAATCTGTACATGTACAAGTGCATTTTCAATCGATAGATCAATGCACTTTATTGATCCCAAAGTGGGAAATTGCAGTGTAACAGCAGCATGACAGTAGACAACCAAACGACAGAAACACACACAGCATAACAGACAAAGGGATTACCCATGGAAAGTAAAACTACTAAAAAGGCCTATCTACATCATAGATGAATAGATGGAGACCCGTATAAACACATGAATCATACCCGCTGTGCAATGCAGGACTATCAGGAGCAGAGTGAGATGTGAGGTGCAGTATGGCAGCATAGTTATGACCAGAATTCAACATCAGAGTGAGTTATTGTACAGTGAAATGGCATGTGGTAAGAAAGATTTCCTGTACCTAACCATTCGACAGTGAAGCTGTAGCAGTCTGCTGGAGAAAGTGCTCCGCTGTCTGTCCAGTGTGTGGTGGAGGGGTGATCAGGATTGTCCATGATGGATCACCATTTTAGTGTCCTCTTCTCCACCGCAGTCTCAAAGGTCTCCAGCCTGATACCAATTTCAGAGCCAGCCCTCTTGATAATTTTGTCAAGTCTGTTGGTGTCGCTGGCTCTGATACTGCTACCCCAACAGACAGCAGCAAAGAAGATGGCGCTGGCGACAGCGGTCTGGTAGAAAAGCTCCAGCATCCTCCTGCACACGTTGAAGGAGCTCGGCTTCCTCAGGAAGTAGAGTCTGCTCATCCCCTTCTTGTGCACAGCATCGGTGTTGGATCTCCAGTCCAGCCCATTGCTGATCCACCATAATTTGCAAATAAATTCTTTAAACATCAGACAGTGTGATTTTCTGGATTTTTTTTTTTTTTCCTCATTTTGTCTCTCATAGTTGAGGTATACCTATGATGAAAATTGGAGACCTCTCTCATCTTTTAAGTGGGAGAACTTGCACAATTGGTGGCTGACTAAATACTTTTTTTGCCCCACTGTACATATTTTCTCCCGACGACCCCCCAAGTCTAACAAAAAATGTTTGTCCCCTGGTTCCAGCACTCTGAACAGGCCATCGTAGGGTGGGCACAATGGGGGGCGGTGGGCATCGTGCCTGACAAACACGAACGCCGCGTTCTTCAAAGTTTTTGGCACAAAAGCGCGTGGAAAACAGTGGTGGGCCAGGCCCGGCAGCGTGCCTGTATCTGCGCTATGCTGCAAATGCTGAGATGGACAGTTGTCCGGCGTGGGATTATCTGGCAAAAATTCCCCGGGGAGCTGCAGTGGCTGTGAAAAAACAAGCTCCGCCGGGGAAGCCGCCAAATCCTCTTTTGGTGCGGAACGCAACCCCAACAAAACCCATGGCAACTGGTCTACCCAATTTGCATCAGTCAGCGAAGCCCTGAGCGCTGCTTTCAATGACCTATGGAAACGCTTGCATAACCCATTGGCCTGTGGGTTGTACGTGGTTGTGCGATGAATTGCAACACCCAGGCTACGGGCCATCGCGGACCAGAGGTCGGAAACAAACTGAGGGCCCCTATCAGACGTGATGTCCGACGGGATGCCAAAACGTGCCACCCACGTTGTCAAAAAAGTGAGCGCCACGTCCGCGGACACGGTTGCCGCCAGCGGGACTGCTTCTGGCCAGCGTGTGGTGTGGTCCACCACTGTCAGAAGGTGCGTGCACCCCTGCGATGGCGGGAGGGGGCCCACGAGGTCCACGTGAACATGGTCGAACCTCTTAGCCGGTATACGAAACGGCTCCAAAGGAGCCTTCGTGTGTCTGTGTACTTTGGCTCGTTGGCACACTACGCAGGCTGCCACCCACTCTTTCACTTGTTTGCACAGGCATGGCCATACGAACTTCGCTCCCACCATTTTGACTGATGCGCGCACTCCTGGGTGCGCCAGAACGTGAACTGACTCAAACACTTGGCGGCGCCAAGCAACTGGGACCACCGGGCGTGGGCGTCCCGTAGAGACGTCGCAGATTGAGGGGGGGCTGCCGTCTTGCAGTACTCTGCTGTCCAGCCTTAACCCTGTTGGTCCAGACTGGAGCGCGCACACGTCCGCATCGCCAATCTGCTCTGTGGTCATGGCTGTATAATCTATCCCCACGCAGACCGGGGCCACTACTGCACGCGAGAGGCAGTCCGCCACCACATTCAGTTTACCTGACACATGCTGAATATCGGTTGTAAGCTCCAAGATTGCGGTCAGCTGTCTCTGCTGCCGGCTCGACCATGGTTCCAAAACCTTGGCCATCGCGAACATTAGCAGCTTGTGGTCCACGAACGCGGTGAAGCTGCGCCCTTCCAGCCAGAACTGGAAGTGGCGTATGGCCAGGTGGAGAGCCAGCAACTCTCTGCTGAAAAAAACGAGCGGCTGCCAAGAACCGGTGACGCGTTGCTCCACGACGGCCCCTTTGGCCACATCTGAGGCGTCGGTGGTGAGCGCTATCCGGGCCACCGGGTCCGGGTGCGCCAACAGTGCGGCGTTTGCCAGGGCTGTTTTAACCTCAGAGAGCTCCTGCTCCGGAGTCCATTCGACTCTGTCCGCCGGTTTCCGTCTCTTGAGCGCGGAGTACAATGACTGCATGAGCTGAGCTGTGCGGGGGAGGAACCGGTTATAAAAGTTAACCATCCCCAAAAACTCTTGCAGCGCCCTGACCGTCTGAGGCTGAGGAAAATTCGCCACGGCGCACACCTTGTCGGGCAAGGGTATCGCTCCCTCCGGTGAGACGCGGTGCCCCAAAAAGTCAATCCCCATCACGCCGAGCTGGCATTTCACCAGGTTGATTATTAACCCGTGCTCCTCCAACCTCCAGAAAACCGTCCTGAGGTGGGTTACGTGTTCGTCCTCGAACGCACTGGCCACCAGGATATCATCCAGGTAGACTAACACAAACGGCAGATCGCGCAACACCGCATCCATCATGCGTTGGAATGTCTGTGCCGCGCCTTTTAATCCGAAGGGCATGCGTAAAAACTCAAACAAGCCAAACAGAGTTATTACCGCTGTTTTGGGTATTTCCTCCGCGCACACTGGGACCTGGTGGTAACCACAGACCAGGTCTGTTTTAGAAAAAATGCGTGCCCCGGCGAGGTGAACGGAAAAATCCTGAATATGGGGAATCGGGTAGCGGTCGTGCGCTGTGGCGTTATTCAACCTGCGGAAATCTCTGCACGGTCACCATGATCCCTCGGCCTTAGGGACCATGTGTAGCGGGGATGCCCATGGGCTGTTTGAGCGCCTGATGATGCCCAACCTTTCCAAGTTGGCAAACTCCTCGCGTGCTATGGCCAGTTTAGCTGCGTCCAGGCACCGAGGTCGTGCGAAAACGGGCGGCCCAGTGGTGGTGATAAAGTGTTCCACCCCATGTTTAGTGCTGGCCGCCGAAAACGTTGGGACCGTGAGTGCTGGGAACTGAGTGAGCAGTGTGTGGAACTTACCACCTGGAGCTGTGACGTTGGCTTGTGTTATTGGCCCGGCCCCTCGAGCTGTACAGGGGAGAGAATCAAATGACATTGCATTAACCAGGCGCCTGTTAGCAACATCGACTAGCAACCCGTGTGCACACAGAAAATCAGCTCCCAGGATTGGGAAACTCAATGCCGCTATGACAAAAGTCCACTCGTACATACGGCCGTGTAGGGATAAAGTCAGTGTTCTCTCACCAAAAGTCTTAATGTCCGAGCCGTTTACGGCTACCAGCTGGGGGCCGCTAGCTCCCGCTAGCCGGTCGGCGCAGGACGTCAGGATGAGGCTCTTTTGGGAGCCGGTGTCTACGAGGAACCGTCTCCCCGAGCGCGAGTCCGTCACATAGAGTAGCTTATTCTCTTCACCAGCAGTCGCAGCTGCTACTGACTGCCGGCCTTGGCGTTTCCCGAACACTTGAATTGGCATGGTGGCACACATCTGCGTGCATTTCCTCCAAAACGGCGGTGGTAGAAGCAGAGCATGTCTCTCTGGCGCTTCCTGGCCCCCGCTGCTGCTACCGTCGCCGGCTTCTCGCCTCCGCTGGTCGTTTCGCTGGGTTCCGACGCTGCCACGTTCACTGTGAGGGCTCTGGTGGTGAGGATGATCCGATCTGCCTCCTGGGCTAGCGCCCGGTAGTCACGCGCGGCCAGCAACAGCGAATTGGTAAGGACTGCTCTTGCCTCTGTTGGGAGGTTCCAGAGGAAAAGGTGGGCAAACAGAAAATGCCCGTCGTCCGTGCCCATCAACGCCAACATCTTCTCCATCAGTTCGACCTCCTAACTCGGAGCACCTCAGGAGCCTCTCTGCTCTCACAGTCTGAGAGCGTGTAGCGCTGGGTCAGCGCGGCCTTGAGAGCCCCATATTTGTCGTGGGCTGGAGGCTGTTGGAGCAGGCTCGCTACTTGCTGAGACGTGCGAGCGTCCAGCGCTGCGACCACATAGTAATATCTTGTGTCATCTGCTGTTATTCCCCGGAGGGCGAACTGAGCCTCAGTGTGGTGGAACAAAGACTGCGGGTCATGCAGCCAAAAGTCCGGTAGTTTGACCGAAACAGCGCACACGTTGCTGGGGGTTCCCGTCCGGGCCGTCTCTGGGATGCTTGCCGCGTTGCTGGGGCTTCCCGTTCGGGCTGACTCCGGGGCTCTTGCCTCGTGTTCCATAATTCATCAAGGGGTCACCAGTGTGGAGAGTGCAAATAACAGAGGCAGACTCGTGCAGCAGACTACTTTATCCACTCTCACATCAGTCATAACAGAAAAAGCCTTTTTTTCAATACACCAGGGTCTCTCCTTTTATACCCTCCACCCATCTCACATCTGCATGACATCTCGCATCACAATACATTCAACCCTTCTCCCCCCACTACTTCTTCCTGCTACCTCACCATAATCTCTCTCATCTCAATACCTATTGTCCTTCTCTGTTTACCCTCTGCATCCAGTCTGAGATGATTAACCCAGCTTCTACAGTAGACTGTTTTAACAGGAAAATAAATTGTGAGCTGCTTCATCTGTTGCATGTTTAAGCAATATCAGTGTTCCTCTGGCTGTAAGACCTTGGTGCAGTGGCAACAATTTTTCCCGGGGGCGGGGGGGGTGTAAACATACCAGAATATGTTAATTTTATACTTTTTATTTCTTTTTAAAATTTTACACCGTAACGTTGCATATGGAACTTACCATTTGAAGTATTGTACAACCAAGGCTTGAATATTGGGCCAGTTGGGGACTTGTTCAATGTGGCACAGTTTAAAGCCAAGAGTCGTCGTCGGCCTCCGTCGGTCTATGATGACCATGGAAGAGAATCCTAAACATCTACTCTGCTGGAACAGCACCGCCTGTGGCTGAACAGGCCGATGTGCAAATGGCAGTCCCTGTCACACAGGTCGCACTTGTGGGTGGTCTCCGTGCTGCTGGGTCTGTGGTGGTTCTTCCTGCGGGTCCTTTTTTCATCTGCTGCAGGCGGTGCTTTTTTTTTTTTTTTTATTCCAGCAGAATAGACGTTTAGGATTCTCTTCCATGGTCATCATAGACCGACGGAGGCCGACGACGAAGGTTGTAAATCATTCGCCAAAACCGCAATCATAGAAGTGCAAAACCGCAATAATGGAATTATGTTTTGACCGGGTCGTGAGACCACAACCACGAGTCCGTAACAAGCGGACCAGCGTCGCGTTCGTCTGACAATGAGGAAGAGAAGTTCGCCAGGACACTGCTGCTGTAAAGAGGTAAGTGTTATAAGCTAAATTATTCTTTATCCCTGAAAATTGTAATCAAAAATGACTTTTGACCGATTGGTAAATTACAACTGTGCGGCGCATGAAGTCCGAAGTCCATGCGCCGCGGTTCACGGTTTGTGTGCCGCGTCCGGACCGTGAACGCCCCCCCCCCACTCCTCTGTAGCGAGGGGGGGGGGAGCCGCGGTGACTGCACCGCGGTTGCCACATCGCCACATGACTATTCCGTCATGTAGCGATGGCCGATGTCCGTCCTCTGTATCGAGGGGGGGGGGGGCAACCCCCCCCACACACACACACAAACACACACACGCACAGCCCTGAGTGTCACCTTTCATTAGAGCCCAAGATGAAGCTTCTATATTGAATCATTCAAAAGTTACAGACGTTTTTCCAAACTGTGCCATTTGGCACAATTTGGCACAGTTGAAAAACGCCTGGGAACAACCTGAGGAAAAAGCTGTGTAATATATTCATTTTTTGTGGTATTGTTACAAAATTTTGACCTCAGCTGGATAACACTTGGTTCTACATTTCTGTTGTATTTTCCAGCCCGGATCTGAAGCTGTGTGTTATTTGCAGGCATTTGTATCCAAAAAAACACCCAGGCCAAATTTATTTTCTTCAAGTTCAGTATGTTTAGATGACTGTTATTCAGTGGCCGGAGCACTTAGAGAGATTATGACTGTTTTGCCAAAAAATTCAAAGTGTTTTCTTTTAAATAAGACCAACCCCATGAAGATGTTGCAAAGGGTTGAAGAACAGCTTTTGATTTACTTTGGGCACGTTATTTTTTGGCGTTTTTAGGGAAATTGACCGGAGTGCAAGGGATTAAGGGTACAAAAAGCACCCACTTAAAAACTTGAGTAATGACTTCAGTCTTGAAGGTTTGAGGTTTTCCTCAAAAATTTATAATAATTTTCTTAGTTTTCTACTTTTATGTAAATCTAAAGTTGAAACCATGTTCCTCAAATTTGTAATTTCCTCTTGTAAAATTGACTTTTCTTGTACATTTGAAACTTTATTATAAATTTGGATTATTTTATGACTAATTTTTGTGTGTTTTTAAAATAAAATTAGGTTTTTTTAGATAAATTTGAAACAGACGTAATTTTTTGTTTTTACTTTTTCCTTAAAACAATTTACATTTTTTACCTTAAATGACCAAGGGTGTTGTTATTTCTGTTATAATATTTCTTTACTTTTTTTTTTAGAAATCTCATCACCCAGAGAGCAGGAAAAATCTCCCTTATTTTGAAATCAAATGTTGACATGTTTAGTTTGTCTGAAGGCTGCTGACAGATTAGTCATTGACCTTGAATTTTGGTCATCTTAACCTGCCAGGTACATAATGGGGAACTGTAGCGGACTCTAAAGACATAATTCACCACAATATGTGTTCATGTACAGAATGATCTGTTTAGGCAGTTATAGTTGTGCGCTCAGGCTTTCTCATCAGGCACTTCTCTAGGCAGCTGCTGAAGGACCTCAGTTCAGAGCTAGCGTTTTTAGCTGTTTTTGTCACTGCCGCTGGAGAATAAAAACGGCATGCCTGCTCGTGCAAGAAAAGAGAGAAATTGCTAGTCTTTTCACTCCTGCAATTCCTACAGAACATAACATTGTAGTGGCTGGTGAAATACATCCTCAGCAATTCATCAGTCTCCCTTGCTTCTCCCTTCATATAAAGCCGGCTGCATATGAATTCTAACCACATCTCTTAGCTAAGCGACTCTTCCATTATTACCCGTTTCCAGCGGGTTAAAACCATGATGAACACCAGTGCTTACATACCTCTTATGATTTTTTTCTGCATTTAAAGTACTTTAAAAAAATTCATGTTTCTGTCAGACAGTCACGTTTAGTGAGACACTGCTGACTGACTGGGAAAACTCGTGTGAGTGGGGCGCTTCTAAACTCCGCGCGGATAACTGCCACGGACGTTGTTCATGTGCACGCTTGCAGAAAGTCATTGCTTCATATATTTTTCTTCATAAATTCATATCACCTTGGGGTGGCGGTAAAATTTCTGGCGAGGCAGGCCGCCACAGAGAAATGTTACTAGAGGAAACCCTGAATATTAAGTAAGTAGAGTAAGTTACGGTATCATGAATAAACGAACCCCGGATGTGATATGGCTTGTGCCCACTGCGTAGCAGAGGGCACAAGAGTATCACACCCGGAGTTTGTATATTCGTGATACCTTAATGAACTCAAATGTAATATTGTTTTTATACGACAGTTCCGGAAGCACAAATTATTGAATGACAGGAATACTGGACAAAATATTATGATTTGTTTTACCAGCTACAGTGGATATAAAACATCTATACACCCTTGTTCAAATGCCAGGTTTTTATGATGTAAAAAAAAAAAAGAGACAAAGATAAATTATTTCAAAACTTTTTCCATGATTAATGTGACCTATAACCTGTACAACCCAATTGGAAAAACAAACGAAACTTTTAAGGGGGAAAATAAAAAATAAAAAAAACTTAGAATAACCTGCTTGCATAAATATGCACATCCTTAAACTAATACTTTGCTGCAGCACCTTTGGCTTTTATTACAGCACTCAGTCTTTTTGGGTAGGAGTTTATCAGTGCGGCACATCTTGATGTGGCAATATTTGCCCACTCTTTGCAAAAACGCTCCAAATCTGTCAGATTGTGAGGGCATCTCCTGTACACAGCCCTCTTCAGATCACCCCATAGATGTTCGATCGGATTCAGGTTTGGACTCTGGCTGGGCCATTTCAAAACCTTTATCTTCTTCTGGTGAAGCCATTCTTTTGTTGATTTGGATGTGTGCTTTGGGTCATTGTCATGCTAAAAGATGAAGTTCTTATTCACCTTCAGCTTTCTAGCAGAAGCCTTAAGGTTTTGTGTGAACACTGACTGGTATTTGGAACTGTTCATAATTCCCTCCACCTTGACTAAGGCCCCAGTTCCAGGAAGAAAAACAGCCCCAAAGCATGATGGTACCACCACCATGCTTGTTTGTGCCAAATATACCTTTTGGAATTATGGCCCCAAAGTTTAACCTTGGTTTCATCGGACCATAACACATTTTCCCACATGTGTGTGGGAAATTTCAAATGCGTTTTTGCAAAATGTAGCCGGGCTTGGATGCTTTTCTTTGTAAGATGAGGCTTGTGTCTTGCCACCCTAGACGGGAGATTGTCACATGCAGTAAACAGGCAGTACTTGCCAGAAATTCCTGCAGCTCCTTCATTGTTGCTGCCAACCTCTTGGCAGCCTCCCTGACCAGTTTTCTTCTCGTCTTTTCATCAAGTTTGGAGGGACATCTAGTTCTTGATAATGTCACTGTTGTGCCATATGCCATATTTTCTCCACTTGATGACGGCTGTCTTCATTGTGTTCCATGGTATATTTAATGCCTTGGAAATTCTTTTGTACCCTTCTCCTGGCTGATACCTTGGAACAATGAGATCCCTCTGATGCTTTGGAAGCTCACTGCAGACCATGGCTTGTGCTTTAAGATGTGACTACAAAAATGTCAGAAAAAGCCTAAAACAGTTGAACTTTATTTGGGGTTAATCAGAGCCACTTTAAATGGTGGCAGGTGTGTGCTGACTCCCATTTAATATCAGTTTGAATGTGATTGGTTAATTATGAACACAGCCACATCCCCAGTTACATCAGGGGGTGCATATTTAAGCAAACAAGTTATTGTAAGTTTTTTTTATTTTTCCCCTTAAAAGATTTCAGTTAATTTTTCAATTGGGTTGTACAGGTTTTAGGTCACATTAATGGTGGAAAAAGTTTTGAAATGATTTATCTTGGTCTCATTTTTTTACATCACAAAAACCTGGCATTTGAACAAGGGTGTGTAGACTTTTTATATCCACTGTATTTTGCACAGCTGAGAAAAATAGTCCCTTCTAAATGTAACCAGTAACTGCTGCTAAACATCTCAATCTGCATGAAGACATCTGTTATTTCACACACGTAAACAAATATTGTCAAGAGCAAAAGTAATCAGTGTTGATAAAACATGTAGTTTCATGAGTTTGTTTTTTAAAATAATTCTGTTAAACCACAATTCAAAAGCATTGTCTGGTTTTCATTGGTTAATTTTCATAGACTTTTTATTTATTTTTTTTTCAATATGTTTTTATTAAAATCAGTTTCAGAAATTACAGACAAGTTAGCATAATACTTCTTGAAACAAAAAATGAAGATACACTTATAAAGCACATATACATTTATGTATATAGGATCTAATAGTGCATCAACAAGTACTTCACACTTAAGCACCAGATTTTTTTTTTTTTTTATAATATCCCCTCGAACAACCCCCCCCCCCCCCCCACCACCACCACCACCACCAGCTCACAAGATCAGTAGAGGAAGTACCTCAACAGGCATATAATTTGAAACAAATACACATAATAAAGTAGGAAAAAAAATAACAAAAATATATATATATAACAAGGCACATGCTGACATAATTAGATGGGTAAGACTTTTAAATTAGAAAAGTAAGATATAAAACATTGCCATTTCTGGTAAAACCTTTCTGTGCATCCTCTTATAGTGTATTTTATTTTCTCAAGTTTTAGAAAAAACATCATGTCCTTGAGCCATAGGGAAATTGAGGGATATCTGACAGATTTCCAATGCAGCAGTAAAGTACGCCTTGCTATTAAGGATGTAAAGGCCACAATATCCCTTTGTACCGAATTCAAAACTACAGAGGAGTCAGGAATCCCAAATATGGCAATAAATGGAGAAGGCAGCAGAGTCACTTGAAGAACCATGGAGATAATTGTAAAGTAACTAGACCACAAACTGTATAATTCCGGACAAAGAAAAAACATATGGCCAAGGTGGCAGGGAGATCCCTTACATTTATCACAACTACCATCAACTTCTGGGTAAATCTCAGAGTCTCAATTTTGAGAAGTGGACTCTGTATATTACCTTAAACTGAATCAAGCTAAGACGAGCGCATGAGGAAGACGTTCTAATTCTGTTAATGGCATCCTCCCAAAGCTCTTCAGTTAACTGTATACCCAATTCTTTCTCCCACAAATTTTTTATTTTGACACTTGATTCATCGTTTAATGTTAAAATGGAATTATAAAGCTTAGATATCAACCCTTTATGTTGTGGACCATGTGAAACTATACTTTCCCAGGGCTGCTCAGGAGGGATAGAAGGAAAGTTAGAGAAACACTTAGAAACAAAATTACGAATTTGAAAATAACGAAACAAATGGGTGCCGGGTAAGTTATAATTGAAAGATAAATTGGTAAAACTATCAAAAAGCCCAGATGTATATAAATTCCTTATATGTTCAATACCCCTGTCATGCCAGTCAGAGAATGACGAATCTGAGAGAGATGGGGGAAACAAATGATTTTTAGTTAAAGGACATAAAGAGGAGGCAGCTACAAAACCAAATCGCCGCCTAAACTGAAACCATATTTTTAGTGTGTTGAGAACCACTTGACTGTCCGTATACAAAGAGGGTTTTGTAGGCAAAGAAGAAAAAATTAAAGCAGGTATTGACGACCCCCGACAGGATTATAATTCCATTCTGCACCATGGGGAGCGAAAAGACTTTAACCAATAGCAGATTTTATGTATATGTGCCGCCCAATAATAAGATTGAAAATCAGGTAATGCAAGTCCCCCGCTAAGTCTACATCTTTGCAATAATTTTTTACGAACTCTAGGTGGTTTACCATTCCAGATAAAACCACAAATTATCTTATCCAGAGAATCAAAAAAGTTTTTAGGCAGAAAAAGAGGAATTGATTGAAATAAAAAAAGGAATTTTGGTAAGATATTCATCTTGACAACATTAATCCTACCCAAGAGTGACAGAGGGAGATTTCGCCAATGCTGAAGGTCAGAGGTTATTTTGGCAATAAGGGGAGAAAAACTGGCTGAAGCTAGGCTAGAGAAAGAGCGTGTCACATTTATACCCAGATACTGGAATCCTGTGGAACTAAGTTTGAAGGGTATGTCAGACTGCTGAAGATCACAGGCAGTCGTATTGATGGGAAAGCATTTGCTTTTTTCCAAATTCAATTTATAGCCGGAAAAGGAACTGAAATTATTTAAGATACTCAAGACATTGGGGATAGAACTAACTGGATTTGACACATATAACAACAAATCATCCGCATATAACGACAACTTGTGTTCAGTTCCATTTCGGAAAATCCCTCTAAATAAATTGGAAGACCGCAACGCAATGGACAGAGGCTCAATGGCAATAGTGAAGAGCAAGGGTGATAGTGGACAGCCTTGCCGTGTGCCACGTCCAAGAGAAAAATAATCGGAAAACATATCATTAGTTTGAACCCTTGCCTTCGGGGATGTATAGAGGAGACGAATCCAAGAAACAAATTTCTCATTGAATCCAAATTTCCTCAAAACCGCTAACAAATATTCCCACTCTACCCTGTCAAATGCTTTTTCAGCGTCTAGCGATATGACTATTTCTGGTGAATCAGATGACTGCTTTGCATAAATTATATTGAAGAGAGTGCGTATATTAAAAAATAATTGTCGACCCTTCACAAAACCGTTCTGTTCTTCAGATATGATCAAAGAGAGAACCTTCTCCAATCGGGAAGAAATTACTTTGGCTAACACTTTCACGTCAGCATTAAGCAATGATAGTGGTCTATAGGATCTTCAGGTCGGGGAACAGGGAGATGCTGAAGTCCGTACAGAGGGAGCTGAGGAGAAAGATCAGAGAAGGCAAGGAAAGCTTCAGGAAGAAGATGGAGGACAAGCTGCAACAGAGCGACATCAGCGGGGTCTGGAGAAACCTCAAAACCATCTCGGGGCTCCAGAATACCTCCCCCCCAGGCCACAGGGGGCAGGGAGTGGGCGAACAACCTGAATCTGTTTTTCAATAGATTTGACCAACCGCCCTCCCCCCTGTCTGCACAACAACCACTGCTGCCTCTAAGAAATCAAGTCCTGCTGCCCACTCCCCACTCCACCGACACCCCCCCCACTCCCAACACACAGCCCCCCATCCTGACCCTGACCAAGACCCAGGTGAGGACGGAGCTGAGGAAGATCAAGGCGAGGAAGGCGTCGGGACCGGACAGCATCAGCGCAAAGCTCCTCAAGTCCTGTGCAGACCAGCTGTGTGGGATTGTGACGTATATCTTCAACATGAGCCTGAAACTGGGGAGGGTACCACAGCTGTGGAAAACATCTTGTGTGGTACCTGTACCAAAAACTTCCCACCCCAAAGACCTGAACAGCTACAGACCGGTGGCCTTGACGTCCCACTTGATGAAGACCCTGGAGAGACTGCTCCTTGCTCATCTCCGCCCCCTGGTGGAACCAGCGATGGATCCACTCCAGTTCGCCTACCAGCATGGCATTGGGGTGGAGGATGCGGTGATCTTCCTCCTTCACCGTTCTCTGTCCCACCTGGAGAAGCCCGGGAATATGGTGAGGATCATGTTCTTTGACTTCTCCAGTGCTTTCAACACCATCCAACCGATGATCCTGAAGGACAAGCTGCTGCGCGCAGGGGTGGACCAGCACCTGTCATCATGGATCCTGGACTACCTCACGAACCGGCCTCAGTTTGTGAGAACCCGGGACTGTGTTTCCGACACGATCATCAGTAGCACGGGGGCCCCCCAGGGAACGGTGCTGGCTCCCTTCCTGTTCACTCTTTATACTGCGGACTTCTCACACAACACAACACATTGCCATCTACAGAAGTTCTCTGATGACTCTGCGATCGTTGGTCTCATCTCCAACGGAGATGAAGCTGAGTACAGAGGGCTTATCCAGGACTTTGTGGACTGGTGCCATCGGAACTGCCTCCAGATCAACGCGAGGAAAACTAAGGAGCTGGTGGTGGACTGCCGCAGGCATGGGCAGCCCCTCACAGCACCAGTAAATATACAGGGAACAGACATCGAGATGGTGACATCCTATAAGTACCTGGGTATTCATCTGAACAATAAACTAGACTGGTCACACAATACTGACGCACTCTACAAGAAGGGACAGCGCAGGCTGTTCCTGCTGAGGAGACTCAGGTCTTTTGGTGTACAAGGGGCGCTGCTGAAGTCATTCTATGACACGGTGGTGGCATCAGCCATCACTTTTGGAGTGGTCTGCTGGGGCAGTGGCATTACTGCAGCCGATAGGAAGAGACTGAACAAACTGATTAAGAAAGCTAGCTCTGTCCTGGGGCAGCGCCTTGATCCGATGGAGGAGATAGGAGAGAGAAGGACGGTGGCTAAACTGTCATCTCTGCTGGAGTCCGAGTTCCACCCTATGCAGGACATACTGGATGCACTGAGGAGCTCATTTAGCAGCAGACTACATCATCCCAGGTGCACAACCGAGAGGTTTCGTCGGTCCTTCCTACCAACGGCTGTCAGACTGTACAACCTAAGCAGGGCTGCTCGCAGAGATAGCAAAAAGACGTAACAAACTAATAGTTTTTTTTTGAATGCAAAAGATAAGATAAGATAAGATAAGATAAGATAAGCCTTTATTAGTCCCACAACGGGGAAATTCCAGGATTGCAACAGCACAGGGATAGCAACACTCAGAGCAACAATCAGAAGGCAAGAAAAAAAACAAGCAAGCAAGAGCAGCTAATAAACATATGTACGTATTACTATAAAATATATATATATATACACACACACACAGACACACAGTGCAGAGCATTGTAGCTGGATGGAATAAATATATGAATATATGAACACACAGTGCAGAGCATTGTAGCTAGATGGAATAAATATGTAAATATATAAACACCCACAGTACGGAGCATTGCAGCTAGGTGGAATAAATATGCAAGTATATAAACACACACAGTGCGGAGCAATGTAGCTAGATGGAATAATATGTAGATATATAAATATATAAACACACCCAGTGCTGAGCATTGTAGCTAGATGGAATAAATATGCAAATATATAAACACACACAGTGCAGAGCATTGTTGCTAGATGGAATGAAACAGCATAACCGTCTACTTAGTTATCCTACATGGTATGATTATGTGCCCATACATATTCTCACCCTCCATAGCGACCGGTATGTTCCTAGTTGTATGCCGGAGGGGACCATTGTGTAAGTCTATTGCATCTTTTGCATTCAAAAAACTATTAGTTTGTTACGTCTTTTTGCTATCTCTGCGAGCAGCCCTGCTTAGGTTGTACAGTCTGACAGCCGTTGGTAGGAAGGACCTACGAAACCTCTCGGTTGTGCACCTGGGATGATGTAGTCTGCTGCTAAATGAGCTCCTCAGTGCATTCAGTATGTCCTGCATAGGGTGGAACTCGGACTCCAGCAGAGATGACAGTTTAGCCACCGTCCTTCTCTCTCCTATCTCCTCCATCGGATCAAGGCGCTGCCCCAGGACAGAGCTAGCTTTCTTAATCAGTTTGTTCAGTCTCTTCCTATCGGCTGCAGTAATGCCACTGCCCCAGCAGACCACTCCAAAAGTGATGGCTGATGCCACCACCGTGTCATAGAATGACTTCAGCAGCGCCCCTTGTACACCAAAAGACCTGAGTCTCCTCAGCAGGAACAGCCTGCGCTGTCCCTTCTTGTAGAGTGCATCAGTATTGTGTGACCAGTCTAGTTTATTGTTCAGATGAATACCCAGGTACTTATAGGATGTCACCATCTCGATGTCTGTTCCCTGTATATTTACTGGTACTGTGAGGGGCTGCCCATGCCTGCGGCAGTCCACCACCAGCTCCTTAGTTTTCCTCGCGTTGATCTGGAGGCAGTTCCGATGGCACCAGTCCACGAAGTCCTGGATAAGCCCTCTGTACTCAGCTTCATCTCCATTGGAGATGAGGCCAACGATCGCAGAGTCATCAGAGAACTTCTGTAGATGGCAGTGTGTTGTGTTGTGTGAGAAGTCCGCAGTATAAAGAGTGAACAGGAAGGGAGCCAGCACCGTTCCCTGGGGGGCCCCCGTGCTACTGATGATCGTGTCGGACACACAGTCCCGGGTTCTCACAAACTGAGGCCGGTTCGTGAGGTAGTCCAGGATCCATGATGACAGGTGCTGGTCCACCCCTGCGCGCAGCAGCTTGTCCTTCAGGATCATCGGTTGGATGGTGTTGAAAGCACTGGAGAAGTCAAAGAACATGATCCTCACCATATTCCCGGGCTTCTCCAGGTGGGACAGAGAACGGTGAAGGAGGAAGATCACCGCATCCTCCACCCCAATGCCATGCTGGTAGGCGAACTGGAGTGGATCCATCGCTGGTTCCACCAGGGGGCGGAGGTGAGCAAGGAGCAGTCTCTCCAGGGTCTTCATCAAGTGGGACGTCAAGGCCACCGGTCTGTAGCTGTTCAGGTCTTTGGGGTGGGAAGTTTTTGGTACAGGTACCACACAAGATGTTTTCCACAGCTGTGGTACCCTCCCCAGTTTCAGGCTCATGTTGAAGATATACGTCACAATCCCACACAGCTGGTCTGCACAGGACTTGAGGAGCTTTGCGCTGATGCCGTCCGGTCCCGGCGCCTTCCTCGCCTTGATCTTCCTCAGCTCCGTCCTCACCTGGGTCCTGGTCAGGGTCAGGATGGGGGGCTGTGTGTTGGGAGTGGGGGGGTGTTGGTGGAGTGGGGAGTGGGCAGCAGGACTTGATTTCTTTAGAGGCAGCAGTGGTTGTTGTGCAGTCAGGGGGGAGGGCGGTTGGTCAAATCTATTGAAAAACAGATTCAGGTTGTTCGCCCACTCCCTGCCCCCTGTGGCCTGGGGGGAGGTATTCTGGAGCCCCGAGATGGTTTTGAGGTTTCTCCAGACCCCGCTGATGTCGCTCTGTTGCAGCTTGTCCTCCATCTTCTTCCTGAAGCTGTCCTTGCCTTCTCTGATCTTTCTCCTCAGCTCCCTCTGTACGGACTTCAGCATCTCCCTGTTCCCTGACCTGAAGATCTTCTTCTTCTCTCTCAGAAGTGTTTTTATCTCAGGGTTGATCCAGGGTTTGTTGTTTGAGTGACGCCGTATGGTCTTGGTGGGAACGGATTTGTCCACACAGAAGCTGAGGTAGCCCGTGAAGGTGTGAATGAGGCCATCGATGTCCTCACCATGTGGATCGCAGAGCTGCTTCCAGGCGGTGGCTTCAAAACAGCCCTTTAGGGTGTCCATTGTCTCCTCAGACCATAACTCCACAGTGTGCATGGCCGGAGGTTGTCTGTGCACTAGGGGTTTGTACACCGGCCGGAGATGAACCAAGTTGTGATCCGATCTCCCGAGTGGGGGGAGTTGTGATGAGGTGTACGCCTCCTTAGTGTTTGCGTAGAATAAATCCAGTGTTTTATTGTCTCTAGTGTGGCATGTGACATACTGGGTGAACGTGGGTAGAATGGGAGACAGTGAAACATGGTTGAAATCGCCTGAGATGAGGAGAAGAGCATCTGGGTGTTCTGTCTGCAGCCTGCTGGTTACTGAATGGATGACGTCACGTGCTGTCCCAGCGTTCGCCGTCGGATTTGCATAAACAACAATGCAGATCACGTGTGAGTGTTCTCTCGGGAGATATGTAGGCCTCATGCTAACAGCTAGCAACTCAATGTCTTTGCTGCAGTGTCGTTGTTTAACAGTGATATGTCCCGGTCTGCACCAGTTGTTGTTAACATACATTATCACTCCACCGCCCCTAGCCTTGCCACTGTCTGGTGTTCGGTCAGCTCGTATCATGTGAAAACCCTCCAGCTCAATGTTAGCATCTGCTGCTAGTTCAGTTAGCCACGTCTCAGTAAACAAAAGGAGAGAGCACTCCCGGTATGTGCTATCATAACGGGAGATAGCCGCTAGCTCATCTAACTTTCCCAGTATCGACCGTACATTTCCCATGACAACAGATGGAAGGGAGGGTCTGTACCTTATATTTTTTGTCCTCCGCCTTACTCCAGCCCGGCAGCCGCGGCGTTTTTGCCTCAGTTCTCTCGGTATGTCGAGTTTTTCCAATGGGACCGGGTGGCGGTTGAATGCTAGCAGCTGTTCTCTGCTGTATCGTATCCTGCTATAGACAGTGGCTCCGTCCACCGGCTCAGGAGACATTTAGGACGATCTGTGTGTCCGTGATATAAGTGGGGTGAAAAAAAAAGACGGATCAAAAGAGAGAGGAAGGGAAAAAGACTCGGAATCGAGCCGCTGTTGCAAAAGGCAGCCGACTCGTGTGGCGCCGATATAAAAAAAAAAAAAAAAAAAAAAAAAAAAAGATGCAATAGACTTACACAATGGTCCTCTCCGGCATACAACAAGGAACATACCGGTCGCTATGGAGGGTGAGAATATGTATGGGCACATAATCATACCATGTAGGATAACTAAGTAGACGGTTATGCTGTTTCATCCCACCTAGCAACAATGCTCTGCACTGTGTGTGTTTATATATTTACATATTTATTCCATCTAGCTACAATGCTCAGCACTGTGTTTTTATATATCTACATATTATTCCATCTAGCTACATTGCTCCGCACTGTGTGTGTTTATATACTTGCATATTTATTCCACCTAGCTGCAATGCTCCGTACTGTGGGTGTTTATATATTTACATATTTATTCCATCTAGCTACAATGCTCTGCACCGTGTGTTCATATATTCATATATTTATTCCATCCAGCTACAATGCTCTGCACTGTGTGTCTGTGTGTGTGTGTGTGTGTGTATATATATATTTTATAGTAATATGTACATATGTATATTAGCTGCTCTTGCTTGCTTGTTTTTTTTTTCTTGCCTTCTGATTGTTGCTCTGAGTGTTGCTATCCCTGTGCTGTTGCAATCCTGGAATTTCCCCGTTGTGGGACTAATAAAGGCTTATCTTATCTTATCTTATCTTATCTTATAAGAGCTACATAGAGTTGGATCTTTGTCCTTTTTATGAAGTAAAACAATCAAAGCTTGTGTTAGAGTTGGAGGAAGGATACCTCGTTCTAATGATTTATTAAATGTAGCTAAAAGTAAAGGTGTTAATTTTTCTGTAAACTTTTTATAAAATTCAATGGGAAACCCATCAGGGCCAGGTGCTTTGTTTGATTGCATTGCTTCAATTGAGTTAATTATTTCAACAAGGCCGAGTGGGGAATCCAGGCTTTTTGCAGTATCTGAGTCAATTACAGGATTCGAGAGGCCATGAAGAAATATGTTCATGTTATGTGAATCTGTTGGGAACTCCGACGTATATAGTGAGGAATAAAATGTTTTAAATGTGGCATTTATTTCATTAGGATCCGTCGTGATTATAAGTTGACTATTCTGAATACTACTTATAATCCGAGAATTTGCTTGGCGGCGTAGCTGATGTGCCAACAGACGGCTTGCTTTGTCGCCATATTCATAATGAGTTCCACGATTTTGTAGTAATAGCCGTTCAGCTTCTTGGGTTGAAATTAGATCAAGTTCTGACTGTACCTCCATGCGCTGTTTAAGTAATTCTGGTGTAGGATTTAAGGCATAACTTTGATCAATATTACTGATAGCTAAAGTGAGTTCAGAAAACTTAGCGTGACGTCTCTTATTAGAAAGAGCAGAGTAGTAAATGATTTGTCCTCTAAGGTAGGATTTAAGAGTCTCCCATAGTAATGAATATGAAGTAGAATCATTTTTATTAAACAACAAAAACTCATCAATTGAATTGGAAATAAAATCATAAAACTCTTTATCTGCTAAAAGAAGAGAATTAAACCTCCATGAAGGAAGACTGCGTTTATAGGCACCCAACTGAATATCTAATAATAATGGTGCATGATCAGATATTATTATACTTAAATAATCAGAGGAAACTACACAGGAATTTAGAGTACAGTCAATAAAAAAGTAATCAATCCTGGAGTAAGAATGATGCACCTTAGAAAAGAAAGAGAATTTTTTACCGGTTGGATTGCGGAATCTCCAAGGATCGACAAAACCATTCTGTGTCATGAAATCAGAAAATGTTTGAGACATTAAAGACTTATTTAGATTACGGGGATTAGATCGATCTAATAATGGATCAAAGACACAATTTAAATCGCCCCCTAAGATTAACAAATGTGAATTCAAAAATGGTAGGCTACTTAATAATTTATTTGCAAATTCAACATCGTCAATATTTGGGGCATATACATTGACTAACAGAACCTTTTTCTGCATCAAAGTACCGGCAACTATCACATATCTGCCGTTTTTGTCAGCTATGATGTTAGTAGCTGAGAATTGTACATTTTTATTTATGAAGATTTATTTATTTTTATTTTTTAAGAATAGCAACCCGGACTTCCGGTTATGGCTGCCACGTAGGACGGACGTGTCTCGCTCTGCTCTGCTCTGCTCCTGGAGAAAAAAATCGGCAAATAACTCTCTCATTTGGGACAGAACGTATCCCAGCGTTTGGGCGAGGATATGTCGGCGAAGCCTAAGGCTGGAAAACCAGGAAAAGGAAAAAGCGAGCCGCCGAAACAGTCCAAATTAACGGACTTTCAGGTCTGTGACGCAGCAAACAGGGCTCCATATATGGCGGAGGAGGCTGGCAACGCTGCGATTTCTGCGGGGAATGGCGCAGATGCGCTGATGGCTGCCATGAGTTCAATGAGAGCGGACTTTTCCTCTAGATTTGATGGGATTATGACAGCGTTGGAAGGAATAAGAAAGGAATTGGGTGACTGTGTAGAACGAACGGCGCAGATGGAGCTCCGTCTCGCTAGTGCTGAAGATGACGTCACCCGTCTTCAATTAAAGGTGCGCACTTTGGAAAAAAAAAATAAATCTCTGGAAGATAATATTTTGGATTTGGAATCTCGGTCGAGACAGAATAATTTGAGGCTGGTGGGTCTTCCAGAGGAATCAGAAGGTCGGGACGTATGTTCCTTTCTGGAAAAGTGGATTCCGGAGGTGCTGGGCAGCGAGGAGTTGCAATCAGCAGTGGTTCTGGAAAAAGCACATCGCATTGGCCCACGGAGAGATAAGGGACCGCCGAGGACCTTAATTATGAAGTTTCTTAACAACAGAGACAGGATGAAGATCTTCAACGCTGCACGAGCTAAAAAAGGAGAGATTAAACACCAGGACCAGCAGGTGCGGTTCTACCCAGATTTGGCCACAGGAATCCAGCAATTGAGGAAGCAGTTTGATCCCGTACGTAAGGAGCTGCGCAACCTTGGGATTCGTCATGGTGTAATCTATCCTGCGAGACTGCTGACCACGTATGAGGGCAGAACCCACATCTTCAAGACCCCAGAGGAGGCGCAGGAGTTCATCAAGAAGATCAAAGAAGAAGAAGAGACTGGTGGGAGCTAAGCATGAACAAAATATAAGGTAGAATAATTAAGCATTTGCACAGGCATCTGACTGACTTGAAGTAAATAGTAAGTTTACAAAATATAGATTGTATTATATATTAAAAAAACAAAAAACAAAAACAAAACAAAAAAAAAAAAAAAACTATGATGTACAAAGTTGTTAAAAATTTTGGAGTTAAGTTGGAAAACTACAGAGGAGAGTTAATGTTACGTCATTAAAAGCAGTAGAGTTAGGGTGATTGGGAGGATGAAGAAGGAGTGGCTTAGGCTGTTCCCCGTGGGTGTGGAACGGTCGATGGCTATATCGGGAGACAGAATTTTTCTTTTGATTTTGGGGGGTTTGCCACAAGTGTGGGAAGGGGAAATTTGTTTGTGTGTAGTTTGTAGGATGAATGTTCAACCACTCATGTTTTTGCTTCTCTGTATGAGCATGTTTACACTGCAAGGTAATCCCAAACTCTCTATTGATCATGGACCAAAGTGTTAATCTTAATTTAACTTCATGGAATTGCAGAGGTCTACAAAATTTAAAAAAACTTAAACAAGTTATGAATAAAATAAAGGACATGGGTTCAAGAATTGTGTTTTTACAAGAAACTCATCTGATAGAGGAGGATGTTAAAAGAATTAGGAGTAGATGGCAGGGAAGTGTATTCACCTCTTCATTTTCATCCCGAGCCAGGGGAGTTATGACTCTCATACATAAATCAGTTCCTTTTCAAGTGAAAAATGTAATTGGAGACAAATTTGGAAGATATGTAATCATTCAAGGTTCTTTGCTATTAGAAAATATAAATCTTGTGAACTTATATGGTCCCAATATAGATGATCAGAAGTTCTTTGCTAATTTATTTCTCATCTTATCATCACTTACAGGGCAACATATAATAGCAGGGGATTTTAATTGTACATTGAATCCAGGTGTGGATAGATCAACAGGACTGGATTGTACGCACATTGGATGTAGGATGACTATTAATCATTTTATGAAAGAATTGAGATTGTTAGATATATGGAGAGAAATGAAACCACAAGTTAAAGCCTATTCTTGTTATTCCAGTACCTACAAGACATTCTCACGTATTGATTATTTTTTGATTTCCACAGAATTAAGGTCCAAGATTCAAAACTGCTTTTATGATAACATCGTGATCTCTGATCATGCACCCTGTTGTCTAATATATGTAGATAAAAAATTGACAAAGGAATCAGGTAGATGGCAATTTCAGCATAAATGGCTTCAGGATGAGGAATTTGTCAAGTATATAGAAAAACAGATAGACGAGTTCTTTGACATCAATACTACACAAACATCAGCATGTGTAAAGTGGGAGGCTTTCAAAGCTTTTATTAGGGGACATATTATTAGTTATACAGGATCAAAATCTAAGAAGACTCGAGAGGAGAGAGCTAAATTGGAACATAAAATAAAAAGTCTTCAGGAAAAAGTGTATGCAGGAAGTGACCCAAGGTTGGAGAATGAATTACTGATTTTGAGAGCTGAATACGACAAAAAATCAGCGAATAGAGCTGCCTCGAGTCTTCTAAGATTGAAACAATCTTTTTATGAACAAGGTGAAAAATCAGGAAAATTATTAGCATGGCAGATTAAACAATTGGAAATTAAAACACCAATTACCAGTATTATAAGTAATGGACAGGTAGTTATAGATCCTTTAGAAATTAATAGAGCCTTTAGAGATTACTATGAAAAATTATATGATACCAAAAATGAACCTGATTTAACAAAACTAAATGGGTTTTTGAACGAACTATCTATACCGTGTATTCCAAATGAAAACAGGGAGATATTGGAGTCTAAAATTAGTCAAGAAGAAGTTGGGCTAGCCATTGATAATATGAAATCAGGAAAAAGTGCAGGACCAGATGGTCTTCCAGTTGACCTTTATAAAAAATTTAAGAATAAATTAATAAAACCTTTTTTGGAAATGGTTTTAGAAGCATTTCAAAATAATAATTTACCATCATACATAAATAATGCCTTAATTATACTGCTGCCAAAACCAGGTAAGCCCTCTAATAAATGTGAAAATATGAGACCAATAAGCCTATTAAACGCCGACCTTAAGATAATCTGTAAAATTTTAGCAAGACGAATACAAGAAATTTTACCAAATATTATTAATCGAGATCAGAATGGCTTTATAAAGGGTAGACAAGGCTTCCATAATGTAAGAAGACTATTTAATATTATCTATTTTAATAAAGAAGCACCGGATACAGCTCTCCTATCATTGGACGCCGAAAAGGCCTTTGATAGAGTTGAATGGCCCTTTCTTTTTGAAGTCCTACAAAGGTTTGGACTTGGAAATAATTTCATAAAATGGGTTCAAATAATATACAATAATGCTACAGCAGAAATCCTAACAAATAACAATATTTCAAAACCAATAAAAATCAATAGAGGATGTCGACAAGGCTGTCCACTCTCACCTTTACTGTTTACTATGGCAATTGAACCTTTAGCGATAGCGATACGTTTACATTCACAAATATATGGAATTAAAGTTGGACCAACAGAACATAAAATCTCCCTGTACGCCGATGATATAATTTTGTTTATGTCGAATCTAAAAAAATCAATTCCAACCTTGTTGAATTTAATAAAGAATTTTGGGGAAATATCAGGATATAAAATAAATAAAACTAAATCTTCAATATTAATGCTAAATGAGACCCAGAGAAATTACCCAGCCCCTGAGGTAAATCAATTCAATGTTGTAAATCAGTTTAAATATTTAGGAATCCAAATTATGCCTAAGCTAGAATCAGTCGCCAGTGTCAACTATGAAGCCTTAATGTCAGATATCAGTGAGTTAACTCAGAGATGGATGTCACTACCAATGTCGATGATCGGGAGAATCAATATACTTAAAAGTAATATTTTACCTAAAATACTTTATTTATTTCAATACATTCCCTTATCACCACCTTTAGATCTATTCTCAAGAATAAAAAAAAAGTTAGTGGAATTTATATGGAACAACAGGAGGGCTAGATTACGTCTGTCTTTATTATATTTACCATTTGATCGTGGAGGTCTGAAATGTCCAAATTTTATGTTGTATTATTGGTCGGCACAACTGAGGTCTATGACATATTATTTTTCATCAAATGATCTCCCTCACTGGACTGAAATGGAATCATACAATTTACCTTTACCTCTTCCCATATTCATATACTCAGATTCGGCAAAAAAATTACAAAAACAAGTTAAAAATCCATTTGTAAAGCATATGATCAAAATATGGTGTGAAGCTAAAAACTATTTAAAAGAACCACAGTTATTGTCACAATTTAGTCCAATATGGGGTAATCAATATTTTAAACCAGGGAGAGCGGACGCTGTATTTAAAGTATGGAATTTAAAAGGGATACAAAAGATTCAGGATTTATATTTGCCATGTGCAGACAACATAATGTCTTTTGAAGAGCTGAGGATCAAATTTAATCTCAATAGAACACATTTTTTTAAATATCTTCAACTTAGAAACTTTATTCGATCAAATCAAAATAAAGCTCTCACTCGACCTATTTATTCATCCTTGGAAAAAATGATGATGAAAGATAGTAAAAGAAAGGGTATTATTTCAGAGTTTTATAACTCATTGACACTATCTTCAAGTGAAAATTCACTGAAAAGATTAAACTACTGGAAAGAAGATCTGCAAATTGAAATTTCAGAGGAACAATGGGAATTGGCTTGTACAGAAGCTCAAACCAAATCAATAAATGCACGCCTTAAATTGATACATTTCAAATGGTTAATGCGGATGTATGTTACACCGGAGGAGTTAAATAGATACAACAAAAATATACCAGATACATGCACAAAATGCATGGAAAGTAAAGGAACCCTATTTCATTGTTTATGGGAATGTAGATTAATAAGAATGTTTTGGGAAGAGGTGAGGGTAACAATTGAAAAAATAATCTCAAAACAAATCATATTGAATCCTAAACTGGTTTTGTTGGGTCTGTACCCAGAAAAGCATAATTTCAATAAAAGTGAAAGAACATTCATAGACCTCAGTTTGCTTAATGCCAAAAAATGTATTGCACTATTATGGAAAAAGACTCATAGACCAGATGTGACTCAGTGGTTAAGACAGATGTTAACAAACCTTCCATTAGAAAGAATAACATATATACTGAAATCAAAGGAAATTGTGTTTGAGAATATATGGAGACCTTTTATTGATTATGTAAAAAATTTAAACATAACTCTTGAAGAAGAAGGTGAATGATGTGTGTGGACCTTGTAAATTCCAAACTGGTGAACATAATATGTATACTTATGTATTGGATTGTCTAGACTAAACAGAGGAGCATTGTTGAAGACTTGATTTTGGTGGTGGTTGTTGGTGTTTTTAGTGCATTTTTTTTTTTTTTTGTAGTACTTTAGTGTTAGTGTTTGATTGTTTGTATCATGTTTGTTAAAAAAAAAAAAAAAAGGTTCAATAAAGATATTGTGGAAAAAAAAAAAAGAATAGCAACCCCCCCTTGATTTAGAATTAAACTCTGAATGAAAAACTTGGCTCACCCATGAGCAGTGCAACCTATGATGATCTTTTATCCGAAGATGGGTCTCCTGCAGAAACACTACTGAGGATTTTAAATGTTTTAAGTGATTAAAAACTTTTGATCTTTTAACAGGATGACCCATGCCCTTAATATTCCAGCTAATGAATCGCAAAGATGCGCCTAGTAAAGCTGTACCATGGCCTATATTGGTACTAGCCATTTACATGTACCAAAAAAAAAAACACATCACAAGAACTATTACTGTGAGCTGAGGTAAAACACCACCCACCCAAAAGAACCCCCAAAACAAATACACCCAAAGTCTCCCTGTAACAAAAAAAAAAAAAAAACACCCAAAAAAACCAATGGAGACAGCAGTGACACACAAAAAAAAGTTGTTCTCAGTAAAATAGGAACAACTCGGAGGCAAAGCCGAGCAGAGAAAGAAATACCAGTGGAAAACATGACTCCTGCCAACTTCCAGAAATTGAATTATAATATGTGCAATGATTAAATTACATACTGTTTTATACCAGTATTATAATCTGAACAATAAAGTAAGAAAAAGTAATGATAATATTAATATTAAACTCAACAATACACTAAGAGATTCCAATGATCACTCCCAAAATAAAGCAAATAAGCGCAAATGTCCAGGTAACGGCAACAAGTCTAGAGTCCGAACAGATATAAGGATTATAATGAAAGGTCCACAGCTCACCCAGAAATCAGAGTCTTGACGTATTCCTTTGCGTCTTCCGGCGAAGTAAACTTCTTTTCAGTCCCCTGGTAAGTAATGCGTAGCTGCGCCGGGTGGAGAAGTCCGTATTTGACTCCATTGATGCCACGGAGTAGCCGCTTGACCTCGTTGAATGCAGCCCGAGCCCGTGCTATCTTGGCAGTGTAGTCCGGAAGGACCGACAGAGTCATACCGCCGACTTTAATCCGCTGGAGCTCTCGCGCACGCCGTAATATATCAACACAGTCACTGTGGTAGTGAAGCCTGCACACAATGGCTCGTGGTCGGTCACCCGGTTTAGGTTTAGGCTGAAGAGTGCTAGCGGTTCCTTATCCAAAGAAAAAGCATTTTTCAGCAACGCTGCCACAGCTGTAGGAGAAAGAGTCTGGGCCCTCTTCAACGCCAATAATCCTTATGTTATTGCGTTGCGATCTTGATTCCAGATCTTCACATTTGTCTTCCAGCACAGCAACCTTAGCAGTGAGGCGCTCAATGCTTGTTTTCATGTCAGCCATGTCATCCGTATAACCTGTGAGCATTTCTTCCATGTCCCCCATAGTACCCGTTAGCTTAGCCAACTTAGCATCAATAGCAGCATTGACGCTCGCTAACTGTGATTTCACAGACTGTAGCTCAACCTTAAGAGGTGCCAAAGCGTCTCCGATAATCTCTTGTAGCTCCTTCTTAATAATACCAGCAATGTCTTCTTTTAGGGAGGAAAGCAGCTCAAATTTCAAGGCTTCAGCGTCCAAAACAGGGGCTGGTTCAACAAGTTGAGCTAGCGGCTCGGAAGTCAGGGCCTGTGAACAAGGCTTCAGGTATGTCTGAATAGTGCGGGTTTTTCCTTTCCCCGACATTCCAAAACAATTCAAAAGTATCTCTTAAGATACACAGCGAAAAAGAACCAAGAAAAAACACTGGGTTTTGGAAAACTGCACAACTGAATAACAATATTATATGAAGTTGGCAGGAGGCACCAAATCTGCGTCCTACTCCATTGACCGCACAACAGCGCCCCCCCCCGACTTTTTATTTATTACCACTTTTGTCAGATTCAAGTTATTTCTGTGACCATTGTGGGTTTTTCTTTCATTAACAGAGGGGTACCAACATCAGTCGTCGCCAGAACCATCGGTAGTCAGCTGGTCGCTAGTAGTTAGCATGCTAGCGATTTAGCACATGCTAGTGATTTAGCACATGCTAGCGATTTAGCACATTTTGCTCGCTTTTCTTCGCATTTTCAGTTGAAATAAAGAGCCCATCACCACAAAGGTATTGTGGTTTGTTAGTCAAGACAATAAATCAAATTCTAGCGCTGCCTTTTTTTTTTTTTTAAACAAACGTGAAATCGCTTATGAGCTTAAAATGACAGCAGGGTAGACAATGGTAGACCTCTTAAAAAGGGTGGGACTTCCAAATCATGGATGTATAATTTCTTGTCAAGCAGCACCGCACTGTGGGAATTAAGGTATCCAAAACAGTACTGCAATATTGTCAGAGTGTTGATAGAAAATTACTATTACTAATTTAACAGTTACTAGAACACCTTTGAAGCAGAGTGATACATATCCAGGGAAATTGGAGTGCAGTTATCGCAGATTATAGTAACTCCTGGAATCCCTACTGTCCAATCAAATTGCTTGGTCGGAACTAACTGTTGTATAATAAACATTATCACAGTACCCCGGCAATCCAGGCAGTACAATCTGGGCTCCCTCTTTTGTCTGTTGCCTCAGTGGTAACTTGAGTCTGGTATGCTTTACCATCTTGCAGTGGGTTGAAGGCAGCAGGGATGAGGTATTGTGCTCGTGTAGTCTTTTTCTTTGCTCCCATCAGTTTCTCTATCCTGTTGATTTGAAGCAGGTGGGTGGACATTGGAACACGCCATTGGAACTTGTTGTGGCTCTCTAACATAACCCAGAAGGGCAAGTTTTTTTCGCTCTGCACAGCGCATGTGCTCTGGGGGTCTGGCGTTTTCTTTTGCTCTTTCGGTTGGAATGTGGCAGTGAGTGACCACGTGCACCCTGCCTGGACAGTGATGCCACTACATATTCATAGAATAAGTTCGCATTGAAAAGGACTGCTGCATTATCAATTAATTGATAACTAATTTAGTTGACTAAATTCCTATCAACAATTAATCTAAAGTCAGTTAATCATTAACATCCCTAACTTCAATGCGTGTCTATCCATGTTTCCTATTCAAATGTTAGCTGAGCTGAGGTCTGCAACAACCCACCTCACTTGCAGGGTCATTAAGTCCACGTCATCTGCCAGGGGTAACCCTATTCAGACAATAGTGGCAAGCCGATTCGTCGTGGGTTTGAGTGGATTGCTGGGGTAGACTGAAAGGGGCTTAAGTGTTTCTTGTATGCTAATATGCTGCATTATTAATTTGTGAATTGGTGCCCAAGACTTCTGTGCATTAATATACTGTATATTGAAGAGATTATTATTGTCAAGATGACCAACCAAATAGTACAACAGTGTATTTATTCTGTGGTCATATTTTTCTGTGCAGGAGTGCCTCCTCTCAACCTGTTGACCCAGAATTTCGGAGGACTGAACCTCAGCTCTCCACCCCATGTGACACCCATGAGACCAGCAGCCAATCCCATGATGGCCAGCAATGCCATGACAATGGGCATGCCTGCATCTATGGCAACTGGCATACCCACCTCTCTGACCACGGGTATGCCACCGTCAATGACCACAGGTTTACAAGGCGGGATTCCAGTAAACCAAGGCATGATGGGAATGAACATGAGCATGAATATGGGTATGACCGCCCCCGTGATGATGGGAGGTATGGCAGGAATGGGAGTACCGGGAGTTGGGATGGGCCTTGGACACTCCATCACCCCAGCCGTGGTCACACCCAAACAAGATGCCTTTGCTAACTTTGGCAATTTTGGAAAATGAAAGTTTGCTTGGTGTGTGTGTGTGTGTGTGTGTGTGTGTGTGTGTGTGTCTGACATTCTGAGAGAGCGAATCACAGAAGGACCACTGTACTTGGAGATTCCTTCTGTACTTCTGCTGTCTTTCAGTGAGCTGGCATCAGCGACTGTCCTAGTCTGCTGACATGATTTTGAAAGAAAGGAAAGGGCCTTCATGTGGTGATAATTCAGTGATCACACAGAGGACACCCATGGCATAAATACAAACGTAAAACCTCCAGTCATTACTTCCCTATGGGGAAACAAAAAGCATTATCCATACTTATTTTTTAATACATAACCTGAAGGAAAGTAAATCTACTTGTACTACAAAATTCCCAGATTTTTTTTCTTGTAATTCATTCACATTTGAACCTTTAAAAGGCAGTTTTACTGAGCAGAGTTCACTCAGATATTTTTTGTGCTTTGAACCATCCTCACTAAGAATTCACCATAATTGAGCCATCTCTGATTTAGAACAAACAAAAACTGCCACATTTGAACATGTTTTATAACTTGGCATTGCAGAGTATTATATAACTTTCCAAAGTGATAGTCATTTACACAAGACCAAGTCTGTCATGAACATAGTCTGTAGGTCTGTGAATCCTCAATGATTTCATGCTGTAGCCCCTCCGTAGCCAATGACATGAGTGGTTCTAATGTTCTTAAAGCAAGTCTCTGGTGCTGTTCAAGTTTCATCTGTCTGGCTCCAAAACTGGTCCTTTTTTTTTTTAAGAGGAAAGACAAGAATCTGTTCTAGATTATGCACTAGTACTTGTACTGAGTCCCTCTGGTACTTTGGCAGAGAGCAAAATTGTTAAGTTTTGTGGAAACCATACTCTGTCACATTTATTCTCAAGCCATAATTTGATAAATAGATCTTGTGTTTTATGACATGCTCTTTTCAGTTATTGCATCTATAGTCTTGATTTCATGTATGAATGCACACACTGGTATAACATTATGCCAGTGTTTCATGTCCTGTGACTGAAAAGGGCTTTTGCTTTCCTTCTCTTTATCTAACTTTTGAGACTTCAAATTAGCTCAATGTTCAGAAGTTCAGTTACATTTATTATCCCCCACTGGTCAAAGACCAAAGGGGGATTATGTTATGGCGATGTCTATCTGTCCCACAAAAGGTGACTAGTTTGTGAAATCATCTTCTAAAGTTTCTTCCAAATGTTTTGAAACTTGGTACCAGTGTTTGATATACACTGATGATGCTCTTTGTAAATTGACTCCAGTCGGATGATTTTTGCAGGAGTTGCAGCCCCTGACTTACGAGGCTACATTTTTACCTCGTTAACAAATTTATCTCAAATACATTCATTTTGTCTTCTTCATGATAAACTGTTTTTTATTCTTCTATTCAGTGTCGATTTTTTTAAATGTTGCAACTGTCACCTGCAGTCTTCAGAAAATGTCATCTGATGTCCTACAACATGACAGATTAGCTGATTTATCCTTTTCATAGCCGTGACCAATCTAACATCTCTGCCAGGTCAGTCACACACCCCGCCGTGCAATACTCTTTGGAGAGGAGGGTCCAGAGCATGAACGCCCCGTCATCCCAGGTGATGGTGTTGTGGGGCCCACTTTCTGACTTCAGCTGTCTCTTTGACAAGTTGCAAAATGTCAGATGATGTTTTTCTGAAGAAGACTGCAGGTGATAGTTGAAACATGTATAAAAAAGGTATTAAACAGCTTTATACTTTGTCTGAATAGAGGAATAAACGGTGTATCAGTTAATAATTTCGCCCCCTAACTTCATATGTTTTTCATGTTGTTTGGCAGAAACTGTCTACTGTTGAATTCCATCCATCTTCGACCGCTTAATCCTTTTCAGGTCACGGGGGTACTAGAGCCTATCCCAGCATCTTTGGGCGAGAGGCAGGGTACACCCTGGACAGATTGCCAGTCTGTCGCAGGGCCAACACAGAGAGACAACCATTCACTCTCACATTCATACCCAAGGACAATTTAGAATCCCCAGGTGATGCCAGTTAACCTAACGTGCATGTTTCTGGCCTGTGGGAGGAAACTGGAGCACCTGGAGTAAACCCACACGGACATGGGGAGAACATGCATACTCCACACAGGTCACCGATGGTCAGAGGTGGGATCAAACTCACAATGGTCAAGGGTGGGATCGAACTCGTGACCTTGCTGTGCTGCCACAATGCTAACCACTGCTCCACGAGGTGCCCCCTTATGAATTCCAGATGTAAAACTATTTTTGTTGTATATTCATGGATCATCATCATAGCAGTCTGTCGGGGGCGACAATGAGCGTTTCATTTAGGTCTGATCCGATTCCTCCACGCAGCTCTGTCCTTTGCCCTCCACTGCCAGGAACTCCCGGCCTTGTTAACCGGGGCGACGTCCGAGCCGGAATGAAATGCTTTCTGACTGACCATTTCATGAAACTGCTTGCAAAGTATTTGAGTACCGCTAGCTTTTGCTGGACTAGCGGCACATTCTTGGCAGATAGAGGTACAGTATTATCAGTGGCAAGGACAGGCCAAGACAAACTGACTCCAGTATCTGTTGCAGTGACTGACCAGATGTTAGGTTTATTTCTCTTCTCTTTGTCGAGTGCATGTCCCGATGCACCGATTGGCAAAAGTCCACCACAGACCTTGCGACAGATGTGCTTATCTGCCAGGATGTCCAGTCTCACCCCATGTAACTGAGTGGTCCACCACAGACCTGTGACAGATATTGCTTTTAGTTCTGCCAGGATGCCCAGTTTCACCCTCGGAAGGGTGGGGTTGCTGGTTGAGTCGCCGACAGCCCGACCCATGAGACAGGTAGTACCAGTTTTCATGGTTATCCGGTAGCAAGCAAACCAATGCCTGACCTGACATGAACATGATGTCATATAGACCAGAGGACTGATGTTCCTATGATCTCTACATGATGTCTATATAGGCATCACTCACGATCATAGGACAAACAGAGATTCCTATGATGGTGACACTGTGACAGATTTCTGGAATTATATATAGTGTGATGATATATAGTGATAAGCTAATCATAATTTGGTTCTTCCCCAGTAATTATATGGAAAAGTTGAAAACTGCTGTCCTTCAGTAAGATATTGGGATCTTCAAAAAAAAAAAAAAAAGAGGCAGAGAATATTGCACTCACCTCAGAGTGCTCTTGTCTTCTTGTCCAAAGGGCAATACTGACCACTGTACCTACAGCACTTTAGGACTCATTAAATTCCAACAATCAGATATTTGTGGTCCACAATTTAGATCCAAAAACCAGTTTAGTAAGCAGGGGATCGGATCGCCAAGGTCTCTGCCTTTGACTGCCAACCGATACACATAGCACCGGACCCCCATGGTCCCTCCTGCGGGTGGTGAAACCACCTGAGGGCAAACCCATGTGGCTCATTCGGACTAAGCATGGCCAAGTCCCATAGGCAGAAACTCAGCCACCAGCCACTTGCTGTCAAGCCCCTCCCCCAGGCCTGGCTCTGGGGTGGGTCCCCAGTAACCCCATACCGGGCAGGGTACACTGAATCCTTGTTTGAACATTCATCATGAGTCTTTTGGACTGCTCTTTGTCTGGCCCTTCACCCAGGACCTGTTTGTTTTGGGAGACCCTACCAGAGGCAAATTGCCCCCAACAACATAGCTCCTGGGATCACAAGGGCTCACAAACCCCACCACAATAAGGTGGTGATCCATGAGGGTTGATTGTTCTCTCCGCGTTGGGGACAAGGTGCTGCCGCAAGCAGAGGAGGTCAGGTATCTCGGGGTCTCATTCACGAGTGATGGGCAAATGGAGTGGAAATTGACAGACGGATCGGAGCAGCGTCTGCAGTGATGCAGACGTTGTACTGGTTTGTTGTGGTGAAGAGGGAGCTGAGTTCTAAGGCAAAGCTGTCAATTTACCTTCCTACCCTCACTTATGGTCATGAGCTTTGGGTAATGACCAAAAAAATGAGATTGCAGCTGAAATGAGCTTTCTCTGTAGGATTGCTGGACTCACCCTATGAGATACAGTGGTGTGAAAAAGTGTTTGCTCCCTTCCTGATTTCTCATTTTTTGTGTGTTTGTCACACTTAAATGTTTCAGATATCAAAACAAATTTAAATATTAGACAAAGATAACACAAGTAAACAGAAAATGCAGTTTTTAAATGAAGGTGTTTATTATTAAGGGCGAAAAAATCCAAACCTACATGGCCCTGTGTGAAAAAGTGATTGCCCCCTTAACCTAATAACTGATTGGGCCACCCTTAGCAGCAACAACTGCAATCAAGCATGCGTGATAACTGGCAGTGAGTCTCACAGTGCTGTGGAGGAATTTTGGCCCCCTCATCTTTGCAGAATTGTTGTAATTCAGCCACATTGGAGGGTTTTTGAGCATAAACCACCTTTTTAAGGTCATGCCACAGCATCTCAATTGGATTCAGGTCAGGACTTTGACTAGGCCACTCCACAAAGTCTTCATTTTGTTTTTCTTAAGCCATTCAGAGGTGGACTTGCTGGTGTGTTTTGGATCATTGTCCTGCTGCAGAACCCAAGTGCGCTTCAGCTTGAGGTCACAAACAGATGGCCAGACATTCTTCTTCAGGATTTTTTGGGTAGACAGCAGAGTTCATGGTTCCAGTTACCACAGCAAGTCTTCCAGGTCCTGAAGCAGCAAAACAGCCCCAGACCATCACACTACCACCACGTTTTCCTTGTTGGTATGATGTTTCTTTTCTGAAATGCTCTTACTTTTACGCCGGATGTAATGGGACACACACCTTCCAAAAAGTTCAACTTTTGTCTCTTCAGTCCCCAGTATTTTCCCAAAAGTCTTGGGGATCATCAGGATGTTTTCTGGCAAAATTGAAATGAGCGTTTATCTTTTTGCTCAGCAGTGGTTTTCGTCTTGGAACTTTGCCATGCAGGTCATTTTTGCCCAGTCTCTTTCTTATGGTGGAGTCATGAACACTGACCTTAACTGAGGCAAGTGAGGCCTGCAGTTCTTTGGATGTTGTTGTGGGGTCTTTTGTGATCTCTTGGATGGGTCATCACTGTGCTCTTGGGGTAATTTTGGTTGGCCGGCCACTCCTGGGAAGGTTCACCAGTGTTCCTTGTTTTTGCCATTTATGGATAATGGCTCTCACTGTGGTTCGTTGGATTCCCAAAGCTTTAGAAATGGCTTTATAACCTTTTCCAGACTGATGGATCTCATTTACTTTGTTTCTCATTTGTTCCTGAATTTCTTTGGATCGCAGATGTCTTGCTTTTGAGGATCTTTTGATCTACTTCACTTTGTCAGGCAGGGCCTATTTAAGTGATTTCTTGATTGAGAACAGGTGCGGCAGTAATCAGGCCCGGGTGTGTTTTAACGGGGGAGAATCAGTTTTTCACACAGGGCCATGTAGGTTTGGATTTTTTTACCCTTAATAATAAACACCTTCATTTAAATACTGCATTTTGTGTTTACTTGTTTGTCTAATATTTAAATTTGTTTGATCTGAAACATTTAAGTATGACAAACATACAAAAAAATGAGAAATCAGGAAGGGGGCAAACACTTTTTCACACCACTGTACGGTGAGGAGCTCAGTCAACTGGGAGCGGCTCAAAGTAGAGCCGCTGCTCCTCCACATCGAAAGTAGCCAGTTGAGGTGGTTTGGGCATCTGATCAGGATGCCTCCTGGATGCTGCCCACTTAAGGTGTGTTGGGCACATCCCACTGAGAGGAGACCCTTGGGCAGACCCAAGACATGCTGGGGAGACTGTCTACCAGCTGGCCTGGGGAACACCTTGGGTGTCCTCTGAAGAGCTGGAGCAGGTGGCTGGGGAGAGGGAAGTCTGGGCTTCTCTGTTTGAACCGCTACCTCCACGACCCAGACCTCCAGAAAAACAGTAGAAGATGGATGGACAACTCGGATCCATTGGCCAAATTGTCTGATTAAAGAGAGGCATTGTTTTAAGTGTGTCGCTCCTTTAATTAAACATTGCTTTGTGATCTGTGTGAAACTGTCTTGCACTTTTTCCCGTGTGGTTCATCACACAGGATTAAATATTTTTCTAATAGATTGGAAAAAATGTAATTGAATACAACCAAAAATTGACGCCAAGCTGAATTCTGTGTACCTTTTTTAATGAAGTATTTTAGTCAGCAGACATACCATCTTACTACTTGACTTGATTTATTCGATCCTCTCTTTACTGCATAACTGCACAGTACAACCCATGTTTTAAAAATAGTTTCTGCTACATTTAGCCATAAATGGATGAGACCAATCTGAGGTTTTTGGATGTTGATTGAAGCTTTTGTGTGTGTGTGTGTGTCTTTGTGTATGGGGAAAGGTTTTTTTCTGTTTAATGCATAAACACAGCAAAGCAGAGCCTCTTGTGTCTTTGAGGTGCTGCATTCCAAAAAGACCAAATCTTTATTTTGTTACTCTCAGAAGGATAATTCTGTAGTTCTTGGTTTAGCATTTTGTTTACTCTAGGTTCATGTGGCAGAGCTACTGATGAGAAACTTAAGTTGACTGGAATCATCTTCTATTTTATTTTTTCAGTATATCTCCTTTGATTTTAATGGACTATATATTTTCTGTATTTCATTCAACATTAAATAAAAACACTTAACTGGTTTCCTGTTTTGGGGAGTTTTGATTTGTTTGGCAAAAGGACAAGGAATACTACTGAAAGAAATCACAAACTCCAAAAGGTCCAACTCTATCACCATCTCAGATGAATCTATGCAATGGAGGAAAGATGATCTGTCACTCTTCTATTTCTTGCTTGTATCAAGATTTGATTGTGTTGCTCTATTAACCCCTTAGCATTCCAGCCAATTCCCCTAAAAATGTTTAAAGATAGCATCTGCAAAGTAAATCAAATTCTTTCTTCACTGAGAGGCAGGAGAAAATTTGAAACGTCCTGTTGGTGGAACAACGGAGTTTTATCTTACCACTATAAGATAAACGCTGGTTGTGGCCATTTCTGTTAATGTGATAATACTGTACATGGTTTATGTAATCTGAGGAATAACCTGACCATACTTGCCTTACTCTCAACACAGATATTTGGGATTAAGCTTTGAAGATTAAAACTTGCAGACTTGTGGTTTTATGACTAACGCTCACCTCTGATTAAAAATCCTAAAAGCTTTTGAGGTCTTAACAATATTTGACTCTGACAATGCGTATTAGAGCTGAATTTCAAGTAAAAATTAGAAATTTCATCAATGAAGTAAAAAAAAAAAAAAAAAAAGGCCAGAATAAAGAGCAGATTAGGTCCATTTGGTCCAGTACTGACAACCTCTACATCAGGGATGGGCAACTTTGGTGGTAGTGAGGACCACAGTTGTTTTTCCTCACTTCCCGAGGGCCAGATTCACATGTGAATCTGTCGTGGTTGGAGAGGCCCTTGGTGTGGATTGGCAGCCACGTTTCTGTCTGCCCCAGGGCAGCTGTGGCTACAGTAGTAGCTTACCACTACCACTGTGGAGTGAATGAATAATGTATCCATTGTAAAGCATCTGAGTGTCTATGAAAAGTGTTATATAGAACAGAAGAGAATAGGCTTTATTGACATTGTACAGTACAACAAAACTGCTACTGCGCAATAGAGTAAGAGAGGATTAGATAAAAGTTACAGAACACATGATTAAACACACAACTGAAATAAAAATAGCTTAGGATTATGTAAGTATACACAGGTATGGTAGTGGCTTCTATGTAAATCTGATGCATTATTATTAAACCTGGGGGGGGGGTATTTTCTTTAAAGTCAATAGTTTCAGAAAACTGAAAATGCAAATCAAAATAATAGCTACTCAGTGTTTTATCATATTAGAATTAAAATTACTGATAAAATTATATCATGACCTAATTTTTAAAACTCTTCATCAAAATGAAGAACAAAGAGAAATTCCAAACGGCAATTAACAAAAAGCCAAGAAGTAAAAGAAATATGATGATCAACAATGTTTCTAAAATATTAGAAGAATATGGTGAAAGTAAAAATTTGTTTTGCTGATAAATGTTACATTTCTGGTTTAAATTAGTCCTTTTTTTTTACATATCTATATTTTGGTATTAGATGTTCAAGCATCTACTGATAAATTTGCATAATTATGTAAAAATTATAACTTTTTAGTTGTACTTTTTTTTTTTCAAAATTAGAGTTTTTCTGTCTGCCGTTTCTTATATAAATTAATAAAAAAAAATTGCCTTTCAGTTTGAAACTTTTTACGGTAAATGCTCCTCAGTGAGGAGCTGTAGCATTTTGTTGTTTAAAAGCAGCCTCCCCTGTACATTTACTGCTGTTGACGGCCTCTCAGCATGCAACACATACATACTGTGACATTTCAAGGGTTCACACAAATGAGAGGATTTGTGACACAACAGGCATTTATTCTCCACTGACTCATTAAACAACGGAGGGGAAGTCATTCACACAGGACACTCCTCTCACTCAGGATGACAGACACACAATCTCTCACATGCAGAGAAAACACTATCACAACTGGTCTTATGACACAGTTATAATGGCACAACAATAACGCTTAGAACCCACAGATAATAACAGTCTTTGAATCCTCCACGGCGCAAAGCATACCGGGAGAATGGGAGAATCCCCGCCCCTTTCTCACAGCCCTGATGTTACATTATCCCCCCCCCCTTTCTGTCCCCAGAATAAAAAGTCCAATACAAATCCGTCCAGGTGTCGGGGCGACCACTGTTATCTGCGACTAGCACACACGGGCCCGTTACAGTCCACCTGAGCCTCAGCTGGGGTCCCTGGTCGGGATGGAGCCTCTGGCTCAGCCACCTGCGGGGCAACTGGTTGGTACGGGGCAAGGCAGTCGCGGTGAAGCATCACCACCTGGTTCATCTTCTGCAGCCTCACTCTGTACACTACATTTGACAGTCTCTGTAGGACCACGCACGGTCCTGACCAGTGACTTGCCAGCTCTGGTGACAGTTCCTTTTTTCGTTCTGGGCAGAAAACCCAGACCTCTTCCGGTGCAAAGTCTCTCCCCTGGCAACGGGAGTTGTACGCTCACTTCTGTTGACTCCCCGCCGCTACCAGGGCCTCCCCATCCAGTTGGTGTAACATGTGCCCACGTTCTCTTGAGCAAAACAATCCAACCCCAGTTTGCTGTCCACCTCATACTGCTGCAAGGGGGCGTGGGCTTGCTGAGTCGGTCCTATCTGAGCCGTGCAGGTGTCACAGCAGTGGACATGGAGCTTCACGTCCTGACGACATTCCAGCTAGTAGAACCAGGCCCTAAGACACTGTAGAGTCTTCTTCACCCCCAATTGGCCCACCCCCACCGACCTGTGGAACAACTGGAGCACCTTTGGGCGGAGCATCGGGGGACCAGCAGCTGCCAGATGTGACACTGCCCAGCTGGAGACTGCCACCGCCGATAGACAACACCCTCACGACAGCAGAGGTTGGACCACTGGGAATGCGGGGCCTTGGTCTCAGGGTCCAGTGTAGACACAGCCTCCTGGGCAGGCCACTGGTCCATGTCCAGCCACTGCTGGACCCAGGAGATGACAGAATCTCTATCCTGCTCGTGCCGAAGCTCTGCACGCCGAGGGCCTCTGATGACATTGCTGAGGAAAGCTGCCCGATGATCTGAAGAAGAGCTGTGAGCCGCTGCGCCATCCTGGACCGTAGTGATCTGGAGAGCCTGTGAGACTGCTGGGTCAAGCTCCTTGGCCTGCGCTGACGGCACCGGCCCTCCGATTGCGTGGGCCTCCTGGTTCCTTGTCGGGTCTTGCCACAGAGCATGATGGTCTGAGCCCCCAGATGGAGAGAAGAACTGGCAGTGTCTATTTTTACACCCCATGCTGTGAGCAGATCTAGTCCAGTGATGCAGGGGTTTTGGATGTCAGCTAGCCAGAATGGGTGGTTTGTGTTCTGACCGGCCTCTCCCACCACAAGGACTCGTCACCCTCCCAGTCCAGCATGCTCACTGGTGGCTGTGGTGATGCAATGCCTGGTGGATTCCCACCCTTGCGATCTGAGTCCATCTGTACCGGGCAGCGCCCCGGGTCGGACCAGGCAGATGGTGGAACGTGTCGATCAGGGCCCGGATTGGTGTGCTGTCCAGGCTGCACTGCAGGTACAGCCCTGGTGCGTGTCCAAGTCGGCCTAGCCGTGCATCGGGGAGACTGTCTGTGGGAGGTGGCAGGTCCCTGTCTGTGCCACCTCGCTGTAGGGTTAAAGCTGGTGAGGAGGCTGGTTGTCGCAGTGTGGGTGCAGGGCAGTAACGTGCGATGTGTCCTGGTTCCCCGCAATGGAAGCATCCCTCCTTGCGCCACCGTCGTCGTATTCTCATCGGCTGTGGTCTGGCACAGTTCCTACTCATCCTCACTCTCAGCTGTGCCCTAGAAAGCTCTGCCTCAGTGATGACACATCAGCTGCATAATCCATAATCGGCCCCACCCGCTCCGCTTCTGCCACGGCTGTCTCCCAACTGCTCGCGGCGTGAATCCAGATGTGCTCCTGGAGCCGGGCTGGGCAGAGCCCTTTGATGAAGTTCTGTAGAGTGAGCTTCTCCACCGCCCCCGGCTCGAAATCCAAGTAGCCACACTGTCAGCAACTGTACGTCTGCTGCGTAGGCTCCCAGGCTGTCTTGGTTGCCTTACCAGCAGCTGGCCTGCTGTTCCCAGGCATGATCAGCGTGGGTCGATCTCCCAAACTGCCTCCAGAGTGCTCCTTGTAGTGCTGGCCAGCTGTGACGTTCCTCAAGCCGGAGATCAGACAGCATGCAGAGATCAGACAGCGTGCAGAGAGTTCTGCCTTCCAGAGCCAGCGTGACCTGCACAGCTGTCTCTTCAGGTGTCCAGCCATTCAGCACAGTGGCCAGTTCAACCTGGACCAGATAACCAGATAAGGGCGGTGTGATGGCGCAGTGGCACTGCAGCAGCACAGCAACTCACCCTTGGCCATGGGATCCCTGGTTCGATCCCAGCCCCTGATCAACAGTGATCTGTGTGGAGTTTGCATGTTCTCCCCGTGTCTGTGTGAGTTTACTCCGGGATTTTCTCCGGTTTCCTCCCACAGGCCAAAAACATGCAGGTTAGGTTAACTGGAGACTCTAAATTGGCCCTAGGTGTGAATGTGTGTGTGAATGGTAAAGGGATAGCGCCGTACCGTGGCTGCTTCATCCATCCAGGTGGATGCCCTGAATTTCCCCTCTGGGGATCAATAAAGTATACAAAAAAAAAAATAATCGTCCAGCAGGGTTTTGCCACCAAAGCAGGGAAGTTTGGCCAGTTGGCGGGTCAGTGGGATGGTCGCCTCCCTGTCAATCACCACCCTCGGTCGCAGTGGAATCGCCGGCCCACCCTGCCTTGAAAAAAGGCAGAAATGGGGTACGCTTGCTTTGTCTGGTCCGCTCTGCCTTGAAAAAGGCAGAAGGCGGGGTACGCGTGCTCCGGCTGATCCACTTCTCCATTTGTAATGGCAAGCAGCTCCGGGGGCTGGCATGTCTGCTCTGTCATTCATCTCCATCTGGGTGATGAGCCGCTCAAGCTGCCGAATCTCTGCCTTGATCCTTGCTTTCATCTCTCAATAAACCCACTTCTGACACCAGTGTGACGTTTCAAGGGTTCACACAAATAATGAGAGAGGATTTGTGGCACAACAGGCATTTATTCTGCACTGACTCATTACAATCCCCGCCCCTTTCTCACAACCTTGATGTTACACTATCTTAAAAGATGTACTCCGGGGCACACTGTTCCCTCTGTCTGTGACTCACTCTCGCTTGACCACTCGCACTGAGCGGTACCGTACCTAGGTTTTGATTAGAGCTCCCTCTACTACCGGACTCTATAACTACATTTTAGAATGCAGTTCCAAATACGTTCAAACTGGATATAAATAAATAATGGACTTTTGGAAATTTTATTTTTTATTTAACCTTTACTGAACCAGGCAAGACAGATTCCCCATTGTGGGAGTAATAAAGGCTTATCTGTTATGTCTGGAAACCGGAGAGACTCACAGAGAGTGGTGTTGACTTGGAACACAAACTTTATTACATCAACTATTAATAATACAGTACAGGTATATGACTCCGCACTGAGCCAGCCGGGAAAGAGGCCATAAAATGGCTGACCCTCTTTATAGCGGTCCAGCGTGATGTCACCGCATGGCTGCGTCACCACGCCAGTGCCAGTTAACCCCCTGTAGTAACACACTACATTCACTTGTTCCCTTGGAAAAACACAGAACATTATACATTCAAATGACCCCCCCCCCCCCAAGTTTGGTAACACAGACTAGCTAGGGCTAGCAGGTAGACCACCGCACTGCCCAGCGTGGTTGAGTGGGTTATTCTGCCACTCTTTGTTGACAGCCGCGCCCCTGGCTAAACAGTCCTCTCTTTCTTCTTCTCTGAGGAGGCAGTTCAGTCGGGGGGGCCCTGAGGCAAGCTCGTGGTGGATGCGCCCCTCGAGGCAGCAATTTCAGCAACCCCGGGTGTCATCCTGCTGGAGCTGCGGCACGCTCGTCAACAATGTCCCAGCCTGGATCCCACACCAGCTGTTGGCTCCAACACTGCATTTTGATCTGCGGCTGCTGCTCTCACCTTCCGCAGACGGCTGGCCTGCCATCAGAACGGTGGCTGGTCTCTGCTGCGCAGCAATCTTCATACGTGTTGGTGGTGGTGACGATGTTAAAGCCGGCTGTGAGTTTGGTCGCTTGGTTCTGCAGACCCGAACCCAGTTCATCACTGTGAGTGGTGCTCTGTTCGGCTGCGTTCGGTATCGTGGTTGCGATGTTATTGACTCTCACGTCTGCTGCGGGGCGTCCACCAGGTTGTGGTGGTTCTGCTGCATCCTGTTCGGTTGTGGACTCTTCATGCTGCTGTTCAGCAGTGGCTTCTGGGGGTCGTGTCGATTGTGGATTCGGAAGATGTCTGGTGACTCTGTCACCTGGTGCTGGTTGAGGTTGGGGTGATGTGTCACTGTTGTCGGTAATGGGATGTGCGTTGGGCCGCCCTCAGTCACTGGAGCCCCCTTTCTCCATGAACTCCCTCTCCTGTGGCTCCATGGTGGCTGTCTGAATGAAGCTCATGCCTGGTGAGGATTGGAGGCAAGTCCGGTCGCTGTCCCCTCTCCAGGCAGCATTCCTCCTGTGCGCAGGGGATGGCTGTACCTTCGTCGTTGTTGTTCCCGATCGACGTAGGCTCCCTCTCCTGCAGCTCTGCAGCAGCTCCTTGAGGCTCACGTTGGGCAAGGAACTGAAGCGAGTCCGGTCGCTGCTCTCGCTCCGTGTCATGTTCGCTCTCCGAGCTGTGCTCTCCTTCTGCACTGTGTTCACTCCCTGTGCTGTGGTCATTGGCTTGCTTGTCACGGATTAGCTCGTCTTCTCAGAGCCCGAAGGCACATGTGCTCGCTAAGACTCGGAGCTCCATAGCATAATGTTGAGTTGACTCACCTGCATGTTGTTTATGGTGAAAGAAGGTGATTCTTTGGGCCTTAACGTTGTAATATTTCTCCATCAGTCACACACTTGCCGGATGAGTCCACTTGACCAAGAGTACAGAGTACGCGCTGTCCTTCGCCCAGAATGAGAACCAGCATGCTCTTCAGCTTCTCGTCGTCAGCGTCACTCAGGCCAACCACGTCGACATAATCCTTAAACGTGTTGAACCAGCAGTGCCACAAAACGGGTGGCTCACCTGGGGTTTCCAGAAATGGCCGTGGTGGCCGCAAGCACGTTACCATGGTTTAACTCTAATCACCAAATGTTGTCTGAAAACCAGAGAGACTCACAGAGAGTGGTGTTGACTTGGAATACAAACTTTTTTATATCAACTATTAATAATACAGTACAGGCATATGACTGCGTATTGAGCCAGCTGGGAAAGAGGCCATAAGATGGCCAACCCTCCTTATAGCGTCCGGCGTGATGACGTCACCGCATGGCTGCGTCACCATCCCAGCGCCGGTTAACCCCCTGTAGTCACACACTACATTATCTTATCTTAAGAGCACATTCTTATCTACAACTGTGGCTGGCAGGCCGCAGTGGATGACACTGGGGGTCGCATGTGGCCGCGGGCCACCAGTTGCCCATCCCTGCTCTAGATGGAAAGTAGCTGACTAACTTTGGCGAAAAACATTTAAGATAAGATAAGATAAGATAAGATAAGCCTTTATTAGTCCCACAACGGGGAAATTCCAGGATTGCAACAGCACAGGGATAGCAACACTCAGAGCAACAATCAGAAGGCAAGAAAAAAAAAAAAAACAAGCAAGCAAGAGCAGCTAATAAACATATGTACGTATTACTATAAAATATATATATATACACACACACACAGACACACAGTGCAGAGCATTGTAGCTGGATGGAATAAATATATGAATATATGAACACACAGTGCAGAGCATTGTAGCTAGATGGAATAAATATGTAAATATATAAACACCCACAGTACGGAGCATTGCAGCTAGGTGGAATAAATATGCAAGTATATAAACACACACAGTGCGGAGCAATGTAGCTAGATGGAATAATATGTAGATATATAAATATATAAACACCCACAGTACGGAGCATTGTAGCTAGATGGAATAAATATGCAAATATATAAACACACACAGTGCAGAGCATTGTTGCTAGATGGAATGAAACAGCATAACCGTCTACTTAGTTATCCTACATGGTATGATTATGTGCCCATACATATTCTCACCCTCCATAGCGACCGGTATGTTCCTAGTTGTATGCCGGAGAGGACCATTGTGTAAGTCTATTGCATCTTTTGCATTCAAAAAACTATTAGTTTGTTACGTCTTTTTGCTATCTCTGCGAGCAGCCCTGCTTAGGTTGTACAGTCTGACAGCCGTTGGTAGGAAGGACCTACGAAACCTCTCGGTTGTGCACCTGGGATGATGTAGTCTGCTGCTAAATGAGCTCCTCAGTGCATTCAGTATGTCCTGCATAGGGTGGAACTCGGACTCCAGCAGAGATGACAGTTTAGCCACCGTCCTTCTCTCTCCTATCTCCTCCATCGGATCAAGGCGCTGCCCCAGGACAGAGCTAGCTTTCTTAATCAGTTTGTTCAGTCTCTTCCTATCGGCTGCAGTAATGCCACTGCCCCAGCAGACCACTCCAAAAGTGATGGCTGATGCCACCACCGTGTCATAGAATGACTTCAGCAGCGCCCCTTGTACACCAAAAGACCTGAGTCTCCTCAGCAGGAACAGCCTGCGCTGTCCCTTCTTGTAGAGTGCATCAGTATTGTGTGACCAGTCTAGTTTATTGTTCAGATGAATACCCAGGTACTTATAGGATGTCACCATCTCGATGTCTGTTCCCTGTATATTTACTGGTACTGTGAGGGGCTGCCCATGCCTGCGGCAGTCCACCACCAGCTCCTTAGTTTTCCTCGCGTTGATCTGGAGGCAGTTCCGATGGCACCAGTCCACGAAGTCCTGGATAAGCCCTCTGTACTCAGCTTCATCTCCATTGGAGATGAGGCCAACGATCGCAGAGTCATCAGAGAACTTCTGTAGATGGCAGTGTGTTGTGTTGTGTGAGAAGTCCGCAGTATAAAGAGTGAACAGGAAGGGAGCCAGCACCGTTCCCTGGGGGGCCCCCGTGCTACTGATGATCGTGTCGGACACACAGTCCCGGGTTCTCACAAACTGAGGCCGGTTCGTGAGGTAGTCCAGGATCCATGATGACAGGTGCTGGTCCACCCCTGCGCGCAGCAGCTTGTCCTTCAGGATCATCGGTTGGATGGTGTTGAAAGCACTGGAGAAGTCAAAGAACATGATCCTCACCATATTCCCGGGCTTCTCCAGGTGGGACAGAGAACGGTGAAGGAGGAAGATCACCGCATCCTCCACCCCAATGCCATGCTGGTAGGCGAACTGGAGTGGATCCATCGCTGGTTCCACCAGGGGGCGGAGGTGAGCAAGGAGCAGTCTCTCCAGGGTCTTCATCAAGTGGGACGTCAAGGCCACCGGTCTGTAGCTGTTCAGGTCTTTGGGGTGGGAAGTTTTTGGTACAGGTCCCACACAAGATGTTTTCCACAGCTGTGGTACCCTCCCCAGTTTCAGGCTCATGTTGAAGATATACGTCACAATCCCACACAGCTGGTCTGCACAGGACTTGAGGAGCTTTGCGCTGATGCCGTCCGGTCCCGGCGCCTTCCTCGCCTTGATCTTCCTCAGCTCCGTCCTCACCTGGGTCCTGGTCAGGGTCAGGATGGGGGGCTGTGTGTTGGGAGTGGGGGGGTGTTGGTAGAGTGGGGAGTGGGCAGCAGGACTTGATTTCTTTAGAGGCAGCAGTGGTTGTTGTGCAGTCAGGGGGGCGGGCGGTTGGTCAAATCTATTGAAAAACAGATTCAGGTTGTTCGCCCACTCCCTGCCCCCTGTGGCCTGGGGGGAGGTATTCTGGAGCCCCGAGATGGTTTTGAGGTTTCTCCAGACCCCGCTGATGTCGCTCTGTTGCAGCTTGTCCTCCATCTTCTTCCTGAAGCTGTCCTTGCCTTCTCTGATCTTTCTCCTCAGCTCCCTCTGTACGGACTTCAGCATCTCCCTGTTCCCCGACCTGAAGATCCTCTTCTTCTCTCTCAGAAGTGTTTTTATCTCAGGGTTGATCCAGGGTTTGTTGTTTGAGTGACGCCGTATGGTCTTGGTGGGAACGGATTTGTCCACACAGAAGCTGAGGTAGCCCGTGAAGGTGTGAATGAGGCCATCGATGTCCTCACCATGTGGATCGCAGAGCTGCTTCCAGGCGGTGGCTTCAAAACAGCCCTTTAGGGTGTCCATTGTCTCCTCAGACCATAACTCCACAGTGTGCATGGCCGGAGGTTGTCTGTGCACTAGGGGTTTGTACACCGGCCGGAGATGAACCAAGTTGTGATCCGATCTCCCGAGTGGGGGTAGTTGTGATGAGGTGTACGCCTCCTTAGTGTTTGCGTAGAATAAATCCAGTGTTTTATTGTCTCTAGTGTGGCATGTGACATACTGGGTGAACGTGGGTAGAATGGGAGACAGTGAAACATGGTTGAAATCGCCTGAGATGAGGAGAAGAGCATCTGGGTGTTCTGTCTGCAGCCTGCTGGTTACTGAATGGATGACGTCACGTGCTGTCCCAGCGTTCGCCGTCGGATTTGCATAAACAACAATGCAGATCACGTGTGAGTGTTCTCTCGGGAGATATGTAGGCCTCATGCTAACAGCTAGCAACTCAATGTCTTTGCTGCAGTGTCGTTGTTTAACAGTGATATGTCCCGGTCTGCACCAGTTGTTGTTAACATACATGATCACTCCACCGCCCCTAGCCTTGCCACTGTCTGGTGTTCGGTCAGCTCGTATCATGTGAAAACCCTCCAGCTCAATGTTAGCATCTGCTGCTAGTTCAGTTAGCCACGTCTCAGTAAACAAAAGGAGAGAGCACTCCCGGTATGTGCTATCATAACGGGAGATAGCCGCTAGCTCATCTAACTTTCCCAGTATCGACCGTACATTTCCCATGACAACAGATGGAAGGGAGGGTCTGTACCTTATATTTTTTGTCCTCCGCCTTACTCCAGCCCGGCAGCCGCGGCGTTTTCGCCTCAGTTCACTCGGTATGTCGAGTTTTTCCAATGGGACCGGGTGGCGGTTGAATGCTAGCAGCTGTTCTCTGCTGTATCGTATCCTGCTATAGACAGTGGCTCCGTCCACCGGCTCAGGAGACATTTAGGACGATCTGTGTGTCCGTGATATAAGTGGGGTGAAAAAAAAAGACGGATCAAAAGAGAGAGGAAGGGAAAAAGACTCGGAATCGAGCCGCTGTTGCAAAAGGCAGCCGACTCGTGTGGCGCCGAGAGAAAAAAAAAAAAAAAAAAAAAAAAAAAAAAAATTTTAAAAAATTTAGCCTTAAAATGAACTTATGACTTTCTCGTCAGTGTTTTCTTACACATCAAATTTTCTCTTCAATTTAACTTTGTACAGATGTGCATTTTTTTTGTGAGTTTTAAAACTTTTTGTCAAATCTGCAACTTTTTTTTTTTGCATTTTTAAACCTTTTTTTCCTCATGATTGGCAGGTCTCTATACTCTTCTTGCAAATGTAAGGGGTTTTGTCTAAAACTTGATGTGCGTGTTCCAACCCACACATAGTCAAGTACCTGGCCTACTCCTATGGGGGGGGGGGGGGGGGGCTAATGATGGTTTTTGGCCCTCAAATTGCTTATTGTCTAAAATTTTAAAAAGGCACTCTGTGTACTGCTGTGACAACTGTATGTGTTTTTGTGTTGCCAGTTGCTGCATACAAATTTAAGGTGGAACGTTTTTGCCACTCACTGCCCTGTAACTGCCAAACGTTCTGTTCTTGTGCATAACCTGCATCCAGACTTGTATTCAAACCCAGAACCCAAATAGTAATAATTACACCTGCCGCCTCATATTGGACTGACTCCCCCGAAAAAGAAAGCAAGAAATATTTCAGGAAGCTGAAACTAAATGCGGTTCCCGGACCCAGGGAACGTCTTAGTTAAGCTAGCTCTCCCGGAGAGCGTGCACCAACCGTTGGAGTTGACCAGAGATGGCGGTGTCACGTTGGGGAAACGAACTCGGCAAGACTTCCACAAGTAAGTTGTCCAGCTTTGAGAAGAAAATATGTGATGCGGGACATTGTTTCTAAATGCCCAGTGGACGTGTCACTTTGAGTAAACTAGTTGTCATGTTCCAGGTGATACCTTAACGCTAGCTAATGCTAACGGAGTTAATGGCCCCGGCAGTATGGACCGGAGTCCTGCCTCCACCCTCCAAACCTCCAGCACGCTGTGGACCAGCTCCTGTTTCACCATGCTGCCGACAGAAGAAGGTATCTTACATCTGGTTTCAAGTTTATATTTATTACATTGCCATGCAATAAGTTTTCGCCTTTAAAATGAAGAAAGTAGTTAGAGACTTGTACTGAATTTTTACTCTTGCATGAAGAAGCAGAGCAGCGGTATAAAACATACAAAAATAAGTTAATATATACTGCTCAAAAAAATAAAGGGAACACTTTGAAAACATCAGATTTTAATGGGAAAAATTAAAATCTGATGTGTTTTCAAAGTGTTCCCTTTATTTTTTTGAGCAGTATATATAATGAGATGTAGTAAAAGAGACTATTACAGTGAAGAACTGGAGAAAAACAGAGATAATATTAAAAATACATGGACAATGCTCAACAATATTCTTGGAAATAAAAACAGAAAGAAAGCTTGGGATCAGTCCGCCAAGGTCTCCGCCTTTGACCGCCACCTAATCCACATAGCACCGGACCCCCATGATCCCTCCTGCAGGCGGTGAACCCACTGGAGGGCGGACCCATGTAACTCCTTCGGGCTGAGCCCAGCCGGGTCCCATGGGTGGAAACCCAGCCACCAGACGCTAGCCTTCGAGCCCCTCCCCCAGGCCTGGCTCCAGGGTGGGGCCCCGGTAACCCTATACCGGGCGGGGTACACTGAATCCTTGATATACAATTTATCATGAGAGTCTGTTGGATCGTTCTTAGTCTGGCCCCTTCACCCAGGACCAGTTTGTCTTGGGAGACCCTATCAGAGGCAAATTGCCCCCGGACAACATAGCTCCTGGGATCACTGGGGCACGCAAACCCCCCCACCACAATAAGGTGACGATCCATGAGGAGGTAAGACAAGACTTTCGGTCGGCTTCAAAGAGATTCTGGCAAACTGTTCGGCGGCTCAGGAGGGGAAAGCAGCTCCCCGTCCACACTGTGTATGGTGCGGATGGGACACTGTTGACTTCAACTGGGGATATTGTCGGGCGGTGGAAGGAATACTTCGAGGATCTCCTCAATCCCACTGATACGCCTTCCACAGAGGAAGCAGGGTTTGGTGACGAGGGGGATGACTCGCCTATCACAGGGGCTGAGGTCGCCAAGGTGGTTAAAAATCTCCTTGGTGGCCGGGCCCCAGGGGTGGACGAGATTCGCCCTGAGTACCTCAAGGCCCTGGATGTTGTTGGGTTGTCATGGTTGACACGCCTCTGCAACATTGCGTGGAGGTCGGGGGCAGTGCCTTTGGCATGGCAAACCGGGGTGGTGGTTCCTCTCTTCAAAAAAGGGGACCGGAGGGTGTGCTCCAACTTTAGAGGGATCACACTCCTCAGCCTCCCTGGGAAGGTCTATGCCAAGGTACTGGAGAGGAGAGTCCGGCCGTTGGTCGAACCTCGGATTCAGGAGGAGCAATGTGGTTTTCGTCCTGGCCGTGGCACATCGGACCAGCTCTTTACCCTCTCGAGAATTCTTGAAGGTTCGTGGGAGTTTGCCCAACCAGTTTACATATGTTTTGTGGACTTGGAGAAGGCATTTGACCGCGTCCCTCGTGGATTTTTGTGGGGGGTGCTTCGGGAGTATGGGGTATCGGGCTTGTTGTTACGAGCTATTCGGTCTCTGTACGACCGTTGTGAGAGTTTGGTTCGTATTGCCAACACTCGGTCGGAGTCATTCCCAGTGAGAGTTGGACTCCGCCAGGGCTGCCCTTTGTCACCAGGATTTCTAGGCGCAGCCAGGGAATGGAGGGTGTCATGCTTGGTGACCACAGGATCTCATCTCTGTTGTTTGCAGATGATGTTGTCCTGTTGGCTTCATCCAGCAATGACCTACAGCTCTTGCTGGGACGGTTTGCCGCTGAGTGTGAAGCGGCTGGGATGAGAATCAGCACCTCCAAGTCCGAGTCCATGGTCCTCAGCCGGAAAAAGGTGGATTGTCCTCTCCGGGTTGGGGACAGGCTCCTGCCCCAAGTGGAGGAGTTTAAATATCTTGGGGTCTTGTTCACGAGTGAGGGGAAAATGGAGCGAGAGATCGACAGACGGATTGGAGCAGCATCTGCAGTGATGCGGACGTTGTACCGGTCTGTTGTGGTGAAGAGGGAGCTTAGTTCTAAGGCAAAGCTGTCGATTTACCAGTCAATCTACGTTCCTACTCTCACCTATGGTCACGAGCTTTGGGTAATGACCGAAAGAACAAGATCGCGGATACAAGCGGCTGAAATGAGCTTTCTCCGTAGGATTGCTGGACTCACCCTCAGAGATAGGGTGAGGAGCTCAGTCATCCGGGAGAGGCTCAGAGTAGAACCGCTGCTCCTCCACATTGAAAGGAGTCAGTTGAGGTGGTATGGGCATCTGATTAGGATGCCTCCTGGACGCCTTCCACTTGAGGTGTTTCAGGCACGTCCCACTGGGGGGAGACCCCGGGGTAGACCCAGGACTCGGTGGAGAGACTATGTCTCCCAGCTGGTCTGGGAACGCCTTGGTATCCCCTCTGAAGAGCTGGAGCAGGTGGCCGGGGAGAGGGAAGTCTGGGCTTCTCTGCTTGAACTGCTGCCTCCGCGACCCGGACCTCCGGAAAAGCGGTAGAAGATGGATGGATGGATGGATAAAAACAGAAATACAAGCTACCCAACCAATCTTTCAAAAAAAAAAAAAAAAAAACGACTCTGAATGCAGTCTCACCTGCAGATGAATTTAATAATTTTTTTGTTAACATTGGTCCTAATTTGGCTCGAGAAATACCCATTACGGCATCTACAGGTGATACAATAAGCAAAAATATTGCTATAAAAGACTCCATTTTCATAAAGAACACAGACGAAGAGAGAGGTCATTGAAATTGTTAAATTGTTTAAAAGTAAAACATCTACGGATTGTGATGGTATTGACATGCTTTCAGTCAAAACTATCGTTGAATGCTTAGTGAAGCCACTGACGTATATTTGTAACCTGTCTCTCCAAACAGGTATATTTCCCAATGCAATGAAAATAGCTAAAGTAATTCTGATAAACAAGATGGGTGACAGAGGGGAATTTTCAAACTATAGACCTATTTCACTATTGCCGCAATTTTCCAAGATACTTGAAAAAATATTCTGTGAGAGAATTGACAACTTCATAATGAAGAATAATTTATTGTGTGAGCAGCAATATGCGTTCAGACATAAGAGGACAACTGCATTTGCTCTAATGGAATTTATAGAAAAAATATCAACTGCTGTAGAAAATAAAAAGTATTCAGTTGGGGTATTCCTGGATCTTAAAAAAGCATTTAATACAGTGGATCATAAATTATTAAAGAAACTACAAAATTATGGTATTGGGGGGGTAGCACTGTCCTGGTTATGTAGTTACTTAAAGAATAGATATCAGTATGTATGTGTTGGTAGCAAAAACTCAGTTACTGAAGGTTACTTGTGGAGTCCCACAGGGTTCAGTTTTGGGGCCATTGTTATTCAATATGTATATAAATGACTTATGTAAAGTTTAGGAAAAAATGGATTTAATATTGCAGGGATGGCAATTTTCCGCGGATTTCCGCCGATTTTATTATCATCTATGTCATAATTTTGTACCTTTACCTTGTTCTCAATAAAGTTTGGAAAAAAAAAACATACGCGCTCGGCGCTTCCCCGAAGTCTCGCGATAACCCGGGTGTACTCAAGCTACTGCTGTATTGTAAACAGCCCTGCGATTGGATAGTTGCAAACGATTGGACCAATCAAATGGCTCGTATGCTTTGTCAAAAATTCATTTCGGCTTGTTCTCAGGGATGTGATTTTTCCGGTAATTCACCGAATTCCGCTTTATTTGTATATTATATGTACTTTAAGTACGTTAGCGGCTTATGGTCCACGACGCAGTGAAAGTGTGCCCTTTCAGCCAGAACCGGAAGTGGCGTACACCAGGTAGAGAGCCATTAACTCTTTGTCGAACACGCTGTATTTACGCTCACTGTCGTGCAAAGACCTGCTTAAAAAAAAGGTGAGCGGCTGCCAAGAACCGGCAACGCATTGCTCCACGACGGCCGCTATGCCCATGTCCGAGGCGTCGGTAATGAGCGCTGTTTTAACCTCAGAATGCCTGCTCCCGTTCAGGAGTCCAGTCGACTCTGTCCGCTGGTTTCCGTTTGAGTGCAGCGTACAACGGCTGTTTGAGCTGGGCTGCGCGGGGGAGGAAAATGAGCTGCTCAAAACTCAATGGAGATTGAAACTGGTGATCTGAAATGAATGCTGAAATTATAAAAAGTAATGGTATGTTGGAATTTTATTTCTATTATGGAATAGATAAAATTAACTGATTTTGATATGATCAAGTGTTAAAGCATGTGATGGATAATGCTTGTTGGAATATTTACCTCTGCCAAGGAGGTTATGTTTTCATCGGCGTTGGCTTGTCTGTCTGTTTGTTAGCAAGGAAAAGTGATGGACGGATTTTCATGAAATTTTCAGGAAAGGTGTGCAATGGCACGGGGAACAGATGATTAGATTTTGGTGATGATCTGAGAGTGCATACCTCCATCAAGGGCTTTTTTGTATTTGTGCAGCAGGATTACACAAAAACTACTGGATGGATTTGGATAAAATTTTCACCAGAGGTGGTTCTTGGGCTAGAGAGGAACCCATTATATTTTGGTGATGATCTGAGAATGCATACCTCAGCCAAGGCGCTTATCTTCTCACATTGTGTTAGCAACAATACTCCAAAACTGATGGACAGACTTTGATGCAATTTTCACCACAAGTGGCTATAGGCCTACACACAAAACCATTACATTTTGGAGTTGATCCATGACAAACGGAAGGAGCCTTGGCGGAGGGATGCGCTCTGAGTGCTTTTCTAGTTTAGGAATGCTATCTTCTTGGAACATAAGTCAATATTATACAGTAATAAGTGGCATTCAGCTGTTTGTTTTATGTCATGTAAGCACAGTTCTGGTACTTAAAAATCATAAAAACCCAGGAGCTCCGGGGGGCGAAGTGACAGTAAAGGTGAAAATTGGCTCAAAGTTCAATGAGGTAACAGAAACACTTGGACCACATGTGTCAAACTCAGGCCCGCGGGCCAAATTTGGCCCGCAGTGTAATTATAATTGGCCCGCGAGATCATATCAAATGTGCATTAGAGCTGGCCCGCGGTATATACTGTACCGCTAATACTACAAATCCCACAATGCTTTCCTAGTATGTTGGCACGCAGTCAAAACCGGCAAGCGCTCCTTTTTTCTGTTGACAGTCATTGACAACCATGCTCCAGTCACATCGGACAAATTAATTTCACCCTCCACAAAAATGGCCAAACGAAAGATGGACAACAGGAGCTTTCAAGACAGGTGGGAGGCAGTCCCAGCTGCATGGCGCCGCCGTATTTTCGACTCAATTCACTCCCTCGCGCACCCGGGTGTGCGCGCTTCGGTTAAAATGGTCGCCGAAAAGTTTGTGTGGCCCGGCCTGCGCAAAAACGTAAAGGAATGGGCAAAGACTTGCATTTCTTGTCAGCACGCCAAAATACACAAACACACAAAAGCCCCTCTAGAGCCTTTTCGAATCCCAGCTAGAAGGTTTGACCACGTTCATGTCGACCTCGTGGGGCCGCTATCTTCCTCCCAAGGTTTCACACATCTGTTAACAATGATAGACCGTACTACGCGCTGGCCTGAGGTGGTCCCTCTGGCGTCAACCACAGCGGAGGAAGTCGCTCGCATTTTTTTGACAAACTGGGTGGCACGTTTCGGCGTCCCATCGGACATCACGTCTGATAGGGGGCCTCAATTTGTCTCAGAGCTTTGGTCAGCCATGGCCAGCAGCTTAGGAGCGACAATTCACCGCACCACCGCTTATCACCCTCAGGCTAATGGGTTATGCGAGCGTTTTCACAGATCTTTAAAGGCCGCCCTCAGAGCCTCACTAACGGATACAAATTGGGTAAATAAACTCCCCTGGGTTTTATTGGGGTTGCGTGCTGCACCTAAAGAGGATCTAGACGCCTCCCCAGCAGAATTAGTTTTTGCACAACTTCTCAGGCTCCCAGGTGAATTTTTACCAGAGAACCAAGAGCCAGAGCATCTTCCAGCCCCGAGGTTTTTAGGCAGCAACGGCCCTGACACTCTCCCTGGACCGGCACATCATTCTTTTCCGCGGGTTTTTGTTCCCCAAGCTTTAAAAAACGCTGAATTCGTTTTTGTTAGGCATGAAGCTTTAATACCAACTTTCCGCCCACCATATGATGGGCCATTCAGAGTGCTGGAACCTGGTGATGAGCATTTTGTGCTTGATTTAGGGGACAGAAAAGAAACAGTCAGCATTGACAGACTTAAACCTGCCTTCTTGTTGAGAGACGAGCCTGCACGGTTGGCAAGAGCACCTCGGCGGGGTAGACCCCCCCAAGAGAAAAGACTCAGCCCCCCTGCAGGGAACAAATAATCACTCTCCTCCCCAAGCTGCAGATTCCTTACAGGAAGGTCCCACCAGGACGCCCAAGCGGACCCACAGCAGATTCGGGAGAAGACTTAAACCCAGACGGCACAGGGACTGATGCAAACTACTCAAAAGTTGTTCACTAATTGTGCTGTAACAGTTTAAGACCGACTTGTGATTTTACTACGCTGTTACGATTACCACTGAATTCTCTACAGGAGCATGGCTGCTGGAAAGTTTCTTCCTTGTCAAGAGGTGTAGCAGTTAGTATGTCATAATATTATCTTAAACTGTGAATTTTTCTATTGTCCTTTTCTTAGTCGTTTGGGGGGGCTGTGGTCTATATTAATAATATATCCCATAACCTACATATGTATAAGCATGTGAGAATGTTTGGTGATTACATATGTAAAGCGACTTCACACCTCAGAACAGGACAAAAGGTCTCAACCGCCAGTGAAGATCAAAGAGCATCCGAGGCGCTGCGGTGGAGACCAGATAGATCGCCCTGACCTCCCAGGGCCAGGTGGAGGGGTACGAAGACAAAAGAGGGGGATTAAGATAATGAGGGATGTCAGCTTTGATATGCATGTCTTTTGTTATGTGCGAGTATAAGTACGTAGAGCCGAATGTGTTCGCTCTCTTACTTCTTCTGCTGCTGCACTAGATGAGACTTGTTAGAGGAGCGAAGCTGATAATAAACTTTGGTTTATAAGTCACATCGCCTCGTTATTCCAAGCTCTTCTACAATAAGGTCTATTCTGAAATATTGTTATTCTTCATTGTTCAGAGTTTGACAGAATATCAGCTGTGGACATCACTAGTTTCTCAACCTGCTTTGGTTGGATCTTGGTCCATTCATCTTGTAGTCTCTTCCACAGGTCCGTAACTGTAGTGAGTTTCTTAGCCGTTACTTTGGTTGCAAAGGATTTTCCAGAGATTCTCAATGGGGTTTATGTTAAGTTTCAGATGCAATATATTGTATATAACTGTCATTTATCAAGTGTTTGTTGTGCTGTTATCCGCAGGGCTTTTATTGTGAAAGTGAGCAGAAGGTGGGGAAGCTGATATGTTTTTTTTCTGGGAATTCTCATGTCACTTTGTGGTCGGCAATAAAGGTGCAAGCACATATAACGAGTGTGTTGTTCTTATCGTCTTTCAATGGTAGCAGAGGATGGTTACCAACTATAGAGTCCCGCCGACGTTTGATGAGGGGAAGCCCTATGAAAGTTGGAAAAATGAAGTCACGATTTGGACCCGAGTCACGGAGCTGGAAAAAAAGAAACAAGTGCTCGCTGTGGTTTTGGCGCTATCGGGAAGAGCGCGGAAAGTGGCGATGGAGATACCGATAGATGACCTGAATGGAGACACTGGTATGGACACTTTGCTTTTGAATCTTGATAACTTATTCTTGAAAGAAGAAAAAGACCGAGTTTATGAGGCCTACTCCAGTTTTGACCGGATAAAGAAAGACAGCGGTGTGTCTATGGCAGACTATATAATAGACTTTGAGCAGCGCTACTCCCGCATGCGCAAATATAAGATGGAGCTTCCCGATGCTGTGCTTGCATTTAAGTTGTTAGACACTGCATGCCTGGATGTTAAAGATCGGCAGCTTGCCTTGACTGCGTGTACAGACTTAACTTTTGCCTCGATGAAATCAGCACTCAAGCGAATATTTGGTGAAAATTCATCTGTTTTAACCACGGGCATTAATCAGGAAACAGCCTATATCACAGAACAAAACCGGCAAACAAGAAAGTCTTCCTCCTGGAATAGTAAACCAAAAACACCACAAGCGGGCACCAACCCCCTGGACAGGTATGGCCGGAGATCAAGATGTGCCATCTGCCAAAGCACATTTCACTGGGCTAAAGACTGTCCACACAGAAGTGAACAAGTCAAACTTATAGAAGCGAGTGAAGTAAGTAACACAGAGGAGTGTAACTTTACCGTTTACTGAAGAGTCACCCAATGAAGCAGAAATCTTTATGACTGAGTGTTTTGATTCTGCAATAATCGACACAGCATGCACTCGGACTGTGTGTGGACAAGAATGGCTTGATAATTACATGACAAGGCTGAGTCTGAGTGAGATAAATAATATGAAAAAAACGGAGAAGCAGAGTAACAAACCATTTAAATTTGGTGATGGAAAAGTGATTCATTCCACAAAAAGGTTGAAAATACCTGCAAAGATTGGACAGACAAGATGTAGTATTGAGACTGAGGTTGTTCCTGTAAAAATCCCACTTCTTCTGAGCAAAACATCTTTGAAAAGAGCAGGAACAGTGTTGGACATGGAAAATGACAGCGCAGTTATGTTTCAGTGACCAGTGAAACTTGACTTTACCAGCTCTGGTCATTACTGTGTGAACATTATGGACAGAAAAAATAGACACAGTCAGTGTGATGATCAGATTTTGACAGCTGATGATGATGTCACAAAACATGAAAATGGAGATGAGAATCAAGGGCAATGGGATGAGGAGATCCTGACAATCACGGACAATTTGAACGTGGCTGAAAAACACAAAATCCTGGTGAAGCTTCACAAACAGTTTGGCCATGCTTCTGCTGACAAATTGTAGAAGCTGCTCGATAGCTCTGGAAATAAAGACACAGAATGCAACATGATCCTAAAAAAAATCATCAGTGAATGTGACATTTGCCAAAGGTACAGTAAGACCAAACCAAGGCCTGTAGTTGGGTTGCCACTAGCATCTCAGTATAATGAAACTGTGGCAGTTGATCTACATGAACTGAAGCCAGGCCTGTGGTATCTTCACATTATTGATCAATTCACAAGATTCAGTGCAGGCAGCATTCTCACTACAAAAAAGGCCTCAGAAATAGTGAAGCACTTCATTCATGTGTGGGTAAGTGTACATGGACCACCACAGAAACTGTTTAGTGACAATGGAGGAGAGTTCAATAATGATGAGGTGAGAGATATGGCAGAGAAATTCAACATAGAAGTTAAGACAACAGCTGCCTACAGCCCGTGGAGCAATGGACTTCTAGAGAGACAGAATCAAACACTCACAGAGATCATAATGAAAATAAAAGCCAGTAACTGCTGTGACTGGAACACTGCTCTAGACTGGGCACTCATGGCAAAAAACACTATGCACAATGTTCATGGATACAGCCCATATTTCAACTGGTGTTTGGACAGAATCCCAACATGCTCTCTGTGTTAAATGATAAACTCCCAGCCTTAGCGGACACTACAAAGAGTGAATGGGTTGCAAAACACATCTCTGTTTCGCACGCTGCAAGAAGCGCTTTCACAGAAGCAGAATGTTCTGAAAGAATGCGGAGAGCACTACGCAAACAAATCCGTCACACAGTTGAAACACATGAAGTGGGTGATAAAGTCTACTATAAAAGAGTGGACTGTCCAGAGTGGAAAGGGCCAGCAGTTGTTATTGGCCAGGATGGTGCAGTGGTGTTTGTTCGACACGGAGGAACCTGCGTAAGAGTGCATCATCTCAGACTGAGAAAAGTGAACCCTAAAAGTAGTGAACATCAGACAACAAATGGAAATCCAGAAAACAACACAGACATTGGTGAAAAACAAGGAATGATAGGAACTGCTGAAAACGTGTAGAACACAGAAAATGAAATGGAGGTTCAAAAAAACATGCTTCAGCCCCATTGCACCAAAGAAGCTACTGGAGTTCAGAGTGAGATTTCACTTTCCACGAATGGTGACAGAGAGACTCGTGAAATACAACCAGAAATGCCTAACAAAGAAACAAACACAGCTGAAACATCCGGTGTTTGTTTGAAAACGGGGCAGGTCCTGAAATACATAGACAAAGACAGTGAGGTTAAACACACAGCCAAAGTTTTGGGGCGGGCAGGCAAAGCAACAGGGAAATATAAAAATTGGTATAACTTGCTTTTTATGGAGGCCGATTGTCTAGATGGTAACACAAAATCTGTTGATCTAACACAGGTACAGAGTCTTGAGATTGAACCTGCTGTCACTGATGTTAACACTAATGAAGATGTGTTCGTGGCTAATGATTTATCATTTGATAAAGCCAAACAAGAAGAAATTAAATGCTGGAGAGATAACAATGTGTTTGTAGAAATGAAGGATGAGGGACAAAAGTGTATTTCAACAAGGTGGGTGTGTACTCTCAAAGAAACCGTCTCAGGATTAGTGCCAAAAGCTCGTCTGGTGGCAAGAGGTTTTGAGGAAATGGAGGTATCTGAGCTGCAAAAGGACTCACCCACCTGTGCTTCAGAGTCCTTACGACTACTGACAGCAGTTATTTGTCAAAAACAATGGTCACTTCATTCTATGGACATAAAATCAGCATTTCTTCAGGGAATGGAGGTGTCACGTGACATTTACATTAGACCACCTCCTGAAGCCAACTGTAATGGAATATTATGGAAGCTCAAAAAGTGTGTATATGGCTTAGCAGATGCATCATTGTACTGGTACAACAGAGTCAAAGAGATGGTGCTGAAAGCAGGTGGACAAATGTCAAAGGTTGATCCGGCTGTTTTCTATTGGTTAGATCAAGACTGCACCGTGTCTGGGGTGCTCGCCTGTCATGTAGATGATTTCATATGGGGAGGCACACAAAAATTCGCCACAACAGTCATACCTCACCTGAAATCTGTTTTTCAGGTTGGGCGTGAATCACACAAACACTTCTCTTATGTGGGAGTAGACTTTGTGACTCTTGATGGAAAGGTGCAAATGCACCAGGAGAAATACATTCAGCACATGCAGCCCATACACATTGACCCATCGTGAGCAGTACAGCAAGATTCGCCTCTCTGTGAGGAGGAAAAAGATCAACTCAGATCAAAGATTGGTCAGATTCTCTGGGTTGCCAGGCAGAGTAGACCAGATGTGATGTTTGATGCTAGTAACCTGGCATCAACACTGAAAGATGCAACTGTACACACGATCCATGAAGCAAACAGAATAGTGTGCAAGATAAAGTCAAAGAAGGTTGTGTTAAACTTTTCACATTTGGGAAAAGACAGTGCACTAAAAATAACTGTGTTTAGTGATGCCTCATTTGGAAACCTGTCTGATGGAGGCACTCAAGGAGGACATTTCATTGCTCTCATGGGAGAAAAGGGAAAGTTTTCACCTCTTTCTTGGCAATCAAAGAGAGTAAAAAGGGTAGTGAGAAGTACACTAGCTGGTGAAACCCTGGCTATGTCTGAGGGAGCTGACAATGCACTTTTTCTAGCTACACTGTTTTCTGAGTTGACCGCAGGACACACAAACCATGCCCCTCCAATAATCTGTGTAACAGACAACCATTCGCTAACTGATGCACTAAAATCCACAAAGTCAGTTTCTGAGGAAAGACTTCGTTTGGAGATTAGTAGCATCAAAGAGCTTATTCAGATGCAGAAAGTTGAACAGATACTGTGGCAGAGCACAAAAGAACAACTCGCAGACTGTCTCACAAAAAGGGGTGCATCAGTTCACCAGTTGCTCAAGGCGCTGAGTGAAGGGCAATGGACTATTGGTTAATGGGGTCAGAGTATTACTTAAAAAATGAAAACTTGAGAACATACAGTTCTATTCATATTTAAGCTTTGTTTAACAGTTATGTTCTGTCTTCAAGCTCAGGGTTTATTTGAGCATGTGTATATGTTTATGTTGTTGGACTTAATGGGTTTGAATATGACTGTTTAAAAAAAAAGACAGGGAGATTGTTAAGTTTCAGATGCAATATGTTGTATATAACTGTCATTTATCAAGTGTTTGTTGTGCTGTTATCCACAGGGCTTTTATTGTGAAAGCGAGCAGAAGGTGGGGAAGTGGATATGTTTTTTTTCTGGGAATTCTCATGTCACTTTGTGGTCGGCAATAAAGGTGCAAGCACATATAACGAGTGTGTTGTTCTTATTGTCTTTCATTTAGATCTGGACTGTGGGCTGGCCATTCATTGTTTCAATACTGTTAGATTCAAGGAACTGTTTAACCTGTTTTGCAGTGTGACAGGGGGCATTGTCTTGCATGAAAATTGTGGGCTGATTGGGAGACAATTGCAGTGAAGCAATTGCATGTTGTTGAAGGAGGTTCACGTGAACATTTGCATTCACCCTGCCATGTAGCTGTACAAGAGGCCCAACTCCTGCCACATAAAACATCCCCCAAACTATGACACTTCCTCCTCCAAATTTAATTGTCTTCTTTACATGCTTTGGGTTCAGTCTTTCCCCAGCTTGATGCCAAACATATTGTTTCCCATCAGATAAATTGAGCTTACTCTCATCACTGAAGTGCACTCTGGACCAGTTCTCCTGTGTCCACAAAGCATGCTCCTCAGCAAAGGCAAGTCTAGCCTTTTTATTCTTTCTTTCTATGACACAGCAGTGTAGGACGCATCACTGGTGATGACAGAGCATCCTACAGGAGGGAGGTGGCCAACCTGGTGTCATGGTGTGAGGGAAAACAACCTCACCCTCAACACGGACAAGACAAAGGAGATGATAGTGGACATGAGGAAAGGGAGGAGGAGACCCCATCGGCTGCTGTTCATCCGGAAGCTTGAGGTGGAGAGGGTGAGCAGCTTTAAATACCTGGGCATCCACATCAGCAGGGACCTTAAGTGGACACACAACACCACAGAGCTGGTTAAGAGAGCTCAACAGCGACTGTACTTTCTGAGGAGGCTGAAGAAGTTTGGCATGTCTTCCAGGATCCTCAACAATTCCTACAGCTGCATCATCGAGAGCATCCTGACTAACTGCATCACTGCATGGTACGGCAGCACTACTGCCCTTGAGCACAAATGCCTGCAGAGAGTGGTGAAGACAGCGGAGAAGATCATCAGGACTCCACTCCCCTCTCTGCAGAGCATCTACCACCACAGAGTCCAAAAGAGCTGACGCCATCCTCTGGGACCCCACCCACCCCAAGCTCAGACTGTTCACACTTCTATGCTCAGGACGGAGGTACAGAAGTGTGAAATGCAGGACAACCAGACTGAAAAACTCCCTTCTTTCCCACTGCCATCCCATCAGACTCCTGAACAGATAACAACTCCCAAAACTCCACAACACAGCTTTGCATATAGAAACTCACACACCGGCTGCTAAATTTGCAAACTGCTCACCTGTACAGTAGATAGAGTATCACCTGTCTGATGTACATATCATCTCTGCTGCTACTTATCATGCACAGTCTACTGGTACTATCGTTACAGAAATAATTTGTTATACACTGCTCGTTGCACAGTGCTCATTTGCACACTGTACATAGGTTCATGCCGTCTCAGGTTCACATCATCTCCGACATCAATATACCACTATCACTTTAGTCATCCAGTGAATTTTCAATTTCATTCCTCTACTGCCTAACTGTGTGTTGGTGTGTGTGTTATTAGCATCCATTAGTATTAGGATTGAGTTACTATTTTAGTGTGTCATGACCGATTAGAATTGTTGTTTCTGCACCTTTTACCTTGGCATTCGTTCGGACAGCAAAGTAAGAATTTCATTACTCGGAAAATGTAGCATTTCTTAACTGTGCACATGATAATAAAGCCTTTGAATCTTGAATCTCTCTGCTGATGAGAGGTTTGGTCACTGCAGAGTGAGCTTTGAGTCGAAATTGTCTTAAACAGAGAGACACTGTGTGCTGAGACAGATCCTTGCCCTGTTCAGCAGTGAACTGGCAAGTAATTCCAGCTGCAGTGTTGAACCAATTTCCCATTGAGAGTCTTTACATAATCCTGTCCCCCAAACCAGAGCAGTGTGAGAAACTAGTGATGTCCTGTGGACGCAGATGTGTTGAAGTCATTCAAAGCAAGGACCTCTACACTTCTTAATTTTTTTAAATCGTATAGCCCTAAAAAAAAACATGGTTTAAATCTTCTCTTCTGACACAGTAGTCACTGTCCTCTAATTTGGTCACTTTTTTTTTCTTTCACAAAATACATGTTTGTGTAGAAGTGCCTTGGTTATTTAAAAAAAAAAAACATGCTAGTACAGCAGTGGTATGGCCACAACTGATATTCTGTCAAATTCTGAACAATAAAGAATAACAATATTTAAGAGTAAATCAAGTATTAATGCAGTGTTCTCCAATTTTGATCTCCACTCTGTGTGTGTGTGGGGGGGGGGGGTATACAGTATATGCTTGACTGTTACTTGATACAGCAGGTAAAATAAGTATTGAGCACATCACCATTTTTCTCAGTAAATATATTTCTAATGGGGCTATTGTAATGAAATTTTCACCAATACAATCCACACATCCAAAGAAATCAAATCATAGATGTCCATAAATTATGTGTAATAATGTGAAATGACAGGGAGAAAGCACTGAACACATGAAGAAACATAGCTGCAAAGCACTTATCTTGATTTAAAAAAACATGGATACACGGACTTCCGGTCTGGACGCCATGGCAAAAGCAGCTTAACGCTGAAACTCCCAGACCCAATCCAAGAAAATATCTTGAAAATCAAACTTAACGGATTTTTGGAGGAGTGAAAATCAAAAGACAAAATCATCATGTCTAAAGGAAAACGAAGGAAACTGAAATTTTCCAGGCCAGGACACGTATCGGCCGGAGAATCTGATCCGGATGATTTCCGTTCAGAAGACGAGGAGCTGAATGTAGCTAACAAGAAGGTTAGCTTGAAAATGCTATTTGAAGAACTACGACGATTTCGCCGAGAGGTTTGGGCCGAATTTCGTGAATTCAGAGACGAATTAAAAAGGACAAACAGCAGAGTGGACCAGGCCGAGAACTGAATCTTGGAAGCAGAGGAACGAATAAAAGTGCTTGAAGATTCTGTGCTGGACCTACGCAAAAGACAAGCATCAATAGAGGCTAAGCTAACCGACCAAGAAGGAAGACAGAGAAGAGACAACATAAGAATTCATGGTCTGATAGAAGGAGCCGAAAACAGTTTTAACTCAATGGCAGAATGCGTGGAATCTTTACTAAGAGAGAAATTGGATATTCCACAAACCACCGACTTGAAGATAGAAAAGGCACATCGTTCATTAGCCGCTAAGCCAGCGGCGGAAGCGCCCCCACGTTCGGTGTTGGTAAGATTTTCCAATTTCAAAATAAAACAAGAGGTTGTAAGACTGGCTTGGCAGAAAAAAGGATTTATGCACCAAGAGAGAAAAGTCTTCGTGGAACACAATTACGCCCTGGAGGTCCTTAAAAAGCGCAGGGAATATAATGACGCCAAAAAGGTGCTACGTGAGAAGAAACTGCGCTTTCAGATGCCATTTCCTGCGAAGTTAAGGGTCTTCTACGGTGAAGAAACACGTCTCTATAATTCGGCGGAAGAAGCAACAGCTGACATGGCAAGAAGAGGACTCCCGGTAACGGTGTTTAAACCCGCAGCTGACCCGAGCGATAAGATCAAGGCTCAAACGTGGACCACACAGAAACCTTCAAAATCCACGGGCCAGCAGCGGGAAACCCAGCGCCAGAGCGTCACGGATAAACTGGCCATTTTCAGGTTGGAATAGCGACCTTTTTTTTTTTTTAGTCAATCTGCACATCCAACCCCCTTCATACAAGGTAACAAACATTAAAGGAGATGCATATTCAGCATGTGGTAAAACATTTCATGGAACAGTCATAATATTAGAAACAAATAAGTTTTTAAAAAAAAAAAAAAAAAATCTTGTTAAAATAGAAATGTGACAATGATCCACATGTTCTCCCCACACTAACAAATACCGTCCTAGCGTGAATGTTTGCTGTGATGGGGGTGGGAGGGTGCACACAATTTCACAGGGTATAGGCATAAAGGGAAAAAAAAAACATTACAAGTTCGGATTGGGTTCTGAAACTCACGTTAAAAGCATGGGACAACTTACAGGGGTAAGAGAGGGCCCTCAACACGTAACAGAGTTTGAGGAATTTCCCTCAGAGCCTACACTCCATCAAGGCTCTTCCAGGGTCTCTAAAAAGACCTCAGCTCAGGAAGTTCTTTTGACAGTTTTTTGTTTTAAAGTTTTATACACTATGTTCTTAATGTTTTTCTTGCTCTTAATGTTCTTTCAGTTTCTGAGTAGCACAAAAGAGGGCCACCACACTGTTATACTAAATAAAACAACACAATGGAGAAACAGGGTGTAACCAAAATAATTTCATATAATGTAAAAGGAATCCTGAATCCAGTTAAAAGATCCAAGATTATAGGCAAAATGAAAAAAGACAAAGCAGGAATAATATTCTTACAAGAAACCCACCTAACAGACGTGGAGCACACTAAACTCAGTAGACAAGGGTTTAAAATGATCTCTCCATCTTCATATAAGTCAGGGGGGAGGAGGGGAGTAGCGACATTGATATCAACCAAAATTACATTTGAAAAAAAATCAGAACACAAAGATAAAGAAGGGAGATACAGTTTGGTAATTGGGCAGCTAGAGGGACAAGATGTCACCCTGCTGAATGTATATGCACCCCCAGGGGCTAACTGCCATGGGCAGCACGGTGGTGCAGTGGTTAGCACTGTTGCCTTACAGCTAGAAGGTTCCTGGTTCAAATCCCCAGGCTGGCAGGGGTTGGAACCTTTCTGTATGGAGTTTGCATGTTCTCCCTGTGCTGCGTGGGTTTACTCCGGGGGCTCCGGTTTCCTCCCACAATCCAAAGACATGCATGTTAGGTTAATTGGTTGTTCTAAATTGTCCCTAGATATCTCTTTCCTATAGGCCCTTAGAATAGAGGGTTAGTACTAGTGAAAGCGCTTTGAGTGGTCTTTGTGACTAGAAAAGCGCTATATAAGTGCAGGTTAGTTAGTTAGTTAGTAGCTAACTGGAAATTTTATAAAAATGTATTTGACCTAATGATAACTAAAGCTCAAGGTTTAGTGATGTGTGGTGGGGACTTCAATCTAAGACTGAATCCATACTGGGATGCTTCTGATAATTCTCCACATCAAAATAATACTCAAAGCAGGAAGACTCAGATGCTACTAAAAGAAATGGGAATTTGTGATGTGTGGAGGGAACTCAACCCCAGTGTAAAAGATTATACATTTTACTCAACGCCACATTCATCTTACTCAAGGATTGACTATTTTTTTATGTTTAATAGAGACATTGGAAGAGTAGAAACATGTAAAATAGGACTGATGGATCTCTCTGACCACAGTCCGATCTATATGGACTTAAATATCCAAAAATACACAAATAATACATTTTCTTGGAGGTTGAATTCAAATGTCCTGAAAGGACCACTGAAAGATAAGTTGGAATCAGACATTCTCAGATATTTGGAAGAAAACGATAATGGAGAGGTATCCCCTTTAATACTGTGGGATGCATGCAAAGCTGTAATAAGGAGGAAGATTATTGCAAAACTGGCAACCCAAAAGAAACTGAGACAAGAAAAACTAACCGCATTAGAGTCAGAACTTAAGAACCTAGAAAAAGAACACAAAGGCAACACTCATTCTATTGACTCGCTCAAGATTAAGGAAATTAAAAATCAAATAAATGAGATCTACACAATAGAAATCCAGAAGAAACTTACATTTTTGAAACAAAAATACTATGAAGCAGGCAGTAAATCGACAAAATTGCTAGCCTATAAATTGAGGAAACAACAAACAGAACGAGCAATCTACAAAATCAGAGACCCAATATCAAAGGAAATAAAATTCAGAATTCAGGATATTCTTAAAAGCTTCGAGAATTACTACAAGAACTTATACTCCCACAAAAAACATAAAAACGCATCCGAGGCATTCCTAAACACATTAAACCTTCCCCAACTTACGGAGTCACAAAATAAAACACTACTGTCAGAAATACAACCTAAAGAATTGGAAAAAGCAATTATGAAACTTAAAGCTAACAAATCCCCAGGAGCAGATGGCTATACAGCAGAGTGGTACAAAACCTTTAAATGGCAACTATCTCCTCTCCTCCTAAAAACATTTAACTATGTTCTCCACACAGGGTAAATCCCCCCCTCCTGGAGAGAAGGGGTCATTGCAGTTATACCTAAACCTGAAAAGGATAAACTAGAGTGCTCCAACTACAGACCAATCAGTGTATTAAATCAGGACTATAAGCTTTTTACCATTATCCTTGCCAAAAGGTTAGAAAATATACTGACAGACTTAATTCACTTAGACCAAACAGGTTTTATAAGACAAAGACAGACACAAGACAACATTTGATGCACTTTACACATAATTCATCATATAAAAAAATATAACTTAAATGCAGTCATATTGGGATTAGATGCTGAAAAAGCATTCGATTCGGTTGACTGGTCTTTCCTATATAGAATCTTATCCAGTTTCAATTTTCATAACAACTTCATTAGAACTATACAGGCATTATATAAAAAACCAACAGCTAAAATAAGGATTAACGGTAATTTATCATCATCTTTTGAGCTGGAAAGAGGATGTCATCAGGGCTGCCCCCTGTCTCCACTGCTCTTTGCAATCTTCATAGAACCTCTGAGCCAATGGATAAGACAAAATCAAAAAATTCAAGGTATTACACTTGGTCAGAAGGAACATAAAATAGCACTCTTTGCTGATGACATTTTAATATACCTAGGGCAGCCGGACACTTCTTTACCAGAACTAATCTCAGTTTTTTCAGAGTATGGAGATTTATCGGGGTACAAATTAAACATGCATAAAACCCAAGTTTTAACATTCAACTATGACCCAAATCATTATTCACTAAGTGAACTCAAAACTAACTGGGAGATGGAATCTATGAAATATCTGGGGGTCAATATCCCGAAACAACTCAACAAAATTATAACACTAAACTATGATCCACTGGTGACAAAAATAAATTCTGACCTAGCAAGATGGAATATGATACCATTCTTGGGTACTGCACAAAGAATTGAAGCAGTCAAAATGAATATACTTCCACGTCTTCTATACCTTTTCCAAACAATACCGGTAGAACCTCCCAAAAAAACATGGCAGGAGCTGGACAGAAGGATCTCAAGATTCATATGGCAAGGCAAGAGACCTAGAATCAGATATAGAACCTTACAGCTAAACAAAGACAAAGGTGGGCTTGCGCTGCCAAATATCAGGGACTATTTTAAAGCCGCACAAATTAAAACTTTAATAGAGATATGTAACCCAGTCTACACTGCACAATGGAAGGAGATCGAATGCCAAATAACAAGTGACATCCCCCTACAGGCGATAATAGGGAACAATGCCTTACCTAAACTTTTGAATAATACTAACCCGTGGATAGAGACCCCGCTAAAAATTTGGTTTAAGATAGTCAAAGAGAATCAAACTAAAGAGCCCTATCGACTTCTGCAATGGACAAGACTTTACTCCTAATTAAACAGACACTAGATTTAAAAAGTGGAAAGAGAAAGGGCTGATAAAATATTACGATTTTTTTAAGGGGCAAACTTTAAGAAGTTTTGAAGATTTGAAAAAACAAGGTCTAATAAACCAAGATCTTTACAGGTTCTTTCAGCTTAGACACCACCACATAAACAATATACTTAAAAAGGAGGATTTGGAAAGGGCCCAGTCAGGTGTTCTGAAGGTCTTCTTAATGGCATATAAAGGGATCCCAGGGATCAGATACATTTCTAAAATATACCAAGGTCTTCAAGACTTAAAAGGAGACAACACATCATATATAAAAGAAAGATGGGAAAAAGAGGGGAATTTCACTTTACAACTGGAGATATGGGAAAAGCTAAATAAACAGCAATGGAAAAGTACCTCATCCCTGCAGTGGAGAGAATTTGGATGGAAAAATTTGGTAAGATTTTTCAGAACACCTGCACAAAACAAATTTACCCATAAGGGGTTGAACTGTTGGCGCTTGTGTGGTGAAAAGACTGCAAATCATTTTCATGTGTTTTGGTCATGCCCAGTTATCTACCAATATTGGACCAATGTGCGGACAATATTGGGGAAAATATTCAAAATAACAGTTCCCTTTTCTTTTGTAACTTTGTATTTGGGTTTACTACCGGACTCACTGGAAAGACGAGGAGAAAAATACTTATTCAGTGTTTTAATATTGGCAAGTAAAAAAGCCCTAACTAAAAAATGGATGTTGAAGGACTGTCCTACACCTGAAGATTGGTCTAACGTGATCCAAGACATTTACTCGATGGAAAAGTTGACATTCGCACTGAGACAGGACATGGATGGGTTCATGAACTTTTGGCAACCCTGGATTGCATATGTGTCTTCCATTAGATCTAATCTTTGACAAATACCATTTCAATAATGGTTCCGCTCTTTGTTCCAACGCTACTCAGATGCTCTTTTACTTTTAATTACCTATTTTTCTTTTTGTTTGTTTTTTTGCTGTTTTGTTTGTTTGTTTGTTTGTTTTTTATTTTATTTTCTTTAATTTCACTTTTTCTTTCACTTTAAAAAAAAAGGGGTGTTGTAATAATTATTCTTCCAATGTTGTCAAATAGCAAAAAATAAGGGAACATGTGATGAAAATGTAAACAATGCAATGCTGTAATGACCTGTATACCCTTTACAAAAACTTAAATAAAAAAAAACAACAAAAAAACATGGATACCGCACGTCCCATTAGGGAGTATAGAGATGAGTGAGGCCACTGGAAATAGTGCAGCAGCCATCTTACCACACCCAAAACACAGCCATAAGTCCAGTAAATATGATTCAAGTTTGCCTCATTTCTGCCTTTAACTCTCAAAGAAATGATCAGATTTTGAACTGAACTGTATAGGAAGACAGTGTAGTATCTTGTGCGTCCGAAGAATAAAAGAAATTGGATGGAAATTAAGTTTTGTCTGTGTAAGCAGAACTTTTGTGTAGGACTGCTCATCAGCTGCCAGTCATGACGTCTGATGAGCATCACCAACACACACTGTTATTACTACCACACCAAATGACTGTGGTAAGCAGAATTCTTCAATACTTCAATATTAGTGGGCAATGAAATGCCCACTAATATTGAAGTATATTAAACTTTGACTTTTCAAGATTGTCTCCTTTACAGCCGTGGACAAAATTGTCGGTACCCCTCTGTTAATGAAAGAAAAACCCACAATGGTCACAGAAATAACTTGAATCTGACAAAGGTGGTAATAAATAAAAATTCTATGAAAATTAACCAATGAAAATCAGACAATGCTTTTGAATTGTGGTTCAACAGAATTACTTTAAAAAACAAACTCATGAAACAGGCCTGGACAAAAATGATGGTACCCCTAGAAAAGATTGAAAATAATGTGACCATAGGGACATGTTCAACCAAGATTTGTCCTCTAATTAACATCACAGGTGTCTACAAACTTGTAATCAGTCAGTCGGCCTATTTAAAGGGTGACAAGTAGTCACTGTGCTGTTTGGTGACATGGTGTGTACCACACTAAACATGGACCAGAGGAAGCAAAGGAGAGAGTTGTCTCAGGAGATTAGAAAGAAAATTATAGACAAGCATGTTAAAGGTACAGGCTACAAAACCATCTCCAAGCAGCTTGTTGTTCCTGTGACTACAGTTGCACATATTCAGAAATTTAAGATCCACGGGACTGTAGCCACCTCCCTGGACGTGGCTGCAGGAGGAGACGGATGATACGATGGTAACAAAAGAGCCCAGAACAACCTCTAAACACATTCATGGTGAACTCCAAGGTCAAGGTACAGTGGGGCAAAAAAGTATTTAGTCAGCCACCAATTGTGCAAGTTCTCCCACTTAAAAGATGAGAGAGGTCTCCAATTTTCATCATAGGTATACCTCAACTATGAGAGACAAAATGAGGGGAAAAAAATCCAGAAAATCACATTGTCTGATTTTTAAAGAATTTATCGGCAAATTATGGTAGAAAAGAAGTGTTTGGTCACCTACAAACAAGCAAGATTTCTGGCTCTCACAGACCTGCAACTTCTTCTTTAAGAGGCTCCTCTTTCCTCCACTCATTACCTGTATTAATGGCACCTGTTTGAACTCGTTATCAGTATAAAAGACACCTGTCCACAACCTCAAACAGTCAGACTCCAAACTCCACTATGGTCAAGACCAAAGAGCTGTCAAAGGACACCAGAAACAAAATTGTAGACCTGCACCAGGCTGGGAAGACTGAATCTGCAATAGATAAGCAGCTTGGTGTGAAGAAATCAACTGTGGGAGCAATTATTAGAAAATGGAAGACATTCAAGACCACTGATAATCTCCCTCGATCTGGGGCTCCACACAAGATCTCACCCCATGGGGTCAAAATTATCACGAGAACGGTGAGCAAAAATCCCAGAACCACATGGGGGGACCTAGTGAATGACCTGCAGAGAGCTGGGACCAAAGTAACAAAGGCTACCATCGGTAACACACTACGCCGCCAGGGACTCAAATCCTGCAGTGCCAGACGTGTCCCCCTGCTTAAGCCAGTACATGTCCAGGCCCGTCTGAAGTTTGCTAGAGAGCATTTGGATGATCCAGAAGAGGATTGGGAGAATGTCAAATGGTCAGATGAAACCAAAATAGAACTTTTTGGTAAAAATTCAACTTGTCGTGTTTGGAGGAGAAAGAACACCATACCTACTGTGAAGCATGGGGGTGGAAACATCATACTTTGGGGCTGTTTTTCTGCAAAGGGACCAGGACGACTGATCTGTGTTAAGGAAAGAATGAATGGGGCCATGTATTGTGAGATTTTGAGTGAAAACCTCCTTCCACCAGCAAGGGCATTGAAGATGAAACGTGGCTGGGTCTTTCAGCATGACAATGATCCCAAACACACCACCCGGGCAACGAAGGAGTGGCTTCGTAAGAAGCATTTCAAGGTCCTGGAGTGGCCTAGCCAGTCTCCAGATCTCAACCCCATAGAAAATCTTTGGAGGGAGTTGAAAGTCCGTGTTGCCCAGCGACAGCCCCAAAACATTACTGCTCTAGAGGAGATCTGCATGGAGGATGGGCCAAAATACCAGCAACAGTGTGTGAAAACCTTGTGAAAACTTACAGAAAACGTCTGACCTCTGTCATTGCCAACAAAGGGTATATAACAAAATATCGAGATGAACTTTTGTTATTGACCAAATTCTTATTTTACCGAGGAATTTACCAATTAATTCATTAAAAATCCTTCAATGTGATTTTCTGGATTTTTTTTTTCTTATTTTGTCTCTCATAGTTGAGGTATACCTATGATGAAAATTGGAGACCTCTCTCATCTTTTAAGTGGGAGAACTTGCACAATTGGTGGCTGACTAAATACTTTTTTACCCCACTGTACATCAGTGTCAGATCGCACCATCCGTCGCTGTTTGAGCCAAAATGGACTTCATGGGAGATGACCAAGGAGGACACCACTGTTGAAAACAAATCATAAACTAGAAAAGCACTCGGAGAGCGCAGACCTCCGCCAAGCGCCACAATTCCCCCCATACAGTGTTTGTGTGTACGTTTTCAGATTCCTTGAGCATGTAAACATATGACTAGCAATTGGATTCACAGTGATTATTTGTTTATTTGACAGGGACAGTGCAATAAACACAATTAATCAATGACAATCAATCTGATAGTGATAGGATTAGTGGTTCAGTAGTAAAAGCATTGCCTCCTTGGCGGAGGTAATAAACTGAAGTGTTGCTGTTGTGTCCATCTCCTCCACTGACGGATGCAAATTGGGTAGACAGGTTTTAACAACCATCACAACAATCCAGTACCCAAACTCAGTGTAAATGGTGTAGAGATTGAAAGGGTATCTGAAACTAAATTCCTTGGAGTAATAATTGATAACAAACTGTGTTGGAAGTCACATATTAATTATATTAAAGGTAAAGTATCCAAATCAATTGCAATATTACACAGAGTGAAATATTTGCTGAATCAACCCACACTATACACCTTGTATCATTCATTAATACTCCCATACATGACATATTGTAATGAAGTATGGGGAAATACATATAAAACAAACATATATCCAGTCTTTATGCTTCAAAAGAGAGCTATTAGAATAATAAACAAAGCAGCTTACAGGGGACCAACAAACCCACTTTTTCTTAAACAAAAAACTCTCAAGTTGAAAGATCTGGTTGACTTTAAAACCGCAATAATAATGTTCAAAGTGAAGAATTTATCACTGCCCGCAAATATCCAAAAGTTGTTCCAAACAAAGGAGAAACGATATCACTTCAGAGGAACATGTATATTTCAAAAGCCTACAGTGAGAACAACCACCAAGCAACACTGTGTTTCAGTGCAAGGAGTCAGATTATGGAACGATTTTGGACCTGAATTAAAATCATGTACAACGCTTGGACAATTTAAACAAAAACTAAAGGAAGAAATACTCCAAACATATTTACAAGACGACATGTAAACTGACATAAGGACTGACATATCCAGCCTGTGTTGTGTTGTAGCTTATTTTTTTTTTTTTCTCTGTGACATTTTGTCTTAGATTTGTTTTGAATAGTAACCGCTTAACTTAGCTTAGCTTAGTTTTTTTTTTTTTTTCTGTCAGTCACATTTTGTCTTAGCTTTGTTTTAAATTGTAATCGCTCTTGTCTTGTTTTCTCTTTTGAATTTTTGGATGGAATATGGGTGGGCAATATAAGCTGCGGCTTCAGCCATCATCCATTTCGGATAACTCACGTGGAATTGTATAGTAGAAGGAGTCTTTGTCTAATTTGACCTTGTTGTTATATTATACAGTTTCTTTTAACCTGTACTGTACTATCCGAAATAAATTCATTCATTCATTCATTCAAGGTGGTAAATCCCTGATGCAGTCACTTTTAGCATTAGAGTGACACATATCAGGCGCAGCATTACTGGCGCCGGGATTCCTCTCTGTTCCGGAGCCGCAGGACAAAAGAAGGTGCGATAATGGTTGCGGTGGGTTTTATTGGGTTTGCGGTCCGCGGAAAAAAGAGGATTTGGAAGCCTCCCCCGGCAGAGAGCTGGTTTTTGCGCAGCCCCTATGGCTGGCCGGGGAATTTCTGCCAAATAATCCGGCGCCGGACAGCTGCCCGTGTCAGCTTTTGCAGCGTAGTGCAAACACAGGCACTCTGGCGAGCCCTGTTTTCTGTGTGCTTTTGTGCCTAAAACTTTGAAGAAGGCGGAGTTTGTGTTCATCAGACACGACGACCAGCGCCCTCTATTGCGCCTGCGCACATGTTGAAAATGGCTGTATGTCACAGTGTTGAAAAATGCTTTAAAAAATTCCTGTATCCAGACGGTGAACCGGATCACCCCCCAAATTTAATCAGTTCTTCCTTGTACCATTTCCAACAATGCCTGAAAGTTTCATGGAAATCCGTCCAAGACTTTTTGAGTTATCTTGCTAACCAACAGACAAACAGACAGACAGACAGACAAACAAACAGACAAACACACAAACTCTGGCAAAAACATAACCTCCTCCTGGCCTTTTCGGCCTGGCGGAGGTAAAAATCCAGACTGGAATTTGCCAAACTGCATGTTGACAAGCCACAAAGCTTCTGGGAGAATGTCCTATGGACAGACGAGACAAAACTGGAACTTTCTGGCAAGGCACATCAGCTCTATGTTCACAGACGCAAAAATGAAGCATACCTAGAAAAGAACACTGTCCCTACTGTGAAACATGGAGGAGGTTCTGTTATGTTCTGGGGCTGCTTTGCTGCATCTGGCACAGGGTGTCTTGAATCTGTGCAGGGTACAATGAAATCTCAAGACTATCAAGGTATTCTAGAGAGAAATGTGCTGCCCAGTGTCAGACAGCTTGGTCTCAGTCGCAGGTCATGGGTCTTGCAACAGGATAATGACCCAAAACACACAGCTAAAAAAGGGGCCTTCTATGAGCCCTGATCTAAATCCTATTGAACATCTGTGGAAGGAGCTGAAACATGTCGTCTGGAGAAGGCACCCTTCAAAGCTGAGACAACTGGAGCAGTTTGCTCATGAGGAGTGGGCCAAAATACCTGCTGAGAGGTGCAGAAGTCTCATTGACAGTTACAGAAATCGTTTGATTGCAGTGATTGCCTCAAAAGGTTGTGCAACAAAATACTAAGTTAAGGATACCAACATTTTTGTCCAGGCCTGTTTGATGAGTTTGTTTTTTTTAAATAATTCTGTTGAACCACAATTCAAAAGCATTGTCTGATTTTCATTGGTTAATTTTCATAGAATTTTTATTTATTACCACTTTTGTCAGATTCAAGTTATTTCTGTGACCATTGTGGGGTTTTCTTTCATTAACAGATTTTGTCCAAGTGTGTATATGCAAATGACTTTTTAAAATGGTTTTCTTTCTTCTTATATTCATCTGCTTTTTATAGTGATGCTCATTGATAGAATTGTAATTGTAAGGATGGCAGGTCTAAACACATGGGGTCGGTCATTTGAGAGCTTCTTTCTCATAGTAATAATAGTTAATAATAATAAGGGTGTTTTCACACCTAAATTCATTGAATTTGGTCCAAATCAGTTGACAAGTTTGTTACTTTGTATCATTTTCTCCTTGGTTCGGTTCCCTTTCACACAGGCAAAAATTCAAGCAGACCAAACTGTGTCATGTTAAATCCCGCGAGACTTACGTCAGAACATTCTCTGCTCTTATTGGTGAGATTTTTTTTGCCGCGAGAACAGAAAAGGTAAATACAGGAAGTAGGATGACTACTGTACATTTATGCATTTCTGGGGAGAAAATAATACAAATCGTAATGTAATCTATGGGGGGGTTTCATCGCCCTGGTTATTGTTTATTACATACATGCATATACCACTTTGAGCAAGTCGTACAGCTTGAAAATGAAGCGGAGCTACAGATGAAAAATAACATGTTAACGTTCATTAATCCTCCAGAACAATGACGTGCTCAGCCACAGATATTTTCAAAGATCCATCAGGTATGTACAGTGGCATAAAATGTTTTACAGTTTTCCGCTGGTCCGGTTTTAGTACGGTCCCTTTCTCACCTGCAGGACCGCACCAGAGTTTGCCAGTTAATTCGAATCGAGATCACCTCCTTCAGGAGGTCTCGGTACGGTTCCTTTGGTGCGCACCTGAGTGCGATTACCGTGTTCTCACCAGACAAAACGAACGACACTAACAAAGAAAACAAACTTGACTTAGGTTGAAACAAACTAAAGCCTGTAGGTGTGAAAGCACCCTAATACTAATAATGATAAAAAGAAATTACTACTAGTATTACTACTACTATTACTAATAATAATAGTTACTAACAATATTAAGAAATACCACTACTACTAACGATAATAATAAATAATATAGCAACTTTTCAAGATTGTCTCCTGTACATGCAGGTGATTTTTTTTTTGTTTTCCTGTCTCTCTCATTCTTCTTGTTTGCCAACAGAAGAAGACAAAAAAATTTGAACTGACATAGTGTTTAACAAATACTGAAAATCTCTATACTCACTAATTGTCTTGGTCACTTAAAGTACCAATTTAAACAACTACATTCCATTACACATATATAACAGAACTTGAATTGGGAAGGTTAAAAAGAATATTTTCAGTTCATGTGCTTTTTTATTGTGATGTTTATTCATTTATCACAGTCATACAACACGATACTGTACAGTTCTGGTAACATTCAGCAGAAACCAGTCCTGCTTTATCTGTGTAACTTCACATACATTATTAAGCATCTGCAGCACCAATATATTCTTCCTGAAAAGTCTCCAAACACAATGAGAGAAGTAAATCATATCTGCATGTTATGCACTTAACACATATAATAATTATACCGGCATTCTGATCAGGCATCTTTCTGCAGCTGGACGTGAAGCTGGACAAGAAGCATAAAGTCAACTTTAAATCAGGACATATTCTTATTAAAATTTGTGTTCATAATGTTCCATATGCATAGTTTATATTATTACAATAAACACAATGAAGGATAAATTTGAAGGACACATTTAGATTATGTTCACAATATGAATTTACAATGCAATCTCATTTTGCTTAAGTGACATTCCAATGTTTTGTCAAATATTTGTGTAATGTAGTTGTTTAAATTGGTACTTTCAGTGACCAAGATAATTAGTGAGTATAGAGATTTTCAATATTTGTTAAACACTCTTGTCAGTTCCAATTTTTTTGTCTTCTTCTGTTGGCAAACAAGAAGAATGAGAAGACAGGAAAACAAAAAAATCACCTGCCTGTACAGGAGACAATCTTGAAAAGTTGCTATATTATTTATTGTTGTTGTTGTTAGTAGTAGTAGTAGTAGTGGTATTTCTTAATATTTTAGTAACTATTATTCATTATTAGTAATAGTAGTAGTAATACTAGTAGTATTTTTTTTTATCATTATTAGTATTAGGGTGCTTTCACACCTACAGGCTTTAGTTTGCTCAAACCACAATTATGAAAGGACTGAATTGAAAGTGACACCACTTCATGTTCAACATAACCTCTCCAAAAGTCAATTATTGAGCACTTACAGGTGAAATGACTTTCCGCATCTCTTTTTTATTGATGTTCCTACAACTGTATACTGCACACCTGGGCATTTTACCCAGAGAGTTCTGGAAAATGACAAAAATAAAACTGGATTCGATGCTAATGTCATAACAAACGTCAAAACTGGGTGTCGTAAGATGGCTGTCCCGTGGCCTCACCTACTAGCGGTCTATGCAGTATCCAGGTTTTTTAGAGATCAGTGATGCAAAGAGGCTTGGAAAGCCAAGACACCAGCTGAACTCTATCAGTAATTAAAAAGCAGTCCTTCCCTTGTCAGTGCAAATTAATATCAGCTGGTTCAGTTCCAACTAACGACCTATAAAAAGATGTCTCATTACCAAGGCGTCACACAAAAGTAAATGGGGAAAAAATTACTCGCAGCATGTTAAAATTTATACAGCCACATCAAAGTTACCATACCACAAAGTAGGAATGACATTTGTAATCCCAGAGCTAGACATTGCAATAAGTAAAAGTTAATGACAAATTGGCAGTCTGCACAGGTGAGTTGTTGACTATTCAGCTGGCACTAAACTGGATAGAAGAGGTCAGGCCAAAAACAGTTTTAGTAGCTTCAGACACCAGTAGTGCACTAATAAGTATTCCAGGGATGGCAACAGGAAATTCTGATTTCAGCTGAAATCTAATTTGGTCGATTGACTTATGGGGGGGCCGGGGGTGCAGCCCCCCTGAAGCGGAGAGGTTTTCAGTAAAACAGAAGTAATTTAGACTGAAAAAAATGATTAAAAAAAATGAAATACTAGACTTAGATAAATCATTAAATTTAATGAAAAGTTAACTTACTTTTTCTTCAATGTTGTCTCACTGTCTTTAGTCCAACATATTTAACAGTTCTATCTGTTGGGTTAATTGGCTGTTCTAAATTGTCCCTAGATATCTGTTTCCTATAGGCCCTTAGAATAGAGGGTTAGTATTAATGAAAGCGCTTTGAGTGGTCTTTGTGACTAGAAAAGCGCTATATAAGTGCAGGTTAGATAAGAGTTTATTACACTATTTACACTGGTCACCAAGTCACTTCTAATGTGAAACTTTCTTCCTTTTGGCAGCAAGCTGTGTCAGTCTCTGAACTTTGAACTTCATCTCCTTTTCTGGTTTCTTCAGAAACTGTCCGAGTGTTTCTGTTACCTCGTCGAACTCGGCTGCACGGTGGCGCAGTGGTTTAGCACTGTGGCAGCACAGTTTTACCCTCGGCCGGGGGACCGCGGGGATCATGAGATCGTGGGTTCGATCCCAGCCCCCAAACAACAGTGAGCTGTGTGGAGTTTGCATGTTCTCCCCGTGTTGCGCGGGTTTACTCCGGGATTTCTCTGGTTTCCTCCCGCACACCAAAAACATGTAGGTTTAGGGCACTCGCGCACGCAGCGACCAGCAGCCGGTAGCTTGTCACCAGACTGCAAACCAAGTCTACCAACGGGTACAAATAAGTAACAAAAAAAAAAAAAAAAAAAAAAAATTTGAGCCAATTTTCACCTTTACCGTCACTTTTCTGTCAAGCCAATTCCATCGGAACTTATTTTTGACACTTTTGTCTATTTCTAGCACTGATGACTCCTGATCCTTCGATAAAAATCTCATAATTCCGCTGAAAACAATACCGAAAGCTCAGAATTCCAACGCGAACCAGAGATGTGATTTGGGGTTGGAGAAATTATCTGAAAATTTAGCAGGGGGTCTGGGGGATGCAAGGGGGGGGCGAAGCCCCCCAAAGCTCCTGGGTTTTTATGATTTTTAAGTACCAGAACTGTGCTTAAATGACATAAAACAAATAGCTGAATGCCACTTATTACTGTATAATATTGACTTATGTTCCAAGAAGATAGCATTCCTAAAAAATATTCCAACAAGTATTATCCATCACATGCTTTAACACTTGATCAAATCAAAATCAGTTAATTTCATCTATTCCATAATAGAAATAAAATTCCAACATACCATTATTTTTTATAATTTCAGCATTCATTTCAGATCACCAGTTTCAATCTCCATTGAGTCTTGAGCAGTTCATTTTGCACAGTCACTGATGTAGCCAAGTCTTAGAAATATTCAAAAGTTATGAGTCATTGTCCACTGTGCACTGTCAATTTCAAACTGTTTGGGATCATAAAAGTAATGTCACACCCAGACCCGGCGGCTCGGATAGCGCTCACTACCGACGCCTCGGACATGGGCATAGCGGCCGTTGTGGAGCAATGCGCTGCCGGTTCTTGGTAGCCGCTCACCTTTTTTAGCAGGTCTTTGCACGACAGTGAGCGTAAATACAGCGTGTTCGACAGAGAGTTAATGGCTCTTCACCTGGCCATACGCCACTTCAAGTTCTGGCTGAAAGGGCGCACCTTCACTGCGTTCGTGGACCACAAGCCGCTAACGTACTTAACGTACTTTATCTTCCTGGAAGATAAAATAAAGCGGAATTCGGCGAATTAGAGGAAAATCACACCCCTGAGAACACGCTGCCATGATTTTTTGACAAAGCATACAACGAGCCATTTGATTGGTCCAATCGTTTGCAGCTATCCAATCGCAGGGCTGTTTACAATACAGCAGTAGCTTGAACACAACACATCCGGGTTATCGCGGGAGACTTGACCCGCGGAAGCGCCGAGCGCTTATGTAATCGTGTTGATTTTCACTAAAATCGTTAACAATAAGGTACCTTACCCCCCCCTAAAATTTTCTCAACGGATTTAGACGATTCACAGAAATGATCAATTTGAAAATAAATCGGCAGAAAATTGCCATCCCTGGTATTCAGAACATCCAGTCAGATTCAAGACAGGACGTGATATTTGAAATAGCACAGACCTTATACAGAGTTCAGAGGGCAGGAGTAACAGTTCAGACACTATGGGTTCCAGCACACATAGGCGTAGAAGGAAATTAATTAGCAGAAAGGAACGCAAAAGGAGCAACAAGTAAGACGAAATAAACATGGTGGTAAAATATAATAAGACTGAGATCAAAAGCATAGAGGAGTCAGAAAAGAAAAAGAAATGGCAGGAAGAGATGGAACAAGGGAACAAGCACCATCATTTATATAATATTCAAAAGAAAGTTGGAGAAATGAATGAATGAATGAATCTTTATTTTGGATAGATTAAAAGTAAAGATTAAAAGAAGAAACAGAATAATGTAACAAAGGGGGGAAGAAAATCCAAGGTCAAATTAGACAATAACTCCTCTGATTATACAGTTCAACATAAGTTATCCGAAATGGGTGATGGCTGAAGCCGCAGCTTATATTGCCCACTCATATTCCATCCAAGAATTCAAAAGAAAAACAAAACATGAGCGATTACAATTCAGAACATAGCTAAGACAAAATGTGACAAAAAAAACTAAGCAACAACACAACACAGACTGAATATGACAATCCTTATGTGATTTTACATGTCATCTTGTATATATGTTTGGAGTATTTCTTCCTTTAGTTTTTGTTTAAATTGTCCAAGCGTTGTACATGATTTTAATTCAGGTCCAAAAGCGTTCCATAATCCGACTCCTTGCACTGAAACACAGTGTTGCTTGGTGGTAGTTCTCACTGAGGGTTTTTGAAATATACATGTTCCTCTGAAATGATATTGTTTCTCCCATATTTGGAACAACTTTTGAATATTTGCGGGCAGTGATAGATTCTTCACTTTAAACATTATTACTGCAGTTTTAAAGTCAACCATTCAATATTGTGGCAATATCAGAGACGTGGCTCAGTGAAGAGAAAGGAGTGGATTTTACCATGGATGGCTATGAATTAAATTATATAAATAGAAAAGTGAAAAAAGGAGGAGTTGCAATTTATGTTGACAAGAGCTTGAAATACAAGGTTGTTGAAAATCTGTCAGTAACTGTGGATGATTTATTTGAATGTATTACAATAGAAATCTGTCTGGACAATGTGAAGAATGTAGTAGTGAGCTGTGTATATAGAACACCTGGATCAAACATTGACTTATTTAAGGACTGGATGGAAAAAATGTATGCAAAACTAACTCATAAAGTTATGTTCATCTGTGGGGATTTCAATATAGATCTGATGAACTCAAAACAATATAGTTTGACAGAAGAATTTATCAACACAATGTACAGTATGGGCTTACATCCAACAATTACCGGATCTAGCAGAATCACGTCACACAGTGCCACACTAATAGATAACATATTCACAAACATTATGGAAAATAATATCAGGAGTGGGCTTTTATTGAATGATATCAGTGACCACCTGCCGATTTTTGTTGTCTATCACTGTGATTATAGGAAGAAAAAGTATACCAAAAATATTAAATGTAAAAGAATAAGAACCGAAGAATCCATGTATTTACTGACAAAGGAATTATTAATACAAGATTGGAAGATAGTTTATGATGAAAATGATATAAATAAAGCATATGATAAATTTTTACAAATATTTCAATCATTGTACAATAAATACTGTCCTATAAAACAATACAGTGACAGACAACAACAAAAAATATTCCTTGGGTCACCAAGGGGTTAATAAATGCATGTAAAAAGAAGAATACATTATATAAACAATTCATTAAATGCAGAACTGAGCTGAGATCAAATATAAAAGATATAAAAATAAGCTTACTAATATAATGAGGACCTGTAAGAAAGAATATTACAACAGAATATTAGAGGATAACAAAAATAACTTAAGAGCAATATGGCAAGTACTCAATGGGATTATTAGTAATTGACCTAAGAATGCTAATTATCCAGAATATTTTATTGAAAATGGCAATTTGATAAATAATATGGAGGATGTGGTCAGTGGTTTCAATAAATTTTTTGTAAACGTCGGTCCTGAATTAGCAAAATCAATAGTGACAACAGAAACAAACAACAGTGGTTCTGTAAATGAAATAGAAGATAGAAATCCAAACACAATCTTTTTGGGTGCAGTTACTGAAAAGGAAATTATCGTGACTGTGAGTAAATTTAAGAACAAAAAAATCAACGGACTGGAATGAAATTGACATGACAATAGTGAAAAAAGTAATTGAAGGAATTGTTAAGCCACTCACCCACATCTGTAACCTGTCATTTCAAACTGGTAAATTTCCAGACAAAATGAAAATAGCAAAAGTAATACCTCTATACAAAACAGGAGACAGTCATTGCTTCACAAATTACAGGCCAGTCGACTTCCGGGAAGATGGCGGAGAGACATAACGCTTAAACAGAGAGCTCTCCCTAGCCGGATTAAAAATCATCGGTAAATGGCCAACTCGACATAAGCGGATCAATAAACTAAGGGATGAAAACACGAAGGAGCCGGGCACAAGGACAAAGGCAGGGTAAAATTAAAGAATTCCTCTCCAACAACGCAGGAAAAACCGCTGAACACGAGGCCCTAAAAAACGAGGTGTCTACAGCAGAGAAAATGGAAGACGCAAAACTCGATACCATGAACACTGGCATCGCCAGTTTGGGTAAAGAGTTGAGAGACTTCAAGCGGCAGCTACAGCAGGATTTAGCGGCTCTTAAGGAGGAGCTGAAAAAAGAGATTAAGGAGGAAATTATGGGCCTCCGAAGAGAAATGGAGCGCAAGCTAGCAGAAAACATGGAGGAGCTGCGCTCCCAGCGGGCGTGTATGACAGAAGCGCAGGCCCGAATATCGGAGCTGGAAGATTGGAAAAGCGAGGCAAACGAACAGCTACAGACCCTGACGGCACAAACGCAGAGGATGCAGGAGAAAATAAACGATTTGGAGAGCAGGTCCAGACGAAGCAATATACGCATCTTTGGAATTCCGGAGGGCATTGAAGGCAACTCGATGACGAAATTCATGGATCAGTTTTTAAAAAAAGAGCTGGAACTGCCCGGAGAAGCGGATCTGCAGATTCAACGAGCGCACAGAGCCCCGGCACAGAACCCGAAGCCAAACTCTCCACCCAGGTCAGTTGTGGTAAGTGTGTGTGTTAGGTTAATTGGCTGTTCTAAATTGTCCCTAGATATCTGTTTCCTATAGGCCCTTAGAATAGAGGGTTAGTATTAATGAAAGCGCTTTGAGTGGTCTTTGTGACTAGAAAAGCGCTATATAAGTGCAGGTTAGTTAGTTAGTTAGTAAACTTTGTGAAATATGACATAAAGGAAAGAATCCTGACACAAGCATGGAAAAAAAAGATACGAATCGGCGACAAACAGGTATTCTTTGACCATGACTACCCGACAGAAATTGTGCAGCAGCGGAAGAAATATGCCAACATTAAAAAACGCTGAAAGAGAAAAAAATTAGATTCCAAACGCCGCTAACGAAAATGAGGATTCATTGGGAGGACGGCGTAAGAACCTACAACACGGCCAGAGAGGCAGCGCGGGATATGATGAAGCGGGGCCTTGTGGTGAGCGTGCCGGAGGAAACGGCTGGAGCAGCAGCGGCCCTGAACGCATCACGACAGCCGGAGTGGAGACGAGTGAACGGCGGAAGAAGGGGGAGAGACGTGGCGCAGCGGGCCCAGGACAAACTACAAGGCTTTCAACTGAAAGCCTAGATCATAAAGATTAAGAAAGGCACAGAAGAAATGAAGGCCAAGAAGACAAGGTAAAAGAGAAACAGACGGCTAGGAGAGGTTTAAGTGATATTTGTTGGACATTTCTAGACTAATGACTATTACTTGGATAGTAACTAGAGGTCTAGGGAGGGCCCTTCACTCTGTGAGGACATTCCCTCCACCCACCAACAGGGACCAGTGGGCAGAAGAAAGGTCCAAAGTACGGAGGTCGAGATTTTTTAATGTGTTTTTATATAAATATGTGTTATTTTTGTTGTTAAAGGGGCTAGGAGCACAAGTTAAAAAAAATGGAAAAACATGAATATGGGTAAAAATCTTAAGATAATGACACTAAACGTGAATGGTCTGAACTCACCTGTTAAAAGGGAAAGAATAATAAGAGAATTCAAGAAGGAAAAAGCTGAAATTATATTTATGCAAGAGACACATTTGAGCAAGACAGAACATGTGAAACTAAAGAGATTTGGCTATAAGAACTCCTACTACAGTTCACTTAAGGGAGGAGCTAAAAGGGGGGTTATGATACTAATTTCAAACAAAATACAATTTGAAAGTGAACAGGAAATCCAGGATAAAGAAGGCAGGTATGTAATAATAAAGGGTAGCATAGATGGAATGCAGATCACATTAGTGAGCATCTATGCCCCACCAGAAAGTGACAAGGGTTTTTTTCAACATCTGTTTGATCTCATAGCAACACACAGTGAAGGAGTCCTAATTTGTGGAGGAGACTTAAATGCTGTCATGGATCATGAAGTTGATACAACAAGTGTTAAGAAGACAAAAAAACATGTAACAAAGTTCATAAGAACCTCACTGGCAGAAATGGGTATGGTAGACATATGGAGAGACCTGCACCCACTCGAAAAAGACTATACACATTATTCAGCAGTCCATAAAGTACACTCTAGAATAGATTACTTCCTTATGAATGAAGGTGACAGCCACAGGGTGAGAAATTGTTGGATTGGAGGGGCAGAAATATCAGATCATAATCCTATATACATGGAAATATATCTAAACAATAGAAAACGACAAACAACATGGAAACTTAATGTAGGACTGTTAAATGATGAGAAAATGAAAGAAAGAATAAAAATAAACATAAACGAGTATATCCAAGAGAATGACAATGAAGAAGTGGACCCAACAATACTATGGGACGCACTAAAAGCCGTGTTAAGAGGTAAATTAATTGTTGAAACAGGAAAAGCAAATAAGACTAAACTGGAAGCGTATGAACAAAGATGTGAGAGACTGAGGGAATTAGAACGTAAACATCAAAGCACAAATGATCCAAAAATATATCAAGAAATTAAAGAAGAAAAAACAAAGATAAAAGAAACACAAATGGATGAAATTGAAAGGAAAAATAGATATCTAAAGCAAAAATATTATGAAACGGGACCAAAAGCCACAAAACTGCTGGCAAAACGGTTAAGAAAACAACAAACAATGAATAATGTATATAAGATTAAAGACCCCACCACAAATAAAACCACAGTTAACCCAGAAAACATCGAAGAAATATTCCATAATTTCTACCAAGAACTATACTCGCAACCTGAAGAAACAAATACTAAAGATATTAAAAAATTTCTAGGCACATTGGACTTGCCATCAATAGGAAATCAACAAAATGAAAAGCTAACAGCAGAAATAACAACACAAGAGATTAGAGATGTGATTAAGTCACTTAAAAAGGTAAATCACCAGGTAGTGATGGATACCCATCTGAGTTTTACAAACTGTTTATAGAAGAACTCACGCCACAGCTCCTAAAGTCATTTAATTGGACGTTGAACAACAACAAAATACCTCCATCATGGAACGAAGCTATTATTTCAGTTATTTTAAAGCCAGGGAAAGATAGAGAACAATGCGGAAACTATAGACCAATCTCTTTATTAAATGTGGATTATAAAATATATACAACAATTATATGTAAACGAATAAAGACATTCTTGACGGAATTGATAGAAGATGATCAAACTGGTTTCATAGAGGGACGCCAAACACATGACAATATCAGGAGAACAATACATATAATTAACCAAATACATAAAGAAAAGAAAAGCGCAGTAATAATGAGTTTAGACGCAGAAAAAGCATTTGACAGGGTTAACTGGAAATTCCTATATAGTGTACTGGAGCGCTTTGGATTTAACGAAAAATCAGTACAATGCATAAGGACGCTGTATCAAGAACCTGTGGCAAGAATCAAGATAAATGGTAGCTTAACAGACAAAGTAAATATACAAAGATCAACTAGGCAGGGATGCTGCTTATCGCCCACCTTGTTTGCTCTGTTCATAGAGCCACTGGCTCAAGCAATACGACAAAATAAGAAATTAAAAGGTATAACAATAAAGGGGGCGGAACACAAGATTGGGCTATTTGCAGACGATATTATAGTTTACCTTGAACAACCAGATGAATCAATAATGGAAATGATGAACTTGATAGAAAATTTTGGAAAATTATCAGGATACAAGATAAACATAACAAAAACACAAATACTGACATTCCACTATAACCCTCTAAACCAGATAACTGATAAGATCAAACTAAACTGGAAACAAAAAGAAATAAAATACCTTGGAGTGAACATACCTAAAGATCTAAGCAAAATATATAAAGCAAACTATGATAGGTTGGAACAAGAAATAAAAAAAGATATTGATAGATGGTCAATCTTAAATATGGATCTGAATTCAAAAATTGAGACAGTCAAAATCAGCATACAACCTAGATTACTTTACCTCTTCCAGGCTCTACCAACAGAGATTCCAGATGCCCAATTCTCAAAGTGGGACAGGATGATATCGAGATTTGTTTGGGGAGGTAAAAAGCCAAGAGTGAAATATAAAACTCTCCAGATACCAAAAGAGAAAGGAGGCATGGGCCTACCGAGTCTAAAGGAATATTACTACTCAGCACAAATAAGATATATCATATGTTGGTGCGACGAGGGATATGAGGCAAAATGGAAAGAAATGGAAAAGGAAATTGAGGGACTCCCAGTACAAAGCATAATAGGAGATAAAGATGCATATAAGCAAATCAAACAAATAGACCCAATCACTAAATTTACTTTAGAACTGTGGTATAAAATAGTACAAAAGTATAATATAAAGGAAGACACAAAACTATTGAAATGGGTAGCATTTGACAGTCAGTTTGAACCGGCAAAACAAGATAGGGGATACAAAAATCTGGTGAACAAGGGAATCACAGCATGGGGCAATATCGGAAAAAAAGATCTCGGGAGCTTTGTAAACATCAGGAGAAAATTTAAACTAGAAAGATCGGAATTCTTCAGATATCTGCAGATGAGAGACTATTATATGAAGAAGATTAGGCATAACCTCCAAACAGATGTGAGCGAGATTATACAACTCATTTTAAGCTCATATACAGGAAATAAAATAAGAATTATTTCAAAGCTATATCAGAAACTTATGGCAAACAATCATACAAGTAACTATATAAAGGAGAAATGGGAGAAAGAGCTCAATTTAAACATAACAGAAGAAAGCTGGCAGGAAATATGGAAAACACAACACACAACAACAAATTCAAGGACATGGAGGGAATTTGGATGGAAAAACCTGATTCGCTTTTTCATTACACCACAGATTCAAGGAAAATATACAAATACCCAATCTATATGCTGGAGGGGATGTGGGGCTCAAAATGCAGACCACTCGCATATGTTTTGGAAATGCTGCAAAATATCATCATTCTGGAAATCTATACATGTGACAATACAGAGGATATTAGGATATAATATACCAATGAACTGTAACCTGATGTACTTATGTGATCTTAAAAGAGACAATGTTATACAGGCTGAGGACAGATATCTAGTTAAAATCTTGTTGGTTGCATGTAAAAAAACAATCACAAAAAAATGGCGATCAGAAATTCTTCCTGACCAAGAGCAATGGACTGACATTGTTGAGGACATACGTATGATGGAAAAACTAACATATCGACAAAGAATGCAAGAAGGACTATGGGAAAAAAAATGGCGGAAATGGACACACTACAAAGTGCAACAACGAGGCAGAAATTGAAAGAATAACCAAAGACGCTGGAAAAACCAGAAGAATTAAGAGATGGAAACTAAAAACTTGATGCTCCAACATTTGTCCCCCCCCCCCTTTTTCTTTTTCCTTACCCTAGCCCCTTTGTTTTTTAAATGTAGAATGTGATCTGAATGCATTATATATGATGAAAAATGAATAAAAATCTAAGTTACAGAAAAAAAAAAATTACAGGCCAGTCTCTTTACTCTCACAATTCTCCAAAATACTTGAAAAAAATCTTAACTAAGAGACTGGATGATTTCACTGAAAAACACAACCTCCTTACAGATAGCCAGTATGGTTATAGAGCAGATAAATCTACATCTTTGGCACTGATCGAACTTATAGAAGAAATTAATAGTTGTATAGATAAAAAAAAAAGAGGTTGCTGTAGGAGTATTTATAGATTTAAAGAAAGCTTTTGACACCATTGACCACAGAATACTACTAAGGAAACTGGAAAGGTATGGGATAAGAGGGGTAGGACTGAGTTGGGTGGAAAGTTATTTAAGTAACAGACAACAATTTGTACAAATTGGTGAGCACAAATCACCCTTCATGGACATCACTTGTGGTGTGCCCCAGGGGTCAGTTTTGGGACCCAAACTCTTTATTTTGTATATAAATGACATATGCCAAGTATCAAAAATTCTGAAATTTATTTTGTTTGCGGATGACACAAATATCCTTTGCACTGGTGAGAATTTGCAGCAGGTTTTAGAGGTGGTCACAACTGAAATGAAAAAGTTAACACAGTGGTTCAACAAAAATAAATTATCTCTAAATCTAAAAAAAACAAAGTTTATGTTGTTTGGAAATTATAAAATAAATCATGAAATAATGGTAACAATAGATGATACCAGAATAGAAACAGTACAGGAAAATAAGTTTCTGGGGGGTGACGCTAGACAATAAAATCTGCTGGAAACCTCACGTCAGTCACATCCGGGCCAAGTTAGTAAAATGTATAGGCATACTGGGGAAGACAAGACACATCTTGGACTATAAATCATTGGGCTTAATGTACAATTCACTGTTTTTACCTTATCTTAACTACTGTGTAGAAGTCTGGGGAAACACCTACAAGACCAACCTACAGTCAATATGCACATTACAAAAAAGAGCTATAAGGATAATAAATAATGTAGGATATAGAGACCATATCAATTCGTTGTTTTTAAAGTCACATGTCATAAAGTTAATCGATTTAGTTAAATTTAAGACAGCACAAGTAATGTACAGGGCAATTAATAATCAACTCCCAACTAATATACAAAAAATATTTTAAAAAAAAGAGACAATGATCATAATTTGAGAGGAGACTTAAACTTTACAAAACCCAAGATACGAACAACCAAGTAAAGTATGTGCATATCTGTCTGTGGGGTGGATTTGTGGAACAGTCTGGAGCCGGAACTGAAACTATGTACAAACAGAAATCAATTCAAAAAGAGGTATAAACATTATTTGCTGAAAGGATATATGTTAGAAGGGTAGTATTTATATGTACGATTCACTATGCTCACTCTGGGACATTATGGGACACTATGGAATGGTGGGTGGGACAGCACTGTGTATATCTGTGTTGTTTGAGGCTGGTTTTGATGTATGGACATCAATGTATGTTAGGATGGATGGGTGTTAATGTTGATATGTAAAAAATACAGTAAATTGTTTACTTGGGGTCTTAAAGGTAGTAATTTGTATATAATTCACATGGGTGTATTTATGGAAAAGAGGAGATGGAATTAATAAGTGTTCATGTCTTCCTTCTCCCTTTCGAACACTGTATACTGTTACTTTATTGCATTTGTCATTTGTTTTGTTTTTGTTATACTTTTTTGTTCGAAATAAAGTATCTATCCATCTATCTATCTATCTACCAGATCTTTCAACTTGAGAGCTTTTAATTTAAGAAAAAGTGGGTTTGTTGGTTCCCTGTAGGCAGCTTTGTTTATTATTCTAATAGCTCTCTTCTGAAGCATAAAGACTGGATATATGTTTGTTTTATATGTATTTCCCCATACTTCAGTACAATATGTCATGTATGGGAGTATTAATGAATGATACAAAGTACTGTATATAGTGTGGGTTGATTCAGCAAATATTTCACTCTGTAGTATTGCAATTGATTAAGATATTTTACCTTTAATATAATTAATATGTGACTTCCAACACAGTTTATTATCAATTATTACTCCAAGAAATTTAGTTTCGGATACCCTTTCAGTCTCTACACCATTTACACTGAGTTTAGATACTAAGTTGTTGTGATGGTTGTTAAAAACTATAAATTTTGTCTTACTTAAATTGAGCGTTAATTTGTTTGAATCAAACCACAGTTTAAGCTTTCCTAATTCCTTTCCGAGTGTATCCAAAAGTTGTTCTAAATTGCTCCCACTGCATAATAAATTAGTGTCATCGGCAATCAATATTAAATCCATTTTTTCCGAAACTTTACATATATCATTTATATACAGTGGGGTAAAAAAGTATTTAGTCAGCCACCAATTGTGCAAGTTAATGAAAATCAGACAATGCTTTTGAATTGTGGTTCAACAGAATTACTTTAAAAAACAAACTCATGAAACAGGCCTGGACAAAAATGATGGTACCCCTAGAAAAGATTGAAAATAATGTGACCATAGGGACATGTTCAACCAAGATTTGTCCTCTAATTAACATCACAGGTGTCTACAAACTTGTAATCAGTCAGTCGGCCTATTTAAAGGGTGACAAGTAGTCACTGTGCTGTTTGGTGACATGGTGTGTACCACACTAAACATGGACCAGAGGAAGCAAAGGAGAGAGTTGTCTCAGGAGATTAGAAAGAAAATTATAGACAAGCATGTTAAAGGTACAGGCTACAAAACCATCTCCAAGCAGCTTGTTGTTCCTGTGACTACAGTTGCACATATTCAGAAATTTAAGATCCACGGGACTGTAGCCACCTCCCTGGACGTGGCTGCAGGAGGAGACGGATGATACGAATGGTAACAAAAGAGCCCAGAACAACCTCTAAACACATTCATGGTGAACTCCAAGGTCAAGGTACAGTGGGGCAAAAAAGTATTTAGTCAGCCACCAATTGTGCAAGTTCTCCCACTTAAAAGATGAGAGAGGTCTCCAATTTTCATCATAGGTATACCTCAACTATGAGAGACAAAATGAGGAAAAAAAATCCAGAAAATCACATTGTCTGATTTTTAAAGAATTTATTGGCAAATTATGGTGGAAAAGAAGTGTTTGGTCACCTACAAACAAGCAAGATTTCTGGCTCTCACAGACCTGTAACTTCTTCTTTAAGAGGCTCCTCTGTCCTCCACTCATTACCTGTATTAATGGCACCTGTTTGAACTCATTATCAGTATAAAAGACACCTGTCCACAACCTCAAACAGTCAGACTCCAAACTCCACTATGGCCAAGACCAAAGAGCTGTCAAAGGACACCAGAAACAAAATTGTAGACCTTTACCAGGCTGGGAAGACTGAATCTGCAATAGGTAAGCAGCTTGGTGTGAAGAAATCAACTGTGGGAGCAATTATTAGAAAATGGAAGACATCCAAGACCACTGATAATCTCCCTCGATCTGGGGCTCCACGCAAGATCTCACCCCGTGGGGTCAAAATGATCACGAGAACGGTGAGCAAAAATCCCAGAACCACATGGGGGGGCCTAGAGAATGACCTGCAGAGAGCTGGGACCAAAGTAACAAAGGCTACTATCAGTAACACTACGCCGCTAGGGACTCAAATCCTGCAGTGCCAGATGTGTCCCCCTGCTTAAACCAGTACATGTCCAGGCCCGTCTGAAGTTTGCTAGAGAGCATTTGGATGATCCAGAAGAGGATTGGGAGAATGTCATATGGTCAGATGAAACCAAAATAGAACTTTTTGGTAAAAACTCAGCTTGTCGTGTTTGGAGGAGAAAGAACACCATACCTACTGTGAAGCATGGGGTTGGAAACATCATGCTTTGGGGCTGTTTTTCTGCAAAGGGACCAGGACGACTGATCCGTGTAAAGGAAAGAATGAATGGGGCCATGTATTGTGAGATTTTGAGTGAAAACCTCCTTCCATCAGCAAGGACATTGAAGATGAAACGTGGCTGGATCTTTCAGCATGACAATGATTCCAAACACACCACCCGGGCAACAAAGGAGTGGCTCCGTAAGAAGCATTTCAAGGTCCTGGAGTGGCCTAGCCAGTCTCCAGATCTCAACCCCATAGAAAATCTTTGGAGGGAGTTGAAAGTCCATGTTGCCTAGCGACAGCCCCAAAACATCACTGCTCTAGAGGAGATCTGCATGGAGGAATGGGCCAAAATACCAGCAACAGTGTGTGAAAACCTTGTGAAGACTTACAGAAAACGTTTGACCTCTGTCATTGCCAACAAAGGGTATATAACAAAGTATTGAGATGAACTTTTGTTATTGACCAAATACTTATTTTCCACCATAATTTGCAAATAAATTCTTTAAAAATCAGACATGATTTTCTGGATTTTTTTTTCTCATTTTGTCTCTCATAGTTGAGGTATACCTATGATGAAAATTGGAGACCTCTCTCATCTTTTAAGTGGGAGAACTTGCACAATTGGTGGCTGATTAAATACTTTTTTACCCCACTGTACATATTGAATAACAGTGGCCCCAAAACTGAACCCTGTGGGACTCCACAAGTAACCTTCAGTAACTGTGAGTTTTTGTTACCAACACATACATACTGATATCTATTCTTTAAGTAACTACATAACCAGGACAGTGCTACCCCCCAATACCACACTTTTGTAGTTTCTTTAATAATAAATTATGATCCACTGTATCAAATGCATTTTTAAGATCCAGGAATACCCCAACTGAATACTCTTTATTTTCAACGGCAGTTGATATTTTTTTCTATAAATTCCATTAGAGCAAATGCAGTTGTCCTCTTGTGTCTGAACCCATATTGCTGCTCACACAATAAATTATTCTTCAGTATGTAGTTGTCAATTCTCTCACAGAATATTTTTTCAAGTATCTTGGAAAATTGTGGCAATAGTGAAACTGGTCTATAGTTTGAGAATTCCCCTCTGTCACCCATCTTCTATATCGGAATTACTTTAGCTATTTTCATTGCATTGGGAAATATACCTGTTTGGAGAGACAGGTTACAGATATACGTCAGTGGTTTCACTAAGCATTTATTTCTGCTCATTTCGGGTCTGTTCGTTCAGGACAGCTTCGCTTTCACATCTTACACCCGAAATGAGCTTTTGGACATTGGATTACAAAATAACGATAACAATCTTTTTATTAGCAACCTACGTCTCATCCCTGAGCTCCGGAGAACACCAGACGCTCGGCAAGCTTCCCGGCCGACTGGAAGTGCTCGCAGGCGGCGTAGAGACCGTAAACAAAGGTGGGGGAAGCGCGGTGGGCTAAGAGCTAAGCTAAAGCTAACACCGCCCCGGCTTTCTCTACCCAGTATTTTCCTCGCTAATGTACGATCACTGGCGAACAAAATGGATGAGCTACGGCTTCGGATCACCAACAATAAGAGACTTATGAACTGCATTATCATGATTTTCACGGAAACATGGCTACACAGTGGAATACCCGACAATTGGGGAAGAGTCATTCATCCCCATTTGGACTGAGCAGTGGTGTCAGACAGGGCAGTATATTGTCCCCTATTCTATTTAATCTTTATATGGATGAGTTGTCAAAACAACTGAATGCCTGTAAAACTGGGTGTTTAATAGGGAATAAGTTAGTGAATCATTTTATGTATGCTGATGATCTAGTTATTGTCAGTCCAAGTAGTGCTGGTCTTCAGGAGTTATTAAGAGTGTGTACTGCTTATGGAGAGGAAAATGACATAAAATATAATACAAATAAGAGTTGTGTGCTGATTTGCTGCACTAAAGAAGATTTGTTAATGAAATTCCCTGTCTTTGAATTGGCAGGCAGGGAATTAATTGTCAGGGATAAAATTAAATATCTGGGACATTTTATTAATGATAGAATGACTGATGATGATATTTTCAGACAACGCTGCAAAATCTACATGCAAGCAAATATTCTTGCACGCAGGTTTGGTTTTTGTTCAGATGAGGTGAAACTGGTTCTTTTTAAAACCTATTGTACACCTTTATACACTGCTCATTTATGGATAAATTATAGGAAACAAAGTATGCAGAAATTACAGGTTGCTTACAATGATGCTTTAAGAATTTTACTTCAAAAGCCTCGATGGTGCAGTGCTTCTGAGTTATTTGTCTCATCACGTGTAAATACACTGCATGCAGTAATAAGGAATCTTATGTATAAATTCATCTGTCGGCTTGATGTATCTAGAAATGAAATCATTCAAGTCATGTCTAGCATTAAGCTCAGTTCTATTCGCTGTCAGTCACAGTTTAGAAGGCACTGGTACAGTAGTCTTTTTAAGTCTTTTTAAAGTCTGTACTGTCTTTGTACCTCTTTTAGTAGTTGTGTCTTATTGTTTTGTAACCTTTTTGCGTACCTGTGGTGGTCGTGAAGACGCATTTGACTTGAAAACATTATGAAAAAGTATTTCTTATTTTGGTAAATAATTTTTGCCAGCCATATACCACCAGACATATATTCAAATAGGACCTTGGCCATGGGCAGCCAATGAAAACTGTGGGCGCAGCCATGACACATGCGGATGTGACGTCACTTCGTTGATACTCAACAGTCAATGCTCCGCCTGTATGAGAGACTAGGGTGCTGTTGTGTTTTTATTCTATTATGGCTGAATTGTCGGACTCTGAGGAAGAATTTGTCCAACATGGCTACAGGTTTGAGCCAGAAAGGTCTTCCGAGGGTTAAAGTGACGAAGTGGTCCTCACACACAACGCAATTTCGTCTGAAATTATTCATCTGTGCCCTGTTTCCGCTCCCATCTTCTGACAAGGTGAGCTGGGTTTGGGTACACAAAAAAAGTGTTTCTTTGTTTTTTTCGCTTATTATTCAGACATCCAAAGACTTTACATTCCGCCATGTTGCGATATCCATATCGCATTGTATGTTTTTGTTTTTACAAGAGCACCAAGTGTCTGCTGCTCTGTGTATAGTTTTAGAATCATCTTCCGTGTTGCGGCAGTTACGAGATCAGATGAGACAAGCAGCTGAATTTAAGCATTTATTTATTTTCTACTCGTTTCAGTTCAGCATTTAATATGAACCCTGAGTTTGAAATAAACGTTTGAATTTTGGTCCTCACACAACGCAACGCGCTGTCTGCCGCTCTTTATAGCGAGGAGGGAGGAGCCGAATTAATCTGCCGTGTTGCGGCTGTTAACGACCTCAGATCAGACAATAGGACCCGCCGAATTTAAGCATTTATTTATTTATTTTCTACTCGTTTCAGTTCTGCATTTAATATGAACCCTGAGTTTGAAATAAACGTTTGAATTTGAATTTGAATATCCCCAAAGCCGCTGCACATCCGGGTACTCGAGGCTCAGCCAATACCGATCCAGATCGCGGTAGCCACGAAATTACGTCACAGGAAGCGTCCTGGAAGGCCATGTAGCCGCTAGTATGGCTGTACCCTTGTTTTGCTGACATAACTGAACCAGCACATCAGCAATGGATTTATATCAAATTGCTTTGAATGTGAATTTCAACTTAAACTTGAACTAGAACGTGAGACAGGGGCTCAATATAATATCTTTTTTTTCACGACCACCATAGGTACACTTTAACTGTTTTCAGCTGTCTTGTTTTATTTTATTTATTTTATTTTATTTTTGATGGCCCATGAGTCTGGAATAAAGTCTTTGATTGATTGAATGCTATCGAGCTAGCCGGCCTACACACTCTCCGGGCAGACAGAGCAGCTGATGACTCCGGTAAGACCAGAGGTGGGGGAGTGTGCATTTATATTAACAAGGCTTGGTGCAGGAACTCTGTCACTGTTGGGAGACACTGTTCAGCTAACCTGGAGTTTCTCATGGTTAAATGTAGATCTTTCTATCTGCCACGCGAGTTCACTTGTACCATCATAACAGCTGCTTGTAGAAGAGCTTGGAAGAACGAGGCGATGTGATATATAAACCAAAGTTTATTATCAGCTCCTCTAACAAGTCTCATCCTAGTGCAGCCGGAACACTTTCGGCTCTATGAACTTATACTTGCACATAACAAAAGACATGCATATCAAAAGCTGACATCCCTCATTATCTTAATCTCCCCCATTGTCTCCATACTCCTCATGGCCCTGGGGGGTGAGGGCAGCTCCTCTGGTCTCCACCGCAGTGTCTGGGAACGTCTTTGTTCTTCACTGGCGGTTGAGAGTCTTTGTCCTTTCTGAGGTGTGAAGTCGCCTTACATTTGTAATCACCAAACATTCCCACATGCTTCAACATATGTAGGTTATGGAATATATGATTAATATAGCCCACAGCCCCCCCCCCCAAACGACTAAGAAAAGGACAATAGAAAAATTCACAGTTTAAGATAATTACTATGACATACTAACTGCTACACCTCTTGCCACAGAAGAAACTTTCCAGCAGCCATGCTCCTAAGAGAGTTCAGTGGTAATCATAACAGCATAGTAAAATCACAAGTCAGTCCTAAACTGTTACAGCACAATTAGTGAACAACTGTTGAGTAGTTTGCATCAGTCCCTGTGCTGTCTGGGTTTTAATCTTCTCCCGAATCTGCTGTGAGTCCGCTTGGGCGTCCTGCTGGGACCTTCCTGTAAGGAATCTGCAGCTTGGGGAGGAGAGTGATTATTTGTTCCCTGCAGGGGAGCTGAGTCTTTTCTCTTGGGGGGTCTACCCCGCCGAGGTGCTCTCGCCAACCGTGCAGGCTCGTCTCTCAACAAGAAGGCAGGTTTAAGTCCGTCAATGCTGACTGTGCTTGATTTTGGGGATAGAAAAGAAACAAAGTGTTTATCACCAGGTTCCAGCACTCTGAATGGCCCATCGTATGGTGGGCGGAAAGTTGGTTTTAAAGCTTCATGCCTAACAAAAACGAATTCAGCGTTTTTTAGAGCTTGGGGGACAAAAACCCGTGGAAAAGAGTGATGTGCCGGTCCGGGGAGAGAGTCCGGTCCGTTGCTGCCTAAAAACCTCGGGGCTGGAAGATGCCCTGGCTCTGGGTTCTCTGGTAAAAATTCACCTGGGAGCCTGAGAGGTTGTGCAAAAACTAATTATGCTGGGGAGGCGTCTAGATCCTCTTTGGGCGCAGCACGCAACCCCAATAAAACCCAGGGAAGTTTATTTACCCAATTTGTATCTGTTAGTGAGGCTCTGAGGGCGGCCTTTAAAGATCTGTGAAAACGCTCGCATAACCCATTAGCTTGAGGGTGATAAGCGGTGGTGCGGTGAATTGTCGCCCCTAAGCTGCTGGACATGGCTGACCAAAGCTCCGAGACAAATTGAAGCCCCCTATCGGACGTGATGTCCGATGGGACGCCGAAACGTGCCACCCAGTTTGTCAAAAAAACGCGAGCGACTTCCTCCGCTGTGGTTAACGCCAGAGGGACTGCTTCTGGCCAGCGCGTGGTGCGGTCTGTCATTGTTAACAGGTGTGTGAAACCTTGGGAGGAAGGTAGTGGTCCCACGAGGTCAACATGAACGTGGTCGAACCTTCTAGCAGGGATTGGAAAAGGCTCCAGAGGGGCTTTTGTGTGTTTGTGTATTTTGGCGCGCTGACAAGAAATGCAAGTTTTTGCCCATTCTTTTACGTTTTTGCGCAGGCCAGGCCACACAAACTTTTCGGCGACCATTTTAACCGAGGCGTGCACACCTGGGTGCGCGAGGGAGTGAATTGCGTCGAAAATACGGCGGCGCCATGTAGCTGGGACTAACGGGCGAGGTCGGCCGTTTGAGATATCGCATATTAGGGGGGGGCACGCCGTCGCGTAAACCCCTTTCCTCCAGCCTTAACCCTGTTGGTCCAGACAAGAGTGCGCGCACGTCCGCGTCACTGCTTTGTTCCTCTGCCATGGCTGCATAATCTATCCCTGCATGGATTGGGGCCGCGTATGTGTCCGCGTTGGTGAAGAGTTCCGCGGCTGAGGTAGTATAATCTGTCTCCTCGCGCTCTGACGATGTCACAGCGCGAGAGCGGCAGTCTGCTACCACGTTAAGTTTGCCTGCCACATGTTGAATGTCTGTGGTGAACTCTGAAATCGCAGCCAGCTGTCTTTGTTGCCTGCCTGACCACGGTTCGGAAATTTTAGCCATAGCAAAGGTGAGTGGTTTGTGGTCTACAAAAGTCGTGAAACTCCACCCTTCTAACCAGAACTGGAAGTGGCGGATGGATAAATGAAGCGCTAGCAGCTCCCTGTCAAAAGTGCTGTATTTACGCTCGGTTTGGTTTAGCGATTTGCTGAAGAATGCCAAAGGTTGCCAGATTCCGCTGACATGTTGTTCTACAACTGCCCCTATAGCCAGGTCTGAAGCATCGGTGGTTAGCGCAATGCGGGCCGAGGGATCGGGGTGAACCAACAATGTGGCATTAGCTAGGGCGCTTTTTACTTCCGCGAAGGTGTGTTCGCGCTCCAGGGTCCATTCGACCGCGTTGGAAGCTTTCTGTTTTCTGAGCGCGTCATATAGGGGCTGCATGAGCTGAGCTGCGTGGGGGAGGAAACGGTTGTAAAAATTAACCATTCCTAAAAATTCTTGCAGCGATTTGACCGTTTGTGGCCGTGGGAAACTTTTTATCGCGTGAACTTTGTCTGGAAGTGGGACTGCCCCCTTCGGAGAAACTCTGTGTCCTAAAAAATCAATTTGTGACACACCGAATTTGCATTTGGCTGGATTGATTATTAACCCGTGCTCTTCTAGCCTCTGAAAAACCAAGGTGAGATGCTGCTCGTGTTCTTCCTCAGACGGGCTGGCTACCAGCATGTCGTCGAGGTAGACGAAAACAAAAGGGAGGTCGCGTAATACTGCGTCCATCATCCGCTGAAAGGTTTGAGCCGTGCCTTTGAGGCCGAAAGGCATCCGCAAAAATTCAAAAAGGCCGAAAGGGGTTATTACAGCTGTTTTAGGAATGTCCTCTGCTCGAACTGGGACTTGATGATAACCGCGGACCAGGTCTATTTTTGAAAAAATGCGCGCACCCGCCAGATGTAGTGAAAAATCCTGAATGTGAGGAATTGGGTAGCGGTCATGCGCTGTCGCATTGTTTAATCTGCGGTAATCGCCGCACGGTCTCCAAGAACCGTCGGATTTCGGAACCATGTGAAGTGGTGAGGCCCAAGGGCTTTTCGAGCGTCTAATAATGCCTAATTTTTCAAGGGTGGTAAACTCGTCCCGAGCTATGGCGAGCTTGGCCGCGTCTAAGCGCCGAGCTTTGGCAAATACGGGTGGGCCCGTTGTGGGAATAAAATGTTCAACCCCGTGTTTAGCCACTGTGGCTGAGAATTTGGGAATTGTGAGTGCTGGAAATTGGGTGAGGAGTTGATCAAACTTACCTCCTGCTGTGGTGACGCTAGCCTGCACAGGTGGTGGAGAAAGTCGGGCTGAGCAGGGAATAGAAGCAAAGGACAGTGCATTAACCAAGCGCCTGTTCACTAGATCAACTAATAACCCATGTGCACACAAAAAATCTGCGACCAACAAGTTAAAACTCACCGCCGCTACAACAAATGTCCATCTGTAGTTGCGGCCGTGGATGCAGAGGTGCAGGCTCTTTTCACCAAAAGTGTCGATGATGGAGCCGTTGGCTGCCACCGCTCCATTGCCCCGGGGGCCCATGGCCCGGTCTGCTTGGGAGGGCATGACAAAACTTAGTTGAGCTCCCGTGTCGATAAGGAACCGCTTGCCGGTGTGTCCGTCCGTCACATATAAAAGCTTGCTTTTTTCGCCAAGAACCGCCACTGTTAACGGCCCTCGGCTTCGGCGTTTTCCGGAAATTGTGAATTTGCAGGGGGGAACGCATTTGTAAGCCTTCTCGGCGAAGCGGTGGTGGTACTAACAAACGTCGCTCCGTCTGTTGCGTCCTGGGCATGTCGCTGTCACCGCGGGCTGGCTCTGCTCAGTTATTTGTGGCTCCTCGTGGCTCCAGACATCAGTGTTGAGGTCTGCGGATGCTGCTGTGGGTGTCTGCTCCTTGCAGGCGTTGACGAGCCGTTGAGCTTCGTGAGCTAGCGTGCGGAAGTCTTGCTGGGTGCTGCATCGCATGTTGGCCAGCGTCCCTCTCATGTGTGGCGGCAGCGTACTGAGGAATATGAAATGGAAGAGGAAGTTGTCATTGTCCTCTTCTTTAAGTTGCAGCAAGTCCTCCATGAGGGCCTTGGGTCTGCATCCTCTGTGGCCGTAGACCGCCAAGATCCTCTCGGCTCTCTCCTCGGCTGAGGGGACGTAATTTGCCACGATGGTCGCTTTCAGTTCTTCATATTTGTCCTGGGCCGGCGGCCGCTGGATTATGATCCGCGTACATCTCGAAGTGGCGGCGTTGAGTTTGGCGACGATGTGATAGAACTTTGTATCGTCAGCCATGATGTCCGCAAGTGCAAACTGGGCTTCAGCTTGCTGAAACCACGAGGCAGGGTCCTCTTGCCAGAAGTCCGGCAGGTTGACGGTGACGGCGTTTGTGTAGACCGTCACTGATGTGTCCGCAGGGTGAGAGTGCCTTGCTTCGGCTCTCTCAGCGGCGCTGGTGCTCGGTTGAGCCCTCTCTATCACTTCTGCCGTGGGGGAACGTTGTCCATCTGTTCCCCTGTCTGCATGGGCACCGGCGTCTGCCTGGGTCGCCACAGATGAGTCGATCGCGGGGGAATGCCTCTGGTCCATTCTCGCATAAGGGTCACCAGTGTAGAAGAGCTTGGAAGAACGAGGCGATGTGATATATAAACCAAAGTTTATTATCAGCTCCTCTAACAAGTCTCATCCTAGTGCAGCAGCAGAAGAAGGAAAAAGAGGCCGGAACACTTTCGGCTCTATGAACTTATACTTGCACATAACAAAAGACATGCATATCAAAAGCAGACATCCCTCATTATCTTAATCTCCCCCATTGTCTCCGTACTCCTCCTCATGGCCCTGGGAGGTGAGGGCAGCTCCTCCGGTCTCCACCGCAGTGTCTGGGAACGTCTTTGTTCTTCACTGGCGGTTGAGAGTCTTTGTCCTTTCTGAGGTGTGAAGTCGCCTTACATATGTAATCACCAAACATTCCCACATGCTTCAACATATGTAGGTTATGGAATATATGATTAATATAGCCCACACTGCTTATATTTCTCCGGATGCTAATGCTAAGCTTGCTATGAAAGAACTGCATGCAGCTATTAGCAAACAACAAACTGCACACCCACAGGCAGCATTTATTGTGGTGGGTGATTTTAACCACTCTAACCTCAAGACAGTGCTTCCTAAATTCTACCAGCATGTCTCCTGTCACACAAGAGGGGACAAAACATTGGACCATGTTTACACCAATATTGTGGGAGCCTACACAGCAACTCCCCTCCCCCACCTGGGTCAGTCTGATCACTTATCTTTGTTCCTTACCCCCAAGTATGTACCGCTCATCAACCGGGTGAAGCCATCAGTGAGGACCATCAAAGTGTGGCCAGAGGGGGTTGACTCTGTACTCCAGGAAAAGTTTAGGAACACAGACTGGAGTATGTTCACCTCTCAGGCTACCTGTGGCTCCCATATAAACATCGACTCTTACACCCACTCAGTCCTGGACCATATCAACACCATTATTGACAGTGTCACCATGGAAAGACAGATCACCACGTACCCAAATCAGAAGCCGTGGATGAACAGAGAAGTGCGGCTTCTGCTAAAGGCACGTAACAATGCCTTTAGATCTGGTGACGCACAGGCCTACAGTTCATCCAGGGCAGATCTGAAGAGGGGCATCAAGAAGGCCAAGCACAGCTACAACCTGAAGGTGGAGGAACATTTTGGGGACTCTGATCCCCGACGCATGTGGCAGGGCATTCAAGCTATCTCTGATTATAAGCCCAGCAACTCCATACCTATAGCCATGACTGTGTCCTTTCTCAATGAGCTAAATGACTTCTATGCTCATTTTGACAAGGACAATAACGAAAAGAACATCAATTTCCCACCCTCTGACGACTTCCACCACCTCACACTCACCCACACCGACGTCCGTAACGCACTGAGTCATGTCAACGTACGTAAGGCTGCTGGCCCTGACGGCATTCCTGGACGTGTGCTGAGGGCATGCGCTGAGCAGCTGGCAGGGGTCTTCACGGACATCTTCAACCTGGCCCAGGCCGTGGTACCAGCATGCTTCAAGACCACTTCTATAGTACCAGTGCCGAAACATTCAACACCATCGTGCCTAAATGACTATCACCCTGTGGCACTGATGCCCATAGTCATGAAGTGCTTTGAGCGACTGGTCTTGGCACAGCTCAAAAAATGCCTGCCCCCTACACTGGACCCTCACCAGTTTGCCTACCGGAGCAACAGGAGTACAGAGGATGCGGTTTCTACAGCGCTGCACTATGTACTCTCACACCTGGATGACAAGAACACCTAAGCAAGAATGCTGTTTGTTGACTTCAGCTCAGCATTCAACAGTTATCCCCTCCAAGTTGATCACTAAACTTGGGGACCTGGGAATCAGTACCTCCACCTGCAACTGGATCATGGATTTTCTGACCAACAGACCCCAGCATGTTAGGTCAGGCCCCAACCGTTCTTCCGTCATCACACTCAACACTGGTGTACCACAGGGCTGTGTGCTCAGCCCATTCCTCTACTCCCTCTTCACCCATGACTGCAGGCCTATGTATGGATCCAATTCCATCATAAAGTTCGCAGATGACACCACGGTGATCGGACTCATCAGGGACAACGATGAGTCAGATTACAGGGCAGAGGTTGAGCACTTGGCTACTTGGTGCGCTGACAATAACCTGCTCCTTAACACGAGCAAAACCAAAGAGCTCATAGTGGACTACAGGAAGGAGAGGGGAGAGACACATGACCCCATCCATATCAATGGCATAGCTGTTGAACGTGTCCCCAGCTTCAAATTCCTGGGGACCCACATCTCAGAGGACCTGTCCTGGTCAGTTAACACCACCAGCCTGATCAAGAAGGCTCATCAGCGCCTCTTCTTCTTGAGGACACTGAAGAAGAACCATCTGTCAACTGACATCCTGGGCAACTTCTACCACTGCGTGATAGAGAGTACCCTGACCAACTGTGTCACAGTCTGGTATAGGAGCTGCTCTGTCGCTGACCGTAAGGCGCTGCAGCGGGTGGTGAAAACCGCCCAACGCATCACAGGGACTCCACTTCCAGTTATAGAGGACGTCTACAGGAAAAGATGTCTGCGCCGGGCACGCAGCATTCTTAGGGACTCCAACCATCCTGATCATGGACTGTTCCAGCTTCTCCCCTCCGGAAGGCGTTTCAGAAGCCTTCGGACTAGAACCAGCAGGTTTAGGAACAGTTTCTTTCCAACAGCTGTCACATTATTGAACTTAGTTCTCCGCTGACTCTCTTACCATCATCTCTTACCATCCTCACCTGTACATAACTGCCCATCTAACTTATTGTACATTATTTGCACATAACAGTACTCTTAACTTTCTGCACTGCTGCATATATTTGCTTAAATTGCACATACTGTCAATTACTGTATATACTGCACTGCTGTCCTTTGCACTTCTGATTGGATGCTAAACTGTGTTTCGTTACCTTGTATTCATACATGTGTAATGACAATAAAGTTGAATCTAATCTAATCTAATAATAGTTTTGACTAAGAGCATGTCAATACCATCACAGTCCGTAGATGTTTTACTTTTAAACAATTTAACAATTTCAATGACCTCTCTCTCATCAGTGTTCTTTATGAAAATGGAGTCTTTTATAGCAGTGTTTTTGCTTATTGTATCACCTGTAGGGAATGCATTAGAAGCAGAAAGGAAGAAGACATTATTTCAAGAATGAGGTTTGGGCATACAGAATTAAATCGTACATTATAACTAGTGCATGCTCGTAGAAAGCAAGTATTCCTGTCTGAAACAGGTAGCCCAATCCGGCTTTATAGGCCCAAATGTAGGCTATGTTTGAAAGTGGAATCCAGAGGTGCAGCCTATATGTAGGCAATCACACATGTTAGACTTTGACAAATATGAAAGGGACTGAACTGTGATTTATTTGATTGTGTGAATATTAATTACAAAATAATTTAAAATGAATGGGACATCTAATATTAGCCACTGTTTAAGAACCACTTTTTATTTTTTTGTCAGATCACTTATTTGTGTGATCTTTTATGAGTTATATTCATAGTAGTGTATTTGCACTTTGGGGAATGGGAGTTGTTCAGTCATCATTATAATTTAGTTTAGAAAAACACACAGATTTCATGCATTTATAGATAGATAAAGAAAACATGCTACAGGAAACTGATTATTGTGGGTTGCTAGAAACCGCATGTTTTCATACAGTGTTCCAAGTACTGTACATACAGACAAAAGCTCAAAACAGCACTGCAGAGAAATCGGATTAATCAAAACTTTAGGGATCTATTACTGAAAATTTCAGGGGATGTAGTTTTTAGGGCCATTTTTATATTTTTGGACAACATTGGGCTAGTAAAGAGAATATGATATAGTGGGTAGTGTGGAGCCTATTCTATTCCACACTGCAGAAGGTGGCAGAAATGCACCTACAAGCTGTTTGCCATCCACCATTAAACAATACAAGAGAAGACAAAGAAGGTGTCACGCAAGAAACATCTCACGATGGTTAAAAGCAAAGAGCTGTCTCAAGACCTTCACAACCTTATTGTTGCAAAGCATATTGATGGCATTGGTTACAGAAGGATTTCTAAACTTCTGAATGTCCCAGTGAGCACTGTTGGGGCCATAATCCAGAAGTGGAAAGAACATCATGTCACCATAAACTGGCCACAACCAGGTGCTCCTCACAAGATTTCTGACAGAGGAGAGAAAATAATTATCCAACGAGCTTTTCCAAGAGCTGAGGACCACTTGTGGAGAGATTCAGAAAGACCTGGTACAACCATTTCAAAGAAAACAATAAGTAATCTACTCAACCATAATGGACCTGTTTGCACACTCACCATGCAAGACTCCATTGCTGAAGGAAAAGCACGTTGAAGCTCGTTTAAAGTTTGCGACACAACATTTGGACAAGCCTGTTAAATACTGGGAGAATATAGTCCTGTCAGATGAGACCAAAATTGAACTCTTTGGAGGCCATAATACACACCATGTTTGGAGGAGAAACGGCACTGCACATCAGCCCAAAAACACCATACCAGGAGAGGTGGTAACACCATGGCGTGAGGCAGTTTTTCAGCATGTGGTACTGGCAAACTTCATATAATTGAAGGAAGGATGAATGGAAAAGTGTACCGAGACATTCTTGATAAAATCAGCTGATGAAGCTGAAACGATGGTGGACATTTCAGCAAAACTCTGATCCCAAACACAGAAACTTTCAATTGGTTTTGGAGAAAAACATCAAAGCTGCTAGAATGCCCCAGCCAGTCACCTCACCTGAATCCAAATGAAAATCTATGGAAAGAACTGAAGATCATAGTTGATAGAAGAGGCCCAGATTTGAAGACTTTGTGGAAGAATGGGCCGAAATCACACCTAAGCAATGCATGTGACTAATTTCTCCATACAGGAGGCGTCTTGAAGCTTCATTACCAAAAACAAAGGCTTTTGTATGAAGTATTAAATAACTTTCAGTAAGCATGTTCACTATTTTTTTCCCTGTGTCATTTCACATTATTACACATAATTTATGGACATCTTTTTTATTTCTTTGTATGTATGGATTAGTTGGGTTGTTACCAACATCTGGTGAAAATTTCATGTTGTAGTGAGATGTTCAGTACTTATTTTACCCACTGTACATCTGTATGGTGTGAGGATTTATAGCATTTAGCACATTCAGTATTTTTAATTTACCATCTGTGTGTTTATATCACATTTCTCTATCCAAGTGTCAGCAGCTCTATGGAGGAAGTGAGGATTCACCATGACATTCCTGTGCAGTGGCAGACAACATTTCCTACTTTCCTCAACATAGAACCAGTGCTGCAATATCAGTACCATAGTGGTCACAAAGCCCCAAATTCTTTCACCCCAGCAACACTTGAATATCCTGATGCAATTACCAACCAGCTGTCTTCCTCAGAAAGAGAAGTTGATGAGGAATACATTGATGTTGTCGGACTGTTGTAGATGATGTTAAGCACAGATAAAGTGAGACCTGGCAGTGAAATATAATTGTTCTGATCTAAACTGAATAATATCTAATAAAAAGTTCTGTTGTTGTACTCGTTGGTCACTTATTGTTACGCATTCAGAATACTCCAGTACAAAATATAATGTTCCTTTTTTTGTTGGGATTCCACTGTTTGAAGAATTAAAAAGTTGGTGCAAGAAAACATTAAAGCCAAATGACTACAAGCACTGTATTGTTTTAGTATGTAAAAAACAGTGTACATTATAGTTCGCTTTTCTAGTTCTTAAACATGGTTCCATCCCCTACCAACAAGCGAAAATGTACACATAATTTATATTGCACCTTTCATTTAAGCAAATTATTTAAGCCACATAATTGGTCTTCTTGTATTTAATACAAGAATAACAGAGTCAGATAGATATTCTTATTAGTAATGACACAAGTGTCAAAATCGAGCAACGCCTCACTGTAGTGTGTAAACTGTTTCTCTGTAAAGCTTGAAAGTAAAATTTTATTTAGACTGTGATGAACTGGACAGCTTCCCAGCATGCCTCTCACCCAAAGACACCAGGAAAGACAGAAGTCTTTTTTGTAAAAAAAAAAAAAAAAAAAAAAAAGAAATCAAGGAAAAGAGAGGATCTGTTAAAATATTCAAACAGTTTCTTCATGATTTTAGATATCTGTACCACTATTTTTTTGGCTCATCTATATTGGGCATCTTCCAGAAAAGCATAAAGTGCCTGGGAATCTGTCCAGAAACACTGCAGTGATTTGGTAAAGGTTAATGGTGGTTGTTAAAACTGGGCATTACTTCTTTTGATGATGCTGTTGAAATGAACCTGAATGCACTTGTTTAACTGATATTTTTGGTTGCATGTTCTTTGTAAACGGCAGTAGTTTTCCACTGTTATGCTCAAGTTAGTAGTGTAGGCAGAAGGTTTTCTCTATTAAAATTACTCTTATTTTGTGATTATTACTAAAGTATGCAGTAGGTGTAGTTGCTTGAAATAAGGAAGAAGCTGTATTCCCAAAAGTGAGGAACTTTGAACATGTTAAAATGTTCTGATGTAGATTCTGCTATGACTGTTCTTCTCAGGTGTAACCATGGAGATGGGGGCAGGAGGTGTACTGTGAGCTGTGTTTACATTCACACTATTAAAATAATTATAATTGCATTTCTGGAGTTACCTGATTCTTCCAGTAGTCATGTAAACAGCATACACTGATTTTCTTTATCAGATAAAGGTCATTATCAGATTATGAGAACTCAGATAAACACACCTATGTAATTTATTGCCCAGTAATCTGTTCAATGCATGCAATCACTTCAAATCTGATTATTCCCATCAGCACCCTTTCTGGCTATAAAGCAGAATACCTAAATGCAATGATCTCCCTCAGCCACTTAGGGGTACAAAACTGACAAGTTCACCCTCAGTGTTTTTTGAGGGAGAATTAAAATTGCTTTCAATGTTTTTTTCTTGTAAATTTTTACCTTTTTTATGCAGACATCACTTTTTTCCTGGTAATTTTAAGCTAATTTGCAACTTTTGTACATTTGAATTTATCATAAATTTGTGACTTTTTCCTTATAAATTGTTACTTTTTCCTCAAATTTGACTTTTTTCTTATAAATTTGCAACTTTTTTCTCATAGATTTGCGACCGTTTTCATGCAGACTTGCCATTTTTTCCTGTAAATTGACAATTTTTCACTCAAATCTAATTTTTTTTTCTTGAATATTTGCAAAGTTTTCATGTAAATTCACTACGTTTTTGTCATCCATCCATCCATCCATCTTCTTCCACTTAATCCTTTTCGGGTCGCGGGTGGCTGTCATAGATTTGCAAAAAATTTTTCTTGCATATTTCTGACTTTTTTCTTGTAAATTTGCAACTTTCACATGGATGCTGGTCAAATATTTGTTCTATGTAATAGTTTAGTTTTTCTGTTCATCTCGAGATCCAAGTTTATTAGGCTGGCAACCAGAATAGACACACACACAACATGCCACTTGATTTTTTTTTTTTCTAACCTTTAGAATGTCCTGAACATGAAATTGAGTGGTAACAGTAAAATAACTTATTCCCACTACTTCTAATGGCATGATTTTTAATAGGACCCCACAAAACTAGTTTTGCGCTTTTGAATTTGGCTGTAATTGCTGTTTTTGTCAAAGCCACTGCACTACCTGCAGTGGATATAAAAAGTTATACATACCTGTAATATGAGGTTTTTGTGATGTAAAAAAAAATTAGACCAAGATAAATCACTTCAAAACTTTTTCCACCATTAATGTGACCTATAACCTTTAATCCAATTGAGAAACACACTGAAATCTTTTAAGGGGAAAAATAAAAAACTTACAATAACCCGGTTACATAAATAGGCACTAACGTACGTCAACTTAACTTTGTTGCAGCACCTTTGTGTAACCCTTACGAACCTAGCAACTGGTCTACACTTAATTATTTCCCTTACCTAATTAACATAAGGCAAGGGTTACAATAAGAAGGAACGTCTCCTCTAGATTTGGGAGAGCGTAAGAGTCCTTTCTTGTTTGCAAATTGAGTTTGCGAAAGTCTATACATAGGCGCACATCATTGTTTCGTTTCCTCACCACAACAATGGGGGACGAGTAGGGAGACTGGGACTCTCTAATCACACCTGCAGCGAGCAGCTCTTGAAGGTGTTTACGCACTGCCTCAAGGTCTTGGGGGTGTATAGGGCGTGCATGGTGCTTAAAGGGAGTCGGATCATGAAGACTGATGGAGTGTTTCACTTTGCTCGTACACCCAAAGTCCAAATCATGGAAAGTGAATACTTCCGGGATGTCATTTAGTTGTTTGGTTATTCGCTCTTTCCACTCCTGTGGAATCCGTGAATCATCAAAGTTGAAACTCAGTTGTGTCTTGTTTGCGGCCAACTCATTTGCACTGACGACATTGTGCTGGGACAGGATACAATGGAAAGCTCCCAGTTCTGCTATGACACACGTGGACGGCATTGTGACATCTTGCTCTGTTTCGTTCGTAATCATTACAGGCACTTTGTGTGGAGCTCAGGAAGGAAGTGTTATCAGGCAAGTTTTAACACAAAGGCCACCCGGTAAGGAAGACTGAGAGGGGTGTTCCACTATAGCACAGGTGTCTGAGGTACAGTGAACGTTGGCAGACCCCTCTAAAACTACAGTTTTACCTGCAGGGACTACAGCTGGGGCTTTGCCTGACAAGGTAACTAATCCAATGTTCCCATCTTTGTTCTTTGTATGTCTTAGTTCGAGAGTTTTCAACAGTGTCCTAAAACCGTAAGAGCTAGGTAAGTGATCAGGAGTCTTCATGTCTAAATACTTTCCATAAAGAACATCAAGTGTGTTTGTTCCCACTAACACTGGTGTCTGACTATTAGGATTGGCATCTGGAACGACGAAAGCTAAGGTCGGTATGTCAATCTCTGTGCATAAGAAGTCTTTTGGAAAGGTAATACACATCTCTATATAACCTAAATAGGGAACGGGCTGACCTGCAGCGCCCTCTACTTCTAAAAGGTCATAGAGTGGTCTAAGGTTTTGATCGGGAAAGTTCTGTTTGTAAAACGACTCGGTGACTGTAGTCACTTGTGACCCTGAGTCAAGAAGACAATGCACATTAACATCAGAAATGCTAACTACAGCTGTGCATTTGGAGCCAACTAACCCTTTTGGTAGGCTATACTTAGGTGGGTTAGTAACAGATTGCTTAAGGCTAGCGCGTTGCTTGTACTTAGTGGGACATGTCTGTCTGGCTACAGTCTCCATTTGCCCCGTAATAGAGACTGTTCTTAGTTTAACCCGGTCTTTATTAGCTGTGGGCTTTCTAGACCCCCATCTCTTTTGTTTCTCTTTAAACAGCTTACGCTTTTCAGTAACTAGAGCTGGGTTGGGTTTGTTTTCGCAGTTCGGCTTGATGTGGCCATCCTCTCCACATTGGAAACAGTACCACGGTTTGGGTGGCGTACTTCGAGTTCTTACCATTTGTTCTGTGGGTTCGTCACTTTATTCGGCTTTCGTTTCTCTTTTGGCTTTGTACTGGGTGTACTTTTTGAGTTTTGGGCTTTTGGTTTTGCAGTTAGTTTTGCTAGTTGATTTTGAATTTCTGCAACTTGTTTTGAGAGTTCTTGAATTGAGTTTACCGTGATTCTGTCCTCATTTTCATCTGAACTACATTGCACAGTTTGCACGTGGGATGTCACTTTTTGTTTTGAACTGCTCAAATGTTGTCTCATTCTCAAAGTTTTGGCAGCATTTTGGTCTTCTTCAGTACGTTGCAAGAGAAGCAAATCAGGAAAAGTTGGAGGATTTGTTCGTTTTTGTTTTAACTGGAGTGCAGTTAAAAGGGAATCATCCCAACAACCTTGACAAAACTGTGTGACAAGCAGCCTATCAAAATCCTGGCTTGAAGCACTACCACGCTTCACAGTGTGAGTCAAAGCTACTTGAAGACGTTGTAGATATGATAAGGGTTTCTCACCTGTGTTTTGGAAGGTGTCAATAAACTTGGCGTAAAGCTCTCCGCCATCTTGAACTGTACCATAAGCAGAATCTAACAGCTGAAGGTATTCTGATGGTGAGCTGTTGGTGTTCAAGTACTTGACTACATCAGCTGCTGGGGGTAAAAGACACTCAATGATCTTTCGGGATTGTTGCAATTTGGACATAGCAGAATCAGTCAAGATTAATTCTACACTGGAGCGCCAAGTATCATAATCTAGCTCATAAGTTGGTCGGAGGTCTTTGCCAGAAAAAGCTCAGAGCTTTTGTGAAAACGGCTGCACGGAAAAATCTTCCCTTTTCACAATGTGCTCAACTACCACACGTTGCACTTCTGGGGGATTTAAATTATGTGCAGAAATGGTGGGCATACTTCGAGCTGGGGTGCTTGTAGTGTGATTTGACTGGTTAGTTGGTTGTGCACCTTGAATACTGGACTCAGCTGCAGAAGGCTGAGGTTGAGGTTCATCTAAGAAAGCTTCAGGTAAGTTGTCAGGTAACTTAACTTGCTCTGATTGATCATTTTCAGATTCTTTGATTGCCTCAAAAATCTGTAACATCCCGTCTTTCAGGACATCTGCAAAATCTCTGCCACTCATCTTCGCTAGGTTTTTAATATCAGTGCGATGTAACTTGATCATCTCATCAAGTTGCTCATCTCCAGCGATTTCACTCACTATCACTGCATTTGGAATTTTCACAGATTCACGCTCAACAATATCCATTTTGGGTACGTTACAGGCTTGAAATAACGTAAGGGAGAAAAAAAAAAAAGCTCCTGGCTGGGCTCGCTACTTCTTATTGTAACCCTTGCCTTATGTTAATTAGGTAAGGGAAATAATTAAGTGTAGACCAGTTGCTAGGTTCGTAAGGGTTACAATAGGGAATTAGAGTGAGTGTGGAATGAAATAGCTGGAGGCAAGAAATGAGCAATTCATGTCTGTATTAATAAATATAGAAGGAGCAAAATATACAAACAATGTACAAATATACAAATATAACAACGGCTGGCACGAAATAAAACCCCAAAAGTGTCCTACTGAGCTCAGTGTTTGTTTGTCCTTTCGGGTTAGTCGTTTGACCAGTCAAGATGTCTTGTAACTCCAGACTCAGGTTTGTTTTCCTCTTTTAAAGCGGCGACTTGGGTTGTTACCACTTTAAATCCTGGGCACTGGAGAGAGGAGGGATGTCGTTCAATCGAGATCTTGGTTAGATCTCAGATCAATCTCGGGTCAGTCTCGGGTCAGGCTCGCCATCTCCATTCGGAGAGAATCCAGGATCCAGAAGGTTTTTGGTCGGCAACCAAAAAAACCTAGCCTGCATGACAATAATGGTATTATTGTTTACAGCTAGAGTAATTCGCCTTCCAATCCCTTCTTATATAACACCATAGCTTAGTGTTTAAATTCTTCTCTCATATTACTATTATCACAATCCAGCAATATAGTAATATCTTACATTTCACATCTTACATCTTACATGCCTGTGTTCTTTTTTTCTCACAGTCTCTCTGGTAGCACATGAAATACCCTTTTTTTCATGTAACCAATTAAATGAATTCCTCTGTTCATCTCTATATCATTTAACCATGAAATTATGATTAATCCTCTCTAACCTTGTCTCTGTAAATCATGAAATGAAATACAATTAATTTATCACATAACCAGGGAATATACTGTTCCATCACCTCCAATATTCCCTTTTAAAATCATTAAACCCTGTCTGAGCTACTGGGTTTAGCATAACCTATGGATTTACATAGTAGACCAACACCATGTGCTTTTAGCATCAAACTACACATTGCATTCGACAGAAATAGTGCATAAGAGCTAAAAGTACTTCAGCATACTGTTGGGAACTGAAATCACATTTAGGAAAACCATACAGACACAAAGACAGCCTTTTCCATTGCTTTTAAACAGAAAAAAATCCACTCGCGACTAGCATTAGCATAGCACTAACGTTAGCATAACATTAGCATGTATCTGACTCACCGAGATGAGGTATCAGTGTGAATACAGCAAAGGACACAGCCACAGTGCCCCTCACGCTCGTGCTCCCGTCAACTTAGGATAATAAAGGTTGCAAATTAGCGTTTGGAGAGTGTTTAGATCCATTTATAGCATCTTTCTGAATGAACTCACCAAAAAGAGGTATCTGTGTGAATCGCTTCACAACCTCCCTCGTCCGTGCTTGTATTGTTAAAGACTGAATTCCGAGTGCGCGCTGGCTGCCTCTACTCGGAAGGCGGGCTAATATCGCTCTTAATGAATGGAAAGACCCAGATCACCCAACGTGACCATGAACCGGAAATTCAAAAGTTGGATGACGAGGATCGCACTTCCTCTTCCCCAAGATAGTCAGTTTTCAAAATAAAATCACACACTTTCATTAATACAAATGAAATCTGAGAAAAAGGGTCATTTTCTCAGCTGGGTTACATTTGGCTTTTATTACAGCACTCCATCTTTTGGGGGAGGAGTCTGTCAGAGTAGCACATCTTGATGTGGCAATATTTGCCCACTCTTCTTTGCAAAAACGCTCCAAATCTGTCAGATTGTGAGAGCATCTCCTGTCCACAGCCCTCTTCAGATCACCCCACAGATGTTCGATCGGATTCAAGTCTGGATTCTGGCTGGGCCATTCCAAAACCTTAATCTTCTTCTGGTGAAGCCATTATTTTGTTGATTTGTATGTGTGCTTTGGGGCATTGTTGTGTTGAAAGATGAAGTTCCTCTTCATCTGCAGCTTTGTAGCAGAAGCCTGAAGGTTTTGTGCCAACACTGACTGGTATTTGGAACTGTTCATAATTCCCTCCACCTTGATTAAGGCCCCAGTTCCAGCTGAAGAAAAACAGCCCCAAAGCATGATACTGCTACCACCATGCTTCACTGTAGGTATGGTGTGGGGGTTTTTTGGTGATGAGCAGTGTTGTTTGCACCAAATATAACTTTTGGAATTATGGCCAAAAAGTTCAACCTTGGTTTCATCGGACCATAACACATTTTCCCACAAGTGTCTGAGAGATTTCAAATCTGTTTTTTCAAAATGTAGCCGGACTTGGATGTTTTTCTTAAGATAAGGCTTCCGTCTTGCTACCCTACCCCATAGCCCAGACATAAGAAGACAGGAGATTGTTGTTACATGTACTAAACAGCCAGTACTTGCCAGAAATTCCTGCATCTCCTTCAATGTTGCTGTTGGCCTCTTGGCAACCTCCCTGACCAGTTTTCTTCTTGTCATTTCATCAACTGGGACATCCAGTTCTTGGTAATGTCACTGTTGTGTCATATTTTCTCCACTTGATGATGACTGTCTTCACTGTGTTCCATGGTATATTTAATGCCTTGTAAATTTTTTGGGACCCTTCTCCTGACTGATACCTTTGAACAATGAGATCCCTCTGATGCTTTGGAAGCTCTCTGCAGATCCATGGCTTGTGCTGTGAGATGTGACAACAAAAATGTCAGGAAAAGCCTACTAGAACAGCTGAACTTTATTTGGGTTGATCAGAGGCACTTTAAATGATGTCAGGTGTGTGCTGACTCCCATTTAACATGAGATGAATTGTGACTGGTTAATTCTGAACACAGCCACATCCCGAGTTATAACAGAGTATGCATATTTATGCAACCAGGTTATTGTAAGTTTTTTATTTTTCCCCTTAAAAGATTTGTTTTTCAGTTGGGTTGTACAGGTTATAGGTCATATTAATGGTGGAAAAAGTTTTGAAATCATTTATCTTGGTCTCATTTTTTTACATCACAAAAGCCTGGCATTTGAACAGGGGTGTGTAGACTTTTCATATTCACTGCATGTGCATTGCAGCAACATGTTATATACCAAATAAAATCTTATCTCAGCTTTCATTTGATAAAATATTTGTTGTTGGTATAACTTCTGAATGATACAGAAATAAATGAGCCCAAACACTGGTACCCTATTATCATAAAATGTTAAAACAATTACATACACTACTCAAAAAAAGTTAGGGATATTCAACTTTAGGGTGAAATTTCAGGATGCACCTAAAATGCACTATAACCTTTACAGGTGAACTTAATTTGACCTTCTCTAAACTTTTGAATGCACATGTCCAATTGTTCAATGTTTCAGTACTTTTTGCATAACTTGCTGTTCACAAACAAGGTGCTTAACAGCAAAATTCACAACAGGTGTTTGATCCATGAATTGACCAATAAATGTTCTGGATCATTTAGAATTGGTATTTAAACAGTCCTCTTCATCATGCTGTTCACATTTTGACATCATGAGATCAAGACATGGATGGTCTGCATGGATTTACTCTGGGTACTCCGGTTTCCTCCCACAGGCCAAAGACATGCAGGTTAGGTTAACTGGCATCAACTGGGGGTTCTAAATTGTCCTTAGGTATGAATGTGAGAGTGAATGGTTGTCTGTCTCTCTGTGTTGGCTCTGTGATGGACTGGCAATCTGTCCAGGGTGTACCCTGCCTCTCGTCCAAAGATGCTGGGATAGGCTCCACTCCCCCCACCCACCCCGTGACCCGAAAAGGATTAAGCGGAAGAAGGCGGATGGATGGAGACCAAGACGACGCCTAACAACTGATCAACAGTACCTCACCATTGCGAGGCTTCAAACAAGATGTTCTCAGAGGGAAGTGGCCACTGAGCTGAGTGTCACAGTGTCATCAGCAAGTTGCAACAGAGATACAGAGAGACTGGAAGAGTCACAGAAAGGCATAGAAGTGGATGTGACGACGGGGTGTCACCACTGTTATGATTTCTAGTATGTGTAACTGTATTATTTGTGTAGTGTTGTAAATGTCAATTTGATTGTAAAGTGCACATTATTGTATCCGTCTTTGATTAATTGAATGCCGTTGTGAGATAATTGTTGGGTTAATTATTTGGTTAATTATTAGTTAATTATTTAACCCAACAATTATCTCACAACGGCATTCAATTAATCAAAGACGGATACAATAATGTGCACTTTACAAACAATCAAATTGACATTTACAATTCGTCGGCCTCCGTCAGTCTAGAGGGCCTTTTCCACTAGCACGCTTTAGCGCGACATGGGACGGCTCAGCACGCTTAAGATGACCATGGAAGAGAATTGTAAACGTCTACTCTGCTGGAACAGCACCGCCTGTGGCTGAACAGGCCGAAGCGTGAATGGCAGTCCCTGTCACACAGGTCGCACTTGTGGGTGGACTCCGTGCTACTGGGTCTGTGGTGGTTCTTCCTGCGGGTCCTTTTTTCATCTGCTGCAGCAGTCAATCTCTCTTCACCCGCCTTGAGCTGTCCAGTCAGGGTGCCTCTCCATTTGGAGTGGTCCGTTGCAAGCTCCTCCCAGCGCTCTTTGTTGATCTCCAGGGTCTTCATGTCTCTCTTGCAGATGTCTCTAAAGCGCAGCTGTGGGCGGCCAACGTCTCTCCTGCCAGTCGCCAGTTTTCCATAGAGGACGTCTTTGGGGATTCTGCCATCCTCCATACGGTGAACGTGGCCTAGCCAGCGGAGCCAGCGCTGCCTGAGTAGAGTGAATATGGAGGGAAGGCCGGCGCGAGACAGAACTTCTGTGTTGGGCACTTTGTCCTGCCAGGATATGTCCAGGATGTGGCGAATGCAGCGCAAGTGGAAGGAGTTCAGTCTCTTTTCCTGCCGGGCGTATTTTGTCCACGTCTCACTCCCATAGAGTAGTGTGCTGATGACGCAGGCGTTGTACACTGCCATCTTCATCTTGACAGAGAGTTTGGGATTCTTCCACACTCGTGTGGTGAGGTGAGCAAGTGTGAAGGCTGATTTTCCAATCCTCTTGTCGATCTCTGTATCAAGGGAGAGGTTGTTGCTGATCGTGGACCCCAGGTACGTGAACTGATTCACGACCTCCAGCTCGTAGTCGTCGATGGTGATGGTTGGTGGTGCTTACGTGCCTTGCGCCAAGACGTTAGTCTTCTTCAGGCTGATGGTAAGCCCGAAGTCCTTGCATGCCTGGGAGAAGTGGTCCATCAGGGCCTGAAGCTCCTGCTGTGTGTGGGTTGCGACTGCAGCGTCGTCTGTGAACAGCATGTCTCTGATTAGAGCCTCGCGTACTTTGGTTCTGGCTTTCAGGCGGGCGAGGTTGAAAAGCCTGCCGTCAGATCTTGTGTGCAGGTAGATTCCCTCTGTTGCTGTGCTGAAGGCATGCCTCAGGAGCATAGCAAAGAAAATCCCAAAGAGGGTTGGCGCAAGTACACAGCCCTGTTTCACTCCGCTGCGTATGTTGAATGGCTCTGAGACATTGCTGCCGTGCTGCACTGTCCCCTGCATGTTGGTGTGAAACAATTCGATGAGGCTTTGCAACTTTGGTGGGCATCCTAACTTTGGCAGGATCTTGAAAAGGCCCTTTCTGCTGACCAGATCGAACGCTTTGGTGAGGTCGATGAAGGAGAATATCATGTCTACCGTCGATCGCTCAGCGCGGAAGCCACACTGAGACTCGGGGTAGACACGTTCGGCAAGCTTCTGTAGACGAACGAGAACAACTCGTGCGTAGACTTTGCCAACAACGCTGAGGAGGGAGATGCCCCTGTAGTTGTTGCAGTTGCTTCTCTCCCCTTTGTTTTTGTAGAGGGTGATGATCTTGGCGTCCCTCATGTCCTGTGGTATGGCACCTTCCTTCCAGCACTGGCAGAGGACGTCATGCAATGGCAGCAGTAGGGCGGTCTTGCAGTGCTTGATCAGGTCGGGGGGTATGCCGTCGTTGCCGGGTGCCTTGCCAGCGGCCAAGCTATCAATGGCCTTGCTGAGTTCGTCGATGGTTGGCTCTGCGTCAAGTTCGCCCATGGATGGCAGGCAGTCGATGGCATCAAGGGCTGACGGTGTCACGGTGTTCTGTCTGGAGTAGAGGTTGGAGTAGTGTTACACCCATCTCTCCATCTGCTTGTTCTTTTCAGTGATCATCTCCCCAGTGGAGGATTTGAGGGGGGCCGTCTTGCTCTGAGCTGGACCAAGTGCTTTCTTGATGCCATCGTACATACCACAGATGTTCCCTGTTATGGCAGCCGTTTGAATGTCTTGGCTGAGATGAGTCCAGTACTCGCTGGCACAGCGCCGAACAGTCTGCTGAGCTTTGCTTCTCGCAGCCCTGAGAATCTGAAGATTCTTCTCGTTTGGGTACTTCTTGTACTCAGCAAGTGCTGAGCACTTGGCTTCAATGACGGGGGTCATCTCGGTCAACTTGGCATCAAACCAGTCCTGTGACTTCCGAGGTCTTCCTCCCAAAGGTAGCCAAGGCTGTGCGGTGGATGGTGTTTCGCAGCTCTTCCCACTTCTGCTTTGCAGATTCTCCTTCTTGTGGTACACCAAGTTCCTTCTCAAAGGTGGAGGCAAACTGCTCAACAAGTTCTGGTTGGGCCATCTTGCTGGTGTCAATCCGTGCCTTTCCAGGCTGTCTAGCATGATGGAATTTCTTCAGCTGTAGCTTGACCTTGCAACACACCAATGAATGGTCTGTGTCGCAATCTGCACTCTGGAACGAACGGGTGATTAGCACGTTCTTCAATGAGGTGCGCCTGGTCAGGATCAAGTCCAGCTGGTGCCAGTGCTTTGAGCGCGGATGTTGCCAGGAAACCTTGTGTTGGGGCTTGGTCTTGAAGAACGAGTTTGTGATGCACAGATCGTGATATGTGCAGAACTCGAGCAGCCGCTGTCCGTTGGCGTTCATCCTGCCCACACCAAATGGTCCAAGACAGGAGGGCCAGGAGTCGTGGTCAGCACCCACTCTGGCATTGAAGTCTCCAAGGAGAATGAGTTGTTCAGAGTTGGGGATGATCCTGACAGTTGTTGCGAGATTCTCGTAGAACTTGTCTTTTGCCTCTGGTGTGGCTGTCAGTGTTGGGGCATACACACTGACGAGGGTGACTGGGCCTTCAGTGGTGTTCAGGCGGAGGGTGAGGAGTTGTGCAGAGCCATTGCTGCCCGGTTCCACCATCTTCAGCAAGGTGTTCTTCACTGCGAAGCCCACTCCGTGTTCCCTGTGTTCATCACTGCCCTTTCCCTGCCAGTAGAACATGTAGTCCTTCTCTCTCAGTGTGCCTGCGTCAGCCAACCGTGTTTCCTGGAGAGTGGCGATATCGACTCCCAGTCTCTTCAGCTCATTATTGATGATGGCAGTCTTCCTGGTGTCGTTGATGTCCTTGAGGTTAGCAGCGAGTCCTGTCATCATAGTGCGGACGTTCCAAGTTCCCAGTTTTAGAGTTGGTCTCTTTTGTTTTTTTGTCTTGCCTGGTGCGAAGGTTCTCAGCCTGCTGTTCGGACTTCTCATCCCCATGCACCCAATGAGGAAAGCAAGCTGTGGCGGGACAACACCTTATTGGCTGGGGGCTGCCCAGCTTGAGGCGGGCGGTAGCTGTCCAGTGAGATCTGATGACCCCTCCCACTGTCAAGAACAACCCCTGTTGCCGCGCTCTACGCCAATCGAGCGGTGGCTTATAACCGGTAACTGTCATTCCTCGTGTTTTGTCTACGCCAAAGGCAAAGCTGGAGTGTCCTCTCCAGTGATCCGGTGTTCTACCTTCCAGCGTTGGGCGTTGGTAGGATTCAAGCCTGGGCAGGAAGATATGGAGGACAAGATGTTGCCCATGCAGCATGTCCCCCCTCTCCACGTCACTGATTAATCCAAAGGAACAGCAGGGCTGCTACAGTTTGGCACCAGCGCCATTGCAGGAGCTGCCAGAACGATGTTGAAAACAACAGAGAACTGCCTTAGGGGCTCCGACTCCGGATTTTTCCTCAGGGTTGACTCCCGAAGCCTTTCCCATAACCGGGTGTGCCGCAAGGCAGCGGAGGTTTGAAATCAGGGTTTACCTTCCCCTAGATGGGCTACCTTCCCAGGTTGACGAGCCACCATCTACCCGAAGCATCTGGTTTTAAGGCGCCAGAGATCCGCCATTGTGGGACTAATAAAGGCTTATCTTATCTTATCTTAAAATTCACAGCTTTTTATTATTCATAATTTTGCAGCTTTTTCCTCATGAATTTAGAACTTTTCTTGGAAGAAGAATTTCTGTAAAAGTGTTAAGATTTTTTTCGGCCACCAACAAATCCAAGATCAGCTGACCCGGAGAAGGTTTTGGCTCGGTTTCCACTTTCAAACAGCTTTTTTTCATCACCACTGGCCCCCCAGATGAAAATCCAAATGACCCCCCCCCCCCCCGGTGTTCTCCATGCCAAATTATCAATCACAGCAACATTATGGTATATATTTTGACGGAGCAACTCCATACTTGGAGATGCACACAGCAGCAAAGCACTTATAAAAATCTTTGTGAAGCGCTGTGGTGACCGACAGGTTGTGATGGTGTGTGTTATTTTATTTTTTTTTTTTAGATTTAGTATACTTTATTGATCCCCAGAGGGGAAATTGAGGGTCATCCACCACTTGGATGGATGAAGCAGCCACGATACACCGCTATCCCTTAACCATTCACACACACATTCACACCTAGGGCCACTTTACACTGAAAAAAAAAATCTGTTCAATTTACATGAAAAAAATATGTACATCGGTTGCACATACTGAAGTTATGTTTACCAAAAAAAATGTATTTGTGTTAAGTATACGCAATTCTTATTTGTTCACAGAACACAACTTTCTTCTAAAAATTTAAAGTTTTTGTTTTATGTCATGCACTGAAACAAAAACTTTAAATTTTTATAAGAAAGTTGTTCTTTGAACGAATAAGAATTGCGTATACTCAACACAAATACATTTTGTTGGTAAACATAACTTTATTATGTGCAACCGATATACATATTTTTTTCATGTAAATTGAACAGATTTATTTTTTCAGTGCTTGACATAAAAGAAAATCTTAAAATTTGTATAAGAAAGTTGTGTTCTTTTGTGGGGAGACTTGAATAACGAAACCGAATTGCCTTTCATTCCAGTTTATTCAAGTAATCATTCCACTGTCTGCTCTCATTCCTGAGCAGCGAACAAAGAGAGTGAACACACCAAAGTTCTCTCATTTAAACATTCTGACATCAAACCATTTCCCTCGCGGGGGAAATCACATCTATCTCAAAATCTCTTTATTCACATTCATTAGCCTTTTATTTACATAACTCCCCCTTCTCTCCTCTCGAGCCTCAGTGGTCAGGAAGTCTTCTGTCCCCTGTCCTCCGCAGGGGGTCCAGGCTCTGTGGCTCCGCACCGCAGGGGGCTGGCTCTCCTTCATCGTGGTTAAATCACATATGCAGTGTCCAACATATACATGTCTCACAACACAGCCATATAACCCCCCCCAAACGATGAAGAACAGACTAATTCCTAAAATTTAATAGCACCTTACTCACTACTGAATAATCAACACCAACATTCAGTCTGTGCGCCGCTTGGGCTTCAGCCGTCTGCCGAATCTGCTGTGCGTTGGCCCCGCCTTGCCTGCGGTGCTTTTCTGCTTCGGTTCTGTTGACTGAGGAAGAGAGTGATTAATTGCCCCCTGCGGGGGCCTGCCTCGTCGAGGCGCCACTGCGACCGGTACAGACACGTCCTTCATGACAAAAGCAGGTTTTAGTCTGTCAATACTGACTGTCTCTTTTCTGTCTCCAAAATCTAGCACAAATTGCTTATCACCTGCCTCCAGCACTCGAAATGGCCCTTCGTAAGGTGGTTTGAGCGTTGCTTTAAGGGCTTCGCGCCTGACAAAAACGAAATCGGCATTTTTCAAAGCCTTGGGGACGAAAACTCGTGGAAAAGCGTGATGAACCGGACCCGGGAGCGTGTCTGCCCCCGTGCCGACTAACGGTCCCAGAGCCGAGAGAGGTGGGGGCTCTGGGTGCTCTGGTAAAAACTCGCCCGGCAGCCTCAGAGTTTGTGCGAATACCAGCTCCGCTGGGGAGGCGTCTAAGTCCTCTTTGGGCGCAGAACGCAACCCTAATAAAACCCAAGGGAGTTTATTTACCCAATCTGCATCCGTGAGCGACGCTCTGAGTGCTGCCTTCAAAGACCTATGAAAACGCTCGCATAAACCATTGGCCTGAGGGTGGTAAGCCGTAGTGCGGTGAATTTTGGCTCCTAAGCCGTTGGCCATCGCTGACCACAGCTCAGAGATGAATTGCGGTCCTCTATCGGACGTAATGTCCGACGGAACCCCGAAGCGCGCCACCCAAGCCGTTAAAAAAACGCGAGCCACCTCCGCGGCCGTGGTCGTCGCAAGTGGGACCACTTCCGGCCAACGTGTGGTGCGGTCCACCATTGTCAAAAGATACGTGAACCCCTGTGATGCCGGTAGGGGGCCCACAAGGTCGACGTGCACATGGTCGAACCTTCTGGCCGGAATGCGGAACGGTTCTAACGGGGCTCTTGTGTGCCTGTGAATTTTGGCCCGTTGACAGGAAATGCAGGTTTTTGCCCATTCCTTCACGTGCTTGCGCAGGCACGGCCAAACAAACTTTTCCGCCACTAGTTTCACCGACGCGCGCACCCCCGGGTGCGCCAGTGAGTGCACCGAGTCAAAAACACGGCGGCGCCACGTGGCCGGAACCACCGGACGCGGGCGCCCCGTCGACATGTCGCAGATCAGGGGGGGCTTACCGGTTTGTAAACACTTGCTCTCCAGCCTCAACCCTGTTGGTCCAGACTGGAGCGCGCGCACGTCTGCGTCCGCCCCCTGGTCCGCTGCCATGGCTGCGTAATCTATACCCACGTGCACCGGGGCTGCGCGCGCCACCGTGCCGCTCTCCTGCGGCGCGGTCACGGTGGCCCGTTCTGCCTCTGCGCGTGTTGGGGTCGTGAACGCGCGTGAGAGACAATCCGCTACTACATTGAATTTGCCCGCAACGTGCCTAATGTCAGTGGTAAATTCCGAGATTGCGACCAGCTGCCTCTGCTGCCTGCCGGACCACGGATCTGAAATTTTGGCCATGGCGTATGTGAGCGGCTTGTGGTCCACATAAGCGGTGAAGCACCGTCCTTCCAGCCAGAACTGGAAATGACGAATAGCCAAATGCAGCGCCAACAGTTCTCTGTCAAACGCGCTGTATTTTTGTTCAGCCGCGCTTAAAAATTTGCTAAAGAAAGCCAAAGGCTGCCAAACTCCGGCTACCTGTTGCTCAATAACGGCCCCTATGGCTAAATCTGAAGCGTCTGTCATCAGCGCGACACGTGCTGCTGGGTCTGGGTGGGCCAGGAGCGCAGCGTCAGCCAAGGCTTTTTTAACCTCTGTGAACGCGCGCTCCCGCTCCGGGGACCATTCGACCGCCTGGGTCGGTTTTTGTTTTTTGAGCGCGGCATAGAACGGTTGCATGATTTGAGCTGCGTGGGGCAGGAATCTGTTATAAAAATTCACCATCCCCAAGAATTCCTGTAGTGATTTGACCGTTTGTGGACGGGGAAAATCCACTACCGCGCGTACTTTCTCTGGTAACGGAACCGCTCCCTCCGGGGAGACGCGGTGACCCAAAAAATCGATCCGCTCGACGCCGAACTGGCACTTGGCTGGGTTAACTATTAAGCCGTGCTCTCCCAGCCTCCTAAAAACTGCTGTGAGGTGCGTTTCGTGTTCGTCCTCTGAAGTACTCGCGACCAAAATGTCGTCGAGGTACACAAACACGAAAGAGAGATCGCGTAACACGGCATCCATCATCCGCTGAAATGTTTGCGCCGCCCCTTTGAGACCAAACGGCATGCGTAAAAATTCGAAAAGTCCGAACGGGGTTATTACCGCTGTTTTAGGAATGTCCTCCGGTTGGACTGGGACTTGGTGATAGCCGCGAACTAGATCAATCTTTGAAAAAATGCGCGCCCCCGCCAGGTGCACCGAAAAATCCTGAATGTGCGGGATGGGATAACGATCGTGCGCCGTAGCGTTGTTTAGCCTGCGGTAATCCCCGCACGGTCTCCAGGAGCCATCGGCTTTCGGTACCATGTGCAGCGGCGAAGCCCACGGGCTCTTCGACCTACGAACGATGCCCAGCCTCTCCAGGCTGGCGAACTCCTCGCACGCAATGGCGAGCTTAACTGCATCCAAGCGCCGAGCTTTTGCAAACACGGGAGGACCAGAAGTGGGGATAAAGTGTTTCACCCCGTGCTTCGCGACCGTCGCTGAAAAAGTGGGCACAGTGAGCGCTGGAAATTGGGTGAGGAGTGTGTGAAACTTACCACCTGCTGTAGCGACGTGGGTCTGTACTGGTGGCGGGGACACTCGAGCTGAACAGGGGAGAGAGTAAAAAGAGTGCATTTACCAGCCGTCTATTAGCAAGATTCACTAACAGATTGTGTGAACACAGAAAATCCGCGCCCAACATGTTGAAACTCACCGCCGCTATTACAAAAGTCCATTCATATGTGCGGCCATGTAAGCACAAAAGCAAGGTCCTTCTCCCGTAGGTGTTGATGTTCGAGCCATTTGCCGCTGTAGCTCCGCTACCGTGGGGTCCAGCCACCCGGTCCGCGTATGTTGGGGTGATGAAGCTCACTTGTGCTCCGGTGTCGATGAGGAACTCTCGTCCGGAGCGCGCATCCGTGATGTAGAGCAGCTTGTTGCGTTCTCCGAGGGTCGAAGCTGCTAGCGACCCCCGGTCTTGCCGTTTCCCGAACTCCTGAAGATGCAGGGCGGCACACACCTGCGTGCCTTCTCTGCGAACCTCCGATGGTAAAAGCAGAGATCTTCTCCTCCGCTGTGTCGTGCCCGCGCCTCTGCCGCCGGGCTATTGGCTCCACCTCGTCGCGGCCGTGTTGCCGCCGTCGTCGGCCAGTCTGGTTCTGCCGCCTCTGGCTCCCCGCTGTGGTTGCTTGCCCGCCGCAGGCGTCCAGGATCCCATCTGCCTCCTGGGCCAGCTCCCGGAACTCCTCCAGGGTGTGACACTTTTTGCCGGCCAGCGTGCTTCTCGCATGCGCCGGGAGGTTGGAGAGGAAGATGAACTGAAAAATGAAATCATCGTTGTCCAACCCTCTCAGCTGTATCATCTCCTCCTTCAGGGCGCTCGGCCTGTGTCCACCTTGGTCTAGCAAAGACAGGATCCTCCTCGCCCTCACTTCAGCCGAGGGGGTGAAAAACTTGGTGAGGGTGGATTTCAGCTTGCCGTACCTGTCGGTCGCGGGTGGCTGCTCCACCAAGCTTTGCACGCACCGAGCTGTGCTGTTGTCCAGTTTAGCGATGACATGGTGGAACTTAGTGTCATCCACCGTTACTCCTGCGAGCGCGACTGCGACTCTGCTTGCAGAAACCACGACCGTGGGTTATCCTGCCAGAAATCAGGCAGCTTAACGGCCACTGCGCTCGCCAGCTCTGAGCGCTGTGAGTCCGGGACCCTGAGAATTTCTTCGTTCATTCTCAACGTCGTCAGTCACCAATGTGGGGAGACTTGAATAACGAAACCGAATTGCCTTTCATTCCAGTTTATTCAAGTAACCATTCCACTGTCTGCTCTCATTCCTGAGCAGCGAACAAAGAGTGAACACACCAAAGTTCTCTCATTTAAACATTCTGACATCAAACCATTTCCCTCGCGGGGGAAATCACACATCTATCTCAAAATCTCTTTATTCACATTCATTAGCCTTTTATTTACATAACTCCCCCTTCTCTCCTCTCGAGCCTCAGTGGTCAGGAAGTCTTCTGTCCCCTGTCCTCCGCAGGGGGTCCAGGCTCTGTGGCTCCGCACCGCAGGGGGCTGGCTCTCCTTCATCGTGGTTAAATCACATATGCAATGTCCAACATATACATGTCTCACAACACAGCCATACTTTGAACAAATAAGAATTGCATATATATTTGGTAAACATAACTATTATGTGCAACCGGTGTACATTTTTTTTCATGTAAATTGAACAGATTTTGTTTCTCACTGCATGACATAAAAGAAAAACTTAAAATCTGTATAAGAAAGTTGTGTTCTTTGAACAAATAAGAGTTGCATATATTTTTGGTAAACATAACTTTAGTATGTGCAACCGATGTACATATTTTTTTCATGTAAATTGAACAGATTTTTTTTTTTCCCAGTGTATGGCAACAGCTCACTGATGGAGTCTGTTTTTTAGAACTTGGGCTTTCTTAGAGAGAGTGTCACTGTCGAGCTCCATCACAACTTTCTGGAGCACTTCAAAAGTACACTTCACTTCAGTGGGGTAGTTTAGGTTCAAGGCATACATTAAGCCAAACAACATTGCAGCACCAAATGCAACGTTGTCCAGATCATGCAGTACAATCTGGCCTTCAAGGACAATCCCCATGTCCTCTGGTTTACTGGTGGCATCTCCTGGTTTGACAACGTATATTCCTACCGTGGTGTCCTCAATGGATCCTTGGAAGGCTTCATCTCCAGCCTGCAAAGTAGTGTACAGTTAATAAAAGGCAACAAATTAAATCAAGTAAAACACAATTATACAACACGTAGATCCAACCGAGCAATCTGATTGGTTCTCAACATTCTTAGAATGTTAAAGGAGCAAGACAGCACGGCTAGCCGTGCTCAAATGAAAAATCCTCATCACTGAAAATATTACTCCGCCTATCTTATTGCCGCTATCTAACATTAAACAGGAGCGACACACCCCCAGCTGAAAAGAAACATCTGCTGGTGAGTTTATTAAAAGGCAGATTTTTGTTCTAGCGCTGACACTGGAAAACCGTTGCCTATATTTAAATAAAACCGTAAATACAAGTGTGTTGCAGATAAAGATCAGCTGAGTGGTTGTCACGGCACCTGTTAGCTTAAAAATGACTGAGATGCCAGAAGAAGTATAACTATCAGTCCATGAAAAAAAAAAAATATTTTTTCAGTTATTCTAGTTACAACACAATTGAGCTGCAAAGCAGTTTTGTGTTGCTATGTGTGGTATTCAGTTTTGGGAAATCACCATGTCTAGAAAACATGAGCCCAAGCTGGCTGCTGACAGAGACTAGTTTACGTCAGATCTCATATTTCCACTGAAACAGAGAATACTAGCCAAAAACTTTTATATTTTGAGAGTGAAATGTCCACAGTATGAATACATTTTGATTATACATTTAATTTGTTGGCAATGGTTGTATAATCACATTATTACATGAGAGGGTGTGATTTACTGTCATTGTCACTTCAGTGATGCTAACACTGACCGCATCACTGTCATGATAATAATGACGGTAAAGCACACCCTCTCATGTAATAATGTTTAAATATAAGACTAGAAGTATTATGCTGTAGTGGCCGATTTAATAAGAATACTTGGTCAATTTTAGTGAGAAAACCTGTTTTGTGATGATCTTGTGTTATTTTTATTACTGTATAATGCTGTTAAAACAAATTCAACACAACATGCATCTGTGTCAATTTAAAAGCCCTCTACCTTAGCTTTTCAGTGGAAAGAATCCCTTAATTTCTTAACGTGACTTTTATTATGAAATAGTTTATGGCCTGTATTAACCTAGAGGTCACAAAGGCACCTCCCTCGCTGCCAAAACTTATATAAATCTGAAATGTGACAAACGTCACAAGCCAAATTAGTTGGGAATCACAGATTTAATCTTTTAGAATTTGCTGTATTTCTTGAACTCTTTTTTAAAAGTACATTTTAAATATGAAAATTAGTCTTTGTGGAACTACTAATTGAGTAAAAAGTATTCTCTCTCAACTGCAGGTAAGTGCAAAATGCTGATTCATTTTTGTTTCAAAAACTTGATGTGTAAGGAAAAGTTTAAGTTAAATCTGAAAACAACTGGATGCCAATAATCATACTCACTATGTACTCTCAAGATTTTCTGGGTCCTCATTTAGATGCACGCACAGTCCCTTGATAACGCATTCCCGTCTTACATCTGTATCTTCATTCTAAGTCAAGAAGGATAAGCAGAACAAATCAGAATCATTTTTCCTCAATCAAATATGTACACTGTCAAAGCAATATTTTCCTTTTCCAAAATGCATTCTTACTTGAGTCATGTGTGCCAAAATGCTCTGTAGTTGCTTGCCAATTTGTCCTCCTCTCTTCTCAAAAAGCTTCAGAAGTTTGTCAGATAGCACATCTAGCTGTGAGAAAAATCTGGATTGCAGTGGTATGGTGGTAATGCGCTTAAATTCGGCATTTATCTGAAAACAAGAATTATCACAGACAAAGACATTGAAACAATTAATTAGAAAGTTGTTCATTGAAAGGTTTTATACTGATCAACCACCGACTTGTAAGAAAGTTAAATTCAAATATTTATACATTATGCAAATCATAGAATTCATAAGTTGATTTTTAGTCAGTCTATGCACAATTGTTTGAAAACATAAAGCCAAGATCACATTCTAAGCAAATTTTATAATCACTCACCTCACTTGCTTCGAACAGCGCTGGCCATCTTGCCTGAAAGTCTTATCATGGGTGTGTCACAAACCACTTCATATCTCCTATAGGCAAATGTCTTTTCCATTTTCATCTTCACTACTTCCCTGTTGTTCCTCTTTTTAACATCTGAAAGAAGTTCCACTCTGACACGTTGAAAGCTTGCATCAGATTCACCAGTAGGGTAGGGGGGACAATAGTTCACTTCAGACCATCTTGGTCTTTTGATGCCAAAAGCAGGACTTGTTTTGCCCTCTGGTTTGTGCTTCAAAGAGTTTATCATCACCTCTCGACATCCCAGCTTTCTCAAGTGAGTGTGATAAATTGCCAGTTTGTTTTTTAAGCTGGCTTTTCATCCTGCATATCCAGTCAGGGAGCCCTTCTCAGTCAGGCAGGGATGCTTAGAGATGAGGGCCTCTCCTATCGTGTTAAACTGTTTATCGGTTACATAAACTTTGTACCGGACTATTTCTTGCACCAAGCCCTCAAGAATGTTTGACTTCAGTTTAGGATCTGGAATAAGTAAGGTACCGTTTTCCCTGTATGCCACATTGCCCTGCTTCAGTTTCAGCTCTGCATCATAGCTAAACTGAGGAACATGGAAGATGCTTGGCCAAAATGACCTGGAGCTGGGTGACTGATGATTCTGTTGAAGAGAGTAGGTCTGTGTCAATACACCCATCAGACACGGACGTAGATTCTTCTGTAACATGACTGCACAAACTAGCAACAGAGGTGGAAGACTGGGGAGTTGAGGCTCCTGTCAAGGGAATCACTCTGATGGTGCTTCTGTTCTGCATTTCATCCAGTGAAGTGAGGTTCATAAATTCATTTCCGAATAGTGCATCCATAAACTGAAGTCAGAGTCGAGGCCACATTGTCTTTGTACCTCACCAACAAGTTCATTGACTGATCCAGGAAGTCCATTTTGGAAAGTCAACCTTTGGCTGCTGTTGTCACCCAGGATGACTTTGAGAATGATAGGGGGATCCATCCTTCTGTGTCTTAATCTGAGAAGAGGATGAAAAAGACAGAATTTTTAAAACAATTACTGCATATCATTATGTTAAGACACATTTCATTATATTAAGGCAAACATTGATTCTATCTGATGGCAGGTTTCTAATTTTTAAATTACTCAGCCAAATTAAATTAAAAGTCAGCAAGATAAATTTTAAGGATTTAGGTACACCTAGGTATGATGAGAACTTCTGTGTCTTAAATACAATCTTACCATACTTTGACTGCAGCAATCTTAATAATTAGAAAATCCCAACAAATATCCCATATACTTCTACAATGATTTAAAAAAAAATCATAGTTGCTGATCCATGGGTAACTATCATACCTTTGCTGTAGGCTACACCACTACTTGATGCACTCTTGGCAAGATGCACCTCAGTTAGGTTGGGATATTTTGACTTAATAGCCTGAACCACCTCCTCTTTCAGTACATCAAGTGGAACTGTGGACACATTTGGTAGATGGAGGCTAGATTGACCATATGCTGATGAGTTTATGTGAAATGCAATCATCAGCTGATGTTTTAAAGCCAAAGTCAGGGGTACATTCTTAAAGCAACTTGTGTGCCTCATGATCTGCTTAAAAAAAAAAAGCTATGTTTGGCCTCAAATCGCATTGTCCAGAGTGCGACAAGTGGGCCAAAACATTTTATCATCTGAGGATAGTGCTCAAGATAGTGATGCTTAGGTAGAAGTCTTTTCCCAGGAAACAGCTCTTGGTACCTCTGTCTGTGCTCAACTATTTTGCTTTCAAGATATGCGATGGATTCATCTGTATGCACAAGAGCAACAACCAACTCAACAATATCTTTTAAATCCATTAAGACAAGCCATGCAGGCTCATCCTCTGGAACTAGAGGTCCAATCAAAAATGGGAGAAACCTCAGTAAACTCCAGTTTTCATGGGCATTGTCTCCAATAGTTTGCATGCACATAAGTGACAGCTGAAAGTAGTCAATTCTTTTTGAAACTGACTAAACTGTGTGGAATGCACTCTACTTAGATGTACAATTAAAGCATTCCATGTCTTAAATGTGCATGGACATTGTGAAAATGTACATGGGTAGTGGGTGGTACGTCCAAAATGTGGATGTTTGAGTTTGTAATGGTTAAGTAGTTGTAACCTACTTGAAACGACTACTGAACACCCCTTACACTGCCACATTCACTCTGGGGGGGAGGGTTAAAGGCAAGTCAACCTAAAACACACCCAACAGAGCTTCCTCACTAAACAGATGCACACTTCTACTTTGTTAATTTGTTGTGTTACTCAAATGCATACTCACTTATCAAGTAAAAACTACTGCAGTCAAACAACAGTATTGCAAAAAATCCTACTATCATGAAAGTTATAATATACAGTGTTTGCTGAAAACAGATTCAAGGATATGTTAATTCAACAGGTCATTTTGGAGGCTGTAGTTTGTGGCGCAATTGACTTGTTTTGTAAGAGGTAAATATTTCATTAAGCACACCCCATTTAGAACAGCCCGGTTACTCTTATTATCAGACACTCTTTGAAACTGTTGTTACAAACATGGCACAAAAGCCTTTATGATGGTAGTAATTATTGCAGGCCTGTTGTATTAGACTATATTGTATTGCATATTGTTTAGCTAAAAATGTGGAGTCAGTAAATTGGACAATGTGTATATTAACATTTTAGCACACCGTATACAAAAACTTTAAGTGATTATTTCAGAAACTGATAGCAACATTGTCATATACATATATTTTGAAAGACTGTGTAAACAAATCAAACAGAATAATTTGAATTATACTCACCATTTACTACAGAGCCTTTGGAAAGGTGCTCCATGCAAAGTGTTCACTAGTCTGAACTAGAAGAACACCAAATACCTATATAGGAAAAAATATACATCACATACACTGAATGAATAATATGACCTTCATTATGGTAGGAATCATTACAGGACTGTTGTATTAGACAGCATTAGTTCTACCTAGGAATGTGGCTCCAGTAAATTGTATTGCAGTTATAGCACACTGTATACAAAATGTTTATTTTTTTAAGACATTAAAAGCAGCATTGTCAGACCAAGTAAAACACATCATCAAAATCATTTCAATAATACTCACCATTTACTATACAGCCTGTGAAATTTTGTTTAAAGCAAGTGGGTGGAGGTCACTGGGTCAGAACACCACATACCCATTTAAAAAAATAAATATATTTTTAAAATTACTTCATCATATCCCCTTCTTTCAGATATTCAATTTTGCCTGAAAAAATGAAAGATTTTTTTTTGTTTTTCTGTATAAACTGAAGAGTTCAATTCAATTCAACTTTATTTATATAGCGCCATTTCACAGCAACAGTCATCTCATAGCACTATCAACTGTAGGGGGGAACCCCCACAGTTGCAGAAAGACCCCAGCAATCAGGTGATCCCCTGTGAGCAAGCACTTGGCGACGGTGGAGAGGAAAAACTCCCTTTTAACAGGAAGAAACCTCCAGCAGAACCAGGCTCAGGGAGGGGCAGTCATCTGCTGCGACTGGCTGGGGGGTGAGGGGATAGAGAAGAAGAAAAGAACAGACATGTAGAGAGCAAACAGCACGATGGGGACTCAATCTATGGGAGAGAACAAACAAATGTTAATGACCAGCAAAAAAAAAAAATATTTCATAGAGAGTGAGGAAAGGAGTGAGGCCCAGTGCATTACTGGAGGTCCCCCGGCTGACTAAACCTATTAGCAGCATAACTAAGGGAGGCTTCAGAAACACATGATCCCTCCCTAATTGTAGGCTATATCAAAAAGGTAGGTTTTAACTCTAATCTTAAAAACAGAGATCGAGTCTGACTCCCGAATCCAGATTGGCAGCTGATTCCACAGGAGAGGAGCTTGATAACTGAAGGCTCTGCCTCCCATTGTACTTTTGGAGATTCTAGGTATTACAAGTAGTCCTGCATTTTGGGAGCGTAGTGCTCTGTTAGGATAATACGGTAGTATCAGATCTTTTAAATAAAAAGGAGCCTGATTGTTTAGAGCTTTGTAAGTAAGAAGAAGGATTTTAAACTTAATTCTAAACTCTATGGGAAGCCAATGAAGGGAGGCCAGAACCGGAGAGATATGATCTCTCTTTCTAGTACCTGTTAAAACTCTTGCTGCAGCATTTTGGATCAGCTGAAGACTTTTTAAAGATGTTTTAGGACAACCTGATAATAAAGAATTACAGTAATCTAATCTCGAGCTAACAAAAGCGTGGATCAGTTTCTCAGCATCACTCTGAGACAAGATGCTCCTAATCTTGGCAATATTACGCAAATGATAGAAGGCAGTCTTAGAAACAAATTTAATATGTGAATTGAAGGACAAATCCTGATCAAAAATAACTCCAAGGTTCCTCACAGAGCTATTAAGAGAAAGAGTAACTGCATCCAAACTGAAAGTTTGATTTGGAAAGGAATTTCTAAGGTTTTTTGGACCAACAAGAATGACTTCAGTCTTATCTGAATTTAATAGCAGGAAATTACAAGTCATCCAAGCTTTGATTTCCTTAAGACAGGCTTCTAACTTGGCTAATTGATTACTATCATCTGGCTTCATTGACAGGTATAACTGTGTGTCATCTGCATAACAATGAAAATGTATACAGTGCTTTCTAATAATGTTGCCTAACGGAAGCATATATAAACTAAAAAGAGTAGGGCCTAGCACAGATCCCTGTGGAACTCCATGACTAAGCTTTGAGTTGAAAGAAAACTCTGATGAGGAAACTATTTTGTCTAACTCACAAAGGTCGATTGGAGTAAACTCATCAAGACAGACATCAAAAGAAGGAGTTGTAGTAGTTACAGTATTTAAGTTAACTGTGGGAAGAATCTGATTGATTTTATCTCTGATGGATGAAATTTTATTATTGAAAAAGTTCATAAAGTCCTGACTAGTAAGCTCTAAGGGAATGCTAGGATTGACAGAGTCCTGACTCTGTCAACCTGGCTACAGTACTGAAAAGAAACCTGGGATTATTCTTGTTCTCTTCTATTAATGCAGAGTAATAACTTGTTCTAGCTTTTCTAAGAGATTTTTTATAAATTAAAAGATGATTTCTCCAAGCTAAATAGATTTCATCTAAATTAGTAGAGCGCCATTTTCTTTCTAATTGACGAGTCTTCTGTTTTAAGCTACAAGTTTCTGTGTTGAACCAAGGAGTTAGAAATCTCTGATTAGACTTTTTCTTTTTTAAGGGGGCCACCAAGTCTAGAGCCTGATGCAGAGAAGCTGAAACACTATCCACCATGTTATCAATTACAGAAGGAGCAAGCTGTCTATAGCTTATTTCCGTTGTGTTGACACATGGCATAGAGGAAACATCCATCCATCCATCCATCTTCTACCGCTTTTCCGGAGGTCCGGGTCGCGGAGGCAGCAGTTCAAGCAGAGAAGCCCAGACTTCCCTCTCCCCAGCCACCTGCTCCAGCTCTTCAGAGGGGATACCAAGGCGTTCCCAGACTAGCTGGGAGACATAGTCTCTCCACCGAGTCCTGGGTCTGCCCCGGGGTCTCCTCCCAGTGGGACGTGCCTGAAACACCTCAAGTGGGAGACGTCCAGGAGGCATCCTAATCAGATGCCCATACCACCTCAACTGACTCCTTTCAATGTGGAGGAGCAGCGGTTCTACTCTGAGCCTCTCCCGGATGACTGAGCTCCTCACCCTATCTCTGAGGGTGAGTCCAGCAATCCTACGGAGAAAGCTCATTTCAGCCGCTTGTATCCGCGATCTCGTTCTTTCGGTCATTACCCAAAGCTCGTGACCATAGGTGAGAGTAGGAACGTAGATTGACTGGTAAATCGACAGCCTTGCCTTAGAACTAAGCTCCCTCTTCACCACAACAGACCGGTACAACGTCCGCATCACTGCAGATGCTGCTCCAATCCGTCTGTCGATCTCTCGCTCCATTTTCCCCTCACTCGTGAACAAGACCCCAAGATACTTAAACTCCTCCACTTGGGGCAGGAGCCTGTCCCCAACCCGGAGAGGACAATCCACCTTTTTCCGGCTGAGGACCATGGACTCGGACTTGGAGGTGCTGATTCTCATCCCAGCCGCTTCACACTCAGCGGCAAACCGTCCCAGCAAGAGCTGTAGGTCATTGCTGGATGAAGCCAACAGGACAACATCATCTGCAAACAACAGAGATGAGATCCTGTGGTCACCAAGTATGACACCCTCCATTCCCTGGCTGCGCCTAGAAATCCTGTCCATAAAAATTATGAACAGGACCGGTGACAAAGGGCAGCCCTGGCGGAGTCCAACTCTCACTGGGAATGACTCCGACCGAGTGTTGGCAATACGAACTAAACTCTCACAACGGTCGTACAGAGACCGAATAGCTCGTAACAACAAGCCCGATACCCCATACTCCCGAAGCACCCCCCACAAAAATCCACGAGGGACGCGGTCAAATGCCTTCTCCAAGTCCACAAAACACATGTAAACTGGTTGGGCAAACTCCCACGAACCCTCAAGAATTCTCGAGAGGGTAAAGAGCTGGTCCGATGTGCCACGGCCAGGACGAAAACCACATTGCTCCTCCTGAATCCGAGGTTCGACCAACGGCCGGACTCTCCTCTCCAGTACCTTGGCATAGACCTTCCCAGGGAGGCTGAGGAGTGTGATCCCTCTAAAGTTGGAGCACACCCTCCGGTCCCCTTTTTTGAAGAGAGGAACCACCACCCCGGTTTGCCATGCCAAAGGCACTGCCCCCGACCTCCACGCAATGTTGCAGAGGCGTGTCAACCATGACAGCCCAACAACATCCAGGGCCTTGAGGTACTCGGGGCGAGGAAACAATCTGCATAAATTTGGAAACAGCATCATCTGAGAGGCATCTACTGTAATAATATTTTTCTTTAGGAGCCAAATAGTCAGAAATGGTAAAATCAAAGGTTAACAGACAATGGTCTGACAGTACAGGGTTATGAGGAGACACTACAAGATTTTCTATTTCTATGCCATATGTCAGAACAAGGTCCAATGTATGGTGGAGGTAATGAGTAGAGTTTCCTACTTTCTGAGAAAACCCAATCGAGTCTAATATTGAATTAAATGCCACATTAAGGCAGTCACTATCTACATCCACATGTATATTAAAGTCCCCTACTATAATTATTCTATCAGATTTCAGCACTAAATCAGCTAAGAAATCAGCAAATTCGGATAAAAATTCTGAGTAGGTTGATGGGGGACGATAAACTATGGCAAATAAAATTGGGTTTAACCTAAAATTGCTAAAGTGCCCAATACTGAAGACCAGGCCCTCAAAGGAATTATAACATGTTTTTTGCTTTACATTAACTAGTAATTTGGAATGGTAAATTGTTGCTACTCCTCCTCCACAACCAGAACTTCTGGGATTTTGACAGTTTAAATAACCAGAGGGAGTTGATTCATTTAAACCAACATAATCCTCTTGCCCTAACCAAGTCTCTGTAAGGGAAATTAAATCAATCTGATGATCAATTAACAGATCATGGACTAACAGAGACTTGGGAGTTAGAGACCTAATATTTAGTAAACCACATTTAATTTTTAAATTATGAGGAGGAACAGAGGCCAAATCATTCAATTTAGAGGCTTTATGTTTAATTTGAGTTTTACCAATGTTTTGCTTTATCACTTTGGGATGCTTATACATTATATTTTTATTCACTTTGGAGGGAGCAGACAACGATTCTCTGATGGGGAAGACAGGGGCTAAGCTGAGGGGTGGCGGATGAAGAGGAGCTGCAGAGAGGCGTGTAAGACTGCGACTCTGTAAAGATAGTAATAGTAAAGATAGTAAAAGTAAAGTATCTGTAAAGATAGTAATAGTAAAAAAACGACGTTTGTACACTGTCTGCTTGAAATGAAAAACCGAATTAGAACACAAAAAACAGAATCCATTCAATTGTTATTCAATTAAGAATCCAAAAAACAATAAATATTTTAAAAAATGGTTGTTTTTTGTTTTATCATTTTTAAAATGAAAGCAAATAAATCAAAATTCTTTTGCTTTTCAATATCCCGTCTTTTTAATTCAGATCAAATAAAGTAAAGTTTAAATACTGGCCACGGACAGATTTTGATTTTAATATTTAATTTGTCCGAGCTACGTGACCCCGAAGTTCTATCGTCTGTGTTTTCATCACAGCACAACAGCAATTTATACTTTTATACAAAATAACTGCAGATAACTATTTTTGTTTTAATTTATAACAGTAACCAAAACAGGAAGCAACGCTGTGCTGATCGATCAGCTGTGGTGCATATCCAGCAATTATCTCTGCAATGCCCTTTAACAAACGGGATATTGAAAAACAAATGAATGTTGATTTATTTGTTCTCATTGTAAAAACAATGAAACGAAAAACAACCTACTTTTTAATGTATAGTTTTTTGATTCTCAGCTGAATAACAACTGAACGAATAATACACAGATTCAACGGGTCTGAGTGTGTCTACTTAATGGACACAGCAGACAGATGTAAACTTCAGCTGAATTCACACTAAGTGCAGCAGTGAGGCAGCTTCACACAGGGTTGCATTACTGATTTTGACTGTAACAGCTGTGAATAAATAAGAAAACACTATTTTGTTCTTCTAATTAACTGCATTATTGATGTTACCGCCGCTCTCTCTTCTCATTCAACCCGCAGCTCGCTCGACCCTCGTCTCTCTCTCTTCATGCTCAGACCTTCAACCTAACGCTCCGTCCTCTCACTGCAGTCAACTCTGTGTGGCATTTGTGTGTTCATGTAACCGCCATCGCTGCTTTGACAAACAGTTGGCGCTTACTTTAAAAATCCGGAAAAAAACGGAGAATAAATAAATTTGAAGAATGACTCTGACCGAGAATCGTCATGTAATAACATTACGTCTCCCGCCAACATGCCTCGGCAAGCCGCTGCGCCGCTTACGACTCCCCCTCCCCCACTAAACTAACCCGAATCTTAACTTCATTAGTGTGAATAACCCTCTAGAGAGCGGACGAAACAAAATTTAGACTTCAGTCTAAATATTTACGACACAAAAACACATACTGTGTGTACATTTCAATAAATATGAACACATATAAAATAAAACTCGCTAACAGAAGCCAGTGGCAACTTAAACTAACCGTAGCATTGACATTGACCTCATGTTGCTCGGTGCTGATAGCATCACATGTAGCTCGGTGAAAACAGTGCACTGCATAAAATCACTACCTGTAATTGTGACCGACGTTTTATAAAATTTAATTTATCCTTACCTTGTTGAGAGCCGTCTGAAGTCGCAGAAATTCTTTTGAAGCGAGAGAAAAGATGGCCGACTTCAAATTTCGTTCTCCCTCCTAAAGCACCACCCCCAGGAGGCGGAGTTTCCAGACAAAACAAAACTATTTCCTTCTTTTTTAAAATGACTGAAACTTGTTGACTTTACATCGCTCAAGATTACAAGAACTCAACATGACTGATATACAGTATGTTTGGATGAAGGATATAAATAAGTTGTGTTGTATATGCAAACTACATATTTGAAAATTGAACAACCCTCCCTTTCCCCAGTGTAGAGTCTCCAATTAACCTAACCTGCATGTTTTTGGCATGTGGGAGGAAACCGGAGAAATCCCGGTGTAAACCCATGCATACACGGGGAGAACATGCAAACTCCACACAGATCACTGTTGGTCGGGGGCTGGGATCGAACCCACGATCCCCCAGCCAAGGGTAAACTGTGCTGCCGCAGTACTAACCACTTTGCCACCGTGCAGCCCAATTATCAATCAGTTATCCAATCAGTGTGGTCGTGATGTCACAGACACACGACATGAAGACACAGAGAGCGGTCGCAGAGCAGTGGCTACAACATTTATTGATGAAAATGACAAATTTTGACTGAGTGACTCCATACTCGGGGATGCACACCCTCGTAACCTCAGGAAACCACGTTTAAAATCTGAGGCCAGTCTGACAAACAGTTCTAAAGATATGCATGGAACAGACACACAAACTAGAGATTTAGTGAATTTATAGATAGATATGCACATAGTTAGCCTGCCAACAAACAGATTCATGTTTTGGAAAATATGTGTTAGCTTATCTGTGAAAAGCAGGTGCTGCACAGAAGACTCCGACTATAGTACACACGGTCTCCCCGGAGACAACGGGGAGGATCGGGTGTGACGTCATGCTTGATGGTGTCGTGGTTCCACTGTTGGTGGACATTGGAGCAGTTATCTCAGCGTTGAACCTGGCGACTGAACAGTTTGATTCCCCACCGACAAATAAAACAAGGAAGAGAACGTTATGGCTATGGATGAAACAGACTGGCAGTTTTGGGGTTTGTGGAAATGGAAGCCCGTTATCAGTCTGTTGTTGTGCCTCGAACCCACATTCACGTCACCGCTGGGGGGGTTGACATCATGGGGTGTAATCTCTTTTATAGCCTGGGTTTCTCAATTGGCAATGTGTCGGGTGAGGAGTGGTCGGGCTACGGACTGTGACACCGACCGACTCCATTGGTGGATGGCGTGGAGGTGAAGGAATCGGACTGGCTGGACATGTGTAATGAGGGAGGTTCAGGTTACTTTATTTGTACCCGTAGGTAGATTTGTTTTGCAGTCAGGTGACATCCATATTTACAAACCACAATTACATTCAACATGAACACAAACACAGGCGCATATGAAGCTGACTATAAACATGATAAAAGTACTCAAGGCTCCACCAATCAGGACATAGGACAAAGAGATTAGAAAAAAAAACAATGAGATTAGAGCGAAGAGCACACTCGGTGCCGCGCAACGCTGCCTCAGGTTGGACCCAATGCCGGTTTTTCAGGTACCCTGGATGAGGGTGCGTGACAGCACAACGGAACCCCAGAGGCGGCCTGTAAGTATGAGGTGCCCATGCCGGATCCTGAAGGGGCGAGACCAGAGAGCGTGTTGATAAATCGCTCAGGAAGACAGTCTTCCATGGATGGCACGGACCGGGCCTATGAGTCGACCAGATCGGTGGTGGAGACGTCAGACCCAAAATCACCAGAGGAAGAAGACATGGGCTTCCCTGCGGGTCGGAGACATGGTGCAGCCCAGGGCTGAGGCCCGGATGAGAGGAGATTATGGTTCGCGCGAGCGGCGCGATGAGTGGAGACAGTTCTAGGTGGAGGCTGCTCAGAGTGATGGGTATCTGCGCTTGTCTTGACCATACCTGGAGGCACCCGAACGAGTTACGTCGAGTGGAGGAGAAGAAGCGACGCAGCGGAAGCCCTGAGGTCAAGAGAGGGAAATGGTTGGAGAAGGACCCGTCAACGGACTGAGAGCACTGTTCTGTCTTTATTTTCTGTTTGTTGTTTATATGTGCTTTTGTTCTAATCCTGATGTGTTCATTTTACTGCTGGTGTAGTACCCCGATTTAATTCCAAAAAAGAGAAAACGTTTAAGTGTGAAATGTGAGAAGTGGGGTGTTTTATGACACCTAGAAATTAAATTTTAATATTAAGGGGCCTGAATTGTAGATGTGGGACTTCATTGGTTCCATGACTGTAGTTGAATGGATATGTTGAAATTGGATTTTACCAATGTGTTTGTTTTATGCCTAAATTTGGGGTGGTGGGGTGTGTTTACTCCGTTTACGATGTCTATTTGTGCAGATTTACATACCCAACGTTTAAAATGTAATATGATGTACCCATTGTGGGGGTGAATGTTGGGGGGGGGGGCGCCAGTAGTCGTTGTGTGTTTTGTAATTTTGTATGTCTTCTATGTGGAGCTGTTCTGGGATTGTTTTAATTGAGAGACACAGCTTTGTTTGAATGTTTGGCTGCAGAATAATCTGCCCAGCTGTGTTGGGGGTGCTGGTTGTCTACCTGGCCCCCCAGCCTTAGTTGTATGCATGGATAGGAAGTTTGTTTCTGTGATTGTTTTGTTTTAGAGTGTGAGTTGGGAAGCAAGTTTGGGTGGGCTATCTGTGCGCTTGGTATTTTTGAGGGGGGGCGTAATGTTGTGTATGTAAATTGGCTGTATTACTAAGATGGCGGCCGGGTTGGACATGGGCTAGACCGGGGTGGCTAACTACCGGTTTCCGGTGGTGACGCCACTCGAGGTATAAAGGAAGTGGGCGGAAGAGGCTCTGCCTCTTTCGTCGCGGGAGCCACCTGGCAAGCAGGCAAGTGCTGTAAGCCTCTTTATGTAAATAACTATCATTGTAATAAAGCTCCGTAAACTACATCAGTTGTACATTTGCTTTTACCCAATTATGGACACAACATACAACCATGTTGGCAGGAAGCTGCCGAGGGAATTCTATTTCATTAAAGCCGAAAATTATATCAAACTGATTAAAAACTGATGTAACTTTATTTCCATACTCTGTCTTGAAAAACCTTCAAAATGATATTTAATTTGTATGAAGTGCACAAAAACTGACCCAGAAAAAGACGATTTTGGCTAGGTTGAAAACTCGCGTTCGATCAGTCAGGAGTTATGTCTTCCACAAAAATATAGATATTTTTAGAAAGTATGATTTCTAAGCTTTCCAATGACACCAGGCACTCATGGGGCTTTTTTCCGGGACTTGCTGCTAGCAAACAAAGAGTCATGATTTATGACTTCTCGTGCCTAATGACACGGTGCACATTAAGTACCACACATTTACATTTACAATACTACACAAATAATACAGTTACACATACTAGAAATCATAACAGTGGTGACACCCCGTCGTCACAGTGGACGCCTTTGGCCACATCCTATGCTGATGACCACTTCATTGTGAACAGTGTCCTGCAGAACCAGATGATGAATACCATTCAACTCCAGGCACATTTAAGGGAGGTTAGAGGCACCAAAGTGTCACGTCAGACCATTCAAAACCATTTACATCAGCATGGTCTACGTGCTAGATGACCTGCAAGGGTACCTGACCACACCAGCAGGCACAGGCATCATCATTTGCATGGACAAGGGACCAGTGGGCCTCAGTGCTGTTCTCTGATGAAAGTCGATTCACACTGAGCAGAAATGATGGCCGCCAACGATGTTGAAGATATCAAGGCACATCAGCCACTGTTGTCACCATGTTACAGTCTGGGCAGGTGTGTCTAGTCAATACAGAACTGCCCTAAACCTTGTGAATGGTACAGTGACAAGCCAATACTTTATTTTATTGGTTTATTTAGCAGGAATAGTACACATTAATGAACAGTTTTGTAAATGTGCCAGAATTAGCCAAAAGGCTATTTTTCATCTGTAGTCACTGGACTACCTGAATAACATCATTAATCCAGTCATTTTGCCCCTGCATGAACAACACAGGCCCAATTTCATCTTCATGACCGACAATACTCCAGCTCATTGAGGTCCCATCATTAAGGAACAGCTGCTGGAGGCTGGGGTACCTCAAATGGAGTGGCCTGCACTTTCTCCAGACCTGAATTCCATAGAAAACTTATGGGATCAGCTGAGTCGCCGTGTTGAGGCTCGTAACTCTGCACCCCACAACCTCAATGACCTGAGGGCTGCCCTTCAAAAAAAAGTGGAATGCCATGCCTCATCAGAAACAACTTGAGCATGAGACATTGTTGTCAAGCTGTAACTGATGCTCAAAGGCACATGACAAGTTATTGAGACACTGACATTTGTGTTGTGGTATACCCACCACTGTTGTTGGCTTTTGTTTCAATAAATTCTTTGAGATGAGGAAATCACCATTGCATGCTTCTACTTAAATGCCCTACTTTCACAGTATAATACCTCTTTAGCATGAACTTTTTGCATTTTCCATAAATTTCACCTGAAAGCCAAATATCCCTAACTTTTTGTGAGGAGTGTGTAATGGTATATTATAGTTAAGTTTAATGTCTTTTTCATACAAGGATTTATTCTGTGTTCTTACCCAGATTGTCTGATTGTGTGGCAGGGTGGCAGATTTTTTTTTTTTTTAAAAAAGCACAACACCACCTGGGGAATTTTGCCCCAAGGAAATTGTTTACTATAAACCAAGACCTGTAAGGTCACACAGGTTCGTTCCACACACAGAATCAGAATCAGAATCAGATTTATTGCCATTGTTCATGTAGTACACAAACTAGGAATTTGTCTCGGTGCAATGCTGCAACATTAAACATGATAAAATAAAAGAAATAAAAAAAAACTATACATGCAATAAAGTGTAGAATAAGAATGAGTAATACTAGTCAAAGCAGTTTTTAAATATATTAGCGAGCAGCAGATATTGTGGAGTACCACATAGTGCAGTCGGTAATGCAAAAAGAAAACAGTGATGATTGACATGAGTCTGGTTGAGCTGCTGTACATAGTGCACGAGAGTCAATAAGTCACTTAGTGTTCAGCAGTCTGATGGCAGAGGGGAAGAAGCTGTTCATGTGACGGGAGGTTTTAGTCTGAATGGACCGAAGTCTTCTACCTGAGGGGAGGGGGGCAAACAGTACGTGACCAGGGTGTGAAGGGTCGGCTATGATCCGGCCAGCACGCCTCCGGGTCCTGGAGATGTACAGGTCCTGGAGAGATGGGAGCTTGCAGCCGATCACCTTCTCAGCAGTGCGCACGATGCGCTGCAGCCTTAGTCTGTCCCTGGCAGTGGCTCCTGCGTACCACACGGTTATGGAGGTGGTGAGGATGGACTCGATGATGGCTGTGTAGAACTGCGCTAACATCTTGGTGGGTAGCTTGAGCTTCCTCAGCTGCCGCAGGAAGAACATCCTCTGCTGGGCCTTTTTGATGAGGGAGCTGATGGTCGGCTCCCACTTGAGGTCCCTGGTGATGGTGGTGCCTAGGAAGCGGAAGGAATCTGCAGTGGTGATGGGAGAGCCTGTGAGGGTGAGGGGGGGCAGAGGGGTTGTGACTTTCCTGAAGTCTACAATCATCTCCACTGTCTTCAGAGCGTTCAGCTGCAGGTTGTTGTGGCTGCACCAGGACGCCAGCTGGGCCACCTCTCTCCTGTAGGCGGACTCGTCACCGTTGGAGATGAGCCCGATGAGGGTGGTGTCATCCGCAAACTTGATCAGCTTGACAGACTGGTGGCTGGAGGTGCAGGAGTTGGTATAAAGGGAGAAGAGTAGGGGGGAAAGTACACAGCCCTGGGGTGATCCGGTGCTGATGCTAACAGAGTCTGAGACAGTCTTTCCCAGCCGCACATGCTGCCTCCGGTCCGTCAGGAAGTCGATGATCCACCTGCAGAGGGAGTCAGGCACGTTGAGCAGGGACAGCTTGTCCTGGAGCAGAGCGGGGCAGATGGTGTTGAATGCAGAGCTGAAGTCCACAAACAGGATCCTGGCGTAGGTTCCCGGGGAGTCCAGGTGCTGCAGGATGGAGTGGAGGGCCAGGTTGACTGCGTCGTCTACAGACCTGTTGGCTCGGTAGGCAAACTGCAACGGGTCCAGGAGGGGAGTGGTGATGGACTTGGGGTGGGGCAGGACCAGGCGCTCAAAGGACTTCATGACAACAGAGGTGAGCGCTACAGGTCTGTAGTCGTTAAGTCCAGTGATCCGTGGCTTCTTGGGGACAGGGATAATGGTGGAGGATTTGAGGCAGGACGGCACGTGGCATAACTTAAGGGAGGTGTTAAAAATGTCTGTTAAGACAGGAGTCAGCTCTTTCGCACAGTGTCTCAGGGTGGAGGGAGACACGCCGTCCGGACCGGGGGCCTTGCGTGGGTTCAGTCTGGAGAACTGTCTGTGCACGTCCTGCTCACTGATGACAAGGACAGGGGGGGGGAGGGGGGCGCCTTTGATGAAGTAGGGACCGTGGAGACAGTGGAGCTGGGGGGAGGGGGGGAGTTGGACACAGCTGACGAGGTGTCAAAACGGGCATAGTGTTGGGACAGTCTTTGACAAAGGGCTTTGTCATCCTGACCCTTAGAAGCCTGAGGCCGATAGTTGGTGATTTGCCTCAGTCCTCTCCACACAGAAGCAGAGTCGTTAGCCGTGAACTGTTGCTGGAGTCTCTCAGAATACACAGATTTAGTTCTCCTCAGCTCTCTGTTAAACCGATATTTAACCTCCCTGTAGCAGTCCCTGTCTCCACTTTTCAACGCTGCTTCCTTCTTCCTGATCTGTCTGAGCTTAGCTGTGAACCAGGGCTTATCATTAGAGTATCTCACCCTGGTGCGCGATGGAAGAATGCTCTCCTCACAAAAGTGGATATATGAGTTCACAGTGTCCGTGTACTCATCCAGATCATGCGTGGCTCCTTTAAACATGCCCCAGTCAGTTATTTCCATGCACGTGTTCAGCTTCTCCTCAGCTTCACTGGTCCATTTCTTCGTAGTGCTCACAACAGGTTTAGTGAGCTTCAGTCTCTGTCTGTATGTGGGAATGAGGTGGACCATCACGTGATCAGATAGTCCGAGCGCAGCACGGGGAACAGCGCGATACACGTCCTTCAGTGTAGTGTAACAGTGATCCAGCGTGTTCTTTCCTCTGGTGGGGCATTTAATAAATTGTTTGTATCGGGGGAGATCGTGGCTCAGATTGCTCTGGTTAAAGTCGCCAACCACAATAACCAGAGAGCCCGGGAAAGTCCGCTCCGTATGTTGGATGTGATCTGTGAGCGCGCGCTGAGCCTCCCGCGCGTCCGCATCGGGCGGGACGTAAACAGCGGCCAGGATGAATGAAGCAAACTCCCGCGGGGAATAAAAAGGCTTGCAGTTAATAAAAAGATATTCCAGGGCGGGAGAACAGTGTTTGGAAATCACTGTTACATCAGAGCACCAGCTGCTGTTAATGTAAAAGCAGACTCCTCCTCCTGAGGACTTACCGGAGAGCTCTGTGTCACGATCAGCACGAAACAGCTGAAAACCCTCGAGGAGCAGCGCGCTGTCCGGTGTATTTTCCCTGAGCCAGGTCTCAGTAAAACAGAGGGCAGACGAGGAAGAGAAGTCCTTAAAATGCATCAGCAGTCTCAGTTCATCTACCTTGTTAGAGAGAGAATTGGCGTTGGAGAGAAATATGCCAGGCAAAGCCATGCGCGTGCCTCTCCTGCGAAGCCGTACGAGAGCGCCCGCTCGCCTTCCTCTCTTTCGCCGTCTCACTTTTTGAGCTAAACAGTGAACCAGATCGGCGGCAGGAGCTAAAAAAAACTGGGAGTAGGTCCGTGGGAGTGAAAGTCCTGATATTTAGAAGCTCTTCACGGGTGTAAGAGCAGGCAGACACACAATTGACAAACAAAAACAAACAAAGAAGGGCGCAGCGAGACACCATGGCGGCCATTGTGGGCGCCATCTTGGATCAGACACAGAGCCATAGACACGATCCCATTAATAATAGTGATAGAAAAATTCCATATTATCTATACTCGTCAGCCTCCGTCGGTCTATGATGACCATGGAAGAGAATCCTAAACGTCTACTCTGCTGGAAGAGCACCGCCTGTGGCTGAACAGGCCGATGCGCGAATGGCAGCCCTGTCACACAGGTCGCACTTGTGGGTGGTCTCCGTGCTGCTGGGTCTGTGGCGGTTCTTCCTGCGGGTCTTTTTTTCATCTGCAGCAGCAGTCAGTCTCTCTTCACCCGCCTTGAGCTGTCTGGTCAGGGTGCCTCTCCATTTGGAGCGGTCCGTTGCAAGGTCCTCCCAGCGCTCTGTGTTGATCTCCAGGGCCTTCATGTCTCTCTTGCAGACGTCTCTAAAACGCAGCTGTGGGCGGCCAACTATTATTGATATTAATAATGTATTATTATATTTGAGAAGTATCATACCTTTCATATGCCATGTTTAATGTTTATATGTGCATTCCACATAGGACGAGTTTATATATTCTTGTCCTGTTTCTGTGAGCAATTTCAGCAAGTTCAGACTGAGGATCAGTACATGCGTAAGGAATTATCTAAGCCATTTATTATAATCTCTTTGACATAACCTGTTTTGGGTCACAGGAATGCACAGGAACTTCTCAGCCTGTACAGATCAGTGGTAGATGGACATTCTGTCAGTTTTATGGATCTCATGTCTTCATGACCAATGTCTCCAGAGCGTCTGACGTCCGCCTGGATAAGCTTAGTTGTCAGGACTGTCCCGTTCTGTCCCTTCCCTTATCCTCATCCTCCCTCTCCTTTCTCCTACCTATATATATCAGACTTAGAAGAATGGATCTTTTAAGGCCCTTTTCCACTAGCCTCACTTAGCCCTACACCGCACCACTCAGCCCGCTTTAGGCGCTTTTCCATTAGCCCCAGCACCGGTTAGCAGGTACTTTTTTCGTACCTGATCCAGGGCAGGGTCTAACCGGGCTGAGTAGGGCTGTGATATGACTTTAAGAGACTGGTCGCCGCTGATTGGTCAGGTCGTAACGTCATGAAAGTGACTTTTTCTGCTGAATTTACTCCACGACCGCCATTTGTAATTGTTCAGCAGTGAACACAGTGCGCCCCTTTAATACGGTATATTATATTAATATACTGTTGGGTCACCAACGCGGTGCCCGCGGGCACCATGTCGCCCGCAAGGACCACATGAGTCGCCTGCAGGCCTGTTCTAAAAATAGCACAACTCGCAAGTGAGCTGTGTCTAAGATGTAATTTTTTCTGCCGCTATTTTTTAAAATCACACTTGCATTTATATAGATTTTAAAATGACAATGTCTTAAAAATAAAAAAAAAATGAAAATATGTTTATTATACGTAAAGTTAAGGTGAACTCTGACCTAGTTCAAAGGTCAGTATTGTGCGCATGACAAAACCTTCGCGCTTGTGGAGAGTAAGCTAGCGGGCGGTGAAGATGGTGGGCGCAGTGCAGTTTCCTAGCCCAAAAACATGGCAAAAAAAAAAAAAAAAAGACAGAAAATTTATCATTTTCAAAGTGAGCGGGAGGAAGACTTCTTTTTTCCTACCGTGAAAGGAAGCTGCGTGTGTTTCATTTGCGGGGCGACGGCGAAGCGGCACTATGTGGACCTTGTTCTCAATAAAGTTTTGGAAAAAAAAAAAAACAACTTCAATACGCGTCATGAAACTGCTGCCCACTCTTTTTTTTTTTTTTTTTTTTTTGTACCCGTAGGTAGATTTGTTCTGCAGTCCGGTGACAAGCCTTAACTTCCTAACCCAGGGGTGTCAAACTCATTCCATGGAGGGCCAAGACCCTGCAGGTTTTACCTCCACCCAGTGTCTTCAACAGGTGGTTTCACTGAATTTCTTCCTACTGATTGCTGATCAATGAAAACACCTGCTGAAGACACTGGGTGGAGATAAAACCTGCAGGGTCTTGGCCCTCCATGGAATGAGTTTGACACCCCTGCCCTAACCTGGATGTTTTTGGCATGCGGGAGGAAACCCACGCAAACACGGGGAGGACATGCAAACTCCACACAGATCACTGTTGGCCGGGGACAGGGATCGAACCCACGATCCCCGCGATCCCGCGGCCGAGGGTAAACTGCTGCCGCGGTGCTGGTTATTACTCCAGCATGATTCTTGGCAAGAACTGTATGGATATAATTCCAGTGAAGAAGAACACACAAAAGTGTGTTTATTAAATGTAACAGATTTTGAGCAGAATTGCAGCAGATTTGTTCAGTTAAAAATGTGATAAGATTTATTTAATATGAAAGCTGATTTTTCTTAAATGTTGCATAACTTTTTCAAACATGGTTCAACATAGTTCATGAATTAAAAGGGTTTAGTTTTTTATGGTTAAAAGGGACTGGTGAAAACTGGACATTTTTTTAATGAAATGTAGAAGTGAGCATCTGAACAATTGCTGAGATTAATAAAAATAAAGTGTTGAATATTGATCTTGTCTGTTACCCACTCTAAGTTATCCATCCATCCATCCATCTTCTACTGCTTTTCCGGAGGTCCGGGTCGCGGAGGCAGCAGTTCAAGCAGAGAAGCCCAGACTTCCCTCTCCCCAGCCACCTGCTCCAGCTCTTCAGAGGGGATACCAAGGCGTTCCCAGACCAGCTGGGAGACATAGTCTCTCCACCGAGTCCTGGGTCTGCCCCGGGGTCTCCTCCCAGTGGGACGTGCCTGAAACACCTCAAGTGGGAGGCGTCCAGGAGGCATCCTATTCAGATGCCCATACCACCTCAACTGACTCCTTTCAATGTGGAGGAACAGCGGTTCTACTCTGAGCCTCTCCCGGATGACTGAGCTCCTCACCCTATCTCTCAGGGTGAGTCCAGCAATCCTACGGAGAAAGCTCATTTCAGCCGCTTGTATCCGCGATCTCGTTCTTTCGGTCATTACCCAAAGCTCGTGACCATAGGTGAGAGTAGGAACGTAGATTGACTGGTGAATCGACAGCTTTGCCTTAGAACTAAGCTCCCTCTTCACCACAACAGACCGGTACAACGTCCGCATCACTGCAGATGCTGCTCCAATCCGTCTGTCGATCTCTCACTCCATTTTCCCCTCACTCGTGAACAAGACCCCAAGATACTTAAACTCCTCCACTTGGGGCAGGAGCCTGTCCCCAACCCGGAGAGGACAATCCACCTTTTTCCGGCTGAGGACCATGGACTCGGACTTGGAGGTGCTGATTCTCATCCCAGCCGCTTCACACTCAGCGGCAAACCGTCCCAGCAAGAGCTGTAGGTCATTGCTGGATGAAGCCAACAGGACAACATCATTTGCAAACAACAGAGATGAGATCCTGTGGTCACCAAGCATGACACCCTCCATTCCCTGACTGCGCCTAGAAATCCTGTCCATAAAAATTATGAACAGGATCGGTGACAAAGGGCAGCCCTGGCGGAGTCCAACTCTCACTGGGAATGACTCCGACCGAGTGTTGGCAATACGAACCAAACTCTCACAACGGTCGTACAGAGACTGAATAGCTCGTAACAACAAGCCCGATACCCCATACTCCCGAAGCACCCCCCACAAAAATCCACGAGGGACGCGGTCAAATGCCTTCTCCAAGTCCACAAAACACATGTAAACTGGTTGGGCAAACTCCCACGAACCCTCAAGAATTCTCGAGAGGGTAAAGAGCTGGTCCGATGTGCCACGGCCAGGACGAAAACCACATTGCTCCTCCTGAATCCGAGGTTCGACCAACGGCCGGACTCTTCTCTCCAGTACCTTGGCATAGACCTTCCCAGGGAGGCTGAGGAGTGTGATCCCTCTAAAGTTGGAGCACACCCTCCGGTCCCCTTTTTTGAAGAGAGGAACCACCACCGAAAGCTGACCGAAAGTCTTGTTCCATGGCCTCACCAAACTCCTCCCATACCCGGGTTTTTGCTTCAGCAACCACCCGAGCTGCACTCCGCTTGGCTTGACGGTACACCTCAGCTGCTTCGGGAGTCCCACAAGCCAACCAAGCTTGATAGGACTCCTTCTTCAGCTTAATGGCCCCCCTCACCACTGGTGTCCACCACTTGGTTCAGGGGTTGCCACCACGAGATGCACCGACCACCTTGCGGCCGCAGCTCTGGGCCGCCGCTTCAACAACAGAGGTGGAGAACATGGCCCATTCAGACTCCATATCTCCAGACTCCCTCGGAATGTGGTTGAAGTTCTTCCGGAGGTGGGAGTTGAAGACCTCCCGGACAGGGGCCTCAGCCAGACGCTCCCAGCACACCCTCACTATACGTTTGGGTCTATCAGGTCTGAATGGCTTCCTCCCCTGCCATCGGATCCAACTCACCACCAGGTGGTGATCAGTTGACAGCTCTGCACCTCTCTTTACTCGGGTGTCCAAGACATACGGTCGCAGGTCTGATGATACGATAACAAAATCGATCATCGACCTGCGACCTAGGGTGTCCTGGTGCCAGGTGCACATATGGACACCCTTATGCTTGAACATGGTGTTCGTTATGGACAGACTGTGGTTAGCACAGAAGTCCAATAACTGAACACCACTTGGGTTCAGATTGGGCAGGCCGTTCCTCCCAATCACCCCCCTCCAAGTTTCACTGTCGTTGCCCACGTGCGCATTGAAGTCCCCCAGTAGGACAATGGAGTCTCCAGGAGGAGCACCCTCCAGCACCCCAGTCACAGACTCCAAAAAGGGTGGGTACTCTGAAACATCATTTGGTGCATAGGCACAAATGATGGTCAGGACCCGTTTCCCAACCCGAAGGCGCAGGGAAGCAACCCTTTCGTCCACTGGGGAAAACTCCAATATAGAGGCAGCAAGGTGGGGGGATACAAGAATACCCACCCCTGCTCTTCGCCTCTCGCCCGGCAAACTCCAGAAAAGGCCAAGCTCCAGCCCCTCTCTAGGAGACTGGTTCCAGAACCGGAGCTGTGTGTTGAGGTGAGGCCGACTATATCTAGCCGATATCGCTCAACCTCGTACACCAGCTCAGGCTCCTTCCCCACCAGAGAGGTGACATTCCACGTACCAAAAGCCAGTTTAGAAAGCTTGGGATCAGTCCGCCAAGGTCTCCGCCTTTGACCGCCACCTAATCCACATAGCACCGGACCCCCATGATCCCTCCTGCAGGTGGTGAACCCACTGGAGGGCGGACCCATGTAACTCCTTCGGGCTGAGCCCGGCTGGGTCTCATGGGTGGAAACCCGGCCACCAGACGCTAGCCTTCGAGCCCCTCCCCCAGGCCTGGCTCCAGGGTGGGGCCCCGGTAACCCCATACTGGGCGGGGTACACTGAATCCTTGATATACAATTTATCATGAGAGTCTGTTGGATCGTTCTTAGTCTGGCCCTTCACCCAGGACCAGTTTGTCTTGGGAGACCCTATCAGAGGCAAATTGCCCCGGACAACATAGCTCCTGGGATCACTGGGGCACGCAAACCCCCCACCACGATAAGGTGACGATCCATATAATTATTTATTTATGTATATATATATGTGTGTGTGTGTGTGTGTGTGTGTGTGTGTGTGTATATATATATACTGGTGACGTTTTAACACAAAGTTAAAGTCAAATTTAATTTGCAATGACTGCTGCTAGAAATAATATCAGAGAGATACTGAAATTTTGCCTTCTCTGAGGGACTTTTTTTTTTTGCCAGTGACACGATCACATACACAAACAATAAACAAAACTCATAGCGCCCCACCGGAAACCGATAGTTAGCCACCCCGGTCTAACCCATGTCGAAATCATCTGACACAATTCTTCAGAATAAAATGCACTTCATTAATGTATATATATATATATATATATACGTATATATACAATTTGTTATTTTAGAGGAGTGTGTCAAGTTGGTGCCCTTCACGTGACTCGATACCCATGGAGTAGCTCTTGGTTTCAAAAAGGTTGGTGACCCCTGCTGTATAATATACTTATATAATAATATACTCCTAATATTATATATTAGGAGGTGCGCAATTTTCTTTCTATATTAGGCGACGATCGCATCCAGCGCGAGTTGGACGGATCTACTCGAAATGCAGGTGTCCGAGCAGATGGCTTCCCAAGGGCACATCCGTACTGCCAAACAGTGTCGGGAGAAGCTGAAAAAGGTGAAAAGCGATTACCGAGCAGTGAAGGACCACAATGCTCGAAGTTCAGCGGATGGAAGGAGTGGAACTGGTTCACTGAGAGACACTGGGCTCCACACGGTCACCGTCACGGTCACAGTCACGGTCACGGCCCTTGGAAACCGTGGATGGTGAGTGTTGTTTTGGTATTGCGCATCTTTTCGCCACTTGATCCTTTCTGTGCCAAGCTCACTGTTTTTAAGAAATAGGAAGGTTGTTAGATTGTGGGTAATGGTTGTTACTGAGGCTTGCGTATTGTTTTGCAGCCAACTGCAGATTCACGCTTGCTTTGTGTTAAGTATTAGCGCGAACAAAACGCTGAATTACGCTTATTGTATTCCGGTTAAAAACTTGAGAGTGTTGTGTACATGTTGCACTTTGGTGTTAAGTTTTAAATTGCGTGCATTTTCTTTCTAGAATCGCATTTCATATCACAGGGGTCCACCTCAGTGGAGATGACTGACACAGCGGACTCTCCTGGCGCTGCGTCTGCGTGTGCGTCTGGCTGAGCGCCAGCTGAATCGACTCCCATGTCAGCCACATCACCAGCTCCATCTGGATCACGTTCAAGTGCCGGTAAGGCACAATAACCACGATTTTTTTTTTGGTTGAAACAGGTCCAGCAGCGGAAACCAGGGTCGAAAATCCATCCATCCATCCATCTTCTACCGCTTAATCCTTTACAGGTCACGGGGGGGCTGGAGCCTAACAAGTTATGTACCAAATTGATTAATGCAATTTCCTGTAGCTGCATATTAATTAATTGAAAATGTCTTTTTAAATGTACAAAAAGGTTATTCTTTGGTCTTCACTTATCGGTGTTCCACAACCATTTTTAGGTGTGGTGATTGGTGCTGTTGTAACTCCTGTTTTAGACAAACAAAGCTCATGAACTGCTGTTGAAATCAACATGCTTCATTGAAATGCTTCGCGTCAGCTGACTGTATTAACCCATTCAGATTTCTGCGGCCACACTACAAGCAACTAGTTTAAACATTACCCATCCATCCATCCATATTCTTAATCTTAATCCTTTTTAGTTTTGCAGGGGGGCTGCAGCCGAAGACAGCACCCTGCGTGTTGCAAAATCTGCTCTACTGAGGGGCAGCAACATGACAGTTCAGCTTATATACAGCAATGAAGCATAATATAATAGTGACATTCCACCACAGACTTTCACCTGTGTAATTCCATAATATATGTAGTGATCCAGCTTTAACGACCATGCCTTTCTGTCTTTCCATCTAGGCAAGAGGAAAACAGACAACTCCCATCGCTGACCTTACATTAGCGATGGTCAACATGCATGACGAAGAGATGCGGCTCTTGGAATGGCAACATGACCAGCGGCAAGAATCAGGAGTACATGCAGCATTTGCGACAGGTGGCCGCAGATGTGCGGGCAGATGCGCGTGAAGCCCTGGAGCAGGACGCTGCGTTACGAAGGGAAGAGCTCACAGAGATGTTATCGCCCAGTCTGTTTTTTTGTTTGTAAATTTTGCTTCGGGAATAAAATTGTATTGTTTGCATCAAAAGTCTGGTTTATCTGTTATGACACCGTATGAGAAAAGCCAATAATTACATACACATTCCATTCTCTGTTCACTCCACATGCTGCTGTTCATCAGGTCAGGTGTATAGCCTTCTAATGGTAATTTAATTTTTAACAACACAACAAAATGTAATGTCTTGGTAGGTTTTTTTTTATTTTAAACAAATTTGCAATGCTGAATCCATTTCTCTTGAACGGGTACATTTTTTAGGTTATAAGCAGTTGTACAGGTGTGCTTGAACTTGTAGACACTGCTAAAGGTAAGTACGTGTAAGTTGAATGTTGCATCGCCAGTCAAAATTTAATAAATTAAGAAGGAATCTAGCAAAAATTTGGCACTAATAACAGTAGACGAATCGGACAAGGATACACAACTGTGTTTTTGTTGCACACAACTGTTGTTACCAACAAGTGCAAAATTTATATTCTGTGGTAGACTGCAAGTCTAATTCAAAACATTACTGGCACATGCCTCTAGGGGGAACTACCTGTATTGTTCAGCACTACTATTAAGGGGACACATTAGAATAAGAGTGTGAAAACCCCGCGCAGAATCCATGTTCAGTCATATTATGTGTGTTGCAGAATAAACGGCAGAGTTACCCAAAGAAATAACTCAAGTGTGATCATTGCTACACGGTAGGATATCACACAATTGGCGACGAGGATTAAAAGAAAAAAAATCAGCGGCGAGAAACAGAGAACATTGCAAGTGTGGCGAACTCAAGTGACTCCAGTAGTTCGAGTGCAAGTTCAGAGGAGGAAAAACGAGGTTTCCCCACCACGACGAGCAATGGCGGCTGTAATCGGAACGGTAACCCCTTTTGATAACTCGACTCAGTCATGGGAAGAATATAGTGAAATGTTGGACTTTTTCTTCCAAGCTAATGACATTGAGGAGCCAGACAAAAGGAAGGCTGTACTGTTGAGTGGAGTTGGTGCAACTACTTACAGCTTGTTGAGAAATTTAATAAGCCCTGCATTACCGAAAGATAAAACGTACGACCAGCTTACTGCTGAGCTTCAGAAGCACTTCAGCCCCAAACCGAGTGAAATCGTGCAACGATTCAAATTTAATTCACGCATAAGGAGGAACACTGAGTCCATAGCAGAGTATGTGGCAGAATTGAAGAAATTAACACTGCACTGTGATTACAAAGACTCATTGGAAGAAATGTTAAGAGACAGACTTGTGTGTGGAGTGAAAGATGACCGAATGCAACGGCGACTTTTATCTGAAACAAAACTCACTTTTGCAAAGGCTTTGGAATTATGCCAAGCGATGGAAACAGCATCTAAAGATGTGAGAGAGATGCAAGGGAAGCTAACAGAGGACACAGCAACGCATGTTCGTGTGCCTAAGACCCAAGTAGGTGTCCACAAAGTGTTGACTGACAAAACTCAGCACAAATTCCCCAGTTGTTATCGCTGCAAAGGCCAGCACAATGCCGCCGAGTGCAAATTTGCCACTGAGCTGTGTCATAATTGTGGCAAGCGAGGGCACATTAAGAAAGCATGTAGAATAAAGGTGGACAGCGCACAGGTGCTGAAAGCGACAGTTAATGGGCAAAAGTATGAAAACAAGGGCCCAGGAAAGGAACAGCAAGCGAATCAACTGAGAGGGGAGGGAGAAAGTGATACAGAAGACATGGGTTTTCACACAATTTACAACACGTCAGAGGAGCTGACCAAGGTAGCGCCCATCACGCGTACCATGAATGTTAATGGAATGAAAGTAACATTTGAAGTTGATACAGGCTGTGGAGTAACCATATTAAGTAAACAGCAATATACACAACTGTGGAAGAAAACAGACACAGCAGAATTAAATCCCTGTTCATTAAAATTAAAAACATACACAGGAGAGAAGCTAGACGTGCTAGGCATGGCACAAGTGAAGGTGCAGCACGAAAACAAAGAAAAGGACTTACCTGTAGTAGTAGTTGGGAGCGAAGGACCAAATCTACTAGGGCGAAGTTGGCTACAAGAACTGGCCATGATGGATCAGTTGGTGAATAAAGTGGAATCTCAGCCCAAATTGCAGCTGGAGGAGATCCTCGAAAGACACGCTGAGGTGTTCAAAGAAGGCTTAGGACAGCTAAAAGGTGTCACTGCAAAGATTAATGTGGACAAGGAGGCCCAACCACGATTCTGCAAACCCCGACCGGTACCCTATGCAGTCAAGCCACTGGTTGAAAGCGAGCTACAGAGGCTGCTGGATGACAAGATCATTGAGCCAGTGCAGGTTGCAGAATGGGCGGCGCCCATAGTCCCAGTGAGAAAGCCGGATGGCTCCATTAGAATATGTGGAGATTACAAACTCACTGTCAATCGAGCATCACGGGTGGATCAGTATCCAATTCCTAAAGTGGAGGACCTCTTCGCACAGCTGAACGGCGGCCGACACTTCACGAAATTAGACATGAGTCACGCCTACCAACAAGTAGTCTTGGAAGAAGAATCAAGAAAGTATGTAACCATCAATACACACAAAGGCTTATATACCTACACACGCTTACCATTTGGAGTAGCTTCCAGTCCTGCTATATTCCAGAGAACTATGGAGGGCATCCTAGGTGGAATTCCGAATGTTGCCATTTATTTGGATGACATCCTTTGTACAGGACCAAATGAACAAGAACATCTGAAAACGCTGGAGGAAGTGCTTCAACGGTTGGAGAAAAGCGGTCTGAGGTTGAAAAGAAGCAAGTGTGAGTTCATGGGAAAAGAGGTGGTGTTCCTAGGCCACAAGATCAACGCCAGTGGTCTACACCCTCTAACAGACAAAGTGGAAGCCATTGCGGAGGCGCCTGAGCCACAAAATGTTACTGAGTTAAAAGCCTACCTGGGCTTGTTGAACTATTACCATAGGTTCCTCCCAAAGCTCTCCACGCTGCTGGCACCACTACATACCTTACTTAAGAAGGAAGAAAAATGGTCATGGGGGGTCAAGCAGCAGAAGGCGTTTGAAGAGTCCAAAGCGCTACTTCAGTCCTGTAGTGTGTTAGTGCACTATGATTCAAACAAACCACTCATCCTGGCGTGTGACGCATCACCCTACGGTGTGGGTGCTGTACTCTCTCATCGTATGGAGGATGGCTCAGAGAGACCCATAGGGTTCGTCTCAAGAACTCTTAGTGCAGCTGAGAAAAACTACTCCCAGCTAGACAAGGAGGGCCTTGCAGTAGTATTTGGTGTAAAAAAATTCCACAAATACCTGTACGGGAGACAGTTCGCTATAGTGACTGACCACAAGCCACTAATTTCACTGTTCAGTGAAATGAGAGCCATACCCCAGATGACATCTCAGAGAATTCAGAGATGGGCCGTTACATTAGCAGCGTATGAGTACACCATCGTTTACAAAGCCGGACGGGACCATACGAATGCTGACGCGATGAGTAGGCTACCCTTGGATGGAGGAAGAGACAGCACGCCTGAGGAGGAGGAGAGAGTGCTATTGTTTGAAGATATCGGCGTGCCCCTGGTGAACGCACAACAAATAAAGAAGTGGACAGACAAAGACCCTGTTCTAGCAAGAGTGCGAGAATACATCTTGCGAGGATGGCCGAAGATGAACAGTCCTGAGTTCATTCCCTATGCCCGACGACAGGATGAGCTCAGCACCCAGGAAGGTTGTATCCTGTGGGGAGGACGCGTGGTTGTTCCACCACCTGGTAGGAATGCCTTACTGCAACAACTACACCAAGCACACCCTGGCATCACTCGCATGAAAGCGTTGGCGAGGAGTTACATGTGGTGGCCCAACATGGATGCAGAGGTGGAGGCGCTTGTGAAGTCATGTGCGGCATGCCAGGAGAACAGGAACAGTCCTCCAGCAGCCCCACTACATCCCTGGGAAGTTCCAGATAAACCATGGAGAAGAATTCACATTGACTACGCAGGTCCATGGATGGGAAGAATGTTCCTGATCATAGTTGACGCATACTCAAAGTGGATCGATGCATATTCTGTGAGTAGCTCTACTTCTACTGTTACCATTGAATGTCTTAGAAAGAGTTTCAGCCAACATGGGCTACCTGAAATCATAGTATCAGATAACGGTACATGTTTTACGAGTGAACAGTTCCAAGAGTTTTCTGAAAAGAATGGCATACGTCACATCACGACTGCGCCATACCATCCTTCTTCTAACGGCTTAGCCGAGAGGGCCGTGCAGATGTTCAAGTCACTCATGACAAAGATGACAGGAGACTCTATTGAAACCCGAATGTCGAGAGCTCTATTCAGCTATCGAATAACACCCCAATCTACAACTGGCAAGTCACCAGCTGAGCTGTTGTGTGGAAGGAAGTTGAGGTCAACATTTGACTTAATACATCCAGACTTCAGAAACAAAGTGCATGATAAACAAGAGAAACAAAAAGGTTATCATGACATGCATGCTAGAGAGAGAATACTGAGAGAAGGAGACGTGGTCTACACCCGCAACTTTGGCTCAGGACCAGCCTGGGTACCAGGAGAAATAACAGAAAAGACAGGCCCTGTGTCATTCAAGGTGACATTAGGTCATGGACAAGTGGTGAGGCGACACATCGACCAAGTTCGTGGTAGGAGCTCCATTCCCCTGCCGATGGCACCCGAGGTGTTGTCTGACACCCATCCTGAGGAGAGCATCAATGAACCACCACTTCAGGTGAAACCTGAGGTAACCGTCTCTGCAGATTCTACGGGCAGCACTGCAGCAGCCGAAACAGTGGAGCAGTCTGAGTCTTCACCTGCAGTTGGCTCACCCGCCGTGAGAAGATCTCAGCGAGCTAGGAAAGCTCCAGACTACTTGAAGGACTATACTTAGTCAGTAGTGAGTTCCCCAGCCACAGGACAAGAATGCGTCCTGGAACCTCACTGGGATGCGGTAGTCAAACCAAATCCCCAGTTAGACTGTTATGTGTGTTATACATGTAAAAAAAAAAAAAAAAAAAAAGAGAGAAAGAAATTATGTGTATGGCACATGTGTTTAAGAAGTTAAAAGTAACTGTGATTGTTTAGGGTTAAATGGGAGTTCCAGGATGTCTAGCATAATTGGCTAGTGTAATTAAAAGTAGTTTAATCTAGAGGGGAGGGATGTGGTAGACTGCAAGTCTAATTCAAAACATTACTGGCACATGCCTCTAGGGGGAACTACCTGTATTGTTCAGCACTACTATTAAGGGGACACATTAGAATAAGAGTGTGAAAACCCCGCGCAGAATCCATGTTCAGTCATATTATGTGTGTTGCAGAATAAACGGCAGAGTTAGCCAAAGAAATAACTCAAGTGTGATCATTGCTACACGGTAGGATATCACATATTCCCTTTTCCCAAAAATTAAAAATCAATTTGTAAGTAAAAGTGGGAGACCTTTACATGGGAAAATATGACAAGTATCAGCACATGATTTATAGTTCAATTTGCATTTCCACCTAAGCAAAAGTGGCTTGTCGAGCTGGATTTTTGTGAAGATGGCCTGTGCGGTGTTTCTGCATGTAATTACATACCTGTCAAGTGATACGGTTTCGCCGTATTTTAATACGGGGAAAATGCAATTTTAGCAAATACAGGCGTATTGCCATTTCTGTACGCCAAAGAGAAAAATATACGGGAAAAAAAATTGAGAGTGTGGGGAGGAACACGTCGTGTGTGACCCCCACAGCGTACGGGGCTGTCAGAGCGCTCAGCGTGAGCAATTATCACAACAGAAGTGTGGACTCATCATTAGGCTGATGGCTTCGCACCTTCTTAACAGATAAGCGTTATGAACAAGAGGACAGGTAGATGGACCATGCACAACATTTTATTTACAAAAAACATTTTTGAAATATGTATGCACATAAATAGGGAAGTATTGCATCACAGCATCTCCTGTTATATTGTAACGTACAGCTCGACATCCCACCGGGAGGTTTGAACTCACGCCTCCCACTCCGGAGTCCCGCACTCTACCTGTGTCGCCAATAGGGTCAACCCACTTGTCAAGCCAAGTAGGGTGCTTATATTGAGTTCGCTACAATATCACCACCCTGCTCCTCTGCTCTCTGTGCCGCTGCCACCACTGGTTCATCTACTGCATCATCCAATGTAGTGTCAAACGTCTCTCCATGACTCTCACACAGATTGTGCAGAGCACAACAAGTCAGCACCATAGATTTAACCAGTTTCATGTCACAGTCATTCCTCTCTCCTTCCTCCTTCCTTCTCTCCTCATCATCAGCCATTTTGTTTGTTGTGGAGGATTCGGTCGCATGTTTCACGTCCCGAGGGTGTGGCGCCGCCTGCTGTTCAACAAATCCCACCCACAGCAGGTGTGCCAGCAGGTGTGCCAGCAGTAGTTGAAAAGCAACTGAGGCTGAACCGAACTGAAGTGAGTAGAGCCGGGTTTTCAAATCGGGGCTGAGCGGGGCTAGTGGAAAAGGGCCTTGAGAGATTCTAGGTGTGCCTGAATGTCATGCCTTGTAACCTCTCCCCCATAGTGGCCAATGGGGTGAGTTTGTAATAAATGTACATAAATTCAACTTTCCGCCTGATTATTTGACTTAGAATAATTTAAGCTCAAAATTATTCTTAACATTTGGCGTCCGAACAGCAGATCCACATATCTCCGTCTTTCCGGCGCCTCTGCTTGATCTCAGCAAGTGCACAGCTGTTAAAAAGACCTTCCCAGGCTGAGTGGAAAAAAAAAAGGGCTCAGTTACTGCAGTGAAGGCATTTCAGACCGGGGAGCTGGAACTGACTGGGTGACAAATCTGACAATCCTATAGGCAGCTTGAATGTAAGTACATTTGTTGTTGTTTATGGATAAAAGATAGTGAGATTCCCCGGACCCATAGTACACTGCAAAAATAGTGAAAGGAGTGAAACTAGCAGCTTGAGTGCTGAGTTATTTTATCCACGGTGAGCATATAATAATAATCCCTTGGGAGGAATGAGGTTTTCCTTTGCAAACGGTGACCGATATCGCAAGACCCGGGGTGATTCTTAGAAATCCGCCGCTTTTTCCGGTCTAAGTAAGTGCAGTGGAGGTGCTGGAAGTTTGCATGCAAAGAAAAAAGGGAAAGATTCATGGTCTCCTTCCTGTGTCGAAGAGTCACGTGATCCCACAGAAGTGAATTTTTCAGGGACAGATTCGTACTTCTTGTGACCACTTCTGCTTATGGTCCAATGTTTGGACCTTGAGCATTCGTGGGGAGGCTACGTGAACCCCGAAGGGAAAAAAAAAAATTTAAAAAAAAAAAGATTTTATTTTGTGAGTTTGTTGAAGGGGTCCGGTGCTATGTGGATTAGGTGGTGGTCAAAGGCGGAGACCTTGGCGGACTGATTCCAAGCTTTCTAAACTGGCTTTTGGTACGTGGAATGTCACCTCTCTGGTGGGGAAGAAGCCTGAGCTGATGTACGAGGTTGAGAGACACCGGCTAGATATAGTCGGCCTCACCTCAACACACAGCTCCGGTTCTGGAACCAGTCTCCTGGAGAGGGGCTGGAGCTTGGCCTTTTCTGGAGTTGCCCTGGGTGAGAGGCGACGAGCAGGGGTGGGTATTCTTGTATCCCCCCACCTTGCTGCCTCTATATTGGAGTTTTCCCCAGTGGATGAAAGAGTTGCTTCCCTGCGCCTTAGGGTTGGGAAACGGGTCCTGACCATCATTTGTGCCTATGCACCAAATGATGTTTCAGAGTACCCACCCATTTTGGAGTCTGTGACTGGGGTACTGGAGGGTGCTCCTCTTGGAGACCCCATTGTCCTACTGGGGGACTTCAATGCGCACGTGGGCAACGACAGTGAAACCTGGAGGGGGGGTGATTGGGAGGAACGGCCTGCCCGATCTGAACCCAAGTGGTGTTCAGTTATTGGACTTCTGTGCTAACCAGTTTGTTCATAACAAACACCATGTTCAAGCATAAGGGTGTCCATATGTGCACCTGGCACCAGGACACCCTAGGTTGCAGGTCGATGATCAATTTTGTTATCGTGTCATCAGACCTGCAACCGTATGTCTTGGACACTCGGGTAAAGAGAGATGCAGAGCTGTCAACTGATCACCACCTGGCGATGAGTTGGATCCGATGGCAGGGGAGGAAGCCATTCAGACCTGGTAGACCCAAACGTATAGTGAGGGTGTGCTGGGAATGTCTGGCTGAGGCCCCTGTACGGGAAGTCTTCAACTCCCACCTCCGGAAGAGCTTCAAACACATTGCGAGGGAGTCTGGAGACATGGAGTCTGAATGGGCCATGTTCTCCACCTCTGTTGTTGAAGCAGCGGCCCAGAGCTGCGGCCGCAAGGTGGTCGGTGCATCTCGTGGTGGCAACCCCTGAACCAAGTGGTGGACACCAGTGGTGAGGGGGGCCATTAAGCTGAAGAAGGAGTCCTATCAAGCTTGGTTGGCTTGTGGGACTCCCGAAGCAGCTGAGGTGTACCGTCAAGCCAAGCGGAGTGCAGCTCGGGTGGTTGCTGAAGCAAAAGTCCAGGTATAGGGGGAGTTTGGTGAGGCCATGGAACAAGACTTTAGGTCGGCCTCGAAGAGATTGTGGCAAACTGTCTGGCGGCTCAGGAGGGGAAAGCAGCTCCCTGTCCACACTGTGTATGGTGCGGATGGGGCGCTGTTGACTTCAACTGGGGATATCGTCAGGCGGTGAAAGGAATACTTCGAGGATCTCCTCAATCCCACTGATACGCCTTCCACAGAGGAAGCAGGGTTTGTGGACGAGGGGGATGACTCACCTATCATAGGGGCTGAGGTCGCCAAGGTGGTTAAAAATGTCCTTGGTGGCCGGGCCCCGGGGGTGGACAAGATTTGCCCTGAGTACCTCAAGCCCCTGGATGTTGTTGGGCTGTCATGGTTGACACGCCTCAGCAACATTCTGTGGAGGTCAGGGCCAGCGCCTTTGGCATGGCAAACCGGGGTGGTGGTTCCTCTCTTCAAAAACGGGGACCGGAGGGTGTGCTCCAACTTTAGAGGGATCACACTCCTCAGCCTCCCTGGGAAGGTCTAGGCCAAGGTACTGGAGAGGAGAGTCTGGCCGTTGGTCGAACCTCGGATTCAGGAGGAGCAATGTTGTTTTCGTCCTGGCCGTGGCACATCAGACCAGCTCTTTACCCTCTTGAGAATTCTCGAGGGTTCGTGGGAGTTTGCCCAACCAGTTTACATGTGTTTTATGGACTTGGAGAAGGCATTTGACCGCGTCCCTCGTGGTTTTTTGTGGAGGGTGCTTCGGGAGTATGGGGTATTGAGCTTGTTGTTACGGACTATTCAGTCTCTGTACGACCGTTGTGAGAGTTTGGTTTGTATTGCCAACACTCGGTCGGACTCATTCCCAGTGAGAGTTGGACTCCGCCAGGGCTGCCCTTTGTCACCGATCCTGTTCATAATTTTTATGGACAGGATTTCTAGGCGCAGCCAGGGAACGGAGGGTGCCATGCTGGGTGACCACAGGATCTCATCTCTGTTGTTTGCAGATGATGTTGTCTTGTTGGCTTCATCCAGCAATGACCTACAGCTCTTGCTGGGACGGTTTGCCGCTGAGTGTGAAGCAGCTGGGATGAGAATCAGCACCTCCAAGTCCGAGTCCATGGTCCTCAGCCGGAAAAAGGTGGGTTGTCCTCTCCGGGTTGGGGACAGACTCCTGTCCCAAGTGGAGGAGTTTAAGTATCTTGGGGTCTTATTCACGAGTGAGGGGAAAATGGAGCGAGAGATTGTCAGACGGATTGGAGCAGCATCTGCAGTGATGCGGACGTTGTACCGGTCTGTTGTGGTGAAGAGGGAGCTTAGTTCTATGGCAAAGCTGTCGATTTACCAGACAATCTACGTTCCTACTCTCACCTATGGTCATGAGCTTTGAGTAATGACCGAAAGAACAAGATCGCGGATACAAGCAGCTGAAATGAGCTTTCTCCGTAGGATTGCTAGACTCACCCTCAGAGATAGGGTGAGGAGCTCAGTCATCCGGGAGGGGCTCAGAGTAGAACCGCTGCTCCTCCACATTGAAAGGAGTCAGTTGAGGTGGTATGGACATCTGATTAGGATGCCTTCTGGACACCTCCCACTTGAGGTGTTTCAGGCACGTCCCACTGGGAGGAGACCCCGGGACAGACCCAGGACTCAGTGGAGAGACTATGTCTCCCAGCTGGTCTGGGAACGCCTTGGTATGCTCTCTGAATTGCTGGAGCAGGTGGCTGGGGAGAGGGAAGTCTGGGCTTCTCTGCTTGAACTGCTGCCTCTGCGACCCGGACCTCTGGAAAAGCAGTAGAAGATGGATGGATGGATGGAGTTTGTTGAAGCGCTAGATAAAAAAAAAAAAAAGTTACTGCAGTGTGAATTTGTTTTTGTCTCATTCTTACATGAAATCCGCTCTGGTGTGAAACACAGAGAGGCTGCGTTCCCACAGAGGCGGAGTGAATAGGTTGTGATTTTTTTCCTGATATTTGTGGAGCATAAAAGGGATGGTTGGTTAATTGTTATCCTTTTGGGAAGTGTTTAAATTTATAGGCATTTGAAAATAGTAGCCTTGAGCAGAAACAGTGGACTGGTGTTGTGCTTTCACGGCAGTGTGAGGGTTGCCAGGTGTGAGATTTCTCCGCTAAAAGGTTGCCAGATCCAGAGATTAATTGAAGTAATTCTCATGCTGTTTTGGGGTTTTGGCATGAACCTAAAAGTCTTCATTGTATGACCTTGTGAAGATAACGCGAAAAGAGAGCATTCCTGTGTGGGCCCTGTGTCTGTATCTGTGTGTGTTTATCTATCTGTGTCTCTGTGTATGTGTCCTTGGGTTAAAAAAAAAAAAAAAAAAAAAAAAACAGAGAGAGAGAGAGAGAGAGAGAGAGAGAGAGAGAGAGAGAGAGAGAGAGATTTTTGATTTTTAAAAGATCTTTAATAAACACACTTGTCCATCAGTCAATACAATTTCTATATCATGCTATGTTACACAGAAAATTAATCCCCCAAAAAACGCCCAAAAAAAAGCTGTCCATCATGAACTGAACAGAGGACATTCTCCAGGGACCAGAGGGTCCTGAAACCTTCCACATCCCCATTCCCCATAAAAAACTGAAAGTCCAGCCTGATTCTGGCTTTAAGTAGCCTCACAAATAAAATTTTGACATCAACATCATTCTCAACATTTTCAAGTTTTCTTCTCCGGCTTACATAGATAGCCAACTTTGCCTGTCCTAAAACAAAGTTCAGTAGTTGACACTTCTGCTTAAAACGACGATTGTACATAAAACCACAAATGAAAACCTGCTTAGAGAAAACTTCCTTAAAAATATGAAAAAGTTTTGTGAGAAGTTCAAAGAGGCCACTCAGGCGCTGACATTCAATAAAACAATGAAAAACAGTCTCCCTAGAGGAACAAAAAACACACTGATCACTGACACTGCTGTTAATCACAGAAACAAAAGCATTGACAGCTATAATACCATGCAGGACCCTCCACTGTAAGTCTCCATGCCTCTTAGGGAGAGGGGCTTTGTAAAGAGCCCTCCAGGCAGGCCGATGCCCTTTTCCTAGTTTAAAATAGGCTCTCCAAGGAGTGTCCACACAGGTGTTCAATCGGTCCTTGTTGAGTGCCATCACCACCAGTCTGTAGAGTGCCTTACCACTGGCTCCTCCAAAGTCCACACCAGTGGGAGCACAGAATGCCAGTAAGGAGCAAGGAGAGACGTCAAAGTCCATATAGAGCGTGAGAGAGGGAAAGGGGTCAGTGCTTTCTGGCTGCAGCGTGCCATTGCTAAAGTCCAAGAGTAGGGAGTGCTCAAGTCCATGAAGCTCCTGTTTCCAGTGTGCAAGAAGACCATCGATGAAACGATTCGACCTGACACCAAGATGAGCTGCTAAAGCTGAGGCGTTGTTGAGGCCAGGACCAGCCAGTTCCACCACTTGCTTCAGAGTGAGAATGTTCCTGGAACACAGCCTATCAAGGAAGGTCCTTCCAACTCCCGGCAGGACACCAAGGCGACCACCAAAAACCAGCGGCTCCCTCAACAACCAGTAGAGGGAATCGCATGGCCCTCTTTGTTTTTTAAAAAGAGTCCACACTGAAAAGAGACTGCGGTAAAAACTGGGTAAAGACAGTGCATTAGAGTTCTTAAAATCCATTAAAAACACAGGGAGGTCTAGCCCAAGCCCAAGGACTCTCTGTAAAATAACACAGGCCAAAGGCCTCCATACCAGGTCCTGGGGGCCCGTCAGCAGTCTCTGTATGAAAGTCAGTCTAAAAGCAGCACCTCTACTAGCTAAATGAATCACTCCTTGCCCCCCCCCTCCTCTTTGGGAAGAAATAACAGGGCTTGAGGAACCCAGTGGAGTCCACCCCCCCAAAAAAAGTCCACCAAAACAGACTGAATTTTGGACAACAAACCAGCAGGGGGTCCATGCACATGAGGCGGTGCCACAGGGATGAGGAAACAAGATTATTTAAAATGAGCACTCTTCCTCTAAAGGATATTCTTGGCATTAGCCACTTCCATTTGTTTAGTCTCCCGTTAATTTTCTCTATGACCCCATCCCAATTTTTTTGCTCAAACTGCTGATTTCCAATAAAGACACCAAGATACTTAAAACCTCCTTTTTTCCAAATCAACCCACCAGGCAGCGTAAGCTGATTTTCTAGTTTCTCCCCCACCATCAGAGCCTCGCTTTTTCCCCAGTTTATTTTTGCAGAGGAAAGTTGGCCAAAAAGATTGACACTCCTAACCAGAACATCAATGTCACTCTGCTTATTTAGCAGAATGACTACATCATCTGCATAGGCCGACAGCTTGAACGTGGTGTCACAGCCAGGAAAAGTGACTCCTGATAGGTCCCTTCTCAGGCAGTGAAGCAAAGGCTCTATGGCGAGGGAGTACAGCATCCCTGAGAGAGGGCAGCCCTGCCGAACCCCCCTCTGGACTTTTAAAGGGGCAGACAGGCCCCCATTTATCTTCAGTACACTCTCAATGTCACTGTACAAGACCCGTATCCTGGCTATGAAGCCTGGGCTGAACCCAAAAGCTGTTAAAACTGTCCATAAATATTGGTGTTCAACCCGATCAAACGCCTTTTCCTGGTCAATTGAAATCAAACCAGTTTCTACCGCCAATGAACCAGAGACCTCCAAAATATCCCGAATTAAAGTGACGTTGTCACTAATCAGCCTGCCAGGCACACAGTAAGTCTGGTCTACATGAATGAGCTCGCTCATCACCTTTCTCAGTCTTCGGGCCAGAGCTTTTGAGAGAATCTTATAGTCTGTGCAGAGCAGAGAGACTGGCCTCCAGTTCTTTAGGCTCTGGAGGTCCCCCTTTTTCGGCAACAGTGTGATGATGGCCCTCCTGCAGGTCGTGGGTAGGGTCCCCCTTTCCAAGCTATCTTGGAGAACCTCCAGCAGGTCTGGACCAAGCAGGGGCCAGAATTCCTTAAAAAAGTCCACAGAGAGACCATCTATGCCTGGTGATTTTCCATTCTGGAGGCTCATTAGCGCCGTATGCAGCTCAGACAGAGACAGTGGAGCATCCAAGCCGGCAACAAGGTCCTCTGAGAGCACTGGAAGACCATCAAGGAAAACCTGGCCCAGTGACGTGTCCTCCCTCCACTCTGCTCTAAACAATTCACTGTAAAAGCTAGCAGCGTGTTTCCTGATCTCTGCTGCTGTGGAGATTGTTCTCCCGTCATCGCCCAACAAGGAGTGAATGAGCTTTCTCTGTCCATTTTTCCCCTCCAGTCCAAAAAAGTACTGGGAGGGCGAGTCCATCAGAGCTACATCCATGTAGCGCGAGCGGACCAGAGCACCCTGTGCGGTGACCCCTAGCAAGCTAGCCAAGGCTGACCTTTTTGACTTAAGAGCCTCTAAGTGCTCCTGTTTTCCGGTAGAACTGAGTAACTCCTCTAGCTCTACCACCTCAGTCTCCAGAACTTTCAAGGATTGGGTCAAGCTACGAGTGACATTTTGAGTGTACTGTTGGCAGAATTGTTTTATCTGTGCCTTACCAAAATCCCACCACATTTGGAGAGAACTAAAAGAAGATTTTTGTTCCCTGTGTGACTTCCATACATCATGAAAAACTCCCTTAAAAAACACATCATTTAAAAGTGTATTATTAAAATGCCAAAAAGCACTCTTACACTTTACATTTTCAATGAAAACAGAACAAATCAGCAGGCAGTGATCAGTGAAACCAACAGGACAGATACAACTATTTTTAAAAACACTCATTTGGTGTTTAAAACCATAGAAACGGTCTAACCTAGCCATAGATAAGAGGTTATCTTTAGCATGGCTCCAGGTGTACTGCCTCTGGTCCCCATGATGTGATCTCCACACATCGGCCATTTCATGTGCCTTCACTAGTTCCCTCAGCCTATTGGCAGAAGCAGGGTGAGGTTCCTGATGGTTCCTGTCCAGTCTGTGGTTTAATGGATATACTCAAGATGGCGACCGGGATGGTCACACTTTTTCAGTGCTGAGACAAAGTCACTGATTTTGCCATTAAAAGTGGCTGGCCTGCAGCGATCGGCGCTCGTGGCGAACACGCACGGGCTGAATTGCCACCTCCGTTGGATTGCCCTTTAATCGCCTTTCTCCAGCGACTTCCTGCGCCTTCCTGAAGCGATTGCTAAGCTAACACTAGTTAGCTTAATGCTACCTGAAGCGATTGCTAAGCTAACGCTAGTTAGCTTAATGCTGGCGCCAGTCTCTAAAAATCTAACCTACAGCGATCGGATATACCTCCGGTGGATTACCCCTTTGATCGCTTTTATCCGGCCACTGTGAGTAAACTGACCAGCGATTCCAGCGCTTCCTTGTGATTCACTGATGTGCCCTACCTGAAGCGATTGCTAAGCTAACGCTAGTTAGCTTAATGCTGGCGCCAGCCATTCCACCTAACACCAGCCTGAATCAAAGCCCAGCTGCGAGGCCCAGCGGAGATACTACCAGGCAGGCGGCTATTTGTTTGACGGGGCTCAGCAGAGATTTCACCCAGGCAGACGGCGGTAGGCGGCGGTGCCCAGCGGAGGACTTACCGTGACTGCAGCGGCGGTGTGCGACGAGACTACCCGAAGCGATTGCTAAGCTAACGCTAGTTAGCTTAATGCTGGCGCCAGTCATTCCACCTTACACCAGCCAGAATCGAAGCCCAGCTGCGAGGCCCAGCGGAGATACTACCAGGCAAGCGGCTATTTGTTGACGGGGCTCAGCAGAGATTTCACCCAGGCAGACAACGGTAGGTGGCGGTGCCTAGCGGAGGACTTACCGTGACCTCAGCGGAGCTCGGTGGCAGCGGCGGTGTGTGACGAGACTCGGTTGGAGTAGCGGGACGGGAGACCAGTTACGGCGACTATGAGCAACGAGACCAGCAACGGAAGGGGCTAGTTGGCTAGCTGAGGCCCAGCTGGATTCGAGGACGATCGGATCAGATTCTGGCGATATAAGCAGAATTTATTTTACTATCCACAGATTTTCTTTTTCCTTCTTTCCAAGAAAGACTGAAGATGGCGGCCACCGGATTAAAAAGTGGGCTGATGGGCACCACTAATAAGCCTTCTCTACTTCTCTACTTCCTCTTCGTTTTGTCTTTGTGTGTCTGGACCTGCAACAAGAAGGATTTTCCGACAAACTCAACCAAAGGTGAAGTTAAAAAGTTTTATCTGTATGGATTTGGGCTTGGACATCTCACCCTACACTCTATGTGGTCTTTAAAAGCCCTGAGCAAAAACTTCCAAATTAAGGCAAACATGGCTGTTAAGCAAAAATCACAATATGGCAGAGGATATACAATTAAAGTTCTGTTAGTTCTGCTACTTCTGGCAGGAGATATTCACCTTAACCCTGGACCTGCCACTATTAAACAGCAGACCACTGGGTTAGCACAAAACCGAGCTGTACAAAAGCAAAAACAACATTTATTTTTCCAAACTGTTAATCATGCACGAGTTCTTTGGGACACCAAGGCTAAACCAAAGGGGATCCTCGGCGGACATTTAAACATACGGAGCATAATCCCCAAAAGAGATGAGATTTCGGTGTTGCTGTTGGACTCAAATCTGGACTACCTTTGTCTCTCAGAAAGCTGGCTACACAGTAACATAGACACTAATATGATCGATATTGTGGGCTACCAGTGTTTTAGAAAAGACAGGCAGGTAGGGAGGGGAGGAGGTGTTTTAATTTACATCAAAGACAAATATAAATGTCAACTGGTTGATTTGAATACTTCACTTGAATGTTTAGCTGTTAATGTATGTCTCTCTCCGGTAATGAATTTCAACATTGCAGTAGTGTACAACCCACCGTCACACAACTCTTCCTTTTATAATGAATTAAGTGATCTGGTTAAACAACTTGAGAAGAACAGAGAAACAATAATTCATGGTGACTTTAATATCAACTGGTCTGATAAAAAAGACAAACAAAAACTGAAAAGCCTCATGACTAAATTTAATTACCAGCAAATCAAAGGACCCACCAGGATAACCAAACAATCCAGAACACTTATTGACATGGTATTTACTAATAAACCAGAACGAATAACCAGAACCTATAATCTTGTAACTGGTCTCTCAGATCATAACATGGTTCTTGCTGTCAGGAAACTTACTAAAAAGCGACTACAGTATTTTGGGGGAGTCGATATTGACAAATCAAATTTTATTATCCCCAAATCAAAAAATGAGGAGTTTGAACATTACTTAGAGAATCAAAATTGGGAGCAGCTCATGTCAACATGTGAAGTAGATGATTGTTGTAATTTTATAACTGCAACAATCACAAAGTCTATAGAAAAATTTTCAAAGCAAATTAAAAGTAGACAACAGAAGATTAGCCTACCATGGTTAAATAATGAAATAAGAAAACTTATGAAGAGGCGAGACTATGCACTGAAAACATCACTAACCTCCAAACTACAAAATGATCACCTTGTGTACAAAAGTTTAAGAAATAAAGTGGTACATGAGCTGCGAAAATCAAAAATATCTTATTACAATAAACTGATAGATCATGCAAAGGGTAACAACAGTTCCCTATGGAGGCATTTAAATAACTTAACTAATAAAAAAAACGATCAGAAGGGGGTAAAGGAACTTAGAATCAATGGCAAGACCGTCAGTGACAAGGCTACTTTGGCAAATGAATTTAATTCACACTTTGTGGGCTCTGTGGAAGACTTAACAAAAATTTTTGTGCTGCCAAATGTGCTCAACAACACAAATTCCATACTTCCAACAGATACTTTTCACATCGATGAGGTAAATGAGAAGTTAATTGCTGGTATTGTTAAAACACTGTCAAACTCAAAAACTAATGATATCTACAATATGAGCACCTCCTTTCTCAAAATGCACAGCAAAATATTAATCAAACCACTGACTCATCTCATTAATCTCTCCATTAGGTCTAGTACATTTCCATCTGGCTGGAAAAAAGCTGTCGTCATACCAGTTCATAAATCAGGCAGTAAAGACGATATATGCAATTACCGCCCAATCTCTATCTTACCAGTCCTATCTAAGGTTCTTGAAAAAGTTGTAGCTACACAGCTGATAGACTACTTACAAGACAATCAACTTCTTCATCCACATCAATTTGGTTTTAGACCAGGATACTCAACAGAAACAGCAAATTGTTGCCTTATTGAAAACGTCAAACAGTCCTTGGACAGGGGTAATGTGGTAGGAGCTGTTTTTCTAGATCTCAAAAAGGCTTTCGATACTGTAAACCTTTATCCAAAATGGTATCTTTTAACTTCTCCCCAAATACATTAGAATGGTTTGCATCTTATCTCCAGAATAGAGAACAGTGTGTAAAAGTTCACCAGGATAAATCCTCATTTTTAAACAACCGCATGGGTATCCCACAAGGGTCCATTCTTGGTCCTTTACTTTTCAGCATTTTTATTAATGACCTGCCGTTACACTGCTCAGCTGCAACATGCCAACTTTATGCAGATGATGCAGTTATTTACACAGCTGCCAAGACTCCAGCACAGGCTGCAGATGTACTGTCTACAAGTATGGTTGATGTCCAAGAGTGGCTCCTCAAGAACCATCTATTGCTGAACCTTCAGAAAACAGTCTCAATGTGCTTTTCAATCAAAAAATGTAACCTGCAACATTTTAAAGTTAATATACATGATCATGACATCAGTTTAGCTACAGAATTCAAATACCTTGGCATTGTACTAGATCCTCAACTCAAATTTAATCTTCATATAAAGAAAATTTCAAAAACAGTAAAAAAAAATCTGAACTGCTTTAAATTAATTAGATATTACATACCTTACGAAGCAGCTGCACTGTATATGCATTCTATGGTTTTTTCTCATATATCATACTGTTTGACAGTCTGGGCTCAAGCAGCCCCTTCCACAATAAGACATATAGGTTCATTATATAATCAAACCCTAAAAATCTTGGACAAAAAGCCCATTAGGTGGCATCACTGTAATGTTTTAAAAAAATACAACCTATTGAGTTTTGAGAGCTTCATTGACCTCTGTCTTCTGAAATTAACGTTCAAATGTTTCCATAAATCAGCACCCGAGCCACTTGCTGGTTTTGTCCAAAGACAGGACAGCAGCAGAGCCACCAGGAGTTCTGTTAATAATAACTGTAAAATATTCCACCGCAGAACCACATTTGGACAAACAGCTTTCTCTATAAAGGGCAGTCACATCTGGAACACAATGCCAAATGAAATTAAAATAATAACGGACTTTAAAACATTCACTAAAAATGTTAAAAACTGGCTGAAAAATAAACAAGAATGTACTCATGTATGAATTAATTGTCTGCAAAGTGAGAGTGAATGAAGGGAAGGAATAAATGTGTTTGTTTATAGTGAGTGACGGAGGGAGGAAGGCCTGAAATAGGCAAATGTGAGTTATGTTATATGTGTTAAATGTGAGTCAGGCTGTTATATTTGTGTATTTATAATATTTATAATATTTATGTTAAATGTGAGTCAGGCTGTTATATTTGTGTATTTATAATATTTATAATATTTATAATTGTGTATTTATAATTTTTCTGCATTGATGTATGTGGTTATTGTGTATATTTTTTATCTTGATTCTTTTTTCTAAAGCCCATCCAGGGACAAGAGTTGCAAATTAGCTAATAGCTATACACTCTATGTGCAACACATCAGATTGATTGTCTTTGATTAATTGTCTATGTTTATTGCACTGTCCCTGTCAAATAAACTAATCTACTACTATGTACAGTTAAAATCACCCCCCAGAAATAAAAAACTATTTGGATTACAGGATCTAACCGTATCTGATAGCATATTAAAGACCCTGATCCTTTCTGCTCTCTGGGTTGGCACATACACGTTTATAAGAACCAAGTTTACGTTTTCAAACTGTACCTTTAGCAAGAGTACATGTCCTTTCACCACCTCTTCTACCTCATAAGAGACAGGCACACAACCCCGAGAGAAAAGTACAGCCACCCCTCCACTATTATTGGATTTGTGGCTAAAAAAAATGCAGCCATCCCACTCTTTTCTCCACCGGCACTCAATGTCTACAGTGCTGTGAGTCTCCTGGACCATCAGCACGTCAAGTGCCTTTAAATTAAAAAGCTTGTATAAAGAGGCCCTTTTTACATCATCCCTGGCCCCGTTTATATTAAGAGTGCCAATTCTAAGGTGGGGCTTTAAAAAGGATAAAAATAAGGTACAGTAAAAAAACACACACATAGCATAAAAGGGAAGAAACAAACTAAGAGTCAACATGACTGTTAGTAATTTGTGATTTCAGTTTGACAACCAGTTTCTTTAAACGAAAAATTTCCTGATCAGTAAAAGTCTCATTCCCATCATTCAGTTTCATCAGCTTGCGAGCTGATGCCACAAATAACTCCAGATCTGGAAAGTAATTTTCCACTTTCACAGCTCTGCTCCCCTTGGTCACCTGGAGAAATTGCCTAATTTTGGTAAAACAATAGGAGCTTTGCTCCTTCTGCGTCTGCATCATTTCAGACTCAGCTCCACTTTCGTCAGAGACGCTCTCATCTAGTAAATCTAACTTCCCAACCCTACTAGATTTAGCAGAGCTCTGCAAGTTTTCAGCACTTTTTCTTTTTTGTGCAGCTTTAAAAGGATCCTCTTCAACAAAACTACATTCCTGCATTTCTTCGTGAACTGCAACGTTCGTCATGCAGTGTTTGCTCTGTGTGTCCGCTACAGCCTCAAACCGCTCCTCCCCCGCCTGCAAAGTCTGCTCACCCACGTTCCTTCGTTTAACTGTACTCTTACTTACACCCTCCGCCTCTTTACTCCGGGTGACAGGCTCGTCACAATGATCACAGCTGCCGCCAGACAGAAATTTCCCACCATCAATGTTTGGGGGGGCAACTACCGCGCCCGCTGCGGCTACCTCAGCAGAGGCGGCCGCGGCCGCCCCAGCACAAGCGGACGCGGACGCGGACGCGGACGCGGACACCCCCGCAGAAGTAGAAGCGGACGCGGCCGCAATCGCGGCAGCAGAAGCGGGCGCCGCCGCGGCATCCGCCGCACCGCATGTAACGCTACCCTCCGGACCACCAGAAACAGCGGCGTCACCTTTCTTACCGCCAGTGCTCTTTGTGTTCGCCTTTTCAGGACATGACCTAATAAGATGGCCTTCTGCGCCACACGCAAAACACTTCATGATTTCAGATGTTGCAAACACCAAGTAGCTAAAGCCGTCAATCCTGAAATTAAAAGACGCGTTCAGTTCAGCAGAGCTGTCTTTCAACACCATGAAACACTGCCTCCTGTGACACACAACATGCTTCAGCAGGGGTGATTTACTACCCAGAGAGACCATTCTGATAGGGGACACAACCTGGCCAAAACGGGACAACTCTCTAATCAGCTGATCATTTTTAACGAAAGGAGGAGCGTTTGAGATGGTGATCCTCCTAGACGGATTCGCCAGCGGTAAAACGGGAGTAAAAGTGTCACCTATGACCACTCCCTGTGCCACCACCTGATCAGCTTTTTCAGTCGAATCCAGAAAGATCACAATTGCGCTGTTCATCCTCGATGCTGATTTTATGCTGCCATGCCCAACCACCTGTCCTACAGCGAGGCTGGCCTCCTCCACAGAACAGGGAACTGTCGGGAGGATTCTCACACCATGACGCCGGGTTAAGCGCTCAAACTCCACACCACCATCAATCACCGGCATGATGCCGGCCGGGAAAAACCGGCAGCAGAAGCTACCGTTCCCCAACACACTCACTCCAACACTCACACCCCAACACACCCACACTCAACCCACTATATTAAACACACACACCCCAAACACACAAGATAGAGAAAAAGTTAGAAAATACAAAGTTTAACGTACTCACTCGACACCACTCCACACCCCTGCTCCCACAAACGCCCACGCATGCGCACGAGAGAGAGAGAGAGAGAGAGAGAGAGAGAGAGAGAGAGAGAGAGAGAGAGAGAACTTGGGGAAAAATATGGAAAAATTGTGTAGCTTCTGATTTGTGTGTAAAAACTTGGTAAAAGGGAAGAGAAAGAAAAAACTATATATGGGTATTTTTTGCAAAGTTTTGGGATTTTGCTTTTTCTTTCAGTCTAACTTTGTGGGTTTTCACTCTAATGTTGCGTACTTGATGAACTATTTACATATTTTTAAAGCCAATATTTTCATTTTCCTTCCAGTTTTTTCTTTGGAAAATGAAAAACATTGAGCTATTTTTTTTCAATTTTTTGACGTATCACTGACTTTTCTTTTTTTTCTTTGACTGAAGCATAACAGCGCACTTTACAGGGAAAAAGGACGCAGGACTGACGTTCTCCTTCCCCCTGCCAAAACAAAACCAGCCCCCTGTAACCTCTCCCCCCATCGATATCAGAGAGGTGGCTGAACATCTAAGTTAAGTACAAATGCTTGCATCTTAATCAATGCTACAAGCATGACAATTATGAAATTAACTGAACATTATAATATCATGCTGTCACTTAATAATGCCAAATCACTGAAGGCTTTAAGTATACCCTATATTACATGATTCAAAGCATAGAGTTTCAAAAGAGATTGATAATTGACATAACGCACGGCTCAGGAGACGCACACACACAGGTTCAGAGTAGTTCAAACAGTTTATTAACAACAGGCGTGAATGAGTGAGTGTCTGCGGGATGTAAATGTATTGGTGGCGGTGTCTGCTTCAGGCACAGAGGCAGGAGACCGTACAGCCGGGCAACCCTATGGGAAAAGCACAAGGAGAGGGTGACGGGCATACACCAACACGGGAGGAATAATGGCAAGAGAAGGACTTACTTGGATGGAATGGATAGCTGGCACAACAAGGGACGAGACCCGGGAGACAGCCACCTGGAGAGCTCGGTGCAGCAGCGAGGAATAGGCGATGGAGAGGCGTCGTCCGCCGCCGGGAAATCCACCTGTGCACAGGGGAGCAGACTGGAGAAAAAGGAGGTAAGGGCTTCTTACCAAAATGTTTGAGCTGAAGTTTGAGAATGACTCACAGCGGTGAGGAACGAAGTCTGACGGCTTCAGGCCGAAGCTCAGGGCGAGACGGCTTTTATCCCTCGCCGTTGATGACGAGCAGGTGCGCGAGCAGGTGGCACCGCTGATGAATGGCGCGGCGTGACAGTACTCCCCCCTCTAGCAGCGCCTCCTGGCGATGGCTTATCTGGGTGCGCTCGGTGGAAGTCTGCGATGAGCGATGGGTCCAACACAAACAACGAGGGTACCCACTGTCGATGCTCGGGCCCATAGCCCTCCCAGTCCACCAAGTACTGCAACCCACGACCCCGGCGCCGAGAGTCCAGGATGGAGGCGACGGACCAGGCCGGATGGCCATCAATCATCCGGGGCGCAGGTTGCGCAGCAGGAGGGGGGCAAAGGGGGTCGGTGACTGCCAGCTTCACCTTTGACACGTGGAAGGTGGGGTGTATGCGGAGGGAGGGGGGAATAGCCACGCGCACAGCCACCGGGTTGATGATCCGGGTGATGGGATAGGGACCCATGAACCGCTGTGCCAGCTTCCTCCTCTCGCCCTTCAATGTAACGTCCTGGGTCGACACATAAACTTGTTGCCCAACTCTGTACGCCGGGGCAGGTCTTCTGTGCCGGTCCGCCACGGTCCTGTTGCGCTCCGCTGTGCGTAAAAGCGCACTACGCGCGGCAGCCCAGATGGAGCGGAACTGCCTGAGATGCGCCCTAACTGAGGGGACAGTTACCTCGCTCTCCTGCGCTGGAAACAGCGGGGGGTCGTAACCCAGGGACGCCTTAAAGGGGAACATCCCCGTTGCAGAAGAGCGGGCGGTGTTGTGGGCGTACTCAACCCAGGCGAGATGGTTGCTCCAGGATGTAGGTTTGGATGTGGTCACACAGCGGAGCGCAGCCTCCAGCTCCTGGTTGGTCCGCTCACACTGCCCGTTGGATTGGGGGTGATGGCCGGAGGAGAGGCTCACCTTGGCTCCGATGGCATTACAGAATGACCTCCAAACCTCAGAGGAAAATTGGGGGCCCCGGTCCGAGACCACGTCCACCGGAATCCCGTGCAGCCTGACCACGTGTTGGACGAGGAGATTTGCCGTCTCCAGGGCAGTAGGGAGACCTCGCAGGGGGACGAAGTGCGCTGCCTTGGAGAAACGGTCCACGATGGTCAGGATGGTGTCAAAGGAGTTGGAAACGGGGAGTCCGGTGACGAAATCCAACGCGATGTGCGACCAGGGCCTGCCAGGGACGGGCAGGGGCTGAAGCAGGCCCGCTGGAGGGGCATTTCCCGACTTGCAGGTGGCACAGATTGGGCAAGCCCGGGCGTAGCGGGCTGCATCCCTCCGCAGGCCTGGCCACCAAAAGGACCGTTGGAGGAGGTTGAGCATCCGGGAGGTGCCGGGATGACAGGTGAGCCGGGAGGTGTGGAGCCAATGGATGACCTCTCCTCGGACCGCAGATGGCACGAACAGTCTTCCCTCCGGTCCGCCGCCAGGATCAGGTTCCACCTCCTGCGCCTTCCGGATCTTGCTCTCGATGTCCCAGGAGATGGCTCCCACGACGCACGACCTGGGCAGGATGGTGTGGGGCGTCTCCTCAGCCTCCACGGGGGTGAACTGCCTAGAGAGGGCGTCAGGCAGGCCGTTCTTGGAGCCTGGCCTGAAGGTGATGGAAAAACGGAACCTGGCGAAGAACAAAGACCAGCGCGCCTGGCGGGCGTTCAGGCGCTTGGCAGATCGTAAATACTCTAAGTTCTTGTGGTCCATCAGGACTACGAACGGCAGGTCCGCCCCCTCTAGCCAGTGGCGCCACTCCTGTAAGGCGAGTTTGATGGCCAGGAGCTCTCTGTCCCCCACATCGTAGTTCCTCTCCGCCGGGGACAAGCGCCGGGAGAAGAAGGCGCAGGGTCGTTTGGCGCCATCGTCAGGCGATCACTGGGATAGAACTGCCCCCACTCCCGTGTCCGAGGCGTCCACCTCCACGATGCACTGCAGCGCGGGGTCGACCTGGCGAAGAACCCGGGAGGAGGAGAATTCCCCTTCAGCGCCTTAAAGGCAGCAGCGACCTCTTCGGTCCACCGGAAAGGGACCTTCGGGGACGTGAGGCGGGTCAGTGGTCCGACGATGGAGCTGAAGTTGGGGACAAAGCGGCGGTAGAAATTGGCGAAGCCAACAAACTGTTGCACCTGCTTCCGGGATGCGGGAGTAGGCCACTCCACCACCGCCTTCACCTTCTCTGGGTCTGGGAGCACCTGGTCTTGAGAGATGATGAATCCCAGGAAGGATGTGGTCCTAGCGTAGAATTCACACTTTTCAGCCTTCACGTAGAGCCAATTCTCCAGCAGTCTTTGGAGGACCCGCCTCACATGGACCTGGTGCTCGTCCCTGGACCTGGAGAAGATAAGGATATCGTCCAGGTAGACAAACACGAAGAGGCCGATGAAATCCCGGAGGACGTCGTTAATGAGGCGCTGAAAGACGGCAGGAGTGTTGGTTAACCCGAACGGCATGACCAGGTATTCAAAGTGGCCGTTCGGGGTACGGAAGGCTGTCTTCCATTCATCTCCCTCCCGGATCCGGACGAGGTGGTAAGCGCTGCGTAGATCCAGCTTGGTAAACCAGGTCGCCCCCTTGAGGGAGTGAAAGGCAGTGTCCATGAGGGGCAGGGTGTAACGGTCCCTCTCAGTGATGTCGTTGAGCGCTCGGTAGTCTATGCAGGGGCGGAGGGATCCGTCCTTTTTCCCAACGAAGAAGAACCCTGCCCCCACGGGTGACGATGATGGGCGAATTATCCCAGCGCTCAGTGATTCCTTCAGGTAGGTGTTCATTGTCTCCTTCTCCGGCGCAGACAGGCTGTAGAGCCGACCAGAAGGTAGGGGAGCCCCCTGGCGGAGGTTGATGGCACAGTCATAGGGCCGATGAGGGGGAAGAGACATAGCTTTCGTCTTGCTAAACACCATACCCAGGTCGTGAAATTCCGGAGGCACCAGAGACAGGTCCGGAGGTGCTGTGTCCGTCACAGGGGGAGCAGCGGACGGGGAGCAGGCAGCGGACTGAAGGCAGGTGCCCATGCAAAACGTGCTTCATGCCGATACCCCAGCTGACTTCCAGTCCAGGACAGGGTTGTGGAAGCGTAGCCAGGGATACCCCAGGATGGCGGGCGACACAGAGTTGGGCAGGACGTAAAAAACCATCTCCTCCCGGTGGTTCCCTGAGATGATGACTGGGACGGGAATGGTCTGATGTGAAACTCTCCCAAGGGAGGCACGAGAGAGATTGACCAGGGAGATGGGGTTTCTCAGTGCCTGACAGCGGATGCCCAATCGGGTTGCCAGGCCTTGTGAAATGAAGCTGCCTTCTGCGCCCGAATCCACCAGTGCGTGGGTGAGGTGCCCAGTGGGGTTGTGGCAGAAACGGATGGGCAGCTTCAATTGGGTGAGGGGATTTTGCCGATTGACGTCCGCGAGGCCCCCTACAGTGACTCGCGGACCCCGCCGTTTGGCTTCTGTGGACAAAGCTCTACCGTGTGTTGACTGTCTCCGCAATACATGCAGAGACCCAACTCACGGCGGCGTTGTCTCTCTGCCGGGGAGAGCTTTGTCCAGCCCGTCACCATCGGCTCCGACTCCTCGGGGCGCGATGGTGGCGGCGTCGCCAGGGGGCGAGCTTGGGGCAGGCGCAGCGAGGCTCCCCGAGGGCGAGAAGCAGACGGCTTCCGTCCTGAGGAGCGCTCGCGCAGCCTGTTGTCCAAGCTGATGGCTAGTGAGGTTAGCTCCGCTAGCGTTCCGGGGATATCCCGTCCAGCCAGTTCATCCCTCAGATCATTATTGAGGCTGCGGAGGAACAGGCCGCAGAGAGAATGTTCGTCCCAGCCCAATTCCTCCGCCACTACCCGGTAGTCGATAGCATAGTCCGCGGCCGACCGGCTTCCCTGCTGGAGAGCAAGAAGCCGATCGACCTGGACCGTCTCGGTGCGAGAATGATCAAACACCTCCAGGAAGCGCCTCACGAACTCGTCATAGGTGAGGGTGTCATAACTGGGTCTCGCCATTATAGCGTAGGCCCAAGTTAAAGCGCGCCCCTCCAGGAGGTTCCCTATGTAGCCGATTTGGCTGTGATCTGAGGGGAAGTCTCCGGGCACACGGTCAAACACGGACTCACACTGCATCACGAACCCCCGCGCTCCACCGAGCTTTCCGCTAAAGCGAGCGGGGGTCGGAATTGGTGTGAGTCGGGCCGGTGCCACCGGAGCCGGCTGGACGGCCGCAGGAACAGCAGGAGCTGCGCCACCCTGAGGAGCCGGGGGGAACGGCTGCTGGGGGTCCAGGCGGTCCAATCGGTTAGTTATTATTACCAATTGATTCAGGATCACCTGTTGTTGATAAGCGATTTGATCCACTCGAGCCTCGAGAGTGGTAAGCCAGTGTGCGAGCCCGCCGTCTGCCGAGCCGCTCTGCTGAAGCCGTACTGACATAACGCACGGCTCAGGAGACGCACACACACAGGCTCAGAGTAGTTCAAACAGTTTATTAACAACAGGCGTGAATGAGTGAGTGTCTGCGGGATGTAAATGTATTGGTGGCGGTGTCTGCTTCAGGCACAGAGGCAGGAGACCGTACAGCCGGGCAACCCTATGGGAAAAGCACAAGGAGAGGGTGACGGGCATACACCAACACGGGAGGAATAATGGCAAGAGAAGGACTTACTTGGATGGAATGGATAGCTGGCACAACAAGGGACGAGACCCGGGAGACAGCCACCTGGAGAGCTCGGTGCAGCAGCGAGGAATAGGCGATGGAGAGGTGTCGTCCGCCGCCGGGAAATCCACCTGTGCACAGGGGAGCAGACTGGAGAAAAAGGAGGTAAGGGCTTCTTACCAAAATGTTTGAGCTGAAGTTTGAGAATGACTCACAGCGGTGAGGAACGAAGTCTGACGGCTTCAGGCCGAAGCTCAGGGCGAGACGGCTTTTATCCCTCGCCGCTGATGGCGAGCAGGTGCGCGAGCAGGTGGCGCCGCTGATGAATGGCGCGGCGTGACAATAATTAATGTGTTTGTGCATACGATTTGCCAGAGACTACTGATTATCAAACAGAGGTCTTGGTAATTGTATGTCATATTGTTGCTTTGTTTAACTAATACTATACTCACTTTTTAATAAATGACATATGCAGTCTTATTTATATTCTGACCCTAGGCCTGTCCATGTAAAAAAAAAAGGGGGTGGGGGAGAACGCAAGAGCAGGATCTGAGAGTTCATGCTGTGACTTTTTCCCTCCTAAAAGAACACAGCAAGATGAGAATGAAATTCCTGAAAACAGAGATTAGGCCTGCATTTCCAGTTACTAATTCTAACTGCTGTATTGGTTTAAGGCTTCCAACATATGATACTGTCCTCAACTAGTGATTACCCATGTCAGTTGGTAAAACATTAACTGATTCACAGAGTATTTAGCGAATACTTGCTGTGAATAGCAAAATAACATTCAAATTATGGAAGCTTTAGGTGTAATTTAAAGGTTTTTCTGCTATTCTTCATTCTTTGTTTTTCAATAGGAAAGGGAAAGCATTCACAATTTTTTTTTTCTTTTTCACTAGGAATTAGATTTGCCAAATTAACAAGGAATCATAACATCACCATTACCTTTCAGTTTAATAAATCCTTGGTGACATATGTAATATGTAAAAAAAAACAACAACAATAATTCACTTGTGTTTCTTAACATTACACGTTATAATAAACAACTGGGATAAACATTTAAGGAACACAAAAAATAAAGATGATCACTGGAACATTAGTAAAATCAATTTATGAGGTGATAAAATTTGCACTTCTGTTGATGTAAATACTGAAGGTGCAGACGGGGAAGCCGTCAGGCTTTCCCCAAATTTTTCTTTGCAGGATGGCACCGACAGTTGATCTTTGTGGGGGGAGGCCAGACGGGCTCATTGGCTGGAGGGACCACAGGGGGAAGGACCTCTTAAGTTGACAAGCATTTTTTTGAAGCTAAGTAGAACAAATGACATTGTAAATGACATAAAGCATAACAATTTAAATGACTCTGATTTAAAAATGTGGTGTTGATATGACTTCACACTGCAGGACACATCTGATGCCACTCACCACACGATGGTGTGACAATATCACATTTCAGAAGTGTGACAGTAATAAGGAATGTGTTTTCCTGACGCTCAGCCATGGCAGAGCTGGGCCTCGGGAATACAGTCCACCCCATAATTTACCAAGGAATGTATAAAAAGAGGCATTCCTTGTACAAAATTAAGCCAAATTCTAATTAGGCAAAATGTCTACCTTTCCATTGACTGAAAGAGTATGACACAACCTTTCACAAAAATTTACTTACACAAATTCAACCTCTCTGTGTTCAACTGGACAAACTGATCTTAGCTATCAATGCTAAATCATATCAAATATGCACAGACAGCTATATTGCTTTTTCCTAAATGGAATTTGTAAATTAGTTCAAGAGACGTCACAAAAGAAACCATGATTATGGAAATCTCATTTTGAAGGAGCTGTACTACTCACAAATTTTCATCTAAATTAACTGTGTGTAACACATAAAAGTGGTAACACGCTTCCTTCCAGTAAAAGACACTACCCATCAAGCAAATAGCCTGTAACTTTGCTGCATGTGCATCTCCATGCATCAAAAGGGGGGTACCAAAGAAACTAATTAGCAAAAAATAATTAGCAATCCTTAGAGAAATAGATAATACATAAAAACTATCAAGAGATGATCAATAATGAAGAAAAAATATAAATGAAACCGCTTGGTAATGAAATCACAACATTCAATAGGAGAAGTTAAAAGTTACATCAGTAGATTTCCAGATATTTAAGGAAATATCTGTTATATCTTTCACCCGTTACGTTACTCGATATAACAAATAATAACTCGGACCATTGACGTACCGTTAACAGTTTATTGGCGAGCAGCCACTCATAGCACACAGCCAACGACAACACACTCAACACATACACTACATTACTAACTAACTAACTAACTAACCTGCACTTATATAGCGCTTTTCTAGTCACAAAGACCACTCAAAGCGCTTTCATTAACACTAACCCTCTATTCTAAGGGCCTATAGGAAACAAATATCTAGGGACAATTTAGAACAGCCAATTAACCTAACATGCATGTTTTTGGCATGTGGGAGGAAACCGGAGAAATCCCGGAGTAAACCCACGCAACACGGGGAGAACATGCAAACTCCACACAGATCACTGTTGGTCGGGGGCTGGGATCGAACCCACGATCCCACGGTCCCCACAATCCCCCGGCCAAGGGTAAACTGTGCTGCCGCAGTGCTAACCACTGCGCCACCGTGCAGCCAAATGCATTACCCACAATGCTTTGCACAAGACACTACGATGGGTGCCGTAGTAAGCCAAAATACATAACATCTCCTCCCCTCTTACAATAAATGTCCTATAGGAGATATCAAGTGTCTGCTGCAATTCTTGTGTCTTTGTTTGTCTCTTTTTTTTTTCTTTAATTATTATGCTACCTTAGGAGTGAGGGTAGACTACCTCATCCCATAACTGTACCCCTGGGGATTATTCTGCCCCATAAATGTGGGTCAGTTGCTATCTAGTCTAATAACTCAGACGGACAGGAGGTCGTCGCTCCCTGGTAGGGTATCGGCGCTCTGCAGGAACATAAGTCTGAGTTCTTTCTAATGTGGAGGTTGCTTCTGGTGCTGATGCAGAAGAAGATGTCACATCTCCAGCTGGAACTCCGGTCTCTGAAGTGGTTGAGTTCTGTACTGGTGTAGGTGGATCGTTAGAATATCCAAGAGACGGTTCTGCAGGCGCTGGTGGTGTCTGCAGGAGTTGATCCACGTGCCTTTTCCAAACACTGTCCGTGGTTTGAACTGTATATGAGACTGGTCCAGTTTGTACGATAACAGTTGCAGGAACCCACTTAGGTTCACCTCTGTAGTTCCTGGCCAGCACAGATTCTCCTGACGTGAACACTCTGTCCTTTGCCCGATGCTCTCTGTGCATAATTTGTTTCTCTTGTTGCTTTTGCACAGTGTCCTTTAATCCTGAGGGTTTCAAAAGGTCAAAGGTAGTGCGCAGATCTCTCTTGAACATCAGACTAGCAGGGGTTGTCTTTGTGATTGCATGTGGAGTGTTGTGGTAGTTTAGCAGGAACTTGTGCAGCCTCTGATGCAGTGTTCCTTGACCTTGTGATGCTTTCAATGCATGTTTCATTGTCTGCACAAACCTTTCTGCAAGGCCGTTCGTCGCAGGATGGTATGGAGCTGATTTAATGTGCTGCACTCCATTAGCTTGTAGAAAAGCATCCATTTCTTGTGAAACCAACTGAGGTCCATTGTCAGAAACTAGTTGTATAGGAGACCCAAAACGACTAAACATTTCTCCTAATGCTTCTGTGGTCTTCTCTGTGGTGGTTGACCTCATAATAGCCACTTCAGGCCATTTACTATGTGCATCCACAGCAACGAGAAACATTCTGTCCTCAAACGGACCTGCAAAGTCAATGTGCACACGATGCCATGGCTCCTGTGGGAACTCCCAGGGATGGAGAGGAGCCAATGGTGGGTTGTTCCGTACCTTGTGACAAGATGAACAGCTTTTGGCTATTTCTTCAATCTGCTTGTCAATGTTTGGCCACCAAAAATAGCTTCTCGCTATTTCTTTCATTCTCACGATTCCACTATGTCCTGCGTGAAGTTGCTGTAACACTTTTGTTCGACATGACAGGGGAATAATCACTCTCCTCCCCCACAGCAAACAACCCGACTGAACAGACAATTCTGTCCACTTCCCAAGGAAGGGCTTCAAGGTTGCGTCATCACCCGCAGGTTGTCCTTTAATGATCAAGTCCATGACTGCAGACAACACAGGGTCATTTCTAGTCCCCTTTTTCACCTGCACAGCTGAAACAGGTGCGTTTTCTACCTCTGTGAAGTAGAAGATGTCCACAGTGCTTGACTCTGGCTTCATGACAGGAAGTGGTAATCTGGATAACCCATCTGCATTACCATGACAGTCTGACTTTCGATACCTGATGTCATAGGAGTGTCCTGACAACAGCAACGCCTACCTCTGCAGTCGGGACGCTGCAAGAGATGGTATTCCTGTGTATGGTCCAAGGATGGTTGTTAGAGGTCGGTGGTCAGTAAAAAGTGTAAACTTCTGTCCATACAAGTACTGGTGGAATTTTCTGACACCAAATACAATGCTCAGAGCCTCTCTTTCCAGTTGAGCATAGTTAGCTTCTGCCTTGTTTAATGTCCTTGACGCAAAAGCGATTGGCTTTTCCTCACCGTCTAGCATTACGTGGGAAATCACCGCCCCTACGCCATAAGGAGAGGCGTCGCAGGCAAGCTGGATCGGAAGTGATGGGTTGAAGTGGGTCAGAACCTCTGATGCCGTCAGCACATCCTTTGCCTTCTGAAAAGCCTCCTGACAGCTTGCTGTCCACTTCCATGCTTCCTCTTTGTGCAGCAGGTTATGCAGTGGTTTTAATAGTGATGCCAAGTTTGGTATGAAACGTCCATAATAGTTCAGCAGTCCCAAGAAAGACTTCAGCTGACATTTTGGGGTGGAGGTGCATCCACAATGGCTGTGATTTTCGATGGTGCAGTGTGCAGTCCCTTAGCATCGATCACATGACCTAAGTATTCCACGGATGACTGGAAAAACTCGCATTTATCCTTGCGGATTCTCAATCCATATTCCTCCAGTCTCTTGAGAGTTGCATCCAAGTTGCGCAGATGCTCTTCATCATCTGCTCCTGTACACAGGATATCATCCAGGTAGCACTGCACTCCTGGTAATCCACTCAGGATTTGATCCATAGCTCGCTGAAAAAGTGCTGGAGCAGATGTGATGCCAAAAGGCAGTCTGTAGTATCTGAAGAGTCCTTTATGGGTGTTGATAGTCAGCATTTCACGTGACTGCTCGTCTACATGCATTTGTAAATAAGCCTGGTTGAGATCTATTTTGCTGAACTTTTGTCCCCCACTCAGCCCCGCAAATAAGTCATCAATCAGTGAAAGGGGATACTGCTCTGCTGTTAGTACAGGGTTTACTGTTACCTTAAAGTCTCCACAGGTTCGGATTCCTCTGTCCTTTTTGGGTACTGGAACTATGGGCGTGGCCCACTCACTGGTTGTCACAGGTTCCAGAACTCCATTCTTGACCAGAGCATCCAAGTCAGCCTCCACCTTTGGTCTGATGGCGTACAGCACTGGTTTGGCTTTCATAAACACTGGTTTACTGTCAGGTTTGACATGCAGCTTCACTATAATTTTTTTCATACTGCCTAGTTCATCACGAAAAACCTTTTTGTGCTTTTCCAGTATGGCCTGCAGCTGAGTGGAACTGTGTGACAGCTTCCTTACTTCTTGCCAGTCAAGTTGGATTTTCTTTAGCCACACACGCCCCATTATAGCTGGACAGTTGTTCTTGGTAACATAAACTGGAAGCTCAGCAGTTTGCCCCTTGTACTGAACAGTTACCTCTGTCATCCCTTTCATGGGCACTCGGTGTCCAGTATACGCCCTGAAGACGGTGTCTGAAGGTCGGAGTGGACAATGTTTCAGAAACTTCTTGTAAATGCTATGCGACACAAGTGATGCCTTTGATCCGGTGTCTATCTGCATTTTAATAAAATGTCCCTCCACTTTTGGTTTAGTCCAAAAGCCTTCTGAGCCTTCATTCACATTCATAATCCGGACAGTATTTATTGCAGTTGACACCTCTTCCTCTGAGGAGTCGCTCACTCTGTCCTCGCCATGTTTAACTGTGTGAACATTTCTTTTCTTTTTGTATTTTACCATGTCACTTTTATTCCTTGTCTTTGGGCCTTTGTCTTTGCTCCTTTTGCTTCTACATGCCCGCTGCACGTGGCCTTTTTTCCCACAGTTGTTACAGTCCATCTCTTTGTACCAACAGTCATTAGGAAGGTGTCCCACCTTGCCACAGCGGAAACATGGCCCTGTTGCATTGGTTTTACCACTGTTGAGTTTATGTACTCTGCCTGTAGCATGCAGTTGGTGTGCTTCTTTGGAAGCCATCTCCATCATCACACTAATGTTAATGGCTCTTTCAAGCGTCAAATCACTTTCTGTGAGTAACTTCTTCTGTGCTGCTTCATTCCGTAGCCCACACACAAGCCTGTCTCTTAATGTGTCATTTAAAACATCTTTAAATTCACAGTGTTCGGCTAACTTGCGTAGCGCTGCAACAAACATGTTAACAGACTCACCCTCTTCTTGGTTACGTCTGTGAAACCTGTATCTTTCTGCAATCACTAGAGGCTTGGGTGAGAAGTGGTGGGTCAGTGTGTCCACCAGCTCTTTGTAGGTTTTAGAGCCTGGCTTTACTGGCTGTAGGAGGTTACGTAGTAGGTTAAATGTCTTGGGACCCATCACACTCAGAAAAGTGGGCACTAACTTTTCATCCGTTATTCCATTGGCCGTGACGAAATAGTCAAAGCGCTCTGTATAGGAGCTCCATTGTTCCGCGCTCTCATCAAAGGGCCCGATAGAGCCAATGACTCCAGCCATTTTAACACTCCTGGTTGAATGTCGCTCTTTCCCTCGCGGCTCCTTTCTGTAACGTTGTTTCTTCCCTCCGGCGTTACTCACGGAGTTTTTTTATTTTTTGTCCTTAACGATTTCCACTGCTCCGCTCCTCCCCGTTTAGCAGACAGCCCGCAGCATCCACCTCAGCACAGAGGCGCGGTGTATCACCCTGTCAGCACGAAGTAGGGGCGGGGAAAAAAAAAAACGACAAAAAAAACTCTCCTCCGTCGCGGACTGCAGCGTCGGTCCAGACGTCCTCGTCGCCACTTTTTGTTATATCTTTCACCTGTTACGTTACTCGATATAACAAATAATAACTCGGACCATTGACGTACCGTTAACGGTTTATTGGCGAGCAGCCACTCATAGCACACAGCCAACGACAACACACTCAACACATACACTACATTACCCACAATGCTTTGCACAAGACACTACGACGGGTGCCGTAGTAAGCCAAAATACATAACAATATCTGTAGATTATTGTAAAGGAAATATCATGTTTATAAGGAACAAGGTAAACTGATAAGGAAGAAAACCATGCAAATATATGAGAAAAGTTCCAAATGTCTAAGGAAAGTCCAACTTGTGCTGAATTTATGTTTACTGTGGGACTTGATTTAGAATCTACTACGAAGACAATACAGATTCTTACTCACTTAAGGGAACAATGCCTTAGGTAGCTCAAAGCAAAATAATTTGATCTTCCCTGCATAAACTTAGTTATTTTCAAAACCTTTGCATGGATCTCATTGAACTAAATAAGAGTGAAGGTAAAAAATGTTTAGAAATTATTTACACACTTATTGAATATACAAAGGCTTTACCCTACACTAATTTAAATATTGCTATTTATTTATATTGTTTATATTGTTTTAACTAAAACAATATCATGATTTAAAATAGCTGAAATGATTTACTTAGATAATGGAAATGGAATACACTTTGTAAATCAAATCATGTCACATTTAAGTGCAGTTCCTAAATTATTAGTAGCAAACATTTACCTAGGAAACCACTTAGCTTACCATCAACAATCTACAAGATTAGTATAATATTCAAATAAGAAAATAGGGAGATTGTAAATGACAAACCCTATTATTGAAGCCATTTAACTTAGGTGATGAGGAAGGGTTTCTGGGTGATTATATGCAAAGAATGACAACTGACAGCGATGTCATCCATACTGCCCTTCCCAGGAGGGACCATGTGACGAAGGAACCGTAGGAGGTGCACCCATTTCTTGTGCAAACCAGGGGATCTGGTCATCAAAGGAAACTGGACCAAAACTCCCTGGCAAGGAAAGCACAAAGGTTATCCTGCTGACCTAAACAGCTGTGGAAAGCGAAGGACATGGCACTTGGGTACATCTAACGTTTCACCCCACCTGAAACCCTCAGCAAGAGACTGCTTAATATATATACAGTGGGGTAAAAAAGTATTTAGTCAGCCACCAATTGTGCAAGTTCTCCCACTTAAAAGATGAGAGAGGTCTCCAATTTTCATCATAGGTATACCTCAACTATGAGAGACAAAATAAGAAAAAAAAAATCCAGAAAATCACATTGAAGGATTTTTAATGAATTAATTGGTAAATTCCTCGGTAAAATAAGTATTTGGTCAATAACAAAAGTTCATCTCAATACTTTGTTATATACCCTTTGTTGGCAATGACAGAGGTCAAACATTTTCCGTAAGTTTTCACAAGGTTTTCACACACTGTTGCTGGTATTTTGGCCCATCCTCCATGCAGATCTCCTCTAGAGCAGTGATGTTTTGGGGCTGTCGCTGGGCAACACGGACTTTCAACTCCCCCCAAAGATTTTCTATGGGGTTGAGATCTGGAGACTGGCTAGGCCACTCCAGGACCTTGAAATGCTTCTTACGAAGCCACTCCTTCATTGCCCGGGCGGTGTGTTTGGGATCATTGTCATGTTGAAAGACCCAGCCACATTTCATCTTCAATGCCCTTGCTGGTGGAAGGAGGTTTTCACTCAAAATCTCACGATACATGGCCCCATTCATTCTTTCCTTTACACGGATCAGTCGTCCTGGTCCCTTTGCAGAAAAACAGCCCCAAAGTATGATGTTTCCACCCCCATGCTTCACAGTAGGTATGGTGTTCTCTCTCCTCCAAACACGACAAGTTGAGTTTTTACCAAAAAGTTGTATTTTGGTTTCATCTGACCATATGACATTCTCCCAATCCTCTTCTGGATCATCCAAATGCTCTCTAGCAAACTTCAGGCGGGCCTGGACATGTACTGGCTTAAGCAGGGGGACACGTCTGGCACTGCAGGATTTGAGTCCCTGGCAGCGTAGTGTGTTTCTGATGTAGCCTTTGTTACTTTGGTCCCAGCTCTCTGCAGGTCATTCACTAGGTCCCCCCATGTGGTTCTGGGATTTTTGCTCACCGTTCTCGTGATCATTTTGACCCCACGGGGTGAGATCTTGCGTGGAGCCCCAGATCGAGGGAGATTATCAGTGGTCTTGTATGTCTTCCATTTTCTAATAATTGCTCCCACAGTTGATTTCTTCACACCAAGCTGCTTACCTATTGCAGATTCAGTCTTCCCAGCCTGGTGCAGGTCTACAATTTTGTTTCTGGTGTCCTTTGACAGCTCTTTGGTCTTGGCCATAGTGGAGTTTGGAGTCTGACTGAGGTTGTGGACAGGTGTCTTTTATAATGATAACGAGTTCAAACAGGTGCCATTAATACAGGTAATGAGTGGAGGACAGAGGAGCCTCTTAAAGAAGAAGTTACAGGTCTGTGAGAGCCAGAAATCTTGCTTGTTTGTAGGTGACCAAATACTTATTTTACTGAGGAATTTACCAATTAATTCATTAAAAATCCTTCAATGTGATTTTCTGGATTTTTTTTTCTTATTTTGTCTCTCGTAGTTGAGGTATACCTATGATGAAAATTGGAGACCTCTCTCATCTTTTAAGTGGGAGAACTTGCACAATTGGTGGCTGACTAAATACTTTTTTGCCCCACTGTATAGTATACTTATTTGGAAAAAAAAAAAAGAGGAAAACAACAAATGACTGTCTAACTGTTTCTCTATGCAAGTGTCAGCTGATGATTTGGCGTCCAGTAACGACCTCTGCTGATAGAGAAGCAGGCTGTTTGTTTATCGTGACAAGGGAAAAAATAATCTGAAGGAAAGGTGTGGCCAGTGTTGTTATCTTATCATCCTCTAGTAATACTTAATATTGATCATTAAGTTGTTCCATTGCTTTTACATTGTAGAGAGTGTTTGCTCCTTAATAACACTAACAGTTAGGCAAAATATCTTTATTGCTAAAATAATGCAGCTACTACAGGCTGTTTGGTTCAAAAAAAAAGGCTATATACAGAAATAACATAGCAAACAGTCATTTTGAATCACACCTGACACAACACATCACTCCACTGATTAGAAACATGATCACACTCCTTACTCTGCGAATGCAAGGTTAATTTCATCAGGGAACTCCTCTTTTTGAAGTGGTGATGTCCCCTTTTCAACAGTTTAACACTCTCTGAGTATGCAGCGGCTTACAGTGCGTCTCTCCCCTGTACTGCTACCCTGCTTGACCAACGAAGCAAGCAACTGTTATACCAAGGATCTACATTGTCAAAGGTCATTGGGTTTATTCGGATCTGGCTGGACACTGGGCAGATCTGTGTACCCCGTTTTGGCAACTGACCGTATCCTCATCATGTCGGCAGGGCAGGTGGGCAGGGTGAAATGAAGAGAGATGCTTTTCTACCACATGATGCCGTTCATGAAGCATGAATGCAATTTCAGATGGAAAGTACAGGAGTGAGGTTTTGTTCATTGTTTCTTTGAGTGAGAGTGGAAACAAAATACCTTAGGGATTAAAACACTTAATTGTAGACTACAGTTATTTATTATAACAAAGAATAGAATGGTCCTTGATTGACTAGTTACCACCCGTAGGGGTGTAGGCCCTATTATAGGAGATTATTGTATTCATGAAAATGATGCAAATGGTCATATTAATACCTCAGATACTCGTGGAAGTTAGTGTTTCTCTTAATGGAGAAGTCTCATCATAAATTTGGCAATGATTTTTATAACCTCAGATTTTTTCTTGTGTGAGTCCTTAATATGATGATGAGGATGGTGAGAGGGGCAAGGATGTTTTTGGCCTGAGGATGTTTTTGAAGGTTGCAATATAGTTTAAGGCTGTTTCATATTATTTTCTATGTTCTTATTTGACACTGTCTGAGATTACTTTTAGTCACATCACACATATTCACTTTTGATATATTCTATACACGTTTTTAACTTGCAAAGACATATAACAGCATGTAAATTCTTACACATATTAATTCATTCACTTTATTATTTTTCTTTTAATCCTGATGCTTTATTAAGCATCAAGGAGGGAATATGATAGGATAAGTTCATATATTCTTGGCCTGTTTCTGTGAGCAATTTCAGCAAGTTCAGACTGAGGATCAGTACATGTGTAAGGAGTTATCTAAGCCATTTATTATAATCTCTTTGACATAACCTGTTTTGGGTCACAGGAATGCACAGGAACTTCTCAGCCTGTACAGATCAGTGGTAGATGGACATTCTGTCAGTTTTATGGATCTCATCTTCATGATCCATGTCTCCAGAGTGTCTGACGTCCGCCTGGATAAGCTTAGTTATCAGGACTGTCCCGTTCTGTCCCTTCCCTTATCTTCATCCTCCCTCTCCTTTCTCCTACCTATATATATCAGACTTAGAAGAATGGATCTTTTAGAGATTCTAGGTGTGTCTGAATGTCATGCCTTGTAACCTCTCCCCCATAGTGGCCAATGGGGTGATTCTGTAATAAATGTACATAAATTCAACTTTCCACCTGATTATTTGACTTTGAATAATTTAAGCTCAAAATTATTTGAACAAATAGATTTTATTAAACAGTTAATAAAACAACAAATCATTTGGTTTGTAATTAAAACCACAACACTTGCATTTCGCTTACTATGAGTTCATTTGGCAGTACAATTGCAATTAGGCAAGAACATCCCCAGGATCAGGGCCGGGGCTTACTGGGAGGCTAGCTGGAGAAGATGAAGAAGGGGTCTTAAACTAAACACCACGTGAACTGCATACCAACCATATGGACACCCTCCATGCCCTTCAGAGGGAGTCGTGAGGAAAACCACCACCAGGGGAACCGGCTGCAGCACACCTCAGGCCCACAGCTCCTATCCTGCAACAAAAGAACTTCATTCAGTATTGCACAATATAAAACTGATTAAAACTAAGGGCAATAAAAGCTAGGTTGTCAATGATTTAAAAAAAGACAATGTAAAAGCAAAACTAGAAAAGCACTCGGAGAGCGCAGACCTCCGCCAAGTGCCACAGTTCCCTCCATACAGTGTTTGTGTGTATGTTTTCAGATTCCTTGACCATGAAAACATATGACTAGCAATTGGATTGACAATGATAGGATTAGTGGTTCAGTAGTTATTCACGAAAATGGCATTTTCCGTAATGGCGGTTTTCTTCTGGACGGTGATCCGGATCATGGCCAAAATTTAATCAGTTCTTCCTTGTACCATTTCCAACAATGCCTGAAAGTTTCATCGAAATCCGTCCAAAACTTTTTGAGTTATCTTGCTAACCAACAGACAAACAGACAGACAAACAGACAGACAGACAGACAAACCCCGGCAAAAACACAACCTCCTGGCGGAGGTAATTATTAAAAAAAATGAAATAAACCCAAATTCCAAACAAAATTTGAACAACAGAATGACCTCAACTTAACCTTTTAACTGGCAAGATTTCATGGACAGGTCGCACTCCCCTAGTGGCACAGCGCAGCACTGCACCTGTCAAGTGATATGACGGGCAGAAACACTGCCCAGCTGTACTGAGGATTTGTACTGATTATGCCTGTTCACAAGGTGGCAGACACATTTTCGAGGAATCATGGCTGACACGGAATACACCACAGAGGAAGAAGTTCTTCTTCTTCTTTGAGAAACCGGAAGAAGAATGATTTTGAAATCACTGCCTGGGAGCAGCTCTGCGATCCACATGGTGAGGACATCGACGGCCTCACTCACACCATCAAGGACTACATCAACTTCTGTGTGGACAACACCGTACCCACCAAGATTATATGAGCAACGAGACCAGCAACGGAAGGGGCTAGTTGGCTAGCTGAGGCCCAGCTGGATTCGAGGACGATCGGATCAGATTCTGGCGATATAAGCAGAATTTATTTTACTATCCACAGATTTTCCTTTTCCTTCTTTCCAAGAAGGACTGAAGATGGCTGCCACCGGATTAAAAAGTGGGCTGATGGGCACCACTAATAAGCCTTCTCTACTTCCTCTTCGTTTTGTCTTTGTGTGTCTGGACCTGCAACAAGAAGGATTTTCCGACAAACTCAACCAAAGGTGAAGTTAAAAAGTTTTATCTGTATGGATTTGGGCTTGGACATCTCACCCTACACTCTATGTGGTCTTTAAAAGCCCTGAGCAAAAACTTCCAAATTAAGGCAAACATGGCTGTTAAGCAAAAATCACAATATGGCAGAGGATATACAGTTAAAGTTCTGTTAGTTCTGCTACTTCTGGCAGGAGATATTCACCTTAACCCTGGACCTGCCACTATTAAACAGCAGACCACTGGGTTAGCACAAAACCGAGCTGTACAAAAGCAAAAACAACATTTATTTTTCCAAACTGTTAATCATGCACGAGTTCTTTGGGACACCAAGGCTAAACCAAAGGGGATCCTCGGCGGTCATTTAAACATACGGAGCATAATCCCCAAAAGAGATGAGATTTCGGTGTTGCTGTTGGACTCAAATCTGGACTACCTTTGTCTCTCAGAAAGCTGGCTACACAGTAACATAGACACTAATATGATCGATATTGTGGGCTACCAGTGTTTTAGAAAAGACTAACTAACTAACTAACTAACCTGCACTTATATAGCGCTTTTCTAGTCGCAAAGACCACTCAAAGCGCTTTAAGACAGGCAGGTAGGGAGGGGAGGAGGTGTTTTAATTTACATCAAAGAGAAATATAAATGTCAACTGGTTGATTTGAATACTTCACTTGAATGTTTAGCTGTTAATGTATGTCTCTCTCCGGTAATGAATTTCAACATTGCAGTAGTGTACAACCCACTGTCACACAACTCTTCCTTTTATAATGAATTAAGTGATCTGGTTAAACAACTTGAGAAGAGCAGAGAAACAATAATTCATGGTGACTTTAATATCAACTGGTCTGATAAAAAAGACAAACAAAAACTGAAAAGCCTCATGACTAAATTTAATTACCAGCAAATCATCAAAGGACCCACCAGGATAACCAAACAATCCAGAACACTTATTGACATGGTATTTACTAATAAACCAGAACGAATAACCAGAACCTATAATCTTGTAACTGGTCTCTCAGATCATAACATGGTTCTTGCTGTCAGGAAACTTACTAAAAAGCGACTACAGTATTTTGGGGGAGTCGATATTGACAAATCAAATTTTATTATCCCCAAATCAAAAAATGAGGAGTTTGAACATTACTTAGAGAATCAAAATTGGGAGCAGCTCATGGCAACATGTGAAGTAGATGATTGTTGTAATTTTATAACTGCAACAATCACAAAGTCTATAGAAAAATTTTCAAAGCAAATTAAAAGTAGACAACAGAAGATTAGCCTACCATGGTTAAATAATGAAATAAGAAAACTTATGAAGAGGCGAGACTATGCACTGAAAACATCACTAACCTCCAAACTACAAAATGATCACCTTGTGTACAAAAGTTTAAGAAATAAAGTGGTACATGAGCTGCGAAAATCAAAAATATCTTATTACAATAAACTGATAGATCATGCAAAGGGTAACAACAGTTCCCTATGGAGGCATTTAAATAACTTAACTAATAAAAAAAACGATCAGAAGGGGGTAAAGGAACTTAGAATCAATGGCAAGACCGTCAGTGACAAGGCTACTTTGGCAAATGAATTTAATTCACACTTTGTGGGCTCTGTGGAAGACTTAACAAAAATTTTTGTGCTGCCAAATGTGCTCAACAACACAAATTCCATACTCCCAACAGATACTTTTCACATCGATGAGGTAAATGAGAAGTTAATTGCTGGTATTGTTAAAACACTGTCAAACTCAAAAACTAGTGATATCTACAATATGAGCACCTCCTTTCTCAAAATGCACAGCAAAATATTAATCAAACCACTGACTCATCTCATTAATCTCTCCATTAGGTCTAGTACATTTCCATCTGGCTGGAAAAAAGCTGTCGTCATACCAGTTCATAAATCAGGCAGTAAAGACGATATATGCAATTACCGCCCAATCTCTATCTTACCAGTCCTATCTAAGGTTCTTGAAAAAGTTGTAGCTACACAGCTGATAGACTACTTACAAGACAGTCAACTTCTTCATCCACATCAATTTGGTTTTAGACCAGGATACTCAACAGAAACAGCAAATTGTTGCCTTATTGAAAACGTCAAACAGTCCTTGGACAGGGGTAATGTGGTAGGAGCTGTTTTTCTAGATCTCAAAAAGGCTTTCGATACTGTAAACCACAGTTTGCTTTTATCCAAAATGGTATCTTTTAACTTCTCCCCAAATACATTAGAATGGTTTGCATCTTATCTCCAGAATAGAGAACAGTGTGTAAAAGTTCACCAGGATAAATCCTCATTTTTAAACAACCGCATGGGTATCCCACAAGGGTCCATTCTTGGTCCTTTACTTTTCAGCATTTTTATTAATGACTTGCCGTTACACTGCTCAGCTGCAACATGCCAACTTTATGCAGATGATGCAGTTATTTACACAGCTGCCAAGACTCCAGCACAGGCTGCAGATGTACTGTCTACAAGTATGGTTGATGTCCAAGAGTGGCTCCTCAAGAACCATCTATTGCTGAACCTTCAGAAAACAGTCTCAATGTGCTTTTCAATCAAAAAATGTAACCTGCAACATTTTAAAGTTAATATACATGATCATGACATCAGTTTAGCTACAGAATTCAAATACCTTGGCATTGTACTAGATCCTCAACTCAAATTTAATCTTCATATAAAGAAAATTTCAAAAACAGTAAAAAAAAATCTGAACTGCTTTAAATTAATTAGATATTACATACCTTACGAAGCAGCTGCACTGTATATGCATTCTATGGTTTTTTCTCATATATCATACTGTTTGACAGTCTGGGCTCAAGCAGCCCCTTCCACAATAAGACATATAGGTTCATTATATAATCAAACCCTAAAAATCTTGGACGAAAAGCCCATTAGGTGGCATCACTGTAATGTTTTAAAAAAATACAACCTATTGAGTTTTGAGAGCTTCATTGACCTCTGTCTTCTGAAATTAACGTTCAAATGTTTCCATAAATCAGCACCCGAGCCACTTGCTGGTTTCGTCCAAAGACAGGACAGCAGCAGAGCCACCAGGAGTTCTGTTAACAATAACTGTAAAATATTCCACCGCAGAACCACATTTGGACAAACAGCTTTCTCTATAAAGGGCAGTCACATCTGGAACACAATGCCAAATGAAATTAAAATAATAACGGACTTTAAAACATTCACTAAAAATGTTAAAAACTGGCTGAAAAATAAACAAGAATGTACTCATGTATGAATTATTTGTCTGCAAAGTGAGAGTGAATGAAGGGAAGGAATAAATGTGTTTGTTTATAGTGAGTGACGGAGGGAGGAAGGCCTGAAATAGGCAAATGTGAGTTATGTTATATGTGTTAAATGTGAGTCAGGCTGTTATATTTGTGTATTTATAATATTTATGTTAAAGGTGAGTCAGGCTGTTATATTTGTGTATTTATAATATTTATAATATTTATAATTGTGTATTTATAATTTTTCTGCATTGATGTATGTGGTTATTGTGTATATTTTTATCTTGATTCTTTTTTCTAAAGCCCATCCAGGGACAAGAGTTGCAAATTAGCTAATAGCTATACACTCTATGTGCAACACATCAGATTGATTGTCTTTGATTAATTGTCTATGTTTATTGCACTGTCCCTGTCAAATAAACTAATCTACTACTACTAAGATTATACGGTGTTGCTTGAACAACAAACCCTGGATCAACCCTGAGATAAAAACACTTCTGAGAGAGAAGAAGAGGATTTTCAGGTCGGGGAACAGGGAGATGCTGAAGTCCGTACAGAGGGAGCTAAGGAGGAAGATCAGAGAAGGCAAGGACAGCTTCAGGAAGGAGATGGAGGAGAAGCTGCAACGGAGTGACATCGGCGGGGTCTGGAGAAGCCACAAAACTGTCTCTGGGCTCCAGAATACCTCCTCCCAGGCCATGGGGGGCAGGGAGTGGGTGAACAATCTGAACCTGTTTTTTAATAGGTTTGACCAACCGCCCCCCCCCCCCGCCTGCACACCAACCACTGCTGCCTCTACAGTCATCGAGACCTGCTGTCCACACACCCCTCCACCAACACCCCCCACTCCCAGCACACAGCCCCCCAACCTGACCCTCACTAAGACCCAGGTGAGGACAAAGCTGAGGAAGATCAAGGCGAGGAAGGCCTCGGGACCGGACGGCATCAGTGCAAAGCTCCTCAAGTCCTGCGCAGACCAACTGTGCGGGATTGTGGAGCACATCTTCAACCTGAGCCTGAAGCTGGGGAGGGTACCACAGTTGTGGAAAACATCTTGAGTGGTGCCCGTACCAAAGACTTCCCACCCCAGAGACCTGAACAGCTACAGGCCAGTGGCCCTGACGTCTCACCTAATGAAGACCCTGGAGAGACTGCTCCTTGCTCACCTCTGCCCCCTGGTGGGACCAGTGATGGATCCACTCCAGTTCGCCTACCAGCATGGCATTGGGGTGGAGGATGCAGTGATCTTCCTTCTTCACCGTTCCCTGTCCCACCTGGAGAAGCCTGGGAACGTGGTGAGGATCACATTCTTTGACTTCTCCAGTGCTTTCAACACCATTCAACCGATGATCCTGAGGGACAAGCTGGTGTGCGCAGGGGTGGACCAGCACCTGTCATCATGGATCCTGGACTACCTCACAAACCGGCCACAGTTTGTGAGAACTCGGGATTGTGTGTCCGACACAATCATCGGCAGCACCGGGGCCCCCCAGGGTACGGTTGTCCAAAGTATGTCCAAAGTTCACTTTTGACTGACAGTTATGTAATTCGATATTGCTGCCATGGCATTATGCAACTCTGATGCATAAATTTACTCCTATCTGAAACTTTGGATAATATTCTACATCTTTCTAATTGACAGTAAATCATTATCTCTCCCCACTTTCAAGTTATAGCTTTGGAAATTTCTGACATCTGATCTGAATATTTTCTTGACAAAAATCTTTACCACTCTTGACCACTAGAGAGTTAAAACAAATAAAAGAAAATGGGTGGCACAGTGGTGGAGTGGTTAGCACTGCGGCAGCACAGCAACTCACCCTTGGCCAGGGGATCCTGAGTTCGATCCCAGCCCCCGACCAACAGTGATCTGTGTGGAGTTTGCATGTTCTCCCCGTGTCTGCGTGGGTTTACTCCGGGATTTCTCTGGTTTCCTCCCACATGCCAAAAAACATGCAAGTTAGGTTAATTGGCATCAAAACTGGGGATTCTAAATTGTCCTTAGGTATGACTGTGAGAGTGAAAGGTATGTCTCTCTGTGTTGGCCCTGTGATGGACTGGCGATCTGTCCAGGGTGTACCCTGCCTCTCGCCCAAAGATGCTGGGATAGGCTCCAGCCCCCCCGCGACCCGAAAAGGATTAAGCGGAAGAAGATGAATGAATGAATGAATGGAATACAACGGAACAAACATTGGATATTGGATCAACAAAAACCAAAAAAGCACAGCTATACTAAAACAGTAGATAAAATGGAAAAAATAAAACCTATCAATGGGATAAAACAAAGTACTGTGGAGCACTCTATTCCTCTTATTATATCCTTCATAAAGTTTTAAATGAAGGAATAAAAGACAAGATTATACAAAACAAACAAAACAGGCAAGACAGCAGTTTTGGAGCAAGTGGCAGCCGTTGGAAACGAGCTGCACAACGTGGCGCTGATTGCCTAAAACAAAACAAAAAAAAAACAATTGCCATTAGCGCAACATAAATAAGACCGCTAATAAGAGATAATTGGGAGCAGCATACGCATGTTCTGTGTTGATTTGTCAGACCCGGTCTCCACTGATGCTCCACCCAGTCTGCTCATGCACCTCATTCTCCACATATGGCAAATTATCCTTTAGACCTACGCAATCACGGCAACTTTATGGTATATTTTTTTTAAGCATTAAATCTTCAGTATTATCTTTTTCTCGTCAAATTTGTCGTTTTTCATTTCCTTGTTTTGTCCAAGGAACACTGTGAGGACTGGCAAGTCATGATGCTGTCTGTTATCCAATCAGCATGGTCGTGGTGCCACGTATTGTCCTATCAGCATGGCTGTGATGCCACATATTATCCAATCAGCACAGAGTCAATCCAAAACGCTGCCCACACTGCTTGAAGCCAGGGCATGAAGTGACAGAGTGGTAGCTAAACTTTTATTGATAAAAATTACAGATTTTGATTGAGCGACTCCATACTTGAGGATGCACACCCTCGTAACCTCAAGAAACCACGTATAAAACCTTAGATCAGTCTGAGGAACGGTTGAAGAGATATGCGTGAAATAGACAAACACACAGACAGAGACTTTGTGAATTTATAGATAGATGGGCACACTCGTATCAGCTTAGTAGGAACCATAACACTGATGGTTCGCTATGGGTCAAGAGTCCTCCCAGCGTTCACCTTCCAGGTAGCCACACACGGAGACAACATCCTGGGGTGTGACCTTTTTTATGAATTAGGCTTCTTCATTCATGATAACCAGGGACTGTGTTTGACCACTGATGACGGGGACGCATCACACCCGGATGAGGGTACAGCCGCTCCAAGCATGGGTATTACTGGAGCTGTTACAAAAGGTTCACAGGTAACCTCAACAGACTGAAACATGATCAGCAGCAACCAGCAGTATCATCATTACAAAGAGTATCACACTGGTCATCCGGTGAGAAAGACCATCCATCCATCCATCCATCTTCTACCGCTTTTCCGGAGGTCCGGGTCGCGGAGGCAGCAGTTCAAGCAGAGAAGCCCAGACTTCCCTCTCCCCAGCCACCTGCTCCAGCTCTTCAGAGGGGATACCAAGGCGTTCCCAGACCAGCTGGGAGACATAGTCTCTCCACCGAGTCCTGGGTCTGCCCCGGGGTCTCCTCCCAGTGGGACGTTCCTGAAACACCTCAAGTGGGAGGCGTCCAGGAGGCATCCTAATCAGATGCCCATACCACCTCAACTGACACCTTTCAATGTGGAGGAGCAGCGGTTCTACTCTGAGCCTCTCCCGGATGACTGAGCTCCTCACCCTATCTCTGAGGGTGAGTCCAGCAATCCTATGGAGAAAGCTCATTTCAGCCGCTTGTATCCACGATCTCGTTCTTTTGGTCATTACCCAAAGCTCGTGACCATAGGTGAGAGTAGGAACGTAGATTGACTGATAAATCGATAGCTTTGCCTTAGAACTAAGCTCCCTCTTCACCACAACAGACCGGTACAACGTCCGCATCACTGCAGATGCTGCTCCAATCCGTCTGTCGATCTCTCGCTCCATTTTCCCCTCACTCGTGAACAAGACCCCAAGATACTTAAACTCCTCCACTTGGGGCAGGAGCCTGTCCCCAACCCGGAGAGGACAATCCACCTTTTTCCGGCTGAGGACCATGGACTCGGACTTGGAGGTGCTGATTCTCATCCCAGCTGCTTCACACTCAGCAGCAAACCGTCCCAGCAAGAGCTGTAGGTCATTGCTGGATGAAGCCAACAGGACAACATCATCTGCAAACAACAGAGATGAGATCCTGTGGTCACCAAGCATGACACCCTCCATTCCCTGGCTGCGCCTAGAAATCCTGTCCATAAAAATTATGAACAGGATCGGTGACAAAGGGCAGCCCTGGCGGAGTCCAACTGTCACTGGGAATGACTCCGACCGAGTGTTGGCAATACGAACCAAACTCTCACAACGGTCGTACAGAGACCAAATAGCTCGTAACAACAAGCCCGATACCCCATACTCCCGAAGCACCCCCCACAAAAATCCACGAGGGACACGGTCAAATGCCTTCTCCAAGTCCACAAAAAACATGTAAACTGGTTGGGCAAACTCCCACGAACCCTCAAGAATTCTCGAGAGGGTAAAGAGCTGGTCCGATGTACCACGGCCAGGACGAAAACCACATTGCTCCTCCTGAATCCGAGGTTCGACCAACGGCCGGACTCTCCTCTCCAGTACCTTGGCATAGACCTTCCCAGGGAGGCTGAGGAGTGTGATCCCTCTAAAGTTGGAGCACACCCTCCGGTCCCCTTTTTTGAAGAGAAGAACCACCACCCCGGTTTGCCATGCCAAAGGCACTGCCCCCGACCTCCACGCAATGTTGCAGAGGCGTGTCAACCATGACAACCCAACAACATCCAGGGCCTTGAGGTACTCAGGGCGAATCTCGTCCACCCCCGGGGCCCGGCCACCAAGGACATTTTTAACCACCTTGGCGACCTCAGCCCCTGTGATAGGCGAGTCATCCCCCTCGTCCCCAAACCCTGCTTCCTCTGTGGAACGCGTATCAGTGGGATTGAGGAGATCCTCGAAGTATTCCTTCCACCGCCCGACGATATCCCCAGTCGAAGTCAACAGTGTCCCATCCGCACCATACATAGTGTGGACGGGAAGCTGCTTTCCCCTCCTGAGCCGCCGGACAGTTTGCCAGAATCTCTTTGAGGCCGACCTAAAGTCTTGTTCCATGGCCTCACCGAACTCCTCCCATACCCGGGTTTTTGCTTCAGCAACCACCCGAGCTGCACTCCGCTTGGCCTGCCAGTACACCTCAGCTGCTTCGGGAGTCCCACAAGCCAACCAAGCTTGATAGGACTCCTTCTTCAGCTTAATGGCCCCCCTCACCACTGGTGTCCACCACTTGGTTCAGGGGTTGCCACCACGAGATGCACCGACCACCTTGTGGCCGCAGCTCTGGGCCGCCGCTTCAACAACAGAGGTGGAGAACATGGCCCATTCAGACTCCATGTCTCCAGACTCCCTCGGAATGTGGTTGAAGTTCTTCCGGAGGTGGGAGTTGAAGACCTCCCGGACAGGGGGCTCAGCCAGACGCTCCCAGCACACCCTCACTATACGTTTGGGTCTACCAGGTCTGAATGGCTTCCTCCCCTGCCATCGGATCCAACTCACCACCAGGTGGTGATCAGTTGACAGCTCTGCACCTCTCTTTACTCGGGTGTCCAAGGCATATGGTCGCAGGTCTGATGATACGATAACAAAATTGATCATCGACCTGCGACCTAGGGTGTCCTGGTGCCAGGTGCACATATGGACACCCTTATGCTTGAACATGGTGTTCGTTATGGACAGACAGTGGTTAGCACAGAAGTCCAATAACTGAACACCACTCGGGTTCAGATCGGGCAGGCTGTTCCTCCCAATCACCCCCCTCCAGGTTTCACTGTTGTTGCCCACGTGCGCATTGAAGTCCCCCAGTAGGACAATGGAGTCTCCAAGAGGAGCACTCTCCAGCACCCCAGTCACAGACTCCAAAAAGGGTGGGTACTCTGAAACATCATTTGGTGCATAGGCACAAATGATGGTCAGGACCCATTTCCCAACCCGAAGGCGCAGGGAGGCAACCCTTTCGTCCACCGGGGAAAACTCCAATATGGAGGCAGCAAGGTGGGGCGATACAAGAATACCAACCCCTGCTCGTTGCCTCTCCCCCGGGGCAACTCCAGAAAAGGCCAAGCTCCAGCCCCTCTCCAGGAGACTGGTTCCGGAACCGGAGCTGTGTGTTGAGGTGAGGCCGACTATATCTAGCCGGTATCTCTCAACCTCGTACACCAGCTCAGGCTCCTTCCCCACCAGAGAGGTGACATTCCACGTACCAAAAGCCAGTTTAGAAAGCTTGGGATCAGTCCGCCAAGGTCTCCGCCTTTGACCGCCACCTAATCCACATAGCACCGGACCCCCATGATCCCTCCTGCAGGTGGTGAACCCACTGAAGGGCGGACCCATGTAACTCCTTCGGGCTGAGCCCGGCCGGGTCCCACGGGTGGAAACCCGGCCACCAGATGCTAGCCTTTGAGCCCCTCCCCCAGGCCTGGCTCCAGGGTGGGGCCCCGGTAACCCCATACCGGGCGGGGTACACTGAATCCTTGATATACAATTTATCATGAGAGTCTGTTGGATCGTTCTTAGTCTGGTCCTTCACCCAGGACCAGTTTGTCTTGGGAGACCCTATCAGAGGCAAATTGCCCCGGACAACATAGCTCCTGGGATCAGTGGGGCATGCAAACCCCACCACCACGATAAGGTGACGATCCATGAGGGGGATCCGTGAGAAAGACCAAATCCTCTTTAAACTGGACTGCATATTTTGTGAGTCTGAAAAAAAGAAAGCTGTTAAGGTCAAAGGTTCTTGGACAAAACAAAATCTGAGCAACTTCAAAAGTGATGGTTGGAAATCAGTCCTTGATATGGCTGAGAGAAACGCCGACGAACCTTTGTTACAGTGAATCAGAGGACATGACATGTTTGCATGTGAGGCAAAGTTTCACTGAAAATGTCTCGTTGATTATATGCAAGATCCAGAAAAGTTGCACAGTGAAAACAAGGAGGCAACAGAACTTCAGAGCAGTCTTTCAGAAGCCCATGGCATTTGAATATGTTTGCAATGTTGTCAGATTGCAAATATTCCAACAGAGCAAAGCTCTCCAAATGTCTCATCTCCTGAAGATGTATGTCACAGCTCTAGAAGGCACTCCACACAGCAATCCCAATTATTGCAGTGAAGATCTGAAAGAAATGCTTGTCAAGAAATTTGGGACACAGTTGATCTTCTGTGATATGGGACACTGTGGCAAGTTTTGATCTGCAGTCCTCTTTAGCTCAGCACTGGACGTTCAAACAGCTGTAAAACAGGCCTTCCTTCTTGCATCAACATCTTCTCTAATGTTGGTGTTGCACTTCTGTTAGATATTCCCCATATTAACATCATACATGTCACAGACGTGAGGACGCACGCACGATGTGACGTCATCATGCCATGACTATATTAGCTGATTGATGGTGGGAGACTACCTCTTTGGCGCTCCACCTCTAGCCAACACACCAGCCTGTACCCAGCTATACTTAGCTTTCTAACCATTGTACTGTAACACATGCTGTTCACAGTGTTGTTAATAAACCATTGTTCAGTTCAGCCATCGCCTCTGCTGTCCTATTTCCAGACACAACAACTTCATGTAATCCATGAAGGTCAGTGATGAACTGGGTTACAGTGAAAAAATTCTTTCCCTACTGTCATATTGGAAAGAATCCAGTGGAGCTGTATTGCTACGAGCACACACACATCAACTTAGTTGGAACCATATCGCTGGTGGTAAACCATCGTTCAGTTCAGTTATCGCCTCCGCTGTCCTATTTCCAGACACGACTTCATCATGTAATCCATGAAGCGCACGAAAATGCACCAAAGTTGAAATGGCCACCAACACCTCAAGACCTTGATATCCTCGAGATACCTTCAAAAGTATTGAAAATACTGGCGTTCATCATATGTGGAAGGGACAAGTCATTATCCCAGCGTATGACCAGAGTGATTGAATCAATTGGTCAAGATATCTGTCAGGCATCAACTAACGGTTCATGGAAGTTGCCAAAACATGTCTTGTTGGCAATGTTATTACGATACCTTTTCCACAGCAAATCTATTGTCAACTTACTGAACAGACTAGGCTATATGGAAGGTTATGACTTCTCATAGTGTAGTGGCTTTGACAAAAATAGCAATTACAGTCAAATTCAAAAGCATGAAACTACAATTTTGTGGGGCACTGTTAAAAATCTGGCCATTAGGAATCATGGGAATGAGTTATTTTACTGTTACTACTCAGTTTTGTGTTCAGGACATCCATCCATCCATCTTCTACAGCTTATCCGGCGATCTGGGCCATGGGGGCATCAGACCAGGCAGAGTAGCCCAGACTTCCGCCCAGTTCACATAGCACCATGATCCCCATGATCCCTCCTGCAGGTGATGAACCCACTGGAGGGCGGACCCATGTACACTGGGTCCTTGATATAATGCTTTTCATGGAGATCCACTGGCCCGCTCTTAGTCTGGCCCTTCACCCAGGACCAGTTTGCCTTGGGGGACCCTACCAGGGGCAAGCTGCTCCCGACAACATAGCTCCTGGGATCATGCAGGCACTCAAACCCCTCCACCATGATAAGGTGGTGATCCACAGAGGGGATGTTCAGGACAGCTAAAGGTTTAAAAAAAAAATCAAGTGGTATTTTGTTTTTTGGGGGGGTGGGGGGGCTATTCTGGCTGCCAGGTGTTATGCCGAGAATTGCTTGCTTGCCGAGAATTGCATCCCATCTGCCAAAACTATAAAATATAACACTACAGCCAGGCTTGTAACCAGTTGTGAATTTGTAGAACTACCCATTATACATTTTTAGAAATAAAAATTATTACCTCTTGTAAATTATCTTTAAATTATGTTTATTCGCTAGATGTTTTAGTGTTTCCAACAGGGTTTGAAATCATAGTGATCCAACTCCACGTTTTACAATCGTCATACTCAAGATTTTGCATTTATGCACTGTTAGTAAAAAGGGTAATCACTTTTTCAAAGTATTTTCAAAGTATATAGTTGTATTGACTTTGACTTGCACTAAACACCTGCTTATGACAATGGGATGCAATTCCTGGCACGCGAGCAATTCTCGGTGTAGTTGTATTAACTTTGACAGTATGGGAGGCAATTCTCGGCAAGCGAGCAATTCTCAGCATAACATGGGGCCTATATGTTAAATGTTTTGTTGGGAGGGGAGAGGTTTTTTTTCTTCTTCATTTTAAAGGGTTTGAACACTTCCCAATTACAAAAAGCTAGAAATGGCCCTGATTCCCAGTTATCAGATTACTGTGACCATTTAAACAGGGCCACTGATTTTATGTGCTTCTCCAGTTTTTCGCCCAGTGCAATCTATCTATAAATGCATGGGCTTTCTGTCTGTGTGTCTGTTCCACGCATATCTCTTGAACCAGTCATCAGACTGACCTAAGGTTTTATATATGTTTTGCTGAGGTTATAAGGGTGTGCATCCTCAAGTATTGAGTTGCTCAGTCAAAATATGTAGTTTCTATCAATAAAAGTTTAGCCACCGCACTATCTCTTCATGGCCTGGCTTCAAGAAGTGTGGGCGGGGTTTTGAATAGACTCCGTGCTGATTGGAAAATATGTGGCATCACGGCCATGCTGACTGGATAATACGCGGCACCACGACCATGCTGATTGGATAATACACTGCACCACGACCATGCTGATTGGAAAATATGCGGCATCAAGCTGCAACAGACAATGGAGGACAAGCTGCAACAGAGCGACATCAGCAGGGTCTGGAGAAACCTTAAAACCATCTCTGGGCTCCAGAATACTTCCCCCCAGGCCATGGGGGGCAGGGAGTGGGCGAACAATCTGAATCTGTTTTTCAATAGGTTTGATCAACCGCCCTCCCCCCTGACTGCACAACAACCACTACTGCCTCTAAAGACATCAAGTCCTGCTGCCCACTCCCCACTCCACCAACACCCCCCCACTCCCAACACACAGCCCCCCAACATGACCCTCACTAAGACCCAGGTGAGGACGGAGCTGAGGAAGATCAAGGCGAGGAAGGCGTCGGGACCGGACGGCATCAGCGCAAAGCTCCTCAAGTCCTGTGCAGACCAGCTGTGTGGGATTGTGGAGTACATCTTCAATCTGAGCCTGAAGCTGGGGAGGGTACCACAGCTGTGGAAAACATCTTGTGTGGTACCTGTACCAAAGACTTCCCACCCCAAAGATCTGAACAGCTACAGACCAGTGGCCTTGACGTCCCACATGATGAAGACCCTGGAGAGGCTGCTCCTTGCCCACCTCCGCCCCCTGGTGGGACCAGCGATGGATCCACTCCAGTTCGCCTACCAGCATGGCATTGGGGTGGAGGATGCAGTGATCTTCCTCCTTCACCGTTCTCTGTCCCACCTGGAGAAGCCTGGGAATGCGGTGAGGATCATGTTCTTTGACTTCTCCAGTGCTTTCAACACCATCCAACCGATGATCCTGAAGGACAAGCTGCTGCGCGCAGGAGTGGACCAGCACCTGTCATCATGGATCCTGGACTACCTCACTAACTGGCCTCAGTTTGTGAGAACCCCGGACTGTGTGTCCGACACAATCATCGGTAGCACGGGGGCCCCCCAGGGAACGGTTTTGGCTCCCTTACTGTTCACCCTTTATACTGCGGACTTCTCACACAACACAACACACTGCCATCTACAGAAGTTCTCTGACGACTCTGCGATCGTTGGCCTCATCTCCAACAGAGATGAAGCTGAGTACAGAGGGCTTATCCAGGACTTCGTGGACTGGTGCCATCGGAACTGCCTCCAGATCAACGCGAGGAAAACTAAGGAGCTGGTGGTGGACTGCCGCAGGCAAGGACAACCCCTCACAGCACCAGTAAATATACAGGGAACAGACATCGAGATGGTGACATCCTATAAGTACCTGGGTGTTCATCTGAACAATAAACTAGACTGGTCACACAATACTGACGCACTCTACAAGAAGGGACAGCGCAGGCTGTTCCTACTGAGGAGACTCAGGTCTTTTGGTGTACAAGGGGCGCTGCTGAAGACATTCTATGACACGGTGGTGGCATCAGCCATCACTTTTGGAGTGGTCTGCTGGGGCAGTGGCATTACAGCAGCCGATAGGAAGAGACTGAACAAACTGATCAAGAAAGCTAGCTCTGTCCTGGGGCAGCGCCTTGACCCAGTGGAGGAGATAGGAGAGAGAAGGATGGTAGCTAAACTGTCATCTCTGCTGGAGTCCGAGTTCCACCCTATGCAGGACATACTGAATGCACTGAGGAGCTCATTTAGCAGCAGACTACATCATCCTAGGTGTGCAACCGAGAGGTTTCGCAGGTCCTTCCTACCTACAGCTGTCAGACTGTACAACCAAAGTAGGGCTGCTCGCAGAGATAGCAAAAAGACGTGACGACCTAATAGTATTGAATGCAAAAGATGCAATAGACTTACACAATGGTCCCCTCCAGTATACAACTAGGAAACTACCGGTCGCTATGGAGGGTGAGAATATGTATGGGTACATAATCATACCATGTAGGATAACTAAGTAGACGGTTGTGCTGTTTCATTCCATCTAGCTACAATGCTCCGCACTGTGTGTGTTTATATATTTACATATTTATTCCATCTAGCTACAATGCTCCGCACTGTGTGTGTTTATATATATATTTACCTCCGCCAGGCCGAAAAGGCCAGGAGGAGGTTATGTTTTTGCCGGAGTTTGTGTGTTTGTCTGTCTGTCTGTTGGTTAGCAAGATAACTCAAAAAGTCTTGGACGGATTTCCATGAAACTTTCAGGCGTTGTTGGAAATGGTACAAGGAAGAACTGATTAAATTTTGGGGGTGATCCGGTTCACCGTCTGGATACAGGAATTTTTTAAAGCATTTTTCAACACTGTGACATACAGCCATTTTCAACATGTGCGCAGGCGCAATAGAGGGCGCTGGTCGACGTGTCTGATGAACACAAACTCCGCCTTCTTCAAAGTTTTAGGCACAAAAGCACACAGAAAACAGGGCTCGCCAGAGTGCCTGTGTTTGCACTACGCTGCAAAAGCTGACACGGGCAGCTGTCCGGCGTCGGATTATTTGGCAGAAATTCCCCGGCCAGCCATAGGGGCTGCGCAAAAACCAGCTCTCTGCTGGGGGAGGCTTCCAAATCCTCTTTTTTCCGCGGACCGCAAACCCAATAAAACCCACGGCAACCATTATCGCACCTTCTTTTGTCCAGCGGCTCCGGAACAGAGAGGAATCCCGGCGCCAGTAATGCTGCGCCTGATATGTCTCACTCTAATGCTAAAAGTGACTGCATTAGGGATTTACCACCTTGAATGAATGAATGGCCTGGGCCCGCCGTAAAACCTCACACGGGCAACTGTCCGCCGACGGATTGTTTGGCAGAAATTCCCCGGCCAGCCATAGGAGCTGCGCATTTGGCACAAATTCACCAGCCAGCCATAGGCGCTGCGCAAAAACGAGCTCTCTGCCGGCGAAGCCTCTAAATTCTCGTTTGCCGCGGAGCGCAACCCCCCAAAAAATAATATTGTAGCGAACTCAATATGAGCACCCTACTTGGCTTGCCAAGTGACTTGACCCTATTGGCGACACAGGTACAGTGCGGGACTCCGGAGCGTGAGTTCGAACCTCCCGGTGGGACGTCGCCATGTCGAGCAGCACGTTACAATATAATATAAAACCCACGGGAACCTGTCTACCCAATTTGCATCTGTCAGTGGAGGAGATGGACACAACAGCAACACTTCAGTTTATTACCTCCGCCAAGGAGGCAATGCTTTTACTACTGAACCACTAATCCTATCACTATCAGATTGATTGTCATTGATTAATTGTGTGTTTATTGCACTGTCCCTGTCAAATAAACAAATAATCATTGTGAATCCAATTGCTAGTCATATGTTTACATGCTCAAGGAATCTGAAAACGTACACACAAACACTGTATGGGGGGAATTGTGGTGCTTGGAGGAGGTCTGCGCTCTCCGAGTGCTTTTCTAGTTATATATTTACTCTATCTAGCAACAATGCTCCACACTGTGTGTGCTTATATATTTACATATTTATTCCATCTAGCTACAATGCTCCGCACTGTGTGTTTATATACTCATATATTTATTCCATCCAGCTGCAATGCTTCGCACTGTGTTTATATATTTATATATCTATCCCATCTAGCTACAATGCTCCGCACTGTGTCTATATATATATATATATATACAGTATATATAATGTGTATATATATATATGTGTGTGTGTGTGTGTGTGTGTGTATATATATATATATATATATATATATATATATATATACACAGTATATACAGTATATGTATATGTACATATGTATACTTGCTGCTCTTGTTTTTTGCTCTTGCCTTCTGATTGTTGCTTTGAGTGTGGCTATCCCTGTGCTGTTGCAATCCTGGAATTTCCCCACTGTGGGACTACTAAAGGCTTATCTTATCTTATCTTATCTTATCTTATCTTATCTTATTATGACCTGTCAGTCACCACAGTGTTCCCTGAACAAAACAAGGAAGTGAAAAACCACAAATTTGACTAGAAAAAGATAATACTGAAGATTTAATGCTAAAAAAATTATACCATAAAGTTGCTGTGATTGCGTAGGTCTAAAGGATAGTTGGCCATATGTGGAGAACATGAGGTGCATGAGCAGACTGGGTGAAGCGTCAGCAGGGACCAGGTCTGACATACTGGGAGAAGTAGCAGCCAGACACGGCCTGGCTCAAAGGCACGCTAACTGATGGTGATTTTAAAAAAAAAGTTATTTTCAATAAAGTGAAAAAAGATAATCATGGAGTGTGCTTTTGCCCTGAGGCTGATTTATCATGGAAAACAGCTGAGGTCTGTGGTTCGAGCAATTAGCTGATTGGATCCACCTCCTCAGATGTTCTGACATTTTGGCGTATCTATCAGAACAGCACTGGACAGCTGATGGTACAGACTGCAACGGTTAAAAAAAACCATGGGGGAAGTGTAGTGTTGTTCGTAGGACATATTATGGTGCAACACTGGTGGTGACGTCACCCGGAGTATAAGAGGGCTGTGCGGAAGGGGGGCAGTCTCTTTGACTGCCTCTCAGCCTAGCGGAGCATCTCTGTGTATTCAGTGAGTCTATAATAAAGTCCTGTCTAGTTCACCACTCGGTCTTGTCATTGGTTCACCATTTACATACATAACATTTGGCGACGAGGATAAAGTATGGATGCTGGTGTGTCTACAATTCGGCCATTTTTGGAGTCTCCGGGAGAGCCTTGGGTTCCATGGACGAGATGGTTCGCTGCATTCCAAACGTACTTGGTAGCTCTGAGTCCTGGTGAACTGAAGAAGGTACGGGCTCGGGCAATTCTGGTCCATGATTTGGGTATGGAAGGACAGTGTATCCTTGCTACCTTAAGTGATAGCGATACCTTCGAGGACATTGTTGAGCTAATGGCGCGACATTTTCGCGCCCCTGTGAATATCATTGTCTGGAGGATTCAGTTTCGGCAGCGCCACCAGTGGACGGCCGAGTCAGTGCAGCGATATGCTGCGGAACTGCGTCAGCTGGCCAGGGACTGCCAGTTTGGGGCTTTGGAGGAAGAGATGGTCCGCGACCAGTTGGTGGAGCACACGCTTTGCTCGACGGCGCGGTCAAGGCTCCTCACGCACTCCGGTGAATTGTCGTTAGCCATGGCTGTTGAGATAGCCCAACAGTGTAAAGCAGCAGATAAACTGTCACGTGACCTTGGTGAGAGAGCTACGCTACACCGCTCTGGATCACAATCAACGGCGCAGGCTGTGGACCCGGACAGGGACGATAGCGAGCAGGAGAAGGAGGAATGTGCTACAGCTGTGAAGACAAGGTCCGCCCCGGGATCGCCGAAGTGTTTCGGTTGTGGGTCCAGTAAGCACCGGTACAAGGCTAGAGAGTGTCCGGCAAGAGGCAAATGCTGCTGCAAGTGTGGACTCCTGCATCATTTTGTCAGGGCCTGTAATAGGTTCGAGCGAGGGGAACAGTGACACAAAGTGGACACCCCTGCTCCATCTCCTACGGTTATTCACACCGTCTCTCCGAGCACAGATGGCCGTACATACTGTATGATAGAATTGGATGGCATGGAGGTGCCGTTGCTGATTGACACGGGTGCAGTGAGGTCTGTGTTGAATTGGCCTACTGTGAGGAGTTTTCTCCCATACTACAGAGTGAGAGGTCTTTCAACGCCATTGTGTGAATATGGAGGAAACAGACTGTGGGTTTGCTGGAACTGACGGCTAGGTACAAGTCAGCGGAGGTATCTGATCTGCAGTTTGTGGTGACTGCTAGTGGTGCGAATGTTATGAGCTGTGACTTTTTTTATGGACTGGGCTTCACGTTCACCAGCGGTGTTGGAGAAGAGTGGTCGGGCTGTGGCTTGTGGGACCGGCCGGTTCCACAAGTGGTGGACAATGCTGTATGGGATGAACCTTGGCCTAGTATTCTGGAGGATGAGCAGGAACAACCCCACCCAGGGCCATCACGGGAGGGTTCCTGCGCCAGGACCCAAGTTACCCTAGCTGAGGGAACTGGGTGGCACGGTGGGACGCCCATGACGGCAGGTGGAGCCGAGTGGCTGGCCCATTCTGCTTCTGGAGTTCGGCTTGGAGGTACCAAGAAGCAAGGGGCCACAACGGCTTCACCAGCATCTGAAATGAAAGCAAGCAGGGCAGGACCGGCTGGCACAGTGAAATGACATGCCACTCAGGGACACTGGAAGCCGAGTCAGGCTCCTCTGGGGGTCGCCGATATGGTTCGATCCAGAGAGGAGGCCCGGTCGAGAGCAGTTCGTAGGAAGCGCAAACGACAGGAGGACCAGGGTCGGCTGCAGGTGGTGGCTGTTCAGGAGGACGGTTACCTTCAACTGTCTGATGGCTCATGGAGACATCCCAATGAGCTGACGAGAAGAAGGTGTCCAGGCTTCAACGTGGGTCATCTCCGGGCACGAAGAGAAGAAGATGCTCTGGACGGGACCCGCCTGACAGGTCTCCGGGGAGTGGTCGCTCTACTGGGACTGACTGGTAGTGTGAGGGGCAATGTGTTCACTGCATGTTGTTAGTATGTAAATTGCCCGGGTTATAGTAGTTATGCATGATGTGGGATAAAAATTATTTAAGTTGTTTATGGGATCTGTTGATGACGGTTTAACCTGTTTGTATATATGTTCTGTTATGGGGATTGTTTTATGTTATTTATTTTAGGAGCACGGCGATTTTATGTTTAAAAGGCTATGTTTCAGCAGAAACGGCAGAATAATCCATCTAGCCGTGTTGGGGTGGAACAGTAGTCCACCTGTTTCCCCCTAGTTTTAGTTGTTTTGTGTGACTGTTATAGGCTTTGATATACAGTACTTATGTTTATTTTAGTGCATGATTCAGGTTCCAAATTGGGGAGGGTCTCAATTGTATGTGTGTTTTGGACCATTTCGAAGTGGGGGGGGGTGGAGAATGTAGTGTTGTTCATAGTGTGGGGGCACGGGTAGGGGATTCTCCACCCAGCAAAGGCAGCTGGGATAAGTAGGAACAATGGACCGGAGGAGGAAGTGTCACCGGGGGGTATCAGATGGGACAGTAAGGACTATGCACCCCCTGGGGAGAGGAGGAACTGCCGGAGCCGCTGGAAAGGGAGAGGGTGTGAGAGCGGTGCCAGCGTTATGTCATGTTAATGTGCCGCACAGGTCTTTGTTCCAAACATTGTATTATAGTCAGAAGTTCCAGGTCTCAATGCATGGAATTAAAGGGATAAAAGAGGAATGCACAGAGACCCTGGGGCTCTTTTACTGTACTGTATGTTGGAGATGGAATAAAGTTCATGTGTTGTCCAGCTCCTTGCCTCGCCTGCTCCCTTTCTCCACATTGGTGATCCTAAGACGTGCCATGGAAAGCGAGCTGAGCACCGCCCCAGAGACTACCTGGAGGGAGAGCACCAGCGCAGCGTGCGCTGTCTCAGTCAAGCTCCCAGACTTTTGGCTTTACAACCCGACCGCGTGGTTCTTGCGCATAGAAGCCCAGTTCGCACTCCGCGGGATAACAATGGACGATACCAAGTATTACTACGTGGTCGCTGCGCTGCACGCGTGCACCACGCAACAGGTGATGAGCCTGCTGCAGGAGCTGCCGGCCCAAGGAAAATATGAAGTGCTCAAGAGGATGCTTCTCCAGCACTATATCCTTTCTGACAGTGAGAGGGCAGAGAAACTCCTAATGCGTTTGGAGTTAGGTGACAGATCAGCAGTGGAGCTCATGGAGAGCATGTTGGCACTGAGGGGGAAGGACGAGGAATCTTTCCTGTTCACCCACTTGTTCCTCAGGAACCTACCGGCTACAGTGAGGGCGATCCTGGCCAACTCGGCGCGGCTGGTTGCTAAGGACTACCGCACTCTGGCGCAAGAAGCAGATCGCCTCATTTTGGCAACCAGAACTCTCAGTGTGCAGGCAGTGGCACCGGCATCCATGAGGGACTCCAGCAAGGTCGAGGAGCCATTGGTGGTAGCCGGGACGGACACCAGGAGATGAAGGAACAGGGCAATCTGTTTTTATCCTTGCCATTTTGGCTCAAATGCCCAATGCTGCCTGTTGCCATGCCAATTCAAGAAGCCGGGAAGACGGCAAATTTGGAGTTCAGTTGCAGTTGCAACCGATGGCAACAGGAACAGACTGCTTTATGTCATGGACACAAGTTCGGGGATACAGTTTTTGGTGGACTCCGGCTCCCAGAAGAGCCTCATCCTGCTGGTCAACACAGACAGGATGGCAGGAGGCAGCGGTCCCAAGCTCACGGCCACCAAGGGATCCACCATCAGGACATTTGGCAAGCAAACACTGACGATATGCTTACACTGACGCAACTTTCAGTGGGACTTTGTGATAGCTACATGTTCTGGCCCCATTTTAGGCGCAGATTTTTTATGTGCTTATGGATTGTTAGTCAATGTTGCAAAAAGGAGGCTAGTGGATGCTGTCTCTTTTACCTCATTGCCCTGTACAGCTCAGGGAGCTGGATCGACAACACTGGCTAACGTTATAGCTCCAGGGGCTAAGTACCAACATTTTCTCACACAGTTCCCAGCACTCACAGTCCTGATTTTTTCGGGTAGGATAACAAAACGCGGGGTCGAACACTTCATAACAAAAGGCCCGCCGGAGTTTGCGCGACCTCGGCGCTTGGACGCAGTTAAACTGGCCAGCGCGCGAGAGGAGTTTGCCAACTTAGAGCAGTTGGACATCGTCAGGTGCTCGAACAGCCCGTGGGCATCCCTGCTACACATGGTGCCTAAAGCCAACGGGTCATGGCGACCATGCAGCGATTTCCAGCACTTGAATAACACCACAGAACACGATCGTTACTCCACTCTGCACATCCAGGATTTTTCCGTGCACCTGGCCGGGGTGCATATTTTTTCAAAAGTGGTTCTGGTCCGAGAATACCATCAGGTCCCGGTGCGCACGGAAGACATTCCAAAAACAGCGGTAATAACTCCTTCCGGCCTTTTCGAGTTTTTACGCATGCTGTTCAGATTAAAAGGCACGGTGCAGACTTTCCAGAGGATGATGGACGCAGTGCTTTGTGACTTGTCCTTCGTTTTCGTCTGCTTAGATGACATTCTGGTAGCTAGCGCGTCCAAGGAGGAGAGTATCGCCCATCTCGAGATAGTTTTCCAGAGGTTGTAAGCGCACTGACTTATAGTGAACCCGGCGAAGTGCCAGTTCGGTGTGCCTGTGATTGATTTTTTGGGCCACTGCATTTTGCCGGAGGGTGCGATTCCACTACAAGAAAAGGTGCACGCCATGTCGGACTTTCCGCATCCGCAGACCGTGAGGGCCCTGCAGGAGTTTTTGGGGATGGTCAATTTTTATAACTGTTTCCTTCCCCGGGCAGAACAGCCGTTGTATGCTGCGCTAAAAAGAAAAGAAGCCTGCAGAAAACGTCGACTGGACTCCCGAGCGAGTCCAGGCTTTCACAAATGCCAAAACAGCGCTTGCAGACGGCTCGTTGCTAGCTCATCCGGAACCATTGGCACGGATAGCGCTCACTATGGATGCGTCTGATGTTGCCATCAGAGCAGTGGTAGAGCAGTACGTCTCTGGTTCAGTACGTGGCAGCCGCTCGCATTTTTCAGTCGGACTTTGCACAACAGCAAACACAAATACAGCACATTCAACAGAGAGTTGCTGGCTCTACACCTGGCGACGCGCCATTTCCAGTTTTGGCTAGAAGTGCGCAAGTTCACCACGTTCGTGGACCATAAGCCGCTGATGTACACAATGCCCAAGGTCTTGGAACCGTGGTTGGCCCAGCAGCAATGGCATTTGGCCTCGATCTCGGAGTTTACGACCGACATTCATCACGTCGCCGGTAAGCTCAATGTCGTGGCCGATTGTCTGTCCCGCGCGTTAGTTTCCCCGGTATACATGGGAATAGATTTACCTGTGATGACCATGGAGAAAGCCAGGGACGTGGACATTTGCACACAGTCTGCACTTACTGGGTTAAGGCTGGACAGCAGGGTGGTGCAAGAAGTGTGTCCTCCCTTGCTTTGCGACGTCTCCACCGACCGCCTGAGCCTGGTGGTTCCGAGCTCTCGGATCCGTCGCGTTTTTGAGTCGGTCCACTCTCTTTTGCATCCGGGAGTGCGCGCTTTGGTGAAGCTAGTGGGGGCAAAATTCATCTGGCCGCGCTTGCCCAAAGTCGTGAAGGAGTGGGCTACAACTTGCATCGCGTGCCAGCAGGCCAAAGCGCACAAGTGTACCAGAGCCCCCCTCGAACCATTCCAAATCCCAACCAGGAGGTTCAACCATGTCCACGTGGATTTGGTGGGACCCCTCCCGCTGTCGCAAGGTTTCATGCATCTTTTAACAATCGTGGACCACACCATGCGCTGGCCTGAAGTGGTCCCGCTTGCCTTTACCATGGCCGCAGAAGTGGCTTGTGCTTTTTTGTTGGCTTGGGTTGCACAGTTCTGATCCCCGTCGGACATCACTTCCGACAGGGGTCCACAATTCACTTCGGAACTCTGGTCCGCGTTGGCCCAGAGCCTGGGGGTCAAAATTCATTGCATTACCGCGTACAACCCCCAAGCTAACGGGTTATGCGAGCATTTTCATAGGTCACTTAAAGCAACGATCAGATCTTCACTCACAGACACAAATTGGGTCGACCACCTGCCCTGGGTTCTTTTAGGGTTGCGCTCCGCACCTAAGGAGGGTTTGGTAGCTTCCCCGGTAGAACTCTTTTTTTCTCAGCCGCTGCGGATCCCCGGAAAGTTTTTACCAGAAAACCCCGCACCCGAGGCTGAGCCGCTCGCGCAATTTTTGCACAGTACGGAGGATTTTAATGTACCAGGCCCGGCCCACCATTGTTTTCCCCTCACTTTCGTCCCCAAGAGTTTACAGAACATCCGCTTTGTTTTCGTCAGGCACGATGCGCACCAGACCCCGCTGCACCCACCATACGATGGACCGTTCAGGGTGTTGGAACCTGGGGCGAAACATTTTGTGTTAGACTTGGGGGGGGCGTAGGGAGATCATCTGCATCGACAGGCTGAAGCCCGCTTTTGTGTTGCAGGCGAGCAGGTGGTGTTGGCCCAAGCTCCCCGGTGCGGATGTCCAGTTTTGGTGGCTCCGCAAGTTGATGTTCCCTCTGTAGGGACCTGCGCACATGAAGCTGATGTGCCCCCCGTCCTTTTTCCCTCCACAGACTGATGTGCCCTCCTGTACACCTCGCCAGCAGGGTGCTTTGACTGGATCGGCGACCCACCACTACAGCCGCTATGGGGGCCGGCTCAAGCCCAAAGGACGGGGGGGGGGGAGTTTAGTGCCCTTTCTGGGTGTTGGGGGGGGCTGCGTGGGGGCACGGGTGGGGGATTCTCCACCCAGAGAAGGCAGCTGGGATAAGGGGGAACAACGGACCGGAGGAGGAAGTGTCACCGGGGGGGTATCAGACGTGACAGTAAGGACTATGTGCCCCCCGGTGAGAGGAGTAACTGCCGGAGCCGCTGGAAGACGAGAGGATGTGAGAGCGGTGCTGGTGTTATGCCATGTTAATGTGCCACATAAGCCTTTGTTCCAAACATTGTATTATGGTCGGAAGTTCCGGGTCTCAATGCATGGAATTAAAGGGATAAAAGAGGAATGCACAGACACCTGGGTGCTCTTTTTACTGTACTGTATGTGTTAGATATTAATATTATGTATATAGCTGGGTGTACCAATATGGCGGTGCCCTGGGGGTAGTGGGAGGTTATGCTCCACCTTTCCGGTGGTGGCGTCACGGGGAGTATAAGAGGCCATGGCGGAAGTGGCTCTCTCTCTTTTGCTGTGGACCCTTGACCTGTGCAGAGCGACTCCTATTTGGTTCCTGTTGGTTTTAATAAAGAGTGTAAACTGTCACTTCGCCTCCTCCCTTTTTACGGACCCAGCATTTGGCGACGAGGACAAAAGGTACGGAGCGAGCTGCTACCGCCTTTTGGCCGTTTCTGGAGGCTCCGGGAGAGCCACCTGTTCCCTGGGCCAGGTGGTATGCGGCCTTTGAAAACTAGCTCATTGCTCTGGACCTTGGCGAACTCAAAGCTGCGTGCAAAGGCGATTCTTGTCCATAATCTTGGAATGGAAGGCCAGAGGATCCTGAGTATGCTAGGAGGTGGTGACACTTTCGACGATGTGGTGAAGCTAATGGCGGGCTATTTTCATGCCCCGGAAAACACCATCATGAAGAGAATCCAGTTTTGACAGCGAAGCCAGCGGCTGGGTGAGTCGGTGCAACAGTTTGTGGCAGACTTATGGCAGCTGGTAGGAGAGTACCAATTCGGCGTTTTAGAGGAAAAAATGGTTGTGACCAGCTGGTGGAGCATGTCCTTAGTTCCTCCACGAGGGCACATCTCCTTCCATACACTGGGGGACTGACGCTGATTGCCGCCATGGAATTAGCACAGCAGTACAAGGCAGCGGATAAGCTGGCCAAAAATCTCGGTGAAGATGAGAAGTTGTGGAGGGACGAGAAACAGCAGAAGGTGCTGGCCGCAGCTCTGGACAGCAAAGACGGCAAAAGTGATGAGGAATATGCTGCAGCCGTAAAAATTAGGTCTGCCCCGGGGACACCAAGGTGTTATGGGTGTGGGTCCGCCAGGCACCGCTACAAGGCAAGAGATTGTCCAGCAAGAGAGAAGCACTGTGGAAAGTGTGGTCTCTTCCACCACTTCGCTAGGGCCTGCAAAATCTTGGAGCAAGGGGACTGGGGACCAGAAGGGGGCTCTTCCACAAGGGAACCTACAGTGGTCCACGCGGTGTCACCAAGCACAGATGGACGAATTTATTGTTACATCGAATTGGACGGGGTCGAGGTGCCGCTGATGCTGGATTCGGGATCGGTGGTCTCCATCCTGAACTGGTCCACAGTGAAGAACTTTTTCCCGCATTACAAGGTGAGCAGGTCTGATACAGCCTGCTATGGCTACGGCAACAGCCCCTTCGACATCGTGGGTTCACTGCTGCTGTTGGCGAGATACAGGTCAGCAGCGATGTGTGGTATTGAGTTCATGGTGTTCACCGAGGGGTCGAATCTGATGGGCTGTGACCTGTTTTATGGGCTCGGGTTCTCGATAGCCTACGGCGTCAAGGAGGAGTGGTCTGGCTGTGGCTATGGGATCAACCCTTCTTTGTGGGAGATGATAACAAAGTATGGGACTGTGATTTGCCCGGGATGAGTGAAGACGGGCTGGACCAGTGTGACTGAGATCATCCTGCGCAGTTCGCCCCACTCGGGACACGAACCCGCGACCTACCAGTCAACTACACAGTTCGAGCATGGGAGACACAGCACGATCGCGCTGAGCTAAAGGTCCGACCGATAGCTCAGCACTACCGATACTGTTTGAGGCTTTTCGGGAGGGAGGTTTACTAACGTTCTACGCCGAACAGTATTAGTTGGCATCCGTTACACTCTCCCCCTTAAACCTCACTCCCATCCCGGGTTCACGGCACCATTGTGACTGAGATCATCCTGCGCAGTTCGCCCCACTCGGGACACGAACCCGCGACCTACCAGTCAACTACACAGTTCGAGCATGGGAGACACAGCACGATCGCGCTGAGCTAAAGGTCCGACCGATAGCTCAGCACTACCGATACTGTATGAGGCTTTTCGGGAGGGAGGTTTACTAACGTTCTACGCCGAACAGTACTAGTTGGCATCTGTTACACCAGCACTATGGAGCGCCATCGCGGGGAGTTTCCGGTGCCAGAATTCGCGGTATCCTGGACCCAAACGGCATGGACGGACATGTGCGGTGGCGAGTGGAGCCAGCGTGCATGCACCTTGTAGTTCTGGAGTCCGGCCGAGTACTACCGTAGAACCGGGCACTGCTGTGGCTGATTCGGCATGAAAAATGAAAGAGAGCGGAGCGAGACCGAGTGGTGCGATTCCCAGACACACCTGTGAGCGGGATCCGAGGCAGAGCTCGGACTGGATTGGCGGGACTCTCCGACACCGAAGAAAAGCCCGGTCACAACGTGGTGGACCTAGAAAGCCAGTGAGAACTCCCCTAAATATCGGCGATGAGGGCCGCCCTAGGGTTGAGTCTTGGCTTCGAGGAGTCCGCAGAACACGGGATTGACGGGATGACCAGGGATGGTTGTGGGTGGTGATGGCCCACAAGGATGATTATTTAGAACTGTCTGATGGATCCAGGAGGTACCCAAACGAGCTGCGGCATATGTGGGGAGAAGTCATGCCAGAGCAGCCCGTCTCCAGAAAGGAAACGGCAGAGATGCTCTAGGAGAGAGCCGCCAGACGGGCATTCCAGAGGGTGGGCCTCCAGGGGGTCCCTAGTAGGACTTTAAAGGGGGGGGTTAGCGGTACGTTATGTTAATGTTGTTGCTGTTCTCTTGATTTTGAAACTGTGTAACTTCTGTCTGATTTCCCGTGTGTGCATGTGTGGTGAAAAGAAAAACAGAGATGTGTGAATTGTTAAAACAAAGAGTAATGTGTGAAGATCTCCCTGGTATCTACAACATGGATTTCCTCCCCTTTCTTGCACTGCTGCTATCTGTCCTCTGGCTCTTTGTCTCTGAAGTAAACGCATTCAGCTCCATGGCGGGCAGAATGGCGGGCAGAATACATTATTCCAGGGACATGTTGCTGCATTTAAACACGGTTGATGCAGCGGCTGTGATTGAGCCTAAGCCGCAACTGCCGGACTTTATTTTGAGAGACGAACATAGCGGTGAAAAGGGAGGCAGGAGAGACGGCAGAAGGAAGTGTGGAAGGCGTGGAGGTGTGAAATTGCACCTTAGGAGATGGCAGTTTGGTAACATTCCTCTTCCTTCAATAATTTTTGGGAATGTACAGTCTCTGAGAAACAAGGTGGATGAAATTCAAGGGAATGTACGCTACCAGAAGGACTTTAAGAACTGCTGTGTCATGGCCTTCACCGAATCTTGGCTTACTGTGCATGACCGAGATGCAGACCTGTGGATTGACGGCTTTGGAGCCCCGCTGCGCTTGGATCGGCAGGAAGAGGTAATGGGGAAGCGTCAGGGGGGCGGCGTATGTTTATGCATTAATAAGCAGTACTGCACATCTGTCATGGTCAGAGAGCACATCTGTACACCCGATGTGGAGCTGCTGTCTGTGTCACTACGCCCCTTTTATTTGCCTTGCGAGTTCCCCCAACTTTTCATCACAATTGTGTACATTCACCCGAGGGCAGACGCTGACTCTGCCTCCAGCACCATCTTTGATGTGATCCAGCAGCTGCAATCAATTTCTCCAGAGGCGCCAAACTTCATTCTTGGGGATTTTAACCATGTTTCTTTAAAGAAGACACTTAAAAACTTTTATCAGTATGTCTCCTGCCCAACCAGGCGAAAAAAGACATTGGACCTGTGCTATGGATCCATTGAGTGGGCCTATAAATCACTCCCCCTTCCTCCTTTAGGATCCTCAGATCACAACTGTGTACATTTGCTGCCCACATATAAAACTGCTCTCAGAAGAGGCAAGGTGAAGACCAGAGGCACAGAGGTGTGGACAGAGGATTCAGTGCACTGCCTCCAGGAATGCTTTAACTGTACGGACTGGGAGGTTTTCACACTGTCCTGCGGGGATGATTTGGACTCTTTGGTAGACGTCACATGCTCATACATGGCTTTCTGTAAAAATATGATCGTTCCACGTAAACGTGTCAAAATATATCCCAACAACAAGCCATGGGTTACAAAATCAGTTAAATCCTGCTTACAGAGGAAAGCACTTGCCTTTAAACAGGGGTCTGTTTCTGAGCTACAGGTTGCCACAAAAGAGCTGAAGTCCGAAATTTTAAGAGCAAAACAGAATTATAAATCAGAATTGGAAAGCAAGATGGCTACAAAGAAACTTGGTTCAGCCTGGGCCAGTATGAAAACTATTGCAGGCCTTCAGAGCACAGAGCGCAGTAATCGTGTGTTTTTAGATGGTTTTAATTCAGACACAGAGCTGGCTAATGCTCTTAATTGTTTTAATGGTCGTTTTGACTCCTTTGATTTTAGCACAGAAACCCAAGATTTGAAACAGAAACTCAAAGACAATCAGCACTTTAATATTGAGGTGCAGGATGTTAAAAGGGAGTTCTGCGCTGTAAAAGTGAACAAAAGTCAGGGCCCAGATAATGTATGTGGGCGCTTGGTAAGGTCCTGTGCACATGAACTGAGTCCTATATTTCATTACATTTTCAATAAGTCCTTACAGACACAACATGTGCCTAAGATCTGGAAAGATGCCGTGGTTGTTCCCGTTCCAAAATCCAGCTGTCCTAAAATGGTAAACGACTTTAGACCAGTTGCTTTGACTTCAATTTTAATGAAAATTTTTGAAAAACTGGTCAGATGTGAGGTCCTAAAGCAGACTGGGCAGGCATTGGATCCTCTGCAGTTTGCCTATAGACCACACAAAAGAGTGGAGGATGCCACTGTCACTCTGTTTAACATGCTTTTTAAACATCTGGATTTTAATGGGACACATGCCAGGCTTTTATTTGTGGACTTTTCTTCCGCCTTTAATACAATCCAACCTCATATCTTAGTTGAAAGGCTCCTGCAACAATTTGACTTGAGCAATAATCTGGTGGGTTGGATTCTGGATTTCTTAACCAACGGGACGCAGAGAGTAAGGGTCAATGGTACATTTTAAGATAAGATAAGATAAGATAAGATAAGCCTTTATTAGTCCCACAACGGGGAAATTCCAGGATTGCAACAGCACAGGGATAGCAACACTCAGAGCAACAATCAGAAGGCAAGAAAAAAAACAAGCAAGCAAGAGCAGCTAATAAACATATGTACGTATTACTATAAAATATATATATATACACACACACACAGACACACAGTGCAGAGCATTGTAGCTGGATGGAATAAATATATGAATATATGAACACACAGTGCAGAGCATTGTAGCTAGATGGAATAAATATGTAAATATATAAACACCCACAGTACGGAGCATTGCAGCTAGGTGGAATAAATATGCAAGTATATAAACACACACAGTGCGGAGCAATGTAGCTAGATGGAATAATATGTAGATATATAAATATATAAACACACCCAGTGCTGAGCATTGTAGCTAGATGGAATAAATATGCAAATATATAAACACACACAGTGCAGAGCATTGTTGCTAGATGGAATGAAACAGCATAACCGTCTACTTAGTTATCCTACATGGTATGATTATGTGCCCATACATATTCTCACCCTCCATAGCGACCGGTATGTTCCTAGTTGTATGCCGGAGGGGACCATTGTGTAAGTCTATTGCATCTTTTGCATTCAAAAAACTATTAGTTTGTTACGTTTTCTGACCTAAAGTGCTCTTCTACTGGCTCTCCTCAGGGGTGTGTGTTGTCACCACTACTCTTCATCCTGTACACAAACATGTGTCGGAGCAGACATGACAACAGACACATTATAAAGTATGCTGATGACTCAGTTATTGTCAGTCTCCTCCAGGATGGTGAGAGTGGCCACGGCCCAGTAGTTGATGATTTTGTTCGCTGGTGTGAGGATTCCTACCTGCAGCTGAATACAACAAAAACTAAAGATATGATTATTGACTTTAGGAGGAAAAATCCCAGGCACAAAGTCACCGTACTAAAAGGCCAGACCACCGAATGTGTACAATCGTACAAATATCTTGGGATGATTATTGATAGTAATTTAAACTTTGAAGTGAACTGTGAAAGGGTGTGAAAAAAGGGTCAGCAACATTTGCATTGCTTGAGAAAACTTGCACGCTTCCAAGTTGACCGAACCATAATGACAATGTTTTATCGGGCTTTTATTGAATCTGTTTTATCCTTTTTTTAGTGTCATTGTTTGATCAGATAAAACTGAAACAGAGGAAATCCTTGGATCAGGTAGTTAGATGGTCCAGTCGTTTGCTTGGTGAGTCACAGCTGAGCCTGACATCCCTGTACACCAGGCAAGTACAGAGGATTGCTACCTCCATTTTAAATGATGACTCCCACCCTTTGCACTGCCACTTTCAGCTTCTTCCCTCAAGACGGAGGTTTGCTGTCCCAAAAAGTAGAACCCAGCGCTACAAAAACAGCTTTGTTCCTGCTGCTGTCAAAGAGTTGAACAAGCTGTAAAAATATATTGTACATAATTTAGGTACCTATTTATTAACTTCATTTTATATTTACTTATTTTTGTAGGATGTCACTTGGGTTCTAAATATTTTATTGGGTTTTAGACCTTTGAGTTTTTTAACCTCTTTGACTAGTTTTTAACTTTTAATATGACCCTTCTCTCTTACCTCTGGTTTTTCCCTCATCTCTTTGACTTTTTATACCCTGACTGATGGAGCCTTGAGTATTTTTATCATGTTTATAGTCAGCTTCATGTGTGCCTGTGTTTGTGTCTATGTTGAATGTAATTAGTGGCTTGTAAATATGGATGTTACCAGACTGCAAAACAAATCTACCTACGGGTACAAATAAAGTAACCTGAACCTGAACCTGAACCTGAAATGTAAATTTTCCTCAGCACTGTGTGTGTTTAAGTTTCCCATGTTGTGGGGTGGGAGTGCCTGGTGGGGGATTTGGGACCGCCATTAGGTTAATGTTCATATTGTTTGTGTTTATTGTTTGAAGTGTTTTAGAGATGTATATAATTACTTCGGGATTATTTTTTTTTACGTGGCCTTTTTATGTTTAAAGACTGTAATGATTGAAATGACGGAGTAATCCGCAGGGCCTATGTTGTGTGCATGGATAGCTTTGTATATTTACAGTGGGGCAAAAAAGTATTTAGTCAGCCACCAATTGTGCAAGTTCTCCCACTTTAAAGATGAGAGAGGTCTCCAGTTTTCATTATAGGTATACCTGTGGCTCACATATTTTGACTACATATGTATAAGCACAAGGGAGATGCTTAGAACTGCATGTGTTGATTGACCTCACGTCTGAGATGGAACAATACGTCTGGATCGCCTGTGGATAATGGCAGGAGGACGGAGGTGCCGTGATAAGACTCTGAAAGGACTTCCTGACCTCCTGGAGTCAGACGGACTATGAAAGGACTCGGGGGGAGAATTATTGTCAATGGGGGATTTGACGATATTGTGTGATTCTGCCTCTGATGTTACATGTATAAATGTGGGGGTTTTTATGCAGCTCATTCTCTTCTTGTCTTGAGAGAAAGCTGGGGATGTAAAATCTGCATTAAACCTGAATTGAGAAATAATTCAGTCTCTTTATTTCACGCTCCCCACATTGGTGACCAATGACGTAAAATGCCTAGAAGCGATTCCCCCAAACCAGACTCGTCGGAGACCGCCCGAGCGAGCGCCGTCTCGATCAAGCTACCAGAGTTCTGGCAGGACAACCCGGACTCGTGGTTCCTGCAGGCCGAAGCACAGTTCGCACTCGGGGGAATAACGGCGGATGACACAAAATTCTACCACGTCATCGCCAAGCTCGACAACCGCACAGCTCGATGCATGCGGAGCCTGGTGCAGCAGCCGCCCGCTGACGACAAATACGGCGAGCTGAAGGCTGCCCTCACCCAGTGTTTCCTCTCCTCAGCCGAGGAGAGGACTAGGAGGCTCCTGGCCCTACATGACCGGGGAGGATGCAGGCCAGTCGACCTGATGGAAGACATGCTGCAGCTGAGGGACACAGAGAATGACGATTTCCTGTTCAAACACATCTTCCTGAGAACCCTCCCGATGCACATGAGGGCGACTCTGTCCAGCATGCGTTGTGTGACCCAGCGGGACTTCCGTGCGTTGGCCCGAGAGGCGCAGTGGATCCTCGACTCCTGCGGTGAGCAGACGGCCACCGCGGCAGCGGCAGACCTTGATGCGGCGACTGGGAGCAGCGAGGGGCCAGAGGTAGCTGAATCAATCCCACCAACGATGGCAGTGGCGCGTTCTCGATGCAGCGGAGATGACCTCTGTTTTTACCATCGGCGTTTCGCAGAGAAGGCACGCAGATGTGTGCCGCCGTGCCACTTCAGGAGCTCGGGAAAATGCCAGGACCCGGAGTCGTTAGCAGCTTCGGCTCTCGGCGAACGAAACAAGCTGCTCTACCTCATGGATGCGAGCTCCGGGCGACACTTCCTCGTGGACATCGGAGCCCAAGTGAGTTTCATCACCCCGACCTATGCTGACCGGCTGGCAGGCCCCCGTGGTGACGGGGCAATGGCGGCGAACGGCTCAAGCATCAAGACCTTCGGAGAAAGGACTCTGCTTCTGTCCTTACACGGCCGCACTTATGAATGGACTTTTATTATAGCGGCGGTGAGTTTCAACATGTTAGGCACTGATTTTCTGTGCTCACATGGTTTGTTAGTTGATCTTGCCAATAGGCGGCTGGTAAATGCACTCTCTTTTTATTCCATCCCTTGTGCAGCTCGAGTGTCCCCGCCACCAGTTCAGACCAACGTCACCACAGCAGGCGGTAAGTTTCACACACTCCTCACCCAGTTTCCAGCGCTCACAGTTCCCACATTTTCGGCAACAGTTGCGAAACACGGGGTGGAGCACTTTATCACCACAGCTGGCCCACCCGTCTTCGCGAAAGCTCGGCGCTTGGATGCAGCTAAACTCTCCATAGCGCACGAGGAGTTCGCCAACCTGGAAAGGCTGGGCATCATTCGCCGTTCGAAGAGCCCATGGGCCTCTCCACTGCATATGGTCCCTAAAGCTGACGGCTCGTGGAGACCTTGTGGTGATTACCGCAGGTTAAACAACGCCACAGCGCATGACCGCTACCCAATCCCACACATTCAGGATTTTTCGGTGCATCTGGCGGGGGCGCGCATTTTTTCTAAAATAGACCTGGTCCACGGCTATCATCAGGACCCAGTCCGAGCCAAGGACATTCCCAAAACAGCGGTAATAACCCCGTTTGGACTTTTTGAGTTTTTACGCATGCTGTTTGGCCTCAAAGGCGCTGCACAAACCTTCCAACGCATGATGGATGCTGTGTTACGCGATCTCCCTTTTGTGTTTGTCTACCTCGACGACATTTTAGTCGCCAGCACTTCCGAGGAGGAACACGAAAAACACCTCACGGCAGTTTTTCGGAGGTTGGGAGAGCACGGGTTAATAATTAATCCAGCCAAGTGCCAGTTCGGTGTGGCGCAGATCGATTTTTTGGGGCACCGCGTTTCCCCAGAAGGGGCAGTTCCGCTACCGGACAAGGTGCACGCAGTGGCAGAGTTTCCCTGGCCACAAATGGTCAAAGCATTACAGGAGTTTTTAGGAATGGTAAATTTTTATAACCGTTTCCTACCTCACGCAGCGCAGCTCATGCAACCATTATATGCCACGCTTAAAAAGCAAAAACCCTCCAATAAGATCGATTGGTCCCCGGAACGGGAGCGCGCGTTCGCGGAGGTAAAACAAGCCCTTGCAGACGCTGCACTGCTAGCTCACCCAGACCCAACGGCCCGCATAGCGCTCACCACTGACGCGTCAGATTTGGCCATAGGGACGGTTGTGGAACAGCATGTTGCCGGGGTTTGGCAGCCGCTGGCCTTTTTCAGCAGATCCTTGCGTGAAGCCGAGCGGAAATACAGCGTGTTTGACAGGGAGCTGTTAGTGCTTCACTTAGCCATTCACCATTTCCAGTTCTGGCTGGAAGGTCGGCGTTTCACCGCGTTTGTCGACCACAAGCCGCTCACTTTTGCGATGGCCATAATTTCGGAACCTTGGTCGGGCCGGCAGCAGAGGCAGCTGGCCGCAATTTCGGAATTTACTACTGATAGTGGTAGACTGCCTCTCCCGCGAGGTAACAGCACCGGTCCGCGCGGGGGTAGATTATACTACCGCAGCCACAGGGCAAAATAGCAGCGCGGAAGCGCACGCGGCCCCAGTTCACGTGGGGATAGATTACGCGGCCATGGCAGCAGAGCAGAGTGGAGATGCGGACGTGTGTGCGCTCCAGTCTGAACCAACAGGGTTAAGGCTGGAGAGCAGGAGTTTGCAAACCGGTATACCCCCCCTAGTCTGCGATGTATCTACTGGGCGGCCGCGCCCGGTGGTACCGGCCGCGTGGCGCCGCCGCGTTTTTGACTCGGTTCACTCCCTGGCACACCCGGGGGTGCGCGCTTCTGTGAAAATGGTAGCGGAGAAATTTGTTTGGCCGAGCCTGCGCAAGCACGTGAAAGAGTGGGCAAGAACCTGCATGGCTTGCCAGCGGGCCAAAATTCACAAGCACACAAAAGCCCCCTTAGAACCGTTCCACATCCCGGCCAAGAGATTTGACCATGGGCATGTTGACCTCGTGGGCCCCCTACCGTCGTCGCAGGGGTTCACACATCTTTTGACAATGGTGGACCAAACCACACGCTGGCCGGAAGTGGTCCCACTGGCATCGACCACGGCTGCAGAGGTGGCCCGCGCATTTTTGACAGCCTGGGTAGCGCGTTTCGGGGTTCCGTCGGATATTACGTCCAACAGAGGACCTCAATTTGTTTCCGAGCTTTGGTCAGCGATGGCCAGCAGCTTAGGGGCGACAATTCACCGCACTACCGCTTATCACCCCCAGGCTAATGGTTTATGCGAACGTTTTCATAGGTCTTTGAAGGCAGCACTCAGAGCGTCGCTTACGGATGCAGATTGGGTAAACAAACTACCATGGGTTTTATTGGGGTTGCGTTCTGCGCCCAAGGAGGACTTAAATGCCTCCCCAGCGGAGTTGGTTTTTGCGCAGCCTCTCAGGCTGCCCGGTGAGTTCCTAATGGAGCATCCAGCGCCGGGGCGCCCCCCGGCTCTGGGGCCACTGATCAGCGCGGGAGCAGACATGCTCCCAGGCCCCGTTCATCACACTTTTCCACGTGTTTTTGTTCCCAAAGCTTTAAAAAATGCCGAGTTTGTTTTTGTCAGGCACGAGGCTCTGCGATCAAGCTTGCGCCCGCCATACTCAGAACTCAGAACTCAGAAAAGATTTATTGCCAAGTACATTAACAGATAACTGATAACAGATCACTGATAACATACGAGGGATTTGACTTGACACAGAAAACGACCTGCATTTCCGGTGACACGGCTGCATCTGTGAACGCGCCTGCCAACAGAAGGGTACAGGAAACATGGGAAAGGATAATACAATAGGAAGGAGCAAAAAAATCATTGATTTCAGAATAGTGGTCATATATGATCAATATTATGATTACAAGAAAAAAAAAAGCCCTCAATGCACAATCAGCAGACAAAAAAGTTCACAGGACACAGAGAGAGCAGTGAGTGAATCATCTTTATCATCAGTTTTGTGAATCAGTATGAGTGTAATGTTGAAAGTAGGTGTTTGTATCAGTTAAGAACAACAAGGACTCTTTGGCAGGAGATGTTTTGTCTGGCTGCTGGCATTGTCCTTGGGCCATGCAGCTGCCTGTCCGAAGGCCATGAGCTCAATGTTTTGAAAACAAAGACTGCAGATGATCAGGAGGATTTTTGTGAGGGAGTCAGATTTCGTCGAATAGTACTGATCACAGAGAGAAAAAAAAACCTTTATATTCTCTTACAGATTCAGTACTTAATCCTTCATTGCTGGACGTTGAATCCATCGTGGATGGCTCTAAGTGTAATCATGATGTAATCCACCTTCCGAGACAGTTCTCCATTTGTCGCTATCAGAGTCCTCTCCATTTTTTCAATTTGATGGATGCACCTCGCCTGGCCAGCATTTTGATAGGTTGTATCCATCTTCAACAATTTGCGGTACACCAGGACAATCCCAGATCCAATCAAAACGATCCCAATCACCATTACTACGAAGACGTACAAATCTTCTACATCTTCGATGGAAAGATCAGTCAGGCACAAGAGTTTCCAATTACTTGTTTCCCGTAAATAGCCCGCAGCAGCCATTCCTGCGGGGCAAACAACCTCCCCTGGGGCACTTTTCCTCGTTGAAAAGATAGTGTCAATTGCATTCAAAGCCCAGCTTATTAATTCCATAATTTCTTTCGATAATCAGCAGTAAAGACACAGACAGACGACAGCAAGCTGGGATCCAGTTAGTTAGGGGAGGAGGAGATAAGTCAGAGCAGGAGAGAAGAAAAAAGCGTCTGCTCTCTTTGGAGGGCGGAAGTGGTCCATTATGATGTACGATGGTCCATTTAGGGTGCTGGAAACAGGTGACAAACATTTTGTGCTAGATTTGGGGGACAGAAAGGAAACAGTTAGTATTGACAGGCTAAAGCCTGCTTTTGTGATGAACGACGAGTCTGTACGGGTGGCGAGGGCCCCTCGACGTGGCAGACTACCCAGGGAGCATGTCCTGGAGTCCCCGCAGGGATAAAATAACCATTCTCTTCCTCAGTTAGCAGATTCACTGCAGGACGGCACCACAAGGGCTGCGAAGCCTGCTTACAGCAAGTTTGGAAGACGTTTGAAGCCCAGACGGCGTACGGACTGATGTGTGATTTTACCATGTTGTGTAGACTATGCTGTTGATTTTATCATGTTGTGTGAACTATGCTGTATTGTCCATTTTTCGACGTTTGGGGGGGTATGTGGCTCACATATTTTGACTACATATGTATAAGCACAAGGGAGATGCTTAGAACTGCATGTGTTGATTGACCTCACGTCTGAGATGGAACAATACGTCTGGATCGCCTGTGGATAATGGCAGGAGGACGGAGGTGCCGTGATAAGACTCTGAAAGGACTTCCTGACCTCCTGGAGTCAGACGGACTACGAAAGGACTCGGGGGGAGAATTATTGTCAATGGGGGATTTGACGATATTGTGTGATTCTGCCTCTGATGTTACATGTATAAATGTGGGGGTTTTTATGCAGCTCATTCTCTTCTTGTCTTGAGAGAAAGCTGGGGATGTGAAATCTGCATTAAACCTGAATTGAGAAATAATTCAGTCTCTTTATTTCACGCTCCCCACATACCTCAACTATGAGAGACAAAGTGAGAAAAAAAAATCCAGAAAATCACATTGAAGGATTTTTAATGAATTAATTGGTGAATTCCTCAGTAAAATAAGTATTTGGTCACCTACAAACAAGCAAGATTTCTGGCTCTCACAGACCTGTAACTTCTTCTTTAAGAGGCTCCTCTGTCCTCCACTCGTTACCTGTATTAATGGCACCTGTTTGAACTCATTATCAGTATAAAAGACACTTGTCCACAACCTCAAACAGTCAGACTCCAAACTCCACTATGGCCAAGACCAAAGAGCTGTCAATGGACACCAGAAACAAAATTGTAGACCTGCACCAGGCTGGGAAGACTGAATTGGCAACAGGTAAGAAGCTTGGTGTGAAGAAATCAACTGTGGGAGCAATTATTAGAAAATGGAAGACATACAAGACCACTGATAATCTCCCTCGATCTGGGGCTCCACGCAAGATCTCACCCCGTGGGGTCAAAATTATCACGAGAACGGTGAGCAAAAATCCCAGAACCACATGGGGGGACCTAGTGAATGACCTGCAGAGAGCTGGGACCAAAGTAACAAAGGCTACATCAGAAACACACTACTCCGCCAGGGACTCAAATCATGCAGTGCCAGATGTGTCCCCCTGCTTAAGCCAGTACATGTCCAGGCCCGTCTGAAGTTTGCTAGAGAGCATTTGGATGATCCAGAAGAGGATTGAGAGAATGTCATACGATCAGATGAAACCAAAATAGAACTTTTTGGTAAAAACTCAACTTGTCGTGTTTGGAGGAGAAAGAACACCATACCTACTGTGAAGCATGAGGGTGGAAACATCATACTTTGGGGCTGTTTTTCTGCAAAGGGACCAGGACGACTGATCCGTGTAAAGGAAAGAATGAATGGGGCCATGTATCGTGAGATTTTGAGTGAAAACCTCCTTCCACCAGCAAGGGCATTGAAGATGAAACATGGCTGAATCTGATTTCAGCATGACAATGATCCCAAACACACCACCCGGGCAACGAAGGAGTGGCTTCGTAAGAAGCATTTCAAGGTCCTGGAGTGGCCTAGCCAGTCTCCAGATCTCAACCCCATAGAAAATCTTTGGAGGGAGTTGAAAGTCTGTGTTGCCCAGCGACAGCCCCAAAACATCACTGCTCTAGAGAAGATCTGCATGGAGGATGGGCCAAAATACCAGCAACAGTGTATGAAAACCTTGTGAAAACTTACAGAAAATGTTTGACCTCTGTCATTGCCAACAAAGGGTATATAACAAAGTATTGAGATGAACTTTTGTTATTGACCAAATACTTATTTTACCGAGGAATTTACCAATTAATTCATTAAAAATCCTTCAATGTGATTTTCTGGATTTTTTTTTCTTATTTTGTCTCTCATAGTTGAGGTATACCTATGATGAAAATTGGAGACCTCTCTCATCTTCTAAGTGGGAGAACTTGCACAATTGGTGACTGACTAAATACTTTTTTACCCCACTGTATGTTGTATACTTTGATGCTTGGCGTGTGAGTTGGGTTGTAAATTTTGGGAGAGCCCAATTAGTGTGCTTGCTATTTTCTTCGGGGTTGGGGGAAAAATGTTAGATATTAATATTATGTATAAAGTTAGGTGTACCAATATGGCGGTGCCCTGGGGGTAGTGTGAGGTGACGCTCCACCTTTCCGGTGGTTGTGTCATGGGGAATATAAGAGGCCATGGCGGAAGTGGCTCTCTCTCTTTTGCTGTGGACCCTTGACCTGTGCGGAGCAACTCCTGTTTGGCTCACGTTGGTTTTAATAAAGAGTGTAAACTGTCACCTCATCTCCTCCCTTTTTACGGACACAACAGTATGTTGGAGATGGAATGAAGTTTATGTGTTATCCAGCTCGTTGCCTCGTCTGCTCTCTTTCTCTTTCTCCACAGTAGAACATATTGTGGTGTAACACGGGTGGTGACGTCACCCAGAGTATAAGAGGGCTGTGCGGAAGAGGGGCAGTTTCTTTGACTGCCTCTCAGCCTAGCGGAGCGTCTCTGTGTATTCAGTGAGTCTATAATAAAGTCCTATGTAGTTCACCACTCGGTCTCGTCACTGGTTCAACATTTACATACATAACAGGAAGGCCCTATAACCTTTGCTCCACAAACGTGGGCTGTATCAACCATACGCTGGATACATCGGAAAATTTTCAGCATGGGGCACATATTTTTTCCAGTTTATAAAATTTTTCACCGGGTCTGAGGTGTGTGTGAAAAAAAAGTTGTGTTTTGGTTAATGTTTAGAGGGTCAAAAAGGTGATCATTTAGGCATAATAATAATATAATAATAATAACAATAATAATAATAATAAATAATCTTGCATCAATAAAAAACAAACCGCTTAAATAGAGCCGCAGCGCTCACGTTGTTAGTCTTTGCCAGTCACGCCCTCAAGGTTCAGATTATTATTTGGCCTCAGTATCACTCCAGCTCGATGATATAAGCACCGCCTCAATCTTTGCTTTAAAGTTTTTAAAAACTTTAATAACAAAATATTGCTAAAATATAAAATGGTGCACTATAATGGGTCTCAGATATTTGTAAACACATCCTGTTACAGTACTGCTGTGGAGATGTGTTGGAGGACGAGACTGAGTTTATTCCTCAGGTTCAGCTTTATTCACAATCACATACTCCAACATTCCAAAGCAGAAAAAGAGGATGAATCTTCTCACATCTGTCCTTTTATACCCAGGGCATCAAACCTACAGTCACATGGTGTTCAATCAAACATACAGTCACATGGTACTTAATCCCAGTCACAATGTAACTTCCCCGATCTTAACACCATCCACCCCCCAGTCTCCGGTGGTCAGGAAATGTCTCAAGGCCATCTCCTTGAAACAAAAGGCCAAATCTCACACCCTCCTGTTACCTCTAGGAGGCTCAGTCCCTTTGTTCCCCTGAGACGTGAAGCACACAATAAACATACAGTAATATATCTGTGGAGCATATGAAACCAACATATGTGCCCCACATGACCCCCCGCCCCAAACGTCTAAGATGGAACAATCATAACTAAAGATGCATGTCATAATAAAATCACTACATATCAGTCCACCTGCCGCTTAGGCCTTAGTCTTCTGCCGTTTTTGCTGTAAGCCGGCTTTACTGCTTCCGCAGTGTCCTCCTGCTGCTGCCTGTGGATTAGAACTGTTAGTCAATCTCTGTGGGTGTTCTGGGGAATGCTCTCGAGGGGGTCTGCCATGCCAGGGAGCCCTCGCCTACTGCACAGGTTCGTCAGCCATCACAAAAGCGGGTTTGAGCCTGTTTATGCCAATCGTTTCCTTTCTACCCCCCAAATCTAGCAAAAAATGCTTATCTCCTGTTTCCAGCACTCTGAATGGTCCATCATAAGGCGGCCGCAAGTTTGGGCGATGGGCGTCATGTCTGACAAAAACAAACTCCGCATTTTTTAAAGCTTTAGGCACAAAAACGCGCGAGAAGCTGTGATGAACTGGGCCAGGAAGCGTGCTCGATCCCGTGTCGCTCTGCAACCGCTGAGCGGGGGGGCACTCTGGGGCAGGATTATCCGGGAGAAACTCCCCGGGCAGCCGGAGTGGCTGCGCAAACACTAACTCAGCTGGGGAGGCTTTTAAATCCTCTTTAGGTGCAGAACGCAACCCCAATAAAACCCATGGTAGCCTGTCCACCCAATTTGTATCTGTAAGCGACGCTCTGAGGGCTGCTTTCAATGACCTGTGGAAATGTTCGCATAAACCATTAGCCTGCGGATTGTACGCGGTAGTGCGGTGGATCGTTACCCCCAGGCTGCGGGCCATCGCTGACCAAAGCTCGGAAACAAATTGAGGACCTCTGTCGGATGTAATGTCCGACGGAACTCCGAAACGCGCTACCCATGCTGTTAAAAACGCGTGCGCCACCTCCTCGGCTGTAATTGATGCCAGTGGGACCACTTCTGGCCAACGCGTGGTGCGGTCCACCATTGTCAAAAGATGTGTGCACCCCTGTGACTGCGGGAGGGGGCCTACGAGGTCGACATGCACATGATCGAACCGCTTAGCCGGGATGTGAAAAGGCTCCAAGGGAGCTCTCGTGTGTTTGTGTATTTTGGCCCGCTGACGAGCGACGCAGGCTGCTGCCCACTCCTTGACTTGCTTGCGCAGGCTCGGCCATACAAATTTCTCTCCTACCATTTTGACCGATGCGCGCACTCCCGGGTGCGCCAGAGAATGGATCGAGTCAAAAACGCGGCGGCGCCACGCGGCTGACACCACCGGACGCGGTCGTCCCGTGGAGACATCGCAGATTAGGGGGGGAATACCGTCTTGCAGCACCCTGTTCGCCAGCCTTAACCCTGTTGGTCCAGACTGGAGCGTGCGCACATCCACATCGCTAACCTGCTCCGCGGCCATGGCTGCATAATCTATACCTACGCGGACCGGGGCCGCGCACGCTTCTGCGTCGCTACCCTGCTCCGCGGCCATGGCTGCAGAGTCTGCCCCCACGGAGCCTGGAGCCGCGACCGCACGTAAGAGGCAGTCTGCCACTACATTATATTTACCCGCCACATGCTGAATATCAGTAGTAAACTCCAATATCGCGGCCAGCTGTCTCTGCTGCCGGCCCGACCAAGGTTCTGAAATCTTGGCCATCGCGAAAGTTAGTGGTTTGTGGTCCACGAACGCGGAGAAACGGCATCCTTCCAGCCAGAACTGGAAGTGGCGGATGGCCAAGTGTAGAGCTAACAACTCCCTGTCGAACGCGCTGTATTTTCGCTCGCTATCGCACAAGGTCTTGCTGAAAAACGCGAGCGGTTGCCAGGCTCCAGCCACATACTGTTCAACGACCGCCCCATGGCTACATTTGACGCGTCAGTAGTGAGCGCCATGCGGGCTGTTGGGACTGGGTGTGCCAACAACGCAGCGTTTGCCAGGGCTGATTTGACTTGAGAGAATGCGCGCTCCTGCTCGGGAGACCATTCGATTTTATTTGTGGGTTTTTGCTTTTTTAGTGCAGCATACAATGGTTGCATGAGCTGCGCTGCGCGGGGGAGGAAACGGTTATAAAAATTAACCATTCCCAAAAACTCCTGTAACGCTTTGACCGTTTGTGGTTGGGGAAAATTTGTTATTGCGCGCACTTTATCGGGCAGAGGGACCGCTCCTTCTGGCGAGACGTGATGCCCCAAAAAATCAATCTGCGCTACCCCAAACTGACACTTCGCTGGGTTGATTATTAACCCGTGCTCTGCCAACCTCCGGAAAACTGCTGTGAGGTGGCTTTCGTGTTCGTCTTCAGATGCGCTGGCTACCAATATGTCGTCCAGGCAGACGAACACGAAAGGGAGATCGCGCAGGACCGCATCCATCATGTGTTGGAACGTCTGCGCCGCGTCCTTAAGCCCAAACGGCATGCGCAAAAATTCAAAAAGCCCGAAAGGAGTTATTACCGCTGTTTTGGGTATGTCCTCAGCGCGCACTGGAACCTGGTGGTAACCGCGTACCAAGTCTATTTTAGAAAAAATGCACGCCCCCGCCAAATGAACCGAAAAATGTTGGATGTGCGGGATCGGGTAGCGGTCGTGCGCTGTGGCGTTATTCAACCTGCGGAAATCCCCACAAGGTCGCCACGAGCCATCAGTCTTTGGGACCATGTGCAGCGGTGAAGCCCAAGGGCTCTTCGAACGCCTGATGATGCCCAGTCTTTCCAGGTTGGCGAACTCCTCGCACGCTATGGTCAGTTTAGCTGAGTCCAAGCGCCGAGCTTTTGCAAAAACGGGTGGGCCGGTGGTAGTAATAAAATGTTCCACCCCATGTTTAGCCACTGTCGCCGAAAACGTTGGGACCGTGAGTGCTGGGAACTGAGTGAGGAGTGTGTGGAACTTACCACCTGCAGCTGTGACGTTGGCTTGTGCAGTTGGCGGGGCCACTTGAGCTGTGCAGGGAATAGAGTGAAGGGAGAGTGCATTAATCAGACATCTGTTAGCAAGATCAACCAATAAACCATGTGAGCACAAAAAATCAACCCCTAACATGTTGAAATTGACTGCCGCTACAACAAAAGTCCACTCAAATGCACGGCCCTGCAAAGACAGAAGCAGAGTCCTCTCACCGAAGGTTTTAATCGCTGAGCCGTTCACTGCTGACACCCGGGGACCACTGGAAGCCGCCAGTCGGTCCGCGTAGGAAGGTGTGATGAAGCTCAGCTGGGAGCCTGTGTCCACAAGGAAATGCCTCCCCGAGCGTGCATCCTTCAGGTAGACCAGCTTGTTCTCCTCCCCGAGGGCCGCAGCTGCTACCAACCCCCGGTCTTGGCGTTTCCCGAGCGCTTGAAATGGCACGGTGGAATGCACTTGTGTGCCCTCTCTGCAAAGCGGCGATGGTAGAAGCAAAGGATGTTGTCCGCTCCGTGTCGCCTGGCCCTTGCTGCTGCCGTCATCGATGAGTCTGGTGCTGCAGCCTCTGGCCCCATGCCGTCTCCGGGCGTTGCGCCTAGCTCTGCTGCCGCGGCCGAAGCCGCGCTCCGTTTGTGGGCGTCAACGAGTCGTTGCGCCTCCTGGCTCAGCTCGTGGTAGTCTTGTCGGGCCAACAGAGGTGAGCCGGCCAGGGTCACTCTCACCACTGGCGGTAGGGTCCTGAGGAAAAGGTGGGTGAAGATAAAGCTGTCATCTTCGGAGTCTCTCAACCTCAGCATTTTCCCCATCAGGTCTGCGGGTCTGTCGTTCTCAGACTCCGTCAACGCCAGGAGCCCCTCTGCTCGCTGTTGCACCAAGGGGGTGAAGTGGCTGATAAGCGCAGCCTTTCGGTTCAGGTTCAGGTTCAGGTTACTTTATTTGTACCAGTAGGTAGATTTGTTTTGCAGTCTGGTGACTTCCCTATTTACAAGCCACTAATTACATTCAACATAGACACAAACACAGGCACACATGAAGCTGACTATAAACATGATAAAAATACTCAAGGCTCCATCAAACAGGGTATAAAAAGACAAAGAGATGAGGGAGAAACCAGAGGTAAGAGAGAAGGGTCATATTAAAGTTAAAAGTTAAAAACTAGTCAGAGGTTAAAAAACTCAAAGGTCTAAAACCCAATAAAATATTTAGAACCCAAGTGACATCATACAAAATAAGTAAATATAAAATATGTACAATATATTTTTATAGCTTGTTCAACTCTTTGACAGCAGCAGGAACAAAGCTGTTTTTGTAGCGCTGGGTTTTACTTTTTGGGACAGCAAACCTCCGTCTGGAGGGAAGAAGCTGAAAGTGGCAGTGCAAAGGGTGGGAGTCATCATTTAAAATGGAGGTAGCCATCCTCTGTACTTGTCTGGTGTACAGGGATGTCAGGATCAGCTGTGACTCACCAAGCAAACGACTGGACCATCTAACTACCTGATCCAAAGATTTCCTCTGTTTCAGTTTTATCTGACCAAACCATGACACTAAAGAAAAGGATAAAACAGATTCAATAAAAGCCCGATAAAACATTGTCATTATGGTTCGGTCAATTTGGAAGCGTGCAAGTTTCCTCAAACAATGCAAATTTTGCTGACCCTTTTTGCACACCCTTTCACAGTTCACTTCAAAGTTTAAATTACTATCAATAATCGTCCCAAGATATTTGTACGATTGTACACATTCGGTGGTCTGGCCTTTTAGTATGGTGACTTTGTGCCTGGGAGTTTTCCTCCTAAAGTCAATAATCATATCTTTCGTTTTTGTTGTATTCAGCTGCAAGTAGGAATCCTCACACCAGTGAACAAAATCATCAACTACTGGGCCGTGGCCACTCTCACCATCCTGGAGGAGACTGACAATGACTGAGTCATCAGCATACTTTATAATGTGTCTGTTGTCATGTCTGCTCCGACACGTTTGTGTACAGGATGAAGAGTAGTGGTGACAACACACACCCCTGAGGAGAGCCAGTAGAAGAGCACTTTAGGTCAGACAATGTACCATTGACCCTTACTCTGTTGGTTAAGAAATCCAGAATCCAACCCACCAGATTATTGCTCAAATCAAATTGTTGCAGGAGCCTTTCAACTAAAATATGAGGTTGGATTGTATTAAAGGCGGAAGAAAAGTCCACAAATAAAAGCCTGGCATGTGTCCCATTAAAATCCAGATGTTTAAAAAGCATGTTAAAACATAGTGACAGTGGCATCCTCCACTCCTCTGTGAGGCCTATAGGCAAACTGCAGAGGATCCAATGCATGTTCAGTCTGCCTTAGGACCTCACATCTGACCAGTTTTTCAAAAATTTTCATTAAAATTGAAGTCAAAGCAACTGGTCTAAAGTCGTTTACCGTTTTAGGACAGCTGAATTTTGGAACGGGAACAACCACGGCTTCTTTCCAGATCTTAGGCACATGTTGTGTCTGTAAGGACTTATTGAAAATGTAATGAAATATAGGACTTAGTTCATGTGCACAGGACTTTACCAAGCGCCCACATATATTATCAGGGCCCTGACTTTTGTTCACTTTTACAGCGCAGAACTCCCTATAAACATCCTGCACCTCAATATTAAAGTGCTGATTGTCTTTGAGTTTCTGTTTCAAATCTTGGATTTCTGTGCTGAAATCAAAGGAGTCAAAACAACCATAAAAACAATTAAGAGCATTAGCCAGCTCTGTGTCTGAACTAAAACCATCTAAAAACACACGATTACTGCGCTCTGTGCTCTGAAGGCCTGCAATAGTTTTAATAGTTTTCATACTGGCCCAGGCTGAACCAAGTTTCTTTGCTGCCTTTAATGCGCTGTACTTGCCGCTGTCCGGTGGGTGGTTGACCAGGTTCTCCACCCTCTGGACTGTGTGGTTGTCCAGCTTCGCCACCACATGGTAGAACATTGTGTCGTCTCTCGAGATTCTCCGGAGGTTGAACTGCGCCTCGACCGCGCTAAACCAGGAGCGCGGACTGTTCTGCCAGAAGTCCGGCAGCTGGAACGTGGCGGTATTCGTCCGGCTGGCTTCTGACGAGTCCGGCTCGGGAGAATTACTTCTGCTCATGCTTCGTCGTAAGGTCACCAGTGTGGAGATGTGTTGAAGGACGAGACTGAGTTTATTCCTCAGGTTCAGCTTTATTCACAATCACATACTCCAACATTCCAAAGCAGAAAAAGAGGATGAATCTTCTCACATCTGTCCTTTTATACCCAGGACATCAAATCTACAGTCACATGGTGTTTAATCAAACATACAGTCACATGGTACTTAATCCCAATCAACAATGTAACTTCCCCGATCTTAACACCATCCACCCCCCAGTCTCCGGTGGTCAGGAAATCTCTCAAGGCCATCTCCTTGAAACAAAAGGCCAAATCTCACACCCTCCTGTTACCTCTAGGAGGCTCAGTCCCTTTGTTCCCCTGAGACTTGAAGCACACAATAAACATACAGTAATATATCTGTGGAGCATATGAAACCAACATATGTGCCCCACACTGCATGAGTTTATTGACGATACACAGAAGAAATTCAGTATTACACAGAACTCAAGCACTGAACAGTGATATAAACTAAAATAATTATCATGATGACTGAACAACTTCCATTCCCCAAAGTGCAAGATACACTATTATGAATATTTGATAAAAGATCAGACAAATAAGTGATCTGACAAACAAATAAATAAGGGATTTGAAAGAGTCGCTAATATTGGATGTCCCATTCATTTTCAATATTTAGGTATTCTGTAATTAATATTCACACAATCAAATAAATCTTAGTGGCATTTACTCCCTTTACTGCTAATTCACTGCTAATGACTTGGCTTCTGTGTGGAGAGGACTGAGGCAAATCACCAACTATCGGCCTCAGGCTCCTAAAGGTCAGGATGACAAAGCCCTTTGTCAAAGACTGTCCCAACACTATGCCCGTTATGACACCTCGTCATCTGTGTCCAACTCCCCCCCCCCCCTCCAGCTCCACAGCCTCCACGATCCCTACTTCATCAAAGGCGCCCCCCCTCCTCCCCCCTTGCCCTTGTCATCAGTGAGCAGGATGTGCTCAAACAGTTCTCCAGACTGAACCCGCGCAAGGCCCCCGGTCCGGACGGCGTGTCTCCCTCCACCCTGAGACACTGTGCGGAAGAGCTGGCTCCTGTCTTCACAGACATTTTTAACACCTCCCTTAAGCTATGCCATGTGCCGTCCTGCCTCAAATCCTCCACCATCATCCCTGTCCCCAAGAAGCCACGGATCACTGGACTTAACGACTACAGACCTGTAGCGCTCACCTCTGTAGTCATGAAGTCCTTTGAGCGCCTGGTCCTGCCCCACCTCAAGTCCATCACCACCCCCCTCCTGGACCCGCTGCAGTTTGCCTACCGAGCCAACAGGTCTGTAGACGGCACAGTCAACCTGGCCCTCCACTCCATCCTGCAGCACCTGGACTCCCCGGGAACCTACGCCAGGATCCTGTTTGTGGACTTCAGCTCCGCATTCAACACCATCCGCCCCGCTCTGCTCCGGGACAAGCTGTCCCTGCTCAATGTGCCTGACTCCCTCTGCAGGTGGATCACCGACTTCCTGACGGACCGGAGGCAGCATGTGCGGCTGGGAAAGACTGTCTCAGACTCTGCTAGCATCAGCACCGGATCACCCCAGGGATGTGTACTTTCCCTCCTACTCTTCTCCCTTTATACCAACTCCTGCACCTCCAGCCACCAGTCTGTCAAGTTGATCAAGTTTGCGGACGACACCACCCTCATCGGGCTCATCTCCAACGGCGACGAGTCCGCCTACAGGAGAGAGGTGGCCCAGCTGGCGTCCTGGTGCAACAACAACAACCTGCAGCTGAACGCTCTGAAGACAGTGGAGATGATTGTGGACTTCAGGAAAGTCACAACCCCTCTGCCCCCCCTCACCCTCACAGGCTCTCCCATCACCACTGCTGATTCCTTCCGCTTCCTAGGCACCACCATCACCAGGGACCTCAAGTGGGAGCCGACCATCAGCTCCCTCATCAAAAAGGCCCAGCAGAGGATGTTCTTCCTGCGGCAGCTGAGGAAGCTCAAGCTACCCACCAAGATGTTAGCGCAGTTCTACACAGCCATCATCGAGTCCATCCTCACCACCTCCATAACCGTGTGGTACGCAGGAGCCACTGCCAGGGACAGACTAAGGCTGCAGCGCGTCGTGCGCACTGCTGAGAAGGTGATCGGCTGCAAGCTCCCATCTCTCCAGGATCTGTACATCTCCAGGACCCGGAGGCGTGCTGGCCGGATCATAGCCGATCCTTCACACCCTGGTCACGTACTGTTTGCCCCTCTCCCCTCAGGTAGAAGACTTCAGTCCATCCAGACTAAAACCTCCCGTCACATGAACAGCTTCTTCCCCTCTGCCATCAGACTGCTGAACACTAAGTGACTTATTGACTCTTGTGCACTATGTACAGCAGCTCAACCAGACTCATGTCAATCATCACTGTTTTCTTCCTGCATTACCGACTGCACTATATGGTTTTCCACATTATCTGCTGCTCGCTAATATATTTTAACTGCTGACTAGTATTACTCACTCTTATTCTACACTTTATTGCATGTATAGTTTATTTCTTTTATTTTATCATGTTTAATGTTGCAGCATTGCACCGAGACAAATTCCTAGTTTGTGTACTACATGAACAATGGCGATAAATCTGATTCTGATTCTTTAAAGTCTAACACGTGATTGCCTACATATAGGCTACACAAACACAGACTATATTTGGGCCTGGAAAGCCTGATAGGGATACCCGTTTCAGACAGGAATACTTGCATTCTACGGGCAATGCACTAGTCTAAACTAATTTAAGGAGTTTGACCAAACGCACTGGTTTTATTTAAAAAATGTAGTAAAGTAAGATTAAGAAATATTCTGCAAAAAACGCAAGAAAAACCACCGACAGACAAGTAAAAACAACTAAACAACACCTCCCCTCATCTCTTAGTGTCTCGAATAATAAAATAGCCTACTTGTCTGTTCATAGCCCCGCTGAACAAAAAGATTTCAGGACTTATGGAATCCAAACAGCCCAATCAACACTCGGTTGAACATCCGCGAGAAAATAAAAATCCAATCACAGCTCTCGCTGCTGGGCTGAGTTGTGATTGACAGTAGCATTTGGCGAATAGGAAAAGTAGAACGCACTTGAGGGCGTGACCAGGAAGAGAACGCTTTACATTTTCCTGTAATGGCGGACCAGACAGACAGCGAGACTATCGGGTTCAGCGACAACAGGTCAGATATCCGGGAATAAAATGTTTAGATTCATGCCGATCGAGTGCGATAGTAAGCAAGCTCGTAGGATACGTTTGCATTGGGTCGGTGGTGTTTGCGGTTGCGGGGTCACCATAAACGGTACTTTAGTTGGGAGTGTAGCCTCACCAGCTAACTAGCTTCATGCTAACTAGCCTGTGTTTCTAAACGGCTCCCTGGCACGCGGTAAACACCGACCTCTATCCCGGCTGTCCACCTCACTCGGCTCCGGGGTTTCCGTTAACACAGAGTGGTTGGCTGTAATGTGCCTACATCCCCCAGATGTTGATAAACTAAAGAAACAGCTAAAACGAGGCATTCATTGATTATGTGCGGCCCAGAAAGCTTTGCTTTGGGATCTCGAAGCCTACTGTGGTCCGAAAGTACTCACTGATTTGTTGCGTGTTTTGAGTTAATATAACTCCAGATTCTGGTCCTTGCACGGGCAAACGGATGTTACACTAATAATAATCATTCATCATAAAGAGAGGTGGGGTAATGCACACCCGAAGACTCAACAGTAAGAATTCACAAATCAAGTATTTTTGAGTCGATATGTCGACATTTTTTATGTTAACAGTGAAATATTAAGAAGTGAAAATCAGTAAGAGGTCAACGACTTACGAAGACTGAAGAAGATAGGATGTGGAGTTGGTATCAGCTGATACCGATCTTAAACTAGTATTGTTCCCAAGTTGATAAGGTATTTTTCACTGTGAAACGCTAAAAGTCATATTCTCATATCAACATGAGGCTTGACTTAGTAAATCAGAAAATAACAAAAGGGTATGTTCAATATATTTACCTTTGCCAAGGAGGTTATATTTTTGCCAGGGTTGGTCTGTCTGTTTGCAACATTACTCAAAAAGTTATGAACGGATTTTCATGAAATTTTCTGGAAAGGTGTGTAATGGCACAAGGAATGATGATTAGATTTTGGTGATGATCTGAGAGTGCATACCTCCACCAAGGGCTATTGTATTTGTGTTGCAGAATTACGTTAATTGGCATCAAACTGGGGATTCTGTGAGAGTGAATGGTTGTCTGTCGCTCTGTGTTGGCCCTGCGATGGACTGGCGATCTGTCCAGGGTGTACCCTGCCTCTCGCCCAAAAAGATGCTGGGATAGGCTCCAGCTCCCCCGCGACTCGAAAAGGATTAAGCGGAAGAAGATGAATGGATGATTACACAAAAAACTATTGAATGGATTTGGATGAAATTTTCACCAGAGGTGGTCCTTGAGCTAGAGGAAGCCATTACATTTTTGTGATGATCAGAGAATGCATACCTCCGGCAAGGCTCTTATATTCTCACAGAGTTTTAGCAACAATACTCCAAAACTGCTGGATGGATTAGGATGAAATTTTAACCAGAGACGGTTCTTGGGGTAGAGACAAACCCATTACGTTTTGGGGATGATCTGAGAATGCATACCTCAGCCAAGGCTCTTAGCTTCTCACAGTGTGTTGGCAAGAATATTCCAAAACTAATGCACAAACTTTGATGCAGTTTTCACCAGAAGTGGCTCTAGGCCAGGGATGGGCAACTGGTGCCCGCCCCCCCAATCCACTGCAGCCCACCAGTCCATTTCCCAAAATCAATTATTTATTTATTTATATAACCTTTGTCATATTTGGAACCGCATTCTTAAATGCAACTATAGAATCCGCCAGCAGAGGGAGTGCTAATTGAAACCGAGGTTCCACTCTGTGCAAGTGGTCAAGCGAAAGAGTGAGGGAGCCACAGAGGAAATAGTGCACCGGCAGAAAACATGTTTCTAAGGTGTGTTGCCTGCTAAGACTGCATTAATAGGCTGAAAACAGCAGTAAATGTACAAAGTGGGCTGCTTTTAAACAAGAATAAATACTGCTGAGGAGCTGCAGCATTTATTCTTGTTTGGCAGGTGAAGCCTCATGGAACTCGGAGGCTTTTCTTCTAATTGTGCTGAAAAAGATTCAAAGCTTTGAGGTTTCTTTCTCAAGTGCGTGACTGAGGCACTGACAGTTTCAATCCCATGTCAGCAGTGAAAGTTAAGAGACTGGTCATTGAAATCTGATTTTTTTTTTCTTTTTTTTTTCATGTATACCAGTGGTTCTTAAACTTTTTTTTTTTTAATTTCCCATTTTGGGGAGCCAGATAATTAACAAGTTCACCTACCCACAGCTATTTCTCTGCCCTCCACACCCATAATGAATCCAAGAGCAAGCTAAGCCTAATCAAATTTCCTTTTCTTCTTGGCTTTTTTTTTTTGTTAATTATCGTCTGGAATTTCTCTTTGGTCATCATTTTGATGGAGAGGGTTTTAAAAATTAGGTCATGATATAATTTTATCCATCCATCTTGTACTGCTTAATCCTTCTTGGGGGGGGGGGGGGGGCTGGAGCCTATCCCAGCATCTTTGGGTGAGAGGCAGGGTACACACTACCAGTCCATTGCAGGGCAGACATAATTTCATCAGGAACTTTTAATTATAATATGATGAAACACTGAGTAGCTTTTGTTTTCATTTGCATTTTCAGTTTTGATTGTGAAAGTTTTGACTTTGCAGAAAAAAATACCTCAACCCCCCACCGGAAGGTTTACATGTAAATCTGGTCCTCGGGAAGTGAGTAAAAAATTTTATGGCCCTCACTACCACCAAAGTTGCCCATCCCTGCTCTAGGCCTACACACAAGCCCATTACATTTTGGAGGCGATCCATGAGGGACGGAAGGAGCCTTGGTGGAGGTATGCGCTCTCTGTATTTATTTTTTTTTTTATTTTGTATACTATATTGATCCCCAGAGGGGAAATTCAGGGCATCCACCTGGTTGGATGAAGCAGCCACGGTATGGCGCTATCCCTTCACCATTCACACACATATTCACACCTAGGGCCACTTTAGAGTCTCCACTTAATCTAACCTGCATGTTTTTGGCCTGTGGGAGGAAACCGAAGAAATCCCGGAGTAAACCCATGCAGACATGGGGAGAGCATGCAAACTCCACACAGATAACTGTTGGTCAGGGGCTGGGATCGAACCAGGGATCCCACGGCCAAGGGTGAGTTGCTGTGCTGCCGCAGTGCTGACCACTGTACCACCGCACCGCCCACTAGTTGGCTGTATGGATATTTTATTAGAATATCAGCTTGGGGTGTGACAAAGTTTTCCTTACCAACTACTAAATTTTATTAGAAGTATAAAATGCCAATATCAAAAACATTCATTTTTTAAAAATTTTTAACCACTTTCTCTTTCGGCTGCTCCCTTTCAGGATTGCCACAGCGTATCATCACCTGATATTGCGATGATCCGCATGTCGATTTGGCAAGTATTTTTATGCGGGATGCCCTTCCTGACAACCCTGCCCATTTATCTGGGCTTGGGACCCTTTGCCAGTCACAATTTCACCTGTACTACGGATGCAAAGCTTCCACTTTTTCACCACTTCTGTTCATATATAACTAGTGCATGCCCATAGAGGGGATGCATTGGAACAGAATTCTTGCCAGTTACAGGACAGTTGGTATAGCAACACAGCACTAAGTGGCAATCACATGTGATGGCTTTTGTATGCAGCAAAACATAAAAATCACAAAATATGCCCTGCCATCTGGGGCTGTTTGGCCCTGCTTGTTACTTCTTCTCCTGCCTGTCACTGTTCTGTGTCGTCATCATCATCTTCTTCTTCTTCTTCTCTCGGTTACTGGCGGATAGCAAACAGCTGAAAGGTGCATACTGCCACCTACTGTACAAGAGTGTGTAACATTGTCATCTGAACCCGACCCCTAAATTCTATGACTTAATCCTGTGTTATTTAAAAAAGAGATAAGAGCCCCCCTCGTGATTCTTATTGCCTCTCCATCGCTTACCTGTGTCTATATATATGTCTTGTAGGAAGTCATGTGCTCTATGTGCCGTAATATAGACATCATCTGGTGGGTCTTCTTCGTTCAGACCACTGAAGGGTCTCCTCCTGTCTCAGACGGCTGTGTTGTTCACAATCATGCCTGCGGTGTACTGGTGGAACCTGAGGTGTTTCCTGTTCACAGCATCCTTTCTGACGTGCAGCAGTTCTCCTCATTCTATTGCTTTCCATCTGGTGGGTCTTCTTCTTCGTTCAGACCACTGGTTGAGGGATGGGTGCGTCATAATTCTAGTTCACAGGCATGATCCTGAAAAAGTGGCTTTTGACCCTGTTCAGGAACACTGTCTGAGTTCAAAGACACATGGTCTATGTGACATCATAAAGACACATTTGTATGCCTGAGGTCTATGTGTCATCATGAAGACGCATTTGTGTCCTATGATGCCTGAGATCATAGGACGACCTATGGTGTTCAGGCAGAGATCATAGGCCGTCCTACGATGTTGCAATGTTGTATCATGTTTAATGTTGCAGCATTGTACCGAGACAAATTCCTAGTTTGTGTACTACATGAACAATGGCAATAAACCTGATTCTGATTCTGATTCTGATTCTGATTCTGATTCCTATAAAGTGTGACACAGACACATACACAGATTTCTTGATTATTTTTTTTATTTTTTTTTTAGTTTTTGTAAAGGGTATACATGTCATTACATCATTGCATTGTTTACATTTTCATCACATACTCTCCTTTTTTTGACAACACTGGAAAAAAATTATTTACAACACCCTTTTTTTAAGTGAAAGAAAAGAAAAAATTAAAAAAAAAAAAGAGGCAGAAAAATATAAGAGCATCTTAGTAGCGTTGGAACAAAGAGAGGCGCCATTATTGAAATGGTGTTTGTGCAAGATTAGATCTGATGGAAGACACATATGCGTTCCAGGGTTGCCAAAAGTTCAAGAACCCATCCATGTCCTGTCTCCGTGCAGATGTCAATTTTTCCATCAAATAAATGTCCTGAATCACGTTAATCCAATCTTCAGGTGCAGGACAGTCTTTCGACATCCATTTTTTTGTTAGAGCTTTTTTACTTGCCAATATTAAAACATTGAATAAGTATTTTTCTCCTCGTCTTTCCAGTGATTCCGGTAGTAAACCCAAATACAAAGTTACAAAAGAAAAGGGAACTGTTACTTTGAATATTTTCTCTAATATTGTCTGTACATTGGTCCAATATTGGTGGATAACTGGGCATGACCAAAACACATGAAAATGATTTGCAGTCTTTTCACCACACAAGCGCCAACAATTCAACCCTTTATGAGTAAATTTGTTTTGTGCAGGTGTTCCGAAAAATCTTACCAAATTTTTCCATCCAAATTCTCTCCACAGCAGGGATGAGGTACTTTTCCATTGTTTATTTAGCTTTTCTCATATTTCCAGTTGTAAAGTGAAATTCCCCTCTTTTTCCCATCTCTCTTTTATATATGATGTGTTGTCTCCTTTTAAATCTTGAAGACCATGGTATATTTTAGAAATGTATCTGATCCCTGGGATCCCTTTATATGCCATCAAGAAAACCTTCAGAACACCTGACTGGGCCCTTTCCAAATCCTCCTTTTTAAGTGTTTTGTTTGTGGTGTCTAAGCTGAAAGAACCTGTAAAGGTCTTGATTTACTAGACCTTGTTTTTTCAAATCTTCAGATCTTCTTAAGTTTGCCCTTTAAAAAAATTGTAATATTTTATCAGTCCGTTCTCTTTCCACTTTTTAAATCTAGTGTCTGTTTTATTAGGAGTAAAATCCTGATCATAGGAAATCCATTGCAATAATCGATAGGGTTCTTTAGTTTGATTCTCTCTGACTATCTTAAACCAAATTTTTAGCGGGGTCTCTATCTACGGGTTAGTGTTATTCAAAAGTTTAGGTAAAGCATCATTCCCTATTATCACCTGTAGGGGAATGTCACTTGTTATTTGGTATCCTATCTCCTTCCATTGTGCAGTGTAGACTGGGTTACATATCTCTACTAAAGTTTTAATTTGTGCGGCTTTAAAATAGTCCCTGATATTTGGCAGCGCGAGCCCACCTTTGTCTTTGTTAAGCTGTAGGGTTCTATATTTGATTCTTGGTCTCTTGCCTTGCCATATGAATCTTGAGATCCTTCTGTCCAGTTCTTGCAGTGTTTTTTTGGGAGGTTCTACTGGTATTGTTTGGAAAAGGTGTAGAAGACGTGGAAGTATATTGATTTTGACTGCTTCAATTCTTTGTGCAGTACCCAAGAATGGTATCATACTCCATCTTGCTAGATCAGATTTTATTTTTGTCATCAGTGGATCATAGTTTAGTGTTATAATTTTGTTGAGTTGTTTTGGGATATTGACCCCCAGATATTTCATAGATTCCATCTCCCAGTTAGTTTTGAATTTGCTTAGTAAATATTGATTTGGGTTATAGTTGAATGTTAAAATTTGGGTTTTATGCATGTTTAATTCGTACCCCGATAACTCTCCATACTCTGAAAAAACTGAGATTAGTTCTGGAAAAGAGGTGTTCGGCTGCCCCAGGTATATAAGATAAGATAAGATAAGATAAGCCTTTATTAGTCCCACAGTGGGGAAATTCCAGGATTGCAACAGCACAGGGTAGCAACACTCAGCACAACAATCAGAAGGCAAGAGAAAAACAAGAGCAGCGAGTATACATATCTACATATAAATATATATATATAGACACACAGTGCGGAGCATTGTAGCTAGATGGAATAAATATGTAAATATATAAACACACACAGTGCGAAGCATTATAGCTAGATGGAATGAAACAGCACAACCGTCTACTTAGTTATCCTACATGGTATGATTATGCACCCATACATATTCTCACCCTCCATAGCGACCGGTATTTTCCTAGTTGTATACCGGAGGGGACCATTGTGTAAGTCTATTGCGTCTTTTGCATTCAGTACTATTAGGTTGTCACGTTGTTGCTATCTCTGCGAGCAGCCCTGCTTAGGTTGTACAGTCTGACAGCCGTAGGTAGGAAGGACCTGCAAAACCTCTCGGTTGTGCACCTAGGATGATGTAGTCTGCTGCTAAATGAGCTCCTCAGTGCATTCAGTATGTCCTGCATAGGGTGGAACTTGGACTCCAGCAGAGATGACAGTTTGGCCACCATCCTTCTCTCTCCCATCTCCTCCACTGGGTCAAGGCGCTGCCCCAGGACAGAGCTAGCTTTCTTGATCAGTTTGTTCAGTCTCTTCCTATCGGCTGCTGTAATGCCACTGCCCCAGCAGACCACTCCAAAAGTGATGGCTGATGCCACCACCATGTCATAGAATGTCTTCAGCAGCGCCCCTTGTACACCAAAAGACCTGAGTCTCCTCAGTAGGAACAGCCTGCGCTGTCCCTTCTTGTAGAGTGCGTCAGTATTGTGTGACCAGTCTAGTTTATTGTTCAGATGAACACCCAGGTACTTATAGGATGTCACCATCTCGATGTCTATTCCCTGTATATTTACTGGTGCTGTGAGGGGTTGTCCTTGCCTGCGGCAGGCCACCACCAGCTCCTTAGTTTTCCTTGCGTTGATCTGGAAGCAGTTCCGATGGCATCAGTCCACAAAGTCCTGGATAAGCCCTCTGTCCTCAGCTTCATCTCCGTTGGAGATGAGACCAACGATTGCAGAGTCGTCAGAGAACTTCTGTAGATGGCAGTGTGTTGTGTTGTGTGAGAAGTCCGCAGTATAAAGGGTGAACAGGAAGGGATCCAAAACTGTTCCCTGGGGGGGGCCCCCGTGCTACCGATGATCGTGTCGGACACACAGTCCCGGGTTCTCACAAACTGAGGCCGGTTTGTGAGGTAGTCCAGGATCCATGATGACAGGTGCTGGTCCACCCCTGCTCACAGCAGCTTGTCCTTCAGGATCGTCGGTTGGATGGTGTTGAAAGCACTGGAGAAGTCAAAGAACATGATCCTCACCGCATTCCCGGGCTTCTCCAGGTGGGACAGAGAACGGTGAAGGAGGAAGATCGCCGCATCCTCCACCCCAATGCCATGCTGGTAGGCGAACTGGAGTGGATCCATCGCTGGTCCCACCAGGGGGTGGAGGTGAGCAAGGAGCAGTCTCTCCAGGGTCTTTATCATTTGGGACATCAAGGCCACCGGTCTGTAGCTGTTCAGCTCTTTGGGGTGGGAAGTCTTTGGTACAGGTACCACACAAGATGTTTTCCACAACTGTGGTACCCTCCCCAGCTTCAGGCTCAGATTGAAGATGTACTCCACAGTCCCACACAGCTGGTCTGCACAGGACTTGAGGAGCTTTGCGCTGATGCCGTCCGGTCCCGACGCCTTCTTCGCCTTGATCTTCCTCAGCTCCGTCCTCACCTGGGTCTTTGTGAGGGTCAGGTTGGGGGGCTGTGTGTTGGGAGTGGGGGGGGGGTGTTGGTGGAGTGGGAAGTGGGCAGCAGGACTTGATGTCTTTAGAGGCAGCAGTGGTTGTTGTGCAGTCAGGGGGGAGGGCGGTTGGTCAGACCTATTGAAAAACAGATTCAGATTGCTCGCCCACTCCCTGCTCCCCGTGGCCTGAGGGGAGGTATTCTGGAGCCCAGAGATGGTTTTAAGGTTTCTCCAGACCCCGCTGATGTCGCTCTGTTGCAGCTTGTCCTCCATCATCTTACTGAAGCTGTCCTTGCCTCCTCTGATCTTTCTTCTCAGCTCCCTCTGTACGGACTTCAGCATCTCCCTGTTCCCCGACCTGAAGATCCTCTTCTCTTCTCTCAGAAGTGTTTTTATCTCAGGGTTGATCCAGGGTTTGTTGTTTGAGCAACACCGTATGGTCTTGGTGGGAACGGTGTTGTCCACACAGAAGCTGATGTAGTCCGTGATGGTGTGAGTGAGGCCATCGATGTCCTCACCATGTGGATCGCAGAGCTGCTCCCAGGCGGTGGTTTCAAAACAGCCCTTTAGAGCGTCCATTGCCTCCTCAGACCATAACTTCACTGTGCGCATGGCCGGAGGTTGTCTGTGCACTAGGGGTTTGTACACCGGCCGGAGATGAACCAAGTTGTGATCCGATCTCCCGAGTGGGGGGGAGTTGTGATGAGGTGTACGCCTCCTTAGTGTTTGCATAGAATAAGTCCAGTGTTTTATTGTCTCTGGTGTGGCATGTGACATACTGGGTGAATGTGGGTAGAATGGGAGATAGTGAAACATGGTTGAAATCGCCTGAGATGAGGAGAAGAGCATCTGGGTGTTCTGTCTGCAGCCTGCTGGTTACTGAATGGATGACGTCACGCGCTGTCCCAGCGTTCGCCGTCGGATTTGCATAAATAACAATGCAGATCACGTGTGAGTATTCCCTCGGGAAATATGTAGGCTGCATGCTAACAGCTAGCAACTCGATGTCTTTGCTGCAGTGTTGTTGTTTAACAGTGATATGTCCCGGTCTGCACCAGATGTTGTTAACATACATTATCACTCGACCGCCCCTTGCTTTGCCACTGTCTGATGTTCGGTCTGCCCGTATCGCGTGGAAACCCTCCAGTTCAATGTTAGCATCTGCTGCTATGACATATTAAAATGTCATCAGCAAAGAGTGCTGTTTTATGGTCCTTCTGACCAAGTATAATACCTTGAATTTTTTGATTCTGTCTTATCCATTGGCTCAGAGGTTCTATGAAGATTGCAAAGAGCAGTGGAGACAAGGGCAGCCCTGACGACATCCTCTTTCCAGTTCAAAAGATGATGATAATTTACCGTTAATCCTTATTTTAGCTGTTGGTTTTTTGTATAATGCCTGGATAGTTCTAATGAAGTTGTTATGAAAATTGAAACTGGATAAGATTCTATATAGGAAAGACCAGTCAACCAAATCAAATGCTTTATCAGCATCTAATCCCAGTATGGCTGCATTTAAATTATATTTTTTTATATGATGAATTATGTGTAAAGTGTGTCTAATGTTATCTTGTGTTTGTCTTTGTCTTATAAAACCTGTTTGGTCTAAATGAATTAAGTCTGTCAGTATATTTTCTAACCTTTTGGCAAGGATAGCGGTAAAAAGTTTATAGTCCTGATTTAGCACACTGAAGGCGCTTTTCCGCTTGGAACCCAAAGGCCTCCTTTGGCCTGGAACCAAACAGTACCGTTCGGCACCCATGGTTTTCCACAGCACAAGGCTCACTGTAGCATGGGTGGGAGAAGGAGGGAGTTGGAGGCGGTGCTACGCTCCCCATGAGGCGGCGCCATATTCATGTTCAGTAAAATCAACATCAAAACATGTAGCAATACAGCTCCAAAAATAATGCAAAAGTTAAATATTTTTGGACACTCATATCAGAAAGTGAGATCCATATATTATACAGAATCATTAATCAGACAGTGAAGTATTGTTAGATTTTAATCATTTATTGGCTCACAGCGCATGAATATCAAAAATTACTTTTCTCGACAAATAGATGGTTAGGTAAAAATACATGATCTATGTCAAAATCATGGAGAGACTGTTGAGACGTTATGGAATTTATCTGCTCCAGCCAGTGGTGTCGTGGCAAAACATGGATCAGGTGCCATATGAGCCGTTAAATATATATTTCAACAGGTAAACAGTACTGAGTTAGGCATAAGATATATTTAGCAATTATGATGCATTTTAAGCCAAAACAAATGGATCTAGGATTAGAAGTAATTAAAATAAAGCAGTCCCAAAGTTACATGGAGAAATATGTGGATTAACTGGAAATATATGGTATTGAGTATTGCTGACTACATGTAGATACTGTATAAATATACACTCACCGGCCACTTTATTAGGTACACCTGTCCAACTGCTCGTTAACACTTAATTTCTAATCAGCCAATCACATGGCGGCAACTCAGTGCATTTAGGCATGTAGACATGGTCAAGACAATCTCCTGCAGTTCAAACCGAGCAGTATGGGGAAGAAAGGTGATTTGAGTGACTTTGAACGTGGCATGGTTGTTGGTGCCAGAAGGGCTGGTCTGAGTATTTCAGAAACTGCTGATCTACTGGGATTTTCACGCACAACCATCTCTAGGGTTTACAGAGAATGGTCCAAAAAAGAAAAAATATCCAGTGAGCGGCAGTTCTGTGGGCGGAAATGCCTTGTTGATGCCAGAGGTCAGAGGAGAATGGCCAGACTGGTTCGAGCTGATAGAAAGGCAACAGTGACTCAAATAACCACCCGTTACAACCAAGGTAGGCAGAAGAGCATCTCTGAACGCACAGTACGTCGAACTTTGAGGCAGATGGGCTACAGCAGCAGAAGACCACGCCGGGTGCCACTCCTTTCAGCTAAGAACAGGAAACTGAGGCTACAATTTGCACAAGCTCATCGAAATTGGACAATAGAAGATTGGAAAAACGTTGCCTGGTCTGATGAGTCTCGATTTCTGCTGCGACATTCGGATGGTAGGGTCAGAATTTGGCGTCAACAACATGAAAGCATGGATCCATCCTGCCTTGTATCAATGGTTCAGGCTGGTGGTGGTGGTGTAATGGTGTGGGGAATATTTTCTTGGCACTCTTTGGGCCCCTTGGTACCAATTGAGCATCGTTGCAACGCTACAGCCTACCTGAGTATTGTTGCTGACCATGTCCATCCCTTTATGACCACAATGTACCCAACTTCTGATGGCTACTTTCAGCAGGATAATGCGCCATGTCATAAAGCTGGAATCATCTCAGACTGGTTTCTTGAACATGACAATGAGTTCACTGTACTGAAATGGCCTCCACAGTCACCAGATCTCAATCCAATAGAGCATCTTTGGGATGTGGTGGAACGGGAGATTCGCATCATGGATGTGCAGCCGACAAATCTGCGCCAACTGTGTGATGCCATCATGTCAATATGGACCAAACTCTCTGAGGAATGCTTCCAGCACCTTGTTGAATCTATGCCACGAAGAATTGAGGCAGTTCTGAAGGCAAAAGGGGGTCCAACCCGTTACTAGCATGGTGTACCTAATAAAGTGGCCGGTGAGTGTATATTGTCTGCATCAACAGTGAACTATACTTGTATTCATGTAGTATTGCCCTGGGAATTTTGACAATAAACCTTTGTACTTTTGCAGATGTCTCTATTTTGTTTTACAGTCTTCAGCAAATAATTGTGTTGGTTACTTTTCTTAAAATGAGCCATTATTTTCAAAGTCACTGATAAATGGTTCGTACTGTTGACTCTTTTCCCACCGGTGTCTGAAGAGACAAAATAGAAAATCATGATGCAAACAAATAAATCACTAAATTGTTTATTCCAATCAGCAGCAAATTACAGATTATTTAGAATGTGCAAAATTCAAACTGTAAAAAAAAAAAAGAAACTGAGACAAAACGTGACAAAAACTAAGCAACAGCAGACTGGATATGATAATCCTTGTGTGATTTTACATGTCGTTTTGTATATACAGCCGTGGACAAAATTGTTGGTCCCCCTCTGTTAATGAAAGAAAAACCCACAATGGTCACAGAAATAACTTGAATCTGACAAAAGTGGTAATAAATAAAAATTCTATGACAATTAACCAATGAAAATCAGACAGTGCTTTTGAATTGTGGTTCAACAGAATTATTTTAAAAAACAAACTCATGAAACAGGCCTGGACAAAAATGATGGTACCCCAGAAAAGATTGAAAATAGGCCATAGGGACATGAACATGACCATAGATTCAACCAAGATGTGTCCTCTAATTCAGTGTTTTTCAACCAGTGTGCCCTGGTGCGTTCAGGTTTTTGTGGGAAATTATCTAATTTCACTTCTTAATTGGTACAAGAAATGCAAATAATTTGCTGTTGTTGTGCATGGGTTCGTGGTCGCCTACAGAACACATGCACAACAATGGCAAAGTATTTGCATTTCTTGTACCAATTAAGAAGTGAAATTAGATAATTTCCCACAAAAACCTGAACTTACCAGGGCACACTGGTTGAAAAACACGGCTCTAATTAACATCACAGGTGTCTACAAACTTGTAGTCAATCGGCCTACTTAAAGGGTGACAAGTAGTCACTGTGCTATGACCATTGTGGGTTTTTCTTTCATTAACAGAGGGGTACCAACAATTTTGTCCACGTGTGTGTGTTTGGAGTATTTATTCCTTTAGTTTTTGTTTAAATTGTCCAAGCTTTGTACATGATTTTAATTCAGGTCCAAAAGCGTTCCACAGTCTGACTCCTTGCACTGAAACACAGTGTTGCTTGGTAGTAGTTCTCAGACCCCAGGGCAGACCCAGAACTCACTGGAGAGACAACATCTCCCAATTGGTCTGGGAACACCTTGGTATCCTCTCTGAAGATCTGGAGCAGGTGGCTGAGGAGAGGGAAGTCTGGGCTTCTCTGCTTGAACTGCTGCCTCTGCAACCCGGACCTCTTGAAAAGTGGTAGAAGATGGATGGATGGATGTCATGTATGGGAGCATTAATGAATGATACAAAGTCTATAGTGTGGGTTGATTCAGCAAATATTTCACTCTACGCAGTATTGTGACTGATTTGCATATTTTACCTTTAATATAATTAATATGTGACTTCCAACACAGTTTATTATCAATTATTACACCAAGGATTTTAATTTTGGATACCCTTTCAATCTCTACACCATTTACACTGAGTTTAGATACTGAGTTGTTGTGATGGTGTGAAATAACGTTATCAATAAAAGTTTAGCCACCGCTGTGTTGCCCTGGTTTCAAGTGTGGGTGGTGTTTTGTGCTTGTGTTGCTAAAATATAAAAGGAAGAACTACAATGGGTCTCAAATATTTGTAATGTGTTCTATTACTGAATGAGTTTAAAGATGAAATACTATACACATATAAACTAAATTCTAATGGTGACTGAACATCTCCCATTCCCCAAGGTGCAAGATACACTATTATGACTATAACTCGTAAAGGATCACAGAAATGATCTGATAAAAATAAATAAACAAGCGTTTGCTATTGGATGTGAAACCTACTATTGGATGTGCCATTCATTTTCAATTACTCTGTAATTAATATTCACACAAATAAATCTCAAGGTCATCGTTTAAACACAATTAAGTTTTCGTCTGTCCTACGTGAACTTTCTACTGTTGAAAAAAAAATAAAGCATGAATATCACATCACTCACCGTCCTGTATATCACAATATCACGGCTTCAACTGCTGAAGTTGGGTGCGTCGCGGCTGCACATTCAAAATTCAATTGGGGTGGCTGGGTCTAATTCCCGGTGCGTCTCCGTGTAATTTCTGGTGCGTCTGTTTGTGCGCACCACTGCAAGCTCAGTCTGCTTCCCTCTGCATTCTGTCATCAGCCGAAATGCACAGGAAACTCTGCTGGACTGCGGTGTTAGATTTCTGCTGATTTCTGTTAAGCCATTCTATTGTTGTGGTTTATAATATCACTTGTTGCTCGTCAGTTGCTCACTGACGAAAAATTGCAAATGGCGACCAGTAAGCGATTCTCGAAAGTCAGCGTAACGCCCATGTAACGCCCACTCTGATGACGCTATGCACAGACCAATGAATGGCCAGCATGGGCGTGGCGAAACGGTGCCAGTACCCGTCGGACCTGCTTTTAACGGTGCCGAAAATAGTGTCGATAAAACTGGAACTGTTCCGAAAAAGCGAACTGTGAGGCCTTTGGGTTCCGAGTGGGAAACCGGACAATGGAGGCCGAATGGTACTAAACGAGACCTTTGGGTTCCAAGTGGAAAAGCGCCTTGATTGGTCTGTAGTTGGAGCAGTCTAGTTTATCCTTTTCAGGTTTAGGTATGACTGCAATGACCCCTTCTCTCCAGGAGGGGGCGATTTCCCCTGTGTGGAGGACATAGTTAAATGTTTTCAGGAGGAGAGGAGATAGTTGCTGTTTAAAGGTTTTGTACCACTCTGCTGTATAACCATCTGCTCCTGGGGATTTGTTAGCTTTAAATTTCATAATTGCTTTTTCTAATTCTTTAGGTTGTATTTCTGCCAGTAGTTTTTTATTTTGTGACTCAGTAAGTTGGGGAAGATTTAATGTATTTACGAAGGCTTTGGATGTGTCTTTGTGTTTTTTGAGGGAGTACAAGTTCTTGTAGTAATTCTCAAAACTTTTAAGAATTTCCTGAATTCTAAATTTTATTTCCTTTGATACTGGGTCTCTGATTTTGTAGATTGCGCTCTCCGTTTGTTGTTTCCTCAATTTATAGGCTAGTAATTTTGCTGATTTGCTACCTGTTTCATAATATTTTTTGTTTCAGAAATGTAAGTTTCTTCTGGATTTCTATTGTGTAGATCTCGTTTATTTGTTTTTTTATTTCCTCAGTTTTGAGCAAGTCATTAGACTGAGTGTTGTCTTTGTGCTCTTTTTCTAGTTTCTTAAGTTCTGACTCTAATGCGATTAGTTTTTCTTGTCTCAATTTCATTTGGAGCGCCAGTTTTGCGATAATCTTTCCTCTTATTACAGCTTTGCATGCGTCCCACAGTATTAAAGGGGATACTTCTCCATTATCATTTTCTTCCAAATATCTGAGAATATCTGATTCCAATTCATCTTTCAGTGGTCCTTTCAGCACATTTGAATTTAACCTCCAAGAAAATGTATTATTTGTGTATTTTTGGATATTTAAGTCCATATAGATCGGACTGTGGTCAGAGAGATCCATCAGTCCTATTTTACATGTTTTTACTCTTCCAATGTCTCTATTAAACATAAAAAAAATAGTCAGTCCTTGAGTATGATGAATGTGGTGCTGAATAAAATGTATAATCTTTTACACTGGGATTGAATTCCCTCCACACGTCACAGATTCCCAATTCATTTAGTAGCATCCTAGTTTTTCTACTTTGAGTGTTATTTTGATGTGGAGAATTACCTGATGCGTCCTAGTATGGATTCAGTCTTAGATTGAAGTCTCTACCACATATCACTAAACCTTGGGCTTTAAGAGGAGATAAGATAAGCCTTTATTAGTCCCACAACGGGGAAATTCCAGGATTGCAACAGCACAGGGATAGCAACACTCAGAGCAACAATCAGAAGGCAAGAAAAAAAACAAGCAAGCAAGAGCAGCTAATATACATATGTACATATTACTATAAAATATATACAGTATATACACAAACACACAGACACACAGTGCAGAGCATTGTAGCTGGATGGAATAAATATATGAATATGTAAACACACAGTGCGGAGTAATGTAGCTAGATGGAATAAATATATAGATATATAAACATAAACACACCCAGTGCGGAGCATTGTAGCTAGATGGAATAAATATGTAAATATATAAACACACACAGTGCAGAGCATTGTTGCTGGATGGGATGAAACAGCACAACCGTCTACTTAGTTACCCTACATGGTATGATTATTTGCCCATACATATTCTCACTCTCCATAGCGACCGGTATTTTTCTAGTTGTATGCCGGAGGGGACCATTGTGTAAGTCTATTGCATCTTTTGCATTCAAAAAACTATTAGTTTGTTACGTCTTTTTGCTATCTCTGCGAGCAGCCCTGCTTAGGTTGTACAGTCTGACAGCCGTTGGTAGGAAGGTCCTTTAGTTATCATTAGGTCAGATACATTTTTATAAAATTTCCAGTTAGCCCCTGGAGGTGCATATACATTCAGCAGGGTGATATCTTCTCCCTCTAGCCGACCAAGTACCATGCTAAATCTCCCTTTATCTTTGTGTTCTGAATTTTTTTCAAATATAATTTTGGTTGACATCAGTGTCGCTACCCCCTCCTCCCTGACTTATATGAAGATGAAGAGATCAGTTTAGACCCTTGTCTATTAAGTTTAGTGTGTTCCAAGTCTGTTAGGTGGGTCTCCTGTAAAAATATTATTCCTGCTTTGTCTTTTTTTATTTTGCCTAGAATCTTGGATCTTTTAACTGGATTCAGGATCCCTTTTACATTATATGAGATTATTTTGGTTGCACCCTGTTTCTCCATTGCATTGTCTTATTTAGTATAACAGTATAGTGGCCCTCTTTTATGCTACTCAAAAACTGAAAGAACATCAAGAACATAAAAAACATTAAGAACATAGTATATAAAACTTTAAAACAAACAACTGTCAAAAGATCTTCCTGAACTGAGGTCTTTTTAGCGACCTTAGAAGAGCCTTGATGGTGTGTTGGCTCTGAGGGAAATTCCTCAAACTTTGTTACGTGTTGAGGGCCCTCTCTTATCCCTGTAAGTTGTCCCATGTTTTTAATGTGATTTTCAGATCCCAATCCGAACTTGTAATGATTTATTTTATTTTTTTTATGCCTATACCTTATGAAATTGTGCGCAACCTCCCTCCACCATAACAGCAAACAATCACGTTAATACAGTATTTGTTAGTGTGGAGAGTTCATGTGGTTCATTGCAGGGATGGCAATTTTCCGCCAATCCGCGGATTTCCGCCGATTTTATCATCATCTATGTCATAATTTTGTACCTTTACCTTGTTCTCAATAAAGTTTGGAAAAAAAAAAACATACGCGCTCGGCGCTTCCCCGAAGTCTCGCGATAACCCGGATGTACTCAAGCTACTGCTGTATTGTAAACAGCCCTGTGATTGGATAGTTGCAAACGATTGGACCAATCAAATGGCTCGTATGTTTGTCAAAAATTCATTTCGGCTTGTTCTCAGGGATGTGATTTTTCCGGTAATTCACCGAATTCCGCTTTATTTGTATATTATATGTACGTTAAGTACGTTAGCGGCTTATGGTCCACGACGCAGTGAAAGTGTGCCCTTTCAGCCAGAACCGGAAGTGGCGTACGCCAGGTAGAGAGCCATTAACTCTCTGTCGAACACGCTGTATTTACGCTCACTGTCGTGCAAAGACCTGCTTAAAAAAAAAAGGTGAGCGGCTGCCAAGAACCGGCAACGCATTGCTCCACGACGGCCGCTATGCCCATGTCCGAGACGTGGGTAATGAGCGCTGTTTTAACCTCAGAACGCCTGCTCCCGTTCAGGAGTCCAGTCGACTCGGTTTCCGTTTGAGTACAGCGGCTGTTTGAGCTGAGCTGCGCGGGGGAGGAAAATGAGCTGCTCAAGACTCAATGGAGATTGAAACTGGTGATCTGAAATGAATGCTGAAATTATAAAAAGTAATGGTATGTTGGAATTTTATTTCTATTATGGAATAGATAAAATTAACTGATTTTGATTTGATCAAGTGTTAAAGCATGTGATGGATAATGCTTGTTGGAATATTTACCTCCGCCAAGGAGGTTATGTTTTCATCGGCGTTGGTCTGTCTGTCTGTCTGTTTGTTAGCAAGGAAAAGTTATGAACGGATTTTCATGAAATTTTCAGGAAAGGTGTGCAATGGCACGGGGAACAGATGATTAGATTTTGGTGATGATCTGAGAGTGCATACCTCCATCAAGGGCTTTTTTTGTATTTGTGCAGCAGGATTACACAAAAACTACTGGATGGATTTGGATAAAATTTTCACCAGAGGTGGTTCTTGGGCTAGAGAGGAACCCATTATATTTTGGTGATGATCTGAGAATGCATACCTCAGCCAAGGCGCTTATCTTCTCACATTGTGTTAGCAACAATACTCCAAAACTGATGGACAGACTTTGATGCAATTTTCACCACAAGTGGCTATAGGCCTACACACAAAATCATTACATTTTGGAGTTGATCCATGACAAACGGAAGGAGCCTTGGCGGAGGGATGCGCTCTGAGTGCTTTTCTAGTTTAGGAATGCTATCTTCTTGGAACATAAGTCAATATTATACAGTAATAAGTGGCATTCAGCTGTTTGTTTTATGTCATGTAAGCACAGTTCTGGTACTTAAAAATCATAAAACCCCAGGAGCTTCGGGGAGCGAAGTGACAGTAAAGGTGAAAATTGGCTCAAAGTTCAATGAGGTAACAGAAACACTTGGACAGTTTCTGAAGAAACCAGAAAAGGAGATGAAGTTCAAAGTTCAGAGACTGACACAGCTTGCTGCCAAAAGGAAGAAAGTTTCACATTAGAAGTGACTTGGTGACCAGTGTAAATAGTGTAAAAAACTCTAATAGAACTGTTAAATATGTTGGACTAAAGACAGTGAGACAACATTGAAGAAAAAGTAAGTTAACTTTTCATTAAATTTAATGATTTATCTAAGTCTAGTATTTCATTTTTTTAATCATTTTTTTCAGTCTAAATTACTTGTATTTTACTGAAAACCTCCCAGCTTCAGGGGGGCTGTGCCCCCCGGCCCCCCCGTAAGTCAATCGACCAAATTAGATTTCAGCTGAAATCAGAATTTCCTGTTGCCATCCCTGTCATTGTCACATTTCTATTTTAACAAGTTTTTTTTTTTTAAAAGACTTATTTGTTTCTAATATTATGACTGTTCCATGAAATGTTTTACCACTTCATATTTGCTGATTCTGCATCTCCTTTAATGTCTGTTACCTTGTAGGAGGAGGGTTGGATGTCCAGATTGACTAAAAATATCGTTATTCCCTCCTGAAAGCGTCCAGTTTTTCCTTATAGCCCTGGCGGTGGGTTTCCTGCTGCTGGCCCGTGGATTTTGAGGGTCTCTGTTTGCACCACGTTTGAGCCTTGATTCTTTCAATCGGGTCTGCTGCGGGTTTATACACAGTTACCGGGAGCCCTCTTCTCGCCATATCCCTTGTTGCTTCTTCCGCCGAGTTGTAGAGACACATCTCTTTCCCGTAAAAAACCCTCAGCTTCGCCGGAAATGGAGTTTGAAAGCGCAGTTTCTTCTCTCTTAGTACTTTTTTAGCGTCATTGTATTCCCAACGCTTTTTAAGGACCTCCGGGGCGTAGTCATGCTCCACAAAAACTTTTCTTTCTTGGTGCATAAATACTTTTTTCTGCCAAGCCAGTCTCAAAACCTCTTCTTTTGTTCTGAAGTTGGAAAACTTCACCACCACCGATTGCGGGGGAGCTTCCGCCGATGGCCTTGAGGCTAATGAATGGTGCGCCCTTTCTATTTTCAAATCGGTGGATTGGGGAATTTCCAACTTCTCTCTCAGTATGGTTTCCACGCATGCAGCCATTGTGGTGAAACCATCCTCGACTCCTTCTTTCAGACCATGAATTCTTATGTTGTCCCTTCTTAGTCTTCCTTCCAGGTCGGTTAGCTTAGCCTCCAGTCTTGTCTGTCGTTTGAGTAATTCCAGCGTGGTTTCTTCCAACCCTTTTATTCTTTCCTCTGCTTTCATGATTCGGGCCTCAGCCTGGTCCACTCTGTTGTTTGTCCTTTTTATTTCGTCTTTAAGTTCACGAAATTCGGCCCAACACTCTGGGCGAAATTCTCTTAATTCTTGAAGTATCGTTTTTAAGCTAGCCGTGTTGCTAGCCTCATTTTGCTCCTCTATTTCCGAGTGGTTATTGTCTTCGACTTCAGATTGTCCAGCCGATGCGTGTCTTGGCCTGGTAAATGTCGATCTCTTCTGTTTTCCTTTAGGCATAATGACTTTCTTTTGATTTTCACTCTTCCGTAAGTCCGTTAAATCTGATTTTCATGGTATTTTCACGGATGGGATCTGGGAGCTTCAGCGTTAAGCTGCTACCACCATGGTATCCAGACCGGAAGTCGATTTCTTGCTTTTATAGAGCGATTTTAGACTGTTAAGATAATCTTGGTAGTTTAGCACCTTGGGGGAGCCAGATTATTTAGCATCTCAGGCAAGAGACAGTGGATAAACATGGGAGAACAATGATCAGGAGGTTCCTGGCGAGATGGCAGGAAGGAGTCAAGGACGTAGGGGGTTGAATGCAGTGTGATACAAATGTCATGTGTGTGGAGAAATGCCATGAAACTTAAGAGGAGAGTGCCTGCTTAAATGTTCAGTCTGTTCTGTGTGTGAGAGATGTGAAGTGTGTAATAAACTGTGTGCCATGAGCCCGACTCTTATTTCACACACTCCACACTGGTGACCCAAGACGTATTATGGAACACGAGGCAAGATCCCCGGAGCCGGCCCGGTCAGGAAGCTACAGCGAGGCGGCAGCCATCCCACAGACAGCCCAGACTGGAACCTCCAGCCACGCGTGTGCGGTTTCAGTCAAGCTACCGGATTTCTGGCAGCACAGCTCGCGCTCTTGGTTCCACCTCACCGAGGCCCAGTTCGCCTTCCGGGGAGTAACGGCAGACGACACCAGATTCTACCATGTGGTCGCAGCGCTGGACGCCCGCACAGCTCAGCAGGTAGCGAGCCTGCTCGATCAGCCAGAAGCAAATATGAGGCGCTCAAGGCTGCGCTCATGGCTGCGCTCATCCAGCGCTACACGCTCTCGGACTGTGAGAGAGCGGAGAGGCTCCTGACGCGGACCGAGTTAGGAGATGGTTCGGCCATAGACCTGATTGAGAAGATGCTGGCGTTAATGGGCACGGACGACGGGCACTTTCTGTTTGCCCACCTCTTCCTCCGGAACCTTCCGACAGTGGCGAGAGCGGTTCTGGCCAATTCGCCGTTGCTGGCTGCGCACGACTACCGTGCGCTAGCCCAGGAGGCAGACCGGATCATCCTCACCACCAGAGCGATCACAGTCAACGCGGCAGTGGCGGAGCCCAGCGAGACGACCAGAGGAGGCGAGGAGCCACCGACGGTAGCAGCAGTGGGGGCCAAGGAGCGCCAGAGAGACACGCTCTGTTTCTACCACCGCCGCTTCGGAGAGAAGGCACGCAGATGTGCGCCCCCGTGCCAATTCATGCGCTCGGGAAACGCCAAGGACGGGGGTCGTAGCAGCTGCGATCTTCGGTGAAGAGAACAAGCTGCTCTACTTGACGGATGCACGCTCGGGGAGGCGTTTCCTCGTGGACACCGGAGCCCAGAAGAGTTTCACCCTGCCGACATACGCTGACCGGCTGGCAGGACCTAGCTGCCCCGAGATGTTGGCAGCAAACGGCTCGGATATTAAGACCTTTGGTGAGAGGACTCTGCTCTTATCTCTACACGGCCGTACATATGAGTGGACTTTTGTCGTAGCAGCACTGAATTACCATATCCTGGGGGCTGATTTTCTGTGTGCACATGGTTTACTGGTTGATGTTGCTAACAGGCGCCTGGTTAATGCACTGTCCTTTGACTCTCTCCGCTGTATAGCTCGAGTGACCCAGCCAACAGCACAAGCCAACGTCACAGCTACAGGCGGTAAGTTCCACACACTGCTCACTCAGTTCCCAGCACTCACGGTCCCGACGTTTTCCGCTGCCATCGCTAAACACGGGGTGGAGCACCTTATCACCACCACCGGGCCGCCCGTTTTTGCAAGACCTCGGCGCTTGGACGCAGCTAAACTGGCCATAGCACGCGAGGAGTTCGCCAACCTGGAAAGGTTGGGCATCATCAGGCGCTCGAACAGCCCATGGGCATCCCCGCTACACATGGTCCCTAAGGCTGAGGGCTCGTGGCGACCGTGCGGGGATTTCCGCAGGTTGAACAGCGCCACAGCGCACGACCGCTACCCAATTCCCCACATACAGGATTTTTCCGTTCACCTTGCTGGAGCACGCATTTTTTCCAAAATAGACCTGGTCTGCGGTTACCACCAAGTCCCAGTGCGCGCTGAGGACAAAACAGCGGTAATAACTCCGTTTGGTCTATTCGAGTTCCTGCGCATGCCATTCGGGTTAAAAGGAGCGGGACAGACGTTCCAGCGCATGATGGATGCAGTGCTGCGCAATCTCCCGTTCGTGTTCGTCTACCTGGATGATATTCTGGTAGCCAGTGCGTCCGAAGACGAACACGAAACCCACCTCACGACGGTTTTCCGGAGGTTGGAGGAGCATGGGTTGATAATCAACCCGGTGAAACGCCAGTTCGGCGTGACGGAGATTGATTTTTTGGGGTGCCGCGTCTCTCCGGAAGGAGTGATCCCACTGCCCGACAAAGTGCGCACCGTGGCGGATTTTCCCCGGTCTCAGACGGTCAGGGCGCTGCAGGAATTTTTGGGGATGGTGAACTTTTATAACCGTTTCCTTCCCCGCGCGGCGCAGCTCATGCAACCATTGTACGCCGCGCTCAAGAAACAGAAACCCGCGGATAGGGTCGAATGGACCCCGGAGCGAGAGCGGGCATTCTCGGAAGTTAAAGCAGCCCTTGCAGACGCCGCACTGCTGGCGCATCCGGACCCGGCGGCCCGCATAGCGCTCACCACCAACGCTTGAGACGTGGCCATAGGGGCTGTCATGGAGCAGCGTGTCGCCGGGGCTTGGCAGCCGCTCGCCTTTTTCAGCAGAACTTTGCGCGACAGCGAACGTAAATACAGCGCGTTCGACAGAGAGTTGCTGCCTCTCCACCTGGCCATACGCCACTTCCAGTTCTGGCTGGAAGGGCGCAGCTTCACCGCGTTCGTGGACCACAAGCCGCTAACATTTGCGATGGCCAAGGTTTCAGAACCGTGGTCGGGCCGGCAGCAGAGACAGCTGGCCGCGATCTCAGAGTTTACTACAGATATTCAACATGTATCGGGTAAACTGAATGTGGTGGCGGACTGCCTCTCGCGCGCCGTGGTGGCCCCGGTCTGCGTGGGGATAGATTATGCAGCCTTGGCCGCGGAGCAGAATAGCGATGCAGACGTGTGCACGCTCCAGTCTGGACCAACAGGGTTAAGGTTGGAGACCAGGGTGCTGCAAGATGCCCCCCCCCCCAATCTGCGATGTCTCCACGGGTCGCCCGCGACCGGTGGTCCCGGTTGCGTGGCGCCGCCGCGTGTTTGAGTCGGTTCACACTCTGGCGCACCCAGGAGTGCGCGCGTCGGTCAAAATGGTGGGAGAGAAGTTTGTGTGGCCGAGCCTACGCAAACAAGTGAAAGAGTGGGCTGCAGCCTGTGTGGCGTGCCAACGAGCCAAGGTACACAGACACACGAAGGCTCCCTTGGAGCCTTTTCGTATCCCGGCTAAGAGGTTCGACCATGTTCACGTGGACCTCGTGGGACCCCTCCCGCCATCACAGGGGTGCACGCACCTCCTTACAGTGGTGGACCGCACCACACGCTGGCCGGAAGCAGTCCTGCTGGCGGCAACCACGTCCGCAGATGTAGCGCGTGCTTTTTTTAACAGCATGGGTGGCGCGTTTTGGAGTCCCGTCAGACATTACGTCCGACAGGGGCCCTCAATTTGTTTCCGAACTCTGGTCCGCGATGGCCCGCAGCCTGGGTGTTACAATTCACCGCACAACCGCGTACAACCCACAGGCCAATGGGTTATGCGAGCGTTTTCATAGATCACTGAAAGCAGCACTCAGGGCTTCATTGACGGATGCAAATTGGATAGACAGGCTGCCGTGGGCTTTATTGGGGTTGCGCTCCGCGCCGAAAGAGGATCTGGAAGCTTCCTCGGCAGAGCTCGTTTTTGCGCAGCCCCTACGGCTGCCTGGGGAATTTCTGCCAGATAATCCCGCGCCAGGCAGCTGCCCGTCTCAGCTTTTGCAGCGTAGCGCAAACACAGGCACGCTGCCGGGCCCTGCCCACCACAGTTTTCTGCGTGTTTTCGTGCCTAAAACTTTGAAGAGCGCAGAGTTCGTGTTCGTCAGACACGACGCCCACCGCCTTCCATTGCCCCCACCCTATGATGGACCGTTCAGAGTGTTGGAAACGGGGGATAAGCATTTTTTGCTAGACTTGGGGGGTAGGCGGGAGAAAATTGGCATAGACAGATTCAAACCCGCTTTCGTTGTGGTGGACGAGCAAGTGCTGTTGGCTAGGGCCCCTCGGCGTGGAAGACCCCCATGGAGAGTTCCCCAGGGAAACGATTCACCAGAGCAGCCACACGGACAGACCGAAGTGGCCACCCCCCTAGTCACAGCCCACCCGCAGTCAGACACACTCCCAGCAGCCCCCCACCTGCACAGCAGCGCCACGGAGGCGGTAAACCCCAGTTACAGCAGATACGGGAGGAGACGGAGGCCCAAACAGCATGTGGACTGATGTTCTATTGTTCTATCACAGCATGTGGACTGTTATTCTATTGCTCTATCTAAGATGCTGGGGGGAAGTTCAGCACCTTGGGGGAGCCAGATTATTTAGCATCTCATACAAGAAAGTGGATAAACATGGGAGAACAATCATCAGGAGGTTCCTTGTGAGATAGCAGGAAGGAATCAAGGACGTAGGGGGTTGAATGCAGTGTGATGCAAATGTCATGTGTGTGGAGAAATGCCATGAAACTTAAGAGGAGAGTGCCTGCTTAAATGTTCAGTCTGTTCTGTGCTTGAGAGATGTGAAGTGTGTAATAAACTGTGTGCCATGAGCCCGACTCTTATTTCACACACTCCACAGTATATACTTTTTTGGTTAACTGTGGAGGAATGACTCATCCATAGATTCTGTCTTTAGAAGACCTTTTATCACCTCTGCCAAGGAGGTTATGTTTTTTTAGGGCGCATTCAGACGGCCACTGTTTGGTCCAGACCAAAGGACCAAACGGTGGCTTCCACGGATAGTTCAGTTTGTTTGGTGCAGTCAGAATGCGCGTTGGAACTCTGGTGCACACCAACCAGCGAAGTCTGGTCCCCCTGAAAACGGGGGTCTTGGTTCTCTTCCAAACAAAGTCTGGTGTGCTCCATTTGCAGTGTGAATCCAAACGGATTATTCAGCGGGCCAAAAGGCGGAAGTGCCCCATGGCGTTTGTGTAACCATAGCAACACATAGTCTGAGAAGAGGGAGTGGTGTTTACTGTAGTACGTTTTGGGCAGAAAATAAAGACAACTGTGCAAATCCCAGAAATCCTTTTACCAGAGAAAGCGCAGGAGAAAAGTTAAAAAATGTCTCGTTTGTGGTGGACAAATAACCCAGCTGAAGGGAACGGATTTTCCTTTTTCAGTCTTGGCCAGTTGAGGAGCCTGATTATTGTTTGTCGCCGAGATTTTTCCTTCCTGGTCGGTGGTGAGTTCGGTTACAGCACCCCAAACGAGCAGTTATTGTAACTGCCTGACATTGTTCAGGCAGGTTGGTCCGCTGCAGTGTGTATGCAAACCAAATGAAGGTGTGAAAATTCTCGGCATTCCACCCCAGCTGAATCGAGACCCCCGGACTATCCTGGTCTGAATGCAGCCTTAAGGTGCCTTCACACCAAATGCGAATGGGTCAATTTTTTCGCACAGGACGATTACATTATAACTCAGTGTAAACACACGAATAGACATGAATTTACCGAATGAGATGCAGACAGGCGAAGTTGCCTTTATAACTTCTGCAGCAGTGTTCAACGTACCTTGGAAATCCCCAAAATAACGTCATGCTTAGGGTTACATTATGCGACGGGGGTCTCACCTGAAAAAGTTGTCCCTACCTCGAAAACTTGATGGGTTTTTACGTTGCTGGCTTGCTAGCCTTGTAAGCACGTCCGTGGCAGGAATCCGTGGGTAAATAACTCCGACATCCCGATTCAGCTGAAGAGCTCCTGGTCCTTCTGTCTCCAGGTGAGTGTCAGTCTCATTTTCAAATTAGTTTGCTCTCCAATGTTGATACCTTTTTTTTCCCCACAATATTTTTTATTGAACCTTTTTTTTTTTTTTTACAAACATGGCACAATCAGACACAAACACAAAAGTAATCTAAAAATTAAAAAGAACAATAAAAAAATTTAAAAAAAAAAATTGTATAATAAAAACAACAACAACCTTTAACACAAGTCAACAACAATGCTCCTCTGTTTAGTCTAGGTAATCTATTACATAAAAATACATAATATACAGTACATTCAACAGCTTGGAATTTGCAAGGTCCACACATATCATTCACCTTCTTCAGACGTTATGTTTAAATTCTTTACATAATCAATGAAAGGTCTCCTTATATTCTCAAACACATTTTCCTTTGATTTCAGTATATATGTTATTCTTTCTAGTGGAAGGTTTGTTAACATTTGTCTTAACCACTGAGTCACATCTGGTCTATGAATCTTTTTCCACAGTAGTGCAATACATTTTTTGGCATTAAGCAAACTGAGGTCTATGAATGCTCTTTCACTCATATTAATGTTTTTTACTCATATTGTTACCCTCACCTCTTCCCAAAACATTCTTATTTTTCTACATTCCCATAAACAGTGAAATAGGGTTCCTTTACTTTCCATACATTTTGTGCATGTATCTGGTATGTTTTTGTTATATCTACTTAATTACACTGGTGTAACGTACATCCGCATTAACCATTTAAAATGTATCAGTTTAAGACGTACATTTATTGATTTGGTTTGAGCTCCTGCACAAGCCATTTCCCATTGTTCCTCTGAAATTTCAATTTGCAGGTCCTCTTTCCAGTAATTCAGTCTTTTCTGAGTTTTCACTTGAGAATAGTGTCAATGAGTTGTAAAACTCTGAAATAATACCCTTTCTCTTACTATCTTTCATAAAAAATTTTTCCAAAAATGAATAAGTAGGTCGGGTGAGAGCATTATTTTGATTTGATCGAATAAAATTTCTAAGCTGAAGATATTTAAAAATTTAATCCTCAGTTCTTCAAAAGACATTGTTATCTGAGCGTGACAAATATAAGTCTTGAATCTTTTGAATCCCTTTTAAATTACATACTTTAAACACAGTATCCGCTCTCCCTGGTGTAAAATATTGATTACCCCATATTGGGCTAAATTGTGACAGTAAGTGTGGTTCTTTTAAATATTTTTTGGTTTCACACCATATTTTGATCATGTGCTTTACAATTGGATTTTTAACTTGTTTCTGTAGTTTTTTAGCCGAGTCTGAGTATATGAATAAGGGAAGAGGTAAAGGTAAATTGTATGATTCCATTTCAGTCCAGTGAGGAGGATCATTTGATGAAAAATAATATGTCATAGACCTCAGTTGTGCTGACCAGTAATACAACATAAAGTTTGGACATTTCAGACCTCCACGATCAAATGGTAAATATAGTAAGGACAAACGTAATCTAGCCTTCCTATTGTTCCATATAAATTCCACTAACTTTTTTTTAATTCTTGAGAATAGATCTGAAGGTGGTGGGAGAGGAATGTTTTGAAATAAAGTATTTTTGGTAAGATATTACTTTTAAGTATATTAATTCTCCCAATCATCGACATTGGCAGTGACATCCATCTCTGAAGCAACTCATTAATATCTGTCATTAAGGCTTCATAGTTGGCACTGGCGACTGATTCTAGCTTAGGCAAAATTTGAATTCCTAAATATTAAAACTGATTTACAACATTGAATTGGTTTACCTCAGGAGCAGGATGATTTCTCTGGGTCTCATTTAGCATTAATATTGAAGATTTTGTTTTATTTATTTTATATCCTGATATTTCCCCAAAGTTCTTTATTAAATTTAACAAGGTCGGAATTGATTTTTTCAAACAAAATTATGTCATCTGCATATAGGGAGATTTTATGTTCTATTGGTCCTACTTTAATTCCATATATTTGTGGATGTAAACGTACTGCCATCGCTAAAGGTTCAATTGCCATAGTAAACAATAAGGGTGAAAGTGTTCAGCCTTGTCGACATCCTCTATTGATTTTTATTGATTTTGAGATATTGCTGTTTGTTAGGATTTCTGCTGTAGCATTATTGTATATTATCTGGACCCATTTTATGAAATTATTTCCAAGTCCAAACCTTTGTTGGACTTCAAAAAGAAAGGGCCATTCAACCCTATCAAAGGCCTTTTCGGCGTCCAATGATAGGAGAGCTGTATCCGGTGCTTCTTTATTGGAATAAATAATATTAAATAGTCTTCTTACATTATGGAAGCCTTGTCTTCCCATTATAAAGCCATTCTGGTCTCGGTTAATAATATTTGGTAATATTTCTTGTAGTCGTTTTGCTAAAATTTTACGGATTATTTTAAGATCAGCATTTAATAGGCTTATTGGTCTCATGTTTTCACATTTATTAGGGGGTTTACCTGGTTTTGGCAACAGTATAATTAATGCATTATTCATGTATGGTGGTAAATTACCATTTTGAAATGCTTCTAAAACCATTTCCAACAGTGGTTTTATTAAAGGCCTCGGACAGTGACATTTTTTTATTGAACCAATCAACTGATTGTATGAAAATATTCCATTCTGCCCATTCCTGTGATTTAATGTGTCACCAGCCTCCATAAATGACCTTATTTATTCATAGCCCAGCCTTCACTTAGTGAGGCTGCAGTACCGCCATCTCTCGCTAGGTGCGGTCATTAGTGACGTCAGTTCAGGAATAGAAACGGTGGTGGTGTTGGGGATTTCTTGGGAAAGAAGTGAGGGTTATGTTGCCTGCCTGTGTGGTGAGCCTCATCAGAGAAACATTCCCATCTGATCACTACAAGGGATTTTGCCTACCAAGATTAGATTTGTGAACAATGATATTTAAATAAAGTTTTGTAAAATCATATATTGAGTTTATTAATGTTCATGTCAATGTTATAATTCTCATAGTTCAGCATTCATCAAAGTCACATGTCATATACATTTGAATAATTTTTCTACCATTTTATGGTAGAAAATTGGGGTTCCATTTTTAAAAGCACATTTCTCCTACAATCTTAGGCTTATATTTGTTTTTCTTAGCAAATATGTTGCTTCCCTAAAATTTGAAAGCTGAACTGTCATTGGTAATTGGTAATTTCTTCTACTTTTACATGTTTGATTTTGAAAATCTAGATACATGTTGCTCAACAGCATCAGCTTTGATGGGACGCTGAAATTTGGCTTAATGTAATATGTGGCAGATCAGTTTAATATTCACTCCATCTAAAATATTATGAAGTTGCATTGGTCATTAATTTTGGGATTGCACCATATTTCATTTTCTAATATTGTTTAACATTTGCAGTGAATATTAAAAATACAAAACTTACCCTGTTTACTTCTCGTTTTCTGACAGCTGATCGCATCGGTAGACCACCCTTGCTTTTCACGCCACTGTCACTGACACTTGTCTCAGAGTCAGACTTGGGAATCGAGGGATATACTGTATAGTTGGAATAGCCGTTTTCTTTATCACCAATCTTTTTGCAAATTTCATTTCAAATTGACATGTCTGGCCCAGGAAACACGCACGCAGGCTCAGGATAGATTTAACAGCTTTATTCAACAAGCAGGTGTGTGTGAATGGATGTACAGTGATCCCTCACTTATCGCGGTTAATGGGTTCCAGAACCGACCGCGAAAAGTGAAAAACCGCGAAGTAGCGTCACCCCAATGACGTCATCCATAAACAATACGTACGTTCATTCTCTCACTCTCTCTCTCTCTCATATGATACGTGTGTGTGTGTACGTGTACATACATACGTAGATGTAAACAAAGTGTACATAAATATGTTTTTAGAACTCTTTTATTCTTATAACAAGATACGTAACTCAAGATGAAAATGATTTACTGCACAGGTTAATGAGAGCTTTACTGCTCCTCAGGTGACGCCTCATCGTGAGGTGCTGGAGGCGCAGGATCAGCGAGGGCAGCTTCCGATAGAGCTGAAGCTGCAGGAGGTGGCGTAGTGCCTCGACGGGAAGACTATTTCGCACAAAATGGCACAAGAGAACAGCAAAAAGTTCCACGCGGCGAGACTAAGTAACATGAGCGATAAAAATCAATGAATGCGGTCTTTCTTCCCTTCATGGGTGCTTGGCAGGGAGAGGAGGTGGGTGAGACGTCTCGGCCAATCAGCTTGCGGGGTGAAACGTCTCGGCCAATCAGCTTGCGAGATTTCCGAGCCCAGCCAACACGACAACAGCGAACAGAGAGTTGTGCTGCTCTCCGTGTTGACACGTGATGGTCTAATGTAGTCTCCCTGCCTTCTGCTAGCGCCCGCCCATTATTTCTCAATTTTGAATTTTTGATGAATATTTTTGAAAAATCCGCGATGCACTGAGGGCGCGAAAGGTGAAGCGCGAAGTAGCGAGGGATCACTGTATGCGGTATGAATATGTGTTGGGGTGAACACCGATGCGCAGGCAGCAGAGCAGCGCGCCGTTCAGCCGGACAACCCTATGGAAAAAGAGCAGAGGACAAGGGTAACGGGCACCACACCGAGACAGGGATAATCAGTGATAATGTTGCTTACTTGCAGGGACAGGTGGCTGGTGTCGGCAGGTGATGAGCCCGGGAGACAGTGTCCTGCAGGTGGGCTAAATAGCCCGCTGCTGACGAGGCGCAGGTGTGCGCGCAGCTGAAGCTGCTGATGAGCGGCAAGTCAAGTGACACAAATTGCATCTTATTCTCGAAATTGCTGTCAACGAAATGTCTACTGCACATGTAGGGTGTTTTACCGACATCATTCCAATGTTTTCGCGTTTTCTGAACGAATTTCACCCATGCCGTTCTTATTTTCCCAGGGACGGGAAATTAAACACTCACCGCATGCTGCTCTGGTATACCGTCCCACCCGTAGACAACACAACGCCAAACCATAATTAATTCGATTCCTGAAATCCTAATCTTAATAAATAATCTATTTGTAATCCACAAGTATTCCGAGAAATATCCGTAATCGCTGATTTTAAAACGTAAACATCAAGTAAAACACAGCAATGTCCGCCGACCGTGTGCGTGTGCCTTACCGAAATGATGTCACACAGTCAGTGGCCATCTTAGCCGCTGATCGCTTGGCTGGGTCAGACAGCTCTCCACAACAGCGTACTTCAAGAGCGCATTGCCACCTTATGCGACATACGTTGACACCACAACATGTGCGGTTCAAATTAGCTCGTCTCAGACAACAATTTGAGATATGATTTAGCGATATTGAGTTTTCGTCTGTCCGTCGCCTTTAATTTATTCTTAAATTTTTTATAGAGGTCAACTGGAAGACCATCTGGTCCTGCTCTTTTCCCTGATTTCATATTATCAGTGGCTTGACCAACTTCTTCTTGACTAATTTTAGACTCCAGTATCTCCCTGTTTTCATTTGGAATACACGGTATAGATAATCCACCCAAAAACCCATTTAGTTTTGTTAAGTCAGTTTCATTTTTTGTATCATATAGTTTTCCATAATAATCTCTAAAGGCACTATTAATTTCTAAAGGATCTCTATCTACCTGTCCGTTACTTATAATACTGGTAATTGGTGTTTTAGATTCTAATTGTTTAATCTGCCATGCCAATAATTTTCCTGATTTTTCACCTTGTTCATAAAAAGTTTGCTTCAATCTTAGAAGGCTCGAGGCAGCTCTATTCGCAGATTTTTTTTGTCATGTTCAGCTCTCAGAATCAGTCATTCGTTCTCTAACTGTGGGTTACTTCTTGCATACACCATACACCTTTTCTTGAAGGATTTTTATTTTACGTTCCAATTGGACTCTCTCCTCTCGGGTCTTCTTAGATTTTGAACCTGTATAACTAATAACATGCCCCCTAATAAAAGATTTGAAAGCCTCCCACTTTATACATGCCGTTGTTTGTGTAGTATTGGTATCAAAGAACTCATCTATCTGTTTTTCTATGTCAATGTTGATACTTTAACTCCAGTGACGGCAGAAACTCAAACCTAGCGCTATTCTTCGGATGTGAACATGCAAGTGCCTGGTTTCACGTGTGCGCGCCTCTTTCCATTGACTTTGTATACATTTGCGCCGCCCATTTGCATTTGGTGTGAAGGCAACTTTAGAGTATGAAGTACGATGCAGGTGTCTATTCATACACGTGTGTGTCTGTGTGTGGCCCTAAAATTCACAAGAGAAATGTATTTTTACATTAATATAAAATATTCAATTTGAGTCTTCAAATATATAATGTGAAAAGCACACAATTTATAAATAATAAATACTACAAATAGAGTTAATGAAACAATTTAAATACAGTTCCTTTATCATAATTTCACCTGTACTAGGGATGCAGGATTATCTTATGCAATAGAGAGTGGGCATTGACGTCATGCCACGCTGCATTCTGGGCCGTCATCGCCATTTTGTGGCCCAGGCGTCTTTGTTAAATAAGCAGTCATTGTTTATACAAAGTCGAAATACGTCAAGATTAATGTCTAGCATACCCCAAAATTATTTCTAACATATGAGTAACGCTCTTTGAACACTTGTGTAACCTATTGAACAGGTTTCTAACTTACAGCTACCATATAATGGAGTATTTGCAGCGAAGGAGGTGGCTCAATGAGCTAATCACGCTGGGGCACGGAAAAACCCCCCCGGTATCATTAGCTGCTATAAAAACATCCTAAATCAGGGCAGTGACGTTTTTATAGTCACCTGAAAGAGGAGAATCTGCTTAACTTAACGATACCAAACATTCTATGGACATCAGTCACCAGCTGATATTAAATCCATGTGTAATGAAGGCAACAAGTAATCACAACTTCAAGAAAAAAAGAAAATCAGCAACACTGGCTATGTTTACATGGACACAAGTAACCGGATTAAAAGCCTGATCGGAATAAAAAATGCTTCATGTGAACACGGCAATCTGAATATTCTAACCTGATCACGCTCATTTGGATCAAAATTTCATTCTGATTGAGAGGGGTGGGTTATGCCGATTGTTAATCTGAATGGTGTGTATGAAAACACTTATTCCGAACGTAGGACAGAAAATATGTTTACTGTGCATGTCTGTACACCAGCCGCACGTCGACGTGACATATTTCCGCCTTAGCAGCAGCTAGCAGAAAACATAGCGGGAGTAAAACAAAACTGGTCTGTATCGTCCTGCTGTCTCCCTCTGTTCGTCTTATGCAGAAGTATGTACTTGTAGCTTCATTACGGAGACCAGCAGAAGCAAAAGTACAGTCTGAATAACACAATACAGGTCAATTCCAACACGAAGCGGGGCTTGCTAACACCGGAAGTTGCTTCTTCTTCTACTATTTTTGGAATGTCGAAATGTCAATGTGCACATGACAAAATGATTTATTCCGTTCAAACGTGTGACACATGGAAACGCACATCCTAATCAAATCAGCTTTTTCAGGATCCATGTAAACAGTAAAATTCTGATGTGAATTGTAATCAGATTGAAGAAATTTTGCCCATGTAACCGTGGCCACTGAAAAGCTCCCATTTAAAAAAAAAAAAAAAAAACTGCTCCAAGAAATTGGGAATAGCAGAGATGATGAGGGGAAATTATTTGATTTTGCCCTGTGTGTTTTTACACATTGAGCGATGACAGAGCCTGGCTGAGGTGCTGACAAAGGCGTGCAAGACAGCTGCTCTGGAGAAGGGGGCGTCTTTCTGCACTGCTAAATATTTTTTCATTCACAACTTAGCTTGGTGAAAAGGCCGTGAACACACGACCATGTGTGCAGGAATGTTGTCGGACCGCTGCAATCCATTCCATCCCATGCCTCTTTTTTTTTAGCTCAGAGACCCATTTTCTTCCAAGTCGGGAAGTTAAAAAAAAAAGTGTACGCCGTTATCAGTCTTTTTCCACGCCAATCTTGAGAGCTGTTGTTGTATGTGATAACGCAGCAAACCTTCCTTCCCCATTCTAACGTTGTGTGGTATTCAGAAATAAGGTTAGGTTAGGTTAATTGGAGACTCTCAAAGTGGCCCTAGGTGTGAATGTGTGTGTGAATAGTAAAGGGATCACGCCGTACTGTGGCTGCTTCATCCATCCAGGTGGATGCCCTCAATTTCCCCTCTGGGGATCAAAAAAATCAAATAATATGAGTGAAATGATCACAGTGGAAATAAGTGTTTTTACTTTCTTGTCATCCTGGATTTTTTGACGTTTTATATGTGTATTTACATTTCCTATGTTTGAATAACATATTCAGTGTCATTTTAATAAGGCTGCGTGTGCACAGGGAAAGTAAAAATGCTCTCAATCTGTTTTCCTGAGCACTTTTCATGCGCTTATTAGAAAAACACTCTGCCTGGTTTCGTGGCAGCCATTTAACCTGTTACTCAAAGTGTGCCGGGGATTTCAGATTTGTGACCTGTGCTGGCAAAATGAGTCACTTTGAGGACATTTTCAAAACTGATGTAATGTTATTTCCATATTCTGTATTGAAAGGCCTTCAAAATAAGATAAGATAAGATAAGCCTTTATTAGTCCCACAATGGGGAAATTCCAGGATTGCAACAGCACAGGGATAGCAACACTCAGAGCAACAATCAGAAGGCAAGAAAAAACATCTAGTAAACATACAGTATGTCCATATTACTATAAATGTATATATATAGACACACAGTGCAGAGCATTGTGGTTGGTTGGTGAATGTGCAGCAGAAAGTCTAAGCTCTCTCTCCGCGGATGCGGCGGGCCAGCTGGAAGTCTTTGGGCATGATGGTGACCCCCTTAGCGAAGAAGAGACCACCAGGTGGGCCTTGCTGGTCTCCTGCAGAGCCATGACGGCGAAGCTCAGGAAACGCAGGACGGTCTTGAAGTCCTGAGCGATCTCCCTCACCAGGCGCTGGACGGGCAGCTTACAGATGAGCAGCTCCGTGGATTTCTGGCAGCGACGGATCTCTCTCAGAGCCACGGGCCTGTGACGGCGAGGCCTCTTCACTCTGCCGGTGGCCGGAGCGCCTCTCCGAGCAGCCCTGGTGGCTAGCTGTCTTCTGGGGAGTTTCTTCCTCCAGTAGATTTTACGGGCGGTCTGCTTGGTTCTTGCCATCGCTCTTTATTATTCTGTCTTATATTTCTTGCACGCCGCCTAAACTCCAGCCCGGCACCCGCGTCGTTTTCGCTACAGCTCCCGGTATGTCGAGTTTCCCATTAGCACCGGGCGGCGGCCAAGTGCTAGCTAGCACTAGCTCCTCCCCGCTGTAGCGTCTCCAGCTGCAAACCGTGGCTCCGTCCGCCGACCCGGGAGACCCCCGGGGCGATCCGTGCGTCCGTGATATATATACAGAGTGAAAGGTGTAGAAAGAAGAAGGAAGATTAAAAAAAAAAAAAAAAAAAAAAAGGCTGTTGCAATGGGCAGCCTACTCGTGTGGCGCCACCGGTCCGGCGGAACCGGATAAAAATGATATTTAATTTGTAGGAAGTGTGCAAAAACGGAGGTTGAAAGCACATTCGATCGGTCAGGAGTTACATCTCCACTCACTGGAATAAATCACATCAAACTGGTAATAAAATACGCATCCCTCCGAGCTTTGGCTGCTAAATATTGATCATGGTGTACTTTTAAGCAGATTGTGATCGGTTGGAGAGAGAGGTGTGCAGCTGATGAGTACTGCAGCGCTTTGAAAATTGAACTTTTTTCACCTTTCAGCGTCATGAGCACAGCGCTGACTGCTGAGAGCGTTTTTGCGCTGAGGGCATCAAGTGCATTATAAACACTAGACTACATAGAAAATGAATAGAAAAGAGTCGCCCACAGGGGAGAAAAAACACATTTGGTGGACACGCAGCCTAACCGCATTCATTGCTCACGACTAAGCACAGACAGGCTGAACTGTTTTCCCACAATTCCTTGCGGTTTTTCCGTCGGGCGACGTCACGCGCCCATTCTTAATATTCACTCAACGGATAAGCTAAAAATTTAACTTAAACTCCTAAGCTGTTACCTACCTAAACAATGGAAACCAACAACAACAACAAAAAACCCAGCTACACAGGGAAGAGTCAGACATAAAGTTCCTCTCACCTTGTTCATTAACGCACACAATCTGATAACATTAAACAAGCCGGTCCTGTCACAGCATCATATCTCTTTCACACAGCAGCCTCTCTCTCTCTTAAGGTGCATTCAGACCAAACGCAACACAAATTTTTGCACGGCACAGCTACATCTAAAGTCAATGTAAATGCACAAATACAAATTCACAGATTTGTGTCTAAGGGAGTTGGTCGTGATAGCTAATCAGCCTTGAGGTTCTGCTTAGGGATGGGCAATATGGCATAAAAATGATATCACGATATGTCTGTGAATTTTCATGGTAATATTTTTCACGATATTACAGAATACAGGTTTTTTCTTTTAAATTTATGTGAAAAGGACTGTTTCACAGGCCAGCGTTATTTACCTTCAACATATTCAGGAAAAATAAAACAAAAACTCTTATTTCTCCAGTTTATAAACAGCAGCTCAGATTTAGTTTAAAATATTTTGTGTTCTGAATCAAATATTAGGGCAGAACGGTGGCGCAGTGATTAGCACTGTGGCAGCACAGGAAGAATGTTACGGGATCCAGGGTTTCCTCTGGTAACATTTCTCGGTGGCGGCCCGCTGTGCCAGAAATTTTACCGCCTCGCCAAGGAGATATGAATTTATTAAGAAAAATATATGAAACAATAACTTTCTGCAAGCGCACACACGAACAACGCACGTGGCCGTCATCTGTGCAGAGTTTAGAAGCACCCCGCCCACACGAGTTTTCCAGACAGTCAGCAAACAGTGTCTTGCTAAGCATGACTGTCCGACAGAAACATGAATTTGTTAAAGTACTTTAAACACGGAAAAAATCATTAGAGGTATGTAAGCACTGGAGGCATTTATCTTGGTTTTAACCCGCTGGGAATGGGAGCAATAATGGAAGTGTCGCTTAGCTAAGAGGTGTGGTTAGATTTCATATGCAGCCGACTTTATATGAAGGGAAAGGCAAGGGGGACTGATGAATTGCTGAGGATATACAGTATTTCACCAACCACTACAGTATTAACCCTTTGACGCCTGTTGTCGCGAATTCGCATCAAACCACTTCCGCTCCAAATGCAACCAAAATACCGTCTGTATTCCTCCACTTCCGGTTGGAGCACTTCCAACACATACCTAGGAACCTTTTGCAAGCATTAGTTTCTCGTAGGAACGGTCAGAGACGGAGCACCATCCATTTCCTGATTGCTAGGGTTAGGGTTAGGGTTAGGGTTATAGTTTGGCAGTCATGAGAGTTGAAAATACTGAAAATAACTTTGTTGCATAAATAAAAGATTCTTCATACTTGAGATGGGAACAGGTGCTTTTTTACCGGGTTTTTTTTAACCATAGATGCCTGTTTTCACTAATTTGAATCATACCTAAAATTATATCTATTTTATGTGCTATAGTCAAATTAACTTTCTCAACTTAATTTAGCATCTACTTGAAAGCAAAAACACAAGTGAATTTTTTTTTTTCATAATTGGAAATAAATTCAGGCGTTAAGGGGTTAAGTCATGTTCTGTAGGAATTGCAGGAATGAAGAGACTGGCAAGTTCTCTCTTTTCTTGCACGAGCAGGCGTGCCGTTTTTATTCTCCAGAGGTAGTGACAAAAAGCAACAGCTAAAACGCTAGTTCTCTTCACTCTAAACTGAGGTCCTTCAGCAGCTGCCTAGAGAGGTGCCTGATGAGAAAGCCTGAGAGCACAACTAAACAGATCATTTTGTACATGAACACATTGTGGTGAATTAAGTCTTTAGAGTCTGCTACAGTTCCGCATTATGTACCTGGCAGGTTAAGATGACCGAAATTCACGGTGTCAGTGACTTTAATCTGTCAGCAGCCTTCAGACTAAGTAAACATGCCAACATTTGATTTCATAATAGGGGAGGTTTTTCCTGCTGTCTGGGTGGTGAGGAGATTTTAAAAAAAATAAATAAATAAATAAATAAAAAAAATATATATATAAAGAAATATAACGGAAATAACTGCATCCTTGGTCATTTAAGTTAATTTATTTCATTAAATACAATTTTATTAATATTTTTTCTTTGTAATCAGAGTCAAATTATTGTTCTGTTCTAACTGCAAAGGTATGGTCAAAAATGTAAATTGTTATAAGGAAAAAGTAAAAAAATTACCACAGTCTGTTTCAAATTTATCTTAAATAAAACAGTATTTTTTTTTTAAAAAAAGAGACAAAAATTAGTCATAAAATAATCCACAAATTTATAGTAAAGTTTCAAATGTACAAGAAAAGTCAATTTTACAAAAGGAAATTACAAATTTGAAGAACATGGTTTCAAGTTTAGATTTACAGAGAAAAGTAGAAAACTATAAGAAAATTGTTACTACATTTTTGAGAAAAACCTCAAACCTTCAAGACTGAAGTCATTACTCAAATTTTTAAGTGGGTGCTCTTTGTACCCTTAACTCAACTAGAAATTTTTGGTTGTCCGCTTTTAATTATCAATTTCAAAGCACTGCTTTTACATGAGTAGAATTTCTAGTTACTATACCCACCTGATCATATAATTTAAGTATGCATGAGTACATTACTATTATGAATGTTTTTTTCCCTTCCCTACTCTCTCAATGGAAAAAAGAAACACTAGAATAAAAATACAAAAAATACACAAATTTTTGTCATTTATGTAAACCATGACAAAAAAAAATCCTGCAGGACAAAACATGACACTTGATATTTTCTAACCTCTTTGTATACCACCATAGACGGAGAGAGAACCTGAATTAGACAGGGCTCAAGAGAGGGCAAGATGAGACAGAAGAGAGGAGCCAAGGAGAGGGAAGTGTTCAGGCAGAGGAAGGAGAGAAGGAAAACACCACTAAAAAGTCTAAACACAGGATGTCTGGGTGGGACCCCAACTGGCCCAGTATTCAAGCCTCAGTTGTACAATACTTCAAATGGTAAGTTCCATATGCAGCATTACTGTGTAAAATTTTCAAAAGAAATAAATAGTATAAACTAACATATTCCGGTATGTTTACCCCCCCCCCCCCCCCCGGGAAAATATGTTGCCACCGTGCCAAGGTCTCTAAGCCAGAGGAAACACTGAACATGTTTATTGAAGTACTTTAAATGTGGGAAAAAAATCATAAGAGGTATGTAAGCACTGGAGGCATTTATCATGGTTTTAATCCACAGGAAACAGGAGCAATAATGGAAGAGTCGCTTAGCTAAGAGATGTGGTTAGAATTCATATGCAGCCGGTTTCATATGAAGGGAAAGGCAAGGGGGACTACTGAATTGCTGAGGATATATTTCACCAGCCACTACAATATTAAGTTATGTTCCCAATTATGTACCTGGCAAGTTAAGATGACCAAAATTCATGAAATCAGTGACTTAAATCCATAAGCAGCCTTCAGACAAACTAAACGTGCCAGCATTTGGATTTCAAAATAAGGAAAGTTTTTCTTGGCAGTGAGGAGATTTCTTAAAAAAAAAAAAGAACTATAAGTATATAGATATAACAGAAATAACAGCATCCTTGGTCATTTAAGTTAATTTTAATTGTTAAATACAATTTTATTAATATTTTTTTCTTTGTAATGAGTTGAATTTGTGTTTTGTTCTGACTGCAAAGTTATGGTCAAAAAATAAATTGTTATAAGGAAAAAGTAAAAAAAACCACAGTCTGTTTCAAATTTATTAAAAAAACAGTAATTCTATTTTAAAAACAGACAAAAATAAGCCATAAAATAATCCACAAATTTATAATAAAGTTTCAAATGTACAAGAAAAGCCAATTTTACAAGAAGAAATTACAAATTTGAGGAAAATGGTTTCACATTTAGATAAACTAGTGCATACCCGTGCATGCCCGTAGAAACCCGTGCATGCCTGTAGAGAGGATGCGTTGGAACAGAATTCTTGCCAGTTACAGGACAGTTGCTGTAGCAACACAGCATTAAGTGGCAATCACGTGTGATGGCTTTTGTATGCAGCAAAACATAAAAATCACACAAAATATGCGCTCCCATCTGGGGCTGTTTGTCCCTGCTTGTTTATTCTTCTCCTGCCTGTCACTGTTCTGTTATGTTGCTTACCTGTGTCTATATATACGTCTTGTAGGGAGTCATGTGCTTTGTCTATGTGCCGTCATATAGACATCATCTGGTAGGTCGTCTTCTTCATTCAGACCACTGAAGGGTCTCCTCCTGTCTCAGACGGCTGTGTGTTGTTCACAGTCATGCCTGCGGCGTACTGGTAGAACCTGAGGTGTTTCATGTTCACGGCATCTTTTTTGACGTGCAGCAGTTCTCATTCTATTGCTCTCCATCTGGTGGGTCTTCTTCGTTCAGACCACTGGTTGAGGGATAGGTGCGTCGTAATTCCAGTTCATGGGCACGATCGTGAAAAAGTGGCTTTTGTCCCTGTTCAGGAAGGCCCGTGCATGCCCGTAGAAACCAAGAAACCGGAGCACCCGGAGAAAATCAGCGCTTTGCTTGGCATTTTACACATTTGTAGTGTAGACTGGCATTCGTCAAGGTTACACATTTGCCATCATGTAGGCATGGCGAGTCGTCCTATGATGCTTGAGTTCATAGGACGCGCTATGATGATGAGGCAGAGATCATAGGCCATCCTATGATGTCCTAGAAATGTGCTTTAAACTCTGTCCTACCCTATGCTGGTGAAGGGTGTCCTCCTGTCTCAGACAGCTGCGATGTACTGCTGGAACCTCAGGTGTTTCATCTTCATGGCATCTTTTCTGACGTGCAGCAGTTGTCATCGTTCTGTTGCTCTCCATCTGGTGGATCGTCTTCTTCTTCGTTGAGACCACTGGTTGAGGGATAGGTGCATCATAATTCCAGTTCATGGACAGGATCATGAAAATAGATCTGAGCAAAAAGAGGCTTTCCGGCATGGACTCCTGTATGTGACATCAGCAAGACATGAAGGCAGCCTTGATGTACAGACGTGGACAAAATTGTTGGTACCCCTCTGTTAATGAAAGAAAAACCCACAATGGTCACAAAATAACTTGATAAAACAAAAGTGGTAATATATAAAAATTCTATGAAAATTAACCAATGAAAATCAGACAATGCTTTTGAATTGTGGTTCAACAGAATTATTTTAAAAAACTCATGAAACAGGCCTGGACAAAAATGATGGTACCCCTCAAAAAGATTGAAAATAATGTGACCGTATGGACATGTTCAACCAAGATGTGTCCTCTAATTAACATCACAGGTGTCTACAAACTTGTAATCAGTCAGTCGGCCTATTTAAAGGGTGACAAGTAGTCACTGTGCTGTTTGTTGACATGGTGTGTACCACACTAAACATGGAGCAGAGGAAGCAAAAGAGAGCGTTGTCTCAGGAGATTAGAAAGAAAATTATAGACAAGCATGTTAAAGGTAAAAGGCTATGAGACCATCTCCAAGCAGCTTGATGTTCCTGTGACTACAGTTGCACATATTATTCAGAAATTTAAAGTAGAACTGAACTCACCTTTTTGCCAAAAAAGTAGAATAGCAGATTAATTCCTTATTACCTATTGTATTTTTCAACACATAAAAGAAATTTTTAGGCCGTGCGATGGCCAAGCTATAAGCCGATAAACTTTTGCCTCTGGCTGGCAGTGCCAAACAAACCGGAAGTAGTGCAGACGACGCTGTGTGACGTCACGAGTGTGACCCTTATCAAAACAACAATGGCAGATGATAGCAGTTCCAGCAGTCAAGAACATCAGAGTTTTCAGAGTGAAGAGGCATTCAGGATCGGTGACAAGACAGAGGAGGATGCAGGAGTGTCAAGTGAACAGGAAGAGAGCGAGGGAGGCATCGAACCGTACAGATTAGAGCCAGAATTTTCGGGGGATTCCAGCACCGACTCAGACCGCAGCAGTGATGGGGAGGAGAGTCGCTTATTGAATACAGAATGGTGAGTCTTTACTTTGGCATGTTTGGGGTGTCAGGATAAGGAAAATTAACAATAAAAAAGAAAGGGAAAAAAAAACATCAGCATTTTTCCAACTTATTACAGTTATCCCTCACTTATCGCGTTTAATGCGGTCTTCCTTCGCTGGGTATAGGCGCTCGGCAGGGAACGAAGCTGGGTAAAACGTCTCCGCCAATCAGCTTGCGAGATAAAACGTCTCGGCCAATCAGCTTGCGAGGTAAAACGTCTCACGGCCAATCAGCTTGCGAGATTCCCGAGTGGGCTGGGACTCTCCGTGTTGATACCTGATGTTCTAATGTAGTCTCCCTGCCTTCTCATTAGAACATCAGGTATCAACACGGAGAGCCCGCACAGCTCAAAATCTACCTCTCTGACCACCGCTCCACTCCTCTCCGCCCACCTCTTCACCGCTCGGGAATCTCGCAAGCTGATTGGCCGAGACGTTTTACCTCGCAAGCTGATTGGCCGAGACGTTTTACCCAGCGAAGGAAGACCGCATTCATTGTTCTTTATCGCTCGTGTTGCTTAGTGGCACTTTTCGCTGTTCTCTTGTGCCTTTTTGTGCAAAATAGTGCTTGTGACGCCCTTGGGGGGGGGGGGTGACGCTACTTTGCGGTTTTTCACTTTTCGCGGTCAGTTCTGGTCCCCATTAAACGCGATAAGTGAGGGATCACTGTATATCTAGAAACGCGTCGCTTTTCCTCCCCCTTTCTTTTCTTTCGTCGCCATGACAGCTTTCCTTGGCCACTGAACAGATCTTCCCAGGTGTTGGAAGTGTTTTGTAGTCGACTATCACGACAAAATGCACCAAAAACAACCAGTGTCGACGTGCTCGCAATGGTAAACATGAGGACTGGGTCACACTCGTGACGTCACGCGGAACTCCGGCTGCGCTTCGGTGGATTTGTCTGATTTTTCAGGGCGGGAAATTCTAAATCGCGATTTTCTCCAAGATTCCGGGATTTGTGGAGGGGGTGCCAATGATAAATTATCTTTATAATTGTATGTACCATCACCCAGTGCCGTTCAATGCCGTTCAGTTCAGTTCTACTTTAAGATCCACAGGACTGTAGCAAACCTCCCTGGATGTGGCCGCAGGAGGAGACAGATAATACGAATGGTAACAAATGAGACCAGAACAACCTCTAAATACATTCATGGTGAACTCCGAGGTCAAAGTACATCAGTGTCAGATCGCACCATCCGTCATTGTTTGAGCCAAAGTGGACTTCATGGGAGACGACCAAGGAGGACACCACTGTTGAAAACAAATGATAAAAAAGCCAGACTGGAATTTGCCAAACTGCATGTTGACAAGCCACAAAGCTTCTGGGAGAATGTCCTATGGACAGACAAGACAAAACTGGAACTTTTTGGCAAGGCACATCAGCTCTATGTTCACAGACGCAAAAATGAAGCATACCAAGAAAAGAACTGTCCCTACTGTGAAACATGGAGGAGGTTCTGTTATGTTCTGTGGCTGCTTTGCTGCATCTGGCACAGGGTGTCTTGAATGTGTGCAGGGTACAATGAAATCTCAAGACTATCAAGGTATTCTAGAGAGAAATGTGCTGCCCAGTGTCAGACAGCTTGGTCTCAGTCGCAGGTCATGGGTCTTGCAACAGGATAATGACCCAAAACACACAGCTAAAAACACCCAAGAATGGCTAAGAGCTAAACATTGGACTTTTCTAAAGTGGCCTTCTATGAGCCCTGATCTAAATCCTATTGAACATCTGTGGAAAGAGCTGAAACATGCCATCTGGAGAAGGCACCCTTCAAACCTGAGACAACTGGAGCAGTTTGCTCATGAGGAGTGGGCCAAAATACCTGCTGAGAGGTGCAGAAGTCTCACTGACAGTTACAGAAATCGTTTGATTGCAGTGATTGCCTCAAAAGGTTGTGCAACAAAATACTAAGTTAAGGGTACCATCATTTTTGTCCAGGCCTGTTTCATGAGTTTGTTTTTTAAAATAATTCTGTTGAGCCACAATTCAAAAGCATTGTCTTATTTTCATTGGTTAATTTTCATAGAATTTTTATTTATTACCACTTTTGTGTTTTTGTATTTTTGTATACTTTATTGATCCCCAGAGGGGAAATTGAGGGCATCCACCTGGATGGATGAAGCGGCCGCGGTACGGCGCTATCCCTTAACCATTCACACAGTTAACCTAACCTGCATGTTTTTGGCCTGTGGGAGGAAACCAGAGAAATCCCAGAGTAAACCCACGCAGATACGGGGAGAACATGCAAACTCCACACAGATCACTGTTGGTCAGGGGCTGGGATCGAACCAGGGATCCCATGGAAAGGGTGAGTTGCTGTGTTGGCACAGTGCTAACCACTGCGTCACCGCACCACCCACTTTTGTCAGATTCAAGTTATTTCTGTGACCATTGTGGGTTTTTCTTTCATTAACAGAGGGGTACCAACAATTTTGTCCACGTCTGTATATGACATCATAAAGACATGTTGCCTGATGTCTGTCACTGTATATGACATCATAAAGACATGAAGGCAGGCTTGATGTATATGACATCATCAAGACACACTTATCTGACGTAATATAGGCATCGCGAGTCGTCCTATGATGCTTGAGTTCATGGTCTATATGACATCATAAAGAAACATTTGTCTGTGTCCTATATGTGTTACGTGTCCTATATGTGTCCTATGATGCCTGAGTTCAAAGACACATGGGTCTGTATGACATCACAAAGACATTTGTCTGTGTCCTATATATGTCCTATGATGCCTGAGTTCACATGGTCTATATGACATCATAAAGACACATTTGTCTATGTGTCCTATGATGCCTGAGTTCATAGGACGTCCTGTGAAGCGTGACAGATATTTCTTGCTTTTACAGTGTGATTTAGAGAGAAAAAGTAGAAACCTATCAGAAAGTTATAAATTTCAGAGAAGGACCTCAAACCTTCAAGACTGAAGTCATTACTCAAGTTTTAAGTGGGTGCTCTTTGTACCCTTAACTAGAAATTTTTGGTTGTCTCCTTTAATTTACATGGCACTTGATATTTTCTAACCTGTTTGTATACCACCATAGACAGAACCTGAATTAGACAGAGCTCAGAGGGCAAAATTAGACAGAAGAGAGGAGCCAAGGAGAGGAAAGTGTTCAGGCAGAGGGTCCAGGAGAGATGAGAGCAAAGGAGGGAGAGAAAGATTACACCAGTAAAAAGTCCAAACACAGGATGTCTGGGTGGGACCCCAAATGGCCCAATATTCCAACATTCAAACCTTGGTTGTGCAGTACTTCAAATTGTAAGTTCCATATGCACGGCAGTGGCTCAGGAGGTAGAGCGGGTCGTCCAATAACCAGATGGTTGGCGGTTTGAATTCCGCTTTCCCTAGATATCCTGCCGTTGTGTCCCTGGGCAAGACATTTTACCCATCTTGCCTCCAGTGTCCATAACACTGAGTATAAATGTTTGGTGGTGGCCAGAGAGGCTGTTGGCCCGGATTGGCAGCCACGTTTCCGTCAGCCTGTCCCAGGGCAGCTGTGGCTGCAGTAGTAGCTTGCCACTACCATTATCTGTCTGGAGTGAATGAATAATGCATCTGTAAAAAGTGTCTTTGAGTGTCTATGATAAAGCGCTATATAAATCTGATGCATTATTATTATATGCAAAGTTACTGTGCAAAATAAAAAAAAGAAATAAATAATATAAAATTAACATAATCACACAGATGTGTTTTCTGCCTAAACTTTCCCCAGAAAAATATGTTGCTACCGCGCCAAGGTCTTTAAGCCAGAGGAAACACTGTATTTACTTGTTATCTTTATCTAATATTTAAATTTGTTTGATGATCTGAAACATTTACAAACATATAAAAAAATGAGAAATCAGGAAGGGGGCAAACACTTTGACACCACTGTATATATATCACATCTATGACAACAGTCACATTTTTATGCTGTGGTCGTGAACCTAGGTCATCAGTCAGAGCAGCTGTGAAGATAACTGGCGTGAAGCTAAATAAGAATATTGCATGTTTACTGTTTATACCAGAAACTGCCACTGTGTTTTAGTAAATTAATGCTTTGGAAAAACTTAGTTTTTTGCAGGATTATTTAAAAAACTCTCAATATTCATTACACAGAAGTGTGAAACATTCCAAACCATCCATCCATCTTCTTCCGCTTAATCCTTTTCGGGTCGTGGGGGGCTGGAACCTATCCCAGCATCTTTGGGCGAGAGGCAGGGTACACCCTGGACAGATCGCCAGTCCATCGCAGGGCCAACACAGAGAGACAGACAACCATTCACTCTCACATTCATACCTAAGGACAATTTAGAATCCTGTTTGATGCCAGTTGACCTAATTTGCATGTTTTTGGCCTGTGGGAGGAAACCGGAGAAATCCCAGTGTAAACCCATGCAGACACGGGGAGAACATGCAAACAAATTTGGGATTTTCTGTATTTCACCTTATTATTGTCCTGGGTTGCTATTATTGTTATTATTCTTATTTTGTCTTGCGTATTTATTTCTTCATTGGTCTTCCTCTTAGTTTAAGTTTATCAGCACTATTATTATTATTATCGTCATCATCATTCTCATTATTGCCTTGGTCTTGTCTCCCCTATAGAGTAATGATATTCCTTGTCTCCATGGCATGGGTCCCAGCCCGCATCCTCGCTTTAAGTTGGGATTTTATGTATTTCACTTTATTATTACTAGTACATACCCGTGCATACCCGTAGAAACCAAGTATAAGCAAGTATTTCTGCATCCCCGTTGCTGAAGGGTCTCCTCCTGTCTCAGACGGCTGTGTTGTTCACAGTCATGCCTGCGGCGTACTGGTGGAACCTGAGGTGTTTCATGTTCACGGCATCTTTTCTGACGTGCAGCAATTCTCCTCATTCTATTGCTCTCCATCTGGTGGGTCTTCTTCATTCAGACCACTGGTTGAGGGATAGGTGCATCGTAATTCAAGTTCATGGGCACGATCGTGAAAAAGTGGCTTTCGTCTCTGTTCAGGAAGGCCCGTGCATGCCTGTAGAAACCGGAGCACCCGGAGAAAATCAGCACTTTGCTTGGCATTTTACACATTTGTAGTGTAGACTGGCATTTGTCAACGTTACACATCTGCTGTCATGTAGGCATGGCGAGTCGCCCTGTGATGCTTGAGTTCATAGGATGCGCTATGATGATGAGGCAGAGATCATAGGCCATCCTATGATGTCCTAGAAACGTGCTTTAAAGTCTGTCGTACCCTATGCTGGTGAAGGGTGTCCTCCTGTCTCAGACAGGTGCAATGTACTGCTGGAACCTCAGGTGTTTCGTCTTCATGGCATCTTTTCTGACATGCAGCAGTTGTTGTCATTCTGTTGCTCTCCATCTGGTGGGCCTCCTTCTTCATTGAGACCACTAATTGAGGGATAGGTGCGTCGTAATTCCAGTTCATGGACAGGATCATGAAAATAGATCTGAGCAAAAAGAGGCTTTCCGGCATGGACTCACTGTATATGACATCATCAAGACATGAAGGCAGCCTTGATGTATATGACATCATAAAGACTTGTTGCCTGATGTCGATCACTGTATATGACATCATAAAGACATGAAGGCAGGCTTGATGTATATGACATCATAAAGCCACATTTGTCTATGTGCCGTGGGCTTGATGTATATGACATCATAAAGACACATTTGTCTATGTGCCGTGGGCTCGATGTATATGACATCATAAAGACACATTTGTCTATGTGACGTCATATAGGCATTGCGAGTCGTCCTATGAAGCCTGAGTTCACAGGCCGTCCTATGATGTTCAGGCCGAGATCATAGGCTGTCCTATGAACGTGACAGACGCAGAGATTTCATGCTTTTATAGAGTGAAGTGATTATCCTGGGTTGCTGTTATTGTTATTAGTCTTCTGTCTTGCATATTTATTTCTACATTGGTTTTCCTCTTAAAGTTTATCAGCATTATTCTTATTATTATCATTGTCATTATCATTATTGCCTTGGTCTTGTCTCCCCTCTGGTCCCCTGTGTGTGATTATCTGTGCAGCCCCACCCATCCCGTTTTCTGTAACCATGCCCTGCCATCTTCGTTTTCCCCTGCTTATTACTTCTTCTCCTGCTTATTACTGTTCTGTGTTATGTTGATTACCGGTGTCTATATATACGTATATATGTCTTTTAGCAGGTCCTGCGGTCTGTATGACCTCATATAGACATCCCTCAGAGATCATAGGAACATCAGCCTTACAGTTTATCTGTCATATAGACTACGGTTTATCCAACATCATACAGACATCATGTAGAGACGGCCCTATGATTGCCAACGTCATAGGAACTTAATAGGAACATCATAGACGTCATATTGGCATCCTTCAAAGATCATTGGAATCTCAGCTTTATGGTTTATCTGACGTCATATAGACTGCGGTTTATCCAACGTCATATACAGTAGACATCATGTAGACAGCCCTATGTTCGCCGACATCACAGGAACATCGTTGGACATCTTGCAGACATCATAGGAACATCATAGGCAGTCTTGAATTTATAGAGTGATGGAGTGATGATGATATAGACTCTATATCTATATAGATATGATGTGTCTTCCCATTAAAACGTAATGGGTTTTTTTACAGGAAAATGGATGTCTAAAATGATCACTGATGCAGTAAGGTTATATATCATCATCTTTTTACTTATATGTCTTTATCAGTACATGCCAAATGCATTGTGTCACTGGTGCATATATACAGCGGAGAAAATAAGTATTCACATTTTCTCATTAAACATATGTCTGATGGAGCCATTAACCTGAGATTTTCACCAGATATCAGTAACAACCTAAGTATTCCATACATACAAAGAAATCCAGGCAGCATGGCCATAGAAAGTTACTGTTACCATGGCAACAGCAACCATGGTGAAACCTGCCTTGGATCTTTGACGTCACCACTCGTTCGTTGATGCCTGCCTTTGATCTGTGATGCCTGCCTTTGTTCATGTCATAGTGAGCGCTGTGATCATGAGTAATGCCTGCCTTTGATTTTTGATCATGTCATAGCGAGTCCTGTGATCATGAATGCAGCCCGCCTTCAATGTCATCGCAAGTCCTATGATCTTTTCGCGAGTCCTATGATTGTGACACCATGAGACAAGAGATTTATTGAATTATATAATGAAATGATATTCCTTGTCTCCAGGGCATTGGTCCCTGCCCGCATCCTCGCTTTAAAGTTGGATTTTCTATGTTTGGAGACCGAGTATTCTGCATGCCCGTAGAAATCCGGTGTAAGCAAGGGTGTAAGGACGTCAGCACTCATTCAATGATGCTTGCCTTTGATCTTTGATGGTGTCATAGTGAGTCCTATGATCGTGAGTCATGCCTGTGTTTGCTCTTTGAAGATGTCCTATGTCCTATGATCTTTGATGACGGTATAGCGAGTCCTGTGATGCCTGCATTTGATCCTGGTTTAAATTAGTGGGGCCTATTCTTAATCGGGTGATGAGTATCTCTTCTTTCCTGTTTCTGGCAACTCCCATTCGGTTTAAAGTGTGTCCTATTTGTAATCAGGTGATGAGTATCTCTTCTTTGGTGAGTGATGGTCTATATGACATCATAAAGACATCAATGCAGGCATCATAGGACATCATGCCTACATCATAGGTAGCCAGGCCTATTGTCTATATGAAGGCATCGCGAGTCCTATGTTGCCTGATATCATAGGATCATCAATGAACATCATGCAGACATCACAGGCCGTCCTATGATGTGCTATGATCGTGACACACAGACATGATGTACTGCTTCGAATGGGTGTGGTTTAGTGTGTCCTATTGTTAATCGGGTGATAAGATTTCCAGATTTATCACACAAACTGACAGATTTCTTGAATTTATAGAATGATGTTTTTTTAAGATTTCCAGATTTACTGCTTCAAATGGGTGTGGTTTAAAGTGCTGTGTCCTATTGTGTCTATGACGGCATTGTGTCTTTTTATCTGTATGACGGCATTACAAGCCTTGATGGTCCATATGACAAAGACATCAAGGCAGGCATAAGACATCATTGTCTATATGACTTCATATTGACATCAAGGCAGGCATCACTGTATATGACATTATAAAGACATTAAGGACAGCATGATCTGTCTGACTTCATATAGACATCAAGGCAGGCATCATATCCTATGCTGTCAGGCAGGCATCACTGTATATGACATCATAAAGACGTCAAGGCAGGCTTGATGTCCTGTGATGCAGACATCATAGGGACATCATATAAGATAAGATAAGATAAGATAAGCCTTTATTAGTCCCACAACGGGGAAATTCCAGGATTGCAACAGCACAGGGATAGCAACACTCAGAGCAACAATCAGAAGGCAAGAAAAAAACAAGCAAGCAAGAGCAGCTAATATACACTCACCGGCCACTTTATTAGGTACACCTGTCCAACTGCTCGTTAACACTTAATTTCTAATCAGCCAATCACATGGCGGCAACTCAGTGCATTTAGGCATGTAGACATGGTCAAGACAATCTCCTGCAGTTCAAACCGAGCATCAGTATGGGGAAGAAAGGTGATTTGAGTGACTTTGAACGTGGCATGGTTGTTGGTGCCAGAAGGGCTGGTCTGAGTATTTCAGAAACTGCTGATCTACTGGGATTTTCACGCACAACCATCTGTAGGGTTTACAGAGAATGGTCCGAAAAAGAAAAAATATCCAGTGAGCGGCAGTTCTGTGGGCGGAAATGCCTTGTTGATGCCAGAGGTCAGAGGAGAATGGCCAGACTGGTTCGAGCTGATAGAAAGGCAACAGTGACTCAAATAACCACCCGTTACAACCAAGGTAGACAGAAGAGCATCTCTGAACGCACAGTACGTCGAACTTTGAGGCAGATGGGCTACAGCAGCAGAAGACCACGCCGGGTGCCACTCCTTTCAGCTAAGAACAGGAAACTGAGGCTACAATTTGCACAAGCTCATCGAAATTGGACAATAGAAGATTGGAAAAACGTTGCCTGGTCTGATGAGTCTCGATTTCTGCTGCGACATTCGGATGGTAGGGTCAGAATTTGGCGTCAACAACATGAAAGCATGGATCCATCCTGCCTTGTATCAATGATTCAGGCTGGTGGTGGTGGTGTAATGGTGTGGGGAATATTTTCTTGGCACTCTTTGGGCCCCTTGGTACCAATTGAGCATCGTTGCAACGCTACAGCCTACCTGAGTATTGTTGCTGACCATGTCCATCCCTTTATGACCACAATGTACCCAACTTCTGATGGCTACTTTCAACAGGATAATGCACCATGTCATAAAGCTGGAATCATCTCAGACTGGTTTCTTGAACATGACAATGAGTTCACTGTACTGAAATGGCCTCCACAGTCACCAGATCTCAATCCAATAGAGCATCTTTGGGATGTGGTGGAACGGGAGATTCGCATCATGGATGTGCAGCCGACAAATCTGCGCCAACTGTGTGATGCCATCATGTCAATATGGACCAAACTCTCTGAGGAATGCTTCCAGCACCTTGTTGAATCTATGCCACGAAGAATTGAGGCAGTTCTGAAGGCAAAAGGGGGTCCAACCCGTTACTAGCATGGTGTACCTAATAAAGTGGCCGGTGAGTGTACATATGTACATATTACTATAAAATATACAGTATATATACACACACAGACACACAGTGCAGAGCATTGTAGCTGGATGGAATAAATGTATGAGTATATGAACACACAGTGCAGAGCATTGTAGCTAGATGGAATAAATATGTAAATATATAAACACCCACAGTACGGAGCATTGCAGCTAGGTGGAATAAATATGCAAGTATATAAACACACACAGTGCGGAGCAATGTAGCTAGATGGAATAATATGTAGATATATAAAAACACAGTGCGGAGCATTGTTGCTAGATGGGATGAAACAGCATAACCGTCTACTTAGTTATCCTACATGGTATGATTATGTGCCCATACATATTCTCACCCTCCATAGCGACCGGTATGTTCCTAGTTGTATGCCGGAGGGGACCATTGTGTACCATATGTACATATTACTATAAAATACAGTATATACTGTACACACACACACACACACACACACAGAGCAGAGCATTGTAGCTGGATGGAATAAATATATGAATATATGAACACACAGTGCAGAGCATTGTAGCTAGATGGAATAAATATGTAAATATATAAACACCCACAGTACGGAGCATTGCAGCTAGGTGGAATAAATATGCAAGTATATAAACACACACAGTGCGGAGCAATGTAGCTAGATGGAATAATATGTAGATATATAAAAACACAGTGCGGAGCATTGTAGCTAGATGGAATAAATATATAGATATATAAATATAAACACACCCAGTGCTGAGCATTGTAGCTAGATGGAATAAATATGTAAATATATAAACACACACAGTGCAGAGCATTGTTGCTAGATGGGATGAAACAGGACATAGGACAGCCTATGACATCATATGCTGTCCTATGATGTCCTATGATCGTGACACAGAGACACACAGATTTCTTGAATTTGTAGAGTGATTATTATTGTCCTGTTGCTATTATTGTTGTTATTATTCTGTCTTGCATATTTATTTCTTCATCGGTCTTCCTCTTAGTTTAACAGCATTCTTAATATTATCGTCATTATCATTCTCATTATTGCCTTGGTCTTGTCTCCCCTATAGAGTGATATTCCTTGTCTCCAGGGCATGGGTCCCAGCCCACATCCTCATTTTAAAAGTTGGGATTTTTTGTATTTCACCTATTATTATCCTGGGTTGCTATTATTAGCTCCGCCAATTTTTACCGGGGTTTGTCTGTCTGTCTGTTTGTTACCAACATAACTCAAAAAGTTATGAGCGGATTTTGACGAAATTTTCAGGAAAGGTGTGTAATGGCACAGGGAACAGATGATTAGATTTTGGTGATGATTTGAGAGTGCATAACTCCACCAAGGGCTTTGTTTGTATTTGTGCAGCAGGATTACACAAAAACTACTGGATGGATTTGGATGACATTTCCCCCAGAGGTGGTTCTTGGGCTACAGAGGAACCCGTTATATTTTGGTGATGATCTGAGAATGCATACCTCAGCCAAGGCTCTTATCTTCTCACAGTGTGTTAGCAACAATACTCCAAAACTGATGGTCAGACTTTGATGCAATTTTCACCACAAGTGGCTATAGGCCTACACACAAACCCTTTACATTTTGGAGGTGATCTATGACAAACGGAAGGAGTCTTGGCAGAGGTATGCGCTCTGAGTGCTTTTCTAGTTTGCCTTCTTTTTAGTGATTTTGGCAATGAATGCACACTATGGCATGTATTGAGATAATAGTGTGCCATAAATGTGGCATGAAATGGGTTTATTTGCTTTATTATCTCCGCCAAGGAGGTTATGTTTTTACCGGGGTTTGTCTGTGTTAGTTTGTCTGTCTGTTACCAACATAACTCAAAAAGTTATGAACGGATTTGGACGAAATTTTCAGGACAAGTCCGAAATGGGACAAGGAAGAAATGATTAGATTTTGGTGATGATCTGAGAGTGCATACCTCCACCAAGGGCTTTGTATTTGTGCAGCAGCATTACACAAAAACTACTGGATGGATTTGGATGAAATTTTCACCAGAGGTGGTTCTTGGGCTAGAGAGGAACCCATTATATTTTGGTGATGATCTGAGAATGCATACCTCAGCCAAGGCTCTTATCTTCTCACAGTCTGTTAGCAATAATACTCCAAAACTGATGAACGGATTTTGATGAAATTTTCAGGAAAGGTGTGTAATGGCACGGGGAACAGATGATTAGATTTTGGTGATGATCTGAGAGTGCATACCTCCACCGAGGGCTTTGTTTGTATTTGTGCAGCAGGATTACACAAAAACTACTGGATGACTTTGGATGAAATTTTCACCAGAGGTGGTTCTTGGGCTACAGAGGAATCCATTATATTTTGGTGATGATCTGAGAATGCATACCTCAGCCAAGGCTCTTATCTTCTCACAGTCTGTTAGCAATAATACTCCAAAACTGATGGACAGACTTTGATGCAATTTTCACCGCAAGTGGCTATAGGTCTACACACAAACCCATTACATTTTGGAGGTGATCCATGAGAAACAGAAGGAGCCTTGGCGGAGGTATGCGCTTTATGAGTGCTTTTCTAGTTGGTATTATTCTTATTCTGTCTTGCACATTTATTTCTTCATTGGTCTTCCTTTTAGTTTAAGTTTGGCAGCATTATTCTTATTATTGTCGTCATTGTCATTATTGCCTTGGTCTTGTCTCCCCTCTGGTCCCCCGTGTGATTATCTGTGCAGCTCCGCCCATCCTGTTTTCTGTAACCATGCCCTGCCGTCTTTGGTTGCCCCTGCTTGTTACTTCTTCTCCTGCTTGTTACTGTTATGTTGATTACATTTTCCTCATAGCTTTGTGACGTTTTCTTCATAGCTTTGTGTGATGGTCTATATGACATCATAAAGACATCAAGGCAGGCATCACAGGACATCATGCCTACATCATAGGTAGCCAGTCCTATTGTCTATATGATGGCATCCCAAGTCCCCAAGGCCAAAGGTTAGAACAAGTACAAAGTATCATTGTATGTCTGTCACTGGAGTTAAACTGTGGAACTATGTAGCTCTGAAAATATTAAAACATGTTCAGTTCTGAAGCAATTCAAAAAATTGTACAAAGATGAGAAAATCTCCCAGTATCTCACTGTAAATGCTGGGAGATAAATTTGTAATAACTTAAAAGGTTTTTGTTTTTTTGTTTACTTGTTCTATTTGCTTTTCTTTGTTGATTTTGGGTATGACTTAACATTTTTATGTTATTGATTTTAAAATTGTAATGGGGTAGGCACTATATAAGCATGAGCTTCAGCCTACACCCTTTTGGTTGTTCTTTTGTGTGTTCTTATTGTATTGTATGTATGTTTATTTTATTACAGAGTAAATTCATTCATTCATATCGTAGGACCATCATAGGACATCATGCAGACAGCATAGGCCATCCTATGATGCCTATGATCGTGACAGACAGACTGAGAGATTTCTTGAATTTATAGAGTGATGTAAACTCTCATTCATTCATTCATCTTCCATCCATTCATTCATCTTCTTCTGCTTAATCCTTTTCGGGTCGTGGGGGGGCTGGAACCTATCCCAGCATCTACTCGTTTAAAAGCAATGCTTTGAAATTAATCATTAAAAGTAGATAGCCAAAAATTTCTAGTTGAGTTCAGGATACAAAGAGCGCCCACTTAAAAACTTGAGTAATGACTTCAGTCTTGAAGGTTTGAGGGTTTTTTTCCAAAATTTATAACAGTTTTCTTAGTTTTCTACTTTTCTCTGTAAATTCATCTAAATTTGAAACAATTTTCCTCAAATTTGTAATTTCCTCTTGTGAAATTGACTTTTCTTATACATTTGAGACTTTATTATAAATTTGTGGATTCTTTTATGGCTAATTTTTGTCTTTTTTTTAATATAAAATTAGTTTTTTTTTTTTTTTTGTAATAAATTTGAAAGAGACTGTGGTAATTTTTTTAACTTTTTCCTTATAATTTTTGACCATAATTTTGTAGAGCCAGAACAGAACAATAATTTAACTTTGATTTCAAAGAAAAAAAATTAATAAAATTGTATTTAATGAAATAAATGACTAAAGATGCAGTTATTTCTGTTGTAATGTTTCTATATATTTATAGGTTTTTGTTTTGTTTTTTTTAGAAACTTACTCACCACCCCATGAAAAACAGCATGAAAAACGGCAGGAAAAACCTCCCTTATTTTGAAATCCAATTGTTGGCACATTTAGTTTGTCCGAAGGCTGCTGACGGATTAAAGTCATTGACATCGTGAATTTCGGTCATCTTAACTTTCCAGGTACATAATAATGAACATAAATTAGTTAATATTAACTAAGGTAAAGGTAAAAACATCTTTTTATTCTTGTCTGAAATAAGAAAAACAAAAAACTAATAATTAAAAAGACAAAATGAACCAACTCGAGTTCCTAACCACATTTGTTAACAAAGCAGCTATTCAGAATCAGAATCAGATTTATTGCCATTGTTCATGTAGTTCACAAACTAGGAATTTGTCTCGGTGCAATGCTGCAACATTAATGTAACGGAAATATGGAATATTAATAAATAATAAATATGATCAGGTATGAATTATTTAATTTATATTGATGTATTGGAATCTGAGCTCAAATCTCATTTCATATACATCAGAAAAGTTAATAACACTCGTAAGGGGCACCAGCTTCTATCTTTAAGAAGCAATTTGATCTTTAATTTCACTTTATACCTGTTGGATCACTCAATAAATTAATCAATAATCAGTCTCAAAAATTCTCTGTGAATTCGATACCTGGGCTTGAAACAGACTCAGAATGAAATAAATTCCCAACAACTTCTCTCAATTTTAAATATTTATTAAATGAAATGATTAACAGACATTGAAATTTCCTTAATCATAAAATCAATCTTGTAAATGATAGATTAACAATGTCAATATTTTCGGAACCAGGGTTAAACTGAGAGATGAATTTCTATCAGTTTGAGTTAACAGATTATTAAAAACAACGCAAATTTATGGAGAAAGTTTATTACTTATATGAAAAAGTCCTTGATTGATCTTAAGAAAATAAAAACGGAATTTTAATGAAAAGAGTTATGTTAAGGGCTTCTTAATTTGCATCTGATTAGATATACAAATTATTACCGAACCTCAGACGTTAATTCAGCAGTGGAATTAAAGTTTTTGCAGCTCACGTGCTCCTCGGTCGATGTCTGTCGTCGTCCTCAGCCCAAGATTTCGTGGATGTTAGGGGAAATATCTGCCCGCAGATATTTCAGGGTCCACAGTTCGACCTTTAGATTCAAGCAGTCGAAGAGGCTGGATTTTGGCTGTATGGCCCAGAGTTGCAACTGGGCTTGGAGCCAGATGGGGACGTTTCTGCAGCGCGATGGATAGCTGCGCGTTGATTCCTCAGCTGCACGTGACGTGGGAGCTGCGTTTTTCTTCAAGAGGTCTTCGATAATAATTAAAAAGATATCCAATCCGATCTCAAATTAAAAAGGCTTCGGACTTTAGATAAAAATAGTAGCTTCTGGTGGGTGCTTGGTCAAGAAAAATATTATAAAAATAAAGTCAAGATTAAGTTTATATTAAAATCAAACAAACGGTGGTTTTACAGAAAGTTTAACAAAGAAAAAGTGATGAATAAAAATTGGAGTTTGACTCCGATTAAGAATTGAGCTCAAAGAAATAGGAATTCCTAGGTATTTAAGAGGAAAAGAAAATACAAAGTTACATAAATAAATTACGAGTTATCTGCTCTGTGTTCAGAAAAGCGACATGTGGTAAGACGGTCCTTTGTTCTTCCTTGCTGTGTGTAGACAACGAGAGCAGCCGAAAAGAGAGAGGCGAAAAGAGAGTGGGGGCAGGGGTCTCTCTGCTTTTATAAGCTCTGTTGAGTTTCGCGGGCTCCCGGCCTGACCGGAATCTCAGCCAATGAGCGTCCTTCGTGGGCGGGCTCGATGAACTTTTAGTCCAATGAACAAACAGTCTATTGTTCGGAGTCCTTTGGAAAGAAGAGTTGTCATGCAGAGATTGGCTGTTGGAGTCACATGTGATAGAGGCAAAACTCATACATACTGGAAGTTAATATTTCCCTTTATGTATTAAACTAAGATAACTTTAGTGATTAGTATAAATTATAAGCAGTGCTTCTAAATCAACATGCAGGAATAAACATTCATATAAACATTAGCATGCATATATATAAAATCACAGATTAATGCATTTCACACATATTGATTTTCCACATCAAAAACATCAGAGTCCATCTGCATTTTCATAGTTCTGAAAAGAGTGAAGGTTTAGAATTGAGTTTGTAATAATGTACTTTTAAAGTTCACTGGTTAAATCCAGCGTTTCCCAGAATTTAAAGAAATTTGTGGGTCTGTGTGGCCAGGTCTGTTGCATGTTTATGGGGGCAATAAAAGTGAAGCCGGACATTGGGGGAAATTCCTTAGGCTGGTTTTAACAAAAGAAAGGGGGATTTCAGCTGTGGCCTGGGGGAAGAAAATCCATTCCTTTGCGTTATTCCTGGATGAAACAAAAATGTCTTTAAGCAGGAGAATAATTATTGCTGAGCCAAAGTGAGATGATGCTACATTAAACATGAAAAAATAAAAGATAGAAAATAAATATACATGCAATAAAATGTAGAATATGAATGAGTAATACTAGTCAAAGCAATTTTAAATATATTAGCGAGTAGCAGATATTGTGGAGTACCACATAGTGCAGTCGGTAATGCAAAAAGAAAACAGTGAATTGACATGAGTCTGGTTGAGCTGCTGTACATAGTGCACGAGAGTCTAATAAGTCACTTAGTGTTCAGCAGTCTGATGGCAGAGGGGAAGAAGCTGTTCATGTGACGGGAGGTTTTAGTCTGAATGGACTGAAGTCTTCTATCTGAGGGGAGGGGGGCAAACAGCTATTCCATTATTGCTCCAGTTACCAGTGGGTTAAAACCATGATAAATGCCTCCAGTGCTTACATACCTCTTCTGCTTTTTTCCCCCCACATTTAAAGGCCAAATGTCACGTAACAGGGTCCTTAAAATGTCTTGAAACTAGATATAAAAGGGAACCGATCCGTTTGGGTCTTGGTGCATATGCTTCAGTAATGCCGGAACATTCGTTAATTTAAAACTGCCGCGCTTGGCCTGACGTTCCTACTCACGGCCCCTGGAATCGCCTGGGGAAGAAGGCGGAAGTGACGAAACAGATTGTACCTTAGTTTGATGCTTGGGGTATCCCGATTGATTGTTTATATGGAGACTGGAAGAGGCACCGCATATTTTTAATACATAGACAGTTTTTTTCCTTTGTTTGTGGAAGGCAATCACTATTTTTGTTCTTAGTTACCCCTCGTTACCAACGTAACAACGACCAACAATTTAATCCTTAGAAATAAATCATCTATCGTATTGCTGGATGGCACCTTAAAACGGGGCTATAAGGGACGGATGGGTAATAAGGGACACTTTTCTGGGAAATGTTTTAAATGTAATTCGTGTTGTTATTGTCAGATATTTTAAGGATTCATGGATATTTGACAATAACAACACAACTCAGCATCCTGCTCAAAATAAAAAAAAGCAGAATTCTGGATGGCGATTCCTCTCTGTTCCGGAGCCGCAGGACAGTTGAACGTGTGAGGCCATCAGCCTAATGACTTCTCACTGTAGTGAGAATAGCTCACGCTGAGCGATCTGCCCACCCCGGCCATCAGCCTAATGATTGAGTCCACACTTCTAACTGTAGTGAGAATAGCTCACGCTGAGCGATCTGCCAGCCCCCTAGCTGTGGGGGTCACACACACGACGTGTTCCTCAACACACTCACTAATTTATTTTCCCGAGTATTTTTCTTTTGGGCGTACAGAAATGGCAATACGCCTGTATTTGCTAAAATTGCATTTTCCCCGTATTAAAATACGGCGAAAACGTATCACTTGACAGGTATGCGCCTCCATTCTCATTCTGATTTGGTCAATTTCTTGACAGCAGCGGCTCTCCTCCACTGTTGGCATTGCTTGGCAACACTCACAGGTGCACCTATTGAAAAATTCAAGTACAAGAATTTGCAAATATTTTCTGAATGCATGTATACATAAATATGCTTGTTTGTTGATATTGTAAGCATAGGTTTGTTGATATTGCAATTGTGAGCTTTTATAAATTTTGTAACAATATAATATATATAATATTCAATAATGTGTTCACATCCTGTCCATATTATTTACACCATATCCACCTCATAATGCCTTGCAGAACTCATGTAAAATAAAGTGAAAAGATCCATTGCATTATTCATGTTGTCTTTGTTTATTAATAGAACTTTCAAGCCCTCCCCATGAAGTGCCATGTGCTAGAGACATAGTTTTTTCCCAGTTATTTCTAGTTATCAAACCTTGAAGCTGGCGTACAAAACAACAAGCTAGATTTCTAATTCGTCTACAGTGAGAAAGGAACATTCCTGGTTATGGCCCTATACACACGATCCTGGGGATTTTTATACAAGTCATTTTCCACAATTACTTCCATTTCATCCTTGATTTTGTTGCTACAACTGAATGAGGAAAGAAAGGGTTCTACTGTAAGCTAGCGCCCCACTGTATCGTCATAATAATGGCTTCCGAAAAATCGATATTTATGGGGCGCCCTTGACAGACCCCCTTCGGCTTCCCAATTCTGGAGACGATTAATGTCCAATTCATTGACATTTTCCACTGGTTCTGCTCTCTGGTCATCGTCGGAACTGTTGTCATCAGACAACGCATCTGATTCCGTCTCGGACGGCTCGAACCTGTAAGGTTCTATGCCTCTGTCACTGTCTGAACCACTGTCATCAGTATCTGGGGTGTCGTCTTCCCTGAATTCCAAGTCCGATTCACCAGAGGACAAAACTAAACTAATTTGTTCACAATCGCTGTCACTTTCCGTCATGATTGTCCAATGTTGATAAGTGTGAATGTGGATAGGCAGGGCAGCCAGGGTGAAATTTGTGACGTCAAAATCATGGCCGCGGTCTGGATTGGCTGTCACAAGCCAGCGAGCAAGGCAGGGCCTTCGCCTGGTGTATTTTGTGCAATTATGTAAATACAGGTGGGTGATATGGTCTCCGGTATGAATATTTGGGTTAAGCTATGTGTATTTTATCAAAATTCGTTGGCATTTGGAAAAAAAAATTACGTGACATTTGGCCTTTAAAGTACTTTAATAAGCTTATTTTTCTCTCGGACAGTGACACTAGTAGCGAGGCACTCTACCTGGGCACTTCTGAACTCCGCACGGATGACAGATGCGTTGTTCGTGTGTGTGCTTGCGGACCGTCATTGCTTCATATTTTTTTCTTAAATTTATATATTTCCTCATAGAGTGGCGGGAAAAAGTCAAGCGTGGTGGGCTGCCACCCATAAATGTTACTAGGGGAAACCCTGCGCACCGCTTGCCAAGAGTCCCCAGCGAGCTGGTCTCAGCTCACTTTGCCGGTGGACGGGGTGCTGTGCCAGAAGCCCCCAGTGAGTCTACTCGCGGCAAGAAAGCCTCCATGCGGGGCTGGTCAGAGACTCTTGCGCTTCACTGAAAATGATCATTACACAGGAACCCTGGCTCAAAGTCCCCTTCTTCCAGCTATTGGTGGGCGGGAGTATGCATGGAGCTAATTAGAATATTCATAGCTCTGCGCATACTTAAGTAGGTAGGTGGAAGATGTAAAACGCTCTTTTCAAGCAATTCAAAAGGTGCCTTCACACCAAATGCAAACGGACAGCGTAAATGCATACAAAGTCAATACAAAGAGGTGAGCACATGCAAATTTGCACGTTCACGTCTGAGGGATAGTGCTAGCTTTGATATTCTGCTGTCATCAGAGTAAAAGTATCAACATTGGCGAGTAAACTAGTTTGGTGGCGCTGTCATGGCGACAGGTGCTGAGCGTATTGTCGAGCGTCCGTGGAGTTGAGAGACAAAGCATGCTGAGTGATTTTCTGTGTTATTTCTGAGTTATTTAAAAAGAGACTTAAATGATAATGAAGGTTGCAGTTACGTTTGAAGCTTGATCATGTGGAGACTCCTGTTCCTTTTGCTGCTGCTGGTCTGGGCTAGCGGTTTGGTGCTAAAGCTAACCAGAAGACAAGGCGATGACATTCTGCGCTACTCTTGAGAGGATTTGCTATCACTGATTGCGAACCTTATTGCGTGGGTTTACTCCGGGATTTCTCCGGTTTCCTCCCGCATACCAAAAACATGTAGGTTTAGGGCGCTCGCGCACGCAGCGACCGGCAGCCAGTGGCTTGTCACCAGACTGCAAACCAAATCTACCGACGGGTACAAATAAGTCACAAAAAAAAAAAATCCCTACAGAACGGAGAGTACTGCGCACCAAATCTGGACATCCCAAAGCAACTTTGTGGATGGAATAGCGGTCAGAGATGAAAGACGTCAACAAGAAAAAGGGGTAAGAGAGGGGGAGTTAAGCAAACACTGAAACGTCTTTCTGGTACACGGAAGTGTCTGCCACTCCCCTCAATCATTCTTTCTAATGTCCGCTCTCTGCAGAATAAACTGGATGAGCTGCATGCAGATATTGTCAGTGGGCATACAAGGAGGCAAGTTTGATCTGCCTCATGGAAACCTGGCTCGATAACACGATTGCGGACTCAGAACTGTCCTTAGATGGATTCAGATGTCCATTCAGATTGAATCAGGGCACTGTTGGGAGCCGGAAGAAGCATGGGGGTGGACTCTGTGTGTATGTAAAGGATAACTGGAGTAGAACCGCAAGTGTGACAGACTCCTGTTGTACACCTGATCTAGAGCTGCTGGCACTTTCATTCAGACCCAAGTCCCTCCCCCGGGTGTTACCATCAGGTAACATCAGGCATGCATTTGAATCTGTAGCTGCCTATGTGCATCAGATTGAATGTGCTTCTCCAGATTCCCCTGTTATCACTTTAGGGAACTTTAATGGCTGCAGGTTAAATAAGACACTTCCACATTATCAGCAGTATGTTACATGTGCCACCAGAGGAGTTAAAATTATGGATCTCTGCTATGGAAATCTAAAGTATGCATATAAAGCATATTAAAAAAAACACCTCTCAGCACTGCGGATCACAACGTTGTCCACCTCATTCCTGCATGTCATACAAAACTTCAAAGGGAGGGCGTGGCTAAAAGGACAGTGAAAAAGGGGGATGACAGGGCAGTAGAGAAATTAGAGGGCTGCTTTGACTGCATGAACTGGAATGTGTTAACTGCAGGATGCAGTCTGGAGGAGGCCACTGATGTGGTTAGTCACTATATCATCTTAAGCGAGGAGATGATCGTCCCTACAAAAATACTAAAGGTGTTCTCCAACAACAAGCCTTGGCTCACTAAAGCCCGCATAATGACACTGAATGAGAAGAAAATAGCATTTCAGTCTGGAAACAAACTGCAGTCTGAACTTATTCAACATAAATTGAACAAACAAATTTGGAAAAAGACTATATAAAGAGAAGGTTGAGAAGCTCGTCAGGGAGGGTAAAGACAAGGATGCATGGCGAGGCATTAAAACACTGGCTGGGTTGCCCAGTCACAACCAGGCGACCTCTAAAATAGCAACAGAAGTGTGTGTCAACATGGCAAAGGACCTTAACCAGTTCTACTGCAGGTTTGACCTACTGTATGTGACTATACAAGGGAGGGAGAAGACTTGATGGCTGAGCTCATTAGAGACAATCAGAAAACCTAATTTGGAGCTGCAGCCACTACAGAGAATTCAACCAAATAAAGCACCTGGACCGAGTAAGATCTATGATTGCTTCTTCTCTATCCCCTCACCCCCCAGCCAGTCGCAGCAGATGACTGCCCCTCCCTGAGCCTGGTTCTGCTGGAGGTTTCTTCCTGTTAAAAGGGAGTTTTTCCTCCACCGTCGCCAAGCGCTCGCTCACAGGGGATCACCTGATTGCTGGGGTTTTTCTGCAACTGGGGGGGTTTCCCCTACAGTTGAAAGTGCTATGAGATGACTGTTGTTGTGAAATGGTGCTATATAAATAAAGTTGAATTGAATTGTTGAAGGAGTGCTGCAGCCAGTTAGCCGAGATTCTTTACATGCTCTTTAACCAATCTCTAGCTGAACATACAGTCCCCATCTCTCTGGAAATCCCCAATAATCTGTCCGGTAGTGAAAAAGAGTAATCCTACATGCGATAATAACTACCGATCTGTGGCTTTAACATCCTTGGCGATGTAGAGTTTTGAGAGACTCATTTTATCACAGCTTCAGGAACAGGTCAATATGCAGTCTGACCCTCTTCAGTTCGCTTTCAAACGTAACAGAGAAGTCGATGATGCCCTCCTTACTCTTCTGCATAGAACCTATACCCACCTGGAGAAGTCCAAATCTTTCATCAGACTGTTTTTTGTGGATTTCTCAAGTGCCTTTAATACTGTGGAGCCTCACCTGTTTTGACGTAAGATGCTTCACATTGACATTGATTCACACCTGATCCTCTGGATGCTGTCGTTTTTAACTGATAGACTCCAGAGGGTTAGAGTCAATGGGAACCTCAGTTCCCTCAGAATAACAAACACAGGAGTTGCACAAGGGTCTGTTATTTCACTGGTATTGCACACAATATATACTGATGACTGCAGAAGTATTAATCCAGGCATAACATATATTAAATACTCTTGACACTGTGATCATGGATACCACCAACTTGGAGGGACAGTTACAGACTGAGATGGATATGTTTATAGAGTGGTCCAGGAGGAATTGTCTTGATTTGAACATTTCCAAAACCAAAGAATTGGTGATTGACTTTCGCAAGGAACCTCCTAACATCCCTACTCTGTTAATTTATTTATTTAGCGAATGCAAAGTCCTCAAGCCAAGCAGTTGCCTCCTGGTTTGCTGTATGGAGGGTGTGTAATCCTCCTTCCAGTCTTTGGAGCGGGCAAGCCTCTGGTGTGTTCCATTGTTTGCTCCTCTCCACATGCGCACAGTGGGCTAGGGCTACTGGCCCATCTGTGAAGGCTGGCCAAGCAGGGGCCATGTCCAGTCCTGAAGCGATTGAGTGTAGACCACGGTCTCCTTGGGAGGTTGGTGCCCGGGACCTGTTGGTTGGGGTTTGTCACCAGGTGTTTGTTTGGGACCTCCTTGGTCTCCCATTCCTCTTGCCAAGCTGTCTGGATGGCGAAGTCAGCTGGGGGAGGGTTTTTCCAAATCGGCCGTCTAGATGGAAGTCGGGCAGTGGGTGGGGTGTAGATATCTGCATGGATTGGTAAGTGAGGAGAATCTTTGGCTTTTTGAAGCGTCCTTTGAGTTAGTGCTACTTGCCAGATGTGTGGGGGGGCTATGTTTGACAGTACAGGGAGCCAGGGGAGTGGTGTTGAGCGGATTGTCCCAGTTATGGTTCTCATGGTTGTGTTGAGCTGTGTGTCTATGTGGTGTGTGTAGGATGACCTGAACCAGACAGGGACACAATATTCTGCTACAGAGTATGAAAGGGCCAGTGCTGAGGTGCGCAGAGTGGAGGCTGCCGCCCCCCATTTTACACCAGCGAGCTTGCAGAACAGGTTGTTTCGTGCCTTCACCTTAGCAGCCATCCCTTTTAAATGTTCCTTGAAGGATAGGGTCCTGTCAAGGGTCACTCCAAGGTAGGTTGGATTCGAGGCATGCTTAAGCTTGAGTCTGCTCAGGTGGACGTTTAGTCCTCTGGCAGCTTTTACATTGTGGAGATGGAATACACTGGAGACGGTTTTTGCTGGGCTTGGTTTTAGGTGCCAGGTTTTGCAGAACTGGCCCAGTTTGGCAAGATCTTCCGTGAGCACCCGTTCCATTGGCTCAAAGTCTGGTGCTTGGAGTGCCAAACAGATGTCGTCTGCATAGATGAATTTGCGGGATTTTGTAGTGGGCAGGTCGTTTATATAGAGGTTGAACAGGGTTGGAGCTAGAACTGACCCTTGTGGGAGTCCGTTTTTCTGCGTTCTCCATGCGCTTGTGTTCTGACCGAGGTGGACTCTGAACCTTCGATTGGTCAGCAGGGTTTTTATAATTGCTGTTGCCCAGGCAAGGATCGCCTTTGTAAGTTTCAGGAGGAGGCCTTTGTGCCAGACCGTGTCATAGGCGGCTATAAGATCGAGAAACACAGCCCCTGTCATCAGTCTGCTCTCGAAGCCATTTTCGATGAAGGTTGTTAGGGCCAGTACTTGTTCTCCTGTGCTGCGGTCCTTGCGGAAACCTGCTTGATCCACACTTAGAATTTCCTCTATTCCTGGGGAAATACGTTGCAGTATTAGGCGCTCCATGATTTTATAAGGAACGCTGAGTAGGGAGATTGGGCAGTAGCTTGCTGGTAGTTTGTGGTCTTTGCCAGGTTTTGGTATGGCAATGACCTTTGCTGTCCGCCATTTCTTTGGGATCGAGTTTGTTTGTATGATCCTTGTGTAGAGTTGTGTCAACCAGGTTAGGGCTTGGGGGCCAAGATTTTTCATGAATTCTGGGAAGATGTTGTCGTATCCTGCTGCCTTTCCACATTTCAGGCCCTGTAGGACTTTCTCCAGTTCAGCAGCCTCGAAGGGTTCAGGATTCGTTTCCTCTACGGGCATTTTTTGATGTTTTTTTTAGCTCAGTTGTAACTGCTCTTCTGGTGTCTTTGTCTTGGGGTGCTTTGGCGATGGTCAGTAGGTGGGATGCAACTTGGTTGGGTGTGACAGATGCTCGGCTTTGGCTAGGGGGCTTCTGTGCAGCTCCTAGGCGACGGATGAGGCTCCAACATTTCCTGCTAGAGTGGGTAAAGCTCCGGTCAGCAACTGTCTCCTCCCATTTCTTTCGCTGGGCTGTACTTAGCGATTCAATGAGATGGTCTGCTATCTCTGGGTCCCCTGATGTTTGATAGGATTGTAGGAGGACAGCGCTTTCTCCATCCAGGCATGGGACATAGAGGGGTCGGTAGCCTCGTGGAATTGCAGTGTGAGCAGCCTTGAAGATTGCGCTGCAGAAGTGGTTGTATGCTTCACCTACAGTGATGGTGTGGAGTGGGATGGTAACAGCACTCCGATCCAGGGTTTCACTGAATTTCTTCCAGTGGGCTTTACGGAAGTTCCAGCGCATCTTCCTTGGGCTGTTTATGACTGGAAGTTGTAGGCCGATGTGTACAAGCAGGGGCCGGTGTTGGCTGTGTGGAAAATCGTCAAGAATGACGATCTGTGTAGGATATGGCATCCCATTCAAAGAGCTGACCCAGCACAGGTCAGGAGAATAGTCCTTCTTCCACCTAGCAGAGTGGAAGGTTCCTCTTTGTTTGGGGTCGTGTATCAGAGCGAGATCATTTCTAGATGCCCAGTCTGAAAGTACCTCCCCGTCACTATCCACTGCTGGGTACCCCCAGTCAGGGTGATGGCTGTTAAAGTCCCCCACATAGATGGCAGGGTGGGGTAGGGTGGGTAAGACCTGCAGATCCCAGTTGGCACTAGGGGGCTTGTACACATTGACAGTATGGAAGCCACCAATGGTTATGGTGTCTGAGAAATGTGTTGTTGTCAGGTGGTTTACTTCAACTATGTCAGAACGCACATAGGTGGCACGTCCATGTTTGGCATGTGGAACATAGCATAGGAGGTCAAAGCCATTGATGGTGTAGCGGCCAGCTTCCTCTGTGCCAATATGAGTCTCTTGGAGGCAGATTACATCAATCGAGTGTTGGAAGGCGAGGACTTCGATAAGGCTTCGCTTGGCTGCAGATAGGCCTTCAACGTTTAGTTGTAGTATGCGAAGGGCAGGTCCTACTGCAAGGTGCTCTCGGGGCTGTTTGCTTTCAGCTTTGGGACTGTGACTAGGATTCTTCTTTGACTTGGCACTGAGGCGTCGTCTCTTCGAATTTGGTCTGCTGGTAGGATCATTAGCTTCCCCGGGCAAGCCCGGGTACTGGCGGAGGGTGCAACGAGAACGCTGATCCATTGCTCTCCACCCTGTTAATTAATAATGAGGAAATTGACAAGGTTGAGACATAAAAATATTTAGGAACAACAGTTGACCACAAACTCACCTTTCAGCCGAACTGTCAAAACTATTTTCTGCAAATGTCAGCAGCGTCTCTTCTTTCTTAGGAAAATTTGTAGATTCAAAGTTCACCATTCTGTACTGTCTGCTTTTTACAAGTGCTTTATTCAATCAGTTTTAACCTTTAAAGGTGAACTGAAGTGAACGGCATTGAACGGCACTGGGTGATAGTACATACAATTATAAAGATAATTTATCATTGGCACCCCCTCCACCAATCCCGGAATCTTGGAGAAAATCGCGATTTTGAATTTCCCGCCCTGAAAAATCCTACGAATCCGCCGATTATCCGGAAGTGCAGTCGGAGTTCCGCGTGACGTCACGAATGGGACACAGTCCTCCATGTTTACCATTGCGAGCACGTCGACACTGGTTGTTTTTGGTGCATTTTGTCGTGATAGTCGACTACAAAACACTTCCAACACCTGGGAAGATCTGTTCAGTGGCCAAGGAAAGCTGTCATGGCGACGAAAGAAAAGAAAGGGGGAGGAAAAGCTGCACGGTGGCGCAGTGGTTTAGCACTGTGGCGCAGTGGTTTAGCACTGTGGCAGCACAGTTTTCCCTCGGCCGGGGGATCACGGGGATCATGAGATCGTGGGTTTGATCCCAGCCCCCGACCAACAGTGAGCTGTGTGGAGTTTGCATGTTCTCCCCGTGTTGCGTGGGTTTTCTCCGGGATTTCTCCGGTTTCCTCCCGCATACCAAAAACATGTAGGTTTAGGGCGCTCGCGCACGCAGCGATCGGCAGCTGGTGGCTTGTCACCAGACTGCAAACCGAATCTACCTACGGGTACAAATAAGTAACAAAAAAAAAAAAAAAAAAAAAAGCGACCGGGAAGCGATGCATTGCATGGTCACCAGCTGGTCACTGCACTGATTGCATCAGACCATTGGCACCACCCTCGGACCGCATTGTCCCTTTTCTACTGGAATTATTGTTATTGAAACACAAAAATCGTCTGCAGTCCAGACTTAATTTTCCTTATCCTGACACCCCAAGCATGCCAAAGTAGAGAAGTAAAGACTCACCATTCTGTATTCAATAAGCGACTCTCCTCCCCATCACTGCTGCGGTCTGACTCTTGAGTCGGTGCCGGAATCCCCCGACAATTCTGGCTCGAATCTGTACGGTTCGATGCCTCCCTCGCTCTCTTCCTGTTGACTTGACACTCCTGCATCCTCCTCTGTCTCGTCACCGATCTTGAATGCCTCTTCACTCTGAAAACTCTGGTGTTCTTGACTGCTGGAACTGCTATCATCTGCCATTGTTGTTTTGATATGGGTCACACTCGTGACGTCACGCAGTGTCGTCTGCACTACTTCCGGTTTGTTTGGCACTGCCAGCCAGAGGCAAAAGTTTATCGGCTTATAGCTTGGCCATTGCACGGCCTAAAAATTTCTTTTATGTGTTGAAAAATACAATAGGTAATAAGGAATTAATCCGCTATTCTACTTTTTGCGCAAAAAGGTGGTTTCAGTTCTACTTTAATGTTACTGCTTGGTTTGGATCATTGTGTAATATTCACTGTAAACCATTCCACAAGATTATATCACTGAGCAGTAAAATAATTGGACAACAGCAGGAACCCCTGATTGGCATCTAAAACAGAAAGACAAAATCGAAAGGTGCTCTAATAGCTTCAGACACCACACATGTGCTACACAGTCAGTATAATCTCTTGCCTTCAGGTCAGAGATACAGATCACTTGTCTTCAGGACTAAGAGAGCCATGGCAAGCTTTGTGCCTACATCTGTTAGACTTTTGAATGGATGAGGAGCTTTTAACTTTTTTAACTTTTAGGTTTGAGTTTACTGCTACTGTATATAGAGGATGTGTATGTATGTAAGATTGATGGGGGGGTGTTTGTGGTATATGGAGAATGTGTGCTATGTGGGTGTGATGTTTAATGGAACGGGTGTCTCGGATTGTCTGATGCTCATGCACAAATGAAGTTCCTAATGGATAAATAGATATTTGATTTTGAAAATGAGACTGCCACTCACTTGCAGACGGAAGGACCAGAGCTCCTCAGCTGAATCAGGATGTCAGAAGTTATGTACCCACGGATTCCTGCCACGGACGTGCTAACAAGGCTAGCAGGCTAGCAGTGTAAACAACCATCATCTTGTGAAGTTTTGGAGGCAGGGACAGCTTTTTCAGGTGAGACCCCTTGGATAATGTAAACCTCAGCATGACGTTATTTGGGGGATTTCCACAGCAGGTTGAACACAGCTGCAGAAGTTACAAAGGCAACTTCGCCTGTCTGCAACTCACTCAGACAGTGAATTCATGTCTGTTCGCGTGTTTACATTGAGTTAAAATGTAATCGGGCCATGTGAAAAATTCACCTGTTCGCATTTGGTGTGAAGGCACCTTAAGGCAATGAAAATTGTTTTGTGTATAAAAAGCCACAATATACTATATTGGGCAATACACATTTATTTTTGATGGTGTTTTTGGTTGTTTTTTGAGCTGCCGGAGTGTGAATTTAAAAGTAAAACTCTGGAAAAAATTAAATTTTTTTTCTGTCATTAACATGTCTGTGACATGTTTTTTGTGACTTACAAGACATATCATTCCTCCTACAGGCCAAAAACATGCAAGTTAGGTTAACTGGAGACTCTAAAGTGGCCCTAGGTGTGAATGTGTGCATGAATGGTGAACGGATTGGTGCTGTACCATGGCTGCCTCATCCATCCAGGTGGATGCCCTAAATTTCCCTCTGGAAATCAATAAAGTATACACTATGTATATATACTGTATACATAAAATCAAGTGGAAAATCTCACCACAGTTCCAAGTTTGGTTTTGTTTTTGTTTTTTTTTTTGTTTTGTTTTTTTTTTTTTTGCCTTGAATTTACAGTTTGGTAACGCCCTGCCGAAATGGGCCAGTTTGGACAGACTATTTGTAGCTACGTAAGCATTCCTGCTTAGCCTGGTAGGTTTTAATTAGGAATGAGTCAATACCACCTTTTTAAGTCCGATACCAATACTGTGACTTTGCGTTTTGGCCGATACCGATCCAAACCCAATACCGACTCTTATTTAAAACAACAAAAGTACAGAACATACTTTGGTAATGACTGGTTGCATTTTGCACACATATAAAAACATAAATCTAAAATTCAAAGAATATATTACAAATTTGACTCAGTTCAGCAATGCTGCTGCTTTTTTATTTTAAACTTTGCAAGATTGGCAGCATTTCACTGGTCAGCACTATGTAAACATGCATTCTGAAGTTTTAAGTGCAAGTTTATGCAGAACTTTAAAGCTGAGTTTGGGCTGGACGATATGAAAAAATTCCAGTCATGATAAATTTTTCCCATTTTGATCAATATATATATATTGCAATATGAATCAAATCACTATTTCTATCAAGCTTAAAGGTTCCTTTTTACTCCTGAGATGTGAAGCTGTAACAAGATTAATCAATTAATTAATTAATAGTGTAGAACATTATACAACAGTATTTCAAATAATTATAAAACAAAATAATTATAAAATATAAATATTTTATAATATTCTGCTCATCAACTTACCGATAGCTGAGTGAAGTACATGCCCAAATGTAGCAGCCGTTACAGTACAGCTGTCATCCATGTGAAATTAGGTCTCCCCAGTGCAAATGCGGAGAAGGATGATTGCAGCCAAACAACACCGGTTAGCTATTTGGATTAAACAATGAACATGTCCAAATGGGACACAAAACGCCAAAGTTATTAAATTAAATTTCAAGGAATATATTACAATGGGGGGGCAGCACGGTGGGGGAGTGGTTAGCACTGCGGCAGCACAGCAACTCAACCTTGGCCGGGGGATCCTGGGTTCTTATCCCAGCCCCCGACCAACAGTGATCTGTGTGGAGTTTGCATGTTCTCCCCGTGTCTGTGTGGGTTTACTCCAGGATTTCTCCAGTTTCCTCCCACATGCCAAAAACATGCAAGTTAGGTTAATTGGCATCAAACTGGGGATTCTAAATTGTCCTTAGATATGACTGTGAGAGTGAATGGTTGTCTGTCTCTCTGTGTTGGCCCTGTGATTGACTGGTGATCTGTCCAGGGTGTACCCTGCCTCTCACCCAAAGATGCTGGGATAGGCTCCAGCCCCCCAAGACCCGAAAAGGATTAAGCGGAAGAAGATGGATGGATGGATATTACAGTGGGTCTGGAATATTTGTAAATGTGTCCGTTAATTGACTTGATGTCACTTGATCCCATTAGATATAATTTAATGTGCTATTTGGACATTTTGTGTAAAGCTAGTTACTACAAGAATGGCTTTGTTATTAAATATTAGAATAAAAATCATTTAATTGATTTTTGGTGTCCCATAAAAATGATTTAATTTATTATTTGGAAGTTTTCTAGGGGGTTGGGATCACGGGAGTCCCATTCACTGTTTATTACAACCCTGCTCAATCGGATGGCACTGCTTCAGCTGGTAAAAAAAGATTTGTAGTGTTACCTGGTTTTGTGGGAGTGTGCTTGACAGTTTGCAGTGTACGCTAAGCTGCTTCTTGTCAGACTTTAAATAGCCAAAATATCTCTACATTACTGAATTCCTTGGACTGTTTTTTCTTCAACAATCTCCTCGTCTATTGAGCATTGGTTGGCGTGTGTTTTGGTGACTTCTTTGGTAAAACTGTCACTGGACTTTTCATTTATGTTTTCTGTTGTCTCCTACACGGCTGTGGTAGCCCAAACTTTAGCAGGTGTGCTAGGCTAAGCCCCGGCTACTGCTGGTTGTACGTGCCTACGCACGCTGTTGTGTGCGTCAATCGAACGTGACTTCCAGGCACGATTGGTTTGGTGCCCTGTATTCTCATTTTCATTCTCTGTCAAAACACAGAACGAATGAGTTATATCGAAGTTCTTTCAAATGGTTCAAGAAAAAGTTATTTTGTTGTAATTGTCATTATCGTTTTATCGCCCCAGCCCTAAGCTGAGTATTTAAACATTCAGATGAAATTCAAAGTACCACTTTGTGCATGAGGTAAAAAATGCTGTAGATCTGAAAATAAAGGAACTGACCCTTTAAGTTGTATTGTTGTCATCCATTATTATTATTATTATAAGTATTCTCCTGGTCCTCTGTTTATTTAGTAGTGTTTCTCATATTATTCTCTGTCCAGCCTTAGTTTTTAGGTTTGCTCTTATTTTGAAGTCATTCTTGTTCCATTTCTTGTAGCCTTGTTCTTGTCGTCCTGCTTTCCAGTTCACCGTTATAATTTGCTATTTGGGTGTTTTTTTGGGGGGGGGGTCCAGTGCACTATATCAGGGGTATCCGACTTTCAAGCGCTCTCTCTTTTTCTGTAATTTGCAGATGTCAGTTTCGTTTTTATAATATGCAAGGGAACATAAGAGTTTCAGACTTGCATTGCAATTTTAAAAAAAAAATCATTGATTTTGCCATTAGAATCGAAACTATTGGTTGTGTCCCCTCATTTTTCCCAGTTTTTGTGTGACATGAAAATCGCATCGATTTCAAAGTACTGTAAAGTGATCTCTGAGTAACTCTAAATTCAAAATAAAACATTCCCCAATGTGATCGGATCTATGGTTTTTGTACGGCGACCCCTGCAAATTTACTCGTACGACGTAAATTTCCGTGTCCCCGAATTTACGCAGCAACATGCAAGTTATTTGGTAAAGTAACCAGAAAACAGGAAGTGCTGATGCTTTTCACCTTGCACCTTTCAAATCCCAAACCATACACGTAAAAAGGAGATCAGTCTTTGTGAAGCTCAGATGTAGAATATTTCAATAAAATCTCAAACATTTATGACACATCGAATATGGTGTCCTTTAAAAAATTTACGTCTTTGGTCTTGGTCGGCCGCGCGCAGCCCCGTCTGGCGAGGTGACCGCCCTGGGAAAGCACTTTTATTTTCTCTACCCCGGATGTGCTCAACCCATGTGGAGAGGATTAACCGTGGTCACTTTATATTGAAGTTATCGAAGGTCCAAACTTCCGTGTCCCGCATTTACGTCTTTTGTGATTTTACGTCTTATCCAACAAACAGGGAGAATTTGAAGGTATGTATACACGTTATCACATCTTAATATGTCATGAAAATGTAGCTGTTGATGAGTTTTGATGCGTGAGAAATACTGGAAGTGTTGAAGTTGTTTCGTGTAAAACGTGTGCCATTGCAAAGTGCATTGGCACACGGGGAAACAAAAGCCCGAGTGTCCCGTTTATGTCTCCATTTACAAGTAGTTGAAGTGAGCGCTCATCCTCAAGAGTTCCTGAACGCAAATGCCGTTACGAAAATAGTTAATAGTTTCATAAACCTGACACAATTGGATAGTGATTAGTCAATTTCATGTGCAGATTTGATCAATTTTAAATTTTGCCACCAATGTCACACATTGGACCCCTAATAAATAAAAACACCCATTTATGTTTCTGTCACCTACTGTACCTCTCATCAACTGTAACTCCTCCGAAAGGTAAGCCCATTAGTTAGGCCTTTGTTCCTGTTGATTTCCAGCTCCCATCTGGTTTACTTTCATTTTTGTTCTTTCTTTTTTTTTTTCCCCACAATATTTTTATTGAACTTTTTTTTTTTCCAAACATAACACAAACAATCAAACACTAACACTAAAGTAATTAAAAAAAAGTACTAAAAACACCAACAACCACTAACAAAGGCAGGTCTTCAACAATGCTCCTCTGTTTAGTCTAGGTAATCCATTACATAAGTATGCATATTATACATTCACCAGTTTGGAATTTACAAGGTCCACACACATCATTCACCTTCTTCTTCAAAAGTTATGTTTAAATTCTTTACATAATCAATGAAAGGTCTCCATATATTCTCAAACACAATTTCCTTTGATTTCAGTATGTATGTTATTCTTTCTAGTGGAAGGTTTGTTAACATCTGTCTTAACCACTGAATCACATCTGGTCTATGAGTCTTTTTCCACAATAGTGCAATACATTTTTTGGCGTTAAGCAAACTGAGGTCTATGAATGCTCTTTCACTCTTATTAAAGGCCAAATGTCACGTAACAGGGTACTTTAAATATCTTGAAACTAGATATAAAAGGGAACCGATCCGTTCGGGTCTTGGTGCATATGCTTCAGTAACAACGGAATATTCGTTAATTTAAAACTGCCGCGCTTGGCCTGACACGGCCCCTGGAATCGCCTGGGGAAGAAGGCGGAAGTGACGAAATCGATTGTACCCTAGTTTGATGCTTGGGGTATTTCAATTGATTGTTTATATGGAGACTGGAAGGTTGAAGTGAGCAACAAGAAAGAAAAAATTGGATATTTCACCCATACCTTAAAACGGGACTATCAGGGACAGCTGGGTAATAAGGGACACTTCTCTGGGAAATGTTTTCATACCTGTCAAGTGAGACGTTTTCGCCGTACTTCAACACCGTAAAAAGCGGCTGTAAGGAACGGCGGAGCAACAAGGCACACCTCTCTGGGATCTCTGTCTGTTCCGCAACCGCTGCACAGCTCAACATGTTAAACCATTGTCCTAATGACTTCTCATTGTAGTGAGAACAGCTCAAGCTGAGCGATCAGCCCGCCCAGACAATTAAACTAATGAGTGACTCCACACTTCTCATGGTAGTGCGAATAGCTCACGCTGAGCGATCTGCCAGCACCAGCTGTGGCTGATCACACACACGAGTGCTCCGCAAAACACTCAATTTTTTTTCCAGTATATTTTTCCTTTTGGGCGTACAGAAATGGCAATACGCCCGTTTTTGCTAAAATTGCATTTTCCCCGCATTTTCCTTAAAATATTTGACAATAACAACACGAACTACATTTAAAACATTTCCCAGAAAAGTGTCCACCACCACTCCGCCCACCAAAATACGGCGAAAACGTCTCCCTTGACAGGTATGCGCCTCCATTTTCATATTGATCTGGTCAATTTCTTGACAGCAGCGGCTCTCCTCCACTGTAATAATAATGGCTTCCGAAAAATCAATATTTATGGGGCGCCCTCGACAGACCCCCTTCGGCTTCGCAATTCTGGAGGCGATTAATGTCCAGTTCAGTGACATTTTCCACTGGTTCTGCTCTCTGGTCATTGTTGGAACTGTTGTCATCAGACAAAGCATCTGATTCCGTCTCGGACGGCTCGAACCGGTAAGGTTCTATGCCTCTGTCACTGTCTGAACCACTGACAAAAAAAAAGACAATACTAAACTAATTTGTTCACAATCGCTGTCACTTTCCGTCATGATTGTCCAATGTTGATAAGTGTGAATGTGGATAGGCAGGGCAGCCAGGGTACAACTGGTGATGTCAAAAACATGGGCGTGGTCTGGACTGGCTGTCACAAGCCAGCAAGCAAGGTGGGGCCTTCACCTGGTGTATTTTGTGCAATTATGTAAATACAGGTGGGTGATATGGTCTCCGGTATGAATATTTGGTTTAAGCTGTGTGTATTTTATCTAAATTCGTTGTCATTTAGAAAAAAAAATTACGTGACATTTGGCCTTTAAAGTTATGCTTTTCTGGATACAGACCCAACAAAAACAATTTAGGATTCAATATGATTTGTTTTGAAATTATTTTTTCAATTGTTACCCTCACCTCTTCCCAAAACATTCTAATTTTTCTACATTCCCATAAACAATTCAATTCAATTCAACTTTATTTATATAGCGCCATTTCACAACAACAGTCATCTCATAGCACTATGAACTGTAGGGGGAACCCCCACAGTTGCAGAAAGACCCCAGCAAATCAGGCGATCCCCTGTGAGCAAGCACTTGGCGACGGTGGAGAGGAAAAACTCCCTTTTAACAGGAAGAAACCTCCAGCAGAACCAGGCTCAGGGAGGGGCAGTCATCTGCTGCGACTGGCTGGGGGGTGAGGGGATAGAGAAGAAGAAAAGAACAGACATGTAGAGAGCAAACAGCACGATGGGGACTCAATCTATGGGAGAGAACAAACAAATGTTAATGACCAGCAAAAAAAAAATGTTTCATAGAGAGTGAGGAAAGGAGTGAGGCCCAGTGCATTACTGGAGGTCCCCCGGCTGACTAAACCTATTAGCAGCATAACTAAGGGAGGGTTCAGAAACACATGATCCCTCCCTAATTGTAGGCTATATCAAAAAGGTAGGTTTTAGCCCTATTCTTAAAAACAGAGATCGAGTCTGACTCCCGAATCCAGATTGGCAGCTGATTCCACAGGAGAGGAGCTTGATAACTGAAGGCTCTGCCTCCCATTGTACTTTTGGAGATTCTAGGTATTACAAGTAATCCTGCATTTTGGGAGCGTAGTGCTCTGTTAGGATAACACGGTAGTATCAGATCTTTTAAATAAAAAGGAGCCTGATTGTTTAGAGCTTTGTAAGTAAGAAGAAGGATTTTAAACTTAATTCTAAACTCTATGGGAAGCCAATGAAGGGAGGCCAGAACCGGAGAGATATGATCTCTCTTTCTAGTACCTGTTAAAACTGTTGCTGCAGCATTTTGGATCAGCTGAAGACTTTTTAAAGATGTTTTAGGACAGCCTGATAATAAAGAATTACAATAATCTAATCTCGAGCTAACAAAAGCATGGATCAGTTTCTCAGCATCACTCTGAGACAAGATGCTCCTAATCTTGGCAATATTACGTAAATGATAGAAGGCAGTAAATTTAATATGTGAATTGAAGGACAAATCCTGATCAAAAATAACTCCAAGGTTCCTCACAGAGCTATTAAGAGAAAGAGTAACCGCATCTAAACTGAAAGTTTGATTTAGAAAGGAATTTCTAAGGTTTTTTGGACCAACAAGAATGACTTCAGTCTTATCTAAATTTAATAGCAGGAAATTACAAGTCATCCAAGCTTTGATTTCCTTAAGACAGGCTTCTAACTTGGCTAATTGATTACTATCATCTGGCTTCATTGACGGGTATAATTGTGTGTCATCAGCATAACAATGAAAATGTATACAGTGCTTTCTAATAATGTTGCCTAACGGAAGCATATATAAACTAAAAAGAGTAGGGCCTAGCACAGATCCCTGTGGAACTCCATGACTAAGCTTTGAGTTGAAAGAAAACTCATTATTTACATGAACAAACTGGAACCTATCAGATAAATAAGATCTAAACCACTGCAACGAAGTTCCATTAAGTCCAACATAGTGTTCTAATCTATCAAGTAGAATATTATGATCGATAGTATCAAAAGCTGCACTAAGGTCTAAAAGGACAAGTACAGAAACCAGTCCATTATCAGATGCAATGAGGAGGTTGTTAGTGACCTTTGCTAAGGCTGTTTCAGTACTATGATGGATTCTAAACCCAGATTGAAACTCTAAAAGTAAACCATTTCCCTGCAGGTGGTCAAATAATTGCGTAGCAACAACTCTTTCTAAGATTTTTGAAATGAAAGGGAGATTAGAGATTGGTCTATAGTTAGCTAAAGCTCCTGGATCTAGCGTTGGCTTTTTGAGTAAGGGTTTAATTACAGCCGTTTTAAAAGCCTGCGGTACATGGCCTAAAGTTAATGAAGAATTGATTATATGAAGAATAAGGCTACCAATAAGTGGGAAGACTTCCTTAAATAACCTGGTAGGAATAGGGTCTAAAAGACAAGTTGAAGGTTTGGATGAGGAAACTATTTTGTCTAACTCACAAAGGTCGATTGGAGTAAACTCATCAAGACAGACATCAATAGAAGGAGTTGTAGTAGTTACAGTATTTAAGTTAACTGTGGGAAGAATCTGATTGATTTTATCTCTGATGGATGAAATTTTATTATTGAAAAAGTTCATAAAGTCCTGACTAGTAAGCTCTAAGGGAATGCTAGGATTGACAGAGTCCTGACTCTTTGTCAACCTGGCTGCAGTACTGAAAAGAAACCTGGGATTATTCTTGTTCTCTTCTATTAATGCAGAGTAATAACTCGTTCTAGCTTTTCTAAGAGATTTTTTATAAATTAAAAGATGATTTCTCCAAGCTAAATAGATTTCATCTAAATTAGTGGAGCGCCATTTTCTTTCTAATTGACGAGTCTTCTGTTTTAAGCTACGAGTTTCTGTGTTGAACCAAAGAGTTAGAAATCTCTGATTAGACTTTTTCTTTTTTAAGGGGGCCACCAAGTCTAGAGCCTGATGCAGAGAAGCTGAAACACTATCCACCATGTTATCAATTACAGAAGGAGCAAGCTGTCTATAGCTTATTTCCGTTGTGTTGACACATGGCATAGAGGAAACAATCTGTAACAATGAAATAGGGTTCCTTTACTTTCCATACATTTTGTGCACGTATCTGGTATGTTTTTGTTATATCTATTTAACTCCACCGGTGTAACATACATCCGCATTAACCATTTAAAATGTATCAATTTAAGACATACATTTATTGATTTGGTTTGAGCTTCTGTACAAGCCAATTCCCATTGTTCCTCTGAAATTTCAGTTTGCAGGTCTTCTTTCCAATAATTCAGTCTTTTCTGTGAGTTCTCACTTGAGGATAATGTCAATGAGTTATGAAACTCTGAAATAATACCCTTTCTCTTACTATCTTTCGTCAAGATTTTTTCCAAGGATGAATAAGTAGGTCGGATGAGAGCATTATTTTGATTTGATCGAATAAAGTTCCTAAGCTGAAGATATTTAAAAAAATGTGTTCTATTAAGATTAAATTTGATCCTCAGTTCTTTCTAAAGACATTATGTTATCTGAACATGACAAATATAAGTCTTGAATCTTTTGAATCCCTTTTAAATTCCATACTTTAAATACAGCATCCGCTCTCCCTGGTTTAAAATATTGATTACCCCATATTGGGCTAAATTGTGACAATAAGTGTGGTTCTTTTAAGTATTTTTTGGTTTCACACCATATTTTGATCATATGCTTTACAAATGGATTTTTAACTTGTTGCTGTAATTTTTTAGCCGGGGCTGAGTATATGAATATGGGAAGAGGTAAAGGTAAATTGTATGATTCCATTTCAGTCCAGTGAGGGAGATCATTTGATGAAAAATAATGTCATAGACCTCAGTTGTGCTGACCAGTAATACAACATAAAGTTTGGACATTTCAGACCTCCGTGATCAAATGGTAAATATAGTAAGGACAGACGTAATCTAGCCTTCCTATTGTTCCATATAAATTCCACTAACTTTTTTTTAATTCTTGAGAGTAGATCTGAAGGTGGTGGTAAAGGAATGTATTGAAATAAAGTATTTTGGGTAAGATATTACTTTTAAGTATATTAATTCTCCCAATCATCGACATTGGTAGTGACATCCATCTCTGAAGTAACTCATTAATGTCTGTCATTAAGGCTTCATACAGTGGGGAAAAAAAGTATTTAGTCAGCCACCAATTGTGCAAGTTCTCCCACTTTAAAACATGAGAGAGGTCTCCAGTTTTCATCATAGGTATACCTCAACCATGAGAGACAAAATGAGAAAAAAAAATCCAGAAAATCAAATTGAAGGATTTTTAATGAATTAATTGGTAAATTCCTTGGTAAAATAAGTATTTGGTCAATAACAAAAGTTCATCTCAATACTTTGTTATATACCCTTTGTTGGCAATGACAGAGGTCAAACGTTTTCTGTAAGTCTTCACAAGGTTTTCACACGCTGTTGCTGGTATTTTGGCCCATTCCTCCATGCAGATCTCCTCTAGAGCAGTGATGTTTTGGGGCTGTCACTGGGCAACACGGACTTTCAACTCCCTCCAAAGATTTTCTATGGGGTTGAGATCTGGAGACTGGCTAGGCCACTCCAGGACCTTGAAATGCTTCTTACGAAGCCACTACTTCGTTGCCCGGGCAGTGTGTTTGGGATCGTTGTCATGCTGAAAGACCCAGCCACGTTTCATCTTCAATGCCCTTGCTGATGGAAGGAGGTTTTCACTCAAAATCTCACCATACATGGCCCCATTCATTCTTTCCTTTACACGGATCAGTCGTCCTGGTCCCTTTGCAGAAAAACAGCCCCAAAGTATAATGTTTCCACCCCCATGCTTCACAGTAGGTATGGTGTTCTTTCTCCTCCAAACACGACAAGTTGAGTTTTTACCAAAAAGTTCTATTTTGCTTTCATCTGACCATATGACATTCTCCCAGTCCTCTTCTGGATCATCCAAATGCTCTCTAGCAAACTTCAGACGGGCCTGGACATGTACTGGCTTAAGCAGGGGGACACGTCTGGCACTACAGGATTTGAGTCCCTGGCGGCGTAGTGTGTTACTGATGTAGCCTTTGTTACTTTGGTCCCAGCTCTCTGCAGGTCATTCACTAGGTCCCTCCCGTGTGGTTCTGGGATTTTTGCTCACCGTTCTCATGATCATTTTGACCTCACGGGGTGAGCTCTTGCGTGGAGCTCCAGATCGAGGGAGATTATCAGTGGTCTTGTATGTCTTCCATTTTCTAATAATTGCTCCCACAGTTGATTTCTTCACACCAAGCTGCTTACCTGTTGCAGATTCAGTCTTCCCAGCCTGGTGCAGGTCTACAATATTGTTTCTGGTGTCCTTTGACAGCTCTTTGGTCTTGGCCATAGTGGAGTTTGGAGTCTGACTGTTTGAGGTTGTGAACAGGTGTCTTTTATACTGATAATGAGTTCAAACAGGTGCCATTAATACAGGTAATGAGTGGAGGACAGAGGAGCCTCTTAAAGAAGAAGTTACAGGTCTGTGAGAGCCAGAAATCTTGCTTATTTGTAGGTGACCAAATACTTATTTTACCAAGGAATTTACCAATTAATTCATTAAAAATCCTTCAATGTGATTTTCTGGATTTTTTTTTTTTCTCATTTTGTCTCTCATAGTTGAGGTATACCTATGATGAAAATTGGAGACCTCTCTCATCTTTTAAGTGGGAGAACTTGCACAATTGGTGGCTGACTAAATACTTTTTTGCCCCACTGTAGTTGACACTGGTGACTGATTCTAGCTTAGGCACAATTTGAATTCCTAAATATTTAAACTGATTTACAACTTTGAATTGATTTACCTCAGGAGCTGGGTGATTTCTCTGGGTCTCATTTAGCATTAATATTGAAGATTTAGTTTTATTTATTTTATATCCCGATATTTCCCCAAAATTCTTTATTAAATTCAACAAGGTCAGAATTGATTTTTTAAGATTCAACGTAAACAAAATTGTCATCGGCATACAGGGAGATTTTATGTTCTGTTGGTCCTACTTTAATTCCATTTATTTGTGGATGTAAACGTACTGCGATCGCTAAAGGTTCAATTGCCATAGTAAACAGTAAAGGTGAAAGTGGACAGCCTTGTTGACATCCTCTATTGATATTTATTGATTTTGAGATATTGCTGTTTGTTAGGATTTCTGCTGTAGCATTATTGTATATTATCTGAACCCATTTTATGAAATTATTTCCAAGTCCAAACCTTTGTAGGACTTCAAAAAGAAAGGGCCATTCGACCCTATCAAAGGCCTTTTCGGCGTCCAATGATAGGAGAGCTGTATCCGGTGCTTCTTTATTAGAATAGATAATATTAAATAGTCTTCTTACATTATGGAAGCCTTGTCTTCCCTTTATAAAGCCATTCTGATCTCGGTTAATAATATTTGGTAATATTTCTTGTAGTCGTCTTGCTAAAATTTTACAGATTATCTTAAGGTCAGCATTTAATAGGCTTATTGGTCTCATATTTTCACATTTATTAGAGGGTTTACCTGGTTTTGGCAACAGTATAATTAAGGCATTATTCATGTATAGTGGTAAATTACTATTTTGAAATGATTAATTTATTCTTAAATTTTTTATAGAGGTCAACTGGAAGACCATCTGGTCCCGCACTTTTTCCTGATTTCATATTATCAATGGCTAGGCCATCTTCTTCTTGACTAATTTTAGACTCCAGTATCTCCCTGTTTTCATTTGGAATACACCAGTTTTGTTCTTTTAGTTTCACTTTTAGCATCTTCCAGTCTCCGAGCTGGAAAAGCAGCGACTGCTGATGTACGACACACTTCCTTCTGCTCAATTCTTGACAAAATTTGGCATGCTCCTTTACCGTAATACTTTAGCAAGTGTTTAGCAGAAGTCGTGCTACGCACGGCTAAAAGCATAATCACACCTTTGTTTTAATATTATTAATGTATCTGATCAGTAAATTACTTTTATTCCTTACCTATACCGATCCAGCCATTTTGCCTGGATCGAAACCATAATCGGTGAATCGGATCGGCTCATCTTTAGTTATAACATTAACCAATCAGACGGATACTCTTGGCTACCTCAGGGGAAGAGGGAGGAGCCGAGGAGCAGCAGGATTGAGACTGAGCGGGTTAGGGTAGCAGCAGAGAGAGAGAGCAGAGAGAGGCAGAGAGGTGGTGGTGGGGGGCCCGATTTGAATGTGGATCGGTGAAACCCACATTCAAACCGAGCTGCTCTTGGGTCACTTCTTCGGCAGACAGGGCGCCACGCTGTGAACTCAGAGCAGCCACATTCAAATCGGGTCCCCCACCGCTCCCCTCCCTGCTCAGTCGCTGGTGGACAGGGAGTACTGGTTGTTGGTAAAAAGTAAACGCATATTTGGCAATGACACATTTATCTCTCGCCTCAACTGTTTTCAGAACAATGTTTTGCTTTTTACTTTTGAAGATATAGGCAAAACTTTAACGTCCCGAAGTGTGGTGAACAGACTAGCAGCTAGCCCACCCAGCAAGAGCTGCAGCGACCAGTCATGTGCAAGCCCTGCAGGTTGGGGAGCACGGCAGCCAATCACGTGCAGGCTGCTAATTAGAATATTCATAGATCTGCACATACTTAAGTAGGTGAAAGATTGAAAAACTCTTTTCAAACAATTCTAAGGCAATTAAAGTTTTTTTGTATTTAAAAAGCTGCACTATACTATTTTGGGCAATACACATTTGTTTTTGTGGTGGTTTTAGAGCTGCTGCAGTGCATCTTTAACAAAATAATGTTTAATGAAATAAATTAAGAAATTAAGATTAAATAAATAAAATAAAAGTAAAGAGAGAAATTAAGATGCAGTTATTTTTGTTACAATTCTTTCTATATATTTCCAGTTTTTTTTAGAATTCTCCTCACCACCCAGACAACAGGATAAACCTCCCTTATTTTGAAATCCAAATGTTGGCAGGTTTAGTTTTTCTGAAAGCTGGAGGATGTTGATGGATTAACGTCACTGACTTTGTGAGTTTTGGTCATTTTGAATTGCCAGGTACATAAAAATGAACATAAATTAGTTAATATTGTAGTGGTTGATGAAGTAAAAATCCTCAGAAATTCAGTCACCCTTGCCTTTCCCTCAATTAGCCTACATCAAAGCCATTTTTCGATAAGCAACTCATTGTTGTTCCTGTTACCAGCGGGTTAAAACCATGCAAAATGCCTCCACCGCTTACATGCCTCTTCTGCCTTTTTTTCCCCTTGTTTAAAGTACTTAAATAAGCTTGTGCTTTACTTTGACGAGGAATCAGGTTTGTTTCTCGGACAGCAACACTAGATAGATCTGCCTGCCGACTGGAACAGTCACGCGGGCGGCACGCTCCAGAACTCTGACGCGAGTGATTGTCACATGCGTTGTTCGCGTGTGCACTTGCGGAGTCTCATTCCTTCATTTATTTTCTTAGTGTGGCGGCTGAGTTTTAGGGTACTTTCACACTTAATTTGTTTAACTTTGGTCTGAATCATTTGATAAGTTTGTTACTTTGTGTCATTTTTCTCTTTGGTTTGATTCCATTTCACAGGCAAAAATTCAAGCCGGCCAAGTTACATCACATTAAATTCTGCAAGACTTTCGTCAGAATGTTCTCTGTTCTTTTTGGTCAGATTTTTTTTCCGCAAGAACAGGAAAGGTTAAATACAGGAAGTAGGATGACGACTGTGCATTTATGCATTTTCGGGAGAGAAAATAATACAAATCATATTGTAATCTACAGGGGGTTTTCATTTCCCTGGTTATCGTTTATTACATTATTTGCATATACCACTTTCGGCAAATTGTACAGTTTGAAAATGAAGTGCTGCTACGGATGGAAAATTACATGTTAATGTTCATTAATCCTCCAGAACCGTGACATGCTCAGCCACAGATATTTTCTAAGATCCATCAGGTATGTACAGTGGTATAAAATGTTTTACTGTTTGCCGCTGGTCCTGTTTTAGTGCAGTCCCTTTCTCACCTGGAGGACCGCACCAGAATTTGCCAGTTGATTCAAATTGAGACCACCTCTTTTTGATGGTCTTGGTATGGTTGTTTTGGTGCGCACCTGAGTGTGATTACTGTGTTCTCACCAGACAAAGCAACTGCACTAACAGAGAAATCTAACTTGAATTGAAACAAACTAAAGCCTGTAGGTGGGAAAGCACCCTTAAGCGTGGCGGGACACCACGCAGAAATGTTAGCAGCGGAAACCCTGAAGACTGAGGACTGGTGTACTTCCCAAAATAGATGACATGAGAAAAGAACATTATATAGAAATATTGAAACAACTTCTGAAGACATCAACCAGGAAGTTGAAGCTTGGGTGCATATGGGTCTTCCAAATGGACAATGACCTTAAGCATACCGCCAAATAGGGGTGGGAATTGTGAGGGACCTCATGATCCGATTCAGATCGCAATACTTGGGTCACGATCCTATCTGTCAGGAGCCCATCACTATTACGATCCATCACGATACCATGCAACCCCCCCATGTCATGTCAAATTTTGTCCCAAAAGTACAACTGTCAGTATCTGTTTCTTGTAAAGTTTTAACTCTTTTCAACTCGCTCTGGCTACCTTTGTAGTGGTGGTGGGTGGCTCTCAGTCCTGCAGCTGCTGTGGTCCTTTCTGCTGCCGACATTCTTGGGGCTTCATTTTCCATGGAGACATGTCTCTGCACACAAGTTGATGATGGCAGGTCTCCAGAGTTTGCTGGTCAGCGCTGCCTAGAAAAAAAAGCAAGCTACACGCTGGTGTGTTTTTAGCTTAGCCATTGCTAACACTACTCTGAGACGTGTGCTGGCCACGTGTGCCACATGTTCAAGTTTTTTTTTTTCTCATGCAGCACTTTTTGCGGGTTGTGTGTCATGTCAAGATCTTCCATTCCATCTTTGTTATAAAATCCAAAAAGGCCCAACATTTGAACTAACTTTTTGCCACATTTAACTGCTTTCTAACTTTCAAAGCTGGCTGCAAATCTTGCGAGTCAAGATATGACTTCACTTGACTGGGTGCTTGCTTCCCACCATCTAGTGGACTGAAAATGCAATTGGTTGATTAATACCCAAGAGTATGCAATGCTACATGAATATATATATATATAAATAATAAAAGATTGTTCCATGCGTTTAGGGATCAGTGGATCGTCATTAGTGTCAAGTATCGTGAGCCATCACTGAATCAATCTTTTGTTCCATCCCTACCGCCAAATTAGTTACAAAGTGGCTTAAGGACAACAAAGTCAGTGTTTCAGAGTGGCCATCACAAAGCCCTGATCTCAATCCATAGAAAATTTGAGGGCACTGCTGAAAAGATGTGTGCGAGCAAGGCGGCCTACAAACCTGACTCGGTTACACCAATTCTGTCAGGAGGAATGGGCCAAAACTCCAGCAAACTATTGAGAGAAGCTTGTGGAAGGATAGCCAAAATGTTTGACCCAAGTCATACAGTTTAAAGGCAATACTACCAAATACTAAGGAAATTTATGTAAATTTCTTACTTTGAAGAAAGTAATAAAAATTCTCTTGAAAATTATTGAGCAAATAGATAATTTTGGTAAACCTGACTGACCGGTGTAGTCTGATTTAATGTCAGACAGTGGTGGTGTGTGGGGGGCTTATGTGTCTTCTTATACAGTGTATGTAAACTTCTGATTTCAGCTGTATGTGTTTGACAGTGTTGCTACTCTGAGGTTGTCCATGTTGCTGAATGTCTGCATAGAATCTGACCATTGAGGAAATTTAGACGTAACAGAAGGATGATGCTGTTAAAAAATATTCAAAGAATTATTTGAGATTGTTTCCATATATTCAGAGGATCAAAACCGATGTTTGATCTGTGATATGTGTAATGATGCCTTAATACATTTTGATATGAATGAAGGGTAACTCTTCTGTTTTTCAGCCTCACCTTTAGTTAAATGAAAAAACCGACTGTGGTTTTGTTGAACTGTGCTATTTTAAGGCTTCTCACCTTTCAGAACCCTGGATGTAACTCTTTTCTCCTATATTTTTCATGTGTCAGAATGGCGCAGCAGGCAGTGCGGTTCCGTGCTCCTGGCCCTGCTCCTGGCCCTGCTCCTGGCCCTGCTCCTGGCCCTGCTCTCGGCCCTGCTCTCGGCCCTGCTCTCGGCCCTGCTCTCGGCCCTGCTCCTGGCCCTGCTCTTGGCCCTGCTCTTGGCCCTGCTCCTGGCCCTGCTCCTGGCCCTGCTCCCGGCCCTGCTCCCAGCCCTGCTCTTGCCCCTGCGCCGGCACCTGCCCAGACCCCAGCCTTAAGAGGTCCACCACCGCTCCTGAGGCCACCGCCACCCCCTTTTGGAATCATGAGGGGACCCCCACCCCGACCTCCATTTGCACGACCACCCTTTGACCCCAACATGCCACCAATCCCTCCACCAGGAGGCATGCCGCCACCCATTGGACCTCCCCACCTACAGGTGATTACTTTAAATTCTTTACTGACATGCAAAGATTTCTTTACAGAAGTTGTACACTATATTCTGATTTTGTAGTTTTTTTAAAAAATAGCAGCCATATGCTGAGTAGCAGGGTGAGATGGAGCTGTGAAGAAATGATGCAGCTTGATTAAACAAGATCTCCAATATGAGCCTTCATTTTTTATGATGCTATAGAAAACTCATAGGAAGTGTCTGCAATGATTTGACATTTCCATCTAATGATCTGGTCGAGAATAGGTACAAATAATATGCTTTGTGCTTCAGCTGAAATATGAGCCAGACTTGATAATGCGATTCATATCGATCAGATCTGTCTCCATCCGACAGACAGAATTGGAAAAGAAACTAACCGAAAGCTTTAGTTTGTTGCTATATTACGACATAACAGGACATTAAGGTGTATAGCGGCTATACAAACAGAGTTAAGGAGGTATATGGCTAACCATGTCTTATCTGCTATTTTTCTTTCCTACATTTTTGATCCATTGAGTTTATTATCCCTTGCCGGTTGAAGAGCTCTTTGGGCAAAGCCAAAATGGAGTTGTGTTATGGGTCAGTCCATGTGTCCATCTGTCCCACTTTGGTGAAATCAGCTCCGACCATTTTGTTCCGACTGTTTTGAAACTTGCTACCAGGGTTTGATATGCACTGATGAGACGCACAAATTGCAGTTTGGTTCTGATTGGATGATTTGTGCAGGAGTTGTAGCCCCTGATTTATGACCTTCTATTTCACCTCACTTCATAGACAAGAACTGTCTGGTGAAATCAACTCCTCCGACAGTTCCAAATGTTTGAAACTTGGTACCATGGTTTGATGTACTCTGATTATACGCATATTTAGGGCTGTCGTGATAACCACTATTACGTAATACCGCGCTATGGACAAGCCTACCGCGGAGGAAAACAAGCAACCGCAATAACCGCGGTGTTCACTTTTTTTTGTGTGTGTGGCTAAATCTCATGGTTCACTTATGAACAACGAGATGTAAAATGTGTTTTACATCTTGTTAAAGACGTAAAACACAAACTAAAAGATGTATACATGTAAAGTGTATTTTTATTGCTAGCAGCATGTTTGCACCCGGTACTGATGGCGGCAGCACTGGGTACTGTGGAGACTTCCATAGCACCGGGTGCTGGTGGCGGCAGCACTGTGTGGGTCTCTCTCCAGACGGACTCCAGCAGGCAGTTGGTGGTGGAAGCATTTGGACTCCTTACAGCCCTGACAGTGAGCACTGAAAGGGCACAAAGCGTGTTATTTCCTTCTGAGCGGAGTGTGTATGAGCCTGACAGTTGAGCTCCTTAAGCCAAACAACTACTGCATAGTGCATTGCGTGTTTGAACATGATTTTTTGGACAGTGGCAAAAATCCAAAAATCACGGCGACAAGAGCCACGCAGGGTCCTGTACAGAGGCTGTCCAGTGTTTAAATAAGCCGAATCTCGCTGCAGTCTCCAGTCCACACATGCTGTAGTTAAATACTGGAGTTCTCGCCACTGCTTTATGATTTATTTATTTATTTATTTTTTACAGAATCAATAGTTCATACCTAGAAAGACCAGAGCTCTGCACAACTGTCACACATGCACATAAAGTTAAGACCAGAGCTGCAGAAATTTTGTCACAGCTTCCATCATTTGCCACATAAGTTGTGAACCCTGTTTAAACTATGAGACCACAGGGTCCTAAAAACATTTGCAATAATACTGCATATCGCGGTGTTGAGCTATCCACCGTCACCGCAGGGGAAATTCCTCTACGCATATTATAATTTGACTCTCATCGGATGAGCTTGAAGTCAAAGGTCAGAGGTCAGATTTTCCCTAAATCTTTGAAAGGCAATAACTACTAAAATAAATAATGTAGGCTTTTCAAATCGATACAGTAGTTATATCTAACGTTCATCTTGGGACGACTTACACCCTGACCTGACTGGATTTGGGGTCTAAAGGTCAAAGTTAACATTCCATTTGCACTATGGTAAATGGTAAAAGCTAAATTTATTATGACTATAAAATGAGTAAAGCAAGGGCCACCAAACCTGGTGCATAGGTTCACTTTGGGATTCAGACCTCTGACTATGGGTTTGGGGTCAAAAGGTCAAGGTTAACATTCCCTATGCCTGATTACTGCACGAGTAAAGCTAGGGTCACCAAACTTGGTACGCAGGTCCCTGTGACCCTGAAGTGTGACTATGGTTTTGGGATCACAAGGTCAAAGGTCAACATCAAAATGGCTTATAAACTATATCTCACAACAAAGAAAGCTAGGGTCACCAAACCTGGTACACGGGTTCACGCTGAGACCATGGCCTTTGACTACAGGTTTGGGGTCAAAAGGTCAAAGTTCAAGGTTGGCATTCCCTATGCTCTCTTACTATAAAACATGTAAAGCTCTCTTGTCACCAGACTTGCTACATAGGTGCACCTCGTGATCCTGACCTACAACTATGGGTTGTATGCTTTGCTACACTACCGTTCAAAAGTTTGGGGTCACCTCAGACAATTTTGTGTTTTCCATGAAAAGTCACACTTTTATTTACCTCCATGAGTTGTAAAATGAATAGAAAATATAGTCAAGACATTGACAAGGTTAGAAATAATGATTTGTATTTGAAATAATATTTTTTCCTTCAAACTTTGCTTTCGTCAAAGAATCCTCCATTTGCAGCAATTACAGCATTGTAGAACTAACATGATTGCACAAGGGTTTTCTGATCATCCATTAGCCTTCTGACGCAATGAGCAAACACATTGTACCATTAGAACACTGGAGTGATAATTGCTGGAAATGGGCCTCTATACACCTATGTAGTTATTGCACCAAAAACCAGACATTTGCAGCTAGAATAGTCATTTACCACATTAGCAATGTATAGAGTGTATTTCTGATTAGTTTAAAAGTTATCTTCATTGAAAAAAAGTGCTTTTCTTTCAAAAATAAGGAAATTTCTAAGTGACCCCAAGCTTTTCAACGGTAGTGTATATATTCATGGATGATGGGTTTATCATAATTTGGTTCTTCCGCAGTAATTATATTGAAAAGTGCTCTCTGTCAGTAAGGCTGCATTCATACTGCAGGTCTTAATGCTCAATTCCGATTTTTTTGCCGAGATCCAATTTTTTTGTGTGGGTGTTCACATTGTAATTTAAATGCGACCCCCATCACACTCCAGTGTGAACAGTCTACAGCAGGGATGGGCAACTTTGATGGTAGGGAGGGCCACAAAATTTTCCCCTACTTGCCGATGGTCAGAGAAGGGGAGGGTTATTATTTCCTGCATAGTTAAAAGTTTCACAATTAAAACTGAAAATGCAATTGAAAATAAAAGCCTACTCAGTGTTTTATTGTATTAGAATTAAAATTACTGATAAAATTGTATCTGCCCTACAGTGGTTTGGCGATCTATCCAGCATGTACCCCAGGGATGGCAATTTTCCGCCGATCCGCGGATTTCCGCCGATTTATTTTCAAATTGATCATTTCTGTGAATCGTCTAAATCCGTTGAGAAAATTTTAGGGGGGGGGTAAGGTACCTTATTGTTACCGATTTTAGTGAAAATCAACACGATTACATAAGCGCTCGGCGCTTCCCCGGAAGTCGTCTCCCGCGATAACCCGGATGTGTTGTGTTCAAGCTACTGCTGTATTGTAAACAGCCCTGCGATTGGATAGTTGCAAACAATTGGACCAGTCAAATGGCTCGTTGTATGCTTTGTCAAAAATTCATGGCGGCGTGTTCTCAGGGATGTGATTTTCTGCTAATTCGCCGAATTCCGCTTTATTTTATCTTCCAGGAAGATAAAATACGTTAAGTACGTTAGCGGCTTGTGGTCCACGAACGCAGTGAAGGTGCGCCCTTTCAGGCAGAACTGGAAGTGGCGTATGGCCAGGTGGAGAGCCATTAACTCTCTGTTACTAGCGGCGTACAACGGCTGTATGAGCTGGGCTGCGCGGGGGAGGAAATGGTAATAAATGTTAACCATCCCCCAAAACTCCCGCAGCGCCCTGACATTGATGTTGAGGAGAAAAAAATAGCAAAACAGTTCAGTTAGATTACTTTTATGATTCCAAACAGTTTGAAATTGACAGTGAATGAATGAATGAATTTATTTCGGATAGTAGAGTACAGGTTAAAAGAAACTGTATAATATAACAACAAGGTCAAATTAGACAAAGACTCCTCCTACTATACAATTCCACGTGAGTTATCCGAAATGGGTGATGGCTGAAGCCGCAGCTTATATTGCAGGGTATACAGTGCACAGTGGACATTGACTCATAACTTTTGAATGTTTCTAATACTTGGCTACATCAGTGATTGTGCAAAATGAACTGCTCAAGTCTCAATGGAGATTGAAACTGGTGATCTGAAATGAATGCTGAAATTATAAAAAGTAATGGTATGTTGGAATTTTATTTCTATTATGGAATAGATAAAATTAACTGATTTTGATTTGATCAAGTGTTAAAGCATGTGATGGATAATGCTTGTTGGAATATTTTAGGAATGCTATCTTCTTGGAACATAAGTCAATATTAGACAGTAATAAGTGGCATTCAGCTGTTTGTTTTATGTCATTTAAGCACAGTTCTGGTACTTAAAAATCATAAAAACCCAGGAGCTTCGGGGGGCTTCACCCCCCTTGCCCCCCCCCCCCGGTCCCCCAGACCCCCTGCTGAATTTTCAGATAATTTCTCTAACCCCAAATCACATCCCTGGTTCGTGTTGGAATTCTGAGCTTTCGGTATTGTTTTCAGCGGAATTACGAGATTTTTATCGAAGGATCAGGAGTCATCAGTGCTAGAAATAGACAGAAGTGTCAAAAATAAGTTCCAATGGAATTGGCTTGAGAGAAAAGTGACGGTAAAGGTGAAAATTGGCTCAAAGTTCGACGAGGTAACAGAAACACTCAGACACTTTCTGAAGAAACCAGAAAAGGAGATGAAGTTCAAAGTTCAGAGACTGACACAGCTTGCTGCCGAAAGGAAGAAAGTTTCACATTAGAAGTGACTTGGTGACCAGTGTAAATAGTGTAATAAACTCTTATAGAACTGTTAAATATGTTGGACTAAAGACAGTGAGACAACATTGAAGAAAAAGTAAAATCAATGATTTATCTAAGTCTAGTATTTCATTTTTTTTTTCTCATTTTTTTCAGTCTAAATTACTTCTGTTTTACTGAAAACCTCCCTGCTTCAGGGGGGCTGCGCCCCCCCAGCCCCCCCCCATAAGTCAATCGACCAAATTAGATTTCAACTGAAATCAGAATTTCCTGTTGCCATCCCTGGTACCCTGAGGTTCCTACTCAGACGTGTGGTGATTTAAAACAAAACAGACCACAATAGTGGATGTGCAATGTTTGTTAATATTATCAATCTTTTCTTGGGGGGTTTGTGCACTGAAGTGTTTGACAGTTCATTTTTTATTCAGCTAACGCACCGGAGTGGTGGCGAAGGGATAGAGCATCCGCCCCACAGCCGGGAGGTCGCGGGTTCAAGCGCCGGCTGGGTCATACCAGAGACCATATAAAAAAATGGTATTTCCGGCCTCCTAGCTTGGTGCTCAGCATAATAGAATGGGGGAAGGAAAAGTTGTTTGTGGCGGTGCCTTGCATGGCAGTGACCCCTCTTGATTCTAGATGTGATTAACATTGTAGATAGGAGAAATGTAATTTTGTTCTACAGTATATGATTGGCTGTATGGACTGAATGACAATAAAGTTGGCTCCTTCTTCTTCTAGATGCACTTTGTGATGTGCTAAGGTTAGTTATGACCAGGATGCAGTATATTTTATTTCAAAAGGGAAACAAATGTTTATGCCACTAACAGTGCACATTGAGTTTTTATGCACTTTGAGATATGTCTGAGTGAGATATGACCAAAATGGTGATTTACAGAATTTTATTTTTTCGTTCTATTTATTGTTGTTCAAGAGGAAAAATATTTCTACTACAAGTTCTGCTCAACCCCTGCACTGTTATTGTGTTTTTATGCACTTTTGATGTGCCTTTGTCATGTGCCAAGGGCACATTTAAAACCAAGCCAATGGATAAAAAGTGCATATTTTTCATCATATTGATCTGTGTTGGTTTGAAATTTGTCATATTCAACAGATCACTGAACATGTGCGGCCCAGTAACAGTGGTGTGAGAAAGTGTTTGCCCCCTTCCTGATTTTTCCATTTTTTTTGTATGTTTGTCACACTTAAATGTTTCGGATCATCAAACATATTTAAGTATTAGACAACGATAACACAAGTAAACACAAAATGTGGTTTTTAAATGAAGGTGTTTATTATTAAAGGGAAAAAAATCAAAACCTACATGGCCATGTGTGAAAAAGTGATTGCTCCCCTTGTTAAAACATAAATTAACTGTGGTTTGTCACATCTTTGGAAAGCTGAGTTCATTTTCTCGAGTCACACCCAGGCCTGATTACTGCCACACCTGTTCTCAATCAAGAAATCACTTAAAGGCGACGGACAGACGAATATTCAATATCGCTAAATCATATCTCAAATTGTTGTCTGAGACGAGCTAATTTGAATCCCACATGTTTTGGTGTCAACGTATGTCGCATAAGGTGACAATGCGCTCTTGAAGTATGCTGTTGTGGAGAGCTGTCTGACCCAGCCAAGCGATCAGCGGCTAAGATGGCCACTGACTGTGTGACGTCATTTCGGTAAGACACACGCACACGGTCGGCGGACATTGCTGTGTTTTACTTGATGTTTACGTTTTAAAATCGGCGATTACGGATATTTCTCGGAATACTTGTGGATTACAAATAGATTATTTATTAAGATTAGGATTTCAGGAATTGAATTAATTATGGTTTGTCGTTGTGTTGTCTACGGGTGGGACGGTATACCAGCAGAGCATGCTGTGAGTGTTTTTTAATTTCCCGTCCCCGGGAAAATCAGAACGGCATGGGTGAAATTCGTTCAGAAAACGCGAAAAAATTGGACTGATGTAGGTAAAACACCCAACATGTGCAGTAGACATTTCGTTGACAGCGATTTCGAGAATAAGATGCAATTTGTGTCACGACTCGCCGCTCATCAGCGGCTTCAGCTGCGCGCACACCTGCGCCTCATCAGCAGCGGGCTATTTAGCCCACCTGCAGGACGCTGTCTCCCGGGCTCATCACCTGCCGACGCCTGCTGCCTGTGCATCGGTGTTCACCCCAACACATCCCCATACATCCATTCACACACACCTGCTTGTTGAATAAAGCTGTTAAATCTATCCTGAGCCTGCGTGCGTGTTTCCTGGGCCAGACATTATGCCAATTTGAAATGAAATTTGCAAAAAGATTGCTGATAAAGAAAACGGCTATTCCAACTATATATCCCTTGATTCCCAAGTCTGACTCTGAGAAAGGGGTCAGTGACAGTGGCGTGAAAAGCAAGGGTGATCTACCGATCCGATCAGCTGTCAGAAAACGAGAAGTAAACAGGGTAAGTTTTTTATTTTTAATATTCACTGCAAATGTTTACCAAACATCTTAAATGAATTCCAAGCAATGGTTTGCATTGCCTTACCAACTTATCAAATATTAGCATATTAGGGTGTTCATACTAATCAAATATGAAATATTCAGTGCTGTATAGGGAGGTGGTTGTGCCTGTTTGATCAATTTATATTTCTATGTATGTAATCCAATTTGAGACCTCTGGGATAAAATTATGATCTACTTTTTTTGCAGATTTTATCAACTGTCACTCAACCTTCAAATAGTGTTGATGTTTCTGACCAAGCAGAGGAAGCTGATGAACAGGACTTTTATGTAAATCCAAATTTATACCATAAAATGGTAGAAAAATTATTGAAATGTATATGACATGCGACTTTGATGAATGCTGAACTATGAGAATTATAACATTGACATGAACATTAATAAACTCAATATATGATTTTACAAAACTTTATTTAAATAACATTGTTCACAGATCTAATCTTGGTAGGCAAAATCCCTTGTAGTGATGAGATGGGAAGGTTTCTCTGATGAGGCTCACCGCACAGGCAGGCAACATAACCCTCACTTCTTTCCCAAGAAATCCCCAACACCACCGGACCAGTTGCCTGTAGGCTATGAATCTGTATCGCCTGAAAAATATGGGGTTGGCATTGATTATTCCGTTTGCATTGATTATTGAATGATTTCTTCATAATTCATCTGGAAAATTAAATCAAATGAATAAATATTGTTTATAATACTCACTCGTGTGGATGATGACGGCCGCTGGGCCGTCATCTGTCTCATCAGCTCCAGCTGCGCACAGACCAGCAGGGGCTAATCAGTGGCTGTTAAAAGTATTGAGAAGATGATGATTAACAACATGTCATCAGGCAGCGAGTGACCAATGGGTAGTTTTAGTTTGAAAATTAAGTGTGTGACCATGCATGTCGCCAAAGAAAAATATTTCTAAGCATCTTTTACCAAGATAAATCTTCCAGCTGATCGTCGTCAACGTGGTCTGTTCCTGTCTGTGTTGCGTCTTCCTCCTCTCCCTCTGGCTCGAACAAATAAGGCTGACAGGCCACACACCACCCAAAACTACTTCATCATCAAATTCTTCATTGTCATTGTCGTCATTTATATTGAGGTTGTCAAACTCGAGAAAATAATCGCTGTCTGAATCACTTTGCTCTCGTTCTGCCATTTTCTTTGTCTTACCGAAATGACGTCAAGGCTGCACGCACCTATCGGGAGATGGCGGTACTGCAGCATCAGTGAGTGAAAGATGGGCTATGACCAAATAATGTCATTTATGGAGGATGGTGACACATATTAAATCAGGGGAATGGGAAGAATGGAATATTTTCATACAATCAGTTGATTGGTTCAATAAAAAAAATGTCACTGTCCGTCGCCTTTAAATAGGACCTGCCTGACTAAGTGAAGTACGCCAAAATATCCTCAAAAGCTATACAGCATGCTGCGATCCAAAGAAATTCAGGAACAAATGACAAAGTAACTGAGACCCATCAGTCTGGAAAAGGTTATAAAGTCATGTCTAAAGCTTTGGGACTCCAGCAAACCACAATGAGAGCCATTATCCACAAATGACGAAAACATGGAACAGTGGTGATCCTTCCCAGAAATGGCCGACCGACCAAAATTACCCCAAGAGTGCAGCAACGACTCATCCAAGAGGTCACAAAAGACCTGACAACAACATCCAAAGAACTGCAGGCCTCACTTATGAATCCATCAAAAGAAAGAGACTGGGCAAAAATGGCCTGCATGGCAGAGTTCCAAAGCAGAAACCACTGCTGAGCAAAAAGAACATAAAGGCTCGTCTCAGTTTTGCCAGAAAACATCTTGATGATCCCCAAGACTTTTGGGAAAATACTCTGTGGACTGACGAGACAAAAGCTGAACTTTTTGGAAGGTGTGTATCCCATTATATCCAGAGTAAAACGAACACAGCATTTCAGAAAAGGAACATCATACCAACAGTAAAATACGGTGGTGGTAGTGTGATAGTCTGGGGCTGTTTTGCTGCTTCAGGACCTGGAAGACTTGCTGAGGTCAAGAACCATGAATTCTGCTGTCTACCAAAAAATCCTGAAGGAGAATGTCCGGCCATCTGTTTGTGACCTCAGGCAGAAGCACACTTGGGTTCTGCAGCAGGACAGTGATCCAAAACACACCAGCAAATCCACCTCTGAATGGCTTAAGAAAAACAAAATGAAGACTTTGGAGTGGCCTAGTCAAAGTCCTGACCTGAGTCCGATTGAGACACTGTGGCATGACCTTAAAAAGGTGGTTCATCAACCCTCCAATGTGGCTGAATTACAACAATTCTGCAAAGATGAGTAGGCCAGAATTCTTCCACAGCGCTGTAAAAGACTCATTGCCAGTTATAGCAAAGGCTTGATTGCAGTTGTTGCTGCTAAGGGTGGCCCAACCAATTATTAGGTTTAGGGGGCAATCACTTTTTCACACAGGGCCATGTAGGTTTCAATTTTTTTTTCCCTTAATAATAAACCCCTTCATTTAAAAACTGCATTTTATGTTTACTTGTGTTATCTTTGTCAAATATTCAAATTTGTTTGATGATCTGAAACATTTAAGTGACAAACATACCAAAAAAAGAGAAATCAGGAAGGGGGCAAACACTTTTTACACCACTGTACATGTCTTGATTTCAAATTGTGGCCCAACTGATTTTGTAAATGAATAGCCCTGCAGTAGAAGATGGATGGATAGATGGATAAAATTATATCAAGACCTAATTTTGCAAACTCTCGCCATCAAAATGAGCAAAGATAGATTCTAGATGATAATTAACAAAATAAGCCAGGAAGAAAAGGAACTAGGACTCCAAAATGGGGAATTGAAAAAGTTTAAGAACCACTGGTATAAATGAACCAGAAAAAAAAACAGATTACAATGACCAGTCTCTGAACTTTGATTGCTGACATGGGCTTCACCTGCCAAACAAGAATAAATGCTACAGTTTCTCAGCTGGTACAATTTATTCTTGTTTAAAAGCAGCCTACTTTGTACATTTAGTGCTGTTTACAGCCTATTAATGCGGTCTTGCCATGCAAAACATACCTGACAACACTCCGATGCACACTGTCACTCCTGCTCCGGCTAGTGGCTCACACACTCTTGCTCTATCACTTACAGAGAGCGGCACTAGGTTTCGATTAGAGCTCCTTCTGCTGGCGGACTCTATAATTGCATTTAAGAATGCAGTTCCAAACGTGATGCAAATAAATAATTGATTTTTGGAAATGGACTGGTGGGCTGCAGTAGATGAGGGGGCGGGCCGCCAGTTGCCCATCCCTGATCTACAGCTATGAAGTGACCCACATGCGCAGAAGAAAACGTAACGTCGGACACAGCGTTGTTTACGGAAGTAAATATGAACCTCGAACGATGGAGCAGGACAGAACTTCATGTTGATGCAGCGCAGCAAAATAACATGGTAAATGGCGTTTACTTATGTAGTGCTTTTTCTCATCTCTAGATGACCAAAGCGAAAAGCGCCTTACAGATGGCAGCACCTGTTATGGCAGCTCTGCTGCCATAAACAGGTGCTGGTCTGATCCACCACAAGCAACTGGGGGTTCAGTGTCTTGCTCAAGGACACTTCAACATGCAGACAGCAGACAGAGCCGGAATTGGACCCCTGACCCATTGATCAATAGTCGGCCACGCTACACCTGCGCCACAGCCGCCCCCAAAATGTTAAAATCATTCAGAAATTTTAATGTACAAAATAAATAGGAGACCAGCTTCATTCCTCTACATGCCAGATGACCACTGTGATCAGCCCTGCTTTAACAGAACTGATTGATTAACCTGTTGAACTCTGTTCAACTTCCCTAAAAATGCCTAACAATAACATGCTCAAAGTAAATCAAAAGCTGTTCTTCAACCCTTTGCAGCATCTTCATGGGGTTGGTCTCATTTAAAAGAAAACACTCTGAATTTTTTGGCAAAACAGTCATAATCTCTCTAAGTGCTCCTGCCACTGAGTAACAGTCATCTAAACATACTGAATTTGAAGAAAATAAAGTTCGCCTGGGTGTTTTTTTTTAGATACAAATGCTTGCAAATAGCATAGAGCTGTGTGAAACTTGCTGGAAAACAACAGAAATGTAGAACCAAGTGTTTTCAAGCTCAGGTCAAAATTTTGTAACAGTACCACAAAAAATGAATATATTACACAGCTTGAAGTGTGCCAAACTGCACAGTTTGGAAAGCTATGTTCCAGAGTTCACTATCTCAGCAGTTTGCACAGTAAAACCAAGGGGTAACAACCCAGACATACACAGCACAGTTCCTGTTTTTGTTTTTTTTTGTTTTTTACAGGCAAAAATGGCCTACAGTGTAAGAAATATTATGCGAAAAATTAATACATTTCACTAAAGTATACACAAAAACAACCCTCTCCCCCCTTCAATTTTTCCAGAGTTCACTATCTCACCAGTTTACACAGATACAGGTCAACTGGACCCCTGACCAAGTGCGCACCCCAAGTGGACCACGGAATCCAATCTGTACATGTACAGGTGCATTCTCCATCCAGTGATTTATAAATGCTGCCCCAGATGAAAACCAGTCTGTGGGACTATAATGTTCTGAATGAGGCTTTAGAAAATTATGAATCACTTTGTAAACCACTGGATTGAAAATGTACAGATTGAATACCGGTGTCCACCTGGGGTGCTCACAATAGTGTGCTCACATGGTCAGGGCTCCATTTCACCAGATCACGTTTACACAGTAAAACAAAGGCATAATAACCCAGACATACACAGCACAGTTCCTTTTTTTTTACAGGAAAAAATAGCCTACAGTGAAATAAAAAGTTATACTAAAAAATTATTAATTTTTTCTGCAGTATACACAGTAACAAATACCCCCCTCCCACGGCGCACACAAAAACGTCGCCATGCAGGACCCTTGTAATTACCGCGATTGGTCAAAAGTTATTTTTATTACTATTTTTATCGATAAAGAATAATTTAGATTATAAGACTTACCTGTCCACAACCACACTGTCGCTGGTATTGTCCACTGGCGTGTGACGATCATCAGCTATTCCGTTGATCAATGGAAACCTCCGTTGTTTACGTCGTCCAGGTCACCCGACCCGGTCAGGCCATCTACGTTTTCATGCACGCCCTTTCGGTTTATTTTGTGAACCATTTTTCAAAACAAGTAAAAATAATGGCTAATCTTACCCTGACCCTTCTGCACAGTATCACAAAGGACTGTGCGTCACACAGCGGTGGAGTCAAAAGATTTTACGCACGAGAACGCATGGTATTTTACTGGAAATACTAGAAAAGCACTCGGAGAGCGCAGACCTCCGCCAAGCGCCACAATTCCCCCCATACAGTGTTTGTGTGTACGTTTTCAGATTCCTTGAGCATGTAAACATATGACTAGCAATTGGATTCACAATGATTATTTGTTTATTTGACAGGGACAGTGCAATAAACACACAATCAATGACAATCAATCTGATAGTGATAGGATTAGTGGTTCAGTAGTAAAAGCATTGCCTCCTTGGCGGAGGTAATAAACTGAAGTGTTGCTGTTGTGTCCATCTCCTCCACTGACGGATGCAAATTGGGTAGACAGGTTGCCGTGGGTTTTATATTATATTGTAACGTGCTGCTCGACATGGCGACGTCCCACCGGGAGGTTCGAACTCACGCCTCCCGCTCCGGAGTCCCGCACTCTACCTGTGTCGCCAATAGGGTTAACCCACTTGGCAAGCCAAGTAGGGTGCTCATATTGAGTTCGCTACAATATTATTTTTTTGGGGGTTGCGCTCCGCGGCAAACGAGAATTTAGAAGCTTCGCCGGCAGAGAGCTCGTTTTTGCGCAGCGCCTATGGCTGGCCGGTGAATTTCTGCCAAATGCGCAGCTCCTATGACTGGCCGGGGAATTTCTGCCAAAGAATCCGTCGGCGGACAGCTGCCCGTGTGAGGTTTTGCAGTTGCGCACAAACACAGGCACGCTGGCGGGCCCAGGCCAGCAGTGTTTTCCGCGTCCTTTTGTGCCTAAAACGTTGAAGAACTTAGAGTTTGTGTTGCAGACACGACGACCAGCGCCCTCCATTGCGCCTGCGCACATGTTGAAAATGGCTGTATGTCACAGTGTTGAATGAAAAATGCTTTAAAAAATTCCTGTATCCAGACGGTGAACCGGATCACCCCCAAAATTTAATCAGTTCTTCCTTGTACCATTTCCAACAACGCCTGAAAGTTTCATGGAAATCCGTCCAAGATTTTTTGAGTTATCTTGCTAACCAACAGACAGACAGACAGACAGACAGACAGACAAACAAACACAGACAAACCCCAGCAAAAACATAACCTCCTCCTGGCCTTTTCGGCCTGGCGGAGGTAATAAACACTGAACTAGGCATGTAGGATGTCATTGAAGTCAGAAATTGATAGGCTAAATGACACGTCCATCGTCAGATTACTCAGCTTCAATTGGCTCGTTGTATTCGCAGTCGTTGATGGGCAGATACTTCTTGCTAGGTTTACGATCATTGGTTATTCAAGGTTTAAAAACCCAAATCAAGGCTCTTGTTGGTCGAATGAGATGTCAATCTCATTCTAAACCAATCAAACACTCCTTTGGCTTTCTGTTTACAGCTGTGTCTGTACTGGAAGACCGGAAATACAGCTTTTTTTTTTTTTTTTTTTGCGCGCACTGAGACACACTAAGACGCACAGACGTGACCGCCCACGGAATCTCCCGAGTTCAACCGGTTAAACAACTGTCTTGAAAATGAGACCCCGTGTCTCAGTGGGATTACCTGTATAAATAAGGTTAACCCCTTGCAGTCTGGTCAATTTCCCTAAAAATGCCTTAAAATAACGTGCCCAAAGTAAATCAGAAGCTGTTCTTCAACCCTTTGCAGCATCTTCATGGGGTTGGTCTCATTTAAAAGAAAACACTTTGAATTTTTTGGCAAAACAGTCATAATCTCTCTGTGCTCCGGCCACTGAGTAACAGTCATCTAAACATAGTGAACTTGAAGAAAATAAATTTCGCCTGGGTGGTTTTTTGGATACAAATGCTTGCAAATAACAGACAGCTTCAGATCCGAGCTGGAAAATGCAACAGAAATGTAGAACCAAGTGTTATCCAGCTGAGGTCAAAATTTTGTAACAATACCACAAAAAATGAATATACAGTGATCCCTCACTACTTCGCGCTTCACCTTTCGCGCCCTCAGTGCATCGCGGATTTTTCAAAAATATTCATCAAAAATTCAAAATTGAGAAATAATGGGCGGGCGCTAGCAGAAGGCAGGGAGACTACATTAGACCATCACGTGTCAACACGGAGAGCAGCACAACTCTCTGTTCGCTGTTGTCGTGTTGGCTGGGCTCGGAAATCTCCCAAGCTGATTGGCCGAGACGTTTCACCCCGCAAGCTGATTGGCCGAGACGTCTCACCCACCTCCTCTCCCTGCCAAGCACCCATGAAGGGAAGAAAGACCGCATTCATTGCTTTTTATCGCTCGTGTTACTTAGTCTCGCCGCGTGGAACTTTTTGCTGTTCTCTTGTGCCATTTTGTGCGAAATAGTCTTCCCGTTGAGGCACTACGCCGCCTCCTGCAGCTTCAGCTCTATCGGAAGCTGCCCTCGCTGATCCTGCGCCTCCAGCACCTCACGATGAGGCGTCACCTGAGGAGCAGTAAAGCTCTCATTAGCCTGTGCAGTAAATCATTTTCATCTTGAGTTACGTATCTTGTTATAAGAATAAAAGAGTTCTAAAAACATATTTATGTACACTTTGTTTACATCTACGTATGTATGTACACGTACACACACACACGTATCATATGAGAGAGAGAGAGTGAGAGAATGAACATACGTATTGTTTATGGATGACGTCATTGGGGTGACGCTACTTCGCGGTTTTTCACTTTTCGCGGTCGGTTCTGGAACCCATTAACCGCGATAAGTGAGGGATCACTGTATTACTCAGCTTTGTTCTCAGGTTGTTCCCAGGCGTTTTTGAACTGTGCCAAATTGTGCCAAATGGCACAGTTTGGAAAAACGTCTGTAACTTTTGAATGATTCAATATAGAAGCTTCATCGTGGGCTCTAATGAAAGGTGACACTCAGGGCTGTGTGGGTGGGGAGGGGGTTGCGGTGCCCCCCCCCCCCCCCGCTACAGAGGACGGACATCGCCCGTTGTGCCGCGGTCACGTTGCGCCGCGGTCACAGTGCGCCGCGGTCTACGACGCACAGCTGTAATTTACCGATCGGTCAAAAGTCATTTTTGATTACAATTTTCAGGGATAAAGAATAATTTAGCTTATAACACTTACCTGCTCACAACAGCAGCGTAGCTGGCGATCTTCTCTTCCTCATTGTCAGACGAACGTGACGCTGGTCCGCTTGTTACGGACTCGTGGTTCTGGTCTCGCGACCCGGTCAAACCATAATTCCATTATTGCGGTTTTGCGCTTCCATGATTGCGGTTTTGGCGAACGATTTTTCAAAACAAATAAAAACAGTAGTAAGAAAAAAAGACTGGCGAACGCCTGTGTGTCACCCAGCCTTACACAAAACAGCTTTCGAACTTCTGTGCTTCAATTGGCTGGCTGTATTCGCAGCCGTTGGTTGGCGGGTCCTTCTTGCTAGGTTTTCAGTCATTGGTTCTTCAAGGTTTCAGAAACCCAATTCAAGGCTCTTATTAGTCGAATGAGAGGTCAATCACATCTAAACCAATCAAAGCACTCCTTTGGCTTTCTGTTTGCGGCTGTGTCTGTAGTGGAAGAACGGAAATGCAGGTGGGGTTTTTTTTCAGTGCCTCCTAGGACGCACAGTGTGCGTACTAGGACACCCTCGTGCGTCCTAGGATGCAGAGACGTGCCCGCCCACGGTACACCGAAGTGCAACAGGTTAATAATAAATAAACTGCGTGGCTAGTACCAGCGGCATAACACTGGTCCCGTACAAGAAGGAGAAGCCACCAGAGACTCCCTTCTCCTGGATTTTGTGTCCTCGTATCCCTGTATCTGGCCATTCTGCTCCAGTCATGTTGGTATTAACTTTACAATTTAGATATTAAAGCGGCCAGGACTCAAGGTGTGCTGTTTACAGGGAAAAAGGAATTTGCAGCATTCAGTAAATGTACCGTTACTGTGCGCCTGTAATGTCTGACAGTTTCAATCCCGACCACCCCCCCCCCCCCTCGGAAATTTTGAAGTTGTTGTGCAGTCAGAGCCGACAAATTTACGATCCAGTGATAAAAGGAAGAAGAAGATTGATTAAAAAGAGAGCACAAATCAGCTGTGTCTGCCATGCTTACTGCATCCTCCACCACAGAATTGTCATGTCTGTCTCACTTCAATGTGGAAAAAGTTGGATGAAATGCAACATGACCATGATGTAGTTTTGGAAAATATCAGCCACATAGCTGAATTAGGACCACATATAAAAGTGGTCTAGGTCTGGTGTGAAAAAATCAGATGTGTGCTTTTCAGACTGTCATTAAAATATCTAATATGGATCACATTCCAGTAAATTACTTTTTAATTACAGTAAAACTGAAATCCTTATAATTGGTCCAGATAACTTTGTCACCTGTGTTGAACAGTTTATTGGTTGCCATCACTTTAACATCACACCCACAGCTGAAAACCTTGGTATCATCTTTGAACGTTACATGCCCTGTGTTTCCCAGTTTCCACATAAACAAGCTCATCCAGTCCTGTTTTCTGCAGCTTAGAAATGTTGCAAAAATCAAACATATATGTACTTCCTCAGTCCGATCTTGAGCTCTGAATTCACAGTTTCATCTTCTCCCATTTAGATTACTGTAACTTTCTTTACACCTTCCTCAGTCAATCCACAATAATTCGTTTACAATGAATCCAAAATTCAGCTGCCACGTTTTTAACTAGAACCAGCCGTCAATCTTACATTACCCCCATACTTGCATCCCTTCTTTGGCTGTCAGTAAAATTTAGGATTCAATTCAAAATTCTTATAATTGCATTTTAAAGCACTGCACAATCTCGCCCCCGATTAGATTTCTGACCTCCTGGTTCAGTACTCCACATCTCGTCCACTCCGTTCCTCAAATATTGGGCTCTTTACTATACCATGTTCTACCCACAATACAAGAGGTGATCGTGCCTTCTTCGTTGTTGCACTTTCCCTCTGGAATCAGCTACCCCAATCCATCAGATGTACTGAAAATCTGAATTGATTTAAACGTCTTTTGAAAACCCACCTCTACCAACAAACATTTTTATAACCCCACGTTACACACGTGGACAAAATTTTTGGTACCCCTCTGTTAATGAAAGAAAAACCCACAATGGTCACAGAAATAACTTGAATCTGACAAAAGTGGTAATAAATAAAAATTCTATGAAAATCAGACAATGCTTTTGAATTGTGGTTCAACAGAATTATTTTAAAAAACAAAACTCATGAAACAGACCTGGACAAAAATGATGGTACCCTTAACTTAATATTTTGTTGCACAACCTTTTGAGGCAATCACTACAATCAAACGATTTCTGTAACTGTCAGTTAGACTTCTGCACCTCTCAGCAGGTATTTTGGCCCACTCCTCATGAGCAAACTGCTCTACTTGTCTCAGGTTTGAAGGGTGCCTTCTCCAGACGGCACACAGATGTTCAATAGGATTTAGATCAGGGCTCATAGAAGGCCACTTTAGAATAGTCCAATGTTTTGCTCTTAGCCATTCTTGGGTGTTTTTAGCTGTGTGTTTTGGGTCATTATCCTGTTGCAAGACCCATGACCTGCGACTGAGACCAAGCTGTCAGACACTGGGCAGCACATTTCTCTCTAGAATACCTTGATAGTCTTGAGATTTCATTTTCAAAAAAAAAAAAAAAGTTTTGCGTCTGTGAACATAGAGCTGATGTGCCTTGCCAAAAAGTTCCAGTTTTGTCTTGTCTGTCCATAGGACATTCTCCCAGAAGCTTTTTTTTTTTTTTTTTGTTACTTATTTGTACCCGTAGGTAGACTTGGTTTGCAGTCTGGTTTTATTTATTTAGCGAATGCAGAGTCCTTAAGCCAAGCAGTTGCCTCCTGGTTTGCTGTATGGAGGGTGTGTAATCCTCCTTCCAGTCTTTGGAGCGGGCAAGCCTCTATGATGTGTTCCATTGTTTGCTCCTCTCCACATGCGCACAGTGGGCTAGGGCTACTGCCCCATCTGTAAAGGCTGGCCAAGCAGGGGCCATGTCCAGTCCTGAAGCGATTGAGTGTAGACCACTGTCTCCTTGGGAGGTTGGTGCCCGGGACCTGTTGGTTGGGGTTTATCACCAGCTGTTTGTTTGGGACCTCCTTGGTCTCCCATTCCTCTTGCCAAGCTGTCTGGATGGTAAAGTCAGCTGGGGGAGGGTTTTTCCAAATCGGCCGTCTGGATGAAAGTCGGGCAGTGGGTGGAGTGTAGATATCTGCATGGATTGGTAAGTGAGGAGAATCTTTAACTTTTTGGAGCATCCTTTGAGTTAATGCTGCTCGCCGGATGTGTGGAGGGGCTATGTTTGACAGTACAGAGAGCCAGGGGAGTGGTGTTGAGCGGATTGTTCCAGTTATAGTTCTCATGGTTGTGTTGAGCTGGGTGTCTACATGGTGTGTGTAAGATGACCTGGACCAGACAGGGGCACAATATTCTGCTACAGAGTATGAAAGGGCCAGTGCTGAGGTGCGCAGGGTGGAGACTGCCGCCCCCCATTTTGCACCAGCGAGCTTGCAGAGCAGGTTGTTTCGTACCTTCACCTTAGCAGCCGTCCCCTTTAGATGTTCCTTGAAGGATAAGGTCCTATCAAGGGTCACTCCAAGATAAGTTGGATTTGGGGCATGCTTAAGCTTGAGTCCGCTCAGGTGGATGTTTAGTTCTCTGGCAGCTTTTGCATTGTGGAGATGGAATACACTGGAGACGGTTTTTGCTGGGCTTGGTTTTAGGCGCCAGATTTTACAGAACTGGTCCAGTTTGGCAAGATCTTCCGTGAGCACCCGTTCCAGTGGTTCAAAGTCTGGTGCTTGGAATGCCAAACAGATGTCGTCTGCATAGGTGAATTTGCGGGATTTTGTAGTAGGCAGGTCGTTTATGTAGAGGTTGAACAGAGTTGGAGCTAGAACTGAGCCTTGTGGGAGTCCGTTTTTCTGCATTCTCCATGCACTTGTCTTCTGACTGAGGTGGACTCTGAACCTTCGGTTGGTCAGCAGGGTTTTTATAATTGCTGTTGCCCAAGCAGGGATCGCCTTTATAAGTTTCAGGAGGAGGCCTTTGTGCCAGACCGTATCATAGGCGGCTGTAAGGTCGAGAAACACAGCCCCTGTCTTCAGTCTGCTCTCGAAGCCATTTTCGATGAAGGTGGTTAGGGCCAGTACTTGTTCTCCTGTACTGCGGTCCTTGCGGAAACCTGCTTGATCCACACTTAGAATATCCTCTACCTCTGGGGAAATGCGTTGCAGAATTAGGCGCTCCATGATTTTGTAAGGAACGCTGAGTAGGGAGATTGGGCGGTAGCTTGCTGGTAATTTGTGGTCTTTGCCAGGTTTTGGGATGGCAATGACCTTTGCTATCCGCCATTTCTTTGGGATCGAGTTTGTTTGTGTGATCCTTGTGTAGAATTGTGTCAACCAGGTTAGGGCTCGGGGGCCAAGATTTTTCATGAATTCTGGGAAGATGTTATCGTATCCTGCTGCCTTTCCACATTTCAGGCTCTGTAGGACTTTCTCCAGTTCAGCAGCCTCGAAGGGTTCAGGGTTCGTTTCCTCTACAGGCATTTTTTGGTGTTTTTTTAGCTCAGTTGTAACTGCTCTTTTGGTGTCTTTGTCTTGGGGTGCTTTGGCGATAGTCAGTAGGTGGGATGCAACTTGGTTGGGTGTGACGGATGCTCGGCTTTGGCTAGGGGGCTTCTGTGCAGCAACTAGGCGACGGATGAGGCTCCAACATTTCCTGCTAGAGTGGGTAAAGCTCCGGTCAGCAACTGTCTCCTCCCATTTCTTTCGCCGAGCTGTATTTAGCGATTCAATGAGATGGTCTGCTATCTCTGGGTCCCCTGATGTTTGATAGGATTGTAGGAGGGCAGCACTTTCTCCGTCCAAACATGGGACATAGAGGGGTCGGTAGCCTCGTGGGATTGCAGTATGGGCAGCCTTGAAGATTGCGCTGCAGAAGCGGTTGTATGCTTCATCTACAGTGATGGTGTGGAGTGGGATGGTAACAACGCTCCGGTCCAGAGTTTCACTGAATTTCTTCCAGTTGGCTTTGCGGAAGTTCCAGCGCATCTTCCTTGGGCTGTATATGACTGGAAGTTGTAGGCCAATGTGTACAAGCAGGGGCCGGTGTTGGCTGTGTGGAAAATCATCAAGAATGAGGATCTGTGTAGGATATGGCTCCCCATTCAAAGAGCTGACCCAACACAGGTCAGGAGAATAGTCCTTCTTCCACCTAGCAGAGTGGAAGGTTCCTCTTTGTTTGGGGTCGTATATCAAAGCGAGGTCATTTCTGGGTGCCCAGTCTGAAAGTGCGTTCCCATCACTGTCCACTGCTGGGTACCCCCAGTCAGGGTGATGGCTGTTAAAGTCCCCCACATAGATGGCAGGGTGGGGTAGGGTGGGTAAGACCTGCAGATCCCAGTTGGCATTAGGGGGCTTGTACACATTGACAATATGGAAGCCACCAATGATTATGGTGTCTGAGAAATGTGTTGTTATCAGGTGATTTGCTTCAACTATGTCAGAACGCACATAGGTGGCACGTCCATGTTTAGCATGTAGAACATAGCACAGGAGGTCAAAGCCTTTGATGGTGAAGCGGCCAGCTTCCTCTGTGCCAATATGAGTCTCTTGGAGGCAGATTACATCAATCGAATGTTGGAAGGCGAGGACTTCGATAAGGCTTCGCTTGGCTGCAGATAGGCCTTCAACGTTTAGTTGTAATATGCGAAGGGCCGATCCTACCACAAAGTGCTCTTGGGGCTGTTTGCTTTCGGCTTTAGGACTGTGACTAGGATTCTTCTTTGACTTGGCACAGAGGCGTCGTCTCTTCGAATTTAGTCTGCTGGTAGGATCATTAGCTTCCCCAGGCGAGCCCGGGTACTGGCGGAGGGCGCGACGAGAACGCTGATCCATTGCCCCCCAATGCCAGTCAATGCAGTCTGGTGACAAGCCACCGGCTGCTGGTCGCTGCGTGCGCGAGCGCCCTAAACCTACATGTTTTTGGTGTGCGGGAGGAAACCGGAGAAATCCCGGAGTAAACCCGCGCAACACGGGGAGAACATGCAAACTCCACACAGCTCACTGTTGGTCGGGGGCTGGGATCGAACCCACGATCTCATGATCCCCGCGATCCCCCGGCCGAGGGTAAAACTGTGCTGCCACAGTGCTAAACCACTGCGCCACCGTGCAGCCCAAATAGCTTTGTGGCTTGTCAACATGCAGTTTGGCAAATTCCAGTCTGGCTTTTTTATGATTTGTTTTCAAAAGTGGTGTCCTCCTTGGTCGTTTCCCATGAAGTCCACTTTGGCTCAAACGACGACGGCTGGTGCGATCTGACACTGATGTACCTTGACCTTGTAGTTCACCATGAATGTGTTTAGAGGTTGTTCTGGGCTCTTTTGTTACCATTCGTATTATCCGTCTCTTCCATTTTTCATCAAGTTTCCTCCTGCGGCCACGTCCAGGGAGGTTGGCTACAGTCCCGTGGATCTTAAATTTCTGAATATGTGCAACTGTAGTCACAGGAACGTCAAGCTGCTTGGAGATGGCCTTGTAGCCTTTACCTTTAACATGCTTGTCTATAATTTTCTTTCTAATCTCCTGAGACAACTCTCTCCTTTGCTTCCTCTGGTCCATGTTTAGTGTGGTACACACCATGTCACCAAACAGCACAGTGACTACTTGTCACCCTTTAAATATGCCGACTGACTGATTACAAGTTTGTAGACACCTGTGATGTTAATTAGAGGACACATCTTGGTTGAACCTTGGTCTTATCCTACACTTTATTACATGTATAGTTTATTTCTCTTATCTTATCATGTTTAATGTTGCAGCATTGTACCGAGACAAATTCCTAGTTTGTGTACTACATGAACAATGGCAATAAACCTGATTCTGATTCTGATTCTGATTCTGAACATGTCCCTATGGTCACATTATTTTCAGTCTTTTCTAGGGGTACCATCATTTTTGTCCTGGCCTGCTTCATGAGTTTTGTTTTTTAAAGTAATTCTGTTGAACCACAATTCAAAAGCATTGTCTGATTTTCATTGGTTAATTTTCATAGAATTTTTATTTATTACCACTTTTGTCAAATTCAAGTTATTTCTGTGACCATTGTGAGTTTTTCTTTCATTAACAGAGGGGTACCAACAATTTTGTCCACGGCTGTATGTAGTGTGTGTGTTTGTAATAAGTCCAGTTATGAGTTTTATGTTTTTGTCTGTGTGTGTCTGTCTCTTTTGATGTGCTCAGTTTTGTTGTGTTGGAAATGTCTGGTTTTATCTTGAAATACTTTATTTTTATGCTAGTGCAGCACTTTGCAACTGTGTGTTTTAAAAAGTGCTATATAAATAAAGTTTTATTTAGTTACATGTGTGCAAAAAAAAATTGGAATTGAGCATTAAGACCTGCAATGTGAATGTAGCCCAAGTATTGGGATCTTCAAAGAAAAGGGAGGTGGGAGATATTGCACTCGCTTTAGAGTGCTCTTGTCTATTGAATGATATAGTGATGCATTGGTCAAATTTATGTTCAGAGAAGCTACTTGGTGTTGGCTTGTGGCTAAGAAACCAGTTGCTTATCTCAGTGGGCTCTTTATTGGTTCCTGTACAGTAGCATGTTATTAAAAGATAGAATACTGTCCAGTCCCACTTCTTATAGTTTCATACATAGTTTATAGGATTTTAAATGCTGGGCCTTTCTCTTTTTCTGCAGAGACCTCCGTTCCTTCCTCCTCCTATTGGAAACATGCCCCCACCTCCTGGGATGCTTTTCCCTCCTGGGATGCCCCCTGTTCCTGCATCTGGAAACCCTACAGTCACTCCTACAATCACCCCTACAGAAGAGATCTGGGTGGAGAATAAGACCCCAGAAGGAAAGGTAGGGTCGGCAATACTGTATTAGTAGTATTAGTGGTTGTTTGTATCAATAAGTCAATCACTAAATAAGATGCTACACAAGAAATAAAATTAAAATTTTAATTTATTTTTTGTAATTTATTTCCAAAAGTAAGCTTTTATATATTTTATATTTCTTACAAGTAAATGGAAATGTTTTAATCGTGTTTTGTTTTGATGATTATGATTTATTGCTTGTGAAAATCAGAAATCTGACAGCTAAAATTATTAGAATATTCTCCAGTCTCGATCACACACTTGCACTTTCTGAATCAATGGCTGATTGGCGACTGGCCTCTTTGGTAGCCACTGACTTGGATTGGATTTTAGTTTTAATCATAGATCCGGGGGGGGGGGGGGCGATGTATCGCAATACGTCATGGTGATACTGTATCAATTCAGAGGCACAGTATCCATTCATCCATCTTCTTCCGCTTGATCCTTTTTGGGTCACGGGGGTCTGGAGCCTATCCCAGCATCTTTCAGTATCGTGATGCTTTATTAAAGATTAATAATAAATGTTAGAAATACAAACTTAGCAATTTAGGTACCAGTGCAATATAAACCATTTGAATTTTCAGCCCATTGGTTAGGGCTAGGAGTGTGGCAAAAGATTGATCCGCTGTAGTGTCGCAGGACATAGACACTCGTGATGATGCAATGATCCCGAAACGCACACACCGATCTTTTATTAATTATATACAGCTCTGGAAAAGAATGAGACCACTGCAAAGTCTCTCAAATTATTATCTCTACGTGTAGGGCAGCCATTCAATTTGAGTAGCTGTTGAATTCCAACATCAAGACACCTCACTCTACTTAAGGAGGTACTGATTAGGTGGTCATCTAAGCATGGTAAGATGCATGGAAGCTGTGAATAAAAATCATTTATTTCACAGATACAGATTTCTGAGCTCTTCCTATGCTAAAACTTAATAGAATAGGCTTTATTGTCATTGTACAGTTGTACAGTACAACAAAATTGCGGGTGCTCCACCAGGCTACTTCGCAGTAAAGTAAGAGAGAAGGATTTGATAAAACACAGTTACAGAATACACGATTAAACATAACGTCTGAAATAGAAATAAAAATATAAATAGCCCACAGGTATAGTAGTGATTTATGTCCGGTCAGCCATTGGTTTGCTTGCTACTGGATAACCATGAAAACCGGTACTACCTGTCTGATGGGTCGGGCTGTCAGCAACTCAACCGGCAACCCCGCCCTTCCAAGGGCGTGGAGGGTGAAACTAGGCATCCTGGCAGAACTAAAAACAATATCTGTCACAGGTCTGTGGTGGACCACTCCCAGTTACACGGGGGAAGACTGGACATCCTGGCAGATAAACACATCTGTCGCAAGGTCCGTGGTGGACTTTTCCAGTCAGTGCATCGTGACATGCACTACACAAGGAACAGAGATAAACAAACCTATCATCTGGTCAGTCACTGCAACAGATACTGGAGTCAGTTTGTCTTGGCCTGTCCTTGCCACTGATAATACCTCTATCTGCCAAGAATGTGCCGCTAGTCCAGCAAAAGCTAGCGGTCGGTACTCAAATACATTGCAGTTTCATGAAGTGGTCAGTCAGAAAGCAACTTATACCGGTTCAGACGTCGCCAGGGTTAACAAATGTTAGGAGTTCCTGGCAGCAGAAGCCGAAGGACAGAGCTGCATGGAGGAATCTGATCAGACCTAAATGAAACAGTCATTGTCGCCCCCGACAGACTGCTATGATGTTGATGGTAGTGGCTTCACAGATGGAACTATGTACATAAGAGTGTGGGGTAGAGAACACACGAATGAATAAAATGGCCCAAAGATCATGGAAAAATATACACAGGAATGGTAGTGGTTTCACGGATAGGTCAATGTACATGAAAGTGTGGAGTGCAAAGACAGGTGTGTCCATCCATCCATTACTCCTGCGGGGTGAGGGCTAAGTGGCCATCACCATGTGTAGAGCCAATCAGGTTAACCAGTGTGTGCCAACATTGCCGGTTTTGGGCCAGCTCCTCTGCATCAACACAGCGACTCCGAGCTGTTTGAGGTCTCTCTCCACCACATCGAATGATCTGGTGCATGGCTTGCTCTGAGGTCTTTTCCACCCTGAGGCCCTGGGGTCGAACATAAGGATGGTTTTTGTCGGGTGTTTTGGTGGGAGTTGGAGAACATGGCCAAACCAGCAGATACACCACTGTGTAATAAGGTGGGATGCTGCAAGCTGATGTGTGCGGGCTCAGAGCATGTCATTAGAAGTGCGCTGGGGCCACCTGATGTTTTCGATGGTTCTGAGGTCCCGACTATCAAACCCATACACTCTCGAGGCCGTGGTCACCGACATGCATTAGCTTGGTCTTGTCCAGCTCACCCTGAAGGCCCAGCTTCGCTGCCTCTTTGTGGTAGACAACTAGAGCAGCTGACTGTAGGATGGGCTTAACAGGATGGTATCATCAGCATATTCAAGGTCAGCCAGATGTTAGTTGCCAAACTGCATGCCAGGGACCCGCTTGCAGACCTTGGTCATCATATAGTCTGACACAATTGAAGAGATCAGGAGTGGCCACACAACCTTGTCAGACCCCGCGGTTGATGGGAAACCAGCCGGACTTCCGTTCACACGGACACCGCTCTCCAAACTGCTGTAGAGCCGCTTAAACAGGGCTACGATCTCGGGTGGGGCTCCGAGGGTCTGCAGAATACTCCAAAGAGAAGCGTGGTCCATGGTGTCGAAGGCAGCCTTAAGATCTGTGAAGGCAATATTGAGATGGTGGTCCTTGCGGAATTCATAGGCCTTCTCCATTAATGGGCAAACAGCAGAGATGTGATCTGAGGTCGAGCAGTTGAGCCTGAAGCCTGCCTACTGAGGGTGACGGCCGCCTCTGATGGCTGGAAGGGCACGACTGAGGAGGATCCTGGTGAAGAGCTTACCGGGGGGGACAAAAGGGGGATGTCTTTGTGATTGTTTCAGATGAGTTTGGTGTGTTATTGTGATAATTAAAAAGGTCCTCAGTTCTGTGTGTGTGAGCATTCGAAGGGAGGGTGTGGGGCCTCTTGACTCGTTGATCCAGGGGAAGAAACTGTTGGTCAGTCTGGAGGTGTGGGACTTGGTTGATCTGAACCGTCGTCCAGAGGGGAGCAAGTCAAACAGGTGGTGGGTGGGATGTGAGGGGTCTCCTGTGATGGCTTTGATCTTTCTGAGACGGGGGGATCTGCAGATGTTCTCCAGGGAGGGCAGAGGGCCATCAATGATGGGCGGTGTTGATGACCCTCAGCACATCCTTCCTGTTTTCGGCCGTGGAGCCGGCATGCCACACATCCAGATAATAGATGAGCATGCTCTCCTCTGGGCAGCAGTAGAAGGCCAGCAACAGCTTCTGGTCCAGGTTGTTGTTCCTCAGGGCATGGAGGAAGTGCAGCCACTGCTGGGCTGTCTTCACCAGGGCCTTGGTGTTGACAGTCCAGGAGAGGTCAAAGGAGATGTGGATGCCCAGGAACCTGAAGGTGGTGGCGGTTTCCATGCAGTCACCATTTATGAGGAGGGGGGTGGGGGTGGGGGGCTGGCTGTTCTTCCTGATATCCAGTATGAGTTTGTTTCAAGTTGTTTGCTTGGCACCACAGCAACAGATTCTCTATCTCTGCCTTCTCATCGTCACTAAGTATTGTAGTGTTTAAGAATGAACTTGCTTTCTTTGCATTATTTGATCTAAAAGCACATCTGGGGTAGTGGTGGCCTTAATAGTTAAGGAATGTGGACTGGTGACTGGAGGGGTCACTGGTTCATTCCCTGGAGCGGCAGGATCAGATCTGGGTGGGACAGATTACATAGTAGTGTTTGCCTCACCCTCCTTAACCCTACTGTGGTGCCCTTGAGGAAGGCCTTTAACCCCAACTACTCCAGTGGAGCTGCTCAGTGGCCACAGGTCAGTTGGTGGTTGTAATAGGCAGCTTCCAGGTGTGAATGTATATCTGTTTGTGTGAACAGGGCATCCTTGAAAAAGAGAGGTTCCCTCTCAGTGGACCTTTCCCTGTAAAATAAAAGTGAAATAAAAAATTTTAAAAATCTACAAGCAACATATTTTTTATTGTTTTGGCCATTTGTCATTTTCAGTAAATAAATGCTTTAAATGATGATATTTAGACTTGGTATTTGGGTGAGTTGATTTTGGTACGTTAGAGAATAAAATTAATTTTTCTCCAACACATATGTATAAATAGTAAAACCTGATAAAGTGATAATTTTGCAGTGGTCTCTCTGGTCTCTTTTTTGTCCTGAGCTGTATATATAGTGGTGTGAAAAAGTGTTTGCCCCCTTCCTGAGTTCTCATTTTTGTTGTATGTTTGTCAGACTTAAATGTTTCAGATCATCAAACAGATTTAAATATTAGACAAAGATAACACAAGTAAATGCAAAATGTAGTTTTTAAATGAAGGTGTTAATTAAGGGTAAAAAAAAAATCCAAACCTACATGGCCCTGTGTGAAAAAGTGATTGCCCCCCTGTTAAAACATAAATTAACTGTGGTTGATCACATCTTTGGAAAGCTGAGTTCAATTTCTCTAGCCACACCCAGGCCTGATTACTGCCACACCTGTTCTTAATCAAGAAACACTTAAATAGGACCTGCCTGACAAAGTGAAGTAAACCAAAAGATCCTCAAAAGCTATACAGCATGCTGCGATCCAAAGAAATTCAGGAACAAATGACAAAGTAACTGAGATCTATCAGTATGGAAAAGGTTATAAAGCCATTTCTAAAGCTTTGGGACTCCAGCAAACCACAGTGAGAGCCATTGTCCACAAATGGTGAAAACACAGAACAGTGGTGAACCTTCCCAGGAGTGGTCGGCCGACCAAAATTACCCCAAGAGTACAGCAACGACTCATTGAAGAGGTCACAAAAGACCCCACAACAACATCTAAAAAACTGCAGGCCTCACTTACCTCAGTTAAGGTCAGTGTTCATGACTCCATCATAAGAAAGAGACTGGGCAAAAATGGCCTGCATGGCAGAGTTCCAAGACTCAAACCATTGCTGAGCAAAAAAACATAGACTCATCTCAGTTTTGAAAACATCTTGATGATCCCCAAGACTTTTGGGAAAATACTTCAGACTGATGAGACAAAAGCTGAACTTTTTGGAAGGTGTGTGACCCATTACATCCGGGAGTTAAAGTAACACAGCATTTCAGAAAAGGAACATCATACCAACAGTAAAATACAGTGGTGGTGGTAGTGTGATGGTTGAGGGATGTTTTGCTGTTTCAGGTCGTGGAAGACTTGCTGTGGTAAATGGAACCATGAATTCTGCTGTCTACCAAAAAATCCTGAAGGAGAATGTCCGGCCATCTGTTTGTGACCTCAGGCTGAAGCACACTTGGGTTCTGCAGCAGGACATTGATCCAAATCACACCAGCAAATCCACCTCTGAATGGCTTAAGACAAAATTAAGACTTTGGAGTGGCCTAGTCAAAAGTCCTGATCTGAATCCAATTGAGATGCTGTGGCATGACCTTAAAAAGGGGGTTCATGCTCGAAAACCCTCCAATGTGGCTGAATTACAACAATTCTGCAAAGATGAGCGAGCCAAAATTCCTCCACAGTGCTGTAAAAGACTCATTGCCAATTATCGCAAATGCTTGATTACAGTTGTTGCTGCTAAGGGTGGCCCAACCAATTATTAGGTTTAGGGGGCAATCACTTTTTCACACAGGGTCATGTAGGGTTGGATTTTTTTTCCCTTAATAATAAACACCTTCATTTCAAAACTGCATTTTGTGTTAACTTATTTTATCTTTCAGGTTTAGGTTCAGGCTACTTTATTTGAACCCGTAGGTAGATTTGTTTTGCAGTCAGGTGACATCCATATTTACAAACCACAATTACATTCAACATAAACACAAACACAGGCACACATGAAGCTGACTATAAACATGATAAAAATACTCAAGGCTCCATCAATCAGGATATAAGACAAAGAGATAAGAGAAAAAACAAGAGATTAGAGAGAAGGGTCATATTAAACAGTTAAAGACTAGTCAAAGAGGTTAAAACTGAAAAGTCTAAAACCCAGTAAAAGATTTAGAACCCAAATAAAAAACCTACAAAAATAAGTAAATATAAAATGAAATTAATAAATAGGAAACTAAATTATGTGCAATATATTGTTACAGCTTGTTCAACTCTTTGACAGCAGCAGGAACAAAGCTGTTTTTGTAGTGCTGGGTTTTACTTTTTGGGACAGCAAACCTCCGTCTGGAGGGAAGAAGCTGAAAGTGGCCGTGCAAAGGGTGGGAGTCATCATTTAAAATGGAGGTAGCAATCCTCTGTACCTGTCTGGTGTACAGGGATGTCAGGCTCAGCTGTGACTCACCAAGCAAACGACTGAACCATCTAACTACCTGATCCAAGGATTTCCTCTGTTTCAGTTTTATCTGACCAAACCATGACAGTAAAGAAAAGGATAAAAGAGATTCAATAAAAGCCCGATAAAACATTGTCATTATGGTTCGGTCAGTTTGGAAGCGTGCAAGTTTCCTCAAACAATGCAAATGTTGCTGACCCTTTTTGCACACCCTTTCACAGTTCTTTTCAAAGTTTAAATTACTCTCAATAATCGTCCCAAGACATTTGTAGGATTGTACCCATTCAGTGGTCTGGCCTTTAGTACAGTGACTTCATGCCTGGGAGTTTTCCTCCTAAAGTCAATAATCATATCTTTAGTTTTTGTCGTATTCAGCTGCAGGTAGGAATCCTCACACCAGTGAACAAAATCACCAACTACTGGGCTGTGGCCGCTCTCACCATCCTGGAGGAGACAATAACTGAATCATCAGCATACTTTATAATGTGTCTGTTGTCATGTCTGCTCCGACACATGTTTGTGTACAGGATGAAGAGTAGTGGTGACAACACACACCCCTGATGAGAGACAGTAGAACACCACTTTTGGTCAGACAATGTACCATTGACCCTTACTCTCTGTGTCCTGTTGGTTAAAAAATCCAGAATCCAACCCACCAGATTATTGCTCAAATCAAATTGTTGCAGGAGCCTTTCATCTAAAATATGAGGTTGGATTGTATTAAAGGCGGAAGAAAAGTCCACAAATAAAAGCCTGGCGTGTGTCCCATTAAAATCCAGATCTTTAAAAAGCATGTTAAACAGAGTGACAGTGGCATCCTCCACTCCTCTGTGAGGCCTATAGGCAAACTGCAGAGGATCCAATGCCTGCTCAGTCTGCTTTAGGACCTCAAATCTGACCAGTTTTTCAAAAATTTTCATTAAAGTTGAAGTCAAAGCAACTGGTCTAAAGTCGTTTACCGTTTTAGGACAGCTGGATTTTGGAACGGGGACAACCACGGCATCTTTCCAGATCTTAGGCACATGTTGTGTCTGTAAGGACTTATTGAAAATGTAGTGAAATACAGGACTCAATTCATGTGCACAGGACTTTACCAATCGCCCACATATATTATCAGAGCCCTGACTTTTGTTCACTTTTACAGCACAGAATGCCCTTTTAATATCCTGCACCTCAAATATTAAAGTGCTGATTGTCTTTGAGTTTCTGTTTCAAATCTTGGGTTTCTGTGCTATCAAAGGAATCAAAACGACCATAGAAACAATTAAGAGCATTATCCAGCTCTGTGAATTAACCCCTTGCACTCTGGTTAATTTCCCTAAAAATGCCTAAAAATAACGTACCCAAAGTAAATCAAAAGCTGTTCTTCAACCCTTTGCAGCATCTTCATGGGGTTGGTCTCATTTAAAAGAAAACACTTTGAATTTTTTGGCAAAACAGTCATAATCTCTCTAAGTGCTCCTGCCACTGAGTAACAGTCATCTAAACATACTGAACTTGAAGAAAATAAATTTCGCCTGGGTGTTTTTTTGGATACAAATGCTTGCAAATAACACACAGCTGTCAGATACGGGCTGGAAAATGCAACAGAAATGTAGAACCCAGTGTTATCCAGCTGAGGTCAAAATTTTGTAACAATACCACAAAAAATGAATATATTACACAGCTTTTTTGTCAGGTTGTTCCCAGGCGTTTTTGAACTGTGCCAAATTGTGCCAAATGGCACAGTTTGGAAAAACGTCTGTAACTTTTGAATGATTCAATATAGAAGCTTCATCTTGGGCTCTAATGAAAGGTGGCACTCAGGGCTGTGTGTGTGTGTGGGGGGGGGTTGTTTATTCATTCATGAATGAATGAATGAACAAACAAGCCCCCACACACAAAGAAGCATGCCACGTAAAAAATGTGTGGCTTTTTTTTTTTTACAAGAATAAATAACCTACAGTGCAATAAAAATTATACTAAAATATCTGTAATGTAGAGGATAACAACTCCCCCCCCCCCCCCCGTAGCGGGGGGTGGGGGGAGACCATTCTCGGCGCACGGACCGGACCGTGCACCGCAGTCCATCATGTGGCGATGACGCACAGTTGTTACCGGAGTGGTGGCTCAGTTGGTAGAGCATCCGCCCCACACCCGTGAGGCAGGGGTTCAAATCCCGGCCGGGTCATGCCAAAGACCATATAAAAGTGGAACTTCCTGCCATCCAGCTTGGTGCTCAGCAATAAATGGAATGGAGGAGGGAACTCTGTGGCGGCGCCTTGCATGGCAGCGGCCCTCTGATTCTACACTTGGGGTGTGTGTGATTTACACTGTAGATAGGTAAAGCACAATCTCGTTCTGCTGTACATGATTGGTTGTACGGTTGAATGACAATAAGGGTGATTTAATTTAATTTAAATTTAATTTAATTTACCGATCGGTCAAAAGTCATTTTGATTACAATTTTCAGGGATAAAGAATAATTTTTCTTATAGCACTTACCTGTCCACAACAGCAGTGTCGCTGGCGAACATCTCTTCCTCATTGTCAGACGAACATGACGCTGGTCTGCTTGTTACGACTCGTGGTTCTGGTCATGCGACCCGGTCAAACCATGATTCCATTATTGCGGTTTTGCGCTTCCATGATTGCGGTTTTGGCGAACGATTTTTCAAAACAAATAAGAACAGTAGTAAGAAAAAAAGACCGGCAAACGCTACTGTTACACACAGCGGCTTACACAAAACAGATTTTACGCACGGGACGCACGCTTTCAATCGTCGAACTTCTCTGCTTCAGTTGGCTCGTTGCATTCGCAGCCGTTGGTAGGCGGGTCCTTCTTGCTAGGTTTTCAGTCATTGGTTCTTCAAGGTTTCAGAAACCCAATTCAAGGCTCTTATTAGTCGCATGAGAGGTCAATCAAATCTAAACCAATCAAAGCACTCCTTTGGCTTTCTGTTTGCGGCTGTGTCTGTAGTGGAAGAACGGAAATGCAGCTTTTTTTTTCAGTGCACACTAGGACGCAGAGACGTGACCGCCCGCGGTATCCCGGAGTGCAAGAGGTTAAAACCATCTAAAAACACACGATTACTGCGCTCTGTGCTCTGAAGGCCTGCAATAGTTTTCATACTGGCCCAGGCTGAACCAAGTTTCTTTGTTGCCATTTTGCTTTCCAACTCTGGTTTATAAGTCTGTTTTGCTCTTAAAATTTCGGCCTTCAGCTCTTTTGTGGCAACCTGTAGCTCAGAAACAACCACCTGTTTAAAGGCCAGTGCTTTCCTCATCTTTGTCAAATATTTAAATTTGTTTGACGATCTGAAACACTTAAAGTGTGGCAAATATACAAAAAAATGAGAAATCAGGAAGGGGGCAAACACTTTGGCACACCACTGTAAAATATGGTATTGCAATACTTAAGGAATCGTAGTATCGTGATAGCATCGCATCGTGATACAGTACTTATTGCAGTACTTAGGTCACCCCACACACATGCAACCAAACTGAACACTGTCCATTGTTAAGTCAGTGTCCACACACACCTCTTGAGGGCATGTGGGCCACATTACTTATGCCGGTGTTCAGCCAGTTGCTCCGGGGGCACCCTTCATGCAGCCACAGCCATGCCATCACCAGACTGGGACCATGAATCTCCAGTCAGGTTCTTAAAGAGAGAGAAACAGCATTTCAGTTCTCCTGTATGTCCTGTACGTATAGTAGTACTGACAAATAAAATCTTTGAATCTTGAAATACAGCCTTAGTTCATCCACCCTGTTGTCCACCCCCACTGCAAAACGGTCAGTAAAGGGAACAGCAGTTGGAGGCCAACAGGACTTGGCCTCAGTGCACTGAAACCAGACTCCGCAGACCACCACTCGCTCGCTCCCAGCCATCCCCAGATGAAACAGACTATCAGCTCATACTATGTGGATGGACACTGCATTTCTTTTCAGTACTAGCCGTTTAAATTTTTCTGCCCTGTTCTGCTACTTCCGAACAGTGCTGACTGCACTGCTACTGGGTTGCAGAGTTATGTGATTCGGCGCACGGGAGACGTCTTAAAGACAAAGTACATGAAAGCTTTCATATACACACGGACACCATCGGAAAAAGGGAAGAACCGAAAAACCAGCATGAGCATAATTATGTCAGTTTTATGTCCCGACGGTCATTTGCGATTTTATTTTTTTGTTAATCTTCCTGCTCTACTACGTTGTCTTACAAGAAATTTTGTACTGATTTTAGTGTCCATAGTGGTATTGTAAAACTTTTAATGTTTCAAGATAAGATAAGCCTTTATTAGTCCCACAATGGGGAAATTCCAGGATTGCAACAGCACAGGGATAGCAACACTCAGAACAATAATTAAGAAGATAAGAAAATAAGAGCAGTGAATATACATATGTACACATAAATATATAAATATATATACACAGTGCGGAGCATTGTAGCTAGATGGAATAAACAGCATAACCATCTATTTATTTATCCTACATAGTATGAATATGTACCCATACATATTGTCACCCTCCGTAGCGACTGATATTGTCCTAGTTGTATACTGGAGGGGGACCATTTGTGTAAGTCTGTTGCATCTTTTGCATTCAATACTATTAGGTCGTCACATTTTTTTTGCTATCTCTGCGAGCAGCCCTGCTTAGGTTATACAGTCTGACAGCCGTAGGTAGGAAGGACCTGCGAAACCTCTTGGTTGCGCACCGAGGATGATGTAGTCTACTGCTAAATGAGCTCCTCAGTGCGCTCAGTATGTCCTGCATAGGGTGGGACTCGGACTCCAGCAGAGATGACAGTTTAGCCACCATCCTTCTCTCTCCTATCTCCTCCACTGGGTCAAGGCGTTTCCCCAGGACAGATCTAGCTTTCTTGATCAGTTTGTTCAGTCTCTTCCTATCGGCTGCTGTAATGCCATTGCCCCAGCAGACCACTCCAAAAGTGATGGCTGGTGCCACCACCGTGTCGTAGAATGTCTTCAGCAGCGCCCCTTGTACACCAAAAGACCTGAGCCTCCTCAGTAGGAACAGCCTGCGCTGTCCCTTCTTGTAGAATGCGTCAGTATTGTGTGACCAGTCTAGTTTATTGTTCAGATGAACACCCAGGTACTTGTAGGATGTCACCATCTCAATGTCTGTTTCCTGGATGTTTACTGGTGATGTTTTTATCTGTCATCTCTTCCACAGGCATATTTCTACAATGCCAGGACTAGAGAGTCATCCTGGAGTAAACCTGAGGGTGTGAAGATCATCCAGCAGTCTGAACTTAACCCTCTTCTTGTAGCAGGGGCCGGGGCTGCAGGTTCAGTGGCAAACATTGGGGTATCTTCAGCTAGCAGCCCAAACAGTGTTAACACTACAGCTAGCACAGCAGCAGCCTCCCCTACTCAGCCCCCTTCCTCAACCCCCTCCCGCACACTTACATCCAGTCCAGATACCATAACCACCCCCTCCCCATCTGCGTCCATTGCAGGTAAGCATCCAGCATACACAGACACATGATATAAACACAAAACAATGAAACTAATAATCTTCAATGTTGTTCTCAAAAGCCACCATTGTAGCAGACCTAAGCCCTATTGCCACAGTGACCTCAACTGTTGCTGTTTCCCCGGTCACTGTGGTGACTGTTTCCACGGTGCCATCACCTGTTACAGCAGTGCAGACAGTGCCACTGCTGCCGGCAGCTCTGCCTCACAGTGTGGCCCAGCCCACTGCAGCCATACCTACCTTCCCCCCTGTCATGGTGCCACCTTTCAGGGTGCCTTTGCCAGGCATGCACATCCCTCTGCCAGGTAAGGATGACAGATTAGAGGAGGAATTTTACACGTTGCGTAAATGAATAATGCACAAACTATTACAGGTTAATTAACTGTCATTAACAAGGCTAAATGTTGCTGTTTTGTCCACCTCAGCCTGCTACTGTTGTGAGGCTCTTTTTTCACTGTGCATTAGTTTGTTAAATTTTTATGTGCTTGTAATGACAGTTCAGTGCAAAATACATAGACTCTCAAAAGTCCCAAGTCTAACGCTCCTTTCTATAAGCCATAATTTTTAGTTAATAGTTATGTTGATTATATTTGCTGTAAATGCTTTGTCTTTACTGACAAGTAAGGTGATTACTCAGAGGTAGGGCTGGGCCATATATTATTAAATTTTGTGCATGTATCAATATATTTTACATTAAAGATATTGGCTGAGTAATAATTAGCTGCATGGTCTTATTGTACATCTGAACATCCGCGCTACCACAAGCAAACTTTCAAAATAAAAATGTGTACAACTCTAATTCTAGTGAAGTTTGGAGGGTGTGTAAAATGTAAAGACAAACAAAATACATAAATCCTTTTCAACCTGTAGTCAGTTGAATACTCTACAAAAACAAGTTCAAACTGATAAACTTAATTGCTTCCTTTTTTTTCTTTTTTTTTTGTGAATATTCATCACTCATTTTGAATTTGTTCCCTGCAACAGGTTCCCAAAACACTGGGACAGGGGGATGTTTACCACTGTGGTATATTGCCTTTCCTTTTAACAACACTCAGTAAGCATTTTGGAACTGAGAACACTAATTGTTGAAGCTTTGTAGGTAAAATTCTTTCTCATTCTTGCTTGATGTAGGACTTAAGTTGCTCAACAGTCCAGGGTCACTGTTGTTGTATTTTGTGCTTCATAATGCATCACACATTTTCAATGGGAGACAGATCTGGACTGCAGGCAGGCTAGTCTAGTACCCGCACCCTTTTACTGCGAAGCCATGCTGTTGTAACATGTGCAGAATGTGGCTTGGCATTGTCTTGCTGAAATAAGCAGGAACATCCCTGAAAAAAAGACGTTGCTTGGATGGCACCATATGTTGCTCCAAAACCTGTATGTACCATTGAACATTAATGGTGCCTTCACAGACGTGTAAGTTACCCATGCTATGGGTACTAACACACCCCCATACCATCACTGGCTTTTGAGCTTAATGTTGATATCATTCTGGTCATTTTCCTCTTTAGCCCAGAGGACATGACACCCATGATTTCTAAAAACAATCGGAAATGTGCACTCGTCAGACCACAGCACAATTTTACACTTTGCGTCAGTCCGTCTCAGATGAGCTTGGGCTCAGAACAACCACTGGCATTTCTGGGTGTTGTTAATATATGGCTTTCACTTTGCGTGGTAGTTTTAACTTGCACTTGTAGTGACGAACTGTGTTAACTAACAATGGTTTTACAAAGTGTTCCTGAGAATAATATCCTTTGCAGAATGATGTCAGTTTTTAATACAGTGCCACCAGAGGGATTGAAAGTCACCAACATTGTGTTAGTATTTGGCCTTCGCTTGTGTGCAGAAATTTTTCCAGATTCTCTGAATCTTTTCAGTATGGGATGTAGATGATGAAATTCCAAAATTCCTTGCAATTGTATGTTGAGAAACCCTGTTCTTAACCTGTTGGACTATTTGCCCACCAGTTGTTCTCAAAATAGCGACTCTCACTCTGCCCTTGCTCGTGAATGACTCATCCTTTCGAGGATGCTCCTTTAGTACCCAAACATGACACTTAACTGTTTCGAATTAACCTATTCACCTGTGGAATGTTCCAAAAAGGTGGGTTTGTTTTTTTTTTAGCATTCCTCACCTTTTCCAGTCTTTTCTTGCCTCTGGCCCAGATTTTTTTTTTTTGGAATGTAATGCAGACATCAAATTCAAAATGAGGGAATATTTGCAACAAAGCGATGAAGTTTAGCAGTTTCAAAATTAAATATTTGTCTTTATAGTGTATTAACTTGCATATTGGTTTAATTTTTTTTTTAAATCATTTTTTTAAAATTCATGTTTTACACAATATCTCCACACAGATATGCTCTGCTCGCTGGTGGGCTTGAACCCACACCCTTCTTACTGTGAGACGGTAGTGCTAACCACTACACTAACAAACTGTTTTTCATATGTCTGAGATAACAAAGTAATCAAATAATCAGACACATGGAAGAACAAAAAATAAGCCACAAATTATTGTAGTTGTGGCTGTTATTAGACCTGGATGGCCCACCCAAGTACTGTATCTGTAGAAAACCCATATTTGAAAGGTAAAAACACTATTGAGATTGAGAAAAATTATATCTGTATAAAAGTTTTGACCCATATTGCCCAGCTCTACTCAGAGGACATGAAGGTAGCTGTCTATGTGGAAACGCTGACTTATTATGGGTGCAGTTTTGATCAAAACAAAAACTTAAAGTAGCAGCAGACTCTGCATTCATTCCCTTAATTTGATTTTAATAAAGGTTCAGTCAGGCATTTAGATATTGAGTTCTTTATGGAGCCAGTTTAAGGTCTCCATTGTAGGTGATGGTGTTTTTAGTTGAAAAAATATAAGAAGCCTCTTAATTTACCTTTTTTTTTTTTTTTTTAAAGTTTGCGGCGCTGTCATCCAATGAATCCCCTAAACATGATGTTTTAAAAGAATTTTTCCAACATGCTGCTCAACTTTAAAGGTCCCATATTCCAGTGATTAATTTTAAGTTTTGACATCTTCAAGGGCATAGGTGCTAGAGGTGGGAATCTCTAGCCACTTCATGATTCAGTTACAATTCAGAGGGCTGTGATGGGATTATAAAATGATTCATGTGGCATCTTTTTTCCCCTCATTCAGGATTTCTATTTTTATTTTTTTTTTATTTTTTATTTTTTGTCATTGTGTGGCAATACGATGCATTTGAAAATGATTTCCCACCCCAAATGCTAGTATATACACTACTCACAAAAAGTTGGAGATATTTGGTTTTCGGGTGAAATTTATGGAAAATGTTAACCCCTTGACGCCGATTGTCGCAAATTCACATCAATCCCCCCCCCCAAAAAAACCCCCCAATGATTTTCAATTATGAAAAAAATAAAACATTTTTGTTAACAGTTGGAAATAAATTCAGGCGTCAAGGGGTTAAAAGCCCACACTGCAGTGATATTATATCATGAAAGTAGGGCATTTAAGTAGAAGCAGTGATTTCCTCATCTCAGTTTATTAAAACAAAAGCCAACAACAGTGGTGGGTATACTACAGCAAAAAATGTCAGTGTCTCAATAACTTGCCATGTGCCCTTGAGCATCAACTACAGCTTGACGACGACGTCTCATGCTGTTCACAAGTCAACTTATTGTCAGCTGAGGCATGGCATTCCACTCTTCTTGAAGGGCGGCCCTCAGGTCACTGAAGTTGTGGGGTGCAGGGTTATGAGCCTCTCCACGGCAACTCAGCTGATCCCATAGGTTTTCTATGGGATTCGGGTCTGGAGAAAATGTAAGCCACTCCATTTGAGGTACCCCAGCCTCCAGCAGCCGTTCCCTCATGATGCGACCTCAATGAGCTGGAGCATTGTCATCCATGAAAATGAAATTAAGCCTGTGTTTTTCATGCAGGGGCACAATGACTGGATTAATGACGTTATTCAGGTAGTATTGGCTTGTCACTGTACCATTCACAAGGTGTAGGGCAGTTCTGTATTGACTAGACACACCTGCCCAGACTGTAACACCACCACCAAAGGCTCATCTGGTGACAGCAGTGGCTGATTCATAGCGCTTGCCTTGAAGTCTCCAACATCGTTTGCCGTTAAGCACCTTGTTAGAGAACAGCAAGTTATGCAAAAAGTACTGAAACATGGAACAGTTGGACATGTACATTCTAAAGGTTAGAGAAGGTCACGTTAAGTTCACCTGTAAGGTTGTAGTGCATTTTAGGTTCATCTGACATTTCACCCGAAAACCAAATATCCTTACTTTTTTGTGAGTAGTGTATGTAGTTTTAAAAAAACAAAAACTAGGCCTGGGCAATAAATTGATTTTAAATAGAAATTTTATGTTTTTTGGTTTGGACATGTCCCAAAAAAAAGAATATTGTGATTTTCCCATTCACAAGAGTAAATATTTTAACTTCCAGCTTTAACCCCTCCCCCAGCCTTATAAGTAAATTTTGTAAAAGTTAAGTTGGCACTTTATTAATCAGAAATGTGTAGATTCATCTTTGTTTGATCAAACCTTTATTGTAAAAACGTTTGGTTAAAGCCAGGTTTGCACTTTTTTCCCAACAGGGAATCATATTTTTTGGTTTTTTTGCGGGGGGGGGGGGGCAATTTGAAATAATTTCTTGTCTTCAATCAAAAATATTGATTAAAATTGAAAATCGGATGTGGCATGAAAAAAAAAATAATCAGGGATTTTATTTTTAGGGCATATCCCCCAGCCCTACAAAAAACCTTTAGTGCTGCAGCTCTCAAAAAAGCTGTATTTAAAACTCTGCAATAGTTGGTGGTCATTCTGCTCATTAATATTACCGAGCTCCTTATTTGATTGGGTAAAAGTTTTTGACTGGACCAATCACAAGTAACAAGGGTGTGTTTATTTGGAGACTTGCGGTGTTTTCACACCTGAAAGTCTCCACCAAGGTTCTGGTTTTTTGTTTTTTTTTTACATTGTCTACATTTGGTAGTAAACTAAATAACTTTACGTAATGCGCCTCCGTCTTGTTGTCATGATGACGTTTGTGTTACTGGAACAGACTGGTAGTTGGCAAACATGCTATTCACCCTCCAAGGGTTTTTCTGTAGCTCTGAGTACATCGGTAGCTGCACTTTAAAAAGGTGAGAACAGGACTGTATTTTCATGAAAACAAATATTTTAAAAGTTTAGAAAGGTGTAGAATTAAAGTCTTTATATTCTTTAAAAAATTAAACACCTCACAAAAAATTAGGGATATTTGGCTTTTGGATGAAATGTATGTAAAATGTTTATGCTACAGTGCTATAATATGAAAATAGGGCATTTAAGTAGAAACATGCAATGGTGATTTCCTCACCTCAATTTATTGAAACAAAAAACCAACAACAGTGGTGGGTATACCACAACAAAAAAATGTCAATGTCTCAATAACTTGTCATGTGACTGGAGCATCAATTACAGTTTGACAATGATGTCTCATGCTGTTCACAAGTCGATTTATTAGTCTGCTGAGGCATGGCATTCCATTCTTCTTGAAGGGCAGCCCTCAGGTCATTGAGGTTGTGGGGTGCAGGGTTACGAGCCTCTACACAGCGACTCAACTGACCCCATAGGTTTTCTATGGAATTCAGGTCTGGAGAAAGTACAGGCCACTCCATTTGAGGTACCCCAGCCTCCAGCAGCCATTCCCAAATGATGCAACCTCGATGAGCTAGAGCATTGTTTGCCATGAAGATGAAATTAGGCCTGTGTTGTTCATGCAGGGGCACAAATGACTGGATTAATGGTGTTATTCAGGTAGTATTGGCTTGTCACTGTACCATTCACAAGGTGTAGGGCAATTCTGTATTGACTAAATACACCTGCCCAGATTGTAACATGGTGACAACAGTGACTGATCCATAGCGCTCTCCTTGACATCTCCAACATTGTTGTTGGCCATCATTTCTGCTCAACGTGAATCGACTTTCATCAGAGAACAGCACTGAAGCCCACTGGTCCCTTGTCCAGCGTAAACGCTCCCTGGCCCATGCAAACGACGCCTGTGCCTAATGGTGTGGTCAGGTGCCCTTGCAGGTCGTCTAGCATGCAGACCATGCTGATGTAAACGTCTTTGAATGGTCTGACGTGACACTTGGGTGCCTCTCACCTCCCTTAAATGTGGTGGAGTTGAGTGGCATTCATCATCCTGTTCCGCAGGGCACTGTTCACAGTGAATATCAGTGTAGGATGTGGCCAAAGGATGTCCACTTCTATGCCTTTCTCTGATTCTTCCAGTCTCTCTGTATCTCTGTTGCAGCCTGCTGAAGACATTCTGTGACACTCTAAACTCAGTGGCCACTTTCCTCTGAGAACATCCTGTTTGAAGCCTCACAATGGTGAGGTACTGTTGATCAGTTGTGAAGTGTCGTCTTGGTCTCGTGATGTCAAAATGTAAACAGCATGATAAAGATGACTGTTTAAATACCAATTCTAATTGAACCAGAAAAATTATTGGTCAATTCATGGATCAAACAGCTGTTGAATTTTGCCATTAAGCAACTTGTTAGACAACAGCAAGTTATGCAAAAAGTATTGAAACATTGAATAGTTGGACATGTCCATTCAAAAAGTTTGAGAAGGTCAAATTCAGTTCACCTGTCAAGGTTATAATGCATTTTAGGTGCATCCTGAATTTTCACTCTGAAGCCGAATATCCCTAACTTTTTGTGAGTAGTGTATATTGATGACAAACTATTTTAATAATAATAATAATAATAATAATAATGGATTAGATTTATATGGCACTTTACATGTTATGTGACATCTCAAAGCGCTTACAATGAGTCCATAATTCATTCACTCCAAACAGACATTGATAGTGGTAAGCTATTTCTGTAGCCACAGCTGCCCTGCGGTAGACTGGTGGAAATGAAGCCGCCAATCCACCCCAATGGCTTCTCCGACCACCATTGAACACTATCGACCACTAATAATATTTATAGGACTGAAATAATTGTAATGTTTACCTCTGGGCACCTGGATGATAAAGACTCCAGTCTATGCTCCATTGGCCAGTAATATAGATGTATAATACCCTAGATAGGACATGGCAAACAGACGTGCCATATTCTGTACATAATTATAATAGTTGACATGGCCTTCAGCATTGTGATAACAGGATACACAAACAATTGTTTATTGTATTTATTGTTATTATGCAAGTAAGCCATGTATATGAAATGTGACTAGCCTAGTGGCTAGCCACATTCTATCAATGTTTACATGTCTATGGCAGGTAAAGACATCACAGCCGCTTACAGCTAATAGAGAGCCAAAGTCAGGCCCCCTCTACTTCCACATCTTGGACCTTAAATCAAAAAATAATTCTACATTGAAATGAATGGCAAGAGCGAAATTATCTTTTAATCCCAATCAAATTTTGCCACAAGTTACATATGATGTTTGTCAATTTAAAAGATAATTTTCCACATAATTAAAGTTGTCAGCTGTTGTATAATAACGAAGTAATTTTTAGTTTTTTGCTTAAAGTGTTAGCAGACAACAACTCTCATCATCCCACATCACTAAACACGATCATGGTGGGAGATGAGTATAACCTCACCAACTGTTTTCTGACCGATGAAAGAATGAGCCAAAGAGGAGAAAAACAACATAAAGGTGTTGTTTTGTATTGTGAGAGCTGCAGCTGATCCAGAGGATTGTTTGTTACTTCACCCTGGGCGCGCTTTGAAAAAATTCTCGCAAGCTCGGTCCATCTGTGTTTGTAGTTTTTAATTTACGTATTTTCATAACTTTATACTTTAACAGTTAGATAACAACCTACACTGTTACTTACGTCGAAAATTATCTTTTAAATTGACAAGCATACGTGTAACTCATGGCAAAATTTGATTGGGATCAAAAAATAATTTCACTCTTGCCATTCACTTCAATGGAGAATTTTTCTGATTTAAGGTCCCATATGCGGAAGTAGAGAGGGGCGTGACTTAGGTTCTGTGTAGCATGACTGGATTGATGTCGTGTGTCTCTACCAACCAGTTAGTGCAAGATTAAGTCTGACATCTACTGGCCAGGTTGTCATAATCTTGTATCTATCACCTTTTAAATTAAAGTTGGGGAAGAGTTGAACTAGCTTAGTGAGGCTATAATTAGGGCTCCAACTAACGATTATTTTGGTAGTCGACTAATCTGACAACTATGTTTTTAATTAGTCGACTAATCACGGTTATTTCGCTGATACCCGTCATCTCTGCTTCCTGTTTAACCCCCAAAATAAAGTGCAAAAACTCAAATAGCAGCCTCTGCTGCTCCATGGAGGACTGTTGTAACTCTGCATGTTCAAAACAAATTAGAGTAATATTCAACTCCATTAAAGTAAAAAAAGAAAATATCAAGCTAAGGGTCTAGAAGTTTAAAAGTTTAAATGTAAATTGCTGTTTTTAAGGACAGTGCAACTTGATGAACATTGATATCAGTCAGTGTAAACTTGTCAGATTGTAGCCAGTGGCTAATTTCCATCTGTTGTCCATGGGTTATGATTTTTCCTTCCCTCATTCTATTATGCTGAGCACCAAGCTAGAGGGTGGGAAGTACCATTTTTATATGGTCTTTGGTAGGGCTGTCGCGGTAGAGGAGTTTCCCCTGTGGTGACCACGGTGGATAGCTCAACACTACGGTATGTGGTATTATTGCAAATATTTTTCGGACCCTGTGGTCTCGTAATTTAAACAGGGTCCATAACGTGGAAAACAATGGAAGCTGTGAGAAACTCACTTCAGCTCCGCTCTCAACTTTTACACTACCGTTCAAAAGTTTGGGGTCACTTAGAAATTTCCTTATTTTTGAAAGAAAAGCACTTTTTTTCAATGAAGATAACTTTAAAATAATCAGAAATAAACTCTATACATTGCTAATGTGGTAAATGACTATTCTAGCTGCAAATGTCTGGTTTTTGGTGCAATATCTACATAGGTGTATAGAGGCCCATTTCCAGCAACTATCACTGCAGTGTTCTAATGGTACATTGTGTTTGCTCATTGCGTCAATGAGCAAACACAATGGCTAATGGATGATTAGATGATTAGGGGCTGCACGGTGGGGCAGTGGTTAGCACTGCGGCAGCACAGTTTACCCTTGGCCGAGGGATTGTGGGGATCGTGGGATCGTGGGTTCGATCCCAGCCCCCGACCAACAGTGATCTGTGTGGAGTTTGCATGTTCTCCCCGTGTTGCGTGGGTTTACTCCGGGATTTCTCCGGTTTCCTCCCACATGCCAAAAACATGCATGTTAGGTTAATTGGCTGTTCTAAATTGTCCCTAGATATTTGTTTCCTATAGGCCCTTAGAATAGAGGGTTAGTATTAATGAAAGCGCTTTGAGTGGTCTTTGTGACTAGAAAAGCGCTATATAAGTGCAGGTTAGTTTAGTTTAGTTTAGATTAGATGGCTAATGGATGATTAGAAAACCCTTGTGCAATCATGTTAGGTCTGCAATGCTGTAATTGCTGCAAATGGAGGATTCTTTGACAAAAGCAAAGTTTGAAGGAAAAAATTATTTCAAATACAAATCATTATTTCTAACCTTGTCAATGTCTTGACTATATTTTCTATTCATTTTACAACTCATGGAGGTAAATAAGTGTGACTTTTCATGGAAAACACAAAATAATTGTCTGAGTGACCCCAAACTTTTGAACGGTAGTGTATATACATGTGTAACAATTGTGCGGCGCTCTGGTCTTAATAGGCATGAACTGCTGATTCTGTTTTTTTTTTTTTTTTTTTTTTTTTTAAAAAAGCAAAACTATCGTTTTCATAAAACAATGGTGGGAACTCCCAATATTTCAACTACGGTGTGTGTGGACTGGAGACTGCAGTGACATTCGGCTTATTTAAACAGGACAGTCTCCGTACAGGACCCTGCGTGGCTCTTGTCTTCGTGATTTTTGTATTTTTGCCACTGTCCGAAAAATCACGTTCAAACAAGCAACACCCTACACAGTAGTTGTTTCGCTGTTGGAGCTCAATTGTCAGGATCATAAACACTCCACTCAGAAGGAAATGACGTGCTTTGTGCCCTTTCAGTGCTCACTGTCATGGCTGTATTTAGCAAGGAGTCCAAATGCTTCTACCACTGACTACCTGCTGGAGTCCGACTGGAGAGAGAGTGCCCTACATGGTACTAACGCCGCCAACACCCGGTGCTATGGAAGCTTCTACAGCACCGGGTGCTGCCACCGTCAGTACCGGATGCAAACATGCTGTTGGCAATAAAAATACACTTAACAATACGTATATTTATTAATAAATAGGGGTATATAAGTGAACAACGAGATTTAGCCACACACACAAAAAAAGTGAATACCACGGTTGTTGTGGTTGTTTGTTTTCTTCTGCGGTAGGCTTATCCATAGCGCGGTATTAAATAATTGCGGTTATCGCGACAGCCCTAGTCTTTGGTATGACCTGGCCAGGGCTTGAACCCATGGGCGGGTGCTCTACCACGGTGCCCTCAGGTGAAAATAAAAGAACTTCTTCCAGTCCAAAAGAAGAGTTTACAAACTAAATATCAGTGCAGGGATGTGAGCCTTGACCACACATACATTGAAATATTTAAGCTGTTTTAATGTATTTGTGATGATTATGGTTATCTTTTTTAATTAAATTTCAAATCATGGTATTATATTTTACTGAGATGCATTAATATTCAGAATGAGGGTTGATATTACCGTGACAATAATAGAGAATACATAAAAGAGTAAGATACGCCAATAATACACTCATTTACTGCACTTAACATATTAGCCAGTATAATTAAAGCAGCTCCGCTGTCAGGAACCATCATCCAAGAGAGATTATTGTCTGACAGCAGGTAAACTATTTAAACAGCACACCCTAATAATGTGGTCAGTTTTCTAAAGCTGAAATGGTCACTCATTGAAAATAAGAAGTTCTAACTTTACTTGCCAAAACCTGCTAACCTTACCAGCACAGTGTTTAGAAGTGGCCCAACTTCAGTTATTCATCACTGAGGTGGAGCACAGCTGAGCTCCACTAACAGGTGGCCGGAAACGGGGGAACGGAGAGGAGGAGGGGGGAGATGGACAGACGCATCGCTGTAGTGCAGCTGTGATATGACAACTCTGCTTTACAGAGTCTACATTAACTTGTTTTATTTACTTATTTTCGGTAAAAATCCTTCCATGCTTTGGAGGGTTTGGGCCTTCTCCGGGATTTTCTCTCCGTGTTGCCATGATATGCTCCTCTTCTTCTTCACTGGAGCAGGTAAACTCAACATTTCCGCGGCATGCATATGAATTTTGAAATTAAACAATGCATCGACAATTTTTAATGATTGTCATTGTCGACCACGTCAAATAACACTGGTCAACACCAAATTTATTGTCAAAGTTTTTTTAGCTGATTTAGGACAGTTTTGATGTGCTGAATCCAAAAATCACATTGGTTTTGCTCAATCAGGTCACCTTTTTGAATTATGGCCACATGTTGTTTTATATGTTTTTGTTTATATGTACGGGTATTTTTGCTTTATATGATGCAAAATTCTTTGTCTTGAAATTCTCTGAATTTTGAACAATGATGATGTAACATTCAATTTACATGTACTTACCTTTATATAAAGGTAAGTACATGCACAGTACTAAGTAAGTACTAAGTACAGGTTTTTACTTAGCTCCTGATCGAGAGAAACGGATGTCATTTTTGAATTCAGCAGTGCAAAATTGTCTTAAATCAGCTGAAAAAAACACAGACAACTTACAAAAAAAATATTTTTGTAACCCTGTGTAATCATGCAGCCCTAGCTAGAATATTATCCAGGTTTCCATTAAAATGGACATTTGTCCTTCTTTATCAGCTGTGATGAGTTTCAGATGGCATTTCTCATCCTATTTTTTTTTTTTTTCCGAAACTCAGATAATACCTGGTAGATTTCTATATTTTTATATTTTTTTTCCAAGTGACTCTTTATGCTGCTATTGGCTATATTTCCTCTCTCCGAATGCTATCACAGCTCATTTTCCCTCTTATCAGCAGCCTTAACTTCCTGTGTTTGTTTTGAAAATTTATAGCTTTCCGAAAATTGTTTTCACATTCTGAATGAACTAGACCGAGGTTCAGTTTGATCAGAACAGAGACCCCCAAAATTTTGTCTCTTTGCTCCTGACTGTGATTCAGGGGAGGTTTCACAAATTTTGGTCTGAATCAAACTGAAAAGTAAGAAAATCCAGACCAAAGGGGTTAAGTGTGAAAGCCCCCTTAGAGAACTGGAAATGGGGCTTGTTTTTTATGATACCATAAAACTGAGGAAGTGTGATCCACTTGTTTCTTAATTCGCTTAACTAAATAAAGACAGTGTGTATTTGAGTGTTTTAATGTTTTAATGGCATACATGTTGCATTTGATCAGGTTAACTCATTAAAACACCCTTTTGCACAATATGGGACCTTTAAAATAAAAATTAAAAACATTACAGGCACATAAAATCCCTTAGAGGTTGAGTAACTGTTGTGGAGAAACAATGATTATTTCAGAATATGAGTGTGTTTGTCTGATTGGGGCCACACACATACAAACTCTTACACACCATGGAAGTTATGTCTGGTGTCTTGCTGTGTTCAACCAGATGCTTGCTTGTCCGTTGTTCTTGCAGGTGTAGCAATGATGCAGATAGTAGGTGCACCCTGTGTAAAGGCAGGCCCCAGTGCCAACGGTAAATACACAGCCGTCCGTCTCTCAGTTCTACAGTAGATGGCATGGTAGTGAATGATGTCTACGTGCGTCCTTTGATACATATGAGGCCGCTGAAACAGTGGCATGGTTTTGAATGCTGTGAACATGACCCATGTGATGAAAAGGGGTTAAATTTAATTTAACAGAGAGATGTCCAGTTCAGTCTGAAATAAACTGTGACAGAACAATTTCATTACCCACGCAAAGACAGAACAGCTTGCTGAAATCTCTTCTTTACTGTTTCTACAATAGTCAGTACAAGTGTTACTGGTGCAGTCATTAGACCTTTGACCTATTATTAAATGAAACATACTTTGTTTGTAATGGTAAAACTTGCTTTTCTTGTTTTACTGTGATTGGAAAATGTTAGGATCCTTTAAGGGCTGGGCAGTATAGATCACGAAATGTATCTTAATGCTGTTTAACACTGCTGCGATGTGAAAGTCTGCCTGCCTCATGTCAAATGGTCTGCTGCAGAATTTCTGGCATTCAGGGTTTCATTTTCATTCCTCTTCAACTGCTTCAAGTACTATTTTTGGTTGAACGTGGATAAGTTAAAGCCCTCTTGGGCATGCTAGCCTCCTAGCTTATTTATTTTTACTGAATGAGGCCCAATAAGTTATCTGTGAATGTCAGATTTTGATGTTTATCTTCGTTGTTGTGCATAAAGTTAGCTCTTTTCTGTAAAAACAAAGTTTGTAGCTATGTACCACCGTGGTAGACAGCCTTAATGATTTTAAGATAAGATAAGATAAGCCTTTATTAGTCCCACAATGGGGAAATTCCAGGATTGCAACAGCACAGGGACAGCAACACTCAGAGCAACAATCAGAAGACAAGAAAAAACAAGAGCAGCGAGTATACATATGTACATATAAATATATAAACACACAGTGCGGAGCATTGTAGCTAGATGGAATAAATATATAAACACACACAGTGCGGAGCATTGTACCTAGATGGAATAAATATATAAATATATAAACACACACAGTGTGGAGCATTGTAGCTAGATGGAATAAATATATAAACACACACAGTGCGGAGCATTGTAGCTAGATGGAATGAACAGCATAACCGTCTACCTAGTTATCCTACATGGTATGATTATGTACCCATACATATTGTCACCCTCCATAGCGACCGGTATTTTCCTAGTTGTATACCGGAGGGGACCATTGTGTAAGTCTATTGCATCTTTTGCATTCACTACTATTAGGTTGTCACGTTTTGTTGTTTTTTTTGCTATCTCTGCGAGCAGCCCTGCTTAGGTTATACAGTCTGACAGCCGTTGGTAGGAAGGACCTGCGAAACCTCTCGGTTGTGCACCTAGGATGATGTAGTCTGATGCTAAATGAGCTCTTCAGTGCGTTCAGTATGTCCTGCATAGGGTGGGACTCGGACTCCAGCAGAGATGACAGTTTAGCCACCATCCTGTCTCCCATCTCCTCCACTGGGTCAAGGCGTTGCCCCAGGACAGAGCTAGCTTTCTTGATCAGTTTGTTCAGTCTCTTCCTATCGATTGCTGTAACGCCACTGCCCCAGCAGACCACTCCAAAAGTGATGGCTGATGCCACCACTGTGTCGTAGAACGTCTTCAGCAGCGCCCCTTGTACACCAAAAGACCTGAGCCGACTTCCGGTTATGGCTGCCACGTAGGACGGACGTGTCTCGCTCTGCTCTGCTCCTGGAGAAAAAAATCGGCAAATAACTCTCTCATTTGGGACAGAACGTATCTCAGCATTTGGGCGAGGATATGTCGGCGAAGCCTAAGGCTGGAAATCCAGGAAAAGGAAAAAGCGAGCCGCCGAAACAGTCCAAATTAACGGACTTTCAGGTCTGTGACGCAGCAAACAAAACTCCATATATGGCGGAGGAGGCTGGCAACGGTGCGATGTCTGCGCGGGGAGGCGCAGATGCGCTGATGGCTGCCATGAGTTCAATGAGAGCGGACTTTTCCTCTAGATTTGATGGGATTATGACAGCGTTGGAAGGAATAAGAAAGGAATTGGGTGACTGTGTAGAACGAACGGCGCAGATGGAGCTCCGTCTCGCTAGTGCTGAAGATGACGTCACCCGTCTTCAATTAAAGGTGCGCACTTTGGAAAAAAAAAATAAATCTCTGGAAGATAATATTTTGGATTTGGAATCTTGGTCAAGACAGAATAATTTGAGGCTGGTGGGTCTTCCAGAGGAATCAGAAGGTCGGGACGTATGTTCCTTTCTGGAAAAGTGGATTCCGGAGGTGCTGGGCAGCGAGGAGTTGCAATCAGCAGTGGTTCTGGAAAAAGCACATCGTATTGGCCCACGGAGAGATAAGGGACCGCCGAGGACCTTAATTATGAAGTTTCTTAGCAACAGAGACAGGATGAAGATCTTCAACGCTGCACGTGCTAAAGGAGAGATTAAACACCAGGACCAGCAGGTGCGGTTCTACCCAGATTTGGCCACAGGAATCCAGCAATTGAGGAAGCAGTTTGATCCCATACGTAAGGAGCTGCGCAACCTTGGGATTCGTCATGGTGTAATCTATCCTGCGAGACTGCTGACCACGTATGAGGGCAGAACCCACATCTTCAAGACCCCAGAGGAGGCGCAGGAGTTCATCAAGAAGATCAAAGAAGAAGAAGAGACTGGTGGGAGCTAAGCATGAACAAAATATAAGGTAGAATAATTAAGCATTTGCACAGGCATCTGACTGACTTGAAGTAAATAGTAAGTTTACAAAATATAGATTGTATTATATATTAAAAAAAACAAAACAAAAACAAAACAAACAAAAAAAACAAACTATGATGTACAAAGTTGTTAAAAATTTTGGAGTTAAGTTGGAAAACTACAGAGGAGAGTTAATGTTACGTCATTAAAAGCAGTAGAGTTAGGGTGATTGGGAGGATGAAGAAGGAGTGGCTTAGGCTGTTCCCCGTGGGTGTGGAACGGTCGATGGCTATATCGGGAGACAGAATTTTTCTTTTGATTTTGGGGGGTTTGCCACAAGTGTGGGAAGGGGAAATTTGTTTGTGTGTAGTTTGTAGGATGAATGTTCAACCACTCATGTTTTTGCTTCTCTGTATGAGCATGTTTACACTGCAAGGTAATCCCAAACTCTCTATTGATCATGGACCAAAGTGTTAATCTTAATTTAACTTCATGGAATTGCAGAGGTCTACAAAATTTAAAAAAACTTAAACAAGTTATGAATAAAATAAAGGACATGGGTTCAAGAATTGTGTTTTTACAAGAAACTCATCTGATAGAGGAGGATGTTAAAAGAATTAGGAGTAGATGGCAGGGAAGTGTATTCACCTCTTCATTTTCATCCCGAGCCAGGGGAGTTATGACTCTCATACATAAATCAGTTCCTTTTCAAGTGAAAAATGTAATTGGAGACAAATTTGGAAGATATGTAATCATTCAAGGTTCTTTGCTATTAGAAAATATAAATCTTGTGAACTTATATGGTCCCAATATAGATGATCAGAAGTTCTTTGCTAATTTATTTCTCATCTTATCATCACTTACAGGGCAACATATAATAGCAGGGGATTTTAATTGTACATTGAATCCAGGTGTGGATAGATCAACAGGACTGGATTGTACGCACATTGGATGTAGGATGACTATTAATCATTTTATGAAAGAATTGAGATTGTTAGACATATGGAGAGAAATGAAACCACAAGTTAAAGCCTATTCTTGTTATTCCAGTACCTACAAGACATTCTCACGTATTGATTATTTTTTGATTTCCACAGAATTAAGGTCCAAGGTTCAAAACTGCTTTTATGATAACATCGTGATCTCTGATCATGCACCCTGTTGTCTAATATATGTAGATAAAAAATTGACAAAGGAATCAGGCAGATGGCAATTTCAGCATAAATGGCTTCAGGATGAGGAATTTGTCAAGTATATAGAAAAACAGATAAACGAGTTCTTTGACATCAATACTACACAAACATCAGCATGTGTAAAGTGGGAGGCTTTCAAAGCTTTTATTAGGGGACATATTATTAGTTATACAGGATCAAAATCTAAGAAGACTCGAGAGGAGAGAGCTAAATTGGAACATAAAATAAAAAGTCTTCAGGAAAAAGTGTATGCAGGAAGAGATCCAAGGTTGGAGAATGAATTACTGATTTTGAGAGCTGAATACGACAAAAAATCAGCGAATAGAGCTGCCTCGAGTCTTCTAAGATTGAAACAATCTTTTTATGAACAAGGTGAAAAATCAGGAAAATTATTAGCATGGCAGATTAAACAATTGGAAATTAAAACACCAATAACCAGTATTATAAGTAACGGACAGGTAGTTATAGATCCTTTAGAAATTAATAGAGCCTTTAGAGATTACTATGAAAAATTATATGATACCAAAAATGAACCTGATTTAACAAAACTAAATGGGTTTTTGAACAAACTATCTATACCGTGTATTCCAAATGAAAACAGGGAGATATTGGAGTCTAAAATTAGTCAAGAAGAAGTTGGGCTAGCCATTGATAATATGAAATCAGGAAAAAGTGCAGGACCAGATGGTCTTCCAGTTGACCTTTATAAAAAATTTAAGAATAAATTAATAAAACCTTTTTTGGAAATGGTTTTAGAAGCATTTCAAAATAATAATTTACCATCATACATAAATAATGCCTTAATTATACTGCTGCCAAAACCAGGTAAGCCCTCTAATAAATGTGAAAATATGAGACCAATAAGCCTATTAAACGCCGACCTTAAGATAATCTGTAAAATTTTAGCAAGACGAATACAAGAAATTTTACCAAATATTATTAATCGAGATCAGAATGGCTTTATAAAGGGTAGACAAGGCTTCCATAATGTAAGAAGACTATTTAATATTATTTATTTTAATAAAGAAGCACCGGATACAGCTCTCCTATCATTGGACGCCGAAAAGGCCTTTAATAGAGTTGAATGGCCCTTTCTTTTTGAAGTCCTACAAAGGTTTGGACTTGGAAATAATTTCATAAAATGGGTTCAAATAATATACAATAATGCTACAGCAGAAATCCTAACAAATAACAATATCTCAAAACCAATAAAAATCAATAGAGGATGTCGACAAGGCTGTCCACTTTCACCTTTACTGTTTACTATGGCAATTGAACCTTTAGCGATAGCGATACGTTTACATTCACAAATATATGGAATTAAAGTTGGACCAACAGAACATAAAATCTCCCTGTACGCCGATGATATAATTTTGTTTATGTCGAATCTAAAAAAAATCAATTCCAACCTTGTTGAATTTAATAAAGAATTTTGGGGAAATATCAGGATATAAAATAAATAAAACTAAATCTTCAATATTTGCCACTAAATGAGACCCAGAGAAATTACCCAGCCCCTGAGGTAAATCAATTCAATGTTGTAAATCAGTTTAAATATTTAGGAATCCAAATTATGCCTAAGCTAGAATCAGTCGCCAGTGTCAACTATGAAGCCTTAATGTCAGATATCAATGAGTTAACTCAGAGATGGATGTCACTACCAATGTCGATGATCGGGAGAATCAATATACTTAAAAGTAATATTTTACCTAAAATACTTTATTTATTTCAATACATTCCCTTATCACCACCTTTAGATCTATTCTCAAGAATAAAAAAAAAGTTAGTGGAATTTATATGGAACAACAGGAGGGCTAGATTACGTTTGTCTTTATTATATTTACCATTTGATCGTGGAGGTCTGAAATGTCCAAATTTTATGTTGTATTATTGGTCGGCACAACTGAGGTCTATGACATATTATTTTTCATCAAATGATCTCCCTCACTGGACTGAAATGGAATCATACAATTTACCTTTACCTCTTCCCATATTCATATACTCAGATTCAGCAAAAAAATTACAAAAACAAGTTAAAAATCCATTTGTAAAGCATATGATCAAAATATGGTGTGAAGCTAAAAACTATTTAAAAGAACCACAGTTATTGTCACAATTTAGTCCAATATGGGGTAATCAATATTTTAAACCAGGGAGAGCGGACGCTGTATTTAAAGTATGGAATTTAAAAGGGATACAAAAGATTCAGGATTTATATTTGCCATGTGCAGACAACATAATGTCTTTTGAAGAGCTGAGGATCAAATTTAATCTCAATAGAACACATTTTTTTAAATATCTTCAACTTAGAAACTTTATTCGATCAAATCAAAATAAAGCTCTCACTCGACCTATTTATTCATCCTTGGAAAAAATGATGATGAAAGATAGTAAAAGAAAGGGTATTATTTCAGAGTTTTATAACTCATTGACACTATCTTCAAGTGAAAATTCACTGAAAAGATTAAACTACTGGAAAGAAGATCTGCAAATTGAAATTTCAGAGGAACAATGGGAATTGGCTTGTACAGAAGCTCAAACCAAATCAATAAATGCACGCCTTAAATTGATACATTTCAAATGGTTAATGCGGATGTATGTTACACCGGAGGAGTTAAATAGATATAACAAAAATATACCAGATACATGCACAAAATGCATGGAAAGTAAAGGAACCCTATTTCATTGTTTATGGGAATGTAGATTAATAAGAATGTTTTGGGAAGAGGTGAGGGTAACAATTGAAAAAATAATCTCAAAACAAATCATATTGAATCCTAAACTGTTTTTGTTGGGTCTGTACCCAGAAAAGCATAATTTTAATAAAAGTGAAAGAACATTCATAGACCTCAGTTTGCTTAATGCCAAAAAATGTATTGCACTATTATGGAAAAAGACTCATAGACCAGATGTGACTCAGTGGTTAAGACAGATGTTAACAAACCTTCCATTAGAAAGAATAACATATATACTGAAATCAAAGGAAATTGTGTTTGAGAATATATGGAGACCTTTTATTGATTATGTAAAAAATTTAAACATAACTCTTGAAGAAGAAGGTGAATGATGTGTGTGGACCTTGTAAATTCCAAACTGGTGAACATAATATGTATACTTATGTATTGGATTGTCTAGACTAAACAGAGGAGCATTGTTGAAGACTTGATTTTGTTGGTGGTTGTTGGTGTTTTTAGTGCATTTTTTTTTTTTTTGTAGTACTTTAGTGTTTGATTGTTTGTATCATGTTTGTTAAAAAAAAAAAAAAAAAGGTTCAATAAAGATATTGTGGAAAAAAAAAGACCTGAGCCGCCTCAGTAGGAACAGCCTGCGCTGTCCCTTCTTGTAGAGTGCGTCAGTATTGTGTGACCAGTCTAGTTTATTGTTCAGATGAACACCCAGGTACTTGTAGGATGTCACCATCTCGATGTCTGTTCCCTGTATATTTACTGGTGCTGTGAGGGGTTGTCCTAGCCTGCGGCAGTCCACCACCAGCTCCTTAGTTTTCCTCGCATTGATCTGGAGGCAGTTCCAATGGCACCAGTCCACGAAGTCCTGGATAAGTCCTCTGTACTCAGCCTCATCTCCGCCAACGATCGCAGAGTCATCAGAGAACTTCTGTAGATGGCAGTGTGTTGTTGTGTGAGAAGTCCGCAGTATAAAGGGTGAACAGGAAGGGAGCCAAAACCGTTTCCTGGGGGGCCCCCGTGCTACCAATGATCGTGTCGAACACACAGTCCCGGGTTCTCACAAACCGTGGCTGGTTAGTGAGATAGTCCAGGATCCATGATGACAGGTGCTGGTCCACCCCTGTGCACAGCAGCTTGTCCTTCAGGATCATCGGTTGGATGGTGTTGAAAGCACTGGAGAAGTCAAAGAACATGATCCCCACCACATTCCCAGGCTTCTTCAGGTGGGACAGAGAACGGTGAAGGAGGAAGATCACCGCATCCTCCACCCCAATGCCATGCTTGTAGGCGAACTGGAGTGGATCCATCGCTGGTCCCACCAGGGGGCAGAGGTGAGCAAGAAGTAGTCTGTCCAGAGTCTTCATCATGTGGGACGTCAGGGCCACTGGTCTGTAGCTGTTCAGATCTTTGGGGTGGGAAGTCTTTGGTACAGGTACTACACAAGATGTTTTCCACAACTGTGGTACCCTCCCCAGCTTCAGGCTCAGGTTGAAGATGTGCTCCACAATCCCTCACAGCTGGTCTGCGCAGGACTTGAGGAGCTTTGCGCTGATGCCGTCCGGTCCCGAGGCCTTCCTCGCCTTGAACTTCCTCAGCTCCGTCCTCACCTGGGTCTTAGTGAGGGTCATGTTGGGGGGTTGTGTGTTGGGAGTGTGGGAGTGATGGTGGAGTTGGGTGTGGGCAGCAGGACTCGATGTCTTCAGAGGCAGCAGTGGTGCAGTCGGGGGGGAGGGCGGTTGGTCAAACCTATTAAAAAACAGGTTCAGATTGTTCGCCCACCCCCTGCCCCCCGTGGCCTGGGGGGAGGTATTCTGGAGCCCAGAGATGGTTTTAAGGTTTCTCCAGACCCCACCGATGTCGCTCTGTTGCAGCTTGTCCTCCATCTTCCTGAAGCTGTCCTTGCCTTCTCTGATCTTCCTCCTCAGCTCCCTCTGTACGGACTTCAGCATCTCCCTGTTCCCCAACCTGAAGATCCTCTTCTTCTCTCTCAGAAGTGTTTTTATCTCAGGGTTGATCCAGGGTTTGTTGTTCAAGCAACACCGTATGGTCTTGGTGGGTATGGTGTTGTCCACACAGAAGCTGATGTAGTCCGTGATGGTGTGAGTGAGGCCATCGATGTCCTCACCATGTGGCTCGCAGAACTGCTCCCAGGCAGTGGTTTCAAAACAGTCCTTTAGAGCGTCCATTGCCTCCTCTGACCATAACTTCACTGTGCGCATGACCGGAGGTTGTCTGTGCACTAAGGGTTTGTACACCGGCTGGAGATGAACCAAGTTGTGATCCGATCTCCCGAGTGGGGGGAGTGGTGATGAGGTGTACGCCTCCTTAGTGTTTGCGTAGAATAAGTCCAGTGTTTTATTGTCTCTAGTGTGGCATGTGACATACTGGGTGAACGTGGGTAAAATGGGAGACAGTGAAACATGGTTGAAATCGCCTGAGATGAGGAGAAGAGCATCTGGGTGTTCTGTCTGCAGCCTGCCAGTTACTGAGTGGATGACGTCACACGCTGTCCCAGCATTTGCTGTCGGATTTGCATAAATAATAATGCAGATCACGTGTGAGTATTCCCTCGGGAGGTAGGTAGGCCGCATGCTAACAGCTAGCAACTCCATGTCCTTGTTACAGTGTTGTTGTTTAACCGTGATATGTCCCGGTCTGCACCAGTTGTTATTAACATACATTATCACTCCACCGCCCCTTGCCTTCCCACTGTCTGGTGTTCGGTCTGCCCGTATTGCGTGGAAACCGTCCAGTTCAATGTTAGCATCTGCTGCTAGTTCTGATAGCCACGTCTCAGTGAATAGCATAAGGCAGCACTCCCGGTAGATGCTATCGTAGCGGGAGATAGCCGCTAGCTCATCTGTCTTTCCTAGTATCGATCGTACATTCCCCATAACAACGGATGGGAGGGTGGGTCTGTACCTTATATTCCTTGCCCGCCGTCTTACACCAGCACAACACCCACGTCATTTTCATCTTATCTCTCCTGGTATGTCGAGTTTTTTCACCGAGTGGCGGTTAAGTGCTAACAGCTGGTCCCTGTTGTACCGTCTCCTGCTATAAACAGTGGCTCCGTCCACCGTCTCGGGAGACATTTGGGGCGATCTGTGTGTCCGTGATGTATAAGGTGTCACCGGATCAGAAAGTTAGAGGAAGAAAAACTCAGAATTGAGCCGCTGTTGCAAAAAGGCAGCCGACTCGTGTGGCGAGTCAGCTGCCAAAGTCATGTGTTGTCTTTGATCAGATTACTCAAGTACTTCTTGGTGCTAATCATACAAAATTCGTTGTTTTCCCCTCGTATTTTGAAACAAAAGGACAACACCTGAAACAAACGAGCTCATTGGTCCAACATACATTGTCACTTGCAAAAGTCCATCCATCCGTCCATTCTTCTTCTTCCCCTTAATCCTTTTTGGGTTGTGGGGGGACTGGAGCCTATCCCAGCATTTTTTGGGCAAGAGGCAGGGTACACCCTGGACAGATCGCCAATCCATCACAGAGCCAACATAGAGAGACAGACAACCATTCACTCTCAGTCATACCTAAGGACCATTTAGAATCCCCAGTTAATGACAGTTAACCTAACTTGCATGTTTTTGGCATGTGGAAGGACTCAACCGGCAACCTTGCCCTTCTGAGGGCGTGGAGGGTGAAACTGGGCATCCTGGCAGAACTAAAAACAATATCTGTCACAGGTCTGTGGTGGACCACTCCCAGTTACACGGGGGGAGACTGGACATCCTGGCAGATAAGCACATCTGTTGCAAGGTCTGTGGTGGACTTGTGGTGGACAATTTAGGCAGCATTTGCAGACGTATCAAAATTTCTCTGAAATGCTGGCTTATGGCCAAAATTTTCAATTTTGGGCATACGCATCGCGTATAAATAATGAGTTGGACATACAGTGCATCCGGAAAGTATTCACAGCACTTCACTTTTTCCACATTTTGTTATGTTACAGCCTTATTCCAAAATGGATTAAATTCATTTTTTCCTCAGAATTCTACACACAATACCCCATAATGACAACATGAAAAAAAGGTTTTGCTTTCTTTTGAGATTTTTGCAAATTTATTAAAAATAAAAACTATGAAATCACATGTACATAAGTATTAACAGCCTTTGCTCAATACTTTGTTGATGCACCTTTGGCAGCAATTACAGCTTCAAGTCTTATTGAATAGGATGCCACAAGCTTGGCACACCTGTCTTTGGGCAGTTTCGCCCATTCCTCTTTGCAACACCTCTCCAGCTCAATCAGTTGGATGGATTGGTTTCCAATTGGAAACTGTGAGTTAAAGTCCTGAATTATGAACTAAACCATTTCTGTTCTTGGTGCTAAGTTAGTTAACTGATGGCAGTAGCTTATATGGGGCATATTTAACTGAATAAGAAAGTGGTGCATCCTAAAATGCCCAACTTTTCCTTTACAAGAAAATACATGGTGGAGTGTTTAGGGGTTCTTGTCAAACTTAGGACGTGTCAGTGCACAGCCATTTTCAGATCTCTCCAGAGATGTTCAATTGGATTCAAGTCGAGGCTCTGGCTGGGCCACTCAAGCACATTGACAGAGTTGTCCTGAAACCACTCCTTCGGTATCTTGGCTGTGTGCTTAGGGTCGTTGTCCTGCTGAAAGATGAACTGTCGCCCCAGTCTGAGGTCCAGAGTGGTCTGGAGCAGGTTTACATCCAGGATGTCTTTGTACATTGCTGCATTCATCCTTCTCTCTATCCTGACTACCAGTTCCTTCTGCTGAAAAACATTCCCCACAGCATGATGCTGCCACCACCATGCTTCACTGTAGGGATAGTATTGGCCTAGTGATGAGTGGTGCCTGGTTTTCTCCAAACATGATAAGATAAGATAAGATAAGATAAGATAAGCCTTTATTAGTCCCACAATGGGGAAATTCCAGGATTGCAACAGCACAGGGATAGCAGCACTCAGAACAACAATCAGAAGGCAAGAAAAAACAACATCTAGTAAACATATGTCCATATTACTATGAATGTATATATATAGACACACAGTGCAGAGCATTATGGTTGGTTGATGAATGTGCAGCAGAAAGTCTAAGCTCTCTCTCCGCGGATGCGGCGGGCCAGCTGTAAGTCTTTGGGCATGATGGTGACCCTCTTGGCGAAGAAGAGACCCACCAGGTGGGCCTCGCTGGTCTCCTGCAGAGCCATGACGGCGAAGCTCAGGAAACGCAGGACGGTCTTGAAGTCCTGAGCGATCTCCCTCACCAGGCGCTGGACGGGCAGCTTACGGATGAGCAGCTCCGTGGATTTCCGGTAGCGACGGATCTCTCTCAGAGCCACGGGCCTGTGACGGCGAGGCCTCTTCACTCTGCCGGTGGCCGGAGCGCCTCTCCGAGCAGCCCTGGTGGCTAGCTGTCTCCTGGGGGGCTTCTTCCTCCAGTAGATTTTACGGGCGGTCTGCTTGGTTCTTGCCATCGCTCTTTATTATTCTGTCTTATATTTCTTGCACGCCGCCTAAACTCCAGCCCGGCACCCGCGTCGTTTTTGCTACAGCTCCCGGTATGTCGAGTTTCCCATTAGCACCGGGCGGCGGCCAAGTGCTAGCTAGCACTAGCTCCTCCCCGCTGTAACGTCTCCCGCTGCAAACCGTGGCTCCGTCCACCGACCTGGGAGACCCCCGGGGCGATCCGTGCGTCCGTGATATATATACAGAGTGAAAGGTGTAGAAAGAAGAAGGAAGAAAAAAAAAAAGGCTGTTGCAACGGGCAGCCTACTCGTGTGGCGCCATCGGTCCGGCGGAACCGGAACCGGGAAAAAATTTTTTTAAAAAAAATGCCTGGCATACACAACAAGGAGTTCACTCTTTGTCTCATAAGACCAGAGAATTTTGTTTCTCATGTTTCTGAGTCCTTCAGGTGCCTTTTGGCAAACTCCAGGTGGGCTGCCATGTGCCTTAAAGTGGCTTCCATTTGGCCACTCTACCATACAGGCCTGATTGGTGGATTGCTGCAGAGATGGTTGTCCTTCTAGAAGATTTTTCTCTCTCCACAGAGAATCACTGGAGCTCTGACAGAGTGACCATCGGGTTCTTGGTCACCTCCCTGACTAAGGCCCTTCTCCCCCAATGGCTCAGTTTAAACGGCCGGCCAGCTCAAGGAAGAGTCCTGGTGATTCCAAACTTCTTCCATTTACAGATGATGGACGCCACTGTGCTCTTTGGGACCTTCAAAGCAGCAGAAACTTTTCTGTACCCTTCCCCGGATTTGTGCCTCGAGACAATCCTGTCTCGGAGGTCTACAGACAATTTCTTTGACTTCATGCTTGGTTTGTGCTCTGACATGCATGGTCAACTGTGGGACCTTATATAAACAGGCGTGTGCCTTTCCATATCATCTACAATTAACTGAATTTACCACAGGTGGACTCCAATTAAGCTGTAGAAACATATCAAGGAAACGGGATGCACCTGAGCTCAATTTTGAGCTTTATGGCAAAGGCTGTGAATACCTACATACATGTGATTTCTTAGTTTTTTATTTTTAATAAAAGGGCGGCGCGGTGGCGGAGTTGTTAGCACTGCGGCAGCACAACAACTCACCCTTGACTGGGGGATCCTGGGTTCGATCCCAGCCCCCGACCAACAGTGATCTGTGTGGAGTTTGCATGTTCTCCCCGTGTCTGCGTGGGTTTACTCCGGGATTTCTCCGGTTTCCTCCCACATGCCAAAAACATGCAAGTTAGGTTAATGGGCATCAAAACTGGGAATTCTAAATTGTCCTTAGGTATGACTGTGAGAGTGAATGGTTGTCTGTCTCTCTGTGTTGGCCCTGCGATGGACTGGCGATCTGTCCAGGGTGTACCCTGCCTCTCGCCCTAAGATGCTGGGATAGGCTCCAGCCCCTCCTGCGACCCAAAAAAATGATTAAGCGGAAGAAGATGAATGAATGAATGAAAATTTGCAAAAATCTCCAAAAAAAAAAAAAAAAAAAAACCTTTTCACATTGTCATTATGGGGTTTTGTGTGTAGAATTTTGAGGGAAAAAATTAATTGGGTTAATTAAGGTTGTAACATAACAAAATGAGGGAAAAAAAGTGAAGCGCTGTGAATTCTTTCCAGATGCATTACAGTGGATATAAAAAGTCTACACACCCTTGTTCAAATGCCAGGTTTTTGTGATGTAAAAAAATGAGACCAATATAAATCATTTCAAAACTTTTTCCCCCATTAATGTGACCTATAACCTGTACAACTCAATTGAAAAACAAACTGAAATATTTTAAGGGGAAAAATAAAAACTAGGACTCCTTCTTCTTCTTGAAGAAGGAGTCCTATCAAGCTTGGTTGGCTTGTGGGACTCCCGAAGCAGCTGAGGTGTACCGGCAGGCCAAGCGGAGTGCAGCTCGGGTGGTTGCTGAAGCAAAAACCCGGGTATGGGAGGAGTTCGGTGAGGCCATGGAACAAGACTTTCGGTCGGCTTCAAAGAGATTCTGGCAAACTGTTCGGCGGCTCAGGAGGGGAAAGCAGCTCCCCGTCCACACTGTGTATGGTGCGGATGGGACACTGTTGACTTCAACTGGGGATATCGTCGGGCGGTGGAAGGAATACTTCGAGGATCTCCTCAATCCCACTGATACGCCTTCCACAGAGGAAGCAGGGTTTGGGGACGAGGGGGATGACTCGCCTATCACAGGGGCTGAGGTCGCCAAGGTGGTTAAAAATCTCCTTGGTGGCCGGGCCCCGGGGGTGGACGAGATTCGCCCCGAGTACCTCAAGGCCCTGGATGTTGTTGGGTTGTCATGGTTGACACGCCTCTGCAACATTGCGTGGAGGTCGGGGGCAGTGCCTTTGGCATGGCAAACCGGGGTGGTGGTTCCTCTCTTCAAAAAAGGGGACCGGAGGGTGTGCTCCAATTTTAGAGGGATCACACTCCTCAGCCTCCCTGGGAAGGTCTATGCCAAGGTACTGGAGAGGAGAGTCCGGCCGTTGGTCGAACCTCGGATTCAGGAGGAGCAATGTGGTTTTCGTCCTGGCCGTGGCACATCGGACCAGCTCTTTACCCTCTCGAGAATTCTTGAGGGGTCGTGGGAGTTTGCCCAACCAGTTTACATGTGTTTTGTGGACTTGGAGAAGGCATTTGACCGCGTCCCTCGTGGATTTTTGTGGGGGGTGCTTCGGGAGTATGGGGTATCGGGCTTGTTGTTACGAGCTATTCGGTCTCTGTACGACCGTTGTGAGAGTTTAGTTCGCATTGCCAACACTCGGTCGGAGTCATTCCCAGTGAGAGTTGGACTCCGCCAGGGCTGCCCTTTGTCACCGGTCCTGTTCATAATTTTTATGGACAGGATTTCTAGGCGCAGCCAGGGAATGGAGGGTGTCATGCTTGGTGACCACAGGATCTCATCTCTGTTGTTTGCAGATGATGTTGTCCTGTTGGCTTCATCCAGCAATGACCTACAGCTCTTGCTGGGACGGTTTGCCGCTGAGTGTGAAGCGGCTGGGATGAGAATCAGCACCTCCAAGTCCGAGTCCATGGTCCTCAGCCGGAAAAAGGTGGATTGTCCTCTCCGGGTTGGGGACAGGCTCCTGCCCCAAGTGGAGGAGTTTAAGTATCTTGGGGTCTTGTTCACGAGTGAGGGGAAAATGGAGCGAGAGATCGACAGACGGATTGGAGCAGCATCTGCAGTGATGCGGACGTTGTACCGGTCTGTTGTGGTGAAGAGGGAGCTTAGTTCTAAGGCAAAGCTGTCGATTTACCAGTCAATCTACGTTCCTACTCTCACCTATGGTCACGAGCTTTGGGTAATGACCGAAAGAACGAGATCGCGGATACAAGCGGCTGAAATGAGCTTTCTCCGTAGGATTGCTGGACTCACCCTCAGAGATAGGGTGAGGAGCTCAGTCATCCGGGAGAGGCTCAGAGTAGAACCGCTGCTCCTCCACATTGAAAGGAGTCAGTTGAGGTGGTATGGGCATCTGATTAGGATGCCTCCTGGACGCCTCCCACTTGAGGTGTTTCAGGCACGTCCCACTGGGAGGAGACCCCGGGGCAGACCCAGGACTCGGTGGAGAGACTATGTCTCCCAGCTAGTCTGGGAACGCCTTGGTATCCCCTCTGAAGAGCTGGAGCAGGTGGCTGGGGAGAGGGAAGTCTGGGCTTCTCTGCTTGAACTGCTGCCTCCGCGACCCGGACCTCCGGAAAAGCGGTAGAAGATGGATGGATGGATGGAAATAAAAACTAAAAACCTTACAATAACCTGTTTACATAAATATGCACAGCCTTAAACTAATACTTTGTTGCAGCACCTTTGGCTTTTATTACAGCAGTCATTCTTTTTGGGTAGGAATCTTTTAGCGTGACACACATTGATGTGGCAATATTTGCCCACTCTTCTTTGCAAAAACGCTCCAAATCTGTCAGATTGTGAGGGCATCTCCTGTGCACAGCCCTCTTCAGATCACCCCACATATGTTTGATCGGATTCAGGTCTGGACTCCAGCTGGGCCATTCCAAAACCTTTATCTTCTTCTGGTGAAGCCATTCTTTTGTTGATTTGGATGTTTGCTTTGGGTCATTGTCGTGTTGAAAGATGAAGTTCCTCTTCATCGTCACCTTTCTAGCAGAAGCCTGAAGGTTTTGTGCTAACACTGACTGGTATCTGGAACTGTTCATAATTCTCTCCACCTTGACTAAGGCCCCAGTTCCAGCTGAAGACGAACAGCCCCAAAGCATGATGGTACCACCACCATGCTTGTTTGTGCCAAATATACCTTTTGGAATTATGGCCCCAAAGTTTAACCTTGGTTTCATCGAACCATAACACATTTTCCCACATGCGTTCGGGAGAGTTCAAATGTGTTTTTGCAAAATGTAGCCGGGCTTGGATGTTTTTTCTTCATAAGAGAAGACTTCCGTCTTGCCACCCTAGATGGGAGATTGTTGCTACATTTACTAAACAGCCAGTACTTGCCAGAAATTTATGCAACTCCTTCAGTGTTGCTGTCGGCCTCTTGGCAGCCTCCCTGACCAGTTTTCATCTCGCCTTTTCATCAGTTTTGGAGGGACATCCAGTTCTTGATAATGTCACTCTTGTGCCATATTTTCTCCACTTGATAACGACTGTCTTCACTGTGTTCCATGGTATATTTAATGCCTTGGTATTCTTTGGTACCCTTCTCCTGACTGATACCTTTGAACAATGAGATCCCTTTGATGTTTTGGAAGTTCTCTGCAGACCATGGCTTGTGCTGTATGGTGCGACTACAAAAATTTCAGGAAAAGGAACATTCATTCATTCATCTTCCGCTTAATTCTTTTTAGGTCGCGGGGGGGCTGGAGCCTATCCCAGCATCTTTGGGCGAGAGGCAGGGTACACCCTGGACAGATCGCCAGTCCATCGCAGGGCCAACAGAGAGAGACAGACTACCATTCACTCTCACAGTCATACAGACGTGGACAAAATTGTTGGTACCCCTCTGTTAATGAAAGAAAAACGCACAATGGTCACAGAAATAACTTGAATCTGACAAAAGTGGTAATAAATAAAAATTCTATGAAAATTAACCAATGAAAATCAGACAATGCTTTTGAATTGTGGTTCAACAGAATTATTTTAAAAAACAAACTCATGAAACAGGCCTGGACAAAAATGATGGTACCCCTAGAAAAGATTGAAAATAATGTGACCATAGGGACATGTTCAACCAAGATGTGTCCTGTAATTAACATCACAGGTGTCTACAAACTTGTAATCAGTCAGTCGGCCTATTTAAAGGGTGACAAGTAGTCACTGTGCTGTTTGGTGACATGGTGTGTAGCACACTAAACGTGAACCAAAGGAAGCAAAGGAGAGAGTTTTCTCAGGAGATTAGAAAGAAAATTATAGACAAGCATGTTAAAGGTAAAGGCTGTAAGACCATCTCCAAGCAGCTTGATGTTCCTGTGACTACAGTTGCACATATTATTCAGAAATTTAAGATCCACGGGACTGTAGCCAACCTCCCTGGACGTGGCCGCAGGAGGAGATGGATAATATGAATGGTAACAAAAGAGCCCAGAACAACCTCTAAACACATTCATGGTGAACTCCAAGGTCAAGGTACATCAGTGTCAGATCGCACCATCCATCGTTGTTTGAGCCAAAGTGGACTTCATGGGAGACGACCAAGGAGGACACCACTGTTGAAAACAAATCATAAAAAATCCATACTGGAATTTGCCAGACTGCTTGTTGACAAGCCACAAAGCTTCTGGGAGAATGTCCTATGAACAGACGAGACAAAACTGGAACTTTTTGGCAAGGCACATCAGCTCTATGTTCACAGACACAAAAATGAAGCATACCAAGAAAAGAACACTGTCCCTACTGTGAAACATGGAGGAGGTTCTGTTATGTTCTGGGGCTGTTTTGCTGCATCTGGCACAGGGTGTCTTGAATCTGTGCAAGGTACAATGAAATCTCAAGACTATCGAGGTATTCTAGAGAGAAATGTGCTGCCCAGTGTCAGACAGCTTGGACTCAGTCAGGTCATGGGGTCATGTCATGTCATCAGGTCATGGGTCTTGCAACAGAATAATGACCCAAAACACACAGCTAAAAACACCCAAGAATGACTACGAAACATTGGACTATTCTAAAGTGGCCTTCTATGAGCCCTGATCTAAACCCTATTGAACATCTGTGGAAGGAGCTGAAACATGCCGTCTGGAGAAGACACCCTTTAAACCAGTGGTCCCCAAACTACGGCCCGCCTCCACATTTGGCCCGGCCCCCTGAACAATACCAGAGACGCTTACCCCCACCTCCTCCTGCACAGAGCTTTTCCCGCACCTCGCTTCCAAAGCCAGCCGAGCACCGTCTCGTTCCCCTGCTGAGCGTGTGCTCAGCCATGCATTCTGTGCCATGCATTCTCTGTATCACTGTATAAAAGAGCTGACTGTACATGCCTCACTATCGCACTTAGAATTCGCTCTTAGACAACTACTCAGGGCTCACTCACAGCGCGCAGCCAGAGCGCTGGGTGAGCCTCGTGATGGAGGAATAAAACACCTTTAAACTTCGGCTTGCTGTGTCCGCCTGCACTTATTTTTTCCTCCACACTGGTGACCTGACGTGAATGGACTGTCTCTCCCTTCTGCCGTGCTGTGGACTGTTTTTTGCCTCCACACTGGTAAGCGTTATGATTTTTTTTTTTCAGTCTGGCCATGCGATCGAGACTAATACACGCATAGAACGTGACATTCTATTCCACCCTTCTGCAGTCTGTGCCCCTATCTGAATGCCCCCCTCCCTCAGAAAAAAAAAAAAATCCTAGACTCACCCCTGTCAAATAAAACGGAATAATGACGAAAAGGTTAGGTAAGAGAAAAATTGATTCAGAATGCAGGGTATTTAACCTGCAGTGGACAAACGATTATTTTTTTTGTTCAGTGCAAAGAAAAGGCTGTTCAACAGCGGTGTCTACAAGCCTTCTGGAACCTACAAAAGGATTATAAGGAAGAAACACAAGAACTTTGAGAGACTGCTCATATGAGTCATTTAAGTAAGAGATTCTGCTCTGACAACTAAGCTGAAGATTAACCTGTTAAGATTGTGCACGGCACAACAGAAAGTTAATGTTCCATGGACTTTTTTTCTGTGTAGAACCCAGAGAGGGTTATTTGGTTATTATTTATTTCATAAATAGTGTTATTTATTTCATTAATAGTGTTATTATTTATTTTCTGACTTTTTTTCCTGTGAAGATCCCGGAAAGGGTTATTAATATTTGGTTATGTGTGGCTTTCTGGAAAACAATAAATGTTTACGTTTAGGCACCCCTGCGATCGTCACACTTTTTCTGTTACAAACTGACCCCGGCCCCCATCAGAGAAGGCAAAAGTTATGTGGCCCTCACAGGAAAAAGTTTGGGGACCCCTGCTTTAAACCTAAACCTGAGACAACTGGAGCAGTTTGCTCATGAGGAGTGGGCCAAAATACCTGCTGAGAGGTGCAGAAGTCTCATTGACAGTTACAGAAGTCTTTTGATTGCAGTGATTGCCTCAAAAGGTTGTGCAACAAAATATTAAGTTAAGGGTACCATAATTTTTGTCCAGGCCTGTTTCATGAGTTTGTTTTTTAAAATAATTCTGTTGAACCATAATTCGAAAGCGTTGTCTGATTTTCATTGGTTAATTTTCATAGAATTTTTATTTATTACCACTTTTGTCAGATTCAAGTTATTTCTGTGACAATTGTGGGTTTTTCTTTCATTAACAGAGGGGTACCAACAATTTTGTCCACGTCTGTACCGAAGGACAATTTAGAATCCCCAGTTTTGATGCCAGTTAGCCTAACTTGCATGTTTTTGGCATGTGGGAGGAAACCGGAGAAATCCCGGAGTAAACCCACGCAGACACAGGGAGAACATGCAAACTCCACACAGATCACTGTTGGTCGGGGGCTGGGATCGAACCCAGGATCCCCCGGCCAAGGGTGAGTTGCTGTGCTGCTACAGTGCTAACCACTCCGCCACCGCGCCGCCCTACTAGAACAGCTGAACTTTATTTGGGGTTAATCAGAGGTGCTTTAAATGGTGACAGGTGTGTGCTGACTTCCATTAACATGAGTTTGAATGTGATTGGTTAATTCTGAACACAGCCATATCCCCAGTTATAAAGGTGTGCATATTTATGCAAACAGGTTATTGTGTTTATTTTTCCCCTTAAAAGATTTGTTTATTTTTTAGTTGAGTTGTACAGGTTATAGGTCACATTAATGGTAGAAAAAGTTTTGAAATGATTTCTCTTGGTCTCATTTTCTCCATCACAGAAACCTGGCATTTGAACAGGGGTGTGTAGACTTTTTATATCCACTGTATATAGAATGTTTTGATAACTTATAGATAGCTTATACCAACGAATGCTTAGCTTGTTGCCGGTGTTCACAACTTACACCCAACAATAGTCTTAACTTATGCATAGGTTATCCTAACTTATGCATAGTGTGATCATGCCAAACTGCCGTCACCTCTGGATCCATGAATCCTAGGTGTGCGAGAACATGAAGGCTCCATTGTCTCGCTCACAGGCACATAAAAAAGTTAATAAAAAAAAATCAGTCTTGGTTCAACTGAGATGATTCTCTCCTCCAAAGACCATCGCACAGTAGGGGGCATGACCAACCTTGCAGCGCTGTCAAGTCGGTCACGCCTACGGAAAGGATAAAACATCTGTTGTGACACGGCACAAACGTTAGATGACAGTCGAAGCATGTCAAGGTATGAAACATCTCTTTACTTTGAATAGAAGAACAAGACCAGTTTGACATGGACATCTGCTCACCGTAGAGTCTTGACGGTTTCTTCCTGTGAACCAATGCTGCCAGTATGGCATTATACGCTAGCTGTAAGTTAGAACCCCATTCAGTAAGTTACACACAGGTTCAAACTGCATTACTCATAGGTTGGAAATAAGTTTTGGGTAAGCTAGACATTATCTCGACGTATTTCGACTTATGAGTAACTTACAAGTAACGTCTGTGAACCATCGCTTAACTTACATATAACTTATGGCCCATGTATGTAGGATGTATGATCCATACGCTGGAATACGTCTGAAAATTTTGAGTATCCACAAAATTTTTAGACGACCTCGTTGTACTACGACGTATACCAGCATGCTTCAGCATGATCTTAACTTATACAAAGCTTACCCTTAACTTATTAGACGTATTCACCAATTTTTTTAAACGTCAGAAAACACTGCCTAAATTGTCAAGGTGTGACAGGGGCTTAGTTCTGCAAATTGGAAAATGTTTCAGAGTGTCACTTCATAAATTCACGCACATTTTGATGCACGACCATTGCTGTGTCTGGCTTGAGGCTGCATTAAAAGATAGGGATGTTTTATATTGCCCAGCAATGCATCAAATCAAGCACCTGTATTATTGTTGTCAATAATTTTTACCAACCGCTGAGCTATGAAGTTGGTGAGTTTAAACAAGCTGAAAGGGCGATAGAGAAAACAGTCTTTGTCAGGGCAGTTCAGGTTATGCTTGGTGCTGTTTTGTGTCATAAGAGTCAGGGCTACATGTTATGGGTGCGTGGTTGTCTTTTTCTGTGGCATGGTTGTATGTGTGATCACTGTTTGTTTGTGTATGTGGCCTGTGTTTGTTACCAAATACTTGTTTCATCAGAACACCGTTGTTTCACTAAATACAATGGAGATCAAAATTGGAGAACAATGTGAAATATACTGTTGGGGTCCATATTTATTTTTTGCTGGGTTATTTAACTAACCGTAATGCTGTTGGTGCCATCTAGCTGCAGTGCTCCTGCACTGTGTATATAACTGTGTAAATATGTATTTTTATTTACTACGTTAGCTAACCAATATTGTTCTTATCTTATTTACTATTGCTCTGAGTGCTGCTGTCCTTGTGCTGTTGCAATCCTGGAATTTCCCCATTGTGGGACTAATAAAGGCTTATCTTAATACTTGATTTATTCTGAAATATTGTTATTCTTTATTGCTCAGAATTTGAGTGAATATCCGCTGTGGCTATATACCACTGCTGTACTCGTATGTTGTTGTTTTTTTTTTTTTTTAAATAACCAAGACACAAACACTTATTTTGTGGTTTAAAAAAAAAAAACAGTGAGTAAAATTAGAGAACAGTGACCACTGTGTCAGAAGAGAAGAGTTTTGTTGGGGCTAGCCATCTTATTCCTAGGCCCCATGATGCCTTGCGTGAATTATGGCAGCAACTTCTGGTTCTAGTTTAAAACGTATGGTTGTCACTGAAACAGGACACTTTTCCTTTTTAAAAAACAATGACTTCAGCATCAAAAATGTGGGAACACGGCCTTTTGCGCCTCAAAAACAGTAATATAATCATACCACTTCCCACAACTATCTAGGGATAGGAAGATGACCTTATAAAGTGGCCTGGCAGACACTAGCTCTGTTTGTTAGTGCTGCTGCTAAGTTGCTAACACTGTAAACAAATAAAAGCTCTGAGATATATCAATGTCTCCACCGCAATAAAGTCTGCTGCATTTTGTTAAAATATGTTGGACATAATCAGATTTACCTTAGAGCAGACGTAGAATCTAGTCAGAGCCATAAAGAAACCACCATTTATACAGTCTATGGTACAACTACGAATACCAGCAACAAGTACCAGAACTATGCCAAAACATTCAAAAAATCGAAAACTACAAGTGCTGAAATTAGCTGCCACTTGAGTGCAAAACACGTATGTGGGCTATACATTAAAATGAATTTGAAAAACTTCTAAAAACGCTATTTTAAATGCCCCACTACTCCACTCTTGCTGACTGATTTAACACTACCTCAGCTGAAACCAGAAGTCCCACCCATAGTTGTTCCTACAGCAGTACCCCCAGGAATAAGGTGGATAGGATTCAAAAATTAATAGGAAGTGTAGAGGTCCTTGCTTTGAATGACTTCAGCACATCTGCGTCCACAGGACATCGCTAGTTTCTCACACTACTCTGGTTTGGGGGACAGGATTATGTAAAGACTCTCAATGGGGAATCGGTTCAACACTGCAGCTGGAATTACTCGCCAGTTCACTGCTGAACAGGGCAAGGATCTGTCTCAGCACAGTGTCTCGCCGTTTAATAAGACATTTTGGACTCAAAACTCACTCTGCAGTGAGCGAACCTCTCACCAGCAGAAAGAATAAAAAGGCTAGACTTGCCTTTGCTGATGAGCATGTTGTGTGGATGGAAGAGAACTGGCCCAGTGCACTCAAATGATGAGAATAAGTTCAATTTATTTGGGTCTGATAGGAAACAATATGTTAAGCATCAAACTGGAGAAAGACTGAACCCAGAGTGTATAAAGAAATCAGTAAAATTTGGAAGAGGAAGTGTCGTAGTTTGGGGGATGTTTTCTGCAGCATGAGCTGTGCCTCTCGTACAGCTGGCAGGGTGAATGCAAATGTTTATGTGAACCTCCTTTGGCAACATGCAATTCCTTCACTGCAGTTGTCTCCCAATCAGCCTGCAATTTTCAAGCAAGACAATGCTCCCTGTCACACTGCAAAACGGGTTAAACATCCATCCATGTTCTTCCGCTTAATCTTTTTCGGGTTGCGGAGGGGCTGGAGCCTATCCCAGCATCTTTGGATGAGAGGCAGGGTACACCCTGGAAAGATCGCCAGTCCATCGCAGGGCCAACACAGAGAGACAGACACCCATTCACTCTCACAGTCCACACCTAAGGACAATGTAGAATCCCCAATTTATGCCAATTAACCTAACGTGCATGTTTTTGGCATGTGGGAGGAAACCGGAGAAATCCCAGAGTAAACCCATGCAGACACAGGGAGAACATGCAAACTCCACACAGATCACTGTTGGTCGGGGGCTGGGATCGAACCCAGGATCCCCTTGGCCAAGGTTGAGTTGCTGTGCTGCCGCAGTGCTAACCACTCCGCCATCGCGCCGCCCACGGGTTAAACAGTTCCTGGAAATTAACAAGAAAATGGCCAGCCCAGAGTCCAGATCTAAATCCCATCGAGAATCTCTGGAAAATCCTTGGCGACAAAGTAATGGCTAAGAAACCCACTACAGTTGCTGAACTGTGGAAGAGACTGCAAGAAGAATGGACCAAGATCAAACCAGAGCAGTGTGAGAAACTCGTGATGTCCTGTGGACACAGATGTGCTGAAGTCATTCAAAGTTAGGGCTTCTACACTTCCTATTAATTTTTTAATCCTATAGCCCTAAAAAACTTTGTTTAAATCTCTTCTTCTGACACAGTGGTCACTGTTATTTAATTTTGCTCAGTTTTTTTTTTTTTTACAAAATCAAATGTTTGTGTTGAAGTGCTTCGGTTATTTAAAAAAACATGCTAGTACATCCACAGCTGATATTGTCAAATTCTGAACAATGAAGAATAACAGTATTGCAGAATAAATCAAGCATTAATACATCGTTGTCTAATTTTGATCTCCACTGTATATTTTTAATTTATTCACAAAAAATTATGACCAGATAGATATTTACTACAGCTCCTTAATAAGTCAGTCGTAATTGGTCTTTTTCGTTTTATAGAGTTTTTTCTAACTTTAGTTTTTTTCAAATAAATATTTTTGCCTGTTAGTGGACAGCCACCTGTGAAATGATGCCTCATACATTGATGTTGGCAGTGTAACGATCTTCCAAATCCTTGTTTCTGTTAAAGCCTCACTATTTGGATAATGGTTTAAAATGATATTTTTCTGAGAGGAAGTGAAATCATCAATTGTTTTAATTGATATGATCAATCATTTGCATTTGGAAACTAAATTGTAATAAACAGAATTATACTAATGTATTTTAAGTTAATTCTTTACCTATAAAATCTTCCATTATTATTTATTTTACTAGACAATCAAGATGTAATCAGTTGTTTAAACTTTAACTAGGCATAAAAAGACACAACAAATTGCAACACAGTATTGCACCTGTTTGTATTTGGAGTTTTGGTTCTGGAATTGTTACACCCTTAACTGATGTATAAACCACTTCCAATATAATCCTCTGCAGCTACTACTATTTACTCATAAAATTGACTCTCAACAAACCACAGAGGCATGTCTTTTCTTTTGTGATAACAGGCATGCTTCCTGGAATGGGCCCACCTTTAGTTTCCATGATGCACCCTCAGCTGGCCATCTCGGCTGCCCCTGCCTCCATGGCTGGGTCACTGCAGCTTCCCGAGTGGACAGAGTACAAAACGGCTGATGGCAAAACGTACTACTATAACAACCGGACACTGGAGTCTACATGGGAGAAACCTCAGGCTCTTGTGGAGAAAGGTAAACGGTACTAATGCATAAGATGAATCAGTCTTGTAGTATTTTAGTGCAACATGAATAAATTTCTTGAGGAATATTAATGAAATTAGAGAGTGCGCCTTTCCTGCTTTTTGTTTCAGTTTTGTCAAATTGAGAATCTGAAACCACTTTTATTGTTCACCATGATTAAAAGCTCTACCAGCAGTTGTTCCAAAACAAGAGAAGTTTCTGCTATCATCTGCTGGCTCGATCATTGCTGAAATTATTTATACAGTACATAACTTTGTACACACAACATGAAAAGTAGGTACTTCACTAATCACAAACATTAGGTTTGCTCTTATCCATTTTTGAAATTTAACAAAGATCCTTATAGCTGGCTTGAAGCTTTTTTAATTTTTTGTTTTATATTGTAACTGCATTATATTATGCTCATTTACTACCGGACCACAGTTATATGATGCCACAGTCTTGTGTAATATTGCTTAATTATGAGCCTTGTCAGTAAGAAGAAGGGTAGGGGGAAAAAAATCTGAGGAAAAAAACTGACTTGAAAGGGTCAATTAACCATGATGCTGATTTAAGGTCAAATTGCCCAGCCCCACTATTCACTATCAGCCAGACTTAGTGTTTTGGGGTTTTTTTTTAACTCTTTTGTTTTATAAAGATTGTCAATCTATGTATTTTTTCTTCCCTGGCACCAGAAAAAGAAGTAGAAAAGGCTAAAGAGCGTTTGGCCCAGGAGGAAGCTGAAGCAATGGAGATGGAGGATGAAGACAACAAAATGGAAAACACCATTAATGAGAAGGAGGTATGTGAACAGTTGAGTGTGTAAGATGTGGGTAAATGTAAATGTAATCCTGAAAACCACTTTCAGTCTTTTTCTCTTATTTGTCAAGGAGCCAAAGGAGGAAGAGATGACTGAAGAGGAAAAAGCAGCTCAGAGAGCCCGGCCCATAGCCACCAATCCTATCCCTGGCACGCCATGGTACAAACCCCACAGCACACATGGTCTCATACATGCCTTATTAGATCAGGAAACTTAGTGTCTTTACTTTTTTCCTCTTCTAATCTATGTGTCTTTATTATCATCAGGTGTGTAGTTTGGACGGGAGATGATCGCGTGTTCTTCTACAACCCGACGACACGACTGTCCATGTGGGACCGTCCCGAGGAGCTGGTTGGCCGAGCTGATGTGGACAAGCACATCCAAGAGCCACCACACAAGAGAGGTGTGGAAGACAGCAAGAAGACCGGTGTGGACACACACACACACCCCTTACACACACACTGACCTTGACTTTGTGGCATGAGAATACAGACTAACTTTGAACATATAAATAGCTGTGTTTTCATATATTGTAATATTCTTCTTTTATTTGGAATACCAGCTCAATCAAGATAAAAATACTTCATGTAAGCACCTCAGAACAGGCATCCAATCTGGAAAAAGAATTTCATTTGGAATGAGAGGGCTGGTATAAGTTTCCAAGTGAATGGAAAATTGTACTTGTGAACAATTATTTTATCAGAGCTTAAAAGTTTTCCAGCACTGTGCCGGATTTCCGGCATGTGCTGTGTTTTGTTGTTGTTTTTTTTTTGTTTTTATTTTTTGGCTGCGGGGAAATTCCCATTTCTGTACGCAGAAACACTTCTTGTCCAAGCTATCTGCAATGGTGGGTGAATAAGGCTCAAAATAGTCAGCTCTGCATAGTTTGCAGTTCTTTTAAGATATTTAGAGCAGTGAATATAGTATTTGGGATGGCAGAATGTATTGAGCTTATACACTCCACTGATCTCTATAGAAAACTTGGGTAGCTCATACCCCATTAGTGAGTACAGAGACGCGTGAAGCCACCTGGCCACCATATTAGGGAGGGAATCAAGTTTACATTATGTTTAGCGGCCGCGCAAGATTATAAGCTGTGTCTCCATACAAAGAGGTTCAAAATGTGTTCATTTTTTGGGAAGTTATTGAGGTAAAAGTGGCAGCTTTTACTAGTAAACCCATTCATTCTCCATTGACTCACTGAGTGTTTTGGTTGTACTAATATTGCGGCCAGATGGCTTCACTTTTGGCAGCCAGCAGCCAGTGATCATCCAGTTTTTCTATAGAGATTAGTGGCGTACTCCTAATCAGATAGGAACAGTGAGAGTGAGTGGGTGACTGGAAATGTGAGCGTTTCGTCCTTCATCATACACAAAACCTTTCATACATTCTGTAGGATGGGGACTAAGTTTTTGAAGCCTGGGGAAGATGTCCTAATTGACAAAGGACTCAAAAACAAATGGTGCTGAGCGTGGATTGAAGAAATGGGCAGAGACGGCAAGCGTTTTTGGTAGCTGGTGTAAAAAAAAAAAAAAAAATTAAGAACCAGAAACTTGTTTCTGCACGTTGTGCTCCAAATAATGCAATTTATAGTGTTGTATACAGCTCACTGTTGCTGTTTACAATTTATTAAAAATACATGGTGCAAATGTTGCACATTCTTTTAAAAAATAGTAAATCAGTGGCCTCTTCCATATACCCTTTACTGAATGGTTGCTAATCAAATCATTTCCACCAGTGAATTAGTTCGCTTGACTGAGTTTCACATACCCTTATTCATAAATTTCATGTTATAGGTTGTAGGTTATTCTGTACATAATTTATCTAACTTGATGGCAACAGCATCCTAAATGTCAGATGTTTGCACTATTGCACTATATTAGAGTGAGATGGAGTACTGTTGCCACCTACTGACCTTCCTTGATATTGCTGTTTCAAACAGTCCACCATAAGCTAATCTTAATTTATCAATGGGTATGGCAGATATGTTACTAGCCAGTTTCAAGGAAAATCATTTTCTCACATATATATACTGTATATATACTGTATACACACACACACACACACACACACACACACACACACACACACACACACTACCGTTCAAAAGTTTGGGGTCACCCAGACAATTATTTTGTGTTTTCCATGAAAAGTCACACTTATTTACCACCATGAGTTGTAAAATGAATAGAAAATATAGTCAAGACATTGACAAGGTTAGAAATAATGATTTGTATTTGAAATAATAATTTTTTCCTTCAAACTTTGCTTTCGTCAAAGAATCCTTCATTTGCAGCAGTTACAGCATTGCAGACCTAACATGATTGCACAAGGGTTTTCTAATCATCCATTAGCCTTCTGACACAATGAGCAAACACATTGTACCATTAGAACGCTGGAGTGATAGTTGCTGGAAATGGGCCTCTATACACCTATGTAGTTATTGCACCAAAAACCAGACATTTGCAGCTAGAATAGTCATTTACCACATTAGCAATGTATAGAGTGTATTTCTGATTAGTTTAAAGTTATCTTCATTGAAAAAAAGTGCTTTTTTTCAAAAATAAGGAAATTTCTAAGTGACCCCAAACTTTTGAACGGTAGTGTGTGTATATATTTTATTTTATTTTTTTTGTGCGTGCACACGTGTGTCTCTCCACCCCTATGACCATGCCCCTGGAAAAAAGTTCAGGCTCAGGATTTTTTTATTTTTTATTTTTTTTTTTTTGCTTTAACCCTTGTTTTAAACATTCCTCCCTTTCTGTGCTTGTGTGACCAACTTGGGGGGAACTTCAAGTCACATGACCAGTTTCTGGAAGACATTGAAACATTGTTGTTACACTAAAGTCTGTGACCCAACCTTAACAGGCATCGAAATAAGTGTTTTCAGAGTCCCTCTCCTAATCTCACCTCAATCTGGACATATCTGTTCTTGTCCAACACGCGTAGAAAAGTGCTGGTGTAGGGTCACGGATTCCGATGGATCACACAATAAATGTGTTTTATAAATTGTAGCTAAACTCTGGAGAAAAAAATCTGGCCTCTCCATAAGCTTTCTCTTCACCCAAACACAATCAGCTGATTGCTCTGCTGTCTGCTGCCATTATCTACAAATGATTGTCAGTTGACTGTACAGTGACAATCCCCAACTTGCATAGCAACATGCCCAAATGAATTTGTGCTTTAAAAAACAGGATTTAACACGAGTAATTAATTTTATTACCTGAATCTGAGACTTTTTGGTGTAACATCAAAATCCACTGTTTTTCTTTTTCTTCCCATAGAACTGGCTAAATTCCATTACTAATGTCAGAAAGGGTCCATTTTGATTAAATCCTTCGGGCACGTGAATGCATATATGATCAGATCAGAATTCATGTAAGGAGTTACGTATGTAGAAATCTTTGATCAGAATAATTTCAGCTTGATTGAAGCAATATTGTCTGGAGTTAATGAAACAATATGAAAGGGACTGATAGTTACTGGCATATACTGTATGAAATAGGTTACATCTATATGCAATCATCAAATAGTTTTGAGCAAGATTCAGTGTTTTATTGAGCAGTACGTATCTAATGGTCATAGAGTGTCCACTGAACTTTTAACCTTTTTTTAAAAATATTGTCTGTTTTCATTTATACTTTAGGTGTCAGTAAGGAAGATGCAGAATTATCTGTTCCTACTGAAGAAAATCAGGATGAGGAGCCAACCAAAGCCAAAAAGAGGAAGTAAGTCTTCTAACAATAAAGAAAACAGACTGTTCCCTGACACCTTACACTTCTACCGTTGTAATTTCATTCTCACAGGAAGGAGGACACAAAGGAGGCAGACTCAGAGAAGGAAGCAGTGATGGAAGCGGAGCTCAGAGCTGCCAGGGAAAGAGCCATAGTGCCACTAGAGGCTAGGATGAGCCAGTTCAAAGAAATGCTGTTGGAGAGAGGGGTAAGATAGTTTTTATTGTAAAATTAATGCATTAAGGACTACAGCTTTTGTTCTTTACCATATCAAAGGCATGTTGGTTATGGATTTTACAGTTAGTCATGTAATACAGTGGAAGAAAAAATATTAGACCACCAGTAGCTTTGTTTTAATAAATCCTTAATGACCATCCATATCTGCTTACTTATTAAAACTGCACTGAGTGCTATGTGTTTTAATTTTTCAAGCATATCTTAGCTGTAGATAATGATGAATTCAGTAATTTTCTTCCCCTACGCCCAGTACAAACAGACACCTCTTGATACACACTGATTTCCTCATGAGAACGGTGAATCAGTAAAAGAAAGGGGAAAACGAGAGGGCACCCAGAGTGTGCATACCTCCACCAAGTCCCTATCTTGCAGTATTAAAAAAAGTGAAAAAGTGCTCCAGAACTCGCATCCTGACCCAGGTCACCTCCCAAATTTAATTAATTTATCCGTAGACCAAGGGCCATTTCTGGTGAAATTTTCATCAAAATCCATCCAGACATTTTTGTGTCATCCTGCTAAAAAACAGACAGACAAACCAACCTGAAAACATTACAGGTGCATCGCAATAAATTAGAATATCATCGAAAAGCTAATTTATTGCAGTAATTCAATTCAAAAAGTGAAACTTGTGAAACTTATGTATTATATATTCATGACACACAGTGTGATATAGTTTGTGTTTGTTTTTTAATTTTGATAATTTTGGCTTACAGCTAATGAAAACCCCAAATTCAGTTTCTCAGAAAAATTGGAATATCACATAAGATCAATTATAAAAAGTAGATTTTTAATCAAATTGTTGGCCGAGTGAAAAGTATGTCCATGTACACATTCAATACTTAGTTGGGGCTCCTTTTGCATGAATTACTGCATCAAGTGATGTGGCATGGAGACGATCAGCCTGTGGTGCTGCTGAGGTGTTATGGAGGCCCAGGTTGCTTTGTTAGCAGCCTTCAGCTCATCTGCATTGTTGGGTCTAGTGTCTCTCATCTCCCTCTTGACAATACCCCATTTAGGTCAGGAGAGTTTGCTGGCCAATCGAGCACAGTGATACCATGGTCATTAAACCAGGTATTGGTACTTTTGGCAGTGTGGGCAGGTGCCAAGTGCTGCTGTAAAATGAAATCAGCATTAAAGCTTGTCAACAAAGGGAAGCATGAAGTGCTCTAAAATTTTCTGGTAGACGGCTGCACTGACTTTGGACTTGATAAAACACAGTAGACCAACACCAGCAGATGACATGGCGCCCTAAATCAAGTGCCAAGTCCTGTCATGTAGAAATCAAGGTCCCAGAGATACAGAATCTAAGTTGCTTGAGGTCCAGTGTGAAGTTTCCACAGTGATGATTTGGGAATAACTAGACTGAGAAATAAATATGGACCGTCATTAAAACTTTGCTAAATCAGCCAGCTACTGCTGAAGTGAGATGTTTGCATAGTGCTCACTGTGATATTATGTAACATAATAACCTGACAGGATTTTCTGTTTTAATGCTGGTGTTGTGTGTCCTACGTACAGGTGTCTGCATTCTCAACTTGGGACAAAGAACTTCATAAGATTGTGTTTGACCCACGTTACCTCCTGCTTAACCCCAAAGAGCGAAAACAGGTTCAGTTTCTCTTCCTCTTTCCTCCTCCTGTAATTTTCCGCTTTCTGATGCATTCTTACAAACTACGGTGTCAGATTTTTAACTTGGGTTTATTGTCTTGTCATTACAACTTTCAGGTGTTTGATCAGTACGTGAAAACACGAGCAGAGGAGGAAAGGAAGGAGAAGAAAAACAAGCTGATGCAGGCCAAAGATGAATTCAGGAGAATGATGGAGGAGGCAAAACTCACACCGAGGTAAAGGAAGGATGAAAGGTGTTTTTTTTTTTTTTTTTTTTTTTTGTTAAATTAAAATTAAGGATAAAACTGCCAATACCCAGTGAAACGGTTAATCAAATCAATCAAAATCAAATCAGCCTTTATTGTCATGTTGCTGTACATACAACTGTAGTGCAGGCAAGATGAAATTGCGTTTCTCTCGGCATCCATATAAGTAAAAAGAACATAATTTAAGACACACTCACACACCTCCTCACCCCCCCACCCCAACACAGCCATTCACACATCCCTGAGACATACTTGAAAACTAACTAGAACTATAATATGCAAATAATATACATAATGTCCTAAGGTGCCTACTCAACAATATATATATTTTTTTGTTTTGTGAAATACATCTTTTGAGTTATTTTAGAGTTCCCTTCTTTCTGTCAGGTCAGGCATTGGCTTGCTTGCTACCGGATAACCATGAAAATCGGTACTACCTGTCTCATGGGTCGGGCCGTCGGCGATTCAACTGACATCCCTGCCCTTCCAAGTGTGTGGAGGGTGAAACGGGGTATCCTGGCAGAACTTAAAACAATATCTGCCACAGGTCTGTGGTGGACCACTCCCAGTTACACGGGGTGAGACTGGACATCCTGGCAGATAAACACATCTGTTGCAAGGTCTGTGGTGGACTTTTGCCAGTCAGTGCATCGTGACATGCACTACACAAAGAGCAGAAATAAACAAACCTATCATCTGGTCAGTCACTGCAACAGATACTGGAGTCAGTTTGTCTTGGCTTGTCCTTGCCACTCATAGTACCTCTATTTGCCAAGAATGTGCTGCTAGTCCAGCAAAAGCTAGCGGTACTCAAATACTGGCAAGCAGTTTCATGAAATGGTCAGTCAGAAAGCAACTCATACCGGCTCAGACGTTGCCCGGGTTAACAAGGTCTGTGCTGATTTGTTCACATTCTGACAGGCAGCAAAAAGTAAGTTGGAAGCAGGAAGAGAAAAGAAGCGGAAAATAGCAGCTTTGTGTGTAGCAGAATGGAATGTACGCACTCTGTTGGATAGATCAACATCACAGCGCCCAGAAAGAATAGACCACGCTTGTGGGCTTGGAAATGAACAGGTACAATGTAGACCTAGCTGCACTTAGTGAAACAAGATTGCCTGGCTATGACAGCTTGGAAGACCATGGGTACATCTTCTTTTGGAGTGGGAAATCAACTCAAGAAAGGCGAGAAGCAGGAGTGGGCTTTGTGGTTGGAAAGTAGATAGCAGCAATGCTTGATGAGGAACTGGTGCCAATCAACGACAGGATAATAACTATGAGACTCCCACTACAGAGGAAGATGTATGCCACACTCATCAGCGTGTATGCCCCAACAATGACCAACACAGAGGAGGCTAAGGAAGAGTTCTACAGTGATTTACGTGAGACTATCAGGCGTGTACCGACTGATGACAGGCTGATACTTGTTGGAGATTTTAATGCTAGAGTTGGTTTGGACACTGAGAAATGGAAAGGAGTGCTAGGCAGTCATGGAGTAGGCAAGTGCAATGCTAATGGAGAACTTCTACTTGCACTATGTTCAGAGTACAACCTTGTGATAACTAACACCCTAATTAAGCACAATGGTGTCCAATGTATTGGACACCAGAGCAATGAGAGGTGCAGACTGTGGTAGTCCTGATCAGGTTAAGCTGAGATCTAGATTAAGGATTTGCAGATGAAAACAGCACTGCAGGATGGATGTGAAGCCACCATGGAAACTAAACACGAGTGCACTGAAAGGCCAAAAGAAGCAGGAAGAATTTGCACAGGAAATGGATGAAAACTTGAAAGACTGAGACAGCAACAACTCCGAGAATGACATAGAAGAGAAATGGGCAACACTGAAGGATATGTGTGTATCAGACTGCGAGTGATGTTTTAGGCCACCCTGAAAGGACATCAAGATTGGTTTGATGAGCATGATGAACATCTGAAGAAACTACTAGAAGCGAGGAATACAACTAGGCAGGAAAATCTAGTGTAACACAAGGTCGAAGAAGAAGAAATACTCTTAAGGCTCAGAGTGAGCTACAGAAGTACACCAGAGAGATAAAAGTCCAACTGGTGGGATGAAAAAGTGGAGGAACTTCAAACTGCAGCAGATAGGAAGGACATGAAAACATTCTTCATGTTTCAGAGAAATCTACAGCCATAAACCAAGAGGATTGATCCAACTAAAGGCTATGGATGGTGAAATGGTTTTGCAGGAGAAAGACAAGATCCTGGATAGGTCTGCAGACCACTTTGACCAACTACTAAACAACCCTGGAAATCTCACTGAAGAGGCTAAAGAAGCTCTAGTGCAGCGTCCAGTTGGTATCAAGTCTGGATGAACCATCAAATCTTGATGAAGTAATGGTAGCTATCAGGACAACACAGGATGGTAAGGCTCTAGGAAGGGATGGAATTCCAGCAGAAGTGTGGAAATTTGGTGGTGTTCAGCTGACCAACTGCCTGCACAAGCTCATCCAAGAGATATGAGATGCCCAGAAAGTACCTCAAGACTGGAAGGATGCAAGTATTGTGCCTTTGTTCAAGAAAGGTGACAGGAAAGATCGTGGAAATTACCGAGGTATATCACTGCTAGCCACTGTTGGTAAGATTCTCTCGTGTGTACTACTGAACAGACTCAAATGAACACATCTCACAGAATGTACCGTACTACCGGAAACCCAGTGCGGCTTTAGAAGTCGAAGAAGCACAATGGACATGATATTCTGCTTGAAACAGGTTCAAGAAAAGTGTATCTAACAGAACATGCCGCTTTGTGTAGTCTTCATTGACTTCAGTAAAGCCTTCGATACTGTATCGCAACAAGGACTTTGGCAGGCACTCACAGAAATATGGCTGTACAGAGAAGTTTTTCAACCTGATCGAGGCATTCCGTACCGGTATGCAAACAAACGTTGCAATGAGTGGTTCCGTGTCTAAAGACTTTTCAGTAAGCAACGAGGTGAAACAAGGATGTGTGCTGGCGCCTACGCTCTTCTTGCTATATCTGGCAGCCATGCTTGAGATGGCCTTCAAAGACACTTCAGAAGGCGTATACATTCAAACAAGAAAAGAAGCAGACTTGTACAGTGTGGCACAGTTTAAAGCCAAGAGTAAGACATCGATAAAGGTAGTAAGAGAAATGCTCTCTGCCAACAACAGTGCTCTGGTTGCACACAGTGCGGAAGATATGCAATCTTTAGTGGAGAAATTTGCAAGCGCAGCTAGCCAATTCAGCCTCAAAATCAGCATCAAGAAGACAAGAGTGCCTTTATCAACCACCAAGGTCCCAGTTATCAGCATCACTACCAGAAGAGATCAGCATTGGTACAGAGCCACTAGCCAACACAGAGAGACAGACAACCATTCACTCTCACAGTCATACCTAAGGACCATTTAGAATCCCCAGTTAATGCCAATTAACCTAACTTGCTTGTTTTTGGCGTGTGGGAGGACTCAACCGGCAACCCCGCCTTTCCGAGGGCATGGAGGGTGAAACTGGGCATCCTGGCAGAACTTAAAACAATATCTGTCACAAGTCTATGGTGGACCACTCCCAGTTACACGGGGGGAGACTGGACATCCTGGCAGATAAGCACATCTGTTGCAAGGTCTGTGGTGGACTTTTGCCAGTCACTGCATCGTGACATGCACTACACAAAGAGCAGAGATAAACCTATCATCTGGTCAGTCACTGCAACAGATACTGGAGTCAGTTTGTCTTGGCCTGTCCTTGCCACTGATAATACCTCTATCTGCCAAGAATGTGCCGCTAGTCCAGCAAATGGTCAGTCAGAGAGCAACTCATACCGGCTCGGACGTCGCCCGGGTTAACAAGGTCCAGAGTTCCTGGCAGCGGAAGGCGAAGGACAGAGCTGCATGGAGGAATCTGATCAGACCTAAATGAAACAGTCATTGTCACCCTCGACAGACTGCTATGATGATGATGAGGCAAGTGTAAGACTTTCAAGTATCTCGGGAGTACTGTTTCAGAGAATGCTACGCTGGAGGATGAACGATCTCTCAGAATGGGAAGAGCGAGTGCTGTGTTTGGAAGTTTGAGGGAGAGACTGGAACAATCGACGTGTCTATCCATGTGAAATGCAAAGTGTACAGAGCGACAGTACTGGTTACTCTATTGTACGGTGCTGAAACTTGGACTGTCTACAGGGTGCAGGTAAAGAAACTCCATGCGTACATAATGAGACACCTTCGAGCCATAATGAATATCTCATGGAAAGACAAGATAACCAACATAGAAGTGCTGAAACGAGCTGATCTACCATCAATGGAGGACATGCTAATACAGATGAACCTGAGATGGCTCAGACATGTTGAGAGGATGGATCACCAGCGTCTCCCTCGGCAGTTACTCTACTCACAGTTATGCGAGGGCAAATGCAATCAGGGTAGACCAAGGCTCAGACTTAGACACTGTAAAAAGAAACCTGAAGAAGTTGGATATAGACAGGAGTTCTTGGCAGCTGAAGGCGAAGGACAGAGCTGCGTGGAAGAATCTGATAAGACCTAAATGAAACAGTTATTGTTGCCCCCAACAGACTGCTATGATGGTGATGATGAGAGTTCCCTTAAAAGTAACATTTAAACAGTTATATCAGTGTTTTCACTCCATTTGTGAAGAAGAGGTAATTTAAGTGCTCATTTTGTTTACCTCACATCTTTGCAGAACAACGTTTAGTGAATTTGCTGTGAAGCATGGCCGAGATCCCCGATTTAAAACCATAGAGAAGATGAAAGACAGGGAAGCTATCTTTGTAGAATTTATCACCGCGATGAGGAGGAGAGAGAAAGAAGACTCTAAATCCAGAGGAGAAAAGGTATCCTTCATTTAGCTTTTATCATCATCCTACTGGGCTGCTGCCCTCTTACTAATGTCAGCTTTGGGCAGATTTGTCAGTTTTCACTCTTGTATTTTATTCCCAGGTGAAGCAAGACTTTTTTGATCTCCTAAGTGATCAGCACATAGAGGGAAGCCAGCGGTGGAGCAAAGTGAAAGAGAGGCTAGAGACGGACCCACGGTACAAGGCTGTGGAGAGCTCAGCCCTCAGAGAAGAACTTTTCAAACAGTTCATAGAAAAACAAGCCAAGGTAGGAAGATGAGTTGGTGATATCTGACCTGAGCGCTGCTGTATTGTTTGGTGTTGAACTCACCAAACAATACAGCATTAAGAATTTGGTAATACTTTAGGGAACAGGTTAATTGTTATTTAAGTGCTTATTAGTATGTTTATTAGTTATCTTTTAGTTATAATAAAGCACTTATTAAGGATTAGCCTGTTAACGACAACTATTTCCTTCATAAACAACTAATAGTAACTGATAGCAATAAGAAAGAAGGATAAACAGCATAAATTCACTTCTCTCGGTTACTGGCGGATAGCAAACAACTGAACTTTGCTCTATAGCGGGCTTATAAAGTGGCAGTAATTAAAGTAGCAGTAACACAAGTACAGAGGCCCTGAGAGCTCAAATGTACAGAAACTTGAATAGGTCATTGACTGAAAAAAATTGTTTTTGTAGGTTTTAGCCTTTTGAAGTGCATCTATTGGTCATGTGATTATCAAAAAATATCAAAACACTCATTTCTCTTTAAAAAACATGCAGCCTATATTTTGTTTTTCTCAACAAGAAGCTGTTTTGACTCTTCGGGGTATTTTTCTGTACGTCATGAAAAGGGAAACGTCACTAAAAGGCACACATCACTAGCCTTGATATCTGCCCACTGCTCTGTTATTGGTCATTCCTAATTGTCTTGTCATGTAGATGGGTGGGGAGCCAAAGGCATTGTTTAAAGGCGCGTTCAGACCAAATGCGAAAGTGTGACGCGAATACATGTAAAATTAATGTAAATATGCGGAAAGCTTGCAAATTTAGGCATTTGCGTGTCCAAGGGATTTGATAGTGCTAGGTAGTAATCAGCCTTGAGATTCTGCCATCACTGGGGTTAAAGTATCAAAACTGGAGAGTAAACTAGTTTTAAAATGAGACTGCCACTCACCTAGTTTGTTTATTTGAAAGGGACATTACATACTAATGAACTTTAATACAAATGTAAGTATGCCAGATTTAGCAATACTGCTAATTTGCATCTGTAGTCCACCTGCAGGCAGATGGACCCGGAGCTCTGCAGCTGAATCGGAGTGTCGGAATTATTCACCCATGAACTCCTGCCACGGATGTGCTAATGAGGGCTAGCAGTGTAAACGACCGTCATCCAGTTGAAGTTTTGAGGCAGGGACAATTTTTTTCCAGGTGAGAGCCCCGTGGAGTAATGTAAACCTAAACATGACGGTGTTTTGGGGATTTCCACAGCAGGCAGAACAAAGCTGCAGAAGTTATAAAGGCAACTCTGCCTGTCTGCAACTTGCTTAAATGGTGTTTTCATGTCTATTGGCATGTTTACATTGAGTTAACATGTAATCGCACCAAATGAAAAATTTGTGCTTTCGCGTTTGGTCTGAACACACCTTAAGAGCTAACAGTGGCACTAGGAAGTTTGCTTTTATATTGTTATTTTCTTTAGATTTCACTCATTTTAATACACATCCCTGTTTTCCACCTGGTTCACTTCTGGCTTATTTTGTTGTTAAATTTTCACTGTGATGCCACATTGTTAGCACCATTAGCATCATCAAAGCAGCTAGCTGAAGTTAGCAGTTCAGCCACTAGTCTTGGCTCACTTACAAATGTTTCTGTACTTATTTTACTCCAGGTACCAGTCATATGCAAAGCACCAGGGCAGCATGGTGGTGTAGTGGTCAGCACTACTGCCTCACAGTAAGAAGGTTATGGGTTCAAATCCACCAGCCAGTAGGGTCTATCTGTGCGGAGTTTGCATGTTCTCCCCATACTTGTGTGGGTTTCCCCTGGGAGCTCCGGTTTCCTCCCACATTCCAAAAATATGCAAGTTAGGTTAACTGGAGACTCTAAAGTGGCCCTAGGTGTGAATGTGCGTGTGAATGGTGAAGGGATTGGCGCCTCACTGTGGCTGTCTCATCCAGGTGGATGACCTGAATTTACCTCTGGAATTAATAAAGTAAACAAAACAAAAAATATCCCATCCACCACTGAAACCACACACCCCTGTCCACTAGTGATGCTTTATTTCATTGATTCTTTAAGACAAATTTACATTAGTTAGCTCCGAGCTAGACTCTTAACTAGCTAAGATTAGCAATAGTGGCATAAGAGGGAGGAAGAAAGAAATGTAAAGAGACATGCACTGAAACCAGCTGTTGTCAGAAAGGCTACAAGAGAAGACAATTTTCCTGCAATAATTAAAGAAAAAATTATCAAAATATGTCAGACATTTCAGTAAGACGTGTGAGCAGCTGTTAAAATGTGGAAAAAGTGTGGCCACTGTCCCCTTTAAGGAAAAAAAAATACAAATAGACGAAAAACAATTATGAAAACATCTTAATCATAACTGCAATGTGCAATAAAGTGACAGACCAGCATAGCACCTTCATGTTACAAATAGAAGCTGTCTACCCAGACTAATGCTAGTGGGCTGATCTACTGGTCTGTCACGGTTATAATAAGCCAGAATGATGCAAGATATATTATTCAGTAACAAACCAGGTGGGAACAGGGCTGTCACGTGGGGTGACTAAAATTTAAAGGAAATAATAATAAAACCTGGAGTTACTAAGCTAACTCCATTGTAGTGCTGTTGGTGTGTGGATTTAGACACTTAATAGATACTTCCACTGTCGTTAAAATGGGTGGAGATGAAGTGGAGAGGGCGGTATCATTCCAGAGAGCTCCAGTTCTCATGTCAAAACCGAAGCAAAATCAAAACTGCTCTTTTCGTGAGAGGTACTGAGACAATGGACCCTAAAAAAGTGAAAAAGGTTTTTTTTTTTTTTTTTTTTTTTTTTTTTTTCAGATTTTTGTGTTGGTGGCCACTCCAGATACTCAAATTGAAGGGCGAAAGCACTGATAAGGGAAATTTTCATCATATGTCTTCTAACTAATGTAACAGGATTTTTATTGCACATGCATGGATGGATAACAGCAGTGGTTTAAAAATTTAATTTTAGGAAAGAGTAATGTACCGGTTAAAGAACATGGTCTTGAGAATGCCAGATTTTCATGTTGCATTTTAGATATTGCCCTAAAATCTACCATTATCACAAAATGAATTTAAAATGACATTACATCTGAGTTTCAGATTTTGCAGAAACCTTGGAATGCAAAAAGTGTGTCTGGAGTAAATCCCACGTTGGATTCTACATCCGTTTAAACTTTACGGTATTTATATCATCCCCTACAGAATGTGGACATTGAAAAGGAGCGAGAGTTGGAGCGGCAGGCTCGAATTGAGGCCAGTCTCAGAGAGAGGGAGCGCGAGGTGCAGAAGGCCCGATCGGAACAGACCAAAGAGATTGACCGAGAAAGAGAGCAGCACAAGAGGGAGGAGGCCATTCAGCATTTCAAAGCTCTGATGTCCGACATGGTGAGGGGCCCTGCTGCCTTACAGTTCCTCCTGAAACACTGCAGTTTGATAAGAATCATGCACACAGTTAAGTTCATGAAAAAGTGTGTTGTCTTAATATTTATATAACACTGAACAAAATAGAAATAACAGCAATACAAACTCATCATCATAGCAGTCTGTCGGGGGTGACAATGACTGTTTCATTTAGGTCTGACCAGATTCCTCCACACAGCTCTGTCTTTTGCCTTCCGCTGCCAGGAACTCCTGGCCTTGTTAACCCGGGCGATGCATCTTTATTTTGAGCCAACATGAGATTCTGCTCGGATAATCAATAAGGATTTTTTTTTTAAATTTTCCCCATCTTGTTGATTTTTTTTCCCGGTCTTAACTTTACAGGTTCGTTCTTCAGATGCCACATGGTCAGATACACGCCGTAATCTGCGTAAGGACCATCGCTGGGAGTCGGCGTCTCTGCTAGAGAGAGAGGAGAAGGAGAAGCTGTTTAATGAACACGTAGAAGCTTTAGCTAAGAAGAAGAAGGAACATTTTAGACAGCTACTGGATGAGACCAGCATGGTAAGAAGTAGAAACATGCAGTCAGTGAGGAGCTAAAATCATCGTTATTATATACTGCTCAAAAAAATAAAGGGAACACTTTGAAAACACATCAGATTTTATGGGAAAAAATAAGCTGGATATCGAAATTGTGGCAGGCTAGTCTAGCTTACTCAGATTAAAGGAACACTTTTTAATCCGAGTAAGCTGGACTAGCCTGCCACAATTTCGATATCCAGCTTATTTTTTCCCATAAAATCTGATGTGTTTTCAAAGTGTTCCCTTTATTTTTTTGAGCAGTATATTTTACGTGTCCCAGAATCTTTGCAAAATGATGCATGTAGACCTAGAAATAATTTCAGCAGTTGATTGCTGAGCTTTTACAAAATTATTTGTATGTTTTGTAGATCACTCTGACAACAACTTGGAAGGAGGTGAAGAAAGTCATCAAGGAGGACCCACGTTGTATTAAATTCTCTTCTAGTGACAGAGTAAGAGTTTTTTAATGTAAATCTTATAGAATTGCGTCAAAATCTTGTTCAGCTAATGTATTTCACTTCAAGTACACATATGCTCCAAAGCATGCTAATATTTTCAAACCTATGTGTTGTGTTAATCTTTAAGTTTTAATATCTGATGTGTTCATTCTTCTTTTTAGAAGCGACAGCGGGAGTTTGAAGACTACATCAAAGACAAATACATCACAGCCAAGGCTGACTTCAGAACTCTGCTAAAGGAGACGAAGTTCATCACATACAGGTCTGTATGCTCACATTTCCAAGATACAGTGGTGTGAAAAAGTGTTTGCCCCCTTCCTGATTTCTCATTTTTTTGTATGTCAAACTTAAATGTTTCATATTATCAAGCAAATTTAAATATTAGACAAAGATAACACAAGTAAACACAAAATTCAATTTTTAAATGGTGTTTATTATTAAGGGGAAAAAATCCAAACCTACATGGCCCTGTGTGAAAAAGTGATTGCCCCTAAACCTAATAACTGGTTGCGCCACCCTTAGCAGCAACAACTGCAATCAAGCATTTGCTGTAACTGGCAATGAGTCTTTTACAGCACTATGGAGGAATTTTGGCCCACTCATCTTTGCAGAATTGTTGTTATTCAGCCACATTGAATGCAAAAGACGAAATAGACTTACACAATGGTCCCCTCCGGTATACAACTAGGAAAATACCGGTAGCTACGGAGGGTGACAGTATGTATGGGTACATAATCATACCATGTAGGATAACTAAGTAGACGGTTATGCTGTTTCATTCCATCTAGCTGCAATGCTCCGCACTGTGTGTGTACATTGTATATTTATATATTTATTCCATCTAACGACAATGCTCCACACTGTGTGTTTATATATTTACATATTTATTCCATCTAGCTACAGTGCTCCGCACTGTGTTTGTGTTTGCACATTTGTTCCATCTAGCTGCAATGCTCCGCACTGTGTGTTTATATATTCATATATTTATTCCATCTAGCTACAACGCTCCACACTGTGTGTGTGTTTATATATTCACATATTTATTCCATCTAGCTGCAATGCTCCGCATCGTGTGTCTATATATTTATGTTTATATGTACATATGTATACTCGCTGCTCTTGGGGGTTTTTTTGCCTTCTGATTGTTGCTCTGAGTGTTGCTATCCCTGTGCTGTTGCAATCCTGGAATTTCCCCATTGTGGGACTAATAAAGGCTTATCTTATCTTACATTGGCGGGTTTTCAAGCATGAACCGCCTTTTTAAGGTCATGCCACAGCATCTCAATCAGATTCAGATCAGGACTTTTGACTAGACCACTCCAAAGTCTTCATTTTGTTTTTCTTAAGCCATTCAGAGGTGGACTTGCTGATGTGTTTTGGATCATTGTCCTGCTGCAGAACCCAAGTGCGCTTCAGCTTGAGGTCACAAACAGATGGCCGGACATTCAACTTTAGGATTTTTTGGTAGACAGCAGAATTCATGGTTCCATTTACCAAAGCAAGTCTTCCAGGACCTGAAACAGCAAAACATCACTCAACCATCACACTGCCACCACCACTGTATTTTACTGTTGGTATGATGTTCCTTTTCTGAAATGCTGTTACTTTTACACCAGATGTAATGGGACACACACCTTCCAAAAAGTTCAGCTTTTGTCTTGTCAGTCCATAGAGTATTTTCCCAAAAGTCTTGGGGATCATCAAAATGTTTTCTGGCAAAACTGAGATGAGCCTTTATGTTCTTTTTGCTCAGCAGTGGTTTTCGTCTTGGAATCTTGCCATGCAGGCCATTTTTGCCCAGTCTCCTTATGGTGGAGTCATGAACACTGACCTTAACTGAGGCAAGTGAGGCCTGCAGTTCTTTGGATGTTGTTGTGGGATCTTTTGTGACCTCTTGGATGAGTCGTCACTGCACTCTTGGGGTAATTTTGGTCAGCCGGCCACTCCTGGGAAGGTTCATCACTGTTCCTTGTTTTCGCCATTTGTGGATAATGGCTTTCACTGTGGTTTGCTGGAGTCCCAAAGCTTTAGAAATGGCTTTATAACCTTTTCCATACTGATAGATCTCAGTTACTTTGTTTCTCATTTGTTCCTGAATTTCTTTGGATCGCAGCATGATGTCTAGCTTTTGAGGATCTTTTGGTCTACTTCACTTTGTCAGGCAGGTCCTATTTAAGTGATTTCTTGATTGAGAACAGATGTGGCAGTAATCAGGCCTGGGTGTGGCTAGAGAAATTGAACTCAGCTTTCCAAAGATGCGACAGATCACAGTTAATTTATGTTTTAATGGGGGGAATCACTTTTTCACACAGGGCCATTGTAGGTTTGGATTTTTTTTTAACCCTTAATAATAAACGCCTTCATTTAAAAACTGAATTTTGTGTTTCCTTGTATTAGCTTTGTCTAATACTTAAATTTGTTTGATCTGAAACATTTAAGTGTGATATACAAAAAAATAAGAACTCAGGAAGGGGGCAAACACTTTTTCACACCACTGTATCATATAAAAGACATGACTAGCATTTGGATTTAAATCAAAATCTGACCAGCAGATGTTGAAGTTCTCCTAATAGTTAAAGCTAGCCACACACCAAAAGATAATCTGGTTGATTTTGAGCCAGTTTCCCTCCTGACAGTTGTAGGGAAAGTCACAATCATCTTCCTACTGATAATCTTGTCAGATTTTTACCCTCTGCGGGACGAAGCCCAAAGGGGTCAAAGAGCCCTTTAGGCAACGGCTGAAGGGGGATTATGTTATGGGTCAGTCCGTCCGTCCATCCCACTTTGGTGAAATCAACTCCTCCTACAGTTTTGCTCCGATTGTTTTGAAACTTGGTACCATGGTTTGATATACACTGAGGATGTGCGTATTGCAGTTTACTTCTGATTGGATGATTTTTGCAGGACTTGTAGCCCCTGACTTATGACCTCTTACTTCACCTCACTTCATACACAGTAACGGTTTTGTGAAATTAACTCCTCCTACAATTTTTGTTCCAACTGTTTTGAAATTTGGTACCATGTTTTGATATACTCTGATGATGTGCATATTGCAATTTTACTGTTATCAGATAACCTTGAGGTCAGAAGTCAGATTTTCCCTAAATCTTCTAAACGCAATAACGACTGAAAGAAATGATGTAGGCTTTTCAAATCGATACAGTAGTTGTATCTAATACACATCTTGGATGATTTACACCCTGACCTAACTATGGGTTTGGGGTCAAATGTCAAACTTCAAAGTTAACATTGCAGTTGCACTATGGTAAATGCTACATTTACTATTACTATAAAACAAGTTAAGCGAGGGCCACCAAACCTGGTATACAAGTTCACCTTGGGATCCTGACCTCTGACTATGGGTTTGGGGTTTAAAGGTCAAGGTTAACATTCCCTGTGCCTTATTGCTGTACAGTGAGTAAAGCTAGGGTCACCAAACTTGCTACACACGTTCACCTTGGGATCCTGCCCTACAACTATGGGTTGTATATTTTGTTTTATATTTGTGGATGATAATTTGGTTCTGTCACAGTAATTATATTGAAAAATTGAAAACTGCTGTCTGTCAGTAAATATTGGGCTCTTCAAAGAAAACTGAGGCGGGGGATATTGCACTCTCCTCAGAGTGCTCTTGTCACACCTTCAGTGGGTCCGTGTGGTTGGTTCTGTGATGTGTTGTGTACACGCAGATATTTCTCTCTGGGTCTAAACGAATATGTTGTTGTGTGCACCAGGCCTAAGCAAATACATGAACATCATGATTGCTTTGATGCCAGCCACTACTGATTAGATGGGTCACTAGCATTTTTACAAGTAGCCTATTTTAATTTTGTAGCCCCATGTCCAACTCAGCACAGATCAGTGGTTGATTGGAATACACCCATCTATAGTTCAGTGGTTACTGCTCTTGTTTTCTGTTTTAACAAACTGGGTTGCAAAATGCTCCCGACATAAGTAGTCTGCCACCGCCTCAATCTTAGCATTGCAGTTTTAAAAAAATTTTAATAACAAAATATTGCTAGAATATAAAATGATGCACTACAATGGGTCTCAAATATTTGTAAATGTGTCTTGTTATAGTACTGCAAGAGTTTATTGACGATACACAGAAGAAATTTAATATTACACTGAACTCATCACTGAACAGTGATATAAACTAACATAATTATGACTGAACAACTCCATTCCCAAAAGTGCAAGATACACTATTATCTTGATTATAAGTGATAAAAGATCAGACAAATAAGTGATCTGACAAACAAATAAATAAGGGATCTGAAACAGTTGCTAATATTGGATGTCCCATTCATTTTCAATATTTAGGTATTCTGTACTTAATATTCACACATTGAAATAAATCTCAGTGCCATTTACTCCCTTTTATATTTGTCAAAGTCTAACATGTGATTGCCGACATTTAGCCTACACCTCTTTGTATTCCACTTTCAAGCACAGCCTACATTTGGGCCTGTAAAGCCTAGTTGGGAGACCTGTTTCAGACAGGAATACTGGGATTCTACAGGCAATGTACTAATTTCATATAAATTGAGCTTGCTTTTCCAAAAAAAAGTCACCTGTAAAAATTAGCAGTTGTGGCTTACTATTTCCTCTCAATAATACGCAGTGCCAAAATAAGATAAGATAAGATAAGCCTTTATTAGTCCCACAACGGGGAAATTCCAGGATTGCAACAGCACAGGGATAGCAACACTCAGAGCAACAATCAGAAGGCAAGAAAAAAAAAAAAAAACAAGCAAGCAAGAGCAGCTAATATACATATGTACATATTACTATAAAATATATATATACACAGACACACAGTGCAGAGCATTGCAGCTAGGTGGAATAAATATGCAAGTATATAAACACACACAGTGCGGAGCAATGTAGCTAGATGGAATAATATGTAGATATATAAAAACAGTGCGGAGCAATGTAGCTAGATGGAATAATATGTAGATATATAAAAACACAGTGCGGAGCAATGTAGCTAGATGGAATAATATGTAGATATATAAAAACACAGTGCGGAGCAATGTAGCTAGATGGAATAAATATATAGATATATAAATATAAACACACCCAGTGCAGAGCATTGTAGCTAGATGGAATAATATGTAGATATATAAAAACACAGTGCGGAGCATTGTAGCTAGATGGAATAAATATGTAAATATATAAACACACACAGTGCAGAGCATTGTAGCTAGATGGAATAATATGTAGATATATAAAAACACAGTGCGGAGCAATGTAGCTAGATGGAATAATATGTAGATATATAAAAACACAGTGCGGAGCAATGTAGCTAGATGGAATAAATATATAGATATATAAATATAAACACACCCAGTGCAGAGCATTGTAGCTAGATGGAATAATATGTAGATATATAAAAACACAGTGCGGAGCAATGTAGCTAGATGGAATAATATGTAGATATATAAAAACACAGTGCGGAGCAATGTAGCTAGATGGAATAAATATATAGATATATAAATATAAACACACCCAGTGCAGAGCATTGTAGCTAGATGGAATAATATGTAGATATATAAAAACACAGTGCGGAGCATTGTAGCTAGATGGAATAAATATGTAAATATATAAACACACACAGTGCAGAGCATTGTTGCTAGGTGGGATGAAACAGCATAACCGTCTATTTAGTTATCCTACATGGTATGATTATGTGCCCATACATATTCTCACCCTCCATAGCGACCGGTATGTTCCTAGTTGTATGCTGGAGAGGACCATTGTGTAAGTCTATTGCATCTTTTGCATTCAAAAAAACTATTAGTTTGTTACGTCTTTTTGCTATCTCTGCGAGCAGCCCTGCTTAGGTTGTACAGTCTGACAGCCGTTGGTAGGAAGGACCTACGAAACCTCTCGGTTGTGCACCTGGGATGATGTAAATAGACAAAAGTTGCCTGAAAAATATGCACAAGTGATATTATGTGGGTTGTCTTCACAGATAATTGTCATGCAGAATTTAGCAGCAGTGATCAGGACTGTGTGAATATAATGTGTGTGCGGTCTGCCGTCTTGCTCATATTGCTATACTAAACACATCATGTGGGTGGCTGTGGTGCAGGTGTAGTGTGGCCAACTACCGATGAGAGGATCGGTGGTTCGATCCCCGTGCTCTCTGCAGTCTGCATGTTGAAGTGTCCTTGAGCAAGACACTGAACCCCCAGTTGCTCCTGGTGGGTCAGGCCAGTGCCTGTGCATGTTGGCAGTGGCTCAGGAGGTAAAGCGGGTTGGCAGTTTGAATCCCTCTCTCCCCAGCCATCAGGCCGTTGTGTCCCTGGGCAAGACACTTTACCCACCTTGCGTCCGGTGTCCATGACACTGGGTATGAATGTGTGTAAGTGTTCGGTAGTGGTCGGAGAGGCCGTTGGCGGGGATTGGCAGCCACGTTTCTGTCAGTCTGCCTCAGGGTAGCTGTGGCTACAGTAGTAGCTTACCACTGTCAATGTCTGTCTGGAGTCACTGTAAGCACTTTGAGATGTCACGACATGTAAAGCGCATTATAAATCTAAAATCTAATCCATCATCAGTGTGTGAATGGGTGGATAGCAGAATCTGTAAAGCGCTTTGGTCATCTAGAGATGAGTAAAAAGCACTATATATGTAAGTGAATGCCATTTACCATTATAGGAATAAAACTGTTAAAGCTCCGATTTTTTTTTTTCCCCCTAGCATCTTTTTTGTCTCTTGCATTTTCTAAAACTGTTAAATTTTTGAAAATCTTTTGGTGTGGGCCAGGCATAAGACGACAGTGTTGGCTTCCAGCCTCTTACTACCCCCCTTGTTTTTCTTCCTATCCTCAGGTCGAGAAAGTTGATTCAGGAGTCGGAGCAGCATCTAAAGGACGTAGAGAAAATCCTCCAGAATGATAAGCGCTATCTCGTTCTGGAGTGTGTCCCCGAGGAGCGCAGGAAGCTCATCATGTCCTATATTGAGGACCTGGACCGCCGTGGCCCACCGCCTCCTCCCACTGCCTCTGAGCCCACCCGACGCTCTACCAAGTGACCAGTTACGCTACCTTCTCGGCCAGGGCCCTCCTCCTTCTTCCCTCCCTCTGGCCAGCGCATGACCTTTCCTCGGCGCCCCCTCAACCCTGCCTCTCTCGGCTCACGGCTGGCCTTGCAGTGTTAATGCTGAGGGTTATGTCGCTTAGAGATGTACCACAGAGACGAACGATTATGGTCTCTGTGTTATGTCACCTCTCAGCCCAGAAATAGCCCTGCTTCTACAGCAACAGCAGGCTCCTCTGACTGACCACATTAGAGGGAGAGGACGTAGTGATACGGCTGCTGCCCGTGCAGCCACACAGGTGTAAGATAGCAGGTGTAAATGATGTTGTGTGTGCGTACGTGTGCATGTGTCCGAGGCGTCCTTAAGCCTTACTGCTCCACTGTGCCAGTCATTATTTCAGCGGCTCAGTGTGAATGTTAGTTTCTGCTCAGTGGTGTACTCCAGTGTTGCAGCAATTTTTCCGTGAAATGAAATAAAAGAAACTTCCACTGTTTTTCAAAATGCTGTGCCTTTGATTCATTTTTATTTCTTTTAAATCAACATCTGGCAGAATTTTGAGGACTTAATTGTCAACTGCATACTTTTTGAAACTTGGGAAATAAAAGCCTATATATATAGATCAATTGTATAATAATGTGTATTTTTTACTGCCAAACATTTTGACTATAAATGTGACAACTAACCTGCAATGTGAAAATTATAACTATACTTATCATGCAGCGAGTCTTTTGTTTTAGACAAAAATCAAGTATCATGTTAGGATTGACCAAAGCAACAAAAAACAACAATTACAATTAATGATTAGCATTAATAATGTGATGGAAGTGTCTACAGACCTACAGTTAAATGCACTGTTGTTTGAGTCAGAGTTGAAGTTTTAAATTAATTGGAAAAAGAAGAATGATGGAAACAAATGTGTAAAACATCTGATTTTTAATTGTGTATTTTGGCAGTAAAGAAAAAGAGGTCCAATAGCCAGAAATTCTACTTAAGTAAAAGTAGCTTAACTACATCATTACTCCAGCAGAAATTAAAAAAAAAAAAAAAACTGAGGAGAAAGTATCTTCTAAAAATGTAAAATATAAACTTGCCACATATGATTTCAATTAATTTTGAAAAAATCAAAATTGCTTGAGAAGGCCAAAGAACCCAGCCATAAGAGGGTGCACAAGCCAGTGTACTCTGCAAGTGCTGGTCCCAAAGCCTGGGTAAGTGGGGAGGGTTGTGTCAGAAGGGCATCTGATAAGAAACCTTTGCTAAATCAACGTGCAGATCATGACAAATGAGACTTTAAAAACGGATCCATTGAAGCCCAGGTTAACGACTGCCACCGGTGCTGTTAACCAACTGGCTGCCGGTGGAAATTGGGCTACTACTGTTGGTTGACGATCGAGGGGGAAGGTGTGTTGAGAGAGCGAGAAAAGGAAAGGTAGAAGTGTGGAGGTGAGAGTAGGGACTTTAAATGTAGGAACTATGACTGGTAAAGGCAGAGAGTTGGCTGATATGATGGAAAGAAGGAAGGTAGATATACTGTGTGTTCCAAGAAACCAGATGGAAGGGAAGCAAGGCTTGGCGCTAGTGATGGGTCTGGCAACACTGATGCATCAGCGCATGCGTCAAACTCATAGAGCAAAACCCCGTGTCGGTGTGCATATCGCTTTAAGAAAGTCACGTGACCGATACAGGAACTGTTTTGAACTGACACTGACGCGCCAAACTGCGTTTATAAGGAAGCACATCTGTCAACGGGATGCATCTGCCCAAAGAACCTCTGATGTGTTGTGGTTCACCATCAAATTCATCCAGAATTATGGAGCAGCCTCAAGCTAAAAGAGAGGTTTCCGCCGTGTGGGACCATTTTGATGTCATATCGGAAAATAAGATATTTGTTTTAATTTCCTTGTTGTTTCATCCTGTTCGTCTGAGTTTCCACTTGATCTATCTGAATTCAAATTCATTTCAAAGTGACTCTTAGTTTACTATTCATATTATTTTCTGCAGGTTAAATGTCGCATTTGAATGACAGAACTTTCCTATTTAAACAAAACCACCTCAATGCTGAGGGATTATAGGGCCAGGTATGAGAATGAAGTCCCAGATTCACCCAGGATAGACTCAGGTATACAGCCATTCTACAACTTACTCACAGTTGCTTTATTGATAATTAATTCCTATTAATTTATTCTTTACTTCATTTTTAACCATCAAGCTTCCAGGAAGCAGGTGCTGGATGAAGCTGTGCTCAGTTTCATGGTGAAGGACTGCCAGCCCCTCAGCATTGTGGAGAGTGAAGGGTTCAGGGAACTGGTTCAGGCCCTTCAGCCCTCATATGTTTTGCCAACCAGAAAGGTTTGTGTGGAAATTATCTAAAGTAGTAGTTGATATATCCAATTTATTTAATCTTTAATTTAAATATATGGATTTGCTTTTGGTTTGACTTGGTGTAATTTTCACATCATCAAACAAATGGTGGCCAAAAAGTACGAGGAGGAACGGGAATGAGTGAAAATGGAAGTACAGCAAGCTGTGGCAGTGAGTATAACAGCTGATATGTGGACATCTGTGAACATGGAGGCTTACTTGGCTCTAATTACCTGTCACTACATTAATGAGAATTTGCAGTTGTGTACGTCTGTGTTGGGAGTGCAATACTTTACAGAAAGTCACACTGCTGACAATTTGGCCCAAGTCAAAAGGGGCATGATGGAGGACTGGGCCATAACCAATAGAGTGTCTTGTGACCGACGCAGCACCAAACATGATTGCATCCACTCGACAGCTCCAAATTCGGCACTCAATTTGCATTGCACATAGTCTCAATTTATTAGTTAGTAAATTATGTGATCAAATCCCCACACTCACATCCATCAGACACAGAGCTAGGCACATTGTCACATAGTTCAGATCAAGCACTACAGCCAAGGAGAAGCTCGCTCAAGTGCAGCAACAGATGGGACGACCAACCCTGAAACTTATCAATGAGGTGCCAACACGCTGGAACAGCACATATGAAATGTTGTCAAGGCTACATGATGAGAGGGAACCAGTGTGGGCATCTCTGGCCTCTCTAAAAACAGATTTGACTCCACTTACAGCTGATGAGTATACCATCATAGGAGAAACACTTGTGCTTGCTCCTTTCCATCAAGCTACAGTGGAGTTGTCTGAAGAGAGGCGAGTGTCAGGGTCAAAGGTCATCCTGATGATGAAAATGCTCTATCTTACACTAGAGCGTAATGCTTCAACCTTGCACACACAGGCAGCCATACACCTACATGAACACCTGAAGCGTCGAGTCACAGACACTGCTTCCAATCTGGAGTCATTAAGTGTGTTGACCCTAGCCACACTTCTAGACCCCAGATTTAAATCCTTCGGGTTTCGCAGTTCCTCCCAAGTGCAATGAGGCCATCAGTAGACTGTGGTCAGAATGTGCGTCTGTAATCGGACGCACAAATGAGCCCCAGCCAGGACCGTCTTCACAACAGCTGTCTGCACCCACTTCAGGCATGTTATTCAGCATTTTTTGTTTGTTGTTGTTTGGAAATCATGTACTAAAATGCCAATTTGTTGTTTTTTTTAGCTAACCTTTGGCAACATCTCAACATCGAAGTGGGCAGGCAGACCAAAAGTGCCACAGCTGGTGCCATCCAGGAGGTGCAGAGGGCAATATTACCAGGTCCCAGGATCCTCTGAGATACTGGGACAACCAAAAGACAATCTATCCAAACCTCTTTCAGCTTTCCTTACAATTTCTCTGCACTCCAGCCTCATCTGTGCCGTGTGAGCGGGTGTTTTCTACAGCTGGAGAAGTTGTATCCAAAAAGCGTAACAGACTCAATTTCAGAACGTTGGAAAAACTTCTTTTTTTGAATAAAAATTTGTAAAAAAAAAAAAAAAAAAAATCCCAGTCCACAAGCATCCTCATTCACAACATGTTCACTTAGATTTTCACGTTATGATACATGTTCACATTATTTATTGACTATATCTAAAAATATCAACGATATTTGAAATTAAAATGAAGATATGAAATAATACAATATAAAATACAATGACTTAAATTATATACTCCTCAAAAAAATAAAGGGAACATTAAATAACACATCCTAGATTTGAATGAATGAAATATTCTTATTAAATACTTTGTTCTTTACATAGTGGAATGTGCTGACAACAAAATCACACAACAGCAGGTGAAATTGATTGTCAATCAGTGTTGCTTCCTAAGTGGACAGTTTGAGGGACAGTGTTCCCTTTATTTTTTTGAGTAGTATATTGTTGTATATACTAGGTCATCAAATCAGTGTCAGTTGAGTCTGTCAATTAGGTTGCCTGTAGGGATTTTTAAGGTCCAGCAGGTGTCAGTATTCAGTGACACAGTATCAACACAGTATCAATACAGTTTGGCAATGTGTCGAAACACTTCATGACCCCTCATGTACCCATCACTACTTGGCGCAGTGGAGGGGGATTTAAACTGTTCTACCATGGTGTAAATAGGAAGAGAAATGGAGTAGGAGTAATCTTGAAAGAAGAGCACATGAAGAGTGTTCAGGAGTGGGTCTGCTTCTGTGGCCGTGGGGTGAGTCGGTGTGTGTGTGTGTGGGGGGGGGGGGGGGCTTCTTTGGGCATGGGGGTCCATGGGGTATGCAGTGGTGGTGCTGGGGAAGGCCCACTGTGGGGATGCCTGGGGAGGAGCTCGTGCCAGGGGCCCGGGGGTGTGTGGGTGCTGGCCTTCCGGCACCTAGGGCTGGCGGTGGGCCCGCCACGCTGGTCGCCTGGCAGCCTTGCCTCCCTGGGCCGTCGCTCCTGGGGCCTGTTGACCTTGGCCATTTGTGCCCTGTGGGGGTTGGTGGCACTGCCTTGCCTACTTGGGGTTTCTGGGGGGGGGTTGCTGTGACCGGCCGCCCTCTTTGTATATTTCCTGACAAACCACTCACATGCACACACTTATCTTGTGCATGCTGTCATGTACACGCACATGTACAAATGTCTCCCCTTTAACAGGTGCAGATACCAGACTCGTGTTGAGACCTCTTCGGTGGAAGAAGCAGTCGGTGTTCTGTTTTAGTTGTTGGTTAGTATTACAAGTTATTATGGGAGGAGTTAACAACAATATACAGTACATAGATAGGTACTGTATAAAGCTGCTTTTAGCAAAGTAAATCTGTTTCAGCACAATAAGGGTAGCAGATTTCTGTCCTGCTCACCTAGCTGCCTGACAGGACAAGTTAAAAAAAAAAAAAGTATTCAGGAGGGAGGTAAAGAGGGAGTCAGACAGGATCATGACTTTGAAGCTAGAAGGAGGAGGTTCTGGGTAGGTATGTGTTACGTCTTAATGAGAGACCTGATCCATGTTGAACTGAGCAACAAACTGAACTTTATTAAGATAGGCACAGATTATACATACCGGCCATAGCCCACCTGATATCACGTCTGTTATGTCGGGAATGGGAGCCAAGGACGAGATTGAGTGTTGAACTGAACACAGGTTTATTAATGATGCCTTCTCACCAAACACGTGCACCTGCCAGGCCGTGAGGGGTCAAGAGACCGCCCCTCCCTCTCCCTGCCTTCTTATTCCCTGGGTGGTGGTGGAACTGGAAAAGCGGAGCCACCACCCATGTCACACACTTAACAGTCCCCCAAACACAACATTCCCCCCCCCCCCTTTCAAAAAGGTCCAAAACACACACATACAATCGAGACCCACCCCCAAGTTGGAACCCAAATCATGCACTAAAACTAAAATACCTAAAAGGGGCCTATCACAGTCACTCTACTAAAAACTAGGGGAGGACAGGTGGACTGCTGTCCCACCCCCACACAGCAAGACGGATTATTCTGCCATCTGTACTAGGGAAAAAAAAAACAGTCCAAAGAAAGAAAATAACTGCCATGTTCCTAAAATAAGAGAGAATGCACAAAATAATTTCATGAACTATAACACAGTCAACATGCCGGCTGTCCCCCTTTCTGACACATGTACATCACACACTGTCCAACCATCAGTCTGCCCCAGGAGAGGAACCACCCCTGGATAACTGTCGGATGATTCGACTCCAGTGCGCCTTCTCTTCCTCACCACCGGAGACACCCCATGCTCAGGCCCAAGCACCACCTTCTCCTGGGCGTGCCGCAGTTCATTAGGGTGCCTCCATGAGCCATCAGATAGCTGGAGATAGGCATCCTCCCGAACAGCCACCACCTGCAGCCACCCCTGGTCGTCTCCTCTCCGACGCTTGACCTGAACTCCTCTCGACCGGGCCTCCTCCCTGGGCCGGACCATGTCCGCGACCCGCAGAGGGACCCTACTCAGCTTCCAGTGTTCCTGTTTGGCATGTCATCTCACCATGCCAGCCAGTCCTGCCCCGCTTGCTTTCATTTCTGCTGCCAGCATCGCTGTTGTGACTCCCTGCTCTCCGGTCCCTCCCAGCCGAAATCTGGGAGCAGATGGACTCAGCCACTCGGCACCACCTGCCGTAACGGGTGTACCACCGTGCCGCCCAGTTCCCTTAGCTAGGGCTACTTGGGCACTGGCACCGGAACCCTCCCGCAATGGCCCTGGTTGGGGTTGGTTCTGCTCTTCCTCCAGAGTGCCAGGCAAGTTCTCATCCCACACAGCTCCGTTGTCCGTTCGCGGGACCGGCCAGTCCCACAAACCACAACCCGCACGTGCTGGCAAAACCCAGGCCATAAAACAAATCACATCCCATAATGTTCTCTCCCCTGGCAGTCACGATGAACCTCTGGTCGCACACCTCCACCAACTTGTACCTAGCCGTCAGCCTCACTGATCCCATTGTGGCCAACCTTCCTCCACCATAACCACACAGCAGCATTGAGTCACCTCTAATACAATAATGTGGGAAATAGCTCCTCATGGTTGCCTAATTCAGCACGGAGCTCACCGCACCCGTGTCATTCAGCAGTGGCACTGTTACCCCGTCCAGTCCCACCATACAGTAGGAATGGCTGTTGGTACTCGGGGACACAGTGTGAATAACCGTGAGAGCGGAAGGGTCTTCCTTACACCTCAGATCCCTCGCTCAAACTTGTGACATGCTCTGGCGAAATGATGCATAAGTCCACACTTGCCACAGCGTTTACCTCTCGCCAGACACTCCCTAGCCTTGTAGCAGTGCTTGGTGGACCCATAACCCAAACATCTGGGCATCTCCAGGGCGGACCTCATCTTGACAGCATTAACGTATCTCCCTTCATCATCTACACTGTTGTCACTGTCCAGGTCCACTGCTTGCGCTGTCGACTGTGGTTCAAAATGGCAATGTGACGCTCTCTCACTGAGCTCCCGTGATAGCTTGCCTGCCGCCTCCAACTGCTGAGCTAACTCGATGGCCTTGGACAACGTCAGTTCACCCGAGAATGTAAGGAGCTTCGACCTCGTAGCCGGGCAAACGGTATGTTCCGCTAACTGGTCGCGGACCATCTCTTCCTCCAAGGCTCCAAACTGACAGTCTTTGGCCAGCTGGTGCAGGTCTGACACAAATCATTGCACTGACTCACCAATCTGCTGGCAGTGCTGTCGAAACTGGATCCTGCGGATGATGACGTTTTCCGGGGCACGAAAATGTCATGCCATTAGCTCCACCACTTCCTCAAAGCTACCACACTCGCCTAAAGTACTTAATATACGCTGTCCCTCCATTCCTAAATTATGAACCAGCAGTGCCTGTGCCCTCAACTTTTCCAGTCTTCCAAGGTCCAATGCCACCAAATATGTTTGAAAAGTGGCGAGCCACCTCGCCCAAGGGATGGGTAGCTCACCAGGAAGCTCCAAAAACGGCCGAATTGATGTGACACCTGCGTCCATACCTTTTATCCTCGTCGCCAAATGTTATGTCGAGAATAGGAGCCAAGGACGAGACTGAGTGTTGAACTTAACACAGGTTTATTAATGATGCCTTCTCACCATACACGCACATCCACCAGGCAGAGAGGGGCCAAGAGACCGCCCCTCTCTCTCCCTGCCCTCTTATACCCTGGGTGGTGGCGGAACCGGAAAGGCGGGGCCACCACCCGTGTCACACACTAACAGTCCCCCAAACCCAACACAACAACGTCCACGCCCCGGCGTCAGCTACAGCAAGCCCCAAGGGCCAAATCCCCACATCACATTCCCCCCCTTTACAAAACATCAAAAGCTCCCCAGAAAACAATCCCCCCCCCCCATTAATGGTAGCATAGAAGAACCCCACAGAACACATGCAATACATACATTGAATTTATTTTTTTTTTAACACAGAGCAACAGCTCGTAGCCTAAGTGGGCACCTGGGTAGACTGCCAGGATACCCTTACATGTTGGGGCGGATTATTCTGCCTCCCATGCCCAACACACTTCAGCTAAAGCTACTTGTACTACAAAGTCAGCGAGGTATCTGGGCCTCTGATGCATCCTAGCCGAGCGCCTCACCAGAGGAGGACCTGCTCCAGGCTCCGTCGGCTGCCCCTGAAAGTCCCCAACACCCCCATCAGATAAGTCCCAACCATCATCAGTCCAGTCTGCTGCAGCTCACGGACCCTGTGCAGGCAACGACCTCCTGAATACCACCGTGACCCGTCCGAGAGCTCGAACGTGTCCTGGCCCAGCCGCCTCATGATCTGTAGGGGCCTCATCCAGAAAGGCTGCAGTTTATGCGTGCGGTTGAGATGCTTAATCCAGACCCGGTCCGACACATTGAGTCCGTGGCCCTTTGCCCTGCGCTTCCTGTCGAAATGTTGTTTCGTCTTCCGCTGTTGGGCAACGACCCAGTCTCACGAAGAGTCTGTGTTCCCCGGAGGGGGAGTTGTGGGGGGCCTCAGTCAGTCCAGGGGCAGGTGGAATTCGTGCCCCAGCATGAGTTTCGCTGGGGAGCACCCTGTTGTGCTGTGGGCCGTTGCCCTGTAGTGGAGGAGTGTGTTCTGGAGGGTGTCAGCTTGGGTGGCTAGGTTCTCTTTAGCTTGCACTTGTAAACCTAGCTGGGTAGCGGACTCAATCTGGCTGGTCAATTCAAACACTTGCTTCAGTGTGAAGACGTCCATAGCTAGCATTAGCTTGTCTTTGAGCCACTCATTGCTCGTACCGTGTGCTAGCTTGTCACAGACTAGCTCCTCCTCAATTGGCCCGAAGGCACACTCACTTGCTAGGCTATGGAGTTCCATTAAGAAACGTTGGGCGGACTCACCAGCTTGTTGTCTGCGGTCGAAGAACTTATGTCTTCGCGCTGTGATGTTGTACTGGTCCATAAAGTAATTGTCCATTATGTCCAAACACTCAGTCAACAAGCCTTTGCCACCCAGCGCACGAAACACTTGTTGGCCTTCCTCACCGAGGCAGTGAACAAGCAGGCTCCTCCGTCTCTCTTCGTTGGCTCCACCTAAGCCAGCCGCGGTGATGTACTCGTCGAACGCCTCCAGCCAGCGGCGCCATGGTGTAGTTGGCACACCCAGAAACTGTAAGAATGGAGGTGGCGGTTTTATGCTTGCTCCCATGATCCCATCCTTGTCGCTAAATGCTATGTCTTAATAATGAGACACCTGAGCCATGTTGAACCAAGCAATGAACTGAACTTTATTAAGACAGGTGCAGACTATGCATACCGGCCCATAGCCTGCCTGACGTCATCACGTCCACACCCCGGCGTTGGCTACGGCAAGCCCCAAGGGCCAAATCCCCACATCACAGTATGGTCTTAAGGAGAGAAATATGGAAGGACAGATGGCTGTGGATTTTGCTAAGAGGATGGACTTACAAGAGTGGAGGAAGGTGCACACAGGTGGATTACATCTTTTGCAGAAGGAGAAATGTAAAAGAGATGGGAGACTGCAAGGTGGTGACAGGGGAGAATGGAGCTAGGCAGCATGGGATGGTAGTCTGTAGGATGACTTTGGAAAGCAAGAAGAGGGAGAGAGTGAAGGCAGAGTCAAACATTAAGTGAGGAAGTTACAGAATGAAGAAGGTTGCACAGAATTCAGGAAGGAGTTGATATACAGGCTCTGTGTGGCAGGGAAGAATTACCAGATGACTGGGAAAGCATGGATGGTGTTGGGCCTTTTATAGGGTTGCTGTAGCACACCAAAATTTAAACCCAGCACCCCTAAAAATTGGAGTGAGAAAAGTTGTGATTCTAAAACTGTAGTTTGTCTTTGACAAGCTGAAAAACGTCCAAAACATATTCAGTAGTTTGTCGTTTAACCTTTTTTAAGATTAAAATGAACCCCCCGCCACACAAATGATATGATCCCTCCTCCCTGCTGCAGTGCTGGAGCCTTGGCTGCAGTAGCCTGGCACACACACACACACACACACAGAGGTCCCTCCGTTCCTATCTCAACAGCAGGAAGTGAGGGGACAGGAGGCTGGTACAGCTTTTCTACAGATAAGACACTCAATATGATGTATGACGCCAGCCTCAGCTGGAATATTCTGCAACGTTATGAATAGTTTTTGGGTCTGTCTGCATTTATTTAGGAAGAGTAGCATGCATACCAGCAAACATTTAGGTTTCAAAGTATGTGAGGTTTTCACCTGGGGTGAGGGTTAGAAAATAGGCTATAAATAGCCTATAACAGAAAATACTGCATCTTTGCTCTTTTTATTTTTAATGTATGAGGAAAAACCTCACAAATGTATCAGCGTAAAGTCTCAAATGTCCAAGAAAAGGCCCTAAATGAGTACTAAACACAAATTATGAGAAAAAGTCGATTTACAGTAAGGGGGGGAGGAAAATCTTTCAAATTTACATGGAAAAAGTAGTAAATTTAGAATAAAACTGCCATAAATTTAGGAGAAAAAACTCGAACTGTCCAGACTAAAGTCACATCTCAGTAACTTAATTATTTTGGGGTAACTACTCATGTATATTTGAGTGGTAATATATAAAGATAACCTGTGGGACGCATATGTATCACTTTAGGCTTCACATCTCAGAGTAGAACAAAGAACTGGGTCTCCTTGGAGATAACAGGAGGATGTGAAAATTTAGTCTTTGGTATGCAAGAGACGGCCTTGGGGGATTTCCTGGTCTGCCAGAGACTATGAGGAGGATGTTATAGGATTTAAGGCAAGATGCATTGTTACTTGTAATTAAATGCAATGTGACTGTGAGCTTTGAAGGTCCTGGATATATAAAGGACGAATGTCTGTGTTTTTTCTCTCTCTGCTTTGCTGATGTTGGAAGATGTGAATAAACCTGACTCGTGCGATAAACTCTGCCTCGTCATTTTCACATTTCCACACTGGTGACCCTAAGACGTATCATGGATGAAAGAAATTCCCCCGGGCCAGCCGAGTCAGGAGCTCCCAGCCAAGCGTATGCCGCTACGGTCCAGCTACCGGACTTTTGGCAGGACAACCCGCGCTCCTGGTTCCACTTGGTCGAAGCACAGTTCGCCCTCCGGGGGATAACGGTAGATGACACAAAGTTCTACCATGTGATTGCAAAGCTCGACAACCGCACGGCTCGGCATGTGGAGAGCCTATTGGAGCGGCCACCGGCCAACGACAAATACGGCGGGTTGAAGGCTGCACTTATCCAGCGCTTCACTCTCTCAGTCGAGGAGAGAGCGGAGAGGCTCCTGGCTCTGAACAACTTGGGAGATGGCACGCCCATTGACCTGAGGGAGAACATGCTGAGGTTGAGGGGCTCAGACGACGACGACTTCATCTTCACCCACATTTTCCTCAGGACCCTACCATCGGCCACGAGAGCGACCCTGGCCAGTTCGCCGTTGTTGGCCCAGCGGGACTTCCGCGCGCTGGCCCAGGAGGCTCACCGGATTCTCAACGCCAGCAAACAGCGCGCAGCCACCGCGGCAGTGACGGAGTTCGGCGCAACGGCCGGAGATAGCGGGGGGCGAGAGATGGCTGTAGCAGAACCACCAACGACGGCGGCGGCGGGGGCCAAGGATCGCGGAGGAGACACCCTCTGTTTCTACCATCGCCACTTTGCAGAGAAGGCACGCAAATGTATACCACTGTGCCAGTTCAAGCGCTCGGGAAACGCCAAGACCGGGAGTCGGTAGCAGCTGCGGCCCTCGGGGAGGAGAACAAGCTGCTCTACTTGAAGGATGCGCGCTCAGGGAGGCACTTCCTCGTGGACACAGGCTCCCAGTTGAGTTTCATCACACCTTCCTCCGCTGACCGGCTGGCGGTTTCCAGAGGTCCCGGGGTGTCAGCAGCGAACGGATCGGAGATTAAGACCTTTGGTGAGAGGACTCTGCTTCTGTCCCTACACGGCCGTACATTTGAGTGGACTTTTGTCATAGCTGCAGTGAATTTCAATATGTTGGGGGCTGATTTTCTGTGCTCACATGGTTTGTTGGTTGATCTTGCTAACAGGCGCCTGGTTAATGCACTTTCTTTTTGTTCTATTCCCTGTACAGCCCGAGTGGCCCCGCCAACAGCACAAGCCAACGTCACAGCTGCAAGCGGTAAGTTCCACACACTGCTCACTCAGTTCCCAGCACTCACGGTTCCCACATTTTCAGCAGCCATCGCTAAACACGGGGTGGAACATTTTATTACTACCACCGGACCGCCCGTTTTTGCAAAAGCTCTGCGCTTGGATTCGGCTAAACTGACCATAGCGCGCGAGGAGTTCGCCAACCTGGAAAGGATGGGCATCATCAGGCATTCGAACAGCCCATGGGCTTCCCCGCTTCACATGGTCCCGAAAGCTGACGGCTCGTGGCGACCTTGCGGAGATTTCCGCAGGTTGAACAACACCACAGCGCATGACCACTACCCAATCCCGCATATCCAAGATTTTTCCGTTCATTTGGCGGGGGCGCGCGTTTTTTCTAAGGTAGACTTGGTCCGCGGTTACCACCAAGTCCCAGTGCGCACTGAGGACATACCCAAAACAGCGGTAATAACTCCATTTGGTCTATTCGAGTTTTTGCGCATGCCATTTGGGCTTAAAGGCGCTGCGCAGACGTTCCAACGCATGATGGACGCGGTGTTGCGCGATCTCCCCTTCGTATTCGTCTACCTGGACGACATTTTAGTAGCCAGCGCGTCCGAAGACGAACACAAAAACCACCTCACGGCAGTTTTCCAGAGGTTGGGAGAGCACGGTTTAATAATCAACCCAGCAAAGTGTCAGTTCGGGGTGACGCAGATTGATTTTTTGGGGCATCGCGTCTCTCCAGAAGGAGCGGTTCCGCTGCCTGACAAAGTGCGCGCGGTAGCAAATTTTCCCCAGCCACAAACGGTCAAGGCGTTACAGGAGTTTTTGGGAATGGTGAATTTTTATAACCGTTTCCTCCCCCGCGCGGCGCAGCTCATGCAACCATTGTATGCCACACTCAAAAAACAAAAAACCCCAAAAATAAGATCGAATGGTCTCCGGAGCGAGAGCGAGCATTCTCGGAGGTCAAAACAGCCCTGGCAAACGCTGCGTTGTTAGCACATCCAGACCCAACGGCCCGCATAGCGCTCACTACTGACGCGTCAGATGTGGCCATAGGGGCGGTCGTGGAGCAGCATGTAGCCGGGGCTTGGCAGCCGCTCGCCTTTTTCAGCAGGACTTTGCGCGATAGTGAACGAAAATACAGCGCATTCGACAGGGAGTTGTTAGCTCTCCACTTGGCCATTCGCCACTTCCAGTTCTGGCTGGAGGGATGCCGTTTCACCGTGTTTGTTGACCACAAGCCACTGACATTCGCGATGGCCAAGGTTTCAGAACCGTGGTCGGGCCGGCAGCAAAGACAGCTGGCCGCCATCTCAGAGTTTACTACCGATATTCAGCACGTGGTGGGTAAACTGAATGTAGTGGCAGACGCGCGCCGTGGCGGCCCCAGTCCACGTAGGGATAGATTATGTAGCCATGGCCGCGGATCAGGTTAGCGATGCGGACGTGTGCGCGCTCCAGTCTGGACCAACAGGGTTAAGGCTGGAGAACAAGGTGCTGCAAGACGGTATGCCCCCCCTAATCTGCAATGTCTCCACTGGGCGACCGCGTCCTGTGGTACCGGCCGCGTGGCGCCGCTGCGTTTTTGACTCGATTCATTCTCTGGCGCACCCGGGAGTGCGCACGTCGGTCAAAATGGTAGGAGAGAAATTTGTATGGCCGAGCCTGCGCAAACAAGTTAAGGAGTGGGCAGCAGCCTGCATGGCTTGTCAACGAGCCAAGGTACACAGACACACGAGAGCTCCCTTGGAGCCGTTTCACATCCCGGCTAAGAGGTTTGATCATGTTCACGTGGACCTCGTAGGCCCCCTCCCGCCGTCACAGGGGTGCACACACCTTCTGACAATGGTGGACCGCACCACGCGCTGGCCGGAAGTGGTCCCACTGGCGTCAACCACAGCCGAGGAGGTGGCGCGCGCGTTTTTAACAGCATGGGCAGCGCGCTTCGGAGTCCTGTCGGACATTACGTCCGACAGAGGTCCTCAATTTGTTTCCGAACTTTGGTCAGCAATGGCCCACAGCCTGGGGGTAACGATCCACCACACAACCGCATACAATCCGCAGGCTAATGGGTTATGCGAACGTTTTCATAGGTCATTGAAAGTGGCTCTCAGAGCGTCGCTGACGGATGCAAATTGGGTAGACAGGCTACCGTGGGTTTTATTGGGGTTGCGTTCTGCTCCTAAAGAGGACTTAGAAGCCTCCCCGGCTGAGCTAGTTTTTGCGCAGCCACTTTGGCTGCCCGGGGAGTTTCTCCCAGATAATCCTGCGCCAGATAGCTCCCCGTCTCAGCGGTTGCAGCGTGGCATGAAATCGGGCACGCTGCCTGGCCCCGTTCACCACAGTTTTCCGCGCGTTTTTGTGCCTAAGGCCTTGAAAAACGCGGAGTTTGTTTTTGTCAGACACGATGCCCATCGCCCACCGCTGCGACCACCTTATGATGGACCATTTAGAGTGCTGGAAACAGGGGACAAGCATTTTTTGCTAGATTTGGGGGGCAGGAAGGAAAAGATTGGCATAAACAGACTCAAACCCGCCTTTGTGGTGGCGGACGAGGATGTGCTGTTGGCCAGGGCTCCTCGGCGTGGCAGACCCCCTTGGGGACATTCCCCAGAACACCCACAGGGAGTGACAAACAGTTCTCACCCCCAGACAGCAGCTCCCCAGCAGGATGGCGCCGCAGAAGTGGCGAAGCCCGCTTACAGCAGATACGGGAGGAGACTGAGGCCCAAGCAGCACGTGGGTTAATGTGTAATGATTTTATCATGACATGCAGACTGTATTCTGTTGTTCCATCTTAGATGTTTGGGGGGGGGGGGGGTCATGTGGGACACATATGTATCACTTTAAGCTTCACATCTCAGAGTAGAACAAAGAACTGGGTCTCCTTGGAGATAACAGGAGGATGTGAAAATTTAGTCTTTGGTATGCAAGAGACGGCCTTGGGGGATTTCCTGGTCTGCCAGAGACTATGAGGAGGATGTTATAGGATTTAAGGAAAGATGCATTGTTACTTGTAATTAAATGCAATGTGACTGTGAGCTTTGAAGGTCCTGGATATATAAAGGACGAATGTCTGTGTTTTTTCTCTCTCTGCTTTGCTGATGTTGGAAGATGTGAATAAACCTGACTCGTGAGATAAACTCTGCCTCTGCGGCGGATGATAAAAATATAAACAGCGATGCTGTAGGTTTTAAGGAGAGTTTAATCATATCCAGTCATCACGAGCTCCGCTCCCGGCGCCGTGCATGCGCGCCAGGAGCGAGCCCACGGCTCTCAGAGAAGGAGGACACAAGAGTCTGTGTGTCCAGCAGCAGCAGTTGCAGAAGTGGGAAAGAGAGAGTGAGAGAGTTTGCGTTACAGAGTTGCAGCATATTGTAACGTCGGGGCCATGTTAAGGGGGGCAGGGATTTCCCAGCATGCTTTGCCAGTTGAAAACGTTACTGTGTGTGTGTATTAAATGTGTTATTACTGAGTTATACTGCTGTGTCATTATAACTGCGTTATAATGACCCAGCAGTGTTTAGCAGGATTAGGGCAAGATGTATCATGTGTGTAACCATGATTCAAACAGGGGTCTGGGAGAATGACCTCCCCTCCTCTCTGTGCTCAGAAGTAGGTTGGGGGTCGGGGTGTGTAAAATAAATCCCGTTGATCACAACCATCTGCTCCATTGTCTTTGTGTGAACCCTGCTTACATCACACTGGTGTCAGAAGTGGGATATGGAGCAAGATGAGGATCCAGGCGGAGGTCCAGCAGCCGGAGCGGTTCATCGCTCGGCTGGGAACGGAGTGTAGAGCTGAGACGCCGGCCCCCGGAGAGCTTCGCCGCGATGGACGGAGCAGAGCAAACCAGCCCCGTTTCCCGCCCTTTTCAGGGCAGGACGGGCTGGCGATTCCAGAGCGATTAGGAGCAGCAATCGACCGGGAGATGACTGTCCCATCCATCCAGCAGCGGGCCAAGATTCCCCGCTACAACGGCGAGAACCTGTTGGATGACCGCCTGGCCCAGGTCGAGTTGGCTGCCGCGCTGATCATCGGAGGAAACCACCGTGCTGAGAGCGAGTGGAGGAGGAGCTACGGCAGATCACAGCAGCGCGTGCACGAAGGAGACAGCCGTGGCGACGCGAGGAAGGACGGCTTCCGCTGCACAGAGCCAGGGTACATGGCATGGTACTGCCCCGCACACAGCGCACGACAAACCGGCCCCTCGCCGACGTTAAATTAGAGCGAGGTGGCATGGACGGGGAAAAAGCCGCCTCCTGCAGATGCTTCCCCCGGCAGGTGACGTCACAGAGGCCTTTGGAGCGCAGCAGCAGTGGAGTGAGCAGGACAGATCCGGTCTTTTCTCGGGATCGGCAGGGGCTGGACGCCTGGACGCGGGCCAGCGGCCGACTGGGAGGTCCTGGCAGCGGTGGGAGTCATGAGACTCCCGCTGCCAGAGGAGGAACTGTGCGTAGTCCTACCGCCACCTGCAGATGCTTTCCCTTTCGGTGACGTCACGGAGGCCCTCGGCGCAGCAGATGTGCAGCAGCGGAGCGAGCAGGACGAAGATCCGGCCATTTTCCAGGCGCGGCAAGGGCTGGACGCATGGACGCGGGCCAGCGGCTGCCTGGGAGACCTGGCAGCGGTGGGAGTCGGCCGGAGCGGGCCTGGGACTCCCGCTGCCAGGGAAGGGACTGTGCGTGGTCCTACAGAGGCTGTCAGATGTGTCCATCCGCCCGCTGCTGGCCAAACCGGAACCCTACCCCAACCAGATACTCCGACCGAGACTCAGATGGCCCGTGCATGCCGCCCTGGCACCGGGCTGACTCGCATTGGATTTCTGAAAGTGGACTTTGAATTTTCTGGGGACAGAAACCAGTCCAGGGGGGGGCAGTGTAACGTCGGGGCCATGTTAAGGGGGGCAGGGATTTCCCAGCATGCTTTGCCAGTTGAAAACGTTACTGTGTGTGTGTATTAAATGTGTTATTACTGAGTTATACTGCTGTGTTATTATAACTGCGTTATAATGACCCAGCAGTGTTTAGCAGGATTAGGGCAAGATGTATCATGTGTGTAACCATGATTCAAACAGGGGTCTGGGAGAATGACCTCCCCTCCTCTCTGTGCTCAGAAGTAGGTTGGGGGTCGGGGTGTGTAAAATAAATCCCGTTGATTACAACCATCTGCTCCATTGTCTTTGTGTGAACCCTGCTTACGTCACAATATATACCTAACTACAACAATACATCAAAGGGGCATTCCCCAGCAGTTGGCATGATCAAAAGAGATAACAGAACGGCATGAGACATTTGCATTTGAGAGACATATTGATCTCAGTCCCTAGGTCACTGTCATGTATTTTGGCTTACTGCGGCACCCGTCGTAGTGTCTTGTACCAAAGCATTATGGGTAATGTAGTGTATGTTGAGTGTGTTGTCGTTGGCTGTGTGCTATGAGTGGCTGCTCGCTAATAAACCGTTAACGGTACGTCAATGGTCCGAGTCATCATTTGTTATATCGAGTAACATAACGGGTGAAAGATATAACAAAAAGTGGCGACGAGGACGTCTGGACCGACACTGCAGTCCGCGACGGAGGAGAGGTTTTTTTGTCGTTTTTTTTTTTTTTTCCCGCCGCTACTCCGTGCTGACAGGGTGATACACCGCGCCACTGTGTTGAGGTGGATGCTGCAGGCTGTCTGCTAAGCGGGGAGGAGCGGAGCAGTGGAAATTGTTAAGGACAAAAAAAAACTCCGTGAGTAACGCCGGAGGGAAGAAACGACGTTACGGTAAGGAGCTGCGAGGGAAAGAGCGACATTCAACTAGGAGTGTTAAAATGGCTGGAGTCATTGGCTCTATCAGGCCCTTTGATGAGAGCGCGGAGCAATGGAGCTCCTATACAGAGCGCTTTGACTATTTTGTCGCGGCCAATGGAAAAAGTTAGTGCCCACTTTTCTGAGTGTGATGGGTCCCAAGACATTTAACCTACTACGCAACCTCCTACAGCCAGTAAAGTCAGGCTCTAAAACCTACAAAGAACTGGTGGACACACTGACCCACCACTTCTCACCCAAGCCGCTAGTGATTGCAGAAAGATACAGGTTTCACAGACGTAACCAAGAAGAGGGTGAGTCTGTTAACATGTTTGTTGCAGCGCTACGCAAGTTAGCCAAACACTGTGAATTTAAAGATGTTTTAAATGACACATCAAGAGACAGGCTTGTGTGTGGACTACGAAATGAAGCAGCACAGAAGAAGTTACTCACAGAAAGTGATTTGACGCTTGAAAGAGCCATTAACATTAGTGTGATGATGGAGATGGCTTCCAAAGAAGCCCACCAACTGCATGCTACAGGCAGAGTATATAAGCTCAACAGTGGTAAAACCAATGCAACAGGTCCATGTTTCCGCTGTGGCAAGGTGGGACACCTTCCTAATGACTGTTGGTACAAAGAGATGGACTGTAACAACTGTGAAAAAAAAGACCACGTGCAGCGGGCATGTAGAAGCAAAAGGAGCAAAGACAAAGGCCCAAAGACAAGGAATAAAAGTGACATGGTAAAATACAAAAAGAAAAGAAATGTTCACACAGTTAAACATGGCGAGGACAGAGTGAGCGACTCCTCAGAGGAAGAGGTGTCAACTGCAATAAATACTGTCCGGATTATGAATGTGAATGAAGGCTCAGAAGGCTTTTGGACTAAACCAAAAGTGGAGGGACATTTTATTAAAATGCAGATAGACACCGGATCAAAGGCATCACTTGTGTCGCATGGCATTTACAAGAAGTTTCTGAAACATCTTCCACTCCGACCTTCAGACACTGTCTTCAGGGCGTATACTGGACACCGAGTGCCCATGAAAGGGATGACAGAGGTAACTGTTCAGTACAAGGGGCAAACTGCTGAGCTTCCAGTTTATGTTACCAAGAACAACTGTCCAGCTATAATGGGGCGTGTGTGGCTAAAGAAAATCCAACTTGACTGGCAAGAAGTAAGGAAGCTGTCACACAGTTCCACTCAGCTGCAGGCCATACTGGAAAAGCACAAAAAGGTTTTTCGTGATGAGTTAGGCAGTATGAAAAAAATTATAGTGAAGCTGCATGTCAAACCTGACAGTAAGCCAGTGTTCATGAAAGCCAGACCAGTGCCGTACGCCATCAGACCAAAGGTGGAGGCTGACTTGGATGCTCTGGTCAAGAATGGAGTTCTGGAGCCTGTGACAACCAGTGAGTGGGCCACGCCCATAGTTCCAGTACCCAAAAAGGACGGAGGAATCCGAAACTGTGGAGACTTTAAGGTAACAGTAAACCCTGTACTAACAGCAGAGCAGTATCCCCTTCCACTGATTGATGACTTATTTGCGGGGCTGAGTGGGGGACAAAAGTTCAGCAAAATAGATCTCAACCAAGCTTATTTACAAATGCATGTAGACGAGCAGTCACGTGAAATGCCGACTATCAACACCCATAAAGGACTTTTCAGATACAGGCGACTGCCTTTTGGCATCACATCTGCTCCAGCACTTTTTCAGCGAGCTATGGATCAAATCCTGAGTGGATTACCAGGAGTGCAGTGCTACCTGGATGATATCCTGTGTACAGGAGCAGATGATGAAGAGCATCTGCGCAACTTGGATGCAACTCTCAAGAGACTGGAGGAGTATGGATTGAGAATCCGCAAGGATAAATGCGAGTTTTTCCAGTCATCCGTGGAATACTTAGGTCATGTGATCGATGCTAAGGGACTACACACTGCACCATCGAAAATCACAGCCATTGTGGATGCACCTCCACCCCAAAATGTCAGTCAGCTGAAGTCTTTCTTAGGACTGCTGAACTATTATGGACGGTTCATACCAAACTTGGCATCACTATTAAAACCACTGCATAACCTGCTGCGCAAAGAGGAAGCATGGAAGTGGACAGCAAGCTGTCAGGAGGCTTTTCAGAAGGCAAAGGATGCGCTGACTGCATCAGAGGTTCTGACCCACTTCAACCCATCACTTCCGATCCAGCTTGCCTGCGACGCCTCTCCTTATGGCGTAGGGGCGGTGATTTCCCACGTAATGCCAGACGGTGAGGAAAAGCCAATCGCTTTTGCGTCAAGGACATTAAACAAGGCAGAAGCTAACTATGCTCAACTGGAAAGAGAGGCTCTGAGCATTGTATTTGGTGTCAGAAAATTCCACCAGTACTTGTATGGACGGAAGTTTACACTTTTTACTGACCACCGACCTCTCACAACCATCCTTGGACCATACACAGGAATACCATCTCTTGCAGCGTCCCGACTGCAGAGGTGGGCGTTGCTGTTGTCAGGACACTCCTATGACATCAGATATCGAAAGTCAGACTGTCATGGTAATGCAGATGGGTTATCCAGATTACCGCTTCCTGTCATGAAGCCAGAGTCAAGCACTGTGGACATCTTCTACTTCACAGAGATAGAAAACGCACCTGTTTCAGCTGTGCAGGTGAAAAAGGGGACTAGAAATGACCCTGTGTTGTCTGCAGTCATGGACTTGGTCATTAAAGGACAACCTGCGGGTGATGACGCAAACTTGAAGCCCTTCCTTGGGAAGTGGACAGAATTGTCTGTTCAGTCGGGTTGTTTGCTGTGGGGGAGGAGAGTGATTATTCCCCTGTCATGTCGAACAAAAGTGTTACAGCAACTTCACGCAGGACATAGTGGAATCGTGAGAATGAAAGAAATAGCGAGAAGCTATTTTTGGTGGCCAAACATTGACAAGCAGATTGAAGAAATAGCCAAAAGTTGTTCATCGTGTCACAAGGTACGGAACAACCCACCATTGGCTCCTCTAAAGGACACTGTGCAAAAGCAACAAGAGAAACAAATTATGCACAAAGGACATCGGGCAAAGGACAGAGTGTTTACGTCAGGAGAATCTGTGCTGGCCAGGAACTACAGAGGTGAACCTAAGTGGGTTCCTGCAACTGTTATCGCACAAACTGGACCAGTCTCATATACAGTTCAAACCACTGACAGTGTTTGGAAAAGGCACGTGGATCAACTCCTGCAGACACCACCAGCGCCTGCAGAACCGTCTCTTGGATATCCTAACGATCCACCTACACCAGTGCAGAACTCAACCACTTCAGAGACCGGAGTTCCAGCTGGAGATGTGACATCTTCTTCTGCATCAGCACCAGAAGCAACCTCCACATCAGAAAGAACACAGACTCATGTTCCTGCAGAGCGCCGATACCCTACCAGGGAGCGACGACCTCCTGTCCGTCTGAGTTATTAGACTAGACAGCAACTGACCCACATTTATGGGGCAGAATAATCCCCAGAGGTACAGTTATGGGATGAGGCAGTCTGCCCTCACTCCTAAGATAGCATAATAATTAAAGAAAAAAAAAAGAGACAAACAAAGACATAAGAATTGCAGCAGACACTTGATATCTCCTATAGGACATTTATTGTAAGAGGGGAGGAGATGTCATGTATTTTGGCTTACTGCGGCACCTGTCGTAGTGTCTTGTACCAAAGCATTATGGGTAATGTAGTGTATGTTGAGTGTGTTGTCGTTGGCTGTGTGCTATGAGTGGCTGCTCGCTAATAAACCGTTAACGGTACGTCAATGGTCCGAGTCATCATTTGTTATATCGAGTAATGTAACGGGTGAAAGATATAACAGTCACAGTAAGGACAGGATGCCTGAACACAATGCATGAAAGGCAACATTAACATCACAGAAGTGAGCCAGAAGAAACCAGTCTGTCTGTAGACATTAATACACATTTCACTGTTCTGTTAATTGCTCTAGCCGAGCGCTGTGTCTGACCAGTCTGTTTGTGGGGGTTTACAACAAAGCACATCTACATATTGATCTCAGTCTCTAGGTCACAGTGAGGACAGGACGCATGAACGCTATACATGAATGGCACATTACATCTCAGTAGTGCAGCGGGAAAAACCAAGAGAAGAGAGCTGAGTGTCCTTAATCTGTTGTGGGGGTTAACCGAACCGCCACACACGCTCCCCCCCCCCCAGAGGGAACGGCAGGGGGCCGAGACCTCGATAATCCCTCTATGGGAGCGAGCTGTGGGAGAAGCTCACTGCAGGGGGAGGGAGGAGGGGGGTAAGTGCCGGCAGGGGGACGGTGAACTCGTCCGAGCCGCGCAAAAATTGCTTGTGGGTCCGCGATGTCGAAGGGCTGTCCCGTTGAACGTGCAGAGGTCCACAAGAAGAAAAATTAGTCTCTGGCTCCTCTCGTGGCCATGAAGAAAACAGGAGCGGCGAGGCTGCGTAGCGGCTGTAAGAAAAAAAGAAGCAGAGGGACTCGGCTTGTTGGCTTTAGGTGCAGGAGCAACCCTAAAACCCCCCGGGAACAGCTGACGGCTGAAATCCCTTATGTGCCGTGGCTGAGACCATTAAAAAAAAAAAAAATCCAGTGGCGAGCTGCGTGCTTGCTTCAGGTGAACGAGCAGCCCTGAGGGTTCTGTGAGCAGCGGCAGAGGACGATGGCGGTCTCTGGAGCCGTTATTTGTCCCGTGCGTGATGCGCCGCCCTTGTAACTCCCCGGTGCTTGCGCCGGGGCTCGTGCGTGGGTGGGCCAGCTGGAGAGGAGAACCAGGGTGCAGAATCTTGGTGGAGATCGGCGCAGACGGCGCCGATAAAATCCAGGTTTGAGCTGTGGCTGCAGCTTGGCCATGGTGCGTTGGAGCGGTGAGGGGAAATAGACGATCTTTTGTCCCTCTCGGCCGTGGTGCGTTCAGGTCCACGCGCTGCGTCCTCCGCCGGCCCTGGAGGTTGCTGTCGTGGAGAAGGGACGAGGTGCCTGCGCTCTCATGTGGAGGAGCTGCGAGCGCGACCGGCCCAGCGTGGATGTGCCGATCTAGGCGTGCAGATCCCACCATGGAGTTTGCTGCGGCTTTCCCGGTCGTGGGTGATGTCCTGAGAGTTCACTGAAGCAGAAGGCAGCTGCTGCGTTCGCTTGTCGTCAGAGCATCACCGCCGGGTGCTGCGTTCGCCGGCAGCATGTTTCTTTCAGCGTCGGGTCACCAGTGCGGCGGCATGAAGAAAAATAAGCAGCGATGCTGTAGGTTTTAAGGAGAGTTTAATCATATCATCCAGCCGTCACGAGCTCCGCTCCCGGCGCCATGCATGCACGCCGGGAGCGAGCCCACGGCTCTCAGAGAAGGAGGACACAAGAGTCTGTGTGTCCAGCAGCAGCAGTTGCAGAAGTGGGAAAGAGAGAGTGAGAGAGTTTGCGCTACAGAGTTGCAGCATACAGTATATACCTAACTACAACAATACATCAAGGGGCATTCCCCAGCAGTTGGCATGATCAAAAGAGATAACAGAACGGCATGAGACATTTGCATTTGAGAGACATATTGATCTCAGTCCCTAGGTCACAGTAAGGACAGGACGCCTGAACACAATGCATGAAAGGCAACATTAACATCACAGAAGTGAGCCAGAAGAAACGAGTCTGTCTGTAGACATTAATACACATTTCACTGTTCTGTTAATTGCTCTAGCCAAGCGCTGTGTCTGACCAGTCTGTTTGTGGGGGTTTACAACAAAGCACATCTACATATTGATCTCAGCCTCTAGGTCACAGTGAGGACAGGACACATGAACACTATACATGAATGGCACATTACATCACAATACATGCATGGCACATTGAATCACAATACATGAATGGCACATTACATCTCAGTAGTGCAGCGGGAAAAACCAAGAGAAGAGAGCTGAGTGTCCTTAATCTGTTGTGGGGGTTAACCGAACTGCCACACCTCGTCATTTTCACATTTCCACAATGCGAGCATTTTCATAGATCACTGAAAGCAGCACTCAGGGCTTCACTGACGGATGCAAATTGGGTAGACAGGCTGCCGTGGGTTTTATTGGGGTTGCGCTCCACGCCAAAAGAGGATTTGGAAGCTTCCCCCGCAGAGCTGGTTTTTGCGCAGCCCCTACGGCTGCCCGGGGAATTTCTACCAGATAATCCCGCACCGGGCAGCTGCCCGTCTCAGCTTTTGCAGCGTAGCGCAAACACAGGCACGCTGCCGGGCCCTGCCCACCACTGTTTTTCATGTGTTTTCGTGCCTAAAACTTTGAAGAGCACGGAGTTTGTGTTCGTCAGACACGACGCCCACCGCCCTCCATTGCGCCCACCCTATGATGGACCGTTCAGAGTGTTGGAAACAGGGGATACTTGGGGGGTAGGCGGGAGAAAATTGGCATAGACAGACTCAAACCCGCTTTCGTTGTGGCGGACGAGCAAGTGCTGTTGGCTAGGGCCCCTCGGCAAGGAAGACCCCCACGGAGAGCTCCCCAGGGAAACGATTCACCAGAGCAGCCACACGGACAGACCGAAGTGCCCCCCCCCCCTCGCCACGGCCCACCCGCAGTCAGACACACTCCCAGCAGCCCCCCACCGGCACAGCAGCACCACAGAGGCGGTAAACCCCAGTTACAGCAGATATGGGAGGAGACGGAAGCCCAAACGGCGTGTGGACTGATGTTCTATTGTTCTATCTAAGATGCTGGGGGGGGGGGGCGGTGTAGCACCTTGGGGGAGTCAGATTATTTAGCATCTCAGACAACAGACGGTGGATAAACATGGGAGAACAATGCTCAGGAGGTTCCTGGCGAGATAGCAGGAAGGAATCAAGGATGTAGGGGGTTGAATGCAGTGTAATGCAAATGTCATGTTGTGTGTGGAGAAATGCCATGAAACTTGTGAAGAGAGATTTGGTTAAAAGAAGAGTGCCTGCTGAAATGTGCCATTCTGTTCTGTGCTTGAAAGATGTGAAGTGTGTAATAAACTGTCTGTTGTGAATATGTCTCTTATTTTACACAGTCCACAGTATATTCGTTTTGACTGCTTCAATTCTTTGTGCAGTACCCAAAAAGGGTATCATATTCCATCTTGATAGATCAGATTTTATTTTTGCCATCAGAGGGTCATAGTTAAGTGTTATAATTTTGTTGAGTTGCTTCAGTATATTGACCCCCAGATATTTCATAGATTCCATCTCCCGGTTAACTTTGAATTTGTCTAGTAAAAATTGGTTTGGGTTATAGTTGAATGTTAAAATTTGGGTTTTAGTATGTATGTTCAATTTGTATCCCGATAACTCTCCATACTCTGAAAAAAACTGACATTAATTCTGGAAAAGAGATGTCGGTTTCCCCAGGTATATTAAAATGTCATCAGCAAAGAGTGCTATTTTATGTTCCTTCTGACCAAGTGCAATACCTTGAATTTTTTGATTCTGTCTTATCCATTGGCTCAAAGGTTCTATGAAGATCGCAAAAAGCAGTGGAGACAAGGGGCAGCCCTGACGACATCCTCTTTCCAGTTCAAAAGATGATGATAATTTACCATTAATCCTTATTTTAGCTGTTGGTTTTTTATATAGTGCCTGGATAGTTCTAATGAAGTTGTTGTGAAAATTGAAACTGGACAAGATTCTATATAGGAAGGACCAGTCAACCGAATCAAATGCTTTTTCAGCATCTAGTCCCAATATGACTGCATTTAAATTGTATTTTTTTATATGATGAATTATGTGTAAAGTGCATCTAATGTTATCTTGTGTCTGTCTTTGTCTTATAAAACCTGTTTGGTCAAAATGAATTATGTCTGACAGTATATTTTCTAATCTTTTGTCAAGGATTGCAGTAAAAAGTTTATAGTCCTGATTTAAAGGTCTGATGACACGTTTTTGACTTCATCTAATTTTTGAACACATAATATAATATGACAAAATAGGTTTGTCTGTGCAGTTCTAAGTCAAACAGGCTTTTTTCACGCGAATATTCGACGTTTTCATGAGTGCCACGTCACCAATTGCATCAGTGGCTGGAAAACCCCCTGGCCATGTTGTAACGTCATCGACAGAACACAGCACTTGGCTGCCCATTGTACACACAAGATGGAAGCAGTTGAGAACATCGACGACGATTCCAGCACATGTAGTCTGGAATTGGTTTGTGTTGTCCAGTCTTCAGATGATTATAGTTCTGAAGAATGGGATGACAATGAAGAATCTGGGGGCATCAGACCATATAGGTTTGAGCCGTGCCAAGCGAGTCAGACTCTGAGAGTGACAGTGGAGAGGCACACATGCCCACCACAGCAGCAGGGACAAACACACAGAAGGGGAACACCGAATGTTATTCTTTTGTTACAGATATTGCAACAAATTATTTGTTCATAAATATAATTTATTTAAACCCGATTTTTCAATAAAATCATAGCAGTGTATTCTCTGTGGCTCAGGCATCGGGTTTATTATGTATTATCTTTATGTATTTATTATCTGGTGAATCCTGCATGTAAATCCATTCATCATGACCCTCCGTGCGCTCTTACGCAGGGCACAGAGAGGGAGGATGATATAATGAGGATTTACGTGCAGGGTTCACCACAACACATTTAATACAGAAAGACAATTCCCACAAAGGTGAAGACATACAAAAAACACAAACACACTTATTGATGGTGTTCAGGGGCTGGCATCGCCCAGAGAACAAATGAGAGGAGACGTGTTAGCCACAGGTGCGCCCCAGAGTTGACATTGCTTCAAGGATGCACGAGAACCACGGCGAACATGGAGTGACTAACACATCATGAGAGTGCTGAAAATATGGGCAGACTAACAGCACAGATGACAATACTATGGACCAGCAGTGCGTGACTGGCAAACGGCCGCTAAGCACACGCACTGCTGGTGATGGTGTGATGAGAAGCACCTGGGCGAGGACCGGGAAAGATGATCAGTGTGATTTTTAATCAACTGGTGATAATGATAGAGGGGACGTGGCCGGACCGGTGAGCGTCAGCATGCGATCACAGAAAGTAGGTCAAAGCTGTGTGTAAATCCATTAATCCTTCCCCTCCTCGTGCGCTCCTCCTGTGTAAAAGCACACAAGGAGGCTTATGACAGTTGGAGCTGAAGCGTGTGATATGATCTTTCACGGCCTGCTGTTTATCTAAGCCTGCGACACAACGCGAAGGCATGGCCATAAAATTAAAACAAGAAACCAGAGAAACTGTGAGCTACAAAGCTGCTGGCATTCCAGTCAACAACACTGGCGTCTGTTCTCTCGCTTACATCATGGTGGTGCCGCCCTTCATTCAGTGGGTGGCACCACAGTCCAGTCAGCAGCTGCGGTTTTTGGATGATGACTAGTTTATGCAGGCTTAGTTGTAAATATTATATTGATCATCGACAGTGACTTTTGGCTTTACACAACATGCTAAAAAATGTCAAACTCATGTCATCAGACCTTTAACACACTGATTGGTCTGTAGTTGGAGCAGTCTAACTTATCCCTTCCAGGTTTAGGTATGACTGCAATAACCCCTTCTCCCCAGGAGGGAGGATTTCCCCTGTGTGGAGGACAGTTAAATGTTTTCAGGGGGAGAAGAGATAGTTGCTGTTTAAAAGTTTTGTACCACTCTGCTGTATAGCCATCTGCTTCTGGGGATTTGTTAGCTTTTAAGTTTCATAATTGCTTTTTCTAATTCTTTAGGTTGTATTTCTGCCAGTAGTTTTTTATTTTGTGATTCAGAAAGTTGGGGAAGATTTAATGTACCTAGGAAGCCTTCAAATGTGCCTCATTTGTGTTTTTTGAGGGAGTACAAGTTCTTGTAGTAATTCTCGAAGCTTTTATGAACTTGCTGAATTCTAATTTTTATTTCCTTTGATATTGGGTCTCTAATTTTGTAAATTATTCTTTCCGTTTGCTGCTTCCTCAATTTATAGGCTATAGCACCTTGGGGGAGTCAGATTATTTAGCATCTCAGACAAGAGACAGTGGATAAGCATGGGTGAACAATGCTCAGGAGGTTCCTGGTGAGATAGCAGGAAGGAGTCAAGGACGTAGGGGGTTGAATGCAGTGTAATGCAAATGTCATGTTGTATACCATGAAACTTGTAAAGAGAGTGCCTGCTGAAATGAGTCTGTTCTGTGCTTGAGAGATGTGAAGTGTGTAATAAACTGTGTGCCATAAGTCGGCCTCTTATTTCACACACTCCACACTGGTGACCCAAGACGTATTATGGAACACGAGGCAAGAACCCCGGAGCCGGCCCGGTGAGGAAGCTCCAGCGAGGCGGCAGCCATCCCACAGACAGCCTGGACTGGAACCCCCAGCCATGCGTGTGCGGTTTCAGTCAAGCTACCGGATTTCTGGCAGAACAACCCGCGCTCTTGGTTCCACCACACCGAGGCCCAGTTCGCCCTCCGGGGAGTAACGGCAGATGACACCAAGTTCTACCATGTGGTAGCAGCGCTGGACGCCCGCACAGCCCAGCAGGTAGCGAGCCTGCTCGATCAGCCACCAGCCAGCAACAAATACGAGGCGCTCAAGGCTGCGCTCACCCGGTGCTACATGCTCTCAGACTGTGAGAGAGCGGAGAGGCTCCTGACGCGGACCGAGTTAGGAGATGGTTCGGCTGTAGACCTGATTGAGAAGATGCTGACGTTAATGGGCACGGACGACGGGCACTTTCTGTTCGCCCACCTCTTCCTCCGGAACCTTCCAACAGTGGCGAGAGCGGTTCTGGCCAATTCGCTGTCGCTGGCCGCACGTGACTACCGTGCGCTAGCCCAGGAGGCAGACCGGATCATCATCACCACCAAGGGCGATCACAGTCAACGCGGCAGCGGCGGAGCCCAGCGAGACGACCAGAGGCAGCGAGGAGCCACCGACGGCAGCAGCAGCGGGGGCCAAGGAGCGCCAGAGAGACACGCTCTGTTTTTACCACCGCCGCTTCGGAGAGAATGCACGCAGATGTGCGCCACCGTGCCAATTCAAGCTCTCGGGAAAACGCCGAGACCGGCGGTCGGTAGCAGCTGCGACCCTCGGTGAAGAGAACAAGCTGCTCTACTTAACGGATGCACGCTCGGGGAGGCGTTTCCTCGTGGACACCGGAGCCCAGAAGAGCTTCATCCTGCCAACCTATGCCGACCGGTTGGCAGGACCTAGCGGCCCCGAGATGTTGGCAGCAAATGGCTCGGATATTAAGACCTTTGGTGAGAGGACTCTGCTCTTATCTCTACACGGCCGTACATATGAGTGGACTTTTGTTGTAGCAGCACTGAATTACCATATACTGGGGACTGATTTTCTGTGTGCACATGGTTTACTGGTTGATGTTGCTAACAGGCGCCTGGTTAATGCACTGTCCTTTGACTCTCTCCCCCGTATAGCTCGAGTGACCCAGCCAACAGCACAAGCCAACGTCACAGCTACAGGTGTAAGTTCCACACACTGTTTCACTCAGTTCCCAGCACTCACGGTCCCGACGTTTTCCGCGGCCATCGCTAAACACGGGGTGGAGCACTTCATCACCACCACCGGGCCACCCGTTTTTGCAAGACCTCGGCGCTTGGACACAGCTAAACTGGCCATAGCGCGCGAGGAGTTCGCCAACGGGGAAAGGTTGGGCATCATCAGGTGATCAAACAGCCCATGGGCATCCCCGCTACACATGGTCCCTAAGGCTGAGGGATCGTGGCGACCGTGCGGTGATTTCCGCAGGTTGAACAACGCCACAGCGCACGACCGCTACCCAATTCCCCACATACAGGATTTTTCCGTTCACCTCGCCGGAGCACGCATTTTTTCCAAAATAGACCTGGTCCGCGGTTACCACCAAGTCCCAGTGCGCACTGAGGACATACCCAAAACAGCGGTGATAACTCCGTTCGGCTTATTCGAGTTCCTACGCATGCCATTCGGGTTAAAAGGAGCGGCACAGACATTCCAGCGCATGATGGATGCAGTGCTGCGCGATCTCTCGTTCGTGTTCGTCTACCTGGACGATATCCTGGTAGCCAGTGTGTCCGAAGACGAACACGAAACCCACCTCACGACGGTTTTCTGGAGGTTGGAGGAGCATGGGTTAATAATCAACCCGGCGAAATGCCAGTCCGGCGTGACGGAGATTGATTTTTTGGGGCACCGCGTCTCTCCGAAAGGAGCGATCCCGCTGCCCGACAAAGTGCGCGCCGTGGCGGATTTTCCCCGGCCTCAGACAGTCAGGGCGCTGCAGGAATTTTTGGAGATGGTTAACTTTTATAACAGTTTCCTTCCCCGCGCGGCGCAGCTCATGCAACCATTGTACGCCATGCTCAAGAAACAGAAACCCACGGATAGGGTCGAATGGACCCCGGAGCGAGAGCGGCCGTTCTCGGAGGTTAAAGCAGCCCTGGCAAACGCCGCACTGCTGGTGCATCTGGACCGGACGGCCCGGATAGCGCTCACCACCGACGCTTCAGACGTGGCCATAGGGGCTGTCGTGGAGCAGTGCGTCGCCAAGGCTTGGCAGCCGCTCGCCTTTTTCAGTAGAACTTTGCGCGACAGCGAACGTAAATACACCGCGTTCGACAGAGAGTTACTGGTCCTCCACCTGGCCATATGCCACTTCCAGTTCTGGCTGGAAGGGCGCAGCTTCACCGTGTTCGTGGACCACAAGCCGCTAACATTCACGATGGCCAAGGTTTCAGAACCGTGGTCGGGCCGGCAGCAGAGACAGCTGGCCGCGATCTCAGAGTTTACTACCGATATTCAGCATGTGTCGGGTAAACTAAATGTGGTGGCGGACTGCCTCTCGCGCGCCGTGGTGGCCCCGGTCTACGTGGGGATAGATTATGCAGCCATGGCCGCGGAGCAGATTAGCGATGCAGACGTGCGCGCGCTCCAGTCTGGACCAAAAGGGTTAAGGCTGGAGAGCAGGGTGCTGCAAGATGGCGCCCCCCCCCTAATCTGCAATGTCTCCACGGGATGCCTGCGTCCGGTGGTCCCGGTCGCGTGGCGCCGCCGCGTGTTTGAGTCGATTCACACTCTGGTGCACCCAGGAGTGCGCGCGTCGGTCAAAATGGTAGGAGAGAAGTTTGTGTGGCCGTGCCTACGCAAACAAGTGAAAGAGTGGGCTGCAGCCTGTGTGGCGTGCCAAGGAGCCAAGGTACACAGACACACGAAGGCTCCCTTGGAACCGTTTCGTATCCCGGCTAAGAAGTTCGACCATGTTCACGTGGACCTCGTGGGCCCCCTCCGACCATCACAGGGGTGCATGCACCTCCTGACAGTGGTGGACCGCACCACGCGCTGGCCAGAAGCAGTCCCGCTGGCGGCAACCACGTCCGCGGACGTAGCACGCGCTTTTTTGACAGCATGGGTGGCGCGTTTTGGAGTCCCGTCGGACATTACGTCTGACAGGGACCCTCAATTTGTTTCCGAACTCTGGTCCGCGATGGCCCGCAGCCTGGGTGTTACAATTCATCGCACAACCGCATACAACCCACAGGCCAATGGGTTATGCAAGCGTTTTCATAGATCACTGAAAGCAGCACTCAGGGCTTCACTGACGGATGCAAATTGGGTAGACAGGCTGCCGTGGGTTTTATTGGGGTTGCGCTCCGCACCAAAAGAGGATCTGGAAGCTTCCCCGACAGAGCTGGTTTTTGCGCGGCCCCTACGACTGCCCGGGGAGTTTCTGCCAGATAATCCTGCGCCGGACAGCTGCCTGTCTCAGCTTTTGCAGCGGAGCGCAAACACAGGCACACTGCCGGGCCCTGCCCACCACAGTTTTCCGCGTGTTTTCGTGCCTAAAACTTTAAAGAGCGCGGAGTTCGTTTTCGTCAGACACGATGCTCACCACCCTCCATTGCCCCCACCCTATGATGGACCGTTCAGAGTGTTGGAAACAGGGGATAAGCATTTTTTTGCTAGACTTGGGGGGTAGGCGGGAAAAAATTGGCATAGACAGACTCAAACCCGCTTTCGTTGTGGCGGACGAGCAAGTGCTGTTGGCTAGGGCCCCTCGGTGTGGAAGACCCCCACGGAGAGCTCCCCAGGGAAACGATTCACCAGAGCAGCCACACGGACAGACCGAAGTGGCCCCCTCCTCGTCACGGCCCACCCGCAGTCAGACACACTCCCAGCAGCCCCCCACCGGCACAGCAGCGCCACGGAGGCGGTAAACCCCAGTTACAGCAGATACGGGAGGAGACTGAAGCCCAAACAGCATGTGGACTGATGTTCTGTTGTTCTATCGAAGATGCTGGGGGGGGAAGTATAGCAGCTTGGGGGAGTCAGATTATTTAGCATCTCAGACAAGAGACAGTGGATAAGCATGGGAGAACAATGCTCAGGAGGTTCCTGGTGAGATAGCAGGAAGGAGTCAAGGACGTAGGGGGTTGAATGCAGTGTGATGCAAATGTCATGTTATGTGTGGAGAAATGCCATGAAACTTGTAAAGAGAGTGCCTGCTGAAATGAGTCTGTTCTGTGCCTGAGAGATGTGAAGTGTGTAATAAACTGTGTGCCATGAGTCGGCCTCTTATTTCACACACTCCACAAGGCTAGTAATTTTGCCAATTTCGTTGGTACCTGTTTCATTTTTGTTTCAGAAATGTAAGTTTCTTCTGAATTTCTGTTGAGTAGATCTCGTTTGTTTTTTTATTTCCTTAATTTTGAGTGAGTCATTAGATTGAGTGTTGTCTTTGTGCTCTCTTTCTAGTTTCTTAAGTTCTGACTCTAATGTGTTTAGTTTTTCTTGTCTCAATTTCTTCTGAAGTGCCAGTTTTGCAATAATCTTTCCCCTTATTACAGCCTTGTATGCGTCCCACAGTATTAAAGGGGACACTTCCCCATTATATTTTCTTTCAAATATCTGAGAATATCTGACTCCAATTCATCTTTCAGTGGTCCTTTCAACACATTTGAATTTAACCTCCAAGAAAATGTATTATTTGTGTATTTTTGGATATTTAAGTCCATATAGATCGGACTGTGGTCAGAGAGATCCATCAGTCCTATTTTACACGTTCTTACTCTCCCAGTGTCTCTATTAAACATAAAAAATAGTCAATCCTTGAAAATGATGAGTGGGGTGTTGAGTAAAATGCATAATCTTTTACACTGGGGTTGAATTCCCTCCACATGTCACAGATTCCCATTTCATTTAGTAGCATCCTAATTTTTCTACTTTGAGTGTTATTTTGATGTGGAGAATTACCTGATGCATCCCAGTATGGATTCAGTCTTAGATTGAAGTCTCCACCACATATCACTAAACCTTGGGCTTTGGCTATCATTAGATCAAATACATTTTTATAAAATTTCCAGTTGGCCCCTGGAGCTGCATATACATTCAGCAGGGTGATATCTTCTCCCTCTAGTCAACCGAGTAACATACTAAATCTCCCTTCCTTATCTTTGTGTTCTGAGTTTTTGTTTTTTTTTCAAATATAATTTTGGTTGAGATCAATGTCGCTACCCCCCTCCCCCTCCCTGACTTATATGAAGATGAAGAAATCAGTTTAAACCCTTGTCTATTAAGTTTAGTGTGTTCCAAGTCTGTTAGGTGGGTCTCTTGTAAAAATATTATTCCTGCTTTGTCTTTTTTCATTTTGCCTAGAATCTTGGATCTTTTGACTGGATTAAGGATCCCTTTTACATTACATGAGATTATTTTGGTTGAACTCTGTTTCTCCATTATATTGTCTTTATTAGTGTGATAGTATAGTGACCTTGTCTTATGCTACTCAAAAACTGAAAGAACATTAAAGGTATGATGACACGATTTTGACATTTTTTTTAGCATGTTGTGTAAACCCAAAAGTCATTGTCTCTGATCAATATAATATTTACAACAGCGCCTGCATGAACTAGTTATCATCAAAAAACCGCAGCCATTGACTGGACTGTGGTGCCATCCACTGAATGAAGGGCGGCACCCCCATGACGTAAGCGACAGAACGGACTCCGGTGTTGTTAACTGGAATGACAGCAGCTTTGTAGCTCACAGTTTCTCTGGTTTCTTGTTTTAATTTTACGGCTATGCCTTCGCGTTGTGTCGCAGGCTTAGATAAACAGCAGGCCGTGAAAGACCACATCACACACTTCAGCTCCAACTGTCATAAGCCTCCTTGTGCGCTTTTACGCAGGAGGAGCGCATGAGGAGGGGAAGGATTAATGGATTTATGTGCAGCTTTGACCTACTTTCTGTGATCGCATGCTGATACTCGCCAGTCCGGCCATGTCCCCTCTCTCATGATCACCAGCTGATTCCAAATCCCGCTGATCATCTTTCCCGGTCCTCGCCCAGGTGCTTCTCATCACACCATCACCAGCAGTGCGTGTGTACTTTGCGGCCGTTTGCCAGTTATGTACTGCTGGTCCATAGTATTGTCATCTGTGCCGTTAGTCTGCCAGTATTTTCAGCACTCTCATGACGTTAGTCACTCCATGTTCACCGTGGTTCTCGTGCGTCCTTGAAGCGATGTCGGCTCTGGGGCGCACCTGTGGCTAACACGTGTCCTCTCATTCGTTCTCTGGGCGATGCCAGCCCCCGAACGTCATCAGTAAGTGTGTTTGTGTTTTTTTGTACGTCTTCACCTTTTTAGGAATTGTCTGTCTTTCTGTATTAAATGTGCTGTGGTGAACCCTCACGTAAATCCTCGTTATTTCATCCTCCCTCTCCGTGCCCTGCGTAAGACCACACTGAGGGTCATGACAAGGAGCGCACGAGGAGGGGAAGGATGAATTGATTTACGCGCAGGATTCACCCTAGCACATGTATTGAACATAAGACTGATGACAACAGTTCCCAAAAAGGTAAAGACTTACAAGAATAAACAGAAACACTTACAGTTGGCGTTCAGGGCCGACATCGCCCAGCGAACGCATGGAGAGGAGACGTGTTAACCACGGTTGCACCTCAGGGCCAACATCGCTTCAAGGGGCGCAACAGAACCACTGCTGTATGGAGTGGCTAACACGTCGTGATAGTGTTGGCAATATTGGCTGGCTGACAAGACGGCAGATGATGCACACAAAGCATGAACAGCTGACTGTCAAAGAGAGAGGGCGCGTGGTTGGACCGGCGAATCTTGGACAGTACCCACCTGAAAGTGGGTCAAAACGCACATAAAACACATGTACAAAACAAAAACAACAAGAACTCAAAAGATAATTCATAATAAACCCGATGCCTGAGCTACAGAGAATACACTGCTATGATTTTCTTGAAAAATCAGGTTTAAATAAATTACAGTGGGGCAAAAAAGTATTTAGTCAGCCACCAATTGTGCAAGTTCTCCCACTTAAAAGATGAGAGAGGTCTCCAATTTTCATCATAGGTATACCTCAACTATGAGAGACAAAATGAGGAAAAAAAATCCAGAAAATCACATTGAAGGATTTTTAATGAATTAATTGGTAAATTCCTCGGTAAAATAAGTATTTGGTCACCTACAAACAAGCAAGATTTCTGGCTCTCACAGACCTGTAACTTCTTCTTTAAGAGGCTCCTCTGTCCTCCACTCGTTACCTGTATTAATGGCACCTGTTTGAACTCGTTATCAGTATAAAAGACACCTGTCCACAACCTCAAACAGTCAGACTCCAAACTCCACTATGGCCAAGACCAAAGAGCTGTCAAAGGACACCAGAAACAAAATTGTAGACCTTTACCAGGCTGGGAAGACTGAATCTGCAATAGGTAAGCAGCTTGGTGTGAAGAAATCAACTGTGGGAGCAATTATTAGAAAATGGAAGACATACAAGACCACTGATAATCTCCCTCGATCTGGGGCTCCACGCAAGATCTCACCCTGTGGGGTCAAAATGATGACGAGAACGGTGAGCAAAAATCCCAGAACCACATGGGGGGACCTAGTGAATGACCTGCAGAGAGCTGGGACCAAAGTAACAAAGGCTACCATCAGTAACACACTACACCGCCAGGGACTCAAATCCTGCAGTGCCAGATGTGTCCCCCTGCTTAAGCCAGTACATGTCCAGGCCCGTCTGAAGTTTGCTAGAGAGCATTTGGATGATCCAGAAGAGAACTGGGAGAATGTCATATGGTCAGATGAAACCAAAATAGAACTTTTTTGGTAAAAACTCAACTTGTCGTGTTTGGAGGAGAAAGAACACCATACCTACTGTGAAGCATGGGGGTGGAAACATCATGCTTTGAGGCTGTTTTTCTGCAAAGGGACCAGGACGACTGATCCGTGTAAAGGAAAGAATGAATGGGGCCATGTATCGTGAAATTTTGAGTGAAAACCTCCTTCCATCAGCAAGGGCATTGAAGATGAAACATGGCTGGGTCTTTCAGCATGACAATGATCCCAAACACACCGCCCGGGCAACGAAGGAGTGGCTTCATAAGAAGCATTTCGAGGTCCTGGAGTGGCCTAGCCAGTCTCCAGATCTCAACCCCACAGAAAATCTTTGGAGGGAGTTGAAAGTCCGTGTTGCCCAGCGACAGCCCCAAAACATCACTGCTCTAGAGGAGATCTGCATGGAGGAATGGGCCAAAATACCAGTAACAGTGTGTGAAAACCTTGTGAAGACTTACAGAAAACGTTTGACCTCTGTCATTGCCAACAAAGGGTATACAGTGATCCCTCGCTACTTTGCGCTTCACCTTTCGCACCCTCAGTGCATCGCGGATTTTTCAAAAATATTCATCAAAAATTCAAAATTGAGAAAAAATACATTAGAACATCACATATCAACACGGAGAGCCCGCACAACTCAAAATTCACCTCTCTGATTCGCTGGCCAGCATCTCCCCCCTAAGAGATCGCTCCCGACTCTAGATTTTGTTCTCGTGTTGACTCGGCTCGGGAATCTCGCGAGAGATGCACTCTCGCGAGATTCTTTTCATTCTCTCGCTCTTTCTCTCTCCCGAGAGAGAGAGAGTGAGAGAATGAACGTACGTATTATTTATATTATTTATACATTATTTTATGTATCAAAAAACTAACGAGATCAGCCTGGAATTCCACAAAGGGGGGTGACGCTACTTCGCGGTTTTTCACTTTTCGCGGTCAGTTCTGGAACCCATTAACCGCGATAAGTGAGGGATCACTGTATCACAAAGTACTGAGATGAACGTTTGTTATTGACCAAATACTTATTTTACCGAGGAATTTACCAATTAATTCATTAAAAATCCTTCAATGTGCTTTTCTGGATTTTTTTTTCTCATTTTTATCCAAATTTCCAAAACCTTGACTACTCAGAGTTGGGACCAGGAAGCAGAGTCGCAGTCTTACACGCCTCTCTGCAGCTCCTCTTCATCCGCCACCCCTCAACTTAGCCCCTGTCTTCCCCATCAGAGAATCATTGTCTGCTCCCTCCAAAGTAAATAAAAATATAATATATTAGCATCCCAAAGTGATTAAGCAAAATATTGGTAAAACTCAAATTAAACATAAAGCCTCTAAACTGAATGATTTGGCCTCTGTTCCTCCTCATAATTTAAAATTAAATGTGGTTTATTAAATATTAGGTCTCTAACTCCCAAGTCTCTGTTAGTCCATGATCTGTTAATTGATCATCAGATTGATTTAATATCCCTTACAGAGACTTGGTTAGGGCAAGAGGATTATGTTGGTTTAAATGAATCAACTCCCTCTGGTTATTTAAACTGTCAAAATCCCAGAAGTTCTGGTCATGGAGGAGGAGTAGCAACAATTTACCATTCCAAATTACTAGTTAATGTAAAGCAAAAAACATGTTATAATTCCTTTGAGGGCCTGGTCCTCAGTATTGGGCACTTTAGCAATTTTAGGTTAAACCCAATTTTATTTGCCATAGTTTATCGTCCCCCATCAACCTACTCAGAATTTTTATCCGAATTTGCTTATTTCTTAGCTGATTTAGTGCTGAAATCTGATAGAATAATTATAGTAGGGGACTTTAATATATATGTGGATGTAGATAGTGACTGCCTTAATGTGGCATTTAATTCAGTATTAGACTCGATTGGGTTTTCTCAGAAAGTAGGAAATTCTACTCATTACCTCCACCATACATTCCTTGTTCTGACATATGGCATAGAAATAGAAAATCTTGTAGTGTCTCCTCATAACCCTGTACTGTCAGACCATTGTCTGTTAACCTTTGATTTTACTATTTCTGACTATTTGGCTCCTAAAAAAAATATTATTACAGTAGATGCCTCTCAGATGATGTTGTTACCAAATTTATGCAGATTGTTTCCTCTATGCCATGTGTCAACACAACGGAAATAAGCTATAGACAGCTTGCTCCTTCTGTAATTGATAACATGGTGGATAGTGTTACAGCTTCTCTGCATCAGACTCTAGACTTGGTGGCCCCCTTAAAAAAGAAAAAGTCTAATCAGAGATTTCTAACTCCTTGGTTCAACATAGAAACTCGTAGCTTAAAACAGAAGACTTGTGGCACATATGTTGGTTACATATTCTCCACAAATGTATTGCTGTATGTTTATTGTGTGCTTCACGTCTCATGGAACAAAAGGGACTGAGCCTCTGAGAGACAACGGAAGAGTGTGAGATTCGGCCTTTGTTTCAGGGAGACGACCTGGAGAGATTTCCGGACCACCAGAAACTAAAGGACAATGGTATGAGATCAAAGGGGTTACTTTGTGATTGGGATTAAGTACCATGTGACTGTATGTTTGATTAAGCACCATGTGACTGCTGTTTCGTGTCCGGGGTATAAAACCCAGATGTGAGATTATACTTTCTCTTTTTCTTGCTTTGAGATTGTTGGAGTATGTGATCTGTGAATAAAGCTTAATCTGAGGAATAAACTCAGTCTCATCCTTGAGCACATTCTCCACACTGGTGACCTTACGACGAAAAATGAGCAGAAATAATTCTCCCGAGTGGGGCTCGGCAGAAGCCAGCCTGATGGCTGCCTCCACACTCCGGCTGCCCGACTTCTGGCAGCATAGTCCGCGCTCCTGGTTTAGCGCGGTCGAGGCGCAGTTCAACCTCCGGAGAATCTCGAAGGACGACACGAAATTCTACCATGTGGTGGTGAAGCTGGACAGCCATACAGTCCAGAGGGTGGAAGACCTGGTCAATCACCCACCGGACAGCGACAAATACAGCGCATTGAAAGCTGCGTCTTAAATTGATACATTTTAAATGGTTAATGCGGATGTATGTTACACCGGTGGAGTTAAATAGATATAACAAAAACATACCAGATACATGCACAAAATGTATGGAAAGTAAAGGAACCCTATTTCATTGTTACAGATTGTTTCCTCTATGCCATGTGTCAACACAACAGAAATAAGCTATAGACAGCTTGCTCCTTCTGTAATTGATAACATGGTGGATAGTGTTTCAGCTTCTCTGCATCAGACTCTAGACTTGGTGGCCCCCTTAAAAAAGAAAAAGTCTAATCAGAGATTTCTAACTCCTTGGTTCAACACAGAAACTCGTAGCTTAAAACAGAAGACTCGTCAATTAGAAAGAAAATGGCGCTCCACTAATTTAGATGAAATCTATTTAGCTTGGAGAAATCATCTTTTAATTTATAAAAAATCTCTTAGAAAAGCTAGAACGAGTTATTATTCTGCATTAATAGAAGAGAACAAGAATAATCCCAGGTTTCTTTTCAGCACTGTAGCCAGGTTGACAAAGAGTCAGGACTCTGTCAATCCTAGCATTCCCTTAGAGCTTACTAGTCAGGACTTTATGAACTTTTTCAATAGTAAAATTTCATCCATCAGAGATAAAATCAATCAGATTCTTCCCACAGTTAACTGAAATACTGTAACTACTACAACTCCTTCAATTGATGTCTGTCTTGATGAGTTTACTCCAATTGGCCTTTGTGAGTTAGACAAAATAGTTTCCTCATCCAAACCTTCAACTTGTCTTTTAGACCCTATTCCTACCAGGTTATTTAAAGAAGTCTTCCCACTTATTGGTAGCTTTATTCTTCATATAATCAATTCTTCATTAACTTTAGGCCATGTACCGCAGGCTTTTAAAACGGCTGTAATTAAACCCTTACTCAAAAAGCCAACGCTAGATCCAGGAGCTTTAGCTAACTATAGACCAATCTCTAATCTCCCTTTCATTTCAAAAATCTTAGAAAGAGTTGTTGCTACGCAATTATTTGATCACCTGCAGGGAAATGGTTTACTTGAAGAGTTTCAATCTGGGTTTAGAATCCATCATAGTACTGAAACAGCCTTAGCGAAGGTCACTAACGACCTCCTCATTGCATCTGATAATGGACTAGTTTCTGTACTTGTCCTTTTAAACCTTAGTGCAGCTTTTGATACTATCGATCATAATATTCTACTTGATAGATTAGAACACTATGTTGGACTTAATAGAACTTCGTTGCAGTGGTTTAGATCTTATTTATCTGATAGGTTCCAGGTTGTTCATGTAAATAATGAGTTTTCTTTCAACTCAAAGCTTAGTCATGGAGTTCCACTGGGATCTGTGCTAGGTCCTACTCTTTTTAGTTTATATATGCTTCCGTTAGGCAACATTATTAGAAAGCACTGTATACATTTTCATTGTTATGCAGATGACACACAATTATACCTGTCAATGAAGCCAGATGATAGTAATCAATTAGCCAAGTTAGAAGCCTGTCTTAAGGAAATCAAAGCTTGGATGACTTGTAATTTCCTGCTATTAAATTCAGATAAGACTGAAGTCATTCTTGTTGGTCCAAAAAACCTTAGAAATACCTTTCCAAATCAAACTTTCAGTTTGGATGCGGTTACTCTTTCTCTTAATAGCTCTGTGAGGAACCTTGGAATTATTTTTGATCAAGATATGTCCTTCAATTCACATATTAAATTTGTTTCTAAGACTGCCTTCTATCATTTGCGTAATATTGCCAAGATTAGGAGCATCTTGTCTCAGAGTGATGCTGAGAAACTGATCCACGCTTTTGTTAGCTCGAGATTAGATTATTGTAATTCTTTATTATCAGGCTGTCCTAAAACATCTTTAAAAAGTCTTCAGCTGATCCAAAATGCTGCAGCAAGAGTTTTAACAGGTACTAGAAAGAGAGATCATATCTCTCCGGTTCTGGCCTCCCTTCATTGGCTTCCCATAGAGTTTAGAATTAAGTTTAAAATCCTTCTTCTTACTTACAAAGCTCTAAACAATCAGGCTCCTTTTTATTTAAAAGATCTGATACTACCGTATTATCCTAACAGAGCACTACGCTCCCAAAATGCAGAATTACTTGTAATACCTAGAATCTCCAAAAATACAATGGGAGGCAGAGCCTTCAGTTATCAAGCTCCTCTCCTGTGGAACCAGCTGCCAATCTGGATTCGGGAATCAGACTCGATCTCTGTTTTTAAGAATAGGGCTAAAGCCTACCTTTTTGATATAGCCTACAATTAGGGAGGGATCATGTGTTTCTGAACCCTCCCTTAGTTATGCTGCTAATAGGTTTAGTCAGCCGGGGGACCTCCAATAATGCACTGGGCCTCACTCCTTTCTTCATTCTCAATGAATTTTTTTTTTTTTTTGCTGGTCATTAACATCTGTTTGTTCTCTCCCATAGATTGAGTCCCCATCGTGCTGTTTGCTCTCTACATGTCTGTTCTTTTCATCTTCTCTGTCCCCTCACCCCCCAGCCAGTCACAGCAGATGACTGCCCCTCCCTGAGCCTGGTTCTGCTGGAGGTTTCTTCCTGTTAAAAGGGAGTTTTTCCTCTCCACCGTCGCCAAGTGCTTGCTCACAGGGGATCACCTGATTGCTGGGGTCTTTCGGCAACTGTGGGGGTTCCCCCTACAGTTGATAGTGCTATGAGATGACTGTTGGCGAAATGGCGCTGAAATGAAATGAAATGGCGATATATAAAAAAAGTTGAATTGAATTTTGTCTCTCATAGTTGAGGTACACCTATGATGAAAATTGGAGACCTCTCTCATCTTTTAAGTGGGAGAACTTGCACAATTGGTGGCTGACTAAATACTTTTTTGCCCCACTGTATATTTATGAACAAATAATTTGTTGTAACATCTGTAACAAAAGAATAACATTCGGTGTTCCCCTGCCGTGTGTTTGTCGCTGCTGCTGCAGCGGGCATGTGTGCCTCTCCACTGTCACTCTCTGAGTCTGACTTGCTTGGCACGATGCCCGCTTGGCACGGCTCAAACCTATATGGTCTGATGCCCCCAGATTCTTCATTGTCATCCCATTCTTTGGAACTATAATTGTCTGAAGATTGGACATCATCATCATCATCATCTTCATAGCAGTCTGTCAGGGGCAACAATGTTTCATTTAGGTCTGATCAGATTCCTCCACGCGGCTCTGTCCTTTGCCCTCCGCTGCCAGGAACTCTTGGCCTTGTTAACCCAGGCGACGTCCAAGACGGTATGAGTTGCTTTCTGACTGACCATTTCATGAAACTACTTGCAAAGTATTTGAGTACACAAACCAGTTCATATGTGTGGAACCATCGTTGATGTTTTCTACTGCTTCCATCCTGTGTGTACAATGGGCAGCCAAGCGCTGTGTTCTGTCGATGACGTTACAACATAGCCGGGGGGTTTTCCAGCCACCGACGCAATTGGTGATGTGGCACTCATGAAACCGTCGGATATTCACGTGAAAAAAAGCCTGTTTGACTTAGAACTGCGCAAACCAACCTATTATGTCATATTGTATTATGTGTTGAAAAATTAGATGAAGTCAAAAACGTGTCATCAGACCTTTAAGAACATAGTATAGACTTCCGGGAAGATGGCGGAGAGACATAACGCTTAAACAGAGAGCTCTCCCTAGCCGGATTAAAAATCATCGGTAAATGGCCAACTCGACATAAGCGGATCAATAAACTAAGGGATGAAAACACGAAGGAGCCGGGCACAAGGACAAAAGCAGGGTAAAATTGAAGAATTCCTCTCCAACAACGCAGGAAAAACCGCTGAACGCGAAGCCCAAAAAAACGAGGTGTCTACAGCAGAGAAAATGGAGGACGCCAGACTCGAAAACATGAACACTGGCATCGCCAGTTTGGGTAAAGAGTTAAGAGAATTCAAGCGGCAGCTACAGCAGGATTTAGCGGCTCTTAAGGAGGAGCTGAAAAAAGAGATTAAGGAGGAAATTATGGGCCTCCGAAGAGAAATGGAGCGCAAGCTAACAGAAAACATGGAGGAGCTGCGCTCCCAGCGGGCGTGTATGACAGAAGCGCAGGCCTGAATATCGGAGCTGGAAGATTGGAAAAGCGAGGCAAACGAACAACTACAGACCCTGACGATGCAAACGCAGAGGATGCAGGAGAAAATAAACGACTTGGAGAGCAGATCCAGACGAAGCAATATGCGCATCTTTGGAATTCCGGAGGGCATTGAAGGCAACTCGATGACGAAATTCATGGATCAGTTCTTAAAAAAAGAGCTGGAACTGCCCGAAGAAACGGATCTGCAGATTCAACGAGCGCACAGAACCCCGGCACAGAACCCGAAACCAAACGCTACACCCAGGTCAGTTGTGGTAAACTTTGTGAAATATGACATAAAGGAAAGAATCCTGACGCAAGCATGGAAAAAAAAGATACGAATCGGCGACAAACAGGTATTCTTTGACCATGACTACCCGACAGAAATTGTGCAGCAGCGGAAGAAATATGCCAACATTAAAAAAACGCTGAAAGAGAAAAAAATTAGATTCCAAACGCCGCTAACGAAAATGAGGATTCATTGGGAGGACGGCGTAAGAACCTACAACACGGCCAGAGAGGCAGCGCGGGATATGATGGAGCGGGGCCTTGAGGTGAGCGTGCCGGAGGAAACGGCTGGAGCAGCGGCGACCCTGAACGCATCACGACAGCCGGAGTGGAGACGAGTGAACGGCGGAAGAAGGGGGAGAGACGTGGCGCAGCGGGCCCAGGACAAGCTACAAGGCTTTCAACTGAAAGCCTAGATCATAAAAAAGATTAAGAAAGGCACAGAAGAAATGAAGGCCAAGAAGACAAGGTAAAAGAGAAACAGACGGCTAGGAGAGGTTTAAGTGATATTTGTTGGACATTTCTAGACTAATGACTATTACTTGGATAGTAACTAGAGGTCTAGGGAGGGCCCTTCACTCTGTGAAGACAATCCCCCCACCCACCAACAGGGACCAGCGGGCAGAAGAAAGGCCCAAAGTACGGAGGTCGAGATTTTTTAATGTGTTTTTATATAAATATGTGTTATTTTTGTTGTTAAAGGGGCTAGGAGCACAAGTTAAAAAAATGGAAAAACATGAATATGGGTAAAAATCTTAAGATAATGACACTAAACGTGAATGGTCTGAACTCACCTGTTAAAAGGGAAAGAATAATAAGAAAATTCAAAAAGGAAAAAGCTGAAATTATATTTATGCAAGAGACACATTTGAGCAAGACAGAACATGTGAAACTAAAGAGATTTGGCTATAAGAACTCCTACTACAGTTCATTTAAGGGAGGAACTAAAAGGGGGGTTATGATACTAATTTCAAACAAAATACAATTTGAAAGTGAACAGGAAATCCAGGATAAAGAAGGCAGGTATGTAATAATAAAGGGAAGAATAGATGGTATGCAGATTACATTAGTGAACATCTATGCCCCACCAGAAAGTGACAAGGGTTTTTTTCAACATCTGTTTGATCTCATAGCAACACACAGTGAAGGAGTCCTAATTTGTGGAGGAGACTTAAATGCTGTCATGGATCATGAAGTTGATACAACAAGTGTTAAGAAAACAAAAAAACATGTAACAAAGTTCATAAGAACCTCACTGGCAGAAATGGGTATGGTAGACATATGGAGGGACCTACACCCACTCAAAAAAGACTATACACATTATTCAGCAGTCCATAAAGTACACTCTAGAATAGATTACTTCCTTATGAATGAAGGTGACAGACACAGGGTGAGAAATTGTTGGATTGGAGGGGCAGAAATATCAGATCATAATCCTATATACATGGAAATATACTGTATTTAAACAATAGAAAACGACAAACAACATGGAAACTTAACGTAGGACTGTTAAATGATGAGAAAATGAAAGAAAGAATAAAAATAAACATAAACGAATATATCCAAGAGAATGACAATGAAGAAGTGGACCCAACAATACTATGGGACGCACTAAAAGCCGTGTTAAGAGGAAAATTAATTGTTGAAACAGGAAAAGCAAATAAGACTAAACTGGAAGCGTATGAACAAAGATGTGAGAGACTGAGGGAATTAGAACGTAAACATCAAAGCACAAATGATCCAAAAATATATCAAGAAATTAAAGAAGATAAAACAAAGATAAAAGAAACACAAATGGATGAAATTGAAAGGAAAAATAGATATCTAAAGCAAAAATATTATGAAACGGGACCAAAAGCCACAAAACTGCTGGCAAAACGGTTAAGAAAACAACAAACAATGAATAATGTATACAAGATTAAAGACCCCACCACAAATAAAACCACAGTTAACCCAGAAAACATCGAAGAAATATTCCATAATTTCTACCAAGAACTATACTCGCAACCTGAAGAAACAAATACTAAAGATATTAAAAAATTTCTCGGCACATTGGACTTGCCATCAATAGGAAATCAACAAAATGAAAAGCTAACAGCAGAAATAACAACACAAGAGATCATAGATGTGATTAAGTCACTTAAAAACGGTAAATCACCAGGTAGTGATGGATACCCATCTGAGTTTTATAAACTGTTTATAGAAGAACTCACGCCACAGCTCCTAAAGTCATTTAATTGGACGTTGAACAACAACAAAATACCTCCATCATGGAATGAAGCTATCATTTCAGTTATTTTAAAGCCAGGGAAAGATAAAGAACAATGCGGAAACTATAGACCAATCTCTTTATTAAATGTGGATTATAAAATATATACAACAATTATATGTAAACGAATAAAGACATTCTTGACGGAATTGATAGAAGATGATCAAACTGGTTTCATAGAGGGACGCCAAACACATGACAATATCAGGAGAACAATACATATAATTAACCAAATACATAAAGAAAAGAAAAGCACAGTAATAATGAGTTTAGACGCAGAAAAAGCATTTGACAGGGTTAACTGGAAATTCCTATATAGTGTACTGGAGCGCTTTGGATTTAACGAAAAATCAGTACAATGCATAAGGACGCTATATCAAGAACCTGTGGCAAGAATCAAGATAAACGGCAGCTTAACAGACAAAGTAAATATACAAAGATCAACTAGGCAGGGATGCTGCTTATCGCCCACCTTGTTTGCTCTGTTCATAGAGCCACTGGCTCAAGCGATACGACAAAATAAGAAATTAAAAGGTGTAACAATAAAGGGGGCGGAACACAAGATTGGGCTATTTGCAGACGATATTATAGTTTACCTTGAACAACCAGATGAATCAATAATGGAAATGATGAACTTGATAGAAAATTTTGGAAAATTATCAGGATACAAGATAAACATAACAAAAACACAAATACTGACATTCCACTATAACCCTCTAAACCAGATAACTGATAAGATCAAACTAAACTGGAAACAAAAAGAAATAAAATACCTTGGAGTGAACATACCTAAAGACCTAAGCAAAATATATAAAGCAAACTATGATAGGTTGGAACAAGAAATAAAAAAAGATATTGATAGATGGTCAATCTTAAATATGAATCTGAATTCAAAAATTGAGACAGTCAAAATCAGCATACAACCTAGATTACTTTACCTCTTCCAGGCTATACCAACAGAGATTCCAGATGCCCAATTCTCAAAGTGGGACAGGATGATATCGAGATTTGTTTGGGGAGGTAAAAAACCAAGAGTGAAATATAAAACTCTCCAATTACCAAAAGAGAAAGGAGGCATGGGCCTACCGAGTCTAAAGGAATATTACTACTCAGCACAAATAAGATATATCATATGTTGGTGCGACGAGGGATATGAGGCAAAATGGAAAAAAATGGAAAAGGAAATTGAGGGACTCCCAGTACAAAGCATAATAGGAGATAAAGATGCATATAAGCAAATCAAACAAATAGACCCAATCACTAAATTTACTTTAGAACTGTGGTATAAAATAGTACAAAAATATAATATAAAGGAAGACATAAAACTATTGAAATGGGTAGCATTTGACAGTCAGTTTGAACCGGCAAAACAAGATAGGGGATACAAAAATCTGGTGAACAAGGGAATCACAGCATGGGGCAATATCGGAAAAAAAGATCTCGGGAGCTTTGTAAACATCAGGAGAAAATTTAAACTAGAAAGATCGGAATTTTTCAGACATCTGCAGATGAGAGATTATTATATGAAGAAGATTAGGCATAACCTCCAAACAGATGTGAGTGAGATTATACAACTCATTTTAAGCTCATATACAGGAAATAAAATAAGAATTATTTCAAAGCTATATCAGAAACTTATGACAAACAATCATACAAGTAACTATATAAAGGAGAAATGGGAGAAAGAGCTCAATTTAAACATAACAGAAGAAAGCTGGCAGGAAATATGGAAAACACAACACACATCAACAAATTCAAGGACATGGAGGGAATTTGGATGGAAAAACCTGATTCGCTTTTTCATTACACCACAGATTCAAGGAAAATATACAAATACCCAATCTTTATGCTGGAGGGGATGTGGGGCTCAAAATGCAGACCACTCACGTATGTTTTGGAAATGCTGCAAAATATCATCATTCTGGAAATCTATACATGTGACAATACAGAGGATATTAGGATATAATATACCAATGAACTGTAACCTGATGTACTTATGTGATCTTAAAAGAGACAATGTTATACAGGCTGAGGACAGATATCTAGTTAAAATCTTGTTGATTGCATGTAAAAAAAACTATCACAAAAAAATGGCGATCAGAAGTCCTTCCTGACCAAGAACAATGGACTGACATTGTTGAGGACATACGTATGATGGAAAAACTAACATATCGACAAAGAATGCAAGAAGGACTATGGGAAAAAAATGGCGGAAATGGACACACTACAAAGTGCAACAACGAGGCAGAAATTGAAAGAATAACCAAAGACACTGAAAAAACCAGAAAAATTAAGAGATGGAAACTAAAAACTTGATGCTCCAACATTTGTCCCCCCCCCTTTTTTTTCTTTTTCTTTTCTTTTCTTTTTCCCTACCCTAACCCCTTTGTTTTTTAAATGTAGAATGTGATCTGAATGCATTGTATATGATGAAAAATGAATAAAAATCTAAGTTACAAAAAAAAAAAAAAAAAAGAACATAGTATGAAGAACTTTAGAACATAAAACTGTCAAAGGATCTTCCTGAATTGAAGTCTTTTTAGTGACCTTAGAGGAGCCTTGATGGTGTGTTGGCTCCGAGGGAAATTTCTCAAACTTTGTTACATGTTGAAGGCCTTCTCTTACCCCTGTAAGTTGTCCCATGTTTTTAAAATGACTTTCAGATCCCAATCCAAAGTTATATAGAATTTTTTTTTTATGCCTATACCCTATAAAATTATGTGCTCTCGCCCACCGCCATCACAGCACCAATCACGGTAATACAATATTTGTTAGTGTGGAGAGGTCATAAGGTTCACTGTCACATTTCTATTTTAACAAGTTTTTTTTATGACATATTTGTTTCCAATATTATGACTGTCCCATAAATTGTTTTACCACCTTCCATTTGCGGATTCTGCATCTCCTTTAATGTTTGTTACCTTGTAGGAGGAGGGTTGGATGTGCATATTAACTAAAAGTATCATCACTCCCTCCTGAAAGCGTCCAATTTTTCCTTATAGCCCTGGCGCTGGGTTTCCAGCTGTTGCCCTATGGATTTTTAAGGTCTCTGTGTGCACCACATTTGGGCCTTGATTCTTTCAATTGGGTTTGTACACTGGTACACTGTACACTGGAGCCGTCTTCTCACCATATCCCTTGTTGCTTCCTCCGCTGAGTTGTAGAGACACGTCTCTTCCCCATAAAAAACCCTCAGCTTAACCGGGCATGGGGTTTGAAAATGCAGTTTCTTCTCTCTTTAATACCTTTTTAGCTTCATTGTATTCCCGATGTTTTTTAAGGACCTCCGGGGCGTAGTCATGCTTCACAAAAACCTTTCTTGATGCAAAAAATTTTTCTGGAGAAACCTTAAAACCATCTCTGGGCTCCAGAATACCTCCCCCCAGGCCACGGGGGGCAGGGAGTGGGCGAACAATCTGAATTTGTTTTTCAATAGGTTTGACCAACCGCCCTCCCCCCTGACTGCACAACAACCACTGCTGCCTGTAAAGACATCAAGTCCTGCTGCCCACTCCCCACTCCACCAACACCCCCCCACTCCCAACACACAGCCCCCCATCCTGACCCTGACCAGGACCCAGGTGAGGACGGAGCTGAGGAAGATCAAGGCGAGGAAAGCGTCGGGACCGGACGGCATCAGCGCAAAGCTCCTCAAGTCCTGTGCAGACCAGCTGTGTGGGATTGTGACGTACATCTTCAACCTGAGCCTGAAGCTGGGGAGGGTACCACAGCTGTGGAAAACATCTTGTGTGGTACCTGTACCAAAAACTTCCCACCCCAAAGACCTGAACAGCTACAGACCGGTGGCCTTGACGTCCCACTTGATGAAGACCCTGGAGAGACTGCTCCTTGCTCACCTCCGCCCCCTGGTGGAACCAGCGATGGATCCACTCCAGTTCGCCTACCAGCATGGCATTGGGGTGGAGGATGCGGTGATCTTCCTCCTTCACCGTTCTCTGTCCCACCTGGAGAAGCCCGGGAATGTGGTGAGGATCATGTTCTTTGACTTCTCCAGTGCTTTCAACACCATCCAACCGATGATCCTGAAGGACAAGCTGCTGCGCGCAGGGGTGGACCAGCACCTGTCATCATGGATCCTGGACTACCTCACAAACCGGCCTCAGTTTGTGAGAACCCGGGACTGTGTGTCCGACACGATCATCAGTAGCACGGGGGCCCCCCAGGGAACGGTGTTGGCTCCCTTCCTGTTCACTCTTTATACTGCGGACTTCTCACACAACACAACACACTGCCATCTACAGAAGTTCTCTGATGACTCTGCGATCGTTGGCCTCATCTCCAATGGAGATGAAGCTGAGTACAGAGGGCTTATCCAGGACTTCGTGGACTGGTGCCATCGGAACTGCCTCCAGATCAACGCGAGGAAAACTAAGGAGCTGGTGGTGGACTGCCGCAGGCAAGGACAACCCCTCACAGCACCAGTAAATATACAGGGAACAGACATTGAGATGGTGACATCCTACAAGTACCTGGGTGTTCATCTGAACAATAAACTAGACTGGTCACACAATACTGATGCACTCTACAAGAAGGGACAGCGCAGGCTGTTCCTACTGAGGAGACTCAGGTCTTTTGGTGTACAAGGGGCGCTGCTGAAGACATTCTATGACACGGTGGTGGCATCAGCCATCACTTTTGGAGTGGTCTGCTGGGGCAGTGGCATTACAGCAGCCGATAGGAAGAGACTGAACAAACTGATCAAGAAAGCTAGCTCTGTCCTGGGGCAGCGCCTTGATCCGGTGGAGGAGATAGGAGAGAGAAGGACGGTGGCTAAACTGTCATCTCTGCTGGAGTCTGAGTTCCACCCTATGCAGGACATACTGAATGCACTGAGGAGCTCATTTAGCAGCAGACTACATCATCCCAGGTGCACAACCGAGAGGTTTTGCAGGTCCTTCCTACCAACGGCTGTCAGACTGTACATCCTAAGCAGGGCTGCTCGCAGAGATAGCAAAAAGACGTAACAACCCAATAGTTTTTTTTTGAATGCAAAAGATGCAATAGACTTACACAATGGTCCCCTCCGGCATACAACTAGGAAAATACCGGTAGCTACGGAGGGTGAGAATATGTATGGGCACATAATCATACCATGTAGGATAACTAAGTAGACGGTTGTGCTGTTTCATCCCATCTAGCAACAATGCTCTGCACTGTGTGTGTTTATACATTTACATATTTATTCCATCTAGCTACAATGCTCCGCACTGGGTGTGTTTATGTTTATGTTTATATTTATATATCTATATATTCATTCCATCTAGCTACATTGCTCCGCACTGTGTTTATATATTTACATATTTATTCCATCTAGCTGCAATGCTCCGTACTGTGTATTTATATACTCATATATTTATCCCATCCAGCTACAATGCTCTACACTGTGTGTCTGTGTATATATATATATATATATAGTATATATTTATAGTAATATGTACATATGTATATTAGCTGCTCTTGCTTGCTTGCCTTTTTTTTTTCTTGCCTTCTGATTGTTGCTCTGAGTGTTGCTATCCCTGTGCTGTTGCAATCCTGGAATTTCCCCGTTGTGGGACTAATAAAGGCTTATCTTATCTTATCTTATCTTATAAATCCTTTTTTCTGCCAGGCCAGTCTCAAAACTTCTTCTTTTGTTCTGATGCTGGAAAACTTCACCACCACCACCGATTGCACGGGGGGGGCTTACGCTGACGGCCTTGGGGCTAATGAACAGTGCGCCCTTTCTATTTTCAAGTCGATGGTTTGGGGAATTGGGGCAGTGCGGTGGCGGAGTGGTTAGCACTGCGGCAGCACAGCAACTCACCCTTGGCCGGGGGATCCTGGGTTCAATCCCAGCCCCCGACCAACAGTGATCTGTGTGGAGTTTGCATGTTCTCCCCATGTCTGCGTGGGTTTACTCCGGGATTTCTCTGGTTTCCTCCTACATGCCAATTAGGTTAATTGGCATCAAACTGGGGATTCTAAATTGTCCTTAGGTATGACTGTGAGAGTGAATGGTTGTCTCTCTCTGTGTTGGCCCTGCGATGGACTGGCAATCTGTCCAGGGTGTACCCTGCCACTCGCCCAAAGATGCTGGGATAGGCTCCAGCCCCCCCCCCCCCCCCGGCAACCCGAAAAGGATTAAGCGGAAGAAGATGGATGGATGGATAGATGGTTTGGGGAATTTCCAACTTTTCCCTCAGTATAGTTTCCACGCATACAGCCATTGTGGCAAAATTGTCTTTGACTCCCTCTTTTAGACCATGAATTCTTATGTTGTCCCTCCTTAGTCTTCCTTCCTGGTCGGTTAGCTTCGCCTCCAGTCTTGTCTGTAGTTTAAGTAACTCCAGCATAGTTTCTTCCAGCCCTTTTAATTTTTCCTCCGCTTCCAAGATTCAGTCCTCAGCCTGGTCCACTCTGTTATTTGTCTTTTTATTTCGTCTTTAATTTCACGAAGCTCGGCCCCACTTTCTCGGCGAAAGTCTCTTAACTCTTGGAGTACCGTTTTTAAGCTAGCCGTGTTACTAGCCTCATTTTGCTCCTCCATTTCCGAGTGGCTATTGTCTTCGAGATCGGATTCTCCGGCTGATGCGTGTCTTGGTCTGGTAAATGGCGATCTCTTCTGTTTTCGTTTAGGCATAATAACTTTGTCTTTTGATTTTCACTCTTCCACAAATCTGTTAAAACTAAATTTTATGGCCTTTTCATGGATGGAATCTGGGAGCTTCAGCGTTAAGTGGCTACCACCATGGCGTCCAGACCAGAAGTATGACTATTTTTTTTATTCTTTTTTAAATATAGACTTTTTAAAGAAACTTCATGAAATTTGAAACTTTGTGAAAAAATTTTTGCTCATGGATTGACATTTTTTTCTTGAATTTGTGACTTTTGTATCATAAAGTGGCATCTTTTTTTCTTCTGTCTTTGCGTTTTTGCCTCAACAATTTTCCATCATCGGTCATTGATTTTTTTCCCCCTAATTTTTTAAATTATTGCAAATGAGCTACATTTCTCTTGTGATTTTCTGACTTTTGTCTTAATAATTTATTAATTTTCTTAATGAATTTATTAAATCTTTTAAATAACTTCCTGTGTTTACATTCTCAATGACTGTAACTGTACATATGTGAATTTTTTCCTCATAAATTTGCAACTTTTGCCATGAATTTGTAACTTTATCTTTTAAATTCAAGGTTGTTTTTCTTGCAATTTTGCATTTTTTTCTCTCATGAATTTAGTACATATTTTAAATAAATGGACAGTCACCCCTATAAATTTGTTACATTATTCTAGTAAATTTGAAGCTTTTATTGTATATATACAAGGTATATATGTATATGTATATGTATATATGTATATATGTATGTATATGTACAAGGGGCGCTGCTGAAGTCATTCTATGACACGGTGGTGGCATCAGCCATCACTTTTGGAGTGGTCTGCTGGGGCAGTGGCATTACTGCAGCCGATAGGAAGAGACTGAACAAACTGATTAAGAAAGCTAGCTCTGTCCTGGGGCAGCGCCTTGATCCGATGGAGGAGATAGGAGAGAGAAGGACGGTGGCTAAACTGTCATCTCTGCTGGAGTCCGAGTTCCACCCTATGCAGGACATACTGAATGCACTGAGGAGCTCATTTAGCAGCAGACTACATCATCCCAGGTGCACAACCGAGAGGTTTCGTAGGTCCTTCCTACCAACGGCTGTCAGACTGTACAACCTAAGCAGGGCTGCTCGCAGAGATAGCAAAAAAGACGTAACAAACTAATAGTTTTTTGAATGCAGAAGATGCAATAGACTTACACAGTGGTCCTCTCCGGCATACAACTAGGAGCATGCCGGTCGCTATGGAGGGTGAGAGTGTGTATGGGCACATAATCATACCATGCAGGATAGCTGGGTAGACGGTTATGCTGTTTCATTCCATCTAGCGGCAATGCTCTGCACTGTGTGTGTTTATATATTTGCATATTTGTTCCGTCTAGCTGCAATGCTCCGTACTGTGGGTGTTTATATATTTATATATCTACATGTTATTCCATCTAGCTACATTGCTCCGCACTGTGTGTGTTTATATACTTGCATATTTATTCCACCTAGCTGCAATGCTCCGTACTGTGGGTGTTTATATATTTACATATTTATTCCATCTAGCTACAATGCTCTGCACTGTGTGTTCATATATTCATATATTATTCCATCCAGCTACAATGCTCTGCACTGTGTGTCTGTGTGTGTGTGTATATATATATATTTTATAGTAATACGTACATATGTTTATTAGCTGCTCTTGCTTGCTTGTTTTTTTTTTTTTTTTTTTTCTTGCCTTCTGATTGTTGCTCTGAGTGTTGCTATCCCTGTGCTGTTGCAATCCTGGAATTTCCCCGTTGTGGGACTAATAAAGGCTTATCTTATCTTATCTTATCTTATATGTTTGTGATGGTTTTTTCCCTTGTAATTGTGTAGCTTTTTCTCAAAGTTTTGCACCTAAGGAAATTTTTTTGACTTTAAAATTAGGGCAAAATATTTATGCTGTGGAGAATGTGGAAGGACGAGGCTGAGTTTATTTCACAAGTCAGGTTTATTCACATTCTCCAACATCATCAAAAACAGAAAAGAGAAAGAATCCCCCAACATCTGTCCCTTTTATACCCCAGGACATCAAAGCACACAGTCACATTGTCTTTTAATCCCAAGTCACAATGCGTCTTCTTCCAGGTCTTCTCACCTCCACCTAAAATCCCTGGTGGTCAGGAAATCCCTCAAGGTCATCTCTTTGCATACAAAAGGCCACATTTCACCTCCTCCTGTTATCTCCTAGGAGGTCCAGTCCTTTTGTTCCTCTGAGACGTGAAGCATATAATAAGCATACAGTAATATACATGTGAAGCATATGAAACCCACATATGTGTCCCACAATGCAAAAGAGAAAATAAAGTAACTTTCTTTCTTTCTTTCTTTCTTTCTTTAAAACCACAGGGATTCACTTAAGGCCACTTGACACCCCCCCCCCCCCCAAACGTCTAAGATGGAACAACGTAATAACAGTTTGCATGTCATAATAAAATCACTACACATCAGTCCACATGCTGCTTGGGCCTCAGTCTTCTCCCGTATTTGCTGTAAGCAGGCTTTACCACCTCTGCGGCGCCCTCCTGCTGGGGAGCTGCTGTCTGAGGATGAGAACTGTTAGTCAATCTCTGTGGGTGTTCTGGGGAATGCTCTCTAGGGGGTCTGCTGCGCCAAGGAGCCTTAGCCAACTGCACAACTTCGTCAGCCACCACAAAAGCAGGTTTGAGCCTGTTTATGCCAATCATTTCTTTTCTGCCCCCCAAATCTAGCAAAAAATGCTTATCCTGTGGATAACCCCCACAACATACTGGGACAAGCAGAGCGCTCCGCTGGAGCAATTAGCAGAACAATGAGATGTGTGTATTGCGATCAATAGGCAGCTTCTCTTTGTCTAGCTCCTTCCTGCCAGTATCCTGCTGTTATGTGTGACTCAAATGCAGATGTTCATGCTTCCTGCTCTGTACTGTGATGTTAATGTGCCATTCATGCATTGTCTGTAGTGGGGTATTTAAACTGCATATCGCTCTGTAACTCTCTCTCTCTCTCTGACTGCTCAACTGACCACACGATTGCCTGAGAGCCTGAGGGCTCGCTCTAGCCCGCACCCACAGGGCTGGGGTGAGTTCCGCGATGGCGGAATGAAATAAACTCCCTTAAAAACTCTCAGTTCGCCGCTTATTATTTCATACCGCCACACTGGTGACCCCGAGAAAGCACACGCTTTGTGCAACGCAACCTTCTGGTCTGGACATCCACGCTGGACCGGCCAAGAGACACAGAACGTCTTCTCCCTCTCACCGCTCCAACGCACCATGACCTGAACGCAGAAAAGAACACGCTGACAACGAACGCAGCACCCGGCGGTGATTCTCCAACGACAAGCGAACACAGCAGCCTGACGCAAATGGACTGCCCTCCCTTCTGCTACAGGGAGACCTCGACGCAGAGCCACCACCAGGCGAACTCTCCGGAGATCACCCACGACTGGGAAAGCGGCAGAAAGCTTCATGGTGAGATCTGCACGCCTGAGATCTGCACATCCACGTTGGGACCGGCCGCTCTCACAGCTCCTCCACACGAGAGCGCACACACCTCGTCCTCTCTCCATGACGGCGACCTCCAGGGCCGATGAGAACGCAGCGCGTGGACCTGAATGCACCATGACCGAACTACAACAACAGCCTGAACAGGGAGGACCATCGGCGCCGAAAGCGCTGATCTCCATCAAGCTCCCTGACCCTGACTCGCCTCTACAGCGGACCTGCCATGCACCGAACCCCGCATGCACACCGGGGGGTTATGAGGACAGCGCACCACGCACGGGACAATACTGGCTCCACACAGACCGCCATCGTCCTTCGCCGCTGCACACAGAACCTTCAGGGCTGCTCACACACCTGAAGCACGCACCCAGCTCGCTCACAGGATTTTGTACAGGTCTCAGCCACGGCGCACAAGGGAATTCAGCCGCCTGCTGTCCCCGAGGGCTTTAGGGTTGCGCCCGCACCTAAAGTCATCACGCCAAGTCCCTCAGCTTTTGTTTTTTCTCACAGCCGCTACGCAGCCTCGCACAACTGAGCCGCGAGACGAGTCAGAGACTAATTTTTCTTCTCACAGCTGCTGTGGACCTCCACACGTTCAACGGGACAGCCCCTCAACATCGCGGATCCACATGCAATTTTTGCGCGGCCCAGACAACTCCGCCGTCCCGGGCCGGCACTTGCTACCCCCACCCCCTCCCTGCACCTCCTCGGCACAGAGCTTTTCCCGCAGCTCGCTACCAAAACCGGACGATCGAGGCCTCAGCCCCCCGCTGAGCCCTCTGGGGGGGAGTAGTGTGGGTAACCCCCACAACATACTGGGACAAGCAGAGCGCTCAGCTGGAGCAATTAGCAGAACAATGAGATGTGTGTATTGAGATCAATAGGCAGCTTCTCTTTGTCTAGCTCCTTCCTGCCAGTATCCTGCTGTTATGTGTGACTCAAATGCAGATGTTCATGCTTCTTGCTCTGTACTGTGATGTTAATGTGCCATTCATGCATTGTCTGTAGTGGGGTATTTAAACTGCATATCGCTCTGTAACTCTCTCTCTCTCTCTCTCTGACTGCTCAACTGACCACACGATTGCCTGAGAACCTGAGGGCTCGCTCTAGCCCGCACCCACAGGGCTGGGGTGAGTTCCGTGATGGCGGAATGAAATAAACTCCCTTAAAAACTCTCAGTTCGCTGCTTATTATTTCATGCCGCCACAATTCCCTGTTTCCAGCACTCTATATGGTCCATCATAAGGTGGTCGTAACGATGGGCGATGGGCATCATGTCTGACAAAAACAAACTCCGCATTTTTTAAAGCCTTAGGCACAAAAACGCGTGGAAAACTGTGGTGAACGGGGCCAGGTAGCGTGCTCGAGTCCGTGCTACTCTGTAATCACTGAGCTGGGGCGCACTCTGGCGCCGGATTATCTGGGAGAAATTCCCCGGGCAACCGAAGTGGCTGTGTGAAAACTAGCTCAGCTGGGGAGGCTTCTAAATCCTCTTTAGGTGCAGAACGCAACCCCAATAAAACCCATGGTAGCCTGTCCACCCAATTTGCATCCGTAAGCGACGCTCTGAGGGCCGCCTTCAATGACCTGTGAAAACGTTCGCATAACCCGTTAGCCTGCGGATTGTACGCGGTCGTGTGGTGGATCGTTGCCCCCAGGCTGCGGGCCATCGCTGACCAAAGTTCGGAAACAAATTGAGGGCCTCTGTCGGACGTAATGTCCGACGGGACTCCAAAACGCGCTACCCATGCCGTTAAAAATGCGCGCGCCACCTCCTCGGCTGTAGTTGACGACAGTGGGACCACTTCCGGCCAGCGCGTGGTGCGGTCAACCATTATCAGAAGATGTGTGCACCCCTGTGAGGGCGGGAGGGGACCTACGAGGTCCACGTGAACATGATCAAACCTCTTAGCCGGAATGTGAAATGGCTCCAAGGGAGCTCTCGTGTGTCTATGTACCTTGGCTCGTTGACAAGCCATGCAGGCTGCCGCCCACTCTAACTTGTTTGCGCAAGCTCGGCCATACAAATTTCTCTCCCACCATTTTGACCGACGCGCGCACTCCTGGGTGTGCCAGAGAATGGATCGAGTCAAAAACACGGCGGCGCCACGCGGCCGGTACCACAGGACGCGGTCGCCCAGTGGAGACATCGCAGATTGGGGGGGCATACCGTCTTGCAGCACCCTGTTCTCCAGCCTTAACCCTGTTGGTCCAGACTGAAGCGCGTGCACGTCCGCGTCGCTAACCTGATCCGCGGCCATGGCTGCATAATCTATCCCTACGCGGACTGGGGCCGTGCGCACTTCTGCGTCGCTAACCCGATCCGCAGCCATGGCTGCAAAATCTACCCCTACGGGGGCTGGAGCCACCACGGCGCACGAGAGGCAGTCTGCCACTACATTAAGTTTACCCGCCATATGCTGGATATCGGTAGTAAACTCCGAGATCGCGGCCAGCTGTCTCTGCTGCCGGCCCGACCAAGGTTCTGAAATCTTGGCCATTGCGAAAGTCAGCGGCTTGTGGTCAACAAACGCGGTGAAACGGCGTCCCTCCAGCCAGAACTGGAAGTGGCGAATGGCCAAGTGGAGAGCTAACAACTCCCTGTCGAATGCGCTGTATTTTCGTTCACTATCGCGCAAGGTCCTGCTGAAAAAGGCGAGCGGTTGCCAGGCTCCGGCTACATACTGTTCCACGACCGCCCCTATGGCCACATCTGACGCGTCAGTAGTGAGCGCCATGCGGACCGTTGGGACTGGATGTGCTAACAACGCAGCGTTTGCCAGGACTGTTTTTACTTCAGAGAATGCGCGTTCTCGCTCCGGAGACCATTCGATTTTATTTGTGGGTTTTTGTTTTTTTAGTGAAGCATACAATGGTTGCATGAGCTGCACTGCGTGGGAGAGGAAACGGTTATAAAAATTCACCATTCCCAAAAACTCCTGTAACGCTTTGACCGTTTGTGGCTGGGGAAAATTTGTTACTGCGCGCACTTTGTCAGGCAGAGGAACCGCTCCTTCTGGAGAGACGCGATGTCCCAAAAAATCAATCTGCGTCACCCCGAACTGACACTTCGCTGGGTTGATTATTAACCCGTGCTCTGCCAACCTCCGGAAAACTGCCGTGAGGTGGTTTTCGTGTTCGTCTTCGGACGCGCTGGCTACCAATATGTCGTCCAGGTAGATGAACATGAAGGGGAGATCGCGCAACACCGCGTCCATCATGCGTTGGAACGTCTGCACCGCACCTTTAAGCCCAAACGGTATGCGCAAAAACTCGAATAGCCCGAACGGAGTTATTACCGCTGTTCTGGGTATGTCCTCAGCGCGCACTGGGACCTGGTGGTAACCGCGTACCAAGTCTATCTTAGAAAAAACGCGCTCCCCCGCCAAATGAACTGAAAAATCTTGGATGTGCGGGATCGGGTAGCGGTCGTGTGCTGTAGCGTTGTTCAACCTGCGGAAATCACCGCAAGGTCGCCACGAGCCATCAGCTTTCGGGACCATGTGAAGCGGTGAAGCCCATGGGCTTTTCGAACGCCTGATGATGCCCAACTTTTCAAGGTTGGCGAACTCCTCGCGCGCTATGGTCAGTTTAGCTGAATCCAAGCGCCGAGCTTTTGCAAAAACGGGCGGTCCGGTGGTAGTAATAAAATGTTCCACCCCGTGTTTAGCCACGGTTGCCGAAAATGTTGGGACCGTGAGTGCTGGGAACTGAGTGAGGAGTGTGTGTGGAACTTACCACTTGCAGCTGTGACGTTGGCTTGTGCTGTTGGCGGGGCCACTCGAGCTGTACAGGGAATAGAATAAAAAGAGAGTGCATTAACCAGGCATCTGTTAGCCAGATCAACCAACAAACCATGCAAGCACAAAAAATCAGCCCCTAACATGTTGAAATTGACTGCAGCTATGACGAAAGTCCACTCGAATGTACGGCCGTGTAGGGACAGAAGCAACGTCCTCTCACCGAAGGTCTTAATCTCCGAGCTGTTTGCTGCTGACACCCCGGGACCACTGGAAGGCGCCAGCCGGTCAACGGAGGAAGGTGTGATGAAACTCAGCTGGGAGCCTGTGTCCATGAGGAAATGCCTCCCCGAGCGCGCATCCCTCAAGTAGAGCAGCTTGTTCTCCTCTCCGAGGGCCGCAGCTGCTACCGACCCCCGGTCTTGGTGTTTCCCGAGCGCTTGAAATGGCACGGTGGTATACATTTGCGTGCCCTCTCTGCGAAGCGGCGATGGTAGAAACAAAGGACGTCGTCTGCTCCGTGTTTCCTGGCCCCTGCCGCCGCTGTCGTCGGTGAGTCTGGTACTGCAGCCTCTGGCCCCCTGCCATCTCCGGACGTTGTGCTGAGCTCTGCTGCCGCGGCCGTGGCCGTGGCCGCGCGCCGTTTATTGGCGTTGACAAGTCGCTGCGCCTCCTGGCCCAGCTCGCGGTAGTCTCGTCGGGCCAACAGTGGTGAACTGGTCAGGGTCACTCTCACCGCTGACGGTAAGGTCCTGAGGAAAAGGTGGGTGAAGATGAAGTGGTCATCATCAGAGTCTTTCAACCTCAACAGCTTCTCCATCAGGTCCGCAGGCCTGTCGCTTTCACATTCAGCCAGCGCCAGGAGCCCCTCTGCTCGCTCCTCCACCGAGGGGGTGAAGTAACGGATGAGTGCAGCCTTCAACGCGCTGTACTTGTCGCTGTCCGGCGGCTGGTTGATCAGGCTCTCCACCCGCTGGGCTGTGTGGATGTCCAGCTTTGCAACCACATGGTAGAACTTTGTGTCGTCTACCGAAATCCTCCGGAGGTCGAACTGCGCCTCGACCGCGTTAAACCAGGAGCGCGGATTGTTCTGCCAGAAGTCTGGTAGCTGAACTGTGGCTGCATTCGTTTGGCTGGCTCCTGATGAGTCTGGCTCGGGAGAATTTCTTCCAACCATGATACATCTTAGGGTCACCAGTGTGGAGAATGTGGAAGGACGAGGCTGAGTTTATTTCACAAGTCAGGTTTATTCACATTCTCCAACATCATCAAAAACAGAAAAGAGAAAGAATCCCCCAACATCTGTCCCTTTTATACCCCAGGACATCAAAGCACACAGTCACATTGTCTTTTAATCCCAAGTCACAATGCGTCTTCTTCCAGGTCTTCTCACCTCCACCTAAAATCCCTGGTGGTCAGGAAATCCCTCAAGGTCATCTCTTTGCATACAAAAGGCCACATTTCACCTCCTCCTGTTATCTCCTAGGAGGTCCAGTCCTTTTGTTCCTCTGAGACGTGAAGCATACAATAAGCATACAGTAATATACATGTGAAGCATATGAAACCCACATATGTGTCCCACAATGCAAAAGAGAAAATAAAGTAACTTTCTTTCTTTCTTTCTTTCTTTCTTTAAAACCACAGGGATTCACTTAAGGGCAAAAGTGAGATAATTCTGACCTCAGACCATTAAGTGTGATGGCTGAATGTTGCCACTTAACAAATTGGACCAAAAATGCCAGGGCCGTTTTGTTTTTTTGTTTTTTTTTTTGTCCCAGTCCAGCCCTGGCTAAGACAGCTAGTAGCAGATGTTTTTCTTTAATGGTTGCATTGTCAGTCAGCCACCGTGCACCGTTTGAATTCAAGAGAAAGAAACTGTTGTTGTTTTGGTATCAGCAAAATATTATTAGATTAGAGCTTATAGGACTTGATGGTACAACCCCTTAACATAACAGCATTGCTTCTTGCCTGGTGTCTTGAGTGGGAGAGGAGTAAATTGCTTCATTGAGGTCATCAGGTGTGCACCCCCCATCCTCAGTGTTTCCTTGATTTATGCCCACAACACCTCCAGAGGGCTCAACAGCAACAACCTGGCATCCCAGGTGTGCCCCCCTCTGCTATTACCCCTCTGGTAATCTTGCAGCCCAATTGGAGTCTTTCCTTTTGATCCACAACCAATTGCTGCTTCGCTCGGCAGCCTCAGATAGTGATTTTAGTGTTTGTAGTCATGGCAACAAACCCTCTACACCCAACCTCTACCAAGAACACCTTGGTACACCAATTAAGTTGTTCTGCCTGGGCTGCTATGTCAGCATATTTTAGGCTTTTCTGTTCGTATGCCTCTCCCACTGCAGCTTCCCAAGGAACCTTTAGTTCCAGGATGTATAGTAACTTCTGCGACGATGACCACAAGATGAGGTCTGGTCTGAGATTAGTTGTCATTATCTCTGTTGGAAAGACCAGTTTATGATCAAGGTCAACCTGCATCTTCCAGTCACAGGCTGGGTCAAGGAGGGTCGGGTTCACTCTTGCTGATGAGTTCATCACACGTTTCCTACTCTGACAAAAGGAATGTTGCTTGGTAATCCAATCACTGAGGGAGCAAGGGCATTGGTGGCAATTCTCCTTCCTTCTAAAATGACTGCCAGTGACTTCCGGATATGGCCGCCGCGTAGAAGGACGTGCTTCACTCTACTCCGCTCCTAAAAAAAAAAAAAATCGGCAAATAACTCTCTCAGTTGGAACAAAACCTATCCCAACGTTTGGGCGAGGACATGCCGATAAAGCCTAAGGCTAGGAAATCAGGTGGAGGAAAATCTGAATCGCCGAAACAGTCCAAGTAAACGGACTTTCACGTCCGTGACGAAGCAGAAAAATCCCAAAATATGGCGGAGGAAGCTAGCGGAGGAGCGGTGACTACTGGCGACGGCACAGGTGCGGTGCTCGCTGCCATTTGTTCAATGAGAGCAGACTTTTCCTCTAAATTTGATGGGATTATGGCAGCGATTGAAGGAATGAGAAAGGAATTAAGCGACTGTATGGAACGAGTTTCGCAGGTGGAGCTCCAAATTTCCAGCACTGAGGATGACGTCTCCGGCCTACAATTAAAGGTGCGCACATTGGAATTAAAAAATAAACGTCTGGAAGATAATGTTCTGGATTTAGAATCCCGGTCGAGACGGAACAACCTGAGGCTGGTGGGTCTCCCGGAGAGAACGGAGGGTCTGGATCCATGTTCCTTTTTGGAAAAGTGGATCCCAGAAGCGCTGAACAACGCGGAGCTGCAGTCATCAGTCGTCTTAGAAAGCGCCCACTGAATTGGCCCACCGAGAGATAACAAGGCATCACCGAGGGCGCTGATTATGAAGTTCCTCAGCTACAGAGACAGGATGACGATCTCCAATGCGGCGCGAGCCAAAGGAGAAATTAAATATCAGGATCAACAGGTGCGGTTCTACCCAGATTTGGCCACAGGAATCCAACAATTAAGGAAACAGTTCGACCCCGCCCGTAAAGAGCTGCGCAACCTTGGGATTCGTCATGGAGTGATTTATCCTGCAAGACTGCTGGTCATGTATAAGGGCAGAACCCACACCTTCAAGACCCCTGAGGAGGTGCAGGAGTTCATCAAGAAGATCCAAGGAGAGACTGGTGGGAGCTAAGCATGAACAAAATATAAGGTAGAATATTTAAGCATTTGCACAGGCATCTGACTGATCTGAAGCATATAGCAAGTTTACAAAATATAGATTGTATTATATATTAAAAAAAAACCCTATGATGTACAAAGTTGCTATAAAATTTAGGAGTTAAGTTGAAAAATTACAGAAAAGAGTTAATGGTACGTCATTAAAAGCAGTAGAGTTAGGGTGATTGAGAGGAGAAAGAAAGAGTGGTTTGACTGATCCTCGCGGGTGTGGAGCAGTCAATGGCTATAGTGGGAGACGGAATTTTTTTTTTGATTTTGGGGGGATTACCACGAATGTGGGAAGGGGGAATTTGTTTGTGTGTAGTTTGTAGGACGAATGTTCAACCACTCATGTTTTTGCTTCTCTGTGTGAGCATGTTTACATTGCGAGGTAATCTCAAACTCCTTATTGATCATAGACCAAAGCGTTAATCTCAATTTAACCTCATGGAATTGCAGAGGTCTACAAAATTTAAAAAAACTTAAACAACTTATGAATAAAATAAAAGACATGGGTTCAAAAATTGTGTTTTTACAAGAAACTCATCTAATAGAGGAGGATGTAAAAAGAATTAGGAGAAGATGGCAAGGAAGTGTATTCACCTCATCATTTTCATCCCGAGCTAGGGGAGTTATGACTCTCATACATAAATCAGTCCCATTTCAAGTGAAAAATGTAATTGGAGACAAATTTGGAAGATATCTAATCATTCAAGGATCTTTGTTATTAGAAAATATAAATTTGGTGAACTTACACGGTCCCAATATAGATGATCAAAATTTCTTTACTAATTTATTCCTTATTTTATCTTCACTTACAGGGCAACATATAATAGCAGGGGATTTTAATTGTACATTGAATCCCGGTATAGATAGATCAACAGGACTAGACTGTACGCACAATGGATGCAGGATGATCATTAATCATTTTATGAAAGAATTGAGATTGCTAGATATATGGAGAGAAATGAAACCACAAGTTAAAGCCTATTCTTGTTATTCTAATACCTACAAGACATTCTCACGTATTGACTATTTTTTGATCTCCACAAAATTAAGGTCCAAGATTCAAAACTGCTTCTATGATAATATTGTGATCTCTGATCATGCACCCTGCTGTCTAATATATGTAGATAAGAAATTGACAAAGGAACCAGGTAGGTGGCAATTTCAGCATAAATGGCTTCAGGATGGGGAATTTGTTAAATACATAGAAAAACAGATAGATGAGTTCTTTGATATCAATACTACACAAACATCAGCATGTATAAAGTGGGAGGCTTTCAAAGCTTTTATTAGGGGGCATATTATTAGTTATACAGGTTCAAAATCTAAGAAGACTCAAGAGGAGAGAGTCCAATTGGAACATAAAATAAAAATTCTTCAAGAAAAAGTGTATGCAGGAAGTGACCCAAAGTTAGAGAACGAATTACTGATTCTGAGAGCTGAATATGACAAAAAATCAGCGAATAGAGCTGCCTCGAGTCTTCTAAGATTGAAGCAATCTTTTTATGAACAAGGTGAAAAATCAGGAAAATTATTGGCATGGCAGATTAAACAATTAGAATTTAAAACACCAATTACCAGTATTATAAGTAACGGACAGCCAGTTGTAGATCCTTTAGAAATTAATAGTGCCTCTAGAGATTATTATGAAAAATTATATAATACAAAAAATGAAACTGACTTAACAAAACTAAATGGGTTTTTGGATGGATTATCTATACCGTGTATTCCAAATGAAAACAGGGAGATACTGGAGTCTAAAATTAGTCAAGAAGAAGTTGGGCGAGCCATTGATAATATGAAATCAGGAAAAAGTGCAGGACCAGATGGTCTTCCAGTTGACCTCTATAAAAAATTAAAGAATAAATTAATAAAACCATTTTTGGAAATGGTTTTAGAAGCATTTCAAAATAGTAATTTACCACCATACATGAATAATGCCTTAATTATACTGTTGCCAAAACCAGGTAAACCCTCTAATAAATGTGAAAGTATGAGACCAATAAGCCTATTAAATGCTGACCTTAAGATAATCTGTAAAATTTTAGCAAAACGACTACAAGAAATATTACCAAATATTATTAACCGAGATCAGAATGGCTTTATAAAGGGAAGACAAGGCTTCCATAATGTAAGAAGACTATTTAATATTATCTATTCTAATAAAGAAGCACCGGATACAGCTCTCCTATCATTGGACGCCGAAAAGGCCTTTGATAGGGTCGAATGGCCCTTTCTTTTTGAAGTTTTACAAAGGTTTGAAATTGGAAATAATTTCATAAAATGGGTTCTGTTAATATACAATAATGCTACAGCAGAAATCCTAACAAACAGCAATATTTCAAAATCAATAAATATCAATAGAGGATGTCGACAAGGCTGCCCACTTTCACCTTTACTGTTTACTATGGCAATTGAACCTTTAGCGATGGCAGTACGTTTACATCCACAAATATATGGAATTAAAGTTGGACCAACAGAACATAAAATCTCCCTGTATGCCGATGACATAATTTTGTTTATGTCAAATCTTAAAAAATCAATTCCGACCTTGTTGAATTTAATAAAGAATTTTGGGGAAATATCAGGATATAAAATAAATAAAACTAAATCTTCAATATTAATGCTAAATGAGACCCAGAGAAATCACCCAGCTCCTGAGGTAAATCAATTCAATGTTGTAAATCAGTTTAAATATTTAGGAATTCAAATTGTGCCTAAGCTATAAGTAGTCGCCAGTACCAACTATGAAGCCTTAATGACAGACATTAATGAGTAACTTCAGAGATGGATGTCACTACCAATGTCGATGATCGGGAGAATCAATATACTTAAAAGTAATATTTTACCCAAAATACTTTATTTATTTCAATACATTCTTTTACCACCACCTTCAGATCTATTCTCAAGAATTAAAAAAAAGTTAGTGGAATTTATATGGAACAATAGGAAGGCTAGATTATGTTTGTCCTTACTATATTTACCATTTGATCGTGGAGGTCTGAAATGCCCATACTTTATGTTGTATTACTGGTCAGCACAACTGAGGTCTATGACATATTATTTTTCATCAAATGATCTTCCTCATTGGACTGAAATGGAATCATACAATTTACCTTTACCTCTTCCCATATTCATATACTCAGACTCGGCAAAAAAATTACAGAAACAAGTTAAAAATCCAATTGTAAAGCACATGATCAAAATATGGTGTGAAACCACAAAATATTTAAAAGAACCACACTTACTGTCACAATTTAGCCCAATATGGGGTAATCAATATTTTAAACCAGGGAGAGCAGATGCTGTATTTAAAGTATGGAATTTAAAAGGGATTCAAAAGATTCAAGACTTATATCTGTCATGTTCAGATAACAATGTCTTTTGAAGAACTGAGGATCAAATTTAATCTTAATAGAACACATTTTTTTAAAAATATCTTCAGCTTAGGAACTTTATTCGATCAAATCAAAATAATGCTCTCATCCGACCTACTTATTCATCCTTGGAAAAAATTTTGACGAAAGATAGTAAGAGAAAGGGTATTATTTCAGAGTTTTATAACTCACTGACATTATTCTCAAGTGAAAACTCACAGAAAAGATTGAATTATTGGAAAGAAGACCTGCAAACTGAAATTTCAGAGGAACAATGGGAATTGGCTTGTACAGAAGCTCAAACCAAATCAATAAATGTACGTCTTAAATTGATACATTTTAAATGGTTAATGCGGATGTATGTTACACCGGTGGAGTTAAATAGATATAACAAAAACATACCAGATACGTGCACAAAATGTATGGAAAGTAAAGGAACCCTATTTCATTGTTTATGGGAATGTAGAAAAATTAGAATGTTTTGGGAAGAGGTGAGGGTAACAATTGAAAAAATAATTTCAAAACAAATCATATTGAATCCTAAATTGTTTTTGTTGGGTCTGTATCCAGAAAAGCATAGCTTTAATAAGCGTGAAAGAGCATTCAAAGACCTCAGTTTGCTTAACGCCAAAAAATGTATTGCACTACTGTGGAAAAAGACTCAGAGACCAGATGTGACTCAGTGGTTAAGACAGATGTTAACAAACCTTCCACTAGAAAGAATAACATACATAATGAAATCAAAGGAAATTGTGTTTGTGTAGAAGAGCTTGGAAGAACGAGGCGGTATGATATATAAACCAAAGTTTATTATCAGCTCTTCTAACAAGTCTCATCTAAGTGCAGAAGCAGCAGAAGGAAAAAGAGACCGAATACCTTCGGCTCTCTGACTTTATACTTGCACATAACAAAAGACATGCATATCAAAGGCTGACATCCCTCATTATCTTAATCCCCCCATTGTCTTGGTACTTCCTCTCTTCGCCCTGGGGGGGGGGGGTGAGGGTAGCTCCTCCGGTCTCCACCGCAGTGTCTGGGAACGTCTTTGTTCTTCACTGGCGGTTGAGAGTCTCTGTCCTTTCTGAGGTGTGAAGTCGCTTTACATATGTAATCACCAAACATTCTCACATGCTTCAACATATGTAGGTTATGGAATATATGATTAATATAGCCCACAGCCCCCCCCAAACGACTAAGAAAGGACAACAGAAAAATTCACAGTCTAAGATAATTACTATGACATACTAACTGTTACACCTCTTGCCACAGAAGAAACTTTCCAGCAGCCATGCTCCTAAGAGAGTTCAGTGGTAATCATAACAGCATAGTAAAATCATAAGTCAGTCCTAAACTGTTACAGCACAATTAAGCCCCATTTCCACCAGTATCGCCTGGGCTTTACTTTTTTTTACTTGTTTCGGTTTTTCGCCATTTCCACCCAAGTCCTCACGGTTTAACCGTTACGATTTTCGTGCCTGTTCAGAGGCAGGGTACAGGCGAGCGAAAAGCGAGGTGTGAATTGACGTCAATCGACTGCTAAACGCTGATTGGTCAGGGCGTAACGTCACCAAACGCGTCCGTTTGTTTTCTGTTGAAGCTACACGTCCGCCATTTGTAATTTCAGCGAGTAACCGCGGTGACTGGATTCAAAATTGTGTTCTCATATAACGATGTCCACGCGCAAGTTTATTCCATGAACAAACGAGGAGGTGCGGACTTTTCTGTCCCTCGTAGCCGATGACTACATCCAGAGCGAGTTGGTGGGGCAACTCGTAATGAAAAAATGTACCAGGAAGTGTCCGGCCTGCTATTATGGCAGAGAATTTGGACTCGACACGGCCACGCAATTGGAAAACGGTGACGGTGAGTGTTGTTTTGTTATTGTCCGTCTTCTTGCCTTTCGGTCAAAAGCGCACTTTATTTAAGCAATAAAGAAAGTTGTTTGATTGTGGGTAATTGTGGTGATGGCTAGCCCGCTAATAGCTAGCTACCTCTGTACCTTGCTGCTACCTCGCATCAAGCTGCTGAATCACGCTTTTATTTCAGTATTCACGTGAACAAAACGCTGACGTAAGCTTATTGTATTCTGGTTAAAAAGTTTTGTGTTTGCGGTACATGTTGCACTTTGTTTGTGAGCTTTATTGTGTGTTTTTTCCTTCTATACACAGTTTTCAAATCCCTTGGGGTCCGCCTCACTGGACTGCCCCGGCATCTCCCAGTCAAGTGCTGGTAAGGCACAACAAACTGAAAATTACCACCCGGTTGTTTTTGTATGTGATTGTTATTTTCTATAGACGCATAATAAGGAATTTAAAATGTCTTTCTACGTTTATAAAAATACTAGATTCAGGAGTGTTCATAGCCACAGTGGCCCAGTGTTATAGGTGTGTTGATGGTGGAAATACTGTTGTATTTTCACAAAAAAAAGGAGCACATGTACCGACTTCAAATCAAAATGCTTGCTTGAAATTCTTCAAGTCAGCTAACACTATTAACCCATTCTGATTTATGAGGCCACAGTACAAAGAAATTCTTTTAAAAATAACCCATTAAATCAAAATACTTTTTACAATTAATCCTTTTTGAAATGAAGGGGGGCCTAACCACATCACCACAGAAGTTGCTTATAGTCCACTCTACTGAGGGGCAACAACATGACAGTTGAGCTTAAATACAGCAACGAAGCATCCCACCACAGGCTTTCAACAGTTTAATTCCATAATATTTTTTCTGACATGTTTTGATCCGGTGTTATCTAAATACAATGACTTCTGTCTTTCATATAGGCAAGCTGAAAAGGTCCAGCAACATTGCAGACCTTGCATCACTGATGGCCCAGAATCATGCTGAGGAGATGCGGATCCATGAAAGGATGCTCGAACAGCGCGAAAGACACCTGCAGTTAGCCGCATTAAGAAGGGATGAGCTGACAGAGACGGCTTCCTTCCACGGAGCCTTCCTAAACCATTTTGGCAGTCTGGTCGAAGTACTGAAAGCTCCCCATTTGTTAACATGTTTTGGGAATATTTGTAATGTAATAAAATGTTAGTCTTTTGGATAAAAGTGTGGTTTGTATATTATAACACTGGATGATAAAGGCGAATAATTACATACACATTCCATTGCCTCATATGACCCTAATCCTGCTGTTCAGCCATAAAGGTGTCAAGACTTTTAATGGTAATGTAATTGTTATTGTTAAATTTAATAAATATTACCACTGCTGTATCCATTGCTCTACATTGGGTACAGTTTTTAAGTAAAATTGTAAGCAGTTGCACAGGTGTAATTTACATTCAGCAGTAGACACTGATAAAGGTAAAAGTCGAATTAGGTAAAAGGTAAGTACATGTGAATTGAATGTTGTATTGGCATTCCAAATTCTGAGAATTCCAATAAATTATAAGCAGTCTAGTATAATATAAAGCGAAAATACCCATACATGTAAACCCAAATATAACATTTTCGATGTTGTAAACGTTGACATGTATATGATAAACCTATGCTATTGTGATTCAATAGATCCATAGTGATCTTTGGTTTGAAAAAGAAAATTATAATTTGGTGTTGGGCAGTGTGACAATGTCAGTGTATTTAGTAGGATTAAAAAAAGTTTCATCATAAAATTTCTAGGTTCATTGGCAATTCCATCAAACCAAAAGTGAGTTGTGTAGCTGCAGCATTTTTTTTTTTTGGAGTCATTTCTACGTTGTTTTAGTGTGTAATTAGCCACCACTGAACAGATAACCCTTATAAATAACAACAGATGGGAAAAATGATACACAATGGGCCTAGATTTGGATTGGCTTTTTTATAATATCAATTATTTAGTAAGTTAAAGTTAACTGGAAGTATAACAAGTTTCCACATATAATTCCAAGGTCAATTGGCAATTCCATCAAATCAAAAGTGAGTTGTGTAGCTGCAGCATTTTTTTTTTTTTTGGAGTCATTTCTACGTTGTTTTAGTGTGTAATTAGCCACCACTGAACAGATAACCCTTATAAATAACAATAGATTGTACAATGATACTCAAATGATACACAATACAAAAAATGGGCCTAGATTTGGATTGGCTTTTTTTATAATATTTTTAATTATTTTGTAAGTTAAAGTTAACTGGAAGTATAACAAGTTTCCACATATAATTCCAAGGTCAATTGGCAATTCCATCAAACCAAAAGTGCGTTCAGTCTAGCTGCTGCTTTTTTTGGGAAGTCAGTTTATCATCAGTGTAACATTATTACACAATACACAAAATGGGTCTAGATTTGGATTGGCTTTTTTATAATATTATAAATTATTTGGTAAGTTAAAGGGGTTTAGGATTAAGCTTCTGCATTATTTTAAATTACCCCGGTGTTTCAGCATTTAATTAACCGTCTGTTAACATTTAACCGTTTTGAACAACAGAGGCGACGTAGTTTAAAAGTGCACAACATTTTATTTAAAAAACACGTTTGACATATGTATGCACATGAACACTGAACAAATGAAATGATCTCTGTTTCATATGCAGCTGCTTCAGATTCCTCCTGGGCAACCGCTATTCTCCTCTCCTGCTCCAACGTGTGTTGTCTCAATCCACGTCGTCTTCTCCTGTAAAATTCTCTTGTCTCGTTAAAGATATTCATTGTGGAAATCCTCCGCTCGTAATCCGCTATTTTTATCTGTGTTGTTGAGGAGTCAGTCTCGTCCTTTATACGTCAGCAGTGTAGCGCCACCTCGATCCCGCCCACCCCAGCAATACTCGGCTTTCCGCGGTTGTGATGGAGGCGCAGCCGCGGGAGAAACAAGTAGTAAAGAAAAGAAAAGAGTAGCGCAGAACTATATAGTGGAAATGTGGCTTTAGTGAACAACTGTGGAGTAGTTTGCATCAGTCCCTGTGCTGTCTGGGTTTTAATCTTCTCCCAAAACGGCTGTGGGTTCGTTTAGGCGTCCTGCTGGGACCTTCTTGTAAGGAATCTGCAGCGTGGGAAGGAGAGTGGTTAATTGTTCCCTGCAGGGGGGCTGAGTCTTTTCTCTTGGGGGGTCTACCCCGCCGAGGTGCTCTCGCCAACTGTGCAGGCTCGTCTTTCAACAAGAAGGCAGGTTTAAGTCTGTCAATGCTGTTTCTTTTCTATCCCCAAAATCAAGCACAAAGTGTTTATCACCAGGTTCCAGCACTCTGAATGGCCCATCGTATGCAGGGCGGAAAGTTGGTTTTAAAGCTTCATGTCTAACAAAAACGAATTCAGCGTTCTTTAAAGCTTGAGGGACAAAAACCCGTGGAAAGGAGTGATGAGCTGGACCGGGGAGAGAGTCCGGTCCGTTGCTGCCTAAAAACCTTGGGACTGGAAGATGCCCTGGCTTTGGGTTCTCTGGTAAAAATTCACCTGGGAGCCTGAGAGGTTGTGCAAAAACTAATTCTGCCAGAGAGGCGTCTAGATCCTCTTTAGGCGCAGCACGCAACCCCAATAAAACCCAGGGAAGTTTATTTACCCAATTTGTATCCGTTAGTGAGGCTCTGAGGGCGGCTTTTAAAGACCTGTGAAAACGCTCGCATAACCCATTAGCCTGAGGGTGATAAGCGGTGGTGCGATGAATTGTTGCCCCTAAACTGCTGGACATGGCTGACCAAAGCTCTGAGACAAATTGAGGTCCTCTATCGGACGTGATGTCCAATGGGACGCCGAAACGTGCCACCCAGTTTGTCAAAAAAACGCGAGCGACTTCCTCTGCTGTAGTTGACGCTAGAGGGACTGCCTCTGGCCAGCGTGTGGTGCGGTCTATCATTGTTAACAGATGTGTGAAACCTTGGGAGGAAGGTAGTGGCTCCACGAGGTCGACATGAACGTGGTCGAACCTTCTAGCCGGGATCGGAAAAGGCTCCAGAGGGGCTTTTGTGTGTTTGTGTATTTTGGCGTGCTGACAAGAAATGCAAGTTTTTGCCCATTCTTTTACGTTTTTGCGCAGGCCTGGCCACACAAACTTTTCGGCGACCATTTTAACCGAGGCGCGCACACCTGGGTGCGCGAGGGAGTGAATTGAGTCGAAAATACGGCGGCGCCATGTGGCTGGGACTAACGGGCGAGGTCGGCCAGTTGAAATATCGCATATTAGGGGGGGCACGCCGTCGCGTAAACCCTTTTCCTCCAGCCTTAACCCTGTTGGTCCAGACAGGAGTGTGCGCACGTCCGCGTCACTGCTTTGTTCCTCTGCCATGGCTGCATAATCTATCCCTGTATGGATAGGTGCTGCGTATGTGTCCGCGCTAAGATAAGATAAGATAAGATAAGATAAGCCTTTATTAGTCCCACAACGGGGAAATTCCAGGATTGCAACAGCACAGGGATAGCAACACTCAGAGCAACAATCAGAAGGCAAGAAAAAAAACAAGCAAGCAAGAGCAGCTAATAAACATATGTACGTATTACTATAAAATATATATATATACACACACACACAGACACACAGTGCAGAGCATTGTAGCTGGATGGAATAAATATATGAATATATGAACACAGTGCAGAGCATTGTAGCTAGATGGAATAAATATGTAAATATATAAACACCCACAGTACGGAGCATTGCAGCTAGGTGGAATAAATATGCAAGTATATAAACACACACAGTGCGGAGCAATGTAGCTAGATGGAATAATATGTAGATATATAAATATATAAACACACCCAGTGCTGAGCATTGTAGCTAGATGGAATAAATATGCAAATATATAAACACACACAGTGCAGAGCATTGTTGCTAGATGGAATGAAACAGCATAACTGTCTACTTAGTTATCCTACATGGTATGATTATGTGCCCATACATATTCTCACCCTCCATAGCGACCGGTATGTTCCTAGTTGTATGCCGGAGGGGACCATTGTGTAAGTCTATTGCATCTTTTGCATTCAAAAAACTATTAGTTTGTTTGTTTGTTACGTCTTTTTGCTATCTCTGCGAGCAGCCCTGCTTAGGTTGTACAGTCTGACAGCCGTTGGTAGGAAGGACCTACGAAACCTCTCGGTTGTGCACCTGGGATGATGTAGTCTGCTGCTAAATGAGCTCCTCAGTGCATCCAGTATGTCCTGCATAGGGTGGAACTCGGACTCCAGCAGAGATGACAGTTTAGCCACCGTCCTTCTCTCTCCTATCTCCTCCATCGGATCAAGGCGCTGCCCCAGGACAGAGCTAGCTTTCTTAATCAGTTTGTTCAGTCTCTTCCTATCGGCTGCAGTAATGCCACTGCCCCAGCAGACCACTCCAAAAGTGATGGCTGATGCCACCACCGTGTCATAGAATGACTTCAGCAGCGCCCCTTGTACACCAAAAGACCTGAGTCTCCTCAGCAGGAACAGCCTGCGCTGTCCCTTCTTGTAGAGTGCATCAGTATTGTGTGACCAGTCTAGTTTATTGTTCAGATGAATACCCAGGTACTTATAGGATGTCACCATCTCAATGTCTGTTCCCTGTATATTTACTGGTACTGTGAGGGGCTGCCCATGCCTGCGGCAGTCCACCACCAGCTCCTTAGTTTTCCTCGCGTTGATCTGGAGGCAGTTCCGATGGCACCAGTCCACGAAGTCCTGGATAAGCCCTCTGTACTCAGCTTCATCTCCATTGGAGATGAGGCCAACGATCGCAGAGTCATCAGAGAACTTCTGTAGATGGCAGTGTGTTGTGTTGTGTGAGAAGTCCGCAGTATAAAGAGTGAACAGGAAGGGAGCCAGCACCGTTCCCTGGGGGGCCCCCGTGCTACTGATGATCGTGTCGGAAACACAGTCCCGGGTTCTCACAAACTGAGGCCGGTTCGTGAGGTAGTCCAGGATCCATGATGACAGGTGCTGGTCCACCCCTGCGCGCAGCAGCTTGTCCTTCAGGATCATCGGTTGGATGGTGTTGAAAGCACTGGAGAAGTCAAAGAACATGATCCTCACCATATTCCCGGGCTTCTCCAGGTGGGACAGAGAACGGTGAAGGAGGAAGATCACCGCATCCTCCACCCCAATGCCATGCTGGTAGGCGAACTGGAGTGGATCCATCGCTGGTTCCACCAGGGGGCGGAGGTGAGCAGTGAAAAGTTAGTGAAAAGTTCTACGGCTGAGGTAGTATAACCTGTCTCCTCGCGCTCTGGTGATGTCACAGCGCGAGAGAAGCAGTCTGCTACCACGTTAAGTTTGCCTGCCACATGTCGAATGTCTGTGGTGAACTCTGAAATCGCAGCCAGCTGTCTTTGTTGCCTGCCTGACCATGGTTCTGAAATTTTAGCCATAGCAAAGGTGAGCGGTTTGTGGTCTACAAAAGCCGTGAAACTCCGCCCTTCTAACCAGAACTGGAAGTGGCAGATGGATAAATGAAGCGCTAGCAGTTCCCTGTCAAAAGTGCTGTACTTACGCTCAGTTTGGTTTAGCGATTTGCTGAAGAATGCTAAAGGTTGCCAGATCCCGCTGACATGTTGTTCTACAACTGCCCCTATAGCTAGGTCCGAAGTGTCTGTGGTTAGTGCAATGCGGGCCGAGGGATCGAGGTGAACTAACAATGTGGCGTTAGCTAGGGCGCTCTTTACTTCCGCGAAGGCGCGTTCGCGCTCCGGGGTCCATTCGACCGCGTTGGAAGCTTTCTTTTTTCTGAGTGCGTCATATAGGGGCTGCATGAGCTGAGCTGCGTGGGGGAGGAAACGGTTGTAAAAATTAACCATTCCTAAAAATTCTTGCAGCGATTTGACCGTTTGTGGCCGTGGGAAACTTTTTATCGCGTGAACTTTGTCTGGAAGTGGAACTGCCCCTTTCGGAGAGACTTTGTGTCCTAAAAAATCAATTTGTGACACGCCGAATTTGCATTTGGCTGGATTGATTATTAACCCGTGCTCTTCTAGTCTCTGAAAAACCGTAGTGAGGTGCTGCTCGTGTTCTTCCTCAGATGAGCTGGCTACCAGCATGTCGTCGAGGTAGACGAAAACAAAAGGAAGGTCGCGTAATACCGCGTCCATCATCCGCTGAAAAGTTTGAGCAGCGCCTTTGAGGCCGAAAGGCATTCGCAGAAATTCAAAAAGGCCGAAAGGGGTTATTACAGCTGTTTTAGGAATGTCCTCTGCTCGAACTGGGACTTGATGATATCCGCGGACCAGGTCTATTTTTGAAAAAATACGCGCACCCGCCAGATGCAGTGAAAAATCCTGAATGTGAGGAATTGGGTAGCGGTCATGCGTTGTCGCATTGTTTAATCTGCGGTAATCCCCGCACGGTCTCCAAGAACCGTCGGGTTTTGGAACCATGTGAAGTGGTGAGGCCCAAGGGCTCTTCGAGCGTCTAACAATGCCTAATTTTTCAAGGGTAGTAAACTCGTCCCGAGCTATGGTGAGCTTGGCTGCGTCTAAGCGGCGAGCTTGGGCAAATACGGGTGGGCCCGTTGTGGGAATAAAGTGTTCAACCCCGTGTTTAGCCACAGTGGCTGAGAATTTGGGAATTGTGAGTGCTGGAAATTGGGTGAGGAGTTGCTCAAACTTACCTCCTGCCGTGGTGACGCTAGCCTGCACAGGTGGTGGAGAAACTCGGGCTGAGCAGGGAATAGAAGCAAAGGACAGTGCATTAACCAAGCGTCTATTCGCTAGATCCACTAATAACCCATGTGCACACAAAAAATCTGCGCCCAACAAGTTAAAACTCACCGCCGCTACAACAAATGTCCATCTGTAGTTGCGGCCGTGGATGTGGAGGTGCAGGGTTTTTTCGCCAAAAGTGTCAATGTTGGAGCCGTTGGCTGCTACCGATCCGTTGCCCCGGGTGCCCATGGCTCGATCCGCTTGGGAGGGCATGACAAAACTTAGTTGAGCTCCTGCGTCAATAAGGAACTGCTTGCCGGTGTGTCCGTCCGTCACGTATAACAGCTTACTTTTCTCGCCGAGAACCGCTGCCGTTAACGGCTCTCGGCTTTGGCGTTTAAATTTGCAGGGGGGAACACATTTGTGAGCCTTCTCGGCAAAGCGGTGGTGGTAATAACAAACATCGCTCCGTCTGTTACGTTTTGGCCGTGTCGCTGTCACCGCGGGCTGATCTGCTCCGTGGGTTGAGGCTCGTCGTGGCTCTGGGCATCAGCGTTGAGGTCTGCGGATGCTGCTGTGGGTGTCTGTTCCCTGCAGGCGTTGACGAGTCGTTGAGCTTCGTTGGCCAGCACGCGGAAGTCTTGCTGGGTGTTGCATCGCATGTTGGCGAGCGTCCCTCTCATGTGTGGCGGCAGCGTGCTGAGGAATACACGGGGCAGCACGGTGGTGCAGTGGTTAGCACTGTTGCCTTACAGTTAGAAGGTTCCTGGTTCAAATCCCCAGGTTGGCAGGGGTTGGAACCTTTCTGTGTGGAGTTTGCATGTTCTCCCTGTGCTGCGTGGGTTTACTCCGGGGGCTCCGGTTTCCTCCCACAATCCAAAGACATGCATGTTAGGTTAATTGGCTGTTCTAAATTGTCCCTAGATATCTGTTTCCTATAGGCCCTTAGAATAGAGGGGTTAGTATTAGTGAAAGCGCTTTGAGTGGTCTTTGTGACTAGAAAAGCGCTATATAAGTGCAGGTTAGTTAGTTAGTTAGTTAGAATACGAATTGGAAGAGGAAGTTGTCATTGTCCTCCTCTTTAAGCTGCAGCAAGTCCTCCATGAGGGCTTTAGGTCTGCATCCTCTGTGACCGTAGACCGCCAGGATCCTCTCGGCTCTCTCTTCGGCTGAGGGGACGTAATTTGCCACGATGGTTGCTTTCAGTATTTCATATTTGTCTTGGGCCGGCGGCCGCCGGATTATGCTCCGTACACACCTCGAAGTGGCGGCGTCGAGTTTGGCGACGATGTGATAGAACTTCGTATCGTCGGCCGTGATGCCCGCCAGTGTAAACTGGGCTTCAGCTTGTTGAAACCACGAGGCGGGGTCTTCCTGCCAGAAGTCCGGCAGCTTGACAGCGACGGCATTTGTGTAGACCATCACTGCTGTGTCCGCAGGGTGAGAATGCCTTGCCTCGGCTCTCTCAGCGGCGCTGGTGCTCGGTTGAGCCCTCTCTATCACTTCTGCCGGGGGGGAACGTCGTCCATCTGTTCCCCTGTCTGCGTGGGCGCCGGCGTCTGCCTGGGTCGCCACAGATGAGTCGATTGCGGGGGAACGCCTCAGGTCCATACTCGCGTCAGGGGTCACCAGTGTAGAAGAGCTTGGAAGAACGAGGCGGTATGATATATAAACCAAAGTTTATTATCAGCTCTTCTAACAAGTCTCATCTAAGTGCAGAAGCAGCAGAAGGAAAAAGAGACCGAATACCTCCGGCTCTCTGACTTTATACTTGCACATAACAAAAGACATGCATATCAAAGGCTGACATCCCTCATTATCTTAAATCCCCCATTGTCTTGGTACTTCCTCTCTTTGCCCTGGGGGGGGGGGGGGGGGTGAGGGTAGCTCCTCCGGTCTCCACCGCAGTGTCTAGGAACGTCTTTGTTCTTCACTGGCGGTTGAGAGTCTCTGTCCTTTCTGAGGTGTGAAGTCGCTTTACATATGTAATCACCAAACATTCTCACATGCTTCAACATATGTAGGTTATGGAATATATGATTAATATAGCCCACATTTGAGAATATATGGAGACCTTTCATTGATTATGTAAAGAATTTAAACATAACTTTTGAAGAAGAAGGTGAATGATGTGTGTGGACCTTGTAAATTCCAAACTGGTGAATGTATAATATGTATACTTATGTAATGGATTGCCTAGACTAAACAGAGGAGCATTGTTGAAGACCTGTCTTTGTTAGTGGTTGTTGGTGTTTTTTAGTACAATTTTTATTTTTTATTTTTTTATTTTTTTTAATTACTTTAGTGTTAGTGTTTGATTGTTTGTGTTGTGTTTGTAAAAAAGGTTCAATAAAAAATATTGTGGAAAAAAAAATGACTGCCAGTTGTCGCAAGACCTGGTTGTGCCTCCAAGTGTAGCGGCCTTGGAACAGGCTGGTTTTGCAGGCAGTCAGGATGTGCTTCAGAGTTGCTGAACTTTGGCATAGGGCGCATGTAGGATCTTCTCCCACCCACTGCTGTAGGTTTTGGGGTGTAGGAAGAACATCATAGGTAGCTCTTATGATGAAACTGATTCTGCTTCCTTTCATTTCCCAGAAATCCTTCCAGGTAAGCTTGCGATGTTCTAGGTTTTCCCTATTAGTCCAAACTGTCACTTTTTATGTACAGTGCATCCAGAAAGTATTCACAGCGCTTCACTTTTTCCACATTTTGTTATGTTACAGCCTTATTCCAAAAGGGATTAAATTCACTTTTTTTCTCAAAATTCTACACACAATACCCCATAATGACAATATGAAAAATGTTTTTTTGAGATTTTTGCAAAATTATTAAAAATAATAAACTAAGAAATCACATGTACATAAGTATTCACAGCCTTTGCTCAATACTTTGTTGATGCACCTTTGGCAACAATTACAGCCTCAAGTCTTTTTGAATATGATGCCACACGCTTGGCACACCTATCTATGGGCAGTTTCACCCATTACACTTTGCAGCATCTCTCAAGCTCCATCAGGTTGGATGGGAAGCGTCGGTGCACAGCCATTTTCAGATCTCTACAGAGATGTTCAATTGGATTCGTCTGGGCTCTGGCTGGGCCACTCAAGGACATTCACAGAGTTGTCCTGAAGGCACTCCTTTGATATCTTGCCTGTGTGCTTAGGGCCCTTGTCCTGCTGAAAGATGAACCATCGCCCCAGTCTGAGGTCAAGAGCGCTCTGGAGCAGGTTTTCATCCAGGGTGTCTCTGGGTGTCCCAGCAGCAGTCTCCCAGTTCCTGCTGCTGAAAAAATCCCCACAACATGATGCTGCCACCACCATTGGTCTGGTTATGAGCGGTGCCCGGTTTCCTCCAAACATGACGTCTGGCATTCACGCCAAACAGTTCAATCTTTGTCTCATCAGACCAGAGAATTTTGTTTCTCATGGTCTGAGAGTCCTTCAGGTGCCTTTTGGCAAACTCCAGGCAGGATGCCATGTGCCTTTTACTAAGGACTGGCTTCCATCTGGCCACTCTACCATACAGGCCTGATTGGTGGATTGCTGCAGAGATGGTTGTCCTTCTGGAAGGTTCTCCTCTCTCCAGAGGGGAATGCTGGAGCTCTGACAGAATAACCATCGGGTTCTTGGTCACCTACCTGACTAAGGCCCTTCTCCCCCGATTGCTCAGTTTAGATGGCCAGCCAGCTCTAGGAAGAGTCCTGGTGGTTCCAAACTTCTTCCATTTATGGATGATGGAGGCCACTGTGCTCATTCCAACCTTCAAAGCAGCATAAATTTTTTCTGTACCCTTCCCCAGATTTGTGCCTTGAGACAATCCTGTCTCGGAGGTCTACAATCAATTCCTTTGACTTCATGCTTGGTTCAATTGTGGGACCCTATATAGACAGGTGTGTGCCTTTCCAAATCATGTCCAATCAACTAAATTTACCACAGGTGGACTACAATTAAGCTGTAGAAACATCTCAAGGATGATCAGTGAAAACAGGATGCACCTGAGCTCAATTCTGAGCTTCATGGCAAAGGCTGTGAATGTCTTACAGAAGCTCAAACCAAATCAATAAATGTACGTCTTAAATTGATATATTTTAAATGGTTAATGCGGATGTATGTTACACCGGTGGAGTTAAATAGATATAACAAAAACATACCAGATACGTGCACAAAATGTATGGAAAGTAAAGGAGCCCTATTTCATTGTTTATGAGAATGTAGAAAAATTAGAATGTTTTGGGAAGAGGTGAGGGTAACAATTGAAAAAATAATTTCAAAACAATTCACATTGAACCCTAAACTGTTTTTGATGGGTCTGTATCCAGAAAAACATAACTTTAATAAGAGTGAAAGAGCATTCATAGACCTCGGTTTGCTTCATGCCAAAAAATGTATTGCACTACTGTGGAAAAAGACTCATAGACCAGATGTGACTCAGTGGTTAAGACAGATGTTAACAAACCTTCCACTAGAAAAAATAACATACATACTGAAATCAAAGGAAAATGTGTTTGAGAATATATGGAGACCTTTCATTGATTATGTAAAGAAATTAAACATAACTTCTGAAGAAGAAGGTGAATGATATGTGTGGACCTTGCAAATTCCAAACTGGTGAATGTATATTATGTATACTTATGTAATAGATTACCTAGACTAAACAGAGGAGCATTGTTGTTGATTTGCTTTTGTTAATGGTTGTTGTTTTTAGTAATTTTTTTGTTGTTGTTAGTGTTTTTGTTTTTGTTTTTTTTAATTTTTAAATTACTTTAGTGTTAGTGTTTGACTGTCTGTGCCATGTGTGTAAAAACAAAAAAAAAGGTTCAATAAAAAATATTGTGGAAAAAAAAAAAAGGTCTCAACACGAGTCTGGTTTCTGCACCTGTTAAAGGAGAGACATATGTGTGTGTGCATGTGTATGACAGGGCATGCAAAATAAGTGTGTGCATGTGAGTGGTTTGCCAGGAAACATACGAAGAGGGTGGCTGGTCATAGCAACCTCCCCCCCTTCCCCCGGAAACCCCAAGCAAGTAGGACAACGCCACCAACCCCCAAAAAGCACAAATGTCCCGAGGCCAACAAGCCCCAGGAAAGCCAGGCATCTGCCCCAGGAGGGACGGCCGAAGGAGGCCGGGTCACCAAGCAGCCAGTGTGGTGGAACCGGTCCAGGGACCCTGGATATATTGTAACGTTGGGGCTGTGGGGCGGGGATTCTCCTGGCATGCTTTACGCTGCGGAGGATTCAAATACTGTTATCCATGTATTCTAAGTGTTATTGCTGTGCCATTATAACTGTGTTATAAGACCAGTTGCGATAGCGTTGTTTTCCCTGTATATGATAGAGCATGTGTCACCTCATGAGTGAGATGAGGATCTGTGTGAAAGACCTCCCCTCCGTTCTGTGTAGTGAGTGAAGAATAAAACCTGTTGCGTTACAATCCTCTCTCATTATTTGTGTGAACTCCATGAAACGTCACTATATATAACTTATTTAGCTTCATTTACGCAAGCACACATGTGGATCATCATCAGCGTGTGTGACATGACAGTCATGATAAACTTACACATACCGTAAAACATTTGAGACTTTTGATGTGTGGATGTACAAAACAATCCTGTGTCGCTTTATCGTTTTAGCATTTTATTATCTTATTTTATAGAATTGCATAGATTACATAATTGACCTCTCCCTTGCTGCCATTGATTGTAATTTTAAAAAAAATTCAGTCTGTGGAGATGCATATTATGGGGGAATCTGCAGACAGCGTCTCAGTCAGGAGGCAGTGATTAAACATAAGAGAATAATAGGCAATGACGTCCTGGGGAGTTGGCAGGAAGAGGGAGCTGGGGGTTGAAGTGAAATGTATTGTGGAGCTGGATATCATGCAGTGTGATGTGAAATGTCATGCAGATGTGAGATGATCTGTGGAGCTTATAAGGAGAAACCTGGTTTGGCTGATTCATTGCTTTTCTGTGTATAAATGTTGAGAGTGTTAATAAATTTTGTCTGCTCGTAAACTGGCTTCCTCATTTCCCACACTCTCCACACTGGTGACCCTAGACGTATTATGGAACATGAAGCAAGAACCCCGGAGTCGGCCCGGACGGGAAGCCCCAGCGACGCGGCAAACATCCCACAGACGGCCCGGACGGGAACCCCCAGCAACGCGTGCGCTGTTGCAGTCAAGCTACCAGACTTTTGGCAGCACAACCCGCGCTCTTGGTTCCACCACACCGAGGCCCAGTTCGCCCTCCGGGGAATAACGGCAGACGACACCAAGTTTTTCCATGTGGTTGCAGCGCTGGACGTTTGCACAGCTCAGCAGGTAGCGAGCCTGCTCAACCAGCCCCCAGCCCATGACAGATACGAGGCTCTCAAAGCCGCGCTGATTCGGCGCTACACGCTCTCGGACTGTGAGAGAGCAGAGAGGCTCCTGAGGCGTTCCGAGTTAGGAGATGGTTCGGCCGTCGATCTGATGGAGAAGATGTTGGCGTTAATGGGCACGGACGACGGGCATTTTCTGTTTGCCCACCTTTTCCTCCGGAACCTTCCAACAGAGGCAAGAGCGGTTCTGGCCAATTCGCCGATGCTGGCCACGCGTGACTACCGTGTGCTAGCCCAGGAGGCAGACCAGATCATCCTCACCACCAGAGCGCTCACGGTGAACACGACGCATCGTGGCAAGGACAGCTTCAGGAAGAAGATGGAGGACAAGCTGCAACAGAGCGACATCAGCGGGGTCTGGAGAAACCTCAAAACCATCTCGGGGCTCCAGAATACCTCCCCCCAGGCCACAGGGGGCAGGGAGTGGGTGAACAACCTGAATCTGTTTTTCAATAGATTTGACCAACCGCCCTCCCCCCTGTCTGCACAACAACCACTGCTGCCTCTAAAGAAATCAAGTCCTGCTGCCCACTCCCCACTCCACCGACACCCCCCCCACTCCCAACACACAGCCCCCCATCCTGACCCTGACCAAGACCCAGGTGAGGACGGAGCTGAGGAAGATCAAGGCGAGGAAGGCGTCGGGACCGGACGGCATCAGCGCAAAGCTCCTCAAGTCCTGTGCAGACCAGCTGTGTGGGATTGTGACGTATATCTTCAACATGAGCCTGAAACTGGGGAGGGTACCACAGCTGTGGAAAACATCTTGTGTGGTACCTGTACCAAAAACTTCCCACCCCAAAGACCTGAACAGCTACAGACCGGTGGCCTTGACGTCCCACTTGATGAAGACCCTGGAGAGACTGCTCCTTGCTCACCTCCGCCCCCTGGTGGAACCAGCGATGGATCCACTCCAGTTCGCCTACCAGCATGGCATTGGGGTGGAGGATGCGGTGATCTTCCTCCTTCACCGTTCTCTGTCCCACCTGGAGAAGCCCGGGAATATGGTGAGGATCATGTTCTTTGACTTCTCCAGTGCTTTCAACACCATCCAACCGATGATCCTGAAGGACAAGCTGCTGCGCGCAGGGGTGGACCAGCACCTGTCATCATGGATCCTGGACTACCTCACGAACCGGCCTCAGTTTGTGAGAACCCGGGACTGTGTGTCCGACACGATCATCAGTAGCACGGGGGCCCCCCAGGGAACGGTGCTGGCTCCCTTCCTGTTCACTCTTTATACTGCGGACTTCTCACACAACACAACACACTGCCATCTACAGAAGTTCTCTGATGACTCTGCGATCGTTGGCCTCATCTCCAATGGAGATGAAGCTGAGTACAGAGGGCTTATCCAGGACTTCGTGGACTGGTGCCATCGGAACTGCCTCCAGATCAACGCGAGGAAAACTAAGGAGCTGGTGGTGGACTGCCGCAGGCATGGGCAGCCCCTCACAGTACCAGTAAATATACAGGGAACAGACATCGAGATGGTGACATCCTATAAGTACCTGGGTATTCATCTGAACAATAAACTAGACTGGTCACACAATACTGATGCACTCTACAAGAAGGGACAGCGCAGGCTGTTCCTGCTGAGGAGACTCAGGTCTTTTGGTGTACAAGGGGCGCTGCTGAAGTCATTCTATGACACGGTGGTGGCATCAGCCATCACTTTTGGAGTGGTCTGCTGGGGCAGTGGCATTACTGCAGCCGATAGGAAGAGACTGAACAAACTGATTAAGAAAGCTAGCTCTGGAAATAATTTCATAAAATGGGTTCAAATAATATACAATAATGCTACAGCAGAAATCCTAACAAATAACAATATTTCAAAACCAATAAAAATCAATAGAGGATGTCGACAAGGCTGTCCACTTTCACCTTTACTGTTTACTATGGCAATTGAACCTTTAGCGATAGCGATACGTTTACATTCACAAATATATGGAATTAAAGTTGGACCAACAGAACATAAAATCTCCCTGTACGCCGATGATATAATTTTGTTTATGTCGAATCTAAAAAAATCAATTCCAACCTTGTTGAATTTAATAAAGAATTTTGGGGAAATATCAGGATATAAAATAAATAAAACTAAATCTTCAATATTAATGCTAAATGAGACCCAGAGAAATTACCCAGCCCCTGAGGTAAATCAATTCAATGTTGTAAATCAGTTTAAATATTTAGGAATCCAAATTATGCCTAAGCTAGAATCAGTCGCCAGTGTCAACTATGAAGCCTTAATGTCAGATATCAATGAGTTAACTCAGAGATGGATGTCACTACCAATGTCGATGATCGGGAGAATCAATATACTTAAAAGTAATATTTTACCTAAAATACTTTATTTATTTCAATACATTCCCTTATCACCACCTTTAGATCTATTCTCAAGAATAAAAAAAAAGTTAGTGGAATTTATATGGAACAACAGGAGGGCTAGATTACGTTTGTCTTTATTATATTTACCATTTGATCGTGGAGGTCTGAAATGTCCAAATTTTATGTTGTATTATTGGTCGGCACAACTGAGGTCTATGACATATTATTTTTCATCAAATGATCTCCCTCACTGGACTGAAATGGAATCATACAATTTACCTTTACCTCTTCCCATATTCATATACTCAGATTCGGCAAAAAAATTACAGAAACAAGTTAAAAATCCATTTGTAAAGCATATGATCAAAATATGGTGTGAAGCTAAAAACTATTTAAAAGAACCACAGTTATTGTCACAATTTAGCCCAATATGGGGTAATCAATATTTTAAACCAGGGAGAGCGGACGCTGTATTTAAAGTATGGAATTTAAAAGGGATACAAAAGATTCAGGATTTATATTTGCCAGGTGCAGACAACATAATGTCTTTTGAAGAGCTGAGGATCAAATTTAATCTCAATAGAACACATTTTTTTAAATATCTTCAACTTAGAAACTTTATTCGATCAAATCAAAATAAAGCTCTCACTCGACCTATTTATTCATCCTTGGAAAAAATGTTGATGAAAGATAGTAAAAGAAAGGGTATTATTTCAGAGTTTTATAACTCATTGACACTATCTTCAAGTGAAAATTCACTGAAAAGATTAAACTACTGGAAAGAAGATCTGCAAATTGAAATTTCAGAGGAACAATGGGAATTGGCTTGTACAGAAGCTCAAACCAAATCAATAAATGCACGCCTTAAATTGATACATTTCAAATGGTTAATGCGGATGTATGTTACACCGGAGGAGTTAAATAGATATAACAAAAATATACCAGATACATGCACAAAATGCATGGAAAGTAAAGGAACCCTATTTCATTGTTTATGGGAATGTAGATTAATAAGAATGTTTTGGGAAGAGGTGAGGGTAACAATTGAAAAAATAATCTCAAAACAAATCATATTGAATCCTAAACTGTTTTTGTTGGGTCTGTACCCAGAAAAGCATAATTTTAATAAAAGTGAAAGAACATTCATAGACCTCAGTTTGCTTAATGCCAAAAAATGTATTGCACTATTATGGAAAAAGACTCATAGACCAGATGTGACTCAGTGGTTAAGACAGATGTTAACAAACCTTCCATTAGAAAGAATAACATATATACTAAAATCAAAGGAAATTGTGTTTGAGAATATATGGAGACCTTTTATTGATTATGTAAAAAATTTAAACATAACTCTTGAAGAAGAAGGTGAATGATGTGTGTGGACCTTGTAAATTCCAAACTGGTGAACATAATAAGTATACTTATGTATTGGATTGTCTAGACTAAACAGAGGAGCATTGTTGAAGATTTGATTTTGTTGGTGGTTGTTGGTGTTTTTAGTGCATTTTTTTTTTTTGTAGTACTTTAGTGTTAGTGTTTGATTGTTTGTATCATGTTTGTTAAAAAAAAAAAAAGGTTCAATAAAGATATTGTGGAAAAAAAAAAAGAAAGCTAGCTCTGTCCTGGGGCAGCGCCTTGATCCGATGGAGGAGATAGGAGAGAGAAGGACGGTGGCTAAACTGTCATCTCTGCTGGAGTCCGAGTTCCACCCTATGCAGGACATACTGAATGCACTGAGGAGCTCATTTAGCAGCAGACTACATCATCCCAGGTGCACAACCGAGAGGTTTCGTAGGTCCTTCCTACCAACGGCTGTCAGACTGTACAACCTAAGCAGGGCTGCTCGCAGAGATAGCAAAAAGACGTAACAAACTAATAGTTTTTTGAATGCAAAAGATGCAATAGACTTACACAATGGTCCCCTCCGGCATACAACTAGGAACTTACCGGTCGCTATGGAGGGTGAGAATATGTATGGGCACATAATCATACCATGTAGGATAACTAAGTAGACGGTTATGCTGTTTCATTCCATCTAGCAACAATGCTCTGCACTGTGTGTGTTTATATATTTACATATTTATTCCATCTAGCTACAATGCTCAGCACTGGGTGTGTTTATATATTTATATATCTACATATTATTCCATCTAGCTACATTGCTCCGCACTGTGTGTGTTTATATACTTGCATATTTATTCCACCTAGCTGCAATGCTCCGTACTGTGGGTGTTTATATATTTACATATTTATTCCATCTAGCTACAATGCTCTGCACTGTGTGTCTGTGTGTGTGTGTATATATATATATTTTATAGTAATACGTACATATGTATATTAGCTGCTCTTGCTTGCTTGTTTTTTTTTTTTGTTTTTTTTTTTTTTTTCTTGCCTTCTGATTGTTGCTCTGAGTGTTGCTATCCCTGTGCTGTTGCAATCCTGGAATTTCCCCGTTGTGGGACTAATAAAGGCTTATCTTATCTTATCTTATCTTATCTTATCTTATCGGAGCCCAGCGAGACGACCAGAGGAGGCAAGGAGCCACCGACGGTAGCGGCAGCGGGGGCCAAGGAGCGCCAGAGAGACACGCTCTGCTTCTACCACCGCCACTTCAGAGAGAACGCACGCAGATGTGCGCCACCGTGCCAATTCAAGCACTTGGGAAATGCCAGAGCCGGCAGTCGGTAGCAGCTGCGACCGCCGGCGAAGAGAACAAGCTGCTCTACGTGACGGACTCACGCTCAGGGAGGCGTTTCCTTGTAGACACCGGAGCCCAGAAGAGCATCATCCTGCCGACCTACGCCGACCGGCTGGCAGGACCTAGCGGCCCCGGGCTGGTAGCAGTAAACGGCTCGGACATCAAGACCTTTGGTGAGAGAACACTGGCTTTATCTCTACACAGCCGTACATACAAGTGGACTTTTGTCATAGCAGCACTGAGTTTCCCAATCCTGGGAGCTGATTTTCTGTGTACGCATGGTTTATTAGTTGATGTTGCCAACAGGCGCCTGGCTAATGCACTGTCCTTTGACTCTCTCCCCTGTACAGCTCGAGGGGCCGGGCCAGTAACACAAGCCAACGTCACAGCTCCAGGCGGTAAGTTCCGCACACTGCTCACTCAGTTCCCAGCACTCACGGTCCCGACTTTTTCAGCGGCCATCACTAAACACGGGGTGGAGCACTTTATCACCACCACCGGGCCGCCTGTGTTCGCACGACCTCGGCGCTTGGACGCAGCTAAACTGGCCATAGCGCGCGAGGAGTTTGCCAACCTGGAAAGGCTGGGCATCATCAGGCGATCGAACAGCCCATGGGCATCCCCGCTACACATGGTCTCTAAGGCTGAGGGGTCGTGGCGACCGTGCGGCGATTTCCGCAGGTTGAATAACGCCACAACACACGACTGCTACCCGATTCCCCACTTTCAGGATTTTTCCGTTCACCTCGCCAGAGCACGCATTTTTTCTAAAATAGACCTGGTCCGCGGTTACCACCAGGTCCCAGTGCGCGCGGAGGACATACCCAAAACAGCAGTAATAACTCCGTTCGGCTTGTTCGAGTTTCTGCGCATGCCATTCGGATTAAAAGGTGCGGCACAGACGTTCCAGTGCATGATGGACGCAGTGCTGCGCGATCTCCCGTTTGTGTTCGTCTACCTGGATGATATCCTGGTACCCAGTGCGTCCGAAGACGAACACGTAACCCACCTCAGGACGGTTTTCCAGAGGTTGGAGGAGCACGGGTTAATAATCAACCCGGCGAAGTGCCAGTTCGGCATGACGGGGATTGATTTTTTGGGGCACCGCGTCTCACCGGAGGGAGCAATACCCTTGCCCGACAAAGTGCGCGCTGTGGCGAACTTTCCCCGGCCTCAGACGGTCAGGGCGCTGCAGGAATTTTTGGGGATGGTTAATTTTTTATAAGCGTTTCCTCCCCCGCACAGCTCAGCTCATGCAGCCATTGTACTCCGCGCTCAAGAGACGGAACCTCGCGGATGGAGTCGAATGGACTCCGGAGCGAGAGCAGGCATTCTCTGAGGTGAAAGCAGCTCTGGCAAACGCCGCACTGTTGGCGCACCCAGACCCGGCGGCCTGGATAGTGCTCACTACCGACGCCTCGGACGTGGCCATAGGAGCCGTCGTGGAGCAACGTGTCGCTGGTTCTTGGCAGCCGCTCGCCTTTTTCAGCAGGGCTTTGCGTGACAGTGAGTGTAAATACAGCGCGTTCGACAGAGGGTTGCTGGCTCTCCACCTGGCCATATGTCACTTCCAGTTCTGGCTGGAAGGGCGCAGCTTCACCGCGTTCGTGGACCACAAGCCGCTGACGTTCGCAATGGCCAAGGTTTCATGGTCGGGCCGGCAGCAGAGACAGCTGGCCGCGATTTCGGAGTTTACGACCGATAATCAGCATGTGTCAGGTAAACTGAATGTGGTGGCGGACTGCCTCTCGCGCGCGGTAGTGGCCCCGATCTGCGTAGGGATAGATTATACAGCCATGGCCGCAGAGCAGATTAGCGATACGGACGTGCGCGCGCTCCAGTCTGGACCAACAGGGTTAAGGCTGGAGAGCAGAGTACTGCAAGACGGCAGCCCTCCCCTAATCTGTGACGTCTCCAAGGGAAGCACGTGCCCGGTGGTCCCGGTTGCGTGGCGCCACCGCGTGTTTGAGTCAGTTCACGCTTTGGTGCACCCAGGAGTGTGCGCGTCAGTCAAAATGGTGGGAGCGAAATTCGTGTGGCCAGGCCTGCGCAAACAAGTGAAAGAGTGGGCGGCAGCCTGCATAGCGTGGTAACGAGCCAAAGTGCACAGACACACGAAGGCTCCTTTGGAGCCTTTTAGGATACCGGCTAAAAGATTCGACCATGTTCACGTGGACCTCGTGGGCCCCCTCCCGCCATCGCATGGGTGCACACACCTTCTGACAGTGGTGGACTGCACCACACGCTGGCCAGAAGCAGTCACGCTGGCGGCAACCACGTCTGCGGACATGGCGCGCGCTTTTTTGACAACATGGGTGGCGCGTTTTGGAATCCTGTCGGACATCACGTCCGATAGGGGCCCTCAGTTTGTTTCCGAACTTTGGTCCGCGATGGCCCGCAGCCTGGGTGTTGCAATTCATCGCACAACCGCGTACAACCCACAGGCAAATGGGTTATGCGAGCGTTTTCACAGGTCACTGAAAGCAGCACTCAGGGCTTCGTTGACGGATGCAAATTGGGTTGACCGGTTGCCGTGGGTTTTATTGGGGTTGCGTTCCGCACCAGAAGAGGATTTGGAGGCTTCCCCGGCTGAGCTGGTTTTTTCTCAGCCACTGCGGCTGCCCGGGGAATTTTTGCCAGACAATCCCGCGCCAGACAGCTGCCCGTCTCAGCGTTTGCAGCGTAGTGCCGACACAGGCACGCTGCCCAGTCCGGCTCACCACTGTTTTCCACGCACTTTTGTGCCAAAAACTTTGAAGAACGCGGAGTTTGTGTTCGTCAGACACGATGCCCACCGCCCGCCATTGTGCCCACCCTATGATGGCCCGTTCAGAGTGCTGGAAACAGGGGACAAGCATTTTTTGCTAGACTTGGTGGGGGGGGGCATCGGGAGAAAATATGCATAGACAGATTTAAGCCCACCTTTGTAGTGGCGGACGAGCAAGTGCTGCTGGCCCGGGCCCCCCGGCGTGGAAGACCCCCTCCCGGAGTACTCCCCAGGCAAACGATTCACCAGGACAGCCACACGGACAGAGCGAAGTCCCCCCCCCCCCCCCCGCCTTGGCCCACCCGCAGTCAGACACACATCCGGCAGCCCCCCACCGGCACAGAGACCCCTGTTACAGCAGATATGGGAGGAGACTGAAGCCCAAAAGACATAGTGACTGAAACTCTGTCTGGGGGCGGGGGGGATGTGGAGATGCATATTGTGGGGGAATCTGCAGACAGTGTCTCAGTCAGGAGGCAGTGATTAAACATGAGAGAATAATGGGCAAGGACGTCCTGGGGAGTTGGCAGGAAGAAGGAGCTGGGGGTTGAAGGCAAATGTATTGTGGAGCTGAATATCATGCAGTGTGATGTGAAATGTCATGCAGATGTGAGATGATCTGTGGAGCTTATAAGGAGAACCCTGGTTTGGCTGATTCATTGCTTTTCTGTGTATGAATGTTGAAAGTGTTAATAAATTTCTTCTGCTCGTAAACTGGCCTCCTCGTTTCCCACACTCTCCACAAGTCCGTAATATTCATCCTTGTCTGTAAATGTTCTAGGTGTAGACTCCATGAAGGCTGATTCCATACAGAACACCCTTCTTTAACACCACCAGGATATGCTGAATTTGATCTGACAACCCCCATGCAGGCGTTTAGATGAAATCAAAGTCAACACGTCTACTTTGAAAAAAGTGATTACCCTTTTTATGACAATCCTTTAAAACACAGGTGTCAAACTCATTCCATGGATGGCCAAGACCCTGCAGGTTTTACCTCCACCCAGTGTCTTGAACAGGTGATTTCACTGAATTTCTTCCCACTGATTGCTGATCAGTGAAAACACCTGCTGAAGACACTGGGTAGAAGCAAAACATGCAGGGTCTTGGCCCTCCATGGAATGAGTCTGACACCCCTGCTTTAAAAAATCGAGTTACATCAAGAGGATTCTTAATTCTCTGAACAATGAAACGTCAGGCAAATAAACACACTTTAACTCATTTACAAGCTGCTTTTTTAGCTGTTTTTTTCCCCACTTCTAAACGCGTATAAAGGGTTACGACACCGACTGCAGGGTTATATTTTTTGTTTGTTTTTTCAGCGTCGCTGCTCAGATGCGCGCTCCCGCGAAGAGGGTGCTTTCCGCGTCACACAATGCTTTTCTCGGCACGACACCTGGCAATCCAACCCACGATGCATTGCGTGTTTGTCACGTGGGCGGGCGAGCTCCTCCCCCTTCTTCTTTTAGATTTGATTGGCGGTTAGCAACCAGTTGTTATCTATCACATATGATTGTCAGTCAGTGCTATGTTGCATGGTAACTGACCTGTAACTGCCAAGGATTCTGTTCCAATGCACCCCCTCTATTTAGCTTCTTTTATTTTAAGAATTATATTACGCGTTCGTAAAAGGCACGCTCTGATTGGCTAAAATCAGTCAGCCGTTTGGATCACGTGATATTGCCGGACATTCACGGAGCAGCTCTGTGTTATCCGTGTGCTAACACCCTTTGTCCCATATCCGAAAAAAGTCTGTAGTACCTGTGGTATTGACCAGCGACAGTCATCTCACATGTGAATACCTCTGTGAGCACCCAGAGGTAGGAAGTAGCCTAATATCCTGGTAGTCCATTGGTACCGTCCGCCTCCTCCTCCGGTCACCTCCGACTTCCTCCATCCGCCATGGGAGGATCTCTGCTCCGGCTGATGGTGGTCCTATTGGCAGCCAGGTCGACTGTTTCAGATCCAGAAGGAAACGCTCATGTGGACGGAGCTCCGCCTTCAAAAATAGGCAAGAAAGACCAGTGACCCAAACATTAGCGTCTGCTAGCTTTAATGGTCAGTCTAACACATACTGTACTGGCTGTAAAATTTGAGTAAATGTAAACATTGTAACGAGCATAAGGATGTACAACAGAGAAAAGCAGCAAATGCCTTTGTAGCCTGTCAATTGTGATAAACAACTAATGTACACTACCGTTCAAAAGTTTGGGGTCACCCAGACAATTATTTTGTGTTTTCCATGAAAAGTCACACTTATTTACCACCATGAGTTGTAAAATGAATAGAAAATATAGTCAAGACATTGACAAGGTTAGAAATAATGATTTGTATTTGAAATAATAATTTTTTCCTTCAAACTTTGCTTTCGTCAAAGAATCCTCCATTTGCAGCAATTACAGCATTGCAGACCTAACATGATTGCACAAGGGTTTTCTAATCATCTATTAGCCTTCTGACGCAATGAGCAAACACATTGTACCATTAGAACACTGGAGTGATAGTTGCTGGAAATGGGCCTCTATACACCTATGTAGATATTGCACCAAAAACCAGACATTTGCAGCTATAATAGTCATTTACCACATTAGCAATGTATAGAGTGTATTTCTGATTAGTTTAAAGTTATCTTCATTGGAAAAAAGTGCTTTTCTTTCAAAAATAAGGAAATTTCTAAGTGACCCCAAACTTTTGAACGGTAGTGTATATAAAACATGAATCATCTAGTTATAATTACCTCAAAAAACGAGAAATTCCAGACTACTGTGATGTTTCAAGGCTTCACACACTAATGAGAGAGGGTTTGGGACGTAGCAGGCATTTATTTCAACTCCTGAATTACACAGAACAGAGGGGAGGTCATTCACACACACACCTCACTCAAGGTGACACAGACATCTCCCACACGTAGGGAAAACAACATTGTCACAGTCAGACTTATAACACAGTTATGACACTACAACAGTAACACTCTGAACACAAGAATTATAACAGTCTTTGAATCCCCCACGGCACAAAGCATGCCGGGAGAATCCCCCACCCCTTATCACAGCCTCGACATTACACTGTCCCTCCCTGGACTGGTTTCTGTCCCCAGAACAATAAGTCCAACTCAAAAGTCCAATACGAATCCATCCAGGTGTTGGCGGCAGATGGCGCACACGGGCCCTTTAGTGTGCATTCGAGCCAAGACTGGAGTCTCCAGTCGGGATGGGGCCTCTGACTCGGCCACCAGCAGGGCAGCTGGCTGGTACAGAGCGAGGCGGTCGCGGTGAAGCACCACCACCCGGTCCCTCTTCTGCAGCCTCACCTTGTACACCATGCCTGACAATCTCTGTAGGACCACGCACAGTCCCAACCAGTGGCTCGCCAGCTTTGGTGACAGCCCCTTTTTCTGCTATGGGCAGAAAACCCAGACTTGATCTCCAGGTGCAAAGTCTCTCCCCTGGCAGCAGGAGTAGTGCACTCGCTTCTGTCGGCTCCCTGCCACTACCAGGGCCTCCTGAGCCAGTTTGTGCACCGTGTGAAGATGTTCTTTTAAGCAAAACAAATAATCCAACCCCAGTTTTCCCTCCACCTCGTACTGCTGCAAGGGAGTGTGGGAACACTGAGTCAGTCCTTTCTGAGATGTGCAGGTGTCACAGTGGCAGACTTGGAGCTCCACGTCCTGACGACACCCTGGCCAGTGGAATCAGGCCCGAAGATGCTGCAGAGTCTTCTTCACCCCGAAGTGGCCCGCCTCCACTGACCCCTGGACCAACTGGAGCGCCTTGGGATGGAGCCATCGGGGGACCAGCAGCTGCCAGACAGGGCGCTACCCAGCTGGAGCTTGCCACCACCAGTAGATGACATCCTCACAACAGCAGAGGTTAGACCACTGGGAATGCAGGGCCTTGGTCTCTGGGTCCAGTGCAGACACAGATTCCTAGGTGGGCCGCTGGTCCATGTTCAGCCACTGCCGGACCCGGGAGATACAGGATCTCCTTCCTGTTCTATCCAGAGCCACTGCGTGCCGAGGGCCTCTTGTAACGTCATCGCTGGGGAGAGTTGGCAGATGATCTGGAGAAAAGCCATGAGCCAGGTTCAGGTTCAGGTTACTTAATTTGTACCCGTAGGTAGATTTGTTTTGCAGTCTGGTGACATCCATATTTACAAGCCACAATTACATTCAACATAAACACAAACACAGGCACACATGAAGCTGACTATAAACATGATAAAAATACTCAAGGCTCCATCAATCAGGATATAAAGACAAAGAGATGAGAGAAAAACCAGAGATAAGAGAGAAGGGTCATATCCATCCATCCATCCATCTTCTACCGCTTTTCCGGAGGTCCGGGTCGCGGAGGCAGCAGTTCAAGCAGAGAAGCCCAGACTTCCCTCTCCCCAGCCACCTGCTCCAGCTCTTCAGAGGGGATACCAAGGCGTTCCCAGACCAGCTGGGAGACATAGTCTCTCCACCGAGTCCTGGGTCTGCCCCGGGGTCTCCTCCCAGTGGGACGTGCCTGAAACACCTCAAGTGGGAGGCGTCCAGGAGGCATCCTAATCAGATGCCCATACCACCTCAACTGACTCCTTTCAATGTGGAGGAGCAGCGGTTCTACTCTGAGCCTCTCCCGGATGACTGAGAGAAGGGTCATATTAAAAAGTTAAAGACTAGTCAAAGAGGTTAAAAACTCAAAGGTCTAAAACCCAATAAAAGATTTAGAACCCAAATAAAATCCTACAAAAATAAGTAAATATAAAAATAGGAGACTCTTCCGGTTATGGCTGCCACGTAGGACGGACGTGTCTCGCTCTGCTCTGCTCCTGGAGAAAAAAAAATCGGCAAATAACTCTCTCATTTGGGACAGAACGTATCCCAGCGTTTGGGCGAGGATATGTCGGCGAAGCCTAAGGCTGGAAAACCAGGAAAAGGAAAAAGCGAGCCGCCGAAACAGTCCAAATTAACGGACTTTCAGGTCTGTGACGCAGCAAACAGGGCTCCATATATGGCGGAGGAGGCTGGCAACGCTGCGATTTCTGCGGGGAATGGCGCAGATGCGCTGATGGCTGCCATGAGTTCAATGAGAGCGGACTTTTCCTCTAGATTTGATGGGATTATGACAGCGTTGGAAGGAATAAGAAAGGAATTGGGTGACTGTGTAGAACGAACGGCGCAGATGGAGCTCCGTCTCGCTAGTGCTGAAGATGACGTCACCCGTCTTCAATTAAAGGTGCGCACTTTGGAAAAAAAAAATAAATCTCTGGAAGATAATATTTTGGATTTGGAATCTCGGTCGAGACAGAATAATTTGAGGCTGGTGGGTCTTCCAGAGGAATCAGAAGGTCGGGACGTATGTTCCTTTCTGGAAAAGTGGATTCCGGAGGTGCTGGGCAGCGAGGAGTTGCAATCAGCAGTGGTTCTGGAAAAAGCACATCGCATTGGCCCACGGAGAGATAAGGGACCGCCGAGGACCTTAATTATGAAGTTTCTTAACAACAGAGACAGGATGAAGATCTTCAACGCTGCACGAGCTAAAAAAGGAGAGATTAAACACCAGGACCAGCAGGTGCGGTTCTACCCAGATTTGGCCACAGGAATCCAGCAATTGAGGAAGCAGTTTGATCCCGTACGTAAGGAGCTGCGCAACCTTGGGATTCGTCATGGTGTAATCTATCCTGCGAGACTGCTGACCACGTATGAGGGCAGAACCCACATCTTCAAGACCCCAGAGGAGGCGCAGGAGTTCATCAAGAAGATCAAAGAAGAAGAAGAGACTGGTGGGAGCTAAGCATGAACAAAATATAAGGTAGAATAATTAAGCATTTGCACAGGCATCTGACTGACTTGAAGTAAATAGTAAGTTTACAAAATATAGATTGTATTATATATTTAAAAAAAAAACAAAACAAACAAAAAAAAAAACTATGATGTACAAAGTTGTTAAAAATTTTGGAGTTAAGTTGGAAAACTACAGAGGAGAGTTAATGTTACGTCATTAAAAGCAGTAGAGTTAGGGTGATTGGGAGGATGAAGAAGGAGTGGCTTAGGCTGTTCCCCGTGGGTGTGGAACGGTCGATGGCTATATCGGGAGACAGAATTTTTCTTTTGATTTTGGGGGGTTTGCCACAAGTGTGGGAAGGGGAAATTTGTTTGTGTGTAGTTTGTAGGATGAATGTTCAACCACTCATGTTTTTGCTTCTCTGTATGAGCATGTTTACACTGCAAGGTAATCCCAAACTCTCTATTGATCATGGACCAAAGTGTTAATCTTAATTTAACTTCATGGAATTGCAGAGGTCTACAAAATTTAAAAAAACTTAAACAAGTTATGAATAAAATAAAGGACATGGGTTCAAGAATTGTGTTTTTACAAGAAACTCATCTGATAGAGGAGGATGTTAAAAGAATTAGGAGTAGATGGCAGGGAAGTGTATTCACCTCTTCATTTTCATCCCGAGCCAGGGGAGTTATGACTCTCATACATAAATCAGTTCCTTTTCAAGTGAAAAATGTAATTGGAGACAAATTTGGAAGATATGTAATCATTCAAGGTTCTTTGCTATTAGAAAATATAAATCTTGTGAACTTATATGGTCCCAATATAGATGATCAGAAGTTCTTTGCTAATTTATTTCTCATCTTATCATCACTTACAGGGCAACATATAATAGCAGGGGATTTTAATTGTACATTGAATCCAGGTGTGGATAGATCAACAGGACTGGATTGTACGCACATTGGATGTAGGATGACTATTAATCATTTTATGAAAGAATTGAGATTGTTAGATATATGGAGAGAAATGAAACCACAAGTTAAAGCCTATTCTTGTTATTCCAGTACCTACAAGACATTCTCACGTATTGATTATTTTTTGATTTCCACAGAATTAAGGTCCAAGATTCAAAACTGCTTTTATGATAACATCGTGATCTCTGATCATGCACCCTGTTGTCTAATATATGTAGATAAAAAATTGACAAAGGAATCAGGTAGATGGCAATTTCAGCATAAATGGCTTCAGGATGAGGAATTTGTCAAGTATATAGAAAAACAGATAGACGAGTTCTTTGACATCAATACTACACAAACATCAGCATGTGTAAAGTGGGAGGCTTTCAAAGCTTTTATTAGGGGGCATATTATTAGTTATACAGGATCAAAATCTAAGAAGACTCGAGAGGAGAGAGCTAAATTGGAACATAAAATAAAAAATCTTCAGGAAAAAGTGTATGCAGGAAGTGACCCAAGGTTGGAGAATGAATTACTGATTTTGAGAGCTGAATACGACAAAAAATCAGCGAATAGAGCTGCCTCGAGTCTTCTAAGATTGAAACAATCTTTTTATGAACAAGGTGAAAAATCAGGAAAATTATTAGCATGGCAGATTAAACAATTGGAAATTAAAACACCAATTACCAGTATTATAAGTAACGGACAGGTAGTTATAGATCCTTTAGAAATTAATAGAGCCTTTAGAGATTACTATGAAAAATTATATGATACCAAAAATGAACCTGATTTAACAAAACTAAATGGGTTTTTGAACGAACTATCTATACCGTGTATTCCAAATGAAAACAGGGAGATATTGGAGTCTAAAATTAGTCAAGAAGAAGTTGGGCTAGCCATTGATAATATGAAATCAGGAAAAAGTGCAGGACCAGATGGTCTTCCAGTTGACCTTTATAAAAAATTTAAGAATAAATTAATAAAACCTTTTTTGGAAATGGTTTTAGAAGCATTTCAAAATAATAATTTACCATCATACATAAATAATGCCTTAATTATACTGCTGCCAAAACCAGGTAAGCCCTCTAATAAATGTGAAAATATGAGACCAATAAGCCTATTAAACGCCGACCTTAAGATAATCTGTAAAATTTTAGCAAGACGAATACAAGAAATTTTACCAAATATTATTAATCGAGATCAGAATGGCTTTATAAAGGGTAGACAAGGCTTCCATAATGTAAGAAGACTATTTAATATTATCTATTTTAATAAAGAAGCACCGGATACAGCTCTCCTATCATTGGACGCCGAAAAGGCCTTTGATAGAGTTGAATGGCCCTTTCTTTTTGAGGTCCTACAAAGGTTTGGACTTGGAAATAATTTCATAAAATGGGTTCAAATAATATACAATAATGCTACAGCAGAAATCCTAACAAATAACAATATTTCAAAACCAATAAAAATCAATAGAGGATGTCGACAAGGCTGTCCACTCTCACCTTTACTGTTTACTATGGCAATTGAACCTTTAGCGATAGCGATACGTTTACATTCACAAATATATGGAATTAAAGTTGGACCAACAGAACATAAAATCTCCCTGTACGCCGATGATATAATTTTGTTTATGTCGAATCTAAAAAAATCAATTCCAACCTTGTTGAATTTAATAAAGAATTTTGGGGAAATATCAGGATATAAAATAAATAAAACTAAATCTTCAATATTAATGCTAAATGAGACCCAGAGAAATTACCCAGCCCCTGAGGTAAATCAATTCAATGTTGTAAATCAGTTTAAATATTTAGGAATCCAAATTATGCCTAAGCTAGAATCAGTCGCCAGTGTCAACTATGAAGCCTTAATGTCAGATATCAGTGAGTTAACTCAGAGATGGATGTCACTACCAATGTCGATGATCGGGAGAATCAATATACTTAAAAGTAATATTTTACCTAAAATACTTTATTTATTTCAATACATTCCCTTATCACCACCTTTAGATCTATTCTCAAGAATAAAAAAAAAGTTAGTGGAATTTATATGGAACAACAGGAGGGCTAGATTACGTCTGTCTTTATTATATTTACCATTTGATCGTGGAGGTCTGAAATGTCCAAATTTTATGTTGTATTATTGGTCGGCACAACTGAGGTCTATGACATATTATTTTTCATCAAATGATCTCCCTCACTGGACTGAAATGGAATCATACAATTTACCTTTACCTCTTCCCATATTCATATACTCAGATTCGGCAAAAAAATTACAAAAACAAGTTAAAAATCCATTTGTAAAGCATATGATCAAAATATGGTGGGAAGCTAAAAACTATTTAAAAGAACCACAGTTATTGTCACAATTTAGTCCAATATGGGGTAATCAATATTTTAAACCAGGGAGAGCGGACGCTGTATTTAAAGTATGGAATTTAAAAGGGATACAAAAGATTCAGGATTTATATTTGCCATGTGCAGACAACATAATGTCTTTTGAAGAGCTGAGGATCAAATTTAATCTCAATAGAACACATTTTTTTAAATATCTTCAACTTAGAAACTTTATTCGATCAAATCAAAATAAAGCTCTCACTCGACCTATTTATTCATCCTTGGAAAAAATGATGATGAAAGATAGTAAAAGAAAGGGTATTATTTCAGAGTTTTATAACTCATTGACACTATCTTCAAGTGAAAATTCACTGAAAAGATTAAACTACTGGAAAGAAGATCTGCAAATTGAAATTTCAGAGGAACAATGGGAATTGGCTTGTACAGAAGCTCAAACCAAATCAATAAATGCACGCCTTAAATTGATACATTTCAAATGGTTAATGCGGATGTATGTTACACCGGAGGAGTTAAATAGATATAACAAAAATATACCAGATACATGCACAAAATGCATGGAAAGTAAAGGAACCCTATTTCATTGTTTATGGGAATGTAGATTAATAAGAATGTTTTGGGAAGAGGTGAGGGTAACAATTGAAAAAATAATCTCAAAACAAATCATATTGAATCCTAAACTGTTTTTGTTGGGTCTGTACCCAGAAAAGCATAATTTCAATAAAAGTGAAAGAACATTCATAGACCTCAGTTTGCTTAATGCCAAAAAATGTATTGCACTATTATGGAAAAAGACTCATAGACCAGATGTGACTCAGTGGTTAAGACAGATGTTAACAAACCTTCCATTAGAAAGAATAACATATATACTGAAATCAAAGGAAATTGTGTTTGAGAATATATGGAGACCTTTTATTGATTATGTAAAAAATTTAAACATAACTCTTGAAGAAGAAGGTGAATGATGTGTGTGGACCTTGTAAATTCCAAACTGGTGAACATAATATGTATACTTATGTATTGGATTGTCTAGACTAAACAGAGGAGCATTGTTGAAGACTTGATTTTGTTGGTGGTTGTTGGTGTTTTTAGTGCATTTTTTTTTTTGTAGTACTTTAGTGTTAGTGTTTGATTGTTTGTATCATGTTTGTTAAAAAAAAAAAAAAAAAAAGGTTCAATAAAGATATTGTGGAAAAAAAAAATATAAAAATAGGTACCTAAATTATGTGCAATATATTGTTACAACTTGTTCAACTCTTTGACAGCAGCAGGAACAAAGCTGTTTTTGTAGCGCTGGATTTTACTTTTTGGGACAGCAATCCTCCGTCTTGAGGGAAGAAGCTGAAAGTTGCAGTGCAAAGGGTGGGAGTCATCATTTAAAATGGAGGTAGCCATCCTCTGTACCTGTCTGTTGTACAGGGATGTCAGGCTCAGCTGTGATTCACCAAGCAAACGACTGGACCATCTTAACTACCTGATCCAAGGATTTCCTCTGTTTCAGTTTTATCTGACCAAACCATGACACTAAAGAAGAGGATAAAACAAATTCAATAAATGCCCGATTAAACATTGTCATTATGGTTCGGTCAATTTGGAAACGTGCAAGTTTCCTCAAACAATGCAAATGTTGCTGACCCTTTTTGCACACCCTTTCACAGTTCTCTTCAAAGTTTAAATTACTGTCAATAATCGTCCCAAGATATTTGTAGGATTGTACACATTAAGTGGTCTGACCTTTTAGTATGGTGACTTTGTGCCTGGGAGTTTTCCTCCTAAAGTCAATAATCATATCTTTAGTTTTTGTCGTATTCAGCTGCAGGTAGGAATCCTCACACCAGTGAGCAAAATCATCAACTACTGGGCCGTGGCCACTCTCACCATCCTGGAGGAGACTGACAATAACTGAATCATCAGCATACTTAATAATGTGTCTGTTGTCATGTCTGCTCCGACACGTTTGTGTACAGGATGAAGAGTAGTGGTGACAACACACACCCCTGAGGAGAGCCAGTAGGAGAGCACTTTAGGTCAGACAATGTACCATTGACCCTTACTCTTTGCGTCCTGTTGGTTAAGAAATCCAGAATCCAACCCACCAGATTTTTGCTCAAATCAAATTGTTGCAGGAGCCTTTCAACTAAAATATGAGGTTGGATTGTATTAAAGGCGGAGGAAAAGTCCAAAAATAAAAGCCTGGCGTGTGTCCCATTAAAATCCAGATGTTTAAAAAGCATGTTAAACAGAGTGACAGTGGCGTCCTCCACTCCTTTGTGAGGCCTGTATGCAAACTGCAAAGGATCCAATGCATGTTCAGTCTGCTTTAGGACCTCACATCTGACCAGTTTTTCAAAAATTTTCATTAAAATTGAAGTCAAAGCAACTGGTCTAAAGTTGTTTACCGTTTTAGGACAGCTGGATTTTGGAACGGGAACAACCACGGCATCTTTCCAGATCTTAGGCACATGTTGTGTCTGTAAGGACTTATTGAAAATGTAATGAAATACAGGACTCAGTTCATGTGCACAGGACTTTACCAAGCGCCCACATATATTATCAGGGCCCTGACTTTTGTTCACTTTTACAGCGCAGAACTCCCTTTTAATATCCTGCACCTCAATATTAAAGTGCCGATTGACTTTGAGTTTCTGTTTCAAATCTTGGGTTTCTGTGCTAAAATCAAAGGAGTCAAAACGACCATAAAAACAATTAAGAGCATTAGCCAGCTCTGTGTCTGAATTAAAACCATCTAAAAACACACGATTACTGCGATTTGTGCTCTGAAGGCCTGCAATAGTTTTCATACTGGCCCAGGCTAAACCAAGTTTCTTTGTTGCCCTGTTTACCCCTGTTTAAAGGCAAGTGCTTTCCTCTGTAAGCAGGATTTAACTGATTTTGTAACCCATGGCTTGTTGTTGGGATATATTTTGACATGTTTACGTGGAACGATCATATTTTTACAGAAAGCCATGTATGAGCATGTGACGTCTACCAAAGAGTCCAAATCATCCCCGCAGGCCAGTGTGAAAACTTCCCAGTCCGTACAGCTAAAGCATTCCTGGAGGCAGTGCACTGAATCCTCTGTCCACACCTCTATGTCTCTGGTCTCCACCTTGCCTCTTCTGAGAGCAGTTTTATATGTGGGCAGCAAATGTACACAGTTGTGATCTGAGGATCCTAAAGGAGGAAGGGGAAGTGATTTATAGGCCCTCTCAATGGAGCCATAGCACAGGTCCAATGTCTTTTTTCGCCTGGTTGGGCAGGAGACATACTGATAAAAGTTTTTAAGTGTCTTGTTTAAAGAAACATGGTTAAAATCCCCAAGAATAAAGTTTGGCGCCTCTGGAGAAATTGACTGCAGCCGCTGCACCACATCAAAGACGGTGCTGGAGGCGGAGTCAGCATCCGCCCTCTGGTGAATGTACACAGTCGTGATAAAAAGTTGGGGAAACTCGTGAGGCAGATAAAAGGGGCGTAGCAATATGGACAGAAGCTCCACATCGGGTGTACAGATGCGCTCTCTGACCGTGACAGATGTGCAGTACTGTTTATTAATATATAAACATACGCCGCCCCCCTGACGTTTCCCCATTACCTCTTCCTGCCGATCCGAGCGAAGTGGGGCTCCAAAGCCATCAATCCACAGGTCCGCGTCCCGGTCATGCGCAGTAAGCCATGTCTCCGTGTAAGCCATGACACAGCAGTTCTTGAAGTCCTTCTGGTAGTGTACATTCCCTTGAATTTCATCTACTTTGTTCCTCAGAGATTGTACGTTCCCCAAAATCATGGAAGGAAGAGGAATGTTATTAAACTGACGTCTCCTCAGGCGTAATTTCACACCTCCACGCTTTCCGCGTTTCCTGCTCTTGTCTCTCTTTTCATCGCTGTGTCCATGAACGCCTCTTAAAATAAAGTCCGGCAGTTGCAGCATAGACTCAAACACAGACGCTGCATTATCCGTGTTTAAATGCAGTAACATGTCCCTGGAATATTGTATTTTCCCCGACATAATCGTGATTGCACTTACCTCAGAGACAAAGAGCCGGTGGGAAAGAAGCAGCAGTTCAAAAATGGGGAGGAAATCCATATTGATGGAACCAGGGAGCTCTTCGTTATACAGTCCACAAACATTCCAGGACAAAAACGACACAGAGAATTTCATTAAAACACATTAAAGTGCGTAAAAACAGACACACAGACGACGGACTTTTTTCACCAGCTGCCGGTCGCTGCGTGGGCATGCGCCCAGAATAGCCAGCCAGCCACATAGTGCAGCCAGCCGCTGCACTATCCCAGGCTGCAGCGGTCTGGAGAGCTCATGAGACTGCTGGGTCATGATCCTCGGCCTGCGCTGACGGCACTCGCCCCTCGTTCATGCGGGTCCCATGGTTTCCTGTCTGGCTTTTGCCGCAGAGCGTAATGGTCCTGGCCCCCAGAAGGAGAAAAGAGCTGGCATTGTCAATCTTTGCGCCCCATGCTGTGAGCAGATCTAGGCTGATGATGAAGGGGTCCTGGATGTCAGCCAGCCAGTACGGGTGGTTTGTGTTCTGACCAGCCACTCCCACTACTAGGCCTCGGTGTGCTCACCGGTGGCTGTGGTGATGCAACGCCTGGTGCGTTCCCACCCTTCGGTCTGAGTTTATCGACACTGGATAGTGCCCCGGGTCAGACCAGGAAGATGGTGGAACTAGTGTCAATCAGGGCCCGGATTGGAATGCTGTCCAGGCTGCACTGCAGGTACAGCCCCGGTGAGTGTCCCAAGTCAGCCCAGATGTGATGAAAGTTCAACGTCCGTGAGAGGTGGCAGGACCCCGTCTGTGCCACCTTGCTCTGGGATTAAAGCTGATGAGGAGGCTGGTTGTCGTGGGGTAGATGCAGGGCAGTGGCGCGTGATGTGGCCTGGTTCCCCGCAGCAGAAGCATCCCTCCTCTCGCTGCTGTCACACTCTCGCCGGCCGTGCAGCTGTGGCCTGGCGCTGCTCCTTCTCATCCTTGCTCTCACCCGTAGCCTGGAAAACACTCTGCCTCAGTGATGAAACTTCAGCCGCAGGCTCCAGCATCAGCTCTACACGCTCCGCCTCTGCCACGACTGTCTCCCAGCTGCTCGCGGTGTGAATCCGGACGTGTTCTTGGAGGCGGGCCACGCGGAGCCCTTGGATGAAATTTTGGAGGGCAAGCTTCTTCACCACCTCCGGCTCGAAGTCCAGCTAGCCACACTGCATCAGCAGCTGGACATCTGCCACATAGGCCCCCAGACTTTCTTGATCGCGTCGGCGACGGTTGGCTAGCTGTTCCCGGATGTGGTCAGCGTGGATCGTCCTCCCAAACCGCCTCCGAAGCGCTCCCTGTAGTGGTCCCTGTAGTGCTGGCCAGCTGTGACGTTTCTCAGGCTGGAGATCAGACGGTGTGCAGAGAGCTCTGTTCTCCAGAGCCAGTGCGACCTGCATAGCTATCTCCTCAGGTGTCCATCCATTGAGCATGGCGGCCAGTTCAACCTGGGTGAGATAGTCATCGAGCGAGGTTTCACCACCAAAGTGGGGAAGCTTGGCCGGTTGGCGAGTCGGTGGTGCTGGGGTTGCGACGGTCACCTCCGTGCTGATCACTGCCCTCGGCTGTAGTGGGATCGCTGGCTCATAGTTCCCCCATTGGCGCTCCCCATCCTGCTTTGAAAAATGCAGAAAACGGGACGCACTTGCTCCGTCCAGTCCTCTTCCTCATTCTTTGCAGTAAGCAGCTTTGGGGACTGGCGTGTATGTTTTGCTGTCCATTTCCATCTGGACGATGAGCTAATCGAGCTGTTGAATCTCTGCTTTGATCCTCATTTCCATCTCTCATTATCCCACTCCTGACACCAGTGTGACGTTTCAAGGGTTCACACACTAATGAGAGAGGGTTTGAGATGTAACAGGCATTTATTTCAGCTCTCACGAATTACAGAGAACAGAGGGGAGGTCATTCACACACACACTCACCTCACTCAGGGTGACACAGACATGTAATCTCTCACATGCAGGGGAAACAACACTATCATAACCAGACTTATAGTACAGTTATGACACTACAACAGTAACACATGCCCGTCAGGCCCAACTGCCATTCATACAGTTGGCACCAAAAGCTGGACATTCAAGTGGTGCGCATTGGAGCTGCACAGTGTCGACGTGCTGCTGCTACTGGATACGGCGGCCTTGAATTCTCTTCTGAGCATGGCTATGGTCAGGAAACTTTCCCCGGAAGACCATCACATCTAATGCCGAGGACATAGTCTTCTACGGGCACATCAGAATCGGCATGGTAGGGACGGTCACCTTTTCTGTACACTGCGGCCGTAAAACCATTCCGTCATTCACCTTCCAAGTGACACGCCAGGGAACCAACCTGCTGGGTATCGATCTGATCAGCGAGCTGGGTTTCTCCATCACCAACCCAAGGGGCTCTACCATTCTGACAGTTTCCTCATCCTGGCAGCACTGTTGGCCAATGCTCTTTGTGGGACTGGGCTGCCTCACCTCTTTCAACCACCGACCACTCATTGATCCGACGGTATCACCAAAAATTCAGCCTCTCTGCTGACTACCTCTCGCATTGCGAGATGACGTCACAGCGGAACTGCAGAAGAAGCTCCTAGATGCCAGCATAATCGAGCGGGTCAATGCTTCCCCCTGGATCTCCAACTTGATGGTGGCAAAGAAGAAGTCGGGCGGCCTACAACCATGCATTGACCTCAGAATGGGGAACAAGGTGGTGATTCCTGACAAATATCCCCAGCCTACGACGTAGGAACTGACAGCGGTGTTCCATGGCTCGAAAGTTTTTTTCCAAACTGGACCTCCATCAAGACTACCTGCAGGTTCCCCTTCACCCAGACAGCCACAACCTAAAGGTGCGTTCACACCAAACTCGAACAGGCAAATTTTTTGTGCGGCACGATTGTATTATAACTCAATGTAAACACACGAACAGACATGAATAGTGAGATGCAGACAGGCGAAGTTGTCTTTAAAATTTCTGCAGCTGAGTTCAACCTGCTGTGGAAATTCCCAAAATAACGTCATGCTTTGATTTACATTATCCAACCGGGGGCTCACCTGAAAATGTTGTCTCAAGCCTCCAAAACTTCACAGATGATGGGTGTTTTTGCTAGCTTGCTAGGGCGTCCGTGGCCAGAAACCGTGGGTAAAGAACTCTAAAATCCTGATTCAGCTGAAGAGTTCCCAGTCCTCCTGTCTCCTGGTGAGTGAGTTTCATTTTCAAACTAGTTTACTCTGCAGTGGTGATACTTTTACTCCGATGACAGCAGAATCTCAAAGCTAGCAGCTAGCTAGCTAATGCGCAGACGCAAATGCGTGACTGCGCAAATTCGCGCATACTCGCGTCTTCCCATTCACTTTGTATGGATTCGCTCCACCCGTTCGCATTTGGTGTGAACGCACCTTTACTGACTTCGTCACCCACATGGGAGTGTTCAGGTATACCCGTATGCCTTTCGACCTCAGTTCTGCCCCGAGCTGTTTTCAAAAAATCATGGCTACCATCTTCGCCGGTCTCCCAGGGGTGGCGGTGTACTTAGATGACATCGTGGTGCATGGCGCAACATCGGCCTCCCACGACGCCCACCTTGCTTAGGTAATGGAGGTGCTAGTAAAACATGGCCTCACACTCAACAGGGAGAAGTATACAGAGGGGTAAAAAAGTATTTAGTCAGCCACCAATTGTGCAAGTTCTCCCACTTAAAAGATGAGAGAGGTCTCCAGTTTTCATCATAGGTATACCTCAACTATGAGAGACAAAATGAGAAAAAAAAAATCCAGAAAATCGCATTGTCTGATTTTTAAAGAATTTATTTGCAAATTATGGTGGAAAATAAGTATTTGGTCAATAACAAAAGTTCATCTCAATACTTTGTTATATACCCTTTGTTGGCAATGACAGAGGTCAAACGTTTTCTGTAAGTCTTCACAAGGTTTTCACACACTGTTGCTGGTATTTTGGCCCATTCCTCCATGCAGATCTCCTCTAGAGCAGTGATGTTTTGGGGCTGTCGCTGGGCAACACGGATTTTCAACTCCCTCCAAAGATTTTCTATGGGGTTGAGATCTGGAGACTGACTAGGCCACTTCAGGACCTTGAAATGCTTCTTACGAAGCCACTCCTTCGTTGCCCGGGTGGTGTGTTTGGGATCATTGTCATGCTGAAAGACCCAGCCACGTTTCATCTTCAATGCCCTTGCTGATGGAAGGAGGTTTTCACTCAAAATCTCACGATACATGGCCCCATTCATTCTTTCCTTTACACGGATCAGTCGTCCTGGTCCCTTTGCAGAAAAACAGCCCCAAAGCATGATGTTTCCACCCCCATGCTTCACAGTAGGTATGGTGTTCTTTCTTCTCCAAACACGACAAGTTGAGTTTTTACAATAAAGTTCTATTTTGGTTTCATCTGACCATATGACATTCTCCCAATCCTCTTCTGGATCATCCAAATGCTCTCTAGCAAAATTCAGACGGGCCTGGACATGTACTGGCTTAAGCAGGGGGACACGTCTGGCACTGCAGAATTTGAGTCCCTGGCTGCGTAGTGTGTTACTGATGGTAGCCTTTGTTACTTTGGTCCCAGCTCTCTGCAGGTCATTCACTAGGTCCCCCCATGTGGTTCTGGGATTTTTGCTCACCGTTCTCATTATCATTTTGACCCCACGGGGTGAGATCTTGTGTGGAGCCCCAGATCGAGGGAGATTATCAGTGGTTTTGTATGTCTTCCATTTTCTAATAATTGCTCCCACAGTTGATTTCTTCACACCAAGTTGCTTACCTATTGCAGATTCAGTCTTCCCAGCCTGGTGCAGGTCTACAATTTTGTTTCTGGTGTCCTTTGACAGCTCTTTGGTCTTGGTCATAGTGGAGTTTGGAGTCTGACTGTTTGAGGTTGTGGACAGGTGTCTTTTATACTGATAAAGAGTTCAAACAGGTGCCATTAATATCGGTAACGAGTGGAGGACAGAGGAGCCTCTTAAAGAAGAAGTTACAGGTCTGTGAGAGCCAGAAATCTTGCTTGTTTGTAGGTGACCAAATACTTACTTTGCCGAAGAATTTACCAATTAATTCATTAAAAATCCTTCAATGTGATTTTCTGGGGTTTTTTTTCTCATTTTGTCTCTCATAGTTGAGGTATACCTATGATGAAAATTGGAGACCTCTCTCATCTTTTAAGTGGGAGAACTTGCACAATTGGTAGCTGACTAAATACTTTTTTGCCCCACTGTATCTTTGAAACAACGACCATCGAGTTTGTGGGTTTCCTCCTGACTATCGAGGGCCTGAGCCCCCTGCACTCAAACTTCGAGGCGGTACTGCAGCTACCTGAACCATCATGCCCCGCACAGCTCTCATCCTTTTTGGGCATGGTGAACTTTTATGGGTGCTTCATTCTCCATTAATCAGAGACGATAGTGCCACTGTGTGCCCTCCTGAAACAGGATGCACCCTGGGTGTGGACCCCGGCATGCTCCGCCGCCATCAGCCAATTAAAAACACATCTCACCTCTCCACCAACACTCACCCACTTCGACCTACAGTGCCCCACGTTTGTGACGTGCAACACCTCCAACACAGCAGTAGGAGTCATTCTGTCACAACTTCAAGAGGGGACTGAGCGCCCAGTGGCGTTCGTCTCAAGGTCACTCAGTTTGGCTGAGTGGAAGTAGTCAGTGGGGAAGAGGAAGGCACTGGCATGCGTTTGGGTGTGTGAATGCTGGCACATGTACCTGTATGGACGACACTTCACACTGTGGACAGACCATAGGGCCCTCACGGCGCTGCTGGAAACATCGGGGTCAGGGCACAAACCTCTGCACATCTACAGGTGGACGGAAAGGCTACAAGCATATAACTTCACCATCCAGTTCATGCCGGGCAGAGAAAACGTAATGGTGGACCTATTGTCCCAGGCCACACCTAACCCCACACTGAGTGTCGACCAAGATCCCTTAGAGCCTGATCTGATTCACATGCTGCATGGCCCACTTCAGACTGCCGTCTCCCTGCAAGAGCTCCAGGCTGTGCCTGAGCAGGATCCAGTACTAACCCAGCTCCACAGCTTCATTCGCAAGGGCTGGCTACCCAACGGACCGGAACAGCTAGCACCCTTCCACAGAGTCAGAGACGATTTGTCATGCTGGAACGACATCTGCATGGCAAGGGGGCTCTGCACTGTAATCCCAGAGGCTGTGAAGGGCCGCATTCTATCCATGGTACATGAGGGCCACCTGGCTGTCGTCAGAGTCAAACAACGGTGTTGGAGCTTAGTCTGGTGGCCAGGCATTGGCAAGGACGTGGGAATCATGGTGAAAGACTGTATGCCCTGCCTGGCCACCGGAAAAACTGGCGTACCACCACCCCCGCCCCTGCAGCCACTGCCATGGCCATTGGCCCCATGGAAACACGTCCAATTGGACATATGCGGTGAACTATGTAGCACCTCCCCGCATCAACACTTTCTATTAGTGGCTTATGATCTCCACTCAAAATGGCCCGAGGTGTTGCCCACCGGCCCAGTCACCACTGACGTAGTCACTGATTTCCTCACCTCCCTTTTCACCCACTGGGGTGTGCCAGATGCATTCACAACAGACAACAGACCTCAGTTCACCTCAGCAGACTTCACAGACTTCGTCGGGGGAAGAGGCATTAAGTACATAAGGACTGCCTTCTACCACCCTCAGGCAAATGGGGGTGGCAGGGGTGGAGAGGTTCAACCAGACCCTCAAGAACGGTCTCAGGGCACACCTAGTGGATGGGTTCCCGTTTTCAGCTGCACTACAGAGCACCCTTTTACATTACAGAGTGATGCTTCATGCCACAACGGGCAGCTCCCCGGCCCTACTAATGCTAGGACACAAGATGTGCCTTGCCCTGGACCAACTACTAGCGTCCAATGGGGCGGACGCTACCCCGACAGAAATGCCCTCATCCTGGGGGAGGGTGGTCGAACAACAGCAACGTATGAGGCAAAGGTTTGACAAGAATTGTCGGGCAAAGCAACCCAGGCTTGCAGTACTGGATTGGGTTCGGATCCGGTGCCCCAACTGCGCTCACAAGCTGCAGTCATTTTGGAGAACGCCGATGCAGATCACAGCTCAGTTGGGGCCAGCCACCTTTCGTCTCACTAGCCATGTTTACATGTGCAACATTTCTTCAATCTGATTACAGTTCAGATCAGAACTTTACTGTTTGCATGGACCCTGAAAAAGTTGATCCGACTATGACATGCATTTACATGCATCACACGTTTGAACGGAATAAATCATTTTGACATGCGTAGAATTGTGTGACATTTTGGAAATATTAGAAGAAGAAACAACTTTCAGTGTAAACAAACCCACTTTGTGCGTCTTTCTCTTTTTGAAATGGACCTGTATTGTGTTAGTCAGACTGTACTTTTGCTTCTGCTGGTCTCTGTAATGAAGCTACAAGCCCAGCAGTACATACTTCTGTATATGACGAACAGGACAACACTCTTTTCACCCCAATTGCATACTCCCATCGTGTCTTCTGCTAGCTGCTGTAAAGGTGGAAATACATTACGTCGACGTGTGTGGCTGACGTACAGACATGCGCAGTAAACATATTTTGTACCCAAACTTCGGAATAAGTGTTTATATGCACACCAATTGGATTAACAATTGGCATAACCCACTTGTCTCGATGGAAAGGAAATTTTGATCTGAAGTAGTGTGATCGAGACAGAATCTTCAGATTGGTGTGTTTACATGAAGCATTTATATTGTGATTAGGCTTTTAATTCGGTTTCTTGTGTCCATGTGAACATGGCTAGTGGTGGGTCACAGTGGCACGCCATTCGCCTCAGAAAAAGTGGCTCTGACTTTGGTCCTGGATCAGGAGATGGCTGCGGACATGACAGAATTGGGCAGGGACTTCGTTGACACAAGACCCACAACTCCCGAAGAGCATCCACCAGAGCGCCGGTTGGCCTGGGCAGAGACCCTGCCACCTAAAGGACTTTATGACAAACCTTTGAAATTGGGACTCTTATGTGTTAGTTAGGATGTGACTGACCACAGTGGCAGAATAATCCACTCGGTCACATGAGCATACCAGTGGTCCACCCGGTGGTCCACCCAGGTGCCCAGTTGGTAGCTTTGAGTTCTTTAGGTTTTTCAAGGGGGGAGGGGGATAAATGTGATGTTTGGACGTGGTGGCATGCTGTAGGTGACGTCATCATGTGGCGAACTGGCTGTGGTGCAGGACAGTGCCACCCTTCTGTATATAGTTGAGTCATGTGTTTAATAAAGCAGAGTTCACTTCACGTCTGTTGTCAGCACCTCATTCCCAGACACAACACACCACACATCAAATTTTTTTATGATCAGCTATTAAATTTGACCTCCATTCATCTTTTTAATCCACTCTTCCTCTGTGGTTGTCTGTTCTCCAGCTGTGGTTGGTGCAGGCATTGGTGGCAGCGCCACGGCTCATTTCCTGAGACAGCACTTTGGTCCTGAGGTCCAGGTGGATGTGTTTGAAAAGGGTGAGGTCGGGGGTCGTCTTGCCACAGTGACCGTAAATCACAATGACTATGAGTCCGGAGGTACCATCATTCACTCCCTCAATCTCCACATGCAGGACTTTGCCAAACAGCTGGGTGAGTTTCTACACAGCATGTGATATTCAGGAGTCAAAAGGTGCTGTAAGCATATTGTACAGCTTTATTTTATGTAACCCAGTGGGAAATTTGGGAATATACATTTTTTATTTCTTGGTTGTGTAAATGTTAGTAAATACAAACCCCAATTCCGCTGAAGTTGGGACATTGTGTAAAACGTAAATTAAAACAGAATACAATGATTTGCAAATTCTTTTCAATCTATATTCAATTGAATACACTACAAAGTGTCATGTTCGGCTGCGGGAAAGCGCAGCGAACATATGAATTGGCAGCGAGCCCGAAATGCAGTGCAAGTAACGTGTTTATTTACAATGGGTGAAAATGTACAACAGTCCAAAACAGTCATAGTAGGGAAAGACACCCTGCTACAAGCTCGGTAGTTCCATGTGTACCTCACGTGCTCGAACAAGCTGGAGCGGAGGGGAAGGCACAAAGGAAGACTTACTAGGCGTCGGAGCCGCACGACTCTGGAGAAACAACACACTTTAAGTCCAGGGAAAGAACCAACCCAAGCGAGTCTGGATGTCCACTCGTTGACACAATAAAGCTGCCACATCGTCTGGCCTCGCTGCCCTGCTATTTATGCACAGCCCTAATGACAGCAGGCAGACCAGCCGTGTGGCAACAGGTGCGTGACTGATTGAACTAGTGTATGAGTGCGTGTGTGTGAGTATAAGAGTGAAACTGAATGTGTGTGAATGCGTGTGTGCATGTATGAGTGTGTGAGTGAGAATGTGGTGAACCTACTGCTGGTGAGAGGGATGCATGGCTGTGGGACTGGAGGAGAGCCAGCTCAATCCGCCAGCTGGAAATTAACAAGTAATAATTAACCCACAGCCGACAATCATGCTCAGGGTCACGACCCTGAACATGACACAAAGACAAGATGTTTAATGTTCAAACTGATAAACCTTTGTTTATTTTTTTGCAAATATTCACTCATTTTGAATTTGATGCCTGCAACACATTCCAAAAAAGCTGGGACAGGGGCAAGAAAAGACTGGAAAAGGTGAGAAATGCTCAAAAAACACCTTTTTGGAACATTTCACAGCTGAACAAGTTAATTGGAAACAGGTGAATGTCATGACTGGGCATTAAAGGAGCATCCCCGGAAGTCTCTGTCATTCACAAGCAAGAATGAGGCAAGATTCACCACTTTGCGAATAACTGCGTGGGTAAATAGTCCGACAGTTGAACATTTTTCAGTGTACAGTTGCAAGGAATTTGGTGATTTCATCATCCACAGACCATAATATCATCAAATTAATCCTGGAATTAATCCTGGAATTTCCTGGAAATCCTGGAATTTCCCCATTGTGGGACTAATAAAGGCTTATCTTAAATAGTCCGACAGTTGAACATTTTTCAGTGTACAGTTGCAAGGAATTTGGTGATTTCATCATCCACAGACCATAATATCATCAAATTATTCACAGACTCTGGAGACATTTCTGCATGCATGTGACAAGGCTGAAAACAAATGTCGAATACCTGTGACCTTCGATACCTCAGGCAGCACTGCATTAAAAACCGTCATCACTCTGTAAAGGATGTTACCACATGGGCTCAGGGACACTTTGGAAAACCATTGTCAGTTAACACAGTTCACAGTGCAAGTTAAAACTCTACAATGTAAATTGAAAGCTATATCTCAACAACACCCAGAAATGGCACCAGTTACTCTGAGCCCGCTCTCATCTGACATGGACTTATGCAAAGTGAAAAAATGTGCTGTGGTCTGACAAGTCCACATTCAAATTGTTTTTGGAAATCATGGCTGTCGTGTTCTCCGGGCTTAAAGGCCCTGTCACACCTAGACAGTTTAGGCAGCGTTTGCCAAATGTATGAAAAATTTGGAGAATACGCTGGTATACGTCGAATCAGTTATGTTTAAGTTTTGTATAATTTAAGAGCACCCTGAAGAATGCTGAAGCATGCTGATGCACACTGGTATATGGAGTTGTACGACAAGCTTCTGCTGAAAATTTTCCAACGTATCCAGTGCATGGCTAAAACGTTCCGCATAAGCGGGGCATAAGTTGTAGGGAAATTATGCATTTGTTCACACACGTTACTTGTAAGCGACTAACAAGTTACTCATAAGTCAAACTATGTTGAGATAAATGTCTAGGGTACCCAAAAGTTATTTCTAACATATGAGTAATGCTCTTTGAACCTGTGTGTAACTTACTGAACAGGTTTCTAACTTACAGCTACCCTATAATGGTGTATTTGCAGTGTTGGTTCACAGGAAAAACCCGTACAGAGCTCAGCTCAGCTACTGCCTGCAGCACACACACACACACACAGAGGGCTAAACACACATACTTTTTGTATAACGGGACCTGTTGGGGATGTGTCCAGAGCACTTTCAAGCTACTGGATAAAGAGCCAAATAACTGTTTAGCCCTCCTTGCCTTTTTTTTTTTTTTTTTTTTTTTTTTTAACCTTTGACTGCAGTCTGTGCCATCAGCTATCCAGCGCTGTTCTGATAGATATGCCAAAATGTCAGAACACCGGAGGAGGATCCAATCAGCTGATCACCCAAAAGTACCGAACTCAGCTATTTTCCATGATAAATCACACTTTGCTGTCCCTTGGCTGTTCTCCCAGTGTTGTGACATTTTACCATAGGTCATCAGAATACCATATCCTGGGTTACAACACATGCGCGGCATTCCCCTTGGGAATGAAAAGCTTTATGAAGGGAAAATGCTCTGTAATTGGAGGTAATGTGGCATTGTGGAGGAAAATGATCAGGCGAGATGCGACGAGCTGGAAGGGTGCAAGGTTTTATTTCAAAATCAAATCAAATCAATCAAATCAAATCAACCTTTATTGTCATATTGCTGTACATACAACAGTAGTGCAGGCAAGATGAAATTGCATTTCTCTCGGCATCCGTATAAGCAGAAGAACATGATTTAAGACACATTCACACATATCTTCACCCCCCCACCCCACCACATCCATTTATGCATCCCTGAGACATAGTACTTGAAAAACTAACTAACTATAATATACAAATAATGTACATAATGTCCGTAGGTGCAGTAGTGTATACGAGAGATTCCGGATCAACTGTTTAGTATCCTAACAGCTTGTGGAAGGAAGCTGTTAATCAGTCTGGTGGTTCTGCCTCTGATGGTCCGGAATCGTTTGCCAGATGGCAGAAGTTCAAAGTGTTTATGCAGAGGGTGAGAACGGTCTTTGACAATGTTCAGTGCCCTGCTCCTACTACGGTTCTGAAAAAGTTTGTGGACAGAGGGGAGGGAGACTCCAATTACCCTCTCAGCTCCCTTAACTATCCTCTGCAGGGCTTTTTTGTCTGACATGCTGCAGCTGGAGTACCATGTAGCAATGCAGTACGTCAGAACACTCTCCACCACACCTCTGTAGAAGGTCCTGAGGATGCAGATGGGGAGAGAGGCCTGTTTGAGTTTCCTCAAGAAGTGCAGTCTCTGCTGGGCCCGCTTCCTGATCCCCAAGGAATTCTTGCTCCAGGTCAGGTCCTGCGAGATCTGCACTCTGAGGAACTTGATGTTCTCCACTCTTTCCACTAAACGGCCGCCGATGCTGAAGAGGGATGTGTTCAGGCTGTGACCACCGGAAGTCGATAATCATCTCCTTCGTTTTGTCCACGTTGAGCACCAGATTGTTCTCCCTGCACCAGCCCTCCAGGTCTCTCACTTCTTCCCTGTACATTGATTCCTCATCCCTCTGAATAAGTTCCACCACCATGGTGTCGTCTGCAAACTTAATAATCTGGTTCCCCTCGTGTCTGGATACACAGTCATGTGTTAGAAGTGTAAACAACAGTGGACTGAGTACGCAGCCTTGAGGGGATCCGGTGCTCAGCGTGACAGAGTTGGAGATGCTGTTTCCAACCCGGACAGACTGAGGTCTCTCAGTCAGGAAATCCAGGATCCAGAGACATGTGGCGGTGTTCAGACCAAGAAGGAGTAATTTCTCCATCAGTCTCTGGGGAATAATGGTGTTGAATGCTGAACTGAAATCAATGTATAGGAGTCTGGCGTAGGTGTCCTTCTGATCCAGGTGGGTGATGACAGAGTGCAGGGTGGTGACTATAGCATCCTCCGTGGAGAGGTTTGAACAATATGCAAACTGGAGTGGGTCGTGTGATGCAGGGAGGCAGGCTGTAATGTGTGGTTTGACAAGCCGTTCAAAACACTTCATCACAATTGGTGTCAGTGCAACAGGACAATAGTCATTCAGACAGGACACAACTGGTTTCTTTGCCACCGGTACTATGATAGAGGTCTTGAAGCATCTGGGAACGATGGCCTGACTCGGGAGATGTTATAGATGTCAGTCAGTACATCCGCCAACTCGCTCGCGCAGTCTCGGAGCACACGTCCCGGGATGTTGTCCGGACCTGCAGTTTTACGTGGGTTGACTCTGGTTAGGGTCCTTCGTGTGTCCGCTGTGTTGATGGTAAACGCTGGTCCGACCAATGGTGGGGATGGGCCAGCCCTCCCTCTAATTGTCGAGTTTGATGCTTCAAAACGTGCAAAGAAGTTGTTGAGCCTGTCTGGAAGCGAAGCGTTGTCATCATCGACCCCCTGCCTAGACTTATAGCCCGTCAGTGTCCAAACTCCCTGCCACATCCCTGCCAGGGACAGACTAAGGCTGCAGCGCGTCATGCGCACTGCTGAGAAGGTGATCGGCTGCAAGCTCCCATCTCTCCAGGATCTGTACATCTCCAGGACCCGGAGGCGTGCTGGCCGGATCATAGCCGATCCTTCACACCCTGGTCACGTACTGTTTGCCTCTCTCCCCTCAGGTAGAAGACTTCGGTCCATTCAGAATAAAACCTCCCGTCACATGAACAGCTTCTTCCCCTCTGCCATCAGACTGCTGAACACCAAGTGACTTATTGACTCTCGTGCACTATGTACAGCAGCTCAACCAGACTCATGTCAATCATCACTGTTTTCTTTTTGCATTACCGACTGCACTATATGGTTCTCCACAATATCTGCTGCTTGCTAATATATTTAAAACTGCTGACTAGTATTACTCATTCTTATTCTACACTTTATTGCATGTATAGTTTATTTCTTTTATTTTATCATGTTTAATGTTGCAGCATTGCACCGAGACAAATTCCTAGTTTGTGTACTACATGAACAATGGCAATAAATCTGATTCTGATTCACATCTGCTTGGTGTTCCTTGTGTCACAGAGGTGTCCCTGGATTTTCTCAGCATAGGCGCGCTTCGCTGTCTTAATTCCCTTTGAGAGCGCAGACCTGGTTGAGCGGAGGGCGATCCTGTCCTTCGCTCTGAAGGCTGCATCTCTGGCTGTAAGCAGCGAGCGCACCTCCGCGGTCATCCAGGGCTTATGGTTTCCCCGCATGGTGATGGTCTTCACTGTAGTGACATCCTCTGTGCACCTCGCGATGTAGCTGGTGACCATTTCAGCATACTCCTCCACATCTGTCTTGTCTTCCTGGGAGGCTACTATTTTGAAGACCTCCCAGTGTGCAGAAAACAGTCTTTCAGTGCAGAGGTTGCAATCTCTGGCCAAATCCTGATTTGTTTCACTACTGGCCTGCTGCGCTTCAATAAGGGTTTGTAGGCAGGCACCAGCATCATGGATATGTGGTCAGAAAGGCCGCGGTGGGAGCGGGGTATCGCCTTATATGCATCTGTGTTTGTGTACACTAAGTCCAACATATTCTCTCCTCTGGTCTTAAAGTCTACACATTGTTTAAACTTGGGGAGCACAGTCTTTAAACTGGTGTGGTTAAAATCCCCCGCAACCACCACAAAACTGTCCGGATGTAAAGTTTGGATTTCGCTAATAGCATCGTGCAGTTCCCCGAGTGCCTTCTTAGCATTAGCGTTAGCGTTAGCACTCAGCGCTAAGTAAACAGCCGCTACAAACACGTTGCTGAATTCCCTCGGCAGATAAAATGGCCGACAATTTACAATAAGGAACTCCGCCAACGGAGAGCAGTGTTTAGATACTAATGTGGCATTAACGCACCAGTTCTTGTTAACACATTCCTCCAACATAATGAGACACACTTTGTAGCTCAGTGAGCTACTGTGCTGCTGAGGCATGTATAGCAAGCTCTTTTATACACATTATACAGACAGAGAGAATGCATGGCACATTAGCATAGTGATATACATAGCAGTCAATACATATCATTAGCGTGACCAACTGGCGCCCGGATGTCCTCTCCCTCATCCAGGGATGTATATACAACAGTCCATTGTTCTGATTGCCCCCAGGGGCTCTCTGTCCATATGTAAATTGTCCTCCGTTTCCTCCAGCCCTGCTGAGTGTGAAATAGTGTCAGTCTGCAGTGTGCTGGGTCACCACAACATAAATCTTTATACTGATTCACTTTGTTATACTTTTTGTCATTTGGATAACTGTAAAATGTTACTAAAATGTTAATTTGGGCAATTGCACAGAAATTTTTGGAGGATTAGAAGTCTTGGTGAAGAGCAGTGGAGAATGATGACCGTACCACACAAACTGCAGCAGGACATGTCAAGTTGCGGAGTCTTAATTTTGAGGGTATGAACAATTTTATTTATGCAGTTGAGGTGAGTGTGTATCTGTGAATGTTTAATGTGTAGCTTAACATTTACACTGACCTTACATAGTTTGTAGAACAGTATCTGAAAGGCAGAGACCTCAACCTTGTTTCAACCAACAAAGAAGAGATCTCCACTGCAAGACTTGAAATTGCAACCACCCTTCTGAAATGCTGAGGTAACTATTATAAAGTATATCTACAACTACTTTTGTCTGAATAGTGTGAAATGGGAGTATGTCCAAGTAAAAGTGAAACAAAGTCTTGATTAATTTTACAGACTTGCTGCAGTGGATATAAATCCCCTTAAAAACATTAAATTGTCTACAATTGTATCTTATGCCCATTTTTCCACAAAAAAAAACTTTCGTTGTCTTACAGTTGCTTGTAAAAATCTTTTCCCTTTTCCTCCTCTTTCAGACACCAGGGTCTAGTTAGGCCCACTCACATCCCACCCACTAGGACACTGACACAGTGCCTCTCCTCCAGGACCACAGCACACAGAAGTCTGCAAGCTGTCAAATTTTAACAGTCAGTGCTTAGTCCTGATTGGTTCACCTGTCATAGTGACATCACCAAAATGCTGAACAATTTAGACAGACAAAATCTCAGTCTATGTTCTATGCATAATGTATGATTAGGATGTTTTGTATTGGCACACACAAAGGGTTTCTGTGTTGTCTCCACTGTGTGGCATTATGGGATAATTTTATATGTTTGTATATATTTGTGTATACCTTTGCATTAAATATTCCTACTTTTTGTACAGTATGTATTAGTCATTCAAGGAACTGCAAGCTGTAAAACCTCTCACTCCATAAGCAGGTTAAGCGGTATGTAGATCATTTTTGTGAACCTATGATTTATCTAGTACAAACATGATTGTCTTGTTTGTACATACTGTAGATAAATCATAATTGTCTTGTTTATTTCTACAGTATTAGTGTTGTATATGTATCACAATAAAAACTTCTGTGTGAAAAGAACCTATTTTTCTCCTCATGAATGCGCAACCCCTTCTTGAAAATTAATTACATCTTTGAATTTTTTTTTTTTTGGAAGACCCCTTATAAAAACTATAGAAATGCTATTGTTTGATCTTAAATATAGCCATCAGAACATTATGCAACTGTATAAACTATAGAAATGCTATTCTGACAAAGTAGCACTGTATAAACTATAGATATGCTATTCTTTGATCTTAAATATAGCCATCAGAACATCATACCACTGTATAAACTATAGATTTGCTATTCTGACAAAGTACCACTGCATAAACTATAGAAATGCTATTCTTTGATCTTAAATATGACATAATTATAGACCCAGGGAACAAAGCACAGACTCGAGTGAATACAATTTATCCTGTTTATTGCTAACACTGGGTGTGTGGGTGCGTGTATGTACAGTGTGTATGTTGTGCGTGTGAAGAAGTGCAGTGCAGGAATCGTGCCCGGGGGAGAGCAGAACGCCATTCAGCCTGGCAACCCTATAATGACAGAGCAGAGGTGTTAATTCTGTCCACGGAGCAAAGAGCTTGATAGTAATGGTGGCTTACTTTGCAGATGGTCGTGGAGATGCTCAGGTTGGCCTTGAGGGCTGCAGCCAGGGAGACAGCGTCTGACTCCGTGCAGGGAATAGGGCTAGTAGCCCTGTTGTGGTGATGAGGCTTGACCGCCGCCGGGAGGAGAGGAATCCTCTGCCGGGGGAAATCCACCTGTGCACAGGGGAAGACGACTGACAAAGGTAAGTTTATAATTAGGCTTACGTGAAGCGGCGAGGAGATCAGGAAGTCTGATGATGAGGCCAGGGATTTGGCTGTTGACGCGAGGTGTGTCAGAGGAGAATGACAGACGGCTCCGTGCCGAGTCTCAGGCAGGCCCGGTTATGAAGCCCGCTGGAGATTGGCAGCAGGTGTGCGTGCAGCTGTAGTCAATGACGGCCCTGAGGGAGCCATGACAGTACCCCCCCCGAGAGGTGCTTCCTGGCACCTGACCCAGCCTACTCGGGTGCATCCAGTGGAAGTCCCTGATGAGCTGCTTATCAAGCACGAATGACGGACGTACCCAGGACCTCCACTCGGGGCCACATCCCTCCCAGTCCACCAGATACTGTAGGCCGCGACCCCAACGGCGGACGTCCAGGATGGCGTTGACTCTCCAAGCCGGGTCACCGTCAATCAACACTGGTGGACGTGGAGTCTTGGGAGGGGGACAGAGAGGGCTGGAGCAGACGGGCTTCACCTGGGAGACATGAAATGTCGGACAGATGTGGAGAGAGGTGGGGAGAGCTAGGCGTACAGCCACAGGGTTAACAATATGTGTGATAGGGAAGGGGCCAGTGAAACTCTGGGCCAACTTCCGTTTTTCAGCCTTCAAATTAATGTTCTGCATAGACAGCCATACCTGCTGACCCACCTGGTACTGGGGAGCCGGTCTCCTGCGGCGATTAGCCGTCTTGGTGTTGCGTTCAGCTGTGCGAAGGAGAGCTCTGCGGGTGGCAGCCCAGAGCCGGCGACAGCGCCTCACGTGGGCATGGACAGAAGGCACCGCCACTTCCTTCTCCTCTTCGGGAAAGAGCGGGGGGTCGTAACCCAAAGAGGCCCTGAAGGGGGACATGCCGATCGCCGAGGAAACAGTCGCGTTATGGGCATACTCGATCCAGGGGAGGTGGCTGCTCCAAGACGTTGGACTGGAGGCGATGACACAGCGCAGAGCGGCCTCCAGCTCCAGATTGACCTGCTCGCACTGCCCGTTGCTCTGCGGATGGTACCCAGACGACAGGCTCACCGTTGACCCCAGTGCGTTGCAGAACGCCCTCCAAACCTGGGACACGAATTGGGGCCCACGATCTGAGACGATGTCGGTGGGGATCCCGTGGAGGCATATGACGTGCTGTACCAGTAGGTCCGCTGTCTCCCGTGCCGTAGGGAGCCCCTGGAGAGGAACGAAGTGGGCGGCCTTAGAGAACCGGTCCACAATGGTGAGGACTGTGGTGGAGTGGTTGGAGGGTGGAAGACCAGTCACAAAATCCAATGCTATATGGGACCAAGGTTGGCTGGGCGCCGGCAACAGGTGAAGGAGGCCGGCCGGCGTGGAGGAAGACGTCTTCCCAGTGGCGCACTGAGCGCAGGCACGGACATAAGCGGTGACATCCTTCCGAAGACCCGGCCACCAGAACGACCTCTGAAGGAGTTCCACCATGCGAAACACCCCTGGATGGCATGAAAACTTAGAGTGGGCCCAATGAATCACCTCGCCTCGGGTTGCCATGGGGACAAACAGCCGCTCCGTGGGTCCACCTCCAGGATCGGGCTCAGCCTCCTGCGCCTTCAAGACCTTCTCCCAGATGCCCCACGAGAGGGCGCCAATGACACAAGATGCTGGAAGGATGGTGTGTTCGTGGCCCTCAGCCACATCCGCAGCAAACTGCCTGGAGAGGGCGTCTGGTTTGACGTTCTTAACCCCAGGGCGATAGGTCAGAATCAGAATCAGATTTATTGCCATTGTTCATGTAGTACACAAACTAGGAATTTGTCTCGGTGCAATGCTGCAACATTAAAACATGATAAGATAAAGAGATAAACTAAAAAAACTTAGACTAAAACCATGCAATAAGTGTAGAATAATAAGTAATAATAATAATAATAAAAATAATGAGTAATACTAGTCACAGCAGTTTTAAATAAATTAGCAAGTAGCAGATGATGTGGAGTACCACATAGTGCAGTCGATAATGCAACAGAAAAACAGTGATGAATGACATGAGTCTGGTTGAGCTGCTGTATATAGTGCACGAGAGTCAATAAGTCACTTAATGTTCAGCAGTCTGATGGCAGAGGGGAAAAAGCTGTTCATGTGCCGGGAGGTTTTAGTCTGAATGGACCGAAGTTTTCTACCTGAGGGGAGGGTGGCAAACAGTACGTGACCAGGGTGTGAAGGATCGGCTATGATCCGGCCAGCACGCCTCCGGGTCCTGCAGCCGATCACCTTCTCAGCAGTGCGCACGACGCGCTGCAGCCTTAGTCTGTCTCTGGCAGTGGCTCCTGCGTACCACACGGTTATGGAGGAGGTGAGGATGGACTCGATGATGGCCGTGTAGAACTGCACTAACATCTTGGTGGGTAGCTTGAGCTTCCTCAGCTGCTGCAGAAAGAACATCCTCTGCTGGGCCTTTTTGATGAGGGAGCTGATGGTTGGTTCCCATTTGAGGTCCCGGGTGATGGTGGTGCCCAAGAAGCGGAAGGAATCTGCAATGGTGATGGGAGAGCCTGTGATGGTGAGGGGGGGCAGGGGGGTTGTGACTTTCCTGAAGTCCACAATCATCTCCGCTGTCTTCAGAGCGTTCAGCTGCAGGTTGTTGTGGCTGCACCAGGACACCAGCTGGGCCACCTCTCTCCTGTAGACGGACTCATCGCCGTTGGAGATGAGCCCGATGAGGGTGGTGTCGTCCGCAAACTTGATCAGCTTAACAGACTGGTGGGTGGAGGTGCAGGAGTTGATATAAAGGGAGAAGAGTAGGGGGGAAAGTACACAGCCCTGGCGTGATCCGATGCTGATGCTAACAGAGTCTGAGACAGACTTCCCCAGCCGCACATGCTGCCTCCGGACCGTCAGGAAGTCGGTGATCCACCTGCAGAGGGAGTCAGGCACGCCGAGCAGGGACAGCTTGTCCTGGAGCAGAGCGGGGCGGATGGTGTTGAATGCAGAGCTGAAGTCCACAAACAGGATCCTGGCGTAGGTTCCCGGGGAGTCCAGGTGCTGCAGGATGGAGTGGAGGGCCAGGTTGACTGCGTCGTCCACAGACCTGTTGGCACGGTAGGCAAACTGCAGCGGGTCCAGGAGGGGAGTGATGATGGACTTGAGGTGGGACAGGACCAGGCGCTCAAAGGACTTCATGACTACAGAGGTGAGCGCTACAGGTCTGTAGTCGTTAAGTCCAGTAATCCGTGGCTTCTTGGGGACAGGGATGATGGTGGAGGATTTGAGGCAGGTCGGCACGTGACATTGCTTAAGGGAGGTGTTAAAAATGTCTGTGAAGACAGGAGCCAGCTCTTTCGCACAGTGTCTCAGGGTGGAGGGAGACACGCCGTCCGGACCGGGGGCCTTGCGTGGGTTCAGTCTGGAGAACTGTCTGTGCACATCCTGCTCACTGATGACAAGGGCAGGGGGGGAGGAGGAGGAGGGGGGGACCGCTTTTGATGAATTAGCGGCCGAGGAGGCAGTGGAGCTGGGTGGAGGGGGGGAGTTGGACACAGCTGACGAGATGTCAAAACGGGCGTAATGTTGGGACAGTTTTTGACAAAGGGCTTTGTCATCCTGACCTTTAGGAGCCTGAGGCCGATAGTTGGTGATTTGTCTCAGTCCTCTCCACACAGAAGCCGAGTCATTAGCAGTGAACTGCTGCTGGAGTCTCTCAGAATACACAGATTTAGCTCTCTTCAGCTCTCTGTTAAACCGATATTTAACCTCCCTGTAGCAGTCCCTGTCTCCACTTTTCAACGCTGCTTCCTTCTCCTTCCTGATCTGTCTGAGCTTGGCAGTGAACCAGGGCTTATCATTGGAGTACCTCACCCTGGTGCGCGATGGAAGAATGCTCTCCTCACAAAAGTTGATGTATGAGTTCACAGTGTCTGTGTACTCATTAAGATCATGCGTGGCTCCTTTAAACATGTCCCAGTCAGTTATTTCCATGCATGTGTTCAGTTTCTCTCCAGCTTCACTGGTCAATTTCTTCCTGGTGGTCACAACAGGTTTAGTGAGCTTCAGTCTCTGTCTGTATGTGGGAATGAGGTGGACCATCACGTGATCAGATAGTCCGAGCGCAGCGCGGGGAACAGCGCGATACGCGTCCTTCACTGTAGTGTAACAGTGATCTAGTGTGTTCTCACCTCTGGTTGGACATTTAATAAACTGTTTGTATCGGGGGAGCTCGTGACTCAGATTGCTCTGGTTAAAGTCGCCAACCACAATAACCAGGGAGTCCGGGAAAGTCCGCTCCGCATGTTGGATGTGATCTGCGAGCGCGCGCTGAGCCTCGCGCGCGTCCGCGTCGGGAGGGGCGTACACAGCGATCAATACGAATGAAGCAAACTCCCACGGGGAATAAAATGGCTTGCAGTTAATGGAGAGAAATTCTAGGTCGGGAGAACAGTGCCGGGAAATCACGGTTACATCAGAGCACCAGCTGCTGTTAATGTAAAAGCATACTCCTCCTCCTTTAGACTTACCGGAGAGCTCTGTGACGCGATCAGCATGAAACAGCTGAAATCCCTCAAGGCTGATCGCGCTGTCCGGAGTAGAATCATTAAGCCAAGTCTCAGTAAAACAGAGGGCGGACGAATTAGCGAGGTCCTTAAATCGCATCAGCAGTCTCAGTTCGTCTACCTTGTTAGAGAGAGAGTTGGTATTGGTCAGAAATATTCCAGGCAAGGCTGTGCGCGTGCCCCTCTTTCGAAGCCGTTCGAGAGCTCCCGCTCGTCTTCCTCTCTCAGGTGATTGTGAAGTTAAAGCGCCAAAAAATAGTGACCAACGGGCCTGCTGAGAGTTCAGGCTCCTGGCGGTCCTCAGGTATTCTAAGTTTTTATGATCGGTCCATACTATGAAAGGCTGGGCGGCCCCCTCCAACCAGTGACGCCATTCCTCCAGAGTGAGCTTCACCGCCAGGAGCTCCCTGTCGCCGATGTCGTAGTTCCTCTCAGCCAGGGACAGACGGTGTGAGAAGAAAGCGCAGGGGCAGACCACCCCGTCCACGGGAGAGCGCTGGGAGAGAACTGCCCCCACCCCGGAATCAGAAGCGTCCACCTCCACCAGGCACTGGAGGGAAGGATCCACCTGTGTGAGGACACGGGAGGACGAGAACTCCCCCTTGAGGATGTTGAACGCTGCTGCAGCCTCCTCCGTCCACTTGAAAGCCACCTTGGGGGACGTGAGACGGGTCAAAGGGAGAGCGATCACGCTGTAGTTCGGCACAAAGCGGCGATAAAAATTGGCGAAACCCAGGAACTGCTGGAGTTGCTTCCTTGATGGGGGGGGGGGCACTCCACCGCCTTGACCTTCCCAGGGTCGGGGAGAACCTGGTTATGGGATATTATGAAACCGAGAAATGAAGTTGTGTTGGCGTGGAACTCACATTTCTCGGCTTTAACAAACAGTTTGTTCTCTAGGAGCCATTGGAGGACCCGTCTCATGTGGACCCGATGCTCATCCAGTGACTGTGAGAAGATGAGGATGTCATCCAGGTAGATGAAGACAAAGGAGCCAAGGAAATCCCGGAGAACGTCATTTGGCGAGTTGATACGAAAGAATGTTTACAGTTTTATGAGAAGGTTGCTGGCATGTAACAATCATCTTATATCAGCAATTGTCAACTCGTCACTCACACTTCACTCCAGCATTTGGAAGTGGTGGCATTCTGTTTTATACTGAGTTCAATATTGTGTGTTATTGTTGTTACAAGAGCGCCGAGTGACTGCTGATCTGTATATACTTTTATTTATTTATTTTCTACTTGTTTTAGCTCTGCATTTAATATGAACCCTGAGTTTGAAATAAACGTTTTAATTTGAATTTGAATTTATGAGGCACTGGAAGACGGCCGGTGCGTTGGTCAACCCAAACGGCATCACAAGATACTCAGTGGCTGCTTGGGGTCCGGAATCCCATCTTCCACTCATCTCCCTCCTTGATCCGCACGAGGTGGTAAGCGTTGCGGAGGTCGAGCTTGGTGAACCAAGCGGCCCCCTGGAGGGAGTCAAATGCCGTGTTCATGAGGGGAAGGGTGTATTTGTCCTTTACCGTGATATCGTTGAGACCCCTGTAGTCGATACATGGCCACAGGGAGCCATCCTTCTTGCCCACAAAGAAGAATCCTGCCCCCACCGCCGAAGAAGACGGTCGAATAATGCCCGAGCTGAGCGACTCCTTGATATAGGTATCCATCGCCTCCCGCTCCGGAGCAGACAGGCTGTAGAGGCGGCTCGACGGCAGCGGGGCACCAGCCCGGAGATTGATGGCACAGTCATAAGGGCGGTGGGGGGGAAGAGACAGCGCCTGCGACTTACTAAATACCGCCCCCAGGTCGTGGTATTCAGACGACACCTTGGACAAATCAGGAGGAGGAGAGGCGTGAGGGGCCAGAGACACTGATGGGGCACATGCTGCGGATTGCAGACAAGCGCTGAGGCAGAACGTGCTCTATGACATAACACTCCCTGTCCGCCAATCAAACGAGGGATTGTGGAGCTGGAGCCAGGGGTAGCCCAAGATAACCAGGGATGTTGAAGAGGGCGGCACCAACAAGCGTAGATCCTCCTGATGGTTTCTGGAGACAATAACTGACACCGGGGCAGTCCGTTGTGAGACCGTTGCCAGGGGGGTCTTGGACAGGGCGATGAGCTTAAGGGGTGACTGGAGTAGATGGCAGGGAAGCCCTAATCGGGTTGCCAGGTCCCCTGATATGAAGCTCTGCTCAGCCCCCGAGTCAATCAGTGTGTGAGTGGCATATTCTGTTTGTTTGTAAATGAACCTAATAGGCTCGAAGCATTTGGTGAGGGGAATAGGCCGAGACGAGTCCGTGAGTCCCCCTACTGCGACGCACGGACCCCCTCTTTTGGCCGAATGGGGAAACTCTCTACCTCATGCTCATTGCTACCGCAGTACATGCAAAGTCGTAGCTCCCTACGGCGCTGCTTCTCAGCTAAGGAAATCTTGGAGCACCCGACTACCATATCTTCCTGCCCATCTAGAGCTTCAGGTGATGGCAGGGCCAATTGAGATGACTGGGAGGAGTGGAAAAACTGGGCGCCTGAGTGACCGGAAGCCCTTCGCTCGGCTGCCCGCTCCCTCAGCCTGTTATCCAAATTGATAGCTAGGGAGATTAACTCTGTGAGTCTCTCTGGCTTCTCCAAACGAGCTAGCTCATCCCGTAAGCTAGGGCTTAGGCTCCGAATGAATATACTACAGAGCGAAGCATCCTCCCACCCGACCTCCGCGGCCACCACCCGGAAATCGACAGCATAGTCCGCCACGGACCTGCCCCCCTGTCGAAGATTTAACAATCGGGTGGTTAGCACGCTATCACGGTCGGAATGGTCAAATTACCTCGTGGAAATCGGCAATGAACTGCTGGTAAGTTAAGCTAGCATAGCTAGGTTTAGCCATAATGGCATACGCCCAAGCTAGCGCTCTATCCTCCAACAGGTTAGCCACGTAGCCTAGCCGACTATGATCTGTGGGAAAATCCCCTGGAACCCGCTGGAAGACCGTTTCACACTGGAGGATGAACCCACGGGCCTCCCTGAGCTTGCCGCCAAAGCAAGCGGGTGTGGGGACCGGTGTGAGCCGGGCCAAGGGAACCTGACTAGCCTGGCTAGGAGGAGAGCTAGCGGGAGCCGGCATACTCCCGGAGACCGGAGGGAATGTCCGCTGCCCATCCAGATGATCCAACCGGCTGTTAATTTGTGTTAGCTGATTAAGGATTACTTGTTGTTGGTAAGCTAATTGATCCACCCGAGCCTCTAGGTTGTTAACTTGGTGTGCTAGCACGCTGTTTGCTGGGTCGCTCTGACGGAGCCATACTGACATAATTATAGACTCAGGGAACAAAGCACAGACTCGAGTGAATACAATTTATCCTTTTTATTGCTAACAGTGGGTGTGTGGGTGCGTGTATGTACAGTGTGTATGTTGTGCGTGTGAAGAAGTGCCCGGGGGAGAGCAGAACTCCGTTCAGCCTGGCAACCCTATAATGACAGAGCAGAGGTGTTAATTCTGTCCACGGAGCAAAGAGCTTAATAGTAATGGTGGCTTACTTTGCAGCTGGTCGTGGAGATGCTCAGGTTGGCCTTGAGGATTGCAGCCAGGGAGACAGCATCTGACTCCATGCAGGGAATAGGGCTAGTAGCCCTGTTGTGGTGATGAGGCTTGACCACCGCCGGGAGGAGAGGATTCCGCCGCTGGGGGGAATCCACCTGTGCACAGGGGAAGACGACTGACAAAGGTAAGTTTATAATTAGGCTTACGTGAAGCGACGAGGAGATCAGGAAGTCTGATGATGAGGCCAGGGATTTGGCTGTTGACGCGAGGCGTGTCAGAGGAGAATGACAGACGGCTCCGTGCCGAGTCTCAGGCAGGCCCGGTTATGAAGCCCGCTGGAGATTGGCAGCAGGTGTGCATGCAGCTGTAGTCAATGACGGCCCTGAGGGAGCCATGACAAAATATATCTGTCAGAACATTATACCCCTCATCTTAAATATATCTATCAGAACGTTATACCACTATAAACTATAGAAATACTATTGTTTGACCTTAAATATAGCCATCAGAACATCATACCACTGTATAAACTATAGATATGCTATTCTGACAAAGTACCACTATATAAACTACAGATATGCTATTCTTTGATCTTAAATATACCCATCAGAATATCATACCACTGTATAAACTATAGATATGCTGTTCTGACAAAGTACCTCTGTATAAACTATAGAAATAAATGCTATTCTTTGATCTTAAATACAGTGGGGCAAAAAAATATTTAGTCAGCCACCAATTGTGCACGTTCTCCCACTTAAAAGATGAGAGAGGTCTCCAATTTTCATCATAGGTATACCTCAATTATGAGAGACAAAATGAGAAAAAAAAATCCAGAAAATCACATTGTCTGATTTTTAAAGAATTTATTTGCAAATTATGGTGGAAAATAAGTATTTGGTCACCTACAAACAAGCAAGATTTCTGGCTCTCACAGACCTGTAACTTCTTCTTTAACCTGTTGCACTCCGGTGTACCGTGGGTGGGCACGTCTCTGCGTCCTAGAGCGCACGAGGGCGCACGAGTGTGCACGAGGGCGCTGCGTCCTAGGAGGCACTGAAAAAAAAAGCTGCATTTCCGTTCTTCCACTACAGACACAGCCGCGAACAGATTAGATATGATTTACCTCTCATTCGACTAATAAGAGCCTTGAATTGGGTTTCTGAAACCTTGAAGAACCAATGACTGAAAACCTAGCAAGAAGGACCTGCCTACCAACGGCTGCGAACGCACCGAGCCAATTGAAGCACAGAAGTTCGAAAGCTGTTTTGTGTAAGGCTGGGTGAAGAGAGACTGACTGCTGCAGCAGATGAAAAAAGGACCCGCAGAAAGAACCGCCACAGACCCAGCAGCATGGAGACCACCCACAAGTGTGACCTGTGTGACAGGGACTTCCATTCGCGCATCGGCCTGTTCAGCCACAGGCGGTGCTGTCCCAGCAGAGTAGACGTTTAGGATTCTCTTCCGTGGTCATCATAGACCGACGGAGGCCGCCAACGAAGGCTGGGTGACACACACACGTTCGCCAGTCTATTTTTCTTACTACTGTCATTTGTTTTGAAAAATCGTTCGCCAAAACCGCAATCATGGAAGCGCAAAACCGCAATAATGGAATTATGTTTTGACTGGGTCGCAAGACCAGAATCACGAGTCCGTAATAAGCGGACCAGCTTCATGTTCGTCTGACAGTGAGGAAGAGAAGTTCAGCAGCTACGCTGCTGTTGTGAACAGGTAAGTGTTATAAGCTAAATTATTCTTTATCCCTGAAAATTGTAATCAAAAATGACTTTTGACCGATCGGTAAATTACAACTGTGCGGCGCACGAAGTCCGAAGTCCGTGCGCCGCGGTACACGGTTCGTGCGCCGCATCCGGACCGTGAACGCGCCCCCCCGGCTACTCTTCTGTAGCGAGGGGGGGGGGGCGCGGTGACCGCGGGGACTGTGCGCCGCGGTCGCCACATCGGATGCCACATGTCCGTCCTCTGTCTATATTGAATCATTGTCTATATTGAATCATTCAAAAGTTATAGACGTTTTTCCAAACTGTGCCATTTGGCACAATTTGGCACAGTTCCAAAACGCCTGGGAACTACCTGAGAACAAAGCTGTGCAATATATTCATTTTTTGTGGTATTGTTACAAAATTTTGACCTCAGCTGGATAACACTTGGTTCAACATTTCTGTTGCATTTTCCAGCCCAGATCTGAAGCTGTGTGTTATTTGCAAGCATTTGTATCCAAAAAAACACCCAGGTGAAATTTATTTTCTTCAAGTTCACTATGTTTAGATGACGGTTACTCAGTGGCCGGAGCACTTAGAGAGATTATGACTGTTTTGCCAAAAAATTCAAAGTGTTTTCTTTTAAATGAGACCAACCCCATGAAGATGCTGCAAAGGGTTGAAGAACAGCTTTTGATTTACTTTGGGCACGTTATTTTTTGGCGTTTTTAGGGAGATTGACCAGAGTGCAAGGGGTTAAGAGGCTCCTCTGTTTTCCACTCGTTACCTGTATTAATGGCACCTGTTTGAACTCGTTATCAGTATAAAAGACACCTGTCCACAACCTCAAACAGTCAGACTCCAAACTCCACTATGGCCAAGACCAAAGAGCTGTCAAAGGACACCAGAAACAAAATTGTAGACGTGCACCAGGCTGGGAAGACTGAATCTGCAATAGGTAAGCAGCTTGGTGTGAAGAAATCAACTGTGGGAGCAATTATTAGAAAATGAAAGACATACAAGACCATTGATAATCTCCGTCGATCTGGGGCTCCACTCAAGATCTCACCCCGTGGGGTCAAAATGATCACGAGAATGGTGAGCAAAAATCCCAGAACCACATGGGGGGACCTAGTGAATGACCTGCAGAGAGCTGGGACCAAAGTAACAAAGGCTACATCAGAAACACACTACGCCGCCAGGGACTCAAATCCTGCAGTGCCAGACGTGTCCCCCTGCTTAAGCCAGTACATGTCCAGGCCTGTCTGAAGTTTGCTAGAGAACATTTGGATGATCCAGAAGAGGATTGGGAGAATGTCATATGGTCAGATGAAATCAAAATAGAACTTTTTGGTAAAAACTCAACTTGTCGTGTTTGGAGAAGAAAGAACACCATACCTACTGTGAAGCATGGGGATGGAAACATCATGCTTTGGGGCTGTTTTTCTGCAAAGGGACCAGGACGACTGATCCGTGTAAAGGAAAGAATGAATGGGGCCATGTATCGTGAGATTTTGAGTGAAAACCTCCTTCCATCAGCAAGGGCATTGAAGATGAAACGTGGCTGGGTCTTTAAGCATGACAATGATCCCAAACACACCGCCCGGGCAACGAAGGAGTGGCTTCGTAAGAAGCATTTCAAGGTCCTGGAGTGGCCTAGCCAGTCTCCAGATCTCAACCCCATAGAAAATCTTTGGAGGGAGTTGAAAATCCGTGTTGCCCAGCGACAGCCCCAAAACATCACTGCTCTAGAGGAGATCTGCATGGAGGAATGGGCCAAAATACCAGCAACAGTGTGTGGAAACCTTGTGAAGACTTACAGAAAACATTTGACCTCTATCATTGGGCTGCACGGTGGCGCAGTGGTTTAGCACTGTGGCAGCACAGTTTACCCTCGGCCGGGGGATCGCGGGGATCATGAGATTGTGGGTTCGATCCCAGCCCCCGACCAACAGTGAGTTGTGTGGAGTTTGCATGTTCTCCCCGTGTTGCGTGGGTTTACTCCGGGATTTCTCCGGTTTCCTCCCGCATACCAAAAACATGTAGGTTTAGGGCGCTCGCGCACGCAGTGACCGGCAGCCGGTGGCTTGTCACCAGACTGCAAACCAAATCTACCTACGGGTACAAATAAGTAACAAAAAAAAAAAAAAGGGTATATAACAAAGTACTGAGATGAACGTTTGTTATTGACCAAATACTTATTTTAATTAATTCGTTAAAAATCCTTCAATGTGATTTTCTGGATTTTTTTTTTTCTCATTTTGTCTCTCATAGTTGAGGTATACACTACCGTTCAAAAGTTTGGGGTCACTTAGAAATTTCCTTATTTTTGAAACAAAAGCACTTTTTTTTCAATGAAGATAACTTTAAACTAATCAGAAATACACTCTATACATTGCTAATGTGGTAAATGACTATTCTAGCTGCAAATGTCTGGTTTTTGGTGCAATATCTACATAGGTGTATAGAGGCCCATTTCCAGCAACTATCACTCCAGTGTTCTGATGGTACAATGTGTTTGCTCATTGCGTCAGAAGGATAATGGATGATTAGAAAACCCTTGTGCAATCATGTTAGGTCTGCAATGCTGTAATTGCTGCAAATGGAGGATTATTTGACGAAAGCAAAGTTTGAAGGAAAAAATTATTATTTCAAATACAAATCATTATTTCTAACCTTGTCAATGTCTTTACTATATTTTCTATTCATTTTACAACTCATGGTGGTAAATAAAAGTGTGACTTTTCATGGAAAACACAAAATTGTCTGAGGTGACCCCAAACTTTTGAACGGTAGTGTACCTATGATGAAAATTGGGAGACCTCTCTCATCTTTTCAGTGGGAGAACTTGCACAATTGGTGGCTGACTAAATACTTTTTTGTCCCACTGTATCTTCCTGCTTGCCTCAGGGACTACAGATAGAAATTAGTGAGAATGCTATAATCTGGTAGAGAGCATCTTTACCCTGTGTTTAATGTTTTTTCTGTACATGGTCCCTGACAAATAAACCAATAAACTAAACTAAACATCACCGAGTGGCAAGCCCTTGAAGTTGGCACTATGATGGGTTGTGTAATTTCACCATTACTTTTCGTGATGACCATGGAGATGATACTCCGTGGTGGTGTGAATACAGTGAAAGTTGAGGTAACTGACCTGCCACCAGCAAGAGCCTTCATGGATGACGTAACCATCCTTGTCCAAACCAAAATTGACACAGATAGGTTGCTCCAGCAATTTCACAATCTGTTTTCGCGGGCGAGGATGAAGGCCAAGTCAACAAAAAGCTGTAGCGTTTCCAAAGTGAAGGGGAAGATCCAGGCCGTCCGCTTATTTATTGGCAGTGAGAAGATCCCCATGGTCAAGGAGCAGCCAGTCAAAAGTCTGGGATGTTTATACGCAACCCCAATAACAGATCGGCACAGAGGTGCAGAAGGCAGCGTGCAAGGGACTTATAGCAATCGAGAAGAGCAACCTTCCTGGCAAACTTAAAGCATGGTGTTTCCAACATGGCTTTCTCCTAAGGCTTTTGTGGCCACTGTAGGTGTACCAAATATCGCTATCCAGGGTAGAAACCATCCAACAGCAGATTAGGAAGTACCTCCGTAGATGGTTTGGGGTGCCTCCATGCTTTTCAACTGTGGGACTCTACAGTTCAACTGCAAAACCAGCTACCATTGTCATCTTTGGTGGAGGAGTTCAGAGCTAGCAAGGCAAGACTCCAGCTGATGTTGAGGGATTCACCAGACCAGGTCATCAGAGATGTGAACCCACATGTAGGATCAGGCACGTAGTGGACTGCGGCAGAGGCCATTAAAGATGCAGAGGCCAGCCTACATTTCAAGAAAATCATCGGGACCACACAGTCAGGCTGAGCAGGGCTTGGCTGCACTCCTCATCTGTGGTTTTCAAAGGAGAGCCCCAAGGGTTGAAGGGAGATGGTTATTGAAGAGATCTGCTCTGCTGAAGAGGAGAGACGCATGGCCATTGCAGCAGGGCAGGTCAAGCAGTGTGCCTGTACAACATGGGATTTTGCCAAACCTAGGAAACTCACTTGGGCTTCTCTCATATCAGTGAAGCCCTTGGCTATTTCATTTCTGCTGCGGTCGGCCTACACACGTGGACAAAATTGTTGGTACCCCTCTGTTAATGAAAGAAAAACCCACAATGGTCACAGAAATAACCTGAATCTGACAAAAGTGGTAATACATAAAAATTCTATGAAAATTAACCAATGAAAATCAGACAATGCTTTTGAATTGTGGTTCAACAGAATTACTTTAAAAAACAAACTCGTGGACTTCCGGTTATGGCGGCCACGTAGGAAGACATGTTTCACACTGCTCTGCTCCTAAAAATAAAAAGTTTACTAAAACACTCTTAATTGGAACAAAAACCCATCCCAGTGTTTTGGCGCGGATATGGTAAAGACCAAGGTTGGAAAATTAGGTGGAGGAAAAGGCAACTCGACAAAACAACCCAAGCTAACAGACTTCCACGCTCGAGGCGAGGCAGGGAAAACTCCAGAGACAATGGTGGAGGATGGAGCCAGCGGCGGAGCGGGAACTGCTGAAGAGGGGACAAACGCAGTGCTCACTGCCATCAACTCCATGAGAACAGAGTTTTCGTCTAAATTTGATGGGATTATAGCAGCGATAGAAGGTATGAGGAAAGAAATAAATGACTGTTTGGAGCGAGTATCGCAGGCGGAGCTCGGAATTTCATGCGCTGAAGATGACGACACTAGCCTACAAACTAATCTGCAGACACTGGAATTAAAATGTAAACGTCTGGAAGATAACGTCCTAGACTTGGAATCCCGCTCGCGACGGAATAATTTGAGGCTGGTGGGCCTCCCGGAGGGAGCGGAGGGACGGGACCCATGTTCCTTTTTGGGAAAGTGAATTCCAGAAGCGCTGAATAACGCGGATCTGCAGTCATCGGTCGTTTTAGAGAGAGCTCACCGAATCGGCCCACCGAGAGATAATAAGACACCACCGAGGACGCTGATTATGAAGTTCCTCAACTACAGAGACAAGATGACAGTCACCAATGCGGCGTGAGCTCAAGGGGAAATTAAATACCAGGATCAACAGATGCGGTTCTACCCAGACTTCACTACAGGAATTCAACAATTAAGGAGGTAGTTCGACCCCACCCGCAAAGAGCTGCGCAACCTCGGGATTCGTCACGGAGTGATTCACCCGGCAAGACTGCTGGTCACATATAAGGGGAGAACCCACACCTTCAAGACCTCTCAAGAGGCGCAGGAGCTCAAGCAGATCCAATAGGAGACTGGTGGGAGCTAAGCATGAACATGACAAAGGTAGAACATTTAAGCATATGTACAGGCATCTGATTGATCTGAAACATATAACATGTCTACAAAATACAGACTGTATTAAAAAAAAAACCTATGATGTACAAAGTTGTTATAAAACTTTGAAGTTATGTTGAAAAAACTACAGAAGAGAGTTAACGTCATAAAAATAGTAGTAGAGTCAGGGTGATTGAGAGGAGAAAGAGAGAGTGGTTTGACTGATTCTCGCAGGTGTGGAACAGTCACTAGCTATAACGGGAGACAGAATTTTTTTTGATTTTGGGGGGATTACCACGAATGTGGGGAAAGGGAATTTGTTTTTGTTTAGTTTGTAGGATGAATGTTCTATCATCCATGTTTTTGCTTCTCTGTAAGAGTATGTTCATATTGCAAGGTAATCTCAAACTCCTTATTGATCATAGATCAAAGCGTTAATCTTAATTTAACTTCATGGAATTGCAGAGGTCTACAAAATCTTTAAAAACTTAAACAAGTTATGAATAAAATAAAAGACAGATTCAAAAATTGTATTTTTACAAGAAACTCATCTATTAGAGGAGGATGTAAAAAGAATTAGGAGAAGATGGCAAGGTAATGTGTTCACCTCATCATTTTCATCCTGAGCTAGGGGAGTTATGATTCTCATATATAAAACAGTCCCATTTCAAATGAAAAATGTAATTAGAGACAAATTTGGAAGATATCTAATCATCCAAGGATCTTTGTTATTAGAAAATATAAATCTGGTGAACTTATACGGCCCCAGTATTGATGATCAAAACTTCTTTGTTAATTTATTCCTCACTTTATCATCACTTACAGGGCAACATATAATAGCAGGGGATTTTAATTGTACATTGAATCCCAGTATAGACAGATCAACAGGACTGGACTGTACGCACAATGGATGTAGGATGACCATTAATCATTTTATGAAAGAACTGAGATTGCTAGATATATGGAGAGAAATGAAACCACAAGTCAAAGCCCATTCTTGTTATTCTAATACTTATAAGACATTCTCACGTATTGACTATTTTTTGATCTCTACAGAATTAAGGTCCAAGATTCAAAACTGTTTCTATGATAATATTGTGATCTCTGATTATGCACCCTGCTGTCTAGTATATGTAGATAAGAAATTGACAAAGGACCCAGTTAGGTGGCATTTTCAACATAAATGGCTTCAGGATGAGGAATTTGTTAAGTACATAGAAAAACAGATAGATGAGTTCTTTGATATCAATACTACACAAACAACGGCATGTATAAAGTGGGAGGCTTTCAAAGCTTGTATTAAGGGGCGTATTATTAGTTATACAGGTTCAAAATCTAAGAAGACCCGAGAGGAGAGAGTCCAATTGGAACGTAAAATAAAAATTCTTCAAGAAAAGGTGTATGCAGGAAGTAACCCACAGTTAGAGAACGAATTACTGATTCTGAGAGCTGAATATGACAAAAAATCAGCGAATAGAGCTGCCTTGAGTCTTCTAAGATTGAAGCAAACTTTTTATGAACAAGGTGAAAAATCAGGAAAATTATTGGCATGGCAGATTAAACAATTAGAATCTAAAACACCAATTACCAGTATTATAAGTAACGGACAAGTAGTTATAGATCCTTTAGAAATTAATAGTGCCTTTAGAGATTATTATGGAAAACTATATGATACAAAAAATGAAACTGACTTAACAAAATTAAATGGGTTTTTGGGTGGATTATCTATACCATGTATTCCAAATGAAAACAGGGAGATACTGGAGTCTAAAATTAGTCAAGAAGAAGTTGGGCAAGCCATTGATAATATGAAATCAGGAAAAAGAGCAGGACCAGATGGTCTTCCAGTTGACCTCTATAAAAAATTTAAGACTAAATTAATAAAACCACTGTTGGAAATGGTTTTAGAAGCATTTCAAAATGGTAATTTACCACCATACATGAATAATGCCTTAATTGTACTGTTGCCAAAACCAGGTAAACCCCCTAATAAATGTGAAAACATGAGACCAATAAGCCTATTAAATGCTGATCTTAAAATAATCTGTAAAATTTTAGCAAAACGACTACAAGAAATATTACCAAATATTATTAACCGAGATCAGAATGGCTTTATAATAGGAAGACAAGGCTTCCATAATGTAAGAAGACTATTTAATATTATTTATTCCAATAAAGAAGCACCAGATACAGCTCTCTTATCATTGGACGCCGAAAAGGCCTTTGATAGGGTCGAATGGCCCTATCTTTTTGAAGTTTTACAAAGGTTTGGACTTGGAAATAATTTCATAAAATGGGTCCAGATAATATACAATAATGCTACAGCAGAAATCCTAAAAACAGCAATATCTCAAAATCAATAAAAATCAATAGAGGATGTCGACAAGGCTGTCCACTTTCACCCTTATTGTTTACTATGACAGTTGAACCTTTAGCGATGGCAGTACGTTTACATCCACAAATATATGGAATTAAGGTAGGACCAACAGAACATAAAATCTCCCTGTATGCCGATGACATAATTTTGTTTATGTCGAATTTTAAAAAATCAATTCCGACCTTGTTAAATTTAATAAAGAACTTTGGGGATATATCAGGATATAAAATAAACAAAACAAAATCTTCAATATTAATCCTAAATGAGACCCAGAGAAATCACCCATCTCCTGAGGTAAACCAATTCAGTGTTGTAAATCAGTTTAACCCCTTGCACTCTGGTCAATTTCCCAAAAAACGCCCAAAAATAACATGCCCAAATTAAATCCAAAGCTGTTCTTCAACCCTTTGCAGCATCTTCATGGGGTTGGTCTCATTTAAAAGAAAACACTTTGAATTTTTTGGCAAAACAGTCATAATCTCTCTAAGTGCTCCGGCCACTGAGTTACAGTCATCTAAACATAGTGAACTTGAAGAAAATAAATTTGGCCTGGGTGTTTTTTTTTTGGATACAAATGCTTGCAAATAACACACAGCTTCAGATCCGGGCTGGAAAATGCAACAGAAATGTAGAACCAAGTGTTACCCAGCTGAGGTCAAAATTTTGTAACAATACCACAAAAAATGAATATATTACACAGCTTTGTTCTCAGGTAGTTCCCAGGCGTTTTGGAACTGTGCCAAATTGTACCAAATGGCACAGTTTGGAAAAACGTCTGTAACTTTTGAATGATTCAATGTAGAAGCTTCATTTTGGGCTCTAATGAAAGGTCACACTCAGGGCTGTGTCTGTGTGTGTGTGGGGGGGGGGGTTGTCTTCTAAGATTGAAGCAAACTTTTTATGAACAAGGTGAAAAATCAGGAATTCCTCCTCTTCGTCTTCCTGCCGGGATTTCCCTCCAGCCCACGGAGTATCTCGCGCTGTGCAGCAATGTCATACCTCCTCGCGCTCACCTCAGGATGGTCGGCGAAGCGGGGGAGATAATCGAGGACCTCCTCAGCTTGGTCCAGGTACCGGTGCACGACGCTGCTGAAGTCGAGGAGGGAGGCGGTGTTAAGGATTTCATCCACGCACTCGAGGGCGTCTGCGAGGACATCGCTCGGACTCTGAGTGTGGGACCTCCACGATGGCATCCTTCAGCAACGGTACCCAGACAGGTAGGAACAACAGTCCAATACTGCTATACCCACGGTGAATGGCGTCTCGGTGCGACGCCCCTCTCCGGTCATACTGGCAGCAGTCTACTGTCACGGTGGCCGTCACGAGCCACCATAAGACGCCAGCAGTCACCAGTGAGTTGCAGTGATGTTTTATTAAGAGGTGCGGGAACAGAGGGTAACACACACGACAGTGCAGGTAGGACAATCACAGGATAGCCTTAACAGGGAAGTATAACAGGACGTGTCATCACAGAACGTACCTTAACAGACGTATCTTAACAGGTAGTTTAACGGGAAGGTTAACAGAGACTGCTGCATCGGGGAGCATTCAGCGCCTGCTTTTAACCCCGGTCACTAATGACCCCGAATGCAGCACAGCTGTTGACTCTGACAGCAGGGAGCTCCACTGGGCGCTGTCACAATAAGAGCCCGGGGAGCTAGAAGGAAACCTCTGCTGTCAAACCCTGGAAATGATACAAGATCCGAGTGCGGACGGAACCAGCACTCGGGTTGTAACACAAAAAATATTTAAAAGAACCACACTCACTGTCACAATTTAGCCCAATATGGGGTAATCAATATTTTACACCAGGAAGAGCGGATACTGTATTTAAAATATGGAATTTAAATGGGATTCAAAAGATTCAAGACTTATATTTGTCACGCTCAGATAACATAATGTCTTTAGAAGAACTGAGGATTAAATTCAATCTTAATAGAACACACTTTTTTAAATATCTTCAGCTTAGAAATTTTATTCGATCAAATCAAAATAATGCTCTCACCTGACCTACTTATTCATTTTTGGAAAAAATTTTGATGAAAGATAGTAAGAGAAAGGGTATTATTTCAGAGTTTTACAACTCATTGACACTATACTCAAGTGAAAACTCACAGAAAAGACTGAATTAGTGGAAAGAGGACCTGCAAATTGAAATTTCAGAGGAACAATGGGAAATGGCTTGTGCAGGAGCTCAAACCAAATCAATAAATGTACGTCTTAAACTGATACATTTTAAATGGTTAATGCGGATGTATGTTACACCAGTGGAATTAAATAGATATAACAAAAACATACCAGATACATGCACAAAATGTATGGAAAGTAAAGGAACCCTATTTCACTGTTTATGGGAATGTAGAAAAATCAGAATGTTTTGGGAAGAGGTGAGGGTAACAATTGAAAAAATAATTTCAAAACAAATCACATTGAACCCTAAACTGTTTTTGTTGGGTCTATATCCAGAAAAACATAACTTTAATAAGAGTGAAAGAGCATTCATAGACCTCAGTTTGCTTAATGCCAAAAAATGTATTGCACTACTGTGGAAAAAGATTCATAGACCAGATGTGACTCAGTAGTTAAGACAAATGTTAACAAACCTTCCACTAGAGAGAATAACATATATACTGAAATCAAAGGAAAATGTGTTTGAGAATATATGGAGACCTTTCATTGATTATGTAAAGAATTTAAACATAACGTCTGAAGAGGAAGGTGAATGATATGTGTGGACCTTGCAAATTCCAAGCTGTTGAATGTATATTATGTATTTTTATGTAATAGATTACCTAGACTAAACAGAGGAACATTGTTGTTAACTTGTGTTTGTTAATGGTTTTTGTTGTTGTTTTTATTACACAATTTTTTTTTGTTATTGTTCTTTTTAATTTTTAAATTACTTTTGTGTTAGTGTCTGATTGTTTGTGCCATGTTTGTAAAAAAAAAAAAAAAAGAAAAAGGTTCAATAGAAAATAGTGTGGAAAAAAAACAAACTCATGAAACAGGCCTGGACAAAAATGATGGCACCCCTAGAAAAGATTGAAAATAATGTGACCATAGGGACATGTTCAACCAAGATGTGTCCTCTAATTAACATCACAGGTGTCTACAAACTTGTAATCAGTCAGTCGGCCTGTTTAAAGGGTGTCAAGTAGTCACTGTGCTGTTTGGTGACATGGTGTGTAGCACACTAAACATGGACCAGAGGAAGCAAAGGAGAGAGTTGTCTCAGGAGATTAGAAAGAAAATTATAGACAAGCATGTCAAAGGTAAAGGCTATACGACCATCTCCAAGCAGCTTGATGTTCCTGTGGCTACAGTTGCACATATTATTCAGAAATTTAAGATCCACGGGACTGGAGCCAACCTCCTTGGATGTGGCCGCAGGAGGAAACTTGATGAAAGATGGAAGAGACGGATAATACAAATGGAAACAAAAGAGCCCAGAACAACCTCTAAACACATTCATGGTGAACTCCAAGGTCAAGGTACATTAGTGTCAGATCGCACCATCCGTTGTTGTTTGAGCCAAAGTGGACTTCATGGGAGACGACCAAGGAGGACACCACTGTTGAAAACAAATCATAAAAAAGCCAGACTGGAATTTGGCAAACTGCATGTTGACAAGCCACAAAGCTTCTGGGAGAATGTCCTATGGACAGACGAGACAAAACTGGAACTTTTTGGCAAGGCACATCAGCTCAGTGTTCACAGATGCAAAAATGAAGCATACCAAGAAAAGAACACTGTCCCTACTGTGAAACATGGAGGAGGTTCTGTTATGTTCTGGGGCTGCTTTGCTGCATCTGGCACAGGGTGTCTTGAAATCTGTGCAGGGTACAATGAAATCTCAAGACTATCAAGGTATTCTAGAGAGAAATGTGCTGCCCAGTGTCAGACAGCTTGGTCTCAGTCACAGGTCATGGATCTTGCAACAGGATAATGACCCAGAACACACAGCTAGAAACACCCAAGAATGGCTAAGAGCGAAACACTGGACTATTCTAAAGTGGCCTTCTACGAGCCCTGATCTAAATGCTATTGAACATCTGTGGAAGGAGCTGAAACATGCCGTCTGGAGAAGGCACCCTTCAAACCTGAGACAACTGGAGCAGTTTGCTCATGAGGAGTGGGCCACAATACCTGCTGAGAGGTGCAGAAGTCTCATTGACAGTTACAGAAATCGTTTGATTGCAGTGATTGCCTCAAAAGGTTGTGCAACAAAATATTAAGGGTACCATCATTTTTGTCCAGGCCTGTTTCATGAGTTTTGTTTGTTAAAATAATTCTGTTGAACCACAATAACATTGTCTGATTTTCATTGGTTAATTTTCATAGACTTTTTATTTATGACCACTTTTGTCAGATTCAAGTTATTTCTGTGACCATTGTGGGTTTTCCTTTCATTAACAGAGGGGTACCAGCAATTTTGTCCACATGTGTATGACCTATTGCCAACTCCAGCTAATCTCAAACTCTGGGGGTTCTGTATATTGAGGTAGACACTTACATCTGTTGCCACAAAGAGCAGGGAACCCATGCCCGTGTAATGTAGTCAATAGAGAACCAGTACAGAAGTCTGATCTCTACATTATGTTCCATAAGGGTGGCACTTGGCCTTCGCAGAAGACCCAGAAAACCATGAATTCCAGATTGCTGGCTGGAGCAAATGATTGAACGTTGACAGCAGACCTCTCAATGACCCTCCATTTGCCCTCCCACATCGTTTAGACCAACTTGCGTCCTGATATTGTGGTTTGGTCTAAAAGAGCAAAACGAGTTTTGTTGGTAGAGCGCACGGTACCTTGGGAGGGGAATATGGAGGAGGCCTTTGAGTACAAGAAGTCGAGATATGAATCATTGCGAGTTGACTGTGAGGATAAAGCTGGGAGTGTCATGTTTTACCAGTTGAGGTGGGATGCCAAGGTTTTATAGGCTGGTCCATGGTGTCCTTCCTCTCGAAGGTGGGACTCACTAACCATGCTGGAAGAGATGCCTTGCACCAACTTCACATGGCAGCTGAAAATGCATTATCCTGGATTTGGTCAAGATCCCGTAGGCAGAGTAGGCAATCTAACTTAGCTATGAAACTAGAAAAGCACTCGGAGAACGCAGACCTCCGCCAAGGCAGCTCAGTCCCCCATGCTGTGATCTACTCAAAAATGTAATTGCTGGACTTTGAAAAGTCCTACATTTATTTTATCTATATTTTCAGATTCCTTGACCATCAAAACATACCTTTAGCAACTGGATTCACACTGATATCTTTATTAGTTCAGAAGTTATTGACAAAAATCACTTTTTCGGTAATGGCAGTTTTCTGCTGGATATAGCTCCATAGCTTTTGAAGATGCAACAAATCCATTGGTACGCTACTGATTCCACAGTGTCTTGGCTATATTTTGGTGTTTGTTGTATGTTTATATCTTAATTTGTTTCCTTACAGTGATGAAAATTTCAAAGTTCCCCTATTATTTGCTGTTCAGGATCACAGTATCCAGATTTTTTGCAGGATCCGGATCACTCTTTGATATTTCCTAGAACCTATTGGGATCTTATCCTGTATTTTTTTGGCAAGCGTCCTGACCATTTATTGTGGAGTTATATACACATATGCTAAAAATGGCCCTATCTCGCAATGATAAAGAATCCTTTTAAAAATTCCTGGTTCCAGACAGTGATCCAGATCACTCCCAAAATCTAATCATTTCTTCCTTGTCCCATTTCGGACTTTTCCTGAAAATTTCGTCAAAATCCGTTCATAACTTTTTGATTTATGTTGGTAACAGACAGACAGACAAACAGACAAACCCCGGTAAAAACAACCTCCTTGGCGGAGGTAATGAGAGACACCCCCCCCCTTTCCTTCTCCTTTCCTCTAGGAGTAAGGGGTGGAGGATGGCTTTCAGTGGGTATCCTGATACCACTGCATGTAACGTGCATGCGTGACATCCAAGCAGGAGTCTTGTAAGAAGAGGCTGGTGACTGGCCCCAATTTGGGTCATGTGGTGCTGTGTGTTGGCTTGCGTCGAGCTGCTGCCTCCTTGTCTGAAATAAGGGGTCTAGCTACACATTTGCAACTGGGCTTTTGCCTTTGGCATGACATATTCCAGTGGCTTGAGGCCACTAGTGGCACTGGGGAAGGCAGTCCCGCCAATAGCCACCGAAACTGTGTATTCATACTCAGTTGGCGGCTGATGAGGAGGGTGTCTAGCAACTGCAAGTTGTCTGATTGTCTTGTCCTGTGTTAGTGCCCATGGCATGGGTAACTTGCACATATGTGAAGGTGCCATTAATGCTGAATGGTACATACAGGTTTTGAAGCAACACATGCTGCCATCCAAGCAGCGTCTTTTTCAGGGATGTCCCTGCTTATTTCAGCAAGACGGTGTCAAGCCACATTCTGTACGTGTTGTAGCAGTGTGGCTTAGTAAAAGACTGTGGGGTCCTTGATTGGCCTGCCTGCAGTCCAGACCTGTCTCCCACTGAAAACATGTGACGCATTATGAAGCGCAAAATACGACAACAGAGACTCCGGACTGTTGAGTCACTGATGTCATACATCAAGCAAGAATGGAAAAGAATTCCACCTACAAAGCTTCAACAATTAGTGTCCTCAGTTCCTAAATGCTTATTGAGTGCTGTTAAAAGGTGTCACACAGTGGTCAACCTGACCCTGTCCCAGCTTTTTTGGAATGTATAATATTTGAAAAAAAACAAAACAACAATAAAGTTTATCAGTTTGAAGATTAAATGTCTTTGTGGTGTATTCCGTTGAATATCGGTTGAAAAGGATTTGCAAATCGTGTTTTGTTTTTATTTATGTTTTACACAATGTCCCAACTTAATTGGAATTGGGGTTTGTAACTTGAACATCTTCTGTCTTCTATTCATTTAATTCACATTAAACGCTTGTCAACTGTTGAGGACAAATTACTGTGAAACTTTCTAAATGTTACATTCTTAATATGCCTGCTGCTGCATATGTTGTGTTCTCATCCTTTTGCTCTTTAAGGTTTGAAATACCGTCGCAGTGTGGCGGGGAAGATGGCGGTCTTTAACGGGGAAGAGATGATTTTGGAGGAGACAGACTGGTACTTGCTGGACCTGTTCCGGCTTTGGTGGCGCTACGGAATTAACGTCATACGACTGCAGATGTGGGTGGAAGAAATTATGGAGAAATTTATGAGGTAAGGCAAAAATAGTTTTCCCTATAGGAATTGCAGGAATGAAGAGACTGGCAATTTCTCCCTTTTTATTGCACGAGCAGGTGTGCCATTTAATTCTCAGAATGGCAGTGACAAGAAGCGACAGCTAAAATGCTAGCTCTCCTTTTCCTCCAAATTTAGGTCCCCCTACAGCTGCCTAGATAGCTGCCTGATGAAAAAACCTGAGAGTACAACCGTAACTGCCTAAACATGTCATACATGAAACAGATCATTCTGTACATGAACGCATGCACACGTGGACAAAATTGTTGGTACCCTTCTGTTAATGAAAGAAAAACCCACAGTGGTCACAGAAATAACTTGAATCTGACAAAAGTGGTAATAAATAAAAATTCTATGAAAATTAACCAATGAAAAGCAGACAGTGCTTTTGAATTGTGGTTCAACAGAATTACTTTAAAAAACAAACTCATGAAACAGGCCTGGACAAAAATGATGGTACCTCTAGAAAAGATTGAAAATAATGTGACCATAGGGACATGTTCAACCAAGATGTGTCCTCTAATTAACATCACAGGTGTCTACAAACTTGTAATCAGTCAGTCGGCCTATTTAAAGGGTGACAAGTAGTCACTGTGCTGTTTGGTGACATGGTGTGTACCACACTAAACATGGACCAGAGTAAGCAAGGGAGAGAGTTGTCTCAGGAGATTAGAAAGAAAATTATAGACAAGCATGTTAAAGGTAAAGGCTATACAACCATCTCCAAGCAGCTTGATGTTACTGTGACGACAGTTGCACATATTATTCAAAAATTTAAGATCCACGGGACTGTAGCCAACCTCCCTGGATGTGGCCGGAGGAGGAGACGGATAATACAAATGGTAAAAAAAGAGCCCAGAACAACCTCTGAACACATTCATGGTGAACTCCAAGGTCAAGGTACGCCAGTGTCAGATCGCACCATCCGTCGTTGTTTGAGCCAAAGTGGACTTCATGGGAGACGGCCAAGGAGGACACCACTGTTGAAAACAAATCATAAAAAAGCCAGACTGGAATTTGGCAAACTGCATGTTGACAAGCCACAAAGCTTCTGGGAGAATGTCCTATGGACAGTCGAGACAAAACTGGAACTTTTTGGCAAGGCATATCAGCTCTATGTTCACAGATGCAAAAATGAAGCATACCAAGAAAAGAACACTGTCCCTACTGTGAAACATGGAGGAGGTTCTGTTATGTTCTGGGGCTGCTTTGCTGCATCTGGCACAGGGTGTCTTGAATCTGTGCAGGGTACAATGAAATCTCAAGACTATCAAGGTATTCTAGAGAGAAATGTGCTGCCCAGTGTCAGACAGCTTGGTCTCAGTCACAGGTCATGGGTCTTGCAATAGGATAATGACCCAAAACACAGCTAAAAACACCCAAGAAATAGCAGGGGATTTTAATTGTACATTGAATCCAGGTGTGGATAGATCAACAGGACTGGATTGTACGCACATTGGATGTAGGATGACTATTAATCATTTTATGAAAGAATTGAGATTGTTAGATATATGGAGAGAAATGAAACCACAAGTTAAAGCCTATTCTTGTTATTCCAGTACCTACAAGACATTCTCACGTATTGATTATTTTTTGATTTCCACAGAATTAAGGTCCAAGATTCAAAACTGCTTTTATGATAACATCGTGATCTCTGATCATGCACCCTGTTGTCTAATATATGTAGATAAAAAATTGACAAAGGAATCAGGTAGATGGCAATTTCAGCATAAATGGCTTCAGGATGAGGAATTTGTCAAGTATATAGAAAAACAGATAGACGAGTTCTTTGACATCAATACTACACAAACATCAGCATGTGTAAAGTGGGAGGCTTTCAAAGCTTTTATTAGGGGACATATTATTAGTTATACAGGATCAAAATCTAAGAATACTCGAGAGGAGAGAGCTAAATTGGAACATAAAATAAAAAGTCTTCAGGAAAAAGTGTATGCAGGAAGTGACCCAAGGTTGGAGAATGAATTACTGATTTTGAGAGCTGAATACGACAAAAAATCAGCGAATAGAGCTGCCTCGAGTCTTCTAAGATTGAAACAATCTTTTTATGAACAAGGTGAAAAATCAGGAAAATTATTAGCATGGCAGATTAAACAATTGGAAATTAAAACACCAATTACCAGTATTATAAGTAACGGACAGGTAGTTATAGATCCTTTAGAAATTAATAGAGCCTTTAGAGATTACTATGAAAAATTATATGATACCAAAAATGAACCTGATTTAACAAAACTAAATGGGTTTTTGAACGAACTATCTATACCGTGTATTCCAAATGAAAACAGGGAGATATTGGAGTCTAAAATTAGTCAAGAAGAAGTTGGGCTAGCCATTGATAATATGAAATCAGGAAAAAGTGCAGGACCAGATGGTCTTCCAGTTGACCTTTATAAAAAATTTAAGAATAAATTAATAAAACCTTTTTTGGAAATGGTTTTAGAAGCATTTCAAAATAATAATTTACCATCATACATAAATAATGCCTTAATTATACTGCTGCCAAAACCAGGTAAGCCCTCTAATAAATGTGAAAATATGAGACCAATAAGCCTATTAAACGCCGACCTTAAGATAATCTGTAAAATTTTAGCAAGACGAATACAAGAAATTTTACCAAATATTATGTATCGAGATCAGAATGGCTTTATAAAGGGTAGACAAGGCTTCCATAATGTAAGAAGACTATTTAATATTATTTATTTTAATAAAGAAGCACCGGATACAGCTCTCCTATCATTGGACGCCGAAAAGGCCTTTGATAGAGTTGAATGGCCCTTTCTTTTTGAAGTCCTACAAAGGTTTGGACTTGGAAATAATTTCATAAAATGGGTTCAAATAATATACAATAATGCTACAGCAGAAATCCTAACAAATAACAATATTTCAAAACCAATAAAAATCAATAGAGGATGTCGACAAGGCTGTCCACTTTCACCTTTACTGTTTACTATGGCAATTGAACCTTTAGCGATAGCGATACGTTTACATTCACAAATATATGGAATTAAAGTTGGACCAACAGAACATAAAATCTCCCTGTACGCCGATGATATAATTTTGTTTATGTCGAATCTAAAAAAATCAATTCCAACCTTGTTGAATTTAATAAAGAATTTTGGGGAAATATCAGGATATAAAATAAATAAAACTAAATCTTCAATATTAATGCTAAATGAGACCCAGAGAAATTACCCAGCCCCTGAGGTAAATCAATTCAATGTTGTAAATCAGTTTAAATATTTAGGAATCCAAATTATGCCTAAGCTAGAATCAGTCGCCAGTGTCAACTATGAAGCCTTAATGTCAGATATCAATGAGTTAACTCAGAGATGGATGTCACTACCAATGTCGATGATCGGGAGAATCAATATACTTAAAAGTAATATTTTACCTAAAATACTTTATTTATTTCAATACATTCCCTTATCACCACCTTTAGATCTATTCTCAAGAATAAAAAAAAAGTTAGTGGAATTTATATGGAACAACAGGAGGGCTAGATTACGTTTGTCTTTATTATATTTACCATTTGATCGTGGAGGTCTGAAATGTCCAAATTTTATGTTGTATTATTGGTCGGCACAACTGAGGTCTATGACATATTATTTTTCATCAAATGATCTCCCTCACTGGACTGAAATGGAATCATACAATTTACCTTTACCTCTTCCCATATTCATATACTCAGATTCGGCAAAAAAATTACAAAAACAAGTTAAAAATCCATTTGTAAAGCATATGATCAAAATATGGTGTGAAGCTAAAAACTATTTAAAAGAACCACAGTTATTGTCACAATTTAGTCCAATATGGGGTAATCAATATTTTAAACCAGGGAGAGCGGACGCTGTATTTAAAGTATGGAATTTAAAAGGGATACAAAAGATTCAGGATTTATATTTGCCATGTGCAGACAACATAATGTCTTTTGAAGAGCTGAGGATCAAATTTAATCTCAATAGAACACATTTTTTTAAATATCTTCAACTTAGAAACTTTATTCGATCAAATCAAAATAAAGCTCTCACTCGACCTATTTATTCATCCTTGGAAAAAATGATGATGAAAGATAGTAAAAGAAAGGGTATTATTTCAGAGTTTTATAACTCATTGACACTATCTTCAAGTGAAAATTCACTGAAAAGATTAAACTACTGGAAAGAAGATCTGCAAATTGAAATTTCAGAGGAACAATGGGAATTGGCTTGTACAGAAGCTCAAACCAAATCAATAAATGCACGCCTTAAATTGATACATTTCAAATGGTTAATGCGGATGTATGTTACACCGGAGGAGTTAAATAGATATAACAAAAATATACCAGATACATGCACAAAATGCATGGAAAGTAAAGGAACCCTATTTCATTGTTTATGGGAATGTAGATTAATAAGAATGTTTTGGGAAGAGGTGAGGGTAACAATTGAAAAAATAATCTCAAAACAAATCATATTGAATCCTAAACTGTTTTTGTTGGGTCTGTACCCAGAAAAGCATAATTTTAATAAAAGTGAAAGAACATTCATAGACCTCAGTTTGCTTAATGCCAAAAAATGTATTGCACTATTATGGAAAAAGACTCATAGACCAGATGTGACTCAGTGGTTAAGACAGATGTTAACAAACCTTCCATTAGAAAGAATAACATATATACTGAAATCAAAGGAAATTGTGTTTGAGAATATATGGAGACCTTTTATTGATTATGTAAAAAATTTAAACATAACTCTTGAAGAAGAAGGTGAATGATGTGTGTGGACCTTGTAAATTCCAAACTGGTGAACATAATATGTATACTTATGTATTGGATTGTCTAGACTAAACAGAGGAGCATTGTTAAAGACTTGATTTTGTTGGTGGTTGTTGGTGTTTTTAGTGCATTTTTTTCTTTTTTTGTAGTACTTTAGTGTTAGTGTTTGATTGTTTGTATCATGTTTGTTAAAAAAAAAAAAAAGGTTCAATAAAGATATTGTGGAAAAAAAAAAACACCCAAGAATGGCTAACAGCGAAACATTGGACTGTTCTAAAGTGGCCTTCTATGAGCCCTGATCTAAATCCTATTGAACATCTGTGGAAGGAGCTGAAACATGCCGTCTGGAGAAGGCACCCTACAAACCTGAGACAACTGGAGCAGTTTGCTCATGAGGAGTGGGCCAAAATACCTGCTGAGAGGTGCAGAAGTCTCATTGACAGTTACAGAAATCATTTGATTGCAGTGATTGCCTCAAAAGGTTGTGCAACAAAATATTAAGTTAAGGGTACCATCATTTTTGTCCAGGCCTGTTTCATGAGTTTGTATTTTAAAATAATTCTGTTGAGCCACAATTCAAAAGCATTGTCTGATTTTCATTGGTTAATTTTCATAGAATTTTTATTCATTACCACTTTTGTCAGATTCAAGTTATTTCTGTGACCACTGTGGGTTTTTCTTTCATGAACAGAGGGGTACCAACAATTTTGTCCACATGTGTAAATAGGCCGACTGACTGATTACAAGTTTGTAGACACCTGTAATGTTAATTAGAGGACACATCTTGGTTGAACATGTCCCTATGGTCACATTATTTTCAATCTTTTCTAGGGGTGCCATCATTTTTGTCCAGGCCTGTTTCATGAGTTTGTTTTTTAAAGTAATTCTGTTGAACCACAATTCAAAAGCATTGTCTGATTTTCATTGGTTAATTTTCATAGAATTTTTATTTATTACCATTTTTGTCAGATTCAAATTATTTCTGTGACCACTGTGGGTTTTTCTTTCATTAACAGAGGGGTAGCAACAATTTTGTCCACGTGTGTATTGTGGTGAATTATGTCTCCAGAGTCTGCTACATCCCTTAATTTGATTGGTCTCAACAAGTGCTTGTTTTAGTAAATGTCCACAGTTCCTTTGTGTTCCAATTTCCCACACTGCAATAGAGTCTATATTAAGCTGTTCATTATTTGCCTTGGCATCTGCAACCATAATAACTGCAAAACCTCAATGTTTTGTGTGACTTTGGAATGTGTTCTTATCTCTGGGTGTCAATTCCTTTATCAGTTGCCAAATAATGCAGCAGTGTAACCTGGACAGAGATAACAATTCTTCCTGAGAGACTCATAAAGTGGGAAAATGTGAGTTTGGAGGAACATGGTCACATTTTTCAGCACCTGTGATGCAGGTGTAGTGTGGCCAACTGCTGATCAGAGGGTCAGGGGTTTGATTCCTGCACTGTCTGCAGTCTGCATGTCGAAGTGTCCTTGAGCAAGACACTGAACCCCCAGTTGCTCCTGGTGGGTCAGGCCAGTTCCTGTGCATGGCAACTTCACCACCATCAGTGTGTGAATGGGTGGATAACAGGATCTGTAAAGCACTTTGGTCATCTAGAGATGAGAAAAAGCGCTATATAAGTGAACGCCATTTACCATTTAACGCCATTAAGGACACCTTGGTTCACACTCGTTTTTCCACTTGCAGTCTTTTTTCCAATCATTTATTTTTAACTTTCTCTCAAAGCCTGGTTAGTTTTAGACACTTATATACAGTGCATCCGGAAAGTATTCACAGCACTTCACTTTTTCCACATTTTGTTATGTTACAGCCTTATTCCTAAATGGATTAAATTCATTTTTTCCCCAAAAGGACAACATGAAAAAAGTTTTTTTTTGTTTTTTTTTTTTTAGATTTTTGCAAATTTATTAAAAATAAAAACTAAGCAATCACATGTACATACGTATTCACAGCCTTTGCCATGAATCTCAAAATTGAGCTCAGTTTCCACTGATCATCCTTGAGATGTTTCTACAGCTTAATTGGAGTCCACCTGTGGTAAATTCAGTTGATTGGACATGATTTGGAAAGGCACACACCTGTCTATATAAGGTCCCACATTTGACAGTGCATGTCAGAGCATAAACCAAGCATGAAGTCAAAGGAATTGTCTGTAGACCTCTGAGACAGGATTGTCTCAAGGCACAAATCTGAGGAAGGGTACAGAAAAATTTCTGCTGCTTTGAAGGTCCCAATGAGCACAGTGGCCTCCATCATCCCTAAATGGAAGAAGTTCGGAAAAGCCAGGGGCCTCATGTACAAAGGGTACTTATGTACTTATGCACAAAAACATGGCGTACGTCCTTTTCCACGGAAAATTTCAGATGTATCTGTCAAGGCTGGCCCTCACGAGCCAGCATAAGACGCCACAGTTCAGTAAGTTGCACTTCAGTTCCTTTATTTATAACGCACAGGACTTAGGTGTACAATACAACTTGCCACACAGGCTTCGTAACACAACACAATATAAATACACAATAAAGGTTAGCGGCTAGGGCGTGGGGCACTCGTACGCCGCAAAGGCAGGGAATATAAAACGTGGAACAGGGAGAGAGTTATGGCAGAGACGAGGAGCTCTCGTCCGCCGTAATAAGGAAGGAACGTCAGCGAGGGAGAAGACAATTCCAAATAATGAATCACTTACATGCAGCGGGATACGTCGAGGAACCCAGGGAGCATGTGGTAAGGAGACAGGGGTTAGTCATAAGACTTCTGACGAGACAGCCGCAGAGTCCAGTTCACTCGCACTGACATTTAAAGCCAGCTGCTCATGATTGGAAACGCGGCGCAGCTGCCCAGGTTCTGACAGCTGAGAGCTCCCGAGCGTCTGGCCAATCAGAGCCCGGGAAACCCGTGTGACGACACCTGCTGTCAAAACCTGACAGGGATGAGGAATAACCCGAGCGCCGACAAAAGCGCTCGGGATATGACAGAGCCCCTCCCTCTACGCGAACTCCTAGTCGCGCGTAACATCCAGACCCCCCCCCACCCCACCCCAGGGAGGGTGGAGGGGAAAGCAGGTGGAGGGGGAGCAGGGTCAACTCACAACAAGGGGACAAAAACATCGGGGAAGGGAGGGAGAGAGAGAGAGAAAAAAAAAGGCAGAAACCGTACATAAACGGGGACAAAAAGATGAATAAAAAGAAAAGACAACGCTAGATGGACATCTCTCACATATAACCACAAAAAAGAAAGCCAAGATGAGGATACATGGAACACCAGTCAATACCACAAGGCGGGATCAAGGAAATAAAAGGGCAAATAATACCTTCTTCTCCAAGTTAATGTGTACAGAAAATCTAAAAAAAAGAACTAGACCCGAGTAAGGGAGTAACATAGGAAATATACAATCACACCCTAAAGAAACATACAATACTCATGATAGCATACTGTCAAAATGAAAATGAAATTCTGCTCAGAAGAGTCTTAAATCGGGAGTGCAAGGAACAAACCCAAACAGTCATCCCAGAAAATAATATGAAAGACAGCTACGGCAAGAGAACATATGTCCATCAACGGAAAACAGTCACCTTAAACATGAAGTTCAATCCCCTGTGGGGTATTTCAGTCTGAGAGGGGAGGAGAGAAAAAGAAAACCAGTCACAAGTCAGTGGTGGGGCAAGAGAAGGAGAGGGAAAAAAACCATTGGGGAATAGTGTTAAATAACTCCGCTCAGGAGGCCTCCCAGCACCCAGCATCCAGGCCGCCAGCAAAAGCAGCGGAACGTGCCCTAACGGCTCAACCAAACCCCGGGCCGAGGGAAACCATGTCTCCGGCGGGCGGACCAGGGCGCCGAAAGAATCATCCTGCTCGTCAGGAAACTGGGCCCGGACGCCAAAAGGACAGAGCCGGTCACCGGGTGGTCAGGCAGTATCGGCCTGCCAACAGAATGGCTGGGGGAAGGTCGGCGAACCGGGCCAGCTGGAATTAACTCCCGCAGTCTCAAAAGCGGGGAAGAAGGGGCCATGGCGAGGACGGGGCATGGCCTGGAAAGCGCTCAGCGGTGGGTCAGCTACACAATCTCCGGAACCCGCCTGGGCCAAAACGACCATGGCGCCGAGCTCCGATTGAGCAAGAGCGGCACCCGCGTCGGACCCAGATTGGGCCGGAACCTCCATGACGTCAAGCTCCGAACGAGCGAGAGCAACACCTGCGTCGGACCCCGACTGGGCCGGAACCTCCATGACGTCAAGCTCCGAACGAGCGAGAGCAGCACCCGCGTCGGACCCCGATTGGGCCGGAACCTCCATGACGTCAAGCTCTGATCGGGCGAGAGCATCACCCGCGTCGGACCCCGATTGGGCCGGAACCTCCCTGACGTCGAGCTCCGATCGAGCGAGAGCAGCACCTGCGTCGGACCCCGATTGGGCCGGAACCTCCCTGACGTCGAGCTCCGATCGAGCGAGAGCAGCACCCGCGTCGGACCCCGATTGGGCCGGAACCTCCCTGACGTCGAGCTCCGCTTGAACCGGCGGAGCACTCCCGGTGGACCCCATGCCGAGAGCCGGAACCTCCAAGGTGGCACCTAGAGCAGGTTCGCCTCCAGTGACCCTGGGGAGAGGCTCAGAGGGACAAAAGGAACCGGGATCAGGATCACCGGCAGCGGCAGGGCCTGGCGAGACAGGCTCGAGCGCAGCAGACGGCTGCACCCGGCTCGCCCCCCCGAGAGACAGGCAATAATGCTCCAGAAAGAAGATGAGGGATAGAAAATAGAGCACTTGCCTGATCTCGGGTTCTGCCGCCATCCAGGACTTCGATGCTCTGGGTTCAAACGGGAGGAGGTCGTCGTCCGGTTCCCACTCCGTCGTGACGTCATCCGCCCCTGGAGGAGGGGCTCCTGCAGCTCGAGGACCCCCCGACGTCATCGTCCACGCTGGCGGTTCATGAGGCGTGGAGGTGGGGGGCTCTCGGCCTGCTGGACTGGACTATTCATCTGCGGAGTCCCGGGGACGCTCCGTCGTCGGCACAGGCTCCAACCAGTCGTCCGATCTCCTCTGCCCAAAAAATGGCTGCGGGGCTGGGGTCTTCTGCCCGAGGGCCGCAGGCTCACTCCTCATCTGGTGACGCTTCTCTGAAGTCGAAGCGTGCTCAGCAGGGGAAGACACAGAGGCAGCGGGTTTAATAAACATATCAGCAGGGAGTTGAGGTTCAGGGGGCTGCAAACCCCGAGCCTCACCCCCAGGAGTCAGACAGAACAAATCACTATTAGATGGAAAAAAGTGAACTTGTACTTGCCTGCCTCCCGGAGGGGCGGTGGAACCTGCCGTAGGGAACGTCATTCCATCCTCCTCCCACCGGGTGGTGGCCGGAGACTCTCTAGAAGGAGGAGAGGGGGCCACTCGGGATGGTGTAGCCGCGCTGTCCACTGGAGCAAAACTTCTCAAACTCCCAGCCGCTGGAGAAGGCGTCGAGGCGGAGGGGGCAACAGCCAAGTCGGGCCGGGCGTGACGCGCTGACAGCTCAGCGGGGGAAGCAGGCCCGGGGGGAAAGGCTGCAGGGATCTCCTCCTGGTGAGACGCTGGGGAGACAGCAGTGGGATGAATGGGGTCAGCCCAGTGAACCGGAGCGGGTTCCGGAGGGGAGTCGCGCTGAGAACGTCTCTGACCACGGCGCCGACGTCTACGACGGGCCCCGGGTGGTGCGAACTCCAGGGCTGGATCGAGGGAAGGATCCGGATTCCAGAGCGGGCAGCGGGAGCTCCGATTACTCCACCTTTGGCCTCGTTCCTCCTCGATATCCTGGAGCGCCTCGCGGTGGGCGGCGATCTCTTGTCTCTTCGCTTGGACGTCCAAGTGGTCGGTGTAGCGGGGAGACAATCGGTCGAGCGTTATCTCAGCGCAGTCCAGGTAATAGTGCACTTCGGATGAGTCGTCAAGGCTGGCGGAAGCCCTGATGAAGTCATCCACCTCCTCCAGCGCCTCAGGCAGCTGGAGCCAGAGATCACCCCACCTAGCAGCCTCCTCCTCTTCGTACATCTGAATTATCTGGCGTTGGGCAGCGATGTCGAGTCTCCTCGCGTCGACCTCGGGGTGACCGTTGTAGCGGGAAGGCAGACGGTCAAGCACCTCCTCAGCCCGGTCTAAATACCACTGTTCATCGGGCTGATAACCGAGGAGAGGAGGGGCGAGGGAGGTGTCTGGATGCCCATCGAGGTCGGAGGCGATGATGAGGATTTCATCTACCTCCTCCAGCGCCTTGGTCAGCAGGACGTGGGAACCCCGAGAACGACTCCGCTGAGATGGCATATTTCCAACGCCACGTACCTGGACAGGAAGGGGCAAAGTTCCCAGAACGCAACTTACTGAGATCGGCGTCTCCTTCTGGCGGCTGTCTACTGTCAAGGCTGGCCCTCACGAGCCAGCATAAGACGCCACAGTTCAGTAAGTTGCAATTCAGTTCCTTTATTTATAACGCACAGGACTTAGGTGTACAATACAACTTGCCACGCAGGCTTCGTAACACAACACAATATAAATACACAATAAAGGTTAGCTGCTAGGGCGTGGGGCACTCGTACGCCGCAAAGGCAGGGAATATAAAACGTAGAACAGGGAGAGAGTTATGGCAGAGACGAGGAGCTCTCGTCCGCCGTAATAAGGAAGGAACGTCAGCGAGGGAGAAGACAATTCCAAATAATGAATCACTTACATGCAGCGGGATACGTCGAGGAACCCAGGGAGCATGTGGTAAGGAGACAGGGGTTAGTCATAAGACTTCTGACGAGACAGCCGCAGAGTCCAGTTCACTTGCACTGACATTTAAAGCCAGCTGCTCATGATTGGAAACGCGGCGCAGCTGCCCAGCTTCTGACAGCTGAGAGCTCCCGAGCGTCTGGCCAATCAGAGCCCGGGAAACCCGTGTGACGACACCTGCTGTCAAAACCTGACAGGGATGAGGAATAACCCGAGCGCCGACAAAAGCGCTTGGGATATGACAGTATCAAGAATGAAATGACTGTGGAAATATGCACAGCCCCACACTAACTTGAGATTGAGATTGAGATTCAACTTTATTGTCATTACACATGTATGAATACAAGGTAACGAAACGTGACTTGGCATTTGGGCACGCTCTGCAGAGCGCATTTAAGGCCGGGGCAGCCGCTAGGCGCCAGTCATAAAGAAGAAAAGAAAAAAGAAAAGAAATGATATGACACAATAAGCGAGAGAAAAAAATATGTTTTATCAAATTGACGCTTAATGGGTAAGCGAAATTTTGATTGCAGGCAAAAAAACCCTCAATGCATATTTAGCAGACATTTAGTGGACAATCACACAGCAGAGGGAGGGAGAGCAGTGTGTGTATATTTGCATGTCATTGTGTAGTGTAAATGTAACAGTTGTTAGTGAGCAGCAGAGGGCGCCTTCTGGCAGTGGATAGATGTTATAATCATGTGACTTATAAACAAGTCCAGAGTTCAGAGTCTATCTCTCTCTCTCTCTTGCTTGCAGAAGGCACATGGGCATTGTCCTTGAGAGTCCAATCCGCTGACGACAACAACTGATTGTTGATTGTATGGGTAGACATAAGAGCCGGTTCTTCCGCTAATCTCAGTCAGGAGGAATGTAAACACGGGGCAAACAAGGTCAAATCAAATCAAATCAGCACAGTGCACTCAGAGAGTAGAATTTTGTCCTCACCCGTGTAATTCTGTGCTTCCATTATATATGCAGGCTTAAACTGTTTTTCCATAGAGAGCACAGGGCTTCAGATGTATTCCTTCACTGAATCACTGTCATTCAGTTCACCGTTTGCCGCTACTCGTGCCCTCCCCAACTGGTCGAATTTGATGAAGGAGCTGGCTGGGTCCGCTTGATCCGCTCTCTCACCTTCCTTCAATTTCTGATGCATCAGGGAACTCCACAGCCAAAAATAGAAGTCCTGAGATCATAGCCAATAATATTTCCATAGACGCATGGATTCCAGTGTCCATGAGTCTCTCGTAGGTTCCAATTCTTGGGCTCCCCCTTGGCCCAATTCTTGTTGAAAAATAGTGACAATAGCACATTTAAGCCGCTTCCAAATCCATAATTTCCGTTTAGATTAAGATTCAGCAGAAGAAGAGCGACTAAACACAGACAAAAACGCAACATTGCAAAAGCTGGGAATAGATCAGGAAGGCAGGGGAGGAGGGAAGAAAAATGCGACTGCTCTCTCTCAAGGCAAGAAGGAATCTCTGGCTTCCTTCATGGCTGGTGTACGTACGTTTCTACTGTTATTGGTCCGTTGGCGACACTTAGAGGTGATGTTGGGAGACTGATAATGACGTGAAAATGATTGTACACACCAGAGACACATGATGAACAAACATCCAAGTGTGTGCAATTAGATAAGATAAGATAAGATAAGCCTTTATTAGTCCCACAACGGGGAAATTCCAGGATTGCAACAGCACAGGGATAGCAACAATCAGAAGGCAAGAAAAAAAAAACAAAAAAAAAAAAAAACAAGCAAGCAAGAGCAGCTAATATACATATGTACATATTACTATAAAATATATATATACACACACACAGACACACAGTGCAGAGCATTGTAGCTGGATGGAATAAATATATGAATATGTAAACACACAGTGCGGAGCAATGTAGCTAGATGGAATAATATGTAGATATATAAACACACAGTGCAGAGTATTGTTGCTAGATGGGATGAAACAGCACAACCGTCTACTTAGTTATCCTACATGGTATGATTATGTGCCCATACATATTCTCACAGATGAGTGGATATAAAAGCAAGCGCGGAAGAAGTGCAGAAAATGCTTCTAACGACAATGGCGTGAGCATTATTAGAGGATATTGCAAATCACCCAGTGAGAAGAGAGAGGGTATTTAGAGACACAAGATTTTCTGGCTCAGGATGATGACTGGCTTGTCAGCTGGTTTAGGTTTCCACAGGCAGTCCTTGTGGAACTGTGCTCAGAGCTACGGCTTCTGTTGGGGCGCGACACGGCGAGAAGCCATGCGCTGCCCATCTCAGTGCAGGTGCTGACAACACCGGGGTTTCTAGAGGGAGCTGGCAGACCAATCGGGGGTTTCCCAGTTGAACCTGAGCTGAGCTATGCCAGCTGTGTGGGATGGCATTAACCGGCTGTCACCCAGGTACATCATATTCCCATACAATGCAGTTGAACAGGCCAACATCAAAGCGCAATTTGCAGCGAGAGCCGGTTTTCCTAATGATTCTAATGAACAGCATTGTTGGGAACAAACTGCAAGCTGGCACTTTATGGATGGGTGGCTTCTTCAGTGTTTCCTCTGGCTTAAAGACCTTGGCACAGTGGCAACATATTTTCCGTGGGGGGGCAGGGGGGGCAGAAAACACATGACACTGCTGTAACCGGAATATCTTAATTTTATACTACTCATTTATTTTTTAAAAATTTTGCACAGTAACTTTGCATATGGAACTTACCATTTGAAGTATTGTACAACCGAGGCTTGAATGTTGGAATATTGGGCCAGTTGGGGTCCCACCCAGACATCCTGTGTTTGGACTTTTTACTGGTGTCATCTTTCTCTCCTTCCTCTGCTCTCACCTCTCCTGGACCCTCTGTGTGAACCCTTTCCTCTCCTTGGCTCCTCTCTTCTGTCTAATCTTGCCCTCTCTGAGCTCTGTCTAATTCAGCTTCTCTCTCTGTTTATGGTGGTATACAAATGGGTTAGAAAATATCAAGTGTCATGTAAATTAAAAGTAGACAACCAAAAATTTCTAGTTGAGTTAAGGGTACAAAGAGCACCCACTTAAAAACTTGAGTAATGATTTCAGTCTTGAAGATTTTGAGGTTTTTCTCCAAAATTTATAACAATTTGTAGTTTTCTACTTTTCTCTGTAAATTTATCAAAATTTGAAACCATTTTCCTCAAATTTGTAATTTCCTCTTGTAAAATTGACTTTTCTTGTACATTTGAGACTTTATTATAAATTTGTGGATTATTTATGGCTAATTTTTGTCTATTTTTTAAAATAAAATTATTTTTTTTAATAAATTTGAGACACACTGGTAATTTTTTTTTACTTTTTCCTTATAACAATTTACGTTTTTGACCATAATTTTGCAGAGCCAGAACAGAACAATAATTTAACTCTGATTTCAAAGAAAAAAATAGTAATAAAATTGTATTTATTGAAATAAATTAACTTAATGACCAAAGATGCAGTTATTTCTGTTATAATATTTCTATATATTTCTATATATATATATACAGTATATATATATATATATATATATAATTATTATTATTATTTTTTTTTTATTTATTTATTTTTTTTTTGTACTTCTCCTCACCACCCAGACAGCAGGAAAAACCTCCCTTACTTTGAAATCCAAATGTTGGCACATTTAGTTTATCTGAAGGCTGTTGATGGATTAAAGTCATTGACTTCATGAATTTCAGTCATCTTTACTTGCCAGGTACATAATAATGAACATAAATTAGTTAATTAATATTAACAAAGGTAAAGGTAAAAACTTCTCCTTTTTATTCTTGTCTGGAATAAGAAAAACAAAAAACTAACCACACGTGTTAGCTAAGCGATTCTTCCATTATTGCTCCCGTTACCAGCGGGTTAAAACCATGATAAATGCATTCACTGCTTACATACCTCTTCTGATTTTTTTCCACGTTTAAAGTACTTCAATAAGCTTGTGCTTCTCTTGGACAACGACGCTCGTAGCGAGACACTCTGCTTGATGAGTGGAACACGCGGGTGGGGCGCTTCTGAACTCCGTGCGGATGACGGTCATGCGCGTTGTGTGTGTGTGCGCTTGCGGACCATCATTGCTTCATATGTTTTTCTTAAATTTATATATCCTCATAGAGTGGCGGAAATTTTTCATGGGTGGTGGGCCACCACCCAGAAATGTTACCAGAGGAAACCCTGTTCTTGGTGAGTGAATTGATGCAATTGTCCTAAATAACCCACCTCGTGCAACACGCCTGTGTGCCCCCAAATATCACCCTGTCTTCAAGGCTTCATTACAACTCAGTGGTTTGAGTACATGACTTTCTTTTATTGCTGATTAAACTACAGTTTCATAGCATTCTACCAAGCCCCCAGTTGCCTCTGTGTGTACAGTAGTTATGTCAGTAAACACATGCGTAAAGTCTGAAATGCAACAGTCTCACCCTTTCCCCGGCACACTTCATTCATTTATAGTAGTAGTGTGTGTAATCCATGTAAGCTGTATATAACTATAAAGGATGAGATTTGCGTTTTGCACATAAAATATGTACTTGTCGAGTCTAATATGATCTGCTTTCAACTGACAGGTGACCATGGCTACCCACTAAATAGGTTCATGTTGGCTTCTTTTTCATGACTGTTTTCTTTTATTCAACCAGCTGATCCACCCGGCTGGTCACAAATCACAGCGATCAGCTGACCTTTCTGAAGATGACTGCAGACGTCAGTGGAAACATGTCAAGGTTAAATAAACATCTTCTCATCTCTGTCTGACTAAAGGAAAACAGTAAACTAATCTTATAGGGCTGTGAGCAGGCTATTGAATTACCTGTAGCTGACACTAATGCCGGAGGACAGCATGCCAAACAAAATGTTTTTACGTGCCTCTACCTCATTCAGGAGCACCTCCAACTTACAGTCCGTGAAGTTCCATTAAATCCATTATTTTGGATCATGGATACAGGAGAATCATATGTGCAGGACTTGTATAGTGGTGTGAAAAAGTGTTTGCCCCCTTCCTGATTTTTCATTTTTTGTATGTTTGTCACATGTAAATATTTCAGACGATCAAACAATTTTAAATACATGCCAAAAACATGCAAGTTAGGTTAATTGGCATCAAAACTGGGGATTCTAAATTGTCCTTAGGTATGACTGTGAGAGTGAATGGTTGTCTGTCTCTCTGTGTTGGCCCTGCGATGGACTGGCGATCTGTCCAGGGTGTACCCTGTCTCTCGCCCAAAGATGCTGGGATAGGCTCCAGCCCCCCGCGACCCGAAAAGGATTAAGCGGAAGAAGATGAATGAATGAATGAATGAGACAAAGATAACACAACTAAACACAAAATGCAGTTTTTAAATGAAGGTGTTTATTATTAAGGGGAAAAAAAAATCCAAACCTAGATGGCCCTGTATGAAAAAATGATTGCCCCCTAAACCTAATAACTGGTTGGGCCACCCTTAGCAGCAACAACTGCAAATGCTTGATTGCAGTTGTTGCTGCTAACTGGCAATGAGTCTTTTACAGCGCTGTGGAGGAATTTTGGTCCACTCATCTTTGCAGTATTGTTGTAATTCAGCCACACTGGAGGGTTTTCGAGCATAAACCGCCTTTTTAAGGTCATGCCACAGCATCTCAATCGGATTCAGGTCAGGACTTTGACTAGGCCACTCCAAAGTCTTCATTTTGTTTTTCTTAAGCCATTCAGTGGTGGACTTAATGGTGTGTTTTGGATCATTGTCCTGCTGCAAACCCCAAGTGCGCTTCAGCTTGAGGTCACAAACAGATGGCTGGACATTCTCCTTCAGGATTTTTTGGTAGACAGCAGAATTCATGGGTCCATTTACTACAGCAAGTCTTCCAGGTCCTGAAGCAGCAAAACAGCCCCAGACCATCACACTATCACCACCATATTTTACTGTTGGTACGATGTTCCTTTTCTGAAATGCTGTTACTTTTACGCCAGATGTAATGGGACACACACTTTCCAAAAAATTCAACTTTTGTCTCGTCAGTCCACAGAGTATTTTCCCGAAAGTCTTGGGGATCATTAGGGCTGGGAACGATCCCTAATTTCCAGAATCGATTCGATTCCGATTCTTGAGATTCTGAATCGATTCGATTCGATTCCGATTCAATCCCAATTCGATCTGGGGAATTACCATTTTAATAGCCATTTTACTTCCCATGATACAAAAATCTTCGAGACCTAATGCTGCAAATTGTACCAAGAATCTTCTAACTTTGTTAATACATAAATTATCACATATAGAACTGACCCAAAATCAGTTACAATAATGCACTTTTTATTATTTAACTTATCATTTCATAAAGTGCTCACAGGTGCTTTCTTTAGTGCAAAGGGTGTGTCGTGTCAAGTTCACCACCCAGAGTAAGTAAACAAATTCAATGCATGAACCATGCATTCATAATCTCACTGTATTTCAGTCCCTCCAGGATTTTGTCAGCTGTTTTTGTGATTGTTGTGGCCCAAAAAGCCTGGATTTGTGGGAGCTTTTCCAAAAAGTTATGGCACTTTTAGAGTTTTTTTGCACTCAAAGTTGTGTGAGGAAGTACAGATTTTAAAGCAGCTGCTTTTTCCATAGTTTACAGTGATGCTATTCTATGTAACACCACAAGAAAAGTACAGGATTGCCAAAAATTTCTTGTTAAACAGTGATTTATTTAGAATTAAATGCTCAGTAAAATTGTAAAAAAAAAAAAAAAAGACCAATATTGTGTTCTTGCTGAGAACTTTAAAAAAGAAATAAAAGAATTTGTCATTCCAACAACTAAATTGCATTGAGTGCATGTTAGTGTGGAGAAAGTGATGGCAGCACCTCCTTGAATCTTAAATTTGAAGGTGGTCTTCTGTGCTGAAATCCACATGAAGCAGGGATGCTCCTCCACTGATGACCTCTTACCTTCAGAAGGTCTCCGTGAGGATGAAGCTTCCAGTCTTCACACATCTGAAGGCAGATAAAAAGAATAGATTTCACAGTAAAATTAACATTCATATTTTTAGATCGCCACACCACAGTAGGGTTTAATAATTTAGGGTTTTTTTTTATATTTTAACTACAAATTAACTTTCAATGTTGGAAAAGGGTTTCAGTTCATTTCCTGAGAAGGTTTGTTCATTTCAATTTAGTTCTACTGAGTAAAAATAGCTTGTTGTACTGCAGCCTTTATTAATTTTATTGTGATTTATTCTCTTCACATCGCTTAAGTGGCAGAAGTCCATAATCTCATAAAATATACCTTAATTCTGCATTTATTCACAGCGCTTAACCAACAGTTCTCTCTGTGTCCATAGTTTGTAAAAGAAACCACCATCATGCCAGATAAATTATTAATTGACGACATAAACGTTAAAACAAACAAATATACTGTAACGTGCTGCTCGACATGGCGACGTCCCACCGGGAGATTTGAACTCACGCCTCCCGCTCCGGAGTCCCACACCCTACCTGTGTCGCCAATAGGGTCAACCCACTTGGCAAGCCAAGTAGGGTGCTCATATTGAGTTCGCTACACTACTCCCCTCTGGTTCTCGACATCGTCCCGATGTCAGCGCCCCATTACTGCTTTGGACAGGAGATCCCACTTCTGACACCAGTGTAACGTGCTGCTCGACATGGCGACGTCCCACCGGGAGATTTGAACTCACGCCTCCCGCTCCGGAGTCCCACACCCTACCTGTGTCGCCAATAGGGTCAACCCACTTGGCAAGCCAAGTAGGGTGCTCATATTGAGTTCGCTACAATACTTACAGTCTCAGCAGCTCCAAGTCTTCCTCTGCTTCACGGGTTTCAGTCTCCGCATTTTCCCTTTATCAGTCGTCAACTTGATGTTCCAACACAGCGCTGCATGGAGTGAAAGTCCGTTTATCCCCGCTTTATGAAAAATATTCAGAAGCTGTTGAGAACAGTCTTTACGGTGACTTTTGCTGCTAAATTAAGAGACGCACGTTATTAACTCCGCGTCATGTAAACACAAAAGACGTGTGCACGCGCCGCAGGGAACACAGAAGTTTTATTTATGAAAAATATTCAGAAGCTGTTGAGGACAATCTTTACGGTGACTTTTGTTGCTAAATTAAGAGACGCACGTTAATATCGCCACTCGTGTAAACACGAAAGAGCACGCGCGGCAGGACACTCTTGCCGGATGAGAACCGTTTTAACACCACAGAAGAAGAACTAGCATATCCGTTAGCTTGCTAGCTCCGTTAGCGCGTCAGTTGTTTATGGTTCTCGGCCGGCTCACTGACCCGGTTTCGACCCGATTATACTCAGCAAACGTTCACAAACGTAAAAATATTATATTAAAACATATTAATATTAAAAGATCGATCCGCGGATTTTGTGGATCGATATCGGCTCAGTCAAGCATGTATCGATCCATATCGATATATTGATCTTTTGAACCCACCCCTAGGGATCATCAATATGTTTTCTGACAAAACTGACATGAGCCTTTATGTTCTTTTTGCTCAGCAGTGGTTTTCGTCTTAGAACTCTGCCATGCAGACCATTTTTGCTCAGTCTCTTTCTTATGGTGGAGTCATGAACACTGACCTTAACTGAGGCAAGTGAGGCCTGCAGTTCTTTGGATGTTGTTGTGGGGTCTTTTATGACCTCTTGGATGAGTCGTCACTGCGCTTTTGGGGTAATTTTGATCGGCCGGCCACTCCTGGGAAGGTTCACCACAGTTCCATGCTTTTGCCATTTGTGGATAATGGCTCTCACTGTGGTTCGCTGGAGTCTCAAAGCTTTAGAAATGGCTTTATAACCTTTTCCAGACTGATAGATCTCAATTACTTTGTTTCTCATTTGTTCCTGAATTTCTTTGGATCGCAGCATGATGTCTAGCTTTTGAGGATCTTTTGGTCTACTTCACTTTGTCAGGCAGGTCCTTTTAAGTGATTTCTTGATTGAGAACAGGTGTGGCAGTAATCAGGCCTGAGTGTGGCTAGAGAAATCGAACTCAGCTTTCCAAAGATGTGATAAACCGCAGTTAATTTATGTTTTAACAGGGATCAGTCACTTTTTCACACAGGGCCATGTAGGTTTGTTTTTTTTATTCCCCTTAATAATAAACACCTTCATTTAAAAGCTGCATTTTGTGTTTACTTGGGTTATCTTTGTCTAATATTTAAATTTCTTTGACCTGAAATATTTAAGTGTGACAAACATACAAAAAAATGAGAAATCAAGAAGGGGGCAAACACTTTTTCACACCACTGTATATATCTATTTGCATCTAATTGCATATTCAAATGGAAGCGTGTCACAGGAGGAATCCGGTATTTCCTCATGTGCGTTCAATTTCAAGTAGATTGGAAAGTACAAAGGAAATGTGCTTGAATTCCTGCGTATGCACTGTTTGCTTACAGCGTTTTCTTGATTTAAATATATGTCATCTTTCAGTAGCAAATTCACGCAAGTCTTTGTACATGAGGCCTCAGGACTCTTCCTAGAGCTGGCCAGCCGTCTAAACTGAGCCATCGGGGCAGAAGGGCCTTCGTCATGGAGGTGACCAAGAACCCAATGGTCACTCTGTCAGAGCTCCAGCGTTCCTCTGTGGAGAGAGGAGAACCTTCCAGAAGGACAACCATCTCTGCAGCAATCCACCAATCAGGTCTGTATGGTAGAGTGGCCAGACAGAAGGTACTCCTTAGTAAAAGGCACATGGCAGGCCACCTGAAGTTTTCCAAAAGGCACCTGAAGGACTCTCAGACCATGAGAAACAAAATTCTCTGGTCTGATGAGACAAAGATGGAACTCTTTGGTGTGAATGCCAGACATCATGTTTGGAGGAAACCAGATACCACTCATCACCAAGCCAATACCATCCCTACAGTGAAGCGTGGTGGCGGCAGCGTCATGCTGTGGGGATGTTTTTCAGTAGCAGTAACTGGGAGACTAGTCAGGATAGAGGGAAAGATGAATGCAGCAATGTACAGAGACATCCTGGATGAAAACCTACTCCAGAGCGCCCTTGACTTCAGATTGGGGTGACGGTTCATCTTTCACCAGGACAACGACCCTAAGCACACAGGCAAGATATCAAAGGAGTGCCTTCAGGACAACTCTGTGAATGTCCTTGAGTAGCCCAGCCAGAGCCCAGACTTGAATCCAATTGAACGTCTCTGGAGAGATCTGAAAATGGCTGTGCACCGACGCTTCTCATCCAACCTGATGGAGCTTGAGAGGTGCTGCAAAGAGGAATGGGCGAAACTGCCCAAAAATAGGTGTGCCAAGCTTGTGGCATCATATTCAAAAAAACTTGAAGCTGTAATTGCTGCCAAAGGTGCATCAACAACGTATTGAGCAAAGGCTGTGAATACTTATGTACATGTGATTTCTTAGTTTTTTATTTTTAATGAATTTGCAAAAATCTAAAAAAAAAAATCATGTTGTCATTGTGGGGTATTGCGTGTAGAATTTTGAGGAAAAAAATGAATTTAATCTATTAAGGCTGTAACATCACAAAACGTGAAAAAAAGTAAAGCACTGGGAATACTTTCCGGATGCACAAAACAATAAAAACAACCCCCCCCCCCAACAACTGGCCAGAATGATAGAGATCCCTGGCTGAAGATCAGCATCCTGCTAGGTGTAACATCTTAACAGGCAAAAAAGGTTACCCAGTTCAAATCTGAGTTCTGCAGGATCATTAACATTAGTTTTGGCCTGCCCCCATAGTGACTAATGTCATCAATTGGGGAAATAACTGTACTGTATCCTTCCTGCGTGTCTCTCCACCCTGCTTGTCACCTCATTCCCTGTCTCTCATTGTTCTGTCCAACTGGCAAAATGGCAAAAATAAATCTTAAGAAAAAAAAGAAATGCACTAAATAATGAAGAGAGAGAGAAACGCCATTTCAATTCTCCTGTACTGTATGTCCTATATGTATGGTAGTATTGACAGATAAAATCTTTGAATCTTTGAATTCATGTCTGAGTTTGTTATGTTTGGGGTTGTTTTCAACCCCGTCTATGACCCGTGGCTGTAGGTTTTTATCATTGCTTATTAATTCCAGCTGGCAGATTGAGCCTTGCTCTCTGCCAGCCCTACGGCCACGCCTCCTCCTCTTGCCAGACATTCACCGGTTGTTTTCCATCACCACATGCACACACACTCACACATGCACACATTCAATCATTCACGCGCCTGCTTGCCACACGGCTGTGTCCACTTGCCTTCATTAGTGTATTGTGTACTTATAGGGAGGCAGTGTGACCAGTCAGTGTGGCAGCTTAAGTCATCATTGGACATCCTGGCTCACTGAGTATTGGCTCCCTTCTTTGGACTTCACCATGTTGTACCTCAGAGCCTTTCTGCTCCAACATATTTGTAAGTCTTTTTATTTGTGCCTTTCCTCTCTGCTCCAACCCTGCCTGGAGCGTGTAGGGCATATTATCCAAGCCAACTAAGTTTGTAGCCGGTTGTCTCATCCATTCCCACTGAGACTGTTATTTGAACAGTTTGTATATTTTTTCTCCCTGTAATAAACACATTTCTTTACTGCATGTTGGGCTCACTGCACAATATTTCCTAGCCTGTGTTTATCGATATTGTGTCTTCGCTGTAGCCAATGTTCGTGTTTTTGCACCACGTGGCGGTTTATTTTGTCATTTGTAGTTCTTGTTAATAAATATGCAAACTCATCGGCTGCCTATAGCGTCTCATTAATGGCCCACGAGGGCCATCCATGACAGTAGGTCGCAGCCAAAATGAGATGCCGGTCACCATGAGTTTGTGTTGGGCTTGTAGTTTTTCCTTTTTTCCACGTACCAGTGTGTTAGGAGATGGCGTTGCCAGGAAAGGGCTATTCTGAGAGCTTGGGCTACAAGCTGATCATGTTCCTAATTGAGCTAGATGGCCTGCTCTCCAACGCTCGTCGCAACGTCACTCCTGATGGCCCATGCTGGTAGTTGGACCTCGCAGAGGCGGCAATTAACGGCAATCCTCGCCATGCCGACCACACCGAGGTCAGGATGAGGATGGTGGAAATCACAGCACTCTGGGAGAAGAATCATGGACCAGAGGGGAATTTGGGCAGGAAGCTGAAGGCGAGGCATCCCCGTTCCTCGCCTCGGGATCCAGTTCCTGTCACCCATCCAGCCCAGGAGTCCACATCACCCAAGTGCCGTTCCCATCCACAGCGGAGGAGGAGATCAGCCAGGATTCCCCCAGAAGAGACGCAGTGGATAGCTGAGCTCATCCGGGGCCATGTGACTGAGGCTCGCTCCACCGTCCATCTTACTCAGATTATGAAGCATGTGGTGGCGGCAGTCAGACTGGTGGAGGTCAGTCCCGAACTCCATGATTACTCTGAGTACGCTGATCTGCTAGCCTCTGTCGCCGCGCAGGAGCAGCATTTCCCAGACCTAACCTTTGCCTCGCCCTCTGCCGGTAAACGTCGTCACCCTGCTCGTAATAAGCCTCAGCGAGATCCCCGTCTGGATCCAGTTCCAGGTAGCTGAAAGAACTCTGCCTCCCAGCCAGCTGTTGCCCCTGCGTCACGACGAAAGGGAAAGACAGCAGCCTCCAGGTCTTCTGTTTCTGCTGTTCCGTCAGCTCCTTGTCCCTGGACTGTCTCGGCTGCTCCTCCCTCCTCCTCGACGCTCTCCCCAGCCGCTGTGAGCTCCACGAGTCCGACTTTGGCTGTTCCCATTCCTGATCCTGTGCGAGCGGCTTGTCTTCATCTTCCCGTCACCATCCAAAGGGGAAAGGAAAGAACCAAGCCCGCTGCAGCAGTTTCCATTGGCCCTCAGCTGAGCAGGCAAGTGCTATTTCATTCTTTTCCTTCATATTGTGAATTGCCTTGTCTGACTCCTGGGGGTGGAGTTCGGGGCCCACAGTCCCCCGAGCTTCCTCCACCTGCTGCAGTCATTAATTGTGAACCTGCGTTCTCTGTGTCACCTTCCCCTGAGCGTCCCCCAGTGCCAGGAATACACTGCCGGACGAGGAAGGAGCCTGCGGCCCTGGAGAGCCTGGTACCAGCCCCACAGCCACGTCACGGGCAGAGGAGGAGGGCGGACTGCCAGTTGGAGCCTGCGCCGACGATTAAGCGTCCCCGGGTCTTCATGGCGGAGCAGTTCGACCCAGCAGGCCACGGTTCCCCTGCCACCACGCTGTGCGGGCCTTCGGCGTGGACTTGAGCGCCAGGGAATCCCCAGACTGTGGGGACCATCATGCCGGCTACAGAGCCCACCGCAGTCGCGTGGGAACCAGGAGTGGACCTCCAGCTCGTGGAACCTGGATTGCCGAAGTCCTGGACGGCGGTCGAGCCCTAGATCAGGCAAGTGCTCTATTTTGTTTTTCTCTTTTCTGTTCTGGAGCATTATTGCCTGTCTCTCGGTGAAGCGAGCCGGGTGCTCCCGATCGCTGCATCTGAGCTTGTCTCACCAGGCTCTGCCGCTGCCGGTGATTCTGATCCCGGTTTTCTTTCTTCCTCTGAGCCTTCTCCCAGGGTCACTGGTGACGAGCCTGTTCCGGTCGTCGTCTTGGAGATTCCAGGTTCATGCTCGGAGGTCATCCCTGGTGCTGCGCCGGCCCAGTCGGGGTCCGTCGTGGGTGCAGTGCTGGCCCGATCGGGGTCCAGCAAGGACACAGTGCCAGTTTGGTTTCAGTTCGGAGAAGGAGCTGCAGATCCTCCGCCGTCTAACACCGGACTGGCCCCTCATCCTTCCTCCAGTCCTTTTCTTCCTCCACCGGGTGCCGCTGGGGTTCCCCAGATTCGGCTCGGCTTCCCCTCGCTATCCCTCTCGGTAGGGAGGCCGCCACCGAGTTCTCCCCTCTGGTTCTGGTGGCCTAAGGACGCGGGTCGGACGCCCGGGAGACTGCTTCGCCAGTTCGGCGTTTGGGTTGGCCACCCGATGGACTGCGCTGTTTGTCCGGCGACCTGCACCGGCCGCCAGAGGTACTGTTTCTCTGGGCCTGGGACTGGGGTAGACTGCCCGGACTGTTTCTTTTTTCCCCTGCCTGCGAGTTGGACTATGGATGCGGGTAGACCTCCCAAACTGTTTTTTTTTCTCCCTCTGTGCTCTGCCTGCTGACATCCCTGTGTTTCTTTTTTTCTCTGTAATTTGAAAGGATGCTCTTTTTGTTTTTTGCCTTTACCTGTTGATAATAATGGACTATATTTGTAGTGTTGCTGCTCTACTGTGTAGCTTTTGAGTTTTTTTCCCTGGTGTGAGGGTACTATGTATTTTTGTTTGGTACCTGTATTTTAGTTTCCTTGTTGCCTTGTTCCTTTTGTATTTCATCTGTGCTCTAGGGTTATTTGTAGCATGTTCTGCCTTGTTTTTTCTGTGTTTTAGCCTCATCATTTTGGTTATCGTGGTTGTCCTCTATTGTGTGGGTTTTTATTTTTTTTCTGATTCTCCCCCTCCCGGCCTGTTTCCCCTTCCACCCTCCCTGGGTCGGCCCTGGTAGCCTTTGGGTTGGTGGGGGGGCCTGGATGTTATGTTTGTGCCTGGAATGCGCCTTTTGAGCGGGGAGTATTGTCATGGTCTGAGCGCTGATTCTGTCTGCGCTCGGGTTGTCCAGTATTTTCCCCATTCTGTGTTGTCATATGGCCTTCCAGGGCTTTTATTGTGACAGCGTCACGGCGGGACTTGTGGCTGTCAGAGCCGAGCTGCGCTGTGACAGCTGAATCACATTCAATTAATTACATTCTCATATCTTGATTAATGTAGTGCCTTATTTAAGGGAGCAGCTGAGGTTATTCCAGGCTGCGACCTCGCATAACGTTGGATCCGTACAACGTTCGGCTGGAGTCCCTAACCCTGGCTCCAGTCACCCTTTGATTCTCCGTGTTTCAGTAAGTGTATTTCCTAGCCTGTGTTTATCGATATTGTGTCTTCGCTGTAGCCAATGTTCGTGTTTTTGCCCCACGTGGCGGTTTATTTTGTCATTTGTAGTTCTTGTTAATAAATATGCAAACTCATCGGCTGCCTATAGCGTCTCATTAATGGCCCGCGAGGGCCATCCATGACAAGCACGGGTATTCTTCATTGTTCAGAATTTGCTAGAATATCAGCTGTGACTATACCACTGCTGTACTAGCATGTTTTTTTTAAATAACCAAAGCACTTCAACACAAACATTTATTTTGTTAAAAAAAAGTGAGCAAACTTAGAGAACAGTGACCACTGTGTCAGAAGAGAAGATTTGAACAACGGGTTTGTTTGTTTTTAGGCCTATAGGATTAAAAAAAAATAATAGGAAGTGCAGAGGTCCTTGCTTTGAATGACTTCAGCACATCTGTGCCCACAGGACATCACTGGTGTCTCACACTGCTCTTGTTTGGGGGACGTGATTATGTGAAGACTCTCAATGGGGAATCAGTTCAACACTGCAGCTGGAATTACACGCTAGTTCACTGTTAAACAGGGCAAGGATCTGTCTCGGCACACAGTGTCTCGCCGTTTAAGACAATTTGGACTCAAAGCTCACTCTGCAGTGACCGAACCTCTCATCAACAGAAAGAATAAAAAGGCTAGACTTGCCTTTGCTGACGAGTATGTTGTGTGGACACAGGAGAACTGGTCCAGAGTGCACTTCAGTGATGAGAGTAAGTTCAATTTATTTGGGTCTGATGGAAAACAATATATTTGGCGTCAAACTGGGGAAAGACTGAACCCAAAGTGTGTAAAGAAGTCAGTTAAATTTGGAGGAGGAAGTGTCATAGTTTGGGGGATGTTTTCTGCAGCATGAGTTGTGCCTCTTGTACAGCTACATGGCAGGGTGAATGCAAATGTTTATGTGAACTTCCTTCGGCAACATGCAATTCCTTCACTGCAATTGTCTTCCAATCAGCCTGCAATTTTCATGCAAGACAATGCTCCCTGTCACACTGCAAAACGGATTAAACAGTTCCTTGAATCTAACAATATTGAAACAGTTAAATGGCCAGCCCAGAGTCCAGGTCTAAACCCACAGAGAATCTCTGGAAAATCCTTGGCGACAAAGTAAGGGCTTAGAAACCCACTACAGTTACTGAACTGTGGAAGAGACTGCAAGAAGAATGGACCAAGATCAAATCAGAGCAGAGCACTATTAATTTTTGAATCCTATAGCCCTAAAAAAAAACCCTGTTGTTTTAATCTCCTGGCACAGTGGTCACTGTTCTCTAATTTTGCTCATTGCTTTTTTTTTTAAACAAAATAAATGTTTGTGTTGAAGTGCTTTGGTTATTTAAAAAAAAAAAAACATGCTAGTACAGCAGTGGTATAGCCACAGATGATATTCTGTCAGATTCTTAACAATGATGAATAACAATATTTCAGAACTAGAAAAGCACTCAGAGAGTGCATACCTCCGCCAAGGCTCCTTCTGTCTCTCATGGATCACCTCCAAAATGTAATGGGTTTGTGTGTAGGCTTTTTTTTTTTTTTTTTTTTTTTTTCTCTCGGCGCCACACGAGTAGGCTGCCTTTTGCAACAGCGGCTCGATTCCGAGTCTTTTTCCCTTCCTCTCTCTTTTGATCCGTCTTTTTTTTTCACCCCACTTATATCACGGACACACAGATCGTCCTAAATGTCTCCTGAGCCGGTGGACGGAGCCACTGTCTATAGCAGGATACGATACAGCAGGGAACAGCTGCTAGCATTCAACCGCCACCCGGTCCCATTGGAAAAACTCGACATACCGAGAGAACTGAGGCGAAAACGCCGCGGCTGCCGGGCTGGAGTAAGGCGGAGGACAAAAAATATAAGGTACAGACCCTCCCTTCCATCTGTTGTCATGGGAAATGTACGGTCGATACTGGGAAAGTTAGATGAGCTAGCGGCTATCTCCCGTTATGATAGCACATACCGGGAGTGCTCTCTCCTTTTGTTTACTGAGACGTGGCTAACTGAACTAGCAGCAGATGCTAACATTGAGCTGGAGGGTTTTCACATGATACGAGCTGACCGAACACCAGACAGTGGCAAGGCTAGGGGCGGTGGAGTGATAATGTATGTTAACAACAACTGGTGCAGACCGGGACATATCACTGTTAAACAACGACACTGCAGCAAAGACATTGAGTTGCTAGCTGTTAGCATGAGGCCTACATATCTCCCGAGAGAACACTCACACGTGATCTGCATTGTTGTTTATGCAAATCCGACGGCGAACGCTGGGACAGCACGTGACGTCATCCATTCAGTAACCAGCAGGCTGCAGACAGAACACCCAGATGCTCTTCTCCTCATCTCAGGCGATTTCAACCATGTTTCACTGTCTCCCATTCTACCCACGTTCACCCAGTATGTCACATGCCACACTAGAGACAATAAAACACTGGATTTATTCTACGCAAACACTAAGGAGGCGTACACCTCATCACAACTCCCCCCACTCGGGAGATCGGATCACAACTTGGTTCATCTCCGGCCGGTGTACAAACCCCTAGTGCACAGACAACCTCCGGCCATGCACACTGTGGAGTTATGGTCTGAGGAGACAATGGACACCCTAAAGGGCTGTTTTGAAGCCACCGCCTGGAAGCAGCTCTGCGATCCACATGGTGAGGACATCGATGGCCTCATTCACACCTTCACGGGCTACCTCAGCTTCTGTGTGGACAAATCCGTTCCTACCAAGACCATACGGCGTCACTCAAACAACAAACCCTGGATCAACCCTGAGATAAAAACACTTCTGAGAGAGAAGAAGAGGATCTTCAGGTCAGGGAACAGGGAGATGCTGAAGTCCGTACAGAGGGAGCTGAGGAGAAAGATCAGAGAAGGCAAGGACAGCTTCAGGAAGAAGATGGAGGACAAGCTGCAACAGAGCGACATCAGCGGGGTCTGGAGAAACCTCAAAACCATCTCGGGGCTCCAGAATACCTCCCCCCAGGCCACAGGGGGCAGGGAGTGGGCGAACAACCTGAATCTGTTTTTCAATAGATTTGACCAACCGCCCTCCCCCCTGACTGCACAACAACCACTGCTGCCTCTAAAGAAATCAAGTCCTGCTGCCCACTCCCCACTCCACCAACACCCCCCCACTCCCAACACACAGCCCCCCATCCTGACCCTGACCAGGACCCAGGTGAGGACGGAGCTGAGGAAGATCAAGGCGAGGAAGGCGCCGGGACCGGACGGCATCAGCGCAAAGCTCCTCAAGTCCTGTGCAGACCAGCTGTGTGGGATTGTGACGTATATCTTCAACATGAGCCTGAAACTGGGGAGGGTACCACAGCTGTGGAAAACATCTTGTGTGGTACCTGTACCAAAAACTTCCCACCCCAAAGACCTGAACAGCTACAGACCGGTGGCCTTGACGTCCCACTTGATGAAGACCCTGGAGAGACTGCTCCTTGCTCACCTCCGCCCCCTGGTGGAACCAGCGATGGATCCACTCCAGTTCGCCTACCAGCATGGCATTGGGGTGGAGGATGCGGTGATCTTCCTCCTTCACCGTTCTCTGTCCCACCTGGAGAAGCCCGGGAATATGGTGAGGATCATGTTCTTTGACTTCTCCAGTGCTTTCAACACCATCCAACCGATGATCCTGAAGGACAAGCTGCTGCGCGCAGGGGTGGACCAGCACCTGTCATCATGGATCCTGGACTACCTCACGAACCGGCCACAGTTTGTGAGAACCCGGGACTGTGTGTCCGACACGATCATCAGTAGCACGGGGGCCCCCCAGGGAACGGTGCTGGCTCCCTTCCTGTTCACTCTTTATACTGCGGACTTCTCACACAACACAACACACTGCCATCTACAGAAGTTCTCTGATGACTCTGCGATCGTTGGCCTCATCTCCAATGGAGATGAAGCTGAGTACAGAGGGCTTATCCAGGACTTCGTGGACTGGTGCCATCGGAACTGCCTCCAGATCAACGCGAGGAAAACTAAGGAGCTGGTGGTGGACTGCCGCAGGCATGGGCAGCCCCTCACAGTACCAGTAAATATACAGGGAACAGACATCGAGATGGTGACATCCTATAAGTACCTGGGTATTCATCTGAACAATAAACTAGACTGGTCACACAATACTGATGCACTCCACAAGAAGGGACAGCGCAGGCTGTTCCTGCTGAGGAGACTCAGGTCTTTTGGTGTACAAGGGGCGCTGCTGAAGTCATTCTATGACACGGTGGTGGCATCAGCCATCACTTTTGGAGTGGTCTGCTGGGGCAGTGGCATTACTGCAGCCGATAGGAAGAGACTGAACAAACTGATTAAGAAAGCTAGCTCTGTCCTGGGGCAGCGCCTTGATCCGATGGAGGAGATAGGAGAGAGAAGGACGGTGGCTAAACTGTCATCTCTGCTGGAGTCCGAGTTCCACCCTATGCAGGACATACTGAATGCACTGAGGAGCTCATTTAGCAGCAGACTACATCATCCCAGGTGCACAACCGAGAGGTTTCGTAGGTCCTTCCTACCAACGGCTGTCAGACTGTACAACCTAAGCAGGGCTGCTCGCAGAGATAGCAAAAAGACGTAACAAACTAATAGTTTTTTGAATGCAAAAGATGCAATAGACTTACACAATGGTCCCCTCCGGCATACAACTAGGAACATACCGGTCGCTATGGAGGGTGAGAATATGTATGGGCACATAATCATACCATGTAGGATAACTAAGTAGACGGTTATGCTGTTTCATTCCATCTAGCAACAATGCTCTGCACTGTGTGTGTTTATATATTTACATATTTATTCCATCTAGCTACAATGCTCAGCACTGGGTGTGTTTATATATTTATATATCTACATATTATTCCATCTAGCTACATTGCTCCGCACTGTGTGTGTTTATATACTTGCATATTTATTCCACCTAGCTGCAATGCTCCGTACTGTGGGTGTTTATATATTTACATATTTATTCCATCTAGCTACAATGCTCTGCACTGTGTGTTCATATATTCATATATTTATTCCATCCAGCTACAATGCTCTGCACTGTGTGTCTGTGTGTGTGTGTATATATATATATTTTATAGTAATATGTACATATGTATATTAGCTGCTCTTGCTTGCTTGTTTTTTTTCTTGCCTTCTGATTGTTGCTCTGAGTGTTGCTATCCCTGTGCTGTTGCAATCCTGGAATTTCCCCGTTGTGGGACTAATAAAGGCTTATCTTATCTTATCTTATCTTATCTTAAGTCTGTCCATTAGTTTTGGAGTACTGTTGCTAACACACTGTGAGAAGATAAGCGCCTTGGCGGAGGTATGCATTCTCAGATCATCATCAAAATGTAACGGTTTCTTCTGTAGCCCAAGAAGCACCTCTGGTGAAAATTTCATCCAAATCCATCCAGTAATTTTTGTGTAATCCTGGTGCACAAATACAAACAAAGCCCTTGGTGGAGATACGCACTCTCAGATCATCACCAAAATCTAATCGTCTGTTCCCCGTGCCATTACACACCTTTCCTGAAAATTTCCTCAAAATCTGTTCATAACTTTTTGAGTTATGTTGCTAAGAGACAGACAAACCAACACGACTAAAAAGATTACCTCCTCCCTTGGCGGAAGTAATAAATCAAATATTAATACATTGTTCTCAAATTTTGATCTCCACTGTAGATAGATGGATAAGTCTATTGTTTCCAAAGGGAAATTGGCCCGCAGCAAAAGCATGACATATAAACACACAAACATACGCTATACTCGTGTACTTCCATTACACCATAAAACAATAAAGAAAAAATAAAAATAAAAGTAAAATAAAATAATAAAAATAAGTTTTAACCAAACTAATTATTATACATCCTATTTTCTATCCATGTTTAGAAATTTGATGGCTTGTGGAATAAAGGACAATTTGGACCTGTTTTTCAAGAACAGAGGCTGGCAATAGTGCCTCGCAGATGGCAATAGGCAATAGATTGAAAAAGGTGGCAAGCGGGTGTTTCTCATCGGCCTAGGCCTGTTTCAATGAACACAAAGCTGATATCCTGGCAGGAACTGAAGAAAGGCATAAACAAAGCTCTTCCTCCACAGCTCTGTCTTCTTCTTCTTCTCTCGGTTACTGGCGGATAGCAAACAACTGAAAGGTGCATACCGCCACCTACTGTACAAGAGTGTGAAACATTATAATGTCATCTGAGCCCGACCCCTAAATTCTATGACTTAATCCTGAGTTATTTAAAAAAGAGAAAAGAGCCCTCTAAGAGATTCTTATTGCCTCTCCATCTCCATCTGTTCCCAGAATCCCAGTTAAATCCCATTCCCTACCGGCTTCTCAAACTTCATTTTCCATTATCTGTCTTTCATTTCCGTATTTGTGACAGTTCAGGTTCAGGATACTTTATTTGTACCCGTAGGTAGATTTGTTTTGCAGTCAGGTGACATCCATATTTACAAACCACAATTACATTCAACATGAACACAAACACAGGCACACATGAAGCTGACTATAAACATGATAAAAGTACTCAAGGCTCCACCAATCAGGACATAAGACAAAGAGATAAGAGAAAAAACAAGGAGATAAGAGAGAAGGGTCATATTACTAACTAACTACTAACTAACTAACCTGCACTTATATAGCGCTTTTCTAGTCACAAAGACCACTCAAAGCGCTTTTCATTAACACTAACCCTCTATTCTAAGGGCCTATAGGAAACAAATATCTAGGGACAATTTAGAACAGCCAATTAACCTAACATGCATGTTTTTGGCATGTGGGAGGAAACCGGAGAAATCCCGGAGTAAACCCACGCAACACGGGGAGAACATGCAAACTCCACACAGATCACTGTTGGTCGGGGGCTGGGATCAAACCCACGATCCCACGATCCCCACAATCCCCCGGCCAAGGGTAAACTGTGCTGCCGCAGTGCTAACCACTGCGCCACCGTGCAGCCCACCACTGCGCCACCGTGCTTTAACTCTATTAAAGAGTTAAAGACTAGTCATAGAGGTTAAAAACTCAAAAGTCTAAAACCCAATAAAAGATTTAGAACCCAAATAAAAAACCTACAAAAATAAGTAAATATAAAATAAAATTAAATAAATAGGTAACTAAATTATGTGCAATATATTGTTACTTATTATTATATTATTATTATTGTTATTATATTGTTATTATATTGTTACTTATTATTATATTATTATATACTTATTATTATATTATATTATTATTATATTGTTACAGCGGGCAGCATGGTGGCGCAGTGGTTAGCACAGTGGCAGCACAGCAAGAAGGTCATGGGATCGATTCCACCCTTGACCATCGTGGGTTCGATCCCACCCCCAGACCATTTGGTGACCCTTCTGTGTGGAGTTTGCATGTTCTCCCCGTGTCTGCGTGGGTTTACTCCGGGCACTCCGGTTTCCTCCCACATGCCAAAAAAAACATGCAAGTTAGGTTAATTGGCATCAAAACTGGGGATTCTAAATTGTCCTTAGGTATGGATGCGAGAGTGAATGGTTGTCTTTCTCTCTGTGTTGGCCCTGTGATGGACTGGCGATCTGTCCAGGGTGTACCCTGCCTCTCGCCCAAAGATGCTGGGATAGGCTCCAGCCCCCCCGCGACCCGAAAGGATTAAGCGGTAGAAGATGGATGGATGGATGGATGGATATTGTTACAGCTTGTTCAACTCTTTAACAGCAGCAGGAACAAAGCTGTTTTTGTAGCGCTGGGTTTTACTTTTTGGGACCGCAAACCTCCGTCTGGAGGGAAGAAGCTGAAAGTGGCATTGCAAAGGGTGGGAGTCATCATTTAAAATGGAGGTAGCAATCCTCTGTACCTGTCTGGTGTACAGGGATGTCAGGCTCAGCTGTGGCTCACCAAGCAAACGACTGGACCATCTAACTACCTGATCCAAGGATTTCCTCTGTTTCAGTTTTATCTGACCAAACCATGACACTAAAGAAAAGGATAAAACAGATTCAATAAAAGCCCGATAAAACACTGTCATTATGGTTCGGTCAATTTGGAAGTGTGCAAGTTTCCTTAAACAATGCAAATGTTGCTGACCCTTTTTACACACCCTTTCACAGTTCTCTTCAAAGTTTAAATTACTGTCATACCCTGGCTCTCACGAGCCAGAAAGGAGATACGAGGGCAACCAGTGAGTTAGCGTAATTTATTAACATAAACACACAGCATACAAAATAACAAAGTAAAGAGCCACGTGGGGCTAAAATACACACAGAACTAAGGATAACATACAACCCAGGGAGAAAGGCTAGAGAGGCGGCGAGGGAAAAACACACGCCGAGTCGCAGCACTTACTTTGGGGGCAGCGCCGAAGTAACGGCGAACTGAAGCTAGACGTAGGAGCTACAGTCGTGGAAACACAAGGCACGTCTTTCCATAGCGAGGTCGCAGCAACGAGTAACTCTCGGCTGCTCGCTTAAGTGGGGGAGATGATTGATAATAGGAGACAGCTGTCCCAGCGCAGCTGAACTAGACAGCTGGGAATCAGCTGGGCGCTGTCAAAGTACGGGCCTTGGAAGACCCGGCACGGACTACCACGGAGCAGGAGCGACACTGGACAACCTGAACGCAGAGAAGGATAGCGTTCAGGTCGTGACAATTACTATCAATAATCGTCCCAAGATATTTGTAGGATTGTACCCATTCAGTGGTCTGGCCTTTTAGTACAGTGACTTTGTGCCTGGGAGTTTTCCTCCTAAAGTCAATAATCATATCTTTAGTTTTTGTCGTATTCAGCTGCAGGTAGGAATCCTCACACCAGTGAACAAAATCATCAACTACTGGGCCGTGGCCACTCTCACCATCCTGGAGGAGACTGACAACAGCTGAATCATCAGCATACTTTATAATGTGTCTGTTGTCATGTCTGCTCCGACACATGTTTGTGTACAGGATGAAGAGTAGTGGTGATAACACACACCCCTGAGGAGAGCCAGTAGAAGAACACTTTTGGTCAGACAATGTACCATTGACCCTTACTCTCTGTCCTGTTGGTTAAAAAAATCCAGAATCCAACCCACCAGATTATTGCTCAAATTAAATTGTTGCAGGAGCCTTTCAACTAAAATATGAGGTTGGATTGTATTAAAGGCGGAAGAAAAGTCCACAAATAAAAGCCTGGCATGTGTCCTATTAAAATCCAGATGTTCAAAAAGCATGTTAAACAGAGTGACAGTGGCATCCTCCACTCCTCTGTGAGGCCTATAGGCAAACTGCAAAGGATCCGGTGCATGTTCAGTCTGCTTTAGGACCTCAAATCTGACCAGTTTTTCAAAAATTTTCATTAAAATTGAGGTCAAAGCAACTGGTCTAAAATCATTTACCATTTTAGGACAGCTGGATTTTGGAACAGGGACAACCACAGCATCTTTCCAGATCTTAGGCACATGTTGTGTCTGTAAGGACTTATTGAAAATGTAGTGAAATACAGGACTCAATTCATGTGCACAGTGAAAAAGTTGTAGCTACACAGCTGATAGACTACTTACAAGACAGTCAACTTCTTCATCCACATCAATTTGGTTTTAGACCAGGATACTCAACAGAAACAGCAAATTGTTGCCTTATTGAAAACGTCAAACAGTCCTTGGACAGGGGTAATGTGGTAGGAGCTGTTTTTCTAGATCTCAAAAAGGCTTTCGATACTGTAAACCACAGTTTGCTTTTATCCAAAATGGTATTTTTTAACTTCTCCCCAGATACATTAGAATGGTTTGCATCTTATCTCCAGAATAGAGAACAGTGTGTAAAAGTTCACCAGGATAAATCCTCATTCTTAAACAACCGCATGGGTATCCCACAAGGGTCCATTCTTGGTCCTTTACTTTTCAGCATTTTTATTGATGACTTGCCGTTACACTGCTCAGCAGCAACATGCCAACTTTATGCAGATGATGCAGTTCCCTGTCAAATAAACTAATCTACTACTACTATTATTTACACAGCTGCCAAGACTCCAGCACAGGCTGCAGATGTACTGTCTACAAGTATGGTTGATGTCCAAGAGTGGCTCCTCCAGAACCATCTATTGCTGAACCTTCAGAAAACAGTCTCAATGTGCTTTTCAATCAAAAAATGTAACCTGCAACGTTTTAAAGTTAAGATACATGATCATGACATCAGTTTAGCTACAGAATTCAAATACCTTGGCATTGTACTAGATCCTCAACTCAAATTTAATCTTCATATAAAGAAAATTTCAAAAACAGTAAAAAAAAATCTGAACTGTTTTTTTAAATTAATTAGATATTACATACCTTACGAAGCAGCTGTACTGTATATGCATTCTATGGTTTTTTCTCATATATCATACTGTTTGACAGTCTGGGCTCAAGCAGCCCCTTCCACAATAAGACATATAGGTTCATTATATAATCAAACCCTAAAAATCTTGGACCAAAAGCCCATTAGGTGGCATCACTGTAATGTTTTAAAAAAATACAACCTATTGAGTTTTGAGAGTTTCATTGACCTCTGTTTTCTGAAATTAACGTTCAAATGTTTCCATAAATCAGCACCCAAGCCACTTGCTGGTTTCGTCCAAAGACAGGACAGCAGCAGAGCCACCAGGAGTTCTGTTAACAATAACTGTAAAATATTCCACCGCAGAACCACATTTGGACAAACAGCTTTCTCTATAAAGGGCAGTCACATCTGGAACACAATGCCAAATGTAATTAAAATAATAACGGACTTTAAAACATTCACTAAAAAGGTTAAAAACTGGCTGAAAAATAAACAAGAATGTACTCATGTATGAATTGATTGTCTGCAAAGTGAGAGTGAATGAAGGGAAGGAATGAATGTGTTTGTTTATAATGAGTGACGAAGGGAGGGAAGCCTGAAATAGGCAAATGTGAATCAGGTTGTTATATTTGTGTATTTATAATATTTATAATCAGTCCGCCAAGGTCTCCGCCTTTGACTGCCACCTAATCCACATAGCACCGGACTTCCATGATCCCTCCTGCAGGTGGTGAACCTACTGGAGGGCGGACCCATGTAACTCCTTCGGGCTGAGCCCGGCCGGGTCCCATGGGTGGAAACCTGGCCACCAGACGCTAGCCTTCGAGCCCCTCCCCCAGGCCTGGCTCCAGGGTGGGGCCCCGGTAACCCCATACCGGGCGGGGTACACTGAATCCTTGATATACAATTTATCATGAGAGTCTGTTGGATCGTTCTTAGTCTGGCCCTTCACCCAGGACCAGTTTGTCTTGGGAGACCCTATCAGAGGCAAATTGCCCCGGACAACATAGCTCCTGGGATCACTGGGGCACGCAAACCCCCCCACCACGATAAGGTGACGATCCATGAGGGGGTCATGAGAGTCTGTTGGATCGTTCTTAGTCTGGCCCTTCACCCAGGACCAGTTTGTCTTGGGAGACCCTATCAGAGGCAAATTGCCCCGGACAACATAGCTCCTGGGATCACTGGGGCACGCAAACCCCCCCACCACGATAAGGTGACGATCCATGAGGGGGGGTGACGATCCATGAGCTCGGGTGGTTGCTGAAGCAAAAACCCGGGTATGGGAGGAGTTCGGTGAGGCCATGGAACAAGACTTTCGGTCGGCTTCAAAGAGATTCTGGCAAACTGTTCGGCGGCTCGGGAGGGGAAAGCAGCTCCCCGTCCACACTGTGTATGGTGCGGATGGGACACTGTTGACTTCAACTGGGGATATCGTCGGGCGGTGGAAGGAATACTTCGAGGATCTCCTCAATCCCACTGATACGCCTTCCACAGAGGAAGCAGGGTTTGGGGACAAGGGCTGCACGGTGGCGCAGTGGTTTAGCACTGTGGCAGCACAGTTTTACCCTCGGCCGGGGGACCGCGGGGATCATGAGATCGTGGGTTCGATCCCAGCCCCCGACCAACAGTGAGCTGTGTGGAGTTTGCATGTTCTCCCCGTGTTGCGTGGGTTTACTCCGGGATTTCTCCGGTTTCCTCCCGCATACCAAAAACATGTAGGTTTAGGGCGCTCGCGCACGCAGCGACCAGCAGCCGGTGGCTTGTCACCAGACTGCAAACCAAGTCTACCTACGGGTACAAATAAGTAACAAAAAAAAAAAAAAAAAAAAAAAAAAAGGGGGATGACTCGCCTATCACAGGGGCTGAGGTCGCCAAGGTGGTTAAAAATCTCCTTGGTGGCCGGGCCCCGGGGGTGGACGAGATTCGCCCCGAGTACCTCAAGGCCCTGGATGTTGTTGGGTTGTCATGGTTGACACGCCTCTGCAACATTGCGTGGAGGTCGGGGGCAGTGCCTTTGGCATGGCAAACCGGGGTGGTGGTTCCTCTCTTCAAAAAAGGGGACCGGAGGGTGTGCTCCAACTTTAGAGGGATCACACTCCTCAGCCTCCCTGGGAAGGTCTATGCCAAGGTACTGGAGAGGAGAGTCCGGCCGTTGGTCGAACCTCGGATTCAGGAGGAGCAATGTGGTTTTCGTCCTGGCCGTGGCACATCGGACCAGCTCTTTACCCTCTCGAGAATTCTTGAGGGTTCGTGGGAGTTTGCCCAACCAGTTTACATGTGTTTTGTGGACTTGGAGAAGGCATTTGACCGCGTCCCTCGTGGATTTTTGTGGGGGGTGCTTCGGGAGTATGGGGTATCGGGCTTGTTGTTACGAGCTATTCGGTCTCTGTACGACCGTTGTGAGAGTTTAGTTCGTATTGCCAACACTCGGTCGGAGTCATTCCCAGTGAGAGTTGGACTCCGCCAGGGCTGCCCTTTGTCACCGGTCCTGTTCATAATTTTTATGGACAGGATTTCTAGGCGCAGCCAGGGAATGGAAGGTGTCATGCTTGGTGACCACAGGATCTCATCTCTGTTGTTTGCAGATGATGTTGTCCTGTTGGCTTCATCCAGCAATGACCTACAGCTCTTGCTGGGACGGTTTGCCGCTGAGTGTGAAGCGGCTGGGATGAGAATCAGCACCTCCAAGTCCGAGTCCATGGTCCTCAGCCGGAAAAAGGTGGATTGTCCTCTCCGGGTTGGGGACAGGCTCCTGCCCCAAGTGGAGGAGTTTAAGTATCTTGGGGTCTTGTTCACGAGTGAGGGGAAAATGGAGCGAGAGATCGACAGACGGATTGGAGCAGCATCTGCAGTGATGCGGACGTTGTACCGGTCTGTTGTTGTGAAGAGGGAGCTTAGTTCTAAGGCAAAGCTGTCGATTTACCAGTCAATCTACGTTCCTACTCTCACCTATGGTCACGAGCTTTGGGTAATGACCGAAAGAACGAGATCGCGGATACAAGCGGCTGAAATGAGCTTTCTCCGTAAGATTGCTGGACTCACCCTCAGAGATAGGGTGAGGAGCTCAGTCATCCGGGAGAGGCTCAGAGTAGAACCGCTGCTCCTCCACATTGAAAGGAGTCAGTTGAGGTGGTATGGGCATCTGATTAGGATGCCTCCTGGACGTCTCCCACTTGAGGTGTTTCAGGCACGTCCCACTGGGAGGAGACCCCGGGGCAGACCCAGGACTCGGTGGAGAGACTATGTCTCCCAGCTAGTCTGGGAACGCCTTGGTATCCCCTCTGAAGAGCTGGAGCAGGTGGCTGGGGAGAGGGAAGTCTGGGCTTCTCTGCTTGAACTGCTGCCTCCGCGACCCGGACCTCCGGAAAAGCGGTAGAAGATGGATGGATGGATGGATGGATGGAATATTTATAATATTTATAATTGTGTATTTATAATCTTTTTGCATTGATGTATGTGGTTATTGTGTATTTTCTTTTTCTTTTTTTTTACTTGATTCTCTTTTCTAAAGCCCATCCAGGGACAAGAGTTGCAAATTAGCTAATAGCTATACACTCTATGTGCAACACATCAGATTGATTGTCATTGATTAATTGTCTATGTTTATTGCACTGTCCCTGTCAAATAAACTAATCTATCTATCTAACCAAGCGCCCACATGTATTATCAGGGCCCTGACTTTTGTTCACTTTTACAGCACAGAACACCCTTTTAACATCCTGCACCTCAATATTAAAGTGCTGATTGTCTTTGAGTTTCTGTTTCAAATCTTGGGTTTCTGTGCTAAAATCAAAGGAGTCAAAACGACCATAAAAACAATTAAGAGCATTAGCCAGCTATGTGTCTGAATTAAAACCATCTAAAAACACACGATTACTGCGCTCTGTGCTCTGAAGGCCTGCAATAGTTTTCATACTGGCCCAGGCTGAACCAGGTTTCTTTGTTGCCATCTTACTTTCCAACTCTGATTTATAATTCTGTTTTGCTCTTAAAATTTCGGCCTTCAGCTCTTTTGTGGCAACCTACTGTATATGTAACGGAGTCAAAAATGTGCTTTAGGTATTTCTTTTCCTCAGTTATGTTTTTCTTTATATTGTTGTGAATTTTATTTTACTTGAGTGTTTTATTTTGGTAGTGCACTTCGCACATCTGCTCTTTCTGAACCTCTGAGGCTCCGGTAGTCAGTCTTTCCCCACAGTATCGCGTTGCTTTGCTGTGGGTAAGTTGTGTCCAAAACGCTGCTGGCACCATATAATTGTATTGTTCGTTAGTCTTATCATTTAAACTGTAACCTTGGTTTGTAATTGTTCGTTATTAATTTGACATGTCACTGTAGTGTATTTTTTTTTGTTATTTGTGTTATAAATAAGTGTTTTATAGACGTTTCGGCGCACATTAGGAGTCCGATAGGCGCCATTTTAGGGTTTGGCGCCAATATAGGCTCTATGGTGACTCCAGGAGCTTATATCATTGTGTAACCCATATTTTTTGTAAATGTAGGAGCCTGTGTGGGATCGAGGTACAGACGGAACGTGATGTAGTTTTGTTTTATTTCTCTAACAGGTATGTTTGTTTCTGAAAAATTTTATTATTTGAAATGTAATTTATTTTTGTATTGTGAAGTTATTTTGGAGCTCCTTTCCACACAGTATCGCGTTGCTTTGCTGTGGGAGCCTGTGTGGGATCGAGGTACAGACGGAACGTGATGTAGTTTTGTTTTATTTCTCTAACAGAAATAAATTGTGGAAACAGCAGTCTGGTGTCATCGTGGTCCCTATGCTGCACACACACTTGCTTTGATGTTCCCGATCACGGCCGCTTAAGGGTGCCCCAGAAAGAAGAACCGTTACGCTTGTGACGAGATCCGTTACACTGGTGACGTGATCCGTTACATATAGCTCAGAAACAACCCCCTGTTTAAATGCAAGTGCTTTCTTACCATGTTTATAGTCAGCTTCATATGTGCCTGTGTTTGTGTCTATGTTGAATGTAATTTGTGGCTTGTAAATATGGATGTCACCAGACTGCAAAACAAATCTACCTACGGGTACAAATAAAGTAACCTGAACCTGAACCTGAACCTTTCCTCTGTAAGCAGGATTTAACTGATTTTGTAACCCATGGCTTGTTGTTGGGATATATTTTTACATGTTTACGTGGAACGATCATATCTCTGCAGAAAGCCATGTATGAGCATGTCACGTCCACTAAAGAGTCCAAATCATCTCCGCAGGACAGTGTGAACACCTCCCAGTCCGTACAGTTAAAGCATTCCTGGAGGCAGTGCACTGAATCCTCTGTCCAACGTTTATGTCTCTGGTCTTCGCCTTGTCTCTTCTGAGAGCAGTTTTATATGTGGGCAGCAAATGTACACAGTTGTGATCTGAGGATCCTAAAGGAGGAAGGGGAATAGATTTATAGGCCCTCTTTATGGATCCATAGCACAGGTCCAATGTCTTTTTTCGCCTGGTTGGGCAGGAGACATACTGATAAAAGTTTTTAAGTGTCTTCTTTAAAGAAACATGGTTAAAATCCCCAAGGATAAAATTTGGAGCCTCTGGGGAAATCGACTGCAACCGCTGTACCACATCAAAGACGGTGCTGGAGGCGGAGGCAGCATCTGCCCTTGGGTGAATGTACACAGTCGTTATGAAAAGTTGGGGGAACTTGCGGGGCAGATAAAAGGGGCGTAGCGATACGGACAGAAGCTCCACATCTGGTGTACAGATGCGCTCTCTGACCGTGACGGATGTACAGTACTGTTTATTAATATATAAACATATGCCGCCCTCCCTGACGTTTCCCCATTACCTCTTCCTGCCGATCTGAGCGAAGTGGGGCTCCAAAGCCATCAATCCACAGGTCCGGGTCCCGGTCATGCGCCGTAAGCCACGGCTCCGTGTAAGCCATGACACAGCGGTTCTTGGAAGTCCTTCTGATATCGTACATTTCCTTGAATTTCATCCACTTCATTTCTCAGGGATTGTACGTTCCCCATAATAATGGAAGGAAGAGGAATGCGGTTAAGCTGACGTCTCCTCAGATTTAATCTTACGCCTCCACGCTTTCCGCGTTTCCTCCTCTTGTCTCTCTTTTCATCGCTGTGTCCATGGAAATCTCTTAAAGTCCGGCAGTTGCGGCACAGACTCAAACACAGATGGTGCATTATCCATGTTTAAATGCAGTAATATGTCTCTGGAATACTGTATTCTTCCCGGCATGACTGCGATCGCGCTTACCTCCAAGACAAAGGGCCGGTAGGAAAGAAATGACAGTGCAAAAACAAGAAGGAAATCCATACTGATGGAACCAGGGAGCTCTTCGTTATATAGTCCACAAACATTCAAGGACAAAAACGGCACAGAGAATCACGTTAAAACACCTTAAAGTGCATAAAAACAGAGACACAGACCTAGAACTTTTTTCACTCACTGCCGGTCGCTGCGTGCGCATGCGCCCAGTGTAATAAGATGTACTCGATATTTTCTTTTACTCCACATTCTCTACATTTGTCACTTTCGCTTTTCCCCATGGTGAATGAAATGCCATTTAAACGTGCGTGATCCAGTCTGAGTCTTGCCATAATGATGTCTTCCCTCCTTTTGGTTGTTATGAAATTCTTTATTGCAATAGATTTTTGTATTTTGTAATGCAATCTACCTTTATGATCTTCATCCCATCTTTTTTGCCATAGTTCAGTTCCTTTTTTCTTGATTACTGCTTTCCCTTCACCTTTTCCAAGAGACAATGGTATAGTTGTTTCTTTTTCAAGAGCACTTTTTGCTAATGCATAGCAAAAAGTCATTCCCTTTCAACCCTTCATGTGCAGGAACCCAACAAAACTGAACTTCTCCACCACCCCTGTGTACCCTAAATAAACTGTGATATAGCTCAATCGCCAGGTCTTCCCTTGTAGATTTTAGTGTCTGTATGTTTTTTAGCGCTGCAAATGAGTCCGTGCACACCACCACCCGGTCCCGTCTGACCTCCTCCACCCACTGCAAAACAATAATTATTGCCACCATCTCTGCTGTAAACACGGATGTATTGTTGGACAGTCTTTTTGCGATGGTCACTTTAAATTCTGGGATGTATACTCCCAACTCCACCAGAGCCCTCTTTATTCTTTGAACCGTCAGTATAGAGGTGCAAGAAGTTATAGTAGTTGTTCCTGAGGTAAATGCTTGTTTTAACACCAACTTCACTCATATGCCAATCCTTTTTCCTCATTAGCAGACTAGCATCTACTTCTATTCCCGGAAACAGCCAAGGGGGATCATTATTCACTGGACTGGTGTTAGCTATATCAATAGTGTGCAGCCCATACATTCTGGTCCTTCTTTCAATTGTCCACCCAAACCCATGTCCCTGGAAATTAGAGTATTCCCTTTGAAGCTGACACAGTATGATAATGCAAGTTTATCTCTTCTCAAATCCAGTGGCATTTCTCCTGCTTCTATTAAAACTGTATTGTTTGGTGTTGTTTTGACGGCTCCAGTGCACAGGCAAAGTGGTCTGTGCTGCATTTTGTCTATTTTTTCCAGAGTCGTCTTTGCCGCTACTCTAAATCATGCATCCGTAGTCTATTATCGATTGCATTAGTGCTCTGTAAATGTCAATTAATGCCTGTTTATCTGCACCCCATTCGTGTCCAGCTACAGCTTTTATGAGATTAATGACTTTTTTTGCATTTTGTCTCCAGATTTTCAACATGAACTCTCCATGTGTATGCACTATCAAACCACAGTCCTAGATATTTGAACTCACTGACTTTCTCTATTGGTTGATTATATAATGTTAATGGTTCTGTACCAGTTCTGCGTTTTTTTTGTGAAAGTTATATAGCAGGTTTTACTGTTTGAAAATTTAAATCCCCAGTCATATGACCACTTTTCCACTTTCTCCATTGCTTTCCTGATGTTTTTGAACACAAATTTCTCATTTCTTCCCCTCGTCCATATGGCTCCATCATCTGCATATAGTTCTGTTTGGATGGATCCCTCTTGATTCTCAAACATGTCATTAATCATTATATTGAATAAAACAGGGCTTATCACACTCCCCCGAGGAACACCATTTTCTATTTCAAAGTCATCAGAAACTTCTGATCCTACTTTAACCCTAATTGTCCTGTGTTAAAAAATCCATTATCCAATTATACGTCCTACCACCAATGTCCATTTTATTCAATTTCATAAGAAGACCGTCCTTCCACAGTGAGTCATAAGCCTTTTCAGTATCCAGATAAACTATAACCATTACTTCTTTCATTTTGAGGGTCTTTTCAATATCGTTACTTACCCTAACTAGAGCATCCACTGTGGATCTTCCTCTTCTAAAACCATACTGATAGTCGTTTATTAATCGTTTTTGCTGTAATACATCTCAGAGTCTGTAAACTAACACCTTCTCCATCCATTTCCCTAAATGTGACGTTAATGCTATTGGCCTGTAGTTGCCTGGTTGAGCTGGATCTTTCCCTGGCTTATTAAATGGTAAAATTACAGCCTTTTTCCACCCACTTGGGATAACCCCCTCCTTCCATATCCTGTTAAAACAATTTCAGCACCAGTTGCATTGATTGCATAGGCAACTGCCGGAACATAGCATAGCTTAACTGATCATATCCTGGAGCTGTGTATCCACTATCTTGCAAAGTTCTCTTAAGCTCTGACATTGTGAGCTCGAGGTCTAACACAGTCATGTTCCTCTTTCACTTCATTTTTTAAGTTTGCATTTTCTCTGAGTTTATGCTGCCTTTGCTGTCTATGACTCTCACTAAGATGGTCTCCTCTATGCACTGCTGCAAATGCTCTACCTAGGACTTCTGCCTTTTCTTTGTCTGATACAGCCATCTTGTCTCCATCTACTAAAGCTGAAATTTTAACTGATACCCTTTTCCCACTCATTTTTTTAAACATACCCCAGACATCACCTAGTTCTGTTTTCCTACCAAGGGTGGAACAAAATTCTCTCCATGTTGACCTTTTCCTGTTTTTAATAATCCTTCGAGCTACAGCCCTTTTCTTTTTATACTCTTATTAAGTTTTCACTAGTCGTATTCTTCCTCAGCTGTCTGAATGCCTTGTTTCGCTCTTTTATTCTCTCTTGTCTTAGTTTTTATAGCAGTCAGGTTTGAAAAGCCCAGGTTTTTCTCATTAAAGTTACCTGTTTTTCTGTGTGCTCACAGACATGAACAAAATAGTCTGTGTTCTTGTCTTGAAGTGTTGGGTGTTATGTTTGAAGATAATGTTTTAAGTTTGCATGAAGCCGTGGCACTGTTGGAGAGCTTTTCCTCGCACACTAAACATAACGGCTTGGTGCAGTGGGATCCCCAGTGGAAGTAAATCCAAAGGAATGTCATGAAGTGCAGCCCTTCATGGTCCACAAACAGGAAAAACTGGACCCAAGTGCTGGAGCTGTAGTTTGCAGTGATTTATTTTGGGCCAAACCAAAAAGCAAGCTGTGACATGAACTTGGCAAACGGGACATAACTTAGCATGGCATGACATAACAGCACAGTAGATTGCTGCACCGAGGGCAGTGCGTGGCGTGTATAAGTAGTGCAGCCAATCAACAACACCCGTGGACAATCAGTAATCCAAAAATCAAAAGCAGCCATGAATAATTAACAAAGGCAAAAACTCATAATGCAAAACCAGAAGTAAACAAAAGACGCTGTCAAAACAAAAGCCCAAACCCAAATCATGACAGGAATAAACATGACAACATAACCATGAAGAATACTAGCCATCAAAATCAAACATAACCATGACCATGATACTAAAACCCAAACAAAAATCAAAAACATGATACTGTTAATAAAAAAAGATCTAAACATGAACTTAAGTGAGTACAGGGCCTGATTCATGTCCTGATAATAGGCAGACATAAATGAACCAAACGTAACTGTGACTGTGATAATGGTGCTAATAAACAGAACCATGAAAAACTAACCTAAGATTAAAATCAGAAACATGAGAAGGCAGAACGAAGATAATCATAGCAAACAGAAGTAAATGGCAAATTGAAAAGAACATAAGTAGGGATATGAATGTGAAAATAAACACAGTAACCAAACTGGGCTGAAGTGAAGAAAACACAGTGAATAACAAAAATAAACTTAAATAAAATAAACACCATGAATCCCAAGGAATGAAAACGGGCTGGACTTTCACTTCATCTGCATACACAGTCACCTGCCTGGAGTTTTCCAACAGAAAGAAGAACCCTTTTCAGCTCTCACAACAGTTGATTGCGATGTAGAATACCAGGGGAAAAAATACACTTCTCATTAGGATCACACCAGAAACAGTTTAGCTGAATTAAATTTCCATCACTCAGGTTTTGCTTGAAACATGAACCAAGGTGTAATTTCTCCCTCCATCACCGTTTACTGATTTGCATTTCCTCCCTCAGGAATGATTTATTACTGCGTCACTTTTCTTCCCTTCTGGCTTTTTATGTAATTATGTACATGTTATTGGTGATGACTTGTGTGTGTGTGTTTCTATCTAATATTAAAAGGATCTACAAGTACCAGGCCCACGGCTATGCCTTCAGCTCTGTGGAGGAACTGTTGGACTCTCTTGGGGGCAGCAGCTTCATCAACATGACCCGGAGGCCGCTCTCCGATTCGCTGCTGGAGCTGGGTGTGTCACAGCGCTTCATCGATGAGGTCATCGCTCCCGTCATGAGGACTAACTATGGACAGAACGTCAGCATTCCTGCCTTTGTAGGTCAGCTGAGTGTGAAAGTAAATGAGCAGTAGCAAAGAAGAGAGCAGGGGATGATGAGTAGGAAAGTGAAGGGACAGAGGCTGTGGTGGTGCATTTAGAGACAATTAGCTGCTGATCTGCTGCACATCCTTGCTGATGAATGTCAGGAGAGAGAGGGAGGAACAGATATAGAGGTGAGAGGAGGGGTGGCCTGTGGGGGTGAGAGGAGAGCAAAGTGTGCTGGCAGATGATAATTGGTTTATATATAGCACTTGGTACTGTCTGCTAAAGAGTGTGTTCCGTGTGTATTTCAGGCGCTGTGTCGTTAGCAGGTGCCCATAACAACCTGTGGGCAGTAGAAGGAGGCAACAAGCTGGTGTGCTCTGGTCTTCTGAAGATGGCTGCTGCTAACCTGCTGAAGGCACAAGTCAACTCCGTTTCTCCCACCATGTCAGGTACTCAAAGACAACATTTCTGATCTTGTTTTCACCTCTCAGATGTGTAATTATCACCAAATATGATTAGGCAACACTTTCAGTACTGGGAACACCCACACGAGCAGCTGTGAAACTTTTGATCAGACCACACCCGACTTTACCCCAACAGCACATATAGTCATGTGAAAAAATGAGGACACCCCATTAAATATTCAGTTCTTTATTAATAAATGTTCACATATCTATGTCTAACCTTATTTTTGTTTTTAATTTGCATTTTTTTAAGATTTATTGTAGTCATTGTAAGTGGGAATGAATGTGGGGGTGTCCTAAAAAAGATAAGGGGTGTCCTAATTTATTCCTCACTATTTGTTTAGAATTACATTTTACAGAAAATTTGAGAAAAGTCTTTAATTCATTTTTAATTGTTGTATTACATGAATCTCCCAGTATTTTTAGCATTGGTATTAAATATCCATATGTCCAAATATGTTAAAAAACACACAGGCTTATACAGGGTGTCCTAATTTTTTCACATGACTGTACGTCTGCCCAATGTACAAAATTTGCATTGGGAATACATTTTATAGAGATCCCAAGAAAAAGCGAGCGAAGGGTGCAGTTTAAGATGGGGTGCAGAGTGTGCGTGCACATCTCCGTGTGGATGTTACTCCGCAGGCACGTACTGGGAGACAAGGATTTTGTTGCGAGCCACATGACCCACATGGTGTGTAAACACACTAACTTCAGCAGTGGACAATGTGTAATTTTTTGTGTGTGAAATGACAATAGGCCTGTTCTATTATGCTTGTTTACTACACACTGCAGTGAGATGAGACCACACTGTTTAATACTGTTTAATAATTATGAGCCTTGTCAGTGAACCTTAAGGGAGAAGAGAGGAGGAAAATGTCAGCTGCAGCAATGTCATTTATAATGCTCCCAATAAAATTTGTAAAAAAAAAACCCTTTAGTGATGTGCTCAGCTGTTTAAACCAGTGGTTGTTGATGTCAAATAACAACAGATTCATTTACTGCACCTACTATCTCTTGCTTCATATGTATGTTTTTAGACACAATTTTCACTGGTTTGTTTTAAAGATACCAGACAATCAGACCATCTTTTCTGGCTGTGAAATCCAATGAAATACCGCTCACAACTGGTTTGTTGCATCCATCAATCAGGTGCGGCCTTTTGTGTTCTCAGCAGCAGGACCAATGAGAGTCTTTTGCTCCGGGACAAGAACTGTTTGACTTCGTCAGTCATTTTCTGTCACTCCACCTAAACGGCACTAGATGCAATTTTTTTAAAGACGTACCATGACCATCCAATCAAAGGACGTGAAAATGCTGACACTATTATATGCCTGCATGATAGCCCAGTGTGGGAAACGCGAAATCTGATTGGCTTAAGCAAAAATCTCATTAGTATTCATTTTAAGGTAAACATGGCTGCACTGTTGGGACTCTGACGGCATCAAGGCAGATCTCCTTGAACCTGGCAACACATGATGGCTGAAATATGATTGGACATAAATTCAAATAAAAACACACACCATAGGAAGCAGTGTAACCAAAGGTGGTGTGGCGGTATGCCAGGGCCAAGATGTGTAAAGTGATGATATAGAGTAAAGTGCAAGGAGACGAAGAAGAGTGATGTTTGAAGATAGAGTTGAGGTTCGATTGGACACAGCAATGATGATAGAAGGACTACAGCTCCTGACCAGATAGAGTGATGATATAGAGTGAAGTACGTGGCGGTGGTGCACCTGTGGGCTGGTTGCCAACCGCCAGTCAAATCTAAAAGAAGAAGCAGTGCAACCAAGAGAAAATCTACGGAATGAAGAGAATGTACTATTGGGAATAATTAAATGCATCCTCATGGAACAAATATAAGAATGTAGGGTGTAAATGTAGGTCAGTGATTCTGATAGTGTTTAGGCCAGCAGAGAAGGCCTTGGTGGCCCTGATGGCCTTCCACTGGACTCAGAGTTGTTATTACTTGTATGTTGACATTGATGTTGTGTATTTCCACTGCAGGAGAGACTCTCCAGTACCAGCTGACTTTCTCCACAGCGGCTGGACCACTGTCTGAACTGTATGACATTGTAGTGTTGGCAACACCGCTTCAAGCCAGTGTTGGTTCTGGAGTCCAGTTTCAAGGTTTCACACCTCCATTTGACCAGCTACCTGGCAGCTATCACAGCACCGTGGCAACCATTGTCCATGGTTACCTCAACACCTCTTTCTTCGGTTTCCCAGACCCCCGACTATTCCCATTTTCAAGCATCTTGACAACTGAGATGCCCGATCTTTTCTTTAACAGCGTGGCTAGCGTTTGTCCGGTTAACATCTCAGCAGGGTTTCGACGTAAACAGCCACAAGAGGCAGGAGTCTACAAAGTCTTCTCTGTACAACCGCTGGACAAGCCTCAGCTCAAAACACTCTTCAGGTCTGTTATGTTCTTTGTTTCAAATGAGTTACAGTATTAAAAACGGCTGCAACTTTTAAGTATTGTAATTAATCATTATAATACTCAGTTTTTTCACTAATCTTTCTGTAATATTAGACTTAAAGAACTTACAACTATTTATATCCATGGAGTTAAAACGGTGGATTTTTGACATTTCTGTTCAGAATCATAAATGGGCTGTAATTATTTAGAAACCTACAAGCTTCTACGGCCTTATCTTGTACGGTAGTTGAAACTTCTGCCACTAAAATTGAGCCATGGGTGTAAACATGTGCTTATCCCATCCATCCATCCACCTCTCTTCTACCACTGTTCCGGCGGTCCGGGTCGGGGAGGCAGCAGCTCAAGCAGTGAAGCCCAGACTTCCCTCTCCCCGGCCACCTGCTCCAGCTCTTCAGAGAGGATAGAGGGCCGTAACACACGCCCCCTCTACTTTTACATATGGGACCTTAAATTGGAAAAATTCTCCATAGAAATGAATGGCAAGAGCGACATTATCTTTTGATCCGATCAAATTTTGCCACGAGTTACAGTACACATATGATGTTTGTCAATTTAAAAGATAATTTTCCACATAAAGGTGTAGGTTGTTGTCTGTCAATGTATAAGGTTATGAAAATATGTAAATTAAAAACTACAAACACAGAGATGCGTACCTGACATCTTTTCAAAGCGTGCCCAGGGTGAAGTAACTGACAGTCCTCTGGATCAATTGCAGCTCTCAAAATACAAAACAATACCTTTGCATTGTTTTTGTCCTCTTTGGATCCTTCAGTTTCACCGGTCAGGAAACAGGAGGTGAGGTTTTGGCAATCTCCCGCCATGATCGTGTTTGGTGATGTGGGATGATGGGAGTTGTTGTCCACTAATAATTTTCACAAAAACTAAATATTGCTCTGTTATTATATGACAGCTGACAACTTTAATTATGTCGAAAATTATCTTTTAAATTGACAAACATATATGTAACTCGCGGCAAAATTTGATCAGGATCAAAAGATAATTTTGCTCTTGCCATTCATTTCAATGGAGAATTTTTCCAAGTTAAGGTCCCATATGCGAAAGTAGAGGGGGCGTGACTTAGGCCCTCTATACCAAGACGTTCCCAGCCCAGTTGGGAGATGTAGTCTCTCCAGCATGTTCTGGGTCTTTCCCAGGGTCTCCTTCCAGTGGGATGTGCCCGAAACACCTCAAGTGGAGGCGTCCAAGAGGCATCCTGATCAGATGCCCATACCACCTCAGCTGGCTCCTTTCATTGTGGAGGAGCAGCGGTTCTACTCTGAGCCTCTCCCGGATGACTGAGACACTCACCCTATCTCTGAGGGTGAGTCCAGCAATCCTACGGAGAAAGCTCATTTCAGCCGCTTGTATCTGTGATCTCATTCTTTCGGTCAATACCCAAAGCTCATGACCATAGGTGAGGGTAGGAACGTAGACTGACTGGTAAATCGACAGCTTTGCTTTAGAGCTCAGCTTCCTCTTCACCACGACAGACCGGTACAACGTCTGCATCACTGCAGAGGCTGCTCCAATCCGTCTGTCAACCTCTCGCTCCATTTTCCCCTCACTCATGAATAAGACCCCGAGATACTTAAACTCCTCCACTTGGGGCAGGAGCTTGTCCCAAGGTGCTTATCCCTGTAGGCATTAAATTACAATTTGCAGGTTGTGCACCTTAAATGACATGTAGGAAAATAAAACAATATCCAATAGCCAGCAGAATATAAAACTTCTTAAAAAACACACCTTAGATGTGACACTGTAGGACGGGGTGTCCAACCATGTGCCATGGAGGGCCAAGACCCTGCAGGTTTTCTCTTCTACCCAGACTCTTCAGCAGGTGTTTTCACTTGTCAGCAATCAGTGGGAAGAAATTCAGTGGAATCTGCTGTTGAAGACACTGGTTGGAGGTAAAGCCTGCAGGGTCTCTTGGCCCTCCATGGCACATGATTGGACATCCCTGCTGTAGGAGCTTGTAGAGAAGAAAAAGGTACTAAATTTACAAAGAAGAGTATCACTAATGTATGTTAAAAAAATTGCCACTTAATGAAAAAAAGTCACAAATTCAAAAGACATAACTTGCAAATGTAAGGAAAATAATTGCAAACAAAAAGTCACAAATGTCTGAGATAAAAGTTACATATTTACAGCCTTTGCAATTAAAAATAAGGTCACTTTATAACTTAGCTGTTTGCCTTCATTTGGGATACATAATTAAAAAGCAGATTTTTTTCTTATCTCTGCCTCTTGACTTTAGGTCATACTACTCGGTGCAGGTGATGGAGTGGCAGGCCTACCCCCACTATGGCAGCAGCCAGGGCCTGCCGCCTGTGGAGCTCCACCCAAACCTCTATTACCTCAATGGGATTGAGTGGGCTGGCAGTGCGATGGAGATGAGCTCTGTGGCTGCCAAGAACATTGCCCTGCTTGCCTACCACCGCTGGAATAGACAGACAGACATGGTGGACCAGAAAGATCTGATGCACAGGATCAAGACTGAGCTATGATGGGGTCATCTGAGACACCGCTCGGATACACATCGTGGGGCGCATCTGAGAGGCGATATTCAGTGCCACTGAATTATGAGCCACAGTTTTTTTTTTTTTTCTTTGAGGGTGCACAAGTTTGGACTTCGACTGCTGGGAAACCTTTAATATTTGAGGAACTTATTAATGTTGTTGCATCTGTTATAGAGATTTAACTGTAATGGAACACTTTGCATTATCTGACCTAGCTGTGTACTAAGTAAACTTAACATATATTGTTAAACTTATCTTAATGGCTGGAGTCTATTGTTTTGAAATGGCGCTATATAAATAAAGTTGAATAAATAAAGTTGAATTCACAATAACAAGGATCATGCACTGTTGTCCTAAGACCAGTTTGCCTTTGCAGAATGTTTCATTGTCCTGTTGGAATTGCAGATAATGTTTGTTGAGCCGCAACTGCTGCTGCAGGGAAATAATTTTGCCATCAAATGAGAAAACCAAGCCACCACAGAAAATGCCAGCTGACATTCACAAGTATCTCAAGTTACTGGAGGGAGAGCTGCTATTGGTGTGATGAACATCGTTTAGCTTCCAATTCAGCAGTCAATGCTATAAGTGCTAATTTGGGCAAATAAATAATCCTGCATTCAAATCAAAACAGACTCAGTGGACTTCCGGTTATGGCTGCCACGTAGGACGGACGTGTCTCGCTCTGCTCTGCTCCTGGAGAAAAAAATCGGCAAATAACTCTCTCATTTGGGACAGAACGTATCCCAGCATTTGGGCGAGGATATGTCGGCGAAGCCTAAGGCTGGAAAACCAGGAAAAGGAAAAAGCGAGCCGCCGAAACAGTCCAAATTAACGGACTTTCAGGTCTGTGACGCAGCAAACAAAACTCCATATATGGCGGAGGAAGCTGGCGGCGGTGCGATGTTTGCGGGGAATGGCGCAGATGCGCTGATGGCTGCCATGAGTTCAATGAGAGCGGACTTTTCCTCTAGATTTGATGGGATTATGACAGCGTTGGAAGGAATAAGAAAGGAATTGGGTGACTGTGTAGAACGAACGGCGCAGATGGAGCTCCGTCTCGCTAGTGCTGAAGATGACGTCACCCGTCTTCAATTAAAGGTGCGCACTTTGGAAAAAAAAAAAAAATCTCTGGAAGATAATATTTTGGATTTGGAATCTCGGTCGAGACAGAATAATTTGAGGCTGGTGGGTCTTCCAGAGGAATCAGAAGGTCGGGACGTATGTTCCTTTCTGGAAAAGTGGATTCCGGAGGTGCTGGGCAGCGAGGAGTTGCAATCAGCAGTGGTTCTGGAAAAAGCACATCGTATTGGCCCACGGAGAGATAAGGGACCGCCGAGGACCTTAATTATGAAGTTTCTTAGCAACAGAGACAGGATGAAGATCTTCAACGCTGCACGTGCTAAAGGAGAGATTAAACACCAGGACCAGCAGGTGCGGTTCTACCCAGATTTGGCCACAGGAATCCAGCAATTGAGGAAGCAGTTTGATCCCGTACGTAAGGAGCTGCGCAACCTTGGGATTCGTCATGGTGTAATCTATCCTGCGAGACTGCTGACCACGTATGAGGGCAGAACCCACATCTTCAAGACCCCAGAGGAGGCGCAGGAGTTCATCAAGAAGATCAAAGAAGAAGAAGAGACTGGTGGGAGCTAAGCATGAACAAAATATAAGGTAGAATAATTAAGCATTTGCACAGGCATCTGACTGACTTGAAGTAAATAGTAAGTTTACAAAATATAGACTGTATTATATATTAAAAAAACAAAACAAAAACAAAACAAACAAACAAAAAAAACTATGATGTACAAAGTTGTTAAAAATTTTGGAGTTAAGTTGGAAAACTACAGAGGAGAGTTAATGTTACGTCATTAAAAGCAGTAGAGTTAGGGTGATTGGGAGGATGAAGAAGGAGTGGCTTAGGCTGTTCCCCGTGGGTGTGGAACGGTCGATGGCTATATCGGGAGACAGAATTTTTCTTTTGATTTTGGGGGGTTTGCCACAAGTGTGGGAAGGGGAAATTTGTTTGTGTGTAGTTTGTAGGATGAATGTTCAACCACTCATGTTTTTGCTTCTCTGTATGAGCATGTTTACACTGCAAGGTAATCCCAAACTCTCTATTGATCATGGACCAAAGTGTTAATCTTAATTTAACTTCATGGAATTGCAGAGGTCTACAAAATTTAAAAAAACTTAAACAAGTTATGAATAAAATAAAGGACATGGGTTCAAGAATTGTGTTTTTACAAGAAACTCATCTGATAGAGGAGGATGTTAAAAGAATTAGGAGTAGATGGCAGGGAAGTGTATTCACCTCTTCATTTTCATCCCGAGCCAGGGGAGTTATGACTCTCATACATAAATCAGTTCCTTTTCAGGTGAAAAATGTAATTGGAGACAAATTTGGAAGATATGTAATCATTCAAGGTTCTTTGCTATTAGAAAATATAAATCTTGTGAACTTATATGGTCCCAATATAGATGATCAGAAGTTCTTTGCTAATTTATTTCTCATCTTATCATCACTTACAGGGCAACATATAATAGCAGGGGATTTTAATTGTACATTGAATCCAGGTGTGGATAGATCAACAGGACTGGATTGTACGCACATTGGATGTAGGATGACTATTAATCATTTTATGAAAGAATTGAGATTGTTAGATATATGGAGAGAAATGAAACCACAAGTTAAAGCCTATTCTTGTTATTCCAGTACCTACAAGACATTCTCACGTATTGATTATTTTTTGATTTCCACAGAATTAAGGTCCAAGATTCAAAACTGCTTTTATGATAACATCGTGATTTCTGATCATGCACCCTGTTGTCTAATATATGTAGATAAAAAATTGACAAAGGAATCAGGTAGATGGCAATTTCAGCATAAATGGCTTCAGGATGAGGAATTTGTCAAGTATATAGAAAAACAGATAGACGAGTTCTTTGACATCAATACTACACAAACATCAGCATGTGTAAAGTGGGAGGCTTTCAAAGCTTTTATTAGGGGACATATTATTAGTTATACAGGATCAAAATCTAAGAAGACTCGAGAGGAGAGAGCTAAATTGGAACATAAAATAAAAAGTCTTCAGGAAAAAGTGTATGCAGGAAGTGACCCAAGGTTGGAGAATGAATTACTGATTTTGAGAGCTGAATACGACAAAAAATCAGCGAATAGAGCTGCCTCGAGTCTTCTAAGATTGAAACAATCTTTTTATGAACAAGGTGAAAAATCAGGAAAATTATTAGCATGGCAGATTAAACGATTGGAAATTAAAACACCAATTACCAGTATTATAAGTAACGGACAGGTAGTTATAGATCCTTTAGAAATTAATAGAGCCTTTAGAGATTACTATGAAAAATTATATGATACCAAAAATGAACCTGATTTAACAAAACTAAATGGGTTTTTGAACGAACTATCTATACCGTGTATACCAAATGAAAACAGGGAGATATTGGAGTCTAAAATTAGTCAAGAAGAAGTTGGGCTAGCCATTGATAATATGAAATCAGGAAAAAGTGCAGGACCAGATGGTCTTCCAGTTGACCTTTATAAAAAATTTAAGAATAAATTAATAAAACCTTTTTTGGAAATGGTTTTAGAAGCATTTCAAAATAATAATTTACCATCATACATAAATAATGCCTTAATTATACTGCTGCCAAAACCAGGTAAGCCCTCTAATAAATGTGAAAATATGAGACCAATAAGCCTATTAAACGCCGACCTTAAGATAATCTGTAAAATTTTAGCAAGACGAATACAAGAAATTTTACCAAATATTATTAATCGAGATCAGAATGGCTTTATAAAGGGTAGACAAGGCTTCCATAATGTAAGAAGACTATTTAATATTATTTATTTTAATAAAGAAGCACCGGATACAGCTCTCCTATCATTGGACGCCGAAAAGGCCTTTGATAGAGTTGAATGGCCCTTTCTTTTTGAAGTCCTACAAAGGTTTGGACTTGGAAATAATTTCATAAAATGGGTTCAAATAATATACAATAATGCTACAGCAGAAATCCTAACAAATAACAATATTTCAAAACCAATAAAAATCAATAGAGGATGTCGACAAGGCTGTCCACTTTCACCTTTACTGTTTACTATGGCAATTGAACCTTTAGCGATAGCGATACGTTTACATTCACAAATATATGGAATTAAAGTTGGACCAACAGAACATAAAATCTCCCTGTACGCCGATGATATAATTTTGTTTATGTCGAATCTAAAAAAATCAATTCCAACCTTGTTGAATTTAATAAAGAATTTTGGGGAAATATCAGGATATAAAATAAATAAAACTAAATCTTCAATATTAATGCTAAATGAGACCCAGAGAAATTACCCAGCCCCTGAGGTAAATCAATTCAATGTTGTAAATCAGTTTAAATATTTAGGAATCCAAATTATGCCTAAGCTAGAATCAGTCGCCAGTGTCAACTATGAAGCCTTAATGTCAGATATCAATGAGTTAACTCAGAGATGGATGTCACTACCAATGTCGATGATCGGGAGAATCAATATACTTAAAAGTAATATTTTACCTAAAATACTTTATTTATTTCAATACATTCCCTTATCACCACCTTTAGATCTATTCTCAAGAATAAAAAAAAAGTTAGTGGAATTTATATGGAACAACAGGAGGGCTAGATTACGTTTGTCTTTATTATATTTACCATTTGATCGTGGAGGTCTGAAATGTCCAAATTTTATGTTGTATTATTGGTCGGCACAACTGAGGTCTATGACATATTATTTTTCATCAAATGATCTCCCTCACTGGACTGAAATGGAATCATACAATTTACCTTTACCTCTTCCCATATTCATATACTCAGATTCGGCAAAAAAATTACAAAAACAAGTTAAAAATCCATTTGTAAAGCATATGATCAAAATATGGTGTGAAGCTAAAAACTATTTAAAAGAACCACAGTTATTGTCACAATTTAGTCCAATATGGGGTAATCAATATTTTAAACCAGGGAGAGCGGACGCTGTATTTAAAGTATGGAATTTAAAAGGGATACAAAAGATTCAGGATTTATATTTGCCATGTGCAGACAACATAATGTCTTTTGAAGAGCTGAGGATCAAATTTAATCTCAATAGAACACATTTTTTTAAATATCTTCAACTTAGAAACTTTATTCGATCAAATCAAAATAAAGCTCTCACTCGACCTATTTATTCATCCTTGGAAAAAATGATGATGAAAGATAGTAAAAGAAAGGGTATTATTTCAGAGTTTTATAACTCATTGACACTATCTTCAAGTGAAAATTCACTGAAAAGATTAAACTACTGGAAAGAAGATCTGCAAATTGAAATTTCAGAGGAACAATGGGAATTGGCTTGTACAGAAGCTCAAACCAAATCAATAAATGCACGCCTTAAATTGATACATTTCAAATGGTTAATGCGGATGTATGTTACACCGGAGGAGTTAAATAGATATAACAAAAATATACCAGATACATGCACAAAATGCATGGAAAGTAAAGGAACCCTATTTCATTGTTTATGGGAATGTAGATTAATAAGAATGTTTTGGGAGGAGGTGAGGGTAACAATTGAAAAAATAATCTCAAAACAAATCATATTGAATCCTAAACTGTTTTTGTTGGGTCTGTACCCAGAAAAGCATAATTTCAATAAAAGTGAAAGAACATTCATAGACCTCAGTTTGCTTAATGCCAAAAAATGTATTGCACTATTATGGAAAAAGACTCATAGACCAGATGTGACTCAGTGGTTAAGACAGATGTTAACAAACCTTCCATTAGAAAGAATAACATATATACTGAAATCAAAGGAAATTGTGTTTGAGAATATATGGAGACCTTTTATTGATTATGTAAAAAATTTAAACATAACTCTTGAAGAAGAAGGTGAATGATGTGTGTGGACCTTGTAAATTCCAAACTGGTGAACATAATATGTATACTAATGTATTGGATTGTCTAGACTAAACAGAGGAGCATTGTTGAAGACTTGATTTTGTTGGTGGTTGTTGGTGTTTTTAGGGTATTTTTTTTTTTTTTTGTAGTACTTTAGTGTTAGTGTTTGATTGTTTGTATCATGTTTGTTAAAAAAAAAAAAGGTTCAATAAAGATATTGTGGAAAAAAAAAAAACAGACTCCGTGCACCCTCTACTTTTAGGCACATCAACCATCACCCTGTCATCTAGTCAAAACTGCTGTAAATGTAGGCACTGTTATTGGACTTGCTGCTGGCACTGATAAGTCCATCATTAAATTAATATCGGAGGATTTTTTTCTGAATGGATAATTATTTAACGGTTTGTTCCAGTGCTGCAGTAATGCTCTGTTGCTGTTTTCATTTAGCTGCTTCATCATCTCCCCTTCCTGCTTTGTTGCAGAATCCTGTTGTTTTTTTTGTCTTAGAGAATTGAGCCAACTAGATTTCACACTAGACTAAATAAAAGCAGAGAGGTTTGTGTGGTGCTGCTGCTGACGACACATCCTTTTCACTCTATAAATTCAAGAAATCTCTCAGTTTGTGTCACAGTCATAGGCCGCCTGTGATGTTTCTATGATGTCTGCATGCTGTCCTATTATGTTGGTGAGCGTAGGACCATCTACATGATATCTATATGAATTCAGATGAACCGTAGTCTATATGATGTCAGATAACCCGTAAGACTGATGTTCCTATGATCTCTGAAGGATGTCTACATGACGTCATTTAGACTGCAGGACTTGCTAAAAGACATAATGTAACAAGCAGGGGCAAACAGACCACAGGGCATGGTTACAGAAAACGGCATGGATGGGGCTGCACAGATAATCACACACAGGGGACCAGAAGGGAGACAAGACCAAGGCAATAATGATAATATCCATCCATCTTCTACCGCTTAATCCTTTTCAGGTTGTGGGGGGGCTGGAGCCTATCCCAGCATCTTTGGGCGAGAGGCAGGGTACACCCTGGACAGATCGCCAGTCCATCGCAGGGCCCAACACAGACAACCATTCACTCTCACAGTCATACCTAAGGACAATTTAGAATCCCCAGTTGATGCCAATTAGCCTCACCTGCATGTTTTTGGCATGTGGGAGGAAACCGGAGTGCCTGGAGTAAACCCATGCAGACATGGGGAGAACATGCAAACTCCACACAGAAGGGTCACCGATGGTCTGGGGGTGGGATCGAACCCACAATGATCAAGGGTGGAATTGATCCCATGACCTCCTTGCTGTGCTGCCACTGTGCTGCCCACGATAATAATAATCTTATATCTAGAAATTCGAGAAATCTCTTGTGTGTCTGTCTGTGTCATGATCACAGGACATCATAGGACAGCCTATGATGTCCCTATCAAAGTTATGATGTCATATAGACTGATGCTTGCCTTGATGTCTATATAAAGTCATACAGACCATGCCGTCCTTGATGTCATACAGTGATGCCTGCCTTGATGTCTGTCTGAAGTCAGAGAGACCGTGATCCTGTGCCTGCCTTGATCAGGACTCGTGATGCTGTCATATACACAATAGGACACAGCACTTTACAGCACACCCATTTGAAGCAGTAAATCTGTAAATCTTACAAAATATCACTATAAATTCAAGAAATCTCTTGTCAGTTTGTGTGTAATCTGGAAATCTTACTCATCACCTGATTAACAATAGGACACACTATGTTAAACCACACCTATTCGAAGCAGAACAGCATGTCTGTGTGTCACGATCATAGCACATCATAGGATGGCCTGTGATGTCTGCATGATGTCCTATGATGATCCTATGATATCAGGCAACATAGGACTCACCATGCCGCCACAGACAATAGGACTGGCGACCTATGATGTAGGCATGAGGTCCTATGATGCCTGCCTTGATGTCTTTATGATGTCAAATAGACCATCTTCTTTTAGATATGATTGGCGGTTGGCAACCAGCTTACAGGAGCATTACTGCCACATACTTCACTTTCTATGTGTCTGTTTTTCCTTATAACTTTGACATTTTCCTCATAGCTTTATGACATTTTCCTCATCGCTTTGTGACATTTTCCTCATAGCTTTGTGACGTTTTCCTCATCACTTTGTGATGTTTCCTTCATAGCTTTGAGACGTTTTCCTCATGGCTTTGTGATGATTTTGACATAGCTTTGTGACGTTTTCCTCACAGCTTTGTCCTCATGGTTTTGTGACATTTTCCTCATTGGTTTGTGGTGATTTCCTCATCGGTTTGTGATGATTTCCTCATAGCTTTGTGACGATTTCATCATAGCTTTGTGACGATTTCCTCTTAGCTTTGTGACGTTTTCCTCACAGCTTTGTCCTCATGGTTTTGTGACGTTTTCCTCATCGGTTTGTGATGATTTCCTCATCGGTTTGTGATGATTTCCTCATAGCTTTGTGACATTTTCCTCATCGCTTTGTGACGTTCTTCTCATAGCTTTGTGACGTTTTCCTCACAGCTTTGACCTCATGGTTTTGTGACATTTTCCTCATCGGTTTGTGATGATTTCCTCATCGGTTTGTGATAATTTCCTCATAGCTTTGTGACGATTTCCTCATTGCTTTGTGACGATTTCCTCATCGCTTTGTGACGTTCTTCTCATAGCTTTGTGACGTTTTCCTCATAGCTTTGTCCTCATAGCTTTGTGACTGACATTTTTCTCATTGCTTTGTGACATTTTCCTCATAGCTTTGTGACGTTTTCCTCATAGCATTGTCCTCATAGCTTTGTGACTTTTTCCTCATCGCTTTATGACATTTTCCTCAAAGCTTTGTCCTCATAGCTTTGTGACGTTTTCGTCATCGCTTTGTGACATTTTCCTCAAAGTTTTGTGACATTTTCTTCATAGCTTTGTGACATTTTCCTCATAGCTTTATGACAAAATTTTCCTCATAGTTTTGTCCTCATAGCTTTGTGACTTTTCCTCATAGCTTTTGTGATGATTTCGTCATAGCTTTGTGATGTTTTCCTCATTGCTTTGTCCTCATAGCTTTGTGACGTTTTCCTCATGGCTTTGTGATGTTTTCCTCATGGATTTGTGACGTTTTCCTCATCGCTTTTTGATGATTTCATCATAGCTTTGTGATGTTTTCCTCATCGCTTTGTCCTCATAGCTTTGTAACATTTTCCTCATAGCTTTGTGACGTTTTCCTCATGGATTTGTGACGTTTTCTTCATAGCTTTGTGACATTTTCCTCATATCTTTGTCTTCATAGCTTTGTTTTCCTCATCGCTTTGTGATGTTTTCCTCATAGCTTTGTGACATTTTTCTCATTGCTTTGTGACGTTTTCCTCATGTTTGTGACATTTTCCTCATATCTTTGTCTTCATAGCTTTGTTTTCCTCATCGCTTTGTGATGTTTTCCTCATAGCTTTGTGACATTTTTCTCATTGCTTTGTGACGTTTTCCTCATGTTTGTGACATTTTCCTCATAGCTTTGTGATGTTTTCCTCATGGCTTTGTGATGTTTTCTTCATAGATTTGTGACGATTTCCTCATAGCTTTGTGACGTTTTTCCTCATCACTTTGTGACGAATTCGATACAGCTTTTTGACGTTTTCCTCATAGCTTTGTCCTCATAGCTTTGTGACTGTGACATTTTTCTCATTGCTTTGTGACATTTTCCTCATAGCTTTGTGACGTTTTCCTCATAGCGTTGTCCTCATAGCTTTGTGACTTTTTCCTCATAGCTTTATGACATTTTCCTCAAAGCTTTGTCTTCATAGCTTTGTGACGTTTTCGTCATCGCTTTGTGACATTTTCCTCAAAGTTTTGTGACATTTTCTTCATAGCTTTGTGACATTTTCCTCATAGCTTTATGACAAAATTTTCCTCATAGTTTTGTCCTCATAGCTTTGTGACATTTTCCTCATAGCTTTTGTGATGATTTTGTCATAGCTTTGTGACGTTTTCCTCATTGCTTTGTCCTCATAGCTTTGTGACGTTTTCCTCATTGCTTTGTCCTCATAGCTTTGTGACGTTTTCCTCATTGCTTTGTCCTCATAGCTTTGTGACGTTTTCCTCATGGCTTTGTGATGTTTTCCTCATGGATTTGTGATGTTTTACTCATCGCTTTGTGATGATTTCATCATAGCTTTGTGATGTTTTCCTCATTGCTTTGTCCTCATAGCTTTGTAACATTTTCCTCATAGCTTTGTGACATTTTCCTCATAGCTTTGTGACGTTTTCTTCATAGCTTTGCGACATTTTCCTCATATCTTTGTCTTCATAGCTTTGTTTTCCTCATCGCTTTGTGATGTTTTCCTCATAGCTTTGTGACATTTTTCTCATCGCTTTGTGACGTTTTCCTCATATGTTTGTGACATTTTCCTCATAGCTTTGTCCTCATAGCTTTGTGATGTTTTCCTCATGGCTTTGTGATGTTTTCTTCATAGATTTGTGACGATTTCCTCATAGCTTTGTGACGTTTTTCCTCATCACTTTGTGACGAATTCGATACAGCTTTGTGACGTTTTCCTCATAGCTTTGTCCTCATAGCTTTGTGATGTTTTCCTCATGGGTTTGTGACGTTTTCCTCATCGCTTTGTGACGTTTTCCTCATCGCTTTGTGACGTTTTCCTCATCGCTTTGTGACGTTCTTCTCATAGCTTTGTGACGTTTTCCTCATAGCTTTGTCCTGTTCACTTTGTGACGTTTTCCTCATAGCTTTGGCCTCATGGTTTTGTGACATTTTCCTCATCGGTTTGTGACGTTTTCCTCATGGGTTTGTGATGATTTCCTCATAGCTTTGTGATGTTTTCCTCATGGGTTTGTGATGATTTCCTCATCGCTTTGTGACGATTTCGTCATGGGTTTGTGATAATTTCCTCATCGCTTTGTGACGATTTCCTCATCACTTTGTGATAATTTCCTCATCGCTTTGTGACGATTTCCTCATCACTTTGTGACGTTCTTCTCATAGCTTTGTGACGTTTTCCTCATAGCTTTGTCCTGTTCACTTTGTGACGTTTTCCTCATAGCTTTGTCCTCATAGCTTTGTGACTGACATTTTTCTCATTGCTTTGTGACATTTTCCTCATAGCGTTGTCCTCATAGCTTTGTGACGTTTTCGTCATTGCTTTGTGACATTTTCCTCAAAGTTTTGTGACATTTTCTTCATAGCTTTGTGACATTTTCCTCATAGCGTTATGACATTTTCCTCATAGTTTTGTCCTCATAGCTTTGTGACGTTTTCCTCATAGCTTTTGTGATGATTTCGTCAGCTTTGTGACGTTTTCCTCATTGCTTTGTCCTCATAGCTTTGTGACGTTTTCCTCATGGCTTTGTGATGTTTTCCTCATGGATTTGTGACGTTTTCCTCATCGCTTTGTGATGGTTTCATCATAGCTTTGTGATGTTTTCCTCATTGCTTTGTCCTCATAGCTTTGTAACATTTTCCTCAGCTTTGTGACATTTTCCTCATAGCTTTGTGACGTTTTCGTCATAGCTTTGTGACATTTTCCTCATATCTTTGTCTTCATAGCTTTGTTTTCCTCATCGCTTTGTGATGTTTTCCTCATAGCTTTGTGACATTTTTCTCATCGCTTTGTGACATTTTTCTCATCGCTTTGTGACGTTTTCCTCATATGTTTGTGACATTTTCCTCATAGCTTTGTCCTCATAGCTTTGTGATGTTTTCCTCATGGTTTTGTGATGTTTTCCTCATTGCTTTGTGATGTTTTCTTTATAGATTTGTGACGATTTCCTCATAGCTTTGTGACGAATTCGATACAGCTTTGTGACGTTTTCCTCATAGCTTTGTCCTCATAGCTTTGTGACATTTTCCTCATGGGTTTGTGATGATTTCCTCATAGCTTTGTGACGTTTTCCTCATGGGCTTGTGATGATTTCCTCATCGCTTTGTGACGTTTTTCTCATCGCTTTGTGACGTTTTCCTCATTGCTTTGTGACGATTTCCTAATACCTTTGTCCACGTAGCTTTGTGACGTTTTCCTCATGGCTTTGTGACGTTTTCCTCATAGCTTTGTCCTCATAGCTTTGTGATGTTTTCCTAATGGCTTTGTGATGTTTTCTTCATAGATTTGTGACGATTTCCTCATAGCTTTGTGACGTTTTCCTCATCACTTTGTGACGATTTCGATATAGCTTTGTGACGTTTTCCTCATAGCTTTGTCCTCATAGCTTTGTGACGTTTTCCTCATGGGTTTGATGATTTCCTCATCGCTTTGTGACGATTTCCTCATAGCTTTGTGACGTTTTCCTCATAGCTTTGTGACATTTTCCTTATGGCTTTGTAACATTTTCCTCATCGCTTTGTGACGATTTTGTCATAGCTTTGTGACATTTTCCTCATAGCTTTGTCCTGACAGCTTTGTGATGTTTTCCTCATCGCTTTGTGATGTTTTCCTCATCGCTGTGACGTTTTCCTCATCGCTTTGTGATGATTTTGACATAGCTTTGTGACGTTTTCCGCACAGCTTTGTCCTCATGGTTTTGTGACGTTTTTCCTCTTAGCTTTGTGACGTTTTCCTCATAGCTTTGTGACGTTTTCCTCATAGCTTTGTCACGATTTCCTCATAGCTTTATCCCCATAGCTTTGTGATGTTTTCCTCATCGCTTTGTGACGTTTTCCTTTTCGCTTTGTGATGTTTTCCTCATCGCTTTGTGACCTTTTCCTCATCGCTTTGTGACGATTTTTGTCATAGCTTTTTGACATTTTCCTCATAGCTTTGTCCTGATAGCTTTGTGATGTTTTCCTCATGGGTTTGTGATGATTTCCTCATCGCTTTGTGACGATTTCGTCATGGGTTTGTGATAATTTCCTCATCGCTTTGTGACGATTTCCTCATCACTTTGTGATAATTTCCTCATCGCTTTGTGACGATTTCCTCATCACTTTGTGACGTTCTTCTCATAGCTTTGTGACGTTTTCCTCATAGCTTTGTCCTGTTCACTTTGTGACGTTTTCCTCATAGCTTTGTCCTCATAGCTTTGTGACTGACATTTTTCTCATTGCTTTGTGACATTTTCCTCATAGCGTTGTCCTCATAGCTTTGTGACTTTTTCCTCATAGCTTTATGACATTTTCCTCAAAGCTTTGTCCTCATAGCTTTGTGACGTTTTCGTCATTGCTTTGTGACATTTTCCTCAAAGTTTTGTGACATTTTCTTCATAGCTTTGTGACATTTTCCTCATAGCGTTATGACATTTTCCTCATAGTTTTGTCCTCATAGCTTTGTGACGTTTTCCTCATAGCTTTTGTGATGATTTCGTCAGCTTTGTGACGTTTTCCTCATTGCTTTGTCCTCATAGCTTTGTGACGTTTTCCTCATGGCTTTGTGATGTTTTCCTCATGGATTTGTGACGTTTTCCTCATCGCTTTGTGATGGTTTCATCATAGCTTTGTGATGTTTTCCTCATTGCTTTGTCCTCATAGCTTTGTAACATTTTCCTCAGCTTTGTGACATTTTCCTCATAGCTTTGTGACGTTTTCGTCATAGCTTTGTGACATTTTCCTCATATCTTTGTCTTCATAGCTTTGTTTTCCTCATCGCTTTGTGATGTTTTCCTCATAGCTTTGTGACATTTTTCTCATCGCTTTGTGACATTTTTCTCATCGCTTTGTGACGTTTTCCTCATATGTTTGTGACGTTTTCCTCGTAGCTTTGTCCTCATAGCTTTGTGATGTTTTCCTCATGGTTTTGTGATGTTTTCCTCATTGCTTTGTGATGTTTTCTTTATAGATTTGTGACGATTTCCTCATAGCTTTGTGACGAATTCGATACAGCTTTGTGACGTTTTCCTCATAGCTTTGTCCTCATAGCTTTGTGACATTTTCCTCATGGGTTTGTGATGATTTCCTCATAGCTTTGTGACGTTTTCCTCATGGGCTTGTGATGATTTCCTCATCGCTTTTTGACGTTTTTCTCATCGCTTTGTGACGTTTTCCTCATTGCTTTGTGACGATTTCCTAATACCTTTGTCCACGTAGCTTTGTGACGTTTTCCTCATGGCTTTGTGACGTTTTCCTCATAGCTTTGTCCTCATAGCTTTGTGATGTTTTCCTAATGGCTTTATGATGTTTTCTTCATAGATTTGTGACGATTTCCTCATAGCTTTGTAACGTTTTCCTCATCACTTTGTGACGATTTCGATATAGCTTTGTGACGTTTTCCTCATAGCTTTGTGACGTTTTCCTCATGGGTTTGATGATTTCCTCATCGCTTTGTGACGATTTCCTCATAGCTTTGTGACAGATTTCCTCATAGCTTTGTGACGTTTTCCTCATAGCTTTGTGACATTTTCCTTATGGCTTTGTAACATTTTCCTCATCGCTTTGTGACGATTTTGTCATAGCTTTGTGACATTTTCCTCATAGCTTTGTCCTGACAGCTTTGTGATGTTTTCCTCATCGCTTTGTGATGTTTTCCTCATCGCTGTGACGTTTTCCTCATCGCTTTGTGATGATTTTGACATAGCTTTGTGACGTTTTCCGCACAGCTTTGTCCTCATGGTTTTGTGACGTTTTTCCTCTTAGCTTTGTGACGTTTTCCTCTTAGCTTTGTGACGTTTTCCTCATAGCTTTGTGACGTTTTCCTCATAGCTTTGTGACGTTTTCCTCATAGCTTTGTCACGATTTCCTCATAGCTTTATCCCCATAGCTTTGTGATGTTTTCCTCATCGCTTTGTGACGTTTTCCTTTTCGCTTTGTGATGTTTTCCTCATCGCTTTGTGACCTTTTCCTCATCGCTTTGTGACGATTTTGTCATAGCTTTTTGACATTTTCCTCATAGCTTTGTCCTGATAGCTTTGTGATGTTTTCCTCATGGCTTTGTGATGTTTTCCTCATGGCTTTGTGATGTTTCCTTCATAGCTTTGTGACGTTTTCCTCATCGCTTTGTGATGATTTTGACATAGCTTTGTGACGTTTTCCTCACAGCTTTGTCCTCATGGTTTTGTGACGTTTTCCTCATTGGTTTGTGATGATTTCCTCATCGGTTTGTGATGATTTTCTCATAGCTTTGTGACGTTTTCCTTATGGGTTTGTGATGATTTCCTCATCGCTTTGTGACGTTTTTCTCATCGTTTTGTGACGTTTTCCTCATTGCTTTGTGACGATTTCCTAATATCTTTGTCCCCGTAGCTTTGTGACGTTTTCCTCATGGGTTTGTGACGTTTTCCTCATATGTTTGTGACATTTTCCTCATAGCTTTGTCCCCATAGCTTTGTGATGTTTTCCTCATGGCTTTGTGATGTTTTCTTCATAGATTTGTGACCATTTCCTCATAGCTTTGTGACATTTTCCTCATCACTTTGTGACGATTTCGATATAGCTTTGTGACGTTTTACTCATAGCTTTGTCCTCATAGCTTTGTGACGTTTTCCTCATGGGTTTGATGATTTCCTCATCGCTTTGTGACGATTTCCTCATAGCTTTGTGACGGATTTCCTCATAGCTTTGTGACGTTTTCCTCATGGGTTTGTGATGATTACCTCATCGCTTTGTGACGTTTTCTTCATTGCTTTGTGACGTTTTCCTCATTGCTTTGTGACGATTTCCTCATAGCTTTGTCCACGTAGCTTTGTGACATTTTCCTCATGGCTTTGTGACGTTTTCCTCATAGTTTTGTGACATTTTCCTTATGGCTTTGTGACATTTTCCTCATCGCTTTGTGACGATTTTGTCATAGCTTTGTGACATTTTCCTCATAGCTTTGTCCTGACAGCTTTGTGATGTTTTCCTCATCGCTGTGACGTTTTCCTCATCGCTTTGTGACATTTTCCTCATAGCTTTGTGACATTTTCCTCATGGCTTTGTGACGTTTTCCTCTTCGCTTTGTGACATTTTCCTCATAGCTTTGTCACGATTTTCTCATAGCTTTGTCCCCATAGCTTTGTGATGTTTTCCTCATCGCTTTGTGACCTTTTCCTCATCGCTTTGTGACCTTTTCCTCATCGCTTTGTGACGATTTTGTCATAGCTTTGTGACATTTTCCTCATAGCTTTGTCCTGATAGCTTTGTGATGTTTTCCTCATGGCTTTGTGATGTTTTCCTCATCGCTTTGTGATGTTTCCTTCATAGCTTTGTGACGTTTTCCTCATCGCTTTGTGATGATTTTGACATAGCTTTGCGATGTTTTCCTCACAGCTTTGTCCTCATGGTTTTGTGACGTTTTCCTCATGGCTTTGTGACGTTTTCCTCTTCGCTTTGTGACATTTTCCTCATAGCTTTGTCACGATTTCCTCATAGCTTTGTCCCCATAGCTTTGTGATGTTTTCCTCATCGCTATGTGACGTTTTCCTTTTTGCTTTGTGATGTTTTCCTCATCGCTTTGTGACCTTTTCCTCATCGCTTTGTGACCTTTTCCTCATCGCTTTGTGACGATTTTGTCATAGCTTTGTGACATTTTCCTCATAGCTTTGTCCTGATAGCTTTGTGATGTTTTCCTCATGGCTTTGTGATGTTTCCTTCATAGCTTTGTGACGTTTTCCTCATCGCTTTGTGATGATTTTGACATAGCTTTGCGACGTTTTCCTCACAGTTTTGTCCTCATGGTTTTGTGACGTTTTCCTCATTGGTTTGTGATGATTTCCTCATCGGTTTGTGATGATTTCCTCATAGCTTTGTGACGATTTCCTCTTCGCTTTGTGACGATTTCCTCTTCGCTTTGTGACATTTTCCTCTTCGCTTTGTGACATTTTCCTCATTGCTTTGTGACGTTTTCCTCATTGCTTTGTGACGATTTCCTCATTGCTTTGTGACGATTTCCTCATTGCTTTGTGACGATTTCCTCATCGCTTTGTGACATTTTCCTCATAGCTTTGTGACGTTTTCCTCATAGCTTTGTCCTCATAGCTTGATGTTTTCCTCATCACTTTGTGATGTTTTCCTCATAGCTTTGTGACGTTTTCCTCATCGCTTTGTGTTTTCGTCATAGCTTTGTGTCGTTTTCCTCATAGCTTTGTCCTCATAGCTTTGTGACGTTTTCCTCATCGCTTTGTGACGTTTTCCTCATAGCTTTGTGTCGTTTTCCTCATAGCTTTGTCCTCATAGCTTTGTGACGTTTTCCTCATGGCTTTGTGACGTTTTCCTCATGGCTTTGTGACGTTTTCCTCATAGCTTTGTGACGTTTTCCTCATAGCTTTGTAACATTTTCCTCATAGCTTTGTCCTCATACCTTTATGATGTTTTCCTCATCGCTTTGTTAACATTTTCATCTTCGCTTTGTGACGTTTTCCTCATCGCTTTGTGATTTCGTCATAGCTTTGTGTCGTTTTCGTCATAGCTTTGTCCTCATAGCTTTGTGACGTTTTCCTCATCGCTTTGTGACGTTTTCCTCATAGCTTTGTGACGTTTTCCTCATAGCTTTGTGACATTTTCCTCATAGCTTTGTGACGTTTTCCTCATAGCTTTGTGACATTTTCCTCATAGCTTTGTCCTGATAGCTTTGTGATGTTTTCCTCATGGCTTTGTGATGTTTTCCTCATCGCTTTGTGATGTTTCCTTCATAGCTTTGTGACGTTTTCCTCATCGCTTTGTGATGATTTTGACATAGCTTTGTGACGTTTTCCTCACAGCTTTGACCTCATGGTTTTGTGACGTTTTCCTCATTGGTTTGTGATGATTTCCTCATCGGTTTGTGATGATTTCCTCATAGCTTTGTGACGTTTTCCTTATGGGTTTGTGATGATTTCCTCATCGCTTTGTGACGTTTTTGTCATCGTTTTGTGACGTTTTCCTCATTGCTTTGTGACGATTTCCTAATATCTTTGTCCCCGTAGCTTTGTGACGTTTTCCTCATGGGTTTGTGACGTTTTCCTCATATTTTTGTGACATTTTCCTCATAGCTTTGTCCTCATAGCTTTGTGATGTTTTCCTCATGGCTTTGTGATGTTTTCTTCATCACTTTGTGACGATTTCGATATAGCTTTGTGACATTTTCCTCATAGCTTTGTCCTCATAGCTTTGTGACATTTTCCTCATAGGTTTGATGATTTCCTCATCGCTTTGTGACGATTTCCTCATAGCTTTGTGACGGATTTCCTCATAGCTTTGTGACGTTTTCCTCATGGGTTTGTGATGATTTCCTCATCGCTTTGTGACGTTTTTCTCATCACTTTGTGACGTTTTCCTCTTTGCTTTGTGACGTTTTCCTCATTGCTTTGTCCACGTAGCTTTGTGACATTTTCCTCATGGCTTTGTGACGTTTTCCTCATAGTTTTGTGACATTTTCCTTATGGCTTTGTGACATTTTCCTCATCGCTTTGTGACGATTTTGTCATAGCTTTGTGACATTTTCCTCATAGCTTTGTCCTGACAGCTTTGTGATGTTTTCCTCATCGCTTTGTGATGTTTTCCTCATCGCTGTGACGTTTTCCTCATCGCTTTGTGACATTTTCCTCATAGCTTTGTGACATTTTCCTCATGGCTTTGTGACGTTTTCCTCTTCGCTTTGTGACATTTTCCTCATAGCTTTGTCACGATTTCCTCATAGCTTTGTCCCCATAGCTTTGTGATGTTTTCCTCATCGCTTTGTGACGATTTTGTCATAGCTTTGTGACATTTTCCTCATAGCTTTGTCCTGATAGCTTTGTGATGTTTTCCTCATGGCTTTGTGATGTTTTCCTCATCGCTTTGTGATGTTTCCTTCATAGCTTTGTGACGTTTTCCTCATCGCTTTGTGATGATTTTGACATAGCTTTGCGATGTTTTCCTCACAGCTTTGTCCTCATGGTTTTGTGACGTTTTCCTCTTCGCTTTGTGACATTTTCCTCATAGCTTTGTCACGATTTCCTCATAGCTTTGTCCCCATAGCTTTGTGATGTTTTCCTCATCGCTATGTGACGTTTTCCTTTTTGCTTTGTGATGTTTTCCTCATCGCTTTGTGACCTTTTCCTCATCGCTTTGTGACGATTTTGTCATAGCTTTGTGACATTTTCCTCATAGCTTTGTCCTGATAGCTTTGTGATGTTTTCCTCATGGCTTTGTGATGTTTCCTTCATAGCTTTGTGATGTTTTCCTCATCGCTTTGTGATGATTTTGACATAGCTTTGCGACGTTTTCCTCACAGTTTTGTCCTCATGGTTTTGTGACGTTTTCCTCATTGGTTTGTGATGATTTCCTCATCGGTTTGTGATGATTTCCTCATAGCTTTGTGACGATTTCCTCTTCGCTTTGTGACATTTTCCTCATAGCTTTGTGACATTTTCCTCATTGCTTTGTGACGTTTTCCTCATTGCTTTGTGACGATTTCCTCATTGCTTTGTGACGATTTCCTCATAGTTTTGTGACATTTTCCTCATAGCTTTGTCACGATTTCCTCATAGCTTTGTCCCCATAGCTTTGTGATGTTTTCCTCATCGCTTTGTGACATTTTCCTCATAGCTTTGTGACGTTTTCCTCATATTTTTGTGACATTTTCCTCATAGCTTTGTGTCGTTTTCGTCTCATAGCTTTGTGACGTTTTCCTCATCGCTTTCTCACGATTTCCTCATAGCTTTGTGATGGTTTCCTCATAGCTTTGTGACATTTTCCTCATAGCTTTTTCCTCATAGCTTTGTGACATTTTTTCCTCAGTGGTTTGTGATGTTTTCCTCATAGCTTTATGACGTTTTCCTCATAGCTTTGTGACGTTCTTCTTTTTAATCTCGTATCTGTGTCATTCTTCTTCTAGCCATAGTCTGTATCTGCGTCTCATCTCATTCTTCTTCTTCTTTTAGATGTGATTGGCGGTTGATCCACCAGCCCATGACATCTTTGAACCTAAAGATCACCCACTTAACAAGTCTTCAACTGCTTCCCACTGCACTCATGATGCCTGCCTTCATGTCTTTATGATGTCATATAGACCATCACTCACCAAAGAAAAGATACTCATCACCCAATTACCAATAGGACACAGCAACAGCACTTGAAACCGAATGGGCGTTGTGAGAAACAGGCAAGAAGAGATACTCATCACCCGGTTAAGAATAGGACACACTAATTTTAAACCAGGATCAAATGCAGGCATCATAGGACTCGATATACAGTGATCCCTCGCTACTTCGCGCTTCACCTTTCGCGCCCTCAGTGCATCGCGGATTTTTCAAAAATATTCATCAAAAATTCAAAATTGAGAAATAATGGGCGGGCGCTAGCAGAAGGCAGGGAGACTACATTAGACCATCAGGTATCAACACGGAGAGCGGCACAACTCAAAAAATCCACCTCTGTTCGCTGTTCTCGTGTTGGCTCGGCTCGGAAATCTCGCAAGCTGATTGGCTGAGACGTTTCACCCCGCAAGCTGATTGGCTGAGACGTTTCACCCACCTCCTCTCCCTGCCGAGCGCCCATGAAGGGAAAAAGACCGCATTCATTGCTCTTTATCGCTCGTGTTACGTAGTCTTTCAGCGTGGAACTTTTTGCTGTTCTCTTGTGCCATTTTGTGCGAAATAGTCTTCCCGTCGAGCCACTACGCCACCTCCTGCAGCTTCTCCAGCTCTATCGGAAGCTGCCCTCGATGATCCTGCGCTTCTAGCACCTGACGATGAGGCGTCACCTGAGGAGCAGTAAAGCTCTCATTAACCTGTGAAGTAAATCATCTTCATCTTGAGTTATGTATCTTGTTATAAGAATAAAAGAGTTCTAAAAACATATTTATGTACACTTTATTTACATCTACGTATGTATGTACACGTACACACACACACACACACGTATCATATGAGAGAGAGAGTGAGAGAATGAACGTACGTATTATTTATGGATGACGTCATTAGGGGTGACGCTACTTCGCGGTTTTTCACTTTTCGCGGTTGGTTCTGGAACCCATTAACCGCGATAAGTGAAGGATCACTGTACCATCATCAAAGATCATAGGACGTAGGACAGCTCCCAAGATCAAACGCAGGTATGACTCATGATCATAGGACTCACTATGACAGCATCACAGATCATAGGACTCACTATGACACTATCAAAAATCAAAGGTAGGCATCACTTAATGAGTGCTGACGTTCTTGCTTACACCCTTGCTTACACCTGCTTTCTACGGGCATGCAGAAATGCTTATGCTTGGTTTTTATGGGCATGCATGGGTATGTACTAGTAATAATAATGCTGATAAACTAAGAGGCAGACCAGTGAAGAAATAAATATGCAAGATGGAATAATAATAACTAACAATAATAGCAACCCAGGATAATCATCATTATAAATTCAAGAAATCTGTGTGTCACAATCATAGGACATCATAGGACTATGCTAACCTATGATCGTGACACACAGACAGACACACACACAGAGATTTCTTGAATTTAAAGAGTGATCCTTGTACAAGTCAGTGGCAGTAATGCACCTATGAGCTGGTTGCCAACCGCCAATCAAATCTAAAAGAAGATTGATAAGATAGAGAAAACAGGCTTCCTGCAGTTGTGTTTATTACCTTGTATTTTTATGACGGTAAAGATTGTGAAAGTAAAAGAAACACAGGAGGCTTTGCTATAGAACTCTGTGAGAACAACACAAGCAGAGGAGACAGATCCCTATTCGTCTTTTTCAGCAGCAGATAAGACTGTGCGCGCGTGTGTGCTTAAGCGAGGGAAACAGCGCCCCCTACCTGGGCTTGGGTGTTTGGATAATGATTCAACTTAAACTGATGAGTAATAGTGAAAGTGAGACTGATGAGGTTAGCTTTCATTTTAACTCTTCTGTGACTTGTTAAAAGCTAAACCCCCCTCCCCCCCCGCTTTCTACCCCCCCTCCCCCCCGCTTTCTACTATTTTTTTCTTTGACAAAAACACGTCCAGTTGTCTGCATGTGTCACTGTGTTTCTGTTTCCAATGAAGAGAGGCGGGCCTGACTGGAACAGCTGCTTTCACCCCCCCTTTTTTAGAGGATTTCTTTGGGATTGAGCTCAGTGGATATTTACTGTTAGCCACTTTTTCTGACACAAAGGCTGCCTTTAAACCATCTTTCACCAGCGCAAGAGGTTTGCTGTAAGTGCATTAATCTAGTCATTAACACTGAAACGGCTTTTTTTTTGTTCTGTGTTTATTACTGCTAAATGGAAAATTATATTTAGTGATAACCACTATCTATTTTGCATTCTTGTGGTGTACTCAAAAACTTGTTTTGGGAATCCATGGGCCCCAAAAGTTGCTAAAACCTTAACTTTTACAGCATAACTGTTTTCTCATATTTTGTCTCTTTCTGTCCTTACTTCACCCAGGGACTGGCAAAGTTTTGTAGTTATATAGGCTACATTTAATTTTTTTTTTTTTTTACATTTTAAACAACAGAAATATAAACAAAGGCTTTAAAACGCTCCTGTGTTTTATAAGTTAAAGTTAAATATTTTTCTGATATAGCTACTCATTTTTAATCTTACCACTCCTAATAAGAAACTGAGTGCCTTCATCTCTGCCTGCCTTTTTGTGAACACCACTGTCTCCAAACCACACAGAGGTCCATCTTATAAACCTCCCCTTTCACTTTTACTGCCATTCTTCTGTATTAAAACAAAACTAAACAGCCTTGACACTCGTCTCCATCTGCTCCACTCTGCCCGCATTCTTCTCCACCTCTCTTGTGCACTGACCATTGCTGTGGAGGCTTCACTGCAGGTATTTAAACTCACCCATCTTCAACACCACCTACTTCACAGTCACACAAGTCTGTTCTGTCAGTGACTTTCGTTCCTCTTCTCTCCAGTACACACCTCCACCACTCTAGGTTATCGTTAATCTTTCACGTAGAAATAAAATACTTTAATATAATTATGAGTATTAAAACAGACGGACATAAACATTGAAACAAGCAAACGGTAAAATCAGGAAAAATTGGTGGTAAATTTGGTGAAATGTTGCTGAATTGTTTTCCATCACCCTCGCGCTCCGCTCCTATTGGCCCCCTGCTGTACCACGTGGTCGGGTAGTCACGCGCTTTCCAGAAACCCGTCAGGAAGAAGAAAAACAAAACAAACCCGAGGAGAGAGAGGTGAGCAGCGTGCGGACTCCATTGAAACAGGAACCGTATTATCGCCAACACGGGACCATATACGAGGGTCAACACCGAGAGTAACATATGTGCGGGCTTCCTGCGGGTGAGTAGCGCCGTTTGTGGTGTGTTTTAGCTGGAGTTTGATGAGTGTTTTCGGGCTAGCGATGAAGCTAATGGTCGGTCGGTTGTTGTGTTTCGGGCTTCAGCTGGGATGAGGAAGGGGGCGGACGGAGGCCATACTGACTGAACTGCAGCTGAAAAGGAAGCAAGACGCCCAAGTTCCGCATTGAAAAAAACCACAGCTGGGGACTAATCAGGGTAGTTCAATGAGTTCAAACGTTGTTTATGTAGCGCCTGGGTTTGCCGAACAAGCTGGTATGATGCAGAAATGTCGCTAGGTGAGCGGAGACATCTAGGTCATCGGCAAATCCCACTATCAAAAGTGTTTTTGATAATTGTGACTTGACTAGGAAAAAGGGATCTGTTTTTTAAGTGACTTAATGTAGATCAGACTGGTAAAAGTGCACTTACGTAAGAGTGGCTTGTACTCTTTTTAAACTAAAATCATGCTGAACCTAGTTGATCGTACTTAAAACTTGTAACATTATTAAGGTATATATTAGAGTGGCATTAAAATGTTTTAAAGTGTATTTTTGCGGCAGGAAAGGCCTTTCTGGAGTTGGTAAAACGCGCTTAGCGCTGACTTTTTGCAGTCAGCCCGAATGTCAGCAGGTACACGCCCCCCCCCCCCCCCCCCCAACGCCAAACATGTTCAGTGGCGCTGGAAAAATACCCGAGCCAGAAATTTCCATCTGATCCGGGGTAAATAACACACCAAAATCATCCGCGTGCTTTCACAGAGATCGCGGTGTAAGTTGCTGTTTAGTAGGGGTGGTAGATTAGTTTGGATTCTCACCTAAACAACCTGCTTCTGTAGTTTATCGACCGAAATTGGCCACATAAACGGTTGCTCTTGTGTTTATTTTTGTCTAAGTACAAAAATGTGCCGCAGATTGACGTTGATTTCCTTGTTACGGCTGGGTTTTGTTGATCAGTACATTTGACTTCATATATATGTTTTAAACACGGTTATCTAGGCCACGGGCACGTAGGCCTCCCAACTTGTTTATCTTCTCCTCAACCTAGATTGAAATGGGCGGGTTGTGATGTGCAGGTCCTGTGATTGACGGCCACGGGACCCAATCAGGCAGGATTAGAGGCGGAATGTTATCTCAATTAGACCAGTAGGAATGCGGGATTACGTGGGTGTTGGCACGTATGGTTAGAGAGGGTTTGTTTTGCTTTGCTGAGGATCTGCAGTGAGTGCAAGACATTGGTGAGATGCTGGTCAAATTTGTTTTTAATAATTATGGTGTTGCATCTGTTCTAACATGTGCCTGCTTTGTATGCAGTGATTATTGCTTTTTTGTTGATGCTTTTCTTAAACGGAGAAATCCATCACAGGAGAGGGGTTTCCATACATGTTTGTCAGTTTGAGAAGTGTGCATTTTTCAGGCTACCTTTTAGATTAGAGTTGCTAGATAAAACGTGTGGAGAAACGGTGGATGTATAGATCCTGCATGTACTCAGTATCATAATTCTTTTCTGGCAATAAGGGATGCTAAAAACGTTTGCAAGGGGCACCCCATATGAAATATATGAATATTTTTATTCAGTAGAAATCATGCCATTATCGGTTATCACAAATCCCAATCTGTATACCTTTTAGATATACTTTATTGATCCCAAACTGGGGAATTACAGAAATTACATTATTTTGGTAAAGTGCAGTTTTTTTAATGTTAAGGAACATAGATTGCAAAGCACAAAAGGAGCCATATTAAACTCTTGTAGAACAGGGGTCACCAACTAAAAATGCAAGAGATCTGATAAGTCAGTCCTTCTCCCCAGCTGAGGTCCAAATTAGGGCTGGGGATCTTTAGGCATCTCACGATAGGATTCTAAAATGATTCTCGATGCATTTTTTGTGGGTTTTTTTTTTTTTAAAGGATTTTTTTCCTCACTCTGTGACAGCTTGATACTTTCAAAGCCAAGTGTTTGCAATGACCCATGGATTTACCTCAAACATCTTTTAACAGAAGAAATGGTAGAGAAATGTGATGAGTCACATGGACAAATTTATCTTGAATGTGCTTTCAAGAACTGTCATCTTTACAAGGATATTCTTTAAGACCACAGCTGTCTCCACGCAGACCAATATCATTTGCTTTTACACATTATAAATTCAAGAAATCTGTCAGTGTGCCGTCTTTTTGAGATTTGATTGGTGGTTGGCAACCAGCCTACAGGTGCATTACCGCCGCTTAGATATGTCTGTCTTTGTGTTTTTCCTCATAGCTTGATGACGTTTTCCTCATCGCTTTGTGACGTTTTCCTCATCGCTTTGTGACGTTTTCCTCAGATCTTTGTGACGTTTTCCTCTTCGCTTTGTGACGTTTTCCTCATCGCTTTGTGATGTTTTCCTCATAGCTTTTTGACGTTTTCCGCATATTCCTCTTCTTTACTCTCGCATCTTGAGTATGCACCTTTCATTTGTTTGCTATCCGCCAGTAACCGAGAGAAGTCGTCTCTGTAGTCCATACCTGCAGCTCATCTCATTAGTCGTCTTCGTCCTTTACACTTGATTAGCAGTTGATTCACCAGCCCGTGATGTCTTTAAAGATCCCCCATTTAACAAGTCCTCAACTGCTTCCCGTAGCCCCTTAATGCCAAGATATTTTTCTGCTGCTTTCACAGTGATTTTGTTTTTTTGTCTTGGAAGTCTGCGCAGTGCAGTTTATCACATCTTCCACGAATAAAGACAAAATTATTTTCCTCCAAAACCATAGTATCTTCCTTAATTCTTCTGCATGCACTGCAAGTTTTGCATACTTTCCCTGTTCGAGTCCACTCCCACTTTTTTAGCTGGCACCTTTTTCGCAGCTTCTGCATATGTTAATCCCTGGGAGACTTTTATCTGCTGAATTTCTGCTGCTCTTTTGCTGGCTTCACAACCTCGATATGCAGACCTATGTTCACCACCGCAGTTACAGCACTTTAATTTGGCTCCTCTTTCACACTTGCCATATTCATGTTCACCGGAGTATCTGGCAAATCGTTGTCTACCTTTGCATATCGCTGCTACATGACCAGACTTTTGGCATTTGAAACATCTGAGTGAAGGAGGAACGTAAATCTTGACTTCATTGCTCATGTAGCCAATAATATACACCTTACTTGGTAGTCTTGTTTCATCAAATTTTAACATTACTGACAGACTATCACATTTTTTGCCATTGCTATTAGCTTTCAATCTCCGTACCCCCGTCACTTTTGCTCCAGTTAAGTTCCTCATTATGTCATAAGTTGAGACAGCCGTTGAAATGCCCGATATCACTCATCTCATTGCCTTATTTCCTTCCCATACTGAACACTGCACATTTTTCCCTCCATCTTAGTGACTGTGATTGCTTTTCCTTGTTGAACACGTTATCTTTACATGTAACCACCAACCAATACGATCGTAGACCACCTATGATGTTCCTATAATGTCTACATGATGTCCTATGATGTTGGCAGTCATAGGACGGTCTACATGAGATACCTACATGACGTCAGATAAACTGTAAGGCAGATGTGCCTATGATCTCTGAAGGATGTCTACATGACATCATACAGACTGCAGCACTTGCTAAAAGACGTATTTACACGCAGGTAATCAACATAACACAGAACAGTAATGGGCAGGAGAAGAAGTGAAGTAACAAGCGGGGGGGCAAGCACAGATGGCAGGGCATAGTTACTGAAAACGGGATGGGCGGGGCTGCACAGATAATCACACACAGGGGACCAGAGGGGACACAACACCAAGGCAATAATGATAATGATGATAATAATAACAACAATGCTGATAAACCAAGCGGAAGACCAATGAAGAAATAAATATGCAAGACAGAATAAAAACAAAAATAATAGCAACCCATAATAATAACGTGAACTACAGAAAATCACAGCTTAAAGCGAGGATGTGGCCAGGGACCCATGCCCTGGACACAAGGAATATCACTATATATAGAATTCAAGAAATCTCTGTCACGATGTCATGATCATAGCACTCGCTAAAACATCATAGGACTTGCTATGAGATCAAAGCCAGGCTGCACTCAACGATCACAGGACTCGCTATGACATTATCAAAGGCAGGCATCAACAAACGAGTGGTGACGTCAAAGATCCAACGCAGGTTTCACCATGGTTGCTGTTGCCATGGTAACAGTAACTTTCTACGGCCATGCAGAAATGTTAGCTTACACTCGCTTTCTATGGACATGCACGGGTATCCACGGGCATGCACAGGTATGCACTAGTTTTATTAAGCAGATGTTTTAGCTGCTTTTCTGTTTTTTTTTTTTTAACAAAAAAAATCATTCTTTGCTCAATTTCAAATAAAACATAATAATTTAATCATAATAATACAGGGGAACACTAAATGTGTTTTTGACTCCAAATAAATAGCTCTAAAATTCTAAAATCTACAACTAAATCCTAAAAATGGAAAGTTTTACAGGAGGACACAAACTACTGCAGTGGTGGCGCAGGTGTAGTGTGACTGACTACTGATTGGAGGGTCATGGGTTCGATTCCCGTTCTGTCTACTGTCCGCTTGTCGAAGTGTCCTTGAGCAAGACATTGAACCCGCAGTTGCTCCTGGTGGCCTGGTTAGCGTCTGTGTGTATGGCAGCTCTGCCGCCATCAGTGTGTGAATGGGTGGATTGCAGGATCTGTAAAGTAAAGCGCTTTGGTCATCCTAGATGAGAAGAAAAGCGCTATATAAGGGAACGCCATTTACCATTTTACATTACATACATTTAAAAAGATTAGTATTTACAAAACAATCTCACAAAAGTCCGCCTCAATACTATATTTTCAGTATTGATAAAGAAGTTTCAAACTGTAAGCTGAAAGAAGGGACAGAAAATATAATTAATTCCACAGTACAGAATTCCTTTGGAGTATTTTTTTTATGTCAGCAGTTTTTATCTTTTTAACCTGGTCTGGGTCTGTCGGGGTAACTGTCACGGAGAGAGAGGAGGTGGATGTGTGTGGAACTTTTCATGTTCAGTAACACACAGAGCAAATTATTGTTTTGACATGATATCAGAGGGCCGCGAAAATTACCTCCATTAACAATGTCGTGCTGGCCCAACGGGGATGCTGTCCCAGGAAGGTGTGGAGGAGCCGTGGGGACCTTCCGTCAACAGACCCTCGGTGGACCCATACCATCGCAGGCAGCCAGAGCAGCGGTGGACACAATATCACAGCAGTGGTTCATTCCGCGGGTTACACAGGGAAGGAAGCGTGGCTGTCCACCCGCTGTATCCCATGGAGAATGTACAAAGTCCCACGCTATAAAATGTCCGGGTGGCCGCTGCCGATACAGCACGTGAGTTCCGCTTTTTCATTTGGTTAAAACAAAACAGTATAATTTTCCCCCAAATTACAGTATATTAAAAAGCTTCGGAGTCCGGACGGAGGACTCTCGAGGTCCGGATCCAGACCAGAGTCTGCCAGTTGGTGACCCCTACAATAGAAGATGGTTGAAATCTTTATCTTGGCTGAAACATTCCCCTGCTGTTTTAGCAGTAAACCTGAGATTGATACAGTCATTGGTTTTTAGATTGGTTTTTAGATTCGATCATTGCAGTTTCTTAATCAGCATCACCAGTTCAGGTTCTTCTTTGTACTTTACCTGTATTTGTATTGTTGTCATTGTTAACAAAATTCTTCATACCTTGATCTTGCTCCCTTGGTTTGTCTACTTTATTTGCAGAAAGTCTTTGTTTTGCAGGAAAAACTCAGATGTCTCAGTTACTGAAATAATTCCCCAGTTGATTCACTGCTATCTGTTGCACCTGTCAGTTTACTTTCATTTCACTTTTTTTTTCTTCTTCTGGTCGTGTGCACTTCTGCAACAATGACTGTGTGTCTTTCAAGGGGCTCTGCTTTGTAGTTTATTGGCTCCATATAGTTGTACCACAGAATATTTTTTGGACTAAAACTCAAAATAGGAGGTGAAAGACGCAACAGCCAACGGTTCTTTATTTGTGTTGAGACATACTATATTTGATTGGTCTTTGCCACACACTGAACACAGCTGTATACTCATGACTCATACTCATGACTCTGACCTGTAGGACTTATGAAACTGATGTAATTAATTACAAAAAACGGCACACTAATGAATCTTTGATTTTTCCTTTTTAAACTTGACACCTGGATGTGACTACATAACAATAGTAAACTTGCTGATGGAAGATTGTACGTCATTCATGTGCATTGACTGATAGCGGGCCTTGGCTTCCCAAACTTTTGGATAAAAATTGTGGCAGATTGATGAATTATACAAACCTATGAAACTGGTTACAAACCTCCTGCAACATAACAGATAAACGTCTGCCACCAAAATAGGTAATTGTGATTTTTATTTGCAGTTACGCCAATGGCAGGCAGAAAGGCAGCTAATATTATTTGCAAAATGGAAAATGCAAAGTCACGTTTAAATGCTGAATGAGGAAATACTTACCAAACGGTGTATTTTCATACAATTCTATTACCGTATTTTTCGGACTATAAGGCGCACTTAAAATCCTTTAATTTTTCTCAAAAATTGACAGTGCGCTTTATAATCCGGTGTGCCTTATGTATTAATTTTGGTTGTGCTTACTGACCTCGAACTGATTTTATGTGGTACACGGCACTCAAAAATCTGTCAAAATGTTTTAGTACGACTTTGGTAAGCTACGAAGCCGCACCGCTTGATGGATTGTCGGAGCATTACGGCTACCGTAGTCAGGAGCCTCGCGGAGTAGTATGTGCTTCAACATAATGGCCGGATGGCTTTTTCCACAAATCTCCGTCCCTATTGATCTGCGACTCCATGCGCACCCATCTCACCGATACTGTCAAACCCCAAGTGAAGCAAACTAATTCGGAGCTTGCCATCATTCCGGGTGGATTAACCAAAGAACTCCAACCGCTAGATATTGGTGTCAACAGGTCGTTCAAAGTTAAATTGCGAGCGAGTTACGCCACTATCTGCCAATGGATTGTGGATGCCTGGGCTAAGGTATCAGTCTCAAGTGTCGTCCAAGCTTTCACGAAGGCCAGAATCATCACTGAACAGCTAAATAACAGCAACGAGACTGACTCGGATAATGACGAGATTGATCCGGGCATGCTTGATGCTGAAATCGCCCAACTGTTAAACTCAGCTATGTTTACTTGGACACAAGTAACCGTATTAAAAGCCTGATCGGAATAAAAATGCTTCATTATGGCAGTCTCAATATTCTTACCCAATCACGCTCATTTGGATCAAAATTTCATTACGATTGAGAGGGGTGGGTTATGCCGATTGTTAAAACGAATGGTGCGCATGAAAACACTTATTCTGAACGTAGGGCAGAAAATATGTTTACTGCGCATGTCTTTACACCAGCCGCACGTCGACGTGATGTGTTTCCGCCTTAGTAGCAGCTAGCGGAAAACATAGCGGGAGTAAAACAAAACTGGTCTGTATCGTTCTGCTGTCTCCCTCTGTTCGTCATATGCAGAAGTATGTACTTGTAGCTTCATTACGGAGACCAGCAGAGAAGCAAAAAGTACAGTCTGAATAACACAATACAGGTCCATTTCAACACGAAGCGAGGCTTGCTAACACCGGAAGTTGCTTCTACTATTTTTGGAATGTCGACGTGCGCATGTAAAAATGATTTTTTCGAGACGCACGCCGTAAGGAGCATTTTATGAGCACTGGGAGCTTAACCCCAGTGCCGCTCCTGGCTATGACAACCTTGGAACCAAGGTTCAAATGACTTAATGCGCCTTATAATCCGCTGCACCTTATGTATGAAAATAGACCATCAAATAGACCGTTCATTGATATTGCGCCTTATAATCCGGTGCACCTTATAGTCCCAAAAATACCGTAAAATAAATATACAAGCGATACATAAACAACTTGTAAAAAATTATTCAAAAACTACCACATCCATAAATAATGAAAATTTCTAATAAGTCTCTAAAATTACTCTTATAGGTTGGCAAGATTTCGGTTTGGCTAATGACCTGCCAATAGGGCTGAAACGATTAGTCGATGTTGTCGATAATGTCGATCATAAAAGTTTGTCGACACAGATTTTTATTGTTGACAAATCATTTAATTTTAAAGTTTATATGCATGCTGCGGAAATGTTCAGCTTAACTGTTCCAATGAAGAAGAAGAGGAGCACATCATGGCGACATGGAGAGAAAATCACAGAGCAGGCCAAAAGTTTCCAAAGTTTGGGAGGATTGTACTGAAAATTAATAAATGAAACAAGTTAAATGTAGACTGTAAAGCAGTTTGTCATATCACAGCTGCACTACAGCGATGCATCCATTCCCTCCTCCTCTCCATTCCTTCGTCTCCAGCCACCAGTCAGTGGACTGCACCGACCGGCAAGGTTAGCGCTTCTTATTTTCAATGAGTGACTTTCTCAGCTTTAGAAAACTGACCACACTATTCATAGTGTGTGCCGTTTAAATATTTTACCTGTTGTTGTCAGTAATCTCTTTTACGATGGTTGCTGACAGCTGAGCTGCTCCTGTTACGCTGATTGTATACATATTAACTGCAGTAAATGGGTGAATTACATAAGCAACTTGCTCTTTCTCATATTTTCTATTATTGTCACCATCATATCAGCCTTCATTCTGAATATTAGTGCATCTTGGTAAATTAGAATATCATGATTGGCAATTTAATTAAAAATGATCATCACAACACAAATTTAAAACAGCTTAAATATTTCACTGTGTTGTGAAGGCTCACATTCCTACACTGATAGTGTTTTGTTTTGTTTTTTTTAAATTTCAGACTGGAAGAAGTTTTTAATTTTCATCTGAAGCCGACTTCAAACTTTTAAACTTCAAGACCCAGCAAGGTTTCAAACAGGATGGACTAGCTTGTGATTTTCTTTTTTTTTTTTTTTTTTTACTTCTAACAGAGTTGAATATTAGTCTAGTTTGTTTTTAACACGCAGTTACATCAGCCCTTATGGAGCAGCAGAGCTGCTATTTGAGTTTTTACACTTTAGCATCTATTATTTGTATTGCTACAAACATGGGTCATTATTTTATTTAGCTATGGAAACTTTTTATAATAGGCTACATTCTATTAAGGCAGAGACTGACAACAAAGTGATATTCACAGGTGCGCAGGCTTAAATAGTTGAGGTAAAACATGATCTGCGCCCCGAACAGGAGCTGTGCCAGCAGGAAGCTGAGCTGGTGGACATGAGAGAAATAATCGCCGCTAGTTGACTAATCGAAAAAGTAGTCGTTAGATTAGTCGACGACCAAAATAATCATTAGTTGCAGCCCTACCTGCCAACACTTCACTTATTTTGAGATTAAAATGTCTTCACTTTTGTTCAACCAGGAGACTTTATCCAGTGAAATCATATTTGGCTATTGGATTTTTATTAAATATGATTCCCTTGGAGAGTGAGAGAAAATGATGGAACTGGAGACTTTTACTGTTTTCATCCATTGATATGATGTGAATTGAGGGTATGCACAAAAGAAAGCGTGAATACTAATTGATTAAACTCTGAAAAATTTATGCACTTACAAGGGGTGGGTTAACTCCTGAATTGGTTTAGACTGAAGGAAATAAAGGGGATGGAAACACTGATGTGCTTAAATGATGAACCCAAGGCTATGTGTTATAACACAGGTTTCCATGGTTACCACCCATCCATCCATCCATCTTCTACCGCTTTTCCAGAGGTCCGGGTCGCGGAGGCAGCAGATCAAGCAGAGAAGCCCAGACTTCCCTCTCCCCAGCCACCTGCTCCAGCTCTTTAGAGAGGATACCAAGGCGTTCCCAGACCAGCTGGGAGACATAGCCTCTCCATCGAGTCCTGGGTCTGCCCCGGGGTCTCCTCCCAGTGGGACGTGCCTGAAACACCTCAAGTGGGAGGCGTCCAGGAGGCATCCTATTCAGATGCCCATACCACCTCAACTGACTCCTTTCAATGTGGAGGAGCAGCGGTTCTACTCTGAGCCTCTCCCGGATGACTGAGCTCCTCACCCTATCTCTGAGGGTGAGTCCAGCAATCCTACGGAGAAAGCTCATTTCAGCCGCTTGTATCCGCGATCTCGTTCTTTCGGTCATTACCCAAAGCTCGTGACCATAGGTGAGAGTAGGAACCTAGATTGACTGGTAAATCGATAGCTTGGCCTTAGTACTAAGCTCCCTCTTCACCACAACAGACCGGTACAACGTCCGCATCACTGCAGATGCTGCTCCAATCCGTCTGTCAATCTCTTGCTCCATTTTCCCCTCACTCGTGAATAAGACTCCAAGATACTTAAACTCCTCCACTTGGCAGGAGCCTGTCCCCAACCCAGAGAGGACAATCCACCTTTTTCCAGCTGAGGACCATGGACTCGGACTTGGAGGTGCTGATTCTCATCCCAGCCGCTTCACACTCAGCGGCAAACCGTCCCAGCAAGAGCCGTAGGTCATTGCTGGATGAAGCCAACAGGACAACATCATCTGCAAACAACAGAGATGAGATCCTGTGGTCACCAAGCATGACACCCTCCGTTCCCTGGTTGCGCCTAGAAATCTTGTCCATAAAAATTATGAACAAGATCGGTGACAAAGGGCAGCCCTGGCGGAGTCCAACTCTCACTGGGAATGGCTCCGACCGAGTGTTGGCAATACGAACCAAACTCTCACAACGGTCGTACAGAGACCGAATAGCTCGTAACAACAAGCCCGATACCCCATACTCCCGAAGCACCCCCCACAAAAAACCACGAGGGACGTGGTCAAATGCCTTCTCCAAGTCCATAAAACACATGTAAACTGGTTGGGCAAACTCCCATGACCCCTCAAGGATTCTCGAGAGGGTAAAGAGCTGGTCCGATGTGCCACGGCCAGGACGAAAACCACATTGCTCCTCCTGAATCCGAGGTTCAACCAACGGCCGGACTCTCCTTTCCAGTACCTTGGCATAGACCTTCCCAGGGAGGCTGAGTGGTGTGATCCCTCTAAAGTTGCAGCACACCCTCCGGTCCCCTTTTTTGAAGAGAGGAACCACCACCCCGGTTTGCCATGCCAAAGGGACTGCCCCCGACCTCCACGCAATGTTGCAGAGGCGTGTCAACCATGACAGCCCAACAACATCCAGGGCCTTGAGGTACTCAGGGCGAATCTCGTCCACCCTCGGGGCCCGGCCACCAAGGAGATTTTTAACCACCTTGGCGACCTCAGCCCCTGTGATAGGCGAGTCATCCCCTTCGTCCCCAAACCCTGCTTCCTCTGTGGAAGACGTATCAGTGGGACTGAAGAGATCCTCGGAAGTATTCCTTCCACCGCCCGACGATATCCCCAGTCGAAGTCAACAGTGTCCCATCCGCACCATACACAGTGTGGACAGGGAGCTGCTTTCCCCTCCTGAGCCGCCGGACAGTTTGCCAGAATCTCTTGGAGGCCGACTGAAAGTTTTGCTCCATGGCCTCACCAAACTCCTCCCATACCCGAGTTTTTGCTTCAGCAACCACCCGAGCTGCACTCCGCTTGGCCTGCCGGTACACCTCAGCTGCTTCGGGAGTCCCACAAGCCAACCAAGCTTGATAGGACTCCTTCTTCAGCTTAATGGACCCCCTCACCACTGGCGTCCACCACTTGGTTCGGGGGTTGCCACCACGAGATGCACCGACCACCTTGCGGCCACAGCTCTGGGCCGCTGCTTCAACAACAGAGGTGGAGAACATGGCCCATTCAGACTCCATGTCTCCAGACTCCCTCGGAATGTGGTTGAAGTTCTTTCAGAGGTGGGAGTTGAAGACCTCCCGAACAGGGGCCTCAGCCAGACGTTCCCAGCACACCCTCACTATACGTTTGGGTCTGCCAGGTCTGAATGGCTTCCTCCCCTGCCATCGGATCCAACTCACCACCAGGTGGTGATCAGTTGACAGCTCTGCACCTCTCTTTACCCGGGTGTCCAAGACATACGGTCGCAGGTCTGATGACACAATAACAAAATCGATCATCGACCTGCGACCTAGGGTATCCTGGTGCCAAGTGCACATATGGACACCCTTATGCTTGAACATGGTCATGTTCGTTATGGACAAACTGTGGTTAGCACAGAAGTTCAATAACTGAACACCACTCGGGTTCAGATCGGGCAGGCCGTTCCTCCCAATCACCCCCCTCCAGGTTTCACTGTCGTTGCCCACGTGCGCATTGAAGTCCCCCAGTAGGACAATGGAGTCTCCAAGAGGAAGTACCCTCCAGCACCTCAGTCACAGACTCCAAAAAGGGTGGGGTACTCTGAAACATCATTTGGTGCATAGGCACAAATGTGTCATATGTTTAACCCCCCCCCCCCCCCCGAAAAACAATGCCAAGGTGTTGGAAGAATACCGGTCATCCAAAGATAGGATCTATCCACCAAGTCCCATTCCATTCAGTATCATTTTTTTTTTTTTTTTTTTTTTTTGGTACCAGGGTGGTAACCAAACCAATCATCATTTGGTTACCACCCTGGTACCAAAAAAAAAAAAAGATACTGAATGGAATGGGAGTTGGTGGATAGATCCTATCTTTGGATGACCGGTATTCTTCCTACACCTTGGCATTGTTTCCTGGTTCTGGCTTAAAGACCTTGCAACGGTGGCAACATATTTTTAGGCGGGGGGGGGGGGGTTAAACATATGACACGATTGTTACTGGAATATGTTAATTTTCTTTTTTTTTTTATTTCACACAGTAACTTTGCATATGGAACTTACCATATGAAGTATTGTACAACTGAGGCTTGAATCTTGAAATATTGGGCCAGTTGGGGTCCCACCCAGACGTCCTGTGTTTGGACTTTTTAGTGGTGTCCCCTTTCTCTCCTTCCTCTGCTCTCACCTCTCCTGGACCCTCTGCCTGAACACTTTCCTCCCCTTGGCTCCTCTTCTGTCTCATCTTGTCCTCTCTGAGCTCTGTCTAATTCAGCTTCTCTCTGTCTATGGTGGTATACAAACAGGGTAGAAACGATTATTAAGTGTCATGTTTTTTTGTCCTGCAGGATTTTTTTGTCATGGTTTACATAAAAAACAAAAAATATGTGTATTTTTTTGTATTTTTATTCGTGTTTCTTTTTTTCCATTGAGAGAGTAGGGAAGGGAAAGAAATACTCATAATAATAATGTACTCATGCTTACTTAAATTATATGATCAGGTGGGTATAGTAACCAGAAATTCTACTCATGTAAAAGCAGTGCTTTGAAATTAATAATTAAAAGTAGACAACCAAAACTTTCTAGTTGAGTTAAGGGTACAAAGAGCACCTACTTAAAAACTAGAGTAATGACTTCAGTCTTGAAGGTTTAAGATAAGCCTTTATTAGTCTCACAGTGGGGAAATTCCAGGATTGCAACAGCACAGGGATAACAACACTCAGAGCAATAATTTAGAAGATCAGAAAATAAGAGCAGTGAATATACATATGTACACATAATATATAAATATACTGTATATCCACAGTGTGAAGCATTGTAGCTAGATGGAATAAACAGCATAACCGTCCATTTAGTTACCCCACATAGTATGAATATGTACCCATAAATACACACGTGGACAAAATTGTTGGTACCCTCTGTTAATGAAAGAAAAACCCACAATGGTCACAGAAATAACTTGAATCTGACAAAAGTGGTAATAAATAAAAATTCTATGAAAATTAACCAATGAAAATCAGATAACGCTTTTGAATTGTGATTCAACAGAATTATTTTAAAATACAAACTCATGAAACAGGCCTGGACAAAAATGATGGTACCCCTAGAAAAGATTGAAAATAATGCGACCATAGGGACATGTTCAATCAAGATGTGTCCTCTAATTAACATCACAGGTGTCTACAAACTTGTAATCAGTCAGTCGGCCTATTTAAAGGGTGACAAGTAGTCACTGTGCTGTTTGGTGACACTGTGTGTAGCACACTAAACATGGACCAGAGGAAGCAAAGGAGAGAGTTGTCTCAGGAGATTAGAAAGAAAATTATAGACAAGCATGTTTCAGTCGGCAGGCAGAATTTCTCGCTACCGTCACTGTCTAAGAGAAGCATGAGCTTTTTAAAGTACTTTAAACGCGGAAAAAAGCAGAAGAGGTATGTAAGCAGTGGAGGCATTTATCATGGTTTTAACCCTTTGAGTGTGAGAATTTGCATGCCTCTAGTGGCAGAGCGCGGCACTGCACCTGCCTTCTCACTCTGACTTTGTCAAAAGTGAGAAATTTGTTTTTTTTTTTTGTTTTTTTTTAATGTACTGATTTCTTGATCATATACTTTGAAGATAAGATGGTGAGGTACCTCAGTACAAAATTGGTGTCAAAAGACTGAACCATTTTTTGTGTAACTACATCCAAAGTCCAGTTTTGACTGAGTTATGGAATTTAAAGAGGTGCCATGACATTATGCAAATTAGATGCATAAATTTATTCCTATCTGAAACTTCGGATCATATTTTACATTTTTCTAATTGACAGTAAGCCATTATCTCTTACCACTTTGAAGTTACAGCCTTGGAAATGTGAACTATCTTAATGACAAAAAATATTTACCACTCTTGACCACTAGGGGGTATGTCGCAGTTCTGCACCATACACACTCAGAGGGTTAACCCACTGGTAATGGGAACATAATGAAGTGTCTCTTAGCAAACAGGTGTGGTTGGGCTTTATGTTAAGGTAAAGGCAAGAGTGACTGAATCGCTGAGGATTTACTTCTCCAGCCACTACAATATTAACTAATAATTTATGTTCATTATTACGTACCTGGCAACTTAAGATCACCGAAATTCATGAAGTCAATGACTTTAATCCTTCAACAGCCTTCAGACAAACTAAACATGCCAACATTTGGATTTCAAAATAAGGGAGGTTTTTCCTGCTGTCTAGGTTGTGAGGAGAGTTCTAAAAAAAACTATAAATATAGAAATATTTTAACAGAAATAACGCCATCTTTGGTAAGTTAATTTATTTAATTAAAACATACTGTAATTTTATTAATTTTTTTCTTTGAAATCAGTTAAATTATTGTTCTTTTCTGGATCTGCAAAATTATGGTCAAAATTGTATAAGGAAAAGTCAATTTTTCCACAATCTGTTTCAGATTTATAAAAAAAACCCCAGTAATTTTTAAAAAATAGACAAAAATTAGCCATAAAATAATCAACAATAATAAAGTCTCAAATATACAAGAAAAGTCAATTTTACAAGAGGAAATTGCAAATTTGAAGAAAATGGCTGCAATTTTAGATAAATTTACAGAGAAAAGTAGAAAACTATAAGAACTGTATTATAAATTTGGGAGAAAAACCTCAAACCTTCCAGAATGAAGTCATTACTCAAGTTTTTAAGTGAGTGCCTTTTGTATCCTTAACTAGAAATTTTTGGTTGTCTACTTTTTTAATTATTAATTTCATAGCACTGCTTTTACATGAGTTGAATTTCTGGCTACTATACCCACCTCTGATCATATAATTTAAGCGTGCATGAGTAAATTACTGTTATGAATGTTTTTTCCCTTTCCTACTCTTCCTCAATGGGGGAAAAGAAACACTAGAATAAGAACACAAAAAAATGAACATTTTTGTCATTTATGAAAACCATGACCAAAAAAAATCCTGCAGGACAAAGCATGACACTTGATATTTTCTCACCTGTTTGCATACCACCACAGACAGAGAGCGAGAACCTGAATTAGACAGAGCTCAAATAGGGCAAGATGAGACAGACAAGATGAGCCAAGGAGAGGAAAGTGTACAGGCAGAGGGTCCAGGAGAGTTGAGAGCCGAGAGAGGAGAGAAGGATAACACCAGTAAAAAGTCCAAACTCAGGATGTCTGTGTGGGGACCCCAACTGGCCCAATATTCCAAGATTCAAGCCTCAGTTGTACAATACTTCAAATGGTAAGTTCCATATGCAAAGTTACTGTGCAAAATTTTAAAAAAGAAATAGTGTAAAATTAATATATTCTGGTTACAATAGTGTCATGTGTTTTCTGCCCCCCCCCCCGACACCCGAAAAAACATGTTGCCACTGCGCAAAGATCTTTAAGCCAGAGGAAACAATGATACTGTAATTTGCTCTCTCACACTTGTGAAATAATCTCAGAGGAGAATAATTCTGTATTTTGCCTGCCAAAAATTGATTATGGGTCTTAATCTGGAATGGAAAACCAGAAATGCAGTCATAACCAGTTTATTCATGTGCATGGAAACATGGTCAATGATCATGTTTACATGTACACTATGGCCATGGGTGGCCATGGCCATATAAACAGAAGTGGCCATGTGAACAGAATAATCTGATAAAGGCCATATAATTGGGGTCATTACTTCAACTCATTCAGGTTGTTTATGTTTTGCAAAAGATCAATGGTTCAATAAATGTAAACATTTCATAATGTACTTGTACATCTTTGTACTAAATTTGGAGTTGCCATTAGGTTGTTTTGCTATTATTTTACTGGTCCGTCCCACTTTTTTTTTTTTTTTTTTTTTTTTTTTTTGTTACTTATTTGTACCCGTAGGTAGATTTGGTTTGCAGTCTGGTGACAAGCCACCGGCTGCTGGTCGCTGCGTGCGCGAGCGCCCTAAACCTACATGTTTTTTGGTATGCGGGAGGAAACCGGAGAAATCCCGGAGTAAACCCACGCAACACGGGGAGAACATGCAAACTCCACACAGCTCACTGTTGGTCGGGGGCTGGGATCGAACCCACGATCTCATGATCCCCGAGATCCCCCGGCCGAGGGTAAAACTGTGCTGCCACAGTGCTAAACCACTGCGCCACCGTGCAGCCCCATTAAACTTGACATTAAATCCGGAAGTATGTGGTCCCCGAGCTAAGATGAGTTTGGCACCCCTGATCTACATGTACAGTGGGGCAAAAAAGTATTTAGTCAGCCACCAATTGTACAAGTTTTCCCACTTAAAAGATGAGAGAGGTCTCCACAGTTTTCATCATAGGTATACCTCAACTATGAGAGACAAAATGAGGAAAAAAAAATCCAGAAAATCACATTGAAGGATTTTTAATGAGTTAATTGGTAAATACCAATTATTTGGTCACCTACAAACAAGCAAGATTTCTGGCTCTCACAGACCTGTAACTTCTTCTTTAAGAGGCTCCTCTGTCCTCCACTCGTTACCTGTATTAATGGCACCTGTATGAACTCGTTATCAGTATAAAAGACACCTGTCCACAAGCTCAAACAGTCAGACTCCAAACTCCACTATGGCCAAGACCAAAGAGCTGTCAAAGGACACCAGAAACAAAATTGTAGACCCTGCACCAGGCTGGGAAGACTGAATCTGCAATAGGTAAGCAGCTTGGTGTGAAGAAATCAACTGTGGGAGCAATTATTAGAAAATGGGAGACATACAAGACCACTGATATTCTCCCTCGATCTGGGGCTCCACGCAAGATCTCACCCCGTGGGGTCAAAATGATCACGAGAACGGTGAGCAAAAATCCCAGAACCACATGGGGGGACCTAGTGAATGACCTGCAGAGAGCTGGGACCAAAGTAACAAAGGCTACCATCAGTTAACACACTACGCTGCCAGGGACTCAAATCCTGCAGTGCCAGACGTGTCCCCCTGCTTAAGCCAGTACATGTCCAGGCCCGTCTGAAGTTTGCTAGAGAGCATTTGGATGATCCAGAAGAGGATTGGGAGAATGTCATATGGTCATATGAAACCAAAATACAACTTTATTGTAAAAACTCAACTCGTCGTGTTTGGAGGAGAAAGAACACCATACCTACTGTGAAGCATGGGAGTGGAAACATCATACTTTGGGGCTGTTTTTCTGCAAAGGGACCAGGACGGCTGATCCGTGTAAAGGAAAGAATGAATGGGGCCATGTATCGTGAGATTTTGAGTGAAAACCTTCCATCAACAAGGGCATTGAAGATGAAACGTGGCTGGGTCTTTCAGCATGACAATGATCCCAAACACACCGCCCGGGCAACGAAGGAGTGGCTTCGTAAGAAGCATTTCAAGGTCCTGGAGTGGCCTAGCCAGTCTCCAGATCTCAACCCCATAGAAAATCTTTGGAGGGAGTTGAAAGTCTGTGTTGCCCAGTGACAGCCCCAAAACATCACTGCTCTAGAGGAGATCTGCATGGAGGAATGGGCCAAAATACCAGCAACAGTGTGTGAAAACCTTGTGAAGACTTACAGAAAACATTTGACCTCTGTCATTGCCAACAAAGGGTATATAACAAAGCATTGAGATGAACTTTTGTTATTGACCAAACACTTATTTTTCCGAGGAATTTACCAATTAATTCATTAAAAGTCCTTCAATGTGATTTTCTGGATTTTTTTTTTCCTCATTTTGTCTCTCACAGTTGAGGTATACCTAGGATGAAAATTGGAGACCTCTGTCATCTTTTAAGTGGGAGAACTTGCACAATTGGTGGCTGACTAAATACTTTTTTGCCCCACTGTATATATCCAGTAAATCCATGTATTTTTCCATGTAACTTTGTGACTGCATTAATTGCTTTTTTTTTTCCCACAATATTTTTTATTGAACCTTTTTTACAAACACAACACAAACAATCAAACACTAACACTAAAGTAATTAAAAAAAAAATAAAATAAAAATAAAAATTGTACTAAAAAACACCAACAACCACTAACAAAGACAGGTCTTCAACAATGCTCCTCTGTTTAGTCTAGGCCAGGGGTGGGCAGTGAGGGCCATTCCACTGCAGGTTTTCTGTTCCACCCAGTCTCTTCAGCAGGTGTTTGCTCTGATCACCTTCAAGGATTGCTAATCACTGAAAACACCTGCTGAAGAGACTGGGTGGAACAGAAAACCTGCAGTAGAATGGCCCTCCATGGCACATGATTGCCCACCCCTGGTCTAGGCAATCCATTACATAAGTATACATATTATACATTCACCAGTTTGGAATTTACAAGGTCCACACACATCATTCACCTTCTTCTTCAAAAGTTATGTTTAAATTCTTTACATAATCAATGAAAGGTCTCCATATATTCTCAAACACAATTTCCTTTGATTTCAGTATGTGTTATTCTTTCTAGTGGAAGGTTTGTTAACATCTGTCTTAACCACTGAGTCACATCTGGTCTGAGTCTTTTTCCACAGTAGTGCAATACATTTTTTGGCGTTAAGCAAACTGAGGTCTATGAATGTTCTTTCACTCTTATTAAAGCTGTGCTTTTCTGGATACAGACCCAACAAAAACAATTTTGGATTCAATATGATTTGTTTTGAAATTATTTTTTCAATTGTTACCCTCACCTCTTCCCAAAACATTCTAATTTTTCTACATTCCCATAAACAATGAAATAGGGCTCCTTTACTTTCCATACATTCTGTGCACGTATCTGGTATGTTTTTGTTATATCTATTTAACCCCACCGGTGTAACATACATCCGCATTAACCATTTAAAATGTATCAATTTAAGACGTACATTTATTGATTTGGTTTGAGCTTCTGTACAAGCCAATTCCCATTGTTCCTCTGAAATTTCAGTTTGCAGGTCTTCTTTCCAATAATTCAATCTTTTCTGTGAGTTTTCACTTGAGAATAATGTCAGTGAGTTATAAAACTCTGAAATAATACCCTTTCTCTTACTATCTTTCGTCAAAATTTTTTCCAAGGATGAATAAGTAGGTCGGATGAGAGCATTATTTGGATTTGATCGAATACAGTTCCTAAGCTGAAGATATTTAAAAAAATGTGTTCTATTAAGATTAAATTTGATCCTCAGTTCTTCAAAAGACATTGTTATCTCAACATGACAGATTAAGTCTTGAATCTTTTGAATCCCTTTTAAATTCCATACTTTTAAATACAGCATCCACTGTCCCTGGTTTAAAATATTGATTACCCCATATTGGGCTAAATTGTGACAGTAAGTGTGGTTCTTTTAAATATTTTGTGGTTTCACACCATATTTTGATCATATGCTTTACAAATGGATTTTTAACTTGTTTCTGTAATTTTTTTGCCGAGTCTGAGTATATGAATATGGGAAGAGGTAAAGGTAACTTGTATGATTCCATTTCAGTCCAGTGAGGGAGATCATTTGATGAAAAATAATATGTCATAGACCTCAGTTGTGCTGACCAGTAATACAACATAAAGTTTGGACATTTCAGACCTCCACGATCAAATGGTAAATATAGTAAGGACAGACGTAATCTAGCCTTCCTATTGTTCCATAAAAATTCCACTAACTTTTTTTTTAATTCTTGAGAATAGATCTGAAGGTGGTGGTAAAGGAATGTATTGAAATAAATAAAGTATTTTGGGTAAAATATTACTTTTAAGTATATCGATTCTCCTGATCATCGACATTGGTAGTGACATCCATCTCTGAAGTTACTCATTAATGTCTGTCATTAAGGCTTCATAGTTGGTACTGGCGACTAATTCTAGCTTAGGCACAATTTGGATTCCTAAATATTTAAACTGATTTACAACATTGAATTGATTTACCTCAGTAGCTGGGTGATTGCTCAGGGTTTCATTTAGCATTAATATTGAAGATTTAGTTTTATTTATTTTATATCCTGATATTTCCCCAAAATTCTTTATTAAATTCAACAAGGTCGGAATTGATTTTTTAAGATTCGACATAAACAAAATTATGTCATCGGCATACAGGGAGATTTTATGTTCTGTTGGTCCTACTTTAATAATAGATAATATTAAATAGTCTTCTTACATTATGGAAGCCTTGTCTTCCCTTTATAAAGCCATTCTGATCTCGGTTAATAATATTTGGTAATATTTCTTGTAGTCGTCTTGCTAAAATTTTACAGATTATCTTAAGGTCAGCATTTAATAGGCTTATTGGTCTCATATTTTCACATTTATTAGAGGGTTTACCTGGTTTTGGCAACAGTATAATTAAGGCATTATTCATGTATGGTGGTAAATTACTATTTTGAAATGCTTCTAATGGTTTTATTAATTTATTCTTAAATTTTTTTATAGAGGTCAACTGGAAGACCATCTGGTCCTGCACTTTTTCCTGATTTCATATTATCAATGGCTAGCCCAACTTCTTCTTGACTAATTTTAGACTCCAGTATCTCCCTGTTTTCATTTGGAATACACGGTGTAGAAAATCCGTCCAAAAACCCATTTAGTTTTGTTAAGTCAGTTTCATTTTTTGTATTATATAATTTTTCATAATAATCTCTAAAGGCACTATTAATTTCTAAAGGATCTACAACTGGCTGTCCGTTACTTATAATACTGGTAATTGGTGTTTTAAATTCCAATTGTTTAATCTGCCATGCCAATAATTTTCCTGATTTTTCACCTTGTTCATAAAAAGATTGCTTCAATCTTAGAAGACTCGAGGCAGCTCTATTCGCTGATTTTTTGTCATATTCAGCTCTCAGAGTCAGTAATTCATTCTCTAACTTTGGGTCACTTCCTGCATACACTTTTTCTTGAAGAATTTTTATTTTATGTTCCAATTGGACTCTCTCCTCTCGAGTCTTCTTAGATTTTGAACCTGTATAACTAATAATATGCCCCCTAATAAAAGCTTTGAAAGCCTCCCACTTTATACATGCTGATGTTTGTGTAGTATTGATATCAAAGAACTCATCTATCTGTTTTTCTATGTACTTAACAAATTCCTCATCCTTAACTAACTAACTAACTAACCCGCACTTATATAGCGCTTTTCTAGTCACAAAGACCACTCAAAGCGCTTTCATTAATACTAACCCTCTATTCTAAGGGCCTATAGGAAACAGATATCTAGGGACAATTTAGAACAGCCAATTAACCTAACATGCATGTTTTTGGCATGTGGGAGGAAACCGGAGAAATCCCGGAGTAAACCCACGCAACACGGGGAGAACATGCAAACTCCACACAGATCACTGTTGGTCGGGGGCTGGGATCGAACCCACGATCCCCACAATCCCCCGGCCAAGGGTAAACTGTGCTGCCGCAGTGCTAACCACTGCGCCACCGTGCAGCAGTATCCTTAAGCCATTTATGCTGAAATTGCCACCTACCTGGTTCCTTTGTCAATTTCTTATCTACATATATTAGACAGCAGGGTGCATGATCAGAGATCACAATATTATCATAGAAGCAGTTTTGAATCTTGGACCTTAATTCTGTGGAGATCAAAAAATAGTCAATACGTGAGAATGTCTTGTAGATATTAGAATAACAAGAATAGGCTTTAACTTGTGGTTTCATTTCTCTCCATATATCTAGCAATCTCAATTCTTTCATAAAATGATTAATGATCATCCTGCATCCATTGTGCGTACAGTCTAGTCCTGTTGATCTATCTATACCGGGATTCAATGTACAATTAAAATCCCCTGCTATTATATGTTGCCCTGTAAGTGAAGATAAAATAAGGAATAAATTGGTAAAGAAATTTTGATCATCTATATTGGGACCGTATAAGTTCACCAAATTTATATTTTCTGATAACAAAGATCCTTGAATGATTAGATATCTTCCAAATTTGTCTCCAATTACATTTTTCACTTGAAATGGGACTGATTTATGTATGAGAATCATAACTCCCCTGTCTCGGGATGAAAATGATGAGGTGAATACACTTCCTTGCCATCTTCTCCTAATTCTTTTTACATCCTCCTCTATTAGATGAGTTTCTTGTAAAAACACAATTTTTGAACCCATGTCTTTTATTTTATTCATAACTTGTTTTAAGTTTTTTTAAATTTTGTAGACCTCTGCAATTCCATGAGGTTAAATTGAGATTAACGCTTTGGTCTATGATCAATAAGAAGTTTGAGATTACCTCGCAATGTAAACATGCTCACACAGAGAAGCAAAAACATGAGTGGTTGAACATTCATCCTACAAACTACACACAAACAAATTCCCCCTTCCCACATTCGTGGTAGTCCCCCCAAAATAAAAAAAAAAAAAAATCCGTCTCCCGCTATAGCCATTGACTGCTTCTTACCCGCGAGGATCAGTCAAAACCACTCTTTCTTTCTCCTCTCAATCACCCTAACTCTACTGCATTTAATGACGTAACATTAACTCTCTTCTGTAGTTTTCCAACTTAACTCCTAAATTTTGTACCAACTTTGTACATCATATGTTTTTTTTTTTTAATATATAATACAATCTATATTTTGTAAACTTGCTATATGCTTCAGATCAGTCAGATGCCTGTGCAAATGCTTAAATATTCTACCTTATATTTTGTTCATGCTTAGCTCCCACCAGTCTCTCCTTGGATCTTCTTGATGAACTCCTGCGCCTCCTCAGGGGTCTTGAAGATGTGGGTTCTGCCCTTATACGTGACCAGCAGTCTTGCAGGATAAATCACTCCATGACGAATCCCAAGGTTGCACAGCTCTTTACGGGCGGGGTTGAACTGTTTCCTTAATTGTTGGATTCCTTTGGCCAAATCTGGGTAGAACCACACCTGTTGATCCTGGTATTTAATTTCTCCTTTGGCTCGCGCCTCGTTGGAGATCGTCATCCTGTCTCTGTAGCTGAGGAACTTCATAATCAGTGTCCTCGGTGATGCCTTGTCTCTCGGTGGGCCAATTCAGTGAGCGCTTTCTAAGATGACTGATGACTGCAGCTCCGCGTTGTTCAGCGCTTCTGGGATCCACTTTTCCAAAAAGGAACATGGATCCAGACACTCCGTTCTCTCCGGGAGACCCACCAGCCTCAGGTTGTTCCGTCTCGACCGGGATTCTAAATCCAGAACATTATCTTCCAGACGTTTATTTTTTAATTCCAATGTGCGCACCTTTAATTGTAGGCCAGAGACGTCATCCTCAGCACTGGAAATTCGGAGCTCCACCTGCGAAACTCGTTCCATACAGTCACTTAACTCCTTTTTCATTCCTTCTATCGCTGCAATAATCCCGTCAAGTTTAGAGGAAAAGTCTGCTCTCATTGAACTAATGGCAGTGAGCACCGCACCTGTGCCATCGCCAGTAGTCACCGCTCCTCCGTTAGCTTCCTCTGCCATATTTGGGGATTTTTCTGCTTCGTCACGGACGTGAAGGTCCGTTAACTTGGACTGTTTCGGCGATTCAGTTTTTCCTCCACCTGATTTCCCAGCCTTAGGCTTTACCGGCATGTCCTCGCCCAAACGTTGGGATAGGTTTTGTTCCAATTGAGAGAGTGATTTGCCAATTTATTTATTTTTTTTTTTTAGGAGCAGAGTAGAGTGAAGCACGTCCTTCTACGCAGCGGCCATAACCGGAAGTCCGCATTAATTGCTTTTAATCCTACATCAAGTTTGTTTCTGGTTCAAAATGCATCATAAGTGTTAAATATATCATACCAAACTCAGTACTGTTTACCTGTTGAAATATATATTTTATGGCTAATATACTGAAGTGGTGGCCTAGTTGATAGCGCATCCACCCCACAACTGGGAGGTCGTGGGTTCAAGCCCTGACCGGGTCATACCAAAGTCCATATAAAAATGGTACTTCCCACCTTCTAGCTTGGTGCTCAGCATAATAGACTGGGCGAAGGAAAAAGTTGTGGCGGCGCCTTGCATAGCAGTGGCCCCTCTGATTCTAGATGTGATTAACATTGTAGATAGGAGAAACGTAATTTCATTCTACAGTACATGATTGGCTGTATGGATTGAATGACAATTTGTCGTCTTCTTGTTCTAATATAACCCCATAATTGCAATATGGCACCTGGTGATCAATTTTTGGCACCTGGTCACTATTTACCATGACACCGGTGTCAGATTGTAAATGGACATGTAAAAGGCATTGCTTTGTCTGTCTGTCTCTTAGCAACATTACTCCAAAACTTATGAAGGGATTTTGGTGAAATTTTCTGGAAAGGTGTGTAATGGCATGAGGAACAGATGATTACATTTTTGTGATGATCCGGCTCACCACCTGGATCCAGGATTTTTTAGGAAAAATAAGTATCAGCTTGGTTAAATTTTACTTTGGCTGGTACACCAGAATTTCTGTAGCTAATTTACCTAATACTATTTATTTATTTCAATAAATCTTATAGAAGGAAACTTGAATTAGTATTTTTCATCAATATCAAATACAGAAATGTTGCATTTAGAAAACTGCATTTCTAACAATGTCATTTGGGGGAAATGAACTGCTTGGCGGAGGTCTGTGCTCGCCGAGTGCTTTTCTAGTTGATTCTGTAGAAAGGCGCATGAAGATCGTACTACAGCTTAGTCACCCTCTTGGATAATTTGCTTAGAGTGATTGAAATAGACACATCTGTAGGCAAACCATCAGAAATGTGTTTTAAAAATGGGAATAAGTTTGATGTTGACCCTGCAACTTTGTCCCATTTTTGATTTTGTTTGTTGTTGCTATGCCATGCAAACATGTTTGCTACTACCTTGTAGAATGTTTGCGAACATTTTCTTGCATATATTTTTTGTGATCCAGCTGCCTTAAACTCTTTATCACTGCAGGAATCGGGGGTTGACTGGTATCAGTAGGTAACTTGTTCCAAATAAGACACTGCTGACTGGCCTACTTGGATGGCATCCAGTGCTGTGAGGCAGAGAATACAAGCTGTTTCCATGATAGTGCAACCATGAGTTGAACTCAGCACTTGAATCCACTTTTTGTCCTCTCAAGCTTGAACTAACCAGCTAGAGTGGAAAAATAATGTAGATGTTTTTTTTTTCAAAATATGATCAGTTTTTTCCCCCCGAGATGTTGCTGTGTGTACAGATAAAAAGGTCAGTGTTTTTTTTACATGAACTGGAGGTGAAACACAGGCGTTACTGATCACTTGTTTCTAAATCTGCACATAACAACAAATCATTAAATAGACATGTTTATGTAATTATTAATAACACATACAGTGGTGTGAAAAAGTGTTTGCCCCCTTCCTGAGTTCTCATTTTTGTTGTATGTTTGTCACACTTAAATGTTTCAGATCATCAAACAAATTTAAATATTAGACAAAGATAACACAAATAAACACAAAATGCAGTTTTTAAATGAAGGTGTTTATTATTAAGGGTAAAAAAAAATCCAAACCTACATGGCCCTGTGTGAAAAAGTGATGCCCCCCCCCCCCCCCGTTAAAACATAAATTAACTGTGGTTTATCACACCTTTGGAAAGTTGAGTCCAATTTTCTAGCCATTTCTAAAGCTTTGGGACTCCAGCAAAACCACAGTGAGCGCCATTATCCACAAATGGCAAAAACATGAAACAGTGGTGAACCTTCCCAGGAGTGGCTGGCCAACCAAAACTACTACCCCAAGAGCACAGCGACGACTCATCCAAGAGGTCACAAAAGACCCCACAACAACATCCAAAGAACTGCAGGCCTCACATGCCTCAGTTAAGGTCAGTGTTCATGATTCCACCATAAGAAAGAGACTGGGCAAAAATGGCCTGCATGGCAGAGTTCCAAGACGAAAACCACTGCTGAGCAAAAAGAACAGAAAGCCTCGTCTCAGTTTTGCCAGAAAACATCTTGATGATCCCCAAGACTTTTCGGAAAATACTCTATGGACTGACGAGACAAAAGTTGAACTTTTTGGAAGGTGTGTGTCCCATTACATCCAGCATAAAAGTAACAGCATTTCAGAGAAGGAACATCATACCAACAGTAAAATGTGGTAGTGGTAGTGTGATGGTCTGGGGCTGTTTTGCTGCTTCAGGACCTGGAAGACTTGCTTTGGTAAATGGAACCATGAATTCTGCTGTCTACCAAAAAATCCTGAAGGATAAAGTCCAGCCACATCTGTTCGTGACCTCAAGCTGAAGTGCACTTGGGTTCTGCAGCAGGACAGTGATCCAAAACACTCCAGCAAGTCCACTTCTGAATGGCTTAAGAAAAACAAAAGAAGACTTTGGAGTGGCCTAGTCAAAGTCCTGACCTGAATCCGATTGAGATGCTGTAGCATGACCTTAAAAAGGCGGTTCATGCTCAAACCCTCCGATGTAGCGGAATTACAACAATTCTGCAACGATGAGTGGGCCAAAATTTGTCCACAGCGCTGTAAAGGACTCATTGCCAGTTATCGCAAATGCTTGATTGCTGTTGTTGCTGCCAAGGGTGGCCCAACCAGTTATTAGGTTTAGGGGGCAATTACTTTTTCACACAGGGCCATGTAGGTTTGGATTTTTTTTCCGTTAATCATAAACGCCTTCATTTAAAAACTGCATTTTTTTGTGTGTTTACTTATGTTATCTTTGTCTAATATTTAAATTGTTTAATCTGAAACATTTAAGTGTGACAAACACAAAAAAAAAAAGAAATCAGGAAGGGGGCAAACACTTTTTCACACCACTGTATCTCTTATGCACCATTTTATATCAAAATAACAGCTTTGTCTACAGATAGTGGTTTTCCTGCTCCAGTCTTAAGAGGTCTTAATTTAGATATTTGCCATTACTTTAAAATAAAACATGTCACGCTGTTATTTATTGTCCTGTACTTTGGTCATGATGTTTTTGTTTAATCTATCTTACATAACAAAAAACATGCATTTTAGTAGGGGCGTTGGGGAAAAAAAAAAAATCGATTCACATAAGAATCTAGATTCTGATTTTACACAATCCAGAACTGATTCACAAAAATTAAAAAAAGATTTTTTTGTCGTTACGATTATGATTATGTATTTATTTACAGTGGTGCTGGGGTCTCGTCACGTTTTATCCATGCAAAGCACTTTGCGCAGCATCTAACATTTGAAAAGTGCTATACAAATAAAGTTTGATTGATTGATTGACACGTATTGCTGCTTCATGATACACAATTACACATTGATGCTGCCGACGCATGAGAACCATGCAGAGCAGTTTACTAAAGCTAGCAGGCAGATGAAACAGTCGTAGTAAAGTAAAAATGGAGCAGCAAGAAATTCGGGACAGGTGCATCTGCAGCTCGCAGACTCCCATCAAGTTACACCCAGTTACGTCCCCACATTATGTCACTCCACAAAATGGCTGGCCGTAGCTGACTGTGCATATATGGCTGAGCTAGCACTGGGCTGATCATACACAAATTCAGGTGTCGTAGCTTTGTTAGACGGGCTGACGGTGGCCACACATTTCGAAGTACGAATGTAAAAGAATCTAAAAATGAGATAGACGGTAAAAAAAAAAGTTTATGGTCTAGTCCAGGGGTTCTCAAAGTTTTGATGGGTGAGGGCCAATTTGGGAATCCAAAGTTGAACCGAGGGCCACCAAAGGGACAGAGGCAAAAAAAAAAAAAAAAGACTGAAAATTCAGTTCCATTTGTAATCCTTTTAATTATCAGATTTAATTAGTTTGGGTAAAGTCATATTAACAGTAAGAAATTGGGACTGATGAAAATACAATTTTAGTGTCAACATACCTTTTAACTGCAGTGTGATTTGTGGTGCTGTTTTCGGTTGGCCACGAGTCCTCTGAAGTCTGGCTCCATCTCCGTCATCGCGATGCGAAGGACTGCATGTAGGTGGGCATCTGTCATCCTGGATCTCAGCTTAGATTTGTTGATGGCCATGGTGGAGAAGGTCTTTTCACAGATGTAGGTGCTTCCGAATAAAGACGCCATTCTGACAGCATGTTGACGAAGAGCAGGGAATGTGGATGGGGAAAGTCCTTTGTAGAACTCGATCAGACTCTTGTCACGATATGCAGCTCTGGCCTCGGAGCTTTCCTGTAGGTCGATGAGCTCAAACTGCATGTCTGCAGGCACTGCCTCGGGCACACATGAGAAGGGATTTTGGAAAAGGTTGAAATCACCCTCGTGGTCCCTGAAGTCAGAGAATCGGTGGTCGAACTCGTCTCGAAGCTTTTCGATGAGGCCATGGTTCTTCTCTGAACGCAGGTCACGCAAAACTTCACTCCCGTCCGTGTCTGGGTCATCTACCAGCGCCCTGCAGGCAGGGAAATGAGCGAGATCTCCTTCTCTGAGCTGTCCCTGGAGCAGTTGGAGTTTTCGCTGGAAAGCTTTCACGTTGTCAAAAAGTGTGGAAATGAGTTTTCCATGGCCTTGCAGCTTCAGATTGAGATCGCTCAGACAATTATTCAGGTCGGCGAGGAAGGCTAGGTCACAGAGCCATTTGCTGTCCGTTAACTCAGTCACGTCTTGTCCTTTTGCCTGCATGAACTCGCAAATTTCTTTTCTCAGGTTAAAAAAACGTTTCAGTGTGGCACCTCTGCTCAGCCACCGGACGGCAGTGAAGTAAATGACGTCTCCAAAATCTGCCTCTGACTGCGCCAAAAAGGTTTTAAATTGGGGATGGTTCAGACCTCTGGACTTCAGGTAATTAACTGTCTTCACAACTATGGCCATGACGTGTTTCATTTCTAGCGTCTGAGCAGCGAGGGCTTCTTGGTGAATTATGCAGTGGTAGCTGACTGGTTTCTTACCACCGCTGTTCACCACTTTCTCAGCCAGCAGCGACACTGCACCTGTCCTACTCCCAATCATTGCTGGTGCTCCGTCTGTCGTGACACCGACCAAGGATGCCAGGTTAACATTGTGTGTGTCCAGACTGCGATACACTGCTTCGCAAATATCCACTCCCTTCGTTGTGTCTTTCATACTCTCCATACTCAGTAGCTCCTCGCCGACGTCAAAATTCTCAGTGACAGTTCGGATGAAAATCAACAGTTGGGCAGTGTCGGAAATATCCGTGCTTTCATCCAGTGCGATGGAAAACGCTCCCTTTTCTAGCCCCTCCACACGTATCGCCAGTTGGTCCTTCAAATCATTTGCCAGATCTTCGATTCGTCTTGTGACTGTGTCATTCGACAAACTTACGTCACGGAACTTTGTTTTTTGGTCTGGGCATACACGCTCTGCCACTTTTAGCATACAGTCTCGAACAAATTCTCCGTCACTAAACGGCTTGCCCCGTTTAGCTATTTCATGAGCTACCACATAGCTAGCCTCTGTTACTGCTTCGCTGGTTTTTGAAAATTGCGTGAAGACTGACTGTTGTGCTGTGTAGCCCCTTTTAAGTTGTTCCATCTTTGTGGTGCGATCCTTGCCACTGAATTTTTCATAATTTTTGTGTTTTGTTTCGTAATGGCGCCTGATGTTAAAGTCTTTTCGCACTGCGATTACCTGTCTGCAGATGAGGCATACAACTTTATCTGACCCGTGAGGTTCAACGAAGTAGTCCAAAGTCCATTTTCCCTGAAACTGCCTTTTTTCCTCGCTGACAGTTCTCGGTTTCCTCGAGTGAGCGGTCTCCATCTCTGCCTCTTTCTCTCGCTGATCCATCTTTATTTCCACACTTCGACTTCCACAAGCACTAATATTTATTTCTTATTCTTCTTCCGACTCAAAATGGTGCTCCGAAACCGTTGCCAACCAACACTTCTGCACTGTGCGCTGAACGTTCCATCTCCCATAATACAATTGGACTAGCTGCTGCAATGAAGTGATCGCAAGGTCGACAACACATGTAATTACGGCTTGTGCCTACAGATGGCGCCAAAGACCACTAAACGTAGATGTGTATCGGAATTTTTCCAAAGCAATTAGTTCAGATCATATATTGGTTAAAGGCCTCGGACGGTGACATTTTTTTATTGAACCAATAAACTGATTGTATGAAAATATTCCATTCTGGCCATTCCCGTGATTTAAAATGTGTCACCAGCCTCCATAAATGACGTTATTTGTTAATAGCCCATATTTCACTTAGTGATGCTGCAGTACCGCCATCTCTCGATAGGGGCGTGCAGCAGTGACGTCAGGTCAGGGAGAAACAGGAAATGGCTGCAGGAAATGGATGATCACTGGCCTGCAGAAATGGCTGAACGACAGCAGAGTGATTCGGACAGCGATTATTTTATCGAGTATGACGACCGCAATATGAGTGATGATATTGAAACTGACGAATCTGATGATGAAGTAGTTTTGGGTGGTGCTGATGGGGTTATTCAGCCGTATTTGTTCGAGCCCGAGGGTGCGGAGGAAGACGCGGACGAAACAGCGACCGGAGCAGAACGAGAGGCAAGAACGAGAGGCTCGCCGATTTATATTGGTAAAATATGCTTTGAAATTTTTTTTTTTAGGCGATATGCATGGTCACACACTTAATTATCAAAATAAAACTGCCAATTTTTCCCTCGCTGCCTTACTTGGCGACTTATAAACATTCTCTTTCTGCTCAAAATTTTTTACATGTTTTAAATATTTTCTAATCAAACTTCATAGACCAATTTATATAGCACTCCCACGAGCCATTAGTTTATTATAAGCATCTGATTATACCATTTTTTTTAACAGGTGCACTTGTGAGAAATGCAACATTATGCCAACATCAACTGAATCTCGGTGCTGCCAGGAGGTATTGAAGGTGAAGAAGTGAGGGTTATGTTGCCTGCCTGTGCTGTGAGCCTCATCAGAGAAACATTCCCATCTGATCACAACAAGGGATTTTGCCTACCAAGATTAGATTTGTGATCAATGTTATTTAAATAAATTTTTTTAAAATCATATATTGAGTTTATTAATGTGCATGTCAATTTTATAATTCTAATATTTCAGCATTCATCAAAGTCGGATCTCATATACATTAGAGTAATTTTTCTACCATTTTATGGTGTAAAATTTGTGTGCAATTTTTAAAAGCACATTTCTCTAAAAATCTTAGGCTTATATTTTTTTGTCTTAGCAAAATATGTTGCTTCCCTAACAATTGAAAGCTGAACTTTCATTGCTAATTGGAAATTTATTCTACTTTTACATGTTTGATTTTGAAAATCTAGATACATGTTTCTCAACAGCATCAGCTTTGATGGGACGCTGAAATTTGGCACTCAATGTTGCAGGAACTCTGGCTTGTACAGAGTGCCACTGCTCCAATAAGTGGGTTGGATCAACCAAGGTTTTGTCGAAAAGAGTATTCATCAGATCATCCACATATTCTGAAATAAAATTAATTTAATAAAAATTAGAAATCGAAAGCTCCTTGTAAGTGGTCGTGGAAATTCCAACGATACCGGCTGCATTTAGAACTCTGAGGACCTTGACATATGACGCCCCAGTGAAGGGAATGGCGGATGAAAGCTGTATGTTACCAGCTGGCATGTCCCTGATCATCTGCTGGCTGTGCCAGGATAGATCCTCAACACAATGTGGACAATGTTGTTTGATCACCAACAGAGAGCCTTTAGTGTGACTTGTTACCTCACATGGATGACTGCAATGAGGACAATTGCTGAATAATCAAATTCAAAAAAAAAATCCACAGTATTTGAAGGTTGAGTGACAGTGGATAACATCTGCAAAAACACTAGATCAACATAATTTCATTCCAGAGGTGTCAAATTGGATTACATATATAGAAATATAACTTGAGCAAACAGGCACAACCACCTCCCTATACAGCACTGAATATTTCATATTTGATTAGTATGAATACCCTAAAATTCTAATATTTGATAAGTTGTTAAGGCAATGAAATTCATTGCTTGTAAATAATTTTAGTAAATATTGGCAGTGAATATTTAAAAAAGAAAAATTACCCTGTTTACTTATCTTTCTGACAGCAGATAGAAAGATAAGGTTGATCAGAAAGATCAGGATATCCCAGGTTGGCCTAGGATAGCCGGCCCCGGCCGCTGCTGGAAGGGCTCTCGCGACCGGGCCGGGGGACGGCCGGAAGGCGGCCGCCCCTCCCCGCTCACGGACGCGTGTTCGTGGAGAACCCGGTGCTAAATAACTCGTAAACGACCTGATGCCGGGCGTGACCCGCTCCGGGGACAGTGGCAGGTGGGGAGTTTGACTGGGGCGGTACACCTGTCAAACTGTAACGCAGGTGTCCTAAGGCGAGCTCAGGGAGGACAGAAACCTCCCGTGGAGCAGAAGGGCAAAAGCTCGCTTGATCTTGATTTTCAGTATGAATACAGACCGTGAAAGCGGGGCCTCACGATCCTTCTGATTTTTTGGGTTTTAAGCAGGAGGTGTCAGAAAGTGTCAGAAAGATCGCATCGGTAGATCACCCTTGCTTTTCACGCCACTTCACTGACACTGTCTGAGAGTGGGACTTTGAAGTGAACGGATATATAGTTGGAACAGCCGATTTTTTTTATCAGCAATCTTTTTGCTAATTTCATTTCAAATTGCATCTTAGCACATGTTGGGTGATTTTGCGACATAATTCCAATTTTTTAGCGTTTTCTGAACGAAATTCACCCATGGGGTTCTGATTTTCCCAGGCAGGGGAAGTTCCTAAACACTCACCGCGTGCTCCTCAGCGTGCTCCTCCTCCTACTCAGGTCGCTCCTGACCTGACGTCACACAGTCAGTGGCCATTTTAGCCGCTGATCGCTTGGCAGACAGACAGCTCTCAAGGAAATCATACTTCAATAGCACATTGTCACCTTATGCGACATTTGTTGACACCAAAACATGTGCGGTTCAAATTAGCTCGTCTCACACACAAATTTAAGATATGATTTAGCGATATTGTAATTTCGTCCGGCCGAGGCCTTTTTAAGACGTTAACAGATTGGCCGCGGGCCGCCAGAAATGTTTTCGCGGGCCGCCATTGGCACGGGGGCCGCACTTTGAGAAACATTGGTCTAGTCTTTGGATGACGTTTGTTTGCGTGACCACACGCTATCCAATTGCCCAGCAACCCTAACAGCCACAGTTACGGGTTTTTTTTCTAACATTTTTTGACAGCGATGGAAGCAGTGTTTTTTTCATTGAATAAAAACTAAATCTTGTTATTGACTAAAAGTAGACAAAAACTATTCATAATGAACAGACTAAAATAAAACTAAAAATAAAATCACAATAAATCTGGACTCAAATTAGGTGTCAAAAGTAAAATACATAAATGGTAATTTTAGTTTAATTTCTAGCTTTTATCAGGTTCCGCTGCCGCAAAGGCAGCAAGGACAGCCCAAACCCAGAGATGACTCAGCAGGTTTAATAAAAGATGCAGCACAGGGCTAGATAATCACTGATAGAACATAAATCATGAAAACAAACCGGACAAATGTGGGTGAGGAACACAAGGTGACAGCGAACTGAAAACTGAGTGGAACATATATACACAGAACACTGATGACAAAAGACTGGGATTAATTAAGAGGAGAGGAGATGGCGGGAGTCCGAGACACAATCAGGAGCAGCCGTGAGGACTTAACAAATAACCAGTAATGATGGGCAAAATAAATAGAAAATATTGTCGCAAGGAGTAAACACAAGATGATATAATAAAGTTGATCATGATGCACAGCCTGAACCCAAAACTAAAGGTGAGGGCAAAATAACCAAACAAAACTTAAAAGAGTGGGACATGTTTGCAAACATGTCCCCCATGATACCTTTAATGGATGAAAAAAATAGGTAGTTTTAAAATTAACACTGGATGGAAGTTTATTTTTGTTTTGTTTGTTTTAAATTATTGCATTGATGCTACGTGTCCACTGGTCAGGATTTTTTCGGAAAGGAATCCGGATACCACACAACCTGTGAGGTGCGGAAAAGGGGTGTGATAAACGGAGTCAAGCAATGTGGGAGGAAATACTTGAATAGTCATTATTAACCGTGAGTAGATTGTTTTTAATAGTGCTAGTATATTTGTGCTACAAAAGGCGACTTTATCATCGTCACCGCCGGTTTTGGGTTCACCCAATCCTACACTCGCACAATGCATGTTGAATTTGACTGCCTGGTTCATGAGCTTTCGACAGTATGTGACGGCAACGCCTCTGTTTGTCATCTTTGTCTAATATTTAAATTTGTTTGATGATGTGAAACATTTAAGTGTGACAAACATACAAAAAAAAAGGAGAAATCAGGAAGGGCGCAAACACTTTTTCACACCACTGTAACTGCAGGAAGTCACAGCATGGGGGCTGAAGGGCCGCGGGTTGCTGACCCCTGTTCTAGGCCAGTCAAGTTGTACAGTTTCTCTTTGGCATGTAGTTTTGGGTTTAACTTTTGATATAGTGATTCAAATGTGATGAAACTTCACAATCACAGCAGGATACTTCAGCAAAACACCAAATTTAAAGCAGTTCTGTTTATATTCCAAAGATCACGTGTATGAAATGTCTTATCAGTCATTTTGTCTTGTCTGTGGAACATTTTGTTAGTGTGTGTGGAAGTCAGTATGTGACTCAGAGCAGTTGTGTGATGTAGGGTTTAAGATGCTCATCTGCCACACAGGAGCCCTGGGTTCAAATCTTTCTGGTAACATGTTGTTCTTGGGTGGGTGGGTGGGGGGTCAGAAAACACATGACACTATTGTGACTGGAATATGTTCATTTTATTCTTTTTTTTTTTTTTCCAATTTTGCACAGTAACTTGGCATTTGGAACTTACCATTTGAAGTATTGTACAACCGAGGCTTGAATCTTAGAATATTGGGCCAGTTGGGGACCCACCCAGACATCCTGTGTTTGGACTTTTTACTGGTGTTATCTTTCTCTCTTTTCTCTCCTGCACCCTCTGCCTGAACACTTTCCTTTCCTTGGCTCCTCTTTTCTGTCTCATCTTTCCCTCTCTGAGCCCTGTCTTATTGAGGTTCTCTAGAAACAGGTTAGAAAATACCTTTTGTCACGTTTTGTCTTGCACGATTTTTTTTGGTCATGTTTTTTTTTCCATTGAGAAAGTGAAGGGAAAAAACCCCCCATTCATAATACTGTAGTAATTTATTCACATATAGTTAAATTTTATGATCAGAAGTGGGTACAGTAGCCAGAAATTCTACTCATGTAAAAGCAGTGTGGTTATCTTATGAAATTAATAATTAAAAGTAGACACCCAAAAATGTCTAGTTGAGTAAGAGTACAAAAAGCACCCGCTTAAAATCTTGAATAATGATTTCAGTCTTGAAGGTTTGAGGTTTTTCTTCATTTTCTTAAATTTATCTAAATTTGAAACAATTTTCCTCAAATTTGTAATTTCCTCTTGTAAAATTATGACTTGTACATTTCTATTTTTTTAATAGTTTTTTTTAATAAATTTGAAATGGATTGTGATAAAATTTTGACTTTTTTTTCCACTCATACAATTTAAACTTTTGACCATAATTTTGCAGAGCCAGAACAGAACAATAATTTAGCTCTTGATTTCAAAGAATATAGTTATTAACTAAAATGACCATAGATGCAGTTATATTTCTGTTATAATTTTTCTATATATTTACAGTATTTTTTAGAACTCTCATCACCCAGACAATAGAACAGACCTCCCTTATTTTGAAATCCAAATGTTGGCAGGGTGCAGGATGTTGGATTAAAGTTGCTGGGCCATATTACAACGACTGCATCGGATGATCAGTTGTCACTGATGCAGAACACATTTATGGGCGTGTCCAAGTTCATTTCCTTATCAAAATGGCATAAAAATGAACCTTCTGCCGGCATATGACCCAAAGAATCCGGTCTAATCATTCAGAGGTTTGTTTTGGATAATCCAATCTAAAGCGCCTCTTCCCATCCCTTTAATGCAAAGAGGCACATTATATCTAAAGTGAATTGTCATCATGACGGTTTTAAGACTGGTTTTGCGCTGACCAAAGCCCATGTTTGTGCGCAACAGTAAAGCTGGATTCATGCTGCACCTCTGCTGTCCATGTACATGCAACTGGAAACATCGTGTGACGAAATTTACGTCATCGTCTCCAGTCGGCTAATGTCCAGTGTGCTTGACTGTGGACAAGCGCGTGCAGCCCAAATTTTGTGATCACGCCACCTGCCCACGACCTGAATGTGCTGACAGCGCATGCACAAGACTGAACGTCCCATTCACGAGGTGGCGATATCGACACAGCATACAAAGACAAAATACACAAAGAAAATGAGGAGATGGAAGACGAGAATAAACATACTTTTTGCAATTCTGCTGTAGAATATAGTAACAGCAGCTCCTCTTGCTCTCGGTGACAGTTAAACAATGCCATTGTTGTTGATGTGCATTGCTCTTGCGTTTCTTTGTTGGTGAAAATCCTGGTGTGTCAGTGCATTGGCGCTACCTATAGGGTGGGAGTGAAACTACAAATGATGGTTGTGTGCATGTGTCAACCGCTTGGCCTCTATAGATGAAAAAAGTGAGCATGAACAGCGCCGCATGCGTGCCAGGCTCGTCAAAAGCGCACGTGGACCAAAACGGACTAGAGGGGAAATGCAGCATGAACTAGGCTTAACCTCTTGACTGTTTCTAGCTGCTTTGTAATTAGGATGACATCAATCACAGTTGATGCCCAGTTAGTTATGTTAAAAAGAGCAAACGGTGAAGGATGGGCTGAAAAAAACAGCTGAGTGTGCATGGACGGTTATCCGCGCACTTTTCTGGCAGACTTTCTGCCGTATGCCAGTACACCCGCTATGTGCTCAAGAGGAGATGCCTCATTTCAAGGAGGTGTGGCGGCACATAATCTAGTGCACATTACTGTTGTGAATTCCATGAGAATCCACTTTTGATCAGGAAACAGGTCTGTTGTTAGAAGCGCATTGTTTAATGACATTTCAGTGGTGTGTTTTTTTTTGTAACTTAGATTTTTATTCATTTTTCATCATATATAATGCATTCAGATCACATTCTACATTTAAAAAACAAAGGGGTTAGGGTAGGGAAAAATAAAAAAAAATAAACAAAATAAAAATAAAAAATAAAAAAAAAAAAAAAAATAAAAGGGGGGGGGGGACAAATGTTGGAGCATCAAGTTTTTAGTTTCCATCTCTTAATTCTTCTGGTTTTTTCAGTGTCTTTGGTTATTCTTTCAATTTCTGCCTCGTTGTTGCACTTTGTAGTGTGTCCATTTCCGCCATTTTTTCTCCCATATTCCTTCTTGCATTCTTCGTCGATATGTTAGTTTTTCCATCATACGTATGTCCTCAACAATGTCAGTCCATTGTTCTTGGTCAGGAAGAACTTCTGATCGCCATTTTTTTGTGATAGTTTTTTTACATGCAATCAACAAGATTTTAACTAGATATCTGTCCTCAGCCTGTATAACATTGTCTTTTTTAAGATCACATAGGTACATCAGGTTACAGTTCATTGGTATATTATATCCTAATATCCTCTGTATTGTCACATGCATAGATTTCCAAAATGATGATATTTTGTAGCATTTCCAAAACATATGTGAGTGGTCTGCATTTTGAGCCCCACATCCCCTCCAGCATAGAGATTGGGTATTTGTATATTTTCCTTGAATCTGTGGTGTAATGAAAAAGCGAATCAGGTTTTTCCATCCAAATTCCCTCCATGCCCTTGAATTTGTTGATGTGTGTTGTGTTTTCCATATTTCCTGCCAGCTTTCTTCTGTTATGTTTAAATTGAGCTCTTTCTCCCATTTCTCCTTTATATAGTTACTTGTATGATTGTTTGTCATAAGTTTCTGATATAGTTTTGAAATAATTCTTATTTTATTTCCTGCATATGAGCTTAAAATAAGTTGTATAATCTCGTTCACATCTGTTTGGAGGTTATGCCTAATCTTCTTCATATAGTAATCTCTCATCTGCAGATATCTGAAAAATTCCGATCTTTCTAATTTAAATTTTCTCCTGATATTTACAAAGCTCCCGAGATCTTTTTTTCCGATATTGCCCCATGCTGTGATTCCCTTGTTCACCAGATTTTTGTATCCCCTATCTTGTTTTGCCGGTTCAAACTGACTGTCAAATGCTACCCATTTCAATAGTTTTATGTCTTCCTTTATATTATACTTTTGTACTATTTTATACCACAGTTCTAAAGTAAATTTAGTGATTGGGTCTATTTGTTTGATTTGCTTATATGCATCTTTATCCCCTATTATGCTTTGTACTGGGAGTCCCTCAATTTCCTTTTCCATTTCTTTCCATTTTGCCTCATATCCCTCGTTGCACCAACATATGATATATCTTATTTGTGCTGAGTAGTAATATTCCTTTAGACTCGGTAGGCCCATGCCTCCTTTCTCTTTTGGTAATTGGAGGGTTTTATATTTCACTCTTGGTTTTTTACCTCCCCAAACAAATCTCGATATCATCCTGTCCCACTTTGAGAATTGGGCATCTGGAATCTCTGTTGGTATAGCCTGGAAGAGGTAAAGTAATCTAGGTTGTATGCTGATTTTGACTGTCTCAATTTTTGAATTCAGATCCATATTTAAGATTGACCATCTATCAATATCTTTTTTTATTTCTTGTTCCAACCTATCATAGTTTGCTTTATATATTTTGCTTAGGTCTTTAGGTATGTTCACTCCAAGGTATTTTATTTCTTTTTGCTTCCAGTTTAGTTTGATCTTATCAGTTATCTGGTTTAGAGAGTTATAGTGGAATGTCAGTATTTGTGTTTTTGTTATGTTTATCTTGTATCCTGATAATTTTCCAAAATTTTCTATCAAGTTCATCATTTCCATTATTGATTTATCTGGTTGTTCAAGGTAAACTATAATATCGTCTGCAAATAGCCCAATCTTGTGTTCCGCCCCCTTTATTGTTACACCTTTTAATTTCTTATTTTGTCGTATCGCTTGAGCCAATGGTTCTATGAACAGAGCAAACAAGGTGGGCGATAAGCAGCATCCCTGCCTAGTTGATCTTTGTATATTTACTTTGTCTGTTAAGCTACCGTTTATCTTGATTCTTGCCACAGGTTCTTGATATAGCGTCCTTATGCATTGTACTGATTTTTCGTTAAATCCAAAGCGCTCCAGTACACTATATAGGAATTTCCAGTTAACCCTGTCAAATGCTTTTTCTGCGTCTAAACTCATTATTACTGCGCTTTTCTTTTCTTTATGTATTTGGTTAATTATATGTATTGTTCTCCTGATATTGTCATGTGTTTGGCGTCCCTCTATGAATCCAGTTTGATCATCTTCTATCAATTCCGTCAAGAATGTCTTTATTCGTTTACATATAATTGTTGTGTATATTTTATAATCTACATTTAATAAAGAGATTGGTCTATAGTTTCCGCATTGTTCTTTATCTTTCCCTGGTTTTAAAATAACTGAAATGATTGCTTCGTTCCATGTTGGAGGTATTTTGTTGTTGTTCAGCGTCCAATTAAATGACTTTAGGAGTTGTGGCATGAGTTCTTCTATAAACAGTTTATAAAACTCAGATGGGTATCCATCACTACCTGGTGATTTACCGTTTTTAAGTGACTTAATCACATCTCTGATCTCTTGTGTTGTTATTTCTGCTGTTAGTTTTTCATTTTGTTGATTTCCTATTGATGGCAAGTCCAATGTGTCTAGAAATTTTTTGATATCTTTAGTATTTGTTTCTTCAGGTTGCGAGTATAGTTCTTGGTAGAAATTATGGAAAATTTCTTCGATGTTTTCTGGGTTAACTGTGGTTTTATTTGTGGTGGGGTCTTTAATCTTGTATACATTATTCATTGTTTGTTGTTTTCTTAACCGTTTTGCCAGCAGTTTTGTGGCTTTTGGCCCCGTTTCATAATATTTTTGCTTTAGATATCTATTTTTCCTTTCAATTTCATCCATTTGTGTTTCTTTTATCTTTGTTTTTTCTTCTTTAATTTCTTGATATATTTTTGGATCATTTGTGCTTTGATGTTTACGTTCTAATTCCCTTAGTCTCTCACATCTTTGTTCATACGCTTCCAGTTTAGTCTTATTTGCTTTTCCTGTTTCAACAATTAATTTACCCCTTAACACGGCTTTTAGTGCGTCCCATAGTATTGTTGGGTCCACTTCTTCATTGTCATTCTCTTGGATATATTCGTTTGTTTATTTTTATTCTTTCTTTCATTTTCTCATCATTTAACAGTCCTACGTTAAGTTTCCATGTTGTTTGTCGTTTTCTATTGTTTAAATATATTTCCATGTATATAGGATTATGATCTGATATTTCTGCCCCTCCAATCCAACAATTTCTCACCCTGTGTCTGTCACCTTCATTCATAAGGAAGTAATCTATTCTAGAGTGTACTTTATGGGCTGCTGAATAATGTGTATAGTCTTTTTCGAGTGGGTGTAGCTCCCTCCATATGTCTACCATACCCATTTCTGCCAGTGAGGTTCTTATGAACTTTGTTACATGTTTTTTTGTCTTCTTAACACTTGTTGTGTCAACTTCATAATCCATGACAGCATTTAAGTCTCCTCCACAAATTAGGACTCCTTCACTGTGTGTTGCTATGAGATCAAACAGATGTTGAAAAAAACCCTTGTCACTTTCTGGTGGGGCATAGATGTTCACTAATGTGATCTGCATACCATCTATTCTTCCCTTTATTATTACATACCTGCCTTCTTTATCCTGGATTTCCTGTTCACTTTCAAATTGTATTTTGTTTGAGATTAGTATCATAACCCCCCTTTTTGCTCCTCCCTTAAATGAACTGTAGTAGGAGTTCTTATAGCCAAATCTCTTTAGTTTCACATGTTCTGCCTTGCTCAAATGTGTCTCTTGCATAAATATAATTTCAGCTTTTTCCTTCTTGAATTTTCTTATTATTCTTTCCCTTTTAACAGGTGAGTTCAGACCATTCACGTTTAGTGTCATTATCTTAAGATTTTTACCCATAATCATGTTTTTCCATTTTTTTAACTTGTGCTCCTAGCCCCTTTAACAACAAAAATAACACATATTTATATAAAAACACATTAAAAAAACTCGACCTCCGTACTTTGGGCCTTTCTTCTGCCCACTGGTCCCTGTTGGTGGGTGGGGGGTTTGTCTTCACAGAGTGAAGGGCCCTCCCTAGACTTCTAATTACTATCAAAGTAATAGTCATAAGTCTAGAAATGTCCAACAAATATCACTTAAACCTCTCCTAGCCGTCTGTTTCTCTTTTACCTTGTCTTCTTGGCCTTCATTTCTTCTGTGCCTTTCTTAATCTTTGTTATGATCTAGGCTTTCAGTTGAAAGCCTTGTAGTTTGTCCTGGGCCCGCTGCTCTACGTCTCTCCCCCTTCTTCCGCCGTTCACTCGTCTCCACTCCGGCTGTCGTGGTGCGTTCAGGGCCGCCGCTGCTCCAGCCGTCTCCTTCGGCACGCTCACCTCAAGGCCCCGCTCCATCATATCCCGCGCTGCCTCTTCGGCCGTGTTGTAGGTTCTTGTGCCTTCCTCCCAATGAATCCTCATTTTCGTTAGCGGCGTTTGGAATCTAATTTTTTTCTCTTTCAGCGTTTTTTTAATATTGGCATATTTCTTCCGCTGCTGCACGATTTCTGTCGGGTAGTCATGGTCAAAAAATACCTGTTTGTCGCCGATTCGTATCTTTTTTTTCCATGCTTGCGTCAGGATTCTTTCCTTTATGTCATATTTCACAAAGTTTACCACAACTGACCTGGGTGGAGAGTCTGTCCTCGGGCTCTGCGCCGGTGCTCTGCGCGACCGCCGAATCTGCAGATCCGCCTCTCCGGGCATTTCCAGTTCTTTTTTTAAGAACTGATCCATGAATTTTGTCATCGAGCCGCCCTCAATGCCCCCCGGAACTCCAAAGACGCGCATATTGCTTCGTCGGGATCCGCTCCCCAAGTCGTCCATTCTCTCCCGCATCCTCTGCGCCTGCGCCGCCAGGGTCTGTAGCTGCTCGCCCGCCCCGCTCCTCCAATCCTCCAGCTCCGAAATTCGGGTCTGCGCCTCTGTCACACACGCCCGCTGGGAGCGCAGCTCCTCCATGTTCTCCGCTAATTCACGCTCCACCTCTCCTCGGAGGTCCATGATCTCCTCCCCAATTTCTTTTTTCAGTTCCTCCTTAAGAGCCGCTAAATCCTGTTGTAGCTGTCGCTTGAACTCTCTCAACTCTTCACCCAAACTGGCGATGCCAGCGTTCATGCTGTCGAGTCTGGCGTCCTCCATTTTCACTGCTGTGGACATCTCGTTTTTTTGGGCTTTGCGTACAGCGGTTTTTCCTGCGTTGTTGGAGAGGAATTCTTCAATTTTACCCTGTCTTTGTCCTTGTGCCCGGTTCCTTCGTGTTTTCATCCCTTAGTTTATTGATTCGTTTATGTCGAGTTGGCCATTTACCGATGATTTTTAATCCGGCTAGGGAGAGCTCTTTGTTTAAGTGTTATGTCTCTCCGCCATCTTCCCGGAAGTCTCAGTGGTGTGTTTTGACATTGTGCAGCTCCGGAGCTCAGGAAACGGCATGCGCTGGAATCTTGTAAAAGTCATAATCACCCATCATTTTAAATGATGATCACACACCAGTTTTTTTTAAATTCCATCCTAGGACTGTCATGGTGGAGGAACTTGCCCTGCAGTGACAGTGGATAGCTCAACACCACAATATGTGGTATTATTGCAAATGTTTTTAGGACCCTGTGGTCTCATAATTTAAACAGGGTTCATAACTTATGTGGCAAACGATGGAAGGTGTGAGAAACTCGCTGCACCTCCGCTCTCAACTTGTGTGTGTGTGACAGTTGTGCGGAGCTCCTCTCTTCCTACAGGCATGAACTGCTGATTCTGTTACAAAAAAAATAAAAAAATAAAAAAATCATTTTCATGAAGCAGTGGCGGTAACTCCAGTATTTCAATTCCAGGGTGTGTGGACTGGTTGGAAGCTGCAGTGGCATTCAGCTTATTTAAACAGGACAGCCTCTGTACAGGACCCTGCATGACTCTTTTGTCTCCATGATTTTTGCCGCTGTCCGGATCACGTTCAAACACGCAATGCACTATGCAGTAGTTGTTTTGGTCTTGGAGCTCAGTTGTCAGGACCATCAACACTCCGAGTGCTCAGAAGGAAATAACATGCTTTGTGCCCTTTCAGTGCTCACTCTCACGGCTGTATTTAGCAATTCGTCCAAACGCTTCCGCCACTAGCTGCCTGCTGGAGTCTGTCTGGAGAGAGTGCCTCACATGGTGCTGGCGGCGGCAGCGCCTGGTCTGTCAGCACCTTACTTTGTAACACCTTACTTCCAACACTGGTTATCTATAGGTTATCAACACGTTTTATATACTCTATAAGTTACCAGTATGTTATGTAGTATATGTCCAACTCATTAAATTTTGGTTGTATGCTAGTGTTTTAGAGAAATTTTGATACATCAGCGTAGGGGTGTGCCATATCGTACTGTCCACGATAATACCAGTATAAATTTTGATACCTGTGTAAAAACGAATATCGCAATATTTGGGGTCTGCTGCGTGACGACATCACAACACTGCCAACGGAAGTTATGTGTGACGGCAAAACAAACATGGCACGGGAAGGTGCTGCCCTGTTTGCATCCAGTTGAGTGGAAATATTGAAGTTTCACTTTCTCTTCGACTCCTGCCATGTTAAAAAAACAAAACAGTGCAGCAATGTGGATAGTCGGCCTCAAACAGTGTTCCACTAGAAGTCTGTATTTTCATTCCGTTTTGGCAGCTTCATCTTTATTTTATTCAGCTACCCGAACAGGGGGAAAAAAAAAAACATCTATTCAGTGCGACGAGAGCCAAAAAGCCCCAGCAGAGGTCCGTCCAATCAGTTACAGTGCAGATAAAGTGATTTAGCATAAAACCCAACATCTGTGTGCACTTAAGCTGTAGTGGTTTATATTATTTTCTTGTAATATTTGAAACAGAACAAAAAATATTAACTAAATCTGGGCTGCTGTTTGTAAATGGGGAAAAATAAGAGTTTTTTTTTTTCTTTTTACCTCCACCAAGGGAGGAGGTAATGTTTTCTGTGGCGTTTATTGGTTTGTCTGTTGGTTTGACTGTTACCATCATAACTCAATAAGTTAACAGATTTTGATAAAATTTTCTGGAAAGGTGTGTAATGGAACGGGGAACAGATAATTAGATTTTGGTGATGATCTGAGAGTGTATATCTCCACCAAGGGCTTTGTTTGTATACAGTATGTGCCAGCAGGATTATAAAAAAACTACTGGATTTGGATGAAATTTTCACCCGAGGTGGTTCTTGGACTAGAGATGAACCCATTACATTTTGGCGAATGCATACCTCAGCCAAGGCTCTTATCTTCTAACAGTGTGTTAGTAACAATACTCCAAAACTAATGGACAGACTTTGATGCAATTTTCACCACAAGTGGCTCTAGGCCTACACACAAACCCATTACATTTTGGAAGTGATCCATGAGAGACGGAAGGAGCCTTGGTGGAGGTATGCACTCTGAGTGCTTTTCTAGTTTCTGAATATGTTGAAGGTAAATAATGCTGGCCTGTGAAACTGTCCTTTTTGCATGAATTAAAAAAAAAAACAACTATTCTGCAATATCGTGGAAAAGCTGACAGCTGAGCTGCTCCTGTTATGCTGGTTATAACTGCAGTAAATGGGTGAATTACATGAAGAACTTACTCTTTTTCATGTTCTCTATTATTGTCACCATAATATCAGCCTTCATTCTGAATATTAGTGCATCTCGGTAAATTAGAATATCATGATTTATAATTTAATTAAAAAAGATAACTATAATCATCCAAAATAAATTTAAAACAGCTTAAATATTTCACTGTATGTGTAGTGAAGGCTCACATTCCTGCACTGATAGGGTTTTTTTTTGTTTGGTTTTTTTTTTGGGGGGGGGGGGACTGGAAGAAGTTCTTTAATTTTCATCTGAAGCCTAATTAAACTTTTAAACTTCTAGACCTAACAAGGTTTCAAACAGGATGGACTAGCTTGTTATTTTCTTTTTTTTTTTTTTTTACTTTAATGGAGTTGAATATTAGTCTAGTTTGTTTTTAACATGCAGTTACAACAGCCTTTATGGAGCAGCAGAGCTGCTATTTTGAGTTTTTACACTTTTAACATTTAAATTGTGTTGCTACAAACACTTCTGATTAAGCTGTAAAGTTCAAGTTTCCAGCTCATGTTTGATGGGTCATTATTTTATTTAGCTATGGGAACTTTTTATAATAGGCTACATTCTATTAAGGCAGAGACTGACAACAAAGTGATATTTACAGGTGTGTATGCTTCAACAGTTGAGGTAAAACATGACCTAGAGCCCCGAACAGGAGCTGTGCCAGCAGGAAGCTGCTGAGCTGGCAGACATGACAGAAATAATCGCAGTTAGTCGACTAATCGAAAAAATAGTAGTTAGATTAGTCGACTATCAAAATAATTGTTAGTTGCAGCCCTAATTAACAACAAAAATGTTAATTTTTTTAGTCACATCCAAGAAGAGCTGTTGGGAGTGAAATCCCTCCAAATAGCCGAGCTTTTGAGCTTTTGCTGTTGGCCTCCTCTGCGATATCTCTAGCACTGCTGTTGATTCACTGCTTTGTAAACACAGGACATAAAATGGAATTGAATACATTGGCCCAGTGAATATGCAATCCTTTTTTTTTTTTAAGCCAAGTTATCCTAATATCTGATAAGGGTATCCCTGAGGTAAATATGCCACAGTTTTCAAAATGTATCTCAACAATATATCTCTGATGGTGAGAATATTTTGATGATATGCTGAAAAGGTGACTGATGCCTGAAAGTTGCATCATATTCAGGCTTTGATGATTACCTCTGCCATGGAGGTAATGTGATCGGGGCAATTTGTCTCTGTCTAGTTTGTTTTTTAGCAGGATGACGCAAAAACTGCTGTACGGATTTTGATGAAAGGATGAACTTAATTAAATTTTGGTGATGATCTGAGAGTGCATACCTCCATCAAGGACCTTGTTTTTATTTGTGCCAGCAGGATTACACAAAAACTGCTTTACGGATTTGCATGAAATTTTCACCAGAGGTGGTTCTTGGGCTAGAGAGGAACCCTTTACATTTTCGTGATGATCCGAGAATGCATACCTCTGCCAAGGCTCTTTTCTTCTCACAATGTGTTAGCAAGAATACTCCAAAATTACTGGATAGACTTTGATGCAACTTTGACCAGAACTGGCTCGTGGCCTACTCATGAACCCATTGTATTTTGGAGGTGGTCCATGAGGGGTCAGAAGGAGCCTTGGCAGAGGTATGCACTCTCTGAGTGCTTTCCGAGTTAGTTATGTTTTTATTACTTATTCACTGTCACTGGCATTAGAATGTCTTTCAGCTGCTTGACAGATTAATTCATGAAATCCATGCAATGAACAAAAAGAAAAAGTCATTTTTGTCCAACAGTCACTTGTAAGGTACAGGAACTTGAGCGCTACTACTGAAATAGCATTGTGAACCACATACAAATGAAGTATTAGTTGCTCAAAGATGCTATGAAGAACAAAAGTTGATTCTGTCATTTGTGTAGGAAGGAATTATTCATCCTCTGAGCTGCAGCAACTGAGTGATTCAGCCAGAGTGCATCGTAAATACATAAAATAACAGTCAATCCAATTACTGAGGCTGAGGCCCAGTGTTTTATTACTTGCACTGGATGCTCCAAAGCTGACCCCATGTTCAGACTCAGCTGAAGTGCACTTGTTAGACATAAACATAATGAATCCAAAAATCTGCCTTATTTTGCTTGTTTAACTCTTCATAGGTACTTGTAATTAACATTACTCTGGTCGATGTAAAACTTGGGTAAGAAGAGTAACTTTGTTTTTACAAAAACACCTGGAGAAAATATGAAATTATTAATGATTGTACAAAAATCCTGGACAAAGCTGGGTTCACACTATAACGTTTGGACCGACTTTTACTGATGTTTTGAAAAATCAGAGAAATCAGTCCAAATGTTGGTGAAATTACGTTCGTGAGCACACACCAACTTTTACAAACTTTCTTGAACTTTTGCTAGCATTTCCCAGCGTTCCATTCAGCGTTGTCAAACATTTGTCAACTTAGGCTAGTGTATGTGTAGCAGTTGCCAACTTCGATTTACAAGTAAACGAATACTCAGCGCAGGTCAGCTGACATCAGCATCAGGCTACGCTCATATACAGATGTGGACAAAATTGTTGGTACCCCTCTGTTAATAAAAGAAAGACCCATAAAAGAAAAAACCACAATGGTCACAGAAATAACTTGAATCTGACAAAAGTGGTAATAAATAAAAATTCTATGAAAATTAACCAATGAAAATCAGACAATGCTTTTGAATTGTGGTTCAACAGAATTATTTTAAAAAGCAAACTCAGGAAACAGGCCTGGACAAAAATGATGGTACCCTTAACTTAATATTTTGTTCTGCAATCAAAACGATTTCTGTAACTGTCAATGAGACTTCTGCACCTCTCAGCAGGTATTTTGGCCCACTCCTCATGAGCAAACTGCTCCAGGTGTCTCAGGTTTGAAGGGTGCCTTCTCCAGACGGCATGTTTCAGCTCCTTCCACAGATGTTCAATAGGATTTAGATCAGGGCTCATAGAAGGCCACTTTAGAATAGTCCAATGTTTCGCCCTTAGCCATTCTTGGGTGTTTTTAGCTGTGTGTTTTGGGTCATTATCCTGTTGCAAGTAGGGGTGGGTTCAAAAGATCAGTATATCGATATGTATCGATACATGTTTGACTGAGCCGATATCGATCCACAAAATCCGCGGATCGATCTTTTAATATTAATATGTTTTAATATAATATTTTTACGTTTGTGAACGTCTGCTGAGTATAATCGGGTCGAAACCGGGTCAGTCAGCCAGGAACAACGGCCGAGAACCAAAAACAACTGACGCGCTAACGGAGCTAGCAAGCTAACGGATATGCTAGTTCTTCTTCTGTGGTGTTAAAACGGTTCTCATCCTGCAAGAGTTTCCTGCCGCGCGTGGTCTTTCGTGTTTACACGAGCGGCGATATTAGCGTGCGTCTCTTAATTTAGCAACAAAAGTCACCGTAAAGATTGTCCTCAACAGCTTCTGAATATTTTTCATAAATAAAACTTCTGTGTTCCCTGCGGCGCGTGCACACGTCTTTTGTGTTTACATGACGCGGAGTTAATAACGTGCGTCTCTTAATTTAGCAGCAAAAGTCACCGTAAAGACTGTCCTCAACAGCTTCTGAATATTTTTCATAAAGCGGGGATAAACGGACTTTTACTCCGTGCAGCGCTGTGTTGGAACATCAAGTTGACGACTGATAAAGGGAAAATGCGGAGACTGAAACCCGTGAAGCAGAGACTTGGAGCTGCTGAGACTGTAAGTATAATATTTGTTTGTTTTAACGTTTATGTCGTCAATTAATTATCTGGCATGATGGTGGTTTCTTTTACAAACTATGGACACAGAGAGAACTGCTGGTTAAGCGCTGTGAATAAATGCAGAATTAAGGTATATTTTATGAGATTATGGACTTCTGCCACTTAAGCGATGTGAAGAGAATAAATCACAATAAAATTAATAAAGGCTGCAGTACAACAAGCTATTTTTACTCAGTAGAACTAAATTGAAATGAACAAACCTTCTCAGGAAATGAACTGAAACCCTTTTCCAACATTGAAAGTTAATTTGTAGTTAAAATATTAAAAAAAAAATCTAAATTGTTAAACCCTACTGTGGTGTGGCGATCTAAAAATATGAATGTTAATTTTACTGTGAAATCTATTCTTTTTATCTGCCTTCAGATGTGTGAAGACTGGAAGCTTCATTCTCAATGAGACCTTCTGAAGGTCAGAGGTCGTCAGTGGAGGAGCATCCCTGCTTCATGTGGATTTCAGCACAGAAGAAGACCTTCAAGATTCAAGGAGGTGCTGCCATCATTTTCTCCACACTAACATGCATTCAATGCAATTTAGTTGTTGGAATGACAAATTCTTTTATTTCTTTTTTTAAAGTTCTCAGCAAGAACACAATATTGGTCTTTTTTTTTTTTTTTTTTTTTACAATTTTACTGAGCATTTAATTCTAAATAAATCACTGTTTAACAAGAAATTTTTGGCAATCCTGTACTTTTCTTGTGGTGTTACATAGAATAGCATCACTGTAAACTATGGAAAAAGCAGCTGCTTTAAAATCTGTACTTCCTCACACAACTTTGAGTGCAAAAAAACTCTAAAAGTGCCATAACTTTTTGGAAAAGCTCCCACAAATCCAGGCTTTTTGGGCCACAACAATCACAAAGACAGCTGACAAAATCCTGGAGGGACTGAAATACAATGAGATTATGAATGCATGGTTCATGCATTGAATTTGTTTACTTACTCTGGGTGGTGAACTTGACACGACACACCCTTTGCACTAAAGAAAGCACCTGTGAGCACTTTATGAAATGATAAGTTAAATGATAAAAAGTGCATTATTGTAACTGATTTTGGGTCAGTTCTATATGTGATAATTTATGAATTAACAAAGTTAGAAGATTCTTGGTACAATTTGCAGCATTAGGTCTCGGAAGATTTTTGTTTCATGGGAAGTAAAATGGCTATTAAAAATGGTAATTCCCCAGATCGAATCGGGATTGAATCCGAATCGAATCGAATCGATTCAGAATTTCAAGAATCGGAATCGAATCGATTCTGGAAATTAGGGATCGTTCCCAGCCCTAGTTGCAAGACCCGTGACCTGTGACTTGAGACCAAGCTGTCTGACACTGGGCAGCACAGTTCTCTCTAGAACACCTTGATAGTCTTGAGATTTCATTGTACCCTGCACAGATTCAAGACACCCTGTGCCAGATGCAGCAAAGCAGCCCCAGAACATAACAGAACCTCCTCCATGTTTCACTGTAGGAACAGTGTTCTTTTCTTGGTATGCTTCATTTTTGCATCTGTGAACATAGCGCTGATGTGCCTTGCCAAAAAGTTGTCAACATGCAGTTTGGCAAATTCCAGTCTGGCTTTTTTATGATTTGTTTTCAGCAGTGGTGTCCTCCTTGGTTTATTTATTTATTTAGCGAATGCAAAGTCCTTAAGCCAAGCAGTTGCCTCCTGGTTTGCTGTATGGAGGGTGTGTAATCCTCCTTCCAGTCTTTGGAGCGGGCAAGCCTCTATGATGTGTTCCATTGTTTGCTCCTCTCCACATGCACACAGTGGGCTAGGGCTACTGCCCCATCTGTAAAGGCTGGCCAAGCAGGGGCCATGTCCAGTCCTGAAGCGATTGAGTGTAGACCACTGTCTCCTTGGGAGGTTGGTGCCCGGGACCTGTTGGTTGGGGTTTATCACCAGCTGTTTGTTTGGGACCTCCTTGGTCTCCCATTCCTCTTGCCAAGCTGTCTGGATGGTAAAGTCAGCTGGGGGAGGGTTTTTCCAAATCGGCCGTCTGGATGAAAGTCGGGCAGTGGGTGGAGTGTAGATATCTGCATGGATTGGTAAGTGAGGAGAATCTTTAACTTTTTGGAGCATCCTTTGAGTTAATGCTGCTCGCCGGATGTGTGGAGGGGCTATGTTTGACAGTACAGAGAGCCAGGGGAGTGGTGTTGAGCGGATTGTTCCAGTTATAGTTCTCATGGTTGTGTTGAGCTGGGTGTCTACATGGTGTGTGTAAGATGACCTGGACCAGACAGGGGCACAATATTCTGCTACAGAGTATGAAAGGGCCAGTGCTGAGGTGCGCAGGGTGGAGACTGCCGCCCCCCATTTTGCACCAGCGAGCTTGCAGAGCAGGTTGTTTCGTACCTTCACCTTAGCAGCCGTCCCCTTTAGATGTTCCTTGAAGGATAAGGTCCTATCAAGGGTCACTCCAAGATAAGTTGGATTTGGGGCATGCTTAAGCTTGAGTCCGCTCAGGTGGATGTTTAGTTCTCTGGCAGCTTTTGCATTGTGGAGATGGAATACACTGGAGACGGTTTTTGCTGGGCTTGGTTTTAGGCGCCAGATTTTGCAGAACTGGTCCAGTTTGGCAAGATCTTCCGTGAGCACCCGTTCCAGTGGTTCAAAGTCTGGTGCTTGGAATGCCAAACAGATGTCGTCTGCATAGGTGAATTTGCGGGATTTTGTAGTAGGCAGGTCGTTTATGTAGAGGTTGAACAGAGTTGGAGCTAGAACTGAGCCTTGTGGGAGTCCGTTTTTCTGCATTCTCCATGCACTTGTCTTCTGACTGAGGTGGACTCTGAACCTTCGGTTGGTCAGCAGGGTTTTTATAATTGCTGTTGCCCAAGCAGGGATTGCCTTTATAAGTTTTCAGGAGGAGGCCTTTGTGCCAGACCGTATCATAGGCGGCTGTAAGGTCGAGAAACACAGCCCCTGTCTTCAGTCTGCTCTCGAAGCCATTTTCGATGAAGGTGGTTAGGGCCAGTACTTGTTCTACTGTACTGCGGTCCTTGCGGAAACCTGCTTGATCCACACTTAGAATATCCTCTACCTCTGGGGAAATGCGTTGCAGAATTAGGCGCTCCATGATTTTGTAAGGAACGCTGAGTATGAAGTCCACTTTGGCACAAACAACGACGGATGGTGCAATCTTGACACTGATGTACCTTGACCTTGGAGTTAACCATGAATGTGTTTAGAGGTTGTTCTGGGCTCTTTTGTTACCATTCGTATTGTCCGTCTCTTCCATTTTTTCCTCCTGTGGCCAGGGAGGTTGGCTACAGTCCCGTGGATCTTAAATTTCTGAATAATATGTGCAACTGCACGGGGGCGCAGTGGTTTAGCACTGTGGCAGCACAGTTTTACCCTCGGCCGGGGGATCGCGGGGATCATGAGATCGTGGGTTCGATTCCAGCCCCCGACCAACAGTGAGCTGTGTGGAGTTTACATGTTCTCCCCGTGTTGTGTGGGTTTACTCCGGGATTTCTCCGGTTTCCTCCCGCATACCAAAAACATGTAGGTTTAGGGCGCTCGCGCACGCAGCGACCGGCAGCCGGTGGCTTGTCACCAGACTGCAAACCAAGTCTACCTACGGGTGCAAATAAGTAACAAAAAAAACAACAAAAAAAACCCTGTAGTCACAGGAACATCAAGCTGCTTGGAGATGGTAGCCTTTACCTTTAACATGCTTGTCTATAATTTTCTTTCTAATTTCCTGAGACAACTCTCTCCTTTGCTTCCTCTGGTCCATGTTTAGTGTGGTACATACCATGTCACCAAACACCACAGTGACTACTTGTCACCTTTTAAATAGGCCGACTGACTGATTACAAGTTTGTAGACACCTGTGATGTTAATTAAAGGACACATCTTGGTTGAACATGTCCCTATGGTCGCATTATTTTCAATCTTTTCTAGGTGTACCATCATTTTGTCCAGGCCTGTTTCATGAGTTTGTTTTTTAAAATAATTCTGTTGAACCACAATTCAAAAGCATTGTCTGATTTTCATTGGTTAATTTTCATAGAATTTTTATTTATTACCACTTTTTTCAGATTCAAGTTATTTCTGTGACCATTGTGGGTTTTTCTTTCATTAACAGAGGGGTACCAACAATTTTGTCCATGTGTATGTGTGCACGCACGCACGCACGCACGCACGCACGCACGCACACACACACACACGTCCATGCCCGTAGAAAGCAAGTATTTCTGCATGGCCATTGCTGAAAGTTATTGTATATGTATTATTATGTAAAGTTATATATAAAGTTATAGTGTGTGTGTGTGTGTGTGTGTGTGTGTGTGTGTGTGTATGAAGTTATATATAGTGTGTATTATATACTGCTCAAAAAATTAAAAGAACACTTTGAAAACACTGATATGGACTGGATAATGTGTTAAGAATGAAAAGATGCCACGTCTTTTGATGGAAATGAAAACACTCCCAAACTTAAAGTGAAGAAATTGTGGCAGGCTAGTCCAGCTTACTCAGATTAAAAAGTGTTCCTTTAATTTTTTTGAGCAGTGTATATAAAGTTATTGTATATAAAGTTATAAATGGTGTGTGTGTGTGTGTGTGTGTGTGTGTGTGTGTGTGTGTGTGTGTGTGTGTGTGTGTGTGTACTAGTACATACCCGTCCATGCCCGTAGAAACCAAGTATAAGCAAGTATTTCTGCATGGCCATTGCTGAAAGGTCTCCTTCTGTCTCAGACGGCTGTGTTGCTCACAGTCATGCCTGCGGCTTACTGCTCGAACCGGAGGTGTTTGATCTTTATGGCATCTTTTCTGACGTGCAGCAGTTCTCCTCATTCTATTGCTCTCCATCTGGTGGGTCTTCGTTCAGACCACTGGTTGAGGGAGATAGGTGTGTCATGATTCCAGTTCATGGACAGGATGACGAAAATCGATTTGAGCAAAAAGTGGCTTTAAGTCGCTTTCGACCCTGTTCAGGAAGGCTCTTGCATGCCCGTAGAAACCAAGAAACCGGAGCACCCGGAGCAAATCAGTGCTTTGCTTGGCATTTTGCACATATGTAGTGTAGACTGGTATTCTTCAAGGTTACACATTTTTACCGTGTCAGCACCTTTTTAAAAAACACATTGCTCAGAAAGCGACGCTTTTGCTTAGTTTCTTCATCTTGAGCAAGAGTACGAAGACTGCTTGATTTGTCAACTGTGCTTGCGGCAACGTCGAATTGGCCGTGGCTGAAGAAATCTGTTGTGCAGAAAACACCCAATACGCTGTAAAGACTGGCCCTGTGACTTACTCACCTTGGCAATTTTGAGCCATATGACATCATAAAGACACATTTGTCTATATGACGGCATCACGAGTCATGTTGCCTGATATCATAGGACATCATGCAGACATTCTAGGGCATCCTATGATGTGCTATGTCTATGACGTCATGTAGGCATCATATCTTTATGACAGCATTGCGAGTCCTATGATGCCTGAGATCATAGGATCATCATAGGACATCAGGCAAACATCATAGGCTGTCCTATGATGTCCTATGATCATGACAGATTTCTTGTATTTATAGTGAACTTGCTCTATTAAAAGAAATCTGTGGGCAGCGCGGTGGCGGAGTGGTTAGCACTGCGGCAGCACAGCAACTCACCCTTGGCCGGGGGATCCTGGGTTTGATCCCAGCCCCCGACCAACAGTGATCTGTGTGGAGTTTGCATGTTCTCCCCGTGTCTGTGTGGGTTTACTCCGGGATTTCTCTGGTTTCCTCCCACATGCCAAAAACGTGCAAGTTAGGTTAATTGGCATCAAACTGGGGATTCTAAATTGTCCTTAGGTATGACTGTGAGAGTGAATGGTTGTCTGTCTCTCTGTGTTGGCCCTGCAATGGACTGGCGATCTGTCCAGGGTGTATGTACCCTGCCCCTCACCCAAAGATGCTGGGATAGGCCCCAGCCCCCCCGCGTTCAAAAAGGATTAAGCGGAAGAAGATATATGGATGGATGGATGGTGTCTGTCACGTTTATAGGACATCATAGGACGGCCTATGATCTCTGCCTGATAATCATCGGACGTCCTATGAACTCAGGCATCATAGGACTTGCGATGCCGTCACAAAGATATGATGTCTATATGATGGCACATAGACAAATGTGTCTTTATGATGTCATATAGACCATCACTTAACGATGCTCAAAACTGGCAAATTGAATAAGTCACAGGGCCAGTCTTAACAGTGCGTTGTTTTCTGCACAACAGATTTTTTCAGCCATGGCCAATTCTGTGTTGCCGTGAGCAGAGTTGCCAGATCAAGCAGTCTTCGTATTGTTGCTCAAGATGAAGAAACTAAGCAAAAGCATTGCTTTCTGAGCAATGTCGTTTTTAAAGAGGTGCTGACATGGTAAAAATGTGAAACCTTGAAGAATGCCAGTCTACACTACAAATGTGTAAAATTCCGGTTTCTTGGTTTCTACGGGCATGCACGGGCCTTCCTGAACCGGGTCAAAAGCCACTTTATGCTCAGATCTATTTTCATGATCCTGCCCATGAACTGGAATTACGACGCACCTATCCCTCAATCAGTGGTCTGAACGAAGAAGAAGAAGACCCAACAGATGGAGAGCAATAGAATGAGAACTGCTGCACGTCAGAAAAGATGCCGTGAAGATGGAACACCTCAGGTTACAGCAGTACGCCGCAGGCATGATTGTGAACAACACAGCTGTCTGAGACAGGAGGAGACCCTTCAGCAACGGGCATGCAGAAATACCACAATCTTAGGGCATCATAGGACAGCCTATGATGTCTGCCTGATGTCCTATGATGATCCTATGATCTCAGGCATCATAGGACTCACGATGCCGTCATCGAGATGTCTATATGTCAGACATAGCTCATCATAGGACGCCCTATGATGTCTGCATGCTGTTCTATGATGATCCTATGATATCAGGCAACATAGGACTCACGATGCCGTCATATAGACAAATGTGTCTCTATCATATAGACCATCACTCACGATGCCTAATGTGTCTTTATGATGTCATATGGCTCAAAATTGGCAAGGTGAATAAGTCACAGGGCCAGTCTTGACAGCGTGTTGGTGTTTAAGCACAACAGATTTCTTCAGCCTTGGCCAATTCTACATTGCCGCGAGCACAGTTGGCAGATCAAGCAGTCTTCGTATTCTTGCTCAAGATGAAGAAACTAAGCAAAAGCGTCGCTTTCTGAGCAATGTGTGTAACCTTGTAGAATGCCAGTCTACACTACAAATGTGTAAAATGCCAAGCAAAGCACTGATTTTCTCCGGGTGCTCCGGTTTCTTGGTTTCTGCGGGCGTGCATGGGCCTTCCTGAACAGGGTCGAAAGCCACTTTTTGCTCAGATCTATTTTCATGATCCTGTCCATGAACTGGAATTATGACGCACCTATCCCTCAACCAGTGGTCTGAACGAAGAACAAGAAGACGACCCACCAGATTGAGAGCAATAGAATGAGAACTATATACACTACCATTCAAAAGTTTGGGGTCACCCAGACAATTATTTCGTGTTTTCCATGAAAAGTCACACTTATTTACCACCATGAGTTGTAAAATGAATAGAAAATATAGTCAAGACATTGACAAGGTTAGAAATAAGGATTTGTATTTGAAATAATAATTTTTTCCTTCAAACTTGGCTTTCGTCAAAGAATCCTCCATTTGCAGCAATTACAGCATTGCAGACCTAACATGATTGCACAAGGGTTTTCTAATCATCCATTAGCCTTCTGACGCAATGAGCAAACACATTGTACCATAAGAACACCGGAGTGATAGTTGCTGGAAATGGGCCTCTATACACCTATTTAGATATTGCACCAAAAACCAGACATTTGCAGCTATAATAGTCATTTACCACATTAGTAATGTTCCAAGGTTCCAAGGTTGACATAGCCAGGAGCGGCACTGGGGTTAAGCTCCCAGTGCTCATAAAATGCTCCTTATGGCGTGCGTCTCGAAAAGCCTCTGACAACTAAGTCCAACTCCTAGCCTGCCCGTGTGGTTTAGTCTCTAAGCCCGGCGGAACTGCTTTTACTAATAGGAGAAGGGGCGAGGGCGGATCTCTGGCGCCTTAAAACCAGATGCTTCGGGTAGATGGTGGCTCGTCAACCTGGGAAGGTAGCCCATCTAGGGGAAGGTAAACCCTGATTTCAAACCTCTGCTGCCTTGCGGCATACCCGGTCACGGGAAAGGCTTCGGGAGTCAACTCTGAGGAAAAATCCGGAGTCGGAGCCCCTAAGGCAGTTCTATGTTGTGCTCAACATCGTTCTGGCAGCTCCTGCAACGGCGCTGGTGCCAAACTGTAGCAGCCCTGCTGTTCCTTTGGATTCATCAGTGACGTGGAGAGGGGGGACATGCTGCATGGGCAACATCTTGTCCTCCATATCTTCCTGCCCTGGCTTGAATCCTACCAACGCCCAACGCTGGAAGGTAGAACACCAGATCACTGGAGAGGACACTCCAGCTTCGCCTTTGGCGTAGACAAAACACGGGGAATGACAGTTACCGGTTATAAGCCACTGCTCAATTGGCGTAGAGCGTGGCGCCAGGGGTTGTTCCCGACAGTGGGAGGGATCATCAGATCTCACTGGACAGCTACCGCCCGCCTCAAGCTGGGCAGCCCCCAGCCAATAAGGTGTTGTCCCGCCACAGCTTGCTTTCCTCATTGGGTGCATGGGGATGAGGAGAAGTCCAAACAGCAGGCTGAGAACCTTCGCACCAGGCAAGACAATAAAACAAAAGAGACCAACTCTAAAACTGGGAACTTGGAACGTCCGCACTATGATGACAGGACTCGCTGCTAACCTCAAGGACATCAACGACACCAGGAAGACTGCCATCATCAATAATGAGCTGAAGAGACTGGGAGTGGATATCGCCACTCTCCAGGAAACACGGTTAGCTGATGCAGGCACACTGAGAGAGAAGGACTACACGTTCTACTGGCAGGGAAAGGGCAGTGACGAACACAGGGAACATGGAGTGGGCTTTGCAGTGAAGAACACTTTGCTGAAGATGGTGGAACCGGGCAGCACTGACTCTGCACGACTCCTCACCCTCCGCCTGAACACCACTGAAGGCCCAGTCACCATCGTCAGTGTGTATGCCCCAACACAGACAGCCACACCAGAGGCAAAAGATGAGTTCTACGAGAATCTCGCAACAACTGTCAGGATCATCCCCAACTCTGAACAACTCATTCTCCTTGGAGACTTCAATGCCAGAGTGGGTGCTGACCACGACTCCTGGCCCTCCTGTCTTGGACCTTTTGGCGTGGGCAGAATGAACGACAACGGACAGCGGCTGCTCGAGTTCTGCACATATCACGATCTGTGCATCACAAACTCGTTCTTCAAGACCAAGCCCCAACACAAGGTTTCCTGGCAACATCCGCGCTCAAAGCACTGGCACCAGCTAGACTTGATCCTGACCAGGCGCACCTCACTGAAGAACGTCCTAATCACCCGTTCGTTCCAGAGTGCAGATTGCGACACAGACCATTCATTGGTGTGTTGCAAGGTCAAGCTGCAGCTGAAGAAATTCCATCGTGCTAGACAACCTGGAAAGGCACGGATTGACACCAGCAAGATGGCCCAACCAGAACTTGTTGAGCAGTTTGCCTCCACCTTTGAGAAGGAACTTGGTGTACCACAAGGAGGAGAATCTGCAAAGCAGAAGTGGGAAGAGCTGCGAAACACCATCTACCGCACAGCCTTGGCTACCTTTGGGAGGAAGACCTCGAAGTCACAGGACTGGTTTGATGCCAAGTTGACCGAGATGACCCCCGTCATTGAAGCCAAGCGCTCAGCACTTGCTGAGTACAAGAAGTACCCAAACGAGAAGAATCTCCAGATTCTCAGGGCTGCGAGAAGCAAAGTTCAGCAGACTGCTCGGCGCTGTGCCAACGAGTACTGGACTCAGCTCAGCCAAGACATTCAAACCGCTGCCATAACAGGGAACATCCGTGGTATGTACGATGGCATCAAGAAAGCACTTGGTCCGGCTCAGAGCAAGACGGCCCCCCTCAAATCTTCCACTGGGGAGATGATCACAGAGAAGAACAAGCAGATGGAGAGATGGGTGGAACACTACTCCGACCTCTACTCTAGACAGAACACCGTGACACCGTCAGCCCTTGATGCCATCGACTGCCTGCCATCCATGGACGAACTTGACGCCGAGCCAACCATCGACGAACTCAGTAAGGCCATTGATAGCTTGGCCGCTGGCAAGGCACCCGGCAACGACGGCATACCCCCTGACCTGATCAAGCACTGCAAGACCGCCCTACTGCTGCCATTGCATGACGTCCTCTGCCAGTGCTGGAAGGAAGGTGCCATACCACAGGACATGAGGGACGCCAAGATCATCACCCTCTACAAAAACAAAGGGGAGAGAAGCGACTGCAACAACTACAGGGGCATTTCCCTCCTCAGCGTTGTTGGCAAAGTCTACGCACGAGTTGTTCTCGTTCGTCTACAGAAGCTTGCCGAACGTGTCTACCCCGAGTCTCAGTGTAGCTTCCGCGCTGAGCGATCGACGGTAGACATGATATTCTCCATCCGCCAACTCCAGGAGAAATACAGAGAACAGAACATGCCTCTGTACGTCGCCTTCATCGACCTCACCAAAGCGTTCGATCTGGTCAGCAAAGAGGGCCTTTTCAAGATCCTGCCAAAGATAGGATGCCCACCAAAGTTGCAAAGCCTCATCGAATCGTTTCACACCAACATGCAGGGGATAGTGCAGCACGATGGCAACGTCTCAGAGCCATTCAACATACGCAGCGGAGTGAAACAGGGCTGTGTACTTGCGCCAACCCTCTTTGGGATTTTCTTTGCTATGCTCCTGAGGCATGCCTTCAGCACAGCAACAGAGGGAATCTACCTGCACACAAGATCTGACGGCAGGCTTTTCAACCTCGCCCGCCTGAAAGCCAGAACCAAAGTACGCGAGGCTCTAATCAGAGACATGCTGTTCGCAGACGATGCTGCAGTCGCAACCCACACACAGCAGGAGCTTCAGACCCTGATGGACCGCTTCTCCCAGGCATGCAAGGACTTCGGGCTTACCATCAGCCTGAAGAAGACTAACGTCTTGGCGCAAGGCACGGAAGCACCACCAACCATCACCATTGATGACTACAAGCTGGAGGTCGTGAATCAGTTCACGTACCTGGGGTCCATGATCAGCAACAACCTCTCCCTTGATACAGAGATCAACAAGAGGATTGGAAAATCAGCCTTCACACTCGCTCGCCTCACCACACGAGTGTGGGAGAATCCCAAACTCTCTATCAAGACGAAGATGGCAGTGTACAACGCCTGCGTCATCAGCACACTGCTCTATGGTGGTGAGACGTGGACAACATACGCCCGGCAGGAAAAGAGACTGAACTCCTTCCACTTGCGCTGCATTCGCCACATCCTGGACATATCCTGGCAGGACAAAGTGCCCAACACAGAAGTTCTGTCCCGCGCCGGCCTTCCCTCCATGTTCACTCTACTCAGGCAGCGCAGGCTTCGCTGGCTAGGCCACGTTCACCGTATGGAGGATGGCAGAATCCCCAAAGATGTCCTCTATGGAGAACTGGCAACTGGCAGGAGAGACGTTGGCCGCCCACAGCTGCGCTTTAGAGACGTCTGCAAGAGAGACATGAAGGCCCTGGATATCAACACAGAGCGCTGGGAGGACCTTGCAACGGACCGCTCCAAATGGAGAGGCACCCTGACCAGACAGCTCAAGGCGGGTGAAGAGAGACTGACTGCTGCAGCAGATGAAAAAAGGACCAGCAGGAGGAACCGCCACAGACCCAGCAGCACGGAGACCACCCACAAGTGTGACCTGTGTGACAGGGACTGTCATTCGCGCATCGGCCTGTTCAGTCACAGGCGGTGCTGTTCCAGCAGAGTAGACGTTTAGGATTCTCTTCCATGGTCATCATAGACCGACGGAGGCCGACGATGAATGTATAGAGTGTATTTCTGATTAGTTTAAAGTTATCTTCATTGAAAAAAAAGTGCTTTTCTTTCAAAAATACGGAAATTTCTAAGTGACCCCAAACTTTTGAACGGTAGTGTATATATGGGTGATTCCATTTATTTGGGGTCCAGTGCACTATATCAGGGGTATCCGACTTTCAAGCGCTCTCTTTTTCTGTAATTTGCAGATGTCGGTTTCGTTTTTATAATATGCAAGGGAACATAAAAGAGTTTCAGACTTGCGTTGCAGTTTTAAAAAAAAATCATTGATTTTGCCGTTAGAATCGAAACTATTGGTCGTGTCCCCTCATTTTTCCCAGTTTTTGTGTGACATGACAATCGCATCAATTTCAAAGTACCTGAAAGGGATCTCTTGAGTAACTCTTTCTACTCATTTATGCAAGAGATAACAGAGTTGTAATGCAAATTCAAAATAAAACATTCCCCAATGTGATCGGATCTATGGTTTTTGTACGGCGACCCCTGCAAATTTACTCGTACGACGTAAATTTCCGTGTCCCCGAATTTACGCAGCAACATGCAAGTTATTTGGTAAAGTAACAAGAAAAAAGGAAGTGCTGATGCTTTTCACTTTGCACCTTTCAAATCCCAAACCATACACGTAAAAAGGAGATCAGTCTTTGTGAAGCTCAGATGTAGAATATTTCAATAAAATCTCAAACATTTACGACACATCGATCTTGGTCGGCCGCGCGCAGCCCCGTCTGGCGAGGTGACCGCCCTGGGAAAGCCCTTTTATTTTCTCTACCCCGGATGTGCTCAACCCATGTGGAGAGGATTAACCGTGGCCACTTTATATTGAAGTTATTGAAGGTCCAAACTTCCGTGTCCCGCATTTACGCCTTTTGTGATTTTACATCTTATCCAACAAACAGGGAGAATTTGAAGGTATGTATACACGTTATCACATCTTAATATGTCATGAAAATGTAGCTGTTGATGAGTTTTGATGCGTGAAAAATACCGGAAGTGTTGAAGTTGTTTCGTGTAAAACGTGTGCCATTGCAAAGTGCATTGGCACACGGAGAAACAAAAGCCCGAGTGTCCCATTTACGTCCCCATTTACAAGTAGTTAAAGTGAGCTCTCATCCTCAAGAGTTCCTGAACGTGAATGCCGTTAGGAAAATAGTTAATAGTTTCATAAACCTGACACAATTGGATAGTGATTAGTCAATTTCATGTGCAGATTTGATCAATTTTAAATTTTGCCACCAATGTCACACATTGGACCCCTAATAAATGGAAGCACCCATATAGTTTTGAATTGTTGAATTTTTTATGGGTTTGGGGGATTTTTTTGCACGCTCTCGGCAGTGGCCGCTTTTTGTCATGGCACTCAGGGTGCTCAGAGTTGAAAAAAGTTAAACTTTTCAAACTGCAGCTGAGCTGTCAATGTCAGACCTTTAGAAGCAGCAAATCAGAATTAAGGAAGGGACACAGGATACTGATACAGTCTGTACTCAGACTCCTGCTTTCCATGTCATCATATTTTACATTCAGAGTTGCTACTAATGCTAGAATGTTTCCTGTCCATTGTTAGAGACTGCTATTAAAAATAAGTAGAAAGTCTGACCATCGGAAAAGCGGAACTGCTGAGCTGTGACTGAAAAGCTGTTGCTGGGATACCGTGCACAGACTTTTTTTTTTTTCCAGAGCGCACCGCACAAGCGCTGAAAAAAGACGTTCAGGGCGATCAGGTGACAAAAAACACATTTAGTGGACACTTAGGCTGCGTGTAATCTCCCAAAAAATGTGACAGCCCAAAAGAAAAAAAAAATCTCATTGAGAAATTTGCTGTTCTTAATTTTCTGCTCAGTGCGTAATCATTCTCCAGGATTGATTCACTTCTAGTGTGGAAATCAAACAGCGCTGATGTGGTGTCCAAAAGTAAATGACATTTACCAGGATTTTATGTTATTTTCATGGAGAGAGGTGTAACAGTCAAAATATAATCACCCGTCATTTTATTTGTCATGATTCACTCGTTTTTATTCCATCCACATTCACATTTTAATTGTGAACTTAGTGTTGGAATCTATGCATTATTATTTTTTTAGATGAATGAATGAACAGGGAAAAGGGTATGCAGAAATAACTACATTGGAATATAAAATGAAAATAAATACTGAAATGTATGCCCAAAGGAGATGTGTTCACTCCAAAAGCAGAACGGCAGGAAGCCTCCACAAACACTGATCTTTATATGAGCATCACGTGATGCTGATTGTCAGCTGATCTGCGCTGAGTAGTCTCTTGATTTTTCAAGACATCTGTTCAAGTCATCGAAACGCTACAGAGTGAACCCAGCTTTAACTTAGGCTGACTTAGGTAAATTGTGCATAACTTACCCCAGCCCTCAGGAACTTTCACAAACTGAGCACAGCTTTCACCGTTTATTTCCAAACGTTGGTAAATTTTCAGCAGGCTGAAAATTTTCAGAACACAACTTTCGCCACCATTTGCCAACAAAGACCAACTACCATTAACTTTTGCCAGCAGAGCCAGATGTTTGCCAAAACACCAGTAAAAGTCGGTCCAAACGTTGTAGTGTGAATCCACACCTGAAGAGAGAAATTTGGCGGCTTTGCTGATGTTTCATGCGCTGTCATTAATACCCCACACTGCATCATGTGTCCGCCACTGAGGAGTGAGTTTGATCAAACTGTGCCACTGGAAAATATTCAGTGCAGCTTTCACTGGAGCATGGTGACTCGTTTTCTTTGTTTCATTTCATGGAAGCAGAGGAGATCGGGCTAGTGCTGTTGTTGCTGTTGTTGTGTTGAAGCCAAATGTTTCCCTCATTCTGCCTCTGTGAATGAAACCAGCCATGGCTGCCCAGGAAGTGCATATAAAGATACAATAATAGTCATCATTTGAATTTGTGAAGCTTGAGCTTCCTCATATATTGGTGAAAATTGAAAGTTTGTGTGCATAGCTTGCATATGCTTTGACGTAAAGGTGTTGCTTTTACAGCTGCATTTGTAGAGTGTGCAGTGCTGTCTTTTCTGCCACTTCCTGTCTGTATGCAAAGTGTGTATGCAGCGTTCTGGGGTGAGAAGTTCATTTCATGGCCCACTAATAGGGAGTGACGTTGTGGGCTGTCTCAAGTGGGGGAGTGCAAATTGTTGAGCAATGCAAATTATTTATTTGTGATGCAAAAGCAGCAAAAGGGCCATAAAGTAATCTATGTGATGAAAAGAAGCAGAATGAAATGAGGCTGCAGTGAAAGTGATGATATGTGAATTTAGTATAAAGATAGAAATGCAGTGTGATCCGTTAAGGAAGAGATCAGCAGCTCTGTGAGCAAATGCTAAGAGGCTTCTGGGCTCAGAATACTGTAGTAAGGGCTTTCCAAACATGTGATAGGTGGAAAAAGTGAATTTTCACAGAAATCAGGCCATATCTGGGGAAGACCAAGACATTATAATAAAAGAGAAGATAAACCTTTATTGAACCTGAGACTGGGAAATTCAGTTCTCGCTGCAACTACAAGATGCATATCTCAGGATTTCCACTGACTCCGGATGCGTTCTGTTGCAGATGCAGTGTGGACGGAGTCTTGCAGCCATCCTTGCCAGCTCCATTTGTGTTTTGTGATTGTTTGGTTTGGGGGCAACTCTTCCTAAGGGGGGTGTAGGTAGGTATTAAGCTGGATTTATGCTGCACCTCTGCTGTCCGCGTACGTGTAACCGGAAACCTTGTGTGACAAAATTTACGTCATCGTCTCCACTCCACTAGTGTCCGCAGTGCTCAACTGCGGACGACCTCGTGCAGTCCAAATTTTGTGACCGCTCCATCTGCCCACGACCTGAACTCGTTGAAAAGTGCATTTGCAAGACTGAATGTCCCGTCCCATTCATGAGGTGGCGATATCGGCACAGAATACCAAGACAAAGTAGATGAAGAAGACATAGAGGAAGCGGAAGACGAGAACAAACATACATGAATCATACATAAATACTTCAGCAGCAGCAGCATCTTCGTGGAAAAGGAGTGAAAACTGGGAAGTCAAGCAGCAGAAAGCAAGCAGTGTTTCTTCATTGGTGAAAATCCTGGCACGTCAGCGCATTGGCGCAATCTTATAGGGTGGGAGTGAAACTACAAATGATGGTTGTGCGCATGTGTCAATCGCTTGGCCTGGGTAGATGAAAAAAATGAGCATGAACAGCGCCGCGTGCGTGCCAGGCTTGTCCAAAGTGCATGCGGACCAAAGCGGACGAGAGGGAAAATGCAGCAAGAACAAGGCTTTAGAAGCAGAGAGAGATGGTCTGTTTTCCAAGGTGGGGGAGGGGGTGGCTATCTTGGTGTGCTTAATGTTGCTGTAAACATGATCCAGTGTTCTTTCCCCTCTTGTGGGACACTTAACATGTTGGTGGAATTTGGGGAGTGCAGTCTTTAAGCATGCTTTGTTAAAATCCCCTGCAATAATGTTGGGGGGGTGACAGGTGGGTGGGTGGGGTCTGGCTGTCACCCCCACAAGACAGCCAAGCCCCCACACACCCCTCCTCCCCCTCCCTCCTGTGCAGCACCTCTCTCTATCTCCTCCCCTTACCCCCTCCCCCTCCTCAGGGGACACCAGCTCCAACCCCCTCCCCCCCACACACACACACATCACTGAGCTCATTTACACCAAAATAAGAGCCAGTGCTAGTTTGGTTCTGGGGCTGGTGTCAGTGCTTAACCGGTGCTGTCATAAGAACCAGTTGGTTTTCCACCGATATGGAGCTAGTCGGGGATTACTAATGTCAGGGCTACGTCATTACGTAGTATGAAGTGCCTTTATGCATCCCCACAGAATACCACAGTACACTTGTACAGTAGGTGGCGCTATGCACCTTTCACTTGTTTGCTATCCGCCAAGAAGAAGAAGCAGAAGCAGAAGAAGAAGCAGAAGAAGAAGAAGAGGAAGAAGAAGAAGAAGAGGAAGTAGAGGAAGAGGAAGAAGAAGAAGAGGAAGAGGAAGAAGAAGAAGAAGAGGAAGAAGAAGAAGAAGAAGAAGAGGAAGCAGCAGCTAGTTGCTAGCTTGTCAACATGTAGAAGTTTGTTGTCTCTTGGGGCGCTGCTTTCATTATTCCAAACCTGTATTACCACTCTGCTACGTTTAAGGAGACCGGTAATTATCAGTATTTCAGTTATCAGCCGTTGTTAGACCAAGTCTGTAGCGCGAGCATTGACTACACTTTTAAACATAATATTTATGTCACTTCTGTAATAGGTGGTGTTAGGCGCATTGAGACGGAGGTCGCCTGTTCTGTCATGCCAAAAAGGGATCAGCTGCCCAAAAAATGATCTCCAGGGGCCATATTTTTATGGATTTATATTAGCCGTAAAATGTATATATATTTTTTTTTTTATTTTGTATCCTTTATTGATCTCCAGAGGGGAAATTGAGGGCATCCACCTGGATGGATGAAGCAGCCACGTTACGGCGCTATCCCTTTACCATTCTCACACACATTCACACCTAGGGCCACTTTATATAGAGTCTCCAATTAACTTAACCTGCATGTTTTTGGCCTGTGGGAGGAAACCGGAGAAATCCCGGAGTAAACCCACGCAGATACGGGGAGAACATGCAAACTCCACACTAGGGATGGGCATAATTTACCGATTAACCGATAATTGATCATTAAGAATTTCACCGAGGAAGTTCATTTTCGTCGACAAACTGTTTTTTTTTTTTTTTTAAAACAATCCGAGGTTAAGGCCTAGTGCACGGCCGTCCTCAAACAATGCAGTGGCAAAATTTGGGCACCAGGGGGCAACATTACACCATCGCCGTACCCTGGCGTGCCTCAGTTGATACATGCGTGCTTCTGTAGGGCAATCGCCAAATCATGAAGCGGTTACGGCGAAGTGTTGCATGGGACCATTTCAATTTAAAAAATGACCAGGTGTACTGCAATCACTGCAATGCAGCATACAAATATACCTCATCGACAGGGTCCATGGAACACTCTTATTACGCGAAGAAACCGCCAACAGTGGTTGCGCGCTGAGTAATGGCGGTCGTAAAGATTCTTTTTTTTTTTTTCAGAAACTTTATTGAGAAGGTCATGAAGATTCGGTGTACACACGTCGAGGGAAGCTGCAGGAGGCGGCGTAGTGGCTCGACGGGAAGACTATTTCGCACAAAATGGCACAAGAGAACAGCAAAAAGTTCCACGCGGCTAGACTAAGCAATACGAGCGATAGAGCAATGAATGCGGTCTTCGTTTGTTGGGTGGCCGCTCGGCAGGGAGAGAGAGCTGGGTAAAACGTCTCGGCCAATCAGCTTGCGGGGTGAAACGTCTCGGCCAATCAGCTTGCGAGATTCCCGAGCCGAGCCAACACAACAACAGCGAACAGAGAGAGAGAGATTTGAGAGAGAGAGAGGTGGATTTGAGTTGTGCGGCGCTCCGTGCTGATACCTGATGTTCTAATGTAGTCTACCTGCCTTGTTACCTACCTAAAAATGTTAATGATTAACCGATTATTAATCATTAATTCTCCCGACGATCGGTGAAGAAAATTTCACCGAATGCCCATCCCTACTCCACACAGATCACTGTTGGTCAGGGGTTGGGATCGAACCAGGGATCCCATGGCCAAGGGTGAGTTGCTGTGCTGCCGCAGCGCTAACCACTGCACCACCGCACCACCCAATATATACAGTATATTTCAACAGATAACAGTACTTAGTTAGGTATAACAAGATAACACTTGAGATGCATTTTGAACCCTAAACAAACTTGATCTAGGATTAAAAGCAATTAAAATAATGCAGTCACAAGGTTACATGGAAAAATGCATAGATTTACTGCATATATACATGAAGATACTGTATAAATACATATTCTATGTACCTCCAAACAATGATGCTTTTCCATATAAATATTGCAATCAGATCAATTCTATACGTTGTTTTCCAACCTGCAGCACTTTGGCCAACACTATAATTTTTCAGATGTGATAAAACCTCAACATTTAGACACAAGCGGGAACTCCTGGTTCCTGTAGACACGACATCACCCAGCCGATCCCATGCAGAAGTGACTGATGAAGCCCTGTTCGGACACAGGCAGACTTACCCCTGAACAACGTAACTGCAACTGCCGATGAGCCATGCACGTTCAGTTGTGGAAATGTCTTTCGGCTGCTTGAAAGGACGATGGCGGTCCCTCCTGGCAAGGAATGACTGCAGACTGGAGTGGAGCAAGAAAATGGTGCTCCCCTGCTGCATACTTGATATTTGTGAGGAACATGGTGACAACTTTGGACTCCCAGACACACCTGATCACAGTCAGCCTTCAGTTCAACCACTACCTGACCATGCCAACGTAGAAGAGGGATGACATTAGGGCAGCTTTAATGGAGTATTTTAACAGTGGGGAGCAATAACCTGTTTAATGCCTGCCATATCATTTACAAAATGTAACGTATGTGAAGTAATTCAAAATAATTAATGAATAAAGCATTCAGCTGACAATCAGTCCTCAGTGTCCTCTGTTTTAAAGTATATATTTTATAGGCACATTTACAGAGTTGTGAAAGGTATACCATTCTGTACTTGTATGTAATCTATTATGGTTAAAGTACTGATTGAAGTTTTTATTCGTGTAGGGGTAACAAGAGACAAGATTGTAAAGTGTACAAGTTAGAAGTACTTTCCCCAGAAATGATCTTGTCCAGAGCTGACAGAATGTCATGTGGTATGTTGTCAAAAGAATATAAACTATCGTTTTTGAAGCTGGCAACTTAGAACATTTTCCACAGAAAGTGTATAGATTTTAAAGTTTGTTGCTGCTTGTTCTTTAGAAAATGCGAAAAAGTTGTCAAAAATATGAGTAAGTCCACAAATACCTGATATATTGTCCAATACCTGAAAAAATGAACTTAAGTGCAGTAATTCAGTACATGTACTTTCACTTCCTTTCACTACAATGTTATAGTGATTTGCATTGTTTGTCCTAAATAGCTTTACATCTCATGCATATGTTTGGTGTGAGGATAACAATTAATGTAGAAGCAGAAAAACACTTAAGAAAACTTTTGTTTACAAAATGTTGAAAAACTTAAGACTGCTACATATGAAATATTATGTACACACAGCCAAAAATATCAATGCTGTGTGATAGTTACTTTGTTTGCAGTCCCTCAAGCACAGACAACGTGTCCCATCAGTCCAACAAGGGTGTTGGTCCTGTCCTCCATCTTCTGGATGCTTTGCAGCAAAGTGGAGGTCAGCTGCTCATCCCTCCTGCTGTCTCTCCTCTGACCTCTTCAGGTAGTAAAGAAGGAGGTCCATGTTTGTGTCCCACTTCTGTTTCCCTGTTTTAAAGTACAAAAATCAGCAATATAAAATAACCACACACTAAAAAATGCAGGAATCGTCAATCCAAGATGAATGTGTGTATTCAACATCCATTTACTGTTATGCCTCATTTCCCACTAGCCCAGTTCGACTCGCCTCGTTTCGTTTCATTACTACTCGTTTCTGCCGCGGTTGTGCGTCCATTACAACCGTGTAAAGCCGTGTATAGCTGGGGTGGGTGGGATTTTTTTACAGAAAGGTGGCGCCACACTCCCGTGACGTAAAACACACGACCCAAGCCAAACACAACATGGCGGCTTTACAAGGCGACTCCTCGGTCTGTGGCTTTTTTTACCGTAAATGCCAAAAAGGACCGTCAGACAAGGGTACAGGCAGTGAGACGAAACACTCTGGAATAGTTCTGCAGCTTCTGGAGAGAGCCAAAGACGTGAGGATACAAACTAGATCATATGTGACGGTAAGCTAATGTTGCTAATGCTATTTTGCTATCAGTACGTCGTACTACACTGTAATCTCTGCAAGTTATCACTGTTTAGGTACTAAAATATGTACGCTGTGTGTGTTTCAGATGGCTCTGTTGTGGGAAAATTGCCACTTCAAACGGTCAGTCTGGCGTTCATGTACAGCCTGTCAACTGAGTGACAGGCTGAGTGAGCCTGTCAACTGTCAGCACAGCTTCACAAACGATCAGTGGTTGTAGAGCTTAAGAATGTCTGGTTTATTTCCTGTGCAAAAAATTGCTCTAAGTAATGTAACCCTATTTCACTGTTTATGGGAATGTAGAAAAATCAGAATGTTTTGGGAAGAGGTGAGGTTAACAATTGAAAAAATAATTTCAAAACAATTCACATTGAACCCTAAACTGTTTTTGTTGGGTCTGTATCCAGAAAAACATAACTGTAATAAGAGTGAAAGAACATTCGTAGACCTCAGTTTGCTTAATGCCAAAAAATGTATTGCATTACTGTGGAAAAACTCAGAGACCAGATGTGACTCAGTGGTTAAGACAGATGTTAACAACCTTCCACTAGAAAGAATAACATACATACTGAAATCAAAGGAAAATGTGTTTGAGAATATATGGAGACCTTTCATTGATTATGTAAAGAAAGTAAACATAACTTCTGAAGAAGAAGGTGAATGATATGTGTGGACCTTGCAAATTCCAAGCTGGTGAATGTATATTATGTATTCTAATGTAATAGATTACCTAGACTAAACAGAGGAACATTGTTGTTGACTTGTTTTTGTTAATGGTTGTTTTTATTACCCTTTATTTGTCATTTTGTTATTGTTCTTTTTAGTTTTTAAATTACTTTTGTGTTAGTGTCTGACTGTGTGTGCTGTTTGTTTAAAAAAAAAAAAAAAAGGTTCAATAAAAATATTGTGGGAAAAAAAATTGCTCTGATCTGCGTGAAAATCATGGACTGTTGAGACATCATGGATGTACCTGCTTCAGCTGCACTGAGTCTGAGATGTTGTCATGGCAAAAAATGATCAGCTGACACAACTTGATCGCCAGGTTAATAACTATATTAGCCACAAAATGTATATTTAAAAGTAAACAGTACTGAGTTTGGTATAATAAGATGTATTTGACAGTTATGATGCATTTTAGGCCAAAACAAACTTGATCTAGGATTAAAAGCAATTAAAATAATGCAGTCACAAGGTTACATGGAAAATGCTTGATTTACTAGATACATATACTGTAGAAATATATATTCTCTGCATCAACAATGTACTATACATGCATTCATGTAGTATTGCACTGACAAACCTCTGAAGTTTTTGCAGATGTCTCTTTTTTATATGTGAAGGTTACCACCATGTGACATAAATTTCTTAAAAATGAGCCATTATTTTCAAGGTCACCCATTAATGGTTTGTACTATTGACTCTTTTTTTCAAATTCCTCGTGTGTTTTTTACATGCTTGGCAATAAAGCTTTTTCTGATTCTGATTTCTGATTCTGATTCTTTTCCAACCAGTGTATTAACAGACAAAAATAGAAATCATGATGCAAACACATAAGTCACTAAATTGTTTATTACAATCAGCAGCAAATTCCAGATTATTCAGAATGTGCAAAACTCAAACTGTAAGACTGGGTCACTCAGCAGCTGGGATGTGCAGCTCACACTGGTCTCAGATCAGCAGATCTTAGGCCTGCATCTCTGTAAATAGTGACGCAAGGTCCAGTTTGGGGTGGATCGATCGTTTACCTCTTGCCTAGACAAAAGACAGAAATGGGTGGTGGTTAAATAAAGAAAGTTGAAAACATATTTGGGAAATACACTTACTGCTAAATGCCAGTGGTGGAATGTGAATGAATCTTTATTTCGGATAGATTAAAAGAAAATAGAATAATATAACAAAGGGGAAAAAATATCTAATAAGGTCGAATTAAACAATAACTCCTCTGATTACACAGTTCAACACAGGTTATCTGAAATGGGTGATGGCTGAAGCTGCAGCTTATATTGCCCACCCATATTCCATCCAAGAATTCAAAAGAAAAACAAAACAGCAGCGATTCCAATGTGACAATAAAGTACTTCGCTGTTGTATTTAACCACAATTTTCATGTAGCTGCACTGATGTAAAGTCGATTTTACAAGGGCTGGGTTACATTTAAAATCATCTGCTTTTACTGTGGCCTCAGCAATCAGAATGAATTAATACATTCACTGGAATGGAATATAGTACTTTAACTGAAGGTATGCATCACCGAGTATGGAGTCGCTCAGTCAAAATATGGAGTTTTTATCAATAAAAGTTTGTCTGGAATGTAAAAGTGTCTCTTCTTGCCCTGGCTTCAAGTGTGGGCGGTGTTTTGTACTTTTATTGCTAAAATATAAAAGGATGCACTACAGTGGGTCTCAAATATTTGTAATGTGTCCTGTTACTGCATGAGTTTATTGATGATAGAGTATAAACTACACATATAAACTAAATTATATTGATGACTGAACAACTGCCATTCCCCAAAAGATACAGTTATGAACATAACTCACAAAGGATCACACAAGTGATCTGACAAAAAAAATAAATACATTAACAAGTGGTTTATTTTACAGTTGATGTGTCATATTCACACAATCAAATAAATCTCAGTTCAGTCCCTTTTATATTAAGTGGAAATTGTGCTTTTGACACTTTACCTATAAAAGCAAAGGATTTCAGTACTTTCCACAGTGGCAAGGTAGGTTGTGGGGCGGCTGATTTCGTCTTGCCTAGACAAACGACAGAAATGGATGATGGTTAGTTTCAAGCAAGTTCAATACATATACAGGCACATCTCAAAAATTAGAATATCATGAAAAAGTTCAATATTTTTGTCACTCATTTCAGAAAGTGAAACCCATATATAGATTCATTACAGGGACAGTGATATATTGAAAGTGTTTATTTTAATATTGATGATTATGGCTACAGCCCATATTAACCAACACCTCAGCGGCCAACATTTCTATTCAAAAAATATTTTTTAAAGTTTATGTAATATTCTAATTTTTTGCCAAATTGAATTTGGGGTTTTCAGGGGCTGGAATGTGAATTAATGAATGAATCTTTATTTCGGATTGATTAAAGGTAAAGATTAAAAGAAAATAGAATAATATAACAAAGGGGAAAAAAATCTAACAAGGTCAAATTAAACAATAACTCCTCTGATTATACAGTTCAACATAGGTTATCTGAAATGGGTGATGGCTGAAGCTGCAGCTTATATTGCCCACCCATATTCCATCCAAGAATTCAAAAGAAAAACAAAACAGGAGGGATTACAATTTGAATGTGACAATAAAGTACTTCGTTGTTGTATTTAACCACAATTTTCATGTAGCTGCGCTTCACTAGATTTTACAAGGGCTGCGTTACATTTAAAATCATCTGCTTTTACTGTGGCCTCAGCAATCAATGAATTAATACATTCATTTGAATGGAATCTAGTACTTTAACTGATGGTGTGCATCACCGAGTATGGAGTCACTCAGTCAAAATATGAAGTTTTTATCAATAAAAGTTTGTCTTGTCTGCAAAAGTGTCTCTTCTTGCCCTGGCTTCAAGTGTGGGCGGTGTTTTGTACTAGCATTGCTAAAATACAAAAAGGAAGCACTACAATGGGTCTCAAATATTTGTAATGTGTCCTGTTGCTGCATGAGTTTATTGATGATAGACTATAAACTACACATATAAAGTAAATTATATTGACGACTGAACACCTCACATTGGCCAAAACATACAGTTATGAACATAACTCACAAAGGATCACACAAGTGATCTGACAAAAAAAATAAATACATTAACAAGCGGTTTATTTTACAGTTGATGTGCCATATTCACACAGTCAAATAAATCTCAGTTCAGTCCCTTTTATATTAAGTGGAAATTGTGCTTTTGACACTTTACCTATAAAGCAAAGGATTTCAGTACTTTCTACAGTGGCGAGGTAGGTTGTGGGGCGGCTGATTTCATCTTGCCTAGACAAACGACAGAAATGGATGATGGTTAGTTTCAAGCAAGTTCAATACATACAGGCACATCTCAAAAATTAGAATACCATGAAAAAATTTAATATTTTTGTCACTCATTTCAGAAAGTGAAACCCATATATAGATTCATTACAGGAACAGTGATATATTGAAAGTGTTTATTTTAATATTGATGATTACGGCTACAGCCCATATTAACAACACCTCAACGGCCAACATTTATATTTAAAAACTATTTTTTAAAGTTAATTTTATGTAATATTCCAATTTTTTGCAAAATAGAATTTGGGGTTTTCAGGGGCTGTAAGCCGTAATCAGCAAAATTAAAATAAATAAATACTTCAAATATATCACTGTCTGTGTAATGAATCTATATAATATACGGATTTCTCTTTCTGAAATGAGTCAGTGGTGGGATGTGACAAAAATGCTTCGTTTCCCTGACAAGCACTGCAGGATCCACAGAATAGGTGTGTGGGTCTATTCTGACGCTTTAGAAAATTATATGAATGACTTTATAAATCACTGGTTTGAAAAAGCAATTTTAATATGACGAGATTTCGGCTCGTGTGGTCCATTTCACCAGTATCACAATATAAACATGGAGGCTATAACCCCTGGCATGTGGATACACATTCTAGCATTAAATTGCACACAATTTAATGCGCAGGACCAAAGTGCAATACAAAACACAAACCAGGACTTTAACCAGGATTAACAGATTTCATCGTTTTGCTCTCACAAGCGAATATTTAGGAGAAAACAAGCGCGATTCAGCAGTTGGTACTAGCTAGCGCTAGCTACTAGCAAAAAAAAACGTTAGCTAAAAAACATTAGCCAGCACAGAACAGCACTTTATGGCTCAAAAAAAGTGAGCTTACCACCAACAGGATAAATAAGCAAACAGATGCACATTCCGTCTTCAGCTTGTCTATAGTCCGGTTGTATGCTGGCCAGCCATCGGGTCCGGGTCACTCCTCACTGTGTATCTGCCAACAAGCAGAGAAAACTCCGCACCTCTTCGTTGGACCACGGTGTAGAGTTCCGCAAAACTTACAACGCTGTCTGTATTAATATCGTATTTACTCCGTGACCGAGTTAGTCCGTGATTGCAAATGGCGGTCGTAAAGATTTCAACGAAGACGGGCGCTTTCGTGACGTTACGCCCTGACGAATCAGTGGTTAGCAGTCGATTGACGTCAAATCACACCTTGCTTTCACTCGGTTAGACCCTGCCTCTTAAGCGGCACGAAAATAGTGTCGGTTAAACCATGATGGGTATAGTGGAAATGGCGAGAAAGTGAATCGAGTAGAAACAAGTAAGGCCAAGGTGATACTAATGGAAATGGCCCATTAGTGGCATCACAACATTCAAGTGTCTTAATTGGTTTAATTCACTCCCTTCTTTGTGTGAATGGGTCATGACCTGAACATACATAACCTAATCTGGTCTGATGAGAAGAGGAGGAAGAGCGGGAGGACGACAAGCTTGGTGCTGGTGAAGGTGAGCAGTGTCCATCTTTAGCCCTCCATTAAATGTGCAGATATAGAAGGCAATTTTATTCAATATCAATGTTAGCAAAGCTTACATGTCTGACTATGGAATAGAAGAATAGGAATAGAATAGGCTTCACTGTCACTGTACAGTTGTACAGTACAATGACATTTTAGGTGTTCCACCGGGCGACTGTGCAATAAAGTAAGAGAAGGATTAGATAAAACATGGTTACACAACACACAGCACGGTGGCGCAGTGGTTTAGCACTGTGGCAGCACAGTTTACCCTCGGCCGGGGGATCGCGGGGATCATGAGATCGTGGGTTCGATCCCAGCCCCCGACCAACAGTGAGCTGTGTGGAGTTTGCATGTTCTCCCCGTGTTGCATGGGTTTACTCCGGGATTTCTCCGGTTTCCTCCCACATACCAAAAACATGTAGGTTTAGGGCGCTCGCGCACGCAGCGACCGGCAGCCGGTGGCTTGTCACCAGACTGCAAACCAAATCTACCTACGGGTACAAATAAGTAACTAAAAAAAAAAAAAAAAAATTAAACGAGTGAAATTTTTAAAAAAAATGGCCCAAGATTATGGAAATATTGCCAAAATAGTAAAAAAGACGTTACTAGTGTCTGGTAGAAAAATCTCCCATAACACAACGCAAGGCACCCATTCATACACAGTATTGATACCACAAAATGTGTATTTTGCGCTGGATGTCTTCATTAAAAAAAAAAAAGTATTCTGTAAGACGCTAAGATTTCTGTTTTAGTTTCTCAAACGCGCATTTCTTTATGGCGAGGAGAAACTTGTTCGTGGTAAAAACACTTAGCTCATTAGCATAGCTAACTGAAAATACTATAGTCACAAGAATGAGTATCTGCACTTTGGCCGTTGCATATCAATACAAGCGATATACATTAGTCAGCAGAGATGGCCTGTTCATTTCTTTATGGCGAGGAGAAACGTTTGGTCGTAGTAAAAGTACTGCTGTAGCGGGTTGAATTCAACCCCCCACAACACACCAGAGACAGTCAGCTCGCACTCCTGGGTTTTTTCCGCTGCATGCTGCGTTTACAGCTGTGAGGTTAAAGTGTCATCCATGCATTGTTCATGCATCCTGTCTGTACCTCTGATAAGCAAATGCCCAGATTGACTGCTGTGAATGTCTTTGATGTATTGTCTGAGCTGAGTATATAAGCTGTCTAATTTTCATGTTCATTCTCTCATTCACTGACTCCTTCAACTGCTGCAGACACGCACTTTGTGTCTCCTCTCTGAGAGCCTGAGGACATCACCTCAGCCCGCAGCACGAGGGCTGGGGAGGTGTTCCGATGAAGGCGGTATGATTTAATAAACTCTACTTAAAACCTCAGCATCGCTGCTTATTATATCATGCCGCTTCACTGGTGACCCCGAACATGCACACGCTTTGTGCAACGCAACCTTCTGGTCTGGACAGCCACGCTGGCGACCCGACGCTGAAGAAAACAAGCTGCCGGCGAACGCAGCACCGGGCAGTGATGCTCCGCCGACGAGCGAACGCAGCAGCCTGACTGATCTGCCCTCCCTGCGGCTTCAGGGAGGCCTCAACGCAGAGCCCACGGCAGGCGAACTACTCTCCGGACATCACCCAAGACCGGGTAAACGGCAGTAAACGTCATGGCGCGACCCTCGCCGAGATCGGAGCGTCCACACGGGACAGCCTGTGGGACAAAGATCGTCTATCTCCCCTCAACGCTCCAACGCACCATGACTAATCTGCAGCTACGGTTCATCATAGATGTTTTTCGGCGCCGACTGCGCCGATCTCCACCAAGTTTCCGACCCTGGTTTCCTCTCCAGCGGGCCCACCCATGCAAGGAGCCCCAGCACATGCACCGGGGGTGACGAGGACGGCGCAACATGCACGGAACAAGAATGGCTCCAGAGACCGCCATCATCCTGCGCAGCTGCACGCAGAACCTTCAGGGCTGCGCGCTCACCTGAAGCAAGCACGCGCGCAGCGCGCCCACAGGATTCACTAATGGTTTCAGCCACGGCGCACAAAGGATTCAGCCGTCTGCTTTTCCCGAGGGCTTTAGGGCTGCGCACGCAACTAAAGTCAACACGCCAAGTTCCTCTGCTTTTGTTTACGCAACCCCGCCGCTCCTGTTTTTCTTCATGGCCACGAGAGGAGTCAGAGACTAATTTTTCTTCTGGTGATCTCCACAAGTTCAACGGGGCAGCCCCTCGACATCGCGGATCAGCAAACTATTTTTGGCGCGGCCCGAACGATTTCACCGCGCCCGGTCAGCACTTACTACCCACCTCCCCCTCCCCCTCCACCTGCACAGAGCTTTTCCCTGCTCGCTGCCCAAACTGCAACATCGAGGTCTCGGCCGCCTGCCGTGCCCTCTGGGGGGGAGCGGTGTAGCGGGTTGAATTCAACCCCCCCACAATACACAGAGACAGTCAGCTCGCACTCCTGGGTTTTTTCCGCTGCGTGCTGCGTTTACAGCTGTGAGGTTAAAGTGTCATCCATGCATTGTGTTCATGCATCCTGTCTGTACCTCTGATATGCAAATGCCCAGATTGACTGCTGTGAATGTCTTTGATGTATTGTCTGAGCTGAGTATACGTATAAGCTGTCTGATTTTCATGTTCATTCTCTCATTCACTGACTCCTTCAGCTGCTGCAGACACGCACTTTGTGTCTCCTCTCTGAGAGCCTGAGGACATCACCTCAGCCCGCAGCACGAGGGCTGGGGAGGTGTTCCGATGAAGGCGGTATGATTTAATAAACTCTACTTAAAACCTCAGCATCGCTGCTTATTATATCATGCCGCTTCACTGCTAGCTTGTTAGCATAGCTAACCGAAAATACTATAGTCACAAGAGTTGAGTAAAAAAAATATCTGCACTTTGGCCGTCCAATACAAGTGGATATATACAGTATGTATACATATATTCGTTAACGTTTGGCATTTTAAAAGCAATACACTTACCAGTGTGTTTTGAGTAGATTGTTGTCCAGACTAATCCACAGCAGTGACGATGGTCCAGCTGGCTGGCCTATCCCCAAAAACAGTTCATCACATGAGTGGCCCCCTCCAGCTTATCTTGTACTACTGTTTATGTCCATAGAGCCAAGAAATGTGTCTCCTCTTCACTCTAAATCTGTTTGGTTTTGGAATCCGTCGCTTGCTCCGCTGTTTGGAAAGCAACATGGCGGTCAGTAATGTTTTGAAGCTGGTCAGTTAACCACGCCCATGGCTGTGGATGTAACCAACATAAACTGGTGCTGCCGGTGGCCCAGCTAGGAGTTGGGGCCACGATAGCCCCACTTTTGAGAGCCTGGGAATGGTGCTTTAGTTGGTGGAAAACCAGAGAACTGGTGCTAATCAGGCTCTGGCTCCAGTTAAGCACTGGAACCGGTTTGGTGGAAAAGACCTAAAACTGACTACAGACCAGGTTAAGAAACAGCTCGAGAGACTCCATTAGCGGAAGGCTGCAGGCACTGATGGCATCTCCACCAGGATCCTGAGGACCTGTGCCAACGAGCTAGCTTCGGTACAGAAACACCTGTACAACCTGAGCCTGAGTGTGGAGAGAGTATCGGTGCTGTGGAAGACATCCTGCCTGGTTCCTGCCCCCAAGAAGTCATCTCTGTCGGCCCTGAATGACTGTTGACCAGTTGCCCTCACATCTCATGTGATGAAGGTCCTGGAGAGACTGGTCTTAGACCACCTGAGGCCGCAGGTGAAGACATGGCTGGACCCTCTGCAGTTTGCATATCAGCCCCATGTAGGAGTTGAAGACGCTGTCATCTACTGTACCTCCTGCAACAAGCCCATCTGCACCTGTATGGTGAAGAAGACGCTGTTCCCTCATTTCCACCAAATAAGAACCAGTCCTAGTTCGGTTCTGGTGCTTGTGCCGGTGCTTAACCAGTTCACCCGTAGTGCCTCATAAGAACCAGTTAGTTTTTCACCAACATGGAGCTAGTCGGGGATTACGTCAGGGCTACGTCATTACGCAGTGTGAAGCGTCTTTATGCCACCCAACAGAACACCACAGAAAATGTAAAAAGAGGAGAAGAAGAAGCAATGCTAACTTGTCAACATGGAGGAGCTTGTTGTCTCTTTGTGAGTGTTGCTTTTATTATTCCAAACCCGTTATTACCATCCAAAACAGTTTTATTCTTAATCGCAGATAACAGCAGCTACGTTTAAGGAGACGGGTAATTCTCAATATTTCAGTTATCAGCCGTTGTTAGCTCAAGTTTGTAGCTCAACTAGCTAACATTGACTACACTTTTAAATGTTACATTTATATCAATTCTGTAATAGGTGGTGTTATGGCGCATTACGAGACGGAGGTCGCCTGTTATGCCATGCCAAAAATGATGGCCAGGTGCCATATTATTGTTATGGGATCATCGTCATCATCATGGTCTGTCGGGGGCGACAATGACTGTTTTATGATGGTCTGACGGGGGAGACAATGATTGTTTTATGATGATCTGGTCAGATTCCTCCATGCAGCTCTGTCCTTCGCCTTCCGCTGCCAGGAACTCCTGACCTTGTTAACCCAGGCGATGTCCGAGCCGGTATGAGTTGCTTTCTGACTGACCATTTCATGAAACTGCTTGCCAGGTATTTGAGTACCGCTAGCTTTTGCTGGACTAGCAGCACATTCTTGGCTATTAGCCGTTAAATATATATTTCAACAGGTAAACAGTACTTAGGTATAATAAGATACATTTAACATTTATGATGCATTTTCAACCTGAAATAAAGTTGATCTAGGATTAAAACCAATTAAAATAATGCTGTCACAAGGTTAAATAGAAAAATGCATAGACTTACTGGATATATACATGTAGATACTGTATAAATATAGATCCTGTGTACCTCCCAAAACGAGGTTTTTGCACATAAATATTGCAATCAATTGCAATCTGAAATTCTATACGTTGTTATCCAAACTGCAACACTTTGGCCAACACTATAATTTTTCAGATGTGATAAAACCTCAAAACGTTTAGACACATTGTAGGTGGACTGAGACCAGGCAGTCCACCTTTAACAAGCGGGCATTTGTGGCTCACTTTTTGGCACAACACCGAATTTCACCACCCAGCCGACCCCATGCAGAAGTGGCTGATGAAACCCTTTTCAGACACAGGCAGACTTACCCCTGAACAACATAACTACAACTACCAGATGAGCCGTGCACGTTCAGTTGTGGAAATGGCTTTCGGCGGTTTGAAAGGGTGATGGAGGTCCCTCCTGATAAGGAATCACTGCAAACTGTAGCTGAGCAAGAAAATGGTGCTCATCTGCTGCATACTTGATAATATTTGTGAGGAACATGGTGACAGCTTTGGAATCCCAGACACACCTGATCACAGTCAGCCTTCAGTTCAGCCACTACCTGACCATGCCAGTGTAGAATGACATTAGGGCAGCTTTAATGGAGTATTTTAACAGTGGGGAGCAATAGCCTGTTTAGTGCCTGCCATATCATTTACAAAATATAACTTGTGTTAAGTAGTGCAAAAGCATTAATGAATAAAAAAAATTCAACTGACAATTGAGCCTCAGTGTACTCTGTTTTAAAGTATTTATGGCGTATGTATGTATTTTATAGGCACATTTACAGAGTTGCTAAAGGTATACATCTTATGTACTTGTATGTAATCTATTCTGTTAAAGTACTGATTCAAGTTTTTATTCATGTAGGCTTAACAAGAGACAAATTCTAAAGTGTACAAGTTAAAAGTACTTTACCCAGAAATGAGCTTGTCCAGAGCTGACAGAATGTCATGTGGTACATTGTCAAAAGAACATAAACTCATTATCATTTTTGAAGTGGCAACTTGGAACATTTTCCACAGAAAAAGTGCATAGATTTAAAGTTTGTTGCTGCTTATTCTTTAGAAAATGTGAAAAAGTTGTCAAAAATATGTGAGTGAAGTCCACAAATACCTGATATATTGTCAAATACCTGATAAAATCAACTTAAAATGCAGTAATTCAGTACTTGTACTTTTCACTTCCCACAAGTATAATGTTTTAGTGATTTGCATTGTTATCCTAAATAGCTTTACATTTCATGCATGTTTGGTGTGAGGATAACAATTACTTAATGTGGAAGCAGAAAAACACTTAAGAAAGCTTTTTTTTATTTACAAATTGTGCAAAAACTTAAGACCGCTACATATGAAATATTATATACACACAGCCAAAAAATCAGTGCTGTGATAGTTTTTTTTTCCACAATATCTTTATTGAACCCTTTTTTTTTTAACAAACATGATACAAACAATCAAACACTAACACTAAAGTACTACAAAAAAAAAAAAATGCACTAAAAACACCAACAACCACCAACAAAATCAAGTCTTCAACAATGCTCCTCTGTTTAGTCTAGACAATCCAATACATAAGTATACATATTATGTTCACCAGTTTGGAATTTACAAGGTCCACACACATCATTCACCTTCTTCTTCAAGAGTTATGTTTAAATTTTTTACATAATCAATAAAAGGTCTCCATATATTCTCAAACACAATTTCCTTTGATTTCAGTATATATGTTATTCTTTCTAATGGAAGGTTTGTTAACATCTGTCTTAACCACTGAGTCACATCTGGTCTATGAGTCTTTTTCCATAATAGTGCAATACATTTTTTGGCATTAAGCAAACTGAGGTCTATGAATGTTCTTTCACTTTTATTAAAATTATGCTTTTCTGGGTACAGACCCAACAAAAACAGTTTAGGATTCAATATGATTTGTTTTGAGATTATTTTTTCAATTGTTACCCTCACCTCTTCCCAAAACATTCTTATTAATCTACATTCCCATAAACAATGAAATAGGGTTCCTTTACTTTCCATGCATTTTGTGCATGTATCTGGTATATTTTTGTTATATCTATTTAACTCCTCCGGTGTAACATACATCCGCATTAACCATTTGAAATGTATCAATTTAAGGCGTGCATTTATTGATTTGGTTTGAGCTTCTGTACAAGCCAATTCCCATTGTTCCTCTGAAATTTCAATTTGCAGATCTTCTTTCCAGTAGTTTAATCTTTTCAGTGAATTTTCACTTGAAGATAGTGTCAATGAGTTATAAAACTCTGAAATAATACCCTTTCTTTTACTATCTTTCATCATCATTTTTTCCAAGGATGAATAAATAGGTCGGGTGAGAGCTTTATTTTGATTTGATCGAATAAAGTTTCTAAGTTGAAGATATTTAAAAAAATGTGTTCTATTGAGATTAAATTTGATCCTCAGCTCTTCAAAAGACATTATGTTGTCTGCACATGGCAAATATAAATCCTGAATCTTTTGTATCCCTTTTAAATTCCATACTTTAAATACAGCGTCCGCTCTCCCTGGTTTAAAATATTGATTACCCCATATTGGACTAAATTGTGACAATAACTGTGGTTCTTTTAAATAGTTTTTAGCTTCACACCATATTTTGATCATATGCTTTACAAATGGATTTTTAACTTGTTTTTGTAATTTTTTTGCCGAATCTGAGAATATGAATATGGGAAGAGGTAAAGGTAAATTGTATGATTCCATTTCAGTCCAGTGAGGGAGATCATTTGATGAAAAATAATATGTCATAGACCTCAGTTGTGCCGACCAATAATACAACATAAAATTTGGACATTTCAGACCTCCACGATCAAATGGTAAATATAATAAAGACAAACGTAATCTAGCCCTCCTGTTGTTCCATATAAATTCCACTAACTTTTTTTTTATTCTTGAGAATAGATCTAAAGGTGGTGATAAGGGAATGTATTGAAATAAATAAAGTATTTTAGGTAAAATATTACTTTTAAGTATATTGATTCTCCCGATCATCGACATTGGTAGTGACATCCATCTCTGAGTTAACTCATTGATATCTGACATTAAGGCTTCATAGTTGACACTGGCGACTGATTCTAGCTTAGGCATAATTTGGATTCCTAAATATTTAAACTGATTTACAACATTGAATTGATTTACCTCAGGGGTTGGGTAATTTCTCTGGGTCTCATTTAGCATTAATATTGAAGATTTAGTTTTATTTATTTTATATCCTGATATTTCCCCAAAATTCTTTATTAAATTCAACAAGGTTGGAATTGATTCTTTTAGATTCGACATAAACAAAATTATATCATCGGCGTACAGGGAGATTTTATGTTCTGTTGGTCCAACTTTAATTCCATATATTTGTGAATGTAAACGTATCGCTATCGCTAAAGGTTCAATTGCCATAGTAAACAGTAAAGGTGAAAGTGGACAGCCTTGTCGACATCCTCTATTGATTTTTATTGGTTTTGAAATATTGTTATTTGTTAGGATTTCTGCTGTAGCATTATTGTATATTATTTGAACCCATTTTATGAAATTATTTCCAAGTCCAAACCTTTGTAGGACTTCAAAAAGAAAGGGCCATTCAACTCTATCAAAGGCCTTTTCGGCGTCCAATGATAGGAGAGCTGTATCCGGTGCTTCTTTATTAAAATAAATAATATTAAATAGTCTTCTTACATTATGGAAGCCTTGTCTACCCTTTATAAAGCCATTCTGATCTCGATTAATAATATTTGGTAAAATTTCTTGTATTCGTCTTGCTAAAATTTTACAGATTATCTTAAGGTCGGCGTTTAATAGGCTTATTGGTCTCATATTTTCACATTTATTAGAGGGCTTACCTGGTTTTGGCAGTAGTATAATTAAGGCATTATTTATGTATGATGGTAAATTATTATTTTGAAATGCTTCTAAAACCATTTCCAAAAAAGGTTTTATTAATTTATTCTTAAATTTTTTATAAAGGTCAACTGGAAGACCATCTGGTCCTGCACTTTTTCCTGATTTCATATTATCAATGGCTAGCCCAACTTCTTCTTGACTAATTTTAGACTCCAATATCTCCCTGTTTTCATTTGGTATACACGGTATAGATAGTTCGTTCAAAAACCCATTTAGTTTTGTTAAATCAGGTTCATTTTTGGTATCATATAATTTTTCATAGTAATCTCTAAAGGCTCTATTAATTTCTAAAGGATCTATAACTACCTGTCCGTTACTTATAATACTGGTAATTGGTGTTTTAATTTCCAATCGTTTAATCTGCCATGCTAATAATTTTCCTGATTTTTCACCTTGTTCATAAAAAGATTGTTTCAATCTTAGAAGACTCGAGGCAGCTCTATTCGCTGATTTTTTGTCGTATTCAGCTCTCAAAATCAGTAATTCATTCTCCAACCTTGGGTCACTTCCTGCATACACTTTTTCCTGAAGACTTTTTATTTTATGTTCCAATTTAGCTCTCTCCTCTCGAGTCTTCTTAGATTTTGATCCTGTATAACTAATAATATGTCCCCTAATAAAAGCTTTGAAAGCCTCCCACTTTACACATGCTGATGTTTGTGTAGTATTGATGTCAAAGAACTCGTCTATCTGTTTTTCTATATACTTGACAAATTCCTCATCCTGAAGCCATTTATGCTGAAATTGCCATCTACCTGATTCCTTTGTCAATTTTTTATCTACATATATTAGACAACAGGGTGCATGATCAGAGATCACGATGTTATCATAAAAGCAGTTTTGAATCTTGGACCTTAATTCTGTGGAAATCAAAAAATAATCAATACGTGAGAATGTCTTGTAGGTACTGGAATAACAAGAATAGGCTTTAACTTGTGGTTTCATTTCTCTCCATATATCTAACAATCTCAATTCTTTCATAAAATGATTAATAGTCATCCTACATCCAATGTGCGTACAATCCAGTCCTGTTGATCTATCCACACCTGGATTCAATGTACAATTAAAATCCCCTGCTATTATATGTTGCCCTGTAAGTGATGATAAGATGAGAAATAAATTAGCAAAGAACTTCTGATCATCTATATTGGGACCATATAAGTTCACAAGATTTATATTTTCTAATAGCAAAGAACCTTGAATGATTACATATCTTCCAAATTTGTCTCCAATTACATTTTTCACTTGAAAAGGAACTGATTTATGTATGAGAGTCATAACTCCCCTGGCTCGGGATGAAAATGAAGAGGTGAATACACTTCCCTGCCATCTACTCCTAATTCTTTTAACATCCTCCTCTATCAGATGAGTTTCTTGTAAAAACACAATTCTTGAACCCATGTCCTTTATTTTATTCATAACTTGTTTAAGTTTTTTTAAATTTTGTAGACCTCTGCAATTCCATGAAGTTAAATTAAGATTAACACTTTGGTCCATGATCAATAGAGAGTTTGGGATTACCTTGCAGTGTAAACATGCTCATACAGAGAAGCAAAAACATGAGTGGTTGAACATTCATCCTACAAACTACACACAAACAAATTTCCCCTTCCCACACTTGTGGCAAACCCCCCAAAATCAAAAGAAAAATTCTGTCTCCCGATATAGCCATCGACCGTTCCACACCCACGGGGAACAGCCTAAGCCACTCCTTCTTCATCCTCCCAATCACCCTAACTCTACTGCTTTTAATGACGTAACATTAACTCTCCTCTGTAGTTTTCCAACTTAACTCCAAAATTTTTAACAACTTTGTACATCATAGTTTTTTTTTTTGTTTGTTTTGTTTTTGTTTTGTTTTTTTAATATATAATACAATCTATATTTTGTAAACTTACTATTTACTTCAAGTCAGTCAGATGCCTGTGCAAATGCTTAATTATTCTACCTTATATTTTGTTCATGCTTAGCTCCCACCAGTCTCTTCTTCTTCTTTGATCTTCTTGATGAACTCCTGCGCCTCCTCTGGGGTCTTGAAGATGTGGGTTCTGCCCTCATACGTGGTCAGCAGTCTCGCAGGATAGATTACACCATGACGAATCCCAAGGTTGCGCAGCTCCTTACGTACGGGATCAAACTGCTTCCTCAATTGCTGGATTCCTGTGGCCAAATCTGGGTAGAACCGCACCTGCTGGTCCTGGTGTTTAATCTCTCCTTTAGCACGTGCAGCGTTGAAGATCTTCATCCTGTCTCTGTTGCTAAGAAACTTCATAATTAAGGTCCTCGGCGGTCCCTTATCTCTCCGTGGGCCAATACGATGTGCTTTTTCCAGAACCACTGCTGATTGCAACTCCTCGCTGCCCAGCACCTCCGGAATCCACTTTTCCAGAAAGGAACATACGTCCCGACCTTCTGATTCCTCTGGAAGACCCACCAGCCTCAAATTATTCTGTCTCGACCGAGATTCCAAATCCAAAATATTATCTTCCAGAGATTTATTTTTTTTTTCCAAAGTGCGCACCTTTAATTGAAGACGGGTGACGTCATCTTCAGCACTAGCGAGACGGAGCTCCATCTGCGCCGTTCGTTCTACACAGTCACCCAATTCCTTTCTTATTCCTTCCAACGCTGTCATAATCCCATCAAATCTAGAGGAAAAGTCCGCTCTCATTGAACTCATGGCAGCCATCAGCGCATCTGCGCCATTCCCCGCATTTATCGCACCGCTGCCAGCCTCCTCCGCCATATATGGAGTTTTGTTTGCTGCGTCACAGACCTGAAAGTCCGTTAATTTGGACTGTTTCGGCGGCTCGCTTTTTCCTTTTCCTGGTTTTCCAGCCTTAGGCTTCGCCGACATATCCTCGCCCAAATGCTGGGATACGTTCTGTCCCAAATGAGAGAGTTATTTGCCGATTTTTTTCTCCAGGAGCAGAGCAGAGCGAGACACGTCCGTCCTACGTGGCAGCCATAACCGGAAGTCCCAGTGCTGTGATAGTTACTTTTTTACAGTCCCTCAAGCACAGACAACGCGTCCCATCAGTCCAACAAGGGTATTGGTACTGTCCTCCCATCTTCTGGATGCTTTGGTGTGCTCTCTCTGTCAGATGTTTAGCTACACCTCTGCCTCTTTTAGTGATAACGGTAAATGTAATAAATGTTGTCTTTTTGAGGCGCTCGAGGCGAGGTTGTCTGATTTGGAATCCCGGCTCCGCTGCATTGAAACACCGTCTGCGCCAGTTAATCTTGACGGACGCCCATTGGCTGCAGCGGAGCTAGCTAGCTTAGGCGTCCCTGTCAGCGGTTCCCCGGCTCTCCTCAGCAGCGAGGAGACTGGGTGGGTGACGGTGAGAAGGAAGCCTAGTCGCAAAGCCCCGGTTCACCACCAACCTGTTCACGTTTCTAATCATTTTTCCCCGCTCAGTGACACACCCGCTGAGGAAAAAACTCTGATCATTGGCGACTCTGTAGTCAGAAACGTGAACCTAGAGACTCCAGCGGCCATAGTCAAATGCATTCCTGGGGCCAGAGCAGGCGACATCGAGTCAAATTTGAAAATGCTGGCTAAAAGTAACTGTAAATACTCCACAATTGTTATTCACGCCGGCATTAATGACATCCGTCTCCGGCAGTCGGAAGTCACGAAACTTGATGTAGAATCGGTGTGTGACTTTGCCAAAACAATGTCGGACTCTGTAGTATTCTCTGGGCCCTTCCCCAATCTGACCAGTGATGACATGTTTAGCCGCTCGTCATCCTTGAACCGCTGGCTGTCTGTGTGGTGTCCTAAAAATGACGTGGGCTACATTGACAATTGGAGCTCTTTTTGGGGAAAACCTGGTCTTATGAGACGAGACAGCATTCATCCCACTTTGGATGGTGCTTCTCATTTATCTAACAATCTGGCATCTTTTTTATCCAAATTTCCAAAACCACGACTACTCAGAGTTGGGACCAGGAAGCAGTGTCGCAGTCTTACACGCCTCTCTGCAGCTCCTCTTCATCCGCCACCCCTCAACTTAGCCCCTGACTTCCCCATCAGAGAATCGTTGTCTGCTCCCTCCAAAGTGAATAAAAATATAATGTATAAGCATCCCAAAGTGATAAAGCAAAATATTGGTAAAACTCAAATTAAACATAAAGCCTCTAAATTGAATGATTTGGCCTCTGTTCCTCCTCATAATTTAAAAATTAAATGTGGTTTATTAAATATTAGGTCTCTAACTCCCAAGTCTCTGTTAGTCCATGATCTGTTAATTGATCATCAGATTGATTTAATATCCCTTACAGAGACTTGGTTAGGGCAAGAGGATTATGTTGGTTTAAATGAATCAACTCCCTCTGGTTATTTAAACTGTCAAAATCCCAGAAGTTCTGGTCGTGGAGGAGGAGTAGCAACAATTTACCATTCCAAATTACTAGTTAATGTAAAGCAAAAAACATGTTATAATTCCTTTGAGGGCCTGGTCCTCAGTATTGGGCACTTTAGCAATTTTAGGTTAAACCCAATTTTATTTGCCATAATTTATCGTCCCCCATCAACCTACTCAGAATTTTTATCCGAATTTGCTTATTTCTTAGCTGATTTAGTGCTGAAATCTGATAGAATAATTATAGTAGGGGACTTTAATATACATGTGGATGTAGATAGTGACTGCCTTAATGTGGCTTTTAATTCAATATTAGACTCGATTGGGTTTTCTCAGAAAGTAGGAAATTCTACTCATTACCTCCACCATACATTGGACCTTGTTCTGACATATGGCATTGAAATAGAAAATCTTGTAGTGTCTCCTCATAACCCTGTACTGTCAGACCATTGTCTGTTAACCTTTGATTTTACTATTTCTGACTATTTGGCTCCTAAAGAAAAATATTATTACAGTAGATGCCTCTCAGATGATGCTGTTTCCAAATTTATGCAGATTGTTTCCTCTATGCCATGTGTCAACACAACGGAAATAAGCTATAGACAGCTTGCTCCTTCTGTAATTGATAACATGGTGGATAGTGTTTCAGCTTCTCTGCATCAGGCTCTAGACTTGGTGGCCCCCTTAAAAAAGAAAAAGTCTAATCAGAGATTTCTAACTCCTTGGTTCAACACAGAAACTCGTAGCTTAAAACAGAAGACTCGTCAATTAGAAAGAAAATGGCGCTCTACTAATTTAGATGAAATCTATTTATCTTGGAGAAATCATCTTTTAATTTATAAAAAATCTCTTAGAAAAGCTAGAACAAGTTATTACTCTGCATTAATAGAAGAGAACAAGAATAATCCCAGGTTTCTTTTCAGTACTGTAGCCAGGTTGACAAAGAGTCAGGACTCTGTCAATCCTAGCATTCCCTTAGAGCTTACTAGTCAGGACTTTATGAACTTTTTCAATAATAAAATTTCATCCATCAGAGATAAAATCAATCAGATTCTTCCCACAGTTAACTTAAATACTGTAACTACTACAACTCCTTCTATTCATGTCTGTCTTGATGAGTTTACTCCAATCGACCTTTGTGAGTTAGACAAAATAGTTTCCTCATCCAAACCTTCAACTTGTCTTTTAGACCCTATTCCTACCAGGTTATTTAAAGAAGTCTTCCCACTTATTGGTAGCTGTATTCTTCATATAATCAATTCTTCATTAACTTTAGGCCATGTACCGCAGGCTTTTAAAACGGCTGTAATTAAACCCTTACTCAAAAAGCCAACGCTAGATCCAGGAGCTTTAGCTAACTATAGACCAATCTAATCTCCCTTTCATTTCAAAAATCTTAGAAAGAGTTGTTGCTACGCAATTATTTGACCACCTGCAGGGAAATGGTTTACTTGAAGAGTTTCAATCTGGGTTTAGAATCCATTATAGTACTGAAACAGCCTTAGCGAAGGTCACTAACGACCTCCTCATTGCATCTGATAATGGACTAGTTTCTGTACTTGTCCTTTTAGACCTTAGTGCAGCTTTTGATACTATCGATCATAATATTCTACTTGATAGATTAGAACACTATGTTGGACTTAATGGAACTTCGTTGCAGTGGTTTAGATCTTATTTATCTGATAGGTTCCAGTTTGTTCATGTAAATAATGAGTTTTCTTTCAACTCAAAGCTTAGTCATGGAGTTCCACAGGGATCTGTGCTAGGCCCTACTCTTTTTAGTTTATATATGCTTCCGTTAGGCATCATTATTAGAAAGCACTGTATACATTTTCATTGTTATGCAGATGACACACAATTATACCTGTCAATGAAGCCAGATGATAGTAATCAATTAGCCAAGTTAGAAGCCTGTCTTAAGGAAATCAAAGCTTGGATGACTTGTAATTTCCTGCTATTAAATTCAGATAAGACTGAAGTCGTTCTTGTTGGTCCAAAAAACCTTAGAAATTCCTTTCCAAATCAAACTTTCAGTTTGGATGCAGTTACTCTTTCTCTTAATAGCTCTGTGAGGAACCTTGGAGTTATTTTTGATCAGGATTTGTCCTTCAATTCACATATTAAATTTGTTTCTAAGACTGCCTTCTATCATTTGCGTAATATTGCCAAGATTAGGAGCATCTTGTCTCAGAGTGATGCTGAGAAGCTGATCCACGCTTTTGTTAGCTCGAGATTAGATTATTGTAATTCTTTATTATCAGGCTGTCCTAAAACATCTTTAAAAAGTCTTCAGCTGATCCAAAATGCTGCAGCAAGAGTTTTAACAGGTACTAGAAAGAGAGATCATATCTCTCCGGTTCTGGCCTCCCTTCACTGGCTTCCCATAGAGTTTAGAATTAAGTTTAAAATCCTTCTTCTTACTTACAAAGCTCTAAACAATCAGGCTCCTTTTTATTTAAAAGATCTGATACTACCGTATTATCCTAACAGAGCACTATGCTCCCAAAATGCAGGATTACTTGTAATACCTAGAATCTCCAAAAGTACAATGGGAGGCAGAGCCTTCAGTTATCAAGCTCCTCTCCTGTGGAATCAGCTGCCAATCTGGATTCGGGAGTCAGACTCGATCTCTGTTTTTAAGAATAGGGCTAAAACCTACCTTTTTGATATAGCCTACAATTAGGGAGGGATTATGTGTTTCTGAACCCTCCCTTAGTTATGCTGCTAATAGATTTAGTCAGCCGGGGGACCTCCAGTAATGCACTGGGCCTCACTCCTTTCCTCACTCTCTATGAAATATTTTTTTTGCTGGTCATTAACATTTGTTTGTTCTCTCCCATAGATTGAGTCCCCATCGTGCTGTTTGCTCTCTACATGTCTGTTCTTTTCTTCTTCTCTATCCCCTCACCCCCCAGCCAGTCGCAGCAGATGACTGCCCCTCCCTGAGCCTGGTTCTGCTGGAGGTTTCTTCCTGTTAAAAGGGAGTTTTTCCTCTCCACCGTCGCCATTTGCTTGCTCACAGGGGATCGCCTGATTGCTGGGGTCTTTCTGCAACTGTGGGGGTTCCCCCCTACAGTTGATAGTGCTATGAGATGACTGTTGTTGTGAAATGGCGCTATATAAATAAAGTTGAATTGAATTGAATTGAATTGAATTGAATTGAATGCTTTGCAGCAAAGCGGAGGTCAGCTGCTCATCCCTCCTGAGCTGCTCCTGCTGTCTCTCATCTGACCTCTCCAGGTAGTCAAGAAGGAGGTCCATGTTTCTGTCCCGCTTACATTTCCTTGTTTTAAAGTACAAAAATAAGAAGCAATATAAAATAACCACACACTGAAAAACGCAGGAATCGTCAATCCAAGACTGAATGCGTCTATTCAACATCCATTTACTGTTAGTCGCATCACAACAATTCAAGTGTATAATTGATTTAATTCACTTCCTCCTTTGTGTGAATGGCTCATGATCTGAACATATATTACCTAATCTGGTCTGATGAGAAGAGGAGGAAGAGCAGGAGGAGGACAAGCTTTGTGTTGGTGAAGGTGAGCTGGACACCACAGGTCTGGGTGGTTCTCCCTCATCATCCAGGTGTGATAAATCTGTAAAAACAAACCTAAAAAAGTGTTTGTGCACTGTACTCCTTAAGTCTTTCATTAAATGTGTAGTCATAGAAGGCAATTTTTTTTCAATATCAACATTACCAAAGCTTATTGTCTGATTATCAGGGACGTGATTTTTCCGCTAATTCGTGGAATTACGCATTTTTTATCTTCCAAAATAAAAAAAGTATATGACCGGATTCCGACTTTTAGTAATTCCCTAACTGTAATTAAACGACGCGCCTGATTGGCTTGGCTGATCGTCCTTGCAGTGACCAATGAACGCGGCTGTTGCAGTGATGTCGGTGATTGAACGTAAAGATGCTCCGAGAATTAAAGAAATTGACAAGATCGTGAAAAACAATTTCGTTGGGATTGGCTAGAAAAGGAGATTGCAACGGATGTTGGTAAGAAAACTGACAAATTTGTTTAGCGATTTTATACTGAAAATCGACCGTGCCAGGAAGGCGCGGAAAACATGTACAAGAAGGAGCAAAAAACATTTACAAGGGGTCAAATCGAGGTCCACTAATTATTCAATTGCTGGAACTTTAGGTGTTCAGAAAAAACCATGGAAACCATACGGCCTCCACCCTTTGTTAATGACACGATCGGACATGGAAATCGAAAGGAATGATCTACCCCAACAACCAGTGCCAGTTGCGGATAGAGTAGTGAATTTTGAGGTATGTGAAGATATATTTTTGTATACATATCATTTAGTTAATATTTTCTTCATCTTGCCTGATGAAGATGTTTTGGACTTTATTTAAAAAATATTTTTAACGCAGTGCACAGTGGACATTGACTCATAACTTTTGAATATTTCTAAGACTTAGCTACATTAGTGATTGTGCAAAATGAACTGCTCAAGACTCAATGGAGATTGAAACTGGTGATCTGAAATGAATGCTGAAATTATAAAAAGTAATGTATGAATGAATTTTATTTCTATTACGGAATAGATAAAATTAACTGATTTTGATTTGATCAAGTGTTAAAGCATGTGATGGATAATGCTTGTTGGAATATTTTAGGAATGCTATCTTCTTGGAACATAAGTCAATATTATACAGTAATAAGTGGCATTCAGCTGTTTGTTTTATGTCATTTAAGCACAGTTCTGGTACTTAAAAATCATAAAAACCCATAAATACCCTCACCGGGGCTCTGCCCCGTCCCCCAGACCCCATACAAAATTTTCATCAGATAATTTCACCAACCCCAAATCACATCCCTGGATTATGGAATAGAAGAATAGGAATAGAGTAGGCTTTATTGTCATTGTACAGTTGTGCAGTACAATGAAATTGTAGGTGCTCCACCAGGCTACTGCGCAATACAGTAAGAGAAGTATTGGATAACAAATGGTTACAGAACACACGATTAAACACACGAGTGAAATAAAAAAATGGCCCATGATTATGGAAATATTACCAAAATAGTAAAAATGACGATGTTACTAGTGTCTTGGGAGAAAAAAATTCCATATACACAACATAAGGCACCCATTCATACACAGTACTGATACCACAAAAAAGCGTAATTTGCACAGGATATCTTTATAAAAAAAAGTATTCTGTAAGACGCAAAGATTTTTGTTCTCGTTTTCTCTCAGAAGAGCATTTCAGGATATATGGCGACGTTATTAATGTCATTTGAGACAATAAACAGTATTGATACAGAACATACAGCGTGTTTTTTACTGGATATCTAACAAGGTATTCTGTAAGACGCAAAGATTTTCTAGTTTTCTCAAATGAGAATTTATGGCGAGGTGAAACACTTGGTCGTGGTAAAAGCACTGTTAGCTTGTTAGCATAGCTAATGGAAAATTTTATAGGCACAGGAGTGGGTAAAAAAAATATCCACACTTTGGTTGTTACACATCAGTACTAGTGGACACACACACACGTCAGCAGAGGTGATCTGTTCATTTCGTTATGGTGAGGAGAAACGTTTGGTCGTGGTAAAAGCACTGTTAGCTTGTTAGCATAGTAGGGCTGTCACAATAGCCGTATAGGCATTTATGTCATACCGCGGTATGGACATGCCTACCGCAGAGGAAAACGACCAACCACAACAACCGCAGTGTTCACTTTTTTTTGTGTGTGTGTGTGTGTGTGGGGGGGGGGCTATATTTCGTTGACTTATGTGCCCCTATTGATTATTAAATAAATTGCTAAATGAAGTGTATTTTTTATTACCAACAGCATGTTTGCACCCAGTACTCTAGAAGCTTCCACAGCACACGGTGCTGCTGCTGTTTTGGGCACTCTGTCCAGACGGACTCCAGCAGGCAGTTAGTGATGAAAGTGACTCCTTACACTGAAAGAGCACAAAGTGTGTTAGTTCCTTCTGAGTGGAGTGTGTATGATCCTGACTGTGTGTGCTCTGTGTATGAGCTCTGAGAGCAGCTTGTTTGAACAAGATTTTTCGGACAGCGGCAAAAATCACGGAGACGAGAGCCACGCAGGGTGCTGTACGGAGACTGTCCTGCTTATAAGCTGAATGTCACTGCAGTCTCCAGTCCACACACCCCTTAGTTGCCGCCACTGCTTTATGAAAATGATCTTTTTTAAAACAGAATGAGCAGTTCATGCCTGTATAAAGAGCGGCGCTCCACACAGTTGTAACACACACGCATAATGGCTAAGAATGGCTAAGAGCGAAACATTGGACTATTCTAAAGTGGCCTTGTATGAGTCCTGATCTAAATCCTACTGAACATCTGTGGAAGGAGCTGAAACATGCCATCTGGAGAAGGCACCCTTCAAAGCTGAGACAACTGGAGCAGTTTGCTCATGAGGAGTGGGCCAAAATACCTGCTGAGAGGTGCAGAAGTCTCATTGACAGTTACAGAAATCGTTTGATTGCAGTGATTGCCTCAAAAGGTTGTGCAACAAAATATTAAGGGTACCATTATTTTTGTCCAGGCCTGTTTCATGAGTTTGTTTTTTAAAATAATTCTGTTGAACCACAATTCAAAAGCATTGTCTGATTTTCATTGGTTAATTTTCATAGACTTTGTATTTATTACCACGTCTGTAGTACACACTATGCAGTACAAATTTGTTAAACTACAAAAAGCGCTATTGTCTGTAGTAACAAAAAATTGCAAATGGGTGCAATAAATCATTAAGGAATATGATGTTCATTTTTTTTATTCAGTATATGAAAAACAAGTTTTTGTATGTTAAAGATAGAAAGACCATATTGTACCGAGGGAAATTCAAATTCTCAGGAAAATTGCCGCTTATCAATTAATCATTAGTTGATCCATAAGGTGAATCAGTTAATCGATGCGTTGCATCCCTAAAATATCTATATATATATTAGTGCTGTTATTGCGTTAATCGCCTGTCAATACTTTGCCCCTGTTAACACTTTACCCCTTTAACGGCGACATATTTTGTGATCACGGTTAACTGCAGAAAGCGCAAACAGTACTTTTTGGTTTAGCGGCTCGCTGTCCCAAAGCCACAATGGCCACACTGTGCATGTCACGCAGACATTGTGAAGTCAAACAAGCTGGATTACATCCATGAAGATCCCCAAAGTGCTGTCATGTTTAAATTTACAACGTTATCTGTCGGAGCTCTAACCAGGATAATTGTTACAATTCGCTGGTTTGTTGTTCTTCTGTGGAAGCTGGCTTGTTGGTTAGTAGCCACATGCTAGGTTGTAGCTGACCTCTAGCAGCTGACATAGACAGAAATAGCATTTGGTCCAACTGTTAGTAGGTGAGTACCAGTCTAAAAAAATTCTCAAGCTGTGTTCGTAATGTCCATTCACTCTCCCACTGTTTTTGCAGCACGGTGAGGTATCATCACGGGCGTAATAGTTGTTTATGTTTGCAATTTTTCTGCTAAAAGGGAAATTGTGTCTGTTGTGACACATGAGGTCCATGATTTTGTGTTGATCTGCTTAAAATACCCCGTAATGACAACGTGAAACATCTGCTTAAAAGTTGTGGATGTTTGCTATTGGAGAAAGAGCAAGCTCCATTTGTGGCTGCTGGCTGGTTGGATGCTGAGTTGTGTTGCAGTGACATTAATAAGCCCTGGCATTCCATTGTTTGCACATGCAGTCTACTTCTAAGAATTTTCTGGAGACTATTGAGGATAGTTTTGTCATTTTGGATATGTTGAGAGCTTTAACTCTTCTTGTGTCTTGGTTTCATGGACATGGAAAGTGCCCTCACTGTCTTATGTCACAGTTCTGTGCCTGTTATGTGATGTGGCCATAAACCATAAAAAAATCCCCAGTTGTACTAAGTGTTCCACCTCACAAGGTGGCAGACACGTGTAACTTATTGCTCTCGCCTTGGGGGACTTATGTCTCCCAGATAACTATCCAAAAACCTCACTTCTGGGACACCAACGAAGAAGAGTTTGTAAACAAATGTTGATGTGCTCTGTTGCAACACAGAGGAGGCATTTGCTCCCAAATTTGCCAACTATGATTCTAAAAAGAGATTATTTAGCTTATGAAGGTAAATATGTTAGAACAGAGGGTGGCCGAAGCTGGTTAATTTTCACCTGCCATTGACCCCAGCGCCATGTGACTGGACAGAACAATCGCGCCAATTCCGTGTCATCATATAAGATAAATTGCGGCGGAATAAAAGAAAAATTGAGGTGGAATAATCAAGTTTTTCTGGATGTGGGAAAGAAAGTGAAAATGACCAAGAGAAGACAAAATAATAATGAAAATGGATGAAACAAGCCGCCTGGCCAGCGGTAAGTCTGACGAATTTCTTTGTTTACATTGTACAGATTTTCTGGTTCATATACTTTGAAGCTAAGTAACAAAAAACCCAAAACAAAAAATGGTGACAACAAACAAAGCCATCCTTTGTGAAATATGTCCAAAGTCCACTTTTGACTGAAAGTTACGTAATTTGGTATGGCTGCTGTGGAATTGTGCAAATTAGATGCATAGATTTACTCCAATCTCAAACTTGGATTATATTCTACATCTTTCTAATTGACAGTAAGCCATTATCTCTTACCACTTTCAAGTTATAGCCTTGGAAATCTCGACATCTGAACTGAATAGTTTCTTGAAAAAATCTTGACCACCAGGGGGAGAGGTTGGTGGAGCAAAAAGCATATTTGTCCACTCCCATGTTCATAACAGTATGACAAACTTGAAAAAATTACCAACTTAAGGTAAACTGTATCTGTATGGAAAAACATGCGATTAACACATTATTAATCATGATTAACTTAACATTTCAAAAGATTAATTGCAATTAAAAGTTGAAATCGTCTAACACTACTAATATATGTGTGCATACCTGCCAACTACTCCGGTTTTGCCGTGATGGTTACGGTTTTCAAGACCCCATTCCGGGTTACGGCTTTATTAATCAAAATTACGGTTTTTCACTAAAAATTCAAGTCAAAAATTTTAAATCGTAAAAAAAACACAAAAGCAATTCCAAACACGAGATCGCTAGGAATTGTATCTAAATTTACCTGAAGCGTTTGCTAAGCTAACGCTATCGCTATAGATAACGCCATAGCTAGTCGTAGCACCTAACACTGATACAAAGAAGCGACTCCATCCCCGGTGATTGGGGCTCGCCGGAGGAACCAACCGAGGCAACAGTTGGACGGGAGCCGGATCAGGAGTTCAAGTACAGCGGTGGCAGGAGACGGGGACCAGTGGAGGAGCAACCGGGGCCCCAGCTGGATAAGTTGACTGTAGCTGGAGCCCAGCTACAGCGGCTGCGCTCAGCAGAGGAACTACTGAGGAAGACGGCGGTAGGTGGCGGGGCTCAGCGGAGCATCTACCGGGACCCCAGCTGGACAGAAGCAGGATCGGAGCTCAACTACAGCGGCGGTGGGCGGCGGGACTCGGTAGAGGAGCTGCCGGTACCCCGGCTGGACGGGAGCTCAATTGCAGTGGCGGTAAGCAGCGGGACTAGCAGCGGAGGGGGCTAGCTGAGGCCGAGCTGGATTCGAGGTCGGTCGGCTCGGATATCGGCGTCACCAGCAGAGATTGTTTTACTATCAACAGGTCAGTAAAAATGCCACCAAAGGAGGAGGAAATGGAAGAGATCAAAAAATCTCAGATTTTATCTTTTTTTTTTTTTTTTTTTTTGTTACTTATTTGTACCCGTAGGTAGACTTGGTTTGCAGTCTGGTGACAAGCCACCGGCTGCTGGAACATAAGTCAATATACAGTATACAGTAATAAGTGGCATTCAGCTGTTTGTTTTATGTCATTTAAGCACAGTTCTGGTACTTAAAAATCATAAAAACCCAGGAGCTTCGTGGGGCTTTGCCCCCCTTGCCCCCCCACTGGGGCTCTGCTCCGAACCCCGCTGGGGGACTGTGTCCCCCAGACCCCCTGCTACATTTTCAGATAATTTCCCCAACCCCAAATCACATCCCTGGGTCGTCGGCCTCCGTCGGTCTATGATGACCATGGAAGAGAATCCTAAACGTCTACTCTGCTGGAACAGCACCGCCTGTGGCTGAACAGGCCAATGCGCAAATGACAGTCCCTGTCACACAGGTCACACTTGTGGGTGGTCTCCGTGCTGCTGGGTCTGTGGCGGTTCTTCCTGCGGGTCCTTTTTTCATCTGCTGCAGCAGTCAGTCTCTCTTCACCCGCCTTGAGCTGTCTGGTCAGGGTGCCTCTCCATTTGGAGCGGTCCGTTGCAAGGTCCTCCCAGCGCTCTGTGTTGATATCCAGGGCCTTCATGTCTCTCTTGCAGACATCTCTAAAGCGCAGCTGTGGGCGGCCAACGTCTCTCCTGCCAGTTGCCAGTTCTCCATAGAGAAGATGGTGACGCAATCATCCCTGGGTAAAGAATGACATACTGAGGCAGGCCAGAAAGTTACGGGGAACAGAAGTTTACCTAAATGAACATTAACAAAAACTAATGCTGAAATAGCACTGCAAGCATGGATGCTGAAAAGACAAAATAAGATACAGGCAACATGGACAAGAAATTGTAGAGTTTGGATCAAACTAAGTGGAACACCTGAGGAAGCAAGAGTATAATAATCAGAGATCTTACCGACTTAAATAAATATAGATGAACACTGATTAAGAAAATTAAGAGACTATGAGAATCCATATCCACACAAATGGCAAGTCTTTTCGTGAGGAATACTCCAAAGCATTTCCAGGAATTATTACTGCGGACTGTGAGCGCATATTCAGCCATGTGAACAAGAACAAAACTGAGTTCAGGTCCAGTCTTGTCAACTAAAGTTCTGGGCAACCTCACGACCGGGAAAATGATGATGACAGCTTAGGGTAACTAAGTGCCACAGTGTGTTCCATTCAAAAGACCAACTGAAGAAAGCTAAGAGGTGCACCATAGAAAACAACAATACTTGAGAGTTACCATAGAGTTTGTCCTTGATCTTTTCCATCAGCATATCTGCATTGACAATTTAAGGAAAATAGAAACATGATTGTTGAAGAAATATGAGGTTGTTGGCCACATTTTAACTTGATTTAATGCTAATATTTGTTTGCCGTCGGGGGGCTTCGCCCCCCTGAACCCCCCACCAGGACTTTGTCCTGGACCTACCGGGGCCTGTGGCCCCTGGACCCCGACTAGCTACTAGGCTTTTCAGGTTTTAAAAGTTGGTAGAGGTGTGTGTGTGTGTGTGTGTTACACAGTGGTGTGAAAAAGTGTTTGCCCCCTTCCTGATTCTCACTTTTTTGTGTGCTTGTCACACTTAAGTGTTTCAGATCATCAAAAACCTGTAAATATTAGACAAAGATAACACAAGTAAACACAAAATGCAGTTTTTAAATGAAGGTGTTTATTATTAAGGGGGAAAAAAAATCCAAACCTACATGGCTCTGTGTGAAAAAGTGATTGCCCCTAAACCTAATAACTGGTTGGGCCACCCTTGGCAGCAACAACTGCAATCAAGCATTTGTGATAACTGGCAATGAATCTTTTACAGCGCTGTGGAGGAATTTTGGACCCACTCATCTTTGTAGAATTGTTGTAATTAAGCTACACTGGAAAGTTTTCCAGCATGAACCGCCTTTTTAAGGTCATGCCACAGCATCCCAAATGAATTCAGGTCAGCACTTTGACTAGGCCACTCCAAAGTCTTCATTTTGTTTGTCATGCCATTCAGAGGAGGACTTGCTGGTGTGTTTTGGATCATTGTCCTGCTGCAGAACCCAAATGCGCTTCAGCTTGAGGTCACAAACAGATGGCCGGATGTTTACCTTGAGGATTTTGGGGTAGACGGCAGAATTCAGGGTTCCATTTACCACAGCAAGTCTTCCAGGTCCTGAGGCAGCAAAACAGCCCCAGACCATCACACTACCACCACTATATTTTACTGTTGGTATGATGTTCCTTTGGCGGCGCGGTGGCGGAGTGGTTAGCACTGCGGCAGCACAGCAACTCACCCTTGGCCTGGGGATCCTGGGTTCGATCCCAGTCCCCGACCAACAGTGATCTGTGTGGAGTTTGCATGTTCTCCCCGTGTCTGCGTGGGTTTACTCCGGGATTTCTCCGGTTTCCTCCCACATGCCAAAAACATGCAAGTTAGGTTAATTGGCATCAAAACTGGGGATTCTAAATTGTCCTTAGGTATGACTGTGAGAGTGAATGGTTGTCTGTCTCTCTGTGTTGGCCCTGCAATGGACTGGCGATCTGTCCAGGGTGGACCCTGCCTCTCGCCCAAAGATGCTGGGATAGGCTCCAGCCCCCCCGCGACCCTAAAAAAGGATTAAGCGGAAGAAGATGAATGAATGAATGATGTTCCTTTTCTGAAATGCTGTGTTACATTTATGCTGGATGTAATGGGACACAAACTTCCCAAAAAGTTCAACTTTTGTCTCATCAGTCCACAGAGTATTTTCCCAAAAGTCTTGGGGATCAAGATGTTTTCTGGCAAAACTGAGACAAGGCTTTCTGTTCTTTTTGCTCAGCAGTGGTTTTCATCTTGGAACTCTGCAATGCAGGCCATTTTTGCCCAGTCTCTTTCTTATGGTGGAGTCATGAACACTGACCTTAACTGAGGCAAGTGAGGCCTGCAGTTCTTTGGATATTGTTGTGGGGTCTTTTGTGACCTCTTGGATGAGTCTGCGCTCTTGGGGTAATTTTGGTCGGCCAGCCACTCCTGGGAAGGTTCACCACTGTTCCATGTTTTTGCCATTTGTGGATAATGACTCTCACTGTGGTTCGCTGGAATCTCAAAGCTGTAGAAATGGCTTTATAAACTTTTCCAGACTGATAGCTCTCAATTACTTTTGTGTCTCATTAGTTCCTGAATTTCTTTGGATCGCAAGCATGATGTGTAGCTTTTGAGGATCTTTTGGTCTACTTCACTTTGTCAGGCACGTCCTTTTTAAGTGATTTCTTGATTGAGAACAGGTGTGGTTCTCAATCAGGCCTGGGTGTGGCTAGTGAAATCGAACTCAGCTTTCCAAAGATGTGATAAACCAAGGTTAATTTAGGTTTTAACGGGGGGATTGCTTTTTCACACAGGGCCATGTAGGTTTGGATTTTTTTTTACCCTAAATAATAAAACACCTTCATTTAAAAGCTGCATTTTGTGTTTACTTGTGTTATCTTTGTGTAATATTTAAATTTGTTTGATCTGAAACATTTAAGTGTGACAAACATACAAAAGAATGAGAACTCAGGAAGGGGGCAGACATTTTTCACACCACTCTCTCTCTCTGTGTGGTTGTGTGTGTGTGTATAAAGGCTGCAGCTATGACTGTTTTACGGCTCGGGTGATCACGCACTCTAATCGAAGATTACTCAAGTAATCTGTTACTTTAAAAAAAAACTTGCATTGACCAACATTTGCAAAACTTTCTTTCCTAAAGAGCAGTAGTGATTGCATCAAAGACTCAATAACATGGGTACATTTTTATTGCAATGCTTACTGCAATGTTTATTGCATAGAACGTAACTTTAAATGGTATGTTACACCATAAAGTTCCTTTCAAGAGCTGTTGGCATCTATGAGCATTAGATCGCGGATGCCGGTAGCATCCAGATGCTGACGGTGGTGGCTATATATATTTTTTGGTCATATAAGCATAATTAGTGTAGCTGACTACATTCTATTTATCTTAATTTTAAATCTCAATTTAAAATTCTGCCGAGACACTGCATGCAACATCCGACGTTGTAGCATGCTAGCTCGCCGCTCGGCTTTAGCATATACACACTGCACAATGTTTTCCAATTTGAGCTTGAAATGATTCCAGACTTGAGATGAATTTAAAATGTGTACCATATTATCCTTTATCTATTAGCATTTAGTAACAACACTGGTCAGCAGTTGGATATCATTACTTTAAACAGGCTGAGGAAATGCAGTAAAAACACAGTGAAGGTTTCCCTTATAGGTTTAACATTTGCATTTTTCGAAAAATTGACAGTTCCTGTCTTGAAGATGCACTACAGTGAATATAAATCCCCTTAAAAACAAATCTTGTCTAAAATGGTATCTTGTGCCCTTTTTCCTCAAAAAACTTTCATTATGTTATAGTTGCTTGTGAAATTTTTTTGCCCTTTTCCTCCTTCATCACCAGGATCTAGTTACGCCCATCCACATCCCGCCCACCAGGACACAGACATCTGTAAGCTGGCAAATTTGAACAGCCAGTGTTTAGTCCTAATTGGTTCACCTGTTACAGTGACATCACAAAAACTCTCCATCTAAATTTGTCTTTTTTCCAAGGAGAGGAGCTTAACTGAACTTTCACAGCAACACATAAAAGTGATTTTTCTCTTAATATGTCTTGCAAGTCATAAACAACATGTTGTAGACATGTTAACAAGAAAGGGGGGGGGGACCTTGATTTTCACTGGTATGTCACTTTAATTCTTCTCATGCGGAGTCAATCATTTTTTCAAAATTTGTGAAGAATTTCAAAACCTTTTTGCATGGCACCAGCCTCAATCAGTTTTAATGGTTGCCACACCATTGACATGATCAGCCTGTCTGTAAAGGTAATATCTCACTGGGCTGCAACAACTTGTGACTAGTTGGGAGATTTAAACCCCCCCCCCCCAAAAAAAAAAAACTAAACAAAAAAAAAACTAAAACAACAAATGGGAAAATTATTGGCAATTTTCACATGGAATCACACTGAACTGGCACATTTGTGTATTTTCCCCAAATATATTGCATGAATGTCACAAAAACGTCTAGTAAATTATGGGCCAAAATTCACAGAGTGCATGTACATACCATGCACATGCACTTCTGAGTGTCTTGCAACAGCTGCAGATGTCAGTTGCAGTTGTGTCAGCATGTACTAGAAAATGACTCGGCTATTTGCCCCTGTCTCGTGTGCAGAATGTATTGTCTTTTTTGTCTCCAGTCAGTCACAATTTAGACTCATAGGTCTCCAACCCCTCACAAAGTTGTCTTAACTTTTCTTGCTCCTTTGGATTCTCAGAAACTAAATTGAGAAGGGTTGGAGACGCACATGGCGACTATTTTGAGAAAATTTGTCACACAGTTTTTGAAAATGTTCAAAGTTCCCGCCACATGAGTGTGAGCCCCTGCAACTCATGAGAGGAAATTGCAAACCCCCACGAACATTTGGGGAGATTTTGGAAACCCTTGTGATTTGTCGTTCTCCAACTTGTCGCCAGTGTCACAGCCAAGTGAGATACAAGTGTAAGGAATCACGAGATACAAAGCACTGGAAGTAGATGGATGCTTAGCAACTGCTACACTTTGAAGGGCTGCCTTCAGTGAATAATTCTGTTGTTGCCTAGAATGTTTAAATAAAAAAGTACACTTAAAGTCTGTGTTGGAAACAGTGATGATGAGTCCCAGTTATGACTGACATGATGTGGCTTAACCTTCTGTCTTTAACTGTGGAATTAATGAACCAAACCCACAGCTTTGCTTATTACCTCCGCCAAAGTTATGTGATCATCGGCGTTGGTTTGTCTGTTTGTTTGTAAGATAACTCAAAAAGTTATGCACGGATTTTCATGAAATTTTCACAGATTGTCAGAAATGGGGTATCATACAGATGATTAGATTTTGGTGGTGATCCGGATCACCGTCCACAAGAAAACCGCCATTACGCAAAATGTCATTTTCGTGAATAACTACTAAACCACTAATCCTATCATTGTCAATCCAAGTGTTGTGAATCCAATTGCTAGTCATATGTTTTCATGGTCAAGGAATCGGAAAACGTACACACAAACACTGTATGGGGGGAACTGTGGCGCTAAACCGCCATTACGGAAAATGCCATTTTCGTGAATAACTACTGAACCACTAATCCTATCATTGTCAATCCAATTGCTAGTCAATATGTTTTCATGGTCAAGGAATCTGAAAACGTACACACAAACACTGTATGGGGGGAACTGTGGCGCTAAACCGCCATTACGGAAAATGCCATTTTCGCCAATAACTACTGAACCACTAATCCTATCATTGTGAATCCAATTGCTTGTCATATGTTTTCATGGTCAAGGAATCTGAAAACGTACACACAAACACTGTATGGGGGGAACTGTGGCCGCCATTACGGAAAATGCCATTTTCCTGAATAACTACTGAACCACTGCTTGTCGTATGTTTTCATGGTCAAGGAATCTGAAGACTGTATGGGGGAAACTGTGGCGCTTGGCGGAGGTCTGCGCTTTCCGAGTGCTTTTCTAGTATTTGTTTTTGCACAGTATTAAATTGTAATTACATTACTTCTGTATTTAATTATGATGTTTTGTTTTTTTTTTTTTTGCTTTGTGTACTCTCTGCTTTCACCACAGACCTGAAGCATACAGACGCCTGCATCAGACCACAAAAAACACAGACTGGAACAGGTTGAGCCCAGTTGTTCGACGTCTCCCTTTCCCCCTCCCCCCAGTGTTCGCCAGTGCTCTGCCATCAACTTCTTCAGTGGTAATTTATTGTGCTGATCAGACAACATCACACCGCTGGGACTGGACAGGAGACCCAGAGGTTCCCGCCGCTGGAGCTCTAAGCGGTGCCTGGCAATGCCTCAGGTAAGAGGTACAGCAAATGAGGGAAACTCAGACAAGTTCACTGGTTTCCTGTGACTCTTAAAAGTGAAACCTACCATAATAACATGCATAGATCTCCGTGAACTGAATGAGAAAGCTTAAAAAAAACACCAGCCCATCTCACACTTTTAATGACTGAAAAAAATTTCCACATCTGCCCCCTGATTCAGATACACTTCAATATCTAATGGGTTCTCCCTTGACCCCAGCTCCACCCTTTTTCCAAGTTTAGTTGAAATTTGATCAGTAGTTTTTGCATACACCTACTAAAAGTCTGACAAAGGTCAAGATTATATAAATCCTTGATGGATTTAAATAAGAAGCTAAAATCAGAATTTTGTGAGGCAGTATTGGTCTGAAACATGCTGTTGATCAGGTTTGACAGAAGAGAAATAGTGATGGTGGTTGTGTTATGCCTTTACAATCTACATCCAAATATGAAGATGAGCTAACTTCTAAATGCCACTGTAAGTATAAATGAAGTGTTTAATGTGTACATGATTGTCTCAGTAAATGTTTTCTTTGTTATTATAATGTTATGTTTTTGGTTTGTGCGTTCATTTGACATGTCACCAGTATAACTTCGACATTTCTGATTTATACAGCTGCTTTAACTCACACAGTACCTTGAACGCATTGATTTTCTGACACATTTAATGAGGGTTTTCATTTCTGGGGGGACTTACTACTCCTGCGGGGTGAGAACTGGGTGGCCATCACCATGCGTAGCACCAGTCAGCTTAACCAGTACGTGCCAACATTGCCAGATTTGGGTTAGCTCCTCTGCATCGTCAACAGCGACTCCAAACTGTTGGAGATCTCTGTCCGGAGGGAGGGGTCCTTTTATGCTGATGCCACTATAACTTTTGACATTTCAGATTGGATTGATTCAAATTTATACTAAAGTTAGGGCTGGACAATTTGACTTTAAATCAGCATCACAGTTAATTGAACGTTTCGGTTTTGTTTTGTTTTTTTGTATTTTCCCCCCTCCTTTCTTCTACCTTATAGTTCACACACAAGGCTAGTAATAAAGCAGTATTACAACAGAGTGTGGTATCAATGAGCATCACTGCAGTGATTCGGTAGTAAATAAGCATAATATGATACGAAAAGGATTAAGCGGAAGAAGATGAATGAATGAATGATATCACACATGTAACCAAAGTAAATTTTGTCCAGCTCAGAAGTCAGTGTTCATATATATATATATATATACACACACACACACCTCTTCAGGGTTTGTGAATCACATCACTCACGGTGGTGGCTAATTAGCTTTTTCTTGGCATCTTCAGGTGAAATAAACACTGAATGATCACACACTGTGTGGATGGACACTGCATTTTTTCCCCCCCGATACAAGCTGTTTTAATTTTTCCACTGTGTTCCGCTGCTTCCAAACAGCACTAACTGCACAGCTTCCGGGATGCGGACTGTGGACTGTGTCTTCTCATAAGCTGCGAGTGGAGACGGGAAAGTGGAGTTGTATACCACCTGAACAACGTGTGTGCTTTTGTAAGACTGGCATACAAAACGAAGAATATATACTCATGTGCCCTCTTACACAGGATATCCGTCAGAAATATGGACATGATTCCAAGGAGTTGAGCTCATTGTTTGGAGACACTGATAAAAGGATTTGAGTTATGTTACATACTGGTTTACTATATTGGAGAATTAACAAAGTTCTAGGTTTTGAGTGTGTGGGTTTTAGTGATTTTTTTTCCCTTTATTTATTTTGTCTTACTAATTGGGTCTTGATTGTCAATGAATTCTTTGTATATTTATTTTTTGTATCAATAAAATAACATTCTGGAATGTACTATCTGGAGCACATTAAAGGGGAAGGACATGAAAGCTCTCATACACACGCACACAACAGGGAGAGGGGAAAACCGACCCACCCCCGACATGAGCAAGATTACGTCAGTTTTACATCCCAGACATCGTTTCAGTTTTATTTTGGTTAATCACCCAACCGTAACAGATGCTTTAACTCATCAAAACCTTGGATACATTTGATTTTTAGACACATCTAATGAGTTCCATTTGTTTTGAGGAGAGGTCATTTTCTGTTCTTGCCACTTTAGTTCTACATTTCTGATCGGATTCACTTCAAATATACAGTGCTGTGAAAAAGTATTTTGGCCCCTTCCTGATTTCTTACATTTTTTCATATTTGTCACGCTTAAATGCATCAGATCATCAAACAAATTTTAATATTAGACAAAGATAACCCAAGTTGGTTACCCAGTCACAGTGGGTGCACAAGCCAGTGTACTCCCTGTGCCAGTCCCAAGCCCGGATAAAAATGGGCAGGATTGTGTCAGGAAGGGCATCTGGCATAAAACTCAGCTCCAACCTATGGATATGGCAGATATATCCAATGTCTGCCGCAGTGGCCCCACCAGAACATGGGAATAAAGCTAGAAGAAGACAGACAAAAGATAACCCAAGTAAATACAAAATGCAGTTTTTGAATGATGATTTCATCTATTAAGGGGAAAAAGCTATCCAAACCTAAATACAGTAGCTACAACATGCCTAGTTATGGATTGAGAGCATGTGGCATGTTCACTAGGACGCACACACTATCTCACTTTATCTGATCTTACAATGTGAATTACTATTTATCCATTGTTTTTTCCTCCTCTGTGTTGCAGCCCAGTGTCAGTGGGATGGAGCCTCCCTTTGGGGATGCCTTTCAGAACTTTTCGTTTGCTGACCAGGCCCTGACTAGCACTGAGCTCCTCGCCACCAGCTCCGACCCAGATTTCATGTATGAACTGGTGAGTCTGTCACTGCACACACATACATACAGAGCTTACATATACGTGAGATTGGGGGGAAAAAAATTATTGTGTTAGTCTGACAAAGTGGAATTTTAAAATGTAAGTAAATATCTTTATAATCCAACTGAAAAAAATACAAAATCAAATTTCTTGAATAATCCTAAAGGGTTCATACTGTCTTCTAAATTAACTATAGAAATAATTTCTTTTCTATCAGTGAATAAGGTTGTTTTTACCTTGACATATTTTGGCCACTTCTTGCAGCCTTCCTCAGAAGAGTTGCGTGATGTTGTTGTGACAGTCAGCTGTTTTTATCAGCTGTTTGTTCAGGTTAACCAGACAGTAGAGTATCCTGTGGAGGACAGCATCCCAGGTGTGGGACAGGGTGTAGGATCTGCCATCCCTGTTGATGGTTCTTGGGGTCCGTTTTCTGATCTTGATGGCTTCCCTGATCCAATGGTGGTATTTGTTGCTTTCTGTGCGGATGACATTTTCCTCTTGCCAGTCCATGATATGATTTTCTCTTTTGCAGTGACCGTATATGGCAGATTTCAGGTTCTTGTTGTTCAGCTGTTGCTTTTTGTGCTCATGTGCCTTGCTATTGTCTCTTTTTCACATTCTTTCCTGTGTTCCTTTTTTCTGGTTCCGAAGGTTCTTACGGTTTCTCCTATGTAGGTTTTGTTGCATGATTGGCATGGTATTTCATAAATGACATTACTTTTGTTTTCTGTGGGTATTGTCTTTGGGATGAACCAAGAATTGCCTCAAAAGTAATGTGTGGTTTTACTGGGGTGCTGATGTATTTTTTCATTGTCCTCTGTATTCTTTCAGTGATGCCTCTCAGGTATGGTAGTGTGACTGTTCCTATGTTGTTTGCTTTTTGTGTGGCCCTTCCTTTTCTCCGTTTTATGGCTTTCATCTCCACTTGTTTCCTTCCCCTCTCTATGTCCCATTTGGGGTAGTGGCAGTTTTTTAGAGCCTTCATTATGTGTACCTCTTCCTCCTCTTTATCCTGTGGATTAGTAATGATGTTGACCCAGTCGTGTAATGTTCTGATAAGAGAGTTTGTGGGCTGTGGCATGTTCGTAAGTCCATAACAAATACTGATCAGTGTGTTCTTGTATATTTTGATGTTGATGCCGCTGCCGTCTGTGTGGGTGATTTTCATGTCCAGAAAAGATTTGTTGGTTTCTTCTTCATGGGTGAATTTAATGTTTCCTGTGCTGTCCATCTGGTTTAAATGTTCAGTGAGTGTGGTTGTTTGTCCTTTGTTGATTATTTCCAGGATGTCGTCCATGTACCATTTCCATAAGGTTATTTTGCATGATGATGGTGCTGTTGGTATGACTGTGGTCTCTAGGTCCTCCATGAAATAACCTCTCATGACCACTGAGAGTGGATCTCCCATGGCGATGCCCTCTTTTTGTTTGTAAATAGTTCCTCTGAATTGAAAGTAGGTGGAGGTGGCAACAAAATGTAGCAACTTTGTAATGTCTTCTCCTGTAAGTTCTGTGCGTTTGTGTAGGGTTTTGTCATGTCTGAGACAGTTTTCAACAATGTGTAGTGTCTATGACCGGTGTTTTTGTAAACAGGGATATGATGTAATATTTTATCTGCTTGTATCTTTTTGTCCTTTAAGTCTTGCGCCAGTTGTTCGGCATTCTTGCAATGTTGATCTGTGAGTCCAAAGAGAGGTTTAACTATTTCAACTAGTGCCTTTGCTAGATTGTAGGTTACTGATCCTGTGCTGTGCACAGTTGGTCGTAATGGGGTGCCTGAATTGTGGATCTTCAGTGTACCATATAACAGGGTGGGATGCTTGCTGTTGGAATTAGATGATTATCCAAGAGTGGTTTGAATAATGTCTTTAGAGTCCTCTTTTTTCTTCTGTTAGATTCTTTTTAATATTGGTGTCAGTTAATAATTTCTCCATCTGTTTATTGTATTTATTTGTATCTATAATGACAGTGGTTCTGCCTTTGTCAGCTGGGAGGATTGTGATATTCTCGTGTTTTGCTAGCGTTTGTATGGCCTTTCTTCTCTTCTGGTGTTAGTGTGTGATATTTTGGCTGCCTTGAGTATGCCTGCTGCAACCTCATTATGGAGTTGTGATTGCTGTCCCAGATCTTCTGTGTGTGTACATGCTAACGTCGTTGCTAATACAAAGACCTCATATGGTATTTTGTTTGGGGTGATGGCATGGTTCAGGTCACGGGATAGGACGTTTGTCTCAGTTTGTGAAAGTTTTTGATTTGAGAAATTGCATACCCATTTCCTGTGCGTTATGTTGTCCTTGTCCGAATTCCTTTCTTTTCCTTTGGTTATGTTATGAGTGCTTCCAGTTTCCGGGTTTGACGTTGTTTTGTTTTTCTAAATTCTTTTTTGTGTTGTTCCTCCAGATGTTGTTGTAGCTTCTTATTTTCATCCAATGGAAAATCATGCTGAAACTGCTCTGTTAATTTGGTTATTTCCATGTCGATGTTACATAACTTGTGTATGATGTGCCATATCCGTTCTTTTATCAAGTCCTTCCGTGTTCTTTTTATTATACATTCAGCATTTTCTTGTGGGGATTGGGTTTTTTATGTTTAGGCTTGGTGGTGTTATGTCTTCATCCTGACAGCGTAGGGTGAACCTTAGATGGTTTCAATAGCGAGCTCTCTTTTGGTACAGTCCTCCCAAACAGTGGAATGCTTTAACACTACTTCGTCCAAACTTTTCTTGTAATAATCCAGAAGGGTTCATACAGTCTTCTAAATTAGAAAAGCTATCAGACAGTGAATATGATGTTTTGGCCACTTTTTACAGCCTTCCTCAGAAGGGTCACGTGATGTTGTTGTGACAGTTAGCTGTTTTTATTAGCTGTTTGTCCAGGTTTACCAGACAGCAGAGGACAACTACATTCCCCTGCTGTCTGGTATCCTGTGGAGGACAGCATACCATGCCGATCATGCAACAAAACCTACATAGGAGAAACAGGAAAAACCTTTAAAACCAGAAAAAAGGAACACAGGAAAGAATGTGAAAAAGCGACAAAAGCAAGGTACACACAAGCACAAAAAGCCAACAGCTGAACAACAGAATCTGAAATCTGCTGTATCTGACCATTGCAAAAGAGAAAATCATATCATGGATTGAGAAGAGGCAAATGTCATCTGCACAGAAAGCAACAAATACCACTGTTGGACCAGGGGAGCCATCGAGATCAGAAAACAGACCCCAAGAACTATCACCAGGGATGAGGATCCTGTACCCTGTCCCACACCTGAGATGCTGTCCTCCACAGGATACCAGACAGCCGGGGGTGTAGTCATTCTCTCATCATCACCATCATCATAGCAGTCTGTCGGGGGTGACAATAACTGTTTCATTTAGGTCTGATCAGATTCCTCTACGCAGCTCTGTAATTCGCCTTTTGCTACCCGGGCAACGTCTGAGCCGGTATGAGTTGCTCTCTGACTGACCATTTCATGAAACTGCTTGCAAAGCTGAGTACCGCTAGCTTTTGCTGAACTAGCGACACATTTTTGGCAGATAGAGGTATTATCAGTGGCAAGGACAGGCCAAAACAAACTGACTCCAGTATGGTGCAGTGACTTATCAGATGATAGGTTTGTTTATTTCTGCTCTTTGTGTAGTGCATGTCACGATGCACCAACTGGCAAAAGTCCACCACAGACCTTGCAACAGATGTGCTTATCTGCCAGGATGTCCAGTCTCACCTCGTGTAACTGGGAGTTTTCCACCACAGACCTGGTTTTACCCATGAGGTGTTTTTCTCCCTCCGAGATGCACAAGACATTCGACTCCCTTATCAACTACTGTCTGGTAAACCTGGACAAACAGCTGATAAAAACAGCTGATTACCACAACAACATCATGTGACCCTTCTGAGGAAGGCTGCAAGAAGTGGCTGAAACATGTCATGGTAAAAACGTCATTCACTGTATGATAGAAAAGAAATTATTTCTGTAACAAATTTCTTGAAGTTGGGCTAATACACCAAGACACTGCCATTGGGAATGAAATTACTCCTGCACATGCATAGTAAGGCAGGAACAGGCCTGGGCACTCAGCACAAGTTTCCCGTCTCATGCTTTGACTGGGAGTGTCATGTAACGGAGCCAAAAATTACCAGTGCTAGAGTGCTGGACTGACGAGGAGATGCATTACAGGCTGTCTGAGCACATTAAATGTGTGAAGCTTCTCACTTTAGTCAAATTTTTCTCTGACTTGGGTCTTTAAAACATTATTCTTCAATGTTTTGTATATCAGCATGCTATTGGTATCGGCTGATAGAACATTTAATTATCTATCGGTTAATCGGCAAAAATTAATATTTGCAGCCGATAGAATATTACAGTAGATAGTCTTGAGTGGTCGACCATTTGCTGCTTTTCCCTTGGCGTGATGGACTGACTTCATTACGTCAGACAAGCATATCTTCACTAACATGTCTGCCCCCTCACATGTCATATTACTCCCTGTACTCCTACTTACATGTGTTACTTTTTATCCTCCGCAGGTCGAAGCCCAAAGGGGTCGAAGAGCCCTTTGGGTGAAGACTGAAGGGGGTTTATGTTATGGGTCAGTCCGTCTGTCTGTCCCACTTTGTGAAATCAACTCCTCCTGCAGTTTTGTTCCAATTGTTTTGAAACTTGGTACCATGGCAGTAAAGCTAGGCCACCAAACCTGGTACACAGGTTCACCTCTGACCATGACCTCTGACTACAGGTTTGGGGACAAAAGGTCAAGGTTGCCACTGCCTATGCCATCTTAATCTACAGAATGTGTAAAGCTCTCTAGGGTCACCAAACTTGCTACACAGGTTCACCTTGGGATCCTGCACTACAACTATGAGTTGTACACTTCGTTGTATATTCATGAATGAGGGGTTTATCATAACTTGGTTCTACCACAATAATTATATTGAAAAGATGAAATTGCTCTCTGTCAGTAAATATTGGGATCTTTAAAGAAAACGGAGGCGGGGGATACTGCATTTGCCTCAGTGTTGTAGTTAAGCACTGTTGAAGTATATACAAGATTCAAAGATTTTTTTTATTTGTCAATACTACTATATGTACAGGACACATAGTCTCTCTTCAGTGGTGTGCACAATATAAAAAAGAAAAAGGAATAAGACTGGAAAAACAACAACAGCAGTCAATGTACAGTAATGCTACCCGTAGTGCAAATGGCGACAAATATAGACCCAGACCTCCCACAGTGCAAATAAAGATAAACGTCGAGACCCAGCAATCTTATATACAGATAAGTAGAGCAGTAATATTCATAGTACCAAGTTCAGTGTGGTAGTGTGGGTGCCGACAGTGACCGATAGAACTGCACATGATTATTGCAATGACAGACAGCAGCAGATATGGCATTTGTGCAAATGGTTGCAGTAAAGTGCAGAGACATACAGCAGCAAATGTATTACTGTTGGTGTGCCAGTCTTTCTGTGCCAACAGCTGAGGTGGTTATTGTGTGGGTGAGTGCGTTACGGTCCGAAGGGGAAGAAGGAAGTGGACAGAGTTCAGGGTCCTGATGGCCTGGTGAAGAAAACCGTTTAGCAGTCTTGTGGAGCGGGCCCGGAGGCTCCGGTACCTTTTCCCCGAGGGCAGGGGGCTGAAGAGGGAGTGTGAGGGGTGTGAGGTGTCGCCTGCAATGTTGATGGCTCTGCTCAAGTGAGGCGGGTGAGGTAGATGTCCGGGAAGGAGGGGGGGGGGCACCGATGATCTTGCTGGCTGCTTTCAGTGTGTGATGTAGTGTCTTCCAGCAGGAGGCGGTGCAGCTTCCATACCACACCGTGATGCAGCTCGTGAGGATGCTGTCAATGGTGCCCTGGTAGAATGAGCACATGATGAGGGTTGGGACTCGTGCTCTATATCAAACATCTTCTATAGCAGAGAGTACAATTGTGAGAATATTGGTGACTGGCGACGGAGGTGACAATAGGCCCTTTTCCACTAGCCCCGCTCAGCCCCGATTGAAAACCCGGCTCTACTCACTTCGGTTCGGTTCAGCCTCAGTTGCTTTTCAACTACTGCTGGCACACCTGCTGTGGGTGGGATTTGTTGAACAGCAGGCGGCGCCACACCCTCGTGACGTGAAACACGCCACTGAATCCTCCACAACAAACAAAATGGCTGATGACGAGGAGAGAAGGAGAGAGGAATGACTGTGACATGAAACTGGTTAAATCTATGGTGCTGACTTGTTGTGCTCTGCACAATCTGTGTGAGAGTCATGGAGAGACGTTTGACACTACATTGGATGATGCAGTAGATGAACCAGTGGTGGCAGCGGCACAGAGAGCAGAGGAGCAGGGTGGTGATATTGTAGCGAACTCAATATAAGCACCCTACTTGGCTTGACAAGTGGGTTCACCCTATTGGCGACACAGGTAGAGTGCGGGACTCCGGAGCGGGAGGCGTGAGTTCAAACCTGCCGGTGGGACGTCGCCATGTCGAGCTGCACGTTACAATATAATACGAGATGCTGTGATGCAATACTTGTCTATTTTGTCCACATTTATGTGCATACATATTTCAAAAATGTTTTTTGTAAATAAAATGTTGTGCATGGTCCATCTGCCTGTCCTCTTGTTCATAACGCTTATCTGTTAAGAAGGTGCGAAGCCATCAGCCTAATAATGAGTCCACACTTCGTCACTGTTGTGATAATTGCTCACGCTGAGCGCTCTGACAGCCCCGTACGCTGTGGGGGTCACACACGACGTGTTCCTCCCCACACTCTCAATTTTTTTTCCCGTATATTTTTCTCTTTGGCGTACAGAAATGGCAATACGCCTGTATTTGCTAAAATTGCATTTTTCCCGTATTAAAATACGGCGAAACCGTATCACTTGACAGGTATGTAATTACATGCAGAAACACCGCACAGGCCATCTTCACAAAAATCCAGCTCGACAAGCCACTTTTGCTTAGGTGGAAATGCAAATTGAACTATAAATCATGTGCTGATACATGTCATATTTTCCCATGTAAAGGTCTCCCACTTTTACTTACAAATTGATTTTTAATTTTTGGGAAAAGGGAATATAAATTTTGCACTTGTTGGTGACAACAGTTGTGTGCAACAAAAACACAGTTGTGTATCCTTGTCCGATTTGTCTACTGTTATTAGTGCCAAATTTTTGCTAGATTCCTTCTTAATTTATTAAATTTTGACTGGTGATGCAACATTCAACTTACACGTACTTACCTTTATCAGTGTCTACAAGTTCAAGCAAACCTGTACAACTGCTTATAACCTAAAAAATGTACCCGTTCAAGAGAAATGGATTCCGCATAGCAAATTTGTTTAAAATAAAAAAAAAACCTACCAAGACATTACGTTTCGTTGTGTTGTTAAAAATTAAATTACCATTAGAAGGCTATACACCTGACCTGATGAACAGCAGCATGTGGAGTGAACAGAGAATGGAATGTGTATGTAATTATTGGCTTTTCTCATACGGTGTCATAACAGATAAACCAGACTTTTGATGCAAACAATGCAATTTTATTCCAGAAGCAAAATTTACAAACAAAAAAACAGACTGGGCGATGACATCTCTGCGAGCTCTTCCCTTCATAACGCAGTGTCCTGCTCCAGGGCTTCACGCACATCTGCCCGCACATCTGCGGCCACCTGTCGCAAATGCTGCATGTACTCCTGATTCTTGCCGCTGGTCATGTTGCCGTTCCAAGAGCCGCATCTCTTCGTCATGCATGTTGACCATCGCTAATGTAAGGTCAGCGATGGGAGTTGTCTGTTTTCGTCTTGCCTAGATGGAAAGACAGAAAGGCATGGTCGTTAAAGCTGGATCACTACATATATTATGGAATTACACAGGTGAAAGTCTGTGGTGGAATGTCACTATTATATTATGCTTCATTGCTGTATATAAGCTGAACTGTCATGTTGCTGCCCCTCAGTAGAGCGGATTTTGCAACACGCAGGGTGCTGTCTTCGGCTGCAGCCCCCCTGCAAAACTAAAAAGGATTAAGATTAAGAATATGGATGGATGGATGGGTAATGTTTAAAATAGTTGCTTGTAGTGTGGCCACAGAAATCTGAATGGGTTAATACAGTCAGCTGACGCGAAGCATTTCAATGAAGCATGTTGATTTCAACAGCAGTTCATGAGCTTTAGTTGTTTTTATAAAACAGGAGTTACAACAGCACTTCAATCACCACACCTAAAAATGGTTGTGGAACACTGATAAGTGAAGACCAAAGAATAACCTTTTTGCACATTTAAAAAGACATTTTCAATTAATTAATATGCAGCTACAGGAAATTGCATTAATCAATTTGGTACATAACTTGTTAGGCTCCAGCCCCCCCGCGACCTGTAAAGGATTAAGCGGTAGAAGATGGATGGATGGATGGATGGATTTTCGACCCTGGTTTCCGCTGCTGGACCTGTTTCAACCAAAAAAAAAAATCGGGGTTATTGTGCCTTACCGGCACTTGAACGTGATCCAGATGGAGCTGGTGATGTGGCTGACATGGGAGTCGATTCAGCTGGCGCTCCGCCAGACGCACACGCAGACGCAGCGCCAGGAGAGTCCGCTGTGTCCATCATGTCCGCTGAGGTGGACCCCTGTGATATGAAATGCGATTCTAGAAAGAAAATGCACGCAATTTAAAACTTAACACCAAAGTGCAACATGTACACAACACTCTCAAGTTTTTAACCGGAATACAATAAGCGTAATTCAGCGTTTTGTTCGCGCTAATACTTAACACAACCGGAGTGGTGGCTCAGTTGGTAGAGCATCCGCCCCACACCCGGGAGGCAGGGGTTCAAATCCCGGCCGGGTCATACCAAAGACCATATAAAAATGGTGCTTTCTGCCTTCTAGCGTGGTGCTCTGCATAATGGAATGGGGAAAGTAAAGTTACACACAGAGCTACCAGAGGATTGACCCCCCGCTGTAGCTTTCACTACTTACAGTAGCTGTGTGGCCTAGGGTCAGAGAAACGGAGATAGGCGCCGCCCATATACACCTTCAGGTGTGAAGGGATTAACTAACTAACTAACTAATACTTAACACAAAGCAAGCGTGAATCTGCAGTTGGCTGCAAAACAATAGGAAAGCCTCAGTAACAACCATTACCCACAATCTAACAACCTTCCTATTTCTTAAAAACAGTGAGCTTGGCACAGAAAGGATCAAGTGGCGAAAAAATGCGCAATATCAAAACAACACTCACCATCCACGGTTTCCAAGGGCGTGACCGTGACGGTGACCATGTGGAGCCCAATGTCTCTCAGCGAACCACTTCCACTCCTTCCGATCCGCTGAACTTTGAGCAATGTGGTCCTTCACTGCTCGGTAATCGCTTTTCAGCTTTTTCAGCTTCTCGCGACACTGTTTGGCAGTACGGATGTGCCCTTGGGAAGCCATCTGCTCGGACACCTGCATTTCAAGTAGATCCGTCCAACTCGGGCTGGATGCGATCGTCGCCTAATATAGAAAGAAAATTGCGCACCTCCTAATATATAATATTAGGAGTATATTATTATATAAGTATATTATACAGTATATTAATACAATATACCTTATTAAAGGGGCGCACTGTGTTCACTGGCTGAACAATTACAAATGGCGGTCGTGGAGTAAATTCAGCAGAAAAAGTCGCTTTCATGACGTTACGACCTGACCAATCAGCGGCAACCAGTCTCTTAAAGTCATATCACAGCCCTACTCAGCCCTACTCAGCCCGGTTAGACCCTGCCCTGGATCAGGTACGAAAAAAGTACCTGCTAACCGGTGCTGGGGCTAGTGGAAAAGCGCCTAAAGCGGGCTGAGTGGTGCGGTGTAGGGCTAAGTGAGGCTAGTGGAAAAGGGCCTGTAATGTAATGTAAACAGAAGTGGGGAAGCCAGTCTGGTTACATAGCACAGTTAAGAGGATGCTGAACGGAAGAATGTTGCCTCGACTTTTTGTCACAAATGTTCAACCCCTTGGAAACAAGGTTGATGAACCAAAACTGGATATATAACCCGACCAGTTATGTATATGACACAATTCTGTGATGATGATCATCAAGTTGGCTACACCCCAAGATTTCTCTGGTTTCCTCCCACATGCCAAAAACATGCAAGTTAGGTTAATTGGAGACTCTCAAGTGGCCCCAGGTGTGAATGTGTGTGTGAATGGTGAAAGGGCTGGGCACTGCACCAGTGGCTGCCTCATCCAGTCATGTGGATGCCCTGTAATTTTCCCATTGTGGGACTAATAAAGGATTCTAAATCTAAAATTTAAAAAGATCATAGATGCCACAGTTGCGCTAGCATGCGGCTAACTACACCAAAGGCAAGAGCTGTCGAAGCAGAATTTGTAAAAATGTGAATAAGGGCTTATTTACAAACTTGGTGGTCATCAGTTTAGTGCTGCTTGGGGACAGGGAGCTCCTGGCAGTTTCTGTCTGCCACCGCAGTTTTCTGTTGTTGTGGTAACAGCGATACAGATACTAATGCTAATTAAGCATTCGGCTGTGTGCTGACAGCCATTGACAAGCAGTAGACCTGGTTTTGACCAACATATCCAGTGTGCAACATGAGAAGATAACACACTGGACTGTGTATATTCTAATATTATAAAAGAATACAAAGCCTCCTTCCTCTCATATATTTGTCTGAAAGTACATAACATGTACACTACCGTTCAAAAGTTTGGGGTCACCCAGACAATTATTTTGTGTTTTCCATGAAAAGTCACACTTATTTACCACCATGAGTTGTAAAATGAATAAAAAATATAGTCAAGACATTGACAAGGTTAGAAATAATGATTTGTATTTGAAATAATAATTTTTTCCTTCAAACTTTGCTTTCGTCAAAGAATCCTCCATTTTCAGCAATTACAGCATTGCAGACCTAACATGATTGCACAAGGGTTTTCTAATCATCCATTAGCCTTCTGACGCAATGAGCAAACACATTGTACCATTAGAACATTGGAGGGATAGTTGCTGGAAATGGGCCTCTTATACACCTATGTAGATATTACACCAAAAACCAGACATTTGCAGCTAGAATAGTCATTTACCACATTAGCAATGTATAGAGTGTATTTCTGATTAGTTTAAAGTTATCTTCATTGAAAAAAAGTGCTTTTCTTTCAAAAATAAGGAAATTTCTGAAGTGACCCCAAACTTTTGAACGGTAGTGTATTTATTTTCATAGTAAGTTCAGGTCGTTTTATTTTCCTTTTTGGAATGTGTCTGTATGCCAGTTAATTATCACTGTAAGACAAAGGCGATGTAAATGTGTAGGAAAAAAATATGTGCATATATCTGCATCGGCAATCTGCAAAAACTAGTTTTAAACTATTGGCATATCGGCTATTGGCAAAAATTCTACTATTGTGCATCCCTAATGTTGTGTAAGATGGCAAAATTCATGCTTTACTAGAAGCTGTTCATACAGTGGTACACAATATTTTATGTGTAAAAGCACACAACTTTGTAAAAACCTTTAGTTCATCTGTCAGATTACTTGTTGGTAGCATAACAAGTTCTAAGAAAAGGTATGCAGTTATTTGTATGCTTTTGTAATTCTTTTGACGAAGCTGTCATTTATTTGTACTCCACACAGTGTACGGAGATGAATGAAGCCCTTGCATCCCACATGTAAAAATAGTCTCAGGACATTAAATTACTTCACCCTGAGGACTTCCGGGAAGATGGCGGAGAGACATAACGCTTAAACAGAGAGCTCTCCCTAGCCGGATTAAAAATCATCGGTAAATGGCCAACTCGACATAAGCGGATCAATAAACTAAGGGATGAAAACACGAAGGAGCCGGGCACAAGGACAAAAGCAGAGTAAAATTAAAGAATTCCTCTTCAACAACGCAGGAGAAACCGCTGAACACGGGGCCCAAAAAAACGAGGTGACCGCAGCAGAGAAAATGGAGGACACAAAACTCGATACCATGAACGCTGGCATCGCCAGTTTGGGTAAAGAGTTGAGAGACTTCAAACGGCAGCTACAACAGGATTTAGCGGCTCTTAAGGAGGAGCTGAAAAAAGAGATTAAGGAAGAAATTATGGGCCTCCGAAGAGAAACGGAGCGCAAGCTAGCAGAAAACATGGAGGAGCTGCGCTCCCAGCGGGCGTGTATGACAGAAGCGCAGGCCCGAATATCAGAGCTGGAAGATTGGAATAGCGAGGCAAGCGAACAGCTGCAGACCCTGACGGCACAAATGCAGAGGATGCAGGAGAAAGTAACCGACTTGGAGAGCAGGTCCAGACGGGGCAATATACGCATCTTCGGGATCCCGGAGGGCATTGAAGGCAACTCGATGACGAAATTCATGGATCAGTTCTTAAAAAAAGAGCTGGAACTGCCCAGCGAAGCGGATCTGCAGATTCAACGAGCGCACAGAGCCTCGGCACAGAACCCGAACCCACGCTCTACACCCAGGTCAGTTGTGGTAAACTTTCTGAAATATGATGTAAAGGAAAGAATCCTGACACAAGCGTGGAAAAAAAAAGATACGAATCGGCGACAAGCAGATATTCTTTGATCATGACTACCCGGTGGAAATTGTGCAGCAGCGGAAGAAATATGCCAACATTAAAAAAACGCTGAAAGAAAAAAAAATTAGATTCCAAACGCCGCTAACGAAGATGAGGATTCATTGGGAGAACGGCGTAAGAACCTACAACACAGCCAGAGAGGCAGCGCAGGACATGATGGAGCGGGGCCTTGAGGTGTACGTGCCGGAGGAAACGGTAGGAGCAGCGGAGGCCCTGAACGCATCACGACAGCCGGAGTGGAGGCGAGTGAACGGCAAAAGACGGGGGGAGACGTGGCGCAGCGGGCCCAGGAAAGACTACAAGGCTTTCAACTGAAAGCCTAGATTATAACAAAGATTAAGAAAGACACAGAAGAAATGAAGGCCAAGAAGACAAGGTAAAAGAGAAACAGACGGCTAGGAGAGGTTTAAGTGATATTTGTTGGACATTTCTAGACTAATGACTATTTCTTGGATAGTAAATACAGGTCTAGGGAGGGCCCTACACTCGGTGAGGACATTCCCTCCACCCACCAACAGGGACCAGTGGGCAGAAGAAAGGCCCAAAGTACGGAGGTCGAGATTTTTTAATGTGTTTTTATATAAATATGTGTTATTTTTGTTGTTAAAGGGGCTAGGAGCACAAGTTAAAAAAATGGAAAAACATGAATATGGGTAAAAATCTTAAGATAATAACACTAAACGTGAATGGTCTGAACTCACCTGTTAAAAGGGAAAGAATAATAAGAAAATTCAAGAAAGAAAAAGCCGAAATTATATTTATGCAAGAGACACATTTGAGCAAGACAGAACATGTGAAACTAAAGAGATTTGGCTATAAGAACTCCTACTACAGTTCATTTAAGGGAGGAACTAAAAGGGGGGTTAGGATACTAATCTCAAATAAAATACAATTTGAATGTGAACAGGAAATCCAGGATAAAGAAGGCAGGTATGTAATAATAAAGGGTAGCATAGATGGAATGCAGATCACATTAGTAAGCATCTATGCCCCACCAGAAAGTGACAAGGGTTTTTTTCAACATCTGTTTGATCTCATAGCAACACACAGTGAAGGAGTCCTAATTTGTGGAGGAGACTTAAATGCTGTCATGGATCATGAAATTGATACAACAAGTGTTAAGAAGACAAAAAAACATGTAACAAAATTCATAAGAACCTCACTGGCAGAAATGGGTATGGTAGACATTTGGAGGGACCTGCACCCACTCGAAAAAGACTATACACATTATTCAGCAGTCCATAAAGTACACTCTAGAATAGATTACTTCCTTATGAATGAAGGTGACAGACACAGGGTGAGAAATTGTTGGATTGGAGGGGCAGAAATATCAGATCATAATCCTATATACATGGAAATAAATTTAAACAATAGAAAACGACAAACAACATGGAAACTTAATGTAGGACTGTTAAATGATGATAAAATGAAAGAAAGAATAAAAGTAAACATAAATGAATATATCCAAGAGAATGACAATGAAGAAGTGGACCCAACAATACTATGGGACGCACTAAAAGCCGTGTTAAGAGGTAAATTAATTGTTGAAACAGGAAAAGCAAATAAGACTAAACTGGAAGCATATGGACAAAGATGTGAGAGACTGAGGGAATTAGAACATAAACATCAAAGCACAAATGACCCAAAAATATATCAAGAAATTAAAGAAGAAAAAATAAAGATAAAAGAAACACAAATGGATGAAATTGAAAGGAAAAATAGATATCTAAAGCAAAAATATTATGAAACGGGACCAAAAGCCACAAAACTGCTGGCAAAACGGTTAAGAAAACAACAAACAATGAATAATGTATATAAGATTAAAGACCCCACCACAAATAAAACCACAGTTAACCCAGAAAACATCGAAGATATATTCCATAATTTCTACCAAGAACTATACTCGCAACCTGAAGAAACAAATACTAAAGATATTAAAAAATTTCTATGCACATTGGACTTGCCATCAATAGGAAATCAACAAAATGAAAAGCTAACAGCAGAAATAACAACACAAGAGATTAGAGATGTGATTAAGTCACTTAAAAACGGTAAATCACCAGGTAGTGATGGATACCCATCTGAGTTTTATAAACTGTTTATAGAAGAACTCACGCCACAGCTTCTAAAGTCATTTAATTGGACGTTGAACAACAACAAAATACCTCCATCGTGGAACGAAGCCATTATTTCAGTCATTTTAAAGCCAGGGAAAGATAGAGAACAATGCGGAAACTATAGGCCAATCTCTTTATTAAATGTGGATTATAAAATATATACAACAATTATATGTAAACGAATAAAGACATTCTTGACGGAATTGATAGAAGATGATCAAACTGGTTTCATAGAGGGACGCCAAACACATGACAATATCAGGAGAACAATACATATAATTAATCAAATACATAAAGAAAAGAAAAGCGCAGTAATAATGAGTTTAGACGCAGAAAAAGCATTTGACAGGGTTAACTGGAAATTCCTATATAGTGTGCTGGAACGCTTTGGATTTAACGAAAAATCAGTACAATGCATAAGGACGCTGTATCAAGAACCTGTGGCAAGAATCAAGATAAACGGTAGCTTAACAGACAAAGTAAATATACAAAGATCAACTAGGCAGGGATGCTGCTTATCGCCCACCTTGTTTGCTCTGTTCATAGAGCCACTGGCTCAAGCGATACGACAAAATAAGAAATTAAAAGGTGTAACAATAAAGGGGGCGGAACACAAGATTGGGCTATTTGCAGACGATATTATAGTTTACCTTGAACAACCAGATGAATCAATAATGGAAATGATGAACTTGATAGAAAATTTTGGAAAATTATCAGGATACAAGATAAACATAACAAAAACACAAATACTGACATTCCACTATAACCCTCTAAACCAGATAACTGATAAGATCAAACTAAACTGGAAACAAAAAGAAATAAAATACCTTGGAGTGAACATACCTAAAGATCTAAGCAAAATCTATAAAGCAAACTATGATAGGTTGGAACAAGAAATAAAAAAAGATATTGATAGATGGTCAATCTTAAATATGGATCTGAATTCAAAAATTGAGACAGTCAAAATCAGCATACAACCTAGATTACTTTACCTCTTCCAGGCTATACCAACAGAGATTCCAGATGCCCAATTCTCAAAGTGGGACAGGATGATATCGAGATTTGTTTGGGGAGGTAAAAAACCAAGAGTGAAATATAAAACTCTCCAGTTACCAAAAGAGAAAGGAGGCATGGGCCTACCGAGTCTAAAGGAATATTACTACTCAGCACAAATAAGATATATCATATGTTGGTGCGACGAGGGATATGAGGCAAAATGGAAAGAAATGGAAAAGGAAATTGAGGGACTCCCAGTACAAAGCATAATAGGAGATAAAGATGCATATAAGCAAATCAAACAAATAGACCCAATCACTAAATTTACTTTAGAACTGTGGTATAAAATAGTACAAAAGTATAATATAAAGGAAGACATAAAACTATTGAAATGGGTAGCATTTGACAGTCAGTTTGAACCGGCAAAACAAGATAGGGGATACAAAAATCTGGTGAACAAGGGAATCACAGCATGGGACAATATCGGAAAAAAAGATCTCGGGAGCTTTGTAAACATCAGGAGAAAATTTAAACTAGAAAGATCGGAATTCTTCAGATATCTGCAGATGAGAGACTATTATATGAAGAAGATTAGGCATAACCTCCAAACAGATGTGAGCGAGATTATACAATTCATTTTAAGCTCATATACAGGAAATAAAACAAGAATTATTTCAAAGCTATATCAGAAACTTATGGCAAACAATCATTCAAGTAACTATATAAAGGAGAAATGGGAGAAAGAGCTCAATTTAAACATAACAGAAGAAAGCTGGCAGGAAATATGGAAAACACAACACACGTCAACAAATTCAAGAACATGGAGGGAATTTGGATGGAAAAACCTGATTCGCTTTTTCATTACACCACAGATTCAAGGAAAGTATACAAATACCCAATCTATATGCTGGAGGGGATGTGGGGCTCAAAATGCAGACCACTCGCATATGTTTTGGAAATGCTGCAAAATCTCATCATTCTGGAAATCTATACATGTGACAATACAGAGGATATTAGGATATAATATACCAATGAACTGTAACTTGATGTACCTATGTGATCTTAAAAGAGACAATGTTATACAGGCTGAGGACAGATATCTAGTTAAAATCTTGTTGATTGCATGTAAAAAAACAATCACAAAAAAATGGCGATCAGAAGTTCTTCCTGACCAAGAGCAATGGACTGACATTATTGAGGACATACGTATGATGGAAAAACTAACATATCGACAAAGAATGCAAGAAGGACTATGGGGAAAAAAAATGGCGGAAATGGACACACTACAAAGTGCAACAACGAGACAGATATTGAAAGAATAACCAAAGACGCTGGAAAAACCAGAAGAATTAAGAGATGGAAACTAAAAACTTGATGCTCCAACATTTGTCCCCCCCCCCCCTTTTTTTTTTTTTTTTTTCTCCTTTTTCTTTTTTACTCTAGCCCCTTTGTTTTTTTTAAATGTAGACTGTGATCTGAATGCAATATATATAATGAAAAATGAATAAAAATCTTAAGTTACAAAAAAAAAAAAAAAAAAAAAAAAAAAGGTTTAGTTTGGTTAAAGTCAGGTGTCCCAGTAGGGAGTAGTGTTTGCTCAGGTTTGAAATAAAAAGAACATATTCTAAATTACTTCACCCTTTATAGTAGGTTAATAAATTCTTATTGTTTGTTGTTAGAATAGATTAATCAGTAAATAAATTGGTATGTGGTAAGCTGAGCTTGATACCAGTTCATTATCGTGTATGAACTGTGCGACAGTTGCCAGAATCATGATGATGTGAGGCATCTTTAAACAGAGACTCTCCTATTACTTCTAATGCTGTCAGCTACAGTTGTCTGCCCCAATTCACTGTCAACTGTAGACTAAACAAAGGTGATTTACTGCTGTTGTTTCAGTTTCTTGCTCCATAGTAACATGTCACAGGGATGGTGGTATGTAAAATGACCTGACTGACCTCTTCAGTCCCCCCCAGTTAATTTCTCATTTGGTGTGACAATAACTGAGCCTTTCAAACAGCACTAGTCTATTAAGGCACATGTGACGGGCCAGATTTGAACATATAAAAATTGTTTAACTAGTTTTATTCGTGAAGGATAACTCTTTAGTGTTTTTAAACAATATTTGATCAACCCTGTTTTTTGTTACTGTCATTTTCCTTTCCCTCTTCACATCCTACCCAGTTAAATATGTTTTGTGGTTCAGTACCGTGAACAGCTCATAGTTTTATCATAGTGTCTGTATCACAATGACCAAACCGTTAAGGTTGGAAGGCTGTTACCAGTTTTAGGATTGTAAGTCTGGATGGCTTGATCAAAGTATGTTACTCTATTTTTGAGTAGGTTGAGAATAATATCATCATCATCATAGCAGTCTGTCGTGGTTGACAATGACTGTTTCATTTAGGTCTTTTCAGATTCCTCCATGCAGCTCTGTCCTTTGCCTTCTGCTGCCAAGAACTCCTCTGTCTCTATCCATCTTCTTCAGGTTTCTTTTTACAGTGTCTTTAAATCAGAGCCTTGGTCTACCCTGATTGTGTTTGCCCTCACATAACTGTGAGTAGAGTAACTGCTGAGGGAGACGCTGGTGATCCATCCTCTCAACATGTCCGAGCCATCGCAGGTTCATCTGTATAAGCATGTCCTCCATTGATGGTAGACCAGCTCATTTCAGCACTTCTATTTTTTTTTTTTTTTGTTACTTATTTGTACCCGTAGGTAGATTTGGTTTGCAGTCTGGTGACAAGCCACCGGCTGCTGGTCGCTGCGTGCGCGAGCGCCCTAAACCTACATGTTTTTGGTATGCGGGAGGAAACCGGAGAAATCCCGGAGTAAACCCACGCAACACGGGGAGAACATGCAAACTCCACACAGCTCACTGTTGGTCGGGGGCTGGAATCGAACCCACAATCCCCGCGATCCCCCGGCCAAGGGTAAAACTGTGCTGCCACAGTGCTAAACCACTACGCCACCGTGCAGCCCATTCTATGTTGGTTATCTTGTCTTTCCATGTATGCGTGGAGTTTCTTTACCTGCACCCTGTAGACAGTCCCAAGTTTCAGCACCATACAATAGAGTAGCCAGTACTGTCGCTCTGGATACTTCGCATTTCACACAGATAGACACATGTTGATTGTCCACAGTCTCTCCCTCAAGTTTCCAAACACAGCACTCGCTCTTCCCATTCTGAGAGATCGTTCATCCTCCAGCCTAGCATTCTTTGAAACAGTACTCCCGAGATATTTGGAAGTCTTACACTTGCCTAGTGGCTCTGTACCAATGCTGATCTCTTCTGGTAGTGATGTTGATAACTGGAACTTTGGTGGTTGATAAAGGCACTAGTGATGTTGTTTTTGAGGCTTAAGTGGCTTGCTGCTCTTGCAAATTTCTCCACTAAAGATAGCATATCTTCCGCACTGTGTGCAACTAGAGCACTGTCGTTGGCAAAGAGCATTTCTCTGACTACATTTATCGATGTCATACTCGTGGCTTTAAACTGTGCCACATTGAACAAGTCTGCTGCTTACCTTGTTTGAATGTATACTCCTTCTGAAGTGTCTTTGAAGGCCACCTCAAGCATGGCTGCCAGATAAATAGCAAGAAGAGTGTAGGCACCAGCAAGCACCCTTGTTTCACCCCATTGCTTACTGAGAAGTCTTTAGACACTGAGCCACTCATTGCCACGTTTGCTTGCATACCTGTATGGAGTGCCTCGATCAGGTTGACAAACTTCTCTGTACAGCCATATTTCTTGAGTACCTGCCAGAGTCTTTGTCGCGATACAGTATCGAAGGCTTTACTGAAGTCAATGAAGACTACATAAAGCGGCATGATGTCCATTATGCTTCTTCCACTTCTAAAGCCGCACTGGGTTTCTGGTAGTACATTCTGTGAGATGTGTTCATTGAGTCTGTTCAGTAGTACACGTGAGAGAATCTTACCAACAGTGGCTAGCAGTGATATGCCTCGGTAATTTCCATAATCTTTCCTGTCACCTTTCTTGAGCAAAGGCACAATACTTGCATCCTTCCAGTCCCGAGGTACTTTCTGGGCATCCCATATCTCTTGGATGAGCTTGTGCAGGCAGTTGGTCAGCTGAACACCACCAAATTTCCACACTTCTGCTGGAATTCCATCCCTTCCTGGAGCTTTACCATCCTGTGTTGTCCTGATAGCTGTCATTAGTTCATCAAGTTTTGGTGGTTCATCCAGACTTGATACAACTGATCACTGCACTAGAGCTTCAAATAGCATAGTTTATAAAAGTGAGCTTTTATTTCCATATATATATCAAATTTTATTCCAAATCAAAACATGAAGAAAACTTTATCAAACTTATTATTGACAGAAAGTGAAAAAAAGGGAAGATTTGGCTGTTTAAAAAAATAGCAATGTCTGCATTCTTCTTTAGAAGCTCAAAACATTCACTGTATAAATCTCTCGAGATTAGATTATTGTAATTCTTTATTATCAGGCTGTCCTAAAACATCTTTAAAAAGTCTTCAGCTGATCCAAAATGCTGCAGCAAGAGTTTTAACAGGTACTAGAAAGAGAGATCATATCTGTCCGGTTCTGGCCTCCCTTCATTGGCTTCCCATAGAGTTTAGAATTAAGTTTAAAATCCTTCTTCTTACTTACAAAGCTCTAAACATCAGGCTCCTTTTTATTTAAAAGATCTGATACTACTGTATTATCCTAACAGAGCACTACGCTCCCAAAATGCAGGATTACTTGTAATACCTAGAATCTCCAAAAGTACAATGGGAGGCAGAGCCTTCAGTTATCAAGCTCCTCTCCTGTGGAATCAGCTGCCAATCTGGATTCGGGAGTCAGACTCGATCTCTGTTTTTAAGAATAGGGCTAAAACCTACCTTTTTGATATAGCCTACAATTAGGGAGGGATCATGTGTTTCTGAACCCTCCCTTAGTTATGCTGCTAATAGGTTTAGTCAGCCGGGGGACCTCCAGTAATGCACTGGGCCTCACTCCTTTCCTCACTCGCAATGAAATATTTTTTTTGCTGGTCATTAACATTTGTTTGTTCTCTCCCATAGATTGAGTCCCCATCGTGCTGCTTGCTCTCTACATGTCTGTTCTTTTCTTCTTCTCTATCCCCTCACCCCCCAGCCAGTCGCAGCAGATGACTGCCCCTCCCTGAGCCTGGTCCTGCTGGAGGTTTCTTCCTGTTAAAAGGGAGTTTTTCCTCTCCACCGTCGCCAAGTGCTTGCTCACAGGGGATCGCCTGATTGCTGGGGTCTTTCTGCAACTGTGGAGGTTCCCCCTTCAGTTGATAGTGCTATGAGATGACTGTTGTTGTGAAATGGCGCTATATAAATAAAGTTGAATTGAATTGAATAAACTGAGAAATGTTTCAAGATTTCCTTAGAATCACCGAACTAATATTTAGTTGTATAGCCACTGTTTCTGAGAACTGCTGCACATCTGTGTTGCACAGAGTCGACTAACTTCTGGCTAGGGATGAGCCAATATAATTTTTTCAAGACTGATAGCGATATTGTGACTTTGAGTATCGGCCGATACCAATCAAAACCCGATACTGTCTCTCTTATTTAAAACAACAGTGCAGAACATACTTTGGTAATGATTGGTTGCATTTTGCACACATATAAAAACATAAATATAAAAGTCAAAGAATATATTACAAATTTGACTCAGTTCAGCAATGCTGCTGCTTTTTCAAATTTTAAACTGCCAACTTTGGCAGCATTTCACTGGCCAGCATCATGTAAATGGGCATTCTGAAGTTTTAAGTGCAAGTTTATTGCAAAACTTTAAAGCTGAGTATTTAAATAAACATTCGGATGAAATTCAAAGTGCCACTGTGCATGAGGTAAAACATGCTGTAGATCTGAAAATAAAGGAACTAACCCTTTTAAGTTGTATTTTTGTCATCCATTATTATTATTATTATTATTATTATCATCATAAGTATTCTCCTGGTCCTCAGTTTATTTAGTAGTTTATTCTCTTTCCATAGTTTTTAGGTTTCCTCTTATTTTGAAGTCATCCCTGTTCCATTTCATGTAGCCTTGTTAGTCCTGCTTCCAATTCACCGGTTATAATTTGCTATTTGTTTGTTACCTACCTCTCATCAGCTGTGACTGTAGATCTAAAGGTAATGTCTTCATTCCTGCTCCTCTGGTTTTTACTTTGTTTTGTTCTTTTAGTTTCACTTTTAGCATATTCCAGCAGTAAAACGGCGGCTGCCACTGCACAACCCACATCCTTCTGCCTGGTTCTTGACAGAATTCAGAATACTCCTTTACCATGATACTTTTGCAAGTGTTTTATCAAGCTGGTGGTGTAAAATTGTAAATGCTGGTACCACGCAACAACATACTGAGATGAGTCCCACAGACAGGCTCCAGTGATTTGACACATTGCTTTTGTTTACAGAAGCCGTGCGCAGCGTGGGTGAGAACATGATTGCACCTTCATTTTAATATTATTAATGTAGCGGATCGGTAAATTACTTTTATTCCTTACCGATACCGATCCAGCCATTTTGCGTGGGTTGAACCCGATACCTGTACGGCACGATTGAATCGGCTCATTCCTACTTCTGGCACATGTGAACAGGGATTCCAGCCCAGGACGATTGGACTACATTCCACAATTCTCCTGCATCTCTTGGTTTTGCCTTAGAAATAGTATTTTTGATGTTACCCAACAAGATTTCTCATGGATTAATGGCTAGGAATTGGGCTGGCCACTTGATAATGTTGATCTTGGTCTGGACTGGTGGCTGCACCTCCAGCCATCAGTCTGTCAAGTTGATCAAGTTTGCGGACGACACCACCCTCATCAGGCTCATCTCCAACGGCGACGAGTCCGCCTACAGGAGAGAGGTGGCCCAGCTGGTGTCCTGGTGCAACAACAACAACCTGCAGCTGAACGCTCTGAAGACAGTGGAGATGATTGTGGACTTCAGGAAAGTCACAACCCCTCTGCCCCCCCTCACCCTCACAGGCTCTCCCATCACCACTGCTGATTCCTTCCGCTTCCTAGGCACCACCATCACCAGGGACCTCAAGTGGAAGCCGACCATCAGCTCCCTCATCAAAAAGGCCCAGCAGAGGATGTTCTTCCTGAGGAAGCTCAAGCTACCCACCAAGATGTTAGTGCAGTTCTACACAGCCATCATCGAGTCCATCCTCACCACCTCCATAACCGTGTGGTACGCAGGAGCCACTGCCAGGGACAGACTAAGGCTGCAAGTGCATCGTGCGCACTGCTGAGAAGGTGATCGGCTGCAAGCTCCCATCTCTCCAGGATCTGTACATCTCCAGGACCCGGAGGCGTGCTGGCCGGATCATAGCCAATCCCTCACACCCTGGTCACGTACTGTTTGCCCCCCTCCCCTCAGGTAGAAGACTTCGGTCCATCCAGACTAAAACCTCCCGTCACATGAACAGCTTCTTCCCCTCTGCCATCAGACTGCTGAACACTAAGTGACTTATTGACTCTCGTGCACCATGTACAGCAGCTCAACCAGACTCATGTCAATCATCACTGTTTTCTTCCTGCATTACCGACTGCACTATATGGTTCTCCACATTATCTGCTGCTCGCTAATATATTTTAACTGCTGACCAGTATTACTCTCTTATTCTACACTTTATTGCATGTATAGTTTATTTCTTTTATTTTATCATGTTTAATGTTGCAGCATTGCACCGAGACAAATTCCTAGTTTGTGTACTACATGAACAATGGCAATAAATCTGATTCTGATTCTGAGCCAAAATATTGCTTGTTTACTGGTATGTTTGGGATCATCATCTTGTTGAAACACTCATTTCAAGGGCATTCCTCTTTAGCGTAAGACAACATGACCTCTTCAAGTATTTTGATGTTTTCAAACTGATCCATGATCTCTGGTATGCAGGAAATAGGCCTAACACTATAGTATGAGAAACAAGATTCAAAGGCTTGATTATCATCTGCACAGTTAAGAAATGCTACATTTCCTGAGCAATGAAATTCTTACTTGGCTCTCTGAACGAATGCCAAGGTAATAGGTACAGAAACAACAATTGTAATAAGGTCATGACACACTAACACAGTAACTCAATCCTAATACTAATGAATGCTAATAGCACCCACACCAGTACACAGTTGTACTGGTTAGTTAGGACTCCTTAAAGCGAGGTAGTCGGATACCCAAAAGCCGATGGTGTATAGAACACGTATATTAGGATTTGTATGTGAAATTTCGGCATCAAAACTGCTCCCGTTTAGCTGTAATTAATATTCGAAAATGATATTTTCGGGACAAAAGAATTCAACCGTCCCTGCATTTGTTTACTTCTTGGGGCCACTGCCGGAGAGTGAGCCGTGTGCAAAATGCGATCGTGTTGTTAATATAGCACATTTTTTGTGGAAATGTTACTATTATTAGTTGTGAAATGTGTTATACACATATACACACTCTACGTGTGTATATGTGTATATATGTGTATATGTGTATATTATGTAGTGTATATGTGTTATACACATATACACTCTTCCTGCTGTTCCCGTTTCACAAAATGTAAAATACGGGATCCCTGCGGGCCCCATCGGCGCACGAAGTATCACGGACCAAAAATCGTACATTTGCTAGTGGAACAGGTCATTCACACTCGCAGACAATCGCGCTATACATGTCTATAGGATTTTCTTTCCATGCACACAAAATTTTTTTTTTTTCCAGATCCGACTACCTCGCTTTAAGCACACCTTGATACTAAATGCTAAAACTAATGAGTACTGATAACACTATGTACAATGGGCAAATGAGCATTGTGCAACCTGATGTGAACCTGAGATGGCATAGACCTATGTACAGTGTGCAAATGAGCATTGTGCAATGAGCAGTATGTAATTAAAAATTAGTACCCGGTGCTAATTTCTGTAACGGTAGTACCAGTAGACTGTGCATGATAAGTAGCTTCACTGTCTTTACAGCATACTGTGGCTTGACTGCAGTGTTTGAGGTCATCTGACAAACTGTCTTGAGGCCCCTGGACCCAAAAAGAACAATCTTGCTTTCATCAGTCCACAAAATGTTGCACCATTTCTCTTTAGGCCAATCAGTGTGTGTGCTTCACCAAACTGTTTAACTTCTTCAGCACGTCTTTTTTCAACAATTGGACTTTGTGGGGGCTTCTTGTCGGTTGGCTTCACATATGCGTTTTCTAATTGTAACAATACTCAGAGGTAACTTTAGATGACGTGCTGAACTTAGGCCCACGGGCCAAAATTTTATGTGTCCCACAGGAGCTTAAAAACAGTATTTTCCCTGTTGGGCTGCAGTAGTTCCACCATGCTGCGAGGGGGAGAAAGCTTGAGTGCGAGTACCTATGTTTCTGTATGAGCCTGGCAGCAGTGCACAAATAAACAGTTCTAAAGTTGTTTCATAGGACACAGAGAATATAATCCTGGAAGTATCAGCACATTGTGAGTTTATGTTGAATAACTGAAGTGAAATACAGTATCTCACAAAAGTGAGTACACCTCTCACATTTTTGTAAATATCTTTTCATGGGACAACACTGAAGATTTGACACTTTGATACAATGTAGTCAGTGTACAGCTTGTATAACAGTGTAAATTTGCTGTCCTTTCAAATAACTCAACACACAGCCATTAATGTCTAAACCGCTGGCAACAAAAGTGAGTACACCCCTAGTGAAAATGTCCAAATTGTGCCCAATTAGCCATTTTCCCTCCCCGGTGTCATGTGACTCGTAAGTGTTACAAGGTCTCAGGTATGAATGGGGAGCAGGTGTGTTAAATTTGGTGTTACCACTCTCGCAATCTCTCATACTGGTCACTGAAAGTTCAACATGACACCTATGGCAAAGAACTCTCTGAGGATCTGAAAAAAAGAATTGTTGCTCTACATAAAGATGGCCTAGGCTATAAGAAGATTGCCAACACCCTGAAACTGAGCTGCAGCACAGTGGCCAAGACCATACAGGTGCTTAACAGGACAGGTTCCGCTCAGAACAGGCCTCACCATAGTCGACCAAAGAAGTTGAGTGCATGCGCTCAGCGTTATATCCAGAGATTCTCTTAAAAATAGACATATGAGTACTGCCACCATTGCTGCAGAGGTTGAAGGGGTGGGGGGTCAGCATGTCAGTGCTCAGACCATATGCCGCACACTGCATCAAATTCGTCTGCATGGCTGTCATCCCAGAAGGAAGCCCCTTTTAAAGATGATGCACAAGAAAGCCCGCAAACAAGTTTGCTGAAGACGAGCAGACTAAGGACATGGATAACTGGAACCATGTCCTGTGGTCTGATGAGACCAAGATAAACTTACTTGGTTCAGATGGTGTAAAGCGTGTGTGGTGGCAACCAGTTGAAGAGTACAAAGACAAGTGTGTCTTGCCTACAGTCAAGCATGGTGGTGGGAGTGTCATGGTTTGGAGCTGCATGAATGCTGCCGGCAAAGGGGAGCTACAGTTCATTGAGGTAACCATGAATGCCAACGTGTACTGTGATATACTGAAGCAGAGCAGGATCCCCTTTCTTTGGAAACTGGGCCGCAGGGCAGTATTCCCAAAATGATAATGACCCCAAACACACCTCCCAAGGTGACTACTGCCTTGCTAAAGAAACTTGAAGGTAAAGGTGATGGACTGGCCAAGCATGTCTCCAGACCTAAACCCTATTGAGCATTTCTGCGGCGTCCTCAAACGGAAGATGGAGGAGCGCAGGGTCTCTTAAAACACCATGATGTCATGGAGGAGTGAAAGAGGATTCCAGTGGCAACCTGTGAAGATCTAGTGAACTCCATGCCCAAGAGAGTTAAAGCAGTGCTGGAAAATAATGGTGGTCACACAAAATATTGACACTTCGGGCACATTTTGGACATTTTCACGAGGGGTGTACTCACTTTGTTGCCAGTGGTTTAGACATTAATGGCTGTGTGTTGTTATTTTGAGGGGACAGCAAATTTACACTGTTATACAAGCTGTACACTGACTACTTTACATTATATCAAAATGCCATATCTTCAGTGTTGTCCCAAGAAGAGATATAATAAAATATTGACAAAAATGTGAGGGGTGTACTCACTTTTGTGAGATACTGTAGTTCTCTGTAGCCCAGTTTGAGGTAGTTATTGGGCCAGTACTAAACCGTGAGCCCATCTGTGGAAAAATTTCCATTATATGTTAGCATTAAGCTAGCGGGTTAAATACTTATTTTCTCATGCTGTTCTTGTGACTATATCAGCTACATCCATCCATGCATCCATCCATCCATCTTCTTCCGCTTAATATCTATGTTTTTGTAGTTTTACAGTGCCCCATTAGACTATGGTGACAAACTACATGTCCCACAATGCATTGTGTTTTTGTTACTGCTTTATGCTGGATTCATGCTGTGCCTCTGCTGTCGCATATGTGCAACCGAAACCTCGTGTGATGAAATTTACGTCATGGTCTCCAGTCCGCTAGTGTCCGGCGTGCTCAACCGCGGATGACCGCATGCAGCCCAAATTTTGTGACCGTGCCGCCTCGCCTGCCCACGACCTGAACCCGTTGACAGCACATGAGCAAGACTGAACATCCCATTCATGAGGTGGCAATATCGACACAGCATACAAAGACAAAGTAGACGAAGAAGACGAGGAGGCGGAAGATGAGAATAAACATACTTTTTGTAATTCTGCTGCAGAATATAGTAACAGCAGCTCCTCTTCCTCTTGGTGACAGTTAAACGACGCCATTGTTGATGTGCGTTGCTCTCACATTTCTTCGTTGGTGAAAATCCTGGTACGTCAGCGCATTGGCGCTACCTGTAGGGTGGGAGTGAAACTACAAATGATGGTTGTGCGCATGCATCAACCACTTGGCCTGGGTAGATGAAAAAAGTGAGCATGTACAGCGCCGCTTGCGTGCCGGGCTCGTCCAAAGCGCATGCGGACCAAAGCAGACTAGAGGGGAAACGCAGCATGAATATGGCTTTGTGAACCATGGTGGGTAGTGTATCGATAAGTCATTACCAAAAATCAGAGTTAGGGAATTACCTGCAAAGCAAATGACACAAGTAGATTTGTTTTCATTATACACGAGTCTGTTTTCCGCACCTGTTAAAGGAGAGACACTTGTGCGTGTATGTCATGTCTGTGTGCATATATATGAGAACGCGCGCAAAATAAGTGTGTGCATGTGAGTAGTTTGTCAGGAAACATACGAAGGGGAGGGCCGGTGGCAGCAGCTCTCCCCCCGGGAACCCCGAGCAGGCAAGGCAGCGCCACCAACCCCCACAGGGCACAAACATCCGAGGTCAGCAAGCCCCAGGAAAGCCAGGCATCCGCCCCCGGAGGGACGATCAAGGGAGGCCAGGCTGCACGGTGGCCGGCGCGGTGAGCCCACACCCCCGGACCCACCGACCCCCACCCCCCCAGCGGGGCCAACGTCCGCCCCCAGGCCCCAGGCACCAGGAGGCCAGCGACCCCACCCCCCGGGGCAGAGACCGGTCTGCGCCCTCCGGCACGAGCCCCCCCAAGCACCCTCACAGTAGGCCTGCCCAAGCACCCCCACAGCGGGCCCACCCCAGCGCCTCTGTCGCACACCCCGGGGACCCCCACGTCCAAAGAAGTCCCCCCGCCCAGGGGAGCCCACGTTGCCAAGAGGCACTACCCCCCTTAATCCAGCACCGACTCGCAGACACACCCCTCCCCACACCTTCACACCCACATGCTCCCATGCACACCCCTCTCACTCACCCAGACCAACCCATTCTCTCTCACTCCTGTACCCATTCAAACTCACCCCTCATTCACCTTTGTTTCATAAGGCGGCTGCGAAGATGCAGCGAGCCTGAACATGCACCAGTGCCCGGCAGTGACCAGGGAGACCACCGGCACAGGCCACAGAAGCAGACCCCCACCCCTGCCCATCTGAGCGAACAATCAGCAGACCACCGCAGGCACCCCGAGATGCCACCCAGCATGCAAAGCGCCGCTCAAAACCGACCCACCATTACCACCTCCATTCATCTCCCCCTCATTCTCACTTAGACTCATATTCAGCCCCCCTCTCACTTCCTTGGTTGTATCTACAGTTAGGCCCAAAAATATTTGGACAGTGACACAAGTTTTGTTATTTTAGCTGTTTACGAAAACACATTCAGGATACAATTATATAATCAATATGGGCTTAAAGTGCAGACTCTCAGCTGTAATTTGAGAGTATTCACATCCAAATTGGAGCAAGGGTTTAGGAATTACAGCTCTTTAATACGTAGCCGCCTCTTTTTCAAGGGACTAAAAGTAATTGGACAATTGACTCAGAAGGCTGCAAAAAAAAAATAACAAGGCTGCATGGGCTCTTCCCTCATTAACCAGTCATCAATTAAGCAGTTAAAAGGTCTGGAGTTGATTCCAGGTGTGGCGTTTGCATTTGGAAGCTGTTGCTGTGAACACACAACATGCGGTCAAAGGAGCTCTCAGTGGAGCTGAAACAGACCATCCCGAGGCTGAAAAAAGGAAGAAATCCATCAGAGAGATAGCAGAAATGTTAGGAGTGGCCAAATCAACAGTTTGGTACATTCTGAGAAAAAAAGAGTGCACTGGTGAGCTTGGGAACTCAAAAAGGCCTTGGACTTCCACGGAAGACAACAGTGGTGGATGATCACAGAATCCTTCCCATGGTGAAGAACAACCCCTTCACAACATCCACTCAAGTGAAGAACACTCTCCAGGAAGTAGGTGTATCAGTATCTAAGTCTACCATAAAGAGAAGACTTCTTGAGAGTAAATACAAAGGATTCACCACAAGGTGCAAACAATGAATCAGCCTCAAAAATAGAAAGGCCAGAATTGACTTTGCCAAAAAACACCTGAAGAAGCCAGCCTAGTTCTGGAACAGCATTCTTTGGACAGATGAGACTTAAGATCAACCTGTACCAGAATGATGGGAAGAAGAAAGTTTGGAGGAGAATTGGAACAGCTCATGATCCAAAGCACTACATCTTCTGTAAAACATGGTGGAGGCAGTGTGATGGCATGGGCATGCGTGGCTTCCAATGGCACTGGGTCACTTGTGTTTATTGATGATGTGACAAAAGACAGAAACAGCCGGATGAATTCTGAAGTGTATAGAAATATACTTTCTGCTCAGATTCAGCCAAATGCAGCAAAGTTGATTGGACGGCGCTTCACCAATGATCCAAAACATACTGCAAAAGAAACCCAGGAGATTTTTAAAGCAAAGAAGTGTAATATTCTGCAATGGCCGAGTCAGTCACCCAATCGAGCATCAAGACAAAAACTTAAGGCAGAAAGACCCACAAACAAGCAACAACTGAAGACAGCTCCAGTAAAGGCCTGGCAAAGCATCACAAAGGAGGAACCCCAGCGTTTGATGATGTCCATGGGTTCCAGACTTCAGGCAGTCATTGCCTGCAAAGGATTCTCAACAAAATATTGAAAAGTAACATTTTACTTAGGGTTATGTTTATTTGTCCAATTACTTTTGAGCCCCTGAAATGAGGAGCGTTTGTATAAAAATAGCTACAATTCCTACATGTTTAATCATGTATTTTTGTTCAACCCCATGAATTAAACCTTAAAGTCTGCACTTCAATTCTGTTGTAGTTGTTTCATTTCAAATCCAATGTGGTGGCATGCAGAGCCCAAATCTTGAAGATTGTGTCACTGTCCAAATATTTCTGGGCCTAACTGTATATATTCAGTAGCACCCAGGGATTTTGACAACATGATAGCTCCCAGGCTCCCCACCAGGCCCCCACGTCCCCAGCAAGAGCAGGGCAACAGGGGTGGGGGAAGACCCCCCTCCCCTCCCCCCGCACAGAACATGGTGTGTGTGTGTCGGTTATATGATATAATTGTGTGTAAATGTGTGGACTACCAAAGTGCAATTAAAATTGGGATAGTGATTGGAGCACCGCTAGCCACTGCGATGGGCAGTAGGGCCCCCATCCCCCCAAGCCCAGTGTCTAAAATGCAGTAAAAATTGAGGTGAGTGCAGCCCCACCACGCAGCAAAGGTATCCCCTTCACCGACACAGTGCAGCACCCCCCCACCCCAAAGCCTAAATGTAACAAAAAAGATGCATATTCCACCCAGAGTCAGGGAGAGGGCGGGAAATAAGACTGGGGGAGGTAGGCGGTCTAAAAGTGAGCCCCCCCCCCCCCCCCCACACACACACACACACAGAAGCCAGCTTGCAGACTGGTTCATGAGGCCACTCACTGCCCCCAAATCCCAACCCAGGGCGAGGGCCGCCAGTGGAAGCAACCCAGGACCCAACAGCATCACGCTGTATCTTACAGATGCAACTCCTACGCTTTCTTGCTCATTCCCACTCTCTTTACTATGTGTTAAACAACACATGACTTACAAAGTTTAATTACTATACCAAAAACACTAATTATGCAATTCCACACCTAATGAGGTTACACACAGACACAGCGATGCAGTTTTTCTGCATGTCAGCAGCCACAATAAAATAACCAACAGAACTGACTGAGAAACACATGCAGCTAAAGCAAATTCAAAGATAATAACAATGCACTTACCCTATTTGAAGAGGAAGGCAATTCTCCCCTCTTTAATGGTGGCAAAATGTTCAGTCACCATGTCATAAAATTTTCCACTGGCCTTTAGGTCCTCCACAGTGGCAGAGTCGATGGATATTTTGGCAAGGTTTACAAGTCTTTCTTGTCCAGACATGTTCCACGAATGCCCCCTTTTCTCCATACGCAGATCTAGTTTTGGCATTGGCCTGCCATGAGATTTAATTTTGAGTTGCTGCTCCAGTGGTAGCTTGGTAAAGGATTTTTTTTTTTTTAAATTAAAAACTCCCAAATCCTGGCCCTCCATAATGGTACTTGCTAATATTGCTTAACAACACCACTGGCCTCCCACCAACACTGATGTAAAATGACCCCCAGTGATTGGTCTGATGTGGGCTCAGCAAACCTAGCTGGCTGGCTTTTGCACAGAACTGACTAATCTCACCCGAGGAGTGGCGTGCCTGTGGCCTCATTTGATTGGTTAATTTTTGTTGTTTTTTTTTTCCACAAAACTAAGCAACTTTGTCCTTGCTGGCTCTTAAATCCTCCCCTAGTAGTGCAATACCACATCTCACTATATATTTCCGTCCGTGTAACGGAGGTGCTGTTTCCCCCATTTTCAGATACTCTGGGAAATGAGAAGGGACCTCTCTCTGGCAAGTCAGTGATAATCAGAACCGTTAAATACCGTAAATACGCATTATGATAGTTCACTGTTTTTCCATATTATCAGATGCCATTTCTATTAAATATATATAATATATATGATATATGTAATATATACTTAATAGCAGAAGCTTGGCTTCCCTTGGCTTGTGGGAGAAAACTCCACTAGTTGCAAGAGGAAACCCTGTGAACATTTGCTGCCTTCCTTCCTTTCTAAAGCCACAGCTCGGGTAAAAGAAGTCTAGATTTGCATGGCATTAATTCCACTGTTTTTTCCTCTCTTCAGGACAGAGACATGACCCACAGGCAAAGTCCCTGTGTGGACAGTGTTGTGGGTGTTGGGGATGGAGGAAAGGATGGTGATGGTTGTGTGGATCAGCTCATGGGTTTCGGTGAATCTGAGACGGCCTACAGCAGTTCGGCGTTCGAACAGTGGGACTCCTACTGGGAGGACCTCACCAGGTACTAGATTATTTATTAATTTGTTTGTGCTTATTTATAGATCTACTTATAGCAACAGCAGAAAGTAACTCAGACTAAAGCATGATGATGGATTTACTATTAGTTAATAACAAAGAAATAATGTCAACTCTTAATAGCATTTTGCATTCCCCCACAGTTGTCAAAACTATATAAACTTAAATTTGCTGTAGCCCATGCATGGATTGTACAAAAAGCAACATCACATTTTGTTTTACTGCTACAGAGGTTTGCATTTTATGACCAGGTCATAAAAGTCACTATTATAGATGACATTAACTGCAAAATGGTGTGTTTTTTATTTCCTCCACCAAGGAGGTAATGTAATCGGGGTGGTTTGTCTGTCCGTCTGTTTGTTTGTTAGGATTACGCAAAAACTACTGGACAGATTTCGATGAAAATTTTACTAGAGGTAGCCCTTGGGCCAAAGATGAATCCATTAAATTCTGCCACCAAGGACCTTGTTTGAATTTATGCAGCAGGATTACACAAAAACTACTCGACGGATTTAGATGAAATTTTCACCAGAGGTGGTCCTTGGGTAAGAAAGGAACCCATAGCATTTTGGGGATGATCTGGGAATGCATACCTCCACCAAGGTTCTTATCTTCTCACAGTGTGTTAGCAAGAATTCTCCAAAACTACTTGATGGATTTGGATGAAATTTTTGAGAGGTGGTCCTTGGCCTAGAGAGGAATCAGTAACATTTTGATGATGATGCGAGAATGCATACCTCCGCCAAGGCTCTTGTCTTCTCACAGTGTGTTTGCAAGAATCCTCCAAAACTACTGGATAGCCTTTCCTGCAATTTTCACCAGAACTGGCTCATGGCCTACATATAAACCCATTAGATTTTGGAGGTGATCCATGACGGACGGAAGGAGCCTTGGCGGAGGTATATGCTTTCTGAGTGCTTTTCTAATTTAAATAGAAAAGCACTGGAATTTCCCCATTGTGGGACTAATAAAGGCTTATCTTATCTTAAATAAGTTTTAATATTATTAATAAAAATAATAATAATAATAACAATGCATCAGATTTATATGGCAGAGAAGTATGTGAGGGTGGTGCAGGACATGTATGAAGACAGCGAGACGGTGGTGAAGTGTGCTGTAGGAGTGATGGATTCAAGGTGGGGGTTGGATTACATCAGGGATCGGCTCTGAACCCCTTCTTGTTTGCCATGGTGATGGACAGGCTGACAGATGAGGTCAGACAGGAGTCTCCATGAACCATGATGTTTGCAGATGACATTGTGATCTGTAGTGAGAATAGTGAGCAGGTGGAAGAGAACTTGGAGAGGTGGAGATATGGTCTGGAGAGAATAGGAATGAAAGTCAGTAGAAACAAGACAGAATACGTGAGTGTGAATGAGAGGAAGGCAGGTACAACGGTGATCGAAGGAGTAGTGGTAGTGAAAGTAGGTGATTTATATGGCACTTTTCATAGACACTCAAAGGTGCTTTACAATGGATACATTATTCATTGACTCCACAGACAGTGGTTAAGTTAATCCCTTCCACACCATGTGGTGTATGGGGTGGCGCCTATCTCCCGTTTCACTGACCCTAGGCCACACAGCTACTGTAAGTAGTAAAAGCTACAGTGGGGGGTCAGTCCTCTGGTAGCTCTGTGCATTAACTTTCTTTTCCCCATTCCATTATGCTGAGCACCAAGCTAGAAGGCAGAAAGTACCATTTTTTTTTTTTATATATGGTCTTTTGGTATGACCCGGCCGGGATTTGAACCCACGACCTCCCGGTTTTGGCATGGATGCTTTACCAACTAGGCCACCACCCCGGTCCAGACAGTGGTCGTGGTAAGCTACTACTGTAGCCACAGCTGACCTGGGGCAGACTGACAGAAACGTTGCTGCCAATCTGCGCCAACAGCCTCTCCGACCACTACTGAACATTTATACACATTCATGCCCAGTGACATGGACACTGGAGGCAAGGTGGGCAAAGTATCTTGCCCAAGGACACAACAACAGGATGTCTGAGGAGAGCAGGTTTCGAACCACCAACCCTCCAGTAATGAAATGACCTGCTTTACCTCCTGACCCACTGAAGCCCACATTTCCCTCCTCTGTTCTTAATATATATGGACAGGATATCTAGGTGCAGCCAAGGAACAGAGAGTGTCATGTTTGGTGACCACAGGCTCTCGTCTCTGCTGTTTGCAGGTGATGTTGTCCTGGTCTTACTGGGACAGTTTGATACTAAGTGTGAAGCGGTTGGGATGAGAATCAGCACCTCCAAGTCTGAGTTCATAGTCCTCAACCGGAAAAGGGTGGATTGTCTTTTTCAGGTTGGGGATGAGCTCCTGCCCCAAGTGGAGGAGTTTAAGTATCTCGGGGTCTTATTCACGAGTCAGGAGAGACTGGAGCGGGAGAGTGACGGATAGATCGGAGCAGCATGTGCAGTGATCCGGATGTTGTTCCCATTTGTTGTGGTAAATTGTTAGCATTACACAGCTTTTCTACGGTGCTAACTGAGAGGCCCAATATTCCTCGAGAAATCAGGAGAAAATGGTGTGGATGTCAAGCTGGAGCAAAGCGATGCACAAACAAGGAAGACAAGGTACAATGCCATCCATTATTAGGGGAAATGTGAGATTGCTGCTTAACAAGATGGACGAATTAGTGGCTCTGTTCAGGTACAGTGGGGCAAAAAAGTATTAGGTCAGCCACCAATTGTGCAAGTTCTCCCACTTAAAAGATGGGAGAAGTCTCCAATTTTCATCATAGGTATACCTCAACTATGAGAGACAAAATGAGAAAAAAAATCCAGAAAATCACATTGTCTGATTTTTAAAGAATTTATTTGCAAATTATGGTGGAAAATAAGTATTTGGTCACCTACAAACAAACAAGCAAGACTTCTGGCTCTCACAGACCTGTAACTTCTTTAAGTGGCTCCTCTGTCCTCCATGCGTTACCTGTATTAATGGCACCTGTTTGAACTCATCAGTATAAAAGACACCTGTCCACAACCTCAAACAGTCAGACTCCAAACTCCACTATGGCCAAGACCAAAGAGCTGTCAAAGGACACCAGAAACAAAATTGTAGACCTGCACCAGGCTGGGAAGACTGAATCTGCAATAGGTAAGCAGCTTGGTGTGAAGAAATCAACTGTGGGAGCAATTATTAGAAAATGGAAGACATACAAGTCCACTGATAATCTCCCTCAATCTGGGGCTCCACGCAAGATCTCACCCCGTGGGGTCAAAATGATCATGAGAACAGTGAGCAAAAATCCCAGAACCACACGGGGGGACCTAGTGAATGACCTGCAGAAAGCAGGGACCAAAGTAACAAAGGCTACATCAGTAACACACTACGCCGCCAGGGACTCAAATCCTGCCGTGCCAGACGTGTCCCCCTGCTTAAGCCAGTACATGTCCAGGCCCGTCTGAAGTTTGCTAGAGAACATTTGGATGATCCAGAAGAGGACTGGGAGAATGTCATCTGGTCAGATGAAACCAAAGTAGAACTTTTTGGTAAAAACTCAACTTGTCGTGTTTGGAGGAGAAAGAATGCTGAGTTGCATCCAAAGAACGCCATACCTACTGTGAAGCATGGGGGTGGAAACATCATGCTTTGGGGCTGTTTTTCTGCAAAGGGACCAGGACGACTGATCCGTGTAAAGGAAAGAATGAATGGGGCCATGTATCGTGAGATTTTGAGTGAAAACCTTCCATCAGCAAGGGCATTGAAGATGAAACGTGGCTGGGTCTTTCAGCATGACACTGATCCCAAACACACCACCCGGGCAATGAAGGAGTAGCTTTGTAAGAAGCATTTCAAGGTCCTGGAGTGGCCTAGCCAGTCTCCAGATCTCAACCCCATAGAAAATCTTTGGAGGGAGTTGAAAGTCCGTGTTGCCCAGCGACAGCCCCAAAACATCACTGCTCTAGAGGAGATCTGCATGGAGGAATGGGCCAAAATACCAGCAACAGTGTGTGAAAACCTTGTGAAGACTTGCAGAAAACGTTGGACCTCTGTCATTGCCAACAAAGGGTATAACAAAGTATTGAGATGAATTTTTGTTATTGACCAAATACTTATTTTCCACCATAATTTGCAAATAAATTCTTAAAAAACCAATGTGATTTTCTGGATTTTTTTTTCTCATTTTGTCTGTCATAGTTGAGGTATACCTATGATGAAAATTGGAGACCTCTCTCATCTTTTAAGTGGGAGAACCTGCACAATTGGTGGCTGACTACTTTTTTGCCCCACTGTATAAGAGCACCTTCAGAGAGGTTAGCATCATGCTAAAATCAAAAAATGAGGAGTTTGAACATTACTTAGAGAATCAAAATTGGGAGCAGCTCATGTCAATATATGAAGTAGATGATTGTTGTAATTTTATAACTGCAACAATCACAAAGTCTATAGAAAAATTTACAAAGCAAATTAAAAGTAGACAACAGAAGATTAGCCTACCATGGTTAAATAATGAAATAAGAAAACTTATGAAGAGGCGAGACTCTGCATTGAAAACATCATTAACCTCTAAACTACAAAAGGATCACCTTGTGTACAAAAGTTTAAGAAATAAAGTGGTACATGAGCTGCGAAAATCAAAAGTATCTTATTACAATAAACTGATAGATCATGCAAAGGGTAACAACAGTTCCCTATGGAGGCATTTAAATAACTTAACTAATAAAAAAAACGATCAGAAGGGGGTAAAGGAACTTAGAATCAATGGCAAGACCGTCAGTGACAAGGCTACTTTGGCAAATGAATTTAATTCATACTTTGTGGGCTCTGTGGAAGACTTAACAAAAATTTTTGTGCTGCCAAATGTGCTCAACAACACAAATTCCATACTTCCAACAGATTCTTTTCACATCGATGAGGTAAATGAGGAGTTAATTGCTGGTATTGTTAAAACACTGTCAAACTCAAAAACTAATGATATCTACAATATGAGCACTTCCTTTCTCAAAATGCACAGCAAAATATTAATCAAACCACTGACTCATCTCATTAATCTCTCCATTAGGTCTAGTACATTTCCATCTGGCTGGAAAAAAGCTGTCGTCATACCAGTTCATAAATCAGGCAGTAAAGACGATATATGCAATTACCGCCCAATCTCTATTTTACCAGTCCTGTCTAAGGTTCTTGAAAAAGTTGTAGCTACACAGCTGATAGACTACTTACAAGACAGTCAACTTCTTCATCCACATCAATTTGGTTTTAGACCAGGATACTCAACAGAAACAGCAAATTGTTGCCTTATTGAAAACGTCAAACAGTCCTTGGACAGGGGTAATGTGGTAGCTGTTTTTCTAGATCTCAAAAAGGCTTTCGATACTGTAAACCACAGTTTGCTTTTATCCAAAATGGTATCTTTTAACTTCTCCCCAGATACATTAGAATGGTTTGCATCTTATCTCCAGAATAGAGAACAGTGTGTAAAAGTTCACCAGGATAAATCCTCATTTTTAAACAACCGCATGGGTATCCCACAAGGGTCCATTCTTGGTCCTTTACTTTTCAGCATTTTTATTAATGACTTGCCGTTACACTGCTCAGCTGCAACATGCCAACTTTATGCAGATGATGCAGTTATTTACACAGCTGCCAAGACTCCAGCACAGGCTGCAGATGTACTGTCCACAAGTATGGTTGATGTCCAAGAGTGGCTCCTCCAGAACCATCTATTGCTGAACCTTCAGAAAACAGTCTCAATGTGCTTTTCAATCAAAAAATGTAACCTGCAACGTTTTAAAGTTAATATACATGATCATGACATCAGTTTAGCTACAGAATTCAAATACCTTGGCATTGTACTAGATCCTCAACTCAAATTTAATCTTCATATAAAGAAAATTTCAAAAACAGTAAAAAAAAATCTGAATTGCTTTAAATTAATTAGATATTACATACCTTACGAAGCAGCTGTACTGTATATGCATTCTATGGTTTTTTCTCATATATCATACTGTTTGACAGTCTGGGCTCAAGCAACCCCTTCCACAATAAGACATATAGGTTCATTATATAATCAAACCCTAAAAATCTTGGACAAAAAGCCCATTAGGCGGCATCACTGTAATGTTTTAAAAAAATACAACCTATTGAGTTTTGAGAGTTTCATTGACCTCTGTTTTCTGAAATTAACGTTCAAATGTTTCCATAAATCAGCACCCGAGCCACTTGCTGGTTTCGTCCAAAGACAGGACAGCAGCAGAGCCACCAGGAGTTCTGTTAACAATAACTGTAAAATATTCCACCGCAGAACCACATTTGGACAAACAGGTTTCTCTATAAAGGGCAGTCACATCTGGAACACAATGCCAAATGTAATTAAAATAATAACGGACTTTAAAACATTCACTTAAAAGGTTAAAAACTGGCTGAAAAATAAACAAGAATGTACTCATGTATGAATTGATTGTCTGCAAAGTGAGAGTGAATGAAGGGAAGGAATGAATGTATTTGTTTATAGTGAGTGACGAAGGGAGGGAGGCCTGAAATAGGCAAATGTGAGTCAGGTTGTTATATTTGTGTATTTATAATATTTATAATATTTATAATTGTGTATTTATAATCTTTTTGCATTGATGTATGTGGCTATTGTGTTTTTTTTTTTTTTACTTGATTCTCTTTTCTAAAGCCCATCCAGGGACAAGAGTTGCAAATTAGCTAATAGCTATACACTCTATGTGCAACACATCAGATTGATTGTCATTGATTAATTGTCTATGTTTATTGCACTGTCCCTGTCAAATAAACTAATCTATCTATCTATCTATTCACTGAAACATGGCTAACAGAGCTAACAACAGATGCAAACATCGGACTAGAGGGTTTGCACTTAATAGTACGGGCAGATTGGACACTTAATAGCGGCAAGAGCAGATGCGGGGGGGCCGGCACTGTTTGTGAATAACAGATGGTGTAATCCTGGGCACATCACGATTAAAGAGCAATACTGTAGCAAGGACATCGAGTTGCTAACGGTTAGCATGCGACCGGCATACCTCCCCAGAGAGTTTTCACACGTCATTGTGATTGCGATCTATATACCTTCTTCTGCGAGTGCTGAGGCAGTATGTGACGTCATTCGCACAGTCAGCAGCAGGCTGCAGACACAGCACCCAAATGCTCTCTCGCTCATCTCTGGTGATTTTAACCATGCTTCCCTGTCCTCTGCTCCGCTCTGCCCACTTTCACCCAGTATGTCATATGCCACACAAGAGACAATAAAACACTGGACTTATTTTATGCAAATGCCAAAGAGGCTTACACCTCATCACCCCTTCCCCCTCCTTAAAAGATCTGATAACGGTCTGGTTCACCTCCTGCCTGTGTACAAACCCCTGGTACACAGACAACCTCCTACTACCCGCACAGTGAAGATATGGTCCGAGGAGGCGGAGGATGCCCTGAAGGACTGTTTTGAATCCACTGCATGGGAGCAGCTCTGGGATCCACATGGTGAGGACGTCGACGGCCTCACACACAGATAGTTGCAGGAAGAAGATGGGAGGACATGTTGCAGCAGAGTGATGTCACTGGTGTCTGGAGAAGCCTCAAAACCATCTCTGGGCACCAGAATACCTCCTCCCAGGCCACAGGGGGTAGGGAGTGGGTGAATGACCTGAACCTGTTCTTTAACAGGTTTGATCAGCCGCCCTCTTCTTTGCCTGCCCACCAACCCCTGCTGCCTCCACCTTCATCAAGTCCCCCTGTCCACTGCCCTCCCTCCACCCCCCCCCCACATCCCCCAGCTCTTAGTGCACATCCCCTGCTGTTTTTTCCCTTCACAGACAAAACGCCCCCCCAGCACACAGCCCCCCTGTCCCAGTCTGTCCCTCACTAAGACCCAGGTGAGAGCTGAGCTGAAGAAGATCAAGGCGAGGAAGGCTGCAGGTCTGGACAGCATCAGCTCGAGGCTCCTCAAGTCCTGTGCAGATCAGCTGTGCGGGATCATGGAGCACATCTTCAATCTGAGCCTGAAGCTGGGGGGAGGGTACCACAGCTGAAGAAAACATCCTGTGTGGTACCCATATCTAAGACTCCGCACCCCAAGGACCTGAACAGCTACAGACCAGTGGCCCTTACATCACACCTAATGAAGATCCTGGAGGGGCTGCTCCACACCCACCTCCGCCCCCTGGTGGGACCAGCGATGGACCCTCTTCAGTTTGCCTACCAGCATGGCATGGGGGTGGAAGATGCAGTGATCTTCCTCCTACATCATTCCCTGTCCCACCTGGAGAAGCCTAGGAGCACTGTGAGGATCATGTTCTTTGATTTCTCCCGTGCTTTCAATACCATCCAATCAGTGATTCTGAGGGGCAAGCTGCTGTGTCCAGGGGTTGACCAGCACCTGTCTATCGTGGATCCTGGACTACCTCAAAGACTGACCACAGTTTGTGAGGACCTGGGACTGTGTGTCTGACACCATCATCTGCAGTACGGGGGCCCTCCAGAGAACAGTTCTGGCTCCCTTCGTGATCACCCTCTACATTGCTGACTTTACACACAACACACCACACTACCATCTACAGAAGTTCCCTGATGACTCTTAAATGTATTAAATGTCACAACTCTGCACAGTAGAGATTGTCCCCTCCAATACACAACTAAGACAATTACAATTATTATCGAGGGTGGCAACAACACTGGTCATTCAATGTGAAATATACTGTCTGGGTTGATAGTCATGCTGGGTAATTTAACCTCTTGCGCTCCGTTGTACCACTGACGGGCAAGTCTCTGCGTCCTAGAGCGCATGAGGGCGCTCTCGTGCGCTCTAGGACGCATGGTGTAGATGGTGATGTAGGTGGTGATGGTGATGTAGTGGCGTCCAAGTGCGCACTGAAAATAAAAGCTGGAGACACAGCCGTGAACAGATTAGTTCATCTGATTGACCTCTCATTCGACTAATAAGAGCCTTGAATTGGGTTTCTGAAACCTTGAAGAAGCAATGACTGAAAACCTAGCCAGAAGGACCTGCCTACCAAGGCTGTGAATGCAGTGAGCCAATTGAAGCAGAGAAGTTCGCGAGCTGTTTTTTTTAAGGCTGGGTGAAGACTGACTGCTGGAGCGGATCAAAAAAGGATTAGACGTTATGAGACGTTATGATTTCTTCCATGGTCATAGACCGACGGAGGCTGACGACGAAGGCTGAGTGACACACATGCCTTCGCCAGTCTTTTTTTAATTACTACTGTTATTTGTTTTGAAAAGTCGTTCGCCAAAAACTGCAAACATGGAAGCACAAAACCGCAATAATGGAATTATGTTTTGATCGGGGCGCGAGACCAGAACCACGAGCGGACCAGCGTCGCGTTCGTCTGACAATGGGGAAGAGAAGTTCGCCAGGACGCTGCTGTGAAGAGGTAAGGTGTTATAAGCTAAATTATTCTTTATTCCTGACTATTCTTCTGTAGCGGGGGGGGGGGGGAGCTGCGGTGACTGAGCTGCTGTCCCACATCCCACATGAGGCTAATCCGTCATGTAGTGATGGCCGATGTCCATCCTCTGTAGCGAGGGGGGGGGGACACCCCCCACACACACACACACAGACACAGCTCTGAGTGTGACCTTTCATTAGAGCCCAAAATGAAGCTTCTACATTGAATCATTTAAAAGTTGCAGACGTTTTTCCAAACTGTGCCATTTGGCACAATTTGGCACAGTTCCAAAACGCCTGGGAACAGCCTGAGGAAAAGGTGTGTAATATATTCATTTTTTGTGGTATTGTTACAAAATTTGGACCTCAGCTGGATCACACTTAGTTCTACATTTCTGTTGCATTTTCCAGCCCGGATCTGAAGCTGTGTGTTATTTGCAATCATTTGTATCCAAAAAAACACCCAGGCCAAATTTATTTTCTTCAAGTTCACTATGTTTAGATGACTGTAACTCAGTGGCCGGAGCTCTTAGAGAGATTGTGACTGTTTTGCCAAAAAATTCAAAGTGTTTTCTTTTAAATGAGACCAACCCCATGAAGATGCTGCAAAGGGTTGAAGAACAGCTTTCGATTTACTTTGGGCACATTATTTTTTGGCGTTTTTAGGAAAATTGACCGGAGTGCAAGGGGTTAACTCACTGCAGTGCTGTTGATACCATCTAGCTGCAATGCTCCTGCATTATGATAGATAGATAGATAGATAGATACTTTATTTCGAACAAAAAAGTATAACAAAAACAAAACAAATGACAAATGCAATAAAGTAACAGTATACACTGTTCGAAAGGGACCATTTGTGTAAGTCTATTGCATCTTTTGCATTCAGTACTATTAGGTCATCACGTTTATGTATATAAGATAAGATCTTATGTAAGATAAGATAAGCCTTTATTAGTCCCACAATGGGGAAATTCCAGGATTGCAACAGCACAGGGATAGCAACACTCAGAGCAATAATTAAGAAGATAAGAAAATAAGAGCAGTGAATATACATATGTACACATAAATATATATATACACATATATATACAATCAGAGCATTGCAGCTAGATGGAATAAACAGCATAACCGTCTATTTAGTTACCCTACATGGTATGAATATGTACCCATACATATTATCACCCTCCGTAGCGACTGATATTGTCCTAGTTGTATACTGGAGGAGACCATTTGTGTAAGTCTATTGCATCTTTTGCATTCAGTACTATTAGGTCGTCACGTTTATGTATATAACTGTGTACATAGTATGTTTATTTACTGCTTTTGTTAACCTATTATCTTATTTACTATTGCTCTGAGTGCTGCTATCTCTGTGATGCTGCAATCCTGTAATTTTCCCATTGTGGGACTAATAAAGGCTTTTCTTAAAGAGGGAGCTGAGCTCTAAGGCAAAACTCTCAATTTATCGGTCAATCTACGTTCCTACCCTCACCTATGGTCAAGAGCTTTGGGTAATGACTGAACAGTCAGAATCAGAATCAGATTTATTGCCATTGTTCATGTAGTACACAAACTAGGAATTTGTCTCAGTGCAATGCTGCAACATTAAAACATGATAAGATAAAGAGATAAACTAAAAAAAAAACTTAAAGACTAAAACCATGCAATAAGTGTAGAATAATAAGTAATAATAATAATAATAATAATGAGTAATACTAGTAAGATAAGATAAGATAAGATAAGCCTTTATTAGTCCCACAACGGGGAAATTCCAGGATTGCAACAGCACAGGGATAGCAACACTCAGAGCAACAATCAGAAGGCAAGAGAAAAAAAAAAAAAAAAAAAAAAAAAAAAAAAAAAAAAACAAGCAAGCAAGAGCAGCTAATAAACATATGTACGTATTACTATAAAATATATATATATACACACACACAGACACACAGTGCAGAGCATTGTAGCTGGATGGAATAAATATATGAATATATGAACACACAGTGCAGAGCATTGTAGCTAGATGGAATAAATATGTAAATATATAAACACCCACAGTACGGAGCATTGCAGCTAGGTGGAATAAATATGCAAGTATATAAACACACACAGTGCGGAGCAATGTAGCTAGATGGAATAATATGTAGATATATAAATATATAAACACCCACAGTACGGAGCATTGTAGCTAGATGGAATAAATATGCAAATATATAAACACACACAGTGCAGAGCATTGTTGCTAGATGGAATGAAACAGCATAACCGTCTACTTAGTTATCCTACATGGTATGATTATGTGCCCATACATATTCTCACCCTCCATAGCGACCGGTATGTTCCTAGTTGTATGCCGGAGAGGACCATTGTGTAAGTCTATTGCATCTTTTGCATTCAAAAAACTATTAGTTTGTTACGTCTTTTTGCTATCTCTGCGAGCAGCCCTGCTTAGGTTGTACAGTCTGACAGCCGTTGGTAGGAAGGACCTACGAAACCTCTCGGTTGTGCACCTGGGATGATGTAGTCTGCTGCTAAATGAGCTCCTCAGTGCATTCAGTATGTCCTGCATAGGGTGGAACTCGGACTCCAGCAGAGATGACAGTTTAGCCACCGTCCTTCTCTCTCCTATCTCCTCCATCGGATCAAGGCGCTGCCCCAGGACAGAGCTAGCTTTCTTAATCAGTTTGTTCAGTCTCTTCCTATCGGCTGCAGTAATGCCACTGCCCCAGCAGACCACTCCAAAAGTGATGGCTGATGCCACCACCGTGTCATAGAATGACTTCAGCAGCGCCCCTTGTACACCAAAAGACCTGAGTCTCCTCAGCAGGAACAGCCTGCGCTGTCCCTTCTTGTAGAGTGCATCAGTATTGTGTGACCAGTCTAGTTTATTGTTCAGATGAATACCCAGGTACTTATAGGATGTCACCATCTCGATGTCTGTTCCCTGTATATTTACTGGTACTGTGAGGGGCTGCCCATGCCTGCGGCAGTCCACCACCAGCTCCTTAGTTTTCCTCGCGTTGATCTGGAGGCAGTTCCGATGGCACCAGTCCACAAAGTCCTGGATAAGCCCTCTGTACTCAGCTTCATCTCCATTGGAGATGAGGCCAACGATCGCAGAGTCATCAGAGAACTTCTGTAGATGGCAGTGTGTTGTGTTGTGTGAGAAGTCCGCAGTATAAAGAGTGAACAGGAAGGGAGCCAGCACCGTTCCCTGGGGGGCCCCCGTGCTACTGATGATCGTGTCGGACACACAGTCCCGGGTTCTCACAAACTGAGGCCGGTTCGTGAGGTAGTCCAGGATCCATGATGACAGGTGCTGGTCCACCCCTGCGCGCAGCAGCTTGTCCTTCAGGATCATCGGTTGGATGGTGTTGAAAGCACTGGAGAAGTCAAAGAACATGATCCTCACCATATTCCCGGGCTTCTCCAGGTGGGACAGAGAACGGTGAAGGAGGAAGATCACCGCATCCTCCACCCCAATGCCATGCTGGTAGGCGAACTGGAGTGGATCCATCGCTGGTTCCACCAGGGGGCGGAGGTGAGCAAGGAGCAGTCTCTCCAGGGTCTTCATCAAGTGGGACGTCAAGGCCACCGGTCTGTAGCTGTTCAGGTCTTTGGGGTGGGAAGTTTTTGGTACAGGTACCACACAAGATGTTTTCCACAGCTGTGGTACCCTCCCTAGTCACTGCAGTTTTAAATAAATTAGCAAGTAGCAGATGATGTGCAGTCGATAATGCAACAGAAAAACAGTGATGAATGACATGAGTCTGGTTGAGCTGCTGTACATAGTGCACGAGAGTCAATAAGTCACTTAATGTTCAGCAGTCTGATGGCAGAGGGGAAAAAGCTGTTCATGTGCCGGGAGGTTTTAGTCTGAATGGACCGAAGTCTTCTACCTGAGGGGAGGGTGGCAAACAGTACATGACCAGGGTGTGAAGGATCGGCCATGATCCGGCCTGCACGCCTCCGGGTCCTGGAGATGTACAGATCCTGGAGAGATGGGAGCTTGCAGCCGATCACCTTCTCAGCAGTGCGCACGACGCGCTGCAGCCTTAGTCTGTCCCTGGCAGTAGCTCCTGCGTACCACACGGTTATGGAGGAGGTGAGGATGGACTCGATGATGGCCGTGTAGAACTGCACTAACATCTTGGTGGGTAGCTTGTGATCGTGGATACAAGCAGCTGAAATGAGCTTTCACCGTACGATTGCTGGACTCACCCTTAAAGATAAGGTGAGGAGCAGTCATCCAAGAGAGGCTCAGAGTAGAGCAACTGCTCCTCCACGTCAAAAGGAGCCAGTTGAGGTGGTTTGGGCAACTGACCAGGACACCTCCCACTTGAGGTGCTTATTGCACATCTCACTGAGAGGAGACCCCGGGGCAGACCCAGGACATGCTGGAGAGACTGTCTCCCAGCTGGCCTGGGAACACCTTGGTTTCCTCTCTGAAGAGCTGGAACAGGTGGCTTGGGAGAGGGGTGTCTAGGCTTCTCTGCTTGAACTGCTACCTTTGTGATCAGGACCTCTGGAAAAGCGGTAGAAAATGGATGGATGGATGGATGAAAGTCAAGTAGGCTAAAAATCAACTTTCAGATGGAGCTTTAGGGATTTTCTGATTCGCTGTAAAATGACACAAAGTGTTTTTGATCGCAAAATATCCCAAAGAAGCAATTTGAAGTACATTGAGATGACTGGCTTGTTGTTAAACTTTTAACACACAAATATTCAAATAGGATGCAAAATAACATCTGGTTATTATTCTCATGCCATGTTGTGTATCTCTTTTTATCCTTTGCTCAGTGATAGTTTTACAGACATAACTGTGGAAAAACTGTGTGTGTGTGTGTGTGTGGGTGCGCGCGCGTGTTCATGCATGCGTGTACTATATATTTCTGTATGGCTAACAAATCAAGTGAAAATAACAAAACCATCAGCAATGGTTTGATAACAAGTCTTTGCATGCTAATACTTTTACCTATCTGTGCCATAGACTTCCTTCTGTTGACAAGACCTGATACCATAAATACTGTTATACTGCCAAGAATACTGAAGTGATTACTTAATGGGCATTAGTTGAAATAATACCTGTCAAAATTAATACGTTCTTCTGCTGAGGTCATATTGAACCAGTTGGTTCTCAGACTAGCTGCTCATTTGACTTGGGATTTTTTTTTTTGTTCAGTACCAACCTGTCAGATTAGAAATGGAGGTAGACTAATGTTGTTGATTTTGGTCTTTTAGATAGCCTTTTCAGTCATAACCAAATGGAAGTCACTTGTGCACCTGTTGTAAATTCTGAATTTTTTTTTGTATTTTGTATACTTTATTAATCCCAGAGGGAAATTGAGGGCATCCACCTGGATGGATGAGGCAGCCACTGTACGGCACCAATCCCTTCACCATTCACACACACATTCACATCTAGGAATAAACTTAATAGTACCATGGTCGTTGCTCCAGAGTTTAACAACTTTTTCATAAACTCTGCTAGAAATATCAAATTCATTTAGTCCACCTGACCATAACTCTAGCCCTATGAACCCCTCACAACCAGTTTTTGATATATTAGAAATAACTGAAGGAAGTCGCAAATATCATCAGATCATTGAATAGCTCAAAAGCAACAGATGAACATGGTCTCAACACCAAATTTTTAAAGGAAAATAGACTCTCTCATTTGTCCAATTACTCATTTAATCAGTCTATCAATCAAACATGCTGTCATCCCAATTGCTTGAAGGTAGGAGTGGTCAGACCAATTTTCAAAACGGGGAGTAAAACTGATATAAACAACTACAGACCAATCAGCATCTTATCTGTCGTCTCCAAAATAATTGAAAAATGGGTGGCTACACTACTGTGTGACCATCTGAATTATGGAAACACCCCCTTTGCATCATGCACAGTTTGGGTTCCGTGCCCACCAGTCAACAGAGTCTGCAATAAGCTTGTTCCTAGAGAAAACTTAATCTTTCTTAGATAAGTGCATTTGTGTAGGTGCTGTGTTTTTAGATCTGAAGAAGGCATTTGACACCGTTGACCACATCATCCTTTTAACCAAACTTACTCAGTTTAACTTTCCAGAACATGCTATCAAATGAATGAAATCCTATTTAACCGACAGACAGCAATGTGTAGTGTTTAACAGTGTCAAATTGCTCTCAATATTTGAAATATCAAATGGGTGTCCCACAAGACTCCTTACTTGGACCAATGCTATTCTCCCTATACATACAATGGTGTGAAAAGTGTTTGCCCCCTTCCTGATTTCTCATTTTTTTGTATGCTTGTCACACTTCAATGTTTCAGATCATCAAACAAATTTAAATATTAGACAAAGATAACGCAAGTAAACACAAAATGCAGTTTTTAAATGAGGGTGTTTATTATTACAGGGGAAAAACCAAAACTACATGGCCCTGTGTGAAAAGGTGATTGCCCCCTAATTGTAATAACTGGTTGGACCACCCTTGGCATCGATAACTGGCAATGAGTTTTGTACAGCGCTGTGGAGGAAATTTGGCACCCTCATCTTTGCAGAATTGTAATTCAGCCACATTGGAGGGTTTTCGAGCATGAACTGCCTTTTTTCCCAAAATATATTTATTTTCATTTTTCCAAAGCAAAAGCAACACAAGATAAAACACACACACACACACACACACACACTGCTCAGCAAAAAAAAAAGGCAGGCAACATAATCAGAGCGTAGAGCAAATATGACCACTCAATGCGGTCAAACGCTTTTTCTACATCGAGAGAGACTACCAGTCCATCCGCCGCACGCTTCTGACACAACTGAATCACATTTAAAAGACGTCTGACATTATTACATGAATTGTGACCCTCAATAAAGCCTGTTTGATCAGGATGTATTACATGGGGCAAGATTCTTTCCAAGCGTATTGCAAGAATTTTTGACAGTATTTTAGAATCAACATTAAATAAAGAAATTGGTCTATAAGAGCCACAATTTTTTGGAGATTTTCCTTTAAGAATTAAGGATATAGTAGCTTCCCTAAGAGAAGGAGGTAGGACACCAGCACCACACAAGTCACTTAACATATCTAAATATGGCTTTGACAGCAAATCCCTAAATTCTTTATAAAATTCTGATGTGAGTCCATCCGGACCTGGTGCCTTCCCATTCTGAAGATATTTAATTACTCTGTGCACCTCAGATTGTTATTTCTGCATTTAAGTGAGTTTTTTGAATGTCTGATAAATTTGGAAGTTGAATTTGTGAAAAAAGGTTGCCATTAATGATTGGAAGTTATTACATTGCTCAGACTTGTATAAATTTCCATAAAATTCTAGGAAAGTCACATTACTTACCTCAGGATCAGTGGAACAGAAGCCATTCCCATCAGAAATTGAAGCTATTGTTTGGAAAGCTGTTCATGTTTTTGTTAAGTAAGAAAGATATTTACCTGGTTTATCCCCATGCTCAAATAATTTTTGTTTGACAAATTTGAGTTTATCTGTAGCATTTTGTGTCAGCAAAGTATTAAGCGAGCACTGGATGGCATTAAGCTCCTTTAATTTGGATGGTGAAGAATTATTAAAGTATTCTTTTTCTGTGAAACTGAGCCTTCTCTCTAATATGTTCTGTTGTTCTATAATTCGACACTTTTTGCTAGATATGTATGATATTATCAATCCCCTACCAAAAGCTTCAGCAGTCTCCCATAGCAGTGATGGGCTGCTGGCTGTGGGGAAGTTAACAGTAAGAAAGTGTTTAAATTCTGTAGTAAAATATTCTACAAATTTAGCATCCTTTAAAACAAGGGGATTTAGTCTCCAGTGTTTTAATTGTCCTTTTACAATTTTGGGGCAAAATCTAAATAATCTGCTGCATGATCAGAAATGGCAATATGTCCAATTTTGCAGGATACCACCTGTTTTAAAATAACTTTGGAAATAAAAAAGTTGTCAATACATGTGTGACATATGTGTGGGCTGGAGTAAAAAGTGTATTCTTTCCCTGCAGGGTGAAGTTTCCTCCACACATCCACAAAATCCACTTCCTCCATAAGATCAAACATCTGTTTTGCTTGTTTGGAAATAGGGAGGGAACCAATAGGAAGCCTATCAATTAATGGATTCAAGAGACAATTAAAATCGCCTCCCAAAATGACATTTTCTAAAGGCAATCCTGCAAGTTTTGTTGCCGCCTCTACCAAAAAAGTGATGGGGTGACCAGGAGAACAATAAACATTTAGAATGGCAAATTCCTCTTCATATATAACTGCTTTTATAAACACATATCGACTGAGTGCATCCTTAATACATTCTGTTAATTGAAAAGGTATGCATTTCCTAATAAGAATTGCCACCCCTCGGCTCTTACTGGTAAAGGAAGAAAAGAAGACATGCTGAAAACCACACTGTTGCAACTTTAAATGTTCTATATCATTCAGGTGCGTCTCTTGTAGTAACACTATATCCACGCTCTCCTTCTTTAAGGCTAAGAGGACCTTTTTCCTTTTAATTGGCGAGTGACACCCCTTAATGTTCCATGTACATAACCTAAACGTATTCTTTATCAACACTGATACTTATTGAGTATTGTCACCTTAGTACTGAAAACGTGCCTAAACCATAATAAGCTGAACAAAAAGGACAAAAAACAGACAAAAAAGACAGTTTAACCAAATAAACAATAACAAAAACACAAACAGATCTTTCCAAACGCGCTTCCCCTTTAACCAAACAGGAGTCATTCAAACTTTTGTAACTTTTTACCTCACCAAGGTGGATAATAAAATTAAGAAAACACAAAATAAGTCCCATCTTATCTCTCCTCACCACTACACACCACAGTATCAATCTAAAGAGAAAGAAAAGTAAGCAGATAAAATATTAAATGGACCATAATTACTCACATTATCTGTCCATCCGTCCTGAGGAGTAAAAAAAAAAAAAAAAAAAAAAAAAGTACAATGCCTCTACAGTTTGCAGTCCAGTCCAAATCAAATAGTCCCATGGAGTATTAAACGCGATGCCTTCATCCCAACTTGTCCAGAAACACAGTCATTTTATCAGGTGAGTCAAAAATCCTGGTGGTACCATCATGCGTAATCCTCAACCTGGCTGGGTACAGAAGGGAGTAAAGGATGCCAACCTCACGTAGACGCCGTTTCACCCCATCAGATCCCTTCCGTTTATGCATGATATCTGCCGAGAAATCTTGAAAAAACATAATCCTTGAACCCTGGTACATTTGGGAATTATGCTGGTCACCACTGCCATTCCGCCATGAAGCCTCCAGCACCCATTGCTGGTCTCTGAAGTTGTGAAATCTAATCAACACAGGTCTCAGGCGCTGGGTGGGTCACAGCCACGGAGCGAGTGCACAGTGTGCTCTCTCCAGCTTAACGTGACCATCTTTGGTCTCAATGCGTAAAAACTCAGGCAACCACTTTTAAAAAAACGTAAGGGCATGAGTGCCCTCCGCACGCTCTGGGAGGCCGATGACACGTATATTCTTCTTCCGACCTCTATTTTCAAGATCATCAATGTGTTGTGCCATCGCCTCAACCTGTTTCTCCAGTGCCTGTATGCGCCCCGTAGCTTCAGCCTTTGTGGTGCGTTTGGCCAGATCCTTTATCTCTGAGCCCTGAGCCCGAAGCATATCATCTAGCGAATCAACTTTGTGGTTGATGACTTTTGTAATATTCCCCGCAATTTCTTCAATGACCTGGTGAATGGTAGGGTCAAGGGCGGTAGTTTTGCTAGCTGCTGGTAATTCAACTAACTCAATGTTAGCTAAGCATCAGCATCGCAAGTCTTACTGCTTTTTTTAGTATTTCTGGGTGGCATTGTGCTGGAATGAGTCAGAAAGTAGGCATCAATGCTCATATAACAGTAAGTACCCCACAGGTAACAACAGAAGATAAAATACGCTTAAAAGTCAGAGGTGGTGCACAGCTCAGCGAAGCCAACCTTGCACTACGCCGCCATCTTGAAAAAATGAACCGCCTTTTTAAGGTCATCCCGCAGCATCTCAGTGGGATTCAGGTCAGGACTTTGACTAGGCCACTCCAAAGGTCATTTTGTTTTTCTTAAGTCATTCAGAGGGGGACTTGCTGGTGTGTTTTGGATCATTGGGCAGACAATCACCTTTTCACACAGGGCCATGTAGGTTTGGATTTTTTTTTTTACCCTTAGTAAACACCTTCATTTAAAAACTGCATTTTGTGTTTACTTGTGTTATTTTTGTCTAATATTTAAATTTGTTTGATGATCTGAAACATTTAAGTGTGACAAACATACAAAAAAATGAGAACTCAGGAAGGGGGAAAACACTGTTTCTCACAGTGATTTACCAAATACATGCAGAAGCATTCATATACAAATATATGCAGATGGAACAGTATTATTCACACCTGCAGAAAACGCACAAGAAGCCGCCTGTATTCTTATAACAGCGATGACCCAAATCCTTGACTGGCTGAATAATTAATGTTGCCTACTAAACACAGAAAAAAAAACTGTTTGCATGATGTTCACCAGACAACAATCAAATATTACAAACTAAACATTTTCTTAAAAGGGGAGGAGCTGCAACTAGTCGAGGAATTAAAGTACCTCGGTGTGATTTTAGACTCCTCATTAACCTTCAAAAAAACACATTAAAAAAATCTCAAACATAATCATATTCAATCTAAGAAATTTTAAACAAATTAGACCATCACTGACCGTTAATGTGGCCAGAATGTTTATGCATGCAATGATCTTCTCACACATGGATTACTATTTTAAAATGAGCAGCGGCATTTTGAAGTAGTTGCAGACGAGATGACTGGCTGACACTGGCGTAAAGTGCGTTACAGTAATCCAGCTGAGATGAGGTAAAAGCATGGATTACTGTTTCCAGGTGCAGTCTAGAAAGAATGGGTTTTACTTTTGCTGAACGCCTTAGATGAAAGAAGCTGAATTTTACCACAGAACGAACTGGAGTGTCTAATTTAAAATCACTGTCCATGATAAAACCAAGGTTCTTAACTGTGGATTTCACGTAAGGTGTGAGGGGGCCCAAGTTTACATTAGGGGACTCACAGTGGCCACTAGGTCCAAACACCATCACTTCTGTCTTATCATTAAAGTTTAAAAAGTTAAGGGCTATCCAAGACTTGATGTCTCCAATGCATGACAGAAGTGGGTTTACTGATGAGGCATCTTTTTGTTTTAGAGGGACAGATTTCTGGCAATCATCAGCATACAGGTGGAAGGAGATGCCATGCTTTTTAAAAGTGGAACCCAGTGGAAGTACAGTAGGGAAAAATATTTAGTCAGCCACCAATTGTGCAAGTTCTCCCACTTAAAAGATGAGAGAAGTCTCCAATTTTCATCATAGGTATACCTCAACTATGAGAGACAAAATGAGAAAAAAAAATCCAGAAAATCACATTGAAGGATTTTTAATGAATTAATTGGTAAATTCCTCGGTAAAATAAGTATTTGGTCACCTACAAACAAGCAAGATTTCTGGCTCTCACAGACCTGTAACTTCTTCTTTAAGAGGCTCCTCTGTCCTCCACCCGTTACCTGTATTAATGGCACCTGTTTGAACTCTTTATCAGTATAAAAGACGCCTGTCCACAACCTCAGTCAAGACTCCAAACTCCACTATGGCCAAGACCAAAGAGCTGTCAAAGGACACCAGAAACAAAATTGTAGACCTGCACCAGGCTGGGAAGACTAAATCTGCAATAGGTAAGCAGCTTGGTGTGAAGAAATCAACTGTGGGAGCAATTATTAGAAAATGGAAGATATACAAGACCACTGATAATCTCCCTCGATCTGGGGCTCCACGCAAGATCTCACCCCGTGGGGTCAAAATGATCATGAGAACGGTGAGCAAAAATCCCAGAACCACATGGGGGAACCTAGTGAATGACCTGCAGAGAGCTGGGACCAAAGTAACAAAGGCTACCATCAGTAACACACTACGCCGCCAGGGACTCAAATCCTGCAGTGCCAGACGTGTCCCCCTGCTTAAGCCAGTACATGTCCAGGCCCATCTGAAGTTTGCTAGAGAGCATTTGGTTGATCCAGAAGAGGATTGGGAGAATGTCATATGGTCAGATGAAACCAAAATAGAACTTTTTGGTAAAAACTCAACTTGTCGTGTTTGGAGGAGAAAGAACACCATACCTACTGTGAAGCATGGGGGTGGAAACATCATGCTTTGGGGCTGTTTTTCTGCAAAGGGACCAGGACGACTGATCTGTGTAAAGGAAAGAATGAATGGGGCCATGTATTGTGAGATTTTGAGTGAAAACCTCCTTCCATCAGCAAGGGCATTGAAGATGAAACGTGGCTGGGTCTTTCAGCATGACACTGATCCCAAACACACCTCCCGGGCAACGAAGGAGTGGCTTCGTAAGAATCATTTCAAGGTCCTGGAGTGGCCTAGCCAGTCTCCAGATCTCAAACCCCATAGAAAATCTTTGGAGGGAGTTGAAAGTCCGTGTTGCCCAGCGACAGCCCCAAAACATCACTGCTCTAGAGGAGATCTGCATGGAGGAATGGGCCAAAATACCAGCAACAGTGTGTGAAAACCTTGTGAAGACTTGCAGAAAATGTTTGACCTCTGTCATTGCCAACAAAGGGTATATAACAAAGTATTGAGATGAACTTTTGTTATTGACCAAATACTTACTTTACCGAAGAATTTACCAATTAATTCTTTAAAAATCCTTCAATGTGATTTTCTGGATTTTTTTTTCTCATTTTGTCCCTCATAGTTGAGGTATACCTATGATGAAAATTGGAGACCTCTCTCATCTTTTAAGTGGGAGAATTTGCACAATTGGTGGCTGACTAAATACTTTTTTTTCCCCCACTGTATGTACAGAGAAAAAAGCATGGGCCCTAGAATTGACCCCTGTGGGACCCCGTATGGCAGAGGAGCAGAAGAGGATTCAAACCCAGAGATGCTAACTTTAAAACTCCTGTCTGCCAGATAGGACCTAAACCAGTTGAGAGCAGTGCCACAAAAAAAAAAAAAAAAAAAAAAATGCCCACTGGGTGCTGCAAACGGGAAATTAAAATGTGATGGTCCACTGTAAGGATTAAGCGGAAGAAGATGGATGGATGGATGGATGGAAGAACAGCATATTCACCTGAATCACATGCTAAGAGGATGTAATTAAAAACTCTTAACAAGGCTGTCTCTGTGCTATGAAGAGCTTTGAAACCGGATTGAAAAACCTCCAGAATACCGTGTTTGTCCAGAAAACATTTCAGCTGCGTATTGACAATTTTCTCTAAAATTTTTTGAGAGAAATGGCAGCTTGGAAATAGGCCTAAAATTTGCCAACACGGTATGATCGAGACCAGGTTTCTTAATCAAGGGCTGCACTACTTCATGTTTAAAATTTGCAGGAACCACACCAGATGACAGGCTGCTGTTCAAGATGTTGAGAACTAACTGTCCTGTACTGGGAAGCTCCTCTTTAAAAGGTCTAGGAGGGACAGCATCACAGGGGGACCCTGAGGGCTTAATGTGGCCAACCATGTCCTCTAAAAATGACAGAGTCACAGGTTCAAACTGATTGACTGATTGACAAGGGACAGAGACAGAGGGATCAGAGGCAGGAGCTGAAATGAGAACCCTGGTGGTGGCCACCTTATCAATAAAAAAGTTTATAAAATCATTAGATAACTCACAGGAGGCCTCCAAATAGTCTGTGGGGTATTAAGAACAGAGTCAGTAGTGTTAAATAAAACATGTTGATTATGACAATGAGATAAAACAATATTAGCACAATAGTTGCTTTTCGCCTGCTTGACAGTATTTTGATACTGATGCCAGCAGTCTTTTAAAATCTGCAGTGACACCTGCAGTTTGTCCTTTTTCCACCTGCATTCAGCTTTGTGGCACTCCTGTCTGACTGCACGAGTTCTGTCACTGAACCACAGCTCAAGTTTGGATCCAGGCTGCTCGATTTTCAATGGAACCACAGAGTCCCAAGATATTTCTAAATTAAAGACAGACAGGCCATATGAGAGGACAAGATCTAACGTGTGTCCGTGCTCCTGTGTTGCGCCACCAGTCACTGACTGCACCAGATTTTGAGACTCAGTAATATTTAAAAAGTCTTTAACCAGCAGCTAATCAGGACAACATACATGTATATTAAAATCTCCAATGATAAGAACATGATCATAATTTGTAACAGTACCAGTCAGGAAACTGGCAAAGTCATTTAAAAAGTCCTTATTTGGGTGGTCTGTATGTGACAGCATGCAGTACCAGGTTCGAGCCACCCACCTCAAACAAAGTCGGTTCAAAGCTAGAGAATGGCAAAGGTAAAAAGCACTGCTTACATTTATCGTCTTTTGTAAACTGTTGCCGTTCCTCCCCCTTGTCCTGATGTCTGTGGGGAATTAAAATAACAGTAACCTGGAGGTGTAAAACTTTGGACAGAGCAGAGAGTTCACCCACAGTCTGCCAGGTCTCAGTCACAAAAAAGAAATCCAGATCCTGAGAGCTGATGAAATCCCTCAGGATGTAAGTTTTATTTGCCAGCGATCTGGCATTTACCAGGCCAATTCTGGCTGGAGCTGGAGCTGGAGCCAGGGCCTCAGCAGAACAGGAGACACGGTGCAGCGGTCTCAGGTGCTGGCGATTAACCCCACGCTGGTGAGGCCGGGGAACGCACGGTGCTGGGGCCGGATCACCTCACCAAGGCCAGTCACAGGGACCAGGCAGGCATCAACAGCATCCAGGGAATGCCAGAACACAGAGACATGAGGATATAATCTGCCCGGAGTCCGGAGAACAGTGAAGGAATTGCCAGGCGGGCCTTCAGTTTCACCAACCGACCGCTACGTTTCCCATGGCGACGGTGAGGCCTCCGCCTTTGCTTGGAGACGGGGGCCGAGGCCCGATACAGGTGAGGCGTGTGATACCTGACAGGAGCATGGGCTTCTGTCAGCCATAATCAAATGAAATAAGATCCTTGGCAGGAAGTCTAAGATCCAACAATGTTTGGTGGTTGTACACCGGTAGGGACTTGATTTCTTGAATGCCAGTGGTTAAGAACAGTATGAAAATAAGCAAAGCTGTCAGAGACAGATGGTCAGCCCCATTCACTGGCACCATCTTGTCTTGGTGCTTGGGTGCATGTGTGTGTATGCATATACAGCACTTCACGCATGTGACATTTGAATCTTTTGTTTTGTAACACCTTAATTCTGCACTTTCTACAGTTTCATTGCAGTTGTTCTGCTCATGTATGATTGTTTGTGTGTTTTTGTGACCCGCCGGGGGACTACAGATGCAAATTAGTAGTATTACTAAATCTGGCATACTTACATTTGTATTAATGTTCATTAGTATGTATTGTCCCTTTCAAATAAACGTTAAACTAAACTGTAATTTCAGTACAACTACTTGAACAATTTGAACAAATGTCTGACAGAGAAATGTCAAGTTCAGAATTCTGAACTTGGACGTGACAGCATTTTGTGTGCAGTATGAGGAAAGACAGGTGACTGAAGGCTTTACACGCTGTCATGGACTGATAATCATCATGTCAGGCCCTGTGGGGCCGACATGGAGGACCTGCCTTACAGTGAGTATGATGAGGTTTTCCCTTGTGGCAGGTAACCATTTGTAAGGGCAGTGAATGAGTTGGAGGCTGGCACAGTCCCATGGGGTCTCAGGTGATGGTCTGTCTGAAAATGATCCATGTACTGTGTTGTCACGCTCAGAGTAGAAACTCTAAACCTGTCACCATTGAGGAGAATCTGATACATGAAGATAGTAATTTAAAAAATGTTAAGTTTAAAGAAGTAAAAGGCTGTTTTTGTTGGCTGAAGTTGGATGTGTATCAGTCCCCTCATATGGTTTATAAACTGCATTTGTTAAGCTTCCTGAGCTTGTGTCTGTTTCATTTTAACTGCTAGAATTAATGTCCAGTCGAACCCAAAGCTCTTGTTCTCATTTTATATTCTATAAATAAACACTACTACACTTTCCATTATCATGCAGATATTCTAAAGGTGGTACAAGCCTGAGTATTTTATATAACTGGAATTATTTCAGAGGATTCTTTATGACAAAGTATTGAAATATTTTTACCTCTGTCCTGTTACATAGATACACACGGCTGGCCAGCTGTGACATCTGGGGCACCAAAGAGGTGGACTTCCTTGGACTGGATGACTTTTCCAGTCCCTATCAGGATGAGGAAGTGATTAGTCGAACACCAACACTAGCTCAGCTCAACAGTGAGGATTCGCAGCCAGTGTGCGAGGCCCTCTACCCCTCTGCTGATCTAGGCCTGCCTGCTCTTCAGCCTCCACCGCCCCAGCTATCCTGTCACAATAAGAGACTCCTGGTTTCCGGCCAAGGATCGGGACCTGGCTCTGCACGGCCTTCCCCAAGCTCCACGTCGTCTTCTCGTCCTTCCCGCAGCTTTCTCCCAGACTTCCCAGAAGGCTCCCAAAAAGCCATCAGGCCTGTCCCCTCCAGCACTGAAACTATGGCCAAGACTCAGAACCAGCTCAGTCTCACACAGGACCATGGTCAAACTCAGATCAAGTCCATGGGGCGAGTGACCAAGATGGTGGCCCCGACTTCTTACAGCTCTGACTTTGTGAGGAAGGCTAAAGTCCGTGTGAGTGCTGTACGTAAAGCTCAAGCTGACATGCCTCCCCAGAATGATCTTCAGGGGTCAAATGCTCCTGTTCCCCTCTCCCAGTCTCAAGATGAGAAAGCCTCCACCTCAGCATGTTCTGGTTCAGCAGGACTTCCTGGTGCTACTGCCGGCTGCTCAGGTAACGTTACAAGCTTTGAGATGAGGGCCGAGGGGCCAGGCAAGAGAGAGCTGTCAGGAGGCTGGGCTGCCTCATTACCAAAACTGGTGGAGGCAAGCCAGGCTCTGGATGGAAGCTCCTCAGGAGTGGTTAGCATTGATGGTGTGGCTGGTGCTAGTAGTAGTGGTGGCAGCATTGTGGTTGTCGAAGGCATGGAGAACAGCAAAGAGGAGGAACACAACTATTTCCTAACCTGTGACAGAGCCCATTCCCAGCTAGGGGAGGATGAGGAGGAAGAGGAGGATGAAGAGGAGGTGGAAGAGGAGGAGGGTGATGGGCTGGAGCTGGACGACGAAGACCATGACGAGGGTTTCGGCAGCGAGCATGAGCTATCTGAGAATGAAGAGGAGGAGGAAGAAGAAGAAGAAGAGGAGGATGAAGACTATGAAGCAGACAAGGATGATGATATGAGTGATGCCTTCTCAGAGCCAGGTAAGCTACCCGCTGTTATAAAGAGCCCCTATTATACTTTTTGGAGTTTCTCCTTTGTTTTTGACCCGTCCATCTGTTTGTTAGTTTGACATGTTGTCACCACTGTAGCTCCTACATTTCTAATCAGATTCATTTTATTTTGGGGAGGGGTCCTTTTATGTTGTTGCCACTATATGATCAGATTAATTTCAAACCTCATTAATGAGGGGGTCTATTTTGGGGGGAATGGGGCTTGTACTTTTCCACTCCATTTATGTTGTCACCAGCATAGCTTCTACATTTTTTATTGGATTGACTTCCCATTTATACAGAAGCTTTGACTCAGATGAGGGGTTCCATTTTTGGGGAGGGGGACTTTTTCCCCCAGCCTTTTTATGTTGATCACTGTTCACATTAAGGGCTCCTGATACGCAGCTGCGCTGAGTGTGTTAGCTTGCTCACTAAGGTTCTTTCATTTAACCAATGCATGTCAGACGTTTCATTGACACGCCTGAGCAAGGAGTTACAGATGTTGAGCACAAAAATGTATTTTTTGCAAGAACTTGAGATGATAAAGTGTGCACTGACGATATATTTTCCTCAAATTTCCTCTCTGCTTGCTTGTTGTGTTTAATTGTGCTCCGCTTATGTCCTCTCTTTCTTGCTTGCTCAACTTCTATCTCTCTCCACATGCTCAACTCTACCAGTGTTGCCAGATCTTGCGAGAGAAACAAGCAACCAGCTTTATGGAAACAAGCCCCCAAAAAGCCCAACAGCCAACCTACCACATTTTGTAAAAGAGAGGCTGCTTGATAACAGTATAGATATATCGATTTCTTTTTGTTCGCAGTGAATTGACTGTAAACAGTCAGCATTGAAAAACTGAATTTTATAAACTAAAGGAAAATACATATGCATTCTGCATAAGCAAAAGCAAATTTATAGTAAACACGGTCAACATAAAAACTTTGAATAACTTAAATTCTTAAACTCTGATCAAAAGAAGAGATGTGCATTCTGCATAAGCAACAGCAAATTGACAGTGAAGTTGACAGTCAACAAAAAAAATTGAAAAACTGTAATTGTGTTTATTGATGTGGGATGATGGGAGTTGTTGTCTACCATTCATTTAAACAAAACCTAAATATTACTCAAATTATCTTTTAAATTGACAGACATCACATGTGTAACTCGTGGCAAAATTTGATCGGGATTAAAAGAATTTCGCTTTTGCCATTCATTTCGATGGAGAATTTTTTTCGCTTTAAGACCCCTCAGTTTGTCTTGGCCTGCCCTTGCCACTGATAATACCTCTATCTGCCAAGAATGTGCCGCTAGTCCAGCAAAAGCTAGCGGTACTCAAATACTTTGTAAGCAGTTTTGTGAAATGGTCAGTCAGAAAACAACTCATACCAGCTCGGACGTCGCCCAGGTTAACAAGGCCAGGAGTTCCTGGCAGCGGAGGGCAAAGACAGAGCTGCGTGGAGGAATCTGATCAGACCTAAATGAAACAGTCATTGTCGCCCCCGACAGACTGCTATGATGATGATGTGATAAATATATAAGAAGCGTTATGCCGACCATGTGAATATCTACAGGTCATTTGGGAAGCTCAGTATCAAGGGTTAAATTGGCAACAAATTTGGTCAGTTAGTGATAAATGTTTTGTTAATAACAAGGAAAAGGACGTTTCTCATAAATTTTGCATCGTATATACCCTGTTAAAGATTTATTTGAAAGGTTTGGACTTGAAATAGATTATTCTTGTGTTTTTTGTGGACTGGAGAGAAAGTCCATCTCTCGTCTATTTGTTAATTGTATTTACACAAAGATGTTTTGGACAGATGTTGGACATTTTATTTTGCAGAGGACTGGACAAAGAATTCTGTTTAAAGAAAGAGACCTCAATTTTGGATTTGAACAAAACTCAGTGGACAAGGACTTTGTTTATTTCATACAATTGTTATTGCTTAAAGGAAGGTTTCACATACACAAGAAGTGGACAGACTCCAGAATGAAACCAAACTTTGAACACTTTTATTTTGAACTGAAACAATATGGCATGGGTCAGACAGGGCGAATTATGATTGGTTGGCTCTATTGGAGGAAGAACCAGCCAGTCATAATTCACCTGACTCCTGATTGGTTGAAATTGTGGCACTATGCCATGTCGAGCGAGCACATAGGTAGAGTTGAACACGAGGACAGCGAGAAGTTGAGTGAGCAAGAAAGAGAGGACCTGCGAGCGGAGCACAATTAAACACCGCGAGCGAGCAGAGAGGAAATCTGAGGAAAATATATTGTCAGTGCATGCTATATAATCTCAAGTTCTTGCAAAAAAAAACACGTTTTTGTGCTCAAAATCTCTTAACTCCTTGCTCAAAATCTCCACTTCCTTGCTCAGAAGTAAGGTGCAAATGTAACGTCATATTAATTTGGCTCTTTAATGATTGTGGTCACATTTGTAAGCTGTGACTGCTTATCACTTTTCCAATTAAAATTGTTTTGATAGGGTGTTGTAATAATTTTTTCCCAATGTTGTCAAACAAAAAAAGGGGGAATATGTGATGAAAATGTAAACAATGCAATGCTGTAATGACATGTATACCCTTTACAAAAACTTAAATTAAAAAAAAAAGTAGACAGCAAAGAGAATGCAAACAAAATTGGAAATACCAGTCAGGTGCTGGTTAGTCAGCTGGCGGGCTACTCAACTTAAGAGTGGCCTGCTAGCTAAAGTTGGACTCAAGATATGTGCAAAATGACAATAAAACTATTATAGTCTTAAAAAAAAAATAAAAAATTGATCAATTATGACCACAGAACAGGGGTCTACGACCTCTGAAACCACACGCTGCTCTCTACTCCAGTCACAAGATACTTTGTTAGTTAGTGGCTAAATTCATGCCTTATGATTGGCTAATGGGAGACGGGCTTTAAATGTGCCAGATGTCTCTTCATAGTTCCTAAGTTAGATAGTGCCCTTGCAACATTATTTTAAGGCAAAAATGCTTACATAGGCTGCATTCACACCAGGATAGTTTGATGCGGTGTGGCAGCACAGCAACTCTCCCTTGACCGTGGGATCCCTGGTTCGATCCCAGACCCTGACTCAACAGTGATCTGTGTGGAGTTTGCATGTTCTCCCCGTGTCTGTGTGGGTTGTACTCCGGGATTTCTCCGGTTTCCTCCCACAGGCCAAAAACATGCAGGTTAGATTAATTGTAGACTCTGAAGTGGCCCTAGGTGTGAATGGTGAAGGGATAGCGCCGTACCGTGGCTGCTTCATCCATCCAGGTGGACGCCCTGAATTTCCCCTCTGGGGATCAATAAAGTACACAAAAAACAAAAAGTCAAATAGTCTGGGGGTCTCTGTTCAGTTGGGTGGGGAATGCCGAGAATTTTTGCACCTTCGTTTGGTTTGCATTCACACTGCACGGACCAAACTGCCTGGACAACATCACACATTTACAGCTGCTTGTTTGGGGCACTGTAGCCAAAACCACCACTAACCAGGAAGAAAAAGTCTTGGCGACGAAGAAGAATCTGGCTCATTGACTGGCCAAGACCAAAAATGGAAATCTGTTCCCTTCAGCCAGGTGGTTTGCCCACCACAAAGGAGACATTTTTTTGCTTTTCTTCTTGGCTTTCTCCGGTAAAAGGATTTCTTGAATTTGTGTGTTTGTCTTTATTGTTATTTTCTTCTTCTGTTGTGCAGTTTCATTGCAGTTGTTCTGCTCGTGTATGATTGTGTGTTTTTGTGACCTGGCGGGGGACTACAGATGCAAATTAGCAGTATTACTAAATCTGGCATACTTACATTTGTATTAATGTTCATTAGTATGTGATGTCCCTTTTAAATGAACATTTAACTAAACTACCCAAAATGCACAGCAGTAAACGTCACTTCCTCCTCTCAGACTACGTGTTGCTATGGTTACAAAAACACCGAGGGGCACTTCTGCCCTTTGGTCCGCTGGATAGTCCATTTTTATTCTCACTGCAAGTGAAGCGCACCAGGGTTCACTTGGACCCGCCGTTTTCATGCAGACCAGAGTTCGCTTGTTTGGTGTGCACCAGAGCTCGAATGCACATTCAGACTGCACCAAATGAATTGAACTATCCGCGGAAGTGGACCAGAGTTCCTTTGGTCCGAACCCAACGTTGGCCATGTGAATGTGCCCTTAGTGTTGATTTAGGAGACTTATTACATATCTGCACGTATCCCAAATCCAAATGTGGACAACATATAAAAAACTCTGTACACTTTGGCATTTTTTCCCCCTTTCACACATTGATATTATTCTAACATATCTTTACCTTTTCTGAAGCTGTAGGCTGCCGGTTTGTTCTGAATGTTTCTCAAGCACGCACATAAAAATGGCTTTTTAATTTTCTGTTTCTTTTAACTATCTTCTCTAGGCTGTGACATGGAGTTGACGGAGGATATTAAAGGTCTGACCGCAGGAGTGACCAGTCGGAAGAGAGGAAAGCGTCGCTACTTCTGGGAGTACAGTGAACAGCTGACCCCCTCCAAACAGGAACGTATGCTGAAGCCGTCTGAGTGGGACAGACATACACTGCCCAGCAACCTGTACCAGAAGAATGGGCCTCTTCATGGTACACAAACACACACAACTACAGTATATAAAACTGCAGTTATTCGAGAAATTTGGGAGCGTGTCACAGTTTTCATGCTACGTTGTGGCTGCAAAAAAACGTTAAAACAGTAATGTCTAGTTTCTCCATTTTGCTGTTTTTTTTTCAAAGGGAAATACATGCTGAAGAAGTCTCGCCGCACAGATGTAGAAGACCTGACTCCAAATCCACGCAAGCTGCTGCAGATCGGCACAGAGCTCCGTAAGCTCAACAAGGTGATCAGCGACTTGACCCCTGTTAGTGAACTGCCGGTGACTGCACGGCCACGGTCTCGCAAGGAAAAAAACAAGCTGGCATCTAGGTAAAACATGCAAATATGTGTTTGTTCTTTACAAACAGGAACTATAAAGCTATTTATGCAAATTGACTCTGACCTCCACAGTGTGAATTGAAAAAAATGTAGCTTAGAACATTTATTTTACAGTAACGTGGTGATCAAAGCAACTTTTTAATATGCTGTTGTAATCCGGGCTCCTCTCTGTGTTTTGTAGAGCTTGCCGTTTAAAAAAGAAGGCCCAGTATGAAGCCAACAAGGTGAAGCTTTGGGGACTCAGCACAGAGTACGGTATGTTGCTTAAAATGTTTCACTGATTATCATATTTGTCCTATTAGGTTTTTAACTGGATTTATTAATAATAATGAGAAGAGTAGTTATTGACAGCAGTGGTTCTTGTACTTAAATCTTAAAATTCCTGACCTGAAGGGTGAGAATATTTTTGATTTTACTCTTCTCAGTAAATAATCTGTTCTCAAACTTGTGCTTTCTTGTAGACCGGCTGCTGTTTGTGATCAGTGCCATCAAAGAGGAGATTGTGGCGCGAGTAGAGGACTCTTCTCCTCGTCCAACCAACATGACTGACACTCTGGAACGGCTCATCCAGGAGACACTGGGTAAGAATAACAGACAGCAAGTCATTCAAAGGGTTTGTATTTTTTTCCTCTTTTCATTTAGTGCAGGGGTCACCAACCTTTTTGAAACCAAGAGCTACTTCATGGGTATCGAGTCATGTGAAGGGCACCAGCTTGACACACTCCTCTAAAATAACAAATTGTGTGTGTGTATATATATATATGTATATATATATATATATATATATATATATATATATATACTGTATATATATACACACACACACACACACATACATACACACACACACACACACACACACATATAAATAAATACTTATCAATAACTTAGAGTGGGTAACAGACAAGATCAATATTCAACACTTTATTTTTATTAATCTCAGCAATTGTTCAGATGCTCACTTCTGCATTTCATTACAAAAATGTCCAGTTTTCACCAGTCCCTTTTAACCATAAAAAACTAAACCCTTTTAATTCATGAACTATGTTGAACCATGTTTGAAAAAGTTATGCAACATTTAAGAAAAATCAACTTTCATATTAAATAAATCTTATCACATTTTTAACTGAACAAATCTGCTGCAATTCTGCTCAAAATCTGTTACATTTAATAAACACACTTTTGTGTGTTCTTCTTCACTGGAATTATATCCATACAGTTCTTGCCAAGAATCATGCTGGAGTAATAACCAGCACTGTCCTTTCATGAGAAGAAGCTAAACAAGCACTGAGAGTGGGCAGCAGTTTCATGACGCGGAGTGAAGTGTCGCTCCACATAGTGCCGCAACGCCGTCGCAACAGTCGCCCCGCAAATGAAACACATGCAGCTTCCTTTCACGGTAGTAAAAAAAGAACTCTTCCTCCCGCTCACTTTGAATTTTTTTTGCCATATTTTGGGGCTAGGAAACAGCACTCCGCTCACCATCTTCACTGGCCGCTAGCTTACGCTCCACAAGCGCTAAGGTTTTGTCATGCGCACAATACTGACCTTTGAATTAGGTCAGAGTTCACCTTTACTTTACGTATAATAAACATATTTTCATTTTTTTTTATTTTTAAGACATTATCATTTTAAAATCTATAAAAATTTGCAAGTGTGATTTTAAAAAATAGCGGCAGAAAAAATTACATCTTAGACACAGCTCACTTGCGAGTTGTGCTATTTTTAGAGCAGGCCTGCGGGCGACTCATGTGGTCCTTGTGGGCGACTTGGTGCCCGCGGGCACCGCGTTGGTGACCCCTGATTTAGTGCATGGGTCAGCAATCTGTATTAAAAGAACCTTTTTTTTTTTTTTAGCTTTTTTCAGTTTATACCTAAAACAGCCGGGTTATAGGTACAGAATAAACAGTGATGAACTGAAAATGAACCAATTTTGAAACTTGGTGCCATGGTTTGATATATTCTGATTATGCACATACTGCAATCTCACTCTGATTGGATGACCTTGAGGTCAAAGGTCAGGTCAGATTTTTCCCTAAATCTTCTAAACACAGTAACTACTGAAAGAAATAATGTAGGCTTTTCAAATCGATACAGTAGTTGTACCTAATACACATCTTGGATGACTTACACCCTCACCTACCTATGGGTTTGGGGTCAGCGGGTCAAAGGTTCAAAGTTAACATTGCAGTTATACTACGGTAAATGCTACAATTATTATTACTGTAAAAAGAGTAAAGCTAGGGCCACCAAACCAGGTACACAGGTTCACCTTGGGATCCTGAACTCTTGACTATGGGTTTGAGGTCAAAGGTCAAGGCTAACATTTCTTATGCCTTATTACTGCACAATGCATAAAGCTAGGGCCAAAAAAAACCCCCGACAACAAAAACCTAAAAAAAAAACCCTGACCTTGCTACACCTTGGGACCCTGACTCTCCCGACTATGGGTTTGGGGTCAAAAGGTCATAGGTCAAGGTTAGCATTTCTTATGCCTTATTACTGTTCAACAAGTAAAGCTAGGGCCACCAAACCAGGTACACATGTTCACCTTGGGATCCTGACCTCTGACAATGGGTTTGGGGTCAAAAGGTCAAAGGTTAAGGTTAACATTCCTTATGCCTTATTACTGTACGAGTAAAGCTAGGACCACCACACAGGTTCACCTTCTGACCCTGAAGTGTGACTGTGGTTTTGGGATCGCAAGGTCAAAAGTCAACATCAAAATGCCTTATAAAGTACATCTCAACAACAAAGAAAGCTAGGGTCACCAAACCTGGTACACAGGTTCACTCTTGAGACCATAACCTCTGACTACAGGTTTGGGGTGAAAAGGTCAACAGACAAGGTTGGCACTCCCTATGATAACTTACTATTGAACATGTAAAGCTCTCTCAGGTCACCATACTTGGTACACAGGTTCACCTTGGGATCCTGACCTACAAGTATGGGTTGTATACTTTGTAGTATATTTGTGGATGATGGCCTCATCTTAATTTGGTTCTGGCATAGTAATTATATTGAAAAGCTGAAAATGGCTTTCCATCAGTAAGTATTGGGATCTTCAAAGAAAACAGGTGGGGGGTATTGCAGTTGCCTCAGAGTGCTCTTGTTTTTTAATGATAATTAAAAGGTCCTCAGCTCTATGTACAGTGCATCCAGAAAGTATTCACAGCGCTTCACTTTTTCCACATTTTATGTTACAGCCTTATTCCAAAATGAAATAGACATTTTTTTTTCAAAATTCTACACACAATACCCCATGACAACATGAAAATATTTTTTTTTTGAGATTTTTGCAAATTTATTAAAAATAAGAAAAACTAAGAAATCACATGTACATAAGTATTCACAGCCTTTACACAATACTTTGGTGATGTACCTTTGGCATTAATTACAGCCTCAAGCCTTTTTGAATATGATGCCACAAGCTCGACACACCTATCTATGGGCAGTTTCGCCCATTCCTCTTTGCAGCACCTCTCAAGCTCCATCAGGTTGGATGGGAAGCGTCGGTGCACAGCCATTTTCAGATGTCTCCAAAGATGTTCATTTGGATTCAAGTCTGGGCTCTGGCTGAGTCACTCAAGGACATTCACAGAGTTGTCCTGAAGCCACTCCTTTGATATCTTGGCTGTGTGCTTAGGGTCGTTGTCATGTTGAAAGTTGAACTATTGCCTCAATCTGAGGTCAAGAGCGCTCTGGAGCAGGTTTTCATCCAGGATGTCTGTGTAGATAGTTGGATTCATCTTCCTGCTACCCTGACTAGTCTCCCAGTTCCTGCTGCTGAAAAACATGCCCACAGCATGATGCTGCCACCACCATTGGCGTGGTTATGAACGATGCCTGGTTTCCTCCAAACATGATGCCTGGCATTCACGCCAAAGAGTTCAATCTTTATCCCATCAGATCACAGAATTTTGTTTCGGGCTGCCATGTGCCTTGTACTAAGGAGTGGCTTCTGTCTGGTCATTCTGCTATACAGGCCTGACTGGTGGATTGCTGCAGAGATGGTTGTCCTTCTGGAAGATTCTCCTCGCTCCACAGAGAAATGCTAGAGCTCTGACAGAGTGACCATCAGGTTCTTGGTCACCTCCCTGACTAAGGCCCTTCTCCCCTGATCGCTCAGTTTAGACGGCCAGCCAGCTCTTGGAAGAGCCTTGGTGGTTTCAAACTTCTTCCATTTACGAATGATAGAGGCCACTGTGCTCATTTGGGACCTTCAAATCAGCAGAAAATTTTCTGTACCCTTCTCCAGATTTGTGCCTCGAGACAATCCTGTCTCGGAGGTCTAGAGACTATTCCTTTGACTTCATGCTTGGTTTGTGCTCTGACATGCACTGTCAACTGTGGGACCTTATATAGACAGGTGTGTGCCTTTCCAAATCATGTCCAGTCAACTGAATTCACCACAGGTGGACTCCAATTAAGCTGTAGAAACATCTCAAGAATGATCAGTGGTAACAGGATGCACCTGAGCTCAGTTTTGAGCATCATGGCAAAGGCTGTGAATACTTACGTACATGTGATTTTTTTTTTTTTCATTTTTTATTTTTAATAAGTTTGCAAAAATCTAAAAAAAATCACGTTGTCATTATGGGGTATTGTGTGTAGAATTTTGAGGGAAAAAAAAGAATTTAGTCCATTTTGGATTAAATGTGAAAAAAGTGAAGCACTGTGAATACTTTGCAGATGCACTGTATGTGAGAGTTGTAGCGGGGGGTGGGGGGGTGGACCTCTGGCTGTTTGCAGTCCGGATGGCTCAGGGGAAAAAACTGTTTCAGTCTGGAGGTGTGAGACCTGATGGAGCTGAACCGTCGTCCAGAGGGGGAAGCAGGTCAAACGGGGTAGGCAGGATGTGAGGGGTCTCTGTGATGGCCTCGGTCTTCCTGAGACAGGAGGATCTGGAGATGTCTTCCAGGGAGGGCAGAGAACTCCTGATGATTTTTTGGGGCGGTGTTGATAACCCTCTGCACAGCCTTCCTGTTGTCAGCCGTGGAGCCAGCGTACCACACACTCAGTGTGTGGTACGCCAGGTATCAGTAAAGTAAGGTTTGACTTTATTTTGTTAAGCATGCCTTTTTTTTTTCCACAATATCTTTATTGAACCTTTTTTTTTTTTTTTAACAAACATGGTACAAACAATCAAACACTAACACTAAAGTACTACAAAAAAAAAATGCACTAAAAACACCAACAACCACCAACAAAATCAAGTCTTCAACAATGCTCCTCTGTTTAGTCTAGACAATCCAATACATTAGTATACATATTATGTTCACCAGTTTGGAATTTACAAGGTCCACACACATCATTCACCTTCTTCTTCAAGAGTTATGTTTAAATTTTTTACATAATCAATAAAAGGTCTCCATATATTCTCAAACACAATTTCCTTTGATTTTAGTATATATGTTATTCTTTCTAATGGAAGGTTTGTTAACATCTGTCTTAACCACTGAGTCACATCTGGTCTATGAGTCTTTTTCCATAATAGTGCAATACATTTTTTGGCATTAAGCAAACTGAGGTCTATGAATGTTCTTTCACTTTTATTAAAATTATGCTTTTCTGGGTACAGACCCAACAAAAACAGTTTAGGATTCAATATGATTTGTTTTGAGATTATTTTTTCAATTGTTACCCTCACCTCTTCCCAAAACATTCTTATTAATCTACATTCCCATAAACAATGAAATAGGGTTCCTTTACTTTCCATGCATTTTGTGCATGTATCTGGTATATTTTTGTTATATCTATTTAACTCCTCCGGTGTAACATACATCCGCATTAACCATTTGAAATGTATCAATTTAAGGCGTGCATTTATTGATTTGGTTTGAGCTTCTGTACAAGCCAATTCCCATTGTTCCTCTGAAATTTCAATTTGCAGATCTTCTTTCCAGTAGTTTAATCTTTTCAGTGAATTTTCACTTGAAGATAGTGTCAATGAGTTATAAAACTCTGAAATAATACCCTTTCTTTTACTATCTTTCATCATCATTTTTTCCAAGGATGAATAAATAGGTCGAGTGAGAGCTTTATTTTGATTTGATCGAATAAAGTTTCTAAGTTGAAGATATTTAAAAAAATGTGTTCTATTGAGATTAAATTTGATCCTCAGCTCTTCAAAAGACATTATGTTGTCTGCACCTGGCAAATATAAATCCTGAATCTTTTGTATCCCTTTTAAATTCCATACTTTAAATACAGCGTCCGCTCTCCCTGGTTTAAAATATTGATTACCCCATATTGGACTAAATTGTGACAATAACTGTGGTTCTTTTAAATAGTTTTTAGCTTCACACCATATTTTGATCATATGCTTTACAAATGGATTTTTAACTTGTTTTTGTAATTTTTTTGCCGAATCTGAGTATATGAATATGGGAAGAGGTAAAGGTAAATTGTATGATTCCATTTCAGTCCAGTGAGGGAGATCATTTGATGAAAAATAATATGTCATAGACCTCAGTTGTGCCGACCAATAATACAACATAAAATTTGGACATTTCAGACCTCCACGATCAAATGGTAAATATAATAAAGACAAACGTAATCTAGCCCTCCTGTTGTTCCATATAAATTCCACTAACTTTTTTTTTATTCTTGAGAATAGATCTAAAGGTGGTGATAAGGGAATGTATTGAAATAAATAAAGTATTTTAGGTAAAATATTACTTTTAAGTATATTGATTCTCCCGATCATCGACATTGGTAGTGACATCCATCTCTGAGTTAACTCATTGATATCTGACATTAAGGCTTCATAGTTGACACTGGCGACTGATTCTAGTTTAGGCATAATTTGGATTCCTAAATATTTAAACTGATTTACAACATTGAATTGATTTACCTCAGGGGCTGGGTAATTTCTCTGGGTCTCATTTAGCATTAATATTGAAGATTTAGTTTTATTTATTTTATATCCTGATATTTCCCCAAAATTCTTTATTAAATTCAACAAGGTTGGAATTGATTTTTTTAGATTCGACATAAACAAAATTATATCATCGGCGTACAGGGAGATTTTATGTTCTGTTGGTCCAACTTTAATTCCATATATTTGTGAATGTAAACGTATCGCTATCGCTAAAGGTTCAATTGCCATAGTAAACAGTAAAGGTGAAAGTGGACAGCCTTGTTGACATCCTCTATTGATTTTTATTGATTTTGAAATATTGTTATTTGTTAGGATTTCTGCTGTAGCATTATTATATATTATCTGAACCCATTTTATGAAATTATTTCCAAGTCCAAACCTTTGTAGGACTTCAAAAAGAAAGGGCCATTCAACTCTATCAAAGGCCTTTTCGGCGTCCAATGATAGGAGAGCTGTATCCGGTGCTTCTTTATTAAAATAAATAATATTAAATAGTCTTCTTACATTATGGAAGCCTTGTCTACCCTTTATAAAGCCATTCTGATCTCGATTAATAATATTTGGTAAAATTTCTTGTATTCGTCTTGCTAAAATTTTACAGATTATCTTAAGGTCGGCGTTTAATAGGCTTATTGGTCTCATATTTTCACATTTATTTGAGGGCTTACCTGGTTTTGGCAGCAGTATAATTAAGGCATTATTTATGTATGATGGTAAATTATTATTTTGAAATGCTTCTAAAACCATTTCCAAAAAAGGTTTTATTAATTTATTCTTAAATTTTTTATAAAGGTCAACTGGAAGACCATCTGGTCCTGCACTTTTTCCTGATTTCATATTATCAATGGCTAGCCCAACTTCTTCTTGACTAATTTTAGACTCCAATATCTCCCTGTTTTCATTTGGAATACACGGTATAGATAGTTCGTTCAAAAACCCATTTAGTTTTGTTAAATCAGGTTCATTTTTGGTATCATATAATTTTTCATAGTAATCTCTAAAGGCTCTATTAATTTCTAAAGGATCTATAACTACCTGTCCATTACTTATAATACTGGTAATTGGTGTTTTAATTTCCAATTGTTTAATCTGCCATGATAATAATTTTCCTGATTTTTCACCTTGTTCATAAAAAGATTGTTTCAATCTTAGAAGACTCGAGGCAGCTCTATTCGCTGATTTTTTGTCGTATTCAGCTCTCAAAATCAGTAATTCATTCTCCAACCTTGGGTCACTTCCTGCATACACTTTTTCCTGAAGATTTTTTATTTTATGTTCCAATTTAGCTCTCTCCTCTCGAGTCTTCTTAGATTTTGATCCTGTATAACTAATAATATGCCCCCTAATAAAAGCTTTGAAAGCCTCCCACTTTACACATGCTGATGTTTGTGTAGTATTGATGTCAAAGAACTCGTCTATCTGTTTTTCTATATACTTGACAAATTCCTCATCCTGAAGCCATTTATGCTGAAATTGCCATCTACCTGATTCCTTTGTCAATTTTTTATCTACATATATTAGACAACAGGGTGCATGATCAGAGATCACGATGTTATCATAAAAGCAGTTTTGAATCTTGGACCTTAATTCTGTGGAAATCAAAAAATAATCAATACGTGAGAATGTCTTGTAGGTACTGGAATAACAAGAATAGGCTTTAACTTGTGGTTTCATTTCTCTCCATATATCTAACAATCTCAATTCTTTCATAAAATGATTAATAGTCATCCTACATCCAATGTGCGTACAATCCAGTCCTGTTGATCTATCCACACCTGGATTCAATGTACAATTAAAATCCCCTGCTATTATATGTTGCCCTGTAAGTGATGATAAGATGAGAAATAAATTAGCAAAGAACTTCTGATCATCTATATTGGGACCATATAAGTTCACAAGATTTATATTTTCTAATAGCAAAGAACCTTGAATGATTACATATCTTCCAAATTTGTCTCCAATTACATTTTTCACTTGAAAAGGAACTGATTTATGTATGAGAGTCATAACTCCCCTGGCTCGGGATGAAAATGAAGAGGTGAATACACTTCCCTGCCATCTACTCCTAATTCTTTTAACATCCTCCTCTATCAGATGAGTTTCTTGTAAAAACACAATTCTTGAACCCATGTCCTTTATTTTATTCATAACTTGTTTAAGTTTTTTTAAATTTTGTAGACCTCTGCAATTCCATGAAGTTAAATTAAGATTAACACTTTGGTCCATGATCAATAGAGAGTTTGGGATTACCTTGCAGTGTAAACATGCTCATACAGAGAAGCAAAAACATGAGTGGTTGAACATTCATCCTACAAACTACACACAAACAAATTTCCCCTTCCCACACTTGTGGCAAACCCCCCAAAATCAAAAGAAAAATTCTGTCTCCCGATATAGCCATCGACCGTTCCACACCCACGGGGAACAGCCTAAGCCACTCCTTCTTCATCCTCCCAATCACCCTAACTCTACTGCTTTTAATGACGTAACATTAACTCTCCTCTGTAGTTTTCCAACTTAACTCCAAAATTTTTAACAACTTCGTACATCATAGTTTTTTTTTTGTTTGTTTGTTTTGTTTTTGTTTTGTTTTTTTAATATATAATACAATCTATATTTTGTAAACTTACTATTTACTTCAAGTCAGTCAGATGCCTGTGCAAATGCTTAATTATTCTACCTTATATTTTGTTCATGCTTAGCTCCCACCAGTCTCTTCTTCTTCTTTGATCTTCTTGATGAACTCCTGCGCCTCCTCTGGGGTCTTGAAGATGTGGGTTCTGCCCTCATACGTGGTCAGCAGTCTCGCAGGATAGATTACACCATGACGAATCCCAAGGTTGCGCAGCTCCTTACGTACGGGATCAAACTGCTTCCTCAATTGCTGGATTCCTGTGGCCAAATCTGGGTAGAACCGCACCTGCTGGTCCTGGTGTTTAATCTCTCCTTTAGCACGTGCAGCGTTGAAGATCTTCATCCTGTCTCTGTTGCTAAGAAACTTCATAATTAAGGTCCTCGGCGGTCCCTTATCTCTCCGTGGGCCAATACGATGTGCTTTTTCCAGAACCACTGCTGATTGCAACTCCTCGCTGCCCAGCACCTCCGGAATCCACTTTTCCAGAAAGGAACATACGTCCCGACCTTCTGATTCCTCTGGAAGACCCACCAGCCTCAAATTATTCTGTCTCGACCGAGATTCCAAATCCAAAATATTATCTTCCAGAGATTTATTTTTTTTTTCCAAAGTGCGCACCTTTAATTGAAGACGGGTGACGTCATCTTCAGCACTAGCGAGACGGAGCTCCATCTGCGCCGTTCGTTCTACACAGTCACCCAATTCCTTTCTTATTCCTTCCAACGCTGTCATAATCCCATCAAATCTAGAGGAAAAGTCCGCTCTCATTGAACTCATGGCAGCCATCAGCGCATCTGCGCCATTCCCCGCAGATATCGCACCGTTGCCAGCCTCCTCCGCCATATATAGAGTTTTGTTTGCTGCGTCACAGACCTGAAAGTCCGTTAATTTGGACTGTTTCGGCGGCTCGCTTTTTCCTTTTCCTGGTTTTCCAGCCTTAGGCTTCGCCGACATATCCTCGCCCAAATGCTGGGATACGTTCTGTCCCAAATGAGAGAGTTATTTGCCGATTTTTTTTCTCCAGGAGCAGAGCAGAGCGAGACACGTCCGTCCTACGTGGTAGCCATAACCGGAAGTCGTTAAGCATGCCTTTTACTCATTTGTACTGGCAAATTTATGTGTCACCTTAAGCCACTGGCTATGGGCAACTGAGCCAGAGGTTGCAGAACCGTTTTATTGTGTTGTGTAGCTTTGTTTGGCAGTGTAAAACGTCTGCACACGTCTCCCACAGAAAATACTATTGGTGAATAGTTTTCTTATGTTTATTTTTATTCTGTTATGTATCTACAAAATATAACTCCTTTAAGTGACTCATTTTTATCCCCCGCTATTGAAGACCACAGGATTCTGGTATGGGGTGGTCTGTCCATCTGTCTCACTTTTGTGAAATCAACTCCTCCTACGATTTTGTTCTGATTGTTTTGATACTTGGTACCAGGGTTTGATATACACTGATGATGCATATATTGCAGTTTGACTCCACAATCGCATGATTTTTGCAGGAGTTATAGGCCCTGACTTGTGATCTCACCTCAGTTCATAGACAGTGACTGTCTTATGAAATCAACTCCACCTACAGTTTTGTTCCAAATTTTGAAACTTAGTACCAGGGTTTGATGTACACTGTTGATGTGCATATTGCTAGTTGACTCCAATCGGATGATTTTTTTGCAGGAATAATAGAGATTGAGGTCAAGATCAGAGGTCATTTTTTCCCTTAGATTTTTTAAAACACAATAACTACTGAAAGAAATTATGTAGGCTTTTCAAATCCATACCATACCATAGTTGTATCTAAGACAAATCTTTGATGACTTACACCCTGACCTGGCTATGGGTTTGGGGTTAAAGGGTCAGAGTTAATATTCCATTTGTACTATTACTATAGAATGAGTAAAGGTAGGGCCACCAAACTTTTGTTCACCCTGTGACCCTGAAGTGTGACTGTTTTTTTTTTCAAGGTCAAAGTTCAATGTCAAAATACCAGATAAACTATATCTCAACAACAAAGAAAGCTGGGATTCACCTTGGAATCCTGACCTCTGACTATGATCTTGAGGTGAAAAGGTCAATGTTAACTTTCCCTTTGCACTATTACTATAGAACTAGTAAAGCTATGGTCACCAAACTTGGTACACAGGTTCACCCAGAGTCCATGACCTCTGCCTATGGGTTTGGGGTCCCAAGGTCAAGGTTGGTATTCCCTATGCCCTCTTACAATAGAACAAGTAAATTCTCTAGGGTCACCAAACTTGCTACACAGGTTCACCTTGGGATCCTCACCTACAACTATTGATTGTATAAAATTATTTTTGCTGTACATAATTTGGTTCTGCCTCAATAATAATATGGAAGAAGATGAAAACTGCTCTCCTTCAATAACATATTCTGATCTTCAAAGAAACAGGCGGCAGATATTGCACTCACCTCAGAGTGCTCTTGTATCTTATTTGGTGATGTCTGGTATTACTTTTATGAATTTTTTTAGGTAGGCAGAATTACTCAATCAAATGATTTACCATTTCCTGAATAAAGCATAAATCTGCCTTCATGTCATTTCACACACAGTAAGAAACAATAAAACGTAAGTACTTTAGTTTGTTTTTTTCAAAAGCATCTTTTATTAACTGAAACAAGTGGTGGGAATATTAAGATAAGATAAGATAAGATAAGATAAGCCTTTATTAGTCCCACAACGGGGAAATTCCAGGATTGCAACAGCACAGGGATAGCAACACTCAGAGCAACAATCAGAAGGCAAGAAAAAAAAACAAGCAAGCAAGAGCAGCTAATATACATATGTACATATTACTATAAAATATATATATACACACACACAGACACACAGTGCAGAGCACTGTAGCTGGATGGAATAAATATATGAATATATAAACACACAGTGCAGAGCATTGTAGCTAGATGGAATAAATATAAGATAAGATAAGATAAGATAAGATAAGATAAGCCTTTATTAGTCCCACAATGGGGAAATTCCAGGATTGCAACAGCACAGGGATAGCAACACTCAGAGCAACAATCAGAAGGCAAGAAAAAAAACAAGCAAGCAAGAGCAGCTAATATACATATGTACATATTACTATAAAATATATATACACACACACACACAGACACACAGTGCAGAGCATTGTAGCTGGATGGAATAAATATATGAATATATGAACACACAGTGCAGAGCATTGTAGCTAGATGGAATAAATATGTAAATATATAAACACCCACAGTACGGAGCATTGCAGCTAGGTGGAATAAATATGCAAGTATATAAACACACACAGTGCGGAGCAATGTAGCTAGATGGAATAAATATATAGATATATAAATATAAACACACCCAGTGCTGAGCATTGTAGCTAGATGGAATAAATATATAGATATATAAATATAAACACACCCAGTGCAGAGCATTGTAGCTAGATGGAATAAATATGTAAATATATAAACACACACAGTGCAGAGCATTGTTGCTAGGTGGGATGAAACAGCATAACCGTCTACTTAGTTATCCTACATGGTATGATTATGTGCCCATACATATTCTCACCCTCCATAGCGACCGGTATGTTCCTAGTTGTATGCCGGAGAGGACCATTGTGTAAGTCTATTGCATCTTTTGCATTCAAAAAAAACTATTAGTTTGTTACGTCTTTTTGCTATCTCTGCGAGCAGCCCTGCTTAGGTTGTACAGTCTGACAGCCGTTGGTAGGAAGGACCTACGAAACCTCTCGGTTGTGCACCTGGGATGATGTAGTCTGCTGCTAAATGAGCTCCTCAGTGCATCCAGTATGTCCTGCATAGGGTGGAACTCGGACTCCAGCAGAGATGACAGTTTAGCCACCGTCCTTCTCTCTCCTATCTCCTCCATCGGATCAAGGCGTTGCCCCAGGACAGAGCTAGCTTTCTTAATCAGTTTGTTCAGTCTCTTCCTATCGGCTGCAGTAATGCCACTGCCCCAGCAGACCACTCCAAAAGTGATGGCTGATGCCACCACCGTGTCATAGAATGACTTCAGCAGTGCCCCTTGTACACCAAAAGACCTGAGTCTCCTCAGCAGGAACAGCCTGCGCTGTCCCTTCTTGTAGAGTGCGTCAGTATTGTGTGACCAGTCTAGTTTATTGTTCAGATGAATACCCAGGTACTTGTAGGATGTCACCATCTCGATGTCTGTTCCCTGTATATTTACTGGTGCTGTGAGGGGCTGCCCATGCCTGCGGCAGTCCACCACCAGCTCCTTAGTTTTCCTCGCGTTGATCTGGAGGCAGTTCCGATGGCACCAGTCCACAAAGTCCTGGATAAGCCCTCTGTACTCAGCTTCATCTCCGCTGGAGATGAGACCAACGATCGCAGAGTCATCAGAGAACTTCTGTAGATGGCAATGTGTTGTGTTGTGTGAGAAGTCCGCAGTATAAAGAGTGAACAGGAAGGGAGCCAGCACCATTCCCTGGGGGGCCCCCGTGCTACTGATGATCGTGTCGGAAACACAGTCCCGGGTTCTCACAAACTGAGGCCGGTTCGTGAGGTAGTCCAGGATCCATGATGACAGGTGCTGGTCCACCCCTGCGCGCAGCAGCTTGTCCTTCAGGATCATCGGTTGGATGGTGTTGAAAGCACTGGAGAAGTCAAAGAACATGATCCTCACCATATTCCCGGGCTTCTCCAGGTGGGACAGAGAACGGTGAAGGAGGAAGATCACCGCATCCTCCACCCCAATGCCATGCTGGTAGGCGAACTGGAGTGGATCCATCGCTGGTTCCACCAGGGGGCGGAGATGAGCAAGGAGCAGTCTCTCCAGGGTCTTCATCAAGTGGGACGTCAAGGCCACCGGTCTGTAGCTGTTCAGGTCTTTGGGGTGGGAAGTTTTTGGTACAGGTACCACACAAGATGTTTTCCACAGCTGTGGTACCCTCCCCAGTTTCAGGCTCATGTTGAAGATATACGTCACAATCCCACACAGCTGGTCTGCACAGGACTTGAGGAGCTTTGCGCTGATGCCGTCCGGTCCCGCCGCCTTCCACGCCTTGATCTTCCTCAGCACCGTCCTCACCTGGGTCTTGGTCAGGGTCAGGATGGGGGGCTGTGTGTTGGGAGTGGGGGGGGTGTCGGTGGAGTGGGGAGTGGGCAGCAGGACTTGATTTCTTAGTGGCAGCAGTGGTTGTTGTGCAGACAGGGGGGAGGGCGGTTGGTCAAATCTATTGAAAAACAGATTCAGGTTGTTCGCCCACTCCCTGCCCCCCGTGGCCTGGGGGGAGGTATTCTGGAGCCCCGAGATGGTTTTGAGGTTTCTCCAGACCCCGCTGATGTCGCTCTGTTGCAGCTTGTCCTCCATCTTCTTCCTGAAGCTGTCCTTGCCTTCTCTGATCTTTCTCCTCAGCTCCCTCTGTACGGACTTCAGCATCTCCCTGTTCCCCGACCTGAAGATCCTCTTCTTCTCTCTCAGAAGTGTTTTTATCTCAGGGTTGATCCAGGGTTTGTTGTTTGAGTGACGCCGTATGGTCTTGGTGGGAACGGATTTGTCCACACAGAAGCTGAGGTAGCCCGTGAAGGTGTGAATGAGGCCATCGATGTCCTCACCATGTGGATCGCAGAGCTGCTTCCAGGCAGTGGCTTCAAAACAGCCCTTTAGAGTGTCCATTGTCTCCTCAGACCATAACTCCACAGTGTGCATGGCCGGAGGTTGTCTGTGCACCAGGGGTTTGTACACCGGTCGGAGATGAACCAAGTTGTGATCCGATCTCCCAAGTGGGGGGAGTTGTGAGGAGGTGTACGCCTCCTTAGTGTTTGCGTAGAACAAATCCAGTGTTTTATTGTCTCTAGTGTGGCATGTGACATACTGGGTGAAAGTGGGCAGAATGGGAGACAGTGAAACGTGGTTGAAATCGCCTGAGATGAGGAGAAGAGCATCTGGGTGTTCTGTCTGCAGCCTGCTGGTTACTGAATGGATGACGTCACGCGCTGTCCCAGCGTTCGCCGTCGGATTTGCATAAACAACAATGCAGATCACGTGTGAGTGTTCTCTCGGGAGATATGTAGGCCTCATGCTAACAGCTAGCAACTCAATGTCTTTGCTGCAGTGTCGTTGTTTAACAGTGATATGTCCCGGTCTACACCAGTTGTTGTTAACATACATTATCACTCCACCGCCCCTAGTTTTGCCACTCTCTGGTGTTCGGTCAGCTCGTATCATGTGAAAACCCTCCAGTTCAATGTTAGCATCTGCTGCTAGTTCAGTTAGCCACGTTAAAGTGTTAACACAATTAATTACAGTAGTCCCATTTAACAGATTAAAAAATACTAGCACCCCCACAACACTTTCTGTTATAGCAGAACTTAACACAACAGTTGTTCTGCTCAGACAGTCTTTGGCACGATATGCATTCAAATTCATCATTGTATGTAATTCTGGATGTTCATATCAGTTTGCTGGAGTATCACTGTCAGACAATGTGGACGTTTGGACAGTGGGTTGCGTTTAATTACTAAAATGAGCAACCGTGGTGAATGAATCTCTTCAGCTTGTCTTGTGTTAACTGCTAACTTCTGGTTAGCACAAGGCTTGTGTTGGAAATGTTCACTCGTTGACATCATGAGTTGACATTATGTTTAGCGACCGTTGATTTCTATAGTTCACCGGTTGCGCAAGCTTATAAGCTATCTCCATATCAAGAAGTTCAAAATCTGTCCATTTTTTGGGAAGTTACTGAGGTAGAAGTGGCACCGTTTCACTTCTAAACCTATTCATTCTCCATTGACTCACTTAGTGTTTTGGGTGTACCAGTAAGCCGGCCAGGTGGCTTCACTCAGCTCTGTACTCGCTAATGGGGCATGAGCTATCCAGTTTTTCTAGAGAGATCAGTGCTTAAATGACAGTTTCATTCACTATTTAGTGCACTCAAAATATCCCAAAGGGAATTTTGAAAAGTACAACCAATGGTCACTACATTAGCCAATGCATCCCATAATGCAATGATCAGTCAGAAGAGAGCTTCACAACATAAACTATTAGGTATTTTTATTTATTAATACAGTAAAATCAATTTGATTTAGTATATACTTACTACAAAATAAATAGGTATTCACTTTTTAACACCATTAATCTGTTGTGTTTTTACTGTCTCACCATGATGTTGCCATTAATGGTGCTGAGAAAATAAGCAGACTAGTGTCCAAAAGCTACATTTATTTTTTTTTATTATTATTTTGAATTCATTATATAGTCCATAGGCTTCTGAGCTACTTTTAAGGGGTGAGATGTTTAGAGTTTACGATTTTATGTTATCAGCCCTTCGGTATCAAATTGGCATGAGTAGTTTAGGATGTTTTTTGAATATTGTCCACTAGATTACCAAATTTAGGTGGTAATAAAGATTAGGCTAAGATACTGTGTACAGTTAGCTAGGATACAGTGTATAGCTGGCAACACTACATCAGTGTTGCCAACTCTTACTCGTTGGGAGTGAGTCTCATTCTTTTACTTCTCACACCAAAAACCTTATTTGTCAACCCAAAATGAGGGGGAAAAAAAACCTGCCAATATCATGTTGACTTGCTTCAGATTTTTACACAATTAAGAGCTTTCAAGGTAGGGCTGTCAAGACTGATTGCCATGTAAGGCTGCAACTAAAGGTTATTTTAGTTGTTGACTAATCTGACAACTATTTTTTCAACTAGTTGCGCTTATTTTTCTCACGTCCACCATCTCTGCTTCTTGTTGGGGCTGCATATTTTACCTCAGCCGCTGTTTAATACCTCTTAACGTTCCGTCTCCTGTGGGCGGGAGGCATTTAAATGCCATTTTGTCTCAGCTGGACACAGTGCAACACAGTGTAACTAATATTCAGAATGAGGGCTAATATTAAAGATGAAAAAGCGATAGCGACTCCTGCAATTCAGTCACTGCATTCAACACATTAGCCATGACAGCTCAACCCTCAGCAACCAGAGAGCTTATTGTCAAACAGGTAAACTAACATTAACAGCACATACTAACAGTATTGTCATTTTTCTAAAGCTTGAAACAGTTGGCCATTGAAAATAAGCGGCGCTAACTTTATTTACTTGCTAAAACTTACCCTTGCAGACGGTAACGTGGCTCCCGGGGACTCCCTGTGAATTAAAGCTAAAATGTCTGTATTTTAGCCTGGCTCGTTAGCTGGTAACAGGCTTTGCTCTAGGTAGGTTCTGCAGCCAGTTACACTCGAAGCACATGTTAATACCTTCACAACAGTGGGTCTTTATTCTCTTTTCTCTGCGTTGGAGAGACACATACAGCCGCTTCGCGCTTAAACTCTGTAACAACCGCGAAAACAAAACACAACACATGCTTCGCCATGCTGGGCTCATCTTGTTCGCTGGAAATTGTTCACACATGCCGGACAACAGAGGCATTACTGCTCTCAGCAGTTCTGGTTGTGCATTGGAGTTCTGGTTAAATGGAGCTTGCTCCTGTTGGTTACAGCTAAACCGTGGCATGCATATAAACTTAATAATTAAACGATTTGTCGACAATAAAAATATTTGTCAACAAATTTTTATTGTTGACATTATCGATGACATCGACTAATGGTTTCAGCCCTATTGCCATGTCAAACTAGACTGAACATGTTCTGAAACTTATTTTGAAGTCAAGAAGTGTATGTATTGGGGAAAAAAATAACTGCTATTGTGTATTGTGCCTGTCCACGCTCACAAATCAAAAATATTTTAATCGCGATTAATTGTGATTCATTTTTGGAAATGGGTGTGATTAATTAAAAAAAATTTTTAATTGACTCCCAGCACTAGCTGAAACTATAACTCATAGCATTATTTATGGAAGGCGGTTGGTTATGTGGTTCGGTTGGTTATATGGTTCAGTTCAAGCAAACATTTTTGTGTTTCTCTGTGTGTTTACAGTGCCATCTCCTGTCGCTGGGCAGACATCAGACTTTGTGAACAAGATCCTGGAGAATACGGGGCGTGGCGACCCCACTGGCGGACTGGTCGGCCTTCGAGTTCCCACCTCCAAAATGTAGACAAACCGCTGTCCACTGAGTGCAGTGGACTCGATATTGCCACCGTGCTGTCCGTTGTAACTATGCTTTCCTCTGCATGCCCCTCCAAACCAGACTACATACACATCTTTAGTCACACAAACACACATACCACTCCCTGTGTGTATGTATGTGTGCTTGTTTTTGCCATGCACCTGTGTGGCACACACCCAAGCTTCCTGACTCTGCATGCAGGGTCAGCACATCACCGTCTCCCAACCTGTCTCGAACGTCTGTTGGGAGAAGTGTCGTTAGAAGCAAGCATTGGTTAGGTGTATAGCTAGTAGCACCTCCTAAAATCCACTGGAGATTATTAGATGTGATTAACCTAGCGTTGTGTGGGGTTGTTTCTGTTGGAGGTCTGTGTCTGAGATAAACAGCCACAAGTGTAACCACTGGAATACAGTCACACAATTTGTTGAAGGTTGCAACAATGGAGGAAGGGTTGTTACACGTCAGACACCATCAGAGGTTGAAAAGCGTTCCTCTTATCATTTCCTACAATAGGTTTGCCTGACATGGCAACAACAGTGAACTCCAGGTTGTTAAACTTGACCTTTAAAAAAAACCAAACACCTTGACAATTGTGGCGATGATTGCTAAGAAAGCTGCAGAGAGAAAAAAAAAAACCCAACATGCTCCATGGTGTTACAAGGTGGCAAGACATATTTAGCACTGAAGGCCTAAATGTGTTCATGCCATCTTTATTTGCAAATCAACTCTGCTGTTGTGAAATTGGAAGAGTGACCTTTGAGGAAAAAAAAAGTTATAATTGTGGCAGACATCCCGAAGCTTTGATGTTGGTTTGAAGGCAGGAAAAAACTTAACAGAAATTGTTGACCATGTGGAGAGGAAGCACATGTAGCATGGTGCTTTTTGGCCTTGTGCTGGTTTTAACTGGACTGCATAGAAATGGGGCAGTACAGGGAAAAAAAAAAAAAAGACAGTGAGGAAGATGATGGTGATGATAAAGATGATAAACAGTGACCCATCTCCTCTAAGAAACTGTACACAAACGTGTTTCCAACGAGTGGCACCGGCTTCCCTTTTTTTGTACAGTAGAGATGACCAGGCAGTTACGGCAGTTCGGTGTGGTCATACTAGTGCTTGATCAGAGTTCTATTCATTGTGCCTTGTGTATGTGTGCGTTTGTGTCCGAGTGAGTGTGTGAGAGGAGCTGAACTAGAACAGGTGATTGGCCAGAACTCCCTGAGGTCCAGCCTCGGTGAAAAACGGCGTTACACTTAGGGAGACCGATAGTAAATAACTGTGACATTAGTTGTGTCTCTCAGTTGTTGAAGAAATTTTGAATGTACATTAATTAATGGAAGCTCTTGTTGCGTGATGCCACAGAGTCTGTGTGTATATAGGAGGGCTCTGCAATAGATTACTTTTGGTTTTTGGTACTCTTGTCTGGGGATCGGGGGAGGGTTAAAAGATATTTTTTGTTCAGAGTTACAAAAGAAAATATTTGCACACTATATTTTGATTGTTTTTGTACCAAAGACACATGCAACGAAATGGCGACCAGCCAGATAAAGTAAGGTTTTGCACAGCTTACCTGGCGCCGTATTGAATGTAAGGCTTGTGGGAGGGTCAGGGAACTTCATAGAACTGTGAAATTTGCTTGGGTCCAATTCTGTACAGAAAAGGAACATTCATTTATTATTGTTTTTAAATCTAAAAGGTAAAACCCATCTGTTGGCTTTTCCAGTAGATTTGCTGCTTAGGAAGCACTTCATTCCTGAACTTATTTCTCCTTCCACATGCTAATTGTGTTAACGGCGCTTGCTAGGACAAAAACCAAGAGCGCTAGTAGATAAGCTATGTTACATTTTTGCTTGTTTGTCAGCTATAACTGTAACCAAAACATTATTTTCTTTATCACTTGTTTGATTTCCATAGTTAGACAAGGTGTAGTTCATCAACAGATTAACTGAACTGTGTTAAGTACTGTATATAGAGACATTAACGATATAGCTATCAATAGTGAGATGCCACTTTTCATGACAATTCATTCATTTTTAAGCATGACACATTTCTGGAGCTTATCCCTGCATTAAGAAAGAGAGAGAAAAAAAACAAACAAAAAAAATTGTTATATTTTTGTATTTTAGCTGCCTGCTAGTTTTCCAGGTGGTTTAGAGATATTACTAGCCAAAGCTGGAAAGAGCTGGAGTACAAGAGGAGAAAGGTCTTAAAATGTAAATCAGTTAGCTTGTTTTATAAATATGACCCCTCATTGCACCTTTCACTGGCTAAGTGAAATACAAAGAATCGAGACCGCTTTTATTTAAACGCAGCAAAGCCTTGGTCTAGTTTAGGAAGGCTATATAGAAAATGAGGGCGTGCTTTCTTTAGCAAGCACAGACATGGGTTCACTGTGGAGATAGGAGTGTTGTCTTCGATCATCCGTGAGAGAGCCAAAGCTATCTTGAGTTTATTCCAGCCTGATTCGGATTCAGCACAACTGTTCACATTTACAGTGGCATGCAAACGTGTAGACAAGCAGTCAAGACTTATTTTACAGTATCTAGCTATAATAGTCAGTAGATGTATGATGGTAATTTTCTTCAAATTGTTCACATCTCTAAGCAACAAGGTGATCTCAAAAGGAGAGATTAGTTGTATTTATCAATGGAAAGAAGAACTGTCAGACAAGAAACCTGCTGAGTTTAGCTCTATGATTCCCAAATGTACGTTATAGTGGAACTGGAAACCAGCAATTAGGAAATGTTGCGTTTTTCTTTACACTCGTCAGTTACAGACCAGCAAGGCTCCATTCCAGCTCCTGAGTCTCAGAACCTTGCTGCTTTTTGGTGGACCTGCCCAAGTTCATACCAGTTTGAGCAGTATGGAGGATTTTGATAAAGAAAGACAGCAATGATAAATGATTGACAGCTGTCCTAACCTGTCTACAACCCTCACTCAAACAGAGCTCCTGATTTGACAGTGTCTGTAATCATGGGTTCCCATACCGATAACACGGTGGCTCAGCAGTAATATTTCTCCATTGTCTTTAAAACAAACCACCAAAAGGCATTTCTGAAAACATGTGAGGCAAGAAATAAGCTGTTTAATTTTTGAATCTGTTTTTGACAAAATGCTTAACATGAGTTTCATGCACTGAGCTGGACAAAGATTATTTCTATACAGCCACCTGGATGGTACACCTACTGATGATGTTACAGTTTGAATTAATATATATATATATATATTTATTTATTTATTTATTTATCCAGCTGAGAATGAACTTCTCAGGCTCTGAACCACTTTATTTTGGGTGTGAACACGCTGGCCACTTAAAAACTCAAAATGATGTTCGGGAGCGGGAACCGTCTTGCCAGTCTAAACTAAAAAGACACCCTTAAGGCCTCTTCACATCAACGACTATAAAGATAACGATATTAATTAACTATAAAGATGTGAGTGTCCACACTGATGAATGATATTGTAATGGCAGAGCCAAACATGAGCTGCACACTCCAGACACCGGCTTCACACCACACCGCATCTGTGTTTCTCCTGCTGCAGGATGAGACAGTTTATGTCGCTGCTGCAGTCAGAGAATCTTAAAAGGATTTTTTTACTAGATCTATAGCTAGGGCAATGAAAATAAAGAAGAAAATGGTGTGGGTTCTTGAAATTATTCAGCAGATTATTCTCTCAGCTCCAGAGATTCCTCAAACTCGTACAGGTAGGATGAAGTGAGTGCATAGCCGAAGTGGAAGTATGTGGGTTTGCAAATAATTATTAACAGTAATAGCCTAGTAATAATAATAATAATATTATTATTTCAATATGGATGCATAGAGCTGTTTCAGAGGGCTGCTTTATGCATGTAGTCATTTCTCCTTCTGCTGCTGCACACTCAGTATCTCTGTCATTGATTCCAGCCCTGCTGTCAAAACGGGTGAAAATGATGGCTGGATGTTTTCCTAATTGGCTCAAAGTGTTTTTGTCGTTCATAAAATCACTCTGAAAGTGAGCCCAACGATATTGTCTTCCACTTTCGTTATGGTTATCACTGTAGTGTGGACTCTGCCATCTGCTTGAGTTAGAACAGTTTCTAAAACTATACATTTTTTTAGTAGTTATCTTTATCGTGCTTGGTGTGGATGGTCCTTTAAGGCAATTCTGTCTGTTCTGTGTGTCAGGAAAAAGTAATCAGACAGCAGATATTTTAAAACCATCACAAATGAAAGGGAATGAATTACCAAAGTTTTTAGTAACACTCAAAACCAACTTCCTGTCACAAATAAGTCCAATACAAAGTTAACCAGTATTTTTGGTGCAACATTGAGCTTCCAGTTTAGCTTTTGACTTCTGACTTGACCGAGCTTTTGCATGTCACTGTATACTCTTCCTGAAATTGAATGTGTTAGAATATTATCTTTTCTGAATTTAATTTGTCCGTCCTTTCTCTTCGTGCCTGTAGTTGTACGTCGTTCCTGACATTCACATTATTGAAGAATAACTTTTTACTGCTATGTTAAAATCATTCGGTGTCATTGTGACATGGATGGACGTTTTTTTTTTCAGATCCACATGATTACTTACTCCACCAGAAAATTAGACATATGAGTCTGACGAAGTTGAATTTGGTTGAGTTTGAAGTTAAAGTACTCCTTCACAGAATGATTGTGATTATGGTAAAGGTTGTAGACTTTCAGTACTGTGTGATTGCATATAACGGAGAGTGCTACACACACACATACATTTTTACTGTTTGTGTTCTGGCTAAAAAGGGAGATATGGTGCTTTTTTTTTTTCTGAAACTACATCAATGAGTATCCGATATTTTTGTTTTTTTTTTTTACTTAGACTAGTTGTAGCCTAATAACTTGCTCTCCTCTTCCGGCCATAGCTATTTTCTTAGTAGTGATTCATTTTTGTAAATAAACTATAAGTTAAGATGTATCTTCTTAAATGTTAGATATGTATATACAATACTTTATCTTACATGTTTAAAAAAACAAAGCACTTTGTCCAAAAAAGAAAGAAAGGAAAAAAAAAGAAAATCATTATTTTCTTCCATTTGCTGCTAAATGGCCTGGCGTGAATGCTGCAAGTGTACTTGATGACTACTTGCTAGGACAGGTCTATTTCTGACTTAGTTCAGTCGATACATTAGTGAGGAGGAACCGCATGGCCTGACGAGGGTTAAATCTTCACGTTTCTGAAGCCGTGAAGTGACACGAGTCTGTTAGCTTGGCTTTGGAAAGCCCAGTGTCTTGACAGAATAGGTCTACTTCCTGGTCAGGGGCTGTATGATAGTATGTTTGTTGTCTTATAAAAAAGTAAAAAAAAAAAAAAAGTTAAAAAAAAAAAAAAAGAGGGTTTTGATTCCAGGGCCCCTACGTTGATCCTGATGCTGACCCCCTTGGCGTCATGATTCATTTGCCTTCAGTAGAGGTTTCCTATGGAAAAACTGATTCTGCTTTGGCTTCTTCTTCAGGGTGATGTACAGTGTAGACACAATTCTTCAGAGAGCTATATTGTTATCATTTATAAACTGATTTCTACTTGTGACTTAAGGAGGAGGGGATTTTAAGCCTTGGGCGGCCAGGAAAAGCACGTTTAAAAGATGCAGTTCCCGGCCGCCTTGGGGGAAGTTACTATATCACTGTACTGTATGGCAAGCCAATTACAAATGGAAACTCAATCTGGACACTTATTGCCTTCTTAAATGACTTTTCACACACACAGACACACACATACTCAAATAAAAATAAACAGCTTGGCAGACATGTCGGTGACCATGGAGCACGAGGCTAGAGGTTTACCACATTGTTCTGCCAGTATGGTCAACAGTAACCACAATAACACACTTCAGCCAGATTGGCTCAAAACAACTTTGACTGAAAAAGCTGAAATGTACCCAGAAAAAAATGGCTTCAAATCTTCTAACTACTTGTGCTCAGTTGCATCCCTGCAACAACATTTGAAGCTTTTTAAAATTTTTTTGGCTACAGTTTCAGTGATGTTGGAGGGGGTCAACAGTGGTTAAAGGGCCGCTGGTTGACGGTTGCTGGACAAGTGTTTTGTTGTCGATCGCAAGGCTGGTTCAAGAAAGATTCTAGACAGGTTTTTTTTTTTAACATTTAACATGATAGGCGCAAGCTGTGCAACTTTACATTCAAACCAGGAGACTCTGTGGCATTTTAACAGTCAAGGAAATGAGTGAAAAATCCACGCCAGTAAAACTATACTTTATTCCTCTTTTTTTTGTTTGTTTCTGATGACATAAATCCTATACAGTCAACTATTAAGCTAATAGAGTGTGTAACTTTGTGCTACTCTTGTCCAATAAAAGTTAAGTGTCCATAAAGCTCTTCTTCAAATCAGGGTAATATCGTTCTTCTATCTGACCTATGTGATGACATATAAAATCAAAAAGAAAATATATTTATGTATTCCAGTTATTGTCGCCATTCTTGACTCTGTGCAAATTATTGTGTATATGTGTGTGTTTTGAATTATCAGTGTCAATCACTATGGTGCAATGCTCTATATACATTATAGAAACAACAACAAAAAAACAACGGCCAACAGACTCGTCACAGGAGTTCACAAAAATGTCTTCGTCAAAATTGAAACACAATCTCCAATATCTTCCTCTCACGAAGGATTTGACTCTGATTTCCAGCCGTGATCCAACTGGGGTTTGTCACATGGTGCTGAATCTTTTCCATTTATCCCAGAAATGAGTTGAAATCATGTTTGTTGTTGTTTTTGGTTAACTGTTAACCATGCGTGACTCCCGCTCAGATCATTGTCATTCATTCACTGTTGGACCAATCAGAGGAAGAATCACTGTGTTTCTTGCTCTACAACAACACAATGATGAGTTCTGTGTTGTCAAGCATGCATTATTTTCTCTGTAAAAGCCATTCTCATGGATGTGATATCACCACACAAAGCCGTTGAGGGTTTTTATTTTTAACTTATTTATTTCTGTAGGACATTGCCCGGGGGGAATTTTTCAGTAGGATGTAATTTGGTTTTAACTTGGGAGAAAATTGCAGAAATTAATGCAACTGTGAGTGTAGCCCAGCAGGCTATCTTAATATGTGAACAATTTGATTTATCTACTTAAGAACCCTAATTTAAACTAAATTAGAATAAAGCTTATTGTTTTTTTCTTTTGAAACAACTTGGATATTTTTGAGTTAGTCTTTCTACAAAGTCCAACATTAAAAAGCCATTAAGTCAAAGTCAAAATTTAAAAGGTTTCAACACGTCAAATTCAGAGTTGTGTAGTTCCTCTTTATTGCCCCATAGGACTCTTAATATTGACCATGACCAGATGTCAGGTTATTGCCTATAAATTTGCCTTGTAGCCCACAGGTGCTTCCATTTGCTGTCCATTAGACATAATACAGGTTCTGCAGATGAAGCTGCATCCGTCTTTCATATACGCTGCTTTCACAAAGTACGCAGTGGATTGAAAACCCCAAACTACAGTTTTAACTGAGGATGCTGGAAAATTCTACGAGTACCACGCCACATGGCTAGGTGGAATGTGCCTTCAAATGTTTGAAATAATCAACCTTTTCTATTTATCACGGTGGTAGAGACAAACCAGATGTTGATATTCTAATCAAACAGAATTGGGAATAGTTTGACATTCAGCCAGAGACCAGAGTGTACTAAGTCCCAGACTCTTTCAGGGTAGTATCTCACAGAGCAGCAAATCTTGGCAAACATAGCCAACTTTTCTGATGAATGTCAGCGATTGCTGAGGAGTGTTATGGAATGCTGCACATTTTGGATTTTGTCAGGATTTGTAAAAGGTTACAAAACAGTTTGCACACAGTTTTTATTAAGGTTGCCAACAGTTTTGTTGTAAAGGGTCTTAAACCGTTGATAGTGTTCGCTACTAGGTGAACCAAAAAGAACTTGTGTTACAACTGTTTGCAAATATTTGCAACTGTTTGCGGAAGAATAATGTGAATGTTTTCAAAAAAATTTTTTGACAAGAGCAACTATTTGGGACCTTGAAAGCTGTTTGCAAAGTATTTGGGACAAAACCCAAAAATGGCTACATTCGCCCGCATTTGTCACTCCGTGAGATACAGGCTTGAGGGAGCAGCAAAGGCTGACGAATGTTGCAATTTTTGGATTTGCCAACTTTTCTGACTAATGTTGGTGAAGATCAAACTAGTATCACGCAGCACGAATGCTGGTGAACGCTGTGCTTTTTGGGTTTTGTCAGTTTGTGAAAGTTAGCAAAACAGGTCGCTGACTGTTTTGTTGTAAAGGATCTTAAAAGTTGCTAACGTTCACTACTAGGCAAACCGAAAAGACCTTAAGCAACACGAGTTACAACCGTTTGCAAACGCTTACAACTATTTTGCAAAAGTTTGCAATGGCCAAAAAAAATTTTTGAACGCATTTAAATGTGTTCAAAATTTTTTGGTGACAAGAAAAACTGTTGGTAAATTGTTTGGTAACCTTTTATGAACTGTTACAAAACCCTTGATTCTCAACAACATTCAACAACATTCATCAGAAAAGTTGGCAAATCCTAAAATTGCAATGTTCGTCAGTATTCACTGCTCCGTGAGATACTGCCCTTAACAGTCTTGTGTTGGCCTTCAGCACATCAAAAAAAGCTGCACAACCACCTGAGAAATTGTAAAGACCAAAAATCGAGCTAAAGGGAGATTAAATACTCAGCCTGTTGTGACTGTAAAAGAGCAGTCTCGTTTTCAATTAATGCTGTCCTACAGTTAAGCCAAAAAGATGTACAGCTGTTGTTTCCAGTGACCGAATATGATTTAAAAAAAAAAAACCAAATGATATTCCCTCTGGCTGGTCATGATATCAGATCTCAAGAGTCTGGCTTCATTTCTTTTGAGGCTTTTCAAATGTATTTATCCTGTCCTGTTTGAACCTTTGTAGGATGCCCTCATTGCTTGTTTAAGAAACATACAAAACAAAAAAAAAAAAAAAAGACCTTCAAGAGTTGTGCTTTATTATCCTCCATGTTTTCCCAGAGATGAGAATGCAGCAGGAGTTTTGTTTCTGCATGCTGATTTCCAAGCACCAAGAGAATCAAGTGACATTTCTCACTAGATGGGAAAGTTTGTTGTCTCACACGCATGGCTTTTTGGGCTCTCCGAGTCGTATGATTTCATACTTGCTGCTATGGAATGAGCACAAAGAGACATTAGATTGTGGTTTAGGGTGTTCCAAAAAAAAAAAAATGAACAGTAAAATAACACCCCCACACCCACCCATGTTTTCACTCCTTTATGTCATATGACAGGCAAAACAGTATCACTCACCTTGCACTTGGTTTTTACACTTAAAAGGAAAAAACATTACTTTGAGATGTGATGCCTGCTGAACCAGGTGCCTTAATCAAATATATGAAAACACAAATCTGCACCTTCTGTCAGTCTGGAGGGGTTTCCCTGCAGAAACAATGGGCTTGGTTTCCCAAAACTTAAACTTGAAGTACAGAGATGAAATGGAAAGTCTTTTTAAAATAAAATGAGTACATTAAAGAAATTCAACCTTTAAACAGCAGATAGGAGCTATTTGTGACATCAGAATAATGACTTATATCTCCAGTATTAATAATGAAAGCTAACAAAACAGATGTTTTGGGAAACCTGGTTCTGTTTTAACTTTCTCTGCCCACTATGCCACGTTATCTTGTATTCTGTATTCTATATTGGCTGCTGCTGCTATCACCGCTGGTCTGTCCGCAGAGAGCAAACTTCCACTGTGTCTGTGACAGAGGGAGACTTGGGCCTGCTTTTTACCTTGTTGATTAGAATATGTTGCTCTTCTGAAGTTTTTGACTTCGAGCACTGTGTTGCTGCCTCTGAAGACCCTATTGAGACAAAAAAAAATCTCACTTTCCATTTCTTAACTTTGCTATAATGAAGTGCCAGACCCTCCTTGAAGTCAGCGTTGGCACTGAGTCGCCGGTTGCGAATGAAGCAACAAACTGAGCATGGAGGAAACTGTGGTGCTAATCTGTTCATGGCTGGGTGCTAACATGGCTTTTTTGAAATAGCTGTATTAGCCATAATTTTCCTTTTTTTTTTCTTTTGTTGATGACTCTGGTCAGTCTTGTTTTGTGAGTGCTGTACTGCTGTGTGCTGATATTGCTAGGCATAACTCCACTGCTGCTTTGCTGATGAATGTAGACTAGTCTTCCTCTGCAGGATCACAGATGGATGAGAGCGTTTAGTTTGGAAGCTCAGAGGGAGACTCTGTCGTCAGGAGTGAGAACAATTCTGAATGTTGTTTTTAATGGGCCCCTGTCCTGCTTGTGTATTTAACCTTTTTTAAATATTTGGATATTTATGCTCTTGACTCATCAAAAGTCGCAAGTTTTTTTCCCTAAAATATTTTTTACCATTTCCCCCGGATCCCAGTGTTCATATAATTTCTTTGATATTTATTTAAGTCTTGTAATTATTTAACAATGCAACCAGACAATTCTTTTAAGATCTAAAAGCTTTTCCACTGAAGCAGACGTTACATGTCAGACTCCTCATGAGACTCACAGACACGAAGCAGAATCATACAAAAGCTTTTATCTGTTAAGTTATAATTTAAACCATCCTGTCATAGCTCTCTTAAAAGAGCACGACTGTGGGTGTAGCTAATAATGTTCACTTAGATTATAAACAAAATTTTAACATAAGGAGATTGGGTCCCAGAAAATTGGGGAGTAATTTTGTGTGTGTGTGGGGGGGGGGACTGAAGCTTAGAGGTTGTCTGAAATTTTGACATATTTGAAGATTTAAGTGGGCAGCGCGGTGGCGGAGTGGTTAGCACTGTGGCAGCACAGCAACTCCCCCTTGGCCAGGGGATCCTGGGTTCGATCCCAGCCCCCGACCAACAGTGATCTGTGTGGGGTTGCATGTTCTCCCCGTGTCTGCGTGGGTTTACTCCGGGATTTCTCCGGTTTCCTCCCACATGCCAAAAACATGCCTGTTAGGTTAATTGGCATCAAACTGGGGATTCTAAATTGTCCTTAGGTATGACTGTGAGAGTGAATGGTTGTCTCTCTGTGTTGGCCCTGCGATGGACGATTCAATTCAATTCAATTCAATTCAACTTTATTTATATAGCGCCATTTCACAACAACAGTCATCTCATAGCACTATCAACTGTAGGGAGGACCCCCACAGTTGCAGAAAGACCCCAGCAATCAGGCGATCCCCTGTGAGCAAGCACTTGGCGACGGTGGAGAGGAAAAACTCCCTTTTAACAGGAAGAAACCTCCAGCAGAACCAGGCTCAGGGAGGGGCAGTCATCTGCTGCGACTGGCTGGGGGGTGAGGGGATAGAGAAGAAGAAAAGAACAGACATGTAGAGAGCAAACAGCACGATGGGGACTCAATCTATGGGAGAGAACAAACAAATGTTAATGACCAGCAAAAAAAAAAATATTTCATAGAGAGTGAGGAAAGGAGTGAGGCCCAGTGCATTACTGGAGGTCCCCCGGCTGACTAAACCTATTAGCAGCATAACTAAGGGAGGGTTCAGAAAACACATGATCCCTCCCTAATTGTAGGCTATATCAAAAAGGTAGGTTTTAGCCCTATTCTTAAAAACAGAGATCGAGTCTGACTCCCGAATCCAGATTGGCAGCTGATTCCACAGGAGAGGAGCTTGATAACTGAAGGCTCTGCCTCCCATTGTACTTTTGGAGATTCTAGGTATTACAAGTAAACCTGCATTTTGGGAGCGTAGTGCTCTGTTAGGATGATACGGTAGTATCAGATCTTTTAAATAAAAAGGAGCCTGATTGTTTAGAGCTTTGTAAGTAAGAAGAAGGATTTTAAACTTAATTCTAAACTCTATGGGAAGCCAATGAAGGGAGGCCAGAACCGGAGAGATATGATCTCTCTTTCTAGTACCTGTTAAAACTCTTGCTGCAGCATTTTGGATCAGCTGAAGACTTTTTAAAGATGTTTTAGGACAACCTGATAATAAAGAATTACAATAATCTAATCTCGAGCTAACAAAAGCGTGGATCAGCTTCTCAGCATCACTCTGAGACAAGATGCTCCTAATCTTGGCAATATTACGCAAATGATAGAAGGCAGTCTTAGAAACAAATTTAATATGTGAATTGAAGGACAAATCCTGATCAAAAATAACTCCAAGGTTCCTCACAGAGCTATTAAGAGAAAGAGTAACTGCATCCAAACTGAAAGTTTGATTTGGAAAGGAATTTCTAAGGTTTTTTGGACCAACAAGAATGACTTCAGTCTTATCTGAATTTAATAGCAGGAAATTACAAGTCATCCAAACTTTGATTTCCTTAAGACAGGCTTCTAACTTGACTAACTGATTAGTATCATCTGGCTTCATTGACAGGTATAATTGTGTGTCATCTGCATAACAGTGAAAATGTATACAGTGCTTTCTAATAATGTTGCCTAACGGAAGCATATATAAACTAAAAAGAGTAGGGCCAAGCACAGATCCCTGTGGAACTCCATGACTAAGCTTTGAGCTGAGAGAAAACTCATCATTTACATGAACAAACTGGAACCTATCAGATAAATAAGATCTAAACCACTGCAACGAAGTTCCATTAAGTCCAACATAGTGTTCTAATCTATCAAGTAGAATATTATGATCAATAGTATCAAAAGCTGCACTAAGATCTAAAAGGACAAGTACAGAAACTAGTCCATTATCAGATGCAATGAGGAGGTCGTTAGTGACCTTCGCTAAGGCTGTTTCAGTGCTATGATGGATTCTAAACCCAGATTGAAACTCCTCAAATAAACCATTTCCCTGCAGGTGGTCAAATAATTGCATAGCAACAACTCTTTCTAAGATTTTTGAAATGAAAGGGAGATTAGAGATTGGTCTATAGTTAGCTAAAGCTCCTGGATCTAGCGTTGGCTTTTTGAGTAAGGGTTTAATTACAGCCGTTTTAAAAGCCTGCGGTACATGGCCTAAAGTTAATGAAGAATTGATTATATGAAGAATAAAGCTACCAATAAGTGGGAAGACTTCTTTAAATAACCTGGTAGGAATAGGGTCTAAAAGACAAGTTGAAGGTTTGGATGAGGAAACTATTTTATCCAAACCTTCAACTTGTCTTTTAGACCCTATTCCTAGGGTCTAAAAGGGACGATCTGTCCAGGGTGTACCCTGCCTCTCCCCCAAAGATGCTGGGATAGGCGCCAGCCCCCCCCCCCCCCCGCGACCCGAAAAGGATTAAGCGGAAGAAGATGGATGGATGGATGAAGATTAAGTGAGAAACTATATGTGACCAGCCATGGAAAAACCAGGAACAAGTCTCCCGAATGGTATTTTGAGTTATTTACAAATTCTAAAAGGGTGGACTCTAAGCTTTCCAGTGATGTCTTAACACATGGAAATCCAAAAAGATTTGAAGGAAGATGTGGCCAGTTGAATGTTAGCACTTCTCAAACTACTCGAGAAAATGAGGTTCAAAGTTTCCAAGGATTGTCGCCTTCCGGGGGAGCCAGGTGGTGGGGGGGGTCAAAAGCTGGTCATTTGCATGACCCAGCATGAACCCAACCAACCCCCTTACAGTGCTTATCAAAAGGAGGTGTTGATAAATACAGGAAGACGAGCTGGTTAAGTAGCCATGTGCTTCTACCTGAACATGCTACTGATTGGCTGAAATGAATAACAAAAGACGTGTGATATAGCCAGACAAACCGGATATGTAAATCAGCTGTGGTATCCATTCATTCATTCATTCATCATCTTCCGCTTAATCCTTTTCGGGTCGCGGGGAGGCTGGAGCCTATCCCAGCATCTTTGTGCGAGAGGCAGGGTCCACCCTGGACAGATCGCCAGTCCGTCGCAGAGCCAACACAACGAGACAGACAACCATTCACTCTCACAGTCACACCTAAGGACAATTTAGAATCCCCAGTTTTGATGCCAATTAACCTAACTTGCATGCTGTGGTATCCACGCCCCCAAAACTAGGAAGCGGTCCCTCAGAGTACTCCTTATTTCAAATACAAAGTTTACAGTTTTAAAATCTCCCACACTGTTACTTGAGACATGGAGTAGCTTCTTCATGATTTCAATTAGCATATTTTGCAAACAAAAACAATCACAAATTTTTAAAAAATATTTCTGTGTTTTTAAGGAATCACGTTATGCCAACTTGTTGCTAGTTTACTCATGGCGGCTCACATATGGCCTTAATGTGTGAAGGATGGATATATTCACAATGCTGTGAAAAAGTATTTACCCCCTTCCTCGTTTCTTATATTTTTGCATATTCGTCATACTTAAATGTTTCAGATCATCAAATTTTAATATTAGACAAAGATAACCCGAGTAAATACAAAATGCAGTTTTTAGATGATTTCATTTATTAAGGGAATAAAGCTATCCAAACTACCTGACCATACAGTATGTGGAAAAGTAATTGCCCCCTAAACCTCATAACTGGTTGGGCTACCCTTGGTGGCAACAACTGCAATCGAGCATTTGCAATAACTGGCAATGGGTCTTTTACATTGCTGTTGATTTTGGCCAACTCTTCTTTGCAGAATTGTTTTTGCAAAGAAGATGAATCATGAATTCACTTTGATTAACCACATTGTTTGGAAAGTTGAGATCAATTTCACTAGCCATACCCAGGGCTGATTACTGCCAAACCTGTTGAATCAAGAAATCACTTAGAGGCTGTCTGACAAAGTGAAGTAGGCTAAAAGATCTCAAAAAGGAACACATCAATGTGCAATCAAAAGAAATTCAAGAACATGAGAAACAAAAACCCAGACCTGCTTGCTTCGGTTTGATCACTGATTCATGATTGAGCAATAAGAAAGAGACTTGGCAAAAATGGCATCCATGGGAGAGTTTCAAGGCAAAAACCACTGCTGACCAAACAGAACACAAAGGCTTGTCTCACATTTACCAAATAACATACTGATGATTCCCAAGACTTTTGGGGAAATATTCTGTGGACTGATGAGACAAAAATAACGTTTTTGGAAGGTGTGCATTCCGTTATATCTGGCATAAAACTAACACAGCATTTCATAAAAAGAACATACCAGCAGTCAAACATGGTGGTGGTAGTGTGATGGTCTGGGGCTGCTTTGCTGCTTCAAGACCTGGACGACTTGCTGTAATTGATGGGACCATGAATTCTGCTCTCTACCAGAAAATCCTGAAGGAGAATGTCTGGCCATCATTTCTGCAAAGAAGAGTGGGCCAAAATTCCTCAACAATGATGTAAAAGACTCATTGCCAGTTATCACAAATGCTTGACAGTAGCTGTTGCTGCCAAGGGTGGCACACCCGGTGATTAGGTTTAGGGTGCAATTGCATTTTCACACAGGGCCAGGTAGGTTTGGATAGCTTTTTCCCCTTAATAAATGAAATTATAATTTAAAAACTGCATTTTGTATTTACTCAGGTTATCTTTGTGTTATACAATTTGTTTGATGATCCTAAACATTTAAGTCTGACAAATATACAAAAGAGAAGCAATCATGAAGGGGGCAAATACTTTTTCATAGCACTGTATAAATACATCTTCTCCAAACACTCTGTGACTCACATCCATCAGGTATAATTTAAAAAAAACAAAACAAAAAACAAAAAATACAAATTGAAAAGCGAAATTATGCATCCACTTTCAAGTGAGTTTAGTAATGGATATTTTATAAAAAAGGACCAAAGATACAAAAAAAGTGAACGAAGTGATACATGCAGTGTTTAAAACATACAAATATTATCTCCGTTTGCACTTTTTTTGCATATACTAAGTCTGTTTCAGCTTTTTTTTGGTGCACTTTATCCTATTTTTCTGTGGTGGACAAACTGTCCCCAGCCCCCTGCGGGTTGGTAGGACAGGGTTTGTCCACAGTTACAAGCACCCACTAGGGCACAGGTGTCAAACTCATTCCATGGAGGGCCAAGACCCTGCAGGTTTTACCTCCACCCAGTGGCTTCAACAGGTGTTTTCTCTGAATTTCTTCCCACTGATTGCTGATCAGTGAAAACACCTGCTGAAGAGACTGGGTGGAAGTAAAACCTGCAGGGTCTTGGCCCTCCATGGAATGAGTTTGACACCCCTGCACTAGGGCATATTCATGTCTCCTGTCTAATATGTGAACAACATGGTTGTCAAGAGCTTGTTCATTCCCAATTAGTCACTGTACTGAAATTGGCTGCAGTTGAATTAACTGCTTTTTACACTTGTTTACTGAAGGTGAATGATTGACTAAATATTACTACAATTATTATACTATGGACTAGTAGTTGAGACCAGGGTGTAGAAAGACCAAGACTTTCAGGGGTTGAGACCAAGACCAAGCCAAGCAGAGACCAAGGCCACTGTGTGTGTAGGACTTGGTTTATAGCAGGGGTCGGCAGCCTGTACTACACAAAGAGCCACTGTGACTGATTTTTGTGTAAGAAATATCTGAGCCTAAAACATCAGAATTGCAACTACAATCTGGCCCGACAACATCAGGATTAAGAGTTTTTCTTATAAATTTGTAGCTTTTTCTATTGTAAACTTGTTACCTTCTTCACACAAAATTGCTACTTTTTCTGGTAAATGTTTTATTTGCAAAATTTCTTTTTTCTTGCAAAATTGCATGGGGTTTTTTCCTCATTAAACTTTTTTCTTTCAAATTTTCTTATTTTGACATAAATGTGTTTTGCTTTTTCCCCTAAATTTGGCATATTTTTCTTTGCAAAGTTAATACCTTAGTAAAATTGATAAATTTGTGACATTTTCCCCCAATAAAATTATAAGCTTTTTTCATAACTTTAGATTTTTTTTTTTTTTTTTGGTTGTAATCTTCTGCTTTTCTCATTAGATTTTCTTATCTGATTGTTATCCTTTTCAGGTAAAAATGCTGCCTTTTTCATAGAAATTTGCAACCATTTTCAAATAAAAATTGTAGCTTTTTCTGGTAAATTTGTGACTTCTTTTTCTTGCCAGTTTGTGGGTTTTTGTCCCTTCATAAATTGTAAAATTTGCCGTATATTTTGAGCATTTCTGGCATAAATTTTCAGCATTCATACATTATATTTTTCTTTGTAAATTTGACCTTTCTTGGGTAAAATGACAGCATTTCTTACAAAAATGTGTTACATTTTTTTTCATAAAACTTCATAAAATGTCTTTTACATAAAATTTTTTTTTCAGCGAATCTGTGATTTCCCCCCCCCCCCCTCACCAAAATTTTTCTGATGTTTTTCTTGAAAAATTTGTGGGTTTGATTTCCTTAAAAAATTGTAACGTTTTTCTCTAAATTTGTGAGTATTTTTTGACAAAAATTCAGATTTTCTACTTTTTTGGATATTTTTCTCATGAATGTGCAAAATTTTGTCTTGTAAATTTATGAGTGTCCCTTCCGTCCCCCCCAAGGCCTGGGGAGGCCATGGGTAAAAGAGCAACAGGTTGCAGACCTCTACCTTATAGTCTTGGACTTGTCTGGTCTTTTTTTTGTCAGACTCTGGTCTTGATGAGGTCTTAACTACAACAAAACTATATACTAGATTATAAATATTATTCATACCTATGACTAAAGAGGCCCAAAATAGCTTTTGGTTTTCAAGAAAAAAGTTTTAACTATATGTCTAAATGAAATACTACTAATAATAATGCACTAATAATACTGATAATGTCCTTATGTTTTTCATTCAGGAGGATGATTTTCTAAATGGAAGTTAGCATTCTTCTTCTGAATGCTGAATGGAGAATTAAATATTCAGAACAGGACATTATGTAAAGTACCTTTCTTTAATTGAGCAGCAAATTGAAATCAAAGTAATTCTCTCACACATCTCTTGACTGCTGTCAGGCTGTAGAAATGTTCGGCTGCTGGTAAAATTAAAATAGTGAATGCGAGTGAAGAAAGATCTTTTGATACAATCAAAAACCTGTAAATGTACAGTATTTATCTGAACTTTTTGAAAATGTCTTGGCACGTGTCAGAAATATTTTACCCAGTTTACATTTTCAGCCTAAAGATCCATACAGTTCTCACCATGTTTTGTTCTAAATACCAGCTAGCAGAAGCAGCGGTTTCATTTCTGTGCTTTTCATTCAGAGCTGCCTGTCTGTGAGACTCATCAACCCCAACGGCACACATGTGTCGGCCCAATGTACAAAGTTTACATCTGGAATAGATCTTATAGAGGCTGTTTGGTCATTGGCAAGACGTCCGCATTGACATAGATGCCGTTGTCTCGCCAGTGACCAAAAAGCCTCTATCCCTAAGATTTATTCCCGATGTAAACTTGCAGACGCTGGCCCACACATACATTGCCAATGTATGTGTGCTGTTGTGTTTTAGTTGTTGGAGGTTTACTGAGGGTCGCAGAGTGGCCACACTCACACTGTTTGGCCACGACTCTGCACTGAGCTTCCGGGAGCCCCTGACCTCCGAGGCCAGGAGCCGACTTGTTTGCTTGCTGTATTTGTAATTTATTTTTTTAACTTTGTAAAATTCAGTCAGTTTATTGGAAAACTTCATCAGAGATGTTTTGCTCCTTCTAGTTGCTTTTATTAATTAAAAAAAAAAAAATGTTTGTTTCAGAAGGGCTTTGTGTGCAGATGTCTCATCAGGGAGCCCGATATTAGCCCGGGGGGTGCTAAAGGCTGGTGGGCAGAGATCACTCCCCCTCCCCCTGCAACGATTAAAGGGGAGGGGGTGGTTTAATTTCCTCTTCTGCAGACTGATGTTATTAAAGCAAACAACAACAATAACCCACCCTCTGTAATAAAAGCAAACCTGTCTTTCTGTTTCTACACACGTCAGAAGTAGAAACCATCATCATCCCCACACTGCAATGATTTACATCCTCTTCCAGACTTGCCAAAATGCATGAAGCAAGAGACATTTAGCAGAAAGGAAGTGTTTATCTTAAAGCATCTGTCCTTTTTTTTTTTCTTATTTTAGCAGTGGCAACAGACAGAAGATTTTCTAGGCGATCCATACAAGTCCAAACATGTAGAGGATGTGTGAGGTATGGGTCACCCTGAGCTCCACAGCTACATGCCATTGTTATGATGCTTCTGGTCTTGTATGGTTACTTATTTGACGAGATCAATCAGCATGGGATCTTTCTCTAGTTAGTCCTGTGTGTGTTCCTCCCCCCAGTCTCAGTAGGAAGGCTGTACTTCATTGCAAAGTGCTCTATAATAGATCTCTTGGTGACTTAAATTCATAAAGAAGCAAAAGCTGCAGAAAGTGTATCCTGCTGAAACTAACTTGATCCTCTCTTTAGCAGCAACGTCTATATTTGTAGTTCACATATATGCCTGTTCAAATACAATATCTTGACAGTTGTTATATTTATGTTGTGTAATAAATGTTGTGCTGGGTTTATTCTTTTGTTTTGACTAACTTTTTGGGTTTTTATGACTGTTTTTCATTGAGGCACAGTGGGTGGTTTTATGCACAGGCATGGAAATGTCAGAAACAGGTTTTTTTTGTTTTTTGTTTTTTTTTCCCTCCTCTTTCCCCCTTTTTTGGTTTGTACTGTAACAGTCCCATTCTGTTTCAAAGCTTTGGACTTTTTTTTTTTAAATTCTGGTTGCTTGACATTCTGCAGACACCTGCCCTAAATCTCTGTTGTGTTATTGTGCCTCTTTATTTTTTCTTTGTTGTTTTTTAAACATTCTTTCTGTGTTGTATCAGCCAGGAGTTGGTACCACAGCTCTGCTTGTAACCACATTAGTCTGATTATGTTTATTGATTTTATTATCAAAACAATAAAACCATTAGCACCATAGCTTGACTCTTGTGTCAAATTTACTTAAAATGAGTGAACACTGACATGTATATTTGAGGTTTATCACTCATTCCAGCAAAGCAGAAAGGAGCTAATGCGTTGGGGCTGCAGCCGTCATCCATCTGTCCACACTGTGCAGCAGTTGTTACTCTGCGTAGACAATTGCCCTGATGCTCACAGTAAACCTCAGGTGGGTCTGCATCCAGATGGCATTGAAGGTCTGGGTCAAAAGTCAAGAGACTTAGGTGCTCTCAGGGTAGTATGATCAGGCTGGCTTGAGCTACACCACTGACGTTCTTGTTAAATAAATGGTAAACATTTTCAGAACTTTCCGTTGAATCTTTAAATTGACTGTATATTCTATTCTAGAAATAAGCATTGATTTTTATTTTTTTTTTGGTGAGACCCAAGTTTTTAAGAGTTCTGATTTGTAGACTTACTGTGCTGTGAAAAAAGTATTTGCCCCCTCCCTTATTTCTTATATTTTTGCATATGTCATACTCAGATGTTTCAAATCATCAACTTTTAATATTAGACACAGATAACATAAGTAAATACAAAATGCAGTTTTTATTAAATTATGATTGTATTTATTAAGGGTAGAAAGCTATCCAAACATACCTGGCCCTATGAAAAAGTAATTGCCCCTAAGCCTAATAACTGGTTGTGCCATTCTCGGTGGCAACAACTGCCATCAATCATTTACAGTAACTGGCATGTGTCTTTTACATCACTGTTGAGGAATTTTCTCCCACTCTTCTCTGCAGAAGTGTTTTAATTCAGCCATATTAGAGGCCTTGAGCTTGAGGTCACAAACTGATAGCCGGACATTCTCCTTCAGGATTTTCTGGTAGACAGCAGAATTCATAATTACAGCAAGTCAAGTCATCCAGGTCCTGAAGCAGCAAAGCAGCCCCAGCCATGACACTACCACCACCATGTTTGACTGTTGGTATGGTGTTCTTTTGATGAAATGCTGTGTTAATTTTACGCCAGATGTAACAGGATGCATACCTTCCAAAAAGTTCCAACTTTTGTCTCGTCAGGCCACAGAATATTTTCCCAAAAGTCTTGAAAGGGAAGGGAATCACTTTTTCACATAGGTCCAGGTAGGTTCGGATAGGTTTTTTCCCCCTTAATAAATGAAACCATCATTTAAAAATGGCATTTTGTACTTACTCGGGTTGTGTTTGATGATCTGAAACATTTAAGTGTGAGAAATACAAGAAATCAGGAAGGGGGCAAATACTTTTTCACATGACTGTAGAGCTCATCCACAATATTTGTGAAATGGTCAAAATACAGCCTACCCCAGGGGTGTCCAGTCTTGCTATGGAGGGCCAAGACCCTTCAGGTTTACTCTTCTACTCAGTGTCTTCAGCAGGTGTTTTCACTTGTGGGAAGAAATTCAGTAGAATCTGCAGTTGGATATAAAGCCTGCAGGGTCATGGCCCTCCATGGCACATGACTGGACACCCATGGCCTGCACAAACCATCTCAATTCTCATGGCAGCCCATGTCATCTGATGGAGTTTTTTCAACTACATGTATGTGTATATACTGTATATATATATATATATATATATACGCACACACACACTGTACATATATTTAAATCTGCAACCATGTTCTAGTTAAGTTTCATTTAATATGTGGTCTCTGACTGTACTGAAGCTTCAATCCCTTCTATATAAACAAATGTAAATATCTCCCTAAGCAAAATAATTAATTTCTTTGTTCTGTCCCCTTAAATGTATTTCCTTCAGCTACTTATTATTATTATTATTATTATTATCATAAAATTATCTCAAACATTTTAGTAACGCTGTGGGATGGCTTTATTAGAACTTCGCTTTCGCCTTTTGCACAGTGCCACATGTCTTGGTACTCCAGCTTGCCGTAGAACAACAATGGCGTCCTCTGCTGATGTTCATGTCCGAATCTGTGGGCAAGAAATCATTAAATATGACCTGGAAATTAAAGCTCTCATTCAGGTAATGATTGGAAAATGTTCGTTTTTATCCATTTTTCTTCTTGTCTTCCTGAAACGCGGGCGTTACTGTTTAAAAGTTGCCATGGAGATGAACAACAGCTGTGCGTTGAGGGGGAAATCAAGCTAACGTTAGCTTCAGGGTACAACGTTAGCAAATGACCCATCTTGTGAAAATTAACCAGTATAAAAATATATTAAATTTTTTATGTATAATGTTGTGTCATTAAACAGGCCAAATAGTTGAACCATTTGGATTAATGTATTTATGATCTTCACTTTTATTACTTTGAAAAAATAGCACTCCATACCTCAAACGTTTGTTAAAGTGACACACCGGCAGAAATCAAGTTTTTAACATGTCTGTTGTGGGAAATGAGGAGGCCAGTTTACGAGCAGAAGAAATTTATTAACACTGTCAACATTCATACACAGAAAAGCAATGAATCAGCCAAACCAGGGTTCTCCTTATAACCTCCACAGATCATCTCACATCTGCATGACATTTCACATCACACTGCATGATATTCAGCTCCACAATACATTTCACTTCAACCCCCAGCTCCCTCTAACTGCCAACTCCCCAGGATGTCCTTGCCTATTATTCTCTTATGTTTAATCACTGCCTCCTGACTGAGACGCTGTCTGCAGATTCCCCCACAATATGCATCTCCACATCACCCCCCCCAGACAGAGTTTCAGTCACTACGTCTTTTGGGCTTCAGTCTCCTCCCATATCTGCTGTAACTGAGGTCTCTGTGCCGGTGGGGGGCTGCTGGACGTGTGTCTGACTGCAGGTGGGCCAAGGCGAGGGGGGGGACTTCGCTCTGCCCATGTAGCTGTCCTGGTGAATCGTTTACCTGGGGAGTACTCCGTGGGGTCTTCCACGCCGGGGGGCCCGGGCCAGCAGCACTTGCTCGTCCGCCACTACAAAGGCGGGCTTAAGTCTGTCTATGCATATTTTCTCCCGACACCCCTCCCCCAAGTCTAGCAAAAAATGCTTGTGACCTGTTTCCAGCACTCTGAACGGGCCATCATAGGGTGGGCGCAATGGTGGGCGGTGGGCATCGTGTCTGACAAACACGAACTCCGCTTTCTTCAAAGTTTTTGGCACAAAAGCGCGTGGAAAACAGTGGTGGGCCGGACCGGGCAGCGTGCCTGTGTCTGCACTACGCTGCAAACGCTGAGACGTGCAGCTGTTCGGCGCGGGATTGTCTGGCAAAAATTCCCCAGGTAGCCGCAGTGGCTGAGAAAAAACCAGCTCAGCCGGGGAAGCCTCCAAATCCTCTTTTGGTGCGGAACGCAACCCCAATAAAACCCACGGCAACTGGTCAACCCAATTTGCATCCGTCAACGAAGCCCTGAGTGCTGCTTTCAGTGACCTGTGAAAACGCTCGCATAACCCATTTGCCTGTGGGTTGTACGCGGTTGTGCAATGAATTGCAACACCCAGGCTGCGGGCCATCGTGGACCAAAGTTTGGAAACAAACTGAGGGCCCCTATCGGACGTGATGTGCGACGGGATTCCAAAACGCGCCACCCATGTTGTCAAAAAAGCGCGCGCCACGTCCATGGACGTGGTTGCCGACAGCGGGACTGCTTCTGGCCAGCGTGTGGTGTGGTCCACCACTGTCAGAAGGTGTGTTCACCCCTGTGATGGCGGGAGGGGGCCCACGAGGTCCACGTGAACATGGTCGAATCTTTTAGCCGGTATCCTAAACGGCTCCAAAGGAGCCTTCATGTGTCTGTGCACTTTGGCTCGTTGGCACGCTACGCAGGCTGCCGCCCACTCTTTCACTTGTTTGCGCAGGCCTGGCCACACGAATTTCGCTTCCACCATTTTGACTGACGCGCGCACTCCTGGGTGCGCCAAAGCGTGAACTGACTCAAACATGCGGCGGTGCCACGCGACCAGGACCACCGAGCGCGAGCGTCCCGTGGAGACGTCGCAGATTGGGGGAGGGCTGTCATCTTGCAGTACCCTGCTCTCCAGCCTTAACCCTGTTGGTCCAGACTGGAGCGCGCACATGTCCATATCACTAATCTGCTCTGTGGCCATGGCTGTATAACCTATCCCTACGCAGACCGGGGCCACTACCGCGCGCGAGAGGCAGTCCGCCACCACATTCAGTTTACCCGACACATGCTGAATATCGGTCGTAAACTCCGAAATCGCGGCCAGCTGTCTCTGCTGCCAGCCCGACCGTGGTTCTGAAACCTTGGCCATCGCAAACGTCAGCGGCTTGTGGTCCACGAATGCGGTGAAGCTGCGCCCTTCCAGCCAGAACTGGAAGTGACATATGGCCAGGTGGAGAGCCAGCAACTCTCTGTCAAACGCGCTGTATTTACGCTCACTGTCGCGCAAAGCCCTGCTGAAAAAGGCGAGCGGCTGCCAAGAACCGGCGACACGTTGCTCTACGACGGCCCCTATGGCCACGTCCGAGGAGTCGGTAGTGAGCGCTATCCAGGCCGCCGGGTCTGGGTGCGCCAACAGTGCGGCGTTTGCCAGGGCTGTTTTAACCTCAGAGAACGCCTGCTCTCGCTCCGGAGTCCATTTGACTCCATCCGCGGATTTCCGTTTGTTGAGTGCGGCGTACAGTGGCTGCATGAGCTGAGCTGCGCTGCGCGGGGGAGGAAACGGTTATAAAAATTGACCATCCCCAAAAATTCCTGCAGCGCCCTGACCGTCTGAGGCCGGGGAAAGTTTGCCACAGCGTGCACTTTGTTGGGCAAGGGTATCGCTCCCTCCGGTGAGACACGGTGCCCCAAAAAATCAATCCCCGTCACGCCGAACTGGCACTTCGCCGGGTTGATTATTAACCCGTGTTCCTCCAACCTCTGGAAAACTGTCCTGAGGTGGGTTACGTGTTTGTCTTCGGACGCACTGGCTACCAGGATATCATCCAGGTAGACGAACACAAACGGGAGATCGCGCAGCACCGCGTCCATCATGCGCTGGAACGTCTGTGCCGCTCCTTTTAATCCGAATGGCATGCGCAGAAACTCGAACAAGCCGAACTGAGTTATTACCGCTGTTTTGGGTATGTCCTCCGCACGCACTGGAATCTGGTGGTAACCGCGGACCAGGTCTATTTTAGAAAAAATGCGTGCTCCGGTGAGGTGAACGGAAAAGTCCTGAAAGTGGGGAATTGGGTAGCGGTCGTGTGCTGTGGCAGGTTGAATAATGCCAGAAAACTGCCATACATTGGAAAAAGAGTACTCATTACAATTTTGAAATCACTAATCCTCTGTTTCCCAGACAGCCTACCTATTAGTTGTTGCATATCTGGGGTTGTACTTCTCCGTGCCCTGGTGTGAATTTCAGTTTGATCAGGATGATAATAATGGGAGTATGATGTCTTCATTTTATGTGTGAGATTTGAACTTATGCTAATGTGTGGGATCAAAATAGCCCTGTAGCATCTGCCACACCACCCTGGAGGAAGTAATGAGTAAACATTAGACCCTAAACATCCATACCCATCATCATGTGGCCAAAAAACAGTAGGATTATTGCTACAGTTAAAAGTATAATTTTTGCTCTTTAAGGTAAAATTTCCAGTAGCAATATAGGGAAAGTGAAATGCATTTCTACAAACAGAATCATGGTATCTTACTCCACAGGTTGCCGTCTTCACATCATTACACCTTGGTGAAAAACCTAGACTGAAATTATTTTCATTACAAGCTTTATTAAAACAGATTGGTGAAGTAAACAGTGTAGGATTTACCTTCATCAAAGACTTTTTAACAGCAAACAAAGACTTCCCAATTCCAGTAGTGTTGAATAGTCTTAACTTAGACCCAGTGTAATCAGTAACAGTGACATTCAATTTATTAAAATACCCTTCAGACAAATTTCTTACCAACCAATGTCTAACACCATTACTTGAATTTAGCAGATTGAGACGTGAGGTCATCGCTATTGTCACTCCAGCTGTCTCCTCTTCGCTCAGCGGCACATCATGGGGATTGCAGTCTTGTGTGAATGGGGTAGCAATGAACACACATAGCAGGAAGTGTTGATTCCCAGTCCTCTCACCGAAACCACCATTGTTTGGTACCACAGGTTGTGCGTATAGTCCACGTATTGTCCATTGTCCATGTCTTGCGGTCCATGTTTTGCGGGCTCCTCGTCCTGGAATCAGAAATGGTCCCCCACCCCACAGTCATGAAAAGTATGGAACACAGAGTCATCAGTACCTTTGGTGCCATGCCTCCACCTGAGAGAGTACCCATCTGGGCCCCTGTCTTCCCCAGGTTTGAGACGGCTCTGTCCTTAGAAGGACAAAGCCCCCTTTGTAACTGGACTTACTCAGGGAAACAAGTTAGTTCACTTACAGGCACCCGCAGTCTCTTAACGTGTGAAAGGTGAATCCAAGATGGTCGTTCAGCAATACGTATGGCAGTGGGGGTGGGAGTGTCCAGTGTTGTTGTTGGTGGTTCTTTATAAAGTTATCCGCTTTCTTTCTGTGGAGTAGAGAGAGCTCTTGACAGAATCAATGTGCTCTGAGATGTATTTGTTAGACGTGATTAGTGGTGAGAGGTCAGGCAATACATAAGGATGGTATAGGGTTAATCATTAGTTTGATTGTACCATTTTTCTTTTCACAAAACCTGTACTTTGTGGGTGGTAGGCACTATGAAATTTGATCTTACTTCTTACAGCTTGGATTAAGTCTTGAACTGTTTGTGCCGTAAAATGAGTTCCATTATCTGCATAAATCAGTTCTGGAACCCCAACGGCAGGAAAAACGTGATTCATGTGCTGCATTTGCTGAGGATGTGGGGTGAATTTCTGTCCACCTTGTGAGGGTGTCAATCAACACCAAGCAATATCGTAGCTTCTCATTCCTCCTTGAGCATTATTTTATAAACAAAAGATGCACTTTTGGCATGTTTTTGTTACTTCTTTCAAAATATTAGGACAGTTTTCCCAACATCCTCATCAGTCGCCACAACCCCTCAGCCTTAGGGACCATGTGTAGCGGGGATGCCCATGGGCTGTTCGATCGCCTGATGATGCCAACCTTTCCAGGTTGGCAAACTTCTCGGGTGGTTTAGCTGTGTCCAAGCGCTGAGGTCGTGCGAACACAGGCGGCCCGGTGGTGGTGATAAAGTGCTCCACCCCGCGTTTAGCGATGGCCGCTGAAAACGTCGGGACCGTGAGTGCTGGGAACTGAGTGAGCAGTGTGTGGAACGTACCGCCTGGAGCTGTGACGTTGGCTTGTGTTACTGGCCTGGCCCCGAGAGCAAAGGTCTTAATGTCCGATCCGTTTACTGCTACCAGCCCTGGGCCGCTAGGTCCTGCCAGCCGGTCGGCGTAGGTCGGCAGGATGATGCTCTTCTGAGCTCCGGTGTCTACAAGGAAATGCCTCCCTGAGCGTGAGTCCGTCACGTAGAGCAGCTTGTTCTCTTCGCCGGCGGTCGCAGCTGCTACCGACTGCCGGCTCTGGCATTTCCCAAGCGCTTGAATTGGCACGGTGGCGCACATCTGCGTGCGTTCTCTCTGAAGTGGCGGTGGTAGAAGCAGAGCGTGTCTCTCTGGCGCTCCTTGGCCCCCGCTGCCGCTACCGTTGGTGGCTCCTCGCCTCCTCTGGTCGTCCAGCTGGGCTCCGACACCGCCGCGTTCACCGTGAGCAGAGCTGGTGGTGAGGATGATCCGGTCTGCCTCCTGGGCTAGCGCACAGTAGTCACGCGTGGCCAGCAACGGCGAATTGGCCAGGACTGCTCTCGCCTCTGTTGGAAGGTTCCGGAGGAAAATGTGGGCAAACAGAAAATGCCCGTCGTCCGTGCCCATTAACGCCAACATCTTCAACATCAGATTGACGGCCGAACCATCTCCTAACTCGGAACGCCTCAGGAGCCTCTCTGCTCTCTCACAGTCCGAGAGCGTGTAGTGCCGAATCAGCGCAGCTTTGAGCGCCTCGTATCTGCTGTGGGCTGGGGGCTGGTCGAGCAGGCTCGCTGCCTGCTGAGCTGTGCGAGCGTCCAGCGCTGCAACCACATGGAAAAACTTGGTGTCGTCTGCTGTTATTCCCTGGAGGGCGAACTGGGCCTCGGTGTGGTGGAACCAAGAGTGCGGGTTGTGCTGCCAAAAGTCCGGTAGCTTGACTGCAACAGCGCACGCGTTGCTGGGGGTTCCCGTCCGGGCCGTCTGTGGGATGCTTGCCGCGTTGCTGGAGCTTCCCGTCCGGGCCGACTCCGGGGTTCTTGCCTCGTGTTCCATAATACGTCCAGGGTCACCAGTGTGGAGAGTGTGGGAAATGAGGAAGCCAGTTTACGAGCAGACGAAATTTATTAACACTGTCAACATTCATACACAGAAATGCAATGAATCAGGCAAACCAGGTTTCTCCTTATAAGCTCCACAGATCATCTCACATCTGCTTGACATTTCACATCACACTGCATGATATCCAGCTCCACAATACATTTCACTTCAACCCCCAGCTCCCTCTTCCTGCCAACTCCCCAGGATGTCCTTGCCTATTATTCTCTTATGTTTAATCACTGCCTCCTGACTGAGACGCTGTCTGCAGATTCCCCCACAATATGCATCTCCACACTGTAACATATTTTTTGTGACGTACTGTACAAGACATATCAAGCTTAAAATCTCACCACAGTCAGAAGTCTGTTGCTGTGTTCGAAATGCTCACTCCTCCCATATAGTGTACTATATATATACTGTATATAGTGTACTATTTAGTGAATCTTGTAGTACTGTTCGAAATCTTAACTGAAAATTTCATTCACTATATAGTACACAAAATATCCCACAATGCATTTTGAAAAGTAGTGTACAACGGATGGTCACTACATTAGCCAATATATCCCATAATGCAATGCGCAGCCAACGGAGCAGTGAGAGGAGAGCTTCATATCACAACATAAACTACCTTAAGGTATTTATATTTAGTTCAGCAAAAACGATTTGATTTAATACATATTTACTAGAAATTACATACAGGTATTCATTTTTTTTTTTTTTACCACCGTTAGGCTATTAGGTTTTACTGTCTCACGTGATGACGTCATTAACCGTGCTACGAAAACAAGCCAGTAGTGTCCGAAAGCTGTTAATTTTATTGTTGTATTTGTAGAGAAAGGATGCAGGCGAGGCAACAAGCTGGATGACACAGAACTTTATTCTACTGAGCTACTGGGCTGCCTGGGTCTCTGTACATTCCTCTTTTATATCTTTATTTCCATACGTAGAGACCCAGAGCTTCCAACCATCATACATTGTTGTGTGAACAAAGAGAAATGTGGCACATTAATATAATATACGCAGGCTCTGCTCAAACACACTTCTCCTCTCCAGCATTTACTCCTCTCACAGGGGGCGCATAGTCTTTGCCGTCCCCTTTGATACCCCCCCCCCCCAGTGACACTTCCTCCTTCAGTCCATTATTCTCCCCTTCTCCCTGCCTTCTGTGTGTGAGAAAATCCACAAACTGTGCCCCCACATATTGAGTTTAATATATAGTCCACTATATCTAAATTCACTATATGGGTTTTTCTGCTGTGAATTTCCAGTTTGGATTTTGGACAGACTGTTAGTAGCTATGTACTGTAAGCATTCCTGCTGATGCTGCGTGTCCACTGGTTCCATCGTTTTTCTGCTTCCCAATCAGAATCAGATTTATTGCCATTGTTCATGTAGTACACAAACTAGGAATTTGTCTCGGTGCAATGCTGCAACATTAAACATGATAAAATAAAAGAAATAAACTATACATGCAATAAAGTATAGAATAAGAGTGAGTAATACTAGTCAGCAGTTTAAATATATTAACGAGCAGCAGATAATGTGGAAAACCATATAGTGCAGTCGGTAATGCAGGAAGAAAACAGTGATGATTGACATGAGTCTGGTTGAGCTGCTGTACATAGTGCACAAGAGTCAATAAGTCACTTAGTGTTCAGCAGTCTGATGGCAGAGGGGAAGAAGCTGTTCATGTGACGGGAGGTTTTAGTCTGGATGGACCGAAGTCTTCTACCTGAGGGGAGAGGGGCAAACAGTACGTGACCAGGGTGTGAGGGATCGGCTATGATCCGGCCAGCACGCCTCCGGGTCCTGGAGATGTACAGATCCTGGAGAGATGGGAGCTTGCAGCCGATCACCTTCTCAGCAGTGCGCACGACGCGCTGCAGCCTTAGTCTGTCCCTGGCAGTGGCTCCTGCGTACCACACGGTTATGGAGGTGGTGAGGATGGACTCGATGATGGCTGTGTAGAACTGCACTAACATCTTGGTGGGTAGCTTGAGCTTCCTCAGCTGCCGCAGGAAGAACATCCTCTGCTGGGCCTTTTTGATGAGGGAGCTGATGGTCGGCTCCCACTTGAGGTCCCTGGTGATGGTGGTGCCTAGGAAGCGGAAGGAATCAGCAGTGGTGATGGGAGAGCCTGTGAGGGTGAGGGGGGGCAGAGGGGTTGTGACTTTCCTGAAGTCCACAATCATCTCCACTGTCTTCAGAGCGTTCAGCTGCAGGTTGTTGTTGTTGCACCAGGACGCCAGCTGGGCCACCTCACTCCTGTAGGCGGACTCGTCGCCGTTGGAGATGAGCCCGATGAGGGTGGTGTCGTCCGCAGACTTGATCAACTTGACAGACTGGTGGCTGGAGGTGCAGGAGTTGGTGTAAAGGGAGAAGAGTAGGGGGGGAAAGTACACAGCCCTGGGGTGATCCGGTGCTGATGCTAGCAGAGTCTGAGACAGTCTTTCCCAGCCGCACATGCTGCCTCCGGTCCGTCAGGAAGTCGGTGATCCACCTGCAGAGGGAGTCAGGCACGTTGAGCAGGGACAGCTTGTCCTGGAGCAGATCGGGGCGGATGGTGTTGAATGCGGAGCTGAAGTCCACAAACAGGATCCTGGCGTAGGTTCCCGGGGAGTCTAGGTGCTGCAGGATGGAGTGGAGGGCCAGGTTGACTGCGTCGTCTACAGACCTGTTGGCTCGGTAGGCAAACTGCAGCGGGTCCAGGAGGGGGGTGGTGATGGACTTGAGGTGGGGCAGGACCAGGCGCTCAAAGGACTTCATGACTACAGAGGTGAGCGCTACAGGTCTGTAGTCGTTAAGACCAGTGATCCGTGGCTTCTTGGGGACAGGGATGATGGTGGAGGATTTGAGGCAGGACGGCACGTGGCATAGCTTAAGGGAGGTGTTAAAAATGTCTGTGAAGACAGGAGCCAGCTGTTTCGCACAGTGTCTCAGGGTGGAGGGAGACACGCCGTCCGGACCGGGGGCCTTGCGCGGGTTCAGTCTGGAGAACTGTTTGAGCACGTCCTGCTCACTGATGACAAGGGCAGGGGGGGAGGAGGGGGGGCGCCTTTGATGAAGTAGGGACCGTGGAGGCTGTGGAGCTGGAGGGAGGGGGGGAGTTGGACACAGATGACGGGGTGTCAAAACGGGCATAGTGTTGGGACAATCTTTGACAAAGGGCTTTGTCATCCTGACCTTTAGGAGCCTGAGGCCGATAATTGGTGATTTGCCTCAGTCCTCTCCACACAGAAGCCGAGTCATTAGCAGTGAACTGCTGCTGGAGTCTCTCAGAATACACAGATTTAGCTCTCCTCAGCTCTCTGTTAAACCGATATTTAACCTCCCTGTAGCAGCCCCTGTCTCCACTTTTCAGCGCTGCTTCCTTCTCCTTCCTGATCTGTCTGAGCTTAGCAGTGAACCAGGGCTTATCATTAGAGTACCTCACCCTGGTGCGCGATGGAAGAATGCTCTCCTCACAAAAGTGGTTATAAGAGTTCACAGTGTCCGTGTATTCATCCAGATCATGCGTGACTCCTTTAAACATGCCCCAATCAGTTATTTCCATGCACGTTTCCAGCTTCTCCTCAGCTTCACTAGTCCATTTCTTCGTAGTGCTCACAACAGGTTTAGTGAGCTTCAATCTCTGTCTGTATGTGGGAATGAGGTGGACCATCACGTGATCCGATAGTCCGAGCGCAGCGCGGGGAACAGCGCGATATGCGTCTTTCACTGTGGTGTAACAGTGATCCAGCGTGTTTTTTCCTCTGGTGGGGCATTTAATAAACTGTTTGTAGCGGGGGAGATCGTGGCTCAGATTGCTCTGGTTAAAGTCGCCAACCACAATAACCAGAGAGTCTGGAAAAATCCGCTCCGTGTGTTGGATGTGATCCGCGAGCACGCACTGAGCTTCGCGCGTGTCCGCGTCAGGAGGGACGTACACAGCGACGAGGATGAATGAGGCGAACTCCCGCGGGGAATAAAATGGCTTGCAGTTAATAAAAAGAAATTCCAGGGCGGGAGAACAGTGTTTGGAAATTACCGTTACATCAGAGCACCAGCTGCTGTTGATGTAGAAGCAGACTCCTCCTCCTGAGGATTTACCGGAGAGCTCTGTGTCACGATCAGCACGAAACAGCTGAAATCCCTCGAGGCGCAGCGCGCTGTCCGGTGTATTTTCCCTGAGCCAGGTCTCAGTAAAACAGAGGGCAGCCAAGGAAGAGAGGTCCTTAAAACGCATCAGCAGTCTCAGTTCCTCTACCATTTATTGTGTATTGGAAACGCAACGGAAAGCATTTGGGTTTGGACTGGTGAAAACCGGACTGCGGTGTCTCGAGTCGCCCTGGGTTCCTCTACAGCTTATTTGCATAAACGTTTCCATCGGTCATGATTTTTTCCATACAGTCATGCACCGGAGGCAGTGCTCTTGTCCTGAACTTTTAAACCAGCAATTTTTGATGTTGAATAGCAACAGATTCATTAACCTCTTGCACTCCGTTGTACCGCGGGCAGGCAAGTCTCTGCGTCCCAGAACGCACGAGAGCGCTTTCGTGCGCCCTCGTGCGCCCTATAGCACACGAGGGCGCTGCCTCCAAGCGCGCACTGAAAAAAAAAAAAAGTTCTTCCGCTACAGACACAGCCGCGAACAGATTAGTTCATCTGATTGACCTCTCATTCGACTAATAAGAGCCTTGAATTGGGTTTCTGAAACCTTGAAGAACCAATGACTGAAAACCTAGCAAGAAGGACCCGCCTACCAAAGCTGTGAATGCAGCGGGCCAATTGAAGCAGAGAAGTTCGCGAGCTGTTTTTTGTAAGGCTGGGTGAAGACAGACTGCTGCAGCAGATAAAAAAAGGACCCGCAGGAAGAACCGTCACAGACCCAGCAGCACGGAGACCACCCACAAGTGCTACCTGTGTGACAGGCACAGCCATTCGCGCATCGGCCTCTTCAGTCACAGGCGGTGCTTTTTTTTTTTTTTTTTATTCGAGCAGAATAGATGTTTAGGATTCTCTTCCATGGTCATCATAGACCGACGGAGGCCGACGACGAAGGTCGTAAATCATTCGCCAAAACCGCAATCATGGAATTATGTTTTGACTGGGTCGCGAGACCAGAACCACGAGCGGACCAGCGTTGCGTTCGCCTGACAATGAGGAAGAGAAGTTCGCCAGGACACTGCTGCTGTGAAGAGGTAAGGTGTTATAAGCTAAATTATTCTTTATCCCTGAAAATTGTAATAAAAAATGACTTTTGACCGATCGGTAAATTACAACTGTGCGGCGCATGAAGTCCGAAGTTCATGCACTGCGGTACACGGGTTGTGCGCCGCGTCCAGACCGTGAACGCCCCCCCCCGCTACTCTTCTGTAGCGAGGGGGGGGGGGGGGCGCGGTGACTGCGCCGCTGTCGCCACATGACTATTCCATCATGTGAGATGAGATGAGATGAGATTCAACTTTATTGTCATTACACATGTATAATACAAGGTAACGAAACGTGACTTGGCATTTGGGCACGCTCTAGAGCGCATCCAAGGCTGGGGCAGCCACTAGGCGCCAGTCAAATCAGCGATGGCTGATGTCCGTCCTCTGTAGCGAGGGGGTGACAGGGCTGTGGCTGTGGGGGTGACACTCAGGGCTGTGTGTGTGTGCCCCCCCCACACACACACAGCCCTGAGTGTCACCTTTCATTAGAGCCCAAGATGAAGCTTCTATATTGAATCATTCAAAAGTTACAGACGTTTTTCCAAACTGTGCCATTTGGCACAATTTGGCACAGTTCCAAAACGCCTGGGAACTACCTGAGGAAAAAGCTGTGTAATATATTCATTTTTTGTGGTATTGTTACAAAATTTTGACCTCAGCTGGATAACACTTGGTTCTACATTTCTGTTGCATTTTCCAGCCCGGATCTGAAGCTGTGTGTTATTTGCAAGCATTTGTATCCCAAAAAACACCCAGGCCAAATTTATTTTCTTCAAGTTCAGTATGTTTAGATGACTGTAACTCAGTGGCCGGAGGACTTAGAGAGATTATGACTGTTTTGCCAAAAAATTCAAAGTGTTTTCTTTTAAATGAGACCAACCCCATGAAGATGCTGCAAAGGGTTGAAGAACAGCTTTCGATTTACTTTGGGCACGTTATTTTTTGGCGTTTTTAGGGAAATTGACCGGAGTGCAAGGGGTTAATTGAACCTACTATTTCTCACATGAAGTGATGTTAGAAACACTTTTCGCTGGTTTGTTTTAAATATATGGAGACCAACGACGCCATATTGTCCGGTAGCAGCCAGGAGCTGAAGACCGCCCACGGACAGATCCGTCGACCAATCCAGTGAACCAGGCAGCTGGCAGGGAAGACGAGAGAGGAGGGGGGAGGGGGAGAAGAGAAGCAGATCTGTACACCTGTTGTTGTGAAGACATGAAGGAGAAATTAATAACCGCTGTTTCAGGCAACCCGATACTATATGACCAGTCCTTGCCGTCACATAGAAACAACTTACAAAGAAACAAGACATGGAGAGCAGTGGAACATGAGCTCATCCAGCTGAAGCTCATGAACCAGGTGGTCAGATTCACCATGGATTGTGTGGGTATGTAGGATTGGATGAACCCAAAATCGGTGACGACGATGAAGTCGCCTTTTGTAGCGCAAATACACCAGCACTATTAATTCATGGTTAATAATGACTATTCCAGTATTTCCTCCCGCATTGCTCTGACTCCACCTATCCGAGAACTCTTATCAGCCCCATGCCCACGCCCCCTGCCCACACTTCACCAGTTCCGGTGACCGATTCCTTCTGGAGAAATCTGGACCAGTGGGCATGTACCTTTAGTCTTGTTGGTTTTAACATTAACCAATCAGACGGCTACTCTTGGCTACTTCGAGGGAAGAGGGAGGAGCCGAAGAGCAGCAGGATTGAGGCAGAGTGCGTTGGGGTAGCAGAAGAGAGAGAGGTGGTGGGGGGACACACACACAGCCACATTCAAATCGAGCTGCTCTCACCTCACTTTGCTTACAGATGGGCGCCACACTGTGGGCTGAGACCAGCCACATTCAACCCCCCCTCGCTCAGTCTCTGGTGGGTGGGGGAATGGTTGTTAGTCAAAAGTAAACACACATTTGGCAACTACACATTTATCTTTTGTCTGGACTGTTTTCAGAAAAATGTTTTGCGCTTTACTTTTGAAGATAAAGGCAAAACTTTAATGTCTGGAAGCATCGTGAACAGACTAGCAGCCAGGAGTTGCGGCGACCAATCACGTGCAAATCCTGCAGACCGCTAATTAGAATAGTCATAGATCCACGCATACTTAAGTAGGTGAAAGATTTAAAAGCTCTTTCCAAGCAATTCTAAGGCAGTGAAAGGTTTTTTTTTTGTGGGTAAAAAAGCCACAATATACTATTTTGGGCAATACATAATAATAATTCTTTTTTTTTTTTGTATTGCGCTTTCCAAGGCACCCAAAGATGCTTTACATTAAAAAATGCTTTACATACAATGTAAAAAAAGAAAAAGTTAAAATTGAAGATTAAAAGCAAAAAACATATTTGTTTTTGAGGTGGTTTTAGAGTTGCCCGGAGTGCGTCTTTAACAGACACATCCCATGGTTATTGGTCGGTTATGTCAAGGATTTTGTAAGTAGCTGAAAAATGAGCTGCTTTTAATCTCCTTGTTTAATCATTGTTTTATCTGCCTCAGTCAAGGGCTTTAAAAAGTAATTGAGTAACACACTTATCCCATGGTTGATTTCCAACAGTTTGGAAAAAAAAGTAGCATATTTACAGTTTAAAAGATTTGATGAGCATGATGATGAGGTTGTAATGACAGGAATTAATTTGTACCTCCCCCTTTTTCCTCAGCAGTTAGCGGCCGCATGGATGCAGGGTATGTTTGAAAATCTGTCTTTTGTTTGTGGTTTAAGACATTGTTAGGTTTATAAACTGTCCATTCCGCTCTTATTTAAAGGTGCAGTGTGTAATATTCAGACCAGTCGAGCAGATTTCAAAATGTATCGTATGTAGGTTTGTTATTTTTTAACAAGGGGGATGGTCCAACATTTCCATCTAGAACTGTTAGTGTGTGAGGAAAATCATACAAGTTGTGCACATGAGTCATGAAACTACATTTTTTTGTGAAAAAAGCTGCTGGAATAAATGCAGAGCCATTTCTGGCACTAAATCAGAGTACGCAAATGCTATGGACCCCCTCAGCCACTAGGGGGCCCCCAAGATACAAGTTCACTCTCAATATGTTTTAGGGAGAATTAATATTATCCTCAACTTTTTTCCTATTATTTCTTATTAAATTTGCATATTGTTTCTTATAAATTTGCTTCTTTTTCCCTTGTAAATGTGCAACATGTTTCCCGTATATTTTTAATTTCTTTCCCGGCGGCAGTGGCTCAGGAGGTAGAGCAGGTCGTCCAATAACCACATGGTTGACGGTTCGAACCCCATTCTCCCCAGATATCCTGCCGTTGTGTCCCTGGGCAAGACACTTCACCCCCAATTGCTCCTGGTGGGTCTGGAAGCACCATGTTGGGCAGCATGCCGCCATCAGTGTGTGAATGTGTGTGTGAAAGGGTGGATAGCAGGATTTGTAAAGCGCTTTGGTCGTCAAAAGATGAGAATAAAAGCGCTATATAAGTGAATGCCATTTTCCCCATAAATTTGCATCTTTTTTCTAAATTTGAAAATATTTTCTCTTAAGTTTTCAACCTTTTTCCTCATAAATTAGCAAAATTTTGGGTAAATGTTCAAGGTTTTTTTTCCTCATAAATCTGTGACCTTTTTTGTGACCTTTTTTTTTTCTTGGAAGCTTGTGACTTTTTTCTTGTAAATGTGCCATATTTGTACATTTGGAATGTTCACCTGGATGCTGGTTATAACGATTTTTATTCTGTGTAGTAGTTTAATTTTGACCCAAGTTTTGAAAGACGCACTGTGGCAACTCTAAAGCCACCTCAAAAACCAATGTGTATTGCCAAAAATAGTACATATTTTGGCTTTTTATACACAAAAAACCTTTCATTGCCTTAGAATGGCTTGAAAAGAACTTTTACGTCTTCCACCGACTTAAGTACAGTGGGGCAAAAAAGTATTTAGTCAGCCACCAATTGTACAAGTTCTCCCACTTAAAAGATGAGAGAGGTCTTCAATTTTCATCAAAGGTATACCTCAACTATGAGAGACAAAATGAGAAAAAAAAAAAAATCCAGAAAATCACATTGAAGGATTTTTAATGAATTAATTGGTAAATTCCTCGGTAAAATAAGTATTTGGTCACCTACAAACAAGCAAAATTTCTGGCTCTCACAGACCTGTAACTTCTTCTTTAAGAGGCTCCTCTGTCCTCCACTCATTACCTGTATTAATGGCACCTGTTTGAACTCGTTATCAGTATAAAAGACACCTGTCCACAACCTCAGTCAGACTCCAAACTCCACTATGGCCAAGACCAAAGAGCTGTCAAAGGACACCAGAAACAAAATTGTAGACCTGCACCAGGCTGGGAAGACTGAATCTGCAATAGGTAAGCAGCTTGGTGTGAAGAAATCAACTGTGGGAGCAATTATTAGAAAATGGAAGACATACAAGACCACTAATAATCTCCCTCGATCTGGGGCTCCACGCAAGATCTCACCCCGTGGGGTCAAAATTATCACGAGAACGGTGAGCAAAAATTCCAGAACCGCATGGGGGGACCTAGTGAATGACCGGCAGAGAGCTGGGACCAAAGTAACAAAGGCTACCATCAGTAACACACTACGCCGCCAGGGACTCAAATTCTGCAGTGCCAGACGTGTCCCCCTGCTTAAGCCAGTACATGTCCAGGCCCATCTGAAGTTTGCTAGAGAGCATTTGGATGATCCAGAAGAGAATTGGGAGAATGTCATACGGTCAGATGAAACCAAAATAGAACTTTTTGGTTAAAAACTCAACTTGTCGTGTTTGGAGGAGAAAGAATGCTGAGTTGCATCCAAAGAACACCATACCTACTGTGAAGGATGGGGGTGGAAACATCATGCTTTGGGGCTGTTTTTCTGCAAAGGGACCAGGACGACTGATCCGTGTAAAGGAAAGAATGAATGGGGCCATGTATCGTGAGATTTTGAGTGAAAACCTCCTTCCATCAGCAAGGGCATTGAAGATGAAACGTGGCTGGATCTTTCAGCATGACAATGATCCCAAACACACCGCCCGGGCAACGAAGGAGTGGCTTCGTAAGAAGCATTTCAAGGTCCTGGAGTGGCCTAGCCAGTCTCCAGATCTCAACCCCATAGAAAATGTTTGGAGGGAGTTGAAAGTCCTTGTTGCCCAGTGACAGCTCCAAAACATCACTGCTCTAGAGGAGATCTGCATGGAGGAATGGGTTGTGTGAAAACCTTGTGAAGACTTACAGAAAACGTTTGACCTCTGTCATTGCCAACAAAGGGTATATAACAAAGTATTGAGATGAACTTTTGTTATTGACCAAATACTTATTTTACCGGGGAATTTACCAATTAATTCATTAAAAATCCTTCAATGTGATTTTCTGGATTTTTTTTTTTCTCATTTTGTCTCTCATAGTTGAGGTATACCTATGATGAAAATTGGAGACCTCTCTTATCTTTTAAGTGGGAGATCTTGCACAATTGGTGGCTGACTAAATACTTTTTTGCCCCACTGTATGTGCGGACCTATGAATATTCTAATTAGCTCCACCCATACTCCTGTCCACCAGTAGCTGGAAGAAGACGAGAACTCCGAGAAGGCGATCCAACTTGAGGAAGTCAAGGCATAACAAGGTTTCCATCGGTGAACCTAGAGAAGGATCATTCTTGGTGGGGCAGAGAGTCGCTGCCCGGCCCCACGTGGAGGCTGGAGTGCTCCCTGCTGGTCTATGGTTACCCACTCACCATCAGTCACCTCGCTGGGGGCCGGCGAGCAGTTCGCTTTGCTCTGGTGCACCTGCCAGTCAGCTTGCCTCCTTCGGAGCACTTTCTCCAGCCTCCAAGGCTCTCCCCGGTCCTCCTTCCTTCGAGTTGGGGAGAGCGCTCCAAACAAGGCGAGTCAGCTGGTGGATGCACTGGATTGAGGCGAGCAGCTCGCCTCGCTTCGAGCTGGTCTGAGGCTGACTACTTGCCGGCCTTCAGCAAGGCGATCCACGGTGAGTGCGTAATCAGAGACCGCTCCTTTGGGGGAAGAGGGAGGAGCCGAGGAGCACTCAGCTCCTTCGGAGCGCTCTCTCTGGCTCTCCGCAGCCTTCTTTTGAACCTCCTAGTCAAAAGGATGCTTGGCCTCGTAGATGCAAAAAAATGAAGCATATATACAGCCATATGTATGAAGGGCTTGTCCCAAGCATCGACGCACCTGAGCTGAAAGGAGCATAAACCCACCTTCAGGGTGACTGAAATGTAAAGAAAAAATAATATAAATCACGCTTGGTAAACAAACATCTTGTAACAGTGTTAGCTACATGACAGCTAGGCTGGGTATCAAGGACAGTGCTGGCCTGGGTTTACCAGTTTTTGACATCCTGTGCCAAATCGGGAAGGGTCAAAATGGCTAATCAGACACAGGAATGTTATAAAGGCTTTGTGTTTTTTATGAGAAACAAGCGTTTTGATGTTTTTTTCGACAATCGCATGACCATTAGACACATTTCAGAAGATTAAATCCTACAAAAACACATTTTTTCAGTCAGTGACCTCTTTAAAAGCACTTTTCCACCTGCAAGTTTTCACTTCTATTGCTGAGGTTTCAAAGACACCCAGAGATTTCAGTTCAGGGCTGTTTGATACTTAAATTGTGAATGTTTGTATGTGTTATGTGTAGGACATCAGGGATTGTCCTGGACCCGAGTCTACCTTCATGGAGCTCAACTCTCACATCAAAGAGAAGTTCACTAACCTGAGGCTCAGAATACAGGTCAAGCCTCAACCGCATGCACCAGTACTGTGTTATATCTGATACAATTGTTCAAATAATGTGTCAAGGGATGTCATATCGTTGCTGCTGCTGTTGTTGTCAGGATCTGGAGCAGATGGCCAAAGAGCAGGACAGAGAGTCAGACAGGTTGGCCATCCAGGCTGAGATGGCGAGCCAGAGACGACAGTTGTTGAGGTATTTAAATACATTAATTATTGACTTTATTACCAACATTATATCCAATAAATGTTATCGAGTAACTGCTTGTTGTTGGTGTTTCTTGTGATTGTAAGGATAACAGTCATCAGTCACCAATTAATTTAATGTAATTGAATTCTATAATTTTAAAATAATGATTTGTAATGTTCTTCTAATTAAATTCTAAATTTAAATAATCATGAGTTTGAAAAGCAACTTTTCATACCAAAAGTTTTGATTTTAAGAAAAAGTATTATTTCTTAAAGTGAGGCTGATAAAAGCATAAAAGAACAAAACTAATGCTAATACAGCTAACCAGCTTCTTCTTCTTTTGGCTGCTCCCTTTAGGGGTTGCCACAGCAGATCATCTGCCTCCATCTCACCCTATCCTTTGCATCTTCCTCTGTAGCACCAAACCCTCTCCATGTCCTCCTTCACTACATCCATGAATCTTCTCTGTGGTCTTCCTCTTTTCCTCCTGCCTGGCAGCTCCATCTTCAGCATCCTTTGGCCAATATATCCACTATTCCTCCTCTGCACATAGCCAAACCATCTCAGCTTTGCGTCTTACTTTGTCTCCAAACCGCTCAACCTGAACTGTACCGCTGATACACTCATTTTTAATCCTGTCCCTTCGAGTCACTCCCAATGAGAATTTTAGCATCTTCAACTCTACCACCTCCAGCTCCGCCTCCTGGCTTTTTGTCAGCGCCACTGTCTCCAAACCATACATCATAGCAGGTCTCACTACCATCTTGTTAATCTTCCCTTTCACTCCTGCTGCTATCCTTCTGTCACAAATCACCCCTGACACTCGTCGCCACCCACTCCACCCTGCCTGCACTCTTCTTCACCTCTCTTGTGCATTTTCCATTGCTTTGGATGGTTAACCCAGGTATTACTGCTGGCACTGCGCCAGCACAGCAACTCACCCTTGGCCATGGGATCCCTGGTTTGACCCTGGTTCGTCCCAGACCCTGACCAACAGTGATCTGTGTGGAGGTTGCATGTTCTCCCCTTATCTGCGTGGGTTTACTCCGGGATTTCTCCGGTTTCATGCCAAAAACATGCAGGTTAGGTTAACTGGAGACTCTAAAGTGGCCCTAGGTGTGAATGTGTGTGTGAATGGTTAAGGGATAGCACCGTACCGTGGATGCCCTCAATTTCCCCACTGGGGATCAATATACAAAATCAAAAAAAAAAAAATTTAAACTCGTCTACCTTCACTACCTCGACTCCTTCCATCTTCACCTTTACACCTGCCTCCCTCATTCACACTCATGTATCCTGTCTTGCTTCTACTGACTTTCATTCCTCTTCTCTCCAGAACATACCTCCCCCACTCCAGGTTCTCTTCCACCTGCTCCCTACAGATCACAATGTCATCTGGCAACATCATGGTCCACGGAAAGTCCTGCCTGACCCCGTCTGTCAGCCTATCTATCACCATGGCCAGGGATGGCAATTTTCTACCGATCCGCGGATTTCCGCCGATTTATTTTCAAATTGATCATTTCTGTGAATCATCTAAATCCGTTGAGAAAATTTCAGGGGGGGTAAGGTACCTTATTGTTACCGATTTTAGCGAAAATCAACACGATTACATAAGCGCTCGGCGCTTCCCCAGAAGTCGTCTCCGGCGATAACCCGGATGTGTTGTGTTCAAGCTACTGCTGTATTGCAGTAGCTTGACAGCCCTGCGATTGGATAGTTGCAAACGATTGGACCAATCAAATGGCTCGTTGTATGCTTGTTCAAAAATTCATGGCGGCGTGTTCTCAGGGATGTAATTTTCTGCTAATTCGCCGAATTCCGCTTTATTTTATCTTCCAGGAAGATAAAGTACGTTAAGTACGTTAGCGGCTTGTGGTCCACGAACGCAGTGAAGGTGCGCCCTTTCAGGCAGGACTGGAAGTGGTGTATGGCCAGGTGGAGAGCCATTCACTCTCTGTTACTGGTGGCGTACAACGGCTGTATGAGCTGGGCTGCACGGGGGAGGAAACGGTAATAAAAGTTAACCATCCCCTTTTATGATTCCAAACAGTCTGAAATTGACAGTGCACAGTGGACATTGACTCATAACTTTTGAATATTTCTAAGACTTGGCTACATCAGTGATTGTGCAAAATGAACTGCTCAAGTCTCAATGGAGATTGAAACTGGTGATCTGAAATGAATGCTGAAATTATAAAAAAGTAATGGTATGTTGGAATTTTATTTCTATTGTGGAACAGATAAAATTAACTGATTTTGATTTGATCAAGTGTTAAAGCATGTGATGGATAATGCTTGTTGGAATATTTTAGGAATGCTATCTTCTTGGAACATAAGTCAATATTATACAGTAATAAGTGGCATTCAGCTGTTTGTTTTATGTCATTTAAGCACAGTTCTGGTACTTAAAAATCATAAAAACCCAGGAGCTTTGGGGGGCTTTGCCCCCCTTGCCCCCCTCCCCACCGGGGCTCTGCCCCGGACCCCGCTGGGGGACTGTGTCCCCCAGACCCCCTGCTGAATTTTCAGATAATTTCCCCAACCACAAATCACATACCTGGTTCGTGTTGGAATTCTGAGCTTTCGGTATTGTTTTCAGTGGAATTATGAGATTTTTATCGAAGGATCAGGAGTCATCAGTGCTAGAAATAGACAAAAGTGTCAAAAATAAGTTCCGATGGAATTGGCTTGAGAGAAAAGTGACGGTAAAAGTGAAAATTGACTCAAAGTTCGACGAGGTAACAGAAACACTCGGACAATTTCAGAAGAAACCAGAAAAGGAGATGAAGTTCAAAGTTCAGAGACTGACACAGCTTGCTGCCAAAAGGAAGAAAGTTTCACATTAGAAGTGACTTGGTGACCAGTGTAAATAGTGTAATAAACTCTTATAGAACTGTTAAATATGTTGGACTAAAGACAGTGAGACAACATTGAAGAAAAAGTAAGTTAACTTTTCATTAAATTTATTATTTGTTTTTTTTTTTTCCACAATATCTTTATTGAACCTTTTTTTTTTTTTTTTTAACAAACATGATACAAACAATCAAACACTAACACTAAAGTAAGATAAGATAAGATAAGATAAGCCTTTATTAGTCCCACAACGGGGAAATTCCAGGATTGCAACAGCACAGGGATAGCAACACTCAGAGCAACAATCAGAAGGCAAGAAAAAAAACAAGCAAGCAAGAGCAGCTAATAAACATATGTACGTATTACTATAAAATATATATATATACACACACACACAGACACAGTGCAGAGCATTGTAGCTGGATGGAATAAATATATGAATATATGAACACACAGTGCAGAGCATTGTAGCTAGATGGAATAAATATGTAAATATATAAACACCCACAGTACGGAGCATTGCAGCTAGGTGGAATAAATATGCAAGTATATAAACACACACAGTGCGGAGCAATGTAGCTAGATGGAATAATATGTAGATATATAAATATATAAACACCCACAGTACGGAGCATTGTAGCTAGATGGAATAAATATGCAAATATATAAACACACACAGTGCAGAGCATTGTTGCTAGATGGAATGAAACAGCATAACCGTCTACTTAGTTATCCTACATGGTATGATTATGTGCCCATACATATTCTCACCCTCCATAGCGACCGGTATGTTCCTAGTTGTATGCCGGAGAGGACCATTGTGTAAGTCTATTGCATCTTTTGCATTCAAAAAACTATTAGTTTGTTACGTCTTTTTGCTATCTCTGCGAGCAGCCCTGCTTAGGTTGTACAGTCTGACAGCCGTTGGTAGGAAGGACCTACGAAACCTCTCGGTTGTGCACCTGGGATGATGTAGTCTGCTGCTAAATGAGCTCCTCAGTGCATTCAGTATGTCCTGCATAGGGTGGAACTCGGACTCCAGCAGAGATGACAGTTTAGCCACCGTCCTTCTCTCTCCTATCTCCTCCATCGGATCAAGGCGCTGCCCCAGGACAGAGCTAGCTTTCTTAATCAGTTTGTTCAGTCTCTTCCTATCGGCTGCAGTAATGCCACTGCCCCAGCAGACCACTCCAAAAGTGATGGCTGATGCCACCACCGTGTCATAGAATGACTTCAGCAGCGCCCCTTGTACACCAAAAGACCTGAGTCTCCTCAGCAGGAACAGCCTGCGCTGTCCCTTCTTGTAGAGTGCATCAGTATTGTGTGACCAGTCTAGTTTATTGTTCAGATGAATACCCAGGTACTTATAGGATGTCACCATCTCGATGTCTGTTCCCTGTATATTTACTGGTACTGTGAGGGGCTGCCCATGCCTGCGGCAGTCCACCACCAGCTCCTTAGTTTTCCTCGCGTTGATCTGGAGGCAGTTCCGATGGCACCAGTCCACGAAGTCCTGGATAAGCCCTCTGTACTCAGCTTCATCTCCATTGGAGATGAGGCCAACGATCGCAGAGTCATCAGAGAACTTCTGTAGATGGCAGTGTGTTGTGTTGTGTGAGAAGTCCGCAGTATAAAGAGTGAACAGGAAGGGAGCCAGCACCGTTCCCTGGGGGGCCCCCGTGCTACTGATGATCGTGTCGGACACACAGTCCCGGGTTCTCACAAACTGAGGCCGGTTCGTGAGGTAGTCCAGGATCCATGATGACAGGTGCTGGTCCACCCCTGCGCGCAGCAGCTTGTCCTTCAGGATCATCGGTTGGATGGTGTTGAAAGCACTGGAGAAGTCAAAGAACATGATCCTCACCATATTCCCGGGCTTCTCCAGGTGGGACAGAGAACGGTGAAGGAGGAAGATCACCGCATCCTCCACCCCAATGCCATGCTGGTAGGCGAACTGGAGTGGATCCATCGCTGGTTCCACCAGGGGGCGGAGGTGAGCAAGGAGCAGTCTCTCCAGGGTCTTCATCAAGTGGGACGTCAAGGCCACCGGTCTGTAGCTGTTCAGGTCTTTGGGGTGGGAAGTTTTTGGTACAGGTACCACACAAGATGTTTTCCACAGCTGTGGTACCCTCCCCAGTTTCAGGCTCATGTTGAAGATATACGTCACAATCCCACACAGCTGGTCTGCACAGGACTTGAGGAGCTTTGCGCTGATGCCGTCCGGTCCCGGCGCCTTCCTCGCCTTGATTATATAGGCTATATAGGCTAGTACTACAAAAAAAAAAAAATGCACTAAAAACACCAACAACCACCAACAAAATCAAGTCTTCAACAATGCTCCTCTGTTTAGTCTAGACAATCCAATACATAAGTATACATATTATGTTCACCAGTTTGGAATTTACAAGGTCCACACACATCATTCACCTTCTTCTTCAAGAGTTATGTTTAAATTTTTTACATAATCAATAAAAGGTCTCCATATATTCTCAAACACAATTTCCTTTGATTTTAGTATATATGTTATTCTTTCTAATGGAAGGTTTGTTAACATCTGTCTTAACCACTGAGTCACATCTGGTCTATGAGTCTTTTTCCATAATAGTGCAATACATTTTTTGGCATTAAGCAAACTGAGGTCTATGAATGTTCTTTCACTTTTATTAAAATTATGCTTTTCTGGGTACAGACCCAACAAAAACAGTTTAGGATTCAATATGATTTGTTTTGAGATTATTTTTTCAATTGTTACCCTCACCTCTTCCCAAAACATTCTTATTAATCTACATTCCCATAAACAATGAAATAGGGTTCCTTTACTTTCCATGCATTTTGTGCATGTATCTGGTATATTTTTGTTATATCTATTTAACTCCTCTGGTGTAACATACATCCGCATTAACCATTTGAAATTTATTATTTGTTATTTATTATTATTATTATTTGATTTGATTTATCTAAGTCTAGTATTTCATTTTTTTTAATCATTTTTTTCAGTCTAAATTACTTCTGTTTTACTGAAAACCTCCCAGCTTCAGGGGGGCTGTGCCCCAGCCCCCCCATAAGTCAATCGACCAAATTAGATTTCAGCTGAAATCAGAATTTCCTGTTGCCATCCTTGCATGGCAAACAAGAAGGGGCTCAGAGCCAATCCCTGATGTAGCCCCACCCCCACCTTGAATCCGTCACTCCTACAATATTCCTCATCGCCGTCTCACTGTCCTCATACATGTCCTGCACCATCCTCACATAATAATAATAATAATAATGGATTCGATTTATATGGTGCTTTACATGTCAAGTGACATCTCAAAGCACTTACAGTGAGTCCATTATTCATTCATTCCAGACAGACAGTGGCTATGTTTACATGGACACAAGTAACCAGATTAAAAGCCTGATCGGAATAAAAATGCTTCATGTAAACATGGCAATCTGAATATTCTAACCCGATCACGCTCATTCGGATCAAAATTTCATTCCAATTGAGAGGGGTGGGATATGCCAATTGTTAATCGGAGTGGTGCGCATGAAAACACTTATTCCGAACATAGGGCAGAAAATATGTTTACTGCGCATGTCTGTACACCAGCCGCACGTCGACGTGACATATTTCTGTCTTAGCAGCTGCTAGCAGAAAACATAGCGGGAGTAAAACAAAACTGGTCTGTATCGTCCTGCTGTCTCCCTCTGTTCATCATATGCAGAAGTATGTACTTGTAGCTTCATTACGGAGACCAGCAGAAGCAAAAGTACAGTCTGAATAACACAGTACAGGTCAATTTCAACACGAAGTGGGGCTTGCTAACACTGGAAGTTGCTTCTTCTTCTACTATTTTCGGAATGTTGAAATGTCGATGTGCGCATGTCAAAATGATTTATTCCGTTCAAGCATGTGACACATGGAAACGCACGTCCTAATCAAATCAGCTTTTTCAGCATCCATGTAAACAGTAAAATTCTGATCTGAATTGTAATCAGATTGAAGAAATTTTGCCCATGTAACTGTGGCCACTGACAGCGGTAAGTTACCTCTGTAGCCACAGCTGCCCTGGGGCATACTGACAGAAACGTGGCTGTCAGTTTGTGCCAAGGCCTCTCCGACCACTGCTGAACATCTATACACATCCATACCCAGTATCATGGACACTTGAGGCAAGGTGGGTAAAGTGTCTTGTCCAGGGACACAATGGCAGGATGACTGGGGAGAGCAGGATTCAAACTGCCAACCTTCTGGATATTGGACGACCCGCTCTACCGCCTGAGCCACTGCCGCCCACAGCACTCTCTACCTGTAAGAAAGCCTGTGTGCCTGTCAGGTGTGAATGTTGGGCTGTTAGAATCGTCCATTAGAACTGAATGTTGGAGGTGCGCTGGGACTGCACACTGCCAACACCAACAGAAAAGGGAGACAGAGAAACTGCTGTGATCAATCGCCAAATCCAGTTTTACTTTAATGATTGTGTTTGTGTGCGTAAATGAACAAGATGTGCCTTACCTTATTGTCCTGTTAGTTCAGAGTGAGCTCTGCTGCTGTGATTATTACCTCCGCCAAGGAGGTTATGTTTTCATCGGCGTTGGTTTGTCTGTCTGTTTGTTTGTTTGTTAGCAAGATAACTCAAAAAGTTATGGACGGATTTTCATGAAATTTTCACACATTGTCAGAAATGGGGTATCCTACAGATGATTACATTTTGGTGGTGATCCGGAAAACCGCCATTATGCGAAATGCGATTTTTCCTGAATAACTACTGAACCACTAATCCTATCCATGTGAATCCAATTGCTACTCATATGTTTTCATGGTCAAGGAATCTGAAGACGTACACACAATAAATGTAGGATTAATATTTATGATGTAAAACACTGTATGGGGGGAACTGTGGCGCTTGGCGGAGGTCTGCGCTCTCCGAGTGCTTTTCTAGTTATATCTGTGTCTGCCTTCGCTTTCACTTTCGCTAGCTAAGTGTCAGTTAAATCTGTAAATTTGGCTTTCTGAAAGCTAGTTGAGATGTTTGATTTGTTATTTATTATTTACAGTTATCACATTTGTTCTGTTTATAATATTTAATATTTATAACACCATCCTCCTCAGATTGTATATCTATTTAAACAGTACATAACATAACAAAAATATTTTTTTGTAAGTTGTCTGTGTTTTTTCAACTGATTTAAGACAATTTTGCACCACTGAATCTGAAAATGACATCCATTTCTCTCGATCAGGTCAGGTTTTTATGCTAAGTTGTAAGCAGTTGTACAGTTGTAATGGAATAGTAGACATTGATAAAGGTAAGTACATGTAAATTGAATGTTATGTCATCATTGTTCAAAATTCTGAGAATTTCAAGAAATAAAGAATTTTGCATCATATAAAGCGAAAATACCCGTACATATAAACAAAAATGTAAAAAAACATGTGGCCATAGTTCAAAAAGTTGACCTGATTGAGCAAAACCAATGTGATTTTTGGATTCAGCACATCAAAATTGTCCTAAATCAGCTAAAAAAACACACAATAAATTTGGTGTTGACCAGTGTAATTAATCTAAAATAGGATAAATATATCTATCTGTATCCATCTGTATATATAGTTTTATATGCTGGTAGATATACTCCTTTCTTCTGTTTATTTCAGGATCACACATACACACCTATATATACATATGACAGACTTCCATGTATATTTATTCTTCAACCTTGAACCCTTATAATCTTCTGTAACCTGCTACTGAAATTAAAGAGCCTCTCAGCAACCGATTCTCTTACCGGAATCAACCCTCCTTAGTTAAATGGTAAATGGCGTTCACTTGTGTAGTGCTTCTTCTCATCTCTAGATGACCAAAGCACTTTACAGATCCTTTACAGATAGTTACTCCAACCCACACCAGCATACATCTGAGGTTCCCTTCCTCACACTACCACTTCATCCAACATACTTCTGTGCCACTTCTGGCTTTCTCACACAGTACCACACTTCTTCTCTTGGCACCCTATCATATGCCTTCTCTAGATTCAAAGATTTAAGATTCAAAGATTTTATTTGTCAATACTACTATATGTGCAGGACATACAGGAGAAATGAAATGGAGTTTCTCTCTGTCTTCAGTGGTGTGCATAATATAAAAAGAAAAAGGAATAAGACTGGGAAAAAAGAGAACAACAACAGCAGTCTATATACAGTAATGTAACCCGAAGTGCAAATGGCGACAAAAGATAGACCCAGACCTCCCATAGTGCAAGTAGAGATAAACGATTAACGATGATAAAACCCAGCAGTCCTATATACAGACAACTAGAGATGCAATACCCATAGTTGCAGTTCACTGTAGTAGTGTAGGTGCAGATAGTAACAGATAGGACTGCACATGATCAGTATTGCAATGACAGACAGGCAGCAGCAGATGTGGCATTTGTGCAAATGGTTGCGGTTAAAGTGCAGAGACATACAGCAGCAAATGTATTACTGTTGGTGTGCCAGTCTTTCTGTGCCAACAGCTGAAGTAGTTATTGTGCGGGTGATTGCCTTACCATCCGGGGAGTTGGAAGTAGACAGAGTTTAGGGTCCTGATGGCCTGATGAATGAAGCTGTTAAGCAGTCTTGTGGAGCGGGCCCAGAGGCTTCGGTACCTTTTCCCTGAGGGCAGGGGGCTGAAGAGGGAGTGTCAGGGGTGGGAGGTGTCGCCTGTGATGTTGATGGCTCTGCGGGTGAGGCGGGAGAGGTAGATGTCTGAGATGAGGGCCAGAGGGGCACCGATGATCCTGCTGGCTGCTTTCACTGTGTGTTGTAGTGTTTTCCGGCAGGAGGCGGTGCAGCTTCCATACCACACTGTGATGCAGCTGGTGATGATGCTCTCAATGGTGTCCCAGTAGAAAGAACACGATGGGGGGTGGGACTCATGCTCTTCTCAGTTTGTGGAGGAAATGGAGGCGAATTTGAGCATTCTTAGCCAGTGATGTGGTGGTGTTGGACCAGGAGAGGTCCTCAGAGATGTGCACCCCCAGGAACTTGGTGCTGCTCACCCTCTCCACAGCAGCACCATTGATGATCAGAGGGGGGTGCTGTGTGTGACCCCTCCTGAAGTCGACCACAATCTCCTTGGTTTTTCCCACGTTCAGGAAGAGATTATTGGCTTTGCACCACTGGACCAGTTGGCTCACCTCATTTCTGTATTTGGCCTCCTCGTTGTTGGTAATGAGGCCCACCACCATTGTGTCGTCCACAAACTTGATGATGTGGTTGGTGTTGTAGGCTGGTATGCAATCATGGGTCAGCAGGGTGAAGCGCAGCGGGATGAGCACGCACCCTTGTGGGGCCCCTGTGCTCAGTGTGGTGGTCTTGGAGGTGTTGCTGCCAACCCGCACATTCTGTGGCCTCCCTGTGAGAAAGTCCAGTACCCAGTTACAAAGAGAGGTTTTGAGTCCCAAGTGTCTGAGTTTTTGTATCAGGTGCTGGGGGATGATTGTGTTGAATGCTGAACTGAAGTCCAAGAACAGCATTTGCACGTAGGAGTTTTTTGAGTCCAGGTGGGTAAGGACTGGATGGAGGGCAGCAACGATGGCATCTTCTGTGGATCTGTTTGACCTGTATGCAAACTGAGATGGGTCGTGGGAGGGAGGCAGGATGGACTTGATGTTTTGCATGACTAGCCGCTCGAAGCACTTCATTATAATGGGGGTCAGTGCTACGGGCCGGTAATCATTATAGCTGGATGGGACGGGCTTCTTTGGTACTTGTATTATGGTGGCAGTTTTGAAACGTGAGGACAGTAGCTTGGGTCAGGGAGAGCCACAAAGACAAAGTGCAACTCCATCTGACCTTCTCTATACTTCTCCATCAACACCCTTAAAGCAAACATTGCATCTGTAGTACTCTTTCTTGGCATGAAACTGTACTGCTGCTCACTAATTGTCACCTTTCCTCTTAACCTTCTTCTTTTCCCATGTCTTCACAGTGTGACTGATCAACTTTATGCCTCTGTAGTTACTACGGGTCTGAGCATCACCTTTGTTCTTGAAAATTGGCACCAAAACACTTTTTCTCCACTCCTGATGCATCCTTTCACTCTCCAAGATTGTGTTAAACAATCTGATTAAAAAGTCCACTGCCATCTCTCCTAAACGTTTCTATACCTCAACAGGTATGTCATCTGGACCAACCGCCTTTCCATTCTTCATCCTCTTCAAAGCTGGCCTCACTTCCATTTTGCTAATCCTTGGGACTTTTTTGTTCATCATCCATCCATCCAGCTTCTACCGCTTTTACGGAGGTCCAGGTCACAGAGGCAGCAGTTCAAGCAGAGAAGCCCAGACTTTCCTCTCCCCAGCTACCTGCTCCAGCTCTTCAGAGAGGATACTAAGGCGTTCCCAGACCAGCTGGAAGATATAGTCTCTTCAGCGAGTCCTGGGTCTGTCTTGAGATCTCCTCCCAGTGGGACGTGCCCAAAACACCTCAAGTGGGAAGCGTCCAGAAGGCATCCTGATCAGATGCCCAAACCACCTCAACTGGCTCCTTTCAATGTGGAGGAGCAGCGGTTCTACTCTGAGCCTCTCCCAGATGACTGAGCTCCTCACCCTATCTCTAAGGGTGAGTCCAGCAATTTTACGGAGAAAGCTCATTTCAGCCTCTTGTATCCGCGGTCTCATTCTTTCGGTCATTACCCAAAGCTCATGACCATAAGTGAGGGTAGGAACGTAGATTGACCGGTAAATCGTCAGCTTTGTCTTAGAGCTCACCTCCCTCTTCACCATGACAGACCGGTACAATGTCCGCATCACTGCAGATGCTGCTCCGATCCGTCTGTCAGTCTCTTGCTCCATTCTTCCCTCACTTCCTTGTTCACTATCTTTCCTTTAATCGTCTTCTTCTGTCTCTCATTTTCTTCATTGATCAGCTCCTCAAAGTACTCCTTTCAACTTCTCAACACACTCTTGTCACTTGTTTGTACATTACCGGAGTGGTGGCCTAGTGGAAGAGCATCCGCCCCACAGCCGGGAGGTCGTGGGTTCAAGCCCTGGCTTGGTCATACCAAAGACCTTATAAAAATGGTACTTCCCACCTTCTAGGTTGGTGCTCAGCATAATAGAATGGGGAAAGGAAAAATTGTAACCCTTTGACAACAGATGGATATTAGCCACTGGCTACAATCTGACAAGTTTGCATTGATTGATATCAATGCTCATTAACCTGCACTGTCCTTAAAAAGAGCAATTTACAATTTACCATTTCTGTCCTTAAACAACCTAACCTGTTGCACATCCTTTCCAGCTTGATCTCTCTGTCTAGCCAATTGATACAAGTCCTTTTTTCCTTCCATAGTCTCCAGCCTCTCATACAAATCACTACAATGCATCCGGAAAGTATTCACAGTGCTTCACTTTTTCCACATTTTGTTATGTTACAGCCTTATTCAAAAAGGGATTATTTTCATTTTTTCCTCAAAATTCTACATACAACACCCCATAATGACAATGTGAAAAAAGTTTTTTTTTAAATTTTTGCAAATTTATTAAAAATAAAAAACTAAGAAATCACATGTACATAAGTATTCACAGCCTTTGCACAATACTTTTATGCACCTTTGGCAGCAATTACAGCCTCAAGTCTTTTTGAATGTCATGCCACAAGCTTGGCACACCAATTTTTGGGCAGTTTGGCCCATTCCTTTTTGCAGCACCTCTCAAGCTCCATCAGGTTGGATGGGAAGCGTCGGTGCACAGCCATTTTCAGGTCTCTCCAGAGATGTTCAATTGGATTCAAGTCTAGGCTCTGGCTGGGCCACTCAAGGATATTCACAGAGTTGTCCTGAAGTCACTCCTTTGATATCTTGGCTGTGTGCTTAGGGTCGCTGTCCTGCAGAAAGATGAACCATCACCCCAGTCTGAGGTCAAGAGCGCTCTGGAGCAGGTTTTCAACCAGGATGTCTCTGTACATTGCTGCATTCATCTTTCCCTCTATCCTGACTAGTCTCACAGTTCCTTCTGCTGAAAAACATCCCCACAGCATGATGCTGCCACCACCATTGACGTGGTTGTGAACAGTGCCTGGTTTCCTCCAAACATGATGCCTGTCATTCACACCAAAGAGTTCAATCTTTGTCTTATCAGACCAGAGAATTTTGCTTCTCATGGTCTGAGAGTCCTTCAGGTGCCTTTTGGCAAACCCCAGGTAGGCTGCCATGTGCCTTTTACTAAGGAGTGGCTTCCATCTGGCCGCTCTACCATACAGGGCTGATTGGTGGATTGCTGCAGAGATGGTTGTCCTTCTGGAAGGTTCTTCTGTCTTCACAGAACAATGCTGGAGCTCTGACAGAGTGATCACTGGGTTCTTGGTCACCTCCCTGACTAAGGCCCTTCTTCCCCGATCACTCAGTTTAGACAGCCGACCAGCTCTAGGAAGAGTCCTGGTGGTTCTGAACTTCTCCCATTTATGGATGGTGGAGGCCACTGTGCTCATTGGGACCTTCAAAGCAGCAGAAATTTTTCTGTAACCTCCCCCAGATTTATGCCTCAAGATAATCCTGTCTCGGAGGTCTACAGACAACTCCTTTGACCTCATGCTTGGTTTGTGCTCTGACATGCACTGTTAACTGTGTGACCTTATATAGACAGGTGTGTGCCTTTGCAAATCATGTTCAATCAACTGAATTTACCACAGGTGGACTCCAATTAAGCTGTAGAAACATCTCAAGGACGATCAGTGGAAACAGGATGCACCTTAACTCAGTTTTGAGCTTCATGGCAGAGGCTATGAATACTTACAGTATGTACATGTGATTTCTTAGTTTTTTATTTTTAATACATTTGAAAAAATCTAAAAAAAACCCTTTTTCACATTGTATTATGTGTAGAATTTTGAGGAAAGAAATTAATTTAATCCCTTTTAGAATAAGGCTGTAACATAACAAAATGTGGATAAAGTGAAGCGCTGTGAATACTTTCCAGATGCACTGTATGTGCCTTTGCCACCTCTCTCTTTGCTGTGTGTCTAGATTCCAAATACTCCTGTCTACTTTCTTCATCTCCCTGACTATCTCACTTTTTCTTTGCCAACCTCTTCCTTTGTATAGTTTCCTGTACCTCCTCATTCCACCACCAAGTCTCCTTTTCTTCCTTTCTCTATCCAGAGGATACACCACATACCTTTCTACCCGTTTCCCTAAATACTTTTGCTGTACTGTCCCAGTCATCTGGCAATTCTTCCCTACCCATACCCTGTATCAGCTCTTTCCTGAACTCTGTGTAAGCTTCTTCCTTTTGCAACTTCTTCTACTTAATTGTTTGGCTCTGCCTTCACTCTCTTCCTCTTCTTGCTTTCCAAAGTCATCCTACAGACTACTATCCAATACTGTCTAGCCACATTCTCCCCTGCCACCACCTTGTAGTCTCCCATCTCTTTCAGATTTCTCCTTCTGCATAAGATGTAGCCCACCTGTGTGCACCTTCCTCCACTTTTGTAAGTCACCCTATGTTCCTCTCTCTTCTTGAAGTATGTGTTCACCACAGCCATTTCCATCCTTTTAGCAAAATCCACAACCACCTGTCTTTCCACATTTCTCTCCTTAAGACCATCCCTACCCAGAACCTCCTCATCACCTTCGTTCCCTTCACCTACATGCCCATTAAATCCACTCCAATCACCACTCTCTCCCCCCTGGGAACGCTCTCTACCACATCATCCAACTTACTTCAGAATTCCTCTTTCTCTTCTACCTGGCATCCAACTTGTGAGGGATATGCACTGACAACTTTCAGTGTCACACCTTCGACTTTTTGCTTCAAACTCATGATTCTGTCTGACTCCTTCTTTACCTCCTGAACACTCTTCACATACTCTTCCTTCAAGATTATTCCTACTCCATTTCTCTTCCTATCTACACCATGGTAGAACAGTTTAAATCCACCTCCAATGCTCCTAGTCTTGCTTCCCTTCCATCTGGTTTCTTGAACACACAGTATATCTATGTCCTTCTGTCCATCATATCAGCCAACTCTCTGCCTTTACCAGTCATAGTCTCTACATTTAATGTCCCTACTCTACACTTTCACCTTTCCTTTTCTCTCTCTCGCGCCTAACATGCCCTCCCCTTCTCCTTCTTCTCGATCTTTGACCAACAGTAGCCCAATTTCCACCAGCACCCTGTCAGTTAACAGCACCGTTGGTGGTCGTTGTTAACCCGGGTCTCGACCCATCCAGTATGGAAGTCTCATTCATCATGATCCGCTTGTTTGATTTGGCAAAGGTTTTACGTTGGATGCCCTTCCTGACACAACCCTCCCCTTTTATCCAGGTTTGGGACCGGCACTGGGAGTACACTGGCTTGTCCACCCCCTGTGGCTGGGGGGTAACCCGCATTAAGGCAGAATAAAAAGACTGAAACTGTGTTTCTCTATGCTTGTTTCTTTCTGTTTTGATTCCAGTAACCAAACTGCATGGAGGAAAGCTAACCTGGCCTGTAAACTCGTGATCGACAACCTGAAGAAGGATGAGCTGCTACATGGTGGGGACAACCAGAGTGTTAAGCAGAGGTCAGGAAAATTCAGCCCAGGTTCTACTTGTAGTTAAGTTTAAATGGTTTTATTATTATTGTTTTGTAATTTATTTATTTTTTTTAAGTTTTTGTAAAGGGTGTACATGTCATTACAGCATTGCATTGTTTACATTTTCATCACATATTCCCCCTTTTTTTTGTTTTTTGACAACATTGGAAAAAAATTATTACAACACCCTTTTTTTAAGTGAAAGAAAAAGAGAAATTTAAAAAAGAACAAAAGAAAACAAAAAAAAACAAAAGAGCAGAAAAATAAAAGACATCTGAGTAGCGTTGGAACAAAGAGAGGTGCCATTATTGAAATGGTATTTGTCAAAGATTAGATCTGATGGAAGACACATATGCGTTCCAGGGTTGCCAAAAGTTCAAGAACCCATCCATGTCCTGTCTCAGTGCAAATGTCAACTTTTCCATCGAATAAATGTCCCATAATGACAATGTGAATTTTTTTATTTTTTTTTTAGATTTTTGCAAATTTATTAAAAATAACAAAACTACATGTACATAAGTATTCACAGCCTTTACCATGATGCTCAAAATTGAGCTCAGGTGCATCCTGTTTCCACTGATCATCCTTGAGATGTTTCTACAGCTTAATTGGAGTCCGCCTGTGGTGAATTCAGTTGATTGGACATGATTTGCAAAGGCACACACCTGTCTATATAAGGTCCCACAGTTGACAGTGCATGTCAGAGCACAAACCAAGCATGAAGTCAAAGGAATAGTCTGTAGACCTCCGAGACAGGGTTGTCTTGAGGCACAAATCTGGGGAAGGTTACAGAAAAATTTCTGCTGCTTTGAAGGTCCTAATGAGCACAGTGGGCTCCATCATATGTAAATGGAAGAAGTTTGGAACCACCAGGACTCTTCCTAGAGCTGGCTGCCTGTCTAAACTGAGCGATTGGGGGAAAAGGGCCCTAGTCAGGGAGGTGACCAAGAACCTGATGGTCACTCTGTCAGAGTTCCAGTGTTACTCTGTGGAGGGAGGAGAACCTTCTAGAAGGACAGCCGTCTCTGCAACAATCCACCAATCAGGCCTGTATGGTAGAGTGGCCAGATGGAAGCCACTCCTTAGTAAAAGGCACATGGCAGCCTACCTGGGGTTTGCCAAAAGGCACCTGAAGGACTCTCAGACCATGAGAAACAAAATTCTCTGGTCTGATAAGACAAAGATTGAACTCTTTGGTGTGAATGCCAGGCGTCATGTTTGGAAGAAACCAGGCATCACTCATAACCATGCTAATGGTGGTGGCAGCACCATGCTGTGGGGATGTTTTTCAGGGGCAGGAACTGGGAGACTAGTCAGGATAGAGAGAAAGATGAATGCAGCAATCTACAGAGACATCCTGGATGAAAACCTGCTCCAGAGCGCTCTTGACCTCAGACTGGGGCGACGGTTCATCGTTCAACAGGACAACAACCCTAAGCACACAGCCAAGATATTGAAGGAGTGACTTCAGGACAACCCTGTGAATGTCCTTGATTGGCCCAGCCAGAGCCCAGACTTGAATAAAATTGAACATCTCTGGAGAGGTCTGAAAATGGCTGTGCACCGACGCTTCCCATCCAACCTGATGGAGCTTGAGAGGTGCTGCAAAGAGGAATGGGCGAAACTGCCCATAGATAGGTGTGTCAAGCTTGTGGCATCATATTCAAAAAGACTCAAGGCTGTAATTGATGCCAAAGATGCATCAACAAAGTATTGTGCAAAGGCTGTGAATACTTATGTATATGTGATTTCTTAGTTTCTTATTTTTAATAAATTTGCAAAAATCTTAAAAAAAAAACAACCCTTTTTTCACATTGTCATTATGGGGTATTGTGTGTAGAATTTTGAGGAAAAAAAATTTAATCCATTTTGGAATAAGGCTGTAACATAAAATGTGGAAAAAGTGAAGCGCTGTGAATACTTTCCAGATGCACTGTATATTTACTGCTTTGGCTTACCGGTACCAATTCTTATCTTATTTACTATTGCTCTGAGTGCTGCTATCCCTGTGTTGTTGCAATCCTGGAATTTCCCTATTGTAGGACTAATAACTGCTTATCTTATCTTATCCACTACTACCAATAATTTAGTAGTACAGTAGTTGCAACTTTTAAGTCAGCCTGAATAGCTTTTATCCCCTGCCAGTTGAAGACCAAAGGGGGGATTATGGTATGGGGTGGTCCATCCGTCTGTCTGTCCCACTTTTGTGAAATCAACTCCTCCTACAGTTTTGTTCCGATTGTTTAAACATCCATCCATCCATCTTCTACCGCTTTTCTGGAGGTCCGGGTTGTGGAGGCAGCAGTTCAAGCAGAGAAACCCAGACTTCTCTCTCCCCAGCCACCTGCTCCAGCTCTTCAGAGAGGATACCAAGGCGTTCCCAGACCAGCTGAGAGACATAGTCTCTCCAGTGAGTCCTGGGTCTGCCCCAGGGTCTCCTCCCAGTGGGACGTGCCCGAAACACCTCAAGTGGGAGGCGTCCAGGAGGCATCCTGATCAGATGCCCATACCACCTCAACTGACTCCTTTCAATGTGGAGGAGCAGCGGTTGTAGTCTGAGCCTCTCCCGGATGACTGAGCTCCTCACCCTATCTCTGAGGGTGACTCCAGCAATCCTACAGAGATTGCTTATTTCAGCCGCTTGTATCCGCGATCTTGTTCTTTCGGTCATAACCCAAAGCTTGTGACCATAGGTGAGAGTAGGAACATAGATTGACTGGTAAATCGACAGCTTTGCCTTAGAACTCCACTCCCTCTTCACCACAACAGACCAGTACAACGTCCGCATCACTGCAGATGCTGCTCCGATCCGTCTGTCAATCTCTCGCTCCATTCTCCCCTCACTCGTGAACAAGACCCCAAGATACTTAAACTCCTCCACTTGGGGCAGGAGCCTGTCCCCAACCCGGAGAGGACAATCCACCTTTTTCCGGCTGAGGACCATGGATGGCAGCGCGGTGGCGCAGTGGTTAGCACTGCGGCAGCACAGCAACTCACCCTTGGCCATGGGATCCCTGGTTCGATCCCAGCCCCTGACCAATAGTGATCTGTGTGGAGTTTGCATGTTCTCCCCGTGTCTGCGTGGGTTTACTCCAGGATTTCTCTGATTTCCTCCCACATGTTAGGTTAATTGGCATCAAACTGGAGATTCTAAATTGTCCTTAGGTACAGTATGACTGTGAGAGTGAATGGTTGTCTGTCTCTCTGTGTTGGCCCTGCGATGGACTGGCGATCTATCCAGGGTGTACCCTGTCTCTCGCCCAAAGATGCTGGGATAGGCTCCAGCCCCCCCGCGACCCGAAAAGGATTAAGCGGAAGAAGATAGATGAATGAATGAATGAAGGACCATGGACTCGGACTTGGAGGTGCTGATTCTCATCCCAGCCGCTTCACACTCAGCGGCAAACCGTCCCAGCAAGAGCTGTAGGTCATTGCTGGATGAAGCCAACAGGACAACATCATCTGCAAACAACGGAAATGAGATCCTGTGGTCACCAAGCATGACACCCTCCATTCCCTGGCTGCGCCTAGAAATCCTGTCCATAAAAATTATGAACAGGATCAGTGACAAAGGGCAGCCCTGGCGGAGTCCAACTCTCACTGGGAATGAGTCCGACTGAGTGTTGGCAATACAAACCAAACTCTCACAACGGTCGTACAGAGACCGAATAGCTCGTAACAACAAGCCCAATACCCTATACTCCCAAAGCACCCCCCACAAAAAACCACGAGGGATGCCATCGAATGCCTTCTCCAAGTCCATAAAACACATGTAAGCTGGTTGGGCAAACTCCCACGAACCCTCGAGAATTCTCGAGAGGGTAAAGAGCTGGTCCGATGTGCCACGGCCAGGACGAAAACCACATTGCTCCTCCTGAATCTGAGGTTTGACCAATGGCTGGACTCTCCTCTCCAGTACCTTGGCATAGACCTTCCCAGGGAGGCTGAGGAGTGTGATCCCACTAAAGTTGGAGCACACCCTCCGGTCCCCTTTTTTGAAGAGAGGAACCACCACCCCAGTTTGCCATGCCAAAGGCATGTTTAAACGTGGTACCAGGATTTGATATACACTAATGTACATTTTGCTATTTGACTCTGATTGGATGATTACTGCAGGAATTATAGACCTTGAGATCAAGGTCAGAGGTCAGTTTTTCCTTAAATATTGTAAGCCTGATAAGTCCTGAAAGAAATGATGTAGCTTTTTTAAATCAATACCATAGCTGTATCTAAGACAGATCTTGGACAGCTTACACCCTAACTTGACTATGGGTCTGGGGTCAAAAGGTGAAGAAGCCATCTCTGTTGTCATTCAGTCCATACAGCCAATCATGTACACTCGAAGGAAATTATGTTTCTCCTATCTACAATGTTAATCACATGTAGAATCAGAGGGGTTGCTGCCATGCAAGGCACCACCACAAACAATGTCTCCTTCCCCCATTCTATTATGCTGAGCACCAAGCTACAAGGTGGGAAGTACCATTTTTTTAATATGGTCTTTGGTATGACCCAGCTGCGACTTGAACCCCCAACCCCCCGGTTGTGGGGCAGATACTTTATCAACTAGGCCACCACTCCGGTTACCATACATACCATTTGCACTATTGCTATAGAATGAGTAAAGCTCGAGTCACCAAACCTGGTACACAGGTTCATGCCATGACCCTGAATTGTACCTCTTAGTTTGGGATTGCAAGGTCAATGTCAAACTATGAGTATACTAATTCATTAAATAGAAACTGTGTGTCATCTCATCCCTGTGTGTATTTTTTTAGGAAAGTTACCAAAGAAAGTCTGGTGGAAACCAGCAGCAACATCACTGAGAGTCTGATGTCCATCAGCAGAATGATGGCAGAGCAAGTGAAGCAGAGCGAGGACACCATTGGCACTCTGGGTAAAAAAATCTAATTTTGTATTTGCATTTCCTTACCCTCTTCTTCACTCTTTAATATTTAATGAATTTCTTTTCTTTTCCCCATTTCAGCCACCTCCTCCAGGACGTTGCAGGAGACCAACGAGGAGTTTAAAAACATGACCGGAACCATCCACCTGGGCAGGAAACTCATCTTCAAGTACAACCGGCGGGAGCTGACAGACAAGCTGCTCATCTTTCTGGCTCTGGCCCTCTTCTTTGCCACTGTCCTTTACATCCTCAAGAAACGCCTCTTCCCCTTCATCTAGCCAACCAGCTGGGCTCAGCACTGAATGGGTCAATGCATTTCCTCAAATGGGCACAGACACAAACTTTTGTGAACCATGAGAGGTTCTAGTGGAAGCAGCACTGAAGGGAACTCCTGTACATGGGAGTCAGTTTTAAGTGAAAACATTCTCTTGAATGTACATGTTGCAATAATGAGGTTTATGAATCAGGTGTGAAGGTTAGGATTAGTATGAACCGAAAAGGTAAGAAGCATAGTAAGAAATTCTTGATTAGGGTTTGAAAATGTTTGTGTTTGACCAGATCTAAAAGAAAAATTTTGTAATATGTGTCGGTTGCTCTTAATGTAGGGTATAAAGTCTTCTGTCATGGCCTTTTTTCAGACTTAATTCAGTGAAGGTGGTTTCCTCATCTGATCATTTGCACTAAATCAGCCATTGAGTGACACAAGCTGCTTTCACTTCAGAATGTTTGTGCATATGCAGTTTTTTTTTAAAAATATAAGTAAATTCACTATTGACTCCTTTCCCAGTTCCAGGAAACCCAAGTCTGGTTCACCTGCCAGCAGATTTCCATGCATTTCTGTTTTTACCTTTTTAAACACCCCCTTGGTTTGACCTTATCAGATTGGTACTGTCAGGAATGTGCTGGAAAACATTGCTGTAAATGACAAAACCATGAATATACAATCAAAATTTACCATCACTCTTTAGCATAATTTTTTTTTGTTGTTGTTTGGTTTTTTTTTTTGGTTACTTATTTGTACCCGTAGGTAGATTTGGTTTGCAGTCTGGTGACAAGCCACCGGCTGCCGGTCGCTGCGTGCGCGAGCGCCCTAAACCTACATGTTTTTGGGTTTTTTTTTGGTAAACCGGAGAAATCCCGGAGTAAACCCACGCAACACGGGGAGAACATGCAAACTCCACACAGCTCACTGTTGGTCGGGGGCTGGGATCGAACCCACGATCTCATGATCCCCGCAATCCCCCGGCCGAGGGTAAAACTGTGCTGCCACAGTGCTAAACCACTGCGCCACCGTGCAGCATAATTGTGTTAGAAGGATGATTACACATGGAACATGATAGAGAATTAATTCTGCATAACTTTTAACATTTTGCCCTGTGATGGACTGGCGATCTGTCCAGGGTGAACCCTGCCTCTTGCCCAAAGGTGCTGGGATAGGCTCCAGCCCCCCGGAACCCAAAAATGATTAAGCAGCAGAAGATGGATGAATGAATTAGCTTCATAGGGAATTAAACAGTGGGGAGTGTTTTTTTTTAATATTAATATATATTTTTGCTAGTATTACATAATTATCCAAACCACAAATTCGTTATTGCATGTTGAGTCCATGCAGTGTTTGTCCCTCGATCATCAACCCAGTTGTTTTTGCCCTTTATTAACAGGACAATGATAGGAAGTAGTGACACTGAGGCCTACATCAACACACAACCTCAGTTCATCTGGGTTTGATGCTCACATCCCTGCTGATTGAAGCAAAGCAGTTAAAAATCCACATCTACTGTAGAACCATTTGACCAGGGAGTGAATGCTGGTTGAATGTTTCTGTTAGAATCAAAAGCTGGATATTTGCAGGTTTTTTTTGGCCCAATGGGAAGGGAGCTTTAGTGATTCACAGATAAAGAAAGCTTTAAGAGAAGATCAGGTCTTGCTGACTTTCACACCCGACAAGATGTATGAAGCACTTGTGACTGTTGGAGTGTAAATTTTGGAAAAGCACCTTCAAACATACTGATGCCTTAAAGAGGCAAACTTGGCTGATAATTCTGAGAATATTGCTGGTAGTTCTTAATAGATCGTGGTCAAATAACAGCTATGATGTTATGTCAAGGCCATTTACTGAGGTTTTCAGAGCTCACCATTAGGAGCACCATACCACTCTGTAGCTTGAGCAGAGATGGTGAGAAATGTGGTGTCCAGTCTGCCCACAGATCAATGAGGCAATGCAGATTTGCTCTAAGGGTCTATGTGCTATTGAAATTACACACACAAAAAAAATCTGGATTAGAGAAAACTAACGCTTTTGGGAGTCTTTTTAGAAGTTTAAATTGACATTGTAGGGTACTATAGAAAACAGAAAAATGTCACCTCCCGTTTTGGAGAGCAGTTTTCATTATACTGAACGTTTAATCAGAGTCAGGGCTATGCAATATTTGCTGTTCCAAAGATGCTGTTGTTGCAATTATTGATGGGCTCTGCTTTGTGCCTTTCTTACTTCAATCATTTAACAGCTGTTAAAGGTGCTGTGTTTAAGTTTATGAACACCTCCTGAATGTGTATGAGGCAAATATTGTGATTTTTATGTATATAACTTAAGATTTAATCCCAAACCATTGTGTCTTTGGGGGGGGGGGGCATTGTAGCATAAAAGTCACATACGTAGATGGGTCAAACTTCAGTTAACTTACCACTGATATACGTATAGTAAATATTGAATTTATATGAACTGTCATATCAGGTGAAAGTACTTTTTCTACATGGTAACAAAGTGGTACAAAATTTTTAAAACAAATCATTCACTGAACTGTCAACAGATTTCATAGTATTTATACGTATAGCACCTTTAAACATTTTAAAAGTACAGAAGGATTTGATGTCTGAATATCGTCGCTGTCCTTGTATATCATTTTTCAGGAAATGGGGAAAAAACTGTATTTTTGTCATTAATTTAGCAGCAACAAGATTTATTCACATTGATTTCTGGCTCATTCCAGCGAAGCTGAAAGGAAGTGATGCGATGATGTGGCGTCCATCATCTGTCATTTCACGAGAATCATTACTTCTAGGCATTTGCCCCGATGGTCGCCAAACACACACAATGATGTTCAGGTGGATTTGCACCCAGGTTGTGCTCAAGGTCAAGCTCAAAGGTCAGGATATCTGAGCATTTATGTGATTTCAGAAAAGCCAGTCCTCCTCCTAGGCAATTGCCCTAATTCTCAACAAATTCATGCACAATGATCATCAGGTGGGTCTGCATCCAGGTTGTGCTCAAGATCAGGGTCAAAGGTCAGGAGATCTCAGTGCTTATGATTTTATGAAAATTTACTTCTCCTAGGCAATTGCCCTAATTGACAGTCTGGTTACCCCTCAACCTGTAAAGGATGACGGGGTATCATTGTTACCCCACTGGGTGGATGGGCAGCGGCATCAACATCTACCTTGTCAACGCGATAACTAGAGAAAGAAATGACATGGGCTTTTCAAATTGATACCACAGGTGTATCTGTGAATAGCATCCTGACCTAAAGGTCAGAGGTCAGTTTTCCCTAAATCTTGTCAACACGATGATTACACAAAGGAATGATGTAGCCTGTTGAAACTGATATCATGTTTAACAAGTCTTGGATGGCTTAGACCCTGACCTCTGACTATGGGTTTGGGGTCAAAAGGTCAACATTCCCTTTGCACTGTTACTATAGAACACGTAAAGCTAGGGTCATCAAACTTGGTGCACATGTCCACCCTAAGACCCTGACCTCTGACTTTGGGTTTGGGGTCAAAAGGTCACAGTTTTCTCTATGCCCTATTACTACTGTATAGAACTAATAAAGCTGGGGCCACCAAAGTTTGTACACAGGTTCATCCTGTCACCCTGACCTCTGACTATGGTTTTGGGATTCCAAGGTCAAACTGCTATTTAAACTATCTCAGCAACAAAGAAAGCTAGGGCCACTGTACTTGGTACACAGGTTCACCTTGGGACTCTGACACACAGCTTTGTGGATTTGGGGTGAGAAGGTAAAAGATCAAGGTCAGAATGCTGTATAAACTATATAGCAACAACAATGAAAAATAGGGTCACCAAACTTTGTACACATTTTCACCCTGACCTCTCATTATGGGTTTGGGGTCAAAAGGTCAAAGGTTACAATTAGATTCCCTTGTGCCCTGTTGCTATAGAGCAAGCAAAGCTAGGGTCACCAGACCTTGTATACAGGTCCATCCTGACCTCTGACTATGCTTTTTGGGATTGCAGAGTCAAAGATCAAGGTCAAATTGCCAAGAAAACTTGGGTCACCAAACTTGGTACACAGGTTCACCTTGGGATCCCAGCCTACAACTATGGGTTTGAGGACAAAAGGTCAAGGTCAAAATACCCTATAAACTATATCTCAACAACACTGACACCTAGGGTCACCAACCTTTGTATACATTTTCACTGAGACCCAGACCTCTGACTGTGGTTTTGGGGTCAAAAGATCAAAGGTCACAGTTGGCTTTCCCATGCCCTATATTATATATACTGTATATATACACACACACACACCACTATATAACGAGTAAAGCTAGGGTCACCCTTATGTCTGCCTATGGCAGGGGTGTCCAATCATGTGCCATGGAGGGCCAAGATCCTGCAGGCTTTACCTCCAGTTAGTGTCTTCAGCAGCCGATTCCACTGAATTTCTTCCCACTGATATGTGGGATAAGGGAAATTGCTGATAAGTGAAAACACCTGCTGGAGAGACTGGGTAGAAGAGAAAACTTGCAGGATCTTGGCTCTCCATGGCACATGATTGGACACCTCTGGCCTATGGTTTTGAGATTATAAGGTCAAAGGTCAAAATGCCATATAAACTACATCTCAACAACAAACAGGCTGGGGGGTACCAATGGCAGCCACCAGTATTTTTTTTAATGCTTGTAATTGGTTTGATATTAGTAAAAAATCATCCAGAGACAAAGGCTGACCAATAGAATGGGTTTATTAAAAAAATAAAAAGACTAAATATGGAGATATGAGGGTTGTGCCATAGAGTGATGATATTCAGCACATCACTTGACATACAGCACTGAATTTGTGAGATCTGATCAAACAGATTTTTGTCACACCTCTCTGACCACTGACATAATTTAACTGTCAATTAAAATAGGTTAGCTGAGTTGTTTAAAAATGTACAAAATACCACATGAAACTGGTGTCTGTGAGATGTGGACAATAAAAATACTTATTTCGGACATGCCATGACCAGTGAGTGCTGCGTTTCTTGCAAACCGCAGTAAGCAATACAACAACCCTTATAAATATAATGACAAATAGGTAGAATCCATGAGCTGCATTAACTACAGCCTGTAATGTTTATGTATTTATGCATGTGTGTGTGTCCTCTGTTGAAGGACAGAGCCTCTGTTGTGAAATTGTGAGGTAGATAACATGTTGGATACTAAGAAAACCATTAGTGACACAGCACCAAAGACTGAATAAGTTACAGTATGCTGCACCACTTTCTCCAGATGAAATGATAAAACTAGCTGTTTCTTTGCCAGTTTTACAACTAAAAAAAGTATCTTTTAGGGCATTCAGTCTGAGAAAGGCTCAGTGCAGTATCCCAGTCCAATCATTTGTCATTTCTTTCTCATGATCCACAAGATCCTAAATGATAGTGAGATGGTTCAGGGTAAACCGGTATGAACAAAGGATGGTTTACCAGCGTTTCAAGACTCCAGGGTGGGATCCAGCACCGAGTCTTTTTGTCTGAAAGCCCTACTTGTGTACCCTGTCTACACTGTGCGACTCTATGGAGTGCCTACGAAGCAGTGATGTTAGAGTTTTCTGATACACCAAGTCCAGGTTCAGCTGTGTTGTCGGTCGGCCTGTCCTCTAGCTCAGCCCCTCTGGTTGGCTGTTGTCGGGTTCCCTCTGCGACGTCAGGCCAGGGCTTGCTGAGTGATGTGGGGGTGGTGTGGTGAAGAGCATCTGATTGGCCAAGGGGGCAGACACCATCAAAGCTTTTGCACAGTGCTCCCCAGTATTGCTCACACTGGCCACGTAACCGCCGCCCGACCCACGCCCTCACCTCATCTCCACACTTCAACAGGAAGTTAATCAGCTCCACATATGGCCTGGTAGAACAAAAACATGTGAGAGCCCAATTAAAATGGTCCTGATGGTTTGTTTATGCAGTTGTTCAATAGTGCGCTGCTTTTACTGAAAAGGAAACGCAGAGCAGATGTGAGGAGTCATCAGGTTGAAAAGCATCTTTTTGGCACAGTTGATATTTGTCATAGTTGGAAAAGTACAAGTAAATTGTTTAGTCACCATGAGTAATACCAAAATTCTGCTGAATAGTGGGCCTAACTGTTCAAAAATGGGTTTAAAAAAGCTCAATATGCACATCATGAAATTGTGCTTTACGCATTGTATTAATTACCCAGGTATTTTCATTAATTCACAGAGTAGTCATATTTATACATTTGCTTACCCATCAATTTAAAGCAGCACGATACAACTTTCATGATCCAGGTAGGAACAAATAAATGACTACAACTATGGACAGTATCTTCTGAGTCCCAACAGCCAATCACAGGGCACAACTTTGACCACCAGTAACCAAGCACCCTCTGATTGGCTGTTGGGACTGAGATCACAGTCGCCATAGTTGTAGTCCTTTCAGTGTTCCTACCAAGAACAGAGCTGTTGCAGGTAATGTGAGCCCACTCACGCTACTGTATGGTGGAAGTGACATGCACCTGCTCACAGGTTGATGTACCACCAAAATAATTTTGGAAACACTATTTTATGGTGAAAATCTTACAGTGTTGCTTTAAAGTTTGCCATGAGGTAAGCTTAGTGGTAGATTAATTCAAGTATCAGAACATAATTGGTCATACATTTAACCAGGAGTATTTTGAAGAACACTAATTGGCCTGTAAATATTTTAAATGCAACACAAATAAATTATCAAAAAAAGGAATAGGATTCAATACTTTTGTGACAAAAAGGTACAGAAACAATTTAAAACCACACCAACAATGACGGAGTAGCTCATTCCGGCCTGATGAAGTCACCCCGAGTGTGCTTAGAACTCCTGACCGTTGACTTTGAGTTTAAGCACTACCTAGATACAGACTATTTATTCCAATATTAAATCTTTTGCAGTTAATGGCATGTGGTATTTATATTTTTTATAATCATCCATAGCCCTTCAAACAATCTGTGTGTTATTGCATAAAGTCAACATCATTAATGCCAGTATCACAGTAATTTTGCAGTTAAGAAAATATTTGGCTCAGCATTTGATTTACGATAACCTGGACAAAACATGTTAAAAATTTTTGCAAATTATGTACTGTTGTTAAACTACATTATAGTACTGCATTACTCCCTTATTCACAGAGTTTGGTTTACTGATTAAAATGACAAGTGTGTACACGGTTTTTTTTTTTTTTTTCCCCTCACCCTGGTGGAAACATCAGGTGGAATTGTACCAGGTTTCCCATTGTGTCCATATGGTCCTGAAGTGCTAAGCAGAGCTGGTGTTTGGCATAGCATTCTCTCTGCAGCAGGAACACCATCTCTTTAACCGCTGAGCAGCGACGGCTCACACAGCTGAAGCGCTGCCGCAATCCCAGAGCCATGCACCGCAGTGCGTCCTTCACAAATGACTTGCCCTGCAATGAAAAGGAGCAGATTTGGAATTTTACACTCCGAAAAGGCCACTTCAGTCCTAATTTTAAGCACAAAAAAGGGGAACTATGCTTTTCTTGGGATTCCAAGCTGCTAAAAATGATAGAAAGAAACAAAGGTGGTTCATTGTATTGCCAAAAATGTGAAATCACCAGTTTTCTTAGTAAAAATACCCTTCAGGCTAGATTCTGGATCAAAATGTAAACAAAGTGATTTTTACTTTTACACACTTGGAGGGGGTGGTTAAGTACTGTAATCACTCTGCCCGTGTATCTGTCTGTGTATTTCTACAGTGGAAGCTGGAATTTAAATGGCAGTAATTCAGTGAAATTTGATAGAGGAGGTTTGAGGACTCACTCTGTGTGTGTGTGTGTGTGTGTGTGTGTGTGTGTGTGTGTGTGTGTGTGTGTGTGTGTGTGTGCGCGCTCATCCAGACATGGACGTAGCAGTCATGATCTCTGTCTTTAGCCAGCTGTCCCAAGCGATAGAGGGGCATTTCCATTGTTTGGCGAATGTCATCCTCGTCCTCTGCGACCTCCCATTCCTCCTTGCAGAATCGGTTGGTGCAGACTGTTGTGTCATGTTGTGTGACCAAAAAATCTCAGTTTCCTTTGTTTTGTTGTTCTCAGTAATTCCTTGTCATTCACTTTGCACGTTTTCCTGATTTCCTTGTTAGTTACGTGTTTGATGTACGGTATTCTTAAAGGTTTTCTTAGGCACTTGCTTTCAAACTTGGTGATATTGTCTTCTCGTCGTCGGCCTCCGTCGGTCTATGATGACCATGGAAGAGAATCCTAAACGTCTACTCTGCTGGAACAGCACCGCCTGTGGCTGAACAGGCCGATGCGCGAATGGCAGTCCCCGTCACACAGGTCGCACTTGTGGGTGGTCTCCGTGCTGCTGGGTCTGTGGCGGTTCTTCCTGCGGACCCTTTTTTCATCTGCTGCAGCAGTCAGTCTCTCTTCACCCGCCTTGAGCTGTCTGGTCAGGGTGCCTCTCCATTTGGAGCAGTCCGTTGCAAGGTCCTCCCAGCGCTCTGTGTTGATCTCCAGTGCCTTCATGTCTCTCTTGCAGACGTCTCTAAAGCGCAGCTGTGGGCGGCCAACGTCTCTCCTGCCAGCTGCCAGCTCTCCGTAGAGGACGTCTTTGGGGATTCTGCCATCCTCCATACAGTGAACGTGGCCTAGCCAGCGGAGCCTGCGCTGCCTGAGTAGAGTGAACATGGAGGGAAGGCCAGCGCGGGACAGAACTTCTGTGTTGGGCACTTTGTCCTGCCAGGATATGTCCAGGATGTGGCAAATGCAGCGCAAGTGGAAGGAGTTCAGTCTCTTTTCCTGCCGGGCGTATGTTGTCCACGTCTCACTCCCATAGAGCAGTGTGCTGATGACGCAGGCGTTGTACACTGCCATCTTCGTCTTGACAGAGAGTTTGGGATTCTCCCACACTCGTGTGGTGAGGCGAGCGAGTGTGAAGGCTGATTTTCCAATCCTCTTGTTGATCTCTGTATCAAGGGAGAGGTTGTTGCTGATCGTGGACCCTAGGTACGTGAACTGATTCACGACCTCCAGCTCGTAGTCGTCGATGGTGATGGTTGGTGGTGCTTCCGTGCCTTGCACCAAGACGTTAGTCTTCTTCAGGCTGATGGTAAGCCCGAAGTCCTTGCATGCCTGGGAGAAGCGGTCCATCAGGGTCTGAAGCTCCTGCTGTGTGTGGGTTGCGACTGCAGCGTCATCTGCGAACAGCATGTCTCTGATTAGAGCCTCGCGTACTTTGGTTCTGGCTTTCAGGCGGGCGAGGTTGAAAAGCCTGCCGCCAGATCTTGTGTGCAGGTAGATTCCCTCTGTTGCTGTGCTGAAGGCATGCCTCAGGAGCATAGCAAAGAAAATCCCAAAGAGGGTTGGCGCAAGTACACAGCCCTGTTTCACTCCGCTGCGTATGTTGAATGGCTCTGAGACGTTGCCATCGTGCTGCACTATCCCCTGCATGTTGGTGTGAAACGATTCAATGAGGCTTTGCAACTTTGGTGGGCATCCTATCTTTGGCAGGATCTTGAAAAGGCCCTCTCTGCTGACCAGATCGAACGCTTTGATGAGGTCGATGAAGGCGACGTACAGGGGCATGTTCTGTTCTCTGCATTTCTCCTGGAGTTGGCGGATGGAGAATATCATGTCTACCGTTGATCGCTCAGCGCGGAAGCCACACTGAGACTCGGAGTAGACACGTTCGGCAAGCTTCTGTAGATGAACGAGAACAACTCGTGCGTAGACTTTGCCAACAACGCTGAGGAGGGAGATGCCCCTGTAGTTGTTGCAGTCGCTTCTCTCCCCTTTGTTTTTGTAGAGGGTGATGATCTTGGCGTCCCTCATGTCCTGTGGTACGGCACCTTCCTTCCAACACTGGCAGAGGACGTCATGCAATGGCGGTCTTGCAGTGCTTGATCAGGTCAGGGGGTATGCCGTCGTTGCCGGGTGCCTTGCCAGCGGCCAAGCTATCAGTGGCCTTGCTGACTTCGTCGATGGTTGGCTCTGCGTCAAGTTCGTCCATGGATGGCAGGCAGTCGATGGCATCAAGGGCTGACGGTGTCACGGTGTTCTGTCTGGAGTAGAGGTCGGAGTAGTGTTCCACCCATTTCTCCATCTGCTTGTTCTTTTCTGTGATCATCTCCCCAGTGGAGGATTTGAGGGGGGCCGTCTTGCTCTGAGCCGGACCAAGTGCTTTCTTGATGCCATGATACATACCACGGATGTTCCCTGTTATGGCAGCGGTTTGAATGTCTTGGCTGAGCTGAGTCCAGTACTCGTTGGCACAGCGCCGAGCAGTCTGCTGGACTTTGCTTCTCGCAGCCCTGAGAATCTGGAGATTCTTCTCGTTTGGGTACTTCTTGTACTCAGCAAGTGCTGAGCACTTGGCTTCAATGACGGGGGTCATCTCGGTCAACTTGGCATCAAACCAGTCCTGTGACTTCGAGGTCTTCCTCCCAAAGGTAGCCAAGGCTGTGCGGTGGATGGTGTTCCGCAGCTCTTCCCACTTCTGCTTTGCAGATTCTCCTTCTTGTGGTACACCAAGTTCCTTCTCAAAGGTGGAGGCAAACTGCTCAACAAGTTCTGGTTGAGCCATCTTGCTGGTGTCAATCCGTGCCTTTCCAGGCTGTCTAGCACGATGGAATTTCTTCAGCTGCAGCTTGACCTTGCAACACACCAATGAATGGTCTGTGTCGCAATCTGCACTCTGGAACGAACGGGTGATTAGCACGTTCTTCAGTGAGGTGCGCCTGGTCAGGATCAAGTCCAGCTGGTGCCAGTGCTTTGAGCGCGGATGTTGCCAGGAAACCTTGTGTTGGGGCTTGGTCTTGAAAAACGAGTTTGTGATGCACAGAACGTGATATGTGCAGAACTCGAGCAGCCGCTGTCCGTTGCCGTTCATTCTGCCCACACCAAAAGGTCCAAGACAGGAGGGCAAGGAGTCGTGGTCAGCACCCACTCTGGCATTGAAGTCTCCAAGGAGAATGAGTTGTTCAGAGTTGGGGATGATCCTGACAGTTGTTGCGAGATTCTCGTAGAACTCGTCTTTTGCCTCTGGTGCGGCTGTCTGTGTTGGGGCATACACACTGACAAGGGTGACTGGGCCTTGAGTGGTGTTCAGGCAGAGGGTGAGGAGTCGTGCAGAGCCAGTGCTGCCCGGTTCCACCATCTTCAGCAAGGTGTTCTTCACTGCGAAGCCCACTCCGTGTTCCCTGTGTTCGTCACTGCCCTTTCCCTGCCAGTAGAATGTGTAGTCCTTCTCTCTCAGTGTGCCTGCGTCAGCCAACCGTGTTTCCTGAAGAGTGGCGATATCCACTCCCAGTGTCTTCAGCTCATTATTGATGATGGCAGTCTTCCTGGTGTCGTTGATGTCCTTGAAGTTAGCAGCGAGTCCTGTCATCATAGTGCGGACGTTCCAAGTTCCCAGTTTTAGAGTTGGTCTCTTTTGTTTTATTGTCTTGCCTGGTGCGAAGGTTCTCAGCCTGCTGTTCGGACTTCTCCTCATCCCCATGCACCCAATGAGGAAAGCAAGCTGTGGCGGGACAACACCTTATTGGCTGGGGGCTGCCCAGCTTGAGGCGGGCGGTAGCTGTCCAGTGAGATCCGATGATCCCTCCCACCGTCGGAAACAACCCCTGGCGCCACGCTCTACGCCAGGGGTGTCCAACCATGTGCCATGGAGAGCCAAGACCCTGCAGGTTTTACCTCCAACCAGTGTCTTCAACAGCAGATTTCTGTGAACTTCTTCCCACTGATTGCTGATAAGTGAAAACACCTGCTGAAGAGACTGGGTAGAAGAGAAAACCTGCAGGGTCTTGGCTCTCCATGGCACATGGTTGGACACCCCTGCTCTACGCCAATTGAGCGGTGGCTTATAACCAGTAACTGTCATTCCCCGTGTTTTGTCTACGCCAAAGGCGAAGCTGGAGTGTCCTCTCCAGTGATCCGGTGTTCTACCTTCCAGCGTTGGGCATTGGTAGGATTCAAGCCTGGGCAGGAAGATATGGAGGACAAGATGTTGCCCATGCAGCATGTCCCCCCTCTCCACGTCACTGATGAATCCAAAGGAACAGCAGGGCTGCTACAGTTTGGCACCAGCGCCGTTGCAGGAGCTGCCAGAACGATGTTGAGCACAACATAGAACTGCCTTAGGGGCTCCGACTCCGGATTTTTCCTCAGGGTTAACTCCCGAAGCCTTTCCCGTGACCGGGTATGCTGCAAGGCAGCGGAGGTTTGAAATCAGGGTTTACCTTCCCCTAGATGGGCTACCTTCCCAGGTTGACGAGCCACCGTCTACCCGAAGCATCTGGTTTTAAGGCGCCAGAGATCCGCCCTCGCCCCTTCTCCTATTAGTAAAAGCAGTTCCGCCGGGCTTAGAGACTAAACCACACGGGCAGGCTAGGAGTTGGACTTAGTTGTCAGAGGCTTTTCGAGACGCACGCCATAAGGAGCATTTTATGAGCACTGGGAGCTTAACCCCAGTGCCGCTCCTGGCTATGACAACCTTGGAACCTATTGTCTTCTACACCTTTGGTAAACACCCATGCTTCACAGCCGTATGTTGTGACTGGAAAAAATGATGGTTTTCAGAATTTTGATTCTGGTTGTCACATCAGTGTCCTTCCATGAGCTCTGGAGTTGATGCAGAGTTTTCATACCGAGTGCAGTTCTTCTAATTTCTTGAAAACTGTTCCCGTTGTTTTGGATTCGCACCCCGAGGTATTCAAAACTAGATACCTCGTCCAGTTGTTGGCCATCCAATCTCATTCCCATCATGCTTGGTGATTTGTCCAGTCTCATGAGTTGTGTTCTACTCTTGTTGATCAGTAAGCCCACTTCTTCTCTGTGCAATCTGTTGCTTTCCAGGAGTCTGGATAGCCCATCTTCACTGGTCGATAGGAGAACTGTGTCGTCAGCGTATTTCAGTTCAGATATTGCTCTTCCACCAATTGTGACTGCGTCATAACTTTCTTCTGCCAAGACATTTCTCATTATCTGCTCAGTGTAGACGTTAAACAACTGAGGCGACAGGCAGCAGCCTTGTCGCACTCCTTTCTTCACTCTGAACCAGTCCGTTGTACCCACAGCCATTCTTACTGCTGATTTCTGGTTCTCGTACAGACTTTCGAGCAAACTAATGATGTGCTCTGGGAATCCCATGTTGCGCATGGTGTTCCACAATACAAGTGTATTACACTGTCAAATGCTTTGGTGTTGTCCACAAAGCTGAGGTAGACTCCCGCAGATTCCACACAGTACTCTCTAAATTTCTGGATTATGATATAAAGTGCAAAGATTTGCTCTCTAGTCCCTTTACCTTTGCGAAAACCTGCTTGCATATCACTCATTTCCATCTCCAGCTTCTTCTCGATTCTTCTATTTATTATTTTCAAAGGTATCTTGCTTGTGTGGCTTATTAATGATATTGTATGGTAGTTATTACAGTTTAAGAGATCTGCCTTTTTTGGTATAGTGACGAAAACTGCTCGTCTTCAATCTTCTGGCCATTGTTTGGTGTTCCAGATTTGGCAACATAGCTTATGCATTATCGATACACCTTCTTCGCAGCTTGCTTTAATGAGTTCAGCAGGAATCTGGTCAATACCAGAGATTTTCCATTTGGTAGTTCTTTCATTGCTTTCCAGACGTCTAATTTTAATGGTGGCAGTTCTACTTCGATTTTGCGAACAGGTTCACTGGTTAGTCCTAGCTGATTGCAGTTGAATAGCTTTTTGCAGTGTTACTTCCATCGTTCTAAGATGTCGTTTTTTTCCTGTTAGCGCTTTCCTCTGTTCGTCCTTGATGGAATTCAGCTTGGGCGTGAAATTATTGGGCAATTTTTATATTTCTGAGAACATTTCTGCTGTACGGTTTTGCGCACCAAGGTGGCTGATCCATTCACATTTCTGACAAATTCTTGTTTATCCTTCCTACATGCTTCACGCACCTTCTTTTGCAATTTTTTGTACTCCTCACAGTTGCTGGTTTTAGCTTTTCGCTTTTCTTCAATCAAATCTAATGTGGTGTTGGTTAGTTGGTTGAGGACTATAGCAAAGTGAAAGAAGTCCAAAAGTTAAGGTCACTGAGGTTAAATAGGTCAAAAATACACAATTAGCCATAACTCTGGAACAATAAAAGCTAAGGGAGGGTAAATTACAACTTCAAATGTGAACGTTAACTATGACAGGACAAAGGTCAAGGTCGCAAAAATAATTTGAGTCACCCATTTTTTAAAATGCAAGATCTCAGAAAACTACCCCAGATTCCCTCATTTCTTATGTATGATACTCAGGAAATGAAAAAGAAGTGCTAGCGAACCCGGAAATTTCCAGTTCTTGGGCATAATGTGTACACTATATCTGACAGCAGCAAAGCAATACAGTCATCTGTAAAGCACAGTGAGGGTCCAACACAATAGAGGCCAAGTCTGTAATCTCTGAAAATGGACCCAATAGCTATTTTTTTCCTTAATCTCTTATCATTCTGGTGTTGCGCCCGTGTGGTGTTTTACATTGGCTGGACATTGGCAGGAATGGTATTAAAGGTACTGTATGGAACACCTGAAAATATGGTCTTGACAGTGCCTTTCATTATGAAAAAATTGAACTGCAGCCCCATTTACTTTTCATTTCTGAGGATTTCAGCTGGCTCCTGATGGCTTCAACCCACTGTAGAAATAAATAAGAGTGACTGGGGCTCCAGTTCACTTTGTGACAAAAACATGACACCAAGACCCCATGCACACAACAACGGTTTTACCCCAAATTGGGAAACTTACAGTTTGGCTGTCTGTGCATACGACACCAGCATTTTGGAAATATGAAAGTGTAAAGGTTTGAAACCAGTCTCCATAGTGGAATGGTTTTGTTGGCACCTTTTTCTACCTCTGTGTGCATGGGGAAAACAGTAATGGTGACGTCAGCGTGACTAGGGCGTAGCCACCAGAGCTGCAACAAATGATTGGCATATGCAAGTCCTGCTTGGCAAAACACGAGCTGTGACTCATTGGTTGACGTGTCCCCTGGTGGGCAGTCTGTTCACCCACATCCAGGATGATGCTGGGACAGTAAACTCTCTCCTATATCTTCAAAATTAAACAGCAAAACATGTTTCTGAATCCACTCAAGGGGAAAATAAACGGTGTAGTTTACGTTTCACAAACAGCCACTATATTAAAAGTTCAGCATCAGCTCCCTGAAGCAGTTAACGGTTGACAGGAAATCATTTATAGGTGGTGCTGTAAAGTCGCACTGCCACCTACTGGCCTGGCATAGTTGCAACAGCAGTTTTCACACCTTGGGTGGTCTCGTGTGCATGTAGATCTTTAGCTCATTCCGGTGAGCAGAAAGGAGCTAATGCGATGATGTGGCATCCATCATCTGTCTATCCTCATTTCACGGGAATAGCTACTCCTCGAAGGCATTTGCTCGATAATCGCCAAACTCAGTAACAACTAGAAAAGCACTCTGAGAGCGCAGACCTCTGCCAAGCGCCACAGTTCCCCCCCATACCGTGTTTGTGTGTAGGTTTTCAGATTCCTTGACCATGAAAACATATGACTAGCAATTGGATTCACAATGATAGGATTAGTGGTTCAGTAGTAAAAGCATTACCTCCTTGGCGGAGGTAATAAACTGAAGTGTTGCTGTTGTGTCCATCTCCTCCATCTGCAAAGTGCTAGGCTGCGACCTGTCAAGGCATACCTCATGCCTCCCTTATTAGGGGGGCTTTCACACCTGTACTGAGTACTTAAAAACTGTATTTATAGACAGATGAAAGAAAACTGAAGCAAAAACAAACAAACAAACAAAAACTAAGCAAACAGCAACTGCAACATGAACTATTTGAAACATATTTATTCAAATGTACACTTATATGGACCCAGTGTTGAGCCATAACTTTTTGGTAATGTGAAAATAATAAGCCAAGTAGCACACAAAAAATTGAGTGCTCTTGCTGTCAGGAAACAATGTTGGCACCAAATCACTGAAGTGATCTGCCACCAATGGGGGTAGATTGTGCTCTGCCACAAAATGACAAAACATCACTTCTGCTAGTGATGCATTGGATTTGGAAGGCGTCGGTTCTCTCACTGGCTGAAAATGTTCATCCATCGATCGAATTTGGCTACACAGTTTTTGTGGCGCTGTGTAGCAAAGTGTGACTTCAGGTTGAAAATCCCTGATGCAGTCACTTTTAGTATTACAGTCACACATATCAGGCGCAGCATTACTGGCGCCGGGATTCCTCTCTGTTCCGGAGGCGCAGGACAAAAGAAGGTGCGATAATGGTTGCCGTGGGTTTTATTGGGTTTGCGCTCCACGGAAAAAAGAGGATTTGGAAGCCTCCCCCGGCAGAGAGCTGGTTTTTGCGCAGCCCCTATGGCTGGCCGGGGAATTTCTGCCAAATAATCCGGCGCTGGACAGCTGCCCGTGTCAGCTTTTGCAGCGTAGCGCAAACACAGGCACTGTGGCGGGCCCTGCCCACCACTGTTTTCTGCGTGCTTTTGTGCCTAAAACTTTGAAGAAGGCGGAGTTTGTGTTCATCAGACACGACGACCAGCGCCCTCTATTGCCCCTGCACACGTGTTGAAAATGGCCGTATGTCACAATGTTAAAGAATCATTTAAAAAATTCCTGTATCCAGACGGTGATCCGGATCATCCCCAAAATTTAATCAGTTCTTCCTTGCACCATTTCCAACAACGCCTGAAAGTTTCATCGAAATCCGTCCAAAACTTTTTGAGTTATCTTGCTAACCAACAGACAAACAGACAGACAGACAGACAGACAAACGCTGGCAAAAACATAACCTCCTCCTGGCCTTCGGCCTGGCGGAGGTAATACTGTAATGATCAATCAAAACTTTTATATAGTACTTTTCATACAAAAAAAAATTGTAGCACAAAGTGCTTTACAAAAAAAAACAAAACACAATTATGCCCCTTCCCACCCCACCTCATACACACACTCATCAATGTGAGACATGGCCGAGTGCTGAGGATCCAGGTGTAGAAGCACCATCTTAGGGAGCCATCAACACAAGGGAAGCACCAAGTCCGCAGCTACAGGGGCACTACCTCTGCCACCACCCAAGACCGGGCATTGGGTGGGCCAGGGCAGTCACAGGCCAGCGCCCAGCAGCCAGAACCACGCAACCCCCTATGGGAGGGCTCCCTATGAGGAAACACTGGAGTTAGGACAGGATAATAAGATGAATAAAACCATCAATGATAAATAATAATAATAATGATAAGATACATAATTTGTTAATCAAAAGATAATCATAAACACACACATTTAAACTCAAAGTTTAAAAGGTAATTGTAGAAGAGCTTGAAATAACGAGGCGATGTGATTTATAAACCAAAGTTTATTATCAGCTCCTCTAACAAGTCTCATCTAGGTGCAGCAGCAGAAGAAGTGAGAGAGCGAACACCTTCGGCTCTACGAACTTATACTCGCACATAACAAAAGACATGCATATCAAAAGCTGACATCCCTCACTATCTTAATCCCCTCTTTTGTCTTCGTACCCCTCCACCTGGCCCTGGGGGGGTCAGGGCGACCTATCTGGTCTCCACCGCAGCGCCTCAGATGCTCTTTGATCTTCATTGGCGGTTGAGACCTTTTGTCCTGTTCTGAGGTGTGAAGTCGCTTTACATATGTAATCACCAAACATTCTCACATGTTTATACATATGTAGGTTATGGGATATATGATTAATATAGACCACAGCCCCCCCCCCCCAAACGACTAAGAAAAGGACAATAGAAAAATTCACAGTTTAAGATAATTATTATGACATACTAACTGCTACACCTCTCGACACACAAGAAACTTTCCAGCAGCCATGCTCCTAAGAGAGTTCAGTGGTAATCATAACAGCATAGTAATATCACAAGTCAGTCCTAAACTGTTACAGCACAATTAGTGAACAACTGTTGAGTAGTTTGCATCAGTCCTTGTGCCGTCTGGGTTTTAATCTTCTCCCGAATCTGCTGTGGGTCCGCTTGGGCGTCCCGGTGGGACCTTCCTGTAAGGAATTTGCAGCTTGGGGAGGAGAGTGATTATTTGTTCCCTGCAGGGGGGCTGAGTCTTTTCTCTTGGGGGGTCTGCCCCGCCGAGGTGCTCTCGCCAACCGTGCAGGCTCGTCTCTCAACAAGAAGGCAGGTTTAAGTCTGTCAATGCTGACTGTTTCTTTTCTATCCCCAAAATCAAGCACAAAATGTTTATCACCAGGTTCCAGCACTCTGAATGGTCCATCGTATGGTGGGCGGAAGGTTGGTTTTAAAGCTTCATGCCAAACAAAAACGAATTCAGCGTTTTTTAAAGCTTGGGGGACAAAAACCCGTGGAAAAGAGTGATGTGCCGGTCCGGGGAGAGAGTCCGGTCCGTTGCTGCCTAAAAACCTCGGGGCTGGAAGATGCCCTGGCTCTGGGTTCTCTGGCAAAAATTCACCTGGGAGCCTGAGAGGTTGTGCAAAAACTAATTCTGCTGGGGAGGCGTCTAGATCCTCTTTAGGCGCAGCACGCAACCCCAATAAAACCCAGGGAAGTTTATTTACCCAATTTGTATCCGTTAGTGAGGCTCTGAGGGCAGCCTTTAAAGATCTGTGAAAACGCTCGCATAACCCATTAGCCTGAGGGTGATAAGCGGTGGTGCAGTGAATTGTCGCCCCTAAGCTGCTGGCCATGGCTGACCAAAGCTTCGAGACAAATTGAGGCCCCCTATCGGACGTGATGTCCGATGGGACGCCGAAACGTGCCACCCAGTTTGTCAAAAAAACACGAGCGACTTCCTCCGCTGTGGTTGACGCCAGAGGGACTGCCTCCGGCCAGCGCGTGGTGCGATCTATCATTGTTAACAGATGTGTGAAACCTTGGGAGGAAGGGTAGTGGCCCCACGAGGTCGACATGAACGTGGTTGAACCTTCTAGCAGGGATTCGAAAAGGCTCCAGAGGGGCTTTTGTGTGTTTGTGTACTTTGGCGCGCTGACAAGAAATGCAAGTCTTTGCCCATTCTTTAACGTTTTTGTGCAGGCCAGGCCACACAAACTTTTCGGCGACCATTTTAACCGAAGCGCGCACACCTGGGTGCACGAGGGAGTGAATCGAGTCGAAAATACGGCGGCGCCATGCAGCTGGGACTAACGGGCGAGGTCGGCCGGTTGAGATATCGCATATTAGGGAGGGTACACCGTCGCGTAAACCCCTTTCCTCCAGCCTTAACCCTGTTGGTCCAGACAGGAGTGCACGCACTTCCGCGTCACTACTTTGCTCCTCCGCCATGGCTGCATAATCTATCCCTGCATGGATTGGGGCTGCGTATGTGTCCGCGTTGGCGAAGAGTTCTGCGGCTGAGGTAGTATAATCTGTCTCCTCGTGCTCTGGCAATGTCACAGCGCGAGAGAGGCAGTCTGCTACCACGTTAAGTTTGCCTGCCACATGTCGAATGTCTGTGGTGAACTCTGAAATCGCAGCTAGCTGTCTTTGTTGCCTGCCTGACCACGGTTCGGAAATTTTAGCCATCGCAAAGGTGAGCGGTTTGTGGTCTACAAAAGCCGTGAAATGCCGCCCTTCCAACCAGAACTGGAAGTGGCAGATGGATAAATGAAGCGCTAGCAGCTCCCTGTCAAAAGTGCTGTATTTACGCTCAGTTTGGTTTAGCGATTTGCTGAAAAATGCCAAAGGTTGCCAGATTCCGCTGACATGTTGTTCTACAACTGCCCCTATGGCCAGGTCTGAAGCGTCTGTGGTTAGCGCAATGCGGGCCGAGGGATCGGGGTGAACCAACAGTGTGGCATTAGCTAGGGCACTTTTTACTTCCGCGAAGGCGCATTCGCGCTCCGGGGTCCATTCGACTGCGTTGGAAGGTTTTTGTTTTCTGAGTGCATCATATAGGGGCTGCATGAGCTGAGCTGCGTGGGGGAGGAAACGGTTGTAAAAATTAACCATTCCCAAAAATTCTTGCAGCGATTTGACCGTTTGTGGCCGTGGGAAACTTTTTACTGCGTGAACTTTGTCTGGCAGTGGGACTGCCCCCTTCGGTGAAACTCTGTGTCCTAAAAAATCAATTTGTGACACGCCGAATTTGCATTTGGCTGGATTGATTATTAACCCGTGCTCTTCTAGTCTCTGAAAAACCATAGTGAGATGCTGTTCGTGTTCTTCCTCAGACGAGCTGGCTACCAGCATATCGTCGAGGTAGACGAACACGAAGGGGAGGTTGCGTAATACCGCGTCCATCATCCGCTGAAAGGTTTGAGCGGCGCCTTTGAGGCCGAAAGGCATCCGCAAAAATTCAAAAAGACCGAAGGGGGTTATTACAGCTGTTTTAGGAATGTCCTCTGCTCGAACTGGGACTTGATGATAGCCGCGGTCCAGGTCTATTTTTGAAAAAATGCGCGCACCCGCCAGATGTAGTGAAAAATCTTGAATGTGAGGAATTGGGTAGCGGGTCATGCGCTGTTGCATTATTTAATCTGCGGTAATCGCCGCACGGTCTCCAAGAACCGTCGGATTTCGGGACCATGTGAAGTGGTGACGCCCAGGGGCTTTTCGAGCGCCTGATAATGCCTACTTTTTCAAGGGTGGTAAATTCGTCCCAAGCTATGGCGAGCTTGGTCGCGTCTAAGCGCCGAGCTTTGGCGAATACGGGTGGGCCCGTTGTGGGAATAAAGTGTTTGACCCCGTGCTTAGCCACTGTGGCTGAGAATTTGGGAATTGTGAGTGCTGGAAATTGGGTGAGGAGTTGATCAAACTTACCTCCTGCTGTGGTGACGCTGGCTTGCACGGGTGGTGGAGAAACTCGAGCTGAGCAGGGAATAGAAGCAAAGGACAGTGCATTAACCAAGCGTCTGTTCGCTAGATCAACTAATAACCCATGTGCACACAAAAAATCTGCGCCCAACAAGTTAAAACTCACCGCCGCTACAACAAATGTCCATCTGTAGTTGCCGCCGTGGATGCGGAGGGGCAGGCTCTTTTCGCCAAAAGTGTTGATGATGGAGCCGTTGGCTGCCACCGCTCCATGGCCCCGGGTGCCCATGGCCCGGTCTGCTTGGGAGGGCATGACAAAACTTAGTTGAGCTCCCGTGTCGATAAGGAACTGCTTGCCGGTGTGTCCGTCGGTCACATATAAAAGCTTGCTTTTTTCGCCGAGAACCGCCGCTGTTAACGGTTCTCGGCTTTGGCGTTTCCTGAGAACGTGAAATTTGCAGGGGGGAACACATTTGTAAGCCTTCTCAGTGAAGCGGTGGTGGTAATAACAAACGTTGCTCCGTCTGTTGCGTCTTGGCCGTGTCGCTGTCACCGCGGGCTGATTCTGCTCGGTGGTTTGTGGCTCCCCGTGGCTCCGGACATCAGCGTTGAGGTCTGCGGATGCTGCTGTGGGTGTCTGTTCCTTGCAGGCGTTGACGAGCCATTGAGCTTCGTGAGCCAGCGTGCGGAAGTCCTGCTGGGTGCTGCATCGCATGTTGGCAAGCGTCCCTCTCATGTGTGGCGGCAGCGTACTGAGGAATATGAATTGGAAGAGGAAGTTGTCATTGTCCTCTTCTTTAAGTTGTAGCAAGTCCTCCATGAGGGCCTTTTTTTTTTTTTTTTTTTTTTTTTTTTTTTTGTTACTTATTTGTACCCGTAGGTAGATTCGGTTTGCAGTCTGGTGACAAGCCACCGGCTGCTGGTCGCTGCGTGCGCGAGCGCCCTAAACCTACATCTGCATCCTCTGTGGCCGTAGACCGCCAGGATCCTCTCAGCTCTCTCCTCGGCTGAGGGGACGAAATTTGCCACGATGGTCGCTTTCAGTTCTTTATATTTGTCCTGGGCCGGCGGCCACTGGATTATGCTCCGCGCACATCTCGAAGTGGCGGCGTCGAGTTTGGCGACGATGTGATAGAACTTTGTATCTTCAGCCGTGATGCCCGCAAGTGCAAACTGGGCTTCAGCTTGCTGAAACCACGAGGCGGGGTCTTACTGCCAGAAGTCCGGCAGCTTGACGGTGACGGCGTTTGTGTGGACCGTCACTGATGTGTCCGCAGGGTGAGAGTGCCTTCCTTCGGCTCTCTCAGCGGCGCTGGTGCTCGGTTGAGCCCTCTCTATCACTTCTGCCATGGGGGAACGTCGTCCATCTGTTCCCCTGTCTGCATGGGCGCCGGCGTCTGCCTGGGTCGCCACAGATGAGTCGATCGCGGGGGAACGCCTCTGGTCCATCCTCGCGTCAGGGTCACCAGTGTAGAAGAGCTTGAAATAACGAGGCGATGTGATTTCTAAACCGAAGTTTATTATCAGCTCCTCTAACAAGTCTCATCTAGGTGCAGCAGCAGAAGAAGTGAGAGAGCGAACACCTTCGGCTCTACGAACTTATACTCGCACATAACAAAAGACATGCATATCAAAAGCTGACATCCCTCACTATCTTAATCCCCTCTTTTGTCTTCGTACCCCTCCACCTGGCCCTGGGGGGTCAGGGCGACCTATCTGGTCTCCACCGCAGCGCCTCGGATGCTCTTTGATCTTCACTGGCGGTTGAGACCTTTTGTCCTGTTCTGAGGTGTGAAGTCGCTTTACATATGTAATCACCAAACATTCTCACATGTTTATACATATGTAGGTTATGGGATATATGATTAATATAGACCACAGTAATAGTATTTAATAAAATGATAACAAGATCAATATAAAATAAGTTTAAAATCAGAAATTAAGAAAATTAAAATAGGAAACTAATCAAAAGCTAAGTTAAAATAGTAGGTCTTGAGCCTGTTTTTTTAAAAACATGAACACTCTCAGCAGCCCTGATGTTCTCCAGCAGGCTGTTCCACAGATGTGGGCCGTAGTAACTAAAAGCAGCCTCACCATGGGTGAGTGTTCTGACAGTAGGAATAATTAAAAGACCAGTGCTAGAGGACCTCAGGGGCCATGGGGGCTCATATGTTAAAAGTAGTTCTGATAAATAAGAAGGCCCAAGACCATGCAGACATTTATAAACCAGTAAAAGAACCTTAAAATTGATCCTGAAGGACACGGGGAACCAATGCAGTGACTTTAAGACTGGCATGATGTGAGCCTGCCGTCTGGTCCTCGTTGGAACACATGCAGCTGAATTCTGTAATAACTGCAGATTTGAAATTGTCTTTTTGGAAAGACCAGAGAGCAGGGTATTACAGTAATCAATACGGTTGGTGATAAAAGCATGCATCAGTATCTCTGTTTGCTCGAGAGAGAAGTGAGCAGACTCTGGCTATGTTCTTTAGGTGGTAGAATCCTGTTTGTGTTATCACTCTATATATAATTCAAGAAATATCTGTCCGTCTGTCTGTCACTAACTAACTAACCTGCACTTATATAGCGCTTTTCTAGTCACAAAGACCACTCAAAGCGCTTTCATTAATACTAACCCTCTATTCTAAGGGCCTATAGGAAACAAATATCTAGGGACAATTTAGAACAGCCAATTAACCTAACATGCATGTTTTTGGCATGTGGGAGGAAACCGGAGAAATCCCGGAGTAAACCCACGCAACACGGGGAGAACATGCAAACTCCACACAGATCACTGTTGGTCGGGGGCTGGGATCGAACCCACGATCCCCACAATCCCCTGGCCAAGGGTAAACTGTGCTGCCGCAGTGCTAACCACTGCGCCACCGTGCAGCCCTGTCACGATCATAGGAGTCTGTCTGTGTGTGTGTCACAATCATAGGACTCGCTATGACATCATCATAGATCAAAGGCAGGCATCACTCACGATCATAGGACTCACCATGACATCAAAGATCATAGGACTCACTATGACATCATCAAAGATCAAAGGCAGGCATCACTGAACGAGTGGTGACGTCAAAGATCAAAGGCAGGCATCACCATGGTTACTGTTGCCATGGTAACCATGTCAAAGATCAAAGGCAGGAATGCAGAAATGCTTGCTTATACTTGGTTTCTATGGGCATGCACAGGTATGCACTAGTATTTTTAATATGTGGCGTAAAGCCAAGCTCAGAGTCTAATATAATGCCCAAATTTTAACTTTTTGGGATGGTGTAAAGGACAAACTATGTAGTTTTGGTAAAATTTTCCTCTCTCTGAGCTTCAGGACCAATAAGTAAAACTTCAGTTTTGTCCTAGTTAAGCTGAAGAAAGTTTGCTGCCATCCATGACTTAATGTCTAAAATACAATTAAAAGGGTATTAATTGGTTCCCTGTCATCAGGAGACACAGCGACATACAGTTGTGTGTCATCAGCATAACTATGGTAATTGACACTATGTCTCCTGATAACATCCCCAAGGTGGCAGCATGTACAAATTAAAAAGTATTGGACCTAAAATTGAACCTTGGGGATCCTCAGGTGAGTCTGCATCTAAGTTGTACTCAAGGAGGAGATCTGTGCACTTACATGATTTTAGAAAAAGCATTGCTCCTCCTATAGGCAATTACCTCAATTCTTACTGACAATGACCCTCAGGTAGGTCTACATACAGGTTGAGGTCAAAGTCATTGTCAAAGGTGAGGAGGTTTGGGCATTTATGATTTCATGAAAAAAAAGTTACTCTAGGCCACTGACCTTGACTTGAAGAACATCCTAGAGGGTCTGCATCTAGGCTGTGCTTAAAGTCAAGGTCAAAGGTCAGGAGATCAGAGCACTCCCAGAGTGATTTCATCAGGCTAGAATGAGCAACAGTAGTGCTTGAAAGTTTGAGAACCCTTTAGAATTTTCTACATTTCTGCATAAATATGACCTAAATCATCACCAGATTTTCACACAAGTCCTAAAAGTAGATAAAGAGAGCCCAGTTAAACAAATGAGACAAAAATATTTTACTTTTTCCATTTATTTACTGAGGAAAATGATCCAATATTACATATCTGAGTGGCAAACGTTAGTGAACATCTAGGAATAGCATTTTAAGACCTGCTCCAGAGCGCTCTTGACCTCAGACTGGGGCAATGGTTCATCTTTCAGCAGGACAACGACCCTAAGCACACAGCCAAGATATCAAAGGAATGGCTTCAGGACAACTCTGTGAATGTCCTTGAGTGGCCTAGCCAGAGCCCAGACTTTAATCCAATTGAACATCTCTGGAGAGATCTGAAAATGGCTGTGCACCGACGCTTCCCATCCAACCTGATGGAGCTTGAGAGGTGCTGCAAAGAGGAATGGGCCAAACTGCCCATAGATAGGTGTGTCAAGCTTGTGGCATCATATTCAAAAAGACTCGAGGCTGTAATTGATGCCAAAGATGCATCAACAAAGTATTGTGCAAAGGCTGTGAATACTTATGTACATGTGATTTCAAATTTTTTTATTTTTAATAAATTTGCAAAAATCCTAAAAAAAACCCAAACTTTTTTCACATTATCATTATGGGGTATTGTGTGTAAAATTTTGAGAAAAAAAGTGAATTTAATCCATTTTGTAATAAGGCTGTAACATAACATGGAAAAAGTGAAGCATTGTGAATACTTTCTGGATGCACTGTACATCTGAACATCATGAAGCATCCTTTGTTAACAAGAAGAGTGGGGCACAAGTTTCACCTAATACCACTGGGTTCTTGTGGGTTTTATCCAACTGGTTCTGTACATTCAATTTTGTACAAACTCGAATAAACTCTTGATCTCTGTATCAACCAATGCTTAGCCTTTATGGCCATCCATCCATCCATCTTCTTTCCGCTTAATCCTTTTCGGGTCGCGGGGGGCTGGAGCCTATCCCAGCATCTTTGGGCGAGAGGCAGGGTACACCCTGGACAGATCGCCAGTCCATCACAGGGCCAACACAGAGAGACAGACAACCATTCACTCTCACAGTCATACCTAAGGACTACGGCCACTGTCGTGAATTTATTGGCAAGGGGTACAGTTGTATCGGTGATATGTCCTATTCACATTGCGCCCATGCCCAAGCACACCTCTTCCAAGGGTGCTAGAGCTGAATGAGTGTTCCATGGCTGTGTGGGACACAAACTAGTAACAATAGTCAAAATAAGTGGATTGCGTGGGTCAAACATGCTCATGCACAGTACAGATTGCCCAATGTGAGTATGCCCTAAAACAGGAGTTTTCAGATGATTCACACAGGGCCATAAATTGCAATCAATTATTGGGGGATTGACAGCAGGAACCTCAGTCACAAGGACACAACAACTGGCAGACAATTTAGTAGGAATAGTCACTAACGCAAAAATATGAACCAACAGCTTGTGCAGTCCTGTAATATCAGGACAGATGCATCAATGCAGGATGTGGTCAGACTGTGAGCAAATGGCAAACCATTTGTTCCCCCCAGTGAAACTGGCTGGCACAGTTTGGGTCCAAATAGAGCAATTTGTCACCAATCAATACCCAGTTGTTCTGAGAGGTGATCACCATCACCCAAAGAGGAAGTACAGTGAGGAAAACAAGTATTGAACACTTCAACATTTTTGTCATTCAACATATTTCTGATTGAGCCATTGACCTGAAATTTTCACCAGATATCAGTAACAACCCAAATAATCCAGGCATACAAAGAAATCAAGGCAACTGTGTTTACAAAACAAGTTATATTTAATAAAGTGGAATGACACAGGGAATAAATATTGAACACATGAAGAAAAAGCGTTGCAACAAAGCACAGAAAGCCAAGAAACCAGCTGAAATCCATCAGAATTTAGGAAGCCATCCCATCCCCCATCAGTGCAAACTAATTTCAGCTGGTTAAGTCCTGACTGATAACCTTTAAAAAGGTCTGTGAAAATCAGATTGTCACACCACAATGCGTTCATGATGGGTAGAAGCAAAGAGCTCTCTCTAGATCGTTGCAACCTTATTGTTGCAAAACATAATGATGGCATTGGTTACAGGTGCATTTCTAAACTGCTGAATGTTTCAGTGAGCACTGTTGGAGACACCATTCGGAAGTGGAAAGAACATCATTTTACCATAAACCAGCCATGATGAAGAGCTCCTCACAAGATTTCTAATAGAGGAGAAAAAAGAATTATCAGAAGAGTTATCCAAGAGCCAAAGACCACTCGTAGAAAGCTCCAGAAAGGCCTCTAGTTAGCAGGTACTGCTGTTTTAAAGAAAATAATAAGTAATGCGGTCAACCGACATGGGCTCTATGCTCGCTCACCTCACAAGACTCCATTGCTGAAGAAAAAGCATGTTGCAGCTTGTTAAAGTTTGCTGCACAACATTTGGGCAAGCCAGTAAAATACTGGAAGAATATAGTCTGGACAGATGAGACCAAAATTGAACTTTTTGGATGCCCAGCATGTTTGAAGGAGAAATGGCACTGCACATCAGCCCAAAAACACCATACCAACAGTGAAACTTTGAAGTGGGAGCATCATGGTGTGGGGGTGTTTTTCAGCACATGGTACATGGCAGACTTCATATGATTGAAGGAAAGATGAATGGACAAATGTACAGAGACATCCTTGATAAGAACCTGTTTAGGTCTGCCAAGATGCTGAAGATGAAACGAGGATGGACATTTCAGCAAGACAATGATCCCAAACACACAGCCAAGGAAACTTTCAACTGGCTCCAGAGAAGGAAAATAAAGCTGCTAGAATGGCCCAGTCAGTCACCTGACCTGAATCCAATTGAAAATCTATGGAACAAACTGAAGATCAGAGTTCATAGAAGACACCCACAGAACCTTCAGGATTTGAAGACAGTTTGTGTGGAAGAATGGGCTAAAAATAACTCCTGAGCCTAGCCTGCGCCTAGTTTCTCCATACAGGAGGCGTCTGGAAGCTGTTATTACCAACAAAGGCTTTTCTACTAAATATTAAAGGAATTTCACCAAGTGTGTTCAATACTTATTCCATGTGTCATTCCACTTTATTAAATATAACTTGTTTTGTGAACACAGCTGCCTTGATTTCTTTGTATGTGTGGATTACTTGGGTTGTTACCGATATCTGGTGAAAATCTCAGGTCTATGGCTCCATCAGAAATATGTTTAACGAGAAGAATGTTGATGTGCTCAATACTTATTTTCCCCGCTGTATTTACATCACCATGGTAGAAGTCTCTTCCTATATGATAGTTCTGGAGAGGAGGAGTTAAATGTGGTATAGAAATGTAAACTACACAAATGATCTCAATTTCTTAATCACAGAGCTGAATACCACTGAAGCTGGCCCAACATCTTACTGAGATATTGTATTAGTTTTTCCTTTAAATTGTCACATACCTGTTCCTGGTACAGCCACTCATAAATCCTTCCTGAACATCATCCATCATTTCTTTTCATACTGGTGGACATATCAGCCCTGCATCATTTTCTCATACATTTCTATTCTAGTAATGTGGACAAGCTGTTCCTTCTCTTGTTTCAGTTCCCCTCTCAGATTGTTCTGTAACCAATGCTGCCACACATAACCCCACGCTGTTGCTTATACAGCAAACATTCTTCACAAACGACTGTAATGAGTGAAGGGATTAAATGGGATAAAACACGTATCCAGATATGTTTTATCTAAACATGCGCCAAGTTGCTACTGAACTTAATTTCAGACTGTTCACTCAAGCAAATGGACTTAAGGTCACACAAATTGCTTTAAAAGTGTGTTAATCAGACATCAGAATGGCTGAAAAGCTACGTTTGTCCTCACCTGCGAGTCGTAGCGTCCGGCATTGTGCAGCAGAGTCAGACATATGTGATGCAGACCTTGGATGCCACAGGAGTTGTTGTTGAAACACTGAAACATCCCGCAGCCAACGTCCCCCGAACTGACAAGGCAGCTCTGAATCTCAGCTGAGAGAGACAGAGGGAGAGAGATCAGGATTAACTTTCAACACAGAGATGCAACTGAGTGCATCATTCAGCGCATTTATTTTCTGCTGTACTGAAAAGAGAGCAGGTGTAGTGAAATAGGACATCAGGATGGAAGATTTGGCAGCCTCCCATCAGTCATTATACTGCATTAAGTCTTTACAAGGATAACTGGTTAACTTGCCGAATCTGTTTGAAGACTATATCAGAAAATGTTTTAGTCCTGTTGGCCGACATGTGCCGGTGAGTCAGTTCCCTTCTTGTTGATGGTCTGAGCTAATATTTAAACATCGGTGGTTATCACGTCGTCATGCTGAAGGTCTCTACCATTCTTCTGTGGATGATGTGCAGCCTGCAGGTCAGCTCTATCCAGATTGTGCATGTCCTGGTGGTGCAGAGGGAATATGCTTGGAAATGAGAGAGCTGAGCATTGAATTACAGCCATCAACTGAGCAGGTGGGCAGAGGGGCCCACTGTGTGCAGTCCAGCAGGACCCAGAACGGACCGGGACAGACACCCGGCCAGTGAGCGACAAACACTGACAGGCTACACACAGTTAAAAACTATGGAGGGGGAGGGGGGCATGACCTCAGCTAGTGGTGTTTAGGTGGGACAAAAATGTTAAGTAGTCAGACACCCCCCACCCCTCAATAAAAGCCTAATTTGACTTCAACAGGTCATGCGTTCAGTGGACCCAGGTAATTTGTATCTGTTCCACCATTTCCCCATGTCTGGCACCTACAGCCAGGCCACAGACTTCTGTGAACTCATGAAATACTAAACTCCCTACTTTTCAAGTTCATCTTGACCTTTCACGTATGTCTATCATGAATAAATCTGGCGACCTCTAATGGCTTTGCCCATGCCACTAATTATCTTTCCAAAAATGACAGACTTACATATAATCATCTGGACCTCATAGATCAGGGGTTCAAAACCTCAACTGTGGAAAAAAAACAACATTTTGCGCTATTTTTTAAAAATAAATAACCATTTGTTTTAAATACATGAAACTGAGAAACCCATTAGAACTTTAAAATGAAGGTAAAACAGTCAACTTTAGTACTGGAGATTTTTCCTTTTAAATTTTCATTTTTCTCCCCTCAAATTTGCACCTTTTTTGCTGTTAATTTGCATTATTTTTATATGTAGAGGGAATGCACTGGAACCGTAGACTGGAACCAGAACTCTTGGCAGTTACTGTATAATAACACAGCACTAAGTGACCAGCACACGACAGCTTTATTTTATATGCAGCAAAACATAAAAATCACACAAAATATTTAGTCAAAGCAGTACACAGAGTGCACTTTTAAACTTAGATGTTAATACCACACGTTTGACTGTACTGATGTGTGGGGTAAAGACCAAGGAGCGCATGGTAAGTGGAGAACTGATTCACAGCTTTTAATTATTTTAATTTTTTTTTTGCCAATTAATACATGATGGAATGGCAAGATTAGCTCTAAGCAATGCAAGCAGGTACTGTGTATACGGCTGTGACTGTATACGGAGTATCTTTCGTGTTTTACTGCATACAAGTTAATGCTGCCACTCAGTGTTCTGTAACTGCCATGAGTTCTGTGGCATCACGAGCTTTTCCACTTAATGGTCATGATGAACTTTTTTGTAATTTTCTTCCTCATGAATATTTTTGCTATTCTCCCCCTTACGAATCAGCAATTTTTTCCATAAATTTACAAGTCCCCCCCCCCCTTCCTTCTGACTGTTTCTCATGGATGCAAGTTTTTGTTGTAAATTTGTGTCCCCCCCCCCCCACAAAGTCATAGGATGCCACTTGTGAGCAAAAGAGATGCATATAACTGTAGCTGCAAGTTGCACACTAATAAACTGTTGCAATAACCCCCCCCCCCCCCCCACATAAGCCCTCGGACCAGGGGTGTCAAACTCATTCCATGGAGGGCCAAGACCCTGCAGGTTTTACTTCCACCCAGTCTCTTCAGCAGGTGTTTTCTCTGAATTTCCTCCCACTGATTGCTGATCAGTGAAAACACCTGTTGAAGCCACTGGGTGGAGGTAAAACCTGCAGGGTCTTGACCCTCCATGGAATGAGTTTGACACCTGTGAGCCCTCAGACAGTGTGTGAGTAGTGTTGCAGCTGGAGCTCACCTGTGCTCTGCAGAGACAGTCTCCTCTTGACCTGGCTCATCTGTTTCTCCTGACCATCCTGCGGGTCCGTGCCCAGAACTTGGCACGCCAGCAGCAGGAGCACCAGAGAAAACAGAGCAGACACGTTCACCGGCATGTTTCCGCTCAGTCCACTTTCTCCGTAAGAGGCCGTTCTCTCTGGCTGAATTACTGTAGCGGTCTCGGATGCTGGCGCGTTTCCTCTGGGCGCTGTGGCCGCCACTTGCAAGGAGGCTGAGATATACAGATGCGCGCGTTCACGACGGCCGGAGATTGTGTGTCCACCAATCACAGGCTGGGAACGCGCGGCGCACGTGATGCGGAGAGTTTAATCGCAGATCAGAGACAAAGAGAGGGCCCCCAGGAGCAGAAAGTTCGCTCCGCGCCGAGGACTGAGAGTAAACTTCTGCCGGCGTCCGGAGAAGCCAGAGTAATGATGAACAAAGGGATGGGGAAGATGACTGTAAAAAACAAAAAAAACAAACCCCCGATTCTCCCTAAGAAGTAAAAAGAAATACAGGGTGTGTGCGCTCTTCTGGGTCTGTGGGGAGTGTCTGAGGATTTGCAGCTGCTTTTCTTTGCAGGAAGGAGTGACGTGCAACGAGGAACGTGTCACAGACACCCGGGCTGAGGAGCCTTTCTACGCCATGTGTGTCTGAACTGATGCAACAGTCTTACATAAACACAAAGTACCACAGCACACAAACCCGACAGTGGCGGCACTTATACAGGCGTTATGACGTTTATAAGCTGCGGTAAAGTGCCCAATTATGCTTTCTTTTTGGGGGGGGGGGGGGGGGGGCTAATTTAGTATTGACATTCCTCTCTCACAGAAACTACGACTACAACTCTGCCCTAAACGCTTCATTTGGATTTGCTATTCTCTTCCATGGAGCTATCAAGTCACAGCTCCACAGACCTGGTCCTTTACTAGTCTGGCAAACCCCCAAGAGCCCCCAAAGACAGGGGAGGATTTTCCACTGAGCCGCAGCTAACGTAGCTGACAAGTTAGCGCAGCTTTTCTCTGTAAATTCTATTCAGACCACTGGACATCCATGATCGCAGTGCATTCATTAATCTGCAGCATCTTACACCATTCTGGCCTAGCTTGTTGTGTTTTGGCCAGCATAAACCACATACCAGGACCACTGACATGTTAGCTTAGTGCCATGAATCAGCATAACCAGGGATTTTGTGACTCTTTGCTCTTAAGTGTAGTCTCCATACTAGACCAGCTGGCTCATTATTCTGCAGTCAATAATATAGCTTGTACAATTTAACCTTACTTAAACTACTAAACACGATTGCAGTTTAGTGATGTGGGATGATGGGAGTTGTCATCTGCTAGTCGTTTAAACAAAAACTAAATATTACTCTGTTATTATACGACAGCCGACAACTTTAATTACATGGAATATTATCTTTTAAATTGACAAACATCATATGTGTAACTTGTGGCAAAATTTGATCGGGATCAAAAGATAATTTCGCTCTTGCCATTCATTTCCATGGAGAATTTTTTCGATTTCAAATTTTTTTCACCAACAGTGATCTGTGTGGAGTTTGCACGTTCTCCCCGTGTCTGCGTGGGTTTACTCCGGGATTTCTCTGGTTTCCTCCCACATGAACTTCCACCACCTTCCACCTCCGTCAGAATCCCGTTGGAATGCCCCTTTAATCGGGTAGAACTGCTGCGCTCTACCAGAAGCGATTGCCAAGCTAATGCTAGTTAGCTTAACGCTGGCCCCAGTGCGCCACCTAACTCCGACACGAAGCGGCTCAGTCCCCGGTGAGGGCCTATCGGAGGAACCAATCGAGGCGGCAGTTGGGAGCTCGAGCGCGGCGTTGGTGAGAGACGGGGCCACCTGGACCCAGCAGGACAGTGGCCTGAGTCGGAACCCAGTTGCGAGGTCCAGCTGAGGAACTACCAGACTGACGGCGGCCGGTGACGGGGCCTAGCGGAGGTGCCACCCAGCCAGACGGCGGCGAGTGGCGGCGGTGATCGGTGAAGTTCGGCTGCGCCGGCGGTGTGCGGCATAACCGGCCAGGCAGACGGCGGCAGGCAGTGGCGAATGACAGGGGTGATCTGCGGAGCTGAGCAGCGCTACTTGGCGGAGGAGCTGTGCAGGAGCTGTTGCGGCGAGTTCAGCAGCGGCCGGGCTAGTTGAGGCCTAGCCGGATTCTCTGTTTACTTCTATCTACAGGTCAGTAAGATGCCACCAAAGAAAGAGGAAATGGAAGAAATCAAAAAAGCTCTGAGCTTTATGTCAGATGAATTGGCCAAATTGACTAACCAACAGGACAAAATAATAGGCCTAATAGAACAGGTACAAGCCCTAAATTTAAAAATTCAAGAAAAAGACAAAAAAATTATGGACCTGGAGCAACACGGGCGTCTTTTGGAGCAACGCGTCGAGGATCTTGAACAAGGTTCTCGCATTGATGACCTAGTTATAAGTGGACTAGACATCAGATATCAGTCATACGCCCATGCCACAGTAGGACTGAGTGGTGAAGATGCACCCATGAGTGAGTCAATGTCCTTAGAAAATCAAGTGCTTCAGTTCCTTAATGATAAAGACATTAAGGTAGAAGCCAATGCGATCTCAGCCTGTTATGCTCTACCGAAGAAAGATAACAAAACAAAGAAATCAATTGTGATGCGCTTTGTGAACAGAAGGGTAAAGAATAACATACTGAGGCAGGCCAAAAAGCTAAAGGAAACTCAAGTTTACATAAATGAACACCTGACAAAAAAAAAACGCTGAATTAGCACGACAGGCACGGATGCTAAAAAAACAAGATAAGATACAAGCAACCTGGACACGAAACTGTAGAATTTGGATTAAACTAAATGGATCACCTGAGCAAGCAAAAAGTATTATGATCAGAGATGCTACTGACTTAGATAAATACAGATGAACACTGATTAGAAAATTACGAGCCAATGATAATCCATACTCATACACACGATAAGAATAGTTCTTTTGATACACCATGCCAAAGTACTTGAATAAAAATAACCAAAACAAACAAAAACTTATGACCGACTCAAGTAGACATCAATTATCCCCAGTTGGAGCAAGTCATTTGACACAGAATAAGGAAACTCAAACTCTAAAAATATGCCACTATGCTGAACATAAACCACAAGAGATGGAGAATGATATTGATCCTGATAACCACTTTTTCAACAATATTCATAACCACTGTGAATATTACACTGAAAAACAATTCAAAAGTCAAATGCAATTAGATGGTAAACTGTCAATAATACACTTCAATAGCAGAAGTCTTAACAAAAACTTTCCACAGATTCAGGACTATTTAAAACAGCTAGACAGAAAATTCACAGCTATTGCAGTCTCTGAAACCTGGCTTAACAAAGAACAGGCTCCCCTGATGGCAATAGAGGGATATCAGATGTTTTACATTAACAGAACTCAAAAAAAGGGTGGTGGTGTTGCACTGTATATTGATGACCTGTACAGGTGTAAGCTTGTAAATGAAATGTCCTCAGCACTACCATGGATTTTGGAATGTGTTACTGTTGAGATTGACCAAGACAAAACAAAAAATCTAATCATAAGCTGCATATATAGAACGCCGGGAACTTGCATTGAGACATTCAGAGATAAATTAGTCGAGCTGTGCAATAATATTACTAGTAAGAAAATGGTAGCAATTTGTGGAGATTTCAATATTGACTTACTGAATCCTCATCAACAAAATGTAGTTACAGAGTTCATGAACTCTATGTACAGCATGAGTCTTTATCCCACAATAACACATCCCAGTAGAATCACAGTTCACTCTGCTACACTTATTGACAACCTGTTTGTCAATGTTTTCGATAAGAAAATAGAAAGTGGATTATTGATAAATGATATAAGTGACCACTTGCCAATCTTTGCACTTATCCATGGCCACACGGGGCCCAACGCAGAAAAAACTTCAAAATCGTTCAGACACAAATCACCAAATGCAATCAGTTCTCTTAAAGAGGACTTGCTGAAGCAAGACTGGACAGAAGTCTATGTATCAGATGTAAATGAAGCCTATGACACATTTTGTAACCACTCTTTATGAAAAAAACTGCCCATTAGTAATAAAAAAGCTTAAACACAAATTTGCTAATAAGCCATGGTTAACCAAAGGACTACAAAAGGCGTGTAAAAAGAAAAATTCATTATATAAAGCTTTCCTAAAGAAAAGAACAAAAGAAGCAGAGCAGCGGTATAAAACATACAAAAATAAGTTAACATATATAATAAGATGTAGTAAAAGAGACTATTACAGTAAAGAACTGGAGAAAAACAGAGACAATATTAAAAATACATGGACAATACTCAACAGTATCCTTGGAAATAAAAGCAGAAATACAAGCTACCCAACTAATATTCCAAAAAATAATAAAACGACTCAGAGTGTGAATATCGCTTCACCTGCAGATGAATTTAATAATTTTTTTGTTAACATTGGACCTAAACTGGCCCGAGAAATACCCACTACGGTGCCTACAGGTAATATAATATGCAATAACACTGCTGTAAAAGACTCCATCTTCATAAAGAACACAGACGAAAGAGAGGTCATTGAAATTGTTAAATCGTTCAAAAGTAAAACATCTACTGACTGTGATGGTATCGACATGCTACTAGTCAAAACTGTTATCGAATGCATAGTAAAACCACTGACGTATATCTGCAACCTGTCTCTCCAATCAGGTATATTTCCCAAAGCAATGAAAATAGCTAAAGTAATTCCAATATACAAGACGGGCGACAGAGGGGAACTCTCAAACTATAGACCAATTTCACTATTACCACACTTTTCCAAGATACTTGAAAAAATATTCTATGAGAGAATTGACAACTTCATACTGAAGAATGATTTATTATGTGAGCAGCAATATGGGTTCAGACACAAGAGGACAACTGCATATGCCCTAATGGAATTTACAGAAAAAATATCAACAGCCATTGAAAATAAAGAGTATTCAGTTGGAGTATTCCTAGATCTTAAAAAAGCATTTGATACAGTAGATCATAATTTATTATTAAAGAAACTACAAAATTATGGTATTAGAGGGGTAGCACTGTCCTGGTTAAGTAGTTACTTAAAGAATAGATATCAGTATGTATGTGTTAGCAACAAAAACTCAGAGTTGCTGAAGGTCACCTGTGGAGTCCCACAGGGTTCAGTTTTGGGACCATTATTATTCAATATGTATATAAACGATATATGTAAAGTCTCAGAAAAAATGGACTTAATATTGTTTGCCGATGACACTAATCTGCTATGCAGTGGAAACAATTTGGAACAACTTCTGGATACACTCGAGAAGGAATTAGGAAAGCTTAAACTGTGGTTTGATTCAAACAAATTAACGCTCAATTTAAGTAAGACAAAATTTATAGTCTTTAACAACCATCACAACAATCCAGTACCCAAACTCAGTGTAAATGGTGTAGAGATTGAAAGGGTATCTGAAACCAAATTCCTTGGAGTAATAATTGATAACAAACTGTGTTGGAAGTCACATATTAATTATATTAAAGGTAAAGTCTCCAAATCAATTGCAATATTACACAGAGTGAAATATTTGCTGAATCAACCCACACTATACACCTTGTATCATTCATTAATACTCCCATACATGACATATTGTAATGAAGTATGGGGAAATACATATAAAACAAACATATATCCAGTCTTTATGCCTCAAAAGAGAGCTATTAGAATAATAAACAAAGCAGCTTACAGGGAACCAACAAACCCACTTTTTCTTAAACAAAAAACTCTCAAGTTGAAAGATCTGGTTGACTTTAAAACCGCAATAATAATGTTCAAAGTGAAGAATTTATCACTGCCTGCAAATATCCAAAAGTTGTTCCAAACAAGGGAGAAACGATATCACTTCAGAGGAACATGTATATTTCAAAAGCCTACAGTGAGAACAACCACCAAGCAACACTGTATTTCAGTGCAAGGAGTCAGATTATGGAACGATTTTGGATCTGAATTAAAATCATGTACAACGCTTGGACAATTTAAACAAAAACTAAAGGAAGAAATACTCCAAACATATTTACAAGACGACATGTAAACTCACATAAGGATTGACATTTCCAGCCTGTGTTGTGTTGTAGCTTAGTTTTTTGTTTTTTTTTTCTTCTCTCTGTGACATTCTGTCTTAGATTTGTCTCGAATAGTAACTGCTTAACTTAGCTTAGCTTAGTTTTCTTTTTTTTTTTTTTCTCTCAGTCACACTTTGTCTTAGCTTTGTTCTAAATTGTAATCACTCTTGTCTTGTTTACTCTTTTTTCTTTGAATTCTTGGATGGAATATGGGTGGGCAATATAAGCTGCGGCTTCAGCCATCACCCATTTCGGATAACTCACGTGGAATTGTTTAGTAGAAGGAGTCTTTGTCTAATTTGACCTTGTTGTTATATTATACAGTTTCTTCAACCTGTACTGTATTATCCGAAATAAATTCATTCATTCATTCATTCATTCATTTAAGGTCCCAAATGCAGAAGCAGAGGGGGCGTGACTTGGGCCCTTTATTATGGCTGCAATAGGCAGGTAGACTAGGCTGCTAGCATTAGTTGGGGTGAGTGGCAGCAGCCCGATTGTCTGACCGAGGACAAGTGTCCTTGGGAAGAGCCAGATCTGTATAAAAAAAAAAAAACCCACTGGATAGCGCACACCCCATTAGAGCCAAGTGAAGCCACCGGGCCGCCATATTAGTACACCCAAAACACTCTGCGAGTCCATGTAGAATGAATGGGTTTAGTAGTAAACAGTGCCACTTTTACCTCAATAACTTCCCAAAAAATTAACAGATTTTGAACTTCTTGGTAGGGAGACACAGTTTATAATCTTGCGCAACCAGTGAACTATACAAATCGAGTTGACATTATGTTTAGCAGCCATGGGAAGGCTGAGTAATCGGAAAAGTCAAGCCAAGGCCAGTAGTTCTGAGTAATCCATGCAGTTAGTTTGTTTAGGCATGTTGTCATAACAACAGTCCTAATGATAGTCCTATATGAGTAAATTAAAATATCATGCAGTGCTTTAATCTTGCTATTAAGTGCCTAGGCCTAATCTAATGACCTAATCCCTGACCATTGTGGGTCCAATCCCACCCGCTGACCATTGGTGACCCTTCTGTGTGGAGTTTGCATGTTCTCCCCGCGTCTGCGTGGGTTTACCCCGAGTACTCTGGTTTCCTCCCACAAGCCAAAAACATGCAAGTTAGGTTAATTGGAGACTCCAAAGTGACCCTACGTGTGAACGTGTGTGTGAATGGTGAAGGGATTGGCGCTGTACCATGGCTGCCTCATCCATCGAGGTGGATGCCCTGAATTTCCCTCTGGGGACTAATAAAGTATACAAAATACAAAAAGTACAAATACCAAAATAATATGTGAAATAATAAGCTAAATAATGCTTTGAGCTTTTACATTCTCACACTCAACCAGTTTTACATTAGTCTGACATATGGTCCAAATCAGCTGTTAGCATCAAATATGGCATCACCATCAACATACTGAGCTCAGAAAAATGATGAAACAGGAAGGGTGGGGTGAACTTGGACTCATTAGCATTTTCAGTAAAATGCCATAAAACAGGCCATGTTGAAGAGGGCTCCTTCAACTGTGTGGAAAATGGTACTCTAATAATTAAACTCTGTGGTATTTTGACCAAACCATGTCACAGGCATTTCATTAATACCGCTGGGGGAAATGCATAATATATTTTTTGGTATACTTTATTAATCCCAGAGGGAAATTACAGGGCATCCACCTGGATGGATGAGGCAGCCAAGGTGCAGTGCCGATCCATTCACACACACATTCACATCTCAGGCCACTTTTAGTCTCCAATTAACTTAACTTGCATCTTTTTGGCCTGTGGGAAGAAACCGGAGTACCCTGGGTAAACCCACACAGACACGGGGAGAACATGCAAACTCCACACAGAAGGGTCACCGATGGTCAGGGGTGGAATTGATCCTGTGACCTTCTTACTGTGCTGCCACAGCGCTAACCACTGCTCCACCCTAATATGGGCACTTTATAGCTAGTATTAAGAATAAATACAAGCTTACAAGATTCTAATAAAATGAGGACTTCACATTAGACATTCTACAAGCAAAGCAGTTGCTTTTATTATTATTGCTTTTCTTGAGGTTTATTATGATTTATTTCTGGATTATTCTTGTCTGCATATTTGTTTAAATGCACTGTAGAAAACATAATTAAACAATATTATACAAGACAGTACGGTATCAATTTATATAATAACTGTGGGTGTGATAGATCTAATCACACCCACAGTTAGTATATAAATTGATACCGTAACGACGTCAAGTGTAATATTGCTTTTATACAACAGTTATGGCAAGCCCAATTTATTCAGTGACAGCAATCACCATCATCATCATCATAGCAGTCTGTAGGAGGCGACAATGACTGTTTCATTTAGGTCTGATCCAGTTATTTTGCGCAGCTGAGAAATAAAAATAGTCCCTTCTAAATGTAGCCAGTAACTGCTGCTAAACATCTCAATCAGGTTCAGGTTACTTTATTTGTACCCGTAGGTAGATTCGTTTTGTAGTCAGGTGACATCCATAGCATGAAGATGTCTATTGTCATTTTACACACATGTAAACAAATTAAAATACTGTCAAGTGCAAAAGTAGTAAGTGTTTATAAAACATATACCTGTTGAGTCAGTACTGCAGAAGACCCCAGACCAATATCAAAACCTATCCAATGCCAGTCACCAGAACACTGTAGCTAGCTGGTAGCTAGTAGTTAGCATGCTAGAGATTTAGCACACTTTGCTCACTTTTCTTCACATTTTCAGATAAAACAAAGAGTCCATCACCACAAAGGTATTGTTGTTTGTTAATCGAGACAATAACTCAAACTCTTGCACTGCCTATTTTATTTTTTTAAACAGACGTGAAATGGCTTAATGACGGGCAGAAGTGAATTTTTTTTTCCAAAAGGGTGAGATTTCTGGGTCACGGATGTATAATTTCTTGTCAAACAGCGCCTCACTGCTGAAATTAAGGTATCCAAAACAGTACTGAAATTCTCAGAGAGTTGATAGTAAATTACTGTTAGCAATTAACGGTTACATGAACACCTTTGAAGCGGAGTGATACATATCCAGTGAAGCTGGAGTGCGATTATCGTGGAATATAGTAACTCCTGGAATCCCTATTGTCCAATCAAATTGCTCGGTTGAAACCAACTGTTGTATAATAGTGTGCAAATGCTGTGAAAAGAAAAACAAAAAATATGACGAAAGGGAAAAAAAAACAGAATTTGGAAATCTGTATAACTGTATATACAAACCTAACTTCCAGTGAAGTTGGGACGTGTAAAACAGAACAGAATATAATGATTTGCAAATCCTTTTCAACCTACAGTATATTCAAATGATTACACTATATACAAAGATAAGATATTTAATGTTCAAACTGAAACTGTTTTTTGCAAATATTCACTCATTTTGAATCTGATGCCTGCAACATATTCCAAAAAAAGCTGGGTTAGGGGCAAGAAAAAACTGGGAAAGTTGAGGAATACAAAAAACAAACAAAACACCTTTTTGAAACATTTCACAGGTGAACATGTAATTGGAAACAGGTGGGTGTCATGATTGGGTATAAAACAGGGGTGCCCAACCTGAGGCTCCTGGAGCATTCAGGTTTCTGTGGGAAATTTTCTCATTTCTCTTCTTAATTGGTCCAAAGATTTGCAAATAATTTGTCATTGTTGTGCATGTGTTCTGTAGGCACCCTTGCACCCATGCACAACAACAGCAAATTATTTGCAAATCTTTGGACCAATTAAGAAGAGAAATGAGAAAATTTCCCACAGAAACCTGAACATTCCAGGAGCCCCAGGTTGGGCACCCCTTGGGGATGCATCCCCAAAAGGCTCAGTTTTTCACAAGCAAGGATGGGGTGAGGTTCACCACTTTGTGAACAACTGCATGGGCAAATAGTCCAACAGTTTAACAATGTTTTTCAGTGTACAACTGCAAGAATTTAGGGATTTCATCATCTACAGTTTATAATATCATCAAAGTAGAAAAGCACTCACGAGTGCATACCTCTGCCAAGGCTCCTTTCCTCCCTCCATTTGTTCATTCATCTGTCTGTACCTCCCTGTCTCCATACATTACAAGATAGGGCCTTGGTGGAGGTGTGCACTCATGGATCACCTGCAAAATCTAATGGGTTTGTATGTAGACCAAGAGCAACCTCTGGTGAAAATTTCATCAAACTCTGTCCAGTAGTTTTTGAGTAATCTTGCTAACACACTGTGAGAAGACAATAGAGCCCTGGCAGAGGTATGCACTCTCAAATCATCACCGACATACATATTTACAAATACTTCCACACCAGTCATCAATCCTAACCACCTGAATAGACTCACCACACCATACAAACTAATAAGCCAGTTTTGGCCCACAGACCCAATGTTTGACACCCCAGGACTAGACTGTAAAAACAGCCTACGTATTGAGAGGATTTGGTTAACTTCAGAAGAAGCTTCATTTGTTCTTCACAGCAATGTATAAATAATCAAAGTGAGGTCCAGCGGACACTCTTGTGGCCGAGCGTATGACCAAGATTTCCGATGTAAGCGCTGTCGTGGGGATGCCAGGCCAATCGATGGTCAACCTATGACAGAGATGATTGTTGGTGACGACAAGTTGGAAGTGGTGGCATCTTTCTGCTACTGTTGAATATTTAGTAGTTCATAATGGTTTATACACATAAGTTAATAGTTAATACATATTAAAATACATATAAAACAAATAGATATTATAAACATTTAAAGTTAATTAGTAAAGCTATTCATAACAATAATTTAATTAAAATCCCAAAGGTGTTTTCCTTCAATGCAGTCGCTAGACATTGACCACTAGACAGCGCTGGTGCTGTACCTTTGGCCAGGAAATGTTATTGTTCAAGCTGCAGACCGAAGAAGAAGCCAATGCTAAGCAATGCAGTGCTATCAGAGAGACGGATGCATGTTAGCCAGCGAGAACAACAAATGTGTTGTAAACTGAGATGCAGCATTTTTCCAGTAAAGCCAAATGAAGTTAAAGTTGGGTGTTTGGACATTTTTCTTTATGACAACTGATGTTACAGCTAAATCCACAACAGCTACCTGGGTGACATGCTCTCCGCTGGTGGTGGATCCGAGCTTGCCACCATCACGAGATGCCAAGCTGCCTGGAACAAGTTCAGGCAAGTGCTCCTAATTCTCGAGACCTGCTGGCTCCCACCAACCTCTAAAGGCCATATCTACAACTCCTGTGTGAGGAGCGTGTTGCTGCACGCCAGCAAGACATGGACTATGACTGCCACCTGTCTTAACCATCTGCGGTGGAATGACAGAGCCATAATCCGCTGGATGTGTGACGTCTCCATTGAGGATGAGGTCAGCTTGCAAGCATTCCTGGTTAGGTTGCAGCTGGATGACTTCGAGGAAGTGCTCTGCACGCGCAGTTTGCGTTAGTTCAGCCATGTGGAGAGGAGTGTTGGTTGGATTAAAAAAGTCATGGAGGTCGATCCTGATAGCAGCAGAGGTTAAGGAAGAGGAAAACCAAAGAAGACATGGCTAGAGGGTACAAATGGCCCAATTTGAACCAGTGGACAGGAACCACTGGAGTGGAACTCTGAGAAGTGCAGTCAAGCGGGACACACCCCAACTGAGGGACTAACTGTATCCTGTCAAAAATAAATATGGATGACGATGATGATGAGGTCACTTCTTTTCTCTGTTGTAAGAAAACTCACATTCGTGCAACAGCATGAGGACAATATATTGCTCCAGTGATCTGACCGCTGAGACTGTGAGCGAGAGCCGGTGTGTGTGCTGCCTGTCTGTTCGTCGTTGACTTTTTCCCCTCCAAACCAACCGCAAAACGAGTTGGGCTCCGCTGCGAGCCCAGTACAGGAGAATCCGTAGACCGTCTCTATCGCGAGTCGGCCTCCCATCATGTCCCAGTTGTTCATCACACCACAGCTCGGTGAGAAATTCGTGCGCTGCTTCTGGAGTGTGGAGGTACATTCATGGGCACATCTTAAAGGGGAAGTACATGAAAAGTACAATATCATATCATAAAAAAATAGTCTGTGCATCTGTCTGTCTGTCACGACCATAGGACTCGCTAAAAGATCATAGGATCACCTACGGTATGATGTGCCTATGATCTCTACATGATGTCTACATGATGTCATATAGACACCATAGTATAGAGTGATTCAAGAAAATCTGTGTGTATGTGTGTGATCAAAGGCAGGCATCGCTCACGATCATAGGACTCGCTATGACATCATCAAAGATCAAAGGCAGGCATCACTCACGATCATAGGACTCGCTATGACATCATCAAAGATCAAAGGCAGGCATCATAGGACTTGCTATGCCATCATCAAAGATCATAGGACTCACTATGACATCATCAAAGATCAAATGCAAGCATCATAGGACTCGCTATGCCGTCATCAAAGATCATAGGACTCACTATGACATCATCAAAGATCAAAGGCAGTCATCACTCACGATCATAGGACTCGCTATGACATCAAAGATCAAAGGCAGACATCACTCACGATCATAGGACTCGCTATGACATCAAAGATCAAAGGCAGACATCACTCACGATCATAGGACTCGCTATGACATCAGAGATCAAAGGCAGGCATCACTCACGATCATAGGACTCGCTATGACATCATCAAAGATCAAACGCAGGCATCACTCACGATCATAGGACTCACTATGACATCATCAAAGATCAAATGCAGGCATCATAGGACTTGCTATGCCATCATCAAAGATCATAGGACTCACTATGACACCATCAAAGATCAATGGCAGGCATCACTGAACGAGTGCTGACGTGCTTCCTCACACCTGCTTTCTACGGGCATGCAGACTTGCTTATACTTGGTTTCTACGGGCATACACAGGTATGCACTAGTTTTGAGTCATGTTGCTAACAGACAGACAAACAAATGCCAGCAAAAACGTGGGCTCAGAAACACTTTGGAAAACCCTTGTCAGCTACCAGTTTGTCGCTACATCTACAAGTGGAAGTTAAAACTACCGTGCAAAGGGAAAACCATACATCAACACCACCCAGAAACACTGCTGATTGCTCTGGGTGTGAGCACATCTGAGATGGACTGACACAATGTGGAAAAGTGCGCTGTGGTCTGACAAGTCCACATTTCAAATTGTTTTTGGAAATCATGGGCATTGTATCCTCTGGACTAAAGAGAAAAAGGAGCATTCAGATTGTTATCAGCATTAAGTTCAAAAACCAGCATCTGTGATGGTATCAGGGTGTGTTAGTGACCATGGCATGGGTAACCTGAGTGTCTGTGAACTCACCATTAATGCTGAACAGTACATATAGGTTTTGCAGCAACATAGGCTGCCTTCCAAGCAACGTTTTTGTTAGGGACATCCCTGCTTATTTCAGCAAGACAATGCCAAGCCACATTCTGCACATTAAAACAGTGTGGCTTCGTAGTAAAAGAATGCAGGTACTAGAATGGCTTGCCTGCAGTCCAGACCCATCTCCCCAGTGAAAATGTGTGGCGCATTATGAAGTGCAAAATATGCCAACAGAGACCCCGGACTGTTGAGCAATTTAAGTCGTACATCAAGCAAGAATGGGAAAGAATTCCACCTACAAAGCTTCAACAATTAGTGAGTGTTGTTAAAAGGAAAGGTAATGTAACACAATGGTAAACATGACCCTGTTCAAATTTCTTTGGAACGTGTTGTAGACGTCAAATTCAAAATGAGTGAATATTTGAAGAAAAAAAAACAAAGTTGATCAGTTTTGAATATTAAATATCTTGTCGTTGTAGTCTATTCAACTGAATATAGGTTGAAAAGGATTTGCAAATCATTGTATTGTTGTTTTTACTTACATTTTACACAACATCCCAACTTCACTGGAATTCTGGTTTGTATATGTGTTGCAGGGGGAGGGCAAGGTAGAAGGATGGACATGTTTGTGTTTTTGCAGGGGTCCCTTCTGGGAAGACACACTCACAGGGACTACTGTTTGAACATTGGAAGCCTTTTTTCTTGTTTTTTTGGCAACTGTTCCTGCATATTCAGTCTCATCGTGCTTCAAAACAACATCCCACAGTGTCCCTCACATAACCCACTATGACCTCCCACACAACGACCCTTCACCCTGATACCAAGAACACATTCATACACTCAGAAGAGCCCACTAAGGCACAGACACCACTGTACAAACAGAACACATGCAGGACTTTTTTTTGCAACCCTCTGACTCTCATATGAGACCAAGTCGTAAACAACATTATAAATGTTTGCCTCTAAATGTGTTTTTGTGAATGCAAACAGAACACTTAATGAGGAGCTAAACTTTAGCTCCTCATTAAGTGTTCTGTTTGCAGAACACTTGTGTTCTGCAAAACACTTGTTTTTGCAGAACACTTGTTCATTTGTGTTCTGTTTTTACCTTTAGCTGCTAAAGGTAAAAACAATATGATTAAATAATTTAATAAAATATAAATTATTTATACATTGTAAAGAAAAATACACATGAAGGAAATACTATTCTTAATGTAAGTGAATAGGTGGATGACTAAGCTACATGGGAGAACAATCTGAACCTGTTTTTTAATAGGTTTGACCAACCGCCCTCCCCCCCGACTGCACAACAACCACTGCTGCCTCCGAAGACATCGAGTCCTGCTGCCCACACCCCACTCCACCAACACCTCCCCACTCCCACCACACAGCCCCCCAACATGACCCTCACTAAGACCCAGGTGAGGACGGAGCTGAGGAAGATCAAGGCGAGGAAGGCGTCGGGACCGGACGGCATCAGCGCAAAGCTCCTCAAGTCCTGTGCAGACCAGCTGTGTGGGATTGTGGAGGTCATCTTCAACCTGAGCCTGAAGCTGGGGAGGGTACCACAGTTGTGGAAAACATCTTGTGTGGTACCTGTACCAAAGACTTCCCACCCCAAAGATCTGAACAGCTACAGACCAGTGGCCCTGACGTCCCACATGATGAAGACCCTGGAAAGACTGCTCTTTGCTCACCTCCGCCCCCTGGTGGAACCAGCGATGGATCCACTCCAGTTCACCTACCAGTATGGCATTGGGGTGGAGGATGCGGTGATCTTCCTCCTTCACCGTTCTCTGTCCCACCTGGAGAAGCCCGGGAATGCGGTGAAGATCATGTTCTTTGACTTCTCCAGTGCTTTCAACACCATCCAACCGATGATCCTGAAGGACAAGCTGCTGTGCGCAGGGGTGGACCAGCACCTGTCATCATGGATCCTGGACTACCTCACTAATCGGCCATAGTTTGTGAGAACCCGGGACTGTGTGTCCGACACGATCATCGGTAGCACGGGGGCCCCCCAGGGAACGGTTTTGGCTCCCTTCCTGTTCACCCTTTATACTGCGGACTTCTCACACAACACAACACACTGCCATCTATAGAAGTTCTCTGACTACTCTGCGATCGTTGGCCTCATCTCCAACGGAGATGAAGCTGAGTACAGAGGACTTATCCAGGACTTCGTGGACTGGTGCCATCGGAACTGCCTCCAGATCAATGCGAGGAAAACTAAGGAGCTGGTGGTGGACTGCCGCAGGCAAGGACAACCCCTCACAGCACCAGTAAACATACAGGGAACAGACATTGAGATGGTGACATCCTACAAGTACGTGGGTGTTCATCTGAACAATAAACTAGACTGGTCACACAATACTGACGCACTCTACAAGAAGGGACGCAGGCTGTTCCTACTGAGGAGACTCAGGTCTTTTGGTGTACAAGGGGCGCTGCTGAAGACATTCTACGACACGGTGGTGGCATCAGCCATCACTTTTGGAGTGGTCTGCTGGGGCAGTGGCATTACAGCAGCCGATAGGAAGAGACTGAACAAACTGATCAAGAAAGCTAGCTCTGTCCTGGGGCAGCGCCTTGACCCAGTGGAGGAGATGGGAGAGAGAAGGATGGTGGCTAAACTGTCATCTCTGCTGGAGTCCGAGTCCCACCCTATGCAGGACATACTGAACGCACTGAGGAGCTCATTTAGCAGCAGACTACATCATCCTAGGTGCACAACCGAGAGGTTTCGCGGTCCTTCCTACCTACGGCTGTCAGACTGTATAACCTAAGCAGGGCTGCTCGCAGAGGTGGCAAAAAAACGTGACAACCTAATAGTATTGAATGCAAAAGACGCAATAGACTTACACAATGGTCCCCTCCAGTATACAACTAGGACAATACCGGTCGCTACGGAGGGTGACAATATGTATGGGTACATAATCATACCATGTACGATAACTAAGTAGACGGTTATGCTGTTCATTCCATCTAGCAACAATGCTCCGCACTGTGTGTTTATATATTTATATGTACATATGTATATTCGCTGCTCTTGTTTTTTCTTGTCTTCTTGATTGTTGCTCTGAGTGTTGCTATCTCTGTGCTGTTGCAATCCTGGAATTTCCCCATTGTGGGACTAATAAAGGCTTATTTTATCTTATCTTACATAACGTACCATAGCAGAGGTACATACATATTGATCACTCTCAAGACAAAAAAAAAAGGAGTAAAATCATTAAAGTTACTCATGACAGAATAAACACACGACTGACTGACAGAGGTTAGATCCTGGATTAATACTGTACAATCACATTTCTGCCTTTAAAAAAAATGACTGTTGGAGGCATTTTCACACTACTACACTTCTGTGGATCCCATCAAAAACAGGCATAAACAAGTGTTTTTATTTTTCTTTGCCCTGGCTCAAAAAAGCCACCACATAAAGATGATGATAAATACAATATCCAGAAGCACTAGACATCAATTGGAAGCACCGGAATATAAAAAAACCAAATGAATTTCTTCATGTTCATCTTCTTCTGGATGCCCCATTCAGACATTCTGTATGGGTTTAAGATGTTTTGTCTAAGTATAGATCATACAGACATGCTTTTCTCCATCTGCAATGAGAGCGGAACGCAGGTGGTGAGGCTTAAATGCAAGCATAAGTGTATGTAGCAACTGCATATCCAAGTGGTACAGAAGTGTGGTGCATGTAAAACAACAGAAAAAAAATAGATGTTTTAAATGCATCGGCGTACTAAAAATCGGTGGGGTGATCTAGAGATGGCTGTGGACAAGAGGTGCCCTTACAATCTGACAGAATTGAGGAGTGGGTAAACATTACAAGACAGACTCCTAGCCAAAAAGATTGAATGTTGTATTTAAATCAAAGGTGCTTCAACAACGTATTAGGTTTTGGGTGTGCAAACTTATCACTTTATTGTAATTTTTTAAAATTTTATATTTTTGGTCCCAACAGATTTGTTTTTCAGTTTAACTAGTGCATACCTGTGCATGCCCGTAGAAACCAAGTATAAGCAACTATTTCTGCATGCCTGTAGAAAGCAGGTGCAAGCAAGGGTGTAAGCAAGCACGTCAGCACTCATTCAGTGATGCCTGCCTTTGATCCTTGATGGTGTCATAGCGAGTCCTATGATCGTAAGCGATGCCTGCCTTTGATCACACACAGATTTTCTTGAATCACGCTATACTATGGTGTCTATATGATGTCATATAGACATCATGTAGACATCATAGGCGATCCTATGATCTTTTAGCGAGTCTTATGGTCGTGACAGACACACACAGACAAGAGATTTCTTGAATTATATCACTCTATAAATTCACGAAATCTCTGTGTGAGTGAGTCATGACCAGAGATCATAGGACCACCTATGATGTCTGCATGATGTCCTATGATGTTCCTACATATGACTCCTTATGTGTGAAATGTCTTATGACGTTCCTATGTATAACGACTCCTTATGTGTGAAAAAAAATTATCTGTCCTTGGACTGCATCACTCACGATCATAGGACTCACTGTGACATCATCAAAGATCAAAGGCAGGCATCACTTGCGCTCACTCATGATCATAGGACATCAAAGATCAAAGGCAGGCATCACTCACGATCATAGGACTCGCTATGACATCATCAAAGTTCATAGGACTCGCTACGACACCATCAAAGATCAAAGGCAGGCATCACTGAATGAGTGCTGAAGTGCTTGCTTACACCTGTTTTCTACGGGCATGCACAGGTAGGCACTAGTATAGAGTGATGATTATATAGGTTACAGATAACATTGAAGGTGGGAAAGGTTGGGAAAGATATATCACATTTTCTTTTTTTTTAACATCACAAAATCCAGATATTTTAAAGATGCATTCCGGCAGCTCTAAAAAAATGTGTACTGCCCAAAATGGTATATTGTGGCTTTTTACCCACAAAAAAACTTTCATTGCCTTAGAGTTGCTTGAAAAGAGCTTTTACATGTTCCACCTACTTAAGTATGCACAAATCTATGAATATTCTAATTAGCCCCACCCATACCCCGCCCACCAGTAGAGTGTGCTGCACATATTGACCCAAAGACTGCTTCGCTATGCAAAACAGACACCTTCATCCCCCTAAACCTATGTGTCCACCTAGGCGTGCATTTTCACACTTCTCATTCATTGTGTACGTAGTACGTCCCATGTGTACTCTGGTAGCGTGGTTAATGCTATAACCAATCAGGCTAAGCAGGAATGCTTACGTAGCTAAAAACGGTCTGTCCAAACTCGCTCCTTTGGGAGGGGGTGTTCCCTAACTGGAAATTCAGAGCAGAAAAACACAGACTTGGGACTGCGGTGAGATTTTGCTCTGGATATGCAACATATCCAGAGCATGTTTTTTGTGACTTACAATGTAAGCTACAAAAAATATGTTACAGACATGTTAACAGATGAAAATAGATTTTTGCTGGAGTGTCACTTTAACAGGGGTATGTGTCATATAAGCCCCTCCAGGGCAGATAGAGGGACTCAAATGCTGGGCGACCTTTGAACATATTTTATTGCAAAATAAGGCAGCTTAGGGGCTGAAAACAATAAACAAAACCATAGCAGCACATAGAACAAATAAACACCAAGGCAGTGACGTCGAGAGTGAGGTGAAATGATGAGAACGCCATACTGGGGGTAGGGCGTGAGGTGTATAAATAGAACCGAGGATAATTAGGGACAATAAGGCACAGCCGTGAATAATTAACAACACAAAGACCAATAAATGAGGCACAGGAAATAAGGGCACTGTCAAAATATGAAACAATATGAAATGATGAATGAAGACAGGATAACAATAACTGAGGATAACAACTATGGGCGAGGGCATGATAAACACTAACGACAACTAAGGTTAGACATAACTTAAGTAGTGGGACATGTTAGCAAACATGTCCCCCATGGTAGTATGTACACTTTTTAAATCACTGTACTTTAGCACCTCCTAAAACGCAATGAGTGCTGTACAGCGAAATACTACCTTGGTTGCCTTTAATTAACTGTTGTTATGTGCCAACTTACAATAAGTAAAGTGGAAAAAACTGAATTTATAAAAACATTTTTTAATAAGCACAGAATGCACAGATTAAATAATTCATACAGAAACTGGATGTTATGATAAAAGGAAAAAATGACGATAGCTTCTGCTGGCATGTTTTTCAGTAATGGAGACTTTTCAACCCTACTGCAGCCAATCAGTTTATATCCAGTCAGTCACATGCAAATCATGTTTTAGAAAATCATCTAACCAAGAAATTCATAAGGCAACTAACTTTATGTATTATTTAAAATTACTACAAACAGGGGTTAATGGGTGTAAAATATGACTGTAGCCAATATGGAGAAATGTTAACACATTCACAGGGTGAGGTTCAGGATCATATCTGCATTCCACGAGTTCAAAACCAAACACAAAAAAACCCTGCTGTCTAACACACTAGAAAGCCCAACATCTTTACAGCAATGATGCAGATATGTGCCATGTTTATTCCTGAAGGATGGTCTGTGCAGTACAGTTTCAGTGCACCACAGTTTACAACCTCTGCAGCACAGATGGGCCATGAATTCATCCTGGCTCAAACCCACTGATCACACAGAGGAAACAATTCCTTCTTCTTCACCACCTCCTCTTCTTGGATGCTGCACCTTTCATAAGGCCTGAGCAGCCTTTTTAAGGTTGTTCATGTCCTTAAAATGAACAATTTCCAGACACACATCAGGGTGTTTTGGGACCTGAAGCAGAGGGAGCCTCTTGAGATTCTGTCTGTTCAGATGGTGCAGAGTTACAACTGGAAGAGCTCTCCTCCTTCCTGTCCCCTGACAGGAAATCATGGATAGCGGTTTCTATTTGTGGCCGGAAAGTGTGGTTCATCTTTGGATCAACGACTTGAGTGATAATCCTGTCCACTCCAGACTCCAGCATCCCCGATCTGAAAAACATTTTCTGTCATTTTCTTACCGCTGCTTTTTTTTTTTTTTTCCACAATATCTTTATTGAACCTTTTTTTTTTTTTTTTAACAAACATGATACAAACAATCAAACACTAACACTAAAGTACTACAAAAAAAAAAAATGCACTAAAAACACCAACAACCACCAACAAAATCAAGTCTTCAACAATGCTCCTCTGTTTAGTCTAGACAATCCAATACATAAGTATACATATTATGTTCACCAGTTTGGAATTTACAAGGTCCACACACATCATTCACCTTCTTCTTCAAGAGTTATGTTTAAATTTTTTACATAATCAATAAAAGGTCTCCATATATTCTCAAACACAATTTCCTTTGATTTCAGTATATATGTTATTCTTTCTAATGGAAGGTTTGTTAACATCTGTCTTAACCACTGAGTCACATCTGGTCTATGAGTCTTTTTCCATAATAGTGCAATACATTTTTTGGCATTAAGCAAACTGAGGTCTATGAATGTTCTTTCACTTTTATTAAAATTATGCTTTTCTGGGTACAGACCCAACAAAAACAGTTTAGGATTCAATATGATTTGTTTTGAGATTATTTTTTCAATTGTTACCCTCACCTCTTCCCAAAACATTCTTATTAATCTACATTCCCATAAACAATGAAATAGGGTTCCTTTACTTTCCATGCATTTTGTGCATGTATCTGGTATATTTTTGTTATATCTATTTAACTCCTCCGGTGTAACATACATCCGCATTAACCATTTGAAATGTATCAATTTAAGGCGTGCATTTATTGATTTGGTTTGAGCTTCTGTACAAGCCAATTCCCATTGTTCCTCTGAAATTTCAATTTGCAGATCTTCTTTCCAGTAGTTTAATCTTTTCAGTGAATTTTCACTTGAAGATAGTGTCAATGAGTTATAAAACTCTGAAATAATACCCTTTCTTTTACTATCTTTCATCATCATTTTTTCCAAGGATGAATAAATAGGTCGAGTGAGAGCTTTATTTTGATTTGATCGAATAAAGTTTCTAAGTTGAAGATATTTAAAAAAATGTGTTCTATTGAGATTAAATTTGATCCTCAGCTCTTCAAAAGACATTATGTTGTCTGCACATGGCAAATATAAATCCTGAATCTTTTGTATCCCTTTTAAATTCCATACTTTAAATACAGCGTCCGCTCTCCCTGGTTTAAAATATTGATTACCCCATATTGGACTAAATTGTGACAATAACTGTGGTTCTTTTAAATAGTTTTTAGCTTCACACCATATTTTGATCATATGCTTTACAAATGGATTTTTAACTTGTTTTTGTAATTTTTTTGCCGAATCTGAGTATATGAATATGGGAAGAGGTAAAGGTAAATTGTATGATTCCATTTCAGTCCAGTGAGGGAGATCATTTGATGAAAAATAATATGTCATAGACCTCAGTTGTGCCGACCAATAATACAACATAAAATTTGGACATTTCAGACCTCCACGATCAAATGGTAAATATAATAAAGACAGACGTAATCTAGCCCTCCTGTTGTTCCATATAAATTCCACTAACTTTTTTTTTATTCTTGAGAATAGATCTAAAGGTGGTGATAAGGGAATGTATTGAAATAAATAAAGTATTTTAGGTAAAATATTACTTTTAAGTATATTGATTCTCCCGATCATCGACATTGGTAGTGACATCCATCTCTGAGTTAACTCACTGATATCTGACATTAAGGCTTCATAGTTGACACTGGCGACTGATTCTAGCTTAGGCATAATTTGGATTCCTAAATATTTAAACTGATTTACAACATTGAATTGATTTACCTCAGGGGCTGGGTAATTTCTCTGGGTCTCATTTAGCATTAATATTGAAGATTTAGTTTTATTTATTTTATATCCTGATATTTCCCCAAAATTCTTTATTAAATTCAACAAGGTTGGAATTGATTTTTTTAGATTCGACATAAACAAAATTATATCATCGGCGTACAGGGAGATTTTATGTTCTGTTGGTCCAACTTTAATTCCATATATTTGTGAATGTAAACGTATCGCTATCGCTAAAGGTTCAATTGCCATAGTAAACAGTAAAGGTGAAAGTGGACAGCCTTGTCGACATCCTCTATTGATTTTTATTGGTTTTGAAATATTGTTATTTGTTAGGATTTCTGCTGTAGCATTATTGTATATTATTTGAACCCATTTTATGAAATTATTTCCAAGTCCAAACCTTTGTAGGACTTCAAAAAGAAAGGGCCATTCAACTCTATCAAAGGCCTTTTCGGCGTCCAATGATAGGAGAGCTGTATCCGGTGCTTCTTTATTAAAATAAATAATATTAAATAGTCTTCTTACATTATGGAAGCCTTGTCTACCCTTTATAAAGCCATTCTGATCTCGATTAATAATATTTGGTAAAATTTCTTGTATTCGTCTTGCTAAAATTTTACAGATTATCTTAAGGTCGGCGTTTAATAGGCTTATTGGTCTCATATTTTCACATTTATTAGAGGGCTTACCTGGTTTTGGCAGCAGTATAATTAAGGCATTTTTTATGTATGATGGTAAATTATTATTTTGAAATGCTTCTAAAACCATTTCCAAAAAAGGTTTTATTAATTTATTCTTAAATTTTTTATAAAGGTCAACTGGAAGACCATCTGGTCCTGCACTTTTTCCTGATTTCATATTATCAATGGCTAGCCCAACTTCTTCTTGACTAATTTTAGACTCCAATATCTCCCTGTTTTCATTTGGAATACACGGTATAGATAGTTCGTCCAAAAACCCATTTAGTTTTGTTAAATCAGGTTCATTTTTGGTATCATATAATTTTTCATAGTAATCTTTAAAGGCTCTATTAATTTCTAAAGGATCTATAACTACCTGTCCTTTACTTATAATACTGGTTATTGGTGTTTTAATTTCCAATTGTTTAATCTGCCATGCTAATAATTTTCCTGATTTTTCACCTTGTTCATAAAAAGATTGTTTCAATCTTAGAAGACTCGAGGCAGCTCTATTCGCTGATTTTTTGTCGTATTCAGCTCTCAAAATCAGTAGTTCATTCTCCAACCTTGGGTCACTTCCTGCATACACTTTTTCCTGAAGATTTTTTATTTTATGTTCCAATTTAGCTCTCTCCTCTCGAGTCTTCTTAGATTTTGATCCTGTATAACTAATAATATGTCCCCTAATAAAAGCTTTGAAAGCCTCCCACTTTACACATGCTGATGTTTGTGTAGTATTGATGTCAAAGAACTCGTCTATCTGTTTTTCTATATACTTGACAAATTCCTCATCCTGAAGCCATTTATGCTGAAATTGCCATCTACCTGATTCCTTTGTCAATTTTTTATCTACATATATTAGACAACAGGGTGCATGATCAGAGATCACGATGTTATCATAAAAGCAGTTTTGAATCTTGGACCTTAATTCTGTGGAAATCAAAAAATAATCAATACGTGAGAATGTCTTGTAGGTACTGGAATAACAAGAATAAGCTTTAACTTGTGGTTTCATTTCTCTCCATATATCTAACAATCTCAATTCTTTCATAAAATGATTAATAGTCATCCTACATCCAATGTGCGTACAATCCAGTCCTGTTGATCTATCCACACCTGGATTCAATGTACAATTAAAATCCCCTGCTATTATATGTTGCCCTGTAAGTGATGATAAGATGAGAAATAAATTAGCAAAGAACTTCTGATCATCTATATTGGGACCATATAAGTTCACAAGATTTATATTTTCTAATAGCAAAGAACCTTGAATGATTACATATCTTCCAAATTTGTCTCCAATTACATTTTTCACTTGAAAAGGAACTGATTTATGTATGAGAGTCATAACTCCCCTGGCTCGGGATGAAAATGAAGAGGTGAATACACTTCCCTGCCATCTACTCCTAATTTACCGCTGCTTTTTTACTGTGAAGATTAAATGTTTTATTTTGCTTCCATTTTAGCTGATTGATACAGACCAGTTGAAGAGGCCTCTTTGTACTGTATAGGTGCATTCAGACCAAACACAAAGTGAATTTTTCACACGGTGCAATTACATGTTAGGTTACTGTAAAGATACAAATAGATGCAAATTTGTATCTCAGCAAAATGGTCGCGATAGCGAATCAGCCTTGAAATTCTGCTCTTACTGGAGTAAAAGTATCAGCACTGGAGAGTAACCTAGTTCCAAAATGAGACTGCCACTCACCTGCACACAGATGGAGCAGGAGCTCTGCAGCTGTCTGTAGTTTATTCACCTGTCACTACCCAATTTGGAGCGTGCATGCGCAAGACACTCCACCATCTTGGAATGTGAAGTATGGCAATGCATATGGTCAAACACTAACCAATCTGGATCATCTGGGCCCCCCCCCCCCCAAAAAAAAATCCTGTAATTTTTATATATATCTATATGAATCGGAGTGGTGACCTAGAGGTAAAGCATCCGCCCCACAACCGGGAGGCCGCGATTCAAGTCCCGGTGGGGTCATGCCAAAGACCATATAAAAATAGAACTTCCTGCCGTTCAGCTTGGTGCTCAGCAATAATGGAACAGAGGAGGGAAATGTTGGTCATCCAGCCACAGGGGGTGTAGACACCAGCGTACTCCCTGTGCCGGTCCCAAGTCTAGATAAAAAAAATGGGCAGGGTTGTGTCAGGAAGGGCATCCGGCGTAAAAACCCTTGCCAAATCAACATGTGGATCATCACAATATAAGGTGATGATACGCTGTGGCGACCCTGAAAGGGAGCAGCCGAAAGACAAAAGAAATAAATTGTGTGTGTGTGTGTGTGTGTGTATTGAACAAACATCTGTAGCTATTTTAGAATTATCAAGGTTGAGTGAAATAAATAGGGATGCTGTGCAAGAGGAGTGTGCAGGGCTATTTCTTCAGTCTTATGATACAAGACTGTTTATTTTTAGTTGTTTGTTTTTAGTGATGGCTGTACACATTGCATTAATGACATAAATGAAATGAAAAAAAAAACAAACCCTATATTTTTTTCTGTGCACCTAGATAGAAGTGATAGGTGTTAATTACTGTTTCGACTGGAAGTACTTTTGGAAGCATTAGAATAATACCTAAAGCATAACTGTTCATATTCCAAAAGAATACATTATTATAGTAAATGATTTTAGTGTCATGATAAATAAAATTGCTATATTACCTTTTCCATTAAATGAGATACCGATTATATATTCTTCCCAATGCAAAGACTTAATTTGAGACAATTCATCAATTGATATTAGAATTATATTAAAGATAATATTGAGAACTTATATAATGCCAGTTAAATTGGATCGCTGGTCACCTAGCATCCCAGATGCCTGCAGTAAATGTTTAGAAGGAAAAGGTACTGTTTCATTGTGTCTGAAACTGTTCAAAACTACAGAAGTACTGGAAATCTGTCATACAAATCTTGTCTAAGATTGCTGGAGTAAATCTGCCCTTTCAAGCAAAGATGTGTGTTGGGTATACACCCAGAGAACTGTACTTTCAGCTCAAGATAACTAAAACTCATTGACCTTCGACTCCTGCAAGCCAGGAGGTTGATATCTCTATACTGGAGGAAAATGGATGCACCCTCAGTGCATATGTGGGTGAAGGAGATGGCATCATATATTTTATTGGAACGGCTTTCTTAAATTATCAGAGGAAAGGGAGGAGATTTTGAAGAAATATGGTCACCTTTAACTGAGTTCCTCAGATGTTATGAAGAAAATTAACTTTGAAAATGGCGCCGAGTGCTGTGCCGAGTTGCTGAATTGTATGTTGTGTATTTTTTTTTTAATTTTATATATATATTAATTTATTTGCTTTTTTTATTCTTCTACTTTCATTTAGCTAGTTGGGGGGGATTATGCTGTTGGTTTAATGTACATTTTATGATAACTGTCTGTCTTGTAATATAAAATACAATAAATATATTGTTTTAAAAAAAGATAATATTGAGACAATACACAGATATTACAAATTTTGACAGAATGTGGAGAAAAAGTTGTGGCTAACATCCCCAAATGCAATTTGCTAGCATATCTACTATGACAATATTATCAAACGGCGAGGGAAGTACAAGGTCTCTGATCTTCTTGAATAAATAATAAAGGTGAGCCACAATAGCATAAACAGATGATTCTTTTTTCCCCGTAAGCTACTAAAATAAAAACGTTTTATGATTTTCCCAAATGAAGCAAATCAGGTAGGGCAATGAAGTAATCCAAAAGTTGTTTGTCCATATGCATTGCCGTACCTTGCATTCCAAGATGGCGATGTGTCTTATGCATGCATGCTCCAAAATGGGTAGTGACACCACCCACTATTCTTGCTACTGATGTGCTAACAAGGGCTAGCAGTGTAAACAATCATCATCCAGGTGCAGTTTCAGGAGGAGGCAGTGACATTTTCTCAGCTGTGTGCTCTACTGGAAAATGTTGTAACCTAAACATGAAGGCATTTTGGGAATTTCCACAGATGGCAAAAAGAAGTTGCAGAAATTATGAAGGCAACTAGGGGTGGACAAAAGATCGATTCAGTGATGGATTGCAATACTTGACACTAACGACAACGCACGATCCCTAAACGCATGGATCGATCTTTTATTAATTATCATGTAAACGTTGCATGCTCTCTTGGGTATTCAACCAACTGCATTTTCAGTCCACTAGATGGTCCAAAGTAAGCACCCAGTCAAGTGAAGTCATAGCTTGTCTCGTGAGATTTGCAGCCAGATGGCACAAAAGCGCGCATTGTCAGTGGAAGTGATATCTTGTCTCGCAAGATTTGTAGCCAGCTTTGAAAGTTAAGGGATAAGGGATAAGGACCTGTACTTATACAGCGCTTTTCTAGTTTCAAAGACCACTCAAAGTGCTTCACTAGTGCTAACCCTGGATTCTAAGGGCCTATCAGAGATGGATACCTAGGGACAATTTAGAATCACCATTTAACCTAACATGCATGTCTCTGGATTGTGGGAGGAAACCGGAGCTCCCACAGTAACCCCACGCAGCACAGGGAGAACATGCAAACTCCACACAGAAAGGTTCCCACCCCTGCCAGCCTGGGGATTCAAACCTGGAACCTTCTAGCTGTTAGACAACAGTGCTAACCACTGGACCACTGTGGAAGCAGTTAGCTCAACGTTACCTCAAATATTGGGCCTTTTTTGGATTTTACAACAAAGATGGAAGGAAAGACCTTGACATAACACACAACCTGCAAGAAGCACTGCATGAAAAAACAAAAAACAAAAGAAAAAAACCCCCACTAGGAACATGTGGGCCAGCACACGTCTCAGAGCAGCATCAGCAATGGCTAAGCTAAAAAGACACTAGCAAGGAGCTTGCTTTTTCTCCGAGTGCCAAGTAAGTAAAGTTTATGAAGTGCTTTTCACAGGCATATAGTCACAAAGCGCTGTACAATAAAATGGAATAAAAGGAAGACGATAGATAAAAATAATTTTTAAAATACAAAAACAAGTTAAAACACATGATTGAAATAATTTAAAAATATCAGACTTTCCATTACAAAGCAGTTGAATTGAAACTCAATGGAAAGCCTTGTTAAACAAAGAAGCTTTCAGTTGCCTGTTAAAAGAGTCCACAGAGTCAGCTAAACGTATCTGGAGCGGGAGTCTATTCCAAACAGCACTGTCCACCGCCCTCCCGCTGTGCAAAGATGCATCTCCGTGGAGAATGACGCCCTGAGAATACTTTATTATATGAAAGAGATGTCAACAGTTTTACACTGTCCCTGTCAAATAAACTAATCTACTACTACTACTTTGGGACATGATTTGAGGTTGAATAAGTTGAAAAAATTTCAAATATATGGGATCGTGATAATTGACATCACGATATCGTGATTATCGTGTAATCGTGATAGAATCGTATCGTGACCCAAGTATCGCGATCCGAATCAAAAGGTCCCTCGCAATTCCCACCCCTAAAGGCAACCCCACCCCTCTGCAACTCACTCAGATGTGAATTCACGTCTATCTGCGTCTTCACATTAACGTGTCTGAACACACCTTAAGAAGTGTTTTGCATAAGAATGACTCACTAAAGAAAGTAAGACTCATTACCATCCAATTTCTTTAAAAACACCAGCTCATTGACAGTAATTAAAAGCATGCATAAAAAATACAAAAATTTATTAAAACAAACAAAAGATAGAATAAAAATTTAATCTTCAAATTTGGACATTTTAACCTTTGAACTTCAGCTCTGAAATTCACATTTTCTTATATGGACTAGCACAATAATGTAGAGAATCATATTTGAGGCAAACATTTATGCTGAAATTTGAGGTTTCCTATCAATTTCTTTATTAAAGTGAACAAACTGAATAGGAAGCGGCAGAACTAACAATTTTTAATGCAGATGGATAAAGCAAATGTAGTCAGTAGACTTTATTCTGCTCTGAAGTATATTAAACATTTGGAACAAAGTGGCATCTTGACTGGAATATAGTATTTCATTCATTCCATATTCAGGCTGCATAATTAAATGAATTGCAGTTGCAATCACAATGCCAGTCTCTGCATTACATAATTGCACAAAATGCTACTCTTGTGATTTGATTATTAAAATTTTTTATTTTGTAAGGAGTACTGTGCAAACTTATGTTTTTTGTTTATTTATGCAACTTAATATTTGAATTGAGAAATAAACATTTCTTAAAATGATTTGTATCTGAATTTACCTTGACAACAAAGCAAGTAGGCTGATGAAACCATCCATTTAAAGACATTAAAATATTTTAAAAAATCAAAATGGCATTGCAGATTGTAATATTTAGGGCCATAACCACAATCGCACACAGGCCCTCCGGGGAAAACCTACAGGAAAGTATCACTCACTGAACAACACTTTGTCTCAGTCCGTTCCTCATCTGGTTCTTGTTGATAGATGGGTTCCACTCCTGTGTGCTCAGGTGAGAAGTGACAAAGTTGTCGACTTTTTGCCGCAGGTTCTGATAGGCAGGCTAGGAGCAGGAACAGAGAAGAGGTCATAAAGCAGCAATAACACACAAGTTCGCACACACACGCATGCCCACACACACTTTGATTGGTGGCACTGTGTAAATGGGGGCACAACAGATACAAACTCATGCTTAATTGGCCTGAAAATAACTGAACTTATCCATTCTTAATTCAGTTTGGATGTCTACACTGATTAATCTTATTGTAAGTGATTTCAAAACTGTATCTTTTTAGTCAGCTTTTAGAAAATAGTTAAACATTTGCAATTTTCAGCTGAACATTTGCAGCACAAAGATTCTGATGCATAAACGGGTACTGTTTATGCATGGTTATGCTACTGTCCCGTCCGGAACATTACATGTCAGTGGAACATTACCTGTCAGTGGAACATACCCTTGACAGAGAATGGAAAAGGTCTGAATTAGGGATGTTAATGATTAATAGACTTTTGATGAATTTTCGAAAAGAATTTAGTCGGCCAAATTAAATTAGTTGTCAATTAATTGATAACTCAGCAGTCCTTTTCAATGGGAGCTTATTCTATGAAATGTAGTGGTGTTGCCATCCAGGCGGGGGCACACGCAGTCACCCACTGCCGCCTTTCAATTAAAACTAAAAAAAAAAAGCAGAAGAAGACGCCAAGTCCCCAGAGCACATGCTCTGTGCAGAGCAAAAAATCTCGCCCTTCCGGGTTACATCAGAGAGTCACAAGAAGTTCCAATGGCACGCAAGTTTGAAGATTCACCCGGCTGCTTCAAATCAGCAAGGCGGAGAAACAGACCAGCACAAGGAAGAAACCATGAGCGTAAAAACCCATCCCCACTGCCTTCAACCTGCCGCTAGACGGGAAAGCAGACCGGACTCAAGTTACCACTGAGGTAACAAACAAAAGAGGGAGCCCAGATCGTACTGGGGTTTGCTTGGATTTCTGGGGTACTGTGATAATGTTTAACATGCAACAGATGAAGCAGCTCACAATCTATTTTCCTGTTAAAAGAGTCTACTAGTGCCTTGCAGTAAATTAGAACATGAAAGTTATTTTTTTGTAATATAACAAAAAAGATCAATTTTATGAAATTGGTAATAGTTTTTAAAATAAATAAAAAAATCATGACATTTGTAATTTACTGAGATGTACCAGCACATAATACACACTATGCAGTACAAAATTTCTTAAACTACAAAAAATGCCATTGTCTGCACTAAAAAAATGCAAATGGTACAATAAATCATTAGAGCGAGCACTCTTGTTTAGTGCCATGTCAGCATCTATAGCTATTTCATGGCAAAAAAAATAGAACTACCCCTCATGGATCATCACTTTATCGTGGTGGGGGGTTTGCATGCCCTAGTGATCCCAGGAGCTATGTTGTCCGGGGCAATATGCCTCTGGTAGGGTCACCCAAGACAAACTGGTCCTGGGTGAAGGGCCAGACTAAGAACGATCCAACAGACTCTCATGATGAATGCTAGAACAAGAATTCAGTGTATCCCGCCTGGTATGGGCTGGAGCCCTGGAGCCAGGCCTGGGGGAGGGGCTCGATGGCTAGCGTCTGGTGGCCGGGTTGCCGCCCATGGGACCCAACCAGGCTCAGCCCAAAGGAGTTACATGGGTCCGCCCTCCAGTGAGCTCACCACCTGCAGGAGGGACCATGGGGGTCCGGTGCTATGTGGATCAGGTGGCGGTCAAAGGCGGAGACCTTGGTGGTCTGATCCCAAGCTTCCTAAACTGGCTTTTGGGACACAGAATGTCACCTCTCTGGTGGGGAAGGAGCCTGAGCTGGTGCATGAGGCCGAGAGATACCGGCTATATATAGTCAGCCTCACCTCAACACACAGCTCCAGTTCTGGAACCAGTCTCCTGGAGAGGGGCTGGAGCTTGGCCTACTCTGGAGTTGCCCCGGGCGAGAGGTGATGAGCAGGGGTGGGTATTCTTGTATCCCCCCACCCTGTTGCCTCTATATTGGAGTTTTCCCCGGTGGATGAAAGAGTTGCTTCCCTGCGCCTTCGGGTTGGGAAACGGGTCCTGACCATCATTTGTGCCTATGCACCAAATGATGGCTCAGAGTACCCACCCTTTTTGGAGTCTCTGACTGGGGTGCTGGAGAGTGCTCCTCTTGGAGACTCCATTGTCCTACTGGGGGACTTCAAAGCGCATGTGGGCAACGACAGTGAAACCTGGAGGGGGGTGATTGGGAGGAACGGCCTGCCCAATCTGAACCCAAGTAGTGTTCAGTTATTGGACTTCTGTGCTAACCACAGTTTGTCCATAACAAACACCATGTTCAAGCATAAGGGTGTCCATATGTGCACCTGGCAGCAGGACACCCTAGGTCACAGGTCAATGATCGATTTTGTTATCATGTCATCAGACCTGCGACCGTATGTCTTGGACACTCGGGTAAAGAGAGATGCAGAGCTGTCAACTGATCACCACCTGGTGATGAGTTGGATCCGATGGCTGGGAAGGATGCCATTCAGACCTAGTAGACCCAAAAGTATAGTGTGAGTGTGCTGGGAACGTCTGGCTGAGGCCCCTGTCTGGGAGGTCTTCAACTCCCACCTCTGGAAGAACTTCAACCACATTCTGAGGGAGTCTGGAGACATGGGAGTCTGAATGGGCCATGCTCTCCACCTCCATTGTTGAAGCGGCTGCCCAGAGCTGCGGCTGCAAGGTCGTTGGGGCATCTCGTGGTGTCAACCACCAAACCAAGTGGTGGACACCAGTGGTGAGGGAGGCCATTGAACTGAAGAAGGAGTCCTACCAAGCTTGGTTGGCTTGTGGGACTCCCGAAGCAGCTGAGGTGTACCGGCAGGCCAAGCAGAGTGCAGCTCGAGTGGTTGCTGAAGCAAAAACTCTGGTATGAGAGGAGTTTGGTGAGGCCATGAAGAGATTCTGGCAAACTGTCCGGAGGCTCAGGAGGAAGAAGCAGCTCCATGTCCACACTGTGTATGGTGCGGATGGGGCGCTGCTGACTTTGACTGGGGATATCTTCAGGCGGTGGGAGGAATACTTTGAGGATCTCTTCAATCCCACTGACACGCCTTCCACAGAGGAAGCAGGGCTTGTGGACGAGGGGGACGGCTCGCCTATCACAGGGGCTGAGGTTGCCAAGGTGGTCAAAAATCTCTTTAGTGGCCGGGCCCCAGGGGTGGACGAGACTCACTCTGAGTATCTCAAGGCCCTGGATTTTGTAGGGCTGTCATGGTTGACACGACTCTGCAACACTGCGTGGAGGTCGGGGGCAGTGCCTTTGGCATGGCAAACCGGGGTGGTGGTTCCTCTCTTCAAAAAAAAGGGGACTGGAGGGTGTGTTCCAACTTTAGAGGGATCACACTCCTCAGCCTCCCTGGGAAGGTCTATGCCATGGTACTGGAGAGGAGAGTCTGGCTGTTGGTCGAACCTCAGATTCAAGAGGAGCAATGTGGCTTTCGTCCTGGCCGTGGAACATCAGACCAGCTCTTTACCCTCTTGAGAATCCTCGAGGGTTCGTGGGAGTTTGCCCAACCAGTTTACAAGTGTTTTGTGGACTTGGTGAAGGCATTCAACCGCGTCCCTCATGGTTTTTTGTGGGGAGGGTGCTTCAGGAGTATGGGGTATGAGCTTGTTGTTACGAGCTATTCGGTCTCTGTACGACCATTGTGAGTTTGGTTTGTATTGCCAAGACTCAGTCGGACTCATTCCCAGTGAGAGTTGGACTCCACCAGGGCTGCCCTTTGTCACCAATCCTGTTCATAATTTTTATGGACAGGATTTCTAGGCACAGCCAGGGAATGGAGGGTGTCATGCTTGGTGACCACAGGATCTCATCTCTGTTGTTTGCAGATGATGCTGTCCTGCTGGCTTCATCCAGCAATGACCTACAGGTCTTACTGGGACGGTTTGTCGCTGAGTGTGAAGCAGCTGGGATGAGAATCAGTACCTCCAAGTCCAAGTCCATGGTCCTCAGCTGGAAAAAGGTGGATTGTCCTCTCCGGGTTGGGCAGAAGCGCCTGCCCCAAGTGGAGGAGTTTAAGTATCTTGGGGTCTTATTCACGAGTGAGGGGAGAATGGAGCGAGAGATTGACAGACAGATTGGAACAGCATCTGCAGTGATGCGGACGTTGTACCGGTCTGTCGTGGTGAAGAGGGAGCTAAGTTCTAAGGCAAAGCTGTCGATTTACCAGTCAATCTACGTTCCTACCCTCACCTATGGTCATGAGCTTTGGGTCATGACCGAAAGAACGAGATCACAGATACAAGTGGCTGAAATGAGCTTTCTTTGTAGGATTGCTGGACTCACCCTCAGAGACAGGATGAGGAGCTCAGTCATCTGGGAGAGGCTCAGAGTGGAACCGCTGCTCCTCCACATTGAAAGGAGCCAGTTGAGGTGGTATGGGCATCTGATCAGGATGCCTCCTGGATACCTCCCACCTTAAGTGTTTCGGGCACGTCCCTCTGGGAGGAGACCCTGGGGCAGACCCAGGACTCACTGGAGAGACTATGTCTCCCAGGTGGTCTGGGAACGCCTTGGTATCCTCTCTGAAGAGCTGGAGCAGGTGGCTGGGGAGAGGGAAGTCTGGGCTTCTCTGCTTGAACTGCTGCTTCCGCAACCCAGACCTCCAGAAAAGCGGTAGAAGATGGGTGGATGGATGGATGGATGGATGGATGGAAAAATAGAACAAGAAAATTGAGTTAAAATTTATATAGAGATAGCATGATAAATGAAAGAATAAATAAACAGATGGACAGATAGATAAATAGAGCGAGATAGATATGTAGATACAATAAAAGAAAATAAATAAGATGCTTCAGATGCACATGTGCTAAAAACCTTAAAACTTTCTTTGGTGGTGCCTTATTAAAAACATCTTTCAGTGACTTTTGAGAATAAAAACATTGTCTTGTCATGAGAGCAGGACAGTCAAGTAAAATGTGCTTTATTGATAAAAACCTCCACAGAACTGACAAGATAGTGGGGCTTCATCTTTTAATAAAAAGCTGTCTGTGAGCCTTGAGTGGCCAATACGGCATCTAGTGTACACTACCTCATCATGTCCATTTTGAAAGTGATGCAAGTGTCTATGACTTATGGCAGGTTTAATATCATGCAGTTTATTTGAAGTACATGTGTCTCATTCATTCTGCCACTTCTTTAAAATACAGGAGGTTATTAGAGGCCTGAGGTCTGAGGCTGATGTGGCATTGAGTGACTTTTTGGGTAAGGGCTCTCTTGGCAGCATTGTCTGCCTGCTCGTTACCTGACAGGCCAACATGGCTGGGGATCCAACAGAAGATGATATTAAAATTATGTTTCTGTAAAAAACCTAGTTTCTTTAAAATCCAGATAATAATGGGGTGATCAGTCTTTAAAAACCCAAGTGTCTGAAGACAGGATCTGGAGTCAGTAAAAATTATGGAGCGCTGTTGGTTGGTTCTTTCAATGTGCTCCACTGCTAGAAGCAAAACATGAGCCTCTGCTGTAAAAATTGAACATTGTTTGGGAATCCGCAAACCATGCTGATTGTGCCGGTGACAACTGCAGCCAAGACTGAGCCGTCTACTTTAGATCCATCAGAGTATATGGAAATTTGGGGAGGAAAACAGCATTTTATGTCTACGATCTGCTGCTGGTACACATTTTGGTGAGTGTCTCTCTTTTTGTTTTGGCTCAGATCCAGAATGATATTGGGTTTCATCAAACTCCATGGAGGGATGGGACAAAACTGTGTCTGTGTTACGTTGCTCATATCAGGGTTTAATTTAACCAGGTGACGTTCTATACAGAGTCCAAAAGGAGTGATGCTCTTAGGTCTGACCTTATACATCTGCAAGAATCGAGGGTGAAAAACTGCAGAGTAGGCTGGATTTCTATGGCCTGCTTTAAGTTTAACCATATACTGGAGAGCCAATTTCAGGCACCTGATTTGAAGTGAAGGCTTGTTTGCTTCAACATACAAACTTTTAACAGGAGAGGTTCTGAAAGCCCCCAAGGCAAGCCTTGGATCTTGGTGATGGACAGTTTCCAGCATCCTCATGTCCAATTTCCTTGCTGATTCATAAACTATGCTCCCATACTCTAACCGAGATCTTAGAAGTGCTCTGTAGACACGCAGCAGCACAGTGGAGTCCGCTGTGCTGCTGCCCATTTAGTTTTTGCCAAAACTTAAATAATATCAAGGGCTTTAAAACATCTGATTCGTAGAAATTTTATATGTGGAACAAAAGACAACTTATTATCAAAAATAAGTCCAAGGAATTTGGTTTCTTTTACCACCTTGATAGCTTCTCCATCTATGAAAAGATCAGGGTCAAGGTTAAGAGACCGCAGCAGGCAAAAGTGCATGCAGACAATTTTTGTTTTTGAAAATTTAAAACCATTACTGATTGGCCACATATTAATCTTGTTTATGCACAGCTGTAGTTGCTTTTCGATTGTGCTCATGCCTTTCCCCCTGTAGCAAATACAGAGGTCATCTACATAAAGACTACAAAAGGTATTGGTCTAAGAGTACCAACTATACTATTAATCTTAATGCTAAAAAGAGTAACCGAGATGATGCTTCCCTGAGGGACTCCTTGTTCTTGCATATGGGGCTCTGAAAGGGTACCTCCTACTCGCACTTTTAAGTGTCTATTGGACAAAAAGTTTGAAATGAAAAATGGCAAATGTCCTCTAAAATCCATGTCATGTAGGGCTCTTAAAATACCATATTTCCATGTTGTGTCATATGCTTTTTCTAAATCAAAAATACAGCAACAATATGTTCTTTTCTAATAAAACCATCACATATATAAGCCTCTAATCTGATAAGGTGGTCTAAAGTGCTTTTACCATGTCTGAAGCCACACTGGTAATCAGTTAAAAGGCCTTCAGACTCAAGCACCCACACAAGGTGATTGGTTACCATTTTTTCCATGGTTTTACAGAGGCAACTTGTCAGAGCTATTGGACGGTAGTTGTTGGTATCAGTATGATCTTTCCCAGGTTTTGGAACAGATTTATTGCTTCTTTCCAGCTTTCAGGAATACTGCCTGATTTCCAGATGTTAAAAACCATTAAAAGAATGGATAGTGCACTGGAGGGTAAGCGTTTTAAAAACTGATAATGAATTTTATCTGGCCCCACAGCAGTGTCATGAGAGTTCCTTATTGACAGCAAAAGTTCTTCGATAGTGAAATCTTGGTTGTATGGTTCTGAGCTATCTGAAGAAAAGTTTATTTCTTTTTGTTCTTCTTGTGCATGTATGATTTGGAACTCAGGACGATAGTTTCCAGTAGACAAACTCTTCTCAGACGATTTGCTAGCTGATTAGCTATTTCATATTTTGTCGTCAGCAGATTGCCTTGATGATTAATATGCTGTATTTGAAGTCCATTCTCCTTACCCTTCATCTTTACGATTAAATCCCAGATCTTTTTGGTAGCTGTGTTGGATGTGAGGCTTGATACAAATTTCCTCCAGCTCTGTCTATTTGCTTCACTGATGATCCTGTGTGCTTTAGCTCGACAGATTTTAAAACTAGTCAGGTTTTCTGTTGTTGGATGCTTATTTAACACCCTCTCAGCTTTATTCCTTGCCTCAGTGGCCTTTATGCAGTCATCATTGAACCATGGCTTGGACCTACGGTGTGGCTTTGCTGATGTTTTTGGGACAGTCTTATCTGCAATTGCAATTATGGTTTGAGTGAAGCTCTGAGCAGAGTGACAGTGTGGTTGAGGTTGCTGGCTGAATTCCTCTTTGCACAGAGAAATAAAGGAGGACCAGTTTGCGTTTTTGAGCTGCCATCACGGAGTTCTCGATTGCACATCCACTTCTGTGGATGTCAATATTCGTGGAAAGTGGTCACTTCCACAAAGGTCATCCAAGACCCGCCATGAGAATTCCAGCACTAGTTCAGGATCACATATACACACGTGGACAAAATTGTTGGTACCCCTCTGTTAATGAAAGAAAAACCCACAATGGTCACAGAAATAACTTGAATCTGACAAAAGTGGTAATAAATAAAAATTCTATGAAAATTAACCAATGAAAATCAGACAATGCTTTTGAATTGTGGTTCAACAGAATTACTTTAAAAAACAAACTCAACAGGCCTGGACAAAAATGATGGTACCCCTAGAAAAGATTGAAATGTTCACCCAAGATGTGTCCTCTAATTAACATCGTCTACAAACTTGTAATCAGTCAGTCGGCCTATTTAAAGGGTGACAAGTAGACACTGTGCTGTTTGGTGACATGGTGTGTACCACACTAAACATGGATCAGAGGAAGCAAAGGAGAGAGTTGTCTCTGGAGATTAGAAAGAAAATTATAGACAAGCATGTTAAAGGTAAAGGCTATAAGACCATCTCCAAGCAGCTTGATGTTCCTGTGACTACAGTTGCACATATTATTCAGAAATTTAAGATCCACGGGACTGTAGCCAACCTCCCTGGATGTGGCCGCAGGAGGGGACGGATAATACAAATGGTAACAAAAGAGCCCAGAACAACCTCTAAACACATTCATGGTGAACTCCAAAGTCAAGGTACATCAGTGTCAGATCGCACCATCCGCTGCTGTTTGAGCCAAAGTGGACTTCATGGGAGATGACCAAGGAGGACACCACTGTTGAAAACAAATCATAAAAAAGCCAGACTGCAATTTGCCAAACTGCATGTTGACAAGCCACAAAGCTTCTGGGAGAATATCCTATGGACAGACGAGACAAAACTGGAACTTTTTAGCAAGGCACATCAGCTCTATGTTCACAGACGCAAAAATGAAGCATACAAAGAAAAGAACACTGTCCCTACTGTGAAACATGGAGGAGGTTCTGTTATGTTCTGGGGCTGCTTTGCTGCATCTGGCACAGGGTGTCTTGAATCTGTGCAGGGTACAATGAAATCTCAAGACTATCAAGGTATTCTAGAGAGAAATGTGCTGCCCAGTGTCAGAAAGCTTGGTCTCAGTCGCAGGTCATGGGTCTTGCAACAGGATAATGACCCAAAACACTGCTAAAAACACCCAAGAATGGCTAAGAGCGAAACATTGGACTATTCTAAAGTGGCCTTCTATGAGCCCTGATCTAAATGCTATTGAACATCTCTGGAAGGAACTAAAACATGCCGTCTGGAGAAGGCACCCTTCAAACCTGAGACAACTGGAGCAGTTTGCTCATGAGGAGTGGGCCAAAATACCTGCTGAGAGGTGCAGAAGTCTCACTGACAGTTACAGAAAATCGTTTGATTGCAGTGATTGCCTCAAAAGGTTGTGCAACAAAATATTATTTTGTTTCACAAAATAATATAAACATATCCTGTTTCATGAATTTGTTTTTTAAAATAATTCTGTTGAACCACAATTCAAAAGCACTGTCTGATTTTCATTGGTTAATTTTCATAGAAATTTTATTTATTGCCACTTTTGTCAGATTCAAGTTATTTCTGTGACCATTGTGGGTTTTTCTTTCTTTAACAGAGGGGTACCAATAATTTTGTCCACGGCTGTAGATAGGTCAACTGCAGTATAGGTTCCATGTCCTGGGTGGAGGTATGTGTGAGACCCATCATTCCAAAGACAGAGATCATTTTTAGCAATAAAATCCCCCAGTATCCTGCCTTTTGCATTTGAGCAAATTCCTCCCCACAGAGGATTATGACCATTAAAATCACCCATAAGGATGTATGGAGATGGCAACTGATTATGAAGGCCATCAAGATTTTCCAGTGTCACAGTCATACCTGGTGTCTATAGACGGAGGAAAAGGTTATTGCTTTATGCAAAGTTAGATGAAGTGCCACTGCTTGTAAGTTGGAGACTAATGCCAAGTGGCTGTGAATTATATCATTCCTTACTAGAATTGTTGAACCACCAGATGGACGATACACATTTGGACCATATGTATTATACATTGTATAATGTTTCAGAGACATGGGGTTGGTTGATAGTAGGAGAGTTTCTTGAAAGCAAAAAGCAAAAGGATTAAAACTAGCAGCTAAACGCTGCACTTCAGAGAAACTGGCCTTAAAGCCACGACAGTTCCACTGGATAATGTGGCTACCCACCATTAGGTAGGTAAAACAAAAGCATGCTTCTTACGATTGCTTTTGGGGGAAGGGCTGCGACTATGGCAAGTCATGACTTCAGACATTTCTGCATCTGCTGCACCGCTGCACCACTGCGCCACCGCTGCACGGTGGCGCAGTGGTTTTGCACTGTGGCAGCACAGTTTTACCCTCGATCGCGGGGATCGTGGGTTTGACCCCAGCCCCCGACCAACAGTGAGCTGTGTGGAGTTTGCATGTTCTCCCCGTGTTGCGCGGGTTTACTCCGGGATTTCTCCGGTTTCCTCCCGCACACCAAAAACATGTAGGTTTAGGGCGCTCGCGCACGCAGCGACCAGCAGCCGGTGGCTTGTCACCAGACTGCAAACCAAATCTACCTACGGGTACAAATAAGTAACAAAAAAAAAAAAAAAAAAAAAAAAATCTACTTGATTCTCATTCTTTGGCAATTTATTTTCTTGGCTTGATTTTGCCTGAGTAGAGGAGCTGGATGCTTTTTTCTTTTCTTTTGATGGTTGGTTTTGTTCTGCAGGCTTACTTAGACTTTGACTTAAGGGTTGGCTTATTGTAGTTAGGCTTTGAGTACTCGTTCTACTTTTAACTGGGACTCCAGAATTTTTAATATTACTTAATAATGAGGGCTTATCTTTACTTAACCAGGTCAGATCTGTCTGGCACTCAACAGGCTGCATCTTAGGTTTCACAACAGAGGAGAAAGTCTGCTGGAATTTGTACTTTGGGAAACCTTCTACCAGTTTACGTGCCTCAGGGTAGCTAATTTTCTTCGTACATATGACAGTTTGAATTTCTTTTTCCATGATCCAACAAGGCCATTCCTTTGATGATGTTGCATGATTGCCTAAACAGTTACTACATTTGGGAGGAAGTTGTGCAGGCCAACTCGTGCCTTTCTTCTCCAGCTGAATGTCAGAATGTAAGTGCCAGTTTTTACTGTTCGGTCATCTTTTTTAATGGTTATTCTCTTGACATGTGTTATTCCTTGTTGTTGCAGTTCTGAGGCTATTTCATCTTCTTCCATATCGTGGAGTTCTCTAGTACGAATTACTCCTTTGCAGCTGTTTAGAGAAGGGTAAAGAAAACCCCTTATTGGAACACCAGCTAGCACATCACACCATAACAAATTTTCAGCATGGGATTTCTTTAAGCATTCCACCAAAATCTAGCCAGACCTCAGTTTTTTATCATCCTTAACTGATCCTGCAATACCTGAAATTCCTTTCTGTACAGCAAAAAGGGACAGCTTAGAAAGAGGCATATCTGACGACAGCAACTCTAAAACAATAATCCTCGGCCAATTATCACCGTTTGAAAGAGCCATCCTGCTAATTCCTGGATCATCCACATCATCTTCCAACATTCGATTTTTAGGGGTTTGTTTAGTAGCCATATTTTATAGAGTATGATTCATCATCCCTGCTCCCCACCCTCCTCGGAGCCCTACAAGGGGATGCACAGAGCCGCGGACTTCCTGCAGGTTATGCACCAGGGATACAGGGATGGTATACTCGAGCAATAAAGTACAAAAGTGCAAATTACTCAACTGACCCTCTGCCATAGGCTTCTGGGATTAGGAGATGTTATACTAACAAAAAACATCCCAGAGTAGACCTTGACAAGCTGACTCACTGGACCAGGCCCTTCCAACCTCCCGTCTAAGTGAAGTAGGAGCCAAAGCACTGTGTTGGGACTTGTGAGAGCCGCAGCAAGACACATTCCTCAAGAACCAGGATCTCTTCCTCCACTGATACGGGTCGCAACTCACGGCAAACAAGTTGCCCCATTTGTCACCTCATATGATCAGCAAGGGGGTGCTAGGAACCACTTTAACCCTGGGTCCCTTTGGGGGATTATAACACACAAAGTTGTTAGAGAGTTTCACCGTCTCTTAATTGTTTTTATGGTCGTTTTGATTCCTTTGATTTTAGCACAGAAACCCAAGATTTGAAACAGAAACTCAAAGACAATCAGCACTTTAATATTGAGGTGCAGGATGTTAAAAAGGCATTCTGTGCTGTAAAAGTGAACAAAAGTCAGGGCCCTGATAATATATGAGGGCACTCGGTAAAGTCCTGTGCACATGAACTGAGCCCTGTGTTTCACTACATTTTCAATAAGTCCTTACAGACACAGCAAGTGCCTAAGATCTGGAAAGATGCTGTGGTTGTCCCCGTTCCAAAATCCAGCTGTCCTAAAACGGTAAATGATTTTAGACCAGTTGCTTTGACTTCAATTTTAATGAAAATTTTTGAAAAACTGGTCAGATTTGAGGTCCTAAAGCAGAATGAGCATGCATTGGATCCTTTGCAGTTTGCCTATAGGCCTCACAGAGGAGTGGAGGATGCCACTGTCACTCTGTTTAACATGCTTTTTGAACATCTGGATTTTAATGGGACACATGCCAGGCTTTTATTTGTGGACTTTTCTTCTGCCTTTAATACAATCCAACCTCATATTTTAGTTGAAAGGCTCCTGCAACAATTTGATTTGAGTAATAATCTGGTGGGTTGGATTCTGGATTTTTTAACCAACAGGACACAGAGAGTAAGGGTCAATGGTACATTGTCTGACCAAAAGTGTTCTTCTACTGGCTCTCCTCAGGGGTGTGTGTTGTCACCACTACTCTTCATCCTGTACACAAACATGTGTCGGAGCAGACATGACAACAGACACATTATAAAGTATGCTGATGATTCAGTTATTGTCAGTCTCCTCCAGGATGGTGAGAGTGGCCACGGCCCAGTAGTTGATGATTTTGCTCACTGGTGTGAGGATTCCTACCTGCAGCTGAATACGACAAAAACTAAAGATATGATTATTGACTTTAGGAGGAAAACTCCCAGGCACAAAGTCACTGTACTAAAAGGCCAGACCACTGAATGTGTACAATCCTACAAATATCTTGGGACGATTATTGAGAGTAATTTAAACTTTGAAAAGAACTGTGAAAGGGTGTGTAAAAAGGGTCAACAACATTTGCATTGTTTAAGGAAACTTGCACACTTCCAAACTGACCAAACCATAATGACAATGTTTTATCGGGCTTTTATTGAATCTGTTTTATCCTTTTCTTTAGTGTCATGGTTTTGGTCAGATAAAACTGAAAACAGAGGAAATCCTTGGATTAGGTTGTTAGATGGTCCAGTCGTTTGCTTGGTGAGTCACAGCTGAGCCTGACATCCCTGTACAACAGACAGGTACAGAGGATTGCTACCTCCATTTTAAATGATGATTCCCAACCTTTGCACTGCCACTTTCAGCTTCTTCCCTCCAGACAGAGGTTTGCTGTCCCAAAAAGTAAAACCCAGCACTACAAAAACAGCTTTGTTCCTGCTGCTGTTAAAGAGCCGAACAAGATGTAACAATATATTGTACATAATTTAGTTGCCTATTTATTAATTTTATTTTATATGTACTTATTTTTGTAGGTTTTTTATTTGGGTTCTAAATCTTTTATTGGGTTTTAGACTTCTGAGTTTTTAACCTCTTTGACTAGTCTTTAACTTTTTAATATGACCCTTCTCTCTTATCTCCTTGTTTTTTTCCCCTCTTATCTCTTTGTCCTATGTCCTGATTGGTGGAGCCTTGAGTACTTTTATCATGTTTATAGTCAGCTTCATGTGTGCCTGTGTTTGTGTTCATGTTGAATGTAATTGTGGTTTGTAAATATGGAGGTCACCTGACTGCAAAACAAATCTACCTACGGGTACAAATAAAGTATCCTGAACCTGAACCTGAGTCCTTGCCTAAGGGACACCTGGGAGTATCAGTGAGGGTTAAGAGGCACTCATCATCCTCCTAGTCCAAGAAACCCCCTCGCCCGGAAGCAGTTTAACGTCATACCCAGGATGGACAATAAATCATTAAAAAATATGATGTTCATGTTTAATTCAGTATACTAAAAACAGTAATTAACTTTTTATTTGTTAAAGATAGAAAGACTGTATTGTACCGAGGGAAATTCAGATTCTCAGGAAAATTGCCACTTATCAAATAATCATTAATCGATTGATAAGGTGAATTAATTAATGATTAATGAATTTATCGATAACTTGCACCCCTAGTCTGGATATCTCCCTAGCCTACGCTATCTTTAGTAGTCCATTATTCTGTTAGTAAGTAAGTAAACGTGCAAGTAAAACACTTGAGACTTCTAGCTAGCAGGACCTCTAGTGTGCTAGTCACAGAGATCGAATAGAGTGCTCATTGCTAGCCACCAGGCTAGTTTTAGGTGGCCAAGCGCGGACGCCATATTGGTGCCGATAAAAAACACAAACACACCATAGAGCCACATAGGCACATACTGCGTTTTCTTCATTTTTGCGCAAGAAGTCGAATATTACATGAAATAAATAGCACTCATTGTCAGGTACAATGCGTGAGCATGGTAAAATTTAAGGAAAATAAAGGATGCTCAGTTTTAACAATGCTATTAATTTTAATGTTTATTTGAAAGGGACATTACATACTAATGAACATTAATACAAATGTAAGTATACCAGATTTAGCAATACTGCTAATTTGCATCTGTAGTCCCCCAACAGGTCATAAAAAAACACAAACAATCATACGCGAGAAGAACAACTGCAAGAAAACTGTACAAAGTGGATATGCTAAAGGCAAGAGTTAAGGTGCTACAAAACATTCATTCATTCATCTTTTTCCGCTTAATCCTTTTTGGGTCGCGGGGGGGCTGGAGCCTATCCCAGCATCTTTGGGCGAGAGGCAGGGTACACCGTGGACAGATCGCCAGTCCATCGCAGGGCCAACACAGAGAGACAGAAACCCATTCACTCTCACAGTCATACCTAAGGACAATTTAGAATCCCCAGTTTGATGCCAATTAACCTAACTTGCATGTTTTTGGCATGTGGGAGGAAACCAGAGAAATCCCGGAGTAAACCCACGCAGACACGGGGAGAACATGCAAACTGAGAGAGAGCTTAGACTTTCTGCTGCACATTCACCAACCAACCATAATGCTCTGCACTGTGTGTCTATATATATATATATATATTTATAGTAATATGGACATATGTTTAGTAGATGTTGTTTTTTCTTGCCTTCTGATTATTGCTCTGAGTGTTGCTATCCCTGTGCTGTTGCAATCCTGGAATTTCCCCATTGTGGGACTAATAAAGGCTTATCTTATCTTAACTCCACACAGATCACTGTTGGTCGGGGGCTGGGATTGAACCCAGGATCCTCCGGCCAAGGGTGAGTTGCTGTGCTGCCGCAGTGCTAACCACTGTGCCACCGCGCCGCCCTGCTACAAAACAAAACATTCAAATGTCACAAGAGTGAAGTGCTGTCTATGTGTACACACACACATGCACTCAAGCACCTCACAGCAACAACAAACAACAGCAACAAGAAAGAGGCGGGGCATATGTGTGTGACGCACTGGCACATACTGTATATACAGTGGTGTGAAAAAGTGTTTTCCCCCTTCCTGATTTTTCATTTTTTTGTACGTTTGTTACACTTAAATGTTTCAGATCAAACAAATTTAAATATTAGACAAAGATAATACAAGTAAACACAAAATGCAGTTTTTAAATGAAGGTATTTATTATTAAGGGTAAAAAAAATCCAAACCTACATGGCCCTGTGTTAAAAAGTGATTGCTGCCCCCCCCCGGTAAAACATAAATTAACTGTGGCTTATCACATCTTTGGAAAGCTGAGTTCGATTTCTCTAGCCACACCCAGGCCCGATTACTGCCACATCTGTTCTCAATCAAGAAATCACTTAAATAGGACCTTCCTGACTTCCGGTTATGGCTGCCACGTAGGACGGACGTGTCTCGCTCTGCTCTGCTCCTGGAGAAAAAAAATCGGCAAATAACTCTCTCATTTGGGACAGAACGTATCCCAGCATTTGGGCGAGGATATGTCGGCGAAGCCTAAGGCTGGAAAACCAGGAAAAGGAAAAAGCGAGCCGCCGAAACAGTCCAAATTAACGGACTTTCAGGTCTGTGACGCAGCAAACAAAACTCCATATATGGCGGAGGAGGCTGGCGGCGGTGCGATGTCTGCGGGGAATGGCGCAGATGCGCTGATGGCTGCCATGAGTTCAATGAGAGCGGACTTTTCCTCTAGATTTGATGGGATTATGACAGCGTTGGAAGGAATAAGAAAGGAATTGGGTGACTGTGTAGAACGAACGGCGCAGATGGAGCTCCGTCTCGCTAGTGCTGAAGATGACGTCACCCGTCTTCAATTAAAGGTGCGCACTTTGGAAAAAAAAAAATAAATCTCTGGAAGATAATATTTTGGATTTGGAATCTCGGCCGAGACAGAATAATTTGAGGCTGGTGGGTCTTCCAGAGGAATCAGAAGGTCGGGACGTATGTTCCTTTCTGGAAAAGTGGATTCCGGAGGTGCTGGGCAGCGAGGAGTTGCAATCAGCAGTGGTTCTGGAAAAAGCACATCGTATTGGCCCACGGAGAGATAAGGGACCGCCGAGGACCTTAATTATGAAGTTTCTTAGCAACAGAGACAGGATGAAGATCTTCAATGCTGCACGTGCTAAAGGAGAGATTAAACACCAGGACCAGCAGGTGCGGTTCTACCCAGATTTGGCCACAGGAATCCAGCAATTGAGGAAGCAGTTTGATCCCATACGTAAGGAGCTGCGCAACCTTGGGATTCGTCATGGTGTAATCTATCCTGCGAGACTGCTGACCACGTATGAGGGCAGAACCCACATTTTCAAGACCCCAGAGGAGGCGCAGGAGTTCATCAAGAAGATCAAAGAAGAAGAAGAGACTGGTGGGAGCTAAGCATGAACAAAATATAAGGTAGAATAATTAAGCATTTGCACAGGCATCTGACTGACTTGAAGTAAATAGTAAGTTTACAAAATATAGATTGTATTATATATTAAAAAAACAAAACAAAAACAAAACAAACAAAAAAAAAACCTATGATGTACAAAGTTGTTAAAAATTTTGGAGTTAAGTTGGAAAACTACAGAGGAGAGTTAATGTTACGTCATTAAAAGCAGTAGAGTTAGAGTGATTGGGAGGATGAAGAAGGAGTGGCTTAGGCTGTTCCCCGTGGGTGTGGAACGGTCGATGGCTATATCGGGAGACAGAATTTTTCTTTTGATTTTGGGGGGTTTGCCACAAGTGTGGGAAGGGGAAATTTGTTTGTGTGTAGTTTGTAGGATGAATGTTCAAGGTTCTTTGCTATTAGAAAATATAAATCTTGTGAACTTATATGGTCCCAATATAGATGATCAGAAGTTCTTTGCTAATTTATTTCTCATCTTATCATCACTTACAGGGCAACATATAATAGCAGGGGATTTTAATTGTACATTGAATCCAGGTGTGGATAGATCAACAGGACTGGATTGTACGCACATTGGATGTAGGATGACTATTAATCATTTTATGAAAGAATTGAGATTGTTAGACATATGGAGAGAAATGAAACCACAAGTTAAAGCCTATTCTTGTTATTCCAGTACCTACAAGACATTCTCACGTATTGATTATTTTTTGATTTCCACAGAATTAAGGTCCAAGATTCAAAACTGCTTTTATGATAACATCGTGATCTCTGATCATGCACCCTGTTGTCTAATATATGTAGATAAAAAATTGACAAAGGAATCAGGCAGATGGCAATTTCAGCATAAATGGCTTCAGGATGAGGAATTTGTCAAGTATATAGAAAAACAGATAGACGAGTTCTTTGACATCAATACTACACAAACATCAGCATGTGTAAAGTGGGAGGCTTTCAAAGCTTTTATTAGGGGACATATTATTAGTTATACAGGATCAAAATCTAAGAAGACTCGAGAGGAGAGAGCTAAATTGGAACATAAAATAAAAAGTCTTCAGGAAAAAGTGTATGCAGGAAGAGATCCAAGGTTGGAGAATGAATTACTGATTTTGAGAGCTGAATACGACAAAAAATCAGCGAATAGAGCTGCCTCGAGTCTTCTAAGATTGAAACAATCTTTTTATGAACAAGGTGAAAAATCAGGAAAATTATTAGCATGGCAGATTAAACAATTGGAAATTAAAACACCAATAACCAGTATTATAAGTAACGGACAGGTAGTTATAGATCCTTTAGAAATTAATAGAGCCTTTAGAGATTACTATGAAAAATTATATGATACCAAAAATGAACCTGATTTAACAAAACTAAATGGGTTTTTGAACAAACTATCTATACCGTGTATTCCAAATGAAAACAGGGAGATATTGGAGTCTAAAATTAGTCAAGAAGAAGTTGGGCTAGCCATTGATAATATGAAATCAGGAAAAAGTGCAGGACCAGATGGTCTTCCAGTTGACCTTTATAAAAAATTTAAGAATAAAATTAATAAAACCTTTTTTGGAAATGGTTTTAGAAGCATTTCAAAATAATAATTTACCATCATACATAAATAATGCCTTAATTATACTGCTGCCAAAACCAGGTAAGCCCTCTAATAAATGTGAAAATATGAGACCAATAAGCCTATTAAACGCCGACCTTAAGATAATCTGTAAAATTTTAGCAAGACGAATACAAGAAATTTTACCAAATATTATTAATCGAGATCAGAATGGCTTTATAAAGGGTAGACAAGGCTTCCATAATGTAAGAAGACTATTTAATATTATTTATTTTAATAAAGAAGCACCGGATACAGCTCTCCTATCATTGGACGCCGAAAAGGCCTTTGATAGAGTTGAATGGCCCTTTCTTTTTGAAGTCCTACAAAGGTTTGGACTTGGAAATAATTTCATAAAATGGGTTCAAATAATATACAATAATGCTACAGCAGAAATCCTAACAAATAACAATATTTCAAAACCAATAAAAATCAATAGAGGATGTCGACAAGGCTGTCCACTTTCACCTTTACTGTTTACTATGGCAATTGAACCTTTAGCGATAGCGATACGTTTACATTCACAAATATATGGAATTAAAGTTGGACCAACAGAACATAAAATCTCCCTGTACGCCGATGATATAATTTTGTTTATGTCGAATCTAAAAAAATCAATTCCAACCTTGTTGAATTTAATAAAGAATTTTGGGGAAATATCAGGATATAAAATAAATAAAACTAAATCTTCAATATTAATGCTAAATGAGACCCAGAGAAATTACCCAGCCCCTGAGGTAAATCAATTCAATGTTGTAAATCAGTTTAAATATTTAGGAATCCAAATTATGCCTAAGCTAGAATCAGTCGCCAGTGTCAACTATGAAGCCTTAATGTCAGATATCAATGAGTTAACTCAGAGATGGATGTCACTACCAATGTCGATGATCGGGAGAATCAATATACTTAAAAGTAATATTTTACCTAAAATACTTTATTTATTTCAATACATTCCCTTATCACCACCTTTAGATCTAATCTCAAGAATAAAAAAAAAGTTAGTGGAATTTATATGGAACAACAGGAGGGCTAGATTACGTTTGTCTTTATTATATTTACCATTTGATCGTGGAGGTCTGAAATGTCCAAATTTTATGTTGTATTATTGGTCGGCACAACTGAGGTCTATGACATATTATTTTTCATCAAATGATCTCCCTCACTGGACTGAAATGGAATCATACAATTTACCTTTACCTCTTCCCATATTCATATACTCAGATTCGGCAAAAAAATTACAAAAACAAGTTAAAAATCCATTTGTAAAGCATATGATCAAAATATGGTGTGAAGCTAAAAACTATTTAAAAGAACCACAGTTATTGTCACAATTTAGTCCAATATGGGGTAATCAATATTTTAAACCAGGGAGAGCGGACGCTGTATTTAAAGTATGGAATTTAAAAGGGATACAAAAGATTCAGGATTTATATTTGCCATGTGCAGACAACATAATGTCTTTTGAAGAGCTGAGGATCAAATTTAATCTCAATAGAACACATTTTTTTTTAAATATCTTCAACTTAGAAACTTTATTCGATCAAATCAAAATAAAGCTCTCACTCGACCTATTTATTCATCCTTGGAAAAAATGATGATGAAAGATAGTAAAAGAAAGGGTATTATTTCAGAGTTTTATAACTCATTGACACTATCTTCAAGTGAAAATTCACTGAAAAGATTAAACTACTGGAAAGAAGATCTGCAAATTGAAATTTCAGAGGAACAATGGGAATTGGCTTGTACAGAAGCTCAAACCAAATCAATAAATGCACGCCTTAAATTGATACATTTCAAATGGTTAATGCGGATGTATGTTACACCGGAGGAGTTAAATAGATATAACAAAAATATACCAGATACATGCACAAAATGCATGGAAAGTAAAGGAACCCTATTTCATTGTTTATGGGAATGTAGATTAATAAGAATGTTTTGGGAGGAGGTGAGGGTAACAATTGAAAAAATAATCTCAAAACAAATCATATTGAATCCTAAACTGTTTTTGTTGGGTCTGTACCCAGAAAAAGCATAATTTCAATAAAAGTGAAAGAACATTCATAGACCTCAGTTTGCTTAATGCCAAAAAATGTATTGCACTATTATGGAAAAAGACTCATAGACCAGATGTGACTCAGTGGTTAAGACAGATGTTAACAAACCTTCCATTAGAAAGAATAACATATATACTGAAATCAAAGGAAATTGTGTTTGAGAATATATGGAGACCTTTTATTGATTATGTAAAAAATTTAAACATAACTCTTGAAGAAGAAGGTGAATGATGTGTGTGGACCTTGTAAATTCCAAACTGGTGAACATAATATGTATACTAATGTATTGGATTGTCTAGACTAAACAGAGGAGCATTGTTGAAGACTTGATTTTGTTGGTGGTTGTTGGTGTTTTTAGGGCATTTTTTTTTTTTTTTTTTTTTGTAGTACTTTAGTGTTAGTGTTTGATTGTTTGTATCATGTTTGTTAAAAAAAAAAAAAGGTTCAATAAAGATATTGTGGAAAAAAAATAGGACCTTCCTGATAAAGCGAAGTACAGTGATCCTTCACTTATCGCGGTTAATGGGTTCCAGAACCGACCGCGAAAAGTGAAAAACCGCGAAGTAGCGTCACCCCTAATGACGTCACCCATAAATAATACGTACGTTCATTCTCTCACTTTCTCTCTCATATGATACGTGTGTGTGTGTGTGTAAGTGTACATACATACGTAGATGTAAATAAAGTGTACATAAATATGTTTTAAGAACTCTTTTATTCTTATAACAAGATACGTAACTCAAGATGAAGATGATTTACTGCACAGGTTAAGGAGAGCTTTACTGCTCCTCAGGTGACGCCTCATCGTCAGGTGCTAGAGGTGCAGCATCGTCGAGGGCAGCTTCCGATAGAGCTGGAGAAGCTGCAGGAGGCGGCGTAGTGGCTCGACGGGAAAACTATTTCGCACAAAATGGCACAAGAGAACAGCAAAAAGTTCCATGTGGCGAGACTAAGCAACACGAGCGATAAAGAGCAATGAATGCGGTCTTCCTTCGCTGCATGGGCACTCGGCAGGGACAGAAGGTGGGTGAAACGTCTCGGCCAATCAGCTTGTGGGGTGAAACGTCTCGGCCAATCAGCTTGCGAGATTCCCGAGCCGAGCCAACACGAGAACAGCGAACAGAGAGGTGGATTTTGAGTTGTGCGGGCTCTCCGTGTTGATACCTGATGGTCTAATATAGTCTCCCTGCCTTCTGCTAGCGCTCACCCATTATTTCTCAATTTTGAATTTTTGATGAATATTTTTGAAAAATCCGCGATGCACTGAGGGCGCGAAAGGTGAAGCGCGAAGTAGCGAGGGATCACTGTAGATCAAAAGATCCTCAAAAGCTAGGCATCATCCAAAGAAATTCAGGAACAAATGAGAAACAAAGTAATTGAGATCTATCAGTCTGGAAAAGGTTATAAAGCCATTTCTAAAGCTTTGGGACTCCAGCGACCCACAGAGCCATTATCTACAAACGGCGAAAATATGGAACAGTGGTGAACCTTCCCAGGAGTGGCCGGCCGACCAAAATTATCCCAAGAGTGCAGCGACGACTCATCCAAGAGGTCACAAAAGACCTCACAGCAACATCCAAAGAACTGCAGGCCTCACTTGCCTCAGTTAAGGTCAGTGTTCATGACTCCACCATAAGAAAGAGACTGGGCAAAAATGGCCTGCATGGCAGAGTTCCAAGATGAAAACCACTGCTGAGCAAAAAGAAAATAAAGGCTCGTCTTAGTTTTGCCAGAAAACATCTTGATGATCCCCAAGACCTTTGGGAAAATACTCTGTGGACTGAAGAGACAAAAGTTGAACTTTTTGGAAGATGTGTGTCCCATTACATCCGGCATAAAAGTAACAGCATTTCAGAAAAGGAACATCATACCAACAGTAAAATATGGTGGTGGTAGTGTGATGGTCTGGGGCTGTTTTGCTGCTTCAGGACCTGGAAGACTTGCTGTGGTAAATGGAACCATGAATTCTGCTGTCTACCAAAAAAATTCTGAAGGAGAATGTCTGGCCATCTATTCATGACCTCAAGCTGAAGCGCATTTGGATTTTGCAGCAGGACAACGATCCAAAAGACACCATCAAGTCCACCTATGAACGCCTTAAAAAAACAAACAAAATGAAGACTTTAGCGTGGCCTAGTCAAAGTCCTGACCTGAATCTGATTGAGTTGCTGTGGCATGACCTTAAAAAGACAGTTCATGCTCGAAAACCTTCCAATGTGGCTGAATTACAACAATTCTGCAAAGATGAGTGGGCCAAAATTCCTCCACAGTGCTGTAAAAGACTCATTGCCAGTTATTGCAAATGCTTAATTGGAGTTGATGCTGCTAAGGGTGGCCCAATCAGTTATTAGGTTTAAGGGGTAATCACTTTTTCACACAGGGCCATGTAGGTTTGGATTTTTTTTTCACTTAATAATAAACACCTTCATTTAAAAACTGCATTTTGTGTTTGCTTGTGTTATCTTTGTCTTATATGTAAATTTGTTTGATGATCTGAAACATTTAAGTGTGACAAACATACAAAAAAAAATGAGAAAACAGGAAGGGGGCAAACTTTCTCACACCACTGTACAGTATATGTGCATGCTGCAGTACAACCACTAGTTATGGGTACAGTTTTAGTTGTTTAAAAGACAATTTTTACAATGAGTCTTAAAAGTATTTAGTGTGGTACGTTCTCTGATTGCAGGCGGTATATTATTCCAGATCTTAGTGCCCCTCACTGATAGCACAGATTGAGTAAATGTGGTGCATCTGTGGGGGACCTCACTGTCTCCTCTAGTGATTGCTCTGGTGGTTGTGTCTGTGACAGTCCTCAGGTTAAACATATTCTCCCAGGGGAAGGGGGGTTGCATAGCCATTTAATATTTTATAAATTGAACAAAAGACTGGAAATTGTATTTCTTGTAAATTTGCCAGCAATGATATATGGGATCTTTCTTATCAAAGATTTTTATTGCTTTTTTGTATAAGGATTCAGTGGGTTTGATTAGTTATACCAGTGAGTGACCAGTTGGTAAAACAGTAATCGATGTGTGAGAAGATCATTGCATGCAGGAACATTTTGGCCACACTAACTGTCAGTGATGGTCTAATTTGTTTAAAATTTCTCAGATTGAATTTGATTGTGTTTGAGATTTTTTTGATGTTTTTTTTAAAAGTTAATGAGGAGTCTTGGGTGCTTTCACACCTACAGGCTTTAGTTTGTTTCATTCGAACTCGAATTTGTTTTCTCCGTTAGTGCGGTTCGTTTTGTCTGGTGAAAACTCTGTTATCGCACTCAAGTGCGCACCAAACCAACCGTACCGAGACCACCTGAAAGATGTGGTCTCGATTCGAATCAAATGGCGAACTCTGATGTGGTCCTGCAGATGAGAAAGCGACCACACTAAAACAGGACCAGCGGCAAATGGTAAAACACTTCATGTCACTGTACATATCTGATGGATCTTTGAAAATATCTGTGGCTGAGCACGTCACGGTTCTGGAGGATTAATGAATGCTAACATGTTATTTCCCATCCGTAGCAGTGCTTTATTTTCAAACTGTACAATGTTCCAAAAATGGCATATGCACATATGTAATAAACGATAACCAAGGCAATGAAAACCCCCCGTAGATTATGCTATGATTTGTATTATTTTCTCCCCAGAAATGCATAAATACACATTAGTCATCCTACTTCTTGCCTGTGTGAAAGGGGACTGAACCAAGGACAAAATGATACAAAGTAACAAACTTGTCAACTGAGTCGGACCAAATTAAACAAATTTAGGTGTGAAAACACCATTAAATCATGACGAGGTACTTAAATTCCTCGACTAGTTACAGCTCCTCCCCTTTTAGGAAAATGTTTGTTTGTAATATTTGATCGTTGTTTGGTAAACATCATGCAAACAGTTTTTTTAGTGTTCAGCAGGAGACATGAATTATTGAGCCAGTCATGGATTTGGGTTATCGCTGTTGTAAGAATACAGGCGGCTTCTTGTGTGTTTTTTGCAGGTGTGACCATTACATCTGCATACATTTGTATATGAATGTTTCTACATGCATTTGGTAAATCATTTATGTATAAGGAGCAGGGTTTCCTCTGGTAATATTTCTCAGTGGTGGGCCGCCTTGCCAGAAATTTTACCGCCACGCCAAGGAGATATGAATTTATTAAGAAAAATATATGAAGCAATGACTTTCCGCAAGCGCATACACGAACAACGATGCCCGTCATCCACGCAGAGTTTAGAAGTGCCCCGCCCACGCGAGCTTTCCAGTCAGTCAGCAGGCAGTGTCTCGCTAAGCACAACTGTCTGACAGAAACATGAGTTTGTTTAAGTACTTTAAAAGCAGAAGAAAAAAAAAAATCATAAGAGGTATGTAAGCACTGGAGGCATTTATCATGGTTTTAACCCGCTGGAAACGGGAGCAATAATGGAAGAGTCGCTTAGCTAAGAGATGTGGTTAGAATTCATATGCAGCCGGCTTCATATGAAGGGAAAGGCAGGGGGACTGATGAATTGCTGAGGATATATTTCACCAGCCACTACAATATTAAGTTATGTTCTGTAGGAATTGCAGGAATGAAAAGACTGGCAATTTCTCTCTTTTCTCGCACGAGCAGGCGTGCCGTTTTTATTCTCCAGCGGCAGTGACAAAAAGAAACAGTTAAAAATGCTAGCTCTCTGTCTATAGTGGTATACAAACAGGCTAGAAAATACCAAGTGTCATGTTTTGCCCAGCAGGATTTTTTTTTCATGGTTTACATAAATAACTAAAATGTGTATATTTTGTATTTTTATTCTAGTGTTTCTTTTTTCCATTGACAAAGAGTAGGAAAGGGAAGGGAAAAAACATTCATAATAGTAATTCACTCATGCATACTTAAATTATATGATCAAAGGTGGGCATAGTAGCCAGAAATTCTACTCATGTAAAAGCAGTGCTTTGAAATTAATAATTAAAAGTAGACAACCAAAAATTTCTAGTTGAGTTAAGGGTACAGAGAGCACCTACATAAAAACTTGAGTAATGACTTCAGTCTTGAAGGCTTGAGGTTTTTCTCCAAAATTTAGAACAATTTTCTTACAGTTTTCTACTTTAAATAAAGTGGAATTACACAAGCAATGAGTATTGAACACAAAGAAAAAGAGGCGCCAAAAGGCACTGAAAGCCAAGAAACCAGCTGAAATCCATCAGAATTTAGGAAGCCATCCCATCCCCCATCAGTGCAAACTAATTTAAGCTGGTTAAGTCCTGACTGATAGCCTTTAAAAAGGTCTGTGAAGATCAGCTTGTCACACCACAAAGCGCTCATGATGGGTAGAAGCAAAGAGCTCTCTGTAAAGCATAATGATGGCACTGGTTACAGGCACATTTCTAAACTGCTGAATGTTCCAGTGAGCACTGTTGGAGCCACCATTCGGAAGTGGAAAGAACATCATTTTACCATAAACCAGCTATGACCAGGAGCTCCTCACAAGATTTCTAACAGAGGAGACAAAAGAATCATCAGAACAGTTATCCAAAAGCCAAAGACCACTCATAGAAAGCTCCAGAAAGACCTGGAGTTAGCAGGTACTGCTGTTTCACAGAAAACAATAAGTAATGCACTTAACCGACATGGACTCTATGCCCGCTCATCTCGCAAGACTCCACTGCTGAAGAAAAAGCATGTTGAAGCTCGTTTAAAGTTTGCTGCACAACATTTGGGCAAGCCAGTAAAATACTGGAAGACTACAATCTGGTCAGATGACACCAAAATTGAACTTTTTGGATGGCACAGTACATAGCCTGTTTGGAAGAGAAATGGCACTGCACATCAGCCCAAAAACACCATACCAACAGTGAAGTTTGGAGGTGGGAGTATCATGGTGTGGGGTGTTTTCAGCACATGGTACAGGCAGACTTCATATAATTGAAGGAAAGATGAATCAACAAATGTACAGAGAAATCCTTGATAAGAATCTGTTGCCATCTGCCAAGATCCTGAAGATGAAATGAGGGTGGACATTTCAGCAAGACAATGATCCCAAACACACAGCTAAGGATACTCTCAACTGGCTCCAGAGAAGGAAAATAAAGCTGCTAGAATGGCCCAATCAGTCACCTGACCTGAATCCAACTGAAAATCTATGGAACGAACTGAAGATCAGAGTTCATAGAAGACACCCACGGAACCTTCAAGATTTGAAGAACGGGCTAAAATCACTCCTGAGCAATGTCTGTGCCTCATTTCTCCATACAGGAGGCATCTGGAAGATATTTATTTTTTATTGAACCTTTATTTATACAGGGAAGCTCCATTAAGAGGCAACCTCTCTTTTTCAAGGACACCCTAATCCAACAAAGGTTTTCTACCAAATATTAAATGAATACTTATTCCCTGTAGGGCTGTGCGATATGACAATATATATCGGATGACGATATAAAAACATCTATCTATTCATAGAATACTCCATCGTTTCTATCGTTATTTAAAATGCACATACTCCCGTTTATTCAGTAAAGCTCCTCACCACTACTTGTCAGCGCCCCGTCTCTCCTCTGCAGTGCGCAAAGCGAACAGGTGTGTCATAGGTGGCTTGGCTTCGGTCCGGTGGATGCTAATGCTAACTCTAACTAAGATAAGATAAGATAAGATAAGATAAGATAAGATAAGCCTTTATTAGTCCCACAACGGGGAAATTCCAGGATTGCAACAGCACAGGGATAGCAACACTCAGAGCAACAATCAGAAGGCAAGAAAAAAAACAAGCAAGCAAGAGCAGCTAATATACATATGTACATATTACTATAAAATATATATATACACACACACAGACACACAGTGCAGAGCATTGTAGCTGGATGGAATAAATATATGAATATATAAACACACAGTGCTGAGCATTGTAGCTAGATGGAATAAATATGTAAATATATAAACACCCACAGTATGGAGCATTGCAGCTAGGTGGAATAAATATGTAAGTATATAAACACACACAGTGCGGAGCATTGTAGCTAGATGGAATAAATATATAGATATATAAAAACACAGTGCGGAGCATTGTAGCTAGATGGAATAAATATATAGATATATAAATATGAACACACCCAGTGCTGAGCATTGTAGCTAGATGGAATAAATATGTAAATATATAAACACACACAGTGCAGAGCATTGTTGCTAGATGGGATGAAACAGCATAACCCTCTACTTAGTTATCCTACATGGTATGATTATGTGCCCATACATATTCTCACCCTCCATAGCGGCCGGTATTTTCCTAGTTGTATGCCGGAGGGGACCATTGTGTAAGTCTATTGCATCTTTTGCATTTAAAAACTATTAGTTTGTTACGTCTTTTTGCTATCTCTGCGAGCAGCCCTGCTGCTAAGTTATGCTAACTAATGCTAAGACTTACAGAAAACGTTTGACCTCTGTCATTGCCAACAAAGGGTATATAACAAAGTATTGAGATAAACTTTTGTTATTGACCAAATACTTACTTTCCACCATAATTTGCAAATAAATTCTTTAAACATCAGACAATGTGATTTTCTGGATTTTTTTTTCTCATTTTGTTTCTCATAGTTGAGGTATACCTATGATGAAAATTGGAGACTTCTCTCATCTTTTAAGTGGGAGAACTTGCACAATTTGTGGCTGACTAAATACTTTTTTGCCCTACTGTATGGCTAACTGGTCTGCGCTGGAGGACTCAGTTCAGCAAACTGAACCGCATCAAATCTGATATCACTTCTGGGGCACAGAAGAAGAGATGTATAAACAATTGCGCAACATCTATTTCCACGGGGAGGAAGGATTTGCTCCAAATTTTGCCATGATTCTAAAAAGGGATTATTTAGCTTCTGAAGGGAAACATTTACCTTCTGGACAGCACAAGATGGACCGGAGCGGAACACTTTTCGTCCACCATTGACAAAGCTGCACGTGATGAGAGGACAATCCTACCGGTTCCGTGGGGTAAATTAACCAAAATCGAGGTGGAATAAATCAGAAGATAAATGTGATTGTTTCTGGATGTGGGAGAGAAAGCGAAAATGACCAACAGAAGACAAAATAGGGACCGGGGTGAGCACATAGACACATGGCGACACATGACGAGCGTAGGTTCTCCTGTTTTTATCAGTTTGTTTACATTCTACTGATTTTCTGGTTCATATAGTTTGAAGATAAGATAACAAAAAACAACACCATCCTTTGTGTAAATATGTCCAAAGTCCACTTTGACTGAAAGTTATGTAATCTGATGTGGCTGCCGTCACATTATGCAAATTAGATGCGTAAATTTACTCCTATCATAAACTTTGGATCATATTCTTCATCTTTCTCATTGACAGTAAGCCATTATCGCTTTCCACTTTCAAGTTACAGTCTTTGGAATTTGTGATATCTAAACTGAATATTTTCTTGAAAAAAATCACCACCAGAGGATGCATGCAGATGATGCGGCTCTGCGACCAAAAATCTCAAGTAGCCATTAAAGAGTTAACTGAGGCAAGTGAGGACTGCAGTTCTTTGGATGTTGTTGTGGGGTCTTTTGTGACCTCTTGGATGAGTCGTCGCTGCGCTTTTGGGGTAATTTTGGTTGGCCAGCCACTCCTGGGAAGGTTCACCACTGTTCCATATTTTCGCCATTTGTGGATAATGGCTCTCACTGTGGGTCACTGGAGTCCCAAAGCTTTGGAAATGGCTTTATAACGTTTTCCAGACCGATAGATCTCAATTACTTTGTTTCTCATTTGTTCCTGAATTTCTTTGGCTCACAGCATGATGTCTAGCTTTTGAGGATCTTTTGGTCTACTTCACTTTGTCAGGCAGGTCTTATTTAAGTGATTTCTTGATTGAGAACAGGTGTAGCAGTAATCAGGCCTGGGCATGGCTAGAGAAATTGAACTCAGCTTTCCAAAGATGTGATAAACAACAGTTAATTTATGTTTTAACGGGGGGGGAGGGGTGTCACTTTTTCCACACAGGGTTATGTAGGTTTGGATTTTTTTTTATGTTAATAAGTGTGACAACCATACAAAAAAAAATGAAAAATCGGGAAGGGGCAAACACTTTCACACCATTGTACTTCCTTCTAGTAATACTGTTTATTCTACTACTGTGATTAATTTACTTCTGTAGTCCTCGATCCCACAGGGTAAGGTTAGGTTATTTAAAACAGACCTCAGATGTCTGAACTTGTGTTAGGTTGTCATATTTATATTGGATTCATGTTTATATAATTAAATCAGACTCTGATTTAAAATTATTTTTCATTATATATCAGTTTTTCCTGAATTCCATCAGTGTGATGTCAAAGTCTCAGTGTAACAACATGCTAGCGTATCTCAGTAAATCACAATGTCGGGATTTGTAATTTATTTAAACAGCTATACTCTATTATTATTTATGAAGGAAAGGTTAAAAGTAACAAAAGTTACAATCAACTGGCCTGACTTGGTTAAGAACTTAACAACAGGTTCCTGTTCTACAGAACATAAAAAAGAGAGCGATGATCATCAAAATTAGGATTAAAAAAACAGCTTGCAATATTTCAGTATACAGTTAGGCCCAAAAATATTTGGACAGTGACACAAGTTTTGTTTTTTTTAGCTGTTTACGAAAAAATATTCAGGATACAATTATATAATCAATATGGGCTTAAAGTGCAGACTCTCAGCTGTAATTTGAGAGTATTCACATCCAAATTGGAGCAAGGGTTTAGGAATTACAGCTCTTTAATACGTAGCTGCCTCTTTTTCAAGGGACCAAAAGTAATTGGACAATTGACTCAGAAGGCTGCAAAACAAAAAAAAATAAATAAATAACAAGGCTGCATGGGCTCTTCCCTCGTTAATCTGTCATCAATTAAGCAGTTAAAAGGTCTGGAGTTGATTCCAGGTGTGGCATTTGCATTTGGAAGCTGTTGCTGTGAACACACAACATGCTGTCATAAGCTCTCAATGGAGGTGAAACAGACCGTCCTGAGGCTGAAAAAAAAGAAGAACTCCATCAGAGAGATAGCAGAAATGTTAACAGTGGCCAAATCAACAGTTTGGTACATTCTGAGAAAAAAGAGTGCACTGGTGAGCTTGGGAACTCAAAAAGGCCTGGACGTCCACGGAAGACAACAGTGGTGGATGATCACAGAATCCTTCCCATGGTGAAGAACAACCCCTTCACAACATCCACTCAAGTGAAGAACACTCTCCAGGAAGTAGGTGTATCAGTATCTAAGTCTACCATAAAGAGAAGACTTCATGAGAGTAAATACAAAGGATTCACCACAAGGTGCAAACCATGAATCAGCCTCAAAAATAGAAAGGCCAGAATTGACTTTGCCAAAAAACACCTGAAGAAGCCAGCCCAGTTCTGGAACAGCATTCTTTGGACAGATGAGACTAAGATCAACCTGTACCAGAATGATGGGAAGAAGAAAGTTTGGAGAAGAATTGGAACAGCTCATGATCCAAAGCACTACATCTTCTGTAAAACATGATGGAGGCAGTGTGATGGCATGGGCATGCATGGCTTCCAATGGCACTGGGTCACTTGTGTTTATTGATGATGTGACAAAAGACAGAAGTAGCCGGATGAATTCTGAAGTGTATAGGGATATACTTTTTGCTCAGATTCAGCCAAATGCAGCAAAGTTGATTGGACGGCGCTTCACCAATGATTCAAAATATACTGCAAAAGCAATCCAGGAGTTATTTAAAGCAACGAAGTGGAATATTCTGCAATAGCCGAGTCAATCACCACATCTCAACCCAATCGAGCATGCATTTCACTTGCTCAAGACAAAAACTTAAGGCAGAAAGACCCACAAACAAGCAACAACTGAAGACAGCTGCAGTAAAGGCCTGGCAAAGCATCACAAAGGAGGAAACCCAGCGTTTGGTGATGTCCATGGGTTCCAGACTTCAGGCAGTCATTGCCTGCAAAGGATTCTCAACAAAATATTGAAAAGTAACATTTTACTTAGGGTTATGTTTATTTGTCCAATTACTTTTGAGCCCCTGAAATGAGGAGCGTTTGTATAAAAATAGCTACAATTCCTACATGTTTAATCATATATTTTTGTTCAACCCCTTGAATTAAACCTTAAAGTCTGCACTTCAATTCTGTTGTAATTGTTTCATTTCAAATCCAATGTGGTGGCATGCAGAACCCAAATCATGAAGATTGTGTCACTGTCCAAATATTTCTGGGCCTAACTGTATGTTTTTCATCCATCCATCCATCCATCCATCCATCTTCTACCGCTTTTCCGGAGGTCCGGGTCGCGGAGGCAGCAGTTCAAGCAGAGAAGCCCAGACTTCCCTCTCCCCAGCCACCTGCTCCAGCTCTTCAGAGGGGATACCAAGGCGTTCCCAGACTAGCTGGGAGACATAGTCTCTCCACCGAGTCCTGGGTCTGCCCCGGGGTCTCCTCCCAGTGGGACGTGCCTGAAACACCTCAAGTGGGAGGCGTCCAGGAGGCATCCTAATCAGATGCCCATACCACCTCAACTGACTCCTTTCAATGTGGAGGAGCAGCGGTTCTACTCTGAGCCTCTCCCGGATGACTGAGCTCCTCACCCTATCTCTGAGGGTGAGTCCAGCAATCCTACGGAGAAAGCTCATTTCAGCCGCTTGTATCCGCGATCTCGTTCTTTCGGTCATTACCCAAAGCTCGTGACCATAGGTGAGAGTAGGAACGTAGATTGACTGGTAAATCGACAGCTTTGCCTTAGAACTAAGCTCCCTCTTCACCACAACAGACCGGTACAACGTCCGCATCACTGCAGATGCTGCTCCAATCCGTCTGTCGATCTCTCGCTCCATTTTCCCCTCACTCGTGAACAAGACCCCAAGATACTTAAACTCCTCCACTTGTTGTGGTACTTGTATGTTTTTCAGTATATGTTTAACTTTTTAAATATATCTCAAAATGCACAAACCTTTTAACAATATTCTAATTTACTAAGCTACACCACTAGACTCTTAAGCCCCTTTTCCACTAGTACCGACACAGCCCGACTTGCCTCGAATTGGCTCGACACTGTGTGGTTGCTTTTCCATTACAACTGAGTACCACCTCAAGTGGGTGGGATCTTTACGGCAAGGCAGCCCAACACTCCAGTGACGTCATTTGTATGTGACACAAGCAAAACACAAGATGGAGAATATCGAGGTGATGGTATACCTGCTGCTTGCTCTATATGGCTTTTTGGCAAAGGCAAAAAAGGACAGCCAGAGAAGGCTACAGGTGGCAAGACAAAACACTCTAGAAAAGTCCTGGAGAGTTTAGGAAGCCATAGAGCAGTATAAAGCCAAAGATGTGACAATACAAACTAGATCACATATGAAGGTAAGTTAATGAATGCTAATGCTAGTTTGCTACAGTCATTAATAAGTCTCCTGTACAACACTGTAATGGCGGCAAGTTATCGCTATTAGGTATTAAATATGTATGCTGTGTGTGTGTTTCAGATGGCTCTCTTGTGGCAAAATTATTGCTTCAAACCGTCGGTTTGGGTGTTCAACCAAGCCTCCCAGTGGTGGGATGTCACCCCAGCTTCACGAACGCGCAGTGGTTGCAGAACTTCAGAATGCCTAAAGAAACTTTTAGTTTCCTGTGCAACAAATTGTTCTGTGTGAAAATCATGGAGAGAATGTTGAGACGTCATGGGATATACCTGCTCCAGCAGCACTCCAGCCAGTGGTGTCATGCCAAAAAGTAATCAGTTGCCAAAAATTGATTGCCAGGTACCATATTGTAGTTATGGGGTTATATTAGCCGTAAAATATATATTTCAAAAGGTAAACAGTAATGAGTTAGGTATCATAAGATATATTTAACAATTATGATGCATTTTTAACCCAAAACAAACTTGATCTAGGATTAAAAGCAATTAAAAATAATGCAGTCACGAGGTTACATGGAGAAATACATGGATTTACTGGATATATATATATATATATATACTGTATAACCTAAGCAGGGCTGCTCGCAGAGATAGCAAAAAAAACGTGACGACCTAGTAGTACTGAATGCAAAAGACGCAACAGACTTACACAAACGGTCCCCTCCAGTATACAACTAGGACAATATCAGTCGCTACGGAGGGTGACAATATGTATGGGTACATATTCATACTATGTAGGATAACTAAGTAGACGGTTATGCTGTTTATTCCATCTTGCTACAATGCTCCGCACTTTGTATATATATTCATATATTTATGTGTACGTATGTATATCCACTGCTCTTATTTATATTTTTCGTATCTTCTTAATTATTGCTCTTAGTGTTGCTATCCCTGTGCTGTTGCAATCCTGGAATTTCCCCATTGTGGGACTAATAAAGGCTTATCTTATCTTATCTTATATATATATATATATATATCATCATCATAGCAGTCTGTCGGGGGCGACAATGACTGTTTCATTTAGGTCTGATCAGATTCCTCCACGCAGCTCTGTAATTCGCCTTCCGCTGCCTGGAACTCCTGACCTTGTTAACCCGGGCGATGTCCAAGCCGGAATGAGTTGCTCTCTGACTGACCATTTCATGAAACTGCTTGCAAAGTATTCGAGTACCGCTAGCTTTTGCTGGACTAGCGACACATTCTTGGCAGACAAAGGTATTATATATATATATATATATATATATATATATATATATATATATATATATATATATATATATATATAAAATACCAAGTCCAATATGTGTGTGTGTGTGTGTGTGTGTGTGTGTGTGTGGATACTGTATAAATACAGCCGTGGACAAAATTGTTGGTACCCCTCTGTTAATGAAAGAAAAACCCACAATAGTCACAGAAATAACTTGAATCTGACAAAAGTGGTAATAAATAAAAATTCTATGAAAATTAACCAATGAAAATCAGGCAATGCTTTTGAATTGTGGTTCAACTGAATTATTTTAAAAAACAAACTCATGAAACAGGCCTGGACAAAAATGATGGTACCCTTAACTTAATATTTTGTTGCACAACCTTTTGAGGCAATCACTGCAATAAAACGATTTCTGTAACTGTCAATGAGACTTCTGCACCTCTCAGCAGGTATTTTGGCCCACTCCTCATGAGCAAACTGCTCCAGTTGTCTCAGGTTTGAAGGGTGCCTTCTCCAGACGGCATGTTTCAGCTCCTTCCACAGATGTTCAATAGGATTTAGATCAGGGCTCATAGAAGGCCACTTTAGAATAGTCCAGTGTTTCACTCTTAGCCATTCTTGGATGTGTTTAGCTGTGTGTTTTGGGTCATTATCCTGTTGCAAGACCCATGACCTGCGACTGAGACCAAGCTGTCTGACATTGGGCAGCACATTTCTCTCTAGAATACCTTGATAGTCTTGAGATTTCATTGTACCCTGCACAAATTCAAGACACCCTGTGCCAGATGGAGCAAAGCAGCCCCAGAACATTACAGAACCTCCTTCATGTTTCACAGTAGGGACAGTGTTCTTTTCTTGGTATGCTTCATTTTTGTGTCTGTGAACACAGAGCTGATGTGACTTGCTAAAAAGTTCCAGTTTTGTCTCGTCTGTCCATAGGACATTGTCCCAGGAGCTTTGTGGCTTGTCAACATGCAGTTTGGCAAATTGCAGTCTGGCTTTTTTATGATTTGTTTTCAACAGTGGTGTCCTCCTTGGTCGTCTTAAATGAAGTCCACTTTGGCTCAAACAACGACGGATGGTGCGATCTAACACTGATGTACCTTGACCTTGGAGTTCACCATGAATGTGTTCAGAGGTTGTTCTGGGCTCTTTTGTTACCATTCATATTATCCGTCTCCTCCTGCGGCCACGTCCAGGGAGGTTGGCTACAGTCTCGTGGATCTTAAATTTCTGAATAATATGTGCAACTGTAGTCACAGGAACATCAAGCTGCTTGGAGATGGTCTTATAGCCTTTACATTTAACATGCTTGTCTATAATTTTCTTTCTAATCTCCTGAGACAACTCTCTCCTTTGCTTCCTCTGATCCATGTTTAGTGTGGTACACACCATGTCACCAAACAGCACAGTGACTACTTGTCACCCTTTAAATAGGCTGACTGATTACAAGTTTGTAGACACCTGTGATGTTAATTAGAGGACACATCTTGGTTGAACATGTCCCTATGGTCACATTATTTTCAATCTTTTCTAGGGGTACCATCATTTTTGTCCAGGCCTGTTTCATGAGTTTGTTTTTTAAAATAATTCTGTTGAACCACAACTCAAAAGCATTGTCTGATTTTCATTGGTTAATTTTCATAGAATTTTTTATTTATTACCACTTTTGTCAGATTCAAGTTATTTCAGTGACTATTGTGGGTTTTTCTTTCATTAACAGAGGGGTACCAACAATTTTGTCCACGTCTGTATATATTCTCTGCATCAACAATGTACTATACATTGTACTCATTTTGTATTGCACTACGAATTTTGACAAACTTTTGTACATTTCACAGATATGTCTCCACATTTGTTTGTTTTATTTGTGAAGGTTACCAAGTGACAAATTAAATGCTAAAAGATTGGAAAAGCTGTCTAAGAATAATCCAGCAGTTTGAGAAATCACTTTTGGTTTGGTGTACGTCTGTCAACAGAATTATGAACCATAAAGCAGTTTGTGTTAAATATGTTAAATCCCATTAAACCCTAACCCATTACTAGGAAATACAGATGCCAATACGGCACAGAATTTCTCGATATACTGGTACTATCACTTAAGTGTGCAGTGTCTTCTGCACTGGCACATCCAACAATATATCCATCCATTCATCTTCTTCTTCTAAATTTGATTGGCAACCAGGTTACAGGTGCATTACCGCATCGTAGTATACTCTAAATCATCACTCTATATCTCTTCCAATGTTCAGCTTGTCTGTATCCATTCATCTTCTACCACTTAACCCTTTATGGGTCGCGGGGGCAGCGCGGTGGCAGAGTGGTTAGCACCATGGCAGCACAGCAACTCACCCTTCGCTGGGGGATCCTGGGTTTGATCCCAGCCTCCGACCAACAGTGATCTGTGTGCAGTTTACATGTTCTCCCCGTATCTGCGTGGGTTTACTACGGGATTTCACCAGTTTCCTCCCACATGCCAAAAAACATGCAAGTTAGGTTAACTGGCATCAAACTGGGGATTCTAAATTGTCCTTAGGTCCCCCGTGACATGAAAAGGATTAAGCGGAAGAAGATGGATGGATGGATGGGTCGCAGGGGACTGGAGCCTATCCCAGTCTTCAGTAAATAAAACAATTGTTTTTGGTTACTTTTTCTTAAAAAATAGCCATTATTTTCAGTGTCATTGATAAATGTTTGGTTTGTACTCTTGACTCTTTTCCCACCAGTGTCTTAACAGACAAAATAGAAAATCATGATGCAGTGATGTATTGAGGGATGTTTGTATTTAAGAATACTAGTGCATACCTGTGCATGTCCGTAGAAACCAAGTATAAGCAAGTATTTCTGCATGCCCGTAGAAAGCAGGTGTAAGCAAGGGTGTAAACAAGCACGTCATCACTCGTTCAGTGATGCCTGCCTTTGATCTTTGATGATGTCATAGCGAGTCCTATGATCTTTGATGGTGCCATAGCAAGTCCTATGATCTTTGATGATGTCATAGCGAGTCCTATGATCGTGAGTGATGACTGCCTTTGATCTTTGATGATATCATAGCGAGTCCTATAATCTTTGATGATGTCATAGCGAGTGCTATGATCATGAGTGATGCCTGCGCTTGATCTTTGATGTTCTATGATCATGAGTGAGCGTGAGTGATGCCTGCCTTTGATCTTTGATGTCCTATGATCGTGAACGATGCCTGGCTTTGATCACACACAGACACATGCACAAATTTTCTGGAATCACATCTTGGCAGTTGCCATGGCCAAGATGTGTAAAGTGATGACACTGAGTGAAGTATGAGGAGACAAAGAAGAGTGATGTCTGAAGTGAGAGTTGAGGTTCGATTGGACACAGCAATGATGATAGAAGGACTACAGCTCCTGACCAGATAGAGTGATGATATAGAGTGAAGTACGTGGCGGTAATGCACCTGTAAGCTTTTGCCAACCGCCAATCAAATCTAAAAGAAGAAGAAGAAGATTGCCTAAGGTAATGCACCTGTAACGAACGAGTTCAACCGTTCTAGTAGTCCAAGGACGGATAATTTTTTCACACATAAGGAGTTATTCAGAACTCCTTATAAGAACTCCTGATACAAAGATATAGAGTGATGATAATCAAGTCAGTGGTGGTAATGCATCTGTGAGCTGGTTGCCAACCGCCAATCAAATCTAAAAGAAAAAGAAGGTTGCCTAAGTTCTCATCATTTTGTCATTGCAAAGTTGTACAAAGTCAATTACTGTCTCCTCAGTGACAGGCCCAACATAAAATTCCTAACAATAATCAATACAACTCTACACACAAAATGTAATAGCACGTATGAATATATATATAGTAAATACAGTACTAAAGAGTTAGCCCCTTTATATAACCCCTTATTTTGCAAGAAACATCAAGTTCTGGTAATACCGATTTGTCGACCACCACAAACTGATCACATATCCATCCTGGCCACCCCACTGAAAATTTCCTGGCTCTGCCACTACTTCTGATAAAATGGGCCCTTGGCCTGGATGCAGTATTCCATGTTGACGTCTGACATAAGTCTTGTAAAGTACTTAGTGTCAATGTGTTTCAAAGTCCTTTTGATGAGTCTCAGGGCGCTCATGGTGTTTTTCGAAGCCTGGATGCACTGGAGACTTGGTTTAGCATCATGGGAGAATATGACATCGACGTCCCTTTTCGTGACTAACTGATTCCAGTGGCACACTTCCAATTTCATACAGGTTATGCCGAGCTCCCTTGCCCCTCATGCCGAGACGACAATAGACGTCCAGCTTACGGGTGAATACCTGTAGCCACTGCCTTTTTCTTTTAAAATGAGTTTGTTTTTCTTGCTACTGATAAAATCAGTAGCAGATTAACTTTGAACAGAAGCTCTCCCAGCGCTGTCTCCTAAGTTTGTGTCCATTTCCCTCTCAAACGCCATAAACATTAAAAAATACTAGCTACTTACCTTCGTATCAACGTCGGCCAAACAGTCTCGACGGAACTCGTCAAACAGTCCCCGGTTCTTCAGATGCTCCACGATCATTGCAATGAGCTGCGGATCTCCCGGAGGAAGGTTAGCCGGGTTGACGCTAATGTTGCCGTTACCCTCCGCCATTCCAAAGTAAAAAAAAAATAAAAAACAAATAAAAATAAAATAAAAGTAAACCAAATCAATGTCAATGTTCGGTTATTTGCTTGTTCCCTGCATTGAGAACTAACTTAGCATAGCCTAAACCGCTGTGATTGAAACTATTGTTGTTCCGGGTCAATATAAGCTGCGCATGCTCACTCAGAAGGCGGTACCGGAAGCACATCGTCGTAGTGCGCTTCTCGTGGAATCGAGAGTAAATCGAGTCGTTAGTGCACCGTGTTTGAGTTGTAGTGAATTAAATATAATTTAAAGCCACTATAAACACGAGATAGGAGGTTATTTCATTGACTCATAACAACTGAATTCACTCTCACCCAAAGGAGTTTGGACTACTGCGCTCAAAGGTAACCTTAGCCATGGCAGCCAACAATCATGTTTATCTTCATATTTGCTAATAACGGATCTTCAAATCCAGTTTATGTGACACGCTAAATTATCTCAGTATATTATATTGTACCCAGCTAGTTAGCGTTTGCAACTTAAATTGGTCTATTTTGTGTTACAGTAGGAAGGGCTACTGATAGGCAATGCAATTTAATTAAATAGTAACAACAGTGGTACTATGTGCAATATGTATGTAGGGGCACACTCTTTGCCCCTATCACAAATGCAAGTGACAGTGCCAGGGAATGTCCAGCTTGAACAGGGACGTAGAACAAATAAGACTGTGGACAAATAGAAAGTTACTATTGAACCCACTAAATGCAAGGCTATGGTGCTCTCCAGGAAGACGAAACCTACATGCCGTGTTCTTTACTTTTGTAATACCCAGTTGATTGTTGAACAGAGGCTTACAGTAGTTAGCGTACTTGACAGCTAGCTTCTGTGGACTTTGCTCATCTCAGACATCTCCAAGAGGGCTGCACAAAGACTTGGAACTCTGTCCAAAGTTGCAAATAAACTTGAAATTTTTGGAAGGTCAACAGTCTACAAAGTTCAGCTCAGTGGCTTTATGGAATATGCTTGTCTTGCTTTCTTGAATTCCTCCCCATCCATCATCAAACAGCTTGTTTCAATTCAGCAGAGGGCCCTGAAGGTAGTTGAAGTAGACCAAGATGGTGCCACATGGAAAGCTGACTATGCCACCTCTCCATCATAGAGAAGTTGTAGCTGCATCTACAGCATTGTACAAAATGCACACCAGCCACTGTCCTTGGGATCTTCAGATGTTAAGACAGATCCTTATACTGTCCAAAGATCTACTTGTGCAAACATGCCTGTGCCACAGTCTATGGTCTGTCCAGTCCTGCCTTGTCAATGCCAGCTACAAGAACAAGCAACCTGGACTGAAGTTTTGTTCATTCTGCTGTTGAGAGCTGAAATAAGGTGCATCTCAATAAATTAGAATGTATTTGTAATTTTTATATTTGTATTTTGTATACTTTATTAATCCCAGAGGGAAATTCAGGGCATCCACCTGGATGGATGAGGCAGCCACCAATCCCTTCACCATTCACACACACATTCCACACCTAGGGCCACTTTACACCGCATTCCAAATTATTATGCAAATAGGATTTTAGTGTCATAAACATTCAATTTTTTGTTTTTCAATTAAACTCATGGATGATATTGTGTCTCGGGGCTCTTTGGATCACTGATATCAATCTCAGACACTTGTCATAATTAGTTTGCCAGGTGAGCCCAATTAAAGGAAAACTGCTTAAGAAGGATGTTCCACATTATTAAGCATGTCACAGATTTCAAGCAATATGGGAAAGAAAAAGGATCTCTCTGCTGCTGAAAAGCATCAAATAGTGCAATGCTTTGGACAAGGTATGAAAACATTAGATATTTCACTAAAACTTAAGCATGATCATCGTACTGTGAAGAAATTGTGGCTAATTCAGAGCACAGATAGGTTTGTGCAGATAAAGGCATAATGAGGAAGCAGGGATGTGATTTTTCCGCTAATTCGCAGAATTCCGCTTTATCTTCCAGGAAGATAAAGTACGTTAAGTACGTTAGCGGCTTGTGGTCCACAAACGCAGTGAAGATGCGCCCTTTCAGGCAGAACTGGAAGTGGCGTATGGCCAGGTGGAGAGCCATTAACTCTCTGTCGAACACGCTGTATTTACGCTCACTGTCGTGCAAAGACCTGCTAAAAAAGGTGAGTGGCTGCCAAGAACCGGCAACGCATTGCTCCACGACGGCCCCTATGGCATTGTCCGAGGCGTCGGTAGTGAGCGCTATCCGAGCCGCCGGGTCTGGGTGCGCCAGTAGTGCGCCGTTTGCCAGAGTTGTTTTAACCTCAGAGAACGCCTGCTCCCGCCCAAGGAGTCCAGTCGACTCTGTCCGCCGGTTTCCGTTTCTTGAGTGCGGCGTACAACGGCTGTAATGAGCTGGGCTGCGTGGGGGAGGAAACGGTTATAAAAGTTAACCATCCCCCAAAACTCCTGCAGCGCCCTGACATTGATGTTGAGGAGAAAAAGTAGCAAAACAATTTAGTTAGATCACTTTTATGATTCCAAACAGTTTGAAATTGACAGTGCACAGTGGACATTGACTCATAACTTTTGAATATTTCTAAGACTTGGCTATATCAGTGATTGTGCAAAATGAACTGCTCAAGACTCAATGGAGATTGAAACTGGTGATCTGAAATGAATGCTGAAATTATAAAAAGTAATGGTATGTTGGAATTTTATTTCTATTATGGAATAGATAAAATTAACTGATTTTTGATTTGATCAAGTGTTAAAGCATGTGATGGATAATGCTTGTTGGAATATTTTAGGAATGCTATCTTCTTGGAACATAAGTCAATATTATACAGTAATAAGTGGCATTCAGCTGTTTGTTTTATGTCATTTAAGCACAGTTCTGGTACTTAAAAATCATAAAAACCCAGGAGCTTCGGGGGGCTTCGCCCCCCCTTGCCCGGACCCCGCTGCAGGGACTGCGTCCCCCAGACCCCCTGCTACATTTTCAGATAATTTCACCAACCCTAAATTACATCCCTGAGGAAGGTTTCTGCCAGACAAATTCATCAGATCAAGAGAGCAGCTGCTAAAATACCATTACAAAGCAGCAAACAGGTATTTGAAACTGCTGGTGCCTCTGGAGTTCCACAAACCTCAAAGTGAAGGATCTTCTAGAGGCTTGCAGTTGTGCATAAATCTATTCGGCCACCCCAAACCAATGCTCACAAGCAGAAATAGTTGCAGTGGGCCCAGAAATACATGAAGACTAATTTTCAAACAGTCTTGTTTACTGATGAGTGCCGTGCAACCCTGGATGGTCCAGATGGATGGAGTAGTGGATGGTTGGTGGATAGCCACCATGTCCCAACAAGGTTGCAACGTCAGCAAGGAGGTGGTGGGGTCATGTTTTGGGCCAGAATCATGGGGAGAGAGCTGGTAGGCTCCTTTAGGGTCCTTGAAGGTGTGAAAATGACCTCAGCAAAGTATATAGAGTTTCTGACTGACCACTTTCTTCCATGGTACAAAAAGAAGAACTGTGCCTTCCATAGCAAAATTATCTTCATGCATGACGGTGCACCATCTCATGCTGCAAAGAATACCTCCGTGTCATTGGCTGCTATGGCCATAAAAGGAGAGAAACTCATGCTGTGGCCCCTATCCTCCCCTGACCTCAACCCTATTAAGAACCTTTGAAGCATCCTCAAGCAAAAGATCTATGAGGGTGGGAGGCAGTTCACATCAAAACAGCAGTTGTGGGAGAATATTCTGACATCTTGCAAAGAAATTCAAGCAGAAACTGTCATGGGCAGCGAGAGCACGCCAGAGTCAGCCAGGATGGTAGCTTAGCCGGTGCTTCACCACAGGAGCTGTCTGCTTTGAATCGCTTGTCGGCGACTGAGCACCAGCTCACTGTGTTGATGCAGCAGGTTTCAAACATGATGAGGCTTTGGACTAACGCGCCTCCTCAGGCTCCTCCTCCTCACCCTGCTCCCTGCACTACAGTGCGTCGTACTACCTCCATTCCCATGCCTACCCCATACGCGGGGGAGGTGGGGAAATGCAAAGACTTCCTTATTCAGGTTTGCATGTATTCGGAGCAGGTCGGGGAGGAGTATCCAGGGGACGTGGCCAAAATTCAGTTCTTTACACTGTTGCTTAAGGACCGAGCCCTGGATTGGGCACGGTCCATGATTGATAACCCCGAGGGGCTTCGATATACGTTTGATCAATTTGTGGACGCTTTCCCTTGCGCGTTTTGCTGTACCGAGAGTCAGGGCAATGTTATGAACCGCCTGATGACGCTCCGCCAGGGCACTCGGTCAGCAGCCGAGTACTCGGTGGAGTTCTGGGTTGTAGCAGCTGATTCGGGGTGGAATGAGATTGCTTTGCTTTGCACATTCCTCCATGGGTTAAACGCTCAACTCCGTGGCGATCTGGCGGTTCACCCTGTCCCGGAGATTCTCTACGGTCTCATAGATCAGGCTGTTGGATTGGACAACCAGTACTGTGAGCGCGCAAAGGAGTGCGAGTCCTCCTCTTGCTCGCACGCTGAGCATGCGCCCGGCATGGTTACTGACACTGGAGGCGCCAACTCTTCGCCCGAGCCGATGGAGCTCTCTCAGCATTTGACCGACGATGAGCGCCGGCGTAGGTGAAGGGCTGGCGCGTGCGTGTACTGCGGTTTACTGAACCACAGTCTGGACAAATGCCGCCAGTGGCCAAAAGACACGGCCCGTCAGTAACCATGGGGGGTCTGGCGGGCGGGGCTAAATCTACACCCCCTCCCCTTCCCGGTAATTTTTCAATTTCGGCCCTTGTGCAATTGCTGGGGGTCGAGAGGAGGACTATGGCACTGGTTGATTTGGGGTCAGAGGGTAATTTTGTCTCTGCCCAGTTCGAGTGGCAGGTGGGTATTTCCACACACAAATTGCCCCACAACAAGAGAATAACCACCATATCTGGCCAGGAGGTCGTGGTAGTCACCGAAAGCACGGCTCCAATCTCCATCCTCTTTCCGGGAACCACTGGGAGCAACTCACGTTTTTGGTTCTCCCTGTTTCATCTTCCCCGGTGGTTTTTGGCTACCCATGGCTCTGGAGGCACAATCTGATTATTAATTGGGGACAGAATACCATCTCCTCCTGGAGCCCATTTTGCATGGCTAACTGTATGCGTTCAGCAGAGTGTTCCCTAACTCTGTCTGCCTCCCTCCGGCCGAGCCGCTGGACCTCAGCCTCATCCCCCGGGCATACCAAGATTTGGAGGAGGTCTTTAGCAGATCGAGGGTGTTGTCGCTACCGCCTCATCGCTCCTATGATTGTGCTATAGACCTCATCCCGGGGGCGAAGCTGCTGTCCAGTCGACTATACAGCATTTCCGGTCCAGAGAGGGAGGCGATGGAGAAATACATTAAAGAATCACTGAATGTTGGCCTTATTTAGCCATCTTCGGCCCCACTCGGGGCCGGATTCTTCTTCGTTGGGAAGAAGGATGGCTCGTTGCTCCCGTGCATCGACTACCGGGAGCTCAATGCTATTACCACCAAAGACAAGTACCCTCTGCCTTTGATTAATTCAGTGTTTGAGCTCCTTCAGGGCTCACAGGTATTCACCAAGCTAAACTTAAGGAATGCGTACCATCTGATCCACATTCGTGAAGGCGATGAATGGAAGACGGCATTTAAAACTCATCAGGGGCAGTTCGAATACCTCACCAACGCCCCCACCATCTTTCAAGGGTTAGTTAACGACGTCCTTTGCGACATGCTTTATCAATTCGTGTTTGTCTGCTTGGATGATATTTTGATTTTCTCCCACTTGCCAGAGGAACATGAAGCGCACATCAGAGCCGTCCTGCAATGGCTTCTGGAGAACCAGCTCTACGTCAAGGCCGAGAAGTGTGAGTTGTCCACAGCATCTACCACCTTCTTGGGCTTCATAGTGGCTGAAGGGAGACTGATTGCCGACCTGACCAAGGTGAGGGCAGTGCTCGATTGGCCAACTCCCCACTCCCATAAGGAGCTTCAACGCTTCCTCGGGTTTGCAAACTTCTATCGCTGGTTTATAAGGAACTACAGTGGGGTGGCACTGCCCTTAACACAGCTGACCTCCATTAAGGTCCCCTTTCACTGGATCGAGGCAGCTGAACAGGCATTTGTAAAATTAAAGTGCCTGTTCACAGAAACACCAATCTTAGCTCAGGTCGACACGCAGCTCCAATTCGTCCTCGAGGTGGATGCGTCTGATTCGGGGGTAGGCGCTGTACTGTCGCAGCGCACGCCCCCCCGATCAGAAGCTCCGCCCGTACGCGTATTTCTCTCATCGGCTTTTGCCGGCTGAGAGGAATTACGACGTAGGGGACAGAGAGCTGCTTGCCATTAAATTGGCATTGGAGGAGTGGAGGCATTGGCTAGAGGGGGCTATTCACCCCATCGTCGTGTGGACCGATCACAAAAACCTTGAGTATTTGCGATCAGCCTGCTGACTTAATGCCAGGCAGGCTCGTTGGGCCCTGTTTTTTCGGAAGTTCAACTTCTCCATCATGTACCGGCCTGGTTCTCGGAACACCAAACCAGACGCGCTATGGCGCTAGTTTGATTCCGAGGAGGTAGCGCCCCCCCCCCAAAAAAAACCCATCATACCGCCTTCATGCGTCCTCAGACCCCTTACTTGGGATATCGAGTGGAGGGTCCGCCAGGCCCAGTCCCAGGAGCCTGTGCCAGTAGGGTGCCCCTGGAACTGTCTGTACGTCCCGGCTGCCCTCCACAGCGATGTCATCCAGTTCACACCAGTCGCTTTGCTTGCCATCCTGGTATCGCTCGAACTGTGGACCTTGTCCGACGAGCGTTCTGGTGGCCCACGCTACGGCGAGACGTACGAGAGTATGTGAAAGCCTGTCAGACCTGCGTCCGGGGGAAATCAGACTCCTTTCCTCCATCTGGTCTCTTCCATCCCCTCCCCACCCCTGGTCGTCCGTGGTCATACATCGCTGTGGACTTCCTCACCGGATTCCCCCCCTCCCATGGCAAGACGGTGATTCTTACCATCGTGGATCGCTTCTCCAAGGTGGTGCATCTGGTTGCTCTCCCGAAGCTCCCCTCGGCCTTGGAGACGGCGGTCCTCCTCACCCACCACGTGATCCGGGTCCACGGTATTCCCATGGACATTGTGTTTGACTGGGGTCCTCAATTTACGTCCCAGGTCTGGAGGGCCTTTTGCTGGACCTTGGGAACAACAGTGAGCCTCTCCTCTGGCAACCATCCGCAAAGCAACGGGCAGGCGGAGCACGCCAATCAGTCCCTGGAGGCCACCCTGCGGTGCGTAGCAGCCAATAACCCGTCATCCTGGAGCACACATCTGACCTGGGTGGAGTACTCTATGAACTCTGCTGTCTCCACTGCACTGGACTCACCCCGTTCGAGGCGTCATTGGGGTATACGCCGCCTTTAGATCAGAAGAGTTTGCTGCCCAATCAAGCACAGTGATACCGTGGTCATTAAACAGATTTTGGCACTTTTGGCAGTGTGGGCAGGTGCCAAGTCCTTCTGGAAAATAAAATCAGCATCTCCATAAAGTTTGTCAGCAGAGGGAAGCATGAAGTGCTCTAAAATTTCCTGGTAGATGGCTGTGCTGACTTTGGGCTTGATAAAATACAGTGGACCAACACTAGCAGAGGGCATGGCTCCCCAGATCATCACTAACTGTAGAAACTTCATACTGGACCTCAAGCAACTTGGATTCTGTGCCTCTCTACTCTTCCTCCAAACTCTGGGACCTTAATTTCCAAATGAAATGCAAACTTTACTCTCATCTGAAAAGAGTACTTTGAGACACTGAGCAGCAGTCCAGTCAGTTTTCTCCTTAGCTCAGGTAAGACGCTTCTGACGCTGTCTCTTCTCAGGAGTGACTTAACACAAGTAATACGACAGTTGTAGCCCCTTTTCTGGATACGTCTGTGTGTGGTGGCTGTTGAAGCACTGACTCCAGTTGGAGTCCACTCCTTGTGAATCTCCCCCAAATTCCTGAATAGGCTTTGCGTCACAATCCTCCGCCTTTGACCGCCACCTAATCCACATAGCACCGGACCCCCATGATCCCTCCTGCAGGTGGTGAGCCCACTGGAGGGCGGACCCATGTAACTCCTTCGGGCTGAGCCCGGCCGGGTCCCATGGGTGGAAACCCGGCCACCAGACGCTAGCCTTCGAGCCCCTCCCCCAGGCCTGGCTCCAGGGTGGGGCCCCGGTAACCCCATACCGGGCGGGGTACATTGAATCCTTGATATACAATTTATCATGAGAGTCTGTTGGATCGTTCTTAGTCTGGCCCTTCACCCAGGACCAGTTTGTCTTGGGAGACCCTATCAGAGGCAAATTGCCCCGGACAACATAGCTCCTGGGATCACTGGGGCACACAAACCCCCCCACCACGATAAGGTGACGATCCATGAGGGGGTGGTCGGTGCATCTCGTGGTGGCAACCCCCGAACCAAGTGGTGGACACCAGTCGTGAGGGGGGCCATTAAGCTGAAGAAGGAGTCCTATCAAGCTTGGTTGGCTTGTGGGACTCCCGAAGCAGCTGAGGTGTACCAGCAGGCCAAGCGGAGTGCAGCTCGGGTGGTTGCTGAAGCAAAAACCCGGGTATGGGAGGAGTTCGGTGAGGCCATGGAACAAGAATTTCGGTCGGCCTCAAATAGATTCTGGCAAACTGTCCGGCGGCTCAGGAGGGGAAAGCAGCTCCCCGTCCACACTGTGTATGGTGCGGATGGGACACTGTTGACTTCGACTGGGGATATCGTCGGGCGGTGGAAGGAATACTTCGAGGATCTCCTCAATCCCACTGATACGCCTTCCACAGAGGAAGCAGGGTTTGGGGACGAGGGGGATGACTCGCCTATCACAGGGGCTGAGGTCGCCAAGGTGGTTAAAAATGTCCTTGGTGGCCGGGCCCCGGGGGTGGACGAGATTCGCCCTGAGTACCTCAAGGCCCTGGATGTTGTTGGGTTGTCATGGTTGACACGCCTCTGCAACATTGCGTGGAGGTCGGGGGCAGTGCCTTTGGCATGGCAAACCGGGGTGGTGGTTCCTCTCTTCAAAAAAGGGGACCGGAGGGTGTGCTCCAACTTTAGAGGGATCACACTCCTCAGCCTCCCTGGGAAGGTTTATGCCAAGGTACTGGAAAGGAGAGTCCGGCCGTTGGTTGAACCTCGGATTCAGAAGGAGCAATGTGGTTTTCGTCCTGGCCGTGGCACATCGGACCAGCTCTTTACCCTCTCGAGAATTCTTGAGGGTTCGTGGGAGTTTGCCCAACCAGTTTACATGTGTTTTGTGGACTTGGAGAAGGCATTTGACCGCGTCCCTCGTGGATTTTTGTGGGGGGTGCTTCGGGAGTATGGAGTATCGGGCTTGTTGTTACGAGCTATTCGGTCTCTGTACGACCGTTGTGAGAGTTTGGTTCGTATTGCCAACACTCGGTCGGAGTCATTCCCAGTGAGAGTTGGACTCCGCCAGGGCTGCCCTTTGTCACCGATCCTGTTCATAATTTTTATGGACAGGATTTCTAGGCGTAGCCAGGGAATGGAGGGTGTCATGCTTGGTGACCACAGGATCTCATCTCTGTTGTTTGCAGATGATGTTGTCCTGTTGGCTTCATCCAGCAATGACCTACAGCTCTTGCTGGGACGGTTTGCCGCTGAGTGTGAAGCGGCTGGGATGAGAATCAGCACCTCCAAGTCCGAGTCCATGGTCCTCAGCCGGAAAAAGGTGGATTGTCCTCTCTGGGTTGGGGACAGGCTCCTGCCCCAAGTGGAGGAGTTTAAGTATCTTGGGGTCTTGTTCACGAGTGAGGGGAAAATGGAGCAAGAGATCGACAGACGGATTGGAGCAGCATCTGCAGTGATGCGGACGTTGTACCAGTCTGTTGTGGTGAAGAGGGAGCTTAGTTCTAAGGCAAAGCTGTCGATTTACCAGTCAGTCTACGTTCCTACTCTCACCTATGGTCACGAGCTTTGGGTAATGACCGAAAGAACGAGATCGCGGATACAAGCGGCTGAAATGAGCTTTCTCCGTAGGATTGCTGGACTCACCCTCAGAGATAGGGTGAGTAGCTCAGTCATCCGGGAGAGGCTCAGAGTAGAACCACTGCTCCTCCACATTGAAAGGAGTCAGTTGAGGTGGTATGGGCATCTGATTAGGATGCCTCCTAGACGCCTCCCACTTGAGGTGTTTCAGGCACGTCCCACTGGGAGGAGACCCCGGGGCAGACCCAGGACTCAGTGGAGAGACTATGTCTCCCAGTTGGTCTGGGAACGCCTTGGTATCCCCTCTGAAGAGCTGGAGCAGGTGGCTGGGGAGAGGGAAGTGTGGGCTTCTCTGCTTGAACTGCTGCCTCCGCGACCCGGACCTCCGGAAAAGCGGTAGAAGATGGATGGATGGATGGCTTTGCGTCACAATCCTCTCAAGGCTGCTGTTATCCCTGTTGCTTGTGCACCTTTTCCTGCCACACTTTTTCCTTCCACCCAATCTTCCATTAATATACTTGGATACAGTACCCTGTGAACAGCCAGCTTCTTTAGCAATGACCTCTTGTGGCTTACCCTTCTTGTGGAGGGTGTCAATGATGGTCTTCTAGACAACTGTCAAGTCAGCAGTCTTCCATGATTGTGTAGACTACTGAATCAGACTGAGAGACCATTTAAAGGCTCAGGAAACCTTAGCAGGTGTTTGGCGTTAATTAACTGATTCGAATGTGACACCATAAGTATACAATATTGAACTTTTTCATGATATTCTAATTTTTTGAGAAATTGAATTTGGGGTTTTCATGAGCTTATAAGCCATAAACATCAAAATTAATAGAAATAAATGCTTGAAATATATCACTCTGTGTGTAATGAATCTATATAATATATGAGTTTCATTTTTTAAATTGAATTACTGAAATAAGACTTTTCAATGACACTCTAATTTATTGAGATGCACCTGTAGTCTCATTCAAGCTGTCATAATTTGGTGTTTTAAGGAGGCTTAAGTGCAGGGCAACCACTTCAGAAGAACTCTCAGACACAGATGAAAAGTTACACCACTTTAAGATAAGATAAGCCTTTATTAGTCCCACAATGGGGAAATTCCAGGATTGCAACAGCACAGGGATAGCAACACTCAGAGCAACAATCAGAAGGCAAGAAAAAACAACATCTAGTAAACATATGTCCATATTACTATAAATGTATATATATATAGACACACAGTGCAGAGCATTATGGCTGGTGAATGTGCAGCAGAAAGTCTAAGCTCTCTCTCCGCGGATGCAGCGGGCCAGCTGGAAGTCTTTGGGCATGATGGTGACCCCCTTAGCGAAGAAGAGACCACCAGGTGGGCCTCGCTGGTCTCCTGCAGAGCCATGACGGCGAAGCTCAGGAAACGCAGGACGGTCTTGAAGTCCTGAGCGATCTCCCTCACCAGGCGCTGGACGGGTAGCTTACGGCTGCCCGTTACTTTGATGAAAAACCCAAAACCCTATGCACAACACACTACTTTAAGGAATAAATACACACACCACAATTAATGAAACCCACAACCAAGACACCACATTATATACAGGAAAACAATTGCATGCTGGGGCCACATGTAGCCTAGGAGGAAAGAGAGGAGAGAAATGATTAATGATGAGAATGGCTCACAGGGAAATGACAACTGAGGTAATGAGTCTTGTGAGGGGATCTGGAGACTGCACGGAAGGAAGAGGAAGGGCTGAAGAACCTGGGTGGAGAGGCCGTTGTCTTAGAGGAGAGACAGTTCAGGCGAGCATACGAACACAGCTCCGGAGATGCACCGCTGGAAGCAGCAGCAAACCCGAGAAGAGGAGAGGAGAAGGTAAGGCAATTTGGAGAGAAATAATTAAATTACCACACAACAAGAACTATTGTTGTGAGGCAGCATAAATCTAACGATCCAGCAGAGAGCTCTCCACACTCTGGCCTTTAAATACGCTGGTGAATCAGGAAGCACCAGGTGTGTAATCATGCAGGTGCGCTGATGAGCTCCGGAGCTGGGAAAACAGAAGCAGGAAGGGAGGGGGGAGGCATGCTCGCCTGATCATGACAGTGCCCCTCCCTCAAGGGACGCCTCTTGGCGGACACCCGGGCTTCTGTGGATGAGCAAGGTGGAACACCCGAACCATGCCCTTGTCGTGGAAGTAGGATGACGGAATCCAGGATCTCTCCTCCGGACCATAACCCTTCCAGTGCACCAGATACTGCGGCCCCCAGCCTCAACGGCGCATGTCCAGAATCCGCTGGACGGTATAGGTGGCATGTCCATTGATGACCCGGGGGGGCGGGGGCATTCTGAAGGAGGAGACAAGGGACTGACGGAGAGGGGTTTGATCTGAGAAATGTGGAAGTTAGGATGAATGCAGAGAGATGAGGTAACTTCAGCTAGACAGTGGCATCATTGATGATGCGGGAGATCGAGAACGGGCCCAAAAAGCGAGGGGACAGCTTTTGAGAATCCCCCTTCACCAGTACCTTCTCGGCGGATAACCAGTCCTTCTGGCCAACAGAGTATTTAGCCTCGCTTAGCAATTCTGCTCAGACAATCGCTGAAGAGCTGCCCAAGTGGACATCCAGAGGTGGCGACAGCGATGGGCATGGGTCTCCACAGAAGGTACCGCAATCTCCCTCTCCGTCATGGGTAGAAGTGGTGGCGTGTACCCCATGGCGGCTTCAAACGGTGTCAGCCCCGTGGTGGAGGAGACGGCAGAGTTCAGTGCACACTCCACCCAGGTCAGGTGGGAGCTCCAGGTTGCTGGGTTGCAGGAAGCTATGCACCTCAGGGTGGCCTCCAAGGACTGGTTTGCACGCTTGACTTGACCATTGCTCTGGAGGTGATATCCAGATGTGAGGCTGACGGAGGTGCCCAGTGATCGACAGAACACTCTCCACACCCGTGAAGTAAACTGTGGTCCTCGATCTGAAACAATGTATACGGGGATGCCGTGTATTCAGATGACATGGATGGATAGGAGATTGGCTGTCTCGGCAGCAGAGAGGAGACCAGGAAGGGGAACCAAGTGAACGGCCTTAGAAAAGCGATCAGTAAGGGTGAAAATGACAGTGTTACCTTGAGATGGAGGGAGACCCGAGACAAAGTCAATGGCGATATGGGACCAGGGACGGGAAGGGATGGGGAGTGGATGGAGGAGGCTGGCAGGTGGAGAAGAGTGAGATTTATTGGTGACACATGTGTGACAGGCCTTCACATAGTCCTTCACATCCTTCCTGAGGGAAGGTCACCAAAACACACGCTGAATAAGTTCTGTAGTCCGGGTGATGCTGGGATGACAGGCAAAAAAACTTGTGTGCCCCCACTGGATGACATCACTGTGTAGGGGGGAGGGCACGTACAGCCTGTTGGGCAGGCCTCCCTCAGGAACAGGTTCCACCAACTGGGCCTGCCAGACCCTCTGCTTGATGTCCCAAGTAAGGGCACCCAAAATACAGGAGGAGGGCAGGATGGTGTCCGGGAGGGAGGCAGCGGCTGCAGGAGCAGGAGTGGAGGAGGAGTTGGAGGAAAACTGGCGTGAGAGAGCATCAGGTTTAACATTGCGAGACCCTGGGCAGTATGTGATGGAGAGGTTGAATCTAAGAAAAAACAGGGCCCACTGAGCCTGCCAGGCATTCAAGCATCTGGCCGAGCTGAGATATTCTGAATTTTTGTGATCAGTCCAGACCATCACCGGCTGATTGGCTCCCTCCAACAAGTGCCTCCACTCCTCTAGTGCCAATTTAATGGCCAGCAGTTCGTGGTCCCCTACATTGTAATTTCTCTCGGTTGGGGTCAGCCGCCGAGAGAAAAACACGCACGGGTGGGGCTTCTGGTCAGAGCTTCTGGTCGGAGCCAGAACGCTGTGAGAGCACAGCGCCCACCCCCGAATCAGAAGCATCCACCTTGACCACGAACTGGGCTTGGGGGTCTACCTGCACCAAAATAGGCACGGTGGTAATTTTCTCTTTGAGTGTGGTAAAAGCCCGCTCAGCGGCGTCAGACCACTTGAATGGGCTCTTGGTCGAAGTAAGCTGGGTAAGGGGCAGAACTATTTTGCTATAATCACAGATGAACCGGCGGTAGAAATTGGCAAAACCCAGGAAGCGTTGGAGCTCCTTCCTGGTTTTGAAGAGTTTGCCAGTCTACTACCGCCTGAATCTTCTCCGGGTTGGCCTTTAATGTGCCCCCGCTCACGGTAAACCCCAAGAAAGAAGTGGAGCAGGTGGAAAACTCACAATTCTCTGCTTTCACAAAAAGATGATTCTCAAGCAGCCGCTGCAGGACAGTCTGGATGTGGACCACATGTTCCTCCAGCGTGCGAGAGAAAATCAATATGTCATCTAGGTAAACAAAAACAAAATTATTTACTATGTCCCGGAGGACATCATTGATTAGTCACTGGAAGACGGCGGGGGCGTTGGTCAGGCCAAAGGGCATGACCAAATATTCAAAATGACACAAATGTGTTTTAAATGCCCTCTTCCCTTCATCCCCCTCGCGGATACGTACCAAATGATACGCATTCCGGAGATCAAGCTTAGTATATACCCGCGCCTGTTGGAGGAGTTCAAAGGCCGAATTGACAAGTGGCAATGGGTATTTATCCTTAACGGTGATGAAATTTAGCTTGCGATAATCAATGCAAGGGCACAAAGTCCCATCCTTTTTCCCTACAAAAAAGAACCCCGAGCCGAGAAGAGCGGACAACGGGTGAATAAGGCCAGCACTAAGGGAGTCTTTAATGTAGCTCTCCATCGCTTCTCTCTCCGGCCCAGATAAACTGTAGAGCCAGCTGGATGGCAGCCGCATACCCGGAAGGAGGTTGATAGCACAGTCATAGGACCAATGAGGTGGCAAAGATAGGGCCCTTGACTTGCTAAAGACCTCCCCTAAGTCATGTTGTTTTTTGTTTTTTTAAATTTATTTATTTATGCAGGGACATGCACAATATACATTGACCTTAAAGAGGAAAGATGCATTGTACCAGGTTATAGCACAAGTGCTAATTTCCACCTGTAGTCCCTGGGCAGGCTGGTGTTAGCATTAAAAAGCAGACATTTGCTAAAACTACAAGTAAGCATTGATAAAAAACTAAAACCAAACACTGATTAAAAAACTAAAACCAAGCATTGCTAAAAACTATAAAACATTAATATCATTGATAAGAACCCAAAACATTGATAAGAACTAAAACATACAATAATACATTTTTATAACTCCATCCTTATAAACAATTTTTCACATCAAACCACTGACTCTTATTGGTCCCACTGTCAACATCACACACTCTAACATCTTTACATCACAGTACATTATGGACACAGGTTTGCTTAGAGATTAAATGTTTTTTCACCAAGCGTGAAAATGTGTGATAGTCTGTTACTGCAAGTAACTTCGTTGGTAACATGTTCCACTGTCGCATAGCCACACATGAAAATGTTGAATTTGCTAACGTTGTCTTGTGCTTAGGAATCCTGCACTCGCCACGTGCTGTTGATCGAGTTGTCCGAGATGTATTTACAGAACTTAATGAAACAAACCTTTTTAAAGGAGGAGCAGCAGAGTTTTGGATTATCTTAAACAAAAGACACACATTTGTATACATAATTAGATTTTCAAAGCTCAACGGGTTATATTTGGACAGGATTGAGCAGTGATGGAACGTTCGTCTTTTCTTGTCATGAATCTTGATAGAATATTTGTATATGTCACAACCTAATAGTATTGAATGCAAAAGACGCAATAGACTTTCACAATGGTCCCCTCCAGTATACAACTAGGAAAATACCGGTAGCTACGGAGAGTGACAATATGTATGGGTACATAATCATACCATGTAGGATAATTAAGTAGATGGTTATGCTGTTTCATTCCATCTAGCTGCAATGCTGCACACTGTGTGTGTTTGTATATTTATATATTTATTCCATCTAGCGACAATGCTCCACACTGTGTGTTTATATATTTACATATTTATTCCATCTAGCTACAATGCTCTGCACTGTGTGTGTTTATATATTTACATATTTATTCCATCTAGCTACGGTGCTCCGCACTGTGTGTGTTTATGTGTTTGCATATTTGTTCCATCTAGCTACAATGCTCCGCACTGTGTGGGTTTATGTATTTGCATGTTTGTTCCATCTAGCTGCAATGCTCCGCACTGTGTGTGTTTATATATTCATATATTTATTCCATCTAGCTACAATGCTCCACACCGTGTGTGTTTATATATTCACATATTTATTCCATCTAGCTACAATGCTCCGCACTGTGTGTGTTTATATGTTCATATATTTATTCCATCTAGCTACAATGCTCCGCACTGTGTGGGTTTATGTATTTGCATGTTTGTTCCATCTAGCTGCAATGCTCCGCACTGTGTGTGTTTATATGTTCATATATTTATTCCATCTAGCTACAATGCTCCGCACTGTGTTTATATATCTATATAGTTATTCCATCTAGCTGCAATGCTCCGCATCGTGTGTCTATATATTTATGTTTATATGTATATATGTGTACTCGCTGCTCTTGTTTTTTTCTTGCCTTCTGATTGTTGCTCTGAGTGTTGCTATCCCTGTGCTGTTGCAATCCTGGAATTTCCCCGTTGTGGGACTAATAAAGGCTTATCTTATCTTATAATGATTCCAGAGGCCTCAGGGCAGATTTACACGCCTGTGACCAACTTGTCATACAGTAAAGAAAATGTAGAATTATCATAGCATTTAGATACATACTTGATGCTTCAGTAGACAGTGAATTTCTGATATGTTTGAAATTAGCACAATTAAATGTGACCGTGTTTGTCATCTTTTTAATGTGTTTTTTAAAGCTTAAATTTGAGTCAAGTGCAACACCTAAATATTTAAATTCAGTCACATTCTTAATTTTTTGTCCTTCTATCAAGATATGACAAGAATTCTTGGATTTGTAGCGATTTGTAAAAAACATTGACACAGTTTTATCGACGTTTAAGGTTAAACAAGAATTCCTCAACCAATGTGAGACTTTCTCCATTTCCTGTGTTAATTTTTCAGTCACCTCTTCAGTCGTTTTACCATGAGTATATACCACAGTGTCGTCAGCATACATAATTATATTTGCATTACACACAGACGGGAGATCATTAATATATAATGTAAACAGCAAAGGCCCTAAAATAGAGCCCTGCGGTACACCCATACTGCATGCTTTTAAGGGAGATGTAACATTATTTACAATTACACACTGCTGTCTGTCACTGAGGTATGACCTTATCCAATTTTGTGTATTTTTATGAAGGGAGAATTGTGATAATTTGTTTAAAAGTAACTCATGGTTGACTTCCGGTTATGGCCGCCACGTAGAAGGACGTGCTTCACTCTACTCTGCTCCTAAAAAAATAAATAAATCGGCAAATAACTCTCTCAATTGGAACAAAACCTATCCCAATGTTTGGGCGAGGACATGCCGGTAAAGCCTAAGGCTGGGAAATCAGGTGGAGGAAAAACTGAATCGCCGAAACAGTCCAAGTTAACGGACTTTCACATCCGTGACGAAGCAGAAAAATCCCCAAATATGGCGGAGAAAGCTAGCGGAGGAGCGGTGACTACTGGCGACGGCACAGGTGCGGTGCTCGCTGCCATTAGTTCAATGAGAGCAGACTTTTCCTCTAAACTTGACGGGATTATTGCAGCGATAGAAGAAATGAAAAAGGAGTTAAGCGACTGTATGGAACGGGTGTCGCAGGTGGAGCTCCGAATTTCCAGTGCTGAGGATGACGTCTCCGGCCTACAATTAAAGGTGCGCACATGGGAATTAAAAAATACAGAAGAGAGAGAAGAAAACTACAGAAGAGAGTTAATGTTACGTCATTAAAAGCAGTAGAGTTACGGTGATTGAGACGAGAAAGAAAGAGTGGTTTTGACTGATCCTTGCGGGTGTGGAGCAGTCAATGGCTATAGCGGGAGACGGAATTTTTTTTTTGATTTTGGGGGGATTACCACGAATGTGGGAAGGGGGAATTTGTTTGTGTGTAGTTTGTAGGATGAATGTTCAACCACTCATGTTTTTGCTTCTCTGTGTGAGCATGTTTACATTGCGAGGTAATCTCAAACTCCTTATTGATCATAGACCAAAGCATTAATCTCAATTTAACCTCATGGAATTGGAGAGGTCTACAAAATTTAAAAAAACTTAAACAACTTATGAATAAAATAAAAGACATGGGTTCAAAAATTGTGTTTTTACAAGAAACTCATCTAATAGAGGAGGATGTAAAAAGAATTAGGAGAAGATGGCAGGGAAGTGTGTTCACCTCATCATTTTCATCCCGAGCCAGGGGAGTTATGACTCTCATACATAAATCAGTCCCATTTCAAGTGAAAAATGTAATTGGAGACAAATTTGGAAGATATCTAATCATTCAAGGATCTTTGTTATTAGAAAATATAAATTTGGTGAACTTATACGGTCCCAATATAGATGATCAAAATTTCTTTACTAATTTATTCCTTATTTTATCTTCACTTACAGGGCAACATATAATAGCAGGGGATTTTAATTGTACATTGAATCCCGGTATAGATAGATCAACAGGACTAGACTGTACGCACAATGGATGCAGGATGATCATTAATCATTTTATGAAAGAATTGAGATTGGTAGATATATGGAGAGAAATGAAACCACAAGTTAAAGCCTATTCTTGTTATTCTAATATCTACAAGACATTCTCACGTATTGACTATTTTTTGATCTCCACAGAATTAAGGTCCAAGATTCAAAACTGCTTCTATGATAATATTGTGATCTCTGATCATGCACCCTGCTGTCTAATATATGTAGATAAGAAATTGACAAAGGAGCCAGGTAGGTGGCAATTTCAGCATAAATGGCTTCAGGATGAGGAATTTGTTAAGTACATAGAAAAACAGATAGATGAGTTCTTTGATATCAATACTACACAAACATCAGCATGTATAAAGTGGGAGGCTTTCAAAGCTTTTATTAGGGGGCATATTATTAGTTATACAGGTTCAAAATCTAAGAAGACTCGAGAGGAGAGAGTCCAATTGGAACATAAAATAAAAATTCTTCAAGAAAAAGTGTATGCAGGAAGTGACACAAAGTTAGAGAACGAATTACTGATTCAGAGAGCTGAATATGACAAAAAAATCAGCGAATAGAGCTGCCTCGAGTCTTCTAAGATTGAAGCAATCTTTTTATGAACAAGGTGAAAAATCAGTAAAATTATTGGCATGGCAGATTAAACAATTAGAATTTAAAACACCAATTACCAGTATTATAAGTAACGGACAGCCAGTTGTAGATCCTTTAGAAATGAATAATGCCTTTAGAGATTATTATGAAAAATTATATAATACAAAAAATGAAACTGACTTAACAAAACTAAATGGGTTTTTGGACGGATTATCTATACTGTGTATTCCAAATGAAAACAGGGAGATACTGGAGTCAAAAATTAGTCAAGAAGAAGTTGGGCTAGCCATTGATAATATGAAATCAGGAAAAAGAGCAGGACCAGATGGTCTTCCAGTTGACCTCTATAAAAAATTTAAGAATAAATTAATAAAACCATTTTTGGAAATGGTTTTAGAAGCATTTCAAAATAGTAATTTACCACCATACATGAATAATGCCTTAATTATACTGTTGCCAAAACCAGGTAAACCCTCTAATAAATGTGAAAATATAAGACCAATAAGCCTATTAAATGCTGACCTTAAGATAATCTGTAAAATTTTAGCAAGACGACTACAAGAAATATTACCAAATATTATTAACCGAGATCAGAATGGCTTTATAAAGGGAAGACAAGGCTTCCATAATGTAAGAAGACTATTTAATATTATCTATTCTAATAAAGAAGCACCGGATACAGCTCTCCTATCATTGGACGCCGAAAAGGCCTTTGATAGGGTCGAATGGCCCTTTCTTTTTGAAGTTTTACAAAGGTTTGGAATTGGAAATAATTTCATAAAATGGGTTCAGATAATATACAATAATGCTACAGCAGAAATCCTAACAAACAGCAATATTTCAAAATCAATAAATATCAGTAGAGGATGTCGATAAGGCTGCCCACTTTCACCTTTACTGTTTACTATGGCAATTGAACCTTTAGCGATGGCAGTACGTTTACATCCACAAATATATGGAATTAAAGTAGGACCAACAGAACATAAAATCTCCCTGTACGCCGATGACATAATTTTGTTTATGTCGAATCTTAAAAAAATCAATTCCGACCTTGTTGAATTTAATAAAGAATTTTGGGGAAATATCAGGATATAAAATAAATAAAACTAAATCTTCAATATTAATGCTAAATGAGACCCAAAGAAATCACCCAGCTCCTGAGGTAAATCAATTCAATGTTGTAAATCAGTTTAAATATTTAGGAATCCAAATTGTGCCTAAGCTAGAATTAGTCGCCAGTACCAACTATGAAGCCTTAATGACAGACATTAATGAGTAACTTCAGAGATGGATGTCACTACCAATGTCGATGATCGGGAGAATCAATATACTTAAAAGTAATATTTTACCCAAAATACTTTATTTATTTCAATACATTCCTTTACCACCACCTTCAGATCTATTCTCAAGAATTAAAAAAAAGTTAGTGGAATTTTTATGGAACAATAGAAAGGCTAGATTATGTCTGTCCTTACTATATTTACCATTTGATCGTGGAGGTCTGAAATGTCCAAACTTTATGTTGTATTACTGGTCACTCAGCACAACTGAGGTCTATGACATATTATTTTTCATCAAATGATCTCCCTCACTGGACTGAAATGGAATCATACAATTTACCTTTACCTCTTCCCATATTCATATACTCAGATTTGGCAAAAAAATTACAGAAACAAGTTAAAAATCCATTTGTAAAGCATATGATCAAAATATGGCGTGAAACCACAAAATATTTAAAAGAACCACACTTACTGTCACAATTTAGCCCAATATGGGGTAATCAATATTTTAAACCAGGGAGAGCGGATGCTGTATTTAAAGTATGGAATTTAAAAGGGATTCAAAAGATTCAAGACTTATATCTCTCATGTTCAGATAACATAATGTCTTTTGAAGAACTGAGGATCAAATTTAATCTTAATAGTGAAGCGGCATGATAAAATAAAGGCAGCGATGGAGTTTTTAGTTGGTTTATTGAATCATACCGCCTTTATCGGAACACCTCCCCAGCCCTCGTGCTGCGGGCTGAGGTGATGTCCTCAGGCTCTCAGAGAGGAGACACAAAGTGCGTGTCTGCAGCAGTTGAAGGAGTCAGTGAATGAGAGAATGAACCTGGAAATCAGACAGCTTATATACTCAGCTCAGACAATACATCAAAGACATTCACAGCAGTCAATCTGGGCATTTGCATATCAGAGGTACAGACAGGATGCATGAACACAATGCATGGATGACACTTTAACCTCACAGCTGTAAACGCAGCATGCAGCGGAAAAAACCCAGGAGTGCGAGCTGACTGTCTTTGTGTGTTGTGGGGGGGTTGGGCAGGGGGCCCGAGACCTCGATGTTGCAGTTTGGGCAGCGAGCAGGGAAAAGCTCTGTGCAGGTGGAGGGGGAGGGGGAAGGGGGGTAGTACGTGCTGACCGGGCGCGGTGAAATCGTTCGGGCTGCACCAAAAATTGTTTGCTGCTCCGCGATGTCGAGGGGCTGTCCCGTTGAACTTGTGGAGATCACCAGAAGAAAAATTAGTCTCTGACTCCTCTCGGGGCCATGAAGAAAAACAGGAGCGGCGAGGTTGCGTAAACAAACGCAGAGGAACTTGGCGTGTTTACTTTAGGTGCGTGCGCCGCCTTAAAGCCCTCGGGAAAAGCAGACGGCTGAATCCTTTGTGCGCCGTGGCTGAAACCATCAGTGAATCCTGTGGGCGCGCTGCGCGCGTGCTTGCTTCAGGTGAGCGCGCAGCCCTGAAGGTTCTGCGTGCAGCTGCGCAGGACGATGGCGGTCTCTGGAGCCATTCTTGTTCCGTGCGTGTTGCGCCGTCCTCGTCACCCCCGGTGCGTGTGCCGGGGCTCCTTGCGTGGGTGGGCCCACTGGAGAGGAAACCAGGGTCGGAAACTTGGTGGAGATCGGCGCAGTCGGCGCCGAAAAACATCTATGATGAGCCGTGGCTGCAGATTAGTCCTGGTGCGTTGGAGCGTTGAGGGGAGATAGACGATCTTTGTCCCTCAGGCTGTCCCGTGTGGACGCCCCGATCTTGGCGAGGGTCGCGCCATGACGTTTACTGCCGTTTACCCGGTCTTGGGCGATGTCCGGAGAGTAACTCGCCTGCCGTGGGCTCTGCGTTGAGGCCTCCCTGAAGCCGCAGGGAGGGCAGATCAGTCAGGCTGCTGCGTTCGCTCGTCGGCGGAGCATCACTGCCCGGTGCTGCGTTCGCCGGCAGCTCATTTTCTTCAGCATCGGGTCGCCAGCGTGGCTGTCCAGACCAGAAGGTTGTGTTGCACAAAGCGTGTGCATGTTCGGGGTCACCAGTGAAGCGGCATGATAAAATAAAGGCAGCGATGGAGTTTTTAGTTGGTTTATTGAATTCAACCTGCTACAATAGAACACATTTTTTTAAATATCTTCAGCTTAGGAACTTTATTCGATCAAATCAAAATAATGCTCTCATCCGACCTACTTATTCATCCTTGGAAAAAATTTTGACGAAAGATAGTAAGAGAAAGGGTATTATTTCAGAGTTTTATAACTCATTGACACTATTCTCAAGTGAAAACTCACAGAAAAGATTGAATTATTGGAAAGAAGACCTGCAAACTGAAATTTCAGAGGAACAATGGGAATTGGCTTGTACAGAAGCTCAAACCAAATCAATAAATGTACGTCTTAAATTGATACATTTTAAATGGTTAATGCGGATGTATGTTACACCGGTGGAGTTAAATAGATATAACAAAAACATACCAGATACGTGCACAAAATGTATGGAAAGTAAAGGAACCCTATTTCATTGTTTATGGGAATGTAGAAAAATTAGAATGTTTTGGGAAGAGGTGAGGGTAACAATTGAAAAAATAATTTCAAAAGAAATCATATTGAATCCTAAATTGTTTTTGTTGGGTCTGTATCCAGAAAAGCATAGCTTTAATAAGAGTGAAAGAGCATTCATAGACCTCAGTTTGCTTAATGCCAAAAAATGTATTGCACTACTGTGGAAAAAGACTCATAAACCAGATGTGACTCAGTGGTTAAGACAGATGTTAACAAACCTTCCACTAGAAAGAATAACATACATACTGAAATCAAAGGAAATTGTGTTTGAGAATATATGGAGACCTTTCATTGATTATGTAAAGAATTTAAACATAACTTTTGAAGAAGAAGGTGAATGATGTGTGTGGACCTTGTAAATTCCAAACTGGTGAATGTATAATATGTATACTTATGTAATGGATTGCCTAGACTAAACAGAGGAGCATTGCTGAAGACCTGTCTTTGTTAGTGGTTGTTGGTGTTTTTTAGTATAATTTTTATTTTTTATTTTTTTATTTTTTTTATTTTTTTTAAATTACTTTAGTGTTAGTGTTTGATTGTTTGTGTTGTGTCTGTAAAAAAGGTTCAATAAAAAATATTGTGGAAAAAAAAAGTAACTCATGGTTAACTGTATCAAAAGCCTTTTGCAAATCAAGAAAAACAGTCCCCACTACCCCTCCCCCATCCAGGCTGGATTTGATGTTTTCTATGCTGTTTCAGTGGAATATCCTTTCCTAAAACCAAACTGAAAGGGGTTAAGTGCTGCCATGGAGTCAAGGTGGTCCACCAGCTGTTGTGCTACAGCTTTCTCCAAGCCTTTGGAAATGGTTGGGAGTACGCTGATGGGTCTGTAATTTGCGACCTGGAGCTTATCACCTGATTTGTACACTGGCCGTACAATGGCTGTTTTCAAAATTGTGGGAAAGGTACTCTCATTTATGGATTGATTTATAATTTTTGTTAATACTGGTGTTAAAATTTCTTTGTGTTCTTTCAGAAAAGCTGTATCCATTCCAAATATGTCTTTAGCTTTACTATTGTTAAGATTGGATATGATTTTAGAGATATTCCCTTCATCTACATTACTCAATTTAAAAGAATGAGCATCACAGTGGAATTCATGAGTGCAGTTTGGCTTAGAAAAACTCTTTGCCAATTGTGACACAGAGTTTATAAAATAATCATTAAAATGTTTTGCCAGCTCAGTGTTGTTATTTTGAATAACAGAATTTATTTTTAGCTTTAAATCATCACATCTTGGTTTTTCTTTTCCCAATAGTTTATCCATGCTTCTCCAAATAAGTTTATTGTTGCCTTTTGCATCCTTTATTATATTGAGAAAAAAGTTAGCCTTTGCTTTTCGAAGTTGTATAGTGACTTTATTTCTCAAGCTTCTATAAGTGTGATGATCAGGGGTTAGCCCTGACATAAGAAATTTTTTGAGGGCCATATCTCTTTGTTTCATGAGGCCCCAAAGAGAGGTGTTAAACCATGGCAGCCTCTTTTTATTGGACTTTCTTTGTTTCAATTCTGTATATTTTGCAATAATATCTGTTATAGCTGTTGTAATATTTCTGCATGACTGGTCACAGGTTTTATCATTTTGAAACTCTGTGTTTATTTTGCTTAAGTCATTCTCAAGGAAGATTTGATTTTTTTTGGAATGTAAGAAATTTTAGATGATTTTTTAATTTGCTGTTGATCCCTATGCCTTAGTTTGTTTAATTTTCTGGCTACTAAAGTAAGATTATGGTCTGACAAGCCTGTTATCAAATTATATGTTTTGGTTACCCTATCCGGCTTATTACTAAAAATTAGGTCAATCAAAGTTTGTGAATTTTTAGTCAGTCTTGTAGGTTTATTTATTAATTGTGTCATTTGTGTAGAATTGGTAATATCTTTCAGCTTTTTCCTTCATGCTTTATCAAGCCAGTTTATATTAAAATCACCCATTAGCAATATTTCCTTTCTTTCATATTTTTTTAAGATTTCAGCCAAACCAGAATAAAAGTCATTAGTTGCATTTGGTGGGCGATATACAGCGAGTACAATGAATGACATTTGGGGAGATAGCCTTATTGTGACCCCGACACATTCCAGAGTTTGATCGCAGGTGTCTATCTGGTAACTGTCAATGCAGTCTTTAACGTAAATCAAAACCCCGCCCCCTTTTCCTTTCCCTGGGTCTCGTCTGTAAACATTGTATCCGGGGATTGTAAACACAGATAGAGGAGTCATGGTGTTCATCCAAGTTTCTGTGAGACACAGGTAATCCAGATTTGAGTCCGTGAGTAAATGTTCCAGTTGTTCTGTTTTGGAAATGACGCTGCGTATGTTTAAATGTCCTCCAAATATTCCCTTTGGCTTTGTTTGTGGGTTCCACAGTACAGATGCATGATTGACAGTTTGAAAAAGTTTGGTTTTGTGTTGTTTGAAGGCAGCGGCCGTCTGTAACGAGTTTAATTGGTTACAGCAGCTGTTGTTGTTTGTCGTCTTAGACACATGGCGTGCGTTACCTTGAAACATTGTGATGAAATCATTTCGGGTACAGGCCACCGGTGCTGCTGCTGCTGTAATCACCTGCAGCAGCTGCTGGGCGTCCACCGGTCCGGGGTTCAGGTGAACGTCTCCACAGAGCAGTAAAATAATGCAGAGTAAAGCAGCATTACCCCGCTGGACTTTTGTCGGAGCAGCTCTCCGTGTGTGATGCACGTTATGCTTAGTTTGAGCAAGTGCCCGTCCTTCATCCAACACGTTGGAGTAGATGATGTACTGGCTCCAGGAGTCCAGGGGTGCAGCTGGTCGGTCAGATGGATCAGCTGGATGAGTTCCTGTGCGTCTGCGGGCAGCAGCCCAGCTTCCATACAGTTGCGTGGTAGTGAGAGCCATCAAGTAGAACGCTACGATTAACACATTAAAAGCCTGGGCTTTGACGCATTTTGTTGATGGCCACAGAGTCCAGGTAATTAGTGCATTTGTCAAGTCAGGCGGCTTCCTAGATTTCATTTGAAGAGGTAAAGCATCAGCGCCTGCCAAGCCGCTGCTACCTGCTGCCACCATCTTGTCCGCCATCTTGTGATGGTGACCAGATGGTGACCTCGGGCATGCGGCTGAGATCCGTCGGCTCAGCTGAAGGGGAGGAGGGAGGGAGAGAGGGTGAGCAAGCAGCGGAACGGAGACATGATGACAAACGAAATGAGCTCCAGGAGGAGATAGAACCCTGGGCCCAGTTAATTATTGGATTATGTTTGTGAAGCCATGGATACCCCAAAATCATGGATTGTGGCAAAACAAAAAACTGAATTGTCTCACAATGGTTACCGGACAAAATGACCGAAATGGGCAGTTTGCCAGGTCACCGCTGCAAGACTATGGCCAGATAAGACAGAAACATTGACAGGTGTCATTAGGTTCCTGGTGGGGATCTGAAACTTTTGAACCAATTCCAGGTGAATGAAATTTTGCTCCACTCCGGAATCCATCAGAGCGGAGGTTTTACACTTGGCTCCCGGTAGCTGGACTAGAGCTGGAGGTGTAAAACTGCTGGGGGGATTTTGAGATGAACCTCCCACCAGACCCCCCATGGTTACTGACGGGCCAGTTCTTTTGGGCCGAATTGTACATTTGGAGATGGTACGATCAGTGGCCCCGCAATACATACATGCCCCCGCCTTTTCCTGGCATCGGCACTTCTCCAGGGTCATATGAGTCCTTGCCAGGACCATTGGTTCCGGAGGCAGTGGCATGAATGTGGCGGGGGGAACCGGCTGCAGGGCAGGCGAGGAAGCAGCAGTCCTCTGCTCCCTAGCGTGTTCCCGGAACCGGTTATCTAAGGCCACAGCCTGTTTGATCAATTCATCCAAAGAGAAGGGTTCACCCAAATAGTCAGTTTGTCGCGGAGGTTGGCATTCACACTTCAGAGGAATACGCTACGTGGAGCAGCGTCATTCCACCCGGAGTCTGCCGTGGCGACCGGAAACTCAGAGTAGTTGGCTACAGACCGGCTCCCCTGCCGCAGCCCCAGTAACTGGCAGGCGATGTTACCCTTGCTCTCCGTGTGATCAAATGCCTGGGTGAAATCTTGAACAAACCGTTCAGAAGTGTAGTGAGCCCCCTCCGGACCACTCAAGATGGACTGAGCCCACGTGAGTGGCTGGTCGCAGAGTAACAGGGTAAGGAACTGAATCTTAGCCGAATCATCCCTGTATTCTCCCTCCACCTGCTGGAAATACATCCGACAGTGTAACAGGAACCCTTTACATCCCCCATCTCCCCACCGCCCGTAGGTGCGGGCACAGAAATGGTCCTGCGGAAAATAGGAGCTGTTGGGACAGCAAGTGCAGGAGAGGGAGTGGCCACACCAGGAAGCCGACACAAATGCTCCATGACCGTGGTCAGTTGTTGGGTGGATAGTTTGGAGCTGCTCAGACAAAAACATGACCTGGTGCTCCGTGGCTTCCAAACGCGAGGGTGCTGACGGTTCTCCTGAGGCAGCACCCGCTAAGCCTCGATCCTGCCTGGATTATTTTGTCATAATTTGGTGTTTTAAGGAGGTTTAAGGGCAGGGCACCCACTTCAGAAGAACTCTAAGACACAGATGAAAAGTTACACCACTTTAATGAAAAACCCAAAACCCTATACACAACACGCTACTTTAAGGAATAAATACACACACCACAATTAATGAAACCCACAACCAAGACGCCACATTATATGCAGGAAAACAAGTTGCACACTGGAGCCACATGCAGCCTAGGAGGAAAGAGAGGAGAGAAATGATTAATGATGAGAATGGCACACAGGGAAATGACAACTGAGGTAATGGGTCTTGCGATACTGGCAGAGAGCCCAGCAGTGAACTCCAGCGTAGGAAAGGTGAGGGGATCTGGAGACTGCACGGAAGGAAGAGGAAGGGTTGAAGAACCTGGGTGGAGAGGTCGTTGTCTTGGAGGAGCGATGATTCAGGCGAGCGTATAAACACAGCTCCGGAGACGCACCGCTGGAGGCGGTAGCAAACCTGAGAGGAGGAGAGGAGAAGGTAAGACAATTTGGAGAGAAATAATTAAATTACCACACAACAAGAACTATCGTGAGATGGCACAAACCCAGCGATCCATCGGAGAGCTCTTCACACTCTGGCCCTTAAATACGCTGGTGAATCAGGAAGCAGCAGGTGTGTCATCACGCAGGTGCGCTGATGAGCTCCATAGCTGGGAAAACAGAAGCAGGAAGGGAGGGGGGAGGCACGCTCGCCTGATCATGACACAGACAGTGGTATGGAGAATCCATTGTAATAGTGTCCAGTCTTTTAACTGTTGGGTTCATAAATATTTCATAAGTTTGAATTCTATATGACATTTCAATATTGCTTTGCGAGTTCTTTTAACAGAAAGCGCCACTGACCATTTTTAGGTACATATAATTGTGGTTAAAACCTGATGTGATTATTGTTTGTGATTGCATTATATATACAAAAAAGTTGCCACACACAAGCTATCTTTGTTCACTTTATTTTTGACTGTTGATAATAAATGGCAATAAACTTATTTTAAATCTTTACAAGATTTATAGAAAAAAACAATGGTTTTAACAACAGTTTAAATATTCAAGAAGATAAGAGAAAAAAGGGCATGCCTAAAACTGACTTTAAGTGAGGATTTTAAATTGTTGACAATTTTAAAATTGAGATTTTCTATTCTGCTTGCAGATGACTGGGGAATCAGATGCCAACAAAGAGTTTATGGAACAGCTGCGAATGCAGGAACTCTATGGTCAGAGAAATGAAGATGGATCTGACCCCTACTCGTACACTGATCCAGAGGATGGAACGGTGTATGACTGGGACCCTGAAAAGAAAGCCTGGTTCCCAAAAGTATGAACCTTATATGTGCTGATTTAAGCTTCAGTTTCCCTGAGATTCCCAATATTCTCTTAACACCACATTTTCAAAATTTAATTTGCTTCATCAGTGTCTGTTTTGAAAAACTTTAAACTTTTACCCTTTCCTGTTTGGGATCATGTTAAGCAGTTTTATTTTCTTTCTCCAGGTAACAGAAGATTTCATCGCAGCCTATCAGGCCAACTATGGCTTTACTCAGGAAGAAGATCCAGATGCAAACAAGGCTGCAGTGAGCAGCACCGATCCAGAAGCTCCCAAACCAGACAGCAAGCCACCAGAAAAGGAGAAACCAGCAGATCCTGCCCCAGCTCCAACCCCAGAGCAGTGTGAGACATCAGTCAAAGAAGCCAAGCAGAAAGGAGAGAAGCGGAAAGCTGAACCAGGTAAACAGTGTAGTAGTACACCAATGTAAAAATGATCTGGTATTATACCTCATTTTGAGCTTTGTTCATTGCTGCAATACACCTGTTTTTACCTAGGTACAGTGATTATGTTAATTACAATATAAATTTAGTCATTGACAGATGGTATTGTTTCTAAGCTTATGTTTCTGAAAATATGACCTGCATCTCTTTCTTTGCCTGTAGGGTGGTTTGAAATAGATGACACTAAAAACACAAACGTCTATGTGTCGGGTAGGTAGTATCTCCAGCGTTTTTTCCTTTGATTACATAACTCCATCATCATTTTGTGTATTTTAAAAGCCCAGCTAGGGACTGGCATTGCAAATTAGTCTAGGCTACAAATGCTTTGGTCTGTAGTAATAATTTATGCTACATACTTGTCCCTATACAAATAAACAGTAAATAAATAAATGCTGTCATATCTCTGTCCTGGTCTTTTTAACCCAGGCTTGCCTCCTGACATCAGCACGGAGGAGTTTGTTGAGTTGATGTCCAAGTGTGGCATTGTAATGCGTGACCCTATGACCGAAGAGTATAAGGTCAAACTCTACAAGGACAAAGAGGGAAATCTGAAAGGCGATGGCCTATGCTGCTATCTTAAGGTTAGCTTCTCTTCCTCCTTTTTTATATAACTGAAAATATAGCTTCTAAATCCCTTCCTCACTGTATTGCCAAAATGCATCAGTGTGTAAATTGTGCAGCAGTCGAGGTGGGCAGAAGAACTCATAAAATTCTGATACACAGCCCCTGTAAAGTCTACATCTGTTGTGGCAACCTTGACTATAGAAAGGGCTATTTTGAGAAATTTTTATCTAAAGATTCTGTACGGAACTGCAGTTCGTATTTTAAACATAAAATGAAGATGAAAGTAGTGTGTATAAGCTGACTGTCAACATTAGGATTTGAGGAGTTTTTTTTCTCTCTCTTTTATATACAGTACAACTATTCTGTTTATAAACTTGTGAGTTTTTTCATACATATTGGTGTTTATTGTTTCTGAAATTTACTTTTTTTGTAGATTTGCTATTTTTTGTCAGTTTGGGGCTTTTGGTGAAAAATTCTGTCACGATTCTTGTAAATCTTGAAAATTTGCAGTTTATATTCTCATGAATTTAATATTTTATTTATTATGGATGCATTGATATATTGACTCACTAATGGTATTGGTCGGTAGTCACATGGTTGACTGCCATTGGCCTTTCGGCAAAAAAATTAATATTTACCAATGGCACTAGCCAGTGCTTTGGTTTCACAGCTGTGTACATTGATTTTTTTGCCCTACATTTATTAGCTCGTTTTCATACGGTGTTGTGTGCTGTGGTTCACCTCAAAAGCAGTCCGCAGCTGATTTCCATTAGATTTTTTTATTGGCATAACAGGTTACAAAGGCAAAAAACAGAATACAAAACAGACATGTTCTTTGCCATGTGAAAGGTTATAAATACTAAAAGCTACATGAGATTTGTATGACTGAATTAGTGCTTTCAAATATGGTGTGATAAAGGGCTGAATTGTTTAAACAGTTCAGCTTTTGATGATAATGCATATTTTTTTGTTTTTCTGGCATGAAGGAGGGACAGATGACCAAAAAAACCCCAAAACTATTGGTATCAGCTATCTTCCGATCAGTATTTTTTAACTGTTGGTGTCGGTATTGACCCAAAATTTCACAATTGTTGCATCCCTATTATTTTTTGAAAAAAAAGTTGTTGTAGTTTTCTCATATTTGAAGCTTTTCTTGTAAATGTGAGCATTTGTTTTCTTAAAAATGGGACGTTTTCAGCTTTTTCATAAAACTTTGTTTTGTTTCTTTCAAACACAGAAGGCCATCACCAATTTAATATGCAGTTATTTTTTTCTTAGATTTGTGTCTGGTTTTCAGTACAGGTATTGTATATTGTCTCTGTTCATGTGTGGTTTTCTTCAGAAAGAGTCGGTGGAATTAGCAGTGCGACTGATTGACGATTCAGAAATCCGTGGATATAAACTCCATGTGGAAGCAGCACGGTTTGAGCTAAAAGGACAATATGATGCAAGCAAGAAGAAAAAGAAAAGCAAAGATTATAAAAAGAAGCTGCAGCAGCAACAGAAGTAAAGTCCTTATTCCTGTTCTTCACGTCTATGTTTTGAGTTTCTTTTACCTCCACTGTGAAATATGTGCAGCTGTACAAATCGAATAAGAACCATTTGTGTCTGATTTTCTTCTGTGCAGACAGTTGGATTGGAGGCCAGAGAAACAAGGAGACTCAAGGAAGAGGCATGACAAAGTTGTCATCATCAGGAATATGTTCCATCCCAGTGACTTTGAGGTAGAGAGCAGTATACAAACACACACACACACACACACACACACACACACACACACACACACGCGTACGTGCGTGTGTGTGTGTGTGTGTGTGTGTGTGTGTGACCCAGGCTGGCAAACTGAGTCGCAACAATGAAATTTTCAAAACTGAGGTAACGTTATTTTCTTATTCTGTATTGAAAGACCTTCAAAATGATATTTAATTTGTCGGAATTGCACAGAAACGGACCGGCAACAAGCTGATATTGTTTATATTTTGGCTGGGTGAAAACTCACGTTTGATCGGTTCTGAGTTACGTCTTCCACAAAAACGTGTGTTTTTAGAAAGTAGGAGTTCCAAGCTTTACAGTGATACCAGGCACTGACTGGGGTTTTCCCGGGACTTGCCACCAGCAAAGAAAGAAAGAATCATGATTCACGTGCTTGTAGCTCATAATTACCCGGTGCGCATTCCTACTCATTTTGCCAGCACGGGTCACACACACACGCACGCACGCACACACACACACACACACACACACACACATGTACACATATATAAATGCAGTCCGTCTCTCCCACCCGTCAGGAAAGACGGAGCTTGAGCGCGTGCAATAGGACCCGAAAGATAGTGAACTATGCCTAGGCAGGGCGAAGCCATGGTAAACTCTGGTGGAGGCACATAGCAGTCCTGACCTGGGTATAGGAACAAAAAACTAATCGAACCATCTGATAGCTAGTTACTTCCGAAGTGTCCCCTAGGACAGCTGGTGCTCAGTCTTGCAGTTTTATCTGGTAAAGTGAATGATTAGAGGACCTGGGGCTGTAACAGCGTCAACCTCTTCTCAAATGAAATGGGTAAGAAGCCTGGCTCGCTGGCTTGGAGCTGGGCATGGAATGTGAGCCGCCCAGTGGGCCACTTTTGGTAAACAGAACTGGTGCTGCAACTGGCATGTAATAAGCAATATTACATGAGAGGGAGTACGGTATCAATGAATATACAGTGGTGTGAAAAATTGTTTGCCTCCTTCCTGATTTCTCATTTTTTTGTATGTTTGTCCCACGTAAATGTTTCAGATCGTCAAACAAATTTAAATATTGGACAAAGATAACACAAGTAAACACAAAATGCAGTTTTTAAATGAAGGTGTTTATTATTAAGGGTAAAAAAAAATCCAAACCTACATGGCCCTGTGTTAAAAAGTGATTGCCCCCCTGTTAAAACATAAATTAACTGTGGTTTATCACATCTTTGGGAAGCTGAGTTCAATTTCTCTAGCCACACCCAGGCCTGATTACTGCTACACCTGTTCTCAATCAAGAAATCACTTAAATTAATAAATAATAAAATAAATAATATAATAAAATAAATAATAGACTGCCTGACAAAGTGAAGTAGACCAAAAGATCCTCAAAACCTAGACATCATGCTGCGATCCAAAGAGATTCAGAAACAAATGAGAAACAAAGTAATTGAGATCTATCAGTCTGGAAAAAGTTATAAAGCCATTTCTAAAGCTTTGGGACTCCAGCGAACTAGAGTGAGAGCCATTATCCACAAATGGCAAAAACATGGAACAGTGGTGAACCTTCCCAGGAGTGGCCGGCCGACCAAAATTACCCCAAGAGCGCAGTGACGACTCATCCAAGAGGTCACGAAAGACCCCACAACAACATCCAAAGAACTGCAGGCCTCACTTGCCTCAGTTAAGGTCAGTGCTCATGACTCCACCATAAGAAAGTGACTGGGCAAAAATGGCCTGCATGGCAGAGTTCCAAGACGAAAACCACTGCTGAGCAAAAAGAACATAAAGGCTTGTCTCAGTTTTGCCAGAAAACATCTTGATTATTCCCAAGACTTTTGGGAAAATACTCTGTGGACTAACAAGACAAAAGTTGAACTTTTTGGAAGTGTCCCATTACATCTGACATAAAAGTAACAGCATTTCAGAAAAGGAATGTCATACCAACAGTAAAATATGGTGATGGTGGTAGTGTGATGGTCTGGGGCTGTTTTGCTGCTTCGGGACCTGGAAGACTTGCTGTGGTAAATGGAACCATGAATTCTGCTGTCTACCAAAAAATCCTGAAGGAGAATGTCCGACCATCTGTTCATGACCTCAAGCTGAAGCACACTCGCAGCGTTGCCTCTGGCTTAAAGACCTTGGCGCGGTGGCAACATATTTTTCCGGGGGGGGGGGGGCAGAAAACACATCTGTGTGAATATGTTAATTTTATACTATTTATTTCTTTTTTTTTAAATTTTGCACAGTAACTTTGCATATAATAATAATAGTAATGCATCAGATTTATATAGCGCTTTATCATAGACACTCAAAGATGCTTTTTCATCATCATAGCAGTCTGTCGGGATGACAATGACTGTTTCATTTTGGTGTGATCAGATTCCTCCATGCAGCTCTGTCCTTCGCCCTCCACTGCCAGGAACTCCTGGCCTTGTTAAACTGGGCGACGTCCAAGCTGGTATGAGTTGTTTTCTGACTGACCATTTCATGAAACTGCTTGCAAAGTATTTTAGTACCGCTAGCTTTTGCTGGACTAGCGGCACATTCTTGGCAGATAGAGGTATTATCAGTGGCAAGGACAGGCCAAGACAAACTGACTCCAGTATCTGTTGCAGTGACTGACCAGATGATAGGTTTCAGGTTCAGGTTCAGGTTCAGGTTACTTTATTTGTACCCGTAGGTAGATTTGTTTTGCAGTCAGGTGACATCCATATTTACAAACCACAATTACATTCAACATAAACACAAACACAGGCACACATGAAGCTGACTATAAACATGATAAAAGTATGCAAGGCTCCATCAATCAGAACATAAGACAAAGAGATAAGAGAGAAGGGTCATATTAAAAAGTTAAAGACTAGTCAAAGAGGTTAAAAACTCAAAAGTCTAAAACCCAATAAAAGATTTCCTTAAACAATGCAAATGTTGCTGACCCTTTTTGCACACCCTTTCACAGTTCTCATCAAAGTTTAAATTACTATCAATAATCGTCCCAAGATATCTGTAGGATTGTACACATTCAGTGGTCTGGCCTTTTAGTACAGTGACTTCGTGTCTGGGAGTTTTCCTCCTAAAGTCAATAATCATATCTTTAGTTTTTGTCGTATTCAGCTGCAGGTAGGAATCCTCACACCAGTGAACAAAATCATCAACTACTGGGCCGTGGCCACTCTCACCATCCTGGAGGAGACTTGACAACAACTGAATCATCAGCATACTTTATAATGTGTCTGTTGTCATGTCTGCTCCGACACATGTTTGTGTACAGGATGAAGAGTAGTGGTGACAACACACACCCCTGAGGAGAGCCAGTAGAAGAACACTTTTGGTCAGACAATGTACCATTGACCCTTACTCTCTGTGTCCTGTTGGTTAAAAAATCCAGAATCCAACCCACCAGATTATTACTCAAATCAAATTGTTGCAGGAGCCTTTCAACTAAAATATAAGGTTGGATTGTATTAAAGGGGGAAGAAAAGTCCACAAATAAAAGCCTGGCGTGTGTCCCATTAAAATCCAGATGTTTAAAAAGCATGTTAAACAGAGTGACAGTGGCATCCTCCACTCCTCTAGTGGGGCAGATTAAGCCAATTTTTCACAAGAATCTTTCACTTGATGATACAAGCACCAAAATTGGCACAAATGAAGTTCAGGACCTACTTTTTAAGAAAAGTACGCTCTCCAGCTGAAAATCCAAGATGGCCACCATTTTTCAAGATGGCGACCGTGTCAATCTCCGATATTTTCTATTTGTGAAGTGGAAATCCAATATGCATTGTTTCTGAATGATCTGAACATTAAACTGCATGTATTTTAATACATTTATCTCATTTCTATGTTCTGAATTTAAATATGACCAACATATTTCAAAATGGCGGCTGCTAAATGGCTGTAAATTGCAGTTTTCTAGCTGAAAATCTGTCTCTGTAAGCTATGTGGCCAAAACCTAAAAGTCCATGGTTACTTATTTCATTGATGTGTTAAAATGTTATTCAATTTAGTTTATTGCTTTTATGAGAGTGATGTCAAAGCACAACCAGGATGTCAAAGCACAACCAATCCTTTCTTTCAGCCTCCAATGTCACAAAAACACGCCATATGCATGAAGTCACAGCAAGCTGCCTCTACATGCTACAAAAGGAGGCATATGAGTATCACTGTGCAGAGGAGAATGACGCCCTGAATTTTGATGAATGGTGTGAGACACGCAGGAAAGAAAGTCCACAGTTTCAATTCTGGGAGCTTGTCCTGTCAATGGAGTTGGTGGTGTTCTCGTTGGTCAGATCTTTCAGAGAGGCTAACTTCAACTTGTACTGTCAAGCACTGTCTGCTTTAATCCCATTCTTCTTTGCTAACAACAATGTGAACTATGCTCGATGGCTCCCCATCCACCTCAAAGACATGGTTTCTTTGGAGCAACGTCACCCTGGAGTGTTCCACGAATTTCAGCTGGGAAAGTTTGTGGTCCACAAGACTCACAGGGAATTCTCCGGCATAGCCATTGACCAAGCTCATGAGCAGGCCAATGCTGTCGTGAAAGGTGATGGTGGTGCCATTGGAGTTACTGAGGATCCATCTGCACTGAGGCGATGGATGGTTTCTGGACCAGAAGTTAGCCAGTTAGTTAACCAGTATGAGTTGGCTTCACAGGTTAAAGCTGCAAATGAAGATATCAAGCATCATGAGCAGAACAGCCAGTCTCAGAAGTCCTTCACTGACAAGGTCAAGAAGTTTTTTGGTGTGATGAAGGACCTGGGCAATCCTTTCCTGGAGGAATCCAAAGATCTGCTCACACTGGACACAAAGCTCATCGCACATCCCAGTGCTGCAGAGCTTGTTAGGACTCATTTTGAGAAAGGTGAAGTTGCCTTCAAAGACTTTTTCAGTGGTCTGGGTGATGAGGCTTCCTTCTACAAGCCAATCAAAAAGAACAAAACTGACTTCTTTCGGCAACAGGCAGCTGTAGATTCCAGCGACAAAAAGAAGGAGGTACTTAAAAGTGACTGCAATCTGTTCTCGCAGCTTTTCATATCATGTCAAGCTCGAGAGTGTGATCTACTGGAGTTCTTCAGGCATGAGAATCAGTCCTTTCCTGCAGCACTGAGTGACATGGGGAATCTCCATTCTGAAAAGAAGTCTGACCTTGCTGACCGTCTGGAAGATGCCATTTCTCTCCCTGACACTCAACCAGAATGTGATGCTATCATCATTGATGGTTCTGCTCTTGTTCACTCACTGTCTCCAAAGACATCAAAGACCTTTGAGGAATATGCTGTACGTGATGTAGTACCAAAGATCCAGTTTTACTCGTCAAAGTATGAACGCACAGACATAGTTTTTGATGTATACAAAACATCAAGCCTGAAAGCTGAAACAAGGTCAAAGCGAGGAAAGGGAACTTGGCGTAGAGTGACAGACAAAACCAAACTACCACCCATCTGGTCAAGCTTCCTGAGAGACAGTGACAACAAGACTGAGCTCTTTCACTACCTTGCAGACAAGATTATATCCATGTGTCCCAACAATGTTGTAATTGTGACCAAGGATGATCGGGCATTGTCAAACAAGACCTTCAACCTTGATGGCTTAAGTCCTTTCAACCATGAAGAAGCTGACTCCAGGATATTCACACATGCTCTTCATGCAGCAAAGCAACAGACGAAGTCTGTCTTGATCAAAGCATGTGACACAGATATTCTGGTTATTGCAGTCAGTGTCTTTGCAACTCTTCAGGATGCAGGCTTGGAAATGGTGTGGGTAGAATTTGGTCAGGGTCAGTCCATAAGATGGTTTCCTATTCACGATCTGGTAGATAAGCTTGGTCCAGAGAAAGCTAGTGGTATGTGCTTCTTTCATGCTTTCACTGGTTGCGACGTGGTGTCAGCCTTTCGAGGTAGAGGCAAGACAACTGCATGGCAAACATGGGGGTTTTGTCCTGAAGTGAGCCCAGTCTTCAAGAAGCTCAGTCAATACCCACCTATCATAGAAGATGCTGACCTCAACATCCTTGAGAAATTTGTTGTCACCATGTACGACAAGCACAGCAACACCACCAAGGTCGATGAGGCAAGACTGTACTTGTTTGCTCGGAAGCAGAGATCTTACGATTCTATCCCACCAACCAGTGCATCTCTCACTCAGCATGTTAGACGTTCTGTCTTCCAGGCAGCCTGTATATGGGGCCAGGCAGCATCGTGCAAAATGCAACCTGAAAGCCCTGCCAACTGGGGCTGGCAGAAGAATGGTGAAGTCTGGGCAGTTGTCTGGTCAACCCTGCCACCCATTGCTCAGTCTTGCCAGCAGCTGACAAAATGTCGCTGCACGGGTGAATGTCGTGGACCATGAAAATGCTACCGCCGCACCCTGAAATGTACACAACTGTGTTCCTGCAAATGCAAGGAGTAAAACAGGTGACCAAGAGTCAATTCAAGCTAGCCAGTTCAGTCTATACTACATCTCTGTATTGAGTGGTAGGAAACATACATCACATCATATCAGTATCTTCACTCAGGTAGTGTTTCTTCATTATATTTTCAATATATCATCATAGTAGTTGATAATTATGATATTTGGAAGGCAAAATTGGATTTCTTGCCTCCAAAAACATATATTTTGATATATAGATCATAAAAGTAGCATGATATCGTCAGAATTTAAGCAAAATACTGCTGTAAACCCATATCAGAGGCGGCCATCTTGAAAAAATGGCGGCCATATTGGATTTTCAGCTGGAGAGCGTACTTTTCTTAAAAAGTAGGTCCTGAACTTCATTTGTGCCAATTTTGGTGCTAGTATCACCAAGTGAAAGATTCTTTCACTAATCTGCCCCACTACTCTGTGAAGTAGTGGGGATTCTTTCACTAATCTGCCCCACTACTCTGTGAAGGGTTCCAAGGTTGTCATAGCCAGGAGCGGCACTGGGGTTAAGCTCCCAGTGCTCATAAAATGCTCCTTATGGCGTGCGTCTCGAAAAGCCTCTGACAACTAAGTCCAACTCCTAGCCTGCCCGTGTGGTTTAGTCTCTAAGCCCGGCGGAACTGCTTTTACTAATAGGAGAAGGGGCGAGGGCGGATCTCTGGTGCCTTAAAACCAGATGCTTCGGGTAGATGGTGGCTCGTCAACCTGGGAAGGCAGCCCATCTAAGGGAAGGTAAACCCTGATTTCAAACCTCTGCTGCCTTGCGGCATACCCGGTCACGGGAAAGGCTTCGGGAGTCAACCCTGAGGAAAAATCCGGAGTCGGAGCCCCTAAGGCAGTTCTATGTTGTGCTCAACATCGTTCTGGCAGCTCCTGCAACGGCGCTGGTGCCAAAGTGTAGCAGCCCTGCTGTTCCTTTGGATTCATCAGTGACGTGGAGAGGGGGGACATGCTGCATGGGCAACATCTTGTCCTCCATATCTTCCTGCCCAGGCTTGAATCCTACCAACGCCCAACGCTGGAAGGTAGAACACCGGATCACTGGAGAGGACACTCCAGCTTCGCCTTTGGCGTAGACAAAACACGGGGAATGACAGTTACCGGTTATAAGCCACTGCTCAATTGGCGTAGAGCGTGGCGCCAGGAGTTGTTCCCGACGGTGGGAGGGATCATCAGATCTCACTGGACAGCTACCGCCCGCCTCAAGCTGGGCAGCCCCCAGCCAATAAGGTGTTGTCCCGCCACAGCTTGCTTTCCTCATTGGGTGCATGGGGATAAGGAGAAATCCAAACAGCAGGCTGAGAACCTTCGCACCAGGCAAGACAATAAAACAAAAGAGACCAACTCTAAAACTGGGAACTTGGAACGTCCGCACTATGATGACAGGACTCGCTGCTAACCTAAAGGACATCAACGACACCAGGAAGACTGCCATCATCAATAATGAGCTGAAGAGACTGGGAGTGGATATCGCCACTCTCCAGGAAACACGGTTAGCTGATGCAGGCACACTGAGAGAGAAGGACTACACGTTCTACTGGCAGGGAAAGGGCAGTGACGAACACAGGGAACACGGAGTGGGCTTCGCAGTGAAGAACACTTTGCTGAAGATGGTGGAACCGGGCAGCACTGGCTCTGCACGACTCCTCACCCTCCGCCTGAACACCACTGAAGGCCCAGTCACCCTCGTTAGTGTGTATGCCCCAACACTGACAGCCACACCAGAGGCAAAAGACGAGTTCTACGAGAATCTCGCAACAACTGTCAGGATCATCCCCAACTCTGAACAACTCATTCTCCTTGGAGACTTCAATGCCAGAGTGGGTGCTGACCACGACTCCTGGCCCTCCTGTCTTGGACCTTTTGGCGTGGGCAGAATGAACGACAACGGACAGCGGCTGCTCGAGTTCTGCACATATCACGATCTGTGCATCACAAACTCGTTCTTCAAGACCAAGCCCCAACACAAGGTTTCCTGGCAACATCCGCGCTCAAAGCACTGGCACCAGCTAGACTTGATCCTGACCAGGCGCACCTCACTGAAGAACGTGCTAATCACCCGTTCGTTCCAGAGTGCAGATTGCGACACAGACCATTCATTGGTGTGTTGCAAGGTCAAGCTGCAGCTGAAGAAATTCCATCGTGCTAGACAACCTGGAAAGGCACGGATTGACACCAGCAAGATGGCCCAACCAGAACTTGTTGAGCAGTTTGCCTCCACCTTTGAGAAGGAACTTGGTGTACCACAAGGAGGAGAATCTGCAAAGCAGAAGTGGGAAGAGCTGCGAAACACCATCTACCGCACAGCCTTGGCTACCTTTGGGAGGAAGACCTCGAAGTCACAGGACTGGTTTGATGCCAAGTTGACCGAGATGACCCCCGTCATTGAAGCCAAGCGCTCAGCACTTGCTGAGTACAAGAAGTACCCAAACGAGAAGAATCTCCAGATTCTCAGGGCTGCGAGAAGCAAAGTTCAGCAGACTGCTCGGCGCTGTGCCAACGAGTACTGGACTCAGCTCAGCCAAGACATTCAAACCGCTGCCATAACAGGGAACATCCGTGGTATGTACGATGGCATCAAGAAAGCACTTGGTCCGGCTCAGAGTAAGACGGCCCCCCTCAAATCCTCCACTGGGGAGATGATCACAGAGAAGAACAAGCAGATGGAGAGATGGGTGGAACACTACTCCGACCTCTACTCTAGACAGAACACCGTGACACCGTCAGCCCTTGATGCCATCGACTGCCTGCCATCCATGGACGAACTTGACGCCGAGCCAACCATCGATGAACTCAGTAAGGCCATTGATAGCTTGGCCGCTGGCAAGGCACCCAGCAACGACGGCATACCCCCTGACCTGATCAAGCACTGCAAGACCGCCCTACTGCTGCCATTGCATGACGTCCTCTGCCAGTGCTGGAAGGAAGGTGCCGTACCACAGGACATGAGGGACGCCAAGATCATCACCCTCTACAAAAACAAAGGGGAGAGAAGCGACTGCAACAACTACAGGGGCATTTCCCTCCTCAGCGTTGTTGGCAAAGTCTACGCACGAGTTGTTCTCGTTCGTCTACAGAAGCTTGCCGAACGTGTCTACCCCGAGTCTCAGTGTGGCTTCCGCGCTGAGCGATCGACGGTAGACATGATATTCTCCATCCGCCAACTCCAGGAGAAATGCAGAGAACAGAACATGCCTCTATACGTCGCCTTCATCGACCTCACCAAAGCGTTCGATCTGGTCAGCAGAGAGGGCCTTTTCAAGATCCTGCCAAAGATAGGATGCCCACCAAAGTTGCAAAGCCTCATCGAATCATTTCACACCAACATGCAGGGGATAGTGCAGCACGACGGCAACGTCTCAGAGCCATTCAACATACGCAGCGGAGTGAAACAGGGCTGTGTACTTGCGCCAACCATCTTTGGGATTTTCTTTGCTATGCTCCTGAGGCATGCCTTCAGCACAACAACAGAGGGAATCTACCTGCACACAAGATCTGACGGCAGGCTTTTCAACCTCGCCCGCCTGAAAGCCAGAACCAAAGTACGCGAGGCTCTAATCAGAGACATGCTGTTCGCAGACGACGCTGCAGTCGCAACCCACACACAGCAGGAGCTTCAGACCCTGATGGACCGCTTCTCCCAAGCATGCAAGGACTTCGGGCTTACCATCAGCCTGAAGAAGACTAACGTCTTGGCGCAAGGCATGGAAGCACCACCAACCATCACCATTGATGACTACAAGCTGGAGGTCGTGAATCAGTTCACGTACCTGGGGTCCACGATCAGCAACAACCTCTCCCTTGATACAGAGATCAACAAGAGGATTGGAAAATCAGCCTTCACACTCGCTCGCCTCACCACACGAGTGTGGGAGAATCCCAAACTCTCTGTCAAGACGAAGATGGCAGTGTACAACGCCTGCGTCATCAGCACACTGCTCTATGGGAGTGAGACGTGGACAACATACGCCCGGCAGGAAAAGAGACTGAACTCCTTCCACTTGCGCTGGATTCGCCACATCCTGGACATATCCTGGCAGGACAAAGTGCCCAACACAGAAGTTCTGTCCCGCGCCGGCCTTCCCTCCATGTTCACTCTACTCAGGCAGCGCAGGCTCCACTGGCTAGGCCACATTCACCGTATGGAGGATGGCAGAATCCCCAAAGACGTCCTCTATGGAGAACTGGCAACTGGCAGGAGAGACGTTGGCCGCCCACAGCTGCGCTTTAGAGATGTCTGCAAGAGAGAATCAGAATCAGAATCAGAATCAGAATCAGCTTTATTGCCAAGTATATTTACAAGTAAACACACAAGGAATTTGACTTGACATAAGACGCGCACGTTAGGCGCATCCAATGACGCGTCGCCATACAAGGCGCCTGTCAACAGTGGAGGTAAAGAGGGGGGAGGAGGGGGAGGAAAACACAATAGGAGAGAGAAAAAACATAGTAATCAGAATAAACGCTCATATGTGAGCCAAATTTTGACTACACAGAAAAAAACCCTCATGCATTAGCATACAATAGAATTCACAAGACACAAGAGAGCAGTGTACAGTATCTTTAATCAGTTCATGAATCAATGTGTGTGCGGTGTTGAGCAGTGTTGATGATAATAAGAGAGACCCAAGGACCCTTGGCAGAAGATGTTTTGTCTGTCTGGCGCCCAGTCTTATCTGGCGCTGCAGCTGGCTGTCCAAGGCCTTGTGCTCATGATTTTGAAAAAAACACAGACTGCAGACAGCCAGGAGGAATTTTCATGGGGAATAATAGTGCCAAATAGGACTGATCACAGAGAAGACTTGTATTTCTTCTGTAGATTCAGTACATTAATCCTTCATTGCGCAGCTTTGAATTCGTCGTGGAAAGACCTGAGCGAACCCATGATGTAATCCACCTTACGAGACAGTTCTCCAGTAGTCGCTATCATGGTCTTCTCCAGTTTCTCAATTTGTTGGATGCACCTCGCCTGGCCAGCATTTTGATAGGTTGAATCCATCTTCAGCAATTTGCGGTAAACCAAGACAATTCCTGTCCCAATCAGAATTATCCCAATCACCAAGATTACGAAGATAAACAGATCTTCAATATCTTCGATAGAAAGATTAGAGAGACACAGCATTTTCCATTTACCCGTGTCACATAGATAGCCCACTGGAGCCGTTCCAGCGGGGCAGACAGCTTCCCCCGGAGCACTTTTCCTTGTTGAAAAAATAGTGTCAATTGTGTTCAAAGCCCAGCTTATTAACTCCATAATTTCTTTTCGGCGGTCGCAGTTAGACGCAGGCAGACAACAGCAAGCTGGGATCTAGTAATAACAGGAGGGGAGGAAAAAATCAGCAGGAGAGAAGAAAAAAGCGTCTGCTCTCTTGGGAGGGCGGAAGTAGAGCCATGAGAGCCATGAAGGCCCTGGATATCAACACAGAGCGCTGGGAGGACCTTGCAACGGACCGCTCCAAATGGAGAGGCACCCTGACCAGACAGCTCAAGGCGGGTGAAGAGAGACTGACTGCTGCAGCAGATGAAAAAAGGACCCGCAGGAAGAACCGCCACAGACCCAGCAGCACGGAGACCACCCACAAGTGTGACCTGTGTGACAGGGACTGTCATTCGCGCATCGGCCTGTTCAGCCACAGGCGGTGCTGTTCCAGCAGAGTAGACGTTTAGGATTCTCTTCCATGGTCATCATAGACCGACGGAGGCCGACGACGACTCTGTGAAGCCTATAGGCAAACTGCAGAGGATCCAATGCATGCTCATTCTGCTTTAGGACCTCAAATCTGACCAGTTTTTCAAAAATTTTCATTAAAATTGAAGTCAAAGCAACTGGTCTAAAATCATTTACCGTTTTAGGACAGCTGGATTTTGGAACGGGGACAACCATGGCATCTTTCCAGATCTTAGGTACATGTTGTGTCTGTAAGGACTTATTGAAAATGTAGTGAAATACGGGACTCAATTCATGTGCACAGGACTTTACCAATCTCCCACATATATTATCAGGGCCCTGACTTTTGTTCACTTTTACAGCACAGAACGCCCTTTTAATATCCTGCACCTCAATATTAAAGTGCTGATTGTCTTTGAGTTTCTGTTTCAAATCTTGGGTTTCTGTGCTAAAATCAAAGGAATCAAAATGACCATAAAAACAATTAAGAGCATTAGCCAGCTCTGTGTCTGAATTAAAACCATCTAAAAACACACGATTACTGCGCTCTGTGCTCTGAAGGCCTGCAATAGTTTTCATACTGGCCCAGGCTGAACCAAGCTTCTTTGTTGCCATCTTGCTTTCCATCTTGCTTTCCAACTGTGATTTATAATTCTGTTTTGCTCTTAAAATTTTGTTTATCTCTGCTCTTTGTGTAGTGCATGTCACGATGCACCGACTGGCAAAGGTGGCAAATATGCTAATAATACAAGTAAATACCTCCTAATTTGGCTATTTGGTTAAAAAAATATTTTAAAAAAAGCACATATTTATTTATTTTCCATCAGGCGCGTCAGGGAGCCGTTTGGATCCTTCGCTCCCTGACAGCTCTGGCACTCAGCAGCTCGAGGGTTTCACACACATACACACATACACATCCACACTTCATCCATTCCCATTAACACGTTTTGGGGTTTTGTTCAATACAACGCAAGAAACCACTCCTGCACGTGGGTATTTCATTCACTAAGTGGCTCCTGGCCACTTAGTGCAGACATAAATGGCCGGCTCCCAGTCGTTTAGCAACGGCCGTTATAGTTGTGCGCTCAGGCTTTCTCATCAGGCACCTCTCTAGGCAGCCGCTGAAGGACCTCAGTTTAGAGCTAGCGTTTTTAGCTGTTGCTTTGTCACTGCCGCTGGAGAATAAAAACAGCACACCTGCTCGTGTGAGAAAAGAGAGAAATTGCCAGTCTCATAACTTAATATTGTAGTGGCTGGTGAAATATATCCTCAGCAATTCATCAGTCCCCCTGCCTTTCCCTTCATATGAATCCGGCTGCATTTGAATTCTAACCACATCTCTTAGCTAAGCAACTCTTCCATTATGGGTCCTGTTCCCAGCGGGTTAAAACCATGATAAACGCCAGTGCTTACATACCTCTTATGATTTTTTTTTCCACGTTTAAAGTACTTTAATAAACTTATGTTTCTGTCGGACAGTCACGCTTAACGAGACACTGTTTGCTGGCTGACTGGAAAACTCATGTGAGTAGGGCACTTCTAAACTCCGTGCAGATGACGGCCACGCGTGTTGTTTGTGTGCGCACTTTCGGAAAGTCATTGCTTCATATATTTACCTCCGCCAGGCCGAAAAGCCAGGAGGAGGTAATGTTTTTGCCGGGGTTTGTCTGTGTGTTTGTCTGTGTGTTTGTCTGTCTGTCTGTCTGTTTGTCTGTTGGTTAGCAAGATAACTCAAAAACTTTTGGACGGATTTCAATGAAACTTTCAGGCGTTGGAAATGGTACAAGGAAGAACTGATTAAATTTTGGGGATGATCCGCATCACTGTCTGCATACAGGAATTTTTTAAACCATTTTTCCACACTGTGACATACGGCCATTTTCAACATGTGCGCAGGCGCAATGGAGGGCGCTGGGCGTCGTGTCTGACCAACACAAACTCCGCCTTCTTCAACGTTTTAGCCACAAAAGCATGCGAAAAACACTGGTGGCCTGGGCCCGCCAGCGTGCCTGTGCCAGCCATAGGCGCTGCGCACATTGCGCTGGTCGTCGTGTCTGACCAACACAAACTCCGCGTTCTTCAACGTTTTAGGCACAAAAGCACGCGGAAAACACTGCTGGCCTGGGCCCGCCAGCGTGCCTGTCTTTGCGCCACGCTGCAAAACCTGACACGGCCACCTGTCCGCCGCCCGATTATTTGCCACAAATTCCCCGCCCAGCTATAGGCGCTGCGTAAAAACGACCTCTCTGCCGGGGAACATTCTAAATTCTGTTTTGCCGCAGAGCGCAACCCCAATATAATATAAAACCCACGGCAACCTGTCTAACCAATCTGCATCCGTCAGTGGAGGAGATGGACACACCAACACTTCAGTTTATTACCTCCGCCAAGGAGGCAATGCTTTTACAACCATAAAACGGGGCTATAAGGGACGGCGGGGTAATATGGGACACTTTTCTAAATGTAATTCTGCTTTTTTAATTTTGCTTCCGCCTAGATTTGATGCAGGATTCATGGATATTGGACAATAACAACACAACTCAGCGTCCTGCTCAAAATAAAAAAAGCAGAATTACATTTAAAACATTTCCCAGAAAAGTGTCCCTTATTAACCCGCCGTCCCTTATAGCCCCGTTTTACACTACTGAACCACTAATCCTATCACTATCACATTGATTGTCATTCATTAATTGTCTGTTTATTGCACTGTCCATGTCAAATAAACAAATAATCATTGTGAATCCAATTGCTAGTCATATCTTTTCATGCTCAGGGAATCTGAAAACGTACACACAAACACTGTATGGGGGGAACTGTGCCGCTTGGCGGAGGTCTGCGCTCTCCGAGTGCTTTTCTAGTTTTATTAATAAAATCATATTGGCTTGGCATGGCGGTACAATTTCTGGCGAGGCGGGCCGCCACGGAGAAATGTTACCAGAGGAAACCCTGCGTTCACATTAACTTAAATGCGACCCCATCAGACTCCAGTGTGAACGGTCTACAGCTATGAAGTGACCCGCATGCGCAGAAGAAAATGTAACGTCCGACACAGTGTTGTTTACGGAAGTAAATATGAGCCCTTAACGATTGAGGGGGACAGAACCTCTTCACTTTGATGCAGCACAGCAAAATAAAATAGTAAAATCATTCAGAAATGATTATGCACAAAATAAATATGAGACCAGCTTCATTTCACTACACGCCAGATGACTGCTGTGATCAGCTCTGCTTTAACAGAACTGATCGATTGAACAGCTCTCTTGAAAATGAGACTCCGTGTCTCAATGGGATTACTTGTATAAATAAGGTTAATAATAAATAATCCTAGTGATTACAATAGGGTTCTCGCCCACTGACATTGTCAGTGGCTTGCGTCCTAATAGCATGGCTCGTACCAGTGGCATAACACGGGTCCTGCACAGGAAGGAGAAGCCACCACAGACTCCCCTCCCCTGGACTGTGTGCTTTCATGTCCCCCCTATCTGGCTATTCCACTCCACAGTCATGTCGGGATTAACTTTACATTGTAGATATTACAGCGGCCAGTACTCGTGCCGTTTACAGGGGAAAAGGAATTTGCAGCATCCAGCAAATGTGCTGTTACTTTTTTTTTAAAAATGTGCCGTTACTGTGCGCCTGCTTGTCTGACAGTTTCAGGCCCGACCCACCCCCCCACCCCGAAATTTTGAAGTTAGTGTGCAGTCGGAGCCGACAAAATTACAATCCAGTGATAAAGGGAAGAAGATTGATTAAAAAGAGAGCACAAAGTTGTGTCTGCCATGCTTGCTGCATCTTCCACCGCAGACTTGTAGTGTTTGTCTCACTTCAATGAGGAAAAAGTCGGATAAAATGCAACATGACCGTTAAGACTGAGGTCGCTTTGGAAAATATCACATATGTATCCAAATTAGGACCACATATGAAAGTGGCCTAGGTCTGGTGTGAAAAAAATCAGATATGTGCTGTTCAGACTGTCATTAAAGAATCAGATACAGACATGGACAAATATGTTGGCAACCTTCTATTAAAGAAAGAAAACTCAAAGACGCTTTTTACAGATACATTATTCATTCACTCCAGACAGACAATGGTAGTGGCAAGCTACTACTGCAGCCACAGCTGCCCTGGGACAGGCTGACGGAAATGTGGCTGCCAATCCGGGCCAACAGCCTCTCCGGCCACCACCAAACATTTATACACATTCATACCCAGTGTTACGGATACTGGAGGCAAGGTGGGTAAAGTGTCTTGCCCAGGGACACAACGGCAGGATATCTGGGGAGAGCAGGATTCGAACCGCCAACCATCCGGTTATTGGACAACCTGCTCTACCTCCTGAGCCACTGCCGTGCATATGAAACTTACAATTAGAAGTACTGTACAGCCAACGCTTGAATGTTGGAATACTGGGTCATTTGGGGTCCCACCCAGACGTCATGTATTTGGACTTTTTACTGGTGTCATCCTTCTCTCCTTCCTCTGCTCTCACCTCTCCTGGACCCTCTGCCTGAACACTTTCCTCTCCTTTGCTCCTGTCTTCTAATCTTGCCCTCTCTGAGCTCTGTCTAATTCAGGTTCTGTCTCTGTCTATGGTGGTATACAAACAGGTTAGAAAATATCAAGTGCCATGTAAATTAAAGGAGACAACCAAAAATTTCAAGTTAAGGGTACAAAGAGCACCCACTTAACGCTTGAGTAATGACTTCAGTCTTGAAGGTTTGAGGTTTTTCTCCAAAATTTATAACAATTTTCTAACAGTTTTCTACTTTCCTCTGTAAATTTATCTAAATTTAAAACCATTTTCCTCAAATTTGTACTTTCCTTTTGTAAAATTGACTTTTCTTGTACATTTGAAACTTTATTATAAATTTGTGGATTATTTTATGGCTTATTTTTGTCTGTTTTTTAAAATAAAATTACTGTTTTTTTTAATAAATTTGAAACAGACTGTAGTATTTTTTTTTTACTTTTTCCTTATAACAGTTTATATTTTTGACCATAACTTTGCAGTTAGAACAGAACAATAATTTAACTCTCATTACAAAGAAAAAATATTAATAAAATTGTATTTAATGATTTAAATTAACTTAATTGACCAAGGATGCCGCTATTTCTGTTATAATATTTCTATATATTTATAGTTTTTTTTTTAGAAATCTCCTCACCACCAAGAAAAACCCTTATTTTGAAGTCCAAATGTTGGCATGTTCAGTTTGTCTGAAGGCTGCTGACGGATTAAAGTCATTGACTTGGTGAATTTCGGTCATCTTAACTTGCCAGGTACATAATTGGGAACATAACTTAATATTGTAGTAGCTGGTGAAATATATCCTCAGCAGTTCATCAGTCCCCCTTGCCTTTCCCTTCACATGAAGCTGGCTGCATTTGAATTCTAACCACATCTCTTAGCTAAGTGACTCTTCCATTATTGCTCCTGTTTCCAGCGGGTTAAAACCATGATAAATGCCTCCAGTGCTTATATGCCTCTTATGATTTTTTTTTTTTCCGCGTTTAACGTACTTTAATAAACTCATGTTTCTGTCAGACAGTCAAGCCTGCTTCATGCTGCATTTCCCCTCTAGTCCGCCTTGGTCCACGTACGCTTTGGACGAGCCCGGCACGCACGCGGCGCTGTACATGCTCACTTTTTTCATCTACCCAGGCCAAGCAGTTGACGCATGCACACAACCATCATTTGTAGTTTCACTGCCGCCCGATAGGTAGCGCTAAGTCAAAGTCAAAGTGCATTTATTGTCATTCCATTGCTAATAATGAATGCGCCAAGATTTTCACCAACAAAGAAACAGCAGACTTCTTCACAAACTTCCTCTTCAAATAGAGTCTATTTCTGCTGTTTGACTTCCCAGTTTTCACTCCTTTTCCACGAAGATGCTGCTGCCGCTAGCAAGACACAGCCTGCTGACTGACTGGAAAGCTTGCGTGGACGGGGCACTTCTAAACTCTGCGCAGATGACGGTCACACGCGTTGTTTGCGTGCGCGCTTGTGGAAAGTCATTGTTACCTCCGCCAAGGAGGTTATGTGATCATCGGCGTTGGTTTGTCTGTCTGTTTGTTTGTTTGTTAGCAAGATAACTCAAAAACTTATGGATGGATTTTCATGAAATTTTCACAGATTGTCAGAAATGGGGTATCCTACAGATGATTACATTTTGGTGGTGATCTGGATCACCGTCCAGAAGAAAACCGCCATTACGGAAAATGCCATTTTCGTGAATAACCACTGAACCACTAATCTATCACTGTCAATCCAATTGCTAGTCATATGTTTTCATGGTCAAGGAATCTGAAAACGTACACACAAACACTGTATGGGGGGAACTGTGGCCGCCATTACGGAAAATGTCATTTTCGTGAATAACTACTGAACCACTAATCCTATCATTGTCAATCCAATTGCTAGTCATATGTTTTTATGGTCAAGGAATCTGAAAACGTACACACAAACACTGTATGGGGGGAACTGTGGCGCTTGGTGGAGGTCTGCGCTCTCCGAGTGCTTTTCTAGTTTCATATATTTTTCTTAAATTCATATCTCCTTGGCGCGGCGGTAACTTTTCTGGCGCAGCGGGCCGCCATCAAGAAATGTTACCAGAGGGAACCTTGCACTTGGGTTCTGCAGCAGGACAATGATACAAAACACACCAGCAAGTCCACCTCTGAATGGCTTGAGAAAAACAAAATGAAGACTTCGAAGTGGCCTAGTCAAAGTCCTGACCTGAATCTGAATGGAAATGCTGTGGCATGGCCTTAAAAAGGTGGTTCATGCTCGAAAACCCTCCAATGTGGCTGAACAACAACAATTCTGCAAAGATGAGGGGGCCAAAATTCCTCCACAGTGCTGTACAAGACTCATTGCTAGTTATCACAAATGCTTGATTGCAGCTGTTGCTGCTAAGGGTCGCCCAACCAGTTATTAGGTTTAAGGGGCAATCACTTTTTCACACAGGGCCATGTAGGTTTGGATTTTTTTCCCCTTAATAATAAATACCTTCATTTAAAAACTGCATTTTTTTTGTTTACTTGTGTTATCTTTGTCTGATATTTAAATTTGTTTGATGATCTGAAACATTTAAGTGTGACAAATGTACAAAAAAATGAGAATTCGGGAAGGGGGCAAACACTTTTTCACACCACTGTAGTAACTGCGGGTGTGATATGTTTAATACCCGACATGTAGCTGTCATATTGACTGGACAAGCAGCCTGGATGCAAAGTGCAATGACCAAGAGAGCACACAGAAGACATTTGGCCTTTTATTAGAATTTTCAAAATCGCACATTTGCAGAAAAAGTCAGTCACTCGCCAGATAAGCATTAGCCCTGTGGAGGATAGACGACGCTGATTAGGGAGGAATGCAGAAATAATGGAAATCTAATTAAACCACTTACGTGGGAGGTGAGGAGAGACCAGCACAGAACCCAGCGAAGGAGAAGAGCCAGCAGGTAAGAATTGCCAGTTGGGTAGGTTGGTGAGATCTGGCTGGGTGGAGAGGATGAGCAGGGTGGAGATGGAGCAACGGGCTGGCGAGCACACCAAATCCCCAGAGATGCACCGCTACGTGTGCAGCAACCTAGAAGAGGTGGAAGAGAAAATGTGTAAGGCAAGGTCATAAATACACAACTGCTTACTTTAGAGAGCTGTCAGCTGAGCAGTATACCCAAACGAGCCAACGTTGAGTCACTGAAGAGTGCTTCCTTATAAACGCTGGCCCAGCAGGAATCAGCAGGTGCGTCTAATGAGGAGACTGGTGAGCAGGAAGGAGGGGGCAAGTGCTCGCCAGCACATGACAGTGCCCCCCCCCCCCCCAAGGAACGCCTCCTGGCGGTCTCCCAGGCTTCTCTGGGTGGGCTCGATGGTAAGCCCGGACCATTCCTTTGTCATGGAACCTGGACCACGGAACCCATGACCGATGCTCCGGGCCGTAGCCCTCCCAGTCGACCAGGTACTGGAGCCCCCGGGCCCAATGACGAACATCCAGTATCTCCTTTACGGTGTGAGTGATGTGCCCGTCAAAGACCCTGGGAGGGGGAGGCGGCTTTAGGGGAGGGCAGAGAGAGCTGGAGGAGAGAGGCTTGACCTTTGCGACGTGGAAGGTAGGGTGCGCGCGGAGATACATGGTTGATGTGTGGAGCCGGACAGCAGAGTCGCCGACGTTACTGGTGACGGGGAAGGGACCCACGAACCGGGGAGCGAGCTTCCGGGACTCAGCCTGAAGTGGGACCTGATCCGTGGCCACCCAGACCTGCTGTCCAGTCCTGTAGTCCAGGGCCGGGACCCTCTTGCAGTCAGCGTAGCGTTGGTTATGCTCAGTGGAGTGGAGGAGAGCCGCTCTGGTGGATCTCCAGGCCTGGCGGCAGCAGTGGAAATGGGCCCCCACGGACAGCACCGCAACCTCTCTCTCCACCATAGAGAGCGGGGGGGGGGTATTGTAGCCCACAGATGCCTCAAATGGTGATCGGCCCATGGCTGAAGAGACCGTGGAATTAAGCGAATATTCCACCCAGGTCAGATGGGAGCTCCATGAAGCAGGATCATCGGCTGTCACACAACGAAGGGCAGCCTCCAAGGACTGGTTGGCACGCTCAGCCTGCCCATTGCTCTGAGGATGATAGCTGGAGGTGAGGCTGACGGTGGTGCCCAGGCAGTGGCAGAATGACTTCCAAACCCGTGATATGAACTGAGGACCCCAGTCAGACACAGTGTCCGCTGGAATCCCATGCAGTCTGATGACAAGGTAGGATAACAGTTCTGCCGTCTTGGAGGCGGATGGCAGCTTGGGGAGGGAAACCAGATGTATAGCCTCGAGAATCTGTCAACAATGGTCAAAATCACCGTATTACCATGGAAGGCCGACTGGGGATGGGGAGGGGGTGAAGAAGGCCAGAGGGAGGGGTGGAGGATGATTTATTCCAGGCACATGTCTGGCAGGCCTTCACATATTCCTGCACGTCCCGCCGCAACGTGGGCCACCAAAATACTCGTCTGATGATGTCTATAGTACGTACCACCCCAGGGTGGCAGGCAAAACGTCCAGTGTGCCCCCACTGATAACTTCACTGTGAAGGGCGGCAGGGACATACAGGCGGTTGGGGGGACATCCCGCTGGTTTGGGCTCTGAGGACTGGGCCTGGCGGACTCTCTCCTCAATCTCCCAGGTAAGGGTTCCCAGGACGCACGAAGGCGGGAGAATGGGCTGGGAGTGGGAAGGGGGGTCAGCCAAGTCCTGACTAAACTGCTTGGAGAGAGCATCAGGCTTCCCGTTACGGGAGCCGGGCCTATAGGTGACAGTGAAATTAAAACGCTGGAAAAGTAGGGCCCAGCGAGCCTGTCTAGGATTAAGCTGGCGGGCTGACCGCAGACACTCCAAGTTCTTGTGGTTGGTCCACACGACTATCGGGTGAACAGCTCCCTCCAGCCAGTGTCTTCATTCCTCAAATGCCAACTTAATTGCCAACAGCTTGCAATCCCCCTCGTCGTAATTCCTCTCGGCTGGGGTGAGCCTCCGAGAGAAATACGCACGCGGGCGGAGCTTCAAGTCCGGGGGAGAGCGCTGGGACAGAACCGGGGGTGGGCGCTGAGCTCAGGTCGACCTGAGCCAAGATGGATTTGTCAGCGAACAGGCCCTTTAATTTGGTAAAGGCCTGCTCAGCTGCCTCGGTCCATAAAAAGGGTACCTTAACTGAGGTCAGCTGTGTCAAAGGTTGTGCTATCCCACTATAGTTTCAGATAAACCTGAAATAGAAATTCGCAAACCCCAAGAAGCGTTGCAGCCCCTTGCAGGAGTGGGGTGTTGGCCAATCTAGCACAGCCTTCACCTTGGCTGGGTCAGCCCTCAGCTCTCCCTTCGCTATAATAAAGCCAAGGAAAGAAGTGGAAGTTGTGGAAAATTCACACTTCTCAGCCTTGACATAGAGTTGGTTCTCTAAGAGCCGTTGTAACATGGCTCTAACATGAGTCTCGTGCTCCTCTGGCGTGCGAGAAACAATCAGGATGTCGTCTAAATAGATGAAAACAAACCGATTAAGCATATTGCGGAGGATGTCGTTAATTAAATGTTGGAAAACAGCGGGGGCGTTAGCTAATCCAAAAGGCATAACCAAATACTCAAATTGCCCCAGGTGTGTTTTAAACACTGTTTTCCACTCATCCCTCTCGTGTATTCTAACTAGATGGTATGCATTACATAGGTCGAGTTTAGAGAATACACACGAACGCTGCAGGAGCTCAAAAGCGGAGTTCATCAGGGGCAAAGGGGGCAAAGGCCATCACTTTGACAGTGATTTTTTTTTTTTTTTTTTTTTTTGTACCTGTAGGTAGATTTGTTTTGCAGTCTGGTGACTTCCGTATTTACAAGCCACCAGCTGCCGGTCGCTGCGTGCGCGAGCGCCCCATATTCCTAACCTGCATGTTTAGGAATGTTTTTAAACCGGAGAAATCCCGGAGTAAACCCACGCAACATGGGGAGAACATGCAAACTCCGCACAGATCACTGTTGGTCGGGGGCTGGGATCAAACCCACGATCTCACGATCCCCCGGCCAAGGGTAAACTGTGCTGCCGCAGTGCTAACCACTGCGCCACCGTGCAGCCCATGGACGCCAGTGATGGCGTTAAAGCAGACGGACAGTGACATTTTTTTATTGAACCAATCAACAGATTGTATGAAAATATTCTATTCTGTCTATTCCCGCGATTTAATATGTGTCACCAGCTTCCATAAATGACCTTATTTGCTCATAGCTCAGCCTTCACTTAGTGAGGCTGCAGTACCGCCATCTCTCGATAGGTGCGGACACAGCGATTATTTTCTCGAGTTTGATGACCTCAATATAAATGATGACATTGAAAATGAGGAATCGGATGATGAAGAAGTTTTGGGTGGTGCTGAGGGGGTATTCAGCCTTATTTGTGGGAAAGAAGTGAGGGTTATGTTGCCTGCCTGTGCTGTGAGCCTCATCAGAGAAACATTCCCATCTGATCACTACAAGGGATTTTGCCTACCAAGATTAGATTTGTGAACAATGATATGTAAATAAAGTTTTGTAAAATCATATATTGAGTTTATTAATGTTCATGTCAATGTTATAATTCTCATAGTTCAGCATTCATCAAAGTCGCATGTCATATACATTTGAATAATTTGAACACACTAAATTCTTCTCAATTTGAAAAGAAATATTACATACTATACCACCTTTGTATGAACGTTTGAAAACACAGCAGAAATATACAAAGAAATACAAAAATCAATGGAGTATCACTACAGATTAAGAAAATAACTAGTTTCCAGATATAGCAATTATTATATTCCAATAAATAACATTTCACAGTTATAATGGGCACCATTTTATGGTAGAAAATTGGGGTTCCATTTTTAAAAGCACATTTCTCTTACAATCTTAGGCTTATATTTATTTTTCTTAGCAAATATGTTGCTTCCCTAAAAATTGAAAGCTGAACTGTCATTGGTAAATACCTCCGCCAGGCCGAAAAGGCCAGGAGGAGGTTATGTTTTTGCCGGGGTTTGTTTGTCTGTTTGTCAACTCCGCGTTCTTCAACGTTTTAGGCACAAAAGCACGCGCAAAACACTGGTGGCCTGGGCCCGCCAGCGTGCCTGTGTTTGTGCGACGCTGCAAAACCTGACACGGGCACCTGTCCGCCGCCGCATTATTTCCCAGAAATAATTTGATTTTGAAAATCATCCATTGCTTGGAATTCATTTAAAATGTTTAGTAAACATTTGCAGTGAATATTAAAAATACAAAACTTACCCTGTTTACTTCTCGTTTTCTGACAGCTGATCGCATCGGTAGATCACCCTTGCTTTTCACGCCACTGTCACTGACACTTGTCTCAGTCAGACTTGGGGATCGCGGGATATATAGTTGGAATAGCCGTTTTCTTTATCACCAATCTTTTTGCAAATTGCATCTTATTCTCGAAATCGCTGTCAACGAAATGTCTACTGCACATGTAGGGCGCTAACGAGGTGCAGGTGTGCGCGTAGCTGAGGCAGATGCGTGAGAGCTGCGAGCCGTGACACCTGCAAAATATATGTGGACAAGAAAGACTGACAAACCTGGGTACTTTTTCACTGGAGTCTGCTTTAATACAGAAGCTGAAGCAATAGGGAACACTGTATGTCTCTGTAATTGAGAACTTTGCTTCTAAAAAACACAGGAGGATGGACTTCCAATATAAGTAACTGGTGAGTTAAACTGTCTTTCTTCAGCATGTTTTTTTCCCCCTAACCGTTCTTATGATCATGAAAATATTTGGTAATTCCGAGAAATATCCGTAATCGCCGATTTTAAAACGTAAACATCAAGTGTTGCATGAAGCAAAACACAGCAGGTATACCATCGCACCTGTAGACAACACAGCGCCAAACCATATTAATTCGATTCCTGAAATCCTAATCTTCATAAATAATCTATTTGTAATCCACAAGTATTCCGAGAAATATCCGTAATCGCCGATTTTAAGACGTAAACAAGTGTTGCATGAAGCAAAACACAGCACTGGCCGCCGACCGTGTGCGTGTGTTTGCCGGTGGTGACGTCACACAGTCAGTGGCCATCTTAGCCGCTGATCGCTTGGCTGGGTCAGACAGCTCTGCACAACAGCGTACTTCAAGAGCGCATTGTCACCTTATGCGACATTTGTTGACACCAAAACATGTGCGGTTCGACTTAGCTCGTCTCAGACAACAATTTGAGATAAGAATTAGCGATATTGAATTTTCGCCTGTCCGTCTGCTTTAAGTTCCCGGTAGTCAATGCACGGACACAGAGACCTGTCCTTTTTGCCCACAAAGAAAAACCCCGCCCCAAGGGGAGCCAAGGATGGCTGAATGAGGCCGGTGTTCAATGAGTCCTTAGTGTACCTCTCCATCGCTTCCCTGTCAGGCCCAGAAATACTATAGAGTTTGCTGTACGGCAGCCTCACACCTGGAAGGAGGTCGATAGCACAGTCATACGAGCGATGCGGAGGAAGTGCTAATGCTCGTGACTTGCTAAAGACCTCCCGGAGGTTGTGATAGACCTCAGGCACGAGGCTGAGGTCCAGCAGCTCAACCTGAGGAGAGGAGACGGGGAGGGACGGTGAACACTTGGCCGAATTTAGACACGTAGTCAAACAATTAGGACTCCAGGAGGTGATGGAATTTTGTGCCCAATTAATAATAGGATTATTCCTCCGGAGCCACGGATAACCAAGTACCACCGCGTGAGAGGCCCATGGAAACACGTAAAAAGTCAGCCTCTCCCGGTGGTTACTGGACAACAGGACGGATAACTGCGCCGTGCAATGGGTAACAGACTCCACTGTCTGGCCAGAAAGGGTTTGCACGGAATGGGGAGCCAGCAGTTTAACCGTCGGAATCCCCATCTCGTGCACCAGCTTAGAGGAGATAAAATTATCCTCTGCCCCGGAGTCAATTAGGGCGGAGACCCTCCTCTCGACCCCCGGTAGCGGAACCAGGACCGAAATAGAAAAATTACTGGGGGGATCAGATTGAGTCCCGCCCACCAGACCCCCCGCGGCTACTGACAGGCCGATTCTTTTTGGCCGTAGGTGGCATATGTCCAACTTGTGCTTCAGCGAGCCACAGTAGGCACATGCCCCGATCCGCCGCCGCTCAACCTCTGCCCACAGAAGGCGAGCAGAGTTGAGCTCCATAGGCTCAGGGGCGGAGTCGGACTCACCTAGGTCAGTAGGCACCAGGAGTGTGCGTGTGGCGAGTGGGCGAGAGGAAGCACTGCGCTCCTGAGCGCGCTCGCGGTACCGATTATCCAGCCCAACTGCCTGATCTATCAGACCGTCCAAGGTGGCAGTAACGGCATAAACCGCCAGGTCGTCGCAAAGCCGAGGGTTCAGTCCCTGGAGGAACGTGCTGCGCAGAGCAACCTCGTTCCACCCCGAATCTGCTGCCTCGACCCAAAACTCCACCGAGAAGTTGGCCACAGACCGACTGCCCTGGCAGAGCGACATCAGGCGACTCATAATATTCCCTTCACTCTTGAAACGGTCAAAGGTGCGGGAAAACTCGGACACAAATTGGTCAAACGTGGGTGGCAAAGCTCTCTGACTATCGATAACAGACCGCGCCCAACTAAGAGCGTGGCCCCGAAGCAGAAGAGTAAACTGGTGGATTTTAGAAGTGTCATCCGGGAACTCCCCCTTCACCTGCTCAAAATACAGCCGAATCTGACACAAAAAATCCTTACATTTCCCCACCTCCCCCTCATACGGAGCAGGTGTGGAAATGGAAAGGGTTCGGCGAATGATAGTAGACGGTGGATGAGCAGGTGGAGGTGGAGTGGCCGGGACAGCCACACAGCCTAATTGATCAGTAATGACACTCAGCTGTTGTGTAATTGCCTGCAGCAGCTGAGTGTGATCAGCCACCTGCCTCGTTGTAACGTCGAGGCAGTGGAGTGCGGAGTGCTCTGTTGATAACACACTTGCCAGGTTGTGACCTTGGCTGGCTCGTTCTGTCATATTGACTGGACAAGCAACCTGAGTGCAAAGTGCAGTCACCAAGAGAACACACTAAAGACGTTTGACCTTTTATTAGAATTTTCAAAATCACACATTTGTAGAAAAAGTCAGTCATTCGCCAGATAAGCAGGAGCCCTGCGGAGGATCGACGAGGCTAATTAGGGAGGAATGGAGAAATAATGGAAATCTAATTAAACCACTTATGTGGGAGGTGAGGAGAGATCAGCACAGAACCCAGCAAAGGAGAAGAACCAGAAGGTAAGAACTGCTGGTCGGGTAGGTTGGTGAGGTCTGACCGGGCGGAGAGGATGAGCAGGGTGGAGATGGAGCAACGGGCTGGTGAGCACACCAAATCCCTGGAGACGCACCGCTACGTGTGCAGCAACTTAGAAGAGGTGGAAGAGAGAATGTGTAAGGCAAGGTCACAAATACACAACCGCTTACTTTAAAGAGCTGTCAGCTGAGCAGTCTACCCAAACGAGCCAGCGTTGAATCATCTTCTTCTTTTGGATTTGATTGGCGGTTGGCAACCAGCTTACAGGTGCATACCGCCACGTACTTCACTCTATATCATCACTGTATATCTTTGTATCAGGAGTTCTTATAAGGAGTTCTGAACAACTCCCTATGTGTGAAAAAATTATCCGTCCTTGGACTGTGAATCACTGAAGAGCACTTCCTTATCAACACTGGCCCAGCAGGAATCAGCAGGTGCATCTAATGAGGAGACCGGTGAGCAGGAAAGAGGGGGGCGAGCACTCGCCAGCCCATGACAGTAGCCTTGTATCACACCCACAGTTACTACATTCATTGATACTGTAAGACCTCAAATGTAATATTGCTTTTATACAACAGTTCCACAAGCACAGTTTATTAAATGACAGCAATACTGGACAAAATATTATGATTTGTTTGTTTAACCAGTTATTTTGCGCATCTTTTCCACTAGCACCTACTCAGCCCAACTCACCTTGACTCTACTTGGCTCGATACGGTGTGGTTGGTTTTCCATTACAACTGAGTACTACCTCAAGTGGGTGGGTTCATTACAGGAAAGCGGCCCGTTATCCCATTATGTTGTTTTTTTTCCACAATATCTTTATTGAACCTTTTTTTTTTTTTTAACAAACATGATACAAACAATCAAACACTAACGCTAAAGTACTACAAAAAAAAAAAAAATGCACTAAAAACACCAACAACCACCAACAAAATCAAGTCTTCAACAATGCTCCTCTGTTTAGTCTAGACAATCCAATACATAAGTATACATATTATGTTCACCAGTTTGGAATTTACAAGGTCCACACACATCATTCACCTTCTTCTTCAAGAGTTATGTTTAAATTTTTTACATAATCAATAAAAGGTCTCCATATATTCTCAAACACAATTTCCTTTGATTTCAGTATATATGTTATTCTTTCTAATGGAAGGTTTGTTAACATCTGTCTTAACCACTGAGTCACATCTGGTCTATGAGTCTTTTTCCATAATAGTGCAATACATTTTTTGGCATTAAGCAAACTGAGGTCTATGAATGTTCTTTCACTTTTATTAAAATTATGCTTTTCTGGGTACAGACCCAACAAAAACAGTTTAGGATTCAGTATGATTTGTTTTGAGATTATTTTTTCAATTGTTACCCTCACCTCTTCCCAAAACATTCTTATTAATCTACATTCCCATAAACAATGAAATAGGGTTCCTTTACTTTCCATGCATTTTGTGCATGTATCTGGTATATTTTTGTTATATCTATTTAACTCCTCCGGTGTAACATACATCCGCATTAACCATTTGAAATGTATCAATTTAAGGCGTGCATTTATTGATTTGGTTTGAGCTTCTGTACAAGCCAATTCCCATTGTTCCTCCGAAATTTCAATTTGCAGATCTTCTTTCCAGTAGTTTAATCTTTTCAGTGAATTTTCACTTGAAGATAGTGTCAATGAGTTATAAAACTCTGAAATAATACCCTTTCTTTTACTATCTTTCATCATCATTTTTTCCAAGGATGAATAAATAGGTCGAGTGAGAGCTTTATTTTGATTTGATCGAATAAAGTTTCTAAGTTGAAGATATTTAAAAAAATGTGTTCTATTGAGATTAAATTTGATCCTCAGCTCTTCAAAAGACATTATGTTATCTGCACATGGCAAATATAAATCCTGAATCTTTTGTATCCCTTTTAAATTCCATACTTTAAATACAGCGTCCGCTCTCCCTGGTTTAAAATATTGATTACCCCATATTGGACTAAATTGTGACAATAACTGTGGTTCTTTTAAATAGTTTTTAGCTTCACACCATATTTTGATCATATGCTTTACAAATGGATTTTTAACTTGTTTTTGTAATTTTTTTGCCGAATCTGAGTATATGAATATGGGAAGAGGTAAAGGTAAATTGTATGATTCCATTTCAGTCCAGTGAGGGAGATCATTTGATGAAAAATAATATGTCATAGACCTCAGTTGTGCCGACCAATAATACAACATAAAATTTGAACATTTCAGACCTCCACGATCAAATGGTAAATATAATAAAGACAGACGTAATCTAGCCCTCCTGTTGTTCCATATAAATTCCACTAACTTTTTTTTTATTCTTGAGAATAGATCTAAAGGTGGTGATAAGGGAATGTATTGAAATAAATAAAGTATTTTAGGTAAAATATTACTTTTAAGTATATTGATTCTCCCGATCATCGACATTGGTAGTGACATCCATCTCTGAGTTAACTCATTGATATCTGACATTAAGGCTTCATAGTTGACGCTGGCGACTGATTCTAGCTTAGGCATAATTTGGATTCCTAAATATTTAAACTGATTTACAACATTGAATTGATTTGCCTCAGGGGCTGGGTAATTTCTCTGGGTCTCATTTAGCATTAATATTGAAGATTTAGTTTTATTTATTTTATATCCTGATATTTCCCCAAAATTCTTTATTAAATTCAACAAGGTTGGAATTGATTTTTTTAGATTCGACATAAACAAAATTATATCATCGGCGTACAGGGAGATTTTATGTTCTGTTGGTCCAACTTTAATTCCATATATTTGTGAATGTAAACGTATCGCTATCGCTAAAGGTTCAATTGCCATAGTAAACAGTAAAGGTGAAAGTGGACAGCCTTGTCGACATCCTCTATTGATTTTTATTGGTTTTGAAATATTGTTATTTGTTAGGATTTCTGCTGTAGCATTATTGTATATTATTTGAACCCATTTTATGAAATTATTTCCAAGTCCAAACCTTTGTAGGACTTCAAAAAGAAAGGGCCATTCAACTCTATCAAAGGCCTTTTCGGCGTCCAATGATAGGAGAGCTGTATCCGGTGCTTCTTTATTAAAATAAATAATATTAAATAGTCTTCTTACATTATGGAAGCCTTGTCTACCCTTTATAAAGCCATTCTGATCTCGATTAATAATATTTGGTAAAATTTCTTGTATTCGTCTTGCTAAAATTTTACAGATTATCTTAAGGTCGGCGTTTAATAGGCTTATTGGTCTCATATTTTCACATTTATTAGAGGGCTTACCTGGTTTTGGCAGCAGTATAATTAAGGCATTATTTATGTATGATGGTAAATTATTATTTTGAAATGCTTCTAAAACCATTTCCAAAAAAGGTTTTATTAATTTATTCTTAAATTTTTTATAAAGGTCAACTGGAAGACCATCTGGTCCTGCACTTTTTCCTGATTTCATATTATCAATGGCTAGCCCAACTTCTTCTTGACTAATTTTAGACTCCAATATCTCCCTGTTTTCATTTGGTATACACGGTATAGATAGTTCGTTCAAAAACCCATTTAGTTTTGTTAAATCAGGTTCATTTTTGGTATCATATAATTTTTCATAGTAATCTCTAAAGGCTCTATTAATTTCTAAAGGATCTATAACTACCTGTCCGTTACTTATAATACTGGTAATTGGTGTTTTAATTTCCAATTGTTTAATCTGCCATGCTAATAATTTTCCTGATTTTTCACCTTGTTCATAAAAAGATTGTTTCAATCTTAGAAGACTCGAGGCAGCTCTATTCGCTGATTTTTTGTCGTATTCAGCTCTCAAAATCAGTAATTCATTCTCCAACCTTGGGTCACTTCCTGCATACACTTTTTCCTGAAGACTTTTTATTTTATGTTCCAATTTAGCTCTCTCCTCTCGAGTCTTCTTAGATTTTGATCCTGTATAACTAATAATATGTCCCCTAATAAAAGCTTTGAAAGCCTCCCACTTTACACATGCTGATGTTTGTGTAGTATTGATGTCAAAGAACTCGTCTATCTGTTTTTCTATATACTTGACAAATTCCTCATCCTGAAGCCATTTATGCTGAAATTGCCATCTACCTGATTCCTTTGTCAATTTTTTATCTACATATATTAGACAACAGGGTGCATGATCAGAGATCACGATGTTATCATAAAAGCAGTTTTGAATCTTGGACCTTAATTCTGTGGAAATCAAAAAATAATCAATACGTGAGAATGTCTTGTAGGTACTGGAATAACAAGAATAGGCTTTAACTTGTGGTTTCATTTCTCTCCATATATCTAACAATCTCAATTCTTTCATAAAATGATTAATAGTCATCCTACATCCAATGTGCGTACAATCCAGTCCTGTTGATCTATCCACACCTGGATTCAATGTACAATTAAAATCCCCTGCTATTATATGTTGCCCTGTAAGTGATGATAAGATGAGAAATAAATTAGCAAAGAACTTCTGATCATCTATATTGGGACCATATAAGTTCACAAGATTTATATTTTCTAATAGCAAAGAACCTTGAATGATTACATATCTTCCAAATTTGTCTCCAATTACATTTTTCACTTGAAAAGGAACTGATTTATGTATGAGAGTCATAACTCCCCTGGCTCTGGATGAAAATGAAGAGGTGAATACACTTCCCTGCCATCTACTCCTAATTCTTTTAACATCCTCCTCTATTAGATGAGTTTCTTGTAAAAACACAATTCTTGAACCCATGTCCTTTATTTTATTCATAACTTGTTTAAGTTTTTTTAAATTTTGTAGACCTCTGCAATTCCATGAAGTTAAATTAAGATTAACACTTTGGTCCATGATCAATAGAGAGTTTGGGATTACCTTGCAGTGTAAACATGCTCATACAGAGAAGCAAAAACATGAGTGGTTGAACATTCATCCTACAAACTACACACAAACAAATTTCCCCTTCCCACACTTGTGGCAAACCCCCCAAAATCAAAAGAAAAATTCTGTCTCCCGATATAGCCATCGACCGTTCCACACCCACGGGGAACAGCCTAAGCCACTCCTTCTTCATCCTCCCAATCACCCTAACTCTACTGCTTTTAATGACGTAACATTAACTCTCCTCTGTAGTTTTCCAACTTAACTCCAAAATTTTTAACAACTTTGTACATCATAGTTTTTTTTTGTTTGTTTGTTTTGTTTTTGTTTTGTTTTTTTAATATATAATACAATCTATATTTTGTAAACTTACTATTTACTTCAAGTCAGTCAGATGCCTGTGCAAATGCTTAATTATTCTACCTTATATTTTGTTCATGCTTAGGTCCCACCAGTCTCTTCTTCTTCTTTGATCTTCTTGATGAACTCCTGCGCCTCCTCTGGGGTCTTGAAGATGTGGGTTCTGCCCTCATACGTGGTCAGCAGTCTCGCAGGATAGATTACACCATGACGAATCCCAAGGTTGCGCAGCTCCTTACGTACGGGATCAAACTGCTTCCTCAATTGCTGGATTCCTGTGGCCAAATCTGGGTAGAACCGCACCTGCTGGTCCTGGTGTTTAATCTCTCCTTTTTTAGCTCGTGCAGCGTTGAAGATCTTCATCCTGTCTCTGTTGCTAAGAAACTTCATAATTAAGGTCCTCGGCGGTCCCTTATCTCTCCGTGGGCCAATACGATGTGCTTTTTCCAGAACCACTGCTGATTGCAACTCCTCGCTGCCCAGCACCTCCGGAATCCACTTTTCCAGAAAGGAACATACGTCCCGACCTTCTGATTCCTCTGGAAGACCCACCAGCCTCAAATTATTCTGTCTCGACCGAGATTCCAAATCCAAAATATTATCTTCCAGAGATTTATTTTTTTTTTCCAAAGTGCGCACCTTTAATTGAAGACGGGTGACGTCATCTTCAGCACTAGCGAGACGGAGCTCCATCTGCGCCGTTTGTTCTACACAGTCACCCAATTCCTTTCTTATTCCTTCCAACGCTGTCATAATCCCATCAAATCTAGAGGAAAAGTCCGCTCTCATTGAACTCATGGCAGCCATCAGCGCATCTGCGCCATTCTCCGCAGATATCGCAGCGTTGCCAGCCTCCTCCGCCATATATGGAGTTTTGTTTACTGCGTCACAGACCTGAAAGTCCGTTAATTTGGACTGTTTCGGCGGCTCGCTTTTTCCTTTTCCTGGTTTTCCAGCCTTAGGCTTCGCCGACATATCTTCGCCCAAATGCTGGGATACGTTCTGTCCCAAATGAGAGAGTTATTTGCCGATTTTTTTTTTTCCAGGAGCAGAGCAGAGCGAGACACGTCCGTCCTACGTGGCAGCCATAACCGGAAGTCATCCCATTATGTTGTTGATGTGCGGGCACTTTCACTAATATGTAAATAACGTAAAAGATGCTTAAAATCACAAAACACTCACCATCTTCCCCGTGAGCAGCCATCAGCATGGAGACCTCCTGGTATACTTTTTTATTTCGGGTCGCTCTGCCGCAGTAGGGCCGGCGGGACTGAAAAGTTCATAGTTGTCAAATTTGTCCAAATGTAGTTTATTTTTCAAGCGCAGGGATCCAAGTTTTGCAGCACTGATGGAAGAAGTGTGTGCACCAACGAAGAGACTGTTGAAAAATAACCCCATTTGGTCAAATTTGACCACTGTATGAACTTTTCAGCACCGACGGAGTATTCTGAAATGAAATACCAGGAGGTCTCCGAGCTGATGACTGCTCACGGGGAAGATGGTGAGTGTTTTGTAATGGTGTGGATTTGTGTGTAGCCATCTATTTTGTTATCACAGAAATAATAAAAACTCAAGGCTGAATTTACAAATGGCGGTTTTGAATCTTGTGAAGACATCCCTCTCATCCACTGACGTTACACCCTGGCCAATCAGTGGCCTGCAATCTGTTAATGTCACATTTTCAGCTCGACTCAGCACAGTTGGATCCTCACTGAAGTAGGTCCCAAAAAAGTACCTTGTACCAGGTACCAGGTACTAATGGAAAACCCTACAAACCAAGAAGAGTCGAGGTGAGTAGGACTGAGTAGGTACTAGTGGAAAAGGGGCTTTTAAATGTAGCCAGTAACTGTTGCTAAACATCTCAATCAGCTTGAAGATGTCTGTAGTCATTTCACACACATGTAAGCAAATTAAATATTGTCAGATGCAAAAGTCAGTGTTTACAAAACATACTGGTCACATGTTGAGTCAGTACTGCAGAAGGGCCGGGATCAAAAAGTGGTCAATGCCGGTGGCTAGTTAGCATGCTAGCGATTTGGCTTCGGCACACTTGGCTTGCTTTTTCTTGGCATTTTTAGATGAAATAAAGAGTCCATCACCACAAAGGTATTGTGGTTTGTTAATCTAGACAATAAATCCAACTCTAGCACTGCCTATTTTTTAATCAGACGTGAAAAAGCTTAAAGTTTTTTTCAAAATGGTGGGACTTCTGGGTCACTGAGGTATAATTCTTTTCAAACAGCGCCTCACTGTGGAAGTTAAGGTATCCAACACAGTATTGCAATTCTCAAGTCTGCAGAGTTGACAGTAAATTACTGTTCGTAATTAACGGTTACGAGAACACCTTTGAAGCGGAGTGATACATATCCAGTGAAATGTTGGAGTGCAATTATTGTGGAATATAGTAACTCCTGGAATTCCTATTGTCCAATCAAATTGCTCGGTTGGAACTAGCTGTTGTATAAATATATACACCGCTCACAAAAAGTTAGGGATATTTGGCTTTTGGGTGAAATTTATGGAAAATGTAAAAAGTTCATGCTACAGTGATATTATATCATGAAAGCTGGGCATTTATGTAGAAGCACACAATGGTAATTTCCTCATCTCAAACAACTTATTGAAACAAAAGCCAACAACAGTGGTGGGTATACCACAACAAAAAATATCAAAGTCTCAGTAACTTGACATGTGCCTTTGAGCATCAATTACAGCTTGACAACGACGTCTCATGCTGTTCACAAGCTGACTTATTGTCTGCTGAGGCATGGCATTCCACGCTTCATGAAGGGTGGCCCACAGGTCATTGAGGTTAATGGGGTGCAGGGTTATGAGCGTCTACACGGCAACTCAGCTGATCCCATAAGTTTTCTATGGGATTCAAGTCTGGAGAAAGTGCAGGCCACTCCATTTGAGGTACCCCAGCCTCCAGCATGTGAACAGCATGATGAAGACGACTGTTTAAATACCAGTTCTAACTGAACCATAACATTTATTGGTTGATTCATGGATCAAACACCTGTTGTGAATTTTGCCATTAAGCACCTTGTTAGAACACCAACTTATGCAAAAAGTACTGAAACATTCAACAGTTGGACATGTGCGTTCACAAGGTTAGAGAAGGTCAAATTAAGTTCACCTGTAAAGGTTATAGTGCATTTTAGGTGCATTCTGAAATTTCTCCCGAAAGCCAGATATCCCTAACTTTTTGTGAGTAGTGTATATACAAAGATACAGTTTATTGTGCATTAACCTGTGTGCCCCCTGTAGGAAGACCCACTGGTTCTGAATGAGTATCGAGAGGATCTGCGAATAGAGTGCGAGAAGTTTGGGGAGGTTAAAAAGGTCATCCTTTTTGATGTAAGTTTAATTAGTCTTAGGAGGATAGTTATAATTAGTCAGATGTATAAAGAAATGATGGAATGAGGTTGTGTTTATTCTGCAGAGACACCCAGATGGCGTGGCCTCAGTTGCATTTAAGGAGCTGGAGCAAGCCGACGCCTGTATTCAGTCATTCAATGGACGCTGGTTTGGAGGGAGGCAGCTCTCAGCTCAGCATTGGGATGGAACCACAGATTATCAGGTAAGCACAAAGATGAAATACGTATATCAGAATACTTTTTGGGGAAAATGGGGTTAACATAATACCCCTGGATATTTGGGAAAAATTAGGGGTGGGAGAAAAGATCGATACAGCATAATATCGCAATACTTGGCACTCATGATGGTACCCCGATCCATAAATGCACGTGTCAATCTTTCATTAATTATATGTTATATGTAAATGTTGCAAACTTTTAGGTATCAGTTAACCAACTGAGTTTTTAGTCCACTAGATGGTACAATGTAAGTGTGCATTGTCGTGTAAAGTCATAGCTTGTCTCACGAAATTTGCTGTCAGGTGTACTAATTAAGATAGCAGATGCCAGACAGAGAAAAGTCACCGGAGCAAGAACTGAGAAATGCGCTGAAAGTTTAACTCAAATGTCTGGACTTTTTTTTTTTTCTTGTAGATTTTACAACAAAAACCTTGACCTTATAAGGAAGACCTTGACATGACACACTCAACCCACAGAGAGTGAAGCATTAAAAAAAATGTTTGGAACACCAAAAACCACACACTCATCTCTGCTTTATCCAACTGCAACTGGCAGTTGGATAACTGGCCAAAAACAAGCAAACAGATGTTGACAGTTTTACTTTGTGGACACAAATCAGTGTTGAATAAGGGAAAAAATTAAATATATGGTACATAGTATCACTATTCTATCGTAAAATTCAATACTTAAGGAATTGTAGTATCATGATAGTATCACATCATGACTCAAATATCACGATTGTATCGTGTCATGAGGTGTCTGTTGATTCCCACCCCTAGAAAAAATACAAAGAATCTTTAGACAAGTGATATGATTTCTGGTTGCATCTGCAGTCAAACTCACAAAAATGTGACAGCCTTTTACTAAAATGCTGTGTATTTGAATTCCCAGATTACAGCCAAGTCAAGTTGCTAAAGTATAAAGGGAATAAATGATTGCTAAAATGTTGGAAATAAATATTGAATATGACTGCTGTAGACAAAGATCTGGGGCCTGGGGTTTTTGTACTTTAAATACAAACAACAGTGAAGATGAACAACAGGCTAAATGATCCCGAAAACAGTGTCATGAGGCATTACTCTTTTTTTGTATATTTTTTTGCATTATTAATTATAAAAAAATATGTATGAGAGTCAGTTGCAAGAAAGAAGTAATGTTTTGATTGCAGTTTAGTTTTCCTATAAATTACACATATGATGTTTGTCAATTTTAAAAGTAATTTTCCATATAGAATAGAATATAATAGGCTTTATTGCCATTGTACAGTTGTACAGTATAACAAAATTGTGGGTTCTCCATCAGGCTACTGCACAATAAAATAAGAGAGAAGGATTAGATTAAACATGGTTACAGAACAAACGATTATACACACGACTGAAATAAAAATATCCCAGGATTATTGAAATATACACAGTTATGGTAGTGGCTTCATGGATGGAACTATGTACATAAGAGTGGAGATTGCAGATCACACAATTAAGTAAAATGGCCCAAGGATTATGGAAAATATACATAGTAATGGTTTCACGGATGGGTCAATATACATAAAAGTGCAGAGTGCAAAGACAGATGTGTTATTATGATAATTGAAAAGGTCCTCAATTCTGTGCATGTGAGCATTTGGAGGGAGGGGAGTGGGGCCTCTGACTGTTCGCAGTTCGGATGGCCCAGGGGAAGAAACTGTTTGTCACTCTGGAGGTGTGGGACTTGATTGATCTGAACCGTCGTCCAGAGGGGAGCAAGTCAAACAAGTGGTGGGCAGGATGTGGGGGTCTCCTGTGATGGCCTTGATCGTTCTGAGACAGGAGAATCTGGAGATGTCCTTCAGGGATGGTAGAGGGCCACCGAGGAGTGGTGAGGGCCGAGTCTGACTGTTTGTGGGCGGTTGGTGAGAAAGTTTTTTTTTATCCAGGAACAGGTGGGGAGTGGGGGGGGGGATCTGGAGAAGGTGCAGTTTATTGATCAGGGTGTCCAGGATGATGGTGTTGAAAACTGAGCTGTAGTCCACAAAGAGCATCCTCACATAGCTCCTTGGGTTCTCCAGGTGGCTCAGTGTTTTGTGGAGTGTGGTGACAATGGCATCTTCTGTAGACTGGTTCTCCCTGTAGGCAAACTTGTGGGGGTCGAAGGAAGGGGAAAGACAGTCCCTGATGTGCTGGGACACCAGTCGCTCAAAACACTTCATGACTACAGACGTGAGTGCTATGTGAGTCGTTCAGGCTGTCAATTGTGGACTTTTTGGGGATGGTGATAGTAGTAATAATAATAATAATAATAATAATAATAATAATGGATTAGATTTATATGGCGCTTTACATGTCAAGGGACATCTCAAAGCACTTACAGTGAGTCCATTATTCATTCACTCCAGACAGACATTGATAGTGGTAAGCTACTACTGTAGCCACAGCTGTCCTGGGGCAGATTGACAAAAATGTTGATGCCAATCTGCACCAACGTCCTCCGACCACTACCAAACATTTATACACATTCATACCCAGTGTCATAGACACTGGAAGCAAGGTGGGTAAAGTGTCTTGCCCAGGGACAACGGTAGGATGGCTGGGGAGAGCGGGATTCAAATCGCCAACTCTCTGGTTATTGGACGACCCACTTTACCTCCTGAGCCACTGCCGCCCACGTTTCCCTCCTCTGTTCCATTTTTGCTGAGCACCAAGCTGGACGGCAGGAAGTTGAACCTCAACCTCCTGATTGTGGGGTAGATGCTGTACCTCTAGACCACCACTCCGGTGGTGATGATGGTGGAGGCCTTGAGGCAGGAAGGGACGGTGATGTGCATCAGGGAGAGGTTGAACAGCTTGGTGAGGATCTCTGCTAGCTGATCTGCACATGCTTTGACCACGCTACTAGGATGCCGTCAGGACCAGCAGCTCTGCGGGGGTTCACTGCTCTCAGTTGTGTCCTCACCTCATGCACCTGTAGAGAGCGGGGGGAGGAGGGGGGTGAGCTCAAACCGGGCAAAGAAGCTGTTAAGAGTGAGGCTGCTGTCCCATTATTGGGGGGGGCACTGGCCCCTGTAGTTGGTGAGGGCCTGGATGCCTCTCCACATCTGTCTGGGGTTGTTGTCTGTGAGGAAGCCCTCCGCCTTCCTCCTGTAGGCGTTCTTAGCATGTTTTATGCCTCCTCTCAGGTTGGCTCTGGTAGTGCTGTACAGAGAGCAGTCCGTCTGCCTGAAGGCTGAGTTGTGGGCTCTGATCAGAGCCTAGACCAGGAGTGGGCAAACTACGGCCCATGGGCCACATCCAGCCTATTGGTCTTTTTAATCCGGCCTCCCAAAGATTGGTACGTAATTGCCCAAATCATATCATATCATAATTATGACTGCATTCATTTGACCTTGTCCTGTAATGCCTGATAATTCCACCAGGTGGCGCATTAGGCGCAGCAAAACACTTGATTTTGCAGAGCCCGGGCTACTCTTTGTTATTACTCTGCTACTGCTCTGACAGCAGAACCCGTTTGCAACAATGAGTGGCCAAAGAAAAGAAATGTCGACAGCAAGTGCCGAGTGTTTAACAAGGAATGGACAACTAAATACTTTTTCACTGAAGGCCGGTCAAAGGCTGTATGTCTTATTTGCCAAGAAACCGTCGCGGTTTTAAAGGAATACAACATCAGCCGTCACTTTTCCACCAAGCATGCTAATTACGCTAACAACAAGTCAACGCAAGAACGGACGGCTACCGCTCAGAGGTTGGTAGCTAAATTGCATGCTCAGCAAAACACCTTTATCTGACAAACTGCCATCCAAGAATCAAGTACGAAGGCAAGTTATTTGCTGGCATTCAAATTAGCAAAGACCAGTAAGCCTTGCTCCGAAGGGGAGTTTCTCAAAGAGTGCATGGTAGAGACAGCAGGTATCTTGTATCCTGAGAGCAAAAACAAATTTGAAAAAATTAGCTTATCACGCAGGACAGTGACTCGCCGTGTTGAGCTGATTGCTAAAGACTTAGCTAGCAAGTTAAACAAAAAAGCGGAGTTATTTACATTATATTCCTTGACACTGGATGAAAGTAATGACATTAAGGACACCAGTCAGCTTTTAATTTTCATCAGAGGGATTAATGACAATTTTGAGATAATGGAGTTTTTGGCCATGGAATCCCTAAAAGGGAAAACGCGGGGAGAGGACTTGTATAACAGCATGTCGGGGGTCATCATGAGGCACAAGCTACCCTGGAGTAAGCTCACCAACGTTACCACAGATGGATCGCTAAATCTGACAGGAAAAAATGTTGGGTTGCTCAAAAGAATCCAGGAGAGGGTGAAAGAGGACAACCCCAAACAGGAGGTAATTTTCTTACACTGCATAATCCACCAGGAAGCACTGTGCAAATCCGTATTGCAGCTTGACCACGTAGTGAGGCCATTTGTAAAGCTCATTAACTTTATTCGAGCGAGGGGACTTCAGCATTGTCAGTTTGTTAAGTTTCTTGTAGAGACTGACGCCGATCACCAGGACTTGCTTTACCATTCCAATGTCCGCTGGTTGAGTTTGGGGAAAGTATGTCAACAAGTGTGGGAGCTGAAACAGGAGATTATCTCATTTTTGGAGCAACTTGAGAAAGCTGACGATTTTCCTGAGCTGAGTGATACTGATTGGCTTTGTGATTTAGCTTTTGCTGTGGACATACTGACACACATGAATGAGCTGAACGTGAAGCTACAAGGGAAAGACCAGTTTGTGCATGAAATGCACGCAAACGTCAGAGCCTTCAAAACCAAGCTAGCTTTGTTCTCCAAACAAACGTCAAACAAGTCAGTCACTCATTTCCCCATGCTGGCTACACTGAAAGAGGCCCCTCGACATGTGAAAAAATACAGGAAATCACTGGATGACCTGCATGGAGAATTCTGCCGTTGGTTCTCTGATTTTGGAAAAATTGACAAGTCACTTCAGCTGGTGTCATGTCCCTTCACAGAAGATCTTGAAACGGTGCCACAGGAGTTGCAGTTGGAACTGATTGATCTCCAATGTGACACCATCTTCAAGGAGAAGTTCCACTTTCTTAAACTGGATGATTTTTATGCTTCATTAAGCCTGCAAAATTCCCAAACATCCAGAAGATGGCACAGAGAATGCTAGTGTTGTTTGGATCTACGTATGTCCGTGAACAGACTTTTAGTGAGATGAACACCAACAAAGCACCCCACAGATCCCAGTTGAGTGATGAACACCTCAGATCTGTTTTGAGAATTGCCACAACAAAACTAACAACAGACTTCGACGCACTGGCAAAAAAGGGTGATCAACAACACTGCTCCCACTAAAAGTGAATATAAGTATTAACACTGTAATGCCATTTTTATGTTTATCTTTGATATGCTGATATGATATAATATGCTTTGATATACATCTGGTGCTGGCCCAGCCCATCTGTCAAATTTTAAAAGTCAGTGTGGCCCCTGAGCCAAAAAGTTTGCCCACCCCTGGCCTAGACCTCACTGGTCATCCAGGGTTTCCGGTTTGGAAAGACCCGGATGTGTTTGGTGACTGTCACATTTTCTACACAGCATTTAAAGGAAACCTGTACTGGTCATTATAACATTGATTGTGCTTTAGATATTACTTATAAACCAAAAATGAACTTATTCAGCAAAAATAACATGCTAAAGGCAGTATACTGAATAATTTTATCTCATGAAACCCGCTCAGATAAAACCAGTGGGGAGCAGCCATTGCCAGTCGGAAGTGACGTACACTCATTGATTCCGGCTTACTGTGGCGAGTAAACAATGGCCTGTCACTCTGATGAAGTGGGTTTAAACGGTCGTCATTCTTGAACCTTCTGTGACTGAATTTCGTGGGAACGGCTTCTGGTTTTAGATGTAAATGCTTGGGCTTCGTGCCCAGCAATTCGGCCTGCAGATAGCAGTTCTGTGTCAAGTGGTCTTCACATACCACTGAATTCCCTCCGAACGGAAAGGTTTTTAGTGTGTGACCCATGCCGAAGTTATGGAGCCAACATTTTACCAACTCTGACTTCATGCCATCAGTTGGTTTTGGCACACAAAAGAAATGTTTTCCGGGATTTCTTTGCTTGTTGTTGGTGCAGCCGTAAGCCTTGGACTCCACCTTTGTCCTAGGGATGCAGCACATGGTCAGTGACCAGCCAAGCCAGTCGCACAAAGCAACAACTGTGCGTCACTACAGGTGCGGCAACAGCCCATGTTGGAGGCAAGATGTCGCTGACCATTACTGACTGACAGAGCAGTGACTTGAAACTCACACGCATTTGACAAGGAATCATGACCAACATTACCGGACGGAACCACTAGTAATATACTTGATCCTTTGAAATAGCTGTTTATTAAAATTCACTACAGGTGCCCTTTATTGTAGAAGAGGCCAGACTCAGTGTAGGAGTCCAGGTCCTACTGTTCAAAGATGTTCCAGTCTGTGCAGCTAAAGCAGTCCTGCAGCTGGAGGAGAGCATTTTCAGGCCAGGTTTTAATTGCTTGTTTGGTTGGGGGCAACTACAGTTGGCTGGGGGGGAATACAGTTGTAGGTTGTCGTGTAACAGTTAAAGTGTAAGGCTGTGAAAATACATAAATAAAAGGACTACAAACCAAAGCTAAGGAAGAGGAACTCAATAACAGTAGTTGCAGGTCTCAATGTGGCCAGAATTTTTTTTCCTCAATCAGGAAAGAAAGGAGGTGAGGTTTGATGGGGTAACCACTATGACTCTGTAAACCAGGGGTGTCAAACTCATTCCATGGAGGGCCAAGACCCTGCATGTTTTACTTCCACCCAGTGTCTTCAGCAGGTGTTTTCACTGACCAGCAATCAGTGGGAAGAAATTCAGTGAAATCACCTGCTGAAGCCACTGGGTGGAGGTAAAACCTGCAGGGTCTTGGCCCTCCATGGAGTGAGTTTGACACCCCTGCTGTAAACAGTGTGAGGCAGGTAGATGTAGTTAGCTAAGCAGTTTCACACAAAACAAAACATTACTTTCTTATTTTATGACAACATATACTGTAGCTTTATTTACATATGTAGAAAATTACCTTTAAAATTGACAAACATCATATGTGTTCTTGGCAAAATTTGATTGGGATTGAAAAATAATTGACTTTTTTTTTGTTTTTGTTTTGTTGGGGGGTTTTTTTGCCATTGACTCCAATACATTTTTTTTTCCTCAAAGTTGGGTCCCATGAGGTGGAAGTAGAGGGGCGGGACGTAGGCTGTCTAAATATTTGCATTTTGCATGTCGGCTCATATCTTAATAGAACAGAATAAAGAGATGGGGAAGCTACTCTGAGCTGTTGTTACATTCTAGTTCATAATTATTTTTGTGCAGGTGGAAGAGACGTCACGGGAGAGAGAGGAGCGGCTGAAGGGCTGGTCAACTTTCTTGGATGAAAGCAAGCAAGGTCAGCAGAACAATGGCACAAAAACAGAGGAGAGCAGCAATGTAGCCACAGAGCCCAGCAAGCCCCCCAGCACTACAGAACCTGAACGGAACCCAGAAACAGAACAGGAACAGGAAGTGGACTCTACTGATAGCAGCCTAGCAGGAAGTGATGATGAGGAAGCCAAGAGACGAACATCCCCGTGACAGCCAACTAGGACAGAAGCGTTTGAAGATGAGCTGTGGTAAAGCTACCTGTTGGGAAAGGGAGGAGGAATGTGGACAGTCTGACCCATTTTGTAATGTAGAAAATAAAACTGATTTGTCTACCATAATTTAATTTTTGACCTACATTGTAGTTACACAAGTGCTCTGAACCCCTCCCCCCCATAAGTTCAGTTAGCTTGTTTTCTTTATTGTGTGCATAATCCTTAATATGAATCAAATACAAAGGAGGCAGGTAATTTGTTGGATTATTTTGGCTTTGGTGTTTATTACCCTTGAGTTTACTTTTGTTTAAATTTGTTCCATAATACTAGGAAAAGGTGGAGACAACATTTAAAGAGTATTACAGCAATAATGTCATATTCATTGTTAAGTATAATGTGACCAAATAATGTTAAAGTAAAACAGCATGAGGAGAAACAACCAGCCTGTACCACATCACAGTCCACTGTGTGTTGTGAAGAAAAACTACATAATTAAAACATGCCAGTGCTAGTTTGGGATGAATTATTTATTAAAGTAAGGTTAACAGAAAAATTAACAAACAACACTGTGTGAGATTTTCACCTGAAGATAATGTTTGCAAAATAATTTTGTTGATACATCAACCTGGTGAATGAATAGCCTGCATGCGGGTCCAATTCTTTAACAGCTCTCTGAAAAGATTACAACTGTGGTGATTATGATGTCAGTCCCAGCAGCCAATCACAGGGCACAACTTTAGCCACCGACAACTAATTGGTAACTTAAGTTGTGACTACATCTCTGGGGGTAGTTCTAGTTTTTTCAGTATTCCTACCTGGACCAAGAAAATTTATAGTGTTGCTTTAGATAGAGATTAAGCTGCAACATACATTTAAATAAATTACTAATGTCTGAGCACCTCACTGACTTTAACTATAAACAGCCTCTTGATATTTTCTGTAACTCAAACCTTTAATCAAGAATAATCTTGAATGAACATTTGATAGGTGGGACGTCTCCTCCAGACCAAAAAGTTGGTATTGTCTCTCAAAGGGTAACAGAAATGTGTCTTTGGCACATCTCTTAAAAGAAACATTTACAATGTCATCACAGGGAAAATTTCACTGTCCAATAAATCAAAGTGCACAATTTTAATAAAAATTGACTCTCAGTTTTGACTGAATCACATCTGGAATTGGATGTGTTAAGAGAGTTGGGATAATGCTCAATTATTGAAAACAAGTTAGATTTATTACCATTGTGTGATAACATACAACAAAGCTTATTTTGGTGCAACTCAGATAACATCAGTAAAGACAACCATTCAAATTAGGAAGGCACCGATATATCGGCCTAACATCGGTATCAGCAGATATTTACCTTTTTGATTAATATCAACAAGATATCGGCAGTGCCGATATTTTTCTGGTGTGTCCTAACAAGTGCAAAATTTTGGAGAAAAACCTCAAACCTTCAAGACTGAAGTCATTACTCAAGTTTTTAAGTGGGCGCTCTTTGTACCCATAGCTCAATTAGAAATTTTTGGTTGTCTGTTTTTAATTATTAATTTCAAAGCACTGCTTTTATGTGAGTACAATTTCTGGCTACTATACCATCTGCGTGGGTTTACTCCGGGATTTCTCCGGTTTCCTCCCACATGCCAAAAACATGCAAGTTAGGTTAATTGGCATCAATAAAAATGGGGATTATAAATTGTCCTTAGGTATGACTGTGAGAGTGAATGGTTTTCTGTCTCTTTGTGTTGGCCCTGCGATGGACCGGCGATCTGTTCAGGGTGTACCCTGCCTCTCGCCCAAAGATGCTGGGATAGGCTCCAGCCCCCCCGCGACCCGAAAAGGATTAAGCGGAAGAAGATGAATGAATGAATGAATACCCACCTGATCATATAATTTAAGTATGCATGAGTAAATTACTATTACAAATGTTTTTTTTCCCTTCCATACTCTCTCATTGTATGACTTGTGAGATTATGGGTGCTTGAAAGTGCTTGAATTTTATACTATTCTGTTTTCAAGGTTGTGAAAGTGCTTGAATTTTGCAAAAAGTCTTGAAAGTGCTTGAAATTCTTAGTGCATTTCTTTCACAACAAAGGGCTACCTGACTGAATAACTCGGTCGCTACAGTTTGCTTATTAGTTGGAGAAATAATTTAAATTGGAGAGCCTCAAATGAAGATTGCTCTGCCCGATTGAGTTGGTCAGCTTTGGGAGGCTGTGCGCTGTGTCAGTATAATGAGCTTTGGCTAGAAATGGTGGCTAAGATGAAGACTAAATCCACCAGAAGTTTTCTGCAAAAAGAGTCCTGGAGTCATACGAAAAATAAGCCATAGTAGAGAATTTTCAAAGAGGCTAACGTTAAGCATTAATGCTAATTTTTTTTCTAGATGCTGTTAACTTGTTAATTTGCAGGCCAAATGATTGAAACGCGTTCTGTTGGATAAAAGTGCTGTGGCTCTTGCGTATCTCGGAGGGAGAAAAACACCTCGTGGGTAAAACCAGGTCTGTGGTGGACCACTCCCAGTTACACGGGGCGAGACTGGACATCCTGGCAGATAAGTACATCTGTCGCAAGGTCTGTGGTGGACTTTTGCCAGTCGGTGCATCGTGACATGCACTACACAAAGAGCAGAGATAAAGAAACCTATCATCTGGTCAGTCACTGCAACAGATACTGGAGTCAGTTTGTCTTGGCCTGTCCTTGCCACTGATAATACCTCTATCTGCCAAGAATGTGTCGCTAGTCCAGCAAAAGCTAGCGGTACTCAAATGCTTTGCAAGAAGTTTCATGAAATGGTCATTCAGAGAGCAACTCATACCAGCTCGGACATCGCCCGGGTTAACAAGGTCAGGAGTTCCTGGCAGCGGAAGGGGAATTACAGAGCTGCGTGGAGGAATCTGATCAGACCTAAATGAAACAGTCATTGTCGCCCCCGACAGACTGCTATGATGATGATGACTCTCTCATTAGAAATAAAAGGAAAAACTAGAACAAAAATTTAAAAAAAACCCCACATATTTTTGTCATTTATGTAAACCATGACAAGAAATCCTGCAGGACAAAGCATGACACTTGATATTTTCTAACCTGATTGTATACCACCATAGACAGAGAAAGAAGCTGAATTAGAAAGGGCTCAGAGAGGGCAAGATGAGACAGAAGAGAGGAGCCAAGGAGAGGAAAGTGTTCAGGCAGAGGGTCCAGGAGAGGTGAGAGCAGAGGAAGGAGAGAAAGATGAAACCAGTAAAAAGTCCAAATACAGGACGTCTGGGTGGGACCTCAAATGGCCCAATATTCCAACATTCAAGCCTCGGTTGTACAGTACTTCAAATGGTAAGTTCCATATGCAAAGTTACTGTGCAAAATTAAAAAAAAGAAATAAATTGTATAAAATTAACATATTCCAGTTACAATAGTGTCATGTGTTTTCTGCCCCACCCCCCCGAAAAATATGTTGCCACCGCGCCAAGGTCTTTAGGCCAGAGGAAACACTGCCATTAATCATCACTGTTAGACGAATAAATAGGTGGGAAATAGGGATATTAATGATTAATTGACTTTGGTGTGGTGATGGGGTTTTATTGTGATATGCGGTGTAATGATGTCACCTTCTGGCTGCATCACCACACTGACATATACCGTATTTTTCGGACTATAAGGCACACTTAAAATCCTTTAATTTTCTCAAAAATCGACAGTGTGCCTTATAATCCGGTGCACCTTATGTATTAATTCTGGTTGTGCTTACTGACCTCGAACCAATTTTATGTGGTACACGGCGCTCAAAAATCTGTCAAAATGTTTTAGTACGACTTTGGTAAGCTACGAATCCGCACCGCTTGAATCTTCACTGAACAGCTAAGTAACAGCAACGAGACTGACTTGGATAATGACGAGAGGGATCCGGGCATCCTTGATGCCGAAATCGCCCAACTGTTAAACTCAGACACTGAAGATGAAGAATTTGATGGATTTGTGGAAGAGGAATGAACTGAAAAAGTGAGTGTATTGTTTTGTATTTTATGTGTTACAACTGAACAATGTTGAGAGTTATTGTGAACGAGTTGAATAAAGTTTGACTTATCTGACTGTTTTGTTTCGCTTAATGTGCCTTATAATCCGGTACGCCTTATGTATGAAAATAGACCCGTTCATTGATATTGCGCCTTATAATCCGGTGTGCCTTATAGTCTGAAAAATATGGTACTGTATAAGGGAGCGTCCGCCATTAGAGGCTCTTGCCTGGACGGCTCCACATGTGACTGCATGTAACACAGTGTTGGCAGTTCCTCAATAAAGCCTAGTTCCAGGCCGTCTCTTTTATGCCAGGTTTGTGGACATAACATTTGGCGACTGAGGATTAAACCATGGAGGCATGCGTGACACCACTATGGTCGATCCTTGAGTACCCAGGGGAACCAGCAGTCCTGTGTGTCATATATGAATATGATATGTTATTGTGTGATGAGGGTGGTGGCTCCACCTTTCCGGTTCCGCTACCACCCTGGGTATAAAAGCCGATGCGGAAGAGGCATGGTCTCTTTTGACCTTCACTTCTGCCTGTACGGTAGCGCCTTGTGTCTGTGAGTTCGCACAATAAAGTTGAGTTCTATTGCACCTCCGGCGTCGTCATTGGGTTACAGATTATGGACATAACATTTGGCGACAAGGATAAAAGTATGGATAAAGATATTTCGAGCATTCGGCCATTTCTGGAGCTTCCTGGCGAGTCGCCATGCCATGGGAGAGGTGGTTTGCCGCATTCAAGAATTATCTGATGGCATTGAACCTCGGTGAGTTGGAGAAATTGCGAGCGCGAGCAATACTAGTCCTTAATTTTGGCATGGAGGGACAGCGCATTCTTAGCACACTGGGAGTGAGCGACAGTTTTGAGGACGTGGTTGGGCTAATGGTGCGCTACTTTTGCGCCCCGGAAAACGTCATAGTCCGGAGGATCCAGTTCCGCCAGCGGGCTGGAGAGTCGGTGCAGCAGTATGTTGCTGACCTGTGCCAACTGGCTGGGGGTTGCTAGTTTGGGACCTTAGAGGAAGAAATGGTCCGGGATCAGTTGGCGGAGCACATGTTGTGTGCAGCTGCATGGTCAAGACTCCTTACGCATTCCGGTGAGCTGACGTTGGCCAAAGCGGTGGAGATAGCCCAGCAGTTAGAAGCAGCAGATAAACTGTCACTGGACCTTGGTGAGAGAACAGCGTTGGGGAAACACGACTCACAATCAGTGACGCAGGCTGTAGGCCTGGATAGCGATGACAGTGTGGTAGACAAAGAAGAATAAGCTACCACTATAAAGATTAGGTCTGCCCCGGGGTCGCCAAAGTGTTTTGGCTGCAGGTCTACCACCGGTACAAGGCGAGAGAGTGTCCGGCAAAAGGCAAATGCTGTGGCAAATGTGGGCTCCTAAATCATTTCGCCAGGACCTGTAAAAGGTTTGAGCGAGGGGAGTGACGACGTGAAGTGGATTCCCCCATCACAACTCCTACGGTTATTCACACCGTATCCCCAAGCACAGAAGGCCGTACATATTTGACAGTTACGTTGGGCGGCAAGGACGTGCCGTCGTCGGTGGACATGGGTGCAGTGAGGTCTGTGTTGAACTGGTCTACTGTGAAGAGTTATTTCCCCTACCATTGTGTGAGAGGCCTGTCGACATCATTTTGTGGGTATGGCGGTAATAAGCTGTCTAACATGGGTTTGCTGGAGCTGACGGCGAGGTACAAGACAGCGGTGGTGTCCAATATACAGTTCGTGGTGACCGAGTGTGGGTCGAATGTGATGGGCTGCGATCTGTTTTATGGACTGGGCTTCTCAATCACCAGCAGCAGCGGAGAGGAATGGTCGGGCTGTGGTCTGTGGGACCGGCCGGTTCCGTGAGTGGTCGACGATGTGGTTTGGGTGGACACATGGCCTAGTATTCTGGGAAATGGGACAGGACAGTTTCCACCCAGGGCCATCAGGGCAGGGTTCTGGTGCCAGGGTCCATGTTACCCTAGGTGAGGAACTGGGCAGCATGGTGGAACGCCTGTAATGGTGGGTGAAGCTGTGAAGACGACCCCCTCTGCTTCCAGGGTTCGGCCTGGAGATACCGACAAGCATGGGGCTGGTACGGCTATGCCAGCGTTTAAAATGAAAGCGAGCGGGGCAGGACCGGCTGGCACGGGAAACAGACGTGCCACACAGGAACACTGCAGGCCGAGTTGGGCTTCGCGGAGGGTCGCCGGAGTGGCGCTGCCCGGTGAGGAGGCCTGATGGAGACATCGTGGACTTGGGAAGTCGAAGAGAGTTTCTTTAAGAGCCGGTGACGTGGTTTGACCCAGAGAGGAGGCTTGACTGAGAGGTGCCCATGGAAAGAGGAAGTGACATGAGGACCAGGGGTGGCTGAAGGTGGTGGCTGTTTGGGAGGATGGATAGCTTCGGCTGTCAGATGACTCATGGAGACACCCCAACGAGCTGCGGCACGCTATCGAGGAGAAGGAGATGTCGGGGTCCCAGTGTGGCTCATCTCCAGGGACAAAGAGACAAAAGAGCAGAGATGAAGGAGCTCTGGGCAGGACCCACCAGACAAGTCCCCCCGGGGGATGGCTTCTCCATCGAGACTGTACGGTAGCAAGGGGCAATGGATTGGGTTAAATGTGAATTGCCCGGGCTACGTAGTTGGCATGCTTCTCATAATGGACTGCTATAACAGGTGCCCATGTGGAAAAAAAAAAACAAAACATGTAATGTGTGTGTCACCATGTTTGGGGGGTGTATTATTGTGGGGTTTGCCCGGGTTGGGGTGGTATCATTGAGAAGGTTATGGTGGTGTGCGAAGATGCATGTTAACTGGTTGTGTGTTGAATTTTCCCTTCTTTCTGTATATTAGTTCATGGGATTATTTTGATTTTATATTAGAAACACGGCATTGTTTATTTTATGGACCTTTTAGTATCAAAGACGTCAGAATAATCCATCTGGCCGTGTGGAGGTGGGACAACAGTGCACCTGTCTCCCTCTAGTTTTAGTTGTTTGTGTGTATGGATAGGCCTGTTTTATTTGTTGTCATTAGAACATGACTCGTGTATTAAATTTGGGAGGGCCTAATTAGTATGCATGTATTTTGGATTTTTATAAAGGGGGGGAGAAATGTCATATATGAATATGATATGTTATTGTGTGATGAGGGTGGTGGCTCCATCTTTCCGGTTCCGCCACCACCGTGGGTATAAAAGACCGATGTGGAAGAGGCACGGTCTCTTTTGACCTTTGCCTCTGCCTGTACGGGAGTGCCTTGTGTCTGTGAGTTCGCACAATAAAGTTGAGTTCTATTGCACCTCCAGCCTTGTCATTGGGTTACAGATTATGGACATAACACTGTGGCCACATTGGCTTGAAGCGTTCGAAACATATGTTACAGCATTGGACCTGGGAAAGCTAGACAAGTTCAATTCAATTCAATTCAACTTTATTTATATAGCGCCATTTCACAACAACAATCAACTGTAGGGAGGACCCCCACAGTTGCAGAAAGACCCCAGCAATCAGGCGATCCCCTGTGAGCAAGCACTTGGCGACGGTGGAGAGGAAAAACTCCCTTTTAACAGGAAGAAACCTCCAGCAGAACCAGGCTCAGGGAGGGGCAGTCATCTGCTGCGACTGGCTGGGGGGTGAGGGGACAGAAGAAGAAAAGAACAGACATGTAGAGAGCAAACAGCACGATGGGGACTCAATCTATGGGAGAGAACAAACAAATGTTAATGACCAGCAAAAAAAAAATATTTCATAGAGAGTGAGGAAAGGAGTGAGGCCCAGTGCATTACTGGAGGTCCCCCGGCTGACTAAACCTATTAGCAGCATAACTAAGGGAGGGTTCAGAAACACATGATCCCTCCCTAATTGTAGGCTATATCAAAAAGGTAGGTTTTAGCCCTATTCTTAAAAACAGAGATCGAGTCTGACTCCCAAATCCAGATTGGCAGCTGATTCCACAGGAGAGGAGCTTGATAACTGAAGGCTCTGCCTCCCATTGTACTTTTGGAGATTCTAGGTATTACAAGTAAACCTGCATTTTGGGAGCGTAGCGCTCTGTTAGGATGATACGGTAGTATCAGATCTTTTAAATAAAAAGGAGCCTGATTGTTTAGAGCTTTGTAAGTAAGAAGAAGGATTTTAAACTTAATTCTAAACTCTATGGGAAGCCAATGAAGGGAGGCCAGAACCGGAGAGATATGATCTCTCTTTCTAGTACCTGTTAAAACTCTTGCTGCAGCATTTTGGATCAGCTGAAGACTTTTTAAAGATGTTTTAGGACAGCCTGATAATAAAGAATTACAATAATCTAATCTCGAGCTAACAAAAGCGTGGATCAGCTTCTCAGCATCACTCTGAGACAAGATGCTCCTAATCTTGGCAATATTACGCAAATGATAGAAGGCAGTCTTAGAAACAAATTTAATATGTGAATTGAAGGACAAATCCTGATCAAAAATAACTCCAAGGTTCCTCACAGAGCTATTAAGAGAAAGAGTAACTGCATCCAAACTGAAAGTTTGATTTGGAAAGGAATTTCTAAGGTTTTTTGGACCAACAAGAATGACTTCAGTCTTATCTGAATTTAATAGCAGGAAATTACAAGTCATCCAAGCTTTGATTTCCTTAAGACAGGCTTCTAACTTGGCTAATTGATTAGTATCATCTGGCTTCATTGACAGGTATAATTGTGTGTCATCTGCATAACAGTGAAAATGTATACAGTGCTTTCTAATAATGTTGCCTAACGGAAGCATATATAAACTAAAAAGAGTAGGGCCAAGCACAGATCCCTGTGGAACTCCATGACTAAGCTTTGAGCTGAGAGAAAACTCCTCATTTACATGAACAAACTGGAACCTATCAGATAAATAAGATCTAAACCACTGCAACGAAGTTCCATTAAGTCCAACATAGTGTTCTAATCTATCAAGTAGAATATTATGATCAATAGTATCAAAAGCTGCACTAAGATCTAAAAGGACAAGTACAGAAACTAGTCCATTATCAGATGCAATGAGGAGGTCGTTAGTGACCTTCGCTAAGGCTGTTTCAGTACTATGATGGATTCTAAACCCAGATTGAAACTCCTCAAGTAAACCATTTCCCTGCAGGTGGTCAAATAATTGCGTAGCAACAACTCTTTCTAAGATTTTTGAAATGAAAGGGAGATTAGAGATTGGTCTATAGTTAGCTAAAGCTCCTGGATCTAGCGTTGGCTTTTTGAGTAAGGGTTTAATTACAGCCGTTTTAAAAGCCTGCGGTACATGGCCTAAAGTTAATGAAGAATTGATTATATGAAGAATAAAGCTACCAATAAGTGGGAAGACTTCTTTAAATAACCTGGTAGGAATAGGGTCTAAAAGACAAGTTGAAGGTTTGGATGAGGAAACTATTTTGTCTAACTCACAAAGGTCGATTGGAGTAAACTCATCAAGACAGACATCAATAGAAGGACTTGTAGTAACTGTGGGAAGAATCTGATTGATTTTATCTCTGATGGATGAAATTTTATTATTGAAAAAGTTCATAAAGTCCTGACTAGTAAACTCTAAGGGGATGCTAGGATTGACAGAGTCCTGACTCTTTGTCAACCTGGCTACAGTACTGAAAAGAAACCTGGGATTATTCTTGTTCTCTTCTTTTAATGCAGAGTAATAACTCGTTCTAGCTTTTCTAAGAGATTTTTTATAAATTAAAAGATGATTTCTCCAAGCTAAATAGATTTCATCTAAATTAGTAGAGCGCCATTTTCTTTCTAATTGACGAGTCTTCTGTTTTAAGCTACGAGTTTCTGTGTTGAACCAAGGAGTTAAAAATCTCTGATTAGACTTTTTCTTTTTTAAGGGGGCCACCAAGTCTAGAGCCTGATGCAGAGAAGCTGAAACACTATCCACCATGTTATCAATTACAGAAGGAGCAAGCTGTCTATAGCTTATTTCCGTTGTGTTGACACATGGCATAGAGGAAACAATCTGCATAAATTTGGAAACAGCATCATCTGAGAGGCATCTACTGTGATAATATTTTTCTTTAGGAGCCAAATAGTCAGAAATAGTAAAATCAAAGGTTAACAGACAATGGTCTGACAGTACAGGGTTATGAGGAGACACTACAAGATTTTCTATTTCTATGCCATATGTCAGAACAAGGTCCAATGTATGGTGGAGGTAATGAGTAGAATTTCCTACTTTCTGAGAAAACCCAATCGAGTCTAATATTGAATTAAAAGCCACATTAAGGCAGTCACTATCTACATCCACATGTATATTAAAGTCCCCTACTATAGTTATTCTATCAGATTTCAGCACTAAATCAGCTAAGAAATCAGCAAATTCGGATAAAAATTCTGAATAGGTTGATGGGGGACGATAAACTATGGCAAATAAAATTGGGTTTAACCTGGAATTGCTAAAGTGCCCAACACTGAGGACCAGGCCCTCAAAGGAATTATAACATGTTTTTTGCTTTACATTAACTAGTAATTTGGAATGGTAAATTGATGCTACTCCTCCTCCACGACCAGAACTTCTGGGATTTTGACAGTTTAAATAACCAGAGGGAGTTGATTCATTTAAACCAACATAATCCTCTTGCCCTAACCAAGTCTCTGTAAGGGAAATTAAATCAATCGGATGATCATGGACTAACAGAGACTTGGGAGTTAGAGACCTAATATTTAATAAACCACATTTAATTTTTAAATTATGAGGAGGAACAGAGGCCAAATCATTCAATTTAGAGGCTTTATGTTTAATTTGAGTTTTACCAATATTTTGCTTTATCACTTTGGGATGCTTATACATTATATTTTTATACTTTGGAGTATATACTTTATTTTGTATATACTTATATACTTAGTATATACTTAGTATATACTTTATTTTATACTTTGGAGTATATACTTTTTTTATACTTTATTTACTTTGGAGGGAGCAGACAACGATTCTCTGATGGGGAAGACAGGGGCTAAGCTGAGGGGTGGCGGATGAAGAGGAGCTGCAGAGAGGCGTGTAAGACTGCGACTCTGCTTCCTGGTCCCAACTCTGAGTAGTCGTGGTTTTGGAAATTTGGATAAAAAAGATGCCAGATTGTTAGATAAATGAGAAGCACCATCCAAAGTGGGATGAATGCTGTCTCGTCTCATAAGACCAGGTTTTCCCCAAAATGAGCTCCAATTGTCAATGTAGCCCACGTCATTTTCTTTTCTTTCAAAGGTCTTTTTATTATTATTAATTGAAGTGTCAATACAATACAAAGTATTAGAAATTTTCATTTTTGTTTCAACCAAACAGTGAAAAACTAGAACTTAAAGCCAACAAATGTAAATGCTTCAAAGCACAAAAACCTTTAAATAAACAATAATTAAAAAAAAAAATACAAAGAAAAATTGTGTGTGTGAAGTGGGGGTGGGGTAAAGGGGATATGAGCTACTCAGAAACTATAATCGTGGGTCTTTCAAAGAAATCAAGAAACGGGCGCCATAATTTATAGAATTTGTTTTCAGAGCCACAGACTGTATATCTGATTTTTTCTAAATCCAAACAGGACATTATATCTTTTATCCACTGTAAATGTGAAGGGGGCGAAGAGTCTTTCCACTTCAGTAATACAGCACGTCTGGCCAATAATAATGAAAATTTGAATACTTTTAATTTGGAACTTGGCAAGACAAGTTCTGGAGCCACACCAAAAATGGCGCATAATGGATCAGGTTTAATTTGATATTGCAGGACTTCAGACATAGTGATAAAAACAGAATGCCAAAAATTCATCAATGCAGGGCAGGACCAATACATGTGAAGCAAAGTGCCAGGAGCGCTACCACACTTTTCACAAGTTGGGTCTATATCCGAGTAAATACGTGCTAACTTAACCTTGGACAGGTGCACCCGGTGTACAATCTTAAATTGAATAAGAGCGTGACGAGCACACATTGATACAGTGTGAACCTGGCCAAGAATAGAGTCCCACAGTTCATCAGTAAAAGTAAAATTAAGATCTTGTTCCCAGTTCAATTTGATAGCGGCCAGAGAAGAAGATTGTAAATTTGAAATTAAATTATATAAAACTGATATTACCCCCTTAGAAGTTGGTTTAACTAATAAAAAATCATCTAAAGCAGGGGTGTCAAACTCATTCCATGGAGGGCCAAGACCCTGCAGGTTTTACCTCCACCCAGTGTCTTCAGCAGGTGTTTTCACTGATCAGCAATCAGTGGGAAGAAATTCAGTGAAATCACCTGTTGAAGACACTGGGTGGAGGTAAAACCTGCAGGGTCTTGGCCCTCCATGGAATGAGTTTGACACCTGTGATCTAGAGGATTATCAGAAGGTTTTTGAGGGAATTGTTTTGTCATGGTTTGCACATAATGTCTGACCTGGAGGAAGCGGAAAAAATGTGTAGAAGTGATGTCGAATTTGGTAGAAAGTTGAGAAAAACTTGCAAATTGACCATCAAAATATAAATCCGCAAAAGACTTTAAACCTTTTCTATGCCATATATGAAATGCACTATCAATAGTTGATGGGGTAAATAAATGATTTGCGGCAATTGGACTTCTAATGGAAAAAAACTGAAGACCGAAATTTTTCCTGAATTGAGACCAAATTCTAAGAGACTGACGAACTACTTTATTATTACCCAGTGTAGACAAAGCAAGGGGAAGTGGTGAACCTAAAATTGCCGGTAGGGAGGTTTGATTGTCCACATGTGACTCCATAAGGATCCAAATAGGTGATTTGGGTTCCAGATAAAAATGTTTCCAATATAACATGCACCTGATATTTGCTGCCCAGTAGTAATATTGAAAGTTAGGCAGAGCCATGCCACCTACTGATTTGGGTCTTTGAAGAAAAACTTTCCTCAATCTCGGATGTTTACCATTCCAAATAAATGAGGTAATCAGAGAGTCCAAAGACTTAAAAAAGGATTTAGGAATAAAAATGGGGAGACATTGAAACAAATATAAAAACTTTGGAAGTAACATCATTTTTACAGAATTGATTCTGCCAATTAAAGACAAGGATAATGGGGACCAGTTGGAAAGTATTAGCTTGCACTGGTCAAGTAAGGGGAGAAAATTATTTTTAAACAAATAATTAAATTGTTTAGTGACACATATCCCAAGATAATTAAAATGATCAATAACAACCTTGAAAGGAAAATTTTCAAAATCCTGAACTTGAATCTTTTCATTAATCAGAAACAGTTCACTCTTATTAAGATTAATTTTATAACCAGAAAACCTACTAAAACTATCCAAAATGTTGAGTATAGCGGGTAATGAAGTAAGTGGGTTGGAGAGAAATAATAAAAGATCGTCAGCATAGAGTGAAACCCTATGCTCAATGCCACCCCTACGAATGCCTAGAAAGTCCCGGCTCTCACGGATTGCAATAGCTAACGGCTCAACTGCCAAGGCAAAGAGCAACGGGCTCAAAGGACAACCTTGCCTCGTACCACGGTAAAGTCTAAAATAGTCAGAATAGCGACAATTAGTTAACACTGAAGCTAAAGGACTAGCATAGAGAAGTTTAATCCAGGAACAGAAGGAAGGACCAAAACCGAACCTCTCCAAAGTAAAAAACAAATACTACCACTCAACCCTATCGAATGCCTTTTCAGCGTCCAAACTAATAAGACATTCAGGTATGTTGTGGTGAGGAGTATAAATAATATTAAACAACCGCCGCAAGTTAAAAAAGGAATGGCGATTTTTAATGAAACCGGTTTGGTCCTGTGAAATTATAAAAGGAAGAATCTTTTCCAACCTTGAAGCTAACAACTTTGACATGACATAACGCACGGCTCAGGAGACACGCACACACAGGCTTAGAGTAGTTCAAAGAGTTTATTAACAGCAGGGGTGAATGAGTGTGTGTCTGCGGGATGCAGATGTGTTGGTGGTGGCGTCTGCTTCAGGCACAGAGGCAGATGACCGTTCGGCCGAGCAACCCTATGGAGAGAGCACAGGGAGAGGGTGACGGGCATACACCAACACAGGATGAATTATGGCAAGAGAAGATCTTACTTGAGTTGTCAGGATAGCTGGCACAGCAAGGGGAACGTAGCCCGGGAGACAGCCACCTGGAGAGCTCCGTGCAGCAGCGAAGGATGGGCGATGGAACGGAGATGTCCGCCGCCGGGGAATCCACCTGTGCACAGGGGAGCAGACTGGAAAAGGAGGTAAGGGTTCTTACCCAGAATAGCGATGCTGAAGAAAGGTATGCTCACGGCGGTGAGGGAACGAAGTCTGACGGCTTCAGGCCGAGCCTCCGGGCGAGGCGGCTTTTATCCCTCGCCGCTGATGAGGATCAGGTGTGTGAGCAGGTGGTGCCGCTGATGAACGGCGCGGCGTGACAGTACTCCCCCCTCTAGCAGCGCCTCCTGGCGATGGCTTATCCGGGTGCGCTCGGTGGAAGTCCGCGATGAGCGATGGGTCCAACACAAACGACGGGGGCACCCATTGTCGATGCTCGGGCCCATAGCCCTCCCAGTCCACCAAGTATTGCAACCCACGACCCCGGCGCCGGGAGTCCAGGATGGAGGAGACGGACCAGGCCGGGTGGCCACCAATCATCCGGGGCGCGGGTTGCGCTGCAGGAGGAGGGCAAAGGGGGTCGGTGACTGCCAGCTTCACCTTTGATACGTGGAAGGTGGGATGGATGCGGAGGGAGGGGGGAATAGCCACGCGCACAGCCACCGGGTTGATGATCCGGGTGATGGGAAAGGGACCCATGAAGCGCTGTGCCAGCTTCCTCCTCTCGCCTTTTAGGGTGACGTCCTGGGTGGAAACGTAGACAAGTTGCCCAACTCTGTACGCCGGGGCAGGTCTTCTACGCCGGTCCGCCACGGTCTTGTTGCGCTCCGCTGTGCGTAAAAGCGCATGACGCGCGGCGGCCCAGGTGGAGCGGAACTGCCTCACGTGCGCCCTAACTGACGGAACAGTTACCTCGCTCTCCTGCGCTGGAAGCAGCGGGGGGTCGTAACCCAGGGATGCCTTGAAGGGGGACATCCCCGTTGCAGAAGAGCGGGCGGTGTTGTGGGCGTACTCCACCCAGGCGAGATGGTTGCTCCATGATGTCGGCTTGGATCTTGCAACACAGCGGAGCGCAGCCTCCAGCTCCTGATTGGTCCTCTCACACTGCCCGTTAGACTGGGGGTGATGGCCGGAGGAGAGGCTCACCTTGGCTCCGATGGCGTTGCAAAAGGATTTCCAAACCTCGGATGAAAATTGGGGGCCCCGGTCCGAGACCACGTCCACCGGGATCCCATGCAGCCTGACCACGTGTTGGACGAGGAAGCCCGCCGTCTCCAGGGCGGTAGGGAGACCTCGCAGGGGGATGAAGTGTGCCGCCTTGGAGAAACGGTCCACGACGGTCAGGATGGTGTCGAATGAGTTGGAAGCTGGGAGCCCGGTGACGAAATCCAGTGCGATGTGCGACCATGGCCTGCCAGGGACGGGCAGAGGCTGGAGCAGACCCGCTGGAGGGGCGTTTCCCGACTTGCTGGTGGCACAAATTGGACAAGCCCGGGCGTAGTGGGCTGCATCCCTCCGCAGGCCCGGCCACCAAAAGGACCGTTGGAGGAGGCTGATCATCCGAGAGGTGCCGGGATGACAGGTGAGCCGGGAGGTGTGGAGCCAGTGGATGACCTCTCCTCGGACCGTAGACGGAACGAACAGTCTTCCCTCCGGTCCGCCGCCAGGATCAGGTTCCACCTCCTGTGCCTTCCGGATCTTGTCCACAATGTCCCAAGAGATAGCTCCCACGACGCACGACCTGGGCAGGATAGTGTGGGGCGTCTCCTCAGCCCCCACGGGGGTGAACTGTCTAGAGAGGGCGTCAGGCAGGCCGTTCTTGGAGCCTGGCCTGAAGGTGATAGAGAACCGGAACCTGGCGAAGAACAGAGACCAGCGCGCCTGGCGGGCATTCAGGCGCTTGGCAGATCGTAGGTACTCTAAATTCTTATGGTCCGTCAAGACCACAAACGGCAGGTCCGCCCCCTCTAGCCAGTGGCGCCACTCCTGTAGGGCGAGTTTAATGGCCAGGAGCTCTCTGTCCCCCACATCATAGTTCCTCTCCGCCGGGGACAGGCGCCGGGAGAAGAAGGCGCACGGTCGCTTGGCGCCATCGTCCGGTGATTGCTGGGATAACACTGCTCCCACTCCCGTGTCCGATGCGTCCACCTCCACAATGCACTGCAGCGCGGGGTCGACCTGGCGAAGGACCCGGGGGGAGGAGAACTCCGCCTTCAGCGCCTTAAAGGCAGTATCGACCTCTTCGGTCCACCGGAACGGGACCTTCGGGGACGTGAGGCGGGTCAGTGGTCCGACGATCCAGCTGAAATTCGGGACAAAACGGCAGTAAAAATTGGCGAAGCCAACAAACTGTTGCACCTGCTTCCGAGATGCGGGAGTAGGCCACTCCACCACCGCCTTCACCTTCTCTGGGTCCGGGAGCACCTGGTCTTGGGCGATGATGAATCCCAGGAAGGATGTGGTCCTAGCGTAAAACTCGCACTTCTCAGCCTTCACGTACAAACGATTCTCCAGCAGTCTTTGAAGGACCCGCCTCACATGGACCCGGTGCTCGTCTCTGGACTGAGAGAAGATCAGAATGTCGTCCAGGTAGACGAACACGAAGAGGCCGATGAAATCCCGGAGGACGTCATTGATGAGGCGCTGAAAGACGGCAGGAGCGTTGGTCAGCCCGAACGGCATGACGAGATACTCAAAGTGGCCGTTCGGGGTACGGAAGGCTGTTTTCCATTCATCTCCCTCCCGGATCCGGACGAGGTGGTAAGCGCTGCGGAGATCCAGCTTGGTAAACCAGGTCGCCCCCTGGAGGGAGTGGAAGGCAGTGTCCATGAGGGGCAGGGTGTAACGGTCCCTCTCAGTGATGTCATTAAGAGCTCGGTAGTCAATACAGGGACGGAGGGAACCGTCCTTCTTCCCTACAAAGAAAAACCCCGCCCCCACGGGTGATGACGATGGGCAGATAATCCCAGCGCTCAGTGATTCCTTCAGGTACGTATTCATAGTCTCCTTCTCCGGCGCCGACAGGCTGTAGAGCCGACCAGATGGCAGGGGGGCCCCCTGGCGGAGATTGATGGCACAGTCATATGGTCGATGCGGGGGAAGAGACATAGCTTTCGACTTGCTGAATACCATACCCAGGTCGTGAAAATCTGGGGGCACCAGTGACAGGTCCGGGGGTGCTGTATCCGCCACAGGAGGAGCCGCGGACGGGGAGCAGGCAGCGGACTGAAGGCAGGTGCCCATGCAGAAGGTACTCCACGCCGACACCCCAGCTGACCTCCAGTCCAGGACAGGATTGTGGAGGCGTAGCCAGGGATACCCCAGGATGATGGGCGACACAGAGTTGGGCAGGACGTAGAAAACCATTTCCTCCCGGTGGTTCCCTGAGATGATGACTGGGACAGGAATGGTTTGATGGGTAACTCTCCCAAGGGAGGCACGGGAGAGATGGACCAGGGAGATGGGGTGTTTGAGCGCCTGACAGCGGATGCCCAATCGGGTTGCTAGGCCTTGTGAAATGAAGCTGCCCTCTGCGCCCGAATCCACCAGTGCGTGGGTGAGGTGCCCAGTGGGGTTGTGGCAAAAACGGATGGGCAGCTTTAATTGAGTGAGGGGACTTTGCCGATTGACGTCCGCGAGGCCCCCTACAGTGACTCGCGGACCCCACCGTTTGGCTTTTGTGGGCAAAGCTCTACCGTGTGTTGATTGTCTCCGCAATACATGCAGAGACCCAACTCACGGCGGCGCTGTCTCTCTGCCAAGGAGAGCTTTGCCCAGCCCGTCACCATCGGCTCCGACTCCTCGGGGCACGATGGTGGCGGCGTCGCCAGGGGGCGAGCTTGGGGCAGGCGTAGCGGGACTCCTCGAGGGCGAGAAGCAGACGGCCTCCGTCCTGAGGAGCGCTCGCGCAGCCTGTTGTCCAAGCTGATTGCTAATGAGGTTAGCTCCGCTAACGTTCCGGGGATATCCCGTCCAGCCAGTTCATCCCTCAGATCACTATTGAGGCTGCGGAGAAACAGGCCGCAGAGGGAGCGCTCCTCCCAGCCCAGTTCCTCCGCCGCTACCCGGTATTCGATGGCATAATCCGCGGCCGACCGGCTTCCCTGCTGGAGAGCGAGAAGCCGATCGACCTGGACCGCCTCGGAACGGGAGTGATCAAACACCTCCAGGAAGCGCCTCACGAACTCGGCATAGGTGAGGGTGGCATAACTGGGTCTCGCCATAATAGCGTAGGCCCAAGTTAAAGCACGCCCCTCCAGGAGGTTCCCTATGTAGCCGATCCGGCTGTGATCTGAGGGAAAGTCTCCGGGCACACGGTCAAACACGGACTCGCACTGCATCACAAACCCCCGCGCTCCGCCGAGCTTTCCGCTAAAGCGGGCGGGGGTCGGAATTGGTGTGAGTCGGGCCGGTGCCACTGGAGCTGGCTGGATGGCCACCGGAACAGCAGGAGCTGCGCCACCCTGAGGAGCCGGGGGGAACGGCTGCTGGGGGTCCAGGCGGTCCAATCGGCCAGTGATAGTTATCAATTGATTTAGGATCACCTGCTGTTGATAAGCTATTTGATCCACTCTAGCCTCGAGAGTGGTAAGCCGGTGTGCGAGCCCGCCGTCCGCCGAGCCGCTCTGCTGAAGCCGTACTGACATAACGCACGGCTCAGGAGACACGCACACACAGGCTTAGAGTAGTTCAAAGAGTTTATTAACAGCAGGGGTGAACGAGTGTGTGTCTGCGGGATGCAGATGTGTTGGTGGTGGCGTCTGCTTCAGGCACAGAGGCAGATGACCGTTCGGCCGAGCAACCCTATGGAGAGAGCACAGGGAGAGGGTGACGGGCATACACCAACACAGGATGAATTATGGCAAGAGAAGATCTTACTTGAGTTGTCAGGATAGCTGGCACAGCAAGGGGAACGTAGCCCGGGAGACAGCCACCTGGAGAGCTCCGTGCAGCAGCGAAGGATGGGCGATGGAACGGAGATGTCCGCCGCCGGGGAATCCACCTGTGCACAGGGGAGCAGACTGGAAAAGGAGGTAAGGGTTCTTACCCAGAATAGCGATGCTGAAGAAAGGTATGCTCACGGCGGTGAGGGAACGAAGTCTGACGGCTTCAGGCCGAGCCTCCGGGCGAGGCGGCTTTTATCCCTCGCCGCTGATGAGGATCAGGTGTGTGAGCAGGTGGCGCCGCTGATGAACGGCGCGGCGTGACATGACAAAATTTTAACATCGGTATTTAACAAGGAAATAGGCCTGTAAGAAGCACAATCAACAGGATCCTTATCCTTTTTAAGCAACACAGTGATACAGGCCTGATAGCATGAAGGAGGAAGTGTACCAGAGTCAAGCGACTCTGTAAAAACTTGACAAAGGAAAGGGGCGAGGTCGTCAGAGAATTTTTTGAAAAAATCAGCGGAAAACCCATCAGGTCCTGGAGATTTTCCTGATTGCATGGATGATATTGCCAGCTGAATTTCTTCTTTTGTGATGGGAGCTTCTAAAATTTGCCGAGATTCTGAAGAAATCGAAGGAATATCAATAGAATAAAAAAAAAATTCCAAATCCTTTAAGTTTGTTGTATATTCTGAGGTATATAATTTGGAATAAAATGACCTGAAAATATCATTAATCACTTGTTGGTCAGATGTCACCTCTCCTTTATCTGTCCTAACTCCAGTAATAATTTGCTTAGCTCTAATACCACGTAGTTGATTAGCTAGAAGTTTACTGGTTTTTTCGCCATGTTCATAAAATTCACTCTTGTTCCTTATTAAACAACCTTCAATTTGTCGAGTAGAAAGTAAATTAAGTTTAGTTTGTAATGTCATACGTTCCTTGTACAGAGCGGGTGATGGAGATTGAGCATATTGTCTGTCAATGTCCAGGATTTGATCTAAAATAGCCTTCTGTTCCTGTATTAAGGATCGTCTTTTAAATGCTGCCAATGAAATAAATTCCCCCCTAAGAAATGCCTTCATGGCCTCCCATATCGTTTTATTTGGCATACCAGGAGTTTTATTTTCTTTCAAAAAAAAATTAATTTTAGAAGAAATATTCGCAACCAATTTTTCATCTGTAAGTAATAATGGATCCAATCTCCAATGCTTTCTCATGGAGTCACATCCATGGAGGATCATTTTAAGTACAAGAGGGGCATGATCAGAAACCGAGATGCTATCATAACTGCAAGAGCAAAGGTTATTAATTAATAAATTGTCAACAAAAAAATAATCTATTCTGGTATAAGTATGGTGTACGTGAGAGAAAAAAGAATAGTCCCTGCCGTTAGGATGTAAAAAACGCCAAGGGTCTGTAAGGCTATATTCCTCAAGAAAAGACTTAACATAAGTTGCAGATTTATTAAGACTAGCAGGTTTTGAAGATGAGCGATCTAAGATCGGATCCATATACAAATTAAAGTCACCCCCAAGAATTAGAGAATGAGTATTTAAATCTAGAAGTTGCGAAAAAAGGTTGCGAAAAAAGTGCACATCATCAAAATTCGGTGCATACAGATTAGCCAAGGTGACATGTTTATCGCCAAGTTTACCTGATACTATTACAAATCGTCCATTTTTATCTAATACAACATTAGAGGGAATAAATGGGATATTTCGATCAATAAGAATAGCAGCGCCCCTGGCCTTAGCTTTAAAATTTGAATGAAAAAATTGTCCTGACCAACATTTTGACAAACGCAAGTGGTCGGAATCCTGCAAATGGGTTTCCTGCAAAAACAATACCCCAGGCTTAAACTGCTTTAGACGTGACATGACTCTCTTTCGTTTAATTGGATGGTTCAACCCCTTCACATTCCAGCTTACCAAAGTAAGATTACTATTCATTCAAAGAGTAAAATTTATATATTATGTAGTGTAGCCCAAAGAAGAGTAAAGTGAGGTATGGGTAAAAAAAAAAAAAAAGGAGGGGGTAAGGGGGGTGTAAATAAAACCATAACAAAAAACAAAACAAAACAAAAAAAAAAATAATAAAAAATCCAACAACCAAACCTATAACAACACTCCAGCCGGTTGCAAAAAAAAAAACAGCAACCGCTCCATCTCCTGCTCTATTTTCATCCTAACAGAATGCTCCCATACAACTGGCTTCAATCCTGCATAATATGAACATTTTACCCTAAAAAAAAAAAAAAAATAAGATAAAATTTTAAAAAAAAATTAAGTAAACAACAACGTATAGGGAGCCAATTTTACCTTGTTTTTAAACATCTAAAAATGCATCAATGTCCAGTCAGTGCAGCTTCAATGAAGTAACAAGCAGCCCAGCGCGGCAGCTGGTCAACCCAGAAATGTCCAGTTCAAGGCGAAAATTGCTGGTTTCTCTCCATGGTTTGCATGAAGCAGGTGGCCTCCGAGACGGACACCAGCCACTGGTTTTTGCCGTCTGGAAGAGTTATCCGGAGCCTGGCGGGGAAAAGAAGAGAAGGACAAAAACCTCTCTTGTACAACTCGGAAATAACCTCCTTATATTCGGCTCGTTGCTTCTGAACGTCGGCGTTATAATCCTCGTAGAACTGAAGTTTATGCCCACGATATTCCAAAGTCCCACGGCGTCTCCGCGCTTCTCTCATCACCAAGTCTTTGGTCCGAAACCGGTGGAAACAAATAATGACAGCGCGCGGCTTCCCATTCGGACTCGGCTTGGACATGAGGCTGCGGTGGGCTCTATCCAGCTCTGGGGGAGATGGCAAAGTTTGTGTGCCAAAGACGTCCACCAACAGCCGAGAAAAAAATTCAGATGGCCGTGGACCCACATCAAAGGACTCCGGCAGACCCACCAGACGAATATTCAGCCTCCTGCTTCTTCCCTCCAGGTCAGAAAGTTTGTTTTTCAAAAGTTTGTTCTCCTCCTGCATTGACTCACATGTAACTTCAAGCGCCGCTAGGCGCTGGCTGACGTCCTCCGCGTTGTTTTCAAGGTCGCCAATGCGTTGCTCCTGGTTCGCCACATCTGCTTGAATTTTGTCCAGCTTACCATTAATAAGTTCAAATGAAGCTTTGAAGTCAGCAGCTATGGACATTCTGTGTTGCTCAAGCAAGGCAACAAGTGCAGGGTTAAGGCTGATATTAGCATCCTCAGCTAAGCTGGTGTTAGTATTAGAATCAGAATTCAGAATCAGAATCAGGTTTATTGCCATTGTTCATGTAGTACACAAACTAGGAATTTGTCTCGGTGCAATGCTGCAACATTAAACATGATAAGATAAGAGAAATAAACTATACATGTAATAAAGTGTAGGATAAGATTAAGTGATACTGGTCAACAGTTAAAATATATATTAGCCAGCAGCAGATACTGTGGAGAACTATATAGTGCAGTCGGTAATGCAGGAAGAAAACAGTGATGATTGACATGAGTCTGGTTGAGCTGCTGTACATGGTGCACGAGAGTCACTTAGTGTTCAGCAGTCTAATGGCAGAGGGGAAGAAGCTGTTCATGTGACGGGAGGTTTTAGTCTGGATGGACCGAAGTCTTCTACCAGAGGGGAGGGGGGCAAACAGTACGTGACCAGGGTGTGAGGGATCGGCTATGATCCGGCCAGCACGCCTCCGGGTCCTGGAGATGTACAGATCCTGGAGAGATGGGAGCTTGCAGCCGATCACCTTCTCAGCAGTGCGCACGACGCGCTGCAGCCTTAGTCTGTCCCTGGCAGTGGCTCCTGCGTACCACACGGTTATGGAGGTGGTGAGGATGGACTCGATGATGGCTGTGTAGAACTGCACTAACATCTTGGTGGGTAGCTTGAGCTTCCTCAGCTGCCGCAGGAAGAACATCCTCTGCTGGGCTTTTTTGATGAGTGAGCTGATGGTCAGCTCCCATTTGAGGTCCCTGGTGATGGTAGTGCCTAGGAAGCGGAAGGAATCAGCAGTGGTGATGGGAGAGCCTGAGAGGGTGAGGGGGGGCAGAGGAGTAGTGACTTTCCTGAAGTCTACAATCATCTCCACTGTCTTCAGAGCGTTCAGCTGCAGGTTGTTATTGCTGCACCAGGTCGCCAGCTGGGCCACCTCTCTCCTGTAGGCGGACTCGTCGCCGTTGGAGATGAGCCCGATGAGGGTGGTGTCGTCCGCAAACTTGATCAACTTGACAGACTGGTGGCTGGAGGTGCAGGAGTTGGTGTAAAGGGAGAAGAGTAGGGGGGAAAGTACACAGCCCTGGGGTGATCCGGTGCTGATGCTAGTATAGTCTGAGACAGTCTTTCCCAGCCGCACATGCTGCCTCCGGTCCGTCAGGAAGTCGATGATCCACCTGCAGAGGGAGTCAGGCACGTTGAGCAGGGACAGCTTGTCCCGGAGCAGAGCGGGGCGGATGGTGTTGAATGCGGAGCTGAAGTCCACAAACAGGATCCTGGCGTAGGTTCCCGGGGAGTCCAGGTGCTGCAGGATGGAGTGGAGGGCCAGGTTGACTGCATCGTCTACAGACCTGTTGGCTCGGTAGGCAAACTGCAGCGGGTCCAGGAGAGGGGTGGTGATGGACTTGAGGTGGGACAGGACCAGGCGCTCAAAGGACTTCATGACTACAGAGGTGAGCGCTACAGGTCTGTAGTCATTAAGTCCAGTGATCCGTGGCTTCTTGGGGACAGGGATGATGGTGGAGGATTTGAGGCAGGATGGCACGTGGCATAACTTAAGGGAGGTGTTAAAAATGTCTGTGAATACAGGAGCCAGCTGTTTCGCACAGAGTCTCAGGGTGGAGGGAGACACGCCGTCTGGGCCGGGGGCCTTGCGCGGGTTCAGTCTGGAGAACTGTTTGAGCACATCCTGCTCACTGATGATAAGGGGAGGGGGGGAGGAGGGGGGGTGTGCCTTAAATGAAGTAGGGAATGTGGAGGCTGTGGAGCTGGAGGGAGGGGGGGAGTTGGACACAGATGACGAGGTGTCAAAACGGGCATAGTGTTGGGACAGTCTCTGACAAAGGGCTTTGTCATCCTGACCTTTAGGAGCCTGAGGCCGATAGTTGGTGATCTGCCTCAGTCCTCTCCACACGGAAGCCGAATCATTAGCAGTGAACTGCTGCTGGAGTCTCTCTGAGTACACAGATTTAGCCCTCTTCAGCTCTCTGTTAAACCGGTATTTAACCTCCCTGTAGCAGCCCCTGTCTCCACTTTTCAGCGCTGCTTCCTTCTCCTTCCTGATCTGTCTGAGCTTGGCAGTGAACCAGGGCTTATCATTAGAGTACTTCACCCTGGTGCGTGATGGAAGAATGTTCTCTTCACAAAAGTGGATATATGAGTTCACAGTGTCCGTGTACTCATCCAGATCATGCGTGGCTCCTTTAAGCATGCCCCAGTCAGATATTTCCATGCACGTTTCCAGCTTCTCCTCAGCATCACTGGTCCGTATCTTCGTAGTGCTCACAACAGGTTTAGTGAGCTTCAATCTCTGTCTGTATGTGGGAATGAGGTGAACCATCACGTGATCAGATAATCCCAGCGCAGCTCGAGGGACAGCGCGATATGCGTCTTTCACTGTGGTGTAACAGTGATCCAGTGTGTTTAATCCTCTGGTGGGGCATTTAATAAACTGTTTGTAGCGGGGGAGATCGTGGCTCAGATTGCACTGATTAAAGTCGCCAGCCACAATAATCAGCGAGTCTGGAAAACTCCGCTCTGTGTGTTGAATGTGATCCGCGAGCACGCGCTGAGCTTCGCGCGTGTCCGCGTCGGGAGGGGCGTACACAGCGATCATTATAAAAGAAGCAAACTCCCGCGGGGAATAGAAGGGCTTGCAATTGATAACAAGAAATTCCAAGGCAGGAGAACAGTGTTTGGAAATTACCGTTACATCAGAGCACCAGATGCAGTTGATGTAGAAGCAGACTCCGCCTCCCGTGGTCTTGCCGGAAAGCTCTGTGTCACGATCAGCACGGAAGAGCTGAAAGCCGTCGAGGCGCAGCGCGCTGTCCGGTATATTTTCCCGGAGCCAGGTCTCAGTAAAGCAGAGGACAGCTGAGGAGGCGAGGTCCCTAAAACGCATCAGCAGTCTCAGTTCATCCACCTTGTTAGAGAGAGAGTTGGTATTGGACAGAAATATGCCAGGCAGCGCCGTTCGCGAGCCTCTCCTGCGAAGTCGTACGAGAGCGCCCGCTCGTCTTCCTCTCTTCCGCCGTCTCACTTTCCGAGCCAAACAATAAACCAGGTCGGCGGCAGGGGCTAGAAAAACTGGGAGGAGGTCCGTGGGGGTCAAAGTCCTGATATTTAAAAGTTCTTCACGGGTATAAGTGCAAGCAGACACACAATTGACAAACAAAAACAAACAAAGAGCGCAGCGAAGCACCATGTCGACCGCTGTGGGCGCCATCTTGGATCGAAGTCTATTATTATTAGTATTATTCCCTGCTGCCTCCTTTTCAGTCTGCTTTCTTGTTTTAGACATATTTCACAACTCAAAACAGATTCTGCACGTATTAAATGTCCAAAACATTAATAGCTTACAGCAAAATAGGGTTTAAAAAGTAAAGAAAAAAATATAGCAGGAGCCAGCAACGCACACACCTACTCCATTGCCAGCACACCTGAAGCCAATCACGTCATTTTTAGGACACCACACAGACAGCCAGCGGTTCAAGGATGACGAGCGACTAAACATGTCATCACTGGTCAGATTGGGGAGGGGTCCAGAGAATACTACAGTGGCAGACATCGTTTTGGCAAAGTCACACACCGATTCTATATTAAGTTTCGTGACTTCCGACTGCCGGAGACGGATGTCATTAATGCCGGCGTGAATAACAATTGTGGAATATTTACAGTTACTTTTAGCCAGCATTTTCAAATTTGACTCGATGTCGCCTGCTCTGGCCCCAGGAATGCATGTGACTATGGCCGATGGAGTCTCTAGGTTCACGTTTCTGACTACAGAGTCGCCAATGATCAGAGTTTTTTCCTCAGCGGGTGTGTCGCTGAGCGGGGAAAAACGATTAGAAACGTGAACAGGTTGGTAGTGAACCGGGGCTTTGCGACTAGGCTTCCTTCTCACCGTCACCCACCCAGTCTCCTCGCTGCTGAGGAGAGCCGGGGAACCGGTGACAGGGGGACCTAAGCTAGCTAGCTCCGCTGCAGCTAATGGGCGTCCGTCGAGATTAACTGGCGCAGACGGTGTTTCAATGCAGCGGAGCCGGGATTCCAAATCAGACAACCTCGCCTCGAGCGCCTCAAAAAGACAACATTTATTACATTTACCGTTATCACTAAAAGAGGCAGAGGTGTAGCTAAACATCTGACAGAGAGAGCACACCAGAGGAGGAGAGGAAAGAGAGGTAGTAGCCATAGCTAGTGGCTGGAGAGCTGTAGAGCAAACCACACAGGCAGACAGCAAAACAGGAAGTGACGATACGTTACCACAAGGAAGTGACGATCTGCTGCAGTCTACCACATCCCGAGGATGCGAGCACTGCTTGTCCACAACGTCGGCATTGGGGGCCAAACGATTCTCCGTACGTTCAGCGTGACAGACCCATATGAGGAAATCGTGGAGCTACTTACGAACCATTTCACCATGCTGGACAGCGTGACCTGAGAGAATTGGCTAGTGTGCCGTTTTGGCCCGCTGGAAGACGAAATGGTGGGGGACCAGTTGGCTGAGCACACATGTAACGCTGGGCTACGAGCTAGGTTGTAACGGCATCAAATGACTTAACGTTAGCTAGAGTGGTTGGGCTAGCGCTCCAATTGGAAGCACTAGAGGAGCTAGCCATGGAGCTAAATGGGTGCCAAACACAGAGGCTATCCAGACAGTCGACGCTAGCTGACGTGGTGAACACAGAGGACGAAGAGTACACGACAGAAGAGTACAAGGCGAATGCAGTGAGCTGAAGGTCTGCTCCGAGAGGCCCTGTCTGTGGGGGCTGTGGGTCCCTGATGCACCAGGACGGAGCACAAGTTTGCCTGGCAAGAGGAGAATGGTGTATCGAGTGTGGGCGCCTGAACTATTTTGCCAGAGTATGCCGGTCGGCAGCACCGTGGGACCCGCCAAGTGAGCCCACCCACCCGCCATCAACGACCATTCATTCGGTAAGCCTCGGCTTCAGTGGTTATTCATACAGCATGGTTGAATTAAACGGAGTAGGTGTACCACTTCTGTTCAACACGGTGGCAGTGTGGTCGATATTAAACTGAGCCATGGTGAAAAAGGTTTTTCCCAACCACAAAATCAAGAAGAACCCAACGCTGCTGTATGGATATGGTGGTCACAGACTGTGCAATATTGGAACGGTGGAAATGACTGTTTGCTGTAAACCCAAAAATGTGTACAATTTCACATTCCAAGTGACAGCACGCGGTGACAACATTATGGGATGTGACCTTTTCTATGGACTGGGTTTCGCTATCAGAGACAGCGCTGGGCTCGAATGGTCCCGATGCTGCAGTTGGGGCACAATGGACCTGGATGATGACAGCGTGGTGTGGGATGAGGTAATATGGAACAGCACCGTCAACGCTCCATCCACCCCATGCGCGGGTGGAGGAGAGGGAGCCCGTGCACATCGGGAACGACACCAATGAGGTAATTATGAACGGCACTGATAACATAACGTCCACTCCGCGCTTTCAGGAGGAGAGCCGCCCGGAGGGGGAGACTGAGCATGCAGAGAGCCCCGAAACACACTCGAGCACTTCAGATGGCAAAGGAGAGGCAATGGACACCTTCGTACCCACGATGAGCCTCAACCAATGACGGAGACAACCGGTGAAGGGTCTGCAGCGAACACGGTGACAACGGAACCGCCGCAGTACAACAGGGGTCCCAAGCTGAATGAGCATGCAGAGCCACCAGGAGCACAACAGCAACGTATAAAAACAAGTCAGGCACCGCTCCATGTCATGGACTGAGTTCGGGTTCACGCCGGTGGGAGACTGGGACAGCGACTGACTGGGCCGCAGCTGACAACAGGCGCTGCTGAGGATTGTGGTGAAGCTGAGGACAATGTGCTCTTGGCTGACAGAGGGTTCGGTTTGGCGCGCGAGCCAACTACCGCATATCCAGGTGGCAGCTCCAGACGGCGAGGCTCTGTGGGACTCGGCTACCGCAGTGTGGGACCCAGGCCCCAGCGTCATGAAGATTGGCCCCAGGGGTTTGACAGCTCTGGGGAGGCAGCCGCCACAGGCCCACTTCAAAGCTCCAGGAGCGTGTCCACTGCAGCCCCCCCCCACCTCAGTAGACCCACCCTTACCATGGAAGACTGTTAAAAAGAAAAAAAAAGGACTGTTTAGTTAGGAGCATGGCTGGACGAGTGGCAGAATACCCCACTTGCTGGGTTGTGTGGCGGTCCACCCACAGACCCTAGTTTTAGGTTTTGTGTTATGTGTGTTCATTGTGTTTAGACTATTTTATTTTAGTGTGTTTATTGTGGGTTCTTTATGTACCAAATTTGGGAGGCTTTTAATTGGATGTGTTTTGTGTTTTTGTAAAGGTGGGGAATGTGGTGATGGGGTTTTATTGTGATATGTGGTGTGATGACGTCACCTTCCCGCTGTGTCATCACACGACATATATAATGGAGCGTCCACCATTAGAAGCTCTCTTGCCCAGACGGCTCCACATGTGACCGCATGTAACACAGTGATCGCAGTTCCTCAATAAAGCCTAGTTCCAGCGCAGCATCCTCGTCCGTCTCTTCTATGCCAGGTTTGTGGACAAAACATTTGGATTAATTGTTGATAAGAATTTGGTGGACTAAATTGAATTAGTTATCAATAAATTGAAAGTGGCGCTGCCTTTTTTTTTCATTAAATGTAGCGGCGTTGCCAGTCCTGGCGAGGGCGCTATAACCTAATCTCTACCACACATGATGTACTTGAACGCAGCATACCGCTCTCACAGTGGTAGTTGAGTGCAGTGTGGGATCATTAAAAACTGGGAAACGCTAACAACGAAGCTAAATGTACACTATGTGGTACTACATTGAAATATAAAAGCTCAATCAGTTCGCTATACTTAAAGAACTCACATTCAGCCATGCTGCAAGGAGTGGCTAGTTTGGCTTCATCACAACCAACAGTTACCACAGTCTTGGGGAGGCAGGTATGTGATGAAAGGAAGACGGAGAACATTAAGAGGATTTGCAACATGATTGAAAAAGACATGATGCCAGTAAGTACTGTTGAAGGAGATGGCTTTTGGGAGCTGATAAACTTTATAGAGCCAGGGTGTGGTGCACATATGTGGGTTTCATATGCTTCACATGTATATTACTGTATGCTTATTGTACGCTTCACGTCTCAGAGGAACAAAAGGACTGAACCTCCTAGGGGTAACAGGAGGATGTGAAATCTGGCCTTTTGTATGCAAAGAGATGGCCTTGAGGGATTTCCTGACCACCAGGACTTTAGGTGGAGGCGAGAAGACCTGGAGGGGGATGCATTGTGATTTGGGATTAAAAGACAATGTGACTGTGTGCTTTGATGTCCTGGGGTATAAAAGGGACAGATGTTGGGGGATTCACTCTCTTTCTGTTTTTGGATGTTGGAGAATGTGAATGTGAATAAAACTGGACTTGACAAATAAACTCAGCCTCGTCCTTCCACACTTCTCCACACTGGTGACCCTAAGACGTATCATGAGTGGAGGCGATTCTCCCAAGCCAGACTCGTCAGGAGCCAGCCAAACGAATGCAGCCACAGTTCAGCTACCGGACTTCTGGCAGAACAATCCGCGCTCCTGGTTTAACGCAGTTGAGGCATAGTTCCACCTCCGGAGGATTTCGGTAGACGCCACAAAGTTCTACCATGTGGTTGCAAAGCTGGACAACCACACAGCCCAGCGAGTGGAGAGCCTGATCAACCACCCGCCGGACAGCGACAAGTACAGCACGTTGAAGGCTGCACTCATCCGTTACTTCACCCCCTCGGTGGAGGAGCGAGCAGAGAGGCTCCTGGCGCTAACTGAATTTGAGAGCGACAGACCTGCAGACCTGATGGGGAAGATGTTGAGTTTGAGAGACTCCGAAGATGATAGCTTCATCTTCACCCACCTTTTCCTCAGGACCCTACCGTCAGCGGTGAGAGTGACCCTGGCCAGTTCACCACTGTTGGCCCGACGAGACTACCGCGAGCTGGGCCAAGAGGCGCAACGACTCGTCGACGCCAATAGATGGCGTGCAGCTACGGCTGCGGCAGCGGAGCTAGGCGCAACGTCCGGAGATGGCAGGGGGCCAGAGGCTGCAGCACCAGACTCACCGACGACAGCGGCGGCAGGGGCCAGGAAACACAGAGCAGACGACGTCCTTTGCTTCTACCATCGCCGCTTCGCAGAGAGGGCACGCAAGTGCATTCCATTGTGCCATTTCAAGCGCTCGGGAAACGCCAAGACCGGGAGTCGGTAGCAGCTGCGGCCCTCGGAGAGGAGAACAAGCTGCTCTACGTGAGGGATGCGCGCTCGGGGAGGCATTTCCTCGTGGACACAGGCTCCCAGCTGAGTTTCATCACACCTTCCTACGCTGACTGGCTGGCGCCTTCCAGTGGTCCCGGGGTGTCAGCAGCGAACGGCTCGGCGATTAAGACCTTCGGTGAGAGGACTCTGCTTCTGTCTTTACACAGCCGTACATTTGAGTGGACTTTCGTCATAGCGGCAGTCAATTTCAACATGTTAGGGGCTGATTTTTTGTGCTCACATGGTTTGGTGGTCGATCTTGCTAACAGACGCCTGGATAATGCACTCTCTTTTTATTCTATTCCTTGTACAGCTCAAGTGGCCCTGCCAACAGCACAAGCCAACGTCACAGCTGCAGGTGGTAAGTTCCACACACTCCTCACTCAGTTCCCAGCACTCACAGTCCCAACATTTTCGGCGACCGTGGCTAAGCACGGGGTGGAACATTTTGTTACTACCACCGGACCGCCCGTTTTTGCAAAAGCTCGGAGCTTGGATTCAGCTAAACTGACCATAGCGCGCGAGGAGTTTGCCAACCTGAAAAGGTTGGGCATCATCAGGCGTTCGAAGAGCCCATGGGCTTCACCGCTTCACATGGTCCCGAAAGCTGATGGCTCGTGGCGACCTTGCGGTGATTTCCGCAGGCTGAACAACGCTACAGCGCACGACCGCTACCCGATCCCGCACATCCAAGATTTTTCAGTTCATTTGGCGGGGGCGCGCGTTTTTTCTAAAATAGACTTGGTACGCGGTTACCACCAGGTCCCAGTGCGCACTGAGGACATACCCAAAACAGCGGTAATAACTCCTTTCGGGCTTTTCGAGTTTTTGCGCATGCCGTTTGGGCTTAAAGGCACGGCGCAGACATTCCAGCGCATGATGGACGCGGTTTTGCGCGATCTACCTTTCGTGTTCGTCTACCTGGACGACATATTGGTAGCCAGCACGTCCGAAGACGAACACAAAAACCACCTCACGGCAGTTTTCCGGAGGTTGGCAGAGCACGGGTTAATAATCAACCCAGTGAAGTGTCAGTTCGGGGTGACGCAGATTGATTTTTTGGGGCATCGCGTCTCCCCAGAAGGAGCGGTTCCTCTGCCTGACAAAGTGCGCGCAGTAACAACTTTTCCCCAACCACAAACGGTCAAAGCGTTACAGGAGTTTTTGGGAATGGTGAATTTTTATAACTGTTTCCTCCCCTGCGCAGCGCAGCTCATGCAAGCATTGTATGCTGCACTAAAAAAACAAAAACCCACAAATAAAGTCGAATGGTCTCCGGAGCGAGAGCGCGCATTCTCTGAAGTCAAAACAGCCCTGGCAAACGCTGCGTTGTTGGCACATCCAGTCCCAGCGGCCCGCATGGCGCTCACTACTGACGCGTCAGATGTGGCCATAGGGGCGGTCGTGGAACAGTATGTATCCGGAGCCTGGCAACTGCTCGCCTTTTTCAGCAAGACCCTGCGCGACAGTGAACGAAAATACAGCGCATTCGACAGGGAGTTGTTGGCTCTCCACTTGGCCATTCGCCACTTCCAGTTCTGGCTGGAAGGACGCCGTTTCACCGCGTTTGTTGACCACAAGCCGCTGACTTTCGCGATGGCCAAGATTTCAGAACCTTGGTCGGGCCGGCAGCAGAGACAGCTGGCCGCGATATTGGAGTTTACTACCGATATCCAGCATGTGGCGGGTAAACTTAATGTAGTGGCGGACTGCCTCTCGCGCGCCGTGGCGGCTCCAGCCCACGTAGAGGTAGATTCTGCAGCCATGGCCACGGAGCAGGTTAACGACGCGGAAGTGCGCGCGGCCCCGGTCCGCGTGGGGATAGATTATGCAGCCATGGCCGCAGAGCAGGTTAGCGACACGGATGTGCGCGCGCTCCAGTCTGGACCAACAGGGTTAAGGCTGGAGAACAGGGTGCTGCAAGACGATATGCCCCCCCCTAATCTGCGATGTCTCCACTGGGCGGCCACGTCCTGTGGTTCCAGCCGCGTGGCGCCGCCGCGTTTTTGACTCGATCCATTCTCTGGCGCACCCGGGAGCACGCGCTTCGGTCAAAATGGTAGGAGAGAAATTTGTATGGCCGAGCCTGCGCAAACAAGTTAGGGAGTGGGCGGCAGCCTGCATGGCTTGCCAGTGGGCCAAGGTTCATAGACACACGAGAGCTCCCTTGGAGCCATTTCACATCCCAGCTAAAAGGTTTGATCATGTCCACGTGGACCTCGTAGGCCCCCTCCCGCCCTCACAATGGTGCACACATCTTCTGACAATGGTTGACCGCACCACGCGCTGGCCGGAAGTGGTTCCGCTGTTGTCAACCACAGCCGAGGAGGTGGCGCGTGCGTTTTTAACGGCATGGGTAGCGCGTTTTGGAGTCCCGTCGGACATTACGTCCGACAGAGGCCCTCAATTTGTTTCCGAACTTTGGTCAACGATGGCCCGCAGCCTGGGGGCAACGATCCACCGCACGACCGCGTACAACCCGCAGGCTAACGGGTTATGCGAACGTTTTCACAGGTCATTGAAGGCGGCTCTCAGAGCGTCGCTTACGGATGCAAATTGGGTGGACATGCTACCATGGGTTTTATTGGGGTTGCGTTCTGCACCTAAAGAGGATTTAGAAGCCTCCCCAGCTGAGCTAGTTTTCGCACAGCCACTTCGGCTGCCTGGGGAATTTCTCCCAGATAATCCAGCGCCAGAGTGCTCCCCGGCTCAGCGGTTACAGAATAGCACGGGCCCGAGCACACTACCTGGCCCCGTTCACCACAGTTTTCCGCGTGTTTTTGTGCCTAAGGCTTTAAAAAATGCGGAGTTTGTTTTTGTCAGACATGATGCCCATCGTCCACCTTTACGCCCACCTTATGATGGACCATACAGAGTGCTGGAAACAGGGGATAAGCATTTTTTGCTAGATTTGGGGGGCAGAAAAGAAATGATTGGCATAAACAGGCTCAAACCCGCTTTTGTGGTAGCTGACGAAGTTGTGCAGTTGGCTAAGGCTCCTCGGCGCGGCAGACCCCCTAGAGAGCATTTCCCAGAACACCCACAAAGGTTGACTAACAGTTCTCATCCTCAGGCAGCAGCTCCACAGCAGGAAGACGCCGCGGAGGTGGTACAGCCTGCTTACAGCAAATACGGGAGAAGGCTGAGGCCCAAGCAGCACGTGGACTGATATGTAGTGATTTTATTATGACATGCAATCTGTGGTTATGTTGTTCCATCTTAGACGTTTGGGGGGGGGTCATGTGGTGCACATATGTGGGTTTCATATGCTTCACATGTATATTACTTTATGCTTATTGTACGCTTCACGTCTCAGAGGAACAAAAGGACTGAACCTCCTAGGGGTAACAGGAGGATGTGAAATCTGGCCTTTTGTATGCAAAGAGATGGCCTTGAGGGATTTCCTGACCACCAGGACTTTAGGTGGAGGCGAGAAGACCTGGAGGGGGATGCATTGTGATTTGGGATTAAAAGACAATGTGACTGTGTGCTTTGATGTCCTGGGGTATAAAAGGGACAGATGTTGGGGGATTCACTCTCTTTCTGTTTTTGGATGTTGGAGAATGTGAATGTGAATAAAACTGGACTTGAGAAATAAACTCAGCCTCGTCCTTCCACACTTCTCCACAAGGGTATAATATTCTGTTTAGAGGAACAATAACTACCCGCTTGGAAGCAGGCTACAAGAAGAAAAATGCTGACCTGAAAACACAACTAACCACTGAAAATGTGGCACTGATTGTTGGACTGCGCTTACTACAGAAAGCTACATTACAGTCACTTGCCACTACATTGGTAACTGGCATGTAACATCAGCAGTTCTTCTCAGAGAGCATGTCCGATTTTATGTAGTTTTTAATATTGTGTGTTATGTCTGGAAAACTGGGAAAGGACCGACAGAGAGTGGTGTTCTTCGGGGAACACGAACTTTATTACATACTGTAACGTTGGGGCTGTGAGAAAGAGGCAGGGATTCTCCCGGCATGCTTTGCACCGCGGGGGATTCAAAGACTGTTATTATCCGTGTGTTCTAACTGTTATTGCTGTGCCATTATAACTGTGTTATAAGACCAGTCGTGATAGCGTTATTTTCCCTGTATGTGATAGATCATGTGTCTATGCCACCATTAGTGAGGGGACTGTTAGAAAAATACCCGATTCTTTGATTGAAAGGTCCAAGAACAAACCGGAGATTTCTTCAATTTAAAGGATGGTACATTTATTTAGAAGTCACATGTAAAGCAAGCAGCGCTGGGTGCAGCGTGACGCAGCTCCCTCTGGAGCGTGGTCAGACTGAACCCCGACTTCCGGGTGCAGGTTACAATTATCCCCTCGGGTTGGGCGAGCCAGTACAATGGGATGGGCTTGTACGCGACTATCTGATTGGCTAATCTACCTATGGCGGGAACAGGCCATCCACTGAACACGCCTCTTCATTCTAGAATGTGCTATCAACAGTGTGCGTGGGTGTTGGGTTTGGGTGTGTATCTAATGTTAAAGACCTGACTTAAAAGAGAGAGAGAAAAGACAGAGAGGGCTCTATACCTTTGTCTCATTCCTGTTATCAATATACCATAACATACTTGTTCATAAGCATGCAAACAGAATTTGTATGGAATATGTGTAGAGCATAATGGGAGATCACCTACAGAATTATTATTCTGGCACTAACTATACATTAACCCTTTCAATCCCCCCTTTGACATGATTTTATCATGTCAACCATTTATGGTGTGAGAGACTCTAGCAATTAACAGATGGTGAATAAGGCAGGTCCCTGCATTGTGTGTCAACCCAAGAGGCTTGCACCATTGGTTCTGCTACCCGTGCCTCCCCCCTTGTGGACACCTTAGCACGGTGCAGCGATGTCTAAGAGGTGAACTGTCACCAGGTCCTGTACCCTCCTCGAGGTCTCCTCATGATCATTGTTCTTTGTCCAGTGGAGTGGACCATGTAGGGGTCATAGGGTCGAATAGAATCGGTCCACAAAACCTTTGTCCACCGGTTAACCCTTGCCAGGGCTCACATCATTCAGCTGCACTCATCACACGGTTGCGACAGAGGTTCGACCTTCCTCTGTGTCTGCTTCCCGTATCTGCAGCTGTGGAGCACAGTTCCATCTTGGTGACACAGGAACGAAACAACTGTGTCCCCGCTCTCAGAGGCACACCTCATCCCATGAGGTCTACAGGACAGTCTGGTGGGTGCAGCAGAGGGTATGTAACATCCAGTCCAGCCAGTGAACAGCTCAGTGATGCTGTCCCAGGGATGCCACCCCCCTGTCGCTGGAAAGAGGTGGACATGCTGGTGTTGGTAAGGCTCGAGCTCCTGGCTCCACCCTGGATGCTGGAGGTGCGGTGGATGCGCTCGGGTACCAGTCCATTCTTCTTCTGGGGACTGAAGTCATACAGTCACTCGCCCTACGACCTCTTCAATGTCACGGGCACACGTCATAATGGTCTGGTGCTCTCCGGCATGCATCTTCCCTGTACCCTACACCTGTGGTCAAGTGCCGACACAAAGGGCTCAGCTGGGGCAGGGCCAATAATGGTCTGAGGGGTTGCCATCACAATGCATGGAGCTTGTAAAGTTTTATCCTTATTCACTACAACTGTAGTTATCTATGTGTTGTTGTAAGTTATCTCCCAGTAGCCTTGAGTGTGTGATTGTTGGCTATGTGAAATCTGCATGTGGTGTTTGTGTTGTGGTGTGTGTGTTGGGTGATGGGACCTATATGTTCAGTGGGTAGGTAGTAAACAATATTATTCAACGTTAGGAGACATCCTTATTCATGCATTGCTGTATTCAGGCATTCAGAGCTTCTAACCTTCTCCCTTATTCAGATTACCTTACCGTAATTAGCATGATGGAGATAAATAACGCAAGAACCCTATAAGTCTCACACCCCTACATCCGTGTGGTGAGCTATGTATGATTTATGTATTATCATTAGCACACTGTGTTTACAAATAATCTGTGATGGCAGAATGGTCTTCCTCGTCATCATCTTTTGTCTTGGGGTCCTCAGCTCTTCCTCTCGACCCAGCAGTTGGTCTAAGACTTGCTGACGACTCCCACTGTGGAAAATTGCATTTGTTAACGCCCTTCTGGGCTTCTGAATATATGGCCTATAGTGTCGTACTCTGCTCCTTTTATTAGATCTGCATTTGGTTATCCCTTTACCATAACCAATTTGGAATTTGATTCAAATTTTCCTCATCCCCTCATTTGTTAATGAGAAAAGATTGGTCATATAGGAGATTTCTGGGCATCTTTGTGCCGCCTTTTGTGCTGATGCTTATGGTTTTATTTTGGGAGAATATTCTATGTTAAGGTCAGGTATTGGTTTTCCATGGATGGCTCTATTCTGCACTAGAGATGACAATATGTCCAACATTTTCCAATCCATGTGTTTGGGTCTAACCAGCGGGATGTGTGGAACCCCCCATTGGTTGAAATGCCTCTTATCCTCTTCAATTAGGACAATGGATGCTTCCACACATTTCCTTGTTTATCAGTCTAATTTTATGACCAATCTAGAGGATGGATTTACAAATGATGGTAGTTCACAATTTGGATCAGATCCATTCAATTGCCTATAGTACACTGGGTACAATGCTACTTTTACAGATGTTGATAGGTGTTCTACTGGTAGCTTGTCATTTGCAGAATTTGATCGTTATTTTTCTGACTCAGAGTCCTGTATGTCATTACCCAGAATTCTTACTTTACATGCAATAATTTAATTTTTGCTAATTTTCTGCATACGTGTAGAAGTGAGTCCACTTATCTGTTCTAGTCTTTAAGTATGCAGTCCAGTTTTCAGTGGTGGAGGTGGACGCCTCTCCTGCCAGCAGCGGCCATTGTGGGGTGTGCTCCCTCCTCCTCCTCCTCCTCGCCGTCCTCCCCCCTTGTCCTCTTGTCCTCCTTTTATAAGAGAAACAGATTCATGGGGAGCCTCAGGCTCCCCTTGTGTCAGCCATTCCATAAATAAGTTCAGTTTTTCTCCAAATTTTCTTTTCCCTTCTTATCTAGATTTCCAACATTAAGTCAAGAAAGGAACTGCTTCAAAGTCTTCATTTAGTTTTCCTAATTAATACAAGATGGGATAATAAGATTAACTCTTCACCATGCCAACAGATACTATCTGCACTACTGTAATTGAACCTTGCGGACCTTTGTCTTCCAAGAGTTCTGTTCAATAAGGTTTCAATAGTCACAGCTTAACTAGTTTACAAATTTCATTTAAGAAAAACAAAATAACCCCCTGCGCATTTTGATATGCTTCAGCATTGATAAATAAGATCAGTTTGTCCAGTTGAATTTAAATAAATGATTAAAAGTTGTGTCACACTTTCAGTCAAGCGAAAGGTGGACGTTTTGCCTAATTAGAATTTGATTTAAATTTTCTTGAATGCCTCATTTTATATATTCCTTGGTAAAGTGTGGAGTGAATGTAGTTTACCCTGACCCAGCTTGGCCACCGCCGAATCAGGAAAAATCACATTCCTCATTACTGTCATATTCCTGAAATATGATGTATCATATATCACATATCACACCATTATGTGGTGAGTAACATCAAATGCATACCCTCTGTTGGGGAGGAACATAACTAATGTTAATATTCACAATTAAGGAAATGCACTGAAAGAATGGACACCTAATGTCTCATTGCTGCTTTAAGTACTTGGAAACATCTAAGATGGTTGCCTGCATTTGTGCCTTCTTCCTGACACTCTTAGCCAAAAATTTAATTTATTTATTGTTGGTTTTCTGTTTGTTTGGTTTTTAAAGCTACAGCTGCAAATCTTACGTGGATCTTTATTTTCTTTGGTTAGACATGCTCTGCTTTAATTTCTTTTTCCATTTCCATCTCAACATCAGAAATATTTTCTACACTTGCTAAATCCACCGTTCTTCTTCTCTTCCCCCAAGTACTTTTTCCCATCAGAAACACTCACTCAATTCTTTTCCAACCACTATCCATCTGTGTACAAGACTTCACCTTTCCCTGGACTAGCTGATGAAACATCTCACATCTATAATCTCTTTCAGTATTGGAACTTCCTTCTGTTCACTGTCCCGTCGTTCATACTCCTGACTACTGTCCACAGCTAATGCTCCATGCAAGATCCTGCACATAAAAGTGATCGGTTTCATTCTGAAAAGTCAGCTTTATAAATAAACCAACATGGCTCAATTCAAAATTCTGTTTTGTGACAACACACATCTCTTGATTTATACCCTGGCCTTGGATGCCTTTTAATTACTGACCTTTTGAATTTGTTTTGGAATTAAATAATGCCGCTGGGTCTGAACATCTGCCTTTCAAGGAATGTATTACACTAAGACGTCTGCTTATTATTATGAAAACTTAAGTTTAACAGAGTCATCTGTATCTTGGTGTGGTGGAGTCTTCTGTCTTTTTCTTCTGAACAGATAACCTCCAGATGAACTAACACTATGCCTACAAAACTATAACAATTTTAGATACAAAAATATAGAGCTTTCATTAGCCTCCAAAACAATTCTAAATAACATTTAAATCAGGACTTAACCATGTGACACACAAACCATGCGGGTGTGAACCGCTGGTTTGTTTGTCAAGCTACACTGGTTGTCTTGTGTGTGCCAGAGCTGCAGATCTATGTGCACAGGACATTAAAGCCTTGTTCATGCTCCACCTCCGCTCTGTGCGTGCTCTATGATGATCCCTTGGATAAGGCTGGTGTGCACACAGCTATATGTATGTATATGCTTCATTCTTGAGTCTATTCGGCCGAGTGTTTGCTGTTTTTACCCCAAATTATCTTGTTTCTCTAGTCTACTCTGGTTGTGTTTGTTTTAATTCATCGTCTTCTATAATGCTTTTTACTCATCTCTGGATGATCCCAAACCATAACCCTTGTTACGCTGCCATCCCCCATCTCCATACAAAGTGTAAGGAAATCTGTAATGCTCCGCACCGTGTATTTATATTTATGTGTACATATGTATATTCACTCCTCTTATTTTCTTATCTTTTAAATTATTGCTCTAAGTGTTGTTATCCCTGTGCCATTGCAATCCTAGAATCTCCCCCATTGTGGGACCAATAAAGGCTCATCTTATTTTAATGTGGCTTTCATGTAAGCTTACAGCTTTTCTCAAATTTAAACACTTCCCTTCTAACTTTGCAACCTTTTCTCTTAATAGTTATTTTCTCCTAACAAATTTTAGATCTTTTCCTTGTAAATTTGCAAGTTCCTTTTCAGGAATTTGTGACATTTTGTAATATTTGGCAAACTTCCTCAATTGTGCAATTTCCCCCAAACCTTGCAGCTTTACCCTTATACCTTTTTGCATAAATTTTCAACCCTTGTCTTAACTTGTGATTGCAAATCAGCATTTTTTATCATATTTTGCACCTCCATGCTCATACCTTATGTTAAGTTAAAATGTCTATTGCAAGTCTTTAACAATGTTATTAGATTTCACCAGATTTGTAGAGATGTGCAAAAAATACAGTTAGGAGGGTCTGGGAACCTCCAAATATGTATTGGCCCTTAAATATTAAGGAGCCCTAAACCTGCCTCATTTCTCTTGGTCACTAGGTGGCTAGTTTTCTTGTAGCAAAAGTTCCCACTGCCTGATATTCTGTGGAATAATGACCTTTCAAGCGTCAAGAAATTTTCAGATTTTGGTCTTAGTTGCTAGCCTTTTTTTATTAGATGTTTCTTAGATGGAGAATGGGTGAGCAATATAAGCTGCAGCTTCAGCCATCACGCTTTTGGGATAACTTATGTTGAATTGTGCAATCAGAGGAGCCATTGTTTAATTTGACCCCGTTGGATTCCTCTTCCTTGATACATTGTTCTATTCCTTTAATGGAGCCTTCAAACCTTAGTGGACTAGTAACTTTTCTATCTGTTCCTGTCTTGACCTCTCATCTTGACCTCTCCCCCCTTGAAACAGAACGGCTTAATATCAAAGCCGGTTCTTTTTCAACATCCTGTAGGGAAGGATACCTGTTGTGTCGCTAATTTTGGGGGACCCCTTGGGGGCCCTTGTGGGTGTTTGAGCTCAGTGGCCAAATTGCTTAACATAGGAAGTATTAGTCCCACGGGGGCCTCTGACTATTCTGACCTCCTGTGGTCATGCAGCCGATACTGACAGGTCAACTTAGATGGGGCATGGGTATGGCTTTTTTGAAGATTGGTCATGTATTGTGTCTGCTCAGTATGTGGTCTTGGCACATCTCTGATATGGAAGGCAACAATACTGTATAGCTAGGTCTCCCTGGTGGGGGGGCTGTTTTCACATCCTGCGAACATTCCTCTGTCCTGCATTTGTTTGACCCATCTGGCAAATTTCTCCCTTCCTTTCTTTTGATCTGTGATTGGGACCTTTGTCAACCATCTAGCCCTTGTCTAGGATAGTGCCGAACCCAGGGAGCCGGGCTTACAGGCTAGAGACATTTCATATAGGTGTTAATCAGTGTCAACTGGTTACACAGGAATACTATACAATATCAGATGTGTGAGGACTCACTCTGCTGGTGTGCTCAATTGTTCCTCTTTTGATCCATTGTGTTGCTTTCTTGACTGCTGGAGTGGGACAGCGAAGTGGAAGGAGGAGGGGGGTCACTGATGGCGTGAAGGAGGAGGCAGCTGCTGGGGGAGGGGTCGTCCACAGCCAACACTGTCTCAAATTTAATGGAGAGAAACAAGCTATTAAACAGCGTGTTTTTGTCCTTCTCTGTTATATCGTGTTTATTGATTATTTTGCATTTGTTCTCACCGTTGCAGCATAAGTCTCTCATTCTTACATTTTTTCTTCCTCCAATCGTTTCTCCATATTTTTTGTCTTGCGTCCTGCACAAAACTTCAACATTTCATCAGTTTTCAATTTTCTTCAAAAACAAATTTCCGTTTCCATATTCTGCCCACTCTCATCTCCACAACAAAAACTCCTATTTATTTTATTCATTCATATTTTCGTTTGTTGTATTTAATTATTTTTGTATTTATAATTTAATTCATTTATATATTTACTTATCTATACCAACCTGCAATTTTTCATTTAAATTCTCTCACCTTTATATAGTGTCCACCTAGGATTTCCTAGTTTTGTTGAGGAATAAATCTCCTTATTCTCCAGTTTTATTGTAAACCTCCTTCTGCCTAATTTAAAGTTAAACCTTTCATCTCTCCAAGCCGAACGGGTACGCTTTGCCTCATTATGGGCAAACCTGCATTCTAGCAGGTCCCTGAGGTCTTTTGTTTTTTCACCATGCATGGAATTTTTAAAGCCTTCCTTTCAACCAGAGAGATAAAGTTCCAGATTTATTCTTAAGATTTTAAGTTTTTGTTGGCAGTAATTTTGTGAAATAGTGCACTTCCTATATTTGGCCACATGATGGAGGCACTGTGCCCCAGCTTGAAGGTGATTCAAAATGGCGCCCTCGCATGCGCAGTAAATGGGACACGTGCAAAATGGCCCCTGAGCCTATTATTCACAAACCATGTGCTTTTTTTTTTTTTTTTTTAAGTTTAAGAAAAATGGAGCACTGCCTCCTTAATCCCAGCTTTAATTTCGCGCTTCATTTTAATGCTGTTACCTCAAACAATTCTCCTCTCAGTAACCTGTTTTACCAATTTCACCTCCACTCGGTGGTGGGGGGGCCATTACTTTTCTTTGTTCTTGACCACGCGGTCCGGAGCCCGCGCTCAGTGGTGGGGGTGCATACTTTTCCTTTGTTCTGACCACACGGTCTGGAGCCCGCCATTGGTTAAATCATTGTGGGAAAAAAATTTTACTAAATATTCTCGGCTCCCGGTATTTCCTAACCCACACTCTTATCCCCTAAGGACACAAAATTTTACAGAGATCAGCTTGCACGATGTGGAGAGTTTGCCGCAGATTTGCATGTACTCATTTACTCATTACCTATAGCTTAACTTATATGTAGAGGATACTTTCATCGGAACCTCGTCAGGTAATCGATACAAGAGGTATCTTATCATAAAGATCAGTCTTATACTGATTTTAACAAGCTATTTTATTGTTTTATACTTATGAATGCACTCACTATTGTTGGAATAAGAGATTCTTATGCAATTCTGTAAGTTATTATTTTTATACTTATGAATGGTCACTCACTAAGGATGGAGAAAAGGTTCTTGTACCATTCTGCAAGTTATTTTTATGAGCAGACCCTCACTAAAGGTGGAAAAAAGATTCTTGCAGCTGCTTGCTACGTTACTCACTCATGATGTAGTCTGAGGTTCTTATAACGTATTAAGAGTACCTTAGTTATTTTTTATACTTATGAGCAGACCCTCACTAAAGGTGGGAAAAAGATTCTTGCGGCTGCTTGCTACGTTACTCACTCATGATGTAGTCTGAGGTTCTTATAACGTATTAAGAGTACCTTAGTTATTTTTTATACTTATGAGCAGACCCTCACTAAAGGTGGGAAAAAGATTCTTGCGGCTGCTTGCTACGTTACTCACTCATGATGTAGTCTGAGGTTCTTATAACGTATTAAGAGTACCTTTATATATGCTCACTATTGATCTAAAAAAGATTCTTGCATTGCAAATCTTCCTTATTCGTAAAAAAGCGGCTACTTGATCCTAGGACATTACCACTCTCCCTCGTGCAAGACCACGTGGTTCATGCTTTACATGTGACCGCAGACTTCCATCCCGCAAACAGGTTAAAATTTAGAAATCGGATATACCCCTTAATCAGACGACTGTAAATTTAGAATGGCCAAACTGCAGAAATTTGCGTAAAAAGGCTTTCTGCTTACCTTTTTGTTTCATTCAGGCGTCGCCACAGTCGACTAAAAAGGGTCCTTCCGATGTAGTTTTTGGGTCCTTTCTATGTAGTTTTTTCGGCTCGTCTCGAAACACTTCAATCCGGGTCACCGGCACCAATTGTTAGAAAAATACCCGATTCTTTGATTGAAAGGTCCAAGAACAAACCGGAGATTTCTTCAATTTAAAGGATGGTACATTTATTTAGAAGTCACATGTAAAGCAAGCAGCGCTGGGTGCAGCGTGACCCAGCTCCCTCTGGAGCGTGGTCAGACTGAACCCCGACTTCCGGGTGCAGGTTACAATTATCCCCTCGGGTTGGGCGAGCCAGTACAATGGGATGGGCTTGTACGCGACTATCTGATTGGCTAATCTACCTATGGCGGGAACAGGCCATCCACTGAACACGCCTCTTCATTCTAGAATGTGCTATCAACAGTGTGCGTGGGTGTTGGGTTTGGGTGTGTATCTAATGTTAAAGACCTGACTTAAAAGAGAGAGAGAAAAGACAGAGAGGGCTCTATACCTTTGTCTCATTCCTGTTATCAATATACCATAACATACTTGTTCATAAGCATGCAAACAGAATTTGTATGGAATATGTGTAGAGCATAATGGGAGATCACCTACAGAATTATTATTCTGGCACTAACTATACATTAACCCTTTCAGGACCGTCTGTGTGAATGACCTCCCCTCCGTTCTGTGTTGTGTGTGAGTGAAGAATAAAGCCTGTTGCATCACAGTCATCTCTCCTTATTGTGTGAAGCCCATGAAATGTCACACTGGTGTCAGAAGTGGGATAATTGAGAGATGGAAGTGAAGATCAAGGCGGAGATTCGGCAGCTCGAGTGGCTCATTGCCCAGATAGAGACGGAGATGAACTACGGAGTAGACACGCCAGCCCCCAGAGATGCTCGCCGTGACGAATGGGGAAACGGACCAGAAAGAGAAACCGTATCCCACTTTCTGCCCTGACAAGGGCAGAGTGGATCAGAAAGCGCAAGCGTGCCCTGTCCTCTGCCTTTTTCAAGGCAGGGCAGGGGGCATCAATGGGGGAACTACAAGCCGGTGATCCCACTGCGACCGTGGGCAGCAATCGACAGGGAGGAGGTGACCATCTTGCCGACCCACCAACTGGCGAAACATCCCCGCTTTGGTTACGAAACCCTGCTGGACGATTACCTGGTCCAGGTTGAACTGGCCGCTGCGCTGAATGGCTGGACACCGGAAGAGACAGCTGTACAGGTCATGTTTTCTCTGGAGAGCGGAGCTCTCTGCACGCTGTCTGATCTCTGGCCGGAGGAACATCACAGTTGGCCAGCGCTACAAGGAGCACTGCGGAGGCGGTTTGGGAGAGCGGCCCATGCCAATCACACCTGGGAACAGCTGGCCAGCCGCCGGTGGGAAAACCAGGAGAGCCTGGGAGCCTATGCAGCAGACGTGCGGCTGCTAACTCAGCATGGCTGCCTGGATTTCGAGCCAGAGGTGGTGGAGAAGCTTGCTCTACAGATCTTCATCCGTGGGCTCCACCCAGCCTGGCTCCAAGAACACATTCAGATTCACGCGAGCAGCTGGGAGACAGCTGTGGCAGAAGCGGAGCGGATGGAGCCGATGATGGATTATGCAGCTGACGTGTCATCATAGAGGCAGAGAGCTTTTCAGGCCACAGCTGAGAGTGAGGATAAGGAGGAATGGGAATTACACCAGACCACAGCGGCGCGGTCGGCGAGAGTACAACGATGGCGGCACAAGGAGGGATGCTTCAGCTGCGGAGAACCAGGACACATCGCGCTACTGCCTGGCACCCACCCCACGACAACCAGCCTCCTCACCGGCTTTAACCCTAGTGTGAGGTGGCACAGATGGGGACCTGCCACCTCCCACAGTCATTTTCCCCGATGGACGGCTGGGCCGACTTGGACAATCACCAGGGCTGTATCTACAGTGCAGCCTGGACAACACACCAATCCGGGCCCTGATTGACACCGGTTCCACCATCTCCCTGGTCCGACCCGGGGTGCTGCCTGGTACAGATAGACTTGGACTGCAGGGGTGGGAACCCACCAGGTGCTGCGTCATCACAGCCACTGGTGAGCATGCCAGACTAGGACAGCGACGAGTCCTTGTGGTGGGAGTGGCCGGTCAGAACACAAACCACCCGTTCTGGTTGGCTGACATTCAGGACCCGTGCATCATTGGACTAGATCTGCTCGCAGCATGGGGTGTGAAGATCGACACCACCATTTTCTCTCTTCTGCTGGGGGCTCACACCATCTCACTCCTTGGCAACAGCCAGACGAGGAATCAGGGGGCCTGCACGATCAAAGGGCCGGTGTCGTCAGCGCAGGCCGAGGATCGTGATCCAGCAGTCTCACGGGCTCTCCAGACCACGATGGCCCGGGATAGTGCAAAGGCTCACAGCACTTCTTCAGACCATCGGGCAGCTCTACCCAATGATGATGTCACGGAGGCCCTTGGAGCGCAGCAGCTTTGGAGTGAGCAGGATGAAGATCCTGTCATCTCCATGGACCAGCAGCTCGCCCAGAAGGCTGTGGTTGCGTTGGACCCTGAGACCAAGGCCCTGCATTCCCAGTGGTCCAACCTCTGCTGTCACAAGGGTGTTGTTTATCGGCAGTGCCAGTCTCCAGCTGGACAGCGTCATGTCTGGTAGCTGCTGGTCCCCCAACGGCTCTGCCACAAGGTGCTCCAGTTGATCCATGGGTCAGTGGGGGCGGGCCACTTTGGGGCGAGGAAGACTCTGCAGCGTCTTTGGACCCAGTTCTACTGGCCGGGGTGTCGTTGGGATGTGAAGTGCCATGTCCACCGCTGTGCCACCTGCGCAGCTCAGAGAGGACAGACACAGCAATTCCACGCCCCCCTGCAGCAGTATGAGATGGACGGCAAACCAGGGTTGGATTATTTGTTCCGCTAAAGAGGACACCTGCACACGGTTCCCAAACTGACTCGGGAGACCCCGGTAGCGGCAGGGAGTCGACAGAAGTGAGCATACGACTCCCACTGCCAGGGGAGGGACTTTGCTGGACTTTTTCTGCCCAGAGTGGAAGGAGGGACTGTCACCAAAGCTGGTGAGCCACTGGTCGGGACCGTGTGTGCTGATCGCCAACAATGGTGGCTGCCCTGACGCCTGGATGGATTCGTATTGGACTTTTGAGTTGGACTTTTATTGTTCTAGGGACAGAAACCAGTCCAGGGGAAGACAGTGTAACGTCGGGGCTGTGAGAAAGGAGCAGGGATTCTCCCAGCATGCTTTGCACCGCGGGGGAGTGAAAGACCATTATTACCTCCGCCAGGCCGAAAAGGCCAGGAGGAGGTAATGTTTTTGCCGGGGTTTGTCTGTGTGTTTGTCTGTCTGTCTGTCTGTTGGTTAGCAAGATAACTGAAAAAGTCTTGGACGGATTTCCATGAAACTTTCAGGCGTTGTTGGAAATGGTACAAGGAAGAACTGATTAAATTTTGGGGATGATCCGGATCACCGTCTGGATACAGGAATTTTTTAAAGCATTCTTTAACACTGTGACATACGGCTATTTTCAACATGTGCGCAGGCGCAATGGAGGGCGCTGGTCATCGTGTCTGACCAACATAAACTCCACATTCTTCAACGTTTTAGGCACAAAAGCACGCGGAAAACACTGGTGGGCTGGGCCCGCCACCGTGCCTGTGTTTGCGCGATGCTGCAAAAGCTGAGACGGGCAGCTGTCCACCGCCGGATTATTTGGCAGAAATTCCCCGGTCAGCCATAGGCGCTGCGCAAAAATGAGCTGCTCGGCAGCGTGCTGTGTGCCTGTGTTTGCGCAACGCTGCAAAAGCTCAGACGGCCAGCTGTCCGCCGCTGGATTATTTGGCAGAAATTCCCCGGTCAGCTATAGTAGCTCCGCAAAAAGAAGCTCTCTGCCGGGGAAGTTTCCAAATCATCTTTGGCCGCGGAGCGCAACCCCAATAAAGATAAAGATTACATGTACCACGAAGGTCGAGTGCAAGCAAGATGTTTGTGTCTGTGAACATTCCGTCTTTTGCCGAGTTGATACGTAACAATGTTTACAGTTTGATGAGAAGGTTGCTGCCATGTAACAATCATCTTATATCAGCAATTGTCAACTCGTCACTCACACTTCACTCCAGCATTTGGAAGTGGTGGCGTTCCATTTTATACTGAGTCCAATATTGTATGTTATTGTTGTTACAAGACCGCCGACTGTCTGCTGATCTGTATATACTTTTATTTATTTATTTTCTACTCCTTTTAGTTCTGCATTTAATATGAACCCTGAGTTTGAAATAAACGTTTGAATTTTGAATAAAACCCACGCCAACCCGTCTACCTAATTGGCATCCGTCAGTGAAGCCCTCAGTGCTGCTTTCAGTGATCTAAAACGCTCACATAACCCATTGGCCTGTGGGTTGTACGCAGTTGTGTCATGACTTCTTTTGTTTTTTCTTTTGAATTCTTGGATGGAACATGGGTGGCCAATATAAGCTGCGGATTCAGCCATCACATATTTCGGATAACTTATGTTGAATTGTATAATCAGAGGAGCTATTGTCTAATTTGACCTTGTTGGATTTTATTACCCCCTTTGTTATATTATTCACTTTCTTTTAACCTGTACTCTTAATCTATTCAAAATAAAGATTAATTCATTCATTCATTCAATTGCAACGCCCCCAGCCTGGGAGTTTGCAGATGCAGGACATGGACACAACACCAACACTTCAGTTTATTACCTCTGCCAAGGAGGTAATACTTTTACTACTGAACCACTAATCCTATCATTGTGAATCCAATTGCTACTCAGATGTTTTCATGGTCAAGGAATCTGACAACGTACACACAAACACTGTATGGGGGGAACTGTGGCGCTTGGCGGAGGTCTGCGCTCTCCGAGTGCTTTTCTAGTAATCAATTATTACTCCAAGAAATTTAGTTTCAGATACCCTTTCAATCTCTACACCATTTACACTGAGTTTAGATACTAAGTTGTTGTGATGGTTGTTAAAAACTATAAATTTTGTCTTACTTAAATTGAGCGTTAATTTGTTTGAATCAAACCACAGTTTAAGCTTTCCTATGTGGAGAATGTGCGGAAGGATGAGACTGAGTTTATTCCTCAGGTTCAGCTTTATTCACAATCACATACTCCAACAATTTCAAAGCAGGAAAAGAGGATGAATCGTCTCCCATCTGTCTTTTATACCCCGGACATCAAAACTGCAGTCACATGGTGTTTAATCAAACATACAGTCACATGGTACTTAATCCCAGTCACAATGTAACTCCTCTGATCTTCACACCATTGTCCCTTAGTCTCAGGTGGTCCGGAAATCTCTCCAGGTCATCTCCTTGAAACAAAGGCCAAATCTCACACTCTCCTGTTACCTCTTGGAGGCTCAGTCCCTTTGTTCCCTGAGACGTGCAGCACACAATAAACACACAGCAATATATTTGTGGAGCATATGTAACCAACATATGTGCCCACATGACCCCCCGCCAAATGTCTAAGATGGAACAATCATAACTAGAGATGCATGACATAATAACATTACTACATATCAATCCACCCGTTGCCTAGGCCTAAGTCTTCTGCCGTATTTGCTGTAAACCGGCTTAACTGCCTCTGCAGTGTCCTCCTGCTGTGGGACTGTTGCTGACATAACGCACGGCTCAGGAGACGCACACACACAGGCTTAGAGTAGTTCAAAGAGTTTATTAACAGCAGGAGTGAATGAGTGCGTGTCTGCGGGATGTAAATGTGTTGGTGATGGTGTCTGCTCCAGGCACAGAGGCAGGTGACTGTACAGCCGAGCAACCCTATGGAGAGAGCACAGGGAGAGGGTGACGGGCATACACCAACACAGGAGGGATTTATGGCGAGAGAAGGACTTACTTGGTGGGTCAGGACAGCTGGCACAACAAGGGGGCGAAGCCCGGAAGACAGCCACCTGGAGAGCTCCGTACAGCAGCGAGGATTGGGCGATGGAGTGGAGATGTCCGCCGCTGGGGAATCCACCTGTGCACAGGGGAGAAGACTGAAGAAGAGAGGTAAGCGATCTTCTTACCAAAAAGGTGATGCTGAAGAGAAGTATGCTCACAACGGTGAGGGACGAAGTCTGACGGCTTCAGGCCGAGCCTCCGGGCGAGACGGCCTTTATCCCTCACCGCTGATGATTGTCAGGTGCGTGAGCAGGTGGCGCCGCTGATGAATGGCGCGGCGTGACAGTTGCCTGTGGATTAGAACTGTTAGTCAATCTCTGTGGGTGTTCTGGAGAATGCCTTCGAGGGGGTTTGCCGCGACGGGGGGCCCTCGCCAACTGCACGGCTTCATCCGCCAAAACAAAAGCGGGTTTGAGTCTGTTTATACCAATTACCTCCTTTCTGTCTCCCAAATCTAGCAAAAAATGCTTCTCTCCTGTTTCTAGCACCCTAAACGGTCCATAGTACTGCGGCCGCAAGTTTTTTTTCCACAATATCTTTATTGAACCTTTTTTTTTTTAAACAAACATGACACAAACAATCAAACACTAACACTAAAGTACTACAAAAAAAAATGCACTAAAAACACCAACAACCACCAACAAAATCAAGTCTTCAACAATGCTCCTCTGTTTAGTCTAGACAATCCATTACATAAGTATACATATTATGTTCACCAGTTTGGAATTTACAAGGTCCACACACATCATTCACCTTCTTCTTCAAGAGTTATGTTTAAATTTTTTACATGATCAATAAAAGGTCTCCATATATTCTCAAACACAATTTCCTTTGATTTCAGTATATATGTTATTCTTTCTAATGGAAGGTTTGTTAACATCTGTCTTAACCACTGAGTCACATCTGGTCTATGAGTCTTTTTCTACAGTAGTGCAATACATTTTTTGGCATTAAGCAAACTGAGGTCTATGAATGTTCTTTCATTTTTATTAAAGTTATGCTTTTCTGGGTACAGACCCAACAAAAACAGTTGAGGATTCAAAATGATTTGTTTTGAGATTATTTTTTCAATTGTTACCCTCACCTCTTCCCAAAACATTCTTATTAATCTACATTCCCATAAACAATGAAATAGGGTTCCTTTACTTTCCATGCATTTTGTGCATGTATCTGGTATATTTTTGTTATATCTATTTAAATCCTCCGGTGTAACATACATCCGCATTAACCATTTGAAATGTATCAATTTAAGACGTACATTTATTGATTTGGTTTGGGCTTCTGTACAAGCCAATTCCCATTGTTCCTCTGAAATTTCAATTTGCAGATCTTCTTTCCAGTAGTTTAATCTTTTCTGTGAATTTTCACTTGAGGATAGTGTCAATGAGTTATAAAACTCTGAAATAATACCCTTTCTTTTACTATCTTTCATCAACATTTTTTCCAAGGATGAATAAATAGGTCGAGTGAGAGCTTTATTTTGATTTGATCGAATAAAGTTTCTAAGTTGAAGATATTTAAAAAAATGTGTTCTATTAAGATTAAATTTGACCCTCAGCTCTTCAAAAGACATTATGTTATCTGCACATGGCAAATATAAATCTTGAATCTTTTGAATCCCTTTTAAATTCCATACTTTAAATACAGCGTCCGCTCTCCCTGGTTTAAAATATTGATTACCCCATATTGGGCTAAATTGTGACAATAACTGTGGTTCTTTTAAATAATTTTTAGCTTCACACCATATTTTGATCATATGCTTTACAAATGGATTTTTAACTTGTTTTTGTAATTTTTTTGCCGAATCTGAGTATATGAATATGGGAAGAGGTAAAGGTAAATTGTATGATTCCATTTCAGTCCAGTGAGGGAGATCATTTAATGAAAAATAATATGTCATAGACCTCAGTTGTGCCGACCAATAATACAACATAAAATTTGGACATTTCAGACCTCCACGATCAAATGGTAAATATAATAAAGACAGACGTAATCTAGCCCTCCTGTTGTTCCATATAAATTCCACTAACTTTTTTTTAATTCTTGAGAATAAATCTAAAGGTGGTGGTAAGGGAATGTATTGAAATAAATAAAGTATTTTAGGTAAAATATTACTTTTAAGTATATTGATTCTCCCGATCATCGACATTGGTAGTGACATCCATCTCTGAATTGACTCATTGATATCTGTCATTAAGGCTTCATAGTTGACACTGGCGACTGATTCTAGCTTAGGCACAATTTGGATTCCTAAATATTTAAACTGATTTACAACGTTGAATTGATTTACCTCAGGGGCTGGGTAATTTCTCTGGGTCTCATTTAGCATTAATATTGAAGATTTAGTTTTATTTATTTTATATCCTGATATTTCCCCAAAATTCTTTATTAAATTCAACAAGGTCGGAATTGATTTTTTTAGATTCGACATAAACAAAATTATGTCATCGGCGTACAGGGAGATTTTATGTTCTGTTGGTCCAACTTTAATTCCATATATTTGTGAATGTAAACGTATCGCCATCGCTAAAGGTTCAATTGCCATAGTAAACAGTAAAGGTGAAAGTGGGCAGCCTTGTCGACATCCTCTATTGATTTTTATTGGTTTTGAAATATTGTTATTTGTTAGGATTTCTGCTGTAGCATTATTGTATATTATCTGAACCCATTTTATGAAATTATTTCCAAGTCCAAACCTTTGTAAGACTTCAAAAAGAAAGGGCCATTCGACTCTATCAAAGGCCTTTTCGGCGTCCAGTGATAGGAGAGCTGTATCCGGTGCTTCTTTTTTTTCCACAATATCTTTATTGAACCTTTTTTTTTTTTAACAAACATGATACAAACAATCAAACACTAACACTAAAGTACTACAAAAAAAAAAAATGCACTAAAAACACCAACAACCACCAACAAAATCAAGTCTTCAACAATGCTCCTCTGTTTAGTCTAGACAATCCAATACATAAGTATACATATTATGTTCACCAGTTTGGAATTTACAAGGTCCACACACATCATTCACCTTCTTCTTCAAGAGTTATGTTTAAATTTTTTACATAATCAATAAAAGGTCTCCATATATTCTCAAACACAATTTCCTTTGATTTCAGTATATATGTTATTCTTTCTAATGGAAGGTTTGTTAACATCTGTCTTAACCACTGAGTCACATCTGGTCTATGAGTCTTTTTCCATAATAGTGCTATACATTTTTTGGCATTAAGCAAACTGAGGTCTATGAATGTTCTTTCACTTTTATTAAAATTATGCTTTTCTGACTTCCGGTTATGGCTGCCACGTAGGACGGACGTGTCTCGCTCTGCTCTGCTCCTGGAAAAAAAAAAATCGGCAAATAACTCTCTCATTTGGGACAGAACGTATCCCAGCATTTGGGCGAGGATATGTCGGCGAAGCCTAAGGCTGGAAAACCAGGAAAAGGAAAAAGCGAGCCGCCGAAACAGTCCAAATTAACGGACTTTCAGGTCTGTGACGCAGCAAACAAAACTCCATATATGGCGGAGGAGGCTGGCAACGCTGCGATTTCTGCGGGGAATGGCGCAGATGCGCTGATGGCAGCCATGAGTTCAATGAGAGCGGACTTTTCCTCTAGATTTGATGGGATTATGACAGCGTTGGAAGGAATAAGAAAGGAATTGGGTGACTGTGTAGAACGAACGGCGCAGATGGAGCTCCGTCTCGCTAGTGCTGAAGATGACGTCACCCGTCTTCAATTAAAGGTGCGCACTTTGGAAAAAAAAAATAAATCTCTGGAAGATAATATTTTGGATTTGGAATCTCGGTCGAGACAGAATAATTTGAGGCTGGTGGGTCTTCCAGAGGAATCAGAAGGTCGGGACGTATGTTCCTTTCTGGAAAAGTAGATTCCGGAGGTGCTGGGCAGCGAGGAGTTGCAATCAGCAGTGGTTCTGGAAAAAGCACATCGTATTGGCCCACGGAGAGATAAGGGACCGCCGAGGACCTTAATTATGAAGTTTCTTAGCAACAGAGACAGGATGAAGATCTTCAACGCTGCACGTGCTAAAGGAGAGATTAAACACCAGGACCAGCAGGTGCGGTTCTACCCAGATTTGGCCACAGGAATCCAGCAATTGAGGAAGCAGTTTGATCCCGTACGTAAGGAGCTGCGCAACCTTGGGATTCGTCATGGTGTAATCTACCCTGCGAGACTGCTGACCACGTATGAGGGCAGAACCCACATCTTCAAGACCCCAGAGGAGGCGCAGGAGTTCATCAAGAAGATCAAAGAAGAAGAAGAGACTGGTGGGAGCTAAGCATGAACAAAATATAAGGTAGAATAATTAAGCATTTGCACAGGCATCTGACTGACTTGAAGTAAATAGTAAGTTTACAAAATATAGATTGTATTATATATTAAAAAAACAAAACAAAAACAAAACAAACAAAAAAAAAACTATGATGTACAAAGTTGTTAAAAATTTTGGAGTTAAGTTGGAAAACTACAGAGGAGAGTTAATGTTACGTCATTAAAAGCAGTAGAGTTAGGGTGATTGGGAGGATGAAGAAGGAGTGGCTTAGGCTGTTCCCCGTGGGTGTGGAACAGTCGATGGCTATATCGGGAGACAGAATTTTTCTTTTGATTTTGGGGGGTTTGCCACAAGTGTGGGAAGGGGAAATTTGTTTGTGTGTAGTTTGTAGGATGAATGTTCAACCACTCATGTTTTTGCTTCTCTGTATGAGCATGTTTACACTGCAAGGTAATCCCAAACTCTCTATTGATCATGGACCAAAGTGTTAATCTTAATTTAACTTCATGGAATTGCAGAGGTCTACAAAATTTAAAAAAACTTAAACAAGTTATGAATAAAATAAAGGACATGGGTTCAAGAATTGTGTTTTTACAAGAAACTCATCTGATAGAGGAGGATGTTAAAAGAATTAGGAGTAGATGGCAGGGAAGTGTATTCACCTCTTCATTTTCATCCCGAGCCAGGGGAGTTATGACTCTCATACATAAATCAGTTCCTTTTCAAGTGAAAAATGTAATTGGAGACAAATTTGGAAGATATGTAATCATTCAAGGTTCTTTGCTATTAGAAAATATAAATCTTGTGAACTTATATGGTCCCAATATAGATGATCAGAAGTTCTTTGCTAATTTATTTCTCATCTTATCATCACTTACAGGGCAACATATAATAGCAGGGGATTTTAATTGTACATTGAATCCAGGTGTGGATAGATCAACAGGACTGGATTGTACGCACATTGGATGTAGGATGACTATTAATCATTTTATGAAAGAATTGAGATTGTTAGATATATGGAGAGAAATGAAACCACAAGTTAAAGCCTATTCTTGTTATTCCAGTACCTACAAGACATTCTCACGTATTGATTATTTTTTGATTTCCACAGAATTAAGGTCCAAGATTCAAAACTGCTTTTATGATAACATCGTGATCTCTGATCATGCACCCTGTTGTCTAATATATGTAGATAAAAAATTGACAAAGGAATCAGGCAGATGGCAATTTCAGCATAAATGGCTTCAGGATGAGGAATTTGTCAAGTATATAGAAAAACAGATAGACGAGTTCTTTCACATCAATACTACACAAACATCAGCATGTGTAAAGTGGGAGGCTTTCAAAGCTTTTATTAGCGGACATATTATTAGTTATACAGGATCAAAATCTAAGAAGACTCGAGAGGAGAGAGCTAAATTGGAACATAAAATAAAAAATCTTCAGGAAAAAGTGTATGCAGGAAGTGACCCAAGGTTGGAGAATGAATTACTGATTTTGAGAGCTGAATACGACAAAAAATCAGCGAATAGAGCTGCCTCAAGTCTTCTAAGATTGAAACAATCTTTTTATGAACAAGGTGAAAAATCAGGAAAATTATTAGCATGGCAGATTAAACAATTGGAAATTAAAACACCAATTACCAGTATTATAAGTAAGGGACAGGTAGTTATAGATCCTTTAGAAATTAATAGAGCCTTTAGAGATTACTATGAAAAATTATATGATACCAAAAATGAACCTGATTTAACAAAACTAAATGGGTTTTTGAACGAACTATCTATACCGTGTATTCCAAATGAAAACAGGGAGATATTGGAGTCTAAAATTAGTCAAGAAGAAGTTGGGCTAGCCATTGATAATATGAAATCAGGAAAAAGTGCAGGACCAGATGGTCTTCCAGTTGATCTTTATAAAAAATTTAAGAATAAATTAATAAAACCTTTTTTGGAAATGGTCTTAGAAGCATTTCAAAATAATAATTTACCATCATACATAAATAATGCCTTAATTATACTGCTGCCAAAACCAGGTAAGCCCTCTAATAAATGTGAAAATATGAGACCAATAAGCCTATTAAACGCCGACCTTAAGATAATCTGTAAAATTTTAGCAAGACGAATACAAGAAATTTTACCAAATGTTATTAATCGAGATCAGAATGGCTTTATAAAGGGTAGACAAGGCTTCCATAATGTAAGAAGACTATTTAATATTATTTATTTTAATAAAGAAGCACCGGATACAGCTCTCCTATCATTGGACGCCGAAAAGGCCTTTGATAGAGTTGAATGGCCCTTTCTTTTTGAAGTCCTACAAAGGTTTGGACTTGGAAATAATTTCATAAAATGGGTTCAAATAATATACAATAATGCTACAGCAGAAATCCTAACAAATAACAATATTTCAAAACCAATAAAAATCAATAGAGGATGTCGACAAGGCTGTCCACTTTCACCTTTACTGTTTACTATGGCAATTGAACCTTTAGCGATAGCGATACGTTTACATTCACAAATATATGGAATTAAAGTTGGACCAACAGAACATAAAATCTCCCTATACGCCGATGATATAATTTTGTTTATGTCGAATCTAAAAAAATCAATTCCAACCTTGTTGAATTTAATAAAGAATTTTGGGGAAATATCAGGATATAAAATAAATAAAACTAAATCTTCAATATTAATGCTAAATGAGATCCAGAGAAATTACCCAGCCCCTGAGGTAAATCAATTCAATGTTGTAAATCAGTTTAAATATTTAGGAATCCAAATTATGCCTAAGCTAGAATCAGTCGCCAGTGTCAACTATGAAGCCTTAATGTCAGATATCAGTGAGTTAACTCAGAGATGGATGTCACTACCAATGTCGATGATCGGGAGAATCAATATACTTAAAAGTAATATTTTACCTAAAATACTTTATTTATTTCAATACATTCCCTTATCACCACCTTTAGATCTATTCTCAAGAATAAAAAAAAAGTTAGTGGAATTTATATGGAACAACAGGAGGGCTAGATTACGTTTGTCTTTATTATATTTACCATTTGATCGTGGAGGTCTGAAATGTCCAAATTTTATGTTGTATTATTGGTCGGCACAACTGAGGTCTATGACATATTATTTTTCATCAAATGATCTCCCTCACTGGACTGAAATGGAATCATACAATTTACCTTTACCTCTTCCCATATTCATATACTCAGATTCGGCAAAAAAATTACAAAAACAAGTTAAAAATCCATTTGTAAAGCATATGATCAAAATATGGTGTGAAGCTAAAAACTATTTAAAAGAACCACAGTTATTGTCACAATTTAGTCCAATATGGGGTAATCAATATTTTAAACCAGGGAGAGCGGACGCTGTATTTAAAGTATGGAATTTAAAAGGGATACAAAAGATTCAGGATTTATATTTGCCATGTGCAGACAACATAATGTCTTTTGAAGAGCTGAGGATCAAATTTAATCTCAATAGAACACATTTTTTTAAATATCTTCAACTTAGAAACTTTATTCGATCAAATCAAAATAAAGCTCTCACTCGACCTATTTATTCATCCTTGGAAAAAATGATGATGAAAGATAGTAAAAGAAAGGGTATTATTTCAGAGTTTTATAACTCATTGACACTATCTTCAAGTGAAAATTCACTGAAAAGATTAAACTACTGGAAAGAAGATCTGCAAATTGAAATTTCAGAGGAACAATGGGAATTGGCTTGTACAGAAGCTCAAACCAAATCAATAAATGCACGTCTTAAATTGATACATTTCAAATGGTTAATGCGGATGTATGTTACACCGGAGGAGTTAAATAGATATAACAAAAATATACCAGATACATGCACAAAATGCATGGAAAGTAAAGGAACCCTATTTCATTGTTTATGGGAATGTAGATTAATAAGAATGTTTTGGGAAGAGGTGAGGGTAACAATTGAAAAAATAATCTCAAAACAAATCATATTGAATCCTAAACTGTTTTTGTTGGGTCTGTACCCAGAAAAGCATAATTTTAATAAAAGTGAAAGAACATTCATAGACCTCAGTTTGCTTAATGCCAAAAAATGTATTGCACTATTATGGAAAAAGACTCATAGACCAGATGTGACTCAGTGGTTAAGACAGATGTTAACAAACCTTCCATTAGAAAGAATAACATATATACTAAAATCAAAGGAAATTGTGTTTGAGAATATATGGAGACCTTTTATTGATTATGTAAAAAATTTAAACATAACTCTTGAAGAAGAAGGTGAATGATGTGTGTGGACCTTGTAAATTCCAAACTGGTGAACATAATATGTATACTTATGTATTGGATTGTCTAGACTAAACAGAGGAGCATTGTTGAAGATTTGATTTTGTTGGTGGTTGTTGGTGTTTTTAGTGCATTTTTTTTTTTTTTGTAGTACTTTAGTGTTAGTGTTTGATTGTTTGTATCATGTTTGTTAAAAAAAAAAAAAAAGGTTCAATAAAGATATTGTGGAAAAAAAAAAAACACACACTGGGGAAAATATTAAAAAAAGAGCGGAAAAAAAAAATTATGCTTTTCTGGGTACAGACCCAACAAAAACAGTTTAGGATTCAATATGATTTGTTTTGAGATTATTTTTTCAATTGTTACCCTCACCTCTTCCCAAAACATTCTTATTAATCTACATTCCCATAAACAATGAAATAGGGTTCCTTTACTTTCCATGCATTTTGTGCATGTATCTGGTATATTTTTGTTGTATCTATTTAACTCCTCCGGTGTAACATACATCCGCATTAACCATTTGAAATGTATCAATTTAAGGCGTGCATTTATTGATTTGGTTTGAGCTTCTGTACAAGCCAATTCCCATTGTTCCTCTGAAATTTCAATTTGCAGATCTTCTTTCCAGTAGTTTAATCTTTTCAGTGAATTTTCACTTGAAGATAGTGTCAATGAGTTATAAAACTCTGAAATAATACCCTTTCTTTTACTATCTTTCATCAACATTTTTTCCAAGGATGAATAAATAGGTCGAGTGAGAGCTTTATTTTGATTTGATCGAATAAAGTTTCTAAGTTGAAGATATTTAAAAAAATGTGTTCTATTGAGATTAAATTTGATCCTCAGCTCTTCAAAAGACATTATGTTGTCTGCACATGGCAAATATAAATCCTGAATCTTTTGTATCCCTTTTAAATTCCATACTTTAAATACAGCGTCCGCTCTCCCTGGTTTAAAATATTGATTACCCCATATTGGACTAAATTGTGACAATAACTGTGGTTCTTTTAAATAGTTTTTAGCTTCACACCATATTTTGATCATATGCTTTACAAATGGATTTTTAACTTGTTTTTGTAATTTTTTTGCCGAATCTGAGTATATGAATATGGGAAGAGGTAAAGGTAAATTGTATGATTCCATTTCAGTCCAATGAGGGAGATCATTTGATGAAAAATAATATGTCATAGACCTCAGTTGTGCCGACCAATAATACAACATAAAATTTGGACATTTCAGACCTCCACGATCAAATGGTAAATATAATAAAGACAAACGTAATCTAGCCCTCCTGTTGTTCCATATAAATTCCACTAACTTTTTTTTTATTCTTGAGAATAGATCTAAAGGTGGTGATAAGGGAATGTATTGAAATAAATAAAGTATTTTAGGTAAAATATTACTTTTAAGTATATTGATTCTCCCCATCATCGACATTGGTAGTGACATCCATCTCTGAGTTAACTCATTGATATCTGACATTAAGGCTTCATAGTTGACACTGGCGACTGATTCTAGCTTAGGCATAATTTGGATTCCTAAATATTTAAACTGATTTACAACATTGAATTGATTTACCTCAGGGGCTGGGTAATTTCTCTGGGTCTCATTTAGCATTAATATTGAAGATTTAGTTTTATTTATTTTATATCCTGATATTTCCCCAAAATTCTTTATTAAATTCAACAAGGTTGGAATTGATTTTTTTAGATTCGACATAAACAAAATTATATCATCGGCGTACAGGGAGATTTTATGTTCTGTTGGTCCAACTTTAATTCCATATATTTGTGAATGTAAACGTATCGCTATCGCTAAAGGTTCAATTGCCATAGTAAACAGTAAAGGTGAAAGTGGACAGCCTTGTCGACATCCTCTATTGATTTTTATTGGTTTTGAAATATTGTTATTTGTTAGGATTTCTGCTGTAGCATTATTGTATATTATTTGAACCCATTTTATGAAATTATTTCCAAGTCCAAACCTTTGTAGGACTTCAAAAAGAAAGGGCCATTCAACTCTATCAAAGGCCTTTTCGGCGTCCAATGATAGGAGAGCTGTATCCGGTGCTTCTTTATTAAAATAAATAATATTAAATAGTCTTCTTACATTATGGAAGCCTTGTCTACCCTTTATAAAGCCATTCTGATCTCGATTAATAATATTTGGTAAAATTTCTTGTATTCGTCTTGCTAAAATTTTACAGATTATCTTAAGGTCGGCGTTTAATAGGCTTATTGGTCTCATATTTTCACATTTATTAGAGGGCTTACCTGGTTTTGGCAGCAGTATAATTAAGGCATTTTTTATGTATGATGGTAAATTATTATTTTGAAATGCTTCTAAAACCATTTCCAAAAAAGGTTTTATTAATTTTATTCTTAAATTTTTTATAAAGGTCAACTGGAAGACCATCTGGTCCTGCACTTTTTCCTGATTTCATATTATCAATGGCTAGCCCAACTTCTTCTTGACTAATTTTAGACTCCAATATCTCCCTGTTTTCATTTGGAATACACGGTATAGATAGTTTGTTCAAAAACCCATTTAGTTTTGTTAAATCAGGTTCATTTTTGGTATCATATAATTTTTCATAGTAATCTCTAAAGGCTCTATTAATTTCTAAAGGATCTATAACTACCTGTCCGTTACTTATAATACTGGTTATTGGTGTTTTAATTTCCAATTGTTTAATCTGCCATGCTAATAATTTTCCTGATTTTTCACCTTGTTCATAAAAAGATTGTTTCAATCTTAGAAGACTCGAGGCAGCTCTATTCGCTGATTTTTTGTCGTATTCAGCTCTCAAAATCAGTAATTCATTCTCCAACCTTGGATCTCTTCCTGCATACACTTTTTCCTGAAGACTTTTTATTTTATGTTCCAATTTAGCTCTCTCCTCTCGAGTCTTCTTAGATTTTGATCCTGTATAACTAATAATATGTCCCCTAATAAAAGCTTTGAAAGCCTCCCACTTTACACATGCTGATGTTTGTGTAGTATTGATGTCAAAGAACTCGTCTATCTGTTTTTCTATATACTTGACAAATTCCTCATCCTGAAGCCATTTATGCTGAAATTGCCATCTGCCTGATTCCTTTGTCAATTTTTTATCTACATATATTAGACAACAGGGTGCATGATCAGAGATCACGATGTTATCATAAAAGCAGTTTTGAATCTTGGACCTTAATTCTGTGGAAATCAAAAAATAATCAATACGTGAGAATGTCTTGTAGGTACTGGAATAACAAGAATAGGCTTTAACTTGTGGTTTCATTTCTCTCCATATGTCTAACAATCTCAATTCTTTCATAAAATGATTAATAGTCATCCTACATCCAATGTGCGTACAATCCAGTCCTGTTGATCTATCCACACCTGGATTCAATGTACAATTAAAATCCCCTGCTATTATATGTTGCCCTGTAAGTGATGATAAGATGAGAAATAAATTAGCAAAGAACTTCTGATCATCTATATTGGGACCATATAAGTTCACAAGATTTATATTTTCTAATAGCAAAGAACCTTGAATGATTACGTATCTTCCAAATTTGTCTCCAATTACATTTTTCACTTGAAAAGGAACTGATTTATGTATGAGAGTCATAACTCCCCTGGCTCGGGATGAAAATGAAGAGGTGAATACACTTCCCTGCCATCTACTCCTAATTCTTTTAACATCCTCCTCTATCAGATGAGTTTCTTGTAAAAACACAATTCTTGAACCCATGTCCTTTATTTTATTCATAACTTGTTTAAGTTTTTTTTAAATTTTGTAGACCTCTGCAATTCCATGAAGTTAAATTAAGATTAACACTTTGGTCCATGATCAATAGAGAGTTTGGGATTACCTTGCAGTGTAAACATGCTCATACAGAGAAGCAAAAACATGAGTGGTTGAACATTCATCCTACAAACTACACACAAACAAATTTCCCCTTCCCACACTTGTGGCAAACCCCCCAAAATCAAAAGAAAAATTCTGTCTCCCGATATAGCCATCGACCGTTCCACACCCACGGGGAACAGCCTAAGCCACTCCTTCTTCATCCTCCCAATCACCCTAACTCTACTGCTTTTAATGACGTAACATTAACTCTCCTCTGTAGTTTTCCAACTTAACTCCAAAATTTTTAACAACTTTGTACATCATAGTTTTTTTTTTTTTGTTTGTTTTGTTTTTGTTTTGTTTTTTTTAATATATAATACAATCTATATTTTGTAAACTTACTATTTACTTCAAGTCAGTCAGATGCCTGTGCAAATGCTTAATTATTCTACCTTATATTTTGTTCATGCTTAGCTCCCACCAGTCTCTTCTTCTTCTTTGATCTTCTTGATGAACTCCTGCGCCTCCTCTGGGGTCTTGAAGATGTGGGTTCTGCCCTCATACGTGGTCAGCAGTCTCGCAGGATAGATTACACCATGACGAATCCCAAGGTTGCGCAGCTCCTTACGTACGGGATCAAACTGCTTCCTCAATTGCTGGATTCCTGTGGCCAAATCTGGGTAGAACCGCACCTGCTGGTCCTGGTGTTTAATCTCTCCTTTAGCACGTGCAGCGTTGAAGATCTTCATCCTGTCTCTGTTGCTAAGAAACTTCATAATTAAGGTCCTCGGCGGTCCCTTATCTCTCCGTGGGCCAATACGATGTGCTTTTTCCAGAACCACTGCTGATTGCAACTCCTCGCTGCCCAGCACCTCCGGAATCCACTTTTCCAGAAAGGAACATACGTCCCGACCTTCTGATTCCTCTGAAAGACCCACCAGCCTCAAATTATTCTGTCTTGACCGAGATTCCAAATCCAAAATATTATCTTCCAGAGATTTATTTTTTTTTTCCAAAGTGCGCACCTTTAATTGAAGACGGGTGACGTCATCTTCAGCACTAGCGAGACGGAGCTCCATCTGCGCCGTTCGTTCTACACAGTCACCCAATTCCTTTCTTATTCCTTCCAACGCTGTCATAATCCCATCAAATCTAGAGGAAAAGTCCGCTCTCATTGAATTCATGGCAGCCATCAGCGCATCTGCGCCTCCCCGCGCAGACATCGCACCGTTGCCAGCCTCCTCCGCCATATATGGAGTTTTGTTTGCTGCGTCACAGACCTGAAAGTCCGTTAATTTGGACTGTTTCGGCGGCTCGCTTTTTCCTTTTCCTGGTTTTCCAGCCTTAGGCTTCGCCGACATATCCTCGCCCAAATGCTGAGATACGTTCTGTCCCAAATGAGAGAGTTATTTGCCGATTTTTTTTCTCCAGGAGCAGAGCAGAGCGAGACACGTCCGTCCTACGTGGCAGCCATAACCGGAAGTCGTATCCGGTGCTTCTTTATTAAAATAAATAATATTAAATAGTCTTCTTACATTATGGAAGCCTTGTCTTCCCTTTATAAAGCCATTCTGATCTCGATTAATAATATTTGGTAAAATTTCTTGTATTCGTCTTGCTAAAATTTTACAGATTATCTTAAGGTCGGCATTTAATAGGCTTATTGGTCTCATATTTTCACATTTATTAGAGGGCTTACCTGGTTTTGGCAACAGTATAATTAAGGCATTATTCATGTATGATGGTAAATTATTATTTTGAAATGCTTCTAAAACCATTTCCAAAAAAGGTTTTATTAATTTATTCTTAAATTTTTTATAAAGGTCAACTGGAAGACCATCTGGTCCTGCACTTTTTCCTGATTTCATATTATCAATGGCTAGCCCAACTTCTTCTTGACTAATTTTAGACTCCAATATCTCCCTGTTTTCATTTGGAATACACGGTATAGATAGTTCGTTCAAAAACCCATTTAGTTTTGTTAAATCAGATTCATTTTTGGTATCATATAATTTTTCATAGTAATCTCTAAAGGCTCTGTTAATTTCTAAAGGATCTATAACTACCTGTCCGTTACTTATAATACTGGTAATTGGTGTTTTAATTTCTAATTGTTTAATCTGCCATGCCAATAATTTTCCTGATTTTTCACCTTGTTCATAAAAAGATTGTTTCAATCTTAGAAGACTCGAGGCAGCTCTATTCGCTGATTTTTTGTCGTATTCAGCTCTCAAAATCAGTAATTCATTCTCCAACCTTGGATCACTTCCTGCATACACTTTTTCCTGAAGATTTTTTATTTTATGTTCCAATTGGGCTCTCTCCTCTCGAGTCTTCTTAGATTTTGAACCTGTATAACTAATAATATGTCTCCTAATAAAAGCTTTGAAAGCCTCCCACTTTACACATGCTGATGTTTGTGTAGTATTGATATCAAAGAACTCATCTATCTGTTTTTCTATGTACCTGACAAATTCCTCATCCTGAAGCCATTTATGGTGAAATTGCCATCTACCTGATTCCTTTGTCAATTTCTTATCTACATATACTATACAGCAGGGTGCATGATCAGAGATCACGATGTTATCATAAAAGCAGTTTTGAATCTTGGACCTTAATTCTGTGGAAATCAAAAAATAATCAATACGTGAGAATGTCTTGTAGGTACTGGAATAACAAGAATAGGCTTTGACTTGTGGTTTCATTTCTCTCCATATATCTAGCAATCTCAATTCTTTCATAAAATGATTAATGGTCATCCTACATCCATTGTGCGTACAGTCCAGTCCTGTTGATCTATCTATACCGGGATTCAATGTACAATTAAAATCCCCTGCTATTATATGTTGCCCTGTAAGTGATGATAAGATAAGAAATAAATTAGCAAAGAACTTCTGATCATCTATATTGGGACCATATAGGTTCACCAAATTTATATTTTCTAATAGCAAAGATCCTTGAATGATTACATATCTTCCAAATTTGTCTCCAATTACATTTTTCACTTGAAAAGGGACTGATTTATGTATGAGAGTCATAACTCCCCTGGCTCGGGATGAAAATGATGAGGTGAAAACACTTCCTTGCCATCTACTCCTAATTCTTTTTACATCCTCCTCTATTAGATGAGTTTCTTGTAAAAACACAATTTTTGAACCCATGTCTTTTATTTTATTCATAACTTAAGTTTTTTTTAAATTTTGTAGACCTCTGCAATTCCATGAAGTTAAATTAAGATTAACGCTTTGGTTTATGATCAATAGGGAGTTTGAGATTACCTTGCAGTGTAAACATGCTCATACAGAGAAGCAAAAAAATGAGTGGTTGAACATTCATCCTACAAACTACACACAAACAAATTCCCCCTTCCCACACTTGTGGCAAACCCCCCAAAATCAAAAGAAAAATTCCGTCTCCCGATATAGCCATCGACTGCTCCACATCCACGAGGATCAGCCTAAGCCACTCTTTCTTCATCCTCCCAATCACCCTAACTCTACTGCTTTTAATGACGTAACATTAACTCTCCTCTGTAGTTTTCCAACTTAACTCCAAAATTTTTAGCAACTTTGTACATCATAGTTTTTTTTTGTTTGTTTGTTTTTTTAATTATATAATGCAATCTATATTTTGTAAACTTGCTATTTGCTTCAAGTCAGTCAGATGCCTGTGCAAATGCTTAATTATTCTACCTTATATTTTGTTCATGCTTAGCTCCCACCAGTCTCTTCTTCTTGGATCTTCTTGATAAACTCCTGCGCCTCCTCTGGGGTCTTGAAGATGTGGGTTCTGCCCCCATACGTGGTCAGCAGTCTCGCAGGATAGATTACACCATGACGAATCCCAAGGTTGCGCAGCTCCTTACGTACGGGATCATACTGCTTCCTCAATTGTTGGATTCCTGTGGCCCAATCTGGGTAGAACCGCACCTGCTGATCCTGGTGTTTAATCTCTCCTTTAGCTCGTGCTGCGTTGAAGATCTTCATCCTATCTCTGTTGCTGACAAACTTCATAATTAAGGTCCTCGGTGGTCCCTTATCTCTCCGTGGGCCAATACGATGCGCGCCCTCCTAAACCACCGCCGGCCGCAGCTCCGCACTGCCCAGCGCCTCCGGAATCCACTTTTCCAGAAAGGAACATGGGTCCCGACCTTCGGATTCTTCCGGTAGACCCACCAGCCTCAAGTTGTTCTGTCTCGACCGGGATTCCAAATCCAGAATATTTTCTTCCAGACATTTTTTTTTTTTTTCCAAAGTGCGCACCTTTAATTGGAGACAATTGACTTCATCTTCAGCACTGGAAATACGAAGCTCCATCTGCGCCATTCGTTCCACACAGTCACCCAATTCCTTTCTCATTCCTTCCAACGCTGCCATAATCCCATCAAATCTAGAGGAAAAGTCCGCTCTCATTGAACTCATAGCCGCCAGCAACGCACCTGTGTCGCTTCCCGCAGCTCCCGCGCCGTTGTTAGCTTCCTTCGCCATATTTGGTGCTTTCTCTGCTGCGTCACAGACCTGAAAGTCCGTTAATTTGGACTGTTTCTGCGGCTCGCTTTTTCCTCTACTTGGTTTTCCAGCCTTAGGCTTCACCGACATATCCTCGCTCAAACGCTGGGATACGTTCTGTCCCAAATGAGAGAGTTATTTGCCGATTTTTTTTCTCCAGAAGCAGAGCAGAGTGAGACGTGTCCTTCTTACGTGGCAGCCATAACCGGAAGTCACGGCCGCAAGTTTGGGCGATGGGCATCATGTCTGACAAAAACAAACTCCGCATTTTTTAAAGCTTTTGGCACAAAAACGCGTGGGAAGCTGTGATGAACCGGGCCAGGAAGCGTGTTTGATCCCGTGTCGCTCTGCAACCGCTGAGCGGGGGGGCAATTTGGCGCAGGATTATCCGGGAGAAATTCCCCGGGCAGCCGGAGAGGCTGTGCAAACACTAATTCAGCTGGGGAGGCTTGTAAATCCTCCTTAGGTGCAGAACGCAACCCCAATAAGACCCATGGTAGCCTGTCTACCCAATTTGTATCCGTAAGCGACGCTCTGAGGGCTGCTTTCAATGACCTATGGAAACGTTCGCATAATAGATAGATTAGTTTATTTGACAGGGACAGTGCAATGAACATAGACAATTAATCAATGACAATCAATCTGATGTGTTGCACATAGAGTGTATAGCTATTAGCTAATTTGCAACTCTTGTCCCTGGATGGGCTTTAGAAAAGAGAATCAAGTAAAAAAAAAACAAAAAAAAAACAAAAAACAAAAACACAATAACCACATACATCAATGCAAAAAGATTATAAATACACAATTATAAATATTATAAATATTATAAATACACAAATATAACAACCTGATTCACATTTGCCTATTTCAGGCCTCCCTCCCTTCGTCACTCATTATAAACAAACACATTCATTCCTTCCCTTCATTCACTCTCACTTTGCAGACAATCAATTCATACATGAGTACATTCTTGTTTATTTTTCAGCCAGTTTTTAACCTTTTTAGTGAATGTTTTAAAGTCCGTTATTATTTTAATTACATTTGGCATTGTGTTCCAGATGTGACGGCCCTTTATAGAGAAAGCTGTTTGTCCAAATGTGGTTCTGCGGTGGAATATTTTACAGTTATTGTTAACAGAGCTAATAAACCGTTAGCCTGGGGGTTGTACGCGGTAGTGCGGTGGATCGTTACCCCCAGGCTGCGGGCCATCGATGACCAGAGCTCGGACACAAATTGAGGACCTCTGTCGGACGTTATGTCCGACGGAACTCCAAAACGCGCTACCCACGCCGTTAAAAACGCGCGTGCCACCTCCTCGGCTGTGGTTGATGCCAGTGGGACCACTTCCAGCCAACGCGTGGTGCGGTCCACCATTGTCAAAAGGTGTGTGCACCCCTGTGATGATGGAAGGGGGCCTACCAGGTCGACATGCACATGATCAAAGCGCTTAGCCGGGATGTGAAAAGGCTCCAAAGGAGCTCTAGTGTGTTTGTGTATTTTGGCTCGCTGACAAGCTACGCAGGCTGTCGCCCATTCCTTGACCTGTTTGCGCAACCCCGGCCATACAAATTTCTCTCCTACCATTTTGACCGATGCACGCACCTCCGGGTGCGCCAGAGAATGGATCGAGTCAAAAACGCGGTGGCGTCACGCAGCTGGTACCACCGGACGCGGCCGTCCAGTGGAGATATCGCAGATTAGGGGGGGCATACCATCTTGCAGCACCCTGTCCTCCAGCCTTAACCCTGTTGGTCCAGACTGGAGCGCGCGCACGTCCGCATCGCTAACCTGCTCCGCAGCCATGGCTGCATAATCTAACCCTACGTGGACCGGGGCTGTGCGCGCTTCCGCGTCGCTACCCTGGCCCGCGGCCATGGCTGCAGAGTCTGTCCCCACGGGGCCTGGAGCCGCCACAGCACGTGAGAGGCAGTCTGCCACTACATTATATTTACCTGCCACATGCTGGATATCGGTGGTAAACTCCGATATCGCGGCCAGCTGTCTCTGCTGCCGGCCCGACCAAGGTTCCGAAATCTTGGCCATCGCGAAAGTCAGCGGTTTGTGGTCCACGAACGCGGTGAAACGGCGCCCTTCCAGCCAGAACTGGAAGTGGCGGATGGCCAAGTGTAGAGCCAACAACTCCCTGTCGAACGCGCTGTATTTTCGCTCGCTATCGCACAAGGTTTTGCTGAAAAACGCGAGCGGTTGCCAGGCCCCAGCCACATACTGTTCCACGACCGCCCCTATGGCTAAATCTGACGCGTCAGTGGTGAGCACCATGTGGGCCATTGGAACTGGGTGTGCCAACAAAGCAGCGTTTGTCAGGGCTGATTTGACTTGAGAGAATGCGCGCTCCAGCTCAGGAGACCATTCGATTTTATTCGTGGGTTTTTGTTTTTTAAGTGCAGCGTACAATGGTTGCATGAGCTGCGCTGCGCTGGGGAGGAAACGGTTATAAAAATTAACCATTCCCAAAAACTCCTGTAACGCTTTGACCGTTTGAGATTGGGGGAAATTTGTTATTGCGCGCACTTTATCGGGCAGAGGGGCCGCTCCTTCTGGCGAAACGCGATGCCCCAAAAAATCAATCTGCGCCACTCCAAACTGACACTTCGCTGGGTTAATTATTAACCCGTGCTCTGCCAACCTTCGGAAAACTGCTGTGAGTTGGCTTTCGTGTTCGTCTTCGGATGTGCTGGCTACCAAAATGTCATCCAAATAGACGAACACGAAAGGGAGGTCACGTAGGACCATGTCCATCATGCGTTGGAACGTCTGCGCCGCTCCCTTGAGTCCAAAAGGCATGCGCAAAAACTCAAAAAGCCCGAAAGGAGTTATTACCGCTGTTTTGGGTATGTCCTGAGCGCGCATTGGAACCTGATGGTAACCGCGTACTAAATCTATTTTAGAAAAAATGCGCGCCCCCGCCAAATGAACCGAAAAATCTTGGATATGCAGAATTGGGTAGCGGTCGTGTGCTGTGGCATTATTCAACCTGCGGAAATCACCGCAAGGTCGCCACGAGCCATCAGCCTTTGGGACCATGTGCAGTGGTGAAGCCCAGGGGCTTTTCGAACGCCTGATGATGCCCAGTTTTTCCAGGTTGGCAAACTCCTCGCGCGCTATGGTCAGTTTAGCTGAGTCCAGGCGCCGAGCTTTTGCGAAAACGGGCGGGCCGGTGGTAGTGATATAATTGCCCACCCCATGTTTAGCCACTGTCGCCGAAAACGTTGGGACTGTGAGTGCTGGGAACTGAGTGAGGAGTGCGTGGAACTTACCACCCGCAGCTGCGATGTTGGCTTGTGCAGTTGGCGGCGCCACTTGAGCTGTGCAGGGAATAGAGTGAAAGGAGAGTGCATTAACCAGACGTCTGTTAGCAAGATCAACCAATAAACCATGTGAGCACAAAAAATCAGCCCCTAACATGTTGAAATTGACTGCCACTACAACAAAAGTCCAGCGAAAAGGCCAGGAGGAGGTAATGTTTTTGCCGGGGTTTGTCTGTGTGTTTGTCTGTTTGTCTGTCTGTCTGTCTGTCTGTTTGTCTGTTGGTTAGCAAGATAACTGAAAAAGTCTTGGACGGATTTCCATGAAACTTTCAGGCGTTGTTGGAAATGGTACAAGGAAGAACTGATTAAATTTTGGGGATGATCCGGATCACTGTCTGGATACAGGAATTTTTTAAAGCATTCTTTAACACTGTGACATACAGCTATTTTCAACATGTGCGCAGGCGCAATGGAGGGCGCTGGTCATTGGGTCTGACCAACATAAACTCCGCGTTCTTCAACGTTTTAGGCACAAAAGCACGCGGAAAACACTGGTGGGCTGGGCCTGCCACCGTGCCTGTGTTTGCGCGACGCTGCAAAAGCTGAGACGGGCAGCTGTCCGCCGCCGGATTATTTGGCAGAAATTCCCCGCCCAGCCATAGGCGCTGCGCAAAAACGAGCTGCTCGGCAGCGTGCTGTGTGCCTGTGTTTGCGCAACGCTGCAAAAGCTCAGACGGCCAGCTGTCCGCCGCTGGATTATTTGGCAGAAATTCCCCGGTCAGCCATAGTAGCTCCGCAAAAAGAAGCTCTCTGCCGGGGAAGTTTCCGAATCATCTTTGCCCGCGGAGCGCAACCCCAATAAAGATAAAGATTACATGTACCACGAAGGTCGAGTGCAAGCAAGATGTTTGTGTCTGTGAACATTCCGTCTTTTGGCGAGTTGATACGTAACGATGTTTACAGTTTGATGAGAAGGTTGCTGCCATGTAACAATCATCTTATATCAGCAATTGTCAACTCGTCACTCACACTCCAGCATTTGGAAGTGGTGGCGTTCCATTTTATACTGAGTCCAATATTGTATGTTATTGTTGTTACAAGACCGCCGACTGTCTGCTGATCTGTATATACTTTTATTTATTTATTTATTTTCTACTCCTTTTAGTTCTGCATTTAATATGAACCCTGAGTTTGAAATAAACGTTTGAATTTTGAATAAAACCCACGCCAACCCGTCTACCTAATTGGCATCCGTCAGTGAAGCCCTCAGTGCTGCTTTCAGTGATCTAAAACGCTCACATAACCCATTGGCCTGTGGGTTGTACGCAGTTGTGTCATGACTTCTTTTGTTTTTTCTTTTGAATTCTTGGATGGAACATGGGTAGCCAATATAAGCTGCGGATTCAGCCATCACATATTTCGGATAACTTATGTTGAATTGTATAATCAGAGGAGCTATTGTCTAATTTGACCTTGTTGGATTTTATTACCCCCTTTGTTATATTATTCACTTTCTTTTAACCTGTACTCTTAATCTATTCAAAATAAAGATTAATTCATTCATTCATTCAATTGCAACGCCCCCAGCCTGGGAGTTTGCAGATGCAGGACATGGACACAACACCAACACTTCAGTTTATTTTCTCTGCCAAGGAGGTAATACTTTTACTACTGAACCACTAATCCTATCATTGTGAATCCAATTGCTACTCAGATGTTTTCATGGTCAAGGAATCTGACAACGTACACACAAACACTGTATGGGGGGAACTGTGGCGCTTGGCGGAGGTCTGCGCTCTCCGAGTGCTTTTCTAGTTATACATGTGTTCTAACCGTTATTGCTGTGCTATTGTAACTGTGTTATAAGACCAGTCGTGATAGTGTTATTTTCCCTGTATGTGATAGAGCATGTGCCTGTGCCACTATGAGTGAGAAGAGCGTCTGTGTGAATGACCTCTCCTCCGTTCTGTGTTGTGAGTGAGTGAAGAATAAAGCCTGTTGCATCATAGTCATCTCTCCTTATTGTGTGAACCCCATGAAATGTCACAATACTGTGCAGAATCAGTAGGTGAGGGAGCTGAGCTGAGTGCTGCCAAGAGAGCGAAAGGGAGGCAGTGTTGCCAGTTTTCACGAGAGAAACAAGCGACCAGCTCTATGGAAACAAGCCCAACAGGCAACCTACCACATTGTAAAAAAGAGGCTGCTTGATAATATACATATCAATATATAGATTTATTTTTGCTTGCAGTGAATTGACTGTAAACACAGTCAGCATTGAATAATGGAATTTTGTAAACTCTAATTAAAGGAAAATAGATATGCATTCTGCATAAGCAACAGCATTCATTCATTCATCTTCTGCTTAATCCTTTTTCGGGTCGCGGGGGGGGGGGCATCTTTGGGCGAGAGGCATCTTTGGGCGAGAGGCAGGGTACACCCTGGACAGATCGCCAGTCCATCGCAGGGCCAACATAGAGAGACAGACAACCATTCACTCTCACAGTCATACCTAAGCACAATTTAGAATCCCCAGTTTGATGCCAGTTAACCTAACTTGCATGTTTTGTGGCATGTGGGAGGAAACCGGAGAAATCCTGGAGTAAACCCATGCAGACACGGGGAGAACATGCAAACTCCACACAGATCACTGTTGGTCGGGGGCTGGGATCGAACCCAGGATCCAAATTTATAGTAAACACAGTCAGCATAAAAACTTTGAATAAATTAAATTTTTAAACTCTGATCAAAAGAAAAGACGTACATTCTGCATAGGTAACAGCACTAAACACAACTACAGTTTAATGATGTGGTGTGGAGGAATGATGTTACGAGAGCTGCCAGTTCAGAACTTTATTCAACTCCAACAAGACTGACTTTTTGGCGCCCAGTGTGTCGGTTCGGTTAACCCCCACAACAGATAAGGACACTCAGCTCTCTTGTCTCTGTTTTTCCCGCTGCACTACTGAGATGCAATGTGCCATTCATGTATTTGTGATGCAAACATGCATGTATTGTGATGTAATGCGCCATTCTCGTATAGTGTTCATGCGTCTTGTCCTTACTGTGCTTCTTCTGAGCATCTTACATATGTAGATGTGCTTTGATGTAAATCTCCACAAACAGACTGGTCAAACACAGCGCTCGGCTAGAGCAAATAACAGAACAGTGAAATGTGTATTAATGTCTACAGGCAGACTCGTTTCGTCTGGCTCACCTCTGTGATGTTAATGGTTGCCTTTCATGCAAATGTCTCATGCCTGTCCTGTTATCTCTTTGATCAGACCACCTGCTGTGAATGCTTTGATGTATTGTTCTAGTTGGGTGTATATATACTGCATTGTAACCATGCTCTCATGCTCTCTCAATCTGACTTCAACCTTTGCTGCAGGACACAGACTTTGTGTCCCTCCTTCTCTGAGAGCCAGAGGATCCCGCTCCGGCCTGCACACACTTGGGCCGGGGCGGGGATCCTGTGACGGCGGTACGATTAATAAAACTCTACTTAAAACCTCCAACAACGCCGCTTTATTTCATGCCGCCGCACCCAGGCGCATACGTTTATATCTCCTGCCCCAGGTGCCAAGGCGCATACATTTATACCTGATCAACTTCCGGCGCCACACGAGTCGGCTGCCTTTTGCAACAGCGGCTCAATTTGGAGTCTTTTTTTCCTTCCTCTCTCTTTTGATCCGGTGACAACTCTCTGATCCGGCACACCTTTCACTCCATTTATATCACGGACACACAGATCGCCCCAAATGTCTCCCGAGCCGGTGGACGGAGCCACTGTTTATAGCAGGAGATGGTACAGCAGGGAAGAGCTGCTAGCACTCAACCGCCACCCGGTGCTAACGGAAAAACTCGACATACCGGGTGAACTGAGGCGAAAACGCCATGGTTGCCGGGCTGGAGTAAGGCGGTAGACAAGAAATATAAGGTACAGACTCACCTTTCCATCCATTATCATGGGGAATGTACGATCGTTACTGGGATAGGTAGATGAGCTAGCGGCTATCTCCCGCTACGATAGCATATACCGGGAGTGCAGTCTGTATCTATACACAGAGACTTGGCTAACCGAATTAGCAGCAGATGCTAACATTGAACTGGAGGGTTTCCACGCGATACGGGCAGACCGAACATCAGACAGTAGCAAAGCAAGGGGCGGTGGAGTGATAATGTATGTTAACAACAACTGGTGCAGACCGGGACATATCACTGTTAAACAACGACACTGCAGCAAAGACATTGAGTTGCTAGCTGTTAGCATGCGGCCTACATATCTCCCGAGGGAATACTCACACGTGATCTGCATTGTTGTTTATGCAAATCCGACGGTGAACGCTGGGACAGCGCGTGACGTCATCCATGCTGCACGGTGGCGCAGTGGTTTAGCACTGTGGCAGCACAGTTTACTCTCGGCCAGGGGATCGCGGGGATCATGAGATCGTGGGTTCGATCCCAGCCCCCGACCAACAGTGATCTGTGTGGAGTTTGCATGTTCTCCCCGTGTTGCGTGGGTTTACTCCGGGATTTCTCTGGTTTCCTCCCGCATACCAAAAACATGTAGGTTTAGGGCGCTCGCACACGCAGCGACCGGCAGCCAGTGGCTTGTCACCAGACTGCAAACCAAATCTACCTACGGGTACAAATAAGTAACAAAAAAAAAAAAAAATCCATTCAGTACCTGGCAGGCTGCAGACAGAACACCCAGATGCTCTTCTCCTCATCTCAGGCGATTTCAACCATGTTTCACTGTCTCCCATTCTACCCACGTTTACCCAGTATGTCACATGCCACACTAGAGACAATAAAACACTGGACTTATTCTACGCAAATACTAAGGAGGCGTACACCTCATCACCACTCCCCCCACTCGGGAGATCGGATCACAACTTGGTTCATCTCCGGCCGGTGTACAAACCCCTAGTACACAGACAACCTCCGGCCATGCGCACAGTGAAGTTATGGTCAACAAACCCTGGATCAACCCTGAGATAAAAACACTTCTGAGAGAGAAGAAGAGGATCTTCAGGTCAGGGAACAGGGAGATGCTGAAGTCCGTACAGAGGGAGCTGAGGAGAAAGATCAGAGAAGGCAAGGACAGCTTCAGGAAGAAGATGGAGGACAAGCTGCAACAGAGCGACATCAGCGGGGTCTGGAGAAACCTTAAAACCATCTCTGGGCTCCAGAATACCTCCCCCCAGGCCACGGGGGGCAGGGAGTGGGTGAACAATCTGAATCTGTTTTTCAATAGGTTTGACCAACCGCCCTCCCCCCTGACTGCACAACAACCACTGCTGCCACTGAAGACATCAAGTCCTGCTGCCCACTCCCCACTCCACCAACACCCCCCCACTCCCAACACACAGCCCCCCAACCTGACCCTGACTAAGACCCAGGTGAGGATGGAGCTGAGGAAGATCAAGGCGAGGAAGGCGTCAGGACCGGACGGCATCAGCGCAAAGCTCCTCAAGTCCTGTGCAGACCAGCTGTGTGGGATTGTGGAGTACATCTTCAATCTGAGCCTGAAGCTGGGGAGGGTACCACAGCTGTTGAAAACATCTTGTGTGGTACCTGTACCAAAGACTTCCCACCCCAAAGATCTGAACAGCTACAGACCAGTGGCCTTGACGTCCCACATGATGAAGACCCTGGAGAGGCTGCTCCTTGCTCACCTCCGCCCCCTGGTGGGACCAGCGATGGATCCACTCCAGTTCGCCTACCAGCATGGAATTGGGGTGGAGGATGCGGTGATCTTCCTCCTTCACCGTTCTCTGTCCCACCTGGAGAAGCCCGGGAATGCGGTGAGGATCATGTTCTTTGACTTCTCCAGTGCTTTCAACACCATCCAACCGATGATCCTGTGCGCAGGGGTGGACCAGCACCTGTCATCATGGATCCTGGACTACCTCACTAACCGGCCTCAGTTTGTGAGAACCCGGGACTGTGTGTCCGACACGATCATCGGTAGCACGGGGGCCCCCCAGGGAACGGTTTTGGCTCCCTTCCTGTTCACCCTTTATACTGCGGACTTCTCACACAACACAACACACTGCCATCTACAGAAGTTCTCTGACGACTCTGCGATCGTTGGCCTCATCTCCAACGGAGATGAAACTGAGTACAGAGGGTTTATCCAGGACTTTGTGGACTGGTGCCATCGGAACTGCCTCCAGATCAACGCGAGGAAAACTAAGGAGCTGGTGGTGGACTGCCGCAGGCAAGGACAACCCCTCACAGCACCAGTAAATATACAGGGAACTGTCACGCCCTGAACGCTCTTTCTCTGCGTTCAGGTTGTCCAGTGTCGCTCCTGCTCCGGGGTAGTCCGTGCCGGGTCTTCCATGGCCCGCTCTTTGACAGCGCCCAGCTGATTGCCAGCTGTCTGTTCAGCTGCGCTGGGACAGCTGTCTCCCATTCCCAATCATCTCCCCATTTAAGCGAGCAGCCGAGAGTTACTCGTCGCTGCGACCTCGCTATGGGAAGACGTTCCTTGTGTTTCCCACGACTGTTAGCTCCTACGACTAGCTTCAGTCCGCCGTTACCTCGGCGCTTCACCCAAAGTAAGTGTTGCGACTCGGCGTGTATTTTTCCCTCGCCGCCTCTCTAGCCTTTCTCCCTGGGTGGTATGTTACCCTTAGTTCTGTGTGTGTTTTAGCCCCACGTGGCTCTTTACTTTTCTGTTCGTTATTTAGTGTAGTGTGTGCTTTGTTAATAAACTACGCTAACTCACTGGTCGCCCTCGTATCTCCTTTCCTGGCTCGTGAGAGCCAGAGTTATGACAGTAGGTCGCAGCCGTAGTGAGACGGCCGCGACCGTGAGTTGGCTGTAAGGACTCGACGCCTTTTTTTCTCTTCCTCTGGGTACGGGCGAGCCAGTATCATGTCTCCCTCCAAGAGACTCATGCGGCACCCAGGCCACGATCTCTCGGAGACTCTGGACCTTGTGGACGGAACGTTGTTCACCATGGACCTCTACGATGCCCCCAGCGAGATACGCTGGCGCCTGGAGCTCGCCGAGGGTATGCTTAACTGCTTTTCTCGCTACTTCCTTCTCCCCGAGGTTAAGGCGAGGAGGGCAGACATCTCTGTGGCCTGGGAGAGGCTCCGTAGGCTGGAGGAGAACTCCGGCAGGAAGCCGAGGACAGGACGCCTTCGCTCCTCGCTTCGGAATCCCGCTCCTGCCGCCGATCCAGTCCAGGAGTTCGCCTCACCCAGGGGTGATCCCCAGGATAGAGTGACGTCAACCGGGTTTCCCCCGGAGAAGATGAGAGTGACAGCGATGCGCATTGCGGATCGAGTGGCAGCCGCTTCTTCCGCCGCCGTTCCCCCCGTAGCCATGAAGAACGTGATTGCGGCGGTCAGGCTGGTCGAGAAGAACCCGGAGCTGAACGATTATCCGGAATACGCTGACCTGTTGGCTTCGCTCATCGCACAGGAGTGGCGTTTTCCCGACCTCACGTTCAGAAGACGTCGCTCCCAAATTCCCCACTCATCTCAGCAAGAGTCCCATCCGGATCCCGCTCCAGGAAACCACACGAATTCCGCCTCCCAGCCTGCTGTTGCTCCCGTGTCTCGCCGAAGAAGTGAATCAGCTGCTCCCGCTCCTGGGCCCGCTCTCCCTGCTGTCCCGTCAGCTTTGGGCCCCCAGCTCTCCTCAGCTGTTTCACCCCCCTCTTCGTCATTCACTCCGGCCGCTGGGAGAAGCGCAAATTCATCTCCAGGTGTTCCAGGTCCCGATCCGGTGCGGGTAGCACCGCCTCATCTGTCCGGGGGGTTCCCCACTTCTATCCGGTTGGGAGAAGAGAGACTCGAGTCCCTTGTAGCGGGTTCCACCGGCCCTCCGGGAATCAGGCAAGTGTCCTTTCATTCTCCTCCCATTATGAGTGAATTGCCTTGTTTGATTCCTGGGGGAGGAGTTCAGGGTTCACAGTCCCCTGAGCTCTTTCCTCCCGCTGCAAAAACTGAATATGAACCTGCGTCCTCTGTGTCTCTTCCCCTTGAGTGTGCCCCGGTGCCAGGTGTACACCGCTGCGCGAGGAGGAGGCGGCCTGCGGCCCTGGAGGGTTTTGCCCCAGCCCCGCAGCCACGTTATGGGCAGAGGAGAAGGTCGAACTGCCTGTTGGAGCCAGCGCCGACGATTAAGCGTCCCCGGGTCTCCACGGAGGAATGGTTCGGCCCAGCAGAGTCCAGATCTCCTGCCTCCACGCCAGGTGGGCTGTCGACGCGGTCTTCGGCGTTTGGAGGTCGTTTGACTGTGGAAACCATCATGCCGGCTGCGGAGCCATTCGCAGTCGAGTTGGAGCCGGAGGACGGAGTCCTGCACGCTGAGCCCGGAGCATCGAAGTCCTGGATGGCGGTAGAACCCGAGATCAGGCAAGTGCTCTATTTTGTTTTTCTCTTCTCTATTCTGGAGCATTATTGCCTGTCTCTCGGGGGGGGCGGGCCGGGTGCAGCCGTCTGCTGCGCTCGAGCCTGTTCCGCCAGGCTCTGCCGCTGCCGGTGATCCTGATCCCGGTTCCTTTTGTCCCTCTGAGCCTCTCCCCAGGGCCATCGGGAGTGCTGTCTCGGTCCAGCTGGAGTCCACCGGGAGTGTTTCGCCGGTCCAGCTGGAGTCCACCGGGAGTGTTTCGCCGGTCCAGCTGGAGTCCACCGGGAGTGTTTCGCCGGCCCGATCGGGGTCCACCGGGGGTGCTGCGCCGGCCCGATCGGGGTCCACCGGGGGTGCTGCGCCGGTCCGGGTAACAGTTAGTGTGGGAGCTGGAGGATTGTGTTCGCCTGACATCAGGCTGACTTCGTCCCTTGCCTCCATCATTTCTCCTCCTGCCGCTGTTGGGGTTCCTCTCACCCGGGCCAGTTTCCCCCTACCCTTGTTGCCATTAGATGGCAGGCTAACTTTGCCCCTGGCCTCCATCTCTTCTCCCCCTACTACTGTGGGGGTTTTTCTCACCTGGGTCAGTTTCCTCCTGCCTTTTCCCTCAGGGAGGAAGCTGCACCAAGACTTCTCCCTCAGCTCTCCGTGGTCTGAGGTCACGGGACGACCGCCTGGGAAGCCATCTGGCTGGTTCGGTGATCTGGGTCGGCCTCCGGAGAAACTGTGTCTCCTAGCCTGGGACTCGGGTAGGCCACCCGAACTGGTGTTGTGGTTCCTGGCCTGGTGGAGTTCGGGCCGCCCGCCGGACAAGCTCTCATCGCCTGCTCCACCTGCTGTCGTTCCTGACATTGTCTGACTGTATATAGCCTTGTATTTTGTATGCCCTCCATTATTTAGTTTCATTCAGGACATCAAGGAACTTTCTTTGCTAGAGTCCTTATTGTGATGTCATTTCAACGAAGAATTTTTCCTTAGACAATTTTCTATGTTTTACGGTCCCTGTATGGATCCTTATTTTAATCTGTCCTTTAAGTTGCTTCCGCCTCACATTGCCTGGCCTTATTCAGAATAGTTTGTTCTTCTGCATTTATATCCTCCTCCAGACTGTTTGATTTTCTGTGTTGCGTTAATTCATGTTTGAGGAGTTGATTTTTTTTTTTTTTTGTTGTATCCTTATACCAGTTAGCGGCCTCAGGCTTTGTTTTTAGGTCTTGTGCCCGGTTTGTCCCTTTATACTTTCTGTTTTTGGCCGGGGTTACATGTGTAGTCTTCTGCAACTTTATGTTTACTGAGTTTTGTAGTCTTTTTGGTCGCCGGGACATGAGTTTTGCATTGTCCTCGCCCTGAGTTGTTGTGAACCCTTTTTTTTTTTTTTCTCTCTCCATGATTATGTCGTTGTTTTTCTGCAGGTTGTTCTCCCCACCTCCTGTGGTCACCTGCACTGACCGTCTGGCCTCTGCAGAGGAGGGGGTGATGGTTTTCTTTTGTGTTTGAAATTATTGTGGTATCTGACCCTATACTGTATCTAGGTTTTTTTTTTCCTTCCCTGCCTCCTTTGTCTGGTCCCTCCCTTTCTCCCAGATCTGGCCCCCACCGCCCTCCCTGGTCTTCCCTCGGAGGGGGGGGGGTTAGCCCGCTCCAGGAGGCGCGGCTCGGGGGAGGAGTACTGTCACGCCCTGAACGCTCTTTCTCTGCGTTCAGGTTGTCCAGTGTCGCTCCTGCTCCGGGGTAGTCCGTGCCGGGTCTTCCATGGCCCGCTCTTTGACAGCGCCCAGCTGATTGCCAGCTGTCTGTTCAGCTGCGCTGGGACAGCTGTCTCCCATTCCCAATCATCTCCCCCATTTAAGCGAGCAGCCGAGAGTTACTCGTCGCTGCGACCTCGCTATGGGAAGACGTTCCTTGTGTTTCCCACGACTGTTAGCTCCTACGACTAGCTTCAGTCCGCCGTTACCTCGGCGCTTCACCCAAAGTAAGTGTTGCGACTCGGCGTGTATTTTTCCCTCGCCGCCTCTCTAGCCTTTCTCCCTGGGTGGTATGTTACCCTTAGTTCTGTGTGTGTTTTAGCCCCACGTGGCTCTTTACTTTTCTGTTCGTTATTTAGTGTAGTGTGTGCTTTGTTAATAAACTACGCTAACTCACCGGTCGCCCTCGTATCTCCTTTCCTGGCTCGTGAGAGCCAGAGTTATGACAGGAACAGACATCGAGATGGTGACATCCTATAAGTACCTGGGTGTTCATCTGAACAATAAACTAGACTGGTCACACAATACTGACGCACTCTACAAGAAGGGACAGCACAGGCTGTTCCTACTGAGGAGACTCAGGTCTTTTGGTGTACAAGAGGCGCTGCTGAAGACATTCTATGACACGGTGGTGGCATCAGCCATCTCTTTTGGAGTGGTCTGCTGGGGCAGTGGCATTACAGCAGCTGATAGGAAGAGACTGAACAAACTGATCAAGAAAGCTAGCTCTGTCCTGGGGCAGCGCCTTGACCCAGTGGAAGAGATAGGAGAGAGAAGGATGGTGGCTAAACTGTCATCTCTGCTGGAGTCCGAGTTCCACCCTATGCAGGACATACTGAATGCACTGAGGAGCTCATTTAGCAGCAGACTACATCATCCTAGGTGCACAACCGAGAGGTTTCGCAGGTCCTTCCTTCCAATGGCTGTCAGACTGTACAACCAAAGTAGGGCTGCTCGCAGAGATAGCAAAAAGACGTGACGACCTAATAGAATTGAATGCAAAAGACGCAATAGACTTACACAATGGTCCCCTCCAGTATACAACTAGGAAAATACCGGTCGCTATGGAGGGTGAGAATATGTATGGGTACATAATCATACTATGTAGGATAACTAAGTAGACGGTTGTGCTGCTTCATTCCATCTAGCTACAATGCTCCGCACTGTGTGTGTTTATATATTTACATATTTATTCCATCTAGCTACAATGCTCCGCACTGTGTGTTTATATACTCATATATTTATTCCATCCAGCTACAATGCTCCGCACTGTTTATATATTTATATATCTATCCCATCTAGCTACAATGCTCTGCACTGTGTCTATATATATATATATATATATATATATATATATACCGTATATATATATATGTTTATATATGTATATACTACTACTCTAGACAGAACACCGTGACACCGTCAGCCCTTGATGCCATCAACTGCCTGCCATCCATGGACGAACTTGACGCCGAGCCAACCATCGACGAACTCAGTAAGGCCATTGATAGCTTGGCCGCTGGCAAGGCACCCGGCAACGACGGCATACCCCCTGACCTGATCAAGCACTGCAAGACCGCCCTACTGCTGCCATTGCATGACGTCCTCTGCCAGTGCTGGAAGGAAGGTGCCGTACCACAGGACATGAGGGACGCCAAGATCATCACCCTCTACAAAAACAAAGGGGAGAGAAGCGACTGCAACAACTACAGGGGCATTTCCCTCCTCAGCGTTGTTGGCAAAGTCTACGCACGAGTTGTTCTCATTCGTCTACAGAAGCTTGCCGAACGTGTCTACCCCGAGTCTCAGTGTGGCTTCCGCGCTGAGCGATCGACGGTAGACATGATATTCTCCATCCGCCAACTCCAGGAGAAATGCAGAGAACAGAACATGCCTCTGTACGTCGCCTTCATCGACCTCACCAAAGCGTTCGATCTGGTCAGCAGAGAGGGCCTTTTCAAGATCCTGCCAAAGATAGGATGCCCACCAAAGTTGCAAAGCCTCATCGAATCATTTCACACCAACATGCAGGGGATAGTGCAGCACGATGGCAACGTCTCAGAGCCATTCAACATACGCAGCGGAGTGAAACAGGGCTGTGTACTTGCGCCAACCCTCTTTGGGATTTTCTTTGCTATGCTCCTGAGGCATGCCCAACCAGTTTACATGTGTTTTGTGGACTTGGAGAAGGCATTTGACCGCGTCCCTCGTGGATTTTTGTGGGGGGTGCTTCGGGAGTATGGGGTATCGGGCTTGTTGTTACGAGCTATTCGGTCTCTGTACGACCGTTGTGAGAGTTTAGTTCGCATTGCCAACACTCGGTCGGAGTCATTCCCAGTGAGAGTTGGACTCCGCCAGGGCTGCCCTTTGTCACCGGTCCTGTTCATAATTTTTATGGACAGGATTTCTAGGCGCAGCCAGGGAATGGAGGGTGTCATGCTTGGTGACCACAGGATCTCATCTCTGTTGTTTGCAGATGATGTTGTCCTGTTGGCTTCATCCAGCAATGACCTACAGCTCTTGCTGGGACGGTTTGCCGCTGAGTGTGAAGCGGCTGGGATGAGAATCAGCACCTCCAAGTCCGAGTCCATGGTCCTCAGCCGGAAAAAGGTGGATTGTCCTCTCCGGGTTGGGGACAGGCTCCTGCCCCAAGTGGAGGAGTTTAAGTATCTTGGGGTCTTGTTCACGAGTGAGGGGAAAATGGAGCGAGAGATCGACAGACGGATTGGAGCAGCATCTGCAGTGATGCGGACGTTGTACCGGTCTGTTGTGGTGAAGAGGGAGCTTAGTTCTAAGGCAAAGCTGTCGATTTACCAGTCAATCTACGTTCCTACTCTCACCTATGGTCACGAGCTTTGGGTAATGACCGAAAGAACGAGATCGCGGATACAAGCGGCTGAAATGAGCTTTCTCCGTAGGATTGCTGGACTCACCCTCAGAGATAGGGTGAGGAGCTCAGTCATCCGGGAGAGGCTCAGAGTAGAACCGCTGCTCCTCCACATTGAAAGGAGTCAGTTGAGGTGGTATGGGCATCTGATTAGGATGCCTCCTGGACGCCTCCCACTTGGGGTGTTTCAGGCACGTCCCACTGGGAGGAGACCCCGGGGCAGACCCAGGACTCGGTGGAGAGACTATGTCTCCCAGCTGGTCTGGGAGCGCCTTGGTGTCCCCTCTGAAGAGCTGGAGCGGGTGGCTGGGGAGAGGGAAGTCTGGGCTTCTCTGCTTGAACTGCTGCCTCCGCGACCCGGACCTCCGGAAAAGCGGTAGAAGATGGATGGATGGATGGATGGATGCTCCTGAGGCATGCCTTCAGCACAGCAACAGAGGGAATCTACCTGCACACAAGATCTGACGGCAGGCTTTTCAACCTCGCCCGCCTGAAAGCCAGAACCAAAGTACGCGAGGCTCTAATCAGAGACATGCTCTTCGCAGACGACGCTGCAGTCGCAACCCACACACAGCAGGAGCTTCAGACCCTGATGGACCACTTCTCCCAGGCATGCAAGGACTTCGGGCTTACCATCAGCCTGAAGAAGACTAACGTCTTGGCGCAAGGCACGGAAGCACCACCAACCATCACCATTGATGGCTACAAGCTGGAGGTCGTGAATCAGTTCACGTACCTGGGGTCCACGATCAGCAACAACCTCTCCCTTGATACAGAGATCAACAAGAGGATTGGAAAATCAGCCTTCACACTCGCTCGCCTCACCACACGAGTGTGGGAGAATCCCAAACTCTCTGTCAAGACGAAGATGGCAGTGTACAACGCCTGCGTCATCAGCACACTGCTCTATGGGAGTGAGACGTGGACAACATACGCCCGGCAGGAAAAGAGACTGAACTCCTTCCACTTGCGCTGCATTCGCCACATCCTGGACATATCCTGGCAGGACAAAGTGCCCAACACAGAAGTTCTGTCCCGCGCCGGCCTTCCCTCCATGTTCACTCTACTCAGGCAGCGCAGGCTCCGCTGGCTAGGCCACGTTCACCGTATGGAGGATGGCAGAATCCCCAAAGACGTCCTCTATGGAGAACTGGCAACTGGCAGGAGAGACGTTGGCCGCCCACAGCTGTGCTTTAGAGACGTCTGCAAGAGAGACATGAAAGCCCTGGATATCAACACAGAGCGCTGGGAGGACCTTGCAACGGACCGCTCCAAATGGAGAGGCACCCTGACCAGACAGCTCAAGGCGGGTGAAGAGAGACTGACTGCTGCAGCAGATGAAAAAAGGACCCGCAGGAAGAACCGCCACAGACCCAGCAGCACGGAGACCACCCACAAGTGTGACCTGTGTGACAGGGACTGTCATTCGCGCATCGGCCTGTTCAGCCACAGGCGGTGCTGTTCCAGCAGAGTAGACGTTTAGGATTCTCTTCCATGGTCATCATAGACCGACGGAGGCCGACGATACGACGATATATATGTTTATATTTATATGTACATATGTATACTTGCTGCTCTTGTTTTTTTTCTCTTGCCTTCTGATTGTTCCTCTGAGTGTTGCTATCCCTGTGCTGTTGCAATCCTGGAATTTCCCCATTGTGGGACTAATAAAGGCTTATCTTATCTTATCTCCTGCTCCAGGTGCCAAGGCGCATACATTTACATCTCCTGCCCCAAGTGCTGAGGCGCATACATTTAGACCTCCTACCCCAAGTGCATACATTTACATCTCCTGCTCCCCAAGTCACTGGATGAGAGTGGAACCTTCTGGTGGTCCACCACACAGCGTTCCCCCCACCCCAAACACCCAGAAGGGGCCTTAACAGTTCAGTACCTTGGGCTTGAGCAGTCGCCCGTAATGGCTGTAACGTGGAGCAGCCGGGCCAACTGATGCGCCTTCCAGTTGAGGTGAGAAAAATGGTAAATGGCGTTCACTTATATAGCGCTTTTCTTCTCATCTAGGATGACCAAAGCACTTTACAGATCCTGCAATCCACCCATTCACACACACATTCACACACTGATGGCGGCAGAGCTGCCATACACACAGGCGCTAACCAGGCCACCTGGAGCAACTGGGGGTTCAGTGTCTTGCTCAAGGACACTTCGACAAATGGACAGCAGACAGAGCGGGAATCAAACCCATGACCCTCCGATCAGTAGTTGGTCACACTACACCTGCGCCACCGCCGCCCCACAATTGTAATTGTAAACTGTAATTGAGCAGGGAAAAGACTTGGTCTCTGGCGAACAGTTCTCTGAAGGGGGAAAACCAACCTGTGAACCACCACAGGTGGGCGTCCACACCGGGGAGCCTAGGCCAGCACCACCTGCTCATCTGCCAGCACGTAATGTTTCGCCCCCGTTTCCAAAACTCTGAAAGGGCCATCGTTAGGCGGACAAAGTGGGGTTCTGTGGGCATTGTGTCTGATGAAAACAAACTTGACATTCTCCAACCGCTTTGGAACAAAAGTGCGGGGAAAACAATGCTGCACCGGCCCCGGAACGTTACTTTCCTTTGCCCTAGGAAAAAGGTGCGCGGACGAGTCGGTACCTGGCACGGGACCTTCCGGCAAAAATTCCCCCAGGATCCACAACAGTTGACCAAAAACAAGCTCAGCCGGGGAAGCTGCCACATCCTCCTTGGGCGTGGAGCGCAATTCCAGTAGGACCCAAGGCAGGTGGTCGATCCAATTTGCATCAGTCAACGAGGCTCTGAACATGGCTTTAAGTGACCTGTGGAACCTCTCGCACAAATCATTAGCCTGTGGGTTGTATGCAGTGGTACAGTGAACTTTGACCCCCAGGCTCTCGGCCATAGTGGACCAGGGTTCTGAAATGAACTGGGGAGCCCTGTCGGAGGTGATGTCCGACGGGGAACTGAAACCTGTGACCCAGGATGGCAAAAACACGAGGGCAACGTCGGCAGATGTGGTGGAAGCCAGTGGAACTGTCTCTGGCCAACGCCTGGTGCGGTCCACTATCGTCAAAAGGTGCATGAAACCCTGCAATGGCAGAAGGGGGCCCACTAAGTCCATGTGGACGTGGTCAAACCTCCTGCATGGAATCTGGAAAGGTTCGAGGGGGGGCTTGGTGTGCCTCTGAACCTTAACCCATTGGCACACAACGCACGCAACAGCCCACTCCTTCACATCCTTGTGTAAATGGGGCCAGATGAATTTAGACCCCACCAGCTTAACCGAAGCCCGTACGCTATGGTGTGAGAGAGAGTGCACGGACTCAAAAACATGGCAGCACCAAGAACCCGGAACAACCGGGCGGGGAGTCGCAAAGTGGGGGGCAACCCTCTTGTACCACTCTGCTTTCCAGTTTAAGGCCCGTACCCGCTGAACGGAGTGCACAAATGTTCGCGTCCCCCGGTTGGTCGGCGGCCATGGCGGAAAAATCAATACCCAAGTAGACTGGCGAGACCAGTGCACGTACAGTCGGCCACAACGTTGGGCTTACCGGCCACATGTTGAATGTTGGTTGTGAACTCCGATATTGCGGCTAGGTGACGTTGCTGCCGCGCCGACCACAGTTGAGATTTTGGACATTGCATATGTTAGAGGCTTGTGGTCAACAAACACTGTAAATGCGCGACCCTCAAGCCAAAACTGGAAGTGACGTGTGGCCAGGTAGAGGGCCAACAACTCCCTGTCGAAGGTGCTATACTTACGCTTGTTATCGCGCAGAGTATGGCTGAAAAAGGCGAGAGGTTGCCACGAACCGGAGACATACTGTTCCACCACTGCTCCTACCGCGACATCAGACGCATCTGTAGTAAGCGCGATCCGCACCGACGGGGATGGATGGGCCAGCAAAGCTGCATTGGTGAGCGCAGCTTTGGCGCCTGCAAAAGCCTGGACCAGGTCGGGGGTCCAGTCGATGCTATCTGTGGGTTTCTTCTTCTTGAGTGCGCCGTACAGCGGTTGCACCAGCTGGGCTGCCCGAGGAAGGAAACGGTTGTAAAAATTGACCATTCCCAAAGATTCCTGCAGCGCCCTCATGGTCTGTGGATACAGAAAATCTGGCACCGCCCACACTTTATCAAGCAGCGGGATCGCGCCCTGAGACAAGATGCGGTGGCCCAAGAAATCAATCACCAGCAACCCGAACTGACACTTTGCCAGATTAACAATCAGTCTGTGTGTTTCCAGCCAACGGAAAACTTGTTTCAGATGGGAGAGGTGCTCCTCCTCAGACGCGCTAGCCACCAGAATGTCATCTCGGTAGGTGAACACGAACGGCAAGTTGTGGAGCACCGTGTCCATCATCCTCTGAAAAGTCTGAGCTGCGCCCTTTAGCCCGAATGCCATGCGAAGAAACTCAAAAAGGCCGAAAGATGTTATCACTATCGTCTTTGGGATGTGTTCAGCGCGAACCGGGACCTGGTGGTAATCGCGGACCAGATCCATCTTAGAAAAAATGCATATTCCAGCTAGGTGCACCAAAAAATCTTGAATGTGCGGGATGGGGTAACAGTTGTGCTCAGTGATGTTCAAGCAACTGAAATCACCGTACGACCACCACGAACCATCGGACTTGGGCACCATGTGCAGTGGGGAAGCCCAAGGGCTATTGGAGTGCCTAACAATCCCCAAATGTTCCAAGTTAGCGAACTCTTCCTGCGTGATGGCTAGCTTAGCTGTGTCCAGGCAGCGTGGGCGTGCGAAAACCAGCAGGCCCTTTGTAGTGATAAAATGCTCAACCTCATGCTTGGTCACAGTAGCGGAAAAGGTAGGCACGGTGAGCGCAGGAAAATCAGAAAGCACACGTTGATACACATCCCCTGAAGCTAAAAAATTAGCATGTGTTAGTGGCCCAGCTCCCCGAGTCATACAAGGCAGTGAAGAAAAAGACATAGCATCCACCAAACGTCTATTAGCAGCATCGACAAGGAGACCATAAGCACACAGAAAATCAGCACCTAAGATAGGAACCGAGCAGGCAGCTACCACAAAGTCCCACTTGTAGTTGTGTCCATGAAAGCACAGAGTCACTGGCCTTTCTCCAAAAGTCTTGATAGGGGAGCCATTAGCGGCAGTTAATGACAGGCAGCAGCCTTCAGCCAGCCTATCAGCGCCGACTGGCAAAATAAGACTCTTCTGGGAACCAGAGTCGACCAAAAACCGTCTCCCGGAACGTGTGTCCTCAAGGAAAAGCAACTTCTCCCTGTTGCAGCGGTCACACCTGCTACTGACCGCTGGCTGGCCTGTTTCCCGGCATCTTGAAACGACATGGCGGATGACAACACTGTGCGTTGGCGCCGCAACACTGATGGTAGAAACACACCGTCCCGTTCTGGTGTCTTCGAGTGGCTGTCCCGGCTACAACCTTTGGCTCCGCAACCTCAGTGGACTCTGCCGAAGATCCTGGTGTCACTGCCTGGATGCCAAAACTCCTATTCACTAGGATAATGTGGCCTGCTTCTTCCACCAGCGTGCGGTAGTCCCTGGCAGCCATCAGCAGCGAGTTGGCCAAAATTGTCCACGCCGAAACCACCAGTTTCCTCAGGAAGAGATGGGCGAAGAGAAAAGACCTGTCATCTGTGCCCAGCAAAGCCAGCATACTTTCCATTAACTCCACAGCCAAGCCGTCTCCTAACTCCGAGTGGGAGAGGAGCTTCTCTGCTCTCTCCCTGTCGGAGAGGGTGTAACGCCGTCACAGCAGCTGTTTGAGAGCGTTGTATCTCCCCTGGGGTGGGGGTCTGGGAGCAGGCTCATGGCGCGCTAAGTGGAGCACTGGTCTAGCAAAGCCACCACGTAATGGTATCTCGTGTTGTCTGCATAAATTCCACAGAGATGAAACTGAGCTTCCACGTGGATGGACCAGGCAGCCGGGTCGTGAAACCAGAAGTCCAGGAGCTTGAGCGTGAATGAGGCCGTGGTCTCGGGGGGAAACCCTAGCGTGGATGTGCCCAAAGAAGAGCTTGCTTCGTCTCCCAGCCTGAGCATTTTCACGTCATAGGTCACCAGTGTGGAGGAATGATGTGACAAGACACGAGAGCTGCTAGTTCAGAACTTTATTCAACTCCAACAACAAGACTGACTCTCTTGCACCCAGGCTCATACATTTATATTTCCTGCCCCAGGTGCCAAGGCGCATACATTTACACCTTCTACCCCAGGCGCATACATTTACATCTCTTGCCCCCTTCCCCTACTCCCCAAGTCACTGGGTGAGAGTGGAACCTCCTGGTGGTCCACCACAGTGGGATAATGGGAGTTGTTGTCTGCTAGTCCTTTAAACAAAAACTAAATATTACACGACAGCCGACAACTTTAATTACATGGAAAATTATCTTTTTAAATTGTCAAAAATCATATGTGTAAGTCGTGGCAAAATTTGATCGGGATCAAAAGATAATTTTGCTCTTGTCATTCATTTCAATGGATAATTTTTTTTCATTTTAAGGTCCCATATGTGCTGATCTGTATATAAAAAAACTGGATAGCTCACGCCCCATTAGCGAATACAGAGCCAGTGGAGTCGGGTGGGCCACTGATCTCTATAGAAAAACTAGATGGATCATTGGCTGCCAGAAGTGAAGCCCCTGGCCGACCACTTTTACCTCCATAACTTCCCCAAAAATTAACAGATTTTGAACTTATTGGTATGGAGACACAGCTTATAATCTTGCGCAACCAAGCTGGGAGAGCTGTCCCACAGACAGCAAAGCAAGCCCAAATAAGCAACTACACATTAAAAAACAAGCCCAAAAACCCACAACCCGCGACTGACGAGATTTGCAAGCAACTTTAGAAAAAAACAAGCCCAAAGTCGCTTATAATAAGTGGACTTGGCAACTATGAAGGGAGGAACCCAAAGAGAAAGAGCTGCAAAATGGCCGTTCCTTACCTTATATGTACTCGGCGTGATGATGTCACCAAGCGGCCGCGTTGTTATATCCACAAACCTGGTGATGAATGAGGCGAGGAGAGTGGTAATGTCAAATACAACTTTATTGATGTAATGTGGAAGCAGTACACGGCAAGCACCCAGCGGGATCATCCGGCACAAGAGGAAGTGCCAATGATGGCCCACCCCACTATATTGGGCAGTGTGGTAATGCGACAGGAAGTCGGCGTCCCCACACTGCACTTCACAATAAGTGCGCCAGCACATTCCTCCCCCCTTTACAAAGTCCAAAACACACACAGACAATTCAAACCCACCCTAATTTGGAACCCGAATCACACTTTAAAAAAGCGTAAACTAAGGTACTAAGAGGGTCTAACACACTCACACAAAACAACCTAAAATAGGGCCGATGGGTGGACTACCACAGAGATCCGCATGGCACGGTGGATTATTCTGCCACCGAATTAAACTAAAATGTCTTTATTCCAACTAAAAATATCTGCCGTGCTCCTAAACTAAACATAGTAAACACAAAATAACAAGAGAACTATAAACAAGTTGCTACAGCACAGTCACTTGGGTGGGAAAGGTGGAACCAGCATGGGGGGCCCAGGGCAGCCCCTCAGTAGGTGTGCCCTTGGAGGCAGCAGGCCCCCAGAGCAATGACTGATATTCTGGACGATGGAGCCCGGATCCCACACCGCCATCACCGACTCCCGTCCAGCCTCACCATCTGGAGCATCCTCCTGGACATGCCGTAGCTGGTTGGCATGCCTCGATGAACTGTCAGACAGCCGGAAGTACGCTGCACCCAACTTCGCCACTATCTGCAGATGTGCTTGATATTTTGCTGGCTGTCATCTGGCCCATCTTCGCTGTGGTCGTTTATCACCCCGAACCCGCACCAAGTTCATAACCCTAAGTGGGGCCCTGGTTGGCCTGGTGTGCTGCTGCTGAGGATGCGGTAACTCCATGCTCGTCGGACTGGGCCCGTCCTCTTCTAGAAATGTTGTAGCGGTCACTGTCATAGCTGCAGACCCCCCACCCAACTGCGGCCAAGCACCGGAGGCATCTGAGCTAGCATGGTGTCACTCGCCCATGGGGGTGCCCCGCCGCCACGCTCAGTACCCCTCACTACCATTTCCTGAGTGCTGGCACTGAGACTTTCCCACGCCGAACCTGAGTGAGACTGGTCCGGCTCGAAAGCGAGAGTGTCCGGTAGTCCTTCGTCCCAAACCACGTCCTGTCCGACCACCGAAACTGACAGGTTCCCAACCCAACCATTCATTCCCAGCACTGTCTTTAATGGCAAAACCCAGTCCATAGAGTAGGTCACAGCCCATGATGTTGTTGCCGTGCACTGCCGCTTGGAACATGAAGTCATTCACCTTCGCAAACTTGTAACGAGCAGTTAACTTCACAGTCCCAACAGTGCACAGCCTGCTACCTCCGTAGACATACAATGGCGCCGGGTTACTCCTAATCCTGTGGTGGGGGAAAAACTTCTTCACCATGGCCCAATTCAGCATTGACTGCACCGCCGCCATGTCGAGCAACAGTGGTACCTCCACGCCATCTAAATCCACTGAGCAATACGTGTACCCGTTAGTACTGAGGCTCACAGTATGGATGGTTGTTGGGGGCGGGCAGAGTGATTTCTTCCGTGGGCTCTTTGGCTCAGAGGGCCACCGGCACACCCTGGCATAATGATTCAAGTGTCCACATGTACTACAATGTTTTCCTCTTGCCAGGCACTCCTTCGCTTTATTGCGGTGTGTTGTGGACCCACAACCCTTGCATGGGGGTCTCCCCAGGGCAAACCTTCGGCTGACAGCATTGGTTTCTGTAAAGTCGTCATCCAAGCTATCCTCACTAGCTGATTCCACAACATTTGCTGTGGTGGACAGCTCCGGCGGCTTCTGTGACTGGTGCCAGTTTAGCTTCGAAGCTAGCTTGTCTGCGGCCTCCAACTGGAGAGCTTGCTCGACAGCTCGAGCTAACGTCAAGTCATTCAAATCAAATCAAACTTTATTGTCATATTGCTGTACATACAACTGTAGTGCAGGCAAGATGAAATTGTGTTTCTCTCGGCATCCATATAAGAAGCAGCATGATTAAGACACACTCCCACATAGCTCCACCCCCCACCCCACCCCCACCCCCCCATCCATTCACACATCCCTGAGACATACTTGGGGAAAAAGAATAACTAACTATAATATACAAAATGTCCATAGGTGCAGTAGTGTGTATGTGAGATTCCGGGTCAGCTGTTCAGCATCCTGACAGCTTGTGGGAGGAAGCTGTTGATCAGTCTGGTGGTTCTGCCTCTGATGCTCCGGAATCGTTTACCAGATGGAAGAAGTTCAAAATGTTTATGCAGAGGGTGAGAACGGTCCTTGACAATGTTCAGTGCCCTGCTCCTACAACGGTTCTGAAAAAGTTCTTGGACAGAGGGGAGGGAGACTCCAATTACCCTCTCCGCCCCCTTGACTATCCTCTGCAGGGCTTTTTTGTCTGACGTACTGCAGCTGGAGTACCATGTAGCAATGCAGTACGTCAGAACACTCTCCACCACACCTCTGTAGAAGGTCCTGAGGATGCAGATGGGGAGAGAGGCCCGTTTGAGTTTCCTCAAGAAGTGTAGTCTCTGCTGAGCCCGCTTCCTGATCTCCAAGGAATTCTTGCTCCAGGTCAGGTCCTGCGAGATCTGCACTCCGAGGAACTTGATGTTCTCTACTCTCTCCACTAAACGGCCGCCGATGCTGAGGGGGACGTGCTCAGGCTGTGACCGCCGGAAGTCGATAATCATCTCCTTCGTTTTGTCCACGTTGAGCACCAGATTGTTCTCCCTGCACCAGCCCTCCAGGTCTCTCACTTCTTCCCTGTACATTGATTCCTCATCCCTCTGAATGAGTCCCACCACCGTGGTGTCATCTGCAAACTTAATAATCTGGTTCCCCTCGTGTTTGGATACACAGTCATGTGTTAGAAGTGTAAACAACAGTGGACTGAGTACACAGCCTTGAGGGGATCCGGTACTCAGCGTGACAGATGTGGAGATGTTGTTTCCAACCCGGACAGACTGAGGTCTCTCAGTCAGGAAATCCAGGATCCAGAGACATGTGGCGGTGTTCAGACCGAGAAGGAGTAATTTCTCTATGTCTCTGGGGAATAATGGTGTTGAATGCTGAACTGAAATCAATGTACAGGAGTCTGGCGTAGGTGTCTTTCTGGTCCAGGTGGGTGATGACAGAGTGTAGGGTGGTGACTATAGCATCCTCCGTGGAGCGGTTTGAAAGATATGCAAACTGGAGCGGGTCGTGTGATGCAGGGAGGCAGGCTGTGATGTGTGGTTTGACAAGCCGTTCAAAACACTTCATCACAATTGGTGTAAGTGCAACAGGACGATAGTCATTCAAACAGGACACCACTGGTTTCTTTGCCACCGGTACAATGATAGAGGTCTTGAAGCATCTGGGAACGATGGCCTGACTCAGGGAGATGTTATAAATGTCAGTCAGGACATCCGCCAACTCGCTCGCGCAGTCTCGGAGCACACGTTCCGGAATGTTGTCTGGACCTGCAGCTTTGCGTGGGTTGACTCTGGATAGGGTCCTCCGTGTGTCCGCTGTGTTGATGGTAAAAGCTGGTCCGACCGATGGTGGGAGTGGGCCGGCCCTCCCTCTGATTGTTGAGTTTGATGCTTCAAAACGTGCAAAGAAGTCGTTAAGCCTGTCTGGAAGCGAAGCGTCGTCATCATCGACCCCCTGCCTAGACTTAAAGCCCGTCAGTGTCCGAACTCCCTGCCACATCTGCTTGGTGTTCCTAGTGTCACAGAGGTGTCCCTGGATTTTCTCCGCATAGGCGCGCTTTGCCGCCTTAATTCCCTTTGAAAGCGCAGACCTGGCTGAGCGGAGGGCAATCCTGTCCTTCACTCTGAAGGCTGCATCTATGGCTGTGAGCAGCGAGCGCACCTCTGCAGTCATCCAGGGCTTATGATTACCCCGCATAGTGATGGTCTTCACTGTAGTGAAATCCTCTGTGCACTTCGCGATGTAGCTGGTGACCGTATCAGCATACTCCTCCACATCTGTCCTGTCTTCCTGGGAGGCTGCTATTTTGAAGATCTTCCAGTCTGTGGGCTGAAAACAGTCTTGCAGTGCAGAGGTTGCACTCTCTGGCAAAATCCTGATTTGTTTCACTGCTGGCCTGCTGCGCTTCAATAAAGGTTTGTAGGCAGGCACCAGCATCACGGACATGTGATCAGAACGGCCGAGATGGGGGCGGGGTATCGCTTTATATGCATCTGTGTTTGTGTACACTAAGTCCAACATATTCTCTCCTCTGGTCTTAAAGTCTACACATTGTTTAAACTTGGGGAGCACAGTCTTTAAGCTGGTGTGGTTAAAATCCCCCGCAACCACCACAAAACTGTCCGGGTGTGACGTTTGGATTTCACTGATCGCATTGTGCAGTACCCCGAATGCCTTCTTAGCATTAGCTTTAGGATTAGGGCTCGGCGCTATGTAAACACCAGCTACATACACGTTGCTGAATTCCCTCGGCAGATAAAATGGCCGACAATTAACAATAAGGAACTCCGCCAAAGGAGAGCAGTGTTTAGACACTAACGTGGCATTAACGCACCAGTTCTTGTTAACATAGATGCATAGCCCACCCCCCCGGCTCTTACCGGAGCTCGCCGTTTCCCTGTCGGCACGGAACATCGCCATATCTTCCAGCTGAATGGCCTCGTCAGGAATGTTGTCGTGGAGCCATGTCTCGGTGAAAACAAACACACAGCAGTCCCTCCATTCTCTCCGGGTTTCTCTCAGCAAACGCAGCTCGTCCACCTTGTTTTCGAGGGCGCGGACGTTTGACAGAAGAAGCGACGGTACCGCTGGTCTGGAGGGGTTAGCCTTTAGCCTAGCATGGATCCCGGCCCTTTTTCCTCGCTTTTGCTTGCGTTCGCTCCGCTTCTGCTTCCTCCTCTCCCGGGTAGCTTCCAGCGGGGACTCCGCCAAAATTCCATACTGGCGTAGAATGTCCAAATCACAACCGATCGCCGCGATTCTTGCAGCGTGCAGTACCTTGATGTTTAATAAGGTCTCACGGTTGTAAGTTTTACAGAATGTACGTCTGGGATGATTAAAACTCTCACACTCGCTGATGCCAAGAGGGGCCGCCGCGTCTAGGCGCGCCGCCATCTTTTTTTTTTTTTTTTTGGCACCATTTTTTTCCCCGCACCATTAGTAGCCTAGCTCGCAGTCCAGTATTGCACGTATGCTCTGCTAGTTGGTCGTGTACCATTTCATCTTCAAGGTGTCCAAAATGGCACTTGCTAGCTAGCTGTCTTAAGTCAGCAACAAATTGGTGGATGGGCTCACCTACATGTTGTCTGGAGTGGTGAAATGGTTAGCTAGCAGCCTCACAACGTCCTCAAACCAGTCCGACGTGCCAAGTATATGTAGGACTTGCTGGCCTTCAATACCTAGGTTGTGGACGAGGAGCGCACGTGCCCTCACCTTATTGAGCTTCCTGAGGTCCAGCACAGTGATGTAGGTTTGAAAAGCCTCGAACCGATGCAGCCAAGGCACCGATGTTTTGCCCGGGAGCTTGAGGAAAGGATGGAGTGGTGTAATGCACGCCTCCATGAGTTAATCCTCCGCCGCCAAATGTTATGTCCACAAACCTGGTGATGAAGGAAGCAAAGAGAGTGGTAACATCGAACACAGCTTTATTGATGTAATGTGCAAGCAGTACATGGCAAGCACCCAGTGGGATCATCTGGCACAAGAGGAAGTGCCAATGATGGCCCACCCTGGTACTGTATATAGGGCAGTGCGGTGATGCAACTGGAAGTCGGCGTCGCCACACTGCACTTCACAATAAGTGTGCCAGCACACACGTCACCACGCCGATGAGATAAGAAAAGCCTTTATTAGTCCCACAGTGGGGAAATTCCAGGATTACAGCAATAAAGGAATAGCAGTACTCAGAGCAACAGTAAATAAGATAATAAGATAACTGGTTAGCCAAAGCAGTAAATGAATATACATATGTACACAGTTACAGTATATACACAGTGCATTACAGCTAGATGGTATAAACAGCATTATGGTTTGTTAAATTACCCTGCAGAATACGAATATGTACCCAGACAGTATATTTTGCATTTGAATCAACAGTGTTGTTGCCACCCTCAGTAATTGTTATTGTTCTAGTTGTGTATTGGAGGGGGTGATTGCTATTGTGCACAGTTGTTATGTTTTGTACATTTAATATGACCTCTACGAGTAGCCCTGGTTAGGTTATGAAGTCTGACAACCGTAGGTAAGAAGGACCTGCGGAACCTCTCTGTCATGCACCTAGGATGGCACAGTCTACCGCTAAATGAGCTCTTCAGTGCATTCAGCATGTCCTACATCGCGTGGGACTCCAGCAGAGATGACAGCTTAGCCACCATCCTCCTCTTCCCATCTCCTCCACTAGGTCAAGGTGTCGCCCCAGAACAGAGCTAGCTTTTTTGATCAGCCTGTTCAGTCTCTTCCTGTCAGCTGCCGTGATGCCAATGCCCCAGCAGACCACTCCAAATGTGATGGCTGATGCCACCACCGAATCATAGAAGGTCTTCAGGAGTGCCCCTTGCACTCCAAAAGACCTGAGTCTTCCCAGGAGGAACAGCCTGCGCTACCCCTTCTTGTAGAGCACGTTGGTGTTGTGTGGCCAGTTTATTGTTCAGGTGAACACCCAGGTACTTGTAACATGTCACCATCTCAGTCTGTTCCCTGGATGTTTACCTGTGCTGTTGGGGGTTATCCTCACCTGTGGCAGTCCACCATCAGTTCCTTGGTTTTCCTCGCATTGATCTGGAGGCAGTTCCACAGGCACCAGTCCACGAAGTCCTGTATAAGTCCTCTATACTCCACATCATCCCCATCAGAGATGAGGCCGACGATCGCAGAGTCGTCAGAGATCTTCTGTAAATGGCAGTGTGGTGTGTTGTGTGAAGAGTCAGCAGTGTAGAGGGTGAACAGGAAGGGAGCCAGAACTGTTCCCTGGGGGGGGGGGGCATACTGCAGATGATGGTATCAGACAGACAGTCCTGGGTTCTCACAAACTGTGGTCGGTTTGTGAGGTAGTCCAGGATCCACAATAGCAGGTGCTGGTCCACCCCTGCACACAGCAGCTTGTCCCTCAGGATCACTAGTTGGATGGTGTTGAAAGCACTGGAGAATCAAAGAACATGATCCTCACAGTGCACTCAGGCTTCTCCAGGTGGGACAGGGAATGATGTAGGAGGAAGATCACTGCATCCTCCATCCCAACGCCATGCTGGTAGGCAAACTGAAGTGAACCCATCGCTGGTGCCACCAGGGGTCGGAGGTGGGCAAGGAGCAGCCTCTCCAGGGTCTTCATTAGGTGTGATGTGAGGGCTAAAGGTCTGTAGCTGTTCAGGTCCTTGGGGTGCGGGGTCTTCGGTACGGGTACCACACAGGATGTTTTCCACAGCTGTGATACCCTCCCCAGCTTCAGACTCAGACCAACCAAACTTGTGGTTTTCTTACACCACATTCACCCCCTCCCCTTGGAAAAACAGAACAACATACATAACCGAATTGGCCCTCCCCAGTTTGCTACAGTAAAGAACCCCAAATTTGCTAGGGCCAGTGGGTAGACTACCACATGACCCAGCACAGCTGAGTGGTTTATTATGCCACTATTCATTGGCAGCCATGCCCCTAGCTAAACAGTCCTTCTTTTGTTGAGGAAGGCAATTCAGTTCAAGGGGCCCTGAGGCAAGCCCGTGGTGGACACGCCCCTGGAAGTGAGGAGGCCTGCAGATCGGGATCATCTTCTTTGAAACCCCAGTCTGGGTCCCACACTATGTCAGTCGACTCCTGCGTAGCCGTGTCATCCGGAGCAGTTGCTCAAACTTGGCGAAGACAGTTGGTGCGCCACATCCACCCATCTGCCAGCTGGAATGTCACTGGTCCCAGCTGCACAGTGATTTTGATGGGTGATGGTAGTGGTGGGGATGGTGTTGAGGCCGGTTGTGGGTCCAGTCGTTTGGTTCTGCAGACCCAAACCCAGTCCATCTCTGCGAGTCGCACTCTGTTCAGTTGCGTTCGGCGTCATGATTGTGCTGGTGTGACTGTCACGTATGCTGTGGGGCATCCACCAGGTTGTGGTGGTTCTGCAGCGTCCTGTTAGGTCATGGGCTCCTGGAGGCTGGTGCTGGGCGTGGATTTGGAAGTAGTCCAGCCTCCTCTCCCCCTCTCCTGAGGGGTCTGGTTGTGGCGATGTGTTGCTGTCGCCATTGGTAGAACCTGAGCCGGGTTGTTGTGTCCCGAGGTTCCCGATATGATGCGGGCTCCCTCTCTTGTAGCTCTGCAGTGACTCCCTGAGGCTTATGCTGGACGAGGATCTGAGGTGAGTCCAGTCGCTGCCCTTTCTCCAGGCGGTGCTCCTCCTGTGAGCATGGGATGGCTGTACCCTCGTCATCGCCGTCTGGGTGTGTTGTGTACCACTCATCATTGTCAGTCAAACGGAGTCCGTTACTGTCACAGATGGAGAAGCCCAGTTGATCAAACAAGTCACATCCCAGTATGTTGTCTCCATGTGCAACCACTTAGAAAACAAAATCAGTAATGATGCTTGATGCATAGTGGACCATTAATGTGATGGTCCCTACATTGCTGACCCGGTAGCCACCATACCCGTACAGCTCCACTGGGTTTTTCCCAATCGGGTGGTTGGGGAAGAACTTCATCACGGTGACCCAGTTCAACATTGATCTCACTGTGGCGTGTCGAGCAGCAGCGGTAAGCTAACGTCGTCCAGTCCAACCATGCAGAATGCATATGTCGCACCTCTGGAACTCACCGTGTGGATGGTAGCCACGGGTGAGTGGCTTGAACTGACCAGTGGGTTTGGTGGTGGTGTTGACCAGAAAACCTTGGTGAAGTGGTTGTATTTTTCACATTGCTTACATCGTTGTCCCCTTGCCGGGCAGGAACATACTCTCTCTCGGTGTGTGAGGGAGCCGCAGTTGCCATATGAGAAGTACCTCGTAGCGCTCTTCTGATCCATGGTGTTTACTTACGCCTCTTCTACCGTCTCACCAGGCCCTTATGTGGTTACCGCATGTGCTAGCGTTGTGTGGCTTGGCTGTTGCTGTTGTTGCTGCTGCACACCTAGCTCCGATGCTAACCTGTCGGCGGACTCTAGTTGGAATGCTAGTTTGATGGTCTTGGCTAGCGTCATGTCTTTTGGCGCCATTAGCATCTTCTTCCACAGCTGTGGGTTGCTAGTGTGCTTGGCCAACTGGTCCTGCACCATTTTGTCCTCTAAAGGCGCTTTTCCACTAGGGTCAGTACGGTACGGTTCGGTACGGTACGGGACGGTACAGTTCGGCCCGCTTTGTTTTTCCACTGCACTAGGTCCCATTTGAAGTGGGTGGGAATATAGTTACAGGGAGGCGGCGCAACCCTCTCCCTCCCTTTACGTAAAACCAGCATAACGTTATGCAAAACACAAGCTGGCAGGTTACGCGGCGTCTGCCTTCTCTGTCTTTTTTGCCTGAATAAATGCAAAAAAGGAGAACAGAAAGCAGAGGCGGCCAAACTACACACTCTGGAAAAGTATTTGAGCGTTAGTAATCCATAGAACAGTATAAAGGAGAAGACATGAGGATACAAACAACATCACATATCAAGGTAAGCTAATGAATGCTAATGCTACTTTGCTTTTAAGTCCGCCGTACAACATTGTAATGTCGGCAAGTTATCGATATTAGGTACTAAAATATGTATTCTCTGTGTGTGTTTCAGATGGCTCTCTTGTGGCAAAAATATTACCTCAAACGTCGGGGGTTAATGTTCAACACAGTGATGTGATCCCAACTTCACGAACGCGAAGTGGCTATAATGTCTGTAGACATGTTTAGCTTCTGATCTGTGTCAAAATCATGGAGAGACTGTTGAGACATCATGGAATTTATCTGCTCCAGCCAGTGGTGTCGTGGCAAAACATGGATCAGGTGCCATATTGTAGTATATCCATCCATCCATCTTCTTCCGCTTAATCCTTGAGCTGTTAAATATATACGTATTTCAACAGGTAAACAGTACTGAGTTAGGCATAAGATATATTTAACAATTATGATGCATTTTAAGCCAAAACAAATGGATCTAGGATTAAAAGTAATTAAAATAATGTAGTTACAAAGTTACATGGAGAAATACATGGATTAACTGGAAATATATCGTATTGAGTATTGCTGACTACATGTAGATACTGTATAAATATATATTCTCTGCATCAACAGTGAACTATACATGTATTCATGTAGTATTGCCCTGGGAATTTTGACAATAAACCTTTGTACTTTTGCAGATGTCTCTATTTTGTTTTACAGTCTTCAGCAAATCATTGTGTTGGTTACTTTTCTTAAAAATGAGCCATTATTTTCAAAGTCACTGATAAATGGTTTGTACTGTTGACTCTTTTCACACCGGTGTCTTAACAGACAAAAATAGAAAATCATGATGTAAACACATAAATCACTAAATTGTTTATTCCAATCAGCAGCAAATTACAGATTATTTAGAATGTGGAAAATTCAAACTGTAAAAAAAAACAAAAAACAAAAAACGAATGGGTCACATACGCCAGCCACGCTGCCTCACTGAGAAGCAACTGGTCGGCCCCTCGTACTGGTCCCGGTTCAGCAGATCTTCAGCCTGCATCTCTGTAAATAGTGAGGCAAGGTCTGGTTTGGGTGGATCGTTTTTCCCCTTGCCTAGATAAAAGACAGAAATGGGTGGTGGATAATTAAAGCAAGTTTAAAACATATTTGAGAAATGAATGAATGAATGAATCTTTATTTTGGATAGATTAGATTAAAAGAAATGAACAGAATAATAGAACAAAGGGGAAAAAAAATCCAATAAGGTCAAATTAAACAGCAACTCCTCGGATTATACAATTCAGCATAACTTATCCGAAATGGGTGATGGCTGAAGCCGCAGCTTATATTGCCCACTCGTGTTCCATCTAAGAATTCAAAAATAAAATAAAATAAGAGTGATTACAAATCAGAACAAAGCCAAGACAAAACGTGACAAAAAACTAAGTAACAGCACAACACAGACTGGATATGATAATCCTTATGTGATTTTACATGTTGTTTTGTATATATGTTTGGAGTATTTCTTCCTTTAGTTTTTGTTTAAATTGTCCAAGCATTGTACATGATTTTAATTCAGGTCCAAAAGCGTTCCACAATCTGACTCCTTGCACTGGGACACAGTGTTGCTTGGTGGTAGTTCTCACTGAAGGTTTTTGAAATATACAGTGGGGTAAAAAAGTATTTAGTCAGCCACCAGTTGTGCAAGTTCTCCCACTTAAAAGATGAGAGAGGTCTCCAATTTTCATCATAGGTATACCTCAACCATGAGAGACAAAATAAGAAAAAAAAAATCCAGAAAATCACATTGAAGGATTTTTAATGAATTAATTGGTAAATTCCTCGGTAAAATAAGTATTTGGTCAATAACAAAAGTTCATCTCAATACTTTGTTATATACCCTTTGTTGGCAATGACAGAGGTCAAACGTTTTCTGTAAGTCTTCACAAGGTTTTCACACACTGTTGCTGGTATTTTGGCCCATCCTCCATGCAGATCTCCTCTAGAGCAGTGATGTTTTGGGGCTGTCGCTGGGCAACACGGACTTTCAACTCCCTCCAAAGATTTTCTATGGGGTTGAGATCTGGAGACCGGCTAGGCCACTCCAGGACCTTGAAATGCTTCTTACGAAGCCACTCCTTTGTTGCCCAGGCGGTGTGTTTGGGATCATTGTCATGCTGAAAGACCCAACAACGTTTCATCTTCAATGCCCTTGCTGGTGGAAGGAGGTTTTCACTCAAAATCTCACGATACATGGCCCCATTCATTCTTTCCTTTACACGGATCAGTCGTCCTGGTGCCTTTGCAGAAAAACAGCCCCAAAGTATGATGTTTACACCCTCATGCTTCACAGTAGGTATGGTGTTCTTTCTCCTCCAAACACGACAAGTTGAGTTTTTACCAAAAAGTTCTATTTTGGTTTCATCTGACCATATGACATTCTCCCAGTCCTCTTCTGGATCATCCAAATGCTCTCTAGCAAACTTCAGACGGGCCTGGACATGTACTGGCTTAAGCAGGGGGGACACGTCTGGCACTGCAGGATTTGAGTCCCTGGCGGTGTAGTGTGTTTCTGATGTAGCCTTTGTTACTTTGGTCCCAGCTCTCTGCAGGTCATTCACTAGGTCCCCCCATGTGGTTCTGGGATTTTTGCTCACCATTCTCGTGATAATTTTGACCCCACAGGGGGAGATCTTGCGTGGAGCCCTAGATGGAGGGAGATTATCAGTGGTCTTGTATGTCTTTCATTTTCTAATAATTGCTCCCACAGTTGATTTCTTCACACCAAGCTGTTTACCTATTGCAGATTCAGTTTTCCCAGCCTGGTGCAGGTCTACAATTTTGTTTCTGTTGTCCTTTGACAGCTCTTTGGTCTTGGCCATAGTGGAGTTTGGAGTCTGACTGTTTGAGGTTGTGGACAGGCGTCTTTTATACTGATGAGGTCAAACAGGTGCCATTAATACAGGTAACGAGTGGAGGACAGAGGAGCCTCTTAAAGAAGTTGTTACAGGTGTGTGAGAGCCAGAAATCTTGCTTGTTTGTAGGTGACCAAATACTTATTTCACTGAGGAATTTACCAATTAAGTCATTAAAAATCCTTCAATGTGATTTTCTGGATTTTTTTTTCTCATTTTGTCTCTCATAGTTGAGGTATACCTATGATGAAAATTGGAGACCTCTCTCATCTTTTAAGTGGAGAACTTGCACAATTGGTGGCTGACTAAATACTTTTTTGCCCCACTGTACATGTTCCTCTGAAATGATGTTGTTTCTCCCTTATTTGGAACAACTTTTGGATATTTGCGGGCAGTGATAGATTCTTACCTTTAAACATTATTACTGCAGTTTTAAAGGCAACCAGATCTTTCAACTTGAGAGCTTTTGATTTAAGAAAAAGTGGGTTTGTTGGTTCCCTGTAAGCAGCTTGGTTTATTATTCTAATAGCACTCTTCTGAAGCATAAAGACTGGATATATGTTTTATATGTATCTCCCCATACTTCAGTACAATATGTCATGTATGGGAGTATTAATGAATGATACAAAGTAAATAGTGTGGGTTGATTCAGCAAATATTTCACTCTGTGCAGTATTGCGATTGATTTGCGTATTTTACCTTTAATATAATTAATATGTGACTTCCAACACAGCTTTTTATCGATTATTACACCAAGGATTTTAATTTCAGATACCCTTTCAATCCCTACACCATTTACACTGAGTTGTTGTGATGTTGTGAAATAACGTTATCAATAAAAGTTTAGCCACCGCTTGTGTTGCCCTGGTTTCAAGTGTGGGTGGTGTTTTGTGCTTGTATTGCTAAAATATATAAGGAAGCACTACAATGGGTCTCAAATATTTGTAATGTGTTCTTTTACTGGATGAGTTTAAAGATGAAATCCTATAGACTACACATATAAACTAAATTCTAATGGTGACTGAACAACTCCCATTCCCCAAGGTGCAAGATACTTTATTATGACTACAACTCATAAAGGATCACAGAAATGATCTGATAAAAAATAAATAAATAAACAAAAATAAATAAACAAGCGGTTTACCTATACTTTAACTTAAAAAGCAAAAGATTTGACTATAAATATGATTGATATGTTGTTTACCTACTGCTGTCAAAACACAGCCATTCCAAGCAAATCCTGTTTGGACTCTACAATCAAAATACACACACCTTAAGTTCATACACAGCACGAAAATGCAACATGTAAAAAACACCTTTTTAACCAGAATTACAACTAGCTTATTTCATCAGATATTGTCAACACAAAGCAATATACTAAGATGGACGTAGCATTGAGCTATTAAGTTTTCGTCTGTCCACAGTGAACTTTTCACTGCTGGAAAATATAACGTAAAACATGAATATCACATCACTCACCGTCCTGTATATCACAATATCACGGCATTAACTGCTGAAGTTGGGTGCGTCGCGGCTGTACATTCAATTCAATTTGGGTGGCTGGATCTAATTCCCGGCGCGTCTCCGTCTATTTTCTAGTGCGTCTGCTTGTGCTCCCCACTGCAAGCTCAGTCTGCTTCCCTCTGCATTCTCTCATCAGCCGAAACACACAGAAAACTCTGCTGGACCGCTGTGTTGATTTCTGCTGATTTCTTTTAAGCCATTCTATCGTTGTTGTTTATAATATCACTTGTTCGCGGGCTCATGGACGAAAAATTGCAAATGGCAGCCAGCCAGCGATTCTGGAACGTCAGCGTAACGCCCACTCTCATGATGCTACGCCCAGACCAATCAATGGCCAGCAGTGGCATGACGAAAGCGTGCTGGTACCCTTTGGACCTGCTCTCGATAGGTCCCGATAAAATAGGAACAGTTCTAATAAAACAGAACCGTAAGGACTTCCGGTTCCTAATGGAAAAGCAGACAAAGGTGCCAAACCATACCGAACTGTACCATACTGACCATAGTGGAAAAGTGCCTTAACAAACTGAATCTGCACATGCTGGGCTAGTGGCGAAGGTCCACGACAAATTGTGGTTGTCTCTGTGGTCTTCTGTCACCGTTGGCGAAACCTAATGTGCCACGCCAACACGTTGCTGGGTATGGAGAAGTAGCTATCTAGCAGCTTGACTGACTCAGCAAACGTTTCTGTTGGTCCTAGTGTGTAGAAAATACGTTTGCCTTCTATGCCCAGATAGTGAACCAATAGAGCTTGTTTCCATACCTTGTCTAACTTGTCTAACTTAACACTGACCTCGCATTGTGCAAACAGGAATCCCCCCGTTTGATTCCTATTTTATTCTCAGCTCAGAACTCAGCCTCGCCTGTATAATTTGAGCACTGTTGGAACCATCGTTCAGAAGTGGAAAGAACATCATTTTACCATAAACCGTCCACGGCCAGGAGCTCCTTGCAAGATTTGATCGTTGATCGTCACTTCCTTGTGGTAACGTATCGTCACTTCCTGTTTTGCTGTCTGCCTGTGTGGTTTGCTCTCCAGCTCTCCAGCCACTAGCTAGCCACTAGCTATGGCTACTACCTCTCTTTCCTCTCCTCCTCTGGTGTGCTCTCTCTGTCAGATGTTTAGCTACACCTCTGCCTCTTTTAGTGATAACGGTAAATGTAATAAATGTTGTCTTTTTGAGGCGCTCGAGGCGAGGTTGTCTGATTTGGAATCCCGGCTCCGCTGCATTGAAACACCGTCTGCGCCAGTTAATCTTGACGGACGCCCATTAGCTGCAGCGGAGCTAGCTAGCTTAGGCCCCACTGTCAGCGGTTCCCCGGCTCTCCTCAGCAGCGAGGAGACTGGGTGGGTGACGGTGAGAAGGAAGCCTAGTCGCAAAGCCCCGGTTCACCACCAACCTGTTCACGTTTCTAATCGTTTTTCCCCGCTCAGCGACACACCCGCTGAGGAAAAAACTCTGATCATTGGCGACTCTGTAGTCAGAAACGTGAACCTAGAGACTCCAGCGGCCATAGTCCAATGTATTCCTGGGGCCAGAGCAGGCGACATCGAGTCAAATTTGAAAATGCTGGCTAAAAGTAACTGTAAATACTCCACAATTGTTATTCACGCCGGCATTAATGACATCCGTCTCCGGCAGTCGGAAGTCACGAAACTTAATGTAGAATCGGTGTGTGAGTTTGCAAAAACGATGTCTGCCACTGTAGTGTTCTCTGGGCCCCTCCCCAATCTGACCAGTGATGACATGTTTAGCCGCTCGTCATCCTTGAACCGCTGGCTGTCTGTGTGGTGTCCTAAAAATGACGTGGGCTACATTGACAATTGGAGCTCTTTTTGGGGAAAACCTGGTCTTATGAGACGAGACAGCATTCATCCCACTTTGGATGGTGCTTCTCATTTATCTAACAATCTGGCATCTTTTTTATCCAAATTTCCAAAACCGTGACTACTCAGAGTTGGGACCAGGAAGCAGAGTCGCAGTCTTACACGCCTCTCTGCAGCTCCTCTTCATCCGCCACCCCTCAGCTTAGCCCCTGTCTTCCCCATCAGAGATTCGTTGTCTGCTCCCTCCAAAGTAAATAAAAATATAATGTATAAGCATCCCAAAGTGATAAAGCAAAATATTGGTAAAACTCAAATTAAACATAAAGCCTCTAAATTGAATGATTTGGCCTCTGTTCCTCCTCATAATTTAAAAATTAAATGTGGTTTATTAAATATTAGGTCTCTAACTCCCAAGTCTCTGTTAGTCCATGATCTGTTAATTGATCATCAGATTGATTTAATTTCCCTTACAGAGACTTGGTTAGGGCAAGAGGATTATGTTGGTTTAAATGAATCAACTCCCTCTGGTTATTTAAACTGTCAAAATCCCAGAAGTTCTGGTCGTGGAGGAGGAGTAGCAACAATTTACCATTCCAAATTACTAGTTAATGTAAAGCAAAAAACATGTTATAATTCCTTTGAGGGCCTGGTCCTCAGTGTTGGGCACTTTAGCAATTTCAGGTTAAACCCAATTTTATTTGCCATAGTTTATCGTCCCCCATCAACCTATTCAGAATTTTTATCCGAATTTGCTGATTTCTTAGCTGATTTAGTGCTGAAATCTGATAGAATAATTATAGTAGGGGACTTTAATATACATGTGGATGTAGATAGTGACTGCCTTAATGTGGCTTTTAATTCAATATTAGACTCGATTGGGTTTTCTCAGAAAGTAGGAAATTCTACTCATTACCTCCACCATACATTGGACCTTGTTCTGACATATGGCATAGAAATAGAAAATCTTGTAGTGTCTCCTCATAACCCTGTACTGTCAGACCATTGTCTGTTAACCTTTGATTTTACTATTTCTGACTATTTGGCTCCTAAAGAAAAATATTATCACAGTAGATGCCTCTCAGATGATGCTGTTTCCAAATTTATGCAGATTGTTTCCTCTATGCCATGTGTCAACACAACGGAAATAAGCTATAGACAGCTTGCTCCTTCTGTAATTGATAACATGGTGGATAGTGTTTCAGCTTCTCTGCATCAGGCTCTAGACTTGGTGGCCCCCTTAAAAAAGAAAAAGTCTAATCAGAGATTTTTAACTCCTTGGTTCAACACAGAAACTCGTAGCTTAAAACAGAAGACTCGTCAATTAGAAAGAAAATGGCGCTCTACTAATTTAGATGAAATCTATTTAGCTTGGAGAAATCATCTTTTAATTTATAAAAAAATCTCTTAGAAAAGCTAGAACGAGTTATTACTCTGCATTAATAGAAGAGAACAAGAATAATCCCAGGTTTCTTTTCAGTACTGTAGCCAGGTTGACAAAGAGTCAGGACTCTGTCAATCCTAGCATCCCCTTAGAGCTTACTAGTCAGGACTTTATGAACTTTTTCAATAATAAAATTTCATCCATCAGAGATAAAATCAATCAGATTCTTCCCACAGTTAACTTAAATACTGTAACTACTACAACTCCTTCTATTGATGTCTGTCTTGATGAGTTTACTCCAATCGACCTTTGTGAGTTAGACAAAATAGTTTCCTCATCCAAACCTTCAACTTGTCTTTTAGACCCTATTCCTACCAGGTTATTTAAAGAAGTCTTCCCACTTATTGGTAGCTTTATTCTTCATATAATCAATTCTTCATTAACTTTAGGCCATGTACCGCAGGCTTTTAAAACGGCTGTAATTAAACCCTTACTCAAAAAGCCAACGCTAGATCCAGGAGCTTTAGCTAACTATAGACCAATCTCTAATCTCCCTTTCATTTCAAAAATCTTAGAAAGAGTTGTTGCTACGCAATTATTTGACCACCTGCAGGGAAATGGTTTACTTGAAGAGTTTCAATCTGGGTTTAGAATCCATCATAGTACTGAAACAGCCTTAGCGAAGGTCACTAACGACCTCCTCATTGCATCTGATAATGGACTAGTTTCTGTACTTGTCCTTTTAGATCTTAGTGCAGCTTTTGATACTATTGATCATAATATTCTACTTGATAGATTAGAACACTATGTTGGACTTAATGGAACTTCGTTGCAGTGGTTTAGATCTTATTTATCTGATAGGTTCCAGTTTGTTCATGTAAATGAGGAGTTTTCTTTCAGCTCAAAGCTTAGTCATGGAGTTCCACAGGGATCTGTGCTAGGCCCTACTCTTTTTAGTTTATATATGCTTCCATTAGGCAACATTATTAGAAAGCACTGTATACATTTTCATTGTTATGCAGATGACACACAATTATACCTGTCAATGAAGACAGATGATACTAATCAATTAGCCAAGTTAGAAGCCTGTCTTAAGGAAATCAAAGCTTGGATGACTTGTAATTTCCTGCTATTAAATTCAGATAAGACTGAAGTCATTCTTGTTGGTCCAAAAAACCTTAGAAATTCCTTTCCAAATCAAACTTTCAGTTTGGATGCAGTTACTCTTTCTCTTAATAGCTCTGTGAGGAACCTTGGAGTTATTTTTGATCAGGATTTGTCCTTCAATTCACATATTAAATTTGTTTCTAAGACTGCCTTCTATCATTTGCGTAATATAGCCAAGATTAGGAGCATCTTGTCTCAGAGTGATGCTGAGAAGCTGATCCACGCTTTTGTTAGCTCGAGATTAGATTATTGTAATTCTTTATTATCAGGCTGTCCTAAAACATCTTTAAAAAGTCTTCAGCTGATCCAAAATGCTGCAGCAAGAGTTTTAACAGGTACTAGAAAGAGAATTCATATCTCTCCGGTTCTGGCCTCCCTTCATTGGCTTCCCATAGAGTTTAGAATTAAATTTAAAATCCTTCTTCTTACTTACAAAGCTCTAAACAATCAGGCTCCTTTTTATTTAAAAGATCTGATACTACCGTATCATCCCAACAGAGCACTACGCTCCCAAAATGCAGGATTACTTGTAATACCTAGAATCTCCAAAAGTACAATGGGAGGCAGAGCCTTCAGTTATCAAGCTCCTTTCCTGTGGAATCAGCTGCCAATCTGGATTCGGGAGTCAGACTCAATCTCTGTTTTTAAGAATGGGGCTAAAACCTACCTTTTTGATATAGCCTACAATTAGGGAGGGATCATGTGTTTCTGAACCCTCCCTTAGTTATGCTGCTAATAGGTTTAGTCAGCCGGGGGACCTCCAGTAATGCACTGGGCCTCACTCCTTTCCTCACTCTCGATGAAATATTTTTTTTTTTTGCTGGTCATTAACATTTGTTTGTTCTCTCGCATAGATTGAGTCCCCATCGTGCTGTTTGCTCTCTACATGTCTGTTCTTTTCTTCTTCTCTATCCCCTCACCCCCCAGCCAGTCGCAGCAGATGACTGCCCCTCCCTGAGCCTGGTTCTGCTGGAGGTTTCTTCCTGTTAAAAGGGAGTTTTTCCTCTCCACTGTCACCAAGTGCTTGCTCACAGGGGATCGCCTGATTGCTGGGGTCTTTCTGCAACTGTGGGGGTCCCCCCCTACAGTTGATAGTGCTATGAGATAAGATAAGATAAGATAAGATAAGCCTTTATTAGTCCCACAACGGGGAAATTCCAGGATTGCAACAGCACAGGGATAGCAACACTCAGAGCAACAATCAGAAGGCAAGAAAAAAAAACAAGCAAGCAAGAGCAGCTAATATACATATGTACATATTACTATAAAATATATATATACACACACACACACAGACACACAGTGCAGAGCATTGTAGCTGGATGGAATAAATATATGAATATATGAACACACAGTGCAGAGCATTGTAGCTAGATGGAATAAATATGTAAATATATAAACACCCACAGTACGGAGCATTGCAGCTAGGTGGAATAAATATGCAAGTATATAAACACACAGTGCGGAGCAATGTAGCTAGATGGAATAAATATATAGATATATAAATATAAACACACCCAGTGCTGAGCATTGTAGCTAGATGGAATAAATATGTAAATATATAAACACACACAGTGCAGAGCATTGTTGCTAGGTGGGATGAAACAGCATAACCGTCTATTTAGTTATCCTACATGGTATGATTATGTGCCCATACATATTCTCACCCTCCATAGCGACCGGTATGTTCCTAGTTGTATGCCGGAGAGGACCATTGTGTAAGTCTATTGCATCTTTTGCATTCAAAAAAACTATTAGTTTGTTACGTCTTTTTGCTATCTCTGCGAGCAGCCCTGCTTAGGTTGTACAGTCTGACAGCCGTTGGTAGGAAGGACCTACGAAACCTCTCGGTTGTGCACCTGGGATGATGTAGTCTGCTGCTAAATGAGCTCCTCAGTGCATCCAGTATGTCCTGCATAGGGTGGAACTCGGACTCCAGCAGAGATGACAGTTTAGCCACCGTCCTTCTCTCTCCTATCTCCTCCATCGGATCAAGGCGCTGCCCCAGGACAGAGCTAGCTTTCTTAATCAGTTTGTTCAGTCTCTTCCTATCGGCTGCAGTAATGCCACTGCCCCAGCAGACCACTCCAAAAGTGATGGCTGATGCCACCACCGTGTCATAGAATGACTTCAGCAGCGCCCCTTGTACACCAAAAGACCTGAGTCTCCTTAGCAGGAACAGCCTGCGCTGTCCCTTCTTGTAGAGTGCGTCAGTATTGTGTGACCAGTCTAGTTTATTGTTCAGATGAATACCCAGGTACTTATAGGATGTCACCATCTCGATGTCTGTTCCCTGTATACTTACTGGTGCTGTGAGGGGCTGCCCATGCCTGCGGCAGTCCACCACCAGCTCCTTAGTTTTCCTCGCGTTGATCTGGAGGCAGTTCCGATGGCACCAGTCCACAAAGTCCTGGATAAGCCCTCTGTACTCAGCTTCATCTCCGTTGGAGATGAGACCAACGATCGCAGAGTCATCAGAGAACTTCTGTAGATGGCAATGTGTTGTGTTGTGTGAGAAGTCCGCAGTATAAAGAGTGAACAGGAAGGGAGCCAGCACCGTTCCCTGGGGGGCCCCGGTGCTACTGATGATCGTGTCGGAAACACAGTCCCGGGTTCTCACAAACTGAGGCCGGTTCGTGAGGTAGTCCAGGATCCATGATGACAGGTGCTGGTCCACCCCTGCGCGCAGCAGCTTGTCCTTCAGGATCATCGGTTGGATGGTGTTGAAAGCACTGGAGAAGTCAAAGAACATGATCCTCACCATATTCCCGGGCTTCTCCAGGTGGGACAGAGAACGGTGAAGGAGGAAGATCACCGCATCCTCCACCCCAATGCCATGCTGGTAGGCGAACTGGAGTGGATCCATCGCTGGTTCCACCAGGGGGCGGAGATGAGCAAGGAGCAGTCTCTCCAGGGTCTTCATCAAGTGGGACGTCAAGGCCACCGGTCTGTAGCTGTTCAGGTCTTTGGGGTGGGAAGTTTTTGGTACAGGTACCACACAAGATGTTTTCCACAGCTGTGGTACCCTCCCCAGTTTCAGGCTCAGGTTGAAGATATACATCACAATCCCACACAGCTGGTCTGCACAGGACTTGAGGAGCTTTGCGCTGATGCCGTCCGGTCCCGACGCCTTCCTCGCCTTGATCTTCCTCAGCTCCGTCCTCACCTGGGTCTTGGTCAGGGTCAGGATGGGGGGCTGTGTGTTGGGAGTGGGGGGGGTGTCGGTGGAGTGGGGAGTGGGCAGCAGGACTTGATTTCTTAGAGGCAGCAGTGGTTGTTGTGCAGACAGGGGGGAGGGCGGTTGGTCAAATCTATTGAAAAACAGATTCAGGTTGTTCGCCCACTCCCTGCCCCCCGTGGCCTGGGGGGAGGTATTCTGGAGCCCCGAGATGGTTTTGAGGTTTCTCCAGACCCCGCTGATGTCGCTCTGTTGCAGCTTGTCCTCCATCTTCTTCCTGAAGCTGTCCTTGCCTTCTCTGATCTTTCTCCTCAGCTCCCTCTGTACGGACTTCAGCATCTCCCTGTTCCCCGACCTGAAGATCCTCTTCTTCTCTCTCAGAAGTGTTTTTATCTCAGGGTTGATCCAGGGTTTGTTGTTTGAGTGACGCCGTATGGTCTTGGTGGGAACGGATTTGTCCACACAGAAGCTGAGGTAGCCCGTGAAGGTGTGAATGAGGCCATCGATGTCCTCACCATGTGGATCGCAGAGCTGCTTCCAGGCAGTGGCTTCAAAACAGTCCTTTAGAGTGTCCATTGTCTCCTCAGACCATAACTCCACAGTGTGCATGGCCGGAGGTTGTCTGTGCACTAGGGGTTTGTACAAATAAACTAATCTACTACTACTACTACACCGGTCGGAGATGAACCAAGTTGTGATCCGATCTCCCAAGTGGGGGGAGTTGTGATGAGGTGTACGCCTCCTTAGTGTTTGCGTAGAACAAATCCAGTGTTTTATTGTCTCTAGTGTGGCATGTGACATACTGGGTGAAAGTGGGCAGAATGGGAGACAGTGAAACGTGGTTGAAATCGCCTGAGATGAGGAGAAGAGCATCTGGGTGTTCTGTCTGCAGCCTGCTGGTTACTGAATGGATGACGTCACGCGCTGTCCCAGCGTTCGCCGTCGGATTTGCATAAACAACAATGCAGATCACGTGTGAGTGTTCTCTCGGGAGATATGTAGGCCTCATGCTAACAGCTAGCAACTCAATGTCTTTGCTGCAGTGTCGTTGTTTAACAGTGATATGTCCCGGTCTGCACCAGTTGTTGTTAACATACATTATCACTCCACCGCCCCTAGCTTTGCCACTCTCTGGTGTTCGGTCAGCTCGTATCATGTGAAAACCCTCCAGCTCAATGTTAGCATCTGCTGCTAGTTCAGTTAGCCACGTCTCAGTAAACAAAAGGAGAGAGCACTCCCGGTAAGTGCTATCATAACGGGAGATAGCCGCTAGCTCATCTAACTTTCCCAGTATCGACCGTACATTTCCCATGACAACAGATGGAAGGGAGGGTCTGTACCTTATATTTTTTGTCCTCCGCCTTACTCCAGCCCGGCAGCCGCGACGCTTTCGCCTCAATTCTCTCGGTATGTCGAGTTTTTCCAGTGGGACCGGGTGGCGGTTAAATGCTAGCAGCTCTTCCCTGTTGTATCGTATCCTGCTATAAACAGTGGCTCCGTCCACCGGCTCAGGAGACATTTGGGACGATCTGTGTGTCCGTGATATAAGTGGGGTGAAAAAAAAAAGTGATCAAAAGAGAGAGGAAGGGAAAAAAAACTCGGAATCGAGCCGCTGTTGCAAAAGGCAGCCTACTGGTGTGGCGCCGAGAGGACAGTATGACTGTTGTTGTGAAATGGCGCTATATAAATAAAGTTGAATTGAATTGAATTGAATTGAATTAACTTGTCCAAGCCCAATGCCGATATGTAGGTGGTGAAGGAACTGGACCAGCACGGCCATGGTATGGGCGGCTCACCAGGGGTTTCCAGAAACGGCTGTAGTGCCCTCAAACACGCTTCCATAGTTTACTCTCATTGCCAAATGTTATGTCTGGAAAACTGGGAAAGGACCGACAGAGAGTGGCGTTCTTCTGGGAACACGAACTTTATTGCATACTGTGAAGAATCAGGCAATACAGGTTATTGTCGGGAGGCTGAGCGCTGCCAAGAGCGTCAAAGGGAGGAGCCGAAAGAGAAAGAGCTGCAAAATGGCCGTCCCTTACCTGTATGTGCTCGGCATGATGATGTCACTAAGTGGCTGCATCACCACGCCAATGCCAACCAAACTTGTGGTTTTCTTACACCACAATGTGGACTAAGTCTACATATTTTTTTATTCAGAATTTATGTTGCTGAAGTTTAATATCAGCCAGTGCACATATTTTTTTTATGTTACAGTAGCCTTAATATTTATTTTTCTGAGTTTATTTTGTTGTTAGTGTTTAACATTCAACAAATTACATTACATAATAAGTCAAAACTTGAGGAAAATGACTTGCATTTTTTTATTCAGTATATCAAACAATATTTTTCTTTGTATGTTATAGCCCATAATATACCAAGGGAAATTCAAATTCTCAGGAAAAACGCTGCTTATCAATTAATCATTAATCAATTGATAAGATGAATCAATTAACAATTAATGAATTAATCAATAACTTGCATCCCTAGTGGGGAAATATGTGCATATATTGGTACTGGGATTGGCAATTGGCAAAAACGATTTTCAAAATATTGGTCATTGGCAAAAAAAAAAAATATAAATAAATAAATAAATTTCTAATATCATGCATCCCTAATATAAATCATAAAAACCTCAAGCAGGATTTTAAAAAAGTAGAAATAAATACAAATAAACAATAATAACATGATACTGTTGATTCTAAAATTGCATTTGTCCAACATATGTTTATAGTGTGGCAGTGAAGGTGAAATGTATGCAAGGCTAATTACACACACACACACATATATATACATGTATACTACTCACAAAAAGTTAGGGATATTCGACTTTCGGGCAAAATTTCAGGACGCACCTAAAATGCACTATAACCTTTACAGGTGAACTTAATTTGACCTTCTCTATCCTTTTGAATGCACACGTCCAACTGTTCAATATTTAAGTACTTGTTGCAAAACTTGCTGTTCTCTAACAAGGTGCTTAATGGCAGAATTCACAACAGGTGTTTGATCCATGAATTGACCAATAAATTTTCTGGTTCAATTAGAATTGGTATTTAAACAGTCTTCATCATGCTGTTCACCTTTTGACATCATGAGCCCAAGACGATGCCTAACAATTGATCAACAGTACCTCACCATTGAAAGGCTTCAAAGAGGGTGTTCTCAGAGGGAAGTGGGCACTGAGCTTAGAGTGTCACAGAGTGTCATCAGCGGGTTGCAACAGAGAGACTGGAAGAGTCACAGAAAGGCACAGAAGTGAATGTCCTTTGGCCACATCCCACGCTGATGACCATTTCATTGTGAGCAGCGCCCTGCAGAACCAGATGATGAATACCATTCAATTCCAGGCCAAATTGAATACCATTCAATTTCAGACCATTCGAAACCATTTACATCAGCGTGGTCTGTGTGCTAGATGACCTGCGAGGGTACCTGACCACACTATCAGGCATAGGCATCATCATTTGCATGGGCCAGGGAGCATTTACTCTGGACAAAGGACCAGTGGGCTTCAGTGTTGTTCTCTGATGAAATTGGATTCATGTTGAGCAGAAATGATGGCCGCCAGCGATGTTGAAGACATCAAGGAGAGCACTATGCATCAACCACTGTTGTCACCATGTTACAGTCTCAGCAGGTGTGTCTAGTCAATACAGAACTGCTCTACACCTTATGAATGGTTCAGTGACAAGCCGATACTACCTGAATAACATCATTAATCCAGTCATTTTGCCCCTGCATGAACAACACAGGCCCAATTTCATCTTTATGGACAACAATGCTCCAGCTCATGGAGGTCGCATCATTTGGGAATGGCTTCTAGAGGCTGGGGTACCTCCAATGGAGTGGTCTGCACTTTTTCCAGACCTGAATCCCATAGGAAACCTATAGGATCAGCTGAGTCGCTGCGTAGAGGCTCATAACTCTGCACCCCACAATCTCAATGACCTGAGAGCTGCTCTTCAAGAAAAGTGGAATGCTATGCCTCAGCAGACATTAAGTCGACTTGTGAACAGCATGAAACGTCATTGTCAAGCTGTAACTGATGCTCAAGGGCACAACAAGTTATTGAGACATTGATATTTTTTGTTGTGGTATACCCACCACTGTTGTTGGCTTTTGTTTCAATAAATTGAGATGAGGAAACCACCAATGCATGCTTCTGTTGTATATAATAAATGGCACTTGATTGTGAAGTGCAGTGTGGTGACATGCACTTCCCGTCACGTCACCGCACTGCCCTATATAAGGGATGGGCGCCATCTTACGACCTCTTTATGCTGGATGCCTAAGCTGCTGCATACTGAGTACTGCTTGTACATAGTTCAACAATAAAGCTGTGTTTGCCAAGTCCATCTTGCCTCATCCTTCAAACAGGTATTTTCCATACATAACATTTGGCGATCGAAGATTAACTCATGGAGGTATGCATTACACCACTCGTTCCTTCTTCGAGCTCCCAGGCGAACCACCGGTTTCATGGCCGCATTGGTTGGAGGCTATCAGATGTATATTACGTCACTGGACCTCGGGAAGCTTGATAAGGTGAGGGTGCGGGCGCTTCTCGTTCACAACCTGGGTATTGAAGGCCGGAGGGTCCTACAGACACTCGGCATGGCGAGCTCATATGAGGAAGTTGTGGAGCTGCTAGCTAAATGTTTCTCCATCCCAGACAGTGTGACTGTTTGGAGAATTCACTTTCACCAGAGACACCAGCGTGAAGGTGAGCCTATCCGCCAGTATGTCATTGACTTGAAGCAGCTAGCCAGCAAGTGTCGTTTTGGACTGCTTAAAAATTAGATGGTACGTGACCAACTAGCAGAACACACGTGCAACGCTGAGCTGCGTGCTAGGCTATTAGTGGCACCTAATGACTTGACGTTAGCTGAAGCAGTTGAGGTAGCTCTCCGTTTGGAATCCATTGATAAACTAGCTGTGGAGCTAAATTGGCGCCAGCCACAGAAGGTGCCGGAACCGCCCGCCTCATCTAATGTTGCAGACCCTGATAGCAAGGATAGCTCGGATGAAGATTATTGGGAAATCAATGCTGCCAGCGAAAGGTCTGTCCCAGGAAACTCCCGTTACAGGGGTTGTGGGTCCGCGACGCACCGCTATAAAAGTGAAGAAATGTTTGTCTTACCCGGGGAACCCAAGGGACAAATCACCCCCGCCTGCTCCCAACGGACACTGGGAGCGTACGGTACTAAGAGCTAACGGACACCATGGTGGTCAAGCAGGACCAGTTTCACTCAGGTTCGGTGCAGGGGGGTCTTAGTGGAGGTGCTCAGGACATAGTAGAGGGGGTACCGAGCGTGGTGGCAAGGTGCCTGCGTTGGCATGTGACACCAATGTGCTAGCCCCAGATGCCTCCGGTACTTGGCCACAGTTGGATGAGGGGGTCTGCAGCTACAACGGTGAACACTACAACATTTATAGAAGAGGACGGGGCCAGACTGACGAGCATGGAGTTACCACATGCTCATCAGTAGCACATCGGGCCGAGTAAAATTCCACTTTGGGTTATAGACTTGGTTTGGGTTCAGGGTAACGAACGTCCACGGCAAAGATGGGCCTAACGACAGCCAGCTAAACATCAAGTATTTCTGCGGATCTTGGCGAAGTCGGGAGCAGCATGCTTCCGTTTGTCTGATGGCTCATTGAGGCACGCCAATCAGCTTTGGCATGTCTGGGAAGAGGCTCTAAATGACAAGGCTGGATGGGAGTCTGTGTCAGTGGTGAAGGAGTCGGGCTCCATCATCCAGAAGATCAGCCATCGTCCCAGGGGTTTGCTGCTTCCAGGGGCGCGCTTGCTGAGGGGCTGCCCTGGGCCCCCCATGCCAGTTCTACCGCTCCCACCCAAGTGACTGTGCTGTAGTCCACCCAGTCCACTGTGCTGTGCTGTGGTTATTTGTAGTTCTTGTGTTTTATGCATGCATGTTATGGTATGGGGTTGTTTTGTATTTGTATTTTAGTTTAGGAGCATGGCGAGTAATTTTAGTTTGATAAAGGACTTTTTCTTTCGATATGGGTGGCAGAATAATCCACCATGCTGTGCGGGCTGTGCGGTAGTCCACCCGCCAGCCCTATCCTAGGTTGTTTTTAGTGAGTGTGTTAGGCCAATTTAGTACATTAGTATTTTAGTGTGTGATTTGGGTCCCAAATTGGGAGGGGGGGTCAATTATGTGTGTGGTTTTGGACTTTTCTAAAGGGGGGAGGAAATGTTGTATATAATAAATGGCACTTTATTATGAAGTGCAGTGTGGTGATGTGCACTTCCTGTCACGTCACGGTACTTCCCTATATAAGGGATGGGTGCCATCTTATGGCCTCGTTATGCCGGATGCCTACGCTGGTGCATATTTGTTATGCATGGTAAAATACCTTGGGTGAAGGATAAGGCAAGATGACTGGACAGATTGATACATGTAGGGGTGAGAATTTTCCGCGGATCTGCGGAATTCCGCGGATTTGATCATGTCTAGGGTCATTCTCGTGAATCGTCTAAATTCGAGGAGAAAATTTTAGGGGGGGGGGGGGTGAGGTATGTTATGACCGGCGAGTCATATTTTCGATCAGCTGCTAAAATCCACCATGCAGAACGTGCTACCCAGCGAGATCAGTAATGTAATGTAACAAGGCCACTGATTGGCTGATACTTATTGAAGCAACCAATTGGCGATTTTGTTAGATTTCCTTTGTCATATCCAGCAAGTGCCTACAGGCATGTAAAGGAAGAAAAAAGGAAAGAGAAGGAAATGAAACAGAACTCAATCTTCAACATGATTCTGTGGCAAGCAAGGCAGCCATGAAAAAGAACAGAGAAGCTGCAGCTAAGCAGGCACTGCTTGCCCACAGAAAATCAAAGAGGAAGGCTACAGAATGGCTCCAGGCTTTGGTAGCCAAGAAGAAGAAATTGCACAATTAGATGTGAAGAATACATTGACTTGTACATAAGTTCATAGAGTAGTAGGACAGGCATGTAAATATGGAAGTGACATTTTCTATTTCTCAATCAAGTGTGACACTGAATCAAAACAGTATTGAACATGATTACACATGTGATGCAGCAGCAGATTAAAAAGGTAAACTATAAATGCATTTGTACTTATTTCTAACTTTAAATATAAGACCACATTTGAGCATTCTAAAACACCAGATTTCGTTAGCTTCTGGGGGCCTGCGTCCCCCAAGACCCCCGGCTTAATTGCCTCTTTTTTTCCCCAAACCCCATTCTCATCCCTGTACATGTAGAACAGCGGTAACACGGTAGGCACCTGGCAGAGGGCACCGGTCGAAGAGGCCGCAATATGGATGCCCTCTTGTATTTATAGGGTGGTGCAGTGACGTGGCAGGAAGTGCACGTCACTACACCGCACTTCACAAGAAGGCGCCGGAACCCAACATCACCGCCCACCCCCACCTTAGAAAAGTCCAAAACCACACACACACAATTAAGACCCTCCCCAATTTGGGACCCAACTTGTGCTGTCCTCACAGCACGTTTCTCTGTGCTGCTAGACAGCCAGCGAACCATTGAAGAAAACTTCGCACACAAGGCGTGCTTTTCTTGTCTTTATAAAGTTTTCTTGCATGCATGTGTAGCATGGCGCGGTAACTGAAACATACAGAACAATGCTATTACTATCTACATATTAACATGCGGTATGCTAACATAAAGAACTAATACACGTAAATAACTAACAGACATCCTCGCTTTAACAAAACTCATTCACCTAGTACTTTTGAACATCTCTATCAAGTGCTTGTACATAAAAGTACTCACAAAGACAAAGGTTTCCCAAGACTCAAATGAAGAAGAACAACACAGCGTACTCAATGAACTTTTTAACTTCGTTTCTGTGTGGCTAGCTGACTGTAGCCGAGGGAAAAAACACATCAAAGATCATCTATATACGGAAGAGCACACACTCTGCAGTAACAAAAAACAATCCTTTAAGGAAAAGATGTCTCACTTCGATAACTTTTTAAACACAGGTTTTTGACAATTTTATCACTCATTTTAACTTATTTATTCCTTTTAACCAATTTATTAACTTTATAAATTTATCAATGTCTTTTACCCAAAGACATGACACTCCCCGCTTGATATAATCACATAATATCATCACAAATACCAAACACAATAAAACATTTCCAGTGTTACATGACATCAAAAATACAGTATCACTCAGTCTTTGAAAGTAAGACTATGACCTCTGAGATGGGTCTCAGGAATACTTTTGCAGTCCCTTCTTTTACGATCCACACTTCCACTTTGTGGACCATTTTGTCACTGCTGGGCAAAGTTTTAACAACAAGTCCCATGGGCCATTCATTTCTGTTTACTTGAATGTCCTTCAACAGAACAATGTCTCCTTCTTTGACATTTGGTTTGCTGTCATTCCATTTTGTGCGTTTCTGCAAGGTAGACAAATATTCTCCTTTCCACCTCTTCCAAAACGTATCTGCAAGATGCTGTACTTGTTTCCACTGTTTTCCAAACAACTGTCCTGAGGAGAAGTTTCCGGAAGGGACAGAAACCATGCTTGACTTCTGTGTGAGTAACATCGCTGGAGTGAGTATTGCTGGACAGTCTGGGTCAGCAGATATTGGAACAAGAGGCCTTGCGTTTATAATAGCCATTACCTCGGCCATGAATGTGCTTAAAACCTTGGGAGTGAGACATGTCTGAGTGTTTTTTTAACAACATTGCATCTAGGATACGCCTTGCCACCCCTATGAGACGTTCCCAGGACCCTCCCATATGTGATGCGTGCGGAGGATTAAATGTCCATGAGCACCTCTTGTCCCGGAGGTACTTTCCCACTGCTGTGTCGTCAGTGTCTAAACCCAGTTCCTTACAAGCTCCTACAAAATTTGTACCTCTGTCTGAGCGCAAGAGCTTAGCTGGGCCACGAACAGAGAAAAACCTTCTTAATGCATTTATAAAACTATCTGTGGACATGGTTTCAATCATTTCGATGTGTACAGCCCTAGTTGACATGCATGTAAAGAGGACAGCCCATCTTTTGCTCTGAGCACTACCCCCTCTAGTACGACGCGTAACAACAGTCCATGGCCCAAACACATCCAAGCCCACAGTAGTAAAAGGAGGTTCAGGATTTACACGGTCTGCAGGCAAGTCTGCCATTTTCTGGGCTTGCAGTTTGCCTCGGAGTTTACGGCAAGTAACACAATTATATATGATAGAAGACACAAGTCGTTTACCTCCAACTATCCAGAAACCAGCACCACAGACAGCTCCTTCAGTAATGTGTCGTCCCTGATGAGCTGAGCATTCATGGAAGTGTCTTACAAGAAGTGTGGCAACATGGCTGGCAGAAGGGATGATCAGAGGGTGCTTTTCATTGTCTGTGAGATCGGCAGAGGAGAGACGTCCACCGACTCGTAGTAGTCCATCTTTGTCTACAATTGGATTAAGCTTCTTGAGTGTGTCATTTTTGGAGTTTACCTGTTTTTCTTCTTTTATCTTTTCGAATGTCTCTTTGTATGCTTCCTGCTGGACTGAGTGAATGATAACGTTCTCGGCTTGAGTGAGTTCTTTCATGTTTGTACATTCTTTGAGACTTTTCCATCCTTTCTGTCCACTGGACTTTTGTTTGAAAGATGCAGTAACATGAATAAGTTTGGCTACTGCCCTGCATAGCGTCGTCCAGCTTGAAAATCTTTTAAACCGCTCAGAGCTCAACTGTGACACTGATACTGCTGTTAACAGTGTTTTTACTTCTGGACGTATTTCTTTGTCCTCTTCAGGTTCCACTAGTGCATACAGATTGTCTTTGTGTGACTTATCAGGATAGTCTGTATACAAAAAGTTTGGGCCTGTGAACCATTTACTGTTTTTGAGTTCGGCTGCTGCAACAGGTCTAGTTGCCTGGTCAGCTGGATTTAGCTCAGTTGCAACATAATGCCATTGGTCCGGTTGTGTGGATAGCCTAATGCGTGCGACACGGTTGGCTACATACATGTAGAATCTTTTGGAGGTATTGTGTATGTACCCCAACACAATACGACTGTCAGTGAAAAACTTCACATTGTCTATTTTTATGTCTAACTTGCCTGTGATTAGCTCATACATCTCAACCGCAAGTACAGCAGCACAAAGTTCGAGCCGTGGTACAGTGTGTGCGGGACGAGGAGCAAGTTTAGACTTTCCCATCACAAAACCCACATGGTACTGACCGTCACTGTCTAAAGAGCGCAAGTAAGCTACAGCTCCTATTGCTACAGTAGACGCATCGGAGAAGATATACAGTTCATTACTTTTCATAGTACTTAATGAACCTGGACTGTAGCACCTTTTGATTTGCAGATCTTCAAGGGCTTTTAAAGAGTCTTTCCATGTGACCCACATCTCCTCCTTTTCTGGAGGAAGTGGAGCGTCCCAGTCTCTCTCTTCAGATGACAGTTCTCTGAGTAGCGCTTTGCCCTGCATGATTATGGGAGCAACAAAGCCCAAAGGGTCATACAGGCTATTGACTGTTGACAGCACTCCCCTGCGTGTGAATGGTTTGGTCTCATTGGTTACGAGGTAAGTGAAGCTGTCTGTCTGTAGATTCCAACTAAATCCCAGACTCCTCTGAACTGGGAGAGGATCTACTCCAAGGTCCAAATCTTTTAGATCCTTTGCACGGTCCTCCACAGGAAACGCTTCCATAACTAGGCTATAATTGGATGCGACCTTGTGAAGTCTCATATTAGATTCAGCTAACATGTTTTTGGTTCTTGTCAACAGATCAACAGCATTCTCTGGTGTGGCAACTGACGTGAGTCCACCATCAACATAGAACTGTTTCTCAACAAACTGTCTTGCGTCAGTGCCATGTTCTTTCTCACCCTCTTGTGCTGCCCGTCTCATACAGTAAATGGCTACAGCGGGTGACGGGCTGTTACCAAAAACATGAACTTTCATTCTATATTCAACTACACCCTTAGTGATGTCATTATCCTCAAACCACAGATAGCGAAGATAGTCTCTGTGTTCTTCGCACACCTCAAAGCAATAAAACATTTGCTGTACGTCTGCTGTCAGGGCTACTGGCTCTTTTCTAAACCTCAATAGCACCCCTATCAAAGAGTTGTTGAGATCAGGTCCACTAAGGAGCACTTGATTTAGCGATATGCTGTCATACTCTGCACTAGAATCAAAAACAACTCGTATCTGATCTGGTTTCTGCGGGTGGTATACACCAAATGTAGGCAGGTACCAGTGTTCTTTACCTTTTGGCAGGGGTGGTGCTATTTCAGCTTGATCATTATTTAACATTTTCTGCATGAATTGGATGTAGTGACGCTTCATTTCTGGTTTCCTTTCCAGAGTCTTTTTGAGTGAGTACAGGCGTTTCAGGGCTTGCTCTCTATTGCTTGGGAGTCTCCTTCTTGGGAAGCGGAAGGGCAGAGGAGCAACCCAACTGTTCTCTTTGTTCTGGCTAACTGTATTGTCCATAAGAGTTAGGAAAGTTTTGTCATCTATGGACAGTGCAACTTTATCATCTGATTCAGATCTGTCAAACACAGAGTGACCTAGCTTGTCTGTGTTGTGAGCAAAGTCAATTGTGTCTTTACACCTTATGACTGACTGAGTGTTTTGCTCTGACAGAATGCCATAGTTTTCTTTAACTGTAATGACGTTTGGGCACGGCTCAAAATAAGATGTGCGACCACTGTCTAATGTGTGTGTCTTGTAAACATTCACCTCTGATGCGCTATGAGTCTTTCCTACACACACCTCTCCTACAATAACCCAACCCAAGTCCAGTCTTTGTGCATAAGGAGCGTTATTTGGCCCATTAATCTGCTCGCGTACCTTATGTACCCTGAGGATGTCCCTTCCCTTGTAAGAGGATTGGAGCGTGGTGGTCGACAGGTTGGATTTTGTTTGCGATAGGGAGCAGATGGGGATGGTGCTGAGCAATCTCAGGTGAGGGTATTTCAGTTCTGTCGTCCGGCACTGAATCACATTTGATCAAGGGAGGCGGCCGGATATCTGTTTTTCCATCCATGGATTGTATGAAGAAGTTCACAGCTCTCCTGCCTGCAGTTTCAGCTTTGCCAGAGCAGGTTTTTAATGTGTACGGTGCAGGTGTAGCTTTAATGTCAAACAGGCTGAAGAACTCTGTCTTAGCCAGGGACTTATTACTTTGTTCGTCAATTACTGCATACATGTTCATTGCCCTGTCTTTCTGACCTTCTGGATAGGCTTTCACTAAGCAGATCTTAGAGCAAGAGCGTGGGCTATTACTTTGACCACACACCTCTGTGCACTTGGAGATGACTGAAGGAGAGCTCTCCGTTTGCTCTTCACCTTTGTTTTGTTCATCACTTCCTGATGTGGCACTTTTCAAGACAGGAGCAGGACCTGGATGAAGTGCTGATATGTGCTTGGGACTGTTGCACTCACTACACATGACTGCCACTTTACAATCTTTTGCGATGTGCTGAACTGAACCACAACACCTATAACAAATGCGATGCTCTTTGAGAAAAGCTTGACGTTCTTCTATAGGTTTATCTCTGAACAGCTTACATTTTTTGAGTGGATGTGGCTTCTTGTGAATCGGGCACTGCCGATCTGGTTCTTCTACTTTCTTAGTCTCAGAACCACTTTTCTCTACGACATCTGTTTTGTGTACTGACACAGTGGCTTTGCGATTGTATGAAGTGGGCTTTTCTGAGCGCGTGGAAGCTTGACTGTTACAGCTAGATATAGCAAAGCTTGGATCATTTCTCATTTTAGCTTGTTGCTGAACAAACTGCACAAAAACGAAGAAAGGGGGAAATGACACACTATGAGTCTCTTTGTATTTCGTCCCCACAGTTGTCCACTTTTCCTGTAGGTTGAAGGGAAGTTTTTCAACTATTTGTCTTACCCCTCTAGCTGTGTCTAGGTATACTAGCCCTGGTAGTGCACCATCTACTTTGGCACACTGTAACTCTAAAAGGAGGTCACCGAGTTCTCTTAACCTGGCATTGTCTTTGTTTGTTAGCCTTGGAAAGTCCTCTACCTTTTTTAAGAGTGCGTCTTCAATGGCCTCTGAGGAGCCATAACACTCCTCAAGGCGCTGCCAGACCATTATCAAACCTGCAGGGGCATTAAGGACATGTACTGCACGGATCCTTTTGGCCTGCTCTGAGGATTTTGGCCCTAACCACTTTGTGAGCAAGTCTAGTTCCTCTCTTGCTGACAGATTTAAGTCTTTAGTTGCACTAACAAATGAGGCTTTCCATGCCCAATAGTTTTCAGGCTTGTCATCGAAATGCAGTAAACCAGTACTGACTAGTTCTGTGCGGATGAGATATTTTGCAAAATCTTGTCCTCCATTAAACTCAGCCGAGTTATTGTTAAGAGGTTGAAAGGTGTGAGCTAGAGGGTTTAACAGGTGGGTGTTTGTCAGACCCTTGGTTACCTTTTGCTCTTGTTTTATGCCTGTATTCATTGGAGGAGGTACATACTGGGTTGTAGTTGTTAGCTGATCAACTGACTGATTGGTGGCTTGCACTTCTACTGCATTGTCTCTCATTTCAAGGGGCTGCTGTGGCCTCTTGGAAGCTTCTGAAGAGAGTAACTCACATTGTTGTGCAACATATTCGCTGGTGCGCCATACTGTATCAAGAGGCTCAGTTTCAGTAGGGGGCCCTATGCTTCTCTCCCTGCTCTGATTCTCTGCTTCTTCGTAGGCCGCAACTTCTGCTTCGGCTGCTGCTATAATTTTATGACATTTTAGAATGTGGAGGCTAGCATCTAAGTCAGCCTTTTGTTTCATCATATTAGCCTCTTTTTCAACAAAGGCTAGTTGAGCTTTAGCCGCTTGCGCCCTGGCGTAGGCCTTTATGGCTGAAGACCCTGTAGATGATGTGTGAGACTGCCTGCTGGTAACCCTGGACCTGGTGTCGAATGGCGGTGATGGTGGCTGCATGTCCGACGTTTGGTCTGCAGCGTCTGGCTTCTCCACGTCCACGTCTGGTCGTTGCTCTGCTTCGTTTCGCAGCTCATAGTTTTTCAAATAGTTTTTTCCTGAACGTAAGCTCATGTCTGCTTAATGTTGCTCTGTGTTGCTTGAATCCGCCGAGAAAACGTCCCGCCCCGGACGTCTTTAATGTCTTTTTACTGTGCTGTCCTCACAGCACGTTTCTCTGTGCTGCTAGACAGCCAGCGAACCATTGAAGAAAACTTCGCACACAAGGCTTGCTTTTCTTGTCTTTATAAAGTTTTCTTGCATGCATGTGTAGCATGGCGCGGTAACTGAAACATACAGAACAATGCTATTACTATCTGCATATTAACATGCGGTATGCTAACACAAAGAGCTAATACACGTAAATAACTAACAGAAACATCATCGCTTTAACAAAACTCATTCACGTAATACTTTAGAACATCAACAATCTCTATCAAGTGCTTGTACATAAAAGTACTCACAAAGACAAAGGTTTCCCAAGACTCAAACAAAGAAGAACAACACAGCGTACTCAATGAACTTTTTAACTTCATTTCTGTGTGGCTAGCTGACTGTAGCCGAGGGAAAAAACACATCAAAGATCATCTATATACGGAAGAGCACACACTCTGCAGTAACAAAAAACAATCCTTTAAGAAAAAGATGTCTCACTTCAATAACTTTTTAAACACAGGTTTTGACAATTTTATCACTCATTTTAACTTATTTATTCCTTTTAATTTATTTAATTTATTAACTTTATAAATTTATCAATGTCTTTTACCCAAAGACATGACACAACTCATGGACTAACATAACGAAAACCATTCATTCATCTTCTTCCGCTTAATCCTTTTCGGGTCGTGGGGGGGCTGGAGCCTATCCCAGCATCTTTGGGCGAGAGGCAGGGTGCACCCTGGACAGATCGCCAGTCCATCGCAGGGCCAACACAGAGGGACAGACAACCATTCACTCTCACTCTCACACCTAAGGACAATTTAGAATCCCCAGTTTTGATGCCAATTAACCTAACTTGCATGTTTTTGGCATGTGGGAGGAAACCGGAGAAATCCCGGAGTAAACCCACGCAGACACGGAGAGAACATGCAAACTGCACACAGATCACTGTTGGTCGGGGGCTGGGATTGAACCCAGGATCCCCCGGCCAAGGGTGAGTTGCTGTGCTGCCACAGTGCTAACCACTCCGCCACCGCGCCGCCCATAACGAAACCCAATGTACTAAAATGGCCTCACACATTCACACAACATAACCTAAAATAGAGGTGACGGGTGGACTACTGTGCAGCCCGCACGGCGGGGTGGCTTATTCTGCCACCCAATAAACTAAAGAAGAGTCCATACATAACTAAAATTACACGCCGTGCTCCTAAACTAAACAAAATACACAAAATAATCCCATTTTACACATACATACTGTACATTAGAACACTAGAACTATTAACACATATTTACAGCACTGTTCCTTGGACAGGAGGAGTAGAACCGGCATGGGGCGCCCCAGGGGAGCCCCTCAGCAAGCGCACTCCTGGAAGCAGCAGGCCCTTGGGACAATGGCTGATCTTCCGGACGAAAGTGCCTCTCTTCTTTACCACCGAAGCTCGCTCTCGTCCAGCCCTATCACCTGAAACCTCTTCCCAGACACGCCAAAGTTAACTGGTGTGCTTCGCTGAGCCATTGGACAGCTTGAAGTATGCTGCGCCCAGCTTAGCTACTATGCACAGATGCTCGTGATGTTTAGCTGGCTGTCATCTGGACCATCTTTGCCGTGGACATTCTTCACCCCAAACCCGAACCAAGTCCAAAACCCTCAGTGGGGCTCGGCTTGGCCTGAAATGGTGCTGCTGAACATGCGGTTCCACCATGCTCGTCAGTCTGACCCTGACCTCTTCTGAAGCCGTTGTAGCATTCACCATCGTAGCTGCAGACCCTCCATCCCTCTGTGGCCAAGCTCCGGAGGCATCTGGGGCAAGCACATTGGTGTCACTTGCCAGCGCAGGTGCCTCGCCGCCACGCTTGGTACCCCCCTCTGCCATTTCCCAAGCGTCGGCACTGAGACCTTCCTGCACTGAACCTGAGTGAGGCTGGTCCTGCTTGACCGCCGTGGTGTCCGTTAGCTCCTTGTCCCACACAATGTCCTCATCGACCACCGGAACCGAAGGGCTCCACTGGCCACAACCCGACCATTCCTCTCCAGCGTTGTCTTTAATGGCAAAACCCAGCCTGTAGAACAAGTCACAGCCCATGATGTCATCACCTCGGGCTGTCACGTGAAACATGAAGTCAACCATCGTTGCAGACTTGTGACCGAACTGTTAACTCCAAAGTCCCAACTGTGCACAGCCTGTCACCTCCATAACCATAAAGCGGTGCTGGGTTACCTCTAATCCTGTAGTGGGGGAAATCTTCCTCACCGTGGCCCAATTCAGCAACGACCCCTCCGCCCCATTGTTGAGCAGCAGTAGCACCTCCACACCATCCAATTCCACTGTGAAAAACGTGTGCCTGTTGGTACTGTTGGACACTGTATGGATGGTTGTTGGGGGTGAGCAGAGTGATTTCTTTCATGGGCTCTCTGGCTCAGATACATGGCACACTCTAGCATAATGGTTCAAGCATCCACATCTGCTACAATGCTTCCCTCTAGCTGAGCAGTCCTTAGCCTTGTTGCGGTGCATCGTGGACCCACAACCCTTGCAAAGGTTTTTTTCTGGGGCAGACCTTCGGCTGGCAGCATTGGCTTCCGTAGTATTGTCGTCCAAGCTATCCTCGCTATCCTGGTCCACAACATTTGCTGCAGCAGGAGGCTCCGGCAGCCACTGTAACTGGCACCAGTTTAGCTACGAAGCTTGTTTGTCTGCAGCCTCCAGCTGGAGAGCTAGCTCGACAGCTCTGGCTAGTGTTAAGTCATTGGGCGCTGTAAGTAGCCTAGCCCACAATGCAGCACTACATGTGTGCTCCACAAGCTGGTCACGTACCAATTCATCTTCCAGTGGCCTAAAGCAACACTCATTAGCTAGCTGCTTTAAATCTGCGACAAACTGATGAACAGGCTCACCTACTCACTGATGTCGCTGCTGAAAGTGAATCCTTCGGACAGTCACGCTATCTGGGGTACGAAAATGGTTTGCTAACAGCTCCACGTCTTTCAAAGAGTCCGAAGCTCCGAGTGCGCACAGGACTGGCTGGCCCTCAATACCCAGGTTGTGAACAAGTAGCACACATGCTGTTAACTTGTCGAGCTTACCCAAGTCCAGCGCGGTGATATACATCTGAAAAGCCTCAAACCACATCGGCCAAGGCACTGGCGGCCTGCCCAGGAGCTCGAGAAAGGGGCGAAGTGGTGTAATGCGTACCTTCATGAGTTAATCCTTGATTGCCAGATGTTATGTATGGTAAAATACCTTGGGTGAAGGATGAGGCAAGATGACTGGACGAACACAGCTTTATTGTGGGCCAATAAAGCCCCCAGCCAAGTCCCATTGGCTGGGACTGAGGATCGTCACTTCCTTGTGGTAACGTAACGTATCGTCACTTCCTGTTTTGCTGTCTGCCTGTGTGGTTGCTCTCCAGCTATTAGCTATGGCTACTAGCTCTCTTTCCTCTCCTCTGGTGTGCTCTCTCTGTCAGATGTTTAGCTACACCTCTGCCTCTTTTAGCGATAACGGTAAATGTAATAAATGTTGTCTTTTTGAGGCGCTCGAGGCGAGGTTGTCTGATTTGGAATCCCGGCTCCGCTGCATTGAAACACCGTCTGCGCCAGTTAATCTCGACGGACGCCCATTAGCTGCAGCGGAGCTAGCTAGCTTAGGCCCCCCTGTCAGCGGTTCCCCGGCTCTCCTCAGCAGCGAGGAGACTGGGTGGGTGACGGTGAGAAGGAAGCCTAGTCGCAAAGCCCCGGTTCACCACCAACCTGTTCACGTTTCTAATCGTTTTTCCCCGCTCAGCGACACACCCGCTGAGGAAAAAACTCTGATCATTGGCGACTCTGTAGTCAGAAACGTGAACCTAGAGACTCCAGCGGCCATAGTCAAATGCATTCCTGGGGCCAGAGCAGGCGACATCGAGTCAAATCTGAAAATGCTGGCTAAAAGTAACTGTAAATACTCCACAATTGTTATTCACGCCGGCATTAATGACATCCGTCTCCGGCAGTCGGAAGTCACCAAACTTGATGTAGAATCGGTGTGTGACTTTGCAAAAACGATGTCTGCCACTGCAGTATTCTCTGGGCCCCTCCCCAATCTGACCAGTGATGACATGTTTAGTCGCTCGTCATCCTTGAACCGCTGGCTGTCTGTGTGGTGTCCTAAAAATGACGTGGGCTACATTGACAATTGGAGCTCTTTTTGGGGAAAACCTGGTCTTATGAGACGAGACAGCATTCATCCCACTTTGGATGGTGCTTCTCATTTATCTAACAATCTGGCATCTTTTTTATCCAAATTTCCAAAACCATGACTACTCAGAGTTGGGACCAGGAAGCAGAGTCGCAGTCTTACGCGCCTCTCTGCAGCTCCTCTTCATCCGCCACCCCTCAGCTTAGCCCCTGTCTTCCCCATCAGAGAATCGTTGTCTGCTCCCTCCAAAGTAAATAAAAATATCATGCATAAGCATCCCAAAGTGATAAAGCAAAACATTGGTAAAACTCAAATTAAACATAAAGCCTCTAAATTGAATGATTTGGCCTCTGTTCCTCCTCATAATTTAAAAATTAAATGTGGTTTACTAAATATTAGGTCTCTAACTCCCAAGTCTCTGTTAGTCCATGATCTGTTAATTGATCATCAGATTGATTTAATTTCCCTTACAGAGACTTGGTTAGGGCAAGAGGATTATGTTGGTTTAAATGAATCAACTCCCTCTGGTTATTTAAACTGTCAAAATCCCAGAAGTTCTGGTCGTGGAGGAGGAGTAGCAACAATTTACCATTCCAAATTACTAGTTAATGTAAAGCAAAAAACATGTTATAATTCCTTTGAGGGCCTGGTCCTCAGTATTGGGCACTTTAGCAATTTTAGGTTAAACCCAATTTTATTTGCCATAGTTTATCGTCCCCCATCAACCTACTCAGAATTTGTATCCGAATTTGCTGATTTCTTAGCTGATTTAGTGCTGAAATCTGATAGAATAATTATAGTAGGGGACTTTAATATACATGTGGATGTAGATAGTGACTGCCTTAATGTGGCATTTAATTCAATATTAGACTCGATTGGGTTTTCTCAGAAAGTAGGAAATTCTACTCATTACCTCCACCATACATTGGACCTTGTTCTGACATATGGCATAGAAATAGAAAATCTTGTAGTGTCTCCTCATAACCCTGTACTGTCAGACCATTGTCTGTTAACCTTTGATTTTACCATTTCTGACTATTTGGCTCCTAAAGAAAAATATTATTACAGTAGATGCCTCTCAGATGATGCTGTTTCCAAATTTATGCAGATTGTTTCCTCTATGCCATGTGTCAACACAACGGAAATAAGCTATAGACAGCTTGCTCCTTCTGTAATTGATAACATGGTGGATAGTGTTTCAGCTTCTCTGCATCAGGCTTTAGACTTGGTGGCCCCCTTAAAAAAGAAAAAGTCTAATCAGAGATTTCTAACTCCTTGGTTCAACACAGAAACTCGTAGCTTAAAACAGAAGACTCGTCAATTAGAAAGAAAATGGCGCTCTACTAATTTAGATGAAATCTATTTAGCTTGGAGAAATCATCTTTTAATTTATAAAAAATCTCTTAGAAAAGCTAGAACAAGTTATTACTCTGCATTAATAGAAGAGAACAAGAATAATCCCAGGTTTCTTTTCAGTACTGTAGCCAGGTTGACAAAGAGTCAGGACTCTGTCAATCCTAGCATCCCCTTAGAGCTTACTAGTCAGGACTTTATGAACTTTTTCAATAATAAAATTTCATCCATCAGAGATAAAATCAATCAGATTCTTCCCACAGTTAACTTAAATACTGTAACTACTACAACTCCTTCTTTTGATGTCTGTCTTGATGAGTTTACTCCAATTGGCCTTTGTGAGTTAGACAAAATAGTTTCCTCATCCAAACCTTCAACTTGTCTTTTAAACCCTATTCCTACTAGGTTATTTAAAGAAGTCTTCCCACTTATTGGTAGCTTTATTCTTCATATAATCAATTCTTCATTAACTTTAGGCCATGTACCGCAGGCTTTTAAAACAGCTGTAATTAAACCCTTACTCAAAAAGCCAACGCTAGATCCAGGAGCTTTAGTTAACTATAGACCAATCTCTAATCTCCCTTTCATTTCAAAAATCTTAGAAAGAGTTGTTGCTACGCAATTATTTGACCACCTGCAGGGAAATGGTTTACTTGAAGAGTTTCAATCTGGGTTTAGAATCCATCATAGTACTGAAACAGCCTTAGCGAAGGTCACTAACGACCTCCTCATTGCATCTGATAATGGACTAGTTTCTGTACTTGTCCTTTTAGACCTTAGTGCAGCTTTTGATACTATCGATCATAATATTCTACTTGATAGATTAGAACACTATGTTGGACTTAATGGAACTTCGTTGCAGTGGTTTAGATCTTATTTATCTGATAGGTTCCAGTTTGTTCATGTAAATAATGAGTTTTCTTTCAACTCAAAGCTTAGTCATGGAGTTCCACAGGGATCTGTGCTAGGCCCTACTCTTTTTAGTTTATATATACTTCCGTTAGGCAACATTATTAGAAAGCACTGTATACATTTTCATTGTTATGCAGATGACACACAATTATACCTGTCAATGAAGCCAGATGATAGTAATCAATTAGCCAAGTTAGAAGCCTGTCTTAAGGAAATCAAAGCTTGGATGACTTGTAATTTCCTGCTATTAAATTCAGATAAGACTGAAGTCATTCTTGTTGGTCCAAAAAACCTTAGAAATTCCTTTCCAAATCAAACTTTCAGTTTGGATGCAGTTACTCTTTCTCTTAATAGCTCTGTGAGGAACCTTGGAGTTATTTTTGATCAGGATTTGTCCTTCAATTCACATATTAAATTTGTTTCTAAGACTGCCTTCTATCATTTGCGTAATATAGCCAAGATTAGGAGCATCTTGTCTCAGAGTGATGCTGAGAAACTGATCCACGCTTTTGTTAGCTCAAGATTAGATTATTGTAATTCTTTATTATCAGGTTGTCCTAAAACATCTTTAAAAAGTCTTCAGCTGATCCAAAATGCTGCAGCAAGAGTTTTAACAGGTACTAGAAAGAGAGATCATCTCTCCGGTTCTGGCCTCCCTTCATTGGCTTCCCATAGAGTTTAGAATTAAGTTTAAAATCCTTCTTCTTACTTACAAAGCTCTAAACAATCAGGCTCCTTTTTATTTAAAAGATCTGATACTACCGTATTATCCTAACAGAGCACTACGCTCCCAAAATGCAGGACTACTTGTAATACCTAGAATCTCCAAAAGTACAATGGGAGGCAGAGCCTTCAGTTATCAAGCTCCTCTCCTGTGGAATCAGCTGCCAATCTGGATTCGGGAGTCAGACTCGATCTCTGTTTTTAAGATTAGGGTTAAAACCTACCTTTTTGATATAGCCTACAGTTAGGGAGGGATCATGTGTTTCTGAACCCTCCCTTAGTTATGCTGCTAATAGGTTTAGTCAGCAGGGGGACCTCCAGTAATGCACTGGGCCTCACTCCTTTCCTCACTCTCTATGAAATATTTTTTTTTGCTGGTCATTAACATTTGTTTGTTCTCTCGCATAGATTGAGTCCCCATCGTGCTGTTTGCTCTCTACATGTCTGTTCTTTTCTTCTTCTCTATCCCCTCACCCCCCAGCCAGTCGCAGCAGATGACTGCCCCTCCCTGAGCCTGGTTCTGCTGGAGGTTTCTTCCTGTTAAAAGGGAGTTTTTCCTCTCCACCGTCGCCAAGTGCTTGCTCACAGGGGATCACCTGATTGCTGGGGTCTTTCTGCAACTGTGGGGGTTCCCCCCTACAGTTGATAGTGCTATGAGATGACTGTTGTTGTGAAATGGCGCTATATAAATAAAGTTGAATTGAATTGAATTGAATTATTGATAAATGTAATATGCGAAGGGCAGATCCTACCACAAAGTGCTCTTGGGGCTGTTTGCTTTCGGCTTTAGGACTGTGACTAGGATTCTTCTTTGACTTGGCACAGAGGCGTCGTCTCTTCGAATTTAGTCTGCTGGTAGGATCATTAGCTTCCCCAGGCGAGCCCGGGTACTGGCGGAGGGCGCGACGAGAACGCTGATCCATTGCCCCCCAAAGGAGACAGTGGTCTACACTCAATCGCTTCAGGACTGGACATGGCCCCTGCTTGGCCAGCCTTCACAGATGGGGCAGTAGCCCTAGCCCACTGTGCGCATGTGGAGAGGAGCAAACTATGGAACACATCATAGAGGCTTGCCCGCTCCAAAGACTGGAAGGAGGATTACACACCCTCCATACAGCAAACCAGGAGGCAACTGCTTGGCTTAAGGACTTTGCATTCGCTAAATAAATAAATTGATAAATGTAGAACAATGGTAACATGGTAGGCACCTGGCAGAGGGCACTGGTCGAAGAGGCTACAATATGGATGCCCTCTTGTATTTATAGGGCGGTGCAGTGACGTGACAGGAAGTGCACGTCACTACATCGCACTTCACAATAAGGTGCCGGAACCCAACATCACAATCCCGTATATCACTTGTACATAGTTCAACAATAAAGCTGTGTTTGCCAAGTCCATCTTACCTCATTCTTCACTCAGGTATTTTCCATACATAACAGCTTCTACTTAAATGCCCTGCTTTCACGATATAATCTCTCTGTTGTGTGAACTTTTTACATTTTCCATAAATTTCACCTGAAAGCCAAATATCCCTATGTGTGTGTATATATAAGATAAGATAAGCCTTTATTAGTCCCACAACGGGGAAATTCCAGGATTGCAACAGCACAGGGATAGCAACACTCAGAGCAACAATCAGAAGGCAAGAAAAAAAAAAGCAAGCAAGCAAGAGCAGCTAATATACATATGTACATATTACTATAAATATATGTATATACACACAGACACAGTGTAGAGCATTGTAGCTGGATGGGATAAATATATGAGTATATAAACACAGTACGGAGCATTGCAGCTAGATGGAAAAAATATGTAAATATATAAACACACAGTGCGGAGCAATGTAGCTAGATGGAATAATATGTAGATATATAAACACACAGTACGGAGCATTGCAGCTATATATATATATATATATATATACACTACTGTTCAAAAGTTTGGGGTCACCCAGACAATTATTTTGTGTTTTCCATGAAAAGTCACACTTATTTACCACCATGAGTTGTAAAATGAATAGAAAATATAGTCAAGACATTGATAAGGTTAGAAATAGTGATTTGTATTTGAAATAATAATTTTTTCCTTCAAACTTTGCTTTCGTCAAAGAATCCTCCATTTGCAGCAGTTACAGCATTGCAGACCTAACATGATTGCACAAGGGTTTCCTAATCATTCATTAGCCTTCTGACGCAATGAGCAAACACATTGTACCATTAGAACACTGGAGTGATAGTTGCTGGAAATGGGCCTCTATACACCTATGTAGATATTGCACCAAAAACCAGACATTTGCAACTAGAATAGTCATTTACCACATTAGCAATGTATAGAGTGTATTTCTGATTAGTTTAAAGTTATCTTCATTGAAAAAAGTGTTTTTCTTTCAAAAATAAGGAAATTTCTAAGTGACCCCAAACTTTTGAACGGTAGCGTATATATATATATATATATATATATATATATATATATATATGTGTGTGTGTGTGTGTGTGTGTTTATATATATATATATATACATTATATACACACACGTGGACAAAATTGTTGGTACCCCTCTGTTAATGAAAGAAAAACCCACAATGGTCACAGAAATAACTTGAATCTGACAAAAGTGGTAATAAATAAAAAATTCTATGAAAATTAACCAATGAAAATCAGACAGTGTTTTTGAATTGTGGTTCAACAGAATTATTTTAAAAAACAAACTCATGAAACAGGCCTGGACAAAAATGATGGTAGCCTTAACTTAATATTTTGTTGCACAACCTTTTGAGGCAATCACTGCAATCAAACGATTCCTCTAACTGTCAATGAGACTTCTGCACCTCTCAGCAGGTATTTTGGCCCACTCCTCATGAGCAAACTGCTCCAGTTGTCTCAGGTTTGAAGGGTGCCTTCTCCAGACGGCATGTTTCAGCTTCTTCCACAGATGTTCAATAGGATTTAGATCAGGGCTCATAGAAGGCCACTTTAGAATAGTCCAATGTTTCGCTCTTAGCCATTCTTGGGTGTTTTTAGCTGTGTGTTTTGGGTCATTATCCTGTTGCAAGACCCATGACCTGCGACTGAGACCAAGCTGTCTGACACTGGGCAGCACATTTCTCTCTAGAATACCTTGATAGTCTTGAGATTTTATTGTACCCTGCACAGATTCAAGACACCCTGTGCTAGATGCAGCAAAGCAGCCCCAGAACATAACAGAACCTCCTCCATGTTTCACAGTAGGGACAGTGTTCTTTTCTTGGTATGCTTCATTTTTGTGTCTATGAACATAGAGCTGATGTGCCTTGCCTAAAAGTTCCAGTTTTGTCTCGTCTGTCCATAGGACATTCTCCCGGAAGCTTTGTGGCTTATCAACATGCAGTTTGGCAAATTCCAGTCTGGCTTTTTATGATTTGTTTTCAACAGTGGTGTCCTCCTTGGTCGTCTCCCATGAAGTCCACTTTGGCTCAAACAACGACGGATGATGCGATCTGACGTTGATGTAACTTGACCTTGGAGTTCACCATGAATGTGTTTAGAGGTTGTTCTGGGCTCTTTTGTTACCATTCGTATTATCCGTCTCTTCCATTTTTCATCAAGTTTCCTCCTGCGGCCACGTCCAGGGAGGTTGGCTACAGTCCCGTGGATCTTAAATTTCTGAATAATATGTGCAACTGTAGTCACAGGAACATCAAGCTGCTTGGAGATGGTCTTATAGCCTTTACCTTTAACATGCTTGTCTATAATTTTCTTTCTAATCTCCTGAGACAACTCTCTCCTTTGCTTCCTCTGGTCCATGTTTAGTGTGGTACACACCATGTCACCAAACAGGACAGTGACTACTTGTCACCCTTTAAATAGGCCGACTGACTGATTACAAGTTTGTAGACACCTGTAATGTTAATTAGAGGACACATCTTGGTTGAACATGTCCCTTTGGTCACATTATTTTCAATCTTTTCTAGGGGTACCATCATTTTTGTCTAGGCCTGTTTCATGAGTTTGTTTTTTAAAATAATTCTGTTGAACCACAATTCAAAAGCATTGTCTGATTTTCATAGAATTTTTATTTATTACCACTTCTGTCAGATTCAAGTTATTTCTGCGACCATTGTGGGTTTTTCTTTCATTAACAGAGGGGTACCAACAATTTTGTCCACGTATACACACACACACACACACACACACACACACACACACACACACACACACACACACACACACACACACACACACACACACACCATATACATATACATACAGTATATACATATGTATTAGTGGTGTTGGCGTTATCGCGTTATTCCCCCATTAATGCTTTGCCCCCCTTAATGGCGACAAATTTTGTGATCACGGTTAATGGCAGTTAATGGCAGAAAGCACAAACAGTACTTTCTGGCCTGGCGCCTCTCCATACCTAAGCTGTTCTTGCCACAGAAACTGCGCACCATGCAGACATTGCTAAGTCAAATGAGCTGGATTACAGCCATGGATATCCCCAAAGTGCTGTCATGCTTAAGTTTACAACGTTATCTGTCGGAGCGCTCACCTCGATAACACAACATAAAAATAATTTTTTTGTAAGTTGTCTGTGTTTTTTCAACTGATTTAAGACAATTTTGCACCGCTGAATCTGAAAATGACATCCATTCCTCTCGATCAGGTCAGGTTTTTATGTTGAGTTATAAGCAGTTGTACAGCTGTACATGTAAATTGAATAGTAGACATTGATAAAGGTAAGTACATGTAAATTGAATGTTACCTCATCATTGTTCAAAATTCAGAGAATTTCAAGAAATAAAAAAGAATTTTGCGTCATATAAAACGAAACTACCTGTACATGTAAACAAAAATATAAGAAAACATGTGGCCATAGTTCAAAAAGTTGACGTGATTGAGCAAAACCAATGTGATTTTTGGATTCAGCACATCAAAATTGTCCTAAATCAGCTAAAAAAAACTTAGACAATAAATTTGGTGTTGACCAGTGTAATTGTTACAGCCTCCTCCAAAACTTCACCTGGATGTTGGTTGTTCTTCTGTGGAAGCTAGCTACATGCTAGGTAATAGCTGACCTCCAGCAGTTGACACGGACAGAAGTTCGCCTGTTTTCATCCTCATAGCTTTGGGTTGAACTTTTGGTGAGTACCAGTCTAGTGTGCAGTCTAAAAAAATTCTCAAGCTGTTCCTAATGTCCATTCACACCCCCCCCCCCCCGCCGTTTTTGCAGCACAGTGGGGTGTCATCACAGGCGAGATAGTTGTTTGTTTATGTCTGCAGTTTTTTTGCTAAAAGGGAAATTGTGTCTGTTGTGACACACAAGGTTTTGTGTTGATCTCCTTAAAAGTGGTGGATGTTTGCTTCTCTTACCTTTTATTTTATTGATTTTATTGACCGTGGTTTCTACTCATGCTGAGCCTTATACTGTCTTGCTGGTTTTATATTGTTTTTGTGCTAGTGTCCTGCTCCTTGCTTTTATGTTTTTATGTGTATCCTTGGTGTACAGCACTTAGTGTAGCGAGTGTTACTTTTTAAAGTGCTTTATAAATAAAGTTGGTTGACTGATTGATTTGGTATGGGAGAAAAAGCAATCTCCCTTTGTGGCTGCGTGTTGGCTGGTTGTTGTTCAGTGACGTTATTGAGCCTTGGCATTCTGTTGTTTGCACATGCAGTAATACATTTGAGAATTTTCTGGAGAATATTCTGGATAGTTTTTGTCATTTTTGATAGGTTGAGAGCTTTATTAAACTTGCAGGTGAAGACAGCAAGCATATTTGTCCACTCCCATGTTCATAACAGAATGTCAAACTTGAAAAATTACCGACTTAAGGTACACTGTATCTGTATGAAAAAGCTCTCTCTCTCTCTCTCTCTCTCTCTCGAAGGCTTCTTGCATTTCATTTTAGCCTTTTGGTCTTAAACATTTTTACCTTAAACTGATATAGTAAAGGTACAAATAGGTGCAATATCACCGCATGAAGAAAAGTGTCTGTCACCAAAACATTTCTACTGAAGGACCTCAAATTTTTGTATTTAATTAAGACTTATGTGTACAGTTTATCACATCACACCACTAGATGGCACTGTTATCTTGTTTTTGTGCATATCAAGTTTAAGCAAATATAATCACTTTAGTTAATAGTTAAAATATGACTTTTTTTTTGCAAATTCCCATTATGTAAGAATGATTTAGAGCCATTTCACATAATGTTATTTTTATTTTGATTAATTCTGTGCTGATTTGTGTCAATTGTAGATATATATGGTTTGTAAGATATTGCTTTCATTTTCTTCCTGAAATCTTTCATGATGTTTTAATCTTTTAGGCACATTTATTTATTTGCAACTGTTTTCTTTGTGAGTAAATTTGCCACTGCATTCATGGAAATGAGATCCCTGTTTATCCAAGTTAGAGTTAAAACTCACAGAAAGTTGCTGTTGTTGGGTGCGTGTGGTGCAAAAATGTCATCATAACCAGGAAGACCATTTGATTTTAAACCGTCCTAATAACCCATGACTGCAACAATGCTTTGAAATACAACGCTGAGGCAATAAGGAGGTGCCGACGGGGAATGATGAGGGATATCAGTAGATACGGAGCAGGAAATGGCCAGAGCGTGAGGGCAAGGCCCATGTTTGTGAGTGTGTTTTCTGTTCCCTGGGGTCCACCCTGGAGATCGCTTGGGAAAAAGACCTCTAGGTCTAACTGAGGTCTGAGTAGCAGCCAAGAAAAGCAAGACTAAAATAGAGAGAGAGAGAGAGAGAGATGAGAATAAAAAATGTGGGCTTGTAGAGAGAGAGGATGGGCGTGAGAGGAAGGAGGAGCCAGGAAAGAGTGTGAACAAAGAGCTTTGTATCTGAGCAATAATGTATGGAAAATAAAAACATTCACATGGTGTCACACAAAATCACAGTTGCACTTAGATGCACTACACACACTGCTGATTGGAACCATATGCTGACAGAGAGAATAATGGGAAACTGTGAATTGTTTGATTGGTTTTCCCCTCTTTGTTGCCTTGGGATAAGGCAGAGGGTGAGTTGGAGGAGCTGGAAGGCACCCAGGCCTGTAGATGATGATCAGCCATGGGAAATTCTGTGTCCACCGCTCTGCATAGACAGGTCCCGTCCATTAAACAGCGTGCACAAGAGGGGACTTCCACTGTGTGAACTCTTGGCCTGGGGATGCCAAAAAAGATGCTAATAGATACAGTATGTAAACATCCTAAAGCATACAAATTGTTATTTTCCTGCATGTTCAATCCAATCCAATTTTATTTATAAAGCACTTTAAAAACTGCAAAGCTGGTTAAAGTGCTGTACACAAAATAAAATAAAAACACATACAATGAGATAAAAGAGGTAAGTAAGAAAAAGAAAAACATAAATAGAATAAAAGTCAACATTTTACACTGGGTCAAAATCCAAAGAGTAAAAGTGCATTTTTTAACGAGATTTAAAAACAGTAAAAGAAGGAGCCTGGTTAATGGCGGTAGAGACAAGATTCTGACCTCCTGGCCAGGAGGTGTCACACTTGCTCTTGCTCTAAATAGTGGGTAGAGGTACCTGACATCAACCCAGTCATGCTATTCACTTTACTCCTGAGGGCGCTGCTGTAGAAATGATTATGGGCATAACTTCCGGTTTTGGCTGAAATCGTGTTAAATCAGTCAGCAAGAGTGGAGTAGTGGGACATTTAAAATAGCATTTTTAAAAATGTTTCAAATTCATTTTAATGTATAGTCCACATACATGTTTTGCAGTCAAGTGGCAGCTAATTTCAGCACTTGTAGTTTTTGTATTTTTCACTGTTTTTGTGTAGTTCTGATACTTGTTGCTGCTGTTCGTGGTCTGAGGCTCCTCACAAATAAGCACAGCTAAATCTGTGGCTTCAACAGCAATGTGTAGATCATGCACCGAAAACTAAAAAGGATTGTTGGTGTGATCAGTGGTACAGACACGGGACAGACACAAGAGCACCAGGTATATTTTCACTTGTATGAATGTCACATATCTGACGCTTATATATGTCACCAGTTGCAAGGCTGCATGTTGTAAAATAATAAATTAAAAAATAGTAACAGTTTGCTTCCTACGGCTTAACGATTTAAGAAAGATATCAAATAGGTTTTTTTGGCATTTGTTGCACTGCATTGGAACAATATGGACTCGATATTAGCAGCTTCAGCATGCATTGATTTTTAAATTATCACAAAATATAGAGCAATAAAATGTTGAACAATTGTCAAAAAAAGTATGTACGTGTTAAGTTAAATAAGCATTCATGGCGTGACAGCAGCATGAGCATTTTAATTTCGGGGTAAAACAAACAGCTACAGGTGTCTGTATTTACCCTGACATTAAAACACCCAAGTATGGTGTTGTGGTTCTTTGTGACGCTGACTAGATTCTACGTCTGCTCGAAGGTAAATTTGATTCTGGCTGTCATGTATTCTCTGCTGTTTTGCGGCAGAAATAAAAAACCCACTCGCAGGAGGCCGTTGTGTGTATTTATTATGCAAAGTGATATAACAGTCCAGTCAAACAATAAACAGGTAGCACAGGATGAACAGGGAGAATCTCCAGGACGCTCTACAGCACACAAGTGAGTAAACACAGTGGGAGAATGTCCCTATACGCAGGCAGACGGAACTGCAGCAAGGAAACGGACAAGAGAGAGCCCAGGGAAAGAACTTCCAGACGGAACTGGATGGCATGGGCGAAGCAAATTGTACTCACAGGCCTGGAGCAGTCCGAGACAGTCCAAGAGCGATCCACAGTGCGGAAAACAACTGACAGTAGGCTTAAACACACAGTTCAAACAACAATCACCCGACAATTCACTTGAGCAGGCACGGGGCTTAAATAATGCCAACATAATGAGGGAAGTGAATGCCGGTGCGTGAGTGCGTGGGCTGAACTGAGTGGAAACAGATGCGTGAGTGAATGACACTGGGCATGTGCATGGGGATGAGAGTGAGTGTACGTGTGTGTGTGCGTGCATGAATGAACAGAGAATGAGCCCAGCGATAATGACGATCAGCTGGTATCATAAGTAGGAGAGGAGGGCGTGGCTAAGAGCTATCAGAGAGCCGGGCAGATCTTGGAGGCACCTGATGGAAAATAAGGAACCAAAATACACTTAAAGGCAAAGCAGCCCCCGTGCCATGGTACTGGGCTGGAAATCCACCCCAGACCATGACATCTGGCCAGCATATTTTAACAAAATGTAGCTGACTTTATTGCAGTGGAGACATTGATATTATCTCAGAGCTTTTATTTGTTTACACAGCAGTCCCTCCAGGATTTTGTAATGTTGCGATCGCGTCAATTCACGCAAAATCAGCCAATCAGCGTGACTATTGCACGACCTTGCAATTTTGTCCAATCACTGCAACTTTCCCGCAATTTTGGCCAATCCTTGTCAACTTCCACCAGTTTCACCAATCAAATTTGTGTCTGACTGGCACTCAAATGCTCAGTCTAACCAATCAAATGCATCGCTGCACAGCGTTCACTTCCGTGTTTACAGTGAGTATTAGCGAAACACATCAGCAAAAAACAGTGTGTGATTTTTAAAAAATACACTCACCCGCGAGGTTTCCAACACCATCCCTTCCTCCGTCTCCCCCAGCCTGCCGGTGGACGTCTCGCCACGTCTACGTCCTGAGTCTGACTGCATGTACGAAGTGCTGGATTTGTGTTGAGAAATGTCCGCCTGCCTCAAAAGCACCCCGTCACGGCAGCGCACGTGAGGAGACACTCCATAAAACCACAAACAAAACGAGCAAATCTAACATAACAGCCAGCGTTTGATCATTTCATACATCTTTAGAGGTAAAATTATTACTACATCTTGTCAATGAGCTTTAACCCTGTGAATCTCTGGTCTGGACACGGAAGATGTGTGTGTGAAGAGAAAAGTGTGTGTGTGTCAAGATGCGCAGCAGATAGACAGGACACAGACACCGATAGACAATACAGAGCAACAGAATAATTTTCTTTTTTTTTTCCTCTCTGCTCAGTACTGAGTGGTTGGGGAAGGTAGGGAGTTTTCAAATGAAGGTGCTGCCAATAATTTCCAAATCTCTGCTCTTTAACATGCATTCAATGCAATTTAGCTTTTGTAAAGGATATTGTGTTAAAGTCTATTTGCTGTTGCACAAGAGTTTTTCTGTATAGCAGAAGTTTCTACTTAATTTACAAATCACTGTAATAGGAAATTTTTGACAATCCTGTGCTTTTCTTGTATTGTTATATAGAATATTACTGCAGTAAACTAGAAAAGACATCTGCTTTAAAATTTGTAATCCTTCCCACAACTTTAGTGTTAAACCTCTCAAAACATCACAACTTTTATTGCAACTTTTTAAAAAAACTCCCACGAATTCAGGCTTTTTGGGCCGCAACAATCATAAAAACATCCTACAAAATCCTGGAGGGACTGACAGAGTTGGCATTTTAGCAGCGGTGCTACTGTCTGCGAGGCCACTTTTTAAGGTCATCTTCTCATTCCTCAATAGTCACGGAAAGTGGTATGATTATATTACTATTTTTGAGGTGCAAAAGGATGTGTTCCCGCATTTTTGATGCCGAAGTCATTGTTTTTTAACAAGGAAAAGTGTTCCGTTTCAGTGACAACTCCACATTCTAAACTAATACTGGAAGTTGCGCACATACAGTATGTAAACATTAGATTGAACTTGATTAGCCGCTAGGCTCCTGACGTTTCATATACAGACGTGGACAGAATTGTTGGTACCCCTCTGTTAATGAAAGAAAAACCCACAATGGTCACAGAAATAACTTGAATCTGACAAAAGTGGTAATAAATAAAAATTCTATGAAAATTAACCAATGAAAATCAGACAATGCTTTTGAATTGTGGTTAAACAGAATTATTTTAAAAAACAAACTCATGAAACAGGCCTGGACAAAAATGATGGTACCCTTAACTTAATATTTTGTTGCACAACCTTTTGAGGCAATCACTGCAATCAAACGATTTCTCTAACTGTCAATGAGACTTCTGCACCTCTCAGCAGGTATTTTGGCCCACTCCTCATGAGCAAACTGCTCCAGTTGTCTCAGGTTTGAAGGGTGCCTTCTCCAGACGGCATGTTTCAGCTCCTTCCACAGATGTTCAATAGGATTTAGATCAGGGCTCATAGAAGGCCACTTTAGAATAGTCCAATGTTTCGCTCTTAGCCATTCTTGGGTGTTTTTAGCTGTGTGTTTTGGGTCATTATCCTGTTGCAAGACCCATGACCTGCGACTGAGACCAAGCTGTCTGACACTGGGCAGCACATTTCTCTACCTTGATAGTCTTGAGATTTAAGATAAGATAAGCCTTTATTAGTCCCACAATGGGGAAATTCCAGAAATTTCATTGTACCCTGCACAGATTCAAGACACCCTGTGCCAGATGCAGCAAAGCAGCCCCAGAACATAACAGAACCTCCTCCATGTTTCACAGTAGGGACAGTGTTCTTTTCTTGGTATGCTTCATTTTTGCGTCTGTCAACATAGAGCTGATGTGCCTTGCCAAAAAGTTCCAGTTTTGTCTTGTCTGTCCATAGGACAGTCTCCCAGAAGCTTTGTGGCTTGTCAACATGCAGTTTGGCAAATTCCAGTCTGGCTTTTTTATGATTTGTTTTCAACAGTGGTGTCCTCCTTGGTCGTCTCCCATGAAGTCCACTTTGGCTCAAACAACGACGGATGGTGCAATCTGACACTGATGTACCTTGACCTTGGAGTTCACCATGAATGTATTTAAAGGTTGTTCTGGGCTCTTTTGTTACCATTCGTATTATCTGTCTCTTCCTGCGGCCACGTCCAGGGAGGTTGGCTACAGTCCCGTGGATCTTAAATTTCTGAATAATATGTGCAACTGTAGTCACAGGAACATCAAACTGCTTAGAGATGGTCTTATAGCCTTTACCTTTAATATGCTTGTCTATAATTTTCTTTCTAATCTCCAGAGACAACTCTCTCCTTTGCTTCCTCTGGTCCATGTTTAGTGTAGTACACACCATGTTACGAAACAGCACAGTGACTACTTGTCACCCTTTAAATAGGCCGACTGACTGATTACAAGTTTGTAGACACCTGTGATGTTAATTAGAGGACACATCTTGGTTGAACATGTCCCTATGGTCACATTATTTTCAATCTTTTCTAGGGGTACCATCATTTTTGTCCAGGCCTGTTTCATGAGTTTATTTTTTAAAATAATTCTGTTGAACCACAATTCAAAAGCACTGTCTGATTTTCACTGGTTAATTTTCATAAAATTTCTATTTATTACCACTTCTGTCAGATTCAAGATATTTCTGTGACCATTGTGGGTTTTTCTTTCATTAACAGAGGGGTACCAACAATTTTGTCCACATGTGTACACACACACACACACACACACACACGCGCGCACACACGCACGCACGCGCGCGCGCGCGCACACACACACACATACATATACATATATACATATGTATTAGTGGTGTTGGCGTTATCGCGTTATTCACCCATTAATGCTTTTCCCCCCTTAATGGCGACAAATTTTATTATTTTAAAATAATTCTGTTGAACCACAATTCAAAAGCATTGTCTGATTTTCATTGGTTAATTTTCATAGAATTTTTATTTGGTACCACTTCTGTCAGATTCAGGTTATTTCTGTGACCATTGTGGGTTTTTCTTTCATTAACAGAGGGGTACCAACAATTTTGTTCACGTCTGTACATAGTGGGGTTATAAAAGTGTGTATCACTGTTTCTAGGTCTTTCATAAAATGGACTTAATTTTTGAAAGCCGCCTCAATTGAAAAAAAAGCAGGATTTTACTACTGAATTTATCCACCTTATTCCTAGTCCCCATGATGCCTTGTGTGAATTATGTGCGCAATTTCTGGTACTAGTTTAGAATGTGGAGTTGTCACGGAAATGGGACACTTTTCCTTGTTAAAAAACAATGACTTTGGCATCAAAAATTCGGGAACACGACCTTTTGTACCTCAAAAACAGTAATATAATCATACCACTTCCAACAACTATTGAGGGATGAGAAGATGACCTTAAATAGTGGCCTCGTAGACAGTAGCTCCTCTGCTAAGATGCTAACTGTGACATAAGGGAAGTGGGCCTTGGGGCTTGCCATAGCCTGGCCGGGGCTAGAGTGATGTCAGGCGGGCTACGGCTGGGGATATATATATTTGTGAACTTGGTTCAATAAAGTGAGAATGTTCAGACCAGCTCCTTCTTGACTCTCTGTTATTGAGATGTAACATTTTGGCGACGAGGAGAACAATGGCAATGTGCGTGGGACAGATGCCAGTGTTCCTAGAACACCCGGGCTCGCCGGTGATTTCATGGGCTGAGTGGAAGCAGAGCTTCGATATATATCTGACAGCGGTGGGTCTGGGATCGGTCAGCGAAGAGTGATGGAGGAGTATAATGATTCAGTGTCTCGGTGCCGACGTACATTGAATTTTCTTCGGGCTGTGCCAGGGCAGCTCACTGGAGGACGGTCTGAAGGCCATGGACAGCATGTTTGGCGACACCTCCACGGTCACGGGCAGTTGGTGTGAGTTCTTCAAGCGATGGCAACGGAAGGGTGAGTCGCTGCGTTTGTTTCTACTGGAGCTGCTTAGCTTAGCACGGAAGTGCAATTTCGGAGCAGGAACACACGGCATAGTAAGAGATAAGCTAGTGCACGGCACCAATTGCACATGGCTAACGACCAAGCTGAGAGTAGCTAAAGAGCCACCGTTGCTGGAGGAAGTGCTGGACTTAATAAAAAGAGAAGAGTCAGTGGCCCAATTGGAGCTAACGGCTAAGGTTAGTGAGAGGCCGACAGAGCAATTTCCCACCGAGTGCAGAGGTTTGCACGCTAACAGTACAACGTAGAGGGACTAGAAAGAAAAGGAAGAAGAGGCGGACGAGAAAGAGGGTGGCAGTACTGTTGAGATGACCTGGGGGCCCAGCCCAGGTTCACACGACATGCATGGGGAAGGGCCCGTTGAACTGGTACGTGCTCCAGCTTGATGGAGCTGACGTGCTACTCATGGTGGATTCGGGGGCCAGGAAGTCTATCCTGAGCCTGCCCACACTGTGGAGGCTGTTCCCCGTGATACGAATTAAAGTTGGAGCGGTGAGACTATTCGGCTACAGACATGCAGAAATTGAAATGGCAGGCACAGCGGACTTTAAGGTAACCTGCGGGTCAAAGAGGGTCCCCAGCTTTACCTTCCAGGTGGCATGCCGGGGAACCGACCTGTTGGGAGTTGACCTGCTGGGACAGCTGGATTTCTCCATAATGGACCTGCGAGGGTGAAGAGTATTGTCCGTGGACTCAGACTGGCACCTCTGTTGGCCTGCGTTGTTTGAGGGCCTGGGCTACATCGAAGCGTTTTACCATCGTCCTCTTGTCAATGAGGCCGTCACGCCAAAAATACAGCCTTTGAGATGTCTTCTGCTAGCACTGCGGGACGAGGTATCAGCAGAACTGACCAAACTACTGAAGTTAGGGGTCATCGAAAGGGCTGACGCATCACCGTGGATTTCTAATCTGGTGGTGGCCAGAAAGAAAGGAGGGGGCATCAGACTGTGCATCGACCTTAGAGCAGTGAACAAGGCAGTCATCCCGGACAAGTATCCGCTGCCGACTATGGAGGAACTCACGACAGCGTTCAGCGGGGCGAAGGTCTTCTCAAAATTGGATCTGCGTCAAGGTTACCTGCAGGTGCTGCTACACCCGGACAGCAGGGATCTGACAGCCTTCGTGACCCACATGGGGGTTTTCCACTACACCAGGATGCCCTTCGGGTTGAGCTCGGCGCCAAGCTGTATCCAGAAGGTCATGGCGACCATGCTGGCCGGCCTGAAGTGGGTAGTTGTGTACCTGGATGACATTGTGGTGCATGGAGCATTGAGAGAGGAGCACGACAAGAGGCTGGAAAGTGTTTTGGAAGCGCTGCAGGAACATGAGGTCACATTGAACAACGAAAAGTGTGTCTTTGCGGCAGACGCAGTGGACTTTGTGGGGTTCCGGCTGTCTGGAGACTGACTGAAACTGCTGGTTTTGAATGTGGAGGCTGTGCTTCAACTCGCGGACCCCTCCTCACCAGCTGAGATTTCTTTGTTCCTGGGAATGGTTAACTTTTATGGATGGTTTATCCCCCAGTACTCGGAGATGATCGAGCTGCTCCGGGCGCTGCTGAAGCAGGATGCACCTTGGAACTGGACTCCGGCCTGTTTGGCGGCAGTGGAAAAGTTGAAGCAGCAGCTCACCTCCCCACCGGTTTTGGCCCATTTTGACCCAAACTGCTCCACTCTTGTGACTTGTGACACGTCTGGTTCCACCCTGGGGGCAGTTATGTCACAGGTGCAGGATGGTACGGAGCGTCCTGTGGCTTTTGCGTCGAAGTCTCTGTTGGCGGCAGAAAAGAAGTATGCAGTGGGTGAAAGGGAGGCGCTGGCCTGTGTCTGGGCCTGTGAGAGGTGGCATATCTACCTCTACGGGTGACACTTCACGTTGAGAACAGATCACTGAGCACTCATGACTGCTCGAGAACTCAGCGTCGGGACACAGGCCATTGACAATCCGCAGATGGTCTGAGAGACTGAGGGCCTACAATTTTGACAAGGTACATACCAGGCAGAGACAATGTCGTGGCGGACCTTCTATCTAGGGCCCCAACGTGCCCTCTGGTGCCGGACTTAGAGGCGGAAGAACCAGATGAGACGGACCTGGTCCACGCTCTGCATGGGGCACTCCGAGAAATCGTATTCCCTCAGGAACTCAGGGAGGTTTTGGAGAGTGACCAGGTGATGAGAGGACTACTCTTGGCGATCAGAAAGGGCTGGCCAACGGGAGTGCTGGATGAACTGGCCCCGTTTCATCAGTTTAGGGATGAGCTTGGCTGCTGGAACGATGTGTGCATGGCTAGAGGGCAGTGCGCCATCATCCCAGCAGCTCTGAGAGGACGTGTACTGGAAATGCTGCATGAGGGGCACCTAGGGGTGGTCAAGGTCAAACAATGGAGCAGGGATTCAGTTTGGTGGCTGGGAATTGACAAGGACATAGAGGCGATGGTGAAGAACTGTGTGCCATGCTTGGAGAGTGGAAAAACGGGAGGACCACCACCCCCTCCCCTACAGCCGGTCACGTTCCCTACCGGATCCTGGGAACACGTCGAGTTGGACATTTGTGGAGAGCTGCACACAGCCCCTCCTGGTAGCAGGTTTCTCATGGTGGCCTTTGATTTGTTCTCTAAGTGGTCAGAGGTGCTCCCAACTGGCTCAGTGACAGCGGAGGTGATCACGGGGTTCCTGACCTTGTTGTTTGACAGATGGGGGACTCCGAGCTCCATCACCACTGACAATGGCCCGCAATTCATTTCTGGGGCTTTCGAGGAGTTCCTGAAAGTCAAAGGGGTCGAACACATGACGGCGGTGTACCACCCGCAGGCTAACCGGGGGTCGAGAGAATCAACTCTCTCTTAAGAATGGACTAAGGGTCCACTTAGCGGACGGGTTTACGCTTGCTGACACCCTGAACAACACCCTACTCCATTATAGAGCGTCGGTGCATGCCACGACAGGGCGCTTCCCGGCTGGCCTGATGCTGGGACGTGAGTTGCCACTACTGGTGAGATGACTGGGGCTGGCACGGATGGAGTGGGGTGAAGACTTGTGGACACTGAGGCGCCGGGTCACTGGGCGGCAATGGAAAATGAAGGAGCGGTTCGACAGGAAACATCGGGCGAGAGATCACGGCCTTGGGGTGGCGGATTGGGTCTGGATCAAGCACCCCGTCCACGCCCACAAGCTCCAACTGCTGTGGATTGGGCCATGGACGATCGTGAGACAAAGGGGACCTGATACTTTTGACCTGGACGATGGGTCCTGGTGGCATGCTAGTAGGCTGAGGAGGTCTCCACCGCAGGTGGCAAGTGACCCCACTGTGGTCTGTTTTTGTAATAGCTGAGACAGGAGGGTCTGGGTGGATGCTGACCCACAGCCGGAACCGATGGTGCCAGAGGCTGTGTGCCCTCACGAGGGACGTCCAGATAGGGAATGTCGGAGACCCAGATATTTGGACGACTTTGTGACGGGAATGGTTGAGGACGGCTCTAGTGTCTCGAGAAGTAAAAGGTGGACTGCATTGTTGGGTTCTGTGTTCATATGTGTTTATAGTTACTTTGCTTGTTTGGATGTACCATTTGTGTTCTTGACTTTCCGGGGGGGGGGGGGGACATAAGGGAATTGGGCCTTGGGGCTTGCTGTAGCCTGGCCGGGGCGGGGCTAGAGTGATGTCAGGCGGGCTACAGCTGGGGAGATATATATATTTGTGAACTTGGTTTAATAAAGTGAGAATGTTCAGACCAGCTCCTTCTCAACTCTCCGTTATTGAGATGTAACACTAATGTTGTAAACAAATAAAAGCTCTGAGATAATATCAATATCTCCACCTCAAAAAAGTTGGTTGCCTTTTGTTAAAAGATATTGGACATAATCAAATTTACCTTAGAGCAGATGTAGAATCAACTCAGAGCCACAAAGAACCACAACACCGTACTTGGGTGTTTTAATGTCGGCCCCGAAATTAAAATCCTCATGTTGCTGTCATGCCCTGAATGCTTGTTACTTAACTTAACATGTACAGACCTTTTCTGACAATTGTTCAGAATTTTATTGATCTATATTTTGTGATAATTTAAAAATTAATGCATGCTAAAACTGCCAATATTAAGTCCATATTGTTTCAACACAGTGCAAGGAATGCAACACCCCCACCCCCACCCCCCCAAAAAAACAACTGATATCTTTCTTAACTTGTTAAGCATTAGTAAGCAAACTGTTGTTTTTTATTTATTATTTTACTACATGCAGCCTTGCATCTGGAGACATATAACACATAAACGTCAGATCTGTGACATTCATACAAGTGAAAACAGACCTGATGCTCTTGTGTCTGTCCTACTGATCACACCAACAATCCTGTTTAGTTTTTGGTGCATGATCTACATGTAATGTGGTGTTTTATTATGAAGTGCAGTGTAGTGGCGGTCACTTCCTCTTCCGCCACTGCACCGCCTTATAAATAAATACCAAGGGCATCCATTTTACAGCCTCTTTGCCGATGCCCCTGCCTGACGGACATATTGCGTGAACGCTCTTCAATAAAGCTGAGTTCTATTGTGCATCTGGCCTCATTCTTTAAGAAGGTAATTTCAGACACAACACTTTGGTGACAAGAATAAAAAAATGGAGGCACGTTTCACCACTTCGGCCCTTCCTGAAGCTCCTGGGCGAGCCGCCTATCCCCTGGCCTAGATGGTTTGCCGCCTTTGAGACCTACACTGTAGCGCTCGACCTAGGTAAGCTAGATAATCTGAGGGCACGTGTGCTTCTGGTGCACAATTTGGGGATTGAGGGCCAGCGGATCCTGCACACACTCAGGGCTTCAGATTCCTACAAGGACGCGCTCGAGTTGTTAGTACACGTTGTCAGTTGTTAGTGACCGTCCGGAGGATTAGGTTTCGGCAGCGACACCAACGGGCGGGTGAACCTATCCACCAGTTCATCACCGACCTGAGGCAGCTAGCTAGTGAGTGTAACTTTGGGCCGCTGGAGGAAGAGATGATATGCGATCAGCTGGCGGAGCATACAATCAGCACCACAATACGAGCAAAGCTGCTCACAGGGCCGTGTGACTTAACGCTAGCCAGAGCTATGGCATTAGCTCTCCAATTGGAGTCCACAGACAAGCTAGCATCTGAGCTAAGTGGGTGCCAGTCACAGCAGCAGCTGGAGCCTCCTGCTGCGGCCCTAGTAGCAGACCCAGACAGTAAGGATAGCATGGACGACGACACTATGGAGACCAGTGCTACCAGCCATAGGTCTGCCACGAGAAAACTTGTGTGTATAGGTTGTGGATCCGTGAAGCACCATTTCAAGGCCATGGACTGCTCGGTGACAGGGAAGCGCTGTGACAAGTGTGGACGTTTGAACCATTATGCCAGGGTGTGCCGAATGTCCAAGCCGGAGAGCCCACGGAGGAAAACAACTTCACCCGGCCTGACAACTCTCCATGCAGTGTCTCCGAGTACCAACGGGAACATGTTCTGCAAGGTCATACTGGATGGTGAGGAGGTACTGCTGCTGATCGACACGGGGCGGAGGGATTGTTGTTGAATTGGGCCACTGTGAGGAAATTTTTTTCCCCACTACAGAATCAGAGGTAGCTCAGCGCTGCTCTATGGCTATGGAGGAGGAAGGTTGTGCACGGTCGGAACACTGGAGTTGACGGTTCGATACAAGTCGGCAAAGATGGCTGACTTCATGTTCCATGTGACAGCCCGAGGCGACAACATTATGGGCTGTGACCTATTTTATGGACTGAGGTTTGCCATTAAAGACGATGCTGGGGAAGAGTGGACTGGTTGTGGAAAGTGGAACCGTCTGGTTCCAGTGGTGGAGGACGATGCGGTGTGGGACAAGGATTTACCGGGCACCATGGCGTTCAAGCAGGACCAGTTTCACTCAGGTTCAACGCAGGAGGGTCTCAGTGCCGGCGCTCGGGGTACCATGGAAGAGGGTACTGAGCGTGGCGGCGAGGCGCCTGCGTTGACGTCACTCACCGATGAGCTATCCCCAGATTCCTCCAGAGCTTGGCCGCAGAGGGCTGGAGAGTCTGGAGCTACAATGGCGACCACTGCAGGAGCTTTTAAAGAGGTCGGGGTCAGACCGACAGGCATGGAGGGACCGCATGCTGATCAGCAACACTGCAGACCGAGTAGAGCTCCCCTGAGAGATATGGACCTGGTCCGGACTCAAGGGGAGGGACGTCCACGGTGGGTGCAGGCCAAGAGACAGCCAGAGGGACACCAGGAGGGGCTGCACATCGTGGCTAAGTGGGGGTGGGGTGGGCACAGCCTACTTCCAGCTGTCAGACGGCTTGTGGAGGCATGCCAATGAGCTGCAGCGTGCCCGGGAGGAGGCTTCGGATGGCGGGTCCGGATGAGAGGGGCAGGCGAGGGCGAGGAGAAGACACACTCTCGTCTATCTGGTCAGCTGCAGCCCCAGGGGCATGCTGCCTCCAGGGGCGGGTCTACTGAGGGGCTGCCCTAGGCCCCCACAAGCCGGTTCTACCCCTTTTCTGCCAAAAGGACAGTAGTGTGAGTCAAAAAAAAAAAAGAGCTCTAATGTTCTGATGTTCATATGTTTGTATGTGTTTAAAAAAAATTAAACTGTTATTATTCTGGGTGTGTTTTATTTTAGGAGCACAGCAGTGTTCCCAGTTATAAATGGACTTTTGTTTAAGTTTACAGGTGGCAGAATAACCCACCTTGCCGTGTGGGGTAGGACAGTAGTCCACCCATCCTCCCTAGCTTAGGTTTGTTGTGTGAATGTATTCAGTCTCTTAGTAATTTCAGTTCTAGTTTTTTTAGTGCGTGATTCGGGTCCTAAATTGGGGAGGGTCTCAATTATATGTGTGGTTTGGACTTTCTACGGGGAGGGGGGGAGGGGAATGTAATGTGGTGTTTTATTATGAAGTGAGGTGTAGTGGTGGTCACTTTCTCTTCTGCCACTGCACCGCCCTATAAATATCAAGGGCATCCATTTTACGGCCTCTTTGCCGATGCCCCTGCCTGATGGTCATATTGTGTGAACGCTTTTCAATAAAGCTGAGTTCTCTTGTGCACCTAGCCTCATTCTTGTAGAAGGTGATTTCAGATACAATACTATGCACTGCTTTTGAAGCCACAGATTTAGCTGTGCTTATTTGTGAGGAGCCTCGTACCATGAACAGCAGCAACAAGTACCAGAACTACGCAAAAACATTCAAAAATATAAAAACTGTAAGTGCTGAAATTAGCTGGCACTTGACTGCAAAACACGTATGTGGACTATACATTAAAACGAATTTAAAAAATGCTATTTTAAATGCTCCACTACTCCACTCTTACTGACTGTTCAGCCCGAAACTGGAAGTTGCCCACATAATTGTTTCTACAGCAGCGCCCTCAGGAATAAGGTGGATTTGACTGTTGAATTTTGAAATCTGTGTCCAACTTTTCCCCCAGGTTAGAATTTTTTTTTTTTTTTTTTTTACAAAAGCAGGAGCACAGGTCCACAGAAGAGAGAGAATTTGTGACTCTAGGTCCAAACAACAAAACTGTCCTTTTTTCATTAAAATTTAAAAAGTTCAGTGTCATCCAGCCAATATCACAGAGACAGTCTAGGAGTGCTGTGATGCAACCTGGATCATTTTGCTTTAGTGGAAAATTCATTCATTCATTCATTTCATTTTTTTTTATTTCTGTCAGATCATAAGACAAAAAAAGAAAAGGAAAAAGAAAAAAGACAACATATTTCAGACAGAAAGGGTGTAGGCAGAAGCAACATCTTATTTGTGCCTACCCCTCATACATAATACAAATATACAGCCGACCTCAGTCAGAATACAACAAAGAAAACAGCATTTTGCAACTTTATTAATTTCTAATAAATCAAGTATCTATATATTTTTAATTAACATGTTTTTTTTAGCAATAATTTGAACTTAACAATAGTTTCACTTAACTTTAAGTCATCACTGGCATTCCATAAGTTTACTCCATTAACAGTGAGATTATGGTTTTTTTTTTTACATTTGTTCTTATTTTGGTTTTTTGGGAAAAAAATTCCTCTTAATTCATAATTAGTTTTTCTACTCTGAAACAAACCCTGGATACCTGGAGGTAGCTGGTTATTTTTTACTTCATACATAATCTACATTACTATAAAATCTCATAAATCTGACAGTCCTCAGTGTAACAGTGGAAAGAAATGCCATGACTTCAGTCACAGGACCAAGTGGTAACAGGTACAAGGTAAACAGTAAGGGTCCAAGAATGGAACCTTGAGCTACTAAACATGACCCAAACTAGTCTTTTTTTCCTTTAAAATATGCAAGTTTTCTCTAAAATTTATGTCTAAAATATGTGACTTTTTAATAAATATGTCACTTTATACTAGTGAATTTGCAGATTTTTCTTTCTTCTTGTGACCAAGGGGACAGGCATTGAAGTTCAACTGGTGATGCCCAAACAGGGGTTTGACTTGACAACCTTCCACACCAGAGTCCAGCACTCTACCTGTGTCATCAAGAGGATCAACCCACTTGGCAAGCCAAGTAGGAATGCTTTTATTGACTCCGTTACATTCTCGTAATTGTTTTCATGCAACTGTGAGACTTCGTTCCTATATTGGCACTCTGTTATAGTAAATCTGGCACCTTTTTTTTCTGGCACAGGAGTGGTGGCCTACTTGACAGAGTATCTGCCCCACAACCGGGAGGTCATGGGTTCAAGCCCTGGCTGGGTCATACCAAAGACCATATGAAAATGGTACTTCTAGCTTGGTGCCTAGCATAATAGAATGGGGGAAGGAGAAATTGTTTGTGGCGGCACCTTGCATGGCAGCGACCCCTATGATTCTAGATGTGATTAACATTGTAGATAGGAGAAACGTAATTTCCGTTGTGCTGTATGGATTGAATGATAATAAAAGTTGGCTACTTATTCTTTAATCATAAATTTGGGACTTTTTTTTCCCTATGAAATGAGCATGTTCTTGGTATACCAGAGATTTTTTTTTCCTGTAAATTTGGACATTTTATAAGTGATTTCAGAACATTAGCATAAATTGGTGCGCTTTGGACAAGCCCAGCACGCATGTGGACCAAAGCGGACTAGAGGGGAAATGCAGCATGGATAAGGCTTGAGAGTCACCGGCATTTTTACAGGTCTTTTTATTTTGTCATCTGTGTCAAACTCAGCAGATAGGTGGTTGACTGGAATACACTGATCTATATAGTTCGTTGCTGCTCTCTGTCCTTCGGTTGCAAAATACATCCAACATTTCACATAATTATCATCATTTTTATCACATCGGCACTGAATACTTTCGTATTTACAAGAAGAGATGCTTTGTGTGTGTGTGTGTGTGTGTGTGTCCCCATCGATATACAAAGGAGGTTTTCAGAGCCGGCTGTTACTGACGAAAGAAGAGCAGAGGTGCACGTTAATGCAGGGTGAACCCGGATGCATGGATGAGCATAGGGAGACTTGCGCTGAATAGGAGACACTCAGAACCGCTGCAGACTCCATGGGAGTGAGTGGAAAAAAAATGCTCTTAAAAAGAACCTCTCACTCTCAAACGCTGTGATATTTGTGTAATTGTGGCACACACAGTTGTCTGTTGCAGCTTCCAGATTAATATTATCTGTCAGAATCATAACAGACAGCCTTCTGATTCATTTCAGGGTTTCTTCTGGTAACATTTCCTGGTGGCGGCCCACCACGCTTGTAAATTTCCCACCACTTCATGAGGAAATATAAATTTAAGAAAAAAATATGAAGGAATTATGGTCCGCAAGTGCGCACATGAACAATGCATGTGACTGTCATCCGCGCAAAGTTCAGAAGCGCCGCACCAGCGTGACCACTCCAGTCGCCAGGCAGAGTGTCTCGCGCGCGTTACTGTCCAAGAGGAACATGAGCTTATTAAAGTACTTTAAATGCAGAAAAAAGCATAATAGGTATGTAAGTAGTGAAGGTATTTATTGTGGTTTTAACCTGCTGGTAACAGGAGCAACAATGGAAGAGTTGCTTAGCTAACAGATGTGGTTAAGAGCTCGAGTAGGTTCATTTTGTCTTCTTTTTGATTATTAGTTTTTTGTTTTTCTTATTTCAGACAAGAATGAAAAGGAGCTGTTTTTACCTTTACCTTAGTTAATATTAACTAACTAATTTATGTTCACTATTACAGCCGTGGACAAAATTGTTGGTACCCCTCTGTTAATGAAAGAAAAACCCACAATGGTCACAGAAATAACTTGAATCTTACAAAAGTGGTAATAAATAAAAATTCTATGAAAATTAACCAATGAAAATCAGACAATGCTTTTGAATTGTGGTTCAACAGAATTATTTTAAAAAACAAACTCATGAAACAGGCCTGGACAAAAATGATGGTACCCTTAACTTAATATTTTGTTGCACAACCTTTTGAGGCAATCACTGCAATCAAATGATTTCTCTAACTGTCAATGAGACTTCTGCACCTCTCAGCAGGTATTTTGGCCCACTCCTCATGAGCAAACTGCTCCAGTTGTCTCAGGTTTGAAGGGTGCCTTCTCCAGATGGCATGTTTCAGCTCCTTCCCCAGATGTTCAATAGGATTTAGATTAGGGCTCATAGAAGGCCACTTTAGAATAGTCCAATGTTTTGCTCTTAGCCATTCTTGGGTGTTTTTAGCTGTGTGTTTTGGGTCATTATCCTGTTGCAAGACCCATGACCTGCGACTGAGACCAAGCTGTCTGACACTGGGCAGCACATTTCTCTCTAGAATACCTTGATAGTCTTGAGATTTCATTGTACCCTGCACAGATTCAAGACACCTAGTGCCAGATGCAGCAAAGCAGCACCAGAACATAACAGAACCTCCACCATGTTTCACAGTAGGGACAGTGTTCTTTTCTTGGTATGCTTCATTTTTGCGTCTGTGAACATAGTGCTGATGTGCCTTGCCAAAAAGTTCCAGTTTTGTCTTGTCTGTCCATAGGACATTCTCCCAGAAGCTTTGTGGCTTGTCAACATGCAGTTTGGCAAATTCCAGTCTGGCTTTTTTATGATTTGTTTTCAACAGTGGTGTCCTCCTTGGTCGTCTCCCATGAAGTCCACTTTGGCTCAAACAATGATGGATGGTGCGATCTGACACTGATGTACCTTGACCTTGGAGTTCACCATGAATGTGTTTAGAGGTTGTTCTGGGCTCTTTTGTTACCATTCGTATTATCCATCTCTTCCATTTTTCATCATTTCCTCCTGCGGCCACGTCCAGGGAGGTTGTCTACAGTCCCGTGGATCTTAAATTTCTGAATAATATGTGCAACTGTAGTCACAGGAACATCAAGCTGCTTGGAGATGGTCTTATAGCCTTTACCTTTAACATGCTTGTCTATAATTTTCTTTCTAATCTCCTGAGACAACTCTCTCCTTTGCTTCCATGTCCATGTTTAGTGTGGTACACATCATGTCACCAAACAGCACAGTGACTACCTTTAAATAGGCCGACTGATTACAAGTTTGTAGACATCTGTGATATTAATTAAAGGACACATCTTGGTTGAACATGTCCCTATGGTCACATTATTTTCAATCTTTTCTAGGGGTACCATCATTTTTGTCCAGGCCTGTTTCATGAGTTTATTTTTTAAAATAATTCTGTTGAACCACAATTCAAAAGCATTGTCTGATTTTCACTGGTTAATTTTCATAGAATTTTTATTTATTACCAAGTTTGTCAGATTCAAGTTATTTCTGTGACCATTGTGGGTTTTTCTTTCATTAACAGAGGGGTACCAACAATTTTTTCCACATGTGTATGTACCTGGCAAGTTAAGATGACCAAAATTCACGAAGTCAATGACTTTAATCCATCAGCAGCCTTCAGACAAACTAAACATGCCAACATTTGGATTTCAAAATAAGGGAGGTTTTTCCTGCTGTCTGGGTGGTGAGATTTCTCAAAAAGACTATAAATATATAGAAATATTATAACAGAAATAACTGCATCTTTGATCAATGAAGTTAATTTATTTAATTAAATATAATTTTATTAATATTTTTTTCTTTGAAATTGGAGTTAAATTATTATTCTGTTCTGGCTCTGCAAAATTATGGTCAAAAATGTAAATTGTTATAAGGAAAAAGTAAAAAAAAATACCACGGTCTGTTTCAAATGTATTAAAAACCAGTAATTGTATTTTAAAAAATAGACAAAAATGAACCATAAACTGATCCACAAACTTAAAAATAAAGTCTCAAATGTACAAAAACAGTCAATTTTACAAGAGGAAATTACAAATTTGAGGAAAATGGTTTCAAATTTAGATAAATTTACAGAGAAAAGTAGAAAACTATAAGAAAATTGTTATGAATTTTGGAGAAAAACCTCAAACCTTCAAGACTGAAGTCATTACTCAAGTTTTTAAGTGGGTGCTCTTTGTACCCTTAACTCATTTAGAAATTTTTGGTTGTCTACTTTTAATTATTAATTTCAAAGCACTGCTTTTACATGAGTAGAATTTCTGGCTGCTATACCGACCTCTGATCATATAATTTAAGTATGCATGAGTAAATTACTATTACGAATGTTTTTTTTTTCCCTTCCACACTGTCTCAATAAAAATAAAAGGAAACACTAGAACAAAAATACAAAAAAATACACATATTTTTTTCATTTATGTAAACCATGACAAAAAAAATCCTATAGGACAAAGCATGACACTTGATATTTTCTAACCTGTTTGTATACCACCATAGACAGAGAGAAGCTGAATTAGACAGAGCTCAGAGAGGGCAAGATGAGACAGAAGAGAGGAGCCAAGGAGAGGAAATGGTTCAGGCAGAGGGTCCAGGAGAGGTGGGAGCAGAGGAAGGAGAGAAGGATGACGCCAGTAAAGAGTTCAAACACAGGACGTCTGGGTGGGACCCCAGCTGGCCCAATATTCCAACATTCAAGCCTCGGTTGTACAATACTTCAAATGGTAAGTTCCATATGCAGAGTTACTGTGCATATGGACAGTTCATCATGGGTTTATTTGCATTGCCATATTCAAATGTTCACCAAGCTGAGTTGAGCTGAGGTGGAGCAAGACCCATGACGTTTGCAGGGTCATTTAGCCCGTGTCAAGTAGCACGGGTAACCTTAAGTATTCAGGTAACAGAGGGAGTCCAGGTCGTACTGGATTTACCTGGATTGCCAGGGCAGTCTGGTATGGGCTCAAGAGATTTTTTTCATAAAAATCTGATCTTTTTTTGCTCAAGAATTGACTTTTTCCTTGAATGTCTGACTTTTGCATCATAATTCACATTCTTTTCTTTTCCAGCTTTGTGAATTTTCATCAGTATTTTCCCATTTATGTCTTTCCTTTGATGTTTTTTCTTTAAAAAAAAATCTAAGAATGTTTTTGGAAATGTGTTATTTTTTTCTTGAATTTTTTTTCTCAAAAACTTAGCAATTTTTTCCCTATAGATACTTCATATTAGTTACATATTTTTTTTAATACCGATCTGGTTTTATTATACATTGTCAGTGATTGTTATTGTTCATATGTGGCATTTTTATTCATAAATTTGCAACTTTTCACATGAATTTCTGACTTTTGTCCTATAAATTCATGTTGTTTTTCTTGTAATTCTGCTCACATTTCAGGTTAGAGGCACAGCCCCTCAAACTGCTTGTGCACATCCCTGTAGTATGATGCATTCTGGGGAAAAATAAATCTGTCAGCGGTCCCAACTGGAAAAGCATACTTTATCATCTATATTTCTGCCTTTGTGTGCTGCAAAACCAAGAAAAACCTGGATTAACTAATCAAATCATCACTTACAAGAAATATTGCCAACACGTTTCAAGATTTTTTTTTAAACTACAGGTTGCAACTTTGAACTTTTACCAAAGCAAGTGAAGTGCTGAAATTCATCTTGTAGAGAGACATTTCCCCCATTTCTACTCAGCTTTCCTTTTTCAGTCTCGTGTGATTGATGAGGTGGAGCAGGCTGAAGACGAGCACCTGTTCGTGACACCAAACATGCATCAGGAGCCAGTGTGTGTGTGCATGTGTGGGTGCTTAACAGCAGGAGACAAAGGAAGTTTTGACCAGTTACACTTGTTCTTAATCACAAAAAAATGCAAAGAGGGGAAATGGAGGAAGAGGCCGGGCAAGTGAGTGGGAGATGAGAGGATGAGAGAGAGAGAGCGAGTCAGGGGAGTGAAGGAAAGCGACACTGATTTGCTGCAGATGCTTCAGTTTACTGGGAAAATGGCATAAGGTTGATCTTTTATGGAGAAAGCTGTGTTTATTATTGGTGTGTGGGTTTGTGAAAAGAGCATTGTTTTCTAAATATAAAACACAGTTTGGCCCCTAGAAGGGTCGGGAACAGCATTACTGTTTGACATGCACATTTAAGACAAAGAATAAAGACCTGATGAGTCAACCGAGTAATTGATTCAGTGCCTTCAGTCATTTTGCTGCTGTAGTTTTGTAGCATAATGATAGATAAATGACTTCTAATTATAAGAACAGATTGGAGATCTGAATAGCCATTTATGGCATTACTAACTTAACCAGATTCAACTTTATTAATTCTATTATTTTTTTGTTCTTATTAGAGCCAACAACAAATGCATAAACCTGTTGCTATGCATTTGGATTGGCTTAGCTTTATTTGTAAGACTGTCACCCATCCATCTTCTTCCGCTTAATCCTTTGTAAGACTGTCATTCTTATATAATTTTTTTTTTATGCTGAACTCACAAATGGACATTGCATCAACTTTATTAGAATTTCTTTTTTGAAAACTCAAATAATAATCAAAATACATAAAAAGCTAAAAAATGAGCATTTTTTAGTACATCCTGAAACTATTTTTGAGATATCAACAAGTGCTTTACCAGCTTGTTCTACTTGTGAGAGGGTCATACTGACATGACACAGCGGAGAACCCTAGTCAGATCACCAGTCCATCGCGGGACCAACACACTCAGAGACACTCGACCACACGGAGAACATGCTAACTCCACACAGAAAGGCCTCTGATGACCAGGAGACCTGAGCAGGAGTCTTCTAGTGCTGTGCGATGAAAGTGTTAGCATGACACTTAACTGTATTTATCAAACAAATATTTACATTTTGGGATCTTCTAAGTGAATGAACATGCTACCGCAAACAATTAATAAAACTGTAGTGAATGATGAAGAACACAAAGGTATTAACTCTGCACATGGAGGATGTGCACATTTGACAACAACCATGAGTCATGTGAACATTCAGTCATGATGTCTCCTCTGTTGCTACACTCCGTTTTTCTCCCGTGGGAAGTCTGGTGCTGTAGCTGGGGTGCCTGATGATAGGTCCTTTTTTATAAACATAGAAACTATGATGGCAGCATGTACATAGTAGACTTGTTTTTGTGACTTCAGAGGACATTGCACCGTTACACTGACTTGTAATAGTTGGTCTTTCAAAGACCAGTTTTACATTGCCCAAATATGTAGAGGTTCATAGAACTGTGTTATCACAATGGGATAAATGAATATCACACTGTAAAATACGTACAGTTTGCAAACCAGCATCAGCCACAGTTTCATCGTTTTATTTTTCTGCTTTGGTCCTAAAACAATGCCCGCAGCATTAAATTATAAAATGCCTTTACCCCATCTTTATTGGGCCATATTTTAATTAATATTCCTCATCAGCTCAATATTAAATGCACCATGGAGCTTATTCAAGAACTCTAAACCATTTGGCATTGGGTCTTAGAAAGCTACAACAGTGTCTCTGTTTCTCCTGTGAGTTGGAATCATAACTATGACCCTTATTAAGTCTCTTCTGCTTTAATACTCTGCCTCAGGCCTTCAGTTGTTATTTTAAATCTTTGCTAATTGTTGGACTTTGGCTTGCTTCCTTTCCATCACCTTATGAAATCCAGTTCAACCAATTAATGTGTATTACCTTCTCCCTGAGTTTTACTGGCTGGTGATATCGATGCATTTGGGGCATGCTTGTGTAAACAGAGTGAAGTCACATGCGGGGATCATTTCCACTTTCCCTTACATGAATAATATTATTATAAACTATCTGTGACCTAACCTTTTCGGCTATAACTTTCCTGCTGAACAAAAACATATGCGGCCAATTTAGGGAAGGCTGGCCGCCGTTCGAGAGTTGGGTTGTTGATTGATGACATCACGGCTCCCTAGCGTGAAAGTGGCAGATTAGAACAACATTTGGAGCTTGTAAAGTGGGAGTTTTTGCTGTATTGCAGCTTCTAGTCAGGAAAACAGTGCTATAATTTAGTTTTTTCATAACATAATTACATGGCATTAAAGTAGCCATCTTCCACTGAAGACTGTTTTTGCCAAGTTGTGCTCTGACTTGGACATTTTCCAATGTTAAAGCAAACATATGCAGTGCATTTATCAGTTAACGTACATGTGAAAGTATGCATGAGAAAAGGATGTCTCCTCTTGAAGACATACAAGGTTTTGGGAGAAATGGGGAATGAGTGTGTTTCTGTGTGAAGGAATGGTAGTTGCAGAAGGCCTGATTTCAAGGTCGGACAGGAAATGCCTGTACAGCTGGAACAGTCGTGTGGATACGCTGAGAATGGTTGTACAGGAAACAGGCTACCCTGCAGCTGTGTGCGCGGGTTTGTGTTTATGTAAGTATTTTTTCACTGGCAGCAGTAGCTTGCTGTAATAGTAAAAGAAGGCAGTCGATCAGTCAATTCAGCTGAGAGGCACTGATGTGATACGCCAGGCTCTTTCACTGTCCCTTTAGCTGATACACCTGAGGACAATAAGGCTAGGCGAAGTTTATTTGTATAGCACATTTCATGTACAAGACGATTCAAAGTGCTTTACATAAAGCATTACAGCAAGTTGCAAAAGAAATACATTATAAAAGTACATCAAAATAAAAGAACTTAAAAGCAGACTAAAAATAAATGAAAGCAAAACAGAAACAAGCTAAAATAGAATAAGACATAAAGTGCAAGAAATAAAAGTTACAGTGCATTGTGGGAGAATAAATACTGAAAGGCAGCAGCAAATTGGAAAGTTTTTAACATCTATTTAAAGCAGCTGAGAGTTTCAGCAGCCCTGATGCTTTCTGGGAATTTGTTCCACATGTGAGGCGCATAAAAACTGAACGCTGCCTCCCCATGTTTGGTTCTAACTCTGGGCACAGATAGTAAGCCTGACCCTAGGCCTGACCCTGACCCGGCAACCACCTGAGGGCTCTGGGTGGTTCATAATGGACCTGAAGGTGTCACAATCTGTGCACGGGGGGATTTCACCGTGCTCTGTTTCTTTGCTTTTTGTTTTTCCTTATTTGCATAATGTATTATGAGTTCTTTGCCTTTTGGTTTTTCCGTATTGATATAATTTTACATTTTGGAATTCTATGTCTGTAATGTTTTTTTAGTTTGTTTTCACATATTCAGTATTGCCTGTTTGTATGATTTATTCTCCTGTTTTTGTTCAGTGTCGTTTTGTTCTTATTTGCTTCCACTTCATTTCTCCCTTAGGAGTTGCAGTTGTCTGGAGCACTTACGGGTTTTTCCCTGGTGGAGGGCGGTGTTCCTGTCAAACTGTCAGCTCTGTCTGCTCATGACTCACAGCTGAGTGTCATTCTCTCCCCAGCCCGCTCATGTGATTCGCACCTGTCATCATTTGTTTCATTTGCGTTTAGCTGTATTTAAGGGCTGTTATGTACATTCCTCCTTGCCGGAGTCTTAAGTTTCCAACCTTCATCTCCACCAGAACTCAGCCCTTCTTCTGGTGTGGTAAACTGTAAGTTTTCTTCGCTTGTCTTTTGGGTTTAGTGTTGAGCACGGTTTTTGGATGTGGTGTTTTGTTTCTCTTAATAAATTCACAAACCGCAGTCTGCGCGTGGGTCTCTCCTCTCTGCCCCGAGGAGCAATTCATGACAGAAGGTCTGAAATGTAATCAAAAATTTACAAGAAAAAGTTGCAGATTTACAAAAAGTTAAATTTATGAGAAAAAAGTTGCAAATTTATGAGGAAAAAAATCCATCCAAAAAAAAAGGAAAAAAAAGCTTGCAAATTTACAGGGAAAAATGCAGATTTATGATGCAAAAAGCAGCAGATTTATGAGAAAAAAACTTTCAAATTTACAGGAAAACAGTAACAAATTTGTGGGAAGAAAGTGGCAAATCTACACGAAAAAAGTTTTAAATTTACAAATACATATAATAAATTAATAAGAATGAGGAAAAAATTACAAATGTATGAGAAAAGGTCCAACTTTTCAAGAAAAAAAAAGCTTTTACTGTATGTTTAGCATTGGTGCTTCAGATGCATGATAGTCAATTATTTCAGTGGTCCCCAACCCACTTGGTACTGGGACACTTTTACAAGCATGATATGTTGAAGGTAAGTGTGAGATTTGCTTTTTAAACACTACCCTCTCGACATCTACCCGCCATCCCCTTTTGATTTACGCCTAATACAGTGGTGTGAGAAAGTGTTCTCTCAGAAATTTCTCAATTTTTTGTATGTTTGTCACACTTAAATGTTTCAGATCATCAAATTTAAATATTAGACAAAGATAACACAAAGTGCAGTTTTTAAATGAAGGTGTTTATTATTAAGGTGTCATGGCTATGAGTGCTCGCCTCCGCCTTCCCGTTGTTTTCCTCCTCAGCTCATCAACACAGCTGGGTGAGAAGATGCACAAAACAACTCCCAAACCTATATGGCCCTGTGTGAAAAAGTGATCCCCCTCCCCCGTTAAAACATACTGTCAATTAACTGTGGTTTATTACATCTTTGGAAAGCTGAGTTCAATTTCTCTAGCCACACCCAGGCCTGATTACTGCCACACCTGTTCTCAATCAAGAAATCACTTAAATAGGACCTGCCGGACAAAGTGAAGTAGACCAAAAGATCCTCAAAAGCTAGACATCATGCTGCGATCCAAAGAAATTCAGGAACAAATGAGAAACAAAGTAATTGAGATCTATCAGTCTGGAAAAGGTTACAAAGCCATTTCTAAAGCTTTGGGACTCCAGTGAACCACAGTGAGAGCCATTATCCACAAATGGCAAAAACATGGAACAGTGGTGAGCCTTCCCAGGAGTGGCTGGTCGACCAAAATTACCCCAAGAACGCAGCGATGACTCATCCAAGAGGTCACAAAAGACCCCACAACAACATCCAAAGAACTACAGACCTCACTTGCCTCAGTTAAGGTCAGTGTTCATGACTCCGCCATAAGAAAGGGACTGGGCAAAAATGGCCTGCATGGCAGAGTTCCATGACAAAATCCACTGCTGAGCAAAAAGGACATAAAGGCTTATCTCAGTTTTGCCAGAAAACATCTTGATGATTCCCAAGACTTTTGGGAAAATGCTCTGTGGACTGAAGAGACAAAAGTTGAACTTTTTGGAAGGTGTGTATCACATTACATCCAATGTAAAAATAACACATCATTTCAGAAAAGGAACATCACACCAACAGTAAAATATGGTAGTGGTAGTGTGATGGTCTGGAGTTGTTTTGCTGCTTCAGGACCTGAAAGACTTGCTGTGGTAAATGGAACCATGAATTCTGCTGTTGACCAAAAAATCCTGAAGGAGAATGTCCAGCCATTTGTTTGTGACCTCAAGCTGAAGCACACTTGGGTTCTGCAGCAGGACAATGACCCAAAACACACCAGCAAGTCCACCTCTGAATGGCTTAATACAAACAAAATGAAGACTTTGGCGTGGCCTAGTCAAAATCCTGAACTCAATTTGATTGAGATGCTGTGGCATGACCTTAAAAAGGCGGTTCATGCTTGAAAACCTCCAATGTGGCTGAATTATAACAATTCTGCAAAGATGAGTGGGCCAAAATTCCTCCACAGCGCTGTAAAAGACTCATTGCCAGTTATCACAAATGCTTGATTGGAGTTGTTGCTGCTAAGGGTGGCCCAACCAGTTATTAGGTCTAGGAGGCAATTGCTTTTTCACACAGGTAAACATCTTCATTTAAAAACTGCATTTTGTGTTTAATTGTGTTATCTTTGTCTAATATTTAAATTTGTTTGATGATCTGAAACATTTAAGTGTGACAAACATACAAGAAAAATGAGAAGTCAGGAAGGGGGCAAACACTTTTTCACATCACTGTATATACTGAAAAAAAAAAAATAGAAGTCACCAAGCTGTCTGTACCACATGAAAAAATGAGGGAATACAGCTTTTTCTAAAACATAACTTCTCACTTAGCAACAACACAGCATGGTGGTTTGAGTTGAGAGAAATGGCACTATAGGCTTGTAACCATTGCATTAAACCTGAGAACAAAAGGTGTGATTAGATGTTTGTGTGTCTTCACCTCAGTATTTTGGGGATAGTTCAGTTCAAAATAGCCATGTTTGCTCTCATAGTGACAGTTTTTCATTACCACTCTTTATGATGACAACCAGGGGCAGACTGGGATAAAAATTCAGGCCAGGAATTTGACACCATCACAGGCTACCCAATTATGAGCCAGAAACCATCGCTGCTATACCACCATATATGCATATCAAGTGACAAACTAGTTATAAATGTGGTTACAGCCTTTAGGTGGGAGGATAAATAGCCAGTTTTTGAAAATTTTTTAGTCAATTAATCATTTTCTCATTTTGTACTGGGCTCTGGACCTCTCTCCCCATCTCTTTGCACATTTTGTTGCTCTGCAGAATGAGATAAAAAAAAGTAAATAACAAACTTAAACATGTATTTCTTGAGCAGTAATTTTATGCACCCTGATTGCATTCCATCTAACAGCATACCTACATATTTATGACTGTGGTACTATGTTGTAGTTATGTTGTTGTTGGTTCCAAGGTTGTCATAGCCAGGAGCGGCACTGGGGTTAAGCTCCCAGTGCTCATAAAATGCTCCTTATGGCGTGTGTCTCGAAAAGCCTCTGACAACTAAGTCCAACTCCTAGCCTGCTCGTGTGGTTTAGTCTCTAAGCCCGGCGGAACTGCTTTTACTAATAGGAGAAGGGGCGAGGGCGGATCTCTGGCGCCTTAAAACCAGATGCTTCGGGTAGATGGTGGCTCGTCAACCTGGGAAGGTAGCCCATCTAGGGGAAGGTAAACCCTGATTTCAAACCTCTGCTGCCTTGCGGCATACCCGGTCACAGGAAAGGCTTCGGGAGTCAACCCTGAGGAAAAATCTGGAGTCGGAGCCCCTAAGGCAGTTCTATGTTGTGCTCAACATCGTTCTGGCAGCTCCTGCAATGGCGCTGGTGCCAAACTGTAGCAGCCCTGCTGTTCCTTTGGATTCATCAGTGACGTGGAGAGGGGGGACATGCTGCATGGGCAACATCTTGTCCTTCATATCTTCCTGCCCAGGCTTGAATCCTACCAACGCCCAACGCTGGAAGGTAGAACACCGGATCACTGGAGAGGACACTCCAGCTTCGCCTTTGGCGTAGACAAAACACGGGGAATGACAGTTACCGGTTATAAGCCACTGCTCAATTGGCGTAGAGCGTGGCGCCAGGAGTTGTTCCCGACGGTGGGAGGGATCATCAGATCTCACTGGACAGCTACCGCCCGCCTCAAGCTGGGCAGCCCCCAGCCAATAAGGTGTTGTCCCGCCACAGCTTGCTTTCCTCATTGGGTGCATGGGGATAAGGAGAAATCCAAACAGCAGGCTGAGAACCTTCGCACCAGGCAAGACAATAAAACAAAAGAGACCAACTCTAAAACTGGGAACTTGGAACATCCGCACTATGATGACAGGACTTGCTGCTAACCTCAAGGACATCAACGACACCAGGAAGACTGCCATCATCAATAATGAGCTGAAGAGACTGGGAGTGGATATCGCCACTCTCCAGGAAACACGGTTAGCTGATGCAGGCACACTGAGAGAGAAGGACTACACGTTCTACTGGCAGGGAAAGGGCAGTGACGAACACAAGGAACACGGAGTGGGCTTCGCAGTGAAGAACACTTTGCTGAAGATGGTGGAACCGGGCAGCACTGGCTCTGCACGACTCCTCACCCTCCGCCTGAACACCACTGAAGGCCCAGTCACCCTCGTCAGTGTGTATGCCCCAACACAGACAGCCACACCAGAGGCAAAAGACGAGTTCTACGAGAATCTCGCAACAACTGTCAGGATCATCCCCAACTCTGAACAACTCATTCTCCTTGGAGACTTCAATGCCAGAGTGGGTGCTGACCACGACTCCTGGCCCTCCTGTCTTGGACCTTTTGGCGTGGGCAGAATGAACGACAACGGACAGCGGCTGCTCGAGTTCTGCACATATCACGATCTGTGCATCACAAACTCGTTCTTCAAGACCAAGCCCCAACACAAGGTTTCCTGGCGACATCCGTGCTCAAAGCACTGGCACCAGCTAGACTTGATCCTGACCAGGCGCACCTCACTGAAGAACGTGCTAATCACCCGTTCGTTCCAGAGTGCAGATTGCGACACAGACCATTCATTGGTGTGTTGCAAGGTCAAGCTGCAGCTGAAGAAATTCCATCGTGCTAGACAACCTGGAAAGGCACGGATTGACACCAGCAAGATGGCCCAACCAGAACTTGTTGAGCAGTTTGCCTCCACCTTTGAGAAGGAACTTGGTGTACCACAAGGAGGAGAATCTGCAAAGCAGAAGTGGGAAGAGCTGCGAAACACCATCTACCGCACAGCCTTGGCTACCTTTGGGAGGAAGACCTCGAAGTCACGGGACTGGTGTGATGCCAAGTTGACCGAGATGACCCCCGTCATTGAAGCCAAGCGCTCAGCACTTGCTGAGTACAAGAAGTACCCAAACGAGAAGAATCTCCAGATTCTCAGGGCTGCGAGAAGCAAAGTTCAGCAGACTGCTCGGCGCTGTGCCAACGAGTACTGGACTCAGCTCAGCCAAGACATTCAAACCGCTGCCATAACAGGGAACATCCGTGGTATATACGATGGCATCAAGAAAGCACTTGGTCCGGTTCAGAGCAAGACGGCCCCCCTCAAATCTTCCACTGGGGAGATGATCACAGAGAAGAACAAGCAGATGGAGAGATGGGTGGAACACTACTCCGACCTCTACTCTAGACAGAACACCGTGACACCGTCAGCCCTTGATGCCATCGACTGCCTGCCATCCATGGACGAACTTGACGCCGAGCCAACCATCGACGAACTCAGTAAGGCCATTGATAGCTTGGCCGCTGGCAAGGCACCCGGCAATGACGGCATACCCCCTGACCTGATCAAGCACTGCAAGACCGCCCTACTGCTGCCATTGCATGACGTCCTCTGCCAGTGCTGGAAGGAAGGTGCCGTACCACAGGACATGAGGGACGCCAAGATCATCACCCTCTACAAAAACAAAGGGGAGAGAAGCGACTGCAACAACTACAGGGGCATTTCCCTCCTCAGCGTTGTTGGCAAAGTCTACGCACGAGTTGTTCTCGTTCGTCTACAGAAGCTTGCCGAACGTGTCTACCCCGAGTCTCAGTGTGGCTTCCGCGCTGAGCGATCGACGGTAGACATGATATTCTCCATCCGCCAACTCCAGGAGAAATGCAGAGAACAGAACATGCCTCTGTACGTCGCCTTCATCGACCTCACCAAAGCGTTCGATCTGGTCAGCAGAGAGGGCCTTTTCAAGATCCTGCCAAAGATAGGATGCCCACCAAAGTTGCAAAGCGTCATCGAATCGTTTCACACCAACATGCAGGGGATAGTGCAGCACGATGGCAACGTCTCAGAGCCATTCAACATACGCAGCGGAGTGAAACAGGGCTGTGTACTTGCGCCAACCCTCTTTGGGATTTTCTTTGCTATGCTCCTGAGGCATGCCTTCAGCACAGCAACAGAGGGAATCTACCTGCACACAAGATCTGACGGCAGGCTTTTCAACCTCGCCCGCCTGAAAGCCAGAACCAAAGTACGCGAGGCTCTAATCAGAGACATGCTGTTCGCAGACGTCGCTGCAGTCGCAACCCACACACAGCAGGAGCTTCAGACCCTGATGGACCGCTTCTCCCAGGTGTAACTGAGGTCATCCTGCGCAGTTCGCCCACTCAGGACACGAACCCGCGACCTACCAGTCAACTACACAGTTCGAGCATGGGAGGCACAGCACGATCGCGCTGAGCTAAAGGTCCGACCGATAGCTCAGCGCTACCGATACTGTATGAGGCTTTTCGGGAGGGAGGTTTACTAACGTTCTACGCCGAACAGTGCTAGTTGGCATCCATTACACAGGCATGCAAGGACTTCGGGCTTACCATCAGCCTGAAGAAGACTAACGTCTTGGCGCAAGGCACGGAAGCACCACCAACCATCACCATTGATGACTACAAGCTGGAGGTCGTGAATCAGTTCACGTACCTGGGGTCCACGATCAGCAACAACCTCTCCCTTGATACAGAGATCAACAAGAGGATTAGAAAATCAGCCTTCACACTCACTCGCCTCACCACACGAGTGTGGGAGAATCCCAAACTCTCTGTCAAGACGAAGATGGCAGTGTACAACGCCTGCGTCATCAGCACACTGCTCTATGGGAGTGAGACATGGACAACATACGCCCGGCAGGAAAAGAGACTGAACTCCTTCCACTTGCGCTGCATTCGCCACATCCTGGACATATCCTGGCAGGACAAAGTGCCCAACACAGAAGTTCTGTCCCGCGCCGGCCTTCCCTCCATGTTCACTCTACTCAGGCAGCGCAGGCTCCGCTGGCTAGGCCACGTTCATCGTATGGAGGATGGCAGAATCCCCAAAGACGTCCTCTATGGAGAACTGGCAACTGGCAGGAGAGACGTTGGCCGCCCACAGCTGCGCTTTAGAGACGTCTGCAAGAGAGACATGAAGGCCCTGGATATCAACACAGAGCGCTGGGAGGACCTTGCAACGGACCGCTCCAAATGGAGAGGCACCCTGACCAGACAGCTCAAGGCGGGCGAAGAGAGACTGACTGCTGCAGCAGATGAAAAAAGGACCCGCAGGAAGAACCGCCACAGACCCAGCAGCACGGAGACCACCCACAAGTGTGACCTGTGTGACAGGGACTGTCATTCGCGCATCGGCCTGTTCAGCCACAGGCGGTGCTGTTCCAGCAGAGTAGACGTTTAGGATTCTCTTCCATGGTCATCATAGACCGACGGAGGCCGACGACTATGTTGTATCTGAAGGTTCCTGCTCTGTGTCTGACTCTGAACTCTGCACCATCTCAGCTTCTGGACAAGTAGCACTGCTGCTGTTGTTTCCTTCTCCACCTTTTGCAGATAAACAAAAGCCATATTTTCAGCTTAGCTGACTGGTGTTTGCATTCAACCAATGGCTAAATACAGTATATGTTATAGAGCAGGGATGAGCAACTTTGGTGGTAGTGAGGGCCACAAATTTTTTTCCTCACTTCCTGAGGGCCAGATTTACATGTACGTAAACCTTTTTTTTTTCTTGGGGGTGGGGGGGTATTTTCTTCAAAGTCAAAAGTTTCACAATTAAAACTGAAAATGCAAATGACAATAAAAGCTACTCAGTGTTTTATCATATTAAAATTACTGATAAATTATATCATGACCTAATTTTTAAAACTTTCTCCATCAAAATGATGAGCAAAGAGAAATTCCAGACAATAATTAACAAAAAAGCCAAGAAGAAAAGGAAATATGGCGAAAAATGTTTTTAAAATATTAGAAGAACATCATCAAAGTAAAAAATAGTTTTACTGATAAATATGCTACATTTCTGGTTTAATGAGACATTTTTTTTGCAAATCTATATTTTATTTTGGTATTAGATGTTCAAGCGTCTACTGATGAATTTGCATCATTTTATTTAAAAATGTATAGCTTTTTAGTTGTACTGTTTTTTCTATATTAGTGAGTTTTTCTGTCATAAATTTGCCGTTTCTTATATAAATTTGCCTTTCAGTTTGAAACATTACTGTAAATACTCCTCAGTGAGGAGCTGTAGCATTTATTGTTGTTTAAAAGCAGCCTACTCGGTACATTAATGCTGTAGCACATGTTGTTGATCCCTTGCCACAACTTGTAGCATGGGATCAACAACTGTGTGGCCTAGGGTTTCCATTTCAGAGGCTAGAAGGTGAAAAGTACCATTTTTATATGGTCTTTGGTATGACCTGGCTGGGATTTGAACACACCAACTCTCTACCAACTAGGCCACGACTCCGGTCCACTGTAACACATACACACCTTAAAAGACATACTCCAGGGCACATGCTCCCTCTATCTGTGGCTCCCTCACTCTCAAGTGACCACTGGCACGTGGCACCTAGGTTTTGATTAGAGCTCCCTCTGCTGGCGATCTGTATAACTGCATTTAAGAATGCAGTTTCAAATACGTTCAAACAGGATATAAATAATTGATTTTTGGAAATGGACTGGCAGGCCGCAGTGGATGACATCGGGGGCCGCATGCGGCCTGTGGGCTGCCAGTTGCCCATCCCTGTTCTAGGGGAAAAAAATCATTATTATATTATAATATTATAATCATAATGGGATGCACGGTGGCGCAGTGGTTTAGCACTGTGGCAGCACAGTTTTACCCTTGGCCGGGGGATCGCGGGGATCATGAGATCGTGGGTTCGATTCCAGCCCCCGACCAACAGTGAGCTGTGTGGAGTTTGCATGTTCTCCCCGTGTTGCGTGGGTTTACTCCGGGATTTCTCCGGTTTCCTCCCGCATACCAAAAACATGTAGGTTTAGGGCGCTCGCGCACGCAGCGACCAGCAGCCGGTGGCTTGTCACCAGACTGCAAACCAAGTCTACCTACGGGTACAAATAAGTAACAAAAAAAAAAAAAAAAAAAATATTATTGTCATATTGACTGGACAAGTAACCTGAGTGCAAAGTGCAATCACCAAAAGAACACACACAGAGAACGTTTGACCCTTTTATTGAATTTTCAAAACCGCAAACTTGAGGAAAAAGTCAGTCACTCACCAGAGGAGCAGCAAACCTGCAGAGGATGAGACAAGGCTGATTAGAGAGGAATGGAGGGGAAACAGGGAAATCTAATTTATACCACTTACGTGGGAGGAGAGGAGTGACCGGCACAGAACCCAGTGAAGGAGAGGAACCAGCAGGTCGGAACTGCTGGTAGTGGAATGAGTTGTGGAGTCTGACCAGGTGGAGTTGATGAGCTGCGTAGTGGAGGAGCAACAGGCTGGCGAGCGCACCAAATCCCTGAAGACACACTGCTACGTTGGCAGCAACCCAAACGAGCCAGCGCTGAATCACTGAAGAGCACTTCCTTATAAACGCTGGCCCAGCAGGAAACAGCAGGTGCGTCTGATGAGGAGACAGGTGAACGGGAAGGAAGGGGCAAGCGCTCGCCAGCACATGACATTATTATGCCTTGGTGAAACGGCGAGGCATACGATAATCACTTACAGCCTTGGACAAAATTGTTGGTACCCCTCTGTTAATAAAAGAAAAACCCACAATGGCCACAGAAATAACTTGAATCTGACAAAAGTGGTAATAAATAAAAATTCTATGAAAATTAACCAATGAAAATTAGACAGTGCTTTTGAATTGTGGTTCAACAGAATTACTTTAAAAAACAAACTCATGAAACAGGCCTGGACAAAAATGATGGTACCCCGAGAAAAGATTGAAAATAATGTGACCATAGGGACATGTTCAACCAAGATTTGTCCTCTAATTAACATCACAGGTGTCTACAAACTTGTAATCAGTCAGTTGGTGTCATGGCGGCCATTGGGCCGTCATCAGCCTCAGCTGCGCACACACCTGCCGCCAATCATCAGCGGACCTTAAAAGCCGGCGTCACTGATGGCTCAGCACGGAGTCGTCTGCCTACTTCGCCACGCAACTCGTCATGGACTCATCCTCTCGTCAGAGCATCCACGACGCAGTCTCGCCAAGCTTCGCCAAGTAAGAGCCAGAGTAACTTACCTTGTCAAAGTGTTATCCCCTGTGCACAGGTGGACCTCCCTGGCGGCGGACCAGTCTCCCCGAATAGCGGAGCCACTCCTCCTCCTCCTCAGAATAGTCTACTCGTGTCAGTGTCTGTCTCCTGAGTCAAACAGCCATGTCAGTACGACTCTGTCAAGACGACCCAGCAGACAGCGCGCTGTCACGCCGTCTAAACACCCTTAGCGCCCGGGTAGACCTAATTCAGCATCAACAGACAGTTATTTCAAATCAATTAACTCTAATTAACAACCGGCTGGATCGCCTGGAAGGACTCCAGGCGTCCCCCCCGGTCGCCGGGGCGTCACCAGCCTCTGCCAGTTTTCCGGCTAGTCAGGCCCACCAGCCTTTCTCACCTCACCTCACCCCCGTGCCTACCCCCGCCCGCTTTAGCGGCAAACTCGGGGAGGCACGAGGTTTCCTGCTGCAGTGTGAAACAATGTTCCATCGTGTTCCTGGCGATTTTCCCACAGATCATAGCAAAATAGGGTTTATTTCCAATCTGCTCGAGGGCAGAGCGTTAGCTTGGGCTTACGCGATCATGGCGAAACCCAGCTACGCTCAATTAACTTACCAACAATTCGTAGCAGATTTCCTGGAGATTTTTGATCACACGGATCGGGATGCGGTGTTAGCTGACCGCCTATTAAATCTTCAGCAGAGCAGTAAATCTGCAGCCAATTTTGCCGTGGACTTCCGGGTTTTGGCTGCAGAGGTGAGGTGGGGGGACTCAGCGCTGTGTAGTATTTTTCTCCATGGCCTTAGCTCAGAGCTGAGGCATGAGCTGGCGGCACGGGAGAAACCTGACAGACTAGGTGAAATAATCTCACTAGCCGTTAGTGTTGATAACAGGCTGAAGGAGCGGGAAGCAGAACGTAGGGCTGCCAGCCGCTCGGTGAAACCATGCCCCCGCTCCTCTCGGCCATCCCTGCCGGCTCTGCCTCCGCCGGAGGGACTTCCGGGGCAAGAGGAGATGATTATAGGACAGTCGGGTGTTTTGGCGGCTGAGAGACAGCGCCGAAGGGATCTGGGCCTTTGCTTTTACTGTGGTAGTGAGTCCCATGGGGTGGCCGAGTGTAACAATCGGTTAAAAGGGGAGGTCCGTGGGTCACAATAAGGGGACTCACGGACAAAGACCAGAAAAAGCCCCTCACCTGTTGTCTCGTAGCCATTAGACTACTCTACAAACACAGAGAACATACAACACATGCTCTTATTGACTCTGGGGCTGAGCAAAGCTTCATTTCTGAAGACCTGGCAACCCGGCTGGGCCTCAGCTGTCAACCACTCCACCCGCCTGTCAACCTTATCATGCTGTCTAAGACCCCGCTCACCACTATTTTCCGCCAGACAGCCCCTGTTTCGCTGATTACCTCTGGAAACCATTGGGAGGATATCCGGTTCTGGGTGCTGCCCATCTCCACGTCGCCTGTTATCCTGGGTTATCCATGGCTACGCCTTCACAACCCCACGTTTGATTGGCAGGCGGGGAACATTACCGCTTGGAGCTCCTTCTGTCTCAGCGCCTGTCTCCAGTCTGCAGCGTGTGCCCCCTCGGTCTCTGTGACCCCGCCCACACTTCCGCCTCCAGATCTGTCCAGAGTACCAGAGGTCTACCATGATCTGGGAATAGTATTTAATAAGTCACGGGCGCTGTCCCTTCCCCCCCACCGGCCCTACGACTGTGCGATCAACCTCTGGGCGGGGGTCCCACTACCGGCGAGTCGATTATACAGCCTGTCGGCTCCGGAGCGGGAGGCCATGGACACGTACATTAAAGAGTCCCTCAGCTCTGGAATCATCCGTCCATCCTCTTCAGCAGTGGGGGCAGGTTTCTTCTTTGTGGGAAAGAAGGACGGCTCCCTGCGCCCCTGTATCGACTTCCGAGGTTTAAATGAAATCACCGTCAAGGACAAGTATACATTGCCCCTGATGAACTCGGCCTTTGACTCCCTCCAGGGGGCGTTGTGGTTCACAAAGCTGGACGTTCTCAACGCTTATCATCTGGTGCGCATCAGGGAGGGCGATGAATGGAAGACGGCTTTCCGGACCCCAAGCGGCCACTTTGAATATCTCGTGATGCCGTTTGGGTTAACCAACGCTCCGGCTGTCTTCCAGCGTTTGATCAATGACGTCCTCCGGGATTTTCTGAACTCCTTTGTGTTTGTGTATTTGGACGACATCCTGATTTTCTCACGCACGTTGGAGGAGCACCAGGTACATGTTCGGCGGGTCCCGCAGTGCCTCCTGGAGAACCAGCTATTCGTCAAGGCCGAGAAGTGCGAATTCCACATGAATACAACGTCCTTTTTGGGGTTCATCATCGCCCATAACCAAGTGTGCCCGGATCCGGCCAAGGTCAAGGCGGTGGTGGACTGGCCCACTCCTACGTCCAGAAAGCAGTTACAGGGGTTCTTGGGCTTTGCCAATTTTTACCGTCGGTTTGTGCCAAGGTTCGGGATCATCGCTCGCCCCCTGACCAGCCTTACGTCCCCTGAGACCCCCTTCCGCTGGAGCGAGGAGGCAGCCGCAGCGTTTGGGAAGCTGAAGGAGGAGTTCGCCTCTGCCCGCGTTTTGACCCAGGTGGACCCGGATCTGCAGTGCTTGGTGGAGGTGGACGCCTCGGACTCTGGAGTTGGGGCGGTTCTTTCCCAGCGCTCCCCCGTGGATGGGGTGATTCACCCTTGAGCCTTCTTCTCCCACCGGCTGACGCCTGCCGAGAGGAACTACGGCATCGGGGACAGGAAGTTGCTGGCTGTCAAGATCGCCCTGGAGGAGTGGAGGCACTGGCTGGAGGGGGCTGCCCAGCCGTTCATTGTTTTGACAGACCATAAGAACTTGGAGTATCTCCGGTTGGCCAAGCGGCTGAACTCCCGCCAGGCGCGCTGGTCTCTCTTCTTTGGGCAGTTCAACTTTACCATCACCTACCGGCCAGGGAGCAAGAATACCAAGCCGGACGCCCTCTCCCGGCAGTTCGAGGTAGAGCCGTCTGGGGACCATGATGAGACCATCCTGCCAGCATCCTGTGTGGTGGGCGCCCTCGTGTGGGAGATCCGGGACAAAGTCAGGAAGGCACAGGAGAATGAGCCCGACCCGGGTGGGGGTCCCCCGGGCCGTTTATTCGTCCCCTCATCGGTCAGGGGTGAAGTTATCCAGTGGGGCCACACCTCCAAGTTGGCATGCCATCCGGGAATCTCTCACACCGTCAACCTGCTCTAGAGAGCCTTCTGGTGGCCAGGACTGAGGAGGGATGTGACCAACTATGTCCGGGCCTGCGCTCAGTGCGCTACTGGGAAATCGTCATCCTCCCCCCCGGCAGGTCTTCTCCATCCTCTGCCGGTCCCTTCTCGCCCCTGGTCCCATGTCGCCCTGGATTTTGTGACAGGCCTGCCCCCTTCTGACCATTTCACCGTGGTGCTGACAATAGTGGATCGCTTCTCCAAGGCCGCCCATTTTGTACCACTCCGGGGGTTGCCTTCGGCCCGGGAGATGGCGGACCTCTTGGTTCAGCATGTGGTTCACCTTCATGGCATCCCTGCGGACATCGTCTCGGATCGGGGCCCGCAATTCGCTTCCCAGGTCTGGAAAGCATTCTGCATGACGTTGGGGGCCACGGCGAGTCTCTCTTCAGGGTATCACTCACAGAGTAATGGTCACTGCGAGTGAGCCAACCAGGAGCTGGAGGCTGCGCTCTGCTGCGTCATCTCGTCTTGTTCTTTGTCTTGGAGTACGTTCCTGCCCTGGGTTGAGTACGCATACAATGCCACAGTGTCCTCATCAACGGGAGTGTCTCCATTCAAGGCATCTCTGGGGTATGACCCCCCACTGTTCCCAGAGAAGGAGAAGGAGGTGGCTGTCCCGTCCGTGCAGGCTCATGCCAAACGTTGTCGCCGGATTTGGACCATCACCCGCAGAGCCCTCCTCAAGACTACGGAACGCAATATCCAGGTGGCTAACCGTCATAGGAGACCTGCGCTGGATTATCAGGTGGGGCAGCAGGTTTGGTTATCCACGAGAAATATAAATGTGCCGGCCGAGAAATGCAAATTGACTAAGCGTTTCATCGGTCCACAAGAGGTTACTCGTATTATTAACCCAGTGACTGTGTGCCTAGCTCTCCCCCCCTCCATGCACATCTGCCCCTCTTTTCATGTCTCCCACATGAAGCCCTGCATCTCCGACCCTCTGTGCCCGCCCGGCGCAGCGTCCCCCCCCCCCCCCGAGGTTGATCAACGACCACCCGGCTTGGGGAGTTACTGCCATCTTGGATGTCCGTCGGCGGATTCGGGGTCTTCAGCATTTGGTGGACTGGGAGGGGTTTGATCCTGAGCACCGTTCCTGGATTCGCCCAGCGTTGCTTCTGGATAAACAACTCATCCGCGATTTCCTTCGGACGCATCCAGGTAAGATGGGGCAGGTGCCTGGAGGCCCGTCTAGAGGGGGGAGTACTGTCATGGCGGCCGCTGGGCCGTCATCAGCCTCGGCTGTGCACACACCTGCCGTCAATCATCAGCGGACCTTAAAAGCCGGCGTCACTGATGGCTCAGCACAGAGTCGTCTGCCTACTTTGCCACGCAACGCTTCACGAACTCATCCTCTCGTCAGAGCATCCATGACACAGTCTCACCAAGCTTCGCCACGTAAGAGCCAGAGTAACTTACCTTGTCAAAGTGTTATCCCCTGTGCACAGGTGGACCTCCCTGGCGGCGGACCAGTCTCCCCGAATAGCGGAGCCACTCCTCCTCCTCCTCTGAACTCCTCCACCTCTCCACAGCACCAAGCGTCACCCACACTGAGCCACTGCGAGCCGCAGAGCCAGCGCGAGCCTTCCAGCGCCACCTGCAAGTAAGCAGTGCTCATTGTTACATCTCTGTACTGCGAACAGCACTAACCCATCTGTGCTTGTGTGTTCCAGGGTTGCCAGGTCGCGGCAGGACTCGCTCATCCCCAGCGGTTCCTCAGCATCACACTCACTCACACCTTCACAAACATTACACACCTGATTCAATAAATAATTGTCGAAATAGTCTACTCGTGTCAGTGTCTGTCTCCTGGGTCAAACAGCCATGTCAGTTGGCCTATTTAAAGGGTGACAAGGAGTCACTGTGCTGTTTGTTGACATGGTGTGTACCACACTAAACATGGACCAGAGGAAGCAAAGGAGAGAGTTGTCTCAGGAGATTAGAAAGAAAATTATAGACAAGCATGTTAAAGGTAAAGGCTATAAGACCATCTCCAAGCAGCTTGATGTTCCTGTGACTATAGTTGCACATATTATTCAGAAATTTAAGATCCACGGGACTGTAGCCAACCTCCCTGGATGTGGCCGCAGGAGGAGACGGATAATATGAATGGTAACAAAAGAGCCCAGAACAACCTCTGAACACATTCAAGGTGAACTCCAAGGTCAAGGTACATCAGTGTCAGATCGCACCATCCGTCGTTGTTTGAGCCAAAGTGGACTTCATGGGAGATGACCAAGGAGGACACCACTGTTGGTGTCCACCAGCACATGACATGGTTCCTCAAATCATCACTGACTGTGGAAACTTCACACTAAACCTCAAGCAACTTCGGTTCTGTGCCTCTCCACTCTTTCTCCAGCCTCTGGGACTTTGATTTCCAAATGAAATGCAAAATTTACTTTAAACTGAGCAGAGGTCATCTGCTGGTGTTGATCCACTCTGTTTTGTCAAGACCAAAGTCAACGCAGTTGTCTACCAGGACATTTTAGAGCACTTCATGCTTCCCTGTGCTGACAAGCTTTATGGAGAAGCTGATTTCATTTTCCAGCAGGACTTGGCACCCCCCCCCCCCCACACACACACACTGCCAAAAGTATCAAAACCTGGTTTAATGACCATGACATCACTGTGTTTGATTGGCCAGCAAACTCTCCTGACCTAAACCCCATAGAGAATCTATGGAGTATTGTCAAGAGGAAGCTGAGAGACACCAGACCCAACAATGCAGATGAGCTGAAAGTCACTATCAAAGCAACCTGGACCTCATAACACCTCAGCAGTGCCACAGGCTGATTACCTCCATGCCACGCCATCACTGATACAGTAATTAATCCAAAAGGAGCCCCGACCAAGTACTGAGTGTGTACATTGACATACTTTTCAGTCGGCCAACATTTCTATTTAAAAACTATTTTTTAAAATTAATTTTATGTAGTATTCTAATTTTTTGAGAGACTGAATTTGGGGTTTTCATGGGCTGTAAGCCATAATCATTAAAATTAAAATAAATAAACACTTGAAATATATGAGTATCACTCTCTGTGTAATTTTTTTTGGTTACTTATTTGTACCCGTAGGTAGATTCGGTTTGCAGTCTGGTGACAAGCCACCGGCTGCTGGTCGCTGCGTGCGCGAGCGCCCTAAACCTACATGTTTTTGGTATGCGGGAGGAAACCGGAGAAATCCCGGAGTAAACCCGCGCAACACGGGGAGAACATGCAAACTCCACACAGCTCACTGTTGGTCGGGGGCTGGAATCGAACCCACGATCCCCCGGCCGAGGGTAAAACTGTGCTGCCACAGTGCTAAACCACTGCGCCACCGTGCAACCCAATGACTCTATATCATATCATACAGTATATGGGTTTGTGGTGACACTAAACACAGAAGGAACATTCCTCTGGGACATTCTTCACACCCAGCAGCAGGGCTGGAAGAAGCAGAGGACAATTTACATGCGGATAGGGAACCACAGGAAGTAGTCAGACGGGACTGTATGCATGCGTCCTTGAGCCAACCAATGTCATACTAATCATGTGTATTGACTGATGTGTATTAGATGACAATTGATATGCTAATGTGCCATGCATTCTCTCTGTCTGTATCATGGTATAAAAGAGCTTGTTTCACTCTCAGCTCTCTCTCTCTGCGCTCTACTCTCAAGACCATCCAAGAGGGCCCCAGTGGCAACACTGGGGTCAACAGGCTGTATTCATGTTAGAGGGTCAATAAAGAATCTGTGCTGGCCTACGCTTGTGCCTCGCCTCCACATCCTTCCCTTCGCACCCTCTACAGGTTTCACTTTCTGAAATGAGTGACCAAAAATATTGAACTTTTTCATGATATTCTAATTTTTTGAGATGTACCTGTATACCCAACAACAGCTGAGTTGCAAGAAGATTTCTGCAGGTGGCATGACTCGGTGTTGTACTGAAAGACAGTCATATATAAGTTGAAGAGAAAAGGAGAGAGCACAGTCCCCTGTGGAGCTCCTGTATCACTAACCACCATGTCAGACAAGATACTGCCCAGGTACATCACCTGTATTAACATATGATGTTTCAAAGTTAAAAGAGAGAGCTTCATCCAATAAACGACAAAAGCTTTGGTAGACTAGATAACAGGCAAGGCAAGCACATTCAGTAATTCCTACCCCTAGCTACAGGACAGCCTTTTAAGGGCCAAAAATATCAAACATTTTGATTATGTTGCACTTTTTTGAACACACAACTCATATCAAGTGTTGAGTGGGGTTTTTTTTTTTTAGTTCTAGTCCACAATGTAGTCAGAAAAAAGAAAATAGCCATTATTGAGTAGATGTTTCCAACCGTTTGAGGGGTAATGTAGGACACTGTAGTGTAACAAACATTAACTTTCTACAACACAAACTCACCCCTGCAACAATCCTTTTATGGTTGCATTCTGAGAGAAGCTCCTTGTACAAGTCCTCCCACGATCTTTGGTCTGTTGCTGGGTGATTAAATCTGGACGATCAGGTCCCAGCTCCTTTATCCTCTCCCTTTTCCGCATCAAAATGGTGTTTGTTTTAATGAAACAACTTGTGGCTCATGTATTCATGCCTACATATGTATAAGCACAAGGGGATGTTTAAGATTGCATATGTGGAATGACCTCACGTCTTAGAGGAGGACAATAGGTCTGGACCGCCTGTGGAGAACAATAGGGAGACGGAGACACAGCGGTAAGGACCTGAAAGGACTTCCTGACCCCCTGGGGCCAGCTGGAGGACTGAAGGAGGACTGAAGGACATTGAGGGGGAGTTATGGTCAATAAGGGGATTTGACAAGGATGTGTGATTTGGCTTTTGATGTTGTATGTATAAATAAGGGGGTCCTGACTGAGTTCAGCCTCTCCCGCGCCGTGACATCACCAGGGCACACGGAGGCAGATTATACTACCGCAGCCACAGGGCACAAGAGCAGCGCGGAAGCGTACGCAGCCCCAGTTCACATAGGGATAGATTACGCGGCCATGGCAGAAGAACAGGGTAGTGATGCGGACGTGCGAGCACTCCAGTCTGGACCAACAGGGTTAAGGCTGGAGAGCAGGTGTTTGCAAACCGGTATGCCCCCCTTAATCTGCAACGTGTCAACTGGGCGACCGCGCCCGGTAGTCCCGGCTGCGTGGCGCCGCCGCGTTTTTGACTCGGTTCACTCCCTGGCACACCCCGGAGTGCGCGCTTCGGTGAAGATGGTTGCAGAAAAGTTTGTTTGGCCGTGCCTGCGCAAGCACGTAAAAGAGTGGGCACGAACCTGCATGTCTTGCCAGCGGGCCAAAATTCACAAGCACACGAAAGCCCCTTTAGAGCCGTTCCGAATCCCGGCCAAGAGATTTGATCATGTGCATGTCAACCTCGTGGGCCCCCTACCGTCGTCGCAGGGGTTCACACATCTTTTGACAATGGTGGACCGAACCACGCGTTGGCCAGAAGTGGTCCCACTAACATCAACCACGGCTGCAGAGGTGGCGCGCGTTTTTTTAACGGCCTGGGTAGCGCGTTTCGGGGTTCCGTCGGACATTACATCCGACAGAGGACCTCAGTTTGTCTCCGAGCTTTGGTCAGCGATGGCCAGCAGCTTAGGGGCGACAATCCATCGCACTACCGTGTATCACCCCCAGGCTAATGGTTTATGCGAGCGTTTTCACAGGTCTTTGAAGGCAGCCCTCAGAGCGTCGCTTACGGATGCAGATTGGGTAAACAAACTACCATGGGTTTTATTGGGGTTGCGTTCTGCGCCCAAGGAGGATCTGAATGCCTCCCCAGCAGAGTTAGTTTTTGCACAACCTCTCAGGCTGCCCGGTGAGTTCTTACCAGAGCATCCAGAGCCAGAGCGCCTCCCAGCTCTGACACCACTAAGCGGCACGGAAGCAGACATGCTCCCGGGCCCCGTTCATCACACTTTTCCGCGGGTGTTTGTTCCTCAGGCTTTAAAAAATGCCGAGTTCGTTTTTGTTAGGCACGAGGCTTTAAGACCGACCCTCCGGCCGCCATATGATGGTCCATTTAGGGTGCTGGAAACTGGTGATAAGCATTTTGTGCTAGATTTAGGAGACAGGAAAGAGACAGTCAGTATTGACAGACTAAAGCCTGCTTTTGTGATGAACGACGAGTCTGTACGGGTGGCGAGGGCACCTCGACATGGCAGACACCCCAGGGAACACGTCCCGGACCCCCCGCAAGGATCAAATAACCACTCTCTTCCTCAGGCTGCAGATTCTTTGCAGGACAGCGCCGCTGGGACGGCGAGGCCTGCATACAGCAGATTCGGAAGACGGTTGAAACCCAGACAACGTACAGACTGATGTTTGATGTGATCATGTGGCATAGGCTATGCTGTTGGTGTTATCACTGAATTTTTTTGATGCAAGCACGTTGTGTAGACTATGCTGTTGGCGTTATCACTGAATCGTTAATGTGATCATGCTGTATAGACTATGCTGTTGATGTGGTCGCTGAATTTTTTTTAATGTGATCAAGTTGTATAGTTATGCCATTGATATCATCATATTTTGTGAACCCAAATATATTGTCCATTCTTCGACGTTTGGGGAGGGGGCTGTGGCTCATGTATTAATGCCTACATATGTATAAGCACAAGGGGATGTTTAAGATTGCATATGTGGACTGACCTCACGTCTTAGAGGAGGACAATAGGTCTGGACCGCCTGTGGAGAACAACAGGGAGACGGAGACATGGCGGTAAGGACCTGAAAGGACTTCCTGACCCCCTGGGGCCAGGTGGAGGACTGAAGGAGGACTGAAGGACATTGAGGGGGAGTTATGGTCAATAAGGGGATTTGACAAGGATGTGTGATTTGGCTTTTGATGTTGTATGTATAAATAAGGGGGTCCTGACTGAGTTCAGCCTCTTCTGTTTCTGAGAGATATGTTGGGGATGTGACTACAACATTAAAACCTGAATTATGAAACAATTCAGCTTCTTCATTTCACGCTCCCCACACAACTGAGTTTTCTCAAGCTAGCTGCTCTGCTAGCTGCTCTGTCAGTTTCCTGGCAAATAGGAGGGATATGATAATTGATAAGATAAGATAAGATAAGATAAGCCTTTATTAGTCCCACAATGGGGAAATTCCAGGATTGCAACAGCACAGGGATAGCAACACTCAGAGCAACAATCAGAAGGCAAGAGGAAAAAAAAACAAAAAAAACCCAAGAGCAGCAAGTATACATATGTACATATAGACATAAATATATACACACACACACACACACACACACACACACACACACACACACACACACACACACACACACACACACAAACACACATACATACATACATACATATACAGTATATATATATATATAGACACACAGTCCGGAGCATTGTAGCTAGATGGAATAAATATGTAGATATATAAACACACACAGTACGGAGCATTGTAGCTAGATGGAATAATATGTAGATATATAAAAACACCCAGTGCAGAGCGTTGTAGCTAGATGGAATAAATATGTAAATATATAAACACACACAGTACGGAGCATTGTAGCTAGATGGAATAAATATGTAAATATATAAACACACGCAGTGCAGAGCATTGTTGCTAGATGGGATGAAACAGCACAACCGTCTACTTAGTTATCCTACATGGTATGATTATGTACACATACATATTCTCACCCTCCATAGCGACCAGTATTTTCGTAGTTGTATGCCGGAGGGGACCATTGTATAAGTCTATTGCGTCTTTTGCATTCAAAACTATTAGGTTGTCACGTCTTTTTGCTATCTCTGCGAGCAGCCCTGCTTAGGTTGTACAGTCTGACAGCCATTGGTAGGAAGGACCTGCGAAACCTCTCGGTTGTGCACCTAGGATGATGTAGTCTGCTGCTAAATGAGCTCCTCAGTGCATTCAGTATGTCCTGCATAGGGTGGAACTCGGACTCCAGCAGAGATGACAGTTTAGCCACCGTCCTTCTCTCTCCTATCTCCTCCACTGGGTCAAGGCTCTGCCCCAGGACAGAGCTAGCTTTCTTGATCAGTTTGTTCAGTCTCTTCCTATCGGCTGCTGTAACGCCACTGCCCCAGCAGACCACTCCAAAAGTGATGGCTGATGCCACCACCGTGTCATAGAATGTCTTCAGCAGTGCCCCTTGTACACCAAAAGACCTGAGTCTCCTCAGTAGGAACAGCCTGCGCTGTCCCTTCTTGTAGAGTGCGTCAGTACTGTGTGACCAGTCTAGTTTATTGTTCAGATGAATACCCAGGTACTTATAGGATGTCACCATCTCGATGTCTGTTCCCTGTATATTTACTGGTGCTGTGAGGGGTTGTCCTTGCCTGCGGCAGTCCACCACCAGCTCCTTAGTTTTCCTCGCGTTGATCTGGAGGCAGTTCCGATGGCACCAGTCCACGAAGTCCTGGATAAGCCCTCTGTACTCAGCTTCATCTCCATTGGAGATGAGGCCAACGATCGCAGTCATCAGAGAACTTCTGTAGATGGCAGAGTGTTGTGTGAGAAGTCCGCAGTATAAAGGGTGAACAGGAAGGGAGCCAAAACCGTTCCCTGGGGGGCCCCCGTGCTACCGATGATCGTGTCGGACACACAGTCCCGGGTTCTCACAAACTGAGGCCGGTTAGTGAGGTAGTCCAAGATCCATGATGACAGGTGCTGGTCCACCCCTGCGCACAGCAGCTTGTCCTTCAGGATCATCGGTTGGATGGTGTTGAAAGCACTGGAGAAGTCAAAGAACATGATCCTCACCGCATTCCCGGGCTTCTCCAGGTGGGACAGAGAACGGTGAAGGAGGAAGATCACCGCATCCTCCACCCCAATGCCATGCTGGTAGGCGAACTGGAGTGGATCCATCGCTGGTCCCACCAGGAGGCGGAGGTGAGCAAGGAGCAGTCTCTCCAGGGTCTTCATCATGTGGGACGTCAAGGCCACTGGTCTGTAGCTGTTCAGGTCTTTGGGGTGGGAAGTCTTTGGTACAGGTACCACACAAGATGTTTTCCACAGCTGTGGTACCCTCCCCAGCTTCAGGCTCAGGTTGAAGATGTGCTCCACAATCCCACACAGCTGGTCTGCACAGGACTTGAGGAGTCCTGTGCAGACCAGCTGTGTGGGATTGTGGCGTAATTGATGGCCTTGACTCCCAATCACATTAAGATAAAAATACAAAAGAACTTACGATTGGCTCCAGGGCACCCAGATATGCATCCCAGAATCGAGGATGCCCAATGAAAAGCTGCTTTCAAATGGGGAAAAAAGTTTGCTGACTTCAGTGATTCTTAGACCGGTGACCTTAACCTGGAAGTGATCTATAATACAAGCCTACATATTGAAATGTTATTTAAAATGGCTGCCGCTGCAGAAGCTTGCATATCAACTACAGAAGGACATGCTATGTCTCTCATTTATTTTGCAAATCGTGATTAATTTATTTCAGAAATATTTTTTTATCTCTGAATATTTTAAGGGGGCGGCACACTTGTGCCCTCTATTGACGCACCACCTCTGCAGCCAGCCACAACCATCTGGCCACGGTCAACCACAACCGTCCGGCCTCGGCCAACCACAGCTGGCCAGCTATGTGGTTGTCTGACATGGACATCTTCCCTTGAGCTTTTCACTAAGTTTGTTTCTCATCTCCAAAGTTAGCTAGTTTCGCACACTGCTCTGGTTTGGGGTACAGGATTATATGAAGACTGTCAATGGGTAATTGGTTCAACACTGCAGCTGGAATTGCTCGCCAGTTCAATGCTGAACAGGGCAAGGATCTGTCCTGGCACACAGTGTCAAGAATCAAGAATCAAGAACTTTATTTGCCATTTGTACTCAAACATACAGTTTAGGCACTTAGGAATTAATTGTGCAGAGCCATAGGTCAATAATAATTAAAAATAGAATACTCCGGCTTCCGGGAAAGATGGCGTTGTGAGCGGCTGTGCAGTTAAGAGCTCGTATCAGTCTTTATATTCAAACGCCATTTAGAACACGTAACTCGAGTCATATATATAAAACATTTTAGAAATGAGTGGCGGAAATATACGCAGAGGCCGCAAAAGCACTAAGAAGTCACATACAGAACAACTTGAAGAAGAGGGAACCGCCAAGCGCAGCAAAAGTGATTCTGAAGACACCACAGCGGTGAAAATGGACCACAACCACACCGAGGCCCTACAGGTGGGATTAGCCAGCATTAGCAAAGATATACGTAAAAGAGCTGCAACAAAATCTTCATGAGGAATTGACACATTTTAAAGATGAAATAAAGAAGGAAGTGATGCAAGAAATTGCATCCCTCAGACAAGATATGGACCATAAATTCATAGAATGCAACAAAGAAGTGCAGGACCAAAAGGCGAGTATAGCCGAGGCCCAGGGTCGCATATCTGAGCTGGAAGAGTGGAACACGGAGGCTAATGAGATGCTGCTAAAGATGCTAAAGCAGACAAGCTACATGCAAGATAAAATGGTAGACCTAGAAGCGAGGTCTTGGAGAAATAATGTTCGCATCTTTGGCCTACCGGAAGAAACTGAAGGAAGCTCTGTGAAGAACTACCTGGAACAGTTATTAAAAAGAAAGCTGGAGATCTCCGGGGATTTCAATCTGCAGATCCAACGCGCTCACAGAACCCCGCCGCAGGAACCGAGGGTGGGTGCTCAACCGAGGGCAATAGTGGTTAATTTTCAGACATTCGAAATCAAGGACATGGTGCTAAAAAAGAGCGTGGCAGAAGAAAATTAAAGTGGGTGATGCACGCATTCAGTTTGACCATGATTATCCTGCTGAAATTGTACAGAAACGCAGAGCATATCGTGACATAAAGAGGACGCTAAAAGACAGGAACATACACTTCTAAACTCTGTACACGAAAATACAAATTAATTGGAGTGATGGAGTAAAGAGTTACAACGACACTGGGGAAGCTGCACGGGACATAAGAGCGAAGGGATTCCAGCTGGACATGCTGAACAACACAAACGGCGACAGTGAAGGAGAGAACCACAGAGCGTCGGGATGGCAACTAGTGAGAGGCGGAGAGACAAAGAGAGGCGGCGGGACAGCTGTGTCCCCGAGCCGGGATACAGTGCACCGAGTGAAGGAGAAACTGCGTGAATTTCAAAGGAAATAGCAACAAGGAAGACGAAGAACTTCAGGGGTTAAGTAACGAACTACAATGGTAAGACTCGTGTGTAAAAGTTGGAGATGAAGAATCGAAATCTCCAAATGGAGTAAAAGAACAGCGTTCTCATCCACTGAGATATAGACTCAACTCTACTCATAAAAACAAGGGAATACATTTTCTTATGAATATATAATAAGAGTTTTGTAATACTGTATGGCCTTATGCTTATTTTTTTTTTAATTCATAATAGACTGAGAGTTCATGTGTAAATGTTGGACTTAATTAGACTGAGGGGGGATCCATCAGTAGAATGGTTTTCTCAGTCTAGGGATGGGCCCTTATTGAAGAAGAGGATTTCCTATCCACCTACCAACACGGGCACGGGGGGAAATCGAGAGACCCCCAGGTGGAAGTTACTTATGGTTTATGTTCTTACTGTGATGTTCAAATGTGTGCATAGTTCTGGTTCAAACTGCTCGGGGAAGCACATGAAAACATGGTTTAAGTGTTATGATAAAAAATAGTCTTAAGATTATATCGCTAAATGTAAATGGTCTAAATACACCTGTAAAGAGAGCAAAATGACATGATTGTTGGACCCAGGAGACAGACGCTGACACGAGTAGATTAATTTGACAATTATTTATTAACTCAGTGAAGAGTGTTGAGTGTGTGAATGAGTGAGTGAGTGCGTAGTAGTCTTGCCACTGGAGCTGAGCGGGTCTTGCTGCGACCTGGCAACCCTGGAACACACAAGCACAGGATGTTATTACAGTTCGTGAGAACGGGAAGCTGAGGCTTGTGCTGCTTACTTGCAGGTGCCGCTGCGAGAGTCCTGCTGGCTCCGTGTCCTGGTGTAGCGTGGTGCGCGTGGTGTTTGGTGCTGAAGAGATGAGGAGGAGATCCGAGGAAGAGGAGATGACGTCCCGTTATCAGGGGAGGTGAGTCCGCCGCCAGGGAGGTCCACCTGTGCACAGGGGAGAACACTTTGACAAGGTGAGTGATGCTGTTGCTTACGTGGCGTGGCTTGGCGTGGCGACTTGGTTCCACCTCTGGCTTGAGGTCGTGTCCTTGACGCGATGCGTAGCGAAGGTGACAGACGACTCCGTGCAGAGCAGTCAGAGACACTGGCTTTTAAAGCCTGCTGATTACCGGTGGCAGGTGTGTGCGCAGCTGAAGTTAATGATGGCCCAGTGGTCACCATGACAGTACTCCCCCCTCTAGAGGTGCCTCCAGGCACCTGCCCTATCCTACCTGGATGCGCCCGATGGAAATCGCGGATCAACTGCTTGTCAAGGATCAACACTGGGTGAATCCAGGAGCAATGCTCAGGGCCAAAACCCTCCCAGTCCACCAAATACTGAAGACCCCAGCCCCGCCGGCGGACATCCAAGATGGCAGTTACCCCCCAAGCCGGGTGGCCATCGATCATCCTCGGGGGGAAAGGAGCCGCGGGGGGCGGGCACAGAGGATTGGAGATGTAGGGCTTGACCTGGGAGACGTGAAAGGTAGGGCAGATGCGCATAGAAGGGGGAAGAACTAGGTGCACAGACACAGGGTTGATAATGCGTGAAATCACATAAGGACCGATGAAGCGCTTTGTCAACTTACGCTTCTTGGCCGGCAAATTGATATTTTTGGTGGACAACCAAACCTTCTGACCCACCTTATAGTCCGGGGTGGGCCTCCTGTGACGGTTGGCCAACTGGATATTGCTTTCCTTGGTCCTGAGGAAGGCTCTGCCGGTGATGGTCCAGATCTGCCGACAACGCTTAGCGTGAGCCTGCACCGAAGGGACAGCCACCTCCTTCTCCTCCTCCAGGAACAGTGGTGGATCATACCCCAGAGACGCTTTAAACGGGGACATCCCAGTAGCTGAGGACACCGTGGTGTTGTGTGCATACTCGATCCAGGGCAGGAACGTACTCCAGGAAGAGGAGCAGGAAGAGATGACACAGCGGAGCGCAGCCTCCAGCTCCTGATTGGCCCGTTCACACTGGCCGTTGCTCTGCGGGTGGTACCCAGATGAGAGGCTTGCCGTGGCCCCCAACACCGTGCAGAACGCCTTCCAAACCTGGGACACGAATTGTGGACCTCGATCCGAGACGATATCAGCTGGGATACCATGAAGACGGACCACATGCTGCACTAGAAGATCTGCCGTCTCCCGCGCTGAAGGCAACCCCCGGAGAGGCACAAAATGTGCCGCCTTGGAGAAGCGGTCCACTATTGTCAGGACTGAAGTGAAGTGACCAGAGGTGGGCAGGCTGGTCACGAAGTCCAAAGCCACATGGGACCAGGGGCGGGAAGGAACCGGTAGAGTATGAAGAAGACCCGCCGGGGGGGAAGATGACGATTTTCCGGTGGCGCACTGGGCACAGGCCCGGACATAGCTGGTAACGTCCTTCCTCAACCCTGGCCACCAAAAGGCTCTCTGAAGCAGGTCAATCGTGCGGGTGATTCCCGGATGACACGCCAACTTAGACGCGTGACCCCATTGGATGACCTCGCTCCTGATAGAAGGGGGGACGAACAAACGGTCTGGGGGGCCCCTACCCTGATCGGGCTCAGTCTCCTGCTCTCTCCTGACCTTGTCCTGGATCTCCCACGAGAGGGCGCCCACCATACAGGATGACGGCAGGATAGTTTCCTCCTGATCCCCAGTGGCCTTCGCCTCGAACTGTCTCGAGAGGGCGTCAGACTTGCCGTTCTTGCTCCCCGGCTGGTAGGTGATCGTAAAATTAAACTGGCCGAAAAAAGAGACCAGCAGGCCTGGCGAACGTTCAACCATTTGGCCGTCCGGAGATACTCAAGGTTTTTATGATCCGTCCAGACGACGAACGGCTGGGCAGCCCCCTCCAGCCAGTGCCTCCATTCCTCCAGGGTGAGCTTCACGGCCAGCAGCTCCCTATCACCGATGCAGTAGTTCTTCTCTGCGGGCGTCAGGCGGTGGGAGAAGAAAGCACACGGCCGGATCCTACCATCCATCAGAGAGCGTTGGGAGAGGACCGCCCCCACTCCAGAATCCGAGGCGTCCACCTCCACTAGGCACTGCAAAGCCGGATCCACCTGGGTCAGGACACGGGCCGAAGCAAACTCCTCCTTCAACCTCCCGAACTCTGTGGCAGCCTCCTCGCTCCAACGAAAGGGGGTCTTGGGGGACGTGAGGTCGGTCAGGGACCGGGCGATGATCCTAAAGTTCGGCACGAACCGGCGATAGAAATTGGCAAAACCCAAGAAACCCTGCAGCTGTTTCCTGGACGTGGGCGTGGGCCAATCCACCACCGCCTTGACCTTGGCCGGGTTGGGAAGCACCTGATTGCGGGCAATAATGAAGCCCAAAAAGGAGGTTTTGTCGGTGTGAAACTCACACTTCTCGGCTTTGACAAACAGCTGGTTCTCCAGGAGGTGCTGCAGGACCTGTCGCACATGCACCTGGTGCTCCTCCAACGTGCGTGAGAAGATGAGGATGTCATCCAGGTAGACAAACACGAAGGAGTTAAGGAAATCCCGGAGGACGTCGTTAATTAGATGCTGGAAGACGGCCGGAGCGTTGGTTAACCCAAACGGCATCACCAGGTATTCAAAATGGCCGCTTGGGATCCAGAACGCCGTCTTCCACTCATCGCCCTCCTTGATGCGCACCAGGTGATACGCGTTACGCAGGTCCAGCTTCGTGAACCAAGATGCCCCCTGGAGGGAGTCAAAAGCCGAGTTCATCAGTGGCAGCGTGAACTTGTCCTTTATGGTGATCTCATTAAACCCCTGGAAGTCGATGCAGGGACGCAGCAAGCCATCCTTCTTTCCAACAAAGAAGAAACCCGCCCCCACCGCCGAAGAAGACGGCCGAATAATCCCAGAGCTAAGGGACTCCTTAATATAAGTGTCCATGGCCTCGCGCTCCAGGGCAGACAGGCTGTACAGACGACTTGCTGGGAGAGGGGCCCCTGCCCTGAGGTTTATCGCACAATCATAGGGGCGGTGGGGGGGGGGGGCAGCGCCCGTGACTTGCTGAAAACTGCTCCCAGATCGTGGTAGACTTCTGGTACCATGGACAGGTCCGGGGGCGGCGTCGAAGGCGGGGCCACAGATACTGAGGGAGCACACGCTGCAGACTGGAGGCAGGCACTGAGACAAAAAGAGCTCCACGCGGTGATACTTCTGGCTTGCCAATCAAATGAGGGATTGTGGAGACGTAACCACGGGTACCCCAGGATCACAGGCGAAGAGGAGATGGGCAACACCAAGAAACGGATCTCCTCCCGAGGGTTTCCAGAGACTATCACCGACACGGGGGCCATCTGGTGGGTAACAGAGGTCAGTGACGCCTTTGACAATGTGATGGGATTGATAGGTGGGCGAAGGGGTTGACAGCTGAGGCCCAGCTGGGTTGCCAGGTCTCCGGAGATGAAATTTTGCTCAGCTCCAAAATCAATAAGGGCGTGTGTTGTGTGTTCCCTGTGTTTATAAATCAGCCTAATGGGGACATGGCAGCTAGTGAGGGGCTTCTTCTGCTTCACGTCCGTGAATCCCCCTACTGTGATCCACGGACCTCCCCTTTTTAACCGATTGGGACATTCAGCTACCCCATGAGACCCATTGCCACAATAAAAACACAGGCCCAGATCCCTCCGGCATGGTCTCTCAGCCGCCGAAACTCCCGATTGCCCGATAGCCATATCCTCTTGCTCCGGAAGTTCCTCTGACGGGGGCAGAGCCAGGAGAGGCGGCCTAGCGGAACGGGGGCGTGGTTTACTCAAACGGCTAGCGGCACCCCGTTCGGCCGCTCGCTCGCTCAGCCTACTGTCCAAACTAATAGTAAGGGAAATTAGTTTACCTAACTTGTCTGGCTTGTCCCGTGCCGCTAGTTCATCCCTGAGTTCTGAACTAAGGCTGCGGAGGAAGATGCTGCAAAGCGCTGGCACCCCCCACCCGACCTCTGCGGCTAGCACCCGGAAATCTACAGCGTAATCGGTGGCAGATCTACTGCCCTGCCGAAGGCTAAGCAACCGGTCAGTTAGCACCGCGCCCCGATCAGTATGGTCAAACACCTCTAAAAATTCTGCCTCGAACTGCTGGTAAGTTAAGAGGGGATGGTTGGGTTTAGCCATAACAGTGTATGCCCAAGCTAATGCCCTTCCCTCGAGCAGGTTAGAGATATACCCAATCTTGCTGTGGTCCGTGGGAAAATCTCCCGGGACGCGGTGAAACACTGTTTTGCATTGAAGCAAAAAGCCCCGTGCTTCTCCGAGTTTTCCGCTAAAACGGGCGGGGGTAGGCACGGGAGTGAGGCGAGGTAAAGATGGCTGGTGTGTTAGGCTAGCAGGTGAGACTACAGAGGCTGATGAAGCCCCAGCGGCCGGGGGGAACGCCTGGCGTCCTTCCAGGTGACCCAGCCGGCTGTTAACCTGAGTTAGTTGGTTTAGAATAACTGTCTGCTGGTGAGCAATTAAGTCTACTCGAGCGCTAAGGGTGTTAATGCGGCGCGCCAGCGCGCTGTCTGCTGGGTCGTCTTGACGGAGTTGTACTGACATGATTGTTGGACCCAGGAGACAGACGCTGACACGAGTAGATTAATTTGACAATTATTTATTAACTCAGTGAAGAGTGTTGAGTGTGTGAATGAGTGAGTGAGTGCGTAGTAGTCTGACCACTGGAGCTGAGCGGGTCTTGCTGCGGCCTGGCAACCCTGGAACACACAAGCACAGGATGTTATTACAGTTCGTGAGAACGGGAAGCTGAGGCTTGTGCTGCTTACTTGCAGGTGCCGCTGTGAGAGTCCTGCTGGCTCCGTGTCCTGGTGTAGCGTGATGAGATCTTTGTCCAGCACAAAAGAAGAGCGTACCCAGGATCTCCACTCTGGGCCATATCCCTCCCAATCCATCAAGTACTGCAGCCCACAACCTCAACGCCAGGAGTCCAGGATGGAAGCGACTCCCCACGCTGGGTGGCCGTTGATCATCATGGGAGCGGGCGGCGCCCTAGGAGGAGGACAGAGTGGGTCGGAGATCACGGGCTTGATCCTAGACACATGAAAAGTGGGACACACACGGAGGGAGGGGGGGGAGGGCCAAACGCACAGCCACCGGGTTGATAATTTTGGAGATGGTGAAGGGACCGATGAAACGTGGAGCCAGCTTCCTCTTCTCGGCCTTGAGATTGATGTCCTGAGATGACAACCAGACCCGTTGGCTCACCTGGTAACTGGGAGCCGGCCTCCTGTGGCGATTGGCAATGGTGCTGTTGCGCGCCGCCGTGCGTAAAAGCACCTCGCGCGCCCTGGTCCACAAGCTCCAGCAGCGTCTCACATACGCCTGGATAGATGGCACAGCCAACTCACTCTCCTGCTCGGGAAACAAGGGGGGGTCGTAGCCCAATGACGCCCTGAAGGGGGACATCCCGGTAGCCGATGACCGTGCCGTATTGTGGGTGTACTCCATCCAGGCCAAGTAAGAGCTCCAGGAGGATGGGTTGGAGGAGGTGACGCAGCGCAGGGCAGCCTCCAGCTCCTGATTGGCGTGCTCACACTGCCCGTTGGATTGGGGGTGATGACCGGAGGAAAGACTCACCGTGGCCCCCAGGGTGTTGAAAAAGCACCTCCACACTTGAGACACAAACTGAGGCCCCCGATCAGACACGACGTCCACTGGGATCCCGTGCAGCCTAACCACATGTTGGACGAGGAGGTTGGCCGTCTCTCGTGCCGAAGGGAGACCCCGGAGCGGCACAAAGTGGGCGGCCTTGGAGAACCGATCCACAATCGTCAGAACCGTGTCATAGGTGTTGGAGACAGGGAGACCAGTAATGAAGTTGAGGGCGATGCGCGACCAGGGCCTGCCCGGGACCGGCAGGGGCTGGAGTAGGCCCGTGGGGGAAGGGGGGGGGAATTCGGGGTCTTGCCAGTAGCACACTGGGGGCAAGCCCGGACGTAACTGGCGACGTCCTTTTGGAGACCGGGCCACCAGAAGGAGCGTTGAAGGAGGTCCACCAGTCGGGAGACGCCAGGGTGACAGGTGAGCTTGGACGTGTGGGCCCAGTGAATGACCTCCCCCCGAACAGCTGATGGAACGAAGAGCCTCCCATCCGGACCACCGCCACGGTCCGGTTCAGCCTCCAGTGCTTTCCAGATCTTGTCCCTGATAGACCAGGAGACCGCCCCCACAACACACAAGCTGGGCAGGATGGTGTGGTCCAGCTCCTCCGGAGCCTCAGGAGCAATCTGTCTAGACAGGGCGTCGGGCAACCCATTCTTGGAGCCTGGATGGTAGGTGATGGTGAACTGGAACCGAGCAAAAAACAGAGACCAGCGCGCCTGGCGGGCATTCAGACGCCTGGCTGACCTCAAATACTCTAGATTCTTGTGGTCCGTCCAAACCACAAAAGGCTGAGCTGCCCCCTCCAGCCAGTGACACCACTCCTGCAGCGCGAGCTTGACAGCTAGAAGTTCCCTGTCGCCGACGTCATAGTTTCGCTCGGCCGCTGACAGCCGCCGGGAGAAGAAGGCGCAGGGCCGCTTGACTCCATCCACCGGTGATCGATTCAATTCAATTCAATTCAACTTTATTTATATAGCGCCATTTCACAACAACAGTCATCTCATAGCACTATCAACTGTAGGGGGAACCCCCACAGTTGCAGAAAGACCCCAGCCATCAGGCGATCCCCTGTGAGCAAGCACTTGGCGACGGTGGAGAGGAAAAACTCCCTTTTAACAGGAAGAAACCTCCAGCAGAACCAGGCTCAGGGAGGGGCAGTCATCTGCTGCGACTGGCTGGGGGGTGAGGGGATAGAGAAGAAGAAAAGAACAGATATGTAGAGAGCAAACAGCATGATGGGGACTCAATCTATGGGAGAGAACAAACAAATGTTAATGACCAGCAAAAAAAATATTTCATTGAGAGTGAGAAAAGGAGTGAGGCCCAGTGCATTACTGGAGGTCCCCCGGCTGACTAAACCTGTTAGCAGCATAACTAAGGGAGGGTTCAGAAACACATGATCCCTCCCTAATTGTAGGCTATATCAAAAAGGTAGGTTTTAGCCCTATTCTTAAAAACAGAGATCGAGTCTGACTCCCGAATCCAGATTGGCAGCTGATTCCACAGGAGAGGAGCTTGATAACTGAAGGCTCTGCCTCCCATTGTACTTTTGGAGATTCTAGGTATTACAAGTAATCCTGCATTTTGGGAGCGTAGTGCTCTGTTAGGATAATACGGTAGTATCAGATCTTTTAAATAAAAAGGAGCCTGATTGTTTAGAGCTTTGTAAGTAAGAAGAAGGATTTTAAACTTAATTCTAAACTCTTTGGGAAGCCAATGAAGGGAGGCCAGAACCGGAGAGATATGATCTCTCTTTCTAGTTTCTGTTAAAACTCTTGCTGCAGCATTTTGGATCAGCTGAAGACTTTTTAAAGATGTTTTAAGACAGCCTGATAATAAAGAATTACAATAATCTAATCTCGAGCTAACAAAAGCGTGGATCAGTTTCTCAACATCACTCTGAGACAAGATGCTCCTAATCTTGGCAGTATTATGCAAATGATAGAAGGCAGTCTTAGAAACAAATTTAATATGTGAATTGAAGGACAAATCCTGATCAAAAATAACTCCAAGGTTCCTCACAGAGCTATTAAGAGAAAGAGTAACCGCATCCAAACTGAGTTTGATTTGGAAAGGAATTTCTAAGGTTTTTGGACCAACAAGAATGACTTCAGTCTTATCTGAATTTAATAGCAGGAAATTACAAGTCATCCAAGCTTTGATTTCCTTAAGACAGGCTTCTAACTTGGCTAATTGATTACTATCATCTGGCTTCATTGACAGGTATAATTGTGTGTCATCTGCATAACAATGAAAATGTATACAGTGCTTTCTAATAATGTTGCCTAACGGAAGCATATATAAACTAAAAAGAGTAGGGCCGACTTCCGGTTATGGCTGCCACGTAGGACGGACGTGTCTCGCTCTGCTCTGCTCCTGGAGAAAAAAAAATCGGCAAATAACTCTCTCATTTGGGACAGAACGTATCCCAGCGTTTGGGCGAGGATATGTCGGCGAAGCCTAAGGCTGGAAAACCAGGAAAAGGAAAAAGCGAGCCGCCGAAACAGTCCAAATTAACGGACTTTCAGGTCTGTGACGCAGCAAACAGGGCTCCATATATGGCGGAGGAGGCTGGCAACGCTGCGATTTCTGCGGGGAATGGCGCAGATGCGCTGATGGCTGCCATGAGTTCAATGAGAGCGGACTTTTCCTCTAGATTTGATGGGATTATGACAGCGTTGGAAGGAATAAGAAAGGAATTGGGTGACTGTGTAGAACGAACGGCGCAGATGGAGCTCCGTCTCGCTAGTGCTGAAGATGACGTCACCCGTCTTCAATTAAAGGTGCGCACTTTGGAAAAAAAAAATAAATCTCTGGAAGATAATATTTTGGATTTGGAATCTCGGTCGAGACAGAATAATTTGAGGCTGGTGGGTCTTCCAGAGGAATCAGAAGGTCGGGACGTATGTTCCTTTCTGGAAAAGTGGATTCCGGAGGTGCTGGGCAGCGAGGAGTTGCAATCAGCAGTGGTTCTGGAAAAAGCACATCGCATTGGCCCACGGAGAGATAAGGGACCGCCGAGGACCTTAATTATGAAGTTTCTTAACAACAGAGACAGGATGAAGATCTTCAACGCTGCACGAGCTAAAAAAGGAGAGATTAAACACCAGGACCAGCAGGTGCGGTTCTACCCAGATTTGGCCACAGGAATCCAGCAATTGAGGAAGCAGTTTGATCCCGTACGTAAGGAGCTGCGCAACCTTGGGATTCGTCATGGTGTAATCTATCCTGCGAGACTGCTGACCACGTATGAGGGCAGAACCCACATCTTCAAGACCCCAGAGGAGGCGCAGGAGTTCATCAAGAAGATCAAAGAAGAAGAAGAGACTGGTGGGAGCTAAGCATGAACAAAATATAAGGTAGAATAATTAAGCATTTGCACAGGCATCTGACTGACTTGAAGTAAATAGTAAGTTTACAAAATATAGATTGTATTATATATTAAAAAAAAACAAAACAAAAACAAAACAAACAAAAAAAAAAACTATGATGTACAAAGTTGTTAAAAATTTTGGAGTTAAGTTGGAAAACTACAGAGGAGAGTTAATGTTACGTCATTAAAAGCAGTACAGTTAGGGTGATTGGGAGGATGAAGAAGGAGTGGCTTAGGCTGTTCCCCGTGGGTGTGGAGCGGTCGATGGCTATATTGGGAGACAGAATTTTTCTTTTGATTTTGGGGGGTTTGCCACAAGTGTGGGAAGGGGAAATTTGTTTGTGTGTAGTTTGTAGGATGAATGTTCAACCACTCATGTTTTTGCTTCTCTGTATGAGCATGTTTACACTGCAAGGTAATCCCAAACTCTCTATTGATCATGGACCAAAGTGTTAATCTTAATTTAACTTCATGGAATTGCAGAGGTCTACAAAATTTAAAAAAACTTAAACAAGTTATGAATAAAATAAAGGACATGGGTTCAAGAATTGTGTTTTTACAAGAAACTCATCTGATAGAGGAGGATGTTAAAAGAATTAGGAGTAGATGGCAGGGAAGTGTATTCACCTCTTCATTTTCATCCCGAGCCAGGGGAGTTATGACTCTCATACATAAATCAGTTCCTTTTCAAGTGAAAAATGTAATTGGAGACAAATTTGGAAGATATGTAATCATTCAAGGTTCTTTGCTATTAGAAAATATAAATCTTGTGAACTTATATGGTCCCAATATAGATGATCAGAAGTTCTTTGCTAATTTATTTCTCATCTTATCATCACTTACAGGGCAACATATAATAGCAGGGGATTTTAATTGTACATTGAATCCAGGTGTGGATAGATCAACAGGACTGGATTGTACGCACATTGGATGTAGGATGACTATTAATCATTTTATGAAAGAATTGAGATTGTTAGATATATGGAGAGAAATGAAACCACAAGTTAAAGCCTATTCTTGTTATTCCAGTACCTACAAGACATTCTCACGTATTGATTATTTTTTGATTTCCACAGAATTAAGGTCCAAGATTCAAAACTGCTTTTATGATAACATCGTGATCTCTGATCATGCACCCTGTTGTCTAATATATGTAGATAAAAAATTGACAAAGGAATCAGGTAGATGGCAATTTCAGCATAAATGGCTTCAGGATGAGGAATTTGTCAAGTATATAGAAAAACAGATAGACGAGTTCTTTGACATCAATACTACACAAACATCAGCATGTGTAAAGTGGGAGGCTTTCAAAGCTTTTATTAGGGGGCATATTATTAGTTATACAGGATCAAAATCTAAGAAGACTCGAGAGGAGAGAGCTAAATTGGAACATAAAATAAAAAATCTTCAGGAAAAAGTGTATGCAGGAAGTGACCCAAGGTTGGAGAATGAATTACTGATTTTGAGAGCTGAATACGACAAAAAATCAGCGAATAGAGCTGCCTCGAGTCTTCTAAGATTGAAACAATCTTTTTATGAACAAGGTGAAAAATCAGGAAAATTATTAGCATGGCAGATTAAACAATTGGAAATTAAAACACCAATTACCAGTATTATAAGTAAAGGACAGGTAGTTATAGATCCTTTAGAAATTAATAGAGCCTTTAGAGATTACTATGAAAAATTATATGATACCAAAAATGAACCTGATTTAACAAAACTAAATGGGTTTTTGAACGAACTATCTATACCGTGTATTCCAAATGAAAACAGGGAGATATTGGAGTCTAAAATTAGTCAAGAAGAAGTTGGGCTAGCCATTGATAATATGAAATCAGGAAAAAGTGCAGGACCAGATGGTCTTCCAGTTGACCTTTATAAAAAATTTAAGAATAAATTAATAAAACCTTTTTTGGAAATGGTTTTAGAAGCATTTCAAAATAATAATTTACCATCATACATAAATAATGCCTTAATTATACTGCTGCCAAAACCAGGTAAGCCCTCTAATAAATGTGAAAATATGAGACCAATAAGCCTATTAAACGCCGACCTTAAGATAATCTGTAAAATTTTAGCAAGACGAATACAAGAAATTTTACCAAATATTATTAATCGAGATCAGAATGGCTTTATAAAGGGTAGACAAGGCTTCCATAATGTAAGAAGACTATTTAATATTATCTATTTTAATAAAGAAGCACCGGATACAGCTCTCCTATCATTGGACGCCGAAAAGGCCTTTGATAGAGTTGAATGGCCCTTTCTTTTTGAAGTCCTACAAAGGTTTGGACTTGGAAATAATTTCATAAAATGGGTTCAAATAATATACAATAATGCTACAGCAGAAATCCTAACAAATAACAATATTTCAAAACCAATAAAAATCAATAGAGGATGTCGACAAGGCTGTCCACTCTCACCTTTACTGTTTACTATGGCAATTGAACCTTTAGCGATAGCGATACGTTTACATTCACAAATATATGGAATTAAAGTTGGACCAACAGAACATAAAATCTCCCTGTACGCCGATGATATAATTTTGTTTATGTCGAATCTAAAAAAATCAATTCCAACCTTGTTGAATTTAATAAAGAATTTTGGGGAAATATCAGGATATAAAATAAATAAAACTAAATCTTCAATATTAATGCTAAATGAGACCCAGAGAAATTACCCAGCCCCTGAGGTAAATCAATTCAATGTTGTAAATCAGTTTAAATATTTAGGAATCCAAATTATGCCTAAGCTAGAATCAGTCGCCAGTGTCAACTATGAAGCCTTAATGTCAGATATCAGTGAGTTAACTCAGAGATGGATGTCACTACCAATGTCGATGATCGGGAGAATCAATATACTTAAAAGTAATATTTTACCTAAAATACTTTATTTATTTCAATACATTCCCTTATCACCACCTTTAGATCTATTCTCAAGAATAAAAAAAAAGTTAGTGGAATTTATATGGAACAACAGGAGGGCTAGATTACGTCTGTCTTTATTATATTTACCATTTGATCGTGGAGGTCTGAAATGTCCAAATTTTATGTTGTATTATTGGTCGGCACAACTGAGGTCTATGACATATTATTTTTCATCAAATGATCTCCCTCACTGGACTGAAATGGAATCATACAATTTACCTTTACCTCTTCCCATATTCATATACTCAGATTCGGCAAAAAAATTACAAAAACAAGTTAAAAATCCATTTGTAAAGCATATGATCAAAATATGGTGTGAAGCTAAAAACTATTTAAAAGAACCACAGTTATTGTCACAATTTAGTCCAATATGGGGTAATCAATATTTTAAACCAGGGAGAGCGGACGCTGTATTTAAAGTATGGAATTTAAAAGGGATACAAAAGATTCAGGATTTATATTTGCCATGTGCAGACAACATAATGTCTTTTGAAGAGCTGAGGATCAAATTTAATCTCAATAGAACACATTTTTTTAAATATCTTCAACTTAGAAACTTTATTCGATCAAATCAAAATAAAGCTCTCACTCGACCTATTTATTCATCCTTGGAAAAAATGATGATGAAAGATAGTAAAAGAAAGGGTATTATTTCAGAGTTTTATAACTCATTGACACTATCTTCAAGTGAAAATTCACTGAAAAGATTAAACTACTGGAAAGAAGATCTGCAAATTGAAATTTCAGAGGAACAATGGGAATTGGCTTGTACAGAAGCTCAAACCAAATCAATAAATGCACGCCTTAAATTGATACATTTCAAATGGTTAATGCGGATGTATGTTACACCGGAGGAGTTAAATAGATATAACAAAAATATACCAGATACATGCACAAAATGCATGGAAAGTAAAGGAACCCTATTTCATTGTTTATGGGAATGTAGATTAATAAGAATGTTTTGGGAAGAGGTGAGGGTAACAATTGAAAAAATAATCTCAAAACAAATCATATTGAATCCTAAACTGGTTTTGTTGGGTCTGTACCCAGAAAAGCATAATTTCAATAAAAGTGAAAGAACATTCATAGACCTCAGTTTGCTTAATGCCAAAAAATGTATTGCACTATTATGGAAAAAGACTCATAGACCAGATGTGACTCAGTGGTTAAGACAGATGTTAACAAACCTTCCATTAGAAAGAATAACATATATACTGAAATCAAAGGAAATTGTGTTTGAGAATATATGGAGACCTTTTATTGATTATGTAAAAAATTTAAACATAACTCTTGAAGAAGAAGGTGAATGATGTGTGTGGACCTTGTAAATTCCAAACTGGTGAACATAATATGTATACTAATGTATTGGATTGTCTAGACTAAACAGAGGAGCATTGTTGAAGACTTGATTTTGTTGGTGGTTGTTGGTGTTTTTAGTGCATTTTTTTTTTTTTGTAGTACTTTAGTGTTAGTGTTTGATTGTTTGTATCATGTTTGTTAAAAAAAAAAAAAGGTTCAATAAAGATATTGTGGAAAAAAAAAAAGAGTAGGGCCTAGCACAGATCCCTGTGGAACTCCATGACTAAGCTTTGAATTGAAAGAAAACTCATTATTTACATGAACAAACTGGAACCTATCAGATAAATAAGATCTAAACCACTGCAACGAAGTTCCATTAAGTCCAACATAGTGTTCTAATCTATCAAGTAGAATATTATGATCGATAGTATTAAAAGCTGCACTAAGGTTTAAAAGGACAAGTACAGAAACTAGTCCATTATCAGATACAATGAGGAGGTCGTTAGTGACCTTCGCTAAGGCTGTTTCAGTACTATGATGGATTCTAAACCCAGATTGAAACTCTTCAAGTAAACCATTTCCCTGCAGGTGGTCAAATAATTGTGTAGCAACAACTCTTTCTAAGATTTTTGAAATGAAAGGGAGATTAGAGATTGGTCTATAGTTAACTAAAGCTCCTGGATCTAGCGTTGGCTTTTTGAGTAAGGGTTTAATTACAGCCATTTTAAAAGCCTGCGGTACATGGCCTAAAGTTAATGAAGAATTGATTATATGAAGAATAAGGCTACCAATAAGTGGGAAGGCTTCTTTAAATAACCTGGTAGGAATAGGGTCTAAAAGACAAGTTGAAGGTTTGGATGAGGAAACTATTTTGTCTAACTCACAAAGGTCGATTGGAGTAAACTCATCAAGACAGACATCAATAGAAGGAGTTGTAGTAGTTACAGTATTTCAGTTAACTGTGGGAAGAATCTGATTGATTTTATCTCCGATGGATGAAATTTTATTATTGAAAAAGTTCATAAAGTCCTGACTAGTAAGCTCTAAGGGAATGCTAGGATTGACAGAGTCCCGACTCTTTGTCAACCTGGCTACAGTACTGAAAAGAAACCTGGGATTATTCTTGTTCTCTTCTATTAATGCAGAGTAATAACTCGTTCTAGCTTTTCTAAGAGATTTTTTTAGAAATTAAAAGATGATTTCTCCAAGCTAAATAGATTTCATCTAAATTAGTGGAGCGCCATTTTCTTTCTAATTGACGAGTCTTCTGTTTTAAGCTACAAGTTTCTGTGTTGAACCAAGAAGTTAGAAATCTCTGATTAGACTTTTTCTTTTTTAAGGGGGCCACCAAGTCTAGAGTCTGATGCAGAGAAGCTGAAACACTATCCACCATGTTATCAATTACAGAAGGAGCAAGCTGTCTATAGCTTATTTCCGTTGTGTTGACACATGGCATAGAGGAGACAATCTGCATAAATTTGGTAACAGCATCATCTGAGAGGCATCTACTGTAATAATATTTTTCTTTAGGAGCCAAATAGTCAGAAATGGTAAAATCAAAGGTTAACAGACAATGGTCTGACAGTACAGGGTTATGAGGAGACACTACAAGATTTTCTATTTCTATGCCATATGTCAGAACAAGGTCCAATGTATGATGGAGGTAATGAGTAGAATTTCCTACTTTCTGAGAAAACCCAATCGAGTCTAATATTGAATTAAATGCCACATTAAGGCAGTCACTATCTACATCCACATGTATATTAAAGTCCCCTACTATAATTATTCTATCAGATTTCAGCACTCAATCAGCTAAGAAATCAGCAAATTCGGATAAAAATTCTGAGTAGGTTGATGGGGGACGATAAACTATGGCAAATAAAATTGGGTTTAACCTAAAATTGCTAAAGTGCCCAATACTGAGGACCAGGCCCTCAAAGGAATTATAACATGTTTTTTGCTTTACATTAACTAGTAATTTGGAATGGTAAATTGTTGCTACTCCTCCTCCACGACCAGAACTTCTGGGATTTTGACAGTTTAAATAACCAGAGGGAGTTGATTCATTTAAACCAACATAATCCTCTTGCCCTAACCAAGTCTCTGTAAGGGAAATTAAATCAATCTGATGATCAATTAACAGATCATGGACTAACAGAGACTTGGGAGTTAGAGACCTAATATTTAATAAACCACATTTAATTTTTAAAATTAAATGTGGTTTAATTTGTGATCGCTGGGAAAGCACTGCCCCTACCCCCGTGTCAGAAGCGTCCACCTCAACCAGACACTGCAGCGCGGGGTCAACCTGGGTTAGGACCCAGGAGGAAGAGAACTCCGCCTTCAGGGTCTCGAACGCAGTTGCTGCCTCCTCGGTCCACAGGAAGGTCACCTTGGGAGAAGTGAGGCGGGTCAGGGGAGTAACGATGGCACCAAAGTTGGGGACAAAGCAACGGTAGAAATTGGCAAAGCCGATGAATTGTTGCACCTGTTTCCTGGAGGTAGGCGTGGGCCACTCGACCACCACTTTAACCTTGGTGGGGTTGGGGAGAATCTGGTTATGGGAAATAACAATTCCCAGGAAAGAGGTGGTCTTGGCATAAAACTCACATTTCTCCGCCTTGATGTAAAGCCTGTTCTCCAACAACCGCTGCAGAACCCGCCTCACGTGAGCCTGGTGCTCCTCCCGAGACCTGGAGAAGATGAGAATGTCATCCAAGTATACGAAGATGAAGACCCCCAAGAAATCTTGCAGGACATCATTGATGAGCCGCTGGAAGATGGCGGGAGCGTTGGTGAGCCCAAACGGCATTACTAAGTACTCAAAGTGGCCGCTGGGCGTCCGAAAGGCCGTCTTCCACTCATCGCCCTCCCGGATCTGGACGAGATGGTAGGCGCTGCGGAGGTCTAACTTCGTGAACCAGGTTGCCCCTGGAGGGAGTGGAAAGCGGTGTCCATAAGAGGCAGGGTGTACCGGTCCTTCACCGTGATGTCATTGAGGGCCCTGAAGTCGATACACGGACGAAGGGACCCATCCTTCTTGGAGACGAAGACGAAACCGGCACCAGGTGGGAACGAGGAGGGGCGGATGATCCCAGCGCTGAGTGACTCCCTGATGTACGTGTCCATTGCCTCACGTTCAGGAGCAGAAAGGCTGTATAGGCGGCCGGATGGTAATGGCGCCCCCGGGCGGAGGTTTATGGCACAATCATACGGGCGGTGAGGAGGAAGAGACATCGCCTTGGACTTGCTGAACACGATTCCCAAGTCATGGAACTCCTGGGGCACCAGAGTGAGGTCCGGAGGAGAGGAGACCGGAGCGGGCGGAGGAGAGGATGGGGCGCATGCCGCAGACTGGAGACAAGTGCTCATGCAGAAGGAGGTCCATGAGAGCACACTACCAGATTGCCAATTGAGGACAGGGTTGTGCAGGCGCAGCCACGGGTAACCCAGGATGACGGGAGCCGCAGAGGAAGACAAGACATACAGGCAGAGGTCCTCACGGTGGTTGCCAGAAACTATTATTGGCACCGGCCTGGTGCGGTGTGTCACTGTTCCCCGGGGCAAGTGAGAAAGGGTGACAAGGTTGAGTGGAGCTGACAACGGCTGACAGGGTATACCCAAACGGGTTGCCAGGCTCTTAGAAATAATAGCGTGAGTGAGGTGCCCGGTGGAGTTGTGGCAAAATTTAATGTGCAGAGAGCAGTTGGAGAGGGGATTTAGCCGGTTAGAGTCTGCGAGGCCCCCTACAGTGACTCGCGGACACACACCCGTTTGGCTTGTCCGGGCATTGCTCCACAGTATGCTGGTCACCTCCGCAATACATGCAGAGGCCCAGCTCCCGTCGGCGTTGTCTGTCCGCTAGGGGGAGCCTGGTTTGCCCGACCAACATAGCCTCTGGCTCATCAGCGGACTCCGGAGCGGGTAACGCCAGGAGGCGAGACTGAGGAACGCGGGCGGAGAATCTGCGCGGGTGGCTGATAGACTTCCGCTCGGCGGCCCGCTCCCGCAGCTTGTTATCCAAGCTAATGGTTAGAGAAATTAGCTCGGACAGCCGCCCTGGAAGGTCCCGGCTGGCCAACTCGTCCCACAGACCAGAACTGAGGCTACGGAGGAAAATGCTGCAGAGAGATGCCTCACCCCAGCCAACTTCCTCCGCTGCCACCCGGAAGTCAACAGTGTAATCCACCACCGACCGGCTACCCTGTTGAAGGCTAAGGAGCCGGTCGGCGAGGACGCTGTCACGACGCGAGTGGTCAAACACCTCGAGAAAGTCCCGCACGAACTGGTCATAGGAGAGGCTCGCGTAGCTGGGCTTCGACATGATGGTGTAAGCCCAAGCTAACGCTCGCCCCTCCAAGAGATTAGCCATATAGCCAATTCGGCTGTGGTCTGAGGGGAAATCCCCGGAAACGCGCAGGGACACTGACTCACACTGCAAGATGAACCCCCGTGCCTCAACGAGCTTACCGTTGAAGCGAGCAGGGGTTGGGATCGGAGTGAACCGGGTCGGCGATCCCGAGCTAGGCTGGCCAGCCGCGGAGGCGGCCAAAGCCGGTCTGCCCTGATGAGCCAGGGGGAATGCCTGCTGGGGGTCAAGATGGTCCAACCAGTGAGTTATCATAGTCAATTGATTGAGTATCACCTGCTGTTGATGAGCTATCATATCCACCCGAGCCTCGAGGGTGGAAAAACGGCGTGCGAGCCCGCTGTCCGCTGGGCCGCTTTGCTGGAGCCATACTGACATAATTATCGGCCCAGGAAACACGCACGCAGGCTCAGGTAAGATTTAATAGCTTTATTCAACAGCAAAGTGGTGTTTGGGTGCGTGTATGAGATATGTATGTGGATTGTGGGTGGACGATGAGAGTCGGGAACAGAGCAGCACGCCGTGCAGCCGGGCAACCCTATGGGAAGAACAGAGACAGGGAAATTAGCTGGGCTTAACCACACGGGGAAGTAATACAGAGTGATGCTTACTTGCAGAAGGGAAGGTGGCTGGCGTTGGCTAGGATCTTCGGCCTGGAAGACAGCGCCCTGCTGCGCACACGACGAGACATGGAGATGCGGGGAAAGGAGATGGCGAAGATGGGAGAATCCGCCGCCAGGGAATCCACCTGTGCACAGGGGAAGGCTGATAGACAGGTAAGTGGCAAACAGCTTACGTGTCGTAGCGAAGAGTGGCAGGATGGGAAGAGACGATCCTGCTGAGGGTTTGAGCGCGTAGTAGAACAGACGGCTCCAGACCGATGCTCAGGGCCAAGTGGAATAAATAGCCCATCACTGACGAGGCGCAGGTGTGCGCGCAGCTGAGGTGGATGCCTGAGAGCGGCGAGTTGTGACACACTGAACTTTAATTCAAAAATCGAAATAGTTAAAATGAATATACTACCCAGATTTCTCTATCTGTTCCAATCGTTACCAGTAGAGACCCCTCCAGACCAATTTATAAAGTGGGACAAAACAATATCCAGGTTCATTTGGGGAGGTAAATGACCCAGAGTTAGATATCAAACTCTCCAGCTTTCCAAAAACCTAGGTGGAATGGCATTACCAAAATTAAAGGAATACTTTTATGCTGCTCAATTAAAACCTTTGTACTGTTGGTGCAATCCAAATTTTGTAGCAAAATGGAAAGATATAGAAAAAGTAATATTAAATATTCCGATTCAAACTGTGATTGGAGATAAAGACTTATATAAGAAACTCAAACATGAAATGGATTCAATCAGTGATTATACATTAGACACATGGTTTAAAATTTTAAAAAGATACAAGATTAAAGAAGACATAAAAATTCTGAATTGGGTAGGATATGATAAAAATTTTAAACCAAATCAATATGACCAGAGATTTAAAAGATGGACAGAAAAAGGAGCCACAGCTTGGTGTGTTCTAGAAAAGAAAGGAAAGTTGGAGAGTTATCAGAATTTAAAAGAAAAATATGAATTGGGGATCTCTGATTTTTTCAGATATCTCCAACTAAGAGACTACTACACAAAAGTAATCTGGGTGGATCTCTCCAAAGAAGTGAATGACGTGATAAAAGTCATAATTAAACCATATAAAGAAAACAAAAAGAAATTTACATCATCAATGTATAAGGCATTAAACCTAAATAATAAACATACAACCGAGTATATAAAAAAGAAGTGGGAGAAAGAAATTGGCATAGAAATCACAGAAGATGAATGGCAAAATATATGCAAGACTCACCACTCATCCACCAGTTTGCGGATTTGGAGGGAATTTGCCTGGAAAAACTTAGTGCGTTACTTTATCACACCAAAGATGGAAAATAAACAACTCAACCAACCTCAGAAATGTTGGAGAGAATGTGGAGAATACGATGTGGATCACACACATGTTTTTTGGAAGTGTAAGAGAATAACTGTATTTTGGGAAATGATAAGTGAAATGTTACAGAGGATAATAGGATACAAGATCCCTATGACCTGTAAGATACTTTATCTGTGTGATCTAACAGAGGCAAACATCTCTGGGAGTGATAGACATCTTGTCAAAGTATTGTTAGTAGCGAGTAAAAAAGCCATAACAAGGAATTGGTTGAAGAAAGAACCACCTACAAAGGAGCAATATTGGGCTATTATAGAAGACATTTACATAATGGAAAAACTAACACACAAACTATGACTACAAGAAGCTGAATTTGACAAGAAGTGGGAAAAATGGGCAATTTACAAATTCCGAAATGGCGATAAATAAGTGGACTTCAAAGAAATAATGTGGACTATGGGGAGGAACAAGAGCTAATGTCGGACTCGGGCAGTGGATGTTATTGATTTGTTTTTTTGTTGATGTTGCTGTTACAGGTTTCTTTCTTCTTTTATATACACTTTTTGTGTGTGTGTGTGTGTGTGTGTGTGTGTGTGTGTGTCTGTGTGTATATGATTTAAGCTGAAAAACTAATAAAAATCTAAGTAACAAAAAATAAATAAATAATAGAATACTCCAATAAAAAAAACAATGCTATCCTGACTTTAAAACACACCCTTTAAGTACCCAATAAGTTACTATAAAAAAAGGCCACTGAACTGCAGTGCTTTCCTATTTGAATTGTGCTTTTAACTGTGGAAGTCCTTTACCCAACATTCGCCATCAGCCTAACTGCAGCGAGAAAAAAACTGTTATTAAAACATGCTTTATGGTTAATAATACTGTCTGCTCTACTTTTTCTCAGGGTATATACTGTCTGCTTGTGCCTGAGAAGAGTATGGGCTGGATGGTGTTTATCAGTAATGATTTTATGTGCTTTTTTCCTGCAACTCTGTGTGTATATAGTGTCCATAGATGGCAGTTCAGTCCTAATGATCTCCTCTGCTGTCCTTACCACTCTCAGGAGAGCTTTCCTCTCTGCCTGGGTGGTGTTACCATACCACACAGTGATTCTCATTGTGAGGATGCTCTCCACCAAACCTCTGTAGACTAGTGTGAGGGGACGACGACTCACCCCAGCCTTCCTGAGCAGTCTGATAAATAGAGCCGCTTCTGGGATTTTTTAACCATGGCAGTAGTATTTACAGTCCAACTCAGGTTAAATGCAACATGGAGACTGAGGAACTTGTGGCTGTCCACTCTCTTAGCATCAGTTCCCCTGATGGTGAGGGGCTGCAGAGGGGGAGCTTTCTTCCTAAAATCTATTACCATTTCCCTTGTTTTTTCCATGTTTAGGATGAGGTTGTTTCCCTCACCATAAACCACAGTATTGCTGACCACCGTCCTGTACTCCTTTACATCTCTACCTTTAATGAGGCCCAAGATGGTCGTGTTATCTGCAACTTTAATAATGACTGTGTTCTCCAGAGTAGAGACACAGTCATATGTATACGGAGTGAAGAGCTTAGGGCTGAGGCAACATCCCTGTGGTGAACTGGTGCTGACTGTAAGCTCTGAGGAGACTCTTCCTCCCATCCTCACTAGCTGTGGTCTGTCCATGAGGAAATCCAATATTCAGTTGCTGGTGGAAGTTGGAACCCCAAGGTCAGTCAGGTTCTCAATCAGCTTCCCTGGCCTGATGGTGTTAAAAGCAGAACTATAGTCAAGGAAAAGTGTCCTGACATATATTCTGCTAGAGTCCAGGTGTTGCAAAATGTGGTGGAGGGCCACGGCCACTTCATCGTCCACTGATCTGTTAGGACGGTAGGCAAACTGTAGAGCAGGGGTGTCCAACCATGTGCCATGGAGAGCCAAGACCCTGCAGGTTTTCTCTTCTACCCAGTCTCTTCAGCAGGTGTTTTCACTTATCAGCAATCAGTGGGAAGAAGTTCACAGAAATCTGCTGTTGAAGACACTGGTTGGAGGTAAAACCTGCAGGGTCTTGGCTCTCCATGGCACATGGTTGGACACCCCTGCTGTAGAGGGTCAATAGTTTCTGGGACCACTGAGTTGATGTGTTTAAGGATCAACTTTTCCAGGCACTTTATAGCTACTGATGTAAGCGCTACTGGCCTAAAATCATTTAGATTGGATGCATGAGGTTTCTTTGAAACTGGGATAATAATGGGGAATTTAAATACATATGGAACAACTGCTTGCTTTAAAGACAAACTGAAAATGTCTGTGTACACACCAGCTAATTGTTCTGCACAGGCCTTCAGAACTCTGGGCGAAACTCCATCTGGACCTACAGCCTTATGGGGATTCACCTGCTTCAGAGCACTCAAGACCTGTGTGTGTGTCACTGTAAAAGTAGAGTCCATAGAATTGCAAGTGTGTTTTATAGGGGTGTCTGTATTAAGGCTATCAAATCTGGCATAAAACCTATTGAGGCTGTCTGGTAGGGTGGGGTCTCCGACCTCAATGTCTGTGTTCTTCCTGTAGTTTGTGACAGACTGAATTCCCTGCCACATACTGCGTATGTTGTTTTGCAGATAGAGGCTTTCAAGTTTATGGGAGTATTCTCTTTTAGCAATCCTGATGGATTTATGTAGTTCATAACGATCCCGTTTGTACTCCTCGTTGTCCCCTGACTTGAAAGCCTCGCATCTTTTCCTGATTTTCAGGCACACATCAGCATTAAGCCAGGGTTTTTGATTTGGGAAGACACGGACAATTCTAGAGGGGGCACAGATAGATGTACACCAACTGATGTAGTCACTGACAGTCTCTGTATAGTCGTGTATATTTTCTGTAGCCTCTTTAAAGACATCCATATCTGTGACCACCAGGCAACTTTGCAGGTTTGCCACTGTGCTGTCAGTCCAGGTGCTAAAGGTTCTGACTACCACCGGGTCAGCCTTCAGCCGTTTGGTGTAAATGGGCTTTAAAGGGCCTATATCATGCTATTTTAAGCCTTTCAGAGTAAACTATATGCATGTATGTGATAGTATATTACCTTTGGTACACTGGAGAATGAATTTCTTATGAAATATGAGTTATTTTCGTGAGCCCGTAAGTAAGATGCCTCGATCTCTGAGGCTCTGCCTCTCCTTCTTGTGGCTGCCGCCCATTTCATGACATAACCCCTGAGCCGGCTGCTGCAGCGTGTCGCTGGGTTCCGCCCACGAAAACAAGGAAGGCTGAACAAACTCCTAAATCTCTCACAGCCAAAGACACATTTACGCCACTTAGAAAACATTGTCTTACGTAAAAAAGCAAACCGTTGTTGTCACTGAGCAGATTAGGAGTGACAGGAACTATTTCTTCACAGCGTCAATGCTAAAGTGAAAGACTTTTGCCGATCACCGCTCCGTTAGCTGCGTGGAGAAAGTGGGTGTGTGCGTTAGCCTGGGGGCGGTGCTGGCAGCACAGGCACTTCCTGGAGTGGGCGGCTCACCCACGTTCATACGTATGAACGTGGGGACCCAGTCATTATCAGGGACAGGGCGGAGCAGGAGCTCAGAGAGCAGGGTTGAGGAGGAATACTCAGAGATGCGTGAATGGAGCAAAATACCACTTTGGGGGTGTTTTTGGTGAGGAATTAACATTATAACATGCTTAAAAGCTCAAAAAAGTCGATTTTGCATGATATAGGCCCTTTAACAAAATTGCCAGGTGGTCAGATTTGCCAAAAAGGAGGTTTGGGCACTGCAATATATGCATTCTTAATGTTGCTGTAGCAATGATCCAGTATATTACTTCCTCTAGTGGGAAAAGCCACAAACTGATGCAATTTTGGCATTTTTTTTCCCCCTGAGATTGCAATGGTTAAAATCTCCCAGGATAATAAAAGCACTGTCAGGATACATGTTCTCATATTCATTAATCATGTTGTGCAGTTCGTTCAGTGCAGCCTCCTCCTTTGCTGAGGGGGAAATGCACACAACACTCACAATAATACATTGCAGTTCTCTGGGTAAGTTAAATGGTCTGCACTTTAAGGTCAAATATTCCACATCTTCAGTGCAGCAATGAGAAACAACTTTACAGTCAGTACACCAGGACGCTTCACCAAGATAGCGGCCCCTCCCCCACAGGTCTTACCACTCCTCTCTGCGTCGCGGTCTGCTCTGTAAATAGCGTAACCTGCCGGTATTACAGTCTCATCTGGTGTGTCCTCTCCCAGCCATGTTTCATATAGACACAGCATGGAACAGTCCCGCATGTAATGCTGCTTTGATATCCATGCATGCAGCTCATCCATTTTATTTTCCAAAGACTGGACATTAGCGAATAGTATAAATGGGAGAGTTAACCTGCCTCTGCTAGCTAGGTAGCGTAGCCTCCAGTTGACTCCTCCCCACCTTCCTCGTCGCCTCTTCAGCTTGTTGACATCAGCCATGAGCTGGCCAGGTGTCAGCAACAATTCTGGGAAGGAGTCCAGCACACTGGAGTCAAAAATCAAACTCCGACTTTGCTCACTCAGCTGCAGCAGGGTCACCCTGTCATATTTACCATCTACTTTAGGTGCTGCCCTGACGCGATGCATAAAATGTGAGAAAAGTAGCAGAAAAAAATACAGATTTTACGAGAGCTCTGTGACGTCGCCCACAGGGGAGTGCCATCTTGAAACTTTCAGCCCAAACTTCCAGCCCACCTTGACCAGCCCAGGGTCCATATCTAAACCCCATAGAGAATCTTTGGAAAATCCTTGGGCACAAAGTAATGGCTAAGAAACCCATTGCAGTTACTGAACTGTGAAAGAGACTGTAAGGAGAATGGACCAAGATCAAACCAGAGTAGTGTGAGAAACTAGTGAAGTCCTGTGGGTGCAGATGTGCTGAAATCATTCAAATCAAGGGCCTCTACACTTCCTATGATTTTTTTTAATCCTATAGCCCTAACCCCCCCCCCCCCCCCCACACACACACACACATTGTTTAAATCTTCTCCTGTCACAGTGGTTACTTTTCTCTAATTTTGCTCATTTTTTTTTTTTTTTTTTTTTTTTTTTACAAAATAAATGTTGTGTTGAAGTGCCTTGGTTATTTAAAAAAACATGCTAGTACAGCAGTGGTATAGCCACAGCTGATATTCTGTCAAATTTTGAACAACAAAGAATAACAATATTTCAGAATAAAACAAATATTGTTCTCTAATTTTCATCTCCACTGTATATTAATACATATATGTACTGCAATTGAATATATTGCAGTTGAATATATATGTATTCTAATTGCCATTGTCTTGCAATTTTTTTAAACCTTCAGTTTCATAGTAAGAGGAATGCTTTTAAGACACACACCCACAATATGACACACAATTCTTCCATCACAAGGCCACCAAGTTGATTGACAGATAGACAGGTAAACCACAGGGCATTCCAAGGCTGTTCAGGTGTGTGATCATCTGTGTGTGTGTGTGTGTGTGTGTGTGTGTGTGTGTGCCTTGCAGCCTCATCACTATTCATCATGCTTCACTGTATTTGCGTCTCATCTGCATACTGGTCCAACAGGGAACAGATTAGCATTAGAGAGAGAGAAGGCGGGAAGGAGAATCACTTTAATTTTTAACAAGATGATATGAAGGAGACACAAAGACCCAAGTGCTGCTGCTGCTGACACAGCCAGGAGAGACGGAAGAGAAGGGGCTGGGTGGGGTGTGATGCATGTGTGATGCATGTGCAGGTGTTGGGAGTATGGTGGGGGTGTGCGGCACTGCACTGAGCAGCAAGGAGGAGCACTGCTGGCATCAATCATAAGAGAATGAAGGTTGTGGAAATGGAAGTAAACAATGGATCTGTGTTTTCCAAATGAAAATAACATTAAAGACAATCCTGTGTTAATGTTGCATATTGATCTCCCCGTCGCCGTGCCTCACTCAGTCGCCATTTGTGTTTGTAGGAACTTGGCTGAACTCACACATTAAACGTTCATAAATAAATAAGTGGGATAAACAATGTAGTGCACTCACAATGAAGTCAATATCTCATTAGTGGACTGCACACAGGCATGCACGCACACGCAGACAAACATGCATACATAATTTCCAAGATATGTTACTTGCTATAAAATTTGTGAGCTTTGCCCACTGCATGATTTCTTTTTTTAACCTTCTTGCTGTGACTACACACTGTTTAGAAAGAGTGTCATTAAGTTTGAAGATTCAAAGGTGTTACATGCATGTAATGTTTTTGTTAGTGACCCTGAAAACTGTCAGCTTTGGTGCGGTTTTTAGTGCAGTTGCAATGGCACAATTTTTTTGAAGCAACAACTTTCTGTCAGTCACACTAATCTTTACATCTTGTAAAACTCACCTATAAAGTTTTTGTCATATTTAATCCATCAATTTTCTTGGTGATAAGCTCATTTTCAATTCAATTCATATTTGTATAGTGCCTAATCACAGCAAAAGTCATCTCAAGGTGCAAGATACATTTAACTGTGACTAAAGGGCCTTTTCCATTAGTATCGCCTTGGCCTTACTTACTTCTACTTGTCTCGCTTTCTCGCCCTTTCCACTGTACCCAGCACGGTTTAACCGACACTATTTTCATGCCTGTTAAGAGGCAGGGTATAAGCGTGCGAAAGTGAGCCGAGATGTGACGTCAATAGACTGCTAGCCGCTGATTGGTCAGGGCGTAATGTCACGAAAGCGCCCGTCTTCGTTGAAATCTTTACGACCGCCATTTGCAATCTTTCATGGACTAACTCGGTCACGGAGTAAATACGATATTAATACAGACAGCGTTGTAGGTTTTGCGGAAATCTACACCGTGGTCCAACGAAGGGGTGCGGGGTTTTCTCTGCTTGGTGGCAGATCCACAGTGAGAGGAGTGATCCGGACCGATACAGATGGCAGCCCAGAATAGAACCGTACTACTGACAAGCTGAAGACGAACGTGAGAGAACCATCGATGGTGAGTGATTTGTAATAATGTGCATCTGTTCGCTTATTTATCCTGTTGGTGGTAAGCTCACTTTTTTTGAGCAATACAGCGCTGTTCTGTGCTGGCTAACGAGTGTTAGCTAGTAGCTAGCTAGTACCGACTGCTGATTCGCGCTTGTTTTCTCCTAAGTATTCGTTTGTGAGAGCAAAACGATGAAATATGTTAATCCTGGTTAAAGTCCTGGTTTTTGTACGTGCTGCACTTTGGTGCTGCGCATTAAATTGTGTGCAATTTAATGCTAGAATGTGTTTCCACATGCCAGGGGTTAGCCTCCCTGTTTATAGTGGATACTGGTGAAGTGGACCACAGGAGCCGAAATCTCAACAATATAAAAGTGCTTTTTCAAACCAGTGATTTATAAAGTCATTCATATAATTTTCTAAAGTGTCAGAATAGACCCACACACCTATTCTGTGGATTTTCCATAAAGGGTGCTGGAACAGTATTGTGCATGTACAGAGTGGATCCTGCGGTGCTTGTCAGAGAAACGAAGCATTTTTGTCACATCCCACCACTGAAAACCCCAAATTCAATTTGGCAAAAAATTACAATATTACATAAACTTTAAAAAATAGTTTTTAAATAGAAATGTTGGCCGCTGAGGTGTTGGTTAATATGGGCTGTAGCCATAATCATCAATATTAAAATAAACACTTTCAAAATATCACTGTCCCTGTAATGAATCTATATATGGGTTTCACTTTCTGAAATGAGTGACAAAAATATTTAACTTTTTCATGATATTCTAATTTTTGAGATGTGCCTGTATAAGTGTTGAACTTGCTTGAAAATAACCACCATCCATTTCTGTCGTTCGTCTAGGCAAGAGGAAAGCAGCCGCTCAGCAACAGACGTCGCCACTGTGGAAAGTACTGAAATCCTTTGCTTTTATAGGTAAAGTGTCAAAACCAAAGTAGCACAATTTCCACAATTTCAGTCCCAAAAGGGACTGAACTGAGATTTATTTGATTGTGTGAGTATTAATTACAGAATAACTGAAAAAGACTGGCGCATCAACTGTAAAATAAACCACTTGTTAATGTATTTATTTTTTTTGTCAGATCACTTGTGTGATCCTTTGTGAGTTATGTTCATAACTGTATCTTTTGGGGAATGGCAGTTGTTCAGTCATCAATATAATTTAGTTTATATGTGTAGTTTATACTCTATCATCAATAAACTCATGCAGTAACAGGACACATTACAAATATTTGAGACCCATTGTAGTGCTTCCTTTTATATTTTAGCAATGCTAGTACAAAACACCGCCCACACTTGTAAAATCGACTTTACATCAGTGCAGCTACATGAAAATTGTGGTTAAATACAACAACGAAGTGCTTTATTGTCACATTGGAATTGGAATCGCTCCTGTTTTGTTTTTCTTTTGAATTTTTGGATGGAATATGGGTGGGCAATATAAGCTGCAGCTTCAGCCATCACCCATTTCAGATAACCTATGTTGAACTGTATAATCAGAGGAGTTATTGTTTAATTCGACCTTATTAGATTTTTTTCCCCTTTGTTATATTATTCTATTTTCTTTTAATCTATCCGAAATAAAGATTCATTCATTCACATTCCACCACTGGCTTTTAGCAACAAGTGTATTTCCCAAATATGTTTTCAACTTCCTTTATTTAACCACCACCCATTTCTGTCTTTTGTCTAGGCAAGAGGTAAACGATCGATCCACCCCAAACTGGACCTTGCGTCACTATTTACAGAGATGCAGGCCTAAGATCTGCTGGTCTGAGACCAGTGTGAGCCGCACATCCCAGCTGCTGAGTGACCCAGTCTTACAGTTTGAGTTTTGCACATTCTGAATAATCTGGAATTTGCTGCTGATTGTAATAAACAATTTAGTGACTTATGTGTTTGCATCATGATTTCTATTTTTGTCTGTTAATACACTGGTGGGAAAAGAGTCAATAGTACAAACCATTAATGGGTGACCTTGAAAATAATGGCTAATTTTTAAGAAATTTATGTCACATGGTGGTAACCTTCACATATAAAAAAGAGACATCTGCAAAAACTTCAGAGATTTATTGTCAGTGCAATACTACATGAATGCATGTAGTACATGCATGTATGCATGTATACATGTATGCATACATACATGTATATATACATACATACATGTATGCATGTATACATGCATCAATGCATGTATAGTACATTGCTGATGCAGAGAATATACTGTATATTTCTACAGTATATGTATCTAGTAAATCAAGCATTTTCCATGTAACCTTGTGACTGCATTATTTTAATTGCTTTTAATCCTAGATCAAGTTTGTTTTGGCCTAAAATGCATCATAGCTGTCAAATATATCTAATTATACCTAACTCAGTACTGTTTACTTTTTGAATATATATTTTGTGGCTAATATAGTTATTAACCTGGAGATCAAGTTGTGTCAGCTGATCATTTTTTGCTATGACACCATCTCAGACTCAGTGCAGCTGGAGAAGGTACATCCATGATGTCTCAACAGTCTCTCCATGATTTTCACGCAGATCAGAGCAATTTTTTTTCCCACAATATTTTTATTGAACCTTTTTTTTTTTTTTTTACAAACAGCACACACAGTCAGACACTAACACAAAAGTAATTTAAAAACTAAAAAGAACAATAACAAAAAAAGGGTAATAAAAACAACAACCATTAACAAAAACAAGTCAACAACAATGTTCCTATGTTTAGTCTAGGTAATCTATTACATAAGAATACACAATATACTGTACATTCACCAGCTTGGAATTTGCAAGGTCCACACATATCATTCACCTTCTTCTTCAGAAGTTATGTTTAATTTCTTTACATAATCAATGAAAGGTCTCCGTATATTCTCAAACACATTTTCCTTTGATTTCAGTATGCATGTTATTCTTTCTAGTGGAAGGTTGGTAACATCTGTCTTAACCACTGAGTCACATCTGGTCTCTGAGTTTTTCCACAGTAATGCAATACATTTTTTGGCATTAAGCAAACTGAGGTCTATGAATGTTCTTTCACTCTTATTAAAGTTATGTTTTTCTGGATACAGACCCAACAAAAACAGTTTAGGGTTCAGTGTGATTTGTTTTGAAATTATTTTTTCAATTGTTACCCTCACCTCTTCCCAAAACATTCTGATTTTTCTACATTCCCATAAACAGTGAAATAGGGTTCCTTTACTTAGATCAGAGCAATTTTTTGCACAGGAAATAAACCAGACATTCTTAAGCTCTACAACCACTGATCGTTTGTGAAGCTGAGCTGACATCAGTGACAGGCTGTACATGAACGCCAGACTGACCGTTTGAAGCGGTAATTTTCCCACAACAGAGCCATCTGAAACACACACAGCGTACATATTTTAGTACCTAACAGCGATAACTTGCAGAGATTACAGTGTAGTACGACGTACTTATAGCAAACTAGCATTAGCAACATTAGCTTACCGTCACATATGACCTAGTTTGTATCTGCACGTCTTCGGCTCTCCCAGAAGCTGCAGAACTATTCCAGAGTGTTTCCAGAGTTTTTTCACCGTAAATGCCAAAAAGGCATTTACGGTGAAAAAAGCCACAGACCGAGGAGTCGCCTTGTAAAGCCGCCATGTTGTGTTTGGCTTGGATGCATGTAATCGAGCTGATCTTCATCTGAAACAAAGAAATGAAAAAGTTAAATAATTTTCAGAAAGTGATTAGTATGAAATGTTCGTGACATGGTAGCACTGGTATAGACAGCCTAAGTCACACCCCCTCTACTTTTGCATATGGGACCTTAAATTGGGAAAATTCTTCACAGAAATGAATGGCAAGAGTGAACTTATCTTTTGATCCTGATCAAATTTTGCCACAAGTTACACATATGTTTGTCAATTTAAACGATGATTTTCCACATAATTAAAGTTGTCGGCTGTCGTATAATAACAGAGTACCATTTAGTTTTTGTGAAAATGATTAGCTGACAGCATCTCCCATCATCCCACGTCACCAAGCACGATCATGATGGGAGATTACTAAAACCTCACCTCCCGTTTCCTGACCGATGAAAGAAGGATCCAAAGAGGAGAAAAACAACACAAAGATATTGCTTTGTATTTTGAGAGCTGGAGCTGATCCAGAGGACTGTTATGGCCCTTTTCCACTAGTACCTGTTTGGCACTACTCTCTTTGACTCAGCTTTACACAGCTCAGCACGCTTTTGTTTCCATTACAGCAGAGTACCACCTGAGGTGAGGGGGACTTTTTTACAGCAAGGCGGTGCAACACTCCCGCGACGTAAAGCACGTGACACACAAGCAACACACAATATGGAAGATTATGAGGGGATGATTTATGTACTGCTCGCTCTGTGGCTTTTTGTCACAGTAAAGGCCAAACAGGAGAGCTAGAGAAGGCTACGTGCGTTGAGAGAAAAAACGGTGGAAAAGTACAGGGGAGTTTTGGATGCCATAGCGTAATGTGAAGCGTAATATGAAGCTGCAAACGTGAGGATGCAAACTACTCGAAGACGGATGAGGATGAGGGTAAGCTAACGAATGCTAATGCTTGCTACAGTCATTATAATCCTGTGTACTACTTTGTGATGGCGCCAGGTTATCGCTGTTAAAGGTATTAAAATATGTATGCTGTGTGTGTGTGTGTGTTTCAGATGGCTGCTTTGTTGTGAAATAATCACTGCAAACCGAGAGAACAGGTGGGGGTTACCACACTGTGTTGGTGCTATTGATGGCTCTCACAAACCCATCATAGCACCACAACAATATCACACTGACTACTTCAGTTGTAAAGGCTGACACTCCATAATCCTTTGAGGTGTTGTTGATGGAAAGGGGCTGTTCTGGAATGTGTTTGCTGGGCTTCCAGGGAGCTTGCATGATGCTAGGGTTCTGAGACTGTCCACACTGTGGGAGTTAGCCGGCCGGAGAAACCTCTTCCCACCTCACATCAGGAACATTGGTGCAGTAAGTGTGGGCTGTTACATCCTCGGAGACTCAGCTTATCCCTTGCAAAACTGGCTCTTGAAACCATTCCATGACACTGGACAACTGACAGAAGAACAGCACATGTTCAGCCAAAACATCAATCGAGTGTGGGTTGTTGTGGAGAATGCTTTCGGCAGGCTGAAGGGAAGGTGGTGCTGCCTTCTGAAAAGGAATGACTGTGACATCCAACTGTTGAAAGCTATGGTGCTTACTTGTTGTGCTCTGCATAGTCTGTACAAAAATCATGGAGAGACTTGACACTACATGGGATGATCCAGCAACTGCAGCACGTGAACCGGTGGTGGCAGCGGCACAGGGTGTAGAGGAGCAGAGCAGAGATGTACGAAATGCTCTGATGCAGAACTTGTGTAGCAATAATGACTAAACAATGTGAGAGCCTTCCCATTCATGTGCCTGCACATGTCCAACTTCTGTATTTTGAAAAAAAAAAAACATTTGTACCCTTTTCAGATACGTCTCCTCTGTTGTGTATAAGGGTTATTTGTGAAGGTAAGAGTGATTAAATGCTAAAACACAGGGGAAGCCGTCTACAAATAATCCAGCAGTTAGATAAATCACTTTTGGTTTGATGCAAGTCTGTTAACAGAATTATGAATCATGTTGAAACATGTATCCCATTTAACCTTATCCCATTATTAAGATAAGATAAGATAAGATAAGATAAGATAAGATAAGCCTTTATTAGTCCCACAACGGGGAAATTCCAGGATTGCAACAGCACAGGGATAGCAACACTCAGAGCAACAATCAGAAGGCAAGAAAAAAACAAGCAAGCAAGAGCGGCTAATATACATATGTACATATTACTATAAAATAAATATATACACACACACACACACAGACACACAGTGCAGAGCATTGTAGCTAGATGGAATAAATATGTAAATATAAATATATAAATATGTAAATATAAATGTAAATATATAAACACCCACAGTACGGAGCATTGCAGCTAGGTGGAATAAATATGCAAGTATATAAACACACACAGTGCGGAGCAATGTAGCTAGATGGAATAATATGTAGATATATAAAAACAGTGCGGAGCATTGTAGCTAGATGGAATAAATATGTAAATATATAAACACACACAGTGCAGAGCATTGTTGCTAGATGGGATGAAACAGCATAACCGTCTACTTAGTTATCCTACATGGTATGATTATGTGCCCATACATATTCTCACCCTCCATAGCGACCGGTATGTTCCTAGTTGTATGCCGGAGAGGACCATTGTGTAAGTCTATTGCATCTTTTGCATTCAAAAAACTATTAGTTTGTTACGTCTTTTTGCTATCTCTGCGAGCAGCCCTGCTTAGGTTGTACAGTCTGACAGCCGTTGGTAGGAAGGACCTACGAAACCTCTCGGTTGTGCACCTGGGATGATGTAGTCTGCTGCTAAATGAGCTCCTCAGTGCATCCAGTATGTCCTGCATAGGGTGGAACTCGGACTCCAGCAGAGATGACAGTTTAGCCACCGTCCTTCTCTCTCCTATCTCCTCCATGGGATCAAGGCGCTGCCCCAGGACAGAGCTAGCTTTCTTAATCAGTTTGTTCAGTCTCTTCCTATCGGCTGCAGTAATGCCACTGCCCCAGCAGACCACTCCAAAAGTGATGGCTGATGCCACCACCGTGTCATAGAATGACTTCAGCAGCGCCCCTTGTACACCAAAAGACCTGAGTCTCCTCAGCAGGAACAGCCTGCGCTGTCCCTTCTTGTAGAGTGCGTCAGTATTGTGTGACCAGTCTAGTTTATTGTTCAGATGAACACCCAGGTACTTATAGGATGTCACCATCTCGATGTCTGTTCCCTGTATATTTACTGGTACTGTGAGGGGCTGCCCATGCCTGCGGCAGTCCACCACCAGCTCCTTAGTTTTCCTCGCGTTGATCTGGAGGCAGTTCCGATGGCACCAGTCCACAAAGTCCTGGATAAGCCCTCTGTACTCAGCTTCATCTCCATTGGAGATGAGGCCAACGATCGCAGAGTCATCAGAGAACTTCTGTAGATGGCAGTGTGTTGTGTTGTGTGAGAAGTCTGCAGTATAAAGAGTGAACAGGATTTATTATGATTTATGATGATTTATGATGATTTATGATGATAAATTATGATGATTTATCATTTATTATTATGAAATACTAAATGTTTTGTTTACTTTTTCTTAACCCCTTAGCATTCCTGCCAATTTTCCAGGGTGGAAAAATAGAATTTTGGTTAAGAAAGATCTTTCATTATTTACCATTAAACACAGATAACATGGAAACATAGCACGACTGGATTACCAAAATGTGTCTAAATATTTTTTTTTTAACTACAATGTTCAATTTCAATTCAATTCAACTTTATTTATATAGCGCCATTTCACAACAACAGTCATCTCATAGCACTATCAACTGTAGGGGGGAATCCCCACAGTTGCAGAAAGACCCCAGCAATCAGGCGATCCCCTGTGAGCAAGCACTTGGCGACGGTGGAGAGGAAAAACTCCCCTTTAACAGGAAGAAACCTCCAGCAGAACCAGGCTCAGGGAGGGGCAGTCATCTGCTGCGACTGGCTGGGGGGTGAGGGGATAGAGAAGAAGAAAAGAACAGACATGTAGAGAGCAAACAGCACGATGGGGACTCAATCTATGGGAGAGAACAAACAAATGTTAATGACCAGCAAAAAAAAAAAAATTTCATAGAGAGTGAGGAAAGGAGTGAGGCCCAGTGCATTACTGGAGGTCCCCCGGCTGACTAAACCTATTAGCAGCATAACTAAGGGAGGGTTCAGAAACACATGATCCCTCCCTAATTGTAGGCTATATCAAAAAGGTAGGTTTTAGCCCTATTCTTAAAAACAGAGATCGAGTCTGACTCCCGAATCCAGATTGGCAGCTGATTCCACAGGAGAGGAGCTTGATAATGTGTCACAAAATCTTGTGATGTTCACTGCATCACAAGATTTTGTTGGTCCAAAACTGCTCCCACAACCTACAACCTGAACTTGATCTATAGACTTTTATAGGATGTTTAAGTAGTTAGACTCCATAATATACTCCAATAAAATTGTCTAGCAACCCATTTTTTCTAAAACTTTGGAGAAAGTTGGTAATGTACTACAGACACATAAGCTGATTTACAGCTGAATTTGGTCAGAAAAGAGGATGTGTATGTAATTATTGACTCTTTTCATGAGTTCATGAGGCCTGTTTCATGAGTTTGTTTTTTTTAAATAATTCTGTTGAACCACAATTCAAAAGCATTGTCTGATTTTCATTGGTTAATTTTCATAGAATTTTTATTTATTACCACTTTTGTCAGATTCAAGTTATTTCTGTGACCATTGTGGGTTTTTCTTTCATTAACAGAGGGGTACCTACAATTTTGTCCACGGCTGTAGATGTACTTAATAATAATAATAATGCATCAGATTTATATAGCGCTTTATCATAGACACTCAAAGACGCTTTACAAGTAGATACATTATTCATTCACTCCAGACAGACAACAGTAGTGGCAAGCTACTACTGTAGCTACAGCTGCCCTGGGGCAGGCTGACGGAAACGTGGCTGCCAATCCGAGCCAACGGCCTCTCCGACCACCACCAAACATTTATACACATTCATACCCTGTGTTATGGACACAGGAGGCAAGGTGGGTAAAGTGTCTTGCCCAGAGACACAACGGCAGGATATCTGGGGAGAGCGAGATTTGAACCGCCAACCATCCGGTTATTGGACGACCTGCTCTACCTCCTGAGCCACTGCTGTAATTGTTCCCAAACTGGGAAATTACAGTGTAACAGCAGCATGACAGTAGACACCAAACACCAGAAACACACACAGCATAATAGACAAAAGGATTACCCATGGAAAGTAAAACTGCTAAAAACTTATATACATCATAGATGAATAGATGGTGACCCATATAGATACATGAATCATACCCGCTGTACAATGCAGAACTATCAGGTGCAGAGTGAAATATGAGGCACCAACTGGACTGTAAGGTGCAATATGGCAGCATAGTTATGACCAGAGTACAACATCAGAGTGAGTTATTGTACAGTGAAATGGCATGTGGCAGGAAAGATTTCCTGTACCTAACCGTTCAGCAGGAAGCTGTAGCAGTCTGTTGGAGAAAGTGCGCAGTTGTCTGTCCAGTGTGTTGTGAAGGAGGTGATCCGGATTGTCTATGATGGATCACAGTTTATTTAGTGTCCTCCTCTCCACCACAGTCTCAAACGTCTGAGACCAACCACAGAGCCAACCATCTTGATAATCTTGTCAAGTCTGTTGGTGTTACTCAGCTTCCTCAGGAAGTAAAGTCTGCTCATCCCCTTCTTGTGCACAGCATCGGTGTTGGATCTCCAGTCCGGTCCATTGCTGATCATGACACCCAGGTACTGTATTTGTAGTCCTCAACTACCTTCACATCCTTCCCCCTAATCTACAATGGCTGTGAAGTTGTCCTCTTCCTCCTGAAGTCAATCATCATCTCTCTGGTCTTGCTGATGTTCAGTCTAAGGTGATGCTGCTCTGTCTACTCCACAAATCTGTCTACTATTGCCCCGTACGCCCGCTCCTCTCCCCCTCTTATACAGGTACATCTCAAAAAATTAGAATATCATGAAAAAATTTAATATTTTTGGGTTGCTTTGATATTTGAGCTGAAGGTCACTATCAAAGCAATCTGGACCTTCATAACACCTCAGCAGTGCCACAGGCTGATCGCCTCCATGCCACACCACATTGATACAGGAATTAATCCAAAAGGAGCCCCGACCAAGTATTGAGTGTGTACATGGCCATACTTTTCAGTCAGCCAACATTTCTATTAAAAAACTATTTTTTAAAATTAATTTTATGTAATATTTTAATTTTTGGGGAAACTGAATTTGGGGTTTTCATGGGCTGTAAGCCATAATCATCAAAATTAAAATAAATAAACACTTGAAATGTATTACTCTGTATGTAATGAATCTATATAATATATGGGTGTTCATTTTCTGAAATGAGTGCCAAAAAATATTGAACTTTATCATGATATTCTAATTTTTTGAGATGTACCTGTATACCCAACAACAGCTGAGTCGTAAGAAGATTTCTGCAGGTGGCATGACTCGGTGTTGTACTGAAAGTCAGTCGTGTATAAGGTGAAGAGAAAAGGAGAGAGCACAGTCCCCTGTGGAGCTCCCGTATCACTAACCACCATGTCAGACAAGATACTGCCCAATAAAGTGGAGAGACGGAAGCCAACATAAATATTTACTACTGAGAGTGCTGTAAAAATGGCCACTGCTTTTCAGTTTCAAAAGCATACAAATCTTGAGTATAGAGGTGGGTGGGGATAGTGAACAGTTCCAGAAATTATCCTCCCATGCAAGTGAATGGGGCTTAAATCCCATCATTCCCTTTTGGTTACTCCAGCATTCACTGTTCGCCTCCAGGCCACCAGTTTGCTTCTTTTACTAACTGAATGTACATTTATTGGTTCTTAAAATTAAAATTACAGTAACAGCATTTGCCACTAAAATTTCTTGGTTAAGGTTGCGGTTAGGGTTAGTGAGGCTGGGGGTCTATCTGTCACCCTCCTCCATCTCACTTCATGTAGTTTTTTTCACAACCACTGGAGGTCACTTTTTAAACATGTATATAGGGCCTAATTCCTAATTGCTGGTAAATTGCTTTATACAATAAATTCCTGCTAGAGAACAGTCTTTAAAAGGCTTTCAGTTTAGAACAAAGCTGTCAACAGAACTTAAAAGAGACAAAATATTTGAACTTTAGTTCATCAGGTAGATACAAATATGACTTGGTATAAATGAAAAAAAATTAGAATAATAAATTGTTCATTCAACATTTAATATGCTCTTAAACTTTTGTTTTCCATAAAGTTTTCTAAAAAAGCTTTAAAAAATATATACAGCGTTATCCTTGAAACTGAATAAAATAATTTCCAAACAATGTATTTTCATAAATTAAAAGAATGTTTGTCAGTACTGGCTGAATGCAGAATTCAGATCATATACTAATTGTGTATAATCCTCACATGTAGAATAAAATAACTACTGTTTAAGACTGTCATCACATTTTCACAAGTTTCCTCAAGTCTCTCGATTTTTTTATTGTATCAAAGTAAAACTGTTTGTAAAAACATGTTTGTTTTTATGTAGAAATACACTCTGATCTTTTTCACCCTTCTCACAAATCTGTCTTTTCTCCCTTTGGTGCCCTCAGTGGGGGAATACGTAAAGAACCCACGTTTCCTCCATCCCTGCTGGGCCTCCTTGGCTGTAGTGGCTCTTCTAAAGTGTCAAATCTCCCCAGGGACGTGAACTGGATGGTTGTCCCTAAGGGGGTGGCTGGCACTGCCATGCCTTCATCTCACACACACACACACACACACACACACACACACACACACACACACACACACACACACACACACACACACACACACACACACACACACACACTTGGACGCTCCTCTTCAGACAGCAGTGGTCTCAGCGGGGGTGCCCCGGAGCATCCCTGCAGCATGCTGGGGTACCTGAGAAGCCAGTGATACCGGGGCAGGGCCAGAATGTTAAGTGGTGAGAGTATGCATGTGTGTTGCCTGAGTGGGGTCAGAATGTTAAGTGGTAGATTAATCAGTAGTAATTGCGTGTTTGGTCCATTAAGGGAAGGGCTGGCTGACAGACAAGGGTGCAACAAAAATAGGAAAAAAAGGATGGGTGTGTTTTTATATGAATGTGTGTACACGCCTGTGTGTGTTCCAACCAACAGAGAAGTGAAACTGGTAGAAATAGCATTTTAACTGCCCAGTCTTTGTACGGTGCTCTATAGCTTTTTATAAATACACATTCTTGTTTGCATTTCATGCACCCCCATCATCAGTCTTCCTCTCTTTTTTAGAAATCCATCCATCTGTGCCCGGAGCTGTTGTGAAGTTGCTCTCCTACTTTTAGAAGCAGGAGTTCCTGACAGAACAACGGTCACCACTGGAAAAACAAGGCCCCTTTCCGCTATCTTTCTTACTCCTTCGAAAACACACAAGCACACAATACACATGCACATACACACATTTACGCATTACACTTTTCCCCTAGCAATGTCTTCTGGCTGATTTGGTATTCAAGTGCTGTTGCGGGCCCAGCAGGTCTAAAGCTCTCTTTGTATTGTTTTATTACCCAGGGGCTTGGTCTTCACACACACACACACACACACACACACACACACACACACACACACACACACACACACACACACACACACACACACACACACACACACAGAGCATACAAGTGCAAAGCAGGATTAGTATATTAGCAACCTGTCCGTCAATTGGCTCTGTCTGGTTTTCTTTTCCTCACACGCCGCCGCCATGAGAATGGAGAGGAAGAGTTTCTTCAGGAGAAGAACTGGAGGGTGATAAGGAGGGGAAGGAGGTGGAGGTGGAGAAGGGGTTGTTCACTCCTCATCGATAGACAGATGGTCCTCCGACTCCTACTGAGTTGTCAACTGGCCAAGACAGAAAGACGGTGAGGAAGCGATTGAGAGGAGAAAAGAAAGATGAACCTTCCCTCTACTTTTTCATCCCCTCTTTGAACCTCTTGCTAACATTTGCTGCCAACTTCAGCTGTTCTTTACCTGTCCCACGTCTTCTACCCTGGATCATCAATCTCACCATTTGGGCCTAGTTTTTGTCACTCATCTGTCAGAGTTTACTATTTTTCAGCCATACTTTGTCTTCTTTTTCCCCCCGTGCATTCATCTATCTTTCCCCCAGTCCTGCTCACTGTCAGTCGAATTTCTTCCTACTAGGGCTGGGCAATTTGACCTTAAATCAGCTTCACAGTTATTTGAAGCCTTCAAGTAATTTTTTCCCCTCCTTCCTTTCTTCTTCCTTATAGTTCACTGACAAAATTCAGACCCAGTTTTGAGTTGAAATATGGCCCTTTAACTTCTTCTTTCAGCTGCTCCCTTTGGGAGTCACCACAGTGGATCATCTGCTTCTCTCTCACCCTATCCCTTGCATCCTGTTCTCTCACACCAGCCCTCTCCATGTCGTCCTTAACAGCATCCATGAATCTTCTCTGCGGTATTCTTTTTTCCTCCTGCCTGGCAGCTCCATCTTCAACATCCATTGTACAATATACTGTATATCCACTATCCTAGGGTTGAGCAGTTTCACCTTAAATCACCACCATGCTTATTTGGGGCTTTCAAGTCAGTGTTATTGTTTTTCCCCCTCCTTTCTTCTCCCTTGTTCACTGACAAGACTTGGTAATTAACCCATGAGAGTGTGGCATCAATGAATATATCACTGTGGCGATTTAGCCATAAATGAGCATAATATAATAAAGAATAACCCCATTGTCACCCCACACATTCCAAACTAAACACTATCCAGTGCAAAAGTCAGCATCCATACATACTTCTTGGGGACCCATGGCCATAGGACTCACGCCAGCGGCCAGCCAACTGCCAGCTGCTCCAGGGGATCCCTTCACACAGCCATACCATCACTTCACAGGGACCACAAATCTCCAATCCCATTTGTAAATACAGACTTAGCTTGTTCCCTCTGGGATTAATAAAGTATAACAAAGGCTGTGTCATCTGCCCCCATTACAAAAAAAACAGCCATTAACACAGACAGCAGTCATAGGAACACAGCAAACCATCTTTGGCACACTCTGTGCCATCCTCTGCACACCCTGGTGCCCCCTCCCAGCATCCCCAGTTGAAATAGAGTCAATCGTCATACTGTGCAGAAGGATACCACATTTCTTTTTGGTACAAGGTGTTTTCATTTCCCACTGTGTTCTGCTTCGGAAGAGCACTGACTGCATTGATTCTGGGTTGTGGAATTATGTGACCATTAGCAGGAGATGTCTTAAAGGGGCAGTACATGAAAACTCTTAAACACGAGCAAAAAAACAGGCGAATGGACGAAACAAAAAACCTGATGAGCAAGATTATGTCAGTTTTATGTCCCGACTGTTGGTTATGGTTTTATTTAGATGAATCCCCCAGCCCTACTTTCAACTATCCCACATCAGCTGGCCAAGTTTGGATACAATAACCAAAGAGAGAAAGAAAAGATAATTGAGAAATGTTGCGATCACACAGTGCAGACTTGTAGGACAAAATGTTACTGGCTGCTGCCTAACTTTAATTTTAGCAGCAAACACCATAATGCTTCTCTAAATACTACTTAATTTCATTATTAAGTAACCCATTGGTTTGATTAGCTATAACAAAAAATGCTCTGTATGAACTTAGTCCTCCATGTTTCAACACCTCAGATATCATAAAAATTCAACATTCAGTGGCAGATTTATACAGAGTGCTTTCACTTCTTGATTTTCTTCAAGTTCTGAAGAGAAACTTTGAATTCTTTTGAGCAGTGATACTTTTACTGTACATTGAAGTACTTATAATGTTTTATATCTTGAGACAACAACAGGGGGCAGTATGGTTCTGTCCATCACTCCTTTTCAATAAGAGCATTTTTAAAGGTAATAAAACATAACAGAATTTGACCTATAATTACAAGAATGCAGTTTTACTACTTCTGCAGCTCCACAAGTATAATATTAAAACAGATTTAAAAGAAAATGGTTTAAGGGTTAAACAGTGGCTCAGTTATGAGTTTGACCTGTTCTCCATCCTTGTTGGGCTGGTTAAAAAAGTAATGTTTCTGCAAAGGTGACAGAAAGTAAGAACGAAGGGCATAATTTGAATCAAATCATCATTGTGAGATTGTATTTCCACTGCAGGTAGGTTTTTTTTTTTTTTTTTTTTTTTACATGTTGGAATCCATGGGTGAGGACAAGTAAGGAAACCTTTAGCAGCAACAGGCTTGCCAGACAGTTTGGGAAAATTTTTGATCAAAAAGCAGCCAGCTCATCAGTGACATAAGCTCAATAAAGCTCAGTAAAACTAACAGTTAAATTACTAATTAGTGTTGACATGTTAATGGCTTAAAAATAACCTATGTTCTAAGACATGTTTGTGGATTTAAACATTTCTGACACGAGAGATGTTCAATGCTATATGATATTTACACTAAAAACCAATCATAAACATACTTGTGTCTAGTTCCCTGGAGAAAGCAGAAGTGACAGTTTTTGATGCTAATATTACCCCATATGAACACAGATCCTTTTATCCATCATCTCAGTGTTTGTATTCATTAGCACTTTCTGCTGGATTTTCATCAGAGCTAAAAAGGCAGTTTGTTTTGTAGCAACACGAGAGGTTTTGCGACTCCCTCCCTGAGCATTCACACTGTTCGTGTAAAAATGAATTTGTCACCCTGATATGGTAGCAGTTTGTGTGTTTGTACATGTATGTGTGAACACATTTTTTCCGTCTGTGTGATGTACTGATGAGAAACAATAAAATGACAGCCATGAGCTGTGTAATGACAGTGTGAGACTTCTGTCACTTTTCAAACAAATTTGTTAGGAGTGTGTGTCTGTGTGGGACTTTTACACGCGTGTATATATGTGTATGGGCGCGCTGTCATTTATTTGTCATCTGCCAAGTAAGACAGAGATATCTTTCATCCTTTTTCTCTCATCTCATCCTCGATAGAGAACATAGTTGTGTTTGCACATACCAACACACACGTTGGTTGTTTGTCTCAAAATGAGCCCATAATTATACAGCTTGTTTATACTTTGTCTCCGAACAGAATGCTACAAAGTGTTGAATCCTGTTTTGTTTTTGTAGAGCAAAAATAGTTTGCTTTGTCTCTCTGTAATGATGCTCCTCATCACTGTCACACACTCAGAGTGTATCAGTAGTGCAGTGGATGTGACAGCGTCTAAAACATGCACGTTATTTAAGCAGTCTGAACGAGCAATACTGTGGCTTCGTTGGCTGGCTGCATTCGAGACGTACATTGCTGTGTTGGGCTTGGGTAAACTCGACGGAGTAAGGAAATGAGCACTCCTGGTTCGCAAACTCGGCGTAGAAAGTTGGAGAATTTTCCACATGTTTGGGGAGACGGAGTCATATGCAGATGCAGTCGAGCTTCTTGCTAGCTACTTTGCCGAACAAAGCTGTGGGTTGAGATGCTAATGACGCCAAAAGACACGAAGGTAGCTGGCACAGGGGAGCTAACGTCCCAGCTAGTAGCAATGGAGAAATTAGCCATAGGGCTAGGTGGGCATCAGATACAGAAGCTACACGCTACAAGCTAGCTAGCACGGTGAGCACGGAGAGTGACTGCAGCACTGTGGGTGAGCATGGCGCAGAGAGCGAAGATGGCATGGAGAGAGAGCAGCGACCAGACTCTTCCCCGTTTTTCCCACAGCCAGAGTCGGAGCCGCGGGAGGGGGAGTGCAAGCATGCTGAAAGCCCTGAAGCACAGCGGCGCCAGTCGGGCACAGAGACAACGCACGACGTGGCACTGCAGAGCACTGCAGAGCACTTTTGACGGTAAAGAGGAGGAACCGGACTGCTCCCGTTCCCTCTCTCAACAGGCTACAGGGGTTACGACCGAGTGGACGGGTGAGGAATCCCCTTCAACGACTGACACCAAAGCGCACACTTCATGCTTTCAGGAGGAGGGCAGCTCAGTGGAGGAGCCAGATGACTTTGGTGCCTGCGCTTGGCTGGCTGTGGTGGGAGCGACTGAGATAGCGGATGGAGGGTCCGTTCTGATGAGCAACACCAGAGAGGCACCGGACACTTTCAGGGCTCAGGTTGAGTTTTGGTCGATGACGGAGACAGTGGGTGAAGGGTCCACAGTGAACACGGCAATAGCGGAACCGCCGCAGCACAACAGAGGTCCCAGATAGAGCGAGCACGCAGAGCCACCGGGAGCACAACGACAGCACATGAAAACAAGTAAGGCGCCGCTCCATGTTACGGACTGGGTTCGGGTTCATGCCGATGAGAGACTGGGACAGCGACTGACTGGGCTGCAGCCAGCGAAACAACGGGTGGTGCTGAGGATCGTGGCAAAGCTGAGGACAATGTGCTTTTGGCAGACTGATGATTCGGTTCGGCACATGACCAGACCATGGCGTGTCCGGGTGGTGGCCCCAGGCGGCGGGCCTCCACGGGAGTCGGCTATCTCAGTATGGGACCCAGGCCCCGGCGTCATGAAGATTGGCCCCGGGGGGCCAACAGCTCCAGGGGGCAGCTGCCACGAGTGTGTTTCAAGGCTCCAGGGAGGAGGCCGCCGCAAGCCCACTTCAAAGCTCCGGGGATGGGGGGGGGGGGGCGTCATGGGCCTGTTTTGAAGCTCCAGGGAGGAGGCCACCATGAGGCTGCCTCAAACCCCTCAGGCAGAACTGTTTTTCCCTGCCTGACCCATCATTACCGTGGGGGACTGTAAGTAAAAGAAAGATTGAAAAAAACTGAAACTTGTTTAGTTAGGGGCATGGCTTTTCCTATGACAGTGGCAGAATAAACCACTTTGCCGTGTGGACCGTGTGGCAATCTACCCACCGGTCCTAGCTTCAGTTTGATTTTGTTTACTTTATTTGATGTGTTTGGGGTTTGTGTTTCCAAATTTGGGTGGGTTCTGATTAGGTGTGTTTTGTGTTTTGTAAAGGGGGGAGAATGTGGTATCTGGCCTTTAGTGTGGAGTGTGGTGTGATGACGCTGCCTTCCAGTTGCGTCATCACACCGCCATATAATAGGAGTGTCCGCCATTTGGGGTGCCCTTGCCTGGACGACTCCCTATGTGGCTGCATATGCTGTACTGTATATCATCATCATCATCATCATCATCGTCTGTCGTGTATAGTTCCTGAATAAAGCTGTGTTACAGTGCAACCTCTCTGTCCCACTCCTTGTATACCAGGTTTGTGGACATAACATGTATATCTGTAGATGGCAGCGATGGGTAATTTTCTCATTTTCAGACATTTTTTATGTTATCTTATTTTTTTTTTGCTATTCTCCTCTGGCCCAGGAAATATTTAAATTAAATTAAATCACCCTTTATTGTCATTCAACCATACAACCAATCATGTACAGTAGAACGAAATTGTGCTTTATCCTATCTACAGTGTCAATCACACACACCCCATGTGTAGAATCAGAAGGGCCGCTGCCATGCAAGGCGCCACCACAGATATCCCTCCTCCATTCCGTAATTGCTGAGCGCCAAGCTGGACGGCAGAAGTTCCGCTTTTATATGGTCTTTGGCATGACCCGGCCGGGATTTGAACCCCTGCCTCCTGGGTGTGGGGCGGATGCTCTACCAACTGAGCCACCACTCCAGTAACATATTGACAATATCAATATTAACATATTGATGTTTACTTTTTATTCATATGATGTGATTTAGAAGAAAAACCTGAAATTTACGAGAATCAAGTCTCAAATGCACATTAACCTCTTGCACTCCGGGATACCGTGGGCAGTCACGTCTCTGCGTCCTAGGGCGCACTGAAAAAAAAAAAAGCTGCATTTCTGTTCTTCCACTACAGACACAGCCGCGAACAGAAAGCCAAAGGAGTGCTTTGATTGGTTTAGATTTGATTGACCTCTCATTCGACTAATAAGAGCCTTGATTGGGTTTCTGAAACCTTGAAGAACCAATGACTGAAAACCTAGCAAGAAGGACCTATCTACCAACGGCTGCGAATACAGCGAGCCAATTGAAGCAGAGAAGTTCAAAAGCGTGCGTCCCATGCGTAAAATCTGTTTTGTGTAAGCCGCTGGGTGACACACACGCGATCGTTCACCAAAACCGCAATCATGGAAGTGCAAAACTGCAATAATGGAATCATGGTTTGACCGGGTCGTGTGACCAGAACCACGAGTCGTAGCAAGCGGACCAGCGTCATGTTCGTCTGACAATGAGGAGGAGAGAAGTTCACCAGCGACACTGCTGTTGTGGACAGGTAAGTGTTATAAGCTAAATTATTCTTTATCCCTGAAAATTGTAATCAAAATGACTTTCGGTAAATCGATAAATTACAACTGAGCATCATCGCCACATGATGGACCGGTCCGTGCGCCGTGTCCGGACCGTGAACGCCCCCCCCCCCGCTACTCTTCTGTAGCGGATTGCAGATATATTGCAGATATTTTAGTACAACTGTGCGTAGTAGACCGTGGCGCACCGTCCCCGCTGTCCGTCATGTAGCGATGGACGATGTCCGGCCTCTGTAGCGGGGGTGGGGGGGTGGGAGTTGTTATCCTGTACATTACAGATATTTTAGTATAATTTTTAGTGCACTGTAGGTTATTTTTTCTTGTTAAAAAAAAGCCACACATTTTTTACGCGGCATGCTTCTTTGTGTGTGGGGGCTTGTTTGTTCATTCATTCATGAATGAATAAACAACCCCCCCCCACACACACAGCCCTGAGTGTCACCTTTCATTAGAGCCCAAGATGAAGCTTCTATATTGAATCATTCAAAAGTTACAGACGTTTTTCCAAACTGTGCCATTTGGCGCAATTTGGCACAGTTCAAAAACGCCTGGGAACAACCTGACAAAAAAAAGCTGTGTAATATATTCATTTTTTGTGGTATTGTTACAAAATTTTGATCTCAGCTGGATAACACTTGGTTCTACATTTCTGTTGCATTTTCCAGCCCGGATCTGACAGGTGTGTGTTATTTGCAAGCATTTGTATCCAAAAAAACACCCAGGCGAAATTTATTTTCTTCAAGTTCAGTATGTTTAGATGACTGTTTCTCAGTGGCAGGAGCACTTAGAGAGATTATGACTGTTTTGCCAAAAAATTCAAAGTGTTTTCTTTGAAATGAGACCAACCCCATGAAGATGCTGCAAAGGGTTGAAGAACAGCTTTTGATTTACTTTGGGTATGTTATTTTTAGGCGTTTTTAGGGAAATTGACCAGAGTGCAAGGGGTTAAAAAAAACTATTTTATAACAACACTGCAAAATTATGAGGGGGAAAAAGGTGCATGTAAAAAAAAGAGATGGTCCTTTTCATATGATTATCTAAACTGTAGAATTTACAGAAAATGTATATCATGTTATATATTGTTATCATGCTATAAGATGACTTATACGTATGTCCTGCATAGGGTTGGACTCGGACTCCAGCAGAGATGACAGCTTAGCCACCACCCTTCTCTATCCTATCTCCTCCACTGGGTCAAGGCGCTGCCCCAGGACAGAGCTAGCTTTCTTGATCAGTTTATTCAGTCTCTTCCTATCAGCTGCTGTGATGCCACTGCCCCAGCAGACCACTCCAAAAGTGATGGTTGATGCCACCACCTAATCGTAGAATGTCTTCAGGAGCACCCCTTGTACACCAAAAGACCTGAGCCTCCTCAGTAGGAACAGCCTGCACTGTCCCTTCTTGTAGAGTGCGTCGATATTGTGTGACCAGTCTAGTTTATTGTTCAGATGAACACCCAGGTATTTGTAGGATGTCACCATCCCAATGTCTGTTCCCTGGATGTTTACTGGTGCTGTGAGGGGTTGTCCTTGCCTGCGGCAGTCCACCACCAGCTCCTTAGTTTTCCTCGCGTTGATCTGGAGGCAGTTCTGATGGCACCAGTCCACAAAGTCCTGGATAAGTCCTCTATACTCAGCTTCATCTCCGCTGGAGATGAGGCCGACGATCGCAGAGTCGTCAGAGAACTTCTGTAGATGGCAGTGTGTTGTGTTGTATGAGAAGTCCACAGTACAAAGGGTGAACAGGAAGGGAGCCAAAACCGTTCCCTGGGCCCCCGGTGCTGCCGATGATCATGTCAGACACACAATCCCGGGTTCTCACAAACTGTGGCCGGTTTGTGAGGTAGTCCAGGATCCATGATGACAGGTGCTGGTCCACCCCTGCGCGCAGTAGCTTATCCCTCAGGATCATCGGTTGGATGGTGTTGAAAGCACTGGAGAAGTCAAAGAACATAATCCTCACCGCGTTCCCAGGCTTCTCCAGGTGGGACAGGGAACGGTGAAGAAGGAAGATCACTGCATCCTCCACCCCGATGCCATGCTGGTAGGCGAACTGGAGTGGATCCATCGCTGGCCCCACCAGGGGGCGGAGGTGAGCAAGGAGCAGTCTCTCCAGGGTCTTCATCAGGTGAGACGTCAGGGTCACTGGTCTGTAGCTGTTCAGGTCTCTGGGGTGGGAAGTCTTTGGTACGGTTACCACACAAGATGTTTTCCACAACTGTGGTACCCTCCCCAGCTTCAGGCTCAGGTTGAAGATGTGCTCCACAATCCCACACAGCTGGTCTGCACAGGACTTGAGGAGCTTCGCGCTGATGCCGTCCGGTTCCAAGGCCTTCCTCGCCTTGATCTTCCTCAGCTCCGTCCTCACCTGGGTCTTAGTGAGGGTCAGGTTGGGGGGCTGTGTGCTGGGAGTGGGGGGGGGGGGTGTTGGTGGAGGAGGGTGTGGATAGCAGGTCTCGATGTCTGTAGAAGCAGCAGTGGTTGGTGTGCAGGCGGGGGGGGGGGGGAGGGCGGTTGGTCAAACCTATTAAAAAACAGATTCAGATTGTTCACCCACTCCCTGCCCCCTGTGGTCTGGGAGGAGGTATTCTGGAGCCCAGAGGTGGTTTTGAGGTTTCGCCAGACCCTGCTGATGTCGCTCCATTGCAGCTTGTCCTCCATCTTCTTCCTGAAGCTGTCCTTGCCTTCTCTGATCTTCCTTCATAGCTCCCTCTGTACGGACTTCAGCATCTCCCTGTTCCCCGACCTGAAGAGCCTCTTCTTCTCTCTCAGAAGTGTTTTTATCTCAGGGTTGATCCAGGGTTTGTTGTTTGAGCAACACCGTATGGTCTTGGTGGGAACGGTGTTGTCCACACAGAAGCTGATGTAGTCCGTGATGGTGTGAGTGAGGCCATCGATGTCCTCACCATGTGGATCGCAGAGCTGCTCCCAGGCGGTGGTTTCAAAACAGCCCTTTAGAGCGTCCATTGCCTCCTCAGACCATAACTTCACTGTGCGCATGGCCGGAGGTTGTCTATGCACTAGGGGTTTGTACACCGGCCGGAGATGAACCAAGTTGTGATCCGATCTCCCGAGTGGGGGGAGTTGTGATGAGGTGTACGCCTCCTTAGTGTTTGCGTAGAATAAGTCCAGTGTTTTATTGTCTCTAGTGTGGCATGTGACATACTGGGTAAACGTGGGTAGAATGGGAGACAATGAAACATGGTTGAAATCGCCTGAGATGAGGAGAAGAGCATCTGGGTGTTCTGTCTGCAGCCTGCCAGTTACTGAGTGGATGACGTCACGCGCTGTCCAAGCGTTCGCCATCGGATTTGCATAAATAACAATGCAGATCACATGTGAGTATTCCCTCGGGAGATAAGTCGGCCGCATGCTAACAGCTAGCAACTCAATGTCTTTGCTGCAGTGTTGCTCTTTCACCGTGATATGTCCCGGTTTGCACCAGCTGTTATTGATAGACATTATCACTCCTCCGCCCCTTGCCTTCCCACTGTTTGGTGTCCGGTCTGCCCGTATTGCGTGGAAACCCTCCAGTTCGATGTTAGCATCTGTTGCTAGCTCTGATAGCCACGTCTCGGTAAACAACATCATGCTAATCTCTCTGAAGACGCTCTCATAGCGGGAGATAGCCGCTAGCTCGTCAATCTTATTGAGTAGCGATCAAACGTTCCCCATAATAACGGATGGAAGGACGGGTCTGTACCTTATATTCCTCACTAGCCTTCTTACTCCAGTTCGACATCCACCCCGTTTCCGTCTCATTTCTCCCAGTATGTCGAGTTTTTGCGTTAGCATCGTGGGGCAGTTAAGTGCTAACAGCTGGTCCTTATTGTACTGCCTTCTGCCATGAGCAGTGGCTCCGTCCGCTGGCTCAGGAGACATTTGGGCGATCTACGTGTCTGTGATGGATAAGGTGTCGCCGGATCAGAAAGTTTAGCAAGAAAAGCCAGATAGTAAATAAGAAATAGGAAGAAACTGAGCCGCTGTTGCAAAAAGACAGCCAACTCATGTGGCGCTGGAAGATATGAAGTTATGCAGGACTAATGCGAGGACAAGAAGTAATATCACAATATTTTGTGGTGGCAATACTGTATCATTTCAGAGACACTATTATTATCATACTTTCTTCTTCTTATTTCCGCTGCTCCTTTTAGGGGTCTCCACAGCAGATCATCTGCCTCCATCTCACCCTATTCCTTGCATCTTCCTCTGTAACACCAACCCTCTCCATGTCCTTCTTCACTAGATCCATGAATCTTCTCTGTGGTCTTCCTGTTTTCCTCCTGTCTGGGAGCTCAGTCTTCAACATCCTTTGTCCAATTCATCCACTATCCCTCCTCTGCACATGTCCAAACCATCTCAGTCTTTCCTCTCTTACTTTGTCTCCAAACCGCTTCAACCTGAGCTGTCCCTCTGATATACTAATTTCTAATACTGTCCCTCCTAGTCACTCCCATTGAGAATCTTAGCATCTTAGCGAGACGTTCTGAGACTGTTGCACAATAATCCAAAATGGTGACTTGCGTTGACCGAGCATAAACAAACTTTTCCACAGGTAGCGTTTTTTTTTTTTTTGGTAATGAATCCACTAACTGACTGTCTGTTCCTATCTTTATTTTTTTTATATATCATTTTGCCATCTTCTTGACGGAGCTGGAGGAACTTGAGAACTATATTGACGAGTTTTATTACCGCTGCTGTGACATGGAGGAGGCGAGCGTATCTCCTGTTCTTTGTTTTTCCTTGTCTAAATGACCCAGAACCGTGGATTCACCGAAATTAACACCTGAAAAATCATGGGACGGCCCAGAGGTTAGTGTCATTCTTTCCTCTGTTGAAAATAAACTTTCCAGCATGGATGCTAGACTTGCGTTGGTTGAGTTGCTCTATAAAAAATTCCAGAGCGTACAAGAGAGCTTGGAATTCAACCAGGTGCAGCTTGTCTCTTAGAAGAAAGTAATCTATTGAAAAAGTCAGTAAACACGCTAACCACACAACTTGACATCGTTGTAAAAGAAAACCAGAAAATGAAGGAAACAATTCTTAACTTGCAATCATGCAGCATAAGAGATAACCTGGTTTTCTCTGGAACTGCTGAAAAAAACAATGAAAATCCAGAACAGCTGATCTGTGAATTCATGTCTACTCAGCTGAAAATGCCCTCCGACGTTGTGAAATTAATTACCTTTCACCAAGTCCACCACATTGGACAGAAAAATCCTCAACATAAACGTCCCAGACCCATTGTTGCTAAATTTGAACATTTCAAGCAAAAAGTTCTAGTACAGAGGCAGGGCAGGTAGCTTAAAAACACCAATTATGATTTAAATGATCAATTTCCACAGGAAATTATGGAAAGAAGACATAAACTTTTTCCCATTATGAAACAAAAAATCCGAGAAGGTAAATGAGCTGTTATATCTGTGGATAGATTGTTTATAGATGGCAAGCTGTTTATGGATGAAAGATAACCCCCTGGCTATTCTAGATTCTAGTTTGTTTCCTTAGCTACATGTGAAAAAAAGTGTGATTGTGTACAGGTCTCTTATTTGATCCATGTTTAATTCGTTAACTTTTTATTTTTTGTTGAGGTTGTTGTTTGTTTGTCTGTTGTAGCTAATTTTGTTGATGTTGATAGGTTGTTGTTGTATGTTATCTGTATCTTCTCACCAATTACTAACCTTTATGTCTGTTCTATCTCGCACATTTAGTTTATCGGAAATAACTTTAAGTACATGCACCCCACTCACTCTTGCAAATGCAAGCAAATGCAACAGAGACATCATGCCCGCACACCCAAGCACACATATAGTTATATATTTTACGCACAGCACACATGCCTACATACACATGTACATGCAGCAATACAGCGTACGCAGGATATACATCTACGCACATACTCACACATATATACACTGCGGACATACAAACACATCAGCACACTTAGCTAGCCTTTAGCACAAAACCAGTTAGTGAAAACATGTCCACATTAAAGTTTGTCATATAGAACATACGTGGAATGTGTACCAGGGAGAAGAGGCTAAAAGTTTTTAATCAGCTGAGGATCTACAGACAGACTTTCTTATTACAGGAATTGCATGTTTCTTAGTCGTCTGTAGATACAGTCAGTCACCTTCCCTGAATTTCCCCACATGTACTCAGCCTGCTTTAATTCCAAACGGGGGGGGGGGGGGGGTTATATTGGCAAACAGAAGAATACATTTTGTTGTGAATAACACCATAGCATCCAGAAGGTGGATATATAATATTAAAAATCTTAATTCAAAATCTGGATCTATGCATTGCAAGCGTTTATGGCCCAAATGTTGATGACCCATCCTATTTTCACACTTTCTTCACTTCTTTTTCTGAGCACTTGGACATCACACTCATACTGTAATATCAGGAAACTTCAACCTGGTATTAAACCTTGTAACTGGCAGGCTCAGTACATCGGGGAATTATCGAAAATGGCAGGCTACTGACACTCTCAAACAATACATGAATGATTTTGGTCTTTGCGATGAATGGTGTTCTCTTCACCCAACTCTTAGGGAATACACCTTTTACTCACTAGTGCATAGTTCATATTCTTGTTTAGATTTTTTTTAGCCAGTAACTCCACTGTGAGGGATATCTCAGACACTGAAATTTGCTTAAATCAAGCTATCAGCGATCATCATCCAGTATCTCTTACACTGGTAAATAAAAAAGCAACAAGGAAAACTAGAAACTGGAAATTTAATACATCAACTACTCAAAGACAAAGACTTTATTAATTGCTTTAATAAAGGGTGGGGATCATATCTGGAATATAATGACATGCCGGGAATATCACTGCGTGTTCTCTGGAAAGCAGCAAAAGTGGTCAAGGCGAGGTAAAAATAATCTCTTACTGTTTGTATAAGAATAAAAAAGAAAAAGCACTGGTACTGGTGTTAGAACAGAAAATTAAATTACTGGAGATTACTTGTGCTGTTTCTCCACAGGAACAGGCACTCAACAATCTGAGAAAATTAAAGCTGGAACTAAAAGAAATTACAAACGAAAGGACAATTTTAAAAGACTGCGTCTGGAGGAGTTTGAACACAGTAATAAATCGGGGAGATATCTTTCTGACCAGCTTAGACTGAATAAAGAAAAAACAACGATCCACTCTGTTATGTCATAACAAGGAGCCAAGGATGAGGCCAGGTGTTGAGCTGAACACACGTTTATTGAGGAAGCACTACACAGCACACAAGCGCAGCCGTCAGGCAGAGAGGTGGCAAAGAGACCGCCCCTCCTGCCCACTGCCCTGTTATAGCTGTGGGTGGTGGCGGAACCGGAAGGTGGAGCCGCCTCCTGTACCTTACAAATAAAAGTCTGAACTCTAACACAACATTCTACCCCCTTTGCAAAAGCCACAAAAACACACACAATTCGGACCCACGCCAATTTGGAACCCGACTCATGCACTAAAAGTAATTAGATAACACAACACAAATGACCTAACCCAATTACTCCAAAACAACTAAAACTAGGGGGAGATGGGTAGACTGCCACCTCACCCCACATGGCAAAGCGGGTTATTCTGCCACTTGTACTTCAAACAAGTCCATTTGAAACAAGATACCGCTGTTTCCTCATCTAAACATAACATCAAATTAACCCCCATGAACATATACGAATAGCAAGAACAAAGAGTAAAACATTCTAAAAAAAAAAATCAAGTAAGCCGTAACCTCATGACAATCAGGATACAAACACATAAATAACATCTAAACGAGGCACCAACCATCAAGAACAAGCCCATGGCCTCTCCCTCGTCTGCTCCAGGAGGAAATCCACCTCCCGGGCCGCTGGTGACTGTCTCGACCCCGGTGCGCCTCCTCTTCAACACCACCGGAGGAGTCCCATGTCCAGGCTCAAGTCCACCAGTCTTCTCCTGGGCACGCTGCAGCTCATTCGAGTGCCTCCATGAGCCATCTGACAGTTGGAGATAGGCGTCCTCCCGTCTGGCCACCACATGCAGCTGCCCCTGGTGTTCCTCCATCTGCAGTTTGGCCAGAACCTGCAACCTTGCCTCCTCCCAACAGAAGCCACTCCTTAGTAAAAGGCACATTAAAAGGCACATGGCAACTTCTGCTGCCATGTGCAGAAGCTGCACATGGCTTAGTTTCATTTGTACAACACTGACTATGCCTAATAATGTACTATTACTGCTGTCAAACTACCATCATCGAAGAAAAAAAAAAGTCGTCTCCTCAGCTGGAGGAGACGATCAGAAAACAGATGAAGAAGCTGATGGAGGCTAAGCTGAAGAGGATCCAGCAGTATGCAGTGGATGTGACTCTGGATCCTGATACAGCACATCCTGATCTCATCCTGTCTGATGATGGAAAACAAGTGAAACTTGGTGATAAGGAAGAAACTACCAGACAATCCAGAGAGATTTTCTTATTGTGTCAGTGTTTTAGGAAATCATTGACACAATGATTTCCTAAAACACATGGAACGTTTTACTCCTTAGTAAGAGGCACATGGCAGCCCACCTGGAGACTGCGAAAAGGCACCTGAAGGACTCTCAAACCATGAGAAACAAAATTCTCTGGTCTGATGAGACAAAGATTGAACTCTTTGGCATAAATGCCAGGCATCATGTTTAGAGGAAACCAGGCACCGCTCATAACCATGCCATTGGTGGTGACAGCATCATGCTGTGGGGATGTTTTTCAGTGGCAGGAACTGGGAGTCAGGATAGAGGGAAAGATGAATGCAGCAATATACAGAGACATCCTGGATGAAAACCTGCTCCAGAGCGCTCTTGACCTCAGACTGGGGCAACGGTTCATCTTTCAGCAGGACAACGACCCTAAGCACACAGCCAAGATATGAAAGGAGTGGCTTCAGGACAACTCTGTGAATGTCCTTGAGTGACCCAGTCAGAGCCCAGACTTGAATCCAATTGAACATGTCTGGAGAGATCTGAAAATGGCTGTGCACCAACGCTTCCCATCCAACCTGATGGAGCCTGAGAGGTGCTGCAAAGAGGAATGGGAGAAACTGCCCAAAGACAGGTGTGCCAAGGTTGTGGAATCATATTCAAAAAGACTTCAGGCTGTAATTGTTGTCAAAGGTTCATCAACAAAGTATTGAGCAAAGGCTGTGAATACTTATGTACATATGATTTGTTAGTTTTTTTATTTTTAATAAATTTGCAAAAAGCCCCAAAAAACTTTTTTCACATTGTCATTATGGGGTATTGTGTGTAGAATTTTGAGGAAAAAAATAAATTTAATCCATTTTGGAATAAGGCTGTAACATAACAAAATGTGGAAAAAGTGAAGTACTGTGAATACTTTCCGAATGCACTGTATATCCACTAATCCAATGCAATCAGGTAATATTAAACATATAGGAATAGATATTTCTCCCAGGCTCTCAGAGTTACTGCAACTAAATCACATTCCCCTTCTAAAAACAATACAAGATGACCTTACATGCTGGAGGACACTACCTATATCACTAATGGGAAGAGTCACAACCGTTAAAATGATGGTCCTTCCTAAAATCACTTATTTATTTTCATTGATTCCTACCCAACCATCTATGGCCTGGTTTAAGTCTCTAGACTCAAATATAAGTAAATTTTTATGGAAGGATAAACCATCACACATCAGTTTTAAAGCTCTTCAAAAAACAAGAATGCAGAGGGTTAGATTTACCAAATTTTTTTTAATTACTTCTTCGCCAATAGATTGCAGTTTGTTTCTAAATGGACAAAATCAACCCCACTAGGAAACCCATGGTTAGATGCTGAACAGGCTCTCTGTGGGTCGCTAACTATCTCTGACTTACCTTACATGAGTCCCTGTATCAAATGCCATGACTGTTTTAAAAGCATTGACAATAGTTCCTTTCTGACAGCCTGATGGAAATTTTTAAAAATAACTGGGTCTTCACTTGTCCCTTGCAAACTCACGCCCATTTGGAATAATCCTGATATCCTACAACAAAAGAGGATGTTAAATTTTCCACTATGGTATGAGAAAGGAATAAAATTTTTTTAGAGCATCTTACTCGAGGTGGAAATTTTATCCAGTTTCAGGAACTGGTGTCACAGTATGACATTAGTGATAAAAAGTTTCTTAAATACCAACAGCTTAAATCCATAATAAAAGCAAGATTCATTCTCAATCAGACAGGTTTAGAGGTACCAGCTAAGGTGACAGCGTTTCTAAACCTTCGTTCCCCTAAATGGATATTGAAAATACACTGGCTATTATCAAAACTGATGAGTCAGTATCTCTTCCAAAATCAAAATGGGAGACAGACCTATCAATCAATAAAGATGAAAGCTTCTGGACACAAATAAATGTAAACACTTAGATGACTAAAAACTCCAATCTACAACTCATACAGTACAAAGTTCTACATAGAACTCATTACACAGGACAAGAAATGTTCAAAATGGGCCTGAGTCACACAGATATTTGATCCCAATGCACCAGCAATTGTGACAGGATAAAAATGGGGATTAATAGTATGTGACGGGTTAAAAATGGGGATTAATGGGTTAATTAAAAGCGTATCATACACGGGTTAAGAAGCAGATTACAGGTTAAAAAGTCAGTTAAAAAGCTGATTGTAGACAATATATACAGTTAGGGATGAGAGTTAATAAGATTAATGTTTCATTATTGTTTTTGCACATGATTGTTACATTAAAAAACATCAGTACAGTATTAGGGGGTTTGGATGCTGTGTGCACTGTTTACGGTTTGTTGAGAGTTCGATGATTCACAAATTGATTGCTTTTGCCCAGAGAGGGAACTGTGTTGTGCACTTGCGCAGAAGTGTCCATGTTCTTTTTGAATAAAGCAAAATGGAGTGAAGACGTAGACTGCGACTCTCTTCATTATTTCTTGCTCAAAAGTACCACGTACCTCTCCCGAACTGTGGAGCAGAGGGCATAACACAATGTCCTGGATATGTGTGCTATGTGTGTCACGATCTGAGCACGGGGGGATTCCACTGTACTAAGTCTCTTTGCTTTTTAATCCCATATTTGTATTGTAGTTCTGAGTTCTAATTTCTGTTATTTTATCTTTGGTTGGTTTTACATATTCTGTATTGTTTCTTAGTATGATTGATTTTCCTGTTTACGTTCTTTGTAGTTTTATTTATATATTTGGGCTTACTTGTCTTTATTTTGTCATCACATTATACTTAAGATAAGATAAGATAAGCCTTTATTAGTCCCACAGTGGGGAAATTCCAGGATTGCAACAGCACAGGGATAGCAACACTCAGAGCAACAATCAGGAGGCAAGAAAAAACAAGAACAGCTAGTAAACATATGTACATATTACTATAAATATATATAGACACACAGTGCGGAGCATTATGGTTGGTGAATGTGCAGCAGAAAGTCTAAGCTCTCTCTCTGCGGATGCGGCGGGCCAGCTGGAAGTCTTTGGGCATGATGGTGACCCTCTTAGCGAAGAAGAGACCCACCAGGTAGGCCTCGCTGGCCTCCTGCAGAGCCATGACGGCAAAGCTCAGGAAGCGCAGGTCTGTCTTGAAGTCCTGAGCGATCTCCCTCACCAGGCGCTGGAAGGGCAGCTTACGGATGAGCAGCTCCGTGGATTTCTGGTAATGACGGATCTCTCTCAGAGCCACGGTACCGGGCCTGTAACGGTGAGGCTTCTTCACTCCGCTGGTGGCCGGAGCGCTTTTCCGAGCAGCCTTGGTGGCTAGCTGCTTCCTGGGGGGCTTTTTCCTCCAGTAGATTTTACGGGTGGTCTGCTTGGTTCTTGCCATTGCTCTTTATTATTCTGTCTTATATTTCTTGCATGCCGCCTAAACTCCAGCCCGGCACCCGCGTCGTTTTCGCTACAGTTCCCGGTATGTCGAGTTTCTCCATTAGCACCGGGTGGCGGTTGAGTGCTAGCTAGCACTAGCTCTTCCTGCTGTAACGTCTCCTGCTGTAAACAGTGGCTCCGTCCGCCGACTCGGGAGACCTTTGGGGCGATCTATGTGCCCGTGATATATATATATAGAGTGAAAGGTGTAGAAAGAAGAAGGAAGATAAAAAAAGGCTGTTGCAACGGGCAGCCAACTCGTGTGGCGCCGCCGGTCCGGCGGAACCGGAACCGGAAAAAAAAAAATACTTGTATTCTGTTGTGTTTTTTCTCTCCCTCTCCGGGGCTGCAGCTGTCAGTGGCACTTCCGGGTGTGTTGCTCTGTCGTGGGCAGTGCTCCTGTCAGCTGTCAGTCCAGTCTTCTCCCTCTCATTAATCCCAGCTGACCCCTGTTGTAATCATTGTTACTTCCTGCTCACTCATGTGATCCACACCTGTCATCACTTGTTATCATTTGTTTCTGGCCCTATTTAAGGGCTGTTATTTTCTTCCCTCATTGCCAGAGTCTTATCTACTCATCTCCACCAGAACCCTTCCCCTGTTCTGGTGTACTTTGTGTCATTCTCTTATACCTCCTTTCGTAAGTTGCTTTGTGATTAGTTCGGATTTTTTGTTGGTGCACTTTTTGGACTTTGTGTCCTGTTAATAAATATCACAAACTGCAGTTCAGCGTCTGGGTCTCTCATCTCTGCCCTGAGGGGCAATTCATGACAATGTGGTCCTGTGCACCGGTCCAAAAGTTCTGGCAGAAGACGTGAAGACTTATTGGCATGGCTTTGGTATCGTATCCCGTCCTCTCCCACACTTTGCATGCTAGGTGATTTAAACGAAATGAATATAGAGGCACGGATATGACACATGGTTCTCACCGCCTTATGCATCGCAAAGAAAACTATCCTCATGAATTGGAAATCAAGAAATAATTTGTGTACAACTCACTATAATAACCTATCAGATTATATTAGCCTGGAGAGAATGTCTGCCTCCTCAAAAAACCAACTGGCTGAATTCAGTTCTCTCTGGTCCCCGTTTATTAACCCTTTGAGTGTGAGAATTTGCATGCCTCTAGTGGCAGAGCGCGGCACTGCGCCTGCCTTCTCACTCTGACTTTGTCAAAAGTAAGTGAGAAATTTCTGTTTTTTTTTTAAATGTACTGATTTCTTGTTCATATACTTCAAAGATAAGATGATGAGGTACCTCTGTACAAAAATGGTGTCAAAAGACTGAACCATTTTTTGTGTAAATACATCCAAAGTCCAGTTTTGACTGAGTTATGGAATTTAAAGAGGTGCCGTGACATTATGCAAATTAGATGCCTAAAAGTATTCCTATCTGAAACGTTGGATCATATTTTACATTTTTCTAATTGACAGTAATCCATTATCTCTTACCACTTTCAAGTTAGAGCCTTGGAAATCTGAACTATTTTATTGACAAAAAATATTTACCACTCTTGGCCACTAGGGGGTATATCACAGTTCTGCGCCATACACACTCAGAGGGTTAATTCTATAACCTGAGGGGTGGCGGACGGTGGCTTGCTCTCCTTGGCACCTCTGGCAGCTGGCTGCGCCCTGACCACGAGGGGTTTCTATGATCCACTGGGGCCGATATCTGAGGAGCCTGTTCCTGGGTGGCTGTGTGTCTGGCCTAGGGGGGTTGGTGGGGGGGAGTGTGGAGTGGGCTGGGGGGGGGGCGTGGCCCCGGGCCGGCTGGTCTTGCCTCTTGAGTGGGGCTGTGTCTGGCCCTGGGACCCTGGTGCTGGGGGGGGGGGGGAGGTGTTCCCCCTCTGGGCTGGGGTTGGTGTGCACCGTTGGTGCGGGACGGCCCCGGCATGTCCTTGCACAGCGGGGTCGTGCCCTCCCCGGGGATCTGGCAGAGCTCCAGGGCCTGCAGGTATGAGTGTGTGTGTGTGTGTGTGGTTGTGTGTGTAGGTGTGTGTAGGTGTGCATGTACGTGGGTTTGTGTGTGTGGGTGCGGATGTGTGTACATGCATGTGTGTGTGTTGTGTGTGGGCATGTGGGGTTGCGTGTGGGTGTAGGTGGGCATGTGTGATGTGAGTGTGTGTGTGTGTGTGCTCTTGAGGGTGGCGTGAGTGTGTGTGTGTGTGGGTACCTGTGGGTAGACGTATGGGGGTGGAGGATGTGTGTGTGGGCGGGGAGACCTCGGTGGGTGGCGGGGGTGGGGCAGGTAATCTGGTGGCCCGGGGGTTGGGGGTTCGGGGCCTGCTTTTCCCGGCCACCCTGCCATTGTGTCATGGGGTGGTGTGCTTTGTCGCATTGCCTCTGGTGTCCTTGGTGCCGGGTGTGTGTGAGTGCTCGGGGGTGGCCGGGGGTGCCATTGGCGTGGGTTGGTGGCCGTGTTGCCGTCGGTTTGCTCCGGGGTGGCTGTGGCTGCGAGGTGGCCTGCCACTGTTGGTGTGTGTCTGGGATGGGTGGTTGGTGGGCTTGCGGTGTCAGTTGGCATGTGGGGTGCCATATGGGTCCGGCCCATTGTTCATTATTATTATTGCTTCCGTTAGGCAACATTATTAAAAAGCACTGTATACATTTTCATTGTTATGCAGATGACACACAATTATACCTGTCAATGAAGCCAGATGATAGTAATCAATTGGCCAAGTTAGAAGCCTGTCTTAAGGAAATCCAAGCTTGGATGATGTTGATGGGGTAATTTCCTGCTATTAAATTCAGAGAAGACTGAAGTCATTCTTGTTGGTCCAAAAAACCTTAGAAATACCTTTCCATTCCAATTCACATATTAAGTTTGTTTCTAAGACTGCCTTCTACCATTTGTCTAATATTGCCAAGATTAGGAGCATCTTGTCTCAGAGTGATGCTGAGAAACTGATCCATGCTTTTGTTAGCTCTAGATTAGATTATTGTAACTCTTTATTATCAGGTTGTCCTAAAACATCTTTAAAAAGTCTTCATCCATCCATCCATCCATCCATCTTCTTCCGCTTAATCCTTTTCGGGCCGCGGGGGGGCTGGAGCCTATCCCAGCATCTTAGGGCGAGAGGCAGGGTACACTCTGGACAGATCGCCAGTCCATCGCAGGGCCAACACAGAGAGACAGACAACCATTCACTCTCACAGTCATACCTAAGGACAATTTAGAATCCCCAGTTTGATGCCAATTCAGTTGATCCAAAATGCTGCAGCAAGAGTTTTAACAGGTACTAGAAAGAGAGATCATATCTCTCTGGTTCTGGCCTCCCTTCTTTGGCTTCCCATAGAGTTTAGAATTACAGTGGGGCAAAAAAGTATTTAGTCAGCCACCAGTTGTGCAAGTTCTCCCACTTAAAAGATGAGAGAGGTCTCCAATTTTCATCATAGGTATACCTCAACTATGAGAGACAAAATGAGAAAAAAAAAATCCAGAAAATCACATTGTCTGATTTTTAAAGAATTTATTTGCTAATTATGGTGGAAAATAATTATTTGGTCACCTACAAACAAGCAAGATTTCTGGCTCTCACAGATCTGTAACTTCTTCTTTAAGAGGCTCCTCTGTCCTCCACTCGTTACCTGTATTAATGGCACCTGTTTGAACTCATTATCAGTATAAAAGACACCTGTCCACAACCTCAAACAGTCAGACTCCAAACTCCACTATGGCCAAGACCAAAGAGCTGTCAAAGGACACCAGAAACAAAATTGTAGACCTGCACCAGGCTGGGAAGACTGAAATAGGACTGCAATAGATAAGCAGCTTGGTGTGAAGAAATCAACTGTGGGAGCAATTATTAGAAAATGCAAGACATACAAGACCACTGATAATCTCCCTCGATCTGGGGCTCCACGCAAGATCTCACCCCGTGGGGTCAAAATTATCACGAGAACGGTGAGCAAAAATCCCAGAACCACGTGGGGGGACCTACTGAATGATCTGCAGAGAGCTGGGACCAAAGTAACAAAGGCTACCATCAGTAACACACTATGCTGCCAGGGACTCAAATCCTGCAGTGCCAGACGTGTCCCCCTTGCTTAAGCCAGTACATGTCCAGGCCCGTGTGACGTTTGCTAGAGAGCATTTGGATGATCCAGAAGAGGATTGGGAGAATGTCATATGGTCAGATGAAACCAAAATAGAACTTTTTGGTAAAAACTCAACTTGTCGTGTTTGGAAGAGAAAGAACACCATACCTACTGTGAAGCATGGGGGTGGAAACATCGTGCTTTGGGGCTGTTTTTCTGCAAAGTGACCAGGACGACTGATCCATGTAAAGGAAAGAATGAATGGGGCCATGTATTGTGAGATTTTGAGTGAAAACCTCCTTCCATCAGCAAGGGCATTGAAGATGAAACGTGGCTGGGTCTTTCAGCATGACAATGATCCCAAACATACCGCCCGGGCAACGAAGGAGTGGCTTCGTAAGAAGCATTTCAAGGTCCTGGAGTGGCCTAGCCAGTCTCCAGATCTTAACCCCATAGAAAATCTTTGGAGGGAGTCGAAAGTCCGTGTTGCCCAGCAACAGCCCCAAAACATTACTGCTCTGGAGGAGATCTGCATGGAGGAATGGGCCAAAATACCAGCAACAGTGTGTGAAAACCTTGTGAAGACTTACAGAAAACGTTTGACCTCTGTCATTGCCAACAAAGGGTATAAAACGAAGTATTGAGATGAACGTTTGTTATTGACCAAATACTTATTTTTCACCATAATTTGCAAATAAATTCTTTAAAAATCAGACAATGTGATTTTCTGGATTTTTTTTTTCTCATTTTGTCTCTCATAGTTGAGGTATACCTATGATGAAAATTGGAGACCTCTTTCATCTTTTAAGTGGGAGAACTTGCACAATTGGTGGCTGACTAAATACTTTTTTACCCCACTGTAAGTTTAAAATGCTTTTTCTCACTTACAAATCTCTAAACAATCAGGCCCCTTTTTATTTAAAAGATCTGATATTACCCTATTATCCTAACAGAGCACTACACTCCCAAAATACAGGATTATTTGTAATACCTAGAATCTCCAAAAGTACAAGGGGAGGCAGAGCCTTCAGTTACCAAGCTCCTCTCCTGTGGAACCAGCTGCCAATCTGGATTCGGGAGTCAGACTTGATCTCTGTTTTTAAGAATAGGGTTAAAACCTTCTTTTTTGATATAGCCTACAATTAGGGAGGGATCATGTGTCTCTGAACCCTCCCTTCGTTATGCTGCTAATAGGTTTAAACAGCCGGGGGGACCTCCAACAATGCACTGGGCTTCACTCCTTTCTTCACTCTCAATGAAATTTTTTTTTTTTTTTTGCTGGTCATTAACATCTGTTTGTTCTCTCCCATAGATTGAGTCCCCATCGTGCTGTTTGCTCTCTACCTGTCTGTTCTTTTCATCTTCTCTATCCCCTCATCCCCCAGCCAGTTGCAGCAGATGACTGCCCCTCCCTGAGCCTGGTTCTGCTGGAGGTTTCTTCCTGTTAAAAGGGAGTTTTTCCTCTCCACCATCACCAAGTGCTTGCTCACAGGGGATCGCCTGATTGCTGGGGTCTTTCTGCAATTGTGGGGGTTTCCCCTACAGTTGAAAGTGCTATGAGATGACTGTTGTTGTGAAATGGCGCTATATAAATAAAGTTGAATTGAATTGAATTATTGCTGTTGTGTATGTTCGTGTGGTTCCAAGGTTGTCATAGCCAGGAGCGGCACTGGGGTTAAGCTCCCAGTGCTCATAAAATGCTCCTTATGGCGTGCGTCTCGAAAAGCCTCTAACAACTAAGTCCAACTCCTAGCCTGCCCGTGTGGTTTAGTCTCTAAGCCCCGCGGAACTGCTTTTACTAATAGGAGAAGGGGCGAGGGCGGATCTCTGGCGCCTTAAAACCAGATGCTTCGGGTAGATGGTGGCTCGTCAACCTGGGAAGGTAGCCCATCTAGGGGAAGGTAAACCCTGATTTCAAACCTCCGCTGCCTTGCGGCATACCCGGTCACGGGAAAGGCTTCGGGAGTCAACCCTGAGGAAAAATCCGGAGTCGGAGCCCCTAAGGCAGTTCTATGTTGTGCTCAACATTGTTCTGGCAGCTCCTGCAACAGTGCTGGTGCCAAACTGTAGCAGCCCTACTGTTCCTTTGGATTCATCAGTGACGTGGAGAGGGGGGACATGCTGCATGGGCAACATCTTGTCCTCCATATCTTCCTGCCCAGGCTTGAATCCTACCAACGCCCAACGCTGGAAGGTAGAACTCCGGATCACTGGAGAGGACACTCCAGCTTCGCCTTTGGCGTAGACAAAACACGGGGAATGACAGTTACCGGTTATAAGCCACCACTCAATTGGCGTAGAGCGCGGCGCCAGGGGTTGTTCCCGACGGTGGGAGGGATCTTCGGATCTCACTGGACAGCTACTGCCCGCCTCAAGCTGGGCAGCCCCCAGCCAATAAGGTGCTGTCCCGCCACAGCTTGCTTTCCTCATTGGGTGCATGGGGATGAGGAGAAGTCCGAACAGCAGGCTGAGAACCTTCGCACCAGGCAAGACAATAAAACAAAAGAGACCAACTCTAAAACTGGGAACTTGGAACGTCCGCACTATGATGACAGGACTCGCTGCTAACCTCAAGGACATCAACGACACCAGGAAGACTGCCATCATCAATAATGAGCTGAAGAGACTGGGAGTGGATATCGCCACTCTCCAGGAAACACGGTTGGCTGACGCAGGCACACTGAGAGAGAAGGACTACACGTTCTACTGGCAGGGAAAGGGCAGTGACGAACACAAGGAACACGGAGTGGGCTTCGCAGTGAAGAACACCTTGCTGAAGATGGTGGAACCGGGCAGCACTGGCTCTGCACGACTCCTCACCCTCCGCCTGAACACCACTGAAGGCCCAGTCACCCTCGTCAGTGTGTATGCCCCAACACTGACAACCACACCAGAGGCAAAAGACGAGTTCTACGAGAATCTCGCAACAACTGTCAGGATCATCCCCAACTCTGAACAACTCATTCTTCTTGGAGACTTCAATGCCAGAGTGGGTGCTGACCACGACTCCTGGCCCTCCTGTCTTGGACCTTTTGGCGTGGGCAGAATGAACGACAACGGACAGCGGCTGCTCGAGTTCTGCACATATCATGATCTGTGCATCACAAACTCGTTCTTCAAGACCAAGCCCCAACACAAGGTTTTCTGGCAACATCCGCGCTCAAAGCACTGGCACCAGCTGGACTTGATCCTGACCAGGCGCACCTCACTGAAGAACGTGCTAATCACCCGTTCGTTCCAGAGTGCAGATTGCGACACAGACCATTCATTGGTGTGTTGCAAGGTCAAGCTGCAGCTGAAGAAATTCCATCGTGCTAGACAGCCTGGAAAGGCACGGATTGACACCAGCAAGATGGCTCAACCAGAACTTGTTGAGCAGTTTGCCTCCACCTTTGAGAAGGAACTTGGTGTACCACAAGAAGGAGAATCTGCAAAGCAGAAGTGGGAAGAGCTGTGAAACACCATCCACCGCACAGCCTTGGCTACCTTTGGGAGGAAGACATCGAAGTCACAGGACTGGTTTGATGCCAAGTTGACCGAGATGACCCTCGTCATTGAAGCCAAGCGCTCAGCACTTGCTGAGTACAAGAAGTACCCAAACGAGAAGAATCTCCAGATTCTCAGGGCTGCGAGAAGCAAAGTTCAGCAGACTGCTCGGCGCTGTGCCAACGAGTACTGGACTCAGCTCAGCCAAGACATTCAAACCGCTGCCATAACAGGGAACATCCGTGGTATGTACAATGGCATCAAGAAAGCACTTGGTCCGGCTCAGAGCAAGACGGCCCCCCTCAAATCCTCCACTGGGGAGATGATCACAGAAAAGAACAAGCAGATGGAGAGATGGTGGAACACTACTCCGACCTCTACTCCAGACAGAACACCGTGACACCGTCAGCCCTTGATGCCATCGACTGCCTGCCATCCATGGACGAACTTGACGCTGAGCCAACCATCGACGAACTCAGTAAAGCCATTGATAGCTTGGCCGCTGGCAAGGCACCCGGCAACGACGGCATACCCCCTGACCTGATCAAGCACTGCAAGACCGCCCTACTACTGCCATTGCATGACGTCCTCTGCCAGTGTTGGAAGGAAGGTGCCGTACCACAGGACATGAGGGACACCAAGATCATCACCCTCTACAAAAACAAAGGGGAGAGAAGCGACTGCAACAACTACAGGGGCATCTCCCTCCTCAGCGTTGTTGGTAAAGTCTACGCATGAGTTGTTCTCGTTCGTCTACAGAAGCTTGCCGAACGTGTCTACCCCGAGTCTCAGTGTGGCTTCTGTGCTGAGCGATCGACGGTAGACATGATATTCTCCATCCGCCAACTCCAGGAGAAATGCAGAGAACAGAACATGCCCCTGTACGTCGCCTTCATCGACCTCACCAAAGCGTTCGATCTGGTCAGCAGAGAGGGCCTTTTCAAGATCCTGCCAAAGATAGGATGCCCACCAAAGTTGCAAAGCCTCATCGAATCATTTCACATCAACATGCAGGGGATAGTGCAGCACGATGGCAACGTCTCAGAGCCATTCAACATACGCAGCGGAGTGAAACAGGACTGTGTACTTGCGCCAACCCTCTTTGGGATTTTCTTTGCTATGCTCCTGAGGCACGCCTTCAGCACAGCAACAGAGGGAATCTACCTGCACACAAGATCTGACGGCAGGCTGTTCAACCTCGCCCGCCTGAAAGCCAGAACCAAAGTACGCGAGGCTCTAATCAGAGACATGCTGTTTGCAGACGACGCTGCAGTCGCAACCCACACACAGCAGGAGCTTCAGACCCTGATGGACCGCTTCTCCCAGGCATGCAAGGACTTCGGGCTTACCATCAGCCTGAAGAAGACTAACGTCTTGGCACAAGGCACGGAAACACCACCAACCATCACCATTGACGACTACAAGCTGGAGGTCGTGAATCAGTTCACGTACCTGGGGTCCACGATCAGCAATAACCTCTCCCTTGATACAGAGATCAACACGAGGATTGGAAAATCAGCCTTCACACTCGCTCGCCTCACCACTCGAGTGTGGGAGAATCCCAAACTCTCTGTCAAGACGAAGATGGCAGTGTACAACGCCTGCGTCATCAGCACACTGCTCTATGGGAGTGAGACGTGGACAACATACGCCCGGGAGGAAAAGAGATTGAACTCCTTCCACTTGTGCTGCATTCGCCACATCCTGGACATATCCTGGCAGGACAAAGTGCCCAACACAGAAGTTTTGTCCCGCGCCGGCCTTCCCTCCATGTTCACTCTACTCAGGCAGCGCAGGCTCCGCTGGCTAGGCCACATTCACTGTATGGAGGATGGCAGAATCCCCAAAGACATCCTCTACGGAGAACTGGCAACTGGCAGGAGAGACGTTGGCCGCCCACAGCTGCGCTTTAGAGACATCTGCAAGAGAGACATGAAGGCACTGGAGATCAACACAGAGCGCTGGGAGGACCTTGCAATGGACCGCTCCAAATGGAGAGGCACCCTGACCAGACAGCTCAAGGCGGGTGAAGAGAGACTGACTGCTGCAGCAGATGAAAAAAGGACCCGCAGGAAGAACCGCCACAGACCCAGCAGCACAGAGACCACCCACAAGTGCGACCTGTGTGACAGGGACTGCCATTCGCGCATCGGCCTGTTCAGCCACAGGTGGTGCTGTTCCCGCAGAGTAGACGTTTAGGATTCTCTTCCATGGTCATCATAGACCGATGGAGGCCGACGGTATGTTCATGTGTGCAAGATGTGTGGGAGTGGATGTGGGTGTAGCTGCTCCATCATGCCTGTGGTGCTGGGAGCACTGGGGTGCGACGCTGGTGGGTCCTGGGCTGCTCAGCCTGGGCTGCTCAGCCTGGTGTCCCAACCAGATCCCAACCCAGATCCCTGGATCTGGGTTGGGATCCTGAACCAGGCCTAGGCCTCCTGAACCAGTTTGCGAGCTGGCTTCTAGGGAAGGTTGGGGGGGGGGGCTCCCTTTTGGACTGCCTCCCTCCCAGTCTTACCCCACCCCCGCCAATTCTGGGTGGAACATACATCTTTTTGGATACACTGAGGGTTTTGGGGTGGGGGTGTGCCATACTGTGTCGGTGAAGGGGATCCCTTTGTCTGCTGTGCAGTGGGGCTGCCCTCACCTCAATTTTAATTGCACTATAGACACTGAGGGCTTGGGGGGATGGGAGCCCCACTGCCTATAGCAGTGGCTAGTGGTGCTCCAACCACCATCCCCCAAGTTTTAACTGCACTCTGGTAGTTTACACACCTGCACACAATCACATCACACAACTAACACACACCCATCATGATTTGTGCATGGGGGAGGGTGTGTCTTCCCCCACCCCTGTTGCCCTCTTTCTGCCGGGGGCCTGGGGGCCTGGTGGGAGGCCTGGGGTCCGTCATGTCAAAATCCCTGGGTGCTGCTGAATGAATAGGTGCGAACAAGTGAGTGAGAGAGTGATTGAACAAGAGAATAAGCGGGAGCGAGGGAGTGATGAGTGGAGATGGTGATGGTAGGTCGGTTTTGTGTGGCACTTTGCATGTTAGGTGGCATCTCAAGAGTGCTTGTGGTGGTCCGCTGATCAGTCACTTGGGTGGGCGTTGGGGGTGGTGGTCTGCTTCTGTGGCCATGACTGCCCTGGGGTAGGTCGGCGGGGATGTGGCTGTTGGCCTGTGCCGGCGGTCTCCCTGGTCGCTGCCAGGCACTGGTGCACGCACGTTCATGCTCACTGCATCTGCACCGCAGCCACCCAAAGTAATAAGGGTGAATGAGTGTGGGTGAGTGGGAGGGGTAGAGCACAAATGGATGTGAGTAGGTCAGAGCGTGATTGAGAGTGTGTGTATGGGTGAATGTGAATGAATGTGGGGGACTCTGAGAGCGAATGGGAGTGGCAGCGAGATTGAGCGGGTACTGGAGTGGGTAGGTCCGGGAGTGCGAGTGTGGGATTGTGTGGGGGAGAGGGTGAGCGAGAGTGAGTGAGTGTGTGTGGGTGCTAGTGGGTGCGTATGAGAGCATGTGGGTGTGAGTGCGTGGGAATGGGTGTGTGTTCTGGTTTGGAGGTGCTGGATTGAGGTGGCAGTGCCTCTTGGCTGCGTGGGCTCCCTTGGACTGGGGGGGGCTCCCCCCGTGGAGCCCCTGTGCCTTGCTGCTACCTTATTTGGGCATGGGAGTCCCCGGGGTGTGCAGCGGTGGCACTGGGGTGGGGGCGGGCCCACTGTGGGGGTGTCTGGGGGGGGACTCACGCTGGAGGCGTAGTCTCTGTCTGACCCAGGAGATGGGGATGCTGGCCTCCCAGTGCCTGGGGCCTGGGGGCTGGTGTTGGCCCCACTGGGGGTGGGTGGGGGGGGGTTGGCTGGTCTGGGGGCTTGGGCCAGCCATGCCAGCTGTTTGGCAACCCAACCTCCCTCGGCCGTCCCTCCTGGGGCGGATGCCTGGCTGTCGTGGGGCTTGTTGGCCTCGGGACATTTGTGCTCCGTGGTGGTTGGTGGCATTGTCCTGCTTGCTCGGGGTTTCCGGAGGGGGGAGGGGAGTTGCTGTGACCATCCACCCTCTTCTTATGTTTCCTGACGAACCACTCACACACACACACTTATTTTGCATGCACTGTCATACACACGCACACGTATGCACAGACACATACAGTATGTCTCTCCTTTAATAGGTGCAGATACCAAATGTGTGTTGAGACCTTTTCGGTGGAAGAAACAGTCTGTCTTCTGTTTGTTTCAGTTGTTAGTTTGTCTTCTTTGTCTGTTCCTCTCCCTTTTCTTACCCCCCCCCCCCCACGTCAGTTCCTTCATGGGTGGAACAATTTAAATAATGTATTAAAAGTTATTACAAGAGGACTTTATAACAATATACAGTACATATATACAGTATGTACTGTATAAAGCTCCTTTTGGCAAAGTAAATCTGTTTGGCACAATAAGGGAAGCACATTTCAGTTCTGCTCACCGAGCTGCCTGATGGGACAAGGGCAGGAAAAAAAATTAACAAAAAAGAGAATCTTAGCATCTTCAGCTCTGCCACCTCCAGCTCCATTTCCTGTCTTTTTGTCAGTGCCACTGTCTTCAAACCATACATCATAGCAGGTCTCACTACAGTCTTGTAAATCTTCCCTTTCACTCTAACTGCTCTCCTTCTGTCAAAAATCACTCCTGACACTCATCGCCACCCACTCTTCCTTGCCTGCACTCTCTTCTTCACCTCTCTTGTGCATTTTCCATTGCTTTGGTTGGTTGACTCCAGGTATTTAAATTCATCTACCTTCACTACCTCTACTCCTTGCATCTTCACCATTACACCTGCCCCCCTCTCATTCACACTCATGTATTCTGTTTTTCTTCTGCTGACTTTCATTCCTCTTCTCTCCAGAGCATACTTTCACCTTTCCAGCTTCTCTTCCACCTGCTCCCTACTCTCACTACAGATCACAACATCATCTGCAAACATCATGGGCCACAGAGACTCCTGCCTGACCTTGTCTGTCAGCCTGCCCATCACTGTGGCAAACAAGAAGGGGCTCAGAGCCGATCCCTGATATAATCCCACCCCCACCCACCTTGAATCCATCTGTCCCTCCTACAAGCACACTTTACCACCATCTCACTGTCCTCATACATGTCCTGCACCACCCTCATATACTTCTCTGCCATTCCTGACTTTCTCATAGAGTATCACACTTCCTCTCTTGGCACCCGGTCATATGGTTTCTTTAGATCGACAAAGACACAGTGTAACTCCTTCTGACCTCCATACTTCTCCATCAACACTCTTAGAGCAAACATTGCTTCTGTAGTACTCTTTCTTACATGACATCTGGTGGCGCGGCATTGTCGCGACCCAGGCTTGTGCTACTTGCTCTGTTGTTTTACATTGTTGTTTTTCCTTATGTTTAAGCGGTTTATGATTGAGTGTTAAGATTTTTGTTATTACTGTGAAACAGTTTTTATTCTGGGATGATGTTTTTTTAACTTGCAAAGCAATGGAAGTAGCACTATGGTCAAGACAAATTTCCCTTAGGGGACAATAAAGTTTCCTGTACTCTACTACCCTTTGTGGCTGGGTTGTCATATTTTATTTAAAGATCATTAATCTTCTTCTTCTTCTTCTTTTGGCTGCTCCCTTTAGGGGTCGCTACAGCGGATCATCTGCCTCCATGTCACCCTGTTCCTTGCATCTTCCTCTGTAACACCAACCCTCTCCATGTCCCCCTTCACAACATCCATAAATCTTCTCTGTGGACTTTTTCTTTTCCTCCTGCCTGGCAGCTCCATCTTCAACATCCTTTGTCCAGTATATCCACAATCCCTCCTCTGCACATGTCCAAACCATCTCAGCCTTGCCTCTCTTACTTTGTCTCCAAACCGCTCAAACTGAGCTGATACAGTATACTCATTTCTAATCTTGTCCCTCCTAGTCACTCCCAGTGAAAATCTTAGTGTGATATCCTACCGTGTAGCAATGATCACACTTGAGTTATTTCTTTGGCTAACTCTGCCGTTTATTCTGCAACACACATAATAGACTGAACATGGATTCTGCGCGGGGTTTTCACACTCTTATTCTAATGTGTCCCCTTCATAGTAGTGCTGAACAATACAGGTAGTTCCCCCTAGAGGCATGTGCCAGTAATGTTCTATTTTAGACTTGCAGTCTACCACATCCCTCCCCTCTAGATTAAACTACTCTTAATTACACTAGCCAATTACTAGACATCCTGGAACTCCAATTTAACCCTGAACTATCACAGTTACTTTTTAATTTCTTAAACACATGTGTCATACACATAATTTCTTTCTTTTTTTTTTTTTTTTTTTTTCACATGTATAACACACATAACAGTCTAACTGGGGATTTGGTTTGACTACCGCATCCCAGTGAGGTTCCAGGACGCATTCTTGTCCTGTGGCTGGGGAACTCACTACTGACTAAGTATAGTCCTTCAAGTAGTCTGGAGCTCTCCGAGCTCGCTGAGATCTTCTCACGGCGGGTGAGCCAACTGCAGGTGAAGACTCAGACTGCTCCACTGTTTCGGCTGCTGCAGTGCTGCCCGTAGAATCTGCAGAGACGGTTACCTCAGGTTTCACCTGAAGTGGTGGTTCGTTGATGCTCTCCTCAGGATGGGTGTCAGACAACACCTCTGGTGCCATCGGCAGGGGAATGGAGCTCCTACCACGAACTTGGTCGATGTGTCGCCTCACCACTTGTCCATGACCTAATGTCACCTTGAATGACACAGGGCCTGTCTTTTCTGTTATTTCTCCTGGTACCCAGGCTGGTCCTGAGCCAAAGTTGCGGGTGTAGACCACGTCTCCTTCTCTCAGTATTCTCTCTCTAGCATGCATGTCATGATAACCTTTTTGTTTCTCTTGTTTATCATGCACTTTGTTTCTGAAGTCTGGATGTATTAAGTCAAATGTTGACCTCAACTTCCTTCCACACAACAGCTCAGCTGGTGACTTGCCAGTTGTAGATTGGGGTGTTATTCGATAGCTGAACAGAGCTCTCGACATTCGGGTTTCAATAGAGTCTCCTGTCATCTTTTTCATGAGTGACTTGAACGTCTGCACGGCCCTCTCGGCTAAGCCGTTAGAAGAAGGATGGTATGGCGCAGTCGTGATGTGACGTATGCCATTCTTTTCAGAAAACTCTTGGAACTGTTCACTCGTAAAACATGTACCGTTATCTGATACTATGATTTCAGGTAGCCCATGTTGGCTGAAACTCTTTCTAAGACATTCAATGGTAACAGTAGAAGTAGAGCTACTCACAGAATATGCATCGATCCACTTTGAGTATGCGTCAACTATGATCAGGAACATTCTTCCCATCCATGGACCTGCGTAGTCAATGTGAATTCTTCTCCATGGTTTATCTGGAACTTCCCAGGGATGTAGTGGGGCTGCTGGAGGACTGTTCCTGTTCTCCTGGCATGCCGCACATGACTTCACAAGCGCCTCCACCTCTGCATCCATGTTGGGCCACCACATGTAACTCCTCGCCAACGCTTTCATGCGAGTGATGCCAGGGTGTGCTTGGTGTAGTTGTTGCAGTAAGGCATTCCTACCAGGTGGTGGAACAACCACGCGTCCTCCCCACAGGATACAACCTTCCTGGGTGCTGAGCTCATCCTGTCGTCGGGCATAGGGAATGAACTCAGGACTGTTCATCTTCGGCCATCCTCTCAAGATGTATTCTCGCACTCTTGCTAGAACAGGGTCTTTGTCTGTCCACTTCTTTATTTGTTGTGCGTTCACCAGGGGCACGCCGATATCTTCAAACAATAGCACTCTCTCCTCCTCCTCAGGCGTGCTGTCTCTTCCTCCATCCAAGGGTAGCCTACTCATCGCGTCAGCATTCGTATGGTCCCGTCCGGCTTTGTAAACGATGGTGTACTCATACGCTGCTAATGTAACGGCCCATCTCTGAATTCTCTGAGATGTCATCTGGGGTATGGCTCTCATTTCACTGAACAGTGAAATTAGTGGCTTGTGGTCAGTCACTATAGCGAACTGTCTCCCGTACAGGTATTTGTGGAATTTTTTTACACCAAATACTACTGCAAGGCCCTCCTTGTCTAGCTGGGAGTAGTTTTTCTCAGCTGCACTAAGAGTTCTTGAGACGAACCCTATGGGTCTCTCTGAGCCATCCTCCATACGATGAGAGAGTACAGCACCCACACCGTAGGGTGATGCGTCACACGCCAGGATGAGTGGTTTGTTTGAATCATAGTGCACTAACACACTACAGGACTGAAGTAGCGCTTTGGACTCTTCAAACGCCTTCTGCTGCTTGACCCCCCATGACCATTTTTCTTCCTTCTTAAGTAAGGTATGTAGTGGTGCCAGCAGCGTGGAGAGCTTTGGGAGGAACCTATGGTAATAGTTCAACAAGCCCAGGTAGGCTTTTAACTCAGTAACATTTTGTGGCTCAGGCGCCTCCGCAATGGCTTCCACTTTGTCTGTTAGAGGGTGTAGACCACTGGCGTTGATCTTGTGGCCTAGGAACACCACCTCTTTTCCCATGAACTCACACTTGCTTCTTTTCAACCTCAGACCGCTTTTCTCCAACCGTTGAAGCACTTCCTTCAGCGTTTTCAGATGTTCTTGTTCATTTGGTCCTGTACAAAGGATGTCATCCAAATAAACGGCAACATTCGGAATTCCACCTAGGATGCCCTCCATAGTTCTCTGGAATATAGCAGGACTGGAAGCTACTCCAAATGGTAAGCGTGTGTAGGTATATAAGCCTTTGTGTGTATTGATGGTTACATACTTTCTTGATTCTTCTTCCAGGACTACTTGTTGGTAGGCGTGACTCATGTCTAATTTCGTGAAGTGTCGGCCGCCATTCAGCTGTGCGAAGAGGTCCTCCACTTTAGGAATTGGATACTGATCCACCCGTGATGCTCGATTGACAGTGAGTTTGTAATCTCCACATATTCTAATGGAGCCATCCGGCTTTCTCACTGGGACTATGGGCGCCGCCCATTCTGCAACCTGCACTGGCTCAATGATCTTGTCATCCAGCAGCCTCTGTAGCTCGCTTTCAACCAGTGGCTTGACTGCATAGGGTACCGGTCGGGGTTTGCAGAATCGTGGTTGGGCCTCCTTGTCCACATTAATCTTTGCAGTGACACCTTTTAGCTGTCCTACGCCTTCTTTGAACACCTCAGCGTGTCTTTCGAGGATCTCCTCCAGCTGCAATTTGGGCTGAGATTCCACTTTATTCACCAACTGATCAATCATGGCCAGTTCTTGTAGCCAACTTCGCCCTAGTAGATTTGGTCCTTCGCTCCCAACTACTACTACAGGTAAGTCCTTTTCTTTGTTTTCGTGCTGCACCTTCACTTGTGCCATGCCTAGCACGTCTAGCTTCTCTCCTGTGTATGTTTTTAATTTTAATGAACAGGGATTTAATTCTGCTGTGTCTGTTTTCTTCCACAGTTGTGTATATTGCTGTTTACTTAATATGGTTACTCCACAGCCTGTATCAACTTCAAATGTTACTTTCATTCCATTAACATTCATGGTACGCGTGATGGGCGCTACCTTGGTCAGCTCCTCTGACGTGTTGTAAATTGTGTGAAAACCCATGTCTTCTGTATCACTTTCTCCCTCCCCTCTCAGTTGATTCGCTCGCTGTTCCTTTCCTGGGCCCTTGTTTTCATACTTTTGCCCATTAACTGTTGCTTTCAGCACCTGTGCGCTGTCCACCTTTATTCTACATGCTTTCTTAATGTGCCCTCGCTTGCCACAATTATGACACAGCTCAGTGGCAAATTTGCACTCGGCGGCATTGTGCTGGCCTTTGCAGCGATAACAACTGGGGAATTTGTGATGATTTTTATCAGTTGACACTTTGTGGACACCTACTTGGGTCTTAGGCACACGAACATGCGTTGCTGTGTCCTCTGTTAGTTTCCTTTGCATTTCTCTCACATCTTTAGATGCTGTTTCCATCGCTTGGCATAATTCCAAAGCCTTTGCAAAAGTGAGTTTTGTTTCAGATAAAAGTCGCCGTTGCATTCGGTCATCATTCACTCCACACACAAGTCTGTCTCTTAACATTTCTTCCAATGAGTCTTTGTAATCACAGTGCAGTGTTAATTTCCTCAATTCTGCCACATACTCTGCTATGGACTCAGTGTTCCTCCTTATGCGTGAATTAAATTTGAATCGTTGCACGATTTCACTCGGTTTGGGGCTGAAGTGCTTCTGAAGCTCAGCAGTAAGCTGGTCGTATGTTTTATCTTTCGGTAATGCAGGGCTTATTAAATTTCTCAACAAGCTGTAAGTAGTTGCACCAACTCCACTCAACAGTACAGCCTTCCTTTTGTCTGGCTCCTCAATATCATTAGCTTGGAAGAAAAAGTCCAACATTTCACTATATTCTTCCCATGACTGAGTCGAGTTATCAAAAGGGGTTACCGTTCCGATTACAGCCGCCATTGCTCGTCGTGGTGGGGAAACCTCGTTTTTCCTCCTCTGAACTTGCACTCGAACTACTGGAGTCACTTGAGTTCGCCACACTTGCAATGTTCTCTGTTTCTCGCCGCTGATTTTTTTTTTTTAATCCTCGTCGCCAATTGTGTGATATCCTACCGTGTAGCAATGATCACACTTGAGTTATTTCTTTGGCTAACTCTGCCGTTTATTCTGCAACACACATAATAGACTGAACATGGATTCTGCGCGGGGTTTTCACACTCTTATTCTAATGTGTCCCCTTCATAGTAGTGCTGAACAATACAGGTAGTTCCCCCTAGAGGCATGTGCCAGTAATGTTCTATTTTAGACTTGCAGTCTACCACACTTAGCATCTTCAACTCTGCCACTTCAAGCTCCACCTCCTGTTTTTTTGTGAGTGCCACCATTTCCAAACCATACATCATAGCAGGCCTCACTACCGTCTTACAAATCTTCCCTTTCACGCTAGCTGCTATCCTTCTGTCAGAAATCACCCCTGACACTCGTCTCCACTCACTCCACTCTGCTTGCACTCTCTTCTTCACCTCTCTTGTGCATTTTCCATTGCTTTGGATGGTTGACCCCAGGTATTTAAACTCATCTACTTTCACTACCTCTACTCCTTCCATCTTCACTATTACACCTGCCTCCCTCTCATTCACACTCATGTATTTTGTCTTGCTTCTACTGAATTTCATTCCTCTTCTCTCCAAAGCATACCTCCACCTCACTAGGTTCTCTTCCACCTGCTCCCTACTCTCATTACAGATCACAGTGTCTTCTGCAAACATCATGCTCCACGGGGACTCCTGCCTGACATCATCTGTCAGCCTGTCCATCACCATGGCAAACAGGAAGTGGCTCAGAGCCTATCCCTGATGTAATCCCACCCCACCTTGAATCCATACATCACTCCTGCAGCGCACCTCAGCACAGTCTCGCTGTCCTCATACAGGTCCTGCACCACCCTCACATACTTCTCTGCCACTCCTGACTTCCTCATACAGTAAAAATAATAAAAAAAATATTAATAAATGTTGCAAATACAAACATACCTATTAGGTACAGAGTAATAAAAACCAACAGAATTTTCAGCCCACTAGATGGTGCTAAATGCTCACTGTCTGGTTAGGTCAGCACAGCAAAGGAGTGACTCCTGAGATCTAGCCAGGAATTGAACAAGACACTCTCAAAATACTCAGCGTATTGTATCATCTTGTGCGGCCTCTGGTGATCCCAAAACCTATTTCATATTTGGCATAAATGAAGTGTATGTTGGCAATAAACTGTGTGCATAATGTGACAAAAAATATTCTGCACCTGACCTTCTGCTTTAATGCTGCAGAAAGTCATAAGAATGATGTTTTGATGAGCTGGCTTTGTATGTTCAGTTTCTATATCCAAAAGAACATTTAAAACTTTAAAAAATATGAGAGTATTTTACTGTTGGAGCAGAAGTTGATAAATTTAACAGTAGCCATGAAGGCTTTACAAGTGGGTAGAAAAAGGCAATACCTTTTTAAAGAGCCACAAAGTTGATGTTAGGGGCTGGATGGCTGGTGCTGGCAAAAGTTGCAGGTTAATCACTGATCAGATTTCTTTGTATTTTCTCACATTCTAATTTAATTCAATACAATTAGGCAAAAAAAACCCAAACTGTTACTGAGGTTTTGGGACTTCCCCAACTTGTACTCATGCAATTATATCATAAGGTAATATTACTTGAGTACACTTCCTGTCTACTCTACTCGCATCTGCACCTGTAGTTGTTTTAGTCAGATAACCTGCTGATCATTGTTGGTGATGTATTAACATGCAGTAAAAAGAACAAACAAGCAAAAAGTTACAGAAAAAAACATGAATTAAAAAGAGATATAAAGAGCTAAACCTGATAATGTGTTGTGTAAGACGACAGCGAGGTGGAGAGAGATGATTGATGTGGTCATTCTGGCAAAAGGTTAAGAGCTAATGTGTTGCTTTTGAAAAGGGATCCCTTAAAATATATCACTTGCTACTAAAATAGACTAGTAACCTTTCTATCACTCTCTGTCTCAGTTGCTCATATAAACACACACCCTCAGCGAGGTCACAGTTCAGGCAGCTGCATAATAACATTACATCTAATGGACTCTCATCTGTTTATTCATAAATGTTTCCTCTGTCTCTGTGGGAGCAAACACAAGCACAGTATGTGTGTGTTTGAGGTGAGGTGGGGGCTGTAGGAGAAGACCGTTTTCAGTGGTTTCACGTTGTGTCTCGTGGGACGCTGTAGTGACTCTACCCAGAGTGCTTTGCTGCACAGGCAGGTCTGTGTGGGAGTGTGCTGGTAGTTTTATTACATTACAGTGAGGCACAGAGACTCGACTGTAGAACTGCATCGGGATCCATGCTAATGCACCTCCACAGAGCTCAGTGCATAGTTTATGCATGTGTGTCCATATCTACATGTGAGATGTGTTTGCATGTGAATTTCTCTGTATTTTAAATTGAAATTCTTAACATAACTTCTTAAGCAATTCTCAAATTAAAAATGTATGACAATATAATTTTACCCTTTTGCTACCACTTTACCGTGCAAAGATGGTGTATAGAATTGTAGGCCCATTCTCCCTCTGTGCAATTCCCCAAGGCAACTCACCCCAGGACCATTATCCTGGAACCAGAAAAAGGGGGGTTTTCACATATAACCTGTATAGTCCAGACTTTCAGATCTTTTCAGTTTGATCCTGATCAAAATTTTAGATGTGGAACCTCCCCCAAGCCACAGTCTGGACTAAAGAGCTAAAATTTGGTACAGCAAAAAAGAGGTGGTCTGGGTCCGGATTAAACTGAACCTTGGTCTGGTCTGGCTCATTTAAAACAACTTTCAGAAAGCTTTGAACTTTCAGACCAAACACAGGAAGTTAAGGCAGCCAATAAGAGGGAGAATTAGCCACAGTAGCACTCTGGGAGGAGAAGAAACCCAGTTCTGAGTTGAAATATGGCCCATTAATGGCATAAATCTTCTTCTTATGGCTGCTCCCTTTAGGTCATCTGCCTACATCTCACCCTATCGCTTGCATCTTCTTCTTTCACACCAGCCCTGCCCCCCCATCCTCCTTCACTGCATCCATGAATCGTCTCTGTGGTCTTCCTGTTTTCCTCGGACCTGGCAGCTCCATCATCAACATCCTTTGTCTAATATATCCACTGTCCTAGGGCTGGGCAATTCGACCTTACATCAGCATCATGGTTATTTGGAGCTTTCAAGTTGTTTTTTTGTTTTCTCCCTCATCTCTTCTTGCTTATAGTTCACTGACAAGACACATAATTAAGCCATAAGAGTGCAGCAATCTCTTAATAAATCACTATGCTGATTCAGCCATAAATGAGCATAATATAATAAAGGAAAGGCCCATTTTCACCCCACACACATGCAACCAAACTGAACACTGTCCAGTGCAGAAGTCAATGTCCACACATACCTCTTGAGGGCCTATGGGCCATATGACTCATGCTGGTGGCCAGCCAGCTCACAGCTGCTCTGGGGGAGCCCTTCATACAGCCATGACCATGCCATCACCATACAGGGATCATGAATCTCTGATCAGGTTCTTAAATACAGCCTTAGCTTGTCCACCTCCTCTGCAACATGGCCGATAACGCAGACGGCAGTCAGAGGCTAATGATGACCCAGTCTCAGTGCACAATAGTGGTGAGAGAAATAATCATTTTCCCAATGCATCTCGATGTGGATGTGAGTGATTCTGAACCGATGCACAAATGTCAAGATTCCGATTATTAAATATTATTAATAACATAATTAATTTGGCCGGAACAAAAAAGTCAGTGCCTGGACCTGCCCAGACTCTTTATGGTGTGACACAAAAGAAACAAAATAGTGGAGTGGGGTATACTATAAGGCACCCTCTTCCTTAAAAGCAAAACAGTTTTTATGAAGTTGAAGGGAAAAAAAACTTGGACATGACCCACACCATATGTAAGCTCTGTCAGGCAAAAATATTTTGGAAACACAACAAACATGCAAAACCATATTGCCCATTTCCTTCCGGCAGCCAGAGAGAAAACCAGTTGTGGCTGCTGCCGCCGACATGGTTCCCAACCTTTTCCCCAGGAGCCCCCCCTGCCTGTGTTGCAGAAGTGCTGGGCCCCCCTTAGCCCACACGATCATGCCAGAGGAATTAAGCCATTTTAGAACATTTATTTAGGAAAAAAATAGCATCAGTTTTGTGCTTAACCTATTCCATTTGTTCTGAAATGTAGACTTGTTTTCTTTTATACTTAAACTAAATTGAATTATATGAACATGTGTATCACATACAGCCAAAAAATAAATGTGGCAAATGACTGCAATGGTATTAAAATATTTGTCCTTTTGTTTTAAGACAACATTACTTTTAAACATGGCCTTTTTGACACCAGAAGGCAGTCCTTGTCATGACGTGTTAGTTTTTGACAGCTCACGCGCACAATGCCAAACACAGGGTGAACCACACAGAGGGGCACATTTGACAGTTTTATTAATCTGAAAACACAGTGCTGCACCGCTACAGAAACAGTCACTCGCCAGAGGAAATGGACCTGTGGAGAGAAGACGAGAGCCGTGAGCTGAGGAGTGGAGTAAGGGGAAAATGGGCGAGCCAAATTGCCACGTACTTGGGAAATCCAGGGATGACCGGCAGGACCCAGTGGGGAATAGACAAACCAGTAGGGTAGGGGGGAGTAGTGAAGCTGATGGTGCCTGACCGGGGAGAAGAAGTTACTGATGGGTTGTGCGGTGGAGCAGGAGAGTGTGCGCAGTCCCGAGAACACACCTACACGGTGGCAGCAACCCAGACGAACCAGCGTAGACTGCGCGGAGGGAACCTCCTTAAGTACGCTGGGTGATGAACGGGCTCAGGTGTGTCTTCTGCCTCAGGTACTGTGATGAGCTGAAGAAGATGGGACCGGAGGGGAGGGGCATGCTCCTGCTGCTCATGACAGGGCCCCCCACTTCTAGGGACGCCTCCTGGTGGACCGGAGGGCTTGTCCGGGTGGGCATGGTGAAAAGCCCGGAGCATCTCTTTGTCCAGTACCCGTGCCGAGGGAGTCCAGGATTGCTCCTCCGGCCCGTAACCCTCCCAGTCGATGAGATACTGCAGGCCCCGCCCCTGGCGGTGAACATCTAGGATCCTACGAACAGTGTGGGTGGGGGAGCCGTCGATGACACGGGGAGGGAGAGGCGGCGGGGGAGGGGGCAGAGGGTGCTGGTCGAGAGGGGTTTTATGTTGTTGACGTGGAAGGTAGAACTCACCCGTAGGGACGAGGGCAATTTAAGCTGAACCAACCCGTCGTTGACCACCCTGACGATGGTGAATGGCCCAAGGAAGCGGGGAAACAGATTCTTAGATTTATCCTTGAGGGGAATCTGGCTAGATGCCAACCAGACCTGCTGTCCCACGATGTACTTGGGGGCCGGCACCCGCTTATGATCAGCAGCGGCCCGGGTGCATTCGGTGGTGCGGGTCAGGGCGGCCCGAGTGTATCCCCAGACACGCCAGCAGCGCCACACGTGTGCCCCTACGGATGACACCGAAACCTCCCTCTCGGCCATAGGAAGAAGAGGCGGTGTGTACCCCAACAATGCCTCAAAGGGGGTTAGTCCGATTGCGGAGGATACCGCAGAGTTCATAGAATATTTGACCCATGTCAGTTGCGCTCCCCAGGACGACGAGGGGTTATCGGCTGCTACGCACCGCAAGGCAGCCTCTAGAGACTGGTTAGCGCACTCTGCCTGCCCATTACTTTGAGGATGATTTCCTGATGAAAGGCTCACAGTCGCTCCCAGCGTCCGAAAAAAGGCCCTCCAAACCTGGGACGTGAACTGGGGGCCCCGGTCCGACACAATGTCCATAGGGATGCCGTGGATCCTGATGACGTGGTCAGTGAGGAGGACCGCTGTCTCCAAGGCCGACGGGAGTTTAGGGAGAGCCACTAGATGGACCACCTTGGAGAAGCGATCCACGATGATCAAAATGACTGTTTTGCCATGGGAGGAGGGCAGCCCTGTAACAAAATCCACAGCAATGTGGGACCATGGGCGGCCAGGGATGGGGAGGGGGTGAAGGAGTCCCTGACCTGCTCCAGGTACATCTGTACTTGAATGAGAAAAGGCTTACACCTCCCCACCTCCCACGGAGAAAGTACGGCGCATAGCGCGCGGAGCAGGCTGAGGGGGGGCAGCCGCGAAATGTGCCGCGGACCATATGGTGCACATGTTAGACACCTGTTCCGTCAACGCAGTGAACGGCTGCTCGGTCACCGCTAGGCGATCTATAGCGGATAGGCGATCTATAATGGATAGCTCCTGTGTGGAGGCACCGGCTGAGCTACCTTCCTGGCTGGCTCCTTCTATCATGACATGTTAGTTTTTGACAGCTCACGCACACGATGCCAAGAATAGGGTGAACCACACAGAGGGGCACGTTTGACAGTTTTATTAATCTCAAAACACAGCGCTGCACAGCTACAGAAACAGTCACTCGCCAGAGGAAATGGATCTGCGGAGAGAAGATGAGAGCCGTGAGCTGAGGAGTGGGGGTAAGAGGAAAATGGGCGAGCCAAATTGCCACTTACTTGGGAAGTCCAGGGATGACCGGCAGGACCCAGCGGGGAATAGACAAACCAGTAGGGTAGGGGGGAGTAGTGAAGCTGATGGTGCCTGACCGGGTAGAAGAAGTTACTGATGGGTTGTGTGGTGGAGCAGGAGAGCGCGCGCAGTTCCGAGAACACACCTACACGGTGGCAGCAACCCAGACGAGCCAGCGTAGACTGCATGGAGGGAACCTCCTTAAGTACGCTGGCTGATGAGTGGGCTCAGGTGTGTCTTCTGCCTCAGGTGCCGTGATGAGCTGGAGGAGATGGGACCGGAGTGGAGGGGCGTGCTCCCGTTGCTCATGACAGTCCTGAGTCTTCATTGTTCATTGTCAGTAACAAAATTTTCATCTTTGCCAGAGGAATGAAACAGAAATGTTAACAAGAACATGTCCCTTGTGAAAGCAAAAATTTCTAACAGCTAAAATAGTGGGTATACACACATATGACTGCATAAATCAGTAAAGGCCTAAAAGTCAGTCAGTATGGGCCTAATGGCAGTAGGCCTAAAAACACCCGTCATACACAAGAACAAATATCCTTGACTACTCTTTCTCATAACACTACCCATCAATTAACATTGCAAAAAATAGTTCAGTGATTCTTTGCTTTTTACTCTCTCCAGTCTGTTGACTCAAAAAAGAATATTAATGTGTACCTTGAGCTTGCATGTCTTTGACCAGTGATGTGATGTTTGGAGTGATAGTGGTGACAGCCAGTCTAAAGTCCTGGTGGACATCCAGCCTGTTCCTTACTTTTGTTTTTATAGTCAGAAGGGCACTGAAAGCTGCCTCAGACAGGTATGTACCAAAAGGAAGAATGACCCTCTTGATTGCGTGTTTGGCCAGTGTAGGAGCGACAGTGTGTCCTTTGATGATCCAAAACTTTTTGTATCCATTTTCCTGGAAATATTTTTTTGACAGTGAATCACATTGAAGGTCACACAGCTCATCTTCACAGCCCAAGTATTCAACATCCTTGTGATTGGAAATGTAGGGGCCCATCACCCATACTGCCTTGGATAAATATTCGTTGATGTTGGCAAAGCGACTCCTCATCTCGTCACACAGCAGGTTCATGCGGCACATGAAGTCCGTGTGTAAAGACGCACACACGGTGCCACCGGACTGCTTCTGCAGAAGTGGAAACTGCTGCAACTACCCTTCTGACATTTTAGCGACCCTGTACTCCAGTTTTCGCACACAAGCATCCAGTGTGTCTTTGCATTGTAGGACATTTGATTCAGGTCCCTGCATCCGCTTGTTTGGGGCACAGTCTTGACTTTATCAACTGCTTGTGCTCCACACATTTTGTCCACAATTTTTAAGCATGCGTGCTTGGTCAACTGCTCACCAATATTGTGCTGCTTTTTTGCCTTCGCAATGAGCAGCGCACAGTCGAAGTGGCTCTGAGTAAATCATTACCTGCCCGTTCAAAGGATTTTCTGATATCCCCGCGTCTCCTTGAAACTGCCAGGTGCCGTTTCCTCTCAAAAAAATCCCGACTTGCACCAATGGTCTCTCAGTGTCGAGTCTCCTGATGCCATCTCAGATTGCTGCTTTTCACCACAAATAACACATTCTGGCCGAAAAGAGTCTTGTGCTTCTTTGAATGAATGAATGAATAAATGAATGAATGAATCTTTATTTTGGATAGATTAAAAGTAAAGATTAAAAGAAAGGAAGAAAAAAATCTAACAAGGTCAAATTAAACAATAACTCCTCTGATTATACAGTTTAACATAAGTTATCCGAAATGGGTGATGGCTGAAGCCGCAGCTTATATTGCCCACCCATATTCCATCCAAGAATTCAAAAGAAAAACAAAACAGGAGCGATTACAATTCAGAACAAAGCTAAGACAAAGCGTGACCAAAACCCCCCCCAAAAAACTAAGCAACAGCACAACACAGACTGAATATGATAATTCTTATGTGATTTTACATGTCATCTTGTATATATGTTTGCAGTATTTCTTCCTTTAGTTTTTGTTTAAATTGTCCAAGCATTGTACACGATTTTAATTCAGGTCCAAAAGCGTTCCACAATCTGACTCCATGCACTGAGACACAGTGTTGCTTGGTGGTAGTTCTCACTGAAGGTTTTTGAAATATACATGTTCCTCTGAAATGATATTGTTTCTCCCTTATTTGGAACAACTTTTGGATATTTGCGGGCAGTGATAGATTCTTCACTTTAAACATTATTACTGCAGTTTTAAAGTCAACCAGATCTTTCAACTTGAGAGCTTTTAATATGAGAAAAAGTGGGTTTGTTGGTTCCCTGTAAGCAGCTTTGTTTATTATTCTAATAGCTCTCTTCTGCAGCATAAATATTGGATATATGTTTGTTTTATATGTATTTCCCCATACTTCAGTACAATATGTCATGTATGGGAGTATTAATGAATGATACAAAGTACAGTGGGGCAAAAAAGTGTTTAGTCAGCCACCAATTGTGCAAGTTCTCCCACTTAAAAGATGAGAGAGGTCTCCAATTTTCATCATAGGTATACCTCAACTATGAGAGACAAAATGAGAAAAAAAAAATCCAGAAAATCACATTGAAGGATTTTTAAAGAATTTATTTGCAAATTATGGTGGAAAATAAGTATTTGGTCACCTACAAACAAGCAAGATTTCTGGCTCTCACAGACCTGTAACTTCTTCTTTAAGAGGCAATTATTAGAAAATGGAAGACATACAAGACCACTGATAATCTCCCTCGATCTGAGACTCCACGCAAGATCTCACCCCGTGGGGTCAAAATGATCACGAGAACAATGAGCAAAAATCCCAGAACCACACGGGGGACCCAGTGAATGACCTGCAGAGAGCTGGGACCAAAGTAACAAAGGCTACCATCAGTAATCCTCATAATTTAAAAATTAAATGTGGTTTATTAAATATTAGGTCTCTAACTCCCAAGTCTCTGTTAGTCCATGATCTGTTAATTGATCATCAGATTGATTTAATTTCCCTTACAGAGACTTGGTTAGGGCAAGAGGATTATGTTGGTTTAAATGAATCAACTCCCTCTGGTTATTTAAACTGTCAAAATCCCAGAAGTTCTGGTCGTAGAGGAGGAGTAGCAACAATTTACCATTCCAAATTACTAGTTAATGTAAAGCAAAAAACATGTTATAATTCCTTTGAGGGCCTGGTCCTCAGTATTGGGCACTTTAGCAATTTTAGGTTAAACCCAGTTTTATTTGCCATAGTTTATCATCCCCCATCAACCTACTCAGAATTTTTATCCGAATTTTCTGATTTCTTAGCTGATTTAGTGCTGAAATCTGATAGAATAATTATAGTAGGGGACTTTAATATACATGTGGATGTAGACAGTGACTGCCTTAATGTGGCATTTAATTCAATATTAGACTCGATTGGGTTTTCTCAGAAAGTAGGAAATTCTACTCATTACCTCCACCATACATTGGACCTTGTTCTGACATATGGCATAGAAATAGAAAATCTTGTAGTGTCTCCTCATAACCCTGTACTGTCAGACCATTGTCTGTTAACCTTTGATTTTACTATTTCTGACTATTTGGCTCCTAAAGAAAAATATTATTACAGTAGATGCCTCTCAGATGATGCTGTTACCAAATTTATGCAGATTGTTTCCTCTATGCCATGTGTCAACACAACGGAAATAAGCTATAGACAGCTTGCTCCTTCTGTAACTGATAACATGGTGGATAGTGTTTCAGCTTCTCTGCATCAGACTCTAGACTTGGTGGCCCCCTTAAAAAAGAAAAAGTCTAATCAGAGATTTCTAACTCCTTGGTTTTCAACACAGAAACTCGTAGCTTAAAACAGAAGACTCGTCAATTAGAAAGAAAATGGCGCTCCACTAATTTAGATGAAATCTATTTAGCTTGGCGAAATCATCTTTTAATTTCTAAAAAATCTCTTAGAAAAGCTAGAACGAGTTATTACTCTGCATTAATAGAAGAGAACAAGAATAATCCCAGGTTTCTTTTCAGTACTGTAGCCAGGTTGACAAAGAGTCAGGACTCTGTCAATCCTAGCATTCCCTTAGAGCTTACTAGTCAGGACTTTATGAACTTTTTCAATAATAAAATTTCATCCATCAGAGATAAAATCAATCAGATTCTTCCCACAGTTAACTTAAATACTGTAACTACTACAACTCCTTCTATTGATGTCTGTCTTGATGAGTTTACTCCAATCGACCTTTGTGAGTTAGACAAAATAGTTTCCTCATCCAAACCTTCAAGTTGTCTTTTAGACCCTATTCCTACCAGGTTATTTAAAGAAGTCTTCCCACTTATTGGTAGCCTTATTCTTCATATAATCAATTCTTCATTAACTTTAGGCCATGTACCGCAGGCTTTTAAAATGGCTGTAATTAAACCCTTACTCAAAAAGCCAACGCTAGATCCAGGAGCTTTAGCTAACTATAGACCAATCTCTAATCTCCCTTTCATTTCAAAAATCTTAGAAAGAGTTGTTGCTACGCAATTATTTGACCACCTACAGGGAAATGGTTTACTTGAAGAGTTTCAGTCTGGGTTTAGAATCCATCATAGTACTGAAACAGCCTTAGCGAAGGTCACTAACGACCTCCTCATTGCATATGATAATGGACTAGTTTCTGTACTTGTCCTTTTAGACCTTAGTGCAGCTTTTGATACTATCGATCATAATATTCTACTTGATAGATTAGAACACTATGTTGGACTTAATGGAACTTCGTTGCAGTGGTTTAGATCTTATTTATCTGATAGGTTCCAGTTTGTTCATGTAAATAATGAGTTTTCTTTCAACTCAAAGCTCAGTCATGGAGTTCCACAGGGATCTGTGCTAGGCCCTACTCTTTTTAGTTTATATATGCTTCCGTTAGGCAACATTATTAGAAAGCACTGTATACATTTTCATTGTTATGCTAATGACACACAATTATACCTGTCAATGAAGCCAGATGATAGTAATCAATTAGCCAAGTTAGAAGCCTGTCTTAAGGAAATCAAAGCTTGGATGACTTGTAATTTCCTGCTATTAAATTCAGATAAGACTGAAGTCATTCTTGTTGGTCCAAAAAACCTTAGAAATTCCTTTCCAAATCAAATTTTCAGTTTGGATGCGGTTAGTCTTTCTCTTAATAGCTCTGTGAGGAACCTTGGAGTTATTTTTGATCAGGATTTGTCCTTCAATTCACATATTAAATTTGTTTCTAAGACTGCCTTCTATCATTTGCGTAATATTGCCAAGATTAGGAGCATCTTGTCTCAGAGTGATGCTGAGAAACTGATCCACGCTTTTGTTAGCTCGAGATTAGATTATTGTAATTCTTTATTATCAGGCTGTCCTAAAACATCTTTAAAAAGTCTTCAGCTGATCCAGAATGCTGCAGCAAGAGTTTTAACCGGTACTAGAAAGAGAGATCATATCTCTCCGGTTCTGGCCTCCCTTCATTGGCTTCCCATAGAGTTTAGAATTAAGTTTAAAATCCTTCTTCTTACTTACAAAGCTCTAAACAATCAGGCTCCTTTTTATTTAAAAGATCTGATACTACCGTATTATCCTAACAGAGCACTACGCTCCCAAAATGCAGGATTACTTGTAATACCTAGAATCTCCAAAAGTACAATGGGAGGCAGAGCCTTCAGTTATCAAGCTCCTCTCCTGTGGAATCAGCTGCCAATCTGGATTTGGGAGTCAGACTTGATCTCTGTTTTTAAGAATAGGGCTAAAACCTACCTTTTTGATATAGCCTACAATTAGGGAGGGATCATGTGTTTCTGAACCCTCCCTTACTTATGCTGCTAATAGGTTTAGTCAGCCGGGGGACCTCCAGTAATGCACTGGGCCTCACTCCTTTTCTCACTCTCAATGAAATTTTTTTTTTTTGCTGGTCATTAACATTTGTTTGTTCTCTCCCATAGATTGAGTCCCCATCGTGCTGTTTGCTCTCTACATGTCTGTTCTTTTCTTCTTCTCTATCCCCTCACCTCCCAGCCAGTCGCAGCAGATGACTGCCCCTCCCTGAGCCTGGTTCTGCTGGAGGTTTCTTCCTGTTAAAAGGGAGTTTTTCCTCTCCACCGTCGCCAAGTGCTTGCTCACAGGGTATCGCCTGATTGCTGGGGTCTTTCTGCAACTGTGGGGGTTCCCCCTACAGTTGATAGTGCTATGAGATGACTGTTGTTGTGAAATGGTGCTATATAAATAAAGTTGAATTGAATTGAATTGAATTAACACACTACGCCGCCAGGGACTCAAATCCTGCCGTGCCAGACGTGTCCCCCTGTTTAAGCCAGTACATGTACAGGCCCGTCTGAAGTTTGCTAGAGAGCATTTGGATGATCCAGAAGAGGAATGGGAGAATGTCATATGGTCAAATGAAACCAAAATAGAACTTTTTGGTAAAAACTCAACTTGTCGTGTTTGGAGGAGAAAGAATGCTGAATTGCATCCAAAGAACACCATACCTACTGTGAAACATGGGGGTGGAAACATCATGCTTTGGGGCTGTTTTTCTGCAAAGGGACCAGGACGACTGATCCGTGTAAAGGAAAGAATGAATGGGGCCATGTATCGTGAGATTTTGAGTGAAAACCTCCTTCCATCAGCAAGGGCACTGAAGATGAAACATGGCTGGGTCTTTCAGCATGACAATGATCCCAAACACACTGCCCGGGCAACAAAGGAGTGGCTTCGTAAGAAGCATTTCAAGGTCCTGGAGTGGCCTAGCCAGTCTCCGGATCTCAACCCCATAGAAAATCTTTGGAGGGAGTTGAAAGTCTGTGTTGCCCAGTGACAGCCCCAAAACATCACTGCTCTAGAGGAGATCTGCATGGAGGAATGGGCCAAAATACCAGCAACAGTGTGTGAAAACCTTGTGAAGACTTACAGAAAATGTTTGACCTCTGTCATTGCCAACAAATGGTATATAACAAAGTACTGAGATGAACTTTTGTTATTAACCAAATACTTATTTTCCACCATAATTTGCAAATAAATTCTTTAAAAATCAGACAATGTGATTTTCTGGATTTTTTTTTCTCATTTTGTCTCTCATAGTTGAGATAAACCTATGATGAAAATTGGAGACCTCTCTCATCTTTTAAGTGGGAGAACTTGCACAATTGGTGGCTGAATAAATACTTTTTTTCCCCACTGTATATATTGTGGGTTGATTCAGCAAATATTTCACTCTGTGTAGTATTGCGATTGATTTGGATATTTTACCTTTAATATAATTATTATGTGACTTCCAACACAGTTTATTATCTATTATTACTCCAAGAAATTTAATTTTGGATACCCTTTCAATCTCTACACCATTTACACTGAGTTTAGATACTGAGTTGTTGTGATGGTTGTTAAAAATTATAAAATTTTGTCTTACTTAACTTGAACATTAATTTGTTTGAATCAAACCACAGTTTGAGCTTTCCTAATTCCTTTCCGAGTGTATCCAAAAGTTGTTCCAAATTGCTTCCACTGCATAATAAATTAGTGTCATCTGCAAACAATATTAAATCCATTTTTTCTAAAGCTTTACATATGTCATTTATATACATATTGAATAACAATGGCCCCAAAACTGAACCCTGTGGGACTCTGCAAATAACCTTCAACTGAGTTTTTGCTACCAATGCATACATACTGATATCTGTTCTTTAAGTAACTACATAACCAGGGCAGTGCTACCCCCAATACCATTATTTTGTAGTTTCTTTAATAATAATTTATGATCCACTGTATCAAATGCTTTTTTAAGATCCAGGAATACCCCAACTGAATACTCTTTATTTTCAACGGCAGTTGATATTTTTTCTATAAATTCCATTAGAGCAAATGCAGTTGTCCTCTTGTGTCTGAACCCATATTGCTGCTCACACAATAATTATTCTTCATTATGAAGTTGTCAGTTCTCTCACAGAATATTTTTTCAAGTTTCTTGGAAAATTTCGGCAATAGTGAAATTGGTCTATAGTTTGAACATTCCCTTATGTCACCCATCTTGTATATCGGAATTACTTTAGCTATTTTCATTGCACTGGAAAATATACCTGTTTGGCGAGACAGGTTACAAATATACGTCAGTGGCTTCACTAAACATTCAATGATAGTTTTGACTAAAAGCATGTCAATACCATCACAATCCGTAGATGTTTTACTTTTAAACGATTTAACAATTTCAATGACCTCTCTCTCGTCTGTGTTCTTTATGAAAATGGAGTCTTTAATAGCAATGTTTTTACTTATTGTATCACCTGTAGATGCCATAATGGGTATTTCTCGAGCCAAATTAGGACCAATGTTAACAAAAAATTTATTAAATTCATCTGCAGGTGAGACTGCATTCACAGAGTCGTTTTTTTTTTTATTGAAAAGATTGGTTGGGTAGCTTGTATTTCTGTTTTGATTTCCAAGAATATTGTTAAGTATTGTCCGTGTATTTTTAATGTTATCTCTGGTTTTCTCCAGTTCTTTACTGTAATAGTCTCTTTTACTACATCTCATTATATATATTAACTTATTTTTGTATGCTTTATACCGCTGCTCTGCTTCTTTTGTCCTTTTCTTTAGAAAAGCTTTATATAATGAATTTTTCTTTTTACACGCTTTTTGTAATCCTTTGGTTAACCATGGCTTATTGACAGATTTCTGTTTAAGCTTTTTCTTTACTAACGGACAATTTTTTTCATAAAGAGTGGTTACAATGTTCATGAATATGTCATAGGCTTCATTTACATCTGATACATAGACTTTTGTCCAGTCTTGCTTCAGCAGGTCTTCTTTAAAAGAACTGATTCCATTTTGTGATTTGTATCTGAAAGATTTTAAAGTTTTTTTCTGTATTGGCCCCCGTGTGGCCATGGATAAGTGCAAAGACTGGCAAATGGTCACTTATGTCATTTATCAATAATCTACTTTCTATTTTCTTATCAATAATATTAACAAACAGGTTATCAATAAGTGTAGCAGTGTGAACTGTGATTCTACTGGGATGTGTTATTGTGGGATATAGACTCATACTGTACATAGAATTCATGAACTCTGTAATTACATTTTGTTGAAATGGATTTAGTAAATCAATATTGAAGTCTCCACAGATTACAACCATTTTCTTACTAGTTATATTATTGTACAGCTCGACTAACTTATCTCTGAATGTCTCAATGCAAGTTCCCGGCATTCTATATATACAACTTATTGTTAGATTTTTTGTTTTATCTTGGTCAATCTCAACAGTAACACATTCTAGAATCCCTGGTATTGCAAAGGACATTCCATTTACAAGTTTACACCTATACAGGTCATCAATATACAGTGCAACATCACCGCCCTTTTTTTGGGATCTATTAACCCCTTGCACTCCGGGCAATTTTCCTAAAAATGCCAAAAAATAATGTGCCCAAAGTAAATTGAAAGCTGTTATTCAACCATTTGCAGCATCTTCATGGGGTTGGTCTCATTTAAAAGAAAACACTTTGAATTTTTTGGCAAAAAAAATATAATCTCTCTACGTGCTCCGACCACTGAGTTACAGTCATCTAAACATACTGAACTTGAAGAAAATAAATTTGGACACTGTGTTTTTTTGGATACAAATGCTTGCAAATAACACACAGCTGTGCGATCCGGCTGGAAAATGCAACAGAAATGTAGAACCAAGTGTTATCAAGCTGAGATCCAAATTTGGTAACAATACCACAAAAAATGAATATTTTACACAGCTTTGTTCTCAGGCTGTTCCCAGGCGTTTTGGAACTGTGCCAAACTGTGCCAAATGGCACAGTTTGGAAAAACGTCTGTAACTTTTGAATAATTCAATGTAGAATCTTCATTTTGGGCTCTAATGAAAGGTCACATTCAGGGCTGTGTCTGTGTGTGTGTGTGTGTGGGGGGGGGGGTTGTCCCCCCCCGCTACAAAGGACGGAGTTCGGCCCTCGCTACATGACGGATTACACTCCTTGCATGTTTTCACAGCGGCCCACTGTGTGTGTGTGTGTGTGTGTGGGGGGTTGTCCCCCCCCCTCGCTACAGAGGACGGTCATCGCTACATGACGGAATAGACTCATATGCTTCCCCCCGCGGACCGGGGGGCGTTCGGACCGTGAATGCCCCCCCCCGCTCCTCTTCTGCAGCGGGGGGGGGGGGGGCGTTCACGGTCCGAACACGGCAAATGAACCGTTTATCGCGGCGCACGCACTTCGTACTTCGTGCGCCGTACAGTTGTAATTTACCGATCGGTCAAAAGTCATTTTTTGATTACAATTTTCAGGGATAAATAATAAATTTAGCTTATAACACCTTACCTCTTCACAGCAGCAGAGTCCTGGCGAACTTCTCCTCCCCATTGTCAGACGAACGCGACGCTGGTCCGCTTGTGGATCCCGGTCAAAACATAATTCCATTATTGCCGTTTTGGCGAATGATTTACGACTTTTGTCGTCGGCCTCCGTCGGTCTATGATGACGGAAGAGAATCCTAAACGTCTATTCTGCTGGAATGAGTGCAGGTCCCACTTGTGGGTGGTCTCCATGCTGCGGGGGCGGTAGCAGATTCGTCCAGCGTCCTTTGTTTTCATCTGCTGCAACAGTAAATCTCTCTTCACCCAGCCCGAACTTCTGTGCTTCAATTGGCTCCTGCATTCACAGTAGACGGGTCCTCCTTCCTAGGTTTTCATTCATTGGTTCTTCAAGGTTTCAGAAACCCAATTCAAGGCTCTTATTAGTCGAATGAGAGGTCAATCAGATGAACTAATCTGTTCGCGGCTGTGTCTGCAGCTTTTTTTTTCAGTGGCGCTTGGACGCCAACACCACCTACATCACCTACATCACCACAATCTGGACTATGCGTCCGAGTGCGCACGAGGGCGCAGGAGTGCGCCCTCGTGCGTCCTAGGATGCAGAGACTTGCCCGCCCGCGGAACAACGGAGCGCAAGTGGTTAATATAAAGTATCTGATATCTCTCTATTGTCATCAGAGAAGCCTGCTCTTCATTGAGCCAAGTTTCAGAGACTGCGATAGCTGTAAATTTTCTGTCTAGTTGTTTTAAATAGTTCTGAATCTGTGGAAAGTTTTTGTTAAGACTTCTGCTGTTAAAGTGTATTATTGATAGTTTACCTTTTTTTTTTTAATTACTTATTTTGTACCCGTAGGTAGATTTGTTTTGCAGTCTGGTGACAAGCCACCAGCTGCCGGTCGCTGCGCGTGCAAGCACCCCGTATCCCTAACCTGCATGTTTTTGGTATGTGGGAGGAAACCGGAGAAATCCCGGAGTAAACCCATGCAACACGGGGAGAACATACAAACTCCACACAGATCACTGTTGGTCGGGGGCAGGGATCGAACCCACGATCTCACGATCCCCCGGCCGAAGGTAAACTGTGCTGCCACAGTGCTAACCACTGCGCCACCGTGCAGCCCCATCTAATTGCACTTGACTTTTGAATTGCTTTTCAGTATAATATTCACAGTGATTATGAATATTGTTGAAGAAGTGGTTATCAGGATCAATATCATTCTCCATCTCTTGTGGTTTATGTTCAGCATAATGGCATATTTTCAGAGTCTGAATTTCCTCACTCTGTGCCAAATGACTTCCTCCAACTGGGGATGATTGATGTCTACTAAAGTCAGTCATAAGTTTTTTGTTTTGTTTTGTTTTTTAAAGTAAACATTTGTCCTCACTGTGATTTACTTCCTTACATATATTTATCCAGCTTCTCCACATTTCTGATTACTAGCACTTTGGATTCCTCTGGTGTTCCATTCAGTTTTATAAAAACTTTGCAGTTGAATGTCGATGTTGATTGGATTTTCTTCTGTTTTTGCAAGAAACGCACCTTTTTGGTGATGTCTCCATTTCTCTTGGTCAGGTGCTCATTCAGATAAACTTCTGTCCCCTTCAGCTTCCTTCCCTGTTTCAGCAGATCCATTTTATACTTTCTGTTTGTAAGACAGATGATTATTGCCGATTTTTCACCATTCCTTCTTTTAGGAAGAGGATGACAAGCCTCTGTTGTTACTGTCTATCTCTATGCCTTTAGAATGGAGGAGGTTGTCACCTGTTCTTCCACCGATCTGGCGTCTAGTTCACAAAGGTCTGTATCATCTGTTCTTGCCACAGCCTGGGCATAGGATCTGGGCTGTGTTTCTAATCCTGAAAAAATAATGTCATTCATTCGAGTGTACTGTTCCAGGTTGTCTATCCTATTTTCCAGAAAAGCAATCTTTTTGTCTTTCTCCTCATTTTTCAGCCTCAAGGCTTTGACCTCTTCAACCAAATCAATTATCTGTTTTTGTTGTTTTCTCACCACAGTTACCTCTTCTGAGAGGAAGTCAAGTGATTTTTTTTAAATTCCTCAACCTCATCATATGTTACATTCCTTTTGGGTGGCATTGTGTTGTTATTGGTACCAATTGATTCAAATAGATTCTGGTTAATATGGATCACTCTAACTCATTAGCTCGTCTGCTGTTGCCACCATCTGAACCAAATGCCCATCATATCTGCACAGTACCTTTGTGGAATTAAGCAGTCTTGCTGTGGACCATTATCTGCAATCCAATGCTCACCCTTCTCCAAACATTACCTTGACACAGAGCAACAGTAGCATTTGGACTCCAGGTAGGATAGGTTAAGAAGTAGCAGGTTAACTCTGGGTAGGCCCAGTTAGACACAGAGCAGCAGAAGGTTGACTCCAGGAAGGCTAAGCTAGCCACACTCTGAGTAGCAGCAGGTTGAGTCCAGGGAGGCTTTAAATCCATAGTTCCGGTAACTGTCAATATATTTTTTTTTCTTTTTTAACTCCACAGGGTCCTCCACACTTTTACATTTCTCAGCAATCCTCTTTCTTTTTTTGAGATCATTCAACAGCGATGAATAAATTCCTCGTGTTTAGCGCTAGCTACAGTGCGAGACTAAACAGGTCAGAGGTCATACACATAATATAAATAAAATAAAAAACTTTTTTTCTGACAAATTTTATAAGTTAAATACATACGCTTCACAACATGTCCGCCTAGAAATGCGTAGATAAAAAAAAAATCCATATAAAATAAATGCATTTTTTTACCCATGCATTTCATGACCTCAAAACAGGCAGAGCTCTGTGGGCCCCAGGTGGGGAGACCCTACAGGACCACTGAGTAAGCAATGACAAAATTTCCACACAACTCAGAAAGGGCAAAGTGGATTACAAAATCTATTTATTGCCAAGGATTTATGAGGGAAAATTTGAAAAGCCTTTGAGAGCATTAGGACATGTGTTGCTACTCATGAACAAGAAATCCTGCTTCATCTACCTCAGCTGGATTGTGCATTTACAAATAACAAGGTAATTAAAAAACTAACATCTTTATTTCTTTGCCGGTAGAGTATTACCAAAATTTATGTTTGAAAAAGGTCAGTGAGCGCTCTCTTGTGTCTTGCTCTTGGGTGTGTACAGGTGGTTGAGATCACTGGGTGCTCAGCACCCCTAAAGCTCTGATCCTAGAAACGTCCCTGCTCTTACACTCCACATGTTGTTCTGACAAACCATAAGAGCATTTGATATTATCAACTTCATAAGCATGTAATGGTATTGCACACCAGTTAGTCTGATTATTTTGCTTGTTGTTATTTTAGAGTGGCAACACTGGAATAAAGCCAAGCAGAGGAACAATGACCAGCAAGATGGTGATCATCTCTCTTTGACAGTCAATAGTATTCAAGCAGTTACAACTTTTGTTGTGTTTTCATGTTTGATAAGTTCTCTGACATGCAGAATTTTAATTTATTGCCATTGCAACAGTTTATTTTTCAGAATCTCTTTGGCTTGTGTATTTGAGACATCTCACAGTTTGTATTTGTTTTTTATAATTACTGGGTTTTTTTTTCTTTACAATACCTGTATTCATGTTGATACTGCCTGTTATATGTCTGTAAATGGGCTGGTATTACCAAGATGGCAGCTGGGTTGGTTATGGGATAGACCGGGGTGGCTACTACCGGTTTCCGGTGGTGACGCCATCCAGGGTATAAAAGAGTGGGCGGAAGAGGCTCTGCCTCTTTCGTTGTGAAGCCACCTGGCCAGCAGGAGAGTGCCGTAAGCCTCTGTACATAGTTGTGTGTTATCCTGAATAAACCCCTGTTAACCGAGGTGAGACTCACTCATCATTCCTATGTTATGGACACATTTGGCGACGACGTAAAAGTGGTAATGGAACACTCTGTTGCTAGCTTTCAGCCATTTCTTGAGGCCCCGGGCGAGCCCCTCGTGCCATGGCCTCGTTGATTCGCTGCCTTCACCAACTATCTTGTTGTCCTAAACTTGGGAGAGATGGAGAAGCTCCGTGCGTGAGCTGTGTTGGTACATAATTTAGGAATGGAAGGGCAGAGGATTCTAGAGAATCTTGGCGGTGTGGACAGTTTTGATGAAGTGGTGCAGCTAATGGCGCGGTACTTTAAGGCGCTGGAGAACGTCGCTGTTAGACGCATTCAGTTTTGATAGCGCCGCCAGCGGTCGGGAGAGCCTGTGCGAAGATTCATTGCGGACCTCCGCGAGCTGGCGAGGGAATGCAGATTTGGGACCCTGGAGGACGAGATGATTCAGGACCAGCTGGCAGAGCATGTCTGTTGCACAGCGGTCCGGTCCAGGTTGTTTACGCACCCAGGGGAGATGACGTTAGCTGTGGCTATCGAGCTTGCCCCACAGTTCGAGGCAGCAGAGACCATTGCGAGGGGCCTTACTGAAGGGGCCTCCCTGGAGAAGAATGAGTCTTGCGCTAAGGCACTGAGCCTGGACCCTTGTGATGGCAAATGCGGAGAGGATGATTTTGCCTCTGTGGTCAGGATAAGGTCTGCCCCTGGTATGCCAAAATGTTATGGATGTGGATCCATTGAGCACCGCTATAAGTCCAGAGTGTGCCCGACGAAAGGAAAGCATTGTGGCAAATGTGGGATTTTAAATCATTTTGCCAGGGTGTGCAAAAACTTTGTACGCAGGAGCCGTGGGAGAGAACCAGGTGCTGGGCAGAAGACTCCGACGGTTGTGCATACCATTTCCCCAGAGACGACAGGGAGAATTGGCTGCACCTTCACGTTGGATGGAGTTGAGATTCCGCTCCTAGTGGATACAGGAGTGGTGACTTCTGTCCTGAATCTTGAAACCATGGACAGACTGTTTCCCCACCAACAGATAAGAAGGCAACAGGTGGAATTTTATAATTATGGGCGAAATGTCACAGAGGTGTGTGTCAGCCCCGAGTGCACACACTTTTTAACTGTACTTGGCCAGCCGTATCCCACCGGGAGGTTCAAACTCACGCCTCCCGCTCCGGAGTCACGCACTCTACCTGTTTCGCCAATAGGGTCAACCCCCTTGGCAAGCCAAGTAGGGTGCTTATATTGATTCCGCTGCGCATTCCCCTCTGATTTTTGACATCGTCCCCTGATGTCAACACTGCATTACAGCTTGGGAACTGATATGCTGCCAATACATCCCGGACGAGCCCCCAAATGTCACAGAGGTGGCAGCGGTGGGATGATTATGGGCTACGTTGAGATGGAAGGCTGGTATAAGAACAGTGTGGCGCCCAGTGTTCGCATTAACGTTTCTGCATCCGGTGTTAACGTTATGGGATGCAACCTATTTTACAGCCTTGGGTTCTCCATTATGAATGTTTCGGGTGAAGAATGGTCTGGATGTGGACTGTGGGGCCGACCTGTTCCTGTCGTGGAGGGTGCTGAAGTGTGGGATTCGGACTGGATGGACAATGTGACTTTGGGAGTGCACACACTGCGCCATGTGGAGCTGTCTCGGGATGGACCCGATGCTGTCACGCAGGCTGCCCTGGACGAGGGTGCTGGACGGCACGGCGGGACCCCTGATGAGACTCATCAGGACGAGGTGCCAACGCCGAGAGAAAACGGGGCTAGACTGCGGAGCATGGTGATCATAAAGCACTCCCAGCGACGACCTGCCAAGAGGAGACCCAGGAGAGCCCGCGAGACGGAGCGTCTGGAGTCGGGGGCCTGTCGCAGGATCGGTGATCTGAATAAGAGGAAGTGGGCTCCCTCGAAGACCAAGGTTGAGGCTCAAGTACGTCTAAATCACAGTCCACGTGAGCAGCGGGACGACCAGAGGCGGTTCCAGGTGGAGCCCGGTTGGATGGAAGCAGTTGGGCGTAGGTCTATTCATGTCTGGACACACCCGACGGCTCTGCGGCTGCCGGAGGTGGAGAGGAGACGGCGCAGCAGGAGCCCTGAAGTGAAGAGACGGAGACACCTTGAGAGGGATCCATTCGGGGACTGGGGGTTTTATTTTGCATGCGTGTGTTGTTTTCTTCAGCCCTGTTGTGATATTAGTTTCTATTTGGTGCCCCGATAAATTGTGTCTTTTTTAAAAAAAAATAAAAAAAAGGAAAAGGTGTGAATTGGTAGGCACAGTGTGTTGTGTAGTTGCGAACCTGGTTTTGTGTTTGCGTGTTTAATTTGGTAACCTGGGTGGTGTGACGCCTGTATTTCCACTGTGTTTGTGAAGAATTTGGATATTTGACATTTAAGTGCTAAATTTTACGGTTAAATTAGTGGCGGCTCTGTGTTTTTGATTTGGTAAATTAGTTTGAGCCTGCCTGGTTTAATTGACTTGTTTTATTTGAATGCCCCTTTGTGTATGTTACTCTGTGTGCCCATGGTGGGGTGGAAGTTGGCGTGGGGGCCGCCAATAGACTGTGTCTTGTTTTTTATTCTGTGTGTGTGTTCTTTGATGCTATTGAGGGATTTTTTTTTAGTTAGAAACATGGCTTTATTGTTTTGTTTGTATGTTCCCCTTTTCAAGCGGCAGAATAACCCGCTCAGCCGTGTGGGGGTGCTGGTGGTCTACCCAGCCCCTCAGCCTTAGTTGTATGATTGGATAGGTGTTTTGTTTATTTTTGCACATATTTTGATTAGTGCGTGCTTCAGATGATAAATTTGGGTGGGTTATTCGTGTGCTTGGAGGGTTTTTTTTGAGGGGGGGGGAGAAATGTTATGTCTGTAAATGGGCTGGTATTACCAAGATGGCGGCCGGGTTGGTTATGGGATAGACCAGGGTGGCTACTACAGGTTTCCGGTGGTGACGCCGTCCAGGGTATAAAAGAGTGGGCGGAAGAGGCTCTTTCTCTTTCGTTGTGAAGCCACCTGGCCAGCAGGAGAGTGCCGTAAGCCTCTGTACATAGTTGTGTGTTATCCTGAATAAACCCCTGTTAACCGAGGTGAGACTCACTCGTCACTCCTGTATTATGGACACAACACTGCCTGTTTAAATAAACATTTATGCCATTAAATCCCTTTTGTAAGTTGTTTATTTTTTTAGCAGGTTTAAACACCTGTCTGGAGCTATAGAACAATGCTAATTTAATTGTATTAAAATATTGGGATTTTAGATGTTCTGAACTGCTAAACTGATTCACTGTATTATGCCTGTCTACAGTAAACAGTGAAAATTCAAAGTAACCCCAGAATGTTTCTGTAAATTAGAATAGTCACAGAAATATACTTTATTTTAATTTTACTGTAGTAGGATGTGAGTATGTAGTGTGAATACTGTAAAATTACAGTATTGTGGCATACTGGGCAGTCTCTGGGACATGACTGGCCAAAATGGAGGGAGTATGGTGGTACAGGTGGGGGAATTTCCACCCAGAGAAGGCAGCTGGGGAAAGGGGAAACAATGGACTGAAGGAGGAAGTGTCACCGGGGGGTCTCAGTTGAGACAGTAAGGACTATTCGCCCCCCGGGGAGAGGAGAGAACCCGGAGCTGTTGGAAGAAGAGGGTGTGAGAAGAGGTGCCAGCGTGATTTATGCTAATGTGCCACACAGGTCTTTGTTCCATCCATCCATCCATCCATCTTCTACCGCTTAATCCTTTCGGGTCGCAGGGGGGGCTGGAGCCTATCCCAGCATCTTTGGGCGAGAGGCAGGGTACACCCTGGACAGATCGCCAGTCCATCACAGGGCCAACACAGAGAGACAGACAACCATTCACTCTCACATCCATACCTAAGGACAATTTAGAATCCCCAGTTTTGATGCCAATTAACCTAACTTGTTTCAAACTTGTTCCAAACAGTGTATTATGGTTGGAAGTTCTGGGTCTCAATGCATGGAATTAAAGGTACAGTGGGCCAAAAAAGTATTTAGTCAGCCACCAATTGTGCAAGTTCTCCCACTTAAAAGATGGGAGAGGTCTCCAATTTTCATCATAGGTATACCTCAACTATGAGAGACAAAATGAGAAAAAAAAAATCCAGAAAATCACATTGAAGGATTTTTAATGAATTAATTAGCAAATTCCTCGGTAAAATAAGTATTTGGTCACCTACAAACAAGCAAGATTTCTGGCTCTCACAGACCTGTAACTTCTTCTTTGAGGGGCTCCTCTGTCCTCCACTCATTACCTGTATTAATGGTACCTGTTTGAACTCGTTATCAGTATAAAAGACACCTGTCCACAACCTCAAACAGTCAGACTCCAAACTCCACTATGGCCAAGACCAAAGAGCTGTCAAAGGACACCAGAAACAAAATTGTAGACCTGCACCAGGCTGGGAAGACTGAATCTGCAATAGGTAAGCAGCTTGGTGTGAAGAAATCAACTGTGGGAGCAATTATTAGAAAATGGAAGACATACAAGACCATTGATAATCTCCCTCGATCTGGGGCTCCACACAAGATCTCACCCCGTGGGGTCAAAATGATCACGAGAACGGTGAGCAAAAATCCCAGAACCACATGGGGGGACCTAGTGAATGACCTGCAGAGAGCTGGGACCAAAGTAACAAAGGCTACATCAGAAACACACTACGCCACCAGGGACTCAAATCCTGCAGTGCCAGACGTGTCCCCCTGCTTAAGCCAGTACATGTCCAGGCCCGTCTGAAGTTTGCTAGAGAGCATTTGGATGATCCAGAAGAGGACTGGGAGAATGTCATATGGTCAGATGAAACCAAAATAGAACTTTTTGATGAAAACTCAACTTGTCGTGTTTGGAGGAGAAAGAACACCATACCTACTGTGAAGCATGGGGGTGGAAACATCATACTTTGGGGCTGTTTTTCTGCAAAGCGACCAGGACGACTGATCCGTGTAAAGGAAAGAATGAATGGGGCCATGTATCGTGAGATTTTGAGTGAAAACCTCCTTTCATCAGCAAGGACATTGAAGATGAAACGTGGCTGGGTCTTTCAGCATGACAATGATCCCAAACACACCGCCCGGGCAACGAAGGAGTGGCTTCATAAGAAGCATTTCAAGGTCCTGGAGTGGCCTAGCCAGTCTCCAGATATTAACCGCATAGAAAATCTTTGGAGGGAATTGAAAGTCTGTGTTGCTCAGCAACAGCCCCAAAACATCACTGCTCTAGAGGAGATCTGCATGAAGGAATGGGACAAAATACCAGCAACAGTGTGTGAAAACCTTGTGAAGACTTACAGAAAACGTTTGACCTCTGTCATTGCCAACAAAGGGTATATAACAAAGTATTGAGATGAACTTTTGGGATTGACCAAATACTTATTTTACCGAAGAATTTACCAATTAATTCATTAAAAATCCTTCAATGTGATTTTCTGGATTTTTTTTTTCTCATTTTGTCTCTCATAGTTGAGGTATACCTATGATGAAAACTGGAGACGTCTCTCATCTTTTAAGTGGGAGAACTTGCACAATTGGTGGCTGAATAAATACTTTTTTGCCCCACTGAATAAAAGGAGAATGCACAGAGTTTTTTTCTGTACTGAATGTTGGAGAAGGAATAAAGTTCTTGTGTTGTCTAGCTCGTTGCCTCGCCTGCTTCCTTTCTCCATGTTGGTGACCCCAAGACATGACATGGACAGCGAGCTGAGCACCACCCTGGAGACTACCTGGAGGGAGAGCACCAGCACCGCATGCGCTGTCTCAGTCAAGCTCCCAGACTTCTGGCTTCACAGCCCAAACGCGTGGTTCCTGCACATAGAAGCCCAGTAAGCACTCCGTGGGATAACAACGGATGACACAAAATATTACTATTCAGTCGCTGTGCTTGGATGCACGTGACACACAACAGGTGATGAGCCTGCGCCAGGAGCTGCCGGCCCAGGGGAAATATGAAGCGCTCAAGCGGATGCCACTCCAGCGCTATACCCTGTCTGACAGTGAGAGGGCAGAGAGACTCCTAACACATTCAGAGTTAGGTGACAGATCAGCCGTGGAACTCATGGAGAGCATGTTGGCACTAAGGGGGAAGAATGACGAAGCTTTCCTGTTCACCCACTTTTTCCTCAGGAACCTACCTGCTACAGCAAGGGCAATCCTGGCCAACTTGCTGCTGCTGGTGACCAAGGACTACAGCACCCTGGCGCAGGAAGCGGACCGCATCATTTTAGCAACCAGAGCTCTCTGCGTGCATGCAGCGTCACCGGCATCCATGAGGGACTCCAGCGAGATCAAGGAGCCATTGGTGGTAGCTGGGACGAAGTCCACCATCAGGACTTTTGGCGAACGGACACTGACGATATGCTTGCACGGACGCAATTTTCAGTGGGACTTTGTGGTCACTGCATGTTCTGCCCCCATTTTAGGCGCAGATTTTTTATGTGCTTATGGGTTGTTAGTCGATGTTGCTAATAGGCGATTAGTGGATGCTGTCGCATTTACCTCAGTGCCCTGCACAGCTCGGGGAGCTGGGTTGACAACACTGGCTAATGTTATAGCTCCAGGGGGTAAGTACTAACATTTACTCGCACAGTTCCCAGCACTCACGGTCCCAACTTTTTCGGCTACAATAACGAATCACGGGGTCGAACATTTTAAAACTATAAAAGACCCGCCGGTGTTTGCACAACCTCGGCGCCTGGGCGCAGCTAAACTGGCCAGCGCGGTTGAGGAGTTTGCCAACTTTGAGCAGTTGGGCATTGTCAGGCACTCCAACAGCCTGTGGGCAACCCCGCTTTACATGGTGCCAAAGGCCGACGGGTCGTGGTGACTGTGCAGCGATTTCCGGTGCTTGAACAACACCACAGAACACGATTGGTATCCTATCCCGTACATCCAGGATTTTTCTGTGCACCTGGCCGGGGTGCCTGTTTTTTCCAAAGTGGATCTGGTCTGCAGTTACCACCAGGTCCTGGTGCACGTGGAAGATGTTCCGAAAACAGCAGTAATAACTCCTTTTGGCCTTTTCAAGTTTTTACACATGCCGTTCGGACTAAAAGGCGTGGCGCAGACTTTCCAGAGAATGATGGATGCAGTGCTTCCTGACTTGTCCTTTGTTTTTGTCTACCTAGACGACATTCTGGTAGCTAGCGTGTCCAAGGAGGAGCACATCGCCAATCTCAAGACGGTTTTCCAGAGGTTGGAAGTGCATGGGCTAATAGTTAACCCAGTGAAGTGCCAGTTTGGTGTGCCAGTGATTGATTTTTTTGGGCCACCACATTTCACCGGAGGGTGCGATTCCGCTACCGGATAAGGTGTGTGCTGTGTCGGACTTTCCGCATCCGCAGACCGTGAGGGTGCTACAGGAGTTTTTGGGAATGCTTAATTTTTATAACCGTTTCCTTCCCCTGGCAGCCCAGCTGATGCAGCCATTGTATGGCGCGCTAAAAAAAAGAAGGTCGTGGAAACCATCGACTGGACTCCCGAGCAAGCCCAGGCTTTCACAAGTGCCAAGACAGCGCTTGCAGAGGCCGTGTTGCTAGCCCATCTGGATTCGTCAGCACGGATGGTGCTGATATTGCCATAGGAGCAGTGGTAGAGCAGTACATCTCCGGTGCGTGGCAACCGCTTGCATTTTTCAGTCGAACTTTGTGCAACAACGAACCCAAATACAGCACGTTTGACAGAGAGCTGTTGGCTCTACACCTGGCGACGTGCCATTTCCAGTTTTGGCTAGAGGGGCATGAGTTCATCGTGTTCGTGGACCAAAAGCCGCTGACGTACATGATGTCCAAGGTCTCAGAACCGTGGTTTTCCCTGCAGCAAAGGCATTTGGCTGCGATCTTGGAGTTTACGACCGACATTCAACACGTTGCCAGTAAGCTCAACATTGTCAGGTGCGTTAGTCTCCCCAGTATATATGGGAATAGATTTCCCTGCTATTGCCGCGGAGCAAGCCGGGGACACGGACATTTGCACGCTCCAGTCGGCACCTACTGGGTTAAGGCTGGAGAGCAGGGTGGTACAAGAAGGGTGCCCTCCCTTGCTCTGCAACATCTCCACTGGCCGCCTGCTCCCGGTGATTCCGAGCTCTTGGTGCCGTCAGGCTTTTGAGTCAGTCCACTCTCCATCACATCCGGGCATGCACGCTTTGGTGAAGCTTGTGGGGGGGGGGGGAATTCATCTGGCCGCGCTTGTGCAAGGATGTAAAAGAGTGGGCTGCAGCATTGCGTGCCAGCGGGTCAAAGTACACAAACACAACAGAGCCCCCCTCGAGCCATTCCAAATCCCTTCCAGGAAGTTTGACCACGTCCACATGGATTTGGTGGGACCCCTCCCACAGTTGCAAGGCTTCACGCACCTTTTGATTATTGTGGACCGCACCACGCACTGGCCTGAAGTGGTTCCGCTGGCTTCTACCACGTCCGCGGAAGTAGCTCGTGCCTTTTTGTCAGCTTGGGTTGCATGGTTCAGATCTCCATTAGACATCACTTCCGACAGGGGCCCACAATTTGTTTCGGAACTCTGGTCCGCGATGGCCCAGAGCCTGGGGGTCAAAATTCACTGCACTACCGCCTACAACCCCCAAGCTAACGGGTTATGTGATCGTTTTCATAGGTCACTCAAGGCAGCGCTCAGAGCTTCCCTCGCAGATACAAATTGAGTTAACCGCCTGCTCTGGGTTCTTTTGGGGTTGCGCTCAACACCTAAGGCGGATTTGGCAGCGTCCCCGGCAGAACTTGTTTTTTCTCATCCACTGCGGATCCCCAGAGAGTTTTTACCGGAAAACTCCACGCCCAGGGCCGATCTGCCCGCGCAATTTTTGCACAGTACGAAGGCGTTTAACATATCGGGCCCGGCCCACCATTGTTTTCCCCACACTTTCGTCCCCAAGAGTTTACAGAACGCCAGCTTTGTTTCTGTCGGGCACGATGCGCACCAGACCCCATTGCGCCCACCGTATGATGGACCGTTCAGGGTGTTGGAGCCTGGGGCGAAGCATTTTGTATTCGACTTGGGGGGACGTAGGGAGACCGTCTACATCGACCGGCTGAAGCCCACTTTTGTGTTGGCAGACGAGCAGGTGGTGTTGGCCCAGGCTCCCCGGCGTGGACACCCGCCGTTGGCGGCCCCACAAGTTAGTGTTCCCTCAGTAGGGACCTGTGCCCGCGAAGCTGATGTGTCCCCCCCCTTTTTCCCTCCGCAGACTGACGTGCCCTCCTGTACACCTCGCCAGCAGGGTGTTTCGACTGGATCGGCGACCCCCCCCTACAGCCGCTATGGGCGCCAGCTCAAGCCCAAAGGACGGGGGGTGGGGTGGGGTTAGTGCCCCTTCTGGGTGTTCGGGGGGGGCTGTGTGGTGGTACAAGTGGGGGATTCTCCACCCAGAGAAGGCAGCCGGGGAAAGAGAGAACAGTCTCAGTCTCAGTCGGGACAGTAAGGACTATTTGCACCCCGGGGAGAGGAGAGAACACTAGAGCCGCTGAAAGAAGAAGGGTGTGAGAAGCGGTGCCGGTGTGGTGTTATGTTAATGTGCCACACAGGTCTTTGTTCCAAACAATGTATTATGGTTGGAAGTTCTGGGTCTCAAAGCATGGAATTAAAGGCATAAAAGGAGAATGCACAGAGACCCCGGGAGAGTTTTTTTCTGTACTGAATGTTGGAGAAGGAATAAAGTTTTTGTGTTGTCGAGCTTGTTGCCTCGCCTGATTGCTTTCTCCACTGGAGTATGCTAATGAGGCAGGGACTGAAGGATTGTGGGGGATGTTTTGAAGGGATTTAACGTGGGTTCTGGCTTACGTTCTGTGTTCTTTACTCATTTTTTGTCATAGTAGTGTTATTCAATGTTAGTGTTTGTGCATTGTTCTCTGTATGACTGAGGGAGCCGGTCAGTTTAATGGCTTCAGCCATTGTGGTGTTTTGGGGAAATTAAAAAATAAATGCTGATTGAACAATAACTACCTCATCATTGCCTGAAACCCACTGCTTGTAATGGTATACTGCTGGCATCTCTGCTGCCAGTATTTTACTGTACTTTAAATAAATACAGAAAATACTGTTTTCCATTATTGCAATAATAAGCTGTAAAGTAATTTCTCAGTAAGAACACTAAAATGACAGTGAAATGCTGGCAACTCAGCTGCCAACATTTTACTGTAAAATGAATAAATACAGAAATATACTGTTTTCACTTTTACAGTAAGTTGTGAAGTCGTTTCACAATAAGAATACTGTAAAATGACTAAAATACTGGCAACTCTGCTGCCAGCATTTTACCATTATTTTACAGAAAAAATTCTTTACAGTATGATCAGTGCCTTTGAAATTTTTGTCAATATGCATCCATCTATCCATCCATCTTCTACCGCTTTTCCGGAGGTCCGGATCGCGGAGGCAGCAGTTCAAGCAGAGAAGCCCAGACTTCCCTCTCCCCAGCCACCTGCTCCAGCTCTTCAGAGAGGATGCCAAGGCGTTCCCAGACCAGCTGGGAGACATAGTCTCTCCACCGAGTCCTGGTTCTGCCCCGGGGTCTCCTCCCAGTGGGACGTGCCCGAAACACCTAAAGTGGGAGGCGTTTTTGTCAATATATAAGCAAATATTGTTTTAACACACAAAGCACAATTTTATTCAAAATTACAATTTTCAATTTTTAAATGTCATTTTAACTTTTAATTTACTCAAATATGTCAGTTTTCCAACAGGAAAGTATCACTTCAGACAAACAGTTACACTTGTTACAACTGGCCCTGATATTGTAGCTTGTTGCAATTTTGCATTCTAGTTAACAACACCTTTATCAGATTGGGTTGTTCCTGTTTATTTTCAGAAAACATCCCACAGATAAATTTGATGTAAGTTTAAAATCCCAGTCATCAAAAAATGTAGTCCTTCCCACACCCGACAGAATTACTTCTGGTCTTTTTTCAGTCCTACAGTGCAGGTGACTGTACAACTGCACACCTGAAGTTGAAGGTGTTATTCAACATAAATCCACTTTGATATAAAGACAAACCAACAATCTGTTTTGGCTATTAAGACAGTAAAGGCTTCAAAGTGATGTACCATCATGCCATATAATGTGATTTATGAAAGAATTTGAGGCTATTCCTTTGATGAGACTGCCTTTACAAGTTCGAGACAGAGAGGATTTTTTGGTCAAAATAGGGAAGGGACAAAAGCTACAAGTGGCCAGATTATAAAATGAAGAACTTCTTTAATCTCAGATGTATTGTTTTCATTGACAGTTCTTCACTGTTTCTCATATTTGGCTTTTTTTGTGATACTATAATGAATAGCATAAATATGTCAGTGTGCATATAATTTTATTTCCTTGTGGAAATGCTTTATATACAGTAAGAGCAATGTCCATTGAAAATCAAAGCTATTGTAACAGATTCCCAAAGGCTAAGGACCAATACAAAGTTTAGACATTAAGAGCAAAAACACTACTGTATAACACACTATTTTTTTTCTACAATAAAATATTTAGGAATTTCACTTCCTCAGACACTTTAGATTAAAGGTAATCAATCATCAGGAACCTCTGGTTATCTGCATCTGTTACTTCAAATAGTAAATAATCTGATTAATTTCCAGGATTTATATAATGTGTAGTGTTCAAATGCAACTGATGAATGCAGTTGATGTCAGAATAGGCACAGTTGCAATGACACATGGCTGTAAAAACAACTTTTGAACAAGTAGTCCAAACATCATACTGTTTTCAGTGTTCACAGCAGCAAAAGAAAAATAGTGTGGATCCACAAAGTAACTTCTGAACCTTGAAATCAGTTTTACTTGAGAATTTTGGCAGAGGTGAAATGATTCTGCATTTCTTCCTGCAGCGAATCCTCCTGAGCTTGTTCAGAATAAATGTAGTCACTCTGGCTTATTTATAATTTGAGGAATTGAGTGTGTTACAATTGCCCTTGGTCTCCTTACACACTGTCCTGTAGTTACTGGTGTTATACAAGTCCAGCGCTGCAGACCACATTTCACCCGCAGCTCAGGGAGAGAACAAGCTGCCAGACTGAGGAGTTCTTTATAAATTTCAATTCATTATGAAGCATATTTTGAGTACATGTGATTTCATTTTGTATAACATTGTCATGATCAGGCGTGCGCGTCTCTTCCCTCCCGTCCTGGCTCTGCTTTCCTGGCTCCGGAACTCATTAAGCTCACCTGCGTGTCTACACACCTACTGCCTGATTCACCAGCTTATTTAAAGGCCAGAGTGTGAGGAGCTCTCCGCTGGATCGTTGGGTTTGTGCCACCATTCAACAGCAGTTCTTGTTGTTCGGCAAAATTATTATTCCCTTCTGCTGTCTTACCTTTTTGTCCTCCTCTTCTCTCAGGTTTGCTGCCACCTCCAGTGGTGCGTCTCCGGGGCTGTGTTTGCTCTCTCGCCTGAATCATCCTCCAGCAGTATTTACCCTGTACTCTTTATCCATTATTAATTCTTCCTCCCCTCTCCTTTTCCCTAGATCGCATGTGGCTCCAGCATGTAATTGTTTTCTTGTACAGAGTGTGGCATTTTGATTGTGGGTTTCTTTAATTGTGGTGTGTGTGCTTATTATTTAAGTTAGCATGTTTTGTATAGGGTTTGAGTTTTTCATTAAAGTGGTGTAAACTTTTCATCTGTATCTGAGTGTTCTTCCGAAGTGGTTGCCCTACACTTAAGCCTCCTCAAATTATCCAAAATCATGACAAGCATAAGCATGTGCATGTTTGTCTTCAGTTTTTAATCGCTGTTGTCATGTCTATTAATATTTGTCAGCTTCGAAGCATCTAAAGAATCAAGCTCAGCAAGAGCGTTGACTGTTTTTCCTCTATATTTTTAAAAATCAACTGCTGAAACATAACTTTAAGCTTGTTGGCTTCATTGAGTCCAATATCTACATATGTTAACTGGCAGCAGGATGAGTGGGAATATCACAAAAAAAAAAAAAAAATCCATCGATAGGACATTTATTTCATGAGCAGTGTAGTTATATGTAGTGAAGTCCAGTGTTCTCAAAATGAAGTTTGCCAAGCAATTGGGAGCAGAGCCCTTGGGCTGAGGAAAAAGCAATGTTAGATAAATACTGTACAAAGAGAATGAAGAAGCTAACATGGCTTTGAGTTTAAATCTATGAGGGGGGTCTGAAAAATTCATAGGCTGAAAAGTTCATAGTGGCCAAATTTGACCAAATGTGGTTTATTTTTCAACATAGTCTCTCCATTGGTCCATACACTTCTTCCATCGGTGTGGCAGTGCTTGGATCCCTGCGGTTGAAAAATAATCCACGTTTGGTCAAATTTGACCACGATGAACTTTTCAGCGCCCCCCCCCCCCCCATGCAGTATGTCTGTTCCCAATGTTTCAGTTCAGTTTGAAAGTCTCTGCTGCTGTTTTTCCATTCTCTCCATATGTTTTACCATGTGCTTGTCTCTTCAGTTTCAGTGCACGCCCACAGTCCAGAGAAAAGACAGCTGAGGTAAAGATAAAGCTGACCACAAAATAATGATTATGAACTTTCCAACAATCTGTTTAAATTCTTTTCTTGTGTGGATCACTTAGCTCTTTTGCAGCTGTCCCTTAAGTACTATACTAGATTTCTGTGATAGTTCTTCAATGGAAAATGACCATAAAAAGCATTTTTTACTTGTAGGAATTATCCCTAAGTTAAGGTACAATCTCTTGTGGTTGTGAAAATAACTACAGAAAGTGAGATAGTGGAGGGTGAGAGGTTGAATGTGTTGAAAATAGTTCCTCTACTACTACTACTAGGTCAAGTCTCCTCGAGAACAACCAGCAACAACACGCCATGATGGTCTGCCCAGCATGATGGATCTTATTCCATCAGATGATTGAAGCCCAGTGTCCTTCCTGAGCTGGTCTACGTAGGTTAGCCTTTATCCACCACGGAGAGCTCGACCACGCTTGGGCTCCCATAGTACAAGATTGTGTGCAGGCAGATCGTGATGTTGCAAGCAATGCCCTGCTAACTGCATCCTCCTGGCCCTGATCTTGGTAGATAGCTGTGACAATCCCCCAAACAACATGTCATTGTGGACACAGTCATGCCAGGAAATGCCAAGCACTTTCTGTAGCATGCGGGTGTAGCATCCATTCAACCTTTTCTTCGCCTGAAGTGTCAAAGTCCAGGCCTCACAACCGTACAATAGGATGGACTCCACAGTTGCTACAAACAGGTGCCTCTTTAAGGAGTCAGACAAGTTTGACCTCCATATGATATCTAACTTATGCAGTGTGCACCACGCTTGTACCTTTCTTACTGCAGTGTCTTTGTCGGATGAGCTAATGTAAGAACCCAGATATTTAAAGTCATCCTTAAATGCCAGTACCTGACCATCTAAAGTTGACAGACCTGCCACAGTTGGGATGTTAAATTGGACCACCTCTCTTAGTAGCATAAAGTAACAAGCCGATCCTTTTACACTGCAACTGTACGTTGTAAAGCAATGCCTGTGCCTGGTCTGCAGAATCACTAGTTAGTACAATGTCATCCTCAAAGTCAAGCTCAGTGTGCATAACTGGACCAGCTCTTCTACTCCGCCTTGGGTGAATAGTAAATCCCAACTCTTCCTCTTGACCGTTGATTGCCTTGCACTGAGCGTAATCGAGGGCTATCACAAACAAGTAGGGAGCTAAAGTGTCCCCCTTGTAACATGCCAGCTTTGATATTAAATGACTCTGTTTCTGCATCTGGGGAGATCACATTTGTTTTGATTTTGGTGTACATATTACTAATTGACTGTACTGTGGTGGCACTGAGTGGGGGGGGGGTTCTCCACCCAGAGTCAGAAGTCGAGGGGGGCGATGGAATAGAGGACTGAAGGAGGAAGTAGCACCGGGGGGTCTCAGATGCAACAGAAAGGACTGGCTGCACCCCGGGGAGTCAAGAGACACCGGAATTCGCTAGAGTGGGAGAGGGAGTGATAAGCAGGGTTTCGTGTTCTGTAATCTTAATGCGCGAGACAGGCTTTGTGTACTGTGTATGTTGTCTTTGGCTCCCTGGGTCTCATTGGGCAGGAATAAAGTGGTATAAAAGGAGGCACCCAGAGAACCCAAGAGCAGTTTTCTGTTTTATGTTGAAAGGTGAATAAAGATTGTGTGTTGTCTAGCTTGCTGTCTCGTCTGCTTTCATCTTCTACATTGGTGACCCTAAGATGTGCAAGGGAGAACGAGCCGAGCACCGCCCCGCAGACAACCCAGAGGGAGAACACCAGCGCCGCATGCGCTGTCACAGTCAAGCTCCCGGACTTCTGGCTCCACAATCCGACCGCTTAGTTTTTACATGTGGAAGCCCAATTTTCACTCCTCGGGATCTCCATGGACGACACCAACGGACGCTCTGCTGGATGTGCATGCCACACAGCAAATAATGAGCCTACTCCAGGAGCCGCCAGCCCAGGAAAAATATAACGCGCTCAAGCAGATGCTGCTTCAACGTTATACCCTGCCGGACAGTGAGAGGGCAGAGAAACTCATGCGCTCACAACTGGGTGACAGGTCAGCTGTGGAGCTGATGGAGAGCATATTAGCGCTGAGGGGGAAGGACGACAAATCTTTCCTGTTCGCCCACCTGTTCCTCAGAGACCTACCAGCTACAGCGAGGGCGATCCTGAAAAACTCACTGCTGCTGGTGGCCAAGAACTACCGCGCTCTGGTGCAAGAAGTGATTGCATCATTCTGGCGAACAGAGCTCTCAACGTGCACGCAACAACACCAGCAGCCATGAAGGACTCCAGCGAGGTCGAGGAGCCATTGGGGGTGGCTGGGACAGACGCCAAGAGATGCAGGAATGAGACGCTCTGTTTCTATCACCGCCGGTTCGGCTCAAATGCTCAACGCTGTCTGCCACCGTGCCAATTCAAGAAGCCAGGGAAACGGCACGGCCAACAGTCAGTAGCAGCTGTGACTGCTGGTGACAGGAACAAGCTGCTTTTCATCACAGACACACGTTCAGGGAGACGTTTCTTTTTGGACTCTGGCTCCCAGAAGAGCCTCATTCTGCCAGTCAGTGCGGACAGGTTGGCAGAAGGCTGTGGCCCCGAGCTTACAGCCATCAACAGATCCAACATCAGGACGTTTGGCGAATGAACATTGACAGTATGCTTACACGGACGCAATTGCCAGTGGGACTTTGTGGTAGCTGGATGTTCCGTCCCTATTTTAGGCACTGATTTCTTATGTGCTTACGGATTGTTAGTAGATGTTGCTAACAGACCTTTAGCGGATGCTGTTTCTTTTTCCTCCTTTCCCTGCACAGCTTGGGGAGTTGGGCCAACAACATATGCTAATGTTGTAGCTCCAGGGGGTAAGTACCAACATTTGCTTTCACAGTTCCCAGCACTCACGGTTCTGACTTTTTCTGCTATAGTAACTAAATACGGGGTCGAGCATTTCATAACAACAAAAGGTCTGCCAGTGTTTGTGCACCCTTGGTGCCTGGACACAGTTAAGCTGGCCAACACGCACGAGGAGTTCACTAGCTTAGAGCAACTGGGCATCCAACAGCCTGTGGACATCCCCGCTACACATGGTGCCCAAGGCCGATGGGTTGTGGTGATTGTGCGGCGATTTCCGGCGCTTGAACAACGCCACGGAACATGATCGGTACCCCATCCCACACATCCAGGATTTTTCCATGCAGCTGGCCAGGACGTGTGTTTTTTTGAAAGTGGATCTGGTCCGTGGTTACCACCAGGTCCCATTGCGCGTGGAGGACGTGCCCAAAACAGCGGTAATAACTCCTTTTGGCCTTTTCAAGTTTTTATGCATGCCATTCGGGTTAACCCCTTGCACTCTGGTCAATTTCCCTAAAAACGCCTAAAAATAACGTACCCAAAGTAAATCAAAAGCTGTTCTTCAACCCTTTGCAGCATCTTCATGGGGTTGGTCTCATTTAAAAGAAAACACTTTGAATTTTTTGGCAAAACAGTCATAATCTCTCTAAGTGCTCCTGCCACTGAGTAACAGTCATCTAAACATACTGAACTTGAAAATAAATTTCGCTTGGGTGTTTTTTTGGATACAAATGCTTGCAAATAACACACAGCTGTCAGATCCGGGCTGGAAAATGCAACAGAAATGTAGAACCAAGTGTTATCCAGCTGAGGTCAAAATTTTGTAACAATACCACAAAAAATGAATATATTACACAGCTTTTTCCTCAGGTTGTTCCCAGGTGTTTTTGAACTGTGCCAAATTGTGCCAAATGGCACAGTTTGGAAAAACGTCTGTAACTTTTGAATGATTCGATATAGAAGCTTGATCTTGGACTCTAATGAAAGGTGACACTCAGGGCTGTGTGTGTGCGTGTTTGGGTGGGGTTGTTTATTCATTCATTCATTCATTCATTCATTCATTCATTCATTCATGAATGAATGAATGAATTTATTTCGGATAGTACAGTACAGGTTAAAAGAAACTGTATAATATAACAACAAGGTCAAATTAGACAAAGACTCCTTCTTCTATACAATTCCACGTGAGTTATCCGAAATGGGTGATGGCTGAAGCCGCAGCTTATATTGCCCACCCATATTCCATCCAAGAATTCAAAAGAGAAAAAAGAGAAAACAAGACAAGAGCGATTACAATTTAAAACAAAGCTAAGACAAAATGTGACTGAGAGAAAGAAAAAAGAAAACTAAGCTAAGTTAAGCGTTTACTATTCAAAACAAATCTAAGACAAAATGTCACAGAGAAAAAAAGAAAGAAAAAAAAACACAAAAAAAAAACAAAAAAAAAACAAAAAAAAACTAAGCTACAACACAATACAGGCTGGATATGTCAATCCTTATGTGAGTTTACATGTCGTCTTGTAAATATGTTTGGAGTATTTCTTCCTTTAGTTTTTGTTTAAATTGTCCAAGCGTTGTACATGATTTTAATTCAGGTCCAAAATCGTTCCATATTCTGACTCCTTGCACTGAAATACAGTGTTGCTTGGTGGTTGTTCTCACTGTAGGCTTTTGAAATATACATGTTCCTCTGAAGTGATATCGTTTCTCCCTTGTTTGGAACAACTTTTGGATATTTGCGGGCAGTGATAGATTCTTCACTTTGAACATTATTATTGCGGTTTTAAAGTCAACCAGATCTTTCAACTTGAGAGTTTTTTGTTTGAGAAAAAGTGGGTTTGTTGGTTCCCTGTAAGCTGCTTTGTTTATTATTCTAATAGCTCTCTTTTGAAGCATAAAGAGTGGATATATGTTTGTTTTATATGTATTTCCCCATACTTCATTACAATATGTCATGTATGGGAGTATTAATGAATGATACAAGGTGTATAGTGTGGGTTGATTCAGCAAATATTTCACTCTGTGTAATATTGCAATTGATTTGGATACTTTACCTTTAATATAATTAATATGTGACTTCCAACACAGTTTGTTATCAATTATTACTCCAAGGAATTTAGTTTCAGATACCCTTTCAATCTCTACACCATTTACATTGAGTTTGGGTACTGGGTTGTTGTGATGGTTGTTAAAGACTATAAATTTTGTCTTACTTAAATTGAGCGTTAATTTGTTTGAATCAAACCACAGTTTAAGCTTTCCTAATTCCTTTCCGAGTGTATCCAGAAGTTGTTCCAAATTGTTTCCACTGCATAGCAGATTAGTGTCATCGGCAAACAATATTAAGTCCATTTTTTTGAAACTTTACATATATCGTTTATATACATATTGAATAATAATGGTCCCAAAACTGAACCCTGTGGGACTCCACAGGTGACCTTCAGCAACTCTGAGTTTTTGTTGCTAACACATACATACTGATATCTATTCTTTAAGTAACTACTTAACCAGGATAGTGCTACCCCTCTAATACCATAATTTTGTAGTTTCTTTAATAATAAATTATGATCTACTGTATCAAATGCTTTTTTAAGATCTAGGAATACTCCAACTGAATACTCTTTATTTTCAATGGCTGTTGATATTTTTTCTGTAAATTCCATTAGGGCATATGCAGTTGTCCTCTTGTGTCTGAACCCATATTGCTGCTCACATAATAAATCATTCTTCAGTATGAAGTTGTCAATTCTCTCATAGAATATTTTTTCAAGTATCTTGGAAAATTGCGGTAATAGTGAAATTGGTCTATAGTTTGAGAGTTCCCCTCTGTCGCCCGTCTTGTATATCGGAATTACTTTAGCTATTTTCATTGCATTGGGAAATATACCTGATTGGAGAGACAGGTTACAGATATACGTCAGTGGTTTTACTATGCATTCGATAACAGTTTTGACTAGTAGCATGTCGATACCATCACAGTCAGTAGATGTTTTACTTTTGAACGATTTAACAATTTCAATGACCTCTCTTTCGTCTGTGTTCTTTATGAAGATGGAGTCTTTTACAGCAGTGTTATTGCATATTATATTACCTGTAGGCACCGTAGTGGGTATTTCTCAGGCCAGTTTAGGTCCAATGTTAACAAAAAAATGATTAAATTCATCTGCAGGTGAAGCTATATTGAGACTCTGAGTCGTTTTATTATTTTTTGGAATATAGTTGGGTAGCTTGTATTTCTGCTTTTATTTCCAAGGATACTGTTGAGTATTGTCCATGTATTTTTAATATTGTCTTTGTTTTTCGCCAGTTCTTTACTGTAATAGTCTCTTTTACTACATCTTTTTATATATGTTAACTTATTTTTGTATGTTTTATACCGCTGCTCTGCTTCTTTTGTTCTTTTCTTTAGGAAAGCTTTATATAATAAATTTTTCTTTTTATTCGCCTTTTGTAGTCCTTTGGTTAACCATAGCTTATCAGCAAATTTGTGTTTAAGCTTTTTTTTTACTAATGGGCAGTTTTTTTCATAAAGAGTGGTTACAATGTTTATAAATGTGTCATAGGCTTCATTTACATCTGATACATAGACTTCTGTCCAGTCTTGCTTCAGCAAGTCCTCTTTAAGAGAACTGATTGCATTTGGTGATTTGTGTCTGAACGATTTTGAAATTATTTCTGCGTTGGGCCCCGTGTGGCCATGGATAAGTGCAAAGGTTGGCAAGTGGTCACTTATATCATTTATCAATAATCCACTTTCTATTTTCTTATCGAAAACATTGACAAACAGGTTGTCAATAAGTGTAGCAGAGTGAACTGTGATTCTACTAGGATGTGTTATTGTGGGATATAGACTCATGCTGTACATAGAGTTCATGAACTCTGTAATTACATTTTGTTGATGTGGATTCAGTAAATCAATATTGAAATCTCCACAAATTGCTACCATTTTCTTACTAGTAATATTATTGCACAGCTCGACTAATTTATCTCTGAATGTCTCAATGCAAGTTCCCGGCGTTCTATATATGCAGCTTATGATTAGATTTTTTGTTTTGTCTAGGTCAATCTCAACAGTAACACATTCCAAAATCCCTGGTAGTGCTGAGGACATTTCATTTACAAGCTTACACCTGTACAGGTCATCAATATATAGTGCAACACCACCACCCTTTTTTTGAGATCTGTTAATATAAAACATCTGATATCCCTCTATTGCCATCAGGGGAGCCAGTTCTTCATTAAGCCAGGTTTCAGATACTGCAATAGCTGTGAATTTTCTGTCTAGCTGTTTTAAATAGTCCTGAATCTGTGGAAAGTTTTCGTTAAGACTTCTGCTGTTGAAGTGTATTATTGACAGTTTACCATCTAATTACTCTTGACTTTTGAATTGTTTTTCAGTGTAATATTCACAGTGGTTATGAATATTATTGAAAAAGTGGTTATCAGGATCAATATCATTCTCCATCTCTTGTGGTTTATGTTCAGCATAATGGTATATTTTCAGAGTTTGAGTTTCCTCATTCTGTGTCAAATGACTTCCTCCAACTGGGGATAATTGATGTCTACTCGAGTCGGTCATAAGTTTTTGTTTATTTTGCTTATTTTTTTTAAAGTACTTTGGCATGGTGTGTCAAAAGAACTATTCTTATCGTGTGTATGAATATGGATTATCATTGGCTCATAATTTTCTTAATCAGTGTTCATCTGTATTTATCTAAGTCAGTAGCATCTCTGATCATTATGCTCTTTGCTTGCTCAGGTGATCCATTTAGTTTAATCCAAATTCTACAATTTCTTGTCCAGGTTGCTTGTATCTTATTTTGTTTTTTTAGCATCCGTGCCTGTCGTGCTAATTCAGCGTTTTTTTTTTGTCAGGTGTTCATTTAGGTAAACTTGAGTTTCCTTTAGCTTTTTGGCCTGCCTCAGTATGTTATTCTTTACCCTTCTGTTCACAAAGCGCATCACAATTGATTTCTTTGTTTTGTTATCTTTCTTCGGTAGAGCATAACAGGCTGAGATTGCATTGGCTTCTACCTTAATGTCTTTATTATTAAGGAACTGAAGCACTTGATTTTCTAAGGACAATGACTCACTCATGGGAGCATCTTCACCATTCAGTCCTGTTGCAGCATGGGCGTATGACTGATATCTGATGTTTAGTCCACTTATAACTAGGTCATCAATACAAGAACCTTGTTCAAGATCCTCGACGCGTTGCTCCAAAAGACGCCCGTGTTGCTCCAGGTCCATAATTTTTTTGTCTTTTTCTTGGATTATTAAATGTAGGGTTTGTACCTGTTCTATTAGGCCTATTATTTTGTCCTGCTGGCTAGTCAATTTGGCCAATTCATCTGACATAAAGTTCAGAGATTTTTTGATTTCTTCCATTTCCTCTTTCTTTGGTGGCATCTTACTGACCTGTGGATAGAGATAAACAGAGAATCCGGCTAGGCCTCAACTAGCCCGGCCGTTGCTGGACTCGCCGCACCGAGCTCCTGCAAGCTCCTCCGCCGCACCGAGCTTCTGCACAGCTCCTCCGCCAAGTAACGCTGCACAGCTCCGCAGATCACCGCCACTGATCGTCGCCGCCTGCCGCCGTCTGCCTGGCCGGTTATGCCGCACACCGCCGATCACCGCCGATCACCGCTGCTCGCCGCCGTCTGGCTGGGTGGCACCTCCGCTAGGCCCCGTCTCCGAGCGCCGTCAGTCTGGTAGTTCCTCAGCTGGGCCTCGCAACTGGGTTCCGACTCAGGCCACTGTCCTGCTGGGTCCAGGTGGCCCCCGTCTCTCACCAACGTCGCGCCCGAGCTCCCAGCCGCCGCCTCGGTTGGTTCGGTTGGTTCCTCCGGTGAGCCCTCACCGGGGACTGAGCCGCTTCGTGTCGGAGTTTGGTCGGCGCCCTGGGGCCAGCGTTAAGCTAACTAGCGTTAGCTTGGCAATCGCTTTGGGCAGAGCGCAGCAGTTCTACACGATTAAAGGGGCATTCCAACGGGATTCTGACGGAGGTGGAAATTCAGCTCGTGGGTGTCCGTCACGAGCGCCGATCGCTGTAGGTTGGTTATTTTAATGGCAAAAAGCAGTGGCTTAGTCTCAGCACTGAGAAAGTGTGGCCATCCCGGTCGCCATCTTGGAAAAAAAAAAATGAACAAACAAGACTTTTGTGGCTTTTTTTACAAGAAAAAATATCCTACAGTGCACTAAAAATTATACTAAAATATCTGTAATGTACAGGATAACAACTCCCACCCCCACCCCACCCCCCGCTACAGAGGACGGACATCATCCATCGTTACATGACGGACAGCGGGGACGGTGCGCCGCGGTCTACTACGCGCAGTTGTACTAAAATATCTGCAATATATCTGCAATCCGCTACAGAAGAGTAGCGGGGGGGGGGGGCCTTCATGGTCCGGAAGCGGTGCACGGACCGATCCGTCATGCGGCGATGACACACAGTTGTAATTTACCGATCGGTCAAAAGTCCGATCGGTCAAAAGAATAATTTAGCTTATAACACTTACCTGTCCACAACAACAGTGTCGCTGGCGAACTTCTCTTCCTCATTGTCAGACGAACATGACGCTGGTCCGCTTGTTACGACTCGTGGTTCTGGTCACGCGACCCGGTCGAACCATGATTCCATTATTGTGGTTTTGCGCTTCCATGATTGTGGTTTTGGCGAACGATTTTTCAAAACAAATAAGAACAGTAGTAAGAAAAAAAGACTGGTGAACGCGTGTGTGTCACCCAGCAGTTTACACAAAACAGATTTTACGCACGGGACGTACGCTTTCGAACTTCTCTGCTTCAATTGGCTGGCTGTATTCACAGCCGTTGGTAGGCGGGTCCTTCTTGCTAGGTTTTCAGTCATTGGTTCTTCAAGGTTTTAGAAACCCAATTCAAGGCTCTTATTAGTCGAATGAGAGGTCAATCAAATCTAAACCAATCAAAGCACTCCTTTGGCTTTCTGTTCGTGGCTGTGTCTGTAGTGGAAGAATGGAAATGCAGCTTTTTTTTTTCAGTGCGCCCTAGGACGCAGAGACGTGACCGCCCGCGGTATCCCGGAGTGCAAGAGGTTAAAGGGCTTGGCGCAAACCTTCCAAATAATGATGGACACGATGCTCTGTGACTTGCCTTTCGTTTTTGTCTACTTAGATGACATGTTGGTGGCTAGCGCGTCCAAGAAGGAGCACCTTGCCCATCTCAAACTAGTTTTCCAGAGGTTGGAAGCGCACGGGCTTATCGTTAACCCGGCGAAGTGCCAGTTTGGTGTGCCAGTGATTGGTTTTTTGGGTCACTGCATTTCACCGGAGGGTGCGATTCCGCTGCCTGATAAGGTGTGTGCCATGGTGGATTTTCCGTGTCTGCAGACCATGAGGGCCCTACAGGAATTTTTGGGCATGGTCAACTTTTACAACTGTATCCTCCCCCAAGCAGCCCAGCTGCTGCAACTGTTGTACGCTGTGCTAAAAACAAAAGAAGCCCGCAGAAAACATCGACTGGACTCCGAGCGAGTCCAGGCTTTCGCAAATGTCAAAACAGCGCTCGGTAATGCCGCTTTGCTGGCCCACCCGGCCCATCAGCGTGGATAGCACTCACCACCGACGCATCTGACATTGCCATAGGGGCAGTTGTGGAGCAGTACATCTCCGGTTCATGGCAGCCGCTCGTGTTTTTCAGCTGTACTTTGCGCGACAGTGAACGCAAATACAGTACGTTTGACAGAGAGCTGTTGGCTCGCCACCTGGCGAAGCGCAGGTTTTGGCTGGAAAGGCACGAGTTCACCACGTTTGTTGATCATAAATCGCTAACGGCCGCAATGTCCAAAGTCTCGGAACCGTGGTTGGCCCGGCAGCAACGACATTTGGCATATAGCCGGTAAGCTTAATGTTGTGCCCGACTGCCTGTCACGCGCGTTAGTCTCCCCGGTCTACATAGGAATAGATTTCCCCGCCAAGGCCGAGGAGCAAACCGGAGGTGTGGACATTTGTGTGCTCCAGTCCACGCCTACTGGATTAAAACTGGAGAGGAGGGCAGTGCAAGAAGGGTGCCCCCCCCCCGCTCTGCGACGTCTCCACCGGTCGCCCACGCCCGGTGCTTCCGAGCTCTTGGCACCGCCACATTTTTGAGTCAGTCCACTCCCTTTCACATCTCAGCGTGTGTGCCTTGGTTAAACTGGTGGGGGCGAAATTTGTCTGGCCTCACTTACGCAGGGACGTGAAAGAGTGGGCTGCAGCTTGCATCACGTGCCAGCGGGTCAAAGTGCACAAGCACACCAAAGCCCCCCTCGAGCGGTTCCAAATCCCAGCCAGGAGGTTCAATCACGTCCATGTGGATTTGATGGGTCCCCTCCCCCAAAGTTTCATGCACCTTTTGACAATCGTGGATCATACCACGTGTTGGCCTGAGGTGGTCCCGCTGGCTTTTGCCACGTTCGTGGAAGTGGCTCGCGCTTTTTTGTTGGCTTGGGTTGCACGGTTCGGATCCCCCATCAGACATCACTTCCGACAGGGGTCTGCAATTCATTTCAGAACTCTGGTCTGCGATGGCCCAGAGCCTGGGGGTCAAAATCCACTGCAGCACCGCGTACAACCCCCAGGCTAATGGGTTATGCAAACTTTTTCATAGGTGGCTTAAAGCAGCGCTCAGAGCCTCACTCATGGATGCAAATTGGGTCGACCGCCTGTCCTGGGTCCTGTTAGGGTTGCGCTCCGTGCCTAAGGAAGCTCTGGCAGCCTCCCCGGTGGAACTAATTTTTTCTCAGCTGCTGCAGCTCCTCTGGGAGTTTTTAACGGAAAACCCCACACCTGGGATCGACCCGCCCACGCAGATTTTTTGCAATCATGTCAAATGATGTCATTTTGCTAAAAATGGAATTCCATAAGCCAGTTGGGTTTTTATCAATTTACTGCGATGTATGGAGTCAAATAATTCCTCACCTTCTCTTAACCCTTACCTTTTCCTTAACCAAAAAGTTTTAGTGGTGAACCTATATTATAACAACAGCTGGATTTGAGCCCTGGTCACCTGTATGGGAGCGCTGGTACTGTCCACCATCCCTCATCCACCTCTGTACAAGGATCAGTCCTTTAATAACAGAGAACAGTGAGAGAGACAATGACCCCTCCATCTTTAAAACATACAGTCATGTGAAAAAAATTGGACACCCCTTTATATATTCAGTTCTTTATTAAGAAATAAGATAAGATAAGATAAGCCTTTATTAGTCCCACAACGGGGAAATTCCAGGATTGCAACAGCACAGGGATAGCAACACTCAGAGCAACAATCAGAAGGCAAGAAAAAAAACAAGCAAGCAAGAGCAGCTAATAAACATATGTACGTATTACTATAAAATATATATATATACACACACACACAGACACACAGTGCAGAGCATTGTAGCTGGATGGAATAAATATATGAATATATGAACACAGTGCAGAGCATTGTAGCTAGATGGAATAAATATGTAAATATATAAACACCCACAGTATGGAGCATTGCAGCTAGGTGGAATAAATATGCAAGTATATAAACACACAAAGTGCGGAGCAATGTAGCTAGATGGAATAATATAATATATATAATATATATATATATATATATATATATATATATAATAATATAATATAATATATAAACATAATATAAATGTTCACATATCTATGTCTAACCTTGTTTTTGTTTTTATTTGCATTTTTTTTAAAATTTATTTTAGTCATTTTAAGTGGGAATGAATGTGGGGGAGTCCTAAAAAAGATGGGGGGTGTCCTAATTTATTCCTCACTATTTGTTTAGAATTGCATTTTACAGAAAATCTGAGGAAAGATTTTAATTTATTTTTAATTGTTTAGTTGTATTACATGAATCTCCCAGTATTTTTAACATTGATATTAAATATCCATATGTCCAAATATGTAACAAAAACAAAAAACAAAAAACACACAGGCTTATACAGGGTGTCCTAATTTTTTTCACGATTGTATTTTCCAACTTTTTTTTTCTTAAAGTTCTATTTTGATGGTTAGAAAATAAGTTTGAGAAATTTAACAATTTAAGATTTAGGGTAATATCTGACATAACGCATGGCTCAGGAGACACACACGCAGGCTCAGAGTAGATTCAACAGCTTTATTCAACAACAAGGGTGTGTGACTGCGTGTCTGTGAGATGTGAATGTATTGGTGGTGGACGTCTGCTTCAGGCACGAGGGCAGGAAGCCGTGCAGCCGGGCAACCCTATGGGAGAGAGCACAGGGAGAAGGGTAACGGGCACCAAACCAATACAGAAGGATAATGGGATATGCTGGCTTACTTGGTTGGACAGGTGGCTGGCGTTGACAAGGGCGAGGCCCGGGAGACAGCGACCTGGAGCGCCTGTGGCAGCAGCGAGGAAACGACGAAGCAGAGGAGAAGTCCGCCGCCGGGAAATCCACCTGTGCACAGGGGAGAAGGCTGGAGAGGAAGGTAAGAGATTCTTACGTGAAGGTCTTGCTGGTAGAAGGGGGTTCCTTGCAGCAAGCAGGCCAACGGGATCAGACGGCTTCAGGCCGAAGCCCAGGGCAGAGTGGCTTATATCCCACGCCGCTGACGAGGTGCAGGTGTGCGCGCAGCTGGCGCCGCTGATGAGCGGCGAGTCATGACAGTATCTTTTTGAAGGATGAAATTAGTTTCCTGCCTGATCCATGGTAAGGATTCACAGAGGTCTGCAAACAAGTGACTCCATTAACTACTAACAAAGAGCAGTTCCATCCATCCATCCATCCATCTTCTTCCGCTTAATCCTTTTCGGGTCGCGGGGGGGCTGGAGCCTATCTCAGCATCTTTGGGCGAGAGGCAGGGTACACCCTGGACAGATCGCCAGTCCATCGCAGGGCCAACAAGAACAATTCCACTGTTACTTATTGCCCCAATATTTTTCTTTAATTGCATTTCATTCATTAAGAAATAAAAACCTAAAATTTAAACCTTTATTATTATCGTATGTGGTCCTTTGCCCCTTGCTGAAATCTATAAGCTCACCTTAAAGGCCAAATGTCACGTAATTTTTTTTTCCAAATGCCAACGAATTTTGATAAAATACACATAGCTTAAACCAAATATTCATACCGGAGACCATATCACCCACCCGCATTTACATAATTGCACAAAATACACCAGGCGAAGGCCCCCCTAGCGGCTGTCAGTGTGTGACAGCCAATCCAGACCGCGGCCATATTGTTGACGTCACAAATTTCACCCTGGCTGCCCTGCCTATCCACATTCACATTTATCAACATTGGACAATCATGACAGAAAGTGACAGCGATTGTGAACAAATTAGTTTAGTTTTGTCCTCTGGTGAATCGGACTTGGAATTCAGGGAAGACGACACCCCAGATACTGATGACAGTGGTTCAGACAGTGACAGAGGCATAGAACCTTACAGGTTCGAGCCGTCCGAGATGGAATCAGATGCTTTGTCTGATGACAACAGTTCCGACGATGACCAGAGAGCAGAACCAGTGGAAAATGTCATTGAATTGGACATTAATCGCCTCCAGAATGTTGAATGGTAAGCCAAAAGAAATCTGTGATGTTTAAATTAATTATAACCACCAGCAAAATTGGGAAGCCGAAGGGGGTCTGTCGAGGGCGCCCCATAAATATCGATTTTTCGGAAGCCATTATTATGACGATACAGTGGGGCGCTAGCTTACAGTAGAACCCTTTCTTTCCTCATTCAGTTGTAGCAACAAAATCAAGGATGAAATGGAAGTAATTGTGGAAAATGACTTGTATTAAAATCCCCAGGATCGTGTGTATAGGGCCATAACCCTGGGTAATAAGGGACACTTTTCTGCGTCCTGCTCAAAATAAAAAAAGCAGAATTACACTTAAAAGACATACCTGTCAAGGCATACCTCATGGCGCCCTTATTGGGGGGCTTGCACACCTGTACTGAGTACTTAAAAACTGTATTTATCGGCAGATGAAAGAAAACTGACCCCCCCCCCCCCCCAAAACAAAACAAAACTGCAACATGACCTATTTCAAACATATTTATTCAAATGTACACTTTTATGGACACAATCTTGAGCCACAACTTTTTGGTAATGTGAAAATAATAAGCCAAGTAGCACAAAAAAAATAAATAAAATAAAAAAAAATACAAAAATATTTTTCAAATTTACATTAGCACAAGGTAGATTGCTTAATTTGAAAGTACACAATAAGAATTATTCTGAATATAGTTCTTAATTGTCAGCTAGATACTGTATATACGCTAATGCACTTGGATGAACTTGAAACAAGAAAATGTTCACTGATGCTGCTTGTTATAGTTCCAAGTAGCAGCCTTTGCTGACTCTAGCATTTCTGAAGTGGCAGATCAGATCAGCCAATGGGGGTAGATTGTGCCCTGCCACAAAAAAATGACAAACCATCACTTCTGCTAGTGATGCATTGGATTTGGAAGGCGATTCCTCTCTGTTCCGGAGCCGCAAAACAGTAGAAAGTGTGAGGCCATCAGCCTACTTCTCACTGTAGTGATAATAGCTCACGCTGAGCGCTCTGCCCGCCCCGGCCATCAGCCTAATGATTGAGTCCACACTTCTAACTGTAGTGAGAATAGCTCATGCTGAGCGCTCTGCCAGCCCCCTAGCTGTGGGGGTCACACACACGACGTGTTCCTCAACACACTCACTAATTTTTTTTCCCATATATTTTTCTTTTGGGCGTACAGAAATGGCAATACGCCCATATTTGCTAAAATTGCATTTTCCCCGTACCGTATTAAAATACGGCGAAAACGTATCACTTGACAGGTATGAAAACATTTCCCAGAAAAGTGTCCCTTATTACCCAGCTGTCCCTTATAGCCCCGTTTTACGGTATGGGTGAAATATCCAATTTTTTCTTTCTTGTTGCACACTTCAATCTTCCATTCTCCATATAAACAATCAATCGGGATACCCCAAGCATCAAACTAGGGTACAATCTGTTTCGTCACTTCCGCCTTCTTCCCCAGGCGATTCCGGGGGCCCTGAGTGGTAACGTCAGGCCAAGCGCGGCAGTTTTAAATTAACGAATGTTCCGGCGTTACTGAAGCATATGCACCAAAACCCGAACGGATCGGTTCCCTTTTATATCTAGTTTCAAGACATTTTAAGAACCCTGTTACGTGACATTTGGCCTTTAAAGGTCCCACTCACTTTATTAATTGAGGTTTTGTGGGTTTTAATCTTCTGGAATGTGTCTATTGGTCATATGATTGTTTAAAAAAAAACAGTAAAACACTCACTTCTCTTAAAAAACACACACACACACACACACACACACACACACACAGCCTTTATATCATTTCACTGTCCAATTAGCTATGATAACTTTTCCCTGCCCATTATTTTATGCAGTCATTGAGACAAATTTATGTTAGTTGGATCAGGCTCGCTTTCCAAGCTAGGAACCAGCCAGCAAAGATTAGCAATAGTGATGTAAGAGTGAGGGAGGAGTTAAACAAATGTAAAGAGACGCGCACTAAAATGAGGTGTTCAGTGCAATCAATCATTCACATGATGCTACAATAATTAAAGGCATTTTGACCCATTTAATTACAAACATTTCATTAAGACCTGTAGGAGCTGTCAGAATGTGGTAAAAGTGCAGTGAATGTGACCTTTAAAGAAAGTCCTCCAACTAATAACTTAAAAATACATAATATTTTCAAATGCTGTTACATTTCAAATAAGACATACAGTATATACCTTGTTGTCACGATTGGAATTAACAACCAGCTCACGTGCGTGATGCAGCAACAAGAAGGAGCAATCAGACAACAACACACGTTTGAAATTTTTATTAAATATCAAAATAGATGCACAGCTACTGAAACAGTCACTCACCAGAGGAAACGGCCTGTGGAGAGAAGACGAGAGCTGTAAGTGGAGGAACAGAGTAAGGGAAAATGGGCTGGCCAAATTACCACTTACGTGAGCTCCAAGGGAGAGCCGGCAGGGCCCCTGCGGGGAATAGACGAACCAGCAGGGTGAAGGGAATGGAGCTGGTGGTGACTGACCGGGTGGAGGTTGAGTGCCGTAGATCGGTGATGAGGTGGCAGGAGAACGCGTGCAGTCCCAGAGACACACCTGTACGATGGCAGCAACCTGAAGAGAGAGAAGAAACAGGCGAGTAACGTTTCCACCAGTGTAACGATAATACGTGCTTGTCCTATAGATGGGCAGTATACCCAGACGAGCCAGCGTTGAGTCACTGAAGAGCGCTTCCTTATAAACGCTGGCTGATGAGAGGGAGCAGGTGCGTCTTCTCACTCAGGTGCATTGATGACCTGAGGAGAGATAAACGGGAAGGAGGGGGCGCGCTCTCGCCGCCCATGACACCTTGTCATATATACCTTGAGATTTGCTGTATGAAAGTCTCCTAAATCATCATGCAGTGGTGGGAGGAGGATGGGACTAAAACTGAAGCTGTGTTCGCCTTTTCTTTCTCTCTATCTGTGTTTAATCTCACTTCCTCGTTTGCAGTCACTTCTGGTTTTGTAATTCACTTCCTTCTGGTTAGCAGGTAGTGGAGTCTAGTTTCCAGACATTGCAGCTGTAACACTCCGCCACGTCACTTCATGTCATTTTTCCACGACCACTAGAGGTTGCTTAATGGCAAAATGTATAGCTAGGCCATAATACCTTGTGGTATAGGATATTTTCTGTAGGAGAACAGTCTTGTTTCAATAAATGTATTACACATTTTTCCAGTATGGCAGTTCACCGTTCAGAGGTGGCAGGTATGCAATTATATGATAGGATGTTGACATGTTACCTCATGCTTTTCAGCTTGCAAGAAATGTAGGAAACTGGCTGAAATTGTTTATGAGCTCACTGGTCCACCGTTTTAAAGTTAGTTGCTCCCAGATTGCTTAACAGCTGCTGAAATGCCATCATGTTTAAGTTTACTCCACATTTACTTCAAGCCCACTCCCTGACCCTGTACTTTGCTGCTTTCCTGTAATTCACTTTTCACTGTTGTTTGGACTATTACTAATGTGAGACGACAGGTAAACCAGCACCCACTGCTGAGATCTGTGTGTGTGTGTGTGGCGCTGCGGGGGAGTAGCTGGCAGTACGTCCAAGCAGTAATCAGCTCGTAAACTCCAGTGGATTCTGTTTGCTCTGGAAGATTTTGGAAGGGAGCAGGGGAAAAGGAGGAAGCCGGAGGTGAAGGAAAGAGGCCATAAAATTCTGGTTACGTCTGTCAGCCTTCCTTGAATCGGCAGCGAGAAGGGTGACAGAGCAAAGCCTGAGGAGGGCATAAAACATGAGGGAAGTCAGAAAGGTTGGCAGGGAGCACATGAGCAGCAGGACAAAAGAAATATATAGTTTCTTTGGGGTTTGAAAGTATTTTGTAAAAATGTTTTATAGAATGTTACGGCCTTCTGTGGTGGCAGATGGTAAGAGTTTGACACGTGTGACAGTAAATGAAAATTATTAGACCGAGTGCGGTGGGAGGCTTCTGTCCACCAGTCGCAGCCCTGCATAATCTCAGTCATCACTTGTCTCCACTTTGTCAGTAGCGGCAGACACATGTGGTGCATCAAAACACACACACATACACACACCCTGCAGACTTCACTCCAGAGGTCATCCTTTAGGGTGGAGGGGAAGGGAGTTGATGATAGGTTAAGGGTATGTGTGTGTCTGATGTTGTGATGTAAATGGTCTATTCTGTTAGTGTATGTGACGGTCGTGTAATGATCAGTGTTTACCACTAGGCGTCGCTGCTACCTTGTTACCGCTTGTTGGAATGATGCACTCAGTAGAATAAGAAACGGCCAACATGGGAGCCGATGTGAAAGTGTCTGCGTGAGCTGCCGCTAAAAAATAAAGTTACGTTGGTTCAACTGCAAGTCTCTTCTCTCCTCAACGAACACGAACACAACATGGTACCAGGAGTAAACTGCATGAACTGAGCGACCACGTGAGAAGTCGTCATGGAGTTGAAGCCGCCGGAAAACCTGAAATTGGCAGGTAACGTGGATGAAAAATGGCGGGCATTCAAGCAGCAGTTCAACTTGTATGTCACGGCCATGGGACTGGACACGAAGCCGGACTCGAGAAAGGTAGCACTTTTGCTGAACTTAGCGGGGCCACAGGCCATTGAAGTGTACAACACGTTCGTGTTCGGAACGGGTGAAGACCCAAAAAAGCTGGATGTCGTGCTCGCTAAGTTTGATGCTCACTGCACTCCTAAGAAAAACGAGACATATGAAAGATACATGTTTAGATCTCGTATGCAGCAACAGAGTGAGCCCTTTGACAGTTTTTTGACAGCTCTCCGTTTGAAAGCACAATCCTGCAATTTTGGGACATTGAAGGACTCAATGATCAGAGATCAAATTGTGTTTGGTGTTGAGGACAAAAAGTTACGAGAGAGACTGCTTCGTGAGACGGAGTTGACGCTGGAGATGGCTGTTAAACTCTGCCAGGCAAGCGAACTGTCCCAGAAGTTCTGCGGCATGCCAGGCGCCACACCTCCGAGTGAAGGAGCAGCGATCGGCGCCGTGTCATCTCAGAGCGGGAGGCGTCGCTCATGGGCCGGGACTGCACAGCGGACCGAGGATCCCACGTTCTTCTGCAAGCGTTGCGGATTACAGCACAAGCCAAAGCAATGCCCAGCGTTTGGTAAAGTATGCTCCAACTGCCATGGAAAGAATCATTTTGCAAAGCAATGCTTCACCAAAAGAAAGGAAGGAAAGAAAGGCAAAAACGTGAATGTAGTCGAAGACACAGACTTAAGTGACACTTTCTTTGTGGGCATCGTTGACTGTGAAAATGAAGAAGAAAAAGTCAACAGCATTACCAATGAGGACAAGTGGACCACTCCTCTGCTGGTTAACGGGACTATCGTCACTATGAGACTGGACACTGGTGCAAAAGCTAACCTCATTAGCATGTCTGATGTAAAGGAAATGCAGGTTAAGCCACACATATACAGAAAGAAATCAGGGTTGAAAGATTACAATGGGCAACCCATACAGTGTTTTGGTACCTGTAAACTGAATGTTGTTGTTAAAGGTAAAGTGCACAATGTAAACTTTTCTGTTGTGAATGAGAAATGTGAATCACTGTTGGGTGATAAAAGCTGTGAAGAGCTAGGGTTAGTGAAAAGAGTGTACTGCATTGAATCAGATTCCAAGTGTGACACTAACGCTATTGTGCAAAACTTTTCTGATGTGTTCAAAGGTTTTGGCACACTGCCCTTTACATATAAAATCCAGCTAAAAGAAGGCGCCCAACCAGTTGTGCACGCACCACGTAGGGTCCCAGCTCCACTGCGTGAAGCCCTCAAACGAGAACTGGACAGGATGACCAACTTGGGCGTGATCAAAAAGGTGCAGGAGCCCACAGACTGGGTCAACTCGATGGTCGTCACAAAGAAAAAGAATGGTGAGTTGAGAATGTGCATGGACCCAAAAGATCTAAATGAGAACATTAAGCGCGAGTACTACCAAATCCCCACACGTGAGGAAATAGTCAGTGAGATGGCAGGAGCTAACTACTTCACAAAGCTCGACGCTTCTCAGGGTTTCTGGCAGTTAAAACTGGATGAGAGCAGCACTAAGTACTGTACTTTTAACACACCTTTCGGTAGATACTGTTTTCTTAGGCTGCCATTTGGAATAAAATCTGCACCAGAAATATTCCACAGAGCGATGGAACAGATCATTGAAGGCCTAGAGGGAGTCAGAGTTTACATAGATGACATTATTGTATGGGGCTCGACTCTCCAAGAGCACAACCAGAGACTTAACAAAGTGATGGAGCGCATTCAGAAGTACGGGCTGAAACTCAATAGAGCCAAGTGTGAGTTTGCAGTACAAGAGATTCTCTTCCTCGGAGACAAACTCACAGCTCAAGGCATACAACCAGATGGCGATAAAGTGAAAGCAATACTGAACATGCCAAGACCAACAGACAAAACGGGCGTGTTACGCATCATGGGAATGGTAAATTTCATAGGCAAATTTATTCCCAACCTCACAGCAAAGACGTCATGCATCCGAGAGCTCTTACACAACGACTGTGACTTCAAATGGGCCGAAAAACATGAGCAAGAGTGGCAAAGACTTAAGCAAACTCTTACCAGAGCACCTGCATTAGCCTACTATGACCACCGGAAAAAGCTCAAAGTGTCAACTGACGCGTCCAAAGATGGCATCGGAGCAGTGCTTCTACAGGCAGAAGGAGAGTACTGGAAACCAGTAGCCTATGCGTCAAGGGCTATGACAAAGTCTGAATGCAAATATGCCCAGATTGAAAAGGAGTGTTTAGGCGTTTCCTACGGGCTGGAGCGGTTTCACAGTTATGTCTATGGACTGCCGTCTTTTACTGTGGAAACTGACCACCGCCCACTCGTCTCCATTATCAAGAAGAATCTTAACGAAATGTCCCCACGGATCCAACGCCTAATGATGAAAATGCAAAGGTACGATTTTGAACTGGTTTATACACCGGGAAAGCACCTGATACTCGCAGATGCCTTGTCCAGAGCACCTGCTGAAAAGTGTCTGAGTTCCACAGATGAGGATATTGAAAATCACATCAACATGGTGTCGTGTGCTCTGCCAGTATCTGACACAAAGTCGAAACAAATAGCTGAGGTGACATCACAGGACACCGAGCTACAGCGTGTCATTCAGAACATGGACGAGGGATGGCCTGCAGGATCTTGCCCTCGCTATTACCATGTCAGAGGAGATCTCAGTTTTGTTGATGGACTATTACTGAAGAAAGGAAGAATAGTCATCCCTGAGGCTCTAAGACCAGATTTGTTAAACAGGATACATGAAGGACACCTTGGGATTGAAAAATGTAAAAGGAGAGCAAGGGAGTCAGTGTACTGGCCTGGACTAAACAAAGACATCGAGACGCTTGTGAGTAGTTGTGAAACGTGCCAGAAACACCGAAGTAAACAAAGCAAAGAGCCAATGGTGATATCTGAAAGTCCTGCATCCCCTTGGCACAAAGTAGGGATAGACCTGTTTCACCTTAAAGGCAAAGACTACTTAGTAGTCATGGACTACTTTTCCAACTTTCCAGAAATGGCACTACTCTCAAGCACTACATCAGCCTGTGTGATCACTCATACCAAATCCACATTTGCTCGGCATGGCATCCCACACCTTGTGGTGACAGATAATGGACCATGTTTCAGTAGCAGGGAATGGCAGCAGTTTGCAGAACAGTATGAATTTCGGCATGTGACGTCAAGCCCACACTATGCACAATCAAATGGACAAGCAGAAAAAGGCGTCCACATTCTGAAGCAACTGCTTAAGAAAGCTGCAGACAGCAACTCGGATCCATACTTGGCTCTACTCAGTTACCGCGCCTCTCCACTTCAGTGCGGACTGTCACCTGCTGAGCTACTAATGAACAGAAAGCTGCGTACAACGCTTCCCAGCTACCCAAATGCTACTTCACAAAGGAAAGATACAAAACTCAGAAACAAGCTTGAGAAGCAGAAACTGAAACAAAAGACATTCTATGACACTTCAGCCAAACCACTCTCTCCACTGGCCAACAACGACCCAGTTAGGATCGAGGATGCATCTGGCTGGAACACTAAAGGAGTTGTATTACAGGAAGTTGCTCCAAGATCATTCACAGTGAGAACCGAGGATGGACAGGTGCTCAGGCGCAATCGCCGCAGTCTCCTCAAGACTCCACAAGCACCTGGTGGGCCCAATAATGCTCACCCAGAATCTCCCACAACCACACCTCTTATGAACTGTGAAGCAAATGTTCCACCTGACAAAGATGAACCGAGAAGATCAAAACGAGAAATAAAGAAACCAGATAGGTTGGACTTATAAGAAAAAAAAAAAAAAAAAGCAAAAAGCAAAGAATAAGAAAAATGTAACAGATGTTAATTTCTTTGGGCATGTTGATTCAGGGAGAACTGAAATTTGTGTTTTGTATTAGTCCATTCATACTGAATACATATACACTGTTTTGCATCAATGTTTATTAATGTTTATTCACCTCAAAGAAAGGGGGATGTAATGATCAGTGTTTACCACTAGGCGTCGCTGCTACCTTGTTACCGCTTGTTGGAATGATGCACTCAGTAGAATAAGAAACGGCCAACATGGGAGCCGATGTGAAAGTGTCTGCGTGAGCTGCCGCTAAAAAATAAAGTTACGTTGGTTCAACTGCAAGTCTCTTCTCTCCTCAACGAACACGAACACAACAGGTCGCAGCAACTGCTGTAATGAAAGTACAACTTAATTACACACTAAACACAATTACACACACATTTAGCTATTCAGTACATGCATTGGTCTGTGTGGGGTGTGTGTGGGGTGTGTGTCCTTGCTGGAGGATTACTTGTAACCTAACTCCTGTACTGAAGCTTTTTAAAGCTTCCTGTTTTGACTCTGTCAGGATTCCAAGAGCCTTGTTCCTGACATTAATGTTGACTCAGCTGAGATAACCTAATTTCTAAAGTTTTCTTATTCATTAATATTTGTCTTAATAATATAACAATTAATTACAATAAAGAAATACATAATTTTATCACTAGGGCTGGGATATTTAGCGCATTGACTTTTTTGATTAATGCAGACCAATTAATGCATTAAAAAACTGACGATGTGAGGTCACTTTCTGGGGTGGTGTAGACAGTTGTGACTGGTTTGACTCAGCAGCTGGCTCAGCTCAAGAGAAGAGTAGGTCTTGTTTTTCAAGGTTTTAAATTTATAAAGTTTGCACCATACTGAGGTGATCCTCCAGGGCACCTTATTTGCACTACCTCATCCTGGACACACACCCAGCTTCAAGCCCACACCCCTGATGTACTCATAGTGTTCACTGATTGGCACAGCTTACTCAAAAGTATGAGAAGAGTGATGGCATCTGTTAGAGTGAACAGAGGAAAACCCCAACTCCAGCAGATCACTCACTTTGATTTAGCCTATAAAAGGAATGTCAACTCACCATTAAGATCAGGATTATGCATGTATTCTGGAAATCAATGGAAAATTGCTCCATTTTTTTGTACTTTCACATACTGAGATAATTAGGAAAGCTACCTTAAGTAGAAGGTCTGACTTCCTTTCTGATGGTTTCAAAAGAAAAAAGAAAAAAATTAAAATGGTAATTTGAAAAAAATTGGGAACCCCTGTTCTAGCAGTACGTTTACTGAGTATGAGGGTCACAGGTATATTCAATAAATAAAATGCAATTAAAAGCTACAGTATACTTCTTTTTCATTGACTCTTTCATTCAAGTTCAGCGATCAATTGCAATTAATTACTATAGGGATTAATTAGTTTAAAAAATTTAATCAATTCATGGCCCTAGTTATAACATATAAAATCAAAATTATATTATTAAGTATTATTTGTAATTTAATAATAAACACTTTACTATTAACAGATTAATGAAAGCACCAAGGTGCTGATGCCTCAGTGCCTGTGGCATGGGAGGCTGTAAAAAGGTCACACTACCACCTCTAGTGGGTGGGCATACAGTATTTCACAAAAGTGAGTACAACCCTTTTGTAAATACTTTATTATATCTTTTCATGGGACAACATTGAAGATATGACACTTTGATACAATGTAAAGTAGTCAGTGCACAGCCATTAATGTCTAAACCACTGGCAACAAAAGTGAGTACACCCAAAGTGAAAATGTCCAAATTGTGCCCAAAGTGTCAATATTTTGTGTGGCCACCATTATTTTTCAGCACCGCCTTAACTCTTTTGGGCATGGAGTTCACTAGAGCTTCACAGGTTACCACTGGAATCCTCTTCCACTCCTTCATGATGACATCATGGAGACCTTGTGCTCCTCCACCTTCCATTTGAGGATGCCCCACAGATGCTCAATGGGGTTTATGTCTGGAGACATGCTTGGCCAGTCCATCACCTTTACCCTCAGTTTCTTCAGCAAAGCAGTGGTCTTCTTGGAGGTGTGTTTGGGGTCGTTATCATGTTGGAATACTGCCCTACGACCCAGTTTCCAAAAGGAGGGGATCATGCTCTGCTTCAGTATGTCACAGTACATGTTGGCATTCATGGTTACCTCAATGAACTGTAGCTCCCCAGTGCCAGCAGCACTCATATAGCCCCAAACCATGATACTCCTACCACCATGCTTGACTGTAGGCAAAACACACTTGCCTTTGTACTCTTCACCTGGTTGCCGCCACACACGCTTCACACCATCTGAACCAAATAAGCTTATCTTGGTCTCATCAGACCACAGGACATGGTTCCAGTAATCCATGTCCTCAGTCTGCCTGTCTTCAGCAAACTGTTTGTGGGCTTTCTTGTGCATTATCTTTAAAAGGGGCTTCCTTCTGGGGTGACAGCCACGCAGACCGATTTGATGCAGTGTGTGGCGTATGGTTTGAGCACTGACAGGATGACCCCCACCCCTTCAACCTCTGCAGCAATGCTGGCAGCACTCATACGTCTATTTTTAAAAGATAACCTCTGGATATGACGCTGAGCACACACACTCAATTTCTTTGGTTGACCATGGCGAGGCCTGTTCTGAGTGGAACCTGTCCTGTTAAACTGCTGTATGGTCTTGGCCACCGTGCTGCAGCTCAGTTTCAGGGTGCTGGCAATCTTGTTATAGCCTAGGCCATCTTTATGTAGAGCAGTGCTTCTCAATTATTTTTTGCAAAGCCCCCCCAGGAAAGAGAAAATATTTCGCGCCCCCCCCCAACTCGCCGCAGTGACTATAAATAAGATCATTATCTATAAAAATTGTATAAGTGTACCTAAAATTGTATCCTTTTTAACATTAACAAAAGAAAAAAGCAATATAAATCAACTTTCAACAAATATTAACTTTATTTTGCCACACAGAAACCTTGTTATAGTCTAAAACAGGAAAAAAAAACTTAAAGTGCATCAAAGTGCCTGAAATAAAAAATATGTCAATCCTTATTTAAACTAGAAACATTTTTGACCAACTGAACCATTTGATGCTGAGAAAAATAATTCAATCAATAAATAATATTAAATGTAAATTGATCTGGAACATTAACACAGGAGTACCAATATATTTAACATTTTAGTCTGAAGAAAAAGGTAGAAAAAGGCAGTATCAACTCCTCTGCAATTGTGTGGGGTTTTTTGCACTGCGCAATTTGGTGCGCCACTTTAAATGATGCTGAAAGTGCTCGCTGGTTTACTGATGTAGCGTTCACAAAGCGGGATGATTGTTGGCCGTACTCCGCACGTTTTCGCTGAAAAAAATCAAGCGGCTTATCAACGTGTTGAGGATGTAATGTCTGTAGGTGACGTCTTAATTTATTTGGCTTCATGCTGTCCGCTGCCAACACTTTCAGACACAGTGAACACACCGGTCTTTCCTCGTCTCCCACCGTAGTCAGAGTGAAGCCAAGCGCTAGATAAGCTTCGTCATATTTCCTCGTCTTAGCTTTTGGGAGACTTTCATTTGTCTCTTTACCTGTGTCTCTCTCCGCCCTTCTTTTCGTTACTGTTAAATATTTCTCCATGGTGTCTCTCGAGGGGTTTGTTGACAGCAATTTAAAAAGTTTTAAACTCCCGCACAGACTTTGACAATGAGAGCGCCACTGCACCACCTGCTGCCGTGGATGTGCAATTACACTTTACACGGCAAAAGCAAAGCCTGTTCCCTGGGGTCACACGCGCCCCCCCCGGCATCGCATCGCGCCCCCCCAGGGGGGCGCGCCCCACTATACCCATCCTTAAGTTATGCCACGTGCCATCCTGCCTCAAATCCTCCACCATCATCCCTGTCCCCAAGAAGCCACGGATCACTGGACTTAATGACTACAGACCTGTAGCGCTCACCTCTGTAGTCATGAAGTCCTTTGAGCGCCTGGTCCTGTCCCACCTCAAGTCCATCACCACCCCTCTCCTGGACCCGCTGCAGTTTGCCTACCGAGCCAACAGGTCTGTAGACGATGCAGTCAACCTGGCCCTCCACTCCATCCTGCAGCACCTGGACTCCCCGGGAACCTACGCCAGGATCCTGTTTGTGGACTTCAGCTCCGCATTCAACACCATCCGCCCCGCTCTGCTCCGGGACAAGCTGTCCCTGCTCAACGTGCCTGACTCCCTCTGCAGGTGGATCATCGACTTCCTGACGGACCGGAGGCAGCATGTGCGGCTGGGAAAGACTGTCTCAGACTATACTAGCATCAGCACCGGATCACCCCAGGGCTGTGTACTTTCCCCCCTACTCTTCTCCCTTTACACCAACTCCTGCACCTCCAGCCACCAGTCTGTCAAGTTGATCAAGTTTGCGGACGACACCACCCTCATCGGGCTCATCTCCAACGGCGACGAGTCCGCCTACAGGAGAGAGGTGGCCCAGCTGGCGTCCTGGTGCAGCAATAACAACCTGCAGCTGAACGCTCTGAAGACAGTGGAGATGATTGTAGACTTCAGGAAAGTCACTACTCCTCTGCCCCCCCTCACCCTCTCAGGCTCTCCCATCACCACTGCTGATTCCTTCCGCTTCCTAGGCACTACCATCACCAGGGACCTCAAATGGGAGCTGACCATCAGCTCACTCATCAAAAAAGCCCAGCAGAGGATGTTCTTCCTGCGGCAGCTGAGGAAGCTCAAGCTACCCACCAAGATGTTAGTGCAGTTCTACACAGCCATCATCGAGTCCATCCTCACCACCTCCATAACCGTGTGGTACGCAGGAGCCACTGCCAGGGACAGACTAAGGCTGCAGCGCGTCGTGCGCACTGCTGAGAAGGTGATCGGCTGCAAGCTCCCATCTCTCCAGGATCTGTACATCTCCAGGACCCGGAGGTGTGCTGGCCGGATCATAGCCGATCCCTCACACCCTGGTCACGTACTGTTTGCCCCCCTCCCCTCTGGTAGAAGACTTCGGTCCATCCAGACTAAAACCTCCCGTCACATGAACAGCTTCTTCCCCTCTGCCATTAGACTGCTGAACACTAAGTGACTCTCGTGCACCATGTACAGCAGCTCAACCAGACTCATGTTAATCATCACTGTTTTCTTCCTGCATTACCGACTGCACTATATAGTTCTCCACAGTATCTGCTGCTGGCTAATATATATTTTAACTGTTGACCAGTATCACTTAATCTTATCCTACACTTTATTACATGTATAGTTTATTTCTCTTATCTTATCATGTTTAATGTTGCAGCATTGTACCGAGACAAATTCCTAGTTTATGTACTACATGAACAATGGCAATAAACCTGATTCTGATTCTGATTCTGATTATTTGAGAAGGACTGATGTAGAGCAACAATTCTTTTTTTCAGATTCTCAGAGTTCTTTGCTATGAGGTGCCATGTTGAACTTCCAGTGACCAGTATGAGAGAGTGTGAGAGTGATAATACCAAATTTAACACACCTGCTCCCCATTCACACCTGAGACCTTGTAACACTAACGAGTCACATGACACCGGGGAGGGAAAATGGCTAATGGGGCACAATTTGGACATTTTCACTTAGGGGTGTACTCACTTTTGTTGACAGCGGTTTACACATTAATGGCTGTGTGTTGAATTATTTTGAGAGGACAGCAAATTTACACTGTTATACAAGCTGTGCACTGACTACATTGTATCAAAGTGTCATATCGTCAGTGTTTTCCCATGAAAAGATATAATAAAATATTTGCAAAAATGTGAGGGGTGCACTCACTTTTGTGAGATACTGTAGTTATTACAATACCTTTTTTTCGCAGCTGCATTGATGGTAAAGGTGAGTTAAATTTGTGTTAATTTTGAAAACAAAGCCTAATCTGGAAATTGTGGCAAATTAAAAGTCAAGAAAATATGGGGATACAATGATACAGGCCTTAGTTCCAGTTGATTTTGAGTGGGTGAGCTGAAAAACTGGTAACAGACAGACACATGGAGTGATTACTGTATGCCTAAGTTGCCTTTGCGCCGAGGCATAAAAATATAAAAGCACAAGAATAAAATTAAGATCACAAAGAAAAATGTTGGCGTAACAGATTTTATTAATTGAATGCATGTATAGTTACACGATGGCATGCAATAGCAGGTAAAAATATCAAAATTTCCAGAAGTATAAGCATAATTATGAATATTAAATCAGAATGGTTTGGAATGTTCAGGTTCAGGTTCAGGTTACTTTATTTATTTATTTATCTTTTGTTCTTATTATTTGTACCCGCAGGTAGATTTGTTTTGCAGTCAGGTGACATCCCTTTAGACACATATTTACAAACCAAAATTACATTCAACATGAACACAAACACAGGCACACATGAAGCTGACTATAAACACGATACTCAAGGCTCCACCAATCAGGACATACAGTGCGGCAAAAAAGTATTTAGTCAGCCAGTCAGTCAGCCACCAATAGTGTCAGCCACCAATTGTGCAAGTTCTCCCACTTAAAAGATGAGAGAGGGCTCCAATTTTCATCATAGGTATACCTCAACTATGAGAGACAAAATGAGAAAAAAAAAAATCCAGAAAATCACGTTGTCTGATTTTTAATGAATTAATTGGTAAATTCCTCAGTAAAATAAGTATTTGGTCATTTACAAACAAGCAAGATTTCTGGCTCTCACAGACCTGTAACTTCTTCTTTAAGAGGCTCCTCTGTCCTCCACTCATTACCTGTATTAATGGTACCTGTTTGAACTCGTTATCAGTATAAAAGACACCTGTCCACAACCTCAAACAGTCAGACTCCAAACTCCACTATGGCCAAGACCAAAGAGCTGTCAAAGGACACCAGAAACAAAATTGTAGACCTGCACCAGGCTGGGAAGACTGAATCTGCAATAGGTAAGCAGCTTGGTGTGAAGAAATCAACTGTGGGAGCAATTATTAGAAAATGGAAGACATACAAGACCACCGATAATCTCCCTCGATCTGGGGCTGCACGCAAGCTCTCACCCCGTAGGGTCAAAATTATCATGAGAACGGTGAGCAAAAATCCCAGAACCACATGGGGGGACCTAGTGAATGACCTGCAGAGAGCTGGGACCAAAGTAACAAAGGCTACCATCAGAAACACACTACGCCACCAGGGACTCAAATCCTGCAGTGCCAGACGTGTCCCCCTGCTTAAGCCAGTACATGTCCAGGCCCGTCTGAAGTTTGCTAGAGAGCATTTGGATGATCCAGAAGAGGATTGGGAGAATGTCATATGGTCAGATGAAACCAAAATAGAACTTTTTGGTAAAAACTCAACTTGTCGTGTTTGGAGGAGAAAGAACGCCATACCTACTGTGAAGCATGCAGGTGGAAACATCATACTTTGGGGCTGTTTTTCTGCAAAGGGACCAGGACGACTGATCCGTGTAAAGGAAAGAATGAATGGGGCCATGTATCGTGAGATTTTGAGTGAAAACCTCCTTCCACCAGCAAGGGCACTGAAGATGAAACGTGGCTGGGTCTTTCAGCATGACAATGATCCCAAACACACCGCCCGGGCAACGAAGGAGTGGCTTCGTAAGAAGCATTTCAAGGTCCTGGAGTGGCCTAGCCAGTCTTCGGATCTCAACCCCATAGAAAATCTTTGGAGGGAGTTGAAAGTCGGTGTTGCCCAGCGACAGCCCCAAAACATCACTGCTCTAGAGGAGATCTGCATGGAGGAATGGGCCAAAATACCAGCAACAGTGTGTGAAAACCTTGTGAAAACTTACAGAAAACGTTTGACCTCTGTCATTGCAAAACAAAGGTAATATAACAAAGTGTTGAGATGAATTTTTGTTATTGACCAAATACTTATTTTACCGAGGAATTTCCCAATTAATTCATTAAAAATCCTTCAATGTAATTTTCTGGATTTTTTTCTTCTTATTTTGTCTCTCATAGTTGAGGTATACCTATGATGAAAATTGGAGACTTCTCTCATCTTTTAAGTGGGAGAACTTGCACAATTGGTGGCTGACTAAATACTTTGTTACCCCACTGTAAGACAAAGCGATAAGAGAAAAAACTAGAAAAGCACTCGGAGAGCGCAGACCTCTGCCAAGCGCCGCAGTTCCGCCCATACAGTCTTGAGATTCCTTGATCATGAAAACATATGAGAAGCAGTGGTTCAGTAGTTATTCACGAAAATGGCATTTTCCGTAATGGCCGCCACAGTTCCTCCCATACAGTGTTTGTGTGTACGTTTTCAGATTCGTTGACCATGAAAACATATGACTAGCGATTGGATTGACAATGATAGGATTAGTGGTTCAGTAGTTATTGTGGAAAATGGCATTTTCCATAATGGCGGCCACAGTTCCTCCCATACAGTGTTTGTGTGTACGTTTTCAGATTCCTTGACCATGAAAACATATGAGTAGCAATAGGATTGACAATGATAGGATTAGTGGTTCAGTAGTTATTCACGAAAATGGCATTTTCCGTAATGATGGCCACAGTTCCCCCCATACAGTGTTTGTGTGTACGTTTTGAGATTCCTTGACCATGAAAACATATGACTAGAAATTGGATTGACAATGATAGGATTAGTGGTTCAGTAGTTATTCACGAAAATGGCATTTTGCGTAATGGCGGTTTAGCGCCACAGTTTCTCCCATACAGTGTTTGTGCGTACGTTTTCAGATTCGTTGACCATGAAAACATATGACTAGCAATTGGATTGACAATGATAGGATTAGTGGTTCAGTAGTTATTCATGAAAATGGCATTTTCCGTAATGGCGGCCACAGTTCCTCCCTTACAGTGTTTGTGTGTATGTTTTGAGATTCCTTGACCATGAAAACATATGAGTAGCAATTGGATTGACAATGATAGGATTAGTGGTTCAGTATTTATTCACGAAAATGGCATTTTCCGTAATAGCGGCCACAGTTCCTCCCATACAGTGTTTGTGTGTATGTTTTGAGATTCCTTGACCATGAAAACATATGACTAGCAATTGGATTGACAATGATAGGATTAGTGGTTCAGTAGTTATTCACGAGAATGGCATTTTCCATAATGGCGGCCACAGTTCCTCCCATACAGTGTTTGTGTGTACATTTTCAGATTCCTTGACCATGAAAACATATGACTAGCAATTGGATTGACAATGATAGGATTAGTGGTTCAGTAGTTATTCACGAAAATGGCATTTTCCGTAATGGCGGCCACAGTTCCCCCCATAGAGTGTTTGTGTGTACGTTTTCAGATTCCTTGACCATGAAAACATATGACAAGCAATTGGATTGACAATGATAGGATTAGTGGTTCAGTAGTTATTGTGGAAAATGGCATTTTCCATAATGGCGGCCACAGTTCCTCCCATACAGTGTTTGTGTGTACGTTTTCAGATTCCTTGACCATGAAAACATATGACAAGCAATTGGATTGACAATGATAGGAGTAGTGGTTCAGTAGTTATTGACGAAAATGGCATTTTCCGTAATGGCGGTTTAGCGCCACAGTTCCCCACATACAGTGTTTGTGTGTACGTTTTCAGATTCCTTGACCATGAAAACATATGACAAGCAATTGGATTCACAATGATAGGATGAGTGGTTCAGTAGTTATTCTTGAAAATGGCCTTTTCCATAATGGCGGCCACAGTTCCCCCCATACAGTGTTTGTGTGTACGTTTTCAGATTCCTTGACCATGAAAATATATGACTAGCAATTGGATTGACAATGATAGGATTAGTGGTTCAGTAGTTACTGAGGAAAATGGCATTTTTCATAATGGCGGTTTAGCGCCACAGTTCGCCCCATACAGTGTTTGTGTGTACGCTTTCAGATTCCTTGACCGTGAAAACATATGACTAGCAATTGGATTCACAACAATTGGATTGACAATGATAGGATTAGTGGTTTAGTAGTTATTCACGAAAATGGCATTTTGCGTAATGGCGGTTTTGTTGTGGACGGTGATCCGGATCACCACCAAAATGTAATCATCTGTAGGATACCCCATTTCTGACAATGTGTGAAAATTTCACGAAAATCCGTCCATAACTTTTTGAGTTATCTTGCTAACAGACAAACAGACAAACAGACAAACAAACAGACAAACAAACAAACAAACAGACAAACAAACAAACTAGAAAAGCACTCGGAGAGCGCAGACCGCTGCCAAGTGCCGCAGTTCCCCCATACAGTCTTGAGATTCCTTGATCATGAAAACATATGAGAAGCAGTGGTTCAGTAGTTATTCACGAAAATGGCATTTTCCGTAATGGTGGCCACAGTTCCACCCATACAGTGTTTGTGTGTACATTTTGAGATTCCTTGACCATGAAAAGATATGACTAGCAATTGGATTGACAATGATAGGATTAGCGGTTGAGTAGTTATTCACGAAAATGGCATTTTCCGTAATGGCAGCCACAGTTCCACCCATACAGTGTTTGTGTGTACGTTTTCAGATTCCTTGACCATGAAAATATATGACTAGCAATTGGAATGACAATGATAGGATTAGTGGTTCAGTAGTTATTGAGGAAAATGGCATTTTTCGTAATGGCGGTTTAGCGCCACAGTTCGCCCCATACAGTGTTTGTGTGTACGCTTTCAGATTCCTTGACCGTGAAAACATATGACTAGCAATTGGATTCACAACAATTGGACTGACAATGATAGGATTAGTGGTTTAGTAGTTATTCACGAAAATGGCATTTTGCGTAATGGCGGTTTTCTTGTGGACGGTGATCCGGATCACCACCAAAATGTAATCATCTGTAGGATACCCCATTTCTGACAATCTGTGAAAATTTCACGAAAATCCGTCCATAACTTTTTGAGTTATCTTGCTAACAGACAAACAAACAAACAAACAGACAAACCAACGCAAATGATCACATAACCTCCCCCTTTGGCGGAGGTAACAAAGAGAGAAGAGAGAAGGGTCATATTAAAAAGTTAAAAACTAAGTCAAAGAGATTAAAAACTCAATAAAAGTCTAAAACCCAATAAAAGATTTGGAACCCAAATAAAAAACCATCCATCCATCCATCCATCTTCTACCGCTTTTCCGGAGGTCCGGGTCGCGGAGGCAGCAGTTCAAGCAGAGAAGCCCAGACTTCCCTCTCCCCAGCCACCTGCTCCAGCTCTTCAGAGGGGATACCAAGGCGTTCCCAGACTAGCTGGGAGACATAGTCTCTCCACCGAGTCCTGGGTCTGCCCCGGGGTCTCCTCCCAGTGGGACGTGCCTGAAACACCTCAAGTGGGAGGCGTCCAGGAGGCATCCTAATCAGATGCCCATACCACCTCAACTGACTCCTTTCAATGTGGAGGAGCAGCGGTTCTACTCTGAGCCTCTCCCGGATGACTGAGCTCCTCACCCTAACTCTGAGGGTGAGTCCAGCAATCCTACGGAGAAAGCTCATTTCAGCCGCTTGTATCCGCGATCTCGTTCTTTCGGTCATTACCCAAAGCTCGTGACCATAGGTGAGAGTAGGAACGTAGATTGACTGGTAAATCGACAGCTTTGCCTTAGAACTAAGCTCCCTCTTCACCACAACAGACCGGTACAACGTCCGCATCACTGCAGATGCTGCTCCAATCCGTCTGTCGATCTCTCGCTCCATTTTCCCCTCACTCGTGAACAAGACCCCAAGATACTTAAACTCCTCCACTTGGGGCAGGAGCCTGTCCCCAACCCGGAGAGGACAATCCACCTTTTTCCAGCTGAGGACCATGGACTCGGACTTGGAGGTGCTGATTCTCATCCCAGCCGCTTCACACTCAGCGGCAAACCGTCCCAGCAAGAGCTGTAGGTCATTGCTGGATGAAGCCAACAGGACAACATCATCTGCAAACAACAGAGATGAGATCCTGTGGTCACCAAGCATGACACCCTCCATTCCCTGGCTGCGCCTAGAAATCCTGTCCATAAAAATTATGAACAGGACCGGTGACAAAGGGCAGCCCTGGCGGAGTCCAACTCTCACTGGGAATGACTCCGACCGAGTGTTGGCAATGCGAACTAAACTCTCACAACGGTCGTACAGAGACCGAATAGCTCGTAACAACAAGCCCGATACCCCATACTCCCGAAGCACCCCCCACAAAAATCCACGAGGGACGCGGTCAAATGCCTTCTCCAAGTCCACAAAACACATGTAAACTGGTTGGGCAAACTCCCACGAACCCTCAAGAATTCTCGAGAGGGTAAAGAGCTGGTCCGATGTGCCACGGCCAGGACGAAAACCACATTGCTCCTCCTGAATCCGAGGTTCGACCAACGGCCGGACTCTCCTCTCCAGTACCTTGGCATAGACCTTCCCAGGGAGGCTGAGGAGTGTGATCCCTCTAAAGTTGGAGCACACCCTCCGGTCCCCTTTTTTGAAGAGAGGAACCACCACCCCGGTTTGCCATGCCAAAGGCACTGCCCCCGACCTCCACGCAATGTTGCAGAGGCGTGTCAACCATGACAACCCAACAACATCCAGGGCCTTGAGGTACTCGGGGCGAATCTCGTCCACCCCCGGGGCCCGGCCACCAAGGAGATTTTTAACCACCTTGGCGACCTCAGCCCCTGTGATAGGCGAGTCATCCCCCTCGTCCCCAAACCCTGCTTCCTCTGTGGAAGGCGTATCAGTGGGATTGAGGAGATCCTCGAAGTATTCCTTCCACCGCCCGACGATATCCCCAGTTGAAGTCAACAGTGTCCCATCCGCACCATACACAGTGTGGACGGGGAGCTGCTTTCCCCTCCTGAGCCGCCGAACAGTTTGCCAGAATCTCTTTGAAGCCGACCGAAAGTCTTGTTCCATGGCCTCACCGAACTCCTCCCATACCCGGGTTTTTGCTTCAGCAACCACCCGAGCTGCACTCCGCTTGGCCTGCCGGTACACCTCAGCTGCTTCGGGAGTCCCACAAGCCAACCAAGCTTGATAGGACTCCTTCTTCAGCTTAATGGCCCCCCTCACCACTGGTGTCCACCACTTGGTTCGGGGGTTGCCACCACGAGATGCACCGACCACCTTGCGGCCGCAGCTCTGGGCTGCCGCTTCAACAACAGAGGTGGAGAACATGGCCCATTCAGACTCCATGTCTCCAGACTCCCTCGGAATGTGGTTGAAGTTCTTCCGGAGGTGGGAGTTGAAGACCTCCCGGACAGGGGCCTCAGCCAGACGCTCCCAGCACACCCTCACTATACGTTTGGGTCTACCAGGTCTGAATGGCTTCCTCCCCTGCCATCGGATCCAACTCACCACCAGGTGGTGATCAGTTGACAGCTCTGCACCTCTCTTTACTCGGGTGTCCAAGACATACGGTCGCAGGTCTGATGATACGATAACAAAATCGATCATCGACCTGCGGCCTAGGGTGTCCTGGTGCCAGGTGCACATATGGACACCCTTATGCTTGAACATGGTGTTCGTTATAGACAGACTGTGGTTAGCACAGAAGTCCAATAACTGAACACCACTCGGGTTCAGATCGGGCAGGCCGTTCCTCCCAATCACCCCCCTCCAGGTTTCACTGTCGTTGCCCACGTGCGCATTGAAGTCCCCCAGTAGGACAATGGAGTCTCCAGGAGGAGCACCCTCCAGCACCCCAGTCACAGACTCCAAAAAGGGTGGGTACTCTGAAACATCATTTGGTGCATAGGCACAAATGATGGTCAGGACCCGTTTCCCAACCCGAAGGCGCAGGGAAGCAACCCTTTCGTCCACCGGGGAAAACTCCAATATAGAGGCAGCAAGGTGGGGCGATACAAGAATACCTACCCCTGCTCGTCGCCTCTCGCCCGGGGCAACTCCAGAAAAGGCCAAGCTCCAGCCCCTCTCCAGGAGACTGGTTCCGGAACCGGAGCTGTGTGTTGAGGTGAGGCCGACTATATCTAGCCGGTATCGCTCAATCTCGTACACCAGCTCAGGCTCCTTCCCCACCAGAGAGGTGACATTCCACGTACCAAAAGCCAGTTTAGAAAGCTTGGGATCAGTCCGCCAAGGTCTCCGCCTTTGACTGCCACCTAATCCACATAGCACCGGACTTCCATGATCCCTCCTGCAGGTGGTGAACCTACTGGAGGGCGGACCCATGTAACTCCTTCGGGCTGAGCCCGGCCGGGTCCCATGGGTGGAAACCCGGCCACCAGACGCTAGCCTTCGAGCCCCTCCCCCAGGCCTGGCTCCAGGGTGGGGCCCCGGTAACCCCATACCGGGCGGGGTACACTGAATCCTTGATATACAATTTATCATGAGAGTCTGTTGGATCGTTCTTCGTCTGGCCCTTCACCCAGGACCAGTTTGTCTTGGGAGACCCTATCAGAGGCAAATTGCCCCGGACAACATAGCTCCTGGGATCACTGGGGCACGCAAACCCCCCCACCACGATAAGGTGACGATCCATGAGGGGGAAATAAAAAACCTACAAAAATAAATAAATATAAAATAAAAATTAATAAATACATAACTAAATTATGTGCAATATATTGCTACATCTTGTTCAACTCTTTGACAGCAGCAGGAACAAAGCTGTTTTTGTAGTGCTGGGTTTTACATTTTGGGACAACAAACCTCCGTCTGGAGGGAAGAAGCTGAAAGTGGCAGTGCAAAGGGTGGAAGTCATCATTTGAAATGGAGGTAGTAATCCTCTGTACCTGTCTGGTGTACAGGGATGTCAGGCTCAGCTGTGACTCACCAAGCAAACGACTGGACCATCTAACTACCTAGTCTAAGGATTTCCTCTGTTTCAGTTTTATCTGACCAAACCATGACACTAAAGAAAAGGATAAAACAGATTCAATAAAAGCCCGATAAAACATTGTCATTATGGTTCGGTCAATTTGGAAGTGTGCGAGTTTCCTTAAACAATGCAAATGTTGCTGACCCTTTTTGCACAACCTTTCACAGTTCTCATTCATTCATCTTCTTCCGCTTAATCCTTTTCGGGTCGCGGGGGGGCTGGAGCCTATCCCAGTGTCTTTGGGCAAGAGGCAGGGTACACCCTGGACAGATCGCCAGTCCATTGCAGGGCCAACACAGAGAGACAGACAACCATTCACTCTCACAGTCATACCTAAGGACAATTTAGAATCCCCAGTTTTGATGCCACTTAACCTAACTTGCATGTTTTTGGCATGTGGGAGGAAACCGGAGAAATCCCGGAGTAAACCCACGCAGACACGGGGAAAACATACAAACTCCACACAGATCACTGTTGGTCGGGGGCTGGGATCGAACCCAGGATCCCCCGGCCAAGGGTGAATTGCTGTGCTGCCGCAGTGCTAACCACTCCACCACCGTGCCGCCTTTCACAGTTCTCTTCAAAGTTTAAATTACTATCAATAATCGTTCCAAGATATCTGTAAGATTGCACACATTCAATGGTCTGGCCTTTCAGTACAGTGACTTTGTGCCTGGGAGTTTTCCTCCTAAAGTCAATAATCATATCTTTAGTTTTTGTCATATTCAGCTGCAGGTAGGAATCCTCACACCAGCAAACAAAATCATCAACTACTGGGCTGTGGCCACTCTCACCATCCTGAAGGAGACTGACAATAACTGAATTATCAGCATACTTTATAATGTGTCTGTTGTCATGTCTGCTCCGACACATGTTTGTGTACAGGAGGAAGAGTAGTGGTGACAACACACACCCCTGAGGAGAGCCAGTAGAAGAACACTTTTGGTCAGACAATGCACCATTGACCCTTACTCTCTGTGTCCTGTTGGTTAAAAAATCCAGAATCCAACCCACCAGATTATTACTCAAGTCAAATTGTTGCAGGAGCCTTTCAACTAAAATATGAGGTTGGATTGTATTAAAAGCGGAAGAAAAGTCCACAAATAAAAGCCTGGCGTGTGTCCCATTAAAATCCAGATGTTCAAAATGCATGTTAAACAGAGTGACAGTGGCATCCTCCACTCCTCTGTGACACCTATAGGAAAACTGCAAAGGATCCAATGCATGCTCAGTCTGCTTTAGAACCTCAAATCTGACCAGTTTTTCAAAAATTTTCATTAAAATTGAAGTCAAAGCAACTGGTCTAAAATCATTTACCATTTTAGGATAGCTGGATTTTGGAACAGGGACAACCACAGCATCTTTCCAGACCTTAGGCACATGTTGTAGTAGTAGTAGATTAGTTTATTTGACAGGGACAGTGCAATAAACATAGACAATTAATCAAAGACAATCAATCTGATGTGTTGCACATAGAGTGTATAGCTATTAGCTAATTTGCAACTCTTGTCCCTGGATGGGCTTTAGAAAAAAGAATCAAGATAAAAAATATACACAATAACCACATACATCAATGCAGAAAAATTATACACAATTATAAATATTATAAATATTATAAATACACAAATATAACAGCCTGACTCACATTTAACATAAATATTATAAATATTATAAATACACATATATAACAGCCTGACTCACATTTAACACATATAACATAACTCACATTTGCCTATTTCAGGCCTTCCTCCCTCCGTCACTCACTATAAACAAACACATTTATTCCTTCCCTTCATTCACTCTCACTTTGCAGACAATTAATTCATACATGAGTACATTCTTGTTTATTTTTCAGCCAGTTTTTAACATTTTTAGTGAATGTTTTAAAGTCCGTTATTATTTTAATTTCATTTGGCATTGTGTTCCAGATGTGACTGCCCTTTATAGAGAAAGCTGTTTGTCCAAATGTGGTTCTGCGGTGGAATATTTTACAGTTATTGTTAACAGAACTCCTGGTGGCTCTGCTGCTGTCCTGTCTTTGGACGAAACCAGCAAGTGGCTCGGGTGCTGATTTATGGAAACATTTGAACGTTAATTTCAGAAGACAGAGGTCAATGAAGCTCTCAAAACTCAATAGGTTGTATTTTTTTAAAACATTACAGTGATGCCACCTAATGGGCTTTTTGTCCAAGATTTTTAGGGTTTGATTATATAATGAACCTATATGTCTTATTGTGGAAGGGGCTGCTTGAGCCCAGACTGTCAAACAGTATGATATATGAGAAAAAACCATAGAATGCATATACAGTGCAGCTGCTTCGTAAGGTATGTAATATCTAATTAATTTAAAGCAGTTCAGATTTTTTTTTACTGTTTTTGAAATTTTCTTTATATGAAGATTAAATTTGAGTTGAGGATCTAGTACAATGCCAAGGTATTTGAATTCTGTAGCTAAACTGATGTCATGATCATGTATATTAACTTTAAAATGTTGCAGGTTACATTTTTTGATTGAAAAGCACATTGAGACTGTTTTCTGAAGGTTCAGCAATAGATGGTTCTTGAGGAGCCACTCTTGGACATCAACCATACTTGTAGACAGTACATCTGCAGCCTGTGCTGGAGTCTTGGCAGCTGTGTAAATAACTGCATCATCTGCATAAAGTTGGCATGTTGCAGCTGAGCAGTGTAACGGCAAGTCATTAATAAAAATGCTGAAAAGTAAAGGACCAAGAATGGACCCTTGTGGGATACCCATGCGGTTGTTTAAAAATGAGGATTTATCCTGGTGAACTTTTACACACTGTTCTCTATTCTGGAGATAAGATGCAAACCATTCTAATGTATTTGGGGAGAAGTTAAAAGATACCATTTTGGATAAAAGCAAACTGTGGTTTACAGTATCGAAAGCCTTTTTGAGATCTAGAAAAACAGCTCCTACCACATTACCCCTGTCCAAGGACTGTTTGACGTTTTCAATAAGGCAACAATTTGCTGTTTCTGTTGAGTATCCTGGTCTAAAACCAAATTGATGTGGATGAAGAAGTTGACTGTCTTGTAAGTAGTCTATCAGCTGTGTAGCTACAACTTTTTCAAGAACCTTAGATAGGACTGGTAAAATAGAGATTGGGCGGTAATTGCATATATCGTCTTTACTGCCTGATTTATGAACTGGTATGACGACAGCTTTTTTCCAGCCAGATGGAAATGTACTAGACCTAATGGAGAGATTAATGAGATGAGTCAGTGGTTTGATTAATATTTTGCTGTGCATTTTGAGAAAGGAGGTGCTCATATTGTAGATATCATTAGTTTTTGAGTTTGACAGTGTTTTAACAATACCAGCAATTAACTTCTCATTTACCTCATCGATGTGAAAAGTATCTGTTGGAAGTATGGAATTTGTGTTGTTGAGCACATTTGGCAGCACAAAATTTTTTGTTAAGTCTTCCACAGAGCCCACAAAGTGTGAATTAAATTCATTTGCCAAAGTAGCCTTGTCACTGACGGTCTTGCCATTGATTCTAAGTTCCTTTACCCCCTTCTGATCGTTTTTTTTATTAGTTAAGTTATTTAAATGCCTCCATAGGGAACTGTTGTTACCCTTTGCATGATCTATCAGTTTATTGTAATAAGATATTTTTGATTTTCGCAGCTCATGTACCACTTTATTTCTTAAACTTTTGTACACAAGGTGATCATTTTGTAGTTTGGAGGTTAGAGATGTTTTCAGTGCATAGTCTCGCCTCTTCATAAGTTTTCTTATTTCATTATTTAACCATGGTAGGCTAATCTTCTGTTGTCTACTTTTAATTTGCTTTGAAAATTTTTCTATAGACTTTGTGATTGTTGCAGTTATAAAATTACAACAATCATCTACTTCACATGTTGACATGAGCTGCTCCCAATTTTGATTCTCTAAGTAATGTTCAAACTCCTCATTTTTTGATTTGGGGATAATAAAATTTGATTTGTCAATATCGACTCCCCCAAAATACTGTAGTCGCTTTTTAGTAAGTTTCCTGACAGCAAGAACCATGTTATGATCTGAGAGACCAGTTACAAGATTATAGGTTCTGGTTATTCGTTCTGGTTTATTAGTAAATACCATGTCAATAAGTGTTCTGGATTGTTTGGTTATCCTGGTGGGTCCTTTGATGATTTGCTGGTAATTAAATTTAGTCATGAGGCTTTTCAGTTTTTGTTTGTCTTTTTTATCAGACCAGTTGATATTAAAGTCACCATGAATTATCGTTTCTCTGTTCTTCTCAAGTTGTTTAACCAGATCACTTAATTCATTATAAAAGGAAGAGTTGTGTGACGGTGGGTTGTACACTACTGCAATGTTGAAATTCATTACCGGAGAGAGACATACATTAACAGCTAAACATTCAAGTGAAGTATTCAAATCAACCAGTTGACATTTATATTTCTCTTTGATGTAAATTAAAACACCTCCTCCCCTCCCTACCTGCCTGTCTTTTCTAAAACACTGGTAGCCCACAATATCGATCATATTAGTGTCTATGTTCCTGTGTAGCCAGCTTTCTGAGAGACAAAGGTAGTCCAGATTTGAGTCCAACAGCAACACCGAAATCTCATCTCTTTTGGGGATTATGCTCCGTATGTTTAAATGACCGCCGAGGATCCCCTTTGGTTTAGCCTTGGTGTCCCAAAGAACTCGTGCATGATTAACAGTTTGGAAAAATAAATGTTGTTTTTGCTTTTGTACAGCTCGGTTTTGTGCTAACCCAGTGGTCTGCTGTTTAATAGTGGCAGGTCCAGGGTTAAGGTGAATGTCTCCTGCCAGAAGTAGCAGAACTAACAGAACTTTAATTGTATATCCTCTGCCATATTGTGATTTTTGCTTAACAGCCATGTTTGCCTTAATTTGGAAGTTTTTGCTCAGGGCTTTTAAAGACCACATAGAGTGTAGGGTGAGATGTCCAAGCCCAAATCCATACAGATAAAACTTTTTAACTTCACCTTTGGTTGAGTTTGTCGGAAAATCCTTCTTGTTGCAGGTCCAGACACACAAAGACAAAACGAAGAGGAAGTAGAGAAGTAGAGAAGGCTTATTAGTGGTGCCCATCAGCCCACTTTTTAATCCGGTGGCAGCCATCTTCAGTCTTTCTTGGAAAGAAGGAAAAAGAAAATCTGTGGATAGTAAAATAAATTCTGCTTATATCGCCAGAATCTGATCCGATCGTCCTCGAATCCAGCTGGGCCTCAGCTAGCCAACTAGCCCCTTCCGTTGCTGGTCTCGTTGCTCATAGTCGCCGTAACTGGTCTCCCGTCCCGCTCCTCCAACCGAGTCTCGTCACACACCGCCGCTGCCACCGAGCTCCGCTGAGGTCACGGTAAGTCCTCCGCTAGGCACCGCCACCTACCGTCGTCTGCCTGGGTGAAATCTCTGCTGAGCCCCGTCAACAAATAGCCGCTTGCCTGGTAGTATCTCCGCTGGGCCTCGCAGCTGGGCTTCGATTCAGGCTGGTGTAAGGTGGAATGACTGGCGCCAGCATTAAGCTAACTAGCGTTAGCTTAGCAATCGCTTCGGGTAGTCTCGTCGCACACCGCCGCTGCAGTCACGGTAAGTCCTCCGCTGGGCACCGCCGCCTACCGCCGTCTGCCTGGGTGAAATCTCTGCTGAGCCCCGTCAACAAATAGCCGCCTGCCTGGTAGTATCTCCGCTGGGCCTCGCAGCTGGGCTTTGATTCAGGCTGGTGTTAGGTGGAATGGCTGGCGCCAGCATTAAGCTAACTAGCGTTAGCTTAGCAATCGCTTCAGGTAGGGCACATCAGTGAATCACAAGGAAGCGCTGGACTCGCTGGTCAGTTTACTCACAGTGGCCGGATAAAAGCGATCAAAGGGGTAATCCACCGGAGGTATATCCGATCGCTGTAGGTTAGTTATTTAGAGACTGGCGCCAGCATTAAGCTAACTAGTGTTAGCTTAGCAATCGCTTCAGGTAGCATTAAGCTAACTAGTGTTAGCTTAGCAATCGCTTCAGGAAGGCGCAGGAAGTCGCTGGAGAAAGGCGATTAAAGGGCAATCCAGCGGAGGTGGCAATTCAGCCCGTGCGTGTTCGCCACGAGCGCCGATCGCTGCAGGCCAGCCACTTTTAATGGCAAAATCAGTGACTTTGTCTCAGCACTGAAAAAGTGTGACCATCCCGGTCGCCATCTTGAGTATGTAAGGACTAATTAAAAATGTAGTGAAACACAGGACTCAGTTCATGGTCACAGGACTTTGCCAAGTGTCCACATTTATTATCAGGGCACTGACTTTAGTTCACTTTTACAGCACAGAACGCCCTTTTAACATCCTGCACCTCAATATTAAAGTGCTGATTGTCTTTGAGTTTCTGTTTCAAATCTTGGGTTTCTGTGCTAAAATCAAAGGAATCAAAATGACCATAAAAACAATTAAGAGCATTAGCCAGCTCTGTGTCTGAATTAAAACCATCTAAAAACACACGATTACTGCGCTCTGTGCTCTGAAGGCCTGTAATAGTTTTCATACTAGCCCAGGCTGAACCAAGCTTCTTTGCTGCTATCTTGCTTTCCAACTCTTGATTTATAATTCTGTTTTGCTCTTAAAATTTTGGACTTCAGCTCTTTTGTGGCAACCTGCAGCTCAGAAACAACCCCCTGTTTAAAGGCCAGTGCTTTCCTCTGTAAGCAGGATTTAACAGATTTAGTGACCCATGGCTTGTTGTTGGGATATATTTTGACATGTTTACGTGGAACTATTATGTCCCTGTAGAACGCCATGTAAGAGCATGTCACATCCACTGAAGAGTCCAAATCATCTCCACAGGACAGTGTGAACACCTCCCAGTCCGTACAGTTAAAGCATTCCTGGAGGCAGAGCACTGAATCATCTGTCCACACATTTGTGTCTCTGGTCTTCGTTTTCTCTCTTCTGAGAGCAGTTTTATATGTGGGCAGCAAATGGAAGGGGAAGAGATTTAAAGGCTCCCTTGATAGATCCATAGCACAGGTCCAATGTCTTTTCTCGCCTGGTTGGGCAGGAGACGTACTGATAAAAGTTTTTAAGTGTCTTCTTTAGAGGCACATGATTAAAATCCCCAAGGATGAAATTTGGAGCTTCTGGGGAAATCGACTGCAACCGCTGTATCACATCAAAGATTGGAGGCGGAGGCAGCATCCGCCCTCGGATGAATGTACACAGTCGTTATGAAATGTTGGGGGAACTCGCGGGGCAGATAAAAAGGGCGTAGAGATACGGACAGAAGCTCCACATCTGGTGTACAGATGCGCTCTCTGACTGTGACAGATGTACAGTATTGTTTATTAATATACAAACATACGCCGCCCCCCTGACGTTTCCCGTTACCTCTTCCTGCTGATCAAAGTGAAGTGGGGCTCCAAAGCCGTCAATGCACAGGTCCGGGTCCCGGTCATGCTCTGTAAGCCATGTCTCCGTGTAAGCCATGACACAGCAGTTCTTGAAATCCCTCTGATATCGTACATTTCCTTGAATTTCATTCACTTTATTTCTCAGGGATTGTACGTTCCCCATAATAATGGAAGGGAGAGGAATGCGGTTAAGCTGACGCCTCCTCAGGTTTAATCTTACGCCTCCACACTTTCCGCGTTTCCTTCTCTTGTCTCTCTTTTCATCGCTGTGTCCATGAAAATCTCTTAAAATAAAGTCTGGCAGTTGCAGCACAGACTCAAACACAGATGCTGCATTATCCATGTTTAAATGCAGTAACATGTCTCTGGAATACTGCGTTCTTCCCGGCGTGACTGCGATCACGCTTACCTCCAAAACAAAGAGCCGGTAGGAAAGAAACAACAGTGCAAAAACAAGAAGGAAATCCATACTAATGGAACCAGGGAGCTCTTCGTTATATAGTCTATAAATATTCAAGGACAAAAATGGCACAGAGAATTATGTTAAAACACCTTAAAGTGCATAAAAACAGAGACACAGACGTCAAACCTTTCTTCACCCGCTGCCGGTCGCTGCGTGTGCATGCGCCCATCATGTGCACTGCCTGTTGTGATTATGGTAATGATCCCCTTGACATTATATTGTCTCGAGAAGGCATTAATCTGACGGATAGTGACTTGTTTTACGTGGGAAGTGGTAAAGATGTGTGGGACTTTGGGTGGCCCATTCTGGGTGAAAAGGGACACCGCCAGCACCTTAGTACGCCGACAAGGCGGGGGTCCCGTGCCAATGTTTGTGGTCCCATGAACGGTGGACTCGAACAGCATGGTTTGATCTTTGCAGTGGTGGAAAGGTCCGGAGAGTGTGAGCTACAGGGCTCCGGTGGCCGACGAGTTCCGGCTGCTGAACCAACAGTGACTGATGCCGCTCCGACGCAACATCATCTGGTATCCAGGGTAACACCAGACGGCACAAACCCTAGCCGTGCTGATACCAAAGGCAAGGGACATTACTCAAGTCAACTTGGCGAGCCGCTGAGGAGTCATAAGGGAGCCAGATCGCGGCGCAGACAACGGAGGAAGCCAGTGAGTGCTCCCCTGGGCGAGGGTTATGACGTGCGCCCTAGGATCGAGCCTCAGCTTGGTCGGGTGCACAGTTTCAGGAAAGGGACAGTGGGACAGGATAATCTGCGGGTGGTCCAGTCCAGCGGTGACGGCTACCTGAGTTTGACTGATGGGTCGAGACGGCATCTCAACGAACTGCGACATCAGAGCACCAAGGGCATCCATGCAGTCCGTCTCCGGTCATGAAAAAACGTAGATGCTCTGGAAGTGGGCCGTGTGACAGACAATCCACGGGGGGGCCTTCGGGAGACCTGGGTTGAATGTGTGAGGGCTTACGGTGTGTCTGAAATGTGCAGCTATTAATATATGTTATGGTTAATATGTTCTGAATATTCACATGTTGAGTTGTATGAGAATGGGGTTGAAGTGAACCGTGTGTGTATTGTGTGATGTGTGTAAGTTAGTTCCTATGAACATTTATCCTGTTTATGGTACAGCTTATGTGATTATTTAGTTTGTTTTGTAGTTAAAAAAAGAAAAGAAGTGTGTTTATAGAATTGTTTATTGCAATTTGACCTGTTGGTGTGCGCTACATCTTGGTCGGTATAACTGTTTAAGGTATTTTGCAATATTATGTTTACCTCCACCAAGGAGGTTATGTTTTCATTGCCGTTGGTTTGTCTGTCTGTCTGTTTGTTTGATTGTTAGCAAGTTAACTCAAAAAGTTATGGACGGATTTTCATGAAATTTTCAGAGATTGTCAGAAATGGGGTATCCTACAGATGATTAGATTTTGGTGGTGATCCGGATCACTGTCTGGATCCAGGAATTTTTTTACTTATTGGGATTTCCAAAACGGGAATCACAGTAATTTGCATAATACAGGACAAGTTTTCAACAGCTTCTACAACACATTTAAGACCTAAGGAAATGGAATAAATCTGCATAATCATGCAAAAAAATGAAAAAATAGGGGAACCTTTGAAATTTTTAAAAGAACAAATGAAATTCTAAACACGCAACAACCATCACAGTATAGCTAATATATGCCACTTGCGAATGGCATTTTTTTCATGGTCAAGGAATCTATAAAGTTACACAAAATAAATGGAGGATTAATATCTATGATGATAAACACTGTATGGGGGAACTGTGGCACTTGGCGGAGGTCTGCGCTCTCCGAGTGCTTTTCTAGTTTATTTCTATTTCCGGCACGTGTTGCTGTGTATATCTCCCTGTCTCAGGTTTGGCCTTTATGGCTGTTTACGTTCTCATTAGAAAAGGGACACGTCTACCACTGTGACAGGGTGATTTAGGTACTGAAAGCACAAGACCACCATTGTGAGTGACTGTTGTTGAGTGTGAGGTGCAGTATTAGCTACGTGTGAATGTTGACGTTTACTGCCCTATGGTGTGAAACTTTTGTGTTGCTTGGGGAATGCTCTGTATGTCCTTTTGTATATCCTGTGAGTTTATGGGATTGAGTACCTCCATTGTCTATGTCTATATTTGTTATGTGTTTAGCTTAGGAGAGATTAATTTATTTTGGTGTGTGGCTCATTTTATTTCAGAGACTATATTTCAATTACATGGCGGAGAGTTCCGCTGAGCCAGTGTGTGGTGTGAATGGATAGGCCTGTTCCCCTCTGTATTAGTGTATTGTGACGTTTGCAAGGTTCACACAAAGACAATGGAGCAAGATGGTTGTGATGAATAGGCTTTATTTACACACCCCCGACCCCAACTTCCTTCTCAGCACAGACAGGAGTGGAGGTCATTCCCCCAGACCCCTGTTTGAATCATGGTTACACACACATGATACATCTTGCCCTAATCCTGCTAAACACTGCTGGGTCATTATAATGCAGTTATAATGACACAGCAGTATAACTCAGAAATAACACATTTAACACACACAGTAACGTTTCAAACTGGCAAATCCCTGCTCCCCTTAAAATAAGAAAAGATAAGCCTTTATTAGTCCCACAACGGGGAAATTCCAGGATTGCAACAGCACAGGGATAGCAACACTCAGAGCAACAATCAGAAGGCAAGAAAAAAAAACAAGCAAGCAAGAGCAGCTAATATACATATGTACGTATTACTATAAAATATATATATATACACACACACACAGACACACAGTGCAGAGCATTGTAGCTGGATGGAATAAATATATGAATATATGAACACACAGTACGGAGCATTGCAGCTAGGTGGAATAAATATGCAAGTATATAAACACACACAGTGCGGAGCAATGTAGCTAGATGGAATAATATGTAGATATATAAATATATAAACACACCCAGTGCTGAGCATTGTAGCTAGATGGAATAAATATGTAAATATATAAACACACACAGTGCAGAGCATTGTTGCTAGGTGGGATGAAACAGCATAACCGTCTACTTAGTTATCCTACATGGTATGATTATGTGCCCATACATATTCTCACCCTCCATAGCGACCGGTATGTTCCTAGTTGTATGCCGGAGGGGACCATTGTGTAAGTCTATTGCATCTTTTGCATTCAAAAAACTATTAGTTTGTTACGTCTTTTTGCTATCTCTGCGAGCAGCCCTGCTTAGGTTGTACAGTCTGACAGCCGTTGGTAGGAAGGACCTACGAAACCTCTCGGTTGTGCACCTGGGATGATGTAGTCTGCTGCTAAATGAGCTCCTCAGTGCATTCAGTATGTCCTGCATAGGGTGGAACTCGGACTCCAGCAGAGATGACAGTTTAGCCACCGTCCTTCTCTCTCCTATCTCCTCCATCGGATCAAGGCGCTGCCCCAGGACAGAGCTAGCTTTCTTAATCAGTTTGTTCAGTCTCTTCCTATCGGCTGCAGTAATGCCACTGCCCCAGCAGACCACTCCAAAAGTGATGGCTGATGCCACCACCGTGTCATAGAATGACTTCAGCAGCGCCCCTTGTACACCAAAAGACCTGAGTCTCCTCAGCAGGAACAGCCTGCGCTGTCCCTTCTTGTAGAGTGCATCAGTATTGTGTGACCAGTCTAGTTTATTGTTCAGATGAATACCCAGGTACTTATAGGATGTCACCATCTCGATGTCTGTTCCCTGTATATTTACTGGTACTGTGAGGGGCTGCCCATGCCTGCGGCAGTCCACCACCAGCTCCTTAGTTTTCCTTGCGTTGATCTGGAGGCAGTTCCGATGGCACCAGTCCACGAAGTCCTGGATAAGCCCTCTGTACTCAGCTTCATCTCCATTGGAGATGAGGCCAACGATCGCAGAGTCATCAGAGAACTTCTGTAGATGGCAGTGTGTTGTGTTGTGTGAGAAGTCCGCAGTATAAAGAGTGAACAGGAAGGGAGCCAGCACCGTTCCCTGGGGGGCCCCCGTGCTACTGATGATCGTGTCGGACACACAGTCCCGGGTTCTCACAAACTGAGGCCGGTTCGTGAGGTAGTCCAGGATCCATGATGACAGGTGCTGGTCCACCCCTGCGCGCAGCAGCTTGTCCTTCAGGATCATCGGTTGGATGGTGTTGAAAGCACTGGAGAAGTCAAAGAACATGATCCTCACCATATTCCCGGGCTTCTCCAGGTGGGACAGAGAACGGTGAAGGAGGAAGATCACCGCATCCTCCACCCCAATGCCATGCTGGTAGGCGAACTGGAGTGGATCCATCGCTGGTTCCACCAGGGGGCGGAGGTGAGCAAGGAGCAGTCTCTCCAGGGTCTTCATCAAGTGGGACGTCAAGGCCACCGGTCTGTAGCTGTTCAGGTCTTTGGGGTGGGAAGTTTTTGGTACAGGTACCACACAAGATGTTTTCCACAGCTGTGGTACCCTCCCCAGTTTCAGGCTCATGTTGAAGATATACGTCACAATCCCACACAGCTGGTCTGCACAGGACTTGAGGAGCTTTGCGCTGATGCCGTCCGGTCCCGGCGCCTTCCTCGCCTTGATCTTCCTCAGCTCCGTCCTCACCTGGGTCCTGGTCAGGGTCAGGATGGGGGGCTGTGTGTTGGGAGTGGGGGGGTGTTGGTGGAGTGGGGAGTGGGCAGCAGGACTTGATTTCTTTAGAGGCAGCAGTGGTTGTTGTGCAGTCAGGGGGGAGGGCGGTTGGTCAAATCTATTGAAAAACAGATTCAGGTTGTTCGCCCACTCCCTGCCCCCTGTGGCCTGGGGGGAGGTATTCTGGAGCCCCGAGATGGTTTTGAGGTTTCTCCAGACCCCGCTGATGTCGCTCATCATCAAAATGGCCCCGACGTTACACTGCCCCCCCCTGGACTGGTTTCTGTCCCCAGAAAATTCAAAGTCCACTTTCAGAAATCCAATGCGAGTCAGCCCGGTGCCAAAGCGGCATGCACGGGCCATCTGAGTCTCGGTCGGAGAATCTGGTTGGGGTAGGGTCCCGGTTTGGCCATCAGCGGGCGGATGGACACATCTGACAGCCTCTGTAGGACCACACACAGTCCCTTCCCTGGCAGTGGGAGTCCCAGGCCCGCTCCGGCCGACTCCCACCGCTGCCAGTTCTCCCAGGCGGCCGCTGGCCCGCGTCCATGCGTCCAGCCCTTGCCGCGCCTGGAAAAATGGCCGCATCTTCGTCCTGCTCGCTCCGCTGCGTCGCTCCTGCACCTCTGTGACGTCATCTGCCGGGAGAAGCATCTGCAGGAGGCGGCTTTTTCCCCGTCCATGCCACCTCGCTCTAATTTAGCGTCGGCGAGGGGCCAGTTTGTCGTGCGCTGTGTGCGGGGCAGTACCATGCCATGTACCCTGGCTCTGTGCAGCGGAAGCCGTCCTTCCTCGCGTCGCCATGGCTGTTTCCTTCGTGCACGCGCTGCTGTGATCTGCCGTAGCTCCTCCTCCACTCGCTCTCAGCACGGTGGTTTCCTCCGATGATCAGCGCGGCAGCCAACTCGACCTGGGCCAGGCGGTCATCTGACAGGTTCTCGCCGTTGTAGCGGGGAATCTTGGCTCGCTGCTGGATGGATGGGACCGTCATCTCCCGGTCGATTGCCGCTCCTAATTGCTCTGGAATCGCCAGCCCGTCCTGCCCTGAAAAGGGCGGGAAACGGGGCTGGTTTGCTCTGCTCCGTCCATCGCAGCGAAGCTTTCCGGGGGCCGGCGTCTCAGCTCTATACTCCGTTCCCGGCTGAGTGATGAACCGCTCCGGCCGCTGTACCTCCGCCTGGATCCTCATCTTGCTCCATGTCCCACTCCTGACACCAGTGTGACGTTTGCAAGGTTCACACAAAGACAATGGAGCAAGATGGTTGTGATGAATAGGCTTTATTTACACACCCCCGACCCCAACTTCCTTCTCAGCACAGACAGGAGTGGAGGTCATTCCCCCAGACCCCTGTTTGAATCATGGTTACACACACATGATACATCTTGCCCTAATCCTGCTAAACACTGCTGGGTCATTATAATGCAGTTATAATGACACAGCAGTATAACTCAGAAATAACACATTTAACACACACAGTAACGTTTCAAACTGGCAAATCCCTGCTCCCCTTAAAATGGCCCCGACGTTACAGTATGATTTGGGTGTAAATTATTTGGTTGGGTAATTTGTGTGCTTGCAGTTTTTTTCAAGGGGGGGGAGGATATAGCATAGTAATATAGAATACTATATTAGTATGGCAATGCCCTAGGCTGGGAGGGGTGATGCCCTGCCTTCGGGGGGTGGCGTCACCTGGGATATAAAAGCCTGGTGCAGGAGACATACTGTCTCCTTGCCATCACTCCTGTACTCGCGGTAGGGTCTCCTCAAGTGTTCAATAGTTCTTGATAATAAACTATATAAAGCGTCACCTCGCCTCCTTATTATTCGGATACTACAGTACTATAGAAGTGAACATTTGTATTTTTACATAAGAAGTCAAAAAAATCATACATAAGGACCAGAGAATTTATGAATGATTTTTTGAAGGCTAGATAGAACCTTGAGATACTGTGCCTCACATTAAATTATGTATCCTCAATGATTTGAAAAAAAAAACACAACATTTTTTGAACTAAGAATAGCTAAACATAATGAATAATTGAATGTGACTTTGTTGGTGCAAAGGATGCCACTGCTAAAGAAATTCATTTAACTAGAAGATTTAATTACAAATTATGAGGCAATTGTAAGTATTTAAAAATGTTGGCATTTCTACATTTCAGCTTTCAAATCAAACAGCATGAGATTCCTTGTCTCCTTGTCAGAGGTGTTTGAAAAGCAATTAAGTTTTTAACAAAATTGATTTTCACATCTCCGGTGGCCCACATCATCACCTCCCTCCCCCGGCTACATTCACACACAAACAAATGTGTACCTCCAAAACACACCCACACACACACATTTCCTGATGAGATCTCACAGCTAATGTTTGAAGCTGTAAAAACTGTTGAGATGCGTTTTTGCCAGAAAGCCCATGGGTCTCATTTTCATTTCTCATCTTTAAGAACTGAAAGGCGCTTTCACATATTATGCAAGGTGTGTGTGTGTGTGTGTGTGTGTGTGTGTGTGTGTATGCGATGTGGCAGAAGGTTGTGGGGATCAAGTGGAGCCTCTGCAGCTCTTGCAGAATAAGGCTGCGTGTCCACAGACAATGTTTCTTCCACTGCAAGTGCTCTGGGCCTGTATGTTATTATATGCCATACAGCCAAGTCTGGGTCAAGCAGGATGCTGTCTAACTAGAACGACTTCCCTCGCCCCAGCCACTGCCTCCAACTCCTGAGGGGAGTAAGACATTGGCTGCATGTGCCATGGGATGTCCTACCAGTTGGACATGGCCTAAGCACTTCACCTTGAAGCAGGTTTGGAGCAGCAGTTCACCTCTAATCTTCACCCAAATGACTGAACTCCTCACACAGTTTCTAATGTTGAATCGAACTGATTTTCTTAAGGTCAGGGTGTAGCTCAACCAATAAACAATTAGAGAGCTTTTCCTTCACGCTCGGCTCTTTCTTTTCCACCACAGAGTGCAGGCAGTGGTGCGCTGGCTTCATGACTGGCAGGGAACAAATATCAGTGTATAGCTAAAAGTGTTTGTTACCATTGCTGAAAAACATTTGTGTTTTGGATAGGTATTTCATGCAGGGTCTACCCTCTAGTCTCATCCCTGGGCACACCTGAGCAAGAAACAGTCACACTGTTTATTTGGCATCTTGATGCGTGGCACCTGTCAGGAGGATGGATTATCTTTCCAAACTAGAAAGCTTTTCAGTTTTGGAAAGTCTTGTGTGGATCTTTTGCTACAGAATGCAATAAGATAGAAATCACCTTCCCACACCCTAGACCCTCTGGAAGTACATGCCCATTTAATAAATACTTAATGTGAATATACATTTAACCACATACAGAACTCCCAGACACTCTTACACCATTCAGCTGCCAATAGACCTTAAAGCTTAGCTGATCATTAGGAACTCGGTTCCTAAAATGATGGCATAATCGGCTAAATTACTTAAATTCAGTGTCCCCTGTAGCACAATCCCACAAGTACACACACTCTCCCCTTTTCCCATGATTACAGACACCTGACTCTTGGGCCGGAGCACTGCCTCTCTCTGTTTCTGCCTTTGTGGTTTATGTAGCTAAGGTTAAGACAACACTGTAAATTACTGCAACATGTACTTGTGTGTAACAACAGTGGATAAACAGTGCGTCTGTTTGTCCATGTGTGACGCTGCACCCCATGTCTTGTTTGTGGGCCGCTGTAATTGAGCAGCAGTTGTGTGTAATGGCTGTGATATTTATCAGAGTGGTGGGGTCAGGTATGATAATGATCTGGGTTGTCAGGTTTGGTCCTGGGGTTACAGGACATAGTCTTATCTTGAAGCCTCCCTCCTGCACTTATTATAAGCTTGTAATGACTGACAATAACTGCTTCATGGAGCAAAAAAGGAGGGACCTTTTTCCGATTCCTTCTCACACCAGTGGAAGAACATAAAAGATTTTTGTCAGTGGAGTAGTCTGAGGGCTCCTCTGTTTATATTTTAAAGATAATCACTATTACTCCTTTTAAGGTTTAGGTTTCGTTCACTTAAAGTATTAAGTTTAATCAAAGCAACTTTGAAAACACTAAAATCTGTGTGGGTTCATTTAGTCTCATCTGGTTCAATATAAACAAGTGTGCAAAAGAAGAATGGTTTGCAAAAAGTTTTGAAAGAAATTGAAGGGCAGCTTGATGGAGCGGTAGTTACACCATTGCCTCACAGCAACAAGATTATAGGTTTGATCACCAGTGGTGACATTTCTATGTGGATTTTGCATGTTCTCCCTGTGTCTGCATGTGTTTTTTGCCGGATGCTCCCATTTCCAGTAGGTGACTTATTATTTTATTAACAAGGGGGATGGTGGTAGGGATATTCACAAATACAGCAATAAGGTGCAAGTGTATAAATGTAAATTAAGTACAAATTTGCAAGAATAAAGGTGCAAAAATATGATAAAAGATGCTAATTTACAGTTGAAAAAAATCACAAATTTCTAAGACAAAATTTGAAAATGTATGGGAAGAAGTTGCAAGTTTAAGAGAAAGTTGCCAGCTAACAAGAGAAAAGTCACAAATGTAGTAGAAAAAGGTCAAAATTTACAAGAAAAAAGTCATGAATCATGAGAAAAAGGCACCAAATTTACGTGAAAAAATTTGCAAATTTTTTGATAAAGTTGCAAACGTTTGTAAGAATGTCAAATTTTGTCATAAACTCTCCGTGCGCTTTTCCACAGCGCATGGAGGAGGAGAAGGAAGAATGGACTTAAACGCAGGGTTACACCAAACACACATTTATTGATATCAAACAGTTCAAAATTAAAGACTTACAGAAATGTAACTGTTGTGCACAAAAAGGCTCAGTTGTGCCACAATTGGAAACGTTACAGACAAGTGTAGCAGCACAACTGCAAACAGAAACACAGACATACCAAAAAATGTGTAGGTTTAGGGCGCTCGCGCACGCAGCGACCAGCAGCCGGTGGCTTGTCACCAGACTGCAAACCTAGTCTACCTACGGGTACAAATAAGTAACAAAAAACAAAAAAAAAAAAAAAAAAAAAGACAGCTCTTACTCACCGTGCAGGAACAGTCTGAGTCGTCCAAGTCTACCAGCAAGCACATACACAAATAATCCTTCATGACGTGACGGTCACACAGCGACGAACAACCATATGAGCACGTACAATGGTCCAGCGGTGTTTGACTAGCAAAAAGCTGCTTAAGTACAAACACCACTGGCATAATAAATTGGGAACACCTGGGTGAGGCGCGGAAAAGATGATAAATGGGACTGGGAACCGCTGATGGAAATGAGAGAGAGGGGGCGTGGCCGGACCGGCAGACTGTCAGCAGTGTCACAGAAAGTAGGTCACAGCGGCTGTCCAACAGCTGCCGGTCAGGTAGTGGCTATGAATAAGGAAACGGCACAGAATACATAATATGCACATGCACAGTGGAACCAAAACCCACAGAGAGATCAGGGCCGAGCCGGGGGGATGCCAAGCCGGCTTGGCTCCTAACAGAGCCCCCCCTTTAAGGGGTGGATTCCCAGACACCCAAGGTAACATCATGAACACCCCCCCCGCCCCCCCCGCCCCTTCCCCAACAGGAGCAAAAGCAAAAAAACTACACCCAGGGCCGACAATTACCCCCCCCCCCCCCAAGTCCAAAGACGTGGAGGCTCAGGAGGCTGCCCAGAGTCGCAGGCCCAGCAGGCAGTCTGATGACCAGGGTCCGGTGGCCTGCTGGAAAACATGGGTCATCTGGCCCAAAGACTCAGGCCCTCAGGCGGCTGGCCAGCGTTATAAATCCACCAGGGCCGGCGGGATGGGGCAGGAGGTGGCCTGCCTACCGGGAAGCTTGCTGGCGGGTGACCGGACTAAAGGAAGGGAACCCCCATGCCGTAGGACCGGGAGGAGAAGGGGACCACGACGTCCTCATGGCAATCCGCAGTGCCTGCAGTGATCCCGGCTTGGGACCCAGCTGCACCCGTGGTGGACCCAGACCGGGCTGGCTCCGCTGCACCCACGATGGACCCCAACCGGGCCGGCTCCGCTGCACCCATGATGGACCCCAACCAGACTTGCTCCACTGCACCCGCGGTGACCTCCGGCTGAGGCTCTGCAGCACCCGCGGTGGACCCCGATTGGGCCAAAGCTGCACCCATGGGGAGAGGGCCAACCCACAGGAGCGCCAGGCTGAGGAGACAATTGATGGGAGGAGCCCTGATGACCTTGGCAGGAGGGGCTGGAGCAGCGACATCCTCCTTCGGCACGACCGGACCCACAACGACCTCCGGCGACAACACTCCCTCTCCAGCGACCCTAGACAAATGCTCGGAGACAGCAGAAGAAAAAGGGAGGTTAGGGTCGCCGACAGCGGCGGAGCCCAGTGAGGGAAGCTCAGATGCAGTTGCACGCTGCACCCAACTCTCCCCACCCAGAGCCAGGCAAGATCTCTCCAATACTGACATAAGAAAAACGAGAGAACACTTGCCTGAGCTGAAGCTCTACCACCATCCAGGACTCCGTCAAACTTGACGTTGACAACCTGGGTCCAGCCTCGAGGAGATCCATCTCCGGCTCCCACTCCGCTGCAACTTCCTCCACAGCAGGCGAGATGGTAACAACAGTCCTAGTTTCCCCCTACGGCGGCTTCAATGCTGGGAATTCATCCAGCATGGCTGCAGGGGAACCCCTCCATGCTGGCTCCGGGCAGGAATCATCCGAGGCCACTGGCTGCTCCACCGTCTGATGGCGCTGACCTTGGGCCAGCAGTCCCTCAGGAAGAATTGGAGGAGACACAGAGAAAAGAAGAAAAGAATTAATTTTTGCAGCTGGAGGAGTGGACCCAGCGGACTGCTTAAACTGAGCCTCTCCCTTGGGAGACAGGCAAGATTCAATACTATTTGATAGGATAGAAAGAAAAAATAGTTGCCTGTCATCCCAGTCGTTGGTATTAGCAACTGCAGAAGGCAGACAGTCATCCCCCTCCGTGTCAGCGGCTCGGTGGGAAGTGTCCTCGCAGATAATCCAGAAAATGAGTGCTTGAGCGCGCAGACCGTGGAGAGCAGCTCTGCATATTGTGGGCACCTCCAGAGGCCAAGATGCACTTCTAGAATGCCCATAGCCCCAAGCAGACACTCCCATTTTTTCTTGGGACCATGGGACACGAGCGCCTCCTCCACAAAGTCCTGGATAAAATACACTGCCCACTCTTTTTCCAGCGTGGGGATGCCAGCTGCTGTTCCTCCCTTGCGGTGACGAGGTCAGCCAGTCCAGGACATCATGCACTCCAACCAACAGGTGGGTGAAAAAGACAGTCCAAAAAATGAAAAATAACTAGTGTGGGTGTAACCCGCTAAATCCTTTTAGCTGGCTGGACCATCCTGTCATAAACGTCCTGCGCACTTTTCCACAGCGCACGGAGGAGGAGAAGGAAGGATGGACTTAAGCACAGGGTTACACCAAACACACATTTATTGATATCAAACAGTTCAAAAGTAAAGACTTAGAGAAATGTAACGGTTGTGCACAAAAAGGCTCACACGGATTGCGTGCAGCGGGCAGACCACTGTGCACCGTGGCCACAAAAACAGACAAGACAAAATGCTCGGGTAAACTTAGAGTTCTCCAGGTCGCTCGAGTGGCATGGGAGAAGAGCTGGGCAACAGTGCCAAAGTGTAGCAGTTGTGCCGCAAGGGGAAACACTACAGGCAAGTGTAGCAGCACAACTGCAAACAGAAACACAGACAGCTCTTACTCACCGTGTAGGAACACTCCGAGTCGTCAAAGTCCGCCAGCAAGCACATACACAGCGACGAACAACCATATGAGCACGTACAATGGTCCAGCGGTGTTTGTCTAGCAAAAAGCTGCTTAAGTACAAACACCACTGGCATAATAAATTGGGAACACCTGGGCGAGGCGCGGAAAAGATGATAAATGGGACTGGGAACAGCTGATGGAAATGAGAGAGAGAGAGAGGGGGCGTGGCCGGACCGGCAGACTGTCAGCAGTGTCACAGAAAGTAGGTCACAGCGGCTGTCCAACAGCTGCCGGTCAGGCAGTGGCTATGAATAAGGAAACGGCACAGAATACATAATATGCGCATGCACAGTGGAACCAAAACCCACAGAGAGATCAGGGCTGAGCCGGGGGGAAGCCAAGCCGGCTTGGCTCCTGACAAATTTATGAGGAAAAGGTCCAGATTTACAAGAAAAAGAGTCATATTCACAAGAAAAAAAGTTGCAAATTTACTTGGAAAAAAATAGCAAATTATGAAAAAAAAGTTGCCAAATGAGAATACAAATGTCACAAATTTATGAGAAAGAGATTGCAATAAATGGATGAGAAAAAGTAATATACTGTATGTATCTACGAAAAAAGTTGAAATTTAAGAGAGAAATTGTGAATTTATAAGAAAAATATTTATAAATTTTTTCTTTAAACTTATGACTTTTTTGAAAATTTATAACTTTTCAAATAAATTTGGGTTTTTTGCTGATAAATTTGAGACTTTTTGTAATAAATTTGTTAACCTTTGTCTTACACAAATTTACAACTATATACATATACTCATAAATTTAAATTTTTTATTTCTGTAACTTTTTAAATAAATTTACCATATTTTTCTTGTATATTTGCAACTATGCTCTGACATATTCTTTTGTACTGTACTCGCACTTTTTGTGTCGATGAGGATGGGGGATGGCAGGTTTACAAAGGGGATGCTTTTTGGTCATTTTGCTAACAAGGGGGATGGCATCCCCCTTCACCCCCACTCAAATCTCCTACTGCCTGTTTCCTACAGTCTAAAGGCATGCATGTTACGTTAATTTTTAATTAAAGTAACATGTAACAATTAATAACATAACGTAACGTAACAATTAATTTTAATTGGCAGCACGGTGGTGCAGTGGTTAGCACTGTTGCCTTACAGCTAGAAGGTTCCTGGTTCAAATCCCCAGGTTGGCAGGGGTTGGAACCTTTCTGTGTGGAGTTTGCATGTTCTCCCTGTGCTGTGTGGGTTTACTCCGGGGGCTCCGGTTTCCTCCCACAATCCAAAGACATGCATGTTAGGTTAATTGGCTGTTCTAAATTGTCCCTAGATATGTTTCCTATAGGCCCTTAGAATAGAGGGTTAGTATTAGTGAAAGTGCTTTGAGTGGTCTTTGTGATTAGAAAAGCGCTATATAAGTACAGGTTAGTTAGTAGTAGTTAGTAATTTACTATAACAGATTTTAGTGTCTAACATTATTTTGCCTTTTGTTGAAATGTCTGTACCAACTTGATGATGGACAGCCTTTTGTTGCATGCTATTATCCTACTAAAAAAAAAAGACTAAATCCAGCTATTTAGTATTGATTTAAAAAATAAAAAAAAGTTCTGTTGAAGTCAGTGACGGCTTAGTTACAACACATCGTGTCAGACTGACCTTTTTTTTCTCTCCCAGTATAAGTACACACATACCACAGCTACACTGAGGCTTAAACTCAGCCGTCTAATGGTTTCCATAATGTGATCAAAACTCTGTGGCCTGTAGGGGAGAATTGGTAAGTCATACCATTGAACTTGGAGTGTCTTGGGGCTAAAATCGGGTCCTGAGCAAAGCTTGGGGCAGCTGCAGCAGCTCATTTGTGGCCACCCAGGACAAGCCTGTGTGCGTGTGTGTTACTGAGTGAGAAGGCAGGGCAGCTGCAGAGGTCTATTCATAGAGCACCTAGACTGATGTCTCTTTCCTGCTCTGAGAACTCTCCATCCCTCCATCATCCTGACTTATTTCTGTCGGTTCTGCCATCATTGTTTCAACAGCTTCAGTAGCAATCACCTCGAGGAAGGATGCAGCACATCTGAAGGGAGAGCAGGGATGAGGTGAACTTATAAGATAAGATAAGATAAGATAAGATAAGCCTTTATTAGTCCCACAATGGGGAAATTCCAGGATTGCAACAGCACAGGGATAGCAACACTCAGAGCAACAATCAGAAGGCAAGAAAAAACAACATCTAGCAAACATATGTCCATATTACTATAAATGTATATATATATAGACACACAGTGCAGAGCATTATGGCTGGTGAATGTGCAGCATAAAGTCTAAGCTCTCTCTCCGCGGATGATTATAAAGATTATAAAGACAATTTCATTACACTTGTTTGGAAAGAAGCAAGAAAGGTAGAAAACCAGAACAGTTTAACTGGTACTCAAAATTTATGCTCAGTTTATCTTGTCAGTTTGAGTTGGACTTAGTTTTTCCTAATATAATTTATTACAAGGCTTTCATCGCCAGCCAAAATTATCTTCCCATTTAATCTGATGTCATGAGCGGTGAGAGCGCACCCCCTCCTTCCCGTTCCTCTCTCCTCAGGTCATCAGCGCACCTGAGTGAGAGGACATATCTGCGCCCTCTCATCAGCCAGCGTTCATAAGGAGGCATTCTTCAGTGATTCGACGCTGACTCAACTGGGTATACTGCCGTTCAGACAACAAGTATTTGATTCACACTTGTTAAAAAGTTATTAACCTGTGTGCTTTTTCTCCTCCTAAAGGTTGCTGCCATCGTGCGGGTGTGTCACCAGGACTGCATGCGCTCTCCTGCCACATCTCCGCTCACTTTTAGCTACCTTCACCCAGTCAGGCGCCACCAGTTCATCCCTCACCCTGCTGGTTCGTCTATTTCCCCACTTAGGCCCTGCCAGTTGTCCCTCTCGGCCTCCTCTCGCCTGCCCACAAAGCAGGTGCCCACTGCAGGGACTGACACTGGGGGGGCTGGTCCTCTTCCTGAACCGATGGACCTCAGTCGGTTCCAACTAACCGACGATGATTGAATCAGAATCAGAATCAGGTTTATTGCCATTGTTCATGTAGTACACAAACTAGGAATTTGTCTCGGTGCAATGCTGCAACATTAAACATGATAAGATAAGAGAAATAAACTATACATGTAATAAAGTGTAGGATAAGATTAAGTGATACTGGTCAACAGTTAAAATATATATTAGCCAGCAGCAGATACTGTGGAGAACTATATAGTGCAGTCGGTAATGCAGGAAGAAAACAGTGATGATTGACATGAGTCTGGTTGAGCTGCTGTACATAGTGCACGAGAGTCAATAAGTCACTTAGTGTTCAGCAGTCTAATGGCAGAGGGGAAGAAGCTGTTCATGTGACGGGAGGTTTTAGTCTGGATGGACCGAAGTCTTCTACCAGAGGGGAGGGGGGCAAACAGTACGTGACCAGGGTGTGAGGGATCGGCTATGATCCGGCCAGCACGCCTCCGGGTTCTGGAGATGTACAGATCCTGGAGAGATGGGAGCTTGCAGCCGATCACCTTCTCAGCAGTGCGCACGACGCGCTGCAGCCTTAGTCTGTCCCTGGCAGTGGCTCCTGCGTACCACACGGTTATGGAGGTGGTGAGGATGGACTCGATGATGGCTGTGTAGAACTGCACTAACATCTTGGTGGGTAGCTTGAGCTTCCTCAGCTGCCGCAGGAAGAACATCCTCTGCTGGGCTTTTTTGATGAGTGAGCTGATGGTCAGCTCCCATTTGAGGTCCCTGGTGATGGTAGTGCCTAGGAAGCGGAAGGAATCAGCAGTGGTGATGGGAGAGCCTGAGAGGGTGAGGGGGGGCAGAGGAGTAGTGACTTTCCTGAAGTCTACAATCATCTCCACTGTCTTCAGAGCGTTCAGCTGCAGGTTGTTATTGCTGCACCAGGACGCCAGCTGGGCCACCTCTCTCCTGTAGGCGGACTCGTCGCCGTTGGAGATGAGCCCGATGAGGGTGGTGTCGTCCGCAAACTTGATCAACTTGACAGACTGGTGGCTGGAGGTGCAGGAGTTGGTGTAAAGGGAGAAGAGTAGGGGGGAAAGTACACAGCCCTGGGGTGATCCGGTGCTGATGCTAGTATAGTCTGAGACAGTCTTTCCCAGCCGCACATGCTGCCTCCGGTCCGTCAGGAAGTTGATGATCCACCTGCAGAGGGAGTCAGGCACATTGAGCAGGGACAGCTTGTCCCGGAGCAGAGCGGGGCGGATGGTGTTGAATGCGGAGCTGAAGTCCACAAACAGGATCCTGGCGTAGGTTCCCGGGGAGTCCAGGTGCTGCAGGATGGAGTGGAGGGCCAGGTTGACTGCATCGTCTACAGACCTGTTGGCTCGATAGGCAAACTGCAGCGGGTCCAGGAGAGGGGTGGTGATGGACTTGAGGTGGGACAGGACCAGGCGCTCAAAGGACTTCATGACTACAGAGGTGAGCGCTACAGGTCTGTAGTCATTAAGTCCAGTGATCCGTGGCTTCTTGGGGACAGGGATGATGGTGGAGGATTTGAGGCAGGACGGCACGTGGCATAACTTAAGGGAGGTGTTAAAAATGTCTGTGAATACAGGAGCCAGCTGTTTCGCACAGAGTCTCAGGGTGGAGGGAGACACGCCGTCTGGGCCGGGGGCCTTGCGCGGGTTCAGTCTGGAGAACTGTTTGAGCACATCCTGCTCACTGATGATAAGGGGAGGGGGGGAGGAGGGGGGGGTGCCTTAAATGAAGTAGGGAATGTGGAGGCTGTGGAGCTGGAGGGAGGGGGGAGTTGGACACAGATGACGAGGTGTCAAAACGGGCATAGTGTTGGGACAGTCTTTGACAAAGGGCTTTGTCATCCTGACCTTTAGGAGCCTTAGGTCGATAGTTGGTGATTTGCCTCAGTCCTCTCCACACGGAAGCCGAATCATTCGCAGTGAACTGCTGCTGGAGTCTCTCTGAGTATAGAGATTTAGCCCTCTTCAGCTCTCTGTTAAACCGGTATTTAACCTCCCTGTAGCAGTCCCTGTCTCCACTTTTCAGCGCTGCTTCCTTCTCCTTCCTGATCTGTCTGAGCTTAGCTGTGAACCAGGGTTTGTCATTAGAGTAACTCACCCTGGTGCGTGATGGAAGAATGTTCTCTTCACAAAAGTGGATATATGAGTTCACAGTGTCCGTGTACTCATCCAGATCATGCGTGGCTCCTTTAAGCATGCCCCAGTCAGATATTTCCATGCACGTTTCCAGCTTCTCCTCAGCATCACTGGTCCGTATCTTCGTAGTGCTCACAACAGGTTTAGTGAGCTTCAATCTCTGTCTGTATGTGGGAATGAGGTGAACCATCACGTGATCAGATAATCCCAGCGCAGCTCGAGGGACAGCGCGATATGCGTCTTTCACTGTGGTGTAACAGTGATCCAGTGTGTTTAATCCTCTGGTGGGGCATTTAATAAACTGTTTGTAGCGGGGGAGATCGTGGCTCAGATTGCACTGATTAAAGTCGCCAGCCACAATAATCAGCGAGTCTGGAAAACTCCGCTCTGTGTGTTGAATGTGATCCGCGAGCACGCGCTGAGCTTCGCGCGTGTCCGCGTCGGGAGGGGCGTACACAGCGATCATTATGAAAGAAGCAAACTCCCGCGGGGAATAGAAGGGCTTGCAATTGATAACAAGAAATTCCAAGGCAGGAGAACAGTGTTTGGAAATTTCCGTTACATCAGAGCACCAGCTGCAGTTGATGTAGAAGCAGACTCCGCCTCCTGTGGTCTTGCCGGAAAGCTCTGTGTCACGATCAGCACGGAAGAGCTGAAAGCCGTCGAGGCGCAGCGCGCTGTCCGGTATATTTTCCCGGAGCCAGGTCTCAGTAAAGCAGAGGACAGCTGAGGAGGAGAGGTCCTTAAAACGCATCAGCAGTCTCAGTTCATCTACCTTGTTAGAGAGAGAGTTGGTATTGGACAGAAATATGCCAGGCAGCGCCGTTCGCGAGCCTCTCCTGCGAAGTCGTACGAGAGCGCCCGCTCGTCTTCCTCTCTTCCGCCGTCTCACTTTCCGAGCCAAACAATAAACCAGATCGGCGGCAGGGGCTAGAAAAACTGGGAGGAGGTCCGTGGGGGTGAAAGTCCTGATATTTAGAAGTTCTTCACGGGTATAAGTGCAAGCAGACACACAATTGACAAACAAAAACAAACAAAGAGCGCAGCGAAGCACCATGTCGACCACTGTGGGCGCCATCTTGTTACGTTTGCCGGCAAAGGAGGAGGACTGGCGCGTGCATGCACTGTAGTTCTGCGAAGCACAGTCGGGACGAGTGCCCCCAGTGGCCAAAAGATGCGGCCCATCAGTAATCGTGGGGGGTTTGGCGGGCGGGACCAAATTAACTCCCCCAGGCAATTTCTCTATTCTGGCCCTTGTGCAATTGCCAGGGGTTGAGAGGAGGGTCATGGCATTAGTGGATTCAAGGGCAGAGGGCAATTTCGTGTTGGCCTGGTTCGTTCAGAACATGGGTATTCCCACACTCAAATTGCCCCATCACCAAAGAATTACCGCCATATCTGGCTGTGAGGTTGCCGTAGTCGCCGAATGCATGGTGCCGGTCGCCATCCTCCTTTCCGGGAATCATTAGGAGGAACTCGGGTTCCTAGTTCTCCCCATTTCATCATCCCCGATGATTCTAGGTTATCCTTGGCTCCAGAAGCACAACCCCATCATTAACTGGGGGCAAAATTCCATCTCCTCCTGGAGTCCATTTTGTTTGGCAAATTGTCTCCGTTCAGCTGAGTGCTTCCCATCTCTCCCTGTCTCTCTCCCTCTGGCTGAGCCGCCGGACCTCAGCCTTGTCCCCCGGGTATACCACGATCTGGGAAGAGTTCTTCAGTAAGTCGAGAGCGCTGTCGCTTCTGCCTCACCGCTCTTATGACTTGGACCTCATCCTGGGGGTGAAGCTGCCGTCCAGCCGGCTCTACAGCATTTCTGGTCCGGAGAGGGAGGCAATGGAGAAGCATATCAAGGTATCGCTGAACGCCGGCCTCATTCGGCCATCTTCGGCCCCTCTCGGGGCCGGGTTCTTCTTCATGGGGAAGAAGGATGGCTCGCTGCGCCCGTGTATCAACTACCGGGAGCTCAACGCTATTACAGTGAAGGACAAATATCCCTTGCCCTTAATGAACTCCGCGTTTGAACTCCTTCAGCGCTCCCGGGTATTCACCAAATTAGACTTGTGCAGTGTGTTCCATCTGGTCTGCATTCGGACCAGAAGACGGCGTTTAAAAACCACCAGGGGCAGTTTGAGTATTTGGTGATGCCGTTTGGGCTCACCAACGCCTCCACTGTCTTCCAATGGTTGATTAATGACGTCCTCCACGATATGCTTTATCAATTTGTGTTCATCTATTTGGATCATATTTTGATTTTCTCCTGCTCGCCAGAGGAACAGGAAGTCCATGTAAAAGCAGTCCTACAATGGCTCTTGGAGAACCAGCTCTACGTTAAGGCAAAGAAGTGTGAGTTCTCTACCAATTCCACCACCTTCTTGGGCTTCATAGTGGCTGAAGGAAGACTGATTGCTGACCCGGCCAAGGTGAGGGCAGTGCTCAACTGGCCAACTCCCCACTCCTGTAGGGAGCTTCAACGCTTCCTCGGGTTTGTGAACTTTTATCGCCAGTTCATTCGGAGCTATAGTGGGGTGGCACTGCCCTTGACACAGCTGACCTCTGTTAAGGTCCCATTTCGGTGGACCGAGGCAGCTGAACAGGCCTTTTTCAGATTAAAGGGCCTGTTCACTAATACACCTATCTTGGCTCAGATTGACACACAGCTCCAGTTCGTCCTCAACTGGGGTGGGGGGTGCTATCCTCTCGCAGCGCCCATCCTCCAACCACAAGCTCCACCCATGCGCGTATTTCTCTTGTCGGCTTACGCCGGCTGAGAGGAATTACAACGTAGGTGACAGAGAGCTGCTTGCCATTAAGTTAGCACTGGAGGAATAGAGGCATTGGCTTGAGGGGGCTAGTCACCCCATTGTCATGTGGACCGACCACAAGAACCTAGAGTACTTGTGGTCGACCCACCGACTCAACGCCAGGCAGGCTCGTTGGGCCCTATTTTTTCAGTGGTTCAACTTCACCATCACCTACCGGCCTGGTTCTCAGAACACCAAACCGGACGAGCTATCGCACCAGTTTGATTCTGTGGAGATAGCGCCCCCTTCCCACCCCAACCCATTCTTCCCTCTTCATGTGTCTTTGGTGCCCTTACGTGGGATATTGAGCGGAGGGTCCGTCAGGCCCAGTCTTGGGAGCCTGTGCCAGCAGGGTGCCCCCAGAACCACCTGTACGTACCCACTGCCCTCCGCAATGATGTCATCCAGTGGGGACACACCAGCCTCTCCGCCTGTCACCCTGGGATCACCCGCACCATGAACCTCGTTCGGCAGGTGTTCTGGTGGCCCATGCTGCGGCGGGACATGCAGGAGTATGTGCGGGCCTGTCAGACTTGTGTCTGGGGAAAGTCGGACTCCTCCCCCCCGGCGGGACTTCTCCATCCTCTGCCCATCCCTGGTCGCCCATGGTCCCACATCGCACTGGATTTCTTGACCGGACTTCCTCCCTCCCATGGAAAGACGGTCATCCTCACTATCGTGGACTGCTTCTCCAAGGCTGTGGACCTGGTGGCCCTCCCTAAACTCCCCTCAGCTTTGGAGATGGCCACCCTCCTCACTGATCACGTGATCTGCCTCCATGGGATCCCTGTGGACATCGTGTCTGATCGGGGCCCGCAGTTCATGTCACAGGTCTGGAGGGCCTTCTGCTGGACCCTGGGCACGACGGTGAGCCTCTCCTCTGGGAATCACCCCCAGAGCAACGGGCAGGCAGAGTGCACCAACCAGTCCTTGGAGGCCACCCTGCGATGTGTAGCAGCCAAGCATCCCTCCTCCTGGAGCACGCACCTGACCTGGGTGGAGTATTCGATGAATGCTGCCATCTCCACAGCAACTGGTCTCACCCTGTTTGAAGAGTCACTGGGATACACACCTCCGCTGCTACCGATGGCCGAGAGGGAGGTTGTGGTTCCCTCCATGGGGGCTCACGCTCACCACTGCTGGCGCCTCTGGAGGGCCGCACGGGCCACCCTCACCCGCTCTGTCGAGCACAACTGTGCCATGGCTGACAGACGACGGGTGCCTGCCCCCAAGTACACCGTGGGGCAGCAGATCTGGTTGATGGCCAGTCAGGTCCCTTTGAAGACTACATCTAGGAATCTGTCTCCTCACTTCCTATGGCCCTTTGCGATCTTCAGAGTCATCAACGACGCCTTGGTCCAGCTCAAGCTTCCACCGACCCTACGGGTGAACCCGACCTTCCATGTATCCCACATAAAGCCCCTCTCCGTCAGTCCCCTCTGCCCCCCCCAAGCCGCCTCCTCCTCCCCGGATAATTGATGGCCACCCTGCCCACACGGTTCACCAGATTCTGGATGCTTGCCATTGAGGCTGGGGCCTCCAATATCTGGTTGATTGGGAGGGCTACGGCCCGGACGAACATTCCCATGTCCCGGATCCTGGATAAAGAGATCTTCCATGCTCCGGTCCTACCACCGTACCCATCCCAACAAACCCTGTGGACCGCCAGGAGGTGCTCCTAGAAGGGGGGGCCCTGTCATGAGCAGCGAGAGCGTGCCCCCTCCTTCCCGTTCATCTCTCCTCAGGTCATCAGTGCACCTGAGTGAGAGGACACACCTGCACCCTCTCATCAGCCAGTGTTCATGAGGAGGCATCTTTCAGTGATTCAATGCTAGCTCGTCTGGGTATACTCCCGTTCAGACAGCAAGTATTTGATTCACACTTGTTAAAAAGTTATTAACCTGTGTGCTTTTCCCCCTTCTAAGGTTGCTGCCATTGTGTGGGTGTGTTACCAGGACTGCACGCGCTCTCCTGCCATATCTCCACTCACCCTCAGCTAACCTCCACCCGGTCAGGCACCACCAGCTCATCCCTCACACTGCTAGTTCGTCTATTTCCCCGCTGGGGCCCTGCCAGTTCTCCCTTGGAGCTCCCCATTTTCCCTTACTCCATTCCTCCTCACTCAGCTCTTGTCTTCTCTTCACAGGCTCCTTTCTCTGGCGAGTTTCTGTAGCTGTGCAAGGATTTTGCCATTTAATAAAAGTACCTCAAACGTGTATTGTTGTTTGATTGTCCCTTTTGTTGCTGCATCGTGCACGTGTGCTGATTATTTATTTCAGTCAAGACAAATTTAGACAAATTTAGAGGTGAACCTTTCTGACCCATTAGCCAAACAACCAGCAATGACATTTCCTATTTTCTAATTTAAATATGGTTATGTATTGTGGTGGAGAAACCACAAAATGCCCATGGACAAAATATCAAATTACTTCCCAAAATCAAAAGGCGATTTCACTGTGACAATCTATTATGAGAACAGGTGGATATGTCATTTCACTGTTGGGAGGGACAGTAAACAGAACATTTTCTCATGGTTACATATTGAGGGGAAGTATTGTAATAAATGCACTTAGGGGAAACTCTTACTTCCATTGCAATAACTGGAACATGTATAGGTAAATCACTTAAGGGTTGTATCACTGTGTCCAAATTTTAATAATGATTATAAGAATAATAGCTGCAAAAATATTCCTTGTCAGTTGAATAGCCTATACGGGGGTGGGGGTGGGGGGCTAAAAAGTTCATAGGCTGACCATGATGCAGTGGTCAAATTTGACCAAATGTGGTTTATTTTTCAACATAGTCTCCAGTGTCTGTGTATCTGAAAAGAAACAATGCAGTTAATATCAGAAAAGGTTAAATTTAAGGCATGACTAGTTTTGTTGCTGTAGCATAACTCCTTCTTAGTCAGTCTATGAACTTTTCAGCTCCCCTCATATTTGTATAAAAATGTATTTGTTCAAACTGCAATACCAAAAATAACCACTAAGTGCACACAATACACCATGTAAGATTAGATAATCCTTTATTAGTCCCACATCGGGGAAATTTATGGCATTACAGCAGCATGGGGATAGTAGCACTCAGAGTAATAGTAAATAATAAAATAAGGCATAAACAGTAAACAGTGCAAGGAGTTAGAAAAAAGAAGTAAAATAGTTTTTACAGCACTAGTAAGAAATTAGATTAAATTATTCATCTATATATTATCAATCAAACTTTATTTGTATAGCACAAACACTGGATGCTGCGCAAAGTGCTTTACATAGATAAAAACAGTAGACAAATTTAGCATTATTCCCTACTTCTCTCACACACATATAAAATGAAAAACACATACTGTAGCTTGGCACCGAGGCACCACGTGAAGGAGCAACCATCCTGTGGAGCCCCCACGCCAGGAGACCCCACAGGCCATGACTACAGGGCGTGCCACAGAGGCCACCCCGACCAGGACAGGCCGGGGCCCACACCACAGCTGTAGGCAATGGCATAAAGCCCCCACCCACCCAAGCTACAGCGACTCACGAGACCAACACCTCTGCAGATGGGCCAAGCAGCATCCGGCATGAGGGTCTCCACTGAGGAAACACTGGAGCTAAAACACATAAAATGCAAGCTAAAACTAAGAACACATTAAACAAAGGAAACTAAAAACCCATACTTACAAACTGAGCTAAGAACACATCAAAATAAAAAGAGATGAGAAAATCTAAAAACAAATGGAACGAAGAAGAACGTAAAACAATGGAACATAAATGACTAGGGATAAGGACCTGTACTTATATAGCGCTTTTCTAGTCTCAAAGCACTAACCCTCTTCTCTAAGGGCCTATAGGAGACAGACATCTAGGGACAATTTTAGAACAACCAATTAACCTAACATGCATGTCTTTGGATTGTGGGAGGAAACCGGAGCCCCCGGAGTAAACCCACGCAGCACAGGGAGAACATGCAAACTCCACACAGAAAGGTTCCTACCCCTGCCAGCCTGGGGATTCGAACCTGGAACCTTCTAGCTGTAAGGCAACAGTGCTAACCACTGCATCACCGTGCTGTCTTACTGACTACTTCAGTAAGAGTTAAACAGGTTTGTTAAAAGCCAAATTAAAAAGGTACAAAATGAAACTAAGAGCACATAAAACAAGAGGAACTAAAAAGCCATACTTCAAACTGAACTAAAAACACATCAATAAGAAGAGATGAGAAAATCTTAAAACAAATGGCGCCAAGAAGAACATAACTCGGAACATAAATGACTACTTCAATAATAGTTAAACAGGTTTGTTAAAAGCCAAATTAAAAAGGTGGGTCTTGAGCCTGTTCTCAAAACATCTATGTTTTTATTAACAGTATATTTCACCATTAAATGAGTGCAGTGTTGTTCCGATCTTCAATAATAATTATATTAACAGTGTATTGGAAAGCAACAGTCCTTACAGTGGTGTGAAAAGTGTTTGCCCCTTCCCATTTTCTCATTTTTTTGTATGTTTGTTACACTTACATAAATGTTTCAGATCATCAAAGAAATTTAAATATTAGACAAAGATAACACAAGTAAACTCAAAATGCAGTTTTTAAATGAAGGTGTTTATTATTAAGGGGAAAAAAAATCCAAACCTACATGGCCCTGTGTGAAAAAGCGATTGCCTCTAAACCTAATAACTGGTTGGGCCACCCTTAGCAGCAACAACTGCAATCAAGCATTTGCAATAACTGGCAATGAGTCTTTTACAGTGTTGTGGAGGAATTTTGCCCACTCATCTTTGCAGAATTGTTGTAATTCAGCCACAATGTTGGATTTTCAAGCATGAACCTCCTTTTTAAGGCCATGCCACAGCATCTCAGTTGGATTCAGGTCAGGACTTTGACTAGGCCACTCCAAAGTCTTCATTTTGTTTTTCTTAAGCCATTCAGAGGTGGACTTGCTGATGTGTTTTGGATCATTGTCCTGCTGCAGAACCCAAGTGCGCTTCAGCTTGAGGTCACAAACAGATGGCCGGACATTCTCCTTCAGGACTTTTTGGTAGACAGTAGAATTCATGGTTCCATTTATCACAGCAAGTCTTCCAGGTCCTGAAGCCGCAAAACAGCCCCAGACCATCACACTACCACCACCGTATTTTACTGTTGGTATGATGTTCCTTTTCTGAAATGCTGTGTTTCTTTTATGCCGGACGTAATGGTACACACACCTTCCAAACAGTCCAACTTTTGTCTCGTCAGTCCACAGTATTTTCCCAAAAGTCTTGGGGATCATCAAGATATTTTCTGGCAAAACTGAGATGAGCCTTTATGTTCTTTTTGCTCAGCAGTGGTTTTCTTCTTGGAACTCTGCCATGAAGGCCATTTTTGCCCAGTCTCTTTCTTATGGTGGAGTCATGAACACTGACCTTAACTGAGGCAAGTGTCAGGCCTGCAGTTCTTTGGATGTTGTTGTGGGGTCTTTTGAGACTCCTTGGATGAGTTGTCGCTGCACTCTTGGGGTAATTTTGATCGGCCGGCCACTCCTGGGAAGGTTCAACACTGTTCCATGTTTTCGCCATTTGTGGATAATGGCTCTCACTGTGGTTCTCTGGAGTCCCAAAGCTTTAGAAATGCCTTTATAACCTTTTTGACATGATTGCTTAACCCAGGAGACAGATGCTGACACGAGTAGAGTGATTTGACAATTATTTATTAACCCAGAGTGGTTTGGTGAGTGTGTGAATGTGTAGGTGAGTGCAGTGTAGCCTGGCAGCTGGAGCTGAGCGGGTCTTGCTGCGACCTGGCAATCCTGGAACACACAAGCACAAGGGATTAATGCGGCTCGTTGTAATGGAGAACTGAGACTTGTGCTGCTTACTTGCAGGTGCCGCTGCGAGACTCCTGTCGGCTCCGTGACTTGGCGTGGCTTGGTGCAGGTGGCGCTTGGCGCTGTGAGGGTGAGGAGGAGATCCGAGGAGGAGGAGGTGACGTCCCGTTATCTGGGGAGATGAGTCCGCTGCCAGGGAGGTCCACCTGTGCACAGGGGAGAATACTTTGACAGGGTAAGTTTTGCTGTGGCTTACGTGATGTGGCTTGACAAGAAGACTTGGAATTAGCTCTGGCTTGATGTCGTGTCCTTGACGCAATGCGTAGCGAAGACGACAGATGACTCCGTGCCGAGCAGTCAGAAGCACCGGCTTTTAAGGCCTGCTGATTGCTGGTGGCAGGTGTATGCGCAGCTGGGACTAATGACGGCCCAGCGGCCGCCATGACAGTACTCCCCCCTCTAGAGGTGCCTCCAGGCACCTGCCCTATCCTACCTGGATGCGCCCAATGGAAATCGCGAATGAGCTGCTTGTCAAGGATCAACGCTGGGCGAATCCAGGAGCGGTGCTCAGGGCCAAATCCCTCCCAGTCCACCAAATACTGAAGACCCAGGCCCCGCCGGCGGACATGCAAGATGGCAGTCACCCCCCAAGCTGGGTGGCTGTCGACCATCCTCAGGGGGGAAGGAGCCGCGGGGGGCGGGCACAGAGGATCGGAGATGTAGGGCTTGACCTGGGAGACATGAAAAGTAGGGCAGATGCGCATGGAAGGGGGAAGAGCTAGGCGCACAGACACCGGGTTAATGATGCATGAAATCACATAAGGACCGATGAAGCGCTTTGTCAACTTACGCTTCTCGGCCGGCACATTGATATTTTTGGTAGACAACCAAGCCTGTTGACCCACCTTATAGTCTGGGGCGGGCCTCCTGTGGCGGTTGGCCACCTGGATATTGCGTTCCGTGGTCCTGAGGAGGGCTCTGCGGGTGATAGTCCAGATCCAACGGCAACGCCTGGCATAGGCCTGAACCGAAGGGACAGCCACCTCCTTCTCCTCCTCCGGGAACAGTGGTGGATCATACCCCAGAGACGCTTTAAACTGGGACATCCCCGTCGCCGAGGACACCGTGGCGTTGTGCGCGTACTCGATCCAGGGCAGGAACGTACTCCAGGAAGAGGAGCAAGAGGAGATGACACAGCGGAGCGCAGCCTCCAGCTCCTGATTGGTCCGCTCACACTGGCTGTTGCTCTGCGGATGATAACCAGACGAGAGACTTGCCATGGCCCCCAACACCGTGCAAAACGCCTTCCATACCTGGGACACAAACTGTGGGCCTCGATCCGAGACAATATTGGCCGGGATGCCATGAAGACGGACCACATGTTGCACCAGAAGATCTGTCATCTCCCTTGCTGAAGGCAACCCCCGGAGAGGCACAAAATGGGCTGCCTTGGAGAAGCGGTCCACTATCGTCAGGACCGAGGTGAAGTGGTCCGAGGGGGGCAGGCCGGTCACAAAGTCCAGAGCCACATGGGACCAGGTTCGGGAAGGGACTGGCAGAGGATGGAGAAGGCCTGCCGGGGGGGAAGATGACGATTTCCCGGTGGCGCATTGAGCGCAGGCCCGGACATAGCTGGTAACATCCTTCCTCAACCCTGGCCACCAGAAGGCTCTCTGCAGCAGGTCGATCGTGCGACTGATTCCTGGATGGCACGCCAACTTACACGCATGACCCCACTGGATGACCTCGCTCCTGACCGAGGGGGGAACGAACAAATGGCCCGGGGGACCCCCACCCGGGTCGGGCTCAGTTTCCTGCACTATTCTGACCCTGTCCTGGATCTCCCATGCGAGGGCGCCCACCACACAGGATGACGGCAGGATGGTCTCCTCCTGATCCCCGACGGTGTTTGCCTCGAACTGCCTGGAGAGGGTGTCTGACTTCCCGTTCTTGCTCCCTGGCCAGTAGGTGATCGTAAAGTTAAACCGGCCGAAGAAAAGAGACCAGCGGGCCTGGCGGGCGTTCAGCCATTTAGCCGTCCGAAGATACTCCAAGTTTTTATGATCCGTCCAGACGACAAACGGCTGGGCAGCCCCCTCCAACCAGTGCCTCCATTCCTCCAAGACGAGTTTCACAGCCAGCAGCTCCCTGTCACCGATGCAGTAATTCTTCTCAGCAAGTATTAGGCGGTGGGAGAAGAAAGCACATGGCCGGATCCTTCCATCCACCGGGGAGCGTTGGGAGAGGACCGCCCCAACTCCAGAATCCGAGGAGTCCACCTCCACTAGGCACTGCAGGGCCGGGTCCACCTGGGTCAGGACGTGAGCAGAGGCAAACTCCTCCTTCAGCCTCCCGAATGCTGCAGCCGCTTTCACACTCCAATGAAAGGGGGTCTTGGGGGACGTGAGGTTGGTCAGGGGACAGGCGATGATCCCAAAGTTCGGCACAAATCGGCGATAGAAGTTGGCGAATCCCAAGAAGCCCTGCAACTGCTTCCTGGACGTGGGCGTGGGCCAATCCACCACCGCCTTGACTTTGGCCGGGTCGGGGAGCACCTGATTGTGTGCGATAATGAATCCCAAAAAGGACGTCTTGTCGGTGTGAAACTCACACTTCTCGGCCTTGACAAACAGCTGATTCTCCAGGAGGCGCTGCAGGACCCATCTCACGTGCACCTGGTGTTCCTCCAACATGCATGAGAAGATCAGGATGTCATCCAAGTACACAAACATGAAGGAGTTCAGGAAGACCCGGAGGACGTCGTTAATTAATCGCTGGAAGATGGCCGGCGCGTTGGTTAACCCAAACGGCATCACCAAGTACTCAAAGTGGCCGCGTGGGGTCCGGAACGCCGTCTTCCACTCATCGCCCTCCTTAATGTGCACCAGGTGGTAAGCGTTACAGAGGTCCAGCTTCGTGAACCAAGATGCCCCCTGGAGAGAGTCAAAGGCGGAGTTCATCAGTGGCAGCGTGTACTTATCCTTGATGGTAATTTCATTCAGCCCCCGGAAGTCAATACAGGGACGCAGCGAGCCATCTTTCTTCCCTACGAAGAAGAAACCTGTCCCCACCGCCGAGGAGGACGGTTGAATAATTCCAGAGCTGAGGGACTCCTTAATATATGTGTCCATGGCCTCACGCTCTGGGGTAGACAGGCTATACAAACGACTCGCCGGGAGAGGGGCCCCTGCCCTGAGGTTGATCGCACAGTCGTAGGGGCGGTGGTGAGGAAGGGACAGCGCCTGTGACTTGCTGAAAACCGCTCCCAGGTCGTGATAGACTACAGGTCCGGGGGCGGCATCGAGGGCGGGGTCACCGATACCGAGGGGGCACACGCTGCAGACTGGAGGCAGGCACTGAGGCAAAAGGTGCTCCACGCGGTGATATTTCCGGCTTGCCAGTCGAACGTGGGATTGTGGAGATGCAGCCACGTGTAATCCAGGATCACAGGCGAGGAGGAGATGGGCAGCACCAAGAACCGAATCTTCTCCCTATGATTTCCAGAAACTATCACCGACACGGGAGCCGTCTGGTGGGAGACAGTGGTCAGTGAAGCCTTTGACAGCGTGACGAGGTTGACAGCTGGGCGAAGGGGTTGACAGCTGAGGCCCAGATGGGTTGCCAGGTCTCTGGAGATGAAGCTTTGCTCAGCTCCAGAGTCAATAAGGGCATGTGTAGTGTGTTCCCTGTGTTTATAAATTAGTCTGATGGGGATACGGCAGCTAGTGAGGGTTTTTTTCTGCTTTATGTCCGTGAATCCCCCTACTGTAACCCACGGACCTCCCCTTTTAACCGGTTAGGACACTCAGCTACCCCATGAGACTCACTGCCACAGTAAAAACACAAACCCAGATCCCTCCAGCGCTGTCTTTCAGCCGCTGAAACACCCGATTGCCCAACAATCATTTCCTCCTGCCCCGGAAGTTCCTCCGGCGGGGGCAAAGCCGGGAGAGGCGATCGAGAGGAGCAGGGGCGTGGTTTACCCAAACGGCTAGTAGCCCTACATTCGGCCGCCCGCTCCTTCAGCCTACTGTCCATACTAATTGTAAGAGAAATTAGTTTCCCTAATTTATCTGGCTTATCCCGTGTCACTAGTTCATCTCTAAGCTCCGAGCTAAGACTGCGGAGGAAAATGCTGCAAAGAGCTGACTCCCCCCACCCGACCTCTGCAGCTAGCACCCGGAAGTCTACAGCGAAATCGGCGGCAGATTTGCTGCCCTGCCGAAGGCTAAGCAACTGGTCAGTTAACACCGCGCCCTGATCAGTATGGTCAAAAATCTCTAAGAATTCTGCCACGAACTGCTGGTAAGTTAAGTGGGAGTAGCTGGGTTTAACCATAACTGTGTACGCCCAAGCTAACGCCCTCCCTTCGAGCAGGTTAGAGGTGTACCCAATCTTGCTATGGTCCATGGGAAAGTCTCGTGGGACGCGGTGAAAAACTGTCTCGCATTGTAGCAGAAAACCCCGTGCCTCTCCGAGTTTTCCGCCAAAGCGGGCGGGGGTAGGCACGGGAGTGAGGCGAGGTGAAGGAGGCTGGTGTAATTGACTAGCAGGTGGGACTACAGGGGCTGATGAAGCCCCAGCGACCGGGGGGAACGCCTGGTGTCCTTCCAGGTGATCCAGCCGGCTGTTAGTTTGAGCTAATTGATTTAAAATAACTGTCTGTTGATGGGCAATTAAATGTACTCGTGCGCTTAAGGTGTTAAAACGGAGCGCCAGCGCACTGTCTGTTGGGTCGTCTTGACGGAGTCGTACTGACATGATTGCTTAACCCAGGAGACAGACGCTGACACGAGTAGAGTGATTTGACAATTATTTATTAACCCAGAAAGGTTTGGTGAGTGTGTAAATGTGTAGGTGAGTGCAGTGTAGCCTGGTAGCTGGAGCTGAGCGGGTCTTGCTGCGACCTGGCAACCCTGGAACACACAAGCACAAGGGATTAATGCGGCTCGTTGTAATGGAGAACTGAGACTTGTGCTGCTTACTTGCAGGTGCTGCTGCGAGACTCCTGTCGGCTCCGTGACTTGGCGTGGCTTGGTGCAGGTGGCGCTTGGCGCTGTGAGGGTGAGGAGGAGATCCGCGGAGGAGGAGGTGACGTCCTGTTATCTGGGGAGATGAGTCCGCCGCCAGGGAGGTCCACCTGTACACAGGGAAGAATACTTTGACAGGGTAAGTTTTGCTGTGGCTTACATGACGTGGCTTGATGAGAAGACTTGGAATTAGCTCTGGCTTGAGGTCGTGTCCTTGACACGATGCGTAGCGAAGACGACAGACGACTCCGTGCCGAGCAGTCAGAAGCACTGGCTTTTAAGGCCTGCTGATTGCTGGTAGCATGTGTATGCGCAGCTGGGACTAATGACGGCCCAGCGGCCGCCATGACACTTTTCCAGACTGATAGATCTCAATTACTTTGTTTCTCATTTGTTCCTGAATTTCTTTCTATCACAGCATGATGTCTAGCTTTTGAGGATCTTTTGGTCTACTTCACTTTGTCAGGCAGGTCCTATTTGAGTGATTTCTTGATTGAGAACAGGTGTGTCAGTAATCAGGCCTGGGTGTGGCTAGAGAAATTGAACTCAACTTTCCAAAGATGTGATAAACCACAGTTAATTTATGTTTTGATTTGAATTTAATGTTATAACGGGGGTGGGGGTGTCACTTTTTCACACAGTGCCATGTAGGTTTGGATTTTTTCCCCCCTTAATTTAAAAACTGCATTTTGTGTTTACTTGTGTTATCTTTGCCTAATAATTAAATTTGTTTGATGATCTGAAAAATTTAAGTGTGACAAACATACAAAAAAAAAAGAGAAATCAGGAAGGGGGAAACACTTTTTCACACTACTGTATTTGTACAAAGTAGTAGTAGTGTTATGTGTGGTCTCTGAGCAGCACAGATTATAAAGTCTGACAGCAGCAGGTAGGAAGGACCAGCGTAACCTCTCATGCACTTTGGATGTAGCAGTCTGCCGCTAAATGAGCTGCTCATTGCACTCAGTGTGTTCTGCAGGGGTGGGGGGACTCAGGCTCCAGCAGAGATGACAGTTTAGCTACCATCCTCTCTCCTATTACCTTAACTGGGTCAAGGCAGCACCCCAGAACAGAGCTGACCTTCTTGATTAGCCTGAGGCATCAGCCTCACATCACAAATGTTGACAGTGATGCTGATGCCCCAGCAGACCACTCCACACGTGATTGCTGATGCTACCACAGAGTCATAGAAGGTCTTCAGGAGAGCCCCCTGAACTCCAAAAGACCTGAGTCTCCTCAGAAGGAACGGAAGGAATAGCGTGCTCTGCCCCTTCTTGTAAAGTGCATTAAGATGTGTTCAGACTAAATGCAAAGCAAATTCTTTTGCGCGTTGTGAATACATGTAATGTAACATACGTTCACGTTCAAGGGATAGCGCTTGCTAGTAATGGCCTTGAGATTCTGCCATCACCAGAGTAAAAATATCAACATTGGAGAGTAAACTAGTTTGAAAATGAGACTGCCTCTCACCCGCAGGCAGATGGACCAGGAGCTCTGCAGCTAAATCAGAGCTAACCAGATGAGCAAGCTAACAGTGTAAACGATCATCATCCAGTTAAAATTTTGGAGGCAGGGACAATTTTTTCAGGTGAGACCCCCGTTGGATAACGTAAGACTAAGCATGACGGCGTTTTGGGGAATTCCACAGCAGGTTGAACACAGCTACAGAAGTTATAATGGCAACTCCACCCATCTGCAACTCAGTCAGACGGTGAATTCACTTCTATTCGCTTGTTTACATTGACTTAAATAAGGAAAATTCTGCAGACAACCCACAAAGTCAAGATAAACCGGCAAGGAAACCTGCCTGTGGGATGCAGGACCCTTGTCCAAAGCTGAAGCCCTAGGTGGAGAAGATGGAGCAGGAAGCTCAGCAGCCGATGCTGCTCTAGAGAGCATTGCCCTGAGAGACACATCATAGGGCTCAGGATGGTCCTTTTCGACCGGAGGGTCACTGTCGTCCTCATTCTCAGAGACATCCATTCGCCCACTGGAGCCACAGCTGGAACTGATGGTCTTACCAAAGTTATCAGAGGCTGTGAGGGACATTGCAGCAGGATGCGGTCCCGGGGCACATACGGGAGCCTGGAGTGGCATACCCAGAAGGCGATGTTGATTTGCTGCCATATGTCCAATGGTCTCACACATTGATTTGCCGCCATTTGATCAACGGTCTTATGCATTGATTTGCCGCCACATGTTCATTGGTATTATGCATCTCCTCCAATTGCCTCTGCATGAAGTCCACCCGTGGGTCGTGCAGCTGGCTTTCTTCAATCCGCTTCCTGCTGGCCTTTCCGGTTCCAGCTGGGGCAGCTAAGGCTGGAGGAACAGAGTCCTGGGCTAGTGCATACCAATGTTCGGGCTATTTCCTCCTCCTTCACTCCCCGCAGAAGCCATTACTCCTCCAGGAGAACAATAGGAGAGAAAAAAAGACAGTTATTCTCATCATTACTATTATTGTTATCATAAACAGGCCAAAGGGCTGTTCCATGAGGTACAAGTGCACTAGTCATAAGACAACATAGAAATATCAGATTTCAGTTCCTACCTGAATGCAGTACCACTCCCCCACAAAAGGTGGCGACAGTGCACCAAGCATAAGAGCGCTCAGTACCAAGACAAAGAAGACATCTTTTTTTTTAAGAAGACGACTGTCAGTCGAGAAAAAAAGAAACAATACAGAATTAACGGCAAATTGTACCATGCTGTTAACTGTTAAGTAATTTCTCCTTGACGAAGGCAAAAATATATCACATACCTCAAGCAGATAAGCATATCGCGCCGTTAAGCTGTAAAAACAGTTCTTCTGTCTGAAGAGAAGGCACAAAATACATCACAAATCTTAAGCAGGTAAGGGTAGTACATACCTCACGCTGCTAAACTTGTTAACAGTTCTAGCTGAAAAGACGGCAAGTGTATATTACATGCCTCAAGCAGGCACAAACCGTGCACGTTATGCTATACAGCCACTGCAAACCTTCTCATTCAGCAGAAAAACACAACAATTTTATAACACAGCGATGGGGTACCCAGAGTAAGGCAGTCCACACAGCACAAAGCATAATGTCATAGAGATGGTATAAGCTCTTACTGACCAGGAGGAAAGAAAGAGGAAGAGTGGGTGGATGCAGGGGGTATATATATATATATATATATACTGTATATGGGGTGTGCACCCACAGGTGTGATTAATTTGGTATAATGCTCCTGCCCCGAGGATCGGGTTGTCACGTGGTTATAGGTTCACTGAAATTAAATAAAAATTACATTTTGTAATCACTTATCTTTGTCTAACATTAAAATTAGTTTGATGATCTGTGTAGAAGAGCTTGAAATGATGAGGCGATTTGATATATAAACCAAAGTTTAATTATCAGCTCTCCTAACAAGTCTCATCTAGTGCAGAGGTAGCAGAAGGAAAAGAGGCCGAATATCTCCGGCTCACTGACTTTATACTTGCACATAACAAAAGACATGCATAACAAAGGCTGACATCCCTCATTATCTTAATCCCCCCATTGTCTTGGTATTTCCTCTCCTCGCCCTAGGGGGTGAGGGTAGCTCCTCCGGTCTCCACCGCAGTGTCTGGGAACGTCTTTGTTCTTCACTTGGCGGTTGAGAGCCTTTGTCCTTTCAGAGGTGTGAAGTTGCTTTACATATGTAATTACCAAACATTTCCACATGCTTCAACATATGTAGGTTATGGAATATATGATTAATATAGCCCACAGCCCCCCCCAAACGACTAAGAAAGGACAATAGAAAGGTTCACAGTCTAAGATAATTACTATGACATACTAAGTGTTACATCTCTTGCCACAGAAGAAACTTTCCAGCAGCCATGCCCCTAAGAGAGTTCAGTGGTAATCATAACAGCATAGTAAAATCATAAGTCAGTCCTAAACTGTTGCAGCACAATTAGTGAACAATTGTGGAGTAGTTTGCATCAGTCCCTGTGCTGTCTGGGTTTTAATCTTCTCCCAAAACTGCTGTGGGTTCATTTAGGCGTCCTGCTGGGACCTTCTTGTGAGGAATCTGCAGCGTGGGAAGGAGAGTGGTTAATTGTTCCCTGCAGGGGGGCTGAGTCTTTTCTCTTGGGGGGTCTACCCCGCCGAGGTGCTCTCGCCAACTGTGTAGGCTCGTCTTTCAACAAGAAGGCAGGTTTAAGTCTGTCAATACTGACTGTTTCTTTTCTATCCCCAAAATCAAGCACAAAGTGTTTATCACCATGTTCCAGCACTCTGAATGGCCCATCGTATGCTGGGCGGAAAGTTGGTTTTAAAGCTTCATGCCTAACAAAAACGAACTCAGCGTTTTTTAAAGCTTGAGGGACAAAAACCCGCGGAAAGGAGTGATGAGCTGGACCGGGGAGAGAGTCCGGTCCGTTGCTGCCTAAAAACCTTGGGACTGGAAGATGCCCTGGCTCTGGGTTCTCTGGTAAAAATTCACCTGGGAGCCTGAGAGACTGTGCAAAAACTAATTCTGCCGGAGAGGCGTCTAGATCCTCTTTAGGCGCAGCACGCAACCCCAATAAAACCCAGGGAAGTTTATTTACCCAATTTGTATCCGTTAGTGAGGCTCTGAGGGCGGCCTTTAAAGACCTGTGAAAACGCTTGCATAACCCATTAGCCTGAGGGTGATAAGCGGTGGTGCGGTGAATTGTTGCCCCTAAGCTGCTGGACATGGCTGACCAAAGCTCTGAGACAAATTGAGGCCCCCTATCGGACGTGATGTCCGATGGGACGCCGAAACGTGCTACCCAGTTTGTCAAAAAGACGCGAGCGACTTCCTCCGCTGTGGTTGCCGCTAGAGGGACTGCCTCTGGCCAGTGTGTGGTGCGGTCTATCATTGTTAACAGGTGTGTGAAACCTTGGGAGGAAGGTAGTGGCCCCACGAGGTCGACATGAACGTGGTCGAACCTTCTAGCAGGGATTGGAAAAGGCTCCAGAGGGGCTTTTGTGTGTCTGTGTATTTTGGCGCGCTGACAAGAAATGCAAGTTTTTGCCCATTCTTTTACGTTTTTGCGCAGGCCTGGCCACACAAACTTTTTGGCGACCATTTTAACCGAGGCGCGTACACCTGGGTGCATGAGGGAGTGAATTGCGTCGAAAATACGGCGGCGCCATGTAGCTGGTACTAACGGGCGAGGTCGGCCGGTTGAAACATCGCATATTAGGGGGGGCACGCCGTCGCGTAAACCCTTTTTCTCCAGCCTTAACCCTGTTGGTCCAGACAGGAGTGCGCGCACGTCCGCGTCACTGCTTTGTTCCTCTGCCATGGCTGCATAATCTATCCCTGCATGGATAGGTGCTGCGTATGTGTCTGCGTTAGTGAAGAGTTCTGCGGCTGAGGCAGTATAATCTGTCTCCTCGCGCTCTGGTGATGTCACAGCGCGAGAGAGGCAGTCTGCTACCACGTTAAGTTTGCCTGCCACGTGTCGAATGTCTGTGGTGAACTCTGAAATCGCAGCCAGCTGTCTTTGTTGCCTGCCTGACCATGGTTCTGAAATTTTAGCCATAGCAAAGGTGAGCGGTTTATGGTCTACAAAAGCCGTGAAACTCCGCCCTTCTAACCAGAACTGGAAGTGGCGGATGGATAAATGAAGCGCCAGCAGCTCCCTGTCAAAAGTGCTGTATTTACGCTCAGTTTGGTTTAGCGATTTGCTAAAGAATGCTAAAGGTTGCCAGATCCCACTGACATGTTGTTCTACAACTGCCCCTATGGCCAGGTCCGAAGCGTCTGTGGTTAGCGCGATGCGGGCCGAGGGATCTGGGTGAACTAACAATGTGGCGTTAGCTAGAGCGCTCTTTACTTCCGCGAAGGCGTGTTCGCGCTCCGGGGTCCATTCGACCGCTTTGGAAGCTTTCTTTTTTCTGAGCGCGTCATATAGGGGCTGCATGAGCTGAGCTGCGTGGGGGAGGAAACGGTTGTAAAAATTAACCATTCCTAAAAATTCTTGTAGCGATTTGACCGTCTGTGGCCGTGGGAAACTTTTTATCGCGTGAACTTTGTCTGGAAGTGGGACTGCCCCCTTCGGAGAGACTTTGTGTCCTAAAAAATCAATTTGTGACACGCCGAATTTGCATTTGGCTGGATTGATTATTAGCCCGTGTTCTTCTAGTCTCTGAAAAACCGTAGTGAGGTGCTGCTCGTGTTCTTCCTCAGACGAGCTGGCTACCAGCATGTCGTTGAGGTAGACGAAGACAAAAGGAAGGTCGCATAAGACCGCGTCCATCATTCGTTGAAAAGTTTGAGCAGCGCCTTTGAGGCCGAAAGGCATTCACAGAAATTCAAAAAGGCCGAAAGGGGTTATTACAGCTGTTTTAGGAATGTCCTCTGCTCGGACTGGGACTTGATGATAACCGCGTGTAACGGACTCGAACTAGTCAGCTACATTAAAATAACAAAATTGTGGCCGACACACATTGTGGGCTCACGCTGCCACAGAGACAGAACTGAATGTGTATTGTGGAATGTCACGTCTGCAAGGACTGAGGACTCAAATCTACAGGAGGTAACAAGGAAGTGTGAGATTTGTCTCTTTGTCCCACAGAAGACGCCCCGGAGGGTATTCCGGTTCATCAAGAAATGAGAGACAATGGTGAAGCTTCAAAGGGATGCTTTGTAACTGTATGTTGACTGAAGACACCATGTGACTTGAATTCTGATGCTGGAAATGTATAAAAGGGGGTTGAAGTATGATTCTTTCTCTTTTCCTGCTTTGAGAATGCTAGGAGCTTGTGTTCTGTCAAATAAAGCTGGTTTATGACTGAAACTCAGCCTCGTTATTTGAGCATGCTCCTACACTGGTGACCTACGACGGAGAATGAGCAATGAGAATTCTTCCGAACCGGGCTCGGTGGAAGCCAGCCTGATGGCCGCCTCCACGCTCCGGCTGCCCGATTTCTGGCAGCACAGCCCGCGCTCATGGTTTAGCGCAATCGAGGCGCAGTTCAACCTCCGGAGAATCTCCAACGACGACACAAGATTCTACCACGTGGTAGCGAAACTGGACAGCGACACGGTCCAGAGAGTGGAGGATTTGGTTAATCATCCACCAGACAGCGACAAGTACAGCGCATTGAAAGACGCGCTGATCAGCCATTTCACCCCCTCAGTCCAACAAAGAGCAGAGGGGCTCCTGGCGCTGACGGAGGCAGAAAACGATAGACCTGCGGACCTGATGGTGAAGATGCTGCAGCTCAAAGCCTCCGAGGATGGCGAATTCATTTTCGCCCACCTATTCCTTCGAACCCGGCCACCAGCAGTGAGAGTGGCCCTGGCAGAGTCATCCCGATTGGCCAAGCGAGACTACCATGGGTTGAGCAAGGAGGCGCAGAAGTTGGTCGACGCCCACAAGCAGAACGCGGTTTCGGCCGCGGCGGCTAGTTCGGGAACGGCGTCCGGAGACAGCTTGGGTCCAGCGGCACCAGACGCACCAACAACGGCGGCGACCGGAGCCAGACGACGCGGAGCGGAGAACGGCTCGTGCTTCTACCACCGCCGTTTTGCAGAGAGAGCGCACAGGTGCGTCCCACCGTGCAATTTTAAACGCCAGGACCGAGGGCCGGTAGCAGCTGCAACTCTCGGCAATGAGAACAGGCTGCTTTACCTGACGGATGCACGCTCGGGGAAACAGTTCCTCGTGGACACGGGCTCGCAGCTGAGCTTCGTCACGCCCACCTACGCGGAACGGCTGTCGCCTTCTAAAGCCCCCTGGGTGTCAGTGTCAGCAGCGAACGGCTCCACAATTAAAACGTTTGGTGAGAGGACCATGCTTCTGTCCTTACAGGGTCGTTCATTTGAGTGGACATTTATTGTAGCAGCAGTCAGTTTCAACATGTTAGGGGCTGATTTTTTGTGCTCACATGGTTTATTGGTTGATCTTGCTAATAGACGTCTGATTAATGCACTGTCTTTTCATTCTATTCCCTGCACAGCTCGGGTGGCCCCGCCAACTGCACATGCCAGCGTCTCAGCCGCGGGTGGTAAGTTTCACACTCTGCTTGCTCAGTTTCCAGCACTCACAGTCCCCACTTTTTCAGCAACGGTGGCCAAACATGGGGTAGAACATTTCATAACAACCACAGGCCCCCCCGTTTTTGCAAAGGCTCGGCGTTTGGACCCAGCTAAACTGGCCATCGCGCGCGAGGAGTTCACTAATCTGGAAAAACTAGGCATCGTTAGACGCTCCAAGAGCGCTTGGGCTTCGCCGTTACACATGGTCCCAAAGGCTGACGGCTCGTGGCGGCCTTGCGGCGATTTCCGCAGGTTGAACAACGTTTCAGCTCATGACCGCTACCCGATTCCGCACATTCAGGATTTTTCTGTTCATTTGGCGGGGGCGCGCATTTTTTCTAAAATAGACTTGGTGCGCGGCTATCACCAGGTTCCAGTGCGCGCGCACGATGTACCCAAAACAGCGGTCATAACTCCTTTCGGCCTTTTTGAGTTCTTGCGCATGCCTTTTGGCCTCAAGGGGGCCGCGCAGACTTTCCAACGCATGATGGATGCAGTTTTACGCGACCTGCCTTTCGTGTTCGTTTATTTGGACGATATTTTGGAAGCCAGCACGTCCGAAGGCGAACATGAAAAACACCTCACAGCAGTTTTCCAGAGGTTGGCAGAGCACGGGTTAATAGTGAACCCAGCGAAATGCCAGTTTGGGGTGGCGCAGATTGATTTTTTGGGACATCGCGTTTCGGCAGAGGGAGCAGTTCCCCTTCCAAATAAAGTGCGTGCCATAACAGATTTTCCGCAACCTCAAACGGTTAAGGCGCTTCAGGAGTTTCTAGGGATGGTTAATTTTTACAACCGTTTCCTCCCAAGCGCAGCACGACTCATGCAGCCATTGTACACCGCGTTAAAAAAACAAAAGCCCGCAAATAAAGTCGAATGGTCTCCGGAGCGGGAGCGCGCTTTTGCCCAGGTCAAATCAGCCCTGGCAAATGCAGTTTTGTTAGCGCACCCAGTTCCAACGGCCCGCATGGCGCTCACCACTGACGCTTCCGATGTAGCGGTGGGGGCGGTAGTTGAACAGTTTGTGGCAGGTACCTGGCAACCCCTCGCGTTTTTCAGCAGGACCTTGCGCGATAGTGAACGGAAATACAGCGCATTTGACAGGGAGCTTTTGGCCCTACACTTGGCCATCCGTCATTTTCAGTTCTGGTTAGAGGGGCGACGTTTCACCGCTTTTGTGGATCATAAACCGCTAACGTTTGCGATGGCCAAAATTTCAGAACCCTGGTCAGGCCGGCAACAAAGGCAACTAGCCGCAATATCGGAGTTTACTACTGATATTCAGCATGTCGCGGGTAAACACAATGTTGTAGCAGACTGCCTCTCGCGTGCAATAGCACCACCAAGCCCTATAGGGGCAGACTCTGTAGCCATGGCCGCGGGCCCGGGCAGCGACGCGGGAGCGCGCGCAGCCCCGGTCTGTGTTGGGTTAGATTATGCAGCCATGGCTGCGGAGCAGGTTAACGACGCGGACGTGCGCGCGCTCCAGTCTGGACCAACAGGGTTAAGGCTGGAGCACAGGGTGCAACAAAACGGTATGCCCCCGCTAATCTGCGATGTCTCCACGGGACGGCCCCGCCCTGTGGTGCCAACCGCGTGGCGTCGCCGTGTTTTTGACTTGGTCCATTCTCTCGCGCACCCGGGGGTGCGCGCATCGATCAAATTGGTGGGGGAGAAATTTGTTTGGCCCGGGTTGCGCAAACAGGTCAAGGAATGGGCAGCAGCCTGCGTAGCGTGTCAGCGAGCTAAAATACACAGACACACTAAGGCCCCGTTAGAACCTTTCCACATCCCCGCTAAGCGTTTTGATCACGTGCATGTTGACCTGGTCGGCCCGCTTCCATTATCGCACGGGCACACACATCTTTTGACAATGGTAGACCGCACCACGCGCTGGCCAGAGGCGATTCCTCTGACATCAACCACAGCGGAAGAAGTTGCGCGAGCATTTTTAGCAGCATGGGTTGCGCGTTTTGGTGTACCGTCGGACATAACGTCCGACAGGGGTCCCCAATTTATTTCCGAGCTATGGTCATCGATGGCCCGCAGCTTGGGGGTGAAGATTCATCGCACCACCGCGTATAACCCCCAGGCCAATGGTTTATGCGAACGCTTTCACAGGTCATTGAAAGCAGCCCTCAGAGCATCGCTAACGGATACAAATTGGGTAGACAAACTTCCATGGGTGTTATTAGGGTTGCGTTCTGCACCTAAGGAAGATTTGCACGCTTCCCCGGCCGAATTAGTTTTCGCTCAGCCGCTCCGTTTGCCCGGGGAATTTCTTCCTGATAATCCCGCACCTAATGGCCCCCCCGCTCAGCCGTGGCAGAGCGGCTCAGGAACAAACACGCTTCCGGGCCCGGTCCATCACAGTTTCCCACACGTTTTTGTGCCCAAGGCTTTAAAAAATGCAGAGTTTGTTTTTGTTAAACATGACGCCCAGCGTCCAAGTTTGCGGCCGTTTTACGACGGACCGTTTCGAGTGCTGGAGACCGGGCAGAAGCATTTTCTGCTAGATTTAGGGGGCAGAAGGGAGCTGATTTGCATTAACAGGCTCAAACCCGCTTTTGTTCTGGCTGAGGAGGAGGTGCAGCTCGCGAGGCCCCCCCGCCGGGGCAGGCCTCCGAGAAGACATTCTCCCAAGTCTTCACAGAGAGGTGCTAACAGCTTTAATCCACAGGTGCAGAGAGATGTTGCAGAGGCAGCCAAGCCAAGTTGCAGCAGATTCGGCAGAAGATTAAAACCTAGGCAGTTGGTGGATTGATTAGCGATGTATGGAGTGCTTTGTGTTCTCTTTTTGTTATGCCATGCAGATTTTGCCTTTCTCGACGTTTGGGGGGGGTAGTGTGGCCGACACACATTGTGGGCTCACGCTGCCACAGAGACAGAACTGAATGTGTATTGTGGAATGTCACGTCTGCAAGGACTGAGGACTCAAATCTACAGGAGGTAACAAGGAAGTGTGAGATTTGTCTCTTTGTCCCACAGAAGACGCCCCGGAGGGTATTCCGGTTCATCAAGAAATGAGAGACAATGGTGAAGCTTCAAAGGGATGCTTTGTAACTGTATGTTGACTGAAGACACCATGTGACTTGAATTCTGATGCTGGAAATGTATAAAAGGGGGTTGAAGTATGATTCTTTCTCTTTTCCTGCTTTGAGAATGCTAGGAGCTTGTGTTCTGTCAAATAAAGCTGGTTTATGACTGAAACTCAGCCTCGTTATTTGAGCATGCTCCTACTAAATAAAATAAATCTTGGCCGATGCAGAGAAGTAGACGTCAGGCAGGGTCTCGATCAGTCGGTAGTCTGTTTATTTCTGAAACAGATTGGGGCAGACAATTTACACATGACACGGGAATGGGGACAAGTGCTGGCATTCCCCTTCCCAGGCTTCCAAAGTGTGAGATAGCTTACAGCTACGTGGACTACATAACTTTAGATCGTATAGTTACAGTATACCACAAGCAAAGAAAAAGTTTAGCACCAAATACATGACAGCATTACATGACAGAGTTACATGACTGATCGTTTTTTCTATTTTTTACAACAGTACATTTAACATTTTAACATACCTGAAACAGATTGGGGCAGACAATTTACACATGACACGGGAATGGGGACAAGTGCTGGCATTCCTACAGAACAATGGACTCGTTAGCGCCTACTTAACTAGCCATCAATCATCGGTATTTATGACGCTACTTTGAATATTTTACATCGGTATTGCAAACGAAAATGTAACAGAAAATCTTACAATCAAAATTAGTACAATAACTTAAAGAAAACTACAGTAAATCAATCATATTAATCAATTTCGTTCCCTGAGGAATTACACACAACTTACCCCTTCCCAGGCTTCCAAAGTGTGAGGAAGTTCCCAGATGTGTCACACTAATTATCGCTCCATCAGAAACACTTGACATATTTACAACACGGACATTTTGGGAAGTTCATTACTGCAGGAACATATTTATTCTTAAGACTACTACACGCGGACTAAGTCTATTTTTGAAAAAATGCGCGCACCCGCCAGATGTAGTGAAAAATCTTGAATGTGAGGAATTGGGTAGCGGTCATGCGCTGTAGCATTGTTTAATCTGCGGTAATCTCCGCACGGTCTCCAAGAACCGTCGGATTTCGGAACCGTGTGAAGTGGTGAGGCCCAAGGGCTCTTCGAGCGTCTAACAATGCCCAATTTTTCAAGGGTCGTAAACTTGTCCCGTGCTATGTTGAGCTTGGCCGCGTCTAAGTGGCGAGCTTTGGCAAATACGGGTGGGCCCGTTGTGGGAATAAAGTGTTCAACCCCGTGTTTAGCCACAGTGGCTGAGAATTTGGGAATTGTGAGTGCTGGAAATCGGGTGAGGAGTTGCTCAAACTTACCTCCTGCCGTGGTGACGTTAGCCTGCACAGGTGGTGGAGAAACTCGAGCTGAGCATGGAATAGAAGCAAAGGACTGTGCATTAACCAAGCGCCTATTTGCTAGATCCACTAGTAACCCATGTGCACACAAAAAATCTGCGCCTAACAAGTTAAAACTCACCGCCGCTACAACAAATGTCCATCTGTAGTTGCGGCCGTGGATGTGGAGGTGCAGGCTCTTTTCGCCAAAAGGGTCGATGTTAGAGCCGTTGGCTGCCACCGCTCCGGTGCCCATGGCTCGATCTACGTGGGATGGCGTGACGAAACTCAGCTGAGCTCCTGTGTCGATGAGGAACTGCTTGCCGGTGTGTCCATCCGTCACATACAACAGCTTATTCTCCTCGCTGAGAACCGCTGCCGTTAACGGCTCTCGGCTTTGGCGTTTAAATTTGCAGGGGGGAACACATTTGCGGGCCTTCTCGGCGAAACGGTGGTGATAATAACAGACGTCGCTCTGTCTATTACGTTTTGGCCGTGTCGCTGTCACCACGGGCTGGATCTGCTCAGTGGGTTGTGGCTCTTCGTGGTTCTGGGCATCAGCGTTGAGGTCTGCGGATGCTGCTGTGGGTGTCAGCTCCTTGCAGGCGTTGACGAGCCGATGAGCTTCATTGGCCAGCACGCGGAAATCTTGGTGGTTGTTGCATCTCATGTTGGCGAGCGTCCCTCTCATGTGTGGCGGCAGCGCGCTGAGGAATATGAATTGGAAGAGGAAGTTGTCATTGTCCTCTTCTTTAAGCTGTAGCAAATCCTCCATGAGGGCTTTAGGTTTGCACCCTCTGTGGCCGTAGACCGCCAGGATCTTCTCGGCTCTCTCTTCAGCTGAGGGGACGTAATTCGCCACGATGGTTGCTTTAAGCGTCTCATATTTGTCTTGGGCCGGCGGCCGCCGGATCATGCTCCGCACACACTTCAAAGTGGCGGCGTCGAGTTTGGAGACGATATGGTAGAATTTGGTATCGTCAGCCGTGATGCTCGCCATTGCAAACTGGGCTTCAGCTTGCTGAAACCACGAGGCGGGGTCTTCTTGCCAGAAGTCTGGCAGCTTGACAGCGACGGCATTCGTGTATACCATCACTGCTGTGTCCGCAGGGTGAGAGTGCCTTGCTTCGGCTCTCACAGCGGTGCTGGTGCTCGGTTGAGCCCTCTCAATCCCTTCTGCCGGGGGGGACAGTCGTCCATCTGTTCCCCCGTCTGCGTGGTCGCTGGCGTCTGCCTGGGTCGCCACGGATGAGTCGATTGCGGGGGTATGCCTCAGGACCATACTCGCGTCAGGGGTCACCAGTGTAGAAGAGCTTGAAATGATGAGGCGATTTGATATATAAACCAAAGTTTAATTATCAGCTCTCCTAACAAGTCTCATCTAGTGCAGAGGTAGCAGAAGGAAAAGAGGCTGAATATCTCCGGCTCACTGACTTTATACTTGCACATAACAAAAGACATGCATAACAAAGGCTGACATCCCTCATTATCTTAATCCCCCCATTGTCTTGGTATTTCCTCTCCTCGCCCTAGGGGGTGAGGGTAGCTCCTCCGGTCTCCACCGCAGTGTCTGGGAACGTCTTTGTTCTTCACTTGGCGGTTGAGAGCCTTTGTCCTTTCAGAGGTGTGAAGTTGCTTTACATATGTAATTACCAATTTCCACATGCTTCAACATATGTAAGTTATGGAATATATGATTAATATAGCCCACAATCTGAAACATTTAAGTGTGACAAATATGCAAAAATATAAGAAATCAGGAAGGGGCAAATACTTTTTCACAGCACTGTAAATCCTTCAAGCAGACATGTTGCGGTATTTCTCCAGATCTGTAATCGATTTTTTTTGTGTGTGTGTGTGTGTGTGTGTGTGTGTGTGTGTTTTTGGACAGTCTTTGTATGAAAAAGACATTTGTTCATTTAATTATCTTTTTTTCATTTCTGGATGTCTGTTCCAATTTTTAAATTCCCAAACAAGAAAACTGACACCCCACCAAACTTGGGAAACCTATACTCCTCTAACTACTCCATCTGTCAGCCCAGGCTGCATTTTGATGGCCCTCGAGGGAAATTTGCCCTTGAATACTGAGAAGGAAGCCACTTCTCTGGAACCATGTCCTACCATTAGTAGGGATATTGCAAAACTGGGCCCACATCCATTGTACCAGTTACAGCCAGTTGCATCAGGAATCTGTTCTCTAAACACACAACATCTAATTAAGAAATTGTAGAGTATTTATACATGATCTATCTATCTATCTATCTATCTATCTATCTATCTATCTATCTATCTATCTATCTATCTATCTATCTATCTATCTATCTATCTATCTATCTATCTATCTATCTATCTAATTCAGTCATTTGCCTCAAGATACATCAGTATACCAAAACACACACAAACAAACCAGAACTTGCCCAGCAGACACATTTAACAAAGACGCCTCAGGGGACAGCCAGGAGGTAGCCGGAGGGTACAAAACAGAGCGACAAAGAGACAGAGGGGGAAAAAGAAAAATGCAAACATCTAAGGTCACATTCCTCCTGGTGCACCTCGCTTCCCTCTTTGATTAAAATTGATTTCAACTTTTGTAACCGCAATAATTAGCATTAAACACAGCCCTGTGCATCTGTGTGTGTTTCTGCTTCACTTCCAACATACCACGCTACCTTGACTTAACTCTGACAGACATCCTCTTGTTTATGTAAGCTACATTCTTCCGTATTTGAGCATTATTCCCATTTTCAGTTATGAATATGTATGCGAGCGGACAGAGTCTACATAATATACACAAGTGTACGGCTCATAGACTGAGAGTATATATAATACACTATAATGCATGTGTTTTTTTCTTTCAAATGCTTTAACTTTACAGCTTGTTCTTATATTTTAGGCCTTGTTTAAGGATGTTGTGTTGAAACATATTGCAGTTTTATTAGACTGATGTGGAAAGTTTAATCACTTCAGGGCAAGCGGGTTATAACTGGCACTGTCACAGTTTTGGTTTTTGAGAACTTAAAAATCACACACTTGGTAGTTTGTGTTTGAGCTGTTCTTTATAGCCATGCACTGCAGATGTGACAAGGAGAGATGTACGAGTGTTTGTGTGTGGTTCTGAAAAGACATAAAATGTGTATGAAACAATGGAAAATAACTCTAGGCTTCACATGCATGGTTCAGAAGAAAACAAAAACGTATTCAACAGATACAACCCATGAGAGGAATAATTACACTGCCACATTAATATGAATTATATAAACAGGTTTTTATGACAAAGAAAAACAGTTATATTTAACCCCCACTAGAGTATAACATGGATGTGGTATTTAACTGCTCACTCCTTCAAACAGACATGGGTTTGTACTTCTGGATTATCAGCATGAAGCCATATTATTTACACAAAATCAACTTTGCATTTCATAGAATGCATCTACAATTACTGCTTTCAGAAAGTTTCATCCAGAGTTTCTCATTTCTGTATGAGCTATGAAAAAGTATTCCCCCCGATTTCTTATATTTTTGCACATTTGTCACACTTAAATGTTTCAGCTCATCAAAACAAATTTTAATATTAGACAAAAATAACCTGAGTAAATACAAAATGCAGTTTTTAAATGATGATTTCATTTATTAAGGGAAAAAGCTATCCAAACCTATCTGGCCCTATGTGAAAAAAGTACCCCCCCCCCCCATTACATCATGAATTAACTGTGATTAACCACATTTTTTGGAAAGGTGAGCTCAATTCGACTAGCAATGCACACTCAGGCCTAATTACTGCCAGACCTGTTGAATCCAGAAATCCCTTAAATACAGTAGAACCTGTCTGGCAAAGTGAAGTAGGCTAAAAGATATCAAAAAGCAGCAGATCGTGCCACGAGCTAAAGAAATTCAAGAACAGACGAGAAAACCCAGAACAACATCTGAAGAACTGCAGGCCTCACTTGCCTCAGACTGGACACTGGTCCATGATTCCACAAAAAGAAAGAGACTGGGCAAAAATGGCATCCATGGGAGAGTTCCAAAACGAAAAACACTGCTGATCTAAAAGAACACAAAGGCTTACCTCACATTTGCCAAAAACATCTTGATGATGCCCAAGACTTTGAGGAAAATATTATGTGGGCTGATGAGACAAAAGTTAATTCAATTCAATTCAACTTTATTTATAAAGAGCCATTTCACAACAACAGTCATCTCATAGCACTTTCAACTATAGGGGAAACCCCCACAATTGCAGAAAGACTCCAGCAACCAGGTGATCCCCTGTGAGCAAGCACTTGGCGATGGTGGAGAGGAAAAACTCCCTTTTAGCAGGAAGAAACCTCCAGCAGAACCAGGCTCAGGGAGGGGCAAGGGAAAGTTAAGCTCTGTTCAAAATACTCATTCGTTTCCCATTTTGTGTACTATATAGTGAATCAGCCATTTTGTAGTGCTATTCGAAATCTTAACCGAAAATTTCATTCACTATATATTACACTCAAAATATCCCACAATGCATTTTGAAAAGTAGTGTACAACGGATCGTCACTACACTAGCCAATATACAGTGCATCTGGAAAGTATTCACAGCCCTTCACTTTTTCCACATTTTGTTATGTTACAGCCTTATTCCAAAAAGGATTAAATTATTTTTTCCTCAAAATTATACACACAATACCCCATAATGACAATGTGAAAAAAGTTTTTTTTTTTTAAATTTTTGCAAATTTATTAAAAATAAAAAACTAAGAAATCACATGTACATAAGTATTCGCAGCCTTTGCTCAATACTTTGTTGATGCACCTTTGGCAGCAATTACAGCTTCAAGTCTTTTGGAATATGATGCCACAAGCTTGGCACACCTATCTTTGGGCAGTTTCGCCCATTCCTCTTTGCAGCACCTCTCAAGCGCCATCAGGTTGGATGGGAAGCGTTGTTGCACAGCCATTTTCAGATCTTTCCAGAGATGTGCAATTGGATTCAAGTCTGGGCTCTGGCTGGGCCACTCAAGGACATTCACAGAGTTGTCCTGAAGCCACTCCTTTGATATCTTGGCTGTGTGCTTAGAGTCTTCATCCTGCTGAAAGATGAACCGTCGCACCAGTCTGAGGTCAAGAGCGCTCTGGAGCAGGTTTTCATCCAGGATGTCTATGTACATTGCTGCATTCATCTTTCCCTTTATCCTGACTAGTCTCACAGTTCCTGCTGCTGAAAAACATCCCCACAGTATAATGCTGCCACCACCATGCTTCACTGTAGGGATGGTATTGGCCTGGCGATGAGTGGTGCCTGGTTTCCTCCAAACATGACGCCTGGCATTCACACCAAAGAGTTCAATCTTTGTCTTATCAGACCAGAGAATTTTGTTTCTCATGATCTGAGAGACCTTCAAGGGCCTTTTGGCAATCTCCAGGCGTGCTGCCATGTGCCTTTTACTAAGGAGTGGCTTCCATCTGGTCACTCTACCATACAGACCTGATTGGTGGATTGCTGCAGAGATGGTTGTCCTTCTGGAAGGTTCTCCTCTCCTCACAGAGGAACACTGGAACTCCGACAGAGTGACCATCAGATTCTTGGTCACCTCCCTGACTAAGGCCCTTCTCCCCCGATCACTCAGTTTAGACAGCCGACCAGCTCTAGAAAGAGTCCTGGTGGTTCCAAAATTCTTCCATTTAGGGATGGTGGAGGCCACTGTGCTCGCTGGGACCTTCAAAGCAGCAGAAATTTTTCTGTACCCTTCCCCAGATTTGTGCCTCAAGACAACCCTGTCTCGGAGGTCTACAGACAATTCCTTTGACTTTATGCTTGGTTTGTGCTCTGACATACACTGTCAACTGTGTGACCTTATATAGACAGGTGTGTGCCTTTCCAAGTCATGTCCAATCAACTGAATTTACCACAGGTGGACTCCAATTAAGCTGTAGAAACATCTCAAGGATGATCAGTGGAAACCGGATGCACCTGAGCTCAGTTTTGAGCTTCATGGCAAAGGCTGTGAATACTTGCATACATGTGATTTCTTAGTTTTTTATTTTAAAAATAATATGTTTGCAAAAATCTCAAAAAAAAAAATTCCATGTTGTCAATATGGGGTGTTGTGTGTAGAATTCTGAGGAAAAAAATTAATCCATTTTGGAATAAAGCTGTAACATAACAAAATGTGGAAAAAGTGAAGTGCTGTGAATACTTTCCGGATGCACTGTATCCCATAATGCAAAGCGCAGCCAACGGAGCAGTAAGAGGAGAGCTTCACATCACAACATAAACTATTTTAAGGTATTTATATTTATTAATTCAGCAAAAATGATTTGATTTAACACATATTTACTACAAATTACATGCAGGTATTCATTTTTTACCACCGTTAGTCTGTTAAGTTTTACTGTCTCGCCATGATGATGTCATTAACCGTGCCGTGAAAACAAGCCCAGTAGTGTCCGATAGCTGTTTTTTTTATTGTTATATTGAGTTTACTATATAGTCCACTATATCTAGATTCACTATATAGAGTAAGGAGTGAGTGAGTGAGTGAACATTCTGAACACAGCCTTAAACTTTCTGGAAGGCATGCCCCCCCATTGCATCTGGTGTAAAACTTACACAGCATTTCATAAAAAGAACAACATACCAGCAGTCAAACATGATAAGATAAGATAAGATAAGATAAGCCTTTATTAGTCCCACAACGGGGAAATTCCAGGATTGCAACAGCACAGGGATAGCAACACTCAGAGCATCAAAAGAGAGAGGAAGGGGAAAAAAAACTCGGAATCGAGCCGCTGTTGCAAAAGGCAGCCGACTGGTGTGGCGCCGAAATATATATATAGCATAGAACACAGTGAAGACAGTCGTCATCAAGTGGAGAAAATATGGCACAACAATGACATTACCAAGAACTGGACATCCCTCCAAAATTGATGAAAAGAAAACTGGTCAGGGAGGCTGCCAAGAGGCCGACAGCAGCATTGAAGGTGCTGCAGGAATTTCTGGCAAGTACTGACTGTTCAGTACATGTGACAACAATCTCCCCTCTAGGGTGGCAAGATGGAAGCCTTATCTTACGAAGATGGTAGCAGTAGTAGATGATGGTGGCAGTGTGATGGTCTGGGGCTGCTTTGTTGCTTCAGGGCCTGGATGACTTGCCATAATTGATGGAACCATGAATTCTGCTTTCTACCAGAAAATCCTGAAAGAGAATGTCTGGCCATTAGTTTGTGACCTCCAGCTCAAGCTCTCCAATGTGGTTGAATTAAAACAACTCTGCAAAGAAGAGTGGGCCAAAATTCCTCAACAGTCATGCAAAAGACTTATTGCCAGTTATTGCAATTGCTTGATTGCAGTTGTTGCAACCAAGGGTAGCACAGCCAGTTATTAGGTTTAGGGGCAATTACTTTTTCACATAGGGTCAGGTAGGTTTGGATAGCTTTTTTTTCCCTTAATAAATGAAATCATCATTAAAAACTGTATTTTGTATTTACTCAGGTTATCTTTGTCTAATATTAAAATTTGTTTGGTGATCTGAAACATTTAAGTATGACAAATATGCTAAACTATAAGAAATCAGGAAGGGGGACTACTTTTTCACAGCACTGTAAACAGATCTGTGAAGGAAACTGTTGTACAAGGGAAAAAAGCTTAAAAGTTGGTTTATAACTACCTACTTTGGACAACATTTCAACTACATTTGTAGCGTGTGGGGCAACGCTCACTCACTTGGGGAGCCCCCCTCAGTCATTCAGGGCCCTTGGCACTTGCGTACACTGCCCTATGGAGGAAACAGCAATGATCATAACATCATAAGAGAATGTTGCAATTTTCTGCTGGTGTAAGACTGACTTTTTTAATATTGAAACCAAAATAATGTAATTTCTTTCTTCCTCACAACCTTATGTTAACTTACCAGTCAAATGCATTAGTACCATCGGCTTACCTGCAGGTTTTTCATGCTCAAAAGCTACACAGAACCTCCCGCATCTTTGTTCTGTGTTTGACTCCCTGGAGTGGTGAAGCTTCTGTGTGTTGCTGATAATTAATTGAGGATCGTGAAAATGAACAATTTTTTTTCAGTAACTCTGTGCTATAGTTGTGTGCGAGGAAGGTAAGTGTGTGTGTGTGTTGAGAAGGGAACTAAAGGGCCATTTATAGCTGTCACACACTGACAACCATTACCCCTGCATTTACAATGTTCTCAGCACATACTGTCAGAAAGACTACACACACGCACGCACATACACACACTCCGCACTCTACCTTACAGAGCCTAATTATCGACACCTCTCTCTGTCGGATGAAACAAAAAACTGCTCTATTTTCAGACTGATGGAGTCTGAAGTCTCTCTGTCATTTCCTCCCTCTTCTCCCCCTCTCGCTGTCTGTTGTCGTCTCTCGCGCGGCGCCTCGCCTGCCTCCCACCCCCTTATCCGATGTTTGATTCTCGACTTGTTAAATAAGACTCAAATTAAAACAGACAATGAGGAAAGTTCCCCCCCCTCACAGCCACTTTCATTTGTTTTGATTGTTATTCAGAGTCATGGGTGGCAAGGTGCCTGGTGTCTGTGTGCGTCGTGTGTGAGGAGTCCCATCTTGTCTTTGAGGAATGCTTCATTAGTTGTCAAACAGAACAGCCATGCTCATCCCAGCCCATTGTGTGTGTGTGTATAGTGGGAGGAGGTTTGGGGATCAAGTGGAGCCTTTGCAGCTCTGTAGAATCTCTTCTACGGAAGGTCAATTCAGCTTATCCAGCTCTGATCCATTATTTGTCCCTCTGGCCTGATGCAGCTCAATAATGCCATATTTACATCTGTGTGTATTTGTGTTTTGAATAGTGATAGATTTCTCAATGACTGTTCAGTCACTTTTAGTTGAAGGAGGAATACGTTGAATAAACAGATCTAATCAACCTTACAACCAGCACAAACAACCAGTACTCTTAGAGTTTGCTGTGTGTGAGAGGGTGTTTATATAGATAGATAGATAGATAGATAGATAGATAGATAGATGTACTTTATTGATCCTAAACTAGGAAACTGCAGTGTAACAGCAGCATGACAGTAGACAACCAAATGACAGAAACACACTTATGACAGACAAAGGGATTACCCATGGAAAGTAAAACTAACACTACTCTAAAGGCCTATATACATCATAGCTGAATAGATGGTGACCCATATAAACATATGAATCATACTTGCTGCACAATGCAGGACTATCAGGAGCACAGTGAAATGTGAGGTACCAGTTAGACTGTAAGGTGCAGTATGGCAGCATAGTTATGACCAGAATACAACAACATAGTGAGTTACTGTACAGTGAAATGGCATGCGGCAGGAAAGATTTCCTGTACCTAGCTGTTCGACAGCAAAGCTGTAGCAGTCTACTGGAGAAAGTGCTCCGCTGTCTGTCCAGTGTGTGATGTAGGGGGTAATCAGGATTGTCCATGATGGATTGCAGTTTATTTAGTGTCCTCTTCTCCACCACTGTCTCAAAGGACTCCAGCCTGAGACCAATTACAGAGCCAGCCCTCTTGATAATCTTGTCAAGTCTGTCGGTGTTGCTGGCCCTGATACTGCTACTCCAACAGACAGCAGCAAAGAAGATGGCGCTGGCGACAATGGTCTGATAAAAAAGCTCCAGCATTCTGCTGCACACGTTGAAGGATCTCAGCTTTTTCAGGAAGTAGAGTCTGCTCATCCTCTTCTTGTGCACAGCATCAGTGTTGGATCTCCAGTCCAGCCCGTTGCTGATCTTGACACCCAGGTATTTGTAGTCCTCAACCACCCCCACATCCTCCACCCTAATCTACAATGGCTGAGAAGGCGTCCTCTTCTTCCTGAAGTCAATCACCATCTCTCTGGTCTTGCTGTCATTCAGCCTCAGGTGATTCTGCTCTGTCCACTCCACAAATCTGTTTACCAGTGCCCTGTACTCCCCCTCCTCTCCCCCTCTTATACACCCCACAACAGCTGAATTTCTGCAGGTGGCATGACTTGGTGTTGTACTGAAAGTCAGCGGTGTATAAGGTGAAGAGAAAAGGATACAGTACAGTCCCCTGTGGAGCTCCCATATCACTAACCACCATGCCAGACAAGACACTGCCCGGCCGAACAAACTGTGGCCTGCCTGTCAGGTAGTCAGCAATCCAAGAGATCACAGAGCTGTCAACCCCCATCACCCGCAGCTTCTCACCCAGCAGCAGTGGCTGAATGGTGTTAAAGGCACTGGAGAAATCAAAAAAATGTGATTCTCACAGTGTCTCCTCCGCCATCCAGGTGCAGACGGACTCATTGCAGCAGATAGAAGACAACGTCTTCAACTCCTAAATGGGGCTGATATGCAAACTGCAGAAGGTCCAGCCATGTCTTCACCTGCGGCCTCAGGTGGGCTAAGACCAGTCTCTCCAGGACCTTCATCACATAAGATGTGAGGGCAACTGGTTGATAGTCATTCAGGTCCGATGGAGATGACTTCTTGGGGACAGGAACTAGGTAGGATGTCTTCCACAGCACCGGTACTCTCCAGACTCAGGCTCAGGTTGTACAGGTGTTTCAGTACCAGAGCTAGCTGGTTGGCACAGGTCCTTAGGATCCTGGCGGAGATGCCATCAGGGCCCGCCGCCTTCCACTGACGGAGTCTCTCCAGCTGTTTCTTAAACTGGTCTGTAGTCACAGTTAGGCCTTTTCCACCAAAACTGTTCCAGTGCTGAAGTGGAGCCAGAGCCTGATTGGCACCAGTTCTTTGGTTTTCCACCGCCTGAAGCACCATTCCCAGGCTCTCAAAAGTGGGGCTATCATGGCCCCAACTCCTAGCTGGGTCAGCGGCAGCACCAATTTACGTTGGTTATGTCCACAGCCATGGGCGTGGTTAACTGACCAGCTTCAAAACATTACTGACCGCCATGTTGCATTCCAAACAGCAGAGCAAGCAATGGATTCCAAAACCAAACAGATTTGGAATGAAGAGGAGACACATTTCTTGGCTCTATGGACAGGAGCAGAAGTACAAGATAAGCTGGAGGGGGCCACTCATCTGATGAACTGTTTTGGGGATAGGCCAGCCAGCTGGACCATCATCACTGCCGTGGATTTGTCCATACAATAAACTGCTCAAAACACACTGGTAAGTGTATTGTCTTTAAAATGCCAAAAGTTAACAAATATATATATGCATATATATCTGCTTGTATTGATATGTAACAACCAAAGTGCAGATATACAGACGTGGACAAAATTGTTGGTACCCCTCTGTTAATGAAAGAAAAACCCACAATGGTCACAGAAATAACTTGAATCTGACAAAAGTGGTAATAAATAAAAATTCTATGAAAATTAACCAATGAAAATCAGACAATGCTTTTGAATTGTGGTTCAACAAAATTATTTTAAATACTGCACTTAAGTTCATTTTTTCAAGTATTGGACAATATATCAGGTATTTGTGGACCTACTCATATTTTTGACAACTTTTTTCACATTTTCTAAAGAACAAGCAGCAACAAACTTTAAATCTATGCACTTTTACTGTGGAAAATGTTCCAAGTTTCCAGCTTCAAAAATGATAAGTTTATATTCTTTTGACAACGTACCACATGACATTCTGTCAGCTCTGGACAAGATCATTTCTGGGTAAAGTACTTTTAACTTTTACACTTTACAGTCTGTCTCTTGTTAACCCTACATGAATAAAAACTTGATCAGTACTTTAACCAGAATAGATGACATACAAGTACAGAAGGGTATACCTTTAACAACTCTGTAAATGTGCCTTTAAAATATATAAATACTTTAAAACAGAGGACACTGAGGACTGATTGTCAGCTGAATGCTTTATTCATTAATTATTTTGAACTACTTCAAGTTACATTTTGTAAATGATATGGCAGGCATTAAACAGGTTATTGCTCCCCACTGTTAAAATACTCCATTAAAGCTGCCCTAATGTCATCCCCTTCTACGCTGGCACGGTCAGGTAGTGGTTGAACTGAAGGCTGACTGTGATCATGTGTGTCTGGGAGTCCAAAGTTGTCACCATGTTCCTCACAAATATTATCAAGTATGCAGCAGGTGAGCACTATTTTCTTGCTCAGCTCCAGTTTGTAGTCATTCCTTGTCAGGAGGGACCTCCATCATCCTTTCAAGCAGCCGAAAGCCATTTCCACAACTGAACGTGCACGGCTCATCCGGTAGTTGTAGTTACGTTGTTCAGGGGTAAGTCTGCCTGTGTCAGGGTTTCATCAGCCACTTCTGCGTGGGGTCGGCTGGGTGGTGAAATCCGCTGTTGTGCCAAAAAGTGATCACCGTCTACAGGAGCCAGGAGTGCCCGCTTGTTAAAGGTGGACTGCCTGGTCTCAGTCCACCTACAATGCGTCTAAATGTTTTGAGGTTTTATCACATCTGAAAAATTATAGTGTTGGCCAAAGTATTGCAGTTTGGAAAACAACATATAGAATTTATCTGATAGCAGTATTTATGCAAAAACATCATTGTTTGGAGGTACATAGAACTTGTATTTATACAGTATCTTCATGTATATATGCAGTAAAGCTATGCATTTTTCCATGTAACCTTGTGACTGCATTATTTTAATTGCTTTTAATCCTAGATCAAGTTTGTTTAAAGTTCAAAATGCATCATAAGTGTTAAATATATCTTGTTATACCTAAGTACTGTTTACTGTTTATCTGCTGAAATATGTATTTAACGACTAATATAAACCCATAACAATATGGCCCCTGGTGATCATTTTTTGGGCAGCTGATCACTTTTTGGCATGACATAACAGGTGACCTCCGTCTAGTAATGCGCCGTAACACCACCTATTACAGAACTGACATAAATATTATGTTTAAAAGTGTAGTCAATGCTCGCGCTACAGACTTGATCTAACAATGGCTAATAACTGAAATATTGATAATTACCAGTCTCCTTTAATGCAGCCGCTGTTTTCTGCAATTAAGAATAAAACTGTTTTTGGATGGTAATACAAGTTTGGAATAATAAAAGCAGCGCTCCCAATGAGACAACAAACTCCTCATGTTGACAAGATGTTGACAAGCTAACACTGCTACTTCTTCTTCTGTGGTGTTCTGCAGGGTTGCATAAAGGTGCTTCACACTACATAATGATGTAGCCCTGACGTAATCCCTCACTAGCTTCATATCGGTGGAAAACCAACTGGTTCTTATGAGGCACTACAGTTGAACTGGTTAAGCACTGGCACCAGCCCCAGAACTGAACTAGCACTGGCTCTTATTTTGGTGGAAATGAGGCCAGTGATGTGAGGGAGGGGCCTGGTGCCCCCTGAGGAGGAGGGGGGGTGAGGGGGGAGATGGAGAGAGGTGCTACACAGGAGGGTGGGGGGAGGGGTGTGTGGGGGTCTGGCTGTGTTGTTGGGGTGACAGACTGTGAGTTGAACCTATTAAAAAACAAATTCAGTTCATCAGGTCTCTCCTGGCTCCCAGATGTCTGTCTGACTGACTCTCCCCTTGCACCCAGTTGTTTGTTTCATTCCCGTCCACACATCTTTAGCGTTGTTTTGCCTGAGTTCATTCTCCAACTTCCTCCTATAATTGTCCTTGCACCTCCTCAGGATCTCTCTCAGTTCACGCTGCACTCCCCTCAGCTTCTCCTTGTCTCCAGACCTAAAAGCGCTTTTCTTTTTGTTCAGAAGAGCTTTTAGGTCACTCGTGATCCATGGTCTGTTGTTGGAGAAACAGTGTACAGTCTGAGCTGGCATGGTTGTGTCTTCACAGAATCTAATGTATTCTGTGATGCAGTCGGTCATAATGTTTATGTCCACCCAAAGTGGTTCACAGAGTACGCCCCAGTCCGTCGTCTTGAAGCAGTTCTGCAGTGCATCAGCAGCCTCCTGTGTCCACCTCCTCACAGTCCATGTATAAGCAGGCTGCCTTTGCACAAGGGGAACGTACTTGGGTGATGACATGACCATGCAGTGATCCGATTTGCCAATGGAGGGTAGAGCTGTGACACTATATGCATCTCAATATAGATTCATATATAAATTCCACTCAATACTTGGTTGGGGCTCCTTTTGCATGAATTATTGCATCAAAGCTTTGTGGTATGGAGGTGATCAGCCTGTGGTACTGCTGAGGTGTTATGAAAGCCCTGGTTGCTTTGATAGTGGCCTTCGTTTGCATTGTTGAGTGTGTTTGTATTATTTTGGCTGTGACAGCCAAAATAATACAATAGTTTTTGTCTTCCTTCCTTTGTTCTGGACAAAGGAAGGAAGACAAGAAGACTTGGGGGTGGAATGAGGAGGTACAAGAAAGTATTCAAAGAGGAGGTTGGCAAGGAACAATTGGGACAGTCTGTCATATGTCTCAGCGTCTGTCCTCAGCGTTCTGACTTCCATTGTAGTTTTGAGTGTTTTTCTGTTTATTATTATTTCCCTGTTAGTTCTGTTATGTTGTGTTGGTGATATGAGCCCCTTTTCCTCTATTCCAGATAGCCATTTCCACTCGCAGTCTGTGTTTGTTCCTCAGCTGTGAGTGATTGTGGGTTTTTTTGTCTCCTGCTATTTTTTCTCCTCTCTCTGCTCTCAGGCCACTCTCCCATCAGATGAGAGCAGTTAGACAATTAGTGTTCCCCAGCCCTGCACTTGCACCTGTTGCCCATCACTGTTCATGTATTTAAACTCTGCCTTTCCACCCTGTATTTGTAGCAGCCTCATTAATGTTCAGACTAGAATTCATCTGTACGGTCAGTCTCACCCCCAGAGTTCCTAGCTCAGGAGATTCAACTCAGTGTAAGTTTTTCTTGTGGGCTTGTTGGATTTGTTTGCACCATTATTTTGGACTGTCATGTTTGTTTATCAATAAATTGTCTCACTGCGGTCAAGCACTTGGGTTTGTTTTTTGCCCCGGAGGGGCGTTCATGACACATGATATACATTTTCTGTAAATTCTACAGTTTAGCATAATGACAAAAAGGACCATCTTCTTCTTTTTTTTTTTCAACTTTTTTTTTTACATGTACAGTTTTCCCTCATAATTTTGCAGTGTTATAAAATAGTTTTTTAATGTGCACTTGAGACTTGATTCTCATAAATTTCAGGTTTTTCTTCTAAATCATACACTACCATTCAAAAGTTTGGGGTCACCCAGACAATTATTTTGTGTTTTCCATGAAAAGTCACACTTTTTTGCCACCATGAGTTGTAAAATGAATAGAAAATATAGTCAAGACATTGACAAGGTTAGAAATAATGATTTGTATTTGAAATAATTTTTTCCAGGTACTCAACCTGCTCAAAGGAAGGTCAGTTTTATAGCTTCTCTAACCAGCTAAACTGTTTTCAGCTGTGCTAACATGATTGCACAAGGGTTTTCTAATCATCCATTAGCCTTCTGATGCAATGAGCAAACACATTGTACTATTAGAACACTGGAGTGATAGTTGCTGGAAATGGGCTTCTATACACCTATGTAGATATTACACCAAAAACCAGACATTTGCAGCTAGAATAGTCATTTTACCGCATTAGCTATGTATATTAAATATTAGAGTGTATTTCTGATTAGTTTAAAGTTATCTTTAAACTAATCAGTTTCACTCTCTATTTCACTCTCTATGAAATATTTTTTTTTTTTTTTTTTTTTTTTTTGCTGGTCATTAACATTTGTTTGTTCTCTCCCATAGATTGAGTCCCCATCGTGCTGTTTGCTCTCTACATGTCTGTTCTTTTCTTCTTCTCTATCCCCTCACCCCCCAGCCAGTCGCAGCAGATGACTGCCCCTCCCTGAGCCTGGTTCTGCTGGAGGTTTCTTCCTGTTAAAAGGGAGTTTTTCCTCTCCACCGTCGCCAAGTGCTTGCTCACAGGGGATCGCCTGATTGCTGGGGTCTTTCTGCAACTGTGGGGGTCCTCCCTACAGTTGATAGTGCTATGAGATGACTGTTGTTGTGAAATGGCGCTATATAAATAAAGTTGAATTGAATTGAATTGAATTGAATCTTCATTGAAAAAAACAGTGCTTTTCTTTCAAAAATAAGGAAATTTCTAAGTGACCCCAAACTTTTGAACGGTAGTGTATATGAATAAAAAGTAAATATTAATAAGTTAAATATTTCCTGAGCCAGAGGAGAATAGCAAAAAACAACAAAAAACAAAAACAAACAAACAAAAAACCATAAAAAATGTCTGAAAATGAGAAAATTACCCATGGTTGTCACCTACAAATATAAAGTTGCTGTTAATTTAAATCAATGAAAATTTAAGTGTCGACCTGCTGCCTGCCATTCCGGCCTGATTTAATCTGTTTGCTTCTTAGTAAAAATATTTCAGATTGGTCATGATCTGAAAATCAAAGATGCAAAAGGTAATGTAATAAAATACATGTGATGATAACTTTATTCATTATCAATCGTTGATTAATTAAAGTGATTAGAAATCAAATAAATTACATTAAGCGCCAACTTGCTTCTCCGACTCGTTTTCATTTATTTATTTATTTTGCATGTACGTGCCACCATTGTGCACTTGTGCAGCCTTAATACATTTTTTTCCGACAAAACTAAGAAACTCAGTAGTAATTTAAACCAAAGAAACGATGGTCTGCTATGGTTTCCAGTTAGCACAACTTAGCATAGTCATTTAGCATTTTATAATTAGGCATGGTGTTAACATTAGTTACCTCCTATTAAAATGAGGTTAGCGAACTATCTGACACAGCATGATGGAAAACAGTCCCACATCTCTGGCAAAGAGGAGTAGCAGCTATCTGAACCGGTAGTTTGGACTTAGCATTAGCATCCACCGGAGTGAAGCCTGGCCACCCACGACACACCTGTTCTGCTGTGCGCAGTCGCGTACTGCAGGGGAAAGACAGGGCGCTGACAAGTAGTGGTGATTAGCTTTACTGAATAAACAGGAGTATGTGCATTTTAAATAATAATAGAAACGATAGAGTATTCTATGAAACAATAAAAGTTTTTATATCGCCATCCATTTTGATCACTTTTTTTTTTTTTTCACCCCACTTATATCACGGACACACAGATCGTCCCAAATGTCTCCTGAGCCGGTGGACGGAGCCACTGTTTATAGCAGGATTCGATACAACAGGGAAGAGCTGCTAGCATTTAACCGCCACCCGGTCCCACTGGAAAAACTCGACATACCGAGAGAACTGAGGCGAAAACGCCGCGGCTGCCGGGCTGGAATAAGGCGGAGGACAAAAAATATAAGGTACAGACCCTCCCTTCCATCTGTTGTCATGGGAAATGTACGGTCGATACTGGGAAAGTTAGATGAGCTAGCGGCTATCTCCCGTTATGATAGCACTTACCGGGAGTGCTCTCTCCTTTTGTTTACTGAGACGTGGCTAACTGAACTAGCAGCAGATGCTAACATTGAGCTGGAGGGTTTTCACATGATACGAGCTGACCGAACACCAGAGAGTGGCAAAACTAGGGGCGGTGGAGTGATAATGTATGTTAACAACAACTGGTGTAGACCGGGACATATCACTGTTAAACAACGACACTGCAGCAAAGACATTGAGTTGCTAGCTGTTAGCATGAGGCCTACATATCTCCCGAGAGAACACTCACACGTGATCTGCATTGTTGTTTATGCAAATCCGACGGCGAACGCTGGGACAGCGCGTGACGTCATCCATTCAGTAACCAGCAGGCTGCAGACAGAACACCCAGATGCTCTTCTCCTCATCTCAGGCGATTTCAACCACGTTTCACTGTCTCCCATTCTGCCCACTTTCACCCAGTATGTCACATGCCACACTAGAGACAATAAAACACTGGATTTGTTCTACGCAAACACTAAGGAGGCGTACACCTCATCACAACTCCCCCCACTTGGGAGATCGGATCACAACTTGGTTCATCTCCGACCGGTGTACAAACCCCTGGTGCACAGACAACCTCCGGCCATGCACACTGTGGAGTTATGGTCTGAGGAGACAATGGACACTCTAAAGGACTGTTTTGAAGCCACTGCCTGGAAGCAGCTCTGCGATCCACATGGTGAGGACATCGATGGCCTCATTCACACCTTCACGGGCTACCTCAGCTTCTGTGTGGACAAATCCGTTCCCACCAAGACCATACGGCGTCACTCAAACAACAAACCCTGGATCAACCCTGAGATAAAAACACTTCTGAGAGAGAAGAAGAGGATCTTCAGGTCGGGGAACAGGGAGATGCTGAAGTCCGTACAGAGGGAGCTGAGGAGAAAGATCAGAGAAGGCAAGGACAGCTTCAGGAAGAAGATGGAGGACAAGCTGCAACAGAGCGACATCAGCGGGGTCTGGAGAAACCTCAAAACCATCTCGGGGCTCCAGAATACCTCCCCCCAGGCCACGGGGGGCAGGGAGTGGGCGAACAACCTGAATCTGTTTTTCAATAGATTTGACCAACCGCCCTCCCCCCTGTCTGCACAACAACCACTGCTGCCACTAAGAAATCAAGTCCTGCTGCCCACTCCCCACTCCACCGACACCCCCCCCACTCCCAACACACAGCCCCCCATCCTGACCCTGACCAAGACCCAGGTGAGGACGGAGCTGAGGAAGATCAAGGCGAGGAAGGCGTCGGGACCGGACGGCATCAGCGCAAAGCTCCTCAAGTCCTGTGCAGACCAGCTGTGTGGGATTGTGACGTATATCTTCAACATGAGCCTGAAACTGGAGAGGGTACCACAGCTGTGGAAAACATCTTGTGTGGTACCTGTACCAAAAACTTCCCACCCCAAAGACCTGAACAGCTTCAGACCGGTGGCCTTGACGTCCCACTTGATGAAGACCCTGGAGAGACTGCTCCTTGCTCATCTCCGCCCCCTGGTGGAACCAGCGATGGATCCACTCCAGTTCGCCTACCAGCATGGCATTGGGGTGGAGGATGCGGTGATCTTCCTCCTTCACCGTTCTCTGTCCCACCTGGAGAAGCCCGGGAATATGGTGAGGATCATGTTCTTTGACTTCTCCAGTGCTTTCAACACCATCCAACCGATGATCCTGAAGGACAAGCTGCTGCGCGCAGGGGTGGACCAGCACCTGTCATCATGGATCCTGGACTACCTCACGAACCGGCCTCAGTTTGTGAGAACCCGGGACTGTGTTTCCGACACGATCATCAGTAGCACGGGGGCCCCCCAGGGAACGGTGCTGGCTCCCTTCCTGTTCACTCTTTATACTGCGGACTTCTCACACAACACAACACATTGCCATCTACAGAAGTTCTCTGATGACTCTGTGATCGTTGGTCTCATCTCCAGCGGAGATGAAGCTGAGTACAGAGGGCTTATCCAGGACTTTGTGGACTGGTGCCATCGGAACTGCCTCCAGATCAACGCGAGGAAAACTAAGGAGCTGGTGGTGGACTGCCGCAGGCATGGGCAGCCCCTCACAGCACCAGTAAATATACAGGGAACAGACATCGAGATGGTGACATCCTACAAGTACCTGGGTATTCATCTGAACAATAAACTAGACTGGTCACACAATACTGACGCACTCTACAAGAAGGGACAGCGCAGGCTGTTCCTGCTGAGGAGACTCAGGTCTTTTGGTGTACAAGGGGCGCTGCTGAAGTCATTCTATGACACGGTGGTGGCATCAGCCATCACTTTTGGAGTGGTCTGCTGGGGCAGTGGCATTACTGCAGCCGATAGGAAGAGACTGAACAAACTGATTAAGAAAGCTAGCTCTGTCCTGGGGCAACGCCTTGATCCGATGGAGGAGATAGGAGAGAGAAGGACGGTGGCTAAACTGTCATCTCTGCTGGAGTCCGAGTTCCACCCTATGCAGGACATACTGGATGCACTGAGGAGCTCATTTAGCAGCAGACTACATCATCCCAGGTGCACAACCGAGAGGTTTCGTAGGTCCTTCCTACCAACGGCTGTCAGACTGTACAACCTAAGCAGGGCTGCTCGCAGAGATAGCAAAAAGACGTAACAAACTAATAGTTTTTTTTTTTTTTGTTGTTTTTTTTTGAATGCAAAAGATGCAATAGACTTACACAATGGTCCTCTCCGGCATACAACTAGGAACATACCGGTCGCTATGGAGGGTGAGAATATGTATGGGCACATAATCATACCATGTAGGATAACTAAATAGACGGTTATGCTGTTTCATCCCACCTAGCAACAATGCTCTGCACTGTGTGTGTTTATATATTTACATATTTATTCCATCTAGCTACAATGCTCTGCACTGGGTGTGTTTATATTTATATTTATATATCTATATATTTATTCCATCTAGCTACAATGCTCAGCACTGGGTGTGTTTATATTTATATATCTATATATTTATTCCATCTAGCTACAATGCTCCGCACTGTGTTTTTATATATCTACATATTATTCCATCTAGCTACATTGCTCCGCACTGTGTGTGTTTATATACTTGCATATTTATTCCACCTAGCTGCAATGCTCCGTACTGTGGGTGTTTATATATTTACATATTTATTCCATCTAGCTACAATGCTCTGCACTGTGTTCATATATTCATATATTTATTCCATCCAGCTACAATGCTCTGCACTGTGTGTCTGTGTGTGTGTGTGTGTATATATATATTTTATAGTAATATGTACATATGTATATTAGCTGCTCTTGCTTGCTTGTTTTTTTTTTTGTTTTTTGTTTTGTTTTGTTTTTCTTGCCTTCTGATTGTTGCTCTGAGTGTTGCTATCCCTGTGCTGTTGCAATCCTGGAATTTCCCCGTTGTGGGACTAATAAAGGCTTATCTTATCTTATCTTATCCGATATATATCATCATATCGTACAGCCCTATTTGGCAGTTGACGTTTTACCATAATCTTGGCGAGTGAGAGCATGCCTCAGGAGTGGAGAAGAAGTGTTGTGGTACCAATTTCCAAGAACAAGGGTGACACTCAGAGCTGTAGAAACTACAGAGGCATAAAGTTGATCAGCCACACTATGAAGATATGGGAAAGAGTTGTTGAAGTCAGGTTATGAGGAAAGGTCACAATCAGTGAGCAGCAGTATGGTTTCATGCCAAGAAAGAGCGCTACGGATTTTTTTTTGTTTTGTTTGTTTTTGTTACTTATTTGTACCCGTAGGTAGACTTGGTTTGCAGTCTGGTGACAAGCCACCGGCTGCTGGTCGCTGCGTGTGCGAGCGCCCTAAACCTACATGTTTTTGGTATGCGGGAGGAAACCGGAGAAATCCCGGAGTAAACCCACGCAACACGGGGAGAACATGCAAACTCCACACAGCTCACTGTTGGTCGGGGGCTGGGATCAAACCCACGATCTCATGATCCCCGCGATCCCCCGGCCGAGGGTAAAACTGTGCTGCTACAGTGCTAAACCACTGCGCCACCGTGCAGCCCCGTGGATGCAGTGTTTGCTTTAAGAGTGCTAATGGTGGAGTATAGAGAAGGTCTGAAGGAGTTGCACTGTGTCTTTGTGGATCTAGAGAAAGCATATGATAGGGTGCCAAGAGAGGAAGTGTGGTATTGTATGAGAAAGTCAGGAGTGGTGCAGAACATGTATGAGGACATCGCGACAGTGGTGAGGTGTGCTGTAGGAGTGACTGCTGGATTCACGGTGGGGGTGGGGTTACATCGGGAATAGGCTCTGAGCCACTTCTTGTCTGCTGTGGTGATAGACAGGCTGACAGACAAGGTCAGGCCGGAATCTCTGTGTACCATGATGTTTATGGATGACACTGATCTGTAGTGAGAGTAGGGAGCAGGTGGAAGAGAACCTGGAGAGGTAGAGGTATGGTCTGGAGAGAAGAGGAATGAAAGTCAGTAGAAGCAAGACAGAATACATGAGTGTGAATGACAGGGAGGCAGGTGTAACGGTGAAGATGGAAGGAGTAGAGGTAGTGAAGGTAGATGAGTTTAAATACTTGGGTTCAACCATTCAAAGAATGGAAAATGCACAAGAGAGGTGAAGAAGAGAGTGCAGGCAGGGTGGAGTGGGTGGAATCGAGTGTTGGGTGATCTGTGACAGAAGGATAGCAAGAGTGAAAGGGAAGATTTACAAGATGGTAGTGAGACCTGCTATGATGTATGGTTTGGAGATGGTGGCGCTGACAAAAAGAGAGGAGGTGGAACTGGAGATGATAGAGTTGAAGATGCTAAGATTCTCACTGGGAGTGACTAGGAGGGACAAGATTAGAAATAAGTATATCAGCGGGACAGTTCAGGTTCACCGGTTTGGAGACAAAGTAAGAGAGGCAAGGCTGAGATGGTTTGGACATGTGCAGAGGAGGGATTGTGGATTTACTGGACAAGGGATGTTGAAGATGGAGCTGCCAGGCAGGAAGAAAAGAGGAGGACAACAGAGAAGATTCATGGATGTAGTGAAGGAGCATATGGAGAGAATTGGTGTTACAAAGGAAGATGCAAGGGATAGAGTGAGATGGAGGCAGATGATCCGCTGTGGAGACCCTGAAAAGGAGCAGCCAAAAGAAGAAGAAGAAGTGAATAGATTGGCCATTAGCATTAGCTTGGAAATTGTGATGATGCACCCATCACCGGAGTGGTGGCCTAGTTGATAGAGCATCTGCCCCACAACCGGGAAGTCGTGGGTTCAAGCCCCGGCCGGGTCATACAATACCCCATATAAAAATGGTACTTCCCGCCTTCTAGCTTGGTGCTCAGCATAATAGAATGGGGGAAGGAAGAGTTCTTTGTGGTGGCGCCTTGCATGGCAGCCTCCCCTGATTCTAGATGTGATTAACACTGTAGATAGGAGAAATGTAATTTTGTTCTACTGTACATGATTTGTTGTATGGATTGAATGGCAATAAAGTTGGCTTCTTCTTCTCTTCACAAAAGTGTTGGGCTAACCTAACCGTGATGACACCGGTAGCTAAGGCACACCCAGTCAACTTTTTTTGCTTTATCATACACCAATATTTAAAAATGACCATGGTGTTCTGGAAACTATTCAACAAATATAATGTAGTTATAGTGATTTGACACTATGTTTTGGTTAAAAAAAGTTGTAGTCCTTGAATATTGCTGCTGCAGTAGTGTAAATTTCCCCATTGTGGGACTAATTAAGACTTATCAACAAATAGAGTAAAGCAGAAATGTTTAAGTATGCATTTAAATCTGTATGTTTGACTGTTAAATCAATCTTCTCTCAAAAGCAGACAAGGAACTACTATTAAACCAGGCTTTGTTGAAGACATTTACACTCTTAACACACATCAGCCTTTAATCTTTCTCTTCTTTCATCAAGCTTTCAGCATTCTGTTTCCAACTGGGAGCACATTTTTGACACCTTTCAACACTTGCAAGATTATATTGCTGTATAATCATTTAACTTTGTGTCTTCAACAACATTTTCCCCCTCTGTAGTGTTTTTAAAGGACAGAGTAAATACACCAAAAGTTGTTTTGCACTTTGTATTTCAAGGGAAAAGTTAGGGTCTTTCCCACTGATGTCAACACAGTGAGATTTTTTTGGAACCATTTGAGGAACTGAATCTTGATTCACTTGTACAGCTTATTTAGGAAAAAAAAGTTGTAAGCTGTGTAAAATGTAAATAAAGGGATGATTTTTAAACTCTGAGTTTACTAAATGGTTCTAAATATGGAGTTAACACTGACAACACTCTTTAGTTTTTGTTTAACCTTTATTTATACAGGGAAGGTCCACTGAAAGAGAACCTCTTTTTTTCTACAACATCTTCACTCACACAGATACACATTCACACCCGGAAGCTGCCAGCCCAACCACAGACTGACCTGTGGCCACTGAGCAGCTCCACTGGAGCAGTTGGGGTTAAGGGCACCACAATGGTGTTAAGGAGGGTGGGGAAAACACTGCTATGTAATCTGTCCTGCCCAGATCTGATCCTGCCGGTCCAGGAATTGAACCGGCAATCTTCCAGTCACCAGTCTACATCCCTAACCATTAGGCCACAACTGGCCCCTAATGTATAATGCCATAAACACAAATTCAGTAGTTGTAAAGGTAATCATTACTGTTTTTTAAGTTTACAACCAGTGTAATTTTGACTCCTTTTTCTGGCTGCATGTTTAATGGCATAGCTTACGTTAAAGTGGCCAAAGAATACAAACTTACCGAACTTCGTACAGATGTTACTTTGTGAAAAATCAGAAACTGATCCTTATGAGCTCAGCAATACAACACGCACGCACGCACACACACGCATGCACGCACACGCACAGAGTCCAAAGCTGTTTCTGCAGGATCTCCACTCCATTCATCACCTCTCCTCTCTGGTCCCACGCTGCTCTGCCGAAGTAAATAAATAAACACAGGGAGTGAGGATGTGTGTAGAAGAGGAAGGTGAGGGGAAGGCTGTTGGACAAGGCATTAACTCAATCATTCATCAGCTCATGTATCACAGTGCCCTTCATATTTATCTCTCCCTGCAGGGCGCTGAAGGACTGGACATTTCTCTGAGAATCTTCTTTTCTCTGACTTCGCCTCTCTCCTAATGTTTACATCTCCATCTTGCCCTCCTCCATTGGTGCTTTCTGCTCTCTCCTGAGGATGGATGATTGTGAATGTGTAGCTAGTAACTCAAGGCATAGATCACTGTTGCGCTGGCAGGGCTGGGTAGTGAGCAGTTCTGTGAGTGATGCCACCAGGAGGCTCCACTACAGAGTCACACTGGAGGTCTAGTCTCAGACCGGCAAGGTGAGTGCAGGTGTTTGGCTGGACTTCATAAAAAAGTTTTTATTTTCACAAAAAAAAAAAAGACTTTACGTCATACCTCACAATGAATCATTGACATGTCTTTTATCATAATGTTGATTATAAGGCTGAGCTTTGTCTCATTCCAGGCACGTGATATGGTAAAATGGCATTCACTTATATAGTGCTTTTTACTCATCTCTGGATGACCAAAGCAATTTACAGATGCTGCTATCCACCCATTCACACACTGATGGCGGTAGAGCTGCCATGCACTGGCGCTGGCCTAACCCACCAGGAGCAACTGGGGGTTGAGTATCTTGCTCAGGGACACTTCGACATGCAGACTGCAAACAGAGTAGGAATCGAACCTCTGGCCCTCCGATCAGTACTAGTCAGCCACACTTCGCCTGCGCCGCAACCGCAGTAATATGCTACTGTTTTTGTCAGAGCCTATATATGTCACAAACAGATGATGCCATTTTTACTTCACTTAATGACACATTGGGCCGTGGCATTCCTAAAGTACCAAAAAGGTGTCAAGTGAAAAAGTGGAGGGCTCTGGCTGTGATGTATAAATTTTACCATCATCATTTTATAACATTAATCCTATTAATGTCTAAAGAAAGTGTTTAAAGCCTAAGGTAATGAACAAGTGAAAGTAGGGCTGGATGATATATTGAATATATTTGTTGTATCGATACATTTGTCTGCATGAGATACATAAAATGCCTTAATCACCTTAAGCTGACAGCTTGCAATTCTGCTCAGAGTTCCACTTTTCTCTCTCCATTTCCTCCTCTAATAGAGAGCCTAAGTCCTGCCCCCTCTACTTCGGCATATGGGACTTTAAATCAGAAAAATTCTTCACTGAAATGAATGGCAAGAGCGAAATTATCTTTTGATCCTGATCCAGTTTTGCCATGAGTTACACATATGATGTTTGTCAATTTAGAAGATAATTTTCCATGTAATTAAAGTTGTCGTTGTCGTATAATAACAGAGTAATATTGAATTTTTGTTTAAACTATTAACGAACAACATCTCTCATTATCCCACATCACTAAACACAATCATGGTGGGAGATTACTAAAACCTCACCTCCTGTTTCCTGACCAGTGAAAGATGGATCCAAAGAGGAGAAAAACAACACATAGGTATTGTCATGGTACGGTAAACTGGACCCAAACACTGGACGTGAGTTTGACTGTTTGTTTTTTTTTGCAAGCTGGTCGCCCGGATGCAGCTCGAGGGCTTAAAGTAAAAATAAACACACAGCTCAGAAGCTGGAAAAAAGCTACGGCAAAATAAACACGGGCAATTGCTCAGCAGGACACAAGGCTAAATTCAGGCAGGAAGAGAAGCGTGTAATCACACCAAAATGACAACAGGAACCCGAGACGAACAGAGGTGGAACAGAACTTAAATAGACAAGGGGGCAATCAAGACAACACGGCACAGGTGGGGAAACCAATCATGACTGATAACTGACAAATGAGGAAAACAGAGGTGACAGGACGGGTGGGGCTGTACACACAACCACAGACGGAGGACGCACAGAAACGTGAACAGAGGATCAGAGGAGACCAGGCATGACAACGATAATACTGAACCAATAATAATAATAATAATAATAACTAGAAAAGCACTCGGAGAGCGCAGACCTCCGCCAAGTGCCACAGTTCCCCCCGTACAGTGTTTATGTATACGTTTTCAGATTTCTTGACCATGAAAATATATGACAAGCAATTGGATTGACAATGATAGGATTAGTGGTTCAGTAGTTATTCACGAAAATGTGATTTTGCGTAATGGCGGTTTTCTTGTGGACGGTGATCCGGATCACCACCAAAATCTAATCATCTGTAGGATACCCCATTTCTGACAATCTGTGAAAATTTCATGAAAATCCGTCCATAACTTTTTGAGTTATCTTGCTAACAAACAAACAGACAGACAGACAAACAAACAGACAGACAAACCAACGCCAATGAAAACATAACCTCCTTGGCGGAGGTAATAATAATAATAATAACAGTGGTGGACCCTCAGGGCCAGCAAAGCCTTCTCTGCTGGCCTAAACACTATCAGAATTACATTTACAACCTACATTATTATATTTGTTCCATGAGGCAATTAAATTATTCCCAGTAGTCTATTCTCTTCCTTTTGTAGCTTTTCTCTTGGTTGCACTCCTTCCAGTAGTGTAATGCATGTTAGAGTTTTTTTGTCCAATCATAATTCAGCCGTGTTGCCAGGGTCAAGCAAATCTGCCTTGGGCCTTCAGGAATTAACAATGTGCTCTGTAGGTTAAATTAACTGTTAAACTTGTTCTGTTGCTTTAACCAATCAGATGTTTTCTGTACGTCCAGGGGTACGCATAGAAGGTATTCCAGAACGTCGGCATTTTCACGTCTTTTGATTGGATGGTTAGCTCAAGCCCAAAGGACGGGGGGGTTAGTGACCTTTCTGGGTGTTTGGGGGGGGGGGGCATGGTGTGGGGATTCTCCACCCAGAGTGGGGAGCCGGGGGGGAGAGGGAACAATGCGCTTGTAACGGATGCCAACTAGCACTGTTCGGCGTAGAACGTTAATAAACCTCCCTCCCGAAAAAGCCTCATACAGTATCGGTAGCGCTGAGCTATCGGTCGGACCTTTAGCTCAGCGCGATCGTGCTGTGTCTCCCATGCTCGAACTGTGTGTAGATGACTGGTAGGTCGCGGGTTCGTGTCCCGAGTGGGCGAACTGCGCAGGATGATCTCAGTCACAATGGTGCCGTGAACCCGGGATGGGAGTGAGGTTTAAGGGGGAGAGTGTAACGGATGCCAACTAGCACTGTTCGGCGTAGAACGTTAATAAACCTCCCTCCCGAAAAAGCCTCATACAGTATCGGTAGCGCTGAGCTATCGGTCGGACCTTTAGCTCAGCGCGATCGTGCTGTGTCTCCCATGCTCGAACTGTGTGTAGTTGACTGGTAGGTCGCGGGTTCGTGTCCCGAGTGGGCGAACTGCGCAGGATGATCTCAGTCACACGCTGAAGGAGGAAGTGCTACCGGGGGATCTCAGACAGGACAGAAAAGACTATTCACCCCCCAGGGACTTCGGGAAGCACTAGGACTGCCAGAGGGGGAGAAGTTGTGAGGAGCGGTTCTGGTGCTTTGTGTTGTTAATGTGCCACGCAAGTCTTTCTTCCACACGTATGATTGTCCCGATTCCTGGGTCTTAATTCACAGAATTAAAGGTTATAAAAGGAAGGTGCATGAAGACCCGGGGACTTTTGCCTGTACTGAATGTTGGAGAAGGAATAAAGTTCATGTTTTGTCCAGCGCATTGCCTCGCCTGCTTCGTTTCTCCACAATATTATATTTAAAATGCCCATACCCCCGTTTAAGATAAGATAAGATAAGATAAGCCTTTATTAGTCCCACAATGGGGAAATTCCAGGATTGCAACAGCATAGGGATAGCAACACTCAGAGCAACAATCAGAAGGCAAGAAAAAACAACATCTAGTAAACATATGTCCATATTACTATAAATGTATATATATATAGACACACAGTGCAGAGCATTATGGCTGGTGAATGTGCAGCAGAAAGTCTAAGCTCTCTCTCCGCGGATGCAGCGGGCCAGCTGGAAGTCTTTGGGCATGATGGTGACCCCCTTAACGAAGAAGAGACCACCAGGTGGGCCTCGCTGGTCTCCTGCAGAGCCATGACGGCGAAGCTCAGGAAACGCAGGACGGTCTTGAAGTCCTGAGCGATCTCCCTCACCAGGCGCTGGACGGGCAGCTTACGGATGAGCAGCTCCGTGGATTTCTGGCAGCGACAGATCTCTCTCAGAGCCACGGGCCTGTGACGGCGAAGCCTCTTCACTCTGCCGGTGGCCGGAGCGCCTCTCCGAGCAGCCCTGGTGGCTAGCTGTCTCCTGGGGGGGGGGGGGGGGGGGGGGGGGCTTCTTCCTCCAGTAGATTTTACGGGCGGTCTGCTTGGTTCTTGCCATCGCTCTTTATTATTCTGTCTTATATTTCTTTCACGCCGCCTAAACTCCAGCCCGGTACCCGCGTCATTTTCGCTACAGCTCCCGGTATGTCGAGTTTCCCATTAGCACCGGGCGGCGGCCAAGTGCTAGCTAGCACTAGCTCCTCCCCGCTGTAACGTCTCCCGCTGCAAACCGTGGCTCCGTCCGCCGACCCGGGAGACCCCCGGGGTGATCTGTGCGTCCGTGATATATATACAGAGTGAAAGGTGTAGAAAGAAGAAGGAAGATAAAAAAAAAAGGCTGTTGCAACAGGCAGCCGACTCGTGTGGCGTTTATTCAGTAAAGCTCCTACCTCACCATTACTTATCAGCGCCCTGTCTCTTCCCTGTAGTGAGCGATTGCGCGCAGCAGAACAGATGTAGTAGGTGGCTAGGTTTCAGTCCGGTGATCGCTAATGCTAACTCCAAGCTACAGGTTCAGTTAGCTGCTACTCCTGTTTGCCAGGGATGTGGGACCGTTTTTCATCGTGCTGCAAGAGGATTGTTTGCTCATCTTGTTTTAATAGGAGGTAAATAATGTTAACACCATGTCTAATTATAAAATGCTAAATAATCATCATTTAAGCTAAGTTGTGCTGACTGGAAACCAGAGCATACCATCGTTTTTTGGGGGGTAAATTACTGCTGAATTTCTTAGTTTTGTCGGAAAATTTTTTATTACAGCTGCAAACGTGTACAATGGTGGCACGTACATGCAAAACAATAAATGTTTTTATGTTATGGTTTTTTGGGGTTTTTTTGCTATTCTCCTCTGGCTCAGGAAATATTTAACTTATTGATGTTTACTTTTTATTCATATATGATTTTGAAGAAAAACCTGAAATTTATGAGAATCAAATCTCAAGTGCACATTACAAAACTACAGTGGTGTGAAAAAGTGACATGGTTCTAGTGACCCACAAAGCAGACACGACTCAAGGCAGATACAATTAACCGTTTATTGATAAAGTGTGCGTGAGTGGATGCGTGTATGCAGGGTTGTGTAGTGTAGCGTAGTGTAATCAGGAGTTCCAGCTGGGGCCGGCAGAGCACCATACATCCTGGCAACCCTGGGAAGAGACAGAGGGTGTTAATAACAGTTTAGGCCCGATGGGCACTTTGGATGGAACTGTGCTTACTGTCTGAGATGGTAGAGCGTAGCCCAGGTAAGCGCTGAAGCTGCAACGAGGAGGATAGTGCCTGCAAGTGGCCGGTGAGCTGGATGCTGGTGAGGAAGGCAGACAATCCGCCGCCAGGGAGAGAGGTCCGCTGCCACGGATCTCCGCCTGTGCACAGGGGAAGCTGACAGGGTGAGGAAGAATCATGGTGGCTTACTTGGTAGGGATGGTCCGGAAGGCGCAGGCCCGGACAGAGAGAAACGATAGCTTGGAAGCCGACATGGAAACACACAACGAGGCTGGGAAGCTCGAAGGCTGGTGTAGCAGGTTTCAAGGTAGAGAACCAGACAACTCCACACCGAGCACTGGACCTGATGGAATAAATAGGCAGAGGGAGATGGCAGGCAGGTGCGCACACAGGTGTGACAGATTGGCGGCCATGACAAAAAGTGCTTGCCCCCTTCCTGATTTGTCATTTTTTGTATGTTTTGTCACACTTAAATGTTTCAGATCATCAAACAAAATTAAATATTAGACAAAGTAAATATTAGACAAGTAAACACAATATGCAGTTTTTAAATGAAGGTGTTTATTATTAAGGGAAAAAAATCCAAACCTACATGGCCCTGTGTGAAAAAGTGATTGTCCCCTAAACTTAATAACTGGATGGGCCACCCTTAGCAGCAACAACTTCAATCAAGCATTTGCGATAACTGGCAATGAATCTTTTACAGTGCTGTAGAGGAATTTTGGTCCACTCATCTTTGCAGAATTGTTGTAATTCAGCCACCTTGGAGGGTTTTTGAGCATGAACGGCCTTTTTAAGGTCATGCCACAGCATCTCAATCGGATTCAGGTCAGGACTTTGACTAGGCCACTCCAAAGTCTTCATTTTGTTTTTCTTAAGCCATTTAGAGGTGGACTTTCTGGTGTGTTTTAGATCATCGTCCTGCTGCAGAACCCAAGTGTGCTTCAGTTTGAGGTCATAAACAGATGGCCGGACATTCTTCTTCAGGATTTTTTGATAGACAGCAGAATTCATGGTTCCATTTACCACAGCAAGTCTTCCAGGTCCTGAAGCAGCAAAACAGCCCCAGGCCATCACACTACCACCACCATATTTTACTGTTGGTATGCTGTTCCATTTCTGAAATGCTGTGTTACTTTTACTCCAGATGTAATGGGATACACACCTTCCAAAAAGTTCAACTTTTGTCTCATCAGTCCACAGAGTATTTTCCCCAAAGTCTTGGGGATCATCAAGATGTTTTCTGGCAAAACTGAGACCAGTGTAGCCCATGTATTTTTGCCTGAGATTGCATGTGTGGATTGACCTCACGTCCTGAATGGAACAATATGTCTGGACCACCTGCGGTTAACAACAAGAGGACGGAGGTACGGGGATAAGAGACTGGAAGGACTTCCCGACCTCCTGGGGGACAGGTGGAGGACTGAGAGACCGGAGGGGGAGTTAATGTCAATAGGGGGTTTTGACAGGGATATGTGATTCTCCCTTTGTGTGAGATGTATAAATGTGAAGGTCTGATGCTGCTCATCCTCTTTTGTTTCTTCAGAGATGGCTGGGGATGAAGTGCTTGAATAAAACCTGAATTAAAAGCCAATTCAGCTTCGTTATTTCACGCTCCCCACATTGGTGACCAGTGACGTGTGAGAATGCCTGGAGATGCTCTCCACGATCAGGACTCATTGGAGTCTGCCCTAGCGAGCGCCATCGCCGTCAAACTGCCGGAATTCTGGCAGGACAACCCAGACTCGTGGTTCCTCCAGGCGGAGGCACAGTTCACGCTCGCAGGCATAACGGCGGATGACACTAAGTTCTACCACGTCATCGCTAGACTCGACAACCGCACAGCTCGATGCGTGCGGAGTTTGGTACAGCAGCCACCCGCCGAAGACAAATACGACAGATTGAAGGCTGCCCTCACCAAGTGTTTCACGCCCTCAGCCGAAGAGAGGGCTAGGAGGTTCCTGGCTATGCTCAACCAAGGAGATCACAGGCCAGTCGCCCTGATGGAAGACATGCTGCAGCTGAGGGGGTCAGACGACGAACTAACCTCCCGACGCATATGAGAGGAACGCTGTCCAGCATGCGTTGTGACACCCAGCAGGATTTCCGTGACCTGGCCCAAGAGGCGCAGAGGCTCCTCAGCTCCTGCGGCGAGCAGGCGACCGCAGCGGCGACCCGAGGCAGCGACGAGCCGGAGACAGCCGAGCTGAACCTACCAACCATGGCAGCAGCGCGGCCCCGACGCGGCAGGACCGAGAATCGTTAGCAGCTTCGGCTCTCGGTGAAAGAAATAAGCTGCTATACATCACAGATACGAGCTCTGGGCACCAGTTCCTTATAGACACCGGAGCCCAAGTAAGTTTCATCACCTCAACCTATGCTGACCGGGTGGCTGGCCCCCGTGGAAACGGGGCAACGGCGGTGAACGGCTCGAGCATCAACACCTACGGGGAAAGGACTTTGTCTCTGTCCTTACATGGCCGCTCTTATGAATGGACTTTTGTCATAGCGGCGGTGAGTTTCAACATGTTAGGTGCTGATTTTCTGTGCTCACATGGTTTGTTAGTTGATCTTGCCAATAGGCGGCTGGTAAATGCACTCTCTTTTTACTCTATTCCCTGTGCAGCTCGAGTGTCCCCGCCACCGGTGCAGACCAACATCGCCACAGCAGGTGGTAAGTTTAACACAATACTCACCCAGTTTCCAGCACTCACGGTTCCCACATTCTCGGCAACAGTTACGAAACACGGGGTGGAGCATTTTATCACTACAACTGGCCCCCCCGTCTTCGCGAAAGCTCGGCGCCTGGATGCTGCTAAACTCTCCATGGCGCGCGAGGAGTTCGCCAGCCTAGAGAGGCTGGGCATTATTCGCCATTCGAAAAGCCCATGGGCTTCGCCGTGAATATGGTCCCGAAAGCCGACGGCTCATGGAGACCTTGCGGCGATTACCGCAGGCTAAACAACGCCACGGCACACGATCGCTACCCCATCCCACACATCCAGGATTTTTCGGTGCATTTAGCGGGGGCGCGCATTTTTTCTAAAATAGACCTGGTTCGCGGCTACCATCAGGTTCCGGTCCGGCCGGAGGACATTCCTAAAATGGCGGTTATAACCCCTTTTGGACTTTTTGAGTTTTTGCGCATGCCGTTTGGCTTGAAAGGCGCTGCACAAACATTCTAACGCATGATGGATGCCGTGTTACGTGATCTTCCATTCGTGTTCGTTTACCTCGACGACATTTTGGTCGCCAGTACCTCAGAGGAAGAACACGAAAAACACCTCACTGCGTTTTTTCGGAGGTTGGAAGAGCACGGCTTAATAATTAATCCAGCCAAGTGCCAGTTTGGCGTTGCACAGATTGATTTTTTGGGCCACCGCGTGTCCCCAGAAGGGGCAGTTCCGCTGCCAGATAAGGTGCTCGCAGTAGCAGATTTTCCCCGACCACAAATGGTCAAATCATTGCAGGAATTTTTAGGAATGGTGAATTTTTATAACCGTTTCCTACCCCACGCAGCGCAGCTCATGCAACCATTATACGCCGTGCTCAGAAAGCAAAAACCCTCCAATACAATCGAGTGGTCCCTGGAGCGGGAGCGCGCGTTCACGGAGGTAAAAAAAGCCTTGGCTGAAGCCGCGCTTCTAGCTCATCCGGACCCATCGGCCCGCATCGCGCTAACTACCGACGCATCAGATTTGGCCATGGGGCAGTTATAGAGCAGCACGTTGCCGGTGTTTGGCAGCCGCTAGCTTTCTTCAGCAAATCCTTGAGCTAAGCTGAGCGGAAATACAGCACGTTTGACAGGGAGCTGTTAGCGCTTCATCTGGCCATCCGCCATTTCCAGTTCTGGCTGGAAGGTCGGCATTTCACTGCTTTTGTTGACCATAAGCCGCTCACTTTCGCGATGTCCAAAATTTCAGATCCATGGTCGGGCCGGCAGCAGAGGCAGCTGGCCGCAATTTCGGAATTTACCACTGATATTCAGCACGTAGCGGGTAAACTCAACATAGTAGCATACTGCCTCTCTCGCGCGGCCACAGCACCGGCGTGCGCAGAGGCAGATTATACTGCAGCAGCCGCGAAGCAAAATAGCAGTGCAGAAGCGCACGTGGCCCCAGTTCACGTGGGGATAGATTACGCAGCCATGGCAGCGGAGCAGGGCAGAGATGCGGACGTGCGCGCGTTCCAGTCTGGACCAACAGGGTTAAGGCTGGAGAGCAGGTGTTTGCAAACCGGTATGCCCCCCCTTATCTGCGATGTGTCAACCGGGCGGCCACGCCCGGTAGTCCCGGCCGCGTGGCACCGCCGCGTTTTTGACTCGATTCACTCCCTGGCACACCCAGGGGTGCGCGCTTCTGTGAAAATGGTAGCGGAGAAGTTTGTTTGGCCGAGCCTGCGCAAGCACGTGAAAGAGTGGGCGAGGACCAGCATGGCTTGTCAGCGGGCCAAAATTCATAAGCACACAAGAGCCCCTTTAGAACCGTTCCACATTCCGGCCAAAAGATTCGATCACGTGCACGTCAACCTTGTGGGCCCCCTACCGTCGTCGCAGGGGTTCACACATCTTTTGACAATGGTGGACCAAACCACACGCTGGCCGGAAGTGGTCCCACTGATATCGACCATGGCCGCAGAAGTGGCTCGCGTTTTTTTGACAGCCTGGGTAGTGCGTTTCGGGGTCCCGTCGGATATTACGTCCGACAGAGGGCCTCAATTCGTCTCTGAGCTGTGGTCAGCGATGGCCAGCAGCTTAGGAGCGAAAATTCTCCGCACTACCATTTATCACCCTCAGGCTAATGGTTTGTGCGAGCGTTTTCATAGGTCTTTGAAGGCAGTCCTCAGAGCGTCGCTTACGGATGCAGATTGGGTAAACAAACTACCATGGGTTTTATTAGGGTTGCGTTCTGCGCCTAAGGAGGATTTAAATGCCTCCCCAGCGGAGTTAGTTTTTGCTCAACCTCTCAGGCTGCCCGGTGAGTTTCTACCAGAGCATCCGGAACCGGGACGCCTCCCGGCTCTTGGACCACCGATCGGCACGGGAGCGGACATGCTCCCGGGCCCTGTTCATCACACTTTTCCGCGCGTTTTTGTTCCCAAAGCTTTAAAAAATGCTGAGTTCGTTTTTGTCAGGCACGAGGCTCTAAGACCAACCCTCCGACCGCCATATGATGGGCCATATAGGGTGCTGGAGACAGGTGATAAGCATTTTGTGCTAGATTTGGGAGACAGAAAGGAAACAGTCAGTATTGACAGACTAAAGCCTGCTTTTGTGATGAATGATGAGTCTGTACGGGTAGCGAGGGCACCTCGACGTGGCAGACTCCCCAGGGAACGCGTCCCGGAGCCCCCGCAGGGATCAAATAACCATTCTCTTCCTCAGTCAGCAGATTCTTTGCAGGACGGCGCTGCAGGGACGCCGAGACTTGCTTACAGCAGATTTGGAAGACGGTTGAAGCCCAGACGGCGTACGGACTGACTGTTTGGTGTTTGATGTTTGATGTGATCATGTGGTATAGGCTATGCTATTGATGTTATCACTGATTTTTGATGTGGTCATGTGGTATAGACTGTGCTGTTGGTATTAACATGTTCTCTCAATTTGACTGTTTGATGTTTGATGTTTGATGTTTGATGTGATCATGTGGTATAGGCTATGCTATTGATGTTATCACTGATTTTTGATGTGGTCATGTGGTATAGACTGTGCTGTTGATATTAACATGTTCTCTTAATTTTAATATATTGTCCATTCTTCGACGTTTGGGGGTGGGGGGGTTATGTAGCCCATGTATTTTTGCCTACATATGCTTAAGCATAAAGGAGATTGCATGTGTGGATTGACCTCACGTCCTGAATGGAACAATATGTCTGGACCACCTGCGGTTAACAACAAGAGGACGGAGGTATGGGGATAAGAGACTGAAAGGACTTCCCGACCTCCTGGGGGACAGGTGGAGGACTGAGAGACCGGAGGGGGAGTTAATGTCAATAGGGGGTTTTGACAGAGATATGTGATTCTCCCTTTGTGTGAGATGTATAAATGTAAAGGTCTGATGCAGCTCATCCTCTTTTGTTTCTTGAGAGATGGCTGGGGATGAAGTGCTTGAATAAAACCTGAATTAAAAGCCAGTTCAGCTTCGTTATTTCACGCTCCCCACAACCAGCCTTTATGTTCTTTTTGCTCAGCAGTGATTTTCATCTTGGAACTCTGCCATGCAGGCCATTTTTGCCCAGTGTCTTTTTTATGGTGTGTAGAGACTGGGTTAATCATCTCAGACTGGATGCAGAGGGTAAACAGAGAAGGACAATGGCTATGGAGATTATGGTGAGGTAGCAGGAAGAAGGAGTTGGGGGGAGAAGGGATGAATGTATTGTGATGTCAGATGTCTTGCAGATGTGAGATGGGTGGTTGGTATAAAAGGAGAACCCATGGTGTATTGAGACATGCTTTTTCTGTGTATGACTGATGTGAGAGTGAATAAAGTCGTCTGCTATATGAACCAGTCTTGTTATTTACACTCTCCACACTGGTGACCCCTTGACGAATTATGGAACACGAGGCAAGAACCCCGGAGTCGGCCCGGACGGGAAGCCCCAGCGATGCGGCAAGCATCCCAGAGACAGCCCGGATGGGAACCCCCAGCGACGCGTGCACTTTTCGGTCAAACTACCGGACTTTTGGCTGCACGACCCACGGTCTTGGTTCCACCACACCGAGACTCAGTTCGCCTTCCGGGGAATAACAGCAGACGACACCAAATATTACTATGTGGTCGCAGCGCTGGATGCTCGCACGTCTCAGCAGGTAGCGAGCCTGCTCCAACAGCCTCCAGCCCACGACAAATACGGGACTCTCAAGGCTGCGCTGACCCAGCGCTACACGCTCTTGGACTGTGAGAGAGCAGAGAGGCTCCTGAGGCGCTCCGAGTTAGGAGATGGTTCGGCGGTTGAACTGATGGAGAAGATGTTGGCGTTAATGGGCACGGACGACGGGCATTTTCTGTTTGCCCACCTTTTCCTCCGGAACCTCCCAACAGAGGCGAGAGCGGTTCTTGCCAATTCGCCATTGCTGGCCGCGCGTGACTACCGTGCACTAGCCCAGGAGGCAGATCGGATCATCCTCACCACCAGAGCCCTCAAAGTGAACGTGGCAGCATCGGAACCCAGCGAGACGACCAGTGGAATCGAGGAGCTGCCGTCGGTAGTGGCAGCGGAGGCCAGGAAGCGCCAGAGAGACACGCTCTGCTTCTACCACCGCCGCTTTGGAGAGAACGCACACAGATGTGCGCCACTGTGCCAATTCAAGCGCTCGGGAAATGCCAAGGCCGGCAGTCGGTAGCAGCTGCGACCGCCGGTGAAGAGAACAAGCTGCTCTACATGACAGACTCGCGCTCGGGGAGACGGTTCCTCATAGACACCGGAGCCCAGAGGAGCATCATCCTGCCGTCCTATGCCGACCGGCTGGCAGGACCTAGCGGCCCCGGGCTGGTAGCAGTAAACGGCTCGGGCATTAAGACTTTTGGTGAGAGAACACTGACTTTATCCCTACACGGCCGTATGTATGAGTGGACTTTTGTCATAGCGGCACTGAGCTTCCCAATCCTGGGAGCTGATTTTCTGTGTGCACATGGGTTGCTAGTCGATGTTGCTAACAGACACTTGGTTAATGCACTGTCTTTTGATTCTCTCCCCTGTACAGCTCGAGGGGCTGGGCCAGTAACACAAGCCAATGTCACAGCTCCAGGCGGTAAGTTCCACACAATGCTCACTCAGTTCCCAGCACTCACGGTCCTGACGTTTTCGGCGGCCATCGCTAAACACGGGATGGAACACTTTATCACCACCACCAGGCCGCCTGTTTTCGCACGACCTCGGCGCTTGGACACAGCTAAACTGGCCATAGCGCGCGAGGAGTTTGCCAACCTGGAAAGGTTGGGCATCATCAGGCGATCGAACAGCCCATGGGCATCCCCGCTACACATGGTCCCTAAGTCCGAGGGATCGTGGCGACCGTGCGGAGATTTCCGCAGATTGAACAACGCCACAGCGCACGACCGCTACCCGATTCCCCATATTCAGGATTTTTCCGTTCACCTCGCCGGAGCACACATTTTTTCTTTTTTTTTTTTTTTGTCCTGTCAGGCATCTAGGCAAACAGAACAGGGATCTGTCACCCTACTGTGCCAAAACAGATTTACTTTGCCAAGAGGAGCCTATACAGTGCCTAACTTTGCACTGTATATTGTTGTAAACTCCTCCTGTAATAACTTTTAATACTTTATTTTAATTGTTTTACCCATGGAAGACCCAACAGGATGGGGAAGAGGGAAAGGAAGTGTGTGAAGGGGGGAAAGAAAAGGGAGGGGAACAGAAAAAAAAAAGACAACTAAAACAAACAAAAGACAAACTGCTTCTTCCATGTCTCAACACGAGTCTGGTTTCTGCACCTGTTAAAGGAGAGACACTTGTACATGTATGTCTGTGTGCCTATATATGAGAACGCGCGCAAAATAAGTGTGTGCATGTGAGTGGTTTGTCAGGAAACATACGAACGGAGGGCCGGTCGCAGCAGCAGGACAAGCAAGCCCCGAAACGCCAGCCCCCATGCCACTGGATGGACTGCCCAACCCCTGCCACCCAACAAAGCTCTCCTACCCATACACACATCCTCCGCCCCCTAGACATCTACCCACAAGTAACCGCTTCCATACACACACATAACTCCACCCACCATCACACATACCCACCTACACAAACACACAACCCCACCTGTCCACTCAACACACACCCACTTCCACATCCGCTCATACACAAGCCTACACTCACACACCCCCTCCCCCACCCGCAGACCCCCGTGAACGGGGAGGGCAACCCAGGATGCGGGCACCAGCCCCTGGGTGGCACCCGGGCCCCAGGAAACACACGACCCCACCACGCAAGGATGCATCAGGGACAACCCCCACCGCCAGCACACACCCGACCCTGGCCCGGGGCGGGGGGACGCCCCCCAGCACCAGGGGCCCAGGGCCAGACCCAGACCCCCCACGAGGGGCGAGGCCAGCCGGCCAGAGGCCACAGCCCAACCCCCCCGGCCCACCCCACAGCCCCCCCACCCCCCCACCCCCCAGGGCCAGACAGACGGCCACCCCGGAGCAGGCCCCCCGGACACCTGCGGTTGGGGCGCAGCCAGCTGCCAGAGGTGCCAAGGAGAGTAAGTCACTGCCCGCCACCCCTCAGATTATAGAAATAATAAGCGGGGACCAGAGAGAATTGAATTCCGCCAATTGATTATTTGAGGAGGCTGACATTCTTTCCAGGCTAATATAATCCAATAGTAAGTTATTATAGTAAGTCGTGCATAAGTTATTTCTTGTTTTCCAGTTCATGAGGATAGCTTTCTTTGCGATGCATAAGGCAGTGAGAGCCATGTGTGACATCCTTGCATCTATATTTATTTCACTTAAATCACCTAATATGCAAAGTGTGGGTGAGGGTGGGACACTATACCCAAGCCATGCCGACAGGTCTTCACATGTCTTCTGCCAGAACTTTTGAACCGGTGCACAGGACCACATAGCATGCATATAGCTATCCGGGACATTGCTAGTACAGTGAGGGCAGATATTTGTGTGACTCAGGCCCATTTTGAACATCCTTTGTCCTGTATAATGAATTCTATGTAGAATTTTATATTGTATAAGATGTAAGTTAGAGTTTTTAGTCATCTTAAAAGTATTTAAACATATCTGTGTCCAGAAACTTTCCTCCTTATTAATCGATAAGTCTGTCTCCCATTTTGATATTGGAAGAGATATGGACTCATCCAACTTTGATAATAGTCTATATATTTTCGGTATCAATTTTGGGGAATGGAGATTTAGAAACTCTGCCGCCTTAACTGGTACTTCTAAATCTGTCTGATTAAGATTAAATCTTGCTTTTATTATGGATTTAAGCTGTTGGTATTCAAAATACTTTTTATCACTGATTTCGTGTTGTGACACTAGATCCTGAAATTGGATAAAATTTCCACCTTGAATAAGATGTTCTAAGTTGTTTATTCCCTTCTCTTGCCATAGTGGAAATTTTAATGTCCTCTTTTGTTGCAGGATATCAGGATTATTCCAAATGGGCGTAAGTTTACAGGGGACAAGTGAAGACCCTGTTATTTGTAAAAATTTCCACCAAGCCGTCAGAGAGGAACTAATATTAATACTTTTAAAACACTCATGGCATTTAATAGAGGGACTTATAAAAGGTAAGTCAGAGATATTTAGCGACCCACAGAGAGCCTGTTCAGCATCTAACCATGGGTTCCCTAATGGGGTTGATTTTGTCCATTTTGAAACGAACTGCAATCTATTGGCTAAAAAGTAATTAAAAAAATTTGGTAAATCTAAGCCTCCGCACTCTGTTGGAAAAATTGTATATATGTATATAAACAGTTATTATTTTATTAACGATTCATGAAGCTGAGACTGATGTCCCCACATGTGGGTGAGTGTAGCTGGAGCGTTGTGTGCTAAGACTCATCCTTTGCATATCTTGTACCTTTTTGCATATCCTGTACTTTTTTCTTTATCTTCTCTGCAAAAGACTGTTGTGTACAAACTGTGTGTGCTTTTACTCATCTTTTCCCTGTGTGGGGGGAAAGAACGGGTTGTAAAACTGTCACTGTCTTATCTTTGTGTATAAAAGTTACTGTGCGAGACTGCCTCGCCAGCATTTCAACTCATCCTGTACAAGGTTTGTTTTGATTGCTCCTTGCGCAAGTAAAAACTTCAAAGGCTCTGCGTGTCTTAAGTCTGATCTTTGATTCAGTCTAATACCTTTTTGTACTCTGTATTTGTGAGGTTTATATTTCAGACTTCTGACATACGTGGTGCCGAAACCCGGGACAGCTGAGATCCAGGTGGAGCGGGAGGAGACGTCCTGCAGGTTGATATCCGTGCACGGTCTGATGACATCCATCAGTATTGACTTGAGGGAACACTGACCCGACTTGAGGGAACACTGCCAGAGACTTTCTTCCTCCTAGCTCTATCTGGTGACGGCTGTCCACAATTGATAGAGCTCGAAAGTAAGTTATAAATTTTTTTTCTTTCCCTTTTTAAATTGACTGTAGTAGAAATATACAAAGAAAGACCAGGCCTAACAACTTCCCATTTTTAAAGAACCACAGGTCAGCTGACGAGCAAGTAATGGTAGTATAAGGTGACGCCCTGTACTTTTCCTGGTGGTTAAAACCATTGCAGGAATGCAGTGGTTTTAGGAAGTAGTGTGACGGCGATTCACGACTACTGACCGGTCAGGTTTAAAAATAAAAAGGGGTGTAGGAAGTAGTGTGACGGCGATTCACAACTACTTAGTGGTCAGGTTTAAAAATAAATAGGGTGAAGGAATTCACCCCAAATTGGGCAGTAATAGTGTTACAGTGGGCGTACTGATAACGTTCCTGACCACGAACCCACCCCAAAATTGGGCAGTAATAGTGTTACAGTGGGCGGACTGGTAACGTTCCTGGCCATCTAAAAATGGGGAATTGTGTTAGAAAACCGGATAGGCAGACGAATAAACAGAAGAAAAAACAGGACATAGCGCGCGCAACTGTAAAAAATTACAATAACAGACAAAATGAAAAGGGAAAAATAAAGGATCCAGAAAAATATTTAAATAAATGGGAAAAAGATTTCTCTTTTAAACCCACTCTCAATACATATGAATGCGCAGTATTAGTCTCAACAGTGAAAATGACAGTGAAAATGACGTCTAAAAAGAAATCAGACACTAAAAATAATCCCGAACTCCAGTGTGCGATTTTATGGTCTCAAGCAGCTGAGGATGCAAAGAAAAAGTCTGATGAAGGAAAAAGAAAAAAACGAACAAAAAAGGGGAACTGTAAAAACTCAAGTCAGTACTGACAGCTCGGCACCGCCCTTGTTAAAGTCCCAGGGCGGCACTGAACCCCCCCCCCCCCCTTACCCTAACTCTGATCCTAAGGAGGGTCCATATTCTAAGTTGTTAAAGGAGGCACAAGAAGTGGAACGGAAATATGAACCTCAGGAAACAGGCGATAGTGTCCTCCCGTTCATTGTCAAGCCAATGATGGCAGATATAACTAAGAAGTTAAAAATAGAAGGCGGAGAGGAAGTAGAAGTAGTGGAAGCAAGGGAAATAAAGAGCACCCTGGTTTATAAACCATGGACCTTGGCTGAAATGCACAATATTGCCAAAACCATTCCAAAACTAGAAACTGATATAACGGGCTGCAAGGATGAAATAATGGAAATGTTTGAGATATATTTTTCCACGTACCAAAAGCCAGGGGATGACTCGCCTATCACAGGGGCTGAGGTCGCCAAGGTGGTTAAAAATCTTCTTGGTGGCCGGGCCCCGGGGGTGGACGAAATTCGCCCCGAGTACCTCAAGGCCCTGGATGTTGTTGGGTTGTCATGGTTGACACGCCTCTGCAACATTGCGTGGCGGTCGGGGGCAGTGCCTTTGGCATGGCAAACCGGGGTGGTGGTTCCTCTCTTCAAAAAAGGGGACCGGAGGGTGTGCTCCAACTTTAGAGGGATCACACTCCTCAGCCTCCCTGGGAAGGTTTATTCCAAGGTACTGGAGAGGAGAGTCCGGCCGTTGGTCGAACCTCGGATTCAGGAGGAGCAATGTGGTTTTCGTCCTGGCCGTGGCACATCGGACCAGCTCTTTACCCTCTCGAGAATTCTTGAGGGTTCGTGGGAGTTTGCCCAACCAGTTTACATGTGTTTTGTGGACTTGGAGAAGGCATTTGACCGCGTCCCTCGTGGATTTTTGTGGGGGGTTCTTCGGGAGTATGGGGTATCGGGCTTGTTGTTTCGAGCTATTCGGTCTCTGTACGACCATTGTGAGAGTTTAGTTCGTATTGCCAACACTCGGTCGGAGTCATTCCCAGTGAGAGTTGGACTCCGCCAGGGCTGCCCTTTGTCACCGGTCCTGTTCATAATTTTTATGGACAGGATTTCTAGGCGCAGCCAGGGAATGGAGGGTGTCATGCTTGGTGACCACAGGATCTCATCTCTGTTGTTTGCAGATGATGTTGTCCTGTTGGCTTCATCCAGCAATGACCTACAGCTCTTGCTGGGACGGTTTGCCGCTGAGTGTGAAGCGGCTGGGATGAGAACCAGCACCTCCAAGTCTGAGTCCATGGTCCTCAGCTGGAAAAAGGTGGATTGTCCTCTCCGGGTTGGGGACAGGCTCCTGCCCCAAGTGGAGGAGTTTAAGTATCTTGGAGTCTTGTTCACGAGTGAGGGGAAAATGGAGCGAGGGATCGACAGACGGATTGGAGCAGCATCTGCAGTGATGCGGACGTTGTACCGGTCTGTTGTGGTGAAGAGGGAGCTTAGTTCTAAGGCAAAGCTGTCGATTTACCAGTCAATCTACGTTCCTACTCTCACCTATGGTCACGAGCTTTGGGTAATGACCGAAAGAACGAGATCGCGGATACAAGCGGCTGAAATGAGCTTTCTCCGTAGGATTGCTGGACTCACCCTCAAAGATAGGGTGAGGAGCTCAGTCATCCGGGAGAGGCTCAGAGTAGAACCGCTGCTCCTCCACATTGAAAGGAGTCAGTTGAGGTGGTATGGGCATCTGATTAGGATGCCTCCTGGACGCCTGCCACTTGAGGTGTTTCAGGCACGTCCCACTGGGAGGAGACCCCGGGGCAGACCCAGGACTCGGTGGAGAGACTATGTCTCCCAGCTGGTCTGGGAACGCCTTGGTATCCCCTCTGAAGAGCTGGAGCAGGTGGCTGGGGAGAGGGAAGTGTGGGCTTCTCTGCTTGAACTGCTGCCTCCGCAACCCGGACCTCCGGAAAAGCGGTAGAAGATGGATGGATGGATGGATGGTTTGAGATATATGACCCCAGCCCACAAGAAGTCCTGAAAATATTGAAAATTGTATTAGGAGCAAAGGCTGACGTTTACACCCAGGACTTAAAAAACAAACAATGGACGGAACAGGAGTACGAACCAAAAGATGATCGTGCTAGCCTAAAGGCAGAATTGGAAGACAGAGTCGAAAAATTAGAAGAACAATATAAACCGTTAAAAAGTTTGACTGACGTGTCCATGCTCCGCATGAAACCAGGTGAGGATATGCCTGAATACTATCATCGCTTCCGTAATGTATATTTAAAGACAGTCACCACGCGAATGACGCCAGAAAATCTTTTGGTGTTTAAATATACATTTCTGGACACTTTGCCAACCGATCTAAAAGAAGCAATTAAGACAAGTTGTGTCACTCTGAAAACTTGTGATGAAGATGATTTTAAGACGCATGTTTATCACGTTGCGGAGGCTAAGATAAAGCGAAAGGACAAAAAGCAAGCCTTCTTTCCTACATTGCAAAATGATGATACAGTGTATACGACACGGGCCTACTGCGAAGGGGCCCGACCAAAAGTAAGTTTTGAAGAACAGGGAAGGAAAGACTGGAGGCAAAATGCATGTTTTAATTGTGGGCAAATGGGACATTGGTGGCGAGAATGCCTCATGCCCCAACGACCAGGGAATTATGAAAGAGGACAGGGACGTAAGGGACGAGGAAGATTTGAAAGACCTGTGAGAGAACGAGGTAGAAGATATGTTCAAGGACCCGGACAGCCTGACAGACCCTTAGGGGGTCAGGACCAGACAGGACAGAGAGCATGACTGACCGACAATGACTTTGACGGGCTCTCTGCCCAGGATAAACAGACAATCTTTGATCAGAGACAAAGACTGGCTGATGCCCTGACCAGACCACGGAATGACGACGTCCTTGATTTAACGGCGGTAAACATGTACTGCAGTACAGCTTCCGCCCCCACTCTGGAGCTATTGGTTAATGGGAGAAAGGTGAAATTTCTCTGTGACACGGGAGCAACCAAAACCACTATGCGTGAGGCTCCACCACATTGCAAGCCTACAGGTGAAACTATTAATGTCCAAAATGCGGGAGGCACCATCACAGTGGAAACAGTTTTTGGTCCTGTAACTCTGGTTGACCCGAGCACAGGAACCATGTGTGTCACCACTGTGGTGGTTGCACCCTCCTGTCCTGTAAATTTGCTAGGGAGAGATGTGCTTTTCAAATTGGACATTACCCTGGGCCCTGATAAAGACAGGGATGATTACACAGTCCTCAGAAATTGTTATGAAGGCTCAGACGAACCCGATGATCATGGGTGTGGTACATTGTATGCATACAATGTACAGAAAGGAAACAACACTGACACTGCTTTGCGTGGTGACAGTGCCTCCTACTTGTCAGCAGTTGTTCCCTACCCACAGGCACAGGGTTTACAAACACCAGATACATTGCACATCACCATGTACTACTCACCGGCAGGCGAACCTTTTGATCATCAATTGGCCGCTGAGTTGTCACAACACCCAACAATGCAAGTGACTTCACAGCGATTGTTTTTTAACAATACTGGTGTGGCTGTGTTAGAAATCATTTTACCACCCAGTATTTGCCCTTTTTATAGGAACAAAATGCCACCACATATGTCTGTTTTTGTACTCTGTATCTGTGAGGTTTATATTTCAGACTTCTGACACACTCTTTCGCTTTTTGGAGGGTTTTTAAACTAATCCGTGATGGTTTATCCTTCCATAAAAATTTACTTATATTTGAGTCTAGAGACTTAAACCAGGCCATTGATGGTTGGGTAGGGATCATTGAGAACAAATAGTTAATTTTAGGAAGGACCATCATTTTAATGGTTGCGACTCTTCCCATTAATGATAAAGGTAGTGTCCTCCAGCGCGTAAGATCGTCTTGTATCTTTTTTAAAAGGGGGATATGATTTAGTCGCAATAACTCTGAGAGCCTGGGAGAAATATCTATTCCTAAATATTTAACATTCCCTGATTGTATTGGAATAGTAGATGTATTTGGGAAATTGCAATTTATGGGTAAAACTATTGATTTTACCCAGTTAATAGAGTAGTCTGATAATGATGAAAATTTATCAATGAGTGCCACTGTCTGAAGAAGAGATCTTTCTGAGTTTTCAAGGAAAATCAATACATCATCAGCATAAAGACTTATCTTATGTTCCTTTTCTCCAGTTTGAATACCTCTGATATCAACATTTTGTCGTATGGCTGCTGCTAATGGTTCAATAAAGATGGTAAAAAGTGAGGGAGAGAGTGGACACCCCTGCCTAGTACCTCTCTGAAGATTAAAGCTTCGGGAAGTCTGATCATTTGTTCGGACAGATGCAACTGGACATCTATATAGTATTTTAACCCAGTTTATGAAAGATGAACCAAACCCAAACTTGTTTAACACCATAAAAAGAAATTTCCAGTTAACCCGGTAGAAATTTCCAGTTAACCCGGTATTTCCAGTTAACCCGGAAAAACCGGGTTAACGCATTTTTTCTAAAATAGACCTGGTCCTCGGTTACCACCAGGTCCCAGTGCGCAAGGAAGACATACCCAAAACAGCGGTAATAACTCTGTTTGGCTTGTTTGAGTTTTTACGCATGCCCTTCGGATTAAAAGGAGCGGCACAGACATTCCAACGCATGATGGATGCGGTGTTGCGCGATCTCCTGTTTGTGTTCGTCTACCTGGATGATATCCTGGTGGCCAGTGCGTCCGAGGACGAACACGTAGCCCACCTCAGGACGGCTTTCCGGAGGTTGGAGGAGCACAGGTTAATAATCAACCCGGCGAAATGCCAGTTCGGCGTGACGGGGATTGATTTTTTGGGGCACTGTGTCTCACCGGAGGGAGCGATACCCTTGCCCAACAAAGTGCGCGCCGTGGCGAATTTTCCCCGGCCTCAGATGGTCAGGGTGCTGCAGGAATTTTTGGGGATGGTTAACTTTTATAACCGTTTCCTCCCCCGCGCAGCTCAACTCATGCAGTCATTATACACCGCGCTCAAGAAACGGAAACCCGTGGATAGAGTCGAATGGACTCCGGAGCGAGAGCAGGCGTTCTCTGAGGTTAAAACAGCCCTGGCAAACGCTGCAATGTTGGCGCACCCGGACCCGGCGGCCCGGATAGCGCTCACTACCGACGCCTCGGATGTGGCCATAGGGGCCGCCGTGGAGCAACGTGTAGCCGGTTCCTGGCAGCCACTCGCTTTTTTCAGCAGGGCATGGCGTGACAGTGACCGTAAATACAGCACGTTCGACAGAGAGTTGCTGGCTCTCCACCTGGTCATACGCCACTTCCAGTTCTGGCTGGAAGGGCGCAGCTTCACCGCGTTTGTGGACCACAAGCCGCTAACGTTTGCGATGGCCAAGGTTTCAGAACCATGGTCGGGCCGGCAGCAGAGACAGCTGGCCGCGATCTCGGAGTTTACGACCGATATTCAGCATGTGTCGGGTAAACTGAATGTGGTAGCGGACTGCCTCTCGCGCGCAGTAGTGGCCCCGGTCTGCGTGGGGATAGATTATACAGCCATGGCCGCAGAGCAGATTGGCGATACGGACGTGCGTGCACTCCAGTCTGGACCAACAGGGTTAAGGCTGGAGAGCAGAGTACTGCAAGACGGCAAGCCCCCCCTAATTCGCGACGTCTCCACGGGACGCCCGTGCCCGGTGGTCCCAGTTGCTTGGCGCCGCCGCGTGTTTGAGTCAGTTCACGCTCTGGTGCACCCAGGGGTGCGTGCGTCAGTCAAAATGGTGGGAGCGAAGTTTGTGTGGCCAGGCCTGCGCAAACAAGTGAAAGAGTGGGCTGCAGCCTGCGTAGCGTGCCAACGAGCCAAAGTACACAGACACACAAAGGCTCCTTTGGAGCCGTTTCGTATCCCAGCTAAGAGGTTCGACCATGTTCACATGGACCTCGTGGGCCCCCTCCCGCCATCGCAGGGGTGCACGCACCTTCTGACAGTGGTGGACCGCACCACACGCTGGCCAGAAGCAGTCCCGCTGGCAGCAACTACGTCCGCAGACGTGGCGCACGCTTTTTTGACGACATGGGTGGCACGTTTTAGAATCCCGTCGGACATCACGTCCGATAGGGGCCCTCAGTTTGTTTCAGACTTCTGGTCTGCGATGGCCCATAGCCTGGGTGTTGCAATTCATTGCACAACCACGTACAACCCACAGGCCAATGGGTTAAGCAAGCGTTTTCATAGGTCACTGAAAGCAGCGCTCAGGGCTTCGCTGACGTATGCAAATTGGGTAGACCGGTTGCCGTGGGTTTTATTGGAGTTGCGTTCCGCACCAAAAGAGGATTTGGAGGCTTCCCCAGCGGAGCTTGTTTTTTCTCAGCCACTGCGGCTGCCCGGAGAATTTTTGCCAGATAATCCCGCGCCGGACAACTGCCCGTCTCAGCGTTTGCAGCATAGCGCAGACACAGGCACGCTGCCGGGCCCGGCCCACCACTGTTTTCCACGCGCTTTTGTGCTGAAAACTTTGAAGAACGTGGCGTTCGTGTTTGTCAGGCACGATGCCCACCGCCCTCCATTGCGCCCACCCTACGATGGCCCATTCAGAGTGCTGGAAGCAGGGGACAAACATTTTTTGTTAGACTTGGGGGGTCGTCGGGAGAAAATATGCATAGACAGACTTAAGCCCGCCTTTGTGGACGAGCAAGTGCTGTTGGCTCAGGCCCCTTGGCGCGGAAGACCCCCACTGAGAACTCCCCAGGTAAACGATTCATCAGAGCAGCCACACGGGCAAGTCGAAGGTTTCACTCCCCTCGCCATGGCCCACCCGCAGACAGACACACCCCCAGGAGCCCCCCGCCGGCACAGCAGCGCCGCGGAGGGGGTAAACCCCCGTTACAGCAGATATGGGAAGAGACTGAAGCCAAAAGGACGTGAGGACTGAAACTTGGTCTGAGATTCGGGGGGGGGGGGGTAGAGACTGGGTTAATCATCTCAGACTGGATGCAGAGGGTAAACAGAGAAGGACAATGGCTATGGAGATTATGGTGAGGTAGCAGGAAGGAGTTGGGGGGAGAAGGGATGAATGTATTGTGATGTGAGATGTCATGCAGATGTGACATGGGTGGTTGGTATAAAAGGAGAACCCATGGTGTATTGAGACATGCTTTTTCTGTGTATGACTGATGTGAGAGTGAATAAAGTCGTCTGCTATATGAACCAGTCTCGTTATTTACACTCTCCACAGGTGGAGTCATGAACACTGACCTTAACTGAGGCAAGTGGGGCCTGTAGTTCTTTGGATGTTGTTGTGGGGTCTTTTGTGACCTCTTGGATGAGTCGTCGCTCTGCTCTTGGGGTAATTTTGGTCGGCCGGCCACTCCTGGGAAGGTTCACCACTGTTCCATGTTTTCGCCATTTGTAGATAATGGCTCTCACTGTGGTTCGCTGGAGTCCCAAAGCTTTAGAAATGGCTTTATAACCTTTTCCAGACTGATAGATCTCAATTACTTTGTTTCTCATTTGTTCCTGAATTTCTTTGGATCGCAGCATGATGTCTAGCTTTTGAGGATCTTTTGGTCTACTTCACTTTGTCAGGCAGGTCCTATTTGAGTGATTTCTTGACTGAGAACAGGTGTGGCAGTAATCAGGCCTGGATGTGGCTAGAGAAATTGAACTCAGCTCTTCAAAGATGTGATAAACCACAGTTAATTTATATTTTAACATGGGGGGCAATCACTTTTTCACACAGGGCCATGTAGGTTTGGATTTTTTTCACCCTTAATAATAAACACCTTCATTTAAAAACTGCATTTTGTGTTCACTTGTGTTATCTTTGTCTAATATTTAAATTTGTTTGATGATCTGAAACATTTAAGTGTGACAAACATACAAAAAAATTAGAAATCTGGAAGGGGGCAAACACTTGTTCACACCACTGTATTTTATAACACTGCAAAATTATGTGGGAAAATGGTACATGTAAAAAAAGAGACGATCCTTTTTATATGATTATCTAAACTGTAGAATTTACAGAAAATGTACATCGTGATATACTGTATATAATTTTCATGATATAAGATGACTTATATTGTGATATTAATTTTTTGCCATATCGCATAGCCCTATAATGTATTAGTAACTTATACAGAATATTTCCATAACTTACAAGTAACTTAAACCAACTAATGCTTAGTGTGTTGCCGACATTCACAACTTATGTGCAACAATACTCTAACTTCTGCATAGCACAGTCATGCCAAACTGCCATTGCCCCCCAATCCATGAATCCTATGTGTGCAAGAGATCATCTCTGTTCAACCAAGATGATTCTCCCCTCCAAAGACCACGGCAGGAGGTGTGACCGACATGGCAGAGCTGTCAGTCAGTCACAGCTGTCAATCTGTCAGGTCAGTCATGCCTAAAACAGCTGATGTGACACTTCAGGAACATCAGATAACAGTTGTCACAACCTGGCTCAAAGGCACGTGAACCGATGGCGATAAAAAAGTTTATTTTCAATAAAGTGAAAAAAAAACAAGATAATGCATGGAGTGTGCTTTTGCTGGGAGGTGCAGCCAACAGCAAAGTGTTATTTATCATGGAAAACAGCTGCACTCTGCGCTTCAGGTGATCAGCTGATTGGATCCACCTCCTCCAATGTTCTGACATTTGACAAACCCATTCAATAAGTTACACACAGGTTCAAAAAGCATTACACATACACTACCGTTCAAAAGTTTGGGGTAACCCAGACAATTATTTTGTGTTTTCCATGAAAAGTCACACTTATTTACCACCATGAGTTGTAAAATGAATAGAAAATATAGTCAAGACATTGACAAGGTTAGAAATAATGATTTGTATTTGAAATAATTTTTTCCTTCAAACTTTGCTTTCGTCAAAGAATCCTCCATTTGCAGCAATTACAGCATTGCAGACCTAACATGATTGCACAAGGGTTTTCTAATCATCCATTAGCCTTCTGACGCAATGAGCAAACACACTGTACCATTAAAACACTGGAGTGATAGTTGCTGGAAATGGGCCTCTATACACCTATGTAGATATTGCACCAAAAACCAGACATTTGCAGCTAGAATAGTCATTTACCACATTAGCAATGTATAGAGTGTATTTCTGATTAGTTTAAAGCTATCTTCATTGAAAAAAAAGTGCTTTTCTTTCAAAAATAAGGAAATTTCTAAGTGACCCCAAACTTTTGAACGGTAGTGTATGTTAGAAATAATTTTTGGCTATGTTAGACATTAATCTCGACGTATTTCGTCTTTTGAGTAACTATGAGTCCCTGACAAGTAACGTGTGGGAATGAATGCATAACTTCCCTACAACCTTTGCTCCGCGAATGTGGGACATGTCAGCCATACGCTGGTTACGTCTGAAAATTTTCAGCATGCTGAAAATTAATTTTCAGAGGAGCTCGGCAAACAATGCCGTATACCAGTATGCTTCAGCGTGCTCTAAATGTAGACAAAACTTAGCCATAACTGGTTCGATGTATGCCAGAATATTTTCCAAATTTTATTTGGAAAATATTCCAGATATTGTTTGGAAATATTATTTTCCAAACAATATTTTCTGCCTTAAATCCATTGTTCGAATCAAGAAGTTCTGTGGGGTCTCCCTATTGCCCTGGACCTCTGTAGTCAACTGCTTGTAAAGCTCTGTGGCGCTTCTCTCTTGGTAATGTGACCTAAGGATTCTCCTAAGGGTAGGGAGAGACAGGTCACTTTTACCTTCGAGGTAACTCCTTAATTGTAAATCTGGCACAATGGCCCTGATGACAGCATCTACTATCTCTGACTCAGGATACCCTTTTCTGAGGCCGTTCTCAATTTGGCGAGCTAAACTGGAGAAAATGAGTCTGTCTTTCTGTCCAGGTTCACCAATCTGACCAGAAATCTTATAGTCTTTACACCAGGGCGATTAGTTACAACAACAGGGGCTGTGTGGTGTGGGGCAGTCTCATTATTTGCTAAAACTTGCATTTCAGCTTCTTTTTGCTGCACTGCCAATTTCAGCTGCTCCAACTTTTTCATTACATTCTCCTTTGCACACGTTGTTTGCAACACATCATTTATATTGCTCTGGTTCACACTTTTTATTGTATCTTGTATGCTCAACAGTTCTGACATACCTTCATCTTCCCGTTGTTTTAATTTGTCACGTTCGATGTGCTGACTGATATAAGACACCAAGGCACAGTGAGTTTTTCATGTTATTTTCTCTTGATTATCTCCTGAGATCTCAAACAAATCACATATTTTCATTAGCTGATCCATAGTAAGCTGGAACAGAGCTCCTTTCATTTCAAACAACAGATTTTCAATTTCTGACTCCATTTTGGCAAGTGAGTAACAGATAGTATCAACATGTGGTGCTGAAACTTGATGCTGAAAGCTTTGCAGTTCCCTGGTGGCTGTTCTACACCTCAAGATGTGCGTTGCTCCTCGCTGGCCTCATAACTACCACCCATCTGTTTTGCTGAAACACTCCCCTGCCTGGGTTGTTTTTCGGGATGAAGAACGCAAGATGGCTCCCTTCGTGTTGAGGTGTGGGCCTCACGTTTTTCATCCCAAGCAGTGCCTCCAAATGTAAAGCCCCTTAAAACGGGAAAAATGACAAGGGTGAACACAGCGTGTGCGTCTCTTCACTCGCTTGTATTAAAAATGAGGAAATAGAGTGCGCACTCCCCTTGCTGGAGCTCCAAGCCATAACTAATAGAGTGACGATTTCATGATCGCAGTCTCAAAATCGAACACCTATAAGCATTGCTGAATAACCAGTAACAACTCTCATTAAATCAAATACAAGAATAACCAAATAAACAGCTAAATCCATTACAAGTAACAGTACGGTATCTTAAGTAACAAATATCGATCTTGAATGCTTAAGTAACAAATGCAAATATAGTAACAGTATCTTGAATGACAAATGTCTTTCCATCTATCACACCAACTATTAATTACAGCAGAGAAAATAAGTATTGAACATGTCAACATTTTTCTCAATAAACATATTTCTGATGGAGCCATTGACCTGAGATTTTCACCAGATATCAGTAGCAACCCAAGAAATCCATACATACAAAGAAATCAAGGCAACTGTGTTCACAAAACAAGTTATATTTAATAAAGTGAAATGACACAGGGAATAAGTATTGAACACACTTGGTGAAATTCATTTAATATTTAGTAGAAAAGCCTTTGTTGGTAATAACAATTTCCAGACGCCTCCTGTATGGAGAAGCTAGGTGCAGGCATTGCTCAGGGGTGATTTTAGCCCATTCTTCCACACAGTCTTCAAATCTTGAAGGTTCCATGGGTGTCTTCTATGAACTCTAATCTTCAGTTCGTTCCATAGATTTTCAATTGGATTCAGGTCAGGTGACTGACTGGGCCATTCTAGCAACTTCATTTTCCTTCTCTGGAGCCAGTTGAAAGTTTCCTTGGCTGTGTGTTTGGGATCATTGTCTTGCTGAAATGTCCACCCTCGTTTCATCTTCAGCATCTTGGCAAATGGCAACAGGTTTTTATCAAGGATGTCTCTGTACATTCATCTTTCCTTCAATTATATGAAGTCTGCCTGTACTATGTGCTGAAAAGCACGCCTACATCATGATGGGATGTGTAGTGCCATTTCTCCTCTAAACATGCTGTGTGTTGTGGCATCCAAAAAGTTCAGTTTTGGTCTCATCTTACCAGACTATATTCTCCCAGTATTTTACTGGCTTGCCAAAATGTTGTGCAGCAAACTTTAGATACTTTATTTCAAACAAAAAAGTATAACAAAAACAAAACAAATGACAAATTGGGCTGCACGGTGGCGCAGTGGTTTAGCACTGTGGCAGCACAGTTTTACCCTCGGCCGGGGGATCGCGGGGATCATGAGATCGTGGGTTCGATCCCAGCCCCCGACCAACAGTGAGCTGTGTGGAGTTTGCATGTTCTCCCCGTGTTGCGCGGATTTACTCCGGGATTTCTCCGGTTTCCTCCCGTATACCAAAAACATGTAGGGTTAGGGCGCTCGCGCACGCAGCGACCAGCAGCCGGTGGCTTGTCACCAGACTGCAAACCAAGTCTACCTACGGGTACAAATAAGTAACAAAAAAAAAAAAAAAAAAAATGCAATAAATTAACAGTATACAGTGTTCGAAAGGGAGAAGGAAGACATGAACACTTATTAATTCCATCTCCTCTTTTCCATAAATACACCCATGTGAATTATATACAAATTACCACCTTTAAGACCCCAAGTAAACAATTTACTGTATTTTTTACATATCAACATTAACACCCATCCATCCTAACATACATTGATGTCCATACATCAAAACCAGCCTCAAACAACACAGATATACACAGTGCTGTCCCACCCACCATTCCATAGTGTCCCATAATGTCCCAGAGTGAGCATAGTGAATCATACATATAAATACTACCCTTCTAACATATATCCTTTCAGCAAATAATGTTTATACCTCTTTTTGAATTGAATTCTGTTTGTACATAGTTTCAGTTCCAGCTCCAGACTGTTCCACAAATCCACCCCACAGACAGATATGCACATACTTTTCTTGGTTGTTCGTATCTTGGGTTTTGTAAAGTTTAAGTCTCCTCTCAAATTATGATCAATGTCTCTTTTTTTAAATATTTTTTGTATATTAGTTGGGAGTTGATTATTAATTGCCCTGTACAATACTTGTGCTGTCTTAAGTTTAACTAAATCGATGAACTTTATGACATGTGACTTTAAAAACAACTGGTATGGTCTCTATATCTTACATTATTTATTATCCTTGTAGCTCTTTTTTGTAATGTGCATATTGACTGTAGGTTGGTCTTGTAGGTGTTTCCCCAGACATCTACACAGTAGTTAAGATAAGGCAGAAACAGTGAATTGTACAGTAAGACCAATGATTTATAGTCCAAGATGTGTCTTGTCTTCCCCAGTATGCCTATACATTTTGCTAACTTGGCCCGAATGTGACTGATGTGAGGTTTCCAGCAGATTTTATTGTCTAGCGTCACCCCCAGAAACTTTTCAACATGCTTTTTCTTCAGCAATAGAGTCTTACAAGGTGAGCAGGCATAAAGCCCATGTCGGCTGAATGCATTGCCTAGTGTTTTCTTTGAAACAGCAGTACCTGTTAACTCCAGGTCTTTCTGGAGCTCTCCACAAGTGGTCTTTGTCTCTTGGATAGCTCTTCTTTTTTAATCACCTTTTATTTATTCAAGTTTTACATGTTAACAACTTGACATTCTGAACATGTCAACCATAACAAGAAAAAAAAATAGAACCCCCCCCCCAGAAGGCAGGAGAAAAGAAGAAAAATAATAATAATAAACAACAACAACAACAACAATAATAATGATAAATAAAAGTAATTTCAATTTGATTCCACTTGTATCAAATACTGATATTGTTTGTATTCTTCACATACGAGGTAAATGGTTGCCAGGTCTTATAAAACTTGTCGGTGGATCCCTTCAAGGTGGATGTTTTTCTAGGTGTAGGAACTGCATTAGGTCTCTGATCCATTGAGTATGGGTGGGTGGAGTCTCATCCTTACATCTGATAAGAAGTAATTTTCTAGCTGTCAGTGTAGCAAAGGCAATGGCATCCAGCTTATATTTTGGAAGGCCTGTTCCTTCATCAACTACTGTATCCCAAATATTGCAGTTAATGAGGTTTGATAAAAGGGAGTATCAAAGGCATCTGAAAGAGTTTGAAATATCTCCCTCCAGAATTTACTGAGTCGAGGGCAGGTCCAAAAACTGTGGATAAGTATTCCTGTTTAATTTTTGCATCTAGTACACATAGGGCTAAAGTTTGGATAAATCTTGGCCAATTTCTCTTTGGTGTAATTGAGGCGGTGAATGATTTTAAATTGTAAAAGTCCATGTCATGTGCATATACAGTGGGGTGAAAAAGTGTTTGCCCCCTTCCTGATATCTCATTTTGTTATATGTTTGTCACACTTAAATGTTTCAGATCATCAAACAAATTTAAATATTAGACAAAGATAACACAAGTAAACACAAAATGCAGTTTTTAAATGAAGGTGTTTGTTATTAAGGGAAAAAAAAATCCAAACTGATTGCTCCCTAAAGCAATCAAGCATTTGCGATAACTGGCATTGAGTCTTTTACAGCACTGTGGAGGAATTTTGGCCCACTCATCTTTGCAGAATTGTTGTAATTCAGCCACACTGAATGTTTTTCAAGCATGAACCGCCTTTTTAAGGTCATGCCACAGCATCTCAATCGGATTCAGGTCAGGACTTTGACTAGGCCACTCCAAAGTCTTCATTTTGTTTTTCTTAAGCCATTTAGAGGTAGACTTTCTGGTGTGTTTTGGATCATTGTCCTGCTGCAGAACCCAAGTGTGCTTCAGCTTGAGCTCACAGACAGATGGCTGGACATTCTCCTTCAGATTTTTTTTGTAGACAGCAGAATTCATGGTTCCATTTGCCACAGCAAGTCTTCCAGGTCCTGAAGCAGCAAAACAGCCCCAGACCATCACTCCACCACCACCATATTTTACTGTTGTATGATGTTCCTTTTCTGCTGTTTCTTTTACGCCGGACATAATGGTACACACACCTTCCAAAAAGTCCAACTTTTGTCTCGTCAGTCCACAGAGTATTTTCCCAAAAGTCTTGGGGATCATCAAGATGCTTTCTGGCAAACCTGAGACGAGACTTTATGTTCTTTTCGCTCAGCAGTGGTTTTCGTCTTGGAACTCTGCCATGCAGGCTATTTTTGCCCAGTCTCTTTCTTATGGTGGAGTCATGAACACTGACCTTAACTGAGGCAAGTTATGCCTGCAGTTTTTTGGATGTTGTTGTGAGGTCTTTTGTGACCTTTGGATGAGTTGTCGCTGTGCTCTTGGGGTAATTTTTGTCGGCCGGCCACTCCTGGGAAGGTTCCCCACTGTTTCATGTTTTTGCCATTTGTGGATAATGGCTCTCACTGTGGTTCGCTGGAGTCTCAAAGCTTTAGAAATGCCTTTATAACCTTTTAGATAGATAGATAGATAGATAGATAGATAGATAGATACTTTATTTCAAACAAAAAAGTATAACAAAAACAAAACAAATGACAAATGCAATAAAGTAACAGTATACACTGTTCGAAAGGGAGAAGGAAGAAGTGAACACTTATTAATTCCATCTCCTCTTTTCCATAAATACACCCATGTGAATTATATACAAATTACCACCTTTAAGACCCCAAGTAAACAATTTACTGTATTTTTTACATATCAACATTAACACCCATCCATCCTAACATACATTGATGTCCATACATCAAAACCAGCCTCAAACCACACAGATATACACAGTGCTGTCCCACCCACCATTCCATAGTGTCCCATAATGTCCCAGAGTGAGCATAGTGAATCGTACATATAAATACTACCCTTCTAACATATATCCTTTCAGCAAATAATGTTTATTCCTCTTTTTGAATGATTTCTGTTTGTACATAGTTTCAGTTCCAGCTCCAGACTGTTCCACAAATCCACCCCACAGACAGATATGCACATACTTTTCTTGGTTGTTCGTATCCTGGGTTTTGTAAAGTTTAAGTCTCCTCTCAAATTATGATCAATGTCTCTTTTTTTTAATATTTTTTGTATATTAGTTGGAAGTTGATTATTAATTGCCCTGTACATTACTTGTGCTGTCTTAAATTTAACTAAATCGATTAACTTTATGACATATGACTTTAAAAACAACGAATTGGTATGGTCTCTATATCCTACATTATTTATTATCCTTATAGCTCTTTTTTGTAATGTGCATATTGACTGTAGGTTGGTCTTGTAGGTGTTTCCCCAGACTTCTACACAGTAGTTAAGATAAGGTAAAAACAGTGAATTGTACAGTAAGACCAATGATTTATAGTCCAAGATGTGTCTTGTCTTCCCCAGTATGCCTATACATTTTGCTAACTTGGCCTGGATGTGACTGATGTGAGGTTTCCAGCAGATTTTATTGTCAAGCGTCACCCCCAGAAACTTATTTTCCTGTACTGTTTCTATTCTGGTATCATCTATCGTTACCATTATTTCATGATTTATTTTATAATTTCCAAACAACATAATCTTTGTTTTTTTTAGATTTAGAGATAATTTATTTTTGTTGAACCACTGCGTTAACTTTTTCATTTCAGTTGTGACCACCTCTAAAACCTGCTGTAAATTCTCACCAGTGCAAAGGATATTTGTGTCATCCACAAACAAAATAAATTTCAGAATTTTTGATACTTGGCATATGTCATTTATATACAAAATAAAGAGTTTGGGTCCCAAAACTGACCCCTGGGGCACACCACAAGTGATGTCCATGAAGGGTGATTTGTGCTCACCAATCTGTACAAATTGTTGTCTGTTACTTAAATAACTTTCCACCCAACTCAGTCCTACCCCTCTTATCCCATACCTTTCCAGTTTCCTTAGTAGTATTCTGTGGTCAATGGTGTCAAAAGCTTTCTTTAAATCTATAAATACTCCTACAGCAACCTTTTTTTTTTATCTATGCAATTAGTAATTTCTTCTATAAGTTTGATCAGTGCCAAAGATGTAGATTTATCTGCTCTAAAACCATACTGGCTATCTGTAAGGAGGTTGTGTTTTTCAATGAAATCATCCAGTCTCTTAGTGAAGATTTTTTCAAGCATTTTGGAGAATTGTGAGAGTAAAGAGACTGGTCTGTAATTTGTGAAGTAATTTTTTTTTCCAGACTGATAGATCTCAATTGCTTTGTTTCTCATTTGTTCCTGAATTTCTTTGTATCACAGCATGATGTCTAGTTTTGAGGATCTTTTGGTCTACTTTACTTTGTCAGGCAGGTCCTATTTAAGTGATTTCTTGATTGAGAACAGGTGTATCAGTAATCAGGCCTGGGTGTGGCTAGAGAAATTGGACTCAGCTCTCCAAAGATGTGATAAGCCACAGTTAATTTATGTTTTAACATGGGGGCAATCACTTTTTCACGCAGGGCCATGTAAGTTTGGATTTATTTTTTTTTTTACCCGTAATAATAAACACCTTCATTTAAAAACTGCATTTTGTGTTTGTGTTATCTTTGTCGAATATTTAAATTTGTTTGATGATCTGAAACATTTAAGTGTGACAAACATACAAAAAAAGAGAGAGAGAGATCAGGAGGGGGCAAACACTTTTTCACACCACTGTAGATGATGAATGGACCCTTCCCAGGATTGATTCCCATGTGTCATCGTTCAGTTGCAATCCGAGGTCCTCTTCCCATAGACTTTTAATTTTAGACAAGGAGGGGCATTCATAGTTGAAAATTAACTCATTTGAGTGATCGCTGGCGGCGGCCTCCGTTGGTCTATGATGACCATAGAAGAGAATCCTAAACGTCTACTCTGCTGGAACAGCACCGCCTGTGGCTGAACAGGCCGATGCGCGAATGGCAGTCCCTGTCACACAGGTTGCACTTGTGGGTGGTCTCCGTGCTGCTGGGTCTGTGGCGGTTCTTCCTGCGGGTCCTTTTTTCATCTGCTGCAGCAGTCAGTCTCTCTTCACCCGCCTTGAGCTGTCTGGTCAGGGTGCCTCTCCATTTGGAGCGGTCCGTTGCAAGGTCCTCCCAGTGCTCTGTGTTGATCTCCAGGGCCTTCATGTCTCTCTTGCAGACGTCTCTAAATCGCAGCTGGGGGCGACCAACGTCTCTCCTGCCAGTCGCCAGTTCTCCAGAGAGGACGTCTTTGGGGATTCTGCCATCCTCCATACGGTGAACGTGGCCTAGCCAGCGGAGCCTGCACTGCCTGAGTAGAGTGAACATGGAGGGAAGGCCGGCGCGGGACAGAACTTCTGTGTTGGGCACTTTGTCCTGCCAGGATATGTCCAGGATGTGGCGAATGCAGCGCAAGTGGAAGGAGTTCAGTTTATTTTCCTGCCGGGCGTATGTTGTCCACGTCTCACTCCCATAGAGCAGTGTGCTGATGACGCAGGCGTTGTACACTGCCATCTTCGTCTTGACAGAGAGTTTGGGATTCTCCCACACTCGTGTGGTGAGGCGAGCGAGTGTGAAGGCTGATTTTCCAATCTTCTTGTCGATCTCTGTATCAAGGGAGAGGTTGTTGCTGATCGTGGACCCCAGGTACGTGAACTGATTCACGACCTCCAGCTCGTAGTCGTCGATGGTGATGGTTGGTGGTGTTTCCGTGCCTTGCGCCAAGACATTAGTCTTCTTCAGGCTGATGGTAAGCCCGAAGTCCTTGCATGCCTGGGAGAAGTGGTCCATCAGGGTCTGAAGCTCCTGCTGTGTGTGGGTTGCGACTGCAGCGTCGTCTGCGAACAGCATGTCTCTGATTAGAGCCTCGTGTACTTTGGTTCTAGCTTTCAGGCGGGCGAGGTTGAAAAGCCTGCCGTCAGATCTTGTGTGCAGGTAGATTCCCTTTGTTGCTGTGCTGAAGGCATGCCTCAGGAGCATAGCAAAGAAAATCCCAAAGAGGGTTGGTGCAAGACACAGCCCTGTTTCACTCCGCTGCGTATGTTGAATGGCTCTGAGACGTTGCCGTCGTGCTGCACTATCCCCTGCATGTTGGTGTGAAACGATTCGATGAGGCTTTGCAACTTTGGTGGGCATCCTATCTTTGGCAGGATCTTGAAAAGGCCCTCTCTGCTGACCAGATCGAACGCTTTGGTGAGGTCGATGAAGGCGACGTACAGGGGCATGTTCTGTTCTCTGCATTTCTCCTGGAGTTGGCGGATGGAGAATATCATGTCTACCGTTGATCGCTCAGCGCGGAAGCCACACTGAGACTCGGGGTAGACACGTTCAGCAAGCTTCTGTAGACGAACGAGAACAACTCGTGCGTAGACTTTGCCAACAATGTTGAGGAGGGAGATGCCCCTGTAGTTGTTGCCGTCGCTTCTCTCCCCTTTGTTTTTGTAGAGGGTGATGATCTTGGCGTCCCTCATGTCCTGTGGTACGGCACCTTCCTTCCAGCACTGGCAGAGGACGTCATGCAATGGCAGCAGTAGGGCAGTCTTGCAGTGCTTGATCAGGTCGGGGGGTATGCCGTTGTTGCCGGGTGCCTTACCAGCGGCCAAGCTATCAATGGCCTTGCTGACTTTGTCGATGGTTGGCTCGGCGTCAAGTTTGTCCATGGATGGCAGGCAGTCGATGGCATCAAGGGCTGACGGTGTCACGGTGTTCTGTCTGGAGTAGAGGTTGGAGTAGTGTTCCACCCATCTCTCCATCTGCTTGTTCTTTTCTGTGATCATCTCCCCAGTGGAGGATTTGAGGGGGGCCGTCTTGCTCTGAGCCGGACCAAGTGCTTTCTTGATGCCATCGTACATACCACGGATGTTCCCTGTTATGGCAGCGGTTTGAATGTCTTGGCTGAGCTGAGTCCAGTACTCGTTGGCACAGCGCCGAGCAGTCTGCTGAACTTTGCTTCTCGCAGCCCTGAGAATCTGGAGATTCTTCTCGTTTGGGTACTTCTTGTACTCAGCAAGTGCTGAGCGCTTGGCTTCAATGACGGGGGTCATCTCGGTCAACTTGGCATCAAACCAGTCCTGTGACTTCGAGGTCTTCCTCCCAAAGGTAGCCAAGGCTGTGAGGTGGATGGTGTTTCGCAGCTCTTCCCACTTCTGCTTTGCAGATTCTCCTTCTTGTGGTACACCAAGTTCCTTCTCAAAGGTGGAGGCAAACTGCTCAACAAGTTCTGGTTGGGCCATCTTGCTGGTGTCAATCCGTGCCTTTCCAGGCTGTCTAGCACGATGGAATTTCTTCAGCTGCAGCTTGACCTTGCAACACACCAATGAATGGTCTGTGTCGCAATCTGCACTCTGGAACGAACGGATGATTAGCACGTTCTTCAGTGAGGTGCGCCTGGTCAGGATCAAGTCCAGCTGGTGCCAGTGCTTTGAGCGCAGATGTCGCCAGGAAACCTTGTGTTGGGGCTTGGTCTTGAAGAACGAGTTTGTGATGCACAGATCATGATATGTGCAGAACTCGAGCAGCCGCTGTCCGTTGTCGTTCATTCTGCCCATGCCAAATGGTCCAAGACAGGAGGGCCAGGAGTCGTGGTCAGCACCCACTCTGGCATTGAAGTCTGCAAGGAGAATGAGTTGTTCAGAGTTGGGGATGATCCTGACAGTTGTTGCGAGATTCTCGTAGAACTCGTCTTTTGCCTCTGGTGTGGCTGTCAGTGTTGGGGCATACACACTGACGAGGGTGACTGGGCCTTGAGTGGTGTTGAGGCGGAGGGTGAGGAGTCGTGCAGAGCCATTGCTGCCCGGTTCCACCATCTTCAGCAAGGTGTTCTTCACTGCGAAGCCCACTCCGTGTTCCCTGTGTTCGTCACTGCCCTTTCCCTGCCAGTAGAACGTGTAGTCCTTCTCTCTCAGTGTGCCTACGTCAGCCAACCGTGTTTCCTGGAGAGTGGCGATATCCACTCCCAGTCTCTTCAGCTCATTATTGATGATGGCAGTCTTCCTGGTGTCGTTGATGTCCTTGAGGTCAGCACCGAGTCCTGTCATCATAGTGCGGACGTTCCAAGTTCCCAGTTTTAGAGTTGGTCTCTTTTGTTTTTTTGTCTTTCCTGGTGCGAAGGTTCTCAGCCTGCTGTTTGGACTTCTCCTCATCCCCGTGCACCCAATGAGGAAAGTAAGCTGTGGCGGGACAACACCTTATTGGCTGGGGGCTGCCCAACTTGAGGCGGGCGGTAGCTGTCCAGTGAGATCCGATGATCCCTCCCACCGTCGGGAACGACCCCTGGCGCCATGTTCTACGCCAATTGAGCGGTGGCTTATAACCGGTAACTGTCATTCCCCGTCTTTTGTCTACGCCAAAGGCGAAGCTGGAGTGTCCTCTCCAGTGATCCAGTGTTCTACCTTCCAGCGTTGGGCGTTGGTAGGATTCAAGCCTGGGCAGGAAGATATGGAGGACAAGATGTTGCCCATGCAGCATGTCCCCCCTCTCCACGTCACTGATGAATCCAAAGGAACAGCAGGGCTGCTACAGTTTGGCACCAGCGCCGTCGCAGTTGGTTCCAAGGTTGTCATAGCCAGGAGCGGCACTGGGGTTAAGCTCCCAGTGCTCATAAAATGCTCCTTACGGCGTGCGTCTCGAAAAGCCTCTGACAACTAAGTCCAACTCCTAGCCTGCCCGTGTGGTTTCGTCTCTAAGCCTGGCGGAACTGCTTTTACTAATAGGAGAAGGGGCGAGGGCGGATCTCTGGCGCCTTAAAACCAGATGCTTCGGGTAGATGGTGGCTCGTCAACCTGGGAAGGTAGCCCATCTAGGGGAAGGTAAACCCTGATTTCAAACCTCCGCTGCCTTGCGGCACACCCGGTCACGGGAAAGGCTTCGGGAGTCAACCCTGAGGAAAAATCCGGAGTCGGAGCCCCTAAGGCAGTTCTCTGTTGTGCTCAACATCGTTCCTTCGAGTGATCACACCGCTATCAAATGGATTTATATCCAGAATACTATCCAGCAAAGTTTTTGGTGGTGGATATGGAAAATTTATCAGGTTAGATTGAGCACAATTTCTAACTTGAAGATATCTAAAAAACTGATTACTTCCAAGATTGCATTTATGCGTCAGCTGGGTAAATGAGGCAAAAGCACTGTCAATATACAAGTCAGTAAAGGATTTAATGTTTTTTGTGTTCCAGATTCTAAAGACAAGAGTCCTGCATGGATGGAAGAAAAAAGTGATTCTGATCTATTGGTGCAGACAGAGCCATAAATATTATGCCAAATTTCTTCCTAAATTGCAACCAGATTTTAAGGGAATTTTCCACTGTTGGATTGAGTCTGTAAGCAGCTCACTCTACTGGCGAAGGCCTTGCAAGAAGCGCATGTAATGAGGAACCCCTACAAAAATAAGCTTCCATAGCTAAGCATGATATTTTTGGGGCATGTCTTTGATTTTTCCAGAATAACAAACTACAAATATTGACTGGCCAAAAATAATATTCAATGTTGGGTAAGACTAGTCTTCCTAATGTTTTTGATCTTTGCAGGAAAACTTTGCGGATCCTTGGGATTTTTTTACTCCATATAAATTCTGAAATGTGCTTATCTAGTTCTACGATGATTTTTTTTTTTTTCTAATCAGAATTGGCACACATTGGAACAAGTACAAAAATTTTGGTAATATATTCATCTTGACCACATTAACCTGACCTGCCAAGGATAAGTGGAGTCCATTCCACCTCTGGAGATCTTTTTTTTTTAACTGATTTTAGGAGAACTGCAACGTTTAAATCAAAAATTTTACAGTGCTGCTGTGGGATATTGATTCCTAAATAAGTAATGTATGTTGATGATGGCCCCAAGCCCAAATTTTGAAGTGACAGGTTTGCTGTGGCATTTATGGGAAGCCATTCACTTTTATCAAGATTTAGTCTGTAACCTGAAATTTTGCCACAATAATTAAGTATGGTAAAAATATGTGGTAATGATGTTAGGGGGTCAGAAATGTAAAGCAAAAGGTCATCTGCATACAAGGATAATTTATGTTCTTCCTCACCTCTAAGTATGCCTTTGAAATATAGATAGATAGATAGATAGATAGATAGATAGATAGATAGATAGATAGATAGATAGATAGATAGATGTACTTTATTGATCCCAAACTGGGAAATTACAGTGTAACAGCAGCATGACAGTTGACAGCCAAACAACAGAAACACACACGACAGACAAAGGGATTACCCATGGAAAGTAAAAAAGAAACTAACACGACTATAGAACCTATATACATCACAGCTTAATATATGATGATGACCCGTATAAACACATGAATCATCCCATTGCACAAAGAAGGACTATGAGGAGCAGAGTGAAGTGTGAGGTACCAGTTAGTCTGTAAGGTGCAGTATGGCAGCATAGCTATGACCAGAATACAACATCATAGTGAGTTATTGTACAGTGAAATTGCATGTGGCAGGAAAGATTTCCTGTTCCTGGCCGTTCGACAACGAAGCTGTAGTAGTCTACTGGAGAAAGTGCTTCGCTGCCTATCTAGTGTGTGGTGGAGGGGGTGATCAGGATTGTTCATGATGGATCGCAGTTTACTTAGTGTTCTCCTCTCCACCACTGTCTCAAAGGTCTCCGGTCTGAGACCAATTACAGAGCCAGCCCTCTTGATAATCTTGTCAAGTCTGTTGGTATCTCTGGCCCTGATACTACTACCCCAACAGACCGCAGCAAAAAAGATGGCGCTGGCGACAACAGTCTGGTAGAAAAGCTCCAGCATCCTGCTGCACACGTTGAAGGATCTCAGTTTTCTCAGGAAATAGAGTCTGCTCATCCCCTTCTTGTGCGCAGCATCGGTGTTGGATCTCCAGTCCAACCCGCTGCTGATCCTGACACCCAGATATTTGTAGTCTTCAACCACTCCCACATCCTCCCCCCTAATCTGCAGTGGCTGAGAAGGAGCCTTCCTCTTCCTGAAGTCAATCACCATCTCCCTGGTCTTGCTGACATTCAACCTCAGGTGATTCTGCTCCGTCCACTCCACAAATCTGTCTACCAGTGCCCTGTACTCCCCCTCCTCTCCTTCTCTTATACACCCCACAACAGCTGAGTCATCAGAGAATTTTTGCAGGTGACATGACTCAGTGTTATACTGAAAGTCCATGGTGTATAAGGTAAAAAGAAAAGGAGAGAGCACAGTCCCCTGTGGCGCTCCCGTATCACTAGCCACCACTCCAGACAAGACATTGCCCAGCCTGACAAACTGTGGTCTGCCTGTCAGGTAGTCGGTAATCCAGGAGATCACAGAGCTGTCAACCCCCATCCCCCGCAGCTTCTTGCCCAGCAGCAGTGGCTGGATGGTGTTAAAGGCACTGGAGAAATCAAAAAAAGTGATTCTCACAGTATCTCCTCCACCATCCAGGTGCTGATGGGCTCGTTGCAGCAGGCTATGTCACTGAATGGAGTTTAATTGCCAGCAGTTCTTTCACTATTGCCAAAAGGATGGGGTATTATGGACAGCCCTGTCTTGTGCTACTGTGGAAAGGGAAATAGTTTGATTTATCTTTATTAGTTTGTACTCGTGCCGTAGGGGATAAGTATAATAATTTTATCCACGATATAAAGCTTTTGCCAAATCTAAATTTAGTAAGGGTGAAATATAAATAATCCCACTCCACTCTGTCAAAAGCCTTCTCTGCGTCATGAGATAGAATAATCTCTGGTAGGGCAGAGCAGGGCATGTACAGAATCTCAAATAGTTTACATATATTAAAAAATCCATGTCGTCATGTGATCAACCCGGTTTGGTCCTGAGATATGATGGAGGGTAGCAATTTTTCCAACCGTCTAGCCATGCATTTTGATAAAATTTTAAAGTCCACATGTAATAAAGAGATTGGCTGATAAGATGAAGGTTCTAATAGGTCTTTATTTGGCTTCGGTATCAGAGAAATAGTAGCTTTGTTCAAAGTTTAAGGGAGAATTCCTGCTATAAATGACTGATTATACATTTCTTTTAGAGAGGGAGAGAGATTTTTAATGATCTTATAGAATGCAATTGGGAAGCCAACTGGCCCAGGTGACATTCCAGTTTGCATTACTTTAATTGCTTCTTCAATTTCAGTTTCTGTGATGTGTCGATTAAGATACTGCCTAGCCTCACCACCCACATCGGGAATAGGAATTCCATCAAAGAATTTAAGCTGTTTAGACAAGACTCAGATTTATAAAGTTTTTTGTAAAATTCCTCAAATGTTTTATTAATTTCATTAGAGTCACGTGTCAATTTACCAGCTTCAGTTTTGATGTGAGATATTAACTATAAGTTTTCTGAATGATGAAGCTGATAGGCGAGAATCTTTAATGGTTTTTCACCATGCTCATAAATCAGTCCTTTAGATTTCAAGATCATCTGTTCACTTTGCTTAGTGGAAAGAATATTAAATTCATTCTGTAAACATAGTCTTCGTTTGTACAGCTCTGGAGAAGGAGAGATAGAATATTGTTGGCCCATCTGTAAAATCAAATCTGTTAGTTCTTGTAATTGCATTCTTCTCTATTTATTTTTAAAAGAGCTGTAAGAAATAATTTTTCCTTTGATGGAAGCTTTAAGACTCTCATAATATGCCATAACTTAACTCTTGTCTGTCATGAACCGAGGGCTGGAGTGTTCCAGACTCGGTTTCATGGTACTTTCTGTATATTGCACTTATGTCCGCTTTGTATGATTATCCTTATTCTTATTTTTCTGCTTGTGTTTAGTATGTTTTATTTCATTTTCTGTTCTGAATTAAATTAAATTAAAAAGTTAAATCACCCTTATTGTCATTCAACTGTACAACCAATCATGTACAGTAGAACGAGATTGTGTTTTACCTATCTACTGTGTTAATCACACACACTCCAAGTGCAGAATCAGAGGGCCGCTGCCATGCAAGGCGCCGCCACAATTTTCCCTCCTCCATTCCATTATTGCTGAGCACCAAGCTGGATGGCAGGAAGTTCCATTTTTATATGGTCTCCGGCATAACCAGGCCGGGATTTGAACCCCTGCCTCCCGGGTGTGGGGCGGATGCTCTACCAACTAAGCCATCACTCCTGTATTATTATTATTACACCTTGATTTGCCTTTTATCCAGTTTAGTTTCTTACTGTTTACAGCTGTCAGGGGGCGTGTAGTCTGGCATGGGCGTGCCCTGTCAGCTGCCTGTGTGGTTTGCCTCCCTCTCATGGCGTCAGCTGATCCCAATTATCATTTTGATTCCCTCTATCCCCGTTCATGTGCACTCACACCTGTCACTTGTCTTGTAATTGGTTTGTTCCCTATTTAAGGGAGATTATGTTTCATGTTTGTTGTCGCTGCCTTGCTTCTGCAAGGAATTATCATCCTTGTCTCCGCCAGAGGCCTATCTCACTCTGGCGTGCCTCATTTGTAAGTTTACTCCTCCTTGTTATTTTATAGTTTGCTCACCTTTGCACTTTTGTTTGCTATTTTTGTTAATAAAACTCACAAACTCACAGCCCAGCACCTGGGTTGTTTCTCTCTGTGCGCCGTGTAGAAGCGCACATGACAGTAGGCAGCGACCACGTTTCAACCCAGCTGCTGTGATTCCTACAGGTCTCATCCAAGAGTAAGAAGGTATTAAACCTCCAGGATCGAGCGGATGGGGGTTGAGTTTTGAAAAACAATTCCATATGCAAAGAAGAATGATCTGATGTAACTATTGCATTATATGAGCAAATTTTTACCATTGGTAGAAGGCGCTTCTCAACAAAATAATCGATGCGTGAGTATGATTGGTGCACAGGTTAGAAAAAAGAATACTGCTTGGTTGAGGAGTAGAGGAGCCTCCACACATCCACAAGTGCGAGAGTGTCCAAGTGTGAGTGTAAAGATGCTGTACATTTGTGGACTTTGATAACTCTTCTTATAATTCTTTTGACTCTTCTGTCAGAAATCTTGTGAGGAGCGCCTGGTCATGGCTGGTTTATGGTAAAATAATGTTCTTTCCACATTCGAATGATGACTCCAACAGTGGTCATTGGAACATTCAGCAGTTTAGCAATATGCCTGTTGTGGAGAAAGGAATAGGCGAGGCAATGAGCTGGACGACACAAGGCTTTATTCTTTCTCCAACAAGATAACAGCAAACAGCGGAACTGCACTTCTGAGCTCTGCTGAGCTACTGCGCTTCTGATGTCTCTGTGCATTCCTCTTTTATAGCTTTATTCCCATGCATGGAGATCCAGAGCTTCTGACCATCGTACATTGTTAGTTACAAATGAATGTGTGGCACATTAACATAACATATGCAGGCTCTGGTCAAACACTTCTTCTCTCCGACATTTACTCCTCTCCCTGGGGGGTACATAGTCCTTGCTGTCCTGTTAGCTATCCCCCGGTGACACCTCCTCCTTCGGTCCATTGTTCTCCCTTCCTCTTGTCTCTCTGGGTGGAGAAAACTCCCCACACTGTGCCCCCACACAGCCCCCCTTCCCCGAACATCCAGAAGAGGCTCTAACCCCCCCAGTACTTTGGGCTTGAGCCGGTGCCCATAGCGGCTGTAGCGGGGGGTTGCCGATCCAGTAGAACCGTCCTGCTGGTGAAGTGTACCGGAGGGTTTGTCAGTCTGTGGAGGGACGGGGGGGGGGGGGGGCACATCCTTCGCGAACACAGGTCCCTGCCGAGGGATCGCCAGCTTGCGGAGCCAACAATGGTGGGCATCTGCGCCGGGGTCCAGTGCCAGTCGGGGTCTCTTTGCTTGATTGCGACAGCCAATCAGCATTGAGATTCTTTTTTTAACCTGTCCCGTCCAGCATCTTAGCAAGCAGAAGAGATATCTGCTGGCCTTATTGTGACAGATTTACTATTGTAACAGATGACTTTGCCAAAAGGAGCTCTGCTCATATTTGATATATGCTGTATATAAATAGTATTTATAGACTTCTATTGCTATATAATACCTTTAATACTTTATTTATAATGTCTTACTTATGCTGGACCTGACAGGGAGGAATGATCACCCCCCCCCCCCTTTTAAATTTCCAGAGCAGGTACAAAGCAGCGGCAGAAGATATAAGATGAAGATATCTCCACCCCTCTGCAGAGTGAAATTTTCTCTGCTGGCTGTATTGATGCGAGTAGAGTGATGCAAATTTTCACTTTGTGTTTAGTTTGAAAGTGCCTTTACAAGGACTTTGTGACTTTTTAAAACTGTTTTACATCATTCTTCCCAGCTTTGCATTGGGAGTAAATGATAGTCCAAAAGCATCAGGACTCCTCCTAAAAAGCTAGGCTAGCTACTGGTTTTGTAGTTTTGCTTTACAACTAATCTTAAGAATCTAGTAAGGTTCTAGCTTTCAGTAAAAAAGCCAAAATGCTATCATCCGTAATATACTGCTCTATGATCAGTGTTTGACTGGCTACCACTCTTTAATTTTAGCATCTTGAGACATGTTCAGCAAAGTAACATATACTCTAATTGCAGCTTATTTAACAGGTAAATTACACAATGACCAGTCTGTGTATTTACATGCATGCTAGATTTACATTCACAGTGCTAGTCAACCCCCAAACAATTACTGTAATTGTACAATGTATAAGTGTAATGGGTTTTGTGTGTAAATGTCCTGGTGAAAATGGCAACACATAGTTGCTGGTAGGCTAGATGCAAAACACACTCATGTATGTAGATTTTAGACGTGTTAAGAGAATTATATAATAGTTAAATGTGAATAATGCTTTTTTCTCTGTGGCTTGATTTCTTTTTCTGTGCATTCAGTTGTATGCATATTCTAAACACACACACACACACACACCCTTTGGTAATGAAGTAGGTAATGTAGTCCAGCTTTCTCTCAAATACAACACAATTACAACAAATTACTGAGCAATAGCCTCCACATGGTTCACAGAAAGGACTGGGTTCACCACCCTGACTGTGTGTGTGTGGTAGGTACTTTCTTTTGTACCACCACAACCAGCATACCAGTAGACTCGATGAACGGGTCTGCAGCATATATAGAAGCAGACAGGAGCTGAGGTTAAGCAAGAGTGAAAGTGTGAGGGGTGACAGTGAAAGTCACAGAGAGGTTAGACAGAGGTGATTTTTGGGGAAAAGAGGCATATAGGTCAGACTGCATTTTTGTGAAATATGAAACAAATTGAAAAAGTTTAAAATGTCGGAATACGGTCTAAAAATGCAAAACAAATAAACAAATGTTGCCGTTAAGTGAAGACATACAGTCAACAATCGAGATGGGTAAAAACAAATAGATCAGACTGTTATGTCCTTAATGTTATGACTGAAGTAAATAACCAGCCCACGTGTGCGATGCAGCAACAAAGGGACAATCAAACAACGATACACATTTGAGGTACTTTTATTAAATAGCAAAATCCTCGCACAGCTACAGAAACAGTCACTCGCCAGAGGAAGGAGTCTGTGGAGAGAAGACGAGAGCTGAGTGAGGAAGAATGGAGTAAGGGAAAATGGGCTAGCCAAATTGCCACGTATGGGAGCTCCGAGGGAGAACTGGCAGGGCCCCAGCAGGGAAATAGATGAACCAGCAGGGTGAGGGATGAGCTGGTGGTGCCTGGCTGGGTGGACGTTAGCTGAGGGTGAGTGGAGATGTGGCAGGAGAGCACGCGCAGTCCCAGTGACACACCCACACGATGGCAGCAACCTTAGAAGGGGAAAAAGCACACAGGTTAATAACTTTTTAACTAGTGTGAATCAAATACTTGCTGTCTGTTCGGCAGTATACCCAGACGAGCTAGCGTTGAATCACTGAAAGATGCCTCCTTATGAACACTGGCTGATGAGAGGGCGCAGGTGTGTCCTCTCACTCAGGTGTGCTAATGGCCTGAGGAGAGATGAACGGGAAGGAAGAGGCGTGCTCTCGCCGCTCATGACAGGGCCTCCCCTTCCAGAAGCGCCTCCTGGTGGTCCACAGGGCTTGTTGGGATGGGTACGGTGGTAGGACCGGAGCATTTTTTTTGTCCAGGATCAGGGACGTGGGAACCCAAGAACGTTCTTCCGGGCCATAGCCCTCCCAATCAACCAGATATTGGAGGCCCCGGCCTCGATGGCGAACATCCACAATCTGGTGAACCGTGTGGGCAGGGTGGCCGTCGATGATCCGGCGAGGAGGAGGCGGCTTGGGGGGGGTGGGCAGAGGGGACTGACTGAGAGGGGCTTTATGTGGGATACATAGAAAGTTGGGTTCGCCCGTAGGGTCGGTGGAAACTTGAGCTGGACCGAGGTGTCGTTGATGACTCTGGAGATGGCGAAGGGCCCTAGGAAGCGAGGAGACAGTTTCCTAGATGTAGTCTTCAAAGGGACCTGACTGGCCGCCAACCAGACCTGCTGCCCCATGGTGTACTTGGGGGCAGGCACCCATCTTCTGTCAGCCATGGCATGGTTGCGCTCGACAAAGCAGGCGAGGGCGGTGCGCGTGGACCTCCAGAGGCGCCGGCAAGTGTGAGCCCCCACGGAAGGAACCGCGACCTCCCTCTCGGCCATCGGTAGCAGCGGAAGCGTGTATCCCAGAGACACCTCAAACGGAGTGAGACCAGTTGTCGTGGAAATGGCAGAGTTCGAGTACTCCATCCAGGTCAGGTGCGTGCTCCAGGAGGATGGATGTTCGGCTGCCACACGTCGCAGTGGCCTCCAGGGACTGGTTGGTGCACTCTGCCTGCTCGTTGCTCTGGGGGTGATTCCTGGAGGAGAGGCTCACCGTCGTCCCCAGGGTCTGGCAAAAGGCCCTCCAAACCTGTGACATGAACTGTGGGCCCTTGTCAGACATGATGTCCACAGGGATCCCATGGAGGCGGATCACGTGATCAGTGAGGAGGGTGGCTGTCCCCAAGGCCGAGGGGAGTTTAGGAAGAGCCACCAGGTGCACAGCCTTGGAGAAGTGGTCCACGATGGTCAGAATAACTGTTTTACCGTGGGAGGGGGGGAAGTGCAGTTACAAAGTCCAACGTGATGTGGGACCATGGGCGACCGGGGATGGGTAGAGGATGGAGAAGTCCAGCTGGGGGGGGGGGGGGGGGGTCCGACTTGCCCCGGACACAGGTCTGGCAGGCCCGCACATACTCCCGCACATCCCGCCTTGTTCAGCGCCCGCCTTGTTCAGCGCCTGGACCTTGTTCAGCGGGTGTTCTGGTGGCCCATGCTGCGGGTGATCCCAGGGTGACAGGCGAAGCGACTGGTGTGACCCCACTGGATGACATTACTGCGGAGGACAGCGGGGACGTACAGGCAGTTCCGGGGGCACCCTGCTGGCACAGGCTCCTGAGACTGGGCCTGACAGACCCTCCGCTCGATATCCCACGTAAGGACACCGAGGACACATGAAGGGGGAAGAATGGGTTGGGGGTGAAAAGGGGGCGCTATCTCCTTGGAATCAAACTGACGTGCTAGCGCGTCCGGTTTGGTGTTCCAAGAGCTAGGCCGGTAGGTGATGGTGAAGTTGAACCGCTGAAAGAACAGGGTCCAACGAGCCTGCCTGGCATTGAGTTGGCGGGCCGACCGCAAGAACTCTAGGTTCCTTATAATTTGGAAAAGGCCTGTTCAGCTGCCTCGGTCCACCGGAAGGGGACCTTAACGGAGGTCAGCTGTGTCAAGGGCAGTGCCACCTCACTATAGTTCCAAATGAACCGGCGATAACAGTTCGCAAACCTGAGGAAGCGTTGAAGCTCCCTACGGGAGTGGGGAATTGGCAAATCGAGCACTGCCCTCACCTTGGCCAGGTCAGCAATCAGTCTCCCTTCAGCCACTATGAAGCCCAAGAAGATGGTGGAATTAGTGGAGAACTCACACTTCTTTGCCTTAACGTAGCGCTGGTTCTCCCAGAGCTGTTGTAGGACTGCTCTTACATGGACTTCATGTTCCTCTGGCGAGCGGGAGAAAATCAAAATATCATCCAAATAGATGAACACAGATTGATAAAGCATTTCACGGAGGACATCCTTAATCAACCGTTGGAAGACAGCGGGGGTGTTTTTGAGCCCAAGCGGCATCACCAAATACTCAAACTGCCCCTGGTGGTTTTTTAAATGCCGTCTTCCACTCGTCCCCCTCACAAATGCGGATCAGATGGTACGCATTGCACAAGTCTAATTTGGTGAATACCCGTGAGCGCTGAAGGAGTTCAAACGCAGAGTTCATCAAGGGCAAGGGATATTTGTCCTTCACTGTAATAGCGTCGAGCTCCTGGTAGTCGATACGCGGGCGCAGCGAGCCATCCTTCTTTCCACGAAGAAGAACCCGGCCCCGAGAGGAGCTGAAGATGGCCCAATAAGGCCGGCGTTCAGCGATTCCTTGATATACTTCTCCATTGCCTCTTTCTCTGGACCAGAAATGCTGTAGAGCCAGCTGGACGGCGGCTTCGCCCCCGGGATGAGGTCCACAGCACAGTCATAAGAGCGGTGAGGTGGAAGCGACAGTGCCCTCAACTTACTGAAGGCCTCTTCTAGATCGTGGTAAGCCTGGGGGACGAGGCTGGGGTCTGGCGGCTTGACCAGCGGGAGAGACACAGGGAGAGATGGGGAACACTCAGCTGAATGGAGACAACAAATAGTCAAACAAAATGGGCTTCAGAAGGAGATGGAATTTTGCCCCCAGTGAATAAGGAGGTTGTGCTTCTGGAGCCAAGGATAACCTAGAATCATCGGGAATGATGAAATGGGGAGAACTAGGAACATGAGTTCCTCCCGATGATTCCCAGAAAGGAGGATGACGACCGGCACCATGCGTTCGATGACTACCGCAACCTCACGGCCAGATATGGTGGTAATTCTTACCCATTTTAATGGGTAAGAATTACCATCAATTACCCATGTCCCGAACGAACTGGGCCGACAAGAAATTGCCCTCTGCCCCTGAATTCACTAATGCCATGACCTTCCTCCTGACCCCAATTACACGAGGGCCGGAATAGAGAAATTGCCAGGGGGAGTTAATTTGGTCCTGCCCACCAGACCCCCCACGGTTACTGACGGGCCGCGTCTTTTTTTCCGCCGGTGGCACTCGTCACAACTGTGCTTCACTGAACCACAGTACATGCACGCGCCCACCCTCCTCCTTTGCCGATGCTCATCGTCGGTCAAACAACACTGACTGAGCTCCATCGGCTCGGGAGGAGGACCAGCCCCACCAGTGTCAGTTCCTGCAGTGGACACTGGCTCGGCAGACGGACGAGAGGAGGATTGTCGCTCCTACGCGTGCTCACAGTAGCGGTTATCCAGCCCCACAGCCTGATCAACAAGACCATCGAAAGTGTTGGGAACTGCATAAATCGCCAGGTCGTCACGGAGATGGGCGTTTAACCCATGGAGGAATGCGTTGCGTAATGTAACGTTGTTCCTCCCTGAGTCCACCGCTTGGACCCGAAACTCCACCGAGTACTCAGCCACAGACCGAACGCCCTGGTGGAGAGTCATAAGGCGGCTCATAATGTTCCCTTTACTCTCGGTGTGGTTGAACACGCTGGAACAAGCAACCACAAATTGCTCAAACGTGTAACCTTGCCCTGCAGGGCTGTCTGCCATGGCCCGAGCCCAACCAAGGGCTCGGTCCCGTAGTAGTAATGTGACAAATTGAATTTTCGCAACATCCCCCAGGTACTCCCCCCAACCTGCTCCAAATACATCCGTACCTGATGGAGAAATTCCTTACACTTCCCCACCTCCCCCGAATATGGGGCAGGTGTGGGAACGGAGGTGGTACGGCACACAGGTGGTTGAACAACGGGAGCAGGCTGAGGAGGAGAAGCCAGGGGAGCTGCACTGGCCAAATGCTGCGTGATGAGACCCAATTGCTGCATCATAGTCCGCAGCTGTTGGACCGCTCAGCTGTCTCTAAACGATCTAGAGCTGATTGTCCCGCTGCTGCACCTGCTGAGCCGAGGTCAGGGCTGGCTCATTCTGTCATGACTGAAATAAATAATCAGCCCACGTGCATGATGCAGCAACAAAGGGACAATCAAACAACAATACACGTTTGAGGTACTTTTATTAAATAGCAAAATCCTCGCACAGCTACAGAAACAGTCACTCGCCAGAGGAAGGAGCCTGTGAAGAGAAGACGAGAACTGAGTGAGGAGGAATGGAGTAAGGGAAAATAGGCTAGCCAAATTGCCACTTACGGGAGCTCCGAGGGAGAACCGTCAGGGCCCAGCAGGGAAATAGACGAACCAGCAGGGTGAGGGATGAGCTGGTGGTGTCTGACCGGGTGGAGGTTAGCTGAGGGTGAGTGGAGATGTGGCAGTAGAGCGTGCGCAGTCCCGGTGACACACCCGCACGATGGCAGCAACCTTAGAAGGGGAGAAAGCACACAGGTAAATAACTTTTTAACTAGTGTGAATCAAATACTTGCTGTCTGTTCGGTAGTATACCCAGACGAGCCAGCGTTGAATCACTGAGGATGCCTCCTTATGAACGCTGGCTGATGAGAGGGTGCAGGTGTGTCATCTCACTCAGATGCGCTGATGACCTGAGGAGAGATGAACGGGAAGGAGGGGGCGCGCTCTCGCCGCTCATGACACTTAATCTGGTATTCAAGGATGAGGCACAGGTTACAGTTGAGCGACACTTTGTTAATGGAACCACACACAATGCCAAGCGCTTCATAAAATAAGATGGTCGACTGTCGAAGAGACCTTGCCTCTTCCGGCCATGTCCTTTATACCCCGGATGATGGCAGAACCAGAAAGGCGGGCCGTCACCTCCCACTACACCCAGTGCCATCTTCATACACCACATTTTCCCCTCCCATTAGAGAAATGCTAAACACACCAATTAGGCCCTCCAAAATATAAACCCGACTCATACGCTAACAGCAAAACATCTATGTATACAGTGGGGTAAAAAAGTATTTAGTCAGCCACCAATTGTGCAAGTTCTCCCACGTAAAAGATGAGAGAGGTCTCCAGTTTTCATCATAGGTATACCTCAACTATGAGAGACAAAATAAGAAGAAAAAAATCCAGAAAATCACATTGAAGGATTTTTAATGAATTAATCGGTAAATTCCTCGGTAAAATAAGTATTTGGTCAATAACAAAAGTTCATCTCAGTACTTTGTTATATACCCTTTGTTGGCAATGACAGAGGTCAAACGTTTTCTGTAAGTTTTCACAAGATTTTCACACACTGTTGCTGGTATTTTGGCCCATTCCTCCATGCAGATCTCCTCTAGAGCAGTGATGTTTTGGGGCTGTCGCTGGGCAACACGGACTTTCAACTCCCTCCAAAGATTTTCTATAGGGTTGAGATCTGGAGACTGGCTAGGCCACTCCAGGACCTTGAAATGCTTCTTACGAAGTCACTCCTTCGTTGCCCGGATGGTGTGTTTGGGATCATTGTCATGCTGAAAGACCCAGCCACGTTTCATCTTCAATGCTCTTGCTGGTGGAAGAGGTTTTCACTCAAAATCTCACGATACATGGCCCCATTTATTCTTTCTTTTACACGGATCAGTCGACCTGGTCCCTTTGCAGAAAAACAGCCCCAAAGTATGATGTTTCCACCCCCATGCTTCACAGTAGGTATGGTGTCCTTTCTCCTCCAAACACGACAAGTTGAGTTTTTACCAAAAAGTTCTATTTTGGTTTCATCTGGCCATATGACATTCTCCCAATCCTCTTCTGGGTCATCCAAATGCTCTCTAGCAAACTTCAGATGGGCCTGGACATGTACTGGCTTAAGCAGGGGGACACGTCTGGCACTGCAGGATTTGAGTCCCTGGCGGCGTAGTGTGTTGCTGATGTAGCCTTTGTTACTTTGGTCCCAGCTCTCTGCAGGTCATTCACTAGGTCCCCCCATGTGGTTCTGGGATTTTTGCTCACCGTTCTCGTGATAATTTTGACCCCACGGGGTGAGATCTTGCATGGAGCCCCAGATCAAGGGAGATTATCAGTGGTCTTGTATGTCTTCCATTTTCTAATAATTGCTCCCACAGTTGATTTCTTCACACCAAGCTGCTTACCTATTGCAGATTCAGTCTTCCCAGCCTGGTGCAGGTCTACAGTTTTGTTTCTGGTGTCCTTTGACAGTTCTTTGGTCTTGGCCATAGTGGAGTTTGGAGTCTGACTGTTTGAGGTTGTGGACAGGTGTCTTTTATACTGATAACGAGTTCAAACAGGTGCCATTAATACAGGTAACGAGTGGAGGACAGAGGAGCCTCTTAAAGAAGAAGTTACAGGTCTGTGAGAGCCAGAAATCTTGCTTGTTTGTAGGTGACCAAATACTTATTTTACTGAGGAATTTACCAATTAATTCATTAAAAATCCTTCAATGTGATTTTCTGGATTTTTTTTTCTCATTTTGTCTGTCATAGTTGAGGTATACCTATGATGAAAATTGGAGACCTTTCTCATCTTTTAAGTGGGAGAACTTGCACAATTGGTGGCTGACTAAATACTTTTTTGCCCCACTGTAAATAAACAGGGCCTATCCATTCACACCAAAATAAACTAGAGGGGGCCGCGTAGACTGCCGACCCACCTCACACTGCTAGACGGGTTATTCTGCCATCTTTGGAATTAGAAAAGTCCATAAAATAAAATCAGTCTTGTTCCTAAAATTAAATTAATCCCATAACATAGTAAATTATATATACAAAGAACCAAAAATATAACAGTTGATATGTACAGTCCTTTCCATTGCCAGCCCCCCACCCCAACACACTCACCCCAGAACTCGGGCAACTCACAACAAATATTACAATGCAAGCAGTGTTGAGGAATTATTTTTTTTTTTTAAACACACTGGCAACAACAATTAGTACATATCAACAATGTGACTTTAGAGAGAGAAAATGGCACATAATCTTCAGCAACAAACATCATGCCAATAACCCCCCCCCCCCCCTTAAAGTCACCTCTTAGTCCCTCCTGGAGGCTCACCCCTTGGATTTCCATCACGCGGATCCCACCCCGAGTGTCTTTGCCTCTTCATCTCTGGGGAGAAGCTGCACTGGCTCCTCCTCTCATCCACACGCCACAGCTCATTAGGGTGCTTCCAAGACTCATCAGACAGCCTCAAGTAGCCATCCTCCTGGGCAGCCACCACTTGCCGCCACCCCTGGTCATCATGCCGCTTCCGTCTTTCATGTATTCCTCTCACCCGAGCCTCATTCCTGGGCCGGACCTCATCCCCGACCCGCAGGGGAGCCTTATTTGGCCTTATGTGTTCATTACATCATGACCGGGCTTCCTTCCTGGGCCGAGCCGTCCCGCAGACCTGATCCGAAGCCCTCCTTAAATGACGATGTCCAGCACCCCATAGAACCACGCCGGCAGGTCCTGCCCCTCTCTTCTTCATCCCGACACCAGCAGCCGTCCCGGGGGTTCTGCTGTGCCGTCCAGCTCCCACATCCAGGGTCGCTTGGACACTGGCATCGGAACCCTCCTGTGCTGGGTCGTCACGGTGCCAGTCTTCATCACCTTCCAAAACACCAGGCCAATCACTGTCCCGGACCACATCATCCTCCACAAGCAGAGCAGGTCGGTCCCATAATTCACAGCCCGACCCCTCTTCTCCAGCACCGCTGGCAATCTTGAACCCCAGGCCATAAAACAAATCACAACCTAGGATGCTCGACCCAGCGGTGGTCACCACAAACTGGACTCCGGTCATCACCACCGACTTGTACCTCGCCGTCAACTCCAGCGAACCCACGACGTTCATCTTGCTCCCTCTGTAGCCATAGCATGGCATTGTGAACTCCTGCCGGCGATATTGTGGGAACAGGTTCCTCACAGTGGGCAAGCTCAACACCGAGGCCACCACTCCCATGTCCACCAGCAACGGCACTTCCATGCCGTCCAGCAACACGTTACAGAATATGTGCCCATCTGTGCTCGGAGAGACAGTATGAACAACCGTAGGATCCACAGTGGGGAGGTCTGCTCCATGTCTTCGGTCCTCCCGCTCAAAATTATTGCAGGCTCTGGCGAAGTGATGCAGAAGACCACATTTACCACGCCGCTTGCTCCTCGCCGGACACTCTCTTGCCTTGTATCGGTGCCTGGTGGACCCGCAGCCAAAACATCTTGGCGTTCCCAGGGCGGACCTAATTCTTACAGCGGCGGTGTATTCCTCTTCATCTGCGCCATCTTCACTATCCAGGTCCACAGCCCTTCAATTGTGGTTTTCCATTATTCTGCAGCATGCTTCTCTCACTGAGATCTATAGATAGCCTCTCCGCTGCCTTAAACTGCTGTGCCATCTCAGTGGCCGTGGCTATCGTCAATTTACCCACAAATGTCAGGAGCCTTGAGTGTGCTGCTGAGCAGAGAGTGTGCTCCGCCAGTTGGTCGCGGACCATCTCCTCCTCAAGAGCCCCAAATTGCCACACCCCCGCCAGCTGACGTAGATCCACAACATAATGTTGCACTGTCTTTCCTGTCCGCTGACGGTGCTGCCGAAACTGAATTCGCCAGGCTATCATGTTTTCCGGGGGTGCGAAAGTAGCAGGCCATTAGCTCCACCACGTCCTCATAACTGTCAGCCACTCTTTGCGTGTCCAGGATCCTTTGACCCTCCATACCAAGATTATGGACCAAAATTGCTCTTGCACTCTGTTTCTTGAGCTCACTGAGGTTAAGGGCCACCAGAAAATTCTGGAAAGCCACGTACCACCTAGCCCAGGGGATCGGCGGCTCACCCGGAACCTCCAAAAACGGCCGAAAATCAGAAAAAGCCCGCTCCATACCTGTTTTCCTCATCATCAAATGTTCTGTCCTTAATCTGGTATTCAAGGATGAGGCTCAGGTTACAGTTGAATGACACTTTATTAATGGAACCAGACACAATGCCAAGTGCTCCGTACATTAAGATGGTCGATGGTCAAAGAGACCTTGTCTCTTCCAGCCGTGCCCTTTATACCCTGAGTGATGGCGGAACCGAAAAGACAGGCCATCACCTCCCACTACACGCAGCGCCATCTTCATACACCACACAGACACCTCTCAATAAGCCATCCAATTAATACATGAAAACAGATTAAGTTCGCAGCCTCTGAACATAACCTACATATGTACCACGATGAAGACGGTGATGTCACTGCCTTTTATGGCATTTACCTATTTCAAAATCACTTAAGTCTGCATAAGGAGGTAAGCTAGCTATAGGGACAGCACCTAAAAAAAGCAATCAAACTCGTGGAGACCCATGTTCAAGTCTCGTCTTACCCTGTTGTCACCTTTTTCCATGTTTACTCTTGCTTCACTGTCTGGCATGGCCTCAGTTTCACAGTTAATTTCCTTTAGGCAATAAATACATTTTTAGGTAGTAGGTTAGCTTAGAATAAGGGTCAGGGTTAGGGACAAAAATAAGATGTAATTAGGGAAATGGTTAAGGTTAGGAAAAGATGAAGGTCTCTTTTACATATTGCAACTGCAACCCTATGTCGTATGAATTTTTCATGCCATTGTTCACACGATCACTAGAGTTTGCTTAATGTCAAAACTGTCTACAAAGATGGACAGCATGAGGGTTCTGCAAGAGTGATGCTTGTGCATCTCAGTCACACTCTGGTGGCAGGTTGAATTAAGACAAACTGAACACTAAAAATATTCCCTGAATCATTTTTTCCAAAACATGGTTGCTGTTCTTATACTCATGGAGATATTTGGTTTGTTTTATGCTGATACATCTAGTGTTTGTCCTATAGACTGCTGCTTCAGGGACTCAAAGCTGGTCTCCACTTGACGGATGCTACTGTGCAGACTCTGGATTCAAAAGTGTAAGATGGCTAAACCCATGCTGTAGAGCTTCACTTTTCTACAATGCTGCCCATATTTATGCTAAGTCTGAGGTAAAAATGTACATACTACTGTATATGTTGTGATCCCTGTTTGAATAAGGAAAGAATGATCAAATTTAACAGACTCTAATCTAAGACTCATTTAAACCCGATAACACCATCTCAACACCTAATGGAAAAAGGAGAGGAAAAAACTCCTCTGTGCCTTTATAGGGCATGTGTGGTAATAGCGATTACTCCAGGGGCAACCAGGGATTTGAACAACGTGCTCCCAAGGTATACACCAGGTCTACACAATTAGCGGCCCGTGGGCCACATGCGTCCCAGAAGCAACCTCTGAGTGGCCTGCGGGCCCAGGCCACGCCAAGAAAATATAAATTTAAGAAAAAAATATGAAGGAATGACAGTCCGCAAGCGCGCACACGAACAACACACGTGACAGTCACCCGCATGGAGTTCAGAAGCACCCTGCCCGTGTGACCGTTCCAGTCAGCAGGCAGAGTGTCTTGCTAGCGTCACTGTCCGAGAGAAGCACAAACTTATTAAAGTACTTTAAAAGCGGAAAAAAGCAGAAGAGATATGTAAGCAGTGGAGGCATTTATGGTGGTTTTAACCCACTGGTAACGGGAACTTTTAATTTGTCAACAGCCTTCAGACAAACTAAACGTGTCAACATTTGGATTTCAAAATAAGGGAGGTTTTTCCTGCTGTCTGGCTGGTGAGATTTCTAAAAAAAAAAACAACCTATAACTATATAGAAATATTATAACAGAAATGACTGCATCTTTGGTAATTTAAGTTAATTTAGTTCATTAAATATAATTTTATTAATATATTTTTCTTTGAAATCAGAGTTAAATTATTGTTCTGTTCTGGCTCTGCAAAATTATGGTCAAAAGTGTAAATTGTATTAGGAAAAAAAGTCAAAATTTTACCACAATCTGTTTCAAATTTATTTAAAATAAAAACAAACAGTAATTTTATTTTAAAAAATAGACAAAAATTAGCCCATAAAGTAATCCACAAATTTATAATAAAGTCTCAAATGTACAAGAAAAGTCAATTTTACAAGAGGAAATTACAAATTTGAGGAAAATGGTTTCAAATTTAGATAAATTTACAGAGAAAGATAGAAAACTATAAGAAAATTGTTACAACCTTTGGAGAAAAACCTCAAACCTTCAAGACTGAAGTCATTACTCAAGTTTTTAAGTGGGTGCTTTTTGCATCCTTAACTCTACTAGAAATTTTTGTTTGACTGATATGTGTGTGTAATGGAATGTGTAATTATAAAAAGAGGTTCCTACTGACACATATGGTGATTTAAAACAAAACAAACCACTAGTTTGTTAAATATTGACAAAGATTACACATCCAATAGTGGATGTGTAATCTTTGTTAATGTTATCAATCTTTTCTTGGGGTGTCTGTGCACTGAAGTGTTTGACAGTACATTTTTTATTCAGCTAAATGCACTTTGTGATGTGCCAAGGTCAGTTATGACCAGGATGTAGTATCTTTTATTTCAAAAGGAAAACAAATGTTAATGCTACTAACAGTGCACATTTTTTAAATTTTTTTTCCATTCTATTTATTTAATTGTTGTTCAAGAGGAAAAATATTTCTACTACTTCAAGTTCTGCTCAACTGCAGCACTATTATTGTTTTTATGCACTTTTGATGTGCCTTTGTCATGTGCCAAGTGCACCTTTAAAATCAAGACAATGAATAAAAAGTACATATTTTTCATCATATTGATCTGTGTTGGTTTGAACTTTGTCATATTCAACAGATCGCTGAACATGTGCAGCCCAGTTACATGTCTTGATTTCAAATTGTGGCCCAACTGATTTTGTAATTGAATAGCCTTGGCATACACCATAGCCATTAGACTACTAGGACAGCCCATGCTGTATGTTTTTATGCTTTTTCTTGAATGAGCATATTTTAGATCTCAGGTCAGAAAGCAGAATCCTGTCCAATATAAATTAAATTTTAGTGTGTTCTGATTGTGTTTTGGGAGTGTCTGAAGAACCTGGAATGTCTGTTGCTGAGAGAAAAGAGCAGAGAGCTGAAATTCTGACAGCATATTATACACAGACGAAAATAATTAAGAATCTAAGCTATGTAGCTAAACTGATCTTGTGCAATATTTTGGATACGATGCACAGTGAGTTTGCCAAATGAAATGCTGAACTCCCTTTTTTGAATATCATACAGTATGTAATGCACAGTGTAGCAAATGCAACTAGAAAAGCACTCAGAGAGTGCATGCCTCCACCAAGGCTCCTTCCCTCCTTCCCTTTGTCCATCCATCTGTCTGTACATCCCTGCCTTCATCCCTTTATACAATGCAAAATAGGGCCTTAGGGGAGGTTTGCGCTCATGGATCACCTCCAAAATCTAATGGGTTAGTATGTAGCCGAAGAGCCACCTCTGTTGAAATTTGCATCAAACTATGTCCAGTAGTTTTGGAGTATTGCTTGCTAAAACAATGTGAGAAGATAAGAGCCTTAGCAAAGGTATACATTCTTGGATCATCACCAAAATATAATAGGTTCCACTCTAGCCCAAGGATCACCTCTGGTGAAAATTTCATCAAAATCCATCCAGTAGTTTTTATCCCCCACCGGTCGAAGCCCAAAGGGGTCGAAGAGCCCTTTGAGCGAAGGCCGAAGGGGGATTATGTTATGGGTCAGTCCATCCGTCTGTCCCACTATTGTGAAATCAACTCCTCCTACAGTTTTGTTCCAATTGTTTTGAAACTTGGTACCATGGTTTGATATAAATTGATGATGTGCATATTGCAATTTGATTCTGATTGGATAATTTTTGCAGGAATTGTAGCCCCTGGCCTATGACCTCTTATTTCACCTCACTTCATATACAGTAACTGTCTTGTGAAATCAACTTCTCCTGCAGTTTGGTTCTGATTGTTTTGAAACTTGGTACCATGGCTTGATATACTGTGATGATGTGCATATTGCAAGTTCACTCTTATCGGATGACCATGAGGTCAAAGGTCAGAGTTTCTCTAAATCTTCTAAACACAACAACTACTGAAGGAAATTATGTAGGCTTTTCAAATCGATACAGTAGTTGTATCTCATACACGTGCTGGATGATTTACACCCTGACCTAAATATGGGTTTGGAGTCAAGGGGTCAAAGGTGAAAGTTCAACATTAACATTGCAGTTGCACTATGGTAAATGCTAAAACTGATATTGTTCTTCTATTAAGACAAAGCAAAGAGATGTCTCATACCTTTGACATGTTTCGACTGTCATCAGCAGTCTTCTTCAGAAAGTGTCATCTGACGTCCGTGACATGTCACATCAGCCGTCTTATCCTTTCTGTAGGTGTGACCAACCTGACAGATTTGATCGACCTGGGAGACGCTTACGGAAAGGATAAAACACCTACGCAAAAACAGCTGATGTGACACGTCACAGACATCAGACGACACTTTCTGAAGAAGACTGTAGATGACAGTCAAAAAATGTCAAAGGTACAGTATGACACATCTCTTTTTTTTTTTTTTTTTGTTACTTATTTGTACCCGTAGGTAGACTTGGTTTGCAGTCTGGTGACAAGCCACTGGCTGCTGGTCGCTGCATGCGCGAGCGCCCTAAACCTACATGTTTTTGGTATGCGGGAGGAAACCGGAGAAATCCCGGAGTAAACCCACGCAACACGGGGAGAACATGCAAACTCCACACAGCTCACTGTTGGTCGGGGGCTGGAATCGAACCCACAATCTCATGATCCCCGCGATCCCCCGGCCAAGGGTAAAACTGTGCTGCCACAGTGCTAAACCACTGCGCCACTGTGACACATCTCTTTGCTTTGTCTTAATAGAAGAACAATATCAGTTTAATCAGTAAGAAAACAAAATGAACCTGTTTGAGATATGGTAAATGCTACATTTATTATCAATATAAAACAAGTAAAGCTAGGGCCACCAAACCTGGTATACAGGTTCACCTTGGGATCCTGACCTCTGACTATGGGTTTGGGGCTAAAAGGTCAAAGATTAACGCTAACATTCCCTATGCCTTATTACTGTACAATGAGTAAAGCTAGGGTCATCAAACATGATACACAAGTTCACCCTGTGTCCCTGAAGTGTGACTATGGTTTTGGGATCGCAAGGTCAAAGGTGAACATCATAATGGCTTATAAACTAAATCTCAATGACAAAGAAAACTAGGGTAACCAAACTTGCTATACAGGCTCACCTTGGGATCCTAACCTCTGACTATGGGTTTGGGATCAAAAGATCAGAGGTCAAGGTTAACATTCCTTATGCCTTATTACTGTACAAAAAGTAAAGCTAAGGCCACCAGACCTGGTACACAAGTTCACCTTGGGATCCTGACCTCTGACTATGGGTTTGGGGTCAGAAGGTCAAAGGTCAAGGTTAGCATTCCATTTGCACTATTACTATAAAGCTGGATTCATGCTGCACCTCTGCTGTCCGCGTACGTGTAACTGGAAACCTCGTGTGACAAAATTTACGTCATCGTCTCCACTATGCTAGTGTCCGCAGTGCTTGACTGTGGACGACCGCGTACAGCCCAAATTTTGTGACCGCGCCACCTGCCCATGACCTGAATGCGTTGAAAAGTGCATGCGCAAGACTGAACGTCCCATTCACAAGGGGGCGATATCGGCACAAAATACCAAGACAAAGTAGACGAAGAAGACAACGAGGAAGCGGAAGCTGAGAATAAACATGCATGAATCATACATAAATACTTCAGCAGCAGCAGCAGCATCTTTGTGAAAAAGGAGTGAAAACCGGGAAGTCAAGCAGCAGAAAGCAAGCAGCGTTTCTTTGTTGGTGAAAATCCTGGCGCGTTAGCACACTGGCGCTACCTATCGGGCGGGAGTGAAACTACAAATGATGGTTGTGTGCATGCGTCAACTGATTGGCCTGGGTAGATGAAAAAAAGTGAGCATGAACAGCGCCGCGTGCATGCCAGGCTTGTCCAAAGCGCACGCAGACCAAAGCGGACTAGAGGAGAAATGCAGCATGAATAAGGCTTTAAACGAGTAAAGCTAGTGTAACTGGTACTTCCAAGAGCCAGTCCAATATTTGCAGCGGAACAATGGACCAGTGTCTAGGTTCAGAGAGGTAGATAGCACTCAAGTGAAAGGCAAAATAATTACCTGGAGTCAGATGAGTTGAGGGGACTTCACTCCCTTAAAAATAACCAAAAAGAATCAAAAAGAAATTTACAGCTTATCAGCCGCCATCTCTATTAAAAACAATTATTTTCAACCATTGGTGAATCAAAAAAAAAAAATAAAAAATTTTTTCATTCAATGTTGCAATATACTATAATCAACCTTAATTCCATATGTGTCCTTTTTAATGTCCTTGTCAGTGATAGTTGTCACAAAAGCCCCTCCGGGGCGAAGAAGAGGGCTCAGATGCGAAGCGAATCTGGTAAACCATGATTCATTTACGAACAGAAAACAGAATAAAGCAGCACATGGGCTGAACAAAGGCAAAACTCGGCAGACTTACAGACTGGCAGGATAATTCTTGACTAGACATGAACAGACTGACAGAAGTGTGGGGAACACGCCAACATGAAACAAGGACACCACACAGGACACAGACTGAGACTGGTACATATGGACAGGGGAGCAATCAAGACAACATGAGACAGGTGCGAGTGGCTATAGGCATGGGAAACATGAGGGCTGAGACAAGAAGTAAACCAGAGACATGACAAATAATGACAATAACCACCACGCATAACAACCTTGACAAATGATAATAATAATAAACAGAGAATCATAAAACATTAAACTCAAACCCCAGACCAGAATAAAGAACATAACATGATTATGATAATGAATAATAATAAATACAAAAAATAAAAAAAAAACCCCAAACAACTGAACTGATGTAGGGGAAACACAGAATTGAAAAAACTTAAAGTGGGAACATGGTCCCCAACCCATGTTCAGACCCTGACATAGCCCCCCCCCCCCCCCTTAAGGGGTGGTTTCCAGACACCCCTAGACACTCCCAAAAAAAAAGGAAAAACACCTTCCCAGGGAGGGTGGTTGAGGCACAGGCCAAGTGGGTCGAAACACACTATCTGCCCACCATAGAGTCCAAAACAAAAATGCAGCTAGGGGAACCAAACAAAGCCCCAGGCCCCAAACCAATAAACAAGACAGGTCAGGTGGTCTTCCATCGACCCACAGCCATTGGATTGGGGAACAATGCGGATCTGGGAGCCTACCCAAGTCCATGGGTCCCCATACTAGAGTACATGGTGGGTCTGGCGGCCTACTAAAGTCCATAGACCAACAGGCAGGTGAACACTGTGCGTCGGTGGGCCCACCACAGTCCAAGGACCACCAGACAGATGAACATAGCACCGTGGGGGCACCGACCTCAGGAGCTTCCAACACAGGAGATAATGACAACATAGGTACTCTCTGCTCAAGAGATAATGCTGTAGTTTTAACCCAAGGAATTAACGACAACATAAACTCTGGCGGAAAAGAAAACACTAACCTCAGAAGGTGACAATATAGACCCTTTAAACTCAGAAGATGACAACATAAATTCCTTAACCTCAGGGGGGACATGGGAGCTTTTTGCTTTGGACACCATAAAGGAGCCCTCTGCCCTGGAGACCACAAAAGAGCCTGCTGCCCCAAGACCACAAAAGGGCCCTCTGCTCCGGGAACAACAACAAAGGAGTTTCAAACATAAGAGCTTCTGGCTCTGGCAGCAACATAGAAGCCTTATGGACTGGAAATAATGCAGAAACCCTAAGCTCAGAGGATAACACAGGAGACCTTAATTCAGACACAGATAACTGAGGATTTTTTAGCTCGGGAGACAATGATACAGGAATTTTTAGCTCAGGGAACACTGATGCAGAAATTTCTAATATGGGAGACACAGATACAGGAATTTCAAGTTCAGGAGACAATGATACAGAAGTCTTTAATTCTCAAATGGCTGACAGGTGAGTTATTAGTTCTATAGCCGGTGGTGAAAGGGCTTCTAAGTCCAAAGCAGGTGGCTGAGGCACACAGCCCTCAGAAACAGCTGACAAAGCGTGCTGGACTCAGGAACAGATAATTGTTGTGCACTAACCTCAGATGTTGGTGACAAGGACAGGCTGACTTCAGGGACAGATGACAGCAGCGTGCAGTCCTCCGGAGCAGGTATCAGCAGTGAACTAAATACAGGAACAGACTGTTGGAAAACATCGCTCCCAGAAGCTGATGACAGTGGCTCACAGGGCTCAGGAGCAGGTGTTAGTGGCGTGCTGAATACAGGAACACAAGGCAAAAGCGAGCCGGGCATAAACGACGGGTGTGCACTGGCCTCTGGAACAAACGACGGATGCACACTGGCCTCTGGAACAAATTGCAGGTGCACACCAGCCTCAGAAACAGGTGATGGATGCGCACCGTCCTTGGAAACAGATGATGGGTACACACCAGCCTCTGGAACAAACGTGGTTACGCCCTAGTCTCTGGAAGAAACGGCGGGTGTGCACCGGCCTGAGGAACAGGTGATGACCCCCTTCTCTTCTGGCATGAAGGTGAACTCGTCAGATCACAGGAAATCGTCGAGGAAGGCATGAATGTCCTCCCTCAGATGGGGCTTCGCTGCGACAATCTGATGAGCATGCCTTCATGCCGTGTCCATCCACGTTGCATCCTGCCAGCCATCTGACTACAGGCAGAGGGCGTAGCACTCTCCCACATCTCTGATGAGGTCCTGCAGCTCCTGACGGCGAGCAACATCCTCGGGCATAGAGCTCGGGGAAGAGGAGAGAGGAAAGACAGGTGAAGGTGAGGGTATGGGAGTGGCAGCAGAATTGAAAGCAGACAGGTGGAGGAAACTCAGCAGCAGTTGATGGCGGCTGCTGAGGCCCTGCGAGGACAAAGCAAGACCTCTCATTACATGGTGTTAAAAAATTAGAAAATGGTACTTGCCTTATCCCTTGTTCTGCTGCTGCTGGACTGCCAGGCGCACAAGGTGGGGCGGGCTACTCAGACAAAACCGGAGGAGCGAAACGCTCAGGCACAACAGGCAAAGCGGGAGCTGGTGTGTGTACCATGGAGAAAGCAGGAGCTGCCTGAAGAAGAGCTAGAGCCGGTGGTGGTACGCAGCTTTGAGAGGAGTGGCACCTCCCGGCACCTTCCTTCCACCTGGGCCCACCAAACGCCAACCAAGATTCCCAAAACTCCTCTCTCAGCGGCAGATCTCTCCCAATGGATCAGTGGTGCTGCAGGCTCCGCAGGGGATAACATTGGCGGTAGGTTTGCTGACTCCGGCGAGGAGGAGACCTGTGGTTTTGGCAGCAGAGGGAGAGGAAGCCCCTGCAGCCATGGGATGGAGCGCAGATTCGTGCAGGCTTCAAGGATGTTGGCCACATCCCTCCAAGGGAATCAGATAGCAGGGAGTGGCTATAGGCATGGGAAACATGAGGGCTGAGACAAAAGGTAAACCAGAGACATGAACACAGGACCAGGGAATACATAACCATGACAAATGATAATAATAATAATAAACAGACAATCATAAAACATTAAACTCAAACCACAGACCAGAATAAAGAACAAAACATGACTATAATAATGAATAATAATAAATATGGAAAATTCCCCAAAAACAACTAAACTGAGGCAGGGGAAACAGAATAGAAAAAACGAACTGAAAGTGGGAGCATGGTCCCCAACCCATGCTCAGACCTTGACAATAGTTCTGTTTTAGTCAGATGTGGTATAAGTCAGAAGCTTCTTTCTAAATAGTTTTGTCTTCTGGGGTGCACCCAAGTCAGCAACAATGTGTGGTGTAGTTGTTCCTACCATCAGGGAGAGATTTCACCAGGCAAGAAAGAGGGGATGAGTGTCTTCTCTTTGGCAAAGGAATCAGGTTCATGGATGGTTCGCCATCTCCTTGGTTAAGGAGAGAATCCATGATCCAGAACTCCAGGGAATACCACCCAGGAAAAAAAAACCAGCCTGTGTAACAATAACAGCTCTTATTGTACACAGTGATGGTATCAAGATCATATATGGCCATAAAAATTACATTCAACATTCTCAAAATGCTATTTAAGTAAAACAGCATTTGCATCTGTATTGAAATTTTACAAAAGTGATATTTTAAATCATCCACTCACATCACCTTGTATGGAATGTTTCTAAACCATGAACTACGATTTTTATATTTCACTCATGAAGTATGATTATTTTTTAACCATGACATTTTAAAATATTACTCATTTAAATAATGAACTAAATTGCAATTCACACTGAATTACTGTTATCTCTTTTCTTTGTGTCACTATTTTTATGACAAAAACATGTTTCAACCTTTTTGTAGACAAACACTTATTTTAAAACTTAACAATTTTACAGTACATTCCACTTGCAACAGCAAACTGCACTCTGAAAACAAATTCTAATCACTGTAATTTTTACAGCCTTGCTGGAAAAATCACTAAGCATCAAAACAGTTACAAAGCTAGTGCTCACATTTTAGCTTTTAATTCCTTCATGTAAAACCAACACACATGAGTTAACATCACTAATAAGGCTTCCGATCGTTCACAGCAGACACTTTAGCATGTTCAGCAGCACATCACACACACACACACACACACACACACACACACACACACACACAGCATAAACAGTACAAGGAGGCCACAGTTCACAGTTAGCCAGTTAGCTGCAGTAGCTCATCGAAACTCGACTCACCAAAGTTGTTAAATCATATATCACACAGATTTCCAGTCAACTTGATTGTCTCTAGTGCCACTCCTGAACCAGTTTAAAGGTAACAGGGGACGCACTCACTCTCTATGGGTGCATTCCAATCACCCAATAGTGTACTCCGACGTGGACTGCACAGGGTATTCCGCCATATTAACTGAGATTCCAAATCGAAGGGAGCGTTGTTGTTGTTGTTGTTGTTGATTTATTCATTGTTTAAGTTAACATTGTATAAAAAAAATGCAACATATATTACAAACAATGGGATAACACAAAAAAGTGTGCACATTATTTCCATTGTGATCCCTAAAAACAATCACATAACCAATATGGATAATAACAATGAAACAGATATATCTTATTCTAACAATAAAAATTAATAATACAACAGGATTTAACTCTCGTTCATTGAGACGTTGAAATAAAAGGTTTTTGACTCGAAATTTGAACTGGGACTTGCTCATAGCACCCTGAATATAACTAGACAGTTCATTCCATAATAAAATACTGGAAAAACTAAAAGAAGTTTTGTCATGACATTTTACTTGAGGTACATGGAGAGACATGGTGCTAGATCTTGTACTGATGGAGTGAATGTTCCGAGTTAACACAAAAGGTTCCAATAGATAGTTTAACCACTTGCACTCCGGGCAATTTTCCTAAAAATGCCAAAAAATAACGTGCCCAAAGTAAATCGAAAGCTGTTATTCAACCCTTTGCAGCATCTTCATGGGATTGGTCTCATTCAAAAGAAAACACTTTGAATTTTTTGGCAAAAAAAACATAATCTCTCTACATGCTCCGGCCACTGAGTTACAGTCATCTAAACATACTGAACTTGAAGAAAATAAATTTGGACACGGTGTTTTTTTGGATACAAATGCTTGCAAATAACACACAGCTGTCCGATCCGGCTGGAAAATGCAACAGAAATGTAGAACCAAGTGTTATCAAGCTGAGATCCAAATTTGGTAACAATACCACAAAAAATGAATATTTTACACAGCTTTGTTCTCAGGCTGTTCCCAGGCGTTTTGGAACTGTGCCAAATTGTGCCAAATGGCACAGTTTGGAAAAACATCTGTAACTTTTGAATAATTCAATGTAGAATCTTCATTTTAGGCTCTAATGAAAGGTCACACTCAGGGCTGTGTCTGTGTGTGTGTGTGTGGGCGGGGGGTCGTCCCCCCCCCGCTACCAAGGACCGAGTTCGGCCCTCGCTACATGACAGATTACACTCCTTGCATGTTTTCACAGCGGCCCCCCCCCCTCGCTACTGTGTGTGTGTGTGTGGGGGGGGGGGGGGGTTGTCCCCCCCCCTCGCTACAGAAGAGGGCCATCGCTACATGATGGAATACACTCATATGCTTCCCCCCGCAGACCGGGGGGCGTTCGGACCGTGAATGCCCCCCCCGCTCCTCTTCTGCAGCGGGGGGGGGGGGGCGTTCACGGTCCGAAAACGGCAAATGAACCGTTTATCGCGGCGCACGCACTTCGTACTTCGTGCGCAGTACAGTTGTAATTTACCGATCAGTCAAAAGTCATTTTTGGATTACAGTTTTCAGGGATAAATAATAATTTAGCTTATAACACCTTACCTCTTCAAAGCAGCAGAGTCATGGCGAACATCTCTTCCCCATTGTCAGACGAACGCGACGCTGCTCCGCTCGTGGATCCCGATCAAAACATAATTCCATTATTGCCGTTTTGGTGAATGATTTACGACTTTTGTCGTCGGCCTCCGTCGGTCTATGATGACGGAAGAGAATCCTAAATGTCTATTCTGCTGGAATGAGTGCAGGTCCCACTTGTGGGTGGTCTCCATGCTGCTGGGTGAGCCTGGGTCTGTAGCAGGTTCGTCCAACTTCCTTTGTTTTCATCTGCTGCAGCAGTAAATCTCTCTTCACCAGCCCGAATTTCTGTGCTTCAATTGGCTCGTGCATTCAAAGTAGGCGGGTCCTCCTTCCTAGGTTTTCATTCATTGGCTCTTCAAGGTTTCAGAAACCCAATTCAAGGCTCTTATTAGTCGAATGAGAGGTCAATCAGATGAACTAATCTGTTCGCGGCTGTGACTGCAGCTTTTTTTTTCAGTGGCGCTTGGAGGCCACACCACCTACATCACCACCATCATGCGTCATGCGTCCAAGCGCGCACGAGTGCGCTCTCGTGTGCCCTCGTGTGCCCTAGGACGCAGAGACTTGCCCGCCCGCGGAACAACGGAGTGCAAGTGGTTAAAGCAGGTACCATTAATGATACTGTAGACCAGATGGAGTTTTAACTGGTTGACTCGTAACTCCACTGGTAACATATGGACTAGTTTAAATTCCCAAGCTCCAATAGGACTTCTGACTGGTGCATTCAAGAGATACCAAATGATTTTTAATCATTTGGTATCCCTTATCTTATCTTATCTTATCTCGATTTAATCATTTTTTAAATGATTAAATTCAGATAAGACTGAAGTCATTCTTGTTGGTCCAAAAAACCTTAGAAATTCCTTTCCAAATCAAACTTTCAGTTTGGATGTGGTTACTGTTTCTGTTAATAGCTCTGTGAGGAACCTTGGAATTATTTTTGATCAGGATCTGCCCTTCAATTCACATATTAAATTTGTTTCTAAGACTGCCTTCTATCATTTGCGTAATATTGCCAAGATTAGGAGCATCTGAGAAGGGCACTGCTTCGTGCGCACTGCTGAGAAGGTGATCGGCTGCAAGCTCCCATCTCTCCAGGATCTGTACATCTCCAGGACCCGGAGGCGTGCTGGCCGGATCATAGCCGATCCCTCACACCCTGGTCACGTACTGTTTGCCCCCCTCCCCTCTGGTAGAAGACTTCGGTCCATCCAGACTAAAACCTCCCGTCACATGAACAGCTTCTTCCCCTCTGCCATCAGACTGCTGAACACTAAGTGACTTATTGACTCTCGTGCACTATGTACAGCAGCTCAACCAGACTCATGTCAATCATCACTGTTTTCTTCCTGCATTACCGACTGCACTATATAGTTCTCCACAGTATCTGCTGCTGGCTAATATATATTTTAACTGTTGACCAGTATCACTTAATCTGATCCTACACTTTATTACATGTATAGTTTATTTCTCTTATCTTATCATGTTTAATGTTGCAGCATTGTACCGAGACAAATTCCTAGTTTGTGTACTACATGAACAATGGCAATAAACCTGATTCTGATTCTGATTCTGATTCTGATCTTGTCTCAGAGTGATGCTGAGAAACTGATCCACGCTTTTGTTAGCTCGAGATTAGATTATTGTAATTCTTTATTATCAGGCTGTCCTAAAACATCTTTAAAAAGTCTTCAGCTGATCTAAAATGCTGCAGCAAGAGTTTTAACAGGTACTAGAAAGAGAGATCATATCTCTCCGGTTCTGGCCTCCCTTCATTGGCTTTCCATAGAGTTTAGAATTAAGTTTAAAATCCTTCTTCTTACTTACAAAGCTCTAAACAATCAGGCTCCTTTTTATTTAAAAGATCTGATACTACCGTATTATCCTAACAGAGCACTACGCTCCCAAAATGCAGGATTACTTGTAATACCTAGAATCTCCAAAAGTACAATGGGAGGCAGAGCCTTCAGTTATCAAGCTCCTCTCCTGTGGAACCAGCTGCCAATCTGGATTCGGGAGTCAGACTCGATCTCTGTTTTTAAGAATAGGGCTAAAACCTACCTTTTTGATATAGCCTACAATTAGGGAGGGATCATGTGTTTCTGAACCCTCCCTTAGTTATGCTGCTAATAGGTTTAGTCAGCCGGGGGACCTCCAGTAATGCACTGGGCCTCACTCCTTTCCTCACTCTCAATGAAATATTTTTTTTTTGCTGGTCATTAACATTTGTTTGTTCTCTCCCATAGATTGAGTCCCCACCGTGCTGTTTGCTCTCTACATGTCTGTTCTTTTCATCTTCTGTATCCCTTCACCCCCCAGCCAGTCACAGCAGATGACTGCCCCTCCCTGAGCCTGGTTCTGCTGGAGGTTTCTTCCTGTTAAAAGGGAGTTTTTCCTCTCCACCATCGCCAAGTGCTTGCTCACAGGGGATCGCCTGATTGCTGGGGTCTTTCTGCAACTGTGGGGGTTCCCAATACATTTGATAGTGCTATGAGATGACTGTTGTTGTGAAATGGCGCTATATAAATAAAGTTGAATTGAATTGAATTGAATTGAATTTTGTTCTGAGTACACTGTAACCTATGTTTATATTTCTTGGTTAAACCAGCAAAGATGTGCTGGCATAGTCAAAGTGACACCGAATAAGTACCAATACAAGCAATTTCGTGGTTTTCATGTCAACATTCCCTGCTTGTCTATAAAGTAATTTTAATTTGGCACTTGACTTACTGATAATGTTTTCTGCCATACCTTCTCCAGAAAGAGATTGATCCATAGTGGCACCTAAATATTTCACTTGATTTTGACATTTCAATGTATTTCTGGCATTGCACTTGAATGGTATTATGTTTAGGGAATTTATGTTTAGAACCAAAAAGAATGGACTCCGTTTTTCCCAAGTGAAGAGAAAGCTTGACGTCAATCAGCCATTCTCTGATTGATTCAAGCTCCAAGGAGAGAAACCTCTCCATATCCTGGGTACAATTGCCGGAAACTATGAGGGCTGTATCATCCGCATATAACAAGTCTTACAATTGACTGTGGAAGGAATGTTGTTCATATATATGAGAAAAAGTAAAGGACCTAAGATCGAGCCCTGTGGTACATCATAAGTTATACTTGCAGATGATGAGATTGTGCCACTAATCTCAGTTACTTGTTTTTGCTTGTCTAAATAGGACTGACACCAGGCTAGGGCTGATTCATGACATCCCAGAGCCTCAAGTTTCATCAATAGGATCCTATGGTCTACCGTGTCAAAAGATTTTTGCAGATCGAGAAGGCCCATGCCTATATAATGACCTTTGTCTTGCTCTTTCTTGATATAATCCACCAAATTTGCCAAGCAGCTCTCTGTAGAATAAGCAGACCTGAAACCGGATTGATATTCGTAAAGGAGCTTATCGTCTACAAATATCAAACTGTTTGTAGATGACTCTCTCAAATAATTTAGATACTGTACTGAGAATCGAAACCGGTCTATAGTTACCTGCATCCAATTTACTGTTCTTTTTTGTGAATCAGTGTCACCCGAGCTGACTTTAAATCATCTGGAATTTTGCCAGATGTTAAAGAAAGATTTTAAATATGTGTCAGTGGAAATGCAATGAACTTGGCACCATCTTTAATGAAACGGGGTGACAACTGATCCAAGCCGGTAGCTTTGCTTGTACTTAAATCAGACAATGCCTTGAGCACCATGTCCTCCGTAACCTCTCCAAGCCTGAAATTGTTAACAGGAGCATGTAAAGACTGGTAAAATTGCTTAATGGGATGCTGACCATACAGTATTTCCCAACAGTAGGTGGAAGCTTGTTAACAAGTGTAGAGGCAATGGTAGTAAAAAATTTATTAAATACTTTACTTTTATCAAAACATGTACAGTATTTCTATCTATTGTTAGACCAATACTGCCAGGTTTAGTTTTACATTGTGAGGAAGTTCCGAGACTTCTGAGAATTTGCCACAGCTTTTTAGGTTGATTTTTAAAACTGTCAACTTTATTTGCTAGATATTCAGACCTGGCAATACTTTTCTTATATTGGACTTGGTTTTGAAAATAAATATATTTTTCATACCAGCTGTGATCCTTGGATTTTAAAAATTTACTAAAAGATCTATTCCTTTCGTGTATGAAATGGAGAATTTCTCCTGATATCCAGGGTTCAGTGTGTTGCTTGACCCTTGTCATCACTGATGGGCAGTAATGCATTAGAAGTAATGCGTTACTGTAATCCGATTACTTTTTCAAGTAACGAGTAAAGTAAGGGATTATAATTGCAAAAACAGTAGTTAGATTACTGTTACTTTCCCGCAAGCAGGCTGCGTTACTGCGTTACTAAACCATGATGTTGTTTTGTGAGACTGTCTCGTGACAATGACGTATGAGCAGTGCGATGTCAATGGTAAACAACAGACACGTGTAGTGATCAACAAGAGACAACATGGAGCGCGGGGGAGAGCAGGGCCATGCAGCGTTTAATGCTTGGAAGTATCGACATTACTTTGAGTTTGACTCGGTAAAAGGTGACAAAAACATTAGCGTCCGCTGTACACTCTGCGTGGGAAGAAAACTTTTATCTACAGCGAAAAATTTCACCTCAAATCTGAGCAAGCACCTAGCAAGCCGGCACAGGAATGTGAAACTCACTGAGAAACCCCTGGATCCCCCCACTGACATGCCCGCTGCAGTTACCCCATCCAATTCCACCGGGCGAACCTCCGAGGGCCCTTCTCCTGCTAAACAGGTGAAAATAGACTTAAAAACGACAGGACTTAGTGCTGCTGAACTGAATAAGCTCTCGCTGGCTATATTGTCGAGGAGGTGTTGCCCATTTCCACTGTAGACTCTGAATCGTTCCGACGCATTGTAGAAAAAATACCGACCAAAAGTGATGTCAAGCTGCCGCAGAGAAAGTCATTTGCAGGATACCTTGAGAGAGAATACGACATAATGGACACTAATTTGAAGGCTGCACTTGGAGATGTAGACTTTGTTTCCACCACTGCTGACATCTGGACGGTGAATAATAAAAGTTTTATGGGTGTAACAGTTCACTGGATTAATTCCACTTTACAGCGCAACAAGGCCACCCTAGCATGTAAGAGAATTAGAGGCAGGCACACCTATGATGTAATTGGAGCAGAGATTGAAGAAATCCATTCATCATTTGGACTGCATGGCAAAGTTGTTGCCACTGTAACAGATAATGCATCTAATTTTGCCAAAGCATTCAGAGTATCTCAGCCCTTTAATTTGAAGTCTGAACCTGAAAATGAAGAAGAAGGTGATGACGAGGAACTGACCTTTACAGATGTCAAAGAAGCTCTTTCAGCCACATCTGGTGATGGACAGTTTAGCCTCCCTCCACACTACAAGTGCATCACACACAATTAACCTGATTTCAACAAGTGATGTTGACAAACATCTAAATTCCTGTGCAGACACCAAGGCTGTATATAGGAGTAGTATGGCAAAATGCTCTGCTCTTTGGACTAAAGCAAGTCGATCAACTTTAGCCTCTGAACAGGTGGAGGAAGTCAGCTGCAGGAAGCTAATGGTACCCACATCCACAAGGTGGAATTCCCTGTACAAGGCCATTTCCAGAATCATCACAACTCCGATGAATGAGCTGAATCCTCTGTGTGTAAAACTGGGAATCAAGTGCCTTAATGAAAGGGAGTACCTATTCTTACCAGAGTACTGCACCGTGATGAAGCCCCTGACAATAGGACTGGACATCTTACAAGGGGATGAGTGCACCTATGGGGCTTTACTACCAACACTCACAAGCCTGATGTCAAAGACACTTGCCCTTAAAGATGACCTCTCGAGAATGACAGCCAGCCTTCCAGATGTCACTGTAAAGGTAAGATTATTATTTGATAATTGATTTGGGTGGATTTGTTGAATTTATTATACCATTCATGGTGGGCAGATGTTACACTTCGTTTGTTTTAAGCAATGGGTACAATTATTAAAATGATAGACTATAATAAAAGATCAATTATTCATCCCCTGTTCAATATCAGGGATATTGATCATCATTAATCATGAGTATTAATCTAACATCAACAGAAGATTGAAATAAAGAGGTCAAAACAGCCTCAACCAAAATTAAATCTCATACAGTATTGATAGCACATGAGATGGTTTAGGTCAGTAAAGCCCACAAAATAATTAAAATAGCCGATTATATAGCAAAATAAATATATTCTTAGTTGTATTTTACAGGCCATCAAAATTCATTTTGATGCTGTACTGGATAGCCAAGAAGGACTCCTTGCAGCGGCCACTTGTCCCAAGTTCAAACTTGGATGGCTGACAGATGAGCGTAGGAGAGAGCGTGTGAAGGAGCTTCTGACAACAGAGTGTCGTAAAGCTGCTCCTGCAGCTGACAATGCTAATGTGTCCCAACTGGTAGCCAGCCCAGCTGAAATGGACTTTTTTTGATTTTGAGAACCAGCCCACAGAAAGCTTCTCAGCAGAAAAAGAAGTAACTGACTATTTAAGGTCTGGGTATGAGCTTGAGGTTCTGAATCAGTTCCCATACCTCAAAAAGATGTACATGAAATACAACACTCCCACTCCATCCAGTGCACCGGTGGAACGGCTGTTCAGTTTAGGTGGCTTGGTGCTTTCCTCAAAAAGGAACAGACTGTCTGATAGGAGGTTTGAGAAGCTTCTGCTGATGCGATATAACCACTGTTTCACTCCCAAAGAAAACAAAAAAACATAGGGCCTTGTCAGGGTAGCCATAAAATCAGAGTGGACTAACAGCCTAAATGTGGCATGCAACAGCATTTTTTGTTTTGGTAAACTCATTATTACTCCTCTGCACTTTACCAACTGTTAAAAGATGTAAATGTTAATAATTTGGAATACAGTCAGGAGAGACTTTGATTTTAATTATTTTATTGCTGTATTTTATTTACATCTATTCGAATGAAGGAGTATACACACAATAAAGAATTTTATTTTATCTGCTGGAATATGCAGAAATATAAGTTAACAGACTTGCTTTATTTTATTAATATACGGTGGAATGTGCAGAAAATAGGTTTAAATGTTCAGCAGTTTTCTTCAACTCAGACTGTTGCATTTAATTTAATTTTTGCTTGATGCTTGCTAGAAGCTAAAAGATTGAAACTAATAAAACAAGTTTTAAAAAAGACACTTTCATTTGATTCAATTTTATATGATGGAATATGCAGAAAGAATAGAATTAAGCTGAAAGGTCTATTGCTTTATAGCATATTCAGGTTGTGCATAATGTTTTTGAAAAGTAAAGTAAAGTAATAAAGTACCTAATTACTTTTGAAAAGAAGTAGAACTCACTGCTCTTGTTTTTTCTTGCCTTCTGATTGTTGCTCTGAGTGTTGCTATCCCTGTGCTGTTGCAATCCTGGAATTTCCCCATTGTGGGACTAGTAAAGGCTTATCTTATCTAATTACTTTTGAAAAGAAGTAATCAGTAAAGTAACTGGATTACTTTCTTGGAGAAGTAATCAGTAATCAGTAACTAATTACTGTTTTCAAGTAACTTGACCAACACTGCTTGTCATGGATGGTATACCGTGGTGTGAAAAAGTGTTTGCCCCTTCCTGATTTCTCATGTTTGTGACACTGAACCCCTTGACGCCTGTTGTCACAAATTCGCATCAATCCTAAAAAAAAAACAAAAAACAAAAAAACAATGATTTTCAATTACGAAAAAAAACAAAATTGTTCACAATTGGAAATAAATTCAGGCGTCAAGGGGTTAAATGTTTCGGATCATCAAACAAAATTAAATATTAGACAAAGATAACACAAGTAAACACAAAATGCAGTTTTTAAATGAAGGTGTTTATTATTAAGAGTTAAAAAAAAAATCCAAACCTACATGGCACTGTGTAAAAAAGTGACCCCCCCCCCCCCACGTTAAAACATGAATTAACTGTGGTTTATCACATCTTTGGAAAGCTGAATTCAATTTCTCTGGCCACACCCAGGCCAGATTACTGCCACACCTGTTCTAAATCAAGAAATCACTTCAATAGGACCTGCCTGACAAACTGAAGTAGACCACAAGAGCCTCAAAAGCTAGACACCATGCTGAAATCCAAAGAAATTCAGGAACAAATGAGAAACAAAGTAATTGAGATCTATCAGTCTGGAAAAGGTTATAAAGCATTTCTAAAGCTTTGGGACTCCAACGAACCACAGTAAGAGCCATTATCCACAAATGGCGAAAACATGGAACAGTAGTGACCAAGACCCAGACCAAAATTACCCCAAGAGTACAGCAACAACTCATCCAAGAGGTCACAAAAGACCCCACAACAACATCCAAAGAACTGCAGGCCTCATTTGCCTCAGTTAAGGTCAGTGTTCATGACTCCACCATAAGGAAAAGACTGGGCAAAAATGGCCTGCGTGGCAGAGTTCCAAGATGAAAACCACAGCTGAATAAAAAGAACATAAAGGCTCATCTCAGTTTTGCCAGAAAACATCTTGATGATCCCCAAGATTTTTGGGAAAATACTCTGTGGACTGATGAGACAAAGATGAACTTTTTGGAAGGTGTGTGTCCCATTACATCTGGTGTAAAAATAACACAGCATTTCAGAAAAGGAACATCATACCAACAGTAAAATATGGTGGTGGTGGTGGTGTGATGGTCTGGGGCTGTTTTGCTGCTTCAGGACCTGGAAGACTTGCTGTGGTAAATGGAACCATGAATTCTCCCGTCTACCAAAAAAATCCTGAAGTAGAATGTCCGGCCATCTGTTCGTGACCTCAAGCTGAAGCACACTTGGGTTCTGCAGCAGGACAATGATCCAAAACACACCAGCAAGTCCACCTCTGAATGGTTTAAGAAAAACAAAATGAAAACTTTTTGGCCTTGTCAAAGTCCTGACCTGAATCCGATTGAGATGCTGTGGCATGACCTTAAAAAGGCGGTTCATGCTCAAAAATCCTCCAGTGTGGCTGAATTACAACAATTCTGCAAAGATGAGTGGGCCAAAATTCCTCCACAGCGCTGTAAAAGACTCATTGCAAGTTATTGCAAACGCTTGATTGCAGTTGTTGCTGCTAAGGGTGGCCCAACCAGTTATTAGGTTTAGGGGGCAATCACTTTTTCACACAGGGCCATGTAGGTGTGGATTTTTGTTTCCCTTAATAATAAACACCTTAATTTAAAAACTGCATTTTGTGTTTACTTGTATTATTGTTTAATATTTAAATTTGTTTGATGATTTGAAACAATTAAGTGTGACAAGCATACAAAAAAAAAGAGAAATCAGGAAGGGGCAAACACTTTTTCACACTGCTGTATATTGGACAACGACAGTCTTGCAGTGTCTCTTGTAACTGCTTTTATTAATGGCTCTGTAACATGTTGCAGTGACTACAAATCATGTCTGCATCTCTATATGATGTTATCGTCAAGCAACTACGGTAGCCTGTGGGCTCTTCTCAGATCTTCCCCTTTTGAGGATACATTCATGTTTAGCACAATAAGGGTAGCAGATTTCTGTTCTGCTCACCTAGCTGCCTGACAGGACAATGGAAACAAAAAGAGAGAATGCATTCATAACAACTTACAGAGGTATCTTATAAACTTGTCAAAGTCTTTGAAATAAACATGAAATCTAGGACTTTGGGGTGGACTGCCCTCAGTCCACAGCAACGTAGGGATTATTCTGCCCTCAATAGTTGCTGTTCCTGTACATAACACAGTTGAACAGTCTTTGCCATTAGCATCAAATCTGACCATTACTCTTCTGCTTATCTGATAACCGATTCTAAGCAGAATTAAACTTTGCTGAACTCTTGAGTTTCTTTTGTTGTTTACTTCGCCAATTATTTATTCTTACACATTTCCTATAACAAAAGTCTGTCTAGACTGGCTGATAAAGTGTCTCTGTAATGAAGAGGGGGTTGGACTTCATGACCTCTGGATGTGATCAGCACATGCTATTTGGAACAGAATGATGTGTTTGGTCTACCATGTTGGCTCTTTGGCTGGGACAACTTGAAGGAGGAGTATCGCCGGGTGGTTGTGCTTCAGGTTCCTCCACTTGTCACTCTGGCTGATTTGATGAATCAGCAGATTCTGGAATCATCTGCAGGTGTCTCCTATTACGTCTTGTTATGATTCCGTTGTCCATCTGCACCAGGTATGACTGTGGTTCTTTGCATTGTTTGGCAACTTTTGCTGGAGTTTTCCATCCTTTCTCACTGTTCAATTTCACTCTGACAGTTTGTCCAGGATTTAGGTGGGAAAGCTGTTGAACAGAATGACGTCGGTTGAAGAAGTACCTGTATGCAGCTTTTGCCTGTGTGTCACTGCAATAATCAGGTGAGTGCGCGCTCCCCCTCCTTTCCTGCGAGGCTTTCCCCGGCTCCTCTGGTAATCATCTCACCTGCATGAGTAAATGCATCTGCTGCCTCTTCTCTGCCAGCGCTGAAAAGGACCAGTTTGTGAATGCTCCAGCGCTGGCTTGTTGGGTATACTGCCTAAACAGCAAGTAAGCTTATGTCTCGCTTTCTGAGGAACATTAAGCTAATTCCTCTTCTCCTCTTTTCTCCTCCAGGTTGCTGCCATCTTTGTGGTGCATCACCGGGGTTCGTTATGCACCCACCTGCCCCATCATCCTCATCACCACTTCAGCTGCTTTATTCTACCTGGTCAGACACCTCACCCAGCTCCACTCCTGCCCTACCAGTGTCCTCTCTGCTGGTTCGCCTTTTCCCTACTGGGTTCCGCTGCCAGGCTCGCTGCTCATCCCACGTGAGTGTTATCCTATTTTTCCCTTGTCCTATCTCCCTCCTTTACCAATCTGCTCTCGTCTCCCTTTACAGGCTGAGTCCTCCTCTGGCGAGTGGCAAAATCGCTAGTACGCACACCGCAGGTGGGTCCCTGTGCCCAAATACTCTGTCAGGCAATGCAAATGGCTGTCAGTGGACCAGGTCCCACTGAAGACGGAATCCCGAAAACTTTCCCCTCACCACCTGGGCCCGTTCCCTATCTCCCGGGTCATCAATGACATTACGGTCTGCCTGAAGCTCCTGCCAGCGCTCCCTGTTCACCCCACCTTTCATGTCTCAAAAATCAAGCCCCTCTCCACCAGCCCTCTCTGCCCCCCCCCCCAAGCCGCCTCCTCCCCCTCGGGTCTTCAACAGCCAGACCCCCTAAACGGTCCAGAGGATTCTGGGCGTCCACCGTCGGCACCAAGGGTTACAGTACCTAGTCCACGGGAAGGGTGAAGAAAGGTCCATCCATCCATCCATCTTCTTCCGCTTAATCCTTTTTGGGTCGTGGGGGGGCTAGGGCCTATCCCAGCATCTTTGGGCGAGAGGCACTGCCTCTCGCCCAAAGAAAGATCATGGATCCCAAGTTCCAACTTCCATGATAAGGGGATAGTCCGGACCTTTCACAAGGCACACCCCAACAAACCCAGTGGACTGCCAGGAGGCGCCCCTTGAGGGAGGGCACTGTCATGATCAGGTGAGCACGCGCTCCTCCTCCTTTCCTGCGAGGCTTTCCTTGGCTTCGCAGGTAATCATCTCACCTGCATGAGTAGATGCACCTGCCGCCTCTTCTCTGCCAGCACTGACAAGGACCAGTTTGTGAATGCTCCAGTGCTGGCTCATTGGGTATACTGCCTAAACAGCAAGTAAGTTTATGTCTCGCTTTCTGAGGAATGTTAAGCTAATTCCTCTTCTCCTCTTTTCTCCTCCAGGTTGCTGCCATCTTTGTGGTACGTCTCCAGGGTTTGTTGTGCGCTCACCTGCTCCATCATCCTCATCAGTACTTCAGCTGCCTTATTTCACCCGGTCAGACACCTCACCCAGCTCCCCTCCTGCCCTGCCAGCGTCATCTCCGTTAGTTCGCCTTTTCCATGCTAGGTTCCACTGCCAGGCTCGCTGCTCATCCCATGTGAGTGTTATCCTATTTTCCCCTTGTCCCATCTCCCTCCTTTACTAATCAGCTCTCGTCTCCCTTTACAGGCTGAGTCCTCCTCTGGTGAGTGGTGTCTTTTCTTAACTGTGTGCTCTTTTGGATCAATAAATTGTGGTTACACAGCTTCTCTGTGTTGTGTGAGTGATTTCTCTGGTGTTGTTCCCTGCACGTGAGCTGATCCTTCTTTCAATACAATAGTCGCGCTGCAGGATCTCGTCACGACTGATCGGGATGGGCTGCAGGTCCTCTTCAAGTGTTGGAAGTGTGGTGCGAATCTGTCTTCCAACCATAAGCAGAGATGGGCTAACACTCGTTGCCGCATTAGGGGTTGCTCTGTAGCACATCAGGGCAAGATAAGGATTGGGCTGCTTAAGAATATGCTTGACAGTCTGTACTGCATGCTCAGCAGCACCATTCACCTGAGGATAGTGAGGGCTGGAAGTAATATGCACAAAACCATACTTCTGACTGAAATCTTTAAATTCTGCAGATGTGAACTGTGTTGCATTGTCACTGACCAGCTCAAATGGAATTCCCCATCTCACAAGCATGCTCTTCAGCCTATTGATGATCTGAATGCTTGATGTTGAAGGCAGATGAGCTATCTCGATATCTCTGGAGTAAAAGTCAGTGTAGGAGAAATTAGTGTTATAAGTGTGATAAGGTACAAGGATTATTTAATTTATACATAGAGGTAGGGGTGTGTGTGTGTGTGTGTGTGTGTGTGTGTGTGTGTGTGTGTGTGTGTGTGTGTGTGTGTGTGTGTAAACGGAGGTTTACTTCGTGGCCACAAACACTTACAAATAAAGGGAAAGAACTCATAGGGGCACCAGTCCAAAACTTGGACAATTTATTAATAACTAATCTTTGTACCCTTCATCAACCAGTCTCAAATATTCGTGAATTCTTCTGTATGATACAGAAAACAGACAGAAAAAAAATAATCAAGCAGAAGCTTCTATATACCTGTCATGAACTCGCCCACGCGCTTTTCCTAGCGCACGGCGAAGGGGAAAAAGGACGAGGATTTAAGTGCAGGGTTACACCAAACACACATTTATTAACACAAAACTAACATACAGACACAGAACAGCTTGGATCCTTGTTAGTGTCCTCAAGGTAGCCCTACACACACACTGGAGGAAAACAGCGGCGGAACAGCGCACAGGCAGTTACTCACAGTGGGGGGGGGGGGGCAGACCGAGTCATCACAGCGAAAATCCAAGACACACAGATAGTTCTTACTGATGTGACGGTTGGTGACGGAGAACAACCATCCAACGCGTACAATAATCCAGCGGCATCTGTCTAGCAAAGAGCTCCTTTAATACAGATGCCACTGGCGTGACAAATAGGAATCACCTGGGCGAGCGCGGGAAAGATGACTACCGGGGTGAACAGCTGGCTGTCAGAAAGAGGGGGGCATGGCCGGACAGGCCAGAGTGGCAGCTACAGGCAGGAATAGAAACGGTGCGCGGAAATGAAAAACAACAAGAAATCAACACAACTCCACATAATAAATCCACTGCTTCAGCCACCAGGATCGATCAGAACCGAGCCCACAGGAAACACGGGCTCAGTTCATGACATATACCATTAACAGTTTTAATGATCAAACTCAGATTAAATGACATTAGATTCAATTGATTTGCAAGCAGATGAAATGATCAACATATATCAAATATCATATTAACTGGTAACGGACTCCTGAGCATAAAGTCTATAGTTAAACCTTTGTGGAAACAAGAGAAACCAGATTTTGAATTTATAACTGTAATGCAACGGGAGACTGTGAAGTAACTGTAACAAAAATATGCATAAAATTGGACACAATTTTATGGAGAAAATGATAAAAACTAATTATATGAAAAAGGAAATTCTGACTTACTCTACAAAAAAATGGATGTTAATGAAAAGAAGAATGTTATTTTTCCTTTTTTGTAGCTCCTCTCGTAGCTTATGGACTAACTTTTAGCATGAAAAATTGGCCATATTCAATTAAAATTAGACATCACATTTAGCCCAGCAAATAAAAAGTTGGAGTCTAGCTTACGACCAGCTGTGTCTTCAAAAAGTTTAGCGATGATCCTTAGCGATCGCCAGCAGATGGCAAAAGGGGGAAGACTGCCCACAGTCCTTCCCAGTCGGTGCAGCGGTCCGCTTAGACTCAGCAGCAGGGGGATCAGTGGAGCCAGCAGCAGAGTGGGTGGATGGCCCCCTGGGCAGGTGATGTCTTCTCCTAGGCAATAGGTCCTTCCCTGGCCCGCAACTTTGGGATGTCCACCGTCCGACAAGAACCACAGAACTGAAGGAAAAAAAATGGATGTAGAATGGTTCCACCCATGAAATCCAAGTTCTTCCGATGTCATGGTACGTGGGTGAGGCAGTCTCGAGGAAAAAGTTCAAAATCACTATCAGTCCACTTTAACAGTGAGTTAAGGAAAATCAATAGGAAAAAGTACAACACAATAAAACAGTGTCTGAGGAGAGGGAAAAACGTTGGAGTTTTACTCCATGTAAGAGGGGTTGAGCTCAACAACAGGATGATCTCTTCTCAGATACCAGTGGGAAAAAAAACGCACACAGGCGAGACAAAAAGACTTCAGAAAGACAACTGAACAAGAACTGAAAAAGAACTGCAAAAGAACTAACAAAGAACTGAAAAGCTAGGGCGTTTTCCTCTTTTAAATGAGAGCAATTCCTTGGACATACAGTACATCCAGAAAGTATTCACAGCGCTTCAGTTTTTCCACATTTTGTTATGTTACAGCCTTATTCCAAAAGGGATTAAATTCATTTTTTTCCTCAAAATTCTACACGCAATACCCCATAATGACAATGTGATTTTTTTTTTCGAGATTTTTGCAAATTTATTAAAAATATAAAACTAAGAAGTCACATAAGTATTCACAGCGTTTGCCATGAAGCTCAAAATTGAGCTCAGGTGCATCCTGTTTCCGCTGATCATCCTTAAGATGTTTCTATAGCTTAATTGGAGTTCACCTGTGGTAAATTTGGTTGATTGGACATGATTTGGACAGGCACAAACCTGTCTATATAAGGTTCTGCAGTTGACAGTGCATGTCAGAGCACAAACCATGCATGAAGTCAAAGGAACTGTCTGTAGACCGCCGAGACAGGGTTGTCTCGAGGCTCAAATCTGGGGAAGGGTACAGAAAAATTTCTGCTGATTTGAAGGTTCCAGTGAGCACAATGGCTTCTATCATCTGTAGCTGGAAGAAGTTCGAAACCACCGGCACTCTTCCTAGAGCTGGCCGGCTGTCTAAACTGAGCGATCGGGGGAGAAAAGCCTTAGTCTGGGAGGTGAGCAAGAACCCGATGGTCACTCTGTCAGAGCTCCAGCATTCCTCTGTGGAGAGAGGAGAACCTTCCAGAAGGACAGCCATCTCTGCAGCAATCCACCAATCAGGCCTGTATGGTAGAGTGGCCAGATGGAAGCTACTCCTTAGTAAAAGGCACATGGCAGCCCACCTGGAGTTTGTCAAAAGGCACCTGAAGGACTCTTAGACCATGAGAAACAAAATTCTCTGGTCTGATGAGACAAAGACTGAACTCTTTGGTGTGAATGCCAGGCGTCATGTTTGGAGGAAACCAGGCACCGTTCATAACCATGCCAATGTTGGGAGCAGCATCATGCTGTGGGGATGTTTTTCAGTGGGCAGGAACTGTGAGGCTAGTCAGGATAGAGGGAAAGATGAACACAGCAATGTACAGAGACATCCTGGATGAAAACCTGCTCCAGAGCGCTCTTGACCTCAGACTGGGGTGACGATTCATCTTTCAGCAGGACAACGACCCTAAGCACACAGCCAAGATATGAAAGGAATGGCTTCAGGACAACTCTATGAATGTCCTTGAGTGGCCCAGCCAGAGCCCAGACTTGAATCCAACTGAACATCTCTGGAGAGATCTGAAAATGGCTGTGCACCAACACTTTCCATTCAACCTGATGGAGCTTGAGAGGTGGTGCAAAGAGAAATGGGACAAACTGCCCAAAGATAGGTGTGCCAAGCTTGTGGCATCATATTCAAAAAAGACTTGAGACTGTAATTGCTGCCAAAGGTGCATCAACTAAGTATTGAGCCAAGGCTGTGAATACTTATGTACATGTGATTTCTTAGTTTTTTATTTTTAATAAATTGACAAAAATTAAAAAAACCAACCCTTTTTCAGATTGTCATTATGGGAAGCTGTGTGTAGAATTCTGAGGAAAAAAGTGAATTTAATCCCTTTTGGAATAAGGCTGTAACATAACAAACTGTGGAAAAAATGAAGCGCTGTGAAAACTTTCCGGATGCTCTGTAACACTTGACTGGCAGCAGGAAGAAACAATTATTGTCTATCGTGGGAGATTTGAATGGACTCTGGTCCAATAAGGAAGCGGTCCTTTGTCTGTAACCGATCAATAGAATGAAAGGGGGCATCGTCCAACAAAGATGGCCTGGTGACTGGCTGATACCAGTCATATAACTTACGTAAAATTTTCGGAAGAAAAACACATTAACGTTGAAATTCATATTATAGACTCATATATATAATCTGAGCTAACTTCAGTGATTCATGACTGACTATCATGACTACTTCCAGTGAGCATGCACTTTATAAACTCGTTTAAACATATTTCAGACATGCAATTGTAGGAACATTTTAATTGGTTATAAGGTACAAAGATTATTTAATTCAGACTTAGAGGTGTATGTGGAAATGGAGGTTTACTGCATTACCGCCAACACTCACAAACATGGGGAAAACACTTGTAAAGGGGCACCAGTCCAAAAACTTGGACAATTTATTAATAACTAATCTTTATACCTTCAATCAGTCAATCTCAAATATTCGTGAATTCTCCTGGGTGACCTTAGAAACAAACACAGGAAAAGAAATCAACAGAACCTTCCATATTGTGGAGAGAGAAATAACCAGGCAGAGCGGTCCAGAGCAGAGCAGGCTTTATTAATCTCTCTCTCTCACACATTCACCAGAATCACAAGCATCAAAAAACTCACAGGTCGCAGACACCTCTCCTTTTATAGCATACAATTCGCTCTGCAATCTGTGGTGCTGCATTAACATAAAAGCCTTTGCAATTCCCATTCTCTTTGTCACTGTTCGCATCAACACACCAACCCCCGCATCAACACACAAACCCCCCATGACAATTCCCCTTGTCCTTCCGTCTGAGTGGAAACATACTGAGTGGATTCCCACCCACCCCTGCCGCCGAACTTCAATTTGCTGGGTTAACGATCAGCCCGTGCTCTTCCAACCATTGGAAGACCTATCTGAGATGGGAAAGGTGCTCCTCCTGTGATGCACTAGCCACCAAAATGTCGTCCAAATAGACAAAAACGAACAGCAACTCACAGAGCACTGCTTCCATCTTTTTTTGAAAAGTTTGCGCTGCGCCCTTTAACCCGAACGGCATGTGTAAAAACTCAAAGGGGCCAAAAGGACTGATTATCGCCATTTTGGGAACGTCCTCTGCGTGCACTGGGACCTGGTGGTAACCGCGGACCAGGTCCACTTTTGAAAAAATGCGCATCCTGGCTAGGTGCACTGAAAAGTCCTGGATGTGTGAGATGGGAATATCGGTCATGTTCCGTGGTGTTGTTCAAGCATCGGAAATCGTCGCATTTCATGTCTTAAGGTCCCCAATGTGGAGGAGGAAATCAGACGAGGCAATGAGTTGACAACACAGAACTTTATTCTCCTCCAACAGATACAAACAGGCTGCCCTGGGTCTCAAGGCAACCACTTTTATTCTCTTTATTCTTTGGGATCCAGGGTGTGAAACATTAACATACGGGACACAAGACATGTATGCACATCAACATACAGTACACAGAGCATGACTTATTACCATATTACATACCCCGGTGACTTCAGGTGTGAATCCTGTCACAGCAGGGGCAAAGGCACCTCTTGTCTAGTCTAAAACCCCCTAGCGCTACGGTACCCCTCATTGTCTCTGCTCCTCTCTTCACTATTACCATTTCTCACCTCTCTCTCCCACCCACACCTCAAGTCCTGGGTGGAGTACCACCTGTTATCGTGTCACCACAATTTCACACATTAAAAATATAACAAAAATCAGATTTTACCATCTTAGGAATACAGCCAGAGTCCGCCCTTTTCTCTTTCTTGCCAGCATGGAGGTCTTGATGCATGCGTTTGTTACTAGTCGTATAGACTATTGTAATGCCCTGCTCTCTGGTTTTCCCCAAAAAAGGATATCACATCTCCAACTGCTCCAAAATTCAGCTCCACGAGCGTTGACGAGGACCAGGGGGCAGGCGCATATTACACCAGATTCGTGATTCGTTAGTGGCAAGATGGCGCCTGTGACTGGTACGGCCTCTGCTGCTCTTTCGCTGCTGGCGTTTTTATTCCTACTATGTCTATCTGAAGCCATTTCAACATATCCTTCTGAGCTACATTATGATTGTACAATGCTGATGCAAATTAAGGCATCTATGGAACAACACATTGTGAAGTGGGGCTGATGCTTCTTTGCTTCACCATTTGTTTGTGCTGACCTGTCACTTGGAAATCTACTGCTGCTGCCTCCACTGCGTAGAAGGCCACGGAGGCGTGGATCCCAAGCCGGCGTCCAGGTGAGGCTGAGGCGCACCAGCCGCCTAAGCCGAGAGGGATACACGAGTTGTTTGTGTCCCATCCACATGCAAACACCTGAAGAGGACTACAACCCCACGCCACCGCTCCGGTATGACCTGTTCTACCATCGCCTTTGCTCCCGGAGAATTTCTACTCCACGATACTGCTGTTTGACAGCTGTCAACATTCGATCAGCTGGGCGTGATGCTGCGCCGCCATCACGGATTAAGATAGCTCTGCTGAACACTCACTCCATCTCAAACACATCGTTTTTCTGAACGATTTGATTGGGAAAGAAAACCTGGATTTTCTATTTCTGACTAAAACGTGGCAACGACAGGATGAATTCGCTCACCTGAAGGAGATCTGCCCTACAGACTGCGCCTTCATTGCGACCCCTCGCCTGAGTGGAAGCGGAGGTGGCATGGCCGTAATTTTCCACAACCACTTCAAATGCCAGTCTGTGAACTCTGAGAGTTTCTCGTCTTTTGAACTTCAGATATCGAAGATAAGTGCCTCAACTCCTTTTTATTGTGTTTTAATCTACCGCCTGCCCGGCCCAGCTGGTGTGTTTTTATTGGAATTCTCAGACTTTTTATCTTCCATTATTAAACTAGAAAGAGTTTCAATTTTAGGTGATTTTAATATACATGTAAATGACACGTCTTCTAATGCTGCTGCAGACTTTTTAACTATTACAGAGGCTCACAATTTCAGGCAGCAAATCTCTGGCTCTACACGTAAAAAAAGGCGCTCCTTGGACCTTGTTTTTTCACTGGGACTAAGTTTGGACAATATTAAAGTAGAGGATGTTTGTGTCAGTGACCATTGCTGTGGTTTCTTTAAGCTGTCGGTTAATGTGGAACAGCAAGAATGTAAAACATTAAGACAGAGGCACATTATTAACCAGCAGGCTGTGGATAGATTTATTTCAGCTTTTGACACTCATCTTGTTGCAGGATGTGAGGATATAAATTCTGTGGTGGATTGCTTTAACCAACAGTGCCAATTCGTACTTGATAAAGTGGCTCCTATTAAATGTAGCTATACTTCTCCTAAGAAACCATGCCCTTGGTTAAATGAAGAGATCTGTATTCTTAGGAGAAGTTATCAGAAGGTGGAACGTTTGTGGAAGGCCACCAAACTTGAGGTGCACAGACTCCACCTCAAAGATCATGAAATGATATGATGAAGGATTCAAGAACAAACTACTTTGCTCAGCTTGTATCCTTAAACAAGGGAAATCCCAAGTTTTGGTTTGACACCATTAACTCCATTGTCTCACCTGATTTAGCCATGGTTCCTGCTTATTCTAATGCTGAATGTGATGACTTTGCAAATTCTATGGTGAATAAAGTGAATGATATTAAAGCAAGCACTACACCATCTGCTGAGGACCTTGGCCTGAATCAGGCCCCCTCTAACACGTGGTCCTTATTCACTCCAGTCACGCTACTGGATGTAAATGGTCTTCTGGCCTCTATGAAGCCCTCTTCAAGCCCCTTAGATTGTCATGGTCTGAGCGCCGATCTTGTCCGTGCTCGGGTCATGCAGTATTTTCCTCCCATTCGTTAGTATTCCTTATGGTCCCGCAGAGCTCTTATTCTGACACCGTCTCTGCGGGGCTTCCAGCTGTCAGAGCTGAGCTGGCTGTGACAGCTGGAATCAGTGGAGCTGATGATGCCCTCATCAGCAGTGCTATCCTGTTCCTATCTAAGGGAGCAGCTTCGGTCTCTCGGGGCTGCGACCTCATACATGAATGAATAACACTGGTCTCCCCAACGTTAGGCTGGAGTCCCTACGTCCCGGCTCCAGTCATCCTCTAATTCCTCGCTACTCACTGTAAGTTTATTCCTTAATCTGTGTGTATTGTCAGTGTGTTCTTGCCTTAGTCTTATTTGTGTTTTGCCCCTTGTGGCTCATTATTTTGTACCTTTTGCCCTTATTTAATAAATACGCAAACTCACTGGTCACCTATAGTGTCTCATTTGCAGTCCGAGAGGGCTGCACCATGACAGCAGGTCGCAGCCAGAACGAGACGCCGGTCACTGTGAGTTTTGCTGGGCTTGTTTGTTTTCCCTGTCTTCCTCGTACCAGTGTGCTGGGAGATGGCGCCCCTCAAGGGCTACGCCATGAGCCTGGGCTACGAGCTGGTGATGGCCCTTATCGAGATCGACGGGATCATCTCCAGCGCTCGCCATCACTCCATTCCCAGTGCTTCACGCTGGTACCTGGACCTCGCTGAGGCGACCATTAACCGCCATCCTTGCTACGCTGATCACCCTGAAATCACGGCGAGGATGGCGGACATCTCTGCTTTCCGGGAGAAGCTCCGTGGGCTGGAGGGAAACTCCGACAAGAAGCCGAAGAGGAGGCATCCTCGCTCCTCGCTTCAGGATCCCATTCCTGTCCCTCATCCAGTCCAGGAGTTTGCACCACCCGGAGGTCATCCCCGCCGGAGTGAGACGTCAGTCGGGATTCCCCCGGAGGATTTACAGCTGACAGCAATTTCCATCCGGGACCGAGTGGCTGCAGCTCGCTCCGCCTCCCATCCTACATCGATTATGAAGCATGTGACGGCGGCGGTCAGGCTGGTGGAGAGGAATCCAGAACTGTATGATTACCCCGAATACGCTGACTTGCTCGCCTCTGTTTCTGCGCAGGAGCGGCGTTTCCCTAACCTCACCTTCGCCTTGCCCTCTGCCTGTAAACGTCACCATGCTGATTGCAAGCCTCAGCGAGAACTCCGTCCGGCTCCAGTTCCGGGTAGCCACACGAACATTGTCTCCCAGCCAGCTGCAGCCTCCGTGCCTCGTCGGAGTAGTAAGACAGCCGCCTCCGCCTCCGGGTCATCTGTCCCTGCTGTTCTGTCAGCTCCTCGATCCCGGTTTGCCTCAGCTGTTCCTCTCCCCTCCTCAACGCCCCCTCCAGCTGCTGTGAAGTCTTTGAGTCCATCTCAGGCTGCTCCCATTCCTGATCCGGTGCAAGAGGCTCCTCTTTGTCTTCCCAGGGGGTCCTCTGTCTTCATCCAGGAGGGGAAGGGGAGAACCAAGTCCACTGCAGCGGGTTCTAGCTGCCCTCAGCGGATCAGGCAAGTGTCTCTTCATTCTTTTCCTTCACCTGATGAACTGCCTTGTTTGATTCCTGGGGGTGGAGTTCGGGGTTGACAGTCCCCTGAGCTCCCTCCACCTGCTGCAGTAATTAATTATGAAACTGCTACCTTTGTGTCTCCTTCCCCTGAGCGTGGACTACGCCGTTGGACGAGGAGGGAGCCTGCAGGCCTGGAGAGCCTGGATCCAGCCCCGCAGCCACGACACGGGGAGAGGAGAAAGGCGGACTATGGATTGGAGCCTGCGCCGACGAGCAAGCGTCCCCGGGTCTCCACGGAGGGACAGTCCGACCCGGCAGGTCACAGAGCCCCTGCCATCACGCCGTGCGGGCCCTTGGCATGGACATCTGCATCAGGGGATCTCCAGACTGTGGACTCCATCATGCTGGCTGCGGAGCCCACCGTAGCCGAGTGGGAACCAGATGACAACCTTCTTCCGTCTGAACCTGGCTCATCCAAGTCCTGGACGGCGACAGACCTCGAGATCAGGCAAGTGCTCTATTTTGTCTTTCTCCTCTCAATGCACTCTTAATCTCCTCTCAATCTTGGGGCAGAACGGTGGTGCAGTGGTTAGCATTGTTGGTTAGCACTGTTGCCTTACAGCTAGAAGGTTCCTGGTTTGAATCCCCAGGCTGGCAGGGGTTGGAACCTTTCTGTATGGAGTTTGCATGTTCTCCCTGTACTGCATGGGTTTACTCCGGGGGCTCTGGTTTCCTCCTAAAATCCAAAGACATGCATGTTAAGTTAATTGGCTGTTCTAAATTGTCCCTAGATATCTGTTTCCTATAGGCCCTTAGAATAGAGGGTTAGTACTAGTGAAAGCGCTTTGAGTGGTCTTTGTGACTAGAAAAGAGCTATGTAAGTGCAGGTTAGTTAATTAGTTAGTTAGTCAATTCTGGAGCATTCTTGCCTGTCTCTCGGGGGGACGAGCCGGGTGCAGCCGTTCGCTGCATCCGAGCTCATCTTACTGGGCTCTGTCACTACCGGTGATCCTGATCCCGGTTCTTATTCTTCTCCTGAGCCTTCTCCCAGGGTCACCGGTGCGGAGTCGATCCTGGTCGCTGTGCTGGAGGTTCTGGGTTCGGGTTTGGAGGCCGTCCCTGGTGCTGCGCCGACCCAGTCGGGGTCCATCGCGGGTGCAGCATTGACCCAATCGGGGTCCGACGAGGATGCAGCCGCGACCCAATCAGGGTCCATCGTGGGTGCAGCCGTGACCCAATCGGGGTCTGTCGTGGGTGCAGCCGTGACCCAATCGGGGTCTGTCGTGGGTGCAGCCATGAACCAATCGGGGTCCATCGTGGGTGCAACCGCGACCCAATCAGAGTCCATCATGGGTGCAGCTCGGGCTCACGTGGGATCCGACAGGAGGACGGTGCCTAATCTGGTGAAGTTCGGAGGTGGAGCTGCAGATCCTCCGCTGAACGACGCCGGACTGGTCCCTCATCTTTCCCCCGTTCTTTTTCCCCTTCCATCGGGGGTTGCTGGAGTTATCCGTTATCGGTCCAGCCCTTCCTCGTTTTCCCTCTCTATAGGGGGGCCGTTTCCAAGTTCTCCCCTGCGGTCCTGGTGGCTGAGTGACGTGGGTCGGCCACCTGGGAAACTGTTTCGCCGGTTTGGCGTTCTGGGTCGGCCACCCGACAAACTGAACTTTCTGCTTGGTGACCTGGTCCGGCCGCTAGAGGTACTGTTTCTCCGGGCCTGGGACTAGGGTAGGTCGCCCAAACTCTTCCCTTTTCCCCTGCCAGCGATTTGGACGCTTGATGCAGGAAGACCCCCCGAACTGTTGGCTTCATGCCATTGTGTTTTTGCCTGCTGTCATCCCTGTTTTTTTTTTTTTTCCCTCTGCTCTGCTGTAATTTTAGGGATGCGCTGGTGTTATTGTACTGTGTATTTTGCCGCTCCTTAGCGCATGTTTTTTTTTTCTTTGATGGTTCCCTCCGTAGTCTGTGAGATGTTCTTTTGTTGCCTATGGCCATTTATTTGAATTGATTTGAACTGTCTGTATTCGCCGCTATTTTAGCGTGATTTTGTGTTTTCCCTTCTCTGGTGGAGAGGCGCCTGCTTATTATGGTGTTTAACCGTGTATTATTTGCTTTTTTGGTTTTGTCCTCTGCCTGTGCATAATGGAGTACATCTGTGTTTTTTTTTTCTCCCCTTGCTCTGTTGTGCACTATGCTCGTATTTGTTCTGTTTTTGGCCCTGGTCGTTGCTTTTTGGTGTCTTTTCTTTGATTCTTGCCCGCCGAGCCTTTTCCTCCCTCCACCTGCCCTGGGTGAGATTTCGTATCCTTCTGGGTGGGGGGAGGCCTGGATGTTACAATTACGCCCAGAGTGAGTCGTTCGGTGGGGGAGTACTGTCATGGTCTGAGCGCCGATCTCGTCCGCGCTCGGGCCATGCAGTATTTTCCTCCCATTCATTAGTATTCCTTATGGTCCCGCAGAGCTCTTATTCTGACACCGTCTCTGCGGGGCTTCCGACTGGATGTAAATGGTCTTCTGGCCTCTATGAAGCCCTCTTCAAGCCCCTTAGATTGTCATGGTCTGAGCGCCGATCTCGTCCGTGCTCGGGTCATGCAGTATTTTCCTCCCATTCGTTAGTATTCCTTATGGTCTCGCAGAGCTCTTATTCTGACACCGTCTCTGCGGGGCTTCCGGCTGTCAGAGCTGAGCTGGCTGTGACAGCTGGAATCAGTGGAGCTGATGATGCCCTCACCAGCAGTGCTATCCTGTTCCTATTTAAGGGAGCAGCTTCGGTGTCTCGGGGCTGCGACCTCATATGTGAATGAATAACACTGGTCTCCCCAATGTTAGGCTGGAGTCCCTACGTCCCGGCTCCAGTCATCCTCTAATTCCTCGCTACTCACTCTAAGTCAGGGGTGTCAAACTCATTCCATGGAGGGCCAAGACCCTGCAGGTTTTACTTCGACCCAGTCTCTTCAGCAGGTGTTTTCACTGATCAGCAATCAGTAGGAAGAAATTCAGAGAAATCACCTGTTGAAGACACTGGGTGGAGGTAAAACCTGCAGGGTCTTGGCCCTCCATGGAATGAGTTTGACACCTGTGCTGTAAGTTTATTCCTTCATCTGTGTGTATTGTCAGTGTGTTCTTGCCTTAGTCTTATTTGTGTTTTGCCCCTCGTGGCTCATTATTTTGTACCTTTTGTGTCATGGCGGCCTCTGGGCCGTCATTGGCTTCATCAGTCCCAGCTGCGCACAGACCAACAGGTGCCAATCAGCGGCTGTTAAAAGCCAGCGTTGCTGACAGCCCGTCACGGAGTCGTCTGTCCTCCTCATCGGAGCATGAACCAGAGCTTCGTTCTCAAGCTACGTCTAGAACACCTCGTCAGAAACTTCCACGTAAGAGAACTGTGTGTTACTCAACTCCTTGCCTTTACCCCTGTGCACAGGTGGACCTCCCAGGCGGCGGACCAGCTTCCCCAGCCGACGGGGCGTTGCCACTTCAGCCACGTAGCTCCTCACTACCACCTCTGCTCCGGGTACGTCTTACTCCTCAGCTGCAAGAGCTGCTATTGTCTCAGCTGCAGGAGCTATCATCACCACGATCAGTGGAATCTCTGTCATCGCCAACATCAGAACTGTCATCGTCACGATCAGTGGAATCACTGCCAACACCGCCATCAGAACTGTCATCATCACGGTCAGTGGAATCACTGCCGTCATCATCACAGGAACTGCCATCGCCACAGCAACAGGTGGATTCACTACCACAGTCACGAGCACTTTCACCTCCACGTTGCACGGCCGCTGGGAGTCAGCAGGACGCTCCCTGTGGATCACCCAAGTAAGCCCCTTCACCTACAATTACTCACGAGTGCTGAACAGTGGTAATTGTATCTGCTTGTGTGTTACAGGGTTGCCAGGTCTCCATCCGGACTGCTCTGTTCCAGCGACCAGAACTCTATACTTGCACTCACTCACGCACTACACACTCTCACTCTTCAATAAAGGATTATTGTCACTATCTACCCGTGTCAGTGTCTGTCTCCTGGGTCCTAAACATGTCAGTCATCGGTTTGATCTGGGATGATGATGAGTCTGCATACAGGCGGGAGGTGGAGCAGCTGATCCTCTGGTGCAGCCAGAACCATCTTGAACTTAACCCAGCCAAAACGGTGGAGATGACTGTGGATTTCAGGCGACACCCCCCTTCATTCCCCCCACTCACCATCCTCAACAGCACAGTGTCCACTGTGGACTCCTTCAAGTTTCTGGGTACCACAATCTCCCGGAACCTGAAGTGGTCCTCCCATATTGACACTGTCCGGAAAAAGGCCCAGCAGAGGTTGTTTTTTCTGCGTCAGCTCAAGAAGTTTGATTTGCCTCAGGAGCTGCTGGTTGTCTTCTACACCGCCATCATCCAATCTGTCCTCTGCTTTTCCATCACTGTCTGGTTTGGATCTGCCACTAAACAGGACAAGACCAGACTGCAGCAGATCATTAAGTCTGCGGAGAGGATCATTGGTACCGACCTACCCTCCATTGAGAACTTATATCGGTCCATAACCAGGAAACGGGCGGGAAACATCTGTGCTGACCCATCACACCCCGGCCACAAACTGTTTGAACTTCTATCTTCTGGTCGTCGTTACAGATCACTGAAGGTCAAAACCACCCGTCACAGGAACAGTTTCTTTCCTCAAGCCATCACTCTGATGAACTCCTAACATTCACCTAGTCCTACCTGTTTGCTGTACTCATGACTTTTCATCCATTATTACATTGCACATAACTCTCACACTGCTTTTTACTTCATTCACATTATATCACTGAATCTGAGTCCACATTGAAATACTGTGTGATTGTATATTTTTTCATATATTTCTGCAAAGTGTGGTTAGTCCGAGTAAATAACTGCATATATTCCTGTATATATTTGCATCCTTTTATAGAAACGTGGACAGACTGTAATTTACTGTACATACTCTGGTTGTCATTGAATCCTTATTTAAATCCTTCACCTGAACAACGAGAGCAAGTTTTTAGCCAAAGTCAAATTCCTTGTATGTGTTGTGCATACTTGGCCAATAAAGCTGATTCTGATTCTGATTCTGATTCTGATTTTGCCCTTATTTAATAAATACGCAAACTCACTGGTCACCTACAGTGTCTCATTTGCGGTCCGAGAGGGCCGCACCATGACATAGATATCCTCCCCAAAATATCTGACTCTATCGGGCCTTTAATTGTCGAAATCATTAATTGGTCACTTTTATCAGGGACTGTGCCCAGTTCTTTTAAACAAACAGTGGTTTTACCCAAATTAAAGAAACAAATCTTAGACCCTACAGAACTGAACAATTACAGGCCAATTTCAAAGCTTCCCTTCTTATCCAAATTGCTTGAGAAAGTAGTAGCCGAGCAATTAACGACATTCACAGAGAGAAATAAAATCTTAGACACCTTCCAGTCTGGTTTCCACAAAATGCACTCCACCGAGACAGCGCTAGTTAAAGTCTCCAGTGACATCATGATGGCAGCAGATTCTGGTCAGTACTCGGTCCTGGTGTTGTTGGATCTCACCGCTGCTTTTGACATGGTGGACCACAATATATTGATAAATAGGATGAAGGACCCGTTTGGTATTTCAGGATTAATTCTGAAATGGGTCTCATCTTATTTAACTGACAGAGGGTTTTGTGTTTTAGTAAATGAGAAGATGTCAGAGATTAAAGGACTTTCCTGTGGGATTCCTCAAGGCTCAATTCTGGGCCCTACTCTGTTTTTATTGTATTTAACCCCACTTGGCCAGATTATTAGTCAGTTTAAGGGTGTTTCTTGCCATTTTTATGCAGACGACATTCAGCTTTACTGCTCTTTTAAAGAAAATGAGCTGAACATTTTATCAAACTTAATCTCTTGCCTGTCTGCCATTAACAAATGGTTGAACAATAACTTCCTACAATTAAATCTTAACAAGACAGAAACACTGATCATCACTCCAGACAGTACAATTCCTTTGATAAAGCAACGCTTAGGTCACCTAGGCTCTTCTGTCCAGCCCAGCCTGCGTAACCTGGGTGTTGTTCTTGACAAAGCTATGTCACTGGACTGCCATGGTCGGCAACTAGTCAGAAATTGCTTTTTTCATCTGAGGAATATAGCAAAACTTAGACCTATGGTCTCAATACCTGAACTGGAAATGATCATTCATGCTTTTATCTTGTCTCACTTAGATTATTGTAATGCCCTTTTTATATGTTTTAATAAAACTGCTGTTGCCCGCCTTCAGACAGTGCAAAATGCAGCAGCTTGGCTTTTAACCCGAATGAAGAAAAGGGAACACATTTCCCCAGTTTTATCGTCCCTTCATTGGTTGCCAGTTGTTTTTAGATTTCATTTAAGATTTTAATTTTGACTTTTAGAGCTCTTAATGGCCAAGCCCCTTCATACATCTCTGCCCTCTTGACTCCTTATGCCACGACACAATCACTAAGATCCTCAGACCAGAGACTCCTGGTGGTCCCTCGGACCAAGTTCAGAACCCATGGAGATTGATCTTTCCAGGCTGCTGCACCACGGCTTTGGAACGCTCTTCCCCTGTCCTTGTGCTGCCTTGAGTCTGTTGACTCTTTTAAGAAGGAATTAAAAACTCATTTGTTTAGACAGGCTTTTAGCTGTCATTGAATGGCTTTTATTTCTTTACTGTTTTCTCATTTTTATCCATATTAATATGTATATTGTATCTTATTTCTATTGATTTTAATTTCTGGGTATTTGTAAATTTTAACTTGCTGTGAAGCACTTTGTGATATATATCTGTGAAAAGTGCTGTGCAAATAAGCTTTGCTTGCTTGCTTGCAGTTTTAGAATCGCTGCATTGGCTCCCTGTGCATTTTAGGATCGATTTTTAGGTTCTCTTAGTAGTTTTTAAATGCCTCAATGGTCTTGGGCCTTCTTATCTATCTGAGCTGCTTTTATCTTTTGAGCCTTCACGGATCCTGAGGTCCTGTGGTACTTGCCTTTTAATGGTTCCCAAAGTCAAGACTAAGACCTTTGGTGAAGCCTCCTTTCATTATTATGGTCCTCGTCTGTGGAACAGCCTGCCAGAGAGCCTCAGGGCCGCAGAGTCAATAGATGTTTGTAAGAACAGGCTAAAGACCAACCTTTTTAATTTGGCTTTTAACAAACCTGTTTAACCATTATTGAAGTAGTCATTTATGTTCCATTGTTTTATGTTCTTTTTGGCACCATTTGTTCTTAGATTTTCTCATCTTTTCTTATTGATGTGTTTTAGTTCAGTTTTTAAGTGTGGTTTTTAGTTCCTCTTGTTTTTCAGTGTTGCCAAAGTGTTTGCCCCCTTCCTGATTTCTCAATTTTTTTTTTATGTTTGTTACACTTAAATGTTTCAGATCATCAAACAAATTTAAATATTAGACAAAGATAAGACAAGTAAACACAAAATGCAGTTTTTAAATGAATGCATTTATTATTAAGGGCAAAAAAAATCCAAACCTACATGGCCCTGTGTGAAAAAGTGATTGCCCGCTAAACCTAATAACTGGTTGGGCCACCCTTAGCAGCAACAATTGCAATCAAGCGTTTGTGATAACTGGAAATGAGTCTTTTACAGCGCTGTGGAGGAATTTTGGCCCTCATTGGATTCAGGTTAGAGCTTTGACTAGGCCACTCCAAAGTCTTCATTTTGTTTTTCTTAAGCCATTCAGAGGGCAGCGCGGTGGTGAAGTGGTTAGCACTGCGGCAGCACAGCAACTCACCCTTGGCCAGGGGATTCTGGGTTTGATCCCAGCCCCCGACCAACAGTGATCTGTATGGAGTTTCCATGTTCTCCCCATGTCTGCGTGGGTTTACTCTGGGATTTCTCCGGTTTCCTCCCACATGCCAAAAAATGCAAGTTAGTTCAATTGGCATCAAACTTGGGATTCTAAATTGTCCTTAGGTATGACTGTGAGAGTGAATGGTTGTCTGTCTCTCTGTGTTGGCCCTGCAATGGACTGGCGATCTGTCCAGGGTGTACCCTGCCTCTTGCCCAAAGATGCTGGGATAGGCTCCAGCGCCCCCCCCCCCCCCGGCGACCCAAAAAGGATTAAGCGGAAGAAGATGGATGGATGGATGGATGGCATTCAGAGGTGGACTTTCTGGTGTGTTTTGGATCATTGTCCTGCTGCAGAACCCAAGAGTGCTTCAACTTGAGGTCACGAACAGATAACCAGACATTCGCCTTCAGGATTTTTTGGTAGACAGCAGAATTCATGGTTCCATTTACACAGCAAGTCTTCCAGGTCCTGAAGCAGCAAAACAGCCCCAGACCATCACACTACCACCACCATATTTTAGTGTTTGTGTGACAGCCCCCTCCATGAGTAACTGGTCAGTGGTGCATGTCCTGACACCATGATCCTGATTACTCATGGAGGGGGTGTCACATTGGTATGATCTTCCTTTTCTGAAATGCTGTTACTTTTACACCGGATGTAATGGGACACACACCTTACAAAAAGTTCAACTTTTGTCTCATCAGTCCACAGAGTATTTTCCCAAAAGTCTTGGGGATCATCAAGATGTTTTCTGGCAAAACTGAGACGAGCCCTTATGTTCTTTTTGTTCAGCAGTGGTTTTAGTCTTGGAACTCTCTCATGCAGGCCATTTTTGCCTAGTCTCTTTCTTATGGTGGAGTCATGAAGACTGACTGAGGCAAGTGAGGCCTGCAGTTCTTTGGATGTTGTTGTGGGGTCTTTTGTGACCTCTTGGATGAGTCGTTGCTGTGCTCTTGGGGTAATATTGGTCGGCCGGCCACTCCTGGGAAGGGAGACCCGAAAAGGATTAAGCAGAAGAAGATGGATGGATAGATGGATGGCTCTCACTGTGGTTTGCTGGAGTCCCAAAGCTTTAGAAATGGCTTTATAACCTTTTCCAGACTGATAGATCTCAATTACATTGTTTCTCATTTGTTCCTGAATTTCTTTGGATTGCAGCATGATGTCTAGCTTTTGAGGATCTTTTTGTCTACTTCATTTTGTCTGGCAGGTCCTATTTAACTGATTTCTTGATTGAGAACAGGTGTGGCAGTAATCAAACCTGGGTGTGGCTAGAGAAATTGGACTCAGCTTTCCAAAGATGTGATAAGCCACAGTTAATTTATGTTTTAGCGGGGGGGAGGGGGAATCACTTTTTCACACAAGGCCATGTAGGTTTGGATTTTTTTTTACCCTTACTAATAAACACCTTCATTTAAAAACTGCATTTTGTATTTACTTGTGCTATCTTTGTCTAATATTTGTTAGATGATCTGAAACATTTAAGTGTGACAAACATACCAAAAAATGAGAAATCAGGAATGGGGCGAGCACTTTTTCACACCACTGTATGCGTTCTTAGTTTCTTTCTGTACCTTCTTAAATTTGGCTTTTAACAAACCTGATTAACTATTATTGAAGTTGTCATTTATGTTCTTAGCTCCTTTTGCTTTTAAATTTTCTTATTTCGATGTTTTAGCTCAATTTACAAGTATGGGTTTTTAGTTCCCTTTGTTCTATGTGTTCTTAGTTTTTTCTTGTATTTTATGTGTTTTAGCTCCAGTATTTCCTCAATGGAGACCCTCATGCCAGATGCTGCTTGGCCCATCTGCAGGGGTGTTGATCTCGTGGGTCGCTCTAGCTTGGGTGGGTGGGAGCTTTATGCCACTGCCTACAGCTGTGCTGTGGGCCCTGGCCTGTCCTGGTTGGGGTGGTCTCTGTGGCACGCTCTGTGGTTATGGGCTGTGTGGTCTCCCGGCGTGGGGGGCTCCACAGGATGGTTGCTCCTTCACATGGTGCCTTGGTGTCGAACAATGTCTCTTTTATTTTATATGTGTGTAAAAGAAGTAGTGGGTGGTGTATATGTGTGTGTGTGTGTGTGTGTGTGTGTTTGAGGGTATTTTTATGGGAGGGTTGGAAGGGGTGGGGATGTATCATGTAAATATATGTAACTAAATGTGTCTACTCTTTTTATCTATGTAAAGCACTTTGCGCACCATCTAATGTTTGAAAAGTGCTATACAAATAAAGTTTGATTGATTGATTGACAGACAAACAAATCAACAAACAAACACGGATGAAAACATTACCTCCTTGGCGGAGGTAATTATGCTGTGTGATTGACTTAAACCAAGAAAGCACAGATGTAAGATGTAAGAAAAGGAAAAGTGTATGATGTGTTTGCAGTGACAAAAATAAATATGTGTAGTGCACCTGGACAGGTGAATGATGGATTAACCCTTCAGCCAACCACAGGAGAGCAGCTTCCATCAATCCATCAGCAAAGACAGCAAATTACCAATCACACCATGGGGTGGAGAGAAGATCTGCACTCCCTCTTGCTGGATAATAAAACACAAACTCCACAAACAGGCCAACAGATGCCGTTTCACTCAGAGGAGAGCATGTGGGCTGTAGAGTAAATCAAACACACTTTCTCCTAAGATGAACTCACATGGTTTTGTACTTCTTTTTCTTCTCCGCAACAAACAAACATACATTTTTTGTTTGATTTTCCCTTTTCCCACCACATTCCCAGGCTGTCCCATTGCAGTGCCAATGTTTTCAATAGAGTAACATATCATACATAACCCTAACCAGAACCTGACGCTGTGGCTGTGACCACAGAAGAAAAACAATGTAGGACTTCAGGGACCCCCACATGTCCAGGAGCTACATGACCCCTCTGTCTTTGCCAGTCCTTTTATTTAGTCTCTTTTTTGTTACTCTGTAGTTGTAGTCTGTCTTTCTTTACCTCCTTCTTCTTTGTGGTGGTGATGTGTGGTAGACCTCAGACTATTGTGTTGCAACTGTGAAAGTTTCCTAAACAGGCCCTAGTCTATTCTATTTATGGGAGGCAAGCAGACCACAGCACTTTCCCCCCTCAAAATAGAGTTCAAGATTTCTTTCATTTTATCTTGAACGCATGGGAAAAAGCAGCTAAATATTGTGTACAGTATTTTGCCATAACAAGACAGCAGTGCCTTTTTGTATTAATTTTGGCTTCTCTGTGTTAACATAAAAGTATGAACTTGACAAATAGAAAAACAGCCGCACAGATGTTGAACAAAAAGTCATGTTAGCCAAATTAATTAGTATGAAAAAGCAAAGATGTGGTGTGGCCATGACTGTGAATAATATATGTCAGACTGTGTACAGTAAAAATCCATCACAATCTACTCTGACGTGCCATCTAGCATTTCAATCAGAACCACAAGAGTCAAAGAACATTATTTCCATCTGCAGTCATTTCTATGTGGTAATATGGCTCTTAACTGAAATGATCCAGCATGGAGTAGAAGGATTATGAATGAAAGCAGAAATGACATTGATTGAAACCAAAAAATGGCATGAAAAGGAGGACTTAGATTGGAGATGGGTTGCAAAGCATATTGCAGATGTGGGCAGGTTAAAGCAGCTTATGTCACGGTCTGGACAGGGTTAGAGTCTGTCCATGCTTTATGTTCTCTTTTTGGACTTATTATCATTACTGTTATCGTTGTCGCTGTCCATGCTTCATGTTCTTGGTTGGACTTATGTCTGAAAATACCTTATTCAGTGATGAGGCCAGGTGAACATACAAACTCAGCTTTATTGTAGGTTGGTCACTCAATACAGCCACCACGCAGGGGCATCGGCAAAGAGACCATAAAATGGATGCCCCTGGTATTTATGGGGCAGTGCAATGGCGGAAGAGGAAGTGGCCACCACTACACCGCACTTCACAATAATGGCATGATTCACAACATCCCCCCCCCCCCCCCGTAGAAAGTCCAAAACCACACACACAATTAAGACCTTCCCCAATTTAGGACCCAAAACATGCACTAACAAAGCAAAAACTGAAATCACTAAATGGCCTAACACATTCACACAACAGAACCTAAAATAGGGAGGACGGGTGGACTACCGTCCTACCCCACACGGCAAGGTGGATTATTCTGCCACCTGTAAACTAAATAAAGTCCATTAATAACTCAAAATTACTGCCATGTTCCTACACTAATCAAAACATCCAGAACAATAAGATTTTAGTCTCTTTTTTTTTAACACACAAACATATGAACAAAGAACTATTTATTAAATGCACATTACTGTCCCTTAGGCAGAAAAGAGTAGAACTGGCTTGGGTGGCCAGGGCAGCCCCTCAGCAGGCGCGCCGCTGGAAGCAGCAGGCTCCCAGAATAATGGCTGATCTCATGGATGAAAACACCTCTCCTCATCACCACCGACTGCTGCTCTCATCCAGCCCTGCCACCAGAAGCTGGACACGCCGCAGCTCGTTGGCATGCCTCGCCAAACCATCAGACAGTTGGAAGTAAGCTGCGCCCAGCTTAGCCATGATGCGTAGGTGTTCCGCTGGCTGTCGTCTGGCCCATATTCGTTGTGGATGTCCCACTTCTCAAACCCGGACCAAGTTCATGACCCTAAGTGGGGTTCTGCTCGGCGTGATATGGTGTTGCTGGACATGCGGTCTCTTTGTGCCTGTCGGTCTGGCTCCATCCTCTTCTAAAGCCGTTGTAGCGGTCACCATTATAGCTGCCAATCCTCCATCCCTCTGCGGCCAAGCTCCGGTGGAATCGGGGGCTGGCACATTGATGTCACTCGCCAACGCAGGTGCCTCGCTGCTACGCTCGGTGCCCCCTTCTAACGTTTTCCAAGCGCCGGCACTGAGCCCCTCCTGCGTCAAACCTGGGTGAGGCTGGTCCTGCTTAACCACCATGGTGTCCGGTAGTCCTTTGTCCCACACAACGTCATCCTCCACCATCGCAACTGGAGGGTTCCACTGGCCACAATCAGACCATTCTTCCCCAGCGTCGTCTTTAATGGCGAAACCCAGTCCATAAAACAAGTCACAGCCCATGACGTTGTCGCCTCGGGCTGCCACGTGAAACGTGAAGTCAGCCATTGTCGCAGACTTGTACCAAACCGTTAACTCCAACATTCCAACCATGCACAGCCTCCGACATCCATAACCATAAAGCGGTGCTGGGTTAGCTTTTATCCTGTAGTGGGGAAAAAACTTCTTCACTGTGGCCCAATTCAGCATTGATCCCTCCACCCCCAAGTCGAGCAGCAGCGGCACCTCCACACTGTCTAGCTCCACTGCGCAGAACGCATACCCGCTGGTACTCTTGGACACCGTGTGGGTAGTTGTCAGGGACGGGTGGAGTGATTTCTTCCGTGGGCTCTCCGGCTCAGATACGCGGCACACTCTAGCGTAATGGTTCAAGCGTCCACACTTGCCACAACGCTTCCCTCTAGCCGGGCAATCCCTAGTCTTGTATTGGTGCTTCGTGGACCCCCAGCCCATGCACAGGGGTTTTCCCAGGGCAGACCTTCGACTGACAGCGTTGATGTCCACGTTGTCGTCGGCCAAGCTATCCTCACTATCAGGGTCCGCTACTAATGCTGCGGCGGTAGGCTCCAGCTGCCGTTGTGACTGGCGCCACTTTAGCTCTGAAGCTAACTTGTCTGTGGTCTCTACTTGGATAGCTAGCTCAACAGCCCTGGCTAACGTTTGGTCACTTGGTGCCATGAGCAGCCTAGCTCGTAAAGCAGCACTGGTTGTGTGCTCTGCCAGCTGGTCACGTACCATTTCCTCCTCCAATGGCCCAAAACAACACTCACTAGCCAGCTGCCACAGGTCGGCGACAAACTGGCAGACAGGCTCACCCACTCGCTGGTGTCGTTGTCGGAACCTAATCCTCTGGATGGTCACATTGTCCAGGGTGTGAAAATGGCGCGCCAGCAGCTCGACTACGTCCTCATACGAGTCTGAAGCCCCAAGTGTACGCAGAATATGCTGGCCCTCAATTCCCAAATTATGTACAAGGGGCGCATGCGCTCTTAGCTTATTTAGCTCACCCAGGTCGAGTGTGATGATGTAATTTTGGAAAGCCGCAAACCATCTTGGCCAGGGCACAGGCGGCTCGCCCGGGAGCTCCAGGAAGGGGTGAAGTGGTGTAATACACGCCTCCATAGTTTGTCCTCGTCGCCAAAATGTTATGTCTGAAAATACCTTATTCATTGATGAGGCCAGGTGAACAAACAAACTTTATTGTAGGCTGGTCACACAATACAGGCAGGGGCATCGCAAAGAGACCGTGAAATGTATGCCCCCTGGTATTTATGGGGCGGTGCAGTGGTGGAAGAGGAAGTGGCCGCCACTACACCGCACTTTACAATAATGGCACGATTCACAACATCACAGGACTCATTATTATTATTATCATCATTGGTATTCTCATTCTCACCTCAGTTGTATTCACTCTTAGTTATGTTTTCCTTTGCATTATTATTACTGCCATTATCCTGTCCTGCACACACCTGTTGTGTTTATTTTGTGACAGCACTCTGTTACTCTGCTCCTCTGTTTGTTGGTCCTTCGTTGTTAATCATTCATGGCTCTTCCTCATTTTGTTAATCAACCCTTGCCTTATATATACTGCTCACACCATACCCTCAGTATGGCGTTCTCTGTCATAGCATGCGACTCTCCACGCCACTGTTTCACAGTTGTTTATGTTGTATCTCTGGAATAAATTATGGTGAAAGGTCGCCCTGCATGTGAGTCCGTCTCCATCCCGAAGGGCCGCGCATGACAGCTTAAATACTGCAGTGTATATGAATCATAATGATGTGAAAGTTAAAGGCTAACAGCTAAGTATTTAACTAAATCTGGATTAAGTCAACCCTCCTTCTCGGCAGAGATCTGACACCAAATAAGGTCTCATACTTTTACAAGTGAAACAAATTGATCTAATTAGGATTTTTAAAGTGTTCTCAGTTTTTCAGCAGCAATCCGAAATTTAACTGGTATTTTATTTGAAACACTGGCCATATTCTGAGTTGGTTTAAAGATTTATTTCTCAATCATGCATGAAGGAGAAATTAAATTGCATTCACATATGCTCAAATACAGTACCTTGCTCGTATTTCCTGAATTTGTTCTTCTTGCATCTGACTCCAAACAAAATAAATAAGCAGATAAATGCATATTTATTCAGCTTGGAAGAGGTTGGTTATTTCTGTGGTTTAGCTCTGTCAGCTTTATTTATGATCTTTAAAAACATATCTCAGTCTGATCGGACAGTGATCTCCTGTGTATTGGCTTGTGGTGCAGCACGCAGTCTTATGATTGGAAACCCTGGACGGCTGTCAGGGTAAGGGGGTGGGGCTTAACTTTTCATGTGCCAGAGATGAATGAGAATCAGAACAGACTGCATGACCAAGATGGTTGTGGCGACAACCCATATTCATCTCAGGATAGGATCGGCGCTAGCCAGCCAGTGTTAGCAATATGATGTAAGAAGGAGGACAAAGTTGAATCCAGTCTGAAGATCTAAATCAGGCTGTTTTCAGAAAGGCTGTAAAGATTTAAAAAAAAAATTGCTGCAGTAATTATATAATTAAAGAACATTTGAACAAAATATGTCCCAAGCATGTCATTAAGATGTGTGAGCCAATAAAATGTAGAAAAAAGTGCAATCAAGGACCAGTGTTGGGCAAGTTACTAAAAAAAACAAAACAAAACAGTAACTAGTTACAATTACTAGTTACTTCTTTTCAAAAGTAACTGAGTTACTTATCAATTACTGCATGATTAAAGTAACTAGTTGCTTGGAAAAGTAACTTTCACGTTACTTTTAAATGCATACTTAAATCATCTTGCACTCATAGCAAGACAGTTTAATTAATGGATTACATTACGGGCTTGTTAATGTCAGGCTGAAAACAGACTGTTTCAGACAGAGCTTTTAGAACATGTTCAGTCTGCTTTTTCCTGCCTTGAGAGCTCTTATTGTGAGAAAAAGCTGAAGAAAATCAGCACAAAATTGCCAGTAATTTCCTCATTTTGGAGTGAGAAATAGGGTTTGTGGAGTGAGAGAGGGAAAAAGGGTGAGAATCACTCCAAAAGAGTGAGTTGTCAACACTGCATAAAGCTGTCCATGTTTATCTTACCTTTATGATATGGATTTAATCCGACGTGCAGTGATCCAAAGAAAATGTCCATTATCCACAGTTCAAATGTCTGCTGTGACAGACATGATCCAGTCCTTTTGGAGATCAAATCCATTTTTAATAATCTTTATCCAGGTAGCAAGTAAATGTGTTTTAACTTCAGTGGATCACAGTCTCAGCTGTCTGATGGAAAATGACTTATCAGATTGTGATGACTTGCTCTGCCTGATTATAGTGCTCAGCTCCGGGGTCAAACGCTAATCCTCCCTGTCTCTGCTTATCCTTAGGGTTGCCAGGCTGCACGATGCTCTGCTTGCCCCTGGCTGCTACATCTACACACACGCGCACGCACACACACACACACACACTCTGCGCATAATAAAGATAACTGAATCTGCTTTTGAGTCTGAGTCTGCTCACTAGGTCATAAAACCATGTCACAGATCTTCATTCGGTTTAATTCTTGCTGGGTCACAAACTGTCCAGATGCATACCTGTGCTTGAAATCCAGCCGTGGCTGTTCAGATAATATAGATCCACTAGTGTTGTTAGCATAGCATAGCATTAGCTTTGTTGGATCTTGTTGCTGTTCTCAGGTGCTTCTGAAGATTGCAGTCGGTCTCAACTGCACTTTAGCTTGCAACCCACCAATATGGTTTTGTCCTTAACCATAACAAAGGACAAATAATCTATTTCTAGAAAAATAAAGTGACTTCATCTTTTCCCAGCAGGAGCAAGCTTCATTTGTGGCTGCTGGCTGCAGCAGTGAACAAGCTTTTTGCAACAGGTTACGCTGACTGACGCCTACATAGGGTCAGTTTATATTTATTTGCGCTAAAAATATCTATCCATATTAATAAAATGAGTAACGAGTAACACATCTGATCAAATTTCAGTAACCGTAATGCATTACTGAATTTTTAAACAGTAATTTCGTTACACAGCACATTACTGCAAAAGTAGTAACGCGTTACTCCCAACACTGTCAATGACCCCTGTTAGTGTCCTAGGTTCTAAATGTAAAATTGACATATGATGGAACCTTCAACAGATTCTCAATTAGTGAGTGACGTCTGCCAAAGCTAGCACTGCACCTTGCGTATGCCCAGCTCTCGTGACTGATTGGCAATTTTCCTGGTGAAAAAGAGCCCTCTCTAGCACTGTTTTTGGAGGCGAGTCCATTAGCTGAACCAGTTATGATTGCATTTTCTGTGATCTGTAAAAAAAAAAAAAAAAGGCCCTGCTTTGTTTCTGTCCACATTTTGGCTGGACTCACTTTGGTTTTACAATCTGAAGAAGTGGTTTGGATAGATTGTGATTAGACTCCAATATGCTGTGAGCTCCACTTGCACAAGTATGAATCCCAGACAGATTTTTCATCAAACAACAAACAAAATACATGGACAGAGTAATAGCACGATACTTTTCTCTTTTGAACCACTAACTATTTAAGGGTGTTAATGTTTGGAGGTTACAATCTGTGTCACACATGATTCAAGTAAAACTCCAGTTAAAAGTGAGCATGAAACGCATTTAGCAGTGACCTCTCTGTCAGCGGAGGACTTTAGGTCAGTGACAAAACTGTTATGGCTTCTCAGGTTTCTGTTGTCATATTTCTGGGAATTTGATGCAATGTTTGGAAACGGTGCTGCAGTCAGTAGGGGATCTTGGTTACACTGTGTATATATATATATATAAATATGTGTGTGTGTGTGTGTGTGTGTGTGTGTGTGTGTGTGTGTGTGCCTGCAAGATTTTATGTCCATGTCGCTCCACCAATTCAGCTTTGCCAAATATAATTGTTTCATTACAGCATCCAGGGTGTGAGAACTTCCTCCACACAAATGCATTCTCACATTAGCTGGGGTGTTATAATGGGTTATCAGAGTTTGACACCGAAGAGTCAAGGCCAAATCAACCAATCCAAACTCCATTTCCTTGTGAGTATTTGTATTTTTGGACACCTCTTATGTGCAGAACAAGGATTACTAAGATATACATGCATATTATTTGTCGAAACTAAACCTAAAGAATGCATTAGAACCTTGGATTTAAAAATTTTTAAAAAGGAAGAAGGTAGAGAAAGCCAGAACGAGAGGGAGTGGAGGATGAGGTGAAGATAAATCGAGAAAGAAAGTGATGTAGATAATGGCTTCCATATGAGAATGTCAGAGCTTTTTCCTGCTCACTTCTCAGTGTAATCATATCAGCAGTCAGGCTTCATAAATTTAAAGTATGCAGAGAGTTTCAGGATCCAACTTCCTTTCCATAAACACCCCTTAGAAAAACAACCCAGTTGGACATTACTGTGTGAGATTGTATGAGTGAAAGGGTGATTGTGTGTATTGTATGCCATTCACGTTTTTGTGTATGTGGCGATAAAGATTTCAGTGTGTTGACATTCAGTATAGGTTACAGGTTTGTATGTGGTTACAAATCATTGCATGTACATGTATGTATATGTGCGTGTGTACTAATGGCTGAAAGTTTCTATTTAAAAAACAGCACATAAAAAGAATTCATAGATGAGTTCAGTCACGAAGGTGTTTGGTAGTTAAGTTTTCCCAAGTTACCAACATTTAAAATGCTATTCTGCTTTTTTATCCAGTATTTCAGGAATGTGCTGGTCAATGGTTTCAAAATTAAACTATCTTCTGATGCAACCCACCAGTCCTACAAATAACAATTCATGTTAAAAGTATAGGCATTTTCCCCAATGCTCACCAAACTCACACACAATGATCCTCAGGCAGTCTGCATCCAGGTTGTGGTCAAGGTCAAAGGTCAGGAGGGCTGGGCACTTATGTGAGTCAGTAATACTCCTCCTAGGCAAGTTCCCTACACTAAAAAAAAAAAAAAAAAGTTGTCTCAACTTAAAAAAGTTAGTGTTCGAGCTGCCTTAAAATTTTAAGTTGGCTGAACTTGTAAAGATAAGTGGTAAAGACACATAAAACACATAAACTCAAGTTCAGTCAACTTAAAAATTTAAGGCAGCCCAAACACTAACTTTTTAAAGGAGAATAACCCTAATTATTTTTTACAGTGTAATTCTCAGCAAATTCATATACAGTGACGGTGGGTCTGCATCAAGGTTGTGCTCAAGGTCAAGAGATCTCAGTGCTTATATGATTTTATGAAAATTGTTACTTCTCCTAGGCCATTAACCTTGACCTAAAACTTCCAGGTCAAGGTCAAATGTCAGGAATCAGATCATATTGAACCTTGGTCTGGAGTGGTGGTGTGGAGTGGTTCGGAGTGGTGGCCTAGTGGTAGAGCATCCTCCCCACAGCCGGGAGGCCGTGGGTTCAAGTCCCGGCTGAGTTATACCAGAGATACTATAAAAATGGTACTTCCCGCCTTCTAGCTTGGTGCTCAGCATAATAGAATGGGAGAAGGAAAAGCTGTTTGTGGTGGCGCCTTGCATGGCAGCAACTCTTCTGATTCTAGATGTGATTAACATTGTAGATAGGAGAAATGTAATTTTGATCAACTGTACATGATTGGCTGTATGGACTGAATGACAATAAAGTTGTCCTCTTCATTTCAAGAGTGAAAGCAGTTTTCAGAAAGGTTCGGACTTGGACCAAACAGGAAGTTAAGGCAATTGCTAAGAGGGAAAATGAGCCAGGAGAGGAAGAGACCTAGTTTGTCATTGAAATGGCTAGTTAGAGGCATAGTAAATAGTGAATTGAAAATACAGAAACTGATCAGATTGTCTATATATCAAATTTTTCAAGAGGATGCAACAGTTTGTGGACCAAAAAATGGATGAGCAATGCTGCCTGATAATCATCATGGCTGATACTGTAACCTTCACTAAAGTGTACTTTAGTACTGTAACCCTCTTGATGGAGTCTTGCCCAGTTTCAACTTAAAATGCAGCTACCGATGTGACCAGAGCTGCAGAAAACACCTTGGAGGGTGAGTAGCATGTTTAACTAATAACTATTGGTCTGTGCTAACAATACAAGCGTCGATATGGCAACAAGACAGAGGCACACGACGTAAAATTGTTTAGTTTGCTTGGAAAAGAAGCAGTGTGAAACCAAACCAAACTGGACCAAATGTAGACAATGTAACAAAAATATGAAGCCTGGTCCAGATCTTTGTGTGGACTCAGGTGTGAAAACACATATATAGTCACATGTACAGCAGACTACACATCCTTTGCGCAGTATATCAGCTATTTAAAAATAAGTGGTAATAACTAGGAACACAAAGGTACCTTCAGTATTTTTCCTCGAATATAGTGCAATTACTAGTTAAAGTTGTGCTCACTGGATTAATAAAAAGCAAACCACTTTTGATAGTTTTATATAGACTAAACTAAAAGATAAACTCTTACTATAAGCAGAAATTTAAACACACAAATAAATATATAATATGTTCAGAGTGGGCTGCCTCTTCCAAACATTTTTCACCTTGTGTGAAAGGCACAGAACCTGAATAAAAAGTTGAATTCTAATGAACCGTGATAAACGTTGACTGAAGCACTGCTGAAGAAAAAAAAAATACTAAACAGAAAAAAAAATTAATGATAATAATGTTCCATTAAGGCGAGGCAGCAGATTTGTAAGGGTTAAAGTTCGTGGCAGCTGATGAACTGTCTGGTCCCTGGTGAAGTGTTTCTGTGTTCAGCAGCAGGAGATTAAACCCTACACACTGCGTGGTGTTACACACCAAAGCCACAGCTCTCTGAAAGAGGCTCCCAGTGGTCTCTGTAGGGGTCAGCGGAGGCTGCAGACCTCCTGCATGAGCACTTAGCTGGCAGCAAAGAGCATCAGAGGGCCGCGCTGGGGATATGCAGGGGAAATGTACAAACACTGGGGATGTGTATGTGTATTCGTGTGCTAAAACATTCCTTTGCTTATGTATTCTCAAATTAACCAATATCTGGAGTTTAGTTACACACATGCACTTAACACAAACATACACCCACACTTAGCATGTTGTAGGCATCTGGCTCTGGTTCAACACCAACACTCAGCGAGGGAGAGAGGATTATGGAGGAGTGAGCTCTTAGAGGTTAAAGTGATACATTTTTATGCATAAATAATTGTTTTACTACTTTTTTTATTGTTGTTTGCCAAAATAAAATACCGTAATCATGATTCAAAGCAGACCCAGGTCAAATTAAGTACGGATATAGAATTTAGTGAAAAACTATATGAGACACCGAGGTAGTTAGCCATTTATGGTTAGGTCACAGCTTTAAGCTACTCCTGATTGGTTAGTAAAGTATTAATACTGCAAGATATTTAGGTAACATTTTAGAATACTTCAAAATTACTGTGTATTTTCAGTGTAATTCCTGGTGTGGAACAGTGTAAGTACAGCAAAAGTTAATGGTAACAACCCCAATTTTCTCAGTAAACGTTCCCGGTTGTTACCATTTAAGTACTATATACTTCTTGTGTTAGTACCCTGTACTTACCATAAAGCTATTTTGTAATTATCACATAACAACCCTGTAGTTTCCATGCTTCAGATAATCTTACATGTTAGTAACCAGAAATTATCTAGCACTTACAGGATTCTAATTTTGTACTATGCAAAAATTAACCACAACTTACGTCTATTATTGTAATCACTTGGTACTTGCTGGGTTCTGTGCTATATTCTTAAGGTCTGTTGTTTATGTCATGAATCTGGGTTTGGTGGTTTCAAACCCAGTCCTGACTTATTATTGTTTTGCCCTATTTTCTATCAGGCGCGTCAGGCAGCTGTTTGGGTCCTTCGCTCCCTGACAGCTTGGGCACGCCCCCTTCTCCTGTCAAGTGCCATCAGTTGTACCTTGTTACAGGTGTTCACACACACACACACACACACACACACACACACACACACACACACACCATTCATTCCCATGCACATGCTCATACCCTCACCCATGCACACCAGGGATCAACTATGTCCAGCCCACGCATTTTCACACCGGCGATCTCTTCCTTCGTTCGTTCCTTCCTTCCTTCCTTCCTTCCTTCCTTCGTTCATCGTCGGGGCATTCCCCTCCATATGCGGCAGCCAGTTTCTCCACGTATGCATTTATCACCTTCGTATTTGTTCAGCCTGTCATTGCAAGTACAGTTAATCCCTTGATGTTCGTGGCTGACCCAGCTTACTTCCTCATCCTCCAGACTGCATGGACAGCCCCGGATCACTCTGGTCCCGTCAGTTTAGTGTTTGCCTTTCTCCTTGTGCCGACAGCAGCCCTGCGGCACTAGGCAATTCCCCCGCCGGGCCGTAGAGCATCCGGGTGGTGTTCTTGCATGTTTAGTGGCCGTATTTCATCATTTCAATTCTCTGTATTTTTGTGGTTGACTGGACTTGTTATTTTTGTGAGAGTTTATGTTAATACATGTCATGACTCGCCGCTCATCAGCGGCGCCAGCTGCGCGCACACCCGCTCCTCGTCAGCGGCGAGGTACTTAATCCACTCTGCCCTGGGCTTCGGCCTGAAGCCGTCTCTCTACTTCGGCATTGTTTGCTACAACGGTACTCAAGCCTTCTAGCAAGATTATCTGGGTAAGCTCCCCTTACCTCTTTTCCTCCAGCCTTTCCCCTGTGCACAGGTGGACTTCCCCGGCGGCGGACTTCCTCATCTCGCTGCTGTCTCTACGCTGCTGCTACAGGCACTGCAGGTCGCTGTCTCCCGGGCTCCGCCCTTGTCAACGCCAGCCACCTGTTGTAACCAAGTAAGCCAGCAAGACTATTATTATCCTCTGTGTTGGTGTGGTGCCCGTTACCCTTCTCCCTCTGCTTCCTCCCATAGGGTTGTCCGGCTGAACGGCCTCCTGCCCCCGTGCCTGACGCAGACGCCACCACCAACACATTCTTATTCCACAGACACGCAGCCACACATCCCTGTCGTTAATAAAGCTGTTAAATCTACCCTGAGCCTGCGTGTGTGTCTCCTGAGTCGTGCATTATGTCAGTACGGCTTCAGCAGAGCGGCTCGGCAGACAGCGGGCTCGCACGCCGTCTTTCCACCCTCGAGGCTCGGGTGGATTTAATAGCCCACCAACAACAGGTGATATTAAACCAATTGACTGTCATTACTAACCGATTAGACCGCTTGGACCCCCAGCAGCCGTTCCCCTCGGTTCGTCTGGGTGGCGCAGCTCCCGCTGCTCCGGCGGCTGTCCAGCTTGCTCCGGGTGCGCCGGCACGGCTCACACCAATCCCCACTCCTGCTCGCTTTAGCGGTAAGCTTGGTGGAGCTCGGGGTTTTATCATGCAGTGTGAGTCCGTGTTCCTTGGCGTTCCCGGAGACTTCCCCTCAGACCACAGCAGGATTGGCTATATTGGTAATCTCCTGGAGGGTCGTGTGCTTACCTGGGCTTACGCCATCATGGCGAAGCCCAGTTACGCCACCCTCACCTATGGCCAATTCGTGCGACAATTTCTGGAAGTGTTCGATCATTCGCGTTTGGACAGTGTCCAGGTCGACCGCCTTCTCGGCCTCCAACAGGGGAGCCAATCGGCGGCCGAATACGCGATCAACTTCCGGGTTACCGCGGAGGAAGTTGGCTGGGAAGAGCGTGCGCTCTGCGGCATCTTCCTCCGTAGCCTAAACTCTGGTCTGAGAGATGAGTTGGCCGGCCGGGATATCCCCGGAGCTGATCTCCCTTGCCATCAGCTTGGATAACAGGCTGCGTGAGCACGCCTCAGAGCGGAAGCACCCTTCTCGCTCGCGGGGCGCCTCTGCGCGCTTGTCCCAAGCTCGCCACCTGGCGTTGCCGCCGCCGGAGGTCTCCGAGGAGTCGGAGCCTATGGTGACGGGCCGGACAAAGCTCCCCCTGGCGGAGAAACAATGCCGCCGTGATCTGGGCCTTTGCATGTATTGCGGGGGTAGCCAGTACACGGTGGAGCATTGTCCGGAGAAGCCAAACGAGGAGGTCCGCGAGTCACTGTAGGGGGCCTCGCGGACGCTAATCGGTTAAATCCCCTCACACATTTGACGCTGCCCATCCGCTTCTGTCACAACCTCACAGGGCACCTCACACATGCACTGTTGGATTCAGGCGCGGAGGGTAGCTTTATTTCACAGAGCCTGGCAACCCGATTGGGCATCCGTTGTCACCCCCTCGACCCTCCTCTCGCCCTGGTTAATCTCTTCCTTGTCCCATTGGGAAAGGTGACCCACCGGACATCTCCCATTCCGGTGATCATCTCAGGAAACCACCGGGAGGATATCTCCTTCTACGTCCTGCCCACCTCGGTCACTCCTGTCATTCTCGGATAACCCTGGCTCCGCCTCCACAACCCCGTCTTGGACTGGAAGACCGGAAAAGTGTCAGCTTGGAGCACCTTCTGTATGGGCACCTGTCTCCAATCCGCTGCTTGCACCCCGTCCTCGCCTCCCACAGCCAAGGACACCATGCCCCCGGATCTCACCCTTGTGCCCTCAGAGTTCCACAACCTGGGTGCAGTCTTCAGCAAGTCCAAGGCAATGTCTCTGCCTCCTCACCGGCCCTACGACTGTGCCATCAACATCCGTCAGGGGGCGCCCCTACCCTCAGGACGCCTCTATAGCCTGTCAGCGCCAGAGAAGGAGGCCATGAACACCTACTTGAAGGAGTCGCTCAGGGCTGGGATTATCCGACCATCTTCCTCACCAGTAGGCGCAGGGTTCTTCTTCGTGGGAAAGAAGGACGGCTCCCTTAGTCCTTGCATAGATTATCGAGCTCTCAATGACATCATGGAGAAGGATCTGTACACCCTGCCCCTCATGGACACCGCCTTCCACTCCCTCCAGGGGCCGACCTGGTTTACCAAGCTGGATCTCCGCAGCGCTTACCGCCTCGTCCGGATCCGGGAGGGAGGTGAGTGGAAGACAGCCTTCCGCACCCCTAACGGTCATTTTGAATATCTAGTGATGCCGTTTGGGTTGACCAACGCTCCAGCCGTCTTCCAGCGCTTCATTAATGACGTCCTCCGGGATTTCATCGGCCTGTTTGTGTCCGTCTACCTGGACGACATCCTCATCTTCTCCAGGTCCAGGGATGAGCACCGGGTCCACGTGAGGCGGGTCCTGTAGAGGCTGTTGGAGAATCGCCTATATGTCAAGGCGGAGAAGTGTGAGTTCTACGCCAAGACAACTTCCTTCCTGGGGTTCGTCATCTCCCATGACCAGGTGCTCCCGGACCCAGCAAAGATTAAAGCGGTGGTGGATTGGCCCACACCTACCTCTAGGAAACAGGTTCAGCAGTTTGTCGGGTTCGCCAATTTCTACCTCCGCTTCGTCCCAAACTTTGGAGCCATTGTCAGGCCTCTGACCCGCCTCACCTCCCCTAAGACCCCGTTCCGGTGGACTGAAGAGGCCGCAACGGCCTTCCAGGCGCTGAAGACGGAGTTTTCCTCCTCCCGGGTCCTCAGCCAGGTCCCGCGCTGCAGTGCATAGTGGAGATGGACGCTTCGGACACGGGGGTGGGGGCGGTGCTGTCCCAGCGGTCTCCAGCCAATGGAGTCAAGCGACCCTGCGCCTTCTTCTCTCGACGCCTGTCCCCGGCGGAGCGTAATTATGACGTGGGGGACAGAGAGCTTCTGGCCATCAAACTTGCACTTCAGGAGTGGCGTCACTGGCTGGAGGGGGCCGCCTTGCCTTTCGTGGTCCTAACTGACCACAAGAACTTGGAATACCTAAGATCTGCCAAGCGTCTGAACGCCCGCCATCTGCGCTGGTCCCTGTTCTTCGCAAGGTTTAAATTTACATCACCTACAGGCCTGGCTCCAAGAACAGCCTGCCCGATGCCCTCTCCAGGCAATTTGCCCCGGAGGCCACGGAAGACGCTGTTCACACCATCCTGCCCAGGTCGTGCGTCGTGGGGGCTGTTTCCTGGGACATAGAGGATAAGATCCGGAGGGCGCAGGAGTCGGAACCGGACACTGGCGGCGGACCGGAGGGGAGGCTCTTCGTGCCATCTGCCGTCCGGGGGGACATTATTCACTGGCTCCACACCTCTAAGCTCACCTGCCATCCTGGAGCTTCACGGATGATCGACCTCCTCCAGCGATCCTTTTGGTGGCCAGGTCTGCGGAAGGATGCCGCCCGTTACGCCCGGGCCTGCCCCGTCTGCGCCACCAGTAAGTCAGGTAACACTCCCCCTGCGGGCCTGCTGCAGCCCCTGCCCGTCCCTGGCAGGCCCTGATCGCACATCGCCCTAGACTTCGTCACTGGGCTTCCTGTCTCCAACAACTTCGACACAGTTCTGACCATCGTTGACCGTTTTTCCAAGGCCGCCCCCTTTGTGCCCCTACGTGGACTCCCCTCTGCCTTGGAGACAGCAGACCGCCTTATCCAACACGTGGTCAGACTGCACGGAATACCGGTCGACGTGGTCTCCGATCGTGGCCCCCAGTTCTCTTCGGACGTCTGGAGGTCTTTTTGCAACGCCCTGGGAGCTAAGGTAAGCCTCACCTCCGGCCATCACCCCCAGTCCAACGGGGAGTGTGAACAGACCAATCAGGAGCTGGAGGCTGCGCTCCGCTGCATTACCACATCCAAGCCCACGTCCTGGAGCTCTCACCTCGCCTGGGTGGAGTACACCCACAACACCTCTCGCTCGTCTGCATCGGGATGTCTCCCTTCAAGGCATCCCTGGGTTATGATCCACCTCTATTCCCCGCACAGGAGGGCGAATTGGCTGTCCCCTCTGCCCAGGCGCACTTCAGGCGGTGCCGCTCCCTTTGGACTACGGCGCACAATGTGCTTTTACGCACGGCGGAGCGCAATAAATCCACGGCAGACCGGCACAGGAGACCTGCCCCTGCCTATCAGGTGGGACAACAAGTCTGGGTATCCACACAGGACGTCAACCTAAAGGGTGAGAGGAGAAAGCTGGCCCAATGATTCATCGGCCCATTTCCCATAACTAGGATTATCAACCCTGTGGCTGTGCGTGTGGCTATTCCCTCCTCCCTCCACATCCATCCCACCTTCCATGTCTCCAAAGTCAAACCGGTGGTCTCTGACCCCCTCTGCCCTCCACCTGCAGCAGACCCCGCTCCCCGGATGATTGGTGGCCATCCGGCCTGGACTGTCTCTGAGATCTTGGACGCCCGGTGCCGGGGTCGCGGGTTGCAGTATTTGGTGGACTGGAAGGGCTATGGACCCGAATGGAGACAATGGGTGCCTTCCTCGCTGGTGTTGGACCGGTCCCTCATCACTGAGTTCCATCGAGCGCACCCAGAGAAACCATCGCCAGGAGGCGCTGCTAGAGGGGGGAGTACTGTCATGACTCGCCGCTCATCAGCGGCGCCAGCTGCGCGCACACCTGCTCCTCGTCAGCGGCGAGGTACTTAATCCACTCTGCCCTGGGCTTCGGCCTGAAGCCGTCTCTCTACTTCGGCATTGTTTGCTACAACGGTATTCAAGCCTTCTAGCAAGATTATCTGGGTAAGCTCCCCTTACCTCTTTTCCTCCAGCCTTTCCCCTGTGCACAGGTGGACTTCCCCGGCGGCGGACTTCCTCATCTCGCCGCTGTCTCTATGCTGCTGCTACAGGCACTGCAGGTCGCTGTCTCCCGGGCTCCGCCCTTGTCAACGCCAGCCACCTGTTGTAACCAAATAAGCCAGCAAGACTATTATTATCCTCTGTGTTGGTGTGGTGCCCGTTACCCTTCTCCCTCTGCTTCCTCCCAAAGGGTTGTCCGGCTGAACGGCCTCCTGCCCCCGTGCCTGACGCAGACGTCACCACCAACACATTCTTATTCCACAGACACGCAGCCACACATCCCTGTCGTTAATAAAGCTGTTAAATCTACCCTGAGCCTGCGTGTGTGTCTCCTGAGCCGTGCATTATGTCAATACATGGCACATTATACTCCAGCAATTGAGGTTTTAGTTCCCTCCCTCATGCGCCATAACGCGGCGCATTATGACAGAATGCCCCGACCATATTGAAAAAAACTCAGCGGAGTACACATGAGTTTTCTTCTTTTTCTGCAGCGGGTGCTGCAGAGCTTCAGCCAGAGCCCACCGCGGGTGCTTCTATGTCCCCGATCGGGACCCTCGCGGGTGCTACTAAACTCCAGTTGGGAACCACCACTGGTGCAGCTTTGGCCCAGCCGGGGTTCAGGGTGCATTGTTGGCCCAGCCAGGGCCCACTGAGGGTGCAGCGTTGGCTCCTCAGCCTGACGCTGTCGTGGTCCCCTTCTTCGCTCCATCAGGCACTGTGGTGGTTCCCCTCCTACGTCCCGGCCACCCACCAGTGAGCACTCCCAGTGGGTAGTCCGCCTCCTGCCTTACTCCTCCAGTCCTGAGTGGCTCAACAGCGCTGACAGGACCTTCTGCTGGGCCTGGGACTCTGGGCGACCTCCCAAGCCTCCATGCCTCTGGACTTGGGGGAAGGGGGGGGGGGGTTAAAAATTGTGTTTTCTGTTGTGGGCCCTGGTCGGGGTTGTTTTTGTTGTGAGGCAGCCTTTTTTGGCTTACACTTGTGTGGGAGCTGTCTAACAGCTTGCTGGTCCAACCACGCCCCCTCTCTTTTTTTTTCCCCCTTGTCCTGTCAGGCAGCTAGGCGAACAGAACAGGGATCTGTCACCCTTATTGTGCCACAACAGATTTACTTTGCCAAGAGGAGCTTAAACAGTACCTAACTGTGTATTGTATATTGTTGTAAATTCCTCCTGTAATAACTTTTAATACTTTATTTTAATTGTTTTACCCATGGAAGACCCAACAGGATGGGGAAGAGGGAAAGGAAGTGTGTGAAAAGGGAAAAGAAAAGGGAGGGGAACAGACAAAAACAAACAAACAAACAAACAAACAAACAAACCAACAACTAAAACAAACAAAAGGCAAACTGCTTCCACCGAAGTTGTCTCAACACGAGTCTGGTTTCCACACCTGTTAAAGGAGAGACTCTTGTGCGTGTATGTCTGTGTGCATATATATGAGAACGCGTGCAAAAAAAGTGTGTGCATGTGAGTGGTTTGTCAGGAAACATATGAGCAGAGGACCGGTCGCAGCAGCTCTCCCCCCGGGAACCCCTAACAGGCAAGGCAGCGCCACCAATCCCCAGCCCCGAGGTCAGCAAGCTCCAGGAAAGCCAGGCATCCACCCCTGGAGGGACGATCAAGGGAGACCAGGCTGCTCGGCAGCCGGCGCGGTGAGCCCATATCCCCGGACCCGCCTGGCCAACGTCCTCCCCCGGACCCCAGGCACCAGGAGGCCAGCGACCCCACCCCCCGGGGCAGAGACCGGCCCGTGCCCCCCGGCGCAAGCACCCCTAAGCACCCACACAGCGGGCCCACCCCAGCACCTCTGTTGCACACCCCGGGGACCCCCACATCCAAAGAAGTCCCCCCGCCCAGGGGAGCCCACGTTGCCGAGAGACACTACCCCCCTTAATCCAGCACCTCCCGACTTGCAGACACACCCCTCCCCACACCTTCACACCCACATGCTCCCATGTACACCCCTCTCACTCACCCAGACCGACCCATTTTCTCTCACTCCTGTACCCATTCAAACTCACCCCTCATTCACCTTTGTTTCATAAGGCGGCTGCGAAGCAGATGCAGTGAGCCTGAACACGCACCAGTGCCTGGCAGTGGCCAGGGAGATCATCGCCGCAGGCCACAGAAACAGACCCCCACTCCTGGCGCCCATCTGAGCGAACAATCAGCAGACCACCGCAGGCGCCCCAAGATGCCACCCGGCATGAAAAGCGCCGCACAAAACTGACCCACCATTACCACCTCCATTCATTACCCCCTCACTCTCACTTAGACTCATATTCAGCCCCCCTCTCACTTCCTTGGTTGTATCTATATATTCAGTAGCACCCAGGGATTTTGACAGCATGATAGGTCCCAGGCTCCCCACCAGGCCCCCACGCCCCCAGCAACAGCAGGGCAACAGGGGTGGGGGAAGACCCCCACCCCCTCCTCCCGTACAGAACATGGTGGGTGTGTGTCGGTTATGATATAATTGTGTGTAAATATGTGGACTACCAAAGTGCAATTTAAATTGGGGGGACAGTGATTGGAGCATCGCTAGCCACTGCGATGGGCAGCAGGGCCCCCATCTCCCCAAGCCCTCAGTGTCTAAAATGCAATTAAAATTGAGGTGAGTGCAGCCCCACCACGCAGCAAAGGTATCCCCTTCACCGACACAGTGCGGCACCCCCCCACCCCAAAGCCCTAAATGTAACAAAAAGGATGTATATTCCACCCAGAGTCAGGGGGAGGGGGAGGGCGGGAAATAAGACTGGGAGGTAGGCGGTCTAAAAGCGAGGCTGTTCCCCCCAGAAGCCAGCTTGCAGACTGGTTCATGAGGCCACCCACTGCCCCCAAATCTCAACCCAGGGCAAGGGCCGCCAGTGGAAGCAGCCCAGGACCCGCCAGCATCACACCCCGGCGCTCCCAGCACCACTAACATGATGGGGCAGCCAACCATATTTCCACTCATCTTACACACAAACATGGACAACAACAGTCACAATAGTGAACAATGGGCCAGACCCACATGGCGCCCAACACGCCAGGCGACACCCCCGAGCGCCCACGCAGGCCCACGACCACCCACCCCAGACGCACACCGACAGCCACAGGCCACCCTGCAACCACAGCCACCCCGGAACAACCCGATGGAAACACGGCCATCAACCCGCGCCAATGGCCCCCCAACCACCCCCAAGCACCAACACACACCCGCCGCCAATGACACCAGGGGCGATGTGACAAAACGCCTCACCCCGCAACACAACAGCAGGGTGGCCAGGACAAGCAGACCCCGAAACGCCAGCCCCCATGCCACTAGATGGACTGCCCAACCCCTGTCACCCAACAAAGTTCTCCTACCCATACACACATCCTCCACCCCCCAGACATCTACCCACAAGTAACCGCTTCCATACACACACGTACCTCCACCCACCATCACACATACCCACCTACACCCACACACAGCCCCACCTGCCCACTCAACACACACCCACTTCCGCATCCGTTCATACACAAGCCCACATTCACACCCACTCTCACACACACACACATACCCACACCCGCAGACCCCAGTGGATGGGGAGGGCAACCCAGGATGCAGGCGCCAACCGCAGGGTGCCACCAGGGCCCCAGGGAAAACACGACCCCGCCAGTGGTGGGGGGGGACAACCCCCACCACTGGCGCACACCTGACCCCGGCCCGGGGGGGGGGGGGGACGCCCCATCCCCCAGCACCAGGGGCCCAGACCCAGACCCAGACCCCCCACCCAGGGGTGAGGCCAGCCGGCCGAGGGCCACAGCCCAACCAACAGCCCTGCAGCCCCCCCCAACCAACCCCCCCCCCCCCCCCCCAGGGCCAGACAGACCTCCCAAGCCTCCACGCCTCTGGACTTGGGGGGGTTAAAAATTGTGTTTTCTGTTGTGGGCCCTGGCCGGGGTTGTTTTTGTTCCCTCCTGACCTGTTTCCCCCACCTCCCACCCTGAGTTGATTATTGTTGTTGTTCCTGCTGGGGTGGGGGGGGGGGCAGGTTTTTTTTTTCCTTTTTTTTTGTAATATTACTTTGGGTGTCTGGTGTCCACCCCTTGAGAAGGGGGCTCTATCATGAACCGAGCCGGGTTGTTCTTCAGGCTTGGTTCTGTCCCGTTCTGTGTGTCAGGTTCATCTGTGTATTTTGTGTATTGTGTTATCTTTTGAGTGTTCTTGTAGTTTCTATGTTAGTTTTTTCCCATACCTGTAGCCTCTATTTTCTGGCCGGCAGCTGTGAGGCAGCCTTCTTTGGCCTACACTTGTGTGGGAGCTGTCTAACAGCTTGCCGGTCCAACCACGCCCCCTCTCTCTTGACAGTCAGCTGGTTCCACTCCCGGTAATTACTTTTCCCGCTCCTCACCCAGGTGCACCCAATCTCCCTCTGCCATTAGTGCTTGCACTTAAGTAGCTCTTTGCCAGTTAAGCATTGCTGGATTATTGTCCTTCACTGGGTTTATTCAACTCTGTGTTTTTGCTGTGCCACACATGACTAGATGCCCTGCCTGTTTATCGGTACCGCATCACTCTGTGTGGTGTTTATCTTTCTCTGCTGCTAGTTTTTGTTCTGCTGGGACTATTGCTTGGACTTACTCGGACTGCTCCAGCCTCGTGAGTACAATCTCCTTCACCCCTGCCAACCAGTCCCATCTGGCAGTTCCTTTCCTGGGTTCACTCTTCCGTTCCCCCACTGCAGTTCTGCCTCCCTGCGCTTTGGAACAATTCCTCCCAGTTAGTACTGACCTGTGTTCTGTAGCGCGTCCTTGAAGTATTCCTTGTGTATCCTGTGCCTCTCATCTGTTGTTTTTGGACTGTATTATCACTTTTGTCAATAAATACGCACAACAATGTCCTGCGAGTGGATTTATCTCCTTTCCTCCGTGCGCTGCATAAAAGTGCACGGGGAGACCACAACAGAAAACAACAACAACAACAATCTATGTACAGTAATGCTACCCATAGTGCAAATAATGGTAAAAACACAGAAATCCTATGTACAGTAAACCAAAAAACCGGTAAATTGGGAGTTCAATGTGATAACGGGGGTGCAGACAGTGACAGATTTGTCTGTGCATGATCAGTATTGCAATGACAGACAGCAGCAGGTAGGGCATTTGTGCAAATGGTTGCAGTAAGGTGCAAGATACAGCAACAGTTGTGGTATTGTTGTTGTGCCAAGTCTTTCTGTGCAAACAGCTGAGGTAGTTATTGTGTGAGTGAGTGTGTTACAGTCCAGGGGCAGGGGGTGGAGGGAGGGAAGAAGTAGGCAGAGTTCAGGGTTCTGATGGCCTGGTGAACAAAGCTGTTAAGCAGTTTTGTGGAGCGGGCCTGTAGGCTCCGGTTCCTCTCCCTGAGGGCAGGAGGCTGAAGAGGGAGGGTGAGGGGTGTGAGGTGTTGCCTGCGATGTTTATGGCTCTGTGGGTGAGGTGGGTGTGGTAGATGTCCGAGAGCAGAGAGGCACCGATGATCTTGCTGGCTGCTTTCACTGTGTGTTGTAGTGTCTTCCGGCAGGAGGCGGTGCAGCTTCCGTATCACACAGTGATACAGCTAGTGAGGATGCTCTCAATAGTGCCCTGGTAGAATGAGCACATGATGGGGAGTGGGACTTGTGCTCTCCTCAGTTTACGGAGGAAACAGAGGTGAGTTTGAGCCTTCTTGGCCAGTGATGTGGTGTTGTTAGACCAGGAGAGGTCCTCAGAGATGTGCATCCCCAGGAACTTGGTGCTGCTGACCCTCTCCACAGCTGCTCCATCGATGATCAGAAGGGGATGTTGTGTGTGTCCTCTCCTGAAGTTGACCACAATCTCCTTGGTTCTTCCCACATTCAGGAAGAGAGTATTGTCTTTACACCACTGGATCAGATGGCTCACCTAGAAAGAACTTCTAAAAAGTAAGACATGCTATTTGCAGTGCTTTCCAGCCACCTGTGCAAGTTTTGCTGCTGTTGTACATTGTTTGAATCAGGAATGCCTCACTGATGTAATTTTATGCCAAAGGCAGTATCTGCCACACTGCAAAAAGGGAAATTTCAGTAAAATAAGATATCCTAAATAAAGGCTTTATACTTGTTTTTCTCTCACAAGATAATTCTGACAACACAAGAATTTCTTTTTGTTGTGCAGTTTGTGCAGTTTTCTGCAACATTTTATTTGCTTTACTAAAGTTTTTACTTGTTTTAAGCAATTTAATCTTACTTTGTTGGCTGATACAGTATTTTTTTTTCTAATTTTAACTAGAATTATCTATTGCCAGAATTTTTTTGTTTGTATATGTTAGGAAAATTATCTGCCAACCCAACACAGCAAGAAAATTTGACTTATCAAATTGCGTAAAACAAGTTAACTCTTTGTGTGTGTCTGTCGCCGAATTGCAACATAACCCATACTGGTCAAGAGTGGTAAAGATTTTTTGTCAATAAAATAGTTCAGATTTCCAAGGCTATAACTTGAAAGTGGCAAGAGATAATGGCTTACTGTCAATTAGAAAGCTGTAGAATATGATCCAAAGTTTCAGATAGGAAGAAATTTACGCATCTAATTTGCATAATGTCACCGCACCTCTTTAAATTCCATAACTCAGTCAAAACTGGACTTTGGACATATTTACACAAAGAATGGTTCAGTCTTTTGACACTGTTTTTTGTACAGAGGTACCTCATCATCTTATCTTCAAAGTATATGAACAAGAAATCAGTACATTAAAAAATACAGAAATTTCTCACTTACTTTTGACAAAGGGGGGTTGGCTGGCTGGCTGGCTGGCTGGCTGGCTGGCGTGGTTGCTGCGTTTTCACCCATCATGGTCATTAGTTTGCATTCTGTCGGTCATTTAAAGTCTCTATCACATCTACAAAGTCTTATGATTATTCATTCATTCATCTTCTTCCGCTTAATCCTTTTTGGGTTGCAGGGGGGCTCCCACATAAATTTCTCTTGTATCCCAAGGCTATTTTCCGTGTACAAAACCAACAAAGTGACGGTTACCGATCGCGGCCATATTAGCTTTTAGAGCTAAAATGCTAAAAACAGGAAAAGGAAATGAGGAGTTCTTCTTTTTTGGTGCATTACGTGTCATCCATTGAGTCCTCCAACGGATGTCTGCCACCTTTTAAAACTGGCAAATCAGTACAAATCTCCAGTGCAGCTGATCATGTCAGAGTGAGACGACAGGTGCAGTGCTGCGCTCTGCCACTCATCATCATCATCATCATAGCAGTCTGTTGGGGTGACAATGACTGTTTCATTTAGGTCTGATCAGATTCCTCCACGCAGCTCTGTAATTCACCTTCCACTGCCAGGAACTCCTGACCTTGTTAACCCGGGTGACGTTCAAGCCAGTGTGAGTTGCTCTCTGACTGACCATTTCATGAAACTGCTTGCAAAGCATTTGAGTACCGCTAGCTTTTGCTGGATGGGGCACGCAAATTCACACTCTCAAAAGGCTAAAACTATTGGAAAGCTTGTAAAATTTTCTTACACATAAACTGCACAGCAAGAATACGTAATTATCTTGTCAGACAAAAAAAAAACCAAGCAGAAACAGCCTTAACTTATTTCATTTTACTGAGTATATTTGACTTTTTGTGGTGTAGTTGTGTTTTCTAGCTCAAAGTTGCATTATTTTTCAAAGAGAAACAAAAATGAGGCCATAGTGGCTCAGGAGATAGAGCAGGTCGCCCAATAACTGGAGGGTTGGCGGCTCGAATCCCACTCCCCCACATTGCTGTTGTGTCCTTGGGCAAGACACTTTACCCACCTTGCCTCCAGTGTGTTCATGGTTCATGACACTGATGTATGAATGTGAATAAATGGTCGGAGAGGTGGTTGGCATAGATTGGCAGCCATGTTTCCATCAGTCTGCCCCAGGGCAGCTGTGACTAGAAATGGAGCTTACCACTATCATTGTCTGTGGAGTGAATGAATAATGGACTCATTGTAAAGTGTCTTTGGGTGTCATGAAAGTGCTATATAAATGCAATCCATTATTAAAAACATATCTATTACACATTTTTAAACTGAAATTCTGTATTCTGTAAAATCTGACATTTCTAAGTATACAGTGTGGTATTTTTTTCTTTGTAGTATTAAACATGACATTATATACCAGTATTTTTTAAGGTATTGTCAAGGTAAAAAATCCCAGTATGATGACAGCACTAATGTCCACAACATCATGGCACCGAGCAATAGTCCCTTATTTGGTTGTGAGAGAGTTAGCAACCCTGTGTAAGTCATAAAAAACATCTTGCAAACATGTTAAAAAAACTACTGTAAATAAGAGTGTCACTTTTAAAAGATAACAAAAAGAGACTTTTATGGTTAAAAACTGGGTTTGTTAGCATGAACTTAAGCTATTTTAAGCTCGTGCTTCTTACACTAAAAGTACACATTTCATAGTTTTTCACAGGCTGTTAGAAATTGTTACTGAGATTGACACTGTTGTACCAGTTGTACCAGTTTCATACCATAAATTTAAAAAAAACAAGGTTAACATGGATGGGTGATATAGCAAAAAAAAAGGTACTGTGATATAATTTCTTTATGTCGTGGTACACAATATACAGGTGCATCTCAATTAGAATGTCATAAAAAGTTGATTTATTTCAGTAATTTTCAATTTAAAAAATGAAACTCCTATATTAAATAGATTCATTTCACACAAAGTGATATACTGTATTTCAAGTATTTAGTTCTTTTAATTTTGATGGTTATACCTTATTGGTGCTGATGAAAACCCCAAATTCAATTTCTCAAAAAATTAGAATATTACATCACTCTATAAATTCAAATCTGTGTGTGTCAATCTCTGTGGGTCTGTGTGTCACGATCATAGGCCATCACAGGACGGCCTATGATGTCTGCATGACGTCCTATGATGATCCTATGATTTCAGGCTACATAGGACTCGCGATGCAATCATATAGGCGACGCTGTCATATAGACAATAGGACTGACAACCTATGATGTAGTGTCCTATGATGCCTGCCTTGACGTCTTTATGATGTCATATAGACCATCGGTCACCAAAGAAAAGATACTGATCACCCGATCACGATTAGAACACAGCACTTTAAACCACACCTGCAATTCAAAAGCACCTAAACTGTGGAATGGCAGTTGCCAGAAACAGGAAAGAAGAGATACTCATCACCCTATTAAGAACAGGGCACACTAATTTAAACCAGACGCTACATAAATGGAGAGCAATAGAGTGAGGAGCACTGCTGCGAGTCAGGAAAGATTCCGTGAAGATGACACAGCTGAGGTTCGAGCAGTACCTCCCAGGCATGACTGTGCTGCACGTCAGAAAAGATGACGTGAAGATGAAACACCTGAGGGAACAACACAACCGTCTGAGACAGGATACCCCTCACCAGCATAGGGTACGACAGACAAGGGATGCACAGACAGACAGGAAATGTGTGGCAGTGTGCCATGCACGTGCTGAGTCACTTGATGCCCGAAATGCCCGCAAAGGGAGCAACACTGCATGCCAGGCAAGGCACAGACAAGCTGAGTCTGAGGAGATGTGGAATAGTCAGCTGGCCGTCAATGCTGCACGCCAGGCAAGGCACAGAGAAACTGAGACCGAATATGACACACTACTTTAAACCACACCCATTCAAAGCAGTAAATCTGGAAATCTCACTCAGTCAGGCAGAAGGCACTCTATAAATTCAAGAAATCTCTGACAAGTGTGTCAGTCTGTCACCCGATTAAGAATAGGACACATTACTTTAAACCACACCCATTCGAAGCAGTATCCATGAAGAATGGCATTCTACACTACAAATATGTAAAATGCCAAGCAAAGCACTGATTTTCTCTGGGTGCTCCAGTTTCTGGGTTTCGATGGGCATGCACGGGTCTTCCTGAACAGGGTCGAAAGCCACTTTTTGCTCAGATCTATTTTCATGATCCTGTCCATGAACTGGAATTATAACGCACCTATTCCTCAACCAGTGGTCTGAACGAAGAAGAAGAACAACAAGAACACCCACCAGATGGAGAGCAATAGAGTGAGGAGAACTGCTGCACGTCAGAAAAGATGCCGTGAAGATGAAACACCTCAGGTTCGAGCAGTATGCTGCAGGCATGACTGTGAACAACACAGCCGTCTCAGACAGGAGGAGACCCTTCAGTAATGGGCATGCAAAAATACTTGCATATACTTGGTTTCTACGGGCATGGACGGGTATGCACGGATATGTACTAGTAAAATTCATTTTAAAAAATTGATTTTTAAATGAAATGTTGGCCGACTGAAAAGTATGTTCATGTACACACTCATTACTTGGTCAGGGCTCCTTTTGCATGAATTACTGCATCAATGTGGCGTGGCATGAAGGCAATCAGCCTGTGGTATTGCTGAGGTGTTATGGAGGCCCAGGTTGCTTTGATCATGGCCTTTAGCTCATCTGCATTACTGGGTCTGGTGTCTTTCATCTTCCTCTTGACAATACCCCATAGATTCTCTCTGGGATTTAGGTCAGGAGAGTTTGCCGGCCAATTAAGCACAGTGATACCATAGTCATTAAACAAGGTATTGGTACTTTTGGCAGTATGGGCAGGTGCCAAGTCCTGCTGGAAAATGAAATCAGCATCTCCATAAAGCTTGTCAGCAGAGTTCCCTCTGCTGCATGAAGTACTCTAAAATGTCCTGGTAGACGGCTGTGCTGACTTTGAACTTGATAAAACACAGTGGACCAACACCAGCAGATGACATAGCTCCCCAGATCATCTGTGACTGGAAATGTCACACTGGACCTCCAGCAACTTAGATTCTGTGCCTCTCCACTCTTCCTCCAAACTCTGGTACCTTGATTTCCAAATGAAATACAAAATTTACTCTCATCTAAAAAAAAGGACTTTACACCACTGACCAACCATCCAGTCAGTTTTCTCCTTAGCCCAGATAAGATGCTTCTGATGCTGTGTTTGGTTAAGGAGTGGCTTGACATAAGGAATGTGACAGTTGTAGCCTCTGTCCTGGATACGTCTGTGTGTGGTGGCTCTTGAAGCACTGACTCCAGCTGCAATCCACTCCTTGTGAATTTCCCCCAAATTTTTGAATGGACTTTGCTTCACAATCCTCTCAAGGCTGCGGTTATGCCTGTTGCTTGCGCACCTTTATCTGCCACACTTTTCCTTCCCTTCAACTTTCCATTAATATGCTTGGATACAGCACCCTGTGAACAGCCAGCTTCTTTAGCGATGACCTTTTGTGGCTTACCCTTCTTGTGGAGGGTGTCAATGATGGTCTTCTGGACAACTGTCAAGTCAGCAGTCTTCCCCATGATTGTGTAGACTACTGAACCAGACTTAGAGGCCATTTAAATTCTACAATACTGAACATTTCAGAATATGTGGCCTAGACGTAGAACATCCACCCCGCATTGGGAGGTCAGGGTTCAAGTTCCAGCTGGGTCATGCCAAAGATCATGGAAAATGGAACTTCAAGCTTGGTGCTCAGCAAAAATGGAATGGAGGAGGGAAATGTTTGGGGCGGCAGTGGCTCAGGAAGTAGAGCAGGTTGTCCAGTATCCCGAGGGTTGGCGGTTCAAATCCTGCTCCCCCCAGTCATCCTGCCGTTCCGTCCCTTGGCAAGACACTTTACCCACCTTGCCTCCATTGTCCATGACACTGGGTATGAATGTGTATATACTGTATGTTTGGTAGTGGTCGGAGAGGCCGTTGGTGCTGATTGGCAGCCATGTTTCAGTCAGTCTGCCCCAGGGCAGCTGTGGCTACAGCAGTAGCTTACCACTACCATTGTCTGTCTGAGGAGTGAAAGAATAATGGACTTAATGGGCAAGATGACTCCCACCGATGGCGAACGTCTTTGCTCATTCCACTCTCGAATGCCGACTTTTCTCCTTTTTTGCATGGTTGCTGTTCTTTTTACAGTGCGTAAAAGTCATGCACTGCTAGCATACAATCGACGGACACTACTGAACATCACCGAGATGAGCAGTCACACGGAGTTTACTAGCTTCAGTACCCGACCTGCAATGCATTGTACATCCATGCAGCGATCAACACCACCCCCAGAAAGGCCCCGAAGCATCGAGCCCACATGAACATGCTGACCCCAAGAGAGTGTGTTGAAGACGGCGGCGGAGAAGGGGCAAGAGAGGTGGGCTACATGCTAGGCTAAAGGCCCGTGCCAGCCGACCACCAATTCCCAGTCTCTTACTGGCGAATGTTTCGTCTTTGGAAAACAAGCTAGACGAACTAAGAGCAAGGATTGAAGACCAGTGGGAGCTAAGCGAATGCTGCACCCTAATTTTCTGTGAGATCTGGCTATCAGACAGAATCCTGGAGGCCGCCATTCAACTACAGACTCACTCAATATATCGGGCAGACAGAACCACAGCCTCTGGTAGGACAAAGCGAGGGGGAGTGTGTGTTTTTGTAAACAGTTTGTGGTGTGGAGATGTACAGACTGTTTATAAGCACTGTTCACCCGACGTGGAGTTTTTACTGTTGAAATGCCATCCCTATTATCTACCAAGAGAATTTACAGCTGTGTTTTTAGCTGTTGTTTACATCCATCCACAAAGAAACTACACAGTAGCGCTAAACAAACTCCATGAAGTCATCAGCGCAGTAGAGACGGAGCATCCTGATGCTATATTTATTGTTGCTGGCGACTTTAACCAGTGCAATTTATGGACTGTACTCCCCAGATATTAACAGCATGTGGAGATTCCCACCCGTGATAAAAGCACATTGGATCATGTTTATACCAATATACGTGGCACTTACAGAGTGGCATCCCGCCCCCATTTTCAGACAGTCAGATCACATCTCACTATTTATGTACCCAGCCTACAGACAAAAGCTGAAACAAACAAACCCTGTTATTAAGCAAATTAAGCGCTGGACTCCAGAGGCTGAGAACACCCTGCAAGACTGTTTTGCCTGCACAGATTTGGATGTGCTTAAAGCTGCAGCCACCCAAGAGGACTCTTCTGGAAACATACAGGAATATGCTGAATATGTGAGTGGGTACATCAGCACGTGCGCTGATACCATCGTACCCACCACACAGGTCAGAAAGTTCCCCAACCAGAAGCCCTGGATAAACAGCCAGGTACGTCAGATGTAGAGTCATACGTCAGAGTGGGTCGGTCTGGGTGAGTGAGAGGGAGTTAGTGCATGTGGGTGCACATGGGAGCATGTGGGTGTGAAGGTGTGGGGAGGGGTGTGTCTGTGAATCGGGAGGTGCTGGATTAAGGGGGGTAGTGCTTCTTGGCAATGTGGGCCCCCCTGGGCGGGGGGACTTCTTTGGGCATGGGGGTCCCCGGGGTGTGCGACAGTGGCGTTGGGGCGGGCCCGCTGTGGGGGTGCCTGGTAGGGCTCGCGCCGGGGGCCATGGGCCGGTCTCCGCCCTGGGGGTGGGGTTGCTGGCCTCCTGGTGCCTGGGGCCCAGGGGCGGGCGTTGGCCCCGCTGGGGGGGTGGGGGTCGGGCGGGTCCGGAGGGGGTGGGCTCACTGCACCAGCCGCCAAGTAGCCTGGCCTCCCTTGATCATCCCTCCGGGGGTGGATGCCTGGCTTTCCTGGGGCTTGCTGACCTTGGACGTTTGTGCCCTGTGGGGGTTGGTGGTGCTGCCTTGCCTGCTCGGGGTTCCCGGGGGGAGAGCTGCTGCGACCGGCCATCCGCTCGTATGCTTCCTGACAAACCACTCACATGCACACACTTGTTTTGCGCGCGTTCTCATATATATGCACGCAGACATACACGCACAAGTGTCTCTCCTTTAACAGGTGCGGAAACCAGACTCGTGTTGAGGCATCTTTGGTGGAAGAAGCAGTTTGTCTTTTGTTTGTTTTAGTTGTTGGTTTGTTTGGGGTTTTTTTGTCTGTTTCCCTCCCTTTTCTTTCCCCCCTCCACACACTTCCTTTCACTCTTCCCCATCCTGTTGGGTCTTCCATGGGTAAAATAATTAAAATAAAGTATTAAAAGTTTTTACAGGAGGAGTTTACAACAATATACAATACACAGTCAGGTACTGTATAAGCTCCTCTTGGCAAAGTAAATCTGTTTTGGTACAGTAAGGGTGACAGATCCCTGTTCTGTTTGCCTAGCTGCCTGACAGGACAAGTGGAAGGAAAAAAAAAAAGAAGTGCAAAAAGGCATAGAAAGCCAAGAAACCAGGTAAAATCCATCAGAATTTAGGAAGCCATCCCATCCCCCATCAGTGCAAATTAATTTCAGCTGGTTAAGTCCTGACTGATAGCCTTTAAAAGGGTCTGTGAATATCAGATTGCCACACCACAAAGAACTCATGATGGATAGAAGCAAAGAGCTATCTCTAGCCCTTTGCAACCTTATTGTTGCAAAACATAATGATGGAATTGGTTACAGGCACATTTCTAAACTGCTGAATGTTCCAGTGAGCACTGTTGGAGCCATTATTCAGAAGTGGAAAGAACATCATTTTACCATAAACCAGCAATGACCAGAAGCTCCTTACAAGATTTCTGATAGAGGAATCAAAAGAATAATCAGAAGAGTTATCTAAGAGTCAAAGACCACTCGTGGAGAGCTCCAGAAAGACCAGGAGTTAGCAGGAACTACTGTTTCAAAGAAAACAGTAAATAATGCACTCAACCGACATGGGTTCTTTGCCCACTCACCTCACAAGACTCCATTATTGAAGAAAAGTTTAAAGTTTTCTGCACAACATTTGGGCAAACCAGTAAAATACTGGGAGAATATGGTCTGGACAGATGAGACCAAAATTGAACTTTTTGGATGCCACAACACACAGCATGTTTGAAGGAGAAATGGCACTACACATCAGCCCCAAAACACCATACCAGCAGTGAAGTTTGGAGGCGGGAGCATCAGTCCGTCGTCTGTGTGTCTTGTTTTTATGTACTTTAATGTGTTTTTACGAAATCCTCTGTGTCGTTTCTGTCCTGGAGTATTTGTGGACTGTATGGCGAAGAGCTTCCTCCCCTTTTTTGCACTGCTGCTACTTTTCCTCCGGCTCTTTGTCTATGAGGTAAACGCAACCGGCATCATGGCAGGCAGAATGCATTATTCCAGGGACATGTTGCTGCATTTAAACACGGTTGATGCAGCGGCTGTGATTGAGCCTAAGCCGCAACTGCCGGACTTTATTTTGAGAGACGGACACAGCGGTGAAAAGAGAGACGGGAGAGACGGGAGAAGGAAACGCGGAAAGCGTGGAGGTGTGAAATTGCGCCTGAGAAGACATCAGTTTGGTAACATTCCTCTTCCTTCTATGATTTTTGGGAACGTACAGTGTCTGAGAAACAAGGTGGATGAAATTCAAGGGAATGTACGCTACCAGAAGGACTTTAAGAACTGCTGTGTCATGGCTTTCACCGAATCTTGGCTTAATGCGCATGACCGAGATGCAGACCTGTGGATTGACGGCTTTGGAGCCCCACTGCGCTCGGATCGGCAGGAAGAGGTAACGGGGAAACGTCAGGGGGGGGTGGCGTATGTTTATACATTAATAAGCAGTACTGCACATCTGTCACGGTCAGAGAGCGCATCTGTACACCCGATGTGGAGCTGCCGTCTGTGTCACTACGCCCCTTTTATTTGCCTCGCGAGTTCCCCTAACTTTTCATCACAACTGTGTACATTCACCCGAGGGCAGACGCTGACTCCGCCTCCAGCACCATCTTTGATGTGATCCAGCGGCTGCAATCAATTTCTCCAGAGGCGCCAAACTTCATTCTTGGGGATTTTAACCATGTTTCTTTAAAGAAGACACTAAAAAACTTTTATCAGTATGTCTCCTGCCCAACCAGGTGAAAAAAGACATTGGACCTGTGCTATGGATCCATAGAGAGGGCCTATAAATCACTCCCCCTTCCTCCTGTAGGATCCTCAGATCACAACTGTGTACATTTGCTGCCCACATATAAAACTGCTCTCAGAAGAGGCAAGGTGGAGATGAGGGACATTGATGTGTGGACAGAGGATTCAGAGCACAGCCTCCAGGAATGCTTTAACTGTACAGACTGGGAGATGTTCACACTGGCCTGCGGGGATGATTTGGACTCTTTGGTGGACGTCACATGCTCATACATGACTTTCTGTAAAAATAAGATCGTTCCACGTAAACGTGTCAAAATATATCCCAACAACAAACCATGGGTTACAAAATCAGTTAAATCCTGCTTACAGAGGAAAGCACTTGCCTTTAAACAGGGGTCTGTTTCTGAGCTACAGGTTGCCACAAAAGAGCTGAAGTCCGAAATTTTAAGAGCAAAACAGAATTATAAATCAGAATTGGAAAGCAAGATGGCAACAAAGAAACTTGGTTCAGCCTTGGTTCAGCCTATGAAAACTACTGCAGGCCTTCAGAGCACAGAGCGCAGTAATCGTGTGTTTTTAGATGGTTTTAATTCAGACACAGAGCTGGCTAATGCTCTTAATTGTTTTTATGGTCGTTTTGACTCCTTTGATTTTAGCACAGAAACCCAAGATTTGAAACAGAAACTCAAAGACAATCAGCACTTTAATATTGAGGTGCAGGATGTTAAAAGGCATTCTGTGCTGTAAAAGTGAACAAAAGTCAGGGCCCTGATAATATATGTGGGCGCGTGGTAAAGTCCTGTGCACATGAACTGAGTCCTATATTTCATTACATTTTCAATAAGTCCTTACAGACACAACATGTGCCTAAGATCTGGAAAGAAGCCGTGGTTGTTCCCGTTCCAAAATCCAGCTGTCCTAAAACAGTAAACGACTTTAGACCAGTTGCTTTGACTTCAATTTTAATGAAAATTTTTGAAAAACTGGTCAGATGTGAGGTCCTAAAGCAGACTGAGCATGCATTGGATCATCTGCAGTTTGCCTATAGGCCTCACAGAGGAGTGGAGGATGCCACTGTCACTCTGTTTAACATGCTTTTTAAACATCTGGATTTTAATGGGACACATGCCAGACTTTTATTTGTGGACTTTTCCTCCACTTTTAATACAATCCAACCTCATATCTTAGTTGAAAGGCTCCTGCAACAATTTGATTTGAGCAATAATCTGGTGGGTTGGATTCTGGATTTCTTAACCAACAGGATGCAGAGAGTAAGGGTCAATGGTACATTGTCTGACCTAAAGTGCTCTTCTACTGGCTCTCCTCAGGGGTGTGTGTTGTCACCACTACTCTTCATCCTGTACACAAACATGTGTCGGAGCAGACATGACAACAGACACATTATAAAGGATGCTGATGACTCAGTTATTGTCAGTCTCCTCCAGGATGGTGAGAGTGGCCACGGCCCAGTAGTTGATGATTTTGTTCACTGGTGTGAGGATTCCTACCTGCAGCTGAATACGACAAAAACTAAAGACATGATTATTGACTTTAGGAGGAAAACTCCCAGGCACAAAGTCACCATACTAAAAGGCCAGACCACCGAATGTGTACAATCCTACAAATATCTTGGGACGATTATTGATAGTAATTTAAACTTTGAAGAGAACTGTGAAAGGGTGTGCAAAAAGGGTCAGCAACATTTGCATTGCTTGAGAAAACTTGTACGCTTCCAAAGTGGCCGAACCATAATAACAATGTTTTATTGGGCTTTTATTGAATCTGTTTTATCCTTTTCTTTAGTGTCATGGTTTGGTCAGATAAAACTGAAACAGGAAATCCTTGGATCAGGTAGTTAGATGGTCCAGTCGTTTGCTTGGTGAGCCACAGCTGAGCCTGACATCCCTGTACACCAGACAAGTACAGAGGACGGCTACCTCCATTTTAAATGATGACTCCCACCCTTTGCACTGCAACTTTCAGCTTCTTCCCTCAAGACGGAGGTTTGCTGTCCCAAAAAGTAGAACCCAGCGCTACAAAAACAGCTTTGTTCCTGCTGCTGTCAAAGAGTTGAACAAGCTGTAACAATATATTGCACATAATTTAGGTACCTATTTATTAACTCCATTTTATATTTACTTATTTTTGTAGGATGTTACTTGGGTTCTAAATATTTTATTGGGTTTTACACCTTTGAGTTTTTAACCTCTTTGACTAGTTTTTAACTTTTAATATGACCCTTCTCTCTTACCTCTGGTTTTTCTCCCATCTCTTTGTCTTTTTATACCCTGATTGATGGAGCCTTGAGTATTTTTATCATGTTTATAGTCAGCTTCATGTGTGCCTGTGTTTGTGTCTATGTTGAATGTAATTTGTGGCTCGTAAATATGGATGTCATCAGACTGCAAAACAAATCTACCTATGGGTACAAATAAAGTAACCTGAACCTGAACCTGAACCTGGTGTGGGGGTCTTTTTCAGCACATGGTGCAGGCAGACTTCAAATAATTGAAGGAAAGATGAATGGACAAATGTACAGAGACATCCTTGATAAGAACCTGTTGAGGTCTGCCAAGATGCTGAAGATGAAATGAGGGTGGACATTTCAGCAAGACAATAATCCCAAACACACAGCCAAGGAAGCTCTCAACTGGCTCCAGAGAAGGAAAATAAAGCTGCTAAAATGGCCCAGTCAGTCACCTGACCTGAATCCAATTGAAAATCTATGGAACGAACTGAAGCTCAGAGTTCATAGAAGACACCCACGGAACCTTCAAGATTTGAAGACAGTTTGTGTGGAAGAGTGGACCAAAATCACTCCTGAGCAATGCATGCACCTAGCTTCTCCATACAGGAGGCATCTGGAAATTCTTATTACCAACAAAGGCTTTTCTATTAAATATTAAATTAATTTCACCAAGTGTGTTCAATAGTTATTCCCTGTGTCATTCCACTTTATTAAATATAACTTGTTTTGTGAGCACAGTTGCCTTGATTTCTTTGTCTGAATGGATTACTTGGGTTGTTCCTGATATCTGGTGAAAATCTCAGGTCAATGGGTCCATCAGAAGTATGTTTAACCCATAAGAACCCAGACCCCTATTCCTTCAAGGAAAATTATGGCACCATGGGTTCTTATGGGTTAATGAGAAAAATGTTGACGTGTCCATTACTTATTTTCCCTGTTTTATGTCCTTCTGCATGTAATGAATCTATATAACATATGAGTTTCATTTTTTGAATTTAATTCGTGAAATAAATCAACTTTTCAATGACATTCTAATTTATTGAGATGCACCTGTACTGTATACTACAATATGTATTTAGTATACTGAATGTTCATTATAATTTGATTTTGCTTACATTTTTATTAGAAATAAAAAATTCATATTCATACTTTGATTCTCTTGGTTTGTCTTTTTTCCTCTGCTTGTAGCAGACGTTCTCTGTGATCACAGTTGGCATGTGGGGGTGGGGGACGTGAGCAGCACCAGCTGCAGAGAAACAGACGTGGAGACGGTAGCAGTGCTGCTGCCAGCTCACATTAAAATGTGATAAAATACTGTATATTCAATAGACGTGATATAAACATTTCTTGTATTGTGAGTGGCTCAGTGTATCGATAGATCGTCTATTAGATGTGTCAATTATTGTCACCATGGGTTGAGATGCTGTCTCAGCACTCAGCCCATGTTTTCCCTCATCCCTGCTTCCCATTGAGCAGCGTCTCAGCAGGCTCCCAGCTGGCAGCATTACGGACAGCTGGGGCCAATTAGTCCTCATCAGCTGGGGCGCTGCCAATGTGAATAAATAGGAGCAGCCTCGATGACTCGGGGCTGCGACATAAGCACTGCTAGGCTGGAGCCCCTTCGTCTGGTGCCAGCCCCTGCCTCATCTTCAGCACAGCTCGTAAGTGTTTCCCGTAAGGAGTTTGTGCCTTGGTACCCCCATGTCCGGTGCTAACCCGCTACTTGCCTTACTGTATCACTTGGGAGTACCACCTTGTAAGAGTGATCTGTGTATTGGAGTCCTTTGCCCAGTGCCAGCTCTCTATTCTTCTGGCTGCTTAACCCGTGAGTGTTACCTGCTGTGAGCCCTCTTGTTGTGTACCCCTACGCCCGGTGCCAACGGTGTTCTCTGTCGCTGTACTGCTCATGAGTGTTATTGTGTTGAGTATCTGTGCTTCCCTCATCCCTCACCCTTACCTTCAATAAAACATCACGACTCACTGGCTCGTCCTTGGCTCTTATTGCGCGGCTCCCTAGAGCCGTGTGTGACAGTATGTCGCAGCCAGACGAGTTACCGGCGGCCGTGAGTCGCCGTGGAACTGTACCTTTCTGTCTGGGTGTCAGCGCTGCTAGCATGCCGTTTCCCAGGAGTCACTTCCGGCGCCAGGGCGACGAGCTGAGGTCCATCTCGGAGGCTGTCGACGGGACGCTCTTTACCCTGCACGACGCCTCCAACGCGAGACGCTGGCATCCGGGCCGTGCTGAGGAACTCCTGGACTGTTACCCTCATTCTGTGTACCATCTCGAGGACAGTGCCAGGTTTGACGCCACAGGTACACAGCGAGAGAAGCTCCGCGGGTTGGATGGAAATCCCGGCAGGAAGCCGAAGTGGGCGACGTTTCCCCCCGCTTCGGGATCCCGTTCCTGCCGCCATTCCAGTCCGGGAGTTCACACCAACCAAAGGGCTTCCCCCGACCTGCGCCACGTCACTCGGGATTCCCTTCAAGGAGCCGCAGTTGACAGCAGTTATGTCTGGGGTCGAGTGGCTGTCGCGAGCTCCACTGTGTTTCCTGTCACCATCTTCAGGCATGTGGCGGCGGCAGTGAGATTGATGGAGAGGACTCCAGGGCTACGAAGCTTTCCCGTGCTCGACGCCTTCCTCGCCTCGATCTCCGATCTGGAGCGGCGATTCCTGGGTTTCCCCCTCGCTTCGTCCCCTGGGAATAGCCGTCATCACATCGCCGAGTCACCTCTGCACGAACCTCGTCCGGATCCAGTTCTGGGCCGCCGTCAGGACCGTTCCTCCCACGCAGCTGTCACCTCTTCGCCTCGTCAGTGTGGAGTTTTCACAGCCTTGTTCCCTGAGCCTCATTCCCCCGCTGTCATTCCTGGACATTCGGGCTGGCTCACCCCGGCTGTTTCCCCCTCCTCCTCGACGCGCTTCCTGACTGCTGAGTGTGCCTGGAATTCCAGCCTGGCGAGCTCTCTGCTGGAGACAACGCGAGCGATCCTCAGACAAATCCCCAGGGGGTCCTCCGTTATCACCGGGCGGGGAGAGGAAGAAGCAGTATCCACTACAGCAGGCGATACTCAACCTCCAGGAGGCAGGCAAGTCATAGTTTTGTCACATCTGTTTAATGATTTGCTCTGTCACATTCCTGGAGGAGGAGTTCAGGGTTCGCAGCTCCCTGAACTCCCCCCACCTGCTGTAACCTGTGCTCCTAATCCCGCATCCTCCGTGTCTCTCTCCGCCGAGCGATCCCCGGCTCCGGGTCAACGTGGTGGGATAAGGAGAGGGCCTGTGGTTCCGCAGCTACGTTGCGGACGGAGGAGGGGGACTGACTGCTGCGTGGAGTCTGCGCTGACGACTGAGCGTCCCCGGGTCTCCACGGAGGAGCGGTTCGGTCCAGCGGGACGAGATTCTTCTGGCTACACGCCGAGTGGATCGTTGGCGGGGTTACCGGAGCTGGAGGAATCTCAAGCTGCGCTGACCATCGTGCTGGCTGCGGGGCCTGACGCGGCTGGATGGGAGCCTGACAACGACCTCCTGACGACGGATCCCGGATCTTCGCAGTCCTGGACGGCGTCAGAACCCGAGATCAGGCGAGTGCTCTCCTTTCTTTTCTCTCTTTTTATCTTTGAGCACTTCAGCCTGTCTCTAGGGGAGACGAGCTGGGTGCAGCCGCCCGCTGCGTCTGAGCTCGTCTCACCGGGTTTTGGCGCTGCCGGTGATCCTGATCCCGGTTCTGTTTTCTCTTCTGAGCCTTCTTTCAGGGTCACCGTCGAGGAGTTGCTGTTCCTCGTGGTGCTGGAGGGTCCGGGTTCAACGTTGGAGGTCGGTTCTGGTGCAGTGTCCAACGTGGGTTCGCCCGAGACCCAATCGGGGTCCAACGTGGGTTCGCCTAAGGCCCGATCGGGGTCCGACGTGGGTGCTGCCCCAGTGTTGTCCAGGTCCGGTGAGGAGGTGGCCGTTTCCCTGCGGCCTGACACTCGTCGCCCTCGTCATCGGCTCTCCCCTGAGCCTCTTCCACCGGGACCCGCTCTGACCCTTCGTCCGTCTCAACGGTCCTGGTGGTTGAGTGATGCGGGTCGACGACCCGCCCCACAAAACTTTCGGTTCGGTGATCCGGTTTCCCCCGCTGGTCTGTGTTTGCCTTTGGGTGGCCTGGTTCGGCTGCCGGTGGACTGGATTCCTGGGATCTGGGTCCGGAGTTCGCCGTCCGAACATTTTCCTTTCCCTGGTTCGCCAACTGGACAATGGGCGGGGAGATCTCCGGAGCCATCTCGGCCATTTTTGGACTCTGCCTGCCATATTCCTCGGGTGTCACTTTTTCTTTTATCATTATTAAGGTCACTCGGGTGTAATATTTTGTCCTGTTGGTGGATGTGTTTTCATAGTGCTGTGTGTTTTCCATTCCTCGTACTCAGCATTTTTTTTTTCCACAATATCTTTATTGAACCTTTTTTTTTTTTTTTTTAACAAACATGATACAAACAATCAAACACTAACACTAAAGTACTACAAAAAAAAAAATGCACTAAAAACACCAACAACCACCAACAAAATCAAGTCTTCAACAATGCTCCTCTGTTTAGTCTAGACAATCCAATACATAAGTATACATATTATGTTCACCAGTTTGGAATTTACAAGGTCCACACACATCATTCACCTTCTTCTTCAAGAGTTATGTTTAAATTTTTTACATAATCAATAAAAGGTCTCCATATATTCTCAAACACAATTTCCTTTGATTTCAGTATATATGTTATTCTTTCTAATGGAAGGTTTGTTAACATCTGTCTTAACCACTGAGTCACATCTGGTCTATGAGTCTTTTTCCATAATAGTGCAATACATTTTTTGGCATTAGGCAAACTGAGGTCTATGAATGTTCTTTCACTTTTATTAAAATTATGCTTTTCTGGGTACAGACCCAACAAAAACAGTTTAGGATTCAATATGATTTGTTTTGAGATTATTTTTTCAATTGTTACCCTCACCTCTTCCCAAAACATTCTTATTAATCTACATTCCCATAAACAATGAAATAGGGTTCCTTTACTTTCCATGCATTTTGTGCATGTATCTGGTATATTTTTGTTATATCTTTTTAACTCCTCCGGTGTAACATACATCCGCATTAACCATTTGAAATGTATCAATTTAAGGCGTGCATTTATTGATTTGGTTTGAGCTTCTGTACAAGCCAATTCCCATTGTTCCTCTGAAATTTCAATTTGCAGATCTTCTTTCCAGTAGTTTAATCTTTTCAGTGAATTTTCACTTGAAGATAGTGTCAATGAGTTATAAAACTCTGAAATAATACCCTTTCTTTTACTATCTTTCATCATCATTTTTTCCAAGGATGAATAAATAGGTCGAGTGAGAGCTTTATTTTGATTTGATCGAATAAAGTTTCTAAGTTGAAGATATTTAAAAAAATGTGTTCTATTGAGATTAAATTTGATCCTCAGCTCTTCAAAAGACATTATGTTGTCTGCACATGGCAAATATAAATCCTGAATCTTTTGTATCCCTTTTAAATTCCATACTTTAAATACAGCGTCCGCTCTCCCTGGTTTAAAATATTGATTACCCCATATTGGACTAAATTGTGACAATAACTGTGGTTCTTTTAAATAGTTTTTAGCTTCACACCATATTTTGATCATATGCTTTACAAATGGATTTTTAACTTGTTTTTGTAATTTTTTTGCCGAATCTGAGTATATGAATATGGGAAGAGGTAAAGGTAAATTGTATGATTCCATTTCAGTCCAGTGAGGGAGATCATTTGATGAAAAATAATATGTCATAGACCTCAGTTGTGCCGACCAATAATACAACATAAAATTTGGACATTTCAGACCTCCACGATCAAATGGTAAATATAATAAAGACAAACGTAATCTAGCCCTCCTGTTGTTCCATATAAATTCCACTAACTTTTTTTTTATTCTTGAGAATAGATCTAAAGGTGGTGATAAGGGAATGTATTGAAATAAATAAAGTATTTTAGGTAAAATATTACTTTTAAGTATATTGATTCTCCCCATCATCGACATTGGTAGTGACATCCATCTCTGAGTTAACTCATTGATATCTGACATTAAGGCTTCATAGTTGACACTGGCGACTGATTCTAGCTTAGGCATAATTTGGATTCCTAAATATTTAAACTGATTTACAACATTGAATTGATTTACCTCAGGGGCTGGGTAATTTCTCTGGGTCTCATTTAGCATTAATATTGAAGATTTAGTTTTATTTATTTTATATCCTGATATTTCCCCAAAATTCATTATTAAATTCAACAAGGTTGGAATTGATTTTTTTAGATTCGACATAAACAAAATTATATCATCGGCGTACAGGGAGATTTTATGTTCTGTTGGTCCAACTTTAATTCCATATATTTGTGAATGTAAACGTATCGCTATCGCTAAAGGTTCAATTGCCATAGTAAACAGTAAAGGTGAAAGTGGACAGCCTTGTCGACATCCTCTATTGATTTTTATTGGTTTTGAAATATTGTTATTTGTTAGGATTTCTGCTGTAGCATTATTGTATATTATTTGAACCCATTTTATGAAATTATTTCCAAGTCCAAACCTTTGTAGGACTTCAAAAAGAAAGGGCCATTCAACTCTATCAAAGGCCTTTTCGGCGTCCAATGATAGGAGAGCTGTATCCGGTGCTTCTTTATTAAAATAAATAATATTAAATAGTCTTCTTACATTATGGAAGCCTTGTCTACCCTTTATAAAGCCATTCTGATCTCGATTAATAATATTTGGTAAAATTTCTTGTATTCGTCTTGCTAAAATTTTACAGATTATCTTAAGGTCGGCGTTTAATAGGCTTATTGGTCTCATATTTTCACATTTATTAGAGGGCTTACCTGGTTTTGGCAGCAGTATAATTAAGGCATTATTTATGTATGATGGTAAATTATTATTTTGAAATGCTTCTAAAACCATTTCCAAAAAAGGTTTTATTAATTTATTCTTAAATTTTTTATAAAGGTCAACTGGAAGACCATCTGGTCCTGCACTTTTTCCTGATTTCATATTATCAATGGCTAGCCCAACTTCTTCTTGACTAATTTTAGACTCCAATATCTCCCTGTTTTCATTTGGAATACACGGTATAGATAGTTCGTTCAAAAACCCATTTAGTTTTGTTAAATCAGGTTCATTTTTGGTATCATATAATTTTTCATAGTAATCTCTAAAGGCTCTATTAATTTCTAAAGGATCTATAACTACCTGTCCGTTACTTATAATACTGGTAATTGGTGTTTTAATTTCCAATTGTTTAATCTGCCATGCTAATAATTTTCCTGATTTTTCACCTTGTTCATAAAAAGATTGTTTCAATCTTAGAAGACTCGAGGCAGCTCTATTCGCTGATTTTTTGTCGTATTCAGCTCTCAAAATCAGTAATTCATTCTCCAACCTTGGGTCACTTCCTGCATACACTTTTTCCTGAAGACTTTTTATTTTATGTTCCAATTTAGCTCTCTCCTCTCGAGTCTTCTTAGATTTTGATCCTGTATAACTAATAATATGTCCCCTAATAAAAGCTTTGAAAGCCTCCCACTTTACACATGCTGATGTTTGTGTAGTATTGATGTCAAAGAACTCGTCTATCTGTTTTTTCGTACTCAGCATTTTACTTTTTGTACCATGTTTTTAGCCTCGTCCTTGCATTGTAGAGTTATGTTTTGTTTCCTATCAGACCATACTCTGCAGTTGTCCGTTCGTTCCAGTCACTTTCACTTCTTTAGGTGACTGTGGGTATTTCTATATCCGTAGTGCTGTGGGTTTTCCTTTGCCCGTACTCAGCATTTCCTTTTTCTTTAGGTGACTGTGGGTATTTCTATATCCGTAGTGCTGTGGGTTTTCCTTTGCCTGTACTCAGCATTTCCTTTTTCTTTAGGTGACTGTGTGTATTTCTATATCCGTGGTGCTGTGGGTTTTCCTTTGCCCGTACTCAGCATTTCCTTTTTCTTTAGGTGACTGTGTGTATTTCTATATCCGTAGTGCTGTGGGTTTTCCTTTGCCCGTACTCAGCATTTCCTTTTTCTTTAGGTGACTGTGTGTATTTCTATATCCGTAATGCTGTGGGTTTTCCTTTACCCGTACTCAGCGTTTTTTATTGTTTTTTTTTTTTTTCTTTGTGTCACTCTTGTCCTGTTCTTAGTTTTGTTTGCATTATGGAGTAGTGTTTGTTCTGTTGTCCACACTCCGTAATTGCTTTATCCGTTTTTTGTCATTTTTTTTTTGTGGTGCAATGTAGAGTACTGTGTTTGGTTTTTTTTTTTTTTTTTTTTTGCCCTGTTACCCTACATTGGCCTGTTGGTGTTTCCCTTTACTTCGTCCCCTCCGGCCCTGCCTCCCTTCCTCCCACCCTAGGTGGGGGGGGGGGGGGCTGGGGTGTTTCTGGTCGTTCAGGAGCCCGACCTTGAGGGGGAGTCTCTGTCACCATGGGTTGAGATGCCGTCTCAGCACTCAGCCCATGTTTTCCCTCATCCCTGCTTCCCATTGAGCAGCGTCTCAGCAGGCTCCCAGCTGGCAGCATTACGGACGGCTGGGGCCAATTAGTCCTCATCAGCTGGGGCGCTGCCAATGTGAATAAATAGGAGCAGCCTCGATGACTCGGGGCTGCGACATAAGCACTGCTAGGCTGGAGCCCCTTCGTCTGGTGCCAGCCCCTGCCTCATCTTCAGCACAGCTTGTAAGTGTTTCCCGTAAGGAGTTTGTGCCTTGGTACCCCCATGTCCGGTGCTAACCCGCTACTTGCCTTACTGTATCACTTGGGAGTACCACCTTGTAAGAGTGATCTGTGTATTGGAGTCCTTTGCCCAGTGCCAGCTCTCTATTCTTCTGGCTGCTTAACCCGTGAGTGTTACCTGCTGTGAGCCCTCTTGTTGTGTACCCCTACGCCCGGTGCCAACGGTGTTCTCTGTCGCTGTACTGCTCATGAGTGTTATTGTGTTGAGTATCTGTGCTTCCCTCATCCCTCACCCTTACCTTCAATAAAACATCACGACTCACTGGCTCGTCCTTGGCTCTTATTGCGCGGCTCCCTAGAGCCGTGTATGACAATTATGTTCGACATTGATTATATTAGATGTATCAACCAGCCCTAGATGGATATAAAAGTTTAAAAAATTAAGCTAATGATGAAGTCTGAACTTGAACAGATATATCTGTGTCAACAGACCTGTACAAGTCATAAATGCAGTTTGCTTAATAAGCTTGCTAGCACTAGCTGATAATATAGCATTTCACCTTAAAACAGAGGTGTTAAATGAAACAAAGAGGAGGTCAAAACTTTAAACAAAGTGAAAACTGATGGCCAAGCAGGGTCAACATTTGATGAAACTAGACAAATTATGAATAAAAAATTAAGGCACATTCTGTGGTAGGGAATGTGTATATTCTCTTGTATTCTAGTTACAAAGTCTAGCGACCAACCTATTGTGTGTGTATTGTTGACACTTTATTGTGAAGTGCAGTGTGGTGACGTGGACTTCCTGTCATGTCACTGCACTGCCCTATATAGCAGGGCAAGCCGTCATGCTACAGTCTCTTATGCCGGGTGCCCACGCCAGGTGCCGGCTGTGTAACCGCTGTGTTCAAGCCATCAATAAAGCTGTGTTTGACGCTACCTCATCTTGCCTCATTCATCACCAGGTTTTCCATACATAACATTTGGCAACTGAGGATTAACTCATGGAGGCGTGCATAACACCACTCAGTCCCTTCCTCAAGCTCTTGTGTGAACCGCCGGTGCCTTGGCCTAGATGGTTTGAGACTTTTTAGATCTACATCACCACGCTGGACCTTGGGCTGCTTGACAAGCTAAGGGCACGTGTGCTTCTTGTTCATAACCTGGGTATTGAGGACCAGCAAGTCCTGTGGACGCTTGGCGTGTCGGACTAGTTTGAGGATGTCGTGGAGCTGCTAGCCAACCATTTCCACACCCTGGACAGCATGATTGTCCAGAGGATTCATTTTCTGCAGCAACATCAAGTAGGTGAGCCTATCCATCAGTTTGTTGCTGACTTGAGGCAGTTAGCTAGCGAGTGCTGCTTTGGGCCGCTGGAAGATGAAATGGTGCGCGACCAGCTAGCGCAGCACACGTGCAGCACTGTATTGCAGGCTAGGCTACTTACGCCGCCGAATGACTTAACATTTGCCAGAGCTGTCGAATTAGCTCTCCGGTTGGAGGCCGCAGACAAGCTAACTTCGAAGCTAAACTGGCGTCAGTCACAGCGGCTGCCGGAGCCACCCGCCACAGCAAATGCCGCGGACTTGGATAGCGAGGATAGCTTGGAAGACGATGTTACGGAAACCAGTGCTGCCAGCTGAAGGTCTGCCCCAGGAAGACCCTCATGCAAGGGTTGTGGGTCCATGATGCACCGCCATAAGGTGAAGTAATGCCCGGCAAGAGGAAAATGCTGTAGCAGATGTGGATGCTTGAACCATTATGTTAGAGTGTGCTGTGTATCTGAACTGAAGAGCCCATGGATTAAATCACTCCACTCACCCCCGACAACCATCCATACGGTGTCCCCCAGCACAAACGGGTACACATACTTCGCACTGAAGTTGGACGGCATGGGGGAGCCCCTGCTGCTCGACACGGCGGCGGAGGGGTCATTGCTGAACTGGGCCACGGTAAGGTAGTTCTTCCCCCACTACAGGATTAAAGGTAACCCGGTGCCGTTGTATGGTTATGGAGGTGGCAGGCTGTGCACGGTTGGGACTTTGGAGTTAACGGTTTGTTTCAAGTCTGCAGAGATGGTTGACTTCACGTTCCACGTGACAGCACAAGGCAATAACATCATGGACTGTAACCTGTTTTACGGACTGGGTTTCACCATTAAAGACGGTGCTGAGAACAAATGGTCGGGTTGTGGCCGCAGGGAACCCCCGGTTCCAGCTGTCAAAGAGGACATTGTGTGGGATGAGGGACTAACTGACACCACAGCGGTCAAGTAGGACCAGTTTCACTCAGGTTCGGCGCAGGAAAGTCTCAGTGCCGGTGCTCGGGATATGGTAGAGGGGGGTACCGAGTGTGGTGGTGGAGCACTCGCATCGGTGAGTGACACCATGCTAACCTCTGGAGCTTGGCCTCAAGGGGATGGGGGATCTGATATGATGGGCCAAACGACAGCCAGCAAAACATTGAGGATGTCTGTGAATAGTGGCGAAGTTGGGCACAGCGTACTTCCGGTTGTCTGACAGCTCATCTAGGCATGCCAGTCAGCATCAGCGTGTCCAGGAGGACGCTCCGGGTGACGAGGCTGGACGGGAGACGTGTTGGTGGTGAAGGAGTCAGGCTCCACCGTCCAGAAGGTCAGTCATTGTCCTGGGAGCTTGCTGCTTCCAGGGGCGCGCTTGCTGAGGGGCTGCCCTGGGCCCCCCCATGCCGGTTCTACCTCTCCCACCCAAGTGACTGTGCTGTAGCAGTTATGTTTATAGTTCTGTGTGTGCATGTTATGTTGTGGAGTTGCATATATTTATATGGTGTGTTAGTAGAGGAGTACGGCTGATATTTTAGTTTAATGAAGGACTTTTTTTAGTTTATTTGGTGGCAGAATAATTCACCATGTCTTGTGGGCTGTGTGGCAGTCCACCCACCAGCCCTATTTTAGGTTGTTTTGTGTGAGTGTGTTAGGCCAGTTGAGTACATTAGTTTTTGTTATTTTAGAGCGTGATTCGGGTTCCAAATTGGGGTGGGTTTCAATTGTGTGTGTGGTTTTGGACTTTTCTAAAGGGAAGAGGAAATGTTGTGTGTGTATTGTTGACACTTTATTGTGAAATGCAGTGTGGTGATGTGGACTTCCTGTCACATCACCGCACTGCCCTATATAGCGGGGCGAGCCGCCATGTTACGGCCTCTTAACTCCGGATGCCCACGTCAGGTGCCTGCCATGTAACCACTGTGTTCAAGCCATCAATAAAACTGTGTTCGACGCTACCTCATCATGCCTCATTCATCAAAAGGTTTTCCATACATAACACAACCCAAAGGTTAGGTGACTAACAGCAGCATGGGCAGTTTGTTTATTTTGAAGTTTTCAGACTAGGCTAGAAGGATGACAACAAGTGTATTTCCTCTAGATGTGTTTTGGTCAACCGCTTCATTATTTTTGGTCAACCGCTTCATATTGGAAGTCCTTGTTTACTGCATTCATTACCTCCACCAAGGGAGGACAGAGGTAATGTTTTTAGTGGTGTTGGTTGGGTTGTCTGTTGGTTGGTTGGTTGGTTGGTTGGTTTCACTGTTAGTAACATAACTCACAAAGTTATGAAGGGATTTTGATGACATTTTCAGGAAAGGTGTATAATGGCACGGGGAACAGATTAGATTTTAGTGGTGATTCGGATCACAATGTGGATGCAGGAATTTTTTGAATATTATTTTATATCCAGTAAATATACAGGGAACAGACATCGAGATGGTGACATCCTATAAGTACCTGGGTATTCATCTGAACAATAAACTAGACTGGTCACACAATACTGACGCACTCTACAAGAAGGGACAGCGCAGGCTGTTCCTGCTGAGGAGACTCAGGTCTTTTGGTGTACAAGGGGCGCTGCTGAAGTCATTCTATGACACGGTGGTGGCATCAGCCATCACTTTTGGAGTGGTCTGCTGGGGCAGTGGCATTACTGCAGCCGATAGGAAGAGACTGAACAAACTGATTAAGAAAGCTAGCTCTGTCCTGGGGCAGCGCCTTGATCCGATGGAGGAGATAGGAGAGAGAAGGACGGTGGCTAAACTGTCATCTCTGCTGGAGTCCGAGTTCCACCCTATGCAGGACATACTGGATGCACTGAGGAGCTCATTTAGCAGCAGACTACATCATCCCAGGTGCACAACCGAGAGGTTTCGTAGGTCCTTCCTACCAACGGCTGTCAGACTGTACAACCTAAGCAGGGCTGCTCGCAGAGATAGCAAAAAGACGTAACAAACTAATAGTTTTTTTGAATGCAAAAGATGCAATAGACTTACACAATGGTCCTCTCCGGCATACAACTAGGAACATACCGGTCGCTATGGAGGGTGAGAATATGTATGGGCACATAATCATACCATGTAGGATAACTAAGTAGACGGTTATGCTGTTTCATCCCACCTAGCAACAATGCTCTGCACTGTGTGTGTTTATATATTTACATATTTATTCCATCTAGCTACAATGCTCAGCACTGGGTGTGTTTATATATTTACATATTTATTCCATCTAGCTACAATGCTCAGCACTGGGTGTGTTTATATTTATATATCTATATATTTATTCCATCTAGCTACAATGCTCCGCACTGTGTTTTTATATATCTACATATTATTCCATCTAGCTACATTGCTCCGCACTGTGTGTGTTTATATACTTGCATATTTATTCCACCTAGCTGCAATGCTCCGTACTGTGGGTGTTTATATATTTACATATTTATTCCATCTAGCTACAATGCTCTGCACTGTGTTCATATATTCATATATTTATTCCATCCAGCTACAATGCTCTGCACTGTGTGTCTCTGTGTGTGTGTGTATATATATATTTTATAGTAATATGTACATATGTATATTAGCTGCTCTTGCTTGCTTGTTTTTTTTTTTCTTGCCTTCTGATTGTTGCTCTGAGTGTTGCTATCCCTGTGCTGTTGCAATCCTGGAATTTCCCCGTTGTGGGACTAATAAAGGCTTATCTTATCTTATCTTATCTTATATATTAATATGGTGCTTTTCATGTACTGCCCCTTTAAGACGTGTCCACTCAGTTACATGCGTGGTCAATATATAGGGCCACGTGCCTTGGCAACCCGGAAGCCAAACACTACAGAAAAAGAATTAGGGGGTGTGTCCACCAAACTTGATTTTTCTGCTGTGGGTGACTATTTTCTATTCATTCTCTATGTAGTCCAGCATTTAAACCACTGTGCACCCTCAGTGCCAAAACGCGTTGAGCGGTGGCCACTCTTTGTTGTGGTGCTCAGGGCTGAAAAAAGTTCAACTTGTCAGACTACAAAGCAGCCAATCAGAATTAAGGAAGGGCAGGCCATAGGACACCGGTACAGGAAGACAAGAACGGGAGGTGACAGTGGAGGAGGTGGAGACTGAAGTTTGCTGCATCAAACCACGTGAATTTGTAGTTGATAACTGCAAAAAAATGGTATGATGCCATACTGTTGTGTAATATTGCTTAATAATTATGAACCTTGTCATTAAACTGTAATGGAGACAAGAGGAGGAAAAAAAATATGAAAACTGACCTGAAAGATTCAATAAACCATGACGTTGGGTGGTGCGGTGGTGCAGTGGTTAGCACTGTGGCAGCACAGCAACTCACCCTTGGCCATGGGATCCCTGGTTCGATCCCAGCCCCTGACCAACAGTGATCTGTGTGGAGTTTGCATGTTCTCCCCGTATCTGCGTGGGTTTACTCCGGGACTTCTCCGGTTTCCTCCCACAGACCAAAAACATGCAGGTTGGGTTAATTGGAGACTCTAAAGTGGCCCTAGGTGTGAATGTGTGTGTGAATGGTTAAGGGATAGCGCCGTACTGTGGCTGCTTCATCCATCCAGGTGGATGCCCTCAATTTCCCCTCTGGGGATCAATAAAGTATACAAAATAAAAAATAAATAAATAAAATGTTGATTTAAGGTGGAATTGCCCAGCCCCAATGTATGGTCAATACAATGATGACAGTCCTGTTATGATTATTATTATTATTATTGTTGTTGCTATTATGTAGTCATATTGCTTTTGTTGTCATTTTTCTGTCTGTTAATAATAATAATAATAATAATAATAATAATAATAATAATAATAATAATGGATTGCATTTATATAGCACCTGTCATTCAAATTTTCAATGGCACACTGAACACATGGTTAGATTTTGGTGATGATCTCAAAATGCATACCTCCACCAAGGTTCTTATCTTCTCACAGAGTGCTAGCAACAATACTCCAAAACTACTGGATGGATTTGGATGAAACTTTGGGCCCCTGGCCCAAAGATGAACTCATTAGATATTGGAGGTGATACGTGAGTGCATATCTCCACCAAGGCCCTATCTGGCAATGTACAGATGGATGGTGATATGGATGGACAAAGGGATGGAGGGGAGGACAAAGGGAGGGAGGGACGGCACCTTGGCGGAGGTATGTGCTGTCTGAGTGCCCTCTAGTTATTTAATGCTATTAACACTCTATTTGAATAAGGAGAGGCAAAAGTCAAATACTTATATGTAAAGAAGTGAGAGCATTACTTGAGAAGCAGCCGTTACTTCTGCACAGTTAAAGAGTCTTGAAGATCATGACTGTATTTGCGTTTACAGCAGCACTGTGGCAGAACAGATCAGATGTAGCTCTGGCCTGCAGCCAGTGCTGTTGTGCTGCTGGCATGTGGCTTTTATTACACAGCCTGTGAACATAAGGCACAAATCGAAAATCAATGTCCTTGCTATACTGATGTTTTATGTTTCATCAAATGTCAAAAATCAAAACAGAATGAAAAAATGCTTTCAAAATCAAGACAAGAATTTCAACATTACAGTGGAAAGCTTGGCTTCAGCCACTGGTTCTGGTATGTGTGTGTCTGGAATGATTTATGAAGACCTTTTTCACAAATTTGCAACAACGAAATCTAGTTTCCAAAAGATACATCTACTTTTTTCTATACATTTGTTACCTAGCTTAAATTTCATGCCTTTATTACCTCCACTGAGGGGGTTATGGTTTTAGTGCTGTTTGTCAGTCCGTTAGTCTGCTGTGCCACTGATTTCAAAGAAATTTGCTGGAAGCATCAGCCCGGGGTTATGGAAGAATCCATTCAATTTTGGAGAGGATTAGAATCTAGAGATGGACTCTGGATTTTTTTCCCCTCACTTCCTTTTACATGGCGTTTTGACATTTTTATTCATTTCTTAGAGAATTAGGCACTGTGTAGAGGATGCCTTTCACAGACAAGACTGGGTTTATTTCTCAGGATTGGTTTATTGAATGGTTACATCCTCTAGCAATCTCAGAATCTCGAAAAGAGACAGAACAATCGTCTTTCACAGTTCTTATACTCTCCCCAAGTCATACACCCCCAACCCCACAGTCCTTCAGCAAACATACAGCCCCCGAGACTCCTTGGCGTCCCCATTGTCTCTTATCCTTCTAGCCTCCGGGGCTCCTGCTGGGACATTCTCTCCAACTTCCCTCCTCCTGCAGGACCAACTTCACACCTCCCGTAGGTCTCTGCAGGGTCAGGTCCTCTTTGTCCATTAAGACGTGAAGCCTCCAAAATATGCACCGTCATGCTTACTAGGTATATGTGGGAAATATGGATACAATATATGCGCCCTAAATATGTGCCATATAACCCCCCCCCCAAACGTCTAAATAAGGACAAAGTACACCCCAAGATGCATAGCAAACAGAATCATTTCATATCACACAGAACAGAAAATGGCACAACATATCACACTTCTGACTGCTTGGGCTTCAACCTCCTGCCATATCTGCTGTAAGCAGGTTTCGATCTGACTGCAGCCGTTTCTTGCATCTGTGGATTAGAGTCGTTAGTACATCCTTGTGAAGGCTTAGAACAGTGTCTCCCCGGCGGCCTGCCGCGAAGGGGGGCCCTGGCCAACTGCACTTGTTCATCAGCCAAAACAAAAGCGGGTTTGAGTCTGTTAATGCAGACTAATTCCCTCCTGTCACCCAAATCGAGCAAAAAATGTTTTTCCCCAGTTTCCAACACTTGGAAAGGTCCATCATAAGGTGGTCTTAAACCCAGCCTCTGAGCGTCATGTCTGACAAAGACAAATTCTGCATTCTTTAAGGTTTTAGGCACAAAAACGCGTGGGAAACTGTGATGAACTGGGCCGGGGAGGGTGTTTGGTCCCATGTCGCTCTGCAACAGCTGAGCGGGGGGGGGGCGATTTGGTGCGGGGTTCTCTGGAAGGAATTTGCCCGGTAACCAGAGGGGTTGGGCAAAAACTAGCTCAGCTGGAGAGGCTTGCAAATCTTCCTTAGGTGCCGAGCGCAACCCTAATAAAACCCATGGAAGTTTATCAACCCAATTTGTGTCCGTGAGAGCCGCTCTGAGGGCTGCCTTCAATGACCGGTGAAAGCGTTCGCACAAACCGTTGGCCTGGGGGTTATATGCGGTAGTGCGGTGAATTTTCACCCCCAGACTGAGTGCCATGGATGACCAGAGCTCGGAAACGAATTGGGGACCTCTGTCAGACGTTATGTCTGACGGGACTCCAAAACGCGTGACCCAAGCCGTTAAAAACGCGCGCGCAACGTCTGCTGCTGTAGTTGACGCCAGGGGGACCGCTTCTGGCCAGCGCGTGGTGCGGTCCACCATGGTTAGAAGGTGTGTGAACCCCTGCGACAGCGGGAGGGGTCCCACCAAGTCGATATGCACGTGGTCGAAGCGTTTGGCCGGGATGTGAAAAGGTTCTAAAGGGGCCCGCATGTGCTTGTATATTTTTGCTCTTTGACACGCTGCGCAGGCTGCGGCCCATTCTTTGACCTGTTTACGCAGCCCCGGCCAAACAAATTTTTCTCCCACCATTTTGATTGATGCGCGAACCCCCGGATGTGCCAGCGAATGGATTGAATCAAAAACGCGGCGGCGCCATGCAGCTGGGACCATGGGGCGGGGGTGCCCCGTGGAGACATCGCAGATTAGAGGGGGCATACCTTTCTGCTGCACCCTGTGCTCCAGCCTTAGCCTTGTTGGCCCAGACTGGAGTGCGCGCACATCCGCATCGCTAACCTGCTCAGCGGCCATGGCTGGGTAATCTAAGCCCACACAGACCGGGGCTGCGAGCGCTTCTGCGCCACAAACCTGGCCCGCGTCCACGGCCACCGTGTCTGCCCCCTGGGGGCCTGGCGTTGCAACTTGGCGCGAAAGACAATCTGCCACTACATTGTGTTTGCCCGCCACGTGTTGAATGTCGGTGGTAAACTTCGAAATTGCGGCCAGCTGTCTCTGCTGTCGGCCCGACCAAGGCTCTGAAATCTTGGCCATTGCAAATGTTAAGGGTTTGTGATCTACAAACGTGGTGAAACGGCGCCCTTCCAGCCAGAACTGGAAGTGGCGGATGGCCAAATGCAGGGCTAAAAGCTCCCTATCGAACGCGCTGTATTTCCGCTCGTTATCGCGCAATGTTTTGCTGAAAAATGCAAGCGGTTGCCAGCTCCCTGCTACCAGTTGCTCCACGACCGCCCCAACTGCTACGTCGGAAGCGTCCGTGGTTAGCGCCATGCGAGCTGTTGGCACCGGGTGTGCCAACAACACAGCGTTCGCCAGGGCCGACTTGACCTGGGAGAAAGCGCGCTCCTGTTCCGGGGACCACTCGACCTTATTTGCAACTTTTTGTTTCTTTAGTGCCGCGTACAGTGGGTGCATGAGCTGTGCCGCGCTGGGGAGGAAACGGTTATAAAAATTGACCATCCCCAAAAATTCTTGCAATGCTTTAACTGTCTGCGGTTGGGGAAACTCCGTTATCGCGCGTACTTTATCGGGCAGCGGGACCGCTCCTTCTGGAGAAACGCGGTGCCCCAAAAAATCGATTTGCGCCACCCCGAACTGGCATTTCGCTGGGTTAATTATTAACCCATGATCTGTCAGCCTCTGAAAAACCACCGTGAGGTGGCATTCGTGTTCGTCTTCAGATGTACTGGCTACTAAAATATCATCCAAGTAGACGAACACGAAAGGGAGGCCGTGCAACATCGCATCCATCATACGTTGGAACGTCTGTGCGGCGCCCTTGAGGCCAAAAGGCATGCGCAAAAATTCGAAAAGCCCAAAGGGGGTTATTACTGCCATTTTGGGTATGTCTTGAGCGCGGACTGGGACTTGGTGATAACTGCGGACCAAATCTATTTTGGAAAAGATGCGCACCCCCGCCAAATGTGCCGAAAAATCCTGGATGTGCGGTATCGGGTAGCGGTCGTGTGCTGAAGCATTATTTAACCTGCGGAAATCACCGCAAGGCCGCCACGAGCCGTCGGCCTTAGGCACCATGTGCAGCGGTGAAGACCAGGGGCTGTTAGAGCGCCTAATGATGCCCAGTTTTTCCAAGTTGGCGAATTCCTCACGCGCGATGGCCAGTTTAGCTGGGTCCAAACGCCGAGCTTTTGCAAAAACAGGGGGGCCAGAGGTAGTTATGAAGTGCTCGACCCCGTGTTTGGCTACTGACGCTGAAAATGTTGGGACCGTGAGTGCTGGGAACTGATTGAGTAGTGCATGAAACTTACTACCCGCAGCTGTGACATTGGGATGTGCAGAAGGCGGGGCCACCCGAGCTGTACAGGAGATAGAGTGGAAAGACAGTGCATTAACCATACGTCTATTAGTAAGATCAACTAATAAACCATTTGAGCACAAAAAATCAGCACCTAGCATGTTATTGCTAACTGCAGCTACGACGAAAGTCCACTCGAAGGTGCGACCGTGGAAGGATAGGAGGAGCGTCTTCTCCCCATAGGTTTTGATCGTCGAGCCGTTTCCGCTAGCACCAGGGGTCCACTGGAAGGCGCCAGCAGGTCCGCATAGGAAGGCTTGACGAAGCTCAGCTGGGAGCCTGTGTCCACCAGGAAATCCTTCCCTGAATTCGTGTCTGTCACGAAAAGCAGCTTGTTCTTCGCGCCGAGAGTAGCAGCTGCTACCGACTCTCGGTCTTGGCGTTTCCCTGGCGCTTGTATCGGCACGGTGGGATGCATCTGCGCGCCCTCTCAGTGAAACGTCGATGGTAAAAGCAGAGGATGCCGTCCGCTCCGCTTCTCCTGGTCTCTGCCGCTGCTGACGTCAGTGGGTCCGGTGCTGCGGCCTCTGGTCTCCCCTTGTCTCGCGGGGATGCGTTCAGCTCCGTTGCCACCGTCGTGGCTGCGTGTCGTCTATGGGCGTCAATGAGCCGCTGTGCTTCCTGGCCCAGCCCGTGGTAGTCACGGTTGTTCAGCAGCTGTGAGCTGGCCAGGGTGACTCTCACTGCTGGTGGTAGTGTTCTGAGGAAGAGGTGGGCGAAGATAAAATTGTCGTTGTCTTCGCCTCTCAGGTTCATCATCCTCGCCATCAGATCCGCCAGCCTGTCTGCTTCGCCTTCTGTTAACGCCAGAAGCTTCTCTGCTCGCTCTCCCTGCGAGGGGGTGAAGGCACGAATGAGGGCGGCTTTCAGTGCGCCATACTTGTCGTCCTGGGGCGGGTGGTTGGTCAGGCTCTCCACCCGCTGCACTGTGAGGCTGTCCAGCTTCGCGACAACATGGTAGAACCTTGTTGCGTCCGCTGAAATTCCCCGAAGGTGGAACTGCGCCTCCACAGTGGTAAACCAGGAGCGCGGGTTATGTTGCCAGAAATCGGGCAGCTGTAGTGTGGTAGCTGCGTTAACCCGGTTGGCTCCTGAAGAGTCTGGTGCGGGAAGATCATCGCCACCGGCCATAATTTGTCGTAGGTCACCAGTGTAGAGGATGCCTTTCACAGACGAGACTGGGTTTATTTCTCAGGATTGGTTTATTGAATGGTTACATCCTCTAGCAATCTCAGAATCTCGAAAAGAGACAGAACAATCGTCTTTCACAGTTCTCATACTCTCCCCAAGTCATACACCCCCAACCCCACAGTCCTTCAGTAAACATACAGCCCCCGAGACTCCTTGGCGTCCCCATTGTCTCTTATCCTTCTAGCCTCCAGGGCTCCTTCTGGGACATTCTCTCCAACTTCCCTCCTCCTGCAGGACCAACTTCACACCTCCCGTAGGTCTCTGTAGGGTCAGGTCCTCTTTGTCCATTAAGACGTGAAGCCTCCAAAATATGCACCGTCATGCTTACTAGGTATATGTGGGAAATATGGATACAATATATGCGCCCTAAATATGCGCCATAACAGAACTCAAAAAATAAAGAGATACATATATATTTATATGGGAATTGGATCTACAAGTATGTAGGATCCAAATATACGGTAAATCTCTCTGAGCCCTTTTTACTTCTAGGATGTGGGAACTGTCAATGACTGACTAAGATTATAAGGCAAGAAGTAACCTGAGACTACAACATTTAACTTAACATCGAACCTTTAGTACACTGGACAGTCACAACTAGGGATGTTCTGAATATGTTTGTGTTCTTTTCAGTGAGATTTGATGATATCATTCACATTTTGAAGTCTGACAGACATATGCTCACAGACAGTGTCACTGTCATATGCTGACCCTTTTCTCATTTTCACTATATTTAATCATCATCAGTCATTCTTGCCAATTTCCACAGATTTCTGGGAATCATCTCACTGACAATATCAACTTCCTGGTAGTGAGCAGTGATATCATGCATGATACTGATGATGCCTCCTGCAGGTGGTGAGCCAACTGGAGGACGGGGACCCATGCGGCTCCTTTGGGTACACTGGAATCTTGTGCATTTTTTCATAGAGATCCACTGGACTGCTCTAATCTGGCCTTTTACCCAGGACCTTTTTTTGGGGGGAGACCCTAACTGGGGCAAATTGCCCCCGACAACATACCTCCTGGGATCCTTATGGCATGCAAACCCCCACAAAACGATAAGGTGGCAATCCACAGAGGGGATGCAAGATCTAAATACCTTAAAATTATAATTGTGTTCTACATTAAAGTTACAAAAAAATTGTTTTATCTATCTTCCAGATGGGAGCCATATTTTGCCAATATTATGTGTCATAGTATTAACTACAGTTGGACATTATATGAGAGGCGTGTGCAGCCATAAGTCAGTCATCACAAGTGGGGTTGCTCTATTGTCACTTTTTGTTCAAAGCCCAAGGGAAAGATGCTGTCACTTGTGATGGAGGGGAGAACAGGGAGGTGGAGAAGCATGCCTGAAGAGGAGGAAGAGATAAAAAGGAGGCAGATGTGAATATATTTATGGGAATGGACTACTAGGCGTAGGAGAGAAAGATAATTGTTTGGAGTATTCGTTGCAAGTCCCAGCTCAATTTCAAACCCTCCACTTAAGTGAGTGGGTATAAGTGTGTGTGAGTGTGCTTCAGTGCATGTGAAGCGGTGTGTTACAAGTGGTTTTGGAGAGGTGTCAGTCAAGGGTATCATCTCCTGTTCTTTGGTTTGGCATCCATATTCAAAAGCTCACACCAAACCATTAACACAGTTTTCTGCTGCCAATTGTTCAATATACAGTGGCATTACTATTCAGAATGCTTCTCAGATAGGATGCTCACTACTGGTTATAATAATTTCTCTTCATCATATTCTGCATGATGGATCCTTACAACAAATTACAGCACTGAATTGTCAATGAAACAGCCATTGTTTCTGCACATTCACACTTTGCTCTGTAGCTCTTTTTGAAACCAAAGAAAATTTAAAATCCTATCAAATTCTTAACTGGATTGTTGTCGTAGGTCCCTTCATGGAGTTGTCCACATTTGGTGAACTGCTCGGGTACATAGAAGAGTCCTTCAGGATGCCCAACACACACACACACCGGAGAATTGACTGGGCAATCAGCCAAAGCGTAGCGGCTGTGCTGCACAGAGGGAACGCTGCAGAAAACGTAGCAACACAGCAGTGAAAAGACGCACTACAGTCTACTCACAGTGAGGGGGGCAGTCCGAGAAATCCCAGTCTCCCAGCGAGTACGCATAGAAACAGTCCTTAACCGCTTGCACTCCGGGCAATTTTCCTAAAAATGCCAAAAAATAACGTGCCCAAAGTAAATCGAAAGCTGTTCTTCAACCCTTTGCAGCATCTTCATGGGGTTGGTCTCATTTAAAAGAAAACACTTTGAATTTTTTGCCAAAAAAAACATAATCTCTCTACGTGCTCCAGCCACTGAGTTACAGTCATCTAAACATACTGAACTTGAAGAAAAAAAATTTGGACACAGTGTTTTTTTGTAAATAACACACAGCTGTCCGATCCGGCTGGAAAATGCAACAGAAATGTAGAACCAAGTGTTATCCAGCTGAGATCCAAATTTGGTAACGATACCACAAAAAATGAATATTTTACACAGCTTTGTTCTCAGGCTGTTCCCAGGCATTTTGGAACTGTGCCAAATTGTGCCAAATGGCACAGTTTGGAAAAACGTCTGTAACTTTTGAATGATTCAATGTAGAAGCTTCATTTTAGGCTCAAAGGAAAGGTTACACTCAGGGCTGTGTCTGTGTGTGTGGGGGGGGGGTCGTCCCCCCCCCCCGCTATCAAGGACAGAGTTCGGCCCTCGCTACATGACAGATTACACTCGTTGCATGTTTCCACAGCAACGCTGTCACAGCGCCCCCCCCCGCTACTGTGTGTGTGTGTGGGGGGGGGGGGGTTGTTCCCCCCCCCCCGCTCGATACAGAGGATGGACTTTAGCCATCGCTACACAACGGATTAGCCTTATGTGGTGATGTGGGACAGCAGTGCAGTCACCGCGGCTCCCCCCCCCTCGCTGCAGAAGAATAGCGGGGGTGGGGGGGGCGTTCACAGCCTGTACACTGCGAGCAACCCCCTTGTACCGCGGCCCACGAACTTCAGACTTCGTGAACCGCACAGCTGTAATTTACTGATCAGTCAAAAGTCATTTTGGATTACAATTTTCAGGGATAGAGAATAATTTAGCTTATAACACCTTACCTCTTCACAGCGGAGTCTTGGCAAACTTCTCTTCCTCATTGTCAGACGAACGTGACGCTGGTCCGCTCTGGTTCTGATCTCGCGACTCGATCAAAACATAATTCCATTATTGTGGTTTTGTGCTTCCATGACTGCGGTTTTTGGCGAACGATTTTTCAAAACAAATAACAGTAGTAATTAAAAAAAGACTGGCGAAGGCGTGTGTTTCACTCAGCCTTCGTCGTCAGCCTCCGTCGGTCTATAATGACCATGGAAGAAATCATAACGTCTACTCTGCTGGAACCAATACAAAATAAGCACCGCCTGTGGCCGAACATGCCGATCCACGAATGGCACTCCCTGTCACACAGGTTGCATTTGTGGATGGTCTCCATGCTGCTGGGTCTGTGGAGCTCTTCCTGTGTCCTTTTTTGATCCGCTGCAGCAGCCAGTCTTCACCCAGCCTTAAAAAAAAAACAGCTCACGAACTTCTCTGCTTCAATTGGCTCACTGCATTCAAAGCGTTGGGAGGCGGGTCCTCCTTCCTAAGTTTTCATTCATTGGTTCTTCAAGGTTTCAGAAACCCAATTCAAGGCTCTTATTAGTCGAATGAGAGGTCAATCAGATGAACTAATCTGTTCGCGGCTGTGTTTGCAGATTTTTTTTTCAGTGGCGCTTGGAGGCCACACCACCTACACCACCACCATCAATATCCTTATCATGCGTCATGCGCACGAGGGCGCACGAGTGCGCTCTCGTGCGCCCTCGTGCACCCTAGGACGCAGAGACTTGCCCGCCCGCGGAACAACGGAGTGCAAGTGGTTAAGTGATGTGACGGTTAGACGGGGAAGAACAACCATCCAACACGTATAATGGTCCAGCGGCGTTTGTGTAGCAAAGAGCTGCTTTAGTACAAACACCGCTGGTGTAGCAAATAGGGACCACCTGGGCGAGGTGCGGGAAAGATGATTACCGGGGCGAACAGCTGACTGTCAGAGAAAGAGGGGGTGTGGCTGGACAGGCCAGAGCGGCAGCTGCAGGCAGGAACAGAAACGGAACGCAGGCATGAAAACAACTTGAAATCAAAACACAACACCACATAACAAACCCACAGCCTGAGCCACCAGGAACGATCAGAACCGAACCCACAGGAAACATGGGCTCGGCTCATGACAGAGCCCCTCCTTCTAGGGGTGGATACCAGACACCCACGGTAACATCAAAAGGAACCCTCCCCCCCTACCAGTCTCCACAGGCACAACAATAACACACAAACCCGGGTGGGAGGTAGGGGGAACTGGGAAGGAGGGAACACAATACCCCGCCCAGGGTCCACAATTAATCCCCCCAAGTCCACGGGCGTTGGGGCTCAGGAGGCCACCCAGAGTCCCAGGCCCAGTAGAAGGTCTGGTGGACGGAGTCTGGTGACCTGCCGGAAAACATGGGCCACCTGACCCGGGGAGTCAATTCTTCTGGTGGCTGGCCAGCGTTGCTCAGCCACAAGGACCGAAGGGGTGAAGCAGAAGGCGGCCTGCCCACCAGAAGGACCGAGACCGAGAAGAGGGAACCTCCGGACCGAGGAGAGGGAACCTCCATGGCGTCCTCAGGGTGGTCCGCAACGGCACCCGCGGTGGACCCCGTCCAGGCCGGCTCCGCTGCACCCACGATGGCCCCGACCGGGCCAGCTCCGTTGCACCCATGATGGACTCCAGCAGAAGCCTAGCTGCACCCACGGTAACTTCCAGCTCAGGCTCCGCTGCACCCACATTGAGTGGGCCAACCCACAGCGGCACCAGGCTGAGGAGGCAATCGATGGGAGGGGTCCTGACGACCCTGGCAGGAGGGGCTGGAGCAGCAATGTCCTCCTTCGGCAGGACCAGACCCTTGGCGACCTCCGGCAGCGACACATCCTCTCCGTTGACCCTGAGCTCAAGCTCCACTGCTGTCCAGGACTCTGTCGATCCTGGCGATGAATACTTGGGACCGGCCTCCAAGAGGTCCAGCTCAGGCTCCAAGTCCGCTGCAGATGCCTCCGCAGCTGGCAAGATGGTGACAGCAGTCCAACGCAGGGGATTCCTCCGGCGTGGCTGCAGGGGAACCTCTCCATGCTGGCTCCGGGAAGGAATCATCCAGAACCACCAGCTCCTCCACCGTCTGGTGGCTCGGTTCTTGGACCAACAGGCACTCAGGAATAGAAGGAGAAGACACAGAGGGAGTAGAGGATAAGTTCGCAGCTGCAGCCGGAGGAGAGGACCCAGCGGACTGCTGAGACTGGGACTCTCCCTCAGGAGACAGACAAAGGTTTTTATGGGTTAACTGAGTTGAATGAAAACACATTTGCCTGTCATCCCGGCATTTAATATTCTTGGCTGTAGCAGGCGGATTGTTGTCCCTCTCCATGTCCACAGAGTTTTTGGCCCCTTCCCACGGTATCGATGACTCCCTCGGCGTGGCTGCAGGGGACCAGCTCCGTGCTGGCTTCAGAGCAAAATCCTCCGGGGCCCCCAGCTCCTCCATCGTCTGGTGGCTCTGCTCACTCTCAGGAATTGACGAAGGAGACACAGAAGAGACAAGAAAGTGGTTTACCTCCACAGCTGGAGGGGAGGACCCAGCAGACTGCCAAAGCTGGGCCGCTGTTCTGGGAGACAGTGTTTATCATTATCATGTTGAATAGAACAAAAACACACTTGCCTGTTCTCCCAGTGCTCGATGTTCACAGCTGCAGAGAGCCAGCAGTCATCCTCCCTCACATTTGTGCTGGCTCTGGCTCCCCCTCTGGACGATGGAAGAACCGGCTCGGGAGATGTGGAAGTGGGCATGAACCAGGGAACCATGGCCCTCTCAGCGGCTGGAAGGACGTCGACAGCTGAAGGAGGGGGAAGGCTTCTCCCGGCGTTTCCTCACCGGATGACACCGTTGTCTGCTTTCCGGGACTGACTGTGCTGGAGATGGAGGAGGGTCGGTCAAAGAATCTCCGAAGAATGAAGGCCTGCTGATCTCCGGGTCTCCGTCTTGGCGCCGTGGGGAACGTCAGCCCAGGGAAGGAGCGCTGGAGTGAACTCACAGTTGCCAGCAGGTTGGCAAACTTGGGGTAGTCCCATAACCCGGGATATGCCTCCAAAACCTCCACAGCTCCTTCCAGGCACTCCAGCTTCCTCTTCGGCCCTCGGGCGGCAAGGGCCCTGTTGACGAAGGTCCGGATATATTCGGCGGCCCATCCCTCCTCAATCGTGGGCAACTCTGCTGCAACAGCCTCCACAGCAGGCGACATGGTCGTATCAGTCTGATGCTCCCCCTGCAGCGACTCTAATGCTGGGAAATCCTCCGGCGAGGCTGCAGGGGAACCTCTCCATGCTGGCTCCGGGAAAGGATCATCCGAGGCCACTGGCTCCTCCACCGTCTGATGGCCCTGACCTTGAGCCAACAGGCCCTCAGGGAGAATAGGAGTAGACACGGAGAGGGGAAAAGGGGAATTAATATTTGCAGCTGGAGGAGAGGACCCAGCGGACTGCTGAAACTGGGCCTCTCCCTCGGGAGACAGACAAGGTTTGTAATTAGATTGAATGGAATGAAAAAACACTTGCCTGTCATCTCGGCTCCCGATGTTGACAGCTGCAGACTGTTGGCAATCACCCTTCTCTGTGTCACTGACTCCTTCAAAGGATTGTGCAGGAGCTGGCTCCGATGACGCAAAGGTGGACATAGCCGGGACAATCTCGGAGGACCTCTCGGCGACTGGAGCGATGACGGTCACTGAAGATGAGGGGGGCTTCCTCCGGCGAGGCTTCCTTCTCCTCGCGGGTGGTTGGAGCGCCAGATAATCCGGGATTTTGAGCACACCACCCGGCTGCAGATAATCAAGGCTGATGCACTCCGGATTATCAGAAAACGACGGCGGTGTAGCCATGGGGGTCTTGAGTACTGGGAGCTCCTCACTCAACCCCTTGCATGGCATGGCAAAGATATCCCGGAGAATTTTGGTCGTCTCCGGATGGTCCCACAGGCTATCCCGATTCATCACTCTCACCGCCGTGTCCCGAGCCCATCAAGCTGTCTCGGAAGAACGGGGCTCCAGCGTCGGTGAAATTATGTCCTCCAGCAGACAAAGCGAGTGCAGCTCCCTCTCCAGCAGCTCAGCCATGGTGCCCAGAAAGCAGGTGGATGAAAACGAGACAGTCCCAAAAAATGAAAAAATGATTTGTGTGAGTGTAACCCGCTAAATCCCTTTAGACGGCTGGACCATTCTGTCATAAACTCTCTGTGCGCTTCTCCACAGCGCACGGAAGAGGAGAAGAAGACAAATGGATTTACGCGCAGGTTCACCACACACACCTTTATTAACACAAAGTGAATATACAGAAAGACATGGACAACTCGGGTACACAAAAGAGTCCTTCAGGATGCCCAACACACACACTGGACAATTAACTGGGCAATCGACCAAAGCGTAGCAGCTGTGCTGCACAGAGTGAACGCTGTGGAAAGCGTAGCAACACAGCGGCAAAAAGACACACTACAGTTTATTCACAGTGAGGGGGGCAGTCCGAGAAATCCCAGTCTCCCAGCGAGTACGCACAGAAACAGTCCTTAAGTGACGTGACGGTTAGACGAGGAAGAAAAACCATCCAACGCGTATAATGGTCCAACGGCGTTTGTCTAGCAAAGAGCTGCTTTAGTACAAACACTGCTGGCATAGCAAATAGGGACCACCTGGGCGAGGCGCGGGAAAGATGATTACTGGGGCGAACAGCTGACTGTCAGAGAAAGAGGGGGCGTGGCCGGACAGGCCAGAGCGGCAGCTACAGGCAGGAACAGAAACGGAAGGCAGGCATGAAAACTACGTGAAATCAAAACACAACACCACATAACAAACCCACAACCTGAGCCACCAGGAACGATCAGAACCGAGCCCACAGGAAACAGGGGCTCGGCTCATGACAACATTAACATCTAGCATCCAGGCATTCATGAAAAAAGGGATTCTTGAGAATAAATGAAGCTAAAAATTTCAAAAATAATATACAGTGTTTTTGGTGATCATTATTTTGTGTAATTGCAGAATACTGCAGCAGCTTGAAGTCTCCAGTTTGGCTAATAAGAAAACAGAAACCATTCTTGCATTGTTTCAGAGCAACAACATGCCGCTTTAATCTGTATTAATTCTACTCATGGAAACCCACTTTTACAATCACTGAAAAAATAAAGCTTCTTTGTCCACCTCTGACCATCCTGCCTTGTGTTTTTGTAATTCATAATTAGTGGCGATATTCCTAATTTTAACTTTTCTTTTTTTTTAAGCAAGGCCGAACCTGAAAAGACTTATTATCTGCCTGTACAGCCTGTGCAAATAAAGGTTTTGAATCATCTGATGGAGGCAACGAAAGAAGGGGTAAGAGGGTGTGTATGTGTGTCCCTTTATGATGGGGTTAAGTGCACCGTGAGTGTGATGTAGTGATGGAGGGAGGATGAGAGGGATAAAAGACAGAGAGGGAGAGGGAAAAAATGAGAGGAGAGATCCATTAGCTAATGGATGTCTTCAGTTCTGTCTCGTCAGACTTGGTATCATCACAAAGACGCAGCACACTCACAGAGGCAACAAGCCATCAAACTAGTATGTTTTGGTGAAATGTGAGTGCTGTTAGCGGAGAGAAAAATCAGCTGCACCCCTCAACTTACTTGAGTACAGGTCACAAATAATCCCAGATTCAAATGGCATCAGCTCCACGAATGGACAATGTGTTCTACTGTGCAAATGCATATATATTTGTGTGTGTGTGTGTGCTTGGCATAAGACAGAAACTAATTGGTGTCAATAAGACATCTGTGGCTCCTCTTTGATTAAGCCCACAGGCGGAGAACATGAGAATTACACCTCACACTCTTTTTCCCTTTTCCCACACTCACAGCCTGTGGTCATGCTGATAGCTAACTCCAGGCAGGGCCCATCTGTCTCATTACAGAGACGGGTCTCACTGGAGAATTTGTATTGTTTATGAACACGCGCGCGCGCGCACACACACACACACTCACACACGTATGACCACATTGTTGGCCGTGGTGGGAGCCTTGCTCAATATCGGAGCTGCTGGAGACAGAAAAAGCTCCATGTGACAGAAAAATGGTGAAGAAATAAAAAGAAAAATAAGATCTGAATAATGAAATAAATAAACCCACTGAGTGAATTGCACCCACTGTGAGGTTTGCAGTGTATTTTGTAATAATTCACCCAGAAAGACCTCTCTGGGCTGATGGTTTTTTTTTGGTTGGTTTTTTTTTTTTGACTGGAATGGAGCTTAACGTTGGAACACGGAAGTCACGTTCATAATTCAACCAGGATTCCAAGCAGCTGAGGTAGATCTTCTTCTTCTTCTTCTTCTTCTTCTTCTTCTTCTTCTTCATCTTCTCAACTACTGTATAAATGCATGGGAAGCAAAAATGCTAATATGTAGAAACATGAAATTTTACAGTCGGATCAGAAAGTCCCACCACTCAGACCAAAAATTAAGGCACCACATCCATAGGTGGCGCTATAATAAATAGTTTTATGTTTTTGCAAAAATCTCAAGAATGCCTGGGCCTAGACTAAAAATTCTTTCATTATTTTATTCTCTGAAATCTTCCACAACTTTTCAGCACCATATTTTCAAAAATATGCAAGTCAAAGTGAGCTCCTCCTTGGCTGTTCATCCAAATTACTTGGAATTAAGCAGAGATCATGTACATACAGTATGTTGATAATGAAAATTCTTGAAAGTGTCCAAAAATGACAGTCGGTTTTGATTTTCTAGGCCAATCAGGTTGTACAGTTTCTCTTTGGCATGTATTTTTGGATTTAGCTTCTGATGTAGTGATCCAAACTTGAAGAAACTTTGCATTCACAGTCACAGTGGTTAGCACTGTTGCCTAGAAACGAGAAGGTTCTAGGTTTGAATCCCCAGGCTGGCAGGGGTATGAACCTTTCTGTGTGGAGTTTTTATGTTCTCTCTGTGCTGTGTGGGTTTGCTCTGGGGGTTCTGGTTTCCTCCCACAATTCAAAGACATGCATGTTAGGTTAATTGGTGACTTTAAATTGCTCCTAGGTATGTATCCCCTTAGAATAGAGGTGTATAAGTTCAGGCCCTTAGTCCTATTCTTCAGCAAAACACCAAATTTCATGCATTTCTTTTAATGCCAAAATTCATGTTTATGGTAAAAGGCATTCACTTTTTAATCATTTCTGGATGATCAAAGCACTTTACAGATCCTGCTGTCCGCACACTGATGGCAGCAGAGCCAACATGCACAGGCCTGACCCGCCAGGAGCAACTGGGGGTTCAGTGTCTTGTTCAGGGACACTTTGACATGCAGACAAAGTGGGAATTGAACCACTGATTCTCCAGTCAGTAGTCAGCCACACTACACGTACCACGGCCACCCCAATGTCTATGCCACAATGTTTAGGGAATGTCTAGCAGCCTTTGTGGCTTGTCAGTGGAACATCTTGTTAGTGTCTGAGGAAGTCTGTTCCTGACCCACAGCAATTTGGTAGTGTAGGGGTTAAAACAATCATCTGCCATGCTGAAAATCGGGGTTCAAATCCTCCTGGTGAACTGCTGTTCTTCTGAAGTGCATCATACCTCCCCTCTGCATTTGACAACAATGTGCAGCACATTAAGCCTTAAATATTGTTCTGCTGCTGGGAATCCTTTTAATTGAACATTTATCATTTAAGAAAGTTAGAGTGTGTGAGCAAACACAGTTGTGTGGTGTTATGGTTAAGATGATTACTTGGTATGCTAGAGGTCCCAGGTTTGAATCTTGCCAGTGAAGTATGATTCTTCTGAAGTACAGCATGCCTCTCTTGTGCATTAATAGTAAGATTTTCACCTTAAAATAATCCATCCATCTTCTTCCGCTTAATCCTTTTCGGGTCGGGGGGGCTGGAGCCTATCCCAGCATCTTTGGGCGAGAGGCAGGGTCCACCCTGGACAGATCGCCAGTCCATCGCAGAGAGACAGACAACCATTCACTCTTACAGTCATACCTAAGGACAATTTAGAATCCTTAGTTTGATGCCAATTAACCTAACTTGCATGTTTTTGGCATATGGGAGGAAACCGGAGAAATCCCGGAGTAAACCCACACAGACAACATACAAGCTCCACACAGATCACTGTTGGTCGGGGGCTGGAATCGAACCCAGGATTTGCCGGCCAAGGGTGAGTTGCTGTGCTGCCGCAGTGCTAACCACTCAGCCACCGCGCTTATGAAATTATTTTGATGGTACACCAATGTTGGACTGAGTGAATGTCACTTCCTCCATAGCCTGAGCGGGCCCCCATTGCCTGCAGCAGCTCTTTTATTTGGTGTGATCACTGAGGGGACAGCAGCTGTGGCCTCGTTCCCAGCAACGAATCACAGGGCACGACTTAAGCCACCAACAAAAAGCACCCTGTGGTTGGCTGTTGGGGCTGCGGTCATGGTTGCTGTGGTTGTGGCCTTTTCATTGTACAAGGAACAATAGTTACATAGTGCTGCTTTAAAAACTAATGTGTAACATGACTTAGGCTTTAAATGGTGTTGCTAAACAATACGAGACCTTGGAGTCTTCTTCTGCTTGGAAGTGGATAATCACTGTTTGCAGCCATGTTTTTGCTTTGTCTTTTGCAAGAGAAAAAAAAGTCAGTATTAAGGTGCACAGAACATTTAAAAACAAGAGTGCCTACTCTTGCATTATTGCTTTTCTCTGTAACCAGTTATAAATGGATGACTATGTGGTATGTAGTCTAAATGAAACAGCTAAGAAGGCTGCATCTTGCATATTTGTTTGAACCAAAAAAAAATGCAGTGTCTAATTTTATAATAAACAGTCAAGGGCAAACATATTTGATTTGAAAATGGTCCTGTATCAGGTGGAAACCAGAAATTAGAGAATTAAATTGAAAGGATTACCTACTAGGCATGCATCCTGCTTCTTGTGTAGCAGGCCTTTGTTAAATAATGGAGAAACTGAATTTGAATGAAATCAAATTTAACTTTATAAGTCCAAGTCCAGAGTATAGTTAAGAGTTTGGTATGAAAGTTGTAGTGTCATCCCTTCCTGTGAATATGCTGCATATACGAGGGGGGATGGAAGGGGGGGCTGAGAAGTTCATAGTGGTCAAATTTGACCAAGTGGGGTTTATTTTTGAACATACAGTGGTGTGAAAAAGTGTTTGCCCCCTTCCTGGTTTCTCATTTTTTTTGTATGTTTGTCACACTTAAATGTTTCAGATCATCAAACAAATTTAAATATTAGACAAAGATCACACAAAATGCCGTTTTTAAATGAAGGTGTTTATTATTAAGGTGTCATGGCTATGAGCGCTCGCCCCCGCCTTCCCGTTGTTTTCCTCCTCAGCTCATCAACACACCTGGGTGAGGAGACGCACCTGCCGCCTTTCATCAGCCAGCGTTTATAAGGAGCTTCTCTTCAGGGTGCTGACGCTGGCTTGTCTGGGTATACTGCCTAAAGCAGAGTACTTTGTACGCTAGTGCTAACTCCTAGGTGTAGTTTTTATACTCACCTGTCTTTCTCCTTTTCTCCAGGTTGCTGCCATTGCGCGGGTGTGTCTCTGGGGACTGCGTGCACACACTGCCCCATCACCTCCACTCCGTTGCAATCATCATCCACCTGGTCAGGCACCATCGACTCCACCACCTTCACCCTGCTGGTTCGTCTCTACCCCGGTTCGGGGTCCTGCTGGTTCTTCTTTATCTTACGTAAGTGGCAGCTTGGCTCGCTCATTTTCCCTATCTCCATTCCTCCACTCACAGCTCTCGTTCTCTCTCCAAAGGCTCATTCCTCTGGCAAGCGACGTTGTCCCTAAGCTGTGCTGTATTTTGATATTCAATAAACTTCTCAAACTGCGCTTGTTTGTTTGGTTGTCCTTCTGTCACTGCATCGTACACGTGAGCTGTTCCTAATTGGTAATCATGACATAAAGGTAAAAAAAATTCAAACCTGCATGGCCCTGTGTGAAAAGTGATTCCCCCCCCTCCAAAAAAACCCCATAAATTAACTGTGGTTTATCACATCTTCGGTAAGCTTAGTTCAATTTCTCTAGCCACACCCAGGCCTGATTACTGCCACACCTGTTCTCAATCAAGAAATCACTTAAATAGGACCTGCCTGACAAAGTGAAGCAGACCAAAAGATCCTCAAAAGCTAGACATCATGCTGCGATCCAAAGAAATTCAGGAACAAATGAGAAACAAAGTAATTGAGATCTATCAGTCTGGAAAAGGTTATAAAGCCACTTCTAAAGCTTTGGGACTCCAGCGAACCACAGTGAAAACCATTGGCCACAAATGGTGAAAACATGGAACAGTAGTGAACCTTCCCAGGAGTGGCAGGCCAACTAAAATTACCCCAAGAGCGCAGCGACGACTCATCCAAGAGGTCACAAAAGACCCCACAACAACATCCAAAGAACTGCAGGCCTCACTTGCTTCAGTTAAGGTCAGTGTTCATGACTCCACCATGAGAAAGAGACTGGGCAAAAATGGCCTGCATCATAGAGTTCCAAGACAAAACCACTGCTGAGCAAAAAGAACATAAAGGTTCGTCTCAGTTTTGCCAGAAAACATCTTGATGATCTCCAAGACTTTTGGGAAAATACTGTGGACTGACGAGACAAAAGTAGAACTTTTTGGAAGGTGTGTCCCCCATTACATCTGGCATAAAAGTAACACAGCATTTCAGAAAAGGAGCATCATACCAACAGTAAAATGTGGTGGTGGTAGTGTGATGGTCTGGGCTGTTTTGCTGCTTTGGGACCTGGAAGATTTGCTGTGGTAAATGGAGCCATGAATTCTGCTGTCTACCAAAAAATCCTGAAGGAGAATGTCCGGCCATCTGTTCATGACCTCAAGCTGAAGTGCACTTGGGTTCTGCAGCAGGACAGTGATCTACAGTACACCAGCAAGTCCACCTCTGAATGGCTTAAGAAAAACAAAATGAAGACTTTGGAGTGGCCTAGTCAAAGTCCTGATCTGAATCCAATTGAGATGTCATGGCATAACCTTAAAAAGGCGGTTCATGCTGGAAAACCCTCCAATGTGGCTGAATTACAACAATTCCGGCAAGATGAGTGGGCCAAAATTCCCCCACAGAGCTGTAAAAGACTCATTGCCAGTTATCACAAATGCTTGATTGCAGTTGTTGCTGCTAAGGGTGACCCAACCAGTTATGAGGTTTACGGGGCAATCACTTTTTCTCACAGGGCCATGTAATTTTGATTTTTTTTTTCCCATAGTATTAAACACTTTCATTTAAAAAACTGCATTTTGTGTTTACTTGTGCTATCTTTGTGTAATATTTAAATTTGTTTGATGATCTGAAACATTTAAGTGTGACAAACATTAAAAAAAAAGAGAAATCAGGAAGGGGGCAAACACTTTTTCACACCACTGTAGTCTCCCCTTCGGTCCACACACTTCTTCCATCGGTGTTGCAGTGTTTGAATCCCTGTGATTGAAATAGTTATAGTGGATATTATAAGTCTACACACCCCTGTTCAAATGCCAGGTTTTTGTGATGTCAAAAAAATGAGACCAAGATAAATCACTTCACAACTTTTTCCACCATTAATGTGACCTAAAACCTATACAAATCAATTGAAAAACAAACTGAAATCTTGTAAGGGGAAAAATAAAACTAAAAAACTTACAATAACCTGTTTGCATAAATATGCACACTCTGTTATAACTGGGGATGTGGCTGTGTTCAGAATTAACCAATCACATTCAAACTCATGTTAAATAGGAGTCAGCACACACCTGCCACCATTTAAAGTGGCTCTGATTAACCCCAAATAAAGTTCAGCTGTTCTAGCAGGCTTTTCCTGATATTTTCTCGTCACATCTTACAGCACAAGCCATGGTCCACAGAGAGCTTCCAAAGCATCAGAGGGATCTGATTGTTCAAAGGTATCAGTCAGGAGAAGGGTACAAAAGAATTGCCAAGGCATTAAATATGCCATGGAACACAATGAAGACAGTCATCATCAAGTAAAGAAAATATGACACGAGTGACATTACCAAGAACTGGACGCCCCTCCAAAATTGATGAAAAGACAAGAATAAAACTGGTCAGGAAGGCTGCCAAGAGGCTGACAGCAACATTGAAGGAGCTGCAGGAATTTCTGGCAAGTACTGGCTGTTTAGTACATGTGAGAACAAGCTCCTGTCTAGAGTGGCAAGACGAAAGCCTTATCTTACAAAGAAAAACATCCAAACCTGGTTACATTTTGCAAAAACACATTTGAAATCTCCCAAATACATGTGGGAAAATGTGTTATGGTCCGATGAAACCAAGGTTGAACCCTTTGGCTATAATTCCAAAAGGTATATTTGGCGCAAACACAACACTGCTCATCACCAAAAGAACGCCATACCTACAGCAAAGCATGGTGGTGGCAGCATCATGCTTTGGGGCTGTTTTTCTTCAGTTGGAACTGGGGCCTTAGTCAAGGTGGAGGGAGTTATGAACAGTTCTAAATGTCAGTCAGTGTTGGTGCAAAACATTCAGGCTTCTGCTAGAAAGCTGAAGATGAAGAGGAACTTCATCTTTCAGCATGACAATGACCCAAAGCACACATCCAAATCAGCAAAAGAATGGCTTCACCAGAAGAAGATTAAGGTTTTGGAATGGCCCAGCCAGAGTTCAGACCTGAATCCAATTGGAACATCTGTGGGGTGATCTGAAGAGGGCTGTGCACAGAAGATGCCCTCGCAATCTGACAGATTTGGAGCGTTTTTGCAAAGAAGAGTGGGCAAATATTGACACATCAAGTTGTGCCACACTGGCTATGTTTACATGGACACAAGTAACTGGATTAAAAGCCTGATCGGAATAAAAGTGCGTCATGTAAACATGGCAATCTGAAAATTCTAACCCGATCACACTCATTCGGATCAAAATTTCATTCTGATTGAGAGGAGTGGGTTATGCTGATTGTTAATCCGAATGGTGTGCATGAAAACACTTATTCCGAACATAGGGCAGAAAATTTGTTTACTGCGCATGTCTGTACACCAGCCGCACGTCAACGTGACGTATTTCCGCCTTAGCAGCAGCTAGCGGAAAACATAGCAGGAGTAAAACAAAACTGGTCTGTATCGTCCTGCTGTCTCCCTCTGTTCGTCATATGCAGAAGTATGTACTTGTAGCTTCATTATGGAGACCAGCAGAAGCAAAAGTACAGTCCGAATAACACAATGCAGGTCAATTTCGACACGAAGCAGGGCTTGCTAACACCGGAAGTTGCTTCTTCTTCTACTATTTTTTGAATGTCGAAATGTCGACATGCGCATGTCAAAATGATTTATTCCATTCAAACGTGTGACACATGGAAACGCACGTCCTAATCAGATCAGCTTTTTCAGGATCCATGTAAACAGTAAAATTCTGATCTGAATTGTAATCAGATTGAAGAAATTTTGCCTGTGTAACTGTGGCCACTGACAGACTCCTCCCCAGAAAGACTGAGTGCTGTAATAAAAACCAAAGGTGCTGCAGCAAAGTATTAGTTTAAGGGTGTGCATATTTATGCAAACAGGTTGTTGTAAGTTTTTTATTTTTCCCCTTGAAATATTTCAGTTTGTTTTTTTAATTGGGTTGTACAGGTTATAGGTCACACTAATGGTGGGAAAAGTTTTGAAATGATTTACAGTATCTTGGTCTCATTTTTTTCCATCACAAAAACCTGGCGTTTGAACAGGGGTGTGTAGACTTTTTATATCCACTGTATATAGGAAAATGGATAAAGAGTAGGGGAGAGATGCACAGAAAGGTTTGCCCCAACTCCAATTAAATTAGTGTTTGCTTGTCAATGGACATATACCAGATATGCCGATGATTTTCAAAGCCAGAAATTATCTCCTACTACTCGTTTTAGTCCTCTTTTCTCTTTTTTCAATATTATGCTATTGGCCTGCATTAGCACATGCTGCCTTCATTTTAGCTGATGACTGTAATTGTCAGACTTTATCCCAGACTCTCTTTGGTTTCATGACTTCCAAATCATCCATACAGTATTTAAACCAGAGGGGGATATTTTTTACTGTGGGATATGTTTTAATCTTGAGTACATTTATGAAAAAATAGTACTCTTTGAGCTACTTTTCATTTTGCTATTTTATTTTACTTAGAATAGAGGTTTGAGTAGAAACCTCTAAAACTGAGTAAAGTTGCAAGCTTATAAAAAAGATGCAAATTTACAAATTAAAAAGTAACAATTTTTTAATTTGTTAAAAAAGACAACTTTGTTAAAAAGACAACTTTTTTTTCTTCATCGACATTAAATCAGACTAAACCTTTCTTGTTTTAGGTCAGTTAGGATTACCAAAATTACTTCAATTTGCTAAATATTTTTTTATTTGGTAAATAATTCTCTAGAGAATTTTTTTTATTAGTTTCTTCAAAGTCAGAAGTTTACATACACTTACTGTATATCAGGAAGTGAATCGTGGACCTTCACAAGTCTGGTTCATCCTTGGATACAATTTCCAGATGCCTGAAGGTGCCACATTCATCTGTTCAAACAATTATACACAAGTATAAACACCATGGGAATCTCCAACCATCATACTACTCAGGAAGGAGATGGGTTCTGTGTCCCAGAGACTAATGTGTTTTGGTGTGAAATGTGCCTATCAACTCCAGAACAAAACTAAAAGACCTTGTGAAGATGCTGGCTGAAGCTGGTAAAAGAGTGCCATGATCTACAGTGAAACGAGTCCTGTGCAGATATGGGCTGAAAGGCTACTCAGTGAGGAAGAAGCCATTACTTCAAAAGCAACACAAAAAAAGCCAGATAACAGTTTGCAAATGCACACAGGGACAAAGACCTTAATTCCTGGAGACACGTCTTGTGGTCTGATGAAACTAAAATTGAACCGTTTGGCCATAATGACCATCGTTACACTTGGAGGTAAAAGGGGGAAGTTTGCCAGCCTGAGAACACCATCCCAACTGTGAAGTACGGGGGTGGCAGCATTGTGTTGTCGGGGTGTTTTGCTGCAGGAGGGACTGGTGCACTTCACAAAATAGATGACATCATGAGGAAAAAACATTATGTGTAAATATTGAAGCAACATCTAATGATATCAGCAAGGAAGTTAAAGCTTGGGCACAAATGGGTCTCTCAAATGGACAATAACTCTAAACATGCTGCCAAATTAGCTACAAAGTGGCTTCAGTGTTCTGGAGTGGCCATCACAAAGCCCTGACCTCAGTTCCATAGAAAATTTGTGGGCAGAGCTGAAAAGACGTGTGAGCAAGAAGGCCTGCAAACCTGACTCAGTTACACCAGTTCTGTCAAGAGGAATGGGCCAAAATTTTAGCAAACTATTGTGAGAAGCTTGTGGAAGGATACCCAAAACCTTTGACCCAAGTCATACAGTTTAAAGGCAACACTACCAAATACCAAGGAAATGTATGTAAACTTCTGACTTTGAAGAAAGTAATAAAAAAATATTTAGCAAATAGAAATTTTTTGTAACCCTAACTGTCCTCAAACAGGAAAAGTTTAGTTGATTTCATGTCAGACAGTGAGAAAAAAAAAGTTGTGTATTTTTATAGTGTATGTAAACTTCTGGTTTCAGCCGTACTTGAGTACACCTAAGAGCAGATTTTGCATGTGCATGTGTGTCTCATTGTATGTTGTATGTAGAGCGTTAATGTGTGACATTAAAGGCCAACAAACAACCCACCTTCACAGAGAAGAAAAAACTTTAATTAAATATAGTGAGAATCAAAAAGTTATTTTTACACTTCAAAGTTGAAAATAATAAAACAAATCAACATTATCATCATTACAGTAGTTTCCTCTGTAGTCTTCTGCTCCACACTGACACTGCTGACGGCGTGTGTATGAACGATGCCTGAACACAGACAAGCCAGGATGTATGTCGTTACTGCTGTTAGACAAGTGCTCTGGATCTTAATCCACTCAAAACCCTCTAATTAGTCCTTCCTGTACACTTATTTATATATGTACGATTTGAAGAAAAAAAAATCCTGCACACATGCTCTTACATTCATTCTCTCATGTAGACACAATCAGAAGAGTGGTCATCAGACCCATGTTTAACATAAAATAAATACGTGGCTCATTTTTTAAAAGAAGTAAAGAAAAAACAGGGAGAGGACAGAAAACCAGTCTTCACTTGTTCCATCCTAAAATCCATCACATGGAAGACAAATACAAATAATCATAATGGCATATTTATAACTTCTACAGCTAGATTATACAACAAAAATGGTGCTAAATATAACAACAGAACATCATAAAAAAGAGAAAAGAATCCTTCAGTTTAATTAAAAACACACTGTGGCTCTTTCTTAGTTTGACTGAGGGTATGGCTTCAACAGACTCTAAAAGAAATGAAAAAAAAAATCAAATCCAGACATGAGACACAATGACTGAAATCTTTAGAGTGCAGATATCAGGTTCACGTTCAGGATTTTGTTTGGACAGCTGAAATCACACTAATCATTTTTGAAAAGATTAGCAATAATCAAAACAATATTCAAAAACTTTTTAAATCCCTGTTTTTATGTTTTCACCAGCAGACATTTAGCCTCATCTGGACAGAGGTGGCCTCCCCGTATTTAATCTTAATGGAAAATTAAGGGATGCTCGCTGTTTTTGTTCTTGTTTTTAGCAGTACATTTTAGGCAGCTCTGCTCCTGCAGTAAATACAGAATGGACAGAATGCAACACATCTTAGTCTGAGAATCACCTCCACTGATCAGGACAACAGGATGCACAGCTCCGACAAAATGCCAAGAAAGCTTGAGAAGAAATTAAGGTGAAGCAGGCCCAAATTTAACACCTGTCCTGTATTCTTATCAGAAAATGTCTCATCATCTTCCCATTCAAATCAATCCTATCCATTCTTAGATGAAGCAAAGTAAACACATAAAATCGTTATATTTAAATTTCTTAAAATTGATCTCCTTGCTACTTATTCTAAAACCCTCAGTACTGTAATTGGGTTTCTCTTACATTTCCGCACATTTTCAACCAAAGAACACTACTTTAGAGTCATGCTTGTGTTTTTGAAATGTGCAGCAATCAAATTAAAGGATTAAAATTGACGTCATTAAAGTGACAGCATCTTTGCTTGTACTGTAGATATTTTTTATTTAAGTGGTCAGAGATTCAATTCATAACACTGATCAACACCAAATTTATTGTCCAAGTTTTTTTTAGCTGATTTAGGACAATTTTGATGTGCTGAATCCAAAAATCACATTGGTTTTGCTCAATCGGGTCGAATTATGGCCACATGTTGTTTTATACGTTTTTGTTTACATGTACAGGTATTTTCGCTTTATATGATGCAAAATTCTTTTTTATGTCTTGAAATTCTCTGAATTTTGAATAATCATGATGTAACGTTCAATTTACATGTACTTACCTTTATAAATGCACAGTACTAAGTAAGTACAGGTTTTTACTTAGCACCTGATCGAGAGAAACGGATGTCATTTTCGGATTCAAAATTGTCTTAAATCAGTTGAAAAAGCACAGACAACTTAGAAAAAAAAAATGTTTTTGTAACCCTGTGTAATCAGTGCCTCTCAGAGTAGAAACCCAAAGCCTTTTTGAAACATCAGTTTTTCACCCCTGGCTAGCAGATGGACTTTGCAGTTGCATGACACAAAGTCAATGTAGAAATATGTACTGCATGATTCTGTTTATTTGATGCAATCTAATTAGGTTTTTTGTCCAGTTAAAAATCCTCATATTCATTCTTCACAACACATTTTGTGCTGTGTTGTGAAAAACTACACTGAAAATCAGGGGCGCGCACAGGATTTGTGGTCCTTGTCTGAGCTGCCCCTCCAGCTGTTGACCCGATTATAATACTCTGTAATTGCTGATACTACACATACAGTGGTGTGAAAAAGTGTTTGCCCCATTCCTGATTTCTCCTTTTTTTGTATGTTTGTCACACTTAAATGTTTCAGATCATCAGACAAATTTAAATGTTAGACAAAAATAACACAAGTAAATATAAAATGCAGTTTTTAAATGAAGGTGTTTATTATTAAGGGGGAAAAAAATCCAAACCTACATGGCCCTGTGTGAAAAAGTGATTGCCCCCTAAATCTCATAACTGGCTGGGCCACCCTTAGCAACAACTGCAATCAAGCATTTGCAATAACTGGCAATGAGTCTTTCACAGCACTGTGGAGGAATTTTGGCCCGCTCATCTTTGCAGAATTGTTGTAATTCAGCCACATTGGAGGGTTTTCGAGCATGAAATGCCTATTTAAGGTTATGCCACAGCATCTCAATCAGATTCAGGTCAGGACTTTGACTAGGCCACTCCAAAGTCTTCATTTTGTTTTTCTTTAGTCATTCAGAGGTGGACTTGCTGGTGTGTTTTGGATCATTGTCCTGCTGCAGAACCCAATTGCGCTTCAGTTTGAGGTCACAAACAGATGGCTGGACATTCTCCTCCAGGACTTTTTGGTAGACAGCAGAATTCATGGTTCCATTTACCACAGCAAGTCTTTCAGATCATGAAGCAGCAAAGCAGCCAAGACCATCACACTACCACCACCATATTTTACTGTTGGTATGATGTTCCTTTTCTGAAATGCTGTGTTACTGTCATGAACCGAGCTGGTGTTTTTGTGTAGGCTCGGTTCTGACCGTTCCCTTTGGCTCAGGCATTGGGGTTATTGTTACCTTTTAAGTTATTGTTGTTTTGATGTCTGTGTTCTTTTTCTTTTCCATGCCTGTAGCCGCCACTCTGGCTGGCGGTTGTCAGGCAGCCTCTTTTGACCCACTTTCTGGTGGGCGCTGTCTAACATTCGCCGGTCCGACCACGCCCCCCTCTCTTTGACAGCCAGCTGATTCGCCCCGGTAATTGTCTTTCCCGCACCTCGCCCAGGTGTGTCCAATTTAGGTTTCCAGCAGTGTTTGTACTTAGGAAGCTCTTGCCAGACAAACACTGCTGGACCATTGTGCTTCGCCATGCAGACATTAATCGCCACATGGTTGAACTGTTTTTGAGGGAAAGTTGCACTGTCACCATCCCTCTCAGTGTAGCTCAGGGGTGGGCAGTGAGGGCCATTCCACTGCAGGTTTTTTGTTCCACCCAGTCTCTTCAGCAGGTGTGTGCTCTGACCAGCTTCAAGGATTGCTAATCATTGAAAACACCTGCTGAAGAGACTGGGTGGAACAGAAAACCTGCAGTAGAATGGCCCTCCATGGCACATGATTGCCCACCCCTGGTGTAGCTGTTATTGTTGTATGTTCGTCGGTGACTTGGACTTTTTGGACTGCTCCTGGCCATGAGTACGAACTGTTTAGTGTAGCCCAGTTCCCTTCTCCAGCTACAGTAGAGCGTCCTGGTGTACCCTAAGTCAACCCAGAGCTATCCATGTTTTGTTTGCATCATCTGCAGTGTTGTCAGCCAGCATTTATTGTCAACACTATCACAACGTGTTAGCCACTCCACACAGCCGTGGTTCTGTTGCACCCTTGAAGCAATGTCGGCTCTGGGGCGCAACCGTGGTTAACACGTCTCCTCACCATGCGTTCGCTGGGCGATGTCAGCCCCGAACGCCAACTGTAAGTGTTTGTTTATTTTTGTAGTCGTCACCTTTTTGGGAACTGTTTTCATCTAACTTTATGTTCAATAAATGTGCTGTGGTGAATCCCGCGCGTAAATCCATACATCCTTTCCCTCCTCCATGCGCTGCGTAAAAGCACACGAGGAGGCTTGTGACAGTTACTTTTACACTGGATGTAATGGGACACACACCTTCCAAAAAGTTCATCTTTTGTCTTGTCAGTTCACAGAGTATTTTCCCAAAAGTCTTGGGGATCATCAAGATATTTTCTGGCAAAACTGAGACAAGCCTTTATGTCCTTTTTGTTCAGTAGTGTTTTTTGTCTTGGAACTCTGCCTTGCAGGCCATTTTTGCCCAGTCTCTTTCTTATGGTGGTGTCATGAACACTGACCTTAACTGAGGCAAGTGAGGCCTGCAGTTCTTTGGATGTTGTGGGGTCTTTTGTGACCTCTTGGATGAGTCGTCACTGCGCTCTTGGGGTAATTTTGGTTGGCCGGCCACTCCTGGGAAGGTTCACTACTGTTCCATGTTTTCACCATTTGTGGCTAATGGTTTTCACTGTGGTTCGCTGGAGTCCCAAAGCTTTAGAAATGGCTTTATAACCTTTTCCAGACTGATAGATGTCAGTTACTTTGTTTCCCATTTGCTCCTGAATTTCTTTGGATCACAACATGATGTCTAGCTTTTGAGGATCTTTTGGTCTACTTCACTTTGTCAGGCAGGTCCTATTTAAGTGATTTCTTGATTGAGAACAGGTGTGGCAGTAATCAGGCCTGGGTGTGGCTAGAGAAATTAAACTCAACTTTCCAAAGATGTGATAAACCACAGTTAATTTATGTTTTAACCGGGGGGGGGGGGGGGTGTCACTTTTTCACACAGGGCCATGTAGGTTCAGATTTTTTTTTTTTAACCCTTAATAATAACCACCTTCATTTAAAAACTGTACTTTGTGTTTACTTGTGTTATTTTTGTCTAATATTTAATATTTGTTTGATGATCTGAAACATTTATGTGTGACAAACATACAAAAAAAATGAGAAATCAGGAAGGGGACAAACACTTTTTCACACCACTGTACATCCATTTCATGTTTTCATAGACATTTTCAGTGATTGGGATTGTAAATGTAAATTTACAATTTACAATGTAAATGTAAATTTGTAACTTCTCTCATGAATTTCTGACTTTTGTGTTATAAATTCACATTTTTTTTCCTTGTAATTTTGCCCTTGTTTCAGGTTAGCGCAACAGTCCCTCAAAATGTTTCTGCGCATCCCTGCTGAAATCCCTTATGGCATTTTTATAATTTCACTTTCTGTGACAAGCAAAGAGAGAAAAGAAAACAGCAACTTTGGCTTAATGGTGCACTCAGACTAAACATGAAGTTGAATTTTTTCGTATGGCAGTATTACATATAAAGTCAATGTAAACATGCAAATTTGCATCCGAGTGAGTTGCAGAGTTGCCTTCATAACTTCTCCAGCTGCTTTACACCTGCTGTAGAAATCCCCCAAACACTGTCATGTTTAGTTTTACAACATTATCCAGTGGGGCGCACAGCTAGGAAAACGTCACTACCTCCACCAGAAACTGCTCCTGGATGATGCTAGCTGTTAACCCTCTTTAGCACATCGCAAGCGGGACACAAACTACAAACACGCCGTCTCAAACTCCATCAGTTGCAGAGCTCCGGTCCATCTGTCTGCAGGTGAGTGGCAGTCTCACTGTCAAACTAGTTTACTCTGCAGTGTTGATGCTTGTACTCCAGTGATCGCAGAATCTCAAGGCTGATTAGCTATTGAATCCCCTCTGACGTGAATGCACAAACTCATGTCTATTCACTGTTTACATGTGACTTTATATGTAATCGCGCCATGCCAAAAATGCTCTTTGCATTTGGTGTGAATGCACCATAAGACTCTTTAGGCATTAATAAGGGCTTTGGCAACATGACCAGCATCAAATTCGATTTTAAGACTTTTTAGACTGCTAAACAACACACACTGCAGCAAGTTTTCACACACAGGGCATTTAAGATGTATTTATGGCGATGGATTTGTACTGCAAAGAAATGAAAAGTCATCCAAGTAAAACTATAGCTAACAAATCAGTTTTGACTTTGAATTTGCCACTAATATAAACGATAAAAATATTGCAATCCTGTATTGTTGTCGAGTCATTCTTCCACACTGACGCAAAACTTCATTCACTCCTGTCATAATTTGTCCTGATTGCAGAATTTGTCACATGACATGTCACTTCCGGGTACTTGCTCTAAAGACTGATGATGCTAAACTCATATGTTCTCACCGTAGTAGCAAATGGTTTCACAAATCTATCATCGGATGGTTTGCAAATGTTTAACTTGACATATTTTGCAGCATAGCACTATTGGTTAGTTTTTACTATCAATGTTCATAGAGCAGGCAATAAAAGAAGCCCAATTTGACTGACCAACATATCACAGTAAAAATATTAAGCACACCAAACTAAAAAAGAAGAACCTAAAAGCAAACAAAAAAATAAGGATGTAGCTGTTAAGGTATGACTAAAAAAAAAAAAAACACCTGACACACTAAAATAAGATGAATAATTGCAGCAGTATTTTAAGACATGTTATTCCTCTTACAGATGTGCTAACAGGGCCTATGGAGGGACTCAGTGGCAGATGTTTTTGGGTCAAATCCTGAGTAATGACACTGATGTTGGCGCCCAGTTACCACACACTGTCCTGTGGGGCTACATTCATTTATGGCTTCTTACATTTTGCTCTTATCCAATATTTAATGAATTAGCACAAAAGCAGGTATGTTTTCTGTCTTTGTTTTTACTATCTGCACCTTTTGTTGGCCTTTGTACTGGTTCAGACTGCATGAATTCAGTCAGATAACCTGATTTTGTTATGGCTGACCATCTTATAGGATCATATCAGACATAGTGTGACATAATTAACACCCAGCATTGTGGGGGGATGTGACATCTCGGCACAATAACTCAGTAAGACTAGCATGTGAGAACTTTTTACCTAATACAGCCCCTGATGGCATACAATGACATGTTCCTGACGCTGACCAATACGGTGACAGCTGCATACACATGCCAAAGTAACAATTGGCAAAGTGATGTTATACTATTCCCAAAAGCTAATATTTTCCATTGTTTTTGGATCTTGTGTTTTGTGATAGCACATTCCAGGAGATCTCCTAGGTGGGATTTTCCTAGTTAGGCGCAGGAAGTTATTAAATGCCACGCCCCCTAAAGATAGATTTCTGACTGTATAAGTCGGACAGCTTCCGCCGCACCCAAGTTAATTAGGACATAAGGATTCAGATGACTGCAGCCAACGTCAGCACTTCCAACAGAGCTAGCACAACAACCGCTTCCCTGGAGGCTTCTATCTTGGTTTTCTGAGTTTGTGTAAATGTTGGGCTGGAACATGTTTGTGGCCAGAAATCTGACTTCCAGGGGTGGGCCGTTTGATAAATTCCAGTACTTAACTGGGAAAATCCCACCAAGGAGAACTCCTGGAATGTGCCTAAAAGCCTGGTAATGTTAGCGAGCTAGCAAGTGTTACATTTAATCTCCATATAAGTTATTTTGTTAAGAGCTTAACACATTTGGTTTGGTAGTGCGGTGCCAATCCCTTCATCATTCACACACACATATTCATACCTAGGACCACTTTAGAGTTTCCAATTAACCTAACTTTTATGTTTTTGGAATGCGGGAGGAAACTGGAGCACCGACCCTCTTACTTTGAGGCAATAGTGCTCACCACTGCACCACCTTGGTACCCATTTCCTCAATTCTTTCAGGACATGCTGCCCTTTAAGAAACTCATGAACAGGTCCACACCCAGCCAGTCTATGTCTGTGTGGGCCCCACTATAGGTTAAATCTGAGCTGTCTTATGGGTCCCATGTGCATTTGTCTACATGGTTGTCCCATCTATGTTTGCCCACATGGACGTTACCTATGGTGTCAGTGTTACTGAAATTTTTCCAGAAGAGTTGAAGCTGTTACAGCAGCAAAGGGTGGCTTTCCACAAGGTTTAAAAGTGTGCTTATAGGTATGTTTGGCCATTCTTTGTGCAGTCTGAACCAGGTCTTGGGGTGTTTTCACACCTAAATTCTTTTAATTTGGTCTGAATCAGTTGGCGAGTTTGTTGCTTTGTATCATTTTCTCCTTGGTTCGGTTCCCTTTCACACTGGCAAAAATTCAAGCAGACCAAAGTGCGTCACGTTAAATCCTGCGAGACTTACATCAGAACATTCTCTGTTCTTATTGGTGAGATTTTTTTTTTGCCGTGAGAACAGAAAAGGTAAATACAGGAAGTAAGACGACTACTGTGTATTTATGCATTTCTGGGGAGAAAATAATACAAATCATAATATAATCTACGGGGGGTTTTCTTCGCCCTGGTTATTGTTTATTACATACGTGCATATACCACTTTCGGAAAATCATACAGTTTGAAAATGAAGTGTGGCTACAGATGGAAAATAACATGTTAACATTCATTAATCCTCCAGAACTGTGACACGCTCAGCCACAGATATTTTCAAAGATCCATCAGGTATGTACAGCGGCATAAAATGTTTTACAGTTTGCCGCTGGTCCAGTTTTAGTACGGTCCCTTTCTCACCTGCAGGACCGCACCAGAGTCCGCCATTTGATTTGAAATGAGACCACCTCCTTCAGGAGGTCTCGGTACGGTTCCTTTGGTGTGCACCTGAGGGCAATTAACGTGTTCTCACCAGACAAAACGAACCGCACTGACGGAGAAAACCAACTAAAGCCTGTAGGTGTGAAAGCACCCTTAGACAATGTAATTTATGGGCAGAAATGTGAGGTGTGCTCAAAGCGAACAGTGGAAAATCAGGTGCGGACAGGAAACATGTGACTCCTACAGCAGAAGATGAAAGTGTGGCAATGGCATTGGTTTGGCAAAGAGAAGTTAACGTGTGTGTCTGGTTTGGCTCGTCTGTGTTGGCTGGATTTGACCCTGTGACTTCATCGTCCTTTTTTTTTACTCATCTCCATCATCATCTTCAGCGTTTCTTCACATTATTGAGCCTTCATTAAAAACAAAACTTCATAAATAAAAAATCCCTCATGTAGGTTACACTTTAAAGATGATTATCACACATAACTGTAGCGCAGAAAAAAAAAAAATCACTAAAGGGAGGAAGTGGATTCTCTCCAAAATAAATACATTTCCTGTGTCCATGGAGAGTCGCAATGTAGGCGTGGCCGTTCTCCTATAAAAGCATCAAGGTGTACAAAGTCTAAACAACTTTTACTCTTGCAAACAGTTTCTGCTTCTTTTTTTTTTTTTATTGTTGTTCTGTCAGTTTTTTTCTCGCAGTTGTTTTTGAGTTAGAAAGGGCCTGAGTTGGGTTTGTTCCTTCAGATTGGGACAGCTGCTTCCATCCCCGACCGGAGTCGGACTCGCACCGAATCCTCCACCCAGATCAGCGGGAGTGTGCTTGCTTCACCTCACAGTCACACACACATGCAACGTACGCACACACAACCGTGGACTCACACCTTTACATGGGTGGGACGATCATTCCCGGGATTGCTGTTGGGTGGGGTAAAAGGGAGAGGGAGAATGGGGAGGGGGGGAGAAAAGGAAGGGGGAATTATAAAACACAGGCCAACAATTTCACTGCCATACAAAACTTACATAAATATGCCAATATGTTGGTTCATCTGTGCAGCTGTGTGAATGCGGAGACATTTAAAACATCAGTGGACAAATAAATCAGTGAAATCATGGAGGGGTGCACCGTCTAAGCTCTCACACACATTTCATTCCGCACAACAACAGTTGGCGTGTTTGACTGCAGGCGTGTGTGCGCCTGACAGATTGCATCATGACATGTGCTGTCTCTGAATCCAAGGGATGGGCGTTAACATGTGACAAGCAGAGCCAAACCCAGAGTGACGCACTCGCACACAAAGACGCACACAGTCCCACCATAAACTCAACTTTTAGATTCGTACTTTAACTTAAACCCAGTTCTTAATTTCTGCTGGCTCCTATTCCAAGTCAGGACCAGAACCTCTTTGGTGGGATCTGACACTTCTTGTTTCACTATGAAAATATGTAATACATTTTTGTCTATTATTTAATGTCATCTGTGTTATTAGTCATCATTTATTTATTGTGCAAAAATACCCCATTTGCCAATTTTGTCAGCATTTTTGAATTGGATTCTAGCAGAGAAGGAAGGAGAGGGTGGGTGCTTCAGCTGACAGCACATGGTTCAAATTAACTTTCAGCAACAAAGTTGGCCAAATGGCCAAAAGACACGCAACTTTATTGAATTTCTTTAAACCAGCCAAACAGTGGAACCCTACGGACGTGGATCAACAGTGTGGGATCTCTGTGGAGACAGGAGCACAGGGAGCAGTGCCGAGGTAGTGCTGATGTTAGCCTAGCTGCCCCTGTTGCTACCAGAGAATACCAGTGGACAGTAATGGGAATTTTTTTCCTGATGAACTGAAGGATCTCTGGGACAAGTGAACCAGTCCAGAGTATGAGAGGCGCTTTTCCCAGGCCAACATCTTCTCTTCTCCTCACCACCATTCCCTCAATACTCTTTTCTCATGGCACCTCCTGGCCCGATATGACCCCTACAGTGCATTCTGGTGCCTTTACCTCCCCACTGAGATGTAGCAAAGGCGGCCCCTCTTGGTGGCCCCTGTATTTTGACTTCTCAGTAAAGCCATTACTATAAGTTTCATCATGCTTGATGCTCACTTGTTGCGGAAACTGAACTCTTTTAATGTTCCTAGGATAATTTTACGTAGTTTTTATCTATCCTTTATTGAGAGTCTTTTAACTTTTTCCTTTTATCTGTTGGTATAATGGGCTCTCTGTGAAGGACAAGAACAGCCTTAATACAGTCATAAAGGTCTGCTCCAAGATCACTGGAGTCCAGCTGGATAATTTAAGCTGACTGTGGAGTAGACACGTGTTACAGAAGGCTAGGGCTATCATTAGCCAGTCCGACCATGTTTTAAATAGTGAATTTGTTTTAATGCCCACAGGCCGACGCTACCTTGCACTCCGGAGGAGGTCTGGCCGCTACTCCTATTCTTTTATTCCTTCAGCGCTCAGTGTTAAAGGAGGTTGTGTGTTTCCCCACCTTCTGACCTTCTTGGGACCCTACGCTGAGCTGCTTCTCACTGAATACTAAATGTTGGTTATGAGTATGAATGCAGATGTTATTGTTTGTGTTTTTGTGGCCGGGACTGTGAACTGAATTGCCCAACAAGGGACAAACAAAGTTAACTGAATCTGAATGCAGCTTCCCTTTTGTTTTAAATGGTAACTGTGGTAGGCCCATCTGCTTTCCTTGTCACCTAGTCTGTGACTAACACCAAACACGGGAGGCTTTCTTCTTTTTGTTGATATACAAGAAGGAGCTCCCAGGGTAGGTTTTACCAGGAAAGATTGGACCAGTGTGGGAGAACATATAAAAGAACATTAAAGGTTTATGGTCCTATTTAAACCTGGTGATAAAATTTGTTTTGTGATCAGACAGCAATCAGATAGCACTTACAGTACCTATTTAACTACAGGTATAAACAGATCAGATTTTCCAAACTTTTTCCAAAGTTGGTTGGGGAAAAGTTCAGTATGGTTTTAAAGTGCAGACTCTCAGCTTTAACTTGAGGGTATTCACATCCAAACTGGGGTTACGGTTTAGGAACTGCAACTATTTTTATACAAAAACTCCTCATTTCAGGGGCTCAAAAGTAATTGGACAATTGACTCAAAAGCTGTTTCATGGGCTGCATGGGATATTCCCTCATATATCATCAGTCAAGCAGGTAAAAAGTCTGGAGTTGATACCAGGTGTGGCATTTGCATTTGGAAGCTCTTGCTGTGAACCCACAACTTGTGGTCAAAAAACCTCTCAATGGAAGTGAAACAGACTATCCTTAGGCTGGAAAAAAAAGAAGAAATCCATCAGAGAAATTGCGGAAATGTTAGAAGTGGCCAAATCAACAGTTCAGTATGCTCTGAGAAAAAAAAGGAGCAAACTGGTGAGCTCAGGGACATCCACAGAAGACAATAGTGATGGACGATCACAGGATACTTTCCATGGTGAAGAAAACCCCCTTCACAACATCCACCCAAGAGAAGAACACTTTCCAGGAAGTAGGTGTATCAGTATCTAAGTCTACCATAAAGAGAAAAATTCACAAGAACAAATACAGAGGGTTCACCACAAGATGCAAACCATTAATCAGCCTCAAAAACAGAAAGGCCAGATTAGACTTTGCCAAAAAAAAAAAAAAAAAAAAATCTAAAGAAGACAGCCCAGTTCTGGAGCAGCATTCTTTAGACAGGTGAAACCAAGATCAACCTAGTTGACTGGATGGTGCGTCACAGTACAGATGGACGAGGACCCAAAATATACTGTTAAAGCAACCCAGGAGTTTTTTAAGGCAAAGAAGTGGAATATTCTGCAATGGATATGCCAGTCACCAAATCTCAACCTGATCAAGCATGCATTTGACTTGCTTAAGACAAAACTTGAGGCAGAAAGACCCGCAAACAAGTAACAACTCAAGGCAGCTGCAGTAAAGGCCTGGCAAAGCATCACAAAGGAGGAAACCCAGCATTTGGTGATGCCCATGGGTTCCAGACTTCAGGCAGTCATTGCCTGCAATGGATTCTCAACAAAGTATTAACTAAAAATGAACATGTTATATTTATGGTGCTGTAAATTGTTCCAATTACTTCTGAGCCCCTGAAATGAATAGATTTTATATAAAAATGGTTGCAATTCCTAAACCGTAACTCCAATTTGGATGCAAATCCCTCAAATTAAAGAAGAGAGTCTGCACTTTACGCCCATATTGATTATATAACTGTATGTTGAATGTGTTTTGGTAAACAGCTAAAATAACAAAACTTGTGTCAGTGTCCAAATATATATATATATATATATATATATATACGTATATACTGTATATGGACCTAAGTGTAAATGTAAGTACTAGGGATGAGCCAATCCAATCCACCATATCAGTATCAGGTTCAATCCAGGCAAAATGGCTGGATTGGTATCGGTAAGGAATAAAAGTCATTTACCAATCTGATACATTAATAATGTTCAAATAAAATGAAGGGCGATCATGTTCCCAGCCGCACTGTGCGCAGCTCCTGTAATCCAGAGCAGCGAGTGTCACTGGAGCCTGTCTGTGGGACTCGCCTCAGTATGTTGCTGTGTGGTACAAGCGTTTAGAATTTTAACTCTTTACCTGCCAGTAATTTTACATGATGCAATCCTCTTGCCTAAAATGTCACAATTATTCACCTGTCGTGTTTTTTTGTTAAAAAAAGTCCAAAATCCCAGATGTACTAATCATTTCACATTACTAGATGGTAGACATGTATAGCATAAATCCTAGCACCCCCTCACTCTGGAGGACCGGGCCCACATCTGCCCAGAACCTCTTCGAACCGGAAGCACAGAAGAAAAGATGTTCAAACAATTGTGCGGGAGGAAGCATTTACTCCGAATTTTGCCGACTATGATTTTAAAAGGGATTATTTAGCTTCTGAGGATGATTCTGAAGGGTAATATTTACCTTCTGTGACAGCACAAGATGGAGCGGCACATGTACACCTTTTGTCTGCCGTCAACGAAGCTGCACGTGACAGAGAGGAGAATACTGCCAGTTTGACAGCATTGTGTGACCGAAGTCGGGGTGGAATAATCAGAAGATAAATGTGAGAGTTTCTGGATGTGGGAGAGAAAGCGAAAATGACCGGCAGAAGATGAAATAAGGAACCAGGATGAGCAAACGGACACGGAGACGCATGACATACGATAGGTCTGATGTTTTTATCAGTTTGTTTACATTCTACTGATTTTCTGGTTCATATATTTTGAGGATAACAAAAAAACAAAAAACAAAACAAAAAAAAAACCAAACAAAAAAAATCACCTATGTAAATATGTCCAAAGTCCAGTTTTACTGAGTTATGCAATCTGATTTGGCTGCTGTCACATTACGCAAGTTAAATGACTAAATGTAGTCCCATCATAAAGTTTGGATCATATTCTACATTTTTGTCATTTCTAGTAAGCCATTATCTCTTACCACTTTCAAGCTACAGCCTTTGGAATTTCTGATATTTAAAATGAATATTTTCTCAAAAAATTCTTAGCCACTAGAGGGTGCGTGAGGATGGTGTGTCAGATCAACCTTGAATGCTAAATTAACACCAGCAACTTCATAAAACACTTGCAAAAGAATCACAGTAAAGGAGTATGCTGAATTCTATCAAGAACCGAGCAGAAGGAAGGAAGCGCTTTTCTAGCTCAGAGGCTGGATGCTAAAAGTGAAACCTAAACAGAAGAACAAAACTGAAAGTTAAAAACCAGACTGGAGCGTGGAAACAAAGCCATAACATAGGCTTACATTTTGACAGAGAGTAACAGCTGATGAGAGGAAGGTGACAGAAATATAAATAGCAACTTATAACAGCGGACTGGAAGCAGGACTAGAACAACAGGGCTACATGAAATGGAACAGGAATGACTTCAAAGTAAGAGCATAACATCAGAAACACTACTAAATAAACCGAGGACTAGGAGACTACCTATGATAATAATAATAAATGTCAAAAATAAAACTTAAAGGCTTAGTTCCTTTATTTTGAGATCTACAGAATTTTACCTTATGCATAAAGTGGTACTTTGAATTTCAACTCAATGTTTAGATAAATACTCAGCTTCAAAGTTTTGCAAAAACTTGCACTTAAAACTTCAGAATGCATGTTTACATGGTCCTGACCAGTGAAATGCTGCCAATGTTGCAAAGTTTAAAATAAAAAAGCAGCAGCATTGCTGAACAGATTCAAATTTGTAATATATTCTTTGACTTTTAGATTTGTGGTTTTATATGTGTGCAAAATGCAACCAATCATTACCAAAGTATGTTCTGTACTTTTGTTGTTTTAAATAGTAGTGCATTGCCCATAGAATGCAAATATTCCTGTCTGAAGGTATACTAGTTAGGCTTTACAGGCCCAAATGTAGGCTGTGTTTGAAATTGGAATACAAAGAGAGGTGTAGCCTATATGTAGGCAATCACACATGTTAGACTTTGACAAATATAAAAGGGACTGAACGCCACTAAGATTCATTTGATTGTGTGAATATTAATTACAGAACACCTAATTATTGAAAACGAATGGAACATCCAATATTAGTGACTGTTTTGGATCCCTTGTTTGTTTTTTCAGATCACTTATTTGTGTGATCTTTTATGACTTATATTCATAATAGAGTATCTTGCACTTTGGGGAATGGGAGTTGTTTAGTCATCATTATAATTATTTAATTTATATCACTGTTCAGTGATGGAGTTCCTATACAGTAGCTAAAGTTGCCCTTTGTCTCTACAACTATCAGAGTCATGTACATAAGCTCCGTCATTTCATGCACCTGTAATATACATTTTTGAAACAAAGGAGCCTCAAGCTCATGAACGGTCTGTAGCCTAATGCTGGAGAAAGTACTATTTATGTGTGTCTTCTTGACCTGCCCACATGTGGACAAAATTGTTGGTATCCCTCTGTTAATGAAAGAAAAACCCACAGTGGTCACAGAAGTAACTTGAATCTGACAAGTGGTAATAAATAAAAATTCTATGAAAATTAACCAATGAAAATCAGACAGTGCTTTTGAATTGTGGTTCAACAGAATTACTTTAAAAAACAAACTCATGAAACAGGCCTGGACAAAAATGATGGTACCCCTAGAAAAGATTGAAAATAATGTGACCATAGGGACATGTTCAACCAAGATGTGTCCTCTAATTAATACCACAGGTGTCTACAAACTTGTAATCAGTCAGTTGGCCTATTTAAAAGGTGACAAGTAGTCACTGTGCTGTTTGGTGACATGGCGTGTACCACACTAAACATGGACCAGAGGAAGCAAAGGAGAGAGTTGTCTCAGGAGACTAGAAAGAAAATTATAGACAAGCATGTTAAAGGTAAAGGCTGTAAGACCATCTCCAAGCAGCTTGATGTTCCTGTGACTACAGTTGCACATATTATTCAGAAATTTAAGATCCACGGGACTGTAGCCAACCTCCCTGGATGTGGCCGTAGGAAGAAACTTGATGAAAAATGGAAGAGACGAATAATACGAATAGTAACAAAAGAGCCCAGAACAACCTCTAAGCATATTCATGGTGAACCCCAAGGTCAAGGTACATCAGTGTCAGATCGCACCATCTGTCGTTGTTTGAGCCAAAGTGGACTTCATGGGAGACGACCAAGGAGGACACCACTGTTGAAAACAAATAAAAAAGCCAGACTGGAATTTGCCAAACTGCATGTTGACAAGTCACAAAGCTTCTGGGAGAATGTCCTATGGACGGACGAGACAAAACTGGAACTTTATGGCAAGGCACATCAGCTCTATGTTGACAGACGCAAAAATGAAGCATACCAAGAAAAGAACACTGTCCCTACTGTGAAACATGGAGGAGGTTCTGTTATGTTCTGGGGCTGCTTTGCTGCATTTGGCACAGGGTGTTTTGAATTTGTGCAGGTTACAATGAAATCTCAAGACTATCAAGGTATTCTAGAGAGAAATGTGCTGCCCAGTGTCAGACAGCTTGGTCTCAGTCGCAGGTCATGGGTCTTGCAACAGGATAATGACCCAAAACACACAGCTAAAAACACCCAAGAATGGCTAAGAGCGAAACATTGGACTATTCTAAAGTGGCCTTCTATGAGCCCTGATCTAAATCCTATTGAACATCTGTGGAAGGAGCTGAAACATGCCGTCTGGAGAAGGCACCCTTCAAACCTGAGACAACTGGAGCAGTTTGCTCATGAGGAGTGGGCCAAAATACCTGCTGAGAGGTGCAGAAGTCTCATTGACAGTTAGAGAAATCATTTGATTGCAGTGATTGCCTCAAAAGGTTGTGCAACAAAATATTAAGTTAAGGGTACCATCATTTTTGTCCAGGCCTGTTTCATGAGTTTGTTTTTTAAAATAATTCTGTTGAGCCACAATTCAAAAGCATTGTCTAGATTTTCATTGGTTAATTTTCATAGAATTTTTATTTATTACCACTTTTGTCAGATTCAAGTTATTTCTGTGACCATTGTGGGTTTTTCTTTCATAAACAGAGGGGTACCAACAATTTTGTCCACGTGTGTATATGAAGAATACAATGTCTTTGAATCCTTCTGACTTGTAAGCATTTGTGCATTTTTGAAACAAATCAACAGAAAAGTAATTTATGATAAGTGGGTATTGGAAATTAAACAAATTGTAGTTAGTGAAAATAATGTTTCACATACAGAAATGGGAAGTTTATGATAAATTCAGCAATGAGACGGAGCAAAGAAATTAAGGAAAGTAAAATAACTAAACTGAATATTATGGACTAATTAATATACACAAATCATACCGATAAGCAACGGTGGCAGTTTTTGACAAAGTAGCATAAATTGATGGACTATGCTGTCAATTGTTGCTACTGGTAACATTTTTCAATAGAGCAGCACAAATTGACAGAACACCGGTCGGGCCACTGCTTCTCCCGGCGTGTCCTATGTTGGATACACCGTTGTTCTTTTGTCAGACCCCAGGTCCCTGCTGTCGTGCCTCTTGTCCTATACATATGCCGAATTATCCTTTAGACCTGGGTAATCACGGCAACTTTATGGTCTATATTTTTTTAAACATTAAATCTTCAGTATTATCTTTTTCCAATCAAATCTGTTGCTTTTCACTTCCTTGTTTTGTTCAGTGAGTGCTGTGGTGACTGACTGGTCGTGATACCTCGTATTACCCAGTCAGCACAGAGTCAATCCGAAACCCCGACCACACTTCCTGAAGCCAGGACATGAGGAGACAGAGCGGTTGCTAAACTTTTATTGATTAAAATTACATATTTTGACTGAACAACTCCATACTCGGGAATGTACAACCTTGTAACCTCAGCAAAGCAATTATAAAATCTGAGGTCTGTCTGATGAGCAGTTTGGGAGATATGTGAGGAACACACAGACACACACACAGACAAAGATTTTGTGTATTTATAGACAGAAGAGAGACAGTATCGAGTTTGGACTGGTATCGACCAAGACTCATAATCACAGTATCGTATCAGTATCGGACTGGAAAAAGTGGTATCGGCTCATCCCTAGTAAGTACATCTCTAACCCAATAACAACCTAACTCCATTGGTGAAAATCTGGAGAATAAAAAATTCAGTGGCAAAAAATGGTATCATAGTTGCCAATTCTGCATACTTCCAGTGTGTTCCAAGGGTCAACGATAGAGTAACTTGTTTGTCTTGCAAAATGTGGCAATACTATTGAAGAATGATTCTTCCCCTGGTTTGGAAAGCAAGCAGGAGTCCACACAACTGAATGACTTTATAGTTGGTTAATAATTTTTCTTCATCCCTTGTCTTAGGTTTTTGTCTATGGGCAGACAAGTAGAGGATGTGACAGTGTGGGTCACTGCCTGTATGACTGGATAACAATCGGGTCTTGACTGGAGACATGCTTTAATTACCTCCGCCAGGCCGAAAGGCCAGGAGGAGGTTATGTTTTTGCCGGGGTTTGTCTGTTTGTTTGTCTGTCTGTTTGTCTGTCTGTCTGTCTGTTGGTTAGCAAGATAACTCAAAAAATCTTGGACGGATTTCCATGAAACTTTCAGGCGTTGTTGGAAATGGTACAAGGAAGAACTGATTAAATTTTGGGGGTGATCCGGTTCACCGTCTGGATACAGGAATTTTTTAAAGCATTTTTCATTCAACACTGTGACATACAGCCATTTTCAACATGTGCGCAGGCGCAATGGAGGGCGCTGGTCGTTGTGTCTGCAACACAAACTCTGCGTTCTTCAACGTTTTAGGCACAAAAGGACGCGGAAAACACTGCTGGCCTGGGCCCGCCAGCGTGCAACTGCAAAACCTCACACGGGCAGCTGTCCGCCGACGGATTCTTTGCCAGAAATTCCCCGGCCAGCCATAGGAGCTGCGCATTTGGCAGAAATTCACCGGCCAGCCATAGGCGCTGCGCAAAAACGAGCTCTCTGCCGGCGAAGCTTCTAAATTGTCGTTTGCCGCGGAGCGCAACCCCCAAAACAATAATATTGTAGCGAACTCAATATGAGCACCCTATTTGGCTTGCCAAGTGGGTTGACACTATTGGCGACACAGGTAGAGTGCGGGACTCCGGAGCGGGAGGCGTGAGTTCGAACCTCCCGGTGGGACGTCGCCATGTCGAGCAGCACGTTACAATATAATTTAAAACCCACGGCAACCTGTCTATCCAATTTGCATCCGTCAGTGGAGGAGATGGACACAACACTTCAGTTTATTACCTCCGCCAAGGAGGCAATGCTTTTACTACTGAACCACTAATCCTATCACTATCAGATTGATTGTCATTGATTAATTGTGTGTTTATTGCACTGTCCCTGTCAAATAAACAAATAACCATTGTGAATCCAATTGCTAGTCATATGTTTACATGCTCAAGGAATGTGAAAATGTACACACAAACACTGTATGGGGGGAATTTTGGCGCTTGGCGGAGGTCTGCACTCTCCGAGTGCTTTTCTAGTTCCAGCTGTAAATGTGCATGGTCAAGCATTATCTGATTGCAGTCTAATGGCAAAAAAAGCATTTTAGTGTTAGGTGTAAAAGGGGCCAATGGATATCCAATCTGAATGCTGCCTACCTTCAAATTACACACTTGCAAAATCTGATTTTTAAAACATTACAGCAGAATATGGTATAATAAATATGGTGGGCCACCAAAACTTGCGCATCTGTGGCCCTGTCTTTTATTTTGAAATGCACACTTGAGAAATGTTTAAAGCCATCACATTAGAGTTCATGTTCAGAGAAAATTTAAAATTAAAAGATTACAGAAACAGTTACCCCAAAATCAAATGTATGCATATTTTAAACAAGAGTATAGTGGCCACCAGCTTTCATTTTAAGTTCATCAGCAATGACTTGACGTTGTTGACTAAAAAAAAAACAACAACTGAGGAGCTTCACAGATAAACTATTTTGATGGGTGCAGTTCAGTGAAACAAACTACAGCGACCGATTGTGTTATGGTGTTAATGTCTACCTTTGCAGAAGCTTCGGTTCTGCAGTGTGACAAGATGAAATCACTGACCCCCTCCCCCCCAGCAGATAAAGCTGTAACGTTAGTTAAATGCCTACTGCTTTCGGCTGGTCTGGTAGGGAAAAAAAAACTTGAAACTACTCACATCAAAATGTACAGATCATAGCTAACTAACGACAAACCTAATGACACCTAAAAAAAAAATCAAACTGGATTAACAGCACTATAGGCCAGTGGAAAATCTTGTAAATTTAGCTTTTGGGGTGAATCATCCCGTTAATTTTACTGTTACAAAACCTAAAACGTATTGTTTCAACACAGCCTCCATTTTCCCTTCTTTCTCACACACCCGCCACAGGGCAGGTACACCAACGGTATAAACCGTCAGGAGAGTCGAGCAACTGTCATTGTTGATCGCTCCCTGGTTAGCTGCCAGTCTATGATCTCCCAGAGTGTGTGACAGAAGAAAGTGTGTGCGTGTGTGCATATAGCTGCAAGTGAGGTGTGTTTATTTCAGCTGAGCTTTGAGTTCCCACACATGCTCAGTCTACTCTACACACATACAAAATCAGTGATGTTGAGAAATGCATTTTATATGCCAAATGTTTCCTTTTTTTGTGAATATCTCACTTCCTGTCTGTCTTCCAGCACGATAGGAGGACAGCCAGGGGTTATTTGGCAACCAAATGTCTTAATATGTATGTGAGGACATTTTAGTGGGAAGATGATGAGTGAGGAAGAGCTGGACAAGAACAAATAGATGAAAAGGTAAAAGCAAGAAAGTATTTAAAAGGTCGGTAAGAACCAAAGTAAAATCGGTACAACTGAAAAATATTAATTCAGTTATTCAAAACTTGCAAATGCAGTTAGTCTCCAGATTTAAGGGAAGAAACATACTTCAGGTGAAGGCCAGGCCTTGTAGAGAGCTGGCTGTTGAGTACTTGCTAGAGTCCACAAAGGTTTGATCTGGTAGAGAGATGAAGGGAGAAAAGAGAAGGGAAGGGTGACGGGTCAGAGGAGGATGAAAAAATGATAAAGAATTGTTAAAAGTATAGAGGGAAGAGAGAAAGAACATTCATGTTGAGTACAGCAGTGCAAAAAAGAGACCTTAACACATTCATGTTTACATTTTGCAGCTCTTGAATCCAGGTGACGTGACCGAGCTTTCCTACAGTATTTTTAGCACCTGGATGACTGAGAATCTTCATCAAAACACTTTGCAGATCTGTATCAGCTGTGAAGGGCATCTTAATTTACAAACGCTGAATTTAAGCTAAATTAAGAAAAGCATCCACCCTTCCCCCAACAGTGATAAGGGTGTGGTCTGATTTGAGGCTTGTTGTTGCAGATTATTTGTGAACACAAGTTTGTGGTATCAATAAGATTATTTTACTGCTCCTGATCAAGTCTGAATCTCACCAATCTCAAATGGCAAATATTCAAACATGTCTGATATTTACAGTTCCTTCTTTTGACAGAATACCCACAAAAGCCAATAAGAACCAGCCGACCGAGAAGCATTACCAATCCTGCAGTTCATGCTGAAAAGTATATAAGTAGCACTTACAGTGGGGAAAATAAGTATTGAACACATCAACATTTTTCTCATTAAACATATTTCTAATGGAGCCACTGACCTGAGATTTTCATCAGATATCAGTAACAACCCAAGTAATCCATACATACAAAGAAATCAAGGCAACTGTGTTCACAAAACAAGTTATATTTAATAACATGGAATGACACAGGAAAAAAGTTTTTAACACGCTTGGTGCAATTCATTTAATATTTAGTAGAAAAGCCTTTGTTGGTAATAACAGCTTCCAGACACCTCCTGAATGGAGAAACTAGGCACAGGCATTGCTCAGGAGTGATTTTAGCCCATTCTTCCACACAAACTATACCGAAGTAGTGGCCTAGTTGGTACAGCATCCATCCCACAACCTCCTGGTTGTGGGTTCAAATCCGGGCCGGGTCATACCAAAGATCATATTTAAAGAAAAAAAAAAAAAGAAGAAGTACTTTCCACCTTCTAGCTTAGTGCTCAGCATAATGGAATGGGGAAAGGAAAGTTAACGCATAAAGCTACCAGAGCACTGACCCCCCCACTGCAGCTTTCACTACTCACAGTAGCTGTGTGGCCTAGGGTCAGTGAAACAGAGATAGGTGCCACCGCATACACCATATGGTGTGGAAGGGATTAACTTCCACACCAACTATCAAATCTTGAAGGTTCTGTGGGTGTCTTCTATGAACTCAGATCTTCAGTTCATTCCATAGATTTTCAATTGGATTCAGGTCAGATGACTGATTGGGCCATTCTAGCAGCTTTATTTTCCTTCTCTGGAGCCAGCTGAGAGTTTCCTTGGCTGTGTGTTTGGGATCACTGTCTCACTGAAATGTCCACCCTCATTTCATCTTCAGCATCTTGGCAGATGAAAACAGATTCTTATCAAGGATGTCTCTGTACATTTGTCCATTCATCTTTCTTTCAATTATATGAAGTCTGTCTGTACCATGTGCCGAAAAACACCCCCACACCATGCTGGCATGTGCAGTGCCATTTCTCCTCCAAACATGCTGGGCATCCAAAAAGTTCAATTTTGGTCTCATCTGACCAAACTACAGTATATTCTCCCAGTATTTTTACTGGTTTGCCCAAATGTTGTGCAGCAAACTTTAAACAAGCTTCAACATGCTTTTTCTTCAGCAGTGGAATCTTGCAAGGTGAGCGGGCATACAGCCCATGTTGGTTGAGTGCAAAACTTATTGTTTTCTTTGAAACAGCAGTACCTGCTAACTCCTGGTCTTTCTGGAGCTCTCCACAAGTGGTATTTGGCTCTTGGATAACTCTCCCTGATAATTCTTTTGACTCCTCTGTCAGAAATCTTGTGAGGAGCTCCTGGTCGTGGCGGGTTTACGGTAAAATATGTTCTTTCCACTTCTGAATGATGGCTCCAACAGTGCTCACTGGAACATTCAGCAGTTTGGAAATGTGCCTGTAACTAATGCCATCATTATGTTTTGCAACAATGAGATTGCAAAGGTCTAGAGAGAGCTCTTTGCTTCTACCCATCATGAGTTCTTTGTGGTGTGACGATCTGATATTCACAGACCTTTTCAAAGGCTATCATTCAGGACTAACCAGCTGAAATTAATTTGCACTGATGGGGAATGGGATGGCTTCCTAAATTCTGATGGATTTCAGCAGGTTTCCTGGCTTTCTATGCCTTTTTGCACCCCTTTTTCTTCATGTGTTCAATACTTACTCCCTGTGTCATTCCACTTTATTAAATATAACTTGTTTTGTGAACACAGTTGCCTTGATTTCTTTGTATGTATGGATTACTTGGGTTGTTACTGATATCTGGTGAACATCTCAGGTCTTTGGCTCCATCAGAAATATGTTTAATGAGAAAAATATTGATGTGTTCAGTACTTACAGTATTTTCCCCGCTGTATATCATCTTGTGGACCAGGATTTAATCCAATTTTTTTTCTTTTTTTTTCACTGCAAAACAGAACAAATGTTTAGACAGCCAGCTGAAGACATTGATAATCCACCATATTTGTTTTTGTTCTGAAGTCAGCTGAGTTTCTGTGAGATCTTATGTCCTCTGGGAAATTGTTACAAACGGCACGTGTGTGATCTAATCATCTAGTTGAATTGTTTAGGTGTGTGCGTTTGGAAGATTATAATGTAAACAATTGATTAAAGCTGTCCTTGTGCATGTGGTCTCCCACATTTTTAAACATGTTAAGAAAATCGTCCAGTGCAGAGGTGTCCAATGATGTGGCATGGAGAACCAAGCCTCCACAGGCTTTCTTTCTAGCATATCACTAAAGCAGGTGTTTTCACTGATCAGTAATCAGCAAAATCACCTGCTTGAAAAGAGTGGTTGGAATGACAACCCGTAGGGTTATTGCCCTCCATGGCACATGGTTGGTCACTTGTATGGAATAAAATGCATTTTTGTCCAGAAATCACCTAGCTTTAATTCATCCATAAGGCAGCTTTGAAAAACCACACCACATTTCTTTATCTTTGCCATTATCTTTACCAATAAGGAATTACTTTTTGACATCAACAACCATATGATTATATGCTTTTAGATCAGGGGTGTCCAATCATGTGCCATGGAGGGCCAAGACCCTGCAGGTTTTCTCTTCTACCCAGTCTCTTCAGCAGGTGTTTTCACTTATCGGCAATCATCTGGAAGAAATTCAGTGAAATCTGCTGTTGAAGACACTGGTTGGAGGTAAAGCCTGTAGGGTCTTGGTCCTCCATGGCACATGATTGGAAACCCCTGTTTTAGATTTTCCAGCATTGATGCTATAAATTAAAATTACTGTAACAAAGTATGAGAGCTTGCTGTGAAAGAACTGTTTCCAGAAATGCACATCCCATCCCAGTCACACCCTACTAACTTAGTGGTGTATAGAAGCAGCAAAATTTCCCATCTCATCCTTTGAAATGAACTACTACTGCCCTGCATTATTGCCTGCTGTTCTAAGCTCTCCACCAGCTAGAATCCACCTATAGACACCGAGGAGTTTAAGCATCATTCCCCAACTTCGGCATGTATGATAATACCCAGAAGAGACTGGGAACATGTGTATTCCAGACACCAAACTGAATCCTATTTTCTGCTGTAATAAACCATTTCAAACAAGAGCTGTCCGACTCTTTATTTGTCATTGATATCATGAGTATGAATGCTAGCCCAGACGGGGAATAATCAGTAACATTTGCTGACAGGGAAAAATCAATATCTGTGTAATGTCTGCTGAGATATTTCAGTCTAGACCAAAGTGGCAGAAAGATATAAAACCTCAAGTCTAAAACCTAGAGTTATGTGCTGACTATCTGTTAGACAAGTGATGTAACAAGACACAGACTAAAAACAAATCACCCAAGAGCGGAAACCTTCCTGAAATTATCTGCAGGGAAATCCTCCCTGTCATACGGGTATGGTAAATTACCTTGGAGCCCATTGCCGTTGGCACTGGTGCAGGAGGGTGGAGGGGAGGATGAGGGCCTGACTACTGGAGCGAAGGCGGACTTCTGCTTAACTGCCGCTGACACCATATTGGCTGGAGAGAAGGAGAAGACACCAGAGGAGGAGGAGCAGTTGGAAGGAAGGGGGGTGGAGGAGGCCATGGTGGGGCTGGATGGTACAACTAGAGAGGGATGGAACAAAAAAGGGGGAAGACGAGGGCGGATGAAGCAAGACAGAAGAGAGAAAGATGGTTACTTTATTAGATGCTGAAAAGGAACATAACCTTTAAAGGGCACAGACCTAAAATTGTTTTATGAATCATCAGAGACAAATAAAACGGCACAGATGTATTTCAGTGTGGTTGTAATGTGTCAGTAAATGCAAAATTAAAGACTTCCAAGTCAGCTTTTCCTAGACCAGTGTGAGGGCTGCACACAGATGGGGTGGAATGTGTAGTGTGTGAAGGTTCTGGGCACTGTTGTTAACCTTAACCCAGCAACTAACCCTGCGTTCCTTTTCTCATTACAAGTCACAAGTTTAATTGTTGCAAAGTAAAAATGTCCTTTTTACACTGGGTTATAGCAGCCAAATTGTGATACGTGACAGTTAAAGTTGCCTTAAAACACTGCTGCAGCTTGGTTTTTTTCCTGGTTGTTGTCTTGGAGAGGACGTCATTTTTTTGACAACTGATTTTTTTTAACCTCAAACTCAAAAGGAATGCACCCGCACTCCAACTACCCAACACATATCTGACCCTGTAACGTTGCAGTAGGCTGCAAGTTTTAGCAAGATACTGCCTCTTCCTGTTTGGAGTAGTCTCACATTTTTAAAAACTTTCATCTCCTGTCCATTCTCTTCGCTTCCCTCTCTTCCCCTCTCTCTCTCTCTCGAGCTTGTCTTATTTTTTGCTAAATGGAAATGGAATGCAATTAACCAACGGAGAGGCAGAGGAGGTGTGGCTGTCAGATAAAAGGCAGCAAAGGAGGGAGGAAGGAGATGGACGGAGGACAACATGGAGCTATGAGCCGTGAGCTGCTGATTGTTTTTGAAGACGCTGCGACAGAGAGCCCCATGGGGGAATCTCCACACAGCAGATCTGAGACGTTCACTTTCTGTCCATGAGCATTTTGCATGTGAGTCTGAGCAAGCGTGAAGGCAGGTACTGTGGAGCACCCGTAATTAAACTGTTAGCTATGTACGCACATTGTAAAGGTGAACACATCCACTCACTGGCGTAAGGCGAGTTGGCTGCCGAGCCGTTGAGAAAGGTTGGCGATCCTCCCAGGTTTGTCATGCCGGTGTTGTTAGCGTAGCCATTCATGGTGCTGGTGACTGAGCTGTAACTGGTCTGCTGAGGTGTGGAGCTCGGCACGTAACCATGAGGGGACACACTACTGCTGCTGCGCACAAAACCTGAGTGGGAGAACACAGAGAAGAAGAAGAAAGCAGAAGCGAGAGACAGCTGATCAAAGTGATGTAAACATCGTTCTTTGGTGGTATAAATCTGGCAGTAATGCATGGGTTAGGGCTTGAAATTGACATGAATGCATTTTCTAATATTAGTGCATTTAAATGTTGCTGAGGGACAAAAACAAGATGAAAGATGAAAAGAATAAATGAACAGTGGTAGCTTGTAAAAGAATAATTCCATTTTGATTCCAAGTTATAAAGTATGGTGAAAAGAGATTTTTATTATTTATCTGCAAATACATAACAATAGTGGGATTTCAGGTACCTCTTCATTATATTTAAATACTTTGCATAATTTAAGGTGATCATTTTTTCTCCTTCTGATTGGTTATATTAAGGTCTTAATATTAGCACTGGCCCAACAACCAAATATACATGGAATTCAGCTGTGGCCTGTAGCTCAGCTGCTTGGTAGGCCACATATTCTCTCTAGTCTCCAGAAAAGACAAGTGAAATAATAAACCTATTGCATTTATCTCAAGTTCCGTCAAGTCGTGTATGACCCCTGGTGACTTCACACACCAGCTTTCCCCATCCTTCTCGATCCCTCGTCCTTTCTTTCAGTAGCTCTAGTGACATTCCCGTGGCTTCAGCAATGCCTTCCATCCATCTTTGTCGTGGCCTTCCTCTTCGCCATCCATAGCACCTGACCAGCATAAAAATTTTCTCCAGATTCCTATCCTTCCTCATTATATGGCCAAAGTACGCTGTTCCAACGTGCACAATGTGGCTTGGCATTGTTTTGCTGAAATAAACAGGAACATCCCTGAAAAAGGCGTTGCTTGGATGGCAGCATATGTTGCTCCAAAACCTGTATGTACTGTTCAGCATTAACGGTGAGTTCACAGATGTGCAAGTTACGCATGCCATGGGCACTAACGCACCCCCATACCATCACAGATGCTGATTTTCGAACTTAACGCTGATACCAATCTGGATGGTCCTTCTCGTCTTTAGCCCAGAGGACATGACGTACATGATTTCCAAAACAATTTGAAATGTGGACTCGTCAGACCACAGCACACTTTTCCACTTTCTGTTTTCTGAGCATTCCTCAACTTTCCCAGTCTTTTCTTGCCACTGTCCCAGTTTTTTGGAACACATTGCAGGAATCAAATTCTAAATGAATGAAAATTTGTAACAAAACAATAAAGTCTGTCAGTTTGAACATTAAATATCTTGTTTTTGTAGTGTATTCAATTACATATAGGTTGAAAAGGATTTTTAAACCATTGTATTATTTTTTAACGTCTTACACAATGTCCCAACTTCACTGGAATTGGGGTGGCATTTGTTGCAGTACCACTTTTAAGGAGCTCTCCTTCAAATGGGCTGTTTTTATAGTGTATTGCTTTAAATGCTAATGAGACCCAGTTTACCCTGGCCCCCCCCCCACCCCATTTGGTCATTGCTCTGAGATCTTGGTTTTGATGTTTGAGGCTAATATTAGCTTTTAACTTTGGTTGTCGGACTGAGTAACAGTGTTTACAGACCCAAAAGAAGAAAAAGACAAGGGTGTGCGATTTGATTGGTCAGTAGCGTTTTTAACCTATCCTTGGAGTGCAATAGGCACAAAAACAATCGTGAAAGAGCCATGAAATTCCTGCTTGCGCTGATTCATGTCTCTAAGTTAGCCATGCTAAAGGTTCGGGTACCCATGTCATGCTAGGCCAAAACTACGCGAGATATAATATTGACTGTGAATTATTGAATAAGCTGGGACCACGGATGTCTAATGGGGTGATTAACAGTTTGCAGAGAACAGCTCTAGCTCGGGATCTTAATAAGCTGCACTGTAGGTATGGAGCTCTGAGGCTCAGTGGGAAACTTCCTCTTCTTCTCTGAGGAGAGGGCGTGCCAGACTAGCCGGGGGCGGGTTTGCATCAGATCTGCTAAGTAATGATGGAAGAGAATAGCAAATCCAAACAAGGTAATTCAGGTAGAGTTGTTGTCCTAAGTTTCTGTGGGAGTAAAGAGGTTGCAGGCGGACTTCAAACTGTTTCGCTTTGTGGACCATATAATGTCACAAAATCCAACAAAATGGGCTACAATAAAGGGAAACACCAAAAGGCACAACAGGGTCTCTTTAGAAATGAAAAAAATGTAACACAAATAAAGTCACAAGAATTATGTCAGAAACTTGTATTAATAAAACTAGTGCATGCCCATAGAAACCAAATATTCTTGTCTGAAAACAGGTAGCCCAATTAGGCTTTACAGGCCCAAATGTAGGCTGTTTGAAAGTGGAAAGAGGTGTAGCCTATATGTAGGCAATCCCACATGTTAGACTTTGACAAATATAAAAGGGACTGAACACTAAGATTTATTTGATTGTGTGAATATTAATTACAGAATTATTGAAAATGAATGGGACATCCAGTATTAGAGACTGTTTAAGAACCCTTGTTTATTTGTTTGTCAAACTTATTTGTGTGATCTTCTATGACTTATATTCGTAAGTGTTGTATCTTGCACTTTGAGGAATGGGAGTTGTTCAGTCATCATTATAATTATTTTAGTTGTTATGTGTAGTTTATAGTCTATCGTCAATAAACTCATGCAGTATTATAACAGGACACGTTTACAAATAGTTGAGACCCATTGTAGTGCATTCTTTTATATTTTAGCAATATTATAAGTACAAAACACAGAACATTATTATACACAGCAGAATGACCTGTTTGGCTGCAACTGTTGCATCAGTGTTGCCCATTTGTCAATAAATAAAAAATTATTTATTTCGTTATTTGGGCGGGTTTTGTCACGGTCGTCATTTAGTCAAAGCTTGCATATGTGTCCTCATGTGATATGCAATTGATCTGGCTATTCTGCTCCACAATCATGGTGGTATTATTATTAACTTTTAATTTTTAGATAGCCGTGCAACACGAGGAGCACCATGTTGAACCTGCGGTGCAGCAAAGGACAGCGGTGGCATACGGGTGAAGCACGGATGAAGCAACAGCCGAGACTCCATCATGTTAAACGGGCAGGCTGGGCTTGGCTCCCTGGGAAGGGCCAGTGTTTCCTCTGGCTTAAAGACCTTGGCGTGGTGGCAACATATTTTTTCAGGAGGCAGAAAACACGATTGTAACCGGAATATGATAATTTTACACCATTTCTTTTTGCACAGTAATACTGCATAATGGAACTTACCATCTGAAATATTGTACAACCAAGGCTTGAATGTTGGCATACTGGGCCAGCTGGGGTCCCACCCAGATGTCCTATGTTTGGACTTTTTACTGGTGTCATCCTTCTCTCCTTCCTCTGCTCTCACCTCTCCTGGACTCTCTGCCTGAACACTTTCCTCTCCTTGGCTCCTCTCTTCTGTCTCATCTTGCCCTCTCTGAGCCCTGTCTAATTCAGGTTCTCTCTCTGTCTATGGTGGTACACAAACAGGTTAGAAAATATCAAGTGTCATGTTTTGTCCTGCATGATTTTTTTTCATGGTTTACATAACAATTGTATTTTTATTCTAGTGTTTCTTTTTTCCATTAACAAAGAGTAGGAAAGGGAATAAAAAAACATTCATAATAGTAATTTACTCATGCATACTTAAATTATATGATCAGAAGTGGATCTAGTAGCCAGAAATTCTACTCGTGTAAAAGCAGTGCTATGAAATTAATAATTAAAAGTAGACAACCAAAAATTTCTAGTTGAGTTAAGGGTACAAAGAGCACCCACTTACAAACTTGAGTAATGACTTCAGTCTTGAAGGTTTGAGTTTTTTCTCCAAAATTTGTAACAATTTTCTTATAGTTTTCTACTTGTCTCTGTAAATTTATCTAAATTTGCAACCATTTTCCTCAAAGTTGTAATTTTCTCTTGTAAAATTATGACTTTTCTTGTACATTTGAGACCATTATAAATTTGTGGATTATTTTATAGCTAATTTTTATCTTTTTTTAATCCATCCATCCATCCATCTACTTCCGCTTAATCCTTTTCAGGTCGCGGTGGGGTGGGTGGGGGCTGGAGCCTATCCCAGCACCTTTGGGTGAGAGGCAGGGTCCACCCTGGACAGATCACCAGTCCATCGCAGGGCCAACACAGCGAAACAGACAACCATTCACTCTCACAGTCATACCTAAGGACAATTTAGAATCCCCAGTTTTGAATTTATAAAGCTTTTTAAAAATGACAGCTGACACAAAGTGCTGTACATCAACAATAAATAAAATATAAAAGCAATAAAATACAGCTAAAGTACAAAACAGCACAAACAAAACAATAGTCATACAGTAGAGACAATAAGAAAAAATAAAATCAATGTCTCAAACTGGGTCAAAAGCCAGAGAATAAAAATGGGTTTTAAGAGGAGTTTTAAAACTGGACAGTCAAGAGGCCTGTCTGACGGACAAAGGCACATTATTATAAAATTACTGGGTTTTATTTTAATAAATTTGAAACAGAATGTGGCAAAATTTTTACTTTTTTCCTCGTACAATTTAAACTTTTGACCATAATTTTGTAGAGCCAGAACAGAACAGTAATTTTAACTCTGAATTCAAAGAAATATAATTATTAAAATTATATTTAAAGAGATAAATTAACTTAAATGACCAAAGATGCAGTTATTTCTGTAATAATATTTCTATATATTTATAGTTTTTTTTTAGAAATCTCACCACCCAGAAAGCAGGAAAAACCTCCCTTATTTTGAAATCCAAATGCCGGCATATTTAGTTTCTCTGAAGGCTGCTGACGGATTAAAGTCATTGACTTCGTGAATTTCGGTCATCTTAACTTGCCAGGTACATAATAATGAACATAAATTATTTTATTGTAGTAGCTGGTGAAGTAAATCCTCAGTGATTCATCAGTCACTCTTACTTCTCCCTGCAATGAAGCCTAACCAGACCTGTTAGCTAAGCGATTCCTCAATGTTGTTCCAGTTACCAGCGGGTTAAAACCACCATAAATGCCTCCACTGCTTATACACCTCTTGTACTTTTTTCCATGCTCAAAGTACTTAAATACTTTAATAAGCTCATGCTTCTCTCAGTGTGTTCTCAGAGAGAGAGTGAGTGAGAGAGTCTCAGCAACGCTGCAGAGACACTCTGCCTGCAGACTCGGTCACGCAGGAGCCAGATGGGCGGGGCGCTTCCGCGCGGATGACAGTCACACGTATTGTTCGTGTGCATGCTTACGGAATATTTCTTTCATATATTTTTTTCTTAAAATAATATATCATAGGCGTGGCGGCATACTTCCAAGGGCGGCGGGCCGCCACATGGAAATGTTACCAGAGGAAACCCTGAAGGACTGCGATAAGCTGGTCCGGCTGCCCCACTCCCGCGCACCTGTGCACCTCATGTTCTCCACATATCGATGACCAAAATGCAAAATGTCCTATTTGAAAAATGCACTAAAAAACTTTGTTTTCTTGCAGAATGCTATGCTATTTTTTTTCATCAGAAAAATTTTCTGTCACAGTAAAAGGCGGGACTGTCTTGCAGACAGATATGAGTGGTCTTCCTTGTGCTCATCATCCAAAGTGAAATCTGCAAATAAGAAAATCCTGCAGATGGGAGGTTTTGCATTTCAGCCATCGATATGCCGAATTATCCTTTAGAGCTATGCAATCACGGCAACATTATTGCATAATTTTTTTAAGCATTAAATTGTCAATATTCTCTTTTTCTGGTCAAATTTGTCACTTTTCACTTCCTTGGTTTGTTTGCGGAGCGCTCTGGTGACTGGTCGTATGCCGCGTATTATCAAATCAGTATGAGTCAATCTGAAGCCCCACCCACACTTCTAGAAGCCACTTTATTGAAAATAAGCATATTTTATCACCATCAGTTAGCGTACTTTGAGCCAGGTCGTGTCAGGCCGCTACTTCTCCCGGCATGTTCTGTGTTGGATACACTGGTGTTCTTTGTCAAACCCGGGCCCCCACTGATGCTCCGCCCAGTCTGGTCATGTGCCTTGTGTTCTTCACATATGCAGAATTATCCTTTAGACCTACGCAATCATGGCAAATTTATGGTATAATTTTTTTTATGCATTAAATCTTCAGTATTACCTTTTTCTAGTTAAATTTTTCATTTTTCACTGTGGAGACTGACTGGTTGTGATGCTGCATATTATCCAATCAGCACGGAGTCAATCCGAAACCCCGCCCACACTTCCTGAAGCCAGGGCATGAAAAGACAGAGCGGTGACAGAGTGGTGGCTAAACTTTTATTGATAAAAATTACATATTTTGACTTAACGACTGCATACTCAGGGATGCACACTCTCGTAACCTCAGCAAAGCGCTTATCAAATCTGAAGTCAGTCTGATGAACGGTTTGGGAGATATCTGAGGAGCACACACAAGTGCGCACACACACCAACACGCACACTCACACAGAGACAGAGATTTCTTGCATTTATAGATAGATACAAATTTACCATCAGTGACGACCACAGTGGGCAGTGGAGCCCAAAAGTCAATGTCAGTCCCTGGTTATGCTTCAAATATTGGCTATAAAATGGAGTGAATAAATATCTTACCCTGATTGGCTTGTGAGGGTTCTGAGACATTGACGGACAGCTGCCCAGTAAAGGAGTTGACGCCCATCATGCCTGTGTGGGCAGAGCTGGAGATCTGGGTATGTCCCCGTGGAACGCTGTATAGAGCTTCAGCAATGTCGGCCGCACGTTTCAGGATGATCTCCTACACAAGAGCAGGGAAACGCTCAATACAAAAGCAAAACTATATATTCCATAGACATTTCTCACTTACTGTTATGACCGAGTGCAGGTACCTGGTTGTTATGAGGCAAACCATAAAGAGCTTCCACCAGGTCGGCGGCTCTCTTCAGAATAACCTCCTGAAAATAAAAGAATTAAGTAGAAGAAGGTTGGATTTATGTCAGTAAATCATCTGTTAAGTCCTGTTTTTTTCTCAGAATATCCAGTGAGACCAAACTTGAAAGCAGAGCCAACCTAAAAACACATAGTTATTTTGAAAAATACATGTGCACTTTTCTCCTCTTCTCATTGTACCATCAACACTATTCATCTTACATCTATTCATGATAAACAAATTGCTCTTCCTTCCCTTTAAAGGCAGATAATCGGCTGTCAAGTCAGGTGCTTTTATGCAGCTTAATGACATGTAAAAGTGATGGGTATTAAAATATACTTTAAAGTCAACCTAAAGAGCTCTGTCAGCTCTTTGTCTGTACATTGCAGATAAAACAAGACCACAGATTCATGACTGAAGATCATTTTAATCATAATAATTGAACACAAAGTTGGTTGACAGAATTTCCAAAGAATTGTATCTATAAATATTAAACAATATCATAGAAATGCCAGTTTTCTTCACTGTCATAAGGCATACTGTCAGAGGGGGAAAAAAACAGCTCTTGTAGTGTATTTTTTAAAACTGCTTAATCTACATGAGTCTTCATTGAGTGTTCAGGTTTTTTTTTTAACCAGTTTAGTGTGCTTCAACTTTCAATAGAATAATTTCTAACAGGAAATTTGATGTTCTGAGCTTTTTTAATCACACTGCTCCTGTGTCCTGAGCTGCTCTGTAACAATAACATTTCACATTTATAATCTCAATGGAAATATCATCACCGCTGGATGAAAGTCACTTGATACTGCGCCTAACAGTAGTCAGAGGCTAATGTGCACATTCAATCAACATTTCTTCTCCATCTCACTCTATCCCTTGCATCTTCCTCTGTAACGCCAACCCTCTCCATGTCCTCATTCAGTTCATTCATGAATCTTCTCTGTGGTTTTCCTCTTTTCCTCCTGCCTGGCAACTCCATCTTCAAGATCCTTTGTCTAATATATCCACTATGCACATGTCCAAACCATCTCAGCCTTACCTCTCTTACTTTGTCTTCAAACTGCTCAACCTGACCTGTCCTTCTGATATACTCATTTCTAATCTTGTCCCTCTTAGTCACTCCCAATGAAAATCTCAGCATCTTCAACTCTACCACCTCCTGTCTTTTTGTCAGTGCCACCACCTCCTAACCATACATCATAGCAGGTCTCGCTACCAACTTGTAAATTTTCCCTTTCACTCTTACTGCTATCCTTCTGTCACAAATCACCCCTGACACTCATCCCCACCCACTCCACCCTGCCTGCACTCTCTTGTTCACCTCTGTTGTGCATTTTCCATTGCTTTGGATGGTTGACCCCAGGTATTTAAACTCATCTACTTTCACTACCTCTACTGCTTGCATCTTCCCCATTACACCTGCCTCCCTCTCATTCACTCACATATATTCTGTCTTGCTTCTACTGACTTTCATTCCTCTTCTCTCCAGAGCATACCTCGACCTCTCCAGGTTCTTTTCCACCTGCTCCCTACTCTCACTACAGATCACAATGTCGTCCACAAACATCATGGTCCATGGAGATCAATCAGCAGTAATAAAGTAAAAATCAAAAGAGGAGAAAGTAATTTTCATTCAACAGTGAGAATTTATTACTGCATCTCAATAAATTACAATGATTTGCAATTTATTTTAAAAACTGTAATCATCAACATTACAAAGGCTTGAAATATTTCACTGTGTTTGTAATGAATACTGAATATATGAAAGTATATCTTTTTGAATTATTTTGTAAAAAAAAAAAAACAAAAAAAAAAAAACATTATGTCTGTGTATCCACAGAAAGCATTTTTCTCAGAGGAAATGCTCTAGACCTAGTTTCCAGGGTGCTTCACAGGCATTCTTAAAAAAAAAAAGGTCTCTGCTCTGTATCCTAGCAACCACGTGACCTGTCACCACAGCTGGCTTTTGGCCTTTCACACTGAAACTGTCTACTAACTACACTATACTGCAACAAAGCCGGTAAGAAAATGCACATCCCTTCAAGGTTTTGCCTTCAGATATTGAATATGGCATACTTTTAGCCTAATTTTGACCGGAGTAGTGGCCTAGAGTTAGAGCATCCACCCCATAACTGGGAGGCCGGGGTTCAAATCCCAGCCAGGTCATGCCAAAGACCATGTAAAAGTGGAGCTTCCTGCCATCCAGCTTGGTGTGCAGCAATAATGGAATGGAGGAGGGAAATGTTGGTTACCCAGCCTCAGTGAGTGCACAAGTCAAGTGTATTCCCTGCACTGGTCCCAAGCCTAGATAAAATGGGAAAGGTTGCGTCAGGATGGGCATTCGGCGTAAAAACTCAGCTTCAACTGTAAGAGGACCCACCCCAACTGAGGGACTAATTGTGTCCTGTAAAAATAAATACAGATGATGATGATAATTGTGATTGGTTGGTTGGAGAGGTGTGCCGCTGATGAGCGATGCAGCATTCTTAAAGTTGAGCTATTTTCAACTCTGAGCACAGTGACAAAACCCGCTGACTGCTGACAGTGTTTTTCCGTAAGGGCATTGAGTGCATTAAACGCTCAACTACATAGAAAATGAAGAGAAAATAGACACTCCCAGCAGAAAAAACAAAACGTTTTCTGTCGACACTGCCTAACCTTTTCCACAATATTTTAGTTTACTGACATACACTAGTTGTCAAGGTTGAGCCCCTTTGGGGCGGAATTCATCACCCAAACGCAGGACTTAGTTGTTTGCAGATCTATTAATTGAAACAAAAATGCAACTTGAGGGGCTGAAAAATAAACTGAAAACCGATTGGGATAGACTAGTGATACACAACAGGCTTGGCATAAATACAGGTAAGACAGAAGAGTAAACACACACAAAACTGACAAAGACGCCACACCCCACAACAACTGAGACAGACATATACTGTATAACCCCACGGGTAATCAACAAACACAAGACAGGTGAGAACAATCAAAGGCAATCAGAGACAGCAGGGAAGTGGCTACAGGTATGGGAGAACAAGAGGTAGACAAGAACAGAGGACACACCACGGGCAGGCCATAACCAGCAAGGACAACACACAACAGAGACCATGACGGAACAAGAGACAAGGTAAGACCATAAAAACAGAAGCCAAGATAATAATAATAATAATAATAAACAACTGAGAGCAGGGCAGAGACAAAAGTATGGAACACACGTAGAGACATGACAACACAAACAGTACTAAAGCCAAGGTAGGGATAGAAATAAAACACAGAGAAACATAATAAACTTAAGGCGAGGACATGGGCTGAGGTCATGTCCAATAATCACAAACTACTCAAATATTAACACAAGACGGGGACATGAGCACAGCCCATGTCCAAACCCTTACACTAGTACTTATTTACAAATGAGAGGAAATGGTAGCAATTACGAGGTTCTCATTTTCATTTATAATCTAAGCACGATGATTAAGTGAGATGCCTGAATTTAACATCTTCCACCTCACTCTTCCTTTCATGCTCTTATTCTAACATTTTTATTTTCACCCACACATTCACTCTACCACATTTTTCCTACACTTCCTTCATTTTCACCACCCACTTAATCCACTACTATGGCCATTTCCCCAGCCTCTTTATCGTTTCTCCTCTCTTCCTTGCCCACCCCTGCTCCCTCTTTCTCTCGGCACCCACCCCGGGGTCTAAGGTGTCTTGTTTAACAGTTAATGTGTTGTCGTTTCCACAGCGTGAGGCCGCCTGGCGACATGGAGAAAATTACTCTGAGCTTCACAGTATTAACCTGCACTGTGCGACACACACTCACACTTGCTTGGCTGCATGCGTGTTCTCCTGTGAGTTTGTGCCTGCTGGAAACGTATTGCCTCTCCATCAGTGTGTGTGTGTGTGTGTGTGTGTGTGTGTGTGTGTGTGTGTGTGTGTGTGTGCGTGTGCCTGCGTGTGTGTGGATATGAGAGGTCAGTAGAACCAGTCAGCAATTTTAGTGTGCCTGTCCACGGTGCTAAATTCAATCTCTTACACATTATTGTGGTCTGGCTGCCTCTCTGTTAACCTCTCATTATTAGACTAGTGAGCAGAAGCCGCACGCGTACACACACACACACACACACACACACACACACACACGCACGCGCGCGCACAAACACACACAGAGAAACCTGATCCTAAAAGTTCGAGTGGTTCCAGTAAAGGCCAGTAGCCGATAAACCGGAAGGAAAGATGATCCTCTGGTAACATCATCATCATCATCATCATCATCATCAGGCCTGCAGGCTTCGGCTGATCCATCACAGCAAGACTCCAACTGCTGGAATCAATGTGCTTCAATTTGAACAATTTTTGTTTTTCCACATTCAAACACAGATGCTTTCATTAATTACTTTATTACACGTGTCTTTTCATTCTTTTCTTTGTGGGTTTATTTACTGGTTCTTCAACAGTTCTCCAACCTTTCCAAACAAGGTTAAAAGGGCACGCATCTGCATGTGTCAATTATTTTTGTGTTTTATCATTTAATGATGAATGCCACTTACTCTGTAATCACTAGCATTTTATCTTAGAGTCCAGAAAGATGTTTTGAAATGAATTTTGAAAGCTCTGAAGACTGGCAAATTTCTGATTCTCGAACTGAAAATAAATGGTTTTAAACTATGGAGAGAAGGAAGAAATTCAGAACACGTTTACATCAGTCATAACTAAAAAGAGTTTTCATCAGTGTCAGCAAGATGTAATAAACCAGAGGTGGTAGTAAAGCATAATCATCAGCAACAGCTGTCAACACTGAGTTGGAATTCAGAATCAAATCAGGTGTACCACACATGTGCATGGTACCCTGGTATACAGATGCAAATATCAAGACTAATTGGATGAAAATATTAAAAAAAACGTCAAATACAAGCCCAAGGACAGACCAAAACATGATCACAAACATGCCGCAAACAAGCTAAAATACTGTACATAAGACTCATAGAAAAAAGATGCCTAAAACCAAACAAAACTGGAAGGCACTCAGTGGATGTGCAGCTGCACACCAACCCTGCAACCTTGAACTTTGACCTTTTGAATTCAAAATGAATACATGTATAGAACTTTGCATGTAGTGTTCTAGCACCAAGTTCGGTGTTGTTATCTGCAGCTGTTCTTTATTACAGTTAGGAAAATAAAGGAAAAAAGCACATATACACAACCGTTCAAAAGTTTGGGGTCACCCAGACAATTTTGTATTTTCCATGAAAAGTCACACTTTTATTTACCACCATGAGTTGTAAAATGAATAGAAAATATAGTCAAGACATTGACAAGGTTAGAAATAATGATTTGTATTTGAAATAATAATTTTTTCCTTCAAACTTTGCTTTTGTCAAAGAATCCTCCATTTGCAGCAATTACAGCATTGCAGACCTTTGGCATTCTAGCTGTTAATTTGTTGAGGTAATCTGGAGAATTCTGACGCAATGAGCAAACACACTGTACCATTAGAACACTGGAGTGATAGTTGCTGGAAATGGGCCTCTATACACCTGTGTAGATATTGCACCAAAAAACCAGACATTTGCAGCTAGAATAGTCATTTAGTCATTAGCAATGCATAGAGTGTATTTCTGACTAGTTTAAAGTTATCTTCATTGAAAAAAACAGTGCTTTTCTTTCAAAAGTAAGGAAATTTCTAAGTGACCCCAAACTTTTGAACGGGAGTGTATATAAAGCATCAGTGTCTCTGTGTATTCTGACTTATTTGCATTAACACTGTATGGTATTAAGGCGGTACCACAACATATATAAAAGATGGATGTCTTTTATATATGTGTCTGACTACTTGCTGAAAAGTCCTTAAATGTGTTTTTTGTCATTTTCATGAAGTCATAAGTGGCCATATTAGAACGAGGGTGGAGGGCTATAAGTCATCAGCTAGTGCTAACAAGCTTTTACTGATGAGCAGCAGCTGTATTTTACTGCTCTGAATAAGACTGAAAAGTTTCCTGCCAATATTGCTGTCATCACTTCATTCTGAAATTGATTAACACCAGTTCTTGATGTCTCGAGAGTCTTATATTATGTCAGTAAACACCTGCAGGCAACTGTTAGTGTGCTAAAACCAAATCCATCCATCCTTATCTGGGAGTCTGGCTCACGGGGGCAGCAGTTTGAGCAAGGAAACCCAGACTGTTGCCCAATGCATACAAAAACCCTACAGCCCCATACCGAGTAGGGTACGCAGGATCATTGTTAATTTTTCCACAGGGATGCACTGGACTGCTCTCCGTCTGACCCTACACCCAGGACCAATCTGTCTCGAGAGGCCCTAACAGTGGCAAGTTTCCCCCGACAGCATAGCTCCTGGGATCATTAGGGCACACAAACCCCGCCGCCACAATAAGGTGGGGATCCACGGAGGGGCAAACATATTATTTTTTTCTTTTTGAAATTAGAAACTAATAGGGGTCATTTAGTACTTTTGTGAGAGACTGAGCTAATGAAATATACAGTAGTTCTGACATGCAAATGACCAAATTAATGCAACTCTTTTTTGTTTCTAAGTTTTGTGTTAAAAGGATGAAATATGATAAAAGTGATGGGAAAACAAGTCTGAAATGTTCACTTTTTAAAACAACTCTTTTTGTTAACTCCTAATTGTGGCAATAACGTCCGATTTGAAAACTTTAATCTCCGCTTGATTGATTTGATCACGCTACATTTCATCTGCTGTCAAGTATTTATGGAAAATATACCTGACATGTACCCGTCTGTTCATTCAGTTTCATGTCCTGTCACTGCTGACAAATAATTTTCCATTTCAACAAAGCGATACGACTGAATAACAAGTCCAACAGTCCTTGGCAGCCTTCAGTAAAATGTATTTCTGTCTGTTTCAGGTAAATATGGAGGCTGGTCTTTTGACATTTTAGGGAAGTAGGAGTTGTGTGAAAGGAAAGACGGATCTGCTGGCAAATGGGGAAAAATAACAGGAGGTGTCTAGGTGCTTTTACTGTGTGAGTTATGGCCGGCACTAATGCAATAACCATACATAACACACACACACACACACACATGTTGTATGCATTAGGAGCAGGAAACGCTGAGCCGAGTCTCTGTGGGGTCAGATGTGCGTGCAACGTGCGTGTGCCAGGCCAGCAGAGACGACACACACATGACTTATTCCTCCCTAATGCTGGCACATTAGCTGCTTGATCCGCTTCTAATGTGCCATTAGGGATGCCGTACATGCAGGGTCGCACCTCGCACAGAGATGATGTCATCCTTTACATGTGGGCTCATATCGGGAACACATATTCAAGAGTGCGAGCACGTCCTCTGAGGACGAGCTTCCTTTTTTAAGATGATGTGAGGATGCGTGGCTTCGGATTTCATCCCGCAGGTGGTGGAATGATGTCAACAGCTACATGGCTGACAAACTTACTAAACAGTGCAGTGCATACGTATGCATTTAATTCATGTATGTGTGTGTCCCTTCATCCCTGGGATTAGTCATAATGGTGATGCCGATGACATGCCCTCAGCAGGCTATGAAATCATCTGAATGAGCTGAATAGCGATGTCAGCTGAATGAGTCACACGGGGAACCAAAGGGTGACACAGATGCGCTAACGCACAAAGGTCAGCCTTTCCAGCCAAAATGCCCGAGTCACCTGAACCACAACATCAACAAGACGCGGAGGCGTCTCAGTCTGCTTTCAGACTATATTTGAACAAAACACTGAAGAATTCATTGTAAGGGCTTGACTATGCATGTGTTTGCTTGTGCTGTGAGCTGCATGAGAACCTAGCTAGCTTTCTCTCTCTCTTTCCTTCTTCTCTCCCTTCACCCTCAACCATTCATGACAGACGTCTGCCCACCCCGAGACTGGTTCTGCCAGAGATTTCTTCCTATCAAGGAGTTTTTCCTTCCCACTATCGCCTAATGTGTGCTCATAGGGGATCACTGATTGTTTGGGTTTTCTCTGAATTATCCGATATGCGATTCATGCCTTATATTGCTGACTTGTGCTGCGATTAGGTGCTATATAAATAAAGCTGAGCTGAACTGAAATGAATTAACGTGGGTAAAACACTAAACAATAGAATCACCCCCACACAGACATTCTGCTCATTATTCCTGCAGAAGAAAAGAGAGCAGCAAGAAGACAGAATAAAACAAGAGTGAGAGCTGATCTTTACACGGTGAATAATCATGCGGGAAATGATGACAGTGATACTAACAGGCGTGTCACATTTGGCGTATTTCACTTTTAAAGTAAATTACACAAATGCTAGAATAGACTATTCTGGCGCTTTTTTTGGACTTTGTTCAACAGCAAGTTTATTTCTTCACTTCACCTTGTTTCCTGTGTTGGTCTAATATTACGAGTTATAGTTTACATTATTATTTCAGTTTTAAATTGTCAAACTTTACATAATAACAAACGGTTGGAGATGAAAACACACCAACCTAAGAAAAGTTTTATTTGATATACCATAAGTTAGTTAAAAACTTCATTAACACTCACATTGAAGGGGTATTTTTTTGTCTTTTATAGTGCAAGTTTTGCAGCATTTCAGTGGACATTATAAGGTAAAGAGGGTTGAGTGATTTTTCTGTTTATGCACAGAGACATTTTTACTTTCTGCACTACCCCGCAATCCACATGATTAATTTTAAACATTATATAAACTGTTTATTTTAATTGCTGAAGTTACCACAGATTATAAGGTAAAGATTATACAATACGAACACACATAACAAAAAAGGCATTATATTTAACATAGTGGTGTTTACAATAGCTATGATAATTTAAAATGTGGAATTGTGCTAATAATACACGTATGATCATACCAAGACAACCTCCGTGCTTTTTCATTTGTTTCGTCCATGTTCTATGCGGTTAAAGCAAGTAACTCAAAAAAAAACACACAACAGAAACATCCTCAACTGTCCTCATTATCAATACACCCCATAACCATTTTTCCAAAAGACAGTGAAAGTAAAATTTCTGCATCTTTAGGTTTCACCCTCCATATGTGTATCACAGAGTACAGAAACTGTATGGGCACATATGGCTGGATGCTGAAGAGATCACGGTGACACAAACTGGCAGCTGAAAACTGCCGAATGTGTATGTGTGGCCAACAAAATCCCCCGAATGTTCACTGAACAATTATAGAGTCGGCTGTCCACTGATAATCCTCTCACACACTCCACTGCTCCGTCTGTCTGTCTGTCTGTCTGTCTGCCTCCTCCTTCATGCAATAAACACTTATAACTTCAATAAAGGGGCTGATCGATACTCAAGATGAGCAGCCAAGTGTGCATGTGTGCGTTTGGCGCAAAATAAAACACCATAGTAAATCCAGCTATACCAAAACGCGAGCACCAAAGAACATTTCCACATTGCTCATAACAGGCACCAGCATCCCAATAACATGTGCAGCCATTCTCTCTCTCTCATGACACAAATGCAGTAACTGCTGGTAGGCAACAGTAATAAAGTCTCGAGGTTTGATCGACCACATGGTTGGACAATGATGAATTACCCAGCAATGCCCACACGCATACACAGGAAACACATAAGCATGGAAAAGAGCCTTTTTCTAAACTGAGAGCATCGATGGTTTAACACAGCTAATAGCCAACAAAAGTCAGTCACATATCATTTTAAAGTGTTAAGATAAAAAACTTTGTCATCTGAATGATTATTTTTTTTATTTAATAAGCTGCACAATGCTGTTAGAGGTAAAAAAAAATAAAATATATATATATATATAAGGAAAACAAGGCCAAGATCATTGTCGGGGCAGAGGTAAGAGTGAGAGAAAAGTTTGGAAGAATTACAACAATAAAGCAGGATTTCAAAGTGAATCAACAATCATTCACTGGCTACTTGTTCTGACATCAATAGTGATCGAAACATTTTTTTCTATGCTTCTCGTGTGCACTATGGTGAACATGTCCCATTGTCTATGCTCATCAGATTTTTACTGCATTAATTATCACGCTCCAGAATAACTTGATCTAGTCGTCATCATGAGGATAAAGCTCTGCAGGCTACATCCATACCACATCACCTCCTGGTTTTTTCATCCAACATCTGATATCTGATCAATGAATTCAGATTCTCTAGTTGCATTTGTAGCAGCTGCTTTGCCTGGAAATATCTGCACTAATATCATGTTGCTTCTAATAAGCTTGACAGGTTATCCATTAGCTTTAAAGGAAAAGAAAATCTATGAACAACTACACCAAGCAATGATTTGTAAAGGGGCCCAGTGATGCGTTATTGTTTGAAATTTAAAGTATTTATGGAAAAAATGACAAGCAATGTTCTAATTTGTAAGCAACAAAAGCAACAAAAGAAAAAAAACATGCTGACTTATGCTCAAATAAGCTGAGACTGGAAGCAAAGCTTATCAAGTTATTAAGCAAAGAGTGGTCTGTGTGTCTGTGTTTGTCTGCTCTGACACGGTTTTTACCAGAAGTTTGAACCGACATCACTTATGGTACTGCTTCAGCAATTGAACATAATTTCCGGCTCTGATTTTTCTGCAGCACTTACTGCATTTATATCGTAAGTTGAATCAGGTCAGTGTTTCCCAGGAAACTTTTAAAAGAGTTCAAACTTCTCCACTGAGTTGACTCAAATTGTCCTTCTTATTCTTAGGTTGTTTTCTCCCTTAGGTTTTTTCTGTTATCTGTTACTTACTGCATCTAAAACAAACACATCTTCAAATGGCATATTCAACCAAAATTCTGATGCCTTTTTCTGGTGGAAATTACCTGCACTATCTGACCACTTCATCAAAGATACTGGTGACAGTATTGTGAAAAACTTTACATGGATACTGTATAGAAATGTGGCTGTTAAGACTTATATGAATGTATCCAACACCAACAAGTCCTCTAACTAAAATGTTAATTTTAGGTAATTTGTTCCAATCCTCCCAATATGACTCAGTGGATCATTTTGAATAAGATGACATCAGTGTGATGCACAGTTTCAAAAGTACTCAAATCCTCAATGCTGCACCTCCACTCTCTGCGTACGTGCAACCGGAAACCTCGTGTGATGAAATTTACGTCATCGTCTCCACTTTGCTAATGTATGCAGGGCTCTACTGCGACGACCTCGTGGCCCACCCACGATCTGAACATGTTGACAGAGCATGCGCAAGACTGAATGTCCCATTCATGAGGTGGCGCTACCAACACAGCATACAAAGACAAAGTTGACAACGAAGACAACGAGGACACGGAAGACGAGAGTAAACATACATGAATCCTTTTGCAGCAGCAGCAGCTTGAGCGGAGAAGAGCACTGGAAAACGGTAATTCCTCCTTTTCCTTGAAACGACGCCATTGTTGTTGCTACAAAAAAAAAAGTGCATCGCTCTCATCTTTATTGGCGGTGAACAAACTGGCATGTTAGCGCATTTGTGCTACCCATAGGGCTAGGGCAAAACTACAAATAACAGTTGTGCACATGCGTCAACTGCTTGGCCTGGTAGACGAAAAAAGTAAGCATGTACAACACCGCATGTGTGCCGGGCTCCAAAGCGCACGCAGACCAGAGGGGGAATGCAGCATGAATAAGGCTTCATACAGAGGTAGGTGGGGGGGGGGGGGGGGGGTCAATAGTAAAAGGTGCTCTCCCATGCAGGAAACACTAATCTAAGTCTAGTTGGTGCCTTTTTCACTTTACACATTAAATCCACAGTTTTAGTTCATTTGGGTTATAGTAATGGCTAGGGTTAGGGTCGGGCAGGGGTCTGTAACCTGCAGCTCTAGGGACACATGTGGCTCTTTTGCCCATAGATAGCGGCTCTCTGAGGCCTTGAGAAAAAAACTCAAATTTCCAAGAAAAGAAGAAATGAATTTACAAGAAAAAAGGCTACAACATTTGCGAGAAAAATATCCTAAAAAGTAGAAAATGAAAGGAAAAAAAAAAACTGATGCAAATAACCTTCGCAAATTTAGAGAAAATTTTTTTTTGCAGTTTTCTGAGGAAAACATACCCCAAAATTTGCAAGAAAACCCCCCCAAAAAATTTCTGGAAAATAAATCACAAATTTACTGGAAAAAGTTGGACTTTTATGAGAATAATGTAATAAATTTATATAAGAAATGCTGCTGTTTTACAGATGAAAGGTAATAAATTTATACAGAAAAATATAATAGATTTATGAGAATAGCTGGAAATTTATGCCAAAAATATTCAAAATTTAGGGAAAATGTTGCAATTTTATGAGGGAAAAAAACACACAAATTGCAAGAAAAAAGTCATAAATTTACCAGAACAAAGCTACAATTTTATTAGAAAATGGTTGGAAATTTACATGAAAAAGACAGCTTTTTTTTTTTTACTCTAAAAAGATAACGATCAAATAAGACAATCTTATGAGAAAAGCAGAAGATTATGTCAAAAAATATTAAAATTTATGGAAAAAAAGCTTATTACTTTATTGGGAAAAATGTCACAAATTTACATGGAAAACATCTTCATTTTTACTCGATAAAGGTATTAAATTTGCAAAGACAAATATGCCAAATTTAGGAAACAAGTAAAACACATTTATGTCTAAAAGAAACATTTTGAAAAATATTATAGTTTAATTAAGAAAACCCCCAACCCAGCCACAGGGGGTGCACAAGCCAGTGTACTCCTGGTGCCGGTCCCAAGCCCGAGTAAATGGGGAGGGTTGTGTCGAATAAGACTTTCATACCCGATCGGTCGAGGCCCAGGTTAACAACGACCACCACTGGTGCTGTTAACCGACAGGGTGCTGGTGGAAGTTGGGCTACTCTTGGTCAAAGACTGAGGAGGAGGAGAAGGGGGAGGCGTGTTAGGGGGGAGAGAGAGGAAAGGAAAGGTAGAAGTGTGGAGGTGAGAGTAGGGATGTTAACTGTTGGGACTATGGCTGGTAAAGGCAGAGAGTTGGCTGATATGATGGAGAGAAGGACGGTAAATACACTGTGCGTTCAAGAAACCAGATGGAAAGGAAGCAAGACTAGGAGCATTGGAGGTGGATTTAAACTGTTCTACCATGGTGTAGATAGGAAGAAAAATGGAATAGGAGTAATCTTGAAGGAAGAGTATGGGAAGAGTGTTCAGGAGGTAAAGAGGCAGTCAGACAGAATCATGAGTTTGAAACTAGAAGTAAAAGGTGTGATATTGAATGTTGTCAGTGTGTATGTCCCACAAGTTGGATGTCTGGAAGAAGAGAAAGAGGAATTCTGGAGTAAGTTGGATGAAGTGGTAGAGAGTGATCCCAGGGGGGGAGAGAGTGGTGATTGGAGTGGACTTTAATGGACATGTAGGTGAAGGGAACAGAGGTGATGAGGAGGTCCTGGGTACGTATGGTTTTAAGGAGAGAAATGTGGAAGGACAGATGGTTGTGGATTTTGCTAAAAGGATGGAAATGGCTGTGGTGAACACATATGTTAAGAAGAGAGAGGAACATAGGGTGACTTACAAGAGTGGAGGAAGGTGCACACAGGTGGACTACATCTTATGCAGAAGGAGAAATCTGAAAGAGACAGGAAACTGCAAGGTGGTGGCAGGGGAGAATGTAGCTAGACAGCATCGGATGGTAGTCTGTAGGATGACTTTGCAAAGCAAAAAAATGAAAACAGTGAAGGCAGAGCCAAAGATTAAGTGGGGGAAGTTACAGAAGGACGAAGGTTGCACAGAGTTTAGTAAGGAATTGATACAGGCTCTGGGTGGTAGGGAAGAATTACCAGATGACTGGGAAAGTACAGCAAAAGTATTGAGGGAAATGGGTAGAAAGGTATGTGGTGTATCCAGTGGACAGATGAAGGAAGACAAGGAGACTCGGTGGTGGAATGAAGAGGTACAGGAAAGTATTCAAAGGAAGAGGTTAACAAAGAAAAAGTGGGCTAGTCCGGGAGATGAAGAAAGTAAACAGGAGTATTTGGAATCTAGGCACATGGGAAAGAGAGAGGTGGCAAAGGCAAAGGATAAGGCATATAGTGAGTTGTATGAAAGGCTGGACACTAAGGAAGGAGAAAAGGACTTGTATTGATTAGCAAGACAGAGAGATCGAGCTGGAAAAGATGTGCAGCAGGTTAGGTTGACTTTTTAACCACACTGTTTCACACAATCTTGGAGAGTGACAGGATGCCGAGGAGTGGAGAAGAAGTGTTTTGGTACCAATTTTCAAGAACAAAGGCGATGCTCAGAGCTGTAGTAACTACAGAGGTATAAAGTTGATCAGCCACACTATGAAGATTTGGGAAAGAGTTGCTGAAGCCAGGTTAAGAGAAGAAGTCACAATCAGTGTGCAGCAGTACAGATTCATGCCAAGAAAGAGTACTAAAGATGCAATGTTTGCTCTAAGAGTGCTGATGGAGAAATATAGAGAAGGTCAGAAGGAGTTGCACTGTGTCTTTGTGAATCCAGAGAAAGCATATGATAGGGTGCAAAGAGAGAAAGTGTGGTACTGTATGAGAAAGTCAGGAGTTGCAGAGAAGTATGTGAGGGTGGTGCAGGACATGTATGAGGACAGCGAGACGGTGGTGAGGTGTGCTGTAAGAGTGATGGATGGATTCAAGGTGGGGGTGGGATTACATCAGGGTTCAGGTTCAGGTTACTTTAATTATACCTGTAGGTAGATTTGTTTTGCAGTCAGGTGACATCCTTGTAGACACATATTTACAAAACACAATTACATGCAACATGAACACAACACAGGCACACATGAAGCTGACTATAGACACAATAGAAGTACTCAAGGCTCCACCAATCAGGACATAAGAAAAAGATAAGAGAGAGATAAGAGCGAAGGGTCATAGTAAAAAAGTTAAAAACTAAATCAAAGAGATTAAAAACCCAATAACAAGTCTAAAACCCAATAAAAGATTTAAAACCCAAATAAAAAACCTACAAAAATAAATAGAGTAATATTCATAAATAGATAAAAGAATTATGTGCAATATATTGCTCCATCTTGTTCAACTCTGTGACAGCAACAGGAACAAAGCTGTTTTTGTAGTGCTGGGTTTTACATCTTCAGACAACAAACCTCCATCTGGAGGGAAGAAGCTGAAAGTGGCAGTGCAAAGGGTGGGAGTCATCATTTAAAATGGAGGTAGCCATCCTCTGTACCCATCTGTTGTACAGGGATGTCAGACTCAGCTGTGACTCACCAAGCAAACAAATGGACCATTTAACTACTTGGTCTAAGGATTTCCTCTGTTTCTGTTTTATCTGACCAAACCATGACACTAAAAAAAAAGGATAAAATAGTTTCAATAAAAGCCTGATAAAACATTGTCATTATGGTTTCCTCAATATGAAAGTGTGTGTTTCCTTAAACAATGCAAACGTTGCTTTCACAGTTCTCTTCAAAGTTTAATTTACTATCAATGATAGTCCCAAGATATTTGTTAAGATTGCACACATTCAATGGTCAATGATAAAAAAAGGTCACATGTTTACAATAAAAAAGCTGCAAATTTTAAAGAAAAAAAATCTTAATTCTGATGTTGTCAGACCAGATTATAGTTGTAATTTGCTGTTTTTTTGCAAAAATATCTGATCCTAAAACGGTTCAGATATTTTTGCGGCTCCACACAGATAATTTTTATTAAAAAATCATTCACAGTGGCTGTTTGTGTAGTACAGGTTGCCAACATCGGGGGTAAGGTGAGGGTCTACTTTTACCACACAACACCTCTAACCTTCAGTAAATCACTTTATGTCATTACCTTCTGAATTAATAGAGGTTGCTTTTTATCCTAAACTGTATCCTTAAGTCCATGTGCATGCCATGCCCACCCACTTGTTAGTCAGGAAACAGTCAGCCAGCAACTTCTCAAAGCAACACGTGCACTAATGTGAAATCCAGTGCAATGAATGAATGCAGTAAATCCACAGCATTCACAAACACTTTAGGTTGGAGGGGTTTTTGGGTTATAATGGGTGTCAGTATCATCACATCCATCATGACCAAGCACCCGTGTTCTAATGATGTCACAGCAAAGACGGCCAATCTTGCGTTATTTCCAGCGGGAATGGAGAGCCAATCAACAACAGCTGCTTACAAGGTCATGACCCCCACCTTTACTCAAAAAACACACACACGATTTGAGGAAAGTCATTCTGCATTTACAAAGTGACACAACAGAGTTCCGTATCAAAGCAGAACTCATCGTTTGGTGCTAATTGTTTACATCTGCTGATCCTTTAAACACCCTGCTTGATGTGCAGTTGATAAACAAATAATCAGATATGACTCTCTGATCTGGAAAAGATTCAAACGCTCCCTCTGCAAACGGGGGTTAAGCAGCTCACACACATGGAGTTCATCAAGCGGTAAAAACACAACCCACAGGAGATTTGAAAACACTCCTCTTGGAAATAAAAATGAAAACAAACAAAATGTAAACAGCTCAGTGTAACTAAAAATCGTCTTTGTAGAGCAACAGTGTTTATTCTTTTGAAGAATTCCTAAATGAAACAAAACTAAATGAAGAATCTTTGCACATATCTACAAAAAAAAGTGGAAAAGCAAATCCTTTTAGTTACCTTTGGCAGTCTCTCGGGGTCACCAGGGTGCCGAGGGATAACTTTCTGAAGTCTCTGGAAACCGTAGTCGATGGTCGGTTCATTCAACGCTGCAGAGAGGGATCAGGAAAACAAAGAGTGCTGATGGGTAAAGTGAAAACTGCAAGCCATCCAGCTTTAGTTTTGATGTGCAATCGCTGTATTTCACACAGCGGCGAATGCTGAGGAACGATCATGAATGCTGCGCTTTTTGGGTTTCATCAGGGTTCATAAAAGGTCACCAAACAGTTCACCAACAGTTTTTAAGGTCACCAAAAGTAATTTTCCGCAATGTTGATGAGAGACAAGCGAAAATCAAGCTAGTATCTGATGAAGCAGCAAATGCCGAGGAACATTGTGAAACGCTGCACTTTTTGGGTTCTGTCAGGGTTCATAAAAAGTTGCAAAACAGTCTGCACACAGTTTTTAAGGTCACCAACAGTTTTGCTACAAAGGGTCTTAAACAGTTGCTGGTGGTCAATACTAGGCAAACCAACCATTTGCAGACGCTTACGACTATTTTGCAACAGTTTGCAGAAAAACACATTCCCCAAGAAAAAAAACTGTTGGCAACCTTAAAAACTGTTGGTGAACTATTTGGCAATCTTTTATGAACCCTGACGAAACCCAAAAAGCTCAACGTGACTGAACGTTCCTCAGCTGAGGTACCGGGGCTAGTCACGCAAACTGTAATGGTCATATGTACGCATAATGCACCACAGGTCTCTTATCATTGATCAGTCCATCCATTCTGACAGATTTAGTGTAAGAGCTCAGTTAAGAGTGCACACACATTTGGTTTTACAGGCTGCACCTTTAACGCTGCTGTTGCTGGTGTTCTTCCTGAGTGTGCACAACATCTGTTACAGTCAGCGGGGGGATCTGACTAGTGTGGAGAGAGGATGACATCCAAATTTGTGACATTTTGTTCTCATGCACCATGCTGTTATCTGGTAGGTATTTTGAAAAAAACTGAGTTGGAAAATAATGAAGCTGCTCAGCATGATATCTATGAGGCGAATGAAGCCTGGAGGTTAGAGAGGGGAGTTAGTGACAGAAAGGTTGGCTGAGAGAAACTGAGGGAAAAAAATGCTCTCAACAACGACATTAAAGCAGGACTACACAAATGACACATTTCAGGTTTAGCATTTTCTTATAATTATAAATTATATAAAACTATAGCTCTAAAGTTGAATTGCACATCAAGTATGCATGGAAGACAATAAACCAGCTTATGGTTTATTGTCCAACTAGCTTATGTGATGGGCACATTTAGCAAACCGCCTTGTAAAGAAAAGGATACAGAATACAAATAGCATACAATTCAGTAAGATATTCCAACATATGTCAGCATCTACATCCGCATTATAAACCACACTCTTCAACTCCAATTTTAAGTTTAGATCAAATTTGCTTGTTGGGACACTTCAAATCCACAATTACAAAAGATTTTTAGTTGATCTCAATGTGTGTCTGACCTCAGCATGTATTAGCACATCAATAAGTCTTTGGTTGTGTCGCTGCGACATCAACAGTGGCAGAACATACATATTTGTGTAACCACTCATTTACTTTAAACAAAGAAAAAGAAGCACGGAAGCAAAAAAAAAAAAAAAAAAAAAAAATGCAACCCACAATGGCTCATATTGGTGAGAAACCTTCTGAAAAAACAAGCGCAAAAGTCGAAAAAATAAGTGAAAAAGGCAACTGTGTTACAGTCAGACAGGAATGCTTAGTTCAAGTATGAGATCAGAACAGTCAACAGTTGTGTGGCTTCTGCTTACTCTGAATAACTTATTGCGTTTAGGAAGCTCAGAAACTGCTGTTTACATGGCATTGCCTTCTGCTGATGTGATGCGCGACGATGATGGAGTCCATAAAGTTAAACGATACATGCATATATGTAAAAAGATGGATAGAGCTGGCGTAGCACCTAATGGCGCCAAAAGCATTTGTATGCTAATAAGACTGCAGGTGTAATGTAAAGGGTTTTAAGGAATGCTTAGCGTTCACTTTAATGTTCCAATTATGTTCCTCTACCCAATCAATATGTCAATCAATCTGAAAGCTCCATCAGTCAGAATGAAGGTTTTAAGGATGTGTGTGTGTGTGTGTGTGTGTGTGTGTGTGTGTGTGTGTGTGTGTGTGTGTGTGTGTTCGCTTGCTGAATGTATGTGTGAGGAACAGCAGATGAAAACATGTAGGTGTGGGGGTGCTGAGGGTGTGTCCATACATGCACATGTCCAAATGTGCAGCTGCAGTGATATCTGGTACTTTCCACATGCAGCCTAATAAATGACTTGCAGCTGGATGCCTTGTGTTGTTTCCAGCGTGTGTTTTTTTTTTTTTCTTTTGTACGTGCATGTTTTAGATATATGTTTTATTATTGCATCACACCCAATTTTCTGGTCTTTGGTTAAGTCTAAAACCACTCAATTTGTTAGGAACATAACTTCATAAATTGTGAGCTGTAAAAACATACCAGATGTCAAACTGTCATGAACATTATGAACCTCTGCTCCAAGAATACTTAAAAAAAAATCATAATTATATGAGCTGCATATGATAATCACGTCAACGTGACTGGGTGGTCTGAAAGAAAATAGGTCAAGGGCAACAGAAAGAAAACGTGAAGACAAAAGAGATGGAAACAATAAAAATGATGGCGAGAAAAAAGAAATGTGAGGGAAGGATCAGAGTCGAAGAGAGCATGTGTTGAATCAACTGAAAAAATAAATTCAGTCATGGTTGAGAAAAACCAAAAATTACAAAAACAGCTGCCTAACAGTCGGTGGGATATCAACTGTCAGAATTAACTGCCAGTGTCATATACACACCATCTTTACATCTCTGGAGACGATACCAACGGTAGTACAGCACACACACACGGCTTGGACTCATTTTATTGCCTTGGGCCTAAAGTATCTCTAACTGACTCTTTATTAATAGAACTATATGCTTTCGTTTTTTTTTTTTTTCTTTTTAAATGTAACCGTATTGTGCAGTTACATACAGCGTGTGTACCTGCATGTGCATGTACATGTTAGTGTACTTTGAAGCAGACATTTCAGGTTTCCCATTCAGTACAGTAATCTTTTGTGTATGCAGAAAAACAAAAATAGTATTGGCGTACTAGAAGTCATCTAAACAATCGCACATCTGCAATGAAAGTCTTCTGGTAACAGTTCATGTGCACTCGACACTGAAACACTGACATCCAGAGGCAGCCCACACCCATTTCTGACGGAGTGTCTATATGTAATATATTTCTTAATAATAACTTTAGGGGATTTTTGTCTTTATTTAATAGTGACAGTGAAGACAGGGGTGGGAAAAGGGGTGAGAGGCAAGCAGGAAAGAATTGCTCTGCAGATAAAATGTTCTATGATAATTCTATGATTTAAAAAACTGTAAATGTCTGAGAAAGCTGCAAATTTACAAAAAAACCTTCACACACTGATAAGAAGAAGTCACAAATTTATCAGAAAAGCACAAATTTATGAACAATACCAGTTAATACTTGCATATTTTGTGGCTCCATGTTGACAGTTCCTTGCGTAGTAAGGGTCAATTAAAACATATCATACCAAGTCAACTATGATATAATCTATCTATAAATTCAAGGGATCTCTGTGTGTGTGTGTGTGTGTGTGTTCCTCAGATATCTCTCAAACTGTTCGTCACACTGACCAAAGATTTTAAACGTGCTTAGCTGAGGCTACGAGGGTGTGCATCCCCGAATATGGAGTCACTCAGTCAAAATATGTCATTTTTATCAATTAAAGTTTAGCCACCGCTGTGTGACCGCTCTATATCTTCATCCCCCTGGCTTCAGGAAATGTGGGCAGGGTTTCGGACTGAGTCTGTGCTCATTGGACAATATGCGGCGTCACGACCTGTCAGTCACCACAGTGTTCCCTGGACAAAACAAGGAAGTGGGAAATGACAAATTTGACTAGAAAAACATAATACTGAAGATTTAATGCTTAAAAAAATTATTCTATAAAGTTGCCGTGATTGCTAAAGGATAATCCGGCATATGTGGAGAACATGAAGTGTGCGAGGACACTGGGCGGAGCGTCAGTGGGGACCCGGGTCTGACAAAGAATACCGGTGTACCAACACAGAACATGCTGGGAGAAGCAGCTGCCTAACCAGGCGGACCGCGGTCCTTCGCGGGGAGGCAGTGGACAGGAGTACCTGCTTCCGCTTCGCCTGTGTGCGCAGGACTGCGACTCCCCCCTCCCGTGAGTATCTCAAAATTAAAAACTTAATACCGCCATGATTGTGGATCAGAATTGACCAGTGAAGCTGGAGAGAAACTGAACACATGCATGGAAATAACTGACTGGGGCATGTTTAAAAGAGCCACACATGATCTTAATGAGTACACATACACTGTGAACTCATATATCAACTTCTGTGAAGAGCACATTCTCCCATCGCGCACCAGGATAAGATATTCTAATGACAAGCCTTGGTTCACAGCTAAGCTCAGACGAATCAGGAAGGAGAAGGAAGCAGCGTTGAAAAGTGGAGACAGGGACTGCTACAGAGAGGTCAAATATCGGTTTAACAGAGAGCTGAGGAGAGCTAAATCTGTATATTCTGAGAGACTCCAGCAGCAGTTCACTGCTAATGACTCGGCTTCTGTGTGGAGAGGACTGAGGCAAATCACCAACTATCGGCCTCAGGCTTCTAAAGGTCAGGATGACAAAGCCCTTTGTCAAAGACTGTCCCAACACTATGCCCGTTTTGACACCTCGTCAGCTGTGTCCAACTCACCCACTCCACCCAGCTCCACTGCCTCCTCAGCCCCTAATTCATCAAGAGCGGTCCCCCCCTCCTCCTCCTCCTCCTCCCCCCCTCCCCTTGTCATCAGTGAGCAGGACGTGCACAGACAGGTCTCCAGACTGAACCCGCGCAAGGCCCCCGGGCCGGACGGTATGTCTCCCTCCACCCTGAGACACTGTGCGAAAGAGCTGGCTCCTGTCTTCACAGACATTTTTAACACCTCTCTTAAGCAATGTCACGTGCCGACCTGCCTCAAATCCTCCACCATCATCCCTGTCCCCAAGAAGCCACGGATCACTGGTCTTAACGACTACAGACCTGTAGCGCTCACCTCTGTAGTCATGAAGTCCTTTGAGCGCCTGGTCCTGTCTCACCTCAAGTCCATCACCACACCCCTCCTAGACCCGCTGCAGTTTGCCTACCGTGCTAACAGGTCTGTGGACGACGCAGTCAACCTGGCCCTCCACTCCATCCTGCAGCACCTGGACTCCCCGGGAACCTACGCCAGGATTCTGTTTGTGGACTTCAGCTCCGCATTCAACACCATCCGCCCCGATCTGCTCCAGGACAAGCTGTCCCTGCTCAACGTGCCTGACTCCCTCTGCAGGTGGATCACCGACTTCCTGACGGACCGGAGACAGCATGTGCGGCTGGGGAAGTCTGTCTCAGACTCTGTTAGCATCAGCATTGGATCACCCCAGGGCTGTGTACTTTCCCCCCTACTCTTCTCCCTTTATACCAACTCCTGCACCTCCTCCCACCAGTCTGTTAAGCTGATTAAGTTTGCGGACGACACCACCCTCATCGGGCTCATCTCCAACGGTGACGAGTCCGCCTACAGGGAAGAGGTGGCCCAGCTGGTGTCCTGGTGCAGCCACAACAACCTGCAGCTGAATGCTCTGAAGACAGCGGAGATGATTGTGGACTTCAGGAAAGTCACATCCCCCCTGCCCCCCCTCACCATCACAGGCTCTCCTATCACCTTTGCAGATTCCTTCCGCTTCTTGGGCACCACCATCACCCGAGACCTCAAATGGGAGCCAACCATCAGCTCCCTCATCAAAAAGGCCCAGCAGAGGATGTTCTTTCTGCGGCAGCTGAGGAAGCTCAAGCTACCCACCAAGATGTTAGTGCAGTTCTACACGGCCATCATCGAGTCCATCCTCACCTCCTCCATAACTGTGTGGTACGCAGGAGCCACTGCCAGGGACAGACTAAGGCTGCAGCGCGTCGTGCGCACTGCTGAGAAGGTGATAGGCTGCAAGCTCCCATCTCTCCAGGACCTGTACATCTCCAGGACCCGGAGGCGTGCTGGCCGGCTCATAGCCGATCCTTCACATCCTGGTCACGTGCTGTTTGCCCCCCTCCCCTCAGGTAGAAGGCTTCGGTCCATTCGGACTAAAACCTCTCGGCACATGAACAGCTTTTTCCCCTCTGCCATCAGACTGCTGAACACTAAGTGACTTTTGACTCTCGTGCACTATGTACAGCAGCTCAACCAGACTCATGTCATTCATCACTGTTTTTCTGTTGCATTATTGACTGCACTATGTGGTACTTCACATTATCTGCTACATGCTAATTTTTTAAACTGCCTTGACTAGTACTACTCATTATTACTAGTATTATTATTATTATTACTTATTACTACTTATTTTTCTACACTTATTGCACGTTTCTAGTCCTTTAGTTTTTTAGTTTATCCCTTTTTCTCATTATGTTTTTAATGTTGCAGCATGGCACCAAGACAAATTCCTAGTTTGTGTATCACATGAACAATGGCAATAAACCTGATTCTGATTCTGATTCTGATTCTGAATGGCCGGAATGACTTAACAACCAAACGCAGGACACAAAAACGCCCAAATAATGAAATAAATCACTTTTTAGTTAAATGTTTACTGACAAATGGGCAGCACTGATGCAACGGTTGCAGTAAAACGGGTCCTTCTGCTGTGAATTATAATAGATAGATAGATGTACTTTATTGATGTTGGGTGTTTTGTAGTTAATTCCGTTGATTACAGTTTAAAAAACTTTTAATCACAAAATATTGCTAAAATATAAAATGACTACAGTGAGTCTCAAATATTTGTAAAAGTGTCCCGTTATAGCACTGCATGAGTTTATTGAGGATACACAAAAGAAATTCAATAAGATAAGATAAGATAAGATAAGATAAGCCTTTATTAGTCCCACAACGGGGAAATTCCAGGATTGCAACAGCACAGGGATAGCAACACTCAGAGCAACAATCAGAAGGCAAGAAAAAAAAAAAAAAAAAAAAAAAAAAAAAACAAGCAAGCAAGAGCAGCTAATATACATATGTACATATTACTATAAAATATATATATACACACACACACACACACACACACAGACACACAGTGCAGAGCATTGTAGCTGGATGGAATAAATATATGAATATATGAACACACAGTGCAGAGCATTGTAGCTAGATGGAATAATATGTAGATATATAAAAACACAGTGCAGAGCATTGTAGCTAGATGGAATAAATATGTAAATATATAAACACCCACAGTGCGGAGCAATGTAGCTAGATGGAATAATATGTAGATATATAAAAACACAGTGCGGAGCATTGCAGCTAGGTGGAATAAATATGTAAATATATAAACACCCACAGTGCGGAGCAATGTAGCTAGATGGAATAATATGTAGATATATAAAAACACAGTGCGGAGCATTGTAGCTAGATGGAATAAATATATAGATATATAAATATAAACACACCCAGTGCAGAGCATTGTAGCTAGATGGAATAAATATGTAAATATATAAACACACACAGTGTTTATATATATACATACTATGTATACATAATATGTATAATTATGTTATGTATGTTGTTATGTTGTTATAATTATGTTATGTATGTATGTTATGTATATATTATGTATAATATACATAATATGTACATATTACACTGAACTCCATCACTGACCAGTGATATGAACTAAAATAATTATCATGATGACTGAACAACTCCCATTCCCCAAAGTGCAAGATACACTATTATGAATATAAGTCATAAAAGATCAGACAAATAAGTGATGTGACAAACAAATAAACAAGGGATCTGAAACAGTCGCTAATATTGGATGTCCCTTTCATTTTCAATAATTTGGTATTCTGTAATTAATATTCATGCAGTCAAATAAATCTTAGTGCCATTTACTCCCTTTTGTATTTGTGATGATTGCCTACATGTAGGCTACACCTCTCTGTATTCCACTTTCAAACACAGCCTACATTTGGGTCTGTAAAGCCTGATTGGGAGACCTGTTTCAGGCAGGAGTACTTGCTTTCTACGGGCAATGCACTAGTAAAATATAAGATACCAACTGAAAACTTACGGCCGATTGACGGCCTGAGTGGTATGAACTGGAAAACCACTAACCACAGTGACTGGTGAGCACAAAAGTTCATGTTAAACCCTGCTTGGGACTTAATGAAGATGATTAAGAGTGTCCAACAAATATGCCTGTTTTACTGTTTATTCAATCAATTTTTGCTTTCACAGAGGTGCAGCGAAAGTGGTAGAAAATTCCACACACAAGTAAATTCCAGCAGAACATACAGGATATTGACATTGATGCTCGAGCCTGTGACTTCCTGACATCTCCTGCCTGTGAAACCATACCAGCACGGATCCCTCCTCCTCATCCTCCTCCTCATCCCGCTCTTCGGCTTCACCTCCTTCCTCCTCTTTCTTAACTACACCTTCTACCACTTTCATCCACCCTCCTCTCCTCCTGCCTAGCTCTTCCTCTGAGAGTCCGGAGCTGCCATCAGATCAATACTCATTGAAGTTTCATGAGGACAGGTCATCCACTCCTGTTTCACAATAAAATGTGAAGTGAGGAGGAAAACAAAAGAAAAGAAGCGGGGCGGGGGGGGGGGGGGGGTGAGTGGGAAAAAACATACCAGGAATCCAGAATATCTCACATGCATTTATTTGATTAAAAATGTTTGGTTATGTCTGTGAGGGATGTTGAATTAAAAGAACAGATGATAAAAATAGGGCATAACAGAAGCAGAAAGGCTGAAAACTGGGGGGGGGGGGGGGGGGGACTGAGGAGGTTGATGTAAAAGGAAAAGAAGGAGAGGGAGAAGAAGAAGAAGAGTTGGAGAAAGAGAAGAGGTGTGGTGATATTGATTCTTTGGCCAGCCAGCAGTTCAATACCACTGAATTATTGCTTCATTCTTCCCCTTATGAGATGAGATCTCTTTCTCTCTAGCTTGTCTGCTCTCGGTGACTTTCTGCGTGTTTTGTGCGTGTGTGTACGAACATGTGTGTATCTGCATGTGTGTATCAGTATACGTGTGATCCACTTATGAGTGGATCAATACGTTACAATCTGATTTTTTTTTTAAAAAAATCTGCCTTGCTTTCTGTCTCCTCGCATTTTTACGTGTCCGTCTTTCCTTCTCACCCCCTCTTAAGCCCGTTTTATTCTCTCAAAGAAAATGAGAGTTTTCCGCTTTCACTTAAAGTTTCCCGAGCAGCCGTGCTGATGATAAATCGGATCTTTGCATGTGTATGTACAGTATGTGTACTCTGCCCATGTGTGTTTGTGACGGCAGCATCTACTGAGTGTCACTTTGTACCATTGTGTGTTTACATAGGAGTGTGTGATGTTGAGAATGTTAATTTTTCCCATCAGGCAGATGAAGCAACCATACGGCACCATGTGCACATGCGCATGTTTGTGTATGTGCATGTATGTGGTAGACCATCTGTTTACCAGACTAGTCACCATCTTTCCCTCGTATCACTCTGATTCACAATTACTTTCAACTCCTGCCCCTGTTTGAAAGTGTGTGTGGTAAGTTGTGTAAGACACGATCCCATGCAAGTGCGGCTTTGCGTGCGTTTATGTGCATGTTTGCGTGCGTGCTCGTGCGCATGTTTAATTGCTCAGCCTTTACACCCAGAGGCAAGCCCAGCTAAAACACTGAGAAACCGCAGTGGCCAATCAGATTCTACCGCCGTGACCTTTCACCAGTGGCTTCCAGATAGAAGTCAACCTTGAGGCGGGGTCAGGCAACCGCAGAACAGATTGCGTTTCCCGGGCCACATGTTGAAGCTATCAGCCAATTGCAAGGTCAAGGAGGGGGGACACTGTCGCCCAATGGGAGGAGAAGTCAGACGCCAGACAAACCAATTACCAGCCAGCTAGCCTCAGGGTCACATCTAAGATGTTTTGACTGAAGAACACTGAAGTTGAGTGAAACCTTGCTACAGAAAAGAAACCTAACCTGCCATCACCTCTTGCAAATTCAACTTTGTCTGTCACATTAAGCTAGTTGTGTTTCTGATGGGAGCTGCAACCAAGTCAACATGAAACCCTTTCAGAGAATCTCATGGATCTCTGTGGGTAGAACTGCTTTCTTTAGGTGTCGAAAACTCTTACAGAGAGAGGAACCATTTTCAACAATTTTTCAGGCAAAAATACTGGCATGTGGCCACAAAACTCATCTGCGCCTTAAAATGAAGGTGACACATTGGAGCTATACAAGTAGTTCATAGCTTTTCGTGTAAATGGGCAGGACGGTGGTGTAGTGGTTTACACTGTAGCCTTACAGCAAGAAGGCTGGAATCAGCCAGCCAATCAGCTAGAGCCTTTCTCTTCTCTCCGAGCCGCCCACAGTCATAACTGACTTAACAGGAGATTCTAGGCCAACAGTGTAAATAAGAATGCCTTGTTTGGTAAAATAAACTTGCACTTTTCCTACGAAAAATTATATTTTTCCTCTTCAATGTACATTTTTTCATGTAAATTTAGCTATTGTTATTTTACAGTTTTGTCTTTTTCATAAATATGTCACTGTTCAGTTTTTTCCTCAAAGCCACAGGAAACCACCCCAGAGCTGCAAACCTCTGAATTATAGTATAACGCAAATGTTTTGATGCTATTTTTTCTAATTTTATTCCCATTTTACTGGATATACTAGAGCTAGACCTTCATATTTTGTATATTCATTACACATAAACTGAGTCATTTCAAGCCTTTTTTCCAATTTTTTCAATAAAGTTTGAAGATTAAGACTTAGCTCTCTGAACTAAGGGCCCCTTTACACAGCACAAAGATCAGAGAGATTGGGCCAATTTTTGATGTTTAGGATTGTTTGGAGGATCATTGTGTGTTTTGGACTCAGTCAAAACATTGAGGAGACCGTGGCGACTGTGGAGATCACTGAAGATCAATGATAGGTCAAAAACTGGCTAGATCTCTGAATGATCTCTCAATGATCTCCACCCCTGTGTAAAGGGGGTATAACTGAATTCTATTTTTTTAGATGCATTGTATATAACAGTTTGTTGTACGAATTGCAACTACATTCATTTACTGAGCTAAATTGAATATATGCTGAGAGGCATTAAAAACAAACATATCAATTTTTTGTTTTCAGAATTTTGTTTTCTTTGTATGTTGTGTTTTTAATGCCTCTCAGTATATATTTTTAACACTTTGTATTATTAATAAAAACAGTAAACATGAAAAACAGAACAGGCTAACAGAGTTGATTCATCCATCCATCCATCTTCTACAGCTTAGTCCTTTTTGGGTCGCGGGGGGGCTGGAGCCTATCCCAGCATCTTTGGGCGAGAGGCAGGGTCCACCCTGGACAGATCACCAGTCCATTGCAGGGCCAACACAGAGAGACAGACAACCATTCACTCTCACAGTCATACCTAAGGACAATTTAGAATCTCCATTTGATGCCAGTTAACCTAATTTGCATGTTTTTGGCATGTGGGAGGAAACCGGAGAAATCCCAGAGTAAACCAATGCAGACACGGGGAGAACATGCAAACTCCACACAGATCACTGTTGGTCGGGGGCTGGGATCGAACCCGGGATCCCCCGGCCAAGGGTGAGTTGCTGTGTTGCCCAAGTGCTAACCACTCCGCCACATTGATCTTGTTTAAATCCTGTCTCTGTCTTTGGCTAACTGGTGGCATCATTAAATTTCTACAGCAGCTACTTTTTGTCTCTCTATGAATCTGTGAATGACGTCATCATTATTGTGTGATGGAGCCATGTTGAGCAGATCAATACCAGACATCACATCACCTCCATCCATTTCCACATGTATGTGGGAAAAAACACACAAACGGAGACACGCACATGCTCACTTTTTTTTCCTGCCTTTCTGTCTTTTTCCTGCTCAACTCAACTTAGCAGGAAAATGTTCTTTCAGACTCAACAATCCTTTCAGAAAGGTTGAGTGTGTGTTTAGAGTGTGTTAGTAAACTGGGTGTTCTGGATGATTTCACTAATAGTTTCAGTATGGAGGGCTATAAAGAGCAGACTGTTTAATTGTAGCCTGTTTTAACGAGCCTCTGATTATGGCAACATTCTAACGAGTGCAGGTCGTTAATGTTGACTAATCTGCAGTCATTAGTTCAACACTGTCTGGCCTGAGAGTGAACTGCAATTCATAGGAGCTACTCACACATGGAAACACAACCACTCTTCATCCAATCTACATACATATATATATATATATATATATATATATATATATATATATATATATATATATATACACACACATCCACACCTTTGCAAAAGCCAACAGTGAAAGTGCAACAATATACTCTAATCAATAATGTGAGCTTGCGGTCATTGTGTTTGAATGTTGAACATACCTGTGTAAATGAACCTTCCTGGTGTGCCTTTACAAAACTGTTTCGACTTGTATGACAGGGTGACCTCGACAACCCCGGGGATGTGTCGGGGAGGTGTTTGCACCCGGATGGCATGCGGCGTGATCAACTACAGTAGCAAGGGGAAAAAAACAACATTAAAAATTAAAAATCATACAGTGGAAACAAAACAGTTTTCTGCATGAAAACAGGGCAACATCTTAAAGGTACTGTTTAAAATATTTTGATAGTTGAGTTAGTGACACCTTCTGATCGCTAAGTGAACTACATCCCCATTCACCCCACACATTTCTGAAAAAGCTGCTGAACTCTGAACTGAGCAATGAAGGGAGGGAATGGGGCTGCAGTTCACTTAGTGACCAGAAGGTGTCACTAAGCAGATTTTCACATTAGGCTCAACTGCTCCCCTTCCCTTCTCCTCTGCAGGACTGCTTTCACATTAGTAAAACCATTATGTGCCGGAGCACACTTGCATATGTGCACAGTCTAATACAGTAGGTGGTGGTATGCATGTAATTGGTTTGCAGTCTTCCAAGAAGGAGAACGAAGAAATGCAGTAGTGTTCACATCTCTTAGGACCTTTCTCAAGTACACAATAATGTGTGGATCCACCTTCTGAAGCAGACCTGGGCATGGTGTTTGAGGATGGTAGCCTTACTGTATGTTCACATGGACCAAATGACGCAGACATTTACGGTCAAGTGTATTCAGATCCAGATCTGAGCCCCTAGTGTAAAACCATACCAAAAACTAGAGTTTCCAAAAAGTTCCAAACAGTACTTTTAACAAGAACATAAATAACTTTTCCCAGTCCAGTGCCTTTATTATTTCAAGTGGTACTGCAGTAGTGTTCCTTGTCCCCATTATTTTCATTGGCTAGAACTGATGACTTGCACCATGAGAATGTAGGGAACGCATGAATAAGGTTTTCTTTTCTCTGGTGACCCAGCAGCATCATGATTACTGCACATTCCACAACAGCATGTTACTCAAACACAGTGACCCCTGGTGTGATTCCCTGGCAGAGCGACCCTTCCATGTCTCAACCCTGTCTCTCTCTACACTGCATCTGTCCAATAAAAGCAAAACAAATCTTTAAAAAATGTTACATTTTTCAAATTCAAAGGTGCTTTTTGCTATGACAATTTAAGGGACACTGTATTGACAGATGGATTCAAAAAGGACCCCCCAAACCAAGTGGTAGACACCAGTGGTGAGGGGGGCCATCAAGCTGAAGGAGTCCTATCAAGCTTGGTTGGCTTGTTGGACTCCCAAAGCAGCTGAGCAGTACCGACAGGCCAAGCATAGTGCAGCTCGGGTGGCTGCTGAAGCAAAAACTCGGGTGTGGGAGGAGTTTGGTGAAGCCATGGAACAAGACTTTTGGTCGGCCTCGAAGAGGTTCTGGCAAACTGTCCGGCGGCTCAGGAGGGGGAAGCAGGTCCCTTTCCACACTGTGTATGGTGCGGATGGGGCACTGTTGATTTCGACTGGGGACATTGTCGGGCAGTGGAAGGAATACTTCGAGGATCTCCTCAATCACACAGATACGCTTTCCGCAGAAGAAGCAGGGCTTGAGGACGATGGGAACAACTCGCCCTTCACAGGGGCTGAGATCACCGAAGTGGTTAAAAAACTCTTTGATGGCCGGGCCCCGGGGGTAAATGGTATTCACTTATATAGTGCTTTTATTCTCATCTCTTGATGACCAAAGCGCTTTACAAATCCTGCAATCCACCCATTCACACACACATTCACACACTGATGGCGGCATGCTACCTAACATGGCGCTTTCAGACCCACCAGGAGCAATTGAGGGTGATGTGTCTTGCCCAGGGACACAACGGCAGGATATCCAGGGAGAGTGGGATTTGAACCGCCAACCATGTGGTTATTGGACAACCTGCTCTACCTCCTGAGCCACTGCCGCCGGGGTGGGTGAGATCGCCCCAAGTACCTCAAGGCCCTGGATGTTGTAGGGCTGTCATGGTTGACACGCCTCTGCAACATGGTGTAGAAGGTGGGGACAGTGCCTTTGGCATGGCAAACTGGGGTGGTGGTTCCTCTTTTTAAGAAAGGGGACCGGAGGGTATGTTCCAGCTTTAGGGGGATCACACTTCTCAGCCTCCCTGGGAAGGTCTATCCCAGGGTCAACCGTTGGTCGAAACTAGGATCCAGGAGGAGCAATGTGGTTTTCGTCCTGATGGTAGCACATTGGACCAGCTACCCTCTCGAGAATCCTCGAGGGTTCGTGGGAGTTTGCACAACCAGTCCACATGTGTTTTGTGGAATTGGAGAAGGCATTCGACTGTATCCCTCGTGGTCTCTTGTGAGGGGTGCTGCGAGAGTATGGGGTATCGGGCTAGTTGTTACGAGCTATCCAGTCCCTATATGACCGTAGCAAGAGTTTGGTTTGTGTTGCCAACACCCAGTCGGATTCGTTTCCAGTGAGAGTTGGACTCCACCAGGGCTGCCCTTTGTCGCCGATCCAGTTCAAAATTTTTATGGAAAGGATATCTAGGCGCAGCCAAGGAACAGAGGGTGTCTTGTTCGATGACCACAGGATCTCATCTCTGCTGTTTGCAAATGATGTTGTCCTGTTGGCTTCATCAAGCAATAACCTACAGGTCTTGCTGGGATGGTTTGCTAATAAGTGTGAAGCGGCTGGGATGAGAATCAGCACCTGCATGTCTGAGTCCATGATCCTCAGCCGGAAAAGGGTGGATTGTCGTCTCCGGGTTGGGGACAAGCTCCTGCCCCAAGTGGAGGAGTTTACGTATCTCAGGGTCTCATTCACGAGTAAGGGGAGAATGGAGCGAGAGATTGACAGATGGACATGAGCAGTATCTGCAGTGATGCGGACATTGTACCGGTCTGTTGTGGTGAAGAGGGAGCTGAGCTCTAAAGCAAAGCTGTCGATTTACTGGTCAATCTATGTTCCTACCCTCACCTATGGTCATGAGCTTTGGGTAAAGACCAAAAGAATGAGATCGCAGATACAAGCGGCTGAAATGAGCTTTCTCCGCAGGATTGCTGGACTCACCCTTAGAGATAGGGTGAGGAGCTCAGTCATCCGGGAGAGGCTCAGAGTAGAACCACTGCTCCTCCACATCGAAAGGAGCCAGTTGAGGTGGTTTGGGCATCTAATCAGGATCAGTGATGGGCAGGCTGACAGACGAGGTCAGACAGGAATCTCTGTGGACTACGATGTTAGCAGACAACATTGTGATCTGTAGTGAGAGTAGGGAGCAGGTGGAAGAGAACCTGGAGGGGTGGAGGTATGCTCTGGAGAGAAGAGGAATGAAAGTCAGTAGAAGCAAAACAGAATACATGTGTGTGAATGAGAGGGAGGCAGGTGTAATGGTGAAAATGCAAGGAGTGGAGGTAGTGAGAAGGTAGGTAAAAGAGTTTAAATACCTGGGGTCAACCATCCAAAGCAATGGAAAATGAACAAGAGAGGTGAAGAAGAGAGTGCAGGCAGGGTGGAGTGGGTGGAGACAAGTGATTTGTGACAGAAGGATAGCAGCAAGAGTGAAAGGGAATATTTACAAGATGGTAGTGAGACCTGCTATGATGTGTTTGGAGACGGTGGTGCTGACAAAAAGACAGGAGGTGGAGCTGGAGGTGGAGTTGAAGATGCTAAGATTTTCACTGGGAGTGACTAGGAAGGACAGGATTAGAAATGAGTATATTGGAGGGGCAGCTTACATTGAGCAGTTTGAAGACAAAGTAAGAGAGGCAAGACTGAGATGGATTGGACATGTGCAACGGAGGGATAGTGGATATACTGGATAAAGGATGTTGAAGATGGAGCTGCCAGGCAGGAGGAAAACAGGAAGACCACAGAGAAGATTCATGGATGTAGTGAAGGAGGACATGGAGAGGGTTGGTGCTACAGAGGAAAATGCAAGGGATAGGGTGAGATGGAGGCAGATGATCTGCTGTGGAGACCCCTAAAGGGAGCAGCCAGAAGAAGAAGAAGAGGAAAAAGATATCAGAGCAACAGCTCAGGTGTAGCGGTTTGGAGACAAAGTAGGAGAGGCAATGCTGAGATTATTTGGGCATGTGCAGAGGAGGGACAGTGGATATTTTGGAATTTGGATGGTGAAGATGGAGCTGCCCAGCAGAAGGAAAAGAGAGAAGACCACAGAAAAGATTCACGAATGTACAGAAGGAGGACATGGAGAGGGTTGGCATTAAAGAGGAAAAGTTTTTATTTCTAACTTGACTGACTTTTTACTGGGATTGAGTGTATATTAGATCCTGCCAGAAGTAAAAACTGTGCTGTCCTTATGAGTCTGGACTAGAAAGACAAGGCTTTGATAATAAATATTCCTATTCTGATAATGTACAATGCCATTTGAGTTTAGGTTCTAAGATTATTTACAGCTACATGCCACAGCAGCCTTCAGATGTTAGGATCTCTCTCCTCGTGATGGGATGCTACAAAGCATCAAGGAAAAAAAGAGGGAAAATGAGCACCTTGAAAAATCTTGAACTGATCATAACAAAAGGCATGAGCCAACCTAACAACTACAATGTGCAGCTGAACTGCATACATAGGTGCGTGTATGTGTCCTAGCCCTTCAGTCAATAAATCTACCATTGACCAAAGCCTCATCAGAATGGTCTCAGGGTGTCAGTCAAGAAGTCATTCTTTAGGAAGGGAAATGGGGAAAGAAGGCTGAGATATCCAATTATAAAAGAACTGGACTGAAAATCAGTGGCAACAGGTATTGTGGAGTGATGAATCCAAATTTTAAATGTGGGCTCATCTTGACAAGGAATGGAACAAAAGTCAGCCAACATCCAAAGAAGAGCTTCAAGAAGCCTGCAGAGTTATTCATGAAGACCACCTAAACAAATTATGACAACGCTTATCTAAGAGAGTTCAGGCTGATGGTCAGACCAAATATTGACTCTCAAGCTTAGTAGATTTGTAACAAGCTCTGTTTTTGCCTTGTATACTATATTTCCATTACGTTTGCCCATGTTTCAATAAATCACTGTACCTATTTCCCATTTTCCTAGGAGGTGTCTAGGACTTTTGCACTCATTCACAGGCCACTTAAATAACTGCTTTTTGTAGTCGAGTGTCCTCGGGAACAAGTGTTCCTTTCTTGGCTTATACAGGACAGGGGTCACCACTCCTCTCTGCCCGCCTTTCCCCGTTCTATTATGCTGAGTACCAAGCTAGAGGGTGGAAAGTACCATTTTTTTACCCGGTCTTTGGTATGACCCGGCTGGGATTTGAACCCCAGCCTTCCGGGTGTGGGGCGGATGCTCTACCAACTGAGCCACTACACCACAGTAACTGTTCTAATAGCTGCTTATTAATACAAACATCTAATCCATCAATCACATGGTAGCAACTCAACACATTAAGCTGCTAAAATTCAAACTGGGTATTAGAATGGGGAAGAAGACTTTGACTTTGAACATTGAATGTTTTTTTATGCCAAATGGGCTGGTCTAAATATTTCAGGAATTGCTGATCTAATGTTCATGCACAACTTCCTATAAAGTCTACATAGAATGGTTTGAAAAAGAGAAAATATCTGGTCCAAATGCCTTGCTGATGGCAGAGGTCAGAGGAGAATGGCCAAAATACAATGATTCACAAATCCTTTTTACCCCATATTCAACTGAATACAATACAAAGACAACATATTTAATGGCCAAACTGACAAACTTTATTGTTTTTTTTGCAAATATTCACTCATTTTGAATTTGATGCCTGCAACACATTGCAAAAAACCTGGGACAGGGGCAAGAAAAGGCTGGGAAAGTTGATGAATAGTCAAAAAACACCTTTTTGGAATATTCCACAGGTGAACAGGTTAATTGGAAACAGGTGAGTGTTATGATCCGGTATAAAAGAAGCATCCCCAAAAGTCATTCACAAGCAAGGATGGAGTGAGGTTCACCACTTTGTGAACAACTATCTGGCCAGATAGTCAAACAGCTTCAGAGCAATGTTTCTCAACAGACAATTGCAAGGAATTTAGGGATTTCATCATCTACAGTCCATAACATCATCAAAAGATTGAGAGAATCTGGAGACATTTCTGCACGCAAGTGGCAAGGCTACATTGAATGCCCATGCCCTTCGATCCCTCAAGTGGCACTGCATTAAAAACCAACATCATTCTGTAAAAGATATTACCATATAGGCTCAGGAACACTTTGGAAAACCACTGTCAGTTAACACAGGTCGTTGCTACACCTCAGTTAAAACTCTACCATATAAGGCGAAAGCCATATATCATAAACACCCAGAAACACTGCTGGTCGCTCTGGGCTCAAGCTCATCTGTGATGGACTGACACAAAGTGGAAAAGTGTGCTGTGGTCTGACGAGTCCACATTTCAAATTGCTTTTGGTAATCATAGACGTCGTGTCCTCCGGGCTAAAGAGGAAAAGGTACACCCAGATTGCTATCAATGTTAAGTTCAAAAGCCAGCATCTGTGATGGTATGGGGGTGTGTTAGTGCCCATGAAATGGGTAACTTGCACATACAGGTTTTGGAGCAACATATGCTGCCATCCAAGCAATGTCTTCCTCAGGGACATCTCTGCTTATTTCAGCAAGACAATGCCAGGACACTTTCTGCACGTATTACAACAGCGTGGCTTTGTAGTAAAAGAGAGCAGTAAAAGAGACAGGTCTATGTGTAGCACATTAAGAAGCGCAAAATATGACAATGGAGACCCCGGACTGTTGAGCACCTGAGTCATACATCAAGCAAGAATGGGAAAGAATTCCACCTACAAAGCTTCAACAATCAGTGTCCTCAGTTCCTAAACACTTATTGAGTGTTGTTGAAAGGAAAGGTGATGTAACACAGTGGTAGACATGCCCCTGTCCCAGCTTTTTTGGAACATGTTGCAGGTATTAAATTTAAAATGAGTGAATATTTAAAATAAAAAAAAAACAATAAAGTTTATCAGATCACTTTTTTACCACCATGTTTACTTCTTTTAGAAGTATGTACAAAAAAAATCTGTAGTCGGGAGAGAGATGCAGATGAAGACAAGCTGGCACACATGCGATCACTGTCTACTGTCGGACACTTTTCAAACTGAATCAATAATCAGCTTGGGTGCAAATGAAGCATTCGGCTGGACTAAATCTATCTGGAGCTGCAGTCTGAGGAACGCCAAGAGAGCTGAGTCAGTTTGAAGTGAGCAGAACTGAGACTCTGTACACATGTTAGTGTGTATAAGTGCAGCTCTCCACACTGTAAACAAACCCCTTAGCTCTGAACACACACACACACACACACACACACACACACACACGGACACCCATCCATGTATACCAGTAGGTGCACACACAAACACAGACGCTGTTGTTGTTGGAAGGGAGCCACGGTCGCTCAGCACACACGGTGAGTGGAGTCAGAAGACAAATAAACATTCAGTAGAGGAGTGGAACTGAGGAAAAATATGATAGCTAGCTCTGTGTGTGTGTTTGTGAGCATAAAGCCGATGACTATCCAGATCTACTGATTTGATCAGGATTCTAGAAATAAACAGACCAAAGCCGTGTGGGTGAGGACGGCAGAGCAGGGCAGTGGTCAGCTCTTGGTGGGGACCCATTAGGAAGGCGGAGCTCATTTACACAAACATAAAGAGCCTGACCATGGCGGAAAGTGTGTTTTCATATCAAATTACTTCCAACGATAAAACACACAGCTGGGAGGTTAAAACAACATGTAGACAGGATGATGGGTAAACTGACCTCACTCCAAACCAGCATGGTACCAAAGATTACTTGGAGACCGTCAAAGAAGTTGTCTCCTATGATGATTACTGTAGCACCGCCTGTAGTCCACCCCTCGCTCGGACTGATGGCTTTAATGCAGGGAGCTGCTCCTGGAGGGAGGACATGAGAAAAAAAAAAAAAAAAAAACATGGCTGACATTTAACCTCCATCTGAAACAAACAGCTAATGAATAAAACCAAACTTTAACCAATACTTGACCAGTCAGAATAACACAGACTAGAAGGAAAATCAGTCTTAACTGCATTTTCATTCCTGTGGCAACTGTGTGCCATCGCTTTTCCTGCAGCACTCCTGGAGTCTGGCTGTGTACCAGTTCATCTCTCACTGCTGATACTAAAATGAGTCCTTTATATTATTATGTTATAAGAAAATGAGCAAAAGCAGCAAGCACACATTTCTTTTTCAGTTCTCAGCATTAATTATTATGCTTCTGGTTGCTTTGTGTCATCCACAAATTAACAACACAACAGAACTGAAACAAAAATATTGAGCAATATTAGATGCTGACAGAAGCTCTCGAAAGAACTTGCTCATTTTACCATAAAAATCAATATTTTCACTTTTTCATATTCCTTATTATCGCTTTCTTTTGCTAGTTATGCAGTTATTTCAGTCTGTCTTTTACTGTCTTTATTTTCTTCTTGTCTTTTTTGCCATAGTAAAAATCTAACACCCAGATCGTCAATGACGGAGCAGTTCATTCAAGTCTGATGAAATCCCCTTCAGAGTGCTCAGATCTCCTGACTGTTGATCTTGAGCTTGACCGTGAGCACAGCATAGATGCAGACCCAATTGAGGATCACTGTACATGAGTTTGCCAAACATTGGGGTGATTGCCTAAAGGAGAAACGATTTTTACGAAATTATAAATGCCCAGCTTTCCAGACCTTTGACAATGACCTTGACGTTGACTTAAGTCTGGATGCAGACAAACCTGAGGATGATTGTGTGGGAGTTTGTTGAGAATTAGAGCAATTGTCTAGGAGGAATAACAATTTTCATAAAATCATATAAGCAGTGAGATTTCTTGACTTTGACCCCGACCTTGAGCACAACCTTGATGCAAACCCACCTGATGGTCACTGTGCATGAGTTTGTTGAGAACTGGAGCAATTGCCTAAGAGGGGAATTGATTTTTCTGAAATTACATAAATGCCCAGATCTCCTGGCTTTTGACCTTGAGCACAATCTGGATACAGACCCATCTGAGGATCATGATGAGTGAGTTTAGTAACTATTGGGGAAAATGCCTTGGATGAGTAGTGATTCCTGTGAAATGTGGACAGATGGCTGGACAGATGGACAGAAAGAGGTTACGATGGACACTATGCCATCGCATTAACTCCTTTCAGCTGTGGTGGAATAAGCTAAAAAAAAAAAAATTGAAAATACATTTCCCAGAATTGTCAATTATACAGGATTGAGAGTTTTTTTAAACAAATTTGAAGACATTGTTACTGGTGGGACTCTATATGCAGTCCAGAACAAACTAGGGCAAAAAACTGAGCCTGGGAGATGGTGTTAACTCACATCAACTTTCATTAGACGTGTTGCTACCTAAAAGCACTCATGGCAAAGAAAATACTTCAGAACTACATGCTTTTCCGGCCTTTCTTCCTTGAATTTACACCAAGACAAAGAGCCATTTAATGGCATAATTACATACATAAGTTGGCGCACCAAATGTAGCTTTCATTGTTTATAGTAGCTGTGTGGCCTAGGGTCATAGAAACAGAGACAGAGGCCACCCCTACACACCTTACAGCATCTCACATGCTGTGGAAGGGAGCTAACATACTACGGAGTAGGAGCTAAAAAGATGCCCATGGATGTGTGTGCCTGGTAGAAGGAAATGCACAGCTGCTTTAGCTGACATCACCAAAATTCACAGGTGTGGTGGGGTAAATATACTCACTGCCAGTGAAAATGCAACACTCTAGAAAAGTTTGATAGTTTTACTAATTTTTATGGAAATGGCCAATTAAAGGATATAAATTATTATTAGACATGTTCAAAACAATATCAGAGATCGACAAGTGAAAATCTGTGTGTCAACAATTTTCAAACTTGAACAAAACAGAAACACCATGACTTTCCAAAATCTCAACAAAACGTCTGTCTTAAAAACAAAGTTCAATATGGAATATGGCTTCCATTTGCGTTAATGCAGGCAGTAATATGCCTCCGCATGGCTCTCACGAGCCGTCTAATGTTGTCCTGGGGGATATTTAGCCACTCCTCCTGCAATGCCACGACCAGTTCCTGTCTGTTCTGCGGCATCGGTACTCTGGCTGAAACATGTCACCCAAGTTGATTCCATAAATGTTCAAAGGGGGATAAATCTGGAGAACAAGAAGGTCAAGGAAGGACATCAAAGTTCTGTTGCTGCAGGTACTCCTTGGTGACTTGGGCAGCATGTGGACGAGGAATGTCCTGCTGGAAGAGAGCCACATCGTGGCATGGTGGAGATTTCACAACATAACACAAGCACGCTGTTGATGATGCATCTGTTGATGGCCACTCAGCAACACAGCAAATTGCAGCAACCATCTCCACTATAATAACACATCATGCCATGCATTTTTGCTCATCTTTATATAGGGAAGATGACCAGTCCCTAAAATCACCCATTTTTGACTTTTGAGTACCCAAAACAAATAACGAGCTCAAAAAGACTACAGCCAGAGCTCAAAGGCAGTGAGTCGTGACAGTGGGTACAACCACTGAAAATGAGTTCTAGACATATTTTGAGTCATACAAACACTATTACTCAAGCTCAGATACCGTATGATGGGCCCAAAAATATTTATGCAAAAATTGTGTTGTATTTTCACTGGCAGTGAGTAGACTTCTGCCCAGTTCACACAGCACCATGATTGCCATGATCCCTCCTGCAGATGGTGAGCCCACTGGAGGGTGGACCCATGTGTCTGCTTTGGGTACACTGGGTCTTTGATGCAACATTTTTCATGGAGAGCTACTGGACCGCTCTTAGCCTGGCCATTCACCCAGGACCAGTTTGCCTTGGGAGACCTTACCAGGAGCACGTTGCCCCTGACAACAACTCCTGGGATCATTTGGGCACTCAAACCCCTCCACCGTGATGAGGTGGTGATCCACAAAGGAGAGTTTATAGTCATAATTTTTGTAATTACAATTATTATTATTTTTTTATGAGCAGTTACTGTTTGTTATCTGGTCTGTGCCATTTTGTTCTATTTATCACGGAAGCCCCTCCGAGGTGAGAAAGGTGAGGACCCAATTGCAAGGTGAATTTGGTAAACCATAATTTATTGCAAGACTTAAACAGCAAACAGAAAATAAAGCAGCACGTGGGCTGAACAAAAGCAAAAAAAAAAAAATGACAGACTTACTGACTGGCAGGATAACACTGGACTAGGCATGACCAGGCAAGACAGAAGAAGCGTGTAATCACGCCAACGAGACAAGGACGCCACGACTGACAGAGAATGACACACACATATATAGACAGGGGAATAATTAGTAGACAACGAGGAACAGGTGGGTACAATTAGGGGTAATCAGAGACAGCAGGGAGTGGCTAAAGGCACAGAAAACATGAGGGATTGAGACAAAGGGGTAAGCATGAGACATGAATACGGGACCAGGGAATACACAACCATGACAAATGGTAAGATTAATAAACAGAGAATAACACCAAACTAACTTCAAACCCCAGACCAAAATAGAGAACATAACATGACTATGATAATAAATAACAAGAAATACAGAGAATTCAAAAATACCAACTGAACTGAGGCAGGGGAAACACAGAGAAACAAACTAACAACCAGCGGGAACATGACTGAACTCAAGTCCTGAGAACAACAGAAAGATCAAATATGAACATAAAGTGAGGACATGAGCACAGCCATGTCCAAACCCTTACACCATTATAACAAGAAGGGTAAAAAAAAAATCTCAATAGCCCCTAAATGGATAAACAGTGCTATAGGACAAAGGGGAAAAATACTGTATACTGTTCCTTTATTTAGCTTTCTTTTTATGTGTTGCTTGTCAAACGTCTAATCTTTTATCACTGTTGACTGCAGTGTCATCTTTTTTTTTCTTTTTTTTTTACTAAAGCTGCTCTTTTTATTTACAGTTTATCCCAAAGCTCAAATGATATCAGATTAGCGTTGTTCAGTCTTTTAGAATTAATAACATGACACTGATAAAAACACACACAGATGGTTTAGTATATGCACAATACAACTTCAAGCAGAATGATACAGTCAGCTTATGTCACTTCAAAACTACTGAGTATTGTGCACATAAGCTCCTACGACACAATCCCATATCATACCAATAATAAAAGCCTGCCTGTCAGAAAACAGCTTTCATCACGGTCTAAGAGTGTGTTTGTGATTATCAGTATTCACCTCTTACACTGGAGTTTTGTTTGGAAAAAAAAAAAAAAGCATAATGATATTAGACCTAGCAACACACACTTACACACAGAGCACCACACCGTGTACTCTGTGTGTGTGTGGTGGGCTGGATTAGCCAGATGGAGAGGCAGGAATCACCTGATAGGATTAAACCATCAACCATCTGGTGGCCATGCTGCTCACGTTCACACGCGCGCGCGCACACACACACACACACACACACAAATTACCGTGCTCTAGGTAAGACGGCGTCCCCTCCACGGGATCGAGCCTGCGGGCCCGTCGGCCATGTTTGGAGTTGTTGTGGACAAACATGTTGTCGGAGACTGACAGGACGTGTCCCTCCACGCTCACCGTAGTCGATACAACCACCTGGAGAGATAAGATAAATTTATTAATCCCACCTTTAATAATTCCCACCAGTCCAGCGCAAGCATTCACAACACATTCATAACAACATGACACAGAGCGACAACAGCAAATGGATACAATAATATAACAACAGGATGCAATATCACCCCAAAAAATTAAAAGTGTTCATTATTCTAAAATCTAGTTGCTCCTCAAACAGAAGGCCTCCAAAGTCTTACTGTGGAGCACCAAGGCATCAACAGCCTCTCACTAAAAGAACTATGAAATTAATTTAAAAAAAACATCCTAAATAAGGTGGCTTTGAAGTTGCACCACAGTCTTCAATTTGGACCTTGTTCTCTTCTTTATTATGTCCCCAAGAGAATCAAGAGGAAGGCTGATCACAGAGCCAGGCTTCGGCAGAGAAGCAGGTGATGGGTCATTGCTGGGCGAGCACAGAGAGCGGGGAGGTGGTGGAAGAGTCAGAAGAGGAGCCAGAAGAAAACAGGGATGGAAATTGGAAGTGGTGGGAAGGGGTCAAAGGAAAAGCAAAGTGAGAGAGTGAAAGAGGGGAAGAAGATACGCAAAGATGAGTCGGGGGGTCAGGAGATCATTGCAGGGAGGAGTTAGGAGCACGGAGCTGTGAAAATCTCTTTAAATGTAACCCGTTATCACTGCTATTACCAGCATCCTTAACACACACCAACTCACAGTGACTGCACACAGCGTGCGCACGCACGTGTGTGTATATGTATGTGTGCGCAGCATCTGTCCTCCTCTGTTCAATAGTTCCTGATGGGTCCGGCCCTTAATTATCTCCCAGGGAAACAGAGCTGTCTTTTCCGGTTCCACTACAATAGAGCCACACAATTAGAGGCACAGAGTGATGTGTCCTTTTGTATAAAGCAATGCAACTTTTCCATGTCGGGTAAAAAAAAAAAAAAAATTATATAAACAACAAGTGAAGTACGTGACGGTAATGCACCTGTAAGCTGGTTGCTAACCGCCAATCAAATCTAAAAGAAGAAGAAGAGTATACTGTACCATCACACACACGCGCGCGCATGCGCACACTCTGTCCTGTCTCTCACATACATGGATATATATGAAAACATGCACGTGAGAGTGAGCGCACAGCAGCAGAAAGACACATATACACATATCACACACGGACAAACCACCACACGGACACACACACACACGCAGTAGTGCCGTGGTAATAAATCTATCAGTATCTTCAGAGCGTTCACTATCTCAACTCAGGCTCAAGTGGACACTTCCTGATTGTGTGTTGGCCGAGAAGATAAGGAAATAATAATGACTACACACTCTTAAATCTTATTCGCAACCTCACAGTTCTTTCTTTCTTCCTTTCTTTCTTTCTTGCTTTCTGCATTCTGTTCGTGAAAGCACTTCCTATCCGTGAGTTCATGCCTGTAATTTTGCGGCAACATGATACTCTGAAATCTGAAAGTACAGCATTACATGTTTTGGTTGTTCTTCCTAAACTGAAAATAAATGCCTGTGTTGAGACAATGAACACATTCTATCTACTTATGTTGTCAGTTGCCATTTTCGTCTTCTTCTCGTCTCCGCTTCACCCCCCTCTGTCTTCCTACACTGTGTGTGTATTTATGGTGTGACTAGTCAGGGTCAGGATCTCATGTTTCCTGTCCAGGAGGTGATAGCTTATTTACTGAGACACATGCAAATACATACAGACCCCCATCTGCATACATTCCTTGGTGTGTATGTTGCAGTAACAATAAATGTGTGTTTATTGTTTTGCGAGAGAAGACAATGGGAAAGGAGACAATGGGAAAAAGGTGAGAGCAGGATGAAGACAAAGGGACAGAAAGAGACTGTCCCCAAACAGAAAACACTCTATATGGTTTTCAGGATGACACGGTACACATTTTAGACAGGCAGAATTGATGGTTTGAGGAAAGTGAAAGAGGCCATTTATGTTCATGTGGAGAGGCCTTAGATACCACAGTCTACCCTCCACCTATAGTGTAATACTTTCTTCTCTCACTCAGAGATTTGGGGATGTGTCCTGTATCCAACCAGGACACATCCAGTTGTATATACAACTCTGGAAAAAAGTAAGAGCCCAAAGAGACCACTGCAAAATTATGTGGTTTTAATATTTATACATATGTGTTTGTGTAAAATGAACAATTTTGTTTATATACATAGGAGTTCTTATAAGGACTTCTCAACAACTCCTTATGCGTGAAAAATTATCCGATATTCACAGACCTTTCAAAAAGGCTATCAGTCAGGACTTAACCAGCTGAAATTAATTTGCACTGATGGGGGATGGGACGGCTTCCTACATCACTCTATATATAATTCAAGAAATCTCTGTGTCTGTGTGTGTGTCTGTCTGTCTGTCATGACCATAGGACTCAATAAAAGATCATAGGATTCGACTATGATGTGCCTATAATGTCAAAGGTACGAGTCCTATGATCATGAGTGATGCTTGCCTTTAATCTTTGATGTCCTATGATCGTGAGTGAGCATGAGTGATGCCTGCCTTTGATCATACACAGACACACACATCGCTATGACATCATCAAAGATCAAAGGCAGGCATCACTGAATGAGTGGTGACATCAAAGATCAAAGAACGTTTCACCAGGGTTACTGTTGCCATGGTAACCATGTCAAAGTTCAAAGGAAGGCATCACCATGGTTACAGTTGCCATGGTAATCATGTCAAAGATCAAAGGCAGGAATGCAGAAATGCTTGCTTACATTTGCTTTCTATGGGCATGCAGAAAATACTTGCTTATACTTGGTTTCTACGGGCATGCACAGGTATGCACTAGTTCTGATGGATTTCAGCTGGTTTTTGTCTTTCTATGCCTTTTTGCACCTCTTTTTCTTCATATGTTCAATACTTATTCCGTGTGTTATTCCACTTCATTCAATATAACGTTTTGTGAACACAGTTGCCTTGATTTCTTTCTATGTTTGGATTACTTGGGTTGTTACTGATATCTGGTGAAAATCTCAGGTCAATGGCTCCATCAGAAATATGTTAAATGAGAAAAATGTTGATGTGTTCAATATTTATTTTCCCTGCTGTGTATATACAGTGGTGTGAAAAAGTGTTTGCCCCCTTCCTGATTTCTCATTTTTTTATATGTTTGTCACACTTAAATGTTTCAGATCATCAAACAAATTTAAATATTAGACAAAGATAACACAAGTAAACACAAAATGCAGTTTTTAAATGAAGGTGTTTATTATTAAGGGGAAAAAATCCAAACCTACATGGCCATGAGTGAAAAAGTGATTGCCCCCTAAACCTAATAACTGGTTGGGCCACCCTTAGCAGCAACAACTGCAATCAAGCATTTGCAATAACTGGCATTGAGTCTTTTACAGCGCTGTGGAGGAATTTTGACCCACTCATCTTTGCAGAATTGTTGTAATTCAGCCACATTGGAGGGTTTTCCAGCATGAACAGCCTTTTTAAGGTCATGCCACAGCATCTTAAAGGGATTCTGTCACAACTCACTCCCGCCTGTCATCCGCTCCAGCCGTGCGCACACCTGGGCTTCATCAGGCTGCCGCTATTTAACCCGCTCTGCCCACAGCCTCAGCCTGGAGCCGTCAGCTCTTCTCCACGCTCAAGCTCTGCATTCGCCTACTCCTCTCGGCCAACGCCGCAACACGTCACCCTCAAGTAAGGTACTCTTACCTGTTCTCCTCAGTTCTTCCCCTGTGCACTGGTGGACCCTCCTGGCGGCGGAATTTCCCTTAGTCAACTTTCCTCTCATCCTCACTGCATCAAGCGCAGCTGGGCGCTGTCTCCCAGGTGGGAGCTTCTCTTGCCAACGCCAGCCACCAGTACATCTGCAAGTAAGCCATACTATTACTTTCATCACCTTGCTGAGACAATTGCTCATCCTCTGTTCTCCGTTCTGTCCTCAGGGTTGCCTGGCTGTACGGTGTCTGTTCTGCCCTCGGTGCTCTCCTGTCCCCAAGACAACATTTACATTTCCCACTCATTCATCCATACACCTGCTGTTGAATAAAACGACGTAGACGACGGAAGCGGAGACAGCCTTTGAAACCCTCAAGAAGGAATTTGCATCCTCCCGGGTCCTTTCTCTTGTGGATCCTGAGCGACAGTGTTTTGTCGAGGTGGACGCGTCTGACACTGGGGTCGGGGTGGTCTTGTCTCAGCGCTCCCCGACTGACGGGGCGCTGTGCTCCTGCACTTTCTTCTCCAAGCGTCTCTCCTCAGCCGAGCGCAATTATGACATCGGCGACAGAAAGCTCCTGGCCGTGAAGCTCGCGCTGCAGGAGTGGCGTCACTGGTTGGAAGGGGCGGCTCAGCCTTTCGTGGTCTGGACCGATCATAAGAACTTGGAATACATCAGGACGGCCAAGCGCCTGAATGCCCGCCAGGCGCGTTGGTCGCTGTTCTTCGCCAGGTTCAGATTCACCATTACTTACCGCCCAGCTTCCAAAAATAAGAAGGCCCGGACTCCGGGAGGATGTCTCCAATTATGTGCACGCCTGCCCGCAGTGCGCCATGAATAAGTCATCTAATGCTCCTCCTGCGGGTCTTCTCCATCCCTTGCCGGTCCCCGGGAGGCCCTGGTCACACATTGCCTTGGACTTCGTCACTGGTCTGCCGGTCTCCAACTCTTTTAACACCATCTTGACTATTGTAGACCGGTTCTCCAAGGCAGCCCACTTCGTGCCTCTCCCTGGGCTTCCTTCGGCGCTCGAGACGGCCGATCTTTTGGTGCAGCATGTGGTCAGGCTGCATGGCATCCCCGCTGACATTGTCTCTGATAGGGGGCCACAATTTGTGTCTAAAGTCTGGAGGAGCTTCTGTACCGCTCTGGGGGCCACAGTTAGCCTGTCTTCTGGACATCATCCCCAGTCCAATGGGCAGTGCAAACGCACCAACCAGGAGCTGGAGGCTGCTCTGCGCTGCGTCACTTCCTCTAACCCCTCTTCCTGGAGCATTCATCTTCCCTGGGTGGAGTATGCCCATAACTCCACTTTGTCTTCAGCCATTGGGATGTCCCCCTTTCGGGCGTCTTTAGGTTACGACCCTCCGCTGTTCCCTGAGGAAGAAGGTGAAGTGGCACTCCCCTCCATCCAGGCCCACTTGAGACGGTGTCGACGACTGTGGACCAAGAGGCGTCAGGCCCTGGTTCATGCCGCATCGCGCAACGACAAGTCTGCAAATCGCCACAGGAGGCCTGCGCCACACTAATAGGTGGGTCAACAAGTATGGTTGTCTGTCCAGAATATTAATCTGAAGGGGGAGAAGAAGAAATTGGCTCAGCGCTTCGTTGGACCCTACCCTGTCACGAAGGTGGTTAACCCGGTGGCTGTGCGTTTGGCACTCCCCCCACCCCTCCGTGTTCATCCCACATTTCATGTTTCTCAGGTTAAACCTGTGGTTTCTAACCCTCTCTGTCCTTCCCCCAGAGTGCCCCCCCCCACCTCCCCCAGGATGATCGATGGACACCCGGCATGGAACGTCACTTCTATCTTGGACTCCCGACGCCGGGGGTTGCAGTATTTGGTGGACTGGGAGGGTTATGGTCCTGAGCACCGATGCTGGGTGCGCCCTTCCTTCGTGCTGGACAAGCAGCTCATTGAGGTGTTCCATCGGGCGCATCCCGACAAGCCAGCGCCAGGAGGCGCTGCTCGGGAGGGGAGTACTGTCACAACTCGCTCCCACCTGTCATCCGCTCCAGCCGTGCGCACACCTGGGCTTCATCAGGCTGCCGCTATTTAACCTGCTCTGCCCGCAGCCTCGGCCTGGAGCCGTCAGCTCTTCTCCACGCTCAAGCTCTGCGTTCGCCTACTCCTCTCGGCCAACGCCGCAACACGTTGCCCTCAAGTAAGGTACTCTTACCTGTTCTCCTCAGTTCTTCCCCTGTGCACAGGTGGACCCTCCTGGCGGCGGAATTTCCCTTCGTCACCTTTCCTCTCACCCTCACTGCATCAAGTGCAGCTGGGCGCTGTCTCCCAGGCAGGAGCTTCTCTTGCTAACGCCAGCCACCAGTACATCTGCAAGTAAGCCATACTATTACTTTCACCACCTTGCTGAGACAATTGCTCATCCTCTGTTCTCTGTTCTGTCCTCAGGGTTGCCTGGCTGTACGGTGTCTGTTCTGCCCTCGGTGCTCTCCTGTCCCCAAGACAACATTTACATTTCCCACTCATTCATCCATGCACCTGCTGTTGAATAAAACTCTTAAATCTCACCCGAGCCTGTGTGCGTGTTTCCTGGGCCAGAAATCATGTCAGATTCAGGTCAGGACTTTGATTAGGCCACTCCAAAGTCTTCATTTTGTTTTCTTAAGCCATTCGGAGGTGGACTTGCTGGTGTGTTTTGGATCATTGTCCTGCTGCAGAACCCAAATGTGCTTCAGCTTGAGGTCATGAACAGATGGACGGACATTCTTCTTGAACAATAACCAATATTAGTTTAGCTTTTTTTAAAAATGTTAGCAACAATAGTTTTCTTTCACTCATATTTGAGGTGCAATGACTTATGGGCAATCTTCTTGTCAACTTCTGGCGAAGTGATGTATGGTTGTTCACTTCTTCCTAACTCAGTTCTCAGTTCCATTTGAACTGAACATCCTATGCAGTCCACTTCGGAGGGAACTGTTGAGGATCAGAATGTACCTTCTGTTATGTCTATCAAGAGCCTTTTGTGACTTCCTTCCTGACTGACAGTCATTTGGTTGAATAGTGAAACGTTTCAGAAGTAAATAAAAAAATACTTGAATCCAGTTGACGACTGAGCATTCATACAATATACCCTATGAATGTTTTCACCATCACGGATAATGACTTGTATGCACATTTTGACATTAAGAGACCTCTAGCGGAGGGTTACAGCTGAAATGTGATCCTCACTTTTTTCCTAACCACAACCTAAACCACCTAAAAATGTGTATTTAGTGACTAAACAAAGTGCATCAAGAAACCATAAGTGAGTCATGAATCACTGCATTCCGGGAAGCTCTGATATCCAAGTAGTGAAGTCAAAAATTGTATTACATCTGAGTCAACTGTGTTCCAGTAAAACACATCACTGTGGTGTTTCATGATTATTTCATGCACAAATTAAGGCACGCTGCTTTGTTTTGGGTGAATGTTGACTCTCTTTACCTAACAAGAGTGGCCTAAAAAATTGCAGTACCCTGTAATTTGCATATAAGACACAGTAGCAATATGTTTTGCTGTAATGGAGTTAATGCATAAGTGATGTCATGTTAACCTCATTACTCAAATTTTAGAGTCAATGAAAGTAAAAACATACAGCAGTGACACAAAGTCAGTGTCAGGATGTGAACACAGGACTCCAGCATGGGAGAGCTCCCACCTTTGTGTAAGGATTTATGTGGTTTTCAAGTGTGGAAATACCAAAAAAACCCAGTGATGCCCCTGTCATATACGGTCGCATATGGTCGCATATGGTCGTATTCTGACTTTGAAAACACACAATGTATTTTTATGTATTAGTGGGAGGGTGGGGTGGGAATCACAAGAGGCATCATTACAATATTATCACAATACCGTGATGCAGTGTTATCGTGATCTTCTGATACGCTGAGAACTGTGATATCATATATTGCAATTTCACATCTTGATCTTTGCCTTGTCCAACTCTTGGCTAGATCTTAGGAGTCTCTCTTTTGCTGTCCTGACATAACCTGACAGTCAGCTGGTTTTTATTACTCTGGTACCCAAATAGGTACGTTTGTATGTAAGTGATACTGGTACCTCTGAATCGATACAGTATTGCCACCGAAAAGTATCACAATATGACACTATAGCATTTGTTTCCTTCACCCCTAGTTGGGGGACTTGCTGGACAGAAAAGTTGTCGGAGAATAACACACAAAAACACAAAGAAAGAATGAAATGGCAGGAGTGAATAAATGTGGCTGTTTTTACCTGGAACCTCCTCATGTCTCGTGGGTTTCCTGCATTCTTTAAACAGTTCTGGTTGCACTTGAGAAAAAACTTGAGGAAGAATCTGTAAAAGACAAGGAGGAAAAGGCCATATTTGAAGTTAGTAGCTTAACAATAGACCAGACTGAAGCCTGATTTCCTCCTGAATACGAGTTCAGGCCTGGTCTCAGACAGCACAGGCGGATCTCCCCAAACAGATAGAGAAATTAATATTTCATAATGTTTGAAAGTCAAAATGAATTTCCTTGTGGAATTTGCTTTCTGGGACTGTATGAGGAACAACGCTGTGTTCTCAAATCTGCAGAAGCTGCTTTGAAAATGTCACAAAAAAGACACTGGAAGAACATATAAGACAGAAAGTGATGTGGTGCACTGCAGTAAAACTGGTGGTGATACATGAATGCAAAATCTTAAGTCTGACCTTCAGATTTACACTTTTTAAATCCAGACTTTATTATACTTCCAAATTGCATTTCTCACTTATGCTTCTGTTGCCACTTGTATGCAACTCTGTGCCCACAATGACCACAATCCTATAAAATGACATTCAAAAACCTAAGCAAAACAATAAAGATTCAGAAGCAAATTTCTTTATGCTAATGCTGATCAAGTCATTAAAAAAGGCGACCGTGTTGACATTAGGTGTTTGAAATGGTACCATATGTCATGAATCTACATTACGGAATAAATCAAAGACGCAGATGGTCATCAACGACAAACAAACACATCCAGGTTGTGTTTTGGTGTGAGCCAGCTGGCCGGCCTGGCACACCCGCACAAAAACACCCACATGTTCATGTTTGCATGTTTGTCACAGCTAAACAGAGGCAACACCATATAGCACAACCTTAAACAGAGTTTCAGCTGATGTTTTTGGCTGTGCTAAAAAAATACTTTGCTTCTTTCTTTCTTCTATATTATATCTTTTATCATAAAAAGTGTTTTTTCCACCAAAACCTTTGATTTTTAATGTTTGTTTCTATGTTAAAATTGGATTTCTTATGCTGCCCAGAAGATATAAATTGTAAATAATAGTTTAGATGCCCTTTTTGTTTCCCATTTTTAGAAACTAGTAGCATCTTTATTTTGACTTCATTTTCTTATCAACACAATTATATTGTTAAGATTGCAGAGGTATTGCATTATGTTGGCTTTCATGAAAGTGTGCCTTTCCACAAGTCTCTATAATCTCCGCTCCCTCGTGGCTGAGCATGGTGCTCTGCTGATTTAGCGATGACAGCCCTCGTATTGGACCGCCAGAACAAAGCAGAGGTGTGTGCTTAATGTGTGCAAACATGTACTCCGTGTGTGTGTGTGTGAGAGACGATGCAGCACAGCCCAGTGGCAGGTCTGAGTGTAAAACTCCGCATTAACGAGCTCTGGCTTCGTTAGAACACTGGCGCGAGAATTCTGCATGCCTAATTATCCTGACCCCTCACCCCTGGGTGACAGCCTATCACAGTGGAGGACAGCCACGGCGACCCCTGCTGACCCCCCACTGTCTAGTCCTTCTCACAACACTAGCATAGCGTTAACACGGCCACCTCTACTGACCCTCCACTGTAGAGTTCTGTGTAAAGGAGGCGAATGGGAGCCTCCTAGCTGATCAAGCTGATATATGAAAGGAACAAAGCAGTGGAAGAAGAAGTGTTCAGCTCTGATAATAACACGGAAATGTGAAAAAGTTTTGCACGTGAAACAAAAAACTGTAATTAAATGATAATGTACTCAGTGGAAACAATTATGAATTCTAAATGTAAGAATCTAAACAGCTGAAGGACCTTGTACGTTTAAATTAACCCATCACACAATCTTTTATTAACACTGTTAATAGACAACTAGGATCAGACAGGACAGGAGAGGTATCCTCCTTGGTATTCTTGGCATCCTCTCTGAAGAGCTGGAGCGGGTGGCTGGGGAGAGAGAAGTCTGGGCTTCTCTGCTTGAACTGCTGCCTCCGCGACCCGGACCTCCGGAAAAGCGGTAGAAGATGGATGGATGGATGAATAGACAACTAAAGGACCACTCATGTGACAGATACAGACCTCACCAAGTGTATCAGGTGTCTGCAGTGACATGCTGCACATCGATTTGTAATTTCACTGTAAAACTCTGCAGCAGATTCAGGTTTCTGAACAGAAACACTTGGCATCAGGTTACCAAATAATTCCAATTACTTTTTTCAAAGATGCATACACATACTTTGTATATAGTTTTAAAGCTACTGCATCAAACTTTTGGGAGTCAGGTTTTAGTGACAGCTTCCAGTCACCAAGCAGTTTTCAGTGGGCCTAACCCAGGATTTCCACTGACTCTGGATGCGGTCCATTACGACTGTGATCCGGTCTCCGCTGCAATCCGCAGCTCTTGCATTATACTATAATTCTGGTACAGTCTTTTATTTCGAACGCTGTTCTTATCCATGCCGCTTCAAAACACAAACAGGGCTGGTCGGGATGGATGCAAGGCTCCGTCTGCACTGCATCCGCAGCGGACTGCATCCAGAGTCAGTGGAAATCCAGCTTAAGTGTCGCTGTGGCACTGCTGTTGGGGTAACGCACAGCTCTGTTACACCAGAGAACAGTGCAGTGGGGAGTATCTTAGGCACGGTGATAGTGATGTGTGAGGCTGACTGATAGGTGACTTATCAATTATCACAATGCAAATCCCATGGCTATCATTCTGATTATTACTGCTTTCATATGAGGTGTTGGCTTCACCTCTGGGTTAGGGTCCATTCTGAGGGTGATTTTGAGAAAAGACCACGGCTGTATTTTCATACACTAACATTTTACTGTGAAAATTAACAAAAGTTTTGGGTTGGTTTTTTTTTACACACATTTTAAGCTTAACATTCATGTTTTTGGCCTGTGGGAAACCGGAGTACCCGGCGAAAACCCACGCAGACACGGGGAGAACATGCAAAGTCCACACAGAAGGGTCACTGATGGTCAGGGGACGGGATCAAACCCACAACTTTCTTGCTCTGCTGCCACAGCGCTAACCACTGCTCCACCAAGCTGCCCTTTGGCTAACTGGCATCAAGCGGGGATTCTAAACTGTTCTTAGGTATGAAGGTGAGAGTGAATGGTTGTCTGTCTCTCTGTGTTGGCCCTGCGATGGTCTGCCGATCTATCCAGGGTGTGCCCCGCCTCTCGTCCAAAGACGCTGGGATAGGCTCCAGCCCCCACCCCCACCCCCCCGAAAGGATTAAGCGTTTGAAGATGAATGAATGAATGAATATTTTAAGCCCCAATTGTTGAAATGTGTCATACTACTCAGCACGATGGGACAGTTTCAATACAGTGCACATGGGCAGAAGAGACGACCAAATTGCTCTGCGCTCACGTGTCTTCATGTCAGTCGGAACATCTGCACACTGGAACACCTCCAGTAATCTGATGGAGTCTTTCATTTTTGCCGGTGCTTTGATTCCGCTGCACACACTATGTAAAATACATTTTTCATATTTTTGGGATCTCAGACAGGTGAACTTCAATTTTGCTCGAGGAGCTTTATTTTTTGTCTTAGATTTTGAAGCATTTTTTGTGAATGAAACTTCTGTTATAGCTACAGGAAGACGCATGGCCTTATATAATAGCTTTAGTGGGTCAATTATGCAAATCTTCCATTCTCGTGAGCGCGCGCTTGCTTACACGTGGATAGAATTAACTATTTTTACGCCTGCTGTTTACACGCATTTGGAGGACATAGGAATGTTTGTTGAATCTGGAGTAGCTTGTTCTTATGCAGCTTACTAACAAAATATGAATAATTTACACATACTGTGCTAATGCTGACATGTTGTTGTATAACATGACAGGCTAAAACACTGGTGGTATCTGATGGGAATCAAACTCACAACCTCACATACCAGACACTGGCCATGACACCAATAGTTCTTAGCACTTAGGCGCCCATTTAGCAAGCGAAGAAGGAACTGTTTTACCCATAAGCTCACAGTTGCAATGCTAACATTTGGATCAGTTAAAAAGTTCAATTTATTAACAACACTGTAAGTTATTTTTTTTTTAATTTCAGCTAAGTCAGAATTACTAAATATTGTTTTGTTTGTTTGGCTTAAATCGTATAGCTGAGTAATAGAAGTTATATTTAAATGAGTTAAGTCAGTATAATGAAATATCACTACAGCATAACAATAAACAGCACATTTGTAAAAGACGTAACTTGTTGTATTTATGTAAACATGAATAATTAACAGGACAGAAGCCTACGAACTAAATGAAAGATCATCAGGCAAAGCTGGTATTACCATTAGAAGTATGTTGATAGCACACAAGCCAGTTATTGCCATTTTAATATTGTAATTTAATTCTATCCCTTAGTGGAAATCGTTGACATACAGTAACTGGATTAGATAAAGCTAATTAATAATTTTGCGACTGCACAGGTTAAGAAACACCAACTGAAGGGCATTAGGTATATAAAAATGGCACACATTTATTAATTTAATGGGGCATAGTGACAGTTAATAAATTCAACAACATGTAGAGATCCCTTTTTTAGCACACCAGTGCCAAAGGACGCCTTGCTGATTGGCTTCAGTCCCCTTAAACACTGCAGAGGTTGTGTTTGTTCCACATTACAGAAGAGAAAACTCAGTAGCTGTCACTTCAAGTCAGTCTTCTATAAATGTAAACACATCTACTTATATTTAGTTGAAGTTCATCTATATATTTTTCTTAATGACGTCGATTTTTATTAACCTTTCTACATGATATATTTGTAAAACTTTTCTTTTCAATATTTTAACACCTGCCCACTCTGTATGCAAGACTGAAAGCCTCTTTTGCTCCTATTATATAAACACATTTCAGCCTTTTGCAGCTCACTTCTATCAGCTTGCAGCAGCCCGCAGAAGCTTGCACTTCATAAATTGCAAGATACAAACAAAACCCCATCAAAACAGTTCTGAACAGCACAACTAGTGGACGCCTTTGCGAACTATATGAGAAATGCATATACTGCACTGCAAATATTGTAGTTCTTTAACGTCTGCTTCACTCCTCTCTCAGCAGTTCTGCGACACCCAAAGGTGAATTGTGCACGGTCTCAAATCTAAAGCCTCATACCAGAGACAGACAAGAACACCTGAAAACACGACCACAGTAATCATCATAATCAGCTCAGTAAAATCGACAGCCTCTGTCACTGATATACTAACCCAATAAATCTGTCTATCATCATTTTATCCTTTTGGTGATCTCATTATTTTTTCATATTTTCATCTACCACTCAACTCAGCCTATTCCTTTGGGAGTGTTTTCTCTCATTGATTGCCAGCAGTGCATTTTCTACATTTTAATGCTACAGTATATGTGAGCGTCCCCCCCCCACCCCCTTCACTCGACCCCATCTGGCCTAATCGACTCTAAAAAAAGACCCTACAGCAAAAATGTGCACACATGTACCACACACACACACACACACACACACCTTGCGTGAATGGATTGGTTGGTCCAGTTACTGGTTGTTAAGAGGCTTCCAATTAAAACGGGCAATTATAGAAGTCTGAAGGATTACGGGGGAGGGGTACACTCTCCCCCCTTCCTCGTTTATCTCCCTTCCTCCTCACCGATCATGTTCATGTGATAACAGTGCAGTTGACCTTTGCTGTAGTGTGAGTACTGTACTCAGCGAGCTGACCTGACACCAGTCCAGCACTGCTGCAAAGCACACACACACATGCACACACCTTAGCTGTGCGGGGCAAGTATTTATTAGAGTTGTGGTGAGCAGAGGAGAAACACAACAAAGTTATTACTACCTTTTACCCCTTTATCAATTTCTATTAGATAGTGAGGGGTTTTTTTGTCTTTCAGCTGCTTCCTTTTGGGGTCGCCACAGCGCATCATCACCTTATATCGCGATGAGCCGCATGTTGATTTGGCAAGGATTTTTACGCTGGATGCCTTTCCTGACACAACCCTGCTCATTTAGCCGGGCTTAGGATCGGTACAGGGAGTACACTGGCTCGTGCACCCCCATGGCTGGGTAACCAACTTTCCTTCCTCCATTCTGTCTTTGCCAAGCACCAAGCTAGAAGGCAGGAAGTACCATTTTTATATGGTCTTTGGTATGACCCAGCTGGGACTTGAACCCATGACCTCCCGGTTGTGGGGCAGATGCTCTACCTCTAGTACACCACTCCGTTTTTTTTTTTCCTATTAGATAGTGTACCATTGACAAAAACACTGAAGAGACAGCAAAAGGTCAAAGAAACGTCTGTCTGAATATCAAATAATGGTTACATTCAGCTTACATGTTAACAATGATATACTGTAATAGAGCTGGGGAAATTAGTGATTGATAACTAAATTTAATGTGTTAAAAAAAACCAACTTATTACAGATCTGTGAGGTTCCTAATCAGCCCAATAAACCTATAAATGAAACAAACTAATAAAGGAGAATGTTAGCCCTAACCCTTTGGACATGAAGCATTTTTAAAGATGCTGACCAAACCTTTTTTATGCTCCTTTGCTACACTTGTTATAAACATTTCATACCAGAAGAAGTTACTAATAACGCTTTGGACAGAAAACGTTGAAAATGTAAGTAAAAACAGCTTCAATGCTCCTCTGTGGCAAATAGTGACACCAAAGCATTTAAAGTACAAAACGTTTCCACGGGGTCATTTTTACTTTCATTTCAACCACCAGATGAATGACTTTTATTAGTAGTTATTACTCACATAACTGTCACCTTTTAGAACATGGCTTTGTCCTCAATCAAAACCAAAACTTAATGTTGGTGACAGTGAAATCAGTAAGTGCTCACTATTTACAGTAATTTTAAGGATATTTGTAACCCTTTTAGGTTGTTAATCTGTTAGCTGTGCTGTAATAGTAATAAAATAAAACACTAATCGCTAGTTTAGAGGTCTGCAATATGAAGCTACAGGGCCACATGCGGCCCTGTTTCTCCCTGTGACTTTGACAAAAAAAAAAGCACAGATTTATAAGAAAATCAAAAGATATGCGCAAGAAAAAAGCTTTAAATTTACTAGAAACAAGTGTCAAATTTACATGAAAAGAAATTTATGAAAAAAGGTACAAGCGCAGGAGGGGAAAAGAGCAAATTTAAGTGAAAAATTTGCCAGTTTATTTGGAAAACTCACTGCTGTTGTGCATTCGATTGGCTGCACTATTAACTGTACAGCCATATAATCGCAGATGTGCAGACATTCCATTTTGCAGCCAACGCCCTGTGGCTGATGTTGTCTGTCTTGGATGGATATTAACATTTTCCTTCTCCCATTGTATTGTGCTGAGCACCAGGCTAGAAGGCAGAAAGCACCATTATTATATGGTCTTTAGTATGACTGGGCCGGGGCGTGTGTGACAGAGATCATCCTGCGCAGTTCGCCCCACACGGGACACGAACCCGCGACCTCTCAGTCAACTAACACAGTTCGAGCATGGGAGACACAGCACGATCGCGCTGAGCTAAAGGTCCGACCGATAGCTCAGCGCTACCGATACTGTATGAGGCTTTGGGAGGGAGGTTTACTAACGTTCTACACCGAACAGTACTAGTTGGCATCCGTTACACTCTCCCCCCTAAACCTCACTCCCATGCTGGGTTCACGGCACCAGTGTGACAGAGATCATCCTGCGCAGTTCGCCCCACACGGGACACGAACCCGCGACCTCTCAGTCAACTAACACAGTTCGAGCATGGGAGACACAGCACGATCGCGCTGAGCTAAAGGTCCGACCGATAGCTCAGCGCTACCGATACTGTATGAGGCTTTGGGAGGGAGGTTTACTAACGTTCTACACCGAACAGTACTAGTTGGCATCCGTTACACGTGAATGGGGTGTATGTGCTACCACTAGGCCCCCACTCCAGTCTGAAAAAGTCACTAATTCATAAGAAAAAATAGTTTCATCTTTATAAGAAAATAATTGTGATTGTACAGAAAAGCAGCACAAAAAAGTTGTAAATTTAAAAGTTACAAACTTATGAAAGAAAGGTTAGTTATAGGGAAGAAGGAAAAAAATCCCTCATTAGTAATGTTGACAATTTATACTTATCTCTCTTGTTTTTTCCTTCATTCTAAAACTCAAATGAATTTTTCCACCTTTTGGCCAAAATCTGTTCAAAATGGTTCTTTCTACAGCAATGATTTGGAACCATTTCTTTTATGTTACCTAAAGGCATTGGCCCTCATTTATCAAAAGTGTGTAGAAATTGGCACACATTTGGCTGTAGATATGATCTTATGAAAAGGTCTACGTGGTATTTATGAAACCGTGTGCATCTGGTCAATGTCATCGCTGATAAATCTGGCGGATGGAAATGATCGTTATTTAAATACCACACCCATGCCCAAGCCTTCAGTAATTATGACACACTGGAACATAAACTGGCAAGAGAAGTAAAATATTATACAGTCGTGTGTGGCGACCTCAAAAGTCCCTTTAAATAAAAAAGAACCATGTTGTGCAGGAGATTATTCCTGCACAGCAGCATTGGTTTGAACAACTGATCTCCAGATGAAGATAATAATCTAAATCCGTATTGTTTGATTTAGATGTACATTTTATCATTTTAAAGCACACTTGTCAAACATAAGAATTTATTACTTACTATTTAACAAGGGCAAAAAAACGTCCCCTTTCCAGAACAGCCATCTGATGTGGACTGTGCACATTGGCTCAGATTAGAACAGCTCTCTGGCACGCAGGAATATTGTGCAGAAATGCACATGGCAAAATAAAATAATTTCCCCACACCTTCTCTGGTGTGTACAGCAGAATTTCTCTTGCTAATCAATAGCAGTTCAAAAAAAAAACAAACAAACTTGCCAGCTAAACACCTCGGCCCATGCATTCCCGTTCATAAAGCTCTGTTCGATTCAAAGGATTCAAGGATTCAAAGGCTTTATTATCATTTGCACAGTTAAGAAATGCAACATTTCCTGAGCAATGAAATTCTTACTCTGCTGTCCGCAACGAACGCCAAGGTAATAGATACACATCAATACTAATACTAATAAAGGTAATAAACACACCTTAATACTAAATATTAACACTGATAAATACACATTAAAAGCAATTAGGATAGTTAAAGCAGTTAAAACTAGAGGAAACTGAGGAAACTGAGTAAAATAAAAATTCACTGAGTATGTCTCTGATAATACCCAACAGACTGTACAATGGTAATTTTAATATCAGAGATGATATGTATGTGAGATGGCAGGAGACTATGTACAATGTGCAAATAAACAATGTACAAATTAGCATCCAGTGTGAGAATTCCTCTGTGTAAAGCTGTGTGCCCTGATAATGCCCAGTAGACTGTGCAATGATAATTTAGCAACTGTTGTGGTTTACTAGTGAGTTAACAGATAATTTGTAAAGGATAGCTATTATCAGACACTACATGACACAAAACTTAGTCAAAGAAATACTTTTTAGAATATTACTTTAATACAGTATTCACACGGGAGACTCCCTGCAGTAAAAATACATAACCATAGTAATAAAATGACAACTGGAAAAACTTTGAGCTCAACTGCAATGGTAAAAAAAAATATTTTAGAAGCTAAAAGTTTAATTCAGTTTTCTCCATTCCATCAAATAACTACAGTTTTAAATATTTTCTCATTTCCTAAATCATATTTGCTGCAGCGACGTGAATACGGATAGAACGTTTACAATTATTAAAAGCAGCCCCTCTAGTCTTTAAGGTAAATCATCAAAACTCTTACCTAAATATAACACAAGGCAAAGATATCACTTTAAAGGCTGAACTGCTCACTAGACCTTGATATGATAAAATAATTCTCCCACACAGCCAGGGCTCTCTGCTGCACAGGAGTCTCCAGTGACTTGAAAATCTGTGCAGACGAGCTCAGAGCTGTTGTGGGATTTGAACATACCGTATGATCACGTTCACATTGAAAAATACCAAACACATATTTGATAAATGAGGGCTAGTAAGTTTCTTGACTATAACAAAGCAACCAACAAATGTTTTACATAAATAACACTTGTCATCTTTTTACATGATGGGAAACAGTGGGGAGAAGGTGGTGATGGATCTGAGACATATATGGGAAGTTTTCATTAAAATCAGCACATTTTGAACGCACATATTTACATTGAAGTTACTTACATGTACAGTATGACTTAATTAAATGTTGGAAGAAAAGCTTGTTCTTTCAGATTTCTGCAGTCAGCATGTGTGAGATGAAAGTGTAATCAACTGTGCTCTTGCTACCGATCTTTTAACCATATAAATGTTGCAAACAACAGTTGGATGCTGTTTTATTTTCTTTTTTTTAAAAAAAAAAAATCCTGATAGCTACAGTGTAGTGGTGAACAGCACAGTTACATCCATTATTCAGAGGCTGAGATGGCAATTATGGCTCAGAGCACAACTGATATTAATATTTAATATATAGGGCTAACACAGACCTGAAGAGAGAGACAGGAAGTGACAGAGAGGAGGGATGGAGAGGGCGTTGGGAGGTAGAGGAAGAGGGAGACAGTGGGGAGGAGGAGAGTGTGTGAAGGAGAAACACATAGAAGAGAGAGAATCAGGAAAGAGGATTATGGGGGTTTGTTTCAACCACTCTCCTGTCATTTAAACAGTTACAATGCCAACAGGGCAAGGGTGACATCCGGGGGAATTCCAGCACTCTGTGTGTGTGTGTGTGTGTGTGTGTGTGTGTGTGTGTGTGTGTGTGTGTGTGTGTGTGTGTGTGTACATGAAGAAGAAGGCTGTCTAAGACGGCCTGTGTCCGTTTTATTCCCTGAAGAACTTGCTGTTGTACTGAGCCAAGAATAACGATGCTGCCTTGGAAGAGAAAAACAAAAATCTCTCTCTCTCTCTCTCTCTCACACACACACACACACACACACACTCTCCGGCATTCATTCTGGTGAGTTACTGCTGACAGGTGGAGAAATTGCAGCGAGTCAGTTTGTGCAGACAAACTGAACAACAGATCAGTACTTTCGCTGCTCCTGCCTCCCGTGTCTCTCCTCTGTCTCACTCCTTCCTTTAGATGTCTTTTTTCCCCTCCCTCACCTGCCTGCCAAGTTTCCTGGCAATACTATCTGACAAAAATGATATTCATTTTCCCTGCGTGTGTCTCTGCGTGTGTGAAAAGACTTGAAACTGTAAGTGTGCCTACCGCTAACTGCCAGTAATCTGATCGGTTACCAGTCGCGCACCAGACGCCTCCCTTCCGTACAACATCGGGAACTGTTAGCAAACAACGTGGATGCGACTTAAAACCTGTTTAATGTGCATTTTCTTAATAGTCAATGTATTGTACCTAACGCGCAAGACTTTCCCCCTCAGTGTGGGGATCTGCCCGGGGATCAACTTCCTGCTTCCTGTTTATGCTAAGAGTTTGTTATTGTTTAATTAGACAACATCAGATAGCATTGCTGGAACCAGTGCCTGCTGTTTCAGTATGCAGTTGGAAAAACAAGGGCATTAAATACCGCTATGCCCTCTGTTACAGTGATAATAATTTGATAACATATTGCTTCCTGTGGGTTAATGTCTTCTTTGCTGCTGTAAAGTCTTGTCTGAGCACTTTAGCAGAAGTGCCGATAAAAGGGCTCGATTCAGTCTGAAACCTATTGAATAATTATGTAATGGATTTTAAGTGTTTTTTAAGAGACAAGAAAATGAAATTATAAAAAGAGAGAAAGGAATGAAAGCCTGAGAAGGAAGACATTTATTTTACTTGGAACTCCAACTGGAATTCTACTTTAGTTTTTGTTCAGTAACACAAATGTTGCCAAGTCTCGGACTACCTGGAAACAGCCAAACTGAAATCCGATCATCTCCACAACTGCATTCCACATTAAACTGAGTGTAATTTATGCTGCAAAGTTTAATCAGATGTTTATAAAAATGTGCATCACATAAATATACTTCATAAAACGAACACCATTTCATACTGAAGCTTGCAGGAGTGAATCAACTGAAACAAACAAAAGATGACCAACGTGCGTTTCCGTTTGCATTCCCACAGTCGTGCTCAAAACCCGTCAGAACTTTAGAGGCTAAGAAGTCTAAATGCTAACACACTCAGGGCCATGGATGAGCGGTGCTGAGAGTAACTTGAGTGTGAGAGTGGAGGAAAAGGAGCAGAGAGGAAAAAACATTAAAAATGAGTTGGGGGGGGGCGAAAGAATGAAAGAAAAAAGGCAGTAGAGGAGGGAGGGGGTGGAAGGAGGGAGAAAATGCATGGGAGAGGGAAAGGGAGCTATGCGAGGGAACAAGACTTAAGAGAACTGAGCAGAGCAGAGCGGAGCAGAGTTATTTTACATAATGATGGTTGATATGCACGGAGGTAATTGATAGCTGAGCTGCAGCCCAAAAAACACCCAGCTAGCTGTCAGTCACAGCTCGTCTCCCTGGAGATATGCTAATGATGATGATGATGAGGGCCTAGCTTCATATTGCTATCATTACTATTAATGCTGTCATTGTTGTCATCTCTGCCTATTTAAATGACAGGCCGGAGCAGTGATAGCCAGTGTGTATGATTTCTATGAGAGCGCTCGTACTATCTACTGGGGCTAAGCCAGACCCAGAATTAATAACTCGCACAGTCGGCTTGTTCGGCACTGATACAGACCGGTACACATGTCATTACATCATTGTTGCATGTAATTTTGACACTGATGTCGTCAGTTTGTGATGACAAGGCAGCAAGAATGGCTCAGAGCAATGCATGTTTTTTATATCGCACAAGAAGCACCTGTTTTAGCAAAGGGTTGCCAGTAAAGTTAAAGAGGCTAAGTTTTAATTATCTGATATGATCATTATACCTTTGTCGTGAACAATTGCTGAAAATCAAAGAAAAAGTTTTGGACCTACAGTTCATGTTTCATTCCTACAGTTATTAGTGAAAAAATGATCCAGATAAGATGTTAACAACTATTCAACAGTTGCTTCCATCCAAGGAATTGGATAAGACAACAGGCATTCCAGGAGTTACTATGGTGTTCTACTAACTGTTAATTACCTCCGCCAAGGAGGCTATGTTTTCATCGGTGTTGGTTTGTCTGTCTGTTTATCTGTCTGTCTGTCTGTTTGTTTGTTTGTTAGCAAGATAACTCAAAAAGTTATGGACGGATTTTCATGAAATTTTCACAGATTGTCAGAAATGGGGCATCCTACAGATGATTACATTTTGGTGGTGATCCAGATCACCGTCCAGAAGAAAACCGCCATTACGGAAAATGCCATTTTCGTCAATAACTACTGAACCACTAATTCTATCATTGTGAATCCAATTGCTAGTCATATGTTTTCATGGTCAAGGAATCTGAAAACGTACACACAAACACTGTATGGGGGAACTGTGGCGCTTGGCGGAGGTCTGCGCTCTCCGAGTGCTTTTCTAGTTGCTAACTGTTACTTACTGTTAACTCTACTGGTGGCATCTTATATATATGCAAGAACTGTAATACTGTGTTGGATGCTTTAATTTCCACAGTGAGGCGATATTTGAAAAGAAATCATACTTCTGTGACTCAAAAGTCCTACCCTTGTAAACATCCGCAAGAAATTTCACGTCTGTTAAAACGAAATAGACAAGCTAGAGTTGGATTTACTGTCTCGATTAGCAAACCTACAATACCTTTGTGGTGATGGACTCTTTATTTCATCTGAAAATACCAAGAAAAAGTGACCGAAGTGAGCCAAAACCAAATCGCTAACAACTAGCCACCGGTGCGATATCACAATGACCACAAACCCTACTCAACAGGTGACCAGTTTGTATTATAAACACTGACTTCTGTGCTGGACAATATTTAATTAATTTACATGTGTGTGAAATTACAATAGACCTATTGTTTTCTATATATTATGCTCACTGAGGTGCTTAGCAACAGTTAACTGGGTACAGTTAACTGGGACGGCTGTGGTGCAGGTGTAGTGTGGCCGACTACTGATCGGAGGGTCAGGGGTTCGATTCCCGCTCTGTCTGCAGTCTGCATGCCGAAGTGTCCTTGAACAAGACAGTGAACCCCCAGTTGCTCCTGGTGGGTCAGGCCTGTGTGTGTGGCCTGTGTATGGTAGCTCTGCCGCTATCAGTGTGTGGGTGAATGGGTGAACAGCAGGATCTGTAAAGCGCTTTGGTTATCCAGAGATGAGAAAAAGCGCTATATAAGTGAATGCCATTTAGAAGGGACTATTTTTTTCTCAGCAGAGCAAAATAACTGGTTAAAAAAATCATAATATTTTGTCCTCTATTGCTGTCATTTAATAAAATGTGCTTGGGGAACAACTGTACCACAACTACGATGATCGTCGGTGACTTCATCATAAGGCACATCAGGTATTTTTACTCTGTCACTCACTGTTTCCCAGGAGCTACTGTCCCTGACTTGTTAGAATAACTCCTGGATCTGCTGCAGTCACAATCTCCCTCCATCACGTAGGGACTAACGACACCACCCACAGACAGTCTGAAATCACTAAAAATGACTTCTGCAAACTTTTTAATATTTTATCAAACAGCGGAAAGTCTGTTTTTATTTCTGGCCCATTCCCACAATGCACCGTGGATCAGACCATTTTAGCCGTGTTCTTGCCCTCTCAACTTGGTTCAAGTCTGTCTGCAGTAGCAACAACATTAATTTTATGGACAATTTTAACTTGTTTTGGAGCCACCACACTCTAAATAAATCTGACGGCATACATTTAAATGCATCAGGTAGCCGGCTTTTAGTAGCAAACCTGATGCATATCATTCAAACCACAACATGCAATTGACTGTTTACATCCCGCGACCCCTCCCCTCCGGATCCACTCACATCTCTGACCCCCAGTAAGACTATCCAGCACCAGTCCCATTTTTTGTCAGCCTCCACCATCTGGTCTGGAAATTAATTCACTACCCACCTTCCCCATTAGGACATTGATCACGGACAGACCTCCATCCATAAAACTTCACAAGAACTCACGCTCACGCTGCCTACGTTCTGTGGATCAGTCTCCTAACAATAACCCACAGAAAACAAACTACCCATCCATAAATAACTCACCACCTACCCTAAATATGGCTCTTTTAAACATACGTTCTCTTGCCAAAAAGACTTTTATCATCAATGATCTGATTTTAGATAATAAGATTGACTATTTTTAACAGAGACGTGGCTTGGCACGGATGCACCAGCAGTTCCCACTGAGGCCTCCCACTAAATTTTAGTTCAGTTTTTTTCCATAAGAAAGGGCAGCAAGGGTGGGGGTACTGCTTCTATTTTTTTCTTTCTCACTTGCAGTAAAGCAAATTTTACCTGATCAATATACATCAATATATATCAATATACATCAATATATATATAATATATATCAATAATATTCATATATTTATTCCATCCAGCTACAATGCTCTGCACTGTGTGTCTGTGTGTGTGTGTGTGTATATATATATTTTATAGTAATATGTACATATATGTATATTAGCTGCTCTTGCTTGCTTTTTTTTTTTTTTTTTTTTTCTTGCCTTCTGATTGTTGCTCTGAGTGTTGCTATCCCTGTGCTGTTGCAATCCTGGAATTTCCCCGTTGTGGGACTAATAAAGGCTTATCTTATCTTATCTTATCTTACTGCATTTGAGCACCACGCTTAGCAGCCCCACAATTTTATGCATTACAGTTTATAGACCACCCAAATACTGCCCTGTTTTTATTAATGAGCTCTCTGAGTTTTTATCAATAATCCACTCCTCATATAATTTTATTCTCATTTCCGGTGATTTTAATCTACACACTGATAAGCAGGGCGACCATATGTCAGAAGATTTTAATGACCTGCTCACGTCCATGAATTTTACTCAACATGTCATGCAGCTGACTCACAACGGGGGACACACTCTGGATCTTGTCATTAGCCATGGCCTGCCCACGAGTGTGTCCTCTGTTGTTGACTTGGCTGTATCTGACCATTACTGTATGTTTTTTAACATCACTGGTTTTATGCAACGGGAGACCGCGGTGCGAACTGTGAGGAAGCGCCATCTGACACCTGAAGTGGCTGCTGATTTTATCAAACTCTTACACAACACTCCCCCAGTTATTTTATCTGCATGGTGTGATTTTATTTTTGATAATTTTAACAGTAAATTAAGATCAATCATTGACAAAGTTGCTCCAAAAATCACAAGGACAGTTAGGAATAAACCAAAGCCTCCATGGAGAAATAACCAAATCCAAAAACTGAAAAGAGAGTGCAGGATGGCTGAGAGGAAATGGAGGAAAAACAAATTAACTATCAATTACCAAATACTACAGAATAAATTAAAAATATACAATAATGCAGTCAAGACATCAAGAACAGAATATTTTGCCAACATAATCTCAAGCCATAACAATAACCCTAAAGTCCTTTTTGCAACCATTGATCACTTAATCAACCCAGATTTTAATAAAAACACAAACCTGCCATCCGACTCGCTCTGTGAGAGTTTTGCAGACCACTTCAGGTACAAGGTTGATTCTATTAGATCCAACATTTTATCTGACCAGAAGACTGCTTTTAATGGAATCTTGGACTCACCTTTAGCTAAGGAAACACTGGACTGTTTTGCCCTGGTTGATGCTAAGATGCTTGGTAGAGCTTTCTTGCAGGTAAACTTGACCTCCTGCCTTTTAGATCCGATTCCCACATCACTTTTTAAAACATTTTATGGATTCTTCGAACATGAGATTTTAAACATTGTAAATTGCTTTCTTCAGACTGGTGTTTTCCCTGCTGCCTTTAAAACGGCTGTGGTGAAGCCCGTTTTGAAGAAGAGTAATTTAGATCCTGATATTCTCAGTAACTATCAACCTGTATCCAACTTACCATTTTTAAGTAAAGTTTTAGAAAAAATTGTATTCTTCCAGTTAAATAAGTTTCTTATTGACCACAACATTTTTGAGAAATTTCAGTCTGGTTTTAGGACAAACCACAGTACAGAGACAGCCCTTTTAAAAATCGTTAATGATATCAGGTGTAACATGGACTCCCAGAAACTGCCAGTCCTGGTGCTGCTGGATCTCAGCACTGCCTTTAATACAGTAGATCACCATATTTTATTAAGCAGACTCAAACACCTGGTGGGCCTCTCAGGTACTGTTTTTGAATGGTTTCATTCCTATCTCACAGATCGTCGCTATTTTGTAAGTATGGATACATGGTCTTCGACAATCCATGAAATCAAGTGTGGCGTACCCTAAGGTTCAATTTTAGGGCCAATATTTTTTAATCTTTGTATGTTACCACTTGGGAATGTTATCAGGAGTCATGGCATCAATTTTCATAGCTATGCTGATGATATACAGCTGTACATTGCCGCGTCTCCTGATGACACAAAACTAATTAATGCCCTTTTGAACTGTATTTTAGATATAAAGTCATGGATGGCAGAGAACTTCCTACAGCTCAACCAGGACAAAACAGAAGTTTTAATCACTGGTCCTGAAGACAAGAGAGAGAAACTTTTACCAAAATTGCGAGGTCTAAAACCTACACATTGTGTCAAGAACCTGGGCGTTCTTTTAGACTCTGACTTTAATTTTATTTCACACATTAAAATTGTAACAAAAATCAGATTTTACTATCTTAGGAATATAGCCAGAGTCCGCCCTTTTCTCTCTCTTGCCAGCACAGAGGTCTTGATGCATGCTTTTATTACTAGTCGTATAGACTATTGTAATGCCCTGCTCTCTGGCCTTCCTCAAAAAAGAATATCACATCTCCAACTGCTCCAAAATTCAGCAGCACGAGTGTTGACGAGGACCAGGGGGTGGGTGCATGCTACACCAATTTTAGAATCGCTGCACTGGTTCCCTGTGCGTTTTAGGATCGATTTTAAGGCTCTCTTAGTAGTTTTTAAATGCCTCAATGGTCTTGGGCCTTCTTATCTATCTGAGCTGCTTTTATCTTATGAACCCTCGCAGACCCTGAGGTCCTCTGGTACTGGGCTTTTAATGGTTCCCAAAGTCAAGACCAAGACCTTTGGTGAAGCTTCCTTTCACTATTATGGTCCTCGTTTGTGGAACAGCCTGCCAGAGAGCCTCAGGGCTGCAGAGTCAATAGATGTTTTTAAGAACAGGCTCATGATCAACCTTTTTAATTTGGCTTTTATTAAACCTGTTTAACTATTACTGAAGTAGTCACTTATGTTCCATTGTTTTATGTTCTTCTTCGCGCCATTTGTTTTTAGATTTTCTTATCTTCTTATTGGTGTTTAGTTCAATTTTTAAGTATGGGTTTTTAGTTCCTGTTAAGTTTCTTTTTGTACCTTTTTAAATTCTGGCTTTTAACAAGCCGTTTATTATTGAAGTAGTCATTTATGTTCCATTGTTTTACATTCTTCTTAGTTCCATTTGCTTTTAGATTTTCTTATTTTGATGTGTTCTTAGCTCAGTTTCTAAGTATGGGTCTTTAGTTCCCTTTGTTCTATGTGTTCTTAGTTTTATCTTGTATTTTATGTGTTTTAGCTCCAGTGTTTCCTCAGTGGGACCCCTCATGCCGGATGCTGCCTGGCCCATCTGCAGGGGTGCTGGTCTCGTGGGTTGCTCTAGCTTGGGCGGGTGGGGGCTTTATGCCACTGCCTACAGCTGTGGTGCGGGCCCCAGCCTGTCCTGGTTGGGGCGGCCTTTGTGGTGCCCCCTGTGGTTATGGGCTGTGCGGTCTCCCGGCGTGGGGGGGCTCCACAGGACTGTTGCTCCTTCACGTGGTGCCTTGGTGCCGAGCAATGTCTTTTTTTATTTTATATGTGTGTAAGAGAAGTAGGGGGTGATGTATGTGCCTGTGTGTGTGTGTGTGGGGGGGGTATATGGGAGGGTTGGAAGGGGTGAGGATGTATTGTGTAAAATATGTAACTAAATGTGTCTACTGTTTCTATCTATGTAAAGCACTTTGCGCAGCATCTAATGTTTAAAAAGTGCTATACAAATAAAGTTTGATTGATTGATTGAAAAGCAATATTACAATACTGTGTTGCCTTATTTTTCAGTCTATATCTTCTCTTCCAAGAGCACCTCAAAAAAAAAAAAAACAGCCTGAATCCAGGAAGTGTGCTTACTGTACTTTGAACAATAATACTGTATATAGGCTAAACAAAGAATATGTACTCTTTTTAATGTGCTGTTTTGGTGAAGGCTGCAGCAATTTTAACATGCTCAGTGAAGCTGCAGATACCAGAAAGCTGCACAAGAAGATTGCCTTTTGTCGTTATGAACTTTGCTAAATACTTGAACAAAAATGTGCTATAGGTAAGGAGTCAAAATTAACCAGGACCATGGCTCTGTGATCTCATTCTAAAGTTAAAGGTAATGGTGAAATTAAATTAGATCATCACCTTCCAGGCAAACGCAGTGAGGGGTCTTACTCACCAGAGGGAAAGAGATGGGGGAAAAAGAGAGGAGAGTATCAGCAAGGAGGCAAAGAAGAGGGGGCTAGACAGACAGAGGGAGGAGGTTACTGTGGTGTATATTTTAAAGGCTGAAGGCAAACTGTTGAATTATAGATGAGTGAGATTGATTTGGGAGGGGAGGAGCAGAAGAAAGGAGAGAAAGAGGTGGAAGGAGGGACAGAGGGGAGTAAAGGGGAGGAATGAGGGAGTAAAGGGTGAGCAGCTAAAGGATCGTTCGCTCTAGGCCAAACATGTACAGTATGCACGCACGCGCACACACACACACACAGAGCTTTCCTCAAATCAATCTAAAGCCTCGGCTCCCTCTGCTTTTTACTCTTTTTACTCTTTCTCTCTCTCACACACACACACACAAGTGTGCGCGCACACACACACACACACACACACACACACACACACACACATACACATACACACACTCCCTCTTACATGTACTCACACACTATTGCTGATAACGTGGTAACCAGACTGCAGGCCGGCCAGTCACCTGCAGCTCTCACAGCTGGAAAACTGAAGTTGTATTTTCTGTGTGTTCATTTGTCATGGTCTTAGGAATAACTGATGCCGCGTAAGGGGGTTAAAAAAAAGTGAACACAGGAGAGGAAGAAAGCGATGAAGAGAATGATATTGACAGGAACCTCGTCTTGCTCTCTCCTCCTGTCTCCTCCTCTCTCCATCAGTCACTCATTCAAACACACACACACACAGCCTCACTCTCCGTAAAACCCAATCTCTCGCACAGATACACACATGCTTCCACGCTGGCGACTGAAGGAATTTCTCAGTCATAGTGAGGCATTCATAAAGGCTCTTTTCCATTGAGACTTCTGGTTCCAAGTTTGTGTTTCTCTATTTCAACCAATTATGTTCCTTTCTGAAAGGGACCAGACTGCCACAGCCAATATGAGCACTGTTCATGCTAGAGAAACTCGTATTGGTGCTGTGTTTTCTTGGCTCTGGTACAAAGTTGGTCTGGAGTCCTCTCACCAGTGATGTTACAGGCCAAGAGGCAAGACACCTGCATTTTCCGGGACCGTGCCCATCTCTGTAAAACTGACACCATCACACTGTTGTAGGTTGAGCTGAGCACCAGTTCCACCACAGGCACCGTTGCTGTGTTGCAGGATAAGATGCTTAAGAGGCCAGCGTTCACTACATACTGTACTATGTCCTAGCAGCTACTATTGTTAGGAAGCCTTCATAAAAGAACATGTACCGCATCAAACGTCAAGCGTGGCTGGCCTCTCCTTCGACAGTTAGTTTGGTTGAGTCTGTCCCATTTGTTAAAAGGTGACAAGCAATAACCACTCCCTTCAGATTGTCAGTTCATTACAAGACTGACAACAAAACATAAATGACCTCATAATCTTACATCCACACCTATGGTCAATTTAGGTTCACCAGTTTACTCAATCAGATTATAGATTTACACTTAACAGTTTATTCACACACACACACACACACATCACACATTTTCAACAGCATGAATGAATTACAATATGAATATCAACAGCATGAGTAGCAGTATACAACAGGCTTTTTTCACATTGATTTGGAGTGCAAACAGGTCATCCCAAATAAGCTATTTAAAGCTTTTAGTAGGGAGCCCATTTCTACAATAAAATGATGACGGAAATCAGTCTGATGTCTTTGAGTACAGGAACAAACAAACATATGACAGACATATAGCACATAATCCCAGCATTTGTTTACACTGAATTAGTAGGTGAGTTCAAGATATATAGTCAAGTTATTAAATACTACTGGAGTGAATCAACATATAAAACAAAATGACAATGGAGTAACAACTCATCAGTAAGCAAGTTTTGTGTAACAAATAGCAGATTAATTATATAATGATAGGAGTTGCATTTTTAGTTTTTTCTTGAAGATGGAGATGGAAGGTGACATTTATAGATTCTCATCAAACTCATTCCAAATCTGCGGTCCTCTGCACACAATACTAAACCTGGTGGATTTTAGTCGTTTTTTCCCAGTAATTTGGTTTTTATTTCTAGTGGTACAGGTGTATGGGAAGGAAGGTTGGAATGAGTTCACATAATTTATAGTTGAGTTTGTGGACAACCTGATACATTATACAGGCATTCTGGAAGTAATTATGCTCAGCAAGTCTTAGAAGATTATAATGATGAAAAAGATGACTAGTAGGAGAATTATATTCAGACCATGATAAGACACGTATGACTTTCGAGAATTTCAAACTTTTCTAGGTGAGTTGGAAATGTGTTACCCCATATGATATTGCAGTAATGTAAATGAGGCTCAAATAAAGTTTTATATAGAGTGAGAAGTGCTGAAAGTGGTAGAAAATGTCTCACTTTAAAAAACAAAGCAGCGTATTTGGCCAGTTTCTTGGTTAGATCGTCAATGTGACATTTGAAATTGAAAAATTTGTCAGTGAAGACCCCCACAAATTTTATACAGCTAACTCTTGTAATATTCTGTCCATTAATTCTGGGGAAAAGTTCCTTGGTGTCTGGCTTTTTATTGGAACAGAATACAATATAATTAGGTTTACTGATATTAAGTGAAAGTTTGTTACACTGAAGCCAGGTGTCTAGTTTCAATAGTTCACTATTTATTATCTGTTTAAGTTCATTTGGATTCTAGTGAGCAAAAAATAAATTAGTGTCATCAGCAAACAGTACTTTATGTAGTAGAGACGAGGAGTTAGCATTGTCATTTATATACAGAATGAATAGAACTGGTCCTAAAATGGAACCCTGGGGAACCCCATGATCAATGGATTTATATGATGACTTGTGGCTATTTGTATGAACATAATGAAGTCTTCCAGACAGATAATTAATAAACCAATCTAATGCTAGGCCTCTGATACCGTAATGTTGTACTTTATTAATTAGGATGTCATGGTCAATGGCATCAAATGCTTTAGACAGGTCTAAAAAAAATGCCAAATACCATAGTTGCCTCTTTCAATTGCATCATTGATTTTTTTCAGTTAGGTCAAATATTGCCATATAGGTAATGTGTTTCTTTCTGAAGCCATACTGAGATGGAATAATAATGTTGAGCTTATCAAGGTAACTGGTAAGTCTGTTATAAACTACTCTTTTCAAAAGCTTTGAGAGAGTAGGCAGAATGGATATTGGATGATAATTAGTCAAATCATTCTTATCTGATTTGTAAATTGGTATAATTTGTGCAATTTTGGCTATTTGTGGCACTACTCTGGAGATTAGTGACAGATTAATGCAATAGGTAAGAGGTTCCAGTATTAAATTAATGATACTTTTCAAAATTTTGCTGGAAATTTCATCAGCTCTAGCAAAGTTTGAGTTCTTCCTGTCATTGATGATTTTCCAGACTTCCTCACAATCAGTTGGCTTCAGAAAGAAAGAATTCAGGTAGTTTCCTGATGGATTGTGTTTGAAAGAGGCAGCCTGGGGTTGGTTAATTTTTATAGATAAATTTTCTCCAATGGAGACAAAATAATTATTAAATTTGTCATCAAGAGTGGCATTACTGGTGAGATTACTGACCGCATTATTGTTCGGAAGTGTGGGGGTTTTTAGGTCCCTATTTAGAACCTTATTTAGTACTCCCCAGGATTTCTTGGAATCACCCTGTGATGCATTTATAAGTTCTGCATAGTAATTACTCTTGCTCTTTCTTATAATATGTGTAGTATATTCATTTTTATTGTTAGTATTTGGATTTTTTTTATGTAGTGTTTATATAATTTATTTTTGTACTTAATAGATTTTAGTATGCCCTTAGAAAGCCATAAATGTTGAATAGTACCATTACATGTAACAGTCTTGACAGGAACTGTCCTCTGGATGGCTTCTGTTATTTCCTTGGTCAAGGCGTCAAACGCAGCATCAGCATCACTACAATTGTAGATTCTGTATCCCGTGCCTTGACATGCAAGTCCTCACTCAGTCGTTGTAAGGTTTCTTCATTAAGTGTTTTTAGTTTTAGTTTTATGACGCAAGATTGAGGACCTAACAGCAAGGTCAAGAAATAGAACAATAGGGAAATGATCAGAAATCTCGGAGAGCACGACTCCAGATACCAGTGTGGAATTGTGAATGTTAGTAATGATATTATCAACAATGGACTTGGTGGATTGAGTGATTCTAGTATAGGTATTAATGGTAGGGAAGAAGGAAGAGGAGTGTAGTGTATTCATGAAGTCATTTTTAGCTGCATCATCCCTGGAGAGGTCAATATTCAAGTCTCCAAGGAGGATACAACTTTTATTTTTGTTGTTGATTGAGAATAAAATTTCTTCCAGTTTGGTTGTGAAAAGATTAAGGTTGGTGTCCGGGGGGGGGGGGGGGGGGGGGTGATAAATCACACCTACAATTAAAATTTTTCCCATTTTTGACATATATCTCAACAAAAAGAGAGTCAATAAAACAGTCTGCCATGACAATATCATCATAAACACCGACATCATGTCTACAAGAGATATACAGATATACAGTTAGCCTAACAAGAATATCTTTGGAGTATAGGATACAAACAGAGACATTAGCTTTGAGGCCACTGTGCCATTGCATCACAATGTCCCTATTAGGTTGTAAATCATTTTCAATGATCTAAAATAGAAATAATCACATGTTGAAAAATTACATTTAAGCAATTATTTAAATGCCAATGTCAAACATTTCTAGAACAGAACAACTATCATGAAAAGCATTTCTGAAAGCACGAATTGCGCCTTATAGTTATTGCTTAAAAAAGCAACTTAATCTGGATGTGAAAAGTGTAATGGCAGCAGGAGAAAGGTATAATGGGGTGAGAGCTTTAATGTGTGAGAGGTTTAGCTCGTCACCCTATTGTAACTTCAAACCTTAAGGGTATTTTGCAGCGAATGTTGACCAATGTGTCAATTTTTGGATTTGCCAACTTTTCTTATTTATTTATTTTATCCTTTATTTATACAGGGGAGGTCCATTAAGAGGCAACCTCTCTTTTGAAAGACACCCTGTTCACATTCAAACAGTTACACATTCACACCTGGAAGCACCCAGTACAACCACAGACTGACCTGTGGCCACCACTGAGCAGCTCCACTGGAGCAGTTGGGGTTAAGTGCCTTGCTCAAGGGCACCACAGTGGGGTTCATGAGGGTGCGGCAAACACTGCTATACCATCTGTCCCACCCAGATGTGAACCTGCTTGTCCAGGGATTGAACCAGTAATCAGTCCACATCCCTAACCATTAGGCCACCACTGCTCCTGACCAATGCTGGTGAAAATCAAGCTAGTATCTCACAGAGCAGAGAATGCTGAGGAATGTTCAAGAACGCTGTGCTTTTTAGATTTTGTCAGGGTTCGTAAAAGGTTGCAAAACAGTTTGCCAACAGTTTTGCTGTAGAGGGTCTTAAATTGTTGCTGGTGTTCACTACTTGGCGAACCAAAATGAACTTTAGTGACACGTGTTACAACCGTTTGCAAAAAATATGTTTGGAAAAAAAAACTGAACATTTTCAAAATTTGGGGGAGAAAAGAAAAATTGTTGAGGACCTTAAAAACTGTTTGCAAGCTGTTTGCCAACCTTTTATGAACCCTGACAAAACCCCAAAATTGCTACATTCACCAGCATCTGCCACTCCGTGAGACATGGGGATAACCTATTCCTTTTGTCAGTGTTTTAGTGCCAACCCTTAACTATTAAGCATGTGCAAAAATATACTCATGGGTAAAAGAAGTGAATCAGGAACTCATAAGTAAAGTCAAAGTGAACAAAGGTTTGCAGCAGGGCTTGAACTAAAGTCGCCTGCAGAGAGGAGCTATTTTTGCTGCTGTCCTCCACCCTCAACCTGCCCACCTCTTTAAGCAGGCTTCACTACTTCTGAAATACACATCATGCATTTTTTTTTGTCATATAAAGAGGGCTGGAACCTATGATGACAGTACGTGCATTAGTCAGAGGACTTGCTGCAATGTCAAGTGGTTCAGTATTTGATTCTCTCTCAGTGAGAATGGGTTACTCAGCTTTAAGAAGTCTGAACCACTGTGACAAGAAGTGAGCAAAGCATTTGGAAGATACAAACTAGTATTTGTAAGATGAGTGTTTGTAGTAGCATTTATGTAGTGTCATGGTACATACAGTACATATTCAAATTACACCGCGTTCCAAATTATTATTCAAATTATATTTGTCTCTGATTTTCCTAAATAGTCGATGCAAATGACAGTCAGTATAATTTTCAAGTCATCAACCCTTAGAACATAATTTAAATTTTACTGAACAAACCTCCCAATAACTATTTTTTGCAAAAAAAAAAACAAACAAACAAAAAAAAACAAACCTCAAAATGCACTGTTACAACAGAGTTTCAAAATATTTTATTGGTTGTAAAGAACTGAAAATGGTCATTTGTTGAATTTGCAGCATTAAGAGGCCATATTTGCTGAAATCAAAAGCATCTTACCAGGCCAAGTTACATGTTAACATAGGACCCCTTCTTTGACATAACCTTCACAATTTTTGCATCCCTTGAACTTGTGAGTTTTTGGAGAGTTTCTGCTTGAATTTCTTTGCAAGATGTCAGAATAGCCTCCCACAGCTGCTGTTTTGATGTGAACTGCCTCCCACCCTCATGGATCTTTTGCTTGAGGATGCTCCATAGGTTCTCAATAGGGTTGAGGTCAGGGGAGGATGGGGGCCACACCATGAGTTTCTCTCCTTTTATGCCCATAGCAGGCAGTGACACAGAGGTATTCTTTGCGGCATGAGATGGTGCATTGGCATGTATGAAGATAACACTGGTCAGCACACAATTTATTGTCAAAGTTTTTTTTAGCTGATTTGGGACAATTTTGATGTGCTGAATCCAAAAATCACATTGGTTTTGCTCAATAAGGTCAACTTTTTGAACTATGGCCACATGTTTTTTACGTTTCTGTTTACATGTATGGGTATTTTCGCTTTATATGATGCAAAATTCTTTTTTATTTCTTGAAATTCTCTGAATTTTGAACAATGATGACGTAACATTCAATTTACATGTACTTACCTTTATCAGTGTCTACTATTCAACTTACAGTACAACTGTACAACTGCTGTACAACTGCTTACAATTTAGCATAAAAACCTGACCTGATCGAGAGAAACGGATGTCATTTTCGGATTCAGCAGTGCAAAATTGTCTTAAATCAGTTGAAAAAATACAGACAACTTACAAAAAAAAATTTTTGTTATGTTGTGTAATTTTGCTACGGAAGGCACAGTTCTTCTTTTTGTATCATGGAAGAAAGTGGTCAGTCAGAAACTCTATATACTTTGCCAAGGTCATTTTCACACCTTCAGGGACCTTAAAGGGGCCTACCAGCTCTCTCCCCATGATTCCAGCCCAAGACATGACTCCGCCACCTCCATGCTGATGTTGCAGCTTTGTTGGGACATGGTAGCCATCCAACAACCATTCACTACTTCATCCATCTGGACTATCCAGGGTAGCACAGCCTGTAAACAAGATTGTTTGAAAACTAGTCTTTATGTATTTCTGGGCTCAATGCAACCCTTTCTGCTTGTGAACATTGGTTAGGGGTGGCCAAATAGTAGGTTTATGTACAACTGCAAGCCTGTGGAGGACCCTACACCTTGAGGTTCGTGGGACTCCAGAGGCACTAGCAGCTTCAAATACCTGTTTGCTGCTTTGTAAGCTGTTTTGAAGCCACCGCCTGGAAGCAGCTCTGCGATCCACATGGTGAGGACATCGATGGCCTCACTCACACCTTCACAGACTACCTCAGCTTCTGTGTGGACAAATCCGTTCCCACCAAGACCATACGGTGTTGCTCAAACAATAAACCCTGGATCAACCCTGAGATAAAAACACTTCTGAGAGAGAAGAAGAGGATCTTCAGGTCGGGGAACAGGGAGATGTTGAAGTCCGTAGAGAGGGAGCTGAGGAGAAAGATCAGAGAAGGCAAGGACAGCTTCAGGAAGAAGATGGAGGACAAGCTGCAACAGAGCGACATCAGCGGGGTCTGGAGAAACCTCAAAACCATCTCTGGGCTCCAGAATACCTCCCCCCAGGCCACGGGGGGCAGGGAGTGGGCGAACAACCTGAATCTGTTTTTCAATAGGTTTGACCAACCGCCCTCCCCCCTGACTGCACAACAACCACTGCTGCCTCTAAAGAAATCAAGTCCTGCTGCCCACTCCCCACTCCACCAACACCCCCCCACTCCCAACACACAGCCCCCCATCCTGACCCTGACCAGGACCCAGGTGAGGACGGAGCTGAGGAAGATCAAGGCGAGGAAGGCGTCGGGACCGGATGGCATCAGCGCAAAGCTCCTCAAGTCCTGTGCAGACCAGCTGTGTGGGATTGTGACGTACATCTTCAACCTGAGCCTGAAGCTGGGGAGGGTACCACAGCTGTGGAAAACATCTTGTGTGGTACCTGTACCAAAAACTTCCCACCCCAAAGACCTGAACAGCTACAGACCGGTGGCCTTGACGTCCCACTTGATGAAGACCCTGGAGAGACTACTCCTTGCTCACCTCCGCCCCCTGGTGGAACCAGCGATGGATCCACTCCAGTTCGCCTACCAGCATGGCATTGGGGTGGAAGATGCGGTGATCTTCCTCCTTCACCGTTCTCTGTCCCACCTGGAGAAGCCCGGGAATATGGTGAGGATCATGTTCTTTGACTTCTCCAGTGCTTTCAACACCATCCAACCGATGATCCTGAAGGACAAGCTGCTGCGCGCAGGGGTGGACCAGCACCTGTCATCATGGATCCTGGACTACCTCACGAACCGGCCTCAGTTTGTGAGAACCCGGGACTGTGTGTCCGACACGATCATCGGTAGCACGGGGGCCCCCCAGGGAACGGTGCTGGCTCCCTTCCTGTTCACTCTTTATACTGCGGACTTCTCACACAACACAACACACTGCCATCTACAGAAGTTCTCTGATGACTCTGCGATCGTTGGCCTCATCTCCAATGGAGATGAAGCTGAGTACAGAGGGCTTATCCAGGACTTCGTGGACTGGTGCCATCGGAACTGCCTCCAGATCAACGCGAGGAAAACTAAGGAGCTGGTGGTGGACTGCCGCAGGCATGGGCAGCCCCTCACAGCACCAGTAAATATACAGGGAACAGACATCGAGATGGTGACATCCTATAAGTACCTGGGTGTTCATCTGAACAATAAACTAGACTGGTCACACAATACTGACGCACTCTACAAGAAGGGACAGCGCAGGCTGTTCCTGCTGAGGAGACTCAGGTCTTTTGGTGTACAAGGGGCGCTGCTGAAGACATTCTATGACACGGTGGTGGCATCAGCCATCACTTTTGGAGTGGTCTGCTGGGGCAGTGGCATTACTGCAGCCGATAGGAAGAGACTGAACAAACTGATCAAGAAAGCTAGCTCTGTCCTGGGGCAGCGCCTTGATCCGGTGGAGGAGATAGGAGAGAGAAGGGCGGTGGCTAAACTGTCATCTCTGCTGGAGTCCGAGTTTCACCCTATGCAGGACATACTGAATGCACTGAGGAGCTCATTTAGCAGCAGACTACATCATCCCAGGTGCACAACCGAGAGGTTTCGCAGGTCCTTCCTACCAACGGCTGTCAGACTGTACAACCTAAGCAGGGCTGCTCGCAGAGATAGCAAAAAGACGTAACAAACTAATAGTTTTTTGAATGCAAAAGATGCAATAGACTTACACAATGGTCCCCTCCGGCATACAACTAGGAAAATACCGGTCACTATGGAGGGTGAGAATATGTATGGGCACATAATCATACCATGTAGGATAACTAAGTAGACGGTTATGCTGTTTCATCCCATCTAGCAACAATGCTCTGCACTGTGTGTGTTTATATATTTACATATTTATTCCATCTAGCTACAATGCTCCGCACTGGGTGTGTTTATATTTATATATCTATATATTTATTCCACCTAGCTACAATGCTCCGCACTGTGTGTTTATATATCTACATATTATTCCATCTAGCTACATTGCTCCGCACTGTGTGTGTTTATATATTTACATATTTATTCCACCTAGCTGCAATGCTCCGTACTGTGGGTGTTTATATATTTACATATTTATTCCATCTAGCTGCAATGCTCTGCACTGTGTGTGTTTATATATTTACATATTTATTCCATCTAGCTACAATGCTCCGCACTGGGTGTGTTTATATTTATATATCTATATATTTATTCCACCTAGCTACAATGCTCCGCACTGTGTGTTTATATATCTACATATTATTCCATCTAGCTACATTGCTCCGCACTGTGTGTGTTTATATATTTACATATTTATTCCACCTAGCTGCAATGCTCCGTACTGTGGGTGTTTATATATTTACATATTTATTCCATCTAGCTACGTACAATGCTCCGCACTGTGTGTTTATATATTCATACATTTATTCCATCCAGCTACAATGCTCTGCACTGTGTGTCTGTGTGTGTGTATATATATATATTTTATAGTAATATGTACATATGTATATTAGCTGCTCTTGCTTGCTTGTTTTTTTTCTTGCCTTCTGATTGTTGCTCTGAGTGTTGCTATCCCTGTGCTGTTGCAATCCTGGAATTTCCCCGTTGTGGGACTAATAAAGGCTTATCTTATCTTATCTTATCTTGTAATGGCATTTTAGCAGCTGCTGTCTTAATCCGATGAATTTGTCTGGCGGAAACCTTCCTCATTATGCAGTTATCTGCATAAACCTATCTGTGCTCTGAATCAGCCACAAATTTCTTCACAGTATGATGATCACGCTTAATTTTTCCTGAAATATCTAATGTTTTTATACCTTGTCCAAGGCATTGCACTATTTGACGCGTTTCAGCAGCAGAGAGATCCTTTTTCTTTCCCATATTGCTTGAAACCTGTGGCATGCTTAATAATGTGGAACATCCTTCTTAAGTAGTTTTCCTTTAATTGGGCTCACCTGGTAAACTAATTGACAGGTGTCTGAGATTGATATCAGTGATCCAAAGAGCCCTGAGACACAATACCATCCATGAGTTTAATTGAAAAACAAAAAAATTGAACGTGTATGACAATAAAATCCTATTTGCATAATAATTTGGAACATGGTGAAAAAGGTAAATATTAAATCATTCTTGAAAGGAAAGTTTATGAGAGGAAAGATATAAACAAAACATGTTGAAGATGCACACAAACAAATGATAAATTAAGAGACTCTCATATTCCAAATATTCTCTTTGAGTTGTAACATACCAAGAGGCAGAAGAACAAAACATGTTTTCCCAGTAAACACTCAACTTTCATTGTTATGTAATACTGAGGGATGAAAGTGAATTCTTTTAATTATTTATGTCATTTTGAAAAAGGGATTTTTTTAAAGTTTTTCCCCCTTAAAATCACAGCAAGAAAAAACTCTTAAAACTTTTAATTTATGAAACTTAAAGGTTCATGCATGATTTAGGATGACCCCACAGTTTAGATGATTTTCAAATCTTAACTGATTTTAAAGACATGAGAGAAATAAACATGAGGACAACTACAACTAATTTTTATTACTGTAATCCTCTGAACATACACACTAGATGACTCAGCCAGACCGCAAGACCACACACCTGAAATGTCACAGAATCTTTCTAGTTATCATGTGACTTTGAAAGAAAAAAATATGAGGATTGCTGACTTCATGAGCTTGCCAGCCTGGCATGCGTTCTGTTTTGGAGCAAAAACCAAAAAGGAAAATGAATGAAATCCTGGCAGATAAAAACAATATAAGCTCGGCTTTTACTCTTTGCAGCGTCAGCCCGGTCAGCTCACTCTCATTGCTATTGTGAGTTTTCTAACAGAGGTAGGAATAATAGATAAACAAGTTTAATATTTACAATTCAAGGTTGGGGAGGGACTGACTTGATTGGGAGCAGTAAAATAATTGCATTGCCACCACATACTTGAGGATAACTTTGACAAATAATCATCAGTGACAACCCTTGAATCAGGCCATGCCCAACTAATCTTTGTGGGGAACAAATCGAGCAAGAAATTTCCCAGTGCGTGTGGCCAGTCTGTCTTCGTCTTCTTCCAGCTGCCCCCTGTTGCCAAAGTGGATCATCTGCCTCCATCTCACCCTATCCCTTATATCTTCTTCTTTAACAGCGTTGACGGCGTTTCCTCACTCTGGTCCTCAGTGCTCAGCTCTGTTTTAACTATGTCTATTATTACTTGTGGGTGGAGTGGAACAGGGTGGGAGGAGATGGGCTCTGGAGTGGGTTGGGGGTCAGGTGGATGGATGTCTTGGACGAGAGTGGGGGCGGGGGGAGGGCTTGGGGAGGGCTCTCTTTGTCTTTATATTGTTTTGTTTCTTTATATTGTTTTGTTTATGTTTTATCTGGAACTGTTTATAACTGTAAAGCCCTTTGAGCTGCACTTTGTTGTATGAAAGGTGCTATGTAAATAAATAAAGCTTAAGTTTAAGACCAACCCTCTTCATCTCTTTTCTGTGGTTTTCCTCTTTTCCGCCTGCCCTGCAGATCTATTTCCAATATTGTTTGTCTAATATATCCACTATCCCTCCTCTGCACATGTCCAAACCATCTCAGTCTTGCTTCTCTTACTTTGTCTCCAAACCACTCGACCTGAGCTGTCCCTTTAATATACTCATTTCTAATCCTGTCCCTCCTAGTCACTCCCAATTAGTATCTTAGCATCTTCAAATCTGCCACCTCCAGCTCTGCCTCCTGTCCTTTTGTCAGTGCCACTGCCTCCAAAACACACATAGCAGGTCTCACTACCGTCTTGTACATCTTCCCTTTCACTCCAGCTGCTATCCTTCTGTCACAAATCACCCCTGACACTTGTCTCCACTCACTCCACCCTGCCTGCACTCTCTTCTTTGCCTCTCTTGCGCATTTTCCATTGCTTTGGATGGTTGACCCCAGGTATTTAAATTCATCTACCTTCACTGTCTCTATTTCTTGTAACTTCAGCATTACACTTGCCTTCCTCTGATACACAGATATGTATTCTGTCTTTCTTCTTCTGACTTTCATTCCGTTTCTCTCCAGAGCATACCACCACATCTCCAGGTTCTCCTCCACCTGCTCCATACTCTCAAACATCATGTTCCAAGGAGACTCCTGCCTGACCTTGTCTATCAGCCTGTCCATCACCATGGCAAACAAGAAGGGGCAGCCCATAGACAATGAATAAAGATGGATGGCGTAAGAGTTTTCCAAAAGTGAATTCTGTGTGGTGATCCAAGCGCTGAGTTATCCGCGCCTGGGCCACTCAGTATTCTCCCTTTTTCGCCATCATTTCTGCTCAGTTATTATTGGGTTTCTCAGGGCTTTTACTGTGACAACACCGCGGCCGAACTTCCGACTGTCAAAGTCTAGCCGGCACTGTCACAGCTGTTCATGGTTTGCAATTATGTTTCCTCCTCTCCTGTTTCTTTGATTTTGTGGGCAGCACAGTGGTCCAGTGGTTAGCACTGTTGCCTAACAGCTAGAAGGTTCCAGGTTTGAATCCCCAGGCTGGCAGGGGTAGGAACCTTTCTGTGTGGAGTTTGCATGTTCTCCCTGTGCTGCGTGGGTTTACTCCGGGGGCTCCAGTTTCCTTGCACAATCCAAAGACATGCATGTTAGGTTAATTGTAATTCTAAATTGTCCCTAGATATCTGTCTCCTATAGGCCCTTAGAATAGAGGGTTAGTACTAGTGAAGCGCTTTGAGTGGTCTTTGAGACAAGAAAAGCACTATATAAGTACAGGTCCTTATCCCTTATCCCTTACCCTTTTGCCTTCAGTATTTAAGGGAGCAGCTGAGGCTCACTCCTCGCTGTGACCTACACCCACGTAGACTGGAGTCCCTACGCCCAGCTCCAGTTTCCTTCCTTGCTACTTTATATCCGTAAGTGTTTATTCCATAGCGTCAGGTTCCGCCCTCGCTACCTTCTTGTATTTGTTAGTACTTTTTATTTGTGCCTAAGTTTAGTGTTTGTGTTTTTCCCCATGTGGCTCTTTATTTCATTCTTTCTGTAAATAAGCAAGCAAACTTTCTGTTGGCATCTGGCGCCTCATTTATGCCCTGAAAGGGGCAAACACGACAGTAGGTCACAGCCAAGCGAGGTGCCAGCCACAGTAAGTTTGTTTTGGGGCTTGAGTTTTTTTCCCTTTTCTGGGTGCCAGTGTTATTTGGAGAGATGGCGTCATCTGAGCTCGGGTATTGCATCGAGTACCTGATGGAGGTTGATGACCTCCTGTCCAATGCCCGTCTGTTCACCCCCTCCGACACCGCTCACTGGTACGTGAACCTCGCACAAAGGGCCTTAAAGCGCTACCACCTGACCTTGTATCCAGAGGGCAGGGAGAGGTTGGCGACGTTAACGGTTCTAAGCCAGAAGAACTCCGCCTCCCAGCCAGCTGTTTCCCCAGCTCCACGACGAAAGGTAAAGACAGCTGCCCCGGCCTCCGGATCATCTTGTCCCGCTGTTCCGTCAGCTTCACGTCCCCGGACTGCCCCAGCTGTTCCTCCCTCCTCCTCGGCGTGCCTTTCATCTGCGGTGAGCCCAGCTAGTCCTTACCTGGCTCTGCCCATCACCGATCCTCTGCGAGGTTCCCGTCCGGATCCCGTCCTGGACCGCCAAAGAAACTCTGCCTCCCAGCCAGCTGTTCTCCCTGCGTCACGACGGAAGGTGAGAATAGCAGCCTCAGCCTCCGGGTCATCTGTTCCCACTGTTCCGTCAACTCCACATCCCCGGACTGCCTCGGCTGCTCCTCCCTCCTCCTCGGCGCTCCCTTCAGCTGCTGTGAGCGCTGTGATTCCTTGTCTGGCTCCACCCGTCACCGATCCTGTTGGGACGACTCCTCCTTGTCTTCCGGAGGGGTCCTCTGTCACCATCCCTACAGGAAAAGGAAGAAGCAAGCCCACTGCAGCAGTCACAATCACTCCCCGGGAAAGCAGGCAAGTGTTTTTTCATTCTAAATCTCTATCTGATGAATTACCTTGTCTGATTTCGGGAGGTGGGGCTCAGGGTTCACAGTCCTCTGAGCTCCCACCACCTGCTGCAGCCATTGAAATTGAACCCGCTACCTCTGTGTTTCCTCCCCTTCTCTCCGAGCATCCCCCGGTGCCAGGAGTAGACCATCAGACGGAGGAGGAGCCTGCTGCACTGGAGAGCCTAGTTCCAGTCCCGCAGCTGCGTCATGGGCAGAGGAGGAGGGCTGACTGTCATTTGGTGTCTGCGCCGATGATAAAGCGTCCCCGGGTCTCCGTGGAGCAGCAGTCAGCTCCAGCAGGCTATGGATCCCCTGCCACCACGCCAAGTGGGCCATCAGGGTGGGTTTCTGCACCAGGGGGTTCTCGGACTCTGGAGACCATCATGCCGGCTGCGGAGGCCACCGCAGTCCAGTGGGAACCGGAAATGGACCTCCAGATCGTCGAGCCTGGATTGTCGGAGTCCTGGATAGCGGTAGAGCTCGAGATCAGGCAAGTGCTCTATTTTGTCTTCTTACTTTCTGTCTTGGAGCATTCTTGCCTGTCTCTTGGGGAGAAGAGCCGGGTGCAGCCGGCCGCTGCATCGGAGTTCGTTCTCCCTCTTTGTCCGAGCCTTCTCCCAGGGTCACCGGAGATGAGTCAGCTCCGGTCATTTTCGTCGAGGCTCCGGGTTCATGTTTGGAGGTCATCCCAGGTACTGCGCTGGACCGGTCGGGGTCCACCAAGGGTGCTGTCCTAGCCCGGTTTGAGGTCGGTAAGGGAGCTGCAGATCCCCTTTTGCTTGACACCGGACTGGTTCCCCATTTCCCCCCCCTTCCCCCCCTATTCTCCACCACTGGACGCCGCTGGGGTCCCTCTCATTCGGTTCGGCTTCCCCTCGTTGTTCCTCTCAGTAGAGAAGCCGCCTTCGAGCTCCCCCCTCCGGTCCTGGTGACCTAAGGACGCGGGCCAGCTGCCTGAAGGACTGTTCCACCAGTTCTGCATCCTGGGTCGGCCGCCCGAAGGACTGCTTCGCTGGTTCGGCGACCTGGGCCGGCCGCCTGAGGTACTGTTTCCCCAGCTCTGGGACTTGGGCAGGCCAACCGAACTGCTTTTTTCTTCCCTAATGTGGAGCCTGGATGCCGGTAGGCCACCTGAACTGCCCTTTTTTTTCCCTCTCTCTCTCTCTCTCTCTACCTGCCGGTATTCCCATACTTGTGTTTTCGCTGTGACTTTTTTTTTCTCACTCCTATATTGCTAGAGTTTTTTTTTCCCCCCTTGCCCTGAAGCAGTGTACTGATATATGTTTTGTGTTCGCCTATTCTGCTGTACTTGAGCATTTCCTAAGTTGAAGTGTACATGTACTTTTGTTTTCACTTGTTTATCTGGTTTTGGACTTTTCTCTGAGCTGAAGTGTACCTATATTTTTGTTTCTACTTATTTATCTGGTTTTGAACTTCCTGTGACATTACTCGTGTTGTATGCGTGTATGAGCCGTGCTATTTTGTGTTTGACCCTTATTGTTATCCGATCCTTGTGGGGGGGTTTTTCTCTCTCTCTGTATGTCGCTGTTAGACATTTTGTGCCTGTTTTCTTTCTGGTTTCTCTCCCTCCTAGCCTGGTTCCCCCTCCACCCACCCAAGGTCTGTCTTGTTAGCCTTCTGGTTGGGGATTGGGGGGGGGGGGGGGCTTTTTTAGATGTTACTTTGGACGCCTGGAATGCGTTCTTTGAACAGGGGGTACTGTGGTGAGCTGAGCACTGAGTTATCCGTGCCTGGGCCACTCAGTATTCTCCCTTTTTCACCATCATTTCTGCTCAGTTATTATTGGATTTCTCAGGGCTTTTACTGTGACAGCGCCGTGGCCGAACTTCTGGCTGTCAAAGTCTAGCTGGCACTGTCACAGCTGTTCATGGTTTGCAATTACGTTTCCTCCTCTCCTGTTTGTTTGATTTCCTTTTGCCTTCAGTATTTAACGGAGCAGCTGAGGCTCACTCCTCGCTGCGACCTACACCCACATAGACTGGAGTCCCTACGCCCAGCTCCAGTTTCCTTCCTCGCTACTTTATATCCGTAAGTGTTTATTCCATAGCGCCAGGTTCCGCCCTCACTACCTTCTTGTATTTGTGTTAGTACTTTTTATTTGTGCCTAAGTTTAGTGTTTGTGTTTTGCCCCACGTGGCTCTTTATTTCATTCTTTCTGTAAATAAACAAGCAAACTTTCTCTTGGTATCTGGCGCCTCATTTATGCCCTGAAAGGAGCAAACACAACAGTCTGCATATCCTCATCACACTTTAGTGGCTAATTGTAGTTAGGCAATAAGCCCCACCTTACCCCATTACTGTGTAATGTATATCATCAAAACGAAAATTAAAAATACTCCATAAATAATTTTTTTCCAAAAAAAGGTTTCTGTCCTCGTATGTCATTCTAATCACAATAATGTATGTTCAAGTGTTTGTTCTTTTGATCAGTTTGGTTTTAATGAGTTATTTGATGTCGTAAATACAAGGGTGTGGTCATTACTGAGTGTGGTTAAGACTGGTCATGTTTGAGTGGGCTGTCTATGGGCTGCTCTAATGGATGGTTGTATGGGTGAGAACTTGATACCATGGCTCCACTTCACAATCGCTATTGTGCAGACCCTGGCTGCTACAAGCAAAAATTGGCAGTGCGTTAACTCAAGGAAGTACAGCTTCACTTTTCTATAATGGACGTAAGTAGTAGCACATTCTCCACATTTGTACATACAGTAGGGCTGGGTAATTTGACCTTAAATCAGCATCACAGTTAATTGACCCTTTCATGTCAGTTTTGATTTTTTATTTCCTCTCCTTTCTTCTCCCTTATAGTTCACTGACAAGGCTTGTAATTAAGCAATATTACACAAGAATGTGGCATCCTATCACTGCAGTGGGGTAGTAAATGGCAATAATATAATACAGAATAGGGCTATTGTCATTTCACACACACATTAAACATTGTCCATTAAAGAAGTCAGTATTTCTTTACATACCTCTTGAGGGTTTGTGGGTCACGTGACTCACGACGGTGGCTAATTAGCTTGCTGTGTTGGTGGAATCCTTTATGCAACCATGATGGTGTTAGCACCACATAGTAATTATGAGTCGGTTATCAGGTTCTTAAACACAGCCATAGCTTTTCCAATTTGCCATGAATTCCCGCTGGAAAATGGCTGAAATGACGCAGATAGCCATCAGAGGCTAACAGTGACTTAGCTTCAGGCAGCTACATGTTAGTTTCCACACACTTGACTCACTTTTCTTGGCATCTTCAGATGAAATAAAGAGTCAATCATCGCATACTATGTGGACGGAGACCACATTTCTTTTTGTTACACACCGTTTTATTCTTCAGTGTTTTGCTGCTTCCAACAAGCACTAACTGCACTGCTTCTGGAGTTTTGTGCCCACACCCATTACTCTGCTGGAACATCTTAAAGGGGCAGTACATGAAAAGCTTTCGATACACACGCACACAACAGGGAGAGGGGAAAAACTGGGGGAAAAAATGACATTAGCAAGACTGAGTCAGTTTTACACCCTGAACATCGGTTTTGATTTTACTTTGGTTAATCGCACAGCCCTACTATATAGGCTAGGGGCCAGCCTATATGTTATGGTGAAAAGAAATGGAAAAAAAAGGATTTAAAATGAAACTGATAACAAATAAAGAGAAAAAGGTGAGGGATATGTTAAAGATGAGGCCTAGCATCCAACTCCTGCTAGGTTTGTCAAACAAATTAAATGCTGTTGAGGTTCCTCACCTGTGCATGGACCCACACAGTAGCACACATGTATAAACTGCCCGTGTGGCACACATATGGCTCACCCGGCCCAAATAAGGAAATGTGCATGCATTAGCATAACTAATGTACGAACCACTCCATTTAATATGCTAATTCACTGAAATATTACTGAGCGCCGTCTGTTGTGAATGAATAAATTTGAATTGCAATTAGAATAATCCTTTATAATTAATGAAAACTGTCAATTTTGGTTCAGAAGTAATTTGATTAACGGGTTGATGGGGCACCAATTAAGTGGAGGATGAGGAGGAGCAGAGAGGAGGATGAAGAGAAAGAAAGATGACAAGCTCTTCAGCTAATCGGCTCCTTTTCATGTGTAATAAGAGATTAGGCCAAAATGGTGTTGCGTTCCTTTGAAGACACAAGAGTGTGAAACTAAAACGAACTTCCGTTACCTGCGAATACAGGAGCAAGAGCAGGAGAGAGTATTAGAAAAGAGGAGAAAGACAGAAGGAATAATTACACAATGGTAAAGATCCACAGTATTATTTATGAGCAAGAAACACTTCATATGTTAAACAAGACCGCTTCTACGCCTACTTTCTCTGTGGGTTTAGCTGCGCTCTCTCTGCAGCACCCACAGTAATGGTGTTGTTAGCTTTCTAATTCACAAGCACCTCCTACCACTAATTAACCACATCCATGTTGCTGTTATTAGCTAATTACAAGACTGGACACATGCCCAGCTAATTAAAGCTATTAAGCGAGTGTATGTGTGTGGAAGAGATGTGCGTGCACATTAGGCCACGTGAGGGTTTTAATGTTTTTATGACAGAATATAACCTGGACTGCAACAAACCACGCAATAACAGCCCCCCCCCCCCCAGCATTTCAGCACAAAACCCCCCACCACTGCTCCCTCTATTCCCAAATCAATAGCCAAGGTCATTATGTGCAGCTGAATCATATGTTTCACTAAAGTTGCTGCGTGTTAATAATATTTCAACAGAGTTGCAGGAAAAAGCTTCTAATTTAGCTCGTTTAGTCAACACTGTCATCCATCATGGTGGGAACACAAAAGACACCCCTGACTCTCTTTTTACTGCCTTTTTTTTTTTTTTTTTGCTTTTTGCTCATCTCATCCGTCCTCCGCAGCACCTCCTTTACTCCTTATCCATTTTCTCCACCCTCCTTTCGTTCTGTTTTATTTGATGCTTTTCATACGTGCTTCTCCTCTCATAATAGGGCCTCCACATTACATCTTTCCTTTCCTTCCTAAGAGGATCGTGTTTTTTCTTCATTTAAGCTCCCTAATCCTCTCTTTATACATTTGAATATTCATGGGATTGTTTTGTTTTGAATATTCAAGAACCAATTAACATGCTATGTATGAATAATTAATGCTTATTATTTTCTCCCTTTTAAATTTTTAATAATTAAAATCTATAACTCTGAGTAGACAAAGCGGCTTATTTTCTGCTTTCTGTGCACGTGTACGTGTGCGTGTCACGCTGACAGATTATTTAACAACAGCTCAGGAACCCTTTCTTTCATCTGCCAGCAGTCTATCATCTCGCTGCCACCCAGCCAAAGTGTGTATGATGTGTGTGTGTGTGTGTGTGTGTGTGTGTGTGTGTGTTCCCACTCATGAATAAATGAACTTGTTAAAGGGAGATAAAGGGGGAGATGTAGACAGGTTCTGCTGTCCTGTTTAAAACTACCTGATCTGGCACAACACTGAGCGCGGAGCAACCCACTGGTAGGTACGCTCACACTGAGAACTGAGTGAGGCGTCACCTACAACGCGGGCACTAACTAGACAATTAGATGAGTGCTATTTAAAAACTAACTAACTAACTAACTAACCTGCACTTATATAGCGCTTTTCTAGTCACAAAGACCACTCAAAGCGCTTTCATTAATACTAACCCTCTATTCTAAGGGCCTATAGGAAACAGATATCTAGGGACAATTTAGAACAGCCAATTAACCTAATATGCATGTTTTTGGCATGTGGGAGGAAACCGGAGAAATCCCGGAGTAAACCCACGCAACACGGGGAGAACATGCAAACTCCACACAGATCACTGTTGGTCAGGGGCTGACCAACTTCTCCAAAAAAGGAGAAGAAATTAGAGCAGTCAGAGAAGAATACGGGGGAAAAGAAGGAAAGTCGCAGCCCTGTCCTCCTTTAGTCTTACAAACACTGCCGCCTTCATGACAGGCATCATTCCTTTTAATCAGCGTCGCTGCTGTGATCAAAGAAACACCACCTCCGCTAAAAGAGACGGCAAGAGACTGAGTACAACGGGAGACTCCTCACCGTGTGCGTCTGCGAGAGTGAGAACAACATCGTCTGCTAGTGGAACAACAGCAAAGCCATCATGTCTAGATGCTGTCACATAAGTGAGGTCTTGCGATACTTACACCTTCTTCCCTATGCTTTCTCTCATTCACACACACACACACACACACACACACACACACACACACACACACACACACACACACACACACACACAGCGTAGCAGCTGCAGCAGCAGCGCTGTCAAACACTCACCTTCCAACTGGGGTGCAGGTAATTAACCAGACAAAACAACTCACAACACCTCAAGGATCAGGAACACAGGCGGAGTACAAGGTAGACTCGCGACAAAAACACAAAAAAGCTGAGAGATAAGAAGAAAGAAGACACTCCCGACTACAAAACAGCTCGCACTTCTAAACGAGGAGCCCCACTCAGGAGTACAGAGGACCAGATAATGATGGAAATAGAAACAAATCTGTGCTCTTCAATTTATTTACGGTACAAGACACTAAGCTTCAGTTTGTTATAGTGTCTTTACATCAAGAATAATGTTTAAGTTATCAGATTTCTACAACTTTCAAACCGAGACGACCGTCAAAATACAGTATTTATGCTCTAATGTTAATTTCATTGTAATTATCATACATATTATTTATATTGAAAGAACCTTAAGCCCCGTTTCCACTACCAGGAACCAGGAACCAATTGAGTGGGCCAGGAATTTGTGAAGGCTCGTTTCTGTAGTTGGCCCTCTCACCTGTCATGTCTCCACTGCGGGGGTAGGAACCATCAGTATCCGAAGGATTTGTTGGTGACGCAATACGGATGTATTATACGAATGTAAAGTGAAGTGTACAGGACCAACCTGCTGTTGTTGTTTGTCAAAATGCGGAGAGGACCGGAGCTGCATTAGCAGCATCAGCGGGCCACTCCTGTCCCCAGCAGGCCGAGCGTATGTGTCCGCTCTCTGGCTATAAACAGCCCGAGCTGCCAGCCTTGCCTCTCTGCTGCGTTTGTGCTATGCCAATGCATGTGTGGCTGCATGACATCTGGATGTTTGGCTCCATAATCATGGTGGCATTAATGTTTACATTTTTAGATATTACAGCCGTGCGAGTACACTGGGAGGAGCACCAGTGAGGACTGGTGGACCACATTGGTAGTGGCCGGTGTGTGCCATACCGCTCCACTGTAATTCTCGCATTCTCCATATATGTCAAATAGTTGTTTAGACCCTTCACAATGATGGCAGCATCATATTGTATTTTTTTTAAGCATCAGATCTTCACGACTATCTTTTTTCTGGCCAAATTTGCCATGTTTCATTTCCGTGCTTCATTCACATAGCCAGCACTGCAGAAAGCCCTGCCTTTAGCCCAGCCTCTAAGTTAGCAAAATGGACTGCTTCTTTGTGATTGGCCCCCCCCCCAAAAAAACTTTACATTTGGACTTCATTAAGACACGGTGTTGTTTACTGTAAAAGTTGCTGTTACAAATTTGGCACGCTTTGAATTTTCTTTAACAACTAAACAGTAATTGTGTGTGATGTTTTAGAAATAAGATCATTACCAAAGACACTATACTGTAAATGTCAAGTATTTTGTTTAATTAATCTGTAATTTCCCAGTTTGGGATCAATAAAGTACATCTATCTATCTATCTAAACAGCACATTTTGAAATGACTGCAATACCGACTCTCCTAGTCTTGGTGGTAAACAGACATTTAAGGCATTAATTAATTTTAATTTATCAGGTGGCAGTGTAGTTTATTAAAAGGTTAGCCTTTTGACTCATCATATGAGGCTAAACAGCTCTGGAAAAATTAAGAGAACAAAGAGACAACTGCAAAATTATGACTTTATCTGGTTTTGCTATGTATACATACAGTGGATATAAGAAGTCTACACACCCCTGTTCAAATGCCAGGTTTTTGTGATGTAAAAAAATGAGACCAAGATAGATCATTTCACAACTTTTTCCACCATTAATGTGACCTATAACCTGTACAATCCAATTGAAAAACAAACAAATCTTTTAAAGGGAAAAATAAAAAATAAAAAACTTACAATAACTTGGTTGTATAAATATGCACACCCTGTTATAACTGGGGATATGGCTGTTTTCTGAATTAACCAGTCACATTCAAACTCATGTTAAATGGGAGTCAGCACACACCTGCTACCATTTAAAGTGCCTCTGATTAACCCCAAATAAAGTTCAGTTATTCTAGTATGCTTTTCCTGGCATTTGTGTAGTCACATTTTACAGCACAAGCCATGGTCTGCAGAGAGCTTCCTAAGCATCAGAGGGATCTCATTGTTCAAAGGTATAAGTCAGGAGAAGGGGGAAAAAGAATTTCCAAGGCATTAAATATACCATGACACACAGTGAAGACAGTCATCATCAAGTGGAGAAAATATGGCACAACAGTGATATTACCAAGAACTGGATGTCCCTCCAAAATTGATGAAAAGACAAGAGGAAAACTGGTCAGGGAGGCTGTCAAGATGCCAACAGCAACCTTGAAGGAGCTGCAGGAATTTCTAACAAGTACTGGCTGTTTAATACATGTGACAACAATCTCCCGTCTAGGGTAGCAAGATGGAAGCCTTATCTTACAAAGAAAAGCATCCAAGCCCGGCTACAGTTTGCAAAAACACATTTGAAATCTCCCAAACGCATGTGGGAAAATGTGTTATGGCCCGATGAAACCAAGGTTGAACTTTCTGGTCATAATTCCAAAAGGTATATTTGGCGCACACACAACACTGCTCATCACCAAAAGAACACCATACCTACAGTGAAGCATGGTGGTGGCAGCATCATGCTTTGGGGCTGTTTTTCTTCAGCTGGAACTGGGACCTTAGTTCCAGCTGGGCCATTGCTGGCCCAGCCGTCCTGGGCCATCCCTGGGCCTCTGGCTGGGCCATTCCAAAACCTTAATCTTCTTCTGGTGAAACCATTCTTTTGTTGATTTGGATGTGTGCTTTGGGTCGTTGTCATGCTGAAAGATGAAGTTCCTCTTCATCTTCAGCTTTCTAGCAGAAGCCTGAAGGTTTTGTGCCAACACTCACTGGTATTTGGAGCTGTTCATAATTCCCTCCACCTTGACTAAGGCCCCAGTTCCAGCTGAAGAAAAACAGCCCAAAGCATGATGCTGTCACCACTATGCAGAGTCCAGACCTGAATCCCATCGAACATTTGTGGGGTGATCTGAAGAGGGCTGTGCACAAATGTCCTCACAATCTGACAGATTTGGAGTGTTTATGCAAAGAAGAGTGGGCAAATATTGCCACATCAAGATGTGTCACGCTAATAGACTCCTACACAAAAAGACAGAGCTGTAATAAAAGCCAAAGGTGCTGCAACAAAGTATTAGTTTAAGGGTGTGTATATTTATGCAAACAAGTTAATGCAAGTTTTTTATTTTTTATTTTTCCCCTTCACAGATTTCAGCTTGTTTTTCAACTGGGTTGTACAGGTTATAGGTCACATTAATGGTGGAAAAAGTTTTGAATTGACTTATCTCAGTCTCATTTTTTAACATCACAAAAACCTGGTATTTGAACAGGGGTACATACACTTTTTGTATTCACTATACAGTGAAGCATAGTGGTGACAGCATCATGCTTTGGGGCTGTTTTTCTTCAGCTGGAACTGGGGCCTTAGTCAAGGTGGAGGGAATTATGGACAGTCCCAAATATCAGTCAGTGTTGGCACAAAACCTTCAGGCTTCTGCTAAGAAGCTGAAGATGAAGAGTAACATCATCTTTCAGCATGACAATGACCCAAAGCACACATCCAAATCAACAAAAGAATGGTTTCACCAGAAGAAGATTAAGGTTTTGGAATGGCCCATCCAGAGTCCAGACCTGAATCCGATCGAACATCTGTGGGGTGGTCTGAAAAGGGCTGTGCACAGATGTCCTTGCATTCAAGGTGGACGGAGCCACTGTTTATAGCAGGATTCGATACAACAGGGAAGAGCTGCTAGCATTTAACCGCCACCCGGTCCCACTGGAAAAACTCGACATACCGAGAGAACTGAGGCGAAAACGCCGCGGCTGCCGGGCTGGAGTAAGGCGGAGGACAAAAAATATAAGGTACAGACCCTCCCTTCCATCTGTTGTCATGGGAAATGTACGGTCGATACTGGGAAAGTTAGATGAGCTAGCGGCTATCTCCCGTTATGATAGCACTTACCGGGAGTGCTCTCTCCTTTTGTTTACTGAGACGTGGCTAACTGAACTAGCAGCAGATGCTAACATTGAGCTGGAGGGTTTTCACATGATACGAGCTGACCGAACACCAGAGAGTGGCAAAACTAGGGGCGGTGGAGTGATAATGTATGTTAACAACAACTGGTGTAGACCGGGACATATCACTGTTAAACAACGACACTGCAGCAAAGACATTGAGTTGCTAGCTGTTAGCATGAGGCCTACATATCTCCCGAGAGAACACTCACACGTGATCTGCATTGTTGTTTATGCAAATCCGACGGCGAACGCTGGGACAGCGCGTGACGTCATCCATTCAGTAACCAGCAGGCTGCAGACAGAACACCCAGATGCTCTTCTCCTCATCTCAGGCGATTTCAACCACGTTTCACTGTCTCCCATTCTGCCCACTTTCACCCAGTATGTCACATGCCACACTAGAGACAATAAAACACTGGATTTGTTCTACGCAAACACTAAGGAGGCGTACACCTCATCACAACTCCCCCCACTTGGGAGATCGGATCACAACTTGGTTCATCTCCGACCGGTGTACAAACCCCTGGTGCACAGACAACCTCCGGCCATGCACACTGTGGAGTTATGGTCTGAGGAGACAATGGATACTCTAAAGGACTGTTTTGAAGCCACTGCCTGGAAGCAGCTCTGCGATCCACATGGTGAGGACATTGATGGCCTCATTCACACCTTCACGGGCTACCTCAGCTTCTGTGTGGACAAATCCGTTCCCACCAAGACCATACGGCGTCACTCAAACAACAAACCCTGGATCAACCCTGAGATAAAAACACTTCTGAGAGAGAAGAAGAGGATCTTCAGGTCGGGGAACAGGGAGATGCTGAAGTCCGTACAGAGGGAGCTGAGGAGAAAGATCAGAGAAGGCAAGGACAGCTTCAGGAAGAAGATGGAGGACAAGCTGCAACAGAGCGACATCAGCGGGGTCTGGAGAAACCTCAAAACCATCTCGGGGCTCCAGAATACCTCCCCCCAGGCCACGGGGGGCAGGGAGTGGGCGAACAACCTGAATCTGTTTTTCAATAGATTTGACCAACCGCCCTCCCCCCTGTCTGCACAACAACCACTGCTGCCTCTAAGAAATCAAGTCCTGCTACCCACTCCCCACTCCACCGACACCCCCCCCCACTCCCAACACACAGCCCCCCATCCTGACCCTGACCAAGACCCAGGTGAGGACGGAGCTGAGGAAGATCAAGGCGAGGAAGGCGTCGGGACCGGACGGCATCAGCGCAAAGCTCCTCAAGTCCTGTGCAGACCAGCTGTGTGGGATTGTGACGTATATCTTCAACATGAGCCTGAAACTGGGGAGGGTACCACAGCTGTGGAAAACATCTTGTGTGGTACCTGTACCAAAAACTTCCCACCCCAAAGACCTGAACAGCTTCAGACCGGTGGCCTTGACGTCCCACTTGATGAAGACCCTGGAGAGACTGCTCCTTGCTCATCTCCGCCCCCTGGTGGAACCAGCGATGGATCCACTCCAGTTCGCCTACCAGCATGGCATTGGGGTGAAGGATGCGGTGATCTTCCTCCTTCACCGTTCTCTGTCCCACCTGGAGAAGCCCGGGAATATGGTGAGGATCATGTTCTTTGACTTCTCCAGTGCTTTCAACACCATCCAACCGATGATCCTGAAGGACAAGCTGCTGCGCGCAGGGGTGGACCAGCACCTGTCATCATGGATCCTGGACTACCTCACGAACCGGCCTCAGTTTGTGAGAACCCGGGACTGTGTTTCCGACACGATCATCAGTAGCACGGGGGCCCCCCAGGGAACGGTGCTGGCTCCCTTCCTGTTCACTCTTTATACTGCGGACTTCTCACACAACACAACACATTGCCATCTACAGAAGTTCTCTGATGACTCTGCGATCGTTGGTCTCATCTCCAGCGGAGATGAAGCTGAGTACAGAGGGCTTATCCAGGACTTTGTGGACTGGTGCCATCGGAACTGCCTCCAGATCAACGCGAGGAAAACTAAGGAGCTGGTGGTGGACTGCCGCAGGCATGGGCAGCCCCTCACAGCACCAGTAAATATACAGGGAACAGACATCGAGATGGTGACATCCTACAAGTACCTGGGTATTCATCTGAACAATAAACTAGACTGGTCACACAATACTGACGCACTCTACAAGAAGGGACAGCGCAGGCTGTTCCTGCTGAGGAGACTCAGGTCTTTTGGTGTACAAGGGGCGCTGCTGAAGTCATTCTATGACACGGTGGTGGCATCAGCCATCACTTTTGGAGTGGTCTGCTGGGGTAGTGGCATTACTGCAGCCGATAGGAAGAGACTGAACAAACTGATTAAGAAAGCTAGCTCTGTCCTGGGGCAACGCCTTGATCCGATGGAGGAGATAGGAGAGAGAAGGACGGTGGCTAAACTGTCATCTCTGCTGGAGTCCGAGTTCCACCCTATGCAGGACATACTGGATGCACTGAGGAGCTCATTTAGCAGCAGACTACATCATCCCAGGTGCACAACCGAGAGGTTTCGTAGGTCCTTCCTACCAACGGCTGTCAGACTGTACAACCTAAGCAGGGCTGCTCGCAGAGATAGCAAAAAGACGTAACAAACTAATAGTTTTTTTTTTGAATGCAAAAGATGCAATAGACTTACACAATGGTCCTCTCCGGCATACAACTAGGAACATACCGGTCGCTATGGAGGGTGAGAATATGTATGGGCACATAATCATACCATGTAGGATAACTAAACAGACGGTTATGCTGTTTCATCCCACCTAGCAACAATGCTCTGCACTGTGTGTGTTTATATATTTACATATTTATTACATCTAGCTACAATGCTCTGCACTGGGTGTGTTTATATTTATATATCTATATATTTATTCCATCTAGCTACAATGCTCAGCACTGGGTGTGTTTATATTTATATATCTATATATATTTTTTTTTTCCACAATATCTTTATTGAACCTTTTTTTTTTTTTAACAAACATAATACAAACAATCAAACACTAACACTAAAGTACTACAAAAAAAAAAAAATGCACTAAAAACACCAACAACCACCAACAAAATCAAATCTTCAACAATGCTCCTCTGTTTAGTCTAGACAATCCAATACATAAGTATACATATTATGTTCACCAGTTTGGAATTTACAAGGTCCACACACATCATTCACCTTCTTCTTCAAGAGTTATGTTTAAATTTTTTACATAATCAATAAAAGGTCTCCATATATTCTCAAACACAATTTCCTTTGATTTCAGTATATATGTTATTCTTTCTAATGGAAGGTTTGTTAACATCTGTCTTAACCACTGAGTCACATCTGGTCTATGAGTCTTTTTCCATAATAGTGCAATACATTTTTTGGCATTAAGCAAACTGAGGTCTATGAATGTTCTTTCACTTTTATTAAAATTATGCTTTTCTGGGTACAGACCCAACAAAAACAGTTTAGGATTCAATATGATTTGTTTTGAGATTATTTTTTCAATTGTTACCCTCACCTCTTCCCAAAACATTCTTATTAATCTACATTCCCATAAACAATGAAATAGGGTTATATATCTATATATTTATTCCATCTAGCTACATTGCTCCGCACTGTGTGTGTTTATATACTTGCATATTTATTCCACCTAGCTGCAATGCTCCGTACTGTGGGTGTTTATATATTTACATATTTATTCCATCTAGCTACAATGCTCTGCACTGTGTGTTCATATATTCATATATTTATTCCATCCAGCTACAATGCTCTGCACTGTGTGTCTCTGTGTGTGTGTGTGTGTGTATATATATATTTTATAGTAATATGTACATATGTATATTAGCTGCTCTTGCTTGCTTGTTTTTTTTTTGTTTTTGTTTTTTTTTTTCTTGCCTTCTGATTGTTGCTCTGAGTGTTGCTATCCCTGTGCTGTTGCAATCCTGGAATTTCCCCGTTGTGGGACTAATAAAGGCTTATCTTATCTTATCTTATTCTGACAGATTTGGAGAGTTTTTGCAAAGAAGAGTGGGCAACTATTGCCACATCAAGATGTGCCAGCTGACAGACTCCTACCCAGAAAGACTGAGTTCTGTAATAAAAGCCAAAGGTGCTCCAACAAAGTATTAGTTTAAGGGTGTGCAAATTTATGCAGCCAGGTTATTAAGTAGTAGTTATTAAGTAAGTTTTTTTTCCCCTTAAAGATTTCAGTTTGTTTTTCAGTTGGGTTGTACAGGTTATAAGTTACATTAATGGTGGAAAAATTTTGAAATGATTTATCTTGGTCTCATTTTTTACATCACAAAAACCTGGCATTTGAACAGGGGTGTATAGAATTTTTTATATCCACTGTTTGAGTTGGAGTAAAATGAACAATTTTGTTTTATTCTTTAACATAGTGAAACCAACTCACCCAAATTCCAAGTCAAAACATTTCCATTTTGAGCATTAATTTACAGAAAATTACAAATGGTCAAAACAACAAAAAAGATGTTTTTAGATGTGCTTTTGATGTGCTTTTTGATCAAATAATGCAAAGAAAACAAGCACATGATCATTCTTAAACACTACAATACTTAAGTGAAGAACTTGTGGAATAACTCTGATGGTATTCGCAGCTTTCCTGAGTCTTACCATCTCAGATGATCACCTCATCAGTACCTCCTAAGTAGACTGAGGCATCCTTGTGTTGGAACTCAACAGACACTCAAACTGAATGGCTGCCATACATGTAGAGATGCTAATTTAGGAAACATTTTGCAGTGGTCTCTTATTTTCTTCCCAGAGCTGTATATGTAAAGTCATAGAATAGCACTATAAAGCATGCACTGGAGTAAATAATTCTTTCTCCCTTTCTTTCTTTGGCCAATTAAACAAAGGAAATAATTTAATTATTCAAAAACACATGAACCAATTTAATTAGAGCCTTGGTTCAATTAACAGTTCTCCCCTTTGTTCTCTGTCATCAGTGGAAGTCATCATGATAGGAACTCTTACTCTGTGTGTGTGTGTGTGTGTGTGTGTGTGTGTGTGTGTGTGTGTGTGTGTGTGTGTGTGTGTGTGTGTGTGTGTGTGTGTGTGTGTGTGTGTGTTTGATGTATTGTAAATGTTGTGGGGACCTACGCATCTCTGAAAATTTCTTTCTAATGTGAAAATTTTTGGTCTAAATTAAACCAAGTCTGCAGAACGTCCTCGCATGTAAGCGTAATGTCATCCAAAGTCCCGGACATACGATGTGTGCATGCTGCAAGTGTCTGCAATATGCCTGACTTTCAGACTACTGCCAGAGCTGCAGTACTTTTACTCCAAGCCTTCCAGTGGAAAAGAATGGCGGCGTGTAAAGCACTAATTAGCTCCCACTCAGACAAACCAAGATTGCACAGGCAGTGTGCATACAGTTTTTCATCTTTCTCTGTTTAATCTTGCTGTTGTTTCCTATTTGTTCTGCTCATTATGTGATCAAAGCCATTAACATGTTTATGGAGCAGCTCTTTCACGGTGCAATAAAACACATAGAGAGTTGTAAGGCGATGAAATATGAATGCAGGGCCTCAAAAGATGAAGAGAAAGTGTGTGTTTGTGTACATATCTTTTTTTTAAACTGAGTGTGAATGAGTGTAAAATTATTTAAAATCTGATGAAACTCCAAGCTAACAAAAAAGATGAGGAGAATGGGGGGGGGGGGGATTTCTGAGTTTTTTGGTGTGTGCGCACGCACACACACACACACGTATTGAAATGCACACACTGAGGCAGCAACTGTTAAATAATTCAGCAAACACAAACACACACTGGAGGCAAGGTGAGCAGAGCTAAGCTAACAGGCATGCCGGGTGCCCTGCAGTGTCAACAACCAATCAGGATGGAGCGTAGTGGCCAGAGAGAGAGACACATGACCCCCAGTGACCCCCAGACTCTAATGATTTATAAACACGACTGAGAGGTGTGTGCGCCAGGAGCGTGAGTGTGTGTCCCGTAAAGCCCAGAGCTATTTAAATGTGGAGATGAATTCTTATTTATTCACACAGAAAACAGTGAATGGGAAGACCCCAGGGGTAAGGTTCAAAACAATACAGAGGGGGAGAGAGAGAGAGAGAAGGGGGGGGGGGGAATGAATATAGATACAAGTGAAAAAAGGAGATTGGGAGAGGAGAAAGAGAAGGAAATACTATAGACGTTTAAACAGGTAAAGCTGCACTATGATCACATAGGGAGAGGAGGTTGGGGGGTGTAAAAGACCCTCTAACACTCTTAAGGAGCACATACACACATATAAACACACACACACACACACACACACACACACACACACACATATAAAACACATATATTCCCTGCCCCCCAACTCCGTGTTTGTGTGTGTCCTCATGCAATATTAAATAGTCGGTATGTGTGGGTATAAAGAGTGGTGAAGCTGGGATGCAGTGAATTATATATCACTATTGATTCACACACACACACACACACGCACGCACGTATGGACAAACAGACACACATATGTACAAACACACACTTCACTAGATTAAAGCTCAAAGCAGAGAAACAGACAACAGCCAAGGCTAATTGTAGACGTGAGGAAAGGAATCTGTCCACAAACACGTAATGCCACAAGGATCCTGCTCTCCTTCTAGATGAGATTACTGCTATTCTTTATTATCTGGCCGTCCTAAAATGTCTCTAAAGAGTTTTCAGTTAATCCAAAATTCTGCAACTAGAAACAGACATCATATTGCTCCCGAGAATCTAAATAAATTTTAAATCCTTCCGCTAAGCTCTAAATCAGTGATCCCCAACATTTTTTTTTTGCCTCACGGACCGGTATTAGATAAAAATGAACAGAATGAGTTAAAATGAATGGAAACAAAGTGTGCGATTTAAAAAACTCACCTTTGGTGAGTGTGAGCGGCGCCTCCAGTGTTTCTGTGGTGGTCTTGGGATGTTCCGCCCTTGCTTCAGTCCAGGACATCGGCAGTGGAGACACTGCCCCAGGCAGGATTTCAGGTCCACTGTCACTTATGGTCCTGGCTGGCCAGTCTTACTACACGTGCGTCAGTTGAGCTGTGTGGTGCACTCATGGGCTACGTTCACACTGCAGGTTTTAATGCTCATTTCCAATTTTTTTCCACACTTGACTCATATCTGATTTTTTAATGACAGGATGAACAGCACATATCTGATTTTTTCACACTAGATACAGGCCACTTTCATATGTGGTCCTAATTTGGATACGTATGAGATATTTTCCAAAGCGACCGCAGTCTGAACTGTCATGTCGCATTTCATCTGACTTTTTCCTCACTGAAGTGAGACAGAAGCTACAAGTCTGTGGTGGAGGATGCAGCAAGCATGGCAGACACAGCTGATTTGTGCTCTCTTTTTAAACAATCTTCTTCCCTTTTTCACTGGATTGTAACTTTGTCGGCTCCGGCTGCACAATAACTTCTAAATTTATTTTTTTTTTTTTTGGGGGGGGGGTCGGGGCTGAGACCATCAGACAAGCAGGTGCACAGTAACGGAATTTTTTTTTTTTTTTTTTAAAGTAGCGGCACATTTATGGATGCTGCAAATTCCTTTTTCCCTGTAAACAGCACACTGTGAGTCCTGGCCACTGTAATATATAAAATGTAAAGTATGAAAACACACTGTCCAGGAGAGGGGAGCCTGTGGCGGCTTCTCCTTCCTGTACAGTACCAGTGTTACACCGCTGGTACTAGCCACGCTGTTTATTAGGGCAAGAGCCACTGACAACGTCAGTGGGCGAGAGCCCTATTGTAATCGCTAGGATTATTTATTATTAACCTGATTTATACAGGTACGCCCATTGAGACACAGTGTCATTTTCAAGAGAGCCGTTTAATCGATTAGTTCTGTTAAAACAGAGCTGATCACAGCAGTCACCTGATGTGTAGAGAAATGAAACTGGTCTCATATTCATTTTGGGCATAATCATTTCTGAATGATCTTAACATTTTATTTTGCTGCGTTGCATCAAGGTGAAGAAGTTCTGTTCCCCTCAATCATTCGGGGCTCATATTTACTTCTGTAAACACAACGCTGTGTCTGGCGTTACGTTTTCTTCTGCGCATGCGGGTCACTTCATGGCTGTAGACCGTTCACGCCGGAGTCTGATGGAGGTCGCATTTAAATTATAATGTGAATGTCCACACAAAAAATCAGATCTCTGCAAAAAATCAGAATTGAGCATTAAGACCTGCAGTGTGACCGTAGCCATGGAGTGACCACATGTCTCCCCCTCCACCCATGGCCAGGAAACATTTCTCAAACTCTCTTGAAAGCAAAAATAGGTGATCATGCACCAGCTGGCAGAAGGAAGGCCCAAACTAGCCAGCCAAACTGCCTAGTCAGCTTGCCGGGTTCATCTCTTAAGCACCACTATGAGACAGGTGTGCGTCAAGACCGTGTGGACAAACACGTGGCACGGGAAGAGAGGGAATATCCGTCAATTTTTCACAACAATAACACCCGGCAGAGATAGTCAATACAGAGGAACAAATAAATTATTTTTTCTCTATGGCTCAATGCAACCTGGTACCAAATAAGTCCGGGGGCAGTACAGGGTTGTGCCCTGGTGGTTGGGGACCACTGCTCTAAATGATTGGGCCCCTTGTTACCTTAAAGATCGCATAGTACCTTTTCATCCTAATAGAGCACTGCATTCCCATAAAGCAGGATTACCTGTTATACCTAGAATCCCTAAAAGTGCAATGGGAGGCAGAGCTTTCAGTTATTAGGCATCTCTGTTATAGAAGCAGCTGCCTGTTTTGGTTTGGGAGACAGACTCAATCTCTGTTTTTAAGAATAGGTTTAAAACTTTCCTTTTCGATAAAGCTCATAGTTAGGGTTAGATCAGGTCATCCTGAAGCTTCCTTTAGTTATGCTGCTATAGGTTTAGACAGCCGGAGGCCCTCCTAAGATGCACTGGGCTTTCACTTTTGCTCTCTACCATAGGTTGCGAGTCTCTGACATGCTGTCTGTTCTCTACAGGTTTTGTTCTCTATCCCCTACCACCCAAAACAGTCCCAGTAGATGACTGTCCCACCCTGAGCTTGGTTCTGTTGGAGGGTTCTTCCTAATTACAGTGGTGTGAAAAAGTGTTTGCCCCCTTCCTGATTTCTCTTTTTTTTCTATGTTTGTCACACTTAAATGTTTCAGATCATCACACAAATTTAAATATTAGATAAAGATACTTTTTCACACAGGGCCATTTAAGTTTTGATTTATTTTTTTTTACCCTTAATAATAAACACCTTCATTTAAAAACTGCATTTTGTGTTTACTTGTGTTATCTTTGTCTAATATTTAAATTTGTTTGATGATCTGAAACATTTAAGTGTGACAAACATACAAAAAAAAGGAGAAATCAGGAAGGGGGCAAACACTTTTTCACACCACTGTAAAGGGAGTTTTTCCTCTCCACTGTCACTAAGTGCCTCCTCATAAAGACCACCTCATTATCGGGGTCTCTATCAATGACTGTGGATCTTTTCCCTTCAGTTGAAAGTACTATGATTGTTGTTGTGAACTGGTGTTGTAAATAAGGTTAAACTGAACTGAACTTAGCACTGTACATTAACTATGCTGGAGCCGCGTTGGATGTAAAGCTGATCATCTTTTTAATAGATACCTCATTTAAAACTCCTCTAATCAGCATGTTATATATGCAGTCTTCAGCCCTATTCTGATAATCCAACTCAGAGAATTCCTACTTCAGCTTATTGTTTTGGTTTTACGGTGAGCACATTTACCATTCAGTCAGTACCCTCAAGAACGCCATCTAAATATAAATCCATTGTTGGCTCTTCCCCACACCATACAGCAAATATAGTTAGCAGCTAGGTGCTGAAGAAAGTTACGTGGCTTGAAAATAAACATACACAATTTGAGTTGAGGCAAGGTACCAATTTATGAATTTTATAAAGTTTAGTACAACAGGAAATTGTCATTCAGCACCATGACGTCTTCACGATGCCGAGTTTCATCCAGTCTGCACCGAGTCAATTGCAAGCCCCACCCAGCAGTGTTACAGGACCATTTTTTTTGAGTTCTCTAAATTCTTCTAGGGCAGTTTCTTCGGTGGGGAAACATCATCATGGATAGAGTTCTGGTAAAATTGGCACCATGTTATTTTTTGTTGAAATGGGGTTAATATCACGAATGTTGAGTATAGGAAGAGTCCAGTAATCCCCGTCACTTTCTGACAGTTGTGAGTAAACCATCAGTACACCATACATTTTACATAGTCATTCTTGAGAACGTGAACTCTATAGAACTGAAAATAGCAACTGTACTCATGCATGTATTGATCTGATTTTTTGTTCCAAAAATTGCTCAAAAGTGTTCTTGAGAATTAATTCAGATTTGAACAAGACTGGCTTAGTTCCCCTAATAATGTTCAAGTCAAATTGAAGTTTAGGCTACAATAGTGAGTGTCATATTTTGACATTACTTGCATATAGCAACTACAGACTGTGAGAGCGATATGCATATTCATTTGAAATTAAAAAAAAACATCAGTGGTTTAAATTGCTGTAATATAACTCACATCTACAGCTTACTATGTTTTACGTTCAACAGTAAGCAATAATATTTAAAGGCGCTAAAGACAACATTCTGACCCCGTGGCCAGTAGGTGTCACACCGACTCTTGGACTAACTGGTTGGTAGAGACATGTGACATCAGTCAGTTATGTGATTGGCTGTGGCCGGCTGTGACATCTTAACCGGCCATAGATATATAAACACTACATAGGGCATGGCTGGCCGCATATTCCATATACATAGCTTAGTTATATGATTACAATAAATGCAGTGAACAATCGTTTGTGTATGCTGTATTCACAATGCTGCAGGTGCTGTCAGCCATTATAATTATATATAGAATATGGTGCCATGAAAACGCTAGCCGTGTTTTATCTAGCGTATCATATATTTATGTTACTGGCCACCCTAGTTCTCATCATCCAGCTACTCAGGTGTAAATACTGTGACCGTTTCTGACCTGTAAAAAATTTTGAAAGTTTTTTTTTTAATCAATATATTATTTTTTGGAGAATATAAAGATTTTAACTCTGCACCTTCCTGAACACTTTATTGATGTATTATTTTTTTTAAAAATATTTGTTTTCATGAAAATACAATCAGCGCGCATTTTAAAGGGTATGTGGTAAGGCTGCACAATTAATCAAATTTTAATCGTGATCACAATTTTGGCTGCAACGATTCAATTGACATGATCGTCGGGGATACTGGCATTTAAAATGTGGGCTCTGCTGCATATCAAACAAGCATTTTCTCAACCAACAGTCAGCTGTGTTGTGTCTGTGAATGCGGGACAGCGGAGATGATGGCTGTGCTGAACAGTGCCTTTTATTAGCCAAAACTGGTAGCAGGTGGATAGGTAAAACAAGCTAATATTAACAGGGTACAGGCTATGTATGACTAGAGGCAGAATGTCAAAGACCCAGGCTGCTGCCGTCAGTCTCTTATTATAGGCACGGCATTTTTAAAAAAAAAAAAATTTATTACTTATTTTTTACCCGGAGGTAGATTTGTTTTTGCAGTCTGGTGACAAGCCACCAGCTGCCGGTCGCTGCGTGCGCAAGCGCCCCTTATCCCTAACCTGCATGTTAACCTTATCCCTAACCTTATCCCTAACCTGCATGACGACGTCACCCGTGCCAGCGCCATCAAGTTCGTACCATGCATAGTGTTATGGCCGTACATAACATTCACCTCCCCTCTGGGAAAAACTAAAACCATTACCAACATTATGACAGGCAAGAACTGACGAGGACCTGGGCAACTGGGTGGACTACCGGGAGACCTTGCATGGTTGAGTGTGTTATTCTACCACTGTGCTTTCCAACCATGCTCTGCTAAACATTTCAAAACAGTCCTTTTCAGTTCAATTTCAGGGGCTTTTGGTGAGCCCATGGTGGGTGCACCCCTGGAGGTGCTGGCTGCGGCAGACCTGGGTGCATTCTATTGTCAGCAAAGTCCCAGTCCGGGTCCCACACTGGCTGAGTCTGCTCCAGCATTGCGGCTTGATCTGGGGCAGCTGTGCTTACCTTTCGCAGACAACTGGCATGCCATCTCAAACCACCACCAATCTGGAAGGTGGCTGGCCCCAACTGTGCAGTGATCATCATCAACGGTGGCTGGAGCATCTGCAGGTCCAGGCCTTCAGATTGAGGTGCCCAAATCCAGTCGAATACTGTGAGTGGTGATCTGTTCGGCTATACTCGGCACTGCTGCTCTCTTGTGCCCAATGTTGGTTGCTGTTGTGGCGGCGTGCCGTTCATGCCAGTGGCAGGACGTGCTCTGGATTGGTGTTGTTCTGCAAGGTCCTTCTCGGCCACGGACTTTCTCTCCTGTAGCGCTGCAGCAGCTCCCTGAGGCTTAGGCCAGGCAAGGATCTGAGGCGAGTCCGATTTATGCCCTCTCTCTCTCCTGGTGCTGGTTGTGGTCACGATGGTGTGCTGCTCTCACCAGCGATTGGATGTGTGCTGGGTTGTCGTCATTCACCGGGGTCCTGCTTGGCCACAAACTCTCTCTCCTGCAGTGCTGTGGTGGCTCCCCAAAGCTTATGCTGGGTGTGGATCAGAGACAAGTCCGGTTTATGCCCTCTCTCTGTGTTCTGTTCTCCATGCGGTGTCAAGCTTGGAGCGGCTGTACGGTCATCGGTGGTCAGACAGAGTCCCTGGTTGTCGTGAATGGTAGAGCCCAATTCATAAAAAGGTCATACCCCAAGATGTTATCGCCATGTGTGGCTACCTAGAAGGTGAACGTCGGGAGGACTCTGGACCAGTAGCAAACAGTCAGCGTTATGGTTCCTACAAGACTGATACAAGCATGTCCATAACCATAAAGCTCAGCTGTGTTTTTCCAGATTGGATGACAAGGGAAAAATCTCTTAACTGTGACCCAGTTCATCATCGATCTCATAGCAGTGGTGTCCGATAGTAGCAGCCGGCTGACGTCGTCAAGCCTCACTGTGCACCACTTGTACGCTGCTCTGCTAGAGTTCACTGTATGGATGGTGATTGTTAGCAGTGGTTCAACTGGACTGGGTGGTGAGCTTGTTGTTAACCGTGTTGAGTGGCGCACTTCGGCAAAATGGTTTAGCTTGCCACAGTATTGGCATCGCTGCCCCCTGGCCGGGCAGGAGCACACTCACATTTGGTGTGTCAGGGAACCACAGTTACCGCACATTTGGCGTCCCATGATGTTCTTTTGTTCCATCACATTCACCTCGGTGTCATCCGAGAAGGTCGCAGTGTAACTGGGTTCTTATGCCGGGGTAACTGCTTGTGCTAGTGAGGTCAGTTGTTGTGGGTCACCTAGTTGTGACGTTAGCCAGCCTCCAGCTGGAATGCTACCTCCACCGCCTTCGCCAGCGGCAGGTTGTCTGGCACCATCAACAGCTTCGCCCACAGCCATGGGTTGTTGGTGTGCTCCGCTAGCTGGCCCCGCACCATTTCGTCCTCTAGTTGTCCAAACCTGCACGTACTTGCCAGACAGCGGATGTACTGCTGGGTTGTCTCTCCCACCCTCTGTTGGCGCTGTTGGAACCTTATCCTCCTCGCCAGCACGCTTTCAGGAATTGCAAAATGTCCAGCTAGCAGGGTGACACACTCCTCATATGTGTCCGCCGGTCCCAATGTACTAAACACCCGTTGTCCCTTGGTACCCAAGCTGTAGATCAGGAACGCACGTAGCCGTATCTTGTCAACCTTAGCCAGGGATATAGCCAACATGAACAGCCGAAATGACTCAAACCAGTTAGGCCGTGGGATGGGCGGCTCACCTGAGGACGTGAGGAACAGTGGCAGGGGTGCCAAGCATGCTTCCGTGTCAGTGTTTTTCAAGTTTCTCCTCGTCGCCAATGTTGTGTCTGTGAATGAGGGACAGCAGAGACGATGGCTGTGCTGAACGGTGCCTTTTATTAGTCAAAACTGGTAGAACATGGACAGGTAAAACAAGCTAACATTAACAGGGTGCAGGCTGTGTATGACTAGAGGCCGAGCGCCAAAGACCCGGGCTGCCGCCATCAGTCTCTTATTATAGGCATGGCGTGATGACATCACCCGTGCCTGCACCATCACGTCCGTGCCATGCATAGTGTTATGGCCGTAGATAACAAGCCGACCACCAGGGGGTGAATGAACGTTAGGGCAACATTAAGCTGCAGAACTGACAAGCAAGTGCACTCTGTGGTGGCAGCCTGAAGTTATCAATAGCAGACTGGTGTGATGGTGAAACACAGAACAGATGTCGGGAGCAGAAGGTGACAGTACGGCAACACGTGGAGGTGAGGAGCTAGTATCTCAAAAGGGATCATCATCAGTTGTTTGGAAGTGTTTGGGAATCAGAGCAAGTGATGCCGGCTAAAAAGAAATTATATGTAAAGAGTGCCATAGAGCTGTGTCTGTGCCGCAGGGCAACACAACTAACTTATTCAACCACCTGAAAAAACACCACAAACACAAGTACGATAGATGCATGAAGGCTAAAGCTAATGTCACTTCACTAAATCACAGTCTGTGTCTGGTGCCGACCCAGGCAACGATAGCATCAACCCTGCACAAAGCTTCACCGTATCCATGCACCTCCCAAGACATGCTGAAGTAACTGATGCAATAGCATTTTGTTTGGCCAAAGACATGTGTCCATTGAATACTATATGAGCAACAAAGGCTGCAGAAACATGGTCAAAACACTGGACAAGAAATACGTGATCCCACGTGATTCTCCAAAGTTGCACTAGATTTTAGAATCCTTTATTAGTCCCACAATGGGGAAATTACAGGGCATCCACTTGATCAAGTGCATGAGGCGGCCACTGGTGCGGCGCCCAGCCCTTTCACCATTCACACACACATTCACACCTGGGGCCACTTTAGAGTCTCCAATTAACCTAACTTGAATGTTTTTGGCCTGTGGGAGGAAACCGGAGAAATCCCGGAGTAAACCCACATAGGGGAGAACATGCAAACTCCACACAGATCACTGTTGGTCAGGGGATGGGATCAAACCCGGGATCCCCCGGCCAAGGGTGAGTTGCTGTGCTGCTGCAGTGCTAACCACTCTGCCACAGCGCTGTATGAAAAATACAGATGGATATCACAACTGTCAAGTACTTTGCAACTACAACTGACTTATGATCAAGCAGAACAACAGAGCCATACCTGTCCCTGACAATTCACTACAATAATGGAGATTTTAAAATGAAGAGTCAATGCTTGCAGGCATTGTTTTCCCCCACAGGACCACACAGGAGAAGCTATAGCCCATGAACTGAGGGAACTGCAAACATCTTGGGGCCGTCAGGAGGAGAGACTAGTCTGTATCACAACAGACAGTGGATCTAACATCGTGAAAGCAGCTTCTCTAACTAAAAAGATGAGGCTCCAGTACTTTGGCCAAAGGCTTTATCTAGCAATTGGCGAGTAGGACGAATAAAAAAAAAAACATTAAAAAAGTACCCATAATTGAAATCTGTATTTTTCCGAAAGTTAATGAATAATTGTGATTAATAATCGTGATTTCAATATTGTTCAAAATAATTGTGATTGTCATTTTGGCCATAATCGTGCAGCCCTAGTATGCGGTATACTTTCCCCCCTTTCTTTTTAACCTCTGCCAAGGAGAGTAATGTTTTTAGCTCCTTCATTTATTCATTTGTTTGTTTGTACATTTGTCTGTTTGTGTATGGGTGAGTGTGAGACACACAGGGCTCTTAGCTCAAAATGTTATGGATGCATTTTGATAAAATTTTCAGAAGAAGATGAACATGGACAAAAAAAATAATGAACTACAAAGCACTCAGAGAGTGCAGACCTCCGCCAAGGCTCCTTCCGTCCCTCATGGATTACATTCAAAATGTAATGGGTTTGTGCGTAGGCCTAGAGCCACTTCTGGTGAAAATTTGCATCAAAGTCTGTCCATTAGTTTTGGAGTATTGTTGCTAACACACTGTGAAAGGTAAGAGCCTTGGCTGAGGTATGCATTCTCAGATCATCACCAAAATGTAATGGATTTGTCTGTAGCCCAAGAACCACCTCTGGTGAAAATTTCATCCAAATCCATCCAGTATTTCTGGAGTATTGTTGCTAACACTCTGTGAGAAGATTACACACCTGTCCTGAAAATCTGAATGAAAGGTGCTATATAAATGCAATCCATCATCATTATTATTATTATTATTATTATTAACAACAGACAAACAACAGCAAAAACAATGACTACAGTATATGACAACAACAACAACAACATAATAATAATAATAAGACTGTCATACAATGGGGTTGGGCAATTCCACCTTAAATCAACATCATGGTTTACTGAATCTTTCATGTCGGTTTTCGGGGTTTTTTTTCTCCTCTCTTCTCCCTCACAGTTTACTGACAGCGTTCATAATTATTAAGCAATATTACACAACAGTGTGGTATCGTTCCATTTTTTTGCAGTTATCAACTACAAATTCACATAGTATCCATATTATCTACTGCAACAAACTTGTAAGAAATATGAACATGACAAAGGCACAAACGCTCACCTGGCACACCGACAGATGAGGACATGTTCCTCCAAGCATTTGCTTTCAAATTTTGATCATGATATCCTTATCCAGATCAGAGTACCGGGTCATTTGATGCAGCAAAGTTCAGCCTCCACCTCCTCCACGTCACCTACTGTTTTCGTCTTCCTGTACTGGTGTCCTATGTCCCGCCCTTCCTTAATTCTAATTGGCTGCTTAGAAAGGTCTGATATTGACGAGCGCAACTGTCCAGTAGTCTGAAAAGTTGAACTTTTTTCAGCCTTGAGAGCCACGAGAAAAAGCGGCCAAAGCTCAAAGCATTTCAGCGCTGAGCAATGCTGGACTACATGGAGAATGAATAGAAAATAGTCACCCACAGCAGGAAAAATGAGTATGGTGGACACGCCCCCTAATACTTTTTCTGCAGCATTTGACTTCTGGGTTGCCGAGGCGCATGGCCGCGCACGTATCTCAGTGGACACGTCTTAAAGGGGCAGTACATGGAAAGCGCCATATTAATATATATATATAAAATAATATTTAAAAAATTCCTGCATCCAGATCGTGATCTGAATCACCACCAAAATCTAATCATCTGTTCCCCACGCCATTACACACCTTTCCTGAAAATTTCATCAAAATCCATTCTTAACTTTTAGAGTAATGTTGCTAACAGACAGACAGACAGACAAACCAACCAACGCCATGAAAAGTGTTGGTTGCCATTTGTTGCCAGTTGGTTGGTTGGTTGCATTGGTTGCCAGTAAAAGCACAGTGGCAGCACAGTAAGAAGGTCACGGGATCGATTCCACCCTTGATCATCGTGGGTTCGATCCCACCCCCTGACCATCAGTGACCCTTCTGTGTGGAGTTTGCATGTTCTCCCCGTGCCTGCGTGGGTTTACCCCGGGTACTCGGGTTTCCTCCCACAGGCCAAAAACATGCAAATTAGGTTAATTGGAGATTCTAAATTGGCCCTAGATGTGAATATGTGTATGAATGGTGAAGGGATGGTGCCGTACCGTTTCTGCTTCATCCATCTAGGTGGATGCCCTGAATTTCCCCTCTGGGGATCAATAAAGTACACAAATAAAAATAAAAACATTACCTTCTCCCATGGCGAGGTAATTAGATTTTTGCGTGATCCCAGTCACTGTCTGGATCCAAAATTTTTGTTTTTTAGGTTTTCATGTATGTAATTTGGTAGGTTATTTTCAACAAACAGAGTGCTCACTTTGTTATCATAAATCTGTGGAAACAAAAATTAAATGGATCAGAATTTCATTACAAAACAAAAAAATTAAGGAAAAAATGGATGGCTGTACAGCCAATTTTCATTCACTACCATCACTCACCTAATCATTGTCTTAGCCGCTTAATCCTTTTGGATATCAGAATAAGTACCTTTACCCAACATCTCTCTTTTTTCTTATTCCCAATTGAAATCTGTTTATAATTTTAGACAAGGAAAGTTTATTTGTATAGTACATTTCATGTACAAGACAATTCAAAGTGCTTTACATCAAACATTAAAGCATTACAGCAGGTTGCAAAAGAAATACATAAGAATTTAAAAACCAACAAAAAATAAATTAAAAAGAAAGAGAAATAAGCTAAAATTGAATAAAACAGATAAAAGTGCAAGAAATAAGTTATTGTGTATTGTGGGAGACTAAAGCCTTATTCACTTGTCCACTCTGGTCTGCTTTGGTCCGCGTGCACTTTGGACAAGCCCGGCGCACACGCAGCGTTGTACTCACTCACTTTTTTTCGTCTACCAGGCCAAGCAGTTGACGCTTGCGCACAACTGTTATTTGTAGTTTCGCCCCAGCCCTATAGGTAGCACAAATGCGCTAACACGCCAGTTTGTTCACCCGCTATAAACACAAGAGTGACACACATTTTTTTGTAGCAACAACAATGGCGTCATTTCAAGGAAAAGGAGGAATTACCGTTTTCCAGTGCTCTTATCCGCTCAAGCCGCTGCTGCTGCAAAAGGATTCATGTACAGTATGTTTGTTCTTGTCTTCCGTGTCCTCGTTGTCTTCCTCATCTACTTGTATGCTGTGTTGGCAGTGCCACCTTGTGAATGGGACATTCAGTCTTGCGCATCCGCTGTCAGTGCGTTCAGGTCATGGGCAGGCCACGCGGTCATAAAATTTGGCTGCACGCAGTCATCCGCAGAAGAGCCCTGCGTACACTAGTGGACTGGAGACGATGACGTACACTACCGTTCAAAAGTTTGGGGTCACCCAGACAATTATTTTGTGTTTTCCATGAAAAGTCACACTTATTTACCACCATGAGTTGTAAAATGAATAGAAAATACAGTCAAGACATTGACAAGGTTAGAAATAATGATTTGTATTTGAAATAATAATTTTTTCCTTCAAACTTTGCTTTCGTCAAAGAATCCTCCATTTGCAGCAATTACAGCATTGCAGACCTAACATGATTGCACAAGGGTTTTCTAATCATTCATTAGCCTTCTGACGCAATGAGCAAACACATTGTACCATTAGAACACCGGAGTGATAGTTGCTGGAAATGGGCCTCTATACACCTATGTAGATATTGCACCAAAAACCAGACATTTGCAGCTAGAATAGTCATTTAGCACATTAGCAATGTATAGAGTGTATTTCTGATTAGTTTAAAGTTATCTTCATTGAAAAAAAGTGCTTTTCTTTCAAAAATAAGGACATTTCTAAGTGACCCCAAACTTTTGAACGGTAGTGTAAATTTCATCACACAAGGTTTACGGTTGCACGCACGTGGACAGCGGAGGTGCAGTATGAATCCAGCTTAACAATTGTTCTACTGAAAGGCAGCAGCAAATAGAACAATTTTTAATCTCAATTTAAAGCAGCTAAGAGTTTCAGCAGCCCTGATGCTTTCTGGGAGTTTGTTCCATATGTGAGGAGAATAAAAACTAAACACTGCCTCACCATGTTGGGTTCTAACTCTGGGCACAGATAGTAGGCGTGACTCTGATGATCTGAGGGCTCTGGGTTGTTTATAATGTACCAGCAGATCTGAAATGTATTTTGGCCCTAAACCATTCAGAGCTTTATACACCAACAGCAGTATTTTGAAATCTATTCTCTGACAGACAGGAAGCCAGTGTAAAGATCTGAGAACTGGAGTTATATGATCTACTTTCTTGGTCTTAGTGAGGACTCGAGCTGCAGCGTTCTGAACCAACTGCAGCTGTCTGATGGACTTTTTAGGGAGAGCTGTGAGGACAGCATTACAGTAATTCAGTGTACTGAAGATAAATGCATGGACAAGTTTTTCTAGATCCTGCTGAGACATCAGACCTTTAATCTTCACTATGTTCTTTAAGTGGTAATAGGCTAACTTCACAACTGTTTTAATGTGGCTGTTAAAATTCCGGTCTGAGTTCAGAATCACACCAAGATTTCTGGCTTGGCTGTTGGTTTTTAGCATCACTGATTGAAGCTGAGTGCTAACTTTGAGTCTTTCTTCTTTGGCTCCAAAAACTATTATTTCAGTTTTGTCTTTGTTTAACTGAAGGAAATTCTGGCACATCCACTCCTGAATTTGATCAATGCATTTGATCAGGGTTTTAATTGGACCATAGTCTCCTGGTAAGATGGTTATGGAGATTTGTGTTATGTAGAATGGGTGTTTTAGGATGCAGAAAGTGCTGTTTTTTAAATGTTCCAAGCCACAGATTTTGCAATCATTGTAATGCACTTCTTTACGACAACAGCTATTCATATCTTCTTTATTTTGAGTCATCTATAATCATTTTTGATTTGCATTAAAATTAATGCAAACAAAACTGAGCACAGTGGAGGAAATATGCAGTAGACTGAGTAAGCATCCAAGGATGGAGTCAGGTTACTACGATATAGTCATCCCTGCTCCTCTCTCTGCGCTCCCGCCGTACGCTTGCCCACCTTCCCTCCCTGCCACTACTATCTCACATTTTAATGCATCTATAGTCATGCTAATGGTCCTCTGAATTTAAAATAATTTCTTCTTTGTCCCACTCTGCCACTCAGCACTGATAGAGGAGGAATCTCTCTGTCTTCCTCCTCCTCGCTCGTCATAGGCACAGAATAAGACTTTGACAGACTCCTGTCAGTCTTTCTATCACACTTATTCTGTTGGCCAGATTAACGGTGGTAAAGAGTTGGGAGTGTGCTGACAGGGCATGTGAAGAGAAGAGAAGAGAAGAGAGAAGAGAAGAGAAGGGAAGAGCATGCGTTTTACATTGTGAGTGGTTCCAACCTTTCTATTCATATTGCTTGACCTTTCCATCAGTAGGTAATCGAGAGGAGAATGTCCTTTACTATAAAGGCTGGATGTTAAGTCACGCTCCTCTTTGCCCCAAAGAGAGACGAGAATACCTGATGTCACACTGGTACAGCCCAGGGTGGGGAGTGGGGGGCTGAGGAGGTGACGGAAAGCACAGTGGCTGGGGTGAGGGGCAAATGGTAGATGGATATTACAAGGGGGTAGTCACAGTGGTGAAAATGAGAGAGTGTGTGTGTGTGTGTGTGTGTGTGTCAGGGGTGGGATGTGATGGGATGGGATGGGATGGGTGGGGAGGAGGACAATATTGGTCTGCTGGTGCAGGTCATTGTAGAGAAAACATAAAACATAATCATCCATTAAAATGCAGCTTCACACCCTCCATCACATCCACAACGGAGCTGCTGCCATAAATGCCGCATGTATGTGTGTGTGTGTGTGTGTGTAGACACACACACACACACACGTGCATCCCTCCGCTATGTTAGATCTATAGGTCTACACAGGCTAAAGAAAGCCAGAAGATGGGGTTAGTGGTGTGTCAGTTTATTACATACAGAATGGGTGTCTGTGTATAGAAAGAGACAAGCCTCACAGGGATTAGGTCATATTTTTGAATATATTGGAATTTTGCAAGTTAATGCATTAGCATAAAAATTGTAAGTGATGTGAATAGCCTATAGAGTTTAATATGCACTATTATACCTATTAGGGTAAGAACAACTGTCATTTGTTAAGAATATGGAACACATGAAAGGTATTTTTTTTAATCAATTATTTTCTAATTGCTTAATTTTTTTAATAATCAGGCTTTGTTTTCCAAATTATTTTTTTTGTAATTGCTTGTTTTCACTCAAAAAAAGAAATCATTTTTGTCAAAAGACATGATTACATTCAATTTAATGTAAATAAACCCCATCAAACCAAAGCTGGTCGGCCATAAACAGAAACGTCTCTTATCCCGTTTGGAGGTTTTGTTTTTTGCATTTGTGCTTGATTGATTGATCAGTTTAGGAAAAGACTGAGGTGTAAAATGCACTCCTTCACAATATTAACCCTGTATCTTAAAAAAGAAGGCGCCTTAACGCGAACAAATTTAAGTGCCTCAGCTAAAATAAAGAGTTTATTTAATGCTGAACCCTAACCAGTAGGGCTGGGGAATTAACCTAAACATGATTAAAACCAACATTCAAAACCTCTAACTGACATAATTTCGACAACTGTTCTTTTGGTTTTCTATTAATACTTTTTTTTACTTTGTACGTTCATGTATGATCCCCTTAAATACTGTATGTGGTTGCTACATACACAATTATATTCAGTATAAAATAATGTGTGAATCTCTCACACTCGCACAAACTTAGGCTACATTCAGAGTGCAGATCTTAATGCTTGATTCAGGTTTTTTGATCAGATCCACTTTTTTTTTTTAGTTGGCTGGTCAGATTATTGTTTAAATGAGACTGATATCAGACTCCAGTGTGAACTGAAGCAAGCAAGCTTTTTTATATAGCACATTTCATACACAAAGGCAACTCAATATGCTTTACATAGTACATAAAAAGAACATACAGAGGAAAAACAATAAAAAAAATCAAGAGGTCAAAACATTATTAAAATGGAGGGCATAAACTTATTAAAAACAACAAATAACTAAAGTATATATATAATTAAAAATGATTAAAAGAATTTTTGGCAGTAAAAGACGGTATGGATTTCATGCATAGACGCATGAAAAGAGGAATGTTTTTAATTTGGATTTAAAAGTTTCCACATTTAATGCAAATTTCAACTCCACTGTCAGTTTGTTCCATTTGTTTGCAGCATAACAGCTAAATGCAGCTTGAAGAAAAATAACGAGACGTCACATGTGTGTGCAGCACGACGCCAATACAGAAGTAAAAGAGAAGGTTCTGGCTGCAGACGCATGGAGAAGTGCAGCTTCATTACCCATGTCACCTTCATTTCAGGTAGACCTGCAAATTTATTTTTAAAAAATTGCACATTTAAACGTCACAAATTGACCATGAACAGGTGCAAATTTAAGACTAAAAAAGTGTAGGTATATTTTTAAAAAGCAAATCAAATTTACACAAAAATGTTGATAATTTATTCAGAAAAGTTCCAGATTTTGCAGGAAAAAAGATACAAACATTAGAAGAAAAAGATTTTGAAAAAATATATAAAAAGTTGTAAAAAAAAAAAAAAAGTCACAATAAAAAGTACAAAGTCTGCTGGAAAAAAAGTCAAGTGTTTATGAGGAAAAAAAACTTACAAATGTATAAAGAAAAGGATGAAAATTTACAAGAAAAAAAGTTCAAATTTTATGAAGAAAAAATTTGTTTTGTACGAAAGAAATCACAAATTTACGTCAGATAGATTGTGACATGGCTGTCCAGGCTAAGGTCACATTGTAAAACACGGATCTGTGTCTGGTTTAGGAGAACATATTAAAGCGTCCCAGGTCAGATTTTTAAAGAGTCAGATTTCATGTCAGCTTGTGCTGTTCAGACTGTCAGGAACAGTAACAAACTGTTCAAACACCACAGCTCGTAGACTTACGTAAATTAACGGGGGAAAGACAACCCCCACAAGTTCAAATGTAGCTCATTAGACACCATTTTTTTACACCATCACCCTTCCAACCTCCTTGAGGGCCTTGTGCAGACGAGCTACATCTGGCCTTTTACCAGGTCCTAACTGGTCTGTGCCAAGTCAATGGAAAATTAGGTATTAAACCAAATAACTGCACTCTATACAACCACACTGCTTTTATTTTGAAGGTGACAGCTTTTGTTTTCCAGTTTATCCATAGGCGGCCCTGCAATGGACTGGCGATGTACTCCGCCTCTCGCCCAAAGATGCTGTGATAGGCTCCTGACCCCTGCGAAGCGAAAAGGATTAAGCGGTAGAAGATGGATGGATGGATGGATGGATTATCCATGGGCCATGGAACGTTTAGAGATTTGGTCAGGCCCAATGACCGTGCACACTTTCTCATGGTCGCGCATACATGCACACATCAAATCAGCTGGGCAGTGACAACAATACACATGTTGGATACATCCAGAGCAAAGGTGGCGCTCGTGGAGTCCGCCTGCGTCCACGGTTTCCCCTGTACCAACACGCTCCGATCCACCCGTTAGTGAGCTCCCCCACATGCAGCGACGCCTCAAACTTTTCTGAAAAATGTGCGGTAAGCTGAAATATTTCTACATCTGTGGTCAGACATGATTATTATTTTAGAGCCAGAAGCTCCTGTTTATTGTTTGCAGTTGTAGCTAGAAATGTGAGTTTGGTTTTCACAGAAGACCAGTGACTGCTCCTTCATTACTTCTGTAATGTCGGAAGAACACAAAGCGTCCTCTGAGGTGGACTTTCATTTCATCTGTGATTTTTTTTTTTCACTTAATTTAGGTTACATGCAGCTACTTTTGTAAGTGAAAATACAACCTCTAATAAATATGTACCTGATTTGATAGTTCTGGTCCAGACTGTCTGTACTACATTGTTTTCAATGAGGGCTTTTTGTACATTTTTAAAACTGCAGTTCTCTTGTATTTTTTTTTTCTTTTCAATGTGCATTGAATATTTTTCCCGCACATTTACAGCTTTCTTTCTAGTAAATTTCTGACTTTTTCCACTTAAATATTGGAATTTTTGCATGTGAATCTGAGAGTTTTTTCACATAAATGTGAGACTTTTTTTGACATCTATTTTCTTTCTTATCTTAGTTCTCTTTACATCTACCTACACATGTGAACAAATAATCTCAGTGATGAAATTCAATAACTCAAGATACAGATCCTCTCTCACTGATGATCACCTGTCCTCTGAATTTCCTCCTCAGACATTAAGCCTGACTTTACTGTTCAAGTTTTGTTGTTCAAGCTCAAAACAGACTAGATATCTCCCATTGAACAAGAAAAAAGAGCTAAAAATGTGCAATGTGATGATTAGACTAAGCAGAACAGCAGCAGTAATTTGTTTAAAGTTAAATATGAAACTGGTCTTTGAACTACCACAAAAATATATTTTTTGTTCAAAATTTCCCTTGTCTTTGTTAAAAGGATTTAATGTTGGCATTTTTTACCACGCCTATTTCATATTTCAATTGCCCAATCATCATATCTACAGTGCATCCGGAAAGTATTCACTTTTTCTACATTTTGTTATGTTACAGCCTTATTCCAAAAGGGATTAAATTCATTTTTTCCCTTAAAATTCTACACACAATATCCCATAATGACAATGTGAAAAAAGTGGGGTTTTTTTAGATTTTTGCAAATTTATTAAAAATAAAAAAAAAATAGGAAATCACATATACATAAATATTCACAGCCTTTGCTCAATACTTTGTTGATGCACCTTTGGCAGCAATTACAGCCTCAAGTTTTGTTGAATATGATGCCACAAGTTTGGCACACCTGTCTTTGGGCAGTTTGGCCCATTCCTCTTTGCAGAACCTCTCAAGCTCCATCAGGTTGGATAGGAGGCAGCGGTGCACAGCCATTTTCAGATCTCTGTCATATGTCTGAGCGTCTATCAGCACTCACACTTTCTTTTATTGTTTTTGAGTGTGGTCTCTGTTCGTTATCATTGTCTTGTTAATTCTGTGTGTTGTGTTGTGATTTGAGCCTCTTCCTTCCATCCCAGACATCCATCTCCCCTCGCAGTCTGTGTTTGCTTCTCAGCTGCGAGTGATTATGTCCTCTTTCTGTCTTGTCCCTTTTTCCCTCTCTCTCCGCTCTCAGGTGTCTCGTCCAGCAGCTGAGGGCAGTTAGTCATTTGTGCCTTCCAGCCCGCCTCACACACCAGCGTCCCATCACTATTACAGTATGTATTTAAACTCAGCCTGTTCACACACTATTTGTCACAGCCACGTTAATGTTCAGGTCAGACTTTATTCTACGGTCTGCCTCCCCCTCTGTTCTCTCCTGAGCACTCCCAGCTCTTTAGCCTCTTCATAAGTTTTCCAGTTGCACTTTGATTGGTGTATGCACTGTGAATTTTGGACTGTCATGTGCACGTTTTGCCACCAATAAATTGCTTCACTGCAGTCAAGCGAGTGGATTTGTTTCTGCCACACAGGGCCGTACATGACACTCTCCAGAGATGTTCAGTTGGATTCAGGTCTGGGCTTTGGCTGGGCCACTCAAGGACGTTCACAGAATTATTCTGAAGCCACTCCTTCGATATCTTGGCTGTGTGCTGAGGGTCACTGTCCTGCTGAAAGATGAACCATCGCCCCAGTCTGAGGTCAAGAGCGCTCTGGAGCAGGTTTTCATCCAGGATGTCTCTGTACATTGCTGCATTCATCTTTCCCTCTATCCTGACTAGTCTCACAGTTACTGCTGCTGAAAAACATCCCCACAGCATGTTGCTACCACCACCACTGGCATGGTTATGAGCGGTGCCTGGTTTCCTCCAAATATGACACCTGGCATTCACGCCACAGAGTTCAATCTTTGTCTCATCAGATCAGAGAATTTTGTTTCTCATGGTCTGAGAGTCCTTCAGGTGCCTTTTACTAAGGAGTGGCTTCCGTCTGGCCACTCTACCATACAGGCCTGATTGGTGGATTGCTGCAGAGATGGTTGTCCTTCTGTAAGGTTCTCCTCTCTCCACAGAGAAATGCTGAAGCTCTGTCAGAGTGACTATCGGGTTCTTGGTCACCTCCCTGACTAAGGCCCTTCTTCCCCGACCGCTCAGTTTAGACAGCTGGCCAGCATTAGGAAGAGTTCTGGTGGTTCCAAACTTCTTCCATTTATGGATGATGGAGGCCACTGTGCTCACTGGGACCTTTAAAGCAGCAGAATTTTTTCTGTACCCTTCCCCAGACTTGTGCCTTGAAACAACCCTGTCTCAGAGGTCTACAGACAATTCTTTTTGACTTCATGCTTGGTTTGTGCTCCGACATGCACTGTCAACTGTGGGACCTTATATAGACAGGTGTGTGCCTTTCCAAATCATGTCCAATCAACTGAATTTACCACAGGTGGACTCCAATTAAGCTGCAGAAACATCTCCAGGATGATCAGTGGAAACAGGATGCACCTGAGCTCAGTTTTGAGCGTCATGGCAAAGGTTGTGAATACTTATGTACATGTGATTTCTTAGTTTTTTATTCTTAATAAATTTGTACAAATCTCAAAAAAAAAATTCACATTGTCATTATAGGGTATTCAGCGTAGAATTTTGAGGGGAAAATGAATTTAATCCCTTTTGGAATAAGGCTGTAACATAACAAAATGTGGAAAAAGTGAAGCACTGTGAATACTTTCCAGATGCACTGCACTCTTAACCTGTAGAAGTTTATCCAAACTATACAATTTGTCTTTTTATAGAGTGATAAAATTAATACTAAGCAGAACTGACTTCATTATTGGTCACAGACCTCCACAACAGTCCCAGTCTCTTATGTGGCTCCTTGTGAAAATTAAATGTCCACCCCTGGATTTCTGGCTCTGTTAAAAATGTGACTGTTATTGGAAAACAATATACTGCAGGCCTGGAACAGCAACATGTTGCATGCACAGCTGGGTTACAGTAGATAGATGGTGTTACAAAGAGGGACGTCTGGGCAGAAGATGGATGGATGGATGGATGAAAATATCTAAATCAATTGCAATTCTACACAGAGTGAAATATTTGCTGAATCAACCCACACTATATACTTTGTATCATTCATTAATACTCCCATACATGACATATTGTACTGAAGTATGGGAAAATACATATAAAACAAACATATATCCAGTCTTTATGCTTCAGAAGAGAGCTATTAGAATAATAAACAAAGCTGCTTACAGGGAACCAACAAACCCACTTTTTCTTAAATTAAAAGCTCTCAAGCTGAAAGATCTGGTTGACTTTAAAACTGCAGTAATAATGTTTAAAGTGAAGAATCTATCACTGCCCGCAAATATCCAAAAGTTGTTCCAAATAAGGGAGAAACAATATCATTTCAGAGGAACATGTATATTTGAAAAACCTTCAGTGAGAACTACCACCAAGCAACACTGTGTCTCAGTGCAAGGAGTCCGACTGTGGAACGCTTTTGGACCTGAAATAAAATCATGTACAACGCTTGGACAATTTAAACAAAAACTAAAGGAAGAAATACTCCAAACATATATATAAGATGACATGTAAAATCACATAAGAATTATCATATACAGTCTGTGTTGTGCTGTTGCTTAGATTTTTGTCAATGTTTTGTCTTAGCTTTGTTCTGAATTGCAGTCGCTCTTGTTTTTCTTTTGAATTCTTGGATGGAATATGGGTGGGCAATATAAGCTGCGGCTTCAGCCATCACCCATTTCGGATAACTTATGTTGAACTGTATAATCAGAGGAGTTATTGTTTAATTTGACCTTGTAAGATGTTTTTTTTTCTTTGCCCTTTGTTATATTATTCTGTTCCTTTCTTTTAATCTTTACTTTTAATCTATCCGAAATAAAGATTCATTCATTCATTCATTGAATGGATGGATGGTGCATTGGTGGCTTACAGAAAAATGCATATGTGAAAAATCAGGGCTGCTGAGAATGTCCATGTTTTTAAAAGCAGGCTCAAGTCCTACTATTTTAACCTTGCTTTTGATTAGCTTCCTATTTAAATTCTCTTAATTTCTGATTTTAAATCTATTTTATGTCACAATCACTTATTTTACTGTAAATTAATATTTATGAATCTATGTCTGTTTGACTGTATTTAAATGTTGTTTTAAGATAAGATAAGATAAGATAAGATAAGCTTTTATTAGTCCCACAACGGGGAAATTCCAGGATTGCAACAGCACAGGGATAGCAACACTCAGAGCAACAATCAGAAGGCAAGAAAAAAAAAACAAGCAAGCAAGAGCAGCTAATAAACATATGTACGTATTACTATAAAATATATATATATACACACACACACAGACACACAGTGCAGAGCATTGTAGCTGGATGGAATAAATATATGAATATATGAACACACAGTGCAGAGCATTGTAGCTAGATGGAATAAATATGTAAATATATAAACACCCACAGTACGGAGCATTGCAGCTAGGTGGAATAAATATGCAAGTATATAAACACACACAGTGCGGAGCAATGTAGCTAGATGGAATAATATGTAGATATATAAATATATAAACACCCACAGTACGGAGCATTGTAGCTAGATGGAATAAATATGCAAATATATAAACACACACAGTGCAGAGCATTGTTGCTAGATGGAATGAAACAGCATAACCGTCTACTTAGTTATCCTACATGGTATGATTATGTGCCCATACATATTCTCACCCTCCATAGCGACCGGTATGTTCCTAGTTGTATGCCGGAGAGGACCATTGTGTAAGTCTATTGCATCTTTTGCATTCAAAAAACTATTAGTTTGTTACGTCTTTTTGCTATCTCTGCGAGCAGCCCTGCTTAGGTTGTACAGTCTGACAGCCGTTGGTAGGAAGGACCTACGAAACCTCTCGGTTGTGCACCTGGGATGATGTAGTCTGCTGCTAAATGAGCTCCTCAGTGCATTCAGTATGTCCTGCATAGGGTGGAACTCGGACTCCAGCAGAGATGACAGTTTAGCCACCGTCCTTCTCTCTCCTATCTCCTCCATCGGATCAAGGCGCTGCCCCAGGACAGAGCTAGCTTTCTTAATCAGTTTGTTCAGTCTCTTCCTATCGGCTGCAGTAATGCCACTGCCCCAGCAGACCACTCCAAAAGTGATGGCTGATGCCACCACCGTGTCATAGAATGACTTCAGCAGCGCCCCTTGTACACCAAAAGACCTGAGTCTCCTCAGCAGGAACAGCCTGCGCTGTCCCTTCTTGTAGAGTGCATCAGTATTGTGTGACCAGTCTAGTTTATTGTTCAGATGAATACCCAGGTACTTATAGGATGTCACCATCTCGATGTCTGTTCCCTGTATATTTACTGGTACTGTGAGGGGCTGCCCATGCCTGCGGCAGTCCACCACCAGCTCCTTAGTTTTCCTCGCGTTGATCTGGAGGCAGTTCCGATGGCACCAGTCCACGAAGTCCTGGATAAGCCCTCTGTACTCAGCTTCATCTCCATTGGAGATGAGGCCAACGATCGCAGAGTCATCAGAGAACTTCTGTAGATGGCAGTGTGTTGTGTTGTGTGAGAAGTCCGCAGTATAAAGAGTGAACAGGAAGGGAGCCAGCACCGTTCCCTGGGGGGCCCCCGTGCTACTGATGATCGTGTCGGACACACAGTCCCGGGTTCTCACAAACTGAGGCCGGTTCGTGAGGTAGTCCAGGATCCATGATGACAGGTGCTGGTCCACCCCTGCGCGCAGCAGCTTGTCCTTCAGGATCATCGGTTGGATGGTGTTGAAAGCACTGGAGAAGTCAAAGAACATGATCCTCACCATATTCCCGGGCTTCTCCAGGTGGGACAGAGAACGGTGAAGGAGGAAGATCACCGCATCCTCCACCCCAATGCCATGCTGGTAGGCGAACTGGAGTGGATCCATCGCTGGTTCCACCAGGGGGCGGAGGTGAGCAAGGAGCAGTCTCTCCAGGGTCTTCATCAAGTGGGACGTCAAGGCCACCGGTCTGTAGCTGTTCAGGTCTTTGGGGTGGGAAGTTTTTGGTACAGGTACCACACAAGATGTTTTCCACAGCTGTGGTACCCTCCCCAGTTTCAGGCTCATGTTGAAGATATACGTCACAATCCCACACAGCTGGTCTGCACAGGACTTGAGGAGCTTTGCGCTGATGCCGTCCGGTCCCGGCGCCTTCCTCGCCTTGATCTTCCTCAGCTCCGTCCTCACCTGGGTCCTGGTCAGGGTCAGGATGGGGGGCTGTGTGTTGGGAGTGGGGGGGTGTTGGTAGAGTGGGGAGTGGGCAGCAGGACTTGATTTCTTTAGAGGCAGCAGTGGTTGTTGTGCAGTCAGGGGGGAGGGCGGTTGGTCAAATCTATTGAAAAACAGATTCAGGTTGTTCGCCCACTCCCTGCCCCCTGTGGCCTGGGGGGAGGTATTCTGGAGCCCCGAGATGGTTTTGAGGTTTCTCCAGACCCCGCTGATGTCGCTCTGTTGCAGCTTGTCCTCCATCTTCTTCCTGAAGCTGTCCTTGCCTTCTCTGATCTTTCTCCTCAGCTCCCTCTGTACGGACTTCAGCATCTCCCTGTTCCCCGACCTGAAGATCCTCTTCTTCTCTCTCAGAAGTGTTTTTATCTCAGGGTTGATCCAGGGTTTGTTGTTTGAGTGACGCCGTATGGTCTTGGTGGGAACGGATTTGTCCACACAGAAGCTGAGGTAGCCCGTGAAGGTGTGAATGAGGCCATCGATGTCCTCACCATGTGGATCGCAGAGCTGCTTCCAGGCGGTGGCTTCAAAACAGCCCTTTAGGGTGTCCATTGTCTCCTCAGACCATAACTCCACAGTGTGCATGGCCGGAGGTTGTCTGTGCACTAGGGGTTTGTACACCGGCCGGAGATGAACCAAGTTGTGATCCGATCTCCCGAGTGGGGGTAGTTGTGATGAGGTGTACGCCTCCTTAGTGTTTGCGTAGAATAAATCCAGTGTTTTATTGTCTCTAGTGTGGCATGTGACATACTGGGTGAACGTGGGTAGAATGGGAGACAGTGAAACATGGTTGAAATCGCCTGAGATGAGGAGAAGAGCATCTGGGTGTTCTGTCTGCAGCCTGCTGGTTACTGAATGGATGACGTCACGTGCTGTCCCAGCGTTCGCCGTCGGATTTGCATAAACAACAATGCAGATCACGTGTGAGTGTTCTCTCGGGAGATATGTAGGCCTCATGCTAACAGCTAGCAACTCAATGTCTTTGCTGCAGTGTCGTTGTTTAACAGTGATATGTCCCGGTCTGCACCAGTTGTTGTTAACATACATGATCACTCCACCGCCCCTAGCCTTGCCACTGTCTGGTGTTCGGTCAGCTCGTATCATGTGAAAACCCTCCAGCTCAATGTTAGCATCTGCTGCTAGTTCAGTTAGCCACGTCTCAGTAAACAAAAGGAGAGAGCACTCCCGGTATGTGCTATCATAACGGGAGATAGCCGCTAGCTCATCTAACTTTCCCAGTATCGACCGTACATTTCCCATGACAACAGATGGAAGGGAGGGTCTGTACCTTATATTTTTTGTCCTCCGCCTTACTCCAGCCCGGCAGCCGCGGCGTTTTCGCCTCAGTTCACTCGGTATGTCGAGTTTTTCCAATGGGACCGGGTGGCGGTTGAATGCTAGCAGCTGTTCTCTGCTGTATCGTATCCTGCTATAGACAGTGGCTCCGTCCACCGGCTCAGGAGACATTTAGGACGATCTGTGTGTCCGTGATATAAGTGGGGTGAAAAAAAAAGACGGATCAGAAGAGAGAGGAAGGGAAAAAGACTCGGAATCGAGCCGCTGTTGCAAAAGGCAGCCGACTCGTGTGGCGCCGAGAGAAAAAAAAAAAAAAAAAAAAAAAAAAAAAAAAAAAAAAAAAAAAAAAAAACTATTCATTTAGTCATCTTAACTGCCTAGTCTTTTTTATCAGCAAACTATCTTATTATTTATCAGCGACTTTTTATCACTCTGTGGAAGCTCCGATGTTTCCTCATGGGGGGCCCTCCCATGGGGGTTGTGCCTGTTTTCTGGTTGTGGGGCGCTGGCCTGTGATTGTCCTGGTCTGCCCGGTTGAGGGGGTCGTGTGCTGCGATGTCGTGCCTGTGGTGTCGACCCGCTCGGGTTGGACTTGAGCAGTCTTAGAGTTGGTGTTCCTGTGGCCGTGAACTTTGCATTTTCCCTGCTGGTGATGGTTCTCTAGTGATGGTGCTTCCACACTTGGATCCTCGGTGCCCAACCATAAGCCTTAAGCTATAAGTTTTACACTGATGGAAGTTTCTTTGTGTGTGTGTTTGTTTCTATGTGTACCTGTGTGGGGGGAGGGGGGTAAATTGTGTTTTATTTCAGTGTGAATCACTTTGTGTTGCATCTTTTTGTATGAAAAGTGCTATATAAATAAAGCTTTGACTGACTGACTGAAAGAATCTGAGTGAAACCATACTGTTGTTATATGCAAGTGAATCTTGGCAGTAACACTACGATGATCCTAGAGACGTCTTTTATTTCACGTTTTATGTTTGTAATCATACAAGTGAACATTTATATATTAGAAAATGTTTGTGATTGTACTGGCCCAAAGAAAAGACAAAGTAATACAGATGACTACAAATTGTAATACATTAAATGGATTGAATTTATTTTTTCTAATTCTGAATATAATTGATCTGTGTCATCTATAAAGAACCAGCTGAACTGAATTAAACTGCAGCGGTTCAGCTCTTTGTCCCTTGATCAATGAGTTAAATCCATCTGCAAATCAAAAATCTAAACAACACTTTTAAGTGCCAGTAAATGGGGCCAAGCGTATATTTCAAGCTGGAAGCCTTAATGGTGTCACAAGTTTGCATGTAAGTCTTGTGCACACACAACTCTTGCTGTGACACACTGTAAATCTCCACTGATTGAGGGTAAGCCAGCTTCAGACGGCTCCGCGTATAACTAGCTTCAGCCCGGCGAATCAGAATGGCTGGCAGCAAACTTACATGCTTGTCATCTAAAAACTATTCACCCTCCACTTAGCCAAGAACACAACACAAACAATAGACAGCCCGTTAACAATGCACCATTATCTGGAGCATGATAGGAGGTGGGGAGTGGAGGAGAAAAAGACGGAGGGAGTAAGAAAAAGAACGACAGAGCAAGCGACAAGAAAAAAAAAAAATAGAGAATAAAAGCAGAGAGATGAGAGGGAGGATTGCAAAGAGACCAAACTGTTATTTAAGCCAGGCGGCCATGAAAACATCACAATAAATAACTTGGCTGTTTAGTCTCCACCTCAGATGCTGAGGCTAGAGTCAGAGCGCAACACGCGCTGCAGAGGGAGGGAGGTGATGGGGGAAGAATTAAAGGGACTGAGGAGGGATGGAGCATGGAAGGAGGGTAGGAGGAAGAGATAAAACACGATACAAGATCGCTCTGTGCTGTCAGACTCAAAAGAGTATCCAGGATCCTCTCTCCTCTCCACTAATGAAAGAAGCAGCTTCACAGTCAAGTAGCAGGATGCATGCCTGCTTGCAAACACACATGCAGTCATACATGCGCACACACTTACACTTTTAGCCTTTAAGAAGAGCATACTCATTTAACTCACATTCACATGACAGATAAGGTTTTATTTAGATGCTTAGCGTCTCGGTGTCTGTGCACGTTCAGCTCAAGCTCACACTTTTCCTCCTCACACACAAATACACGCACGCACGCACAAAAGCCCTTTCCTCATCCTCAGCAGAAAGAGTGGCACAGCGAGGGCCCTTTTGACTGCATAGAATGCTGCCTCGCCAGCCAAGGCCGTTGACGAGAGGAAAATAGTGCTAATGCAGCAAGGAAGCTGTTCTTTCCCAATTAAGCCACTAAAACACATGCTTCCCTCGTTCCTGTAACTGCCTAATAAGCCATAAACACAGCTGAACATTTATAATTCTAGCGAGTACATAAAAAAAAGCACTTTCGGTGTGTGCAGAGGTGAGGTGTGTGAAGAGGGTGAAAGCGCTGGCGATCGCAGCGGCAGCCCCAGTGAGCCATGGGAAGAAATAGCTTTTTCTACTAAAAGAAATATTTAGTACCTTGCTGAATTAATTTGAATGAGAGATGGAGGGAGGAGGGGGGCACGGCGCTGTCTTGCGAGGCAAACGCAAATGGATCCATTTTCTTTGGTGTTCTACATTGTTACTCATCCTTCTCTGTTCAGGTGAACCCAAGGATCATAAACTTCTCATAAATACATCTAAACAAACATGCAGATAAATATAAACCGTACAACCTCCAACTTCAGTGTTCCAAACTGTAGCCAGCAACAGTGACATATAGGGCTGCAACGATTAGTCAACTAATTCGATTACAAAAAATTCTCGATTCAAAATTTATGCGTCGACGTGTCATTTAATATAGCACTTCCGGTCTATATGACCTTCTTCCGGTGCAACCTTCTTCTGGTCACACGACCTAAAGAAAACGCAGATTTGTTTAACAACACCATGTCAGAGCGGCATAGTGATGGGCCGGCAAAGATGAAGAAAATTTTTTTAAAAAAAGACAAAAGTATCTCAAGTCTGGCATCATTTCAAGCTCAAATTGAAGGAAAACACTGTGCAGTGTGTACATGGTAAAGCCAAGTGGCGAGCTAGCATGCTACAACATTGGATGCTACAGTGTCTGGGCAGAAAGCATCCCACACCATGCACAGCCAGTACACCCAAGATAAGGTACGTGACGGAAATTTTAAATTAAGGTGAATAGAATGTAGTCCATCCATCCATCCATCCATCTTCTTCCGCTTAATCCTTTTCGGGCCGCGGGGGGGCTGGAGCCTATCCCAGCATCTTTGGGCGAGAGGCAGGGTCCACCCTGGACAGATCGCCAGCCCATCGGAGGGCCAGCACAGAGAGACAGACAACCATTCACTCTCACAGTCATACCTAAGGACAATTTAGAATCCCCAGTTTGATGCCAATTAACCTAACTTGCATGTTTTCGGCATGTGGGAGGAAACCGGAGAAATCCTGGAGTAAACCCAGGCAGACACGGGGAGAACATGCAAACTCCACACAGATCACTGTTGGTCGGGGGCTGGGATCGAACCCAGGATCCCCCGGCCAAGGGTGAGTTGCTGTGCTGCCGCAGTGCTAACCACGCCGCCACCGCGCTGCCCCTAGAATGTAGTCAGCTATGCTAACTATGCTTGTACAACCAAAGAACCTATAGCCACCGCCTTTACCATCTGGATACTAAGGGATGCTAACGGCATCCACTAGCAGATGCTAATGGCTATTGAAAAAAACTTTATAGTGTAACGTACAGTTTAAAGTTATGTTCTATGCAATAAATATTGCAATAAGCATTGCAATAAATGTGTACCTGTTTTATTGAGTGTTTGGTACAATTACTACTACTCTTTAGGAAAGAAAGTTCGGCAAATATTGGTCAATGCAAGTTTCATTAAAAAAAAAGTATCAGATTACTCAAGTAATCTTTGATTAGAGTGGGTGATTACCCGAGCCATAAAATAGTCGTTAGCTGCAGCCCTAGTGACATGTCAAAGTGACTTGCTATGTCGAAGATAATTGTACCCCCTCTCACATCCACCGCTATCTTGCTGTCATGATGCTGTAATGCGACAGGCATGCATGACTTTACGTTGTCGGGAAGTGGCCTAAGTTTACGAGAATGGCAGTCTCAGAGACAGCACTGAGGAGAACAACACAGCACTTTACTTTGAGTCCATTTTTTCTTTTTGGGCTCTCTTACACCATCGCTATCTTGTAAAGATTGTTGGGAGAAATGGTGACACGCATGTCACGTACATATGCATGTGTTTGTACATGAAAAACTGATCAACACATGAAGCCCACCACTCATAGGTGGGTCCTAGATAAGGGAGCTTGTCATGCCCATAGTGATCCTGTTACTCAAAAGAGGCGGACTTTAGGTTTAGACTCAGGACTAAATTTGTGGTGTGAGAAGGCCCTAAATATTAAAACACTAAGGGTCATCACAGCAACCGGCTGGAAAGAAAATCATCATCATCATCATCATCATCATAGCAGTCTGTCGGGGGCGACAATGACTGTTTCATTTAGGTCTGATCAGATTCTTCCACAAATAGGAGATAGAAAACATCAGAAATTGTGGTGTTGTGGTCACTGAACTTTTAATTGAAGACTGTGAGAGCCTTCCTCTGCTAAAACAGTTACAGTTACGGTCTTACCCTGGATTTACACCGACTCCGGATGCAGTACGTTATGGCTGTGATCCGGCCTCTGCAGCAAATAGTTCCCCATTCTCGTCAAATTTCTAATCCCCACCTGGTCCAGACCACTGCAGAATGAATCCAGCTCATAAGATTTGTTTCGCTAATGAAACGCAACGAGTCTATTTTTGACAGATGCTGGCTCCAATCTGCAAGGAATCCTACGGTATCTTGCGGTATTTAATAGCCGTTTGTTCATTAAAAATGATTTAAGGATCATCTGTTATTTTCTGAGGTCGACTCCTCCACCATTGTGTCAGAGAAGGTCAAAGCTTGACTTAACATACAAACACTCCATAGAATTAAAATTAACGGGCTACTTACGTTTTATTTAGAGCCCCAAAATCCAGGTGGGGAGCCGCTACATCACACTTCCTTTTTTTTTATCATGTGACTGTGATCGGTTCATCTCAGTCACTCTTGGGTTCTTCTTGAGATCTTGCGTTATTTTGTTTAATTCTCACGTGATCTTGTATTTCAAACTCTGTTCTCATCTATGCCACTGCAAAACACAAACGGAGTTGGTAGGGACAGACGCAAGGGTCCATCCGTACTGCATCTGCAACGGATTGCATCGGGAGTCAGTGTAAATCCTGGGTTAGTTTTTAGCTGTGAGCTTTTCACAACTACTATTTCTTGTGGATTCTATTATTTTGCAGTCTCTATCTGTCTGTATTTATGTTTCTACACTGTAAAACTAAAAACACAAAGAAAAATAAGGTTTCATTAGGGCATGAAATCTGTTGTCTCTGACTGCCTTGTTAGTTTTGGTAATTGACCTATCCTCAGTTTTAATTTGCTCTCTTAGCGTTCCTTTCCATCGTGCTGTCTTTGTCACAGGTTTTGTCCAAAATCACTTCCTACTCCAGAGAAACCCAAACAGCAGCACACAATGCGTGGCCCGCAACATTTAGGTCGCCTAAAGCACGTTGTGCTTTCATGCTCTGGGATCACTCCGAACATTACCTACAGCAACAGCACCTAACTTCCATTTCAAAATAAAAGCAAAAATGTCCCCTCCTCCTTTTTATTGAAGTGAAAATGAATTTTACAAACTGAGATGGATCTGTATTTCTTTGTATTTTTAGTTAGACTCTCCTAAGCTGTAGGACTACATGGTTTAATATACTTGACTGTTTATGAGGTGGCTATGTGCGAAGGGAATTTGCTTGAAATGAAGGCATCAATGGCAGTTTTAATCCTCTGTGAAAATATATGGACAGGAAATTAAAATACTCCTGATTTGAGCCAATTATAAGAAGATGTGAGCAGGTCATGTTTATTTTTCAGTGCTGTTGTCAGTGTCTAGAGAGGCAGTTCTGTTAGTTGGTTTTGGACACATTTTGCTTCAATATTGCATCTGTTTCTTGTGTTACCACAAGAAAGCTTTTAATTAATAATATAAGAGCAGGGCGGACAGATTTTTACCATAACCTGCCTTTTGAGGCTGTATGCAGATCATATTCAATTTTTTGGGAATGTGTGTTTGTTATAAATCCCTATTCACATATATATTGACAAATTTGTGAAAGAGTAACACAGAAGCAGTGCTACAGGAGGTATTCCAACACTTTCAGTCAGCTTAACTTTAACATTAGCTTCTCAAGTTCTGCAGTGCAATTAAGGAAAATTATGAACAACTGTATATGATAAAAATGGGGAGCATATACTGGCATGTATGGCTGGTATCATAGCGTGTTTACACCTTGCTCTGCTGCATGTTTAAAAGCTTATTATGTTGGCACACATATGCATCTTTTGTTTCAGTGCTGACTTAAAGCATATTAAAATGTTGGTACATCCCTTGGTCTTAAGTTTGTGGATTAAAGGTGCCAATCTAATTAAGTCAACACTACTGTCTTAAACTCAAGCAAGGAAGACATGCTACAGGGAGGTGATGGATAGTTGAAGAGAAGTACAATCTATGGTTAGGAAATGAGGCGAGGAATAGCTGGGAAACATAACCCTCCTCGTGAGGTTTCGTGTGAGTTCAGCTGCTTTACTTTGCTGCCTCCTCCCTCTACTGGCTCGGCTATTCTCCTCCTGGGCAAGAAGAGTCATAAACACAGCGTGGGATTGCTGTAAAGCAGTTCCTAAAAAACACATTTGCAATTTACTGTCTAAGCTCAGGAGCTGTGGCCTGATGGGAGAAACAAAAAGTCCAGAGAGGAGTGGGAATAAAAGATGTGATGGAGGGGGATTTGATATACTGTATGTATTGTCTCAGATTTGATTTTTTGGGGGCAGCACAGTGGTACAGTGGTTAGCACTGTTGCCTAACAGCTAGAAGGTTCCAGAATCAAATCCCCAGGCTGGCAGGGGTGGGAACCTTTTTGTGTGGAGTTTGCATGTTCTCCCTGTGCTGCGTTCGTTTACTCCGGGAGCTCCGGTTTTCTCCCACAATCCAAAGACATGCATGTTAGCTTAATTGGTGATTCTAAATTGTCCCCAGGTATCCATCTCTGATAGGCCCTTAGGATACAGGATTAGTACTAGTGAAGTACTTTGAGAGGTCTTTGAGACCAGAAAAGTGCTATGTAAGTACAGGTCCTTATCCCTTATCCCCTTAGTTTTTAACAGTGATATGCACCCTTCTGATACATTTTAAGCCCCTGTCACACCTTGACGATTTAGACAGCATTTGCCAAACATATAAAAATTGGTCTAAAATGCTGGTATATGCCGAAAATTTCACTTTTGGCCATATGTAACCCGGTTCCGGTTCCGCCGGACCGGTGGCGCCACACGAGTCGGCTGCCCGTTGCAACAGCCTTTTTTTAATCTTCCTTCTTCTTTCTACACCTTTCACTCTGTATATATATCACGGACGCACGGATCGCCCCGGGGGTCTCCCGGGTCGGCGGACGGAGCCACTGTTTGCAGCGGGAGACGTTACAGCGGGGAGGAGCTGGTGCTAGCTAGCACTTGGCCGCCGCCCGGTGCTAATGGGAAACTCAACATACCGGGAGCTGTAGCGAAAACGACGCGGGTGCCGGGCTGGAGTTTAGGCAGCGTGCAAGAAATATAAGACAGAATAATAAAGAGCGATGGCAAGAACCAAGCAGACCGCCCGTAAAATCTACTGGAGGAAGAAGCCCCCCAGGAGACAGCTAGCCACCAGGGCTGCTCGGAGAGGCGCTCCGGCCACCGGCAGAGTGAAGAGGCCTCGCCATCACAGGCCCGTGGCTCTGAGAGAGATCCGTCACTACCAGAAATCCACGGAGCTGCTCATCCGTAAGCTGCCCGTCCAGCGCCTGGTGAGGGAGATCGTTCAGGACTTCAAGACCGTCCTGCGCTTCCTGAGCTTCGCCGTCATGGCTCTGCAGGAGACCAGCGAGGCCCACCTGGTGGGTCTCTTCTTCGCCAAGAGGGTCACCATCATGCCCAAAGACTTCCAGCTGGCCCACCGCATCCGCGGAGAGAGAGCTTAGACTTTCTGCTGCACATTCACCAACCAACCATAATGCTCCGCACTGTGTGTCTATATATATACATTTATAGTAATATGTACATATGTTTACTAGATGTTCTTGTTTTTTCTTGCCTTCTGATTGTTGCTCTGAGTGTTGCTATCCCTGTGCTGTTGCAATCCTGGAATTTCCCCATTGTGGGACTAATAAAGGCTTATCTTATCTTATCTTATCTTATGTATCGCATATCCATAACGAGTTTGATGAATACATAACGCATGAGTGACATATAGAACGTTTCAATAACTTATAAATAACTTATACCAATGAATGCTTAGCATGTTGCTGGCGTTCACAACTTATGAGCAACGATAGTCTAACTTATGCATATCTTATCCTAACTTGCGCATAGCGCGATCATGCCAAACTGCCATCACCTCCCAATCCATGAATCCTAGGGGTGTGAGAGATCATCTCTGTTCAACCAAGATGATTCTCCCTTCCAAAGACCTCTGCATGGTGTGTGTGTGTGTGTGTGTGGGGGGGGGGGGGTGACTGACCGGGCAGAGCTGTCAAATCTGTCAGGTTGGTCACGTCTAAAACAGCTGATGTGACACGTCATGAACGTTAGATGACAGTTGTCACAACCTGGCTCAACAGTTATAGTTATAGTTTAGTTATACTTTATTGGTTTATTTGTCAGGGACCATGTACAGAAAAAACATTAAACACAGGGTAAAGATGCTCTGTACCAGATTATAGCGTTCTCACTAATTTCCATCTGTAGTCCCTGAGGCGGGCAAGAAGATTTTAAAATAAAAACAGCCAATATGTCAAAGGCACGCAAGCTGATGGCAATAAAAAAGTTTATTTTCAATAAAGTGAAAAAAAATAAGATAATGCATGGAGTGTGCTTTTGCCGAGAGCCACAACCAAGGGAGAGTAAAGTGAGATTTATCATCCAATAACAGCTGATGAAAAACAGCTGAGCTCTGTGCTTCGGCGATCTCATCAGCTGACTGGATCTACCTCCTCCGGTGTTCTAACATTTTGACATATCTATCAGAACAGCACTGGACAGCTGATGGTACAGACTGCAGTCAAAGGTAAAAATATGGCAAGGAGGGCTAAACAGCAATTTGGATCTTCATAATATCCTGTAGCTTGAAAGTGTTACACTTAAGTTGGCTTGGATACGTCCCCGATAGGTCCTGTTACACGAACAAGTATATGTGTGTTTAGCTCTCTCTGTGTGTGTATGGGCTGCAGGCACCAGCTGAGTTGATCAGAACAGAGAGCAGGTGGATCAAGTCAGCTCTTAATTAGTACAGGTGTAACCCAGTCTACACAGAGACCATCACACAGTCGAAACATATCAAGGTAGGAAACATGTATTTATGTTAGTTCAACATGGACATCTGCTCACCATGGAGTACTGACGGTTCCCTCCTGTGAACCAACGCTGCCAATACACCATTATAGGGTAGCTGTAAGTTAGAAACCTGTTCAGTAAGTTAGAAACAGATTCTATAAGTTACACATAGGTTCAAAGAACATTACTCTTATGTTAGAAATAAGTTTTGGGTACGCTAGACATTTACCTCGACGTATTTCGACTTATAAGTAACTTATGAGTCATTTACAAGTAACGTTTGTGAACAAATACACAACTTACCTACAACTTATGCCTCACGTATGCAGGAAGTTTCAGCCATATGCTGGATACGTTGGAAAATTTTCAGCATGCTGAAAATTTTCAGAAGACCTCAGCGTACAACGATATATACCAGCATGCTTCAGCGGGCTCTTAACTTATTAACCAAAACTTACCCATAACTTATTCGATGTATGCCAGCATATTCTCCAAATTTTTCATACATCTGGGATATGCTGCCTAAATCATCAAGGTGTGACAGGGGATTTATATACAGTAATGTCAAATTAATGCTGAAAACTCATTCTATATCAAAGTGTTCTGTGCTGGTTAAATGATTCACATTACTAACTCATATTTATTTATTTTTTTTTATTCAAACATAAAGGCAGGTCAGTCCACTGGCCTCAGATACCTGAAACCTGGTGTTGGCTGATGTGTTTCCATCCCATTGTAACGCAGTGCTAAAACTTTACCTAAATGTTGTAAGGTTGATGATTTTGATAAAAATGGGGGAAAGAAGAGTTTCATTAACAACCATCTAAATTGTGCCAAGACTTTAATTGTATTTCATGTTGATTTGTGCCATATTTTAGTGTCCTGAATGTCAAAATATGAAAACACTTGCTATGATCTAAAGCTGTGGTCACATTATCAGCCTGAAGTGTCTCCAATCCAATTTGTTACTCGAATGTGGCGCAGGTCCAATTTTTTTAAGGCAGTGTGAATGCACAAATCTGATCTCAAATCACTGATGTGTGTGCTCCTAAGCTGAAAATATACAGTATGTGATTTGATTGGATCAGCTCAGAATGAAACTTTTTTCCCTTTGTCTATGTGTATCGTCCCTTAGCACCACTGTTAGCATTGGTGCTAGCAGCTCCTACTGAAACACCTTGCATCATGACGTCTGGCTTTCTTTCTCTCCTGAACCTCCTCACATTTAACTGACTAACTGCTTATCATCCTCCAGATACATCCATCCATCCATCTTCAACTGCTTTTCTGTCCGTGTCACAGAGGCAACAGTTCAAGCAGAGAAGCCCAGACTTCCCTCTCCCAAGCCACCTGCTTCAGCTCTTCAGAGAGGATACCAAGGCGTTCCCAGACCAGCTGGGAGACATAGTCTCTCCAGCGAGTCCTGGGTCTGCCCCCGGGTCTCCTCCCAGTGGGACGTGCCCGAAACACCTCAAGTGGGAGGCATCCAGGAGGCATCCTGATCAGATGCCCAAGCCACCTCAACTGGCTCCTTTCAATGTAGAGGAGCAGCGGTTCTACTCTGAGCCTCTCCCGGATGACTGAGCTCCTCACCCTACCTCTAAGGGTGAGTCCAGCAATCTTACTAAGAACAATCCAACAGACTCATGATGAATGCTAGAACAAGAATTTCAGTGTGCCTCGCCTGGTATGAGGTTAGCCCCACCCTGGAGCCAGGCCTGGGGGAGGGGCTCGATGGCTAGGGCCTGGTGGCCGGGCTTCTGCCCATGGGACCTAGCTGGGCTCAGCCTAAAGGAGTTACATGGGTCCGCCCTCCAGTGGGCTCACCACCTGCAGGAGGGACCATGGGGGTCTGACGCTATGTGGATCAGGTGGCGGTCAAAGGCAGAGACCTTGGCGGTCTGATCCCAAGCTTCCTAAACTGGCTTTTGGGAAGTGGAATGTCATTCAAAATCCAAAATATCTTTACTAACCAGTTCATGAATGATGGAGTAGCTCATTCTGACCTGATGAAATCACCCCGGGAGTGCTCAGATCTCCTGACCATTGAAGTAACGTTTTTCGTGAAATCATAAATGCCTAGATCTCTCGACCTTTGATAATGACCTTGTAATTGACCTCTACCTGGATACAGACCTACATGGTGACCATTGTGAGTGAGTTTGGTGAGAATCGAGGCAATTGCCTAGGAGTAGCAATTTTTCTGAAATCATATACAGTGGTGTGATAAAGTGTTCGCCCCTTCCTGATTTCTCTTTTTTTTTTGCATGTTTGTCACACTTAAATATTTCAGATCATCAAACAAATTTACATATTAGACAAAGATAACACAAGTAAACACAAAATCCAGTTTTTTAATGAAGGTGTTTATTATTAAGGGGAAAAAAATCCAAACGTACATGGCCCTGTGTGAAAAAGTGATTGCCCCCTAAATCTAATAACTGGTTGGGCCACCCTTAGCAGCAACAACTGCAATCAAGCATTTGCAGTAACTGGCAATGAGTCTTTTACAGCGCTGTGGAGGAATTTTGGCCCGCTCATCTTTGCAGAATTGTTGTAAGTCAGCCACATTGGAGGGTTTTCCAGCATGAGCCGCCTTTTTATGGTCATGCCACAGCATCTCAATCAGATTCAGGTCAGGACTTTGACTAGGCCACTCCAAAGTCTTCATTTTGTTTTTCTTAAGCCATTCAGAGGTGGACTTGCTGGTGTGTTTTGGATCATTGTCCTGCTGCAGAACCCAAGTGCGCTTCAGCTTGAGGTCACAAACAGATGGCCGGACATTCTACTTCAGGATTTTTTGGTTGACAGCAGAATTCATGGTTCCATTTGCCACAGCAAGTCTTCCAGGTTGTGAAGCAGCAAAACAGCCCCAGACCATCATACTACCACCACCATATTTTACTGTTGGTATGATGTTCTTTTTCTGAAATGCTTTGTTACTTTTACGCCAGATGTAATGGGACACACACCTTTCAAAAAGTTCAACTTTTGTCTCATCAGTCCACAGAGTATTTTCCCAAAAGTCTTGGGGATCATCAAGATGTGTTTTGGCAAAACTAAGACGAGCCTTTATGTTTTTTTTTGCTCAGCAGGGGTTTTCATGCTGGAACTCTACCATGCAGGCCATTTTTGCCCAGTCTCTTTCTTATGGTGGAGTCATGAACACTGACCTTAACTGAGACAACTGAGGCCTGCAGTTCTTTGGATGTTGTTGTGGGGTCTTTTGTGACCTCTTGGATGAGTCGTTGCTGCGCTCTTGAGGTAATTTTGGTCGGCCGGCCGCTCCTGGGAAGGTTCACCACTGTTCCATGTTTTTGCCATTTGTGGATAATGGCTCTCACTGTGGTTTGCTGGAGTCCCAAAGCTTTAGAAATGGCTTTATAACCATTACACCGTTACCGTCACCGTTACAGGCCCGGTACCGTGGCTCTGAAAGAGATCCGTCACTACCAGAAATCCACGGAGCTGCTCATCCGTAAGCTGCCCTTCCAGCGCCTGGTGAGGGAGATCGCTCAGGACTTCAAGACCAACCTGCGCTTCCAGAGCTCCGCCGTCATGGCTCTGCAGGAGGCCAGCGAGGCCTACCTGGTAGGTCTCTTCGAGGACACCAACCTGTGCGCCATCCACGCCAAGAGGGTCACCATCATGCCCAAAGACATCCAGCTGGCCTGCCGCATCCGCGGAGAGAGAGCTTAGACTTTCTGCTGCACATCCACCAACCACAATGCTCCGCACTGTGTGTCTATATATATATATATTAATATGTACATATGTATACTAGCTGCTCTTGTTTTTTCTTGCCTTCTGATTGTTGCTCTGAGTGTTGCTATCCCTGTGCTGTTGCAATCCTGGAATTTCCCCTTTGTGGGACTAATAAAGGCTAATCTTATCTTATCTTATCTTATCTTATAACCTTTTCCAGACTGATAGATCTCAATTGCTTTGTTTCTCATTTGTTCCTGAATTTCTTTGGATCACAGCATGATGTCTAGCTTTTGAGGATCTTTTGGTCTACTTCACTTTGTCAGACAGGTCCCATTTAAATGATTTCTTGATTGAGAACTGGTGTGGAAGTAATCAGGCCTGGGTGTGGCTAGAGAAATTGAACTCAGCTTTCCAAAGATGCGATAAACCACAGTTAATTTATGTTTTAACGGGGGGGGGGGGGCAATTACTTTCACACAGGGCCATGTAGGTTTGGATTTTTTTTTTGCCCTTAATAATAAACACCTTCATTTAAAAACTGAATTTTGTGTTATCGTTGTCTAATATTTAAAATTGTTTGATGATCTGAAACATTTAAGTGTGACAAACATACAAAAAAATGAGAAATCAGGAAGGGGGGAAAACACTTTTCACACTACTGAAAGTGCCCAGAACTCCTGACCTTTGACCTTGAGCACAATTTGGATGCAGGCCCACCTGAGGATCACTGTGAGTGAGTTTGGTGAGCATCAGGGAAATGCCTAGGAGTAGCGATTCCCGTGAAATGTAGATGGACGACAGATGCTGTGTCATTCATTAGCTCCTTTTGGCTTCGCCGGAATGAGTTAAAAATGCATCAGTTTTCTCAGTCAAAGCAAAAGAGAATTTGTAAAAATAAGTCAACTATTGTTGCTGCTGTTTATGTAGCAAAGATGTATGCACCTTGTCAGAGAGCAGATATGCTCACATTGGACTCAGATCAAAGTTACTTGTAATTATGAATGTGAAGTGTTATGACAAGTGAATTGGATCTGACCAAAAAACCCAGAACTGAACACTGTTCCTTGTTATGTGAATCGGGCCTTATATTCTTCATTTGTTTCTAATTCATCATAGAGGTGCTCTATCCTACTGTCCATGACGATGTGTGTTTTCCACTGTGTTCCGTCACTGTTTTCCACTGTGGTGAGGCTCAGCCGCTACATGGGTGTGATTGAAGTTTCATTCATGTTCCAAGAAAACAATTTCACCCTTCGCTCATCAGTGTTCCAAGCATTTCACATACAGCAAACAGCAAAACTACATTTATATTCCTCATCATGGATAATCTGTACTCACCAGATAGAGAAAAATGCACAAGAATGTCTATACTGTATTCACACACAGACGCATACTCTCCCACACACACATACACAAAGGTGGAATGTGTGTGTTTGTCTTTCCTGCTATTGTCAGACAGAGATTGATACCGCCTCTTGCTAGTGACAGACGATTGTCGAAGCTTCCTGAAATAATTATAAAAGGCAACAACAGTAACTCACACACCCTGTCTGCCTGCCTCGGTCTGTCTGTCTGTCTTTGCTGAACTGTAATAGTTTGACTACTTGTCTGTTTGTGTATTGCTATTAAATCTAGACACACAATGTTGATTCCAGAAGTAGACCGTATTCGATGTGTTTATCGAAGATGGAGCTTGGATGGGTGTGCATGTGACATACCTTTGAGATATTAAAATAAATACTTTGTGATAAGAACTGACTAAACCTGATGGTCAAGAGTTCAACATCACATTCAAGAGTTCTGATCTCAAACTGGAATCTGGGATAACATTTCTAGTTCTTCAGTGTCTTTGACCTCTTTGTAGTGACACACGAACTGTTTTCCTTACATCTAGAAGACGACCCCTGAAGCAGAACAAGGACATCTGCAGCCCACAACATTAGAGTCATGGCACATGCCCACAGAGGCATTTTTTGATGGAAATGAATTGTGCTGCTTCCCAAGATCAAAGCCAGAAGTGTAACTAGTGGAGCCATGACAAATAACTGGCATATAAGACCCTATTTTGACCATCATCAGTGGACTTTTGCACCAGATGTCCCGTCATACACCAGTGTTTTTGTTAGTTTCTATTACCGCATTATTTGTTTTTTTTACACTTTGCATTACGCCATCTATCAGTAGACAGTGTGGCCGCTTTGCACTGAGAGGTGGAGAGTCATTTCAAAGAGGTGGGGCAGCATGCAATCTCATGCACATCGGTATTATGGTGCATGTTACAACATTGCGCTTTTGATCGGGAAAAAGGAGGCCTGTTGTCAGAAGCGCATTGTTAAATGCTATTTCAGTGGTGTGTTTTGAAATTGCGCAGCTCCAGAGTGCATGAGGAAACAGCATGCACTGGGATTTTCTGTTATTTTAATTGAGAAAATTGTAACACTTATAATATATGTAGTCACCCATCATTTTATTTATATGATGGTACACTAAATAGTTTTTTTTCTCATTTTAATTGACAGACTTACCATTGAAGTCTATAGATTATGCGTTAATGTATGATTTTTTTTTTTCGGGAATGAATGAATCAACAGGGAGCATGTGTGTGTTCTGGAGTGTATGCGGCACATGGGGGGGGGGGGGTATGTCAGTCTTAAGATTTTTATTCCATCCACATTTTCTTTTTCATCACAGACTTATTAGGTATTAATGTATTTATTTTTAGGGGAATGAATGAATGAATGAAGGAATGAATGAACAGGGTTTTACTTTTCACTGTAAAACCCCAGAGAGACAGGAGATGTGTCCACATCTGCCTGCAGCCACGCGCCCTCAGGTTTCCAACCAGGCCAAGGCCACCTGCACTGTGGTCCTACGGTCAGAGTTCTTGAACTGCGGGCACTTCGACTGCCACCTGTCAGCCCCTGGGAGGGGCCGCCGAGAGCAGGCTCGCTTTGTGATGGGACACCGCGCCGGATCTCCTCCTTCCCTCCCATCCAGGAGGGAGTGGAACAGAGAGCCATAAACCTCGGCAGACCCTGCACGAGATGGAGGAGACTGTGATTGATGACTTCCTTATTACCAAGCAGCATTACTATTGCGCGCATTTTTGCTCATGTGCATGCACTTTGTCCTGCGTAAAACCCATCTTAAAGGGGTCACTGGCTGCACTTTTTCCACATTTTAACAGCTCACTCATGCCTTAATGAAGTGTTTGTGACATATTTTGTTCACAGTTTCTTTATTTTTTTAATTATTGAAGCAAATTTGTTTTTATTTTCCTGCCTTCCTTGAAACGCTCCGATTTAAAACCTGTCACTTTAAGAAACATTCTTCAGCTGTTCAACTCCACCCTCCCTCTTACATTAGTTAGCCATTAGCTAACTAGCTTTTAGCCTCCCTCAAGCTTGGATGAACAATGCTGGTTCACCAATCCAGTCGTCTTGCATCTCGCGTTACCCCAACCCACCCCCCAACAACCACACAGAGATGACAAAAAAATCTGCCAGCACCGCAAGCCTGGGGACCCACTGATCGCAGCAACGTGAGGCCGCTGGCCAAGCCATGGGATCTCAAAGGGCAATGTCTTGCTCCGCAGTACTCTGCTCCTCTCCCACAGTCAGCCAGGGGATGCCCCGTCATGAAGCGGCTTCCCCACACTGCCTACAAGAGTGTGCCCGGAGAATGGCGGGGGAGCTGGCTGTGAGGTGGCATAGGCAGTTGCCGTGACCTGGGGCTGTTGCCTGGAGCTGCTGGCTCTCATGGCCAGCTCCCCGTGACTGGCATGCCGGTGCCGACAACCCGCCATGGAACTACAGCAAAACCATTGGGATACGGGCCAGAGCGACACGAGGCACAGTGTGGACTGTGGACCGTTGAACCAGGTAGTAACAGGGATGGTTTTTAAGGTGACTAAGATCTGAAAAAATAACAACGTAAGCCGCGCTTGGTTCGAGCTTCCTTCTACCAATGTTAGCTTGGGGACCAATAGCTCAGAAGCTAATAGGCTACCTTTAGCACCCCTTAAACTACATGGCAGACAGCTAGGTGGGCCAATAATAGAGCAGTGGGCTGGTTTCAAGGAAGGCGGTGAGTTGGCTTTTTCGATTCATGACATAAGAGTTCCACAGAAAAGTCAAAGCTGTTCAAATCAGTTTGGTGGCTCTTGGCTGCCGCTGACAGTACGAGCATGTGAACTGCAGATTATTTTTACTGCGCATGCATGTACTCCAAAACTACTGGATGGATTTGGATGGAATTTTTGCCCGAGATGGTCATTGGGCTGCAGAGGAACCCATAACATTTTGGTAATGATTTGAGAATGCATACCTTCACCAAAGCTCTTATCTTCTTACAGTGTGTTAGCAAGAATACTCCAAAACTACTAGATGGATTTGGATGAAATTTTTACCACAGGTAGTGCTTGGGCTAGAGGGGAACCCATAACATTTTGGTGATGATCTGGGAATGCATACCTCCACTAAGGCTCTGGCACCGAAGCATCAGCACCTTGGTGCTTTCATTTATATAGCACCTTTCACACATATAAAAATCATGAAGTGCTTCACAGAGCAGTAAAAATAAAATGCATAAAATACAGACAGGGTAGATTAAAAGACACAACTAGAAAAGCACTCAGAGAGAGCATACCTCTGCCAAGGCTCCTTCTGTCCCTCATGGATCACCTCCAAAACGTAATGGGTTTGTGTGTAGGCCTAGAGCCACTTCTGGTGAAAATTGCACCAAAGTCTGTCCATTAGTTTTGGAGTATTGTTGCTAACACACGGTGAGAAGATAAGAGCCTTGGCTAAGGTAAGCATTCTCAGATGATCACCAAAATGTAATGGCTTCCTCTGTAGCCCAAGAACCACCTCTGGTGAAAATTTCATCCAAATCCATCCAGTAGTTTTTGTGTAATCCTGCTGCAAAAATACAAAAAAGCCCTTGGTGAAAGTATACACTCTCAGATCACCACCAAAATCTAATCATCTGTTCCCCGTGACATTACACACCTTTCCTGAAAATTTCATCAAAATCTGTTGATAACTTTTTGAGTTATGTTGCTAACAGCAAACCAACGGCGCCAAAAACATTACCTCCTCCCCTGGCATAGGTAATAAAATACAATAAATAAAACTCTTATCTAACTAAAAGCCTGTTTGAAAAGTCTTTAGCTGCTTTTTAAATACATCAACGGTGTCTAGGCAATGAAGGGAAAAGGGAAGAGCATTCCACAGCCTGGATGCAACTACTTCAAAGGAGCGATCGCCTCATGTCTTAAAACGGGTTTTTGGGGCCACAGGTAACATCTGACCTGCTGACTTCAGACTATGGATCGGGGTATAAAGCTGTAGCAGGTCCAAGATATAAGGAGGAGCTTGACCATGCAAGGCTCTAAAAGGTAAAGTCAAGATTTTAAAATGTATTCTAAAATCCACTGGTAACCAATGCAGGGAAGCTAAAACGGGCAAAATATGCACCCATTTGCATGTTCCGGTTAAAAGTCTTGCAACAGAGTTCTGAACAACAAGAAAATGGTAAGTTCTTTCTTATTTAAACAAGTAAAAAGGTCATTACAATAGTCCAGACGCGAGGATATAAACACGTAGATAATCATCTCCAATTCAACCTTGGGCATAAGGGATTTCAATTTCGAAATATTGCGTAGATGGAAAAAACGGTTCTTTATTAACTGTTTAGAATGACACTCCAAAGACATTGCTGAATCAAAAATAGCACCTAGGTTACAAACTTAGGGCTGGACAGAAGATGCTAAAAGGCCTATGTAATGTTTTATTAAAGGAATGACATTGTCAGGGGCCACAATTCTCAGAGTTCAGTTGTAAGTAATTATCAGTTAACCACTGGTTGATGTTGGACAAGCAGTTAGTTAAGGAAGTTAATTTGTGGAACTCAGTGGGCTTAAAAGAACAGTACAGCTGGATATCATCAGCACTAAGGTGGTAAGACACATCACTGTACTTGCTAATTATCCATTTTAAAGGACGCACATATAAAAGAAAAAGTACTGGACCTAAGACAGAGCCCTGAGGTACCCCACAGGTAAGGTGTGTCAATTCAGACAGAAACTGATTAATAAAAACACTAGAACTTCGGTCAGAGGTATGAGGAGAACCATTCTAAAACCACTCCTGAAAGCCCAACCACATCTCGAAGTCTATTAATCAGAATCTTATGATCAACAGTGTCAAAAACAGCTGAGAGAGCCAATAAAAGCACAACTGTGTATTGTCCAGAGTCAGCTGCCATCATAATGTCACTTGAGACCCTAAATAACGCAGTTTCTGTTGAATGCAATTTACAAAAACCCAACTGACATTTATCAAAAATGTGGTGTTTCTTTAAAAACGAAATGAGCTGTTCTGCTACATTTTTCTCCAAAATGTTTGACAGAAATGGAAGTTTTGATATTGGCCTGTAGTTCTTTGAGACTGCTGGATCAAGGCTAGGTTTTTTAAGAATTTGTTCAACAACAGCTGTTTTAAACGAGCTGGGAACCACACTCGTCAAAAGTGATGTGTTAAAGATATCTATAAGACATGGTCCAATAATACCAAACACTTTTTTAAGCAGTGCTGTAGGAAGAACATCATTAGGACAGGATGAAACTTTCATGTTGTCAAGCAGAGCAGTAACTTTGTGCAATGTCACAGGCGTGAATGTTGTCCACATATGAGGAGGAGAAAAGTCACAGTCATACAGATTTAAAGGAAAAATGTTTGCCCTGACATCTTTAATCTTATTAACAAAGAAATTAAGAAAGGCATTACTATCAGCCTTAGAAAACACCGGAGTTTGAGGGGCAGCTGGACAAACAATAGAACTGATTGTGTCAAACAGAACTTTAGGATTTTTCCTGTTTGACGATATGAGCTGTGAAAATATTCAATTGTAGCACTCCTCATGACATCATTTAAAGAAGTTCTCAGTTCCTTTAAATGGAGCCTATGTACCTACAGTTTTATTGATTTCCAAAGACGTTCCACCTGATGACAACATTTTTCAGTCAATGACCCCTTTAAACAACCATCATGATCATGAGTTCACTTTTGATAATGCACCTCTGTGCACTAAAGGGATGGGCAGGAGCACTTTGGATTGGATTATCCAATACACACCTCTGAATAATTAGACCAGCCTCTTTTACACCTTGCACCTGAAGGAAAAATTTTTTTTGCATTGCTGTGATAAGGAAATAAACTTGGAAATGCCCATAAACATCTGCATCGATGAGAACTGATTATGAACCACGTCGCTGTAATACAGCCCATAGTGTCTGCTGCTGACAGTAAACTTTCTCCTACATCTTTAAAATTTAACAGCAAAACATGCTTTTGGTAAGGCCATAAATAAATGGTTTAGCTGCTGAATATGTATGCTGTATGAAAGCTCAGTCAAGTCAACTAGATTCAAGTATGTGTTTACTTCTGAAATGCTTTCATACAGGGTACTTACCTACATGGATGACTAAATCTTTATCATTGCTGAATTTGTTTACTTTTCACTAACAGCCTCTAGTTTAAAAAAGTCAAGCAGGAGCTCCCTGAAGCAATCATCATGAAGCGCCCGCACTATCATGAAGCGCCCGCACCTTTTTGCACAAACTCTGCACAAACTCTGCCACCTCCAGGTCCACCTCCTGTCTTTTTGTCAGCAGCCACCATCTCCAAAGCCATACATTATAGCAGGTCTCACTACCGCCTTGTAAATTTTCCCTTTTATTCCAGCTGCTATCCTTCTGTCACAAATCATCTCTGACACTCATCTCCACCCACTCCACCATACCTGCACGCGTTTCTTCACCTCTCTTGTGCATTTTCCATGGCTTTAGATGGTTGACCCCAGGTATTTACACTCATCTATCTTCACTATCTCACCTGCCTCCCTCTCATTCACACACATATTGTGTCTTGCTTCTACTGACTTTAAAGGAATAGAAAAAATTGGAAAAAAAAATGTATATTAGCAACTAACCTGGGCAGCCAACTAAAGTATTTGTGTGGAAAACACTGAATTCAAATGTGGCCTTGAAAGTTCAAAGTAAATGAAAAGGGACAGAATAGAGAAATGTTCAAAATGTAAATATGCATACTAATAACATGCTTCTTTTTCCACAAACAGAAAAAGAGTGAAACCTAAACAACAAAAAAATTAAAAGTTGGACAGAAACCAGCAGGAACTCACCTTCTTATTTACTGTTTGAATGCCTGAAAGCTTGGAAAATGTCATCTAACACATACAAGCTGCTAGTGTTAATTATGAGAATAAACCCATTTTGTCTCTGTGGACATGTGTCTTAAGTATTTGTGATGAAAGCGTATTCACAAACGAAATGCTCTGCACTGGAAGTGGCAGCAATCCACTTCCTGTTCAGCTGGAAACCTCATCGACAGGGCAAGCTGCCCAGGGTGTCACCGCATGTAAATGCACACAATCCAGTTTGCACAAAAGAATATATATACAGTATCTCACAAGAGTGAGTACACCCCTCACATTTTTGTAAATATTTTATTTTATCTTTTCATGGGACAACACTGAAGATATGACACTTTGGTACAATGTAAAGTAGTCAGTGTACAGCTTGTATAACAGTGTAACTTTGCTGTCCCCTCAAAATAACTCAGCACACAGCCATTAATGTCTAAACCGCTGGCAACAAAAGTGAGTACACCCCTAAGTGAAAATGTCCAAATTGTGCTCAAAGTGTCAATATTTTGTGTGGCCACCATTATTTTCCAGCACTGCCTTAACTCTCTTGGGCATGGAGTTCACTAGAGCTTCACAGGTTGCCACTGGAATCCTCTTCCACTCCTCCATAATGACATCACGGAGCTGGTGGACGTTAGAGACCTTGCGCTCCTCCACCTTCCGTTTGAGGATGCCCCACAGATGCTCAATAGGGTTTAGGTCTGTGTGTTTGGGGTTGTTATGATGTTGGAATAATGCCCTGCAGTCGAGTTTCCGAAGGGAGGGGATCATGCTGTGCTTCAGTATGTCACAGTACATGTTGTCATTCATGGTTCCCTCAATGAACTGTAGCTCCCCAGTGCCGGCAGCACTCATGCAGCCCCAAAAAATGACACTCCCACCGCCATGCTTGACTGTAGGCAAAACACACTTGTCTTTGTACTCCTCACCTGGTTGCCGCCACACGCTTGACACCATCTGAACCAAATAAGTTTATCTTGGTCTCCTCAGACCACAGGACATGGTTCCAGTAATCCATGTCCTTAGTCTGCTTGTCTTAAGGACAACAGCCATGCAGACCAATTTGATGCAGTGTGCAGCGTATGGTCTGAGCGCTGACAGGCTGACCCCCCACCCCTTCAACCTCTGCAGCAATGCTGGCAGCACTCATACATCTATTTTCAAAAGACAACCTCTGGATATGATGCTGAACAATCTTGGCAATCTTCTTACAGCCTAGGGCCTAGGCTGTCTTTATGTAGAGCAACAATTCTTTTTTTCAGATCTTCAGAGTTCTTTGCCATGAGGTGCCATGTTGAACTTCCAGTGACCAGTATGAGAGAGTTTGAGAGCGATAACACCACATTTAACACACCTGCTCCCCATTCACACCTGAGACCTTGTAACACTAACGAGTCACATGACACCGGGAAGGGAAAATGGCTAACTGGGCACAATTTGGACATTTTCACTTAGAGGTGTACTCACTTTTGTTGCCAGCGGTTTAGACATTAATGGCTGTGTGTTGAGTTATTTTGAGGGGACAGCAAATTTACACTGTTATACAAGCTGTATACTGACTACTTTACATCATGTATCAAAGTGTCATATCTTCAGTGTTGTCCCATGAAAAGATAAAATAAAATATTTACAAAAATGTGAGGGGTGTACTCACTTTTTTGAGATACTGTATATGGAAGAACGAACAGGCACCCACACTCACAGCACAGCCCAGACCACCACCCAGTCTATTTCAGTCTGTCATGTATTGTCACCTGAGTCTACAGCAAACAAAAACTCTTTTGTTCTCAGCCTAGCTCTGACTAGGGGGCTTTTTCTTTGTGTGTTTTCATATTCTCAATAAACCAACAGGACTATTAATAAATTTGAATATTAGTCATGGTAAGAATAGCAGCGTGGCTTGCACTAAGAACTAAAAGGCCTCAGAAATAGAATCCTAGACATCCATATTCATATTTATTCATGGCAACCTTTAAAAGAAACCAGAATTTTGATTATTGGGATCAATCTTTGAACATTTTTACATACTAACACAACTCCAAGCTCGGCTGCATGAGCTGATGGAAAATCTTACACACGGTGCATTGTCAGTTTCTTTATCCTGCCTGCAAGCCACTTGTCAATCCATCAACAGTGCATCTTCTCTTTTTCATAAATTTTTAACCAAATAAGCACCAGTTCTTGCCTTAATGCCACATCTGCCTTCAGTTTTTGCCACTATTGTCCTGAAAAGAAAATGTGGGACTCTTAAGTGCTAATAAACACAGAAAACACACCAGTTGCATTCAAACTTTGGGAATAAACTATTAAGTATGACTGTGAAGCTGCTGAACAAAATCTAATAAATGTTTACAATGCCCACTTTTGTTTATAACTTTAGTTTTTAACCTTTATATTAATTTCTTCATAAAATGTGCAAATAAAAATTACATTGCCAAAAACTATGAAAACAGGGGGTCAGGAAATAATGCCTCTGAGTTTCCCTGTGAGACTAATTAAAACACTCATTTAAAATCTAGAAAGTAAAAGCTGCCAAAAACATGCCGTTTCTTGTATCCAAGCCTACATTAGTATAATGAGAGAAATATGGCAGGAAGCAAAAGTTTTTGGGTCACCGTGTCCAACATGGTTGATTGTGACGGTACCTTTTCAGCTGATCTTACGCACAAGCTTTTGAAGACACTCGGTGTACAACCTTAATATCGGGCAATATCTGAATTAAGATCAAAACAAAGTAAATACATAGAAGATGCTGCTCTGCTATGGGGTATGTTCTTGATGCTGGTGCACCGCTGTTCAGACACATGTAAAACTGCAAGAACAAGCTTTTTATTTTAAGCTGTATATCACCCTTAAAGTAGCTGAATGGAGACTACACATAAATTTAACACCTAATGCAAAACAAACCCCATAATGTTCAAAGACAAGAATTTGCATAAAATAAAACAAAGAAATTAAACCCTCTCCCTTTATGTTTGGCTGCCTGTTCGCCGAGGCAAACAAAGCCATTTAGCTGGTAAATAAAGTCGCAGCGCACTGGCTGCATCTCTCGAGATTTAACCCTAACCCCTGAGAGTGTTGCGTAACAGCAGCAAACTTGACAGATAAAACACAGGCTGTTGACACCCCCACCCCCCCCATCCACCCATCCCCACCACCACCAGTGTTTGACTAGACAGCAGTATCCAAACACAGGGACTCCTCACTACACTGACTTTACAAGGACTAATTACCGGCTGGCACTGAGTGTAGACAGATGGTGGAGAGAGAGAGAGAGCGAGGTGGAGAAGGAGCACGCTGGGAGGCAGTGCTAGGATATATTTTGTCGCCAATGTGTGTGTGTGTGTGTGTGTGTGTCGGCGTACATAAGCTAATTTGCGTCAATAATTATCATCCACTCCACAGAAGACAAAAGAAGCGCCCAGAGATTAGCAGCCGATGTCTGACGGTGGTTCATTTTCTTCGCTGCGTCGCTGTCCGATCAGAATCACCCGCTGCTCTTCATCTCACGCGTTGATATAAAGATTAACGAGCCCTTCTAACAGCATTGTTCAGCATTTCCATACAAAGAAACAGGAGAACAGCCAAGGGTTCTTTTCATATGTTCTTGAAACTATTGGAAAAATTATGCTTTACACATTGCTCTCTCTTCTAATCTGCGTCTAAAGTTTAACATTCAAATTGGAGTGACAGAAATAGTGCAACACTTTGTAGTTTCCCTTAGCTTTACGGAGCCTTTTAGCCTCTTTTATCCCAAAGGCTTAGTAGCCCAATTTTCATTATTTACCATGTACGCACTTTTGAAGCAGCAAACAACACACAGATTTAGCAAACAGACAAACAATATTCATCAAGGAGAATATGGCAGTGAAAAACGATAACGATCTCCCAAAGTTCCCCCGAAAAGCCATTCCTGTGTAAATGTTTGGGAGACGTTTCAGCAACTTTCATGATGAGCTACAGAAATCTTTCAAAGATCCTTAAGAGATCACTGGAGACCACTTAGAGAGCAGGGGAGATCATGGAGACACCAGGAGAGACCGCTGAGCGATCATTGAGAGTTTCTTGAGCAACCAAAGAGGTGTATATATATTTGAGAGGTTTCTAGTGCTCTTCTACTCCCTTTACACAGGGATGGAGGTCAGTGAGAGAATGAACTCTACCGGTCTTTCATTGAATGCTCAGCAAGCCCTCACTGATCTCTCAACCATCCCTACAGTTGGGGTGGAAAAATTTGGCTTTCATTGAAAGATCATTGGGAGATTGATGAGATTGTTCAGCACTCTTTGACCACTCAATGATCTCATCAATCCCTCAATGACCTGTCAGTGCTCATTCAATGAACGCCAAATTTTTCCACCCCGAAGGAAGAAATGGCTGAGAGATCACTGAGTGTTTAAAGAAAGACCAATAGAGTTCACTGAAAGATCGTTGAGAGATCATTGGGAGATGGATGAGATCATTGAGAGCTCCTTGAGAGATTGCTTCCCTTTGGTGATCATTGAGAGGTTGTTTTGGGCTGAGTCAAAACATTGGCGACTCTGGAGATCACTGAGGATCATTGAGAGAGTGTTGAAAGAGCGTCAAGATATCTGGCCTTTTTTCATCATTGAACAATCCCTCTATGATCTCCACCCCTGTGCAAAGGGGGTGTCGGTATGTATGCGGGATGTCAGAATGCAGCTGATGCTTTGAACACTGACAATGCAGCATGAAACCACAGACTAGACAACAAAACAGCTGTGCTATTGTGGAGGAATGATCTACCCATGCAGGCAAAAGCTTCACTTACAGGAGCCCAATCCCCTGCTGAAGTTGTGTTTTCTCTTTTATTCCCCATCCAGTTCTGCTATCTCTGCTCCTCTCTTCTGCCTTATCTCTTAATTCAAACTTCCTTCCTTTTCATCCACCTATTCCTCTCCCCTCACACCCCCTCTCGTTAGCTGGGTATAAATCTCCAGAACCAACCCAGTAATTTAACCAATTAGCATCTCAGATACGAAGGTGGCACCTAAATTACGACAATGCAGAATAGTGATGCACGCAACCTCGGCTGGCGAATTTACGACCTCTCGTTACATATTCAACCAGCATAAATCAGCCGTTCCCCGCTGACACGCGGCCTTATGGGTAGGCACGAGGCCGAGGTGGAGGGAACGGTCTTGGGGACGCGAGTTACTTAATCATGTGGAAATAAGGAGCATAACCTAGATACACACATACACACTGCGATAAAACAACACACGGATACACACTCGACAATCATAAACAAATGACACACACTTGCACTCTTTGATCAGCAACACGTTATATAAACAAACACAAAGTAACTGCAGAATCAAAAACAATACAACGCCAAATCTAAGCGGACATGTTTTGTTTTAGGCCCCTCCCTCACCTCTCCTCAATTCCTCCCACACACACACACACGCACACACACACCCCTGCCTTAATGAGCATTTCCATGTGTTGACGGGCAAAACAAAGAGCTCAAGTGGCAAACACAGTGCGTACGAATGTGTGTGAGCGAGCGCTGGTCTCTCTGGTGTTATCTCGGTGCGTGGGTTCAGCGGCTGCGGGCGTCCGGTTGCCTCAGTGGCGGCGACGACAGCCCGGTGAGTGATAACTGTAGTTTAAAGTGCAGCAAACAGTCTGAGTGATGGCGGCTGTCAGCGGGGCCAATTGAGCGTGTGACATCAGCCGTGACACATCAGCAGAGAAGCACAACGGTAATGACAGCATCGCCATGCAGCCGCGCTCAGGCTATCTGTTAGCGCTATAGCAGCCGCCACAGACGTGCACACACGCACGGTCATCACAGAGCAGCGGCTGATGGAGATGAATCCATCTTTCAGCTGTTCAGAAACTGAACTTGTTCTAAATTGCTTCCAAGTTTTTAAAGAGCATTTCTGCAGTTGTACATAGAGGTGGGGATGTGTGTGTGTGTGTGGGGGGGGGGGGGGGGGGGTAACACAAAGCTGGAAAATCTTCGGCTTTGGGTGTAGTTATGAAGGTGAAGGGTCACGAGTTTGAGTCCCTGGAGGATGGCAACAAACACTGCTGCTCCCTCTCTGAGCATCATTATAACCCCCCCCCCCACACACACACACACACACCATGAGTCTATATACCACGAATCATTATAACATGTACTCTTATAATGAGGTGGTCACCTTCTAAAAAAAAAAAAACCCAAATCCCCTGATGTCTAACTCTCACTCTCACCTACCGGCCTCCCAGGAGACCCGCCGACTGAGAGAGACTCCTAATTAGACATGGGGGACACGGGTACGGGAGACACAGACTCACCCACCGCTAAAATGATGAGTGTGGTCCATGTGTGGGCAACGATTACTGCAAAAAATTAGGACACAGCAATCCGGTCACAGTGATTGTGTGAGTTTGCCCTGAAAGTAAAGAGAAAAGCACGTTTTCTGGTTCTGGAGGTGCCGGTGTGCAGATCCACTGCTGGGCCACATACAGCCAGAGGTGGGTCATAACCAGCTCCATTTACTCACTTACATGGGGGCTGTCTATGGCAGGGTGTGTGTACCATAGTTAGCGTGTGCCGCTCACACAGGTGGCGAGGGGTTTGAGTTCCTGCCTGGGCCAGCCTTTCTTCATGTCCCTCTCCACCCCGTTTCCTGTACATCTTCATTATATCATTATGTCTCGGTGAAACTGAGAGGCATACGGTAGTCAGTTAGTGCATCTGTTTGTGGCTCTGTGTATCTGTCCGTCTGTCTGTCCGCCTCTCTGTTTCAGCTCGTCCGGTCAAAATTAAGTGGAACTAAAGGCTTGTATTATTGTATTGCCATATTTTCTCGACTTTTGATTTGCCAGAATTTCAAAATAATACTTTGTTTTTGAAATAAACAAAAAAATAACTCACCTTTACCATCGATGGAATGTTACTGTGCATGTTCCCGGAAACTTCCACCACAGGAAAGTACTCAGTAGTGGTGGGCAGATCGATCCAAATATCGGTAAGTATTGATATTGATCAATACCAGTGTAACAAGATCGATACTGTGTCTGTGTTGCTGCTCCAGTCACAGCACAGAGCAGGCACACTCAGCCACACTTTGCTCCTCTTCTTCTTGTGGTTTTACCTCTTCCCTCTTGTACCATCATGTGACTCAGCAGCGCCAGGTAAACAAGCTAGCAAGCAGCAGCCGCCAGCTGCCGGAGTGTCAGTGTTCTATAATTCTGTGCTACTTATCAAGATGCGCTACCGCAGCACCCACACACAGCACAGAGATGGAGCAGAAGAATGGCAGGCAGGAAAAGGAGCGCCGTGTCGTGTGGCTATATTTCCAGGCCGAAAATGAAACAACGGCAAGCTGTACAATTTATAAAATGGCTGTGAAATACAGTGGTAGCACAATTAATTTATACAAGCATATGAAAAATCATACAAAAGACAACGCCGAGCTACAGAAATGGAGAGAAGAGAAATACCCCACCCCCAGACCCCGACCCAGAGGCAGGGATCATTGGCAGAGGCCTTTCAATATGGCAGAGAATATCCAGGTATTTTAGTCATCTTCGGCATTAGTTAATATTAATTTTCAAAGTGCAACTGGTCACTTGTTACTTTAGCCAACTCAAAAAAGTATAAATCATGTTAAGACCTTGGTATAATGCATTTATCCCATTGAAACGTTTTATTTAAATTAATACATTTACTGGAATTGAAACAAATATACTTAATGGCTCAGATCTGATTAACTATAATTTGTTACGACCCGAGCACTGGGTTCTGATCGCGCTCGGGCTAAGTTCAACTCGCTGCCGGCCTTGACAGCTGTGGGCTGTATTCTGGTCTCACCGGGCTCTTATTGTGAAGGTGCTCGGTGGGGCTTCCGCCTGTCAAGGCTGGTCAGCTGTGTGTTATTACTGCTCGTTAGTGTTCGCCTTCATAAAGCGGGCACTAGCGACAGTAAGGTTGCAGGAGTATGGTCAACACCTTGTCAACATCTCGCCAGACTTTGTCTAATCCTCGTTAAGTATTGTCAACGTTCCTTGTCAGTGCGTCGTTTGACCTTCAAGTCAGGTTCGTTATCCCTTGTCATGTCACTGTTTAGCTCGTAGTGGCTGGGGACAGCCCTGTGAGCCCAAGTATTGACTTATGTGTGTTTGTGCCGAGAACGGCTCACAGTCTTGTCCTGTCTTGTGTGTTAATAAACCATCATCGCAAAACTCACTGGTGGACTCTTGGCATCTTATGGTGATCCGCGAGGATTACCGCATGACAGTATACTCCCGCCAGGACGTCTGAACGGAGACGCCACACCGAGACGCCTTTTCACCGTGAGTTTGTGCCTTAATTAGACTGTTGTTCTTCCCTGTCTGGGTGTCTATTGCTGGGAGAATGCCGTCATCCAGGGGTCGCGGTCGGCGCCTGGGCAGAAAGCTAGCAGAGGCTCTGGAGTATGTGGACGGTACTCTATTCACCGCTACGCTGTACGACACTCCCAGCGACATACGCTGGCACCTGGACTGCGCTGAGGATCTCCTGGACAATCTTCCCCTCGATTATGACGATCACCCGGAGGTGATTATGAGGAGGGAAGAATTCGCTACGCAGCGCGAGTTACTTCGTGGGCTGGAGGAGGAAGAGAGCAGGAAGCAGAGGAGGAGGCATCCTCGCTCCCCGTGTTGGAGTCCCGTTCCCGTCCCAGAGCTGGTCCAGGAGTGTGCACCGTCTGGGGGCTGACAACGACGTCGGCGCAACGGCCCAGGTCATCCTCAGCAGAATCCCCGGCTGGACCTGCTGCCGGTGAAGTCCGTCAGCGAACCGCCGAGAGTGGCCCCACCTCGTCCATCCAGGGGGCCCTCTGTCGCCATCCAGCGGGGAGAAGGAGGAACAACGCCCCCTACAACAGGAACCATCTCTGCCCTGGGAGAAAGGCAAGTGCATGATAATTTATTACATCTTGATTATAATCTGCCTTGTCTGACTCCTGGGGGCGGAGTTCGGGGTTCGCAGCCCTCCGAGCTTCCTCCACCTGCTGTAGAGAATGTAACTAAACCTGCTGCCTCTGTGTTCCCCCCTGTAGAGCGGTCCGCGACGCCAGGCCAACGTCGTCGGATGAAGAGGGGGCCTGCAGCGCTGGAAAGCCTGGATCCGGCCCTGCAGCCACGTCGTGGACTGAGGAGAAAAGCGGACTGCGGCCCGGAGCCTGAGCCGACGAAGAAGCGTCCCCGGGTCTCCTCGCCGGAGCGTTCCGAGCCAGTGGGTCGAGGGTCCCCTGCCCCCACGCCATACGGGTCATCGGCGTGGACAGCAGCGCAGGAGGAACCTCAGGCTGCAGATGACATCCTGCCAGCTGCGGAGCATGACGCAGCTGAGTTCGAGCCTGCTGACGAAAGTCGCCGCCCTGAACCTGGATCGTCGGAGTCCTGGGTGGCAACAGAACCCGAGTGCAGGCAAGTGCTCCCTCTGGTGTCTCTGTCCCCTGTGTTGGAGCATTTTTGCCTGCCTCTCGGGGAGGCGAGTGAGGAGCAGCCGCCTGCTGCGCCCGAGCTTGTCTCGCTGGGTTCTGTTGCTACGGTGATTCTGATCCCGGTTTTCTTGTTTCTGAGCCTTGTTGCAGTGTCACCGGCGTGGAACGAGTCGGAGTCACTGGGTTGGAGGTCCCAGGTTCGGGGGTGGAGATCGTCAGCGAAGCTGCACCGACCCAGTCGGGGTCCGACGTGGGTGCACCAGAGGCCCAATCGGGGTCCACTGCGGGTGCACCAGAGGCCCAATCGGGGTCCACCGCGGGTGCGGTTCTGACCCAATCGGGGTCCGACGTGGGTGCACCGGAGGCCCAATTGGGGTTCACCGCAGGTGCGGTTCCGGATCAATCGGGGTCCGACGTGGGTGGACCAGAGGCTCGATCGGGGTCCACCGCGGGTGCAGTTCCGGCCCAATCAGGGCCTGACATGGGTGCAGCTGAGACCCAATCGGGGTCCAGCGGAGGTGCAGCGCCAGCGTGGTCCGCGGACGGGGGAGGAGCTGCAGACCGTTCGCCGTCGAACGGATTACAGGCTCATCCTGGTCATCTGTCCCCCCTGAGTCACCGCCCCTGTGCATTATTGCCGGGGGCCGTGGGGGCTCCTGTTCGCTCGCCCCGGCTCTCCCGAGTTTTGTCCTCGTCAGGGAGGCCACCGCGGGCTGTTTTTCCCCAGGACTGGTGGCTGAGGGACACGGGTCGGCCGCCGGAGGAACTGTTTCGCCGGTTTGGCGCCTCAGGTCGGCCACCCGACGTGTTGTGTGTGTCTTCGGGCAACCTGGTTCGACCACCGGAGGAGCAGACGTGCTGGGCGTTGGACTCTGGTGAGCCGCCTGGTCATGCTCCGGCTTCTAAGACCACCCGCCGGCTGTTGGACGCGGGGAGACCACCTGAACTGTTCTTGTGGCGCCTGGTCTCCGCCGGTCAGCATAAACTGTCGGGGGAGTAGTGGTTTTTCTGGGTTGATCCGTCACGGTGATTGTTCTGTCTGTTTTTTTCTTGTCCTTGCTGTTCTGTGTATTTTGTGTTTTGGTTATGTCTTGCAGTTGCCCTAGCATGTGTTATGTTCTACTGTTGCCTTGTTTTTCTCTGTATTTTGTCTGATTTTTTGAATATTTGGTATGTTGTCTTAGTCTCATGTTTAGTATTTCTGATCCGGTAGTTCTGGGTTTTTGTTTTTCCCCATGTGCATTTTCTTGATTTAATCTGAGTAGTTTTTCTGGTCATTGTCCTGTATGTAGTTGTTCTTGTCGTTGTTTTGTTTCTGGGTTTGGTCTCTCTCCCTCCGCTCCTACCCCCAGCCACCCACCCTGGGGGGTGGGGGGGCAGGGTGGTCCTTGGGGGGTTCTGAGCCAGCCCTTGGAGGGAGGGTACTGTTACGACCCGAGCGCTGGGTTCTGATCGCGCTCGGGCTAACTTCAACTCGCTGCCGGCCTTGACAGCTGTGGGCTATATTCTGGTCTCACCGGGCTCTTATTGTGAAGGTGCTCGGTGGGGCTTCCGCCTGTCAAGGCTGGTCAGCTGTGTGTCATTACTGCTCGTTAGTGTTCACCTTCAAAAAGCGGGCACTAGCGACAGTAATGTTGCAGGAGTATTGTCAACATCTTGTCAGATTGTCAACACTTTGTCAAGTCTTGTCAGAGCGTCGTTTTGACCTTTATGTCAGGTTCGTGTCTTTGCCATGTCACAGTTTAGCTCGTAGTGGCTGGGGTTAGCCCTGCAAGCCCATGTATTGATTTATGTGTGTTTTTGCCGAGAGCGGCTCACAGTCTTGTCCTGTCTCGTCTTGTATGTTAATAAACCATCATCGCAAAACTCACTGGTGGACTCTTGGCGTCTTATGGTGATCCACGAGGATCACCGCATGACATAATTACCCTTTTGTGTTAACTGTGAAAGTGATACTGTATGTATTTACCTCTAAACTCTGCCCAAATTCTGTCCTGGGTTTTAACTAATTAATAATCCAAAGGAAAGATCACAAAAACATTTAAAGGTCATGAAAATTCATTCAAATTTAGTAATATGATAATACTATCAACCTTAATGATTAAAAGGTATCATAACGTATCAGTGATACTGGCCCTGTATTTACTTGGTGTTGGATTGATAAGAAATCTTGCAGTATCACACACCACTAATACTCAGCAATCCACCAATAGTGGGTGAACAAATGTCCGTCTTTTTGCCCGTCTGTTTTCTTCCTCTGCCACTAAATAGCAAAAGCTCCTGTTCGTCTTGATTGTCATTGTATTCACGTACCTCCATCACTTCCACCATTTAAAACATCTAGCACCGAGCTCTTCTTCTGTGTTTGGATTGCAGCTGTTCAAATCAGTCTGGTGGCTCTTGGCTGCTGCCGACAGTACGGGCATGTGAACTGCAGATTATTTTCACTGCGCATGCATGTACTCCAAAACTACTAGATGGATTTCAATGAAATTTTTACCAGAGGTGGTCCTTGGGCTAGAGAGGAACCCATAACAATTTGGTGATGATCCGGAAACGCATACCTCCGCCAAGGATCTGGCACCGAGTCATCAGCACCTTGGTGCTTTCATTATATCATTATGCCTCGGTGCAACGAAGACATACGGTAATCACTCAGTGTGTCTGTGTGTGGTTGTGTGTGTGTGTGTGTATCTGTCTGTCTGTTACCAGCTTTTCAGCTCGCCCGGCCAAAATCAAGTGGAACTCAAGGCTTGTATCATTATATCGCCATATTTTCCCGACTTTTAATTTGCCAGAATTTTGAGATAAGCCTTTATTTTCAAAATAAACACAAATTTAACTGACCATTATACCCTCCATGGAGCCAGGAAAAAAAAGGTATTGTAATAACTAGGCTGGGCCAGTAGAGGTTGCACCAAGGCAGCTGCACCTTGGTGCTTTCATTATATTATAAATAAAGGCTAAAATGCTGAAAACAATTACTGAGTACATGTACTCAAGTAACCTTTTCTCAAAACTGGACTTTACTGAGTTTTTGGAGGATATTTTGATTCTCGAGTATATTTATGAGAAAAACATGGAACATTTACTCCTCAACATTTATTCATTCATTCATTCATTCATTCATTCATCTTCTTCCTCTTAATCCTTTTCGGGTCACGGGGGGGCTGGACATTTAATCACACTCTTACTCTTAATTTCACCATATGAAGTGAGTGTGTGTCCGATACTTAAAGCAGGTTCCATAGCGTTAAAACATCACCAACACTGTGGCGTATAAGAAAAAATGGTGGATTCTTTTCCCTTGTTCCGCCTAATAATTCAAAAGAAACACTGGAATCTGATTTTGTCCAGCAGCCATTATGGATAATGGGATTATTTATGGAAAAAACTGCACTGTGAAAATTGTCAAAAATGTGCCTGTTAATACTGTAATGACTTGTGATTACCAGGAATTACTGCCTCATTAGTCACATTTATGTATTTATAATTTTATATATCACTAAAATAAGTAATAATTATTGTGTTTCTACTCTGCTTCAGTAAATATTTAATTTATCTTTATGATGTAATTCAAGTGGTATTAGAGGGTACATAAGTCTTGTTTTCATTGTATTTTCCTAAGATTAATTCCTAATAACTTTCTCAATATTCAAATTATTTAAGTCGATCAAAGTTATTTGTGACTCAAATAATCTTTTTAGTAAGTATCAATTTATCCTTTTGGTGATGACTCATTTAAACATGAGAAATTATTATCATAAGTTAACAGTATTGTTACTTAAGTACAATTTCTGGCCACTCTACCCACCTCTGCACACAAGTGCTCTACAGTTAAGGGTTGGCATGATCATCATTGTTGAGAGGGATTTTAGTAACCCTATTTAGAACATCTGATGCAATAAAATCACACAGCCCTGTGGAATTTATGGTAAATTTTAGCTGAAACAACAGTCTCATGCTCATACAGAATAAAGATGTCTACTGTTTTGCTGTTTTCAGACATTTTCTAGCAACTGCTTGTAACATATTGCCAGTAAAAAGTGCTTCATGAAAGAAGCAGTTAATAATGGTCAAGACTATCTTTACCCTATTGGCAATACATATGAATGTATAATGAATATTTACAAAAGACTCAAAGAGCTGATATGATATTAGTGACTCATTCAATAAGTCAATTATCTGTAAATGTCACTAACATCTTCCTGAGTAACACTGATCTGAACAGCTACAGGACAAAGCAGCACCCATTCATCAAAGACTGCTCCAACACCAGTCACTGCTTTGCGAAGAAATCCACGAATACGGAAATATTGAGGAAATATTATGATGCTTCAGGTTGCAGCAATCTCCTAAAGTGCTGCTGATTTAAGAAATGCTCCAACAGTTAGACCTCACCTCCTTGCTACTAACTAGAACCAAGCCTACTTAAGCTAAAGTCAGAAGACAAAATGGTGTCCAAGGGAATAAACAGAAGTGTCTACAACTATCAGTGTTTATCTCTGGCATTTCTTTTGCAAGTACTCTGGGTTTGGTTCAAGTCCCAAGACCTCCATAGACTGGATTTTCCCAGTTGCTAAGGATTTACTCACCTGCTGCCAGTTGCTTGGTTCTCCAGGTCGGTAATTGAGGGTAGTACCCTCCACTAACCTTAAACCCAGCTGAAGAAATGAAATATAAGTGGGGAAGAAAAACAGGTGTGTTGTTTCTTATTGAAAACTGTGCTGAATAAAGGGGCTAAATTGAACTGAACATTGAGACTGAACTGGACTGATCTGAACCAACAGGGTTACACAGAACTGAACTGATTAAAAGGGATATACTGAATTGAACTGAAAAGGTGAAATGAAAAAAAAAACTGAACTGAAACATTTAGTAGTAGTAGTAGATTAGTTTATTTGACAGGGACAGTGCAATAAACATAGACAATTAATCAAAGACAATCAATCTGATGTGTTGCACATAGAGTGTATAGCTATTAGCTAATTTGCAACTCTTGTCTGGATTTTTCGAGATCGTCACTTCCTTGTGGTAACGTATCGTCACTTCCTGTTTTGCTGTCTGCCTGTGTGGTTTGCTCTCCAGCTCTCGAGCCACTAGCTATGGCTACTAGCTCTCTTTCCTCTCCTCCTCTGGTGTGCTCTCTCTGTCAGATGTTTAGCTACACCTCTGCCTCTTTTAGTGATAACGGTAAATGTAATAAATGTTGTCTTTTTGAGGCGCTCGAGGCGAGGTTGTCTGATTTGGAATCCCGGCTCCGCTGCATTGAAACACCGTCTGCGCCAGTTAATCTCGACGGACGCCCCTTAGCTGCAGCGGAGCTAGCTAGCTTAGGTCCCACTGTCAGCGGTTCCCCGGCTCTCCTCAGCAGCGAGGAGACTGGGTGGGTGACGGTGAGAAGGAAGCCTAGTCGCAAAGCCCCGGTTCACCACCAACCTGTTCACGTTTCTAATCGTTTTTCCCCGCTCAGCGACACACCCGCTGAGGAAAAAACTCTGATCATTGGCGACTCTGTAGTCAGAAACGTGAACCTAGAGACTCCAGCGGCCATAGTCCAATGCATTCCTGGGGCCAGAGCAGGCGACATCGAGTCAAATTTGAAAATGCTGGCTAAAAGTAACTGTAAATATTCCACAATTGTTATTCACGCCGGCATTAATGACATCAGTCTCCGGCAGTCGGAAGTCACGAAACTTAATATAGAATCGGTGTGTGACTTTGCCAAAACGATGTCTGCCACTGTAGTATTCTCTGGGCCCCTCCCCAATCTGACCAGTGATGACATGTTTAGTCGCTCGTCATCCTTGAACCGCTGGCTGTCTGTGTGGTGTCCTAAAAATGACGTGGGCTACATTGACAATTGGAGCTCTTTTTGGGGAAAACCTGGTCTTATGAGACGAGACAGCATTCATCCCACTTTGGATGGTGCTTCTCATTTATCTAACAATCTGGCATCTTTTTTATCCAAATTTCCAAAACCGTGACTACTCAGAGTTGGGACCAGGAAGCAGAGTCTCAGTCTTACACGCCTCTCTGCTGCTCCTCTTCATCCGCCACCCCTCAGCTTAGTCCCTGTCTTCCCCATCAGAGAATCGTTGTCTGCTCCCTCCAAAGTAAATAAAAATATCATGTATAAGCATCCCAAAGTGATAAAGCAAAATATTGGTAAAACTCAAATTAAACATAAAGCCTCTAAATTGAATGATTTGGCCTCTGTTCCTCCTCATAATTTAAAAATTAAATGTGGTTTATTAAATATTAGGTCTCTAACTCCCAAGTCTCTGTTAGTCCATGATCTGTTAATTGATCATCAGATTGATTTAATTTCCCTTACAGAGACTTGGTTAGGGCAAGAGGATTATGTTGGTTTAAATGAATCAACTCCCTCTGGTTATTTAAACTGTCAAAATCCCAGAAGTTCTGGTCGTGGAGGAGGAGTAGCAGCAATTTACCATTCCAAATTACTAGTTAATGTAAAGCAAAAAACATGTTATAATTCCTTTGAGGGCCTGGTCCTCAGTGTTGGGCACTTTAGCAATTCCAGGTTAAACCCAATTTTATTTGCCATTGTTTATCGTCCCCCATCAACCTATTCAGAATTTTTATCCGAATTTCCTGATTTCTTAGCTGATTTAGTGCTGAAATCTGATAGAATAATTATAGTAGGGGACTTTAATATACATGTGGATGTAGATAGTGACTGCCTTAATGTGGCTTTTAATTCAATATTAGACTCGATTGGGTTTTCTCAGAAAGTAGGAAATTCTACTCATTACCTCCACCATACATTGGACCTTGTTCTGACATATGGCATAGAAATAGAAAATCTGGTAGTGTCTCCTCATAACCCTGTACTGTCAGACCATTGTCTGTTAACCTTTGATTTTACTATTTCTGACTATTTGGCTCCTAAAGAAAAATATTATCACAGTAGATGCCTCTCAGATGATGCTGTTTCCAAATTTATGCAGATTGTTTCCTCTATGCCATGTGTCAACACAACGGAAATAAGCTATAGACAGCTTGCTCCTTCTGTAATTGATAACATGGTGGATAGTGTTTCAGCTTCTCTACATCAGGCTCTAGACTTGGTGGCCCCCTTAAAAAAGAAAAAGTCTAATCAGAGATTTTTAACTCCTTGGTTCAACACAGAAACTCGTAGCTTAAAACAGAAGACTCGTCAATTAGAAAGAAAATGGCGCTCTACTAATTTAGATGAAATCTATTTAGCTTGGAGAAATCATCTTTTAATTTATAAAAAATCTCTTAGAAAAGCTAGAACGAGTTATTACTCTGCATTAATAGAAGAGAACAAGAATAATCCCAGGTTTCTTTTCAGTACTGTAGCCAGGTTGACAAAGAGTCAGGACTCTGTCAATCCTAGCATCCCCTTAGAGCTTACTAGTCAGGACTTTATGAACTTTTTCAATAATAAAATTTCATCCATCAGAGATAAAATCAATCAGATTCTTCCCACAGTTAACTTAAATACTGTAACTACTACAACTCCTTCTATTGATGTCTGTCTTGATGAGTTTACTCCAATCGACCTTTGTGAGTTAGACAAAATAGTTTCCTCATCCAAACCTTCAACTTGTCTTTTAGACCCTATTCCTACCAGGTTATTTAAAGAAGTCTTCCCACTTATTGGTAGCTTTATTCTTCATATAATCAATTCTTCATTAACTTTAGGCCATGTACCGCAGGCTTTTAAAACGGCTGTAATTAAACCCTTACTCAAAAAGCCAACGCTAGATCCAGGAGCTTTAGCTAACTATAGACCAATCTCTAATCTCCCTTTCATTTCAAAAATCTTAGAAAGAGTTGTTGCTATGCAATTATTTGACCACCTGCAGGGAAATGGTTTATTTGAGGAGTTTCAATCTGGGTTTAGAATCCATCATAGCACTGAAACAGCCTTAGCGAAGGTCACTAACGACCTCCTCATTGCATCTGATAATGGACTAGTTTCTGTACTTGTCCTTTTAGATCTTAGTGCAGCTTTTGATACTATTGATCATAATATTCTACTTGATAGATTAGAACACTATGTTGGACTTAATGGAACTTCGTTGCAGTGGTTTAGATCTTATTTATCTGATAGGTTCCAGTTTGTTCATGTAAATGATGAGTTTTCTCTCAGCTCAAAGCTTAGTCATGGAGTTCCACAGGGATCTGTGCTTGGCCCTACTCTTTTTAGTTTATATATGCTTCCGTTAGGCAACATTATTAGAAAGCACTGTATACATTTTCACTGTTATGCAGATGACACACAATTATACCTGTCAATGAAGCCAGATGATACTAATCAATTAGCCAAGTTAGAAGCCTGTCTTAAGGAAATCAAAGTTTGGATGACTTGTAATTTCCTGCTATTAAATTCAGATAAGACTGAAGTCATTCTTGTTGTTCCAAAAAACCTTAGAAATTCCTTTCCAAATCAAACTTTCAGTTTGGATGCAGTTACTCTTTCTCTTAATAGCTCTGTGAGGAACCTTGGAGTTATTTTTGATCAGGATTTGTCCTTCAATTCACATATTAAATTTGTTTCTAAGACTGCCTTCTATCATTTGCGTAATATTGCCAAGATTAGGAGCATCTTGTCTCAGAGTGATGCTGAGAAGCTGATCCACGCTTTTGTTAGCTCGAGATTAGATTATTGTAATTCTTTATTATCAGGTTGTCCTAAAACATCTTTAAAAAGTCTTCAGCTGATCCAAAATGCTGCAGCAAGAGTTTTAACAGGTACTAGAAAGAGAGATCATATCTCTCCGGTTCTGGCCTCCCTTCATTGGCTTCCCATAGAGTTTAGAATTAAGTTTAAAATCCTTCTTCTTACTTACAAAGCTCTAAACAATCAGGCTCCTTTTTATTTAAAAGATCTGATACTACCGTATCATCCTAACAGAGCACTACGCTCCCAAAATGCAGGTTTACTTGTAATACCTAGAATCTCCAAAAGTACAATGGGAGGCAGAGCCTTCAGTTATCAAGCTCCTCTCCTGTGGAATCAGCTGCCAATCTGGATTCGGGAGTCAGACTCGATCTCTGTTTTTAAGAATAGGGCTAAAACCTACCTTTTTGATATAGCCTACAATTAGGGAGGGATCATGTGTTTTCTGAACCCTCCCTTAGTTATGCTGCTAATAGGTTTAGTCAGCCGGGGGACCTCCAGTAATGCACTGGGCCTCACTCCTTTCCTCACTCTCTATGAAATATTTTTTTTTTTGCTGGTCATTAACATTTGTTTGTTCTCTCCCATAGATTGAGTCCCCATCGTGCTGTTTGCTCTCTACATGTCTGTTCTTTTCTTCTTCTCTATCCCCTCACCCCCCAGCCAGTCGCAGCAGATGACTGCCCCTCCCTGAGCCTGGTTCTGCTGGAGGTTTCTTCCTGTTAAAAGGGAGTTTTTCCTCTCCACCGTCGCCAAGTGCTTGCTCACAGGGGATCGCCTGATTGCTGGGGTCTTTCTGCAACTGTGGGGGTCCTCCCTACAGTTGATAGTGCTATGAGATGACTGTTGTTGTGAAATGGCGCTATATAAATAAAGTTGAATTGAATTGAATTGAATTGAATTGTCCCTGGATGGGCTTTAGAAAAAAGAATCAAGATAAAAAATATACACAATAACCACATACATCAATGCAGAAAAATTATAAATACACAATTATAAATATTATAAATATTATAAATACACAAATATAACAGCCTGACTCACATTTAACATAAATATTATAAATACACAAATATAACAGCCTGACTCACATTTAACACATATAACATAACTCACATTTGCCTATTTCAGGCCTTCCTCCCTCCGTCACTCACTATAAACAAATACATTTATTCCTTCCCTTCATTCACTCTCACTTTGCAGACAAATAATTCATACATGAGTACATTCTTGTTTATTTTTCAGCCAGTTTTTAACATTTTTAGTGAATGTTTTAAAGTCCGTTATTATTTTAATTTCATTTGGCATTGTGTTCCAGATGTGACTGCCCTTTATAGAGAAAGCTGTTTGTCCAAATGTGGTTCTGCGGTGGAATATTTTACAGTTATTGTTAACAGAACTCCTGGTGGCTCTGCTGCTGTCCTGTCTTTGGACGAAACCAGCAAGTGGCTCGGGTGCTGATTTATGGAAACATTTGAACGTTAATTTCAGAAGACAGAGGTCAATGAAGCTCTCAAAACTCAATAGGTAGTATTTTTTTAAAACATTACAGTGATGCCACCTAATGGGCTTTTTGTCCAAGATTTTTAGGGTTTGATTATATAATGAACCTATATGTCTTATTGTGGAAGGGGCTGCTTGAGCCCAGACTGTCAAACAGTATGATATATGAGAAAAAACCATAGAATGCATATACAGTGCAGCTGCTTCGTAAGGTATGTAATATCTAATTAATTTAAAGCAGTTCAGATTTTTTTTTACTGTTTTTGAAATTTTCTTTATATGAAGATTAAATTTGAGTTGAGGATCTAGTACAATGCCAAGGTATTTGAATTCTGTAGCTAAACTGATGTCATGATCATGTATATTAACTTTAAAATGTTGCAGGTTACATTTTTTGATTGAAAAGCACATTGAGACTGTTTTCTGAAGGTTCAGCAATAGATGGTTCTTGAGGAGCCACTCTTGGACATCAACCATACTTGTAGACAGTACATCTGCAGCCTGTGCTGGAGTCTTGGCAGCTGTGTAAATAACTGCATCATCTGCATAAAGTTGGCATGTTGCAGCTGAGCAGTGTAACGGCAAGTCATTAATAAAAATGCTGAAAAGTAAAGGACCAAGAATGGACCCTTGTGGGATACCCATGCGGTTGTTTAAAAATGAGGATTTATCCTGGTGAACTTTTACACACTGTTCTCTATTCTGGAGATAAGATGCAAACCATTCTAATGTATTTGGGGAGAAGTTAAAAGATACCATTTTGGATAAAAGCAAACTGTGGTTTACAGTATCGAAAGCCTTTTTGAGATCTAGAAAAACAGCTCCTACCACATTACCCCTGTCCAAGGACTGTTTGACGTTTTCAATAAGGCAACAATTTGCTGTTTCTGTTGAGTATCCTGGTCTAAAACCAAATTGATGTGGATGAAGAAGTTGACTGTCTTGTAAGTAGTCTATCAGCTGTGTAGCTACAACTTTTTCAAGAACCTTAGATAGGACTGGTAAGATAGAGATTGGGCGGTAATTGCATATATCGTCTTTACTGCCTGATTTATGAACTGGTATGACGACAGCTTTTTTCCAGCCAGATGGAAATGTACTAGACCTAATGGAGAGATTAATGAGATGAGTCAGTGGTTTGATTAATATTTTGCTGTGCATTTTGAGAAAGGAGGTGCTCATATTGTAGATATCATTAGTTTTTGAGTTTGACAGTGTTTTAACAATACCAGCAATTAACTTCTCATTTACCTCATCGATGTGAAAAGTATCTGTTGGAAGTATGGAATTTGTGTTGTTGAGCACATTTGGCAGCACAAAAATTTTTGTTAAGTCTTCCACAGAGCCCACAAAGTGTGAATTAAATTCATTTGCCAAAGTAGCCTTGTCACTGACGGTCTTGCCATTGATTCTAAGTTCCTTTACCCCCTTCTGATCGTTTTTTTTATTAGTTAAGTTATTTAAATGCCTCCATAGGGAACTGTTGTTACCCTTTGCATGATCTATCATTTTATTGTAATAAGATATTTTTGATTTTCGCAGATTTGAACTGTTTATGCGTTGAGACTCTTGTTGCCTTTGATATAATTTTGTGTGTGGGGGGGGGGGGGTTCCTGATAAGGACATTTAAGTTTATGGTTTATTGAGTCTTGAACTATACTGCCTTAATGTGCTTGTGAAATCAGGATATTTGAGTTATTTAAGGGTCCATGGTATTTCTTTTATTCATATGTATCCTTGTGGGGGAGTCTGAAAGTTTGAAACAAGGTTTTTTGTTTGTTTTGGTTTTTTTTTTTTTTTTTTTTTTGCTTTTTTTATCGAAGTCTGCTTTGGGCTGGCACCCCAAAAATTAAACTGGGCAATCCACTACAAGGTTAACTGATCAGGCAAAGAAACTTGGAGGGTTAGCTAATAATTAAAGATTAATAACTCCTTTTTTCCATGTCTCCTTCCACAGAAAACACCTGATTTTATCAGGAAGTATTAAAGGCTATAATTATGCTGTAATCGTAAGTGACCTCTAGTGGAAATGCAAATAAGGACATGAAGTGGCATGATGGAGGGTTACAGCTGTAAGGTGTTTAATGTAGATCCTCCTCTATTCTATGAGGCGCCTTCGGCTGCCGCGTCATTGGGGAGCGCTTAATATGAGCGCACCTTAATGTCAAGTAAAATTCCTTGTATGTGTAAAAGCATGCTTGGCAATAAAGTTCATTCTGATTCTGATTCTGATTCTGATTCCAGTCTTCAACCATCATCTGAATCTTAACCATGTAGTCCAGTATATTTATTGCCTAAAGTAAAGAGCAAGTCAACATTGAGACTTAGCACAGATGTGAGTGAAAAAGAGGAACAAAGGAACATGAACTTATGCTTGTCCCATGCACCAACTACCCACCCGCCTCTGTACAGGGATTTGAGGGCTTTTGAAAAGGTGAAGCATATGGCAAAACAGTGTGACATCATCATTCTCACTCCCCGTGGTTGTATTACAGCTGTGGAACAAACTGCCTAAATGGTCGTGGTAGTTGGAGAACTTATTTCTGAAGTTCTTAAATTGTTATAATGAACCACTGAGAAATTACTGTTGGTGAGTGCCATTATGTGGCACTGTGATTGCTTTTGTTTGCCTTCTCAAGGAATGTGAACCATGATTGATCAACTTGACTCAGATGTCCCTTAACACTTCAGCAATTTATATAAATTTTGCTCCTTTATTGGGCCCAATAGTAGCAACAATTTCGTATTTACAGTGACAGCCTGGCAAATGTGAGAAGGGGAATGAGGAAGAATAACAATGATGTGGACAAATTTGTTGCTATAAATAGTGTGACGTTTACCACAGAAGCAAGAATATAATGGATTAGACATAAAAATCTGCAGTATATAATCATATGACATAATTCTTGTGTGCACGCAAGCATCACTCAGGTGTTTTAAAGATTTTTCTTCATTTTTCCCCCTCTCTAACGGGCAACAACCGCATCAAGTTACTGTCACCTTTTGGCTTTAGGGGCAGTTATTCATAAAAGCGAGCATTATAAATACTCCAAGACAAGTTCTGTTTATGCCAGACCTTCGGGTCACAGAGAAGAAATGCAGATTTAGAGAAACCGTCTCTTTATTTTAAATAAACACCCAGATGATAGCAGCGGGTTGGAGACTTAAGCTGGCAAACACCCACACGGAGTGACCCGAGTTCAAGTGTTTCAATCTCTCTTTCTCTGCTCCGAGAAAGATACAGAGGCAGAGCGAATGGGAGGGAGAGGGAGAGAGCAGCATTTAACCTCAGAGGGTCAGATGGAAAAAAAAAACAGCAGAATTTCTCTCTGATCAATATGTCCAAGAAATACACACTCCCACACAGTGCTACCACAGAGGAGACACATGAGCGTGAGCGTGAGCACACAAATACACACGGGCCATTCCTAATGGGCACGCACGGGCTGGAAAAAAACCCTAAACACTTAAGCTTATAACACACACGTACACACACACAGCAGAAGCTGTGGCCACAGCTGCGCTCTCCTCTTGAGCGCTGCACTAACTGACGGCTAATCGATTAGCGCTCAGTGACCTCTGGCCCCTCTAGCTTCCTGTCTGACAGATTACACCTCCACAGTTCCATAGGACTGAATATGCCTTCCCCTGTGTGTGTGTGTGTGTGGGGGGGGGGGGCTTTCCTTCTCCACAGTTGAACAAAAAAAAGAAACATGTAGATGAACATGTCATAGGCTACAAGACTAGTAAATTTGCAATTATGAGACAAGGCGGGACGCTTTTTGGCCGTGTTTGTGTGATGTACGATATTTGTTGTTGTTAGGGCGTGTGCTATGTGTTACCGTGGTGACACAGACGGTGTGGAGATCAGGCTCGCTCTGTGATGCATTTATGTGTATGTGTGCGTGTTGGGAGGTTGATAACAATGCCCCTCTCGGCAGGACACTGCTGCGCTCTTCCTGAACCGCTCCGCACAGGAAACACTGCTCCACTATATGCACACACACTTGCACACACACACACACACACACACACACACACACACACGCCGATATTTATACCTGCTTGGGTTGGAATGACTTCATCAGCTTGCCCTGCACAGCCTTATAACAAAGGGAAACAACACACACACACACACACACACACACACAAACACACACACACACACACACACACACACACACACACACACGCCGATATTTATACCTGCTTGGGTTGGAATGACTTCATCAGCTTGCCCTGCACAGCCTTATAACAAAGGGAAACAACACACACACACACACACACACACACACAAACACACACACACACACGCGCGCGCGCGCACACATGCACGCACACTCTCTCTCTCCTGCAGACTCAGCCGTCCGTTAGATCAGACAAGGTTAGCATTTTTATTCCAACATGGCTATTAATAATGAAATGATGCATGGCTGGCACATTCATCCCCTCCTGCCTCCTCTTCTCTACAAATTCCTTTTTACAGTTGCACAAACTCTCATACGGCAAGTAAACACACTTTGCGGCGAGTGGGGGGAGGCAAATTCCCACTCTCATCGGTGTGTCTGTTAATGTGTGCGCAGTCTGCAGGGAGTTTCCAGATAAACTAGAAGTGTTTGCCTTTTAATGACAGAGCTTAAGATATTCACAAACACACGCGCACGCATCACCACCAACCGCCGGTCGTGAATGAGCCGTTCTGTTCCTTCGCCCTTCGTTTAATGTGTGTACGAGTGTGAGAGAGTAATGGCCGTCCAGTTAGGGATGTACGGTAAGAGGCATCTCTGTGCAGGCACCCAGAGGCCTCTAACCGCAGTCTCATCGCCCACCTGGAGGTTATCCACATACCGCAGGAATACACATACTTACATGTCAGCTAGTCCTTTGTTAGCCTGCCAGGGAGCCGCAGAAACCAGTCCAATGGTAGGTTGCATAATTGCTCTCTGAGTTAATTAGTCAGTAAGTTTGTTGATCAATCAGCCAAGTCAGTAAATCAGTCAGTCAGTAGGCTAATTAGTCATTCAGCTAATTTGTCAGCTAACTAAATGAAAAATATGTCTTCTGTTCCGTCTTTTTTTATGCATCATGTTATATCGCAAATAATATAAAGTGCTAATAATATTGCTCGAGGCTTGCTCTGTAGTCTACAGTTCTTTCTGAAATAAGAAACAGATCCCTACATAAAATTTTGCAGCAGTGAATAAAACACTGCATTAGTACATGCACAGTGCAAGAGATTTTATGCAACTGCCCTGCATATCTGATATGGAATATTAGAAATAGTTCATGGCAAGCTTCTAGCAAGACTGGCCTATTCAGTGTATCTTGGGGGGTAACCAAATGTGGAACTGCAGAAATGGTTCCCTTGAACAAATTTTAGTGCTATTCTGAATAAAAAGTTTCTTTTAAATGATTGCTCGTTTATTTATAAAGAAGAAAAACTTCAAAAGAAAACTACTTCCTTTAGCCTGTCTACAATATCGTTACTGATATAAAAGTGCCTTAAAAAGGTACTTTTTAGGAACTAAACTAACTCAAAGTTTTATATTGCCTAAAGCTAGGCCAGAAAACCAGTGAAAAAGAAAAATAAGTGAAAACTGCTACTTGTGCCACTGGTTTCTGGATTGACACAATGACCCCCTAATGTGAATAAAATGTCACCTTTGAGGTCAAAATTAAATTTGGGCATGTTAAATTAAACCATAGTACATGTTTGCAAATACCTCCATGATAAAATGTAGAAAAGGGGAAAAAAATGAAAGAAATGATTGACTTATCCTCTCAACATATCCATATTATGGGTCTCTGAAATCAGACCATTGTGGGGGGGGGGGGTTTTGGGGGGGGGGCAATATATAGTAGTATCGTGATACTTTGTGGTGGTGATACTGTATCGATTCAGAGACATAAGTATTGTGATACTTTATGAAGAATTCTTAATAAATGTTGCAAACACAAACCTACCTATTTAGGTACCACAGTTTAAAAAAAAAAACTGTTGACTTTTCAGTCCACTAGATGGTGCTAAATGCTCACTGTCTGGTTAGGTCACCACAGCAAAGGAGCTGAACAAGACAAAGATCGGGTTGGAAGTTCTCCAAATATGATATAGCAATACTCGCTGTATCGCAAGATTGTGATAGTATCGTATGGTGTGGCCTCTGTTGATTTCCACCCCTATTATTTGGTCATATTGGTCATATGTTTTATTGATGTATTGATTTAGTGATGTATTTTTGATAATTTTACAGTAGAAAAGTCTAACCAGGGACTGAGATTGCAATTTAACCTTGGCTAGAAATCTTATATGCAGTGCATCTGTGATGTGTTCATTTTAACTGGTCACAATGTTTTTTGCATGGTCCCTGACAAATAAACTAATAGATATACAGTATATACTGCATTAAAAATGCAACGAAAAGGAATATGCATAGGGAAATGCACTTGGCACGTAACACTGCAATGTGTCATCCTCTGGGCACATAATATGTTGCAGTTTGGTCGGGATTCTTCTGTGTCACAGGACCTAAATGCAATGTGCCTTTTTGCTAATGACCTCTGATATTTTTGGACTATAAGACACTTTAATACCAAGCTGGAAATGAGCTTCAAGTGTTTCAAAAGCTGCAAAGTCCAAATAGGGAAATAGGTATGGGTAGCAACTATTACAAAAAAAACGGTTTAAGTTAGGGTAAAGATTAGGTTTCGAAAAAGATTTATTTCAACAACATTACAGCTGCAACATTTCAACTACATTAATGAAAGAACCTTAGTTAGCAAGCTCACATACACCACGCATCCTCATATTAGAGTTCCCACTGAACAACGTAATGCATGCCCTTATCTGATGCAAATATAAACCTGGCATGTAGCCAAAGGAATTAGTGTCTTTTTCAATAGAAAAAATGTCATATTCAAGTCTTTTTAGATGTTGGTTAACCTTGCAGGTTAACCCCTCATTAGATGTACGTCAAATTTGAACATGTCCGAGGTATTGATGAGTTAAAGCTTCTGTATAAATTTGAAGTCTGTCTGATCAGAAATGTAGACGCTATATTGGGTCAACATAAAACAGAGTGAAAAAAGTACAAGTCCCAAGTCCTCCCACCCACATTCCCACTCCCCATAAAACTGGAACCCCTCATTAGATTTATTTCAAAATCAAACTCATCCAAGACATTTATGAGTTAAAAGTTCTGTATAAAATTGAAGTCGATGCAATAAGAAATGCAGAAGCTATTAGGGTGAGAACATAAAATGTCAAACAGACAGATGAACAGACTAACAGGTCAAAAACGTTACACCCTCTACAACTTCACTGCGGGGGGTATAATAACCAGGGCTTGACATTAACGCCTGCCAATGGTGGGTGGATTCCACCGGTGGCGAGTAAGACAGCAATTCCCACTAGCCACTTTGGCGGGTGTAGTTTTCTCAGACGACATCTAAATAATAAGCCTGTTGCAGCGTGAGACTATGAAACTACAACTCTCATAAGCACGATCTGTGCACACAGTGTATTCTCATTGGTCCACTGTCGGGTACACAGGCTGGTGTCCGTGCACAGCGTGCTGGGTACAGGTGAAGGCACAGACAGTCTGCTCTGTGGTTCAGTTCATTTTATAGCCAGTCTGGAGAAACGGCGATAAACAGACAGCAGCTGCTCTCAGCGATCAGATCACGGGATAACTGCCCCTAATCCCCCGCCCAACAGAGAGAATAACCTTTGCTCTCTCCCCCCACATTAGCGCTTTCCTCTGTGGTCAAATATGATTATTTTTAGAGCAAGACATTCCCATTAGTTGTGCAAATTTAAGTTTTCATATGACGGAGAGAAAAAGTGTCTAAACTTTATGTTGCTGTAAAGAACAAATGAAGCTTCTTCTGAGCTGAACTTTTGTTTATCTGTGATTATCTATGATATCTGTGATTTGCAGCTATTTCATGGAAGTAAAATGTCTAATTATGTATTTTTAATGTACTGGTCCAGGGGTGTCAAACATGTGGTCCGCGGGCCAAAAACAGCCCTCCAGGGGGTTCAAGATTTTCTCTGAATTTACATCTTTCTTTCTACTAAATTTCTGACTTTTTCTACTGATTAGAATCGTTCATGTAAATTTAAGACATTTTTCTCAAGACAAGACTTTTTTCTTATCAGTTTTGTTTTTCTTCTTTTTTTCTGGTGAAAATGGGTAGTGTTCAATTATATGAAGTCTGCCTGCACCATGTGCTGAAAAATACCCCCACATCATGATGTGATGTGCAGTGCCATCCATCAGCAATTACTAATGACATCGTGCAGCCCTGAAGGGGTGTCCCAATTGATAGGGGTAATTTTCAACCCCTACCCATTTGCCTTTGATTTCAAGGGCCAAGGGGTGGGGGTAGGCAAAGGGGAAGAGGTACAAAGGAGAATTGGGGCAGACCCCAAATCTACCTGTACTTCATTCTCGTGTTGCAAATATTTTTCTCAACTGTTTTACAGTATTTACTTTTGTTAATAATTAAAGTGTTTCTCTTGCTATTTTTTATCTATGTATAAGGGTCATTTAAATTTAAAAAGATTGTAAATTTAGTTCAAGTAAAATTTAGCATGCATCAAATTTGATCATATTAAACATAATTTTCCAACCACAAAACTGTGGTTAGTGAAAAAGCTGAGTGGTTAGTAACTCTGGAAAATCAGCAGCCACAGTAGCTGGTGAGCAAAAATTTAATGCCAATAACACTAAAATCCAGGGCACCCCCATGAGAGGCTAAAGGAGTCCTGCAAAGGCCAATGACTATACAGCAGCATACCACACTCCCAGAATGAGACCAGTTTTGCATAAAGGAACAAAGTGACATCCCGGGTTTAGAAGGCATGGGCCAGTAATTTGAAGTGTGCTCCTAACTCAGCTGAGGGCAAACTTACCAATGATTTCATCCTATCGGGCTGATATGAGCATGAGCCATCCTAAGTACACTGATACAGATGAGGGATATAGTTCAAAGGAATGAAACTACAATGACAGATTTTCTTTTGTTACCTCTGCCAAGGAGGTTATGCTTTCATCAGCGTTTGTCTGTTGTTAGCAGGATTACACAAAGACTACTGAATGGATTGTTGGTATATACAGATTATATAAAAAGTGTACATACCCCTATTAAAATTCTATTTGAAATTTTGTTAAAATTTGTTTTCACAAATTTTGTAAAGTTTGGAAATCATTTATTATGGTCTAATTTTTTTACATCATAAAAACCTGGCATTTTATTAATCTTTATACGTGTCTATATTGTATATTGCATGAAAAGTATAAAACAAGTTATATTTAATAAAGTGGAATGACACAGGGAATAAGTACTGAACACAGTTGGTGAAATTAATTTAATATTTAGTAGAAAAGCCTTTGTCTTTAATAACAGCTTCCAGACACCTCCTGTATGGAGAAACTAGGTGCAGGCATTGCTCAAGAGTGATTTTAGCCCATTCTTCCACACAAACCATCTTCAAATCTTGAAGGTTCTGTGGGTGTCTTCTGTGAACTCTGATCTTCAGTTCATTCCATAGATTTTCAATTGGATTCAGGTCAGGTGACTGACTGGGCCATTCTAGCAACTTTATTTTCCTTCTCTGGAGCCAGTTGAGAGTTTCCTTGGCTGTGTGTTTGGGATCATTGTCTTGCTGAAATGCCCACCCTCATTTCATCTTCAGCATCTTGACAGATGGCAACAGATTCTTATCAAGGATGTCTCTGTACATTTGTCCATTCAACTTTCCTTAAATTATATGAAGTCTGTCTGTGCCATGTGCTGAAAAACACCCCCACACCATGATGGGATGTGCAGTGCTATTTCACCTCCAAACACGCTGTGTTTTGTGGCATCCAAAAAATTCAATTTTGGTCTCATCTGTCCAGTTCTCCCAGTATTTTACTGGCCTGCCCAAATGTTGTGCAACAAACTTTAAACGAGCTTCATCATGCTTTTTCTTTAGCAATGGAGTCTTGCAAGGTGAGCGGGCATAGACCCCATGTCGGTTGAGTGCATTACTTATTGTTTTCTTTGAAACAGTAGTACCTGCTAACTCCAGGTCTTTTTGGAGCTCTCCGTGAGCGGCCTTTGGCTCTTAGATAACTCTTCTGATAACTCTTTTGCCTCCTCTTTCAGAAATCTTGCGAGGAGCTCCCGGTCATAGCCGGTTTATGGTAAAATGATGTTCTTTCCACTTCCGAATGATGGCTCCAACAGTGCTCACTGGAACATTGAAATGCGCCTGTAAACAATGCCATCATTATGTTTTGCAACAATAAGGTTGCGAAGGTCTAGAGAGAGCTCTTTGCTTCTACACATCATGAGTTCTTTGTGATGTGACAATCTGATATTCACAGGCCTTTTTCAAGGCAATCATTCAGGACTTAACCAGCTGAAATTAATTTGCAGTGATGGGGATGGGATGGCTTCTTAAATTCTGATGGATTTCAGCTGGTTTCTTGGCTTTCTATGCCTTTTTGCACCTCTTTTTCATCATGTGTTCAATACTTATTCCCTGTGTCATTCCACTTTATTAAATATAACTTGTTTTGTGAACACAGTTGCTTTGATTCCTTTGTAGGTATGGATTACTTGGATTGTTACTGATATCTGGTGAAAATCTACAGTCAGTGGCTCCATCAGAAATATGTTTAATGAGAAAAATGTTGATGTGTTCAATACTTATTTTCCCCATTGTAAGTGTATTTTTATCATGTTGATGGGATGTAGTTTTTTTAAACTGCTGTATGAAACAAATAAGGTTAAAAACTTGCAACTACAGTAATACATTGAACAACTCACGCAATTAGCTGCACAACAGGGAAGACAAGATCTAAATCTAAACTATATTTTGAGGTAAAAGTGATACTGATAAAAAATCCATTCAACCACTCAGTTGCACCATAAATGCAGTTCTAGTTATTGGCGACAAGCAGCCTCTCACAGCAAACAACACATCAAAACAGAACCAACAGGAGCAGATGGGGGAATATTTGAGACCATCATGTCAGTGTTTGTAGCTTTTAGGGTAACGTGATCCAAGCCTAAGGGTGTGCATGTGCACAGGGGGAGAAAGGGGGTGTAGTGGGAGATGGGAGCAGGAAAGGAGGAAAAGGATGAGGGAGGTGAAAGAGGAGGAAATGTGGAGAACAGAACAAGGAAAGGGGGGTTGGGAGGGACAGAGTTGGGATGCAGGCACAAATTGTACATCTGTGTGGAGTCATGTCCCGAAAAACTTTTTATTTTACTATTTCCCCCATCATTCCCACAACACAAAACACCTGAAAGGAGAAACAGAAAAAAATACAGAGAGAAAATAAAAATAAAACAAGACAAATAAAGCACAATCTCAAGTCCAGAACCCAGATGAGCAATTAAAACAGTAGGTAAACCAAAAGTATAGTAGATGTGATGCTTGTGTCCATTAAAGTGTGCACACAAACTAAATCAGTAATGTGAATGCCAAGCTTCTAAACGATCGGACAGGTGCAGACTGAGATACTAAATGAGAGAAATGAATAAAACATACTCCACTCTCCCACTTTCTCCCTCTCTCGTATACACAGTCAAACACACACAAACACAGTGAGCCAAGCCAGCTCTGACATTATGTCAATGGTATGAATAATTCCCAATAGTCCTCATCTCCAAGCAACTCCTGACCTTTAGCACAGGAAGTGATGCTGCAGCACCAGAGTGAGCGAGACAGAAAGAATCAAGTTGAAATTGTTCAAATCCTAAAATCATTTGCACTGCAACAAATTTCTGTAAAAGCCCTGGGATTTTTTTTGTCAAAATGTACCAGTCTTTATCAAAGAAACTGTCCTCCAACAGAAAACATTCAATATGGTTGTTTCACAAACAGGTCTTTAAACACTGGTCAACACCAAATTTATTGTCTAAGTTTTTTTTAGCTGATTTGGCACAATTTTGATGTGCTGAATCCAAAAATCACATTGGTTTTGCTCAATCAGGACAACTTTTTGAACTATGGCCACGTTTTTTTACGTTTTTGTTTACATGTACGGGTATTTTTGCTTTATTTGATGCAAAATTCTTGTTTATTTCTTGAAATTCTCTGAATTTTGAACAATGATGATGTAACATTCAATTTACATGTACTTACCTTTATCGGTGTCTACTATTCAATTTACAGTACAACTGTACAACTGCTGTACAACTGCTTACAACTCAGCATAAAAACCTGACCTGATCGAGAGAAACGGATGTCATTTTCAGATTCAGCAGTGCAAAATTGTCTTAAACCAGTTCAAAAAAACACAGACAACTTACAAAAAAATTATTTTTATGTTGTGTAATCTATATGTACATTTTGACATTAGGCGCCCTCTACTGGTTGTGAAAATAATGACATGAGTGGCACGATAGAGGGTTATACTGTAGTTGCAAATTCTCAAGGGAGGCAATTAGAGATGCAAGTTATCAATTAATTCATTATTTGATAATGATTCACCTTCTCAATCGATAAACAATTAATTGATATGTGGCATTTTCCTGAGAATCTGAATTTCCCTCAGTACAATACGGTCTATCTTTAACATGTAAAAAGTTGCTGTTTTTGATATACTGAATAAAACATGAACATCATATTCCTCAATGATTTATTGTACCATTTACTTTTTTTTTTTTACTACAATGACATTTTTTGTAGTTGAACAAATTTTGCACTGTATAGTGTGTACTATGTGCTGGCACACGTCAGTAAATTGCAAATGTCATGATTTTTTTATTTATTTTAAAAACTATTACCAATATCATAAAATTTATCTTTTAAGATAAGATAAGACAAGCCTTTATTAGTCCCACAATGGGGAAATTCCAGGATTGCAACAGCACAGGGATAGCAACACTCAGAGCAATAATTAAGAAGATACGAAAAATAAAAATAAGAGCAGTGAATATACATGCATACACATAAATATATAAATATATATACAAAGTGCTGAGCATTGTAGCAAGATGGAAAAAACAGCATAACCGTCTACTTAGTTATCCTACATAGTATGAATATGTACCCATACATACTGTCACCCTCCGTAGCGATTGATATTGTCCTAGTTGTATACTGGAGAGGACCATTTGTGTAAGTCTGTTGCGTCCTTTGCATTCAATACTACTAGGTCGTCACGTTTTTTTGCTATCTCTGCGAGCAGCCCTGCTTAGGTTATACAGTCTGACAGCCGTAGGTAGGAAGGACCTGCGAAACCTCTCGGTTGCGCACCTAGGATGATGTAGTCTACTGCTAAATGAGCTCCTCAGTGCGTTCAGTATGTCCTGCATAGGGTGGGACTCGGACTCCAGCAGAGATGACAGCTTAGCCACCCTCCTTCTCTCTCCCATCTCCTCCACTGGGTCAAGGCGTTGCCCCAGGAAAGATCTAGCTTTCTTGATCAGTTTGTTCAGTCTCTTCCTATCGGCTGCTGTTATGCCATTGCCCCAGCAGACCACTCCAAAAGTGATGGCTGATGCCACCACCGTGTCGTAGAATGTCTTCAGCAGCACCCCTTGTACACCAAAAGACCTGAGCCTCCTCAGTAGGAACAGCCACCGCTGCCCCTTCTTGTAGAATGCGTCGGTATTGTATGACCAGTCTAGTTTATTGTTCAGATGAACACCAAGGTACTTGTAGGATATCACCATCTCAATGTCCATTCCCTGTATGTTTACTGGTGCTGTGAGGGGTTGTCCTTGTCTGCGGTAGTCCACCACCAGCTCCTTAGTTTTCCTCGTATTGATCTGGGGACAGTTCCGATGGCACCAGTCCACGAAGTCCTGGATAAGTCCTCTGTACTCAGCTTCATCTCCGTTGGAGATGAGGCCGACGATCGCAGAGTCATCAGAGAACTTCTGTAGATGGCAGTGTGTTGCGTTGTGTGAGAAGTCCGCAGTATAAAGGGTGAACAGGAAGGGAGCCAAAACCGTTCCTTGGGGGGCCCCCGTGCTACCGATGATCATGTCGGACACACAATCTCGGGTTCTCACAAACTGTGGCCGGTTTGTGAGGTAGTCCAGGATCCATGATGATAGGTGCTGGTCCACCCCTGCGCACAGCAGCTTGTCCTTCAGGATCATCGGTTGGATGGTGTTGAAAGCACTGGAGAAGTCAAAGAGCATGATCCTCACTGCATTCCCGGGCTTGTCCAGGTGGGACAGAGAACGGTGAAGGAGGAAGATCACTGCATCCTCCACCTTGATGCCATGCTGGTAGGCGAACTGGAGTGGATCCATCGCTGCTCCCACCAGGGGGCGGAGGTAAGCAAGGAGCAGTCTCTCCAGGGTCTTCATCATGTGAGACGTCAGGGCCACTGGTCTGTAGCTGTTCAGATCTTTGGGGTGGGAAGTCTTTGGTACAGGTACCACACAAGATGTTTTCCACAACTGTGGTACCCTCCCCAGCTTCAGGCTCAGGTTGAAGATGTGCTCCACAATCCCACACAGCTGGTCTGCACAGGACTTGAGGAGCTTCGCGCTGATGCCGTCCGGTCCTGAGGCCTTCCTCACCTTGATCTTCCTCAGCTCCGTCCTCACCTGGGTCTTAGTGAGGGTCAGGTTGGGGGGCTGTGTGCTAGGAGTGGGACGGTGTTGGTAGAGTGGGGTGTGGACAGCAGGTCTCAATGACTTTAGAGGCAGCAGTGGTTGTTGTGCAGTCGGGGGGGAGGGCGGTTGGTCAAACCTATTAAAAAACAGGTTCAGATTGCTCGCCCACTCCCTGCCCCCCGTGGCCTGGGGGGAGGTATTCTGGAGCCCAGAGATGGTTTTAAGGTTTCTCCAGACCCCGCCAATGTTGCTCTGTTGCAGCTTGTCCTCCATCTTCTTCCTGAAGCTGTCCTTGCCTTCTCTGATCTTCCTCCTCAGCTCCCTCTGTACGGACTTCAGCATCCGTATTAAAAAAAAGTTCACATTATAATTTACTGAGGTGCACTGGTAGACTGTTTTAACAGGAAAATAGATTGTGAGCTGCTTCATCTGTTGCATGTTAAACATTATCACAATACCCCAGCAATCCAGGCAAACCCAGAACGATCTGGGCTCCCTCTGTTGCGTTACCTCAGTGGTAACTTGAGTCCGGTCTGCTTTTCCATCTCGCGGCATGTTGAAGGCAGCGGAGAAAGGTTGTTGCACTCGTGTAGTCTTTTTACTTGCTGTAGCCCATTTCTCCGCCCTGCTGATTTGAAGCAGGCGTGTGGACATTGGAACACGCCATTGGAACTTGTTGTGATTCTCCGACGTAACCCGGAAGGGTGAGTGTTCTCGCTCGGCAGAGCGCATGTGCTCCGGGGGCTTGGTGTCTTCTTGTGCTTTTTCGGTTGAAATGTGGCAGTGGGTGATCGTGTGCGCCCCCACCTGGACAGCAATGCCACTACATTTCATAGAATAAGCTCCCATTGAAAAGGACTGCTGAGTTACCAGTTAACTGACAACTGATTTAATTTAATCGACTAAATTCTTATCAACAATCAATCGAAAGTCAATTAATCCTTAATATCCATAGTTGCAATTTTTTTTTACACATCCCAAACACATTACTGTGCAGAAGGAAGCATGAACGACTACAGACCTGTAGCGCTCACCTCTGTAGTCATGAAGTCCTTTGAGCGCCTGGTCCTGCCCCACCTCAAGACCATCACCACTCCCCTCCTGGACCCGCTGCAGTTTGCCTACAAAGCCAACAGGTCTGTGGATGACGCAGTCAACCTGGCCCTCCACTCCATCCTGCAGCACCTGGACTCCCCGGGAACCTACGCCAGGATCCTGTTTGTGGACTTCAGCTCTGCATTCAATACCATCCGCCCCGCTGTCCCTGCTCAACATGCCTGACTCCCTCTGCAGGTGGATCAACGACTTCCTGACGGACCGGAGGCAGCATGTGCGGCTGGGAAAGACTGTCTCAGACTCTGTTAGCATCAGCACCGGATCACCCCAGGGCTGTGTACTTTCCCCCCTGCTCTTCTCCCTGTACACCAACTCCTGCACCTCCAGCCACCAGTCTGTCAAGCTGATCAAGTTTGCGGACGACACCACCCTCATCGGGCTCATCTCCAACGGCGATGAGTCCGTCTACAGGAGAGAGGTGGCCCAGCTGGCGTCCTGGTGCAGCCACAACAACCTGCAGCTGAACGCTCTGAAGACAGTGGAGATGATCGTGGACTTCAGAAAAGTTACAGCCCCTCTGCCCCCCCTTACCCTCACAGACTCTCCCATCACCACTGCGGATTCCTTCCGCTTCCTGGGCACCACCATTACCCGGGACCTCAAGTGGGAGCCGACCATCAGCTCCCTCATCAAAAAGGCCCAGCAGAGGATGTTCTTCCTGAGGCAGCAGAGGAAGCTCAAGCTACCCACCAAGATGTTGGTGCAGTTCTACACGGCCATCATCGAGTCCATCCTCACCACCTCCATCACCGTGTGGTACGCAGGAGCCACCACCAGGGACAGACTAAGACTGCAGCGCGTTGTGTGCGCCGCTGAGAAGGTGATCGGCTGCAAGCTCCCATCCCTCCAGGACCTGTACATCTCCAGGACCCGGAGGCGTGCAGGTCGGATCATAGCCGACCCTTCACACCCTGGACATGCACTGTTTGCCCCCCTCCCCTCAGGCAGAAGACTTCGGTCCATTCAGACTAGAACCTCCCGCTACATGAACAGCTTCTTCCCCTCTGCCATCAGACTGCTGAACACTAAGTGACTTATTAGACTCTCGTGCACTATGTACAGCAGCTCAACCGGACTCATGATAATTATCACTGTTTTCTTTTGCACTACTGACTCACTATGTGGAACTCCACAATATCTGCTGCTTGTTAATATATTTAAAAATTGCATAGATTAGTATTACTCATTCATATTCTACATTTTATTGCATGCATAGTTTTTTATTTTTATCTTTAGTGCTACTTATGTTTAATGTTGCAGCATTGCACCGAGACAAATTCCTAGTTTGTGTACTACATGAACAGTGGCAATAAATCTCATTCTGATTCTGATTCTGAACGTCCATGAGTGGAAGCTTGTTTTTGTGACAAGATTCAAAAATCGATGGTGTCCATTTTTGCCTGCAGCTTAAAAGTTAACAGTCCATGCTTCCTTCGGTTGGCAGATATTGACGCCCAAATAAAAACCAGGTCATGACTTCGGATGCATTGTTGCTGAAGTCACCAAATGTATTTCTCATACTTTGTGTGCCATAGAGTAAGTGACATATCATTTTTTTTATATATGGAATCACATGTTTAAACAGTTAATATTTCTAAAACTGGGTAACTCAAAAATCTAGATGAAAAAATGCCACTACATATCACACATAAACACATTATTATAACTAGGGATAGATTCAAAAGATCGATTCTCAAATTCAGATGGATTTCTGTTTAAATGAGCCAATATCGATCACAAAATCCAGAGACTGATCTTTTAATATAAAGCTTTTTTTTACATATATGAAACTTGTAAGAAATCTCTGGACCAGCTGACCTTTTGTGTGATTCAACTTTCATGACAGTGAGTGAGGATCATTATGGTGGCACCGCCATCAAGCCTGAAGGCTAATGTGTAACAGTAGCTCGGATTCAAGAAGTGTAACAATAGTGAAGAGCTCGACAAAACCAAAGCTGTATGTAAGACTTGCAAAGTGGAGGTGAAATATTGTGGAAATACCACAAGTGCCAGAAACCATTTAGCAAGGCATCACCCAGATACGACGCTGGCCAAACTGCACTGCGCTGGAAATGCATTTGCGCTTCTTAGCATGCCCCAAAATAATGGAAGCTGTCGCAACTTTTATATGTAAGTTAAGGATAAACGCCAGTATTGTTGAAACTGATGGCTTCCAGAGTCTCATAAATATGCTGGAACCATGCTATATGTAACAGACACACAAACATTTCAAACTGTAATCCCAAACTTGTATGAAGAAGTAAAACACTGCATCCCAGTTTCACCAGTCAGTGAAGAGAGTTGCTCTAACGTGTGACAGCTGGACATCTAGAGCAACGACTGACACTACACACCCTCTGCACTAAAGAAAGCACTTGTTAGCACTTTGTCAAGTCATAAGTAAATAAAAAGTGTATTACTGGAACTGATTTTGGGTCAGTGCTTAATGTGATCATTTATGTATTTAATTAAACAAGAAGAAGAAGCCAGCTTTACTGTCATTCAATCCATACAGCCGATCATGTACAGTAGAACGAAATTACGTTTCTCCTATCTACAATGTTAATCATATCTAGAATCAGAGGGGTCACTGCCATGCAAGGCGCTACCACAAACAACTTTTCCTTCCCCCATTCTATTATGCTGAGCACCAAGCTAGAAGGTGGGAAGTACCATTTTTATATGGTCTTTGGTATGACCCGGCTGGGGCTTGAACCCACGACCTCCTGGCTGTGGGGCGGATGTTCTAGCATGAGGCCACCACTCCGGTGGTGTCCTAGTTAGAGTATTCCTGGTAAAATTTGCAGCACTAGGTCTCTGAGAGTTTTTTTTAGGTCTCTGAGATTTTTTAGGTCTCAGAGATTTTTCTTTTCTTATACAAGTAAAATAGTGAGTGAATTGATATCAAATCAAATCAAACTGGATCAAATCGGAACTGAATCGATTCTGGAAATAATTATAAGGATACAGTATGTAACAACATGTATGACAAAAGTGTACCTATGTCATTATGGGCAGCAAAGCAAATAGAGAGGATGAAGACCTAAAATAAAGGAGGGCAAAGAAGGAATAGAGCAATGAGGACAGGTCAAGAAATAAAAAAGGAGGAGACATATTCTCTCACAGTCTATTTTAGATGTGCACGTGTGTGTGCATGTGTGTGTGTGTGTGTGTGCGTGTGTGGATGTCAGACAGTGACAGTTGAGCGAACAGTGACATACCAGGTTGGCAAAGATATTTTGGTAACTAGGACAAACGAGAGAGAGAGAGAGAGAGAGAGAGAAAGAAAGAGGGAGAGAGGGAGGGAGAGTGTCTGAAGGAGACAAAGGCTGCAACGATGAAGAGATCGTTTAGAAGATCCCACTCACTCCCTCTGTCGCCTTTCTTCACCACCTCCTCCTCCTCCTCCTCTCCCTCCTCTGAGTGACAGCACCCTCTCCTCACCCACCCAGTGCTCTTTGATTGACAGGACTCCCCAGACTGAGGCTCTTATCCCCTGAAACAAACCTTGCTCTTCTCCTCCTCCGTCTGCCTAGACGAGCCCCCCACCCCCCCTCTGTTCTCCTCTGCCTCCTCTCATGCTCCTCCTTTTCTCCTTTTTATGCCATGTAAATGCCATCTTATCTTATGCTCCTGTCATCTCTCCATCCCTTCCTCTTTCCCATCATTTCTTCCTCAAGCCGTGACCCCTCTTAACCCTATAGATTACACACACACACACACCAGACAGAGAGGGAACCCCTTAAACCCTCGGGCTTATGTGGGCCCCTTTAGACACACATGCACACACTCAAACTGCCTTCCTCAAGTCCTGACACCGATCTGAGCCCAGAACACACACACACACACACACACACACACACACACACACACACACACACACACACACACTGAGCCTATTAAGCCAATTGTTGCAGTCTCAACAGGCTGAGGGCTGAGCAGTGAGGTAGGTAACCCCTCAGGGCCACAGACAGACTAAAACAGAGCAAAAAAAAAAAAAGGAGGAGAAAGAGGGGAAGAGACGGGATGAGGGAGGAGGTAAGGTGGGGCAAAAACAAAAACAAAAACAGGAGGAAAAAAGAAAAAAGAGCAAGTGAGAGTGGTTTTATTTTGTGGGGAGAAAGAACAACGATGAGGGATTTCAGTTACTGAGAAGGGATGGCGAGAGACACAAGGGGAAACTGGGTGGCAGCTACACACACACACACACAACACAGGAGCGTGCACACGTAGAAGAGGAGAGAGGATGTGGCTCTTTAGGAGTCAAGCAGGCGTATGATAGGATATCGTTGCATGTCGTTAACCCTATATTAACCCTGAGAAGCTGTGGAACACTTGCGGTGCTGCAACAGGGATTAACTGGGCCACACACACACACACACACACTCTCACCCATATACACACATGCATGCACGCACGGTATGACAGGCTCGCTGTCAGTCACACACGTGCACACGCAAATGCACACAAGGACTGATATCCTCGCTGACACCATGCAATGAGCTGTCAATCACATACATACTGTCCTTTTTCTCCCCGTTTCTTTTACTATCAAATAAATGCGTTATTCACTAGAATGAAGGATATAAAACACAGGCAGCAACAATTGGTCAATGGGACAGAAAATTGTTTTTAATAATAATAAAAATTTAAAAAATAACTGGGATTATTTAGGGGCAGCACGGTGGCGGAGTGGTTAGCACTGCGGCAGCACAGCAACTCACCCTTGGCCGGGGGATCCTGGGTTCGATCCCAGCCCCCGACCAACAGTGATCTGTGTGGAGTTTGCATGTTCTCCCCGTGTCTGCGTGGGTTTACTCCGAGATTTCTCTGGTTTCCTCCCACATGCCAAAAACATGCAAGTTAGGTTAACTGGCATCAAATTGGGGATTCTAAATTGTCCTTAGGTATGACTGTGAGAGTGAATGGTTGTCTGTCTCTCTGTGTTGGCCCTGCAATGGACTGGCGATCTGTCCAGGGTGTACCCTGCCTCTCGCCCAAAGATGCTGGGATACGCTCCAGCCCCACCCCCCAACCCGAAAAGGATTAAGCGGAAGAAGATGGATGGTTTTATTTACTTTGTTCTGCCTGTACTGCATGTGTTTGCAGTCTTATCCTGTTTTCCATCCATATTTGGATATAATCTCTGTATGGAACAAAGCCTGGCTATTTATTTCACTGACTAGAAGTGTAGTTGAGTATTCAAGGACACATTGTAATCTTGTAATTATTAAACAAACTGGACATTGATATCACTCACTCTATTTTACTCCGCTGAAAAACGGTCAAAATAAAATTGTGCAGACTCAGCTTTAAATCAGAGTTGAACAAAACACACAGCATTAAAGTTTGAACTTTCATTTTTTTGACAGCCCAGTCTATCTGGAGTTTATTTTCTAACAGTTTATAGCCTTTGATCTTAATCTTGGGCACAGAATCTTAAACATCTACTTTTCAAACCTATTGTGTACAAGGAGCAGCCAATCAGATTAAAGCAGATTTAAAACAGGGTGGCCTGAAACTTGATCCTTTCACACAGCTCAAGATCCATTTCTAAGGAATAGTATTAAATTAATGTACCATACCCATCATACTAAAAATAATAAAAACTGTACTTTCCACCTTCTAGCTTGATCCTTAGCATACATAGAATGGGGAAAGGAAAGTTGGTTACCCATCCGCAGGGGGAAGCACAGACCCAGTTTACTACTTGTGCCAGTCCCACGCCTGGGTAAACGGGGAGGGTTACGTCAGGAGGGGCATCCGGCAAAAAAATCCCTGCAACCCCGAATAGGGAGCAGTGTGTGTGTGTGTGTGTCTGTGTGTGTGTGCTATTAAATGAATGTATTTTTAATATAGTGTGAACAGTGAACGTGCAAAGCTTTGCTTTAGTCCACATGCAGTGGTGTGAAAAAGTGTTTGCCCTCTTTCTGAGTTCTCATTTTTTTGCATGTTTGTCACACTTAAATGTTTCAGATCATCAAATAATTTTAAATGTTAGACAAAGATAACACAAGTAAACACAAAATGCAGTTTTTAAATGAAGGTGTTTATTATTAAGGGGGAAAAAAATCCAAACCTACATGGCCCTGTGTGAAAAAGTGATTGCCCCCTAAACCTAATAACTGGTTGGGCCACCCTTAGCAGCAACAACTGCAATCAAGCATTTGCAATAACTGGCAATGAGTCTTTTAGAGCGCTGTGGAGGAATTTTGGCCCACTCATCGTTGCAGAATTGTTGTAATTCAGTCACATTGGAGGGTTTTCATGCATGAACCGCCTTTTTAAAGTCATGCCACAGCATCTCAATCGGATTCAGGTCAGGACTTTGACTAGGCCACTCCAAAGTCTTCATTTTGTTTTTCTTAAACCATTCAGTGGTGGACTTGCTGGTATGTTTTGAATCATTGTCCTGCTGCAGAACCCAAGTGCGCTTCAGCTTGAGGTCACAAACAGATGGCCAGACATTCTCCTTCAGGATTTTTTGGTAGACAGCAGAATTCATGGTTCCATTTACACAGCAAGTCTTCCAGGTCCTGAAGCAGCAAAACAGCGCCAGACCATCACACTACCACCACCATATTTTACTATTGGTATAATGCTCCTTTTCTGAAATGCTGTGTTACTTTTATGCCAAATGTAATGGGACACACGCACCTTCCAAAAAAGTTCAACTTTAGTCTTGTCAGTCCACAGAGTATTTTCCCAGACATCTTGGGGATCATCAAGATGCTTTCTGGCAAAACTGAGATGAGGCTTTATGTTCTTTTTTGCTCAACTGTGGTTTTCGTCTTGGATCTCTACCATGCAGGCCATTTTTGCCCAGTCTCTTTCTCATGGTGGAGTCACGAACACTGACCTTAACTGAGGCAAGTAAGGCCTGCAGTTCTTTGGATGTTGTTGTGGGGTCTTTTGTGACCTCTTGAGTCGTCGCTGCGCTCTCAGGGTAATTTTTGGTCGGCCAGCCACTCCTGGGAAGGTTCACCACTGTTCCATGTTTTTGCCATTTGTGGATAATGGGTCTCACTGTGGTTTGCTGGACTCCCAAAGCTTTAGAAATGGCTTTATAACCTTCTCCAGACTGATAGATCTCAATTACTTTGTTTCTCATTTGTTCCTGAATTTCTTTGGATGATGTCTAGCTTTTGAGGATCTTTTGGTCTACTTCACTTTGTCAGGCAGGTCCTATTTAAGTGACTTCTTGAGTGAGAACAGATGTGGCAGTAATCAGGCCTGGGTGTGGCTTGAGAAATGGAATTCAGCTTTCCAAAGATGTGATAAATCACAGTTAATCTATGTTTTAAAAGGGGGGGGGAAATCACTTTTTCACACAGGGCCATGTAGGTTTCGATTTTTTTTTTACCCTTTATAATAACACCTTCATTTAAAAACTGCATTTTGTGTTTACTTGTGTAATCTTTATCTAATATTTAAAATTGTTTGATGATCTGAAATATTTAAGTGTGACAAACATGCAAAAAAATGAGAAATCGGGAAGGGGGCAAATACTTTTTCACACCACTGTATATACATAAATGTGGAGCTAAGAATTACCATAATAGGTTTTGTTAAAGCTTGGCTTAATCCAGCGGCTTTTCACACACAATAAATAGACTGAAGTTCTCCAACTAACATGTAAAGGTGCTTCCACCCCGGAGACTCATGTTCAGTTCTCTTTCTTGATTTTATGTCACTGCAATCTGTGTTTATTTTCTCATTTGACACTCACTTCTGGTTTAACTTGTTTTACATAAGTATGGTTGTTGGGAGTAATGATAATCTTCTTCTTCTTCCTTCAGCTGCTGCCTTTGAAGGTCACCACAGTGGATCATCTGCCTCCATCTCAACCTATGTCTTGCATCTTCCTCTGTAACACCACCCCTTTCCATGTCCACCTGCACTTCATTCAGGAATCTCCGCTGTGGTCTTCCTCTTTTCCTCCTGCCTGACAGCTCCACCTTCAACATCCTTTGTCCAATATATCCACTATCCCTCCTCTGCACATGTCCAAACCATCTCAGCCTTGCCTCTCTTACTTTGTCTCCAACCCGCTCAACCTGAGCTGTCCCTCTGATATACTCATTTCTAATCCTGTCCCTCCTGGTCCATCACCATGGCAAACAAGGAGGGACTCAGAGCTGATCCCTGATGTCACCCCATCCCCGTCTTGAATCCATCTGTCACTCTTACTGTCTCACTGTTGTTCAGGGTAATGGTAATAAAGGTAAAGGAAAAAAAAAGGCAAATGGTCTGGAAAATATTTTTGAAACCTGGGAAACACACACACACACACACACACACACACACACACACACACTTGCAAGGTCACCACACACAAGAAACTGCGTGATGATGTGGAGAAGAGAGAAAAGCATCAAATCAAACTTGAAATCGTAGAGACATTACTTCTCTGTTTACATTGAAATAACAAAAATAAAGATATATTAAAAACAAACTATTTGGTGGAAACAGCAATGTTAGTGTAGACATTCACAAACTGTGTCAATGAGCCTAGTTACATAGTCATAATAATCTGGTAACTGGGAATAAACCGATAATGGCAATAATCAGTTTTGCAGTGTTTACATACACTGAATAAACAGATTATTGGGCAGTAAATGACTTGAGTTAATGTGATTCCTCATTACCTGATCAGGGTCTACCTGATTATTCTGTTTGCATGACTACTTCAATAATCAAATAACCCCCAAAATCCAATTAAAATCGGTTTATTTATGTACATGTAAACATGGCACTGTTAAAGACTGAGCCGCAACACACATCAGTTGAAAAGCTCAGGTCTCCCTGATCAACTCAGAACTATAAAACCATTTTCTGCAGGCTATGAAATGAATTGTTTTGTTAAGTCTGATCAAGGAATTTGATTGGACCAAAGGGATTCCCGGAGTTACAATGGTATACTCCATGATAACCACAATCAGATGTTTCACCAAGTATACAGTAGTATCTCTCCGCTTCAGCAGTGTTCTAATAGTCGTTAAATCATAGTAACTGCTATTTCTCCATTTTATATTTCTGGAAAAGTAAACTTTTAACATTAATTGTTAAACAACATAATCCATCTATCCATCCATCCATCCATCTTCTACCGCTTTTTCGGAGGTCTCCCCAGCCACCTGCTCCAGCTCTTCAGACAGAATACCAAGGCGTTCCCAGACCAGCTGGGAGACATAGTCTCTCCAGCGAGTCCTGGGTCTGCCCCGGGGTCTCCTCCCAGTGGGGCATGCCTGAAACACCTCAAGTGGGAGGCATCCAGGAGGCATCCTGATCAGATGCCTAAACCACCTCAACTGGCTCCTTTCAATGTAGAGGAGCAGTAGTTCTACTATGAGCCTCTCCCAGATGACTGAGCTCCTCATCGTATCTCTAAGGGTGAGTCCAGTAATCCTATGAAGGAAGCTCATTTCAGCCGCTTGTATCCACGATCTCATTCTTTCAGTCATTACCCAAAGCTCATGACCATAGGTGAGGGTAGGAACGTAGATTGACGGGTAAATTGATAGCTCTGCCTTAGAGCTTAGCTCCCTCTTCACCACAACAGACCAGTACAATGTCCGCATCACTGCAGATGCTGCTCCGATCCGTCTGTCAATCTCTCGCTCCAGTCTCCCCTCACTTGTGAATAAGACCCCGAGATACTTAAACCCCTCCACTTGGGGCAGGAGCTTCTCCCCAACCCAGAGAGGACAATCCACCTTTTTCCAGCTGAGGGCCATGGACTCGGACTTGGAGGTGCTGATTTTCATCCCAGCCGCTTCACACTCGGCGGCAAACCATCCCAGTAAGACCTGTAGGTCATTGCTGGATGAAGCCAACAGGACAACATCGTCTGCAAACAACTGTCTGTCATGATCAGGTGAGCGTGTGCTCCCCCTCCCTTACTGTGAGAGTTTCCCCAGCTCCACAGGTAATCACTACACCTGCGTGAGTGGACGCACCTGCTGTCTCTTCGCCGCCAGGGCTGAAAAGGAGCAGTTTGTGAATGCTCCAACACTGGCTTGTTGGGTTGCTGGCATCTTTGCGGTGTGCCTCTGGGGCTCGTGCGCTCACCTGCTCCATCATTTCCGTCATCGCTCCAGGCTGCTTCACTCCACCCGGTCAGAGACCTCACCCAGTTCCACGCCTTCCCTACTCCCTGCCAGCTCCATCTCACTGGTTTACCTGTTCCTGCTGGGTTTCTCTGTTGGGTTCTCTGCTCACCTCCCATAAGTTGCTTTCTTGGATTTCCATTCCTGTCTCCCTCCTCTCACTATTGGCTCTCGTCTCTCCATTACAGGCTGGGTTCTCCTCTGGTGAGCGGCATCTTTTTCTAACTTTGTGCTCTTTTGATTAATAAAATTGTGTTTAAATATAGCTTCTCTTGTGACGTATGTGTTTGTTAAGATCCCTGCACGTGAGCTGGCCATTCTCTCATCATGACAACAACAGAAATGAGATCCTGTGGTCACCAAGCATGGCAACCTCCATTCCCTGGCTGCGCCTAGAAGTCCTGTCCATAAAATTTATGAACAGGATCAGTGAGAAAGGGCAGGAGAACCACCACCCCGGTTTGCCATGCCAAAGACACTGTCCCCAACCTCCAAGTAATGTTGCAGAGGCGTGTCAACCATGACAGCCCTACAATATCCAGGGCCTTGAGGTACTCAGGGCGAATCTCGTCCACCCCTGGGACCTGGCCACCAAAGAGACTTTTAACCACCTTGGTGACCTCACCCTCCATGATGGGCGAGTCGTCCTCCTCATCTACAAGCCCTGTTTCCTCTGTGGAAGGCGTGTCAGTGGGATTGTGGAGATCCTCGAAGTATTCCTTCCACCGCCCAACGATATCCCCAGTCGAAGTCAGCAGCACCCCACCCGCACCATACACAGTGTGGACAGGGAGCTGCTTCCCCCTCCTGAGCCGCCGGACAGTTTACCACAATCTTTTCGATGCCAACCAAAAGTCTTGTTCCATGGCCTCACCAAACTCCTCCCACACCCGAATTTTTGCTTCAGCAACCACCCGAACCACACTCCGCTTGGCCTGCCGGTACACCTCAGCTGCTTCGGAAGTCCCACAAGCCAACCAAGCTTGATATGACTCCTTCTTCAGCTTAATAGCCCCCCTCACCACTGGTGTCCACCACTTGGTTTGGGGCTTACCACCACAAGACGCATCGACGGCCTTACGGCCGCAGCTCTACACAGCTACTTCAACAATGCAGGTGGAGAACAAGGCCCATTCAGACTCCATGTCTCCAGACTCCTTCGGAATGTGGTCATAGTTCTTCTGGAGGTGGAAGTTGAAAACCTCCCGGACAGGGGCCTCAGCCAGACATTCCCAGCACACCCTCACTATACCTTTGGGTCTACCGGGTCTGAATGGCGTCCTCCCCTGCCATCGGCTACAACTCACCACCAGGTGATGATCAGTTGACAGCTCTGCACCTCTCTTTACCCAAGTGTCCAAGACATAAGGTCGCAGGTCTGATGACACAATAACAAAATCGATCATTGACCTGGGACCTAGGGTGTCCTGTTGCCAGGTGCACATGTAGACACCCTTATGCTTGCACATGGTGTTTGTTATGGACAAACTGTGGTTAGCACAGAAGTCCAATAACTGAACACCACTCGGACTCAGATCGGGCAGGCCATTCCTCCCAATCACCCCCCTCCAGGTTTCACTGTTGCCCATGTGCACATTGAAGTCCCCTAGTAGGACAATGGAGTCTCCAAGAGGAGCACCCTTCAGCAACCCAGTCAGAGACTCCAAAAAGGGTGAGTATGCTGAACCATCATTTGGTGCATAGGCACAAATGATGGTCAGGACCCGTTTCCCAAACTGAAGGCACAGGGAAACAACCCTTTCGTCCACCCTTTCATCCACCGTCCACTCCAATATAGAAGCCACAAGGTGGGGGGATACATGAATACCCACCCCTGCTCGCCGCCTCTTGCCCGGGGCAACTCCAGAGTAGGCCAAGCTCTAGCCCCTCTCCAGGAGACTGGTTCCAGAACCGGAGCTGTGTGTTGAGGTCAGGCCGACTATATCTAGCCTGGTATCTCTTAACCTCATGCACCAGCTCAGGCTCCTTCCCCACCAGAGAGGTGACATTCCACGTCCCAAAAGCCAGTTCAGGAAGCCTGGGATCAGACCGCCAAGGTCTCTGCCTTTGACCGCCACCTGATCCACATAGCAGCGGACCCCCCATGCTCCCTCCTGCAGGTGGTGAGTCCACTGGAGGAAACAACATAATCATTAACTATATATTGATAGTCCTTTTGAAATACAAAAAAAAAGGCACTGACTTGTGGCATTCCAGTTGTGTTTATAACTTAAGCTGCTCGACTTTATCTTCTCTCTCTCTCCAAATGTTTAGGTCAGACCAAACAGCTCCAGATGTTACACCAAGAGGCTGTGAACTACTGCAAAGTGGTGGTGGTGGTGGTGGGGGACACAGGAAGTATCCCACGGTATCCACGGTAACCTTGACATTCCATCCTGACCAAGTTCCCTGACATCTCCCACAATTCACTCTGCCTCTCTCCTGCTGCTATGGAAAATGACGCACACACACGCACAGAGTCATCAAACATCTCTGCTCCAAACAGTGACACTCATATTATGATTATGTAGCTATTGTAGTGTCTAATATAGCTCATATAAGAAAGGTACAGCAACAATGCACTGAAGAACAAACTAGAGATGCAATGTGTCGGTGGCATCCTTGTACAGTCCATGAATCAACCAGAATAAGCAAGTAAAACAGTTCTGACTCATTATAGCAGAGAGGGGACCTCTGGGAATTTCCAGCAGTGGCTCCTTTGGGTCCCTCCAAGCCTTGGTTTCTTAAGGCTGGATGGTAGAGTTTTCTTATATTAGTCTTTTCACACTTGAAATATACAGTAGTGTCTACAAAAGATGGATCAGATCTATAAAGAAATGGGTTAATTTTTGCTCTTTCTAAAAGTCAGCAGAAGTCAAAAATGAACATACTACTTACTTACTTGATCTATGAGCCTTGTGCAGCTTTCCACTCGGGAATTTCGCAAGATAGGGTCCTATTTAGATCAAAGCATTCCATAAGACTAAGGTGGGCTCAAGCGTCTGACCAGGATGCCTCTGAAGTGAGGTTTCCTGGGCAAGTCCCACTAGGAGGAGAGCCCAAAGCAGACCCAGAACTTGCTGGAGAAATTACATTTTGGCTGATGTATCTCGGCCTCAGTATCCCCTTGGAAGAACAGAAGGGATTGACTAGGGAGAGGGCAATCTGAGCATGTCTACCCACTCTGCTGGTTGTGCAAACTGGTTTCAAAAATTCTTGACAGTAATTGGCCAACATGCCCAAGTTGAGGCTTAAAAAATGACTTTATAAACCAAAACATAGCATTGCTGTGATTACATCCATTTTTCTCATATAAACTCTGCTTTGTGGGAATTCCACAAATGTTTGACTTGGAATTTGGATCTTTTTCAAGTACCTTAACTGTTTCTGATAGTGAGGCACATTTTTATAGTATCAACTAGACACTGTTGAAGGGGTGCTTTCGCTGCAAAAAGGTCTGTGTAAAGAGATGACTGATGTCCTTTAGGGGCCCTTTACACAGACGGAGTTCGTTGGGTGACCACTGAGAGATCAAAAATTGACCTGATCTCTCAATAATGTCCTGAAGCCAGACAAAAAAAAGTTGTTTCTGTGTAAATGTTTGGGTGATCACTGTATGACTTTCCTGGCGATCTTTCAAAGATCATTGACAGACAAAGAGAGATCAGTGAGAGACCAGGAGAGATCACTGAGGGACAGGGAGAGATTACTGAGAGATCGCTGAGAGACCAAGAGAGTGTTCTTTCAGCAAACACCAAAGGAAAGCAATCTTTCAATAAACTCTCAAGGAGCTCTCAAGGAGCACTCTATGATCTCATCGATCCTCAATGATCTCTCAGCAATCTTTCAATGAATACCAGATTTTTCCATGTTGAAGGTAGAGATGGCTGAGAGATCAGTGAGGGGTCACTGAATGTTCAAAGAAAGATCAATGGAATTCATTAAAAGATTGCTGAGAGATCATATGGAGATCGATAAGATCGTTCAGAGGTCCTATTTTAGGAGAAAAAAATGGGTGTAGAAACATAAATCTGAAAAAAACTACAATCAAAAATCAAGACTGTGCAGAATTCCTTAAAGACTTGTGTTAACAATTAAAGTAATATAGTGGTGACATTAACATAAACATTTCACCCTCCGCCTGTCTACTACTCAAACACACAAAGAAACCGCTCACAGACAAACAACTGCCAAAACAAAATCAGATTAAAATGAGGATGGATCTCATTTCAGCTTTTCTCTGTCACTTTATTCTTTGCTGGTGACCCATTTTTGTGCACTGCTGCAGGAGAGACAGAAGGAAGGGTGGGGTGGATGTGAAGGGAGGGATGACTTCAGTCCTACACTTCAACAGAGAGGAAGAAACAGAGAGACGAGAGCGGCGGGAAACAACAGAAAGATCCCGCTTTGAGCTTTGTGCCACACAGACACATCTACTTATCCCAGCAGCATCTCTACACCCAAATCTGAAGGTGTGCATGAGCGTTCCAGGCATTAGGTAAAGTACTGATTGTCCTTTTCTGGATTACTACAGTGCACATTTACATGGTAGAATGTACGTGGGATTTCTGGTTTCACCACTGCTGATGAGCCCTGCTGTTTGACTCCTAAATTCAAGACTACTAAATGTTCTCAAATGTTTCCCTCCTGGAGGGACAGCTGATCATGTAAAGTAAAAAAAAAAACCTGTCCCACGCCGCCATTCAAACAGGTAACATCAGTCCCTTCTTCGAGTGTGTTTCTGTGTGTTCGTGTGTGACTGTGTGTGTGGGGGGGGGGGGGGGGAGGGGGGTTAAAGAGACAAAGAAGGAGACAGTACCTGTCGATGATAACAGGGTCTGAGGGTGTCTCATTACGGTTTCCGCAGCTCTTCTTGTCACAGCACCGGCTAAGAGAAGAGAAGAGAAGGTGGTAAAAAAGAAGGCGACACGGGGAAGAGTGAGGGGAAAAGTGTCACATACAGTACATTATATAGACCCTCCACTGTGGACATTTAAATAGTGTTACTGCACATGAGCGCTGTCTGTCCTCATGTAGAAAACTTCACAGTATTTGAAGGAACCTGTCTAAAATAAGCCAGAAGGAGTTTTATGGAAAATCTGTCAAGCAGATCTGCACTGAAAGCATATAGGTAATAAAAATAGACCTGTGTGACAAAGAAAGCTGAGTGCACTGTAGGAGCTAAAAGAATTTCCGTGGGTCTTCAGAGAACGTTAAGAGGCACAACAGTCAGGCATCTTTGTACAGTATCTGAGATGGTGTATTGTGGGCCAACTGTTAATGACAAACCTACTACTAAGCAAGAGCACTCTGAGGCAAGTGCAATATCCCCTGCCTCCGTTTTCTTTGAAGATCCCAATACTTACTGACAGAGAGCAGTTTGCAACTTTTCAATAAAATTATTGTCGCAGAACAAAAGTATGATAAGTCCATCATCCACAAATACACAAAAGTATACAACCCATAGTTGTAGGGCAGGATCCCGAGGTGACCTGTGTAGCAAGTTTGGTGACACTAGAGGGCTTTACATGTTCTATAGCAAGAGAGTATAGGAAGTGCCAACCTTGACCTGTGACCTTTTGACCGCAAACCTGTAGTCAGAGGTCATGGTCTCCGAGTGAACCTGTGTACAAGGTTTGGTGATCCTAGCGTTCTTTGTTGTTGAAATATAGTTTGTAAGCCATTTTGATGTTGACTTTTGACGTCGCAATCCCAAACACATAGTCACACTTCAAGGTCAGAGGGTGAACCTGTGTACCAAGTTTGGTGACCCTAACTTTACTCGTTTTATAGTAATAATGCAAAGGGAATGCCAACCTTGATCTTTGACCTTTTGACCCCAAACCCATATTCAGAGGTCAGGATCCCAAGGTGAACCTGTGTACCAGGTTTGATGGCCCTAGTTTTACTAGTTTTATAGTAATAGTAAATGTAGCATTGACCATAGTGAAACTACAATGATAACTTTGAACTTTGACCCCAAATCCATACTCAGGTCAGGGTGTAAATCGTCCAAGATGTGTATTAAATACAACTACTGTATCAATTTGAAAAGCCTACATCATTTCTTTCAGTAGTTATTGTGCTTAAAAGATTTAGGGAAAATCTGACCTCTGACCTTTGACCTCAAGGTCACCCAATGAGAGTGAAATTGCAATATGTGCATGATCAGAGTATATCAAACCATGGTACCAAGTTTCAAAACAATCGGAACCAAACTGCAGAAGGAGCTGATTTCACAAGACAGTTACTGTCTATGAAGTGAGGTGAAACAGGAGGTCAGAGGTCAGGGGACAGATGGACGGGCAGATGGACGGACAGACCCATAACATAATCCCCCTTCGGTCTTCAACTGGCGGGAGATAAAAACAATGCTAGTTTAGGCAAAACACTGACACTTATCAGCGGCATTTCCCATTTTCTATAAGAGGTTATACAATTCTCACAGACCTAATCATTATATCATGCTCAGATGTTTGAAAATACACTTTGTTAGATATATATATATATATATATATATACTGTAAAAGTAATTATGCTTTTACATGTTTTTCAAAACTGTATGACATACAGTGGTGTAAAAAGTGTTTGCCCCCTTCCTGATTTCTCCTTTTTTTGTATGTTTGTCACATTTAAATGTTTCAGATCATCAAACAAATTTAAATATTAGACAAAGCAAACACAAGTAAACACAAAATGCAGTTTTTAAATGAAGGTGTTTATTATTAAGGGGGAAAAAAAATCCAAACCTACATGGCCCTGTGTGAAAAAGTGATTGCCCCCACCCTTATTAAAACATGAATTGACTGTGGTTTATCACATCTTTGGAAAGCTGAGTTCAATTTCCCTCGCCACACCCAGGCCTGATTACTGCCACACCTGTTCTCACTCAAGAAATCACTTAAATAGGACCTGCATGACAAAGTGAAGTAGACCAAAAGATCCTCAAAAGCTAGACATCATGCTGTGATCCAAAGAAATTCAGGAACAAATGAGAAACAAAGTAATTGCGATCTATCAGTCTGGAAAAGGTTCTAAAGACATTTCTAAAGCTAACCAGAACCACAGTGAGAGCCATTATCCACAAATGGCGAAACCATAGAACAGTGGTGAACCTTCCCAGGAGTGGCCGGCCAACCAAAATTACCGCAAGAGCGCAGCGACGACTCATCCAAGAGGTCACAAAAGACCCCACAACAACATCCAAAGAACTGCAGGCCTCACTTGCCTCAGTTAAGGTCAGTATTCATGACTCCACCATGAGAAAGAGACTGGGCAAAAATGGCCTGCATGGCAGAGATCCAAGATAAAAACCACTGTTGAGTAAAAAGAACAAAACCCCGCTCAGGATCCACACCAGTCAAAATCAATGATTAGGCCCCCGTGGACCAAAGAGCTAGAAAAAAAGGTCAGGTGGGCGACCAAAGTCCCAGACCTGGCAGACGGCGAGGTGGTCTGAGTCGGGTGGTCTGCCGGTGAGCATGGGCCACCCAACCCAATGGCTCAGTCCGTCAGGCGGCCAACCAGTGTTCTTAAGCCACCTGAACAGTAAGGGTGGTCCAGGGGGTGGCTGCCCAGACGAAGGAGTCAAAGGTGGGCAGGATGGAGGAATCTGAGGAACCACAGCGGCGCCTGGCGCAGGAGGGGAGACCACAATGGCGTCTGGTAACAGAGGAGGAACCATGACAGCATCTGACAGTGGAGGAGGAACCACAACGGCGTCTGGGAGCAGAGGAGGAACCACAACGGTGTCTGGCAAAGGAAAGAGAGCCACCACACTCTCAGACTGGTCAGCAGAACCCTCGGTGGTCTCGGAATGGGACAAGGTAGCACCCGCAGTGGCTTTGGGCTGGAGCAACGCTGCACCCACGGTGGCTCCAGGCTGGAGCATCACTCCACCCGTGGTGGACCTGGACTGGGCCAAGGCTGCACCGTCGGTGGACCCAGACTTGGCCAAGCCTGCACTGTCGGTGGACCCGGACTGGGCCAAGGCTGCATCCTCGGTGGACCCAGACTGGGCCAAGGCTGCACCCTCGGTGGACCCGGACCTGGCCAAGGTTGCACCCTTGGTGGACCCAGACCAGGCCACAGTTGCACCCACGGTGGCCCCTGGGCTGGGGCGTAACGCCCATAGCATGCCCCCACTGGAGTGCAGCACCCAAGTTGGATTTAGGCTGGGACGCAGCACTCATGATGGTCCCCGACTGGGACACAGCACCCACAGAGACCTGGACTGAAGAGGAGCTGCACCCACGGAGGTCCCGGGCTGGGACGGAGCACCCGCGATGACCTCAACCAGAGGGGGAGCAGCACCCACGGAGGACCCAGACTGGGCTGAAGCTGCACCCACGGAGGTCCTGGGCTGGGACGGCGCGTCCTCGATGACCTCAGCGGGGAGAGCTGGACCCACGGCGATCTCGGGTGGCGAGCCTAAACCCACAGAGACATCTGACAAAGGTGGAATTTCCTCGGTGACCCTGGGAGAAGGCTCAGACAAAACAGGTAGAGAAACAGGGTCAGGGTCACCAGCAGCGGTGGAGCCCAGAGAGGTGAGCTCAGGTGCAGCTGACGGCTGCACCCGGCTCTCCTCACCAAGAGCCAGACAAGATTTCTCCAAAACAGATACAAGAAAAATGAAGGAGAGCACCTGCCTGAGCTTGAGCTCCACCACTGTTCAGGACTCCATCGATCCAGACAATGGTTGTTCGGGCCTGGCCTTCTGTAGGTCCAGATCCAACTCTGCTGCAGCTGCCCCTGCAGCAGGCATGGTGGTTTGTGCAGTCCTGGTTTCCTCCAGTGAGGTAACCCACGCAGGTGGTTGATCCAGTGTGGATTCTGGAGGTGGTCCCCCTGCTGGCACTGGATCCTGAGTCGCTGAAGCCCGGGGATTCTCCATAGTCGGCGCAGGCATCAGCTTGGGCTCAGCACTTCCCCTCAATCCATAACGTGGCTGTGGGGCTGGAATCAGGTCCTCCAGAGCCGCAGGTTCCTCCATCGTCCAGCGGCTCAGTTCCGGGGCCAGCGGACGCTCAGGGATAATAGGAGCAGAAACAGAGAGGGCAGGTGAGAAATTAATAGTTGCAGCAGGTGGTGAGAACTCAGGGGACTGCATATCCTGAGCCTCACTACCGGGAATCAGGCAAGGCATATCATCATAAATTGTTGGAAAATGAAAAGACACTTGCCTGTTATCCCGGAGTTCGATGTTTTCTGCTGCAGCAGGTGTTGGGTTGACCCTCTCCGTGACTTCAGTTGAGGAAGGCCTCCCAGGGGAACGTTGTGGAGCTGCCCCTGCAGCCACAGTGATGGGCGGAACAGAAGATGACCGATGGCCTCTCAGCAGTGGAAGAAAATGGTGAGGCGAAGCGAGGGACAACAGCTGCAGGAAAACAAGAAGCTGACAGAACAGCGGGAGAGGAAAAACATGGAGGATGCACTGCTGTGGGAGTCTTCTGCCTCAGCGAAGGGAGAGTTGCTGGCTGAGAGGCAGGAGTATTCCTCCGGCAGCCCGGGGCTGAATGGCAACGCCGTGGAGTGGCTGGGACTGGAGCAGGAACGGGCGCCGGAGACTGGCGAGGAACCGATACAACAGGGACCCGGGAGCACTTCTCCTTTGGCGCGGGCCCAGGTTTCCCCGGGGAGTTCCTCACCATCCCGCTGTTTTCACGTTGTAGTGCCGCCACCAGAGAAATCCTCTCCACTCCCTCAATGTGCTCCAATAGCTGAGGGCACCGGCGAACAGCTGTCTCCGCGAGGCCCAGATACCACAATGCTTCCTTCGGGGTAGAACAAATGCGTGCCGCAGAGATTAGCCCATCAATCTCCATGAGGGCTCGGCAGCACTCCCACCCCAGGCGCATCAGGTAGCCGCGTCCATCTGCAGAGTCCATGTGGGCTGGGGACATAATGAGCTCCACAGAACAGGTGAGTGATAACAGGAGGATGAAAATCCACTAACTATAGCAGCTGGATCTCTACTGGCCGCTGTCTTCTGTCACAAATTGCCTTTCAAGGCAGAGAATTGAGACCCACGTGCTGGACTGTGAGCTTGTGAAATTTATTACAGAAACAACACACAAAATTCAACAAAGTGCTCAAAATACAAAATATCAATGAGAGAGAAAAACTTACAAGAGTTGCGCACCAGAGAAAGGTAGGGCTGTGGCGGAGATGAGGGAGAATAACCAACAAGACAGCGGCAAATAAGAACAGGAAATGCAGTTCTTAAATAGGGACGGAATAGATAACACAAGTGATGACAAGTGTGGGTTCACATGAGCGGGCAAAAAGGGAACAATGAATAGTGATTGGGATCAGCTGAAACAGATGAGGGATGAGTGGCTGGACTTGACAGCTGACAGGGTGACGCCCACGCAGAGGACAAAACCAGAAATGCTACCTGACAGCTGTCAGTCCAGAGGGCACCACAGCATAAATATAAGGAATAAACATAATCAAATGCAGACTAATAAATAATTACAAACTGAAATGAAACAAAACTGAAGCCTAAACAGAAAAATAGAAAGCAGTACTAAAACTCAAAGGCACAAAATTCAACAAATATATATATAAATACAAAGAAAAAAGCCACGAGACTGAGTCTGGCAGAACTTCCAGAGCTCAGCTCGTGACACAAAATTCCTCCACAGCGCTGTAAGACTCATTGCCAGCTATCGCAAATGCTTGATTGCAGTTGTTGCTGCTCAGGGTAGCCCAAGCAGTTATTAGGTTTAGGGGGCAATCACTTTTTCACACAGGGCCAAGTGGCTTTGGATTTTAGAGTAGGTCTTGTTTTTCAGCATTTAAATTTGCAGACTTTGCATAACACTAAACTGTTCAGGGCAACCTCATCCTGTGCATGCATCCTATTTTAAGCATGCATACACACACCTGACCGAGCATCACTGATTGGGCTGCTCGCTCAAAAGTATGAAAACAGCTGAGTTTGTCTGAGTGAGCGGAGGAAAAAAACACATTCAAACATAAAGTGAATAAAAGCATCTAACCATTAAGGTCAGGAGTTGTTGAAATCAATTAAGAATTGTTCCATTTGTACTTTTATGAGTTGAGATAATTAGGAAAGTTACATAAGTAGAAGCACCTCCTCTATGACCATTTCAAAATAAAAGAGGAAATGTGACGACAACAATAATAAAAATGGTAGTTTTATGTAGCAACTGACTGCTTTTATACTAAACTGAAAGAGAATATTACAAATTTATATCATAAATTGTAAAAATATTTAACACACATTCATGATCATCAAAGGGTATTTGCTTGACATTAGTGTAACAACATTTTAGTAAGTCAGCTCTGTGAAAACTAATTGAGGACCCCTGCTCTAGCAGTATTTTTGTTGAATATGAGACAGAAATATTTTCAGTGAATAAAAATGTAATTACACGTTGCTAAAGTGTACTTTTATACTAGACATTTTTGTTGATTCTTTAATGCAAGTTTAACAATTAATTGCAATTAATTATTAAAAAATGTGCAATTAATAAAAACACTTTTAATCAATGCACAGGACTAATATACAGTATATGAAGTAATTATGGCTTAAGAACTTCATTAACACAATGTAAGCAAGATGCAGTCACAGCATACATGTGTATTTATTGTCACGAGCCGAGCCGGCTTGGCTTTCCCCAGCTTGGGCTGGATCTCTCTGTGGGTTTGGTTTCACTGTTTATGTGCATTTTGTGTATTTCTGTACCTATCCTATTACCATAGCCACTGCCTGACCGGCAGCTGTTAGTCAGCTTCTGTGATCTTTTTCCCACGCTGCTGACAGTCTGTCGGTCCAACCACACCCCCTCGCTCTCCTTAATTCCACCAACTGTTCCCAGCACCAGTAACTATCTTTCCCGCGCCTCGCTCAGATGTGCCCAATTTGTGTGGCCAGCGGCATTTGTATTTAAGCGGCTCTTCGTTAGACAAACACCGCTGGGTCATTGTACGAGTCACTCCTGTTCTCCATGGTGTGACCATCACATTGGGAAGGACTCATGGATTATGCTTGCTGAGAGAAGTGGACTTTCTGGACTGTTCTTACTCGAGAGTAAACTAAGTTTCTTCGTGCAGTTGCTGCTATGCTGGACCAAAAGTGTTTCCCCCCTTGCAGTAATTCTGCTACGCTTCTGGTGGTGTTTCTCCCTGCAGCATAACTGCTACACTTAGGCTTTTGCCCTGTTTGTGTTCCCCCCCGAGTAGTTGAACTCCCCGTAGTCTTCCCCGCTCTCCGAGTGCATTCATATTGTATTGTGACCAACTTGTTCGTCTGTATTTGAACAGCGTTTGTCAATAAATGTGTGTGGTGAACTCCTGCATTTAAATCCCTCCATCCTTCTTCTCCTCCGTGCGCCATGGTAAAGCGCACGGAGAGCTTGTGACATTTATGACATAATTATGTCATACTCATACTGTAAAGGTGTGTTCAGACCAAGCACAAAGCAAATTTTTTGCGTGGCGCAAATGCCATCAAAGTCAATGGAAAGAGGCAAGCACACGTGAATCTTAGGCGTTCATGCCTGAGAGATAGTGCTAGCTAGCTAGTAATGGCCTTGAGATTCTGCTGTCACCGGAATAAAAGTATCAACATTGGAAAGTAAACTACTTTGACAATAAGGCTGGCACTCACCTGGAGACAGAAGGACTGGGAGCTCTGTGTGTCGGAGTTTTTTTACCCACGGACTCCTGCCACGGACGTGCTAACAAGGCTAGTAGGCTAGCAATGCAAATAACCCATCATCCAGGTGAAATTTTAGAGGCAGGGACAGTTTTTTCAGTTGAGACCCCATTGGATAATGTCACCCTAAGCATGACAATGTTTTGGGAATTTCCACAGCAGGTTGAACACAGCTGCAGAAGTTATAAGGCATCTTCGCTTGTCTGCAACTCATTCACACTGAATTCATGTTTATGTCTAAAATGTAATCGCGCCGTGTGAAAAATTTGCCAATTCGCGTTTTGTCTGAAGGCACCTTAATAATTATGTCTTAAGTCCAGGAAGAATACAACCCTTGACCCATAGTTATACAGCACTTATGCTGTAGTTATACTATAATTATGTTGTACTTACACAGTAATTATGGTATAAGTAGAACATATTTAAACCATAAGTGCATCATACTTAGCCACAATTATATTTACACTGTAATTACAGATTACTTAACCCTAATTATACTGCACTTACACAGTAATACTGGTATTACATCACACTTACAGTACGTTAAATTTACGTTGCACTTACACTGTAGCTACAGTGTAGTTTGTGTACTACAAAGTTGTATCACATGACAAGCTTATCTCCAGCCAGCTCTGCCAACTAGCTGGACAGGTGAGGTAGGGCATAGGTAGGACAAATAGATGCAGAAGTTCCAACAAGATGTGCTACACATACACACAGATTTTTTATTTTTTTTTGGGGGGGGGGGGACTACAGATGTTTAAAAAAAATTCACACCTATGTACTACAAGTGAATCAGAAAGGCATTCTAGTGTGCATCAATTATGAATAACGGTCTTAGCAGAAGGGAGGGAGGTAAAGCCAGTGGGGGAGCAAGAGTGAAGAGTGAAAGGATGAGCGTGGGACGGGAAGCTACAACAGAAGGACCGGGGGTGGGGGTGTTTGGGTGGGACGAAGAGAGGAAGGGGAGACTTCTCAGGTTTCCCACAGATGGTAGTGGTAGAAAGAAAGAGGCTGATACGTTACACCTCACTCATTGTCTCCACTATCTCCCGTTCTGCCGCTCTTTCTGTTCCTCCTGTCATTTACTTTCTGATGCTCTATGAACTGGGTCATTACACTGTAACTTTGGAGCGGTGCACCACCACAGAGAAGTTACAGAGGAACAAGAGAGAAGATGAGGAAATGGGGAAATGCTGAGCGGTGAGGGAAAGGGTGAGGAGAAAGAAGAAGAAGGCAATAAAGAGATGGGTGTGGGGATGGAGGGAGCGTGGTGCACAGGAGAGATTAAAGGACAACAACGGGAGAGGAGCTGAGAGAGGAGTTAAAGATGGCGATGTAGTGGAAAGGAAAATGAGCATCTATCGCTCTGGATGCTGTGATCTAATCCTCTACCCTCCCTCTGGATCTCCACCTCCTGCCACAACACACACATACACACACAGTCTCAGGTGGAGAAGACAGTTTCATCTTTTAAGTTAAAAAATGTAAAAAAGATGGCAATAACTTTAGATGATGGAAGAAATGTGTCCAGATGAGGAGCTCTAACATTTTTATAATCACTTTTTCACAACTTTGTTTAATGGGGTCATGGACTGTTTTTCCGTGGGTTAATTTCAAATTCTAGCATTATCCTGAGCATATATCTGTATTATGATAAACAAAAAATAATTCCGTGTCATTTTACATGAGCTCCAGAAAGCCACTGTCAGCTCTCTCAGAAAACGCTGTGCTTCAGTCCACCTCAGTGTTATTCATGAGCCCCTAATCTGATTGGGAGAAAGCTTTGTGATTGACACGTGTGGAAAAGCCAATCACAAGTGAGGAAGTTTAACCTACATCAGGGCCCAGTTGTAGTGATCACGGAGCGGTCCGTACACAAAACAGGGAAGTCAGGAGCTGCAAATATGCCTAGATGAAGAGCATAATGAAGACCAAATGTCTGTAAAGATAAACTCTAATGCTACCGTGATTGTGGAGGCTCCGAACTATAATTCGACATATGAAGCCATGCAGCTGAAGCCTTGGAAGGACAGATGAGCCAAGAGCGTTGGTCGGTCAGTTGTTCGAAGTGCTGCAGTCATTCGATGGGAACACAGCTAAACGGCTGCTGGGAGGCTACCGGGGGACTCCTGGTCCTGTGCCTTGCCTGTTTTGCTGTGATCCCGCAGCTCACCCGACGCACGCACTGTGTGGCCGCATATGCCGAATTACTGTTCAGACCCTCCACAGTCACGGCAGTATTAGGCTTTAAATGGCATTTTACAGCATTGCTGCACATGATAGAGTGGTATCCCTAACAAGAGTTTTGCTTTGTGACAAAGCCACCTAAATTATACTTTACAAGGTTTTGGAATGAATCCGGAGAGAAATGACCAGAAGACAGCAAAGGGTGTGGGCTAAAAGCCTCCAAAACATCCGTTAAAATAAATTTTAGTCACTTTTCTGTTAGAGATGCATCTTTTGGAAGTTTGGTTAAGGATGCCGCTGTTGCCTTGGTCGAGTGCGCAACATCACCTGTTTGCGGCTGGATGAGGCTGGCCAGTAAAAGAGCGGCGGACGGATGGTGCTGGGCTCGATTTACAATGTAAGTGACATAATGTGACAAATCCAGAATAGCCAATTTTGTTATCTGGAGCGAAAAAAGATAGGCTGTGTGTGTGTTTTTTAATAGGGTTTTGATTGTTAGCCAGACAAAACAAGTATGAAGATGTCAGTTTGGGTTTTGCTATAGGACCGGGGAATAAATCAATTTTTAAATCGAAATTCAAACATTTTGGTTGTTAAAGTGTCAAAAAATGAATATTTTGAAATCAATTTTCCCATTCATGAGAATAAATCTGGTAGCCTCCAGCTCTAACCCCCTCCCCACCGTTAAAAATTAATTTTAGAAATGTTGACAACTTTATTTATCAGAAATGTGTGGTTTCAGCTTTGTTTTATCAAATCTTTATGATTTAAAAAAATGGCTTTGTTTGGTTAAAGCCATGTTTGCATTTCATTCCCAACAAGGAACCATGTTTGTTTGACGGGGAAAAAACCTATTTGAAATAATTCCTCATTTGCAATCCAAAATATTGATTAAAATTGAAAATCAAATATGGTGTAGAAGATGAAAGCAGACGAGGAAGCGAGCGGAACGACACACAAACTTTATTCCTCTTCCAACATGAAACGCAGAAACTCTGACCTGAGTGCCTGAGCGAACTCCTTTTTATACTTTTATTCCCGCCTCTGGCACACAGGGTAAACACATTAACATACAGACGTGAAAGACATGTACACACATTAACATGACATTGACACACACATCACAGAGCAGGTCTTGCTACCATACATTCGCACCCCTGCGTCCTCAGGTGTCAACCTGGCGCGGCTGGGGCGAAAACCCCTTTGTTCTAGGTGGAGTGCCTTATGTACTGTGTCCACCACACAGCCCCTTCCACACACACCCCGAACACCCAGAAGGGGCTCTAACCCTCTGGCACCTTGGGCTTGAGCCGGCGCATGTAACGGCTGTAACGTGGAGTCGCCGGACCAGCTGAAGCGTCTTGCTGTTGAGGTGGGCAGGAGACAAACTCGGCCTCCGGTGCACAGTCATGTGGAGAAGGAAAGGGTGGGGAGGGGAAAGACCTAGTCTGCTGTCAACAGTTCTCTGCAGGGGGAACACCAACTTGCGGAGTGACTGTAGGTGGGCGTCCGCACCGGGGAGCTTGAGCCAACACCACCTGTTCGTCTGCCAACACATAAGCGGGCTTTAGCCTGTCAATGCAGACAGTTTCCTTACGCCCCCCAAAGTCTAACACAAAATGCTTTGCCCCGGTTTCCAGCACTCTGAACGGTCCGTCATATGGTAGGCGCAGCGGGGTTCTCTGTGCGTCGTGCCTAACAAAAATGAACTTGGCGCTCTGTAAGCTCTTTGGGACGAAGGTGTGGGGAAAACAACAGTGCGCCAGGCCCGGCACCTTGGCTGGCCCTGTGCCATGAAAAAATTGCGCGGACAGGTTGGTCCTGGGTGCAGGGTTTTCCGGTAAAAATTCCCCGGGGATCCGGAGCAGCTGAGAAAAAACGAGTTCTGCCAGATCCTCCTTAGGCACGGAGCGCAACCCTAACAGGACCCAGGGCAGGCGGTTGACCCAATTTGCATCTGTGAGTGAAGCTCTGAGCGCTGCTTTCAGCAACCTATGAAAATGTTCGCATAACCTGTTAGCCTGGGGGTTGTATGCAGTGGTGTGGTGGATTTTGACCCCCAGGCTCTAGGCCATTGCGGACCAGAGTTCCAAAACGAACTGCAGACCCCTGTCAGAAGTGATGTCTGATGGGGATCCAAACTGTGCAACCCAATCCGACAAAAAAGCGCGAGCCACTTCCGCGGACGTGGTGGAAGCCAGCGGGACCACTTCAGGCCAACGGGTGTGTCATAAATCCCCGTGCACTTTTACACCGCGCACAGAGGAGAAGAGACGGATTCACGTGCAGGTTACACCACAGACAATTTATTAACATAAAGACCCACAGTTCCCAAAAAAAGTGCAAACATACAAAAATGGCAAACAGGATACACTTTCAGAAAAACACGACGTAACGTGTTGCGGGCAAATCACAGCGTAATGTGGCAAGACAGGAACACCATGGCGTAATATGGCAGAGACAGAAACAATCATCCAGCAAAGAACATGAGCTGGTTAAATACACAAACTGAATGAACAAATGATTGGGAGCACCTGAGCGCGGGAGCGGGGCAGTAATCACCAAACAGGGAACAGCTGAGTGTCAAGAGAGGGAGGGACGTGGTCCGACTGGCAGACTGACAGGCAACGCCCACACCCAGTGCAGACTTCCAAGTGCAGCCTGACAGCCTGTCAGTCAGAACCCAAAATAATACAACAACACTGAAAAGATTGCCAAAATAACACAAGACCTGACAAGAGTAAACTAGACAATACACAGATGATAACAGGACACACAAAGGAGAGTCATGGAACCGAGCCAGGAGGACAAACTGGCCCGGTTCATGACAGCGTGGTGCGGTCCACGATTGTCAAAAGGTGCGTGAAACCTTGTGACGGTGGGAGGGGGCCCACCAAATCCACATGGACATGATCGAACCTCCTGGCCGGAATTTGGAACGGCTCAAGGGGGGCTTTGGTGTGCTTGTGCACTTTGGCCCGCTGGCATGCAACAACGCTGCAGCCGGCTCTTTCATGTCTCTGCGTAAGTGCGGCCAGACAAATGTCGCTCCCAAAAGTTTAACCGAGGCACGCACGTCGGGGTGTGAAAGGGAGTGGAGTGACTCAAAAATGCAACGGCACCAACAGCTCGGCACCACTGGGTGTGAGTGACTGGTGGAAACGTCGCAGAGCAAGGCGGGGCACCCTTCTTGCATCCCCCTGCTCTCCAGTTTTAACCCAGTAGGTGCAGACTGGAGCATGCAAATGTCCGTGTCCCCGGTTTGCTCCGTGGCCATGGCGGGGAAATCTATTCCCATGTAGACCGGGGAGACTAACACGCGCGACAGGCAGTTGGCCACGACGTTAAGCTTACCGGCTACGTGCTGGATGTTGGTCATAAACTCTGAGATCGTGGCCAAATGTCATTGCTGCCGGGCCAACCACGGTTCCGAGACTTTGGACATTGTGTATGTTAGTGGCTTATGATCAACGAACAAGGTGAACTCGCACCCTTCTAGCCAAAACTGCAAGTGGTGCATCGCCAGGTGGAGGGCCAACAACTCTCTGTCAAACATACTGTATTTGCATTCGTTGGGATGTATGGCTGAAAAATGCAAGCGGCTGCCACGCACCGGAAGCGTACTGCTCCACCACTACCCCATGGCAAAGTCAGACGCGTCAGTGGTGAGTGCTATCTGCACTGACGGGGCAGGGTGGGCTAGCAAAGCGGCGTTAGCGAGCGCTGTTTTGGCATTTGCAAAAGCCTGGACTCGCTTGGGGGTCCAGTCGATGTTTTCTGCGGGCTTCTTTCTCTTGAGCGCGGCGTACAACAGCTGCAGCAGCTGGGCTGATTGGGGAGGAAACGGTTGTAAAAGTTGACCATGTCCAAAAATTCCTGTAGGGCCTTCACGGTCTGCAGACACGGAAAATCCAACACGGCATGCACCTTAACAGGCAGCGGAATGGCGCCCTCTGGCGAAATGCGGTGGCCCAAAAAAATCAATCACTGGCACACCAAACTGGCACTTTGCCCGGTTAACGATAAGCTCGTGTGCTTCCAACCTCTGGAAAACTAGTTTGAGATGGGCAAGGTGCTCCTCTTCGGACGCGCTAGCCACCAGAATGTCATCCAAGTTGACAAAAACGAAAGGCAGGTCACGGAGCACCGCACCTATCATTCTTTGGAAGGTTTGTGCCGCGCCCTTTAACCCGAACGGCATGCATAAAAACTCAAAAAGACCAAAAGAAGTTATTACCGCTGTTTCAGGAACATCCTCCACGTGCAACGGGACCTGGTGGTACGCACGGACCAGATCCACTTTCGAAAAAACGCGTCCCGGCCAGGTGCACGGAAAAATCCTGGATGTGCAAGATGGGATACCAATCATGTTCCATGGCATTGGTCAAGCGCCAGAAATCGTTGCATGGTCGCCACGACCCATCGGCCTTAAGCACCATGTGCAGTGGGGATGTCCACAGGCTGTTGGAGCACCTAACGATGCCCAGCTGCTCTAAGTTGGTAAACTCCTCGCGCACGCTGGCTAGTTTAACCGCGTCCAGGCGCCGAGGTTGCACAAACACCAGCGGCCCTTTAGTGGTTATGAAATGTTCAACCCCGAGTTTGGTTACTGTAGCAGAAAACATTGGAACCGTGAGTGCTGGGAACTGTGAAAGTAAATGCTGGTACTTACCCCCTGGAGCGATAACGCTAGCCTGTGTTGTTGGCCCAACTCCTCGAGCTGTGCAGGGCAAGGAGGTAAAAGAGACAGCATCCACTAAACGTCTGTTGGCAACATCGACTAACAACCCATAAGCACATAAAAAATCTGCGCCTAAAATGGAAACGGAACATGGCACTACTACAAAGTCCCATTGGTAATTGTGTCCGTGTAAGCACACCGTCAACGTCCGTTCGCCAAACGTCCCGATATTGGATCCTTTGGTGGCCGTGAGCTTGGGACCGCTGCCTCCTGCAGATCTGTCTGCGCTGACTGGCAGAATGAGACTCTTCTGGGAGCCAGAGTCCCCTCAAAAACATCTCCCCGAATGTGTCTGTGATGAAAAGCAGCTTGTTCCTATTGCCAGCAGTTGTAGCTGCTACCGACAGCTGGCCGTGTCGTTTCTTTGGCTTCTTGAATTGGCACATGGTAGACAGTACTGGGCATTTGAGCCAAAGCGGCGGTGATAGACACAGCGCATCCCGTTCCTGCGTCTCTTGGCATCCGTCCCAGCCACCACCAACGGCTCCTCGACATCGCTGGAGTCCTTCCCAGATGCCGGTGTCGTTGCGTGCACGCTGAGAGTTCTGGTCACTAGGATGATTCGGTCCGCTTCCTGCACCAGAGCGCGGTAGTTCTTGGTTACCAGCAGCAGCGAGTTGGCCAGGATCGCCCTCGCTGTAGCAGGTAGATTCCTGAGGAAGAGGTAGACAAACAGGAAGGATTCATCGTTCTTCCCCATCAATGCTAACATGCTCTCCATCAGCTCCACAGCTGATCTGTCACCTAACTCTAAGCGCGTTAGGAGTCTCTCTGCTCTCTCACTGTCCGAGAGGGTATACTGCTGAATCAGTATCTGCTTGAGCGCGTCGTATTTCCCCTGGGTCGGCGGTTCCTGGAGCAGGCTCGTCACTTGCTGTGTGGCGCGCACATCCAGCACAGCGACCACATGATAAAATTTGGTGTCGTCCATTGTGATCACACGGAGTGTGAATTGGGCTTCCACATGTAGAAACTGAGCGGTCGGATTGTGAAGCCAGAAGTCTGGGAGCTTGACTGTGACAGCGCATGCCGTGCTGGTGTTCTCCCTCTGGGTTGTCTCTGGGGCGGTGCTCGGCTCGTTCTCTATTGCACATCTTAGGGTCACCAATGTGGAAGATGAAAGCAGACGAGGCAGTGAGCTGCACAACACATGAACTTTATTCCTCTTCCAACATAAAGCACAGAAGCTCTGACCTGAGTGCCTGAGAGAACTCCTTTTTATACTTTTATTCCCGCCTCTGGCACACAGGGTAAACACATTAACATACAGATGTGAAAGATATGTACACACATTAACATGACAGTGACACACACGTCACAGAGCAGGTCTTGCTACCATACATTTGCACCCCTGCGTCCTCAGGTGTCAACCTGGCGCAGCGGAGGCGAAAGGCACATCTTTGTTTGGCTCCCCTCACTTTCTCCATTAGCATCCCTAACTATCGTCTCCCCCACCAACCCCCTTGTCCTGGGTGGAGTGCCTTAGGTACTGTGTCCACCACAATGGCATGAAAAAAGAAAGGCTGTATCGACCAGTCTATGGTTTTGCACTGTTCCCTAATTTTATTTTTTTTCTGACTAAATGACAAATCACTAAGCACATACTGTATATGGTAGTAATTACAAGTACCACTGCATCTCAAAAAATTAGAAGATCGTGATTCAGCAATTTAATTCAAAGACCTAAGTCATAATTATCAAAATTTAAAACAAAAAGGCATTGGTTTAATTTATGCGAGATGAATATAAAAATTAGTATTTTTATTTAATTATTAAAAACAACTTTTTTTGCAATGTCCTATTTTTTGGATGCACTAGTAGAAGACAAGATTTCTGGATATTGAAACAGCAGTACAAAGAACAGTTTATTTTACTTGTTATGTAGTACATATTGTACTCCTCAGTGCTGCATCATTATGTACAATATCTTTATTCAAATTTACAGAGTCTGTATTTAGTTTTTTTTTGTTTTGTTTTGGGGTTGGTTTTTTTTTTTGGGGGGGGGGGGGTTGCATTTTGTATACTTTATTAATCCCTAGAGGGAAATTCAGAGCATCCACCTGGATGGATGAGGCAGCCACAGCACGGCACCAATCCCTTCACCATTCACACACACATTCACACCTAGGGCCACTTTAGAGTCTCACTTTAGTTGTTTTATCTGCTAATAACATAATTATAATTTCAAATTCTAAGAATTTAAAAAAAGAAAACTATTTTGTATTTTATTTTCATGGCAGTTACCATTCCTGACAATTTCCAGCCAATGTAAAATGTCCCATGAGGGGGGACCAGGGGATAACTTCAATGTATGAAAACTACTGGGTCTCTACTAATGTTTCCCCCCCATTCTCTTTTCTCAAGATCACAAGCTGATATCCCATGAGCCCACATTTTTAACCTCATGATAGCATATTAATACAGTATAGTCATGCATGTCAATATTCCCAACCCTTGCCACTCGTGGCTTCCATACAACTGGAATCAAGCTGCTCTTACAAAATCAGACTTCATATGTCTAGTCACCTGGGGTGTGCCATATTGTATTGTTCATGATAATACCGGTATAAATTTTGATACTGGTGTAAAAATGAATATCGCGATATATGGGGTCTGCTGCATGACAATGTCACAGTGTTACGTTACCATAAAAATTACAAAACAAACATGGCGCGGGAAGCTGCAGCTCCAAAATCATACCATCTGCATCCAGTTGAGTGGAATTATATAACAGTTACTTCTGACTGAGCAATCTGATTGGACAATAGGGATTCCAGGAGTTACTATAACCCACGATAATTGCACTCCAATTTCACTGAATATGTATCACTTTGCTTCAAAGGTGTTCTAGTAATGTTAATTACGAACAGTATTTTTCTATCAATTCTCTGACAATTGCAGTACTGTTTTGGGTACCTTAATTTCCACAGTGAAGAGCTGTTTGACAAGAAATTATACATCCGTGACCCACAAGTCCCGCCCTTTTGTAAAGGTCTACTTCCGGCTACCCAGTCATTTTAAGATCATTAAGCGATTTCACGTCTGTTTAAAAAAATAGGCAGTACTAGAGTTTTAATTTATTGTCTCGATTAACAAACCACAATACCTTTGTGGTGATGGACTCTTTGTTTCATCAGAAAATGCGAAGAAAAACAAGCAAAAATGTGCTAAATCAATAGCATCCTAACTACTAGCTTCTGGTGGCCGGCATTGGATACGTTTTGATCTGGGATTTCCTGAAGTATCGACTTAATAGGTATGTTTTTTAAACACTTAATACTTTTGCACTTGACAATATTTAATTTATTTACATGTGTGTGAAATGACAATAGTCATCTTCATGCTGATTGAGATGTTTAGCAGCAGTTACTGGCTAGTGGCTACATTCAGAAGGGACTATTTTTTTCTCAGCTGCACAAAATAACTGGTTAAACTAACAAATCATAACATTTTGTCCAGTATTGCTGTCTTTATTAAACTGTGCTTGCAGAACTGTTGTATAAAAGCAATATTACACTCAAGTTCATTACAGTATCATGAATATACGAACTCCAGCAGGGTGTGATGGGAGGGCACAAGCCGCATCACACCCTGCTGGAGTTAGTATATTTATACCGAACTCACTCTTGTATAATATTGCTTAAATATTTAAGTTTCTGTTTCTGTTTCAAACTGCTGCCCTGTTTAAAAAAAAAAACAAAACAGTAACAGCAATGTGGATAATCTGCCTGCGACAACAACACGGCTGGAGCGGTGTACGTTGGACAATGTGCCCCTCGAAGTGTCTGTAGTTGTATTTTAAGAAGAAGCCAACTCTGTTGTCATTCAGTCCATCCAGCCAATCATGTGCAGTAGAATGAAATTATGTTTCTCCTATCTACAATGTTAATCACATCTAGAATCAGAGGGGTCGCTGCCATAAACAACTTCTCCTTCCCCCATTCTATGATGCTGAGCACCAAGCTAGAAGGCAAAGTACCATTTTTATATGGTCTTTGGTATGACCCAGCCAGGACTTGAACCCCCAACCTCTTGGTTGGAGGGCAGATGTTCTATCAACTAGGCCACCACTCCAGTTTGTTTTCATTCTGTTTTGGCTGCTTCATCTTGGATCATTTGTTCAGTGCAACGAGAGCAAAAAAGCCCAACAACAGGTCCATGCAAGGAGAGCACTGCAGGTACAGTGATTCAGCATAAAACCTGACATCTGTGTGCAGTTAAGATGTAATGGTTTATATTATTTTTGTGTAATATTTCATACAGAAGAAAAAACATTTTAAACAAAATCTAAGCTGCTGTTTATAAACTGGAGAAATCAGAGTTTTGGTTTTGGTTTTGCTGAATATGTTGAAGGTAAATAACGCTGGCCTGTGAAACTGACCTTTTTGCGCAAGTTTAAAAGAAAAAAAAACTGTATTCCGTAATATCGCGGAAAAAAAATATTATCGTGAAAATTCACAGAAATACCGTGATATCATTTTTAGGCCATGTTGCCCACCCCCACCAGCAACTACTGACCATGTATCGCTGCTTCCACTTTTGTTTTACTTGCTTAAGTTTGTTTGTTAGCTTAAAATACACAAATATGGAATAGAACCAGAAGGGGCGTACTTTCCTTTTTGATGTGGTACGCTACAGCTGAGGGTGAGTGCATAGACATACATAATGATACACAATGACTGAGGAACGCAGTTTCATGTAGACCTGGTACGCTGTGGTTGAAGCTAAACAGTGAAGAGCAAACACCAGTATGGCTAATTTTGAAACTGATTCCTGGAATTGGTGCAAGGCAAGTTAATCTCTTTCTGAGTTGCACACCCTAAGGCTGAGCATCTTAGTCACGGGATAGAATAGATTTAGAGGTTAAATGTTTGACTTAAAACAAAACTAACCCCAAATTTAAACATTAACAGCTCTTTAAAACGTTACTAGTTTCTATAAATAGGTTTTTAGCAGTTCAACACCTATAGCAAGACTAAAAGTTTCTAAAGAAACAATATATATATATATACAGTATATACTGTGTGCACGGCTAATTGCTTACACTGGTATACAACTTAATCTGAGCATGATTTAGTTTAAATAAAGAGTTTGAATGTGCTGATACATAAACAACTCACTCTGGGATATGCAGCAGTTTTCTTTAAATACAGTGAGAAGAATGAACATTTATGCCAAGTACACAAATAGTCGCCCTTATGGCTGATTCTGGACTGAAACCTTTCACACGTTTGTACTACAGCTCAGTGTGTGTGGTGGCAGATTGGCTGGGAGCATATGGCTAATAGCAGCACTATGACAATAAGCCACACTGATTAATGGACACCCCGAGCTCTTTGCGTGTGCGTGTTCTGCGCTGTGTGTTGCGTGCAAAGCCCCTGCTGCAGAATCAGCATGTGCGAACACGAGGAAACAGCCGTAACTTTGACCTCAGCGGCTGTTGAAGGCAAACACTCGCTAGAGAAGCCATACTTTCTGCACTGTTGCTCCCCCAGAGGAAATCACAGGAGTGTCTAAATTAGCATATGTGGTACATGTAATGCAAAACAGTTTATTCCCGTCTACAACACACTCTATGATGAACAACCATAATTCAAAATAAAATCTATTGCCCAAACTGTTTATTTATGAATTCCCTGTAAATCACATCAGAATTTCAATGGGTCTTTCATAAGTATCTGCAGCTGAACGGCCTGAGGAATATCCAGTAAGCTGCGCCATAAAATATTAGCCTGCCCGATTTCACAGCTAAAATCCCTGCTCGCGCATATAGATGAGCCCCAATTTATATTGTTACAGTTAAAAGTTGTTCAGTGACAAGGTCAAGGAATAAGAACAACTTAATTCATGTGGTAAGTTGGAATTTTTATAACTGTGGTGCAGGGGGGGATGTGCATGCATATGCTTGTGTGTCGCCTTCTTTACATGTATTCGTGTGTGTGTGTGTGTGTGTGTGTGCGCGCGTGTGCATGTGTGTGTGTGTGTGTGTGTGAGTGCCTGCCTATTTTTTATAGTCAGATTGAAGAGCAGGGCCCATTTGTTAGCCATGAAACAACAGAAGGGTTCAGATTGACTAATGAGTTTCTCTGTGTCCTAATTAACCAGGCGTCTCTCACACACACACACACACACACACACACACACACGCTCCTGCGCACACGTTTCCCATTGTATAGGGAAGGTTGGCAAAACGCCTCTATAAATAGAACCCTTTTCCTCCCAACCTACTTCCAAAGAAATTCATCTTTAGATTATAATTAAGGCAACATCTCCGATAGCCAAAACTCATCTTCCTCAGCAGATACGGCTTCAGGTGCACGTGTGGGGGAGTGTGCGTGGGGGGGTTAATGAGGGCAACAAAATAAAATATAAACCGTGGGGGTGACTGGTGAGAACTTTCTGCAGACAAAGTGTGTCACAGAAGTAGGGAGAAAAGAGGCGAGTGGAGGAGAAAGACGAGAGCTGAGATTTGGTGGATTTTTTTTTTTTCTTTCCTCACCTGCACATGATCTCGTGCGTGAGCAGAACTCTGCACATCTCTGGGTTCTTGTCTTGTCCTTCATAAACAATCGGCTGGTGCGGCAGAAACAGAGAGGGAGGGGGGGGAAGACAATCAAGTGTTAATCATTTCAGTTCATATTTATGTCTGTTTTTCAGAAGTGACTAAAATATGGCTGGAGAAAAAAATGACCAGGTTTTGAATGTTTCAGCTGTTGTCTTAAATGACTTGTCACCCCAGATTCTAATTATAAACTATAGAAAACTGCTCCCAGGGCTTTTTAGCAATAAGTTCATCTTTGACCAGCCTGTTCTCGTTTTGGATGTGTAACAACTGTTTGTGTCTCTTGCAGGGGTGAAAGAAGTTTTATATTGTTAAAGGTACTACAACCTTCAACGCATCATACTGTTCACCTCTTATTTCATAAACTGAATTAAAAAATAAATAAAGGCAGAATTGTGGCATGTGAAAAAGTCTGAAGACGTTTAAAATGGCATGTTAAAAACTGTTCTAAGGTTTTTTAAAAATGCAGTTATGCGTTCTCAGATCATCACCAAAATGTTATAGGTTCCTCTGTAGGCCAAGGACCACCTCTGGTGAAAATTTCATCCAAATCCATGCAGTAGCTTTTTTAATCCTGCTGCACAAATACAAACAGGGTCCTTGCTGGAGGTATGCACTCTCAGATCATCACCAAAATTTAATGGGTTCATCCTTGGCCCAAGGGCTACCCTCTGGTGAAATTTTCACCAAAATCCATCAAATAGTTCAAATTTATCCACCGGAGCTCAAAGGAAAAACAACTTCCCATCTCCCGTATGGGAGACGCTGTTTGTTTACACTCTTTAGCCCTCGTTAATCCCGTCACTTCGTTTCAGCTTTACAGAGCTTTGGTCCATTTTTCACCAGGTGAGTGTCAGTCTTATTTTTAAACTAGTTTAATTGCAGTGTTGATATGTTTACTGTACTCTGAGGCTGATTAATACAAATTGTAATGAATGTTCCTACCAAGCCGACACGTTTCTCATCCCGTTATGAAAAGGCTGCCCACAATATATTCCTTCAGTAATCTCTGCTGGCTTATGTGAATCTAAAAAACTTGTATCTCTGATTGCTATCACCATCTTTCATAAGTTGGTGATGGCTACATGAGCCAGTCGCACACCATTTCGGCATTTTCTTTGTTTAAATTTAGCTAACATCACCAGAGAAATGCATTGAAATCGCTGTTTGTTGATACCTCGCTGTGCTGCTAGGGCACCCCGACTTGCTTTTTCTTGGCATCTTCAGATGAAAAAAATGTCAATCATCACATACTATGCACATCCGGGTTGCGGATGTGCATGAGTTTATGGCGTGGTGACGCGCGTAACTCAGTGGACACGTCTTAAAGAGGCAGTACATGAAAAGTGTTATATTAATATACTGTATACAACAATTTTCAAAAAAATTCCTGGATCCAGATCGTGATCTGGATCACCACCAAAATCTCATCATCTGTTCCCTGTGCCATTACACACCTTTCCCGAAAATATCATCAAAATCGGTTCAGAACTTTTTGAGTAATGTTACCAACAGACAGATCGACCAGCCAACCAACTAACCAACGCTTCCAAAAACATTACCTCCTCCCTTGACGGAGGTAATAATATAATATAAATGTAGATTCCTTATTTATTCTCTGGGATTTTAAGCATTTAGTTGACTAATGACTTTTCCTACAGAGTTCATATTGATTTACTTTGTGACAGAAAAACTTTCTATTGATTATAAATCTGAAGGATCATTTTAAGTGTAAAGCACTTTAGACATATTACCCCCAGTGAAAATTTTCAGCGAAAAAACTTATTTCTTGTGCCCTACAGAAGCTAACCTTATACCTCCACTGATAAATTAAAAACGAGATATAGTACATTCAGACAGTCTAAGCATCCTGCTAGGTCCACATTAGCCAAGATAAGCTAACTTTAGCTCTCCTACAGAGAAAAAGTTGAGAACATACTAAAATTACAAGCTTCACTTCACTGTCAGACATTCAGAGGCTTCGCTTCATGCTTTATCTTGTTAACTCTTATGTTTTGTTGTTTTTTTTTTTACATACAGATTGTCAGAGAAAGTCTGAAAAACTGTGGGAGGTAACCTGCCTGCTGTTGTGAAACAAGTATATCCGGTTGAAGGCCTTTCATAATAAAAGCACCTAAAGAAATAAAAGCATTCTGCTCATGGAGCGTCAAGGGCTGACAAAGATATACAGGGATATTCTATACAGGGATATTCTATACAGGGATATTCTTTGTTCTCAACAGGGGTGGGTAGTAATGTGCTAACTTGTACTTTCCTGAGTATTTTTACCGCAAGATACTTATTACTCGAGTACATTTTTAAAAGAAAAACCCGCACTTTTACTCAAGTACATTTGGCTGTAGTCTTCCACTTAATTTCAATTCAGCTGAATTAAACTGAATGTGAGTCATGTTATTTGCTCATTAGTTTTTCTTCTAATCAAACTTGAAATCTTTTTTTTTTTTTTTTCCCCAAGTCTGGTTCGGGAAACGTTTATTATATAATTTAGAGACCATTTGGCTAATTTTGTGTACATTTATCCTAAAAAATAGTTGTGCATGTACAAGAAAAATGTTCCAACTGTGTGAAAGAAACAAATTTATGAGGGGAAAAAGTCACATATTTATCAACAAATTTAAAGCAAATTTATAAGTTATTCATTTAAGAGATTTTTTTTTTCTTTTGGTGACTACCTTTATCTATGCTTTAGCAATAAATACCATAAGGCAGTGACATGCTCTCAGGGTAGGCACTGCCAAGGCAATCTGAAAAAAAAGGGAATTTATTTAGTGAATTTTAAGTTAATTAGTAAATTTTAGATACGTTGCTACAATTATTGGTTCTGGTATTCTATCCACCACTGCTCTTCAGAAAAGAAAAACTAACTTATATCTTGTTAAATCAAATGTAATAGACATGAGACGTTAACAAGCATAAAGTAAGTAACATCACTCATAGACTATCCTAGGTGTCTGCATCAGTGCATGGATGCATGAAGACTTATTTGCATAGTTTCAGTACATCATGCTCTACATAAGTGGTGAGAGGAGATGAAAATCTTTTGCAGCACCACACTGTTAGAACACATAAGGTCAAAACTAAGTGAGATTGTATGTATAGGTTCATGTGTTGTAGACGTAATTAATTTCCTCATGTTGGCAGCAGAGGAAATGCCAAAGTGTTTGAGGAAACAGGTTGGTTGCCACTTAAGAGCGTGCAGTTCAGCACTAACACCTCTTCTTCACATTAACAATCACATGTATTGTCTCTGCACAGGCCGTCTGTCACCCTCATCACACGCACAAAGAAATACCTTTTTTCGCTCAGGATGCCTTTGAAAACTCACAAAATAACCACCACATCTCAGCAGCTATCGGTTATTAGCGCCCATAGTCTGATGCTCGCCTGCTTCCCTCATAAAATATTTCTGGTTCTGATAAAGAAGCTCAGAAATAAACCCCAAGCACATACGTCACACACACCTAAGCTGGCTATCAATCAGTACTGTTGTTCTGTTTGTCTTTGAAATTCTAAAGTCTGATTCAACGGTGCATGTCTCCGAGTGAGACATTTACTTTTTTTTTTAAAGAGCAGCAAGAACATTTTCCTGTCCTTTAGAATGACAGTGATGTTCAGACCACCTGCTTCAGTCAGGGGGACATTTAAGATTTAACAATGCAACACACAATGACTGGAAATGTGGACAACTGAAATACAACGTATTCACACCTAACAGATGTAAATATACCAGTGGATGTGCATGCTCAGTCTAATTACCTGTAAACTGATGTACGACTTCAGTTGCTCAACAGTCTGAAGTCTCTGCTGTTATATTTTCCGCTTCATAATGCACCACGCATTTTCAAAGGGAGACAGGTCTGGACTGCAGGCGGGCCAGTCTAGTACCCGCACTCTTTTTTTTTTTTCCACAATATCTTTATTGAACCTTTTTTTTTTTTTAACAAACATGATACAAACAATCAAACACTAACACTAAAGTACTACAAAAAAAAAAAAAATGCACTAAAAACACCAACAACCACCAACAAAATCAAGTCTTCAACAATGCTCCTCTGTTTAGTCTAGACAATCCATTACATAAGTATACATATTATGTTCACCAGTTTGGAATTTACAAGGTCCACACACATCATTCACCTTCTTCTTCAAGAGTTATGTTTAAATTTTTTACATAATCAATAAAAGGTCTCCATATATTCTCAAACACAATTTCCTTTGATTTCAGTATATATGTTATTCTTTCTAATGGAAGGTTTGTTAACATCTGTCTTAACCACTGAGTCACATCTGGTCTATGAGTCTTTTTCCATAATAGTGCAATACATTTTTTGGCATTAAGCAAACTGAGGTCTATGAAAGTTCTTTCACTTTTATTGAAATTATGCTTTTCTGGGTACAGACCCAACAAAACCAGTTTAGGATTCAATATGATTTGTTTTGAGATTATTTTTTCAATTGTTACCCTCACCTCTTCCCAAAACATTCTTATTAATCTACATTCCCATAAACAATGAAATAGGGTTCCTTTACTTTCCATGCATTTTGTGCATGTATCTGGTATATTTTTGTTATATCTATTTAACTCCTCCGGTGTAACATACATCCGCATTAACCATTTGAAATGTATCAATTTAAGGCGTGCATTTATTGATTTGGTTTGAGCTTCTGTACAAGCCAATTCCCATTGTTCCTCTGAAATTTCAATTTGCAGATCTTCTTTCCAGTAGTTTAATCTTTTCAGTGAATTTTCACTTGAAGATAGTGTCAATGAGTTATAAAACTCTGAAATAATACCCTTTCTTTTACTATCTTTCATCATCATTTTTTCCAAGGATGAATAAATAGGTCGAGTGAGAGCTTTATTTTGATTTGATCAAATAAAGTTTCTAAGTTGAAGATATTTAAAAAAATGTGTTCTATTGAGATTAAATTTGATCCTCAGCTCTTCAAAAGACATTATGTTGTCTGCACATGGCAAATATAAATCCTGAATCTTTTGTATCCCTTTTAAATTCCATACTTTAAATACAGCGTCCGCTCTCCCTGGTTTAAAATATTGATTACCCCATATTGGACTAAATTGTGACAATAACTGTGGTTCTTTTAAATAGTTTTTAGCTTCACACCATATTTTGATCATATGCTTTACAAATGGATTTTTAACTTGTTTTTGTAATTTTTTTGCCGAATCTGAGTATATGAATATGGGAAGAGGTAAAGGTAAATTGTATGATTCCATTTCAGTCCAGTGAGGGAGATCATTTGATGAAAAATAATATGTCATAGACCTCAGTTGTGCCGACCAATAATACAACATAAAATTTGGACATTTCAGACCTCCACGATCAAATGGTAAATATAATAAAGACAGACGTAATCTAGCCCTCCTGTTGTTCCATATAAATTCCACTAACTTTTTTTTTATTCTTGAGAATAGATCTAAAGGTGGTGATAAGGGAATGTATTGAAATAAATAAAGTATTTTAGGTAAAATATTACTTTTAAGTATATTGATTCTCCCGATCATCGACATTGGTAGTGACATCCATCTCTGAGTTAACTCACTGATATCTGACATTAAGGCTTCATAGTTGACACTGGCGACTGATTCTAGCTTAGGCATAATTTGGATTCCTAAATATTTAAACTGATTTACAACATTGAATTGATTTACCTCAGGGGCTGGGTAATTTCTCTGGGTCTCATTTAGCATCAATATTGAAGATTTAGTTTTATTTATTTTATATCCTGATATTTCCCCAAAATTCTTTATTAAATTCAACAAGGTTGGAATTGATTTTTTTAGATTCGACATAAACAAAATTATATCATCGGCGTACAGGGAGATTTTATGTTCTGTTGGTCCAACTTTAATTCCATATATTTGTGAATGTAAACGTATCGCTATCGCTAAAGGTTCAATTGCCATAGTAAACAGTAAAGGTGAGAGTGGACAGCCTTGTCGACATCCTCTATTGATTTTTATTGGTTTTGAAATATTGTTATTTGTTAGGATTTCTGCTGTAGCATTATTGTATATTATTTGAACCCATTTTATGAAATTATTTCCAAGTCCAAACCTTTGTAGGACTTCAAAAAGAAAGGGCCATTCAACTCTATCAAAGGCCTTTTCGGCGTCCAATGATAGGAGAGCTGTATCCGGTGCTTCTTTATTAAAATAGATAATATTAAATAGTCTTCTTACATTATGGAAGCCTTGTCTACCCTTTATAAAGCCATTCTGATCTCGATTAATAATATTTGGTAAAATTTCTTGTATTCGTCTTGCTAAAATTTTACAGATTATCTTAAGGTCGGCGTTTAATAGGCTTATTGGTCTCATATTTTCACATTTATTAGAGGGCTTACCTGGTTTTGGCAGCAGTATAATTAAGGCATTATTTATGTATGATGGTAAATTATTATTTTGAAATGCTTCTAAAACCATTTCCAAAAAAGGTTTTATTAATTTATTCTTAAATTTTTTATAAAGGTCAACTGGAAGACCATCTGGTCCTGCACTTTTTCCTGATTTCATATTATCAATGGCTAGCCCAACTTCTTCTTGACTAATTTTAGACTCCAATATCTCCCTGTTTTCATTTGGAATACACGGTATAGATAGTTCGTTCAAAAACCCATTTAGTTTTGTTAAATCAGGTTCATTTTTGGTATCATATAATTTTTCATAGTAATCTCTAAAGGCTCTATTAATTTCTAAAGGATCTATAACTACCTGTCCGTTACTTATAATACTGGTAATTGGTGTTTTAATTTCCAATTGTTTAATCTGCCATGCTAATAATTTTCCTGATTTTTCACCTTGTTCATAAAAAGATTGTTTCAATCTTAGAAGACTCGAGGCAGCTCTATTCGCTGATTTTTTGTCGTATTCAGCTCTCAAAATCAGTAATTCATTCTCCAACCTTGGGTCACTTCCTGCATACACTTTTTCCTGAAGATTTTTTATTTTATGTTCCAATTTAGCTCTCTCCTCTCGAGTCTTCTTAGATTTTGATCCTGTATAACTAATAATATGCCCCCTAATAAAAGCTTTGAAAGCCTCCCACTTTACACATGCTGATGTTTGTGTAGTATTGATGTCAAAGAACTCGTCTATCTGTTTTTCTATATACTTGACAAATTCCTCATCCTGAAGCCATTTATGCTGAAATTGCCATCTACCTGATTCCTTTGTCAATTTTTTATCTACATATATTAGACAACAGGGTGCATGATCAGAGATCACGATGTTATCATAAAAGCAGTTTTGAATCTTGGACCTTAATTCTGTGGAAATCAAAAAATAATCAATACGTGAGAATGTCTTGTAGGTACTGGAATAACAAGAATAGGCTTTAACTTGTGGTTTCATTTCTCTCCATATATCTAACAATCTCAATTCTTTCATAAAATGATTAATAGTCATCCTACATCCAATGTGCGTACAATCCAGTCCTGTTGATCTATCCACACCTGGATTCAATGTACAATTAAAATCCCCTGCTATTATATGTTGCCCTGTAAGTGATGATAAGATGAGAAATAAATTAGCAAAGAACTTCTGATCATCTATATTGGGACCATATAAGTTCACAAGATTTATATTTTCTAATAGCAAAGAACCTTGAATGATTACATATCTTCCAAATTTGTCTCCAATTACATTTTTCACTTGAAAAGGAACTGATTTATGTATGAGAGTCATAACTCCCCTGGCTCGGGATGAAAATGAAGAGGTGAATACACTTCCCTGCCATCTACTCCTAATTCTTTTAACATCCTCCTCTATCAGATGAGTTTCTTGTAAAAACACAATTCTTGAACCCATGTCCTTTATTTTATTCATAACTTGTTTAAGTTTTTTTAAATTTTGTAGACCTCTGCAATTCCATGAAGTTAAATTAAGATTAACACTTTGGTCCATGATCAATAGAGAGTTTGGGATTACCTTGCAGTGTAAACATGCTCATACAGAGAAGCAAAAACATGAGTGGTTGAACATTCATCCTACAAACTACACACAAACAAATTTCCCCTTCCCACACTTGTGGCAAACCCCCCAAAATCAAAAGAAAAATTCTGTCTCCCGATATAGCCATCGACCGTTCCACACCCACGGGGAACAGCCTAAGCCACTCCTTCTTCATCCTCCCAATCACCCTAACTCTACTGCTTTTAATGACGTAACATTAACTCTCCTCTGTAGTTTTCCAACTTAACTCCAAAATTTTTAACAACTTTGTACATCATAGTTTGTTTTTTTTGTTTGTTTTGTTTTTGTTTTGTTTTTTTTTTAATATATAATACAATCTATATTTTGTAAACTTACTATTTACTTCAAGTCAGTCAGATGCCTGTGCAAATGCTTAATTATTCTACCTTATATTTTGTTCATGCTTAGCTCCCACCAGTCTCTTCTTCTTCTTTGATCTTCTTGATGAACTCCTGCGCCTCCTCTGGGGTCTTGAAGATGTGGGTTCTGCCCTCATACGTGGTCAGCAGTCTCGCAGGATAGATTACACCATGACGAATCCCAAGGTTGCGCAGCTCCTTACGTACGGGATCAAACTGCTTCCTCAATTGCTGGATTCCTGTGGCCAAATCTGGGTAGAACCGCACCTGCTGGTCCTGGTGTTTAATCTCTCCTTTTTTAGCTCGTGCAGCGTTGAAGATCTTCATCCTGTCTCTGTTGTTAAGAAACTTCATAATTAAGGTCCTCGGCGGTCCCTTATCTCTCCGTGGGCCAATGCGATGTGCTTTTTCCAGAACCACTGCTGATTGCAACTCCTCGCTGCCCAGCACCTCCGGAATCCACTTTTCCAGAAAGGAACATACGTCCCGACCTTCTGATTCCTCTGGAAGACCCACCAGCCTCAAATTATTCTGTCTCGACCGAGATTCCAAATCCAAAATATTATCTTCCAGAGATTTATTTTTTTTTTCCAAAGTGCGCACCTTTAATTGAAGACGGGTGACGTCATCTTCAGCACTAGCGAGACGGAGCTCCATCTGCGCCGTTCGTTCTACACAGTCACCCAATTCCTTTCTTATTCCTTCCAACGCTGTCATAATCCCATCAAATCTAGAGGAAAAGTCCGCTCTCATTGAACTCATGGCAGCCATCAGCGCATCTGCGCCATTCCCCGCAGAAATCGCAGCGTTGCCAGCCTCCTCCGCCATATATGGAGCCCTGTTTGCTGCGTCACAGACCTGAAAGTCCGTTAATTTGGACTGTTTCGGCGGCTCGCTTTTTCCTTTTCCTGGTTTTCCAGCCTTAGGCTTCGCCGACATATCCTCGCCCAAACGCTGGGATACGTTCTGTCCCAAATGAGAGAGTTATTTGCCGATTTTTTTTTCTCCAGGAGCAGAGCAGAGCGAGACACGTCCGTCCTACGTGGCAGCCATAACCGGAAGTCACCCGCACTCTTTTACTAAGAAGCCACACGGGTATAACACGGGCTGAATGTGGCTTGGCATTGTCTTACTGAAATAAGCAGGGACGTCCCTGAGAAAGACGTTGCTGGATGGCAGCAAATGTTGCTCCAAAACCTGTGTGTACCGTTCAGCATTAATGGTGCCTTCACAGATGTGAAAGTTACCCATGCCATGGGCACTAAAACACCCCCATACCATCACAGATGCTGGCTTTTGAATTTAATGCTGGTGACAATCTGAATGGTCCCATTCCTCTTTAGCCCAGAGGACACAACATCCATGATTTACAAAAACCATCTGAAGTGTGGACTCGTCAGACCACAGCACACTTTTCCACTTTGTGTCAGTCTATCTCAGATGAGCTCGAGCCTAGAGCAATTTGCAGCATTTCTGGGTGTTGTTGATATGTAGCTTTCGCTTTGCGTGGTAGGGTTTTAACTTGCACTTGTAGATGTAGCGAGGAACTGTTAACTGACAATGGTTTTCCAAAATGTTCCTGAACCCATATGATAATATCCTTTACAGAATGATGTTGGATTTTAATGCAGTACCGCCTGAGGGATTGAAGGTCATGGGCATTCAGTGTTGGTTTTTAGCCTTGCTGCTTACATGCAGAAATTTCTCCAGATTCTGTGAATCTGGACTGTAGATGATGAAATCCCTAAATTCTTTGCAACTGTACGTTGAGAAACGTTGTTCTTCAGCTCACCTGTTTCCAATTAACCTGTTTACCCGTGGAATGTTCCAAAAAGGAGTTTTTGAGCATTCATTAACTTTCGCAGTCTTTTCTTGCCCTTGTCCCAGCTTTTTGGAATGTTTTGCAGGCATCAAATTCAAAATGAGTGAATATTTGCAATAATAATAATAAAGTTTACCAGTTTGAACATTAAATATATTGTCCTTGGAGTGTCTTTCATTGAATATAGGTTGAAAAAGATTTGTAAATCATTGTATTCTGTTTTAATTTGTTTAACACAGCGTCCCAGCTTCATTGGAATTTGTACTATTTGTCAATAACATTAATGCAATAATTTGAAGGAAAAAAAAGGACTTCTGATAAAAAATTGACTCCAGATGTGATGGATGATGAAGTTCTGCTAAGCAGCATCAAGGAACACAATGAAGAGGGTCCTTACCATCCAGCGGCCCTAGGGCCAGCATATTTGATATGGGGCCCCATGAGTAAACGCTGTAGTCTGACCTGCTCATTTGTAGAAACTATAGCCATGTATGACCCTCAGAAACTGGCTTGGAGCAGTGCAGTATTAATGGAAAGCGGCAGCAGCACTGACAATACTGTCTGTGGGCCCCTTTATTGTTGCCTAAAGCGGTTCATACTAATAGCTAGTTGTCTCCAGGACCCTTTGTTTTCTGGAATTGAAACCCCCCATGTGTTTACAGACCCAGGGCCCTTGTCAGTTACCATTTTCCATACATGCACATACTGCATTTGAAAACTCTCAACTTCTGCTGGAAATGTATCGACATATGAACCTTGAGCCTGAAAAGGCTTCAGGTGGTCCACCACTCCAGGGATGTGCGCATCCAATCATTGGGAGCGCAATGAGAAATGTGAAACAAAAATAAGCTCAAACTGCACCAGGGCGACAGAGCAAACATTTAAAAGATCAGCTGCAGAATTTCAGCTGTATGGGAAACAAATTCACCCAAACCAAAGAAAAAGCAGATTGTAAACACGTTTAATGAGACAAAGCGAAGAAGCGAACCCAACAGTGAGGTCGATCCAACGCCCTAGACATCTGAAACTCTTTCTGTAATCCTTCTCTCATCAACATTTGAAACTGTAAAATTCCCCCGATTACAGTTTAAGGAAAGCAACCCCGACTGTGGGAAATGCAGGGAAAGAGAGAATCTGACAGATCCAATCTGAAGAGGAAATAGATTTATAAACCACAGTTGTGTCTATTCTGCTCATTGTTCTGTGGGAACCGAGCGGCTCCAGCTGAATCCAGCAAACTTGCGTTTTAGCCCAGACAAACATACATCAGTGTCATCTCAACCTTTCTCGTCACACTTTTGCAGTTTTGGTCTTTTTGCAGAAAGCAAAGAACCTTTAAAATTTGGTCCAGGTGAAAACAGCGGCTATAAGTTGTTGTTGTTGTTGTGTTTTTTTTTTTTTTAAGTTTCTCAGCATTTCTCCACCGGTTACCATAAACCTCACATTACAGATACTTCCTTCACTAAAACAAAACAACTTACATGTAAGACATTAAAAAAGATAAAATAATAGTTAAAAGCAGTGGAAAAAACAGTGCAAGTGAAAACAGTTGGTGGGTTAATAACGGTTGGAAGCGATGCAATAAGTTTGTTTATTCTTTTATCCTATTTGGGTTTGTGGTATAGGCTACACATACTTTAATAAACTAAGACGATGGTTCACTATGACTCTCAGCAGATATCCGATTCTTTCCTAGTTGACTTTTTGCTCTGCATAAAGTTCACTCATCTCGTGCCTTGCCAGCAATCTTTGATATGTTTTGGCCCTGCTTTGGACTTCAATCGAGGTTCAGTTTCCTGCATGGAGGAGGTTTAAATGTCACAAATCATAAAAAGCTGCCAATCAGAGGAAAATTGTGCTTAACGGAGGTCTACGTTTCTTGATAACTGCTGTTCTTGGGCCTCCTGGGCAACCTGAGCTCTGAAGAGGAAAAACTGACAACACCGAATAATTCTCGGATAATACTTCATCCACCCTCTGTGGCGGACTGTTGTGTTTGCGTGTGACTTCCTTTTACATCCTGGCCGACGTTTTCCTCAGAGCTGTCACTTTGCCTGCTCCGCTCCTCTCTCTCATCTGCCGCTTCCTCCTCTGTCTCCTCCCTTTCCTCCGCCTCACCAGGCCCTTCATACAGCATCTTTGCCGCGCTCTCCTCCACCTTTGAAGTGGCGTGATATGTGCATCGTGTAAACAAGCAGGGGAACACACTTTCTCCTCCGTCAGTGTCAGGTCGACTCGCGAGCTAGTGATCCGACGGGGCCGCGGTGACAGACGCTTTGTTCTCTGGGACAGAGTCGTGATCAACGAGCGCCTCGTCGTGCTTCTAAAGACGAGGAGGTGCTCTCCTCCTCCGTTTAACACAGTCGTGCACACAAAGCAGGTAGACAGACACAAATAGATGAATAACAGAAACAGGCATTAAACGCCAAATGTTAAAGCAGGCTTTGCTTTTCTGGCAGTTAGAACGGTGACATAAACTAATGATGCAGCATAGTCACTATTTAGAGAAGAACACTTAAGCCAAACTCAACCTCAGTTGCTCTGATTTTCATACTTAACAACCCTCAAGTGTATTTGCACCCATTTGTTAAGCTATAAAGGACTCTGATCCATAGAAAAATATAAGAATATTTCTTTTTTTTCTAAGTTTATCAGTAAAATAGAGAAAAATAGAGGCCAACCCGGTCTTTAGCCTTTCTAAAAAGCTACGTCACATCATCATCTTTACATATTCTTTATTCTTTCTTATTATATTTCACAAGCTAACACTTTTACACAAGGCGTCACCTCTTGGTCACATTCAAGCCTCTTATGATCTACAGTACAATTATTCCCTTAAAATTCTAGACAGGAACCCAATAAGATCAAACCACTGCTTTATTCCTAAAGAAGCAGATTAGCTACATTTTGATAAATTTTATTGTTTGCAAACTTATTGTTTTTTGATATACTTCCCCTAGGGAAATTCAAGGGCATCCAGTGAGCTGTGAGGCAGCCAGCCCCTTCACCATTCGCACCCCCGGCTACTTAAGAGTCTCCAATTAACCCAACTTGTAAGTTTTTGGAATGTGGGAGGAAACCCACACAGGCACGGGGAGAACATGGAAACTCCACAGACGGGCCCTGCTGGCTGCTGGATTTGAACCGGCAAACACCACCATGCTTAAAGTGCTTTTTAAATGATGCCCTGAGGTCCACAGTGACCACATGGTTTCAGTCAGAGTTTTAGGCTGTTGGTGCATTTAATGGGAGCTGTAATAAAGCTGTAATAAATGTATAAATATCTGAACGAGCATGATAAGGATTTGTTACCAATAGAACCCAAAACGAATCCTGACTGTGAACATTTAAATAGGAACAGAAAAGGTGTTTAAAGAGAGACCAGTCATGGATAATCCATTTGTCTACAACTGTGACTTTTGAGTTTTATTTTTAAGTACAGCATATGTTACTAATGCTAGTGTATATGTCATTTAGTTTCAGGTGGTTTAAAGGCCCACCTGGAGATGCAAGTTCTTTCAAAATAAACTTCTGGAGAATACGTATACTACTGCTGCATCTAAATTGAGAAAAGGGTGACCAACGAGCCTCTTTACACTCCCAATTTATTTTTTAACCAGAGGGATGGTGGTGCTGGTATTCACAAATTTAGCATAAGACACAAATGTATAAATGTAAAATAAATAAAAATTTACAAGAATAAAAGTGCAAAAATATGACAAAAGATGCTAATTTACAATTAAAAAAAAGTCAAAAATTCCAAATTTAGGAGAAAAAAGTCAAGAATTTGTGAGAAATTAAAAAACTCATGATTGAGGGGAAGAAAAGATATTTCTAACAGAAAATAAATTTACAAGAAAAAAGTCACAAATTTACACAAAAACCCCTGCAAATTTGCTAAAGCAAAAGCTGCACATTTGTTAATAAAAAGACTTTTTTCCTCAAAAATTCCCCATTTCCTTGCCAGTTTGTGAGGTTTTCATGTAAATTTTTAACATTTTTCTTGGAAGTATATAACTTTTAATGGTGAATGTACAATTTTTTCCTGGCAAATTTCTGACTTTTCTAATAAGCGTACTACCTTTTTACCTACATATTTACCACTTTTTGTGATAAATTTGTTACATTTTTTTACCACTCAAAATTTCAATTGTATGCATAAATTTGAAACTTTTCTACTAATTTGTGACTTTTTTTCCCTGATAATCTCTCAACATTTTTCCTTCACATTTGCAGCTATTTGCTCAGCAGTTATGACATCTACCTCTCAGATGTGTTGGGTTGAGGAAAATCATGCAAACTTCCACACAGGAGTCATGAGAGTTCACTTCTGTGGAAACGTTACTTGAGTCAGTTCAGCAGATGTAAATGGTTACTGTACTGTCCTTGTACTCTATGAGAATGGAGATGGGGGGGGGGTCCCCCCCCCCTCAAATCACCTACTGCTTGCAAGCCATAGATCCTCAAAAATATCTGGTTATCTTTCCAAGCTGCTTTCTAAACATAGTCTAGGTTATAGGGCCAGATTTCTGTTTATTTTTGTTTTAATTTATTACCAATGGCATGATTTCAAATTTCAATATATCATAACTGTTTTAATGCCCCCAGCACAAGACATCATTTATTTAGACATTACTTTTGGTCTGAATCTGGCTGGTCTGTCTAAGCCTGGATTTAGGCCAATATATATATATATGCAGTCATGTGAAAAAATTAGGACACCTCATTAAATATTCAGTTCTTTATGAAATTAAATGTTCACATATCTATGGCTAAGCTTGTTTTTGTTTTTATTTGCATTTTTTAAAACATTTGTTTTAGCCATTTTAAGTGAGAATGAATGTGGGGGTGTCCTAAAAAAGATGGGAGGTGTCCTAATTTATTCTTCAATATTTGTTTGGAATTACATTTTACAGAAAATTTGGGAAAAAAAACTCTTTAATTCATTTTTAATTGTTACATGAATCTCCCAGTATTTTTAACATTGATATTAAATATCCATATGTCCAAATATAATATGTAAAAAAAAAACACAGGCTTATACAGGGTGTCCTAATTTTTTCACAAGACTGTATACTGTATATAGTAGTTGAAAATTGTGCAGTGTTTAGCCCTATATGTAACAAAAATGGGGAAAAAAATCCTATTTTCAGTGACCTGAAAGAGACGACTTTTCATCTTTTACTTTTACCGGAGTGGTGGCCTAGTTGGTAGAGCATCCGCCCCACAGCTGGGAGGTCGTGGGTTCAAGCCCCGGCCGGGTCATACCAGAGACCGTACAAAAAAAAAATGGTACTTCCTGCCTTCTAGCTTGGTGCTCAGCATAACAGAATGGGGGAAGGGAAAGTTGTTTGTGGCAGCAGCCCCTGTGATTCTAGACGTGATTAACATTGCAGACAGGAGAAATGTAATTTTGTTCTACTGTACATGATGGACAATAAAGATGGCTTCTTCCTTTTCTGATAGCTGGGAAACAACTACAAGAGAAAACTAAACTGTGTCTTTTTCAAACATTCACAGCCGCCTTTTCTGTGTAGAAAAATAACACTGCAGCCAATGAAGGCTTAGCTGTGTTAGCCGTTAGCTGGGCGCCACCGCAGCCTGCCGCCACTCCCTTCCGGGGGACGAAAATTAAAACGCACGTCGGCGTAAACGCGACACCGCTGCGTGGCATCGCTTTTCCTGCTCGTCAAGCGACAATACCAGCTGTGTGTGTGTGTGCGTGCGCGCACAGCGGCTGTGACATCACCGACCGCCTAAGCCAACCACAGGCTTGTTTTGGTTCGACCACCTGTTGACGTTCCAGTCTCTCACCGCTGGGAGGAACAACCAGGGACACGCGCGCGCCGTTCGTCACTTGGTTTGTAGCTACGCGCAAAGTTTTTGGCAAATCAGCCGCACATTCACACACATTTAAACCCGCTCATTTCTCCCGTTTTAACCACCCTCTACCCCCCCCCCCCACCACAACATTTCGCATCTGTTTATGAAACACGCACTTTCGCACGTGCACAGAGCAGAGCTCGCGCAGCGCGAGGCAGGTGCCCACAGGTGCGGCACACACCTGCATCCATCAGCGCCCCGAGAGCGGGGAAAAAAAGGCTTTTTTTTTCCCCTTTTCAAATAAATGTTTATTTAATTGTTCAGAGTTTGTTGAGCGTGAAAAATGTGGACGTGTACGCATGCGTGTGTGTGTGCGCGCGTGTGTGTGGCTGATCGTCGCCCCACCGAGCTGGAGCTTAAACAGCGTTATTAGGAGACGTCGCCGATGCAGGCCCCTGCCAGACTCGCACGCGCACGCACACACACACACAGTACGACGGTGCAGTGTGGCGGCAGTAACGTGAGACTGTCGGAGCCCGGAGGCACATTACCGAGTATTCAGCGCATGGCGCGGCTCCTTGGCTCCTTGTACCGCGACACACACACACACACACACTGTAATCCGGCACACAGACGGCCTCTCAGTCTTAGTTTCCTCATGAACAAAAAAAAAAAACATCTAAATTCTAACAATTTACCTGAGGGACAAAAGTAAAAAAAAAAAAAAACCCATCTGTCTCCCTAAATGCTCCTCTCCCCCTTCTCTCTCCCATAAATGGAGACGTAAGCAAAAACAAAACAAAAAAAAACATTAACAGAAAAAACTGGACGTGATGGGGGCGCTCGCTCCGCGGCCCACCCAGATCCCAGAGGTGCCCTTGCGTGTCTTGCAGCTCCCCACAGCGAGCAGCAGAATCACGCCGCTGCTCCTCGCTCTAATCACAGCCAGAGAAACGCGGGGGGGGGGGGGGGGAACAACAACAACAACAACAAAAACGCCTGGAGCCATGCTGTGTGTATGTGTGTCCCCCACCCACATGCGTGCACAGCGGAAACACCCACCCACTGACTCACACACACACACACACACACGTGTGTGCGCTGCGGAGCGCAGAGGGATGAGTGGAGCGGCTCGGCGGCAGCAGAGGTGGCGGTGCGTGGAAAAGGTGCGCTTACCTGTTTAGTCATGGAGTCTATGAGCCGCACGTAGAGGTCCTGCTCTGTTCTGATGCCTGCCAGGACCCAGAAGAACACAGCAAATCAACAACTTCCAACGCACATTGTGGAGCAAAAGTTGCACCGGGTTATAAGGAAAAAAACCACAAAGAAACTCCAACACATCAAATGAAAATCCAATGATTTCTATCGAGACCTTAACAGAAATGTCGTGATGGAGCGGGCGGCGCAACGCAGCAGCTTCTTTTTTTTTTTTTTTTTCGCAGACAAACCAAAAGGGCTGAAGAAGCTGGGAGGCTGCGTGGGTACGAGAGATCAAGCAGCAGCTGTTCATCACGTTCAGACTGGGGAAATAAATGTTGCCCAGCTTCTGGATTCAGCTCTACTGCAAAACAAGGCCTCGGTCGAGGTCATATGATTTATGTGGTAACTTTAAAGCATTTGCATTTTATACAGCCTATACATGGCCTTTAAACTTAACAATTTGACTTCTTGTCTCACTTTGTTCTATACAATATCTGCAGTTGTAGGGGGGAAAAAGAGTAACCTGATAATTATGGTGCACTTATAATGTAAATTCTGCATGCAAAATGTATAAAATAATATCAGATGCAAATGAGAACTACAGATGCTGATTATTGCTGCTCACATGCAGCTCCAGTCTGGACCAACCAGTTTAGGGCCAGTGACAGAGATGAAGCCACCAACATTTGTTCAAACTGCTCCCCAGCAGCTGCTCTGAGATTTGATTTATACAAGTTGGTCAAATTACACAATCATCTGCAATTTCCCTGGAATAAATTCGAGCACCCTGTTGGCTTCTAGTGTTTAATTTCAGTGCTTTCATTGCAACTTTCCCCCCCCCACCCCCACATAAAATCAGCTGCTGTGTGCATATTGTATTTGTGCAGGTAAGATTAATTGTGTGCACAGATATACTCACCGTTACTGTAAAGAAGCTGCAGCCGGTAATGAATTCCGTTATTTGTCTTCTCTCCGCTCGTCTCCTTAACACACACATTAGAGGAAAAAAAAAAAAAAAATCACTTAGCCTTTTATTTAAAATTTAGACCATTTCCCCAACTTTCCACTTTTGCGTCTGCAACGAAATTAATGAATTCCGTTCTCATGGCTAATACATTAGTAAATAAAAGGGCTGATTTATGCGCATGGTTGTTGTATTAAAACAAGTGCAGCCCTGTAATTTCTCCTGTGCGCAATCATGGCGTTATTGCGGATTTTTTAATTCCCCTCTAATTACCAGTTATGTTTTTTTTTTGGGGGGGGGGCAATAAACCCCAACGCAAAATTCTCACCGCTGCATTGGCGCTAATTTGGGCGCCTGCTGAGGAGCGCGGGCTGCAGCGGCTGCTGGGCTAAGCTGTGAAACCAAACTGCTGCAAAGCTCACAGGGATTCTGACCACTTCTAAAAGATCGAAATATGGTTGAAGTTACAACACGGATGGTGCGTTCTTAACTGAATTAATGCGAGTGGCCTATAATAATAATAATTATTATCTTTTATTAATGCTCAAAACGCCACAATTAGGCCTTTATTAAACCCTACATGCAACTCATCTTCTATTATGTGGGGGCCATAAGTTTGTGCACCCACCTTCTCCTTCTCGATAAAGTCCACAAAGTTGGTCCTCTCGATCTCCACCGGCTGACCCTGCCGGTCGTACAGGGCCAGGACGAAGTGGAAGAAGTTGGACTTGCGCAGGTTGGAGGGCGGCTGCTTCTCGAAGTGAGCCCGGGCCAGGCCCACTCCACTGCGGACACACAGGCGGGAGCCCCTCGGTGTTACAAGGATCAAGTTTGGGGTTGGAAAAACTCAAGAAAACGACTAAACATATTTAAACAGAAGAACACAATTTATTATGCTGTCCTGCAAAGCAGATAAAATGTTTGACGCTATTTGACGTGTTTGATTCTAAGTTAAGCTGCCGTTTATCAAGTATCTCTGTCTTTGATTATCTTTGATAATTAATGCAATTATAAAAAATAATATTAATGTTGAAAATAAACAGGAATATTTTTCTACAGCTAGAAGTTGTTGTTCATGTAAACTGATTTTGATTTATTTACTTTTTACTCTGCTCATAGAAAACTGTTCCTCTGCAACTATTTAAAATGGGATAAGTAATTTTCCCTTTAATTTCAACTCGCAACAATTTATTTTATCCTTTTTAAACCTCAAAACAAAGACCACATTATGCATAAAAACTGTAGCACAAGTACACATTGCTGTCAAGTAAGCTGGGTGTTGTTTTTTAATAATTCTGAATAAATTAGTAATTCCAGAAGCATCAGCGCAGCAGTTGCATCCAAATTTCTCTCCTCGGACAACAGACTGTGTTTCGCCCGCAGAGTCCCAGCAGGCGTGTGCGCGCTCTTCGCACCTCCGGGGTTTTGGACGCGCCCAAAGTCGCTCACCTTTGGGCCGCCGTGTTGGCGTCCAGCACGCCGCCCCCCTGCATCCAGCTGCGGACGTTCATGCCTCCCAGCGGCTCCTCTTTCAGGCTGCTGCCGCTCCTCTGGATGCTCTCCTGGATCCCGAACATGAACAGACCTCCTGAGCTCGATGCCTGTCCCGCCGTTCTGTGGCGGTTCTCTCCGCCTTCTCGGTGCACTTGTTCTCTTTTGAATCCCCCACTCGTCGCGAGTGCGCTTTAAAAAAAACAACAACAAAAAAACAAAAAAAACTGCTTCTTCTTCTTCTGTGCGCCTCAAAAGAAATAAAGCACTTTATTCCTCAGTGTCTAGTCCCGTGGAGCGATTAGGTGTCGGAAAAAGACGGGAAACCATAGCGAAGTAATAAGGTCCACAATGTCCAAGCGCTTTAAACGCGGGTGCGCGTCACACCAAACTCTTGTCTGTGCGTAAAGATGTTGAAAAGTCACTCCTGGGGCGCATAAAGCTCCGAGAACGCCAGAACAGACAAATCAGCTATCGCCCGGATCCGATGTCACCATCCTCACACGCTTTCTCCTCTTCGGCCCCCCACCCCACCCTCACCTCGGTGGTCCGGGCCGCGCTGGTGATGCCTACAACAGCCCCGGTTCCCTCGGAGGACTCCGGAGCTCTCGCCGCGTCTCCGCACCCTCTTCTCTCGGAGGAAATCGCTCTGTGAGTCTTCCCAGAGGACCCTCTCTGAAGCAAACAGCGAAGGTGGGGTGGGGGGGGGGGGAGAGAGAGAGAGAGAGAGAGCTAAAGGATGGGAAGGGAGAGAGGGGAGGGGACCAGCGTAGTGGAGGGGAGGGGGGGGGGGGACGCCCCCAAACAAAGGCGAGAGAGGAGTCGGGTCCGCCCCAGAGCTGCTCCGTCTTCTTCTCGGTCGCCAGCCCTCCACGTTTCGGACAAAGCGCTTTCACGCAGCAAATCGCGATCCCTGCGCGGCCACGGCAATCAGAGGCGAAAAGGGAAAGTTTGTCACTGCGTGCGCAATCACGCGCGCCATGAACGCGAAGAAACGCGAGTAAGTGGCATCTGTGAAAAAAAAAAAAGTTGTGCATCAGATGTGATTCGCGTTTGTCATTCGCTTTTTTTTTTTAAATAATTGTTATAATAATTAATGGGAGTGAATGAAGCAAAGCAGAACCCCCCCCCCCCCCAAACTTCTGAACCATTTCCATCTGGACATTTTTGGATCAATTCACCAAACTGCGCCCTTCACACTCACATCGCAGTTTTATTTACACCGGCTGCTCGGGCTCAGTTACCGAAGCCACATTTCATCCGTGGCAACATATCGCTGCTCTGCCCCCCCCCCCCCCCCACCACCACCATTGTCTTCCTCGGGCCTTCTGACTGCAGCCCAGCGCCGCAAGACACACAAACAAAAGTGACAATAACAATAATTAGCTCAAAATAACAATGAACATAATTGAGGATAATTGCTACCAGATTTCCCTGCTTTGTCTCTCCCTCCAGCACCATCTGTTATTTGAGAGTATTTATCGCGCCGCCGACGGGGGGGGGGGGGGTCCAAACAAAATACAAATATTAATAGATCATTTGGTGGACTTTTAATGGGACGAGGCTGCAGCTTATTGATCTGCTGGGGTGCAGAAGGTCAGCGAGTTTGGTGTGGCGCTGTGGGTGAGTGACGGGCCGCACTGGCGCCGCTCCAGCCGCCTAATTCCCAAAGGTTACCGAGAAACCCGCTCTTGACCTTGATTATGGAGAATCAGAGTCTTTCATGCCTCCGTTTCCTGCTCACGGAGGGGAGATGGAGACAGATTGTGGGATTTTTTTGGGGGGGGGGGGGGAGATGTGCCAACGGAGAAGTGTGAGGATCGTGTAACAGTTTACACAAGAAAATAAAAGATTTATAACTGTGTCATCTCATATAATCCTAATATAAACTCACCAGAAAACACAATGGAAAGTAATAAAACACAGTAGACTAATTTATTTTACAAATTAAAACAGCTTTACTCTGGTAGAAATGTAACATATTCCTAAACTTAAAATTTCAATTTAAACCACACTGATTCTTTTTTTTTTTAAAGTAACGTCGGAATTATAAGATTTATGTTAATTTTGTTTACACAAAATTAATAATATAAAGGCTGCTTCGGTATAAATGGAACCACAGCTATTTACATGTTAATTAGCCTATTTAGAAAACTTAGACATGAATAATTGAAAGTAACATGAAACCCATAATAAGGCCCACAGTGGGAGGCCTTTAAAAACAGAAACAACATGAAGGTTAATGACTAGCGCGACCTGTAGTCAGATACACAACAGGCAGAAACTAGCTGTAGAGTGCAGTCTATACAGGTCTGAGACCGAGCAGTCCATGGGTGGCTGTGTGTGTGTGTGTGGGGGGGGGGGGGTATATGTGTGTGTGCTTCCGCCAGTCTGGCAGTGTTGTGCGCCACTAGGTCTACAACAACACAACACCGCCCCCGTGTGTTTGATACGTGTTGTTGCACAAAGTACAAGCAGTGGCAGGAATTCAGTCTGACCACGTTTTGGTGGTGAGACAAATGTATGATTTGCAGTCTTCAGCTTTTTGTAGTGTGCTTCTCTGTTTCTGTAGACAAGAGAATCATCTTCTTCTTTCGGCTGCTCCCTTTAGGGGTCTCCACAGCGGATCATCTGCCTCCATCTCACCCTATCCCTTGCATCTTCCTCTGTAACACCAACCATCTCCATGTCCTCCTTCACTATGAGTCTTCTCTGTGGTCTTCCTCTTTTCCTCCTGCCTGGTAGCCCCACCTTCAACATCCTTTGTCCAATATATCCACTATCCCTCCTCTGCACATGTCCAAACCATCTCAACTTTGCCTCTTTTACTTCGTCTCCAAACCGCTCATCCTAAGCTGTCCCTCTGATACACTAATTTCTAATCCTGTCCCTACTAGTCGCTCCCAATGAAAATCTTATCATTTTCAACTCTGCCACCTCCAGCTCCATCTCCTGTCTTTTTGTCAGCACCACCATCTCCAAAAAATAAATCATAGCAGGTCTCACTCCATCTTGTAAATGTTCCCTTTCACTCTTGCTGCTACCCTTCTATCACAAATCACCCCTGACACTCATCTCCACCCACTCCACCCTGCCTGCACTCTCTTCTTCACCTCTCTTGTGCATTTTCCATTGCTTTGAATGGCTGACCCCAGGTATTTAAACTCATCTACTTTCACTACTACTACTGCTTCCATCTTCACCGTTGCACCTGCCTCCCTCTCATTCACACTCATGTATTCTGTCTTGCTTCTACTGCTTCTGACTTTCATTCCTCTTCTCTCCAGAGCATACCACCACCTCTCCAGGTTCTCTTCCACCTGTTCCCTACTCTCACTAATCAAATCACCCTTATTGTCATTCAACCGTACAACCAATCATGTACAGCAGAACGAGATTGTGCTTTACCTATCTACAGTGGAAATCACACACACCCCAAGTGCAGAATCAGAGGGCCGCTGTCATGCAAGGCGCCACCACAGAGTTCCCTCCTCCATTCCATTTATTGCTGAGCACCAAGCTGGATGGCAGGAAGTTCCACTTTTATATGGTCTTCGGCATGACCCGGCCGGGATTTGAACCCCTGCCTCCCGGGTGTGGGGTGGATGCTCTACCAACTGAGCCACCACTCTGGTACTACCGATCACAATGTCGTCTGCAAACATTACGGTCCACAGAGACTCCAGCCTGACCTCGTCTGTCAGCCTGTTCATCACCATGGCAAACAAGAAAGGGCTCAGAGCCGATCCCTGATGTAATCCCACCCCCACCTGACTCATTTGTCATGATCCGCATGTTTGATATGGCAAAGATTTTACATTGGATGCCCTTCCTGGCACAATCCTCCTTATTTACCCGGGCTTGGGACCGCCACTAGGAGTACACTTGTGGCTGGGTTTCTGTAAGACATGAGAATGATTTTAACTAATTTCTAAGCTTTTTGAAGGCATAAAAATACACACAAAGTTTGTACATCTGTCAATATTTTTGGCCACAGCTTTATAGCATACCATCATATCTTTTCAAAGTTGTCTAACATTCAAGTCCCTAACTGCAAATGAATGCCATTTTTACTGCATATTGCAGGTGTCAGAAAACCTGATTTAAAGCAACATAAGTGATTTTTTTTTTTTCCATCTGAAAAATAGTGTTTCCAAAATTATTTTGATGGTATACGAGGGGGGCTGAAAAGTTCATAGGCTGACCAAGAAGGAGTTATGTCTTTGTGGATCAAGAATAGAGCTTCTATACCGCAGAGATCCAAGTGCTGCAACACCGATGGAAGAAGTACTTGGACCAAAGGGGAGACTATGTTGAAAAATAAACTACATTAGGTTAAATTTGACCACTGCATCATGGCCAGCCTATGAACTTTTCAGCCCCCCATACCAAACTTTGACCAGGAAAATGGACCTTCCACAAGTGTTTTTCCAACCTTTTTTGAGCCAAAAAAACCCCTTTCTACACTGAAAAAAATCCCATGGGACCCCACCAATGTAAAATGTTATAGAATAACACCATCCATCCATCCATCTTCTACCGCTTTTCCGGAGGTCCGGGTCGCGGAGGCAGCAGTTCAAGCAGAGAAGCCCAGACTTCCCTCTCCCCAGCCACCTGCTCCAGCTCTTCAGAGGGGATACCAAGGCGTTCCCAGACTAGCTGGGAGACATAGTCTCTCCACCGAGTCCTGGGTCTGCCCCGGGGTCTCCTCCCAGTGGGACGTGCCTGAAACACCTCAAGTGGGAGGCGTCCAGGAGGCATCCTAATCAGATGCCCATACCACCTCAACTGACTCCTTTCAATGTGGAGGAGCAGCGGTTCTACTCTGAGCCTCTCCCGGATGACTGAGCTCCTCACCCTATCTCTGAGGGTGAGTCCAGCAATCCTACGGAGAAAGCTCATTTCAGCCGCTTGTATCCGCGATCTCGTTCTTTCGGTCATTACCCAAAGCTCGTGACCATAGGTGAGAGTAGGAACGTAGATTGACTGGTAAATCGACAGCTTTGCCTTAGAACTAAGCTCCCTCTTCACCACAACAGACCGGTACAACGTCCGCATCACTGCAGATGCTGCTCCAATCCGTCTGTCGATCTCTCGCTCCATTTTCCCCTCACTCGTGAACAAGACCCCAAGATACTTAAACTCCTCCACTTGGGGCAGGAGCCTGTCCCCAACCCGGAGAGGACAATCCACCTTTTTCCGGCTGAGGACCATGGACTCGGACTTGGAGGTGCTGATTCTCATCCCAGCCGCTTCACACTCAGCGGCAAACCGTCCCAGCAAGAGCTGTAGGTCATTGCTGGATGAAGCCAACAGGACAACATCATCTGCAAACAACAGAGATGAGATCCTGTGGTCACCAAGCATGACACCCTCCATTCCCTGGCTGCGCCTAGAAATCCTGTCCATAAAAATTATGAACAGGACCGGTGACAAAGGGCAGCCCTGGCGGAGTCCAACTCTCACTGGGAATGACTCCGACCGAGTGTTGGCAATGCGAACTAAACTCTCACAACGGTCGTACAGAGACCGAATAGCTCGTAACAACAAGCCCGATACCCCATACTCCCGAAGCACCCCCCACAAAAATCCACGAGGGACGCGGTCAAATGCCTTCTCCAAGTCCACAAAACACATGTAAACTGGTTGGGCAAACTCCCACGAACCCTCAAGAATTCTCGAGAGGGTAAAGAGCTGGTCCGATGTGCCACGGCCAGGACGAAAACCACATTGCTCCTCCTGAATCCGAGGTTCGACCAACGGCCGGACTCTCCTCTCCAGTACCTTGGCATAGACCTTCCCAGGGAGGCTGAGGAGTGTGATCCCTCTAAAGTTGGAGCACACCCTCCGGTCCCCTTTTTTGAAGAGAGGAACCACCACCCCGGTTTGCCATGCCAAAGGCACTGCCCCCGACCTCCACGCAATGTTGCAGAGGCGTGTCAACCATGACAACCCAACAACATCCAGGGCCTTGAGGTACTCGGGGCGAATCTCGTCCACCCCCGGGGCCCGGCCACCAAGGAGATTTTTAACCACCTTGGCGACCTCAGCCCCTGTGATAGGCGAGTCATCCCCCTCGTCCCCAAACCCTGCTTCCTCTGTGGAAGGCGTATCAGTGGGATTGAGGAGATCCTCGAAGTATTCCTTCCACCGCCCGACGATATCCCCAGTTGAAGTCAACAGTGTCCCATCCGCACCATACACAGTGTGGACGGGGAGCTGCTTTCCCCTCCTGAGCCGCCGAACAGTTTGCCAGAATCTCTTTGAAGCCGACCGAAAGTCTTGTTCCATGGCCTCACCGAACTCCTCCCATACCCGGGTTTTTGCTTCAGCAACCACCCGAGCTGCACTCCGCTTGGCCTGCCGGTACACCTCAGCTGCTTCGGGAGTCCCACAAGCCAACCAAGCTTGATAGGACTCCTTCTTCAGCTTAATGGCCCCCCTCACCACTGGTGTCCACCACTTGGTTCGGGGGTTGCCACCACGAGATGCACCGACCACCTTGCGGCCGCAGCTCTGGGCTGCCGCTTCAACAACAGAGGTGGAGAACATGGCCCATTCAGACTCCATGTCTCCAGACTCCCTCGGAATGTGGTTGAAGTTCTTCCGGAGGTGGGAGTTGAAGACCTCCCGGACAGGGGCCTCAGCCAGACGCTCCCAGCACACCCTCACTATACGTTTGGGTCTACCAGGTCTGAATGGCTTCCTCCCCTGCCATCGGATCCAACTCACCACCAGGTGGTGATCAGTTGACAGCTCTGCACCTCTCTTTACTCGGGTGTCCAAGACATACGGTCGCAGGTCTGATGATACGATAACAAAATCGATCATCGACCTGCGGCCTAGGGTGTCCTGGTGCCAGGTGCACATATGGACACCCTTATGCTTGAACATGGTGTTCGTTATAGACAGACTGTGGTTAGCACAGAAGTCCAATAACTGAACACCACTCGGGTTCAGATCGGGCAGGCCGTTCCTCCCAATCACCCCCCTCCAGGTTTCACTGTCGTTGCCCACGTGCGCATTGAAGTCCCCCAGTAGGACAATGGAGTCTCCAGGAGGAGCACCCTCCAGCACCCCAGTCACAGACTCCAAAAAGGGTGGGTACTCTGAAACATCATTTGGTGCATAGGCACAAATGATGGTCAGGACCCGTTTCCCAACCCGAAGGCGCAGGGAAGCAACCCTTTCGTCCACCGGGGAAAACTCCAATATAGAGGCAGCAAGGTGGGGCGATACAAGAATACCTACCCCTGCTCGTCGCCTCTCGCCCGGGGCAACTCCAGAAAAGGCCAAGCTCCAGCCCCTCTCCAGGAGACTGGTTCCGGAACCGGAGCTGTGTGTTGAGGTGAGGCCGACTATATCTAGCCGGTATCGCTCAATCTCGTACACCAGCTCAGGCTCCTTCCCCACCAGAGAGGTGACATTCCACGTACCAAAAGCCAGTTTAGAAAGCTTGGGATCAGTCCGCCAAGGTCTCCGCCTTTGACTGCCACCTAATCCACTCCACCAATTCCAATATAGAATAACACATTGTAGCTTATTACAGCTTATCCAATGACAACTTAATCTTGTTTGATGCCAGTTAACCTAACTTCAAACTGGGGATTCTAAATTGTCCTTAGGTATGACTGTGAGAGTGAATGGTTGTCTGTCTCTCTGTGTTGGCCCTGCGATGGACTGGCGATCTGTCCAGGGTGTACCCTGCCTCTCGCCCAGAGATGCTGGGATAGGCTCCAGCCCCCCCCGCGACCCGAAAAGGATTAAGCGGAAGAAGATGAATGGATGAATGAATGAATGATTTAATCTTGTAATTTGTTTATACTCTGTGTGAAACACAGCACCATTACATACAAAGCCAATGGAAAGATGCAAACAGATGCACATTTGCTCTGGGTGACGCAAGTGCACATGAGTTTGTGTCCACATAAGATGGATTTTGTTCAACTCAGGCCAGGTGTTTACTTGATGCTTTTGGCGTTGGTGTTCTGCCGTTACCAGGAGAGTGAATTAGTTTGAAAATGAGACTGCCACTTACTGGAGACATCTCTTGTCAGATGTGCGCTCCTGCAAAGGGGGTTCTATTCACAGCATAAGTGCTGTTCTCAGGACAGCACCTCCAACCTCCGTGATAGCTACTGTATATCCACTGCTTGCTTGGTGCCGGGGCAGTGGATGTCAGGATGAGATTTCTGTAGGAGGTGGTGATATTTTCTCCACTAGATAGTGCTATGGGTGGCACCTTTTTTTAATTTCCATGACAGATGCCTTCATAACACGGAGGAGCCACTGCAGGCACCAATGCACAACGGCAAGTTGTTGGCAACTTTTTGAACCAATTAACTTTTTCTCATGGATACCCGGCAAACGCTGCCTTCCACCATAGCCTGTGTGGCTCACATCACCTGCAGCAGCACTATGTACATAACTTTGCTGTTGGGGCATGAATGCTAAAACACAAAACAAAACACAGAAATCATGGTTTCTGGCCTGCTTCCCAGTAGTCAATAATAGGCCGTAATGTTAGTCAGCCATTGACTATAAGATGAAGCTATCTAGCTTGACATTTTCAAAACTGACCTCATGATCATGTCAGAAGAAACTTAAAAAAAAGTCCAAGTGACAAAGCAAGACCGTGTACATGAGTGAATACTGAACTGGCTTACACTAGTTGGCAAGTGCTAAAAGAGATAAACTAATGTAAAACTAATGGTGACCTGGGGCCTCATGTACAAAGACCTGTGTGGATTTCCTACTGAAAGGTGACGCACATTTAAATCAAGAAAACACCGTCATCATCATCATAGCAGTCTGTCGGGGGCGACAATGACTGTTTCATTTAGTAAGCAAAAAAAAAAATAAAAATATTCAGATGTACGAAACAGTGCGTATGCAGGAATCCAAGCACATTTCCTTTGTACATTCCAATCTACTGCAAACTGAACGTATGTGAGGGAAATACCAGCTCCTCCCTTGACAAGCCTCCTTTTAAATATGCAATTACATGCAAATAGATATACAGTGGTGGGAAAAAGTGTTTGCCCCCCTCCTGATTTCTCATTTTTTTGTATGTTTGTCACACTTAAATGTTTCAGAACATCAAACAAATTTAAATAGTTGATAAAGATAACACAAGTAAACACAAAATGCAGTTTTTAAATGAAGGTGTTTATTCCATCCATCTTCTACCACTTTATGGATGGAATAAACACCTTCATTTTAAAAAAAATATTTAATTATATAATTATATATTTAATTAATTAATTAATTATATAATTATTATTATTAAGGCTAAAAAAAATCTACATGGCCCTGTGTGAAAAAGTGACCCCACCCATTAAAACATAAATTAACTGTGGCTTATCACATCTTTGGAAAGCTGAGTTCAGTTTCTCTAGCCACACCCAGGCCTGATTACTGCCACAATTGTTCTCAATCAAGAAATCACTTAAATAGGACCTGCATGACAAAGTGAGGTAGACCAAAAGATCCTCAAAAGCTAGACATCATGCTGCAAACCAAAGAAATTCAGGAACAAATGAGAAACAAAGTAATTGAGATCTATCAGTCTGGAAAAGGTTATAAAGCCATTTCTAAAGCTTTGGGACTCCAGCGAACCACAGTGAGAGCCATTATCCACAAATGGTGAAAACACGGAACAGTGGTGAACCTTCCCAGGAGTGGCCGACTGACCAAAATTACCCCAAGAGCGCAGCAACGACTCATCCAAGAGGTCACAAAAGACCCCACAACAACATCCAAAGAACTGCAGGCCTCACTTGCCTCAGTTAAGGTTGGTGTTCATGACTCCACCATAAGAAAGAGGCTGGGCAAAAATGGCCCGCATGCCAGAGTTCCAAGACAAAAACCACTGCTGAGCAAAAAGAACATAAAGGCTCATCTCAGTTTTGCCAGAAAACATCTTGATGATGCCCAAGACTTTTGGGGAAAATACTCTGTGGACTGACGAGACAAAAGTTGAACTTTTTGGAAGGTGTGTGTCCCATTACATCCGGCGTAAAAGTAACAGCATTTCAGAAAAGTGTGATGGTCTGGGGCTGTTTTGCCGTTTCAGGACCTGGAAGACTTGCTGTGGTAAATGGAACCATGAATTCTGCTGTCTACCAAAAAATCCTGAAGAACAATGTCCGGCCATCTGTTCGTGACCTCAAGCTGAAGCACCTGGGTTCTGCAGCAGGACAATGATCCAAAACACACCAGCAAGTCCACCTCTGAATGGCTTAAGAAAAACAAAATGAAGATGTTGGAGTGGGCTAGTCAAAGTCCTGACCTGAATCTGACTGAGACGCTGTGGCATGACCTTAAAAAGGCAGTTCATGCTCGAAAACCCTCCAGTGTGGCTGAATTACAACAATTCTGCAAAGATAAGATAAGGCCAAAATTCCTCCACAGTGCTGTAAAAGACTCATTGCCAGTTATCACTAACACTTGATTGCAGTTGTTGCTGCTAAGGGTGGCCCAACCAGTTATTAGGTTTAGGCGGCAATCACTTTTTCTCACAGGGCCATGTAGGTTTGGATTTTTTTCCCTTAATAATAAACACATTAATTTAAAAACTGCATTTTGTGTTTACTTGTGTTATCTTTGTCTAATAATTAAATTTGTTTGATGATCTGAAACATTTAAGTGTGACAAACATACAAAAAAAATGAGAAACCAGGAAGGGGGCAAACACTTTTTCACAATACTGTATACAAGCCCTGCACGTTTGATTCTCCTGTAGCCACCATCAAAAATAATGTATTTAATGGAATCTCATGGACTGTGAGTTGGAGGCACTCCTGAATGAGGTAGAGGCGCTATTAGAAAAATTCTTGAAAACCTTCAGTCAAAAACCAGGCTGGATCAGAGTCTCAGCAAATTTAATTATACTGGCCAGTGAGAACAATACAGAAACAGTCTCAGAGCCTATCTGTGCATCATTCTCACTCAAACACACATCACTCAATTCTTTAAGCTACTCGTTATCTGAGAGGTGGAGGAGCAAATTGTCCATCATGATTGCTCCAGTACATCTAGTCAAAACTTGGCGTACAGATTAGCTTTTCTCGGGTCACTCTGTCCCAGTCACACAGGAGTCATGCAGACTAGGCTAAAAACAAGATGGTAACTAGTGCAGCTGTAGCCTTGATATTTTTTTTACAAAACTCTAAGTTAGACTGAGACCAGACAAATCACAAATATACTGTAAGACAAATATGGAATTTTCTATCAAGTACGTAAAAACGTTTTGTTTGGCATGCTGTCCTCCAGTATTAGTGCTGGATACAGGTAATTCAATAGACTGCTCACAGCCCTATAAAATTAGTTGACTGTTTTCCTTTATTGAAGAGAGGGATGAGAAAGAGATGTTTATTTACTGTTGACATGTTTTGACTGACGTCTGCAGTCGTCCTCAGAAGCGTCAGCTGATCGCTGTGATTTGTGACCAGCTGGGTGCATCAGCTCGTTGAATAAAGGAAAACAGTAATGAAAAAGAAGACCATATGAACCTATTTAGTGGGTAGCCACAGTTACCTGTCAGCTGAAAGCAGATCATATTAGATTTGACAAGTACATATTTTCTGTCCAAAATGCAAATCTTATCCTTTATAGTTATTTACAACTTCCATGGATTACACACTACTACTGTAAATGAATGAAGTGCACTGGGTAAAGGGTGAGACTGTTGCATTTCAAACTTTACGCATGTGTTTATTGACATAACTACTGTACACACAGAGGCAATTGGGAGCTTGGTCGAATGCTGTGAAACTTAGTTTAATCAGCAAAAAAAGGAAGTCACTTACTCGACCCACTGACTTGTAATGAAGCCTTGAAGACAGGGTGATATTTGGGGGTGCACAGGCGCGATGCGCATGAGGTGGGTTATTTAGGACAATGGCATGAATTTACTCACCAAGAAGCCACCCATCTGCACAGTGCCAGCTTGTAGTTTGTTCCTCCCAATGCTGTTCATTAGAATAACTGAATCGTGCGTTGAACCAGGCCACCTTGCAACAATGTTGGTTAGTCCAATTTGCGCATCACATATAATTTGTATATTGATAGAATGCCCCTCATGGATCATCACCTTATCGTGGTGGGGGGTTTGCATGCCCCAGTGATCGCAGGAGCTGTGTTGTCCGGGGCAATTTGCCTCTGATAGGGTCACCCAAGACAAACTGGTCCTGAGTGAAGGGCCAGACTAAGAACAATCCAACAGACTCTCATGATAAATACTAAAACAAGGATTCAGTGTACCCTGCCCAGTATGGGGTTACAGGGGCCCCAACCTGGAGCCAGGCCTGGTGGAGTGGCTTGATGGCTAGCGTCTGGTGGCCAGGTTTCCACCCATGGGACCCGGCCGGGCTCAGCCTGAAGGAGTTACATGGGTCTGCCCTCCAGTGGGCTCACCACCTGCAGGAGGGATCGTGGGGGTCGGATGCTACGTGGATTAGGTGACAGTCAAAGGTGGAGACCTTGGCAGACTGATCCCAAGCTTCCTAAACTGGCTTTTGATACTTGAAATGTCACCTCTCTGGTGGGGAAGGAGCCTGAGCTGGTGCATGAGGTTGAGAGATACCAGCTAGATATAGTCAGCCTCACCTCAACACACAGCTCCGGTTCCGGAACCAGTCTCCTTGAGAGGAGCTGGAGCTTGGCCTACTCTGGAGTTGCCTCGGGCAAGCGGCGACGAGCAGGTGTGGGTGTTCTTGTATCCCCCCACCTTGTTGCCTCTATATTGGAGTTTTCCCCGGTGGACCAAAGGGTTGCTTCCCTGCACCTTCAGGTTGGGAAACGGGTCCTGACCATCATTTGTGCCTGTGCACCAAATGATGTTTCAGAGGACCCACCCTTTTTGGAGTCTCTGACTGGGGTGCTGGAGGGTGCTCCTCTTGGAGACTCCATTGTCCTACTGGGGGACTTCAATGCGCAGTGGGTAATGACAGTGAAACCTGGAAGGGGGTAATTGGGAGGAACGGCCTGGCCGATCTGAACCCAAGTGGTGTTCAGTTATTGGACTTCTGTGCCAACCACAGTTTGTCCATAACGAACACCATGTTCAAGCATAAGGGTGTCCATATGTGCACCTGGCACCAGGACGCCCTAGGTTGCAGGTCGATGATCGATGTGTCATCAGATCTGCAACCGTATGTCTTGGACACTCGGGTAAAGAGAGGCGCAGAGCTGTCAACTGATCACCACCTGGTGGTGAGTTGGATCTGATGGCAGGGTAGGATGCAATTCAGACCTGGTAGACCCAACCGTATAGTGAGGGTGTGCTGGGAACGTCTGGCTGAGGCCCCTGTCTGGAAGGTCTTCAACTCCCACCTCTGGAAGAACTTCAACCACATTCCGAGGGAGTCTGGAGACATGGAGTCTGAATGGTCCATGTTCTCCACCTCTATTGTTGAAGCAGTGGCCCAGAGCTGCAGCCGCAAGGCCATTGGGGCATCCTGTGGTGGCAACCCCCGAACCAAGTGGTGGATACCAGTGGTGAGGGGGGCCATTAAGCTGAAGGAGTCCTATCAAGCTTGGTTGGCTTGTGGGACTCCCGAAGCAGCTGAGGTGTACCGGCAGGCCAAGTGGAGTGCAGCTCGGGTGATTGCTGAAGCAAAAACTCAGGTATGGGAGTAGTTCAGTGAGGCCATGGAACAAGACTTTTGGTCAGCCTCGAAGAGATTCTGGCAAACTGTCCGGCGGCTCAGGAGGGGGAAGCAGCTTCTTGTCCACACTGTGTTTGGTGCGGATGGGGCACTGTTGACTTTGACTGGGGATATCATCGGGCGGTGGAAGGAATACTTCGAGGATCTCCTCAATCCCACTGATACGCCTTCCACAGAGGAAGCAGGGCTTGTGGACGAGGGGGACGACTTGCCTATCACAGGGGCTGAGGTCGCCAAGGTGGTTAAAAATCTCCTTGGTGGCCGGGCCCCAGGGGTGGAGGAGATTCGCCCCGAGTACCTCAAGGCCCTGGATGATGTAGGGCTATCATGTTTTTTGCGTGGAGGTCGGGGCAGTGCCTTTGGCATGGCAAACCGGGGTGGTGGTTCCTCTCTTCAAATAAAGGGAACCGGAGGGTGTGCTCCAACTTTAGAGGGATCACACTCCTCAGCCTCCCTGGGAAGGTCTATGCCAGGGTACTGGAGAGGAGAGTCTGGCCGTTGGTCAAACACTGGATTCAGGAGGAGCAATGTGTTTTTTGTCCTGACCGTGGCACATCGGACCAGCTCTTTACCCTCTCGAGAATCCTCGAGGGTTTGTGGGAGCTTGCCCAACCAGTTTACATGTGTTTTGTGGACTTGGAAAAGGCATTCAACCACGTCCCTTGAGGTTTTTTGTGGGGGGTGCTTCGGGAGTATGGGGTATTGGGTTTGTTGTTCTGAGCTATTCGGTCTCTGTATGACCATTGTGAGAGTTTGGTTCGTATTGCAAACACTCGATCAGACTCATTCCCAGTGAGAGTTGGACTCTGCCAGGGCTGCCCTTTGTCCTGTTCATAATTTTTATGGACAGGATTTCTAGGTACAGCCAGGGAACGGAGGGTGTCATGCTTGGTGACCACAGGAACTCATTTCTGTTGTTTGCAGATGATGTTGTCCTGTTGGCTTCATCCAGCAATAACCTACAGTTCTTGCTGGGACGGTTTGCCGCTGAGTGTGAAGCGGCTGGGATGAGAATCAGTACCTCCAAGTCCAAGTCCATGGTCCTCAGCCGGAAAAAGGTGGATTGTCCTCTCTGGGTTGGGGACAGGCTCCTGCCCCAAGTGGAGGAGTTTAAGTATCTTGGGGTCTTATTCACGAATGAGGGGAGAATGGAGTGAGAGACTGACAGGCGGGTCGGAGCAGCATCTGCAGTGATGCGGATATTGTACCAGTCTGTTGCGGTGAAGAGGGAGCTGAGTTCTAAGGCAAAGCTGTCGATTTACCAGTCAATCTAAGTTCCTATTCTCACCTATGGTCACAAGCGTTGGGTAATGACCGAAAGAACAAGATCTCGGATACAGGCGGCTGAAATGAGCTTTCTCCGTAGGATCGCTGGACTCACCCTCAGAGATAGGGCGAGGAGCTCAGTCATCCGGGAGAGGCTCAGAATAGAACCGCTGCTCCTCCACATTGAAAGGAGCCAGTTGAGGTGGTATGGACATCTGATTAGGATGCCTCCTGGATGCCTCCCACTTGAGGTGTTTCAGGCACGTCCCACTGGGAGGAGACCCAGGACTCGCTGGAGAGACTACGTCTCCCAGCTGGTGCGGGAACGCCTTGGTATTTTCTCTGAACTGCTGGAGCAGGTGGCTGGAGAGAGGGAAGTCTGGGCTTCTCTGCTTGAACTGCTGCCTCCACGACCCGGACCTCCGGAAAAGCGGTAGAAGATGGATGGATTGATGGATGAATGGATTGAATGACAAACATTTATTCATCTCGTGAAGGTGATTTTATAGCAATGTGTGTGCAGTCGATAGCTCCGATTACATTAGGAAAACCGTCTCCCGCTGCAAATTGTGCTTTGATGTTGGCCTTTTCAACTGCATTGTATGGGAATATGATGTGCCTGGGTGACAGCCAGATAATGCTATCCCACACAGCTGGCATAGCTCGGCTCAGGGTCGACTGGAAATTCCCAATCAGTCTGCCAGCTCCCTCTGAGATGCCCCTGTAGTCAGGAACTCCAGTGTTGTCAGCACCTACACTGGGACGGACAGTGCACGGCTTTTTGTCATGTCACACTCCAAGAATGGCCATAGCTCTAAGCACAGTTCCACAAGGACTACCAGTAGGAATGTAAACAGGGTGACAAGCCAGTCATCATCCTAAGCCAGAAAATCTCCGTCTCTAAATATCCTCTCTTCTCACTGCACGATTTTCAATATCCTTTAATAATGCTAACGCCATTGTTGTTAGAGGCATTTTCTGCACTTCTTTGCACTTGCTTTCATATCCACTCATCTAATAGTGCACACTTGGATGTTTGTTCATGATGTGTCTCTGGTGTGTACAATCATTTTCACGTCATTATCAGTCTCCCAACATTACCTCTAAGTGTCGCCAACGGACCAATAACGGTAGAAACGTACCTATGCCAGCGTGGGGCTGCACATATTTCCACGGTCATTTCATTCTTGATACATCTGAAATTTTCCATGGAAAAGAACGTATGCCATGTTTTTGTGCGTAAGTACCCTTTGTACGTGAGGCCCCTTCACATACAAAGACTTGCGTGGATTTCCTACTGAAAGATGATATACGTTTAAATCAAGAAAATGCCGTAAGCAGAAAAAAAAATCCAGATGTATGAAACGGTGCCTACACAGGAATCCAAGCACATTTCCTTTGTACATCCCAATCTACTTGAAATTGAACGCACGTGAGGAAATACCGGACTCCTCCCCTTACACGCTTCCATTTGAATATACATGCAAATACATATGCAAATAGATATATACAGGCCCTGCATGTTTGATTCTCCTGTATCCATGATCAAAAATAATGGATTTAATGGAATTTCACAGACTGTGAGTTGGAGGCGCTCCTGAATGAGGCAGAGGTACGTAAAAACGTTTTGCTTGGCATGCTGTCCTCCGGCATTAGCGCTGGATACAGGTAACTCAATAGCCTGCTCACAGCCCTAAGATTAGTTTACCGTTGTCCTTTATTCAGACAGGGATGAGAAGGAGATGCTTTTTTTAGCCTTGACATGTTTCAACTGACGTCTGCAGTCCTCAGAAGCGTCAGCTGATTGCTGTGATTTGTGACCAGCCAGGTGGATCAGCTTGTTGAATAAAGGAAAACAGTGATGAAAAAGAAGATAATATGAACCTATTTAGTGGGTAGCCATGGTCACCTGTCAATTGAAAGCAGATCATATTAGAATAGAATAGGCTTTATTGTCATTGTACAGTTGTACAGTAGAACAAAATTGTGGGTGCTCCACCAGGCTACTGCGCAATAAAGTAAGAGAGAAGAATTTGAATAAAACACAGTTTCAGAACACACAATATAACTGAAATTTAAAAAAAAATAAAAATAGCCCATAGGTATATATACACAGGTATGGTAGTGGCCTCACGGATGGAGCCATGTACATAAGAGTGCGGGGTGCAGAACACACAATTGAGTAAAATGGCCCAAGGATTATGGAAAATATGCACAGTAGTGATTTCACAGATGGGTCAGTATACATGAAAGTGTGGAGTGTAAAGACAGGTGAGTTCTTGTGATAATTAAAAGGTCCTTCAGTTCTGTGCATGTGAGTGTTTGGAGGGAGGGGGGTGGGGCCTTTGACTGTTTGCAGTTCGGATGGCCCAGGGAAAGAAACTGTTTGTCAGTCTGGAGGTGTGGGACCTGATCGATCTGAACCGTCATCCAGAGGGAAGCAGGTTGTTATGTATTTTGGTTTACTACGGCACCCGTCGTAGTGCTTTGCTAAAATGCATTATGGGTAATCTGTAATGGCAGAGTGTGTTGTCGTTGGCTGTGTGCTATGAGTTGCTGCTACGCTAATAAACTGTGAACAGTACGTCGATGGTCCGAGTTATTATTGTTATATTAAGTAACGTAAAGGGTGAAAGACATAACAAAAAGTGGCGACGAGGACGTCTGGACCGACGCTGCAGTCCGCGACGGAGGAGAGTTTTTTTTGTCGTGTTTTTTCCCGCCGCTACTCCGTGCTGACAGGGTGATACACCGCGCCACTGTGCTGAGGTGGATGCTGCAGGCTGTCTGCTAAGCGGGGAGGAGCGGAGCAGTGGAAATCGTTAAGGACAAAAAAACTCTGTGAGTAACGCCGGAGGGAAGAAACAACGTTACAGAAAGGAGCCGCGAGGGAAAGAGCGACATTCAACCAGGAGTGTTAAAATGGCTGGAGTCATTGGCTCTATCGGGCCCTTTGATGAGAGCGCAGAACAATGGAGCTCCTATACTGAGCGCTTTGACTATTTCGTCACGGCCAATGGAATAACGGATGAAAAGTTAGTGCCCACTTTTCTGAGTGTGATGGGTCCCAAGACATTTAACCTACTACGTAACCTCCTACAGCCAGTAAAGCCAGGCTCTAAAACCTACAAAGAACTGGTGGACACACTGACCCACCACTTCTCACCCAAGCCGCTAGTGATTGCAGAAAGATACAGGTTTCACAGACGTAACCAAGAAGAGGGTGAGTCTGTTAACATGTTTGTTGCAGCGCTACGCAAGTTAGCCAAACACTGTGAATTTAAAGATGTTTTAAATGACACATTAAGAGACAGGCTTGTGTGTGGACTACGGAATGAAGCAGCACAGAAGAAGTTACTCACAGAAAGTGATTTGACGCTTGAAAGAGCCATTAACATTAGTGTGATGATGGAGATGGCTTCCAAAGAAGCACACCAACTGCATGCTACAGGCAGAGTACATAAGCTCAACAGTGGTAAAACCAATGCAACAGGGCCATGTTTCCGCTGTGGCAAGGTGGGACACCTTCCTAATGACTGTTGGTACAAAGAGATGGACTGTAACAACTGTGGAAAAAAAGGCCACGTGGAGCGGGCATGTAGAAGCAAAAGGAGCAAAGACAAAGGCCCAAAGACAAGGAATAAAAGTGACATGGTAAAATACAAAAAGAAAAGAAATATTCACACAGTTAAACATGGCGAGTACAGAGTGAGCGACTCCTCAGAGGAAGAGGTGTCAACTGCAATAAATACTGTCCGGATTATGAATGTGAATGAAGGTTCAGAAGGCTTTTGGACTAAACCAAAAGTGGAGGGACATTTTATTAAAATGCAGATAGACACCGGATCAAAGGCATCACTTGTGTCGCATGGCATTTACAAGAAGTTTCTGAAACATCTTCCACTCCGACCTTCAGACACCGTCTTCAGGGCGTATACTGGACACCAAGTGCCCATGAAAGGGATGACAGAGGTAACTGTTCAGTACAATGGCCAAACTGCTGAGCTTCCAGTTTATGTTACCAAGAACAACTGTCCAGCTATAATGGGGCGTGTGTGGCTAAAGAAAATCCAACTTGACTGGCAAGAAGTAAGGAAGCTGTCACACAGTTCCACTCAGCTGCAGGCCATACTGGAAAAGCACAAAAAGGTTTTTCGTGATGAACTAGGCAGTATGAAAAAAATTATAGTGAAGCTGCATGTCAAACCTGACAGTAAACCAGTGTTTATGAAAGCCAGACCAGTGCCGTACGCCATCAGACCAAAGGTGGAGGCTGACTTGGATGCTCTGGTCAAGAATGGAGTTCTGGAGCCTGTGACAACCAGTGAGTGGGCCACGCCCATAGTTCCAGTACCCAAAAAGGACGGAGGAATCCGGACCTGTGGAGACTTTAAGGTAACAGTAAACCCTGTACTAACAGCAGAGCAGTATCCCCTTCCACTGATTGATGACTTATTTGCGGGGCTGAGTGGGGGACAAAAGTTCAGCAAAATAGATCTCAACCAGGCTTACTTACAAATGCATGTAGACGAGCAGTCACGTGAAATGCTGACTATCAACACCCATAAAGGACTCTTCAGATACTGCAGACTGCCTTTTGGCATCACATCTGCTCCAGCACTTTTTCAGCGAGCTATGGATCAAATCCTGAGTGGATTACCAGGAGTGCAGTGCTACCTGGATGATATCTTGTGTACAGGAGCAGATGATGAAGAGCATCTGCACAACTTGGATGCAACTCTCACGAGACTGGAGGAATATGGATTGAGAATCCGCAAGGATAAATGCGAGTTTTTCCAGTCATCCGTGGAATACTTAGGTCATGTGATCGATGCTAAGGGACTGCACACTGCACCATCGAAAATCACAGCCATTGTGGATGCACCTCCACCCCAAAATGTCAGTCAGCTGAAGTCTTTCTTGGGACTGCTGAACTATTATGGACGTTTCATACCAAACTTGGCATCACTATTAAAACCACTGCATAACCTGCTGCGCAAAGAGGAAGCATGGAAGTGGACAGCAAGCTGTCAGGAGGCTTTTCAGAAGGCAAAGGATGCGCTGACGGCATCAGAGGTTCTGACCCACTTCAACCCATCACTTCCGATCCAGCTTGCCTGCGACGCCTCTCCTTATGGCGTAGGGGCGGTGATTTCCCACGTAATGCTAGACGGTGAGGAAAAGCCAATCGCTTTTGCGTCAAGGACATTAAACAAGGCAGAAGCTAACTATGCTCAACTGGAAAGAGAGGCTCTGAGCATTGTGTTTGGTGTCAGAAAATTCCACCAGTACTTGTATGGACGGAAGTTTACACTTTTTACTGACCACCGACCTCTCACAACCATCCTTGGACCATACACAGGAATACCATCTCTTGCAGTGTCCCGACTGCAGAGGTGGGCGTTGCTGTTGTCAGGACACTCCTATGACATCAGGTATCGAAAGTCAGACTGTCATGGTAATGCAGATGGGTTATCCAGATTACCACTTCCTGTCATGAAGCCAGAGTCAAGCACTGTGGACATCTTCTACTTCACAGAGGTAGAAAACACACCTGTTTCAGCTGTGCAGGTGAAAAAGGGGACTAGAAATGACCCTGTGTTGTCTGCAGTCATGGACTTGATCATTAAAGGACAACCTGCGGGTGATGACGCAACCTTGAAGCCCTTCCTTGGGAAGTGGACAGAATTGTCTGTACAGTCGGGTTGTTTGCTGTGGGGGAGGAGAGTGATTATTCCCCTGTCATGTCGAACAAAAGTGTTACAGCAACTTCACGCAGGACATAGTGGAATTGTGAGAATGAAAGAAATAGCGAGAAGCTATTTTTGGTGGCCAAACATTGACAAGCAGATTGAAGAAATAGTCAAAAGCTGTTCATCTTGTCACAAGGTACGGAACAACCCACCATTGGCTCCCCTCCATCCCTGGGAGTTCCCACAGGAGCCATGGCATCGTGTGCACATTGACTTTGCAGGTCCGTGTGAGGACAGAATGTTTCTCGTTGCTGTGGATGCATACAGTAAATGGCCTGAAGTGGCTATTATGAGGTCAACCACCACAGAGAAGACCACAGAGGCATTACGAGAAATGTTTAGTCGTTTTGGGTCTCCTGCACAACTAGTTTCTGACAATGGACCTCAGTTGGTTTCACAAGAAATGGATGCTTTTCTACAAGCTAATGGAGTGCAGCACATTAAATCAGCTCCATACCATCCTGCGACGAACGGCCTTGCAGAAAGGTTTGTGCAGACAATGAAACATGCATTGAAAGCATCACAAGGTCAAGGAACACTGCATCAGAGGCTGCACAAGTTCCTGCTAAACTACCGCAACACTCCACATGCAATCACAAAGACAACCCCTGCTAGTCTGATGTTCAAGAGAGATCTGCGCACTACCTTTGACCTTTTGAAACCCTCAGGATTAAAGGACACTGTGCAAAAGCAACAAGAGAAACAAATTATGCACAGAGAACATCGGGCAAAGGACAGAGTGTTCACGTCAGGAGAATCTGTGCTGGCCAGGAACTACAGAGGTGAACCTAAGTGGGTTCCTGCAACTGTTATTGCACAAACTGGACCAGTCTCATATACAGTTCAAACCACTGACAGTGTTTGGAAAAGGCACGTGGATCAACTCCTGCAGACACTGCCAGCGCCTGCAGAACCGTCTCTTGGATATCCTAATGATGCACTCACCAACTCACCACTTTGTCCACCTACACCAGTACAGAACTCAACCACTTCAGAGACCAGAGTTCCAGCTGGAGATGTGACATCTTCTTCTGCATCAGCACCAGAAGCAACCTCCACATTAGAAAGAACACAGACTCATGTTCCTGCAGAGCGCCGATACCCCACCAGGGAGCGACGACCTCCTGTCCATCTGAGTTATTAGACTAGATAGTAACTGACCCACATTAATGGGGCAGAATAATCCCCAGGGGTACAGTTATGGGATGAGGTAGTCTACCCTCACTCCTAAGGTAGCATAATAATAATTAAAAAAAAAGAGAGACAAAACAAAGACACTTGGTATCTCCTGTAGGACATGTATTGTAAGGGGGGAGGAGATGTTATGTATTTTGGTTTACTACGGCACCCGTCGTAGTGCTTTGCTAAAATGCATTATGGGTAATCTGTAATGGCAGAGTGTGTTGTCGTTGGCTGTGTGCTATGAGTTGCTGCTACGCTAATAAACCGTGAACAGTACATCGATGGTCTGAGTTATTATTGTTATATTAAGTAACGTAAAGGGTGAAAGATATAACACAGGTCAAGATGGCGACTGGGATGGTCACATTTTTTCAGTGCTGAGACAATGTTGCTGATTTTGCCATTAAAAATAACTAACCAACAGCGATCGGCGCTTGTGACGCACACGCACGGGCTGAATTTCCACCTCCGTTGGAATACCCCTTTAATTGCCTTTCACCGGCCACTGTGAGTAAACTGACTAGCGTTTCTTTGTGGTTCGCTGCTGCGCTTTACCCAAAGCGTTTGCTAAGCTAATGCTAGTTAGCTTAACGCTGGCGCCAGTCGTGTCGCCTAACACCGACACAAAGCGACTCAGTCCCCGGTGAGGGCTTGCCGGAGGAACTAACCGAGGCGGCAGTTGGACGTGAGCCGGATCGGAGTTCGGGGGCGGCAGTGGTAGGAGACGGGGACCAGTGGAGGACCACCGAGACCCAGCCAGACAATAGCCTGAGTCGGAGCCCATTTGCGAGGCCCAGCGGAGGAACTACCCAGGCAGAGGGCGCTTGGTGGCGGGGCTCAGCGGAGGTACTACCCAGGCAGACGGCGGTAGGCGGTGGTGCTCAGCAGAGGATCTACCGGGGCCCCAGCGGAGCTTGGCTGCACTGGCGGTGTGCGGCGGGACTCGGTGGAGGAGCTGGACAGGAGCTCAGTTACGGCGGCGGTAAGCAGTGGGACAAGCAGCGGAGGGGCTAGCTGAGGCCCAGCTGGATTCGAGGTCGGTCGGATCGGATACCGGCGACACAAGCAGAGATTGTTTTTACTATCCACAGGTCAGTAAAAATGCCACCAATGAAGGAGGAGATGGAAGAGATCAAAAAATCTCTGAACTTCTTGTCAGAAGAAGTGGCCAAAATGGTTAGCCAGCAGGCCAAAATAATAGGCCTAATGGAAGATGTATGAGACTTAAAATTAACAATTCAGGAAAAAGACAAAAAAATTACGAACTTGGAGCGACGCGTCGAGGATCTTGAACAAGATTCTCGTATGGATGACCTAGTTATAAGTGGACTAGACATCAAATATCAGTCATACGCTCATGCTACAACAGGGGTGAGAGGTGAGGAGGCTCCCCTGAGTGAATCAGTCTCCCTAGAAAACCAGGTGCTTCAGTTCCTTGGCAGTAAAGATATAAAGGTCGAAGCAAATGTAATTTCAGCCTGTTATGCTTTACTGAGGAAAGATAATAAAACAAAGAAATCAATTGTGATGCGCTTTGTGAACAGAAGGGTAAAGAATGACATACTGAGGCAGGCCAGAAAGCTACGGGGAACAGAAGTTTACCTAAATGAACATCTAACAAAAACAAATGCTGAAACAGCACGGCAAGCACGGATGTTGAAAAAACAAAATAAGATACAGGCAACATGGACAAGAAATTGTAGAGTTTGGATCAAACTAAATGGAACACCTGAGCAAGCAAAGAGCATAATGATCAGAGATGTTACTGACTTAAATAAATACAGATGAATACTGATTAAGAAAATTAAGAGACAATGATAATCCATATTCACACACACGGTAAGAATAGTTCTTTTGATATACCATGTCAAAGTACTTTAAAAAAAAAAATAAGCAAAACAAACAAAAACTTATGACTGACTTGAGTAGACATCAATTATCCCCAGATGGAGGAAGTCATTTGACACAGAGTAAGGATACTCAAACTCTGAAAATATGCCATTATGCTGAACATGAACTACAAGAGATGAAGAATGATATTGATCCTGATAACCACTTTTTCAATAATATTCATAACCATTGTGAATATTACACTGAAAAGCAATTCAAAAGTCAAGTGCAACTAGATGGTAAACTATCAATAATACACTTCAACAGCAGAAGTCTTAACAAAAACTTTCCACAGATTCAGGACTATTTAAAACAGCTAGACAGAAAATTTACAGCTATTGCAGTCTCTGAAACCTGGCTTAATGAAGAGCAGGCTCCCCTGATGGCAATAAAGGGATATCAGATGTTTCATATTAACAGATCTCAAAAAAAGGGTGGTGGTGTTGCACTGTATATTGATGACCTGTATAGGTGTAAGCTTGTAAATGAAATGTCCTTTGCACTACCAGGGATTTTGGAATGTGTTACTGTTGAGATTGACCAAGATAAAACAAAAAATCTAATTATAAGTTGTATATATAGAACGCCGGGAACTTGCATTGAGACATTCAGAGATAAATTAGTCGAGCTGTACAATAATATTACTAGTAAGAAAATGGTAGTAATTTGTGGAGATTTCAATATTGATTTACTAAATCCACATCAACAAAATGTAATTACAGAGTTCATGAACTCTATGTACAGCATGAGTCTATATCCCACAATAGCACATCCCAGTAGAATCACAGTTCACACTGCTACACTTATTGACAACCTGTTTGTTAATATTATTGATAAGAAAATAGAAAGTGGATTATTGATAAATGATATAAGTGACCACTTGCCAACCTTTGCACTTATCCATGGCCACACGGGGGCCAATACAGAAAAAAAAATTAAAATCGTTCAGATACAAATCACAAAATGCAATCAGTTCTTTTAAAGAGGACTTGCTGAAACAAGACTGGACAGAAGTCTATGTATCAGATGTAAATGAAGCCTATGACACATTTATAAACATTGTAACCACTCTTTATGAAAAAAATTGTCCATTAGTAAAAAAAAAAAAGCTTAAACATAAATTTGCCGATAAGCCATGGTTAACCAAAGGATTACAAAAGGCGTGTAAAAAGAAAAATTTATTATATAAAGCTTTCCTAAAGAAAAGGACAAAAGAAGCAGAGCAGCGGTATAAAACATACAAAAATAAGTTAACATATATAATAAGATGTAGTAAGAGAGACTATTACAGTAAAGAACTGGAGAAAAACAGAGACAATATTAAAAATACATGGACAATACTTAACAGTATTCTTGGAAATAAAAGCAGAAATACATGCTACCCAACCGATTTTTCAAAAAATAATAAAACGACTCAGAGTGTGAATGCAGCTTCACCTGCAGATGAATTTAATAACTTTTTGTTAACATTGGTCCTAATTTGGCACGAGAAATACCCTACAGGTGATACAATAAGCAAAAACACTGCTATAAAAGACTCCATTTTCATAAAGAACACAGACAAGAGAGAGGTCATTGAAATTGTTAAATCGTTTAAAAGTAAAACATCTTCGGACTGTGATGGTATTGACATGCTCTTAGTCAAAACTATTATTGAATGCTTAGTGAAACCACTGACGTATATCTGTAACCTGTCTCTCCAAACAGGTATATTTCCCAATGCAATGAAAATAGCTAAAGTAATTCCGATATACAAGACGGGTGACAGAGGAGAATTCTCAAACTACAGACCAATTTCACTATTGCCGCAGTTTTCCAAGATACTTGAAAAAATATTCTATGAGAGAACTGACAACTTCATACTGAAGAATAATTTATTGTGTGAGCAGCAATATGGGTTCAGACACAAGAGGACAACTGCATTTGCTCTAATGGAATTTATAGAAAAAATATCAACTGCCATTGAAAATAAAGAGTATTCAGTTGGGGTATTCCTGGATCTTAAAAAAGCATTTGATACAGTGGATCATAATTTATTATTAAAGAAACTACAAAATTGTGGTATTAGAGGGGTAGCACTGTCCTGGTTAAGTAGTTACTTAAAGAATAGATACAGTGATCCCGCACTTATCGCGGTTAATGGGTTCCAGAACCAACCGCGAAAAGTGAAAAACCGCGAAGTAGCGTCACCCCTAATGACGTCACCCATAAATAATACGTACGTTCATTTTCTCACTCTCTCTCTCATATGATACGTGTGTGTGTGTGTGTGTAAGTGTACATACATACGTAGATGTAAATAAAGTGTACATAAATATGTTTTTAGAACTCTTTTATTCTTATAACAAGATACGTAACTCAAGATGAAGATGATTTACTGCACAGGTTAATGAGAGCTTTACTGATCCTCAGGTGACGCCTCATCGTCAGGTGCTAGAGGCGCAGGATCGTCGAGGGCAGCTTCCGATAGAGCTGGAGAAGCTGCAGGAGGCGGCGTAGTGGCTCGACGGGAAGACTATTTCGCACAAAATGGCACAAGAGAACAGCAAAAAGTTCCACGTGGCGAGACTAAGCAACACGAGCGATAAAGAGCAATGAATGCGGTCTTCCTTCGCTGGGTATGGGCGCTCGGTAGGGAGAGAAGCTGGGTGAAACGTCTCGGCCAATCAGCTTGCGGGGTGAAACGTCTCGGCCAATCAGCTTGCGAGATTCCCGAGCCAAGCCAATACGAGAACAGTGAACAGAGAGGTGGATTTTGAGTTGTGCGGGCTCTCCGTGTTGATACCTGATGTTCTAATGTAGTCTCCTTGCCTTCTGCTAGCGCCCGCCCATTATTTCTCAATTTTGAATTTTTGATGAATATTTTTGAAAAATCCGCGATCCACTGAGGGCGCGAAAGGTGAAGCGCGAAGTAGCGAGGGATCACTGTATCAGTATGTATGTGTTGGTAACAAAAACTCACAGTTACTGAAGGTTACTTGTGGAGTCCCACAGGGTTCAGTTTTGGGGCCATTATTATTCAATATGTATATAAATGATATATGTAAAGTTTCAGAAAAAAATTTACTTAATATTGTTTGCCGATGACACTAATCTATTATGCAGTGGAAGCAATTTGGAACAACTTCTGGATACACTCGGAAAGGAATTAAGAAAGCTTAAACTGTGGTTTGATTCAAACAAATTAACGCTCAATTTAAGTAAGACAAAATTTATAGTCTTTAACAACCATCACAACAACTCAGTATCTAAACTCAGTGTAAATGGTGTAGAGATTGAAAGGGTATCTGAAACTAAATTTCTTGGAGTAATAATTGATAATAAACTGTGTTGGAAATCACATATTAATTATATTAAAGGTAAAATATCCAAATCAATTGCAATATTACACAGAGTGAAATATTTGCTGAATCAACCCACACTATACACCTTGTATCATTCATTAATACTCCCATACATGACATATTGTAATGAAGTATGGGGAAATACATATAAAACAAACATCTATCCACTCTTTATGCTTCAGAAGAGAGCTATTAGAATAATAAACAAAGCAGCTTACAGGGAACCAACAAAACCACTTTTTCTTAAATTAAAAGCTCTCAAGTTGAAAGATCTGGTTGACTTTAAAACTGCAATAATAATGTTTAAAGTGAAGAATCTATCACCGCCCGCAAATATCCAGAAGTTGTTCCAAATAAGGGAGAAACAACATCATTTTAGAGGAACATGTATATTTCAAAAACCTTCAGTGAGAACTACCACCAAGCAACACTGTGTTTCAGTGCAAGGAGTCAGATTATGGAACGATTTTGGACCTGAATTAAAATCATGTACAACGCTTGGACAATTTAAACAAAAACTAAAGGAAGAAATACTCCAAACATATATACAAGATGACATGTAAAATCACATAAGGATTGTCATATCCAGCCTGTGTTGTGTTGTAGCTTAGTTTTTTTCTGTCACATTTTGTCTTAGCTTCGTTTTTGAATTGTAATCGCTCTTGTCTTGTTTTGTTTTTTTTTTCTTCTGAATTCTTGGATGGAATATGGGTGGGCAATATAAGCTGCGGCTTCAACCATCACCCATTTCGGATAACTTATGTTGAATCATATAATCAGAGGAGTTATTGTCTAATTTGACCTTGTTGGATTTTCTTTCCCCCTTTGTTATATTATTCAGTTTCTTTTAACCTGTACTATCCGAAATAAAGATTCATTCATTCATTCAAACAGGTGGTGGGCAGGATGTGAGGGGTCTCCTGTGATGGCCTTGGTCCTTCTGAGACAGGAGGATCTGGAGATGTCTTCCAGGGAGAGCAGAGGGCTGCCGATAATTTTTTGGGCAGTGTTGATGACCCTCTGCACAGCCTTCCTGTTCTCAACCACGGAGTCGGTGTACCACACACCCAGACAGTAGGTGAGAATGCTCTCCACTGAGCAGCGATAGAAGGCAAACAGCTTCTGGTCCAGGTTGTGCTTCCTCAGGACACGGAGGAAGTGCAGCTGCTGCTGGGCTTTCTTCACCAGGGCCTTAGTGTTGACAGTCCAGGAGAGGTCAGAGGAGATGGGGATACCAGGAACCTGAAGGTGGGGACGTTTTCCATGCAATTGCCATTTATGGGGGGTGGGGGTGGGGTCTTGTCTGTTCTTCCTGAAGTCCAGTATGAGTTCTTTGGTTTTCTGGACATTCAGTTTCAGGTTGTTTGTTTGGCACCACAGGAGCAGATTCTCTACCTCCACCCTGTATGCGTTCTCATTGTCATCGGTGATGAGCCCAACCAAGGTGGTGCCGTCCGTGTATTTCACTATGACAGTGGTTGGGTGGGTTGGAATACAGTCAAAGGTGTACAAGGAGTACAGTAGAGGGCTTAGCACACAGCTTTGGGTGGAGCCAGTGCTCAGACACAGTGTGGAGGAGTGGTGGGGGCCAAGTCTGACTGTTTGTGGGCACTTGGCGAGCAAGTTTTTATCCAGGAGCCCATAGGGGAAGATTTGGAGGAGGTGCAGGTTGGTGATCAGGATGTCTGGGATGATGGTGTTGAAAGCTGAGCTGTAGTCCACAAAAAGCATCCTCACGTAGCTCCTTGGGTTCTCCAGGTGACTCAGCGCTCTGTGGAGTGTGGTGGCGATGGTGTCTTCCATAGACTGGTTCTCCCTGTAGGCAAACTGGTGGGGGTCGGGGGGGAGGAGACAGTACCTGATGTGCTGGGACACCAGTCACTCAAAACACTTCATGACTACAGACTTGAGTGCTATGGGTCTGTAGTCATTCAAACTGTCAATTGTGGACTTTTTGGGGATGACGGTGGAGGCCTTGAGGCAGGAGGGGATGGTGGCGTGCATCAGGGAGAGGTTGAACAGCTTGGTGAGGATCCCTGCCAGCTGGTCTGCACATGCTTTGACCACCGCTCCTGGGATGCCATCTGGACCAGCAGCTCTGCCGGGGTCACTCCTCTCAGTTGCCTCCTTGCCTTGTGCACCTGTAGAGAGAGGGGGGGAAGGGAAGGGGGGGAGGGAAGGGATGAGTTTTTTGGGGGGGAGGTGTGCTCAAACCGGGCAAAGAAGCTGTTAAGCTCCTCTGCCAGAGTGAGGCTGCTATCCGATGTTGGGGGGCCCTGGCCTCTGTAGTTGGTGAGAGCCTGGATGTCTCGCCACATCTGTCGGGGGGTTGTTGTCTGTGAGGTGGGGGGGACTCTTCCTCAGGAGGGTGTAGGCTGTGGCTCATGTATTCATGCCTACATATGTATAAGCACAAGGGGATGTTTAAGATTGCATATGTGGACTGACCTCACGTCTTAGAGGAGGACAATAGGTCTGGACCGCCGGTGAAGAACAGCAGGGAGACGGAGATACGGCGGTAAGGACCTGAAAAGACTTCCTTGTAGAAGCATGCTCAAATAACGAGGCTGAGTTTCAGTCATAAAACCAGCTTTATTTGACAGAACGCAGCTTCTAGCATTCTCAAAGCAGGAAAGAGAAAGAATCATACTTCAACCCCCTTTTATACATTTCCAGCATCAGAATTCAAGTCACATGGTGTCTTCAGTCAACATACAGTTACAAAGCATCCCCTTGAAGCTTCACCATTGTCTCTCATTTCCTGATGAACCGGAAAACCCTCCGGGGCGTCTTCTGTGGGACAAAGAGACAAATCTCACACTTCCTTGTTACCTCCTGTAGATTCGAGTCCTCAGTCCTTGCAGACGTGACACCCCACAATACACATTCAGTCCTGTCTCTGTGGCAGCGTGAGCCCACAATGTGTGTCGGCCACACTACCCCCCCCACACGTCTAGTAAGGCAAAATCTAAATGGCATAACAAAAAGAAAAACACAAAGCACTCCATACATCGCTAATCAATCCACCAACTGCCTAGGTTTTAATCTTCTGCCGAATCTGCTGCAACCTGGCTTGGCTGCACCTGCAACATCTCTCTGCACCTGTGGATTAAAGCCGTTAGCACCTCTCTGTGAAGACTTTGGAGAATGTCCCCTTGGCGGCCTGCCCCGGCGGGGGGGCCTCGCGAGCTGCACCTCCTCGTCAGCCAGAACAAAAGCGGGTTTGAGTCTGTTAATGCAAATCAGCTCCCGTCTGCCCCCTAAATCTAGCAGAAAATGCTTCTGCCCGGTCTCCAGCACTCGAAACGGTCCGTCGTAAAACGGCCGCAAACTTGGACGCTGGGCGTCATGTTTAACAAAAACAAACTCTGCATTTTTTAAAGCTTTGGGCACAAAAACGTGTGGGAAACTGTGATGGATTGGGCCAGGAAGTGTGTTTGCTCCTGAGCCGCTCTGCCACGGCTGAGCGGGGGGGCCACTAGGTGCGGGATTATCAGGAAGAAATTCCCCGGGCAAACGAAGCGGTTGGGCGAAAACTAATTCAGCCGGGGAAGCGTGCAAATCTTCCTTAGGTGCAGAACGCAACCCTAATAAAACCCATGGAAGTTTGTCTACCCAATTTGTATCCATTAGCGACGCTCTGAGGGCTGCTTTCAATGACCTGTGAAAGCGTTCGCATAAACCATTAGCCTGGGGGTTATACGCGGTGGTGCGATGAATCTTCACCCCTAAGCTGCGGGCCGTCGATGACCACAGCTCGGAAATAAATTGGGGACCCCTGTCGGACGTTATGTCCGACGGTACACCAAAACGCGCAACCCATGCTGCTAAAAATGCTCGCGCAACTTCTTCCGCTGTGGTTGATGCCAGAGGAACCGCCTCTGGCCAGCGCGTGGTGCGGTCTACCATCGTCAAAAGGTGTGTGTGCCCGTGTGATAACGGAAGCGGGCCGACCAGGTCAATATGCACATGATCAAAACGCTTAGCGGGGATGTGGAAAGGTTCTAACGGGGCCTTAGTGTGTCTGTGTATTTTAGCTCGCTGACACGCTACGCAGGCTGCTGCCCATTCCTTGACCTGTTTGCGCAACCCGGGCCAAACAAATTTCTCCCCCACCAACTTAATCGATGCGCGCACCCCCGGGTGCGCGAGAGAATGGACCAAGTCAAAAACACGGCGACGCCACGCGGTTGGCACCACAGGGCGGGGCCGTCCCGTGGAGACATCGCAGATTAGCGGGGGCATACCGTTTTGTTGCACCCTGTGCTCCAGCTTTAACCCTGTTGGTCCAGACTGGAGCGCGCGCACGTCCGCGTCGTTAACCTGCTCCGCAGCCATAGCTGCATAATCTAACCCAACACAGACCGGGGCTGCGCGCGCTCCCGCGTCGCTGCCCGGGCCCGCGGCCATGGCTACAGAGTCTGCCCCTATGGGGCTTGGCGGTGCTACTGCACACGAGAGGCAGTCTGCTACAACATTGTGTTTACCCGCGACATGCTGAATATCAGTAGTGAACTCCGATATGGCGGCTAGTTGCCTTTGTTGCCGGCCTGACCAGGGTTCTGAAATTTTGGCCATCGCAAACGTTAGCGGTTTATGATCCACAAAAGCGGTGAAACGTCGCCCCTCTAACCAGAACTGAAAATGACGGACGGCCAAGTGTAGGGCATAAAGCTCCCTGTCAAACGCGCTGTATTTCCGTTCACTATCGCGCAAGGTCTTGCTGAAAAACGCGAGGGGTTGCCAGGTACCTGCCACAAACTGTTCAACTACCGCCCCCACCGCTACATCGGAAGCGTCAGTGGTGAGCGCCATGCGGGCCGTTGGAACTGGGTGCGCTAACAAAACTGCGTTTGCCAGGGCTGATTTCACCTGGGCAAAAGCGCGCTCCCGCTCCGGAGACCATTCAACTTTATTTGCGGGCTTTTGTTTTTTTAACGCGGTGTACAATGGCTGCATGAGTCGTGCTGCGCTTGGGAGGAAACGGTTGTAAAAATTAACCATCCCTAGAAACTCCTGAAGCGCCTTGACCGTTTGAGGTTGCGGAAAATCCGTTATGGCACGCACTTTATTTGGAAGGGGAACTGCTCCCTCTGCCGAAACGCGATGTCCCAAAAAATCAATCTGCGCCACCCCAAACTGGCACTTCGCTGGGTTAACTATTAACCCGTGCTCTGCCAACCTCTGGAAAACTGCTGTGAGGTGTTTTTCATGTTCGCCTTCGGACGCGCTGGCTACCAAAATATCGTCCAAATAAACGAACACGAAAGGCAGGTCGCGTAAAACTGCATCCATCATGCGTTGGAAAGTCTGCACGGCCCCCTTGAGGCCAAAAGGCATGCGCAAGAACTCAAAAAGGCCGAAAGGCGTTATGACCGCTGTTTTGGGTACATCCTGCGCGCGCACTGGCACCTGGTGATAGCCGCGCACCAAGTCTATTTTAGAAAAAATGCGCGCCCCCGCCAAATGGACAGAAAAATCCTGAATGTGCGGAATCGGGTAGCGGTCATGAGCTGAAACGTTGTTCAACCTGCGGAAATCACCGCAAGGTCGCCACGAGCCGTCAGCTTTTGGGACCATGTGTAACGGCGAAGCCCAAGAGCTCTTGGAACGTCTAACGATGCCCAGTTTTTCCAGATTAGTGAACTCCTCGCGCGCGATGGCCAGTTTAGCTGGGTCCAAGCGCCGAGCCTTTGCAAACACGGGAGGGCCTGTGGTCGTTATGAAATGTTCTACCCCATGTTTGGCCACCGTTGCTGAAAACGTGGGGACTGTGAGTGCTGGAAACTGAGCAAGCAGAGTGTGAAACTTACCACCCGCAGCTGAGACGCTGGCATGTGCAGTTGGCGGGGCCACCCGAGCTGTGCAGGGAATAGAATGAAAGGACAGTGCATTAATCAGACGTCTATTAGCAAGGTCAACCAATAAACCATGTGAGCACAAAAAATCAGCCCCTAACATGTTGAAACTGACTGCTGCTACAATAAATGTCCACTCAAATGAACGGCCCTGTAAGGACAGAAGCATGGTCCTCTCACCAAACGTTTTAATCGTGGAGCCGTTCGCTGCTGACACTGACACCCAGGGGGCTTTAGAAGGCGACAGCCGTTCCGCGTAGGTGGGTGTGACGAAGCTCAGCTGAGAGCCCGTGTCCACGAGGAACTGTTTCCCCGAGCGTGCATCCGTCAGGTAAAGCAGCCTGTTCTCGTTGCCGAGGGTCGCAGCTGCTACCGGCCCTCGGTCTTGGCGTTTCCCTGGCGCTTAAAATTGCACGGTGGGACGCACCTGTGCGCTCTCTCTGCAAAACGGCGGTGGTAGAAGCACGAGCCGTTCTCTGCTCCACGTCGTCTGGCTCCTGTCGCCGCCGTCGTTGGTGCATCTGGCGCCGCGGCCGCTGTACCCGCACTGTGTCCGGACGCCGTTCCTGGACTGGCCGCCGCGGCCGAAACCGCGTTCCACTTGTGGGCGTCGACCAACCTCTGCGTCTCCTTGCTCAACCCATGGTAGTCTCGCCTGGCCAATCGGGGTGACTCTGCCAGGGCCACTCTCACTGCTGGTGGTAGGGTTCGAAGGAAAAGGTGGGCGAAAATGAATTCGCCATCCTCAGAGGCTTTGAGCTGCAGCATCTTCACCATCAGGTCCGCAGGTCTATCGTTTTCGGCCTCCGTCAGCGCCAGGAGCCCCTCTGCTCGTTGTTGGACTGAGGGGGTGAAATGGCTGATCAGCGCGTCCTTCAATGCGCTGTACTTGTCGCTGTCTGGTGGATGATTAACCAGATCTTCCACTCTCTGGACCGTGTCGCTGTCCAGCTTCGCTACCACGTGGTAGAATCTTGTGTCATCGTTGGAGATTCTCCGGAGGTTGAACTGCGCCTCGATTGCGCTAAACCATGAGCGCGGGCTGTGCTGCCAGAAATCGGGCAGCCGGATCGTGGAGGCGGCCATCAGGCTGGCTTCCACCGAGCCCCGCTCGGGAGAATTCTGTCTGCTCATTCTCCGTCGTAGGTCACCAGTGTAGAAGCATGCTCAAATAACGAGGCTGAGTTTCAGTCATAAAACCAGCTTTGACAGAACGCAGCTTCTAGCATTCTCAAAGCAGGAAAGAGAAAGAATCATACTTCAACCCCCTTTTATACATTTCCAGCATCAGAATTCAAGTCACATGGTGTCTTCAGTCAACATACAGTTACAAAGCATCCCCTTGAAGCTTCACCATTGTCTCTCATTTCCTGATGAACCGGAAAACCCTCCGGGGCGTCTTCTGTGGAACAAAGAGACAAATCTCACACTTCCTTGTTACCTCCTGTAGATTCAAGTCCTTAGTCCTTGCAGCCGTGACACCCCACAATACACATTCAGTCCCGTCTCTGTGGCAGCGTGAGCCCACAATGTGTGTCGGCCACATCCTGACCCCTTGGGGCCAGGTGGAGGACTGAAGGACATTGAGGGGGAGTTATGATCAATAAGAGGATTTGACAAGGATGTGTGATTTGGCTTTTGATGTTGTATGTATAAATAAGGGGGTCCTGACTGAGTTCAGCCTCTTCTGTTCCTGAGAGATATGTTGGGGATGTGACTACAATATTAAAACCTGAATCATGAAACAATTCAGCTTCTTCATTTCACTCTCCCCACATTGGTGACCAGTTACGTGAGAATGGATGAAAGGAGGTCCCCCGAGGCAGACTCGTCAGAGGCGGCCCAAGCGAGTGCTGTCGTCATTAAACTACCAGAATTCTGGCAGAGCGACCCGGACTCGTGGTTCCTCCAGGCCGAGGCGCAGTTCGCGCTCGCAGGAATAACGGCAGATGACACCAAGTTCTACCACGTCATCGCCAAGCTCGACGCCCGCACAGCGCGATGCGTGCGGAGCGTGGTACAGCAGCCTCCCGCCAACGACAAATACGGCGAGTTAAAGGCTACCCTCATCGAGTGTTTCGTGCCCTCAGCCGAAGAGAGGGTTAAGAGGCTACTGGCTATGTACGGCCAAGGAGGGCGCAGACTGATCACCCTGATGGAAGACATGCTTTAGTTGAGAGAATCAGACAACGACAGCTCCCTCTTCAAGCACATCTTCCTCAGCAACCTCCCGACGCACATGAGAGGCACCCTATCCAGCATGCGTTGTGAGACCCAGCGGGATTTCTGTGCGCTGGCCCGGGAAGCGCAGCGGCTCCTCAACTCCTGCGGCGAGCAGACGGCCACAGCAGCAGCGGCGGACCTCGGTGCGGCGGCCCGGGGCAATGAAGAGCCAGAGACAGCGGAGCCGAACCCATCCACCATGGCAGCGACGCGGCCACGACGCAGCGGAGGAAATGACCTCTGCTATTATCACCGGCGTTTCGCAGAGAAGGCACACAGGTGCGTGCCACCGTGCTGTTATAAGACCTCGGGAAACTCCAAAGCCGGGATCCGTTAGCAGCTTCGGCTCTCGGCGAGACCAATAAGGTGCTCTACATCACTGATGAGAGCTCCGGGCAGCGTTTCCTCATAGACACCGGAGCTCAGGTGAGCTTCATCACCCCGACCTACGCTGACCGGGTGGCTGGCCCCCGCGGCGACGGGGCAACGGCGGTGAACGGCTCGAGCATCAACACCTATGGAGAAAGGACTTTGTCCCTGTCCTTACACGGCCGCACTTATGAGTGGACTTTTATCATAGCGGCGGTGAGTTTCAACATGTTAGGTGCTGATTTCTTGTGCTCACATGGGTTGTTAGTTGATCTTGCCAACAGACGATTAGCAAATGCACTGTCTTTCTACTCTATTCCTTGTACAGCTCGAGTGTCCCCACCACCCGTGCAGGCCAGCGTTGCCACAGCAGGCGGTAAGTTTGACACACTCCTCGCCCACTTTCCAGCACTCACAGTTCCCAAATTTTCGGCAACAGTGGCAAAACATGGGGTGGAGCATTTTATCACCACAACTGCCCCCCCCCCCCGTCTTCGCGAAAGCTCGGCGCTTAGATGCTGCCAAACTCGCCATAGCACGCGAGGAGTTCGCCAGCCTGGAAAAGCTGGGCATTATTCGTCGTTCGAAAAGCCCATGGGCTTCGCCACTGCATATGGTCCCTAAAGCTGACGGCTCCTGGAGACCTTGCGGCGGTTATTGCAGACTAAACAACGCTACAGCGCATGACCGCTACCCAATCCCACACATTCAGGATTTTTCCGTGCATCTGGCGGGGGCGCGCATTTTTTCTAAAATAGACCTGGTTCGTGGCTACCATCAAGTTCCAGTCCGATCGGAGGACGTCCCTAAAACAGCCGTAATAACCCCTTTTGGGTTTTTTGAGTTTTTTCGTATGCCGTTTGGTCTTAAAGGCGCAGCACAAACATTCCAGCGTATGATGGACGCTGTGTTACGTGATCTCCCTTTCGTGTTCGTCTATCTCGACGACATTTTAGTCGCCAGTACGTCCGAGGAGGAACACGAAAAACACCTCACTACAGTTTTTCGGAGGTTGGGAGAACACGGGTTAATAATTAATCCAGCCAAGTGCCAGTTCGGCGTGGCGCAGATCGATTTTCTGGGACACCGCGTTTCCACAGAAGGGGCAGTCCCATTGCCTGACAAGGTGCGCGCAGTGGCAAATTTCCCCCGACCACAGACGGTCAAATCATTGCAGGAGTTTTGGGGAATGGTAAATTTTTATAACCGTTTCCTGCCCCACGCAGCTCAACTCATGCAACCATTATATGCCGCGCTCAGAAAACAAAAACCCTCCAACGCGGTCGCGTGGTCCCCGGAGCGGGAGCGCGCATTCGCAGAAGTAAAAAGAGCCCTGGCTGACGCCAAGCTTTTAGCCCACCCCGAACCATCGGCCCGCATAGCGCTCACTACGGACGCATCAGATTCGGCCATAGGGGCCGTCGTGGAACAAAACTTGGACGGAGTTTGGCAGCCGTTGGCATTTTTCAGCAAATCCTTGAACGAAGCCGAGCGCAAATACAGCACGTTTGACAGAGAGCTGTTAGCGCTCCATTTGGCCAGTCGCCATTTCCAGTTCTGGCTGGAAGGTCGGCGTTTCATGGCTTTTGTCGACCATAAACCACTCACTTTCGCGATGTCTAAAATTTCAGAACCTTGGTCAGGCTGGCAGCAGAGGCACCTGGCCGCAATTTCGGAATTTACTACGGACATTCAGCACGTAGCGGGTAAACTCAACGTAGTGGCAGACTGCCTCTCCCGCGCCGTGACATCACCAGGGCATGCGGAGGCAGATTATACTACCGCAGCCGCAGGGCACAAGAGCAACCCGGAAGCGTACGCGGCCCCAGTTCACATAGGGATAGATTACGCGGCCATGGCGGCAGAACAGGGTAGTGATGCGGACGTGCGTGCACTCCAGTCTGGACCAACAGGGTTAAGGCTGGAGAGCAGGTGTTTGCAAACCGGTATGCCCCCCTTAATCTGCGACGTGTCAACTGGGCGACCGCGCCCGGTAGTCCCGGCCGCGTGGCGCCGCCGCGTTTTTGACTCGGTTCACTCCCTGGCACACCCGGGAGTGCGGCTTCGGTAAAGATGGTTGTGGAAAAGTTTGTTTGGCCGAGCCTGCGCAAGCACGTGAAAGAGTGGGCACGAACCTGCATGTCTTGCCAGCGGGCCAAAATTCACAAGCACACGAAAGCCCCTTTAGAACCGTTCCAAATCCCGGCCAAGAGATTTGATCATGTGCATGTCGACCTCGTGGGCCCTCTACCGTCATCGCAGGGGTTCACACATCTTTTGACAATGGTAGACCGAACCCCGCGTTGGCCAGAAGTGGTCCCACTAACATCAACCATGGCTGCAGAGGTGGCGCGCATTTTTTTAATGGCCTGGGTTGCGCGTTTCGGGGTTCCGTCGGACATTACGTCCGACAGGGGACCTCAGTTTGTCTCCGAGCTTTGGTCAGCGATGGCCAGCAGCTTAGGGGCAACGATCCATCACACTACCGCGTATCATCCCCAGGCTAACGGTTTATGCGAGCGTTTCCACAGGTCTTTGAAGGCAGCCCTCAGAGCGTCGCTTACGGATGCAGATTGGGTAAACAAACTACCGTGGGTTTTATTGGGGTTGCGTTCTGCGCCCAAGGAGGATCTGAATGCCTCCCCAGCAGAGTTAGTTTTTGCACAACCTCTCAGGCTGCCTGGTGAGTTCTTGCCAGAGCATCCAGAGCCAGGGCGCCTCCCAGCTTTGAGGCCACTAAGCGGCACAGAAGCGGACATGCTCCCAGGCCCCGTTCATCACACTTTTCCGCGGGTTTTTGTTCCTCAGGCTTTAAAAAATGCCAAATTCGTTTTTGTCAGGCACGAGGCTTTAAGACCGACCCTCCGGCAGCGATATGATGGTCCATTTAGAGTGCTGGAAACTGGTGATAAAATCAAATCAAATCAAACTTTATTGTCATATTGCTGTACATACAACTGTAGTGCAGGCAAGATGAAATTGCGTTTCTCTCGGCATCCATATAAGAAGCAGCATGATTAAGACACACTCCCACATAGCTCCACCCCCCACCCCACCCCCACCCCCCCATCCATTCACACATCCCTGAGACATACTTGGGGAAAAAGAATAACTAACTATAATATACAAAATGTCCATAGGTGCAGTAGTGTGTATGTGAGATTCCGGGTCACCTGTTCAGCATCCTGACAGCTTGTGGGAGGAAGCTGTTGATCAGTCTGGTGGTTCTGCCTCTGATGCTCCGGAATCGTTTACCAGATGGAAGAAGTTCAAAGTGTTTATGCAGAGGGTAAGAACGGTCCTTGACAATGTTCAGTGCCCTGCTCCTACAACGGTTCTGAAAAAGTTCTTGGACAGAGGGGAGGGAGACTCCAATTACCCTCTCCGCCCCCTTGACTATCCTCTGCAGGGCTTTTTTGTCTGACATACTGCAGCTGGAGTACCATGTAGCAATGCAGTACGTCAGAACACTCTCCACCACACCTCTGTAGAAGGTCCTGAGGATGCAGATGGGCAGAGAGGCCTGTTTGAGTTTCCTCAAGAAGTGTAGTCTCTGCTGAGCCTGCTTCCTGATCTTCAAGGAATTCTTGCTCCAGGTCAGGTCCTGCGAGATCTGCACTCCGAGGAACTTGATGTTCTCTACTCTCTCCACTAAACGGCCGCCGATGCTGAGGGGGACGTGCTCAGGCTGTGACCGCCGGAAGTCGATAATCATCTCCTTCGTTTCGTCCACGTTGAGCACCAGATTGTTCTCCCTGCACCAGCCCTCCAGGTCTCTCACTTCTTCCCTGTACATTGATTCCTCATCCCTCTGAATAAGTCCCACCACCGTGGTGTCATCTGCAAACTTAATAATCCGGTTCCCCTCGTGTTTGGATACACAGTCATGTGTTAGAAGTGTAAACAACAGTGGACTGAGTACACAGCCTTGAGGGGTTCCGGTACTCAGCGTGACAGAGTTGGAGATGTTGTTTCCAACCCGGACAGACTGAGGTCTCTCAGTCAGGAAATCCAGGATCCAGAGACATGTGGCAGTGTTCAGACCGAGAAGGAGTAATTTCTCTATCAGTCTGTGGGGAATAATGGTGTTGAATGCTGAACTGAAATCAATGTACAGGAGTCTGGCGTAGGTGTCTTTCTGGTCCAGGTGGGTGATGACAGAGTGTAGGGTGGTGACTATAGCATCCTCCGTGGAGCGGTTTGAACGATATGCAAACTGGAGCGGGTCATGTGATGCAGGGAGGCAGGCTGTGATGTGTGGTTTGACAAGCCGTTCAAAACACTTCATCACAATTGGTGTAAGTGCAACAGGACGATAGTCATTCAAACAGGACACCACTGGTTTCTTTGCCACCGGTACAATGATAGAGGTCTTGAAGCATCTGGGAACGATGGCCTGACTCAGGAAGATGTTATAAATGTCAGGACATCCGGCAACTCGCTCACGTAGTCTCGGAGCACACGTCCCGGAATGTTGTCTGGACCTGCAGCTTTGCGTGGGTTGATTCTGGATAGGGTCCTCCGTGTGTCCGCTGTGTTAATGGTAAAAGCTGGTCCGACCGATGGTGGGAGTGGGCCGGCCCTCCCTCTGATTGTCGAGTTTGATGCTTCAAAACGTGCAAAGAAGTCGTTAAGCCTGTCTGGAAGCGAAGCGTCGTCATCATCGACCCCCTGCCTAGACTTAAAGCCCGTCAGTGTCCGAACTCCCTGCCACATCTGCTTGGTGTTCCTAGTGTCACAGAGGTGTCCCTGGATTTTCTCCGCATAGGCGCGCTTTGCCGCCTTAATTCCCTTTGAAAGCGCAGACCTGGCTGAGTGGAGGGCAATCCTGTCCTTCGCTCTGAAGGCTGCATCTCTGGCTGTAAGCAGCGAGCGCACCTCTGCAGTCATCCAGGGCTTATGATTACCCCGCATAGTGATGGTCTTCACTGTAGTGACATCCTCTGTGCATTTCGCGATGTAGCTGGTGACCGTATCAGCATACTCCTCCACATCTGTCCTGTCTTCCTGGGAGGCTGCTATTTTGAAGATCTTCCAGTCTGTGTGCTGAAAACAGTCTTGCAGTGCAGAGGTTGCACTCTCTGGCAAAATCCTGATTTGTTTCACTGCTGGCCTGCTGCGCTTCAATAAAGGTTTGTAGGCAGGAACCAGCATCACGGACATGTGATCAGAACGGCCGAGATGGGGGCGGGGTATTGCTTTATATGCATCTGTGTTTGTGTACACCAGTGCTTCTCAATTATTTTTTGCAAAGCCCCCCCTAGGAAAGAGAAAATATTTTGCGCCCCCCCCCCACTCGCCGCGGTGACTATAAATAAGATCATTATCTATAAAAATTGTATAAGTATACCTAAAATTGTATCCTTTTTAACATTAACAAAAGAAAAAAGCAATATAAATCAACTTTCAACAAATATTAACTTTATTATGCCACACAGAAACCCTGTTATAGTCTAAAACAGAAAAAAAAAAAACTTAAAGTGCATCAAAGTGCCTGAAATAAAAAATATGTCAATCCTTATTTAAACTAGAAACATTTTTGACCAACTGAACCATTTGATGCTGAGAAAAATAATTCAATCAATAAATAATATTAAATGTAAATTGATCTGGAACATTAACACAGGAGCACCAATATATTTAACAATTGTGTGGGGTTTTTTGCACTACGCAATTTGGTACGCCACTTTAAATGATGCTAAAAGTGCTCGCTGGTTTACTGATGTAGCGTTCACAAAGCGGGATGATTGTTGGCCGTACTCCGCACGTTTTCGCTGAAAAAAATCAAGCGGCTTATCAATGTGTTGAGGATGTAATGTCTGTAGGTGACGTCTTAATTTATTTGGCTTCATGCTGTCCGCTGCAAACACTTTCAGACACAGTGAACACACCGGTCTTTCCTCGTCTCCCACCGTAGTCAGAGTGAAGCCAAGCGCTAGATAAGCTTCATCATATTTCCTCGTCTTAGCTTTTGGGAGACTTTCATTTGTCTCTTTACCTGTGTCGCTCTCCGCCTTTCTTTTCGTTACTGTTAAATATTTCTCCATGGTGTCTCTCGAGGGGTTTGTTGACAGCAATTTAAAAAGTTTTAAACTCCCGCACAGACTTTGACAATGAGAGCGCCACTGCACCACCTGCTGCCGTGGATGTGCAATTACACTTTACACGGCAAAAGCAAAGCCTGTTCCCCGGGGTCATACGCGCCCCCCCTGGCATCGCATCGCGCACTATTTGAGAAGGACTGGTGTACACTAAGTCCAAGCATTTTGTGCTAGATTTAGGAGACAGGAAAGAGACAGTCAGTATTGACAGATTAAAGCCTGCTTTTGTGGTGAACGACGAGTCTGTACGAGTGGCGAGGGCACCTCGACGTGGCAGACACCCCAGGGAACACGTCCCGGACTCCCCGCAGGGACCAAATAACCACTTTCTTCCCCAGGCTGCAGATTCTTTGCAGGACAGCGCCGCAGAGACGGCGAAGCCTGCGTACAGCAGATTCGGAAGACGGTTGAAACCCAGACGACGTACAGACTGATGTTTGATGTGATCATGTGGTATAGGCCATACTGTTGGTGTTATCACTAAAATTTTTTTAATGCGAGCATGTGGTGTAGACTATGCTGTTGGCGTCATCACTGAATTGTTAATGTGATCATGCTGTATAGACTATGCTGTTGATGTGGTCACTGAATTTTTTTAAGGTGATCAAGTTGTATAGTTATGCCATTGATGTCATCATATTTTGGAGATCGATTATATTGTCCATTCTTCGACGTTTGGGGGGGGGGGGGCTGTGGCTCATGTATTCATGCCTACATATGTATAAGCACAAGGGGATGTTTAAGATTGCATATGTGGACTGACCTCACGTCTTAGAGGAGGACAATAGGTCTGGACCGCCGGTGAAGAACAGCAGGGAGACGGAGACACGGCGGTAAGGACTTGAAAAGACTTCCTGACCCCCTGGGGCCAGGTGGAGGACTGAAGGATATTGAGGGGGAGTTATGATCAATAAGAGGATTTGACAAGGATGTGTGATTTGGCTTTTGATGTTGTATGTATAAATAAGGGGGTCCTGGCTGAGTTCAGCCTCTTCTGTTCCTGAGAGATATGTTGGGGATGTGACTACAATATTAAAACCTGAATCATGAAACAATTCAGCTTCTTTATTTCACGCTGCCCACATAGGCAAGTATTAGAAGCAGAGAGAGATAGTCTGATTGTCCAAGGTGGAGGAGGGGGGTGGCTCTGTACGCGTGCTTAATGTTGCTGTAAACATGATCCAGTGGTCTTTCCCCTCTTGTGGGACGCTTAACATGTTTGTGGAATTTGGGGAGTACAGTCTTTAAGCATGCTTTGTTAAAATCTCATGCAATAATGTGGACTGCGTTGGGGGATCTCTTTGCTGCCTGCTGACAATGTGCTGGAGGTGATTGAGTGCTAAGCTAATGTTAGTGTCTGGAGGAACGTAAACTGCTCTTAAAATTACTGCTGCTGGCTTGTGGGGAAGATAAAAAAGGCCTACACAGGAAGGACATGGCCTCTAAGTCCAGTGAATAGTGGCTATGAATTATTCTGCTGTTATTACACCAAGTCTGAAGCACAAACACAGAGTCCTCCACCCCTTCCCTTACCAGAATCAGCGTTGCGGTTGAAACGGTGTGTGGTTCGACCAGGTAATTCCACAGCGGCGACAGGAATGCATGGGCTCAGCCATAATTCGGTCACAGTCAGAACTAGAAAAGCAGTCGGAGAGCGCAGACCTCCGCCAAGCGCCACAGTTCCCCCCATACAGTGTTTGTGTGTACGTTTTCAGATTCCTTGACCATGAAAACATATGACTAGCAATTGGATTGACAATGATAGGATTAGTGGTTCAGTAGTTATTCACGAAAATGGCATTTTCCGTAATGGCGGCCACAGTTCCCCCCATACAGTGTTTGTGTGTACATTTTCAGATTCCTTGACCATGAAAACATATGACTAGCAATTGGATTGACAATGATTGGATTAGTGGTTGAGTAGTTATTGACGAAAATGGCATTTTCCGTAATGGCGGTTTTCTTCTGGACGGTGATCCGGATCATCACCAAAATTTAATCAGTTCTTCCTTGTACCATTTCCAACAACGCCTGAAAGTTTCATCAAAATCCGTCCAAAACTTTTTGAGTTATCTTGCTAACCAACAGACAAACAAACAGACAGACAAACCCCGGCAAAAACATTACCTCCTGGTGGAGGTAACTAGAAAAGCACTCAGAGAGAGCAGACCTCCGCCAAGCGGCACAGTTCCCCCCATACAGTGTTTGTGTGTATGTTTTCAGATTCCCTGAGCATGAAAAGATATGACTAGCAATTGGATTCACAATGATTATTTGTTTATTTGACATGGACAGTGCAATAAACAGACAATTAATGAATGACAATCAATGTGATAGTGATAGGATTAGTGGCTCAGTAGTGTAAAACGGGGCTATAAGGGACGGCGGGTTGATAAGGGACACTTTTGTGGGAAATGTTTTAAATGTAATTCTGCTTTTTTTATTTTGATCAGGACGCTGAGTTGTGTTATTATTGTCAAATATCCATGAATCCTTCATCAAATGTAGGCGGAAGCAAAATTAAAAAAGCAGAATTACATTTAGAAAAGTGTCCCATATTACCCCGCCGTCCCTTATAGCCCCGTTTTACGGTTGTAAAAGCATTGCCTCCTTGGCGGAGGTAATAAACTGAAGCGTTGGTGTGTCCATCTCCTCCACTGACGGATGCAGATTGGTTAGACAGGTTGCCGTGGGTTTTATATTATATTGGGGTTGCGCTCGGCGGCAAAACAGAATGTAGAATTTTCCCCGGCAGAGAGGTTGTTTTTACGCAGCGCCTATAGCTGGGCGGGGAATTTGTGGCAAATAATCGGGCGGCGGACAGGTGTCCGTGTCAGGTTTTGCAGCGTGGCGCAAAAACACGCATGCTGGCGGGCCCAGGCCAGCAGTGTTTTCCGCGTGCTTTTGTGCCTAAGACGTTGAAGAACGCAGAGTTTGTGTTGGTCAGACACGACGACCAGCGCAATGTGCGCAGCGCCTATGGCTGGCGGGCCCAGGCCAGCAGTGTTTTCCGCATGCTTTTGTGGCTAAAACGTTGAAGAAAGCGGAGTTTGTGTTGGTCAGACACGACGCCCAGCGCCGTCCATTGCGCCTGCGCACATGTTGAAAATGGCCATATGTCACAGTGTGGAAAAATGCTTTAAAAAATTCCTGTATGCAGACGGTGATGCGGATCATCCCCAAAATTTAATCAGTTCTTCCTTGTACCATTTCCAACAACGCCTGAAAGTTTCATGGAAATCCGTCCAAGACTTTTTGAGTTATCTTGCTAACCAACAGACAGACAGACAAACAGACAGACAGACAAACACGCAAACCCTGGCAAAAACATAACCTCCTCCAGGCCTTTTCGGCCTGGCGGAGGTAATAAACAGTCCCAGATGTAGCAATTGTAGGCAATCTCCGGGGGAGCTCGCCTACAATTGCAATTTGTCAATCCTTTCCGTGTCCGAGCCAGGTGAGGTTTCCCGTGTTGAGTCAAATTAAGCCGCTGGCTCCACTCCTGGTGGTGCTCTTCCATCAATTCCTTTAAGTTTCAGCTTTGCAACCATATTATGAGAGCGAGCCATTTGTTGGCGAGGGATCTGACGTGGTGAGAAAAATTGAAGGTAACGGTGGTTTGATTTGTAGTTTGTGCAGCTCGGCATGGAGGCCAGTCCTGCAGCCTCGTTTCTGCTTCCTCTCCCGTCGTCTGCACCGATTGCTGGGCATAATGAACCATGGAGTGCCCGAAGGTCTGGCAATCTCCTTAGGGATGTTATGGTAATTACTGGAATGAGCACTGGAGATGTCAGAGGTAAGTTGGCAACTAATGCCTATAAGTTCTTGGTGACTGTAGGTAATTAGTCTGTCACCAAAGGAGCACAGAAAAAGGCAAAAAACACACAAAAACAAGTGCAGTAGTCTGGAGTGTTTAGCCACTGTGTGTGAACGCACCACCACCACCACCATCTTAGACTCGACAAGTACATATTTTATGTCCAAAATGCAAATCTCATCCTTTATACACTGCTCACAAAAAGTTAGGGATATTCGGCTTTCAGGTGAAATTCCAGGATGCACCTAAAATGCACTATAACCTTTACAGGTGAACTTAATTTGACCTTCTCTAACCTTTTGAATGTACATGTCCAACTATTCAGTGTTTCAGTACTTTTTGCATAACTTGCTGTTCTCTAACAAGGTGCTTAAAGGCAAAATTCACAACAGGTGTTTGATCCATAAAAAGACCAATAAATTTTCTGGATCAATTAGAATTGGTATTTAAACAGTCCTCTTCATCTTGAGACCAGGACGGCACCTCACAACTGATCAACAGTAACTCACCATTGCGAGGCTTCAAACAAGATGCTCTCAGAGGAAAGTGGCCACTAAGCTTAGAGTGTCACAGAGTGTCATTAGCAGGTTGTAACTAGGGCTGTCATGGTAGAAGAATTTCCCCTGCGGTGATGGTGGATGGCTCAATACCGTGGTATGCAGTATTATTGCAAATGTTTTTAAGATCCTGTGGTCTCGTAATTTAAACAGGGTTTATAAGTTACGGTATGTAGCACACGATGAAAGCTTTGAGAAAATCACTGCAGCTCCGCTCTCATCTTTATGCGCATGTGTGACAATTGTGTGGAGTTCTGCTCTTTCTACAGGCATAAACTGCTGATTCTGTAAAAAAAAAAAAAAAAAATCACGTTCAAACAAGCTTTGGCTCTCGGGGCTCATACACAGGAGCATACACAGTCAGGATCATACACACTCTGCTCAGAAGACAATAACACGCTTTGTGCCCTTTCAGTGCTCACTGTCACGGCTGTATTTAGCAAGGAGTCCAAACGCTTTCACCACTAACTGCCTGCTGGAGTCCGTCTGGAGAGAAAGTGCCCTAAACGGTGCTGCCAGCGTCAGCACCCGGCGGTGGCAGCACCGGGTGCTGTGGAAGCTTCTAGAGTACCGGGTGCAAACATGCTGTTAGCAATAAAAATACACTTCATTTAACAATTTATTTAATACTCAATAGGGGCACATAAGTGAACAACGAGATATAGCCACACACAAAAAAAAGTGAACACTGCAGTTGTTGCGGTTGGTTGTTTTCCTCCGTGGTAGGCATGTCCATAGTGCAGAATTACATAATTGCAGTTATTGCGACAGCCCTAGTTGCAACAGAAACACAGAGAGACTGGAAGAGTCACCGAAAGGCATAGAAGTGGATGTCATTTGGTCACATCCCACACTGATGACCGCTTCATTGTGAACAGTGCCCTGTGAAACCGGGTGATGAATCCCACTCAACTCCAGGCACATTTAAGGTGAGTGAGAGGCACCCAAGTGTCACGTCAGCCCATTCAAAACCATTTACATCTGCATGGTCTGCGTGCTAGACGACCTGCAAGGGTACCTGACCACACCTTCAGGCACAGGCGTCATCGTCTTGCATGGGCCAGGGAGCATTTAAAAGGGGCCAGTGGGCTTCAGTGCTGTTCTCTGATGAAAGTCGATTCATGCTGAACAGAAATGATGGCCGCCAACGATGTTGGTGACGTCAGGGAGAGGGCTATGCATCAGTCACCATATTACAGTCTGGGCAGGTGTGTCTAGTCATTGTGCCCTTGCATGAACAACAAAGGCCTAATTTCATCTTAATGGCCGAAATACTCCAGCTCATCGAGGTTGCATCCTTTGGGACTGGCTGCTGGAGGCTGGGGTACCTCAAATAAGGTACGATATAATAACCCTTTATTAGTACATTCCAGGACTGCAGCAGTAAAGGGATAGCAGCACTCAGAGCAATAGTAAATAAGATAAGAACTGGTTAGCCAAAGCAGTAAATACATATACATATGTATGGGGCGGCAGTGGCTCAGGAGGTAGAGCGGGTCATCCAATAACCGGATGGTTGGCGGGTCAAATCCCGCTCTCCCCAGATATCCTGCCATTGTGTCCTGGGCAAGACACTTCACCCACCTTGCCTCCAGCGTCCATAACACTGTGCATGAATGTGTATAAATGTTTGGTGGTGGCTGGAGAGGCCGTTGGTGTGGATTGGCAGCCCTGTTTCCGCCAGCCTGCCCCAGGGCAGCTGTGACTACAGTAGTAGCTTGCCACTACCATTGTCTGTCTGGAGTGAGTGGATAATATATCTATTTGTAAAGCATCTTTGAGTGTCTATGATAAAGCACTATATAAATCTGATGCATTATTATTATTATTATATGTACACAGTTATATACACAGTGCAGGAGCATTGCAGCTAGATCGTATCAACAGCATTATGGTTAGTTAAATTACCCAAAAGAATATAAATATGTACCCAGACAGTATATGTCACATCAAATCAACAGCGTTGTTGCCACCATCAATAATAATTGTAATCGTCTTAGTTGTGTATTGGAGGGCAAGATCTCTATTGTGCAAAGTTGTTATGTTTAGTACATTTAGTACAACGTCTACAAATGGAGGGGCCTGCACTTTCTCCAGACCTGAATCCCATAGAAAGCCTGTGGATTAGCTGAGTCACCGTGTTGAGGCTTGTAACCCTGCACCCCACAACCTCAATGACCTGAGGGCCGCCCTTCAAGAAGAGTGAAATGCCATGCCTCAGCAGACAGTAAGTCGACGTGTGAACAGCATGAGGCATCGTTGTTAAGCTGTAATTGATGCTCAAGGGCACATGACAAGTTATTGAGACACTGACATTTTTTGTTGTGGTATACCCACCACTGTTGTTGGCTTTTGTTTCAATCAGTTGCTTGAGATGAGGAAATCACCATTGTATGCTCCTATTTAAATGCCCTACTTTCATGATATTATATCACTGTAGCATCAACTTTTTACATTTTCCCAAAATTTCACCCAAAAGCCAAATATCCCTAACTTTTTGCGAGTAGTGTAGTTACAGTGGATATAAAAAATCTCCATACCCCTGTTCAAATGCCAGGTTTTTGTGATGTAAAAAAAATGAGACCAAGACAAATCATTTCAAAACTTTTTTCCACCATTAATGTAACCTATAACCTGTACAACCCAATGGAAAAACAAACAAATCTTTTTAGGGGAAAAATAAAAACTTACAATAACCTGTTTGCATAAATATGCACACCCTGTTATAACTGGGGATGTGGGTGTGTTCAGAATTAACCAGTCACATTCAAACTCATGTTAAATGGGAGTCAGCACACACCTGCCACCATTTGAAGTGCCTCTGATTAACCCCAAATAAAGTTCAGCTGCTCTAGTAGGCTTTTTCTGACATTTTTGTAGTCACATCTTACAGCACAAGCCATGGTCTGCAGAGAGCTTCCAGAGCATCAGAGGGATCTCATTGTTCAAAGGTATCAGTCAGGAGAAGGGTACAAAAGAATTCCCAAGGCATTAAATATACCATGGAACACAGTGAAGACAGTCATCATCAAGCGGAGAAAATATGGCACAACAGTGACATTACCAAGAACTGGACATTCCTCTAAAATTGATGAAAAGACGAGAATAAAACTGGTCAGGGAGGCTGCCAAGAGGCAGACAGTAACAATGAAAGAGCTCCAGGAATTTCTGGCAAGTGTTGGTTGTTTAGTACATATGAGAACAATCTCCCGTCTAGAGTGGCAAGACGGAAGCCTTATCTTAAGAAGAAAAACATCCAAGCCCGGCTACATTTTGCAAAAATACATTTGAGATCGCCCAAAAGCATGTGGAAAAATGTGTTATGGTCTGATGAAACCAAGGTCGAACTTTTGGGCCATAATTTCAAAAGGTATATTTAGTACAAACACAACATTGCTCATCACCAAAAGAACACCATACCTACAGTGAAGCATGGTGGTGGTAACATCATGTTTTGGGGCTGTTTTTCTTCAGCTGGAACTGGGGTCTTAGTCAAGGTGGAGGGAATTATGAACAGTTCCAAATACCAGTCAGTGATGACACAAAACCTTCAGGCTTCTGCTAGAAAGATGAAGAGGAAGAGGAACTTCATCTTTCAGCACGGCAATGACCCAAAGCACACATCTAAATCAATATAAGAATGGCTTCACCAGAAGAAGATTAAGGTTTTGGAATGGCCCAGCCAGAGTCCAGACCTGAATCCGATCGAACATCTGTGGGGTGATCTGAAGAGGGCTGTGGACAGGAGATGCCCTCGCAATCTGACAGATTTGGAGTGTTTTTGCAAAGAAGAGTGTGCAAATATTGCCACATCAAGATGTGCCAAGCTGATAGACTCCTTCCCAAAAAGACTGAATGCTGAAATAAAAGCCAAAGGTGCTGCAACAAAGTATTAGTTTAAGGGTGTGCATATTTATGCAACCAGGTTATTGTAAGTTTTTTTATTTTTTATTTTTCCCCTTGAAAGATTTCAGTTTGTTTTTCAATTGTGTTGTACTGGTTATAGGTCACACTGATGGTGGAAAAAGTTTTGAAATGATTTATCTTGGTCTCATTTTTTCACATTGTGTAAATGAAGAGGCATATTTATTTCAGACGATTTATTACACACTCACATCTCACAAGCAAAGAACAGACTGACTGGTCACATCAAGCATTCTTCTCTCTATATCAAGTCACACTTCACAAGGTTCAAGGCACTTCCTCATAAACAGCACTACACTTCATTCAACCCCCTCTCACCCACTTGGGCATTGTTCTCCCATGTGTATTCATTGTCTCTGTCTAAGGTGTGAAATAACCTGAGGCCCACATCACACCGCCCCCCCCCCCCAGCATCTTAGATAGAACAATAGAACATCAGTCCACATGCTGTTTCGGCTTCAGTCTCCTCCCATATCTGCTGTAACTTGGGTTGACCGCCTCCGTGGCGCTGCTGTGCCAATGGGAGGCTGCTGGGAGTGTGTCTGACTGCGGGTGAGCCGTGGAGAGGGGGGGGGGGGGGGGTTCACTCTGTCCGTGTGGCTGCTCTGATGAATCGTTCCCCTGGGGAGGTCTCCGTGGGGAGGTCTCCGTGGGGGTCTTCCACGCCGAGGGGCCCTCGCCAACAGCACTTGCTTATCTGCCACTACAAAAGCGGGTTTGAGTCTGTCTATGCCAATCCTCTCCCGTCTACCCCCAAGTCTAGCACAAAATGCTTATCCCCTGTTTCCAACACTCCGAACGGTCCATCATAGGGTGGGCGCAATGGAAGGCGGTGGGCGTCGTGTCTGACGAACACGAACTCCGCGTTCTTCAAAGTTTTAGGCACAAAGGCACGCGGAAAACTGTGGTGGGCAGGGCCTGGCAGCGTGCCTGTGTTTGCGCTACGCTGCAAAAGCTGAGACGGGGAGCTGCCCGGCGCGGGATTGTCCAGTAGAAATTCCCCGGGCAGCTGTAGGGGCTGCGCAAAAATGAGCTCTGCTGGGGAAGCTTCCAAATCCTCTTTTGGCGCGGAGCGCAACCCCAATAAAGCCCACGGCAGCTTGTCTACCCAATTTGCATCCGTCAGTGAAGTCCTGAGTGCCGCTTTCAGTGATCTATGAAAACACTCGCATAAACCATTGGCCTGTGGGTTGTACGCAGTTGTGCAGTGAATTGCAGCACCCAGGCTGTGGGCCATCGCGGACCAGAGGTCGGAAACAAATTGCGGGCCCCTGTCGGACATAATGTCCGACGGGACTCCAAAACGCGCCACCCATGTTGTTAAAAAAGCACGTGCTACGTCCGCAGACGTGGTTGCCGCCAGCGGGACTGCTTCTGGCCAGCGCGTGGTGCGGTCCACCACTGTCAGGAGGTGCGTGCACCCCTGTGATGGCGGGAGGGGGCCCACGAGGTCCACGTGCACATGGTCGAACCTCTTAGCTGGTACCGGAAATGGCTCCAAGGGAGCCTTCGTGTGCCTGTGTACCTTGGCTCGTTGGCACGCCACGCAGGCTGCAGCCCACTCTTTTACTTGTTTGCGTAGGCTTGGCCACATGAACTTCTCTCCCACCATTTTGACAGACGCGCACATTCCTGGGTGCGCCAGAGTGTGAACCGACTCAAACACACGGCGGCGCCACGCAACTGGGACTACCGGACGCGGGCGTCCCGTGGAGACATCGCAGATTGGGGGGGGGGGCGCCATCTTGCAGCACCCTGCTCTCCAGCCTTAACCCTGCTGGTCCAGACTGGAGCGCGCGCGCACGTCTGCATCGCTAATCTGCTCCGCGACCATGGCTGCATAATCTATCCCCACGTAGACTGGGGCCACCACGGCGCGCGAGAGGCAGTCCGCCACCACATTCAGTTTACCCGACACATGCTGAATATCGGTAGTAAACTCTGAGATCGCGGCCAGCTGTCTCTGCTGCCAGCCCGACCACGGTTCTGAAACCTTGGCCATCGCGAACGTTAGTGGCTTGTGGTCAACGAACGCGGTGAAGCTGTGCCCTTCCAGCCCGAACTGGAAGTGGCGTATGGCCAGGTGGAGAGCCAGCAACTCTCTGTCGAACGCGCTGTATTTACGTTCGCTGTCGTGCAAAGTTCTGCTGAAAAATGCAAGCGGCTGCCAAGCCCCGGCGACGCGCTGCTCCACGACAGCCCCTATGGCCACGTCTGAAGCGTCGGTGGTGAGCGCTATTCGGGCTGTCGGGTCCGGATGTGCCAGCAGTGCGGCGTTCACCAGGGCTTCTTTAACTTCCGAGAACACCCGCTCTTGCTCCGGGGTCCATTCGACTCCATCCGCGGGTTTCTGTCTCTTGAGCGCAGCGTACAATGGTTGCATGAGCCGCGCCCCGCGGGGAAGGAAACAGTTATAAAAATTCACCATCCCCAAAAATTCCTGCAGCGCCCTGACCGTCTGAGGCCGGGGAAAATCTGCCACGGCGCACACTTTGTCAGGCAGCTGGATCGCTCCTTCCGGAGAGACGCAGTGCCCCAAAAAAATCAATCTCCGTCACGCCGAACTGGCATTTTGCCAGGATGATTATTAACCCGTGCTCCTCCAACCACCGGAAAACCGTCCTGAGGTGGGTTTCGTGTTCGTCTTCGGACGCACTGGCTACCAGGATATTGTCCAGGTAGATGAACACGAATGAGAGATCGCGCAGCACTGCATCCATCATGCGCTGGACCGTCTGTGCCGCGCCTTTTAACCCGAATGGCATGCGCAGGAACTCGAATAAACCGAACGGAGTTATTACCGCTGTTTTGGGTATGTCCTCCGCGCGCACTGGGACTTGATGGTAACCGCGGACCAGGTCTATTTTGGAAAAAATGCGTGCTCCGGCGAGGTGAATGGAAAAATCCTGTATGTGGGGAATCGGGTAGCGGTCGTGTGCTGTGGTGTTGTTCAACCTGCGGAAATCACCGCACGGTCGCCACGATCCCTCAGCCTTAGGGACCATGTGTAGCGGGGATGCCCATGGGCTGTTCGAACGCCTGATGATGCCCAACCTTTCCAGGTTGGCGAACTCCTCGTGCGCTATGGCCAGTTTAGCTGTGTCCAAGCGCCAAGGTCTTGCAAAAACGGGCAGCCCGGTGGTGGTGATAAAGTGTTCCACCCCGTGTTTAGCGATGGCCACCGAAAACGTCGGGACCGTGATTGCTGGGAACTGAGTGAGCAGTGCATGGAACTTACCGCCTGGAGCTGTGACGTTGGCCTGTGCTGTTGTGCTGGGTCACTCGAGCAAAGGTCTTAATTTCCAAGCCGTTTGCTGCCAACATCTCGGGGCCACTAGGTCCCGCCAGCCAGTTGGCGTAGGTCGGCAGGATGAAGCCCTTTTGGGCTCTGGTGTCCACGAGGAAACGCCTCCCCGAGCGCGCGTCCGTCAAGTAGAACAGCTTGTTCTCTTCACCGAGGGTCGCAGCTGCTACCGACCGCCGGCCTCAGCATTTTCCCGAGCGCTTGAATTGGCACGGTGGCGCACATCTGCGCACGTTCTCTCCGAAGCGGCAGTGGTAGAAACAGAGCATGTCTCTCTGGCGCTCCTTGGCCCCCGCTGCTGCTACCGTCGGTGGCTCCTCGCCTCCTCTGGTCGTCTCGCTGGGCTCTGCCGCCGCCGCCGCCGCGTTGACTGTGATCGCCCGGCTGGTGAGGATGATACGGTCTGCCTCCTGGGCTAGCGCACGGTAGTCACGCGCGGCCAGCAACGGCGAATTGGCCAGAACCGCTCTCGCCACTGTTGGAAGGTTCCGGAGGAAAAGGTGGGCAAACAGAAAGTGCCCGTCACCCATGCCCATTAACGCCAGCATCTTCTCCATCAGGTCAACGGCCGAACCTTCTAACTCGGTCCGCGTCAGGAGCCTCTCCGCTCTCTCACATTCCGAGAGCGTGTAGCACCAGGTGAGCGCAGCCTTGAGCGCCTCATATTTGCTGCTGGCTGGTGGCTGATCGAGCAGGCTCGCTACCTGCTGGGCTGTGCGGGAGTCCAGCGCTGCTACCACATGGTAGAACTTGGTGTCGTCTGCTGTTACTCCCCGGAGGGCGAACTGGGCCTCGGTGTGGTGGAACCAAGAGCGCGGGTTGTGCTGCCAGAAATCCAGTAGCTTGACTGAAACTGCACACGCGTTGCTGGGGGTTCCAGTCCTGGCTGTCTGCGGGTTGGCTTCAGCGTCTCTGGGGCTTCCCGACCGGACTGGCTCCGGGGTTCTTGCCTCGTGTTCCATAATACGTCTTGGGTCACCAGTGTGGAGTGTGTAAATGAAGAGGCATATTCATTTCAGACGATTTATTACACACTCACATCTCACAAGCAAAGAACAGACTGACTGGTCACATCAAGCATTCCTCTCTCTATATCAAGTCACACTTCACAAGGTTCAAGGCACTTCCTCATAAACAGCATGACATCTACACTACACTTCATTCAACCCCCTCTCACCCACTTGGGCATTGTTCTCCCATGTGTATTCATTGTCTCTGTCTAAGGTGTGAAATAACCTGAGGCCCACACCATCACAAAAACCTGGCATTTGAACAGGGGTGTGTAGACTTTTTATATCCACTGTATATACAACTTACATGGATTACGCACATTACTAAATGAATGAAGTGCACCAGGGAAAAGGGTGACACTGTTGCATTTCAAACTTTACGCATGGTTTTATTGACATAACTACTGTACACACAGAGGCAATTGGGGGCTTGGTAAAATGCTCTGAAACTGTAGTTTAATCAGCAAAAAAAAGGAAGTCACTTACTCCAACCACTGACTTGTAATGAAGCCTTGAAGATAGGGTGATATTTGGGGGCACACAGGCATGATGCACATGAGGTGGATTATTATTTGGACAATTACATGAATTTACTCACCAAGAAGCCACCCATCCGCACAGTGCCAGCTTGTAGTTTGTTCCCAACAATGCTGTTCATTAGAATCATTAGGAAAACTGGCTCTTGCTGCAAACAGTGCTTTGACATTGGCCTGTTCAACTGCATTGTATGGGAATATGATGCACCTGGGTGACAGCCGGTTAATGTCATCCCACATACAGTAGCTGGCATAGCTTGGCTCAGGGTTGAGTGGGAAATTCCCTATCAGTCTGCCAGCTCCCTCTGGAATGCCCGTTTCCAGGAACTCCAGTGTTGTCAGCACCTGCACTGGAACGGGCAGCGCATGGCTTCTCGCCATGTCGCGCTCCAAGAGCGGCCGTAGCTCTGAGCACAGTTCCACAAGGACTGCCTGTGGAAAACTAAACCGGCTGACAGGCCAGTCATCATCCTGAGCCAGAAAACCTTGTGTCTCTAAATACCGTCTCCTCACTAGGCGGTTTGCAATATCCTTTAATAATGCTCACGCCATTGTCGTTAGAGGCATTTTCTGCACTTCTTTGCACTTGCTTTTATATCCACTCATCTTATTGCACACACTTGGATGTTTGTTCATCATGTGTCTCTGATGTGTACAATCATTTTCACGTCATTATCAGTCTCCTGTCACCTCTAAGTGTCGCCAATGGACCAATAACAGTAGAAACGTACCTATGCCAGCCATGAATTTGCCATGGGGCTGCGCATATTTCCAAGGTCATTTCATTCTTGATACATCTGAAAGTTTCCGTGGAAAAGGACGTACGCCATGTTTTTGTGTGCAAGTACCCTTTGTACATGAGGCCCCTGGTTTTTTTTCCCTCCCTTACCCTGTATGCGTTTTTCCCCCGAACAAGGCAAAGGTTTGGTGGCCCTGAGAGCTTAATACTGCACATTTAGGAAACACGCAGAAAACACACAAAACAAAATCAAACTGAGAAAACATTTTCATCAAAACAGGCAGATGCTTAAAAAAAAAGTCAACACTTGCAAACTGAGAAATGTGCTGCCGATCTATCAACTTCAAATACAGAAACTTTTTTTCCCTCCCCAAGTGAATTTGCAGAACCACGCTGCAAATTAAGCACTTTTCTCTGTTTAGAAGGGTTGTGAATTCTTTGGAGTGCTCACCTGTCCATTTTTTTTTTTTTTAATTTTGTTCATTCATCTTCAACCGCTTCATCCTTTTCGGGTGGTGGGGGGCTGGAGCCCATCCCAGCACCTCTGGAGAGACAGGCAGGCAGACAAGTGTTCACTCTCACGTTCATACTTAAAGACGCACTCTGGTGGACGTAAATGCCCTATATAAACAAACATACATTGTATAAAACGGGATCTTTCGCCCTTTTTTCTGTTTTCTACAAACAAAACCTTTAATTGTCTTACAGTTTCATCTCAGTCTTTTCACCCCCCCTCCCCCACACACCATCAGCGATCACTAGGCCCAACCACATACCACAAGGCTAATTAATTAAATTAAATCACCCTTATTGTCATTCAACTGTACAACCAATCATGTACAGTGTTTTACCTATCTACTGTGTTAATCACACACACCCCAAGTGTAGAATCAGAGGGCCGCTGCCATGCAAGGCGCTGCCACAAATTTCCCTCCTCCATTCCATTATTGCTGAGCACCAAGCTGGATGGCAGGAAGTTCCACTTTTATATGGTCTTCGGCATGACCCGGCTGGGATTTGAACCCCTGCCTCCCGGGTGTGGGGCGGATGCTCTACCAACTGAGCCACCACTCTGGTAATAGTGGCTAGCACTACATTACTGGTTGAAGGACATGCCCAGTTGTATGCAAGGTGGCCCAGGATAATGGCCGAAACTGCATGGTCCTTAAAAGCAGTTTAATGGTAAAAACCATTTTGATTTGGGTCAAGTTTTCAAAGCAGTTTGATAAAAATGCTAACTAGCCCGGAGGAAAACGTCAGTTAGGCCAGAGTCCTGATTGGCTCAACACTACCCACGTGCCAGCTTCATACTACAGTTACATTGTGGGACACATATGTGGGTTTCATATGCTTCACATGTATATTACTGTATGCTTATTGTATGCTTCACGTCTCAGAGGAACAAAAGGACGGAACCTCCTAGGAGATAACAGGAGGATGTGAAATGCGGCCTTTTGTATGCAAAGAGATGACCTTGAGGGATTTCCTGACCACCAGTGACTTTAGGTGGAGGTGAGAAGACCTGGAAGAAGACGCATTGTGACTTGGGATTAAAAGACAATGCGACTGTGTGCTTTGATGTCCTGGGGTATAAAAGGGACAGATGTTGGGGGATACTTTCTCTGTTTTTGATGATGTTGGAGAATGAAATAAACCTGACTCGTGAGATAAACTCAGCCTCGTTATTTCCACATTGTCCACAACATCACCAAAAAAAACAAAACAAAAAAAAAAAACACTCATTCACTACATAGTGCACTACATTTAAACGGGAGTCAATTAAAATGTAGTGCACTATGTAGTGAATGCGTGGACATTTCAAACGCAGCACCGTTTCAACTTGCCTTTTTGCAAAATTTAAAGCAAAGAAACAGAAATACGAGACATTTGAGTGATTCCTTGACATGTCTTGTAAATTGTAAAAAAATATGTTACAGCCATGTAAACAAGAAAAAAACCAGCATTTTTTCAGTGTCACTTTAAGGACAATTTAATGCCCAGTTAAGCTAAGCTGCATGTCTTTTGCCTGTGGGAGGAAGCCGGAGTACCCAGAGAAACTCCACACAGAAGGGTCACCGATGGCTGGGGTGGGATCAAACCCACAACCTTCATGCTGTGCTGCCACAGTGCTAACCACTGCTCCACCAAGTTGACTATTTTATTTTCCTTTTTACGTTAGTATTTGCGGCACATTTCTCATTTTTATGCGTTGACATTCGTCGTGTTGCTATTTTGATGTAAACATTTTCTCAGTTTGAGTTTGTTTTGTCAGTTTGCAGTTGTTTCCTTAATTTATAGTATGTTTGAACTCTCCGGGCCACTGTATAAAGGCTTCAGAATGTGCCGGCTCTTTTTTGGCCAGGTTTTAAATAAATGCACATGGCTCACATCATGATTATTTACAACAGCGGTAACAGAAAATCAGGCTTCTCAACGGCAGGCCAGCAATAGTGACTGAACGGAAGTTCTGACGCAGTTATCCCTGGGGAGAGAAAAATAAACTAAAGCTTAAAATGGTATTTCCTAATCCACTTTTACATAAACAACTTGTATAAGGGCTGTTTTATTAACTTACTTGATGGTAATCCTTATACGATTAAAAAAAAATGTACAAAATATGCTTTTAAAAAACCTGCACCTGTGTGAAAGAAACTGAAACCTTTTAAAGACCTAATTTTTGAAGTCTGATTATTTTTGATCTTTTATAATATGCCACAAAAACAATAGTGTATTTTATTTCTCACCATGACTCTATAATAATAGTGTCCATAGTGGCAATTATGACTGTGTGCCCCACAACATTTAGTTATTACACACTGTAAATCAAAGCAACAAATAATATTAATAATGATAATAATAATAATAATAATAATAGAAGCTTGAGTGTCCAGAGTGGATGGTTTATTTTAATTGACATTCAATCTTTGCAAAATAACCAAGGCAATGCCAGGCATTAGGTTAAAAAAATACAGGAAGAAACAGCAACTGGCATTCAGAGCCAAGTTTGACAGAGCAGATTAAAAAAAAAAATATGAGTGAGGATAAAAGTAATAAATCAGAACCAAAATTCTCTTTTTAAAGTGGTAAATAAAAAAAGTCATTCACAAGCAACAATATTGGACAGCAGTATTAAAATGCATTTGGCAAAATGGTAAATGTTGACAGAGTGCTCAACAGTAGCTGTAGATTCCATTTCTGTATTTGCTGGTGTGTTAAAATAACAGAAATAATAATAACAATAATGATGTCCAAATTATCTGGATTTGGATGCAATTCCGACCTTTTAGCGGTTCATGCTAGCCAATTTTACTGACAACTCAATGGCGTTATCAATCTAGAATTTAAATAATGCCCCAGATCCAGTTGGAAAAAAACCAAGCAATGTAAAAATTATAATATTCTTTGAGTTTATTTAAAGGACCAATAATGCATAATGACTGTTTGTTTAGATGACATGTTTTGGATTGAAGGCAATAAATGTCCCAAAGAAGTGGACCTAAAATGTGTAAAGATTAGCGAGCTCATCGGGGTCTAGAAAAATTGATTAAGTGTAGTCTTGTGATAACTTTGTGTCCACAATACTGTATCGATTCAGAGAAACCAACACTGCGATACTTAAAAGTATTAATAAATGCTGCAATTAAAACTGGGTTTTTTTGGATGTAAAAGCAATAAAAAAAAAGAACAACTGCCTATTCAGTCCACTAGATGGTGCTAGATGGTCACTGTCTGGTTAGGTCAGCACAGCAAAGGAATGACTCCTGAGATCTAGCTAGGAGTTGAACAAGAGAGATCAGGATGGGAAACTGCAATGATATCACAATAGGGGTGGGCAATATGGCCTAAAAATGATATCACGATATTTCTGTGAATTTTCACAATAACAATGTCTTTCATGATATCGCAGAATGCAGTTTTTTTTCTTTCAAATTTACGCAAAAAGGACAGTTTCACAGGCCAGCATTATCTACCTTCAACATATTCGGGAAAAAACCAAAACAAAAATTTATATTTCTCCATTTTAAAAACAGCAGAGCTCAGATTAAGTTTTTTTTTTTTTTAGTTCTGTATCAAATATTACAAGAAGATAATATAAAGTGTTGCATCTTAACTGCACACAGACGTCGGGTTTTATGCTGAATCACTTTACCTGCTCCCGTTGCCTGGACCTGTCCTGGGGCTTTGGGCTCTCCTTGCACTGAATGGATATTTTGTTTCCCTCTCTCTCTTCGGCTAGTTCAGTAAAAATGGAAGTAAAATACAGCCACTTCGAGTGGCACATTGTCCTACGTACGTGCGGAAAAAATGCAGGCAGAACTGCTGCACTGTTTTGTTTTGTTTTTTTTTTTTAAACATGACGGCAGTCTGAAACAGAAAGTGAAACTTAAATATTTCCACTCAACTGGAGACTCCAGGTGAAGGTAGAACACATTGGTGCGCTACTTCACCGACTCGGAGCTGAACAGGAGACAGGGTGACCAGAAAATTGGACCAATTATCACGAAATGTAGTTACGGTATCAGCAGCAGACAATGATGGTCTGGCTTTGGAGCTGCAGTTTCCCGCTGTCATGTTTGTTTTGCCGTTTCTATGCGGTGTGACGTCGTCATGCAGCAGACCCCAAATATTGCGATACTCATTTTTACACCAGTATCAAAATTTATACTGGTATTATCGTGAACGATACGATACGGCACACCCTATATCATAATACTCAGTGTATTGCAAGATCATGATAATATTGTACTGCGGTACAAGTATCTGATGACTCCCTACCCGTACAAATCAAGGTCTTGTGCTCACATCAGAAGCACAATCACCAAACAATTTCGGATAAAGTTAATCATCTAGGACAGGAACAAAAATTTAGCAGAGTACAGAAATAAGATTTTAAAATACATGTTTATAAGGATACAAAAGCCATCCCTTGAAAAGGATAACACCACCCCATATTAAGTATTTATCTATGTATTTAAAAAATGATTTCTCTCCAAACTTCCCCAGACAGTATGAAAATATATGGCACAGTTCATAGCCTTAAGAGAAGAAGACAGCAACTTCTCCAACATAGAGGAACAAAGCAGAGCAAACACTTTTGGAATCAACAGCTGACCGGCATCTCTGCCAATGACTAAATTATTTAATACTGAAATGCCAATTCACACACAGCTGCCTGAGACAGTTTTTATGTTGTGAGGCATTTCCTCGAAGACCAAGAGGGCAAAAACTGTTTTTAAACTTTTTATTCCCCAAAAAACAATCTTGGGTGTTTCATTTTAAATCAGAGGAGTGGAGCTCATTAGAGGTCATATACAGAAAGTTCATATGCTGACCTTTCAGAAGAATATGTGCAAAATACATCAAACTCTACATTTCAACTCTTTAAAAAATAAACACAAAAAAAGTTGACCAGCACCGGCCAGGTTCAATCCTACACTGGTCATGTATTCATTCTCAGCCCTGCAGCCGGCGCTTTCGAATGTCAAGAATAAAGTCAGAGTAATAAGTAACAGTGGTAAGTAATACTGTTGAGGGTTACGTTCTCCTGTCCATCCGCACCACACTGATCCCACTCCTAACAGTAGAGGGCACCGGAGTGATCACACCAGCTTGAAGATGCGTCATACAGACAGAAAAAGCGGTAACACTGGCTGGTTCTCATACACGAGAAAGGTTTGGTCTCTCCAAAGCTTCAAAGCAAAAAAAAAAAAAAAAAAAGCCAACCGCTTCAGAAGCTTTGAAGAAATCAAGCTATCGTCTTATTTATATATCAACACTCCTCGCATTTAATATAGATGCCACACAGAGCAACACGTATATATAAGAACACATGGACAGATTAGGCCATTTCGTCATACACAGACATCAGAGGGTATTTGGTTGCCGACAGCCACAAAACTGCTTTGGAGATTTGCTAGTAGAAATGACATTAGTGCAAATACAACAAGGAAAAAAAAGTAGAAAACACTGGTAGCAAGGTTAGAGGACATAAGAAGACAAACAAATGTGTTCTGTGGTAAAAATGGCAGCGTGCAAGCTCTATGTACAAGCGTGCATCAGAACATAGCATTCTCAAGTTTTAAGTCTTTCCAAACATCCCGCCTTTTTACTAAGCACATTAACTATGAGAAAAAGCGTGTGTGCTAGTATAAGTGGAAATAAATGACAAAACATCTAAATTTGCTGGTAGCATTTTGTGGCTATGAATAAGCAGCAGGAGAGTATTGATGGTCTTTAAAGGAGCTATATGTAGTTTCCATTTAATTCCAACTGTCATCAGCAGGTGGCAGCACCAGGCCTTGGCAGATCATGGAGCATTCCTTGTCTACTGACACTACAGATATCCATCCACAACCCCCCCCCCCCCCCCAAAAAAAAAGGTTGAGTTTGGATGCCCCTATGAAAACTGCTCTCTAGCTAGCTGAAATACAGAGCAGATCTGATGAACTGTATCTACAAAAAAAAAAAAAATAGCTAAAGTGTTAAAGGTAAGGCTGCTTTAATCTGTGTTTATTTGTATGCACAGCAATTTTTACCGTTACCCATTTTAGAATGCAACTTTAGGAAATGCGTGGAAAAAAAAAAAAAAAAGACAACAGCCTGGAAGTATTTGCTGGTCCTTCCCCTAAATCGGCACGGAGCCCGTGATGCTCCTGACTCACCCTGCAGGTGAAACAACAGCACTACAGGACAGCTAGCTCTGCCCTTTGTTTAATTTTTTAGCACAGTAATGCAATACATTAGCATCTTTGTTATAACATTGTAACTGTTGTTTCTCAACATTCTATAATAATCTGTAATTTGAGAATAATTTAAAGTAAAAAAAAAAAAAAAAACAACAAATAGCTCCTTTAAACAAAAATGTAAACCATTCTGATATGATTGGATCACACAAAACTAAATGATTGGCTCCTGCTATGACTTGTTTGGGGTGTCTGTTAAGCACCTAAGGTTAGCAGGGCTCATGCGGATGAGTACCATGAATAAAAGGGAACCAACAATTATAAAAAAAAGTGGCCTTTTCATCAGCTCTGGATTAAACCTACACTCACAGATTAAAGCCAAATGCAAACCAGGCTCTCCCAGTTTAGTCCATCTGCACTGTGCAGTGTCCAATACAGAACACAAAAGTATCATTGCTTTGATAGTAATACAAAAGTTTGGCGAAGCATAGAGGAATTGATTTTTGCTGGGACCAGCCAAACAAGCTTGATTCAAAGACTGAAGCAGTCTAATAGCAAAAGCTTGACACACTGAATTAGGTATCCAACACTGCAACCCTTAACTAGACCACAGCGTCCATCGTCTGTTGAGCACCAGGCTACAGGTCATGTGATGGCCTTGAGAAGCAACATTTCAGTCTCTGCTTACGCTTGATATTAACCAGTAGACGCGGCTAACATTATCCAGCATTGACAAACAAAAATCACAAGCTCAAGAGTTTGTCAACCTTGTTAAAATCTGAGATTATAACCATTTGAAATGCAACCATCAGTCTTTGAAATGTCTTAACCAACAAGTCATGGCACGTACAAGACAACAGAGACATCCCCAAAACTAAAAAACGTACAGCAACTAAAGGAGAGCTGCACAGACGAAGGCAGGCTGGAAGCAACCATCACATGAAATGTCTGGTGGGATGATTTAGGAAATGTGAGTATAGGCCAAATATTAATGTAACTACAAGAGATTACATCTTTCAAGATCTCACATTTTGGGGAGATTGTGTCAAACTCCCAATCAAATCTGTGATGAGATTACTGCACCAACTTTCCTGTCAAGAGTGTAAATCTATAGCTAAAAAAAAATAATGTACCCATAATGAAATCCCTACAGGCGTTAAACCTAAAACAGGTCATCTTTTGAAGCTAGCTAACGAGTGGCAACATTGTGAGAACTCTTACCCATTGTCATTTTGACGTACAGCGTGATTCTTACAAAGATTGCTTTGGATTTTTCTCGTGTAAAAATAGATATGCACCAGTTGGATTTCATAATGGGAGAGCCAACGACTGGATAATTATAATCTGAGCAGATGGGAGGATCTGGATTGCATGCATGAATGTGGTCTGTTACTGGCGCTCAGGGTGGTGGTGGGGGATGTTTCTCGGGACTGGAAGTGGGCAGGCCAGAATGTGATAGTAGGGAGACAGGGTTTAGCCAAGGGACCGGCTCAGGTCCAGTGGGGCTCATCTCTGCCTGGGCCAGAGAGGATAGGTGTGGAGAGATGGAAGCTGAGTTATGAGAGAGAGATGGGGGAATGTCAGGCGTTGCCGATGTGTCAGAGGGAGTGGAAGAAGACGGAGAGGGATGATCTGTTAGCACCTCGTTCTGCTGACAATCAGTCACAAGTGGGGAAGAGGAACAAGAGGGGGATGATATTGGAGGAATGACAAGGTGCCGTGGAGGAATGGAGGAGCTTTCTCCAAGTGATATGGTCGATCCACTATCTCCCTGCTGCCCTAGTGACTCCTCTTTTTTTCCACCGTCTGCCTGGGCTGTGCCGGTTGCTGCTTCGTCCTGTCCTGCAGGGTTCTGATTGGCTTCAGGAGCGTCTTGGTTGGGGACACTGGTGGCTGGTGTTTGACTCTTGAGTTGTGAATGGCAGAGAGGGCAGGTTTCCTGGACATACAGCCATTTCTTCAGACAGCCAGCGTGGAAGAAATGACTACATGGAGTGATCACAGCACTGTTCATGTCCTGGAAGGAAGCACATTTCACATTTGCAAAGTATTAACTGGTAGCACAAAAATATTTATTGTTGACATATTCTCTTAACATATAAACCAGCTTGTACCTGGTAGCAGATGGCACAGATGTCATTGTACTGCTCCAGCTGCGTGTTACTAGCTGTGGGGAGGCTTTTGATCTTGTTCACAGCATCTCTCCTGAGCAGGAAGCTCTGCCAGCCCAGCTGGGCTCTGAGCCAGACGTTATAGTAAGAGTGGACCAGGATGATGGTGCTGCCCATCACACTCCACTCTCCAAATACCGTCTCTGACACGCCATAGCACACAACACACACTGCAACCTAAAAAAGAACGTTATACTGAGTTATACTGATGCACCGCATGGCAGCATCTTTGCTACCTGCTCTTTTCTGTCTTCATCATCATTAACACAATACATAAGATGTGTGTGTGTGTGTGTGTGTGTGTGTGTGTACCAGGAACTCCAGCAGTCTGTAGGTCCCATTGACACAGTAGATGACTTCGTCCATGTTCTCTACTGGAGCCTTACGGAACTCCTCCACCATGAACAGAACATAGATCAGCAGAGTGCCAAGAACCTGGGTGTTAAGGAGGGGACAGCAGAAGAATAAATTACTGTATTACCATGTTAAGACTGAGCAAACTGAGGCAGAGATTGTGTTGGCTGACTACTTTCCGTCATTGACAGATTTTTTTTTTTTTAAGCAGTGACAGAAGTTAAATCACCACCTGTAATCCGTCAAAATGACAAATAGCCTTGAAGGTTTTCCAGTTGTGATTCCCATCTCTGTCCACTGTATGGCACATATTAACTAGTATTGTCTCTTCTCTGATTTGAGGCTTCAGTCTCTGCTAAAATGTCACAGCAGCTGAATGAAAGGAAAATTTTCCAAACGTCTTGATGTTGCTGATAAAACGGGTTAAAATAAAGAGGGACTGATGCGGTGGAGGATGAACAGACAATGGCTATCAGCCACTAGTAGTGGACAATATACAGGACAAGATTCAGGAGTTTAGGCTCATTTTCAGTTTTATTCTGTAATATTGTGCTGCTGGCATGTGTCTGATCTGAAACAAAAGTTGTGCTTTACTGGACTAATAAGTAGAACTGGTTGACCCTTTTAACTGAAACTAACTTAATGCTTTCTAATTAATCAGCTCAGTAGTCACTCAATACTGTCATGAGCATTTAATAAGCTTGTGCATTTTAACAAACTTGCCTGAGAAAAATCAAAAAACTGCCTCAGAAGCTAAAAGTAGAGAAATAAAGGGAGATGGTGGAAAAATAACTGAGGTGCCTGTGGCTGCAGGGTGAATTAAATAATTACCCTTTTCTTTAAGAGTCTTTATGGTGTGGAAATTGTGTGTGTGTGTGTGTGTGTGTGTGTGTGTGTGTGTGTGTGTTTAATTTTTTATCTTTGATTATAATAGGTCATGACAAACATTTTACAACTCCATCAAAATGACAGACAATAAATTCTAGCATAGCCTCTGAAGTGAGGTCATCTCATACAATAACATCAAGTGTTATTTGTCCACATAAAACAGTGTTTCCTCTAGCTTAAAGACCTTGGTGCGGTGGCAACATATCCAAACATATCCATTTTAACATACCAGAATATGTTAATTTTATACTATTTATTTCTTTTTAAAATTTTACACAGTAACATTGCACATGGAACTTACCATCTGAAGTATTGCACATCCGAGGCTTGAATACTGGGTCAGCTGGGGTCCCACCCAGACATCCTGTGTTTAGACTTTTTAGTGGCGATATCCTTCTCTCCTTCCTCTGCCTGAACACTTTCCTCTCCTTGGCTCCTCTCTTCTGTCTCATCTTGCCCTCTCTGAGCTCTGTCTAATTCAGCTTCTCTCTCTGTCTATGGTGGTATACAAACAGGTTAGAAAATATCAAGTGTCATGTTTTGTCCTGCAGGATTTTTTTTGTCATGGCTTACATAAATGACAAAAATATGTGTATTTTTTGTATTCTAGTGTTTCCTTTTTTTTCCATTGAGAGAGTAGGGAAGGGAAAGAAACATTCATAATAGTAATGCACTCCATCCATCCATCTTTTTCCGCTTAATCCTTTTCAGATCGCGCTCATGCATACTTAAATTATATGATCAAGTGGGTATAGTAGCCAGAAATTCTACTCATGTAAAAGCAGTGCTTTGAAATTAATAATTAAAAGTAGGGACTTCCGGTTATGGCTGCCACGTAGGACGGACGTGTCTCGCTCTGCTCTGCTCCTGGAAAAAAAAAAAATCGGCAAATAACTCTCTCATTTGGGACAGAACGTATCCCAGCATTTGGGCGAAGATATGTCGGCGAAGCCTAAGGCTGGAAAACCAGGAAAAGGAAAAAGCGAGCCGCCGAAACAGTCCAAATTAACAGACTTTCAGGTCTGTGACGCAGTAAACAAAACTCCATATATGGCGGAGGAGGCTGGCAACGCTGCGATATCTGCGGGGAATGGCGCAGATGCGCTGATGGCTGCCATGAGTTCAATGAGAGCGGACTTTTCCTCTAGATTTGATGGGATTATGACAGCGTTGGAAGGAATAAGAAAGGAATTGGGTGACTGTGTAGAACGAACGGCGCAGATGGAGCTCCGTCTCGCTAGTGCTGAAGATGACGTCACCCGTCTTCAATTAAAGGTGCGCACTTTGGAAAAAAAAAATAAATCTCTGGAAGATAATATTTTGGATTTGGAATCTCGGTCGAGACAGAATAATTTGAGGCTGGTGGGTCTTCCAGAGGAATCAGAAGGTCGGGACGTATGTTCCTTTCTGGAAAAGTGGATTCCGGAGGTACGGGGCAGCGAGGAGTTGCAATCAGCAGTGGTTCTGGAAAAAGCACATCGTATTGGCCCACGGAGAGATAAGGGACCGCCGAGGACCTTAATTATAAAGTTTCTTAGCAACAGAGACAGGATGAAGATCTTCAACGCTGCACGAGCTAAAAAAGGAGAGATTAAACACCAGGACCAGCAGGTGCGGTTCTACCCAGATTTGGCCACAGGAATCCAGCAATTGAGGAAGCAGTTTGATCCCGTACGTAAGGAGCTGCGCAACCTTGGGATTCGTCATGGTGTAATCTATCCTGCGAGACTGCTGACCACGTATGAGGGCAGAACCCACATCTTCAAGACCCCAGAGGAGGCGCAGGAGTTCATCAAGAAGATCAAAGAAGAAGAAGAGACTGGTGGGAGCTAAGCATGAACAAAATATAAGGTAGAATAATTAAGCATTTGCACAGGCATCTGACTGACTTGAAGTAAATAGTAAGTTTACAAAATATAGATTGTATTATATATTAAAAAAACAAAACAAAAACAAAACAAACAAACAAAAAAAAACTATGATGTACAAAGTTGTTAAAAATTTTGGAGTTAAGTTGGAAAACTACAGAGGAGAGTTAATGTTACGTCATTAAAAGCAGTAGAGTTAGGGTGATTGGGAGGATGAAGAAGGAGTGGCTTAGGCTGTTCCCCGTGGGTGTGGAACGGTCGATGGCTATATCGGGAGACAGAATTTTTCTTTTGATTTTGGGGGGTTTGCCACAAGTGTGGGAAGGGGAAATTTGTTTGTGTGTAGTTTGTAGGATGAATGTTCAACCACTCATGTTTTTGCTTCTCTGTATGAGCATGTTTACACTGCAAGGTAATCCCAAACTCTCTATTGATCATGGACCAAAGTGTTAATCTTAATTTAACTTCATGGAATTGCAGAGGTCTACAAAATTTAAAAAAACTTAAACAAGTTATGAATAAAATAAAGGACATGGGTTCAAGAATTGTGTTTTTACAAGAAACTCATCTGATAGAGGAGGATGTTAAAAGAATTAGGAGTAGATGGCAGGGAAGTGTATTCACCTCTTCATTTTCATCCCGAGCCAGGGGAGTTATGACTCTCATACATAAATCAGTTCCTTTTCAAGTGAAAAATGTAATTGGAGACAAATTTGGAAGATATGTAATCATTCAAGGTTCTTTGCTATTAGAAAATATAAATCTTGTGAACTTATATGGTCCCAATATAGATGATCAGAAGTTCTTTGCTAATTTATTTCTCATCTTATCATCACTTACAGGGCAACATATAATAGCAGGGGATTTTAATTGTACATTGAATCCAGGTGTGGATAGATCAACAGGACTGGATTGTACGCACATTGGATGTAGGATGACTATTAATCATTTTATGAAAGAATTGAGATTGTTAGATATATGGAGAGAAATGAAACCACAAGTTAAAGCCTATTCTTGTTATTCCAGTACCTACAAGACATTCTCACGTATTGATTATTTTTTGATTTCCACAGAATTAAGGTCCAAGATTCAAAACTGCTTTTATGATAACATCGTGATCTCTGATCATGCACCCTGTTGTCTAATATATGTAGATAAAAAATTGACAAAGGAATCAGGTAGATGGCAATTTCAGCATAAATGGCTTCAGGATGAGGAATTTGTCAAGTATATAGAAAAACAGATAGACGAGTTCTTTGACATCAATACTACACAAACATCAGCATGTGTAAAGTGGGAGGCTTTCAAAGCTTTTATTAGGGGACATATTATTAGTTATACAGGATCAAAATCTAAGAAGACTCGAGAGGAGAGAGCTAAATTGGAACATAAAATAAAAAGTCTTCAGGAAAAAGTGTATGCAGGAAGTGACCCAAGGTTGGAGAATGAATTACTGATTTTGAGAGCTGAATACGACAAAAAATCAGCGAATAGAGCTGCCTCGAGTCTTCTAAGATTGAAACAATCTTTTTATGAACAAGGTGAAAAATCAGGAAAATTATTAGCATGGCAGATTAAACAATTGGAAATTAAAACACCAATTACCAGTATTATAAGTAATGGACAGGTAGTTATAGATCCTTTAGAAATTAATAGGCCTTTAGAGATTACTATGAAAAATTATATGATACCAAAAATGAACCTGATTTAACAAAACTAAATGGGTTTTTGAACGAACTATCTATACCGTGTATACCAAATGAAAACAGGGAGATATTGGAGTCTAAAATTAGTCAAGAAGAAGTTGGGCTAGCCATTGATAATATGAAATCAGGAAAAAGTGCAGGACCAGATGGTCTTCCAGTTGACCTTTATAAAAAATTTAAGAATAAATTAATAAAACCTTTTTTGGAAATGGTTTTAGAAGCATTTCAAAATAATAATTTACCATCATACATAAATAATGCCTTAATTATACTGCTGCCAAAACCAGGTAAGCCCTCTAATAAATGTGAAAATATGAGACCAATAAGCCTATTAAACGCCGACCTTAAGATAATCTGTAAAATTTTAGCAAGACGAATACAAGAAATTTTACCAAATATTATTAATCGAGATCAGAATGGCTTTATAAAGGGTAGACAAGGCTTCCATAATGTAAGAAGACTATTTAATATTATTTATTTTAATAAAGAAGCACCGGATACAGCTCTCCTATCATTGGACGCCGAAAAGGCCTTTGATAGAGTTGAATGGCCCTTTCTTTTTGAAGTCCTACAAAGGTTTGGACTTGGAAATAATTTCATAAAATGGGTTCAAATAATATACAATAATGCTACAGCAGAAATCCTAACAAATAACAATATTTCAAAACCAATAAAAATCAATAGAGGATGTCGACAAGGCTGTCCACTTTCACCTTTACTGTTTACTATGGCAATTGAACCTTTAGCGATAGCGATACGTTTACATTCACAAATATATGGAATTAAAGTTGGACCAACAGAACATAAAATCTCCCTGTACGCCGATGATATAATTTTGTTTATGTCGAATCTAAAAAAATCAATTCCAACCTTGTTGAATTTAATAAAGAATTTTGGGGAAATATCAGGATATAAAATAAATAAAACTAAATCTTCAATATTAATGCTAAATGAGACCCAGAGAAATTACCCAGCCCCTGAGGCAAATCAATTCAATGTTGTAAATCAGTTTAAATATTTAGGAATCCAAATTATGCCTAAGCTAGAATCAGTCGCCAGCGTCAACTATGAAGCCTTAATGTCAGATATCAATGAGTTAACTCAGAGATGGATGTCACTACCAATGTCGATGATCGGGAGAATCAATATACTTAAAAGTAATATTTTACCTAAAATACTTTATTTATTTCAATACATTCCCTTATCACCACCTTTAGATCTATTCTCAAGAATAAAAAAAAAGTTAGTGGAATTTATATGGAACAACAGGAGGGCTAGATTACGTTTGTCTTTATTATATTTACCATTTGATCGTGGAGGTCTGAAATGTCCAAATTTTATGTTGTATTATTGGTCGGCACAACAGAGGTCTATGACATATTATTTTTCATCAAATGATCTCCCTCACTGGACTGAAATGGAATCATACAATTTACCTTTACCTCTTCCCATATTCATATACTCAGATTCGGCAAAAAAATTACAAAAACAAGTTAAAAATCCATTTGTAAAGCATATGATCAAAATATGGTGTGAAGCTAAAAACTATTTAAAAGAACCACAGTTATTGTCACAATTTAGTCCAATATGGGGTAATCAATATTTTAAACCAGGGAGAGCGGACGCTGTATTTAAAGTATGGAATTTAAAAGGGATACAAAAGATTCAGGATTTATATTTGCCATGTGCAGATAACATAATGTCTTTTGAAGAGCTGAGGATCAAATTTAATCTCAATAGAACACATTTTTTTAAATATCTTCAACTTAGAAACTTTATTCGATCAAATCAAAATAAAGCTCTCACTCGACCTATTTATTCATCCTTGGAAAAAATGATGATGAAAGATAGTAAAAGAAAGGGTATTATTTCAGAGTTTTATAACTCATTGACACTATCTTCAAGTGAAAATTCACTGAAAAGATTAAACTACTGGAAAGAAGATCTGCAAATTGAAATTTCGGAGGAACAATGGGAATTGGCTTGTACAGAAGCTCAAACCAAATCAATAAATGTACGCCTTAAATTGATACATTTCAAATGGTTAATGCGGATGTATGTTACACCAGAGGAGTTAAATAGATATAACAAAAATATACCAGATACATGCACAAAATGCATGGAAAGTAAAGGAACCCTATTTCATTGTTTATGGGAATGTAGATTAATAAGAATGTTTTGGGAAGAGGTGAGGGTAACAATTGAAAAAATAATCTCAAAACAAATCATACTGAATCCTAAACTGTTTTTGTTGGGTCTGTACCCAGAAAAGCATAATTTTAATAAAAGTGAAAGAACATTCATAGACCTCAGTTTGCTTAATGCCAAAAAATGTATTGCACTATTATGGAAAAAGACTCATAGACCAGATGTGACTCAGTGGTTAAGACAGATGTTAACAAACCTTCCATTAGAAAGAATAACATATATACTGAAATCAAAGGAAATTGTGTTTGAGAATATATGGAGACCTTTTATTGATTATGTAAAAAATTTAAACATAACTCTTGAAGAAGAAGGTGAATGATGTGTGTGGACCTTGTAAATTCCAAACTGGTGAACATAATATGTATACTTATGTACTGGATTGTCTAGACTAAACAGAGGAGCATTGTTGAAGACTTGATTTTGTTGGTGGTTGTTGGTGTTTTTAGTGCATTTTTTTTTTTTGTAGTAGTAGTACTTTAGCGTTAGTGTTTGATTGTTTGTATCATGTTTGTTAAAAAAAAAAAAAAAGGTTCAATAAAGATATTGTGGAAAAAAAAATAATTAAAAGTAGACAACCAACAATTTCTAGTTGAGTTAAGGGTACAAAGAGCAGCCACTTAAAAACTTGAGTAATGACTTCAGTCTTGAAGGTTTGAGATTTTTCTCAAAAATTTAGTAACAATTTTCTTATAGTTTTCTACTTTTCTCTGTAAAGCTAAAGTTGAAACCATGTTCCTCAAATTTGTAATTTCCTTTTGTAAAACTGATTTTTCTTGTACATTTGAAACTTTATTATAAATTTGTGGATTATTTTATGACTAATTTTTGTCTGTTCTTTAAAATAAAATTACTGGGGGGTTTTTTAAATAAATTTGAAACAGACTGTGGTAATTGTTTTTCCTTTTTCCTTATAACAATTTACATTTCTGAAAATACTTCTGCAGTTAGAACAGAACAATAATTTAACTCTGATTACAAAGAAAAAATATTAATAAAATTGTATTTAATGAAATAAATCAACTTAAATGACCAAGGATGCCGTTATTTCTGTTATATATATTAGAACTCTCCTCACCACCCAGACAGCAGGGAGAACCTCCCTTATTTTGAAATCAAATGCTGGCACGTTTAGTTTGTCTGAAGGCTGCTGACTAGGGTTGTCACGGTAGAGGAAGTTCCCCTGTGGTGACGGTAGACAGCTCAATACCGCGGTATGCAGTATTATTGCAAACGTTTTTAGGACCCTTTGGATTCATAATTTAAACAGGGTTTATAACTTAGGTGGCAAATGAGGGAAGCTGTGGGAGTCTCGCTGCAGTGCGTGTGTTACAACTGTGTGGAGCTCCGCTCTTTAGGCTGCGTGTCCACCAAACGGGTTTTGTCCACTCTGGGCAGCTATTTTCCAATCATTCTCTATGTAGTCCAGCGTTTACGGCGCTGAAACGTTCTCGGTGGTGGCCGTTTTTTGTCACGGCGCTCAGAGCTGAAAACAGTTCAACTTTTCAGAGACTGCAGCTGAACTCTTCAATGCCAGACCAAGCAGCCAATCAGAACTGCTGCGTGGGCGGGACATAGGACGCTGGTACTCATCTGTACTCAGACTCCTGCTTTCTGTGTCATCATATTTTACATCCAGAGCTGCTAGAAAACGTCTCCTGTCCATTGTTATTTAGAGACTGATATTAAAAAAAAAAAAAAAAAAAAACTCATTTCGTGGGCATGCAGCCTATATACAGGCATGAACTGCTGATTCTGTTAAAAAAAAACAAAAAACAATCATCTTCATAAAGCAGTGACAGTAACTAAGGGGTGTGTGGACAGGAGACTGCAGTGACATTCAGCTTATAAGCAGGACAGTCTCTGTACAGGACCCTGCGTGGTTCTTGTCGCCGTGATTTTTGCCGCTGTCCGAAAAATCCCGTTCAAACAAGCTGCTCTCAGAGCTCATACACAGTCAGGATCATACACACTCCGCTCAGAAGGAAATAACACACTTTGTGCCCTTTCAGTGCTCACTGTTAACGGCTGTATTTGACAAGGAGTCCAAACGCTTTCACCACAAACTGCCAGCTGGAGTCAGTCTGGAGAGAGTGCCCCAAACGGCGGCAGCACCGTGTGCTGTGGAAGCTTCTAGAGTACCGGGTGCAAACATGCTGCTGCTAATAAAAAATACACTTCATTTACCAATTTATTTAATAATCAAGAGGGGCACATAATTGAACAACGAGATATAGCCACACACCCACAAAAAAGTGAACACTGCGGTTGTTGCGGTTGGTCATTTTCCTCCGTGGTAGGCGTGTCCATACCACGGTATTACAGAATTGCAGTTATTGCGACAGCCCTACTGCTGACAGATTAAAGTCAATGACTTCGTGAATTTCGGTCATCTTAACCTGCCAGGTACATAATAGGAAACTGTAGCGGACTCTAAAGACATAATTCACCACAATATGTGTTCATGTACAGAATGATCTGTTTAGGCAGCTATAGTTGTGCTCTCAGGCTTTCTCATCAGGCACCTCTCTAGGCAGCCGCTGAAGGACCTCAGTTTAGAGTGAATGAAAAGAGAGCTAGCGTTTTCAGCTGCTGCTTTTTGTCACTGCCGCTGGAGAATAAAAACGGCACGCCTGCTCGTGCAAGAAAAGAGAGGAATTGCCAGTCTCTTCATTCCTGCAATTCCTACAGAACATACAGTGGGGCAAAAAAGTATTTAGTCAGCCACCAATTGTGCAAGTTCTCCCACTTTAAAGATGAGAGAGGTCTCCAATTTTCATCATAGGTATACCTCAACTAAGAGACAAAATGAGAAAAAAAAAATCCAGAAAATCACATTGTCTGATTTTTAAAGAATTTATTTGCAAATTATGGTGGAAAATAAGTATTCGGTCAATAACAAAACTTCATCTCAATACTTTTGTTATATACCCTTTGTTGGCAATGACAGAGGTCAAACGCTTTCTGTAAGTCTTCACAAGGTTTTCACACACTGTTGCTGGTATTTTGGCCCATTCCTCCATGCAGATCTCCTCTAGAGCAGTGATGTTTTGGGGCTGTCTCTGGGCAACACGGCCTTTCAACTCCCTCCAAAGATTTTCTATGCGGTTGAGATCTGGAGACTGGCTAGGCCACTCCAGGACCTTGAAATGCTTCTTACGAAGCCACTCCTTCGTTGCCCGGGTGGTGTGTTTTGGATCACTGTCGTGCTGAAAGACCCAGCCACGTTTCATCTTCAATGCCCTTGCTGATGGAAGGAGGTTTACACTCAAAATCTCACGATACATAGCCCCATTCATTCTTTCCTTTACACGGATCAGTCGTCCTGGTCCCTTTGCAGAAATACAGCCCCAAAGCATGATGTTTCCAACCCCATGCTTCACAGTAGGTATGGTGTTCTTTGGATGCAACTCAGCATTCTTTCTCCTCCAAACACGACAAGTTGAGTTTTTACCAAAAAGTTCTATTTTGGTTTCATCTGACCATATGACATTCTCCCAATCCTCTTCTGGATCATCCAAATGCTCTCTAGCAAACTTCAGATGGGCCTGGACATGTACTGGCTTAAGCAGGGGGACACGTCTGGCACTGCAGGATTTGAGTCCCTGGCGGCGTAGTGTGTCATTGATGGTAGCATTTGTTACTTTGGTCCCAGCTCTCTGCAGGTCATTCACTAGGTCCCCCCGTGTGGTTCTGGGATTTTTGTTCACCGTTCTCGTGATCATTTTGACCCCACGGGGTGAGATCTTGCGTGGAGCCCCAGATCGAGGGAGATTATCAGTGGTCTTGTATGTCTTCCATTTTCTAATAATTGCTCCCACAGTTGATTTCTTCACACCAAGCTGCTTACCTATTGCAGATTCAGTCTTCCCAGCCTGGTGCAGGTCTACAATTTTGTTTCTGGTGTCCTTTGACAGCTCTTTGGTCTTGGCCATAGTGGAGTTTGGAGTCTTGACTGAGGTTGTGGACAGGTGTCTTTTATACTGATAACGAGTTCACACAGGTGCCATTAATACAGGTAACGAGTGGAGGACAGAGGAGCCTCTTAAAGAAGAAGTTACAGGTCTGTGAGAGCCAGAAATCTTGCTTGTTTGTAGGTGACCAAATACTTATTTTCCACCATAATCTGCAAATAAATTCTTTAAAAATCAGACAATGTGATTTTCTGGATTTTTTTCCCCCTCATTTTGTCTCTCATAGTTGAGGTATACCTATGATGAAAATTGGAGACCTCTCTCATCTTTTAAGTGGGAGAACTTGCACAATTGTTGGCTCACTAAATACTTTTTTGCCCCACTGTAACTTAATATTGTAGCGGCTGGTGAAATACAGTATATCCTAAGCAATTCATCAGTCCCCCTGCCTTTCCCTTCATATGAAGCTGGCTGCATATGAATTCTAACCACATCTCTTCGCTAAGCGACTCTTCCATTATTGCTCCCGTTTCTAGCGGGTTAAAACCATGATAAATGCCTCTAGTGCTTACATACCTTTTCTGATTTTTTTCCGCATTTAAAGTACTTCAACAAACTCATGTTTCTGTCGGACAGTCATGCTTAGCAAGACACCGCCTGCTGAATGACTGGAAAACTCGTGTGGGCGGGGCGCTTCTAAACTCCGCACGGATGATGGCCACACGCGCTCTGTTTGTGTGTGCACTTGCGGAAAGTCATTGCTTCATATATTTTTCTTAATAAATTCATATCTCCCAGTGGTGAGGGGGGCCATTAAGCTGAAGAAGGAGTCCTATCAAGCTTGGTTGGCTTGTGGGACTCCCGAAGCAGCTGAGGAGTACCGGCAGGCCAAGCGGAGTGCAGTTCGGGTGGTTGCTGAAGCAAAAACCCGGGTATGGGAGGAGTTCGGTGAGGCCATGGAACAAGACTTTCGGTCGGCCTCAAAGAGATTCTGGCAAACTGTCCGGCGGCTCAGGAGGGGAAAGCAGCTCCCCGTCCACACTGTGTATGGTGCGGATGGGACACTGTTGACTTCGACTGGGGACATCGTCGGGCGGTGGAAGGAATACTTCGAGGATCTCCTCAATCCCACTGATACGCCTTCCACAGAGGAAGCAGGGTTTGGGGACGAGGGGGATGACTCGCCTATCACAGGGGCTGAGGTCGCCAAGGTGGTTAAAAATCTCCTTGGTGGCCGGGCCCCAGGGGTGGACGAGATTCGCCCCGAGTACCTCAAGGCCCTGGATGTTGTTGGGTTGTCATGGTTGACACGCCTCTGCAACATTGCGTGGAGGTCGGGGGCAGTGCCTTTGGCATGGCAAACTGGGGTGGTGGTTCCTCTCTTTAAAAAAGGGGACCGGAGGATGTGCTCCAACTTTAGAGGGATCACACTCCTCAGCCTCCCTGGGAAGGTCTATTTTTTTTTTTTTTTTTTTTTGTTACTTATTTGTACCCGTAGGTAGACTTGGTTTGCAGTCTGGTGACAAGCCACTGGCTGCTGGTCGCTGCGTGCGCGAGCGCCCTAAACCTACATGTTTTTGGTATGCGGGAGGAAACCGGAGAAATCCCGGAGTAAACCCGCGCAACACGGGGAGAACATGCAAACTCCACACAGCTCACTGTTGGTCGGGGGCTGGGATCGAACCCACGATCTCATGATCCCTGCGGTCCCCCGGCCGAGGGTAAAACTGTGCTGCCACAGTGCTAAACCACTGCGCCACCGTACAGTCTATGCCAAGGTACTGGAGAGGAGAGTCCGGCCGTTGGTCGAACTTCGGATTCAGGAGGAGCAATGTGGTTTTCGTCCTGGCCGTGGCACATCGGACCAGCTCTTTACCCTCTCGAGAATTCTCGAGGGTTCGTGGGAGTTTGCCCAACCAGTTTACATGTGTTTTGTGGACTTGGAGAAGGCATTTGACCGCGTCCCTCGTGGATTTTTGTGGGGGGTGCTTCGAGAGTATGGGGTATCGGGCTTGTTGTTACGAGCTATTCGGTCTCTGTACGACCGTTGTGAGAGTTTGGTTCGTATTGCCAACACTCGGTCGGAGTCATTCCCAGTGAGAGTTGGACTCCGCCAGGGCTGCCCTTTGTCACCGATCCTGTTCATAATTTTTATGGACAGGATTTCTAGGCGCAGCCAGGGAATGGAGGGTGTCATGCTTGTTGACCACAGGATCTCCAAAGACTGGAAGGAGGATTACACACCCTCCATACAGCAAACCAGGAGGCAACTGCTTGGCTTAAGGACTTTGCATTCGCTAAATAAACCACAGGATCTCATCTCTGTTGTTTGCAGATGATGCTGTCCTGTTGGCTTCATCCAGCAATGACCTACAGCTCTTGCTGGGACGGTTTGCCGCTGAGTGTGAAGCGGCTGGGATGAGAATCAGTACCTCCAAGTCCGAGTCCATGGTCCTCAGCCGGAAAAAGGTGGATTGTCCTCTCCGGGTTGGGGACAGGCTCCTGCCCCAAGTGGAGGAGTTTAAGTATCTTGGGGTCTTGTTCACGAATGAGGGGAGAATGGAGCGAGAGATTGACAGACGGATTGGAGCAGCATCTGCAGTGATGCGGACGTTGTACCGGTCTGTTGTGGTGAAGAGGGAGCTTAGTTCTAAGGCAAAGCTGTCGATTTATCAGTCAATCTACGTTCCTACTCTCACCTATGGTCACGAGCTTTGGGTAATGACCGAAAGAACGAGATCGCGGATACAAGCGGCTGAAATGAGCTTTCTCCGTAGGATTGCTGGACTCACCCTCAGAGATAGGGTGAGGAGCTCAGTCATCCGGGAGAGGCTCAGAGTAGAACCGCTGCTCCTCCACATTGAAAGGAGTCAGTTGAGGTGGTATGGGCATCTGATTAGGATGCCTCCTGGACGCCTCCCACTTGAGGTGTTTCAGGCACGTCCCACTGGGCGGAGACCCCGGGGCAGACCCAGGACTCGGTGGAGAGACTATGTCTCCCAGCTGGTCTGGGAACGCCTTGGCATCCCCTCTGAAGAGCTGGAGCAGGTGGCTGGGGAGAGGGAAGTCTGGGCTTCTCTGCTTGAACTGCTGCCTCCACGACCCGGACCTCCGGAAAAGCGGTAGAAGATGGATGGATGGATGAATTCATATCTCCTTGGTGTGGCAGTAAAATTTCTGGCGACGTGGCCCGTCACCGAGAAATGTTACCAGAGGAAACCCTGCAAAATATCCCTTTCTAGGATATCTACATAACTCAAGCCTTTTTAATTAAGCAATATTAACCCTTTAACTGCCCATATTAAATGGACGGGTCACGCGCCCCCAGTGGCACAGCACAGCAACTGCACTGGTCAACTTATTGACGTCCCCTGGCTATACTGAGAATTTTTACTAATCTCTACTGATCTGACAGTTTAGAAGGTGGCAGACACGTGCTGAACGAATCATGGCTGACATGGAATATAGCAAAGAAGGAGAAATCCTCATTATTCCTCTTCCTTTTCCCGCTTTGAACTCACACACCAATGTGGATGCTGCTGCGTTTGGTCATCGCAATAGCAATGATGACGGAAACTGCATGAAACGGGAAAAATAGCCACGTAATACAAACAAAATTCAAGTGGGATAATCATAAGAGTTTGTAGATGTGGTACATGGGTGTAAATTACTAAGTAAACGTGTTACATCGAGGTCAATGTAACAAAAAACTGAGCTCCCAGTACCAAGATGGCGGCGCCCACGGGTGGCATGGATTCCCACAGGAATAATGCCCCAAACAGAAAAAATAGCCACGCAATACAAACGAAATTCACATGGGGTAATCATAAGTGTTTGTTGATGTGGCACACGGTGTAAATGGCTGAGCAAACACACAAACATCAGCTATGATGGATGAAAATGGACCGGTCACGTGGGCGGGGGAGCCCCCCTCCTGGTAACAGGTAAGAGAGAAATATGTTTTTTTGACATTTTATTGACTTTCTGGTTCATATACTTTGAAGATTAGATAAAAAAAAACATACCCCTGTAGACAAATCGGCATCAAAAAAAACCAGACCATTCTTTATGTAAATGTGTCCAAACTCTACTTTTGACTGAGTTATGTAATTTATATAGCTGCCGGGACATTATGCAACTTAGATGCATAATGGTAACCGGTAATGATAACCAGTTCCGGTTCCGCCAGACCGGCAGCGCCACACGAGTCGGCTGCCTGTTGCAACAGCCTTTTTTTTTTTTTTTTTTTTTTTTTATCTTCCTTCTTCTTTCTACACCTTTCACTCTGTATATATATCACGGACGCACAGATCGCCCCGGGGGTCTCCCGGGTCGGCGGACGGAGCCACGGTTTGCAGCGGGAGACGTTACAGCGGGGAGGAGCTAGTGCTAGCTAGCACTTGGACGCCGCCCGGTGCTAATGGGAAACTCGACATACCGGGAGCTGTAGCGAAAACGATGCGGGTGCCGGGCTGGAGTTTAGGCGGCGTGAAAGAAATATAAGACAGAATAATAAAGAGCGATGGCAAGAACCAAGCAGACCGCCCGTAAAATCTACTGGAGGAAGAAGGGCCCCCCCCCCCCTCCCCAGGAGACAGCTAGCCACCAGGGCTGCTCGGAGAGGCGCTCTGGCCACCGGCAGAGTGAAGAGGCCTCGCCGTCACAGGCCCGTGCTCTGAGAGAGATCCGTCGCTACCAGAAATCCACGGAGCTGCTCATCCGTAAGCTGCCCGTCCAGCGCCAGGTGAGGGAGATCGCTCAGGACTTCAAGACCGTCCTGCGTTTCCTGAGCTTCGCCGTCATGGCTCTGCAGGAGACCTGCGAGGCCAACCTGGTGGGTCTCTTCTTCGCTAAGGGGGTCACCATCATGCCCAAAGACTTCCAGCTGGCCCGCTGCATCCGCGGAGAGAGAGCTTAGACTTTCTGCTGCACATTCACCAGCCATAATGCTCTGCACTGTGTGTCTATATATATATACATTTATAGTAATATGGACATATGTTTACTAGATGTTGTTTTTTTCTTGCCTTCTGATTGTTGCTCTGAGTGTTGCTATCCCTATGCTGTTGCAATCCTGGAATTTCCCCATTGTGGGACTAATAAAGGCTTATCTTATCTTATCTTAAATTTATTCCTATCTGAAACTTTGGATCATATTCTACATCTTTCTAATTGACAGTAAGCCATTATCTCTTGTAACTTTCAAGTCATAGCCTTGGAAATCTGAACTATTTCATTGACAAAATTTTTTTTACCACTCTTGACCACTGGCGGGGGGGCCTTGAGTAGCCTTGCGTTGCCCAGGCACTATATAGCGAATTTGGCAGTTAAAGGGTTAAATGAGAGGGAGTACGGTATCAATGAATATAGTAACTGCGGGTGTGATGTGCCTATCACACCTGTAAGATAAGCCTTTATTAGTCCCACAACGGGGAAATTCCAGGATTGCAACAGCACAGGGATAGCAACACTCAGAGCAACAATCAGAAGGCAAGAAAAAAAACAAGCAAGCAGGAGCAGCTAATATACATATGTACATATTACTATAAAATATATATATACACACACACACACAGACACACAGTGCAGAGCATTGTAGCTGGATGGAATAAATATATGAATATATGAACACACAGTGCAGAGCATTGTAGCTAGATGGAATAAATATGTAAATATATAAACACCCACAGTACGGAGCATTGCAGCTAGGTGGAATAAATATGCAAGTATATAAACACACACAGTGCGGAGCAATGTAGCTAGATGGAATAATATGTAGATATATAAAAACACAGTGCGGAGCATTGTAGCTAGATGGAATAAATATATAGATATATAAATATAAACACACCCAGTGCTGAGCATTGTAGCTAGATGGAATAAATATGTAAATATATAAACACACACAGTGCAGAGCATTGTTGCTAGGTGGGATGAAACAGCATAACCGTCTATTTAGTTATCCTACATGGTATGATTATGTGCCCATACATATTCTCACCCTCCATAGCGACCGGTATGTTCCTAGTTGTATGCCGGAGAGGACCGGACTGAGGACTATAGAGGACTGTAGTTACTATATTTATGATACTGTAACGACCTTGAGTGTAATATTGCTTTTATACAACAGTTCCGCAAGCACAATTTATTAAATGACATTAATACTGGACAAAACATTATGATTAGTTTGTTTAACCAGTTATTGTGTGCAGCTGAGAATAAAAAAAATAGTCCCTTCTAAATGTAGCCAGTAACTGCTGCTAAACATCTCAATCAGCATGAAGACGTCTATTGTCATTTCACACACATGTAAACAAATTAAATATTGTCAGGTGCAAAAGCACTAAGTGTTTATAAAACATATATCTGTTGCAGAAGACCCGAGATCAAAACATAGCCAATGCTGGTAGCTAGCCAGTGGCTAGTAGTGAGCATGCTAGCAATTTAGCACACTTCACTCACTTTTTTTTCTCCATATTTTCAGATGAAACAAAGAGTCCATCACTACAGAGGTATTGTGGTTTGTTAATCAAAATAATACATTCAACTCTAGCACTGCTTATTTATTTTTATTTTTTTTTTTTTTTAAATAGACATGAAATAGCTTCCCGATGTTTGTACCAGGGCAGACTTAAAGCTTAATAAAGCTTTCTTCAAAAGGGTGGAACTTCCAGGTCAGGTAAGAAATCTTTTCAAACAGCGCCTCATTGTGGAAATCAAGGTATTCAACACAGTATTGCAATTGTCACTGAGGGTTAGTTGACAGTAAATTAGTGTTAGTAATTAACGGTTGCTAGGACACCTTTGAAGTGGAGTGATACATATCCAGTTAAACGTTGGAGTGCAATTATCATGGGCTTTAGTAACTCCTGGAATCCCTATTGTTCAATCAAATTGCTCGGTCAGAACTAACTGTTGTACAATCGCCTTTTAAAGGACTCAATCAAATTTAAGATCTTACATTAAAAAAAGCAGCATGTGTGCCCACTGAACTGGATCTGAGACTCAATGACAGGCCACATAGCAATTCTGTTTGAATAATCAAATTCAATGACATTTTAAGGGCCTGTGGACACCCCTTTGTGAGACAGTATGTTTGTGTGTTACCTGCAGCGAAGTGAGGATTGATGAGGAGATAATGATGAGTAGCCAGAAGTCCATGTGGAAAAACTGACAAATCATATAAGCCATGTAGGCAGGAAAGATGAGCAGGAAGAGACACAGAGACACTGCTCGGAAGTGCTTCCACAAACTCCTATTGGACAAACAGCCAGATGAGTCGAGAAAGGGACACTGAAGCTCATCAGCATTAATACAAACAAGTTGTTTTTTTGTTTTTTTTAAGAGCATCATCTGCTTTTTCACATATCAAACATACATTTCAGCTTGTTTTTATCTTTAAATGGACTAAAAAATACACAACTGTTTCACTTGTTGACAGGCTACAAGAGGGAACCAAGACAATTAATATTTGGCATTTTTTCCAGTTATGTAATAATACATCTACTGTTTGGCAGCCAAAACATTTTAATTACTTTTAAAAAAATATGCAGGATGATCTTACTTGTCTCTCGATGCTCCTAGAGCCAGAACAATGGGATCAGCTATTTCCAGCATAGACTGCAAGATGGAAGCAACAACAATGAAGAGGATGATGGACAGGAGGAAGGCTCTGTGGATGACCTGCAACTCGATGAGTCCGGTCTGAACAGCGAGAATCAGCAGGGTGATGCCTTCCGTCATCCCTCTGCACAGAGAACAAACTAGAATAACCACCTGGTAGTTCTGCTCCTTCAACAACCACTTTCTCTTTCCAAGATTGACCTTTGACACTGAAAATGTCATCACTTTACTTGATTCTATTACTTAACTTTTCACCAAAGATTTATTCAGTTTACAGGAATTCCCTTTCTTTCAAGATGCATTACGACACTCAAGAGGATATGACATGCACAAATAGTGCCATAAACCACCACTGTCACCATACAGAAATATAGTTAAAAACGGGCACAATTAAAAGTAAAAACATTAAAAACTGGAGAAAGGGGCACACCCACACTAACCTGTGCATGGTGTTGTCATTCATAAACGCTCTGTAGCCTTGCAGGTAGAACTTGCAGAGAGTGAGAACCCCCAGTGCGATGAAGGAGACTGTGAAAACCAAACCCAGCAGAGAGTATGGTGTACTACAACATTCTGCAACGCTGAGGACAGAGAACAGGAGAAATAAAGATTTAGTTATGGGGCGGGGCAAATAAACACCACCAGATTAATGTTTTTAATGCTCTGATTATATTCTTCTACAATGTAATTACTGTACTTTATCAGTACTGGAGTGGAACATTCCACAGAGGTAAATCATAATTTTATTGCTCAAACATCTAAAGAATAAGGGTCTCAACAAAATTGCAGGCAAAAGAACAAAGAAACCTTAAATGGAAAGCGTGAGGGCTCTATTTCAGCAACCCAGTCAGTTGTCAAAGTCGCAGAGTGCATTGATGGGTGTGTCCCAAGTACATTTTAAACTAGACTATTCCCTTTAAAAAACAGGGATGCAAGATTCAAGGCAAGATTCTAATACGACAGCGTTTAAATGTGAGGACAAATCCATTTTGCGCTGAAGACAGCGAGTGCTCATTCACTAAGTGGAAATACTTTTAAAGGCTTTTAAAACCAAACGGCTTAAAATGGGCTTTTATTCAACCTTGTCCACAGCCCTGCTTGCACTGGGGAGACAATCATAATTATGCATGGGGTAGAGCTGTACAGTTCAGAGGTTATGCCAGTCTTTGTAAATGATTTTAACAGAGTTGTAAAAATTCCTTCAGTTCACGTGACACCAACGGTGCTGTGTTGCCCTGTTTTTCCTGATCTGCTGAATGCAAAATTGCTGTATTTAAAAAAAAAATGTTGTGATACTTTAATTTTGAATCATTCTGTTACAGGAATGCCAGTGAATGAGGATAAAAAAGGAACCCTTATAAGTTAGAAAATGGTGAATGTCAGTTTTGCACACAGCTGCCGGCTCTTCTCTGTGGCTGTGGTGACAGCTCTTTTCTTGGTACAGGGCAGAATGGTCCCACTGCACGACAGCATGGGAGTCCGTTAGGTAAATTAAAAAATCAAAGTGACCAACATTTAGTTGACTCGAGGAGGATAAATAAAAAAATGAATGTTTAACATGTGTACTTGTCCAAGTTTACAATTCATTCATTCATCTTCTTAATGGTCCAATGTGGGCTGAAAAAGGCTACAGCCTGTCATGGCGTCTCTAGGGGACAGGCAGGCCACACCCTGGACAGATCGCCAATGAATGAATGAATGAAAGATTAGGTCAGGGATTATGGCAGATTTTTACAAAATCAAGCTGTTAAAATAAGGGACACAAATTCTAGCAGTCATGCCGTCTAAATGTGCACAATGACAGAGAAAGCACCATAATACCAATGAGCTGTAACCTTGCGCTGAGCCTCACCCACTTTAAATCAGTCCCTTCCTACAAGTGTGAGGTGTATGTAATCATTTCCTAATTCAGTGGTGAGGGAGCACAGTGGAAAACCAGGCAATGTGCTGACAGAAACTAATGGAAGAACCTGCACAAGGCACAAAGTGAGGTGCAAAAGCATCTTTTAGACCACTGAAATAGGGCCCTAAATGTCCATGGCATAAAATGCTGTAACTGTATGAGCTGTAGTGAGTGACATTTAATCACAATTACTGGAAAAATGGAATTAAATAATGTCAACTACATTGCACAGTGATTACTAATTATATTCTAAGACCAAGAATGAAGATTCCAAACAATTATGACATAAAATATTTGTAATGTAACCATCAGCTAAAACACATGTTTGACATGGCTTATACTTTAAGATGCTAAGTCCCACACATTTGATTACATATACCTGCAAAAGCTCTTTAAGCCAAGAAATTTTACATCCAAAACATGCTTTTAAAAGGGCCTGATAAGCATGTCTCTTGGAGTTTAAAGAACTGTACTTTGGTATAACCTGGTAAGAAAGAGGAAAAGGAGCCTCTCCCTTGAGGTAGGCTGGTCTCGGGTGCTAAAGTAGGAGTAGATCTGCAGGGCGAACAGCAGCAGCCAGAAACACATGAAGAGAACCGGAAGAACCAGCTGGTTCCACAATGACATACCCAAAGCTAAGAGTCCATATACCTCCACCACCTGAGAAAAACAGAAACGAAGAAGGAGACATACCCAGATCACATGGAGGTATCAGGGTTAAAAAAAAAACAAAACAAAACACACACACACAAGTTATTGGTAAAATACTGTAATAATAACCATTATAGTGTGCAACATTAATCCAGTTTAAAAGTTAATTACCTGAGCCAGTTCTCTGTAAGCAGTCTTGGCCAGATTATACGGTACCAGTAAGTTAGACGCCAGGAAATAAATGACCTCCAGGCCAGTGAAGATCATTGAGAACTTATTGATGAAGACAATGGTCTCCAGTGGGACAAGACACAGTCTGGCCACCAAAGGGAGCAAGTGAGCTGAGAAAAGCCAAATCCTCTTTGTCTGCATTACACAGGAACACAGCGTGCACACCACCAGCTGACCTGGAAGTCACGTGCACACATATACCATAAGTTAAATATGAATACATAATCACTACTGTACTGATGTGACATTTGAACTGTTTTGTTAATGTAATGTTTGCAAGTTGTTTTTTTTTGTTTAACTAAATAATGTATCCACCCTAAAATGGTAATAACAGCATGTCAAACACAAAAGACAAATAATCAAAGAAAGAACAAAATGCTGCATTAGTCTTTTATCGTTTTTCAATGACAATATTTCTTATGCAGCTGTGATATTTTTGCTTCCTCAGGCTTTTGCTATACAGTAAAATCAGCACTAAGTATAACCCATTTATAGTACAGGAGACTCCAACCCTATGCTCCAAAACTGAACAAACTGAAAATTCAACAAAACTGTCTGTGTATTAAAGAAATAAACATTTTTACTGGGTATGTGGTTAACTGTAGTCTTCAGTAAAGTACACGCATGCAAAGAAAAGACGCTTTGAGGAAAATAAAAAAAAAAATCATTTCAACAATTTTATTAACCTCTTGCACTCCGTTGTACCGTGGGCAAGTCTCTGCGTCCTAGAGCGCACGAGGGCGCTCTAGGACGCATGATGGAGATGGTGATGGCGTCCAAGCGCGCACTGAAAATAAAAGCTGCAGACACAGCCGCGAACAGATTAGTTCATCTGATTGACCTCTCATTCGACTAATAAGAGCCTTGAATTGGGTTTCTGAAACCTTGAAGAACCAATGACTGAAAACCTAGCAAGAAGGACCCGCCTACCAACGCTGTGAATGCAGTGAGCCAATTGAAGCAGAGAAGTTCGCAAGCTGTTTTTTTAAGGCTGGGTGAAGACTGACTGCTGCAGCAGATCAAAAAAGAACCCGCAGGAAGAACCGTCACAGACCCAGCAGCACGGAGACCACCCACAAATGCAACCTGTGTGACAGCGACTGCCATTCGCGCATCGGCATGTTCGGCCACAGGCGGTGCTTATTTTGTTTTGGTTCCAGCAGAGTAGACGTTATGATTTCTTCCATGGTCATAGACCGACGGAGGCCGACGATGAAGGCTGAGTGACACACACGCCTTCGCCAGTCTTTTTTTAATTACTACTGTTATTTGTTTTGAAAAATCGTTTGCCAAAAACCGCAATCATGGAAGCACAAAACCGCAATAATGGAATTATGTTTTGATCGGGTCGTGAGACCAGAACCACGAACAGACCAGCGTCGCGTTCGTCTGACAATGAGGAAGAGAAGTTCGCCAGGACTCTGCTGCTGTGAAGAGGTAAGGTGTTATAAGCTAAATTATTCTTTATCCCTGAAAATTGTAATCCAAAATGACTTCTGACTGATTGGTAAATTACAGCTGTGCAGCGCACGAAGTCTGAAGTTCATGCGCCGCGGTACACGGGTCGTTCGTCGCGTCCAGACTGTGAACGCCGCCCCCCCACTATTCTTCTGTAGCGGGGGGGGGGGGGGGGGAGCCACGGTGACTGCACTGCTTTCGCCACATCGCCATATGAGGCTAATCCGTCATGTAGCGATGGGCAATGTTCGTCCTCTGTAGCGAGGGGGGGGGGGGACAAACCCCCCCCCCCCACACACACACACACACACACACAGCCCTGAGTGTGACCTTTCATTAGAGCCCAAAATGAAGCTTCTACATTGAATCATTCAAAAGTTACAGACGTTTTTCCAAACTGTGCCATTTGGCACAGTTCCAAAACGCCTGGGAACTACCTGAGGAAAAAGCTGTGTAATATATTCATTTTTTGTGGTATTGTTACAAAATTTGGACTGGATAACACTTGGTTCTACATTTCTGTTGCATTTTCCAGCCCGGATCTGAAGCTGTGTGTTATTTGCAAGCATTTGTATCCAAAAAAACACCCAGGCCAAATTTATTTTCTTCAAGTTCACTATGTTTAGATGACTGTTACTCAGTGGCCGGAGCACTTAGAGAGATTATGACTGTTTTGCCAAAAAATTCAAAGTGTTTTCTTTTAAATGAGACCAACCCCATGAAGATGCTGCAAAGGGTTGAAGAACAGCTTTGGATTTAATTTGGGCATGTTATTTTTTGGCGTTTTTAGGGAAACTGACCGGAGTGCAAGGGGTTAAAACAACACTGATTTTTGTGCATCCATAGTAAGAGTAAGGTCATCATCATCGTTGTCATCATCATCATCATACCAAAAGACACTTTCTATGAGATCAGAATATACAGCTGCGGAAAAAATTAAGAGACCACTACAAAATCTTTCCTAAATTAGCATCTCTAAATGTATGGCAGCCACTCAATTTGAGTATCTGTTGAATCTACTACAAAGAAGGTACTGATTAGGAGGTCATCCAAGTACGGTAAGACACATGAAAGCTGTTAATAAAAATCAGTTATTACACAATACAGAACTGAGTTCTTCCCAAGTTAAAACAAGTATTGTAGTGTTTAAGAATGAGCATGAACTTGTTTTCTTTGCATTATTTGATACAAAACCACATCAAAATGCACATCTACAAGCACTATCTTTTTTGTTGTTTTGGCCACCTGTCATTTTCTACAAATAAATGCTTGAAATGACAATATTTTGACTTGGAATTTGGGTGAGGTGAGTTCTAACCTACTGAAAACAAAGTTATAAAGTCCAATATTTGAGTACTGTCTTAAAAAAATTAAAGAACCACATTTACAGATATGGCAAGAGTTTGATGCCTTTAGGGAGGGTGTACTCTTACACTAACAAAGACCAGAGTCAAAACTGACTTCTACTCACTACACGCCAGAGACACAGCCACTAATAAATCTGTGGAAACAATTTTCAGCTGGAACCAATTTGAAAATGAGAGAGAAAAGCTTAGAATGCGCTCTCGTGTGTAATAATATACCTATGAGGGCAGTTGTGAATCTGTTCATAGAGAGAGGTTCCAGGTAGATGGGCCCTTCATAGCCCGACTCCAGCTCACTGCGAACATAATCCCTAAGAAAAGACAGGTCATAATACTCAGAGAGGAGGAAATACATACAGTATTGACAGCAAGACAATCGAAATGCCACAATTCAGCCTAAACTCAAAATGTCAACACCTTGCGTGAATGAACGCAAAAATTACAGTGAATGCTTACTAAGTCCTACGGACTGTTTAATTCTGTACATGTACCTTGACACTTGGTGGCCAGCAAACAGCAGGAGGGCCGTAAGAACATAGAGATACAGTTTTACCAGGTGTTGGCAAGGCAGAGTAAGCAGCACCAAGCTTAGGATGTAACCTGCAATGTAATTACATAGAAATTAAATATTAAAACAAGTTTATATAATTAAAGGAACAGCAAGTGATTCCTGTTTGTACACTAATATACATTTTCAGTCACATAAATTACGTATTGAATGAGTATGTGTGATAGAAGCTATTGTATTTCAATGCAGGAAGTTAGTGTTAAAGGTTTCTGCCAGATCAAGAAATATCTACAACCTAAGACCCCGACCAAAAACCGCAGAGCAACGGTTAATTTTGTTCTACTGGTTCACTCGCTTTTTTTTTTTTATTCTTTCTGTCCGCCCACAATACTCATCAGTCCATATCACGCCTATGGACTCACCAAGCAATTGAAGCCAACATTGGGAGCACATGCAACCATAAAAACACAACAATAAAAAGATGATTATTTTAGCTGGTTAAATATTTGACTGAGCTGTGTCAAGTTCACATCACAGTTCAGCACTTGTTTGTTTTTGTCATAACAGGTTGCCGTCTTTTGTAAATAAATGCTTTGTTTAGACAGAGCTAGCTAAACATTTGCACCAATTCTAACATACAGCTGTCTCATTCGCCTGAATGCCACATCTGGAGCATGAACCTCACAACTAGATGAGCTAATCTTCATTCATCCACCTACAATTTATGTCAACAGTGGGTAAATCAAGTGGTTTTGGTCACACTCCACTTGTCGTGATGTAAAATAATCCCTCTTAAATGCACAGGCTTTATTACTCTAAAGTCCCGCTTGTGGCTTATTGTGAAAAGCCATATGTGAGCTGACATTGCCGACTTGAACAAAGAAATTACTCATTTCTAACCAAGAGAACTGACTGACTGTGATGCCTGCTGCACAGCTTTTTATGTACACCTTACATTATTAAACAATCAAATATCACTGCTGTGCAAAACATCTCTATCGTGTGCCTCTTTTATATAATTAAAGTAATCAGTGGTAATACAGTAAGGATATCTGTACAGGAACGTTGTACACGCTTGCTTGCTTACTTACCCACGTAATGTAGATAGAGTGCTAGGTATTTGTACTGAAACAGGGGGTTGTTGGAGAGGCTGGAGCACTGGATCTTCTGGAAAAAGGAGCTGACATCCCAGCGGTAAAGGACATCCAGTAGCATGATGCTGGGAACACGCAGACCCACGTTAAGCACAGCCTCTACACGGTCCTTCAGTGCCATGGCCTCAGTTTAATCTCTGATCGGCAGGCAGAACTGACCACTAGGATGGGATGCTATGGTGATCTGCAGAGAAAGAAAATCCAAAAAGGAAATTTGATGAGATGCAGTTGCAAGAGGATAAAAAAAAAAAGAGAAGAAAGTTTTTCAGATTAAATATTCACTTAACCCTTTACGCAGGGCTGTACGATATGACAAAATTTATCAGGTGACAAGATAAAAAAACCCAACAACTATCATTTCATTTAAAATTCGACCCCATTTTAATTGGAGATAAGTAACGCTGTCACATCTCACTCTTATCACTGTAAAACAGCAAATGCTGAATGACGATGCTGAGTTGTCGCTAATAGTAAACATTATTAGTGCATCAGACTGTCATTTCTTTGCTTTAAATTACTACTGAATTTCTTAGTTTTGTCTGAAAAAAATGACATTAAAGCTGCAAAAGTGTGTGATGATGGCACATACACACAAAATAAATAAATAAATTAAAACATATCAGAGGAGCGAACTGGCTCTTGTAACACTTGATTTCTAATCATTTTAATTAGTTGAGTAGCAATAATGAATAAAGTTGAAGTCATACTTGTATTTTATTACATTCCTTTTGTATTTTTGATTTTCAGATCATGGCCAATCTGAAATATTATACTGCATGTCATGATCTGGGGCACGGGTGAGCACCGTGCCCAGTCTCCTGTTTAGTTTTAGTCTTCTTTATCTCTTTGTTTCCTTGTTTATCCTGCTTAATTGTGTCATTCTGTTCTTGTGGTATTATTATTTATATTTTGGGGGTTGTGTTTTATTTTGACAGCGCTGCGCAGCTCCCAGCAGTCATACTGGCCGGGCTGCGCGGCTGTCATTAATTGTATTATTTCCTTCACTCATGCACCCACACCTGTCACTCATTAGGAGTGGCATATAAGGGCACGACAAACCTCTGCGGGTTGTTGTGTCCTCCTATCACTGTTACCCATCCTCAGGAGCTGAACTGTTACCGCTGAGTGTCTTTGGGTATCGCTGTCGAGGAGAGAGCACTGTCCAGGTTAGTTCTTCCCTTTATTTCCAGCCGTGAGCCCCGCTGCCTTCGGGTGTGTTCCAGCTGGATTCTACCCCTGGCCTGGCATTCCCTGGCTTCCGTCCCCCTGTGATGTCAGGCCCCACTCTCCTCCAGCGCTATATCATTTTGTACTTGTATGTTAGTGTTCCTGTCTGTCTTTGTGTTAATAAATGTGCAGAAACCACAGTGTACGTTTGGTGTCCTTCAGTAGCCCTTGGAAAGGGCAATTTATGACACCAAGTCTCAAATGCACATTAAAAATACAACTTTAAATTCAGAGCCAATGGGCTAGGTTTTCCATAGACATATGGTCTAGCCTGGTGAAACAACTCAGTCTTCAAAAAGAAATATGTATTTTAAATTGGCCAATCCTTGACCCAAATTTTAAGCCGGCTGAAAGTGATAAAAGGTTCATACAATGGGGGAGACAAGGAGTTACTGCTATGTGCCTGCTGGTTGATAACTACCAGCTAATGGACTTTAAAACTATGTCTGAAAAATATGGCCTTTCCCACCAAGATTTTTACAGGTATCTCCAACTAAGACATTATTTTGACAATAATGTGAAGGGATTAATAACAGATATATCAAATATCATACAAATGTTCATTAGAGTGTATAATTCAAAACGTATAGTAAAATAATTGGAGAGTTATACAGACACATAATTGAAATCAGAGGCCATACAGCAAATTATGTAAAGGTAAAATGGGAAAAAGAACTGGGAATTGTAATTACCCCAGAGGATTGGGAAAATAAAATTCATACACAAACCACAACTGCAGCTTCAAATATATGGAGAGACTATTCATGGAAAAACTGTATCAGATTCTTTATAACTCCAAAACAAAAATCTAAACAGACTGGCGCACAGCCTAGACGTTGGAGTGGGTGTGACCACGGTGTGGCAGACCACTCACACATATTCTGGAGTTGCCCTGTTCTTAAACCCTTCTGGGAGGGAATACACAGCATCGTTAGGGAGGTTCTTGGTTATAACATTGAATTTACATGTTTATCCTTTTATCTGGGGAAGACAGATGCAAACCTTTCAAAAAGTGATAAGTTATCTCTTAAAAATATTCATGGTAGCATGCAAAAAGGCCATAACAAGGAAATGGCTTTGTAAGGAACCCTCTCTATTGAGCAATGGCTAGCCATAATTAAAGACATCCAGTGTATGGAGCAATTGACCTTCAGGCTGAGACTGAAAAAAGAAAAAATGTGAGAGACTCTGGGGAAAATGTAATATATACTCAATGTTAAGGGGTGACCTTACCATTAGGGTATCATTGTTCCCTCCCTTTTATATTTCCTTACCCCTCTATGCATATGTTACTTCAAACTTGACAAGTTGTATCCCCGTTTTTAATGTTCTTGCTGCTCATGTATGTAATACAGATCTGTATACAATCTTGTCATCCTGATTTACAGCAAAGTCATGTTGTATTTACTGAAAAAAATGGAAAAAATAAAGTTTAAAAAAAAATAACTTTAGAAAACCAGAGCAAAATTATGAGGGAAAAAGCTGCATAAAATTAATGATAAAATCAATTGTAAAAACTCATCTATCAGTATGTAATTTAAAATAAAAAGAGATGGTCCTTTTAATGTAATTATTGTATATAAACTGTAGAATTTACAAAAAATATAGATTGTGATGTATATTATTACCAGGATATAAGATTAGTTATATCATGATATGAAATTTGGTCATATTGCTCTTTAGCAAAGTTCATGGTGTCTGTGTGCTTTTCATGCATTTTATCAATGTTGTGTATTGGGTAATGTATAGTCCAGTGTAAATGCTGCTATCTTGGTCAAGCTGTGCTCGTAAAAGAGATCATTTTGATCTCAAGCATTTGCATGAAAAGATAAAGGCTGAATAAAATAAATAAATATTGCACAACCATACCTTTAAGTAGCCATAATTTTACAGCTGCCAAGTTATGCATTATTTTAGAAAAGTTTATTCTGGTGGTTTTTATTAATCAAATAGGACTGAGCGAGAGTCACCAACCTCTAAGATAAGATAAGATAAGCCTTTATTAGTCCCACAACGGGGAAATTCCAGGATTGCAACAGCACAGGGATAGCAACACTCAGAGCAACAATCAGAAGGCAAGAAAAAAAAACAAGCAAGCAAGAGCAGCTAATAAACATATGTACGTATTACTATAAAATATATATATATACACACACACACAGACACACAGTGCAGAGCATTGTAGCTGGATGGAATAAATATATGAATATATGAACACACAGTGCAGAGCATTGTAGCTAGATGGAATAAATATGTAAATATATAAACACCCACAGTACGGAGCATTGCAGCTAGGTGGAATAAATATGCAAGTATATAAACACACACAGTGCGGAGCAATGTAGCTAGATGGAATAACATGTAGATATATAAATATATAAACACCCACAGTACGGAGCATTGCAGCTAGACGGAACAAATATGCAAATATATAAACACACACAGTGCAGAGCATTGCTGCTAAATGGAATGAAACAGCATAACCGTCTACCCAGCTATCCTGCATGGTATGATTATGTGCCCATACACACTCTCACCCTCCATAGCGACCGGCATGCTCCTAGTTGTATGCCGGAGAGGACCACTGTGTAAGTCTATTGCATCTTCTGCATTCAAAAAACTATTAGTTTGTTACGTCTTTTTTGCTATCTCTGCGAGCAGCCCTGCTTAGGTTGTACAGTCTGACAGCCGTTGGTAGGAAGGACCTACGAAACCTCTCGGTTGTGCACCTGGGATGATGTAGTCTGCTGCTAAATGAGCTCCTCAGTGCATTCAGTATGTCCTGCATAGGGTGGAACTCGGACTCCAGCAGAGATGACAGTTTAGCCACCGTCCTTCTCTCTCCTATCTCCTCCATCGGATCAAGGCGCTGCCCCAGGACAGAGCTAGCTTTCTTAATCAGTTTGTTCAGTCTCTTCCTATCGGCTGCAGTAATGCCACTGCCCCAGCAGACCACTCCAAAAGTGATGGCTGATGCCACCACCGTGTCATAGAATGACTTCAGCAGCGCCCCTTGTACACCAAAAGACCTGAGTCTCCTCAGCAGGAACAGCCTGCGCTGTCCCTTCTTGTAGAGTGCATCAGTATTGTGTGACCAGTCTAGTTTATTGTTCAGATGAATACCCAGGTACTTATAGGATGTCACCATCTCGATGTCTGTTCCCTGTATATTTACTGGTACTGTGAGGGGCTGCCCATGCCTGCGGCAGTCCACCACCAGCTCCTTAGTTTTCCTCGCGTTGATCTGGAGGCAGTTCCGATGGCACCAGTCCACGAAGTCCTGGATAAGCCCTCTGTACTCAGCTTCATCTCCATTGGAGATGAGGCCAACGATCGCAGAGTCATCAGAGAACTTCTGTAGATGGCAGTGTGTTGTATTGTGTGAGAAGTCCGCAGTATAAAGAGTGAACAGGAAGGGAGCCAGCACCGTTCCCTGGGGGGCCCCCGTGCTACTGATGATCGTGTCGGACACACAGTCCCGGGTTCTCACAAACTGAGGCCGGTTCGTGAGGTAGTCCAGGATCCATGATGACAGGTGCTGGTCCACCCCTGCGCGCAGCAGCTTGTCCTTCAGGATCATCGGTTGGATGGTGTTGAAAGCACTGGAGAAGTCAAAGAACATGATCCTCACCATATTCCCGGGCTTCTCCAGGTGGGACAGAGAACGGTGAAGGAGGAAGATCACCGCATCCTCCACCCCAATGCCATGCTGGTAGGCGAACTGGAGTGGATCCATCGCTGGTTCCACCAGGGGGCGGAGATGAGCAAGGAGCAGTCTCTCCAGGGTCTTCATCAAGTGGGACGTCAAGGCCACCGGTCTGTAGCTGTTCAGGTCTTTGGGGTGGGAAGTTTTTGGTACAGGTACCACACAAGATGTTTTCCACAGCTGTGGTACCCTCCCCAGTTTCAGGCTCATGTTGAAGATATACGTCACAATCCCACACAGCTGGTCTGCACAGGACTTGAGGAGCTTTGCGCTGATGCCGTCCGGTCCCGGCGCCTCCCTCGCCTTGATCTTCCTCAGCTCCGTCCTCACCCGGGTCCTGGTCAGGGTCAGGATGGGGGGCTGTGTGTTGGGAGTGGGGGGGTGTTGGTAGAGTGGGGAGTGGGCAGCAGGACTTGATTTCTTTAGAGGCAGCAGTGGTTGTTGTGCAGTCAGGGGGGAGGGCGGTTGGTCAAATCTATTGAAAAACAGATTCAGGTTGTTCGCCCACTCCCTGCCCCCTGTGGCCTGGGGGGAGGTATTCTGGAGCCCCGAGATGGTTTTGAGGTTTCTCCAGACCCCGCTGATGTCGCTCTGTTGCAGCTTGTCCTCCATCTTCTTCCTGAAGCTGTCCTTGCCTTCTCTGATCTTTCTCCTCAGCTCCCTCTGTACGGACTTCAGCATCTCCCTGTTCCCTGACCTGAAGATCCTCTTCTTCTCTCTCAGAAGTGTTTTAATCTCAGGGTTGATCCAGGGTTTGTTGTTTGAGTGACGCCGTATGGTCTTGGTGGGAACGGATTTGTCCACACAGAAGCTGAGGTAGCCCGTGAAGGTGTGAATGAGGCCATCGATGTCCTCACCATGTGGATCGCAGAGCTGCTTCCAGGCGGTGGCTTCAAAACAGCCCTTTAGGGTGTCCATTGTCTCCTCAGACCATAACTCCACAGTGTGCATGGCCGGAGGTTGTCTGTGCACTAGGGGTTTGTACACCGGCCGGAGATGAACCAAGTTGTGATCCGATCTCCCGAGTGGGGGTAGTTGTGATGAGGTGTACGCCTCCTTAGTGTTTGCGTAGAATAAATCCAGTGTTTTATTGTCTCTAGTGTGGCATGTGACATACTGGGTGAACGTGGGTAGAATGGGAGACAGTGAAACATGGTTGAAATCGCCTGAGATGAGGAGAAGAGCATCTGGGTGTTCTGTCTGCAGCCTGCTGGTTACTGAATGGATGACGTCACGTGCTGTCCCAGCGTTCGCCGTCGGATTTGCATAAACAACAATGCAGATCACGTGTGAGTGTTCTCTCGGGAGATATGTAGGCCTCATGCTAACAGCTAGCAACTCAATGTCTTTGCTGCAGTGTCGTTGTTTAACAGTGATATGTCCCGGTCTGCACCAGTTGTTGTTAACATACATGATCACTCCACCGCCCCTAGCCTTGCCACTGTCTGGTGTTCGGTCAGCTCGTATCATGTGAAAACCCTCCAGCTCAATGTTAGCATCTGCTGCTAGTTCAGTTAGCCACGTCTCAGTAAACAAAAGGAGAGAGCACTCCCGGTATGTGCTATCATAACGGGAGATAGCCGCTAGCTCATCTAACTTTCCCAGTATCGACCGTACATTTCCCATGACAACAGATGGAAGGGAGGGTCTGTACCTTATATTTTTTGTCCTCCGCCTTACTCCAGCCCGGCAGCCGCGGCGTTTTCGCCTCAGTTCTCTCGGTATGTCGAGTATTTCCAATGGGACCGGGTGGCGGTTGAATGCTAGCAGCTGTTCTCTGCTGTATCGTATCCTGCTATAGACAGTGGCTCCGTCCACCGGCTCAGGAGACATTTAGGACGATCTGTGTGTCCGTGATATAAGTGGGGTGAAAAAAAAAGACGGATCAAAAGAGAGAGGAAGGGAAAAAGACTCGGAATCGAGCCGCTGTTGCAAAAGGCAGCCGACTCGTGTGGCGCCGAGAGAAAAAAAAAAAAAAAAAAAAAAAAATGCAAATGCAAAAAGCAATTTCAATGCAATGCAATTACAATGCAAAAAGCAATTTCAAGCAGTTTCTGTCCAAAAGTAATCTACGTGGTGCCACAAAATATACAGCGGGGAAAATAAGTATTGAACAAGTCAACATTTTTCCTCACTAAACATATTTCTGATGGAGCCATTGACCTGAGATTCTCACCAGATATCAGTAACAACCCAAGTAATCCATACATACAAAGAAATCAAGGCAACTGTGTTCACAAAACAAGTTATATTTAAGAAAGTGGAATGACACAGGTAATAAGTATTGAACATATGAAGAAAAAGAGGTGCAAAAAGGCATAGAAAACTAAGAAACCCACTGAAATCCATCAGAATTTTGGAAGCCATCCCATCCCCCATCAGTGCAAATTAATTTCGGCCGGTTAAGTCCTGACTGATTGCCTTTAAAAAGGTCTGTGGATATCAGGTTGTCACACCACAAAAAAATCATGATGGGTAGAAGTAAAGAATTCTCTCTCTAGACCTTTGCAAGCCTATTGTTGCAAAATGATGGCATTGGTTACAGGCGCATTTCTAAACTGCTGAATGTTCCAGTGAGCACTGTTGGAGCCATCATTCAGAAGTGGAAAGAACATCATTTTACCATAAACTGGCCACGACCAGGAGCTCTTCGCGAGATTTCTGAAAGAGGAGTCAAGAATTATCATAAGAGTTATCCAAGAGTCAACGGCCACTCATGGAGAGCTCTAGAAAGACCTGGAGTTAGCAGGTACTGCTGTTTCAAACAAAACAATAAGTAATGCACTCAACCGAAATGGGCTCTTTGCCTGCTCACCGCGCAAGACTCCACTGCTGAAGAAAAAGCATGCTGAAGCTCATTTAAAGTTTACTGCACAACATTTGAGCAAGCAAGTAAAATACTGGGGGAACACAGTCTGGTCAGATGAGACCAAAATTGAACATTCTGGATGCCACAACACACAACATGTTTGGAGGAGAAATCGCACTGCACATCAGCCCAAAAACACCATACTGACAGTGAAAGTTTTGAGGTGGAAGCATCATGGTGTGGGGGTATTTTTCAGCACATGGTGCAGGCAGACTTCATATAATTGAAGGAAAGATGAATGAAATCTGTTACCATCTTCCAAGATGCTGAAGATGAAATAAGGGTGGACATTTCAGTAAGACAATGATCCCAAACACAAAGCCAAGGAACATGCTTGTCTATAATTTTCTTTCTAATCTCCTGAGACAACTCTCCTTTGCTTCCTCTGGTCCATGTTTAGTGTGGTACACACCATGTCACCAAACAGCACAGTGACTACTTGTCACCCTTTAAATAGGCCGACTGACTGATTACAAGTTTGTAGACACCTGTGATCTTAGAGGACACATCTTGGTTGAACATGTCCCTATGGTCACATTATTTTCAATCTTTTCTAGGGGTACCATCATTTTTGTCCAGGCCTGTTTCATGACTTTGTTTTTTAAAATAATTCTGTTGAACCACAATTCAAATGCATTGTCTGATTTTCATTGGTTAATTTTCATAGAAATTTTATTTATTACCACTTTTGGCAGATTCACGTTATTTCTGTGACCACTGTGGGTTTTTCTTTCATGAACAGAGGGATACCAAAGAGGGCTGGGGACAGAGCTGCGTAGAGGAATCTGATCAGACCTAAATGAAACAGTCATTGTCGCCTGCGACAGACTGCTATGATGATGATGACCAACAATTTTGTCTACGTCTGTATCAGTTTATCACAGACAGCATAATGCTTAATGTCAATTAAACAACTGATTAAATATCTTACAACTGAATTACTGATCTGCTCCAACTCATAAACTAACATTAGGTGAAAGTCTTCTATAAGTGCATTTTTTTAACAATATAATTCATAAAGGTAAACCTTCATATTCAATATTCACTGCACTTAAGAGTGATATTTCAAGCTGTTTGATTTTAGATGATTATGGTTGTAGGTTTTTATTTATTAACTTACAAACTGGGATATTCTAATTAACCCAGATACACTACTATTCAGAATGAGGGCTAATATTAATGAAGATGAAAAAGAAATAGTGACTCAGTCATTTACTGCATTCAACAACACGTTAGCCATGACTTAAACAGCTCAGTCCTCAGCAACCAGAGAGCTTATTGTTAAACAGGTAAGCTAACAAACAGCACATACTAACAGTATTGCCATTTTTCTAAAGACTGAAACAGTTGGCTATTGGAAATAAGCACCGCAAACTTTCTTTACTCGCTACTTACCTGGCAGACGGTAATGTCGTGGCTTCTGGATGCCGTAGTTTCAGATGTTCATGCATCATTGTAGTGCTGCCGCGGTAAGGGAGGTCTGCCTTGCAAAGTCGGCATTGTACTTGCTTTGTTTTTTAATCTTCTGTAAAATGTTCCCAAACAACAGAAAGTTTGGGCCTGCTTTTTTTATCCACTTCTCCTCTTCTTCTTTGCTGGAAATTGTTAGCGCATGCTGGACATCAGAGGCGCTCCTGCCTTCAGCAACTCCGGTCGTGCATTGCAGTTCTGGTCGTGCAATGCCGTTATGACATTACCACGGCATGCATATAAACTTTATAATTAAACAATTTGTTGACAATAAAAATATTTGTCAACAAATTTTTATTGTCAACATTAACGTTGACTAATCATTTCAGCCTTAATGCACATCCTCGTAACCTCAGGAAAGCACGTTTAAAATCTGAGGCCAGTGTGACAAACGGTTTGAGAGATATGCGTGGAACACACACACACACACACACACACAAAAACACACAGACAGAGATTTTGTGAATTTATAGATAGATGTATGGATTACTTGGGATGTGACTGATCTCTGATGAAAATCTCAGGTCAATGGCTCCATCAGAAATATGTTTAATGAGAAAAATGTTGACATGTTCAATACTTTCCCCGCTGTATATGGAAGTTTGAAATGAAGATAAAACAGCTGAGTTAGAAATATAAAGTAGGGTTTGTGGGCGACACACATTGTGGGCTCACATTTCCACAGAGACATGACTGCATGCGTATTGGAGATGTCACGTCTGCAAGGACAAAGGACTCGAATCTGCAGAAGATAACAAGGAGGTGTGAGATTGGTCTTTTTGTCCCACAGCAGATACCCCGGAGAGATTTCCGGTTCATCAAGAAATGAGAGACAATGGTGAAGGTTCAAAGGGATGCTTTGTGACTGTATGTTTACTGAAAACACCATGTGACTTGAATTCTGATGCTGGAAACATATAAAAGGGTGATGAGATATGATTCTTTCTCTTTCCTGCTTTGAGAATGCTAGACGATGTGTTCTGTCAATAAAGCTGAACCTGAGAACTAAACTCAGCCTCATCATTCGAGCACAGCTTCTACAGGTTCCTCTTAAATTGGAGAGTTTAACTTGTTTATGAAAACTGCATCTTTTTTAAGATTTATCTCAACTCAAACTCATTCAAAGTATTGATGAGTTCAAGCTTCTGCATAAATCTGAAGTCAAGCTGATCAGAAACAGAAACTATACCAGTGACAACGTAAAATGGACTGAAAAAGGTATCCAGAAGACTGCAAAAGAAGGGTCAAAACTGTGCTGCAATTAAACCCATTTTGACCAAAGCAATTCACCTAACCCTGGTAGTAGGGGTGGGCAATATGGCCTAAAAATGATATCACGATATTTCTGTGAATTTTCACGATGATATTTTTCATGCTATTGCAGAATACAGTTTTTTTCTTTTAAATTTATGCAAAATGGACAGTTTCAAAGGCCAACATTATTTACCTTCAACATATTCAGGAAAAACAAAACAAAAACTTTTATTTCTCCAGTTTATAAACAGCAGCTCAGGTTTAGTTTAAAATAGTTTTTAGTTCTGTACCAAATATTACAAGAAAATAATACCATTATATCTTAACTGCACACAGATGTTGGTTTTATGCTGAATCACTTGACCTGCATTACTCTTGTTGCATGGACCTGTCCTGGGGCTTTTTGGCTCTCGTTGCACTGAATGGATGTTTTGGGGGATTTTCCCTCTTCGGGTAGTTGAATAAAATCAAAACAAAGCAGCCCAAACTGAACTAAAATACAACTACAGCCACTTCGAGCGGCACACTGTCCGATGTTAATACTGCTGCGGTGTTGCTGACATGTGGAAAAATGCAGGTAGATTATCCACACTGCTGCACCATTTTTTTTTAACATGACAGCAGTCTGAAACAGTAAGTGAAACTTAAATATTTCCACCCAACTGGATGTAGCTGTTGAAATGAGCTTTCTCCATAGGATTGCTGGACTCACTCTTAAGCTGGATTCATGCTGCACCTCTGCTGTCTGCGTACGTGTAACCGGAAACCTCGTGTGACGAAATTTACGTCATCGTCTCCACTCCGCTAGTGTCCGCAGTGCTCAACCGCGGACAACCGTGTGCAGCCCAAATTTTAGGACCACGCTGCCTGCCCACGACCCGAATGCGTTGAAAAGCGCATGCGCAAGACTGAACGTCCCATTCACGAGGTGGCGATATCGGCACAGCATACCAAGATAAAGAGACGAAGAAGACAATGAGGAAGCGGAAGATGAGAGTAAACATACATGAATCCTACATTAATACTTCAGCAGCATCTTTGTGGAAAAGGAGTGAAAACCGGGAAGTCAAGCAGCAGAAAGCAAGCAGCATTTCTTCGTTGGTGAAAATCCTGGCGCGTCAGCGCATCTGCACTACCTATCGGGCGGGAGTGAAACTACAAATGATGGTTGTGCACATGCATCAACCGCTTGGCCTGGGTAGATGAAAAAGTGAGCATGAACAGCGCCACGTGCGTGTCGAGCTCGTCCGCGGACCAAAGCGGACTAGAGGGGAAACGCAGCATGAATAAGGATTTAGAGATAGGGTGAAGAGCTCAGTCATCCGGGAGAGGCTCAGAGTAGAGCCACTGCTCCTCCACATCGAAAGGAGCCAGTTGAGGTGGTTTGGGCATCTAATCAGGATGCCTCCTGGACCCCTCCCACTTAAGGTGTTCCAGGCACGTCCCACTGGAAGGAGACCCCAGGGCAGACGCAGGACACACTGGACAGACTATGTCTGGGAACGTCTTGGTATCTTCTCTGAAGAGCTGGAGCAGGTGGCCAGGGAGAGGGAAGTATGGGCTTCTCTGCCTGAGCTGCTGCCTCCACAACACGGACCCCCGGAAAAGCGGTAGAAAATTGATGGATGGATGGATGGATGGCTATAGAGCTGCCGCTTCCCATGCCACGTTTGTTTTTCCGTTTTATGCTAATGTGTAACTTCCTTCGGCAGCACAACGGTGAGACGTTGTCATGCAGCAGATCCCAAATATCGCGATATTCAGTTTTACACCGGTATCAAAATTTATACCCGTTATCGTTAACAATAAAATATGGCACACCCCTAGCTGGTAACCAAAGTATGGAGGAAGTGCCAAAATCAAATACACAGTCAATAAATAATTTTGAAAAAATAAAATAAAATTTGACTGACTTTTTGTGTTTAGCTGAAAAAGAAATGCATACTTCACTCTCCCACTGTTTGGAACTGCCGTGAAAACCTAATCAGACCCATGAAGAACTGCTGCTCATGCAACTATGATTTGCATTGTCAACTCTATCAGTCAACAACCATTCCAGACAAACGCATGCAAATAGGTTAAGGTCTTTGCATAAGTGACACATTAACCAAAACTAAAGGAACATATGAAGACTGGAAGAAGCCACTGTGAAAAATAATGGTATACAGCAGCATTTTCAACTGTTTTTGCAGGTGTGATTTAAAGGTCAGGCATGACAAATGAGACAGACTCGCAAAAATCTGCACCTGCAATTTTTCAAACACTGGTGCATTACACAGGTTGGCAGTTATGCTTCTTCAAGCCTAATTTATTTAGCAGATTATTTACACCTTTATCAGCAGTCCAGGAGGATGTAGTGTGAATTAAATGTTTTTGAGAGATTCTCAGGGCTCAACTTGGAAATTACTTTGAGAAAATTATATTTATAAACAATCTGTGTTGACTTAAAAAACGTGCATCAAATAAGTAAAATGATTTCACCCCATGCATATACCACACGGCCCTATTTTTCAATAACTTCAACCTAAAGTCAAGAAAGAACAGGGCAAAATTATATTGCTTCTCACATTAACCAGGTATGGAGTCACTTTTTAACCTTCAGAGTTAACCAGCCATCCTAATCCAAATATTTTTAGGGACTCACAATACACAATAGAACATAAAATTTGCATCATACATTTACAAATCCATAAGAATTTCAAAAATATCCTGAGAGGCATTAAAAACGCAATATCAAACAAAATCCTGTGTGTCTTTATAATGATTATGTGCTTTAAAACTTTTCTCTCTCTCTCTCTCTCTCTTTTTTTTTTTTACAATGTTAATGCATCCATCCATCCATCTTCTACCACTTATGTAGTAGTAGTAGATTAGTTTATTTGACAGGGACAGTGCAATAAACATAGACAATTAATCAAAGACAATCAATCTGATGTGTTGCACATAGAGTGTATAGCTATTAGCTAATTTGCAACTCTTGTCCCTGGATGGGCTTTAGAAAAAAGAATCAAGATAAAAATATACACAATAACCACATACATCAATGCAGAAAAATTATAAATACACAATTATAAATATTATAAATATTATAAATACACAAATATAACAGCCTGACTCACATTTAACATAAATATTATAAATATTATAAATACACAAATATAACAGCCTGACTCACATTTAACACATATAACATAACTCACATTTGCCTATTTCAGGCCTTCCTCCCTCCGTCACTCACTATAAACAAACACATTTATTCCTTCCCTTCATTCACTCTCACTTTGCAGACAATTAATTCATACATGAGTACATTCTTGTTTATTTTTCAGCCAGTTTTTAACATTTTTAGTGAATGTTTTAAAGTCCGTTATTATTTTAATTTCATTTGGCATTGTGTTCCAGATGTGACTGCCCTTTATAGAGAAAGCTGTTTGTCCAAATGTGGTTCTGCGGTGGAATATTTTACAGTTATTGTTAACAGAACTCCTGGTGGCTCTGCTGCTGTCCTGTCTTTGGACGAAACCAGCAAGTGGCTCGGGTGCTGATTTATGGAAACATTTGAACGTTAATTTCAGAAGACAGAGGTCAATGAAGCTCTCAAAACTCAATAGGTTGTATTTTTTTAAAACATTACAGTGATGCCACCTAATGGGCTTTTTGTCCAAGATTTTTAGGGTTTGATTATATAATGAACCTATATGTCTTATTGTGGAAGGGGCTGCTTGAGCCCAGACTGTCAAACAGTATGATATATGAGAAAAAACCATAGAATGCATGTACAGTGCAGCTGCTTCGTAAGGTATGTAATATCTAATTAATTTAAAGCAGTTCAGATTTTTTTTTACTGTTTTTGAAATTTTCTTTATATGAAGATTAAATTTGAGTTGAGGATCTAGTACAATGCCAAGGTATTTGAATTCTGTAGCTAAACTGATGTCATGATCATGTATATTAACTTTAAAATGTTGCAGGTTACATTTTTTGATTGAAAAGCACATTGAGACTGTTTTCTGAAGGTTCAGCAATAGATGGTTCTTGAGGAGCCACTCTTGGACATCAACCATACTTGTAGACAGTACATCTGCAGCCTGTGCTGGAGTCTTGGCAGCTGTGTAAATAACTGCATCATCTGCATAAAGTTGGCATGTTGCAGCTGAGCAGTGTAACGGCAGGTCATTAATAAAAATGCTGAAAAGTAAAGGACCAAGAATGGACCCTTGTGGGATACCCATGCGGTTGTTTAAAAATGAGGATTTATCCTGGTGAACTTTTACACACTGTTCTCTATTCTGGAGATAAGATGCAAACCATTCTAATGTATTTGGGGAGAAGTTAAAAGATACCATTTTGGATAAAAGCAAACTGTGGTTTACAGTATCGAAAGCCTTTTTGAGATCTAGAAAAACAGCTCCTACCACATTACCCCTGTCCAAGGACTGTTTGACGTTTTCAATAAGGCAACAATTTGCTTTTTCTGTTGAGTATCCTGGTCTAAAACCAAATTGATGTGGATGAAGAAGTTGACTGTCTTGTAAGTAGTCTATCAGCTGTGTAGCTACAACTTTTTCAAGAACCTTAGATAGGACTGGTAAGATAGAGATTGGGCGGTAATTGCATATATCGTCTTTACTGCCTGATTTATGAACTGGTATGACGACAGCTTTTTTCCAGCCAGATGGAAATGTACTAGACCTAATGGAGAGATTAATGAGATGAGTCAGTGGTTTGATTAATATTTTGCTGTGCATTTTGAGAAAGGAGGTGCTCATATTGTAGATATCATTAGTTTTTGAGTTTGACAGTGTTTTAACAATACCAGCAATTAACTTCTCATTTACCTCATCGATGTGAAAAGTGTCTGTTGGAAGTATGGAATTTGTGTTGTTGAGCACATTTGGCAGCACAAAAATTTTTGTTAAGTCTTCCACAGAGCCCACAAAGTGTGAATTAAATTCATTTGCCAAAGTAGCCTTGTCACTGACGGTCTTGCCATTGATTCTAAGTTCCTTTACCCCCTTCTGATCGTTTTTTTTATTAGTTAAGTTATTTAAATGCCTCCATAGGGAACTGTTGTTACCCTTTGCATGATCTATCAGTTTATTGTAATAAGATATTTTTGATTTTCGCAGCTCATGTACCACTTTATTTCTTAAACTTTTGTACACAAGGTGATCATTTTGTAGTTTGGAGGTTAGTGATGTTTTCAGTGCATAGTCTCGCCTCTTCATAAGTTTTCTTATTTCATTATTTAACCATGGTAGGCTAATCTTCTGTTGTCTACTTTTAATTTGCTTTGAAAATTTTTCTATAGACTTTGTGATTGTTGCAGTTATAAAATTACAACAATCATCTACTTCACATGTTGACATGAGCTGCTCCCAATTTTGATTCTCTAAGTAATGTTCAAACTCCTCATTTTTTGATTTGGGGATAATAAAATTTGATTTGTCAATATCGACTCCCCCAAAATACTGTAGTCGCTTTTTAGTAAGTTTCCTGACAGCAAGAACCATGTTATGATCTGAGAGACCAGTTACAAGATTATAGGTTTTGGTTATTCGTTCTGGTTTATTAGTAAATACCATGTCAATAAGTGTTCTGGATTGTTTGGTTATCCTGGTGGATCCTTTGATCATTTGCTGGTAATTAAATTTAGTCATGAGGCTTTTCAGTTTTTGTTTGTCTTTTTTATCAGACCAGTTGATATTAAAGTCACCATGAATTATTGTTTCTCTGTTCTTCTCAAGTTGTTTAACCAGATCACTTAATTCATTATAAAAGGAAGAGTTGTGTGATGGTGGGTTGTACAATACTGCAATGTTGAAATTCATTACCGGAGAGAGACATACATTAACAGCTAAACATTCAAGTGAAGTATTCAAATCAACCAGTTGACATTTATATTTCTCTTTGATGTAAATTAAAACACCTCCTCCCCTCCCTACCTGCCTGTCTTTTCTAAAACACTGGTAGCCCACAATATCGATCATATTAGTGTCTATGTTCCTGTGCAGCCAGCTTTCTGAGAGACAAAGGTAGTCCAGATTTGAGTCCAACAGCAACACCGAAATCTCATCTCTTTTGGGGATTATGCTCCGTATGTTTAAATGACCGCCGAGGATCCCCTTTGGTTTAGCCTTGGTGTCCCAAAGAACTCGTGCATGATTAACAGTTTGGAAAAATAAATGTTGTTTTTGCTTTTGTACAGCTCGGTTTTGTGCTAACCCAGTGGTCTGCTGTTTAATAGTGGCAGGTCCAGGGTTAAGGTGAATATCTCCTGCCAGAAGTAGCAGAACTAACAGAACTTTAATTGTATATCCTCTGCCATATTGTGATTTTTGCTTAACAGCCATGTTTGCCTTAATTTGGAAGTTTTTGCTCAGGGCTTTTAAAGACCACATAGAGTGTAGGGTGAGATGTCCAAGCCCAAATCCATACAGATAAAACTTTTTAACTTCACCTTTGGTTGAGTTTGTCGGAAAATCCTTCTTGTTGCAGGTCCAGACACACAAAGACAAAACGAAGAGGAAGTAGAGAAGTAGAGAAGGCTTATTAGTGGTGCCCATCAGCCCACTTTTTAATCCGGTGGCAGCCATCTTCAGTCTTTCTTGGAAAGAAGGAAAAAGAAAATCTGTGGATAGTAAAATAAATTCTGCTTATATCGCCAGAATCTGATCCGATCGTCCTCGAATCCAGCTGGGCCTCAGCTAGCCAACTAGCCCCTTCCGTTGCTGGTCTCGTTGCTCATAGTCGCCGTAACTGGTCTCCCGTCCCGCTCCTCCAACCGAGTCTCGTCACACACCGCCGCTGCCACCGAGCTCCGCTGAGGTCACGGTAAGTCCTCCGCTAGGCACCGCCACCTACCGTCGTCTGCCTGGGTGAAATCTCTGCTGAGCCCCGTCAACAAATAGCCGCTTGCCTGGTAGTATCTCCGCTGGGCCTCGCAGCTGGGCTTCGATTCAGGCTGGTGTAAGGTGGAATGACTGGCGCCAGCATTAAGCTAACTAGCGTTAGCTTAGCAATCGCTTCGGGTAGTCCACGCATCCAGGTCACAGGGGCAGCAGTTCAAGGAGGAGCCCAGACTGCCACCCAGTTCACATAGCACCATGATCCCCATGATCTATCTTACAGGTGGTAAAGCCCACTGGTGGGCGGTAAAGCCCACTGGAGGGCAGGCCTGTGTGGTTCATTTGGATACACTGGGTCCTTGTAATTTCTTTCATGGGGTTCTACTGGACCGCTCTTGGTCTGACCCTTCACCCAGCCAGGACCAATTTATCTTGGGAGACCCAACCAGGGGCAAGTTGCCCCTGACAACATAGCTTCTGGAATCATTAGGGCATGCAAACCCCTCCAACACAGCAATTTGGTGATCCATGGAGGAGGAGATATTAATGCATGTATGATAAAATAATCCATGTCCTCTCTGCACAAAATTCCCCATCAGAACATCTATGGGATGTTCTGAATAGGTGTGTACACAATTGAGATCTTGCATTAACAAATCATGCTGAGCTTGAGGTGGCGTTGCTTTCTGAATGGGACCACATTCCTCAGCATCAAATTGACAACTTAGTGGCATCAGGTCCATGCAAAATCAAGGCTTTTCTGGCAGCAAATGGAGGTCACACACGATAGTAATGAATGACAATATCAAGAAAAGTGATTAAGAATTGGTTTGTTGCTAATCTGTATGTCCAGATGGTAAGAATTTGTGCACTAATAACCATTAGCTAATAAACATTGTGAAGTGTATCTTCATTTGTATTTTATTTAATGACAGCGTGCATCGCTTTCTGAAAATAAGACAACACTGCATTTTTAATGTCTACAAGTACAGTGATCCCTCACTTATCGTGGTTAATGGGTTCCAGAACCGACCGCGAAAAGTGAAAAACTGAAGTAGCGTCACCCCTAATGACGTCACCCATAAATAACACGTACGTTCATTCTCTCACTCTCTCTCTCATATGATACGTGTGTGTAAGTGTACATACATACGTAGATGTAAATAAAGTGTACATAAATATGTTTTTAGAACTCTTTTATTTTTATAACAAGATACGTAACTCAAGATGAAGATGATTTACTGCACAGGTTAATGAGAGCTTTACTGCTCCTCAGGTGACGCCTCATCGTCAGGTGCTAGAGGCGCAGGATCGTCGAGGGCAGCTGCAGGAGGCGGCGTAGTGGCTCGACGGGAAGACTATTTCGCACAAAAAGGCACAAGAGAACAGCGAAAAGTTCCATGCGGCGAAACTAGCGATAAAGAACAATGAATGCGGTCTTCCTTCGCTGGGTATGGGCGCTCGGCAGGGGGAGAAGCTGGGTAAAACGTCTCGGCCAATCAGCTTGCGAGGTAAAACGTCGCGGCCAATCAGCTTGCGAGATTCCCGAGCAGTGAAGAGGTGGGCGGAGAGGAGTGGAGCGGTGGTCAGAGAGGTGGATTTTGAGTTGTGCGGCTCTCCGTGTTGATACCTGATGTTCTAATGTAGTCTCCCTGCCTTCTGCTAGCGCCTGCCCATTTTTTCTCAATTTTGAATTTTTGATGAATATTTCTGAAAAATCCGCGATGCACTGAGGGCGCGAAAGGTGAAGCGTGAAGTAGCGAGGGATCACTGTATACTGAATGCAAAGAAATTTTCTCAATTATCTCAAGATAATTTCATCTACTTTGAATGTATCCAGACATGGTTTAGAGGGAATTCTCAGTTTTGCAACAGGAATACGTAATTCTCAGAACCTAGCTGTCAAAGTGCTGAAAACCTCTCACTGGGGTCAAAAACTATTAGTTTGCTGCAGCTGTCATAAAACAACCAAGTTTTTTTTTTCTTCTTGTATTTGCAGATTGATGTCCTTCAATGAGTCAACAACGTCCACCTAGCAGCACTGGAGGTGCATTTAAGTGTAACAAAAGGGGAATTCCACGGAGCAACATAGCCTTTTTTCTCCTCCATTTGCCATTTACAATACTGAAACTGACTCCATGTAACAGAGCTGGGATGGTCTGTTTTTTTACGTTTCCTTCCCTGCAGTACAAAAGCTGAAAGCCATTTTCCCATACATTACTTTTATTAGAATAATATTTTGTTTTTTGTGGTGGCGGTGGTGTATCTCGGTGGGTCATTCTAAACTCAAACAAATCTAGCCCTGAGCTTGGCGAGAACCGGAACTGAGCTTCAAAAAAAAAAAAGTTCTTCCCCTTACCATAAAAGCTCAAGACATTTTACAACAGCTGTTTCCATCCTTTGCCGCCTCCGCCTGACAACATCCTGTCAACTTACATAAATTCACCACGTTTAATCACCGGTGAGACAGACCACTTCACGAAATCCCAATTTATATAACAGAACAGTCAGTGCATCACTGTATTTTGAGCCGATGTAATCCCTTTACAGCTGCAGGGTATGTACGGCATGGGCTCTATGGACCATTACTAGCCTAATTGAGGCACCGGGAGAGCAAGCGTTACGGATGACTGAGTGCGGCACCGACTGTGAACTCTAGTAACCCCGCTGTCTGAATGGGAGGGGGAGGGGGGGACTCATAGCTACGCAGGAAAAAAAGCGACTACAACTATGTGCAAACAAGTCTGCTACAAATGTTTACGTTTACTGTATCAAGAAACACAACCTATTGCATCTTTCCAGATTTTGGAGAATACCCACCGTGAACGCGAATCATAAGGGTTCACAAATACACAGAGAGGACCGCGTACGTGCAGCGACGACGAGCTGCATCGAGGCTCACCGCCAACACTGAAGCTATCCTAGCTAGCACTGCTGTCAACTAATCATTAACAACATACCAGCTCCGCTCGATACAGCAGGGGATAACTCATATCCGCTGTATTACTCCGCGTCTAAAGCTACGCCTTAATCACCAGTCTCCAAACACTCATAAAAATATGAAAAAAAAATATTTAATATGCTCGTCAAATGGACCATTTGTAACCAGGAGTCAAAACTGTAGCGGAGTCAGAGCTGAACTAGCCTCCAACCAATACTTAACAAAATTACGAAAAAAAATAGAACTTACATTTGAAGGACGATGTTCGCACTATGCACAACGGTTTGGGGATGACTTTCACGTACCGATCGATAGCGATCATTTTAACTGGGCACCGCCCGAGTTAACGGTCCTCTCGGTGGAGTATTTCACACTGAAAGGACGCGGCCCATCCGCTCTCTTTACCTGGCAGCCATTATCCGAGGAACCAAGGAGCACGTACTGCGCATGCGCAAAACAGCCCGCTCTCTCTCTTTTTATTTTTTTTTAGCGCCGTTCAAAGTAAAAGTTCCTGTATTGATTACTCATTGTTAAGGAATTAAGGTTATGAAATGCTTTTCTAAAATGTCTGCTTTTACTATACAAATACTTCATATGTAAAGTTGACTGATATTGATTAATATTGAATTAATAGTTAGCCTAAGCATTAGTACAATTAAATAGGTTATATTGTGGTGGCATGGTGTGGGACTTCTCCACCCAGAAAAGGCAACTGGGGAAGGGGGGGAACAAGGGACAGAAAGAGGAGGTGTCACCGGGAGGTATCAGATGGGACAGTAAGAACTATGCACCCCCCGGGGAGAGAAGTAAATGCTGGAACCGCTGGAAGGAGAAGGGTGTGAGAGCGGCGCCGGCGTTATGTCATGTTAATGTGCCACACAGGCTTTGTTCTAAACACAATGTATGACGGGTGGAAGTTCCGGGTCTCAATGCATGGTATTAAAGATACAAAAGAGGAATGCACAGAGACCCGAGTGCTCTTTTACCGCGCTGTATGTTGGAGATGGAACAAAGATTCTGTGTCGTCCAGCTTGTCTCACCTGCCTCCTTTCTCCACATTGGTGACCCTAGACGTGCCATGGAAAGTGAGCCGAACACCACCCCGGAGACTGCCTGGAGGGAGAGCACCAGTGCCGCATGCGTGGTCTCAGTCCAGCTCCCAGACTTCTGGCTTCACAACCCGACCGCATGGTTCTTGCACATGGAAGCCCAGTTCGCACTCTACGGGATAACAACGGATGATACCAAGTACTACTACGTGGTCGCTGCGCTGGATGCACGCATCACACAGGTGACGAGCTTGCTCCAGGAGCCGCCGGCCCAAGGGAAATATGAGGCGCTCAAGAGGATGCTTCTCCAACGCTATACCCTTTCTGACAATGAGAGGGCTGAGAGACTCCCACCACGTTCGGAGTTAGGGGACAGATCAGCAGTGGAGGTCATGGAGAGCATGTTGGCGCTGAGGGGGAAGGACGACGAATCTTTCCTGTTCGCCCACTTGTTCCTCAGGAACCTACCGGCTACTGCGAGGGCGATCCTGGCCAACTTGCCGCTGTTGGTTCCTGGCACAGGAGGTGGACCACATCATTTTGGCGACCAGAACTCTCAGCGTGCAGACGGTGGCACCGGCATCCATGAGGGACTCCAGTGAGGTTGAGGAGCTGCTCATAGTAGCCGGGACGGACACCAGGAGACGATGGAATGGGGCGATCTGTTTTTATCGTTGCCGTTTCAGCTCGAATGCCCAATGCTGCCTGTCATCATGCCAATTCAAGAAGCCAGGTAGACAGCATGTTCGGAATGCAGTGGCAGCTGCAACCGATGGTGACAGGAACAGACTGCTTTATGTCACAGACACACGTTCAGGGAGACGGGTTTTGGTGGACTCCAGCTCCTAGGAGAGCCTCATCCTGCTGGTCAACGCAGACAGGGTGGCAGGACGCAGCGGTCCCGAGCTCACAGCCGCCAACGGATCCACCATCAGGACATTTGGCGAGCGGACACTGACGATATGCTTACATGGACGCAAATTTCAGTGGGACTTTGTGATAGCTGCATGTTCCGGCCCCATTTTAGGCACAGATTTTTTATGTGCTTATAAGATAAGATAAGCCTTTATTAGTCCCACAATGGGGAAATTCCAGGATTGCAACAGCACAGGGATAGCAACACTCAGAGCAATAATTTAGAAGATAAGAAAATAAGAGCGGTGAATATACATATGTACACATACAGTAAATATATAAATATATATACACAGTGTGGAGCATTGTAGCTAGATGGAATAAACAGCATAACCGTCTATTTAGTTACCCCACATAGTATGAATATGTACCCATAAAAATTGTCACCCTCCGTAGCTACTGATATTGTCCTAGTTGTATACTGGAGGGGACCATTTTGTGTAAGTCTGTTGCATCTTTTGCATTCAATACTATTAGATTGTCACGTTTTCTTACTATCTCTGCAAGCAGCCCTACTTAGGTTATAAAGTCTGACAGCTGTAGGTAGGAAGGACCTGCGAAACCTCTCGGTTGCGCACCTAGGATGATGTAGCCTACTGCTAAATGAGCTCCTCAGTGCGTTCAGTATGTCCTGCATATGGTGGGACTCAGGCTCCAGCAGAGATGACAGCTTAGCCACCATCCTTCTCTCTCCTATCTCCTCCACTGGATCAAGGCCCTGCCCCAGGACAGAGCTAGCTTTCTTGATCAGTTTGTTCAGGCTCTTCCTATCGGCTGCTGTGATGCCACTGCCCCAGCAGACCACTCCAAAAGTGATGGCTGATGCCACCACCGAATCGTAGAAGGTCTTAAGGAACACCCCTTGTACACCAAAAGACCTGAGCCTCCTCAGTATGAACAGCCTGCGCTGTCCCTTCTTGTAGAGTGCGTCGGTATTGTGTGACCAGTCTAGTTTATTATTCAAATGAACACCCAGGTACTTGTAGGATGTCACCATCTCAGTGTCTGTTCCCTGGATGTTTACTGGTGCTGTGAGGGGTTGTCCTTGCCTGCGGCAGTCCACCACCAGCTCCTTAGTTTTCCTCACATTGATCTGGAGGCAGTTCCAATAGCACCAGTCCACGAATTCCTGGATAAGTCCTCTGTACTCAGCTTCATCTCCGTTGGAGATGAGGCCAACGATCGCAGAGTTGTCAGAGAACTTCTGTAGATGACAGTGTGTTGTGTTGTGTGAGAAGTCTGCAGTATAAAGGGTGAACAGGAAGGGAGCCAAAACCGTTCCCTGGAGGGCCCCCGTGCTGCCGATGATTGTGTCGGACACACAATCACGGGTTCTCACAAACTGTGGCCAGTTTGTGAGGTAGTCCAGGATCCATGATGACAGGTGCTGGTCCAACCCTGCGCACAGCAGCTTGTCCCTTAGGATCATCGGTTGGATGGTGTTGAAAGCACTGGAGAAGTCAAAGAACATGATCCTCACCGCGTTCCCAGGCTTCTCCAGGTGGGACAGGGAACGGTGAAGAAGGAGGATCACCACATCCTCCACCCCAATGCCATGCTGGTAGGCGAACTGGAGTGGATCCATCGCTGGCTCCACCAGGAGGCGGAGGTGAGCAAGGAGCAGTCTCTCCAGGTCATCAGGTGAGACGTCAGGGCCACTGGCCTGTAGCTGTTCAGGTCTCTGGGGTGGGAAGTCTTTGGTACGGGTACCACACAAGATGTTTTCCACAACTGTGGTACCCTCCCCAGCTTCAGGCTCAGGTTGAAGATGTACTCCACAATCCCACATAGTTGGTCTGCGCAGGACTTGGGGAGCTTCGCGCTGATGCCGTCCGGTCCCGAGGCCTTCCTCGCCTTGATCTTCCTCAGCTCCGTCCTCACCTGGGTCTTAGTGAGGGTCAGGTTGGGGGGGCTGTGTGCTGGAAGTGGGGGGTGTTGGTGGAGTGGGGTGTGGACAGCAGGTCTCGATGACTGTAGAGGCAGCAGTGGTTGGTGTGCAGGCGGGGGGGAGGGCGGTTGGTCAAACCTATTAAAAAACAGGTTCAGATTGTTCACCCACTCCCTGCCCCCCGTGGCCTGGGAGAAGGTATTCTGGAACCCAGAGATGGTTTTGAGGTTTCTCCAGACCCCACCAATGTTGCTCCGTTGCAGCTTGTCCTCCATCTTCTTCCTGAAGCTGTCCTTGCCTTCTCTTATCTTCCTCCTTAGCTCCCTCTGTACGGACTTCAACATCTCCCTGTTCCCCGACCTGAAGATCCTCTTCTTCTCTCTCAGAAGTGTTTTCATCTCAGGGTTGATCCAGGGTTTGTTTTAATGGGTTGTTAGTCGATGTTGCTAATAGGAGATTAGTGGATGCTGTCTCTTTTACCTCACTGCCCTGTACAGCTCGGGGAGCTGGGTCGACAACACTGGCTAACGATATAGCTCCAGGGGGTAAGTACCAACATTTGCTCACACAGTTCCCAGCACTCATGGTCCCGACTTTTTTGGCTACGGTAACGAAACATGGGGTCGAACACTTTATAACGGCAAAAGGCCCGCCGGTGTTCACACGACCTCAGTGTTTGGACGCAGCTAAACTGGCCAGCACACAAGAGGAGTTTGCCAATTTAGAGCAGTTGGGCATCGTTAGGCGCTCCAACAGCCCGTGGGCATCCCCACTACACATGGTGCCTAAAGCCAACGGGTTGCAGCAGCCACGCGGTGATTTCTGGCGCTTGAATAATGCCACGGAGTAAGATCGTTATCCATTTCCGCACAACCAGGATTTTTCCGTGCACCTGGCTGGGGCGTGTGTTTTTTCGAAAGTGGATCTGGTCCACGGATACCATCAGGTCCTGGTGCATGCAGAAGATATTCCAAAAACAGCAGTCATAACTCCTTTCAGCCTTTTCGAGTTTTTATGCATGCCGTTCGGATTAAAAGGTACGGCGCAGACTTTCCAGAGGATGATGGTCGCAGTGCTTTGTGACTTGTCCTTCGTTTTTGTCTACTTAGATGACATTCTGGTAGCTAGCGTGTCCGAGGAAGAGCACATCGCCAATCTCAAGATGGTTTTTCAGAGGTTGGAGGCGCATGGGCTGATAGTTAACCCCGACGAAGCGCCAGTTCAGTGTGCCAGAGACTGATTTTTTGGGCCACTGCATTTCGCCGGAGGGAGCAATTCCATTACTGGATAAGGTGTGTGCTGTGTCGGACTTTCCGCGTCCGCAGGCTGTGAGAGCACTAGAGGAGTTTTTGGGAATGGTTAATTTTTATAACCGTTTCCTTTCCCGGGCAGCCCAGCTGATGCAGCCGTTGCATGCTGTGCTTTAAAAAAAAAGCCCGCGGAAACCATTGACTGGACTCCCAAGTGAGTCTAGGCTTTTACCAATGCCAAAACAGCGCTTGCGGATGCTGTGTTGTTAGCCCACCCGGATCTATCTGCATGGATAGCACTCACTACGGATGCGTCTGATGTTGCCATAGGGTCAGTGATGGAGCAGTACGTCTCAGGTTCATGGCAGCCGCTCGCATTTTTCAGCCGAACTTTCCACAACAACGAACACAAATACAGCACGTTCGATAGAGAATTGCTGGCTCTCCACCTGGCGACGCGCCATTTCTAGTTTTGGTGAGAAGGGCACAAGTTCACTGCATTCGTGGACCATAAGCCGCTGACATACGCAATGGCCAAGGTCTCGGAACCGTGGTTGGCCCGGCAGCAATGGCATTTGGCCGCGATTTTGGAGTTTACTACTGACATTCATAACGTCGCCGGTAAGCTCAACGTCGTGGCCGATTGTCTGTCGCACGCGTTAGTCGCCCTGGTCTACATGAGAATAAGATAAGATAAGCCTTTATTAGTCCCACAACGGGGAAATTCCAGGATTGCAACAGCACAGGGATAGCAACACTCAGAGCAACAATCAGAAGGCAAGAAAAAAACAAGCAAGCAAGAGCAGCTAATATACATATGTACATATTACTATAAAATATATATATACACACACACAGACACACAGTGCAGAGCATTGTAGCTGGATGGAATAAATATATGAATATGTAAACACACAGTGCGGAGCATTGTAGCTAGATGGAATAAATATGTAAATATATACACACAGTGCAGAGCATTGTTGCTAGATGGGATGAAACAGCACAACCGTCTACTTAGTTATCCTACATGGTATGATTATGTGCCCATACATATTCTCACTCTCCATAGCGACCGGTATTTTCCTAGTTGTATGCCGGAGGGGACCATTGTGTAAGTCTATTGCATCTTTTGCATTCAAAAAACTATTAGTTTGTTACGTCTTTTTGCTATCTCTGCGAGCAGCCCTGCTTAGGCTGTACAGTCTGACAGCCGTTGGTAGGAAGGACCTGCGAAACCTCTCGGTTGTGCACCTGGGATGATGTAGTCTGCTGCTAAATGAGCTCCTCAGTGCATTCAGTACGTCCTGCATAGGGTGGAACTCGGACTCCAGCAGAGATGACAGTTTAGCCACCGTCCTTCTCTCTCCTATCTCCTCCACCGGATCAAGGCGCTGCCCCAGGACAGAGCTAGCTTTCTTGATCAGTTTGTTCAGTCTCTTCCTATCGGCTGCAGTAATGCCACTGCCCCAGCAGACCACTCCAAAAGTGATGGCTGATACCACCACCGTGTCATAGAATGTCTTCAGTCTACTTCCGCTTCTGAGAGAGAGCAGACGCTTTTCTTCCCTCTCCCTCCTAATCCTCTCCCTTCTGATCCCAGCTTGCAATGTCACTCTTCTCCTGGCTGAATCTTAATCCAAATGGAAATTATGGATCTGGAAAGCGGCTTATATGCGATTGTCACCTTTAAAAGAAGAAGCGGGTCAGGGGGAACCCAAGGGAGACTCATGGCATTGGAACTCATGTGTCTGTGTGATTCGACTGAGATTGAACTGATCACAGGATCTTCTGTTTTGGCCCCTGGAGTTTTCCTAGTGTATCGAAATTATCTGGGTGAGCTAATCAAATGCGGACCCCGGCGTAGCTCCCTTAACAAATTCAACAATTCGTCCAGCTGGGGGGAGCACTGACTGTCAGCGGCAGGATTAACATGGAATTTACTACCTGGCATGCATTGAAGAGAGAACGAACTCTCTGGACATGTTTTACCTATGTTTCGGTAGGTGGATAACATCTGTGGATCGCTGAGTGCTCTCCAGAGAATGATCTAAAGTATGATTCAAGCCTGTATGAAATTGAAGCACAGAATCGAAGAGAGAGAAATTTTTTTATTCTCTGAGTGCACTGTGCAGATTTGACCTTGTGTTTTGGTACCCTTGTTTACATTCCTCCTCGGTAAGATAACGCCAGAGAAGTGGCTTATGTCTACCCATACATCACCAATCAGTTGTTGTCGTCAGCGGATTGGTCTCTCGAGGACAATGCCCATGTGCCTTCTGCAAGGAAGAGGAAAAGAGAGACAGACTCTGATCTCTGGTCTTGTTTATAAGTCACATGATTATAACATCTATCCACTGCCTGGAGGCGCCCTCTGCTGCCCACTAACAACTGTTACACTCACACTACACAATGACATGCAAATATACACACACTGCTCTCCCTCCCTCTGCTGTGTGATTGTATCTATTGTCTGCTAATGCATGAGGGTTTTTTTCTGTGTAGTCAAAATTTGGCTCATATACGAGCGTTTATTCTGATTACTATGTTTTTTCTCTCTCCTATTGTGTTTTCCTCCCCCTCCCCTCCCCTCTTTACCTCCACTGTTGACAGGCGCCTTGTATGGCGACGCGTCATTGGATGCGCCTAACGTGCGCGTCCAATGTCAAGTCAAATTCCTCGTGTGTTTACTTGTAAATATACTTGGCAATAAAGCTGATTCTGATTCTGATTCTGATTCAGCAGCGCGCCTTGTACACCAAAAGACCTGAGTCTCCTCAGCAGGAACAGCCTGCGCTGTCCCTTCTTGTAGAGTGCATCAGTATTGTGGGACCAGTCTAGTTTATTGTTCAGATGAACACCCAGGTACTTATAGGCTGTCACCATCTCGATGTCTGTTCCCTGTATATTTACTGGTGCTGTGAGGGGTTGTCCTTGCCTGCGGCAGTCCACCACCAGCTCCTTAGTTTTTCTCGCGTTGATCTGGAGGCAGTTCCGATGGCACCAGTCCACGAAGTCCTGGATAAGCCCTCTGTACTCAGCTTCATCTCCATTGGAGATGAGGCCAACGATTGCAGAGTCGTCAGAGAACTTCTGTAGATGGCAGTGTGTTGTGTTGTGTGAGAAGTCCGCAGTATAAAGAGTGAACAGGAAGGGAGCCAGCACCGTTCCCTGGGGGGCCCCCGTGCTACTGATGATCGTGTCGGACACACAGTCCCGGGTTCTCACAAACTGAGGCCAGTTCGTGAGGTAGTCCAGGATCCATGATGACAGGTGCTGGTCCACCCCTGCGCGCAGCAGCTTGTCCTTCAGGATCATAGGTTGGATGGTGTTGAAAGCACTGGAGAAGTCAAAGAACATGATCCTCACCATATTCCCAGGCTTCTCCAGGTGGGACAGAGAACGGTGAAGGAGGAAGATCACCGCATCCTCCACCCCAATGCCATGCTGGTAGGCGAACTGGAGTGGATCCATCGCTGGTTCCACCAGGAGGCGGAGATGAGCAAGGAGCAGTCTCTCCAGGGTCTTCATCAAGTGGGACGTCAAGGCCACCGGTCTGTAGCTGTTCAGGTCTTTGGGGTGGGAAGTTTTTGGTACAGGTACCACACAAGATGTTTTCCACAGCTGTGGTACCCTCCCCAGTTTCAGGCTCAGGTTGAAGATATATGTCACAATCCCACACAGCTGGTCTGCACAGGACTTGAGGAGCTTTGCGCTGATGCCGTCCGGTCCCGACGCCTTCCTCGCCTTGATCTTCCTCAGCTCCGTCCTCACCTGGGTCCTGGTCAGGGTCAGGATGGGGGGCTGTGTGTTGGGAGTGGGGGGGTGTTGGTGGAGTGGGGAGTGGGCAGCAGAACTTGATTTCTTTAGAGGCAGCAGTGGTTGTTGTGCAGACAGGGGGGAGGGCGGTTGGTCAAACCTATTGAAAAACAGATTCAGGTTGTTCGCCCACTCCCTGCCCCCCGTGGCCTGGGGGGAGGTATTCTGGAGCCCAGAGATGGTTTTGAGGTTTCTCCAGACCCCGCTGATGTCGCTCTGTTGCAGCTCGTCCTCCATCTTCTTCCTGAAGCTGTCCTTGCCTACTCTGATCTTTCTCCTCAGCTCCCTCTGTACAGACTTCAGCATCTCCCTATTCCCCAACCTGAAGATCCTCTTCTTCTCTCTCAGAAGTGTTTTTATCTCAGGGTTGATCCAGGGTTTGTTGTTTGAGTGACGTCGTATGGTCTTGGTGGGAACGGATTTGTCCACACAGAAGCTGAGGTAGTCCGTGAAGGTGTGAGTGTGGATCGCAGAGCTGCTTCCAGGCGGTGGCTTCAAAACATATAGATTTCCCTGTGATGGCTGCGGAGCAGGCCAGGGACGTGGACATTTGCACGCTCCAGTCTGCACCTACTGGGTTAAGGCTGGAGAGCAGGGTGGTGCAAGAAGGGTGCCCTCCTTTGCTCTGCGGCATCTCCACCAGTCCTGAGCTCTTGGCGCCGTCACGTTTTTGAGTTGATCCACTCCCTTTCGCATCCGGGAGTGCGTGCTTCAGTGAAGCTAGTGGGGCCGAAATTCATCTGGCCGCGCTTACATAAGGACGTGAAAGAGTGGGCTGAAGCGTGTGTCGCGTGCTAGCGGGCCAAAGTGCACAAACACACCAGAGCCCCCCTCAAGTCATTCCAAATCCCGGCTAGGAGGTTGACCACGTCCATGTGGATTTGGTGGGACCCCTCCCACCACCACAAGGTTTTACGCACCTTTTAACAATCATGGACTGCACCACACGCTGGCCTGAAGTGGTCCTACTGGCTTCTATCGTGTCTGCAGAAGTGGCTCATGCTTTTTTGTCGTCTTGGGTGGCGTGGTTTGGATTCCCGTCAGACGTCACTTCCGACAAGGGTCCACAATTCGTTTTGGAACTCTGGTCTGCGATGGCCCAGAGCCTGGGGTCAAAATTCACAGCACTACTGCGTATGACCCCCAGACTAACGGGTTATGCGAGCATTTTCATAGGTCGCTTAAAGCAGCGCTCAGAGCTTCGCTCACGGATGCAAATTGGGTTGACTGCCTGCCCTGGGTTCTTTTAGGGTTGGCTCTGCACCTAAGGAGGATTTGGCAGCCTCCCCGGCAGAACTCGTTTTTTCTTAGCCGCTACGGATCCCTGGAGAGTTTTTACCGGAAAACCCCGGGCCCGAGGCTGATCTGCCTGCACAATTTTTGCACAGTACAGAGGCTTTTAACGTACCGGGCCCAGCCCACCATTGTTTTCCCCACACCTTTGTCCCAAAAGGCTTACAGAACACCAGCTTTGTTTTTGTCAGGCACGATGCGCACCGGACCCCACTGTGCCCACTGTATGACCGTTCAGGGTGTTGGAACCTGGGGCAAAGCATTTTGTGTTAGACTTGGGGGGACGTAGGGAGACCGTCTGCATCGACAGGCTGAAGCCTACTTTTGTGTTGGCAGACGAGCAGGTGGTGATGGCCCAAGCTCCCCGGTGCGGACGTCCACCGTTGGTGGCTCCACAAGTTGGCGATCCCTTGGCAGGGACCTGCGCTCTTGAAGCTGATGTGTTTTCTCCCCCTCCCTTTTTCCCTCCACAGACTGACGTGGCTTCCTGTACACCCCGCCAGCAGGGCGATTCGACTGGATCAGCGACCCCCCACTACAGCCGCTATGGGCGCCGGCTCAAGCCCAAAGGACGGGGGGGGGGTTAGTGCCCTTTCTGGGTGTTTGGGGGGGTGCATGGTGTGGGACTTCTCCACCCATAGAAGAAGGCAACTAGGGAAGGGGGAAACAATGGACCGAAGGAGGAGGTGTCACCGGGGGGTATCAGATGGGACAGTAAGGACTAGGCGCCCCCCGGGGAGAGGAGTAAATGTCGGAGCCACTGGAAGGAGAAGGGTGTGAGAGCAGCGCCGGCGTTATGTCATGTTAATGTGCCACACATGCTTTGTTCTGAGCACAATGTATGATGGTTGGAAGTTCCAGGTCTCAATGCATGGTATTAAAGATATTGTTGTGTCCGAATAACGAGGAGGCGAGGTGACGGTTTATAAAGTTTATTAACAAGAACTACGTACACATGGGGAGACCTTACCGCGAGTACGGGAGCTACAGCAAAAAAAGACATTATGTCTCCCGCTCCAGACTTATATACCCCAGGTGATGCCACCCCCCCAAACGCGGGGCATCACCCCTCCCTAGCCTAGGGCACCGCCATTCTAATATTATACTGTGGTAGACTGCAAGTCTAATTTAAAACATTACTGGCACATGCCTCTAGGGGGAACTACCTGTATTGTTTAGCACTACTATTAAGGGGACACATTAGAACAAGAGTGTGAAAACCCCGCGCAGAATCCATGTTCAGTCTATATGTGTGTTGCAGAATAAACGGCAGAGTTAGCCAAAGAAATAACTCAAGTGTGATCATTGCTACACGGTAGGATATCACACAATTGGCGACGAGGATTAAAAGAAAAAAATCAGCGGCGAGAAACAGAGAACATTGCAAGTGTGGCGAACTCAAGTGACTCCAGTAGTTCGAGTGCAAGTTCAGAGGAGGAAAAACGAGGTTTCCCCACCACGACGAGCAATGGCGGCTGTAATCGGAACGGTAACCCCTTTTGATAACTCGACTCAGTCATGGGAAGAATATGGTGAAATGTTGGACTTTTTCTTCCAAGCTAATGATATTGAGGAGCCAGACAAAAGGAAGGCTGTACTGTTGAGTGGAGTTGGTGCAACTACTTACAGCTTGTTGAGAAATTTAATAAGCCCTGCATTACCAAAAGATAAAACGTACGACCAGCTTACTGCTGAGCTTCAGAAGCACTTCAGCCCCAAACCGAGTGAAATCGTGCAACGATTCAAATTTAATTCACGCATAAGGAGGAACACTGAGTCCATAGCAGAGTATGTGGCAGAATTGAGGAAATTAACACTGCACTGTGATTACAAAGACTCATTGGAAGAAATGTTAAGAGACAGACTTGTGTGTGGAGTGAATGATGACCGTATGCAACGGCGACTTTTATTTGAAACAAAACTCACTTTTGTGAAGGCTTTGGAATTATGCCAAGCGATGGAAACAGCATCTAAAGATGTGAGAGAAATGCAAAGGAAGCTAACAGAGGACACAGCAACGCATGTTCGTGTGCCTAAGACCCAAGTAGGTGTCCACAAAGTGTCAACTGATAAAAATCATCGCAAATTCCCCAGTTGTTATCGCTGCAAAGGCCAGCACAATGCCGCCGAGTGCAAATTTGCCACTGAGCTGTGTCATAATTGTGGCAAGCGAGGGCACATTAAGAAAGCATGTAGAATAAAGGTGGACAGCGCACAGGTGCTGAAAGCGACAGTTAATGGGCAAAAGTATGAAAACAAGGGCCCAGGAAAGGAACAGCGAGCGAATCAACTGAGAGGGGAGGGAGAAAGTGATACAGAAGACATGGGTTTTCACACAATTTACAACACGTCAGAGGAGCTGACCAAGGTAGCGCCCATCACGCGTACCATGAATGTTAATGGAATGAAAGTAACATTTGAAGTTGATACAGGCTGTGGAGTAACCATATTAAGTAAACAGCAATATACACAACTGTGGAAGAAAACAGACACAGCAGAATTAAATCCCTGTTCATTAAAATTAAAAACATACACAGGAGAGAAGCTAGACGTGCTAGGCATGGCACAAGTGAAGGTGCAGCACGAAAACAAAGAAAAGGACTTACCTGTAGTAGTAGTTGGGAGCGAAGGACCAAATCTACTAGGGCGAAGTTGGCTACAAGAACTGGCCATGATGGATCAGTTGGTGAATAAAGTGGAATCTCAGCCCAAATTGCAGCTGGAGGAGATCCTCGAAAGACACGCTGAGGTGTTCAAAGAAGGCTTAGGACAGCTAAAAGGTGTCACTGCAAAGATTAATGTGGACAAGGAGGCCCAACCACGATTCTGCAAACCCCGACCGGTACCCTATGCAGTCAAGCCACTGGTTGAAAGCGAGCTACAGAGGCTGCTGGATGACAAGATCATTGAGCCAGTGCAGGTTGCAGAATGGGCGGCGCCCATAGTCCCAGTGAGAAAGCCGGATGGCTCCATTAGAATATGTGGAGATTACAAACTCACTGTCAATCGAGCATCACGGGTGGATCAGTATCCAATTCCTAAAGTGGAGGACCTCTTCGCACAGCTGAACGGCGGCCGACACTTCACGAAATTAGACATGAGTCACGCCTACCAACAAGTAGTCTTGGAAGAAGAATCAAGAAAGTATGTAACCATCAATACACACAAAGGCTTATATACCTACACACGCTTACCATTTGGAGTAGCTTCCAGTCCTGCTATATTCCAGAGAACTATGGAGGGCATCCTAGGTGGAATTCCGAATGTTGCCGTTTATTTGGATGACATCCTTTGTACAGGACCAAATGAACAAGAACATCTGAAAACGCTGAAGGAAGTGCTTCAACGGTTGGAGAAAAGCGGTCTGAGGTTGAAAAGAAGCAAGTGTGAGTTCATGGGAAAAGAGGTGGTGTTCCTAGGCCACAAGATCAACGCCAGTGGTCTACACCCTCTAACAGACAAAGTGGAAGCCATTGCGGAGGCACCTGAGCCACAAAATGTTACTGAGTTAAAAGCCTACCTGGGCTTGTTGAACTATTACCATAGGTTCCTCCCAAAGCTCTCCACGCTGCTGGCACCACTACATACCTTACTTAAGAAGGAAGAAAAATGGTCATGGGGGGTCAAGCAGCAGAAGGCGTTTGAAGAGTCCAAAGCGCTACTTCAGTCCTGTAGTGTGTTAGTGCACTATGATTCAAACAAACCACTCATCCTGGCGTGTGACGCATCACCCTACGGTGTGGGTGCTGTACTCTCTCATCGTATGGAGGATGGCTCAGAGAGACCCATAGGGTTCGTCTCAAGAACTCTTAGTGCAGCTGAGAAAAACTACTCCCAGCTAGACAAGGAGGGCCTTGCAGTAGTATTTGGTGTAAAAAAATTCCACAAATACCTGTACGGGAGACAGTTCGCTATAGTGACTGACCACAAGCCACTAATTTCACTGTTCAGTGAAATGAGAGCCATACCCCAGATGACATCTCAGAGAATTCAGAGATGGGCCGTTACATTAGCAGCGTATGAGTACACCATCGTTTACAAAGCCGGACGGGACCATACGAATGCTGACGCGATGAGTAGGCTACCCTTGGATGGAGGAAGAGACAGCACGCCTGAGGAGGAGGAGAGAGTGCTATTGTTTGAAGATATCGGCGTGCCCCTGGTGAACGCACAACAAATAAAGAAGTGGACAGACAAAGACCCTGTTCTAGCAAGAGTGCGAGAATACATCTTGCGAGGATGGCCGAAAATGAACAGTCCTGAGTTCATTCCCTATGCCCGACGACAGGATGAGCTCAGCACCCAGGAAGGTTGTATCCTGTGGGGAGGACGCGTGGTTGTTCCACCACCTGGTAGGAATGCCTTACTGCAACAACTACACCAAGCACACCCTGGCATCACTCGCATGAAAGCGTTGGCGAGGAGTTACTTGTGGTGGCCCAACATGGATGCAGAGGTGGAGGCGCTTGTGAAGTCATGTGCGGCATGCCAGGAGAACAGGAACAGTCCTCCAGCAGCCCCACTACATCCCTGGGAAGTTCCAGATAAACCATGGAGAAGAATTCACATTGACTACGCAGGTCCATGGATGGGAAGAAAGTTGAGGTCAACATTTGACTTAATACATCCAGACTTCAGAAACAAAGTGCATGACAAACAAGAGAAACAAAAAGGTTATCATGACATGCATGCTAGAGAGAGAATACTGAGAGAAGGAGACGTGGTCTACACCCGCAACTTTGGCTCAGGACCAGCCTGGGTACCAGGAGAAATAACAGAAAAGACAGGCCCTGTGTCATTCAAGGTGACATTAGGCCATGGACAAGTGGTGAGGCGACACATCGACCAAGTTCATGGTAGGAGCTCCATTCCCCTGCCGATGGCACCAGAGGTGTTGTCTAACAACCATTCTGAGGAGAGCATCAACGAACCACCACTTCAGGTGAAACCTGAGGTAACCGTCTCTGCAGATTCTACGGGCAGCACTGCAGCAGCCGAAATAGTGGAGCAGTCTGAGTCTTCACCTGCAGTTGGCTCACCCGCCGTGAGAAGATCTCAGCGAGCTAGGAAAGCTCCAGACTACTTGAAGGACTATACTTAGTCAGTAGTGAGTTCCCCAGCCACAGGACAAGAATGCGTCCTGGAACCTCACTGGGATGCGGTAGTCAAACCAAATCCCCAGTTAGACTGTTATGTGTGTTATACATGTGAAAAAAAAAAAAAAAAGAAAAGAAAAGAGAAATTATATGTATGGCACATGTGTTTAAGAAGTTAAAAGTAACTGTGATTGTTTAGGATTAAATGGGAGTTCCAGGATGTCTAGCATAATTGGCTAGTGTAATTAAAAGTAGTTTAATCTAGAGGGGAGGGATGTGGTAGACTGCAAGTCTAATTTAAAACATTACTGGCACATGCCTCTAGGGGGAACTACCTGTATTGTTTAGCACTACTATTAAGGGGACACATTAGAACAAGAGTGTGAAAACCCCGCGCAGAATCCATGTTCAGTCTATATGTGTGTTGCAGAATAAACGGCAGAGTTAGCCAAAGAAATAACTCAAGTGTGATCATTGCTACACGGTAGGATATCACATATACATATATTACGATCGTACATTACCCCCCCTTTGAAAAAGCACAAGCACACTAATTACCCAACCAAATAATTTTTACCCAATTCACACACTAATACAAGAAGGTATAGGCCTACTCATTCACACACCATACGGGCCCAGCGGAGCTCTCCGCTATGTAAATAAACAGCCCTAGAAAAGAAAAAGGGCCACACACCAAGCTAAATTAATCCCATTAAATCTGCATACATACAACAATCACAGACATACCTAATGGCGGTACCCAACCCCATAAACTTGCAGGATGCACATAATTATACAGAGAACTCCCCACAAAATAGGTTTCACAGCACAGGGCAATTAACACATGCCCAATCACACTCAGGTGTTGCTGCACCTCACGCTCTCCAAACAGTCACACAACAACGGTGGTCTTGTGCATCAAATCCTATAATCACCCCGTTACAGTGGCACACATTCCCTTGTACTTCAAAGAATGTAAATGGCTATTAAGGCCACACCACAGACAGGGAACATAAAATCACAGCATCAAGTGCTGGAAATATTAACACAACTAAATAGTGTAAAATTACAGTAAGTGGTTACATTTACCTAAAGAGGTGGCAACACAAACGAGTTAAATCCTAATAAAACAACCCTATACACACTTTTTTTTTGAACTACAAACGAACTAGATATCCACGTGTCACACACTTAAGGCGCATTACTAATAGGATAAACATCCATAAGAACCAACCAATACATTTCACATTACCCACAGGGTTCTCATCATCCCATTCCATCACAACATTAACATGTGAATACAGTCAGAATTTATATTGAACCTAACAACCATAACCATCACACATCTATCAATAATTGCACATTTTCAGACACACCGTAAGCCCTCACACATTAAACCCGGGTCTCCCGAAGGCCCCCCCCCTTCCCCGGAGTGTCCATCACGAAGCCCACTTCCAGAGCATCTCCGTTTCTTTGTGACAGGAGATGGACTGCATAGACGCCCTTTTCTGCTCCAACGTCGCAGCTCGTTGGAATGTCGTCTCGACCCATCAGTCAAACTCAGGTAGCCGTTGCTGCTGGACTGGACCACCCGCAGATTATCCTGTCCAGCTGTCAGTTTCCTGGAACTGCGCACCCGACCAAGCTGAAGCTTGACCCTAGGGCGCACGTCATCACCCTCACCCAGGGGAGCGCTCACTGGCTTTCTCTGTTGTCTGTGTCACGATCTGGCACCCTTATGACTCCTCAGTGGTTCACCAAGTAGACTCGAGCCATGTCCCTCGCTTTTGGTATCTGCACGGCCAGGGTTCGTGCCGTCTGGTGGTACCCCGGATACCAGATGATGTTACATCGGAGTGGCACCAGTCACTGTTGGCTCAGCAGCCAGAACTCGCTGGCCACCGGAGCCCTGTAGCTCACGCTCTTCGGATCTTTCTGCCACTGCAGAGGTCAAACCATGCTGTATGGGTCCACCGTCCGCGGGACCACAAACACTGGCACGGGACCCCACCTAGTCGACGTACTAAGGTGCTGGCGGTGTCCCTCTTCACCCGGAATGGGCCACCCAAAGTCCCACACTTCATCGCCACTTCCCATGTAGAAAGGCCGGTCCCATAATCCACCACCTGACCACTCCTCCACTTCACCGCAGGAGATGGTGAAACCGAGCCCATACAATAAATCACAACCCATTAAGTTATTACCGTCCCGCGACACCATGAACTCGTTGACGCACATGGAGGCCCGTTTATACCTCGCCGACAGCCACACCGAGCCCACAACATCCAGTGGGTGGCTACCATAACCATAACAGGTAATGTTAGTGTTACTCACTCTGTAGTGGGGAAAACACCGACTTACAGTTGCCAAGTTGAGGATGGAGACCGCTGACCCAGTGTCCACCAACAGCGGTAGCGGTGTCCCATCCAACAAAATATCACAAATGATACGACCGTCCATGTTGGGCGAGACTGTGTGGACCACCGTAGGTACCTTCTTCTTAACAGTTCCTTTTGCTGGTTTCCATTCCTCCTTGTCAAAATTGTGGCAAACCCTGGCGAAGTGATGGAGCAGACTGCACCGTCCACAATGCTTGCCCCTCGCTGTACACTCCCTGGCTCGATAGCAGTGCCTGCTGGATCTGCAGCTGTAGCATTGTGGCGTCACCGGGGTAGACTGTATCTTGACAATGGCCGCGTACTCGTCATCGCTGCCATCGTCTGAATCCAAGGCCAGGGCCTTCCCATGTGCCTCGCTCTTCTGTTGAGCGTCGTCGCAGCCGAGGTGTTTCATCTGCCGCTCCGCTGCCTCATGCTGTTGTGCTAGCTCCATGGCCACTAGCAAAGTTAGCTCACCAGTGTGAGTTAGCAGGCAAACCCTCGCCAAGGAGCAGGCCACGTGCTCGGCCAACTGGTCTTGGACCATCTCCTCCTCTAGGGCCCCAAACCTGCACTCACCCGCCAGCTGTCGGAGGTCTGCCACGAACTGCTGGACCGATTCTCCGGGTCACTGGCACCGTTGTCGGAACTGGATGTGCCGCATTATTGTCATATTGACTGGACAAGTAACTGAGTGCAAAGTGCAATCACCAAAAGAACACACACATAGAAAACGTTTGACCATTTATTAGAATTTTCAAAACCATACACTTAGGGAAAAAGTCAGTCACTCGCCAGAGGAGCAGCAAACCTGTGGAGGATAAGACGAGGCTGATTAGAGAAGAATGGAGATATGATGGAAATCTAATTACACCACTTACATGGGAGGAGAGGAGTGATCGGCACTGAACCCAGCGAAGGAGAGGAACCCTCAGGTCAGAACTGCCGGCAGGGAATGGTTTGTGGAGTCTGACCAGGTGAAGTGGATGAGCAGCGTAGAGGGGAAGCAACAGGCTGGCGAGTGCACCAAATCCCTGAAGACGCACCGCTACGTTGGCAGCAACCTGGAAGAGATGGAACGAGAACGTGTGTGAGATTAGGTCACTCATAACACAATCGCTTACTTGATGAGCTGTCCTGCTTAGAACAGTATACCCAAACGAGCCAGCGATGAATCACTGAAGAGCGCTTCCTTATAAACGCTGGCCCAGCAGGAAACAGCAGGTGCGTCTAATGAGGAGACAGGTGAACAGGAAGGAGGGGGCAAGCGCTCGCCAGCACATGACAATTATGATGCTTTCTGGGGTGCAAAAGTAGCTGGCTATGAGCCTCACAGCGTCGTCGAAGCTGCCACCTCCTCCCAGGGTGCTGAGGATTTTCTGGCCCTCCATGCCCAGGTTATGGACCAGAATCGCCCTCGCTCTCAATTTGTCCAGGTCGCCGAGGTCTAACCCTAGTAGATAATTCTGGAAGGCCTCACACCACCTGGCCCAAGGGACCAATGGCTCACCCGGAGCCTCCAAAAAAGGACGTAGTGTGGTCGTAGCCCTCTCCATCTCTGTTTGTCCTCATTGCCAAATGTTGTGTCCGAATAACGAGGAGGTGAGGTGACGTTTTATAAAGTTTATTAACAAAGAACTATGTACACACGGGGAGACCCTGCCACGAGTACGGGAGCTACAGCAAAAAGAGACAATATGTCTCCTGTCGCAGATTTATATTCCCCAGGTGACGCCACCCCCCCAAAGGCGGGGCATCACCCCTCCCTAGCCTAGGGCACCGCCATACTAATATTATATATACTGTATGTTAAGATCGTACAGATTTAAAAGAGGAATGCACAGAGACTCGGGTGCTCTTTTACTGTGCTGTATGTCAGAGATGGAACAAAGTTTCTGTGTTTTTTAGATCAGTCAACATTTTATTTTGAGAATAAATCAACAGAGTAAAGTCAAAAATTTATTTTATTTTAAACAGTCAACATTTTTAGTTTTTAGTTGTTTGCAAGAATAAAGTATTTTTTAGAATAATTTTGGCGTTTCAAGTCCAGCCACCAGCCTTTACAAAATTTCTTCTGCAGATTAATTTTTAATAACAAGGAAATAATTTGCCTTTAAGCACACAAACATTGTATTGTAGCCCAAACATCATGAGTTTTACGAAACTGAGCAGAAAACTGCAACTCATCCGAACAAAAGAGCTCTGGCATTTGGAAGAGGAGGCTGAATTTACGCAAACTGAAATAACTGCAGCTAATGGGCAAATGAGAAGTTATAGAGGGTTACGCCTGCCTTTCCTACTCCATTCAGAGTTCAACTTTGTTCTCATAATGTTATTTTGTGGTATATATGACTCTTATATCCCATATCTACATATGTTAGAACAAGTGGAAATGTTTTGTGACAGCATATGTAAGGAACTTCACACCTGGAAAGGACAAAGGATCTCCCCCGCCGGGTTAAAGTCAATGGACCTCCCAAGACGCGGCAGCGGAGACGGACTTGACACCTTTACCCCCTAAGGCGAGAGGAGGAGTTCCCATCATCTCCCAAGACAAGGAGAGGAGATAGCAGAACAATGGGGGGGTTAAGATAACGGGGGGATGTCAGCTTTTTCAATGTGTGGCTCTATGTGTACTTGCATTTAACCAGCGAGCGGAGCAGAGATCACTCTCTTGCCTTCTGCCAAGCTCTACACCTGATGAGACTCGATAGAAGAGCTATTCATTAAAAACCCCTGTTTTTAATACAAAAATCGCCTCGTTATTTCAGCTCCTCTACACTGGTGACCTTGACGCGAGAATATGGACCGGAGGCGTTCTTCAAGCTGCTCATCCATGGTGACTCGGGCATACGCCAGCGACGACGCAGACGAGGGAACAAGCAGACAGCTGTTCCCCACGGCAGAGGGCACTGAGAGAGCTCAACCGAGCTCCAGCACCGCCGTGAGTGCCGAGGCAAGGCACTCTCACCTGGCGGGCACAACAGTGATGGTGTGCACGAACGCCGTTGCTGTCAACCTGCCAGACTTCTGGCGAGAAGACCCCGCCTCTTGGTTTCAACAAGCTGAAGCCCAGTTTATACTGGCGGGCATCACAGCAGACGATATTAAGTTTTACCATATCGTCTCCAAACTTGACTCCGCCACTTCGAAGTGTGTGCGGAGCTTGGTCCGGCGACCACCAGCCCGGGACAAATATGAGACACTCAAGGCGACCATCGTGGCGAATTATGTCCCGTCAGCGGAGGAAAGAGCCGAGAGGATCCTGGCGGTCTACGGCCACAGAGGGAGCAATCCGAGGACCCTCATGGAGGATTTGCTACAACTCAAGGAGGAGGATAATGATACTTTCCTTTTCCAATTCATTTTCCTCAGCACGCTACCACCGCAGTTGAGAGGGACACTCGCCAGTATGAAGTGCAATAATCATCAGGATTTCCGCACACTGGCCAACGAGGCTTACCGGCTCGTCAACGCCTGCAGAGAACGGACACCCACAGCGGCATCTGCAGATCTGAAAACTGACACCCCGAGCCTTGGAGAGACTCAACCCACGGTGACAGCGGTGCGGCCCAAGCGCAACGAGCAGAACGACGTCTGCTATTATCACCACCGCTTCGCAGAGAAAGCCCGCAAATGCGTTCCCCCCTGCAAGTTTACGATGTCGTGGAAACGCCAAAGCCGAGGGCCATTAACAGCAGTGGTTCTTGGCGAGAAGAATAAGCTGTTATACGTGACGGATGGATACACAGGCAAGCAGTTCCTCATCGACACGGGAGCTCAGCTGAGTTTCGTCATGCCCTCCCACGCAGATCGAACCATGGGCACCCGGGGCAATGGAGCAGTGGCAGCCAACGGCTCTGACATCGACACTTTCGGGGAAAAGAGCCTGCACCTCCTCATCCACAGCTGCAGCTACAGATGGACATTTGTTGTAGCAGCGGTGAGCTTTAACTTGTTAGGCGCAGATTTTCTGTGTGCACACGGGTTATTAGTGGATCTTGCAAATAGGCGCCTGGTTAATGCACTATCTTTTGCTTCTATTCCATGTTCAGCTCGAGTTTCCCCACCACCTGTGCAGGTCAACGTCACCACAGCGGGAGGTAAGTTTGAACAACTCCTCACCCAATTTCCAGCACTCACAACCCCCAAATTCTCAGCCACTGTAGCCAAACACGGGGTTAAACACTTCATTCCGACAACAGGACCTCCTGTTTTTGCCAAAGCTCGCCGCTTAGACGCGGCCAAGCTCAACATAGCAAAGGATGAATTTGCAGCTCTCGAAAAATTGGGCATTGTTAGACGCTCGAAGAGCCCCTGGGCTTCACCACTTCACATGGTTCCGAAATCTGACGGTTCTTGGAGACCGTGTGGAGATTACCGCAGGCTAAACAACGCTACAGCGCATGACCGCTACCCCATTCCTCACATTCAGGACTTTTCACTGCATTTAGCGGGTGCGCGCATTTTTTCAAAAATAGACTTAGTCCGCTGTTATCACCAAGTCCCAGTCCGGGCTGAAGATATTCCTAAAACAGCGGTTATAACCCCTTTCGGCCTTTTTGAATTCCTAAGAATGCCGTTCGGCCTCAAAGGCGCTGCTCAAACTTTTCAACGGATGATGGACGCAGTCCTGCGCGACCTACCCTTTGTTTTTGTCTACCTCGACGACATGCTGGTAGCCAGCTCATCCGAGGAAGAACACGAGCAGCACCTCACTACCGTTTTTCAGAGGCTGGAAGAGCACGGACTTATAATCAATCCAGCCAAATGCAAATTCGGCATATCGCAAATTGATTTTTTGGGACATAGGGTCTCCCCGACAGGGGCATTTCCGCTTCCAGACAAAGTTCGTGCGATAGAAGGTTTTCCACGGCCCCAAACGGTTAAATCGCTACAGGAATTTTGGGGGATGGTTAATTTTTACAACCGTTTCCTCCCCCACGCAGCTCAGCTCATGCAACCCCTATATGACGCGCTCAGAAAAAAGAAGGCTTCCAACGCGGTCGAATGGACCCCGGAGCGCGAACGCGCTTTCGCAGAAGTAAAAAACGCCTTAGCTAACGCCACAATGTTAGTCCATCCAGATCCCTCAGCCCGCATTGCTCTGACCACAGATGCTTCTGACCTGGCTATAGGGGCAGTTGTAGAACAACTTGTCAGCGGAGTCTGGCAACCTTTGGCATTCTTTAGCAAATCGCTAAACCCAACGGAACGCAAATACAGCACTTTCGACAGAGAGCTGCTAGCGCTTCATTTGTCCATCCGCCACTTCCAGTTTTGGTTAGAAGGGCGGAGTTTCATGGTCTTTGTGGACCATAAGCCGCTCACTTTTGCTATGGCTAAAATTTCAGAACCATGGTCGGGCAGACAACAAAGACAGCTAGCTGCGATTTCAGAGTTCACCACAGACATTCGACACGTAGCAGGCAAACTTAACGCTGTAGCTGACTGTCTCTCTCGCGCTGTGACACCGCCAGAGCACGAGGAGACAGATTACGCCGCCTCAGCAGCGGAACTCTTCACTAACGCACACACATACGCAGCACCTATCCAGGATGGAATAGATTATGCAGCCATGGCGGAAGAACAAAGCAGTGATGCAGACGTGCACGCGCTCCTGTCCGGACCAACAGGGTTAAGGCTGGAGAAAAAAGGGTTGCGCGACGGCGTGCCCCCCCTAATATGCGACGTTTCAACCGGCCGACCTCGCCCGTTAGTACCAGCTGCTTGGCGCCGCCGTATTTTCACGCAATTCACTCCCTCGCGCACCCAGGTGTGCGCGCCTCAGTCAAAATGGTTGCTGAAAAGTTTGTGTGGCCAGGCCTGCGCAAAAATGTAAAAGAATGGGCAAAAACTTGCATTCCTTGTCAACGCGCCAAAATACACAGACACACAAAAGCCCCTCTGGAGCCTTTTCCAATTCCTGCTAGAAGATTCGACCACATTCACGTCGACCTCGTGGGGCCGCTACCTTCCTCCCAAGGTTTCACACACCTGTTAACAATGATAGACTGCACCACACGCTGGCCAGAGGCAGTCCCTCTAGCGTCAACCACAGCGGAGGAAGTCGCTCGCGTTTTTCTAGCAAACTGGGTGGCACGTTTCGGCGTTCCATCAGACATCACGTCAGACAGAGGGCCTCAATTTATCTCAGAGCTCTGGTCAGCCATGTCTAACAGTTTAGGGGCAACAATTCATCGCACCACCGCTTATCACCCTCAGGCTAATGGGTTATGCGAGCGTTTTCACAGGTCCTTAAAGGCTGCCCTCAGGGCCTCACTAACGGACACAAATTGGGTAAATAAACTTCCCTGGGTTTTATTGGGGTTGCGTGCAGCACCTAAAGAGGATTTAGACGCGTCTCCTGCAGAATTAGTTTTTGCCCAGCCTATCAGACTCCCGGGAGAATTTTTACCAGAGAACCCAGAACCAGGACACCTTCCAGTCCCAAGGTTTTTAGGCAGCAGTGGACCGGTTTCCCTCCACGGTCCAGCTCATCACTCTTTTCCACGAGTTTTTGTTCCTCAAACTTTAAAAAACGCTGAGTTCGTTTTTGTTAAGCATGAAGCCATTAAACCAACGTTACGCCCAGTTTACGATGGCCCGTTCAGAGTGCTGGAAAATGGTGACAAACACTTTGTGCTTGATTATGGGGACAGAAAGGAAGTGGTCAGTGTTGACAGACTCAAACCTGCTTTCTTGCTGAGAGATGAACCTGCACAGTTGGCACGAGCACCTCGGCGTGGTAGACCCCCCAGAGGAAAAGTCTCAGCCCCCAGGCAGAGAACAAATAATCTCTTTCCTTCCCACAATGCAGATTCACCACGAGAAGGTCCCAGCGGGACACCTAAGCCAACCTACAGCAGTTTTGGGAGAAGAATAAAGCCCAGACAGCACAGGGACTGATACCCACCACCCCGCAATTATTCACTAATTGTGCTACAACAGTTTAAGGCTACTTATGATTTCACTATGCTGTTATGTTTACCACTGAACTTTCTTAGGAGCATGGCTGCTAGAAAACTTCTCCTGTGGCAACAGTTGTAACAAGTAGTATTTCATAGTTATTATCTTAGACTGTGATTCTTTCTGTGTCCTTTCCTAGTGTTTGGGGGGCCTGTGGTATATATGACTCTTATATCCCATATCTACATATGTTAGAACAAGTGGAAATGTTTTGTGACAGCATATACAGTATATGGGATATGCTATGAGGGATATGCTATCCCTATGCTGTTGCAATCCTGGAATTTCCCCATTGTGGGACTAATAAAGGCTTATCTTATCTTATCTTATATGTAAGGAACTTCACACCTGGAAAGGACAAAGGATCTCCCCCGCGGGGTTAAAGTCAATGGACCTCCCAAGACGCGGCAGCGGAGATGGACTTGACACCTTTACCCCCTAAGGCGAGAGGAGGAGTTCCCATCATCTCCCAAGACAAGGAGAGGAGATAGCAGAACAATGGGGGGATTAAGATAACGGGGGGGGGGGGGGGATGTCAGCTTTTTCAATGTGTGGCTCTATGTGTACTTGTATTTAACCAGTGAGCAGAGCAGAGATCACTCTCTTGCCTTCTGCCAAGCTCTACACCTGATGAGACTCGATAGAAGAGCTATTCATTAAAAACCCTGTTTTTAATACAAAAATCGCCTCGTTATTTCAGCTCCTCTACAATTTTTACTTTGTTCTGACATTTTGGAAAAGTTGATTTTTTTTTAAAATAAAATGTTTATATTATTCTTGAGACAGTTATACTGACATAATTCTCAGAAATTACGACTTTACTCTCATACTTTTGATTTTAATTTCAAAATTAAATTATAAACAAATAAATAAATAAATAAATAAATTCTTGACTGCGTGGCCTTAAAATACAGTCTGTAAAATTCAGTCATAAAATCAAATCGGAATCAATATCTAATTTCTAAACGTTGGCAATTTTTTTACTCCTTTGTTTAAAATTTGCAAAGACGCATAAAAGTGAGCCAGAACGTCGGCAACTGTCACTATGGTAACAAAGCCCGTACTACGTCACTACCGGAGAGATTCAGCGGACGCCACGCCAGAAGAGCTGCAGTGTGTGCGCTTCTTGATGAATGGAGCTAGATGGTAAAGTCCGTTCATTCATTCAACTTTTCGGCATAATTTGAGAGCGTAGTGGCACACATTCAGTGTTAGCTTGTTTTACCAGGTAAGAGCCCCCAGACCGTGCAGTTCAGCCCGCTGAAGTTAGCTAGCTGTCTGCTAAACCTGGCGTGTTTACAGTGTTGCTAGTCACTCTTAGCAGTCTGGTGCTAAAAATACCAGCGGCACAGTCCGAGTGTCGGATCTGATTAGAGGGCATTTGGCCGCCGTGTCTTGAAATAACTACCCGAAGCAACGCATGTTTATTGACTACAGTCATGTTTTGCTCTACTTGAAACCTTTAAACTCAAACTGCAGCCGGTAACAGTGTGGCATCCTCACACGCTCCTTCTTCTGTTTCCTTCCCTCTGCAAGGTGCATGCTTGTTACAGCCGCCTGGAGCATCTTCTTGAATGTGGATGTGTGTGTGTGCATATTGTCCCTCAGTTGCAGGAGTGTTTATGTGTCTGTGTGACGAGCCAGTGTGAAAACCATGTCGGTGTCGGTGATCATAAAGTGGGGAGGACAGGAGTACTCCATCAGTTCTCTGTCTGAGGAAGACACGGTGATGGACTTGAAGCAGTCCATTAAGACTCTGACTGGAGTGCTGCCAGAGAGACAGAAGCTACTGGGACTCAAAGTTAAAGGTGAGAGGACATCGGTGATAGTTGCCTCATTCATCTGCAAGCTACAGTCAGTGTATCACAGGACATAGTCCCTGTGTGAAACACTTTATACGCGGTGCGGTGGTGGAGTGGTTAGCACTGCGGCAGCACAGCAACTCACCCTTGGCCGGGGGATCCTGGGTTCGATCCCAGCCCCCGACCAACAGTGATCTGTGTGGAGTTTGCATGTTCTCCCCGTGTCTGTGTGGGTTTACTCCGGGATTTCTCCACATTCCAAAAACATGCAAGTTAGGTTAATTGGCATCAAAAACTGGGGATTCTAAATTGTCCTTAGGTCTGACTGTGAGAGTGAATGGTTGTCTGTCTCTCTGTGTTGGCCCTGCGATGGACTGGCGATCTGTCCAGGGTGGACCCTGCCTTTCGCCCAAAAGATGCTGGGATAGGCTCCAGTGCCCCCGCGACTCGAAAAGGATTAAGCGGAAGAAGATTTTTTTTTTGTTTTTTTTTTTTGTTACTTATTTGTACCCGTAGGTAGACTTGGTTTGCAGTCTGGTGACAAGCCACCGGCCGCTGGTCGCTGTGTGCGCGAGCGCCCTAAACCTACATGTTTTTTGGTGTGCGGGAGGAAACCGGAGAAATCCCGGAGTAAACCCGCGCAACACGGGGAGAACATGCAAACTCCACACAGCTCACTGTTGGTCGGGGGCTGGGATCGAACCCACGATCTCATGATCCCCGCGGTCCCCCGGCCGAGGGTAAAACTGTGCTGCCACAGTGCTAAACCACTGCGCCACCGTGCAGATGAATGAATGAATGCATAATTATGTGTTTTATCCTCTTATCTGAAAAATAAACTTTATTGCTTTATTGACTTTATTGCTCACTAGACACATTGGTGTTCATTGATCAAAAATGTCTAAAATTGATGTACATCCAGGTGCAGAAATTATCATAGAACAAGTAATTGTATTTATGAAACGTGCATATCTGGTGAATTTCATCGATCACGTGCAGATTGATAAATACTGATATTTGTGTTGAAATGACAAGTTTTCTGTCTGTCACAAGTAGATTAACTTTTCTCCTTTTAGATTAAGTGTCAGCAACCCTTATTCTGAAGCGAACAAGTTTCACCATTTGTGGCCCCCCCCAAAAAAAAAATCTGCACGGAGCTGCAAAAATAAGCATGAGCCTTAAAACAAAAAGTATAAAATGGATCTGCTGAAACAGGGAAGGAAGTTGAAGGGGACAGAAGTTTATGTGAATGCGCACCTGACCAAGAGAAATGGAGACATCGCCAAAAAGGCCCAATTCTTGCGAAAACAGAAGAAAATCCAATCAGCATGGACTTTCAACTGCAAAGTCTTTATAAAACTGAATGGAACACCAGAGGAGTGCAAAGTGCTGGTAATCAGAAATGTGGAGGAGCTGGATAAATATTTGTAAGGAAGTCCATCACAGTGAGGACAAATATGATTCCTCTGTGTGATCTTCATTCATTCATTCATTCATTCATATTCTAACGCTTAATCCTTTTTGGGTCGCGGGGGGGCTGGAGCCTATCCCAGCATCTTTTGGGCGAGAGGCAGGGTACACCCTGGACAGATCACCAGTCCATTGCAGGGCCAACACAGAGAGGCAGACAACCGTTCACTCTCACAGTCATACCTAAGGACAATTTAGAATCTCCAGTTTGATGACAATTAACCTAACTTGCATGTTTTTGGCATGTGGGAGGAAACCGGAGAAATCCTGGAGTAAACCCACGCAGACACGGGGAGAACATGCAAACTCCACACAGATCACTGTTGGTCGGGGGCTGGGATTGAACCCAGGATCCTGTGTGATCTGTAATTCCATAATTTCATCAATGTTTGGACCAGAACAAGATATTGATCCTGATATCAACCTACAATAATCTAAGCAACAATTGCTCTTACTACACAGATGAACAGGTCAATTTTAATGTCAAGTCTGATCATTCTATATCAATTTATTTATTTAGCGAATGCAAAGTCCTTAAGCCAAGCAGTTGCCTCCTGGTTTGCTGTATGGAGGGTGTGTAATCCTCCTTCCAGTCTTTGGAGCGGGCAAGCCTCTATGATGTGTTCCATTGTTTGCTCCTCTCCACATGCGCACAGTGGGCTAGGGCTACTGCCCCATCTGTGAAGGCTGGCCAAGCAGGGGCCATGTCCAGTCCTGAAGCGATTGAGTGTAGACCACTGTCTCCTTGGAAGGTTGGTGCCCGGGACCTGTTGGTTGGGGTTTATCACCAGCTGTTTGTTTGGGACCTCTTTGGTCTCCCATTCCTCTTGCCAAACTGTCTGGATGGTAAAGTCAGCTGGGGGAGGGTTTTTCCAAATCGGCCGTCTGGATGAAAGTCGGGCAGTGGGTGGGGTGTAGATATCTGCATGGATTGGTAAGTGAGGAAAATCTTTTACTTTTTGGAGCATCCTTTGAGTTAATGCTGCTCGCCGGATGTGTGGAGGGGCTATGTTTGACAGTACGGAGAGCCAGGGGAGTGGTGTTGAGCGGATTGTTCCAGTTATAGTTCTCATGGTTGTGTTGAGCTGGGTGTCTACATGGTGTGTGTAAGATGACCTGGACCAGACAGGGGCACAATATTCTGCTACAGAGTATGAAAGGGCCAGTGCTGAGGTGCGCAGGGTGGAGACTGCCGCCCCCCATTTTGCACCAGCGAGCTTGCAGAGCAGGTTGTTTCGTACCTTCACCTTAGCAGCCGTCCTCTTTAGATGTTCCTTGAAGGATAAGGTCCTATCAAGGGTCACTCCAAGATAAGTTGGATTTGGGGCATGCTTAAGCTTGAGTCCGCTCAGGTGGATGTTTAGTTCTCTGGCAGCTTTTGCATTGTGGAGATGGAATACACTGGAGACGGTTTTTGCTGGGCTTGGTTTTAGGCACCAGATTTTGCAGAACTGGTCCAGTTTGGCAAGATCTTCCGTGAGCACCCGTTCCAGTGGTTCAAAGTCTGGTGCTTGGAATGCCAAACAGATGTCGTCTGCATAGATGAATTTGCGGGATTTTGTAGTAGGCAGGTCGTTTATGTAGAGGTTGAACAGAGTTGGAGCTAGAACTGAGCCTTGTGGGAGTCCATTTTTCTGCATTCTCCATACACTTGTGTTCTGACTGAGGTGGACTCTGAACCTTCGGTTGGTCAGCAGGGTTTTTATAATTGCTGTTGCCCAAGCAGGGATCGCCTTTATAAGTTTCAGGAGGAGGCCTTTGTGCCAGACCGTATCATAGGCGGCTGTAAGATCGAGAAACACAGCCCCTGTCTTCAGTCTGCTCTCGAAGCCATTTTCGATGAAGGTGGTTATTGCCAGTACTTGTTCTCCTGTACTGCGGTCCTTGCGGAAACCTGCTTGATCCACACTTAGAATATCCTCTATTTCTGGGGAAATGCGTTGCAGTATTAGGCGCTCCATGATTTTGTAAGGAACGCTGAGTAGGGAGATTGGGCGGTAGCTTGCTGGTAGTTTGTGGTCTTTGCCAGGTTTTGGGATGGCAATGACCTTTGCTGTCCGCCATTTCTTTGGGATCGAGTTTGTTTGTGTGATCCTTGTGTAGAATTGTGTCAACCAGGTTGGGGCTCGGGGGCCAAGATTTTTCATGAATTCTGGGAAGATGTTATCGTATCCTGCTGCCTTTCCACATTTCAGGCCCTGTAGGACTTTCTCCAGTTCAGCAGCCTCGAAGGGTTCAGGGTTTGTTTCCTCTACAGGCATTTTTTGGTGTTTTTTTAGCTCAGTTGTAACTGCTCTTCTGGTGTCTTTGTCTTGGGGTGCTTTGGCGATAGTCAGTAGGTGGGATGCAACTTGGTTGGGTGTGACGGATGCTCGGCTTTGGCTAGGGGGTTTCTGTGCAGCTCCTAGGCGACGGATGAGGCTCCAACATTTCCTGCTAGAGTGGGTAAAGCTCCGGTCAGCAACTGTCTCCTCCCATTTCTTTCGCCGGGCTGTATTTAGCGATTCAATGAGATGGTCTGCTATCTCTGGGTCCCCTGATGTTTGATAGGATTGTAGGAGGGCAGCACTTTCTCCGTCCAAACATGGGACATAGAGGGGTCAGTAGCCTCGTGGGATTGCAGTATGGGCAGCCTTGAAGATTGCGCTGCAGAAGCGGTTGTATGCTTCATCTACAGTGATGGTGTGGAGTGGGATGGTAACAACGCTCCGGTCCAGAGTTTCACTGAATTTCTTCCAGTTGGCTTTGCAGAAGTTCCAGCGCATCTTCCTTGGGCTGTATATGACTGGAAGTTGTAGGCCAATGTGTACAAGCAGGGGCCGGTGTTGGCTGTGTGGAAAATCATCAAGAATGAGGATCTGTGTAGGATATGGCTCCCCATTCAAAGAGCTGACCCAACACAGGTCAGGAGAATAGTCCTTCTTCCACCTAGCAGAGTGGAAGGTTCCTCTTTGTTTGGGGTCGTATATCAAAGCGAGGTCATTTCTGGATGCCCAGTCTGAAAGTGCCTCCCCATCACTGTCCACTGCTGGGTACCCCCAGTCAGGGTGATGGCTGTTAAAGTCCCCCACATAGATGGCAGGGTGGGGTAGGGTGGGTAAGACCTGCAGATCCCAGTTGGCATTAGGGGGCTTGTACACATTGACAATATGGAAGCCACCAATGATTATGGTGTCTGAGAAATGTGTTGTTATCAGGTGATTTGCTTCAACTATGTCAGAACGCACATAGGTGGCACGTCCATGTTTAGCATGTAGAACATAGCACAGGAGGTCAAAGCCTTTGATGGTGAAGTGGCCAGCTTCCTCTGTGCCAATATGAGTCTCTTGGAGGCAGATTACATCAATCGAATGTTGGAAGGCGAGGACTTCGATAAGGCTTCGCTTGGCTGCAGATAGGCCTTCAACGTTTAGTTGTAATATGCGAAGGGCAGATCCTACCACAAAGTGCTCTTGGGGCTGTTTGCTTTCGGCTTTAGGACTGTGACTAGGATTCTTCTTTGACTTGGCACAAAGGCGTCGTCTCTTCGAATTTAGTCTGCTGGTGGGATCATTAGCTTCCCCAGGCGAGCCCGGGTACTGGCGGAGGGCGCGACGAGAACGCTGATCCATTGCCCCCCATTCTATATCAATTATCCATTTCAATAGCAGAAGTTTATATGCAAATTAAAAAAAAAAATCAAAGAATATTTAAGTCAGTTTACTAAACCATAATGTGATTGCTATCTCAGAAACTTGGCTTAGTTCAGAGAAGGGGATGGACTGTGATTTGAAATTCTATGAGATGAATTTCAATAATAGAATAAAAGAGGAGGGGGTGTAGTTTTATATATTGATAAAAGTATCAACTATAAAGTAGTGGAAAATGACATCAGCCATTGATAATGTAATTGAATGCATTACAGTAGAAATCTACATGAAAAATAAGAAACATATAATTGTTAGTTGTGTATACAGAACACCTAACTCCACTATTGAAATATTTAAGAATAATATGGAACGCCTGTTTGCAAAGTGTAATCAGAAGGTTGCGTTCATTTGTGGAGACATGAATAGAGACATGTTGAATCCCCATAAGCCTGTGATGACATGAGTTTGTTGCAACCATGTATAGTATGAGTCTATATCCACTTATTACTAAGCCAAGTAGAATAACATTGTATAGTGCAACATTAATAGATAATATTTTTACAAATAATATGGAAAATAATATAGTGAGTGGGTTATTACTGAATGATATTAGTGACCATTTGGCCAGTTTTTGTGCTGTACAGTTGTGGTTATAACAGGAAACGTAATGAATGTAAAACTGGATATCGGAGAGTAAGAACAGAAGAACAGAAGAATCCTTGCTAGAGGTTTCCTCCTGTTAAATGGGAGTTTTTCCTCTCCACCGTTGCTAAGTGCTTACTCACAGGGGATCGTCTGATTGCTGGGTCTTTCCGCAATTGTGGGGTTTTCCCTACATGTGAAAGTGCTATGAAATGACTTGTTGTGATATGGCGCTATATAAATAAAGTTGAAGTGAATTTAGAAGTGAATTATTATCACAAGACTGGAAAAACATTTATGAAGTTGATGATATTGATATAGCCTATGATTCCTTTTTGAAAATATTTAAATCATTATATGATAAAAATTGTCCAATCCAGCAATACAAGAAAAAAATGAATTACAGTGGGGCAAAAAAGTATTTAGTCAGCCACCAATTGTGCAAGTTCTCCCACTTAAAAGATGAGAGAGGTCTCCAATTTTCATCATAGGTATACCTCAACTATGAGAGACAAAATGAGAAAAAAAAAATCCAGAAAATCACATTGAAGGATTTTTAATGAATTAATTGGTAAATTCCTCAGTAAAATAAGTATTTGGTCACCTACAAACAAGCAAGATTTCTGTCTCTCACAGACCTGTAACTTCTTCTTTAAGAGGCTCCTCTGTCCTCCACTCGTTACCTGTATTAATGGCACCTGTTGGAACTCGTTATCAGTATAAAAGACACCTGTCCACAAGCTCACACAGTCAGACTCCAAACTCCACTATGGCCAAGACCAAAGAGCTGTCAAAGGACACCAGAAACAAAATTGTAGACCTGCACCAGGCTGGGAAGACTTAATCTGCAATAGGTAAGCAGCTTGGTGTGAAGAAATCAACTGTGGGAGCAATTATTAGAAAATGCAAGACATACAAGACCACTGATAATCTCCCTCGATCTGGGGCTCCATGCTAGATCTCACCCCGTGGGGTCAAAATTATCACGAGAACGGTGAGCAAAAATCCCAGAACCACATGGGGGGACCTAGTGAATGACCTGCAGAGAGCTGGACCAAAGTAACAAAGGCTACATCAGAAACACACTATGCCGCCAGGGACTCAAATCCTGCAGTGCCAGACGTGTCCCCCTGCTTAAACCAGTACATGTCCAGGCCCGTCTGAAGTTTGCTAGAGAGCATTTGGATGATCCAGAAGAGGATTGGGAGAATGTCATATGGTCAGATGAAACCAAAATAGAACTTTATTGTAAAAACTCAACTTGTCGTGTTTGGAGGAGAAAGAACACCATACCTACTGTGAAGCATGGGGGTGGAAACATCATACTTTGGGGCTGTTTTTCTGCAAAGGGACCAGGACGACTGATCCCTGTAAAGGAAAGAATGAATGGGGCCATGTATCGTGAGATTTTGAGTGAAAACCTCCTTCCATCAGCAAGGGCATTGAAGATGAAACGTGGCTGGGTCTTTCAGCACGACAATGATCCCAAACACACCGCCCGGGCAACGAAGGAGTGGCTTCGTAAGAAGCATTTCAAGGTCCTGGAGTGGCCTAGCCAGTCTCCAGAGCTCAACCCCATAGAAAATCTTTGGAGGGAGTTTAAAGTCTGTGTTGCCCAGCAACAGCCCCAAAACATCACTGCTCTAGAGGAGATCTGCATGGAGGAATGGGCCAAAATACCAGCAACAGTGTGTGAAAACCTTGTGAAAACTTACAGAAAACGTTTGACCTCTGTCATTGCCAACAAAGGGTATATAACAAAGTATTGAGATGAACTTTTGTTATTGACCAAATACTTATTTTACCGAGGAATTTACCAATTAATTCATTAAAAATCCTTCAATGTGATTTTTCTGGATTTTTGTCCCTTATTTTGTCTCTCATAGTTGAGGTATACCTATGATGAAAATTGGAGACCCCTCTCATCTTTTAAGTGGGAGAACTTGCACAATTGGTGGCTGACTAAATACTTTTTTACCCCACTGTATATGGATAGGCCATGGATGACAAAGGGATTGAAAAATGCTTGCAGAAAAAAGAATACCCTATATAGGAAGTTTCTGAAATATAGGACAATTGAGGCATAGAATAGATATAAAAGATATAAAAATAATTGACTAATATTATAAGGATATGTAAAAAGGATTATTATAATAAATTATTGGAAAATAATAAAAATAATATTAAGGGAATATGGAAGATGGCAGATAAGCACATCTGTCACAAGGTCTGTGGTGGACTTTTGCCAGTCGATGCATCATGACATGCACTATACAAAGAGCAGAGATAAACTTATGTGGTCAGTCACTGCAACAGATACTGGAGTCAGTTTGTCTTGGCCTGTCCTTGCCACTGATAATACCTCTATCTGCCAAGAATGTGCTGCTAGTCCAGCAAAAGCTAGCAGTACTCAAATACTTTGCAAGCAGTTTCATGAAATGGTCAGTCAGAAAGCAGCTCATACCGGCTCGGACGTCGCCCAGGTTAACAAAGTCAGGAGTTCCTGGCAGGGAGGGCAAAGGACAGAGCTGCGTAGAGGAATCTGATCAGACCTAAATGAAACAGTCATTCTCGCCCCCGACAGACTGCTTTGATGATGGTGATGATAAAATGAAGATGAAATGGCTGAGCCTTAACTAGCCCATCCACAGTTACTAAAAGGCTTTTTTTCATCATGAATTTGTAGATTTATTCTAATACATTAAAAAAAAGTGTTCATTTTCTTGTAAACATGCAACTATAGTCTCAGAAATTAGAGACTGTTCACTTGCAAATTTGAGACCCTTTTTCTTGCAAGATTGTCTCATAAGTTTGTTAGGATTTTCAAGTTTTTCTTGGCAGAGCCACAGGAAGCCACTGGCTATGAGCAAACAAGCCCACAGTTGCCCTGCATTTGCTGGGCACTGACTTCTGATTTTTTTTTTTTTTAAATAAATAAATCTCATTTCTTTCTTCAGGTAAACCTGCAGAGGATGAGGTGAAGCTGGGCTCTCTGAAACTGAAGCCCAACACTAAAATCATGATGATGGGAACCAGAGAGGAGGGCCTGGTAGGTGACAGGGCCGTTATTGGGCAACTCAAATATGGTAGTTGAAGAGTGGCTAGTACTGATGTGTGTAATTTCAGCGTTTTTGTTTTCTACTAATATTCATTAGCCCCTTTGTGTCTGATTTAGAAATGATCCTACAAGTTGTGTTGTCTTTTACGTCCAAGGTTTTGGTATTAACTGCTTGTGTCTTGTGAAGGAGGAAGTTTTAGCACCTCCCCCAGAGAATGACGACGTTGTGAATGATTTTGACATTGAGGAGGAGGTCATTGAAGTGGAAAACAGGTAAGATATTTGAACATGTTTTAGCTGCATAGAATTGAGATGGAATTCAAGGGAAGCTAAAATAAATTTATATTTGTGTACATTATGTCTTTAGAGAGGAGAATTTGGCGAAAATAGCCCGCAGAGTAAAGGAGTATAAGGTGGAGGAGATGAGCCCTCCTAGAGAAGGCAAGAGGCTGTTGGTACTGGATGTGGACTACACGCTCTTTGGTAGGTCTTACTTTTGTCTTGCTAACAATCCGACTGGGACACATTCAGTCTTGAGGGTAACCTGTTACATGTAATCTGTAAAGCAGATTACATTTGTCTGAAATGCATTAATGTAGCACAGTGAAGGGATAATGTTAATAATCACATTACAGTTACTAATCAAAAACTCCTTACTCATTACTTGCGTCACCTTAAACAATTCAACTTGTTGCACAAGGGGAGGGCAGAAACAAATAAATCAAATGTTGAGTTGCTGCAGAGCTTTGATGGCTAGTTTTAGCAGCAACTTGATTCCTTCTCTATTGTCAGCCCACAGCTTGTTATGCTATTGCTGTGGCCAGTCTCAGTGCACAGGTGCTTATTTTTCCACAGTTCTCCTGAGCATCTCTCTGCAGCTCCTGCTTTGCTTACCAGTGTTAACTTTAGCTTGACTAGCTCTATTTTTATTCACTCATTCTATCGTCCAAATGTAGGTTAACTGCTGTAACAGTTAGTAAATAGATAAAGTAGCAGTATTTTTCAACTGGGGTCTGTGGAACATTCACGTTTCCATGGGAAAATTTCTAATTTCACCTCTTAATTGGTCCCAAGAACTGCAAATAATTTATTAAAATGTTTTCATAAAATGGGACTCTTTTCTAACTTTGCAAGTAGATTGAATATTATTCCTAATCCTAATTAAATTATATTACAGCTCTTTGTACTGGAGCGATGAAGAGGGGAGGGAGAGTGTGAGGGGTGTACAAACACCCCTCACTACAAAAGAAAACTACAAAGTAGTTGTCCTTTCCTTTTCCCTTTCTTTCTTTGGCATTTTTGTTCTTTCTGTCTCCTTGTGACCAGATGGAGATTTGGGTTTGGCAGATTGGGCAGGTTGGGTTACATTTGGGAGGGGGACTGTTATTATATTTAGGTGTATTTGCTGTATTGATATTGAAAGTGAGGGATGTGGGAGGGGGATGATTTACGTGTTGCTGTTTGTGTATGTGAGTACATATGCACCTCTGTCTGCCAAGAATGTGCCGCTAGTCCAGCAAAAGCTAGCGGTACTCAAATACTTTGCGAGCAGTTTCATGAAATGATCAGTCAGAAAGCAACTCATACCGGCTCAGATGTTGCCCAGGTTAACAAGGTCAGGAGTTCCTGGCAGCAGAGGGCGGGGGCCAGAGCTGCGTAGAGGAATCTGATCAGACCTAAATGAAACGGTCATTGTCACCCGCGACAGACTGCTATGATGATGATACTGTGCTCATATACTGTCAGAATCTAGAAAATTTAGAGTGATCGTATATTGGTTTGTTACCTCAAATAAGATTCATGACACAAGTATATTCCTCATATGAGTTCTTTACTGCAGGAGTGCTTGCAACAGCCAATTCAGCACTGGCCATAAAAAACAATCAGGAAGTTTTTTATACATAGTCAGTCACGCAAAGCATCTACTGGGTACAATTCACAGTCATAATATGACAAAACATTGGCCTGGACTGAGAACAACATGGCCTTGCAGGTGTGCTCTCGGGCTCCAAGTCACAGCATTTGATAAGAAAACAAGGTCAATCCCCCTCACTCCCAGACCCCTTATCATGCACATAGTCTGGTCTGGTAAGACACTTTGACTTCTAAGCACATTTTAAATGAAGGACACTCAAAAGGCCCACTTATTACCCAAAAACAATACAGCACGGTATAACTCATAAAAGGTGCATGCAGTATACATTTTGAATCATATAATGTGGTTATGCAATGATAATGATAATGATGTTAGTAATTATAAAATGATTAACAATTATAAAATGATTTGTTAGTAACAGCAATCATATAAAATGATAAATGATTAGACATGCATGATAAACAATAAACAATTTTCTGACATTTCCCTCCTGTTTTATCATTTTTATCACAGTTTACATTTAGGGATGCCTTTATTCATCAGAAACATGTAACTTCTTTCGATTTTCTACATGCCCGTCATTTGCATCATATTCCAATTATACAGGAGATTACTTACACTCTTCACAGTCATCATCAGTTTTTGAAAGAGCTGCATATTGTCCTTTACACTCAAGTTTCAGCATAGCAGTTTGCAACAGAAAAGTATGATGAGCAATGGCTTGTGTAATCATCGATCTCATACAGGGAATAACACACATGAAAAGCATGCTGAATAAGACCAATATCACAATCAATGGGGTTAACCATTTGAGGAGAATCTGCCACCAAGCTCCACTTTGAAACCAATCCCAGGGGCTCCAACCCTTATCTTCATCTAAAGTGTGTTGTAAGTGTAAAATGTCATTTAAATGGCTAATAATGTGAGAGAGATTCTGATTAAAATCTGGGATGTATGCAGCACTCCTGGCCAATAACATGACTCACTCCTTGCGCAGCTAATGTTAAATCTAAAGCCATCCTGTTTTGCAATGTCATCATCCTTGAGAATTTCTGCTCCTCAGTTAAAGCTGTGAAACCTTGCTCCGTTAATACAGTTAGATTTTCCACTGTCCATGCTAACGCATTTATGTGATATGTAGCCAGGTAACTGCCATACATTGGAAAAAGAGTACTCATTACAACTTTGAAATCGCTAATCCTCTGTTTCCCAGACAGCCTACCTATTAGTTGTTGCATATCTGGGGTTGTACTTCTCCGTGCCCTGGTGTGAATTTCAGTTTGATCAGGATGATAATAATGGGAGTATGATGTCTTCATTCTATGTGTGAGATTTGAACTTACGCTAATGTGTGGGATCAAAATAGCCATGTAGCATCTGCCACACCACCCTGGAGGAAGTAATGAGTAAACATTAGACCCTAAACATCCATACCCATCATCATTTGGCCAAAAAACAGTAGGATTATTGCTACAGTTAAAAGTATAATTTTTGCTCTTTAAGGTAAAATTTCCAGTAGCAATATAGGGAAAGTGAAATGCATTTCTACAAACAGAATCATGGTATCTTACTCCACAGGTTGCCGTCTTCACATCATTTTTTTTTTTTTTTTTTTTTTTTTTTTCTCTCGGCGCCACACGAGTCGGCTGCCTTTTGCAACAGCGGCTCGATTCCGAGTCTTTTTCCCTTCCTCTCTCTTTTGATCCGTCTTTTTTTTTCACCCCACTTATATCACGGACACACAGATCGTCCTAAATGTCTCCTGAGCCGGTGGACGGAGCCACTGTCTATAGCAGGATACGATACAGCAGAGAACAGCTGCTAGCATTCAACCGCCACCCGGTCCCATTGGAAAAACTCGACATACCGAGAGAACTGAGGCGAAAACGCCGCGGCTGCCGGGCTGGAGTAAGGCGGAGGACAAAAAATATAAGGTACAGACCCTCCCTTCCATCTGTTGTCATGGGAAATGTACGGTCGATACTGGGAAAGTTAGATGAGCTAGCGGCTATCTCCCGTTATGATAGCACATACCGGGAGTGCTCTCTCCTTTTGTTTACTGAGACGTGGCTAACTGAACTAGCAGCAGATGCTAACATTGAGCTGGAGGGTTTTCACATGATACGAGCTGACCGAACACCAGACAGTGGCAAGGCTAGGGGCGGTGGAGTGATCATGTATGTTAACAACAACTGGTGCAGACCGGGACATATCACTGTTAAACAACGACACTGCAGCAAAGACATTGAGTTGCTAGCTGTTAGCATGAGGCCTACATATCTCCCGAGAGAACACTCACACGTGATCTGCATTGTTGTTTATGCAAATCCGACGGCGAACGCTGGGACAGCACGTGACGTCATCCATTCAGTAACCAGCAGGCTGCAGACAGAACACCCAGATGCTCTTCTCCTCATCTCAGGCGATTTCAACCATGTTTCACTGTCTCCCATTCTACCCACGTTCACCCAGTATGTCACATGCCACACTAGAGACAATAAAACACTGGATTTATTCTACGCAAACGCTAAGGAGGCGTACACCTCATCACAACTACCCCCACTCGGGAGATCGGATCACAACTTGGTTCATCTCCGGCCGGTGTACAAACCCCTAGTGCACAGACAACCTCCGGCCATGCACACTGTGGAGTTATGGTCTGAGGAGACAATGGACACCCTAAAGGGCTGTTTTGAAGCCACCGCCTGGAAGCAGCTCTGCGATCCACATGGTGAGGACATCGATGGCCTCATTCACACCTTCACGGGCTACCTCAGCTTCTGTGTGGACAAATCCGTTCCCACCAAGACCATACGGCGTCACTCAAACAACAAACCCTGGATCAACCCTGAGATAAAAACACTTCTGAGAGAGAAGAAGAGGATCTTCAGGTCAGGGAACAGGGAGATGCTGAAGTCCGTACAGAGGGAGCTGAGGAGAAAGATCAGAGAAGGCAAGGACAGCTTCAGGAAGAAGATGGAGGACAAGCTGCAACAGAGCGACATCAGCGGGGTCTGGAGAAACCTCAAAACCATCTCGGGGCTCCAGAATACCTCCCCCCAGGCCACAGGGGGCAGGGAGTGGGCGAACAACCTGAATCTGTTTTTCAATAGATTTGACCAACCGCCCTCCCCCCTGACTGCACAACAACCACTGCTGCCTCTAAAGAAATCAAGTCCTGCTGCCCACTCCCCACTCTACCAACACCCCCCCCACTCCCAACACACAGCCCCCCATCCTGACCCTGACCAGGACCCAGGTGAGGACGGAGCTGAGGAAGATCAAGGCGAGGAAGGCGCCGGGACCGGACGGCATCAGCGCAAAGCTCCTCAAGTCCTGTGCAGACCAGCTGTGTGGGATTGTGACGTATATCTTCAACATGAGCCTGAAACTGGGGAGGGTACCACAGCTGTGGAAAACATCTTGTGTGGTACCTGTACCAAAAACTTCCCACCCCAAAGACCTGAACAGCTACAGACCGGTGGCCTTGACGTCCCACTTGATGAAGACCCTGGAGAGACTGCTCCTTGCTCACCTCCGCCCCCTGGTGGAACCAGCGATGGATCCACTCCAGTTCGCCTACCAGCATGGCATTGGGGTGGAGGATGCGGTGATCTTCCTCCTTCACCGTTCTCTGTCCCACCTGGAGAAGCCCGGGAATATGGTGAGGATCATGTTCTTTGACTTCTCCAGTGCTTTCAACACCATCCAACCGATGATCCTGAAGGACAAGCTGCTGCGCGCAGGGGTGGACCAGCACCTGTCATCATGGATCCTGGACTACCTCACGAACCGGCCTCAGTTTGTGAGAACCCGGGACTGTGTGTCCGACACGATCATCAGTAGCACGGGGGCCCCCCCAGGGAACGGTGCTGGCTCCCTTCCTGTTCACTCTTTATACTGCGGACTTCTCACACAACACAACACACTGCCATCTACAGAAGTTCTCTGATGACTCTGCGATCGTTGGCCTCATCTCCAATGGAGATGAAGCTGAGTACAGAGGGCTTATCCAGGACTTCGTGGACTGGTGCCATCGGAACTGCCTCCAGATCAACGCGAGGAAAACTAAGGAGCTGGTGGTGGACTGCCGCAGGCATGGGCAGCCCCTCACAGTACCAGTAAATATACAGGGAACAGACATCGAGATGGTGACATCCTATAAGTACCTGGGTATTCATCTGAACAATAAACTAGACTGGTCACACAATACTGATGCACTCTACAAGAAGGGACAGCGCAGGCTGTTCCTGCTGAGGAGACTCAGGTCTTTTGGTGTACAAGGGGCGCTGCTGAAGTCATTCTATGACACGGTGGTGGCATCAGCCATCACTTTTGGAGTGGTCTGCTGGGGCAGTGGCATTACTGCAGCCGATAGGAAGAGACTGAACAAACTGATTAAGAAAGCTAGCTCTGTCCTGGGGCAGCGCCTTGATCCGATGGAGGAGATAGGAGAGAGAAGGACGGTGGCTAAACTGTCATCTCTGCTGGAGTCCGAGTTCCACCCTATGCAGGACATACTGAATGCACTGAGGAGCTCATTTAGCAGCAGACTACATCATCCCAGGTGCACAACCGAGAGGTTTCGTAGGTCCTTCCTACCAACGGCTGTCAGACTGTACAACCTAAGCAGGGCTGCTCGCAGAGATAGCAAAAAGACGTAACAAACTAATAGTTTTTTGAATGCAAAAGATGCAATAGACTTACACAATGGTCCTCTCCGGCATACAACTAGGAACATACCGGTCGCTATGGAGGGTGAGAATATGTATGGGCACATAATCATACCATGTAGGACAACTAAGTAGACGGTTATGCTGTTTCATTCCATCTAGCAACAATGCTCTGCACTGTGTGTGTTTATATATTTGCATATTTATTCCATCTAGCTACAATGCTCCGTACTGTGGGTGTTTATATATTTATATATCTACATATTATTCCATCTAGCTACATTGCTCCGCACTGTGTGTGTTTATATACTTGCATATTTATTCCACCTAGCTGCAATGCTCCGTACTGTGGGTGTTTATATATTTACATATTTATTCCATCTAGCTACAATGCTCTGCACTGTGTGTTCATATATTCATATATTTATTCCATCCAGCTACAATGCTCTGCACTGTGTGTGTGTGTATATATATATATTTTATAGTAATACGTACATATGTTTATTAGCTGCTCTTGCTTGCTTGTTTTTTTTCTTGCCTTCTGATTGTTGCTCTGAGTGTTGCTATCCCTGTGCTGTTGCAATCCTGGAATTTCCCCGTTGTGGGACTAATAAAGGCTTATCTTATCTTATCTTATCTTATCTTATTACACCTTGGTGAAAAACCTAGACTGAAATTATTTTCATTACAAGCTTTATTAAAACAGATTGGTGAAGTAAACAGTGTAGGATTTACCTTCATCAAAGACTTTTTAACAGCAAACAAAGACTTCCCAATTCCAGTACTGTTGAATAGTCTTAACTTAGACCCAGTGTAATCAGTAACAGTGACATTCAATTTATTAAAATACCCTTCAGACAAATTTCTTACCAACCAATGTCTAACACCATTACTTGAATTTAGCAGATTGAGACGTGAGGTCATCGCTATTGTCACTCCAGCTGTCTCCTCTTCGCTCAGCGGCACATCATGGGGATTGCAGTCTTGTGTGAATGGGGTAGCAATGAACACACATAGCAGGAAGTGTTGATTCCCAGTCCTCTCACCGAAACCACCATTGTTTGGTACCACAGGTTGTGCGTATAGTCCACGTATTGTCCATTGTCCATTGTCCATGTCTTGCGGTCCATGTTTTGCGGGCTCCTCGTCCTGGAATCAGAAATGGTCCCCCACCCCACAGTCATGAAAAGTATGGAACACAGAGTCATCAGTACCTTTGGTGCCATGCCTCCACCTGAGAGAGTACCCATCTGGGCCCCTGTCTTCACCAGGTTTGAGACGGCTCTGTCCTTAGAAGGACAAAGCCCCCTTTGTAACTGGACTTACTCAGGGAAACAAGTTAGTTCACTTACAGGCACCCGCAGTCTCTTAACGTGTGAAAGGTGAATTCAAGATGGTCGTTCAGCAATACGTATGGCAGTGGGGGTGGGAGTGTCCAGTGTTGTTGGTGGTGGTTCTTTATGAAGACATAATCTCCAGGTTGCAATGGAGACTTTCTTTCTGTGGAGTAGAGAGAGCTCTTGACAGAATCAATGTGCTCTGAGATGTATTTGTTAGACGTGATTAGTGGTGAGAGGTCAGGCAATACATAAGGATGGTATAGGGTTAATCATTAGTTTGATTGTACCATTTTTCTTTTTACTTTGTGGGTGGTAGGCACTATGAAATTTGATCTTACTTCTTACAGCTTGGATTAAGTCTTGAACTGTTTGTGCCGTAAAATGAGTTCCATTATCTGCTTAAATCAGTTCTGGAACCCCAACGGCGGGAAAAACGTGATTCACCTGCTGCATTTGCTGAGGATGTGGGGTGAATTTCTGTCCACCTTGTGAGGGTGTCAATCAACACCAAGCAATATCGTAGCTTCTCATTCCTCCTTGAGCATTATTTTATAAACAAATGATGCACTTTTGACATGTTTTTGTTACTTCTTTCAAAATATTAGGACAGTTTTCCCAACATCCTCATCATTCCCTCCTGTTGGCACATGAATAGTTCATGTGCCACCAGGGCAGCCCATTTGTATAACATGGGTGGCAAAACAATTTTTCCATCAGGCAAGCCACATGTAACAGGAGGGAGGTCCAAATTATTTTAACAGTCTTTTAAAACATCAACATTATTAAGAAACAGACGGTTCTTAAAAAATCAATAGCAGTATAATGAGCAGCGATATCAGCCAAGGTTTACTGGTTTTCCTGTGGAGGTGACAAACCCCGCAGGTTCAAGGTAGCGGTATGCAGGCAGCATGCGTTATAAGGATAATAGAGGGCCTGATCTTGCTATTATTCCATAAATAATAAGAAAGTGGTCTGTATTGCTCAGCATGTATTTGAGTTATAATTGCAGCAATGTGTTTATCCTGGGCACTACAGAAAAATAGAGAATGAAATAAAATAAAAGTCCTGTCCTAATTTAGCAAAGCTACCACACATAAGCATCAATAAGCTCTTTAAGTTCAGTCCTCAATTCTAAATTGGAGGCTGGTGTAACGTTTTTTTCCCTCTCTCCTCAAAATGTCATATGCTGTAGCAATTTTTCTTCATTTTCCCTCCTCCTTAGAGAAAATGACACTTCATTTATTTAGATGAAATCTATTTAACTTGAAGAATTTTTTTTTTTTTTATATTATAGAAAAGATAAAATAAGTCATTAGTCTGCATTAGTCTGCATTAATAGAAGAAAACAAAGGTAATCTCAGTTTTTTCTTTCTTCTTTTCTCAGCACTGTAGCTAGGCTGTCAGTTCTGCAAGTATGGGGGTGCAACTATGGGAGGTGCAAGTATGGGGGTTCCCCCTATAGCTCAAAGTGCAATGAGGTGTTATGAAAATAAAGTTGAATTGAATTCATTTATTTATTCATTTATTGATAATTTTTATGCATTATCTATTTTTCTGAGGGTTACTAATTATTTGCTAATTAATTTCTTTGATACTCCCTGCTTTGATACATGAAGACGCACATGCAACAAAGTTACAGGGTATTTGCTTGATAAAAAGTGTGGGTAGCCCAATTCCTTCAAAAATAAGAGTTCAATAATCATAGCCTTTTTTTTGTGACTTTTCTTGAACTAATTTACAGATTCCATTTAAGAGAAACAAATAACTATCTGTGCATTTTTGATATGCTTCAGCATTGATGAATAAGATCAGTTTGTCCAGTTGAACACAGATGGGTTGAATTTGAATAAATGAATAAAGATTGTATCACACTCTTTCAGTCAACGGAAAGGTGGACCTTTTGCCTAATTAGAATTTGATTTAAATTTTTACCAGGAATATACAAAATGATTTTTATATATTCCTTGGTAAATTATGGGGTGAATGTAGTTTACCCTGACCCAGCTTGGCCACTGTCGAATCAGGAAAAACACATTCCTCCTTACTGTCACATTTCTGAAATATGATGTTACCACACCATTTGTGGTGAGTAATATCAATATAAAATCATATAAACATTACATTTGTAAAGTCGAAGTCATTTGAATCAGTACACCTTATGTTATCTACAATGTCATACAAAGTCATACTTGGCTTCAAAAAATGTTTATCAACAAGGATCCTTTCTCCAAGATCTTTGTCTGATAACCCATAGCCCCTGGCAGATCATATGTGTCACACGTCAGTCCTGCACTGTCATGTTTCAAAGGAAAAAAAGGTCAGTAATGCGTCAAAATTGCTTTTAAAAATATGTAAACAGTTTATCACGTACGCAACATTAATCAAGACCCCACAAAGTTAGATTGAAAAGATAAAAATCCCAAACCTTGTAAAAATACGCATATTTAGACCACTTTTTCCACACAGATCAACCACACACATACAGAGGATTGTTTTTATTTCCACAAGGTCGACGCAGCTCCTTCCATTCTCTCCACACTCTGCCATAACACAAAACTAGTCAACTCCTTCTGCTCAAGGCCACTATTTTCAGATACCTATAATTTCAAACATTTCTCAGAAGGATAACAATTAGACAATTAGACATTAAAATTAGACATTAAACCCCCCGTGCTCCCGCCGGAGGAGGGAGGAGAGTTGGGTACCCGGAGGCACGCGGCGCGACGGCCAGGGCGAGGCCGCGCGCAGCGCTTAGGTTGGAGTTCCGCGGCGGCAGGCGCGCCGGACCTTCGGCCCCCAGCTAGCTCCACGACGGGCACCCGTCAGCCCCCAGGAGGGACCGCCGAGACGGAGCCGGCTCGGACGGGGGCCGGCGGCGGCCAGGGCGCCGCGCCGGCCGGCCCTCCTCCTTCCCTCCCGGCGGAGGGACTGGGACGGAGGGCCGGGCAGAGCCTCGGGACGCTACCCCCCTCCCCCGCACGGGGGAGGGGAGAAAGCGACCCTCGGCGGGCTTTTTTTTCATTCCATCCCCGCCAGGGAGGATGGAGGAGGAGACATTAAACCCCCCGTGCTCCCGCCGGAGGAGGGAGGAGAGTTGGGTACCCGGAGGCACGCGGCGCGATGGCTGGGGCGAGGCCGCGCGCAGCGCTTAGGTTGGAGTTCCGCGGCGGCGGGCGCGCCGGACCGCCGGCCCCCAGCCAGCTCCACGACGGGCACCCGTCAGCCCCCGGGAGGGACCGCCGAGACGGAGCCGGCTCAGACGGGGGCCGGCGGCGGCCGGAGCGCCGCGCCGGCCGGCCCTCCTCCTTCCCTCCCGGCGGAGGGACTGGGACGGAGGGCCGGGCAGAGCCTCGGGACGCTCCCCCGAAAGCGACCCTTTGTCTTAGCCTTGTTTTAAATTGTAATCGCTCTTGTCTTGTTTTCTCTTTTTTCTCCTTTGAATTCTTGGATGGAATATGGGTGGGCAATATAAGCTGCGGCTTCAGCCATCACCCATTTCGGATAACTCACGTGGAATTGTATAGTAGAAGGAGTCTTTGTCTAATTTGACCTTGTTGTTATATTATACAGTTTCTTTTAACCTGTAATGTACTATCCGAAATAAATAAATTCATTCATTCATTCATTCACAATCAGTCCTTTTATACCAAAATTACAGTTTAAAAACCTGCTCCCTCCGCCTTCGCAGAGAACTCAGAACTCTCATCCCTTTTCCTCACACTGGAGCCGTTTACAGAAACAAAAAACAATCCAAGCTGCAGCTGCCTCTAAGGCTCACACACACACAAAAATAAAACTGTTTCTCATTGTCCGTTTTAGCGTTATCCGGTTCCGTTGCCACTTAACCCGACCGTCTTTAGATCTTATAGTCTAGTATCAGTATCTTATAACATAGAGTAAAGTTATTATTATAATTTTATTTACTTCCTCCTTCTCCCAACCTCTCGGGTTTCTTTTAATAATTTGCTGTATGGACCCTCCTTAGGATCTGTCACAGGATAAGGGGGGGGAGTGCTCAGTTTTCTTCTGTCCAGCTGTGACAGAGAATTTTCACTGTTTTGATTCTCACATGGTTTTTTTCTGATCCACTCCTTTCTTACTATTTTTTGCATCCTTGGTTGGCTTTTATTTGGGCATCTGCAGCTGCTGTCTAAGGTTTGCACATTTAAGTTCCAAATTTGGCTTTCTCTTATTTCCTTTGGTCACTAATTTTGCCGTCGACACTAAGACTGCGCACTCATCCACATCTAATGTGGGTTTGAAGGAATAGTCCTTTTCCCATTTGCTCAGATATTTTTCAGGATCCTGTATCTGTTCTCTATCTTTTAACCGGTCATTGTAATGTGCTGTCTGCTCCCTTTTCTGCTGTTTAGTTTTTTGCTTATTCTCTTTTTTTCCCCACACAGTTACCCATTTTTCCCTTATTTCTGCTGTTTTTATTATTTTTTAAACCCCTTGGTAATTCCACAGGAATTAAGATGCTTTACCAGGAAAAGTGTGAAACGCCGTCACACTACCATTACAGCATAACCGCGACCTGATATTCTATTTTTAGTTCCAAAACTCGGGGATCTCAACCCAAAACCTTATTTTTGTCCCTGACCGGGGATTTCAACCCAAACCTTTTACCTCGTTGCAACTACTTCCGCGCACTTTATTTACCTTTATTTACTTTTCGCGTTAGTCACTCGTAATTGGATTCGGAGATTCTTGTAACATGTTTAACATTACTCACTCAAGGCTCGATTTTAGAGAATCTTCTAAACGCACATATAGTAAGTATCTAAAAAGATGTCACTTACTTTTCTTTCTTTTAATTGAGGAGGATGGGCTTCACTAGACGACGTCTAGAGTCCCGCACAATCCAGATTTCCTCAATGGGGAGTCCAATACTGACTGTATGCAGTCAGACCATGCGCATGGATTTCCAACCTGGAGAGCGCGTCGCCTCCATCCGTCGTCCAGATATTGCCCATCCGGGTCACGGCACCAAGTATGTCAGAATCTAGAAAATTTAGAGTGATCGTATATTGGTTCGTTACCTCAAATAAGATTCATGACACAAGTATATTCCTCATATGAGTTCTTTACTGCAGGAGTGCTTGCAACAGCCAATTCAGCACTGGCCATAAAAAACAATCAGGAAGTTTTTATACATAGTCAGTCACACAAAGCATCTACTGGGTACAATTCACAGTCATAATATGACAAAACATTGGCCTGGACTGAGAACAACATGGCCTTGCAGGTGTGCTCTCAGGCTCCAAGTCACAGCATTTGATAAGAAAACAAGGTCAATCCCCCTCACTCCCAGACCCCTTATCATGCACATAGTCTGGTCTGGTAAGACACTTTGACTTCTAAGCACATTTTAAATGAAGGACACTCAAAAGGCCCACTTATTACCCAAAAACAATACAGCACGGTATAACTCATAAAAGGTGCATGCAGTATACATTTTGAATCATATAATGTGGTTATGCAATGATAATGATAATGATGTTAGTAATTATAAAATGATTAACAATTATAAAATGATTTGTTAGTAACAGAAATCATATAAAATGATAAATGATTAGACATGCATGATAAACAATAAACAATTTTCTGATATATACATTTGGATATTTGATTATAAGTGTGTATGCATAGATGTGTGTATGTACTTACTGTATATACTCTGGCATATAAGTATACAGTAGTAACAGCAATATTGTTTATTTTTGCATTTTTTTGCTGTTGTCTTATTGAAAAATTAGTAATCACAGATCCTGGTGTTTGAAAGAGGTGCAAAGTGAAAAGATTTTGGCACAAAACTATAAGACACAGACCCCGGTTACATCATCACAATAAACTGATTACTGGGAATAAACCAATAATGCAATAATCTGTTTCCTCATGTTTACATGCACTGAATAAACAGATTAGAGGGTAAACCATTTGAGTTAATGACCCCAGTTACATGGTCTGTATAAGGTTTTGTTTGTAGAAAAAAGGGCATGAGACACCATTTTAGACAATCTATATTTGTTTTTAATATGGACTTTATATCCATCGGAGTGCATCTTTTTTTTTTGTAACTTAAGATTTTTATTCATTTTTCATTATATATATTGCATTCAGATCACAGTCTACATTTAAAAAAAACAAAGGGGCTAGAGTAAAAAAGAAAAAGGAGGAAAAAAAAAAAAAGGGGGGGGGGGACAAATGTTGGAGCATCAAGTTTTTAGTTTCCATCTCTTAATTCTTCTGGTTTTTCCAGCGTCTTTGGTTATTCTTTCAATATCTGTCTCGTTGTTGCACTTTGTAGTGTGTCCATTTCCGCCATTTTTTTTCTCCCATAGTCCTTCTTGCATTCTTTGTCGATATGTTAGTTTTTCCATCATACGTATGTCCTCAATAATGTCAGTCCATTGCTCTTGGTCAGGAAGAACTTCTGATCGCCATTTTTTTGTGATTGTTTTTTTACATGCAATCAACAAGATTTTAACTAGATATCTGTCCTCAGCCTGTATAACATTGTCTCTTTTAAGATCACATAGGTACATCAAGTTACAGTTCATTGGTATATTCTAATATCCTCTGTATTGTCACATGTATAGATTTCCAGAATGATGAGATTTTGCAGCATTTCCAAAACATATGCGAGTGGTCTGCATTTTGAGCCCCACATCCCCTCCAGCATATAGATTGGGTATTTGTATACTTTCCTTGAATCTGTGGTGTAATGAAAAAGCGAATCAGGTTTTTCCATCCAAATTCCCTCCATGTTCTTGAATTTGTTGACGTATGTTGTGTTTTCCATATTTCCTGCCAGCTTTCTTCTGTTATGTTTAAATTGAGCTCTTTCTCCCATTTCTCCTTTATATAGTTACTTGAATGATTGTTTGCCATAAGTTTCTGATATAGCTTTGAAATAATTCTTGTTTTATTTCCTGTATATGAGCTTAAAATGAATTGTATAATCTTGCTCACATCTGTTTGGAGGTTATGCCTAATCTTCTTCATATAATAGTCTCTCATCTGCAGATATCTGAAGAATTCCGATCTTTCTAGTTTAAATTTTCTCCTGATGTTTACAAAGCTCCCGAGATCTTTTTTTCCGATATTGCCCCATGCTGTGATTCCCTTGTTCACCAGATTTTTGTATCCCCTATCTTGTTTTGCCGGTTCAAACTGACTGTCAAATGCTACCCATTTCAATAGTTTTATGTCTTCCTTTATATTATACTTTTGTACTATTTTATACCACAGTTCTAAAGTAAATTTAGTGATTGGGTCTATTTGTTTGATTTGCTTATATGCATCTTTATCTCCTATTATGCTTTGTACTGGGAGTCCCTCAATTTCCTTTTCCATTTCTTTCCATTTTGCCTCATATCCCTCGTCGCACCAACATATGATATATCTTATTTGTGCTGAGTAGTAATATTCCTTTAGACTCGGTAGGCCCATGCCTCCTTTCTCTTTTGGTAACTGGAGAGTTTTATATTTCACTCTTGGTTTTTTACCTCCCCAAACAAATCTCGATATCATCCTGTCCCACTTTGAGAATTGGGCATCTGGAATCTCTGTTGGTAGAGCCTGGAAGAGGTAAAGTAATCTAGGTTGTATGCTGATTTTGACTGTCTCAATTTTTGAATTCAGATCCATATTTAAGATTGACCATCTATCAATATCTTTTTTTATTTCTTGTTCCAACCTATCATAGTTTGCTTTATAGATTTTGCTTAGGTCTTTAGGTATGTTCACTCCAAGGTATTTTATTTCTTTTTGTTTCCAGTTTAGTTTGATCTTATCAGTTATCTGGTTTAGAGGGTTATAGTGGAATGTCAGTATTTGTGTTTTTGTTATGTTTATCTTGTATCCTGATAATTTTCCAAAATTTTCTATCAAGTTCATCATTTCCATTATTGATTCATCTGGTTGTTCAAGGTAAACTATAATATCGTCTGCAAATAGCCCAATCTTGTGTTCCGCCCCCTTTATTGTTACACCTTTTAATTTCTTATTTTGTCGTATCACTTGAGCCAGTGGCTCTATGAACAGAGCAAACAAGGTGGGCGATAAGCAGCATCCCTGCCTAGTTGATCTTTGTATATTTACTTTGTCTGTTAAGCTACCGTTTATCTTGATTCTTGCCACAGGTTCTTGATACAGCGTCCTTATGCATTGTACTGATTTTTCGTTAAATCCAAAGCGTTCCAGCACACTATATAGGAATTTCCAGTTAACCCTGTCAAATGCTTTTTCTGCGTCTAAACTCATTATTACTGCGCTTTTCTTTTCTTTATGTATTTGATTAATTATATGTATTGTTCTCCTGATATTGTCATGTGTTTGGCGTCCCTCTATGAAACCAGTTTGATCATCTTCTATCAATTCCGTCAAGAATGTCTTTATTCGTTTACATATAATTGTTGTATATATTTTATAATCCACATTTAATAAAGGGATTGGCCTATAGTTTCCGCATTGTTCTCTATCTTTCCCTGGCTTTAAAATGACTGAAATAATGGCTTCGTTCCATGATGGAGGTATTTTGTTGTTGTTCAACGTCCAATTAAATGACTTTAGAAGCTGTGGCATGAGTTCTTCTATAAACAGTTTATAAAACTCAGATGGGTATCCATCACTACCTGGTGATTTACCCTTTTTAAGTGACTTAATCACATCTCTAATCTCTTGTGTTGTTATTTCTGCTGTTAGCTTTTCATTTTGTTGATTTCCTATTGATGGCAAGTCCAATGTGCATAGAAATTTTTTAATATCTTTAGTATTTGTTTCTTCAGGTTGCGAGTATAGTTCTTGGTAGAAATTATAGAATATTTCTTCGATGTTTTCTGGGTTAACTGTGGTTTTATTTGTGGTGGGGTCTTTAATCTTATATACATTATTCATTGTTTGTTGTTTTCTTAACCGTTTTGCCAGCAGTTTTGTGGCTTTTGGTCCCGTTTCATAATATTTTTGCTTTAGATATCTATTTTTCCTTTCAATTTCATCCATTTGTGTTTCTTTTATCTTTATTTTTTCTTCTTTAATTTCTTGATATATTTTTGGGTCATTTGTGCTTTGATGTTTATGTTCTAATTCCCTCAGTCTCTCACATCTTTGTCCATATGCTTCCAGTTTAGTCTTATTTGCTTTTCCTGTTTCAACAATTAATTTACCTCTTAACACGGCTTTTAGTGCATCCCATAGTATTGTTGGGTCCACTTCTTCATTGTCATTCTCTTGGATATATTCATTTATGTTTACTTTTATTCTTTCTTTCATTTTATCATCATTTAACAGTCCTACATTAAGTTTCCATGTTGTTTGTCGTTTTCTATTGTTTAAATTTATTTCCATGTATATAGGATTATGATCTGATATTTCTGCCCCTCCAATCCAACAATTTCTCACCCTGTGTCTGTCATCTTCATTCATAAGGAAGTAATCTATTCTAGAGTGTACTTTATGGACTGCTGAATAATGTGTATAGTCTTTTTCGAGTGGGTGCAGGTCCCTCCATATGTCTACCATACCCATTTCTGCCAGTGAGGTTCTTATGAATTTTGTTACATGTTTTTTTGTCTTCTTAACACTTGTTGTATCAATTTCATGATCCATGACAGCATTTAAGTCTCCTCCACAAATTAGGACTCCTTCACTGTGTGTTGCTATGAGATCAAACAGATGTTGAAAAAAACCCTTGTCACTTTCTGGTGGGGCATAGATGTTCACTAATGTGATCTGCATTCCATCTATGCTACCCTTTATTATTACATACCTGCCTTCTTTATCCTGGATTTCCTGTTCACATTCAAATTGTATTTTATTTGAAATTAGTATCATAACCCCCCTTTTAGTTCCTCCCTTAAATGAACTGTAGTAGGAGTTCTTATAGCCAAATCTCTTTAGTTTCACATGTTCTGTCTTGCTCAAATGTGTCTCTTGCATAAATATAATTTCGGCTTTTTCTTTCTTGAATTTTCTTATTATTCTTTCCCTTTTAACAGGTGAGTTCAGACCATTCACGTTTAGTGTTATTATCTTAAGATTTTTACCCATAATCATGTTTTTCCATTTTTTTAACTTGTGCTCCTAGCCCCTTTAACAACAAAAATAACACATATTTATATAAAAACACATTAAAAAATCTCGACCTCCGTACTTTGGGCCTTTCTTCTGCCCACTGGTCCCTGTTGGTGGGTGGAGGGAATGTCCTCACCGAGTGTAGGGCCCTCCCTAGACCTGTATTTACTATCCAAGTAATAGTCATTAGTCTAGAAATGTCCAACAAATATCACTTAAACCTCTCCTAGCCGTCTGTTTCTCTTTTACCTTGTCTTCTTGGCCTTCATTTCTTCTGTGTCTTTCTTAATCTTTGTTATAATCTAGGCTTTCAGTTGAAAGCCTTGTAGTCTTTCCTGGGCCCGCTGCGCCACGTCTCCCCCCGTCTTTTGCCGTTCACTCGCCTCCACTCCGGCTGTCGTGATGCGTTCAGGGCCTCCGCTGCTCCTACCGTTTCCTCCGGCACGTACACCTCAAGGCCCCGCTCCATCATGTCCTGCGCTGCCTCTCTGGCTGTGTTGTAGGTTCTTACGCCGTTCTCCCAATGAATCCTCATCTTCGTTAGCGGCGTTTGGAATCTAATTTTTTTTTCTTTCAGCGTTTTTTTAATGTTGGCATATTTCTTCCGCTGCTGCACAATTTCCGCCGGGCAGTCATGATCAAAGAATATCTGCTTGTCGCCGATTCGTATCTTTTTTTTCCACGCTCGTGTCAGGATTCTTTCCTTTACATCATATTTCAGAAAGTTTACCACAACTGACCTGGGTGTAGAGCGTGGGTTCGGGTTCTGTGCCGAGGCTCTGTGCGCTCGTTGAATCTGCAGATCCGCTTCGCTGGGCAGTTCCAGCTCTTTTTTTAAGAACTGATCCATGAATTTCGTCATCGAGTTGCCTTCAATGCCCTCCGGGATCCCGAAGATGCGTATATTGCCCCGTCTGGACCTGCTCTCCAAGTCGGTTACTTTCTCCTGCATCCTCTGCATTTGTGCCGTCAGGGTCTGCAGCTGTTCGCTTGCCTCGCTATTCCAATCTTCCAGCTCTGATATTCGGGCCTGCGCTTCTGTCATACACGCCCGCTGGGAGCGCAGCTCCTCTATGTTTTCTGCTAGCTTGCGCTCCATTTCTCTTCGGAGGCCCATAATTTCTTCCTTAATCTCTTTTTTCAGCTCCTCCTTAAGAGCCGCTAAATCCTGTTGTAGCTGCCGTTTGAAGTCTCTCAACTCTTTACCCAAACTGGCGATGCCAGTGTTCATGGTATCGAGTTTTGTGTCTTCCATTTTCTCTGCTGCGGTCACCTCGTTTTTTTGGGCCCCGTGTTCAGCGGTTTCTCCTGCGTTGTTGAAGAGGAATTCTTTAATTTTACTCTGCTTTTGTCCTTGTGCCCGGCTCCTTCGTGTTTTCATCCCTTAGTTTATTGATCCGCTTATGTCGAGTTGGCCATTTACCGATGATTTTTAATCCGGATAGGGAGAGCTCTCTGTTTAAGCGTTATGTCTCTCCGCCATCTTCCCGGAAGTGCCGGAGTGCATCTTTAAAGAAAGTGCGAAAGTGATTCAGAATCTGCATCCTGATGCGGATCACCTCCAGAATCTAGTGGGTCCATCCATAGCCCAAGGGCCACTTTGCTGATATTTTCATCAAAATCCATCCAATACATTTTGCATAATCCTGCTCTTAGACAGACAGACAGACAGACAGACAGCGGTATGTGCTCTCTGAATGCCCTCTAGTTTTTTATATGTGGACATTCAGTGGTGTGCAAAAATGTGGCCACCCCTTGACAAATAGCATGTTTTAACTGAAAAGCTGTGAACACAGTCTCTGCAGGAGCTGGAAAAATAACAATATTACCAACGCACATTAATGCATAGCTACTTTTTATTAAATAAGTTGAACATAAATTAATGTGGCATGTGCAACAGTCTGAACACCAGCCAGCTTAATTAATCAGACACACCAATTAAAAAAAATCATCAAAGTATTTGTCAAGCTGTGGTGGCCCATTTTTTTTTTTTTTTTTTTTTTTTTTTTTTTTTTTTACATAGTGCGGTCTTTTAGTGGCTGCTGTAAAACCTACATTTTGTTTCTGAATGTTTGTTGTTTTTGCTTTCTGTGTGTTTTTGTCTTTAGATCACAAGTCCTGTGCAGAAACGGGTCAGGAGCTGATGAGGCCGTACCTTCACGAGTTCCTGACCTCAGCCTATGAGGACTATGACATTGTCATCTGGTGTATGTATCCGTTTGGCTTTGCAGGAGTGGCTCTTTCCTTGAAGATACAGTGGGGTAAAAAAATATTTAGTCAGCCACCAATTGTGCAAGTTCTCCCCCTTACAAGATGAGAGAAGTCTCCAATTTTCATCATAGGTATACCTCAACTATGAGAGACAAAATGAGGAAAAAAAATCCAGAAAATCACATTGTCTGATTTTTAAAGAATTTATTTGCAAATTATGGTGGAAAATAAGTATTTGGTCAATAACAAAAGTTCACCTCAATACTTTGTTATATACCCTTTGTTGGCAATGACAGAGGTCAAACATTTTCTGTAAGTCTTCACAAGGTTTTCACACACTGTTGCTGGTATTTTGGCCCATTCCTCCATTCAGATCTCCTCTAGAGCAGTGATGTTTTGGGGCTGTCACTGGGCAACATGGACTTTCAACTCCCTCCCAAGATGGGGTTGACATCTGGAGACTGGCTAGGCCACTCCAGGACCTTGAAATGCTTCTTACGAAGCCACTCCTTCGTTGCCCGGGCGGTGTGTTTGGGATCATTGTCATGCTGAAAGACCCAGCCACGTTTCATCTTCAATGCCCTTGCTGATGGAAGGAGGTTTTCACTCAAAATCTCATGATACATGGCCCCATTCATTCTTTCCTTTACACAGATCAGTCGTCCTGGTCCCTTTGCAGAAAAACAGCCCCAAAGCATGATGTTTCCAACCCCATGCTTCACAGTAGGTATGGTGTTCTTTGGATGCAACTAAGCATTCTTTCTTCTCCAAACACGACAAGTTGAGTTTTTACCAAAAAGTTCTATTTTGGTTTCATCTGACCATATGACATTCTCCCAATCCTCTTCTGGATCATCCAAACGCTCTCTAGCAAACTTCAGACACGGCCTGGACATGTACTGGCTTAAGCAGGGGGACACGTCGGGCACTGCAGGATTTGAGTCCCTGGCGACGTAGTGTGTTGCTGATGGTAGCCTTTGTTACTTTGGTCCCAGCTCTCTGCAGGTCATTCACTAGGTCCCCCCCCCCGTGTGGTTCTGGGATTTTTACTCACCGTTCTCATAATCATTTTGACCCCATGGGGTGAGATCTTGCGTGGAGCCCCAGATGGAGGGAGATTATCAGTGGTCTTGTATGTCTTCCATTTTCTAATAATTGCTCCCACAGTTGATTTCTTCACACCAAGCTGCTTACCTATTGCAGATCCAGTCTTCCCAGCCTGGTGCAGGTCTACAATTTTGTTTCTGGTGTCCTTTGACAGCTCTTTGGTCTTGGCCATAGTGGAGTTTGGAGTCTGACTGTTTGAGGTTGTGGACAGGTGTCTTTTATACTGATAACGAGTTCAAACAGGTGCCATTAATACAGGTAACGAGTGGAGGACAGAGGAGCCTCTTAAAGAAGAAGTTACAGGTCTGTGAGAGCCAAAAATCTTGCTTGTTTGTAGGTGACCAAATACTTATTTTCCACCATAATTTGCAAATAAATTCATTAAAAATCCTTCAATGTGATTTTCTGGATTTTTTTTTTCTCATTTTGTCTCTCATAGTTGAGGTATACCTATGATGAAAATTGGAGACCTCTCTCATCTTTTAAGTGGGAGAACTTGCACAATTGGTGGCTGACTAAATACTTTTTTGCCACACTGTATATGTGATTCAGATCAAGTGTAGGCAATCTGTACTGCAGGGCTATTCAATTACAAAATCAGTTGGGCCACAATTTGAAATCAAGACATGTTACTGGGCCGCACATGTTCAGCAATCTGTTGAATATGACAAATTTCAAACCAACACAGATCAATATGATGAAAAATATGCACTTTTTATCCATTGTCTTAATTTTAAATGTGCACTTGGCACATGACAAAGGCACATCAAAAGTGCGTAAAAACACAATTAACAGTGCTGCGGTTGAGCAGAACTTGAAGTAGTAGAAATATTTCTCCTCTTGAACAACAATTAAATAAATAGAATGGAAAAAATAAAATTACTTTTTATCATTAAAATTGTAAATAACCATTTTGATCACATCTTACTCAGGCATATTTCAAAGTGCATAAAAATTCAATGTGCACCGTTAGTAGCATTAACATTTGTTTCCCTTTTGAAATAAAATATACTGCACATCCTGGTCATAACTGACCTCGGCACATCACAAAGTGCATTTAGCTGAATTAAAAAAAAAAGAACTGTCAAACACTTCAGTGCACAACCCCCCCCCCCCCCAAGAAAAGATTGGCAACATTAACCAACATTGCTCATCTACTACTGTGGTTTATTTTGTTTTAAATCACCATATGTGTGAGTAGGAACCTCTTTTTATAGCCACACATTCCATTACACACACATATCAGTCAACCAAAAATTTCTAGTAGAGTTAACCCCTTGCACTCCGGTCAATTTTCCTAAAAATGCCAAAAAATAATGTGCCCAAAGTAAATCGAAAGGTGTTCTTCAACCCTTTGCAGCATCTTCATGGGGTTGGTCTCATTTAAAAGAAAACTCTTTGAATTTTTTGGCAAAAAAACATGATCTCTCTAAGTGCTCCGGCCACTGAGTTACAGTCATCTAAACATAGTGAACTTGAAGAAAATAAATTTGGCCTGGGTGTTTTTTTGGATACAAATGCTTGCAAATAACACACAGCTTCAGATCCGGGCTGGAAAATGCAACAGAAATGTAGAACCAAGTGTTATCCAACTGAGGTCCAAATTTTGTAACAATACCACAAAAAATGAATATATTACACAGCTTTGTTCTCAGGTAGTTCCCAGGCATTTTGGAACTGTGCCAAATTGTGCCAAATGGCACAGTTTGGAAAAACGTCTGTAATTTTTGAATGATTCAATGTAGAAGCTTCATTTTGGGCTCTAATGAAAGGTGACACTCAGGGCTGTGTGTGTGTGTGTGTGGGGGGGGGGGGGGTTGTCCCCCCCCCCCCCGCTACAGAATCGTAGCGGCAGGGGGGGGCGTTCACGGTCCGGAGGCGATGAACGAACCGTGTAATGCGGCGCATGCACTTCGGACATCGTGCGCCGCACAGTTGTAATTTACCGATCGGTCAAAAGTCATTTTTGATTAAAATTTTCCATCCATCCATCCATCTTCTACCGCTTTTCCGGAGGTCCGGGTCACGGAGGCAGCAGTTCAAGCAGAGAAGCCCAGACTTCCCTCTCCCCAGCCACCTGCTCCAGCTCTTCAGAGGGGATACCAAGGGATAAAAAATAATTTGGCTTATAACACCTTACCTCTTCACAGCCACATTGTCCTGGCCAACTTCTCTTCCTCATTGTCAGACGAACGCGACTCTGGTCCACTCGTGGTTCTGGTCTCGCGACCCGGTCAAAACATAATTCCATGATTGCGGTTTTGGCGAATGATTTACGACCTTCGTCGTCGGCCTCCATTGGTCTATGATGACCATATAAGAGAATCCTAAACACTGCTGGAATTAAAAAAAAAAAAAATAAAAAAAAAAATAAAGCACTGCCTGTGGCTGCTGAAGCAGTCTCTCTTCACCCAGCCTTTGTAGACAAAACAGCTCAGCGAACTTCTGTGCTTCAATTGGCTCGCTGCGTTGGTAGGCGGGTCCTTCTTGCCAAGTTTTCAGTCATTGGTTCTTCAAGGTTTCAGAAACCCAATTCAAGGCTCTTATTAGTCGAATGAGAGGTCAATCAGATGAACTAATCTGTTCTGTGTCTGCAGCTTTTATTTTCAGTGCGCACTTGGACGCCATACACCACCTGCATCACAATCTCCATCATGCGTCCTAGAGCGCACGAGAGCGCCCTCATGCGCTCTATGACGCAGAGACTTGCCCGTCCGCGGTACAACGGAGCGCAAGAGGTTAAGGATGCAAAGAGCACCCACTGAAAAACTTGAGTAATGACTTCAGTCTTGGAGGTTTGAAGTTTTTCTCCAAAATTTATAACAACTTTCTTATAGTTTTCAACTTTTCTCTGTAAATTTATCTAAATTTGAAACCAGTTTCCTCAAATTTGTAATTCCCTCTTGTAAAATTGACTTTTCTTGTACATTTGAGACTTTAATATAAATTTGTGGATTATTTTATAGCTAATTTTTATCTATTTTTTAAATAAAATTACTGTTTTTTTATAAATTTGAAACAGATTGTGGTAAAACTGACTTTTTTACCTTATACAATTTACACTTTTGACCATAATTTTGCAGAGCCAGAACAGAACAATAATTTAACTTGATTTCAAAGAAAAGGTATTTATAAAATTACAATTAATGAAATAAATTAAATTACCAAAGATTCCATTATTTCTGTTAAAATATTTCTATATATTTATAGTTTTTTAGAACTCTCCTCACCAACCAGACAACAGGAAGAACTTCCCTTATTTTGAAATCCAAATGTTGGCACGTTTAGTTTGTGTGAAGGCTGCTGACGGATTAAAGTCAGTAGCCACGGTTACATGGGCAAAATTTCTTCAATCTGATTACAATTCCGATCAGAACTCTACTGTTTACATGGATCCTGAAAAAACTGATCCGATTAGGATGTGCATTTCCATGTGTCACACGTTTGAACGGACTAAATCATTTTGACATGCCTTCATATTTTTTTCTTAAATTTATATTTCCTTGGCGTGGCCTGGGCCCGCGGGCCACTTGGAGGTTGGTTCCGGGCCACCTGTGGCCCGTGGGCCGCTAATTGAATAGTTCTGCTATACTGGAAAGAAATGTTTTGAGGAAACACAACATGGAGACTCAAAAATATATTTTTGCTCTAAAATGAAGTTAAAATGGGGAAAAAAGGTTAAAAGAATAACTGGCCTGTCATCATTACCGATAGGCAAGTTTTGTCTTATTAAATATGCAAATTTTCTCTTAAATTTGCTGTTTTGCTACACAAATTTACAACTTTCCTCTCAAACATTTCCTTTCTTGATGTAAATTTTGAACTTTTTTTCTCATGAAGGTAATGTTTTTGTGTGTGCTTGATTTTTTTTAATCTTAACTTTAAAAAAATGTAATGTAAATGTGAGTTTTTGTTCAAGCAGCACTATGTATCTTTCTTGTTCCTGGTAGGAACATTGAAAAGACTACAACTATGGTGACTATGACTTCACTTCCAACAGGCAATCATAGAGTGCTAGTTGCTGGAGGCTAGCTGTGATTGGCTGTTAGGACTCGGGTAATAGCTGACATAGTTGTAGTTTTTTCAGTGTTCCTACTAACAACAGAGTTGTTGCAGACAATTTGGACCCCCTCAGGCTGTGGGGGAAGTGATGCCCAGTCAAAGGTTGACGTACCATCAAAATTATTTTGGAAACATTATTTTAACGTGAAAATCTTACATAGTGTTGCTTTAAAGGCAGATGGAACCACTGCTAAAGACAAAATTAAATTATTATTTTGAATGGGAGATAATATAGAAGGAGAGATGTTTCTGATTATTTTAATCAACATTTTGTTTTTGTTGTTGAGATTGCATTTGCTTTTTTCCCCCAGCTGCTACAAGTATGAAGTGGATAGAAGCCAAAATGAAAGCAAGTATTGAGCCCATGTTTTGGTTGGCTTTTTTCTCTGAAGTGGGAATTTTCACCTTATCCCTGAACTTTTTTACTGTACTCCACAGTACTCTTTATTACCATAAGGTGGCAGTGTTTAGCAATTTAACCCTCCTTTGCCCAAAGACAGGATTGAAAGAAAATATAACTTGGTGTGTATATGTGTGTTTGTGTGCACGCGCATAGGAACTGGGAGTGACGGATAACCCAAACTACAAGATCATGTTCATGTTGGACAGTGCGGCCATGATCACAGTGCACACCCCAAAGAGAGGGGTTGTAGAGGTTGGTGTGAAACACCCACAAACACACCTGATTTGACTATCTCTAACCTACTGTATGTTTAGAAGGGAGCAGATTCTATAGTTGGATGTAAGATTTGGTTGGGGGTGGGTGACCTCTGCTATGCGAAAAGCCATTTTTGAGCAATCATTCGGCATAAACCTATTTTAGCCTTAAATTTAAGTAAAACAAGTTCTGCGTAGTACAACTTGTTTTTCATCTTAAATATTCAACGTTTCTCACATAAATTTCCTTTTTTTTGTAGATTTGCTGAAGTGTCATGTACATATTAAAATTTTTTTTTCACATTTGTGAGGTTTTATAACTTATTTATTTATTTTTGTCGATTTGGCAAGGATTTTTATGCCGGATGCCCTTGCTGACACAGCCCTCCCCATTTATCCAGGCTTGGGATTGGCACGGGGAGTACACCGGCTTGTGCTCAGACTGTGGCTGGGTAACCAACTTTCCTTCCGCCATTCTATTATGCAGAACACCAAGCTAGAAGGCAGGAAGTACCATTTTTATGTGGTCTTTGGTATGACCCGTCGGGGCTTGAGCCCACGACCTTCCGGTTATGGGGCAGATGCTCTACCTCTAGGCCAACACTGCGGTGAGGTTTTAAATCTTAAATATGTGACTTTATGATCATATATTTGCCCATTTATCATAATTCTACTGCCTTTTTTCTTTTAAATTAGCTATTTTTTCTTGTAAAATTGTGGGGATTTTCTTGTAAATTTGCACCTTTTTTTGGTAATTTTGTAATGGTTTTTGTATGTTTTTTTTAATGGGCAAAAAAAAAGCTGCATGTGGCTCTGGGGCCACAGGTTGCAGACTGATGGGTTTGGTTTAGTAAAGCTGTTTTGATTTTTCTTTTACTTTGCTTGAGGTTTGGATTATGAAATGGGCTTTCATTTGCTCACCAAGTATCACTCCCCTTTTACTGTCTCGCGTCAGAAATCACTATACAGGAAGATGGATGTTAGAGGTCAAACTGGGACAAAATGAGCAGGTAACTTGTCTTCAAGGTGTAATGAAGTTGCAGTTATTTATGCATTGTGCTTCCCAGGTTACTGTGTTAATGGTCACGGCCATTTCCTCCATCCTACCTGTTCAGTGACATGTGTCTCACATGGTTCACCTCTTCGTGTATTCTCTGGAGAGCCAGATGTGGCACTGTGTTATCGTGCTCGTGGTGATGGATCGGGGCGACATGTACACGCACCATTTGTTCATGACGTTTTGGGCTGAGCCTTATTGCTTTGTGAGAGGACGATGGCTCTGATTTAGTTTGGTGTCCTGCACGTGTCCAGGTGAAACCCTTGGGTGTGATATGGGGAAAGTATGGAGAATTTTACAACAGGAAGAACACCATTATGTTTGATGACATTGGACGAAACTTCCTCATGAATCCACAGAATGGACTTAAGGTGGGGCACTGTCATTATCGAATTATTTTGCCCTCAATTTTTTTCCCCTCCATTTGGTTGAAACTTCTTTTTTTTTGCCTTTGTTTGAATGTTGGCTAGATCCGACCGTTCATGAAGGCTCATCTCAACAGAGAGAAGGACAGGGAGCTGTATAAACTCGCTCAATACCTCAAAGAAATAGCCAAGCTCGACGACTTCAGTGGACTTAACCACAAACACTGGGAGAGGTAATTACACTTATGCTACTAGCAGAATTTGCGTAGTAATGGTGTCATAACTAATGCTATCAGCTGCTTTTGTACCCAAGTGACGTTGGCCCTCCTACCCCGCGCAAAACTCCAGAAAAATATTAGTCATTTGTGCTAGTTTTTGCCGCTGTAATTTTAGTTTGTGCTATTATGGTTTTTAGATATTAAAGATGATTTTATAGGTCATTCTGAGGGCACGCAGACCCCCAACTTTCTCCAAATTGGTCTCATTTGTTTGTGCTTCGTTTGTGCTGTTTTTTCCCCTTAAAACTTTTGTTTGTGCTATTACGGTTTTTTAGATATTACAAGTTTTATTTTCAGTGTACCGTAGGTGTTGTAATAACAGCTGTTTCAAGCACATTTGTAATCCACAGAAACAAGTTATTTGTGTCAGTTGTGTGTACTTTCCAACAGTAATTATTTGGGTGATTATGATTAATTAGTTTAAAAAGTCTTTGAATTCTTTGCCTTTTCATGTAGATAAAATGGACAAAATACCATACTAATTCACAACAAAATGTTTATGGGTATAATAAGAGTTTTGTTGTTTTTAGGTGCAGCCTGACGTACTCAGAATTAGTACGCTGTTGTGTCCACTTTATCTATGTGAAAAGGCAAAGAAAGGTGATTTTTACCTCCGCCAAGGAGGTAATGTTTTTACCGGGGTTTGTCTGTGTGTTTGTCTGTCTGTTACCAACATAACTCAAAAAGTTATGAACTGATTTTGATGAAATTTTCAGGAAAGGTGTGTAATGGCACGGGGAACAGATGATTAGATTTTGGTGATGATCTGAGAGTGCATACCTCCACCAAGGGCTTTGTTTGTATTTGTGCAGCAGGATTACACAAAAACTACTGGATGGATTTGGATGAAATTTTCACCAGAGGTGGTTCTTGGGCTACAGAGGAACCCATTTTATTTTGGTGATGATCTGAGAATGCATACCTCAGCCAAGGCTCTTATCTTTTCACAGTGTGTTAGCAACAATACTCCAAAACTGATGGACAGACTTTGATGCAATTTTCACCACAAGTGGCTATAGGCCTACACACAAACCCATTACATTTTGGAGGTGATCCATGAGAAACGGAAGGAGTCTTGGCAGAGGTATGCGCTCTGTGAGTGCTTTTCTAGTTTTAACCATTTAATGCTAACCATCCAAATAATCGCTGTTTAAAAGTACATCCAACTAACTGATACCGATAACTTATTTCTGTGGATTACAGGGGGAAGGAGGCTGAAAAATTCATAGTGGTCAAATCTGACCAAATGTGGTTTATTTTTTCAGCCGCAGGGATCCAAGCACTGCAACACCAATGGAAGAAGTATGTGGACTGAAGGGGAGACTATGTTGAAAAATAAACCACATTTGGTCAAATTTGACCACTATGAACTTTTCAGCCCCTCCTCTACACCACTCACAAAAAGTTAGGGATATTTGGCTTTTGGGTGAAATTTATGGAAAATATAAAAAGTTCACGCTACAGTGATACTATATCATGAAAGTAGGGCATTTAAGTAGAGGCATGCAATGGTGATTTCCTCATCTCAAACAACTGATTGAAACAAAAGCCAACAGCAGTGGTGGGTATACCACAACAAAAAATATCAGTGTCTCAATAACTTGTCATGTGCCCTTGAGCATCAATTACAGCTTGATGACGACGTCTCATGCTGTTCACAAGTCGACTTATTGTCTGCTGAAGCATGGTATTCCACTCTTCTTGAAGGGCGGCCCTCAGGTCATTGAGGTTGTGGGGTGCAGGGTTATGAGCCTCTACATGACGACTCAGCTGATCTCATAGGTTTTCTATGGGATTCGGGTCTGGAGAAAGTGCAGGCTACTCCATGTGAGGTACCCCAGCCCCCCAGCAGCCGTTCCTTAATGATGTGACCTCGATGAGCTGGAGCATTGTTGCCCATGAAGATGAAATTACGCCTGTGTTGTTCATACAGGGGCACAATGACTGGATTAAAGATGTTATTCAGGTAGTATTGGCTTGCCACTGTACCATTCACAAGGTGTAGGGCAGTTCTGTATTGACTAGAAACACCTGCCCAGACTGTAACACCACCAAAGGCTCATCTGGTGACAACAGTGACTGATGCATAGCGCTCTCCTTGATGCCTCGTACATCGTTTGCAGCCATCATTTCTGCTCAACGTGAATCGACTTTCATCAGAGAAGAGCAGTGAGGCCCACTGGTCCCTTGTCCACCTTAAATGCTCCTTGGCCCATGCAAGACGATGATGCCTGTGCCTGGTGGTGTGGTCAGGTACCCTTGCAGATCGTCTAGCACGCAGATCACGCTGATGTAAATGGTTTTGAATGATCTGACGTGACACTTGGGTGCCTCTCACCTCCCTTAAATGTGCCTGGAGTTGAGTGGCATTCATCATCCAGTTCCACAGGGCACTGTTCACAGTGAAGTGGTCATCAGCGTGGGCTTTGGCCAAAGGACGTCCTCTTCTGTGCCTTTCTGTAACTCTTCCAGTCTCTCTGTATCTCTGTTGCAACCTGCTGAGGACACTGTGGCACTCTAAGCTCAGTGGCCACTTCCTTCTGACAACATCCTGTTTGAAGCCTTGCAATGGCGAGGTACTGTTGACCAATTGTGAGGTGTCGTCTTGGACTCATGATGTCAAATTGTGAACAGCATGATGAAGAGGACTGTTTAAATACCAATTCTAACTGAACCAGAAAATTTATTGGTTGATTCATGGATCAAACACCTGTTGGGAATTTTTCTGTTAAGCACCTTGTTAGAGAACAGCAGGTTATGCAAAGTACTGAAACACTGAACAGTTGGACATGTGCATTCAAAAGGTTAGAGAAGGTCAGACTAAGTTTAGGGCCGAAATGATTAGTCGACGTTGTCGATAACGTCGACAATAAAAATTTGTTGACAAAGATTTTTATTGTTGACAAATTGTTTAATTTTAAAGTTTATGTGGATGTCATGGAAATGTTCAGTTGTAACTGCAATGCATGTCCGGAATGGCTGCGGGCAGTAGTGCCTCTGTTGTCTGGCGTGTGCGAGCAATTTCCAGCAAAGAAGAGGAGCACAGCATGGCGTAGTGGAAGGATAAACATGTAGAAAGCAGAGCGAAAAAAAAAAAAGTCAGACCCAAACTTTCTGTAGTATGGGGACATTTAACAGAAAATAAAAAAAAATCAAAACAAGTAAAATGCAAACTTTGCAAGGCAGACCTTTCCTATCATGGCAGCACTACAGTGATGCATGAGCTTCTAAAAGGACGGCACCTGGGAGCTGTGACATAAACGGCTGCTTTTGCTTGGTAAGTGTTAGCGAGTAAAGAAAGTTAGCGTTGCTTATTTTCAATGGCCAACTGTTTCAAGCTTTAGAAAAATGACAGTACTGTTAGTATGTGCTGTTTATGTTAGCTTAGCTGTTTGACAATAAGCTCTCGGGTTGCTGAGGGCTGAGCTGCCATGGCTAATGTGTTGTTGAATGCAGTAAATGACTGAATTACAGGAGTTGCTATCTCGTTTTCATCTTCATTAATATTAGCCCTCATTCTGAATATTAGTGCATCTGGGTTAATTAGAATATCCCAATTTGTAATTTAATATATAAAAATCTACAACCATAATCATCAAATTAAATTAAACAGCTTGAAATATCACTCTTAAATGCAGCGAATACTGAATATGAAGGTTTACCTTTCTGAATTACGCTACTCACAAAAAGTTAGGGATATTTGGATTTTGGGTGAAATTTCAGGATGCACCTAAAATGCACTATTGAGGCGGATGATAAAATAGGCAGCGAACTGAGGGTTTTAAGTAGGTTTATTAAATCATACCACCATCATAGGAACTCGCCCCAGCCCTTGTGCAAGCAGGCTGGAGCGGGTCCTCAGGCTCTCAGCAGCAGTAGTAGAAGCAGTCGTCAGAGTGAGAGAATGAGTTACAGAGCGATGCAGCTTATATACCCAACTACAGACAATACATGAAAGGCATGGGACATTTACATCACAGTAAGAGCAGGAAGCATGAACACAATGCATGAATGGCACATTAACATCACAGTACTGAGCCGGAAAAAGCCAGAAGAAGCGGGGCTGCCTGTTGACATTAATACACACATTTCACTGTTCTGTTAATTGCTCTAGTCGAGCGCTGTGCCTGTCCCAGTCTGTTGTGGGGGTTATCCCACACTATAACCTTTACAGGTGAACTTAATTTGACCTTCTCTAACCTTTTGAATGTACATTTCCAACTGTTTATATTTCAGTACTTTTTGCATAACTTGCTGTTCTCTAACAAGGTGCTTCACAGCAAAATTCCCAACAGGTGTTTGATCTATGAATTGACCAATAAATTTTCTGATTCAAATAGACCTGGTATTTAAACAGTCCTCTTCATCATGCTGTTCACATTTTCACATCATGAGACCAAGACGACACCTAACAATTGATCAACAGTACCGCGCCATTGCGAGGCTTCAAACAGAAGTTCTCAAAGGGAAGTGGCCACTGAGCTTAGTGTCACAGAGTGTCATGAGCAGGTTGCAACAAAGATACAGAGAGACTGGAAGAGTCACAGAAAGGCACAGAAGTGGACATCCTTTGGTCACATCCCACGCTGATGACCACTTCATTGTGAACAGCACTATGCATCAGCCACTGTTGTCACCATGTTACAGTCGGGGCAGGTGTGTCTAGTCAATACAGAACTGCCCTATACCTTGTGAATGGCACAGTAACAAGCCGATACTACCTGAATAACATCATTAATCCAGTCATTGTGCCCCTGCACGAATAACACATGGCCGACAATGCTCCAGCTCATCAAGGTTGCACCATTTGGGAATGACTGCTGGAGGCTGGGGTACCTCCAGTGGAGTGGCCTGCACTTTCTTCAGACCTGAATCCCATAGAAAACCTATGGGATCAGCTGAGTCACCATGTAGAGGCTTGTAATCCTGCACCCCACAATCTCAATGACCTGAGGGCCACCCTTCAAGAAGAGTGGAATGCCATGCCTCAGAAGACAATAAGTCGACTTGTGAACAGCATGAGACATCGTTGTCAAGCTGTAATTGATGCTCAGGGGCACATGAGAAGTTATTCAGACACTGACATTTTTTGTTGTGGTATATCCACCACTGTTGTTGGCTTTTGTTTCAGTAAATTGTTTGAGATGAGAAAATCACCATTGGATGCTTCTACTTAAAGGGTACCTGTGGTGGTCGTGAAAATAATGATATTATATTGAGCCCCTGTCTCACTTTCTAGTTCAAGTTCAAGGCAATGCAATATAAATCCATTGCCTATGTGCTGGTTCAGCTATGGCAGCAAAACATGCACGCAGCCATACTGGCAGCTACATGGCCTGCCAGGACGCTTCCTGTGACGTAGTAACGTTGATACCGCGATCTGGATCAATATTGGCTGAGCCTGTAGTGCCCGGCTGATCAGTGGCTTTCGGGATATTCAAATTCAAACGTTTATTTCAAACTCAGGGTTCATATTAAATGCAGAACTAAAACGAGTAGAAAATAAATAAAAGTATATACAGATCAGCAGACACTCGGCGCTCTTGTAACAACAAAAACATACAATGCGATATGGATATTGCAAAATGGCGGAATGTAAAGCCTTTGGATGTCTCAATAATAAGCGAAAAAACAAAGATAAACACTTCTTTTGTGTACCCAAACCCAGCACACCTTGTCGGAAGATCGTCGCGGAAAAGTGGTTGCACAATCTCGGAACAGGGCACACACTGCAGACGTTTCCTTTCGGACAAAATTCCATTGTGTGTGAGGACCACTTCGTCACTTTCACCCTCAGAAGACCTTTCTGGCTCAAACCTGTAGCCATGTTGCCCGAATTCTTCCTCAGAGTCCGACAATTCAGCCATAATAGAACAAAAACACTGACAAAAGCGCCCTAGTCGCTGGTACACGCTGAGTATTGACTTTTCAGTATCAACGTGGTGACGTCACATCCGCATGTGTCAGGGCGGCGCGCATAGTTTTCATTGGCTGGCCATGCCGGCGGCCGTATTTGCATATATCTCTGGTGGTAGATGGCTGGCAACAATTATTTACCCAAATAACGAATACTTTGGCTAATGTTTTCAAGTTGAATGCGTTTTCACGACCACTGCAGGTCCCCTTTAAATGCCCTGCTTTCATGATATAATATCACTGTAGTGTGAACTTTTTACAATTTCCATAAATTTTACCCGAATGCCAAATATCCCTAACTTTTTGTAAGTAGTGTATATTGTTAAAAAATGCACTTACAGAAAACTTCCACCTACCAACTGTTTCAACAATCTGGGATCATTGTGTAAATGACATGTGTATCCACTCCTGAAGACCATGTAACTGTCATGGTTTCTCCCTCCATTGTGACTACACAAAGAGCAGAGATAAATAAACCTATCATCTGGTCAGTCACTGCAACAGATACTGGAGTCAGTTTGTCTTGGCCTGTCCTTGCTACTGATAATGCCTCTGTCTGCCAAGAATGTGCCACTAGTCCAGCAAAAGCTAGCGGTACTCAAATACTTTGCAAGCAGTTTCATGAAATGGTCGGTCAGAAAGCAACTCATACCGGCTCGGACGTTGCCCAGGTTTGCAGGGTCGGGAGTTCCTGGCAGCAGAGGGCGGGGGGCAGAGCTGCATAGAGGAATCTGATCAGACCTAAATGAAACAGTCATTGTCGCCTGCGACAGACTGCTATGATGATGATGATGATGATGATGTTTAATTGACATTAGGCATCATGCTGTCTGTGATAAACTGATGTACAGTATAACCTTCAGTTTCAAATGTGTGTTTCATGGGTAATTTTATTTAGCTCTGAAAACTGCTTGTAAAATGTTATATTAAAACGGACTGACAACAAGGTGATTTTCACAGGTGTGCAGGCTTAAACAGCAGGTGAGGTAAAATATGCACTAGAGCCCCAACAGGAAGCAGAGATGGTGGACATGGAAAAAATAATTGTGATTAGTCAACTAATCAAAAAAATAGTCGTTAGATTAGTCAACTACCAAAATAATCGTTAATTGCAGCTCTAATTTAAGTTAACCTTTAAAGGTTATAGTGCATTTTAGGTGCATCCTGAAAATGTGGTTTAGGCACGTTTTCAGCACATGGTGGCAATGTTTAACTTGTACCAATGCTGACAAAGAATATGCTAAGGTTATGTACATGGAACATCAAGGGGTGTCACTTGCCAATTAAAAGGAAAAAGCTCCTGTTAGCTTTAAAGAAGGAGGGCATGGATATAGCATTATTACAAGAGACGCACCTGAATGACATGGAACAGGGGTCACCAACCTTTTTGAAACCAAGAGCTACTCCATGGGTATTGAGTCATGTGAAGGGCACCAACTTGACACACTCTTCTAAAATAACAAATTGTATATATATGTACAGTATATACACTACCGTTCAAAAGTTTGGGGTCACCCAGACAATTATTTTGTGTTTTCCATGAAAAGTCACACTTATTTACCACCATGAGTTGTAAAATGAATAGAAAATACAGTCAAGACATTGACAAGGTTAGAAATAATGATTTGTATTTGAAATAATAATTTTTTCCTTCAAACTTTGCTTTCGTCAAAGAATCCTCTATTTGCAGCAATTACAGCATTGCAGACCTAACATGATTGCACAAGGGTTTTCTAATCATCCATTAGCCTTCTGACGCAATGAGCAAACACACTGTACCATTAGAACACTGGAGTGATAGTTGCTGGAAATGGGCCTCTATACACCTATGTAGATATTGCACCAAAAACCAGACATTTGCAGCTAGAATAGTCATTTACCACATAAGCAATGTATAGAGTGTATTTCTGATTAGTTTAAAGTTATCTTCATTGAAAAAAGTGCTTTTCTTTCAAAAATAAGGAAATTTCTAAGTGACCCCAAACTTTTGAACGGTAGTGTGTATATACAGTATATACAGTGGGGCAAAAAAGTATTTAGTCAGCCACCAATTGTGCAAGTTCTCCCACTTAAAAGATGAGAGAGGTCTCCAATTTTCATCATAGGTATACCTCAACTATGAGAGACAAAATGAGAAAAAAAAAAAAAAAAAAAAAACATCCAGAAAATCACATTGAAGGATTTTTAATGAATTAATTGGTAATTTCCTCGGTAAAATAAGTATTTGGTCAGTAACAAAAGTTCATCTCAATACTTTGTTATATACCCTTTGTTGGCAATGACAGAGGTCAAACGTTTTCTGTAAGTTTTCACAAGGTTTTCACACACTGTTGCTGGTATTTTGGCCCATTCCTCCATGCAGATCTCCTCTAGAGCAGTGATGTTTTGGGGCTGTCGCTGGGCAACACAGACTTTCAACTCCCTCCAAAGATTTTCTATGGGGTTGAGATCTGGAGACTGGCTAGGCCACTCCAGGACCTTGAAATGCTTCTTACGAAGCCACTCCTTCGTTGCCCGGGTGGTGTGTTTGGGATCATTGTCCTGCTGAAAGACCCAGCCACATTTCATCTTCAATGCCCTTGCTGCTGGAAGGAGGTTTTCACTCAAAATCTCATGATACATGGCCCCATTCATTCTTTCCTTTACACGGATCAGTCGTCCTGGTCCCTTTGCAGAAAAACAGCCCCAAAGTATGATGTTTCCACCCCCATGCTTCACAGTAGGTATGGTGTTCTTTCTCCTCCAAACACGACAAGTTGAGTTTTTACAATAAAGTTCTATTTTGGTTTCATCTGACCATATGACATTCTCCCAATCCTCTTCTGGATCATCCGAATGCTCTCTAGCAAACTTCAGACGGACCTGGACATGTACTGGCTTAAGCAGGGGGACACGTCTGGCACTGCAGGATTTGAGTCCCTGGCGGCATAGTGTGTTTCTGATGTGGCCTTTGTTACTTTGGTCCCAGCTCTCTACAGGTCATTCACTAGGAACCCCCATGTGGTTCTGGGATTTTTGCTCACCGTTCTCATGATAATTTTGACCCCACGGGGTGAGATCTTGCGTGCAGCCCCAGATCGAGGGAGATTATTAGTGGTCTTGTATGTCTTCCATTTTCTAATAATTGCTCTCACAGTTGATTTCTTCACACCAAGCTGCTTACCTATTGCAGATCCAGTCTTCCCAGCCTGGTGCAGGTCTACAATTTTGTTTCTGGTGTCCTTTGACAGCTCTTTGGTCTTGGCCATAGTGGAGTTTGGAGTCTGACTGTTTGAGGTTGTGGACAGGTGTCTTTTATACTGATAACGAGTTCAAACAGGTGCCATTAATACAGGTAATGAGTGGAGGACAGAGGAGCTTCTTAAAGAAGAAGTTACAGGTCTGTGAGAGCCAGAAATCTTGCTTGTTTGTAGGTGACCAAATACTTATTTTACTGAGGAATTTACCCATTAATTCATTAAAAATCCTTCAATGTGATTTTCTGGATTTTTTTTTTTCCTCATTTTGTCTCTCATAGTTGAGGTATACCTATGATGAAAATTGGAGACCTCTCTCATCTTTTAAGTGGGAGAACTTGCACAATTGGTGGCTGACTAAATACTTTTTTGCCCCACTGTATATATATATATACACACACACATAAATAAATAATTATCAATAACTTAGAGTGGGTAACAGACAAGATCAATATTCAACACTTTATTTTTATTAATCTCAGCAATTGTTCAGATGATCACTTCTACATTTCATTAAAAAAATGTCCAGTTTTCACCAGTCCCTTTTAACCATAAAAAACTAAACCCTTTTAATTCATGAACTATGTTGAACCATGTTTGAAAAAGTTATGCAACATTTAAGAAAAATCAACTTTCATATTAAATAAATCTTATCACATTTTTAACTGAACAAATCTGCTGCAATTCTGCTCAAAATCTGTTACATTTAATAAACACACTTTTGTGTGTTCTTCTTCACTGGAATTATATCCATACAGTTCTTGCCAAGAATCATGCTGGAGTAATAACCAGCACCGCGGCAGCAGTTTACCCTCGGCCGCGGGATCGCGGGGATCGTGGGTTCGATCCCTGCCCCCGGACAACAGTGATCTGTGTGGAGTTTGCATGTTCTCCCCGTGTTTGCGTGGGTTTCCTCCCACATGCCAAAAACATGCAGGTTAGGGAGTTAAGGGGCGCTTGCGCACGCAGCAACCGGCAGCTGGTGGCTTGTCACCGGACTGCAGAACAAATCTACCTACGGGTATGAAAAAAAAAGAGTGGGCAGCAGTTTCATGACGTGTATTGAAATTTTTTTTTTTTCCAAAACTTTATTGAGAACAAGGACCACATAGTGGCGCTTCGCCGTTGCCCCGCAAATGAAACACACGCAGCTTCCTTTCACGGTAGGAAAAAAGAACTCTTCCTCCCGCTCACTTTGAAAATGATAAATTTTTTGTCTTTTTTTTTGCCATGTTTTTGTGCTAGGGAAACTGCACTGCGTTCACCATCTTCACTGCCCGTTAGCTTACTCTCCACAAGCGCAAAGGTTTTGTCATGCGCACAATACTGACCTTTGAACTAGGTCAGAGTTCACCTTAACTTTACGTATAATAAACATATTTTCATTTTTTTTTTATTTTTAAGACATTGTCATTTTAAAATCTATATAAATGCAAGTGTGATTTTAAAAAATAGCGGCAGAAAAAATTACATCTTAGACTCAGCTCACTTGCGAGTTGTGCTATTTTTAGAACAGTCTTGCGGGCGACTCATGTGGTCTTTGCGGGCAACATGGTGCCCGCGGGCACCGCGTTGGTGACCCCTGACATGGAACCTTTAAAGTTGCAACAGTGTGGCTTTGAGCATGTTGTCTTTTCCTCTTTCACCAGTAAGAGCCGAGGGGTGGCAATTCTTATTAGGAAATTCATACCTTTTCAATTAACAGAATGTATTAAGGATGCACTTGGTTGATATGTGTTTATAAAAGCAGTTATACATGGAGAGGAATTTGCCATTTTAAATGTTTATTGTCCTCCTGGTCACCCTGTCACATTTTTGGTAGAGGTGGCGACAAAACTTGCAGGATTGCCTTTAGAAAATGTCATTTTGGGAGGCGATTTTAATTGCCTCTTGAATCCATTGATTGATAGGGAGGGAACCAATAGGAAGCCTATTTCCAAACAAGCAAACCAGGTGTTTGATCTTATGGAGGAAGTGGGTTTTGTGGATGTCTGGAGGAAACTTCACCCTGCAGGGAAAGAATACACTTTTTACTCCAGCCCACACAAATGTCACACACGTATTGACTGTTTTTTTTATTTCTAAAATTATTTTATAACAGGTGGTATCCTGCAAAATTGGACATATTGCCATTTCTGATCATGCAGCAGTTTATCTAGACTTCGCCCCTAAAGTTGTAAAAGGACAATTAAAACACTGGAGACTAAATCCCCTTGTTTTAAAGGATGCTAAATTTGTAGAATATTTTACTACAGAATTTAAACACTTTCTTACTGTTAACTTCCCCACAGCCAGCAGCCCATCACTGCTATGGGAGACTGCTGAAGCTTTTGGTAGGGGATTGATAATATCATACATATCTAGCAAAAAGTGTCGGATTATAGAACAACAGAACATATTAGAGAGAAGGCTCAGTTTGGCAGAAAAAGAATACTTTAATAATTCTTCACCATTCAAATTAAAGGAGCTTAATGCCATCCAGTGCTCGCTTAATACTTTGCTGACACAAAATGCTACAGATAAACTCAAATTTGTCAAACAAAAATTATTTGAGCATGGGGATAAACCAGGTAAATATCTTTCTTAACAAAAACACGAATAACTTTCCAAACAATAGCTTCAATTTCTGATGGGAATGGCTTCTGTTCCACTGATCCTGAGGTAATTAATGTGACTTTTCTAGAATTTTACAGAAATTTATACAAGTCTGAGCAATGTAATAACTTCCAATCATTAATGGCAACCTTTTTTCACAAATTCAACTTCCAAATTTATCAGACATTCAAAAAACTGACTTAAATGCAGAAATATCAGAATCTGAGGTGCACAGAGTAATTAAATCTCTTCAGAATGGGAAGGCTCCAGGTCCGGATGGACTCACATCAGAATTTTATAAAGAATTTAGGGATTTGCTGTCAAAGCCGTATTTACATATGCTAAGTGACTTGTTTGGTGCTGGTGTCCTCCCACCTTGTCTCAGGGAAGCTACTATATCCTTAACGCTCAACAAAGGAAAATCTCCAGAAAATTGTGGCTCTTATAGACGAATTTCTTTGCTTGATGTTGATTTAAAAATACTGTCAAAAATCCTCGCCAACACGCCTGGAAAGAATCTTGCCCCATGTAATAAATCCTGACCCAACAGGCTTTATTAAGGGTTGCAATTCATGTAATAATGTCAGACGTCTTCTAAATGTGATTCACTTGTGTCAGAAGTGTGCAGCGGATGGTCTGGTAGTTTCTCTCGATGTGGAAAAAGCGTTTGACTGCATTGAGTGGTCACATTTGCTTTACACTCTGCAGCAGTTTGGGCTGGGTCCTAATTTTATTATCTGGATTAAAGTCCTTTATAGTTGTCCTTTGGCAGCTGTTATCACAAATGGACTTAGGTCTAAATACTTTGAGGTTGGAAGAGGGAACAGACAGGACTGTCCCCTCTCCCCTCTTTTGTTCACTCTTGCAATTGAACCGCTAGCTGAAGCAATACGAAGTGAGGCTACTGTCTTTGGCATTATTACCGAGTTCCGAACTCACAAAATTTCATTATGTGCCAATGATGTTTTATTGTTTCTTTCTAACCCAACTGTCTCAGTGCATAGTGTCATTTCAATTATTAATAAGTTTAGCTTATTTTCTGGTTATAAGATTAATTTCTCAAAATCTGAGGCCATGCCTCTGGGAAAACAATGTTACATTCCCAGCTTTCCCTTAAAGTGGTCACCAGCAGGGTTTTGTGTATTTAGGTATATTTGTTACGCCTTGTTTTGATCAAATGTTTAAAGCAAACTATGTCCCGTTACTTGACAAAATCAAACAGGACCTCGAGCGTTGGAATTGCCTCCCTATATCATGGTTAGGAAGAATCTCGCTTCTTAAAATGAATATTCGTCCTCACTTGCTTTATCCAGTGAGAATGATTCCTATTTTATTTACACACAAACTTATTCAAAAAATAAAGGGCTGGTTTAGCTCCTTTATATGGAGCAAAAAAAGGGCACTCATAAAAATGTCGGCATTACAGCTTCCCAGCCATATGGGAGGTTTAGACCTCCCAGATCTCAAAAAATATCAGTCAAGTTCTCTTTTGTTGTATGCACGAGAGTGGGTTTGCAAAAGTACTTCTGCATTATGGCTGGATATACAGTAGAAACATCATTATGTGAATGCCCTCTTAATACTTTGCTCTTTTTAAAAAGTATGAAAACTGTAAAGAAATGTTGTAGTAACCCGATATCTGTTAACACTGTCAAGGCCTGGAGAGCAGCACGGTGCATTGAGGGGAGAGCTGGGATAACCTCCACTTTCACTCCTGTTGCCAACAATCCAGACTGTTTTCCTGGACTGCTGGATTCTGGTTTTGGGGAGGGGGTTTCTAAGGGTATTTCCACATTTGGTTGTCTTTTTGGAAGAATTCTTATGTCTTTTGATCAGGTGGTTGAGGTCTTCAAATTAGGTAAAAATAATCTTTTTTGTTTTTTTCAAGTTAGGGATTTTATCAAAAAGATACATCACTATTTGAGGACACTGAAATCTCTGATATTGAAAAGCTGTTTTTCAGTTCCAGGGAAATGTCACTTAGCATGTGCTATAAGGTATTGAAAGGTTATTAAGATAAGATAAGATAGGCCTTTATTAGTCCCACAATGGGGAAATTCCAGGATTGCAACAGCACAGGGATAGCAACACTCAGAGCAACAATCAGAAGGCAAGAAAAAACAAGAGCAGCTAGTATACATATGTACATATTAATATAAATATATATATATAGACACAGTGCGGAGCATTGTGGTTGGTGGATGTGCAGCAGAAAGTCTAAGCTGTCTCTCCGCGGATGCGGCAGGCCAGCTGCTATTGTAATGTTGATTCTCCTATTTTGTCTCGAACCTGGGGAAGAGAATTAGATATTGATATTACAGAAGAAATGTGGTGTAAGATTTGGAATGCTGCCAAAATAATTACTATTTGTAACCGTACCTGGGCTTTACAACTCAAAATATTACATAGAGCCCATCTGGCCCCAAACAGAGTGTCTAAATTTAAATCAGGTTCCGCTTCTCTGTGTCCTAAATGTAGAATTCATGATGGCAGCCTTACTCACTGTTTATGGTCATGCGTCAAGATTCAGGGATATTGCGAGTCCATTCTTCTTGAAATTAAGAAAATTCTGAAAATTAACCTTAATCTTGATCCACTGTCTCTTCTCCTTGGCTTACCAAATAAACACATTGGAAATAACTAACAGTAAATTGTACAACATTCTAACCTTCTGTGCCCGGAAAAATATTTTGTTGCAATGGATTTCACCTAAAACTCCTTCAGTTTCTGGATGGAGAAGGCCAATACTGGAGCACATTCCACTTGACTTTTTGACTTGCCTCATACATTCTAAAACTGATGTATTTAACCCTATATGGAAACCGTTTCTAGACTATACTGAAGGAAATTTGTCCACCATTCTGTCTCGAGCTTTTATTTGCTCTTAAAATTTACTCATCTTTGTGCTAATTATGCTGCCTGCTTTTTTAAAAAAATTATTTATTTGTTCTTTCTTGCTGCTGAGCAACTTGTGTTTTTTCATCTTGTGTTTTTTTTTTTTCTTTGTATTGTTTTTGTTCTGGAAAAATGAAAACTAATAAATATATTTGAAAAAAAAAAAAAACTCCACTCAGAAGGAAAAAAACATACTTTATGCCCTTTCAGTACTCACTGTCACGGCTGTATTTAGCAATTTGTCCAAACACTCCCGCCACTTACTGCCTGCTGGAGTCCATCTGGAGAGAGAGTGCCCCACACGGTGCTGAGGAAGCTTCCACTGTACTGGGTGCAAACATGCTGTTGGCAATAAAGATACACTTAACATTTAACAATTCATTTAATAACACAGAGTTACAAAAAGCGAGAGATTGACAGACGGATTGGAGCAGCATCTGCAGTGATGCGGATGTTGCACCGGTCTGTTGTGGTGAAGAAGGAGCTAAGTTCTAAGGCAAAACTGTCGATTTACCAGTCAATCTACGTTCCTACTCTCACCTATGGTCACGAACTTTGGGTAATGACCGAAAGAACAAGATCGCGGATACAAGCGGCTGAAATGAGCTTTCTCCGTAGGATTGCTGGACTCACCCTCAGAGATAGGGTGAGGAGCTCAGTCATCCGGGAGAGGCTCAGAGTAGAACCGCTGCTCCTCCACATTGAAAGGAGTCAGTTGAGGTGGTATGGGCATCTGATTAGGATGCCTCCTGCACGCCTCCCACTCGAAGTGTTTCAGGCACGTCCCACTGGGAGGAGACCACGGGGCAGACCCAGGACTCTGTGGAGAGACTATGTCTCCCAGCTGGTCTGGGAACGCCTTGGTATTCTCTCTGAAGAGCTGGAACAGGTGGCTGGGGAGAGGGAAGTCTGGGCTTCTCTGCTTGAACTGCTGCCTCCGCGACCTGGACCTCCAGAAAAGCGGTAGAAGATGGATGGATAGGTTACAAAAATAATTTTGTATGTTGTCTGTGTTTTTTCAACTGATTTAACCCCTTGCACTCCGGTCAGTTTCCCTAAAAACGCCAAAAAATAATGTGCCCAAAGTAAATCGAAAGCTGCACGGTGGCGCAGTGGTTAGCACTGCGGCAGCAGTTTACCCTTGGCCGGGGGATTGTGGGGATCGTGGGATCGTGGGTTCGATCCCAGCCCCCGACCAACAGTGATCTGTGTGGAGTTTGCATGTTCTCCCCGTGTTGCGTGGGTTTACTCCGGGATTTCTCCGGTTTCCTCCCACATGCCAAAAACATGCATGTTAGGTTAATTGACTGTTCTAAATTGTCCCTAGATATTTGTTTCCTATAGGCCCTTAGAATAGAGGGTTAGTATTAATGAAAGCGCTTTGAGTGGTCTTTGTGACTAGAAAAGCGCTATATAAGTGCAGGTTAGTTAGTTAGTTCTTCAACCCTTTGCAGCATCTTCATGGTGTTGGTCTCATTTAAAAGAAAACACTTCGAATTTTTTTGCCAAAACAGTCATAATCTCCGGCCACTGAGTTACAGTCATCTAAACATAGTGAACTTGAAGAAAATAAATTTGGCCTGGGTGTTTTTTTTGGATACAAATGCTTGCAAATAACACACAGCTTCAGATCCGGGCTGGAAAATGCAACAGAAATGTAGAACCAAGTGTTATCCAGCTGAGGTCCAAATTTTGTAACAATACCACAAAAAGTGAATATATTACACAGCTTTTTCCTCAGGTTGTTCCCAGGCGTTTTTGAACTGTGCCAAATTGTGCCAAATGGCACAGTTTGGAAAAACGTCTGTAACTTTTGAATGATTCAATATAGAAGCTTCATCTTGGGCTCTAATGAAAGGTGACACTCAGGGCTCTGTGTGTGTGTGTGTGTGTGTGGGGGGGGGGGGGGTTGTCCCCCCCCCCCCCCCGCTACAGAAGACGGACATCGGCCATCACTACATGGCGGATTAGACTCATGTGGCGACCGCGGCGCAGTCACCGTGGCTTCCCCCCCCCCTCGCTACAGAAGAGTAGTGGGGGGGGGGGGGCGTTCACGGTCCGGACGCTGTGAACGAACCGTGTACCGCGGCACACGCACTTCGGACTTCGTGCGCTGCACAGTTGTAATTTACCGATCGGTCAAAAGTCATTTTTTGATTACAATTTTCAGGGATAAAGAATAATTTAGCTTATAACACTTACCTCTTCACAGCAGCAGAGTCCTGGCGAACTTCTCTTCCTCATTGTCGGACGAACGCGACGCTGGTCCGCTCGTGGTTCCTGGTCAAAACATAATTCCATTATTGCGGTTTTGGCAAATGATTTACGACCTTTGTCGTCGGTCTATGATGACCATGGAAGAGAATCCTAAACGTCTATTCTGCTGGAATAAGTACAGGTTGCACTTGTGGGTGGTCTCCGTGCTGCTGGGTCTGTAGCAGGTTCTCCCTGCGGGTCCTTTTTTTCATCTGCTGCAGCAGTCAGTCTCTCTTCACCCAGCCTTACACAAAACAGCTCACGAACTTCTGTGCTTCAATTGGCTGGCTGCATTCACAGCGTTGGTAGGCGGGTCCTTCTTGCTAGGTTTTCAGTCATTGGTTCTTCAAGGTTTCAGAAACCCAATTCAAGGCTCTTATTAGTCGAATGAGAGGTCAATCATATCTGATCTGTTCGCGGCTGTGTCTGTAGTGGAAGAACTTTTTTTTTTTTTCCAGTGCGCGCTTGGATGCAGCCCCCTCGTGCGCTCTGGGATGCAGAGATGTGCCCGTCCGCGGTACACCGGAGTGTAAGAGGTTAAGACAATTTTGCACCGCTGAATCCGAAAAGGACATCCGTTTCTCTCGATTAGGTGCTAAGTAAAAACCTGTACTTAGTGCTTACTTAGTACTGTGCATGTACTTGCCTTTATATAAAGGTACGGTTTTCAAAATTCAGAGAATTTCAAGATCTAAAAAAGAATTTTGCATCATATAAAGCAAAAATACCTGTACATGTAAACAAAAATGTTTAAAAAAAATAATAAACCTTTCAGGGGTTATTTACAAAACGGTTGTTGCGGTTGCTCGTTATCCTCGGCGGTAGGCTTGTCCATAGCGCGATACTACATAATTGCAGTTAATGCGACAACCCTACAGCTACGTTTCCATCAGTCTGCCCTAGGGCAGCTGTGGCTACAGTAGTAGCTTACCATTCCCATTGTCAGTGGAGTGAATGAATAATGTAGCCATTGTAAAGTGTCTTTGAGTGCAAAGTGCTATATAAATCCAATGCATTATTATAAAATATATGTCTGGAGTTTTGCGTGGGGTGAGGGGCCAACACCACTCAGGTTGCTTTTGTATGGTGTAATAGTAACAAAAATATGTTATATTTGAAGTACTTACATACTGCGTGACTTGTGTGTTTCTGTAGGTACCTTTCTAAAAGGCAGCACCACTGAGGGAGGACTGCATTATCATTTTTTTCCATCATCTGCTTTTCTTCTCTCATTAAGTCCTTCATTTTAAGACTCAATTATAAGTCGTACGCTAACTTTTCTGTTACCAACACTTTCAAACTCAGGATTGAGATGGGCTTCCTGATTCACATATTTGCACATCCTCTGCATCCTTCTAATCTGGATTTTTTTTTTCAATTCATGTGCACTATTTTGACAAATGCATTGCAGTTACCACCTGTCTGCAGAACACATTCTAAAGTATTCATTCAGTGTCACAGATTTCATGTCAAAGTACAACTGAACCAACAATTCAGAGGTCAGTCCAACATAAAATGCAGTTCCCAGCAAATATTTGAGGTCTTTTTCCACCTGTGTAGTTTCATAAAATGGGGCAGCTCTTCCTGCACTACAAGAATTATGGGTACGATGGAATGGGCACCCTGTAGTGACTAAGGGCATTTTCACACCTACAGGCTTCAGTGCATTTAAATCAAACTGATGTTTTCGCCTGCAGTGCACTTCATTTTGTCTGGTGAGAACACAGTAAATGCACTCAGATGCCCACAAAATAAACAGGACCAAGGCATCCAAAACCGGTCAATTCTCAGTTCAAATCATGTGGCGAACTGTGGTACGGTCCTCAAAGTGAGAAAACATATCGAACTAAAACAGGACCAAAAGCAATGAATTATTTACTTGATAGATCTTTGGTGATACCGGTCACCGTAATGCACACCACACCACCATGTTGTCTAAATATTCAGCACCTCCTGTGCATTAAATTGTTTTAATGCCATAACTTTGCTTCATTTTCAATGTTTTATTTGTGTTACATACTAAATGCAAGTAATAATAAATGATCACCAGGGTAACGACAGACTCATGTTTAGCTTCCATCATTTTTCCCCGTCACAGAAACTTGTGCCATGTTTGAAATGCCCACTTGTTCACTACAAAACACCCTAATGCACATTTACACCCATTCACATGTAGGACACTGTGTAGTGGACAGGTGGACATTTTGAACACGACATTGTTGTCAGCAGCACAGGACCTACTTCTGTATTTGCATTTCTCATTTCTGTGGCAGCCATCTGACCAATGAGCAGAGAGGAGATTGTCGTGTAGTTTGAAGTGACGAGTTTTCCACGCGAAAGGACACCAGACCAATGAGGAAAGGATCCAGTTGTTTAAAAAAAAATCCTGAAGTGATTCCAAGCAAAGCAAATGAACTTGGGTGTGAAAAGACGTAAAGTGAACTGCACCCCCCCCCCACTCCAGTCATATACATGACAGCCACAGTTGCTTTGAATTGTTCGATTTTATCTGAAATTAAATGTGGATGAGGCTGCAGTTCCCACAGTGACCACAAGGTGTTGCCAAAACCAGTTTTCAAAAGTCCCATAAACTCCGTTTGAATTAATTTAACAACATGTGAGATCCTCCACCCATTTCAGAATTAAAGAATAATTAAGAGCAAGTTATTGTATAATAAAATGGAAGACAGTTCTGGCTTTTATCGTATAATTAGCTCAAGTGCTGATGAAACAAAACAAAAAAAAGTTGGTATTTATGCAGGGTTCGCTGTGGCCAGATCTGTAGGTTTTGGATGATGTAATGAATTTTACATTTACATGCTTTCCTTTGTTGGATGGGTTTCTGTGTATTTGCTCTGAAACATTTTGTTGTTGTTTTTTTTTTTTTGTGTGTGTGCATGTTGTGGTACATCACTGGACGCACACACGATCATTGTGTGTACATTTTTCCCCCCACTTTTATAGAGCAGCTTGAAGAAAGTGAGGAAGAGGGTTTTTGATGAAGGTGCAAGAAGCAAAGCAATGCAGGATATTGAGTGTTTTATTTCTTTATTTTAGGAGCTTTTGAAATGTTTCTTCTTACTCTTCTCACTGAAGTTATGGATGCAGGGAGAGTTTTGAGAGACTGGAGGAAAACCGGTCCCACTGTACACTATGAGAAAGATCTTGGGAACATTTTTTCTCCTTCACATGTTGTCAGGGTTATTGCTTGAGATTGTTAGATAGGAATCTGCCTTTCTCTATTTTTGTTAACACACCTGTGACATCCTGGCTGTAAATATGACAATAAACCTTTTTTTGTACCTAACTTGGCTATATTGTTTAGTGTTGTCATTTGCTCCACAAGAGTTTGTTTTTAGTGGTGTTGGTTTAATATATATATTTTTTTCTTTTTAAGGTGATCTGTCTTGGTGGAGGTTTGCACTCTGGGATGCTTCCAGTGTGAAATGAGTTAGTCATTTACAAGTATTGGGTTTTCTCAGTGGTTAACTACCATGGTATTATAATGCATTTGAGGTAACATTCAATATATCTCAGCAGGTCATATGCTCATTATTTTATTATGAAATAATAATAACTTTGATAGCAGCTCTGCAAGAGTACAAAAAGTAACAAAAGACCTGGATAAAAATACTTTAAAAACAATAGTTATTAAAAGAGACAAAGATGAATAAATACTGTACATGTATACATTCACTTTCAAAGCACAGCACAAGCTTTTGTGCAAAACAAATGGAATTTAAAAAAAAAATGCATTTGCCCATCCTTCATCCTTCTTTCATGAGTGTGGTGAACAGTCCACTGCATTATTGGTCACCCTGAAGACAAGAAAAGTGAGATTAATAATATTGATCAGATGAGATGGAAATTAATGCTTTTCAGAAACACATTTTAGTACATATTTACATAGTGGAATTATTCCTGTCCACGGTGAGATCAGTGTACTTACACACAGTGGCTCCAGTGGTTCCATGGCCCCTGGGTGAACTTGTCCTGAGCTCGCACACAGAAAACATAATTCTTTTCTTTGAAGTTGATCTTGTATTTGGTTTCGTCTGTGGTTGTATTCTACATTAAAAAAAAAAAAAAAAAAAAGCATGCAATATTACATAATGACCACAAAAAAAAGAAAGCAAATTCATCTGCAGCAGGGCTGCATTGATTACCCTTATGGCTCTTTGGCTGTTGCATGGTTGCCCTTTGTGAACCACCTTGACTTCAAAATTTAATCCAAAGTAAGAACAGGGCTTCTCCCAGGAGTCAGGGTAGTTCCAGCTGAACACCTTTCCATTGACGTGCACGTTGGGGAGTTTTGCCGGCCTCACTAGAGTTGGGATTGTAAGGAGTGAAAGCAGGTCAGTAAAGTGTTGGAGCATGACTGTGAAGATGACATGCAGCTGCTGTGAGACAAGAGCAGGGACATCAAAATAATCACAGACAGTAAAGAGCTTTACCAAGGAAAAACAAAATGAAAATGTAGATGTTCAGGGTTTATTCTGAAACATTCTTTTGAGGAAAAGGACCCACTGAAACGGGCTGTTCATGTGAACAACTGCAGGTACCTCTGTAGGTGGATAGAAATGGTGACGGATGCAAGTACACCGAAGTGTAGCACCTGCACACCCAAGCAGTATGCAGGTGTGATGGAGGGGAACGCAGGGGAAGCAAGTTTTACAATTATTTTGTATGACTGCAGGCATCTGATGACGAGTGCAGACATGCAGGCAATTACACCCAAGTGAGGGAACACAGAGGACCACTTCTGCCTTCAAACTACACTCATAATGTCATATTTGTTTTTCCACATAGGCCCAGGTAGGTTTGGACAGCATTCTTCCCTGAATAAATGGAATTGTCATTTGAAAACTGCATTTTGTATTTACCCTGGTTTTCTTTGTCTAACATTAAAATTTGTTTGATGATCTGAAACATTTACAGGCTCATGTCAATCAATTAGGACATCGAAAAGTAAATTATTTCAGTAATTTGAATGAAAAACAAACTTGTATAGATTCATTATACACAGATTGATATAGTTCAAGTGTTTTAATTTTGATGGTTATGACTTACAGCTAATGAAAACCCAAAATTCAGTTTCTCAAAAAGTTTGATTACATAAGATCAATTTTTTTTTTTTTTTTTTTAAAGAATTGCTTTTTAGTAGAAATGATGGCCGACTGAAAAGTATGTTCATGTACACACTCAATGCTTGGTTGGGGCTTTTTTGTGCATTTTGTGTGCGCCTGTATGAGTTACTGCATTAGTGCAGCGTGGCATGGAGGCGATCAGCCTGTGGCACTGCTGAGGTGTCGTGGAGGCCCAGGTTGCTTTGATAGCACCCTTCAGCTCAAATGCGTTTCTGGGTCTGGTGTCTCTCATCTTCCTCTTGACAATAGATTCTCTACGGCAGGGATGTCAAACTCGATCCATTCTGGGCCATGACCCTGCACATTTTACTTCCACCCAGTCTCTCCAGCAGGTGTTTTTGCTGATCAGCAATCAGTGGGAAGAAATTCAGTTAAATCACCTGTGGAAGACGCTGGGTGGAGGTAAAACCTGCAGGGTCTTGGCCTGGAATGGAATGAGTTTGGCACCCCTGCTCTGCGGGGTTTAAGCCAGCCCAGTTTGTGGGCCAATCAAGCACAGTGATACCATGGTCATTAAACCAGGTTTTGGTACTTTTGGCAGTGTGGGAAAACTGATCTTATGTGACACTGTAATTTTTTGAGAAAATGAATTTTGGATTTTCATTAGCTGCAAGCCATGATCATCAAAATTGAAAGAAATGAGCACTTGAAAGAAATCACTGTGTGTGTAATGAGTCTATGAGTTAAACTTTTTGAATTGAGTTACTGAACTAAATTAACTTTTTGATGATATTCAAATTCATTGAGATGCACCTGTAACTGTGACAAATATGCAAAAAAAATCAGAAATCAGGAAGAGGGCAAATACTTTTTCACAGCACTGTACACATGGAGACTCGGCCTACTCAAAGCTGAAATGGCACATGCTCATATCTGGTGAGCTTTGACCTTGAGCACAGCCAGGATGCAGATCAACCCAAGGATCGTTGTGTGTGAGTTTTGTAAGCATCTGGGCAATTCTTTAGAACAGGGGTGTCCAATCGTGCCATGGAGGGCCAAGACCCTGCAGCCTTTACCTCCAACCAGTGTCTTCAGCAGCAGAGTCCACTGAATTTCTTCCCACTGGTTGCTGACGAGTGAAAATCCCAGGTAATCCCAGAATAATCCCAGGTTTCTTTTCAGTACTGTAGCCAGGTTGACAAAGAGTCAGGACTCTGTCAATCCTAGCATCCCCTTAGAGCTTACTAGTCAGGACTTTATGAACTTTTTCAATAATAAAATTTCATCCATCAGAGATAAAATCAATCAGATTCTTCCCACAGTTAACTTAAATACTGTAACTACTACAACTCCTTCTATTGATGTCTGTCTTGATGAGTTTACTCCAATCGACCTTTGTGAGTTAGACAAAATAGCTTCCTCATCCAAACCTTCAACTTGTCTTTTAGACCCTATTCCTACCAGGTTATTTAAAGAAGTCTTCCCACTTATTGGTAGCTTTATTCTTCATATAATCAATTCTTCATTAACTTTAGGCCATGTACCGCAGGCTTTTAAAACGGCTGTAATTAAACCCTTACTCAAAAAGCCAACGCTAGATCCAGGAGCTTTAGCTAACTATAGACCAATCTCTAATCTCCCTTTCATTTCAAAAATCTTAGAAAGAGTTGTTGCTACGCAATTATTTGACCACCTGCAGGGAAATGGTTTATTTGAGGAGTTTCAATCTGGGTTTAGAATCCATCATAGCACTGAAACAGCCTTAGCGAAGGTCACTAACGACCTCCTCACTGCATCTGATAATGGACTAGTTTCTGTACTTGTCCTTTTAGATCTTAGTGCAGCTTTTGATACTATTGATCATAATATTCTACTTGATAGATTAGAACACTATGTTGGACTTAATGGAACTTCGTTGCAGTGGTTTAGATCTTATTTATCTGATAGGTTCCAGTTTGTTCATGTAAATGATGAGTTTTCTCTCAGCTCAAAGCTTAGTCATGGAGTTCCACAGGGATCTGTGCTTGGCCCTACTCTTTTTAGTTTATATATGCTTCCGTTAGGCAACATTATTAGAAAGCACTGTATACATTTTCACTGTTATGCAGATGACACACAATTATACCTGTCAATGAAGCCAGATGATACTAATCAATTAGCCAAGTTAGAAGCCTGTCTTAAGGAAATCAAAGTTTGGATGACTTGTAATTTCCTGCTATTAAATTCAGATAAGACTGAAGTCATTCTTGTTGGTCCAAAAAACCTTAGAAATTCCTTTCCAAATCAAACTTTCAGTTTGGATGCAGTTACTCTTTCTCTTAATAGCTCTGTGAGAAACCTTGGAGTTATTTTTGATCAGGATTTGTCCTTCAATTCACATATTAAATTTGTTTCTAAGACTGCCTTCTATCATTTGCGTAATATTGCCAAGATTAGGAGCATCTTGTCTCAGAGTGATGCTGAGAAGCTGATCCACGCTTTTGTTAGCTCGAGATTAGATTATTGTAATTCTTTATTATCAGGTTGTCCTAAAACATCTTTAAAAAGTCTTCAGCTGATCCAAAATGCTGCAGCAAGAGTTTTAACAGGTACTAGAAAGAGAGATCATATCTCTCCGGTTCTGGCCTCCCTTCATTGGCTTCCCATAGAGTTTAGAATTAAGTTTAAAATCCTTCTTCTTACTTACAAAGCTCTAAACAATCAGGCTCCTTTTTATTTAAAAGATCTGATACTACCGTATCATCCTAACAGAGCACTACGCTCCCAAAATGCAGGTTTACTTGTAATACCTAGAATCTCCAAAAGTACAATGGGAGGCAGAGCCTTCAGTTATCAAGCTCCTCTCCTGTGGAATCAGCTGCCAATCTGGATTCGGGAGTCAGACTCGATCTCTGTTTTTAAGAATAGGGCTAAAACCTACCTTTTTGATATAGCCTACAATTAGGGAGGGATCATGTGTTTCTGAACCCTCCCTTAGTTATGCTGCTAATAGGTTTAGTCAGCCGGGGGACCTCCAGTAATGCACTGGGCCTCACTCCTTTCCTCACTCTCTATGAAATATTTTTTTTTTTTTGCTGGTCATTAACATTTGTTTGTTCTCTCCCATAGATTGAGTCCCCATCATGCTGTTTGCTCTCTACATGTCTGTTCTTTTCTTCTTCTCTGTCCCCTCACCCCCCAGCCAGTCGCAGCAGATGACTGCCCCTCCCTGAGCCTGGTTCTGCTGGAGGTTTCTTCCTGTTAAAAGGGAGTTTTTCCTCTCCACCGTCGCCAAGTGCTTGCTCACAGGGGATCGCCTGATTGCTGGGGTCTTTCTGCAACTGTGGGGGTCCTCCCTACAGTTGATAGTGCTATGAGATGACTGTTGTTGTGAAATGGCGCTATATAAATAAAGTTGAATTGAATTGAATTGAATTGAAAACACCTGCTGAAGAGACTGGGTAGAAGGGAGAACCTGCAGGGTCTTGGCCCTCCATGGCACATGATTGGACACCCCTGCTGTAGAAGGACTGGCAAGTTTTGTAAACTGTGGACAGACAGATACAGCACCATGTGCTATTTTCACCTAAACAAGAGCGAGCTAAAGAAAAACGGCTCCCCTTTCTGATATAATTTCAGTAATTTTACCATTAAAATAGAAAAGTACACAAATGCACACTATGAAAAAAACAAAGACCTACCAATCTCTCTCAGGTAGAAAGACTTTGTGTGGTGCTCTATGAGGTAGTCGATGCGAATGTACATGCTAAGGTAAATGCGGTGCTGTTCTTCCTTGTACGGACAATAATCAATCTGACACCGGACCCCCGATCCATCAGCATCCAGCTCACAGGGAATCTTTTCCCCATTGCTGCATTCAGAAGAGGCATATTGTTAGAGTATTTCACCTAGAGCAGGGTACAGACTGATCATATTCACCAGTCTTGCAGCATGTGGATCAGAGTTGAATGCTGTCAGATTTAAACCTCACCGTTCTGCGTGTAACAGGAACACGGCAGCATGAGATCTGTGCGCTGTTCTTTTCCAGGTGCAGTGAAAGGAGCCGTTATAATTCAGTCCTGAGCAGTGCACGTGACCTGAAGGAAGAGAATGACGGTTAAACGCGTGGACGGATCACACTTATTGTTAACATAATAATACAGAAGCGTATTAGGGCCATCTGAGAAGCTGGGGGGGGGGGAAGCTAGGATTGGAGTGGGAACAAATTTTCATAAGGACAAAAATGGCAAATTTACAATAAAACACTGAAATTTTATGTGTAGAAATGAAACAAGTCATAGACTAAATTCACATGAAAATAAGAAACTGATTTCTCAAAACAAAAAAGTTCAAACTGAAAAAAATAGAGGACTTCTCTTTACACTTTTAGTATGTTTTAAACAAGAAAAACAAAAGTGTAACATTGTGGGGAAACTTGAAACAGGAACTTAAAAAAGGGAAAGAAAGATAAAAAAAAAATCCCTTTTTTTGTTTTTTAAAACAATGTACAACCTGACGCCTTGGAGCTGCATTTTAGATTTTATAGAAGACGCACTAAAGTATAACGTGAGTCGAACACGGAGCGGGTACGTCCACGTTCCCAGGTTTACTAGTGACGTACTGCACTCCATTCTTAATTCCCACTTACTAGAAGTTAAATTTCCCATATTGGCGTCCCTCTTCCTCTGATGACCCCTTCATTTATTTTCAGTTGTCTGTTTTTGAGCCACACTAATTTTCCCTCATCTTCCATCCCTCCATCATCCATGCACCATCGTCGAAAGACAAAGCCTCTTGTCATATTTAATTTTAGAAAAGCAAATCTTTATACCTGCTTGGCTTTTCTCTTTCCACTCTCCCCTTACTTAACCCATCTCCACTCTTCCTCATTTTTTTTTTTTAACTCACCTTCTTTGGCGTCTTTTTTCTGCAGTATGACAATGTTATTTTGTTGGACCATGATCGTGGTGTGGTTGAGATATTCTCCATTTGGACTGAGGTGACAGGTATAATTTCCCCCAAGCAGTTCTTCCACCTCCACCGTGATCTTGTTCCCCTTCGTCATCAACTCTTCACCTGAGACAAAGACACAGTCGGTGTCAACAAAGATCTCAAAAGGATCTAAAACATCACTAATACCTCCTTTACACAGGGTGGCATCACTGACAGATCACTGAGAGATAAACAATTAGCCAAATCTCTCAACAATCTTTCAGTGAGCGCCCAGCGATTGCCAGGTTCTCCCAATGATCTTTTGGCGATCTTCCATGGTCTCCTCACAGTTTTGACTCAGTCCAAAACACACAGGAATCTTCCAGACGTTTACACAGAAACAGCATTTTTCAAGGCTTTAGGAGATCATTGAGAGATCTGGCCAATTTTTGATCTCTCACTGGTCACCCAGCGACCTCTGTGGTATGTAAAGGCGCCCTAACAGAGGTGGGTTGAGCAGCACGAAATTATACTTATGGAAAAGTGGTGTTAACTTATGATATTAATTATTCAAGTAGAAGTAAAGCTAGATAGATGGATAGATAGCATTTACTAAAAAAAGTTGAGTCAACTTTGATCAAACTTATTCATTTAAATAAATAATAAACTAAAGTGTTGGGGAGATGCAAAACATCTACTGTATATGTTCCCTCTAATTAAATTCAAATTATAGATGCAGATAAAAAAAATCAAGAAAGAAAACAGCTCAATTTCTTTGTAATTTAATAAAAAATAAACTTTGCCTTATTCTACATTTATTGCCTATGAAGTGATGTTTTTTGTTTTATAGCATTTTAAAGAGATTCCAAATTTGATTTTGCAAAAAATGATCAAAGATCGCACATCTAGTTAGAACAAGTTAGAAAGATTATAAAGAAGCACATTTCTAACCAGTTTCCAAATCAGTGGAATCAAGTATAATTGAAAGAATATGACCACATATTGCTGACTAAAAATAATTGTTCTTTTCTCCTTTAACGTAGTACGAACGAAAGCATCACGCAATGAAACGACCACTGTCTGCCTTTTTGTTATTATAACTATTATTTTAATTATTATAACTGTACTGGTTGAGATTGCCGTTATTTTTATCATCATCATCATCATCTTTGACCCCAGGAAGAATATGGCATGCGAAGGCTGATGGGGAGCTAATAATAAACAAAACAAAATAATAATTAAAAAAAAACGGCTCAGGAAAATGCAATTTTGGGAAAAGGTTACTTGGGTAAGTACGTGTACAGGAAGAAGAATGGTAATAAAAGTGTTGACTTTTATTACCGTCATCTTTAGTCAGACGGCACAGATGATTTGGGGTCAAAGGTGTCTAGTCACACTGACTCACCGTTCTTGCTCCAGAACACGGGCTGGTTTTGATGAGCTTCTCCACACACCAACGGCACCTTCACAAGTGAGCCATCAGCTTCAGGCACCTTCACGACCAGAACTACAGAGCACGTTAAAAGAAAAACACACACAAACAATGTTTTCAGTCTTTCTTCTAAGTGATATAAATGAAGAATAAACAATATTATGGCGCAGGGCGTGAGAGGCAGCTACCGTTATCCGCCAGAGTCTCAATACTGCTGCTAGAGACGGCTGCACTCAATGCAGCACACACCGCTGTCAAGAACAACAGACTCATCTGTGGAAAAACACAAAGGGAAATCTGTACTCAAGTACATTGGGTGGTACTCTTTGAGCTGGCTTTGATTTCACCGATTTGAAAACCAGTTTAAAATGCTTTTGTCTATACTGTAACAACTTGTTCTTAACATAAATGGCTGCATCTTCAGTCGTTATTGCAAATTTATAATTGTGTATCACAGAAATCCTTGTTCTTTCTGGATCAGGAAATGCTGAAGTCATTATCGTCTACTGTGTCTTTATAGCGCTATTATTTAAAAAAAAACCCAAAACAATGTAATGTACTGTATAATTCAACACAAACAGCAGGTAAGCCATAGTTATTAGGGGTGGGAATCATGACAGGCCTCACGTTACAATATCATCCCGATACTTGGGATGTGATGCAATGCTCTCCCAATCCTGTGAAACGCTGAGTACTGCAATGCCATATATTGCGATTTGCCATCCCAGTCTTTGTTGCTGAACTCCCTGCTAGCTCATGAGTCGCTCCTTCGCTGTGCTGACCTAAAGACAGTGAGTATTTACGATCTAGCGGACTGAAAAATCTGTGGTTTTGTATTACTCAGGTACCTAAATAGGTAAGTTTGTGTTTGCAATATTTATTAATAATTCTCAATAAAGTATCTCATACTTGTGTCTCTGAATCAATGCAGTGGTGGTGGTGGTGGTGATACTGCATATATTGATATATATTTTTTAGAATACTTTATTTTAATTCATTCCCCCAAGCACATACTCTTACGCGGGAACTGTCTGGTTGGAGAACCTATAATCAATCCGATCAATAGAAGGATCAATAAGTATTTCCGACTCTGATTCTGACCAGTTCCAGCCCCAAATGTCACTGAAGAAAAGTACAGCAGTCCTTGACAATCTAATTTTCAATTCATTATTAGTATATATAAAAAAAGTGGTACACTTTGCAAGAAATTATTTGTCAGTTGGATGATCAGTATTACTTTACAAAAATGACTTCTTTTTGACTTTATTTCAATAAAATGTGACCTTAAAGTAAAATATTCTGTACTAAAAAGAGATTTTACCTTAAATGCACGTCTTGATCCAAAGCTTTGGCAACTGAAAGCTGATCCTCCAGCTGATGTAGTCTTTGGCAACTCAGCCTGCAGATGCTGCATTTATATGTGGCAAAAGCAGAAGGTGAAACCCCAGTGTGAAGAGGAACTTGTGAATAAATTACCTGAACCAAAGCTATCTGTGACATAAGACCTGGCATTTGGAAAACACACAGGGCAGTAAAGTAAATTATGAAACAACTATTACTCCATCCAGGGTATCGATTTTAGTTTGGTTATTGATCACCTTCGGTTCACACAGACTCTGGCATTCATGCTGTGTAATATTACGTGCAAAATGCGATGTTCCACAGCCATTCTTCCGAGGAAGTTGTGGCAATAAATGAGACAGAAACTTTTAGGAAGCAGAACTGGGAACCCTCAAGGGTGCATGACAGTGGTGAGACAGCTTGTCACTGAAAGTACGGCCCTGGAAAGTGGCTGAGAGACTTCGATGGGAAAGTAAAAGAATCAGTGACACTTCCACAGAAAGGCATACAAGTGGATACAGATAAAGGAGAAAAATGACTGAAACAAAGGGTGACAATGGGGGATTATTCTTTGCAAATCATACATTACTCTTTATAAGCAGCATGTGGGGGATTACCTGAGTAGAGTGAAGACTGATGGAGGAGTTTCCATGATGATTTCAGCCATTAACCACTGGGTTATTCTGGGGGGCTCTGTGACAATAAGCAGTGGTCCTTTATTACACCGCCACTCTGGTCATTTAAAAGGTAACAGATGAGTCTAGTTTTAAGGTGTGCATCCTTTGTGGTCTCACTCTTTCACGAGCTTCGTTCCCAGTAGGTGATTTTTTTTAATTTATTTTTTTTTGGGGGGGGGGGGGATGTCATCCTCCTTGTTAGCAAACTGACCCCAAACCACAAAATTTATACTTGTGACTTTTTTCCCATTAAAAAAAAGTGTGACTTTTCCCCCCAGTTTCATAAATATGCGACTTTCCCCCATCTTGTAAATTTGAATTTTTTCCCCATCTTCTAAAATTTGTGACCCCCCCCACACACACGGTTTTGTACTGTAAATTTGCAACTTTTCCCCATCTTTCACATGGCTGAGTTGTTCCCCCCAGTTTTGTACATTTGCAGCTGTATCTGCCAGTTTTGTAAATTTGAGACTTTTTCCTCCTAATTTGGTAAACTCACAACTCCCTCCTCTTAATTTTTTTTGGACTTTTTACCATCCATCTTCTTCCGCTTAATCCTTTTTGGGTCACGGGGGGCTGGAGCCTACCCCAGCATCCCTGGACGAGAGGCAGGGTACACCCTGGACGGATCGCCAGTCCATCACAGAGAAACAGACAACCATTCACTCTCACAGTCATACCTAAGGACAATTTTAGAATCCCCAGTTTGACGCTATAACATAGTGATTTGTACCTCTGGGGTTGCCGTAACCTGGTCTGGGCGGGGTGGTGTGATGTCAGGCGGGCTACAGCTGTACATATAAATAAGAGAGTTCCTATTGATAAATAAAGAGAATGTTCCTTCCAGCTCCCCTCCAGTCTGTTGTTATTTTAGGAAATAACAATTGGCGACGAGGACAATAATGGCGGCGTGCACTGGGCACATGCCTGTTTTCCTGGAACACCCAGGTTTACTGACCGTGTCATGGCCTCAATGGAAAGAGGGTTTTGAGGCATTCGTGACAGCGGTGGGCCTGGGCTCAATCAACAAGGGAAGACTGAAGAGCGTTTTACTCCATCACCTCAGCACCGAGGGTCAGAGAATCACTCTTGGTTGGTGCTAGGATGACTTGCTGGAGGACTGCTTGAAGGTGTTCTACGACGTGTTCGGCGACCCCTCCACGGTTTTGGAGAGCCGGTGGAAATTCTATGAGAGATGGCAACGGCAGGGTGAGTCGCTAAGTTCATTGTTGTTAGACCTTCTTAGCCTAGCTTGTAAAAGCAACATTGGGCTGTGCGAATTTGGACTTGTTAAGGACAAGTTGGCGCATGGCGCCAGATGCCCACAGTTAACAGCTAAGCTGCTGTTGGCCGTGGAGCCAATGTCATGGGGGGAAGTACTAGAGTTGGCGAGGAGAGAGGACTCGGTGACCCAGTTGGAGCAGAGGGCTAAGGCTAGCCAAGGGTTGCCCAAGTGCAATTTCCCGCTGGATGTGGAAGTTGGCGCACTGACGGGGCAGCGTAGTGGAGGCAGGAAAAAGAGGAAGAAGAGACAAGCTGCCTTGTGGGTGGGAAGACCCGGGGGCCTGGCTCAAGTTTACACTGCAAGGATGGGGAAAGGCCCACTGAAGTGGTACGTCCTCCAACTGGACGGAGTTGACGTGTCGCTTATGGTGGACTCAGGGGCCAAGAGGTTGATCCTGAGCCTCCCAACCCTGTGACGTCTGTTGCCTGCAAAACAAATTAAGGGTGGAGCAGTGAGACTTTTTGGCTACGGCCACATGGAGATAGAAATGGCGGGCGCGGCGGACTTTGAGGTGACCTGCGGGTCGAAGAGGGTCCCTAACTTCACATTCCAAGTGGCACAGCACGGGACAGACCTGCTGGGGGCGGACTTGTTGGGAAGGTTAGGGTTTTCCATAACGGACCCAGAGGGCTCGTGGGTGCTTTCCGTAGGTGCGGACTGGCGCCTCCGCTGGCCGAAGCTATTCGTGGGGCTAGGCCACATCAATGCATTCTATCACCAGCCTTTGGTGAATGAGAGCGTCATGCCAAAGATTCAACCGTTGAGGCGTCTCCCACTGGCGCTACGGGAGGAGGAGTCGGTGGAGCTGAATCGGCTGTTGGAGTTAGGTGTCATAGAGAAGGCCTATGCTTCCCCGTGAATTTCCAACCTCGTGGTGATGAAGAAGAAAGGGGGGGGGATTAGTCCTTGCATCGACCTTAGAGCAGTGAATAAGGCGGTGGTCCCGGATAAGTACCCGCTGCCTACTATGGAGGAACTGACAGCGACGTGAAGTGGGGCAAAAGTTTTTTCGAAGTTGGACCTCCGGCAGGGCTACCTGCAGGTGCTGTTACACTACACCCGGACAGCAGAAACCTAACTGCTTTCGTGAAGCACATGGGGGTATTCCAATATACAAGGATGCCTTTCGGCCTGACCTCGGCACCGAGCTGCTTCCAGAAGGTGATGGCTACCATATTAACTGACCTGAAGGGGGTAGTGGTGTACCTCGATGATATCGTGGTGCACGGGGCGTTGAGCGAAGAACACGACAGGAGGCTGGAGATGGTCCTGGAGAGAGCGCTGCTGAAACAGGACACGCCTTGGGCTTGGACTCCGGCCTGCTCGGCGGATGTGAGGAAACTGAAACGACAACTCACTTCGCCCCCAGTTTTGGCCCATTTTGACCCAAACTTTCCTACGATCATGACCTGTCACGCTTCTGGTTCCGCCCTGGGGGCAGTAATGTCGCAGGTGCAGGATGGTACAGAGCGTCCGGTCGCTTTTGCGTCAAGGTCTCTGTTGGGGGCTGAGAGGAAGTACGCTGTTGGCGAGAGGGAGGCGCTGACCTGTGTGTGGGCCTGTGAGAGGTGGCACATGTACCTCTACGGCCAGCACTTCTCGTTGAGGACGGACCATCGAGCGTTGTCGACCCTGCTGGAGACTTCGGGGTCGGGCCACAGGCCACTGCGTATCCACAGGTGATCCGAGAGACTCAGGGCTTACAGCTTTGAGACTAAGTACACTCTGGGCAAGGACAACGTCATGGCGGACCTGCTGTCTAGGGCCCTGATGTGTGTGCTGATACCGGATGTGGAATCTGTGGACCCAATCGAGATAGAACTAGTTCACGCCCTACATGGGACTCTCCGGGACATTGTGTCTCCTGAAGAGCTTAGAGAAGTTTCAGAGAACAACCAAGTGATGAAGAGACTGCATGTGGTGATAAGAGAGGGCTGGCTAGCGGGAGCACCGGGGGTCCTGGCTCCATTCCATCACTTCAGGGATGAGCTCAGCTGCTGGGACGAGGTGTGCGTGGCCAGAGATCATTGTGCGGTGATCCCAGAGGCACTGAGAGGATGGGTACTGGACATACTGCACGAAGGCCATCTTGGGGTGGTTAAAGTCAAGCATGTCTTGCATGTTTTTGGCATGTGGGAGGAAACAGGAGAAATCCCAGAGTAAACCCACGCAGACACAGGGAGAACATGAAAACTCCACACAGATCACTGTTGGTCAGGGGCTGGGATCGAACCCGAGATCCCCCGGCCAAGGGTGAGTTGCTGTGCTGCCACCGTGCTACCATCTCAGAAATTTGACTTTTTCGCCATTTCTTACATTTGTGACTTTTACCCCTAGTTGTCTAAATTTGTGACTTTTCCCCCGTTTTTTAAATCTGCAACCTTTCCTCCATTTTGTAAATTTGCAACTTAATTTGTAAGCCACCCCTCCCCCCGTTTTTTTTTAAACTTGCGACCTTTTCTCCCAGCTTAGTGAATTTGCCACCCCCCCACTTTAATAAACCTGAGACTCCCCTCCTCTTGAATTTATTCAACATCTTCCCATCTTGTAAATCTAACTTTTTTTTTGCTAAATTTGGGTACTTAAATTTGCATCTTTTATCATATTTTTCCACCTTTATTCTTTCAAATTCATGCCTGCTTTTACATTCATTGTACCTAAATTTGTGTATATCCCAAACAACCATCCTCCTTATTAACAAATCACCTACTGGTCATTCCTGTACTAAAAGCTTACTGTAGCTTTGAAATTTCAAAATTTCCTAAATGACACCCATCATCGGTGTCCGTGGGGGAAAGTGAATTGTATTTTTAAGACTCATACCTACATCAGGTGAGAGGTATTTCTACACAATAAAGCCAGCATCATATTTCACATTGTGCCACGCCCACTTCCTCTTGTGGTTATAACTCAAACAGGCATGACCTTTCATGCCAAACAGTTTCCAGATGGTTTATACGTCTTTACTTCCTCTGTGCTAAGAATTCACATGTGCATACTGCCAGGTGGAAGTTCCTCCCTCATTCCATCACCGGCCTTGTGACATTTGGTCTTACGGTGGGAATGCCGGATTACTACACTCCTCTCATGCACACCTTATGGCTGAGACTCTGTTGCATAAGTGTATTCTCCTAGAAAACTTCTAAGCTGTGCATGGCTGGAGTGGCAGGATTTACAAGAAGGAAGTTGGCATGAGGTAATGAGGAAGCCAAACTGATAGGAAGCTGCTCTAATGACTAGGTTATCTCAAAACTCGGCATTTAGGCCGGAAAATTCCTGTTCAGAAGTACCTGGAAAATAGACCTGGTTGCACTGATAAGCATGAAGATTCCTACACATTATGTGACTTATACCTATTGATATATTTTGTTATTTATGTGTAAATTAAAGCAGAAGTGATTTATGTGGTGATTACAAATGTCTAAATAGCCACCTGCTCTGCTTAACTTCTGATAAGGACGCAGTAAACCTCTTGACTGTTTTATGAGAGATCTTTGGAACTTTATAAAGAAATGATTTGATCTGATGTGCAGATAACTGTATAAGTGGTGATCCAAGAATCTTGATAGACCAATTTCTTTGTAGTTAAGATAAGATAAGATAAGATAAGATAAGATAAGCTAAGCTAAGCTAAGCCTTTATTAGTCCCACAATGGGGAAATTCCAGGATTGCAACAGCACAGGGATAGCAACACTCAGCGCAACAATCAGAAGGCAAGAAAAAACAAGTGCAGCGAGTATACATATGTACATATAAACATAAATATATAGACACACGGTGCGGAGCATTGCAGCTAGATGGAATAAATATATAGCTATATAAACACACAGTGCGGAACATTGTAGCTAGATGGAATAAATATATGAATATATAAACACACAATGCGGAGCATTGTAGCTAGATGGAATAAATATGTAAATATATAAACACACACACAGTGCGGAGCATTGTAGCTAGATGGAATAAACGTGAATATATAAACACACACACAGTGTGGAGCGTTGTAGCTAGATGGAATAAATATATGAATATATAAACACACACAGTGCGGAGCATTGTAGCTAGGTGGAATAAATATATGAATATATAAACACACACAGTGCGGAGCATTGTAGCTAGGTGGAATAAATATATGAATATATAAACACACACAGTGCGGAGCATTGTAGCTAGGTGGAATAAATATGTAAATATATAAACACACACAGTGCGGAGCATTGTAGCTAGATGGAATAAATATGTAAATATATAAACACACACACAGTGCGGAGCATTTTTTTTTTTTATTTATTTTTTTTTTGTTACTTATTTGTACCCGTAGGTAGATTTGGTTTGCAGTCTGGTGACAAGCCACCGGCTGCTGGTCGCTGCGTGCGCGAGCGCCCTAAACCTACTTGTTTTTGGTATGCGGGAGGAAACCGGAGAAATCCCGGAGTAAACCCACGCAACATGGGGAGAACATGCAAACTCCACACAGCTCACTGTTGGTCGGGGGCTGGGATCGAACCCACGATCTCGTGATCCCCGCGATCCCCCGGCCGAGGGTAAAACTGTGCTGCCACAGTGCTAAACCACTGCGCCACCGTGCACCGAGCATTGTAGCTAGATGGAATAAATATGTAAATATATAAACACACACAGTGCGGAGCATTGTAGCTAGATGGAATAAATATGTAAATATGTAAACACACAGTGTGGAGCATTGTCGCTAGATGGAATAAATATATAAACATACACAGTGCAGAGCATTGCAGCTAGATGGAATGAAACAGCATAACCGTCTACTTAGTTATCCTACATGGTATGATTATGTACCCATACATATTGTCACCCTCCGTAGCTACCGGTATTTTCCTAGTTGTATACCGGAGGGGACCATTGTGTAAGTCTATTGCGTCTTTTGCATTCAATACTGTTAGGTTGTCACGTCTTTTTGCTATCTCTGTGAGCAGCCCTGCTTAGGTTATACAGTCTGACAGCCGTTGGTAGGAAGGACCTACGAAACCTCTCGGTTGTGCACCTAGGATGATGTAGTCTGCTGCTAAATGAGCTCCTTAGTGCATCAGTGTGTCCTGCATAGGGTGGAACTCGGACTCCAGCAGAGATGACAGTTTAGCCACCATCCTTCTCTCTCCTATCTCCTCCACTGGGTCAAGGCGCTGCCCAGGACAGAGCTAGCTTTCTTGATCAGTTTGTTCAGTCTCTTCCTATTGGCTGCTGTAATGCCACTGCCCCAGCAGACCACTCCAAAAGTGATGGCTGATGTCACCACCGTGTCGTAGAATGTCTTCAGCAGCGCCCCTTGTACACCAAAAGACCTGAGTCTCCTCAGTAGGAACAGCCTGCGCTGTCTCTTCTTGTAGAGTGCGTCAGTATTGTGTGACCAGTCTAGTTTATTGTTCAGATGAACACCCAGGTACTTGTAGGATGTCACCATCTCAATGTCTGTTCCCTGGATGTTTACTGGTGCTGTGAAGGGCTGTCCTTGCCTGCGGCAGTCCACCACCAGCTCCTTAGTTTTCCTCGCGTTGATCTGGAGGCAGTTCCGATGGCACCAGTCCACAAAGTCCTGGATAAGCCCTCTATACTCAGCTTCATCTCCGTTGGAGATGAGGCCAACGATCGCAGAGTCGTCAGAGAACTTCTGTAGATGGCAGTGTGTTGTGTTGTGTGAGAAGTCCACAGTATAAAGGGTGAACAGGAAGGGAGCCAAAACCGTTCCCTGGGGGGCCCCCGTGCTACCGATGATCATGTCGGACACACAGTCCCGGGTTCTCACAAACTGTGGCCGGTTTGTGAGGTAGTCCAGGATTCATGATGACAGGTGCTGGTCCACCCCTGCGCACAGCAGCTTGTCCTTCAGGACCATCGGTTGGATGGTGTTGAAAGCACTGGAGAAGTCAAAGAACATGATCCTCACTGCATTCCCAGGCTTCTCCAGGTGGAACAGAGAACGGTGAAGGAGGAAGATCACCGCATCCTCCACCCCAATACCATGCTGGTAGGCGAACTGGAGTGGATCCATCGCTGGTCCCACCAGGGGGCGAAGGTGAGCAAGGAGCAGTCTCTCCAGGGTCTTCATCATGTGGGACATCAGGGCCACTGGTCTGTAGCTGTTCAGGTCTTTGGGATGGGAAGTCTTTGGTACAGGTACCACACAAGATGTTTTCCACAACTGTGGTACCCTCCCCAGCTTCAGGCTCAGGTTGAAGATGTACTCCACAATCCCACACAGCTGGTCTGCACAGGACTTGAGGAGCTTTGCACTGATGCCGTCCCGTCCCGACGCCTTCCTCGCCTTGATCTTCCTCAGCTCCGTCCTCACCTGGGTCTTAGCGAGGGTCAGGTTGGGGGGCTGTGTGTTGGGAGTGGGGGGGTGATGGTGGAGTGGGGAGTGGGCAGCAGGACTTGATGTCTTCAGTGGCAGCAGTGGTTGTTGTGCAGTCGGGTGGGGGGGGGGGGAGGGCGGTTGGTCAAACCTATTAAAAACAGATTCAGATTGTTTGCCCACTCCCTGCCCCCCGTGGCCTGGGGGGAGGTATTCTGGAGCCCAGAGATGGTTTTAAGGTTTCTCCAGACCCCGCTGATGTCGCTCTGTTGCAGCTTGTCCTCCATCTTCTTCCTGAAGCTGTCCTTGCCTTCTGTGATCTTTCTCCTCAGCTCCCTCTGTACGGACTTCAGCATCTCCCTGTTCCCCAACCTGAAGATCCTCTTCTTCTCTCTCAGAAGTGTTTTTATCTCAGGGTTGATCCAGGGTTTGTTGTTTGAGCAACACCGTATGGTCTTGGTGGGAACGGTGTTGTCCACACAGAAGCTGATGTAGTCCGTGATGGTGTGAGTGAGGCCATTGATGTCCTCACCGTGTGGATTGCAGAGCTGCTCCCAGGTGGTGGTTTCAAAACAGCCCTTTAGAGTGTCCATTGCCTCCTCAGACCGTAACTTCACTGAGCGCATGGCTGGAGGTTGTCTGTGCACTAGGGGTTTGTACATCAGCCGGAGATGAACCAAGTTGTGATCCGATCTCCCGAGTGGGGGGAGTTGTGATGAGGTGTACACCTCCTTAGTGTTTGCGTAGAATAAGTCCAGTGTTTTATTGTCTCTAGTGTGGCATGTGACATACTGGGTAAACGTGGGTAGAATGGGAGACAGTGAAACATGGTTGAAATCACCTGAGATGAGGAGAAGAGCATCTGGGTGTTCTGTCTGCAGCCTGCCAGTTACTGAGTGGATGATGTCACGCGCTGTCCCAGCGTTCGCTGTCGGATTTGCATAAATAACAATGCAGCTCACGTGTGAGTATTCCCTCGGGAGATATGTAGGCCGCATGCTAACAGCTAGCAACTCGATGTCTTTGCTGCAGTGCTGTTGTTTAACAGTGATGTGTCCCGGTCTGCACCAGTTGTTATTAACATAGATCAACACTCCACCGCCCCTTGCTTTGCCACTGTCTGGTGTTCGGTCTGCCCGTATCGCGTGGAAACCCTCCAGCTCAATGTTAGCATCTGCTACTAGTTCAGTTAGCCACGTCTCGGTAAACAAAAGGAGAGAGCATTCCCGGTGTACGCTGTCGTAGCGAGAGATAGCCGCTAGCTCATCTACCTTTCCCAATATAGAACGTACATTCCCCATGACAACGGATGGGAGGGTGGGTCTGTACCTTATACTCCTTGTCCGCCGTCTAACACCAGCCCGACAACCACGTCATTTTCGCCTTATTTCTCCCGGTACGTTGAGTTTTTCTGTTAGCACCGAGTGGCGATTAAGTGCAAGCAGCTGTTCCCTGCTGTACCGTCTCCTGCTGTAAACAGTGGCTCCGTCCGCCGGCTCGGGAGACATTTGGGGCGATCTGTGTGTCCGTGATGAATAAAGTGTGTAAGGTGTTGCCGGATCAGAAAGTTGTCACCGGATTGGAAAGATAGAGGAAGAAAAAAACTCAGAATTGAGCCGCTGTTGCAAAAAGGCAGCCGACTCGTGTGGCGCCGGAAGCAGTTTAAGTTTAAGTTAAGCAGGCACGGTGTCTTTGAGGCCCAGCGGAGATACTACCAGGCAAGCGGCTATTTGTTGACGGGGCTCAGCAGAGATTTCACCCAGGCAGACGACGGTAGGTGGCGGTGCCTAGCGGAGGACTTACCGTGACCTCAGCGGAGCTCGGTGGCAGCGGCGGTGTGCGACGAGACTCGGTTGGAGGAGCGGGACGGGAGACCAGTTACGGCGGCTATGAGCAACGAGACCAGCAACGGAAGGGGCTAGTTGGCTAGCTGAGGCCCAGCTGGATTCGAGGACGATCGGATCAGATTCTGGCGATATAAGCAGAATTTATTTTACTATCCACAGATTTTCTTTTTCCTTCTTTCCAAGAAAGACTGAAGATGGCTGCCACCGGATTAAAAAGTGGGCTGATGGGCACCACTAATAAGCCTTCTCTACTTATCTACTTCCTCTTCGTTTTCTCTTTGTGTGTCTGGACCTGCAACAAGAAGGATTTTCCGACAAACTCAACCAAAGGTGAAGTTAAAAAGTTTTATCTGTATGGATTTGGGCTTGGACATCTCACCCTACACTCTATGTGGTCTTTAAAAGCCCTGAGCAAAAACTTCCAAATTAAGGCAAACATGGCTGTTAAGCAAAAATCACAATATGGCAGAGGATATACAATTAAAGTTCTGTTAGTTCTGCTACTTCTGGCAGGAGATATTCACCTTAACCCTGGACCTGCCACTATTAAACAGCAGACCACTGGGTTAGCACAAAACCGAGCTGTACAAAAGCAAAAACAACATTTATTTTTCCAAACTGTTAATCATGCACGAGTTCTTTGGGACACCAAGGCTAAACCAAAGGGGATCCTCGGCGGTCATTTAAACATACGGAGCATAATCCCCAAAAGAGATGAGATTTCGGTGTTGCTGTTGGACTCAAATCTGGACTACCTTTGTCTCTCAGAAAGCTGGCTACACAGGAACATAGACACTAATATGATCGATATTGTGGGCTACCAGTGTTTTAGAAAAGACAGGCAGGTAGGGAGGGGAGGAGGTGTTTTAATTTACATCAAAGAGAAATATAAATGTCAACTGGTTGATTTGAATACTTCACTTGAATGTTTAGCTGTTAATGTATGTCTCTCTCCGGTAATGAATTTCAACATTGCAGTAGTGTACAACCCACCGTCACACAACTCTTCCTTTTATAATGAATTAAGTGATCTGGTTAAACAACTTGAGAAGAACAGAGAAACAATAATTCATGGTGACTTTAATATCAACTGGTCTGATAAAAAAGACAAACAAAAACTGAAAAGCCTCATGACTAAATTTAATTACCAGCAAATCATCAAAGGACCCACCAGGATAACCAAACAATCCAGAACACTTATTGACATGGTATTTACTAATAAACCAGAACGAATAACCAGAACCTATAATCTTGTAACTGGTCTCTCAGATCATAACATGGTTCTTGCTGTCAGGAAACTTACTAAAAAGCGACTACAGTATTTTGGGGGAGTCGATATTGACAAATCAAATTTTATTATCCCCAAATCAAAAAATGAGGAGTTTGAACATTACTTAGAGAATCAAAATTGGGAGCAGCTCATGTCAACATGTGAAGTAGATGATTGTTGTAATTTTATAACTGCAACAATCACAAAGTCTATAGAAAAATTTTCAAAGCAAATTTAAAAGTAGACAACAGAAGATTAGCCTACCATGGTTAAATAATGAAATAAGAAAACTTATGAAGAGGCGAGACTATGCACTGAAAACATCACTAACCTCCAAACTACAAAATGATCACCTTGTGTACAAAAGTTTAAGAAATAAAGTGGTACATGAGCTGCGAAAATCAAAAATATCTTATTACAATAAACTGATAGATCATGCAAAGGGTAACAACAGTTCCCTATGGAGGCATTTAAATAACTTAACTAATAAAAAAAACGATCAGAAGGGGGTAAAGGAACTTAGAATCAATGGCAAGACCGTCAGTGACAAGGCTACTTTGGCAAATGAATTTAATTCACACTTTGTGGGCTCTGTGGAAGACTTAACAAAAATTTTTGTGCTGCCAAATGTGCTCAACAACACAAATTCCATACTTCCAACAGATACTTTTCACATCGATGAGGTAAATGAGAAGTTAATTGCTGGTATTGTTAAAACACTGTCAAACTCAAAAACTAATGATATCTACAATATGAGCACCTCCTTTCTCAAAATGCACAGCAAAATATTAATCAAACCACTGACCCATCTCATTAATCTCTCCATTAGGTCTAGTACATTTCCATCTGGCTGGAAAAAAGCTGTCGTCATACCAGTTCATAAATCAGGCAGTAAAGACGATATATGCAATTACCGCCCAATCTCTATCTTACCAGTCCTATCTAAGGTTCTTGAAAAAGTTGTAGCTACACAGCTGATAGACTACTTACAAGACAGTCAACTTCTTCATCCACATCAATTTGGTTTTAGACCAGGATACTCAACAGAAACAGCAAATTGTTGCCTTATTGAAAACGTCAAACAGTCCTTGGACAGGGGTAATGTGGTAGGAGCTGTTTTTCTAGATCTCAAAAAGGCTTTCGATACTGTAAACCACAGTTTGCTTTTATCCAAAATGGTATCTTTTAACTTCTCCCCAAATACATTAGAATGGTTTGCATCTTATCTCCAGAATAGAGAACAGTGTGTAAAAGTTAAATCCTCATTTTTAAACAACCGCATGGGTATCCCACAAGGGTCCATTCTTGGTCCTTTACTTTTCAGCATTTTTATTAATGACTTGCCGTTACACTGCTCAGCTGCAACATGCCAACTTTATGCAGATGATGCAGTTATTTACACAGCTGCCAAGACTCCAGCACAGGCTGCAGATGTACTGTCTACAAGTATGGTTGATGTCCAAGAGTGGCTCCTCAAGAACCATCTATTGCTGAACCTTCAGAAAACAGTCTCAATGTGCTTTTCAATCAAAAAATGTAACCTGCAACATTTTAAAGTTAATATACATGATCATGACATCAGTTTAGCTACAGAATTCAAATACCTTGGCATTGTACTAGATCCTCAACTCAAATTTAATCTTCATATAAAGAAAATTTCAAAAACAGTAAAAAAAAATCTGAACTGCTTTAAATTAATTAGATATTACATACCTTACGAAGCAGCTGCACTGTATATGCATTCTATGGTTTTTTCTCATATATCATACTGTTTGACAGTCTGGGCTCAAGCAGCCCCTTCCACAATAAGACATATAGGTTCATTATATAATCAAACCCTAAAAATCTTGGACAAAAAGCCCATTAGGTGGCATCACTGTAATGTTTTAAAAAAATACAGCCTATTGAGTTTTGAGAGCTTCATTGACCTCTGTCTTCTGAAATTAACGTTCAAATGTTTCCATAAATCAGCACCCGAGCCACTTGCTGGTTTCGTCCAAAGACAGGACAGCAGCAGAGCCACCAGGAGTTCTGTTAACAATAACTGTAAAATATTCCACCGCAGAACCACATTTGGACAAACAGCTTTCTCTATAAAGGGCAGTCACATCTGGAACACAGTGCCAAATGAAATTAAAATAATAACGGACTTTAAAACATTCACTAAAAATGTTAAAAACTGGCTGAAAAATAAACAAGAATGTACTCATGTATGAATTAATTGTCTGCAAAGTGAGAGTGAATGAAGGGAAGGAATAAATGTGTTTGTTTATAGTGAGTGACGGAGGGAGGAAGGCCTGAAATAGGCAAATGTGAGTTATGTTATATGTGTTAAATGTGAGTCAGGCTGTTATATTTGTGTATTTATAATATTTATAATATTTATGTTAAATGTGAGTCAGGCTGTTATATTTGTGTATTTATAATATTTATAATATTTATAATTGTGTATTTATAATTTTTCTGCATTGATGTATGTGGTTATTGTGTATATTTTTTTTTTTTTTTTTCCCATCTTTACTTGATTCTTTTTTCTAAAGCCCATCCAGGGACAAGAGTTGCAAATTAGCTAATAGCTATACACTCTATGTGCAACACATCAGATTGATTGTCTTTGATTAATTGTCTATGTTTATTGCACTGTCCCTGTCAAATAAACTAATCTACTATCTACTACTACTACTTTGTGGTGCTCCTGAGCAGTCTATGGATGTAGCCTCACTAACATGTTGAGGTGCTATATCATTAGCTATTAATTCATCTAGTAGTGTTGTAGTAAAGACCTCCTCAAGATCAGAGTCTCCTAAGACCAAGACAAAATGAAAATAGGAGGTCAAGACCAAGACCTACACACACAGTGGTCTTGGTCTCCACTGGGTCTTGACTTGTTCTCAACCCCTTAAAGTCGATCCTTCGACACTCTGGTCTCAGTTTGGTCTGGACTATGACACTATCATCTAGTTCACGGTTAGGTATGAACGAATAATGTATCTATTTGTAAAGCGTCTTTGAGTGTCTATGATGAAGCACTATATAAATCTGATGCATTATTATTATTATTAGGGACCTCAACTATAGATAAAAAGACATTCTGAGCTATCTTTGGTCCTAAAATTTGTATGGAGCCACAAAATGTATTCTAACCAAAATAAAGCAACAATAACTAAGTAATAATAAATAAACTGGCCTGTCAACAATAAGTTTATATAAGTGCATTTCTTTTCCTAAATTTATTAATTTTTAAAATTTTTCTCATAAATTTGAAACTTTTTCCCCTCAAAGATTTTTAATTTCCTTTAGAAAATAAAAATTTCTGTCTCTTAAAATTGCATTTCTTTTTTCTCTCCAAGGCCATAAGAAGCTACTAGTTATGCAGCCCCTAATCAACTTAAATGTGGTCATAAAAGAAACAAAAATGGTTACTCAGTAAACTGACAGTTGGTGGTTCAGTTCCAAGGTTCACTGGCCTATATTCTAAAGAATTCTTGGGTACAGAATGCACCCAAGAATGAACCCAGAGCTGCAGCAAGAGTTTTAACAGGTACTAGAAAGAGAGATCATATCTCTCCGGTTCTGGCCTCCCTTCATTGGCTTCCCATAGAGTTTAGAATTAAGTTTAAAATCCTTCTTCTTACTTACGAAGCTCTAAACAATCAGGCTCCTTTTTATTTAAAAGATCTGATGCTACCGTATTATCCTAACAGAGCACTACGCTCCCAAAATGCAGGATTACTTGTAATACCTAGAATCTCCAAAAGTACAATGGGAGGCAGAGCCTTCAGTTATCAAGCTCCTCTCCCGTGGAACCAACTGCCAATCTGGATTCGGGAGTCAGACTCGATCTCTGTTTTTAAGAATAGGGCTAAAACCTACCTTTTTGATATAGCCTACAATTAGGGAGGGATCATGTGTTTCTGAACCCTCCCTTATGCCACATTTCCACTATATAGTTCTGCGCTACTCTTTTCTTTTCTTTACTACTTGTTTCTCCCGCGGCTGCGCCTCCATCACAACCGCGGAAAGACCAGTATTGCTGGGGTGGGCAGGATCGAGGTGGCGCTACACTGCTGACGTATAAAGGACGAGACTGACTCGTCAACAACACAGAAAAAAATAGCGGATTACGAGCGGAGGATTTCCACGGTTTTTAACACAATGAATGTCTTTAACGAGACAAGAGAATTTTACAGGAGAAGACGACGTGGATTGAGACAACACACGTTGGAGCAGGAGAGGAGAATAGCGGTTGCCCAGGAGGAATCTGAAGCAGCTGCATATGAAGCAGAGATCATTTCATTTGTTCAGTGTTCATGTGCATACATATGTCAAACGTGTTTTTTAAATAAAATGTTGTGCACTTTTAAACTACGTCGCCTCTGTTGTTCAAAACGGTTAAATGTTAACAGACAGTTAATTAAATGCTGAAACACCGGGGTAATTTAAAATTATGCAGAAACTTAATCCTAAACCCCTTTAACTTACCAAATAATTTATAATATTATAAAAAAGCCAATCCAAATCTAGACCCATTTTGTATATTGTGTAATAATGATACACTGATGATAAACTGACTTCCCAAAAAAAGCAGTAGCTATACAACGCACTTTTGGTTTGATGGAATTGCCAATTGACCTTGGAATTATATGTGGAAACTTGTTATACTTCCAGTTAACTTACAAAATAATTAAAAATATTATAAAAAAGCCAATCCAAATCTAGGCCCATTTTTTGTATTGTGTATCATTTGAGTATCATTGTACAATCTATTGTTATTTATAAGGGTTATCTGTTCAGTGGTGGCTAATTACACACTAAAACAACGTAGAAATGACTCCAAAAAAAAAAAAATGCTGCAGCTACACAACTCACTTTTGGTTTGATGGAATTGCCAATTGACCTTGGAATTATATGTGGAAACTTGTTATACTTCCAGTTAACTTTAACTTACCAAATAATTGATATTATAAAAAAGCCAATCCAAATCTAGGCCCATTGTGTATCATTTTTCCCATCTATTGTTATTTATAAGGGTTATCTGTTCAGTGGTGGCTAATTACACACTAAAACAATGTAGAAATGACTCCAAAAAAAAAAAAATATGCTGCAGCTAGACAACTCACTTTTGGTTTGATGGAATTGCCAATGAACCTAGAAATTTTATGATGAAACTTTTTTTAATCCTACTAAATACACTGACATTGTCACACTGCCCAACACCAAATTATAATTTTCTTTTTCAAACCAAAGATCACTATGGATCTATTGAATCACAATAGCACAGGTTTATCATATACATGTCAACGTTTACAACATCGAAAATGTTATATTTGGGTTTACATGTATGGGTATTTTCGCTTTATATTATACTAGACTGCTTATAATTTATTGGAATTCTCAGAATTTGGAATGCCGATATAACATTCAATTCACATGTACTTACCTTTTACCCAGTTCGACTTTTACCTTTATCAGTGTCTACTGCTGAATGTAAATTACACCTGTGCAACTGCTTACAGTTTTACTTAAAAACTGTACCCAATGTAGAGCAATGGATACAGCAGTGGTAATATTTATTAAATTTAACAATAACAATTACATTACCATTAAAAATCTTGACACCTTTATGGCTGAACAGCAGGATTAGGGTCATATGAGGCAATGGAATGTGCATGTAATTATTCGCCTTTATCATCCAGTGTTATAATATACAAACCACACTTTTATCCAAAAGACTACCATTTTATTACATTACAAATATTCCCAAAACATGTTAACAAATGGGGAGCTTTCAGTACTTCGACCAGACTGCCAAAATGGTTTCGGAAGGCTCCGTGGAAGGAAGCCGTCTCTGTCAGCTCATCCCTTCTTAATGCGGCTAACTGCAGGTGTCTTTCGCGCTGTTCAAGCATCCTTTCACGGATCCGCATCTCCTCAGCATGATTCTGGGCCATCAGTGATGCAAGGTCTGCAATGTTGCTGGACCTCTTCAGCTTGCCTATATGAAAGACAGAAGTCATTGTATTTAGATAACACCGGATCAAAACATGTCAGAAAAAATATTATGGAATTAAACTGTTGAAAGCCTGTGGTGGGATGCTTCGTTGCTGTATTTAAGCTCAACTGTCATGTCGTTGCCCCGCAGTAGAGTGGACTTAAGCAACTTCTGTGGTGATGTGGTTAGGCCCCCCTTCATTTCAAAAAGGATTAATTGTAAAAAGTATTTTGATTTAATGGGTTATTTTTAAAAGAATTTCTTTGTGCTGTGGCCTCATAAATCAGAATGGGTTAATAGTGTTAGCTGACTTGAAGAATTTCAATCAAGCATTTTGATTTGAAGTCGGTACATGTGCTCCTTTTTTGGGGGGAAAATACAACAGTATTTCACCACCAACACACCTATAACACTGGGCCACTGTGGCTATGAACACCCCTGAATCTAGTATTTTTATAAACGTAGAAAGACATTTTAAATTCCTTGTTATGCGTCTATAGAAAACAATCACATATAATAACAACCGGGTGGTAATTTTCAGTTTGTTGTGCCTTACCAGCACTTGACCGGGAGATGCCGGATAGTGATGGAGCTGGCAGTCCAGTGAGGCGGACCCAAGGGATTTGAAAACCGTGTATAGAAGGAAAAAAACACACAATAATGCTCACAAACAAAGTGCAACATGTACCGCAAACACAAAACTTTTTAACCAGAATACAATAAGCTTATGTCAGCGTTTTGTTCACGTGAATACTGAAATAAAAGCGCGATTCAGCAGCTTGATGCCAGGTAGCAGCAAGGTACAGAGGTAGCTAGCTATTAGCGGGCTAGCCATCACCACAATTGCCCACAATCAAACAACTTTCTTTATTGCTAAAATAAAGTGCGCTTTTGACCGAAAGGCAAGAAGACGGACAATAACAAAACAACACTCACCGTCACCGTTTTCCAACTGCGTGGCCGTGTCGAGTCCAAATTCTCTGCCAAAATAGCAGGCCGGACACTTCCTGGTATATTTTTTCATTGCAAGTTGCCCCACCAACTCGCTCTGGATGTAGTCATCGGCTACGAGGGACAGAAAAGTCCGCACCTCCTCGTTTGTTCATGGAATAAACTTGCGCGTGGACATCGTTATATGAGAACACAATTGTGAATCCAGTCACCGCAGTTACTCGCTGAAATTACAAATGGCGGACGTGTAGCTTCAACAGAAAACAAAACGGACGCGTTTGGTGACGTTACGCCCTGACCAATCAGTGTTTAGCAGTCGATTGACGTCAATTCACACCTCGCTTTTCGCTCGCCTGTACCCTGCCTCTGAACAAGCACGAAAATCGTAACGGTTAAACCGTGAGGACTTGGGTGGAAATGGCGAAAAACCGAAACAAGTAAAAAAAAGTAAAGCCAAGGTGATACTGGTGGAAATGGGGCTTTAGTTATGCTGCTAATAGGTTTAGTCAGCCGGGGGACCTCCAATAATGCACTGGGCCTCACTCCTTTCTTCACTCTCAATGAAATATTTTTTTTTGCTGGTCATAACATCTCTCCCATAGATTGAGTCCCCGTCGTGCTGTTTGCTCTCCACATGTCTGTTCTTTTCATCTTCTCTGTCCCCTCACCCCCCAGCCAGTCGCAGCAGATGACTGCCCCTCCCTGAGCCTGGTTCTGCTGGAGGTTTCTTCCTGTTAAAAGGGAGTTTTTCCTCTCCACCGTCGCCAAGTGCTTGCTCACAGGGGATTGTCTGATTGCTGGGGTCTTTCTGCATCTGTGGGGGTTCCCCCTACAGTTGGTAGTGGTATGAGATGACTGTTGTTGTGAAATGGCGCTATATAAATAAAGTTGAATTGAATTGAATTGAATTGAATTGAATTACTTGTAAATACTGTTTAAATTTTCACCCAGTAGCATTGTTAAAGACACACTCTGGTGGATATCAGTCCCCTTAAGAACAAATTACATAGTCTAAAATGGTATTGTATGCTCTTAAAAAAAACGACCTTTCATGGCCTTACAATGGGTTATGAAAATCTTTTCCCTTTTCCTCCTCCTTCAAATGCCAGGATCTATGACTATTTTGATTAGGCCCACCCACATCCTCTCCACAAGGAAACTGATGCGCTCCCTCTAATCTAGAATCACAGTACAAAGAAGTCTGCAAGCTAGCAAATTTGACCAAAAAACAATAGTATTGAAGATGTTTTAAAAATTACAATACTAGAAAAGCACTCAGAGAGTTCATACCTCTGCCAAGGCTCCTTCCGTCCCTCATGGATCACCTACAATATGTAATGGGTTTGTGTGTAGGTCCAAAGCCACTTCTGGTGAAAACTGGTGAAAAGTCTGTCCATTAGTTTTGGAGTATTGTTGCTAACACTCTGTGAGAAGATAAGAGCCTTGGTGGAGGTTTGCATTCTCAGATCATCACCAAAATGTAATAGGTTCCTCTCTAGCCCAAGAACCACCTCTGGTGAAAATTTCATCCAAATCCATCCAGTAGTTTTTGTGTAATCCTGCTGCACAAATACAAACAAAGCAGAGATACTGTATGCACTCTCAGATCATCACCAAAATCTAATCATCTGTTCCCTGTGCTATTACACACCTTTCCTGAAAATGTCATCAAAACTCGTTCATAACTTTTTGAGTAATGTTGCTAACAGGCAGACAGATCAACCAACCAACCAACCAACCAACCAACCAACACTTCCAAAAACATTACCTCCTCCCTTGCCGGAGGTAATAATATAATATAATAAAACAAACCATATAAATCAAAAACATAGCCTCCTTGGTGGAGGTAACAATGATGCCGGCACTCGGTACTTGCAAAGCACATGAACACCACAGCAAAGTGGCATGGTGTGCACACCGGCCATCACTGCTGTCCTATAATAAAATATAAACCTATAATATCCCAAACTTTAAAAGTTAACACCACCATGAATGTTTTGAGCAGGGGTATCAGACGCATTCCATTCTGGGCCAAGACCCTGCAGGTTTTACCTCTACCCAGTGACTTCCCCAGGTGATTTAAATGAATTTCTTCCCACTGATTGTTGATTGGCAAAAACACCTGCTGAAGTGACTGGGTGGAAGTAAAACATGAAGGTTCTTGGTCTAGAATGGAGTGAGTTCGATATCCCTGGTTTAGAGAAACAACCAGATCAATTCTGTATCTCATGCAACCACACATGCACTGGGGCAGCACAGAACATAGTGGCAGGTGCTGGAGCCGGAGTTCCTCTCAGCAATCACCAAACAGCACTACACAGTCATTCTGTGTACAATCCTCTCTGTGTGATCTCAACGCACTCAGAAAGTATTTTACTTTGCACTGCATTTGGGCAAAACTGTCAGACGAGTACATCTGATTACATCTTCTCCTCCTGTTTAACATACAGCAGCATTTCTCAAAAAAAAAGTCTGACCAAAAGCAAAACACGGTGCAGCATCTAAATATATCCAGGCTTATCTGGATATTTGTGGATCATTTTCTCTCTGGCATGTTACCTATTTGACACAAGGCTTTGACATTTTTTGTATGTAAAATCACACTGTTAGTAGACTTTAGTATCAGGCATATCAAAGGCTAATGGCGGATAGAGCTACATTACACAAGCAGAATAAATCCTATGATAAAACACAGACTTACTGGTTCAATAACATGCCCAGTTGTATGCTTGCTGACCTCGGGATAATAGTTGGAACTGCATTGGTCGTTAAAAGGAGTTTAATGGCAAAACCCATCTTAATTTGGGTCAAGTTTTCAAAGCAGCTGTCCAAAAATGCTAGCTGGCACTGGAGGATAAGCTGAATCCTCAGTACTGTGGAGGAATAAGATCAAGGTGAGATATGACAAGGTGGAAGGTTGCAGAGTTTTATTTCCTCCATCAAAATGAGATGGACTTGTAGCGCTGTGCGCTACCGTGGTCTACTGTGCTGTGTGTGCTGTGTTGTGTTATTGAGACATGTCACACAAGCTCTTTTATGCAGTGATACAGGAAGAGAGAATGCATACCACATTTAGCATCACAGTAAATACACATGATTAGCATGACATTGGTTGGCTCAGGGACACCTGACTGCCTCCTGTGGCTCTTTGTCCATCTGTGCATTGTCGTCTGTATGCTAATTGTCTTCCGTTTCCTCCAGCCTGCGGAGTGTGAATAAGAGTCAATCTGCACTGCATCCATCCAGTAGTTTTTGTGTAATCCTGCAATTACTTATTTATATCCAGTTTGAATGTATTTGGAACTACATTCTTAAATGCAGTTATAGAGTCTGCCAGCAGAGGGAGCACTAATCGAAACCTAGATGCTGCGTGCTAGCAGTTGAGCGAGAGTGGGGGAACCACAGTTAGAGAGAGCTAGTGTGCCCCAGAGTACATATTTTAAGGTATGTACAGTGGGGAAAAAAAGTATTTAGTCAGCCACCAACTGTGCAAGTTCTCCCACTTAAAAGATGAGAGAGGTCTCCAATTTTCAACTTAGGTATACCTCAACTATGAGAGACAAAATGAGAAAAAAAAAATCCAGAAAATCACATTGTCTGATTTTTAATGAATTAATTGGTAAATTCCTTGGTAAAATAAGTATTTGGTCACCTACAAACAAGCAAGATTTCCGGCTCTCACAGACCTGTAACTTCTTCTTTAAGAGGCTCCTCTGTCCTCCACTCATTACCTGTATTAATGGCACCTGTTTGAACTCATTATCAGTATAAAAGACACCTGTCCACAACCTCAAACAGTCAGACTCCAAACTCCACTATGGCCAAGACGAAAGAGCTGTCAAAGGACACCAGAAACAAAATTGTAGACCTGCACCAGGCTGGGAAGACTGAATCTGCAATAGATAAGCAGCTTGGTGTGAAGAAATCAACTGTGGGAGCAATTATTAGAAAATGGAAGACATACAAGACCACTGATAATCTCCCTCGATCTGGGGCTCCACGCAAGATCTCACCCGGTGAGGTCAAAATGATCACGAGAACGGTGCGCAAAAATCCCAGAACCACACGGGGGGACCTAGTGAATGACCTGCAGAGAGCTGGGACCAAAGTAACAAAGGCTACCATCAGTAACACACTATGCCGCCAGGGACTCAAATCCTGCAGTGCCAGATGTGTCCCCCTGCTTAAGCCAGTACATGTCCAGGCCAGTCTGAAGTTTGCTAGAGAGCATTTGGATGATCCAGAAGAGGATTGGGAGAATGTCATATGGTCAGATGAAACCAAAATAGAACTCTTTGGTAAAAACTCAACTTGTCGTGTTTGGAGGAGAAAGAACACCATACCTACTGTGAAGCATGGGGGTGAAAACATCATACTTTGGGGCTGTTTTTCTGCAAAGGGACCAGGACGACTGATCCGTGTAAAGGAAAGAATGAATGGGGCCATGTATCGTGAGATTTTGAGTGAAAACCTCCTTCCATCAGCAAGGGCATTGAAGATGAAACGTGGCTGGGTCTTTCAGCATGACAATGATCCCAAACACACTGCCCGGGGAACGAAGGAGTGGCTTTGTAAGAAGCATTTCAAGGTCCTGGAGTGGCCTAGCCAGTCTCCAGATCTCAACCCCATAGAAAATCTTTGGAGGGAGTTGAAAGTCCATGTTGCCCAGCGACAGCCCCAAAACATCACTGCTCTAGAGGAGATCTGAATGGAGGAATGGGCCAAAATACCAGCAACAGTGTGTGAAAACCTTGTGAAGACTTACAGAAAATGTTTGACCTCTGTCATTGCCAACAAAGGGTATATTACAAAGTATTGAGATGAACTTTTGTTATTGACCATATACTTATTTTACCGAGGAATTTACCAATTAATTCATTAAAAATCCTTCAGTGTGATTTTCTGGATTTTTTTTTTCTCATTTTGTCTCTCATAGTTGAGGTATACCTATGATGAAAATTGGAGACCTCTCTCATCTTTTAAGTGGGAGAACTTGCACAATTGGTGGCTGACTAAATACTTTTTTTCCCCACTGTATGTGTTGCATCCACCGAGCCAGCCCCACTTTCCGCCGTCCGATGGTCTCTGGAGAATGTGGTCCCAGGTGTGGGAAAGCATAAAAGCCCCCTCATCCCGGTTCATGGTATCTTTTCATCGCAGGGCCAGCTCGGTGGATCTGACAGATCTGCTGGGCTGGCCCCGCCTACGAAAGTCAGCTGATAAAATGACACCTGGCAGCAATCAGCTGACTCTTCTGACGAAGGCTGCAGTGCACAGTCAAAACATGTAAAGAAGGTAAAAAACATCTCCTTTCTATTTTTGTCTTTAATAAGAACAAAAGGTAAATAAATGATCCTCTTTCCGTTGTATAGCCACACTCAAATTATCTTCACAATGTCCCTACGATGGCAACTACCTTCAACACTCCGCCTGAGAGGAAGTTAAGAAGAATATGTCTCACTTGCAAAATCTAATGGTGTTTTGTTTTTATTTTTCTTACAGTCATAATATTTCAAATTGATTAAAGCAGCAGCAGACAGAACTGCTTTTATTCTCTTAGTTTTAAATAAATGGTGCATCAATGCAGTACATAACAAATTGATCTGCACACTGGTTAGCTATTCAGTTTCCCCAATGAGTCTCCTGGTGTTTTCAACCTTCAAACAGTGTAGTGTGCTAAGGTCACTCCTCTTGACACACACAGTCATTCAGCTGATAATCAGGCTTAACTCTAAACTTGACCAGATTTGCAAATGTATTATCAGATCATATTGGTTAATCAATCAATCAGAGCTATAGTTGTATAGCTCTTGTGACGACGGAGTGTCGCCACAGCTACGGTCTTCTGTAATTGAGAATTATATTATATGTGTAGAATTTGTGAATGTTAACATGGATTGTATTGTTCAAGTGCACATATGTTTGGAGATCTGTTTTGACTGAATTGAATTCCGTTTTGTGAGATAAAAGTTAAGGTTAATTATATTAATTGGGTGAGGCAATGGAATCATAAAACCACATACCTTTGCCAGTATGCTTCCTGGTGGTATCCAGGCAAAAGACTCCTTAGGGGTTTGAGTGCCTTTTAAAGGATGCCAGGAGGAAGGAGGCATGTGATGGTTAAGTAAAGGGTAATTTAATATGTAAATAAGGGTTTAAACTATTTATTGTATTATTTATGGTGTGTATTTATTCTGTAAATAGGGGGGAAATTATTTATGTATTTATGTCTTTTTTAGATATTATTGGGTATGTGGAAATATGAAAATGTTTATTGTTTTGCTTGGGATTTTGGTATGGTCCAATTAAGTCTAATTATCTCACTTAGTATATAACAGGTGTTTGTCATTTGGTTTGTGGTGGGTGTCAGATGTTCATGTGAGTTGTTGCCCGCGAAGTATTTTTGTAATAAATGGAAAATTGCTGATTGCAAAACTGTTTGGAAGCCTCCGTTCCTTATCTGGTGTGCCTTGACTATTTGGGTTCGTGACAGCTCTTTTCATACAAAAACTGTAACTCAGAGTGCATAATAGATAACAGATGATTAGGATTAAGACAAGAGCATTTAATGTTGTTAGATCATTTTTCTTTCATTTCATGTCTGCTGTCACTTTAATCTTGTAGAAATGAAAATTTAACTCACCAATAGAGGATGCATCTTCTTAGTTTTATTTTGTTTACTGCTTTTACCTATGAAGAAAGCAAAACAAAAACAACCATATCTCAAAATACTTACCAAAAACAACCATATCTCAAAATACTTACCACTTACCTGTATACAATCTAAACCCAATTTATTTAAAATGTATTATTTTGCAAACAATGTTATGTTTCGATGGTAGACATGGCAAGGCAAGCTTATAGGTTAGTCACATATTAGTTGTGTCTATGACGGGATTGATTAAAGGTGGCAGATTAAGCTCAGGATTTCAGTCAGTGTTTGTGCAACCAGTAAGAGTTCACCTCAAAGAAAAATAGACAGTTACCTGCTTGATGGACCATTGGTCTGCATTTTACTCAGACATATAATGAATGTTTAAACCAGTAATTTTCTAGACCCATAATATACTCACATTTTATGTCAGTATTTAACTTTCTTCAGCTTCATTTTTTCCTGTGTTTACCAATTTGTTAAAAGGTCATTAAATTCATCAACTTTGGTTTAAATTCAACAAAGTGCCTCATTCATCCTATCAAGTTATCAATGGATTCAGTAAAATACCCTTTTAATTTACTAATTTATTAATTTAGAAATTCCCATTCTTATCAGGAATACAAAAATTATTTTCAAAGATGGGCTATCAAAGCAGAGTCAGTTCCCCTCCTGCTGGACATCAGTCCCTCTCATCTCGGACCAATTTGTGTTGAGGTATAGAGGCAGGAATCTTTCCTTGGAGGCGTCCCCCCACCGATGTCCAAAAAAGGGCAGAAAACGGTCCCACAAATGATCATAGAACACACATTCTGCCTTTTACACACACACATATATATATATATATACTGTATATACAGTATATATACTGTATATATATATATATATATATATATATATATATAGAGAGAGAGAGAGAGAGAGTAAGGGTCAATGGTACATTGTCTGACCAAAAGCGTTCTTCTGCTGGCTCTCCTCAGGGGTATGTGTTGTCACCACTACTCTTCATCCTGTACACAAACATGTGTCGGAGCAGACATGACAACAGACACATTATAAAGTATGCTGATGATTCAGTTGTTGTCAGTCTCCTCCAGGATGGTGAGAGTGGCCACGGCCCAGTAGTTGATGATTTTGTTCACTGGTGTGAGGATTCCTACCTGCAGCTGAATACGACAAAAACTAAAGATATGATTATTGACTTTAGGAGGAAAACTCCCAGGCACAAAGTCACTGTACTAAAAGGCCAGACCACTGAATGTGTACAATCCTACAAATATCTTGGGACGATCACTGATAGTAATTTAAACTTTGAAGAGAACTGTGAAAGGGTGTGCAAAAAGGGTCAGCAACATTTGTATTGTTTAAGGAAACTTGCACGCTTCCAAATTGACCGAACCATAATGACAATGTTTTATCTGGCTTTTATTGAATCTGTTTTATCCTTTTCTTTAGTGTCATGGTTTGGTCAGACAAAACTGAAACAGGAAATCCTTGGATCAGGTTGTTAGATGGTCCAGTCGCTTGCTTGGTGAGTCACAGCTGAGCCTGACATCCCTGTACACCAGACAGGTACAGAAGATTGCTACCTCCATTTTAAATGATGACTCCCACCCTTTGCACTGCCACCTTCACTTTCTTCCCTTCAGACGGAGGTTTGCTGTCCCAAAAAGTAAAACCCAGCGCTACAAAAACAGCTTTGTTCCTGCTGCTGTTAAAGAGTGGCGCAGTGGTTAGCACTGCGCCAGCACAGCAACTTACCCTTGGCCATGGGATCCCTGGTTCGATCCCAGCCCCTGACCAACAGTGATCTGTGTGGAGTTTGCATGTTCTCCCCGTATCTGCGTGGGTTTACTCCGGGATTTCTCATGTTTCCTCCCACAGGCCAAAAACATGCAGGTTAGGTTAATTGGAGACTCTAAAGTGGCCCTAGGTGTGAATGTGTGTGTGAATGGTTAAGGGAGAGCGCCGTACCGTGGCTGCTTCATCCATCCAGGTGGATGCCCTCAATTTCCCCTCTGGGGATCAATAAAGTATACAAAATAAAAAAAAATCAAAGATGTAACAATATATTGCACATAATTTAGTTACCTATTTATTAATTTGATTTTATATTTACTTATTTTTGTAGGTTTTTTTATTGGGGTTCTAAATCTTTTATTGGGTTTTAGACTTTTGTGTCTTTAACCTCTTTGACTAGTCTTTAACTTTCTAATATGACCCTTCTCTCTTATCTCCTTGTTTTTTTCTCTTATCTCTTTATCCTATGTCCTGATTGATGGAGCCTTGAGTACTTTTATCATGTTAATAGTCAGCTTCATGTGTGCCTGTGTTTGTGTTCAATGGGGAAATTCCAGGATTGCAACAGCACAGGGATAGCAACACTCAGAGTAACAATCAGAAGGCAAGAGAAAAAAGAAACAAGAGCAGCAAGTATACATATGTACATATATAAATGGAGTGAAAACCGGATCAAAAAGAGAGAGGAGTTAAAAAAAAGACTCAGAATTGAGCCGCTGTTGCAAAAGGCAGCCGACTCGTGTGGCGCCGGAAGTGAAATACATGTGTATATATACAGTATATATATACAGTATACAGTATACTGTATATATATGTGTGTGTGTGTGTGTGTGTATCTCTGTGTACACACACACACACACATATATATATACATATATTATATACAGTATATATACGTATATACAGTATATATATATATATATATATATATATATATATATATATATACACATATATATACACACACATATATACGTATATATATATATATATATATATACACTGTATATATATACACACACACATATATATATGAGTTTGTTTTTAAAGTAATTCTGTTGAACCACAATTCAAAAGCAATGTCCTTTTTATTGGTTAATTTTTATTTGGTTAATTGATTTTTATTGGTTAATTTTCATAGAATTTTTATTTATTACCACTTTTGTCAGATTCAAGTTCTTTCTGTGACCATTGTGGGTTTTTCTTTCATTAACAGAGGGGTACCAACAATTTTGTTGGTACCCCATATATACTGTATATATATATGTATATATACGTATATATACACTACCGTTCAAAAGTTTGGGGTCACCCACACAATTATTTTGTGTTTTCCATGAAAAGTCATACTTATTTACCACCATGAGTTGTAAAATGAATAGAAAATATAGTCAAGACATTGACAAGGTTAGAAATAATGATTTGTATTTGAAACAATATTTTTTTCCAGATACTCAACCTGCTCAAAGGAAGGTCAGTTTTATAGCTTCTCTAACCAGCTGAACTGTTTTCAGCTGTGCTAACATGATTGCACAAGGGTTTTCTAATCATCCATTAGCCTTCTGACGCAATGAGCAAACACATTGTACCATTAGAACACTGGAGTGATAGTTGCTGGAAATGGGCCTCTATACACCTATGTAGATATTGCACCAAAAACCAGACATTTGCAGCTGGAATAGTCATTTACCACATTAGCAATGTATATTAGATATTAGAGTGTATTTCTGATTAGTTTAAAGTTATCTTCATTGAAAAAAACAGTGCTTTTCTTTCAAAAATAAGGAAATTTCTAAGTGACCCCAAACTTTTGAACGGTAGTGTATATCAAATCAAATCAAATCAAATCAAACTTTATTGTCATATTGCTGTACATACAACTGTAGTGCAGGCAAGATGAAATTGCGTTTCTCTCGGCATCCATATAAGAAGCAGCATGATTAAGACACACTCCCACATAGCTCCACCCCCCACCCCACCCCCACCCCCCATCCATTCACACATCCCTGAGACATACTTGGGGAAAAAGAATAACTAACTATAATATACAAAATGTCCATAGGTGCAGTAGTGTGTATGTGAGATTCCGGGTCAGCTGTTCAGCATTCTGACAGCTTGTGGGAGGAAGCTGTTGATCAGTCTGGTGGTTCTGCCTCCGATGCTCCGGAATCGTTTGCCAGATGGAAGAAGTTCAAAGTGTTTATGCAGAGGGTGAGAACGGTCCTTGACAATGTTCAGTGCCCTGCTCCTACAACGGTTCTGAAAAAGTTCTTGGACAGAGGGGAGGGAGACTCCAATTACCCTCTCCGCCCCCTTGACTATCCTCTGCAGGGTTTTTTGTCTGACATACTGCAGCTGGAGTACCATGTAGCAATGCAGTACGTCAGAACACTCTCCACCACACCTCTGTAGAAGGTCCTGAGGATGCAGATGGGGAGAGAGGCCTGTTTGAGTTTCCTCAAGAAGTGTAGTCTCTGCTGAGCCCGCTTCCTGATCTCCAAGGAATTCTTGCTCCAGGTCAGGTCCTGCGAGATCTGCACTCCGAGGAACTTGATGTTCTCTACTCTCTCCACTAAACGGCCGCCGATGCTGAGGGGGACGTGCTCAAGCTGTGACCGCCGGAAGTCGATAATCATCTCCTTCGTTTTGTCCACGTTGAGCACCAGATTGTTCTCCCTGCACCAGCCCTCCAAGTCTCTCACTTCTTCCCTGTACATTGATTCCTCATCCCTCTGAATAAGTCCCACCACCATATATATATATATATATATATATATATATATATATATATACACTGTATATATACAGTATATATATATATACTGTATATATACAGTGGTACCTCTACTTACGAACGTCTCTACATACGGAATTTTCAGGTTACGAGACGCCTCAACGGGAAAATATTGCCTCTAGTTATGAACGAAATTTCAGGATACGAAAGGCAAAAAAGTATGCGCTCCTCGCAGCTTCCGTAGTTTACCGAACGTAAACATACCTGTAGCTGCTCTGCCATTGGCTATCGCCTAGCATCTTCCTGGTATCCCATTGGCCACGAAGTTTTTTTTTTTTTTCCAAAACTTTATGCGTTTGGTTGATCTCGCCAAAGAATATGGCCGTAATACATCAACGATCAGCACGGTATTAAAACAAAACGAAGCACTTACAAGCCGACAAAAGCAAACGTCCTTGGATCAGAACATGAACCAAAGAAGGCAAAAGGTGACGACGTCGACGACGATAGCAGTTAAAGGGTAAATGAACATAATTTTTATTATTCTTTCTCTTTTATTATTCTCTTTTATTATTCTCTCATTTTAAACTCTCATTTTTATGTTTATTGTGCAGTAATCTAATTGTAACATGTATTTGTTACATGTTTTGATGCGTTTTTACGATTTATAAAAAATTTATGCCCGAATTTTGGGGGCTTGGAACGGATTACGGCATTTACATGTAAAACGCGCCTCTACTTACGAATTTTTCACGTTACGAGAATTCTTCCGGAACGAATTAAATTCGTAAGTAGAGGTACCACTGTATACAGTATATATATATCAGAATCAGAATAAAGTTTATTGCCAAGCACATTTACAAGTAAACAAGTAAACATACGAGGAATTTGACTTGACATTGGACGCGCCTGATAGGCGCTTCCCAATGACACGGCAAGCCATGGAGGCGCCTGTCAACAGGAGGGGAATAGAGGGCAAAGGTCAGGGAACAAAACAATAGGTAGAGAGAAAAAAACATAGTTAATCAAAATAACGCTTGTAAGCTCAAGTAAGCTCAAGTGAGCCGAATTATGATCACCCAGAAAAAAACCCCTCAATGCACAATTAGCAGACAATGAATCACACTTAACAAACAGCAACAGTAGAGAGAACAGTGAATGTGTGTCTTTCATCAGTATAAATGGGTCAGTCGTGTGTGTGTTGGATGCAAGGGTGGCAGTTATCAGTTACTGGTGAACAGCAAAGATCTCTCTCTCAGCAGATGTTATGACTAGTGTCTGAAAGTCAGAGGCACATGTCCTTGAGCACGGCAGATGGAAATTCTCTGAGTCAGACACATGGCTGTCCTTGAGAGTCCAGATACTGTTCGCCAAATGTTTATGAAGGGGAAAATCAACATTTATACTGTTGTTCATCAGGAGGACTGAATGCTGAGGGCGCCGAAAACAGGTCGAATAAGCACTGACTTCAGAGAAAAACTTTCCATTCTCTTACGGATTCAGTGCTCCAATTCCATCGTTGCCAGGCTTTGAAATCATATCCTGGAGAGCTCTTAGCGCCACCGTGATGTTTTCAATCTTCCTGTACAGTTCTCCATTAGCCGCTATCAGAGTCCTCCCCAGCTGGTCAAATTGATGAAAGAGCTTCGCAGGGTCAGCTTTTTGATAAGCTCTGTCCATCTTCTTTAATTTGCAATACACCAGGACTATCCCAAAGCCGATCAGTAGAAGTCCTGAGACCGTAGCTCCAAATAGATATATATCTTCTATATCTTCAATTGAAAGATCGCACAGACACATAAGTTTCCAATTGTATGTATCTTTAATGTAACCCGCAGCAGCAGTACCTGCAGGACAGATGGGCTCCCCCGGACCCGATTTCCTCGTTGAGAAGACAGTGTCGATTGCGTTCAAAGCCCAGCTTATTAAATCCATAATTTCGTTAGGATGAATCACCAGTAGAGAGCCACGCAGACACAGACAATAGCAAGCTGGGATCCAGTCAGTTAGGGAGGGAGAGACAGGGAACAGGAGCGAGAAAAAAGCGACTGCTCTCTCTGGAGGGCGGAAGTATATATATATATATATATATATATATATATAGTGGCAAGCCGTTCAGGAAAGAAATATTACAAAGAAAAGCTTGGAATATATTGAATGAACTTCCGAATATATTGAATGAAAATGGGAATATATTGAATGAACTTCAGAATATATTGAATGAAACTTGGAATATACTGAATCAACTTCCGAATAGATTGAATGAACTTCAGAATATATTCAGTGAAACTTGGAATATATTGAATAACCTTCCAAATATATTGAATGAACTTCAGAATATATTGAATGAAACTGGGAATATATTGAATGAACTTCTGAATATACTGAATGAACTTCAGAATATATTGAATGAAAATGGGACTATATTGAATGACCTTCCGAATATATTGAATGAACTTCAGAATATATTGAATGAAACTGGGAATATATTGAATGAACTTCTGAATATATTGAATGAAAATGGAAATATATTGAATGAACTGCAGAATATATTGAATGAACTACATTTCCCATCAGCCTTTGGGGCTCCAGTTTCATTCAGTATATTTCCAGATGTTTTCTATATATATATCAGAGTTTCATTCAACATATTCTGTGTTTTGTACGTATGTGATCAGGTCCATTTGGATGTTTAGCATTGTTTTCGGTGTGTGTTCTATGTAATGAACGGAAATGGAAGAAGTGCAGATATGAGTGAATCAGCAAAAAAGTTAGTTGCAGCTATCCTAATGAAGAGCTGGTTAACATCCTGGCAAATGTATGCAGTGGCCAAAATTCTCCTGATAAAGAAATGTATTCATTGTTCCACCGTGGGGGGACACTTCAGTAAAGTTGGCAAGATATTCACAGATTTGGACTTTGCGCATCAATAATTCCTCAACAAAACGCTGTTAAAACACAAACCACACCAATCTAATACATTGGTAAAGTGGACAACGAGCTACAACCTCATTTTCATTCAAAAGAGCCGTCCTCTGAGCTCCAACAGTTACACTGGTGTCTATGAGCTGCCGTTGGGGAAACGAACTCGCAGTGACCATCTGCAAACTGCAACTCCGAGGGAAAAAAGACAACTTAAAATTAAGTACTGTCATGATCATAAGGTGTAACGTCACCAGAATCAGTTCATACATCAATTGTGTTGTTTTGTTCAGACTAAAATGCCTAGTTTGCATAAATTTTATTTTTCATAGTGTGGGAAAATATTTATTTAAAAAATATCCAATAACTTGAAAATTACAAAGTGTGGCTTCACCAAAATCACCTTACATGCAATCCATCTTCTTCTAGTCAGACTACAACACATAGTTTGGATTAAAGAAATGTCTTCATAGCTTTTGGGAATACTTATTAGGATTAAATTTCAGCATTATCAAGGTTAGTGCCACTAAATGCTACCCAGCCACTAAGGTCTCCTGTTAGAAACGCTTGTTAGTTGGACCAAAAAAAAAAAAAAAAAAAAATCATAGGATAGGGAAATATTTATTAGAAATGATAGTTAAGAGACTTCCAGTCTGGACACCATGGTGATAGCAGCTTAACGCTGAAGCTCCCAGACCTGATCCAGGATAATACCTTGAAAATTAGATTTAACGGATTTTTGGAAGAGTGAAAATCAAAAGACAAAGTCATCATGCCTAAAGGAAAACAGAAGAAATCGACATTTACCAGGCCAGGACACGCATCGGCCGGAGAATCTGATCTGGAGGATTTCCATTCAGAAGACGAGGAGCTGAATGAAGCTAGCAAAAAGGTTAGCTTAAAAATGGTACTTAAAGAATTAAGACGATTTCGCCGAGAGTGTTGGGCTGAATTTTGTGAAATCAAAGAAGAAATAAAAAAGACAAACAGCAGAGTGGACCAGGCCGAGGACCGAATCTTGGAAGCAGAGGAAAGAATAAAAGGGCTGGAAGATACCGTGCTGGATCTACACAAACGACAGTCAAGACTGGAGGCTAAGCTAACCGACCAAGAAGGAAGACTAAGAAGAGACAACATAAGAATTCATGGTCTGAAAGAAGGAGTCGAGGATGGTTTCACCACAATGGCGGCATGCGTGGAATCCTTACTGAGAGAGAAGTTGGATATTCCCCAAACCACCGACTTGAAGATAGAAAGGGCGCACCGTACATTAGCCCCTAGGCTGGCGGCGGAAGCGCCTCCACGATTGGTGGTGGTGAAGTTTTCCAACTCCAAAATAAAAGAAGAGGTTGTAAGACTGGCTTGGCAGAAAAAAGGATTTATGCATCAAGAGAGAAAAGTTTTCGTGGAACACGATTACGCCCTGGAGGTCCTTAAAAAGCGTCGGGAATACAACAACGCTAAAAAGGTATTACGAGAGAAAAAACTGCGCTTCCAGACACCATTTCCGGCGAAGCTGCGGGTTTTCTACGGGGAAGAGACGTGTCTCTACAACTCGGCGGAAGAAGCAACCACGGATATGGCGAGAAGAGGGCTCCCGGTAACGGTGTATAAACCCGCAGCAGACCCAATCGAAAGAATCAAGGCTCAAACGTGGTCCACACAGAGACCCTCAAAATCCACGGGCCAGCAGTGGGAAACCCAGCGCCAGAGCTACAAGGAAAAACTGGCCGTTTACAGGAGGAACAGTCATAATATCAGAAACAAATAAGTCTTTAAAAAAAAAAAAACTTGTTAAAATAGAAATGTGGCAATGAACCACATGATCTCTCCACACTAACAAATACTGTATTAACGTGAATGTTTGCTGTGATGGTGGTGGGAGGGTGCACACAATTTCATAGGGTATAGGCATAAAAAAAAAAAAAATCATTACAAGTTCGGATTGGAATCTGAAATTCACGTTAAAAACATGGGACAACTTACAGGGGTAAGAGAGGGCCCTCAGCACGTAACGGAATCTGAGGAATTTCCCTCAGAGCCAACACACCATCATGGCTTTTCTAAGGTCACTAAAAAGACCTCAGCTCAGGAAGTTTTTTTGTCAGTTTTTTTGTTTTAAAGTTTTATATACTATGTTCTTAATGTTTTTTATGTTCTTAATGTTCTTTCAGTTTCTGAGTAGCATAAAAGAGGGCCACCACACTGTTACACTAAATAAGACAACACAATGGAGAAACAGGGTGTAACCAAAATAATCTCATATAATGTAAAAGGGATCCTGAATCCAGTTAAAAGATCCAAGATTCTAGGCAAAATGGAAAAAGACAAAGCAGGAATAATATTTTTACAAGAAACCCACCTAACAGACGTGGAGCATACTAAACTCAATAGACAAGGGTTTAAAATGATCTCTCCATCTTCATATAAGTCAGGGGGGAGGAGGGGAGTAGCGACATTGATCTCAACCAAAATTATATTTGAAAAAAAAAATCAGAACACAAAGATAAAGAAGGGAGATACAGTTTGGTACTTGGGCGGCTAGAGGGAAAAGATATCACCCTGCTGAATGTATATGCACCTCCAGGGGCTAACTGGAAATTTTATAAAAATGTATTTGACCTAATGATAACTAAAGCCCAAGGTTTAGTGATATGTGGTGGAGACTTCAATCTAAGACTGAATCCATACTGGGATGCATCAGGTAATTCTCCACATCAAAATAACACTCAAAGTAGGAAAACTCGGATGCTACTAAAAGAAATGGGAATCTGTGATGTGTGCAGGGAATTCAACCCCAGTGTAAAAGATTATACATTTTACTCAGCACCACATTCATCATACTCAAGGATTGACTATTTTTTATGTTTAATAGAGACATTGGAAGAGTAAAAACGTGTAAAATAGGACTGATGGATCTCTCTGACCACAGTCCGATCTATATGGACTTAAGTACCCAAAAATACCCAAATAATACATTTTCTTGGAGGTTAAATTCAAATGTGCTGAAAGGACCACTGAAAAATGAATTGGAATCAGATATTCTCAGATATTTGGAAGAAAATGATAATGGAGAAGTATCCCCTTTAATACTGTGGGACGCATGCAAAGCTGTAATAAGGGGAAAGATTATTGCAAAACTGGCAATCCAAAAGAAACTGAGACAAGAAAAACTAATCACATTAGAGTCAGAACTTAAGAACCTAGAAAAAGAGCACAAAGACAACACTCATTCTAATGACTCGCTCAAAATTAAGGAAATTAAAAAACAAATAGATGAGATCTACACAATAGAAATCCAGAAGAAACTTACATTTCTGAAACAAAAATACTATGAAACAGGCAGCAAATCGGCAAAATTACTAGCCTATAAATTGAGGAAACAACAATAGGAGAGAACAATCTACAAAATCAGAGATCCAGTATCAAAGGAAATAAAATTCAGAATTCAGGATATTCTTAAAAGCTTCGAGAACTACTACAAGAACTTGTACTCCCTCAAAAAACATAAAAACGCATCTGAAGCATTCCTAAACACATTAAACCTTCCCCAACTTACTGAGTCACAAAATAAAACACTACTGTCAGAAATACAACCTGAAGAATTAGAAAAAGCAATTATGAAACTTAAAGCTAACAAATCCCCAGGAGCAGATGGCTATACAGCAGAGTGGTACAAAACCTTTAAACAGCAACTATCTCCTCTCCTCCTGAAAACATTTAACTATGTCCTCCACACAGGGGAAATCCCCCCCTCCTGGAGAGAAGGGGTCATTGCAGTCATACCTAAACCTGAAAAGGATAAACAAGACTGCTCCAACTACAGACCAATCAGTGTGTTAAATCAGGACTATAAGCTTTTTACCACTATCCTTGCCAAAAGGTTAGAAAATATACTGACAGACTTAATTCATTTAGACCACACAGGTTTTATAAGACAAAGACAGACACAAGACAACATTAGATGCACTTTACACATAATTCATCATATAAAAAAATATAACTTAAATGCAGCCATATTGGGATTAGATGCTGAAAAAGCATTTGATTTGGTTGACTGGTCTTTCCTATATAGAATCTTATCCAGTTTCAATTTTCATAACAACTTCATTAGAACTATCCAGGCATTATATAAAAAACCAACAGCTAAAATAAGGATTAACGGTGATTTATCATCATCTTTTGAGCTGGAAAGAGGATGTCGTCAGGGCTGCCCCTTGTCTCCACTGCTCTTTGCAATCTTCATAGAACCTCTGAGCCAATGGATAAGACAGAATCAGAAAATTCAAGGTGTTACACTTGGTCAGAAGGAACATAAAATAGCACTCTTTGCTGTTGACATTTTAATATACCTGGGGCAGCCGGACACCTCTTTTCCAGAACTAATCTCAGTTTTTCAGAGTATGGAGATTTATCGGGGTACGAATTAAACATGCATAAAACCCAAGTTTTAACATTCAACTATGACCCAAATCAATATTTACTAAGCAAACTCAAAACTAACTGGGAGATGGAATCTATGAAATATCTGGGAGTCAATATCCCGAAACAACTCAACAAAATTATAACACTAAACTATGATCCACTGGTGGCAAAAATAAAATCAGATCTAGCAAGATGGAATATGATACCATTCTTGGGTACTGCACAAAGAATTGAAGCAGTCAAAATGAATATACTTCCACGTCTTCTATACCTTTTCCAAACAATACCGGTAGAACCTCCCAAAAAAACATGGCAAGAACTGGACAGAAGGATCTCAAGACTCATATGGCAGGGCAAGAGACCTAGAATCAGATATAGAACCCTACAGCAAAACAAAGACAAAGGTGGGCTCGCGCTGCCAAATATCAGGGACTATTTTAAAGCCACACAAATTAAAACTTTAGTAGAGATATGTAACCCAGTCTACACTGCACAATGGTAGGAGATGGAATGCCAAATAACAAGTGACATCCCCCTACAGGCGATAATAGGGAACAATGCCTTACCTAAACTTTTGAATAACACTAACCCGTGGATAGAGATCCCGCTAAAAATTTGGTTTAAGATAGTCAGAGAGAATCAAACTAAAGAACCCTATCGATTACTGCAATGGATTGCCTATGATCAAGACTTTACTCCTAATAAAACAGACACTAGATTTAAAAAGTGGAAAGAGAACGGACTGATAAAATATTACGATTTTTTTAAAGGGCAAATTTTAAGAAGTTTTGAAGATTTGAAAAAACAAGGTCTAATAAATCAAGACCTTTACAGGTTCTTTCAGCTTAGACACCACATAAACAATATACTTAAAAAGGAGGATTTGGAAAGGGCCCAGTCAGGTGTTCTGAAGGTCTTCTTAATGGCATATAAAGGGATCCCAGGGATCAGATACATTTCTAAAATATACCAAGGTCTTCAAGACTTAAAAGGAGACAACACATCATATATAAAAGAGAGATGGGAAAAAGAGGGGAATTTCACTTTACAAGTGGAAATATGGGAAAAGCTAAATAAACAACAATGGAAAAGTACCTCATCCCTGCAGTGGAGAGAATTTGGATGGAAAAATTTGGTAAGATTTTTCAGAACACCTGCACAAAACAAATTTACTCGTAAGGGGTTGAATTGTTGGCACTTGTGTGGTGAAGAGACTGCAAATCATTTTCATGTGTTTTGGTCATGCCCAGTTATCCACCAATATTGGACCAATGTACAGACAATATTGGGGAAAATATTCAAAATAACAGTCCCCTTTTCTTTTGTAACTTTGTATTTGGGTTTACTACCAGAATCACTGGAAAGACGAGGAGAAAAATACTTATTCACTGTTTTAATATTGGCAAGTATCGCTTTTGTTAGCTCGAGATTAGATTATTGTAATTCTTTATTATCAGGCTGTCCTAAAACATCTTTAAAAAGTCTTCAGCTGATCCAAAATGCTGCAGCAAGAGTTTTAACAGGTACTAGAAAGACAGATCATATCTCTCCGGTTCTGGCCTCCCTTCATTGGCTTCCCATAGAGTTTAGAATTAAGTTTAAAATCCTTCTTCTTACTTACAAAGCTCTAAACAATCAGGCTCCTTTTTATTTAAAAGATCTGATACTACCGTATTATCCTAACAGAGCACTACGCTCCCAAAATGCAGGATTACTTGTAATACCTAGAATCTCCAAAAGTACAATGGGAGGCAGAGCCTTCAGTTATCAAGCTCCTCTCCTGTGGAATCAGCTGCCAATCTGGATTCCGGAGTCAGACTCGATCTCTGTTTTTAAGAATAGGGCTAAAACCTACCTTTTTGATATAGCCTACAATTAGGGAGGGATCATGTGTTTCTGAACCCTCCCTTAGTTATGCTGCTAATAGGTTTAGTCAGCCGGGGGACCTCCAGTAATGCACTGGGCCTCACTCCTTTCCTCACTCTCTATGAAATATTTTTTTTTTTGCTGGTCATTAACATTTGTTTGTTCTCTCCCATAGATTGAGTCCCCATCGTGCTGTTTGCTCTCTACATGTCTGTTCTTTTCATTTTCTCTATCCCCTCACCCCCTGCCAGTCGCAGCAGATGACTGCCCCTCCCTGAGCCTGGTTCTGCTGGAGGTTTCTTCCTGTTAAAAGGGAGTTTTTCCTCTCCACCGTCGCCAAGTGCTTGCTCACAGGGGATCGCCTGATTGCTGGGGTCTTTCTGCAACTGTGGGGGTCCTCCCTACAGTTGATAGTGCTATGAGATGACTGTTGTTGTGAAATGGCGCTATATAAATAAAGTTGAATTGAATTGAAGTAAAAAAGCTCTAACTAAAAAATGGATGTTGAAGGATTGTCCTACACCTGAAGATTGGATTAACGTGATTCAAGACATTTACTCGATGGAAAAGTTGACATTCGCACTGAGACAGGACATGGATGGGTTCTGGAACTTTTGGCAACCCTGGAACACATATGTGTCTTCCATTAGATCTAATCTTTGACAAATACCATTTCAACAATGGCACCGCTCTTTGTTCCAACGCTACTCAGATGCTCTTTTATTATTATTTATTTATTTTTTAATTTTTTTTGTTTTTTTGCTCTTTTGTTTTGTTTTGTTTTTTCTTGGGTTTTTTTTTTTGTTCTTTCTTTAATTTCTCTTTTTCTTTCACGTAAAAAAAAGGGGTGTTGTAATAATTATTCTTCCAATGTTGTCAAAAAACAAAAAAAGGGAACATGTGATGAAAATGTAAACAAAGCAATGCTGTCATGACGTGTATACCCTTTACAAAAACTTAAATAAAAAAAAAAAGAAATGATAGTTAAAAACATCTAAATAACTCAGTGCAGCTTTACCAAAATGACCTCACGTATCATCCATCATCTGATTATCATACTACATCATTTAGTTTGAGTAAAAAAAAAAATCATAGTTTTTGGAAATATTTATTTGAAATACAGTAAAATCCAATAGCTTCTCAGGTATTAAGTGTAGCTTCATCAAAATCATCTCACACATCATCTATCATCTGATGGTCAAACTACATCACTTAGTTTGGGTAGAAAATATTTTTTCATATTTTTTGGAAATATTTATTTGAAATAAAATTCAGTATCTTCTTAGGTATTAAATGCAGCTTCATAAAAGTCACCTCACACATCATCTATCATCTACTAGTCAGACTACATCATTAGACAATTTATTGACCCAGAAAAGCACTAATTTCTTACAAATTGACTCCTGCACTGACCAATAAATCACAAGGATTAATTTAGCCTGACTCTTAGCCTGCTCTGGACCAGGCTAGAGCTAGCCTGGTCCAGAGCAGGCTAAGAATAAATCTCATTAGCAACTTGACTGGGCTTAATTTATCCTACTTTTATACAAACAAGTCAAGTATAGATTAAGCCAGAATTATTTGAAAATCCTGGCTTAATCCCTTATCTTGGTTTTATGCAATATGCATCTGAACTCAATGAGGTGACTTAATTAATCTGCTGCAGACAGAGCAGTCCTAACACTTTCAACCAATCAAACAGCCAGTCAGCAGACATTTCCAATCAGTCCTCCCTGCAGTGGTGGTTTTGGTCTCCAAAACAATTCTCATGTTGAAGATTACTCTAATACTGGCTGTGTTTGAATTGAAAATTTTCCTCCAGTCCTCATTCATTGTCATATCTGGACAAAGTTTCCAACCATGTCCACATTTTCTGTTGGTTTTGAACTGTTGCACCTTTATTCTGTTATCATTAGTTTGTTGGGTTATCCTCAGGTTCTTAGTTCAGTTATGTTTTCTCCCTGATCTGGTTTATTTTATGATTATTGTTTGCATTATTTGTCCTCTCTGTTCTCCAGTGTCCTCTGTCTGCACAGCTTCACCCATCCTGTTTGTAGGTGCTCCCCTGTTATCGCTTAAGTAGTCCCAGCTGTCTCATGTTAGTGCAATTATCTCTCACCTACAGTGTTGTGAAAAAGTGTTTGCCCCTTCCTCATTTCTCATTTTTTTGTATGGTTGTCACACTTAAATGTTTCAGATCATCAAACAAATTCAAATATGAGACGAAGATAACACAAGAAAACACAAAATGCAGTTTTTAAATGAAGGTGTTTATTATTAAGGTTAAAAAAAAAATCCAAACCCACATGCCCCTGTGTAAAAAAAAAAAGATCCCCCACCCCATTAAAACATAAATTAACTGTGGTTTATCACATCTTTGGAAAGCTGAGTTCAATTTCTCTAGCCACACTCAGGCCTGATTACTGCCACACCTGTTCTCAATGAGGAAATCATTTTAATAGGACCTGCCTGACACAGTGAAGTAGATCAAAAGATCCTCAAAAGCTAGACATCATGCTGCAATCCAAAGAAATTCAGGAACAAATGACAAACAAGGTAAATGAGATCTATCAGTCTGCAAAAGCTTATAGAGCAATTTCTAAAGCTTTGGGACTCCAGTGAACCACAGTGAGAGCCATCAGCCACAAATGGCGAAAACATGGAACAGTGGTGAACCTTGCCAGGAGTGGCTGGCTGACCAAAATTACCCTCAGAGCACAGCAACGACCCATTCAAGAGGTCACAAAAGATCCTACAACAACATCCAAAGAACTGCTTGATTGCAGTTGTTGCTGCTACAGGTGGTCAAACCAGTTATTAGGCTTAGGGGGCAATTACTCTCACACAGGACCATGTAGGTTTGGATTTTTTTCCTCTTAATAATAAACACTTTCATTTAAAAACTGCATTTTGTGTTTACTTGTGGTATCTTTGTTTAATTTTTAAATTTGTTTGATGATCTGAAACATTTAAGTGTAACAAACATACACACACAAAAAAAGAAGAGAAACAAGGAAGGGGGCAAACACGTTTTCACACTACTGTATTCTGAAGTTCATTCAATATATTCCATTTTCATTCAGTATATTCCAAGTTTCATTCAATATATTCGGAAGTTCATTCAATATATTCCCATCCATCCATCCATCCATCTTCTACCGCTTTTCCGGAGGGCCGGGTCGCGGAGGCAGCAGTTCAAGCAGAGAAGCCCAGACTTCCCTCTCCCCAGCCACCTGCTCCAGCTCTTCAGAGGGGATACCAAGGCGTTCCCAGACCAGCTGGGAGACATAGTCTCTCCACCGAGTCCTGGGTCTGCCCCGGGGTCTCCTCCCAGTGGGACGTACCTGAAACACCTCAAGTGGGAGGCGTCCAGGAGGCATCCTAATCAGATGCCCATACCACCTCAACTGACTCCTTTCAATGTGGAGGAGCAGCGGTTCTACTCTGAGCCTCTCCCGGATGACTGAGCTCCTCACCCTATCTCTGAGGGTGAGTCCAGCAATCCTACGGAGAAAGCTCATTTCAGCTGCTTGTATCCGCGATCTCGTTCTTTCGGTCATTACCCAAAGCTCGTGACCATAGGTGAGAGTAGGAACGTAGATTGATTGGTAAATCTTGCTAATTTTTTTAAAACTGCCTTGACTAGTACTACTCATTATTACTATTATTATTATTATTATTATTATTACTTATTTTTCTACACTTATTGCACGTTTTTAGTCCTTTAGTTTTTTAGTTTATCTCTTTATCTCATCATGTTTTTAATGTTGCAGCATGGCACCGAGACAAATTCCTAGTTTGTGTACTACATGAACAATGGCAATAAATCTGATTCTGATTCTGATTCTGAAATCAACAGCTTTGCCTTAGAACTAAGCTCCCTCTTCACCACAACAGACCGGTACAACGTCCGCATCACTGCAGATGCTGCTCCAATCCGTCGATCTCTCGCTCCATTTTCCCCTCACTCGTGAACAAGACCCCAAGATACTTAAACTCCTCCACTTGGGGCAGGAGCCTGTCCCCAACACGGAGAGGACAATCCACCTTTTTCCGGCTGAGGACCATGGACTCGGACTTGGAGGTGCTGATTCTCATCCCAGCCGCTTCACACTCAGCGGCAAACCGTCCCAGCAAGAGCTGTAGGTCATTGCTGGATGAAGCCAACAGGACAACATCATCTGCAAACAACAGAGATGAGATCCTGTAGTCACCAAGCATGACACCCTCCATTCCCTGGCTGCGCCTAGAAATCCTGTCCATAAAAATTATGAACAGGATCGTGACAAAGAGCAGCCCTGGCGGAGTCCAACTCTCACTGGGAATGACTCCGACCGAGTGTTGGCAATACGAACCAAACTCTCACAACGGTCGTACAGAGACCGAATAGCTCGTAACAACAAGCCCAATACCCCATACTCCCGAAGCACCCCCCACAAAAATCCACGAGGGACGCGGTCAAATGCCTTCTCCAAGTCCACAAAACACATGTAAACTGGTTGGGCAAACTCCCACGAACCCTCAAGAATTCTCGAGAGGGTAAAGAGCTGGTCCGATGTGCCACGGCCAGGACGAAAACCACATTGCTCCTCCTGAATCCGAGGTTCGACCAACGGCCGGACTCTCCTCTCCAGTACCTTGGCATAGACCTTCCCAGGGAGGCTGAGGAGTGTGATCCCTCTAAAATTGGAGCACACCCTCCGGTCCCCTTTTTTGAAGAGAGGAACCACCACCCCGGTTTGCCATGCCAAAGGCACTGCCCCCGACCTCCACGCAATGTTGCAGAGGCGTGTCAACCATGACAACCCAACAACATCCAGGGCCTTGAGGTACTCAGGGCGAATCTCGTCCACCCCCGGGGCCCGGCCACCAAGGAGATTTTTTTTGTAACTTAGATTTTTATTCATTTTTCATCATATATAATGCATTCAGATCACATTCTACATTTAAAAAACAAAGGGGTTAGGGTAGGGAAAAATAAAAAAAAATAAACAAAATAAAAATAAAAAATAAAAAAAAATAAAAAATAAAAGGGGGGGGACAAATGTTGGAGCATCAAGTTTTTAGTTTCCATCTCTTAATTCTTCTGGTTTTTTCAGTGTCTTTGGTTATTCTTTCAATTTCTGCCTCGTTGTTGCACTTTGTAGTGTGTCCATTTCCGCCATTTTTTCTCCCATATTCCTTCTTGCATTCTTCGTCGATATGTTAGTTTTTCCATCATACGTATGTCCTCAACAATGTCAGTCCATTGTTCTTGGTCAGGAAGAACTTCTGATCGCCATTTTTTTGTGATAGTTTTTTTACATGCAATCAACAAGATTTTAACTAGATATCTGTCCTCAGCCTGTATAACATTGTCTTTTTTAAGATCACATAAGTACATCAGGTTACAGTTCATTGGTATATTATATCCTAATATCCTCTGTATTGTCACATGCATAGATTTCCAAAATGATGATATTTTGTAGCATTTCCAAAACATATGTGAGTGGTCTGCATTTTGAGCCCCACATCCCCTCCAGCATAAAGATTGGGTATTTGTATATTTTCCTTGAATCTGTGGTGTAATGAAAAAGCGAATCAGGTTTTTCCATCCAAATTCCCTCCATGCCCTTGAATTTGTTGATGTGTGTTGTGTTTTCCATATTTCCTGCCAGCTTTCTTCTGTTATGTTTAAATTGAGCTCTTTCTCCCATTTCTCCTTTATATAGTTACTTGTATGATTGTTTGTCATAAGTTTCTGATATAGTTTTGAAATAATTCTTATTTTATTTCCTGCATATGAGCTTAAAATAAGTTGTATAATCTCGTTCACATCTGTTTGGAGGTTATGCTTAATCTTCTTCATATAGTAATCTCTCATCTGCAGATATCTGAAAAATTCCGATCTTTCTAATTTAAATTTTCTCCTGATATTTACAAAGCTCCCGAGATCTTTTTTTTCCGATATTGCCCCATGCTGTGATTCCCTTGTTCACCAGATTTTTGTATCCCCTATCTTGTTTTGCCGGTTCAAACTGACTGTCAAATGCTACCCATTTCAATAGTTTTATGTCTTCCCTTATATTATATTTTTGTACTATTTTATACCACAGTTCTAAAGTAAATTTAGTGATTGGGTCTATTTGTTTGATTTGCTTATATGCATCTTTATCCCCTATTATGCTTTGTACTGGGAGTCCCTCAATTTCCTTTTCCATTTCTTTCCATTTTGCCTCATATCCCTCGTCGCACCAACATATGATATATCTTATTTGTGCTGAGTAGTAATATTCCTTTAGACTCGGTAGGCCCATGCCTCCTTTCTCTTTTGGTAATTGGAGGGTTTTATATTTCACTCTTGGTTTTTTACCTCCCCAAACAAATCTCGATATCATCCTGTCCCACTTTGAGAATTGGGCATCTGGAATCTCTGTTGGTATAGCCTGGAAGAGGTAAAGTAATCTAGGTTGTATGCTGATTTTGACTGTCTCAATTTTTGAATTCAGATCCATATTTAAGATTGACCATCTATCAATATCTTTTTTTATTTCTTGTTCCAACCTATCATAGTTTGCTTTATATATTTTGCTTAGGTCTTTAGGTATGTTCACTCCAAGGTATTTTATTTCTTTTTGCTTCCAGTTTAGTTTGATCTTATCAGTTATCTGGTTTAGAGGGTTATAGTGGAATGTCAGTACTTGTGTTTTTGTTATGTTTATCTTGTATCCTGATAATTTTCCAAAATTTTCTATCAAGTTCATCATTTCCATTATTGATTTATCTGGTTGTTCAAGGTAAACTATAATATCGTCTGCAAATAGCCCAATCTTGTGTTCCGCCCCCTTTATTGTTACACCTTTTAATTTCTTATTTTGTCGTATCGCTTGAGCCAATGGTTCTATGAACAGAGCAAACAAGGTGGGCGATAAGCAGCATCCCTGCCTAGTTGATCTTTGTATATTTACTTTGTCTGTTAAGCTACCGTTTATCTTGATTCTTGCCACAGGTTCTTGATATAGCGTCCTTATGCATTGTACTGATTTTTCGTTAAATCCAAAGCGCTCCAGTACACTATATAGGAATTTCCAGTTAACCCTGTCAGATGCTTTTTCTGCGTCTAAACTCATTATTACTGCGCTTTTCTTTTCTTTATGTATTTGGTTAATTATATGTATTGTTCTCCTGATATTGTCATGTGTTTGGCGTCTCTCTATGAATCCAGTTTGATCATCTTCTATCAATTCCGTCAAGAATGTCTTTATTCGTTTACATATAATTGTTGTGTATATTTTATAATCTACATTTAATAAAGAGATTGGTCTATAGTTTCCGCATTGTTCTTTATCTTTCCCTGGTTTTAAAATAACTGAAATGATTGCTTCGTTCCATGTTGGAGGTATTTTGTTGTTGTTCAGCGTCCAATTAAATGACTTTAGGAGTTGTGGCATGAGTTCTTCTATAAACAGTTTATAAAACTCAGATGGGTATCCATCACTACCTGGTGATTTACCGTTTTTAAGTGACTTAATCACATCTCTGATCTCTTGTGTTGTTATTTCTGCTGTTAGTTTTTCATTTTGTTGATTTCCTATTGATGGCAAGTCCAATGTGTCTAGAAATTTTTTGATATCTTTAGTATTTGTTTCTTCAGGTTGCGAGTATAGTTCTTGGTAGAAATTATGGAAAATTTCTTCGATGTTTTCTGGGTTAACTGTGGTTTTATTTGTGGTGGGGTCTTTAATCTTGTATACATTATTCATTGTTTGTTGTTTTCTTAACCGTTTTGCCAGCAGTTTTGTGGCTTTTGGCCCCGTTTCATAATATTTTTGCTTTAGATATCTATTTTTCCTTTCAATTTCATCCATTTGTGTTTCTTTTATCTTTGTTTTTTCTTCTTTAATTTCTTGATATATTTTTGGATCATTTGTGCTTTGATGTTTACGTTCTAATTCCCTTAGTCTCTCACATCTTTGTTCATACGCTTCCAGCTTAGTCTTATTTGCTTTTCCTGTTTCAACAATTAATTTACCCCTTAACACGGCTTTTAGTGCGTCCCATAGTATTGTTGGGTCCACTTCTTCATTGTCATTCTCTTGGATATATTCGTTTATGTTTATTTTTATTCTTTCTTTCATTTTCTCATCATTTAACAGTCCTATGTTAAGTTTCCATGTTGTTTGTCGTTTTCTATTGTTTAAATATATTTCCATGTATATAGGATTATGATCTGATATTTCTGCCCCTCCAATCCAACAATTTCTCACCCTGTGTCTGTCACCTTCATTCATAAGGAAGTAATCTATTCTAGAGTGTACTTTATGGGCTGCTGAATAATGTGTATAGTCTTTTTCGAGTGGGTGTAGGTCCCTCCATATGTCTACCATACCCATTTCTGCCAGTGAGGTTCTTATGAACTTTGTTACACGTTTTTTTTGTCTTCTTAACACTTGTTGTGTCAACTTCATGATCCATGACAGCATTTAAGTCTCCTCCACAAATTAGGACTCCTTCACTGTGTGTTGCTATGAGATCAAACAGATGTTGAAAAAAACCCTTGTCACTTTCTGGTGGGGCATAGATGTTCACTAATGTGATCTGCATACCATCTATTCTTCCCTTTATTATTACATACCTGCCTTCTTTATCCTGGATTTCCTGTTCACTTTCAAATTGTATTTTGTTTGAGATTAGTATCATAACCCCCCTTTTTGCTCCTCCCTTAAATGAACTGTAGTAGGAGTTCTTATAGCCAAATCTCTTTAGTTTCACATGTTCTGCCTTGCTCAAATGTGTCTCTTGCATAAATATAATTTCAGCTTTTTCCTTCTTGAATTTTCTTATTATTCTTTCCCTTTTAACAGGTGAGTTCAGACCATTCACGTTTAGTGTCATTATCTTAAGATTTTTACCCATATTCATGTTTTTCCATTTTTTTAACTTGTGCTCCTAGCCCCTTTAACAACAAAAATAACACATATTTATATAAAAACACATTAAAAAAACTCGACCTCCGTACTTTGGGCCTTTCTTCTGCCCACTGGTCCCTGTTGGTGGGTGGGGGGTTTGTCTTCACAGAGTGAAGGGCCCTCCCTAGACTTCTAATTACTATCAAAGTAATAGTCATAAGTCTAGAAATGTCCAACAAATATCACTTAAACCTCTCCTAGCCGTCTGTTTCTCTTTTACCTTGTCTTCTTGGCCTTCATTTCTTCTGTGCCTTTCTTAATCTTTGTTATGATCTAGGCTTTCAGTTGAAAGCCTTGTAGCTTGTCCTGGGCCCGCTGCTCTACGTCTCTCCCCCTTCTTCCACCGTTCACTCGCCTCCACTCCGTCTGTCGTGGTGCGTTCAGGGCCGCCGCTGCTCCAGCCGTCTCCTTCGGCACGCTCACCTCAAGGCCCCGCTCCATCATATCCCGCGCTGCCTCTTCGGCCGTGTTGTAGGTTCTTGTGCCTTCCTCCCAATGAATCCTCATTTTCGTTAGCGGCGTTTGGAATCTAATTTTTTTCTCTTTCAGCGTTTTTTTAATATTGGCATATTTCTTCCGCTGCTGCACGATTTCTGTCGGGTAGTCATGGTCAAAAAATACCTGTTTGTCGCCGATTCGTATCTTTTTTTTCCATGCTTGCGTCAGGATTCTTTCCTTTATGTCATATTTCACAAAGTTTACCACAACTGACCTGGGTGGAGAGTTTGTTTTCGGGTTCTGTGCCGGTGTTCTGTGCGCCCGTTGAATCTGCAGATCCGTTTCTCCGGGTATTTCCAGTTCTTTTTTTAAGAACTGATCCATGAATTTTGTCATCGAGTTGCCTTCAATGCCCTCCGGAATTCCAAAGATGCGCATATTGCTTCGTCGGGATCTGCTCTCCAAGTCGTTTATTTTCTCCTGCATCCTCTGCGTTTGCGTCGTCAGGGTCTGTAGTTGTTCGTTTGCCTCGCTTTTCCAATCTTCTAGTTCCGAAATTCGGGTCTGCGCTTCTGTCATACACGCCCGCTGGGAGCGCAGCTCCTCCATGTTTTCCGTTAATTTACGCTCCATTTCTCTTCGGAGGTCCATGACTTCCTCCTTAATTTCTTTTTTCAGTTCCTCCTTAAGAGCCGCTAAATCCTGTTGTAGCTGTCGCTTGAATTCTCTCAACTCTTCACCCAAACTGGCGATGCCAGCGTTCATGTTGTCGAGTCTGGTGTCCTCCATTTTCACTGCTGTGGACATCTCGTTTTTTTGGGCTTTGCGTACAGCGGTTTTTCCTGCGTTGTTGGAGAGGAATTCTTCAATTTTACCCTGTTTTTGTCCTTGTGCCCGGTTCCTTCGTGTTTTCATCCCTTAGTTTATTGATTCGTTTATGTCGAGTTGGCCATTTACCGATGATTTTTAATCCGGCTAGGGAGAGCTCTTTGTTTAAGTGTTATGTCTCTCCGCCATCTTCCCGGAAGTCCCACCAAGGAGATTTTTAACCACCTTGGCGACCTCAGCCCCTGTGATAGGCGAGTCATCCCCCTCGTCCCCAAACCCTGCTTCCTCTGTGGAAGGCGTATCAGTGGGATTGAGGAGATCCTCGAAGTATTCCTTCCACCGCCCGACGATATCCCCAGTTGAAGTCAACAGTGTCCCATCCGCACCATACACAGTGTGGACGGGGAGCTGCTTTCCCCTCCTGAGCCGCCGAACAGTTTGCCAGAATCTCTTTGAAGCCGACCGAAAGTCTTGTTCCATGGCCTCACCGAACTCCTCCCATACCCGGGTTTTTGCTTCAGCAACCACCCAAGCTGCACTCCGCTTGGCCTGCCGGTACACCTCAGCTGCTTCGGGAGTCCCACAAGCCAACCAAGCTTGATAGGACTCCTTCTTCAGCTTAATGGCCCCCCTCACCACTGGTGTCCACCACTTGGTTCGGGGGTTGCCACCACGAGATGCACTGACCACCTTGCGGCCGCAGCTCTGGGCCGCCGCTTCAACAACAGAGGTGGAGAACATGGCCCATTCAGACTCCATGTCTTCAGACTCCCTCGGAATGTGGTTGAAGTTCTTCCGGAGGTGGGAGTTGAAGACCTCCCGGACAGAGGCCTCAGCCAGATGCTCCCAGCACACCCTCACTATACGTTTGGGTCTACCAGGTCTGAATGGCTTCCTCCCCTGCCATCGGATCCAACTCACCACCAGGTGGTGATCAGTTGACAGCTCTGCACCTCTCTTTACTCGGGTGTCCAAGACATACGGTCGCAGGTCTGATGACACGATAACAAAATCGATCATCGACCTGCGACCTAGGGTGTCCTGGTGCCAGGTGCACATATGGACACCCTTATTTCAATATATTCCCATTTTAATTTAATATAGTCAGAAGTTCATTCAATGTATTTAGAAGTTCATTCAATATATTCCCAGTTTCATTCAATATATTTGGAAGTTCATTCAATATATTCCCAGTTTCATTCAATATATTCGGAAGTTCATTCAATATATTCCCAGTTTCATTCAATATATTCAGAAGTTCATTCAATATATTTGGAAGTTCATTCAATCTATTCCCAGTTTCATTCAATATATTCGGAAGTTCATTCAATATATTCCAAGCTTTTCTTTGTAATATATATATATATTTTTTCCTGAATGGCTTGCCATAATATGTATATATATACACTACCGTTCAAAAGTTTGGGGTCACCCAGACAATTATTTTGTGTTTTCCATGAAAAGTCACACTTATTTACCACCATGAGTTGTAAAATGAATAGAAAATATAGTCAAGACATTGACAAGGTTAGAAATAATGATTTGTATTTGAAATAATAATTTTTTCCTTCAAACTTTGCTTTCGTCAAAGAATCCTCCATTTGCAGCAATTACAGCATTACAGACCTAACATGATTGCAGAAGGGTTTTCTAATCATCCATTAGCCTTCTGACGCAATGAGCAAACACATTGTACCATTAGAACACTGGAGTGATAGTTGCTGGAAATGGTCCTCTAGACACCTATGTAGATATTGCACCAAAAACCAGACATTTGCAGCTAGAATAGTCATTTACCACATTAGCAATGTATAGAGTGTATTTCTGATTAGTTTAAAGTTATCTTCATTGAAAAAAAGTGCTTTTCTTTCAAAAATAAGGAAATTTCTAAGTGACCCCAAACTTTTGAACGGTAGTGTATATATATATATATATATATATACGTATATATACTGTATATATACTGTATATATCTATGAGAGAGCATTTAAACTTGTAGTTTTGGTGTTTGCTATATTTTTGTGTTTTAGCATCTTGATGAATTTTTCATATTTACGTTTCTGGGAGTTTTGCTTTAAAATAAAACATCTGGTTTAAAAGGAAACTTCCTCTCGGTGTTGGACCACAGCTGTCGAATGGCACCCTGGTGAAACCATAGGACTGTCCGCCAGGTGGATTTTTTTTTATTTTATTTTTTTTTTGGAGGGGGGGGGGTTGTCCCTGCCGGGTTGTTGTCATTGACCTGCAGTTGTATTTTGCTGCTATGTAGCTTTCTGATTTTTTTTTTCTGGTGTTATAGGGTATGGTATGTTTTTGTATGCACCTGTATTTTTGTTAGTGAGGATTTGTCATTCGGCTAGATGTTTTGGCGTTGGTCAATGTGAAATCTCCCCTGCAATCACCGGAGTGGATATCAGCTGTCTGAATAGTTAGATTCCTTTTTTGGGGACTGCCTGTACTTACTCGACATGCATAAGAGATAACGTGGCTAGTGATAGAGCAGGACCTAATGTGATGCACTAGATTGCCCTTTTTGAATTTGTGTTCCTTCTCTCTTTTTGTAATCGCCTCTCTTGTACATGGAGTCTGCCTTCCTTACACAGACATGTTTATGCAGTCGACACAGTGACACCACTTTGGCTGTTCTGTATTTAGAGGACACTCAGTAGGACATTTAGCTGGGGGTACTTGATCACCTTGACCCCGTTTGTGATGTGGCATGCTTTGGGACATAACCTGAATGTGATTTAATGTTGCAAGTTAATTTTGAGCCATTATGTGCAATACTTATTCTTTCCAGAATCTTTCCGCAGTGCAACTCTTTTGGTCAACATAAATCATGCAGTCATTCACACACATTTTCCTTTTTTTTTTTTTCCATGCTGATGTTTGCAAGAGGAAAGAAATTTTATCTGGATTTATATTCTTTTTTTTAATAAACATTGGTTTTGTGCTTATTTACATATTTTGCTAAAACCATGCCATTGTGATTAAAAACATTGCATATACTAGGTCGATTATGTATTTAGCGTTTACTGAAATGTGTAACTATCCTTTTGATCAGATTTTGTTATATTTCTTTTTGGGGTGATGTATCAAACTCATTGATGTGTCTAGTTTTTTTGATTGCTGTACTGTGATCCATATTTTCAGATGAAAGGAATATATCTTCGTATTACTTGGTTGCAAGATTTCAATAGTTTTTAGTTGATGGGTGGGAAGGTTATATTTGACTTTTGTGGTGTTCTTTTTGTCTCCAACTTTGCTTAAGGATTTGTAGCATGTTCTGCCTTATTTTTTTTTTCTTCTCATCATTTTGATTGTCGTTGTTGCCCTCTTTTTTTTTTTTTTCCTTGATATGGTGTTTTTCCTTTTTTTTTGGTTCCTGCCCTCCTAGCCTGTTCCCCCTCCACCCTCCTTGGGTCGGCCCTGGTTGCCTTCTGGTTGGGGAGGGGGGGTGGATGTTACGTTGGTGCCTGGAATTTGCCTTGTGAACGGGGGGTATTGTGATGGCCTGAGCGCTGATTCTGTCCGCGCTCGGGTTGTCCAGTTTTTTCCCCGTTCTTTCTGTTTTTTCATATGGCCGCTCAGGGCTTTTATTTTGACAGCGTTGCAACAGGGCTTCCGGCTGTCAAAGCTGAGTCTCGTTGTGACAGCTGTTCACCATTCCCCCTGATTACATTCCCCGTTATTGATTGGTTTGTATTTTGTATTTAAGGAAGCAGCTGAGGCTTACTACTCGCTGCGACCTCGTCAAACCTCCGTCATACTATCGTCCAAGATTCGTGATACATTTGTATTCCTCATCTCTCAGTAAGTGTTCTTCCTCATAATCTGTGTTCTAGTTTCGTAGTGTGTATTTCCTCGTAGCCTGAGATTTGGAGTCTAAGTGTATGTTCATGTTTTTGCCCACATGGCTGTTTATTTTGTCGTTTGTCTTTTTGTTAATAAACATGCAAACTCATCGACTGGTTTTCGGCGTCTTATTGATGGCTCGTTCCAAGGTTGTCATAGCCAGGAGTGGCACTGGGGTTAAGGTCCCAGTGCTCATAAAATGCTCCTTACGGCGCGCGTCTCGAAAAGCCTCTGACAACTAAGTCCAACTCCTAGCCTGCCCGTGTGGTTTAGTCTCTAAGCCCGGCGGAACTGCTTTTACTAATAGGAGAAGGGGCGAGGGCGGATCTCTGGCGCCTTAAAACCAGATGCTTCGGGTAGATGGTGGCTCGTCAGCCTGGGAAGGTAGCCCATCTAGGGGAAGGTAAACCCTGATTTCAAACCTCCGCTGCCTTGCGGCACACCAGGTCACGGGAAAGGCTTCGGGAGTCAACCCTGAGGAACAATCCGGAGTCGGAGCCCCTAAGGCAGTTCTCTGTTGTGCTCAACATCGTTCTGGCAGCTCCTGCGACGGCGCTGGTGCCAAACTGTAGCAGCCCTGCTGTTCCTTTGGATTCATCAGTGACGTGGAGAGGGGGGACATGCTGCATGGGCAACATCTTGTCCTCCATATCTTCCTGCCCAGGCTTGAATCCTACCAACGCCCAACGCTGGAAGGTAGAACACCGGATCACTGAAGAGGACACTCCAGCTTCGCCTTTGGTGTAGACAAAACACGGGGAATGACAGTTACCGGTTATAAGCCACCGCTCAATTGGCGTAGAGCGCGGCGCCAGGGGTTGTTCCCGACGGTGGGAGGGATCATCGGATCTCACTGGACAGCTACTGCCCGCCTCAAGCTTGGCAGCCCCCAGCCAATAAGGTGTTGTCCCGCCACAGCTTGCTTTCCTCGTTGGGTGCATGGGGATGAGGAGAAGTCCGAACAGCAGGCTGAGAACCTTCGCACCAGGCAAGACAAAGAAACAAAAGAGACCAACTCTAAAACTGGGAACTTGGAACATCCACACTATGATGACAGGACTCGCTGCTAACCTCAAGGACATCAACGACACCAGGAAGACTGCCATCATCAATAATGAGCTGAAGAGACTGGGAGTGGATATCGTCACTCTCCAGGAAACACGGTTGGCTGACGCAGGCACACTGAGAGAGAAGGACTACATGTTCTACTGGCAGGGAAAGGGCAGTGACGAACACAGGGAACACGGAGTGGGCTTCGCAGTGAAGAACACCTTGCTGAAGATGGTGGAACCGGGCAGCAATGGCTCTGCACAACTCCTCACCCTCCGCCTCAACACCACTCAAGGCCCAGTCACCCTCGTCAGTGTGTATGCCCCAACACTGACAGCCACACCAGAGGCAAAAGACAAGTTCTACGAGAATCTCACAACAACTGTCAGGCTCATCCCCAACTCTGAACAACTCATTCTCCTTGGAGACTTCAATGCCAGAGTGGGTGCTGACCACAACTCCTGGCCCTCCTGTCTTGGACCATTTGGCATGGGCAGAATGAACGACAACGGACAGCGGCTGCTCAAGTTCTGCACATATCACGATCTGTGCATCACAAACTCGTTCTTCAAGACCAAGCCCCAACACAAGGTTTCCTGGCGACATCTGCGCTCAAAGCACTGGCACCAGCTGGACTTGATCCTGACCAGGCGCACCTCACTGAAGAACGTGCTAATCACCCGTTCGTTCCAGAGTGCAGATTGTGACACAGACCATTCATTGGTGTGTTGCAAGGTCAAGCTGCAGCTGAAGAAATTCCATCATGCTAGACAGCCTGGAAAGGCACGGATTGACACCAGCAAGATGGCCCAACCAGAACTTGTTGAGCAGTTTGCCTCCACCTTTGAGAAGGAACTTGGTGTACCACAAGAAGGAGAATCTGCAAAGCAGAAGTGGGAAGAGCTGCGAAACACCATCCACTGCACAGCTTTGGCTACCATTGGGAGGAAGACCTTGAAGTCACAGGACTGGTTTGATGCCAAGTTGACCGAGATGACCCCCGTCATTGAAGCCAAGTGCTCAGCACTTGCTGAGTAAAAGAAGTACCCAAACGAGAAGAATCTCCAGATTCTCAGGGCTGCGAGAAGCAAAGTTCAGCAGACTACTCGGCGCTGTGCCAACGAGTACTGGACTCAGCTCAGCCAAGACATTCAAACTGCTGCCATAACAGGGAACATCCGTGGTATGTACGATAGCATCAAGAAAGCACTTGGTCCGGCTCAGAGCAAGACGGCCCCCCTCAAATCCTCCACTGGGGAGATGATCACAGAAAAGAACAAGCAGATGGAGAGATGGGTGGAACACTACTCCGACCTCTACTCTAGACAGAACACCGTGACACCGTCAGCCCTTGATGCCATCGACTGCCTGCCATCCATGGATGAACTTGACGCCAAGCCAACCATTGACAAACTCAGCAAGGCCATTGATAGCTTGGCCGCTGGCAAGGCACCCGGCAACAACGGCATACCCCCCGACCTGATCAAGCACTGCAAGACCTCCCTACTGCTGCCATTGCATGACGTCCTCTGCCAGTGCTGGAAGGAAGGTGCCGTACCACAGGACATGAGGGACGCCAAGATCATCACCCTCTACAAAAACAAAGGGGAGAGAAGTGACTGCAACAACTACAGGGGCATCTCCCTCCTCAGCGTTGTTGGCAAAGTCTACGCACGAGTTGTTCTCGTTTGTCTACAGAAGCTTGCCGAACGTGTCTACCCCGAGTCTCAGTGTGGCTTCCGCGCTGAGCGATCAACGGTAGACATGATATTCTCCATCCGCCAACTCCAGGAGAAATGCAGAGAACAGAACATGCCCCTGTACATCGCCTTCATCGACCTCACCAAAGCGTTCGATCTGGTCAGCAGAGAGGGCCTTTTCAAGATCCTGCCAAAGATAGGATGCCCACCAAAGTTGCAAAGCCTCATCGAATCGTTTCACACCAACATGCAGGGGATAGTGGGCTGGGCAACTTCTACCGCTGCGTGATAGAGAGCACCCTGACCAACTGTATCACACTCTGGTATGGGAGCTGCTCTTTAGCTGACCGCAAGGCGCTGCAGCGGGTGGTGAAAACCGCCCAACACATCACAGGGACTCCACTTCCAGCTATAGAGGACGTCTACAGGAAAAGATGTCTGCGCCGGGCACGCAGCATTCTTAGGGACTCCAACCATCCTGCTCATGGACTGTTCCAGCTTCTCCCCTCCAGAAGACGTTTCAGAAGCCTTCGGACTAGAACCAGCAGGTTTAGGAACAGTTTCTTTCCAACAGCTGTCACGTTATTGAACTTAGTTCCCCGCTGACTCTCTTACAATCATCTTTTACCATCCTCACCTGTACATAACTGCATAACTACATAACTACATCTAACTTATTGCACATTATTTGCACATAACAGTACTTTTAACTTTCTGCACTGCTGCATATATTTGCATATATTTGCTTAAATTGCACATACTGTTAATTACCGTATATACTGCCCTGCTGTCCTTTGCACTTCTGATTGGATGCTAAACTGTGTTTCGTTACCTTGTATTCATACATGTGTAATGACAATAAAGTTGAATCTATCTATCTATCTATCTATAGTGCAGCACGACGGCAACGTCTCAGAGCCATTCAACATACGCAGCGGAGTGAAACAGGGCTGTGTACTTGCGCCAACCCTCTTTGGGATTTTCTTTGCTATGCTCCTGAGGCATGCCTTCAGCACAGCAACAGAGGCAATCTACCTGCACACAAGAGCTGACGGCAGGCTTTTCAACCTCGCCCACCTGAAAGCCAGAACCAAAGTACGCAAGGCTCTAATCAGAGACATGCTGTTCGCAGACGATGCTGCAGTCGCACCCCACACACAGCAGGAGCTTCAGACCCTGATGGACCGCTTCTCCCAGGCATGCGAAGACTTCGGGCTTACCATCAGCCTGAAGAAGACTAACGTCTTGGTTCAAGGCACGGAAGCACCACCAACCATCACCATCGACGACTACAAGCTGGAGGTCGTGAATCAGTTCACGTACCTGGGGTCCACGATCAGCAACAACCTCTCCCTTGATACAGAGATCGACAAGAGGATTGGAAAATCAACCTTCACACTCGCTCGCCTCACCATACGAGTGTGGGAGAATCCCAAACTCTCTGTCAAGATGAAGACGGCAGTGTACAACGCCTGCGTCATCAGCACACTGCTCTATGGGAGTGAGACGTGGACAACATATGCCCGGCAGGAAAAGAGACTGAACTCCTTCCACTTGCGCTGCATTCGCCACATCCTGGACATATCCTGGCAGGACAAAGTGCCCAACACAGAAGTTCTGTCCAGCGCCGGCCTTCCCTCCATGTTCACTCTACTCAGGCAGCGCAGGCTCTGCTGGCTAGGCCACATCCACCGTATGGAGGATGGCAGAATCCCCAAAGACGTCCTCTCCAGAGAACTGGCGACTGGCAGAAGAGACGTTGGCCGCCCACAGCTGCGCTTTAGAGACGTCTGCAAGAGAGACATGAAGGCCCTGGAGATCAACACAGAGCGTTGGGAGGACCTTGCAACGGACCGCTCCAAATGGAGAGGCACCCTGACCAGACAGCTCAAGGTGGGTGAAGAGAGACTGACTGCTGCAGCAGATGAAAAAAGGACCCGCAGGAAGAACCGCCACAGACCCAGCAGCACGGAGACCACCCACAAGTGCGACCTGTGTGACAGGGACTGCCATTCGCGCATCAGCCTGTTCAGCCACAGGCGGTGCTGTTCCAGCAGAGTAGACGTTTAGGATTCTCTTCCATGGTCATCATAGACCGACGGAGGCCGACGATTGATGGCTCGTGAGGGCCATCGTTGACAGCTTTAAGTCTGTGCACGGCAAAATAAAGCCCTCCCACACTCATTAATGCGGGTTCGATGTCGTGAGGCAAGGCCTGCTCAATCAGCTGGAGAGAAAAAGTTCAACTTTAATTTGGGCAGAGGGGAGAATAAGGAGATTTATTCCTACTTATACAATAAAAGTGTAAAAAATTCTAGGTGGACAATATATAAAGGTGAGGTAATTTAAATAAACAAAAAAGGAAAATTGCAAATTGGAATAAATAAATAAATAAGTAAATACATAAATAAATAAAATAAGATAAAAATAAATGAACATATAAATAAATAGATAGAAGTTGTGGAGATGAGCATTGTGGAAGTGAGAGTGGACAGAAAATGGAAAAGGAAGTTTGGTTTTAGAGAAAAATTGAAGGCTGATGAATTGTTAAAGTTTTGTGCAGGACACAAGAGAAAATATGGAGAAACGATTGGAAGAAGGAAAGAAAAAAACGTAAGAATAAGAGACTCATGCTGCAACAGTGAGAACAAAAGCAAAATAATCAATAAACGCGATAAAATGGAAAAGGACAAAAACACGCTGTTTAATGGCTTGTCTGTTTCTCTGTGTGTGAGGGACTGTGTGAGTCCCTCTTCAGGCCCGCTGGAATTGGCTGCGTCCACCCTCCCCCTCCACGCCATCGCCTAGCGACCCCCTCCTCCCTCCACAACAATAGTAAAAGAATGTAAAACAAAGGGACATCGAAAGATGGGTCATAGATGATCAACTGAGCACACGTAAGTACAATAAATTACATTGTTGCTTTCCATTTACCTTCAGACAGCAACTCAAATGTTGAATCTCATTCATGAACATTTAAGTGTTAGTCTGTGTAAGCCATACATGTTTTGCCAGGAAGCTGTGTTGGTGCTAACAAGCCATTCCAGATTCAGCAAACTACTCATATGTTCTCTAAGTGTGCATAAACAGTATTCGTGAATCAGTTGTAGTCAGCACGTGTTCCACGAGAATTGAAGATTGCATAACTGGCGCCTAAAACTACCGCTAAAATCACATCTCAATTGTGTTTTCACTAAAAGCCCTATCAGAGAGGTGCCAAAATCACATACTGAGCAAACTGAAGTATTTTTAGAAAAAGCCGTGGATAGGGTAAAAACCAAAATAAAGGCTTTGCTAAGCAGATGCCACAACAACCCATGCACCACCAAACTCTATCTATGCACCCCAGGACCTCACATCACAACAATATGGACCCTACACAGACCCCCCACCTAATCTGCCCTATCAGTATCAGCTGCAGGGCCACAGGAGATGGTCAGAGGTTTAATAATAGAGACAGAGGCCATGTTAATGGTAGACCCCGGAGGACGGGGGTCTACCCACGGGACCAATGCTTCCTATGTCTGCAATTTGGCCACTAGGCTCAATACTGCCCACAACAACACTCACAAAGGCACCCAGGGGGTCCCCCAATTAGCATCACAATGTGTATCCTCCCCTACATGGCCCTCATTTGGATGTTGATGAAAAGAACGGCTTTGTGTTAATGCCGTTCTGTTTCAAAAGGGGGAGAGTGGGGACAGGCACGGATAGAAAAGTACTAGGTCATCCGGCTTGTGTGAAACATGTAGCCACTATAAGAAAGGCTGTAGAAAAGACATTGCACTGGACAATGGGCAATCAAAACACTATTCACACAATACATGGAGTTAAAGCCTTTCTTGACTCAAAGTTGGAAATCTAGATAAGAAAGGAAAATAAAATTTGAAGGAAAAACCCACACTTATTGATGGAATGGCTGACACACGAGGAGCCTGAGGCTCCCCATGAATCTGTTTCTTCTATAAAAGGAAGCCAAAAGGAGGAGGGGGAGGACAGCAGTGGAGGAAGAGGGGCTGTGGCCGAGGAGGGAACGCACCCACAATGGAAACAGTGATGGCGAGACCGGCCGCTGGGAGGGGAGGCACCCATGATCCACACCCACTATGAAAAAACTGGACTGCATGCTTAAGACTAAAACAGATAAGTGGACTCACTTCTACACATATACAGAAAATCCATCCATCCATCCATCTCCTACCACTTTTCCGGAGGGCCGGGTCGCGGAGGCAGCAGCTCAAGCAGAGAAGCCCAGACTTCCCTCTCCCCAGTCACCTGCTTCAGCGCTTCAGAGAGGATACCAAGGCGTTCCCAGACCAGCTGGGAGACATAGTCTCTCAACCGAGTCCTGGGTCTGCCCTGGGGTCTCCTCCCAGTGGGACGTGCCCGAAACACCTCAAGTGAGAGGCGTCCAGGAGGCATCCTAATCAGATGCCCATACCACCTCAACTGACTCCTTTCAATGTGGAGGAGCAGCGGTTCTACTCTGAGTCTCTCCCGGATGACTGAGCTCCTCACCCTATCTCTGAGGGTGAGTCCAGCAATCCTATGGAGAAAGCTCATTTCAGCCGCTTGTATCCGCGATCTTGTTCTTTCGGTCATTACCCAAAGCTTGTGACCATAGGTGAGAGTAGGAACGTAGATTGACTGGTAAATCCACAGCTTTGCCTTAGAACTCAGCTCCCTCTTCACCACAACAGACTGGTACAACGTCCGCATCACTGCAGATGCTGCTTCAATCTGTCTGTCAGTCTCTCGCTCCATTTTCCCCTCACTCATGAACAAGACCCCAAGATACTTAAACTCCTCCACTTGGGGCAGGAGCCTGTCCCCAACCCGGAGAGGACAATCCACCTTTTTCCGGCTGAGGACCATGGACTCGCATTTGGAGGTGCTGATTCTCATCCCAGCCGCTTCACACTCAGTGGCAAACCGTCCCAGCAAGAGCTGTAGGTCATTGCTGGATGAAGCCAACAGGACAACATCATCTGCAAACAACAGAGTTGAGATCCTGTAGTCACCAAGCATGACACCCTCCATTCCCTGGCTGCGCCTAGAAATCCTGTCCATAAAAATTATGAGCAGGATCGGTGACAAAGGGCAGCCCTGGTGGAGTCCAACTCTCACTGGGAATGAGTCCGACTGAGTGTTGGCAATACGAACCAAACTCTCACAACGGTCGTACAGAGACCGAATAGCTCGTAGCAACAAGCCCGATACCCCATACTCCCACAGCACCCCCCACAAAAATCCACGAGGGACATGGTCAAATGCCTTCTCCAAGTCCACAAAACACATGTAAACTGGTTGGGCAAACTCCCATGAACCCTCAAGAATTCTCGAGAGGGTAAAGAGCTGGTCCGATGTGCCACGGCCAAGACAAAAACCACATTGCTCCTCCCTGAATCCGAGGTTCAACCAACGGCCGGACTCTCCTCTCCAGTACCTTGGCATAGACCTTCCCAGGGAGGCTGAGGAGTGTGATCCCTCTAAAATTGGAGCACACCCTCCGGTCCCCTTTTTTGAAGAGAAGAACCACCATCCCGGTTTGCCATGCCAAAAGCACTGCCCCTGACCTCCACGCAATGTTGCAGAGGCGTGTCAACCACGACAGTCCAACAACATCCAGGGCCTTGAGGTACTCAGGGCGAATCTTGTCCACCCCCGGGACCCGGCCACCAAGGAGATTTTTAACCACCTTGGCGACCTCAGCCCCTGTGATAGGTGAGTCATCCCCCTCGTCCCCAAACCCTGCTTCCTCTGTGGAAGGTGTGTCAGTGGGATTGAGGAGATCCTCGAAGTATTCCTTCCACCGCCCGACAATATCCCCAGTCGAAGTCAACAGTGCCCCATCCGCACCATACACAGTGTGGACAGGGATCTGCTTTCCCCTCCTGAGCCACCGGACAGTTTGCCAGAATCTCTTCGAGGCCGACTGAAAGTCTTGTTCCATGGCCTCACCGAACTCCTCCCATACCCGCGTTTTTGCTTCAGCAACCACCCAAGCTGCACTCCGCTTGGCCTGCCGGTACACCTTAGCTGCTTCGGGAGTCCCACAAGCCAACCAAGCTTGATAGGACTCCTTCTTCAGCTTAATGGCCCCCCTCACCACTGGTGTCCACCATTTGGTTCGGGGGTTGCCACCACGAGATGCACCGACCACCTTGCGGCCGCAGCTCTGGGCCGCCGCTTCAACAACAGAGGTGGAGAACATGGCCCATTCAGACTTCATGTCTCCAGACTCCCTCGGAATGTGGTTGAAGTTCTTCCGGAGGTGGGAGTTGAAGACCTCCCGGACAGGGGCCTCAGCCAGACGTTCCCAGCACACCCTCACTATACGTTTGGGTCTACCAGGTCTGAATGGCTTCCTCCCCTGCCATCAGATCCAACTCACCACCAGGTGGTGATCAGTTGACAGCTCTGCACCTCTCTTTACCCGAGTGTCCAAGACATACGGTCGCAGGTCTGATGACACGATAACAAAATCGATCATCGACCTGCGACCTAGGGTGTCCTGGTGCCAGATGCACATATGGACACCCTTATGCTTGAACATGGTGCTCGTTATGAACAAACTGTGGTTAGCACAGAAGTCCAATAACTGAACACCATTCGGGTTCAGATTGGGCAGGCCGTTCCTCCCAATCACCCCCCTCCAGGTTTCACTGTCATTACCCACGTGTGCATTGAAGTCCCCCAGTAGGACAATGGAGTCTCCAAGAGGAGCACCCTCCAGCACCCCAGTCACAGACTCCAAAAAGGGTGGGTACTCTGAAACATCATTTGGTGCACAGGCACAAATGATGGTCAGGACCCGTTTCCCAACCTGAAGGCGCAGGGAAGCAACCCTTTCATCCACCGGGGAAAACTCCAATATAGAGGCAGCAAGGTGGGGGGATACAAGAATACCCACCCCTGCTCGTCGCCTCTTGCCCAGGGGCAACTCCAGAAAAGGCTAAGCTCCAGCCCCTCTACAGGAGACTGGTTCTGGAACCGACGCTGTGTGTTGAGGTGAGGCCGACTATATCTAGCCGGTATCTCTCAACCTCGTACACCAGCTCAGGCTCCTTCCCCACCAGAGAGGTGACATTCCACGTACCAAAAGCCAGTTTAGAAAGCTTGGGATCAGTCTGCCAAGGTCTCTGCCTTTGACCGCCACCTAATCCACATAGCACCGGACCCCATGATCCCTCCTGCAGGTGGTGAGCCCACTTGAGGGCGGACCCATGTAACTCCTTTGGGCTGAGCCCGGCCGGGACCCATGGGTGGAAACCCGGCCACCAGACGGTAGCCATCGAGCCCCTCCCCCAGGCTTGGCTCCAGGGTGGGGCCCTGGTAACCCCATACCGGGCGGGGTACACTGAATCCTTGATATAGAATTTATCATGAGAGTCTGTTGGATCATTCTTAGTCTGGCCCTTCACTCAGGACCAGTTTGTCTTGGGTGACCCTATCAGAGGCAAATTGCCCCGGACAACACAGCTTCTGGGATAACTGGGGCATGCAAACCCCCCACCACGATAAGGTGACGATCCATGAGGGGATACAGAAAATTAGCAAAAATTTAATTATTAGAAAATAGCAGACATCTTCCATTTACCTGACTTTGAGGTTCAAGGTACTTCGATTAAATTCGTACGGTGCAGGTGCATCTAAAGTAGTAACTTCGGGTAATGACATACGGGACTTTTCAAGGTCAGAAAAGGTAAAAAATCTGCAAATGGCAACCTAACAGTAGAATACCTACCAAAATCTATAAAAGTAGCATTGTACCCCATGCACTATAGGAAATTGAATGGATCTAATCCAAATTATGAACAACCAATCTTTGCAGATCCATCCTCCAGATTGGTCATAAAACTTGTGCTGGTAAACAAGGGAATGTGTAGAAGCATCCATTGTCCTAATTGAAGAGGATAAGAGACATTTTAACCAATGGGGGGGGGGGGGGTTCCACATATCTCGCTGGTTGGACCCAGACACATGGATTGGAAAATGTTGGACATTTTGTCACCTCTGCTGGGGAATATAGCCATCCATGGAAAGCCGATACCTTTCCGCGTGTTTTCGTGCCTAAAACTTTGAAGAGCGCGGAGTTCATTTTCGTCAGACACAACGCCCACCGCCCTCCATTGTGCCTACCCTATGATGGACCGTTCAGAGTGTTGGAAACAGGGGATAAGCATTTTTTGCTAGACTTGGGGGGTAGGAGGGAAAAAATTGGCATAGACAGACTCAAACCCGCTTTTGTTGTGTCGGACGAGCAAGTGCTGTTGGCTAAGGCCCCTCGGCGTGGAAGACCCCCACGGAGAGCTCCCCAGGGAGACGATTCTCCAGAGCAGCCACACGGACAGACCGAAGTGTCCCCCCCCCCCTAGCAACAGCCCGCCCGCAGTCAGACACACTCCCAGCAGCCCCCCACCGGGACAGCAGCGCCGCGGAGGCGGTAAACCCCAGTTACAGCAGATACACGGGAGGAGACGGAAGCCCAAGCAGCATGTGGACTGATGTTCAATTGTTCTATCACAGCATGTGGACTGTTATTCTATTGTCCTATCTAAGATGCTGGGGGGGGGGGTGTAGCACCTTGTGTGAGCCAGATTATCTAGCATCTCAGACAGGAGACAGTGATAAGCTTGGGACAACAAAGAGCAGGAGGTTCCTGGTGAGATAGCAGGAAGGAGTCAGGGATGAAGGTTGTTGAATGCAGTGTGATGCAAATGTCATGTTGTGTGTGATGTAAATGCCATGAAACTTAAGGGGAGAGTTTCTGCTTGAAAGTTCAGTCTGTTCTGTGCTTGAAAGGTGTGAGTGTGTAATAAATCGTCTGAAATGATTCCGCCTCTGATTTCACACACTCCACACTGGAATCTCTCATACACACTACTGCACCTACGGACATTCTATTTATATGGATGTCGAGAGAAACGCAATTTCATCTTGCCTGCACTACAGTTGTATGTACAGCAATATGACATTAAAGTTTGATTTGATTTGATTTGATTTGATTTGACCTTAAAATAGAATATTCTCCTAAATTAGAAACATGTGCATTGTCATTTAACTGGGTAACCACAGCACAAAAGGCTGTGCACATAGACACCCAGAGATCTCCTACATGACCAATCTTAACATTAATAAACGAGGGGACGAGAAAAGTTGAAGCAAATTCTAAATTTGTTATGGTAAAAGGTTAAACAGATGTAGATCTAATAAAAGGAGCAGAGTATGACACTATAGACCATATATTCAGAAGACCAGAAGAGTGTTAACCAGGTCATAAAACCAAAAGCAGCAGATGTCATAGCGTCATCAGTCCTGTAGGAAACACCCTGATGACACAGGGCCTGCAGGAATTAACGAAACTCTAACTCTTTGTGCTCGTTGTATGTCAGGATCACATGTATTGATAAATGAGCTAAACCTCCAAATGCAATTTTCCACAGTGGTAGTCATCAGCAAATCTTGCACATCTCATACCTCCTCATAGAAACCAATTGCTGAGTTCAGAGGAGCTGAAGACCCCAAGACCGAAGATGATGACGAGGAAGACCATTGGGCTATTACGGATTATTTGTAAACACAATGTGCTACTGATAATACATGAATAATACATAGCTCACCACACACATGTAGGGGTATGAGACATAGTATTCTTGCATTAATATTTACATCATGCTAATTACGGTTAGGTAGTCAGGATAATTGTGAAAGTTAGACGCTCTAGAGGCCCGAATACAACAAGCATGGATAAGGATGTCTCCTAACGTTGAACGATTTTGTTTACTACCTACTTACACTGCAACACATAGGTCTCATCACCCAGCTCACTTATCACAACACAACCACTGCTTGTAGGTTGCACATAGCCGACAATCATACACTCAAAGGCTAATGGGAGATAACTTACAACAGCACATTGTCAACTACAGACGTAGTGAATAAGGATAAAACGGTACAGGCTCCAGCCATTGCGGTGACAACCCCTCAGGCCATTATTGATCCTGTCCCGGCTTAGACCTTTGTATCGGCACCCAAGCAAAGGTGTAGGGTGCAGGGAAGGTGCATGCAGGGGGGGGCACCAGACCATCACGATGCGTGCCTGCGACGTAGAAAAGGAGATCATAGGGCTAGTGACTGTACGACTGCAGTCCCTAGAAGAAGGATGGACTGGTACTCATGCGCACCCACCGCACCTCCAGCACCGGCGGGGTAGTCAGCTCAGCCACACGGAGGAGATGGCATTTTCTGCACCAACACCAGCCTCTCTACCTCTGTCTACTGGTTGTACACCGGTGGGTGGCATCCCTGGAACAGCATCACTGAACTGTTCACTGGCTGGACTGGATGTTATTTACTCTCTGTTGCATCCACCAGACTGTCCTATAAACCTCATGGGACGAGATGTGCCTCTGAGAGCATGGGCACACAGTTGTTTTGCTTCTAATGGTACCGGTGTGTGTCTACCAGATGGAACTGTGCTCCACAGGTGCGGATACAGGAAGCAGACACAGAGGAAGGTCAAACCCCTGTCGCAACCGTATGATGACTGCAGCTGAATGATGCGAGCCCTGGCAACGGTCAGCTGGTGGACAAAATGTTTCGTGGGCTTCGTGGATTGACCCTGTTCGACCTTATGACCCCAACACGATCCACTTCACCGGACAAGGAACTATTCACATGATGATCAGGAGATCTCGGTGGGGGTGCAGGACTTGGTGAACAAGGACAATTATGTGACTGTAGTTCATCTGGACAAAGACGCGTTGCCTCGGTATGCCCTCTTAGACATCGCTGCACCGCGCTGGGGGTGTCCACAAGGGGGGGGGGGGCAAGGGTATCAGAACCAATAGTGCAAACCTATCTTGGGTTGACTGACTGGGTTGACACACAACGTAGGGACCTACCTTATTCACTATCTGCTAACCACTAGCGTCTCTCACACCATGTATGGTTGACATGATAAAATCATGTCAAAGGGGGGAATGAAAGGGTTATGAAAAGTTAGTGCTGTGGCACATATGTTTGGTTCATATTTCCCACAAGAGTGTGGCACATATGTCTGGTTCATATCTCCCACAAATGTATGGCTTATGTGGATTGGGGCTTCACTTCTGGAGGAACAAGAGTCTGGATCGACGGGGGCCGACAGGAGATGGCGAGGAGGTGTGAAGTCGGGCCCTTGTCTCAGAGAGGAGGCCCTGGAGGGTTTCCCGGAACACCAGAGAATAAGAGATAATGGTGAATCTTCAGAGACTTGCATTGTGATTGAATGTTTGCAGAAGCACCATGTGACTTGAGTTCTTAATCCCCCGGAGGTATAAGAGTGTGCTGTAACATTATTCTGCCCCTTCTTGCTTTTGAGAATGTTGGATGATTGTGTTCTGCAATAAAGCCGAACCTGAGGAATACACTCATGTCTCGTCATTGAACACATCTTCCACAGTGCCAAAATAATAATTCTGTAGGTAATCTCCCATTATGCTCTACACATATTCTATACATATTTTGTTTACATTCTTATGAACAAATATGTTAAGTGTCAAACTACAGTCTGAAGTGTTATGCAACCACAATCTGATAAACAGAGATCAGGCAGAGCTATAGAGCCCTCTTTCTTCTCTCTCTCTCTCCCTTCTTTTAGTCAGGTCTATTACATTACACACCCAAACCAACACTCACACACACACTTTTTATAGTGCATCTTAGGAGATAGTTAACGTGAATAGCGGATGGCCTGTTCACGTCAGAGTTAAACTGGCCACTCAGATGGTTGTGTACAAGTCCATCCTATCGTACGGGGTTGGTCCAACCAACCCGAGAAGATGAATGTAAGTTGCACCCGGAAGTCGGGGTCAGTCTGGTGACGCTCCCGAGGGAGCTGCGTCACGCTGAACCCAGCGCTGCTTGCTTTACATGTGACCTCTGAATAACTGTTACATCTTTGAATTGAAGAATTCTCCAGCTTATTCTTGGATCTTTCAATCAAAGAATCTGGATTTTAACAGCTGAATGCACGCATTAGCAGTGGAGCTCTGAGCTGAGCTTAGAGTGGAATCACTACACCAGCAGTACTCTGCTGTTAACACCATTGTGTTTTTAATATGTTAATCATCATTCACCTGCAAAAAATAATTAATGAAAAAATGTGCATAATGAATATTGTGTCATCAAAAGGACTCAGAACCAGAGTTTTTAGTTTATAAAGTTTTGTAGTGTTGCTTGAGATTTTCAGTTAACAGTTTCAGCTTTTATGCTAAGGTTGTTGAACTTTAAGCTATTTTAGCTTTTAAGCTAGCATAATTTCTCTTTCAGCTGTTGGAGCCTTGAGTATTTTTATCATGTTCATAGTCAGCTTCATGTGTGCCTGTGTTTGTGTCTATGTTGAATGTAATTAGTGGCTTGTAAATATGAATGTCACCAGACTGCAAAACAAATCTACCTACGGGTACAAATAAAGTAACCTGAACCTGAACCTGATAGCTTTTAAGCTAATATTAACTTAAAATCTAAAGTACCTTAAAGCCAGTCATCATACAGCTGGGGCATCCGATGGCATGGTGGTGTCTACTATGATAGCATGCTGTCTGTAGGCAATGTGGGTTCAAGTACTGATCCAGGCAAGCTTTTCTACATCTCTCTCCACCCCATTTCCTACATGTCTTCACTGTAGCTAACCAAGGAAAAAAAAAAGGTTTGGGTTTGTATGAAAATATTGCATTCTGCCCATTCCCCTGATTTAATATGTGTCACCATCCTCCATAAATGACAATATTTGGTCATAGCCCATCTTTCACTCAGTGATGCTGCAGTACCGCCATCTCCCGATAGGTGCGGGCAGTCGTGACGTCATTTCGGTTTGGCCGAGAAAATGTCTGAACGAGAGCAAAGTGATTCCGACAGCGATTACTTTCTCGACTTTGACGACCACAATATAAATGATGACATTGACAACGAAGAATCTGATGATGAAGTAGTTTTGGGTGGTGCTGAGAGGGGTATTCAGCCTTATTTGTTCGAGCCAGAGGGAGAGGAGGAAGACGAAACGGCGACGGGAAGAGACCACGTTGAACAGGATCGGCTTGAAGATTTATCTTGGTAAACTACGCTTAGAAATATTTTTCTTTGGCGACATGCATGGTCACACACTTAATTTTCAAACTAAAACTACCCACTGGTCACTCGCTGCCTGATGACATGTTGTTAATCATCATCTTCTCAATAGCCACTGATTAGCACCTGCTGGTCTGTGCGCAGCTGGAGCTGATGAGACAGATGACGTCGTCCACACGAGTGAGTTTATAAACAATATTTATTCATTTGATTTAATTTCCCAGATGAATTATGAAGAAATCATTCAATACATTCAATAATCAATGCAAACGGAATAATCAATGCCAACCCCATATTTTTCAGGCGATACAGATTCATAGCCTACACGCAACTGGTCCGGTGGTGTTGGGGATTTTTGGGGGGAAGAAGTGAGGGTGATGCCTGCCTGTGCGGTGAGCCTCATCAGAGAAACCTTCCCATCTCATCACTACAAGGGATTTTGCCTACCAAGATTAGATTTGTGAACAATGTTATTTAAATAAAGTTTTGTAAAATCATATATTGAGTTTCTTAATGTTCATGTCAATGTTATAATTCTCATAGTTCAGCATTCATCAAAGTCGCATGTCATATACATTTCAATAATTTTTCTACCATTTTATGGTATAAATTTGGATTTACATAAAAGTCCTGTTCATCAGCTTCCTCTGCTTGGTCAGAAACATCAACACTATTTTAAGGTTGAGTGACAGTTGATAAAATCTGAAAAAAAGTAGATCATCATAATTTTATCCCAGAGGCCTCAAATTGGATTACATACATAGAAATATAAATTGATCAAACAGGCACAACCACCTCCCTATACAGCATTGAATATTTCATATTTGATGAGTATGAACACCCTAATATGCTAATATTTGATAAGTTGGTAAGGCAATGCAAACCATGGCTTGGAATTCATTTAAGATGTTTAGTAAACATTTGCAGTGAATATTAAAAATAAAAAAACTTACCCTGTTTACTTCTCGTGTTCTGACAGTTGATCGCATCGGTAGATCACCCGTGCTTTTCACGCCACTGTCACTGACCCCTTTCTCAGAGTCACACTTGGAAATCGAGGCATATATAGTTGGAATAGCCGTTTTCTTTATCAGCAATCTTTTTGCAAATTTCATTTCAAATTGACATAATGTCTGGCCCAGGAAACACGCACGCAGGCTCAGGATAGATTTAACAGCTTTATTCAACAAGCAGGTGTGTGTGAATGGATGTATGCGGTATGGGGATGTGCTCACGAGGCGCAGGTGTGCGCACAGCTGAAGCCGTTGAGGAGCGGCGAGTCGTGACACAAATTGCATCTTATTCTCTAAATCGCTGTCAACGAAATGTCTACTGCACATGTTGGGTGTTTTACCGACATCAGTCCATTTTTTTTTGCGTTTTCTGAACGAATTTCACCCATGCCGTTCTGATTTTCCCAGGGACGGGAAATTCAAAAACACTCACAGCATGCTCCTCTGGTATAACGTCGCGCCCGTAGACAACACAACGACAAACCATAATTAATTCGATTCCTGAAATCCTAATGTTAACAAATAATCTATTTGTAATCCACAAGTATTCCGAGAAATATCGGAATACTTGGCCACTGACCGTGTGCCTAACCGAAATGACGTCGCACAGTCAGTGGCCATTTTAGCCGCTGATCTTGGCTGGGTCAGACAGCTCTCCACAACAGCGTACTTCAAGAGCGCATTGTCACCTTATGCGACATACGTTGACACCAAAACATGTGGGGTTCAAATTAGCTCGTCTCAGACAACAATTTGAGATATGATTTAGCGATATTGAATTTTCGTCTGTCCGTCGCCTTTAAGGGATGAAACCTGGTTTGGCTATTCAGTGCTTTCTGTGTATGATGCTGTGAGAGTGTGAATAAACTTCGTCTGATCGCAACTTGGCCTCATCATTTCCACACTCTCCACACTGGTGACCCTGGACGTATTATGGAACACGAGGCAAGAATCCCAGAGTCGGCCCGGATGGGAAGCCCCAGCAATGCAGCAGGCATCCCACAGACGGCCCGGACGGGAACCCCCAGCAACGTGTGTGCTGTTGTAATCAAGCTACCAGACTTTTGGCAGCACAACCCGCGCTCTTGGTTCCACCATACCGAGGCCCAGTTCGCCCTCCGGGGAATAACGACAGACGACACCAAGTTTTACCATGTGGTTGTAGCGCTGGACGCTCGCACAGCTCAGCAGGTAGCGAGCCTGCTCAACCAGCCCCCAGCCCAGGGCAGATATGAGGCTCTCAAAGCTGCGCTGATTTGGCGCTACACGCTCTCGGACTGTGAGAGAGCAGAGAGGCTCCTGAGGCGTTTCGAGTTAGGAGATGGTTCGGCCGTCGATCTGATGGAGAAGATGTTGGCGTTAATGGGCACGGACGACAGGCATTTTCTGTTTGCCCACCTCTTCCTCCGGAACCTTCCAACAGAGGCGAGAGCTGGCCGCACGTGACTACCGTGCGCTAGCCCAGGAGGCAGACCGGATCATCCTCACCACCAGAGCGCTCACGGTGAACGCAGCGGCGTCGGAACCCAGCGAGACGACCAGAGGAGGTGAGGAGCTACCGACGGTAGCAGCAGCGGGGGCCAAGGAGTGCCAGAGAGACACGCTCTGCTTTTACCACCACCGTTTTAGAGGGAACGCACGCAGATGTACGCCACCGTGCCAATTCAAGCGCTCGGGAAATGCCAGAGCCGGCAGTCGGTAGCAGCTGCGACCGATGGCGAAGAGAACAAGCTGCTCTACGTGACGGACTCGCGCTTAGGGAGGCGTTTCCTTGTAGACACCGGAGCCCAGAAGAGCATCATGCTGCCGACCTACGCTGACCGGCTGGCAGGACCCAGCGGCCCCGGGCAGGTAACAGTAAACGGCTCGGACATTAAGACCTTTGGTGAGAGAACACTGGCTTTATCTCTACACGGCCGTACATACGAGTGGACTTTTGTCATAGCAGCTCTGAGTTTCCCGATCCTGGGAGCTGATTTTCTGTGTTCGCATGGTTTATTAGTTGATGTTGCTAACAGGCGCCTGGTTAATGCACTGTCCTTTGATTCTCTCCCCTGTACAGCTCAAGGGGCCGGGCCAGTAACACAAGCCAACGTCACAGCTCCAGGCGGTAAGTTCCACGCACTGCTTACTCAGTTCCCAGCACTCACGGTCCCGACGTTTTCAGCGGCCATCGCTAAACACGGGGTGGAGCACTTTATCACCACCACCGGGTCGCCTGTTTTTGCACGACCTCGGCGCTTGGACGCAGCTAAACTGTCCATAGCACGCAAGGAGTTTGCCAACCTGGAAAGGTTGGGCATCATCAGGTGATCGAACAGCCCATGGGTATCCCCGCTACACATAGTCCCTAAGGCTGAGGGATCGTGGCGACCGTGCAGCGATTTCCGCAGGTTGAACAACGCCACAGCACATGACCGCTACCCGATTCCCCACATTCAGGATTTTTCCGTTCACCTCGCCGGAGCGTGCATGTTTTCTAAAATAGACCTGGTCCACGGTTACCACCAGGTCCCAGTGCGGGAGGAGGACATACCCAAAACAGCGGTAATAACTCTGTTCGGCTTGTTCGAGTTTCTGCGCATGCCTTTCGGATTAAAAGGCGCGGCACAGACGTTCCAGCGCATGATGGACGCGGTGCTGCGCGATCTCCCGTTTGTGTTCGTCTACCTGGATGATATCCTGGTAGCCAGCGCGTCCGAAGACGAACACGTAACCCACCTCAGGACGGTTTTCCAGAGGTTGGAGGAACAAGGGTTAATAATCAACCCAGCGAAGTGCCAGTTCGGCGTGACGGGGATTGACTTTTTGGGGCACCGTGTCTCACCGGAGGGAGCGATACCCTTGCCCGACAAAGTGCGCGCTGTGGCAAACTTCCCCTGGCCTCAGACGGTCAGGGCGCTGCAGGAATTTTTGGGGATGGTTAATTTTTGTAACCGTTTCCTCCCCCACGCAGCTCAGCTCATGCAGCCACGGTACGCCGCGCTCAAGAGATGGAAACCCACGGATGGAGTCGAATGGACTCCGGAGCGAGAGCAGGCGTTCTCTGAGGTGAAAGCAGCTCTGGCAAACGTCGCACTGTTGGCGCACCCAGACCCGGCGGCCCGGATAGCGCTCACTACCGATGCCTCGGACATGGCCATAGGGGCCGTCATGGAGCAACATGTCGCCAGTTCTTGGCAGCTGCTCGCTTTTTTCAGCAGGGCTTTGCGCGACAGTGAGCATAAATACAGCGCGTTCGACAGAGAGTTGCTGGCTCTCCACCTGGCCATACGCCACTTCCAGTTCTGGCTGGAAGGGCGCAGCTTCACCGCGTTCGTGGACCACATGCCGCTGATGTTCGCAATGGCCAAGGTTTCGGATACATGGTTGGGCCAGCAGCAGAGACAGCAGACCGCGATCTCGGAGTTTACGACCGATATTCAACATGTGTCGGGTAAGCAGAATGTGGTGGCGGACTGCCTCTCGCGCTCGGTAGTGGCCCCGGTCTGTGTAGGGATAGATTATACAGCCATGGCCGCAGAGCAGATTAGCGATACGGACGTGTGCGTGCTCCAGTCTGGACCAACAGGGTTAAGGCTGGAGAGCAGAGTGCTGCAAGACGGCAGCCCCCCCCCCCCCCCCCATCTGCGACGTCTCCACGGGACGCCCGCGCCCGGTGGTCCCAGTCGCATGGCGCCGCAGCGTGTTTGAGTCAGTTCACGCTTTGGCGCACCCAGGAGTGCGCGCGTCAGTCAAAATGGTGGGAGCGAAATTCGTGTGGCCAGGCCTGCGCAAACAAGTGAAAGAGTGGGCTGCAGCCTGCGTAGCGTGCCAACGAGCCAAAGTACACAGACACACCAAGGCTCCTTGCGAGCCGTTTAGGATACCGGCTAAAAGATTGGACCATGTTCACGTGGACCTCGTGGGCCCCCTCCCGCCGTCGCAGGGGTGCACGCACCTTCTGACAGTGGTGGACTGCACCACATGCTGGCCAGAAGCAGTCCCGCTGGCAGCAACCACGTCTGTGGGCGTGGCGCGTGCTTTTTTGACAGCATGGGTGGCGCGTTTTGGAATCCTGTCGGACATCACGTCCGATAGGGGCCCTCAGTTTGTTTCCGAACTTTGGTCCGCGATGGCCCGCAGCCTGGGTGTTGCAATTCACCGCACAACCACGTACAACCCACAGGCAAATGGGTTATGCGAGCGTTTTCACAGGTCACTGAAAGCAGCACTCAGGGCTTCGTTGACGGATGCAAATTGGGTTGACCGGTTACCATGGGTTTTATTGGGGTTGCGTTCCGCACCAAAAGAGGATTTGGAGGCTTCCCCGGCTGAGCTTGTTTTTTTCCCTGCCACTGCGGCTGCCCAGGGAATTTTTGCCAGATAATCCCGCGCCGGACAGCTGCACGTCTCAGCGTTTGCAGCATAGTGCAGACACAGGCACGCTGCTCGGCCCACCACTGTTTCCCACGCGCTTTTGTGCCAAAAACTTTGAAGAACATGGCGTTCGTGTTCGTCAGACACAATGCCCACCACCCGCCATTGCACCCACCCTATGATGGCCCGTTCAGAGTGCTGGAAACAGGGGACAAGCATTTTTTGTTAGACTTGGGGGGGCGTCGGGAGAAAATATGCATAGACAGACTTAAGCCCGCCTTTGTAGTGGCGGACGAGCAAGTGCTGCTGGCTCAGACCCCTCAGCGTGGAAGACCCCCACTGAGAGCTCCCCAGGCAAACGATTCACCAGAACAGCCACACGGGCAGAGCGAAGTCCCCCCCCCCCCCCTTGGCCCACCTGCAGTCAGACACACGTCCAGCAGCCCCCCGCCGGCACAGAGACCCCCGTTACAGCAGATATGGGAGGAGACTGAAGCCCAAAAGACGTGCCGACTGAAACTCTGTCTGGGGGGGTGATTATGGCGATGCATATTGGTGATATAGCAATGTATATTGTGGTTGTGTCAGCAGACAGTGTCTCAGTCAGGAGGCAGTGGTTAGACACAAGAGAACAATAGGCAGGGACCTCATGGGGAGTTGGCAGGGAGAGAGAGCTGGGGGTTTAAGGAAAATGTATGGTGGAGGTGAAATGTCAAGCAGATGTGAGATGATCTGTGGAGTTTTAAGGGATGAAACCTGGTTTGGCTATTCAGTGCTTTCTGTGTATGATGTTATGAGAGTGTGAATAAACTTTGTCTGATCGTAACTTGGCCTCATCATTTCCACACTCTCCACATGGGATATTTTAGCTAAGTTAACATTCTTGCTAATTTTTCCTTATAAAATAACAATTTGATGATGGTGAGGTTTATTTATTTAGTTTTTATTTTTACAGGGGTAACTTCATGCAAAAGCATGGAGTAAATGTAATAAATTTTGTCAAGAAGGCTGATTTTCACCTGTAGTCCCTGGGCATGTTGATGTAATGAAGAAGAGGAAAAAGAAACAAGAGAACATAAAAATGTCAAACTCCGAAGCATAAAAATTATCCGTCAAACCAGTGTTTCCAACTCTCACTCTTACCCTCCATCTCACACCACAAAGCCTATTTCTCATTCCAAAGTAAGGAAAATACTGCCAATATCATGTTGACTTCCTTCAGATTTTTACACAATAAGAGCTCTCAAGCCAGCACCATCAAGGTATAGTCAAAGCTGATTGCCATGGCAAGCAGACTGAACACATTCTAAAACTTATTCTGCGCTATAGAAGCATGTATGTTGAAAAAAATCAACAGTTTATGTATATACTGTGCATATTCACACTCACTCCGCAGCTACCCCCCCCTTTCCCCATGCACAATTCCCTCTAAATCTCACTCCAAGCTTTTCTGAAAAGCTGGAAACTGGTTAAACTACTTGACTAAGAAAGTCTGTCAGAGCATCATATTGTGTTTACATAATTGATTGTCCAGGAGAAAGGTTTTCAAAGCAGCTTCACATAAAACCGCATTTTTAATATTTCTCAAATCTAGAGCTACTGAATTCCACACATTAATTGCTCAACAAGAGAAAGATGATTGTCCAAAGGAGGTTTAATTATTTTAGGTTTTATGGTAACATTATTCAACTTGAAGCATTAAAGCCAACATTATTCATTGCTGGATTTTAGCTATTTTTGCTTTAGTGCTAACAATGTTCAGCTTTGACCTTTTTCCAGGTATTCAGGCAACTGTTTTATTTTAAGCTATTCCAGTATTTTCCAACTTTTCTTGGAAGCATTCTTAAGGTTTCAGAATTCACACAGTACACTTTTGTGTGACAAAACAGTGTTAAAGGTGAATGAATATAGTTTATACTTACGATGGCAGACTAGGAAGGCACTACATTACATTACTTTATTGGTAAAGCACCCCATCTGCTGCCTACCAAGAATGACCAATATATCGGCAATGTTCTTTCAATAGCATAAATACTGTTGATATGAAGTCCCCCCCCCCCCCCCCCCCGCCCAAACTGAAATCATCACTACAGCAGATCCTGCTTTCTCTATTTCAGAAAACAGACACTTTAGTAAACACAACTGGTACCCAGTTTTCATGTTATGCGGACACCGTTATTGTGAGAAGATTGGCATTTATTGCAAGACACAGAGTGGTGTTTTGCAGACCAGTGTTAAAAGAAAGTTAAAAGGTGAAAGCAAAATTTACAAAATTCAGTCTTAATGTTTGTGTTTGTTTTATGCACTTGTAACATATTCTTTAAAATATAAATGTCAAAATCTTTAATTAAAAACATTATAGATCCTGGTGTAGGCTTTAAAAAAAGACACCTCAAGGTCCATCTTCAAAGTGCAATTAACTGCTAATTCTCCCTATTTTAATAATTATTACCCATAAAGTAGCACTAAAAGAAAATTAATAAGAAATTCAACTGATATATATAAACTGAGAGACCTGCAATTAAAAAAAAAACCAACAAAGACAGCTCAAAGCAAACAATCAGAGACAAAAGAATATAAACATTGACCAATTTAATTAAAAACATTCTATTTTTAATCAAAATATGCCGCTGTTTTTCCTGACATCCATCTTTTCTCCACATGAATAACTGTGGTTCTGTGTGGATCATATATTAACATCCACGCTCACGCACATACAACAATCACACATTAAGCTATTTATCATTTATAACATAACTTATCTGATTGTTCAGTGAAGCAGAGTGAAATAAAGTATCTGACCCAGCAGCAGCAGCTTGGTAAGAAATACTTTACCAAACTTTCTTTCCAGCCGTTACGGTGCCAACATAACTGTTTCTGATACACATGTAGTTACGAAAATTTATGAATAAACATCATAATTTTTTAACTCTTTCCCTCCAATCTCTGTGGAGTGAAAATGTAAGTAATGGAAATGCACGTATAACCCTGTAGCCTTAAAAACAGAACTAATTCAGATAACCCAGCATTGTCAGAGAGCAGAGCTTGAATGGAAACTGAAACACAGAAACATTCAAACATCAGTGCTGCTAAGAAAGAAAAAAAACAAACCCTTTAAGCCATCCGACAAAGTTCACTTTTTGTTGTTTGGTTTCCATAGGAACAGTTAAAAAAGACTTCAAAAAGGTCATAATTTTTAACGTGTAAAAATCAAAAGAGAAGAGTCTTTTCTCAATTCAAGAGTTCTTATGATCTGGCAGACAGTCCAAATAAAGCCCTTCTGAGCAAAACTGACAGAGAAGAGAAGAGAAGAGAAGAGAAGACAAGAGAAGAGAAGACAAGAGAAGAGAAGAGAGGAGAGAAGAAAAGAGAAGAGTTCATGGATTCCCTTGTTCTCCTCCTTTTAAACCATGAGCCTAGGTTGCCAGATGTGGGAGTTAACTCTCCACCGCCATAGGCTCTTGTGGCAGAACAGCTGCTCCTTCTGTTGCCACTAGCCCAGATGCCTCTGGTGTTTGTCCTGGTGTTGTTAGAGGCTCCGCTGGAGGCCGCTGGCTGAGGATGACCTGCACTACATAGTCCCTGGAGATATTCAGTTGGTCCAAGCGCAGCCTGTCCGTCAGAGGCCGACCTGAGAAAAACCAGCGTTGAGTTGCAGCAGGGACACCCTCCTGACTTTGAAGGCGACGCTTCATCATGCCCACTGTGTCTGTGGAACGGACTGCGAGCCGGAGGTCTCGACCCGTGGAGAGACGGAGCCGGAGCTGGCACTCCCCTCCTGAGGTGGGGTTGCTGGCGCTGGATGGGTCCGCGGCTCCAGAGTCTGGATCTGAACCGTCCGGCTCATCTGAACGCTCCTCTATCATGTTGACAGGAGGAGAAAGGCAGTAAACGGGCAGCTGGTATCGATTCCCCAGTTCATCGTAACACTCGGTAAGAGCTCCTGGATGAACAGAAAGACGAAAAAAATAACAAAACATCAAGTTACCTTCTATCATTATTCTTTCAGATCTAAACCAATATATAGACGCGGAAAAAGTTCTTGGTAACCTTCTGTTAAAGAAAATCCCACAATGGTCACTGAAATGACTTCAAACTGACAAAAGTAATTTAACTCATGAAAATCAGACAATGCTTTTGAATTTTGGTTCAACGAAGTCATTTTAAACAAAAGCAATCTGAGGCAAGTGCAGTATCCCCCACCTCCATTTCCTTTGAAGATCCCGATATGTTATTGAAGGAAAGTAGTTGTCAACCTTTCCATATAATTATTGGGGCAGAACCAAAATATGATAAGACTATCATCCATGAATATACAACAAAAATTGTTGTATACAACCCATAGGTGTTGGTCAGGATCTCAAGGTGAACCTGCGTAGCAAGTTTGGCGACTCTAGAGTGCTTTTATTGTAAGAGGGCATAGCAAATGCCAACCTCAACCTTTGAGCTTTTGACCCTAAACCCATAATTAGTGGTCACGATCTCAGGGTGAAACTGTGTACCAAGTTTGGTGACCGTAGCTTTACTCGTTCTATAGAAATGGTGCAAATGAAATGCTAACCTTGACCTTCTGACCCCAAACCCATATTCAGGGGTCATAATCCCAAGATGAACCTGTGTTTGGTTACCCTAGCTTTCTTTGTTGTTGAGATATAGTTTAAAAGCCATTTTGATGATGACATTTGCCCTTGTGATTCCAAAACCATAGTCACACTTCAGGGTCACAAGGTGAACCTGTGTACCAAGTTTGGTGACCCTAGCTTTACTCACTGTACAGTAATAAGACATAGGAAATGTGTACCCTAACCTTTTGACCCCAAACCCATAGCCAGGTCCATCCAACCTGCCAACCATCCAAGATTTGTCTTAGATACAACTATGGTATGGATTTGAAAAGCCTACACCATTTCTTTCAGTAGTTATTGTGTTTACAAGATTTGGGGGAAAAACTGACCTCTGACCTTGACCTAAAAGTCTCTAATTCCTGTAAAAATCATCCCACCAGAGACAAATAGAAATATACACATCGTCAGTGTACATCAAACCCTGGCACTAAGTTTTAAAACATTTGGAACAAAATTGTAGTAGGAGTTGATTTCGCAAAAGTGGGACAGATGGACGGACTACCTCATACCATAATCCTCCTTTGGTCTTCAACTGGCGGTGGATAAAAAAGTATAAGGTTCGTGGGACTGTAGCCACCCTCCCAGGACATGGACACAAAAAGAAATGTAACCCCAGGTTGATAAGAAGAATAGTGCATATTATGGAAAAAGAGCTGAGAAAATCACCCAAAATCATTCAAACTTAAATTCAAGATAAGGTACGTTGGTTTCTAATGGCACCCTAGGTCGCATTTTGAACAATAATGGACTCCATGGAAGAACAGGATGGCTCCACTGTTAACAGAAAAAAAAACATTAAAAAGCCAGCCAGAATGCATGCTGACAAGGCCCAAAGTCTCAGAGAGGTTGTCCTTTGGACTGATGAGACAAAACTGGAGCTTTTGGGTCAGTCACATCAGTTCTATGTCTACAGAAGAAAAAATAAAGCATACAAAGAAAAGAACAGTGCATCTACTGTGAAACATGGAGAAGGCTTGGGTAAGTTCTGGGGCTGCTTTGCTGCTTCTGGCCCAGGGTATCTTGAATCTGTGCAGGGTACAATGAAATCTCAAGACTATCAAGGTATTTTGGAGCAAAATGTGCTGCCCAGTGTCAGAAAGCTTGGTCTCAGCTGCAGGTAATGGGCCCTCTAACAGGATAATGACCCAAAACACACAGCTGAAAACACCAAAGAATGGCTAAGAACAAAACATTGGACTATTGTGAAGTGGCCTTCTACAAGCCTTAATCTAAATCCTATTGATCATCTGTGGAAGGAGCTGAAACATGCAGTCTGGAGAAAGAAACCTTTCAACACGAGACAGCTGGAGCAGTTTGCTCACGAGGAGTTGGCCAAAAAACCTGTCAACAGATGCAGAATTTTTTTTTGAGAGTTACAGAATCGCTTGACTGCAGTGATTGCATCAAAAGGTTGTGTAACAAAATATTAGAGTATTGTGGGCACCCAGCACAATGCAGACTGATAATATTCACGCTCAGCAGGGACTGCATACGAACAGAGAGTCCTAGGGGGACAACCAGAACAATGACTATTGTTATACATCCCTGGAGTAAGGAGAGGAATTCCGGCACCAGTTAATCACGCGATTGATATGTATTGACTGATATGTATATCAATATGTAAATGTGCCATGCATTCTCTCTTGTCTATATAAAAGAGCTGACTTTACATGCCTCAACACAGCGCACTCACAGACACACACACACAGCACAGCGCTACTGTGTGTCTCATGATGATGGAGGAATAAAACTCTTAAACCTTCAGCTCGCCGTGTCACGCCTGAACTTATTTTGTTCCTCCACACTGGTGACCCTTGACGAAGAATGGAACACGAGACGAACACCCCGGCGACGACCCGGACGGGAAGCCCCAGAACGCGTCATGGTGCGACTCTTGCCTGATCTTTTACCTCCACGCTGGTGACCTGATGAGGGAGAATGACCGTCTGCTCCCTCTCACCACGCTGTGGATCCCAGAGGACCAGAGAACGCCTGCAACCTCTTCATCCTCACCGGAGCGCAGCGCTGGGATCAAAACGCACCATGGACGACACGAGCGAAGGAAGGAAGCAGCCTGAACGGGGACAATCATCGACGCAGACTGCGCTGATTTCCACCGAGCTCCCCGACTCTGACTAAACTCTCGACAACGGACCTTCTGCGCACAGAAGCCACGCGCACGCACTGCGGGATTACGAGGACAGCGCAACTTTCAGCTATGTGGTCACTGCGCCAGGCGCACGTCACGCAAGAGGGACTAACCGGCTCCACAGACTGATACAGCGTCCTCCGCCGCTGCATAAACGGCCTATCGCCACCCTTGGAACCTTCAGGGCTGCTCGAGCACCTGGAACGGACGTGCAGCCCGCACACAGGACTTTGAATGGGTTTCCAGCCACGGCGCACAAGGGAAATTTAGCAGATTGCTTTCCCCGATGACTTTAGGACTGCTTCCTACACCTAAAGCCAAACTGCCGAGTCCCTGACACAGCTTCAGTTTATCACAGCTGCTAAGCATCCTCAGGGAATTTGGCCGCTCGCCTTCCTCACATCCTTGCTGGATCGAGCCGCAAGAGAGGTCAGAGATATAATTTTTTTTTTCACAGCCGCTGTGGACGTCTGCCAGGCTTAACGGGAAAGTCCCTCACCATCACGGATCCACACACAATTTTTGCACGGCCCAGACACCTTTGACGTTCCGGGCTGGCACTGCTTACTCCAACCTCCTCCCCCTCTTCCTGCACAGAGCTTTTCCCGCACCTCGCTCCCTAAAGCCGACCGATCGCCGTCTGGTTCCATTACGCACGACAACACACCGGCCCGTGCGTCCACGATCCACGGCCATTCAATGTGCTGGAATTCGGAGCGGAGCACACTGCCCTTTCCACCCGTCCCCCGTCCCCCTCACGGACTGACATGCCTTCCGACAGTTCTACCAGAGCTGGAGCCAAACGGGGGGGAGGGGGGATGTCACAGCCCTTTCTGACCGTTCTGGGGGGAGCCGAGTGGGCACCCAGCACAATGCAGACTGATAATATTCACGCTCAGCAGGGATTGCATACGAATAGAGAGCCTAGGGGGACAACCAGAACAATGACTATTGTTATACATCCCCGGAGTAAGGAGAGGAATTCCGGTGCCAGTTAATCACGCGATTGATATGTATTGACTGATATGTATATCAATATGTAAATGTGGCATGCATTCTCTCTTGTCTGTATAAAAGAGCTGACTTTACATGCCTCAACACAGCGCACTCACAGACACACACACATGCACACACAGCACAGCGCAAAACTCTTAAACCTTCAGCTCGCCGTGTCACGCCTGAACTTATTTTGTTCCTCCACAGTATCATTATTTTTCTGCAGGCCACTTCATTTTTAATGATTCTGGTGAACCACAATTCAAAAGCAATGTCTGATTTGCATTAGTTAATTTTCAGAAAATTTTAATTTATCATTACTTTTGCCAGTTTCAAATTATTTCACTGACCATTGTGGGATTTTCTTTCTTTAACAGAAGGTTACTGACAAATGTGTCCACATCTGTAAAAGGTAATATAAAAAGATATTGTCAGGATACTTTAGATAATAGCCAGCAGCAGATTTTCAAACACATTTCTGCATAGTGTTTTGTTTTAGGGAATTCACAAGTACTATATTTTAGAAAGCATCAAGTGCGTAATCTCTAAACTTTGTTCTACCAACAACTGCTCTGGATGATTCATGATTAAAGGTTAAAATTATCCGTCTGAGCTGGCCAGTCACTTTTCTACAAGTCTTTGCTGAATGAAGGTGAAAGGGAAAGTAATGAGTTGGAGTGCCACATTAAAAAATGTGTCAATCCTGACCCTGTACAAAGACTCTGTGTCCCACTTGGGGGGAGGGGGGGGGTAGCATGAAATGAGGATGTGAAATGATTCCACAAACAAACTGTGATACCACATTTTAGCAGGGGGGGGATCTCAGCTGTCCTCAAGGGAATTTCAAACACAAAGGTCACCATAACAATAATTTATTGTGACCATTTTTTGTAACTCAAAAAAAAAAAAAAATTAAGCTGATGCTTTTTGAAAACCACAGTTCTTCCTGCCTTATGGCCTTTTTTCACCTCCTCAACAGTACTTGGCTTTCTGGCTTTCCAGTTTAGAGTTTGATCATTGTAAAAGAAAGTGATGACACTTTCCTTAAATACAAGGGTGAAAAAATGTCCCCACAACAAGAAGACCTCCTCAAAAGGTCACTGCATCACTTTTGCTTTTTTGTACAACTTCACCTGAGGCACGAACCGCTTGAGAGAGCACCAGTTTTAAGGTAACAGGACCAAAATGAGTCAGCAGAAGCCAACAGGATATTGCTGTCTGCTCTGTAGATGATGGCTACTGTGCGTGCCACTAAGGACATAAAAGCAGCACTTGGCCTCAGCCAATACATACCAGAGACAATGTAAGAGAGAAACAGAGAGAACTGTATATAGTTTGTTTCTGAACCTGTACGAGTAAATATGGCCCAAGTAGAGTGTAATAATTTCAACTCTACATCTAATTGCACACTAACATGCTGTCATAATAATTAAGCAAATTTGGGGGCTTTTCTTAGTCCAGACCGTAACTGATAAATAAATCTGATTCACTAATCTCAAAGCTGAACTATCTGACCTCCAATATTTTAACACAACTAGGCTCAAGGGTGTCAACTCTTTAGACTACATTCAAGCCAAAGTATCAAACAGGGTCATCAATGATGGACTAGCACATTCCAGCTTAACAGGCAGAAAAAATTTGATGCAGACCCATCTGTCTTATATACAACTACTGTATCGATTTGAAAAGCCTACATCTTTTCTTTACAAAATTTAGGGAAAATGCAACCTCTGACCTTTGACCTCAAGGTCATTCGATGAGAGTCAAATTGCAATGTGTGCATCATCAGAATATATCAAACTAGAAAAGCACTCAGAGAGCACATACCTCCGCCAAGGCTCCTTCAGTCTCTCATGGATCACCTCCAAAATGTAATGGGTTTGTGTGTAGGCCTAGAGCCACTTGTGGTGAAAACTGCATCAAAGTCTGTCCATTAGTTTTGGAGTATTGTGGCTGACACACTGTGAGAAGAGCCTTGGCTGAGGTATGCATTCCCAGATCATCACCAAAATGTAATGGGTTCCTCTGTAGGCCAAGAACCACCTGTGGTGAAAATTTCATCCAAATCCATCCAGCAGTTTTTGTGTAATCCTGCTGCACAAATACAAAAAAGCCCTTGGTGGAGGTATGCACTCTCAGATCATCACCAAAATCTAATCATCTGTTCCCTGTGCCATTACACACCTTTCCTGAAAATGTCAAAATCCGTTCATAACTTTTTGAGTTATGTTGGTAACAGACAGACAGACAGACGCACGCCGGTAAAAACATTACCTCCTTGGCGGAGGTAACTATGGTACCAATGTTCAAAACATTTGGAACAAAACTGTAGGAGGAGTTGATTTCACAAACAGTTACTGTCTATGAACTGAGGTGAAATAGGATGTCATAAGTCAGGGGCTACAACTCCTGTAAAAGGAAAGGGAGTTTTTCCTCTCCACCGTCGCCAAGTGCTTGCTCACAGGGGATCGCCTGATTGCTGGGGTCTTTCTGCAACTGTGGGGGTCCTCCCTACAGTTGATAGTGCTATGAGATGACTGTTGTTGTGAAATGGCGCTATATAAATAAAGTTGAATTGAATTGAATTGAAAAATCATCTGATCAGAGCAAATTGCAATATGCACATCATCAGTGTATATCGAACCCTGGTACCAAGTTTCAAATCAATCGGACCAAAACTGTAGGAGGGGTTGATTTCACAAAAGTGGTACAGACGGACGAACAGATGGACTGACCCATAACATAATCCCCTTTGGGTGAAGACCGGCGGGGGATAAAAACTGGTTGGGGACAAGGGTAGTTTTGCATGGCTGCTTTGTTTATGAGAACACTCCGAGTTGAGCGTGATATCCCCCCGCTTCCATTTTTTTTTTTGACGATCCCAATACTTACTGACAGAGAGCAGGTTTCAACTTTTCAATATAATTACTGTGGCAGAATCAAATTATGATAAGCCCATCATCCATGAATATACAACAAAGCATTGTGGTAGAAATTTATTATTCACATGTTCATCATGGTGGAAATTTACTGCTATATGCCAATCTGTTGTGTAATTTCGGTGATGTGCAGTTATGTTTAAATGTCTTTCTTCTTCTGAATAATTGCTGCTAATACATGCCCTGAGTGTAACTATGGTCAGTGTCAGGCACGCTGTTTCTTCGCTCCTCTCCTGCCGGCAGTAATAAAGGAAACGCAACATGGCAGATACGTCTGATTATTTTCTCCAGGACCTTATAAGTGGGCTAGGAAATATTTGGTTACAGTATACATCCCATAGTTGTAGGGCAGGATCCCAAGGTGAACCCGTGTAGCAAGTATGGTGACCCTAGAGAGATTTACATGTTCTATAGTAAGAGATCATAGGGAGTGCCAACCTTGACCTTTTAACCCCAAGCCTGTAGTCAGAGGTTATGGTCTCAGAGTGAAACTGTGTACCAGGATTGGTGGCTGTAGCTTTCTTTGTTGTTGAGATATACTTTATAAGGCATTCTGATGTTGACCTTTGATCTTGCGATCCCCAAACCACAGTCACACTTCAGGGTCACAGGGTGAACCGGTGTACCAAGTTTGGTGGGCCTAGCGTTACTTGTACAGTAATAAGGCATAAGAAATGCTAATGCTGACCTTTGACCTTTTGACCCCAAACTCATAGTCAGAGGTCAGCATCCCAAGGTGAACCTGTGTAGCAAGTTTGGCGACCCTAGCTTTCTTTGTTGTTGAGATATACTTTATAAGCCATTTTGATGTTGACCTTACAATCCCAAAACCACAGTCACACTTCAGGGTCACAGGGTGAACCGGTGTACCAAGTTTGGTGGGCCTAGCGTTACTTGTACAGTAATAAGGCATAAGAAATGCTAATGCTGACCTTTGACCTTTTGACCCCAAACTCATAGTCAGAGGTCAGCATCCCAAGGTGAACCTGTGTAGCAAGTTTGGTGACCCTAGCTTTCTTTGTTGTTGAGATATACTTTATAAGCCATTTTGATGTTGACCTTACAATCCCAAAACCACAGTCACACTTCAGGGTCACAGGGTGAACCTGTGTACCAAGTTTGGTGACCCTAACTTTACTCATTGTACAGTAATAAGGCATAGGGAATATTAACCTTGACCTTTTGACCCCAAACCCATAGTCTGAGGTCAGTAACCCAAGGTGAACCTGTGTACCAGGTTTGGTGACCCTAACCCAAAGCTAGGCCAGCTTTGTCAGGCTTCTGACACCTCAACTATATTAATTTTTTTTTTTTTTATAATTTTTAAGTTTCAAAGTTTTAATCTAAAGTGATATTGGACATTCACTAAACTTGGTGGGCACTCATACCATGGATGGCTTTTTGCAAGTACTGATATTGGATGGATTCTCTCCCTGGCCTAGCATCGTTGCTACTGTGAGCTTCTGTGTGGACTCTGGCCTGTAAGTTCACCTGCTGTCATCTGTTACTGAGCTTCTGTGTGTACCTTGGCCTGTGAGTTCATTGCCTCTGCTACAGTGAGCTTCACATTATTGTGGGCTCTGACCGGTGGGGTCAACTCCTAGGACTTACGCTACTGCTAGCTTCACCTTATGGTTGGCCCTGACCTGTGAGTTCAACTGTTAACACCTTTGTTGCTGTGAGTTTCACTTCAGTGTGGACCATGGCCTCTGAGTATCACTAACGTCTCTGCTACTGTGAGCTTCATTGGTAACCCTGTTTGTTTACAAAGTCAAGATGGCAACCTGTGTAGTGACTGGAAAAAACACAGATACTACAGCTGTTTGTGAGAGCTGCAACTTGGCTTACCGTAGACTGGAGTATAAATTCCATCATCTGGAGATGAAAATCAGAGACAAGGACAAACAGATAATAATTTTATATCAATGTATCTCAGAGTAAGCATATTTCATATATGAAGGCCTCCCTGGTTGCTCCACTGGTCTTGTCACCTTCCTCTCAGCTATCACAGGCTCCAGTTTCTGACACTGTCACAACTATCCCATGGCTAGCACCAACCAGCCCTGGAGCTGGTACTAAACCTTGTCTTCCTGAAGAATGTCTGGCTGCTGTAGTGAACAATTCACCCGAAGAGCACAAACCTGAGGTCTCAGGGGCCAGCATTACCACTCCAGCAGAGGGTGTGGAACTTCTTAATCCGACTCTTTCCATGCCAGTTCCGAACCAACCCGATGCCAAATGGGGTGTGTTGGAAGCAAGGCCCAAGGTCCCAGTAATTACCTCCACTCCAAATCAGATTAATTCCCGGGCACAATTGTCCTGGTCTGCTGTGGTCTGAGGTGGAAGGCATCATCCAGGTGAAGCAGCACAACAGCCTCGCCTTGAGTTCCACAGCTGATATGCATTCCTTCTCGATGATACTGCTGCCCACCCCTCTGATGCTACTACTGTGGTCCCGGTAGCATCTAGACTGCCTGTGTCATCTTCTGCACCTGTGAATGCTTTTCAACCTCACTCAAAAAAGCAAAATATGTTATCAACAAAGTCCTCCTCATCCTCTCACTGCAGACTGCTGAAGGACAGTGTTATGCATGGCCGCTCTGGGTATTTGATTTTTCAATCAATAGCGGCTCAGCATAAGGATGAGTCACTGCCGTCCCTGGAATTGGAAGAGCGTGTATCACTGCCCTCACTACCCAATGCTATGTCCAAGCCGCCTACTACTCCAGATGACCATCACCTCCGGTGTCAGGCTCCACTACCTTCTCAGGGATTAAATATTCCAGGCCGATCCTTCCACCACGCTACTCAGCGTTCAGAGCCGGTGTTTATTCCTGCACCTTGGTCCTCTACTAAGCCTCTAACTCTCACCACCGAGACCCGACCCAGCCCTTAGAGCCAGACGACTGCACATCGGGGTGACCAGCCTTCTGCCTCCGTATTGGCACAGCGCTCACCAGTAGTGCTTATTGTGGGCACCTCCATGGTCCACCATGTGGCAGTACATGGCGGCCAAACCTGCCACCCGGGAGCCTGTGTATCGGACATTACACCTGCAGCTCTGCACCTAACTCAGATTCATGAATCTACTACTGCAGTCATTGTGCATGTCGGCACAAATGACTTGAAGAAACAACAATCTGAGTTTCTCAAACAGGAGTTTGTGCACCTTGCTGACTGTCTGCCGGATACCGGTAAACAGGAAATCATTTCAGGTCCACTCTCCCTTTCTTGTTTGGGTGATGTGAAGTTCAGTTGCTCGAGACATCTCAAAAAATTAGAATATCATGAAAAAGTTCAATATTTTTTGTCAGTTTATTTCAGAAAGTGAAACCCATAAATTATATAGATTCATTACACAGAGAGTGATATATTTCAAGTGTTTATTTAAATTTTGATGATTATGGCTTACAGCCCATGAAAACCACAAATTCGGTTTCTCCAAAAATTAGAATATTACATAAAATTAATTAAAAAAATAGTTTTTTAATAGAAATGTTGGCCAACTGAAAAGTATGACCATGTACACATTCAATACTTGGTCTGGGCTCCTTTTGGATGAATTACTGTATCAGTGTGCCGTGGCATGGAGGTGATCAGCCTGTGGCACTGCTGAGGTGTTATGAAGGTCCAGGTTGCTTTAAAAGTGACCTTCAGCTTGTCTGCATTGGGGGTCTGGTGTCTCTTATCTTCCTCTTGACAATACTCCATAGACTCTCTGTCGAGTTTAGGTCAGGAGAGTTTGCTGGCCAGTCAAACACAGTGATGCCATAGTCATTAAACCAGGTTTTGTGACTTTTGGCAGTGTGTGTGTGTGTGTGTGTGTGGGGGGGGGGTACCAAGTCCTGCTGAAAAATGAAATCAGCTTCTCCATAAAGCTTGTCAGCAGAGGGAAGCATGAAGTGCTATAAAATTTCCTGGTAGACGACTGCGCTGACTTTGGTCTTGATAAACCACAGTGGGCAAACACCAGCAGATGACCTCTGTTAAGATCAAAGTAAATTTTGCATTTCATTTGGAAATCAAAGTCCCAGAGTCTGGAGAAAGAGCGGAGAGGCACAGAATCTAAGCTGCTTGAGGTTTAGTGTGAAGTTTCCACAGTCAGTGATGATTTGAGGAACCACGTCATCTGCTGGTGTTGGTCCACTGTGTTTTATCAAGACCAAAGTCAGCGCAGTCGTCTACCAGGAAATTTTAGAGCACTTCATGCTTCCCTCTGCTGACAAGCTTTATGGAGAAGCTGACTTTATTTTCCAGCAGGACTTGGCACCTGCCCACACTGCCAAAAGTATCAAAACCTGGTTTAATGACCATAGCATCACTGTGCTTGATTGGCCAGCAAACTCTCCTGACCTAAACCCCATAGAGAATCTATGAAGTATTGTCAAGAAGAAGATGAGAGACACCAGGCCCAACAGTGCAGATGAGCTGAAGGTCACTATCAAAGCAACCTGGACCTTCATAACACCTCAGCAGTGCCACAGGCTGATCACCTCCATGCCACGCCCCATTGACACAGTAATTCGTCCAAAAGGAGCCCCGACCAAGTATTGAGTGTGTACATGGACACACTTTTCAGTCGGCCAACATTTCTATTTAAAAACTCTTTTTTAAAATTAATTTTATGTAATATTCTAATTTTTTTGAGAAACTGAATTTGTGGTTTTCATAGGCTGTAAGCCATAATCATCAAAATTAAAATAAACACTTGAAATATATCACTCTCTGTGTAATGAATCTATATGTGTTTCACTTTCTGAAATGAGTGACAAAAAATATTGAACTTTTTCATGATATTCTAATTTTTTGCGATGTACCTGTACATGCTCCCTCTAGGTCACCTTTTCAGCCAATTTCTGGATGTGTCATATCACGGTTATGCCGACAACATTCAAATCTACTTCTCTGCCAAAACCAATAACCTGAATCAACTATCCTCTCTTCATAACTGTTTAGCTGCTATCAAAGATTGGTTGTCTATTAATTTTCTCCACTTTAAATTCCAGTAAAACTGAAATCCTTATAATTGGTCCAGATAATTTTATTTCCTGTGTTGAACAGTTTATTGGTTGCCATCACTTTAACATCACACCCACTAAAAACCTTGGTATCATCTTTGACCGTTACATGTCCTTGATTCCCACATAAACAAGCTCATCCAGTCCTGTTTTCTGCAGCTTAGAAACATTGCAAAAATCAAACATATACTTTCTCTGTCCAATCTTGAGCTCTTAATTCACACTTTCATCTTCTCCCCTGTAGATTACTGTAACTCTCTTTACACCTGCCTCAGTCAATCTACAATTGTTTACAATTAATCCAAAATTCAGCTGCCAGGTTATTAACTAGAACCAGTCGTCAATCTCACATTACTCCCGTACTTGCATCCCTTCATTGGCTCCCAGTAAAATTTAGGATTCAATTCAAAATTCTTACAATCACATTTAAAGTACTGCACAATCTCACCCCCGATTACATTTCTGACCTCCTGGTTCAGTACTCCACATCTTGTCCACTCCGCTCCTCAAATACTGGGCTCTTATCTATGACACGTTCTACCCACAATTCAAGAGGTGATCGTGCCTTCTCCATTGTTGCACCTACCCTCTGGAATCAGCTACCCCAATCCATCAGATGCACTGAAAATCTGAATTGTTTAAAACGTCTTTTGAAAACACACCTCTACCAACAAGCATTTTTTATAACCCCACATTATGCAGTGTGTGTGTTTGTAATGAGTCCAGTTATGAGTCTGTGTGCTTGTGTGTCTGTCTCTTTTGATGTCCTCAGTTTTGTTGTGTTGTAAATGTTGGGTTTATCTTGATATACTTTATTTTATGCTTGTGGAGCACTTTGTAACTGTGTGTTTGAAAAAGTGCTATATAAATAAAGTTTTACTTACTTACTTACTTACTTGTACAGTAATAAGGCATAGGGAATGTTAACCTTGACCTTTTGACCCCAAACCCACAGTCATAGGTCAGGATTCCAAGGTGAACCTGTGTATCAGGTCTGGTGGCCCTGGCTTTATGCATTGTACAATAATAAGTCATAAGGAATGGTAACCTTGACCTTTGACCTTTTGACCCCAAACCCATAGTCAGAGGTCCGGATTCCAAGGTAAACCTGTACAGCCGTGGACAAAATTGTTGGTACTCCTCTGTTAATGAAAGAAAAACCCACAATGGTCACAGAAATAACTTGAATCTTACAAAAGTGGTAATAAATAAAAATTCTATGAAAGTTAACCAATGAAAATCAGACAATGCTTTTGAATTGTGGTTCAACAGAATTATTTTAAAAAACAAACTCATGAAACAGGCCTGGACAAAAATGATGCTACCCTTAACTTAATATTTTGTTGCACAACCTTTTGAGGCAATCACTGCAATCAAACGATTTCTCTAACTGTCAATGAGACTTCTGCACCTCTCAGCGGGTATTCTGGCCCACTCCTCATGAGCAAACTGCTCCAGTTGTCTCAGGTTTGAAGGGTACCTTCTCCAGACGGCATGTTTCAGCTCCTTCCACAGATGTTCAATAGGATTTAGATCAGGGCTCATAGAAGGCCACTTTAGAATAGTCCAATGTTTCGCTCTTAGCCATTTTTGGGTGTTTTTAGCTGTGTGTTTTGGGTCATTATCCTGTTGCAAGACCCATGACCTACGACTGAGACCAAGCTGTCTGACACTGGGCAGCACATTTCTCTCTAGAATACCTTGATAGTCTTGAGATTTCATTGTACCCTGTACAGATTCAAGACACCCTGTGTCAGATGCAGCAAAGAAGCCCCATAACATAACAGAACCTCCTCCATGTTTCACAGTAGGGACAGTGTTCTTTTCTTGGTATACTTCATTTTTGCGTCAGTGAACATAGCGCTGATGTGCCTTGCCAAAAAGTTCCAGTTTTGTCTCGTCTGTCCATAGGACATTCTCCCAGAGGCTTTGTGGCTTGTTAACATGCAGTTTGGCAAATTCCAGTCTGGCTTTTTTATGATTTGTTTTCAACAGTGGTGTCCTCCTTGGTCGTCTCCCATCAAGTCCACTTTGGCTCAAACAACGACGGATGGTGCGATCTGACACTGATGTACCTTGACCTTGGAGTCCACCATGAATGTGTTTAGAGGTTGTTCTGGGCTCTTCTGTTATCATTCTTCATCAAGTTTCCTCCTGTGGCCACGTCCAGGGAGGTTGGCTACAGTCCCGTGGATCTTAAATTTCTGAATAATATGTGCAACTGTAGTCACAGGAACATCAAGCTGCTTGGAGATGGTCTTACAGCCTTTACCTTTAACATGCTTGTCTATAATTTTCTTTCTAATCTCCTGAGACAACTCTCTCCTTTGCTTCCTCTGGTCCATGTTTAGTGTAGTACACACCATGTCACCAAACAGCACAGTGACTACTTGTCACCCTTTAAATAGGCCAACTGACTGATTACAAGTTTGTAGACACCTGTGATGTTAATTAGAGGACACGTCTTAGTTGAACATGTCCCTATGGTCACATTATTTTCAATCTTTTCTAGGGGTACCATCATTTTTGTCCAGGCCTGTTTCATGAGTTTGTTTTTTAAAATAATTCTGTTAAACCACAATTCAAAAGCATTGTCTGATTTTCATTGGTTAATTTTCATAGAATTTTTATTTATTACCACTTCTGTCAGATTCAAGTTATTTCTGTGACCATTGTGGATTTTTCTTTCATTAACAGAGGGGTACCAACAATTTTGTCCACGTGTGTATACCAGGCTTCGTGGCCCTACCTTTACTTGTTTTATAGTAATAGTAAATGTAGCATTTACCATTTACCCTAGTACAACTGCAATGTTAACTTTAACCTTTGACCCCTTGACCCCAAACCCATAGTTAGGTGAGGGTGTAAGCTGTCCAAGATGTGTATTAGATACAACTCCTGTATCGATTTGAAAAGCCTACATCATTTCTTTCAGTCATTATTGTGTTTAGAAGATTTAGAGAAAAATCTGACCTCTGACCTCAAGGCAATCCAATGAGAGTGAAATTACAATATGTGCATCATCAGAGTATCTTAAACCATGGTGCCAAGTTTCAAAACAATTGGAACAAAACTGTAGGAGGAGTTGATTTCACAAGACAGTTACTGTCTATGAAGTGAGGTGAAACAGGAGGTCATAGGTCAGGAGCTACAATTCCCACAAAAATCATTCGATCAGAACCAAATTGCAGTATGCATATCCTCAGTGTGCTGTACATCAAACCATGGTACCAAGTTTCAAAACAATCGGACCAAAACTGTAGCAGTTGATTTCACAAAAGTGGGACAGACGGATGGATGGACGGTCTGACCAATAACATAATCCCCCTTTGATCTTCACCCAAAGGGGTCAAAGAGCCCTTTGGGCTTCGACTGGCTGAGGATAAAAATCTATGAGACCAAACAGTATAATCAACATTATACAACAAGAATGTCAATGACAGAGTAGCTCATTCAGTCATTATGAACTAGGAGTCGGGGAAACTCTTGTTTAGATGGATTTTACTGCAATATGTGGAAAATTCTGAATAGATGCACAAATGTTGAAGAATCAATTTTTAAATGTCCAGAGTCCAGCAGCAGTCTATGACTGTCTTAACCAGAGCTGAATAGGAAGTAAACAGATACGGTAGTATGGTGTTAAGTCTTCTTCCTTTAAAGAGCAATTCCTCCTTTCCCCATTTCCATCCTGTCGGGTCCTTCATGGGTAAAACAATTTAAATAACGTATTAAAAGTTATTACAAGAGAAGTTCATAAACAATATACAGTACATATACTGTATATGTACTGTATAAAACTCCTTTTGGCAAAGTAAATCTGTTTGGCACAATAAGGGAAGCAGATTTCTGTTCTGTTCACCTAGCTGCCTGACAGGACAAGGGGGAGCAGGAGTAGGAGAAAAAAAAACCCCCAGCAATTCCTAGGTTAACAACACTAGTTAATTACTATGTTGAGAAATTGGTCGTCTATGCCTTAGCTTAGAACAACTGTCACCCCTCCTCAAAAACAGTAGCCTGTGTCTGCGAGTCGGGAGGTGCTGGATTAAGGGGGTAGTGCCTCTCGGCATTGTGGGCTCCCCTGGGCGGGCGGGGGGTGGGAGGGCTTCTTTGGCCATGGGAGTCCTCAGGGTGTGTGGCAGTGGCGCTGGGGGGGGCACGGGCCAGTCTCCGGTCCGGGGGGTGGGATCGCTGGCCTCCTGGCGCCTGGGGCCCGGGGGCAGGCGGGTCCGGGGGTGTGGGCTTGCTGCACCAGCCGCCTGGCGATCTGGCCTCCCTCGATCGTCCCTCTGGGGGCGGATGCCTGGCTTTCCTGGGGATTGCTGACCTCGGATGTTTGTGCCCTGTGGGGGTTGGTGGTGCTGCCGTGCCTGCTTGGGGTTTCCGGGGGGGGGAGAGCTGCTGCGACCGGCCCCCTCCGCTTCGTATGTTTCCTGGCAAACCACTCACATGCACACACTTATTTTGCGTGCGCTCTCATATATACGCACGCAGATGTACACGCACAAGTGTCTCTCCTTAACAGGTGCGGAAACCAGACTCGTGTTGAGACATCTTCAGTGGAAGAAGCAGTTTGTCTTCTGTTTGTTTTAGTTGTTGGACTGTTTGCCTTTTTGTCTGTTCCCCTCCCTTTTCTTTCCCCCTCCACACACTTCCTTTCCCTCTTCCCCATCCTGTCGGGTCTTCCATGGGTAAAATAATTAAAATAAAGTATTTAAAGTTATTACAGGAGGAGTTTACAGCAATGGCTAAGCTAAAGAGACACCAGCATGGAGCTTTTTCTCTGAGCGTCAAGAAAGTAAAGTTTATTTATGAAGCGCTGCTCAGAGACATACAGTCAGAGAGCGCTGCACAATAAAATGGAATAAAAAGAAGTTAATAGATAAAAATTATTTTAAAAATACAAAAACAAGTTAAAACACAAGATTAAAATAGTTTTAAAAAAACATACCGTTAAAAAGCAGCTGAAGCTCAAAGGAAACCCTTGTTAAACAAAAACGTTTTTGGCTGCTTTTTAAAAGAGTCCACAGAGTCAGCTAATCATATCTGGAGTGGGAGTCTATTCCAAACAGCACCGTCCACTGTCCTCCCTGTGTGCAGAGATGTATCGCTGCGGAAAATGAAGCCCCGAGAATACTTTATTACAGGGGTCACCAACTAAGGGTGCTTTAGCACCTGCAGGCTTTAGTCCGTTTCAGTTGAACTCAAGTTCGTTTTCTCCTTTAGTGCGGTTTGTTTTGTCTGGTGAGAACACGGTAATCGCACTGAAGTGCGTACCAAAACAACCCTACCGAGACCAAATGGCAAACTCTGGTGTGGTCCTGCAGGTGAGAAAGCGACCGCACTAAAACGGGACCAGTGGCAAACGGTAAACTATTTTATGTCACTGTACATACCTGATAGATCTTTGAAAATATCTGTGGCTGAGCACGTCATGGCTCTGGAGGATTAATGAACGTTAACCTGTTATTTCCCATCCGTAGCAGCGCTTCATTTTCAAACTGTACGATTTGCCCAAAAGTGGTATATGCACATAAACGATAACCAGGGCAATGAAAACCCCCTGTAGATTATGCTACGATTTGTATTATTTTCTCCCCGAAATGCATAAATACACGGTAGTCATCCTACTTCCTGTATTTACCTTTTTTGTTCTCGCGGCAAAAAAATCTGACCAGTAAGAACAGAGAACGTTGTGACATAAGTCTCGCGGGATTTAACGTGATGCAGAAAATCCCACAGGACAGAGTGTGGTAGACATTTTTGAGGAAAAACGCTTTGAGTATTGCTACCTCCGCCAAGGGAGAACGGAGGTAATGTTTTTAGTGGCGTTGGCTGGTTGGTTTATCTGTCCGTTAGCAACGTAACTCAAAAAATTATGAACGGATTTTGATGACATTTTCAGGAAAGGTGTGTAATGGCACGGGGAAGAGTTGATCAGATTTTGGTGGTGGTTTGGACAAAAAATTATAATTCCATAATACAATAATAATTCCATATTACAGAATTCCTCAGACAGTTTTTTTTCCTCCAACAGTAAACTCTGTTCCAGCATGGATGGAGCTATAAGTCCATAATCACAGGGAGAGGGAAGGTGGAACTTTTCATGTTCAGTAACACACCAAGCTTTTACGGAGATTTTACGTGATATCAGAGGCTATGAAAAGGACCTCCAAAACCAGCACGGGACCAACGGGATCGCAGTCCCGGGGTAAAGTGACTGCATCCCAGCATGGACTACTCTTGACAGATTCAGAGGCAGAATCACCATGGTAGATACATTAATTTCACAATAGCACTTCATTTTGTGGATACAGACCGGGAATGAAGCATCTCTGTCTGGATGGATGGATATCCTGGCCTGTGTGTGTGGTGCCCGCAACGAACTGTGATACAGAGTCTCTGCAAGGAGCGAGTGTCGGTGGGACAGCAGAGAGTGGAAAGCGCCTGAGGGCTGACACCATAAACGGTTCAGGCGGCCGCCAATACAGCATTTCATTTCCGCTTTTTTCTTTTGCCAAAAATAAAACAGTCTCCATTTCCCTCAAAATTGTATCAAAATGGCTTTGGGGTCCGGATGGAGAACGCTCGGGGTCCGGATCTGGATCAGAGTCTGCCAGTTGGTGACCCCTGCTTTATTATTATATGAAAGCGATGTCAACAGTATTATTTTGGGACATGATTTGAGGTTGAATAAGGTGAAAAATTTTAAAATATATATGGGACTGTGATACTCGATCATTGCGATATCGTGATTATCGTGGAATTGTGACAGGATTGAATCGTGACCCAAGAATCGCGATCCGAACTGAATCTCGACCCTTGCAGTTCCCATCCCTCAATACAACATTGCCTGCTCCTATCAAATATCGGTAAAATCACAAACAGGTTCAGCGTATGTACATACTGTATATATGAGTAAGCCACTGCCTTTTTTTTCTTTTTAAATTATTGATTGGTATGTTAGTGGTGAGAAGACCCTAAACTGATCACAATGTGGATGCACACTTACCTGAGGATCATTGTGTGTGATTTTGGTAAGCTTTAGGGCAACTGCTTAGAACGGACAGCAATTCTCGTGAATTGCGGACAGACAGTCAGACGTAGCATGATAACATTAGTGCATTTCATCTTCACCAGAATGAGTTAACAAGCAATACTGTGAATGGTGGACCTGGTAAAGCTATTCAGTTGGAAGTCCAAGAAGAATGAATACAAAATTTTAAAAAAGGTGGACTTAAACTTAGATATTAACATAAAAATTGAAAAAAATGTGCAGAATCTAGATGTGACAGACATCCAATTCTGCATAGTTGGCAAGTGATTCCCAATGATCTGCTATTATCAAAACTGGTAAAAGCAAAAAGAAATCCACCTAAAACACCGAATTTCAAAAATAAATATGACTGAAGCTGAAAGTGGTTAAAGTGCTCAGTGATGTGGTCTCTCTTTAGAGTGCAGGGCTGGTCATGTGAAATGGTGACGTCAGGTCTGGGGAATTCACAGCTGCAGCCCAGCGGGATCTGATCAGACTGAGCCCAACTTCTGAGGGGAGTGAAGGAGTGTGTCACTAGGAAAAACTAACAAAAACACACTTTTTCTGAGACAAACAGGTGCCTCACAAAGAGAATAATTCAGTCCAACTGAATGATCAGCTGTTGGATGCCAGCTGGGCAGAAAGATACAGGACAAACAAACATGAATATTATTAATATACTCATGCCTGATTCTTGACATGGTTTCATTATTAAAAGCATTAACCTTGAAGGTTGTTGCATAATAATAATTCAAATATCAGTGATATTTTCTATAAATAACAGAGGGAAATCTTATCAAGCAAAGTGTATCACAAAGACAATTAAGCAAGAAAACTGGATCTTTCCTTCCCTCAGCCGTAACAGAAGTCTAAAGTATTAAGAATCAGAAATAAAAAACATGACGTACACTGGCCCCTTAAGAGCCTTCTCAAACAGCTGATAATTACTGTTTGGAAATGATGCTGTGCTGCTTGAATCTGAGCCACATCAGTTTAACAGATTTGTTCTATGTGAATGCTCTCAAGTGTGTTTTTGAGGAGGCGCCATCTTCTGTGTGCTTACGTGATTACTTCATTAAGTCCAACATTCACTACAAAAGAAACCCCCCCCTTTTCCATTTATTATTTATTAAATTGTTCTCCAGTACTTCCTAACAGCTAAGATCGAAACTCAAAAATGCAGCCATTGACGTCCACTTGAGACTTAATGGGATCCAGAGATCCCATTAAGTGCGGGCTGAATAATGTAGACGCTTGTAATCTCAGGCCTGTATTCACTAAAAAGTCATAACAGTGTGAGACAGGAAAATGGGTCAGGCACAGAAGCCACTTATCCAGAAAGAAATTAACAGTAATTTGTGGCAAAGTTTTCTTCCCATTTATGAAACCTGAACATGAGACAAGGCTTGAAACCAAGAGACACTTCCTGAGGAAGCTTTACAACACCCTTCTATGTTCCTCATTCTTGTGTATCCTATTAGTGCTCGAAAGACAATAAATACTGAGATGCCTGCAGTGGTTAGGGGTTGACGCTTGGTGGCAGTAATGAGTGTCACAATTTTTTTTTCTGCAGACACACTGACATCACCTCACAAAGGGTGCAGATGAACCAAATACTATGCCACAAAACAAAAACAGTGAGGAAACACGCAGAAATGTGGGTTACCATGTGGCAGTGTGATGCTGGCTCCATCAAGGATGGCCTGAGCCAGCAGGTGGTCATTGCTCTCGAAGGCGCTGGCTGCAGCCCGGAGTGCATCCCAAATCTCCTTCCGGCCCTCGAATGCTGGCGCCGTGTCCCAGAATTCATCTCTCTTGCTGCGCAGCTGGCCTTCAGTCATCGGGTAGTCACTTTTCCATTTAGGCCGCTCTCTCTTCAGGGGCTGGTTGCGCCCTAGAGCCACTGAGAATGACGACAGGCAGCCAGAGAGCAGAAAAGGAATGTGAAAGGAGGATTGGAAAGTGAGACGACAAGAGAAATTACTCAGAGGATGAGCAAGGGTGAAGTGAGCGAAAACAGGAGATGAAAGGAAAAAATGGGGATGGAGATAGTCAGAGAAAGTAATAGAGAGAGAGGCAAAAAGAGGAAGAAATAAGGAGAATTACCAAGATATATTAAGAAAAAGAAAGCCGTGATGATGTAAGGAAGAGAGTAGACAAATGAGGATTTGAAAATTACAATACAAGAGAATAGGTGGGGAATACAAGAGTTCAGATTTATCTGGAACAAAGCCTGTCCAATTTACTTGACACTAGGGCTGCAATTAACGATTATTTTGGTAGTCGACTAATCTAACGACTATTTTCTTGATGAGTCAACTAATCATGATTATTTCTGCCATGTCCGCCATCTCTGCTTCCTGTTGGCCCAGCTCCTGCTCGGGGCTCCAGTGCATATTTAAACTCAGCTGTTTAACATCTTAAAATTTCAGTGTTCTGTCGGTGGGACGTTTAAACTTTTCTACTGCCACTCAGTGAAGGAAGAATTTGATTTTCTTTGTATATGCTAGATGCAGGGAAACTGGCTGGAATGCTAAGGGGTTAAAAAGAAAAGTTTCAAATCTACAAGAAAAAAAAAGCTGCAAATTTACAGGAAAAAAATATGCTAATTTTTGAGAATAAAGGTTGCAAATTTATAGGAAAAAGTTGCAAATGTTGGAGAAAAGGTAAAAAAAAATTAGAAGAAAAAAGCTGAACTTTTTGAGAAAAAAGTTGCATATTTAAAAGAAAAAAAATGCAAATTGAGGAGAAAAAAGTTGCAAATTTAACCTCTCAAAATTCCAGTGTTCGGGGGGGGGGGGGGGGTTACATTTTTTACTGCCATTCAGAGAAGAAGGAATTTGATTTTCTTTGCATGTGCTAAGTTTAGGGAAATTGGATAAAATGCTAAGGGGTCTACACACCTGAGAATATCACCATTATCACCTTGTTTTCAGTCTCTGCCTTTAATATATAAACTGTTATGCTGGGGAATGTAATTTTGTTTTTATGTTCAAGCGTGCATGCTAAATGACAATAAAGAAATCTTGAATCTTAAATCTTGAATGTTTTATAAAAGCTCCCCATAGCTAAACTAGAAAAGCACTCGGAGAGCGCATACCTCCACCAAGGCTCCTTCCATCCTTCATGGATCACCTCCAAAATGTAGTGGGTTCGTGTGTAGGCCACGAGCCGGTTCTGGTGAAAATTGCATCAAAGTCTATCCAGTAGTTTTGGAGGATTCTTGCTAACACACTGTGAGAAGATAAGAGCCTTGGTGGAGGTATGCATTCTCAGATCATCACCAAAATGTAATGGGTTCCTCTCTAGCCCAAGGACCACCGCTGGTGAAAATTTCATCCAAATCCATCCAGTAGTTTTTGTGTAATCCTGCTAACAGACAGACAGACAAACCACCCCAATTACATAACCTTCTTGGCGGAGGTAATAAAAAATAACGACCCATCAAACCTGAGTTTGAGACTTGAACTTGACAGCTTAATCAAGAATATTTGTAGCAACACAGCTGTCAGACATCACAAAACCGTAATTTATTTAACTCATAATGCACAAGCAAGAAAAGTGGCAATTTTTCATGTTTCATGACCCATTATTATTTAGCTATGTGAAGCTTTTATAGAAAATATTCAAGATTTAAGATTCAAGATTTCTTTGTTGTCATTTAGTATGCATGCTTGCACATAAAAAACAAAATTACGTTATCCCAGCATAACACAGTTTGTATCTTAAAGGCAGAGACTGAAAACAAGGTGATATTCTCAGGTGTGCAGACCCTTTAGCATTCCAGACAATCTCCCTAAATTTAGCACATGCACAGAAAATCAAATTCTTTCTTCACTGAATGGCAGTAAAAATAAAAAAAATTAACACCCCCTCCGCCCTTGGAACACTGGAATTTTAAGAGGTTAAACCGGTGAGGTTAAACATGCATTGGACCCCCGAACAGGAGTCGTGCCAACAGCAGCAGAGATGGTGGACATGACGGAAATAATTGTGATTAGTTGACTAACTGAAAAAATAGTCATTAGATTAGTCGACTACCAAAATAATCATTAGTTGCAGCCCTAATGCACATCATCAGTGTATATCAAACCCTGGTTGCAAGTTTCAAAACAGTTGGAACAAAACTGTAGGAGGAGTTGATTTCACAAAAGTGGGCCAGACGGACGGCCCCATAACATAACCCCCCTTCGGTCTTCAACCAAAGGCCCCTTCGACCCCTCTGGCCTTCGACTGGCAGGGAATAAAAACTTAAATTTTTAAAAAAATCTTTGTGTTGGCCAGGCCTACGCTTAGATTAAGCTTTGAAAAAGGGCCTTTGTGCACTGCAACATGTTGCACTGTACATGTAGCTATCAGACTGAGCATTACCGGGTGCACAAATGATGTGTTACAAAAACCCAAAACAGGGGTAGCGCAGGGCAGAGCATCAAATGGTGCTCCATCTGCAGCAGGATGGCTGATGAATAACACCATCTGGATCACCGCTGAAGGGGAGAACACATACAGGACAGATTGTACGTGCTTGTGTGTGTGTGTTTGAGTAGCCGACACGAGACCCAGGAGAGGAGAGACGAGGCCGACAGACCAAAGTGTTGAGTTACACCTGCAACTGGTACACATGTACTCCGATGTTCACATGGCACAGTCTGGCAACACTATCCTTCAGCTGACCGAGGTAAAACAGATCCTAAACTGCCCGACTTTTCACAGCAGTGTTGACAATTTCCCTATTTACATACAGTAAATATAATGTAGCTTTTTCAAGATCCCATTCATTAAATCCTGGTATGTTTTGTGGGTTTTCTTGGGTCATATGATTACCTCAAAAACAATATTTTTGATGTAGAAATTGTTACATTTACACACTCTGGCAAAAGCCAGTACAGCACTTCCATGTAACATTTCTCTATGCCACGAAAACAAAACCCAACCTTCATCATGTCCATGACTGTGATATTAATCCAGGTCACACCCACAGTTTCTCTGAGCCCAAGGCCTGATAGCTACAGAGCCAGCAAAAACAGCTGGACCATAAAACTTAAAACATGTTTGACTGGGGACAAATTGTTCATAATCCATTTCTATGGAGTTATTTGTTGATAGACACAGCGGTCGTTAGGGGTGGGAAAAAAGATTGATTCAGTGATGGATCACGATACTTGGCACTGGTGACAATGCATCGAACCACAAACGCACAGATCAATCTTTTATTCAAAACATGCGCACACATACGTATACTTCTGGGTTATCAGCTAATCAACGGTGTTTTCAGTCCACTAGATGGCGCAAAGCAAACACCCAGTCAAGTGAAGACATAGCTTGTCACAGAGACTAGCAGCCAGCTTTGAAAGTTAGGAAGCAGTTAGTTCAAACTTAGCTCAAATGTCGGGCCTTTTTTGGATTTTATAGCAAAGATGAAAGGAAAGATCTTGACATGACACACAACCTGCAAGAAGCGCTGCACAAAAAAAAAAAAGAAAAGAAAAGAAAAAAACACTCAGAACACAGCGGGCCAGCACACGTCTTGAAGCAGCGTTAGCAACGGCTAAGCTAAAGAGACACCGGCATGGAGCTTTTTCTCCAGTCGCCAAGTAAGTAAAGTTTATTTATGAATTGCTTTTCAGAGACATATAGTCACAGAATGCTGCACAGCAAAATGGAATAAAAGGAAGTTGGCGGATAAAATTTTAAAAATACAAAAACAAGTTAAAACACAAGATTAAAATAATTTAAAAGTATCAGACTTACCATTAAAAGAAGTTGAAACACAACGGAAATCCTCATTAAACAAAAAAGTTTTCAGCTGCGTTTTTAGAGTCCACAGAGTCAGCTAAACATATCTCGAGTGGGATACGTTCCAAACAGCACCGTCCACCGTCCTCCCTGTGTGCAGAGACGTGTATCCGCGGAAAATGAAGCCCCGAGAATACTTTATGGCAGGTGCATCTCAATAAATTAGAATGTCATCAAAAAGTTGGTTTCAATAATTCAGTTCAAAAAGTGAAACTCATATATAGATTCATTACAGACAGAGTGACATATTTCAAGTGTTTATTTCTTTTAATTTTGATGGTTATGGCTTATACAGTAGCTCATGAAAACCCCAAATTCAGTTTCTCAAAAAATTAGAATGTTACATAAAATTAATTAAAAAAATGGATTGTTAATAGAAATGTTGGCCGACTGAAAAGTATATCCATATACACACTCAATACTTGGTCAGGGCTCCTTTTGGATTAATTACTGCATCGATGTAGCATGGCATGGAGGCGATCAGCCTGTGTTACTGCTGAGGTGTTATGGAAGCCCAGGTTGCTTTGATAGCGGCCTTCAGCTCATCTGCATTATTGGATCTGGTGTCTTTCATCTTCCTCTTGACAATACACCATAGATTCTCTATGGGATTTAGGTCAGGAGAGTTTGCTGGCTAATCAAGCACAGTGATACCGTGGTCATTAAACCAGGTGTTTGTACTTTTGGCAGTGTGGGCAGGTGCCATGTTCTGCTGGAAGATGAAATCAGCATCTCCATAAAGCTTGTCAGCAGAGGGAAGCATGAAGTGCTCTAAAATTTCTTGTTAGATGGCTGCAACACAGTGGAAAAACACCAGCAAATGGCATGGCTCCACATGTCATCACTGACTGTGGAAACTTCACACTGGACTTCAAGCAACTTGGATTCCGTGCCTGTTCACTCTTCCTCCAGACTCTGGGACCTTGATTTCCAAGTGACAGGACTTGGCACCTGATTTTGGGAGTCATGTCATCTGCTGGTGTTAGTCCACTGTGTTTTATCAAGTCCAAAGTCAATGCAGCTGCCTACTACCTCCCAATGCAACTTCTCCGCCAGTTATATATTTGCATCCTTTTATAGAAACGTGGACAGACTGTAATTTACTGTACATACTGTGGTTGTCATTGAATCCTTATTTAAATCCTTCACCTGAACAACGAGAGCAAGTTTTTAGCCAAAGTCAAATTCCTTGTATGTGTTGTGCATACTTGGCCAATAAAGCTGATTCTGATTCTGATTCTGACCAGGACATTTTAGAGCACTTCACGCTTCCCTCTGCTGACAAGGTTTATGGAGATGCTGATTTCATTTTCCAACAGGACTTGGTACCTGCCCACACTGCTGCCAAAAGTACCAAAGCCTGGTTTAATGACCATGGTATCACCATATTTTACTGGCCAGAAAACTCTTCTGACCTAAATCCCATACAGAATCTATGAAGTATCGTCAACAGGGAGATGAGAGACACCAGACCCAACAATGCAGATGAGCTGAAGACCGCTATCAAAGCAACCTGGGCCTTCATAACACCCCAGCAGTAACACAGGCTGATCACCTTCATGCCATGCCACAGTGATGCAGTATTAATTAATGCAAAAGGAGCCCCGTCCAAGTACTGAGTGTGTGCATGGAAATACTTTGTCGGCCAATAATTCTTTAAAAAAAAAAAATAAAATAAAATAAAATTGATCTTATGTAATATTCTAATTTTTTGAGAAACTGATTTTCAGGTTTTCATGAGCTGCAAGCCATAACCATCAAAATTAAAAGAAATAAACACTTGAAATATATCACTCTGTCTGTGATGAATCTATATAAAATATCAGTTTCATTTTATGAATTGAATTACTGAAATAAATCAACTTTTCGATGATATTCTAATTTAGTGAGATGCACCTGTATATGAAAGAGATGTCAACAGTTTTACTTTGGGACATGATTTGAGGTTGAATAAGGTGAAAAAAATTGAAATATATGGGATTGTGATACTTGATTATCATAATACTGTGATCATCATTGAATCGTGATAGGATCAAATTGTGACCCATGCACTGTGATCAGAATGTAATTACGAGTTTCTCGCAATTCCCTCCCCTAGCGGTTATGAACATGGACGATTAGCAGTTGTTAGTAGACAACCACTATAAAAGCTACTGGTCTACCACCATGGTCCATATATCACTATCCCTTTCCCAAAGCATGAGCCACCTTAGCCAGAGAATTTCCACATACAGTTTGACTAAAACACAGTTTGGGTTTTGCTGTAAAGCAACTTCCCGAGATGCTGTTGCCCACCTTCACACTATTGAGACATGCTTCAGACCCACAAGTCATACATAAATCATTTAAATAACTTATCGGGGAGGCTGAATAACTGGAGGTTGTCACTGCTGAAGCTGTTAGCCTAGCACTGATATGCTGCTGAAATACAGGAAGTCATATGTGATTTGCCATCTATTACCGTAGTGGTGGAGGGTTCATTTTCTTTTTATTGTTGGAATTGCTGCTGGGTGGGACAGCCTAACATGCCAAGTATAACTTAATGGTATTACAAGTTAGCTTTGTAGCTTGGCAGTGTTTTACTGTGCTTCACCTGGAAAAAAACTGGACAACTGTGTGAAAATGAGGAACAGAAAAGCTAAGCAGAAAAGCTGTAAACCAACAGGGGAATGATTTTTAGTCTTTAAAACTACATGTACAGACGTGGACAAAATTGTTGGTACCCCTCTGTTAATGAAAGAAAAACCCACAATGGTCACAGAAATAACTTGAATCTGACAAAAGTGGTAATAAATAAAAATTCTATGAAAATTAACCAATGAAAATCAGGCAATGCTTTTGAATTGTGGTTCAACAGAATTATTTTAAAAAACAAACTCATGAAAGAGGCCTGGACAAAAATGATGGTACCCTTAACTTAATATTTTGTTGCACAACCTTTTGAGGCAATCACTGCAATCAAATGATTTCTGTAACTGTCAATGAGACTTCTGCACCTCTCAGCAGGTATTTTGGCCCACTCCTCGTGAGCAAACTGCTCCAGTTGTCTCAGGCTTGAAGGGTGCCTTCTCCAGACGGCATGTTTCAGCTCCTTCCACAGATGTTCAATAGGATTTAGATCAGGGCTCATAGAAGGTCACGTTACAATAGTCCAATGTTTCGCTCTTGGCCATTCTTGGGTGTTTTTAGCTGTATGTTTTGGGTCATTATCCTGTTGCAAGACCCATGACCTGTGACTGAGACCAAGCTGTCTGACACTGGGCAGCACATTTCTCTCTAGAATACCTTGATAGTCTTGAGATTTCATTGTACCCTGCACAGATTCAAGACACCCTGTGCCAGATGCAGCAAAGCAGCCCCAGAACATAACAGAACTTCCTCCATGTTTCACAGTAGGGACGGTGTTCTTTTCTTGGTATGCTTCATTTTTGCGTCTGTCAACATAGAGCTGATGTGCCTTGCCAAAAAGTTCCAGTTTTGTCTTGTCTGTCCATAGGACATTCTCCCAGAAGCTTTGTGGCTTGTCAACATGCAGTTTGGCAAATTCCAGTCTGGCTTTTTTATGATTTGTTTTCAACAGTGGTGTCCTTCTTGGTCGTCTCCCATCAAGTCCACTTTGGCTCAAACAACGACGGATGGTGCGATCTGACACTGATGTACCTTGACCTCGGAGTTCACCATGAATGTGTTTAGAGGTTGTTCTGGGCTCTTTTGTTACCATTCTTCATCAAGTTTCCTCCTGTGGCCATGTCCAGGGAGGTTGGCTACAGTCCCGTGGATCTTAAAATTTCTGAATATGTGCAACTGTAGTCACAGGAACATCAAGCTGCTTGGAGATGGTCTTACAGCCTTTACCTTAAAGATGCTTGTCTACAATTTTCTTACTAATCTCCTGAGACAACTCTCTCCTTTGCTTCCTCTGGTCCATGTTTAGTGTGGTACACACCATGTCACCAAACAGCACCGTGACTACTTGTCACCCTTTAAATAGGCTGACTGACTGATTACAAGTTTGTAGACACCTGTGATAAAAACTGTGGTATTTTCTAAATATAATAATAAACATGAACGTCCTCTTCCTCTCTGCCCACAACACTCTCTGGTCACTATGGTAACATTTAAACATGCCTTCAAAATAAGATACACCACAAACACAAATGTAAAGTGCATGAAAAATACAACTCACCGCAACGCTGAATCAGCAGCAGCCCTGAGCTTGTTTCTCTGGAAGGAGACAGTCCCATCTAGGGGTAATGGGAGACAATGACACCCAAAGTGTGTCGCTTATGTCCAGTCTACTTCGTAGCTTTGTTTTGGTTGCTATCACTGCAGGAAACCCCGCTTCACACAAGATAGGATGTCGGAAATGGCAACAGGGTTTTCAGTGCTGTAGTGGCGATCTCAGGGTATTCAGCCACGACTTTAATCCAGAACACCGGCAGAGCTGTTGTCTCGAACATACTTTTAAGGCCGCCGTCATTTGCGATGTCCAGCAGTTGATTTTCTTGCACAGACATGTTGGATTCACCTGGTTTGTTGAGAAATGGGTCGTGCATCCATTCTAGTAGTTTGTGGATCTTTTGTGGTTGGAAAGTAGCGCTCAAACTCTTTTAAAAGCAAAGACAGGTGGTCGTGCACCAGCTGGGAGAATGAGGGCTCGGGCTCAGTCTCTTCCAAAATCCCTCTAATGTTTGAAACATGTCAAATCTGCCTCCATTCACGCGCCGTCCCCACAAATCTAATCTGGCTTTAAATGCAGCTACTTTATCTGCCAACTTGAAGACAGTTGTCATTTCCCCCTGAAGTGACAGATTGAGTTCACTGAGCAGGATGAATATGTCGTACAAGGAAGCGAGTTTTGCCACTCATTCCCCGTCACTGAAATGTGCTGCCAGCGGTGGCTTTTTTTCTAGAAGAAATCTCTGCAGCGGTTCTCGTAATTCAAACACTTTGGCCAGCGATCTCCCTCGAGATAACCATCTTATTTCTGTGTATAAGAGAAGGCGTCTGCGCTCCATCTCCTCACAAAGCTGCTCAAATAGGCACGAGTTAAGGGCGTGTGCTTTGATGTGGTTAATAACTTTAATTACTAACTTTAATAACTAATTAAAGTAATAACTAATTAGTAATAATTAGTAATAACTAATTAGTAATAACTAATTAAAGTAAGTTTAAAGTAAATTAAACTAATTAATAACTTTAATCATTCAATACGCTGTTAAGTTCCGGTGGCGTTTTTCAGGTAGCCAGCATTTCCCTGTGAATGACACAATGCGTAGACTGACACTCAGGTGCAACCTCCTTAATCCAAGCAGTTAAACCAGACAGCCTTCCGGTCATGGCACTCCTGCACGTGGGTTTTTGATTTTTTTTGATTCGGCCTTGAATGTTAGCGGTAACGTATCACGTCACCGAGACAAGTGTCTTGACGTGCGTCAAGAGTGAGCATCACATCTTGGTTGAACATGTCCCTGTGGTCACATTATTTTCAATCTTTTCTAGGGGTGCCATCATTTTTGTCCAGGCCTGTTTCATGAGTTTGTTTTTTAAAATAATTCTATTGAACCACAACTCAAAAGCACCGTCTGATTTTCATTGGTTAATTTTCATAGAATTTTTATTTATTACCACTTTTGTCAGATTCAAGTTATTTCTGTGACCATTGTGGGTTTTTCTTTCATTAACAGAGGGGTACCAACAATTTTGTCCACGTCTGTATGTGTTGCAACTTAAAATAAATCCCTTGAAATGGCATTAATAACACATTGTTTTGACCCTCCCCCCCCCAAAAAAAAAGAGACAGTGTGGCACATATGTCTGGTTCATATCCCCCACAAATGTATGACTTATGTGGATTGGGGCTTCACATCTGGAGGAACAAGACTCTGGATCGACTGGGGCCGACAGGAGATGGCGAGGAGGTGTGAAGTCGGGCCCTCGTCTCAGAGAAGAGGCCCTGGGGGGTTTCCTGGAACACCAGAGAATAAGAGACAATGGTGAATCTTCAGAGACTTGCATTGTGATTGAATGTTTGCAGAAGCACCATGTGACTTGAGTTCTTAATCCCCCGGAGGTATAAGAGTGAGCTGTAACATTATTCTGCCTCTTCTTGCTTTTTGAGAATGTTGGAATGATTGTGTTCTGCAATAAAGCCGAACCTGAGAAATACACTCATGTCTCGTCATTGAACACATCTTCCACACTGGTGACCCACGACAAAGAATGAGCAGAGAGAATTCTCCCGAGCGGAGCTCATCAGAGGCCAGCCTGATGGCTGCCTCCACGCTCCAGCTGCCCGATTTCTGGCAGCACAGCCCGCGCTCCTGGTTTAGCATGGTCGAGGCACAGTTCAGCCTCCGGAGAATCTCAAAGGATGGAACGAGGTTCTACCATGTGGTGGCGAAGCTGGACAGTCACACGGTCCAGAGGGTGGAAGATCTGGTTAACCACCCACCGGACACCGACAAGTACAGCGCATTGAAGGAGGCGCTGATCAGCCATTTCACCCCCTCGGTGCAACAGTGAGCAGAGGGGCTCCTAGAGTTGACGGAGTCGGAGAACGACAGACCGGCAGACCTGATGGTGAAGATGCTGAGACTGAAAGACTCCGAGGATGGCGAATTTATTTTTGCCCACCTTTTCCTCCGGACTCTGCCGCCAGCAGTGAGAGTGACCCTGGCAGACTCACCCCGATTGGCCAAGCGGGACTACCATGGCCTCGGCAAGGAGGCGCAGCGACTCGTCGATGCCCACAAGCGGAGCACGGTTTCGGCCGCGGCAGCTGAGCAGATGACGGCGCCCGGAGATGGTTTGGAGCCAGTGGTGGCGGCGCCAGACGAACCGACGACGGCGGCGACAGGCGTCAGGCGACGCGGAGCTGAAGACGGCCTGTGTTTCTACCACCACTGTTTTGCGGAGAGGGCGCACAGATGTCTCCCACCGTGCCGCTTCACGCGCCAGGGAAACGCCAAGACCGGGCGGCCGGTAGCAGCTGCGTCCCTCAGAGAAGAAAATAAGCTGCTTTACCTGACAGATGCACCCTCGGGGAAACAGTTCCTCGTGGACACGGGCTCCCAGCTGAGTTTCGTCACGCCTACCTACGCGGAACGGCTGATGCCGTCCAAAGCTCCCTGGTGTCAGTATCAGCAGCGAATGGCTCAGCGATTAAGACCTTCGGTGAGAGGACCATGCATCTGTCCTTACAGGGCCGTTCATTCGAGTGGACCTTTATTGTAGCAGCAGTCAGTTTCAACATGTTAGGGGCTGATTTTTTGTGCTCACATGTTTTATTGGTTGATCTTGCTAATAGACGTCTGGTTAATGCACTTTCTTTTCATTCTATTCCCTGCACAGCTCGGGTGGCTCCGCCGACTGCACACGCCAACGTCACAGCTGCGGGTGGTAAGTTTCATGCTCTGCTCACTCACTTTCCAGCACTCACAGTTCCAAAGTTTTCGGCGGCAGTGGCCAAACACGGGGTGGAGCATTTTATCACCACCACTGGGCCGCCCGTTTTTGCAAAAGCCCGGCGCTTGGACTCAGCTAAACTGGCAATAGCGCGCGAGGTATTTGCAAACCTCGAAAAACTGGGCATAATTAGACGCTCGTACAGCCCCTGGGCTTCCCCGTTACACATGGTCCCAAAGGCTGATGGCTCGTGGCGACCTTGTGGCGATTTCCACAGGTTGAACAACGTCTCAGCACACGACCGCTACCCGATTCCGCACATCCAGGATTTCTCAGTTCATTTGGCGGGGGCGCGCATTTTTTCTAAAATAGACTTGGTGCGCGGCTACCATCAAGTCCCCGTGCGCGCGCAGGATATTCCCAAAACCGCGGTAATAACTCCGTTTGGGCTTTTTGAGTTTTTGCGCATGCCGTTTGGGTTTAAGGGCGCCACGCAAACTTTCCAACGCATGATGGATGCTGTTTTACGTGACCTGCCTTTCGTGTTTGTCTATTTAGACGACATATTGGTAGCCAGCACGTCCGAGGACCAACATGAAACCCACCTCACAGCGGTTTTTCGGAGACTGGCAGAGCACGGGTTGATAATTAACCCAGCGAAGTGCCAGTTTGGGGTGGCGCAAATCGATTTTTTGGGGCACCGCGTTTCGCCACAGGGAGCGGTTCCCCTGCCTGAGAAAGTGCGCGCAATAACAGATTTCCCCCGACCTCAAACGATAAAAGCGCTGCAGGAGTTTCTAGGAATGGTTAATTTTTACAACCGGTTTCTTCCGAACGCAGCACGGCTTATGCAGCCACTGTACGCGGCACTAAAAAAACAAAAACCCACGAATAAGGTCGAATGGTCTCCGGAGCGGGAGCACGCTTTCTCCCAGGTCAAATCAGCCCTTGCAAGCGCCGTTTTGTTAGCGCACCCGGTTCCAACAGCCCGTTTAGCGCTCACCACCGACGCTTCGGACCTAGCGGTGGGGGCAGTCATTGAACAGTGTGTGGCAGGGACCTGGCAGCCTCTCACGTTCTTTAGCAAATCCCTGCGCGATAACGAGCGTAAATACAGCGCGTTTGACAGGGAGCTTTTAGCCCTACATTTGGCCATCCGCCATTTCCAGTTTTGGCTAGAAGGGCGTCGTTTCACCGCTTTCGTGGACCACAAACCGTTAACTTTTGCGATGGCCAAGATCTCAGAACCTTGGTCAGGCCGACAACAAAGACAGCTAGCCGCAATATTGGAGTTCACCACCGACATCCAGCATGTAGCAGGCAAACACAATGTAGTGGCGGACTGTCTCTCACGTGCTGTGGCAACGCCAGGCCACGTGGGGGCAGACTCGGTGGCTGTGGACCAGGGCAGTGACGCGGGAGCGCACGCAGCCCCGGTCCACGTAGGTTTGGATTATGCAGACATGGCTGCGGAGCAGGTTGGTGATGCGGATGTGCGCGCGCTCCAGTCTGGACCAACAGGGTTAAGGCTGGAGCACAGGGTGCAGCAAATAGGTATGCCCCCCTTAATATGCGATGTCTCCACGGGTCGGCCTCGTCCCGTGGTTCCAGCCGCGTGGCGCCGCCGCGTTTTTGACTCGGTCCATTCGCTGGCGCACCCGGGGGTACGCGCATTGGTCAAGATGGTGGGGGAGAAATTTGTCTGGCCGGGGTTGCGCAAACAGGTCAAGGAATGGGCAGCAGCTTGTGTAGTGTGCCAGAGGGCTAAGATACACAAGCACACGAGGGCCCCTTTGGAGCCTTTTCACATCCCGGCTAAGCGGTTCGATCACGTGCATGTTGATCTGGTGGGCCCGCTTCCCTCGTCTCAAGGGCACACACACCTTTTGACGATGGTGGACCGCACCACACGTTGGCCAGAAGCGGTACCTCTGGCGTCAACAAAGGCAGAAGAGGTTGCGCGCGCGTTTTTAACAGCTTGGGTCGCGCGTTTTGGAGTTCCGTCGGATATAACGTCAGACAGAGGTCCTCAATTTGTTTCCGAACTCTGGTCGTCTATGGCCCGCAGCTTAGGGGTGAAGGTACACCGCACTACCGCGTATAACCCGCAGGCCAACGGTTTATGTGAACGCTTTCATAGGTCATTGAAAGCAGCTCTCAGAGCATCGCTCACGGATACAAATTGGGTGGACAAACTGCCATGGGTTTTATTGGGGTTGCGTTCTGCACCTAAGGAGGATTTGCAAGCCTCCCCAGCGGAGTTAGTGTTCGCACAACCTCTCCGTTTGCCGGGGGAATTTCTCCCGGAAAATCCTGCGCCCAATTGCCCCCCCGCTCAGCTGTTGCAGAGCGGCACAGGATCAAACACGCTGCCTGGCCCAGTGCATCACAGTTTCCCACGCGTTTTTGTGCCAGAGGCTTTAAAAAACGCAGAGTTTGTTTTTGTTAGACATGATGCACAACGCCCAGGGCTGAGACCGCCTTATGATGGACCGTTCAGGGTGCTGGAAAAAAATGAGAAGCATTTTTTGCTAGATTTGGGGGGCAGAAGGGAGCTAATTTGCATAAACAGACTCAAGCCCGCTTTTGTCCTGGCTGATGAACGCGTGCAGTTGGCGAAAGCCCCCCGCTGGGGCAGGCCGCTGAGAAGGCATGCTCCAGAGCTCCCACAGAGATGTGCTAACAAATCTAATCCCCAGGTGCGAGGAGACGCTGCAGACACAGCGAAGCCGGCCTACAGCAGATTCGGCAGGAAGCTCAGACCTAAGAGATTGGGGGATTGATTGTTGGTTATGTGGTAATGTTTTTTATGTTATACATTTATGAGTATGTTTGTCCCATGCAGACGTTTGGGGGGGGTCATGTGGCACATATGTTTGGTTCATATTTCCCACAAGAGTGTGGCACATATGTCTGGTTCATATCTCCCACAAATGTATGACTTATGTGGATTGGGGCTTCACGTCTGGAGGAACAAGAGTCTGGATCGACTGGGGCCGACAGGAGATGGCGAGGAGGTGTGAAGTCGGGCCCTCGTCTCAGAGAAGAGGCCCTGGGGGGTTTCCTGGAACACCAGAGAATAAGAGACAATGGTGAATCTTCAGAGACTTGCATTGTGATTGAATGTTTGCAGAAGCACCATGTGACTTGAGTTCTTAATCCCCCGGAGGTATAAGAGTGAGCTGTAACATTATTCTGCCTCTTCTTGCTTTTTGAGAATGTTGGAATGATTGTGTTCTGCAATAAAGCCGAACCTGAGAAATACACTCATGTCTCGTCATTGAACACATCTTCCACAACAGCATAAATAAATAGTTCCTCTTGACCTTTAACTCCAGTGAGATAGTGTAAAACTACTCAATGTTATAAAGGGAAGTTGCAAGCTGAGTAATTTGGCCATTCATGTTTGAGAACAGATTCTGTGAGAATTAAGAGACCCTTACGATGAGGTGCAACTTGTAAGAATTGTGCATTCATGGAATGAGCAACACAGCTAAACGTGCGGGTGACGCCCCCAAACAATGTGCCAAAATTCCCTGCAATATTCTCTTGTTGGTATTCACTCTGGTTTTGAGCTTCCAGTGCTGCCAGCTGTGTGCCAGTCGCAGATGTATGACTGGCACCTGATTTCACACGCTACTGAGGTCCTGACAGTGTAAAATGAATAAAGTGTAAAAATGGCTATGTGTAATATTTCCCTTATTACTGCGAGAGAGCGCAGTCACCCAATCATCCAATCCACCAAGCAACTCAAGCCAAGAGAGAATACCAAGAGGAGAATATTGCTGGGGATTTTGGCACATTTTGGGGGGCGTTACCGACACGTTTAGCTGTGTTGCTCATTCCACAAATGCACAATCCTTACAAGTTGTAGCTTGTTGTAAAGATGACTAATCAGGCTTTCCAGTGATATAAAATACAATACCAACTGGTATTACTAAAAGGGAGAAATAATTGACTGAAACAACATCTCCACATTTATTTTTTAGCAGTTTATGTATTGCTCTTTGCCCCACCATCAAAACAATGTACAAAAATTATTAATTTTTCAGTTCCAGTCAAGGGATACGACTGGACAACCAAATTGACCAGACAGAAAATAAAATTACTTTGTGTCAGTTAATGAGTTAACATTTATGGTGCCAATATAGTGCCGTGCATAATATTACATCAAACACCATCACATTAAATAAATCTGCTTAATGACCAGATATAAAAATAAGCCTATCAAGACACTGAATATAATAACAATAATCAGCTTTAATCCTGCTTATCAGATTCCAACTTGATACCACAACCACAGTCTTCTTTGCAGTTTATGAAGCCCAGCCCACTACTCTGCTCTGTTTAGATCAGAGGTCGGCAACCCGCGGCCCCTCAGCCCCCATGCTGTGGCTCCCTGCAGTTATATCTCAAAATACATGGAAATTAATCGTCATTTTTAATGATTTTATTTTTCAAATTATTGTTTATTGGATGGATTTTTCAACTGAAATGCATGCTTTTGTGAATGTACAATATACAGTATATTAGTTAATTTCCTTCCACAGCATGTGGGATGCTGGTGTATGGGGCGGTGTCTATCTCCGTCCCTAGGCCACATAGCTACTGTAAGTAGTGAAAGCTACAGTGGAGGGGGGGGGCAGTCCTCTGGTAGCTCTGTGTTAACTTTTCTTTCTCCATTCTATTATGCTGAGCACCAAGCTAGAAGGCGGAAAGTACCATTTTTATATGGTTTTTGGTATGACCTGACCTTGAACCCACGATCTCCCGGTTGTGGGGCAGATGCTCTACCTCTAAGCCACCACTCCAGTTGTAAAATATATATGTTGACAACCGTATGCGTCACATCTGACAGCGGCTTATAGGCGCACCTCCGTGCATATGGAGAGCCCAGCAGCTTCCTGCTTATCTGCCCCTACCGACAGCAAAACATGAACAAATCCTGAAAAAGAAAAAATCAAGGAAACTAGAGAGTTTAATTCTGTGTGGACAGATTCATTTGTGTTCATGTACATTTGTTACGTGGTGACAATTTCTCCACAAGACAAACGACAAAAAGAAACAGCCACCTCATTAGTGCCCGCAGGTCCATAAAAAGTCTTAAATGTGATCATCTAAAATCAGCGCCTTAATTATCCTTAAAAATGAGAAACAATTCTTGAATTCCTGCTCAATAACCTTAAAATTAGTAGCGTGTACTATAAATGCTGGATTCACCAGACATAGCCAAAGTCTGAATCAGTGTAAATTTATTTTCACCATCACAACTCAATACTTCCTGAATTATCAAAAAAATAAAAACCCTCTATAGCAATCCACGTCACAGAATGGCTGTTTCTGTTATGTGCTTTTATTATGAAACACCCTCAACCAGATATAATTGTCTGAATTCAGCAACCTACAGCTGACTGTTTTCCCTTAGGATTTGTAAAGAAAAAAAATAGTAAAAGGAGTTCAAATGATGGAAAAGGGAAGAGCGAAGAGTCTCTCACAGTGATGCAGAGGTGAGCCTTACATTTTAGGGCTGTCTTCATCTTTTTCTCTGCAGGATAACTGCTAGCTTGTCACCTGATGTTGTTAATTGGGTTTTGGGCAAACAGTGAATTTCAGTATATGTGCAGGCTGTCAAACAATGCCACACATTTTGTTTTCTTTAATTGTAATTTATCATGACGGCATAACATTTAGCTCCGCGGAAGAAGGTATTTTGAAACTTTTTCACTCTGCTGTAATTATGTCTAATTGGCTTAATTTGCACCGAATGATTGTTTAAAGTTAGATTAAGGGAAAAGGACCTGTACTTATATCTTGTTTTGCTCTTTTTCTAGTCTCAAAGACCACTCAAGGTGCCTCACTAGTACTAAGCCTCTATTCTACGGGCCTATAGGAGACACCAGATACCTAGGGACAATTTAGAATGACCAATTAACCTAACATACATCTTTTTGGATTGTGGGAGGAAACCCACACAGCACAGGGAGAACGTGCAAACTCCACACAGAAAGGTTCCCACCCCTGCCAGCCTGCGGATTCAAACCTAGAACCTTCTAGCTGTTAGGCAGCAGTGCTAACCACTGCACCACCGTGCTGCCCAAACTACTGGCTGCAAAGCTGAAACTTAAAAGGAACTGACGGAAGGGCGCCACAAGGAGTGGGGCCTGTGGCTTCATTTGACTCAACACGGGGACCCTCACCCGTCCCAGACGCGGAAAGGACTGACAGAAAGTTGTTCAGTATTTTTTCAAATTCCAAAATAAATAAAGATTATGCAAAGGTTATCAGACAACCAATCCACTAGTTATCAGAGTCCAGAGAAGAGGTGAAGGATTCAGATTTATATCAACTTTATTTAGACTCACAGGTCAAGTTTAAAAACAAACACGCACATGAAGAGAAAAAAAATAGATCTGAGTAAGGAGCGTTATGAGGGACCACAAAAAAGATGAAAAGTAGCTTCTTCTAAATGAAACTTTCATCTCTAATTTATTAAAATATCAGAAACTCAAGCTGTGATCACTATTGAAAGTAAGTGATGGATGACATTTTTCAGATTTTCACAACTTATCAATGTGCTGCTGATAGTTAAAAACTATACAAAAATTTATAGTCAGATATTCAGACATAGCCTTTATTTATTTATTAGCGCAAAACAACTTTTTAATATATTTGTAATACTTTTATTATTTTGTGAATGAAGTTATACGAGGGGGGGTTGAAAAGTTCATAGTGGTCAAATTTGACCAAATGTGGTTTATTTTTCCAGTCTCCCCTTCGGTCCACACACTTCCTTCATCGATCCCTACGGTTGAAAAATAAACTGCATTTGGTCAAATTTGACCACTATGAACTTTTCAGCCCCCCCTCGTATGTAAAACCTGACCGTTTTTTCATAGGTGTAGTAATTCATGAATGCCGCATAAACTACATTTCTTGTATATTCAGAGCTATGTGTATATAAAACTTTATAAGCAGCATAATCTTTATTTTAAAGGTCAAATAGCTGTCGCGGTCCTCAACAACTTCTGTTTTAGTCACATAGGGGCAAAGTGGCTCTTCGGTTGGCAAAGGCTGCAGCCCCAAGCAAAGGTCAGAACATGTTAGTAAGTCAAATTCAGAGCAGACAATAGAAGCTACACAGTGCATCTCAACTCAAACGTTGTTATGGCTGCCAGCCAGACAGCTAATGGCATTAGGACAGCACTGGATGGAGGAAGGTCTGAGGTTCCATCAAACTAGGGCTGTGCGATATGACGATGTATATCGGATGAAGATATAAAAACGTCTATCGTTTCATAGAATACTCTCATTTACATCAGGTTCAGGTTACTTTATTTGTACCCGGAGGTAGATTTGTTTTGCAGTCTGGTGACATCCATATTTACATCGTTATTTAAAATGCACATACTCCCATTTATTCAGTAAAGCTCCTCACCACTACTTGTCGGCGCCCTGTCTCTGCCCTGCAGTACGCGACGGCGCGCAGCAGAACAGGTGTGTTGCAAGTGGCTAGGCCTCAGTCCGGTAGATGCTAATGCTAACTCCAAACTACCGGTTCAGAGAGCTGCTACTCCTGTTTGCCAGGGATGTGGGAGTGTTTTCCACCGTGCTGCGTCAGACAGGATAGTTTGCTAACCTGGTTTTAGTAGGAGGCAAGTATCGTTAACACCATGTCTAATTATAAAATGCTAAATGACGATGCTAAGTTGTGCTAACTGGAAACATGGATCAGACCATCATTTCTCTGGTTTAAATTACTGCTGAGTTTCTTAGTTTTGTCTGAAAAAAAATTATTAAAGCTGCCAAAGTGCATGATGGTGGCACGTACACGCAAAATAAATAAAACGGGTCAGAGGAGCAAGTTGGCTCTTGAAGTAATTTATTTGATTTCTAATCATTTTAATTAGTCAAGCATTGATAATGAATAAAGTTGAAGTCACCACATGTATTTTATTACATTACCTTTTGTGTCTTTGATTTTCAGATCATGATCAATCTGAAATATTTTTATTTAGAAGCCAACAGGTTAAATCAGGCCAGAACGGCAGGCTGCAGGTCTACACTTAAATTTTCACTGATTTAAACTAACAGCTAATTTATATCTGTAGGTGACAACCATGGGTAATTTTCTCATTTTCAGGCATTTTTTTATGTTATCTTTTTTTTTTTTTTTTTTTTTTTTTTGCTTTTCTCCTCTGGCTCAGGAAATATTTAACTTATTAATGTTTACTTTTTAGTCATATATTATCTAGACGAAAAACAGAAATTTATGTGAATCAAGTCTCAAATGCACATAAAAAAAAACTATTTTATAACAACACTAAAATTATGAGGGAATACGGTGCATGTAAAAAAAGTAAAAAAAAAAAAAGATATGGTCCTTTTTATGTGATTATCTAAACTGTAGAATTTACAGAAAATGTATATTGTGATATGACTTATATCACGATAGCAATTTTGTCATATCACACAGCCCTACATCAACCTGGGCGAAATACTAAGTGGAGGCAGGCAAGCATGAAAAGCCACACCGCGCTCCCCACCCCGAGGAGAGAAAAAACGGTCACAACAGCTGCTGGCGGCTGGAGAACTACAACCTGGAAAGGGCACCCGCATTCCACCTTTGATAATCAGGGTCTCCGCCCGGTCCATGCCATGGTACCCCACACCACCACACTCCACGCACCAGTGATGCAAACATGGCGCAAAAGCGAACGTCCGAGAGCCACCATCAGACAATGGTAGGGGTGTTTCCAATTTTTATTATAAGTCTGATATTTACAGTGGTGTGAAAAAGTGTTTGCCCCCTTCCTGTTCTCATTTTTTGTATGTTTGTCACACTTAAATGTTTCAGATCATCAAACACATTTAAATATTAGACAAAGATAACACAAAATACAATAGATGCTCCCACTGCAGGACAGCCCAGTGACAGAGGTGCAAATCAAGGGGGTCCAGGGGGGTGCAATTTTTTTCTTGAAAATTTGCAGCTTTTCTCATAAATTTGTAACTATCTCATTAATTTACTATATTTATTTGTAAATGTAAATTTTTGTTGTTGTAAATTTGTCACTTTTTCCTCATAAATTTGATGTTTCTGCATCTTAAATCTGAATTTTTTTTTTCTTGTAAATTCATAACCTTTTCATAATGTGAGTTTTTTTTCTTGTAAGTTTACATTTTTTTTGCACTAATTTTGCAACTTTTTTCTAGTAAATTTGACTTTTTGTAAATGTGCAATTGTTTCTTTTAAATTTGCACTTTTCTTTCTCATAAATGTATGACTTTTTCATGTAAATTTGCAGATTTATTCCCATAAGCGCATGTTTGTACATTCTTTCTCATACATTTGTGATCAGCGACAGTAATACTTATAGTGCCCCCTCAATATTTACTCTGGAGAAAATGTTCTGCTTGTTGTCCCTCCCAACATAAAAATGAAATATTTGCCCATGCATATTGGCACTGCTCTGGACCTCTGGCCCACTGGAAAAAACAAATGCAGACCCCTGGCAAAAACATTTGAAAAACATCTGCCTTATAGTATAAATAATGCCAAAGGTGCTAACGCTTGTCATCTTGATTTCAGCAGCACATTACCTTCTGAGTGTGCGCATACATGGTGGTCCGGTTCTTAATACAGTGTTTCACAGAAGAAGACTGCATTTGTTCTGGTGGAAAAGTACAAGAGTAGTGGTGGAAGAGTACAAGATTAGGTCTGTCAGTGACTATTCTGTATTTGAACACTTAAACAAGATTTGAATCTTAAAATTAATATTCAGTTATTTTAAAAGACTTTACTTGTCCTTCTTAAACATGGACAGCAGACCCAGACAATCGACTGTGTTAGAACTTCTGCTCAATGTTTCCAAGAGGTTAAAAATGAAAGTGAAACTGACAGGCTTGCAAAGATGCTGGAGAACTCTTTTGAAAACAATTCCATATCCCCGACTAGAAATACGATTGGTCCTCCATTAGCACACTTAGCAAAAGAGAAGAACCGCAAATCACCAAAGTCAAACAAGCCGTAGCCAGTCCTCCACTCCAGCACCAAGGGGTGAAAAATGCGTCTGAATTAGTGGGACCCTGATCTCTGGAATTTTGTTCAATGACTCATCATACTTTATCTACCCACTGTTATCATCAACACATAAGAGGCATAAGTTATGGATTAATTTTATTAGTTCATGGAATCTCTGTGATGTATCAATTTTGTTTCATGTTGAGGAAAACAATTTTTACTCTGTTTTTGATGGTGTGATGAATTAATGAGATGCATATGTATTCATTTGATTATCCTCTTGTGTGCAGCATAGACTAAATAAATTGCAAAGGAAGGCATGAGAGCTCTCAAACAGTGAGGCCCATACGTCTCCATTGTCTCCTGGTGGTTGCTTTAGTAAAGCTGGATTCATGCTACACCTCTGCTGTCCGCATACGTGTAACTGGAAACCTTGTGTGACATAATTTACGTCATCGTCTCCACTCCGCTAGTGTCCGCAGTGCTCGATCGCGGACGACCGCGTGCAGCCCAAATTTTGTGACCGCACCGCCTGCCCATGACCTGAACATATTGAAAAGCGCATGCACAAGACTGGATGTCCCATTCACGAGGTGGCGATATCGACACAGCATATCAAGGCAAAGTAGACGAAGAAGACAACGAGTAAGTGGAAGACGAGAATAAACACACATGAATCACACATAAATACTTCAGCAGCAGCAGCATCTTTGTGGAAAAGGAGTGAAAACTGGGAAGTCAAGCAGCAGAAAGCAAGCAGCGTTTCTTCATTGGTGAAAATCCTGGTGCATCAGCACATTGGCGCTGCTTCTAGGGCGGGAGTGAAACTACAAATGATGGTTGTGCACATGCGTCAACCGCTCGGCCTGGGTAGATGAAAAAAGTGAGCACGTACAGCGCCATGTGGGTGCCGGGCTCATCCAAAGCACACGTGGACCAAAGCGGACTAGAGGGCAAATGCAGCATGAGTAAGGCTTAAGACGATAAGTACCTCCTCTCCATATTATTGTGTACAGCACCTTGAAAAATTCCATCCATCCATCCTATTAATGGCTTAATTCTTTAGTGTCGTGGATCCTTGGATAAATTTTTCCATAAGATGGTATCTGTACTGGTAAGTACTTTTGTCATGTTTAAGTGTTCATTTTTGGACCAGTTTAGTTTTAGTTATTTGATGAGAAAAAAGGCCAAGACTGAGTGTGGTCATTATTGTGGGAGTCATCTATCAGTTGCTGCAAGGACTGATTGGCAGCTGTACGGGCAAGAACTTGACATCGTGAACCTGCTGCATGGTCACTACTGTGTAGACTCTGGCAACAAAGTGCTAGATGGCAGTGCCCAAAATCCAAGAAGTAGGGCTCAACTTTTCTACAATGGAAGGAAGTGCCAGCATGAGGTCCTTCTTTATAAACATTTATGGTGGGCACATACAACAGCAATTCCACTTTGGGCTGTGCGATATGGATTGGATGATGAGATAAAAATGTCTATTTTTTCATATAGGAGTGTTGCAAAATACAACGTTTATGGCAGTATCTTACATTATACGTCATTTTGGTGACGGTTTGCAGTCTACGAGTCACAAAAGAATTATCAGCTGCTAAAACTACGAGGGGGGCTGAAAAGTTCAGAGGCTGAAAAGTTCATAGTGGTCAAATTTGACCAAATATTGTTTATTTTTCAACTGCAGGGATTCAAGCGCTGCACCACTGATGGACAAAGTGTGTGGACTGAAGGGGAGACTATGTTGAAAAATAAACCACATTTGGTCAAATTTGACCACTATGAATTTTTCAGCCTCCCTTCGTAAACACCGGAGTAAAGTGCCCATGGAACGCCATATAATAAAGACTTGCAAAGATGAAAAGTGATAATGGTGACAATTTCAACTGTCTTCATCTAGCCACCCATGAGTGTTTAAGTGTTATTATGACAAAATAGGTTGGTCTGTGCAGTTCTAAGTCAAACAGGCTTTTTTCACGCGAATATCCGATGTTTTCATCAGCGCCACGTCACCAATTGTGTCAGTGGCTGCAACCCCCCCCCCCCCCGGCTATGTTGTAACATCATCGAAAGAACACAGCGCTTGGCTGCCCATTGTACGCACAGGATGGAAGCGGTAGAAAACATTGACGATGGTTCCAGCACATGTAGTCTGGAATTGGTTTGTGTTGTCCAATCTTCAGACGATTATAGTTCAGAAGAATGGGATGATAATGAAGAATCTTGGGGCATCAGACCTTATAGGTTTGAGCCGTGCCAAGCGGGCATCGTGCCTAGCGGTCAGACTCACGAGAGTGACGGTGGTGAGGCACACATGCCTGCCACAGCAGCAGCGACAAACAGACGGCAGGGGAACACTGAGTGGTATGCTTTTGTTACAGATATTGCAACAAATTATTTGTTCATAAATATAATTTATTTAAACCCGAGTTTTCAATAAAATCATAGCAGTGTATTTATAATAAAATTGAAACATCTACCTGATACTTTCAATGCCCCCCCATCCCAAAATAAACAAATCAAAAGATACTATTTTTTATTTTTGCAGGTGCCAGTGTGGTCTGTGTGTGAGCATGACAACAGAGGAGGAGAGTATATGATGTCAGGAGCGGGACAAGGTGAAGCAGAAAATTCCGGCTGGTGCAATAAAATGTATCACTGGTCATCTCAACTTCCCCGCGGTGTGTCTGAACTAGGGATGGGCATTCGGTGAAATTTTCTTCACCGATCGTCGGGAGAATTAATGATTAATAATCGGTTAATCATTAACATTTTTAGGTACGTAACAAGGCAGGTAGACTACATTAGAACATCAGGAATCAGCACGGAGAGCCCTCTCTCTGTTCTCGTGTTGGCTCGGCTAGGGAATCTCGCAAGCTGATTGGCCGAGACGTTTCACCCCGCAAGCTGATTGGCCGAGACGTTTTACCCAGCTTCTGTCCCTGCCGAGCGGCCACCCAACAAACGAAGACCGCATTCATTGCTCTATCGCTCGTGTTACTTAGTCTAGCCGCGCAGAACTTTTTGCTGTTCTCTTGTGCCATTTTGTGCGAAATAGTCTTCCCGTCGAGCCACTACGCTGCCTCCTGCAGCTTCCCTCGACGTGTGTACACCGAATCTTCATGACCTTCTCAATAAAGTTTCTGAAAAAAAAAAAAGAATCTTCACGACCGCCATTACTCAGCGCGCAACCACTGTTGGCGGTTTCTTCGCGTAATAAGGGTGTTCCATGGACCCTGTCGATGAGGTATATTTGTATGCTGCATTGCAGTGATTGCAGTACACCTGGTCATTTTTTAAATTGAAATGGTCCCATGCAACACTTCGCCGTAACCGCTTCATGATTTGGCGATTGCCCTACGGAAGCCCGCATGTATCAACTGAGGCACGCCAGGGTACGGCGATGGTGTAATGTTGCCCCCTGGTGCCCAAATTTTGCCATTGCATTGTTTGAGGACGGCCGTGCACTAGGCCTAATAACGTCGGATTGTTTAAAAAAAAAAAAAACGGTTTGTCGACGAAAATGAACTTCCTCGGTGAAATTCTTAATGATCAATTATCGGTTAATCGGTAAATTATGCCCATCCCTAGTCTGAACAAAGATGTGTTGGAAGTGGCCTACTTCACCTATAAACATTATGTGAATGTGGATTGCGGGAACAATTGGAAGCGATATACAGCTTACAGACAGTTCATCCGATGGTGCTACCACTACCTTGGTGAGAAAGTCCGCGTGCCAATACCTGCCTGTGTTGTTAACAAGATCAGACAAACCTTTCCACTACAGGAGGGACAATATGTTGGTTTTACTTATGCTGACTAACTACCTTTATGTTTTCATGGCATTGTTTTTCATTCAATAAATGTTTATCTGACCACAACTGTTGTCTATAGTGTGATACTTGAAAATTTCATAACTGCTGTCATCATTTGGACGTTGCATGCAATCCTGAGTATTTGAACAAGAGATTTATTTTGCAAATATAATTTTTTTTAGTAAATTAGAGCATACTCGTGGCCATTAACTTATGAGCGAGCGATCAAAGGGACCATAACTGATTTAACTTATCATTTTAAAGTTCAATTATCTGTAAAACCCCTTTAGAAATTAAAATTATTCTCTGTGTTAATGATGGCAATATCCTTAAAAATAATGTATTCCCTATTATTTATGTCTCATAAAAAATGCAATTTTGGTTGTTATTGTTTATTAACTGCTTTTGTCTTGTATCAACTGGCATGTTATTTTCAACAATAATAATAAAATAGAAGCAACTGATTGTCCTCATTTTTTAAGAGTTTGGTCACAAGAAAAACAATGCTCATAACTGGTATAGCATACATGTACTATAACTATCAAAAATATTTAATTATTATAACAGGAAAAAGTCCAAATTAGTGGCAATGAATACAATATAGTCAGTTGGTGTCACGAACCAAGCCCGTGTTATCCTGTAGGCTCGGTTCTGACCGTTCTCTGTGGCTCAGGCATCGGGTTTATTATGCATTATCTTTTAAGTTCTTGTTGTTTTTATGTCTGTGTTCCTTTTCTTTTCCATGCCTGTAGCCGCCGCTCTGGCCGGCAGTTGTTGGGCAGCTGTTTTGACCCACTTTCAGGTGGGCACTGCTCAAGATTCGCCAGTCCGACCACGCGCCCTCTGTCTTTGACAGTCAGCTGTTCATATTTTGTGTGCATCATCTGCCGTGTTGTCAGCCAGCCAAGATTGCCAACACTATCACAATGCATTAGCCACTCCACACAGCCGTGGTTCTGTTGCGCCACTTGAAGCAATGTCGGCCCTGGGGCGCAACTGTGGTTAACACGTCTCCTCTCCATGCGTTCACTGGGCAATGTCAGCCCCGAACGCCAACTGTAAGTGTTTCTGTTTATTTTTGTAAGTCTTCACCTTTTTGGGAACTGTTGTCATCAGTCTTATGTTCAATACATGTACTGTGGTGAATCCTGCGCATAAATCCATTCATCCTTCCCCTCCTCGTGTGCTCCTCCTACGTAAAAGCGCACGAGGAGGCTTATGACAGTTGGAGCTGAAGCATGTGATGTGGTCTTTCACGGCCTGCGACACAACGCGGAAGCATAGCCGTAAAACTACAAGAAGAAACCAGAGAAACTGTGTGCTACAAAGCTGCTGGCATTCCAGTCAACAACACCGGCGTCCGTTCTCTCGCTTACGTCATTTCTGACTCCTTCTTCATTTGGTGGGCGGCACCACAGTCCGGTCAGCGGCTGCGTTTTTTTGATGATAACTATGTTATGCAGGCACGGTTGTAAATATTTTATTGATTATTGACAATGACTTTTGGCTTTACACAACATGCTAAAAAATGTCAAAATCGTGTCATAGGACCTTTAAATAAAAGGAGAAAATGAATGAGATGAATTTGTGCAACTGATTTTTCTTTTTCACTATGTAATTTAAAATTTGAAAGAAATGGTCTGTTCTATGCAGTCATATCTAAACTATAGAATTTACAGAAAATGTAGCATATAGGGATATATATACAGTATATCGTTCTAAGGACATAAGATTATTTATGTCGGGAAAAGAAGTTTTGGTCATATCGCATAGCCCTCATCCCACTATTCAAATGGCTTTTTACTTTTTTGAATATCAATTAAGAACGTTTTGACAGCTCTATATGTTCAATTCAATTCAATTCAACTTTATTTATATAGCGCCATTTCACAACAACAGTCATCTCATAGCACTATCAACTGTAGGGAGGACCCCCACAGTTGCAGAAAGACCCCAGCAATCAGGCGATCCCCTGTGAGCAAGCACTTGGCGACGGTGGAGAGGAAAAACTCCCTTTTAACAGGAAGAAACCTCCAGCAGAACCAGGCTCAGGGAGGGGCAGTCATCTGCTGCGACTGGCTGGGGGGTGAGGGGACAGAGAAGAAGAAAAGAACAGACATGTAGAGAGCAAACAGCACGATGGGGACTCAATCTATGGGAGAGAACAAACAAATGTTAATGACCAGCAAAAAAAAAATATTTCATAGAGAGTGAGGAAAGGAGTGAGGCCCAGTGCATTACTGGAGGTCCCCCGGCTGACTAAACCTATTAGCAGCATAACTAAGGGAGGGTTCAGAAACACATGATCCCTCCCTAATTGTAGGCTATATCAAAAAGGTAGGTTTTAGCCCTATTCTTAAAAACAGAGATCGAGTCTGACTCCCGAATCCAGATTGGCAGCTGATTCCACAGGAGAGGAGCTTGATAACTGAAGGCTCTGCCTCCCATTGTACTTTTGGAGATTCTAGGTATTACAAGTAAACCTGCATTTTGGGAGCGTAGTGCTCTGTTAGGATGATACGGTAGTATCAGATCTTTTAAATAAAAAGGAGCCTGATTGTTTAGAGCTTTGTAAGTAAGAAGAAGGATTTTAAACTTAATTCTAAACTCTATGGGAAGCCAATGAAGGGAGGCCAGAACCGGAGAGATATGATCTCTCATTCTAGTACCTGTTAAAACTCTTGCTGCAGCATTTTGGATCAGCTGAAGACTTTTTAAAGATGTTTTAGGACAGCCTGATAATAAAGAATTACAATAATCTAATCTCGAGCGAACAAAAGCGTGGATCAGCTTCTCAGCATCACTCTGAGACAAGATGCTCCTAATCTTGGCAATATTACGCAAATGATAGAAGGCAGTCTTAGAAACAAATTTAATATGTGAATTGAAGGACAAATCCTGATCAAAAATAACTCCAAGGTTCCTCACAGAGCTATTAAGAGGGTGAACACAAAGGAACATAGTGGATTATTGGTGGCCCACCAAAGGTTTATCCCTTTTAAGTGGAAGCAAGATGCACTACTGGTAGAATTTCAATGCCAACCCATCCATTAGTTTTTGTCTAATTCTGCTCAGACACCGGTCATCACATAACCTCCTTTACTGATGTTATGAAGCAACATGTTTTGGTAGTTACAAGGCCATTTCAGTATTAACTTCAAAACACATGTATAACTTTCTGAGATTAAGGTGCCAACCAGAAAATACTTCCACATTTGGAGTTCTGAATCCAATATGAAATATTACATTAACAGATTACCTGAGCCTGGAGCCTGTGACATGCTCCTAATGTTCTGTATAACAGCTGACATGAAAGATCCACCTTGCAAAATGGTTCAGCTACTTCTTCGGAGTTGTTAGGCAGGAAGCCATAACTCTCTGAATTGGTGTTTCTGAGACAGTCACAGGTGGAAAGCAGTGCCAAGGTGGAAGAGTTTTGCCACAAAGTTGATCAGTTATTTTGCTTTAAGTATACAGTGGGGCAAAAAAGTATTTAGTCAGCCACCAATTGTGCAAGTTCTCCCGCTTAAAAGATGAGAGAGGTCTCCAATTTTCATCATAGGTATACCTCAACTATGAGAGACAAAATGAGAAAAAAAAAATCCAGAAAATCACATTGAAGGATTTTTAATGAATTAATTGGTAAATTCCACAGTAAAATAAGTATTTGGTCACCTACAAACAAGCAAGATTTCTGGCTCTCACAGACCTCTAACTTCTTCTTTAAGAGGCTCCTCTGTCCTCCACTCGTTACCTGTATTAATGGCACCTGTTTGAACTCGTTATCAGTATAAAAGACACCTGTCCACAACCTCAAACAGTCAGACTCCAAACTCCACTATGGCCAAGACCAAAGAGCTGTCAAAGGACACCAGAAACAAAATTGTAGACCTGCACCAGGCTGGGAAGACTGAATCTGCAATAGGTAAGCAGCTTGGTGTGAAGAAATCAACTGTGGGAGCAATTATTAGAAAATGGAAGACATACAAGACCACTGATAAGCTCCCTCCATCTGGGGCTCCACGCAAGATCTCACCCCGTGGGGTCAAAATTATCATGAGAACGGTGAGCAAAAATCCCAGAACCACATGGGGGGACCTAGTGAATGACCTGCAGAGCTGGGACCAAAGTAACAAAGGCTACATCAGAAACACACTACGCCGCCAGGGACTCAAATTCTGCAGTGCCAGATGTGTCCCCCTGCTTAAGCCAGTACATGTCCAGGCCCGTCTGAAGTTTGCTAGAGAGCATTTGGATGATCCAGAAGAGGATTGGGAGAATGTCATATGGTCAGATGAAACCAAAATAGAACTTTTTGGTAAAAACTCAACTTGTCGTGTTTGGAGGAGAAAGAACACCATACCTACTGTGAAGCATGGGGGTGGAAACATCATACTTTGGGGCTGTTTTTCTGCAAAGGGACCAGGACGACTGATCCGTGTAAAAGAAAGAATGAATGGGGCCATGTATCGTGAAATTTTGAGTGAAAACCTCCTTCCACCAGCAAGGGCATTGAAGATGAAACGTGGCTGGGTCTTTCAGCATGACAATGATCCCAAACACACCACCCGGGCAATGAAGGAGTGGCTTCGTAAGAAGCATTTCAAGGTCTTGGAGTGGCCTAGCCAGTCTCCAGATCTCAACCCCTTAGAAAATCTTTGGAGGGAGTTGAAAGTCTGTGTTGCCCAGCGACAGCCCCAAAACATCACTGCTCTAGAGGAGATCTGCATGGAGGAATGGGCCAAAATACCAGCAACAGTGTGTGAAAACCTTGTGAAAACTTACAGAAAACGTTTGACCTCTGTTATATACCCTTTGTTGGCAATGACAAAGTATTGAGATGAACTTTTGTTATTGACCAAATACTTATTTTAACGAGGAATTTACCAATTAATTAATTAAAAATCCTTCAATGTGATTTTCTGGAATTTTTTTTTCTTATTTTGTCTCTCATAGTTGAGGTATACCTATGATGAAAATTGGAGACCTCTCTCATCTTTTAAGTGGGAGAACTTGCACAATTGGTGGCTGACTAAATACTTTTTTACCCCACCGTATATCATAAGGCCCCAAAATACCATATTTCCCAAAACATGATTTTAAGATCAATGCAAACTACAGGAAAAGATAAAATAACGTGTCATTAAACATTAGTCTACTAGACTGAATTTCAGTAATTTTCAGTATTCCTTGAGGATTTAAGTAGGTCAGCATATGTGACAGTTTTGCTCTACTCTTTGACCACACTTACAGAATAAACTTGGTTATGATCTGCTGAAGAGCAGTAGTGCTTGAAACGTTACATTTTTCATGGTGCAATACTGTGAATACATAGAATTGGAGGACTGCAGTGTGCGAGTTGCTGATTTCTTTCTGTTGTTTTCAGCTTAGCACCTGCCCCCTTCCTTGGCGTGATGATGTGTGTGTACTCCTCCAGTTCATGTAAAGCTGTTTATGACATCTGCTTTAGTGAAAAATACATTTAGATTTGTTCAGGTCCAATTGCCTTGTCGTCTCTGAGCTCATCAGGAAAGGTGTCAAGTAACAGCTGCTTGTCTGCATCTGTTTTAACACTGCACCAGCTCTTGATGCTACACTCTTTACTGTTTACACACAACATCCAGTCATGGGGAAAGTCAGGTTAGGTGAAGCTTCCAGAAAAGGTGAATATATACAAGAAGCCAAGCATTATCTCAGAATCTTACAAACACAAACTAAATCTCCTAGTCTGTCATTAAATGACTAACAACAGAAAAACACCACCTCAGCTTGAAAGTGGGGCCTTCCAGAGGGCTACACTATGAATCTCATTCAACATATGCAGGCCTTATTTCTGTAAGGCAGTTTGACTAAACCTCAGACCAAAATTAGAGATAACGGTATTTAGAGTCCAGCAGGTTACCATGGTGATCTGGCCACATGCTTTTGTAATACAGAAAACTATGTCTTAAGGGTTAGTTTAGCTGGCTGTTTAAACACAATTGCAAATAATCATCTGTAAGCATCTATGATTACCTCATTTTGTCAGATCAAGGACCAGTACTTCATCTTGAATACTCACTGATAGGGGTGTCGCAATAACCACAATTATGTAATACCGCGCTATGGACACGCCTACCGCAGAGGAAAATGACCAACCGCAATGTTCACTTTTTTTGTGTGTGTGTGTCTATAGCTCGTTGTTCATTTATGTGCCCCTATTGATTATTAATTAAACTGCTAAATGAAGGGTATTTTTATTGCCAACAGCATGGGCGGCACGGTGACGGAGTGGTTAGCACTGCGGCAGCAGAGCAACTCACCCTTGGCCGGGGAATCCTGGGTTCGATCCCAGCCCCCGACCAACAGTGATCTGTGTGGAGTTTGCATGTTCTCCCCGTGTCTGCGTGGGTTTACTCCGGGATTTCTCCGGTTTCCTCCCACATGCCAAAAACATGCAAGTTAGGTTAATTGGCATCAAAACTGGGGGATTCTAAATTGTCCTTAGGTATGACTGTGAGAGTGAATGGCTGTCTGTCTCTCTGTGTTGGCCCTGCAATGGACTGGCGATCTGTCCAGGGTGTACCCTGCCTCTCGCCCAAAGATGCTGGGATAGGCTCCAGCCCCCCCACGACCCGAAAAGGATTAAGCGGAAGAAGATGAATGAATGAATGAATGTTTGCACCCGGTACTCTAGAAGCTTCCACAACACACGGTGCTGCCACTGTTTGGGGCATTCTCTCTAGACGGACTCCAGCAGGCAGTTAGTGGTGAAAGCGTTTGGATTCCTTGTTAAATACAGCCGTAACAGTGAGCACTGAAAGGGCACAAAGCGTGTTATTTCCTTCTGAGTGGAGTGTGTATGATCCGGACTGTGTATGCTCTGCGTATGAGCTCCAAGAGCAGCTTGTTTGAACATCATTTTTCGGACAGCGGCAAAAATCACGGAGACAAGAGCCATGCAGGATCCTGTACGGAGACTGTCCTGCTTATAAGCTGACTGTCGCTGCAGTCGCCAGTCCACACACCCCATAGTTACCGCCACTGCTTTATGAAAATGATTGTTTTTTATTTTGTTTTTTTAACAGAATCAGCAGTTCATGCCTGTATAAAGAGCGGAGCTCCGCACAGTTGTGACACACGCACATAAAGTTCAGAGTGAGCTGCAGCGAGACTCTCACAGCTTCCCTCATTTGCCACATAAGTTATAAACCCTGTCTAAATTACGAATCCACAGGGTCCTAAAAACATTTGCAATAATACCGCATACTGCGGTGTTGAGCTGTCCACCGTCACCGCATTGGAAATTCCTCTACTGCTACAGCCCTACTTACTAAGTACTAAAGGTAAGTTCCTTTTGTCTGATGTTTAAAACCATCTCTTGAAATGATTTCACAACTGTGTCCACAACCTGGAAAACCAAGATCATTTAGCAACATTTTCATGCAAATTTATTCTAAAAAACATAATCATTTGACTGATCTGTGTAAAAACGATTAACTTTTTGACTTTGAAGTTATAATTTGCACTCCAAGCTAGAGTGAGAAAGAGCAAGAAGGTGCATGAGAGAGAAATAATATACTATTTTGACCAAAGAAAAATAACAGTATGCAACTACAATGCACTCAACTGAGATGCAGACCTATACTTTTTGTAGCCCCATAAAGTTAAAATGTTGACCTTCGACCTTGTGACCCTAAACCCATAGCCAGTGAACCTGTGTGCCAAGTTTGATTACTTTAGTTTTCATTGTGCTTGCAATATAGTTTATGTGGCATTTTAACCTTGAGATCCAAAATCCATAGTCACAGTTCAGGATCCCAAATGTTGACCTTTTGACCCCAAACCTATAGCCATAGTGAACCTGTGTACCAAATTTGGTGACCCTAGCTTTTATCATTCTGTAGTAATGGGGCATAAGGAAAGCAGACCTTAACCTATGACCTTTTGACCCCAAGCCCATAGTTCTATTTCAGGATCCCAAGATGAACCCATGTACCAAGTTTGGTGTCCCTAGCTTTCTTTGTTGTTGAGAAATAGTTTATTCAGCATTCTGACCTTGACCTTTGGACTCCAAAACAAGTTTGGTAGCCATAGCCTCATTTCCTGTTGAGTTAGAGCATGGACATAACTGACCACCCTAAAATCTGTGGTCAGGGAAACAACTGTCAAGACTTTTTAAAGGCTGATTTCTTGCTAAATATATATTACAAAGATAATTACTGGAAGGTTGTAAAGTTGGTATAAAAACAGATATGATGTTCCTCTTGTACAATCATTTTATATCCGTAAAATGTTGCAAAATTAAAAAATTATTTTCTGTCAAACAGTGGTGGGAAACCCTTGGCACCTCCTGACTCTGAGTCGCTTACATTTTAAGGGGGCTGAGATGATAAAACAGACGCATCTTGATGCATCCGTTTCTTCTATTCAGGATTTTGTTTTTCTTATCATATGACTGGGACATTCAGAGCAAATGACCCATAATTGATTAACTTCAATTTTCTTTTTTAAATAAAATAAATGGAAGAGAGATGTGAAAAGTCAACTGTAATATTCCATTCAGCCAGTATATTTACCACCAGAGGTACTACAGTACCTGCTTACTTCCTCTTCATCTCTGGCATAGATAGACATGAGTTGCTCCAGACTACTGACATTTACAAATCAATTCTTTTGCATGTATGCATTGATTCAGAGTCTTCCACATACATGATCCAATTCATTAAAAAAAAAAAAAATTCTTTCCCTTCACCCCTACAATCAATACGTTGTAACAGAATTAAAAGCTTATTCCATCCATCCATCCATCTTCTACCGCTTTTCCGGAGGTCCGGGTCGCGGAGGCAGCAGTTCAAGCAGAGAAGCCCAGGCTTCCCTCTCCCCAGCCACCTGCTCCAGCTCTTCAGAGGGGATACCAAGGCGTTCCCAGACTAGCTGGGAGACACAGTCTCTCCACCGAGTCCTGGGTCTGCCCCGGGGTCTCCTCCCAGTGGGACGTGCCTGAAACACCTCAAATGGGAGGCGTCCAGGAGGCATCCTAATCAGATGCCCATACCACCTCAACTGACTCCTTTCAATGTGGAGGAGCAGCGGTTCTACTCTGAGCCTCTCCCGGATGACTGAGCTCCTCACCCTATCTCTGAGGGTGAGTCCAGCAATCCTACGGAGAAAGCTCATTTCAGCCGCTTGTATCCGCGATCTCGTTCTTTCGGTCATTACCCAAAGCTCGTGACCATAGGTGAGAGTAGGAACGTAGATTGACTGGTAAATCGACAGCTTTGCCTTAGAACTAAGCTCCCTCTTCACCACAACAGACCGGTACAACGTCCGCATCACTGCAGATGCTGCTCCAATCCGTCTGTCGATCTCTCGCTCCATTTTCCCCTCACTCGTGAACAAGACCCCAAGATACTTAAACTCCTCCACTTGGGGCAGGAGCCTGTCCCCAACCCGGAGAGGACAATCCACCTTTTTCCGGCTGAGGACCATGGACTCGGACTTGGAGGTGCTGATTCTCATCCCAGCCGCTTCACACTCAGCGGCAAACCGTCCCAGCAAGAGCTGTAGGTCATTGCTGGATGAAGCCAACAGGACAACATCATCTGCAAACAACAGAGATGAGATCCTGTGGTCACCAAGCATGACACCCTCCATTCCCTGGCTGCGCCTAGAAATCCTGTCCATAAAAATTATGAACAGGACCGGTGACAAAGGGCAGCCCTGGCGGAGTCCAACTCTCACTGGGAATGACTCCGACCGAGTGTTGGCAATGCGAACTAAACTCTCACAACGGTCGTACAGAGACCGAATAGCTCGTAACAACAAGCCCGATACCCCATACTCCCGAAGCACCCCCCACAAAAATCCACGAGGGACGCGGTCAAATGCCTTCTCCAAGTCCACAAAACACATGTAAACTGGTTGGGCAAACTCCCACGAACCCTCAAGAATTCTCGAGAGGGTAAAGAGCTGGTCCGATGTGCCACGGCCAGGACGAAAACCACATTGCTCCTCCTGAATCCGAGGTTCGACCAACGGCCGGACTCTCCTCTCCAGTACCTTGGCATAGACCTTCCCAGGGAGGCTGAGGAGTGTGATCCCTCTAAAGTTGGAGCACACCCTCCGGTCCCCTTTTTTGAAGAGAGGAACCACCACCCCGGTTTGCCATGCCAAAGGCACTGCCCCCGACCTCCACGCAATGTTGCAGAGGCGTGTCAACCATGACAACCCAACAACATCCAGGGCCTTGAGGTACTCGGGGCGAATCTCGTCCACCCCCGGGGCCCGGCCACCAAGGAGATTTTTAACCACCTTGGCGACCTCAGCCCCTGTGATAGGCGAGTCATCCCCCTCGTCCCCAAACCCTGCTTCCTCTGTGGAAGGCGTATCAGTGGGATTGAGGAGATCCTCGAAGTATTCCTTCCACCGCCCGACGATATCCCCAGTTGAAGTCAACAGTGTCCCATCCGCACCATACACAGTGTGGACGGGGAGCTGCTTTCCCCTCCTGAGCCGCCGAACAGTTTGCCAGAATCTCTTTGAAGCCGACCGAAAGTCTTGGATCCCTCATGGATCGTCACCTTATCGTGGTGGGGGGGTTTGCGTGCCCCAGTGATCCCAGGAGCTATGTTGTCCGGGGCAATTTGCCTCTGATAGGGTCTCCCAAGACAAACTGGTCCTGGGTGAAGGGCCAGACGAAGAACGATCCAACAGACTCTCATGATAAATTGTATATCAAGGATTCAGTGTACCCCGCCCGGTATGGGGTTACCGGGGCCCCACCCTGGAGCCAGGCCTGGGGGAGGGGCTCGAAGGCTAGCGTCTGGTGGCCGGGTTTCCACCCATGGGACCCGGCCGGGCTCAGCCCGAAGGAGTTACATGGGTCCGCCCTCCAGTAGGTTCACCACCTGCAGGAGGGATCATGGAAGTCCGGTGCTATGTGGATTAGGTGGCAGTCAAAGGCGGAGACCTTGGCGGACTGATCCCAAGCTTTCTAAACTAAAAGCTTATTTCCTGTCAAAAATTGTTACTTTATTCACAAACATAGCAGCTTACAGTGGACAGTCTCCTATTTATCTAATTAAAAAATATGAATACTACAGGTATTCATTTTGTTGTTGACTATCCAATTGACTTTTTTTTTTTGTTTCATTGTAAAAGGTAGAGGGATCTGTCTGTTCTAGTTAGTCAGCCATCAGCTATTGCTAACAGTGTCCACTGAAAGCAACATAGTATGTGTACATTTGCACACAAAACACTACTGCTACAAGTTCAGAGGCAGAAGTTGGGCAGCAATGTGTGTATGACCAACTAGAAGAGAGACAAAACAGAACTGCTAATAAATACTACATTATATGTTACTGTTGATGTGTGGCACATGGGCGCCATATTCAATGTGTAAGTTGGTCATGCCCAGGCTCACCCAACTCTACAAGAAAAAAACTGAGTCCACAGCTAGGAAGTTCTTGTTGAGCTTGCCCCAGATCTGACTTGCTTCAAGGAAGGGGATACACTGTGAAACCAGTACTTTATAAATTGCAGTTTTCCACCCTGTACACATCCTGGTTTACATTTAAAAAAACCACAACTTTTAAGTAATTTCACACCTCTGTTATCTCTCACGCGTTGCTCTTTTACAGTCAGAGTGTGCATTATCACTCTTTTCATGTTGTGCATCAGTGTGGTATTGGCAAAGGGTATTGGCAGGAATTTACAAGTGGGAGTACTACTAAAAAAGTACCATAACATAATACACTGCACTCCCAAAATGCAAGACTATTCGTGATGCCTAGCATATGCACCAATCCTGTGGGTGCTTTGATGCTGAGTCCCCACATGTCACAGGTACAGTCGGGACTCACTTTCCTCATAAAGAAGTAGACTTGATGGTAAGTAACAAACCTATTGGATTTTTTACTAGCAATGCGCACCTGTGTGTTCATGGTTAATTGATTGTGTTTTCTTTCTATGCTTGTGTGGTGATAGTACATAGCTATAACGGATATTGTCTCCTGTACTTTAAATTACTTTTTTCTTTGCAATTTTCACCGTTACATTGTGTTTTTAGTGTTGCAGCATTATAGGCCATTATATAACTGCTGTCAGTTTTGTGCTATATTTTCCATTTGACATACAATTTATGTTCATATAAGTTTTTTAATATATTGTTGTTGCCTTGTGTGTCAGCATCATGTATCTGGATTTATTATCCTCCTTAGTGCATTATATCCAGCATCTGCAGTGATTGATTTATATGAATTTGTGTGCTTGCAAGTATGATTTTACTTTATGGTACTCTTGATAATTTTGGTGGTACTTACTTTCTGTGCCATTTAAGCTCCTGTACTCTGATCCTTCTAAATATTATGTTGGCTTATTAGTGTGGTATGTGTACATTTGTATGCTTGTTGGTAGTTGTTGTTAACTGCCTATATGGTGAACAGCATGTGCTTGAATTGGCTTTCTAAGTAGCAAATCATTTCAACAGACATTTAATTATAGAGTAACCTAGTGCAGAAGCTTCAGTCTGTGCCTATGATACCTAGTCCACTTTCATCAGGCTCCTCTCCTTTGGAAACAGATGATAAATTTGGGTTTGGGAGACAGACACTGTCTCTATTTTTTTAAGAACAGACTTAAAACTTTCCTGTTTGATAAAGTTTATAGTCGGGGATAGATCAGGTGACCCTGAACCATCTCTTAGTTATGCTACTATAGGCTTCTAGGACCCCTCGATGCAGTGAGCTTTCACTTCTTTTTCACCCTCCACACATTTTTGTAAGACTTGTACTGATCATTAAGGTTTTTCTGATCTCTCCCTTATGGTATGTGTTTCCCTGCAGTAGCTGTCTTTTGATGCCAGAGCATCATGCCACCTCTGCAGCTTGTGCTGATAAGTGTGCATGGGTCGTAACCAGTGAATGACATTGACATAGTATCCACTGATTGGCCAAACACATGGACTGCACCTAACTGGCCACAATATCCAGTCTTTGTGTGGTCTGTTCAAGAAGTTTACCTACATCCAACATGGCACCTGGATGGTAAACATTCTCCTATATCTTCAAAACTAAACAGTGAAACATGTTTCTGGAAGCATCTGAAGCAAGAAATAAATGGTTTAGTTGCTGAATATGTGTTTACTTTTCACTAACAAGCACTAGTTTAAGGGTGCATTCACACGGCCACCGTTTGATCTGGACCAAAGGACCATCTGCGGATAGTTCTGTTTGTTCGGTGCCGTCTGAACGCGTGTTCGAACTCTGGTGCGCACCAAACAAGCTAAGTCTGGTCCACCTGAAAACGGGAGTCTTGGTTCAGTTGCAAACGAAGTCTGGTGTGCGCTTTGCTTGCAGTGTGAATGCAAATGGACTATCCAGCGGACCGATGGGTGGAAGTGCCCTTCGGCGTTTGTGTAACTATAGCAACATGTAGTCTGAGAAGAGGAAGTGGTGTTTACCGTAGCGCATTTTGGATAGAAAATAACAATAAAGACAACCATGTGAACCCAAGAAATCCTTTTACCAGAGAAAGCCAAGGAGAAAAGTTAAAAAATGTCTCGTTTGTGGCAGACAAACAACGCAGCTAAAGGGAATGGATTTCCGTTTCCGGTCCTAGCCAATCGATAAAACTGATTTTTCTTCTTCGCTGAGGTATTTTTTTCCTGGTCAGTGGTGATTTCGGCTACAGCGTCCCCAACGAGCAGCTGTTGTAACTGCATGACTTTGTCCAGGCAGTTTGGTCTGCTGCAGTGGGAATGCAAACCAAACCAAACAAAGGTGTGAAAATTCTCGGCATTCCCCACCCAATCAAACAGAGACCCCTGGACTATCCTGCTGTGAATCCAGCCTTAAAATTTAACACAAGTTACCCAAAGCAATCACCTCAACTTGTCCATTCCCAAATTTGCATAGTGTGGGCCTCAATGTTATGCTAATGCAAGAGCAGGCAACCCACTGCTCCTTGAGTTTCTACACACAATGGAACCGTAACATTATGTTCTCTACGTTCTTTTCCTTTTCTTCTCTATCCCCTCTACCCCAACCAGTCAGAGCAGAGGATTGCTGCTCCCTGAGCGTGGTTCTGCTGGAGGTTTCTTTTTCCACTATCGCCAAATGCTTGCTCACAAGGAACAAAGAGTTGTTGGGGTCTCTTTCGGAGATTGTAGTCTTTGATCTGCAGAAGGCCTATTTTCATGAATTGGTGCCATGTAAAAGTTTAAACACCTCTTGATACTGCTGATCCCTATGATTAATGTGACGTTTGGAAATTCCAACATATACCCTGCAGTATGATCGATTACATGTGTCCCCCAGATTAAATCAGTGGTAAGAAAACATTGGTGCTTCAGTGTTAAGACTTTGCCCTGAAAACTCTGGCCATGTCCACAAAACAATACATTCTTGTGGTGCATGTTGACTTCCTTTACACCAAGGCTGCAGCACTCCCAAGTTTTGACACCTCCTCTCTCCTCTTCCCTGCACTTCCCAGTCCAGAACATGCCCCGACACAGCCGCTAAGGGGACTGACAGTACCCATAAGTGGAGCCTAGTCTGGTCAAAATCTGAATCTCTCCGGCACACTGCTCAGCTCCCCCCTGCATGCCTCTGCTGTCTGCCTGTGACCCATATTTGTTATACAGAAAGCTAACAGGCTAACTAGCTGCGTTTTAGCTGGCTAGCTCAGTCAACAGCAAAGAACAAAGGGAGGCGCCGTAAATATCACCTAGTTTTGAAAGTGCTGAACAGACCGGGCATCATTCCTCATTGCGAGGCCCCCTTTGTGCGGAGGGACATGGCCGGGAGAATATAAAGGGAAAGGGCAGAAGACCTCCACAGCCTGGACAACATGCAGGGGAGACCGGAGGAAGGGAAAAAAAAAGAGAGAGAGAGAGAACCCCCTAAAACCCGCCAAGCTCCGTGGCCACTGAGAAAAATAAGCCCTGTGAGTTACCTCCAGTGCCGTCCGAGTTCTCGTTTAAGCTGCCCGAAGAATCGTGGTGGCTCCCGACACAGCCACCCATGGATGTTTCAGCGGAGCAGCCCGGGCTAGGTAGCTCACCCCCCGGCCCGCAGCTAGAGCTACATCCACTGCCCCCCTCCTCTCTCTCCGTCCTGTCTCTCTCCCCCTCTTCCCTCCCTCCTCTCCCTTTCCGCCTCGTCTCCTCCTTCCCTCCTTCTTCCTCCCTCCCCCTCCTCGCTTCCCTTTTCCTCCCAGCAGGCTTTGTTATTATCCGCGGGAAGAAGGGGGGGGGGGGGGGCTGACAGGAGGTTCACATCGGTACAAGGTGACCCAAGGAAGAGAGGAAAAAAGGAGAGAACAAAAGAAAATAAATGCGGTCTCCTTTGGTGCACCACGTGTTAGCTGTAAACTCCACACCTCACTGATGGTGATGCATTTTGACAGATCTGCTGTCATGTTTCGTGGGAAGCTGTTTGCTGTCCTGATGATTGCACATCAAATTGCTTAACCTTGTGTCCTTGAATGTCAAAGTCCTCCTGACATGCATTCATTTTCTACCCATGGTACTGTCTTTGTGGCTTCCCGTAGCTTTAAACTTAGAAAAAACTTACAAACATAGGTGAAAAAAGTGCAGATTTATAAGAGAAAAATGCACAATTGCAAAAAAAATTTTTAAAAAAAATTACCATCTGAAGCTCTCCTATCCACAGCAATACACCGCAATCAGAAGTAATGTTGAATGAATGAATGAATCTTTATTTTGGATAGATTAAAAGTACAGGTTAAAAGAAACAGAATAATATAACAAAGGGGGAAAGAAAATCCAACAAGGTCAAATTAGACAATAACTCCTCTGATTATACAGTTCAACATAAGTTATCCAAAATGGGTGATGGCTGAAGCCGCAGCTTATATTGCCCACCCGTATTCCATCCAAGAATTCAAAGAAAAAAAAACAAGAGCGATTACAATTCAGAACGAAGCTAAGACAAAATGTGACAAAAAAACTAAGCTACAACACAACACAGGCTGGATATGACAATCCTTATGTGAGTTTACATGTCATCTTGTATATATGTTTGGAGTATTTCTTCCTTTAGTTTTTGTTTAAATTGTCCAAGCGTTGTACATGATTTTAATTCAGGTCCAAAATTGTTCTATAATCTGACTCCTTGCACTGAAACACAGTGTTGCTTGGTGGTAGTTCTCACTGAAGGTTTTTGAAATATACATGTTCCTCTGAAATGATGTTGTTTCTCCCTTGTTTGGAACAACTTTTGGATATTTGCGGGCAGTGATAAATTCTTCACTTTGAACATTATTATTGCGGTTTTAAAGTCAACCAGATCTTTCAACTTGAGAGTTTTTTGTTTAAGAAAAAGTGGGTTTGTTGGTTCCCTGTAAGCTGCTTTGTTTATTATTCTAATAGCTCTCTTTTGAAGCATAAAGACTGGATATATGTTTGTTTTATATGTATTTCCCCATACTTCATTACAATATGTCATGTATGGGAGTATTAATGAATGATACAAGGTGTATAGTGTGGGTTGATTCAGCAAATGTTTCACTCTGTGTAATATTGCAATTGATTTGGATACTTTACCTTTAATATAATTAATATGTGACTTCCAACACAGTTTGTTATCAATTATTACTCCAAGGAATTTAGTTTCAGATACCCTTTCAATCTCTACACCATTTACACTGAGTTTGGGTACTGGGTTGTTGTGATGGTTGTTAAAGACTATAAATTTTGTCTTACTTAAATTGAGCGTTAATTTGTTTGAATCAAACCACAGTTTAAGCTTTCCTAATTCCTTTCCGAGTGTATCCAGAAGTTGTTCCAAATTGTTTCCACTGCATAGCAGATTAGTGTCATCGGCAAACAATATTAAGTCCATTTTTTCTGAAACTTTACATATATCGTTTATATACATATTGAATAATAATGGTCCCAAAACTGAACCCTGTGGGACTCCACAGGTGACCTTCAGTAACTCTGAGTTTTTGTTGCTAACACATACATACTGATATCTATTCTTTAAGTAACTACTTAACCAGGACAGTGCTACCCCTCTAATACCACAATTTTGTAGTTTCTTTAATAATAAATTATGATCTACTGTATCAAATGCTTTTTTAAGATCTAGGAATACTCCAACTGAATACTCTTTATTTTCAATGGCTGTTGATATTTTTTCTGTAAATTCCATTAGGGCATATGCAGTTGTCCTCATGTGTCTGAACCCATATTGCTGCTCACACAATAAATCATTCTTCAGTATGAAGTTGTCAATTCTCTCATAGAATATTTTTTCAAGTATCTTGGAAAATTGCGGTAATAGTGAAATTGGTCTATAGTTTGAGAGTTCCCCTCTGTCGCCCGTCTTGTATATCGGAATTACTTTAGCTATTTTCATTGCTTTGGGAAATATACCTGATTGGAGAGACAGGTTACAGATATACGTCAGTGGTTTTACTATGCATTCGATAACAGTTTTGACTAGTAGCATGTCAATACCATCACAGTCCATAGATGTTTTACTTTTGAACAATTTAACAATTTCAATGACCTCTCTTTCGTCTGTGTTCTTTATGTAGATGGAGTCTTTTACAGCAGTGTTATTGCATACTGTATCACCTGTTGGCACCGTAGTGGGTATTTCTCGGGCCAGTTTAGGTCCAATGTTAACAAAAAAATTATTAAATTCATCTGCAGGTGAAGCTATATTCACACTCTGAGTTGTTTTATTATTTTTTGGAATATTAGTTGGGTAGCTTGTATTTCTGCTTTTATTTCCAAGGATACTGTTGAGTATTGTCCATGTATTTTTAATATTGTCTTTGTTTTTCACCAGTTCTTTACTGTAATAGTCTCTTTTACTACATCTTATTATATATGTTAACTTATTTTTGTATGTTTTATACCGCTGCTCTGCTTCTTTTGTCCTTTTCTTTAGGAAAGCTTTATATAATAAATTTTTCTTTTTACACGCCTTTTGTAGTCCTTTGGTTAACCATGGCTTATTAGCAAATTTGTGTTTAAGCTTTTTTTTTTTTACTAATGGGCAGTTTTTTTCATAAAGAGTGGTTACAATGTTTATAAATGTGTCATAGGCTTCATTTACATCTGATACATAGACTTCTGTCCAGTCTTGCTTCAGCAAGTCCTCTTTAAGAGAATTGATTGCATTTGGTGATTTGTGTCTGAACGATTTTGAAATTTTTTCTGCGTTGGGCCCCGTGTGGCCATGGATAAGTGCAAAGGTTAGCAAGTGGTCACTTATATCATTTATCAATAATCCACTTTCTATTTTCTTATCGAAAACATTGACAAACAGGTTGTCAATAAGTGTAGCAGAGTGAACTGTGATTCTACTGGGATGTGTTATTGTGGGATATAGACTCATGCTGTACATAGAGTTCATGAACTCTGTAATTACATTTTGTTGATGTGGATTCAGTAAATCAATATTGAAATCTCCACAAATTGCTACCATTTTCTTACTAGTAATATTATTGTACAGCTCGACTAATTTATCTCTGAATGTCTCGATGCAAGTTCCCGGCGTTCTATATATGCAGCTTATGATTAGATTTTTTGTTTTATCTTGGTCAATCTCAGCAGTAACACATTCCAAAATCCATGGTAGTGCAAAGGACATTTCATTTACAAGCTTACACCTATACAGGTCATCAATATATAGTGCAACACCACCACCCTTTTTTTGAGATCTGTTAATATGAAACATCTGATATCCCTCTATTGCCATCAGGGGAGCCTATTCTTCATTAAGCCAGGTTTCAGAGACTGCAATAGCTGTGAATTTTCTGTCTAGCTGTTTTAAATAGTCCTGAATCTGTGGAAAGTTTTTGTTAAGACTTCTGCTATTGAAGTGTATTATTGACAGTTTACCATCTAATTGCACTTGACTTTTGAATTGCTTTTCAGTGTAATATTCACAGTGGTTATGAATATTATTGGAAAAAGTGGTTATCAGGATCAATATCATTCTCCATCTCTTGTGGTTTATGTTCAGCATAATGGCATACTTTCATTGTTTGAGTTTCCTCACTCTGTGTCAAATGACTTCCTCCAACTGGGGATAATTGATGTCTACTCGAGTCGGTCATAAGTTTTTGTTTATTTTGCTTATTTTTTTTAAAGTACTTTGGCATGGTGTATCAAAAGAACTATTCTTATAGTGTGTATGAATATGGATTATCATTGACTCATAATTTTCTTAATCAGTGTTCATCTTTATTTATCTAAGTCAGTAGCATCTCTGATCATTATACTCTAAGTTACAACAATAAAACTCATGAATTTGGGAGGGGAAAAATTGCACATTTGGCTGAAACCCTCCAGAGATGTATGAGATAAACATTACAAATCTATGAGGAACAAAAAAGAAAAGCTGAAAATTTACAAGAAAAAATAGCAAATTTATTTTAAAAAATGAAATTCATTAAAAATATTAACAAAAGAAAGATCTAAGAAATATGAGAGAAGTCCCCAAATTTTTCTTTGAAAAAGTCACAAATTTAGAAGAAATATTTCCCTAGTTTGCAAGGCAAAAGTCAAAATATTCACGGTTAAAAAATATTAGAAATTACTAGTTAATTAATTTGTTAATTAATTACTAATGAACATTACTGCAAATGTAAGTATGCCAAATTTAGCAATACTGCTAGTTACCTCCGCCAGGCCGAAAAGGCCAGGAGGAGGTTATGTTTTTGCCAGGGTTTGTGTGTTTGTCTGTCTGTCTGTTGGTTAGCAAGATAACTCAAAAAGTCTTGGACGGATTTGCATGAAACTTTCAGGCGTTGTTGGAAATGGTACAAGGAAGAACTGATTAAATTTTGGGGGTGATCCGATTCACCGTCTGGATACAGGAATTTTTTTTTTTTTTTTTTATTTAAGTTTTTGTAAAGGGTATACAGGTCGTTACAGCAATGCATTGTTTACATTTTCATCACATGTTCCCTTATTTTCTGATATCTGCCAACATTGGAAGATTAATTCTTACAACACCCCTTTTTTTTTTTTTTAAAGTGAAAGAAAAAGTGAAATTAAAGAGAAAAAAAAACAAAAAACAAATAACAAAAAAAAACCAAACAAACCAGTAAAAAACAAACAAAAAGAAAAAGTAAGTAAATAAAGATAAAAGAGCATCTGAGTAGCGTTGGAACAAAGAGCGGAACCATTATTGAAATGGTATTTGTCAAAGATTAGATCTAATGGAAGACACATATGCGGTCCAGGGTTGCCAAAAGTTCATGAACCCATCCATGTCCTGTCTCAGTGCGAATGTCAACTTTTCCATCGAGTAAATGTCTTGGATCACGTTAGTCCAATCTTCAGGTGTAGGACAGTCCTTCAACATCCATTTTTTAGTTAGAGCTTTTTTGCTTGCCAATATTAAAACATTGAATAAGTATTTTTCTCCTCGTCTTTCCAGTGAGTCCGGTAGTAAACCCAAATACAAAGTTACAAAAGAAAAGGGAACTGTAATTTTGAATATTTTCCCCAATATTGTCTGTACCTTGGTCCAATATTGGTGGATAACTGGGCATGACCAAAACACATGAAAATGATTTGCAGTCTTTTCACCACACGAGCGCCAACAGTTCAATCCCTTATGGGTAAATTTGTTTTGTGCAGGTGTTCTGAAAAATCTTGCCAAGTTTTTCCATCCAAATTCTCTCCACTGCAGGGATGAGGTACTTTTCCATTGCTGTTTATTTAGCTTTTCCCATATTTCCAGTTGTAAAGTGAAATTCCCCTCTTTTTCCCATCTCTCTTTTATATAAGATGTGTTGTCTCCTTTTAAGTCTTGAAGACCTTGGTATATTTTAGAAATGTATCTGATTTTTTTTTTTTTTTTTTTTTTTTTTTTTTTTTCCTTTCTCTCGGTGCCACACGAGTAGGCTGCCTTTTGCAACAGCGGCTCGATTCCGAGTCTTTTTCCCTTCCTCTCTCTTTTGATCCGTCTTTTTTTTTCACCCCACTTATATCACGGACACACAGATCGTCCTAAATGTCTCCTGAGCCGGTGGACGGAGCCACTGTTTATAGCAGGATACGATACAACAGAGAACAGCTGCTAGCATTCAACCGCCACCCGGTCCCATTGGAAAAACTCGACATACCGAGAGAACTGAGGCGAAAACGCCGCGGCTGCCGGGCTGGAGTAAGGCGGAGGACAAAAAATATAAGGTACAGACCCTCCCTTCCATCTGTTGTCATGGGAAATGTACGGTCGATACTGGGAAAGTTAGATGAGCTAGCGGCTATCTCCCGTTATGATAGCACATACCGGGAGTGCTCTCTCCTTTTGTTTACTGAGACGTGGCTAACTGAACTAGCAGCAGATGCTAACATTGAGCTGGAGGGTTTTCACATGATACGAGCTGACCGAACACCAGACAGTGGCAAGGCTAGGGGCGGTGGAGTGATAATGTATGTTAACAACAACTGGTGCAGACCGGGACATATCACTGTTAAACAACGACACTGCAGCAAAGACATTGAGTTGCTAGCTGTTAGCATGAGGCCTACATATCTCCCGAGAGAACACTCACACGTGATCTGCATTGTTGTTTATGCAAATCCGACGGCGAACGCTGGGACAGCGCGTGACGTCATCCATTCAGTAACCAGCAGGCTGCAGACAGAACACCCAGATGCTCTTCTCCTCATCTCAGGCGATTTCAACCATGTTTCACTGTCTCCCATTCTACCCACGTTCACCCAGTATGTCACATGCCACACTAGAGACAATAAAACACTGGATTTATTCTACGCAAACACTAAGGAGGCGTACACCTCATCACAACTCCCCCCACTCGGGAGATCGGATCACAACTTGGTTCATCTCCGGCCGGTGTACAAACCCCTAGTGCACAGACAACCTCCGGCCATGCACACTGTGGAGTTATGGTCTGAGGAGACAATGGACACCCTAAAGGGCTGTTTTGAAGCCACCGCCTGGAAGCAGCTCTGCGATCCACATGGTGAGGACATCGATGGCCTCATTCACACCTTCACGGGCTACCTCAGCTTCTGTGTGGACAAATCCGTTCCCACCAAGACCATACGGCGTCACTCAAACAACAAACCCTGGATCAACCCTGAGATAAAAACACTTCTGAGAGAGAAGAAGAGGATCTTCAGGTCAGGGAACAGGGAGATGCTGAAGTCCGTACAGAGGGAGCTGAGGAGAAAGATCAGAGAAGGCAAGGACAGCTTCAGGAAGAAGATGGAGGACAAGCTGCAACAGAGCGACATCAGCGGGGTCTGGAGAAACCTCAAAACCATCTCGGGGCTCCAGAATACCTCCCCCCAGGCCACAGGGGGCAGGGAGTGGGCGAACAACCTGAATCTGTTTTTCAATAGATTTGACCAACCGCCCTCCCCCCTGACTGCACAACAACCACTGCTGCCTCTAAAGAAATCAAGTCCTGCTGCCCACTCCCCACTCCACCAACACCCCCCCACTCCCAACACACAGCCCCCCATCCTGACCCTGACCAGGACCCAGGTGAGGACGGAGCTGAGGAAGATCAAGGCGAGGAAGGCGCCGGGACCGGACGGCATCAGCGCAAAGCTCCTCAAGTCCTGTGCAGACCAGCTGTGTGGGATTGTGACGTATATCTTCAACATGAGCCTGAAACTGGGGAGGGTACCACAGCTGTGGAAAACATCTTGTGTGGTACCTGTACCAAAAACTTCCCACCCCAAAGACCTGAACAGCTACAGACCGGTGGCCTTGACGTCCCACTTGATGAAGACCCTGGAGAGACTGCTCCTTGCTCACCTCCGCCCCCTGGTGGAACCAGCGATGGATCCACTCCAGTTTGCCTACCAGCATGGCATTGGGGTGGAGGATGCGGTGATCTTCCTCCTTCACCGTTCTCTGTCCCACCTGGAGAAGCCCGGGAATATGGTGAGGATCATGTTCTTTGACTTCTCCAGTGCTTTCAACACCATCCAACCGATGATCCTGAAGGACAAGCTGCTGCGCGCAGGGGTGGACCAGCACCTGTCATCATGGATCCTGGACTACCTCACGAACCGGCCTCAGTTTGTGAGAACCCGGGACTGTGTGTCCGACACGATCATCAGTAGCACGGGGGCCCCCCAGGGAACGGTGCTGGCTCCCTTCCTGTTCACTCTTTATACTGCGGACTTCTCACACAACACAACACACTGCCATCTACAGAAGTTCTCTGATGACTCTGCGATCGTTGGCCTCATCTCCAATGGAGATGAAGCTGAGTACAGAGGGCTTATCCAGGACTTCGTGGACTGGTGCCATCGGAACTGCCTCCAGATCAACGCGAGGAAAACTAAGGAGCTGGTGGTGGACTGCCGCAGGCATGGGCAGCCCCTCACAGTACCAGTAAATATACAGGGAACAGACATCGAGATGGTGACATCCTATAAGTACCTGGGTATTCTTCTGAACAATAAACTAGACTGGTCACACAATACTGATGCACTCTACAAGAAGGGACAGCGCAGGCTGTTCCTGCTGAGGAGACTCAGGTCTTTTGGTGTACAAGGGGCGCTGCTGAAGTCATTCTATGACACGGTGGTGGCATCAGCCATCACTTTTGGAGTGGTCTGCTGGGGCAGTGGCATTACTGCAGCCGATAGGAAGAGACTGAACAAACTGATTAAGAAAGCTAGCTCTGTCCTGGGGCAGCGCCTTGATCCGATGGAGGAGATAGGAGAGAGAAGGACGGTGGCTAAACTGTCATCTCTGCTGGAGTCCGAGTTCCACCCTATGCAGGACATACTGAATGCACTGAGGAGCTCATTTAGCAGCAGACTACATCATCCCAGGTGCACAACCGAGAGGTTTCGTAGGTCCTTCCTACCAACGGCTGTCAGACTGTACAACCTAAGCAGGGCTGCTCGCAGAGATAGCAAAAAGACGTAACAAACTAATAGTTTTTTGAATGCAAAAGATGCAATAGACTTACACAATGGTCCCCTCCGGCATACAACTAGGAACATACCGGTCGCTATGGAGGGTGAGAATATGTATGGGCACATAATCATACCATGTAGGATAACTAAGTAGACGGTTATGCTGTTTCATTCCATCTAGCAACAATGCTCTGCACTGTGTGTGTTTATATATTTACATATTTATTCCATCTAGCTACAATGCTCAGCACTGGGTGTGTTTATATATTTATATATCTACATATTATTCCATCTAGCTACATTGCTCCGCACTGTGTGTGTTTATATACTTGCATATTTATTCCACCTAGCTGCAATGCTCCGTACTGTGGGTGTTTATATATTTACATATTTATTCCATCTAGCTACAATGCTCTGCACTGTGTGTTCATATATTCATATATTTTATTCCATCCAGCTACAATGCTCTGCACTGTGTGTCTGTGTGTGTGTGTATATATATATATTTTATAGTAATACGTACATATGTATATTAGCTGCTCTTGCTTGCTTGTTTTTTTCTTGCCTTCTGATTGTTGCTCTGAGTGTTGCTATCCCTGTGCTGTTGCAATCCTGGAATTTCCCCGTTGTGGGACTAATAAAGGCTTATCTTATCTTATCTTATCCCTGGGATCCCTTTATATGCCATTAAGAAGACCTTCAGAACACCTGACTGGGCCCTTTCCAAAACCTCCTTTTTAAGTATATTGTTTATGTGGTGTCTAAGCTGGAAGAACCTGTAAAGGTCTTGATTTATTAGGCCTTGTTTTTTCAAATCTTCAAAACTTCTTAAGATTTGCCCTTTAAAAAAATCGTAATATTTTATCAGCCCTTTCTCCTTCCACTTTTTAAATCTGGTGTCTGTTTTATTAGGAGTAAAGTCCTGATCATAGGCAATCCATTGCAGAAGTCGATAGGGCTCTTTAGTTTGATTCTCTCTGACTATCTTAAACCAAATTTTTAGCGGGGTCTCTATCCACGGGTTAGTGTTATTCAAAAGCTTAGGTAAGGCATTGTTCCCTATTATCGCCTGTAGGGGGATGTCACTTGTTATTTGGCATTCGATCTCCTTCCATTGTGCAGTGTAGACTGGGTTACATATCTCTACTAAAGTTTTAATTTGTGCGGCTTTAAAGTAGTCCCTGATATTTGGCAGCGCGAGCCCACCTTTGTCTTTGTTTAGCTGTAGGGTTCTATATCTGATTCTAGGTCTCTTGCCCTGCCATATGAATCTTGAGATCCTTCTGTCCAGCTCCTGCCATGTTTTTTTGGGAGGTTCTACCGGTATTGTTTGGAAAAGGTATAGAAGACGTGGAAGTATATTCATTTTGACTGCTTCAATTCTTTGTGCAGTACCCAAGAATGGTATCATATTCCATCTTGCTAGGTCAGATTTTATTTTTGTCACCAGTGGATCATAGTTTAGTGATATAATTTTGTTGAGTTGTTTCGGGATATTGACCCCCAGATATTTCATAGATTCCGACTCCCAGTTAGTTTTGAGTTTGCTTAGTGAATAATGATTTGGGTCATAGTTGAATGTTAAAACTTGGGTTTTATGCATGTTTAATTTGTACCCTGATAAATCTCCATACTCTGAAAAAACTGAGGTTAGTTCTGGTAAAGAAGTGTTCGGCTGCCCTAGGTATATTAAAATGTCATCAGCAAAGAGTGCTATTTTATGTTCCTTCTGACCAAGTGTAATACCTTGAATTTTTTGGTTTTGTCTTATCCATTGGCTCAGAGGTTCTATGAAGATTGCAAAGAGCAGTGGAGACAGGGGGCAGCCCTGACGACATCCTCTTTCCAGTTCAAAAGAAGATGATAAAATACCGTTAATCCTTATTTTAGCTGTTGGTTTTTTATATAATGCCTGTATAGTTCTAATGAAGTTGTTATGAAAATTGAAACTGGATAAGATTCTATATAGAAAAGACCAGTCAACCGAATCGAATGCTTTTTCAGCATCTAATCCCAATATGACTGCATTTAAGTTATATTTTTTTATATGATGAATTATGTGTAAAGTGCGTCGAATGTTGTCTTGTGTCTGTCTTTGTCTTATAAAACCTGTTTGGTCTAAATGAATTAGGTCTGTCAGTATATTTTCTAACCTTTTGGCAAGGATAATGGTAAAAAGCTTATAGTCCTGATTTAGTACACTGATTGGTCTGTAGTTGGAGCACTCTAGTTTATCCTTTTCAGGTTTAGGTATAACTGCAATGACCCCTTCTCTCCAGGAGGGGGGGATTTCCCCTGTGTGGAGGACATAATTAAATGTTTTCAGGAGGAGAGGAGATAGTTGCTGTTTAAAGGTTTTGTACCACTCTGCTGTATAGCCATCAGCTCCTGGGGATTTGTTAGCTTTAAGTTTCATAATTGCTTTTTCCAATTCTTTAGGATGTATTTCTGACAGTAGTGTTTTATTTTGTGACTCCGTAAGTTGGGGAAGGTTTAATGTGTTTAGGAATGCCTCGGATGCGTTTTTATGTTTTTTGTGGGAGTATAAGTTCTTATAGTAATTCTCGAAGTTTTTAAGAATATCCTGAATTCTGAATTTTATTTCCTTTGATACTGGGTCTCTGATTTTGTAGATTGCTCTTTCTGTTTGATGTTTCCTCAATTTATAGGCTAGCAATTTTGCCGATTTACTGCCTGCTTCATAGTATTTTTGTTTCAGAAATGTAAGTTTCTTCTGGATTTCTATTGTGTAGATCTCATTTATTTGGTTTTTAATTTCCTTAATCTTGAGCGAGTCAGTAGAATGAGTGTTGCCTTTGTGTTCTTTTTCTAGGTTCGTAAGTTCTGACTCTAATGTGGATAGTTTTTCTTGTCTTAGTTTCTTTTGGGTTGCCAGTTTTGCAATAATCTTTCCTCTTATTACAGCTTTGCATGCATCCCACAGTATTAAAGGGGATACTTCTCCATTATCGTTATCTTCCAAATATCTGAGAATATCTGATTCCAATTCATCTTTCAATGGTCCTTTCAGGACATTTGAATTTAACCTCCAAGAAAATGTATTATTTGTGTATTTTTGGATATTTAAGTCCATGTAGATCGGACTGTGGTCGGAGAGATCCATCAGTCCTATTTTACATGTTTTTACTCTTCCAATGTCTCTATTAAACATAAAAAAATAGTCAATCCTTGAGTAAGATGAATGTGGAGTTGAGTAAAATGTATAGTCTTTTACACTGGGGTTGAGTTCCCTCCACACGTCACAGATTCCCAATTCTTTTAGTAGCATCCGAGTCTTCCTGTTTTGGGTGTTATTTTGATGTGGGGAATTACCAGAAGCATCCCAGTATGGATTCAGTCTAAGATTGAAGTCCCCACCACATATCACTAAACCTTGAGCTTTAGTTATCATTAGGTCGAATACATTTTTATAAAATTTCCAGTTAGCCCCTGGGGGAGCATACACATTCAGCAGGGTGATATCTTCTCCCTCTAGCCGCCCAGTTACCAAACTGTATCTCCCTTCTTTATCTTTGTGTTCTGATTTTTTTTCAAATGTAATTTTGGTTGATATCAATGTCGCTACTCCCCTTCTCCTCCCTGATTTATATGAAGATGAAGAGATCATTTTAAACCCTTGTCTACTGAGTTTATTGTGTTCCACATCTGTTAGGTGGGTTTCTTGTAAAAATATTATTCCTGCTTTGTCTTTTTTCATTTTGCCTAGAATCTTGGATCTTTTAACTGGATTCAGGATTCCTTTTACATTATATGAAATTATTTTGGTTACACCCTGTTTCTCCATTGTGTTGTTTTGTTTAGTATAACTGTGTGGTGGCCCACTTTTGTGCTACTCAGAAACTGAAAGAACATTAAAAACAAGAAAAACATTAAGAACATAGTGTAAAAAACTTTAAAACAAAAAGCTGTCATAAGAACTTCCTGAGCTGAGGTCTTTTTAAAGACCCTGTAAGAGCCTTGATGGAGAGAAGGCTCTGAGGGAAATTCCTCAAACTCTGTTACGTGTTGAGGGCCCTCTCTTACCACTGAAAGTAGTCCCATGCTTTTAACGTGAGTTTCAGAACCCAATCCAAACTTGTAATGATTTTTTTTTTTTTCCTTTTATGCCTAAACCCTGTGAAATTGTGTGCACCCTCCCACCCCCATCACATCAAACATTCACGCAAAAACAGTATTTGTTAGTATGAGGAGAACATGTGGATTATTGTCACATTTCTATTTTAACAAGTTTTTTTTTGTTTTTTTTTATTACAAAGACTTATTTGTTTCAAATAATATGATTGTTCCATGAAATGTTTTACCACATGCTGAATATGCATCTCCTTTAAAGTTTGTTACCTTGTATGAGGGGGGTTGGATGTGCAGATTGATTCAAGAGAAAAAAAAAAAAAAAAAAAAAAGGTCGCTATTCCAACCTGAAAACGGATAGTTTATCCGCGACGCTCTGGTGCTGGGTTTCCCGCTGCTGGTCCGTGGATTTTGAGGGTCTTTGTGTTGTCCATGTTTGCGCTTTGATCTTCTCACTCGGGTCTGCTGCGGGTTTAAATACCGTTACCGGGAGCCCTCTTTTCGCCATGTCAGCTGTTGCTTCTTCCGCCGAATTATAGAGACACGTTTCATCGCCGTAGAAGACCCTTAACTTCGCAGGAAATGGAGTCTGAAAGCGCAATTTCTTCTCTCTTAACACCTTTTTCGCGTCATTGTATTCCCTGCGCTTTTTAAGGACCTCCGGGGCGTAATCGTGTTCCACGTAGACTTTTCTCTCCTGGTGCATAAATCCTTTTTTCTGCCAGGCCAGTCTTACAACCTCTTGTTTTATTTTGAAATTGGAAAATCTTACCAACACCGAACGTGGGGGCGCTTCCGCCGCCGGCCTAGCGGCTAATGAACGATGTGCCTTTTCTATCTTCAAGTCGGTGGTTTGTGGAATATCCAATTTCTCTCTTAGTAAGGATTCCACGCATTCTGCCATTGAGTTAAAACCATTTTCGGTTCCTTCTATCAGACCATGAATTCTTATGTTGTCTCTTCTTTGTTTTCCTTCTTGGTCGGTTAGCTTAGCCTCTATAGCTGCTTGTCTTTTGCGTAGGTCTAGCACAGAATCTTCGAGCACTTTTATTCAATCCTCTGTTTCCAAGATTCGGTTCTCGGCCTGGTCCACTCTGCTGTTTGTCCTTTTCAATTCTTCTCTGAATTCCCGAAATTCGGCCGTAACTTCTCGGCGAAATCGTCGTAGCTCCTCAAATAGTGATTTCAGGCTAACCCTTTTGTTAGCTATCACCAGTTCCTCGTCTTCTGAACGGAGATCTTCCAGTTCAGATTCTCCGGCCGATACGTGTCCTGGCCTGGAGAATTTCAGTTTCTTCTGTTTTCCTTTAGACATGATGATTTTGTCTTTTGATTTTCACTCCTCCAAAAATCCGTTAAGTTTGATTTTCAAGGTGTTATCCTGGATTGGGTCTGACAGCTTCAGTGTTAAGCTGCAGTCGCCATGGCGTCCAGACCGGAAGTCTGGATACAGGAATTTTTTAAAGCATTTTTCCACACTGTGACATAGGGCCATTTTCAACATGTGCGCAGGCGCAATGGAGGGCGCTGGGCGTCGTGTCTGACCAACACAAACTCCGCCTTCTTCAACGTTTTAGCCACAAAAGCATGCGGAAAACACTGCTGGCCTCGGACCCCCAGCGTGCCTCTGCCAGCCATAGGCGCTGCGCACATTGCGCTGGTCGTCGTGTCTGACCAACACAAACTCCGCGTTCTTCAACGTTTTAGGCACAAAAGCACGCGGAAAACACTGCTGCCCTGGGCACGCCAGCGTGGCTGCTTTTGCGCCACGCTGCAAAACCTGACACGGACACCTGTCCGCCGCCCCATTATTTGCCACAAATTCCCCGCCCAGCTATAGGCGCTGCGTAAAAATGACCTCTCTGCCGGGGAAGACTCTAAATTCTGTTTTGCCGCGGAGCGCAACCCCAATATAATATAAAACCCACGGTAACCTGTCTAACCAATCTGCATCCGTCAGTGGAGGAGATGGACACACCAACACTTCACTTTATTACCTCCGCCAAGGAGGCAATGCTTTTACAACCGTAAAACGGGGCTATAAGGGACAGCGGGGTAATATGGGACACTTTTCTAAATGTAATTCTGCTTTTTTAATTTTGCTTCCGCCTACATTTGATGAAGGATTCATGGATATTTGACAATAACAACACAACTCAGCGTCCTGCTCAAAATAAAAAAAGCACAATTACATTTAAAACATTTCCCACAAAAGTCTCCCTTATTAACCCGCCGTCCCTTATAGCCCCATTTTACACTACTGAACCACTAATCCTATCACTATCACATTGATTGTCAGTCATTAATTGTCTGTTTATTGCACTGTCCATGTCAAAGAAACAAAGAATCATTGTGAATCCAATTGCTACTCATATCTTTTCATGCTCAGGGAATCTGAAAACGTACACACAAACACTCTATGGGGGGAACTGTGCCGCTTGGCGGAGGTCTGCGCTCTCCGAGTGCTTTTCTAGTTTGCATCTGTAGTCTCCCGGTGGGTCACAAAAACACACAAATAATCATACACAAGCAGAACAACTGCAATGGAACTGTGCAAAGTGTATATGCTAAAGTGCAAGAGTTAAGGTGTTACAAAACAAAATATTCAAATGTCACACGAGTGAAGTGCTGTGTATGCATACACACACATGCACCCAAGCACCTCACTTACTACACTTACAACAAAAGAAGAGGTTAGCAAAGAAAAGTGGGACAATCAGAGAGATGAAGAGAGTAGACAGGATTATTTGCAACCTAGGCACATGGCAAAGAGGGAGGTGGCAAAGGAAAAAGCGTATATTGAGTTGTGTTATGTCGTAACTTGCAGACAAGGATGACACCAGGAGTGAAGCTGAACACTTGTTTATTAATACGTTGATCTCTGTGCAACCAACCGTGCATGCAGCTGCTGGCAAGAGGTAAGGCGGAAGAAGCCCCCCCCTCATCCCCCACCTGCAGCCCCTCTTATACAACCGGGGCTAGCAGAACCAGAAGCCGGAGCCACCACCCTGCACCACACAAATAAGAGCTCCAATATCAAAACGGTATAAGAACAGTGAACAAATACATAATAATTCCCCCCACCCCCGTAGAAAAAATCCAAAACACACACACACAGTTTTAAGGGAACTTGCACGCTTCCAAATTGACCGAACCATAATGACAATGTTTTATCGGGCTTTTATTGAATCTGTTTGATCCTTTTCTTTAGTGTCATGGTTTGGTCAGATAAAACTGAAACAGAGGAAATCCTTGGATCAGGTAGTTAGATGGTCCAGTCGTTTGCTTGGTGAGTCACAGCTGAGCCTGACATCCCTGTACACCAGACAGGTACAGAGGATGGCTACCTCCATTTTAAATGATGACTCCCACCCTTTGCACTGCCACTTTCAGCTTCTTCCCTTCAGACGGAGGTTTGCTGTCCCAAAAAGTAAAACCCAGTGCTACAAAAACAGCTTTGTTCCTGCTGCTGTTAAAGAGTTGAACAAGATGTAACAATATATTGCACATAATTTAGTTACCTATTTATTAATTTTATTTTATATTTACTTATTTTTGTAAGTTTTTTATTTGGGTTCTAAATCTTTTGTTGGGTTTTAGACTTTTGAGTTTTTAACCTCTTTGACTAGTCTTTAACTTTTTAACATGACCCTTCTCTCTTATCTCCTTGTTTTTTTCTCTTATCTCTTTGTCCTATGTCCTGACTGGTGGAGCCTTGAGTACTTTTATCATGTTTATAGTCAGCTTCATGTGTGCCTGTGTTTGTGTTCATGTTGAATGTAATTGTGGTTTGTAAATATGGAGGTCACCTGACTGCAAAACAAATCTACCTATGGGTACAAATAAAGCAACCTGAACCTGAACACAATCAACCCACCCCAATTTGGAACCTGAATCATCCGCTAAACATAATCAAACCAAAATCACCAGAAGGGGCCTATGACATTCACACAAAACAACTAAAATTAGGGGGGACGGGTAGACTGCCGTCCTACCCCCCACACAGCAAGGCGGGTTATTCTGCCGCCTATGCTATAGAAGTCCAGTTAAAAAAAAAAAAAAAACTACTCCTGTGTCTCCTACATAATATAAGATATTAAAACAATCCCCAAAACTATTAACACAGAACAAAATTTATAAGCTGGAACACGTCCATGGCTCAGTGAGGATGACCCGTGCGCCCCCGCCCCCCCCCCCCCAGACCCTTCAGTCTGCCCCTGGAGGCAATTCGCTTCCCAAACCACAGCTGGTCACCTCAGTCTCGAAATGTCTTCTCCTCCACACCTCCGAGCGCTCCAGCCGTCTGGGGTTGTGCCCAACCGTCTTCCTCAGGGCACGCCATAATTCATTGGGATGGGGCCACAAGCCATCTGACAGCAGAAGGTAACCATCGTGCCGCTCACCCATTACCTGCAGCCGACCCTGGTACCGCTCCATCTTCCACTTTTCCCTCACCTGCCTGGACCTCGCCTCGACCTTGCATAGCCTGCGGTGTTTCCGCCCGGCACTTGCTCCTCCAGTGCCATTCAGTCCTGCCCCGACAGCTTGTAGATCCGCTGCTGACCCCACCCCTGTGGTCCCGTGTTCACCAGTCCTCCACGGCCGTGCTCCAGGAACACCTGAGACCATCGTTTGGGCATCGCTTGCTGCCGCAGATCCTCCCCCATACCGCCCAGCACCCACATCCAGGGCAGCTCGGAAACTGGCATTGTGGCCCCTCCACAGCGACCCTGAGCGTGACATGGCCTGTCCACTTTCCGGAGTGCCCAGCAACTGTTCATCCAACACAGTACCGTCCCTAACTTTTGGAACCGGTCAGTCCCACAGTCCGCAGCCCGACCACTCTTCCCCAGCGCCGCTCTTGATGGAAAATCCAAGGCCATAAAACAGGTTGCAGCCCATGATGTTAGAACTGTAGGCTGTCACGACGAACTCCACATCAGCCTTTTCCGCCGATTTGTACTGAGCCGTCAGAGTGATGGTACCCAGCGTGGCCAACTGTCCTCCTCCATAGCCTCAAAATGGCGCTGAGACACATCCAATCCTGTAGTGGGAAAACATTCTCTACCCGTAGCCCAATTCAGTACTGAACGCTCCGCTCCCATGTCGACCAGCATCAGTACAAGAACTCCATCCAGAACCACTGTACAGCGTGTGTGCCCACAGGTACTCGGGGACATCATGTGTATCACTGTCAGGGCGGGGGCAGTTGAATTCCTGCATGGGCTCTCCTGCTCTGCTGACTGGCATACTCTCGCGAAGTGGTGTAGACGGCCACATTTTCCGCAGCACTTCCCTCTTGCCACACACTCTCTAGCCTCATAGCGGTGCTTCGTGGACCCACAACCCATACACCTGGGCTTCCCCGGGGCAGACCTCATCCGTGCGGCATTGGCCTCCTCCACGTCGTCCTCAATACTCCCATCGCTGTGCGGGTCCACTACCTGCATGGCCATGGGGGATCTTGAATTTCCTGGTGAAAGGCACTCGCTTGTTCCCGAGTTAGCTTGTCTGCTGCTTCCAACTGTAGCGCCAACTTGACAGCCCTAGCCAGCATCAACTCACCCAGGAATGAGAGCGTCTTGGAGCGGACCACAGCACAGTTGGAGTGTTCTGCCAACTGGTCACGGACCATTTCTTCCTCCAACGGTCTGAACTGGCACTCAGTGGCCAACTGCCTTAAGTCTGACATGAACCACTGGATCAGTTCGCCTACCTGTTGGCAGCGCTGTCTGAACTTAATCCGTCTGACAATGATGTTGTCCGGCGACCTAAAATGGCGGGCCATTAACTTGACCACTTGTTCGTAATTGTCCGCGTCTCCAAGCATGCCCAGAAATCTCTGTCCCTCCATTCCCAGGTTGTGTACCAACAACACACGAGCCCTCAGCTTCACCATTCGTCCCAGGTCCAACGCCACCATGTATGTCTGAAAAGCCTCGTACCACCAAGGCCAAGGTACTGGTGGTTTTTCCCCAGGAGCTCCAGGAATGGCTGAATAGATGTTCCACATGCCTCCATATGTTTACCTTTCGTCACCAAATGTTATGTCGTAACTTGCAGACAAGGATGACACCAGGAGTGGAGCTGAACACTTGTTTATTAATATGCTGATCTCTGTGCAACCAACCGTGCCTGCAGCTGATGACAGAGGTAAGGCGGAAGAGGCCGCCCCCCCTACCTGCAGCCCCTCTTATACAACCGGGGATGGCGGAACCGGAAGCCGGAGCCACCACCCCGCATCACATAAATAAAAGCTCCAAAATCAACAGTATAATAACAGTGAACAAATACATAATAAGTTGTATGAGAGGCTAAAACACTAAGAAAGGAGAAAAGGACTTGTATTGGTTAGCTAATATACATATGTACATATGTATATTAGCTGCTCTTGCTTGCTTGTTGTTTTTTTTTGTTTGTTTTTTTTTTCCTTGCCTTCTGATTGTTGCTCTGAGTGTTGCTATCCCTGTGCTGTTGCAATCCTGGAATTTCCCCGTTGTGGGACTAATAAAGGCTTATCTTATCTTATCTTATCTTATCTAGACAGAAAGATTGAGGTGCAAAGGATGTGCAGCAGGTTAGGTTGATGAAGGACAGAAATGGTAATGTACTAACAAATGACAAGAGTGTGTTGAGAAGGTGGAAGGAGTTCTTTGAAGAGCTGATAAATAAAGAAAATGAGAGAGAAAGGAGGATGGATGAAGGGAAGATGGTGAACAAGGAAGTCCGGAGGATTAGCAAGACAGAAGTAAGATAAGCCTTTATTAGTCCCACAACGGGGAAATTCCAGGATTGCAACAGCACAGGGATAGCAACACTCAGAGCAACAATCAGAAGGCAAGAAAAAAAAAAAACAAGCAAGCAAGAGCAGCTAATATACATATGTACATATTACTATAAAATATATATTTACACACACACAGACACACAGTGCAGAGCATTGTAGCTGGATGGAATAAATATATGAATATATAAACACACAGTGCAGAGCATTGTAGCTAGATGGAATAAATATGTAAATATATAAACACCCACAGTACGGAGCATTGCAGCAAGGTGGAATAAATATGTAAGTATATAAACACACACAGTGCGGAGCAATGTAGCTAGATGGAATAAATATATAGATATATAAAAACACAGTGTGGAGCATTGTAGCTAGATGGAATAAATATGTAAATATATAAACACACACAGTGCAGAGCATTGTTGCTAGATGGGATGAAACAGCATAACCCTCTACTTAGTTATCCTACATGGTATGATTATGTGCCCATACATATTCTCACCCAAGTGAGGGCAGCTTTGAAGAGGATGAAGAATGGAAAGGTGGTTGGTCCAGGTGACATACCTGTGGAGATATGGAGATGTTTAGTAGAGATGGCAGTGGACTTTTTGTAACTTAGATTTTTATTCATTTTTCATCATATATAATGCATTCAGATCACATTCTACATTTAAAAAACAAAGGGGTTAGAGTAGGGAAAAATAAAAAAAAATAAACAAAATAAAAATAAAAAATAAAAAAAAATAAAAAATAAAAGGGGGGGGGGGACAAATGTTGGAGCATCAAGTTTTTAGTTTCCATCTCTTAATTCTTCTGGTTTTTTCAGTGTCTTTGGTTATTCTTTCAATTTCTGCCTCGTTGTTGCACTTTGTAGTGTGTCCATTTCCGCCATTTTTTCTCCCATATTCCTTCTTGCATTCTTCGTCGATATGTTAGTTTTTCCATCATACGTATGTCCTCAACAATGTCAGTCCATTGTTCTTGGTCAGGAATAACTTCTGATCGCCATTTTTTTGTGATAGTTTTTTTACATGCAATCAACAAGATTTTAACTAGATATCTGTCCTCAGCCTGTATTACATTGTCTTTTTTAAGATCACATAAGTACATCAGGTTACAGTTCATTGGTATATTATATCCTAATATCCTCTGTATTGTCACATGCATAGATTTCCAAAATGATGATATTTTGTAGCATTTCCAAAACATATGCGAGTGGTCTGCATTTTGAGCCCCACATCCCCTCCAGCATATAGATTGGGTATTTGTATATTTTCCTTGAATCTGTGGTGTAATGAAAAAGCGAATCAGGTTTTTCCATCCAAATTCCCTCCATGCCCTTGAATTTGTTGATGTGTGTTGTGTTTTCCATATTTCCTGCCAGCTTTCTTCTGTTATGTTTAAATTGAGCTCTTTCTCCCATTTCTCCTTTATATAGTTACTTGTATGATTGTTTGTCATAAGTTTCTGATATAGTTTTGAAATAATTCTTATTTTATTTCCTGCATATGAGCTTAAAATAAGTTGTATAATCTCGTTCACATCTGTTTGGAGGTTATGCCTAATCTTCTTCATATAGTAATCTCTCATCTGCAGATATCTGAAAAATTCCGATCTTTCTAATTTAAATTTTCTCCTGATATTTACAAAGCTCCCGAGATCTTTTTTTCCGATATTGCCCCATGCTGTGATTCCCTTGTTCACCAGATTTTTGTATCCCCTATCTTGTTTTGCCGGTTCAAACTGACTGTCAAATGCTACCCATTTCAATAGTTTTATGTCTTCCCATATATTATATTTTTGTACTATTTTATACCACAGTTCTAAAGTAAATTTAGTGATTGGGTCTATTTGTTTGATTTGCTTATATGCATCTTTATCCCCTATTATGCTTTGTACTGGGAGTCCCTCAATTTCCTTTTCCATTTCTTTCCATTTTGCCTCATATCCCTCGTCGCACCAACATATGATATATCTTATTTGTGCTGAGTAGTAATATTCCTTTAGACTCGGTAGGCCCATGCCTCCTTTCTCTTTTGGTAATTGGAGGGTTTTATATTTCACTCTTGGTTTTTTACCTCCCCAAACAAATCTCGATATCATCCTGTCCCACTTTGAGAATTGGGCATCTGGAATCTCTGTTGGTATAGCCTGGAAGAGGTAAAGTAATCTAGGTTGTATGCTGATTTTGACTGTCTCAATTTTTGAATTCAGATCCATATTTAAGATTGACCATCTATCAATATCTTTTTTTATTTCTTGTTCCAACCTATCATAGTTTGCTTTATATATTTTGCTTAGGTCTTTAGGTATGTTCACTCCAAGGTATTTTATTTCTTTTTGCTTCCAGTTTAGTTTGATCTTATCAGTTATCTGGTTTAGAGGGTTATAGTGGAATGTCAGTATTTGTGTTTTTGTTATGTTTATCTTGTATCCTGATAATTTTCCAAAATTTTCTATCAAGTTCATCATTTCCATTATTGATTTATCTGGTTGTTCAAGGTAAACTATAATATCGTCTGCAAATAGCCCAATCTTGTGTTCCGCCCCCTTTATTGTTACACCTTTTAATTTCTTATTTTGTCGTATCGCTTGAGCCAATGGTTCTATGAACAGAGCAAACAAGGTGGGCGATAAGCAGCATCCCTGCCTAGTTGATCTTTGTATATTTACTTTGTCTGTTAAGCTACCGTTTATCTTGATTCTTGCCACAGGTTCTTGATATAGCGTCCGTATGCATTGTACTGATTTTTCGTTAAATCCAAAGCGCTCCAGTACACTATATAGGAATTTCCAGTTAACCCTGTCAAATGCTTTTTCTGCGTCTAAACTCATTATTACTGCGCTTTTCTTTTCTTTATGTATTTGGTTAATTATATGTATTGTTCTCCTGATATTGTCATGTGTTTGGCGTCCCTCTATGAATCCAGTTTGATCATCTTCTATCAATTCCGTCAAGAATGTCTTTATTCGTTTACATATAATTGTTGTGTATATTTTATAATCTACATTTAATAAAGAGATTGGTCTATAGTTTCCGCATTGTTCTTTATCTTTCCCTGGTTTTAAAATAACTGAAATGATTGCTTCGTTCCATGTTGGAGGTATTTTGTTGTTGTTCAGCGTCCAATTAAATGACTTTAGGAGCTGTGGCATGAGTTCTTCTATAAACAGTTTATAAAACTCAGATGGGTATCCATCACTACCTGGTGATTTACCATTTTTAAGTGACTTAATCACATCTCTGATCTCTTGTGTTGTTATTTCTGCTGTTAGTTTTTCATTTTGTTGATTTCCTATTGATGGCAAGTCCAATGTGTCTAGAAATTTTTTGATATCTTTAGTATTTGTTTCTTCAGGTTGCGAGTATAGTTCTTGGTAGAAATTATGGAAAATTTCTTCGATGTTTTCTGGGTTAACTGTGGTTTTATTTGTGGTGGGGTCTTTAATCTTGTATACATTATTCATTGTTTGTTGTTTTCTTAACCGTTTTGCCAGCAGTTTTGTGGCTTTTGGCCCCGTTTCATAATATTTTTGCTTTAGATATCTATTTTTCCTTTCAATTTCATCCATTTGTGTTTCTTTTATCTTTGTTTTTTCTTCTTTAATTTCTTGATATATTTTTGGATCATTTGTGCTTTGATGTTTACGTTCTAATTCCCTTAGTCTCTCACATCTTTGTTCATACGCTTCCAGTTTAGTCTTATTTGCTTTTCCTGTTTCAACAATTAATTTACCCCTTAACACGGCTTTTAGTGTGTCCCATAGTATTGTTGGGTCCACTTCTTCATTGTCATTCTCTTGGATATATTCGTTTATGTTTATTTTTATTCTTTCTTTCATTTTCTCATCATTTAACAGTCCTACGTTAAGTTTCCATGTTGTTTGTCGTTTTCTATTGTTTAAATATATTTCCATGTATATAGGATTATGATCTGATATTTCTGCCCCTCCAATCCAACAATTTCTCACCCTGTGTCTGTCACCTTCATTCATAAGGAAGTAATCTATTCTAGAGTGTACTTTATGGGCTGCTGAATAATGTGTAGAGTCTTTTTCGAGTGGGTGTAGGTCCCTCCATATGTCTACCATACCCATTTCTGCCAGTGAGGTTCTTATGAACTTTGTTACATGTTTTTTTGTCTTCTTAACACTTGTTGTGTCAACTTCATGATCCATGACAGCATTTAAGTCTCCTCCACAAATTAGGACTCCTTCACTGTGTGTTGCTATGAGATCAAACAGATGTTGAAAAAAACCCTTGTATGGCTGTGTTGTGAGACATGTATATGTTGGACACTGCATATGTGATTTAACCACGATGAAGGAGAGCCAGCCCCCTGCGGTGCGGAGCCACAGAGCCTGGACCCCCTGCGGAGGACAGGGGACAGAAGACTTTCTGACCACTGAGGCTCGGGAAGAGAGAAGGGGGAGTTATGTAAATAAAAGGCTAATGAATGTGAATAAAGAGACTTTGATATAGATGTGTGATTTCCCCCGCGAGGGAAATGGTTTGATGTGAGAAGGTTTAAAAGAGAGAACTTTGTGGTGTTCACCCTCTTTGTTCGCTGCTCAAGAATAAGAGCAGACAGTGGAATGATTTCTTGAATAAACTGAAATGAAAGACAATTCGGTTTCGTTATTCAAGTCTCCCCACATTGGTGACTGACGACGTTGAGAATGAACGAAGAAATTCTCAGGGTCCCGGACTCACAGCGCTCAGAGCTGGCGAGCGCAGTGGCCGTTAAGCTGCCTGATTTCTGGCAGGATAACCCACGGTCGTGGTTTCTGCAAGCAGAGTCGCAGTTCGCGCTCGCAGGAGTAACGGTGGATGACACTAAGTTCCACCATGTCATCGCTAAACTGGACAACAGCACAGCTCGGTGCGTGCAAAGCTTGGTGGAGCAGCCACCCGCGACCGACAGGTACAGCAAGCTGAAATCCACCCTCATCAAGTTTTTCACCCCCTCGGCTGAAGTGAGGGCGAGGAGGATCCTGTCTTTGCTAGACCAAGGTGGACACAGGCCGAGCGCCCTGATGGAGGAGATGATACAGCTGAGAGGGTTGGACAACGATGATTTCATTTTTCAGTTCATCTTCCTCTCCAACCTCCCGGCGCATGCGAGAAGCACGCTGGCCGGCAAAAAGTGTCACACCCTGGAGGAGTTCCGGGAGCTGGCCCAGGAGGCAGACGGGATCCTGGACGCCTGCGGCGGGCAAGCAACCACAGCAGCGACCCGAGACAGCGGGGAGCCAGAGGCGGCAGAACCAGACTGGCCGACGATGGCGGCAACACGGCCGCGACGAGGGGGAGCCAATAGCCCGGCGACAGAGGCGCGGGCACGACACAGCGGAGGAGAAGATCTCTGCTTTTACCATCGGAGGTTCGCAGAGAAGGCACGCAGGTGTGTGCCGCCCTGCATCTTCAGGAGTTCGGGAAACGGCAAGACCGGGGGTCGCTAGCAGCTTCGACCCTCGGAGAACGCAACAAGCTGCTCTACATCACGGATGCGCGCTCCGGACGAGTGTTCCTCATTGACACCGGAGCACAAGTGAGCTTCATCACCCCAACATACGCGGACCGGGTAGCTGGACCCCACGGTGACGGAGCTACAGCGGCAAATGGCTCGAACATCAACACCTACGGGAGAAGGACCTTGCCTTTATGCTTACATGGCCGCACATATGAATGGACTTTTGTAGTAGCGGCGGTGAGTTTCAACATGTTGGGCGCGGATTTTTTGTGTTCACACAATCTGTTAGTTGATCTTGCTAATAGACGGCTGGTAAATGCACTCTCTTTTTACTCTCTCCCCTGTTCAGCTCGAGTGTCCCCGCCACCAGTACAGACCCACGTCGCTACAGCAGGTGGTAAGTTTCACACACTCCTCACCCAATTTCCAGCGCTCACTGTGCCCACTTTTTCAGCGACGGTCGCGAAGCACGGGGTGAAACACTTCATCCCCACTTCTGGTCCTCCCGTGTTTGCAAAAGCTCGGCGCTTGGATGCAGTTAAGCTCGCCATTGCGCGCGAGGAGTTCGCCAGCCTGGAGAGGCTGGGCATCGTTCGTAGGTCGAAGAGCCCGTGGGCTTCGCCGCTGCACATGGTACCGAAAGCCGATGGCTCCTGGAGACCGTGCGGGGATTACCGCAGGCTAAACAACGCTACGGCACACGATCGTTATCCCATCCCGCACATTCAGGATTTTTCGGTGCACCTGGCGGGGGCGCGCATTTTTTCAAAGATTGATCTAGTTCGCGGCTATCACCAAGTCCCGGTCCAACCGGAGGACATTCCTAAAACAGCGGTAATAACCCCGTTCGGACTTTTCGAATTTTTACGCATGCCGTTTGGTCTCAAAGGGGCGGCGCAAACATTTCAGCGGATGATGGATGCCGTGTTACGCGATCTCCCTTTCGTGTTTGTGTACCTCGACGACATTTTGGTCGCGAGTACTTCAGAGGACGAACACGAAATGCACCTCACAGCAGTTTTTAGGAGGCTGGGAGAGCACGGCTTAATAGTTAACCCAGCCAAGTGCCAGTTCGGCGTTGAGCGGATTGATTTTTTGGGTCACCGCGTCTCCCCGGAGGGAGCGGTTCCGTTACCAGAGAAAGTACGCGCGGTAGCGGATTTTCCCCGTCCACAAACGGTCAAATCACTACAGGAATTCTTGGGGATGGTGAATTTTTATAACCGGTTCCTGCCCCACGCAGCTCAAATCATGCAACCGTTATATGCCGCGCTCAAAAAACAAAAGCCGACCCAGGCGGTCGAATGGTCCCCGGAGCGGGAGCGCGCGTTCACAGAGGTTAAAAAAGCCTTGGCTGACGCTGCGCTCCTGGCCCACCCAGACCCTGCAGCACGTATCGCGCTGACGACAGACGCTTCAGATTTAGCCATAGGGGCCGTTATTGAGCAACAGGTAGCCGGAGTTTGGCAGCCTTTGGCTTTCTTTAGCAAATCTTTAAGCGCGGCTGAGCGAAAATACAGCGCGTTTGACAGAGAACTGTTGGCGCTGCATTTGGCTATTCGTCATTTCCAGTTCTGGCTGGAAGGACGGTGCTTCACCGCTTATGTGGACCACAAGCCGCTCACATACGCCATGGCCAAAATTTCAGATCCGTGGTCCGGCAGGCAGCAGAGGCAGCTGGCCGCAATCTCGGAATTTACCACTGACATTAGGCACGTCGCGGGCAAATTCAATGTAGTAGCGGATTGTCTCTCACGCGCGTTCACGACCCCGACACGCGCAGAGGCAGAACGGGCCACCGTGACCGCGCCGCAGGAGAGCGGCACGGTGGCGCGCGCAGCCCCGGTGCACGTGGGTATAGATTACGCAGCCATGGCAGCGGACCAGGGGGCGGACGCAGACGTGCGCGCGCTCCAGTCTGGACCAACAGGGTTGAGGCTGGAGAGCAAGTGTTTACAAACCGGTATGCCCCCCCTGATCTGCGACATGTCGACGGGGCGCCCGCGTCCGGTGGTTCCGGCCACGTGGCGCCGCCGTGTTTTTGACTCGGTCCACTCACTGGCGCACCCGGGGGTGCGCGCGTCGGTGAAACTAGTGGCGGAAAAGTTTGTTTGGCCGTGCCTGCGCAAGCACGTGAAGGAATGGGCAAAAACCTGCATTTCCTGTCAACGGGCCAAAATTCACAGGCACACAAGAGCCCCGTTAGAACCGTTCCGCATTCCGGCCAGAAGGTTCGACCATGTGCACGTCGACCTTGTGGGCCCCCTACCGGCATCACAGGGGTTCACGTATCTTTTGACAATGGTGGACCGCACCACACGTTGGCCGGAAGTGGTCCCACTTGCGACGACCACGGCCGCGGAGGTGGCTCGCGTTTTTTTAACGGCTTGGGTGGCGCGCTTCGGGGTTCCGTCGGACATTACGTCCGATAGAGGACCGCAATTCATCTCTGAGCTGTGGTCAGCGATGGCCAACGGCTTAGGAGCCAAAATTCACCGCACTACGGCTTACCACCCTCAGGCTAATGGTTTATGCGAGCGTTTTCATAGGTCTTTGAAGGCAGCACTCAGAGCGTCGCTCACGGATGCAGATTGGGTAAATAAACTCCCTTGGGTTTTATTAGGGTTGCGTTCTGCGCCTAAAGAGGACTTAGACGCCTCCCCAGCGGAGCTGGTATTCGCACAAACTCTGAGGCTGCCGGGCGAGTTTTTACCAGAGCACCCAGAGCCCCCACCTCTCTCTGCTCTGGGACCGTTAGTTGGCACGGGGGCAGACACGCTCCCGGGTCCGGTTCATCACGCTTTTCCACGAGTTTTCGTCCCCAAGGCTTTGAAAAATGCCGATTTCGTTTTTGTCAGGCGCGAAGCCCTTAAAGCAACGCTCAAACCACCTTACGAAGGGCCATTTCGAGTGCTGGAGGCAGGTGATAAGCAATTTGTGCTAGATTTTGGGGACAGAAAAGAGACAGTCAGTATTGACAGACTAAAACCTGCTTTTGTCATGAAGGACGTGTCTGTACCGGTCGCGGTGGCGCCTCGACGAGGCAGGCCCCCGCAGAGGGCAATTAACCACTCTCTTCCTCAGTCAACAGACCCGGAGCAGAACAGCACCGCAGGCAAGGCGGGGCCAACGCACAGCAGATTCGGCAGACGGCTGAAGCCCAAGCGGCGCACAGACTGAATGTTGGTGTTGATTATTCAGTAGTGAGTAAGGTGCTATTAAATTTTGGGAATTAGTCTGTTCTTCATCGTTTGGGGGGGGGGTTATATGGCTGTGTTGTGAGACATGTATATGTTGGACACTGCATATGTGATTTAACCACGATGAAGGAGAGCCAGCCCCCTGCGGTGCGGAGCCACAGAGCCTGGACCCCCTGCGGAGGACAGGGGACAGAAGACTTCCTGACCACTGAGGCTCGGGAAGAGAGAAGGGGGAGTTATGTAAATAAAAGGCTAATGAATGTGAATAAAGAGACTTTGATATAGATGTGTGATTTCCCCCGCGAGGGAAATGGTTTGATGTGAGAAGGTTTAAAAGAGAGAACTTTGTGGTGTTCACCCTCTTTGTTCGCTGCTCAAGAATAAGAGCAGACAGTGGAATGATTTCTTGAATAAACTGAAATGAAAGACAATTCGGTTTCGTTATTCAAGTCTCCCCACACCTTGTCACTTTCTGGTGGGGCATAGATGTTCACTAATGTAATCTGCATACCATCTATTCTTCCCTTTATTATTACATATCTGCCTTCTTTATCCTGGATTTCCTGTTCACTTTCAAATTGTATTTTGTTTGAGATTAGTATCATAACCCCCCTTTTTGCTCCTCCCTTAAATGAACTGTAGTAGGAGTTCTTATAGCCAAATCTCTTTAGTTTCACATGTTCTGCCTTGCTCAAATGTGTCTCTTGCATAAATATAATTTCAGCTTTTTCCTTCTTGAATTTTCTTATTATTCTTTCCCTTTTAACAGGTGAGTTCAGACCATTCACGTTTAGTGTCATTATCTTAAGATTTTTACCCATATTCATGTTTTTCCATTTTTTTAACTTGTGCTCCTAGCCCCTTGTCTTCTTGGCCTTCATTTCTTCTGTGCCTTACTTAATCTTTGTTATGATCTAGGCTTTCAGTTGAAAGCCTTGTAGCTTGTCCTGGGCCCGCTGCTCTACGTCTCTCCCCCTTCTTCCGCCGCTCACTCGTCTCCACTCCGTCTGTCGTGGTGCGTTCAGGGCCGCCGCTGCTCCAGCCGTCTCCTTCGGCACGCTCACCTCAAGGCCCCGCTCCATCATATCCCGCGCTGCCTCTTCGGCCGTGTTGTAGGTTCTTGTGCCTTCCTCCCAATGAATCCTCATTTTCGTTAGCGGCGTTTGGAATCTAATTTTTTTCTCTTTCAGCGTTTTTTTAATATTGGCATATTTCTTCCGCTGCTGCACGATTTCTGTCGGGTAGTCATGGTCAAAAAATACCTGTTTGTCGCCGATTCGTATCTTTTTTTTCCATGCTTGCGTCAGGATTCTTTCCTTTATGTCATATTTCACAAAGTTTACCACAACTGACCTGGGTGGAGAGTTTGTTTTCGGGTTCTGTGCCGGTGTTCTGTGCGCCCGTTGAATCTGCAGATCCGTTTCTCCGGGTATTTCCAGTTCTTTTTTTAAGAACTGATCCATGAATTTTGTCATCGAGTTGCCTTCAATGCCCTCCGGAATTCCAAAGATGCGCATATTGCTTCGTCGGGATCTGCTCTCCAAGTCGTTTATTTTCTCCTGCATCCTCTGCGTTTGCGTTGTCAGGGTCTGTAATTGTTCGTTTGCCTCGCTTTTCCAATCTTCTAGTTCCGAAATTCGGGTCTGCGCTTCTGTCATACACGCCCGCTGGGAGCGCAGCTCCTCCATGTTTTCCGTTAATTTACGCTCCATTTCTCTTCGGAGGTCCATGATTTCCTCCTTAATTTCTTTTTTCAGTTCCTCCTTAAGAGCCGCTAAATCCTGTTGTAGCTGTCGCTTGAATTCTCTCAACTCTTCACCCAAACTGGCGATGCCAGCGTTCATGTTGTCGAGTCTGGTGTCCTCCATTTTCACTGCTGTGGACATCTCGTTTTTTTGGGCTTTGCGTACAGCGGTTTTTCCTGCGTTGTTGGAGAGGAATTCTTCAATTTTACCCTGTTTTTGTCCTTGTGCCCGGTTCCTTCGTGTTTTCATCCCTTGGTTTATTGATTCGTTTATGTCGAGTTGGCCATTTACCGATGATTTTTAATCCGGCTAGGGAGAGCTCTTTGTTTAAGTGTTATGTCTCTCCGCCATCTTCCCGGAAGTCCGGCAGTGGACTTTTTAACCAGACTGTTTAACACATTCTTGCAGAGTGAGAGGATGCCCGAGGAGTGGAGAAAAAGTATTTTGGTACCAATTTTCAAGAACAAAGGCGATGCTCAGAGCTGTAGTGACTACAGAGGCATAAAGTTGATCAGCCACACTATGAAGATATGGGAAAGAGTTGTTGAAGCCAGGTTAAGAGGAGAGATGACAATCAGTGAGCAGCAGTACGGTTTCATGCCAAGAAAGAGTACTACAGATGCAATGTTTGCTCAAAGAGTGCTGATGGAGAAGTATAGAGAAGGTCAGAAGGAGTTGCACTGTGTCTTTGTGGATCTAGCGAAAGCATATGATAGGGTGCCAAGAGAGGAAGTGTGGTACTTTATGAGAAAGTCGGGAGTGGCAGAGAAGTATGTGAGGGTGGTGCAGGACATGTATGAGGACAGAGAGACGGTGGTGAGGTGTGCTGTAGGAGTGACAGATGGGTTCAAGGTGGGGATGGGGTTACATCAGGGATCGGCTCTGAGCCCCTTCTTGTTTGCCATGGTGATGGACAGGCTGACAGATGAGGTCAGGCAGGAGTCTCCATGGACCATGATGTTTGCAGAAGACATTGTGATCTGTAGTGTGAGCAGGCAGCATGTGGAAGAGAACCTGGAGAGGAGGAGGTATGCTCTGGAGATAAGATGAATGAAAGTCAGAAGCAAGACAGAATACATGAGTGTGAATGAGAGGGAGGCAGGTGTAATGGTGAAGATGAAAGGAGTAGAAGTAGTGAAAGTAGATGAGTTTAAATACCTTGGGTCAATCATCCAAAGCAATAGAAAATGCACATAAGAGGTGAAGAAGAGAGTGCAGGCAGGGTGGAGTGAGTGGAGACAAGTGTCAGGGGTGATTTGTGACAGAAGGATAGCAGTAAGAGTGAAAGGGAAGATTTACAAGATGGTAGTGAGACCTGCTATGATGTATGGTTTGGAGACAGTGGCACAGACAAAAAGACAGGAGGCAGAGCTGGAGGTGGCAGAGTTGAAGATGCTAAGATTTGCATTGGGGGTAACTAGGAGGGACAGGATTAGAAATGAGTATATCAGAGACAGCTCAGGCTGAGTGGTTTGGAGACAAAGTAAAAGAGGCAAGGCTGAGATGGTTTGGACATGTGCAGAGGAGGGATAGTGGATATATTGGACAAAGGATGTTGAAGATGGAGCTGACAGGCAGGAGGAAAAGAGGAAGACCACAGAGAAGATTCATGGATGTAGTGAGAGGACATGGAGAGGGTTGGTGTTACAGAGGAAGATGCAAGGGATAGGGTGAGATGGAGGCAGAAGATCTGCTGTGGAGACCCCAAAAGGGGGCAGCCGAAAGAAGAAGAAGAAATTACTGCAAAAGTCACAAATTTACTTGTGCCAAATTTAAGAGAAAAAGTTCAGTTTTTAAGAGGAAAATGTATTTTTTGCTGCTCCATGTAATTTTTTTTGGACAAAAAATACTCAAAAACATTCATTCTGTAGTTGCTGATTCCACTTATTTTAAACAAGCATTTATTTACAAGCTTGTGGGTAAGTAAAATATTAGTTACAAATATTTTATTATTCTTTTGAAAAAAATGTCAGTTTTTACACAATGTTGTTGATTTTGAATCTCTTCATGCTGAACAGCCTTCTCCAGTGAACTCTATACACCAGATGAACACCCTCCTCTCAGGTCACTATCTTTAGTCTGTACAGACTTGTGTGTGTAATTTGACACACTAGCATGGACACACATGCACATGACTTGTTAGCACACATGTACACACAATGGGAACAGGATAGCAAGGGTAATTTTACAACAAGGCTGTCTGGAATTACAACTATTTCCCATCGCTAGAGACTGAGAAGTGATGTTCATACCAGAGAGCTCACTCAGCAGCCAGGAACATTTCTCCTCTTATGTGCGTGACAGAATTGACGTAATATGACGCAACAAGTTACTGGGGTTGACATAAGTGTGTATTGTGTGTACTCTGCATGGAAGGTCACAGCAGGAAATTCAACAGATCCTTCTCTGCTTCATTGCAGATTCCCATTCATGCCAATCAATGATACCTTTTTATGTTTAATTCAAACACGTCAGCGTGTTGACTTGATTTTGATGGGGATGTTTCTTTTTCCTGGAGGGAGATGCGAATTCATATGTATTCAAAGAAAATAGTGAAACTTGTACAGAACCTTAAACCCACATTGGACATGGAGGAGAATGGCGATTGAGATTGGAGGAATCCAACAGGAAACACGCAGCTGTGTGGTTTTAATTAAAGTTGCAGACTTTATGAGATGTTACATGACTGCTCAAGGCAAGAACACATGGAAAGTGTAAAAATCCACTCTGAGACCTGTAGTGACATCTAGTGACTTTGTTTCTCCCAAAAGCAATAATTTAAAAGTGAGAACTATTTTCCGAAGGTGAATAATGGGGAGAATGTGCAATTTAAAGCCTTTTCTTTAATAACCTTCAGCATGACTAAGACCTGTCTGACACTGACACAGTCTTTTATCAGAGGTTCTCCCTTTTTATTTACAGATATCATTTGCTACTTTTCACTCTGCTCTGGGCACATACAGAAAGTGTTTTGGTGATCATGTGTTTAATTTTGATGGTCATGGCTTATACGTAGCTCATGAAAACCCCAAATTCAGTTTCTAAAAAAAATAGAATATTGTGAAAAATTTAAATGTTGTAGACTCATGGTGTCACATTCTAAACAGCCAATTAACTCCAAACACCTGCACAGGTTTCCTGAGCCTTTAACTGGTCTCTCAGTCTGGTTCGGTAGTCTACACAATCATGGGGAAGACTGCTGACTTGACAGTTGTCCAGTAGACTGTCAATGACTCCCTCCACAAGGAGGGTAAGCCACAAAAGGTCAGTGCTAAAGAAGCTGGCTGTTTTATCCAAACACATTAATGGAAAGTTGAATGGAAGGAAAAAATGTGTCAGAAAAAGGTGCACAAGTAACAGGGATAAACGCAGCCTAGAGAGGATTGTGAAGCAAAGTCCATTCAAGAATTTGGGGGAGACTCACAAGGAATGGACTGCGGCTGGAGTCAGTGCTTCAAGAGCCATCACACACAGACGTATCCAGGACAGGGGCTGCAACTGTTGCATTCCTTGGGTCAAGCCACTTCTGAACCAGAGACAGCGCCAGGAGCATCTTACCTGGGCTAAGGAGAAAACAGACTGGACTATTGCTCAGTGGTCCAAAATCTTATTTTCAGATGAGACCAAATTTTGCATTTCATTTGGAAATCAAGGTCCCAGAGAATGGAGAAAGAGTGGAGAGGCACAGAATTAAAGTTGCTTGAGGTTCAGTGTGAAGTTTCCAGTCAGTGATGGTTTGGGAAGCCATGTCATCTGCTGGTGTTGGTCCACTGTGTTTTATCAAGTCCAAAGTCAGTGCAGCCATCTACCAGGAAATTTTAGAGCACCTCATACTTCCCTTTGCTGACAATTTTATAGAGATGCTGATTTCATTTCCAGCAGGACTTGGCACCTGCCCACACTGCCAAAAGTACCAATCCCTGGTTTAATGACCATGGTATCACCATGCTTTACTGGCCAGCAAACTCTCCCAACCTCATCATCATCATCATAGCAGTCTGTCAGGGGCGACAATGACTGTTTCATTTTGGTCTGATCAGATTCCTCCACGCAGCTCTGTCCTTCGCCCTCCGCTGCCAGGAACTCCTGGCCTTGTTAACCCAGGCGACATCCGAGTCGGTATGAGTTATTTTCTGACTGACAATTTCATGAAACTGCTTGCAAAGTATAGAGTACTGCTAGCTTTTGCTGGACTAGCGGCACATTCTTGGCAGATAGAGGTATTATTAGTGGCAAGGACAGGCCAAGACAAACTGACTCCAGTATCTGTTGCAGTGAGTGACCAGATGATAGGTTTGTTTATCTCTGCTCTTTGTGTAGTGCATGTCACAATGCACCGACTGGCAAAAGTCCACCACAGACCTTGCAACAGATGTGCTTATCTGCCAGGATGTCCAGTCTCACTCTGTGTAACTGGGAGTGGTCCACCACAGACCTGTGACAGATATTGTTTTTAGTTCTGCCAGAATGCCCAGTTTCACCCTCCACACCCTTGGAAGGGCGGGGTTGCCGGTTGAGTCGCCGACGGCCTGACCCATGAGACAGTTAGTACTGGTTCTCATGGTTATCCGGTAGCAAGCAAACCGATGCCTGACCTGACATCCATAAAATCCATACTAAGAGCACTCACTTAAAAAAACGTATAACAATTTTCTTATAGTCTTCTACTTTTCTCTGTAAATTTATCTAAATTTGAAACCATTTTCCTCAAACCCATAGAAAATCTATGGAGTACTGTTAAGAGGAAGATGAAAGACACCAGACCCAACAAATGCAGATGAGCTGAAGGCCACTATCAAGGCAACCTGGGCTTCCATAACGCCTCAGCAATACCATAAGCTCATTGCCTTCATGCTACGAAGCTTTGTTGCAGTAATTCATGCAAAAGCACACACACTGGACAGACAGCGGAGACTTTCTCCAGCAGACTGCTACAACTTTGCTGCTGAATGGTTAGATACAGGAAATCTTTCCTGCCACATGCCATTTCACTGTACAATAAAGCACTCTGATGTTGTATTCTGGTCATAACAATGCTGCCATACTGCACCTTACAGTCTAATTGGTGCCTGACATCTCACTCTGCACCTGATAGTCCTGCATTGTACAGCGGGTATGATTCATGTACCTATATGGGTCACCATCTATTCATCTATGATTTATATAAGTTATTTAGCAGTTTTACTTTCCATGGGTAATCCCTTTGTCTATTATGCTTCTTCTTCTTTTAGATTTGATTGGTGGTTGGCAACCTGCTTACAGGTGCATCACCGACACTGACTTGATCATCATCACTCCACATAAGGAGTTATGAACAGTTTCCCATGTGTGAAAAAAAAAACCATCTGTCCCTGGACTGTTCAGCAAGCCTGCTTCCTCTTGGTGAGGTGTGGTATTCAGCAAGCCTGCAGCAAGACTGTGTGTTTCTATTGTTTTGGTCATCTACTGTCATGCTGCTGTTACACTGTCATTTCCCAGTTTGGGATCAGTAAAGTACATCTCTCTCTCTCTCTCTCTCTCTCTCTCTCTCTCTCTCTCTCTCTCTCTCTCTCTCTCTCTCTCTCTCTCTCTCTCTCTCTCTCTCTCTCTCTCTCTCTCTCTCTCTCTCTCTCTCTCTCTCTCTCTCTCTCTCTCTCTCTCTCTCTCTCTCTCTCTCTCTCTCTCTCTCTCTCTCTCTGGCCGCATATTCAGTTTTTGGTTTTTTTGGCTGGAGGATGGTGACCTTTGAGATGCCACCTCCATCTATCCGGGAGGGAGTGAGGATCGTTCCCCTGGATAGCAGCGTTACTGTGGAGGAGGTCCTTCTTGCGGTGGGTGAGAAGGTGGGACATGATGCAATCTGCTTTGCGTCCCGAATGAATAAAGCTGTAGTTGTGTTTCTGGCTGGGGAGGAGTGTGTCCACAGTCTGGTTGGAAGCGGTGTTGTTATCGGGGATACGTATGTACAGGTGTCCCCCTTATCTGTCCCATCAACACGTATTACCGTCTCAGGTGTTCCTCCTTTCATCACTGACGAGCAGTTGGAGACGGAGCTCCGCAGGTTTGGGAAGTTTGCGGGCCCGTTTAGAACTGTGGGTTTGGGATGCAGGGATACCAAATTGAAACAAATCACTCAGGCGACAGGTGTTCATGTTTTTGGACTCGCCCACTCAAACACTTGAAGTGTCCTTCCGGGTCAAACATGGGGACGGCTCCTACATGGTGTATGCGAGCTCAGGACAGATGAAGTGTTTTGAATGTGGAGACGTGGGCCATAAACGCTTCGCTTGTCCACACAAGCAGCGGGCGGGAGGCTCTGATGGCACCGTAGCTGACGGCGGCGGTGCGGCCTCCGCTCACGCCGCTACTGCAGACGCCGTTGCGGGACCTTCCGCCGGTCCTGCTCCAGAACCTGCTGGTGTTGCGGGGCCTTCCGCCGATCCTGCTCCGGAACCTGCTGCTGTGTCTGTGGACAGCCCGGCTGTGGCGCCCGCAGCCCAGCTTACGGTTGGGAGCGTCGCTGGCGATGACACCCAAACAGTCCCTGATGGTGCATCACAATCTAGCTGTGAGAAAGAGATTGTGACATCAGCAGCTGTGGTTCCGGCGGCTGCTACCATTTCAGAGCAGCCACCGGAACAACGCCAGTCAGCTGTTGTAGGTGGCGTTCAGGAAAATGTAGCTCATGATGAATCAGCTGGGCCAGCTGAATCAATCAGTCAGCCACGTTGTGCTGACGAGGGAATGGATTCTGATTCTGACACTGTGTCTATTGGGGCAGCATGCAGTAGAAACACGAGTTTGTATTCACTGGAAGAAATAAATGTTTTTCTGGATGAAACCTATAACAGAGCCGTTAAAGTCACTGATTACTTCAGTGACACGGATAAATTTATTAGGTCTGTTAATGTGCTAAAAAGGCAGGTTGGTCTTGACCTCCTGGATGAAAGAAACCGTTTTCGCCTTAAAAAGCACCTAACAGCCCTGCGTAAATCAGCAGGAGGACAAAAGGTCAAGCGCACTCGACAGATGGAATAACTTACTGTACATGGGCACAGCACGGTGTTCCTTATATCTATCTCTCTATGCAAACCATAAAATTAGGATCCTTAAACATCAATGGTGGGAGGGCCAGTCATAAGAGGGGATTAATTAGTGACCTGTTCAGACAAAAAAATCTTAACATTTTATTTTTGCAAGAAACTTATACCACTTCAGCAGATGAAGTGGACTGGGGCTTGTGGTGGAAGGGCCCTTTTTCAATCAGTCATGGTACAAATTTTAGTGCAGGAGTAGCCATTTTGTTTGGTGAATCTGCAAATGCAACGGTTTTATCTGTGGTGGAGGTAGTGAAGGGCAGGCTGCTCCTTGTTAGGGCCGAAATAGGGAATTCCGTGTTTTGTTTGATCAACGTTTATGCTCCAAATCAGAGTTCTGAAAGGGTTGCCTTTTTCAATACACTGACAAATGAATTGCAGAGCTATCACCAAGACCAACTTATTGTTGCTGGTGATTTCAACTGTACCTTGGACTTCACTCTGGTCACACTAATGCAGAACCTCATCTGCAGTCTTCTCAAGTTTTAAAAAATATCACTGTACAGTTCGACCTATTGGATACATGGAGAGTTAAACATGCAAACACTAGACAGTATACCTGGGTCAGAGTCACAGATGATATGGTCAGTGCTGCTAGATTAGACAGAATATAAGATAAGATAAGATAAGATAAGATAAGATAAGCCTTTATTAGTCCCACAACGGGGAAATTCCAGGATTGCAACAGCACAGGGATAGCAACACTCAGAGCAACAATCAGAAGGCAAGAAAAAAAAACAAAAAAAAAAACAAAAAAAAAAAACAAGCAAGCAAGAGCAGCTAATATACATATGTACATATTACTATAAAATATATATATACACACACACACACACAGTGCAGAGCATTGTAGCTGGATGGAATAAATATATGAATATATGAACACACAGTGCAGAGCATTGTAGCTAGATGGAATAAATATGCAAGTATATAAACACACACAGTGCGGAGCAATGTAGCTAGATGGAATAATATGTAGATATATAAAAACACAGTGCGGAGCATTGTAGCTAGATGGAATAAATATATAGATATATAAATATAAACACACCCAGTGCTGAGCATTGTAGCTAGATGGAATAAATATATAGATATATAAATATAAATATAAACACACCCAGTGCAGAGCATTGTAGCTAGATGGAATAAATATGTAAATATATGAACACACACAGTGCAGAGCATTGTTGCTAGGTGGGATGAAACAGCATAACCGTCTATTTAGTTATCCTACATGGTATGATTATGTGCCCATACATATTCTCACCCTCCATAGCGACCGGTATGTTCCTAGTTGTATGCCGGAGAGGACCATTGTGTAAGTCTATTGCATCTTTTGCATTCAAAAAAAAAAAAAACTATTAGTTTGTTACGTCTTTTTGCTATCTCTGCGAGCAGCCCTGCTTAGGTTGTACAGTCTGACAGCCGTTGGTAGGAAGGACCTACGAAACCTCTCGGTTGTGCACCTGGGATGATGTAGTCTGCTGCTAAATGAGCTCCTCAGTGCATCCAGTATGTCCTGCATAGGGTGGAACTCGGACTCCAGCAGAGATGACAGTTTAGCCACCGTCCTTCTCTCTCCTATCTCCTCCATCGGATCAAGGCGTTGCCCCAGGACAGAGCTAGCTTTCTTAATCAGTTTGTTCAGTCTCTTCCTATCGGCTGCAGTAATGCCACTGCCCCAGCAGACCACTCCAAAAGTGATGGCTGATGCCACCACCGTGTCATAGAATGACTTCAGCAGCGCCCCTTGTACACCAAAAGACCCGAGTCTCCTCAGCAGGAACAGCCTGCACTGTCCCTTCTTGTAGAGTGCGTCAGTATTGTGTGACCAGTCTAGTTTATTGTTCAGATGAACACCCAGGTACTTGTAGGATGTCACCATCTCGATGTCTGTTCCCTGTATATTTACTGGTGCTGTGAGGGGCTGCCCATGCCTGCGGCAGTCCACCACCAGCTCCTTAGTTTTCCTCGCGTTGATCTGGAGGCAGTTCCGATGGCACCAGTCCACAAAGTCCTGGATAAGCCCTCTGTACTCAGCTTCATCTCCGCTGGAGATGAGACCGACGATCGCAGAGTCATCAGAGAACTTCTGTAGATGGCAATGTGTTGTGTTGTGTGAGAAGTCCGCAGTATAAAGAGTGAACAGGAAGGGAGCCAGCACCGTTCCCTGGGGGGCCCCTGTGCTACTGATGATCGTGTCGGAAACACAGTCCCGGGTTCTCACAAACTGAGGCCGGTTCGTGAGGTAGTCCAGGATCCATGATGACAGGTGCTGGTCCACCCCTGCGCGCAGCAGCTTGTCCTTCAGGATCATCGGTTGGATGGTGTTGAAAGCACTGGAGAAGTCAAAGAACATGATCCTCACCATATTCCCGGGCTTCTCCAGGTGGGACAGAGAACGGTGAAGGAGGAAGATCACCGCATCCTCCACCCCAATGCCATGCTGGTAGGCGAACTGGAGTGGATCCATCGCTGGTTCCACCAGGGGGCGGAGATGAGCAAGGAGCAGTCTCTCCAGGGTCTTCATCAAGTGGGACGTCAAGGCCACCGGTCTGAAGCTGTTCAGGTCTTTGGGGTGGGAAGTTTTTGGTACAGGTACCACACAAGATGTTTTCCACAGCTGTGGTACCCTCCCCAGTTTCAGGCTCATGTTGAAGATATACGTCACAATCCCACACAGCTGGTCTGCACAGGACTTGAGGAGCTTTGCGCTGATGCCGTCCGGTCCCGACGCCTTCCTCGCCTTGATCTTCCTCAGCTCCGTCCTCACCTGGGTCTTGGTCAGGGTCAGGATGGGGGGCTGTGTGTTGGGAGTGGGGGGGGGGTGTCGGTGGAGTGGGGAGTGGGTAGCAGGACTTGATTTCTTAGAGGCAGCAGTGGTTGTTGTGCAGACAGGGGGGAGGGCGGTTGGTCAAATCTATTGAAAAACAGATTCAGGTTGTTCGCCCACTCCCTGCCCCCCGTGGCCTGGGGGGAGGTATTCTGGAGCCCCGAGATGGTTTTGAGGTTTCTCCAGACCCCGCTGATGTCGCTCTGTTGCAGCTTGTCCTCCATCTTCTTCCTGAAGCTGTCCTTGCCTTCTCTGATCTTTCTCCTCAGCTCCCTCTGTACGGACTTCAGCATCTCCCTGTTTCCCGACCTGAAGATCCTCTTCTTCTCTCTCAGAAGTGTTTTTATCTCAGGGTTGATCCAGGGTTTGTTGTTTGAGTGACGCCGTATGGTCTTGGTGGGAACGGATTTGTCCACACAGAAGCTGAGGTAGCCCGTGAAGGTGTGAATGAGGCCATCGATGTCCTCACCATGTGGATCGCAGAGCTGCTTCCAGGCAGTGGCTTCAAAACAGTCCTTTAGAGTGTCCATTGTCTCCTCAGACCATAACTCCACAGTGTGCATGGCCGGAGGTTGTCTGTGCACTAGGGGTTTGTACACCGGTCGGAGATGAACCAAGTTGTGATCCGATCTCCCAAGTGGGGGGAGTTGTGATGAGGTGTACGCCTCCTTAGTGTTTGCGTAGAACAAATCCAGTGTTTTGTGTATATGTTTCTCAAACCTTTGGCCCGGGAATCCTCTACAGTAACATAAGTCCCGTCGGTTTTACGGATCATCATCTGGCCTCTGTGGTGTTAATTAGCTCACCAGGGCAAAGAAATAAATCTTATTGGCACTTCAATAACAAGCTCCTTCAGGACACCACCTTTTGTCAATATTTTGTGTGTTTCTGGGAACACTGGAGGACCACAAAGCCTCGTTTTAGTTCCCTGGAACAGTGGTGGGAGGTTGGCAAGGTGCAAATTCGCATTTTTTGTCAACAGTATACTGCGAACTCGACTGCCATCATCAAAACCAAAGTCGGTGAACTTGAGGACACTGTCAAGAGGCTGGAGGACAGTTTGGTTAGGGATCAGGATTCTACCGCAGGTCCTTTGTTGCAGGATAAGAGATCAGCCCTGAGCTCTTTCCTGCAGGAAAGAGTGAAGGGGGCACTTGTTAGGTCACGGTTTACTCGCCTGCAGGACATGGATGCCCTAACATCTTTTTTCTTCAATCTGGAGAAGTCTGCTGCGAAAAAGAAGTTGATGACTTGCTTGAAACTCCCAGATGGTCAAATGACTACAAATCCATCTGAGATGCGGTGCTATGCAGTGGATTTTTATGGGGCCCTGTTTGGTGCAGAACCATGTTGCATAGAATCTCAAAACCAACTCTTTGAAGGTCTCCCCAAGCTCAGCCCAGAGGACAGAGCTCCTCTGGACTGTGAACTGACTTTGGATGAGTTGACTGTAGCAGTTAATCAAATGGCTCTGGGACGTGCACCTGGAATTGACGGTCTTTCTTCTGACTTTTTTAAGCATTTTTGGGATATTATTGGATCAGACTTTTATGACGTTCTAATTGCCTGTTACAGAAATGGAACTTTACCTGTCTCCTACCGGCGTGCAGTACTATCTCTGCTGCCTAAGGAAGGGGACTTAGCCTTGGTTAAAAACTGGAGGCCTGTGGCTCTTCTTTGCACGGACTACAAGGTGCTTTCTAAAGCCCTGTCAAATAGACTGAAAAATGTATTGGGTTTCATCATAGATAGAGATCAAACATATTGTATTCCTGACCGAACCATTATGGACAATATTTTTCTCGTATGTGACGTTCTTCATCTCAGTAAATGTTATGATTTAGAGTTCGGTATTATGTCTTTGGACCAAGAAAAGGCTTTTGATAGGGTTGACCATTCTTATTTGTTTTCCACACTGAAGGGGTTTGGTTTTGGCAATATGTTTTTGAGGTGGGTCAATCTGCTATATACTGGAGCTGAGTGTTTGGTAAAGATGGGGGCAGGGCTGAGTCGGCCAATCCCTGTACGTCGGGGAATAAGGCAGGGTTGTCCAATCTCAGGTCAACTGTATAGCTTGGCTATTGAGCCTTTGCTGTGCAGGTTGCGCACTCAACTGGGTGGTTTGATTCTGCCGGGGCCCTCCAGCAGTTGTCATCCAATCGTCTTGTCTGCTTATGCGGATGACGTCAACATTTTCATCACATCCCACAGGGATGTACAGCGTCTGGTGGACACTTTATCTATTTATGAGAAAGCATCTTCTGCACGGGTAAACTGGGCCAAGAGTGAGGGTCTATTGGTGGGCCAGTGGTCACATCAGGACATTCCTCAGCTTCCTGGAGGTCTTCTGTGGGGGAAAGCCGGTCTCAAAGTGTTGGGGGTATTTTGGGGTTCTGAGGACTTTGAACGCAAGAACTGGGAGGGAATTAAGGAGAAGGTGTGTGCTCGCTTTTCTAAATGGAAATGGTTGCTACCACAGCTGTCATATAGGGGAAGGGTACTGGTCGCCAATAATCTGGTCGCTTCGGCTCTTTGGCATAGGCTTATTGCTTTGACACCGCCCAGGAGCATGGTTGAGGAGGTTCAGAAGATCATCGTGGATTTCTTTTGGTCTGGTCAACATTGGGTTCATACGGCTGTTCTCTACCTGCCTGTTGCCGAGGGAGGACAGGGCCTGGTGGACATACAGTCCAAGATCGCCTGTTTTAGGCTTCAGACTGCACAACAGCTCCTTTACGGATGTGGCCCCTGCTGGATGGACACTGCAAAACTGCTCCTGAGGAGAGTTGGCCGCTTGGGCTATGATAAGCAGCTTTTCCTCGTGAAGTCTGGGGAGGTGGACCTTACTGGACTTTCTGCTTTTTACACATCTGTCTTACATGCATGGCAAGTCTTCACCGTAGCCCGCATTCCTGAGGAGACACCAGGCATGTGGCTGTTCGAGAAACCACTGCTTTCCAATCAATTCATGGACACTCAGGTGCTGCAATCTGTTAGTCTGCGAACTTGTTTAAGAGAGGCACACTGTAACAAGCTTGGTCATCTTATGAAGATGTCAACCACGTCGATAGAAACGCTGGGGCGGAGTACCAACATTACATCTGTCAGACTGGTGCATAGGGTGGTGAAGGAAGTGTGTGCTGCCCTGCCACGACCGCTTAGAGCATTTGCGGAAAACTGGACTCTTTTCACTCAATGGGATGAGGGCACTGTGTCCAACTTTCCTGCCCTTTCCATAAGTCCAGCTGTGGGAGAGTGGCAGGAGGGAGAGGATCACCTGCTGTCCTTCAGAAATCCTCGTCTGGGCAAGTTCCAGTTTGTGGGGACAAAGACGGTGTATTACATCTGTGTGAAATTTCTGAATCTGCGCTCTCTGACGGACGTGAAAGAGTCGAAGTGGGCGGGGGTTTTGGGGCCGGTATTCTCCCCGAAAGGCAGCTGGCGGTCCATGTACAAGCTCCCTATTGAGAAACGGACGGCAGATCTCCAGTGGAGGATTGTTCATGTGGCAATAGCTGCGAATAAATACAGAGCACACCTGGATCCGAATGTGGGGGAGGAATGTTTGTTTTGTTCCCAAGTTGAGACCCTGGAGCATTTGTTTGTTCAATGTTTTCGTTTATCTGGTCTTTTTGATCTTCTGAAAGTGTGGTTTCATGATTTGGGTGAATGTTTCTCTTTTGGTTTGTTTATTTACGGGCCAAAGTATAAAGTGGCAAAGAAGTCTGTGCACACTTTGATGAACTTCCTATCTGGTACTGCTAAACTTGCCATCTGGCTGACAAGGAAAAATCGGACTACTAACACTGGCAATGTGGATCCTGTGTTTGTTTTCAAGGCCTTGTTAAAAGTCAGACTCCAGGTGGAGTACTCTTACTATAAAATGGTGGACAATTTGGAGGTATTCACCAATAGATGGACTGTAGGGAATATTTTGTGTTCTGTGGGAGAGGGGGATGAGCTATGTTTGCACTTTTGAAATGTGAGACACTTGGTGGAAGGATATTGGTGATCTTACATTTTTACCTCCGCCAAGGAGGTTATGTTTTCATCGGCGTTGGTTTGTCTGTCTGTCTGTTTGTTTGTCTGTCTGTTTGTCTGTCTGTTTGTTTGTTAGCAAGATAACTCAAAAAGTTATGGACGGATTTTCATGAAATTTTCACAGATTGTCAGAAATGGGGTATCCAACAGATGATTAGATTTTGGTGGTGATCCGGATCACCGTCCAGAAGAAAACCGCCATTACGGAAAATGACATTTTCGTCAATAACTACTGAACCACTAATCCTATCATTGTGAATCCAATTGCTAGTCATATGTTTTCATGGTCAAGGAATCTGAAAACGTACACACAAACACTGTATGGGGGGAACTGTAGCGCTTGGCGGAGGTCTGCGCTCTCCGAGTGCTTTTCTAGTTGAATTGTGCAATAAAGGGATTTTTTAAATCTCTCTCTCTCTCTCTCTCTCTCTCTCTCTCTCTCTCTCTCTCTCTCTCTCTCTCTCTCTCTCTCTCTCTCTCTCTCTCTCTCTCTCAATGAATAGAGCTGTGGTTGTGTTTCTGGCGGCTGAAGACGATGTCCACACCCTGATTGTAAGCGTTGTGGTTATCGGGAAAACGTATGTACAGGTGTCCCCCTTATCTGTCCCATCAACGAGAATCACCGTCTCAGGTGTTCCACCTTTCATCACTGACGAGCAGTTGGCGACGGAGCTCCGCAGATTTGGGAACTTTGCGGGCCCGTTTACAACTCTGCCTTTGGGATGCAAGGCCACCAAGTTCAAACATGTGAAATCACTCAGGCGACAGGTGTTCATGTTTCTCGACTCGCCCACTCAGACTATGGAAGTCTCCTTCAGGGTCAAGCATGGGGACGGATCTTATATGGTGTATGCGAGCTCGGGACAGATGAAGTGTTTTGAATGTGGAGATGTGGGCCATAAACGGTTCGCTTGTCCGCACAGGCAGCGGGCGGAGGGCCCTGATGGGGCCGCGGATGGTGCCGGCGGCGAGCCCTCCGCTCACGCCGCAGCTGCGGACGGCGGCATGGCCTCCGCTCCCGCTACCCCTGCTCCGGAGCCTGCCGCTGTGTCTGTGGACGGCCCCGCTGTGCCGCCCGCGGCCCAGCTTGTGGCCAGGAGCGTTGATGGCAATGGCTCCACAAGGGTCACTGATGGTGCGTCACAATCATCTCGCTGTGTGACGTCAGCAGCTGGGCCACCGGCAGCTGCTTCCGCTTCGGAGGAGGGGATGGAGCACCGACCTGATGGTGCGTCACAATCATCTCGCTGTGTGACGTCAGCGGCTGTGCCTCTGCCAGCTGCTGCCGCTTCGGAGGAGGGGACGGAGCACCGACCTGATGGTGCGTCAGAATCTCGCTGTGTGACATCAGCGGCTGTGCTTCCAGCGGCTGCTACCGTTACACAGTGGGGGATGGAACAGCGGCAGTCAGCTGCTGAGGGTGGCGTCCAGGAAAATGTGGCCCATGATGAATCCACTGGCCCGGGAGAACCAAGCAGTCAGCTGAGTTGTGCTGCCGAGGAAATGGAATCTGATAACGACGCTGTGTCTAATACTGGGTCTATTGAGGCAAAATGCAGTACAAACACGAGTTTGTATTCACTGGACGAAATCAATGCTTTTCTGGATGAAACCTATAACAAAGCCATTAGGGTCGCCGACTACTTCAGTGACACTGATAAATTCATTAAGTCTGTGGATGTGCTAAGAAGGCAGGTTGGTCTTGATCTCCTGGATGAAAGGAAACGTTATCGCCTCAAGAAACACCTGACGGCCCTGCATAAAGCAGCAGGGGGAACGCCGGTCAAGCGCGCCCGACAGGAGGAATGAATGGCGGTCGTTCCTCTGCCTGTTTCACACATTTTTGGGATATTGTTTGAACAGACTTGTATATGACATTTAATTGACTGTAATTGACTGTCACAGAACTGGATCTTTGACTGGGTGGGCTGCAAGAAATGCTCTGTGTGGTGTGTGTGGGGGGGGGGACATTTCAGTTTGCACTTTTTCCAATGTGACACACTTGGTGGAATGATGTTGGTGTGCTTACATTTATTTGAAGTGTGCAATAAAGGCTTATTTTAAAGGTCAAAGGTCTCTCTCTCTCTCTCTCTCATCTGTCAGACTGCTGCAAAGGGTGGTGGAGGACGTGTGCACCGCCCTGCCGCAGCCGCTTCGGGCGTTTGCGACTAACCGCACTCTTTCCAATCAATGGAATGACGACACTGCGTCCACCTTTCCAGCAATTTCCATAACTCCGGATGTGGAGGAGCGGCAGGGAGGAGAGGATCACCTACTGACCTTCAGGATTCCTCGCCTGGGCAAGTTCCAGTTTGTCGGGACGAGGGCGGTGTATCACATCTGTGTGAAGGTTCTGAATCTGCGCTCTCTGAAGGATGTCACGGAGTCGAGGTGGGCGGGTTGTTTGGGGCCAGGGGTCTCCCCAAAAGGCAGCTGGCGGTGCCTGTACAAGCAACCGATTGAGAAACGTACAGCAGATCTCCAGTGGCGGATTGTGCATGGGGCAATAGCCACAAATAAATACAGGGCACACCTTGATCCGACTGTGGGGGGGAATGTTTGTTTTGTTCCCAAGTTGAGACCCTCGACCATTTGTTTGTCCATTGTTTGCGTTTATCTGGACTCTGACATTTTGCGCGGGTGGTTTCGGGCTTTGGGTGAACGATTCTCTTTTGGTCTGTTCATTTACGGTCCGAAGTACAAGGTGGCAAGGAAGGCTTCCCACACTTTGGTGAACTTCCTATCTGGGACTGCTAAGCTTGCCATCTGGCTGACGAGGAAAAATCGGGCAAGCAATGCGGGCAATGTGGATCCTGTGTCCGCTTTCAAGGTCTTGTTGACAGTCAGACTCTGGGTAGAGTTCTCTTACTATCAAATGGTAGACAATCTGGAGGCGTTCATCAATAGATGGGCTGTAGGGAATGTTTTGTGTTCAGTGGGTCAGGGGGATGAGTTATGTTTGCACTTTTGAGATGTGACACACTTGGAACACTGATATTGGTCTTTGTGCAATTTGGAAATGTACAATAAAGCCTTTTTTAAAAGTCAAAAGTCTCTCTCTCTCTCTCTCTCTCTCTCTCTCTCTCTCTCTCGTGCGCATGCGTGGGCGTTTGTGGGAGCGGGGGTGTGGAGTGGTGTTGAGTGAGTACGTTAAACTTTGTATTTTCTAACTTTTTCTCTATCTTGTGTGTTTGAGGTGTGTGTGTTTAATATAGTGGGTTGAGTGTGGGTGTGTTGGGGTGTGAGTGTTGGAGTGAGTGTGTCGGGGAACGGTAGCTTCTGCTGCCGGTTTTTCCCGGCCGGCATCATGCCGGTGATTGATGGTGGTGTGGAGTTTGAGCGCTTAACCCGGCGTCATGGCGTGAGAATCCTCCCGACAGTTCCCTGTTCTGTGGAGGAGGCCAGCCTCGCTGTAGGACAGGTGGTTGGGCATGGCAGCATAAAATCAGCATCGAGGATGAACAGCGCAGTTGTGATCTTTCTGGATTCGACTGAGAAAGCTGATCAGGTGGTGGCACAGGGAGTGGTCATAGGTGACACTTTTACTCCCGTTTTACCGCTGGCGAATCCGTCTAGGAGGATCACCATCTCAAACGCTCCTCCTTTCGTTAAAAATGATCAGCTGATTAGAGAGTTGTCCCGTTTTGGCCAGGTTGTGTCCCCTATCAGAATGGTCTCTCTGGGTAGTAAATCACCCCTGCTGAAGCATGTTGTGTGTCACAGGAGGCAGTGTTTCATGGTGTTGAAAGACAGCTCTGCTGAACTGAACGCGTCTTTTAATTTCAGGATTGACGGCTTTAGCTACTTGGTGTTTGCAACATCTGAAACCATGAAGTGTTTTGCGTGTGGCGCAGAAGGCCATCTTATTAGGTCATGTCCTGAAAAGGCGAACACAAAGAGCACTGGCGGTAAGAAAGGTGACGCCGCTGTTTCTGGTGGTCCGGAGGGTAGCGCTACATGCGGTGCGGCGGATGCCGCTGCGGCGCCCGCTTCTGCTGGGGCGGTCGCGTCCGCAATCGCGGCCGCGTCTGCTTCTACTTCTGCGGGGGTGTCCGCGTCCGCGTCCGCATCCGCGTCCGCGTCCGCTTGTGCTGGGGCGGCCGCGGCCGCCTCTGCTGAGGTAGCCGCAGCGGGCGCGGTAGTTGTCCCCCCAAACATTGATGGTGGGAAATTTCTGTCTGGCGGCAGCTGTGATCATTGTGACGAGCCTGTCACCCGGAGTAAAGAGGCGGAGGGTGTAAGTAAGAGTGCAGTTAAACGAAGGAACGTGGGTGAGCAGACTTTGCAGGCGGGGGAGGAGCGGTTTGAGGCTGTAGCGGACACACAGAGCAAACACTGCATGACGAACGTTGCAGTTCACGAAGAAAAGCAGGAATGTAGTTTTGTTGAAGAGGATCCTTTTAAAGCTGCACAAAAAAGAAAAAGTGCTGAAAACTTGCAGAGCTCTGCTAAATCTAGTAGGGTTGGGAAGTTAGATTTACTAGATGAGAGCGTCTCTGACGAAAGTGGAGCTGAGTCTGAAATGATGCAGACGCAGGAGGAGCAAAGCTCCTATTGTTTTACCAAAATTAGGCAATTTCTCCAGGTGACCAAGGGGAGCAGAGCTGTGAAAGTGGAAAATTACTTTCCAGATCTGGAGTTATTTGTGGCATCAGCTCGCAAGCTGATGAAACTGAATGATGGGAATGAGACTTTTACTGATCAGGAAATTTTTCGTTTAAAGAAACTGGTTGCTAAACTGAAATCACAAATTACTAACAGTCATGTTGACTCTTAGTTTGTTTCTTCCCTTTTATGCTATGTGTGTGTTTTTTTACTGTACCTTATTTTTATCCTTTTTAATGCCCCACCTTAGAATTGGCACTCTTAATATAAACGGGGCCAGGGATGATGTAAAAAGGGCCTCTTTATACAAGCTTTTTAATTTAAAGGCACTTGACGTGCTGATGGTCCAGGAGACTCACAGCACTGTAGACATTGAGTGCCAGTGGAGAAAAGAGTGGGATGGCTGCATTTTTTTTAGCCACAAATCCAATAATAGTGGAGGGGTGGCTGTACTTTTCTCTAGGGGTTGTGTGCCTGTCTCTTATGAGGTAGAAGAGGTGGTGAAAGGACATGTACTCTTGCTAAAGGTACAGTTTGAAAACGTAAACTTGGTTCTTATAAACGTGTATGTGCCAACCCAGAGAGCAGAAAGGATCAGGGTCTTTAATATGCTATCAGATACGGTTAGATCCTGTAATCCAAATAGTTTTTTATTTCTGGGGGGTGATTTTAACTGTACATTAAACCACAGACTGGACAGGAACCTCACCCTGCTTCTGCCAATAGGCTGAGGGAACTAGTGAAGGCACATGAAATGGCCGATGTGTGGAGATCACATCATGGGGACCAGAGGCAGTACACCTGGAGCCATGCTAAAGATAACCTCTTATCTATGGCCAGGTTAGACCGTTTCTATGGTTTTAAACACCAAATGAGTGTTTTTAAAAATAGTTGTATCTGTCCTGTTGGTTTCACTGATCACTGCCTGCTGATTTGTTCTGTTTTCATTGAAAATGTAAAGTGTAAGAGTGCTTTTTGGCATTTTAATAATACACTTTTAAATGATGTGTTTTTTAAGGGAGTTTTTCATGATGTATGGAAGTCACACAGGGAACAAAAATCTTCTTTTAGTTCTCTCCAAATGTGGTGGGATTTTGGTAAGGCACAGATAAAACAATTCTGCCAACAGTACACTCAAAATGTCACTCGTAGCTTGACCCAATCCTTGAAAGTTCTGGAGACTGAGGTGGTAGAGCTAGAGGAGTTACTCAGTTCTACCGGAAAACAGGAGCACTTAGAGGCTCTTAAGTCAAAAAGGTCAGCCTTGGCTAGCTTGCTAGGGGTCACCGCACAGGGTGCTCTGGTCCGCTCACGCTACATGGATGTAGCTCTGATGGACTCGCCCTCCCAGTACTTTTTTGGACTGGAGGGGAAAAATGGACAGAGAAAGCTCATTCACTCCTTGTTGGGCGATGACGGGAGAACAATCTCCACAGCAGCAGAGATCAGGAAACACGCTGCTAGCTTTTACAGTGAATTGTTTAGAGCAGAGTGGAGGGAGGACACGTCACTGGGCCAGGTTTTCCTTGATGGTCTTCCAGTGCTCTCAGAGGACCTTGTTGCCGGCTTGGATGCTCCACTGTCTCTGTCTGAGCTGTATACGGCGCTAATGAGCCTCCAGAATGGAAAATCACCAGGCATAGATGGTCTCTCTGTGGACTTTTTTAAGGAATTCTGGCCCCTGCTTGGTCCAGACCTGCTGGAGGTTCTCCAAGATAGCTTGGAAAGGGGGACCCTACCCACGACCTGCAGGAGGGCCATCATCACACTGTTGCCGAAAAAGGGGGACCTCCAGAGCCTAAAGAACTGGAGGCCAGTCTCTCTGCTCTGCACAGACTACAAGATTCTCTCAAAAGCTCTGGCCCGAAGACTGAGAAAGGTGATGAGCGAGCTCATTCATGTAGACCAGACTTACTGTGTGCCTGGCAGGCTGATTAGTGACAACGTCACTTTAATTCGGGATATTTTGGAGGTCTCTGGTTCATTGGCGGTAGAAACTGGTTTGATTTCAATTGACCAGGAAAAGGCGTTTGATCGGGTTGAACACCAATATTTATGGACAGTTTTAACAGCTTTTGGGTTCAGCCCAGGCTTCATAGCCAGGATACGGGTCTTGTACAGTGACATTGAGAGTGTGCTGAAGATAAATGGGGGCCTGTCTGCCCCTTTAAAAGTCCAGAGGGGGGTTCGGCAGGGCTGCCCTCTCTCAGGGATGCTGTACTCCCTCGCCATAGAGCCTTTGCTTCACTGCCTGAGAAGGGATCTATCAGGAGTTACTTTTCCTGGCTGTGACACCACGTTCAAGCTGTCGGCCTATGCAGATGATGTAGTCATTCTGCTAAACAAGCAGAGTGACATTGACGTTCTGGTTAGGAGTGTCAATCTTTTTGGCCAACTTTCCTCTGCAAAGATAAACTGGGGAAAAAGCGAGGCTCTGATGGTGGGGGAGAAACTAGAAAATCAGCTCACGCTGCCGGGTGGGTTGATTTGGAAAAAAGGAGGTTTTAAGTATCTTGGCGTCTTTATTGGAAATCAGCAGTTTGAGCAAAAAAATTGGGATGGGGTCATAGAGAAGATTAACGGGAGACTAAACAAGTGGAAGTGGCTAATGCCAAGAATATCTTTTAGAGGAAGAGTGCTCATTTTAAATAATCTTGTTTCCTCATCCCTGTGGCACCGCCTCATGTGCATGGACCCCCCTGCTGGTTTGTTGTCCAAAATTCAGTCTGTTTTGGTGGACTTTTTTTGGGGGGGTGGACTCCACTGGGTTCCTCAAGCCCTGTTATTTCTTCCCAAAGAGGAGGGGGGGCAAGGAGTGATTCATTTAGCTAGTAGAGGTGCTGCTTTTAGGCTGACTTTCATACAGAGACTGCTGACGGGCCCCCAGGACCTGGTATGGAGGCCTTTGGCCTGTGTTATTTTACAGAGAGTCCTTGGGCTTGGGCTAGACCTCCCTGTGTTTTTAATGGATTTTAAGAACTCTAATGCACTGTCTTTACCCAGTTTTTACCGCAGTCTCCTTTCAGTGTGGACTCTTTTTAAAAAACAAAGAGGGCCATGCGATTCCCTCTACTGGTTGTTGAGGGAGCCGCTGGTTTTTGGTGGTCGCCTTGGTGTCCTGCCGGGAGTTGGAAGGACCTTCCTTGATAGGCTGTGTTCCAGGAACATTCTCACTCTGAAGCAAGTGGTGGAACTGGCTGGTCCTGGCCTCAACAACGCCTCAGCTTTAGCAGCTCATCTTGGTGTCAGGTCAAATCGTTTCATCGATGGTCTTCTTGCACACTGGAAACAGGAGCTTCATGGACTTGAGCACTCCCTACTCTTGGACTTTAGTAATGGCACGCTGCAGCCAGAAAGCACTGACCCCTTTCCCTCTCTCACGCTCTATATGGACTTTGACGTCGCTCCTTGCTCCTTACTGGCATTCTGTGCTCCCACTGGTGTGGACTTTGGAGGAGCCAGTGGTAAGGCACTCTACAGACTGGTGGTGATGGCACTCAACAAGGACCGATTGAACACCTGTGTGGACACTCCTTGGAGAGCCTATTTTAAACTAGGAAAAGGGCATCGGCCTGCCTGGAGGGCTCTTTACAAAGCCCCTCTCCCTAAGAGACATGGAGACTTACAGTGGAGGGTCCTGCATGGTATTATAGCAGTCAATGCTTTTGTTTCTGTGATTAACAGCAGTGTCAGTGATCAGTGTGTTTTTTGTTCCTCTAGGGAGACTGTTTTTCATTGTTTTATTGAATGTCAGCGCCTGAGTGGCCTCTTTGAACTTCTCACAAAACTTTTTCATATTTTTAAGGAAGTTTTCTCTAAGCAGGTTTTCATTTGTGGTTTTATGTACAATCGTCGTTTTAAGCAGAAGTGTCAACTACTGAACTTTGTTTTAGGACAGGCAAAGTTGGCTATCTATGTAAGCCGGAGAAGAAAACTTGAAAATGTTGAGAATGATGTTGATGTCAAAATTTTATTTGTGAGGCTACTTAAAGCCAGAATCAGGCTGGACTTTCAGTTTTTTATGGGGAATGGGGATGTGGAAGGTTTCAGGACCCTCTGGTCCCTGGAGAATGTCCTCTGTTCAGTTCATGATGGACAGCTTTTTTTTGGGCGTTTTTTGGGGGATTAATTTTCTGTGTAACATAGCATGATATAGAAATTGTATTGACTGATGGACAAGTGTGTTTATTAAAGATCTTTTAAAAATCAAATCTCTCTCTCTCTCTCTCTCTCTCTCTCTCGTGCGCATGCGTGGGCGTTTGTGGGAGCAGGGGTGTGGAGTGGTGTCGAGTGAGTACTTTAAACTTTGTATTTTCTAACTTTTTCTCTATCTTGTGTGTTTGAGGTGTGTGTGTTTAATATAGTGGGTTGAGTGTGTGTGTGCTGGGGTGTGAGTGTTGGAGTGAGTGTGTTGGGGAACGGTAGCTTCTGCTGCCGGTTTTTCCCAGCCGGCATCATGCCGGTGATTGATGGTGGTGTGGAGTTTGAGCGCTTAACCCGGCGTCATGGCGTGAGAATCCTCCCGACAGTTCCCTGTTCTGTGGAGGAGGCCAGCCTCGCTGTAGGACAGGTGGTTGGGCATGGCAGCATAAAATCAGCATCGAGGATGAACAGCGCAATTGTGATCTTTCTGGATTCGACTGAGAAAGCTGATCAGGTGGTGGCACAGGGAGTGGTCATAGGTGACACTTTTACTCCCGTTTTACCGCTGGCGAATCCGTCTAGGAGGATCACCATCTCAAACGCTCCTCCTTTCGTTAAAAATGATCAGCTGATTAGAGAGTTGTCCCGTTTTGGCCAGGTTGTGTCCCCTATCAGAATGGTCTCTCTGGGTAGTAAATCACCCCTGCTGAAGCATGTTGTATGTCATAGGAGGCAGTGTTTCATGGTGTTGAAAGACAGCTCTGCTGAACTAAACGCGTCTTTTAATTTCAGGATTGATGGCTTTAGCTACTTGGTGTTTGCAACATCTGAAACCATGAAGTGTTTTGCGTGTGGCGCAGAAGGCCATCTTATTAGGTCATGTCCTGAAAAGGCGAACACAAAGAGCACTGGCGGTAAGAAAGGTGACGCCGCTGTTTCTGGTGGTCCGGAGGGTAGCGCTACATGTGGTGCGGCGGATGCCGCTGCGGCGCCCGCTTCTGCTGGGGCGGCCGCGTCCGCTTCTACTTCTGCGGGGGCGTCCGCGTCCGCGTCCGCGTCCGCTTGTGCTGGGGCGGCCGCGGCCGCCTCTGCTGGGGTGGCCGCGGCGGGCGCGGTAGTTGTCCCCCCAAACAGTGATGGTGGGGAATTTCTGTCTGGCGGCAGCTCTGATCATTGTGACGAGCCTGTCGCCCGGGGTAAACAGGTGGAGGGTGTAAGTAAAAGTGCAGTTAAACGAAGGAACGTGAATGAACAGACTTTGCAGGCGGGGGAGGAGCGGTTTGAGGCTGTAGCGGACACACAGAGCAAACACTGCATGACAAACGTTGCGTTTCATGAAGAAATGCAGGAATGTAGTTTTGTTGAAGAGGATCCTTTTAAAGCTGCACAAAAAAGGAAAAGTGCGGAAAACTTGCAGAGCTCTGCTAAATCTAGTAGGGTTGGGAATTTAGATTTAGTGAATGAGAGCGCTTCTGACGAAAGTGGAGATGAGTCTGAACTGATGCAGACGCAGACGCAGGAGGAGCAAAGCTCCTATTGTTTTACTAAAATTAGACAATTTCTCCAGGTGACTAAGGGGAGCAGAGCTGTGAAAGTGGAAAATTACTTTCCAGATCTGGAGTTATTTGTGGCATCAGCTCGCAAGCTGATGAAACCGAATGATGGGAATGAGACTTTTACTGATCAGGAAATTTTTCGTTTAAAGAAACTGGTTGTCAAACTGAAATCACAAATTTCTAACAGTCATGTTGACTCTTAGTTTGTTTCTTCCCTTTTATGCTATGTGTGTGTTTTTTTTACTGTACCTTATTTTTATCCTTTTTAATGCCCCACCTTAGAATTGGCACTCTTAATATAAACGGGGCCAGGGATGATGTAAAAAGGGCCTCTTTATACAAGCTTTTTAATTTAAAGGCACTTGACGTGCTGATGGTCCAGGAGACTCACAGCACTGTAGACATTGAGTGCCAGTGGAGAAAAGAGTGGGATGGCTGCATTTTTTTTAGCCACAAATCCAATAATAGTGGAGGGGTGGCTGTACTTTTCTCTCGGGGTTGTGTGCCTGTCTCTTATGAGGTAGAAGAGGTGGTGAAAGGACATGTACTCTTGCTAAAGGTACAGCTTGAAAACGTAAACTTGGTTCTTATAAACGTGTATGTGCCAACCCAGAGAGCAGAAAGGATCAGGGTCTTTAATATGCTATCAGATACGGTTAGATCCTGTAATCCAAATAGTTTTTTATTTCTGGGGGGTGATTTTAACTGTACATTAAACCACAGACTGGACAGGAACCATCAGGAACCTCACCCTGCTTCTGCCAATAGGCTGAGGGAACTAGTGAAGGCACATGAAATGGCCGATGTGTGGAGATCACATCATGGGGACCAGAGGCAGTACACCTGGAGCCATGCTAAAGATAACCTCTTATCTATGGCCAGGTTAGACCGTTTCTATGGTTTTAAACACCAAATGAGTGTTTTTAAAAATAGTTGTATCTGTCCTGATGGTTTCACTGATCACTGCCTGCTGATTTGTTCTGTTTTCATTGAAAATGTAAAGTGTAAGAGTGCTTTTTGGCATTTTAATAATACACTTTTAAATGATGTGTTTTTTAAGGGAGTTTTTCATGATGTATGGAAGTCACACAGGGAACAAAAATCTTCTTTTAGTTCTCTCCAAATGTGGTGGGATTTTGGTAAGGCACAGATAAAACAATTCTGCCAACAGTACACTCAAAATGTCACTCGTAGCTTGACCCAATCCTTGAAAGTTCTGGAGACTGAGGTGGTAGAGCTAGAGGAGTTACTCAGTTCTACCGGAAAACAGGAGCACTTAGAGGCTCTTAAGTCAAAAAGGTCAGCCTTGGCTAGCTTGCTAGGGGTCACCGCACAGGGTGCTCTGGTCCGCTCGCGCTACATGGATGTAGCTCTGATGGACTCGCCCTCCCAGTACTTTTTTGGACTGGAGGGGAAAAATGGACAGAGAAAGCTCATTCACTCCTTGTTGGGCGATGACGGGAGAACAATCTCCACAGCAGCAGAGATCAGGAAACAAGCTGCTAGCTTTTACAGTGAATTGTTTAGAGCAGAGTGGAGGGAGGACACGTCACTGGGCCAGGTTTTCCTTGATGGTCTTCCAGTGCTCTCAGAGGACCTTGTTGCCGGCTTGGATGCTCCACTGTCTCTGTCTGAGCTGCATACGGCGCTAATGAGCCTCCAGAATGGAAAATCACCAGGCATAGATGGTCTCTCTGTGGACTTTTTTAAGGAATTCTGGCCCCTGCTTGGTCCAGACCTGCTGGAGGTTCTCCAAGATAGCTTGGAAAGGGGGACCCTACCCACGACCTGCAGGAGGGCCATCATCACACTGTTGCCGAAAAAGGGGGACCTCCAGAGCCTAAAGAACTGGAGGCCAGTCTCTCTGCTCTGCACAGACTACAAGATTCTCTCAAAAGCTCTGGCCCGAAGACTGAGAAAGGTGATGAGCGAGCTCATTCATGTAGACCAGACTTACTGTGTGCCTGGCAGGCTGATTAGTGACAACGTCACTTTAATTCGGGATATTTTGGAGGTCTCTGGTTCATTGGCGGTAGAAACTGGTTTGATTTCAATTGACCAGGAAAAGGCGTTTGATCGGGTTGAACACCAATATTTATGGACAGTTTTAACAGCTTTTGGGTTCAGCCCAGGCTTCATAGCCAGGATACGGGTCTTGTACAGTGACATTGAGAGTGTACTGAAGATAAATGGGGGCCTGTCTGCCCCTTTAAAAGTCCAGAGGGGGGTTCGGCAGGGCTGCCCTCTCTCAGGGATGCTGTACTCCCTCGCCATAGAGCCTTTGCTTCACTGCCTGAGAAGGGACCTATCAGGAGTCACTTTTCCTGGCTGTGACACCACGTTCAAGCTGTCGGCCTATGCAGATGATGTAGTCATTCTGCTAAATAAGCAGAGTGACATTGACGTTCTGGTTAGGAGTGTCAATCTTTTTGGCCAACTTTCCTCTGCAAAGATAAACTGGGGAAAAAGCGAGGCTCTGATGGTGGGGGAGAAACTAGAAAATCAGCTTACGCTGCCTGGTGGGTTGATTTGGAAAAAAGGAGGTTTTAAGTATCTTGGTGTCTTTATTGGAAATCAGCAGTTTGAGCAAAAAAATTGGGATGGGGTCATAGAGAAAATTAACGGGAGACTAAACAAATGGAAGTGGCTAATGCCAAGAATATCTTTTAGAGGAAGAGTGCTCATTTTAAATAATCTTGTTTCCTCATCCCTGTGGCACCGCCTCATGTGCATGGACCCCCCTGCTGGTTTGTTGTCCAAAATTCAGTCTGTTTTGGTGGACTTTTTTTGGGGGGGTGGACTCCACTGGGTTCCTCAAGCCCTGTTATTTCTTCCCAAAGAGGAGGGGGGGCAAGGAGTGATTCATTTAGCTAGTAGAGGTGCTGCTTTTAGACTGACTTTCATACAGAGACTGCTGACGGGCCCCCAGGACCTGGTATGGAGGCCTTTGGCCTGTGTTATTTTACAGAGAGTCCTTGGGCTTGGGCTAGACCTCCCTGTGTTTTTAATGGATTTTAAGAACTCTAATGCACTGTCTTTACCCAGTTTTTACCGCAGTCTCTTTTCAGTGTGGACTCTTTTTAAAAAACAAAGAGGGCCATGTGATTCCCTCTACTGGTTGTTGAGGGAGCCGCTGGTTTTTGGTGGTCGCCTTGGTGTCCTGCCGGGAGTTGGAAGGACCTTCCTTGATAGGCTGTGTTCCAGGAACGTTCTCACTCTGAAGCAAGTGGTGGAACTGGCTGGTCCTGGCCTCAACAACGCCTCAGCTTTAGCAGCTCATCTTGGTGTCAGGTCGAATCGTTTCATCGATGGTCTTCTTGCACACTGGAAACAGGAGCTTCATGGACTTGAGCACTCCCTACTCTTGGACTTTAGCAATGGCACGCTGCAGCCGGAAAGCACTGACCCCTTTCCCTCTCTCACGCTCTATATGGACTTTGACGTCGCTCCTTGCTCCTTACTGGCATTCTGTGCTCCCACTGGTGTGGACTTTGGAGGAGCCAGTGGTAAGGCACTCTACAGACTGGTTGTGATGGCACTCAACAAGGACAGATTGAACACCTGTGTGGACACTCCTTGGAGAGCCTATTTTAAGCTAGGAAAAGGGCATCGGCCTGCCTGGAGGGCTCTTTATAAAGCCCCTCTCCCTAAGAGGCATGGAGACTTACAGTGGAGGGTCTTGCATGGTATTATAGCAGTCAATGCTTTTGTTTCTGTGATTAACAGCAGTGTCAGTGATCAGTGTGTTTTTTGTTCCTCTAGGGAGACTGTTTTTCATTGTTTTATTGAATGTCAGCGCCTGAGTGGCCTCTTTGAACTTCTCACAGAACTTTTTCATATTTTTAAGGAAGTTTTCTCTAAGCAGGTTTTCATTTGTGGTTTTATGTACAATCGTCGTTTTAAGCAGAAGTGTCAACTACTGAACTTTGTTTTAGGGCAGGCAAAGTTGGCTATCTATGTAAGCCGGAGAAGAAAACTTGAGAATGTTGAGAGTGATGTTGATGTCAAAATTTTATTTGTGAGGCTACTTAAAGCCAGAATCAGGCTGGACTTTCAGTTTTTTTATGGGGAATGGGGATGTGGAAGGTTTCAGGACCCTCTGGTCCCTGGAGAATGTCCTCTGTTCAGTTCATGATGGACAGCTTTTTTTTGGGCGTTTTTTGGGGGATTAATTTTCTGTGTAATATAGCATGACATAGAAATTGTATTGACTGATGGACAAATGTGTTTATTAAAGATCTTTTAAAAATCAAAATATCTCTCTCTCTCTCTCTCTCTCTCTCTCTCTCTCTCTCTCTCTCTCTCTCTCTCTCTCTCTCTCTCTCTCTCTCTCTCTCTCTCTCTCTCTCTCTCTCTCTCTCTCTCTCTCTCTCTCTCTCTCTCTCTCTCTCTCTCTCTCTCTCTCTCTCTCTCTCTCTCTCTCTCTCTGGAACCCTGACTAAGTATAGAGTGTATACATGGACATACTTTTCAGTAGGCCAACATTTCTATTAAAATTTCCTTTTTTATGTAATCTAATTTTTTGATAAACTGAATGTGGAGTTTTTATTAGCTGGAAGCCATAATCATCACTTCACTCTATAAAAGCAAGAAATCTGTGTGTGTGTGTGTGTGTGTGTGAGACGCTTCATAGGACATCATAGGATGGCCAATGCTCTGTGCCTCATCATCATAGCGCGTCCTATGAACTCAGGCATCATAGGACGACTCGCCTTGCCTACATGACGGCAAATGTGGAACATCATAGGACGACTTGCCATGCCTACATGACGGCAAAATGTGCAACCTTGACGAATGCCAGTCTACACTACAAATGAGTAAAATGCCAAGCAAAGCGCTGATTTTCTCTGGGTGCTCCGGTTTCTTGGTTTCTAAAGGCATGCACGGGCCTTCCTGAACAGGGTCCAGAGCCATTTTTTCAGAATCGTGCCCATGAACTGAAATTACGACGCACCTATCCCTCAACCAGTGGTCTGAACGAAGAAGAAGAAGACCCACCAGATGGACAGCAATAGAATGAGGAGAACTGCTGCACATCAGAAAGGATGCTGTGAACATAAAACACCTCAGGTTCCACCAGTACACCGCAGGCATAACTGTGAACAACACAGCCGTCTGAGACAGGAGGAGACCCTTCAGTGGTCTGAACGAAGAAGAAGACCCACCAGATGATGTCTATATGACGGCACATAGACTGAGCACATGACTCCCTACAAGACATATATATAGACACAGGTAAGCAACATAACACAGAACAGTGACAGGCAGGAGAAGAAGTAACAAGCAGGGACAAACAGCCTCAGATGGCAGGGCATATTTTGTGTGATTTTTATGTTTTGCTGCATACAAAAGCCGTCACATGTGATTGCCACTTAGTGCTGTGTTGCTATACCAACTGTCCTGTAACTGGCAAGAATTCTGTTCCAATGCATCCCCTCTACGGGCTTGCACAGGTATGCACTAGTCAAAATTAAAAGAAATAAACACTTGAAATGTATCACTCTGTGTAAGTCATACATAGGTTTCATTTTTTAAAAATTGAATTATTGAAATAAATCAACTTTTGATGCCATTCTAGATTGAAATGCACCCTTACTAGTAAATTTGAAGAGGGTTTTTTTGTATTATCATTTTTTCATATAATTTTTAGTCTTTCTTCTTATATTTGCATTGTATAATAAATATGGAACTCTAATTAGAGTGGTGTGAAAAAGTGTTTGTCCCCTTCCTGATTTCTCATTTTTTTGTATGTTTGTCACACTTAAATGTTTCAGATCATTAAACAAATTTAAATATTAGACAAAGATAACACAAGTAAACACAAAATGCAGTTTTTAAATGAAAGTGTTTATTATTAATTATTATTATTATTTTGTCGCCTATGAGGCAAGCGACCACATCTCGGTGGTGGTTTATTATTAAGGGTAAAAAAAGTCCAAACCTACATGATCCTGTGTGAAAAAATGACCTCCCCCCCCCTAATTAATTTAAAACATAAATTAACTGTGGTTTATGACATCTTTGGAAAGCTGAGTTCAATTTCTCTAGCCACACCCAGGCCTGATTACTGCCACACCTGTTCGCAATCAAGAAATCACTTAAATAGGACCTGCCTGACAAAGTGAAGTAGACCAAAAGATCCTTAAAAGCTAGACATCATGCTACAATCCATAGAAATTCAGGAACAAATGAGAAGCAAAGTAACTGAGGCTATAAAGCCATTTCTAAAGCTTTGGGATTCCAGCGAACAACAGTGAAAGCCATTATCTACAAATGGCGAAAACATGGAACAGTGGTGAACCTTCCCAGGAGTGGCCGGCCAACCAAAATTACTCCAAGAGGGCAGCGACAACTCATCCAAGAGGTCACAAAAGACCCCACAAAAACATCCAAAGAACTGCAGGCCTCACTTGCCTCAGTTAAAAGGAACTCCGATTATATTGGCATGTTAGCTCTATATGCTTTATTTTGAAGTTAGTACCATAACTGTAATATAATTTTTTTGAAAATAATTCCCAGTTTTATATATTTTTAAAAAACTTTATTACGATGTAAATCGTCATTTTTGTTTACATCGCAATGCATTCTGGGTAGTGACGTAGAATGGTTGCAGCCGTTTTTTCTGTCTTATACAAGCCAAGAAGCGAAGCTACGAACTACTGCCATTTGTCAGTGAAAATGCCACATTGCGCGGCTTTTGGATGTAATTTCCAATCAAAGGGAAATAAAGAGAGCGGGGTGAGTCTCCATAGCTTTCCTAAAGAGGGAAAGTTGAGGAAAAAGTGGGGCGGCAGCGGCTCAGGAGGTAGAGCAGGTCGTCTAATAACCCAATGGTTGGCGGTTCGAATCACGCTCTCCCCAGATATCCTGCCGTTGTGTCCCTGGGCAAGACACTTCACCCGCATTGCCTCCAGTGCCCATTACACTGGGTATGAATGTGTAAAAATGTTTAAATGTTCGGTGGTGGCCGGAGAGGCTGTTGGCGCGGATTGGCAGCTACATTTCCGTCACTCTATGAGTGTCTAGGATATAGCGCACGCTTGATAAAGCTGATATATATATTTATCACACTATGATAAAGCGCTATATCGCTCAAAGCGCATGCTTGAGCGTGCGCTTGAGACACTCAAAGCGCACAAGCGTGCGCTTTGAGTATCTATGATAAAGCACTGTAGCGCACGCTTGATAAAGCTGATATATATATTTATCACGCTTTGAGTGTCTCAAGCGTGCGCTTGAGGAAGCATTATTTTATGGTGAAACTTATATAGTGTTGATTTACTTACAATAGAATGCTCAAACAAAAAATTGTCTACAAGCATGATGGGCACTGAACTGATAAACATGGACTCTCAGCAACATAAAGCAATTTATCTGTTGCTTTCTCAGACTGCGGGTTGACCGTCCATAAGCAGTGCTCCAAAGTCGTTCCAAATGACTGCCAACCAGATCTTCGACATGTCAGGCTTGAGCGTGCAGAAAGCGCACGCTCAAGCATGCGCTTTGAGCAATATAGCGCTTTATCATAGCGTGATAAATATATATATCAGCTTTATCAAGCGTGCGCTATAGCGCTTTATCATAGACACTCGAAGCGCACAAGCGTGCGCTTCGAGTGTCTCAAGTGCACACTCAAGCGTGCGCTTTGAGCGATATAGCGCTTTATCATAGCGTGATAAATATATATATCAGCTTTATAAAGCGTGCGCTATAGCGCTTTATCATAGATACTCAGAGTGACGGAAATGTGGCTGCTTTATTTCCCTTTGATTGGAAACTACATCCAAAAGCCGCGCAATGTGGCATTTTCACTGACAAATGGCAGTAGTTCATAGCTTCGCTTCTTGGCTTGTATAAGACAGAAAAAACGGCTGCAACCATTCTACGTCACTACCCAGAATGCATTGCGACGTAAACAAAAATGGCGATTTACATCGTAATAAAGTTTTTTAAAAATATATAAAACTGGGAATTATTTTCAAAAAAATTATATTATAGTTATGTTACTAACATCAAAAGAAAGCATATAGAGCTAACATGCCAATATAATCGGAGTTCCTTTTAAGGTCAGTGTTCATGACTCTACCATAAGAAAGACACTGGGCAAAAATGGACTGTATGGCAGAGTTCCAAGACGAAAACCACTGCTGAGCAAAAACAACATAAAGGCTCGTCTCAATTTTGCCAGAAAACCTCTTGATTATCCCCACGACTTTTGGGAAAATACTCTGTGGACTGACGAGACAAAAGTGGAACTTTCTGAAAGGTGTGTGTCCCACTGTATCTGGCGTAAAAGTAACACAGCATTTCAGAAAAGGAACAGCATACCAATAGTAAAATATGGTGGTGATAGCGTGATGGTCTGGGGCTGTTTTGCTGCTTCAGGACCTGGAAGACTTGCTGTGGTAAATGGAACCATGAATTCTGTTGTCTACCAAAAAATCCTGAAGGAGAATGTCTGACTATCTGTTCGTGACCTCAAGCTGAAGCACACTTGGGACCTGCAGCAGGACAGTGATCCAAAACACACCAGCAAGTCCACCTCTGAATGGCTTAAGAAAAACAAAATGAAGACTTTGGAGTGGCCTAGTCAAAATCCTGACCTGAATCTGATTGAGATGCTGTGGCATGACTGTAAAAAGGTGGTTCATGATTGAAAACCCTCCAATGTGGCGGAATTACAACAATTCTGCAAAGATGAGTGGGCCAAAATTCCTCCACAGCGCTGTAAAAGATAAGATAAGATAAGCCTTTATTAGTCCCACAATGGGGAAATTCCAGGATTGCAACAGCACAGGGATAGCAACACTCAGAGCAACAATCAGAAGGCAAGAAAAAACAAGAGCAGCGAGTATACATATGTACATATAAACATAAATATATAGACACACAGTGCGGAGCATTGTAGCTAGATGGAATAAATATATAAATATATAAACACAGTGCGGCGCACTAAAAGCACTAAAAGACTCATTGCCATCCATCCATCCATCCATCCATCTTCTACCGCTTTTCCGGAGGTCCGGGTCGCGGAGGCAGCAGTTCAAGCAGAGAAGCCCAGACTTCCCTCTCCCCAGCCACCTGCTCCAGCTCTTCAGAGGGGATACCAAGGCGTTCCCAGACCAGCTGGGAGACATAGTCTCTCCACCGAGTCCTGGGTCTGCCCCGGGGTCTCCTCCCAGTGGGACGTGCCTGAAACACCTCAAGTGGGAGGCGTCCAGGAGGCATCCTAATCAGATGCCCATACCACCTCAACTGACTCCTTTCAATGTGAAGGAGCAGCGGTTCTACTCTGAGCCTCTCCCGGATGACTGAGCTCCTCACCCTATCTCTGAGGGTGAGTCCAGCAATCCTACGGAGAAAGCTCATTTCAGCCGCTTGTATCCGCGATCTCGTTCTTTTGGTCATTACCCAAAGCTCGTGACCATAGGTGAGAGTAAGAACGTAGATTGACTGGTAAATCGACAGCTTTGCCTTAGAACTAAGCTCCCTCTTCACCACAACAGACCGGTACAACGTCCGCATCACTGCAGATGCTGCTCCAATCCGTCTGTCGATCTCTCGCTCCATTTTCCCCTCACTCGTGAACAAGACCCCAAGATACTTAAACTCCTCCACTTGGGGCAGGAGCCTGTCCCCAACCCGGAGAGGACAATCCACCTTTTTCCGGCTGAGGACCATGGACTCGGACTTGGAGGTGCTGATTCTCATCCCAGCCGCTTCACACTCAGCGGCAAACCGTCCCAGCAAGAGCTGTAGGTCATTGCTGGATGAAGCCAACAGGACAACATCATCTGCAAACAACAGAGATGAGATCCTGTGGTCACCAAGCATGACACCCTCCATTCCCTGGCTGCGCCTAGAAATCCTGTCCATAAAAATTATGAACAGGATCGGTGACAAAGGGCAGCCCTGGCGGAGTCCAACTCTCACTGGGAATGACTCCGACCGAGTGTTGGCAATACGAACCAAACTCTCACAACGGTCGTACAGAGACCGAATAGCTCGTAACAACAAGCCCGATACCCCATACTCCCGAAGCACCCCCCACAAAAATCCACGAGGGACGCGGTCAAATGCTTTCTCCAAGTCCACAAAACACATGTAAACTGGTTGGGCAAACTCCCACGAACCCTCAAGAATTCTCGAGAGGGTAAAGAGCTGGTCCGATGTGCCACAGCCAGGACGAAAACCACATTGCTCCTCCTGAATCCGAGGTTCGACCAACGGCCGGACTCTCCTCTCCAGTACCTTGGCATAGACCTTCCCAGGGAGGCTGAGGAGTGTGATCCCTCTAAAGTTGGAGCACACCCTCCGGTCCCCTTTTCTGAAGAAAGGAACCACCACCCCGGTTTGCCATGCCAAAGGCACTGCCCCCGACCTCCACGCAATGTTGCAGAGGCGTGTCAACCATGACAACCCAACAACATCCAGGGCCTTGAGGTACTCAGGGCGAATCTCGTCCACCCCCGGGGCCCGGCCACCAAGGAGATTTTTAACCACCTTGGCGACCTCAGCCCCTGTGATAGGCGAGTCATCCCCCTCGTCCCCAAACCCTGCTTCCTCTGTGGAAGGCGTATCAGTGGGATTGAGGAGATCCTCGAAGTATTCCTTCCACCGCCCGACGATATCCCCAGTTGAAGTCAACAGTGTCCCATCCGCACCATACACAGTGTGGACGGGGAGCTGCTTTCCCCTCCTGAGCCGCTGAACAGTTTGCCAGAATCTCTTTGAAGCTGACCGAAAGTCTTGTTCCATGGCCTCACCGAACTCCTCCCATACCCGGGTTTTTGCTTCAGCAACCACCCGAGCTGCACTCCGCTTGGCCTGCCGGTACACCTCAGCTGCTTCGGGAGTCCCACAAGCCAACCAAGCTTGATAGGACTCCTTCTTCAGCTTAATGGCCCCCCTCACCACTGGTGTCCACCACTTGGTTCGGGGGTTGCCACCACGAGATGCACCGACCACCTTGCGGCCGCAGCTCTGGGCCGCCGCTTCAACAACAGAGGTGGAGAACATGGCCCATTCAGACTCCATGTCTCCAGACTCCCTCGGAATGTGGATGAAGTTCTTCCGGAGGTGGGAGTTGAAGACCTCCCGGACAGGGGCCTCAGCCAGACGCTCCCAGCACACCCTCACTATACATTTGGGTCTACCAGGTCTGAATGGCTTCCTCCCCTGCCATCGGATCCAACTCACCACCAGGTGGTGATCAGTTGACAGCTCTGCACCTCTCTTTACTCGGGTGTCCAAGACGTACGGTCGCAGGTCTGATGATACGATAACAAAATCGATCATCGACCTGCGACCTAGGGTGTCCTGGTGCCAGGTGCACATATGGACACCCTTATGCTCATTGCCAGTTATCGCAAACACTTGATTGCAGTTGTTGCTGCTAAGGGTGGCTCAACCAGTTATTAGGTTTAGGGGCAATCACTTTTTCACACAGGGCCATGTAGGTTTGGATTTTTTCCCCTTGAATAATAAATGCCTTCATTTAAAAACTACATTTTGTGTTTACGTGTGTTATCTTCATCTAATATTTAAATTTGTTTGATGATCTGAAACATTTAAGTATGACAAACATGCAAAAAAAAAAAAAAAAGAGAAATCAGGAAGAAACACTTTTTCACACCACTGTATGTGACTTTTTCTCTGAAATTTGTATATTTTGCTATTATGGGAGTTGATTTTTTTCTTCCATCCATCCATCCATCCATCTTCTACCGCTTTTCCGGAGGTCCGGGTCGCGGAGGCAGCAGTTCAAGCAGAGAAGCCCAGACTTCCCTCTCCCCAGCCACCTGCTCCAGCTCTTCAGAGGGGATACCAAGGCGTTCCCAGACTAGCTGGGAGACATAGTCTCTCCACCGAGTCCTGGGTCTGCCCCGGGGTCTCCTCCCAGTGGGACGTGCCTGAAACACCTCAAGTGGGAGACGTCCAGGAGGCATCCTAATCAGATGCCCATACCACCTCAACTGACTCCTTTCAATGTGGAGGAGCAGCGGTTCTACTCTGAGCCTCTCCCGGATGACTGAGCTCCTCACCCTATCTCTGAGGGTGAGTCCAGCAATCCTACGGAGAAAGCTCATTTCAGCCGCTTGTATCCGCGATCTCGTTCTTTCGGTCATTACCCAAAGCTCGTGACCATAGGTGAGAGTAGGAACGTAGATTGACTGGTAAATCGACAGCTTTGCCTTAGAACTAAGCTCCCTCTTCACCACAACAGACCGGTACAACGTCCGCATCACTGCAGATGCTGCTCCAATCCGTCTGTCGATCTCTCGCTCCATTTTCCCCTCACTCGTGAACAAGACCCCAAGATACTTAAACTCCTCCACTTGGGGCAGGAGCCTGTCCCCAACCCGGAGAGGACAATCCACCTTTTTCCGGCTGAGGACCATGGACTCGGACTTGGAGGTGCTGATTCTCATCCCAGCCGCTTCACACTCAGCGGCAAACCGTCCCAGCAAGAGCTGTAGGTCATTGCTGGATGAAGCCAACAGGACAACATCATCTGCAAACAACAGAGATGAGATCCTGTGGTCACCAAGCATGACACCCTCCATTCCCTGGCTGCGCCTAGAAATCCTGTCCATAAAAATTATGAACAGGACCGGTGACAAAGGGCAGCCCTGGCGGAGTCCAACTCTCACTGGGAATGACTCCGACCGAGTGTTGGCAATACGAACTAAACTCTCACAACGGTCGTACAGAGACCGAATAGCTCGTAACAACAAGCCCGATACCCCATACTCCCGAAGCACCCCCCACAAAAATCCACGAGGGACGCGGTCAAATGCCTTCTCCAAGTCCACAAAACACATGTAAACTGGTTGGGCAAACTCCCACGAACCCTCAAGAATTCTCGAGAGGGTAAAGAGCTGGTCCGATGTGCCACGGCCAGGACGAAAACCACATTGCTCCTCCTGAATCCGAGGTTCGACCAACGGCCGGACTCTCCTCTCCAGTACCTTGGCATAGACCTTCCCAGGGAGGCTGAGGAGTGTGATCCCTCTAAAGTTGGAGCACACCCTCCGGTCCCCTTTTTTGAAGAGAGGAACCACCACCCCGGTTTGCCATGCCAAAGGCACTGCCCCCGACCTCCACGCAATGTTGCAGAGGCGTGTCAACCATGACAACCCAACAACATCCAGGGCCTTGAGGTACTCGGGGCGAATCTCGTCCACCCCGCCTATCACAGGGGCTGAGGTCGCCAAGGTGGTTCAAAATCTCCTTGGTGGCCGGGCCCCGGGGGTGGACGAGATTCGCCCCGAGTACCTCAAGGCCCTGGATGTTGTTGGGTTGTCATGGTTGACACGCCTCTGCAACATTGCGTGATTTTTTTCTTGTTAATCTGAATTTATTTTACTGTTTATGTGATTTTGGAACATTCTCATAAATTGCTTTTTTCCTCATGTTTGAGATTTTTTTCTTTCTTTGTTTTTCTTGTGATTAAAGACTTTTTTCCACAAAATTTTGAGACTGAAAATTTTAGACTTTTTCTCTCATGCATTTACAGTTTGTGGCGACCTCGAATAACGAACAGCTGAAAGGTGGGTTGTTTTTTTTTTTTTTACTTTTCATGTCATTAATTCATCTTTTTTTCTGTCAACTTTGTGACTTGTCATCAGCATTTTCCCCCTTATGTCTTTCTGCTGATATTTTTTTTTTCCATTTTAAAAATGTGTGTGTGTGTGTGTGTGTTGTGAGAGCCTCAGGGCTACGGGCTGAGAAGCTGTAAATGGTTTTATAGCTGCAGGTTGCAGATCCTTGAATTAGACACAAAACATAGTCTTTCACACTAAAAAGGCGCATCATATTATTTGCATAAATAGTCAGTTTTAATGGTTGTCTTCTTTTCCAGTCTTGTCTCACCTGCTCACCTTGTCAGTAGGTGGTGCTGGAGAGATGAAACTGAAGGCATGAGCACACCGTTCTGACCACAACGGTGTGCAATGCCTCTGTGAGAAAACAAGACCCTTTCAAACATGCACTCTTTCCCTTTATTTCTAGGCAGATGAAAGTGTTACCTTCATATATGATTGTACAAAGCCTTTATGGTGATTTGAGTAATAAAGAGCCACTTTTACACCTTTTGGGTCTATTAGAATGCTATACTGTGCCTCTATTATTTCCTTTAGTATGAATAATAGATGCACCCCCCCCCAAAAAAAAAAAAATCTGCTTTATACCTAGATTTATAGAACATAAATACAAAGCGGACATTTTATCATTGCTTTGAACAGTGATATTTCTGGCATGCCTATCCAATCTTGCTTCTTTCCTCTCTTAATAATTTTGTCTTCCACTTCTTTACTGTAGCCAGCAGAACATTTGACACAGAGGTTAATAGCTTTCCATTGATTGACTGATTGACGTTCAACTGCTCCATCTGTGCTGAAGATATGGCTGAAAGTGGACATCGATTAACTGATATCTGTCAAGTGCTGACCCCATTGCGCACATAGCGGTAGCACATTTGGTGACGACAACAGAGGGTAGGCTGCTTTTAAACTCATTCAAATCCAGCTGTGTGTGAAGGAGGTGGACAGATGCACACAGCTGATTGTTCCTTCATTGATTTACAATTAAGTGCTTTGTCTGAAGCCACAGACCTCCCCCAACAATTCACCACAGCATCACCCTTTGTTGGCTGAGGAAAGAGAGATGGAGAAAATAAGACGATGTAAATGTGAAGACTGAACATTAGACTGAGCAAAGGGAGAGGCGGGGTAATATGCAGCCAGTGAGAGATTCAGGCCAAGCTGGCCCTCAGGATTAAACTGGCCTTTAGCATCAGGTGCTGATGATTTATGGTGGACTAAAATGCCATGATGACAAATGGAAAAAACCTAATAAAAAGCATCCAATAAATGATAAACCATGTATACTATACTATAAAATGGGCGATTCAATTTTCAGTTCAATTCCACTATATTTATATAGCGCCTAATGACAATAAAAAGTTATCTCAAGGTACGCCATACACAAGGCACAAATCATAAGTAATTCAGAGTAAACCCCAATAATCGATCCCCTGTGAGCTAGCACTAGGTGACAGTGAGAAGGAAAAACTCCCACTCCTACACAACATTTTTATATAACTTTTCTTCTGTACATCCCTCCATCCATCTATCCATCCACCTCATCATAGGGGCATCAGTCCAAGCAAAGACGCCCAGACTGTGACTCCATTTGCACAGCATCTTGATCCCTCCTGCAGGTAGTTAGCTCACTACAGGGTGGTACCATATGGCTCCTTTGGGTCCCCAAACTAGGTGGAGTACACTGGATCCTTGCTGCAACGTTTCCATGGGGATCTACTGGACCACTCTTGGTCTGGCCCTTCACCCAGGACCAGTTTGCCTTGGGAGACCCTACCAGGTGCAAGTAGCCCTCTACAACATAGCTCCTGGGATCATTAGAACACACAAATCCCTCCATCATGATAAGGTGGCAATCCACAGAGGGGTCTTCTGTGCTGTTTTTTTTTTTTTTTTTGTTACTTATTTGTACCCGTAGGTAGACTTGGTTTGCAGTCTGGTGACAAGCCACCGGCTGCTGGTCGCTGCGTGCGCGAGCGCCCTAAACCTACATGTTTTTGGTGTGTTGATCATTAATGCACAGTGAAAGAACTATATAAGGAAAATATGAATGATTCAAGTTTGTGGAAATGTTCAGTAGGTAAATACACATGCAAATACTACATAAATAAAAAAAAATCAAGAACAAATATAAATAAATTGTAAATTTAATGGGAAACCAAATGCAACATATAGTATATTTAACTGATTCTATTTTGTAGCACTCTGTTTACATTATAAATGTTTTCAACTCTTGTCAGAAAAAAAAAAACATTCTATTTACAGTGATTCATTTTATAAAAGCAATGAAAGCACCAAGGTGCTGATGCCTCGGTGCCAGAGCCTTGGCGGAGGTATGCATTGTCAGATCATCACCAAAATGTTATGGGTTCCTCTCTAGCCCAAGGACCACCTCTGGTAAAAAATTTCATCCAAATTCATCCAGTAATTTTGGAGTACAGGCATGTGCAGTGAAAATAATCTGCAGTTCACATACCTGTACTGTCAGCGGCAGCCAAGAGGCACCAAACTGATTTGAACAGCTGCAATCCACGCACAAAAGAAAATCATGGTGGCAGACATTTTAAATGACGGACACGATGGAGGTATGTGAATACAATGACAATCAAGACGAACAGGAGCTTTTGCTGTTTAGTGACAGAGGAAGAAAGCAGACGGGCAAAAAGACGGACATTTGTTGACCCAGTATTGGTGGACTGCTGAGTACTTTTGTCTGGCAGGAGTTTCCAGGCGCATGCACAGCACCGTTCCATTGATGGCAAAGGTGAGCTATTTTTGTGTTTATTTTAAAAACAAAGCGTTATTTCAAAATTCTGGCAGATTAAAAGTCGAGAAAATACGGTCATACAATGATACAAGCCTTTAGTTCCAATTAATTTTGACTGGGCGAGCTGAAACAGAGAGGTGGACGGACAGATACACACACATACACACAGCCAGGAGTTTCCGGCCGCATGTGCAGTACCGTTCCATTGATAGTAAAGGTGAGCTATTTTTGTGTTTATTTCAAAAACAAAGCATTATTTCAACATTCTGGCAAATTAAAAGTCGATAAAATATGGTGATACAATGATATTGTGGAGAAAGGAGGCAGGTGAGGCAACGAGCTTGATGACACAGAAACTTTATTCTTTCTCCAACATGAAGTACAGCAAACAGCAATCCCGGGTCTCTGTGCATTCCACTTTTATCTCTTTATTTCCATGCATCGAGACCCGGAACTTCCGACCATAACACGTTGTTTGAACAAACGAATGTGTGGCACATTAACATGACACTACTCCGGGGCCGCTCTTACACCCTTCTACCCTCAGCCGCTCCAGTAGCTCTCACTCTCCCCGGGGGGACGCATAGACCCAACAGTCCCGTCTAGCACAAAATGCTTTGCCCCAGGTTACAACGCCCTGAACGATCCGTCGTATGGTGGACGCAGCGTGGTCCGGTGCGCATCGTGCCTGACTAAAACAAAACGGGCATTCTGCAAGCTTTTTGGGACGAATGTGCGGGGAAAGCAATGGTGGGCCGGGCCCGGTATGCTCAAAATCTCTATACTGTGTAAAAATTGCATGGGTGGATCAGCCTCAGGTGCGGGGTTTTCTGGTAAAAACTCTCCGGGATCTGCAGCGGCTGAGAAAAAATGAGTTCTGCCGGGGAGGCTGCCAAATCCTCCTTAGGTGCAGAGCGCAACCCTAAAAGAACTCAGGGCAGGCGGTCGACCCAATTTGTGTCCGTGAGCGAAGCTCTGAGCGCTGCTTTAAGTGACCTATGAAAACCCTTGCATAACCCATTAGCCTGGGGGTTGTATGCGGTAGTGCAGTGAATTTTAAAAAAATAAAGTAATAATAATAATAATAATAATAGTAATAATGAGTAATACTAGTCAAGGCAGTTTTAAATAAATTAGCAAGTAGCAGATAATATGGGGTACCACAGTGCAGTTGAGAATGCAACAGAAAAACAGTGATGAATGTCATGAGTCTGGTTGAGCTGCTGTACATAGTGCACGAGAGTCAATAAGTCACTTAATGTTCAGCAGTCTGATGGCAGAGGGGAAAAAGCTGTTCATGTGCCGGGAGGTTTTAGTCCGAATGGACCGAAGTCTTCTACCTGAGGGGAGGGGGGCAAACAGTACGTGACCAGGGTGTGAAGGATCGGCTATGATCCGGCCAGCACGCCTCCGGGTCCTGGAGATGTACAGGTCCTGGAGAGATGGGAGCTTGCAGCCGATCACCTTCTCAGCAGTGCGCACGACGCGCTGCAGCCTTAGTCTGTCCCTGGCAGTGGCTCCTGCATACCACACAGTTATGGAGGAGGTGAGGATGGACTCGATGATGGCCGTGTAGAACTGCACTAACATCTTGGTGGGTAGCTTGAGCTTCCTCAGCTGCCGCAGAAAGAACATCCTCTGCTGGGCCTTTTTGATGAGGGAGCTGATGGTTGGCTCCCATTTGAGGTCCCGGGTGATGGTGGTGCCCAAGAAGTGGAAGGAATCTGCAATGGTGATGGGAGAGCCTGTGATGGTGAGGGGGGGGCAGGGGGGTTGTGACTTTTCTGAAGTCCACAATCATCTCCGCTGTCTTCAGAGCGTTCAGCTGCAGGTTGTTGTGGCTGCACCAGGACACCAGCTGGGCCACCTCTTTCCTGTAGACGGACTCGTCGCCGTTGGAGATGAGCCCGATGAGGGTGGTGTCGTCCAATTTTGACCCCAGGCTCTGTGCCATTGCGGACCAGAGTTCCGACATGAATTGTGGACCCCTGTCGGACGTGATGTCCAATGGAGATCCGAAACGTGCAACCCAAGCCGACAAAAAAGCACAAGACAGTTCCGCGGATCTGGTAGAAGCCAGTACAACCACTTCAGGCCAGTGCGTGGTGTGGTCCATGACTGCCAAAAGGTGCGTGAAACCTTATGACAGTGGGAGGGGTCCCATCAAATCCACATGGACGTGGTTGAACCTCCTAGCTGGGATTTAGAACGCCTCGAGGGGGGGCTCTTGTGCACTTTGGCCCGCTGGAATGTGACGCAAGCGGCAGCCCACTCTTTCATGTCTTTGTGCAAGCGCGGCCAGATGAACTTCATCCCCACTAACTTCACCGAAGCACGCACTCCCGGATGCGAAAGGGAGTGGATTGATTCGAAAAGTGACTGACATGATTATCAGACCCAGGAAAAAGACTCAGACCCGGGAATAGATACAATTATCTTTTATTATGTAAATGTGCATGTGTGTGAGTATGTCTGTGTGTGTGTCAGTAATGACATGGCAGCTGGGGGTGAGCAGAGTGCCGTGCAACCTGGCAACCCTATGGACAGAACAGAGACAGCTGATGTTAGTGAAGCCCCGGAGGGAATGTACAAGAATGTCAAAGGCTTACTGTTTGCCGAGATGGTGACGTCCTCAGGTTGGCCCGTAGGCTCCAGCCAGGAGGACAGCGCCTGTTGTTGCAGCACAGCTGAGGAAGGAGGGGTTACTTGGTCCGCCGCCAGGGAAGAGAGGATTCCGCCACCATGGAACTCCGCCTGTGCACAGGGGATGAGCGTAGAGAAGGTAAGTAGAAGTAGGCTTACTTGGACAGGGAGTGATGCTCCTTCCAGAAGACTTAGGTAGGAAATTAAGGTTGGCTCTGGCTTGCCGACTAAGGCTGGGAAATCTCTGAAGAGAGGCGAAGACGAGAGAAGGTCTCATTTGAGCCTAGGAGATCAGACGGCTCCACGCAGATCTTAAGGCTGAGCTGACTAAATAGTCTGAGAGTGATGGAGAGCAGGTGTGCGCGCAGCTGCAGATAATAATCAGCCAGAGCGAGCCATCACAGTACCCCCCCCCCCCCAAGAGGTGCCTCCTGGCGCCCGATCCAGCCTACCTGGGTGTGTCTGGTGAAAGTCCCTGATCAGCTGATCATGCAACACGAAGGACAGACGCACCCAGGACCTCCATTCCTGACCATACCCCTCCCAGTCCACCAGGTACTGCAGGCCGCGACCCCAACGGCGGACGTCCAGGATGGCGTTGACTCTCCACACCGGGTCGCTGTTGATTGCCAGTGTTGGAGGTGGAGACCTGGGAAGGGGACACAGAGGGCTGGAAAAAAAGGCTTGATTTGGGAGACATGAAAAGTTGGACAAATGCGGAGGGATGGGGGGAGAGCAAGGCACACAGCTACAGGGTTGATAATACGGGCTATGGTGAAGGGACCAATAAACCGTTGTGACAATTTCTTCGTCTCTGCCTTGAGGTTAATGTGTTTAGAAGAGAGCCAAACCTGCTGACCCACCCGGTAGGAAGGGGCTGGAGTCCTATGGCGATTAGCAGTCGTGGTGTTGCGCTCTGCCATGCAGCGAAGTGCAGTCCGGGTCGCTCTCCACAGCCGACGACAGCGCCTTAGGTGGGCTCGGACGGATGGTACGGCGATGTCCCTCTCCTCCTCAGGGAACAGCGGGGGATTGTATCCCAGGGAGGCCTCAAAAGGAGACATGCCGATCGCCGAGGACACGCTGGTATTGTCAGCATACTCGATCCAAGGGAGATGGGTGCTCCAAGATGCTGGGTTTGCGGTGGTGACGCACCGTAGCGCAGCTTCCAACTCTTGATTCGCCCGCTCGCACTGCCTGTTGCTCTGCGGGTGATAGCCAGAAGACAGACTCACAGTGGCCCCCAGGGCATTGCAGAATGACCTCCACACCCGGGACACAAACTGAGGACCCTGATCGGAGACGATGTCCGTGGGAATGCCATGCAACCTCACGACGTGCTGGACGAGCAGGTCAGCCGTCTCCCTTGCCATAGGCAGCCCCTGCAGGGGGACAAAGTGAGCAGCCTTAAAGAATCTGTCCACAATCGTGAGGATGATGGTGTGATGATTGGAAGGTGGAAGGCCGGTAATGAAGTCCAAGGCGACGTGGGACCAGGGTCTGCCGGGAGTGGGAAGAGGGTGGAGCAAACCAGCCGGAGGAGAATCAGAATCAGAATCAGATTTATTGCCATTGTTCATGTAGTACACAAACTAGGAATTTGTCTCGGTGCAATGCTGCAACATTAAACATGATAAAATAAAAGAAATAAACTATACATGCAATAAAGTGAAGAATAAGAATGAGTAATACTAGTCAGCAGTTTAAATATATTAGCGGGCAGCAGATAATGTGGAAACCCATATAGTGCAGTCGGTAATGCAAGAAGAAAACAGTGATGATTGACATGAGTCTGGTTGAGCTGCTGTACATAGTGCACGAGAGTCAATAAGTCACTTAGTGTTCAGCAGTCTGATGGCAGAGGGGAAGAAGCTGTTCATGTGACGGGAGGTTTTAGTCTGAGTGGACCGAAGTCTTCTACCTGAGGGGAGAGGGGCAAACAGTACGTGACCAGGGTGTGAAGGATCGGCTATGATCCGGCCAGCACGCCTCCGGGTCCTGGAGATGTACAGATCCTGGAGAGATGGGAGCTTGCAGCCTATCACCTTCTCAGCAGTGCGCACGACGCGCTGCAGCCTTAGTCTGTCCCTGGCAGTGGCTCCTGCGTACCACACGGAGCCATCCTCCTGATGGAGTGGGCTCGCATGACTAGTGGCGCCTGAGAACCCTTCAGAATCAGAATCAGATTTATTGCCATTGTTAATGTAGTACACAAACTAGGAATTTGTCTCGGTGCCATGCTGCAACATTAAAAAACATGATGAGATAAAGAGATAAACTAAAAAAACTAAAGGACTAAAAACGTGCAATAAGTGTAGAAAAATAAGTAATAATAATAATAATAATAATAATAATAATAATAGTAATAATGAGTAATACTAGTCAAGGCAGTTTTAAATAAATTAGCAAGTAGCAGATAATATGGGGTACCACAGTGCAGTTGATAATGCAACAGAAAAACGGTGATGAATGTCATGAGTCTGGTTGAGCTGCTGTACATAGTGCACGAGAGTCAATAAGTCACTTAATGTTCAGCAGTCTGATGGCAGAGGGGAAAAAGCTATTCATGTGCCGGGAGGTTTTAGTCCGAATGGACCGAAGTCTTCTACCTGAGGGGAGGGGGGCAAACAGTACGTGACCAGGATGTGAAGGATCGGCTATGATCCGGCCAGCACGCCTCCGGGTCCTGGAGATGTACAGGTCCTGGAGAGATGGGAGCTTGCAGCCGATCACCTTCTCAGCAGTGCGCACGACGCGCTGCAGCCTTAGTCTGTCCCTGGCAGTGGCTCCTGCATACCACACAGTTATGGAGGAGGTGAGGATGGACTCGATGATGGCCGTGTAGAACTGCACTAACATCTTGGTGGGTAGCTTGAGCTTCCTCAGCTGCCGCAGAAAGAACATCCTCTGCTGGGCCTTTTTGATGAGGGAGCTGATGGTTGGTTCCCATTTGAGGTCCCGGGTGATGGTGGTGCCCAAGAAGCGGAAGGAATCTGCAATGGTGATGGGAGAGCCTGTGATGGTGAGGGGGGGCAGGGGGGTTGTGACTTTCCTGAAGTCCACAATCATCTCTGCTGTCTTCAGAGCGTTCAGCTGCAGGTTGTTGTGGCTGCACCAGGACACCAGCTGGGCCACCTCTTTCCTGTAGACGGACTCGTCGCCGTTGGAGATGAGCCCGATGAGGGTGGTGTCGTCCGCAAACTTAATCAGCTTAACAGACTGGTGGGAGGAGGTGCAGGAGTTGGTATAAAGGGAGAAGAGTAGGGGGGAAAGTACACAGCCCTGGGGTGATCCGATGCTGATGCTAACAGAGTCCGAGACAGACTTCCCCAGCCACACATGCTGCCTCCGGTCCGTCAGGAAGTCGGTGATCCACCTGCAGAGGGAGTCAGGCACATCGAGCAGGGACAGCTTGTCCTGGAGCAGAGCGGGGCGGATGGTGTTGAATGCAGAGCTGAAGTCCACGAACAGAATCCTGGCGTAGGTTCCCGGGGAGTCCAGGTGCTGCAGGATGGAGTGGAGGGCCAGGTTGACTGCGTCGTCCACAGACCTGTTGGCACGGTAGGCAAACTGCAGCGGGTCCAGGAGGGGAGTGGTGATGGACTTGAGGTGAGACAGGACCAGGCGCTCAAAGGACTTCATGACTACAGAGGTGAGCGCTACAGGTCTGTAGTCGTTAAGTCCAGTAATCCGTGGCTTCTTGGGGACAGGGATGATGGTGGAGGATTTGAGGCAGGTCGGCACGTGACATTGCTTAAGGGAGGTGTTAAAAATGTCTGTGAAGACAGGAGCCAGCTCTTTCGCATAGTGTCTCAGGGTGGAGGGAAACACACCGTCCGGCCCGGGGGCCTTGCGCGGGTTCAGTCTGGAGAACTGTCTGTGCACGTCCTGCTCACTGATGACAAGGGCAGGGGGGGAGGAGGAGGAGGAGGGGGGGGGACCGCTTTTGATTTATTAGGGGCCGAGGAGGCAGTGGAGCTGGGTGGAGTGGGGGAGTTGGACACAGCTGACGAGGTGTCAAAACGGGCGTAATGTTGGGACAGTGTTGTATGTTGGGAGAGGAAGATGCTTTACCAGTGGCGCACTGGGAACAGGCGCGGATGTACTCAGCAACGTCTCTCCGGAGCGATGGCCATCAAAATGTCCTCTCAAGGAGCTCCACCATGCAAGCCCTCCCCGGATGGCATGAGAGTCTGGAGGAGTGGGCCCAATGAATCACTTCGCCTCGGACGGAAGAAGGGACAAACAACCTCCCCGCTGCCCCCCCGCTGGGGTCCGGTTAGGCCTCCTGCGTTCTCAAGACCCTCTCTTTGATGCCCCACGAGAGGGCGCACATGATGCACGATGGGGGAATAATAGGACGCTCTGACACCTCTGCAGCATCCAAGCTGAACTGCCTGGACAGCGCATCCGTCTTAGTATTCTTGGCCCCGGGATGGTAGGTGATAGTGAAGTTAAAACGTCCAAAAAATAGGGACCAGCGGGCCTGGCGAGCATTCAGGCGTTGTGTCCGTCCTCAGGTACTCCAAATTCTTATGGTCTGTCCAGATGATGAATGGCTGGGTGGCCACCTCCAACCAGTGACGCCACTCCTCCAGGGCGAGCTTGACCGCCAGGAGCTCCCTGTCACCGATGTCATAATTTCTTTCCGCCGGGGACAGATGGCGGGAAAAGAACACACAAGGGCGGATCTCACCATCGACCGGAGAGCGCTGGGACAGCACTGCTCCAACCCCCGAGTCTGAGGCGTCCACCTCTACCAGGTATTGAAGGGCAGGGCCCACCTGTGTCAAAATAGGAGAAGATGAGAATTGAGACTTCAGCCTGGTCAACACTGCTTCAGCAACCTCCAACCAATGGAAGGCCACCTTGGGAGAAGTGAGGCGGGTCAAAGGGAGAGCAATGATGCTGTAGTTCTGGACAAAGCGGCGGTAGAAATTGGCGAACCCCAGGAACTGTTGGAGCTGCTTCCTAGAGGTGGGGGTGGGCCAATCTACCACCGCTCTTACCTTGCCGGGGTCAGGGATGATCTGGTTGTGGGAGATGATGAATCCAAGAAACAACATTTTGGAGACGTGGAACTCGCACTTCTCAGTCTTCACAAAGAGCTTATTCACCAGGAGCCGCTGCAGAACTCACATCACGTGCACCCGATGCTCGTCTAAGGACTGCGAAAAAAATCAGGATGTCATCCAGGTACACAAAGACAAACGAGCCCAGGAAATCCCTCAAAACATCATTAATTAGGTGCTGGAAGACAGCGGGGACGTTGGTCAGCCCAAACGGCATCACCAAGTGCTCGAAATGCCCGCCAGGGGTCCGAAAGAAAGCCAGTCTTCCACTCGTCACCCTCCTTGATCTGCACCAGATGATACGCATTGTGGAGGTCCAGCTTGGTAAACCAGGAGGCCCCCTGGAGCGAGTCAAACGCCGTGTCCATCGGGGAACAGTATACTTGTCCTTGATGGTGATGTCATTCAGGGCATGGAAGTCAATACACGGCCTGAGAGAACTGTCCTTCTTCCCAACAAAAAAAAATCCTGCCCCCACTGCTGAAGACGAGGGACGGATGATGCCAGAGTTGAGCGACTCCTTAGGACTCCATCGCCTCCCGCTCCGGAGCAGACAGGCTATAAAGGTGGCTTGACGGCAGCGGGGCTCCAGCCCGAAGATTAATGGCACAGTCATACGGGTGGTGGGGGGGAAGAGACAGTGCTTGGGAATTACTGAAGGTGGCCCCTAGGTTGTGATACTCCGGGGAAACCCTGGACAGATCGGGAGGAGCAGCAGTGGGGGAAGTCAGGGGCATGGACGGCGAGCAGGCAGCGGATTCCAGGCAGGCACTAAGACAAAAAGAGCTCCACGAAACCACACTCCCAGTGCGCCAGTCAATCGTAGGACTGTGAAGTCATGGCCAGGGGTAGCCCAGGATAACCGGAGAGGTGGAAACCGGTAACACGAACAACCTGAGCTCCTCCCGATGGTTCCCAGAAACAATGACAGACACCGGGGCGGTTTGCTTGGATACCACTGCCAGGGGGGTCTTAGACAGGGCGATGAGTTTGAGGGGGGTCTTCAAAGGATGACAAGGGAGCCCCAATCAGGTTGCCAGTTCCCCCGAGATGAAACTCTGCTCAGCCCCCGAATCAATCAATGCCTGTGTGACTATTTCTGTCTGGCTGTGAATGAATCTAATGGGCAGGAGGAATCTAGAGAGGGGATTAGACTGAGGTGAGTCTGTGAGCCCCCTACTGCGACACAGAGACTCCCTCTTCTGGCTGAATGGGACAGGACACTACCTCATGCTCCTCATTGCCACAGTAGAGGCATAACCCTAACTCCCGGCGGCACTGTTTCTCCACTAATGGTAGCTTAGAATGCCCCACTACCATAGGCTCTGGTGCATCCGGGGAATCTAAGGGAGGCAGGGCCAATAGAGAGGACTGTAGGGAGCGACAAAACCGGGCGCCCGAGGGACCGGAAGTCTTGCGCTTGGCTGCCTGCTCCCTTAGCCTGTTATCGAGGCTAATGGCTAAGGAAATTAGCTCAGTTAACCTATCTGGTTTTTCTAAGTGGGCCAGCTCATCCCGCTGGCTTGGGCTAAGACACTTAACGAATATGCTGCACAACGAGGTGCCCTCCCATCCCACCTCCGTGGCCACCACCCAGAAATCTACGGCATAATCCGCTACAGACCTGCTCCCTGTCTTAAGTTCAATAACTGGGTGGTAAGCACACTGTCGCAGTCAGAGTGATCAAACACCTTGCTGAATTCACTGACGAACTGACTATACGTTAGGCTAGCATAGCTTGCCCTAGCCATCACAGCATAAGCCCAGGCTAACACTTGCCCTTCCAATAGGTTAGCTATGTAACCTATACAGCTGTGATCTGTGGGAAAATCCCTGGGCACATGCTGGAACACTATCTCACACTGAAGCAGGAAACCCCTATCCTCCCCTAACTTACCGCTAAAGCGAGTGGGAGTGGGGACTGGCGTTAGCTGGGGAGTGGAAACCTGACTGGGTGGTGAGCTAGTGGGAGCAGAAGTGCTACTTGGTGCCGGTGGAGGGGCTTGTGGACCTGTCAGAAGATCCAACCGACCATTAATTTGGACCAGCTGGGAAAGGATAACCTGCTGCTGGTAAGCTGACTGATCTACCCGAGCCTCAAAGTTGTTAACTCGGCGTGCTAGCGCGCTGCCTGCTGGGTCACTTTGGCGGAGCCGTACTGACATGATTATCAGACCCAGTAAACAGACTCAGACTCGGGAATAGATACAATTATCTTTTATTATGTAAATGTGTGTGTGTGTGAGTATGTCTGTGTGTGTGTCAGCGATGACGTGGCAGCTGGGGGTGAGCAGAGCACCGTGCAACCTGACAACCCTACCTGGCAACCCTATGGACAGAGCAGAGATAGCTGATGTTAGTGAAGCCCCGGAGGGAATGTACGAGAATGTCAAAGGCTTACTGTTTGCCGAGATGGTGACGTGCTCAGGCTGGCCCGTAGGCTCCAGCCAGGAGGACAGTGCCTGTTGTTGCAGCACAGCTGAGGAAGGAGGTGTTACTTGGTCCTCCGCCAGGGAAGAGAGGATTCCGCCGCCACGGAACTCCGCCTGTGCACAGGGGATGAGCGTAGAGAAGGTGAGTAGAAGTAGGCTTACTTGGACAGGGAGTGATGCTCCTTCCAGAAGGTTTAGGCAGGAAACGAAGGTTGGCTCTGGTTTGCCGGCTAAGGCTGGGAATTCTCTGAAGAGAGGCAAAGACGAGAGAAGGTCTCATTTGAGCCCAGGAGATCAGACGGCTCCACGCAGATCTAAAGGCTGAGCGGACTAAATAGTCTGAGAGTGATGGAGAGCAGGTGTGCGCGCAGCTGCAGATAATAATCAGCCAGAGTGATCCATCACAGTGATGGCTCCAAGAGCTCAGAACCACCGGGCGCAGGCGGCTGGGGGAGACGTCGCAGAGCCAGGGAGGGTACACTTCTTGCACCACCCTGCACTCCAGCCTTAACCTTGAAGTATGGGGAAATACATATAAAACAAACATATATCCACTCTTTATGCTTCAAAAGAGAGCTATTAGAATAATCAACAAAGCAGCTTACAGGGAACCAACAAACCCACTTTTTCTTAAACAAAAAACTCTCAAGTTGAAAGATCTGATCGACTTTAAAACCGCAATAATAATGTTCAAAGTGAAGAATCTATCACTGCCCGCAAATATCCAAAAGTTGTTCCAAACAAGGGAGAAACGATATCACTTCAGAGGAACATGTATATTTCAAAAGCCTACAGTGAGAACAACCACCAAGCAACACTGTATTTCAGTGCAAGGTGTCAGATTATGGAACGATTTTGGACCTGAATTAAAATCATGTACAAAGCTTGGACAATTTAAACAAAAACTAAAGGAAGAAATACTCCAAACATATTTACAAGACGACATGTAAACTCACATAAGGATTGACATTTCCAGCCTGTGTTGTGTTATAGCTTAGTTTTTCTTTTTTCTCTGTGACACTATGTCTTAGATTTGTTTTTGAATAGTAACCGCTTAACTTAGACTAGCTCAGTTTTCTTTTTCTCTCAGTCATATTTTGTCTTAGCCTTGTTTTAAATTGTAATCGCTCTTGTCTTGTTTTCTCTTTTTTCTCCTTTGAATTCTTGGATGGAATATGGGTGGGCAATATAAGCTGCGGCTTCAGCCATCACCCATTTCGGATAACTCACGTGGAATTGTATAGTAGAAGGAGTCTTTGTCTAATTTGACCTTGTTGTTATATTATACAGTTTCTTTTAACCTGTAATGTACTATCCGAAATAAATTCATTCATTCATTCATTCATTCATTCATTCATAACCCAGTTGGCGCAGACTGGAGCGCACAAATGTCCGCGTCCCTGGCTTCCTCCGTGGTCATGGCAGGGAAATCTATTCCCATGTACACTGGGGCAATTAACGTGTGCGACAGGCAATCAGCCACGACGTTGAGCTTACCGGCAACATGTTGAATGTTGGTCGTAAACTCCAAAATTGCAGCCAAATGGCGTTGCTGCCGGGCCGACCACGGTTCCGAGACCTTCGACATCGTGTATGTCAGCGGCTTATGGTCCACGAAAGCGGTGAACTCGCGCCCCTCCAGCCAGAACTGGAAATGGCGCGTCACCAGGTGGAGAGCCAGCAATTCTCTATCAAACGCGCTGTATTTGCGTTTGTTGTCGTGCAAAGTTCGGCTAAAAAATGTGAGTGGCTGCCACGAACCTGAGATGCACTGCTCCACCACTGCCCCTATGGCAACATCAGATGCATCCGTAGTGAGCACTATCCGTGCAGACGGATCTGGGTGGGCTAACAACGCGGCATCCGCCAGCGCTGTTTTGGCATTTGAAAAAGCCTGGTCTCGCTCGGGAGTCCAGTCGACGGTTTCTGCAGGCTTCCTTTTTTTTTTTAAGCACAGTATACAATGACTGCATCAGGTGGGCTTTCTGGGGAAGGAAACAGGTATAAAAATTAACCATTCCCAAAAACTCCTGTAGTGCTCTCACGGCTGCAGACATGGAAAATCCGACACATCGCGCACCTTATCCGGCAACAGGATTGCCATTGTTGTCCATTGTTCCCCCTTCCCCCTGCCTTCCCTAAGTGGAGAAACCCCCACCGTGCCCCCACAATACAAGTCTTTAGTTCCACTTAATTTTGACCGGAAGCTGAAACAGAGAGGCGGACACACACACACACACACACACACACACACACTTGGGCGCATGCGCACGCAGCGACTGGCAGCTGGTGAAAAAGTCCGTCATCTGTGTGTCTGTTTTTATGCACTTTAATGTGTTTTTACGAAATTCTCTGTGTTGCTTCTGTTCTGGAATGTTTGTGGACTGTATGGCGAAGAGCTCCCTGGTTCCATCAATATGGACTTCCTCCCCTTTTTTGCACTGCTGCTACTTTTCCTCCGGCTCTTTGTCTCTGAGGTAAACGCGATCGGGATCATGGCGGGCAGAATACATTATTTCAGGGACATGTTGTTGCATTTAAACACGGTTGATGCAGCGTCTGTGATTGAGTCTAAGCTGCAACTGCCGGACTTTATTTTGAGAAACGTTCATGGACACAGCAGTGAAAAGAGAGACCGGAGAAGGAAGCGCGGAAAGCGTGGAGGCGTGAAATTACGGCTGAGAAGACCTCAGTTTGGTAACATTCCTCTTCCTTCTATGATTTTTGGGAACGTACAATCTCTGAGGAACAAGGTGGATGAAATTCAAGGGAATATATGCTACCAGAAGGACTTTAAGAACTGCTGTGTCATGGCTTATACCGAGTCTTGGCTTACTGCGCACGCATGACCGGGACGCTGACCTGTGGATTGACGGCTTTGGAGCTCCACTCTGCTCTGATCGGCAGGAAGAGGTAACGGGGAAACGTCAGGGGGGCGGCGTATGTTTATATATTAATAAGCAGTACCGCACATCTGTCACGGTCAGAGAGCGCATCTGTACACCCGATGTGGAGCTGCTGTCTGTGTCACTACGCCCCTTTTACTTGCCTCGCGAGTTCCCCCAGCTTTTCATCACCACTGTTTACATCCACCCAAGGGCAGACGCTGACTCCACCTCCAGCACCATCTTTGATGTGGTACAGCGGCTGCAGTCAATTTCTCCAGAGGTGCCAATCTTTATTCTTGGGGATTTTAACCATGTTTCTTTAAAGAAGACACTTAAAAACTTTCATCAGTATGTCTCCTGCCCAACTAGGCGAAAAAAGACATTGGACCTGTGCTATGGATCCATTGAGAGGGCCTATAAATCACTTCCCCTTCCTACTTTAGGATCCTCAGATCACAACTGTGTACATTTGCTGCCCACATATAAAACTGCTCTCAGAAGAGGCAAGGTGGAGACCAGAGACATTGATGTGGGGACAGAGGATTCAGAGCACCTCTTCCAGGGATGCTTTAACTGTACGGACTGGGAGATGTTCACACTGTCCTGCGGGGATGATTTGGGTTCTTCGGTAGACGTCACATGCTCATACATGGCTTTCTGTAAAAATTCGATCGTTCCACGTAAACGTGTCAAAATATATCCCAACAACAAGCCATGGGTTACAAAATCAGTTAAATCCTGCTTACAGAGGAAAGCACTTGCCTTTAAACAGGGGTCTGTTTCTGAGCTACAGGTTGCCGCAAAAGAGCTGAAGGCTGAAATTTTAAGAGCAAAACAGAATTATAAATCAGAGTTGGAAAGCAAGATGGCAACAAAGAAACTTGGTTCAGCCTGGGCCAGTATGAAAACTATTGCAGGCCTTCAGAGCACAGAACACAGCAATCGTGTGTTTTTAGATGGTTTTAATTCAGACACAGTGCTGACTAATGCTCTTAATTGTTTTTATGGTCGTTTTGACTCCTTTGATTTTAGCACAGAAACCCAAGATTTGAAACAGAAACTCAAAGACAATCAGCACTTTAATATTGAGGTGCAGGATGTTAAAAGGGAGTTCTGCGCTGTAAAAGTGAACAAAAGTCAGGGCCCTGATAATACATGTGGGCGCTTGGTAAAGTCCTGTGCACATGAACTGAGTCCTATATTTCATTACATTTTCAATAAGTCCTTACAGACACAACATGTGCCTAAGATCTGGAAAGAAGCCGTGGTTGTTCCCGTTCCAAAATCCAGCTGTCCTAAAACGGTAAACGACTTTAGACCAGTTGCTTTGACTTCAATTTTAATGAAAATTTTTGAAAAACTGGTCAGATGTGAGGTCCTAAAGCAGACTGAGCATGCATTGGATCCTCTGCAGTTTGCCTATAGGCCTCACAGAGGAGTGGAGGATGCCACTGTCACTCTGTTTAACATGCTTTTTAAACATCTGGATTTTAATGGGACACACGCCAGGCTTTTATTTGTGGACTTTTCCTCCGCCTTTAATACAATCCAACCTCATATTTTAGTTGAAAGGCTCCTGCAACAATTTGATTTGAGCAATAATCTGGTGGGTTGGATTCTGGATTTCTTAACCAACAGGACGCAGAGAGTAAGGGTCAATGGTACATTGTCTGACCTAAAGTGCTCTTCTACTGGCTCTCCTCAGGGGTGTGTGTTGTCACCACTACTCTTCATCCTGTACACAAACATGTGTCGGAGCAGACATGACAACAGACACATTATAAAGTATGCTGATGACTCAGTTATTGTCAGTCTCCTCCAGGATGGTGAGAGTGGCCACGGCCCAGTAGTTGATGATTTTGTTCACTGGTGTGAGTATTCCTGCCTGCAGCTGAATATGACAAAAACTAAAGACATGATTATTGACTTTAGGAGGAAAACTCCCAGGCACAAAGTCACTGTACTAAAAGGCCAGACCACCGAATGTGTACAGTCCTACAAATATCTTGGGACGATTATTGATAGTAATTTAAACTTTGAAGAGAACTGTGAAAGGGTGTGCAAAAAGGGTCAGCAACATTTGCATTGCTTGAGAAAACTTGCACGCTTCCAAATTGACCGAACCATAATGACAATGTTTTATCGGGCTTTTATTGAATCTGTTTTATCCTTTTCTTTAGTGTCATAGTTTGGTCAGATAAAACTGAAATAGAGGAAATCCTTGGATCAGGTAGTTAGATGGTCCAGTCGTTTGCTTGGTGAGTCACAGCTGAGCCTGATATCCCTGTACACCAGACAAGTACAGAGGATGGCTACCTCCATTTTAAATGATGACTCCCACCCTTTGCACTGCAACTTTCAGCTTCTTCCCTCAAGATGGAGGTTTGCTGTCCCAAAAAGTAAAACCCAGCGCTACAAAAACAGCTTTGTTCCTGCTGCTGTCAAAGAGTTGAACAAGTTGTAACAATACAGTATATTGCACATAATTTAGGTACCTATTTATTAACTCCATTTTATATTTACTTATTTTTGTAGGATGTCATTTGGGTTCTCAATATTTTATTGGGTTTGAGACCTTTGAGTTTTTAACCTCTTTGACTAGTATTTAACTTTTTAATATGACCCTTCTCTCTTACCTCTGGTTTTTCTCTCATCTCTTTGTCTTTATACCCTGATTGATGGAGCCTTGAGTATTTTTATCATGTTTATAGTCAGCTTCATATGTGCCTGTGTTTGTGTCTATGTTGAATGTAATTGTGGCTTGTAAATATGGATGTCACCAGACTGCAAAACAAATCTACCTACGGGTACAAATAAAGTAACCTGAACCTGAACCTGAAAACCCAATGATGAAGATAATAATAATGATAATGACAATAATAAGTACAAAAAGGAACAGAAAGCGTAAACTGGTCTGACCCAGCCCAGACCAGCACAGTACCCCCCCTTTAAGGGTCAGAATCTAGACGACCTTAGGGTAACATCAAAAAGGGAAAAGAAAAGAAAACCCAAAACCCTCACAGGGTGGGTGGGTGGGGGGGGAAGGCCAGGTGGGCCAAAACAAACCCCCTACCAAGCAAAATCCCCAAACCAAAATGGGTCTGGTGGTCTCCCAGAGTTCCAGGACCACCAAATTGGAGAACCAGGTGGATCAGGGGCCCTACCCACATCTATGGGTCCCCAACCTGGAGTACAGATGGATCTGGTGGCTTTCCAGAGTCCAATGGCTCCAGGAAGGGTGAACACGGGGCGTCAGGCAGCCTTTCCAAGAATCATGGGCTACCAGACAGGAGATAACACAAACCCCATGCTCAGAAAGTAACACACCCTTTTGCACTGAAAATAACACAGGAATTGATACAGAACCCTCAAACTTAGAAGATAACATGGAGACCTCAAACTCTTGAGATGATAATAACACAGAAACATAGACCTCAGAAGATAATGACATTGGCAAAATAAACTCTGAGGGTAACAACATAAGAATCCTCTGCTGAAAACAGATGACTGAGGTGTGCTGACCCCCAAATGAAATGGCTGGAGAGCACTAACCTCTGGAGCAGATGACTGGGATGCGCTGACCACTGGAGCAGATGACTGGGATGCGCTGACCACTGGAGTAGATGACTGGGATGCGCTAACCACTGGATGAAATGGCTGGAAAGTGCTGACCCTGGATGAAACAGCTCAAAAGCGCTGACCTCTGGAGGAAATGGCTGGAGAGCTCTGACCTCTGGAGCAGATGACTGGGACACGCTGACCTCCAGCTGAAATGGCTGGAAAGTGCTGAACCCCCAGATGAAACAGCTGGAGACCGCTGACCTCTGGAGCAGATGACTGGGGTGTGATGACCTCATGTGCTGAAGGTTGGAGCGTGCTGACCTCTAGATGGAATGGCTGGGGAACACCAACCTCCAGATGAAACGGCTGGGGAGTGCTGACCTCTGGAGTAGATGACTGAAGCACACCGTTCTCATGCGCTGACAGTTTGAGGGCACTGATTTCTGAATGAGATGGTTGGGGCGCACTGACTCAGGATGAGGCGGCTGAAATACATCCGGCCCAGATGCCCAGGAATCCCTCTCCAAGGCAGCCACCTCGGACAGGGAGGAAGAGGTACAGGTTAGAAAAGGCACTACACCATAACAGTCAACAGAAGAGCTTGGCGGGGAGAGCCCAGAAACAGAAGGAAGCTGCAACTGCGTCTCCTCACCTGTTGTGCAGTGGCGAGGAGCTGATGTTGGAGCGGAGGGCAGGGGTCTTGTGGAAGCCAGGGGACACTGAATCATCGGCACAAGCTTCTGGGGTGCTGGGACTCGTGAGTGGCGAGGAGGCACGATGACAAACAGAGCCAGGGGACGCTGATTTGTCAGCACAGTCTCCAGCGTTGTGGGTGAATTCCTCCTCCACCCGTTGTAATCCTCGGACCCGGCAGATGACAAGAAGGAGGCTGGTGGTGATGGTACAGCGGGGAGTGGGAGCCCCTGCAGCCAGGGAAGAGAGCGCAGATTTGGGCGAACCTCCAGGAAGCTGCGGGCCACTGAAATGAAATTCCACAGCATGCTGACAGCCGGTCCTTCTTCTCTTCATCCACTGAGTCTTGAATGGGTTGGGACCTACTGTCATAAATGCCTCTCTGGGGCAGATGAACAGACTCCTTTGCAGGGCGAAGTTGAAACATAATTTAATGAAAAATAAAGGCAGCATGAGAGCTGAACATAAAATAAGCCACAACGGCAGCGGAACAGAAAATGCTGGGGGAGGAAACCTCAACAGCGAACTTAACACAACTGAATACAACAGCTTACGATGGCTTGGCACGCATCAAAGGAATAAGGGAGTGCAACCAAATAAATAGAGAAAAACTAATGAGCAACAGCCATGAACAATAATCAGAGAAACAAGAACGAGCTGTGCTATAAAGGAAGTAAACAAATGAAACTGTCAAAATAAAAGCCAACTCAGAAACAGAAACTTAGACCTTAGTGCAGCTTTTGATACTATCGATCATAATATTCTACTTGATAGATTAGAACACTATGTTGGACTTAATGGAACTTCATTGCAATGGTTTAGATCTTATTTATCTGATAGGTTCCAGTTTGTTCATGTAAATAATGAGTTTTCTTTCAACTCAAAGCTTAGTCATGGAGTTCCACAGGGATCTGTGCTAGGCCCTACTCTTTTTAGTTTATATATGCTTCCGTTAGGCAACATTATTAGAAAGCACTGTATACATTTTCATTGTTATGCAGATGACACACAATTATATCTGTCAATGAAGCCAGATGATAGTAATCAATTAGCCAAGTTAGAAGCCTGTCTTAAGGAAATCAAAGCTTGGATGACTTGTAATTTCCTGCTATTAAATTCAGATAAGACTGAAGTCATTCTTGTTGGTCCAAAAAACCTTAGAAATTCCTTTCCAAATCAAACTTTCAGTTTGGATGCGGTTTCTCTTTCTCTTAATAGCTCTGTGAGGAACCTTGGAGTTATTTTTGATCAGGATTTGTCCTTCAATTCACATATTAAATTTGTTTCTAAGACTGCCTTCTATCATTTGCGTAATATTGCCAAGATTAGGAGCATCTTGTCTCAGAGTGATGCTGAGAAACTGATCCACGCTTTTGTTAGCTCGAGATTAGATTATTGTAATTCTTTATTATCAGGCTGTCCTAAAACATCTTTAAAAAGTCTTCAGCTGATCCAAAATGCTGCAGCAAGAGTTTTAACAGGTACTAGAAAGAGAGATCATATCTCTCCAGTTCTGGCCTCCCTTCATTGGCTTCCCATAGAGTTTAGAATTAAGTTTAAAATCCTTCTTCTTACTTACAAAGCTCTAAACAATCAGGCTCCTTTTTATTTAAAAGATCTGATACTACCGTATTATCCTAACAGAGCACTACGCTCCCAAAATGCAGGATTGGCTGCACGGTGGCGCAGTGGTTAGCACTGCGGCAGCACAGTTTACCCTTGGCCGGGGGATTGTGGGGATCGTGGGATCATGGGTTCGATCCCAGCCCCCGACCAACAGTGATCTGTGTGGAGTTTGCATGTTCTCCCCGTGTTGCGTGGGTTTACTCCGGGATTTCTCCGGTTTCCTCCCACATGCCAAAAACATGCATGTTAGGTTAATTGGCTGTTCTAAATTGTCCCTAGATATTTGTTTCCTATAGGCCCTTAGAATAGAGGGTTAGTATTAATGAAAGCGCTTTGAGTGGTCTTTGTGACTAGAAAAGCGCTATATAAGTGCAGGTTAGTTAGTTAGTTAGTTAGATTACTTGTAATACCTAGAATCTCCAAAAGTACAATGGGAGGCAGAGCCTTCAGTTATCAAGCTCCTCTCCTGTGGAATCAGCTGCCAATCTGGATTCGGGAGTCAGACTCGATCTCTGTTTTTAAGAATAGGGCTAAAACCTACCTTTTTGATATAGCCTACAATTAGGGAGGGATCATGTGTTTCTGAACCCTCCCTTAGTTATGCTGCTAATAGGTTTAGTCAGCCGGGGGACCTCCAGTAATGCACTGGGCCTCACTCCTTTCCTCACTCTCTATGAAATATTTTTTTTTGCTGGTCATTAACATCTGTTTGTTCTCTCCCATAGATTGAGTCCCCATCGTGCTGTTTGCTCTCTACATGTCTGTTCTTTTCTTCTTCTCTATCCCCTCACCCCCCAGCCAGTCGCAGCAGATGACTGCCCCTCCCTGAGCCTGGTTCTGCTGGAGGTTTCTTCCTGTTAAAAGGGAGTTTTTCCTCTCCACCGTCGCCAAGTGCTTGCTCACAGGGGATCGCCTGATTGCTGGGGTCTTTCTGCAACTGTGGGGGTCCCCCCCTACAGTTGATAGTGCTATGAGATGACTGTTGTTGTGAAATGGCGCTATATAAATAAAGTTGAATTGAATTGAAACAAATGATGAAGCAAGAGAATATACAATAGAATATACAATATATAGAATATGCAAGAGAATATACAATATACAAACGTAACTGAGAAGGTGAAAAATAACTGTAACCCTTGCCTTACGTTAATTAGGTAAAAGAAATTATTAAGTGTAGACCAGTTGCTAGGTTTGTAAGGATTACAATAGGGAATTAAAATGAGTGTGGAATGAAATAGCTGGAGGCAAGAAATGAGCAATAATGGCTGTTATTTTTAAAGATAAAGAGAACAAAATATACAAACAATTTACAAATATACAAATATAACAACGGCCGGCATGAAATAAAACCCCCCAAAATGTCTTACTGAGCTCAGTGTTTGTCTTTTTGTTTTAGTCGTTTGACCAGTCAAGATATCTTGTATTTCCAGGTTCAGGTTTCTTTTCCTCTTTTAAAGCGGCAGCTTAAGTTGTTACCACTTTGAATTTTGTGCACTGGAGAGAGGAAGGATGTTATTCAATCGAGATCTTGGTTCAGGTCTGGGTTCAGGCCTTGGTTCAGGTCTTGGTTCAGGTCTCAGGTCAGGCTCGCCATCTCCATTTGGAGAGAATCCAGGATCCAGAAGATTCTTAATCAGCAACAAAAAAAATCTAGCCTGCACAACAATAATGGTATTATTGTATACAGCTAAAGTAATGCATTTTTCAATTTCTTCTCATATATCACCATAGCTTAGTGTTTAAATTTTTCCCTCATATTACCATTGTTACAATCCAGTAATATAGTAATATCTTACATTTTACACCTTACATACATGTTTTTTAACTCAAAATCTCTCTTGTAGTACATGAAATACTCCTTTTTTTTCTCATGTAACCAAATAAATGAATTTCTCTTTTTACCCCTACATCATTTAACCATGAAATTATGATTAATATTTTTAACCTTGTCTTTGTAAATCATGAAATGAATTACAATTAATTTATCACATGACCAGGGAATATACTGTCCCATTACTTCCAATATTCCCTTTTAAAATCAGTAAAACCCTGTCTGAGCTACTGGGTTTAGCATAGCTTATGAATTTACATAGAAACCAACAAAATGTGCTTTTAACATCAACTAAACATTACATTCAACCAGAGATAGTGCAAAAAGAACTAAAAGTACTTCAGCATACTGTTGTGAACTGAAATCACATTTAGAAAAACCATACAGTGTGGAGTGTGTCAATAATGAGGTGGATTTGACGCAGACAGTTTATTACACATCTCACACATAAGCATAGTCAGAAAGAGGGCATCTCAGACAAGACTCTTCTCTTAAATACTCAGGCCTTCCTTCAGCAGCTTCTACACATCAAAGGTCACATTGCATTCACTTCCTTAATCCTTTAACATCCTCCTAGCAGTCTCTGATACACAAAAGATCACTCTGCATTCATCTGATACACAAAAGATCACACTGCATTTGTCCTTCACACCTCCCTGTTATCTCCAAGGGAAACTCTGGGAAACTCTGCTCTTTGTTCTAGTCTAAGATGCTACACCATTATGCACTCTCTAAACGACCCCCCCCGAGCGTCTTGGATAGAACAATAGAATGACAGTCCATATGCTGTGGTAAAATCATTAAACATCAATCCACATGCTGCTTGGGCTTCAGTCTTCTCCCGTATCTGCTGTAACCAGGATTCACCGCCTTCGCGGCACTGTCATGCTGGGGGGCTGATGAATGCTGGGGGGTTGATGATTGAGGGGTAAAAGTCTGTGCATGTGGGTGCTCTGGGGAATCTTTTCTCTGGGAAGCTCCCCGCGGGGGTCTTCCACGCCGAGGGGCCCTCGCCAACAGCACTTGCTCATCCGCCACAACAAAAGCGGGTTTGAGTCTGTCTATGCCAATTCTTTCCCTCCTACCCTCCAAATCTAGCAAAAAATGCTTGTCCCCTGTTTCCAGCACTCTGAACGGTCCATCATAAGGTGGGCGCAGTGGGGGGCGATGTGCATCGTGTCTGACAAAAACCAACTCCGCATTTTTCAAAGTTTTAGGCACAAAAACGTGCGGAAAACTGTGGTGAACAGGGCCCAGCAGCGTGCTTGTGTCTATGCTACGCTGCAACAGCTGAGACGGGGAGCTGCCCGGCGCGGGATTATCTGGGAGAAATTCCCCGGGCAGCCGAAGTGGCTGCGCAAAAGCGAGTTCAGCCGGGGAAGCTTCCAAATCCTCTTTAGGCGCAGAACGTAACCCCAATAAAACCCACGGTAGCTTGTCTACCCAATTTGCATCCGTCAGTGACGCCCTGAGAGCCGCTTTCAATGACCTATGAAAACGTGTGACACCCAGGCTGCAGGCCATTGTTGACCAAAGTTCGGAAACAAATTGAGGGCCTCTGTCGGACGTAATGTCCGACGGGACTCCAAAACGCGCCACCCATGCTGTTAAGATCGCGCGCGCCACCTCCTCGGTCGTGGTTCCAGTGGAACCACTTCCGGCCAGCGCGTGGTGCGGTCCACCATTGTCAGAAGGTGCGTGCACCCCTGTGATGGCGGGAGGGGGCCCACGAGGTCCATGTGAACATGGTCGAACCTCTTAGCCGGGATGCGAAATGGCTCCAAGGGAGCTTTCGTGTGTCCGTGTACTTTCGCTCGTTGGCACGCCATGCAGGCTGCTGCCCACTCTTTCACTTGTTTGCGAAGGCTCGGCCACACAAATTTCTCTCCTACCATTTTGACCGACGCGTGCCCTCCCGGGTGCGCCAAAGAATGAATCGAGTCAAAAACGCGGCGGCGCCACGCAGCTGGTACCACGGGACGCGGTCGCCCCGTGGAGACATCACAGATTAGGGGGGGCATACCGTCTTGCAGCACCCTGCTCTCCAGCCCTAACCCTGTTGGTCCAGAGTGGAGCGCGCGCACATCTGCGTCACTAACCTGCTCTGCGGCCATGGCTGTGTAATCTATCCCCACGCGGACCGGGGCAGCCACGGCGCACGAGACGCAGTCTGCCACTACATTCAGTTTACCCGACACATGCTGAATATCGGTAGTAAACTCTGAGATCGCGGCCAGCTGTCTCTGCTGCCAGCCCGACCACGGTTCTGAAACCTTGGCCATCGCGAATGTTAGCGGCTTGTGGTCAACGAACGTGGTGAAACAGCGCCCTTCCAGCCAGAACTGGAAGTGGTGAATGGCCAAGTGGAGAGCCAGCAACTCCCTGTCGAACGCGCTGTATTTACGTTCACTATCGCGCAAAGTCCTGCTGAAAAAGGCGAGCGGCTGCCAAGCCCTGGCTACACGCTGCTCCACGACCGCCCCTATGGCCACATCTGACACGTCAGTAGTGAGCGCTATGTGGGCCGTTGGGTCTGGATGTGCCAACAACGCAGCATTTGCCAGGGCTGCTTTGACTTCCGAGAACGCCCGCTCTCGCTCTGGGGACCATTTGATCTTATTCGCGGGTTTCTCTTTTTTGAGTGCGGCGTACAGTGGTTGCATGAGCTGTGCTGCGCGGGGAAGGAAACGGTTATAAAAATTCACCATTCCCAAAAACTCGTGTAAAGCCCTGACCGTTTGCGGCCGGGGAAAATCTGCTACCGCGCGCACTTTGTCAGGCAACGGAACCGCTCCTTCGGGAGAGACGCGGTGCCCCAAAAAATCAATCTGCGTCACCCCGAACTGACACTTCGCTGGGTTGATTATTAAACCGTGCTGTCCCAACCTCCGGAAAACCGCCGTTAGGTGGGTTTCGTGTTCGTCTTCGGACGCGCTGGCTACCAAGATATCGTCCAAGTAGACGAACACGAAAGGGAGATCGTGCAGCACTGCATCCATCATGTGTTGGAACGTCTGTGCAGCCCCTTTAAGCCCGAATGGCATGCGCAAAAACTCGAATAAACCAAACGGAGTTATCACCGCTGTTTTGGGTATGTCCTCAGTGCGCACTGGGACTTGGTGGTAACCGCGGACCAAGTCTATTTTAGAAAAAACACGTGCTCCTGCCAAGTGAACGGAAAAATCCTGGATGTGAGGAATTGGGTAGCGGTCGTGCGCTGTGGCGTTGTTCAACCTGCAGAAATCCCCGCAAGGTCGCCACGAACCGTCAGCTTTAGGGACCATGTGTAGCGGGGAAGCCCATGGGCTGTTTGAACGCCTGATGATGCCTAACCTCTCTAGGTTGGCGAATTCCTTGCGCGCTATGGCCAGTTTAGCTGCGTCCAAGCGCCGAGGTTTTGCAAAAACGGGCGGCCCGGTGGTGGTGATAAAATGCTCCACCCCGTGTTTAGCGACGGCTGCCGAAAATGTGGGGACCGTGAGCGCTGGGAACTGAGTGAGCAGTGTGTGGAACTTACCGCATGCAGCTGTGACGTTGGCTTGTGCTGTTGGTCGGGACGCTCGAGCTGTACAGGGGATAGAATCAAAAGACAGTGCATTAACCAGGCGCCTGTTAGCGACATCAACCAACAAACCATGTGAGCACAAAAAATCAGCCCCCAATATATTGAAATTCAATGCTGCTATGACAAAAGTCCACTCAAATGCACGGCCGTGTAGAGACCGAAGTAGAGTCCTCTCACCAAAGGTCTTAATCTCCGAGCCGTTTGCTGCTGCCATCTCGGGGCTGCTAGATCCTGCCAGCCGGTCGGCGTAGGACGGCATGATGAAACTCAACTGGGCGCCAGTGTCCATGAGGAAATGCCTCCCCGAGCGTGCGTCCGTCAAGTAGAGCAGCTTGTTCTCCTCCCCGAGGGCCGCAGCTGCTACCGACCCCCGGTCTTGGCGTTTCCCGAGCGCTTGAACTGGCACGGTGGTATACATTTGCGTGCCTTCTCTGCAAAGCGGCGGTGGTAGAAACAAAGGATGTCTCCTCCGCGTTCTTTGGCCCCCGCCGCCGCTGTCGTTGGTGGTTCTGCTACTGCCGTCAATGACTCCTCGCCCCCTCCGGCCGTTGCGCCGAGCTCCGCCGCTGCCGCCGTGGTCGTGAGCTCTCTGCTGGCCATGATGATCCAGTGTGCTTCTCGGGCCAGCGCACGATAGTCCCGCTCGGCCAGCAACGGCGAATTGGCCAGGGTCGCTCTCGTCGCTGACGGAAGGTTCCGGAGGAAGAGCTGGGTAAAAATGAAGTGGTCGTCGTCCGAGCCCTTCAATTTCAGCATCTTCTCCATCAGGTCAATAGCCGACCCATCTCCTAACCCGGTCCGCGTCAGGAGTCTCTCTGCTCTCTCCTCAACCGAGAGTGTGTAGTGCTGGATGAGTGCAGCCCTCAACGCGCCATACTTGTCGCTGGTTGGTGGCTGATCCAGCAGGCTCTCCACATGCTGAGCCGTGTGGGCGTCGAGCTTTGCGACCACATGGTAGAATTTCGTGTCATCCACCGATATCCCCCGGAGGACGAACTGCGCCTCAACTAGGTGGAACCAGGAGCGCGGATTGTGCTGCCAAAAATCCGGTAGCTGGATTGTAACAGCGTATGCTTGGCTGGGGGCTCCCAACGAGGCTGGCTCCAGGGATCTTTCGTCGTGTTGCATGATTCGTCTTGGGTCACCAGTGTGGAGTGTGTCAATAATGAGGCGGATTTGACGCAGACAATTTATTACACATCTCACACATAAGCATAGTCAGAAAGAGGGCATCTCAGACAAGACTCTTCTCTTAAATACTCAGGCCTTCCTTCAGCAGCTTCTACACATCAAAGGTCACATTGCATTCACTTCCTTAATCCTTTAACATCCTCCTAGCAGTCTCTGATACACAAAAGATCACTCTGCATTCGTCTGATACACAAAAGATCACACTGCATTCATCCTTCACACCTCCCTGTTATCTCCAAGGGAAACTCTGGGAAACTCTGCTCTTTGTTCTAGTCTAAGATGCTACACCATTATGCACTCTCTAAAACAGACACAAAAATAGCCTTTTCCATTGCTTTTAAACAGGAAAAATCCACTCGCGATTAGCATTAGCATAACGCTAACATTAGCATGGCGCTAGCATGCTTCCTTTAGCACACACTTGGTTTTCACTCACCAAGATGAGGTATCAGCGTGAACACAGCAAAGGACACAGTCACAATGCCTCTCAAGCTCGTGCCCCAGTCAACTTAGGACAATAAAGGTTTCAAATTAGCATTTGGACAGTGTTTAGATTTATTTATAGCACTTTTCTATATTAAACTCACCAAGACGACCCACAGGTTTTTACACGGACCGTCTACAGCTTCTCTCGTTCATTCTCAGAGTGCAAAAGACTGAAAAACGGGTCGCTCTTAACGAATAAAAAGATCAAGATCACCCAAGGTGACCATGAAACAGGAAAATAAAAGTTGGATAACGAGGATCACACTTCCTCTTTTCAAAATAAACGTTTTTCAAAATAAAATCACAATATTGCATTAATACAATTGAAATGTGAGAAAAAGGGTCATTTTCTCAGCTGGGTTACATAACAATAATAATGAAAGGGACATTTTTCATTGGGAGTGAAAATCCAATGATGAAGATAATAATAATGATAATGACAATAATAAGTACAAAAAGGAACATAAAGTATAAACCGGTCTGACCCAGCCCAGACCACCACATACAGTGTCAAAAGAGAATCATTCCTGCTTCTGGAACCAGGGAATCCATCGTGAAGACACCTCCTGTATGTGCAAATGGTCATAGATGATTTCTTTCCAGATCCCAAAATGATCTTGACATCTTGGGCGAGTTGGCGAATGGTTATGCAACAATCCTTCAAAATGGTGTCTTCATCAATGGCACACTGTGGTCGCCTGGGAATGGGTACCATTTCCACAGATGTCCAGTCACATTTGAACTGTCAATGCTAGTACTTGACTATGTCATATGATGGGGCATCCTTCCGATAAGACTCTTTCATCTCATCAAACGTCTCCCATGGCGTGTGGTCTCTTGAGTACATAAACCTGATTCCCCTCTGCATTCAGGTGGCTCCATTATCACACCTTACTCCACCTTAGCACCTGTAAAAGAGAAACTCTTAAGGTGTGTTCTGACCAAATGCGAACGTGTGACCCTAATACATGTATAGTTAATGTAAACATGCAAATTCAGGCATTCGCACATCCGATGGATTTAGTTGCACTAGCTAGAGAAGAAGCCAATTTTATTGTCATTCAATCCATACAGCCAATCCTGTATGGAATGAATGAAATGAATGAAATTGCATTTCTCCTATCTACAATGTTAATCACATCTAGAATAAGAGGGGCCACTGCCATGCAAGGCGCCGCCACAAACAACTTTTCCTTCCCCCATTCCCTCATTCATGCTGAGCACCAAGCTAGAAGTACCATTTTTTTACATGGTCTTTGGTATGACCCGGCTGGGGCTTGAACACATGTCCTCCCGGCTGTGGGGTGGATGCTTTACCACTAGGCCACCATTCTGATAGCTAGTAATCAGCCTTGAGATTCTGCCATCACCAGAGTTAAAAGTATCGACACTGGAGAATAAATTACTTTGAAAATGAGACTGCCACACACCTGCAGACGGATGGGCTGGGGGCTTGCAGCTGAATCGGAGTTATCCACCCACGGACTTTTGCCGCAGATGTGCTAACGGGGGCTAGCAGGCTAGCAGTTTAAACAACTGTCACCCAGATGAAGTTTTGGAGGCAGGGACAATTTTCCAGGTGTGAGCCCCGTTGGATAATGTAAACCTAAACATGATGGTGTTTTGAGGATTTCCAGAGCAGGTAGAACACAGCTGCAGAAGATATAAAGGCAACTCCACCCATCTGCAACTTGATCAGATGGCAAATTCATGTCTATTCTTGTGTTTACACTGAGTTAACATGTAATCATGCTGCGTGAAAAATTTGAGCGTTCGCATTTAGTCTGAACACACCTTCAGTTCAGAGGGGCAAATTACCACATAACTTATAGAGATACGTATTGCTATACAGGTGCAATTTCAGTCTCCTACAATAACCAGAAGTGGTTCAGCGGAAGTCTTTAATGAGTAGCCCTCGTATTTGTTGCATAGTCCTCTTTTTTTTTTAAAAATGATTTTGGACTTTTTAGTCCACATGAATGCTATAGGAAACTGTAGTTATGCAGTCTGCTGAACACAATGATTCTTGCTGCAATTTGCTATCTTGTATTTGTGAAAACTGTGATGACGGCCCTTATTGTGAAGTGGAGTGCGGTGACGCCGACTTCCTGTTGCGTCACCGCACTATCCTTTATAGCGGAGTGGGCCGCCATAGGCACTTCCTCTTGTGCCGGATGATCCTGCTGGGTGCTTGCCGTGTACTGCTACTTCATATCATGAATAAAGCTGTGTTCGACGTTACCACTCTCTTCGCCTCATTCATCACCAGGTTTGTGGACACAGCATTTGGTGACTGAGGATTAACGTATGGAGGCATGCGTTACACCACTCCGTGAGCTGCCGGTGCCTTGGCTGCATTGGTTTGAGGCCTTCCAAACCTACATCACAGCGCTGGACCTTGGGAAGCTCGATAAAGTGAGGGCACGTGTGCTTCTCGTCCACAACCTGGGTATCAAAGGCCAACGAGTCCTACGGACGCCCGGCAAGTCAGACTCGTTTGAGGACGTCGTGAAGCTGCTAGCTAACCATTTCACCACCCCAGACAGCGTGACGTACAGAGAATTAATTTTCGCCTGCGACAGCAACATGTAACTGGCATTCACTTATATAGCTTTTTTCCTCAGCTCTGGATGACCAAAGCACTTTACAGATTCTGCTATCCACCCATTCACGCACACATTCACACACTGATGGAGGCAGAGGTCCTATACACACACAGGTGCTAGCCTGGCCACCAGGAGCAACTGGTGGTTCAGTGTCTTGCTCAAGGACATTTTGACATGCAGACTGCAGACAAAGTGGGAATCGAACCCATGACCCTCCGATCAGTAGTCAGTCACACTACACCTGTGCCACAGCCGGCCCCAATATAGGTGAGCCCATCCGCCAATTTGTCGCTGACTTAAGTCAGCTAGCTAGCGAGTGCCGTTTTGGGTTGCTTGAAGATGAAATGGTGCGTGACCAACTCACAGAGCACAAGTGCAATGCTGGACTGCGAGCTAGGCTACTAATGGTGCTAATGGTTAGCTAGAGTCATCAAGCTAGCTCTCCAGTTGGAGGCCACAGACAAGCTAGCTTCAGAGGTAAATAATGCCAGCCACAGAAGCCCCCGGAGCCACCCACCACAGCAAATGTTGCGGACTTGGATAGTGAAGATAGCTTGGATGATGATTTTACGGAAACCAATGCTGCCAACCGAAGGTCTGCCCCGGGAAGACCCCCATGCAAGGGTTGTGGGTCCGCAATGCACCGCCATAAAGCAAAGGAGTACCCGGCAAGAGGAAAACATTGTAGCAGATGTGGACGCTTGAATCACTATGCCAGTGTGTGCCACTTATCTGAAACAGAGAGCCCACGGAAGAAATCACCCTGCCCACTCCTGACAACCACCCATACGGTGAGCCTTAGTATGAACGGGTATACGTATTGCGCAGTGGAGTTAAATGGCGTGGAGGTGCCATTGTTAGTCAACACGGCGGCGGTGCGGTCAATGCTGAATTGGGCCACGGTGAAGAGGTTTTTCCCCCACCTCAGGATGAGAAGTAACCCGGCACCGTTGTATAGCTATGGAGGTACCTGGCTGTGCACTGTTGGGACTGTGGAGCTAACTGTTCGTTACAAGTCAGCGATGATGGCTGATTTCACTTTCCAAGTGGCGGCAGGCAGCGATAACATCATGGGCTGTGACCTGTTCTACGGACTGGGTTTTGCCATTAAAGATGGTGCTGGGAACGAATGGTCGGTTTGTGGCCGCTTGAACCCACCTGTTCCGGTGGTCGAAGAGGACGTGGTTTAGAATGAAGGACTAACGGACACCCTCGCTTTTGAGCCGGACCAGCCTCACTCAGGTTCGGCACGGGGAAGTCTCAGTATCAGTGCTCGGGAAGTGGTAGTGGGGGGTACTGAACGTGGTGGTGGGGCACCCACATCAGCGAGTGACACCATGCTAGCCCCAGATGCCTCCGGTGCTCGGCTGCAGTTGGGTGGGGTCTGTAGCTATGACAGTGATGGCTACAATGTTTATAGAAGAGGATGGGGCCAGACCGACGAGCATGGAGTTACCGCATGCCCAGCAACAGCACACCAGGCCGAGCAAGGCCCTACTTAGGGTTATGGACTTGGTTCGGGGTGATGAACGACCACGGTGAAGATGGGCCAGACGACAGTCAGCAAAACATCAAGCACGTCTACGGATAGTGGCGAAGTTGGGAGCAACGTACTTTCGGTTGTCTGATGGCTTGTCGAGGCATGCCAACCAGCTGCAGCATGTCCAGGAGGATGCTCCAGATGATGAGGCTGGACAGGAGTCAGTGAAGGTGGTTTGGGATCCGAGTTCCTTTGTCCAGAACATCAACCATCTCTCCGGGGGCCTGCTGCCTCCAGGGGCACACCTGCTGAGGGGCTGCCCTGGGCCCCCCGATGCCGGTTCCACCTTTACCACCCAAGTGACTGTGCTGTGACAGCCTTGCTTGTAGTTCTGGTGTTATTGTGTTTTATTGTGTTAGTTTAGGGGCACGGCAGATATTTTAGTTTCAATAATGACTTTTAGTTTATTCCGGTGGCAGAATACTCCACCTGCTGTTCGGGTCGTGTGGTAGTCCACCCATTGTCTTTTAGGTTGTTTTGTGTGAATGTGTTAGGCCTTTAGCAATTTAGGTTTACGTTATTTAGTGTGTGATTCAGGTTCCAAATTGGGGTGGGTTTGAATTGTTTCAGTGGTTTTTGGACTTTGTAAGGGGGGGGCGGGGGAGGGGATGTGATGACGGCCCTTATCATGAAGTGCAGTCATGGCGAAGACCATATAAAAGTGGAACTTCCTGCCGTCCAGCTTGGTGCTCAGCAATAATGGAATGGAGGAGGGAAATTTGTTGCAGCGCCTTGCATGGCAGCGGCCCTCTGATTCTACACTTGGGGTGTGTGTGATTAACACTATAGATAGGTAAAACACAATCTCGTTCTACTGTACATGATTGGTTGTACAGTTGAATGACAATAAAGGGTGATTTAATTTAATTTAATTTAATTTAATTTTAATTTAATTTATACAGTAGCGGGGTGGGCTGCCATAGGTACTTCCTCTTGTGTCGGATGATCCTGCTGGGTGCTTGCCGTGTGCTGCTACTTCATATCATGAATAAAGCTGTGTTTGACGTTACCACTCTCTTTGCCTCATTCATCACCAGGTTTGTGGATGTAACATAAACTTCTAAAAATAGGATCATTTTCTCTCATTGTTGCATAACTTCTCACAATGAAAGTCAAAAACAGACAAGATATAGTGTCACATATGTGTGCCCTGTGCTGTCAAGTCTTTACGGGGTGTTCACCTACATCAACTTATCATTCCCACATGCTTTACATATTTGGCAACATTAAGTATATCACAACTGAACTTAGACTTGATAGGAAGCAGAAACAAAACAATTTCCAAATTATTTCCATAGGTTAAAAAAAAAGCAGTAAAAGCTAACTCTGGGCTGCAGTACTGAGCCCAATATAATGAGTTTTATTCATAAATGGCAATCATGTTAGTTATGAGCAGCACAAAATCAGTGGAGAAAACTGTATTTTCTGGCATGACTTTAGAGGTCAACTACTTAAACACTGGCTCCAGGTCCAGCTTTTGAAAATCTATGAGGTGTTCACAAATACCCTCCAGAATTTTGACCCAACTTGGTGCAGAACTCCTAAAGTGATGCAGACAAATCAAAGTTGTATTTTTCTCACACAGAAGCTCATGCCAGCTTGGCAAATAACTGTTTTTTGTATTTTTCATTTTCTTACAAGTATATTCATAATCTCAAGTTTAGCCATTCTGTCTTAGACGCTGTAATGTAATAGATGCTTTGTTGGCCTCATGTTATCTGGATTAATATCAACAAGGACACCAGTTCTCAGCCATGAGACTATAACATTAGTCTGGTTTAGGGAACATGAGTGTTTATATATCAACATGGGCATAATTAAATATTAAATGATAATATAATTACAAGTAAAAGGACCACATTTCGCTCAACTCAAAGACAAGTGGTGTAGAGAGAAAAATGAGAGGAGCCAGTGGAGCTGACCTAGTCTGACTAATTTTGGGCATTAGTGGTGCAGCGTGGTTGCTTCGTATATATCTTATCATTCCACAGTCTGTCTTGCTTTCCTTCATTGTGTGTCTGTGTATGTGTCACATTGCACAGACACACAGCAAAGCCGCAACTTGTTATAGTTTGGCTCAGTTACGCATTTGTCTGAGTGTTGGGTGTCTTCTGTTGCTCACACGTCATACTGTATACAATAAGTTCCACAGCATGGACATGATTAAAAAAAAAAACCCTTCACACTGAGTACACTGAACCATTGCATGTTTTGTTACGTAACTTTTCTGTTCTGGCCTGTTATTTGGGACAGTAATTCATGAAGTGATCTCAAAAGCAAGCTACTATAAATCAATGTGCAATAAGTTACTAATTTGAGACAAAAAGGGAGCTATCCCGATATGCAGTTTTTATCTTGGTGAAATTAGGGAATAGGGTGTCAAGATATAGCAATGTTAAGAGTAGCCACAATAGAGGTATTTATAACATGCTGATAATACATAATAGGCTATATCATGTGCCAGTTATCTGGCTGCTTTTTCCACAATCCATGAAAGGTCCCCATCACTGAAAATTGATATTGTTTCTGTCTCTGAGGAGCCATTAACTTTTCTGTGTTTGCTCCGGTACGTCACAAAAAATAAAACCCAGCCTTGATACATCTTGCATCATTCTGGCTTATTTTGTTTTGCCGTGATGGTACATCAAACTATTCACAGTCAGTCGGTCTAACCACATTTGAGCTTGCCTCAGTGGGGAGACGCTGACGGACAGGCCACCTGTGACAGCTTAAAGGACTTTACTGCAAGGACAGAGATTTTTTTTCTTTTTCTTGAGGTGAAGTTCTTTCTGGCCAAGACATTTAATACTTCACAAGAAACTCAAGTGCAGAACTCCTGGAAAATTCACATTTCTGACCAATCACACAATAGTTCTTGGACACCACGCAAGAAAAAAGTTCTGCCATAATGATGTGTCAAGAACAAGCTGCAAGAACTCCCAAACCAGAGATACAAGAATAAAATGATGTCATTTTGTTCTTGCAGCCCTGGGAGAGAGAACAAATTTATCTGTTCTTGCAAAGTATGTATAGGCCTTAAAACTCCTTACCATTCCAGCCAGTATCCAACCAATGTAAAACTTCCCATGGGCGGGACACTGGAATGGTAAGAGGTTTGTTGAGCTGGCTGGTTTTGATTGCTATTTTCCATGAATTGTATTCACCTCCCCACAGGAATCCTTGCTCATCTACCAAAATTTGACCATATATGTCACTCTTCGATGTTATTTTAAGAGGTTTGCTGATGCCAGCAGTTAGCTATCATCAGCTAGTTGCCTTGGGCCACCATTCACTCATTCGCGAATGTTTCTGAGCTTAGTGTAATCCAAGGACCATTTATAGCCTATGATCACGGAAACCACACACGCCTGTCCACCAGTGATGCATTATTTCATTAAATGTACATTAGTTGGTTGAGGCTCACTATCCAAGCTAGGAGCTGCCAGCTAAGATTAGCATTAAAGATGTAAGAGAGAGGGTGGAGTTAAATGTTGCTCTGCCTGCATTTCAAGAGACGTGCACCAAAACACTCCACTTTGATCAAGGCTGCAAAGGGTGATTCACAATGATGCTGAAATAACTATAATATATATAATAAATAATTAAAGATTAAATGATTAAAGAAAATTTAAAGAAAATACGTCAGACATTTCATTAAAACATGTGGGCGCTATCAACATGTGGGAAAAGTGCAGTAAATGGGACCTTTGAACACTTGAACACTTTGGCACAGTTCTACCAGTTTGTTAGAATATCATATTTTTACTGCCTGATAACCATGCCAGGAAAATTTGATAGTAACAGTAATATTATAACTAGTATGTGAAAATAACAATAACCCTACTGGTCAAATTAATCTTTGTTTATTGTAAGTTTTTGGGTACACTCTTAACCCCTTGCACTCTGGTCAATTTCCCTAAAAACGCCTAAAAATAACGTACCCAAAGTAAATCAAAAGCTGTTCTTCAACCCTTTGCAGCATCTTCATGGGGTTGGTCTCATTTAAAAGAAAACACTTTGAATTTTTTGGCAAAACAGTCATAATCTCTCTAAGTGCTCCTGCCACTGAGTAACAGTCATCTAAACATACTGAACTTGAAAAAAATAAATTTCGCCTGGGTGTTTTTTTAGATACAAATGCTTGCAAATAACACACAACTGTCAGATCCGGGCTAGAAAATGCAACAGAAATGTAGAACCAAGTGTTATCTAGCTGAGGTCAAAATTTTGTAATAATACCACAAAAAATGAATATATTACACAGCTTTTTTGTCAGGTTGTTCCCAGGCGTTTTTGAACTGTGCCAAATTGTGCCAAATGGCACAGTTTGGAAAAACGTCTGTAACTTTTGAATGATTCAATACAGAAGCTTCATCTTGGGCTCTAATGAAAGGTGGCACTCAGGGCTGTGTGTGTGTGTGTGTGGGGGGGGGGGGTTGTTTATTCATTCATGAATGAATGAATGAACAAACAAGCCCCCACACACAAAGAAGCATGCCATGTAAAAAATGTGTGGCTTTTTTTTTTTTATAAGAAAAAATAACCTACAGTGCACTAAAAATTATACTAAAATATCTGTAATGTAGAGGGTAACAACTCCCCCCCCCCCCCCCGCTACAGAGGACGGACATCGTCCATTGCCACATGACGGACCACAGGGACTGTGCGCCGCGGTCTACTACGCACAGTTGTACTAAAATATCTGCAATATATCTGCAATCCGCTACAGAAGAGTAGCGGGCGGGGGGGGGGGGGCGTTCACGGTCCGGACGTGACGCATGGACCGGTCCGTCATGTGGCGATGACGCACAGTTGTAATTTACCGATCGGTCAAAAGTCATTTTGATTACAATTTTCAGGGATAAAGAATAATTTAGCTTATAACACTTACCTGTCCACAACAGCAGTGTCGTTGGCGAACTTCTCTTCCTCATTGTCAGACGAACATGACGCTGGTCCACTTGTTACAACTCGTGGTTCTGGTCACGCGACCCGGCCAAACCATGATTCCATTATTGCGGTTTTGCGCTTCCATGATTGCGGTTTTGGCGAACGATTTTTCAAAACAAATAAGAACAGTAGTAAGAAAAAAAGACGCGTGTGTGTCACCCAGCGGCTTACACAAAACAGGTTTTATGCACGGGACGCACGCTTTCAATTGTCGAACTTCTCTGCTTCAATTGGCTCGCTGTATTCGCAGCCGTTGGTAGGCGGGTCCTTCCTCCTAGGTTTTCAGTCATTGGTCCTTCAAGGTTTCAGAAACCCAATTCAAGGCTCTTATTAGTCGAATGAGAGGTCAATCAAATCTACACCAATCAAAGTGCTCCTTTGGCTTTCTGTTCGCGGCTGTGTCTGTAGTTTTTTTTTTTTCCATCCATCCATCCATCTTCTACCGCTTTTCCGGAGGTCCGGGTCGCGGAGGCAGCAGTTCAAGCAGAGAAGCCCAGACTTCCCTCTCCCCAGCCACCTGCTCCAGCTCTTCAGAGGGGATACCAAGGCGTTCCCAGACTAGCTGGGAGACATAGTCTCTCCACCGAGTCCTGGGTCTGCCCCGGGGTCTCCTCCCAGTGGGACGTGCCTGAAACACCTCAAGTGGGAGGCGTCCAGGAGGCATCCTAATCAGATGCCCATACCACCTCAACTGACTCCTTTCAATGTGGAGGAGCAGCGGTTCTACTCTGAGCCTCTCCCGGATGACTGAGCTCCTCACCCTATCTCTGAGGGTGAGTCCAGCAATCCTACGGAGAAAGCTCATTTCAGCCGCTTGTATCCGCGATCTCGTTCTTTCGGTCATTACCCAAAGCTCGTGACCATAGGTGAGAGTAGGAACGTAGATTGACTGGTAAATCGACAGCTTTGCCTTAGAACTAAGCTCCCTCTTCACCACAACAGACCGGTACAACGTCCGCATCACTGCAGATGCTGCTCCAATCCGTCTGTCGATCTCTCGCTCCATTTTCCCCTCACTCGTGAACAAGACCCCAAGATACTTAAACTCCTCCACTTGGGGCAGGAGCCTGTCCCCAACCCGGAGAGGACAATCCACCTTTTTCCGGCTGAGGACCATGGACTCGGACTTGGAGGTGCTGATTAGGTGGATTAGGTGGATTAGGTGGCAGTCAAAGGCGGAGTTTTTTTTTTTTTTTTTTTTTTTTTTTATTTTAACTTTTTTTAACAGTCTTACAAGAGGTAAGAAGGATAAGATAAAGTAATAAGAATAGTAAATAATAATAAGATAAAGTAACTAAAAGCATAATAAAAGTAGACAAAAAGAGAAACGGGGGGTTCTTTTCAGTCCAGAGTGTCCAGAGTTCTAGGGGTTTTCCATGAGTTTCCGATCATCAACCAAACAGTGGAGTTTCACAGCATTCCGCTTCTTCATGTGTTTCAGTGATGAGAAAAAAAGGCAGAGTTCTTTATGAAATACATTAAAATTTGGCTTGCATTTTAAAAATCTATTTTTGTGTACATAAAATTTTCCCAAGATTACGAGGGTGTTAATAGACATATCATGCAATGAGTTCTTAATAATAAAGCCATACAAAATATTCTGACAGTTAAAAACAGGGGTTGGTACATGTTTAGATAACCAGTGATGAAAATCATCCCAAAACGCAATGGTGTACATACAGTAAAAGAAAATGTGATCTGTACTTTCTATATGTTCATTACAAAAGGAACAGGTATTGTTCTCAAAGCCAAAGCGTTTACTTAGAAACTCAGCAGAAGGATAAATTCCATTTAAAACTTTATAGTGGATCTCTTTTGCTTTCGGTGAAATAGGAAATTTAAAGAATTTAGATCTTAGAATTTGAGCTTCTTTTTTGGAGAAAAAATTAAGAATAGCAGCTCTAGAAACTGTTGCTGGGAAGATTTCTTTATTAAATATTTTCCTAATCGTTAAATTGTTTAATTTTGAGTCATCTAGGCGGAAACCATTCACCAAAAGCAAAGGGAGGTTTGGGCAAAAGCCAAATCTATTTAAAGTTGAGGCCAATAGTATAACTGTCTGAGGTATTGCCTCCATTACTTGGTTATATTCTCGTTTATCATTTATGTTATATTTAGCACAGAAGTTCTCAAAAGTTAAAACATTCCCTGTGCCGTCTAATAAGTGTAGTACAGACCAAATGCCCTTATTTTGCCAGTTTTGTAGGAATATTGATTTGTGTTTATATAGTACATATCTACAATTCCACAGAGGGGTCATATGAGGGCTAAAATTATGTTTATAAATCAATCTCCAATATAGTAAGACCTGTTGATGAAATGAGGAGAGTTTCTAGGGGAGCTTTTTTAGGTCATAGTCACATCTGAGCAGGAATTCAATGCCCCCAAATTTAGCAAAAATTTCATTGGGAATATGAAACCAGAAATGTTTGGGTTGTTTAATAAATTGTCTCAGCCAGTTAATTTTGATGGTGCCATTAATGCATTCAAAGTCTATTGCTTTAACACCACCTTCCTCATATTCTTGAATCATGGTACCTTTTTTAATATAATGTGTTTTCCCTTTCCAGATATAATTGAAAATGGTTTGGTTGATGGCTTTAACGGCATCTTTGGGCATTGGCAATGAATGGGCTGGATAAATAAATCGGGAGATGCATTCCATTTTTGTCAGAAATGTTCTTCCTATGATGGAAATATCTCTTTGAGACCAGGAGTTGAGATAAGTTTTTGATTTCTCCAAGCAATTCCATATATTGAGCTTGACTAATTGATCAACATCTTTAGTGATATGCATGCCCAAATATTTCACTGTTTGTTTGACGGGAATGGTATGAATGGCTGATAGACTGCAATCATGAATAGGTAATAATTCACATTTACCTAGATTCAGTTTAAGCCCAGAGGCTTTAGAGAAAACATCTATATAATTGAGAATTTTAGGGACTTGATCAGAGTTGTGCATGAATATGGCTGTGTCGTCAGCCAGTTGGCTGATTGTTAGTTGTTTTCCAAATACTGTTAATTTATCAAAGTCAGAGTTTTTTATAAAAATTGAGAGCATTTCAGCTGCTGCAATGAACAACAGAGGCGAAATCGGGCAGCCTTGTTTTATTCCTTTGCCTATTGAAAATCTAGGGGAGGTACCATGTGGTAATAGAACTGAGCTGTTGGTATCCGTGTAAATTAGTTTTATAAAGTCTAAAAAGTGCTCCCCAAAACCAAAAAGCTCTAAGGTCCTAAACATAAATTTGTGTTCAATCATATCAAAAGCTTTAAAAAAATCCAAAAATAAAATAAACCCCTCGTCAATTAGGTCCCTATAGTCAAGTAAGTCCAATACCAGGCGTATATTGTTGTGTATTGAGCGCCCTTTAATAAAACCTGATTGTGTCTCTGAGATAAGATCAGTGATGCCAGTTTTGAGTCTGTTGGCATAAATATGTGTTAAAATTTTGTAATCATTATTAAGTAAAGTAATTGGTCTGAGATTATCAATCAATTTTGGGTCCTTGCCAGGTTTGGGAATTAATGTGATGACTCCTTGTTTCATAGTATTTGGTAAAACTGATGTAGCACGGATTTCCTTTAACATATTAAAAAATAAGTCTTTTAGGTTAATCCAGAAGTGCCTGTAAAAATTGGCTGTCAAGCCGTCTGAGCCAGGTGATTTGTCTAGAGCTAAGGATTTTAAAGCTTTCTCAACTTCCTCCATTTGGATCTCTGCGTCACATGATTTTCTAAAATATTCATCAATTTTCGGTATCCGTCCTGAAATGGATTCAAAGAAACCCTCTGCATTAGTATGCGAGTAAGAGGAGGAGTATAATTCACTGTAAAATTTAAATATTTCTTTAGAGATCCTCACAGAATCAGTACATTCTTTACCATCAATTATAAGAGACTTAATGGCATTTCGTTCTTGTCTTCTTTTCTCAAGCCTACAGAAGTATGCTGAGCTTCTCTCTCCCTCCTCTATCCATTTCGCTCTTGACCTAATATATGCTCCTTTGGCTTTATTGATATAGATGTTATCTAGGGAAGAGTGCAATAAAATCAGTTTTTGTTTGTCCTCTTCACATAAGGAATGTTTGTTGCATATTAAATGGATCTCTTTTACAATATCCATTTCTTTTTGTTTATTGGCTCAGCTTATGACTTTGCTGTATGAAATGGAAATCTGACGGATTTTAAATTTAAGAAATTCCCATTTCTCCCTGTAAGTTGACAATAATGTATCTTTAGTTATACTGTCGATTGTCCTTTTAACATCCTGACAGAAAGGGTCATGTTTTAGAAGATTTGAATTAAATTTCCAGTAGCCTTTATTTCTTCTGACTGCACTAGTGGGAGTTATGGTTAACTTGATCATACAATGATCTGTAAGCGGAGCTGCAGAAATTGAGGTATTTATGTCTATATTAGGTTGGAATTCAGAAATAAGCCAGTAGTCTAATCGCGATTTAATGGTGCCATCAGGTTTAAACCAAGTAAAGGTTTGAGTATCTGGATTTAACGCACGCCATATGTCACTAAGCTGAAATGTGTTACAGAAGTCTAGTAAAGTGGTATTATACTGATGATTAGGAAATCTTGAAGGTTGCCTATCAAGCCATTCATCCATAACCATATTGTAGTCGCCACCCAACACAAAAACAGGATTGATATATATTTGGGATAATTCCTTCAATATGTTAGTCACGTCTGTAATTAATTGTTTGTTCTGACTGCGGTTAATAAATCCATAAATGTTAACAAGAATCAAGAATTGTTTGTGTATTTCAAAAACGCAAATAATCCAGTGTCCTGTGACATCTCTTTTGGTTGCAACTACTTTCCCAGGAAAGTTATTTAGGAGTATGGCGACCCCTGCTGATCTATTTGTGCCATGACTATAGTATATTTTTTCTCCCCATTGATTTGTCCACATTTTTTCATCTGTATTGTTGCTGTGAGTCTCCTGAATAAGATAACAATGTGCTTTTTCATTTTTAAGGAATAGAAATGTAGCCTTTCTTTTTATAGAGTCTCGTAAACCCCTAGCATTAAGTGATGCAAAAGAAAAGGTTGTAATAAAAGACATAAAGGATAAAAAAGAATAAGGAAAAAATTAAAATAATAATAAAATAAAAATAACAAGTAGATAAACGGTTTAGGTTGTTACTTTGGACCAAGTACACTTGAAGAAAGCCCCTGATTAAATTGCTAAATATATGTTTTAACTCATAACTTTTTTCCCCTTTTTTTTTCCTTCCCTTTTTTCCTTTTTCTTCCTCTTTTTTCCTTCTCCTTCTTTTCCTTTTTTCCCTTTTCTTTCCCCTTTCCCTTCCTCCTTTTCCCCCAAGCTGCACGCTTGTTATGACAGAATCCAAAAACCAAATCTATAAAATTATCGAAAATATGTAATGCAAATTATCAAAATGGCATTGAAAAGGAGCTGCCTTATAAATCTACCCTTCAAAAAAAAAGGATTCAGGAACCTGAGTAAAAGTAGCATGTAAACATATCCAAATGACAGCTGCCAGGAACACAGCGTACTTCAAAAGGGGACTATGAAATGACTCCCTATAAAGTAAACATTGAAGTAGCTTAGCAACATGTACAGAACATTAAAGAGTCAAAATGCTTGTTCAGCCATAGTTGTGAACCAGACCCTTAGATGCTGACTCTTCTACCATCGATGTATCCCACATGGCCTTTGTACCAGACGTTTTTCCCAGCTGCACGGGCTTGCTCCATCTGTGGCCATGCTGCTGCGCGGGTATCCCTGTCGGCTTTACAGAAATCTTGCTTGAATCGGATCCCGGCTACTCTGCAGAATTTGGAGTTTTTGGTCAGCCTCCAAATTTCTTCACAGTGGTATCTCATGACAAACTGAAGAATAACCTGGCGGTTTCTCCCATTTTCACGTTTTCCCAGGCGGTGGACATTATCAACAATAGTGCCCATGGCCGTTGCCCACTGCGGTGCAATTTCTGACAGAATGTGGATTACCTCCTCACGGATCATTTCGTTATCCTTTTCTTTGATCCCGTGTATTTTAAGGTTCCAGCGCCTCTTGTACCTCTCCAGCTCAGTAATACTTTCCTTTAGCTCTTCGTTTTCTTGTATAAGCTTGGGGATGTCTCTCTCAAAGCTCTGTAGTTTGGTCTGGCAATTTTTGATGTCAGCAGTATTAATTTCAACAAGACGGGTGATGCTGGCTACCATTGTGGCGGTCTCCCTTAACTGCGCTCCAAAATCATCAACTTTGGTGGTTAGTTTTGTGATAGCATCTACCAAGTTGTCGTAAGATTGCTCTTGGGCGGTTTTCATCTTTGAAAGTGGCGGAGCAGAGGACTTAGTTGGAGTGACGGGAGAACTTTTTCTCTTACCAGGACCGCTACTAACAGAGGTTTCCATCGGGGTGTAGTCATGGTCAGTAGTAGCTGTTGTTAGCTTAGCGTTCGTTTTCCCGCCGGACATATTAGTCGGATTTGATTAGTTTCCTGTGACAGAAACTTGCGTTCAAAATCACCAATTGAATTTACTTGCTTTGAAGCTGTCAGCTCTGAAAATGTTTTCAGTCTGAATATGAGTTATTGTCCAAGTTTCGGGGCTGGAGAATGCGGGTTTAGAAGAGCGAACTGGTCCGGATCGCCATCTTCCGGAAGTCTCCGGCTGTGTCTGTAGTGGAAGAACGGAAATGCAGCTTTTTTTTTCAGTGCGCTCTGAGACGCACAGTGTGCGTCCTAGTGCGCACAAGGGCGCGCTAGGACGCAGAGACGTGACTGCCTGCGGTATCCCGGAGTGCAAGAGGTTAAAGGACTGTCAAAAGGCAGTCAGATATGAAGCTAGTTAGTTTCTTCCTCTTCTTTCTCCTTTTTTGGCTAGTGTGGCAGTCAGCAGTAAGGGACCAGCCCAGTCTCATCAAAAAAATGCCAAATTGCATAGAAAACATACATAGACACATAAAAAAACATTTTTCACGTGCAGTGGATATGTGGCGTTTACAGCTTTAAGAAACGTGTCTACTGGCACCTTAACCTTTGCCAGTTTCTATTCCTCTCACTTTCATTTTCTTTCACCATCTAACAACTCTCTAAAACATGTTTTCCTAACCCTAACCAATACAGGAGGTGACATGTGAACCTAATCTTTCATTAGTGGAGTGAAAAACAAACAAATGGGAAAAAAAAGGAGAAATAAAGTCACTCACAGATCAGACTCAGACTCGCGCGTTGTTGGTCTCATTGCTTGAAGGCACTTTTAACTAACCTGTTATGTCCACAAACTGTCATGGTTCAAACCGGGATCAGACCCAAAAGCAGAGCAATCAGAACAATTACACAGACTCCAATAAATTTTTCACAATTTTATTGAACAAAAACAGAAAACCAAAATGCAAAACTAAAGGAAAAGTGAAACACAAAAACACCAGCTTAAATTTCAGCCAAGACAGGAGCCCCCTGGAGCACACGTAGCCCACGGGAGAGAGCAGACAGAGACGATAAGGGACAGATTTTTCGATGGGAGAATAATGCAGGAAAGAACACTTACAGTCAGAGCAGTGGAGTCCGGCAGGGAACTCCAACATGGACCGGGGCAGGTGGAAGGCAGGACCTGGGTGGATGTGATGATCTTCCTGGCCAGGCGAGATCGATCAGCTCTGGGAGACACACCTGCTGGTGGCAGCAACCTGAGGACAGGAGACAAACCGAAGGTAAATACAGGGAGACAAGGTAACGAGAGAAAACTTTAGACAAACTTGAGGCTGCAAACCCAGACAATCCAGCGGTGAGCTCCCCTCATGCTGGGCCTTAAATATGCCGGCTCATCAGGAGCAGCAGGTGGTTAATCACGCGGGTGTGCTCATCACTGGAGCGGGAAACCAGTAACAGGAGGGAAGGGGAACACGCTCGCCAGGCCGTGACACAAACTTGGGAATGACCATAGACAAGTGAGCTGTGCAGGTGTAACTGAGGTCATCCTGCGCAGTTCGCCCCACTCGGGACACGAACCCGCGACCTACCAGTCAACTGCACAGTTCGAGCATGGGAGACACAGCACGATCGCGCTGAGCTAAAGGTCCGACCGATAGCTCAGCGCTACCGATACTGTATGAGGCTTTTCGGGAGGGAGGTTTACTAACGTTCTACGCCGAACAGTGCTAGTTGGCATCCGTTACACAGGAACTGATCTTTATTACAGAAGCGGTTAATAATACAGTACATGTGAATGAGCACTGAGCTCCTACCTGTGCCTGTAGAGAGCACTGGCAGAAGACCATAAGATGGCCGACTCCTCCCTTATATAGGTCGGCATGATGACGGAACCAGCCGGCTACGTCATCACGCCGCGCTATTATTCCAATTTGGCATAAACAACAATATTAACAGTCTTAACTAGGGTTAGCGGGTGGACCGCCGCTCAACTCAACTCAAATCAGATGGCTGAGTGGATTATTCTGCCACTCGTCTTGGTAGCTGCGCTCCTGACTAAACAGTCACCTTTTTTTTCTCACAGTCTTCCATGGGGAAGGCAGTTCTGCTGGAGGGGCCTTGTAGCGTGCCCATGGTGGACGTGGCCCGGGTGACGCCTATTTCACCAGGCCCGGGTGCCATCCCTGATCCCACACCAGCTGGAACGGCTCCAATACACATCCCAATCTGCAGCAGCTGTTCTCACCACCCGTGGACGGCTGACCCGCCATCCCAATCCTGTTCTCAGCTGTGCTGCTATCTTCACACATGTCGGTGGTGGTGACAATGTAAAGGCCAACCAGTTAATCACCATGAGTGGTGCTCTGTACGGCTGCGTATGGCGTTGTGGTTGTAATGGTGTGGTACTCACATTTGCCGCGGGGTGTCCACCAGGCTGTGGTGGTTCTGTTACATCCTGTTGGGTCATGGACTCTTCACGCAATGCTACAGTGGCAGTCCATGGAGGCCAATGCTGGTCGTGGTTCCTGAAGTTTTCCAGCATCTCTCCTGTGCCATTTACCCTCACGAACTCTTCACCCGTCAGCTCAACCGTGGCTCCTGTAGACTGGTGCTGAGTGAGGATTCTGAAAAAGTCCGGTTCTTTCTCACTTTTGTCTTGTGCTGGATTAGGTCGGTGTAATGTGTCGCTCTCATCACAGTTAACATCCGTACCGGGTTGTTTGCCTTGGAATTCTCTGTGTGCATGGGCTCCCTCTCCTGCAACTCCGCAGTGGCTCCCGTAGACTCCTGCTGGGCGGGGATCTGAGGTGAGTCCAGCCGCTGCCCCCCGTGGGCAGCGCTCCTCCTGTGCACATGGGACGGTAGGTTTCTCATCTGCGCCGTTCCTGATAAACGCAGGCTCCCTCTCCTGCAGCTCCACAGTGGCTCCCTGCAGCTCATGCTGGGTGAGGAATGGAGGCGAGTCCGGTTGCTGCTCTCTCTGTGCTATATCCACTCTCTACACTACATTCGCTTTCTGGGCTGTGCTCTTTGGCTGCACTCACATCTGCGAAGTCTGGGTGAAATGGACCTGGACTGTCGACAGTCTGCCCGGGGGCCATGAGGGTGAAACCCAGTTTACAGGACAAATCCCACCCCATAACATTATCACCCTGATGTGTCACCTGGAACCAAAATGCTGAAATTTTCCTTTTTCCGTACTACACTGCGAGGATGATGTTCCTGCCGGTCATGGAATCTTCATCGTCCGGCAGTTCCACCACATCAGGTCGCCGGGGAGTGAGCCTCCTAACCATGGCCTCATTTACTAGGGACTGTGAGGCAGCGGTAGCCACCAACATTGGTACACTGACGGCATCTAGCTTCACCACACGCTGCGGTCCTGACCAGCCTTTGGGGCCCACAATGTTGACACCATCTCCGTAGGGTGTAGGGTCAATGAGCTTAGCTTTTTGGTGCTATCCGCCAGACTTCATGTGCTGTGCCACCCCGTTGTCGGGCGTAGCAAAGTAGCTAGCTAACAGTTCCACAGCTTCATCAAATGAGTCTGTTGGTCCAAACGTATGAAAAGTTCTCTGACCTTCTACGCCCAGGTTGTGGATCAGTAGTGCCCGTTTCCGTCCTTTGTCCATCTCATCTGGGCCAAACGCTGATAAGTAGGTGGTGAAAGCATCAAACCAGCACACCCACGGGATGAGTGGCTCACGGGGGTCTGCCAGAAACGGTTGGGGTGTCCTCACGCACGCTTCCATGGTTTAACTCTCGTCACCAAATGTTATGTCCACAAACCTGGGAATGACCATGGATGAGTGAGCTTTGCTAGAACCGAACTTTATTACAGAAACTGTGGAGGAAGAAAGCAGACGAGGCAACGAGCTAGACGACACACAAACTTTATTTTCTCCTCCAACATCAAGTACAGTAAAAACTCTGAAGCCTGAGCAAACTCCTTTATACTCTTTAAGTCCCGCCTCCGGCACTCAGGGTGAACACATTAACATTCAGACTAATGTAACATTGAAACACACGTCACAGAGCATGTCTTGTTACAATGCATTCACATAAAGCCAGATCCGCTTCTCACACCCTCTTTTCGTTCAGCGGCTCAGAATCAGAATCAGAATCAGAATCAGAATAAACTTTATTGCCAAGCATGTAAAAAAACACACGAGGAACTTGACTTGACATTGGTGCGCATGCGCGTGACACAACGACACGGCAGCCATAAAGGCGCCTCATCAAACAGAGATAGATAAGAAAGGGAGGGGAAGGGAGGGAACGACACAAGGGGGGAGGAGAAAAAAAACTTCGTTATCAAAATACAGCTTATTTTTAAGCAGATTGTGATTACAATGAAAAAAAATCTCTCAATAGCACAGAGCAACAACTCAGAATTCACGAGACACAAGAGAGCAGTGTACAGTATATCTTTAATCAGTTCATGAATCAATGTGTGTGCGGTGTTGAGCAGTGTTGATGATAATAAGAGAGACCCAAGGACCCTTGGCAGAAGATGTTTTGTCTGTCTGGCGCCCAGTCTTATCTGGCGCTGCAGCTGGCTGTCCAAGGCCTTGTGCTCATGATTTTGAAAAAAAACAAAGTTCAGGCATCTCCTGAACTTCCCAGGTGGCGAAAAGTCCTTTTTGTACCATCTGAGATCCCCCGGTACCACTTCCTCCTTCAGTCCATTATTCCCTCTTCCCTCCAGCTCCCTACTCTGGGTGAAGAACTCCCTACACAGTGCCACCACACAGCCCCACCACCCCGAACACCCAAAAAGGGCACTAACCCCCCTGTCCTTTGGGCTTGAGCCAGCACCCATAGCGGCTGTAGTGAGGGGTCGCCGATCCGGTTGAAACACCCTACTGGCGAGATGTACAGGAGGGCACGTCAGTCTGTGGAGGGAAAAAGGGTGGGGGGAAACATAGCTTCGCGAGCGCAGGTCTCTACCGAGGGAACACCAACTTACGGAGCCACTGACGGTGGGCGTTCGCACCAGGGAGCTTGGGCCAACACCACCTGCTCATCTGCCAACACAAAAGCAGGCTTCAGCCTGTTGATGCAGACGGTCTCCCTATGCCCCCCCCCCCCCAAAGTCTAACACAAAATACTATGCCCCAGGTTCCAGCACCCTGAACGGTCCGTCGTATGGTAAGCGCTGCGGGATCTGGACTGCATTGTACCTGACAAAAACAAAACTGGCGTTCTGTAAGCTTTTTGGGACAAAGGTGCTGGGAAAGCAATGGTGGGCCAGGCCCGACACATTAAAAGCCTCTGTACTGTGCAAAAATTGCATGGGTGGATTGGCCACGGGCGCAGGGTTTTCCGGTAAAAACTCCACGGGGATCCGCAGTGGCTGAAAAAAAATGAGTTCTGCCGGGGAGGCTGCCAGGTCCTCCTTAGGCATAGAGTGCATCCCTAAAAGAACCCAGGGCAGGCGGTCAACCTAATTTGCATCCGTGAGCGAAGCTCTGAGTGCTGCCTTAAGAGACCTATGAAAACACTCACATAACCCGTTAGCCTGGGGACTGTACGCGGTAGTGCAGTGAATTTTGACCCCCAGGCTCGTAGCCATTACGGACCAGAGTTCCAAAATGAATTGCGGACCCCTGTCGGAAGTGATATTCGATGGGGATCCGAACTGTGCAACCCAAGCCAACAAAAAAGCGCAAGCCACTTCTGCGGATGTGGTGGAAGCCAGCGGGACCACTTCAGGCTAGAGCGTGGTGCGGTCCACGATTGTCAAAGGGTGCGTGAAACCTTGTGACGGTAGGAGGGGTCCCACCAAATCCACGTGGATGCCGTTGAACCTCCTGGCCGGGATTTGGAACAGCTCAAAGGGGGGCTCTGGTGTGCTTGTGCACTTTGTCCCGCTGGCATGTGACGCACACTGCAGCCCACTCTTTCACATCCTTGCGCAAGCACAGCCAGACAAATTTTGCCCCCCACCAGTTTAACCGAAGCGTGCACGCCTGGATGCGAAAGGGAGCGGACTGACTCAAAAATGCAGCAGCGCCAAAAGTTCGGAACCACTGGGGGTGGGCGACCGGTGGAGACATCACAGAGCAAGGGAGGACACCATTCTCACACCACCCTGCTCTCCAGCTTTAACCCAGTAGGTGCAGACTGGAACGCGCAAATGTCTGCATCCCTGGCTTGCTTCCCAGCCATGGCAGGGAAATCTATTCCCATGTAGACCGGGGTGACTAACGTGCACAACAGGCAATCAGCCACGACATTGAGCTTACCGGCAACGTGTTGAATATCGGTTGTAAACTCTGAGATCGCGGCCAAATGCCATTGCTGCCAGGCTGACAACGGTTCTGAGACCTTGGACATAGTGTACATCAGCAGCTTATGGTCAACAAATGCAGTGAACTTGCGCCCCTCTAGCCAAAACTGGAAATGGCACGTTGCCAGGTGGAGAGCCAACAATTCTCTATCGAACGTGCTGTATTTGCGTTCGTTGTCACGCAAAGTTCGACTGAAAAATGCAAGCTGCCATGAACCGGTGACGTACTGCTCCACCACTGCCCCTATGGCAATGTCAGACACGTCCATGATGAGCACTATCCGTGCCGACGAGTCTGGGTGGGCTAGCAAAATGGCATCTGCAAGCACTGTTTTGGCGTCTGTGAAAGCCTGGACTTGCTCAGGAGTCCAGTCGATGTTTTCCGCGGGCTTCTTTCTCTTAAGCTCGGCATACAACGGCTGCATCAGCTGGGCTGCCCGGGGGAGGAAACGGTTATCAAAATTGACCTTTCCCCAAAACTCCTGTAGGGCCCTCAAGGTCTGCAGACGCGGAAAGTCTGACACAGCGCGCACCTTATCTGGTAGTGGAATTGCACCCTCCGGCGAAATGCGGTGGCCCAAAAAATCAATCACTGGCACACCGAACTGGCACTTTGCCAGGTTCACTATAAGCCCGTACGCGTCCAACCTCTGGAAAACCGTTCTGAGATGGGCACTGTGCTCCTTCTTAGACGTGCTAGCCACCAGAATGTTGTCTCAGTAGGCAAAAACGAGGGACAGTTAACAGAGCACTGCATCCATCATTCTCTGGAAGGTCTGCGGCGTGCCTTTTAATCCAAACGGCATGCGTAAAAACTCAAAAAGGCAGAAAGGAGTTATTACCGCTGATTTAGGAACATCTTCCACCTGCACCGGGACCTGGTGGTAACCGCGGACCAGATCCACTTTCGAAAAAACACGCGTCCCAGCCAGGTAAGATAAGATAAGATAAGATAAGCCTTTATTAGTCCCACAATGGGGAAATTCCAGGATTGCAACAGCACAAGGATAGCAACACTCAGAGCAACAATCAGAAGACAAGAAAAAAAACAAGAGCAGCGAATATACATATGTACATATAAATATATAAATATATAAACACACAGTGCGGAGCATTGTAGCACAAAAAAATCCTGGATGTGTGGGATGGGATACCGATCGTGTTCTGTGGCACTGTTCAAGAATCAAATCACCACATGGTCGCCACGACGCATCGGCCTTAGGCACCATTTGTAGCGGGGATACCCACGGGCTGTTGGAGCGCCTGACGATGCCCAACTGCTCTAAGTTGGCAAACTCCTCATGCGCGCTGGCCAGTTTAGCCGCATCCAGGTACCGAGGACCCGCGAACACCGGTGGGCCTTTAGTAGTTATGAAATGTTTGACCCCATGTTTCGTTACCGTAGCCGAAAAAGTCAGGACCGTGAGTGCTGGGAACTGTTCAAGTAATTGCCGGTACTTACCCCCTGGAGCTATAACGTTAGCCAGTGTTGTTGACCCCGCTCCCTGAGCTGTGCAGGGCAGTGAAGTGAAAGAGACAGCGTCCACTAATCATCTATTGGCAACATTGACTAACAACCCATAAGCACATAAAAAAATCTGCGCCTAAAATAGGGGCAGAACATGCAGCTACAACAAAGTCCTACTGATAGTTGCATCCGTGCAAGCATATCGTCAGTGTCCGTTCACCAAACGTCCTGATGGTGGATCCATTGGCAGCCGTGAGCTCGGGACCACTGCCTCCTGCCGACCTGTCCATGCTGACCGGAAGGATGAGACTCTTCTGGGAGCCGGAGTCCACCAAAAACCATCTCCCTGAATGTGTGTCCGTGATATAAAGCAACTTGTTCCTGTCGCCAGCGGTTGTAGCTGCTATCGTCTGCTGGCTGAGCCGTCCTCCTGACTTCTTGAATTGGCACAGCAGCAGACAGCGTTGGGCATCTGAGCTGAAACGGCGATGATAGGAACAGATCGCCCCGTTCCTGCGTCCTTTGGCGTCCCTCCCAGCTACCACCAACAGGTCCTTGACCTCACTGGAGTCCCTCATGGATGCTGGTGCCGCAGCATGCCCGCTGAGAGATCTGGTTGCTAAAATGATGTGGTCCGCTTCCTGTGCCAGGGTGCAGTAGTACTTGGTCACCAGTAGAGGCGAGTTGGCCAGGATCACCCTTGCTGTAGCAGGTAGGTTCCTGAGGAACAAGTGGGTGAACAGGAAAGATTTGTTGTTCTTCCCCCTCATTGTCAACATGCTCTCCATGAGTTCCATGACTGACGTGTCACCTAACTCTAAATGTGTTAGGAGTCTCTCTGCCCTCTCACTGTCAGACAGGGTATAGCGCTGGAGTAGCTTCTGCTTGAGTGCCTCATATTTCCCCTGGGCTGGCGGCTCCTGGAGCAGGCTCATCACCTGTTGTGTGGCGCGCGCATCCAGCGCAGTGACCACATAGTAATATTTTGTGTTGTCCGTTGTTATCCCGCGGAATGCGAACTGGGCTTCTATGTGCAGGAACCACACAGCTGGGTTGTGAAGCCAGAAGTCTGGGAGGTTGACTGAGACAGTGCACGTGGTGCTGGTGCTCTCCCTCCAGGTAGTCTCCAGGGCGGTGCTCGGCTCGTTCTCCATGGCACGTCGTAGGGTCACCAATGTGGAGGAAGAAAGCATACAAGGCAACGAGCTGGACGACACACAAACTTTATTTTCTCCTCCAACATCAAGTACAGTAAAAACTCTGAAGCCTGAGTGCCTGAGCAAACTCCTTTATACTCTTTAATTCCTGCCTCTTGCACTCAGGGTAAACACATTAACATTCAGACTGCAAGACATGCACACACATTAACATAGCACTGAAACACATGTCACAGAGCATGTCTTTCTACAATACATTCACATAACGCCAGACCCGATTCTCACAGTCTCTCTTCATTCAGCGTCTCTGACGTCTCCTGAACTCCCCGGGGGGCGAACAGTCATTTCTGTCCCATCTGAGACCCCCGGTATTACTTCCTCCTTCAGTCCATTATTCCCTCTTCTCCCCGGCTCCCTACTCTGGGTGGAGAACTCCCCATACAGTGCCACCACAAAACGGTTAATAGTACATTACATGTGAATGAGCACTGAGCTCCTATCTGTGCCTTTAGAGAGCACCGGCGGAAGAATATAAGATGGCCGACTCCTCCCTGATATGGGTTGGTGTGATGACGGTACCATCTGCCACCACCCTCCCACCTCCGTATAAATGGAAGAGTACCTAAAACAGGTGTTCTGCTCATGCGTGGTGAGGACCATTTTTTTTCTTAGTATGTGCATTTGCGCATGCACAGTGAGTGTAAAAACATATCCAGGTATGTTATTTTTTCATACAAATGTAGGTTTTTAGAGAGGTTGAAAACGTTTATTAGTTAAGTTTTTTACTGAGATCAGGTTGAAGGGACACTACCGATACCTTGTTGTCTTGAACCTGGGTTTGGTGGTCCCAAACCCAGTTCTGACCCGTGGTTATTTTGGCCCACTTCTCTACTTATTTTTCATTAGGCGCTTCAGGGAATCTTTTGGGTCCTCGCTCCCTGACAGCTCGGGCATGCTCCCTCCTCCTGTCAGTATCGCCAGCTGATCCTCATTATGGGTGTTTCACACACTTACACACACACACTTCATTCATTCCCATTCACATGCTCATACACTTACTCATACACACATGTTTTCAATTACATCTAGCCCACGCTCATTCACACCGGTGGTCTCTTCCCTCATTAGTATTTTCACTACTTAAATGCTGTGAGAGTAGAGCGAGACCGCCGGAACATTATGTGCTTCATACACGACAGCATGTACCTACATGTGTGCAAGTTACCATTCCCTACGTTACTCTGTCAGCCTGTTTCATCTTCATCCACCGGACTGCACGGACAGCCCCGGATCACTCCAGCACCGTAAGTTAATGTTTGCCTTTCTCCCTGTGCCGACAGCAGCTCTGCGGCACTAGGCATTCCCTCCCCCGGGCTGTAGAGCATCCAGATGGCGTCCCTGTATGTCTGGTGGCCTCCATTGTTATTACTGCATCTGTTCAACTCGGTGTTCACTGCGTGCTTGCTTGCTGGACTTGTTATTTTGGGGTTTTTGTTAATAAAGAGCACAAATCTACTCCTGCGATTGGGTTTTTCATTCTGCCCTCTGTGCGCCGTGTAATGGTGCACGAGAGTCCATAACAGAATGCGCCGGCCAGTAAGAAAAAAACCAACGTAGTAGATGTGCGTTTTTTCTTCTCTTTTTCACCCTCTTTCTTTTCCCCGAGCAATAACACGGTGACCTGGATGGATGAGGAGCTGAGAGCCCAGGATCTGCTGAAGCAGGCGCTCCTCTTCGCTCAGTGGCCGTGATCCCCTGAAGAGGTTCAGTGGGCACAGCTCACCGCTGAGGACATTAGGCAGCGTCATCCTGGCCTCCGGATCATTCCTAAGGTGGATGACATCCTCTCCTTCTTCTTTCCCCCACCAGATGGGGAGCTGGAGAGGGCCTCCCCGACATGTGAGCCATCTTCCTGCCAGAAGAGGTGCTTGCGGCAGAGGAAGACACCCTCTTCCCGCGGCTCTCCCACTCCTGCGTCATCCCTAGAGCCTGGGCACGCTCCGTCCCCTGATGCAATAACGGAGGAGGAGACACAGGGGTTGATTGCCCTAATTGACCGCTGGATCGAAGAGGAGCGACGCAAGAGGGAAGAGGAGAGACTGGCTCTGCTCGCCGAAATAGATTGCTAGATTGAGGAGGAGCACCACAAGAAGGCACATTTCACGGGCCGTGACGGCTCCACCCTCCGGGCCGGGGGCTGCTCAGGCTGCGGATGTGATGACGGAGGAAGAGAGACTGGCTTTGCTCGCCCTCATTGACCGTCTGATTGAGGAGGAACGCTCAGGGCGGAGAGGAGACGCCTCAGAGGACGCTGGGGGCATCCAGAGCCAGGAGAACAGGCAAGTTTTTCCTCATTTTCCTCTCACTTGTGATGAACAATGTTGCCTGCCTCCTGCCAGGAGACTTGGAATTTGCAGTCCTCTGAGTGCGCCGCCCCAGCGGCATATAGTAACTCTTCTGATGACCTCCCCAAACCCTCTGTCTGTGTGTCTATGAGTTTGCCAGCTCCAGAACCAGGCTGCCCGATGGGGGAGGAACCAGAGCTCCTGGAGAGTCCAGCTCCAGGTTCAGCGGTGAGACAATACCCGGCCACCACACCGGAGGAGCCGGTGGCATACAAGACAATGCACGGGGACACCAAGACTGCTACTACCATCACGCCTGCTGCAGGGGCTGCTGCAGCAGAGTCACCCTCCGGACCAGACCTCCAGCCAACCGGGTCTGGGACGTCATCATCAGCATCGTCGGAGTCCTGGATGGCGGTGGAGCTTGAGTTCAGGCAAGTGACCACTCCTGTAATTCTCTTGTCAGTTGTGGAGAGATCTTGCCTGGCTCTTGGGGAGGAGAGTCGGTCGCAGCTGAGGGCTGCGCCCGAACTCCCCTCACCGGGCTCCGCCGCTGCCGGCAACCTGAACTATCTTTCCTCTCCCGTCTTCTCCGAGCTCCTTTCTAGGGTCACCAGAGAGGAGCCGCTGTAACCTGGGGTGTCCGCAGATGATGGTGACGTGAGCCCAGACGCCTCGGGAGAGGTCGATGTGGGTGCAGCACTTGACGGACTGATGGGGCCAGCGTACCCTAGATCGCCGGAGTCCTGGATGGCGGTGGAGCCCGAGTTCAGGCAAGTGTGCTCCATAGGGTCTCATATGTCAATGTTGATGTCACACTGCCCGACTCATGGTGAGGAGGGCCCAGGGCAGCTCACAGTACCCCTCGGGGCCACCTCACCGGGTTCTGCCGCTGCCGGCGACCCTAATTCGGTCTCTTTCTCTCTCCCTCTGGGTTCGGAGCTCCCTGCCAGGGTTGCCGGAGAGCAGCCGATCCCCTCAGAGGCCACCGAGGATCTGGGTTCAGCGCTGGGGTTCATGGAGAACCCTACCTCCCTCGTTGGGGAGGCCACCGTGGGAGCAATGAGGTCCCTGATGTAGACCACCGCGGGTGCAGCAGAGCTCCAGTCGGAGCCCACTGTGGGTGCAGCAGAGTTCCAGCCGGAGCTCACCACCAGTGCAGCAGAACTCCAGCCGGAGTCCACCGCCGGTGCTGCAGAGCTCCAGCCGGAGTCCGCCGCAGGTGCAGCCACGTCCCAGACTGGGACCACTGCGGGTGCAGCCATGTCCCAGACCAGGACCATAGCGGGTACAGCCACATCCCAGACCGGGACCATCGTGGGTGCAGCCACGTCTCAGACTGGGACCATCGCGGGTGCTACGGTTCCTCTGCTTCAAGCTTCGGAGGGCAGGGGGGCTCCTATCCCTCAGGTTGGACACTGAGGTTCCCCGGTGGGTAGGCTGCCTCTCCGCCTTCTCCTCTGGTCCCGGTGGCTCCACCACGCTGGTCGGCCACCCAAAAGACTTGGCCTTCAGGTCGGGTGGCCCATCAGCCCGGGCAGGCCGCTGGACACTGTTCAACGGGCCGCCTGCTGGACCTAGGACTCGGGCAAGCCACCAGATCAGTCACCCCTTGCCATGCCTGGGGCCTGGGACTCTGGTCAACCCCCTGAACTTTGAACTCCTGGGGAGGGAGGGTTAGTGTCCTAGGTGTGGGTTGTTAGGAGGGTCACAGTACTATATTTGCGTATTATTTTTTGTATTATTCACCTGTTGCTCCCCTCCTAACCTGTCCCCCCCCCCATCAACCACCCTGGGTAATGGTTTGTCTCGGGGGGGGGCGGGGTGTCCCTAGTGGTGGGTTTTGTGATTCAGCTGGTGGTACGGGGGTGTCTAGAATCCACCCCTAGAGGGGGGTGGCCCTGTCATAAACTTGGGTTTGGTAGTCCCAAACCCAGTTCTGACCCATGGTTAGTTTTGCCCGATTCTCTATTTATTTTCCATCAGGTGCTTCAGGGAGTCCTTTGGGTCCTTGTTCCCAGACAGCTTGGGCATGCCCCCTCCTCCTGCCAGTATCGCCAGCTGATCCTCATTATAGATGTTTCACACACTTACACGCACACACTTCATTCACTCCTATTCACACGCTCATACACTCACTCATGCACACATGTTTTCAATTACGTCCAGCCCACGCTCATTCACACTGGCGGTCTCTTCCCACATTAGTATTTTCACTACTTAAATGCAGTGAGAGTAGAGAGAGACCGCCGGAACATTATGTGCTTCATACAAGACAGCGTGTACCTGTATGCAAGTTACCATTCCCTATGTTACTCCGTCAGCCTGTTTGATCTTTATCCACCGGACTGCACGGACAGCCCCAGATCGCTCCAGCACCGTTAGTTAATGTTTGCCTTTCTCCCTGTGCTGACAGCAGCTCTGCGGCACTAGGCATTCCCTCCCCCCAGCTGTAGAGCATCCAGGTGGCGTCCCTGTATGCCTGGTGTCCTCCACTGTTATTACTGCATCTGTTCAGCTCGCTGTTCACGGCGTGCTTACTTACGTGCTTGTTAATAAAGAGCACGAATCTACTCCTGCGATTGGGTTTTTCATTCTGCCCTCTGTGTGCCACGTAATGTGCATGAGAGTCCATAACACTTGTAGCTATCAGAAAACAGGAAACACTTCAAGAAGCACTGGATTATCCATCACAGTACATCATATGTGCATTATTTACACAGCATAAATATCATGTTTTAAATGATCCCAGTTATTGTCAACACTGTTACTGTACATACAATATTTGCAACAAAAATGCAGAATAAACAAAGTTAAAGATCTGTAATCAAAGGCTAATATTTTTTCACAATAACTACAGAATTCAGGCTATGATAATTGTGTCCTGAAGTGCTGAAATGACAGATTTGGTTAGGCTGTTCTAGAGTTGTGGTTGTATGTCTGTGATGGTATGTTTGTCATTCTCAAAACTCAGAAAAATATTTAGATAACTCTTTGTTGAATTGTCCTGAATATTCTATAGGCTATACATGGATTCCAGTGATTTTCTTATGTACATATAACTCAAGTGTCTTGACATCTGCTTAATGGGCTGATATGAGTTTTGCACAGATTGAGTTTGATGAGTTTGCTTTTTTTTTTTTGGCTGCAATAATAATTCGTAACAATCCCTTGTTTTTTTCCTAATGCCATCATCATGTTGACAGTTGTGGTTGTCATATCTAGACAACAATACAACGCCATGAAATTTCATGTAACCATTAATCTCTAAAATTATGTACTTGTGACATTCCAATTAACCCCAGCTGCCCTTTTTATCTGGTTCCAGCTGTATTTTATTGAAAGGTACAAAAACCCCACAGAGAACATAAATTTACAGCACATATTTTTACCATTTTCCCAAACTGGCTGCAGCTGTCTCCACAGGAACCTTTCAACCGTTTTACATAACTTTTTAATGAGCTCTTTCAGTTTATCATACAAAAATGTTCATATGCCTTACAGCAAACCTCTGATGCTACAGCGTGACAAATGGACCCTGAAGCTGAAGTTCTGGGACCCAACACAGAGCTATAACACAGGCTTACCTGTTCACAATCACAGATTCCTCTTTCATTGACTTATCTGTGTAGCTGTTCAGCTTCTACAGCAATTTCCCACATGATCACAAAAGATTTGCTCATGGTCACCTGAGCCTCCAGGGTATCGGGGCTTTAGCAGGAACTGTATAAAAAGAACAGTTGTACAATACTGTGAGACAATTTTAAAGACTTGTATAAATGTTCTAGGTAAAAAAATCTTTAGAAACTGCAAAGAATTTGTTAATTTTTAAAGGAATTTTATATACAGCACAGGAACTAGAAGCACAAATGATTACACTGGTCAACACCAAATTTATTGTCTAAGTTTTTTTTTAGCTGATTTAGGACAATTTTGATGTGCTGAATCCAAAAATCACATTGGTTTTGCTCAATCAGGTCAACTTTTTGAGTTATGGCCACATGTTGTTTTATACGTTTTTGTTTACATGTATGGGTATTTTCGCTTTATATGATGCAAAATTCTTTTTTATGTCTTCAAATTCTCTGAATTTTGAACAGTGATGATGTAACATTCAATTTACATGTACTTTCCTTTATATAAAGGTAAGTACATGCACAGTACTAAGTAAGTACAGGTTTTTACTTAGCACCTGATCGAGAGAAACGGATGTTATTTTCGGATTCAGTGGTATAAAATTGTCTTAAATCAGTTGAAAAAACAAACAACTTACAAAAAAATTATTTTTGTAACCCTGTGTTTTTTGTGTGAAGCCGTCAAACAAAAGTAAATCTGATAAGTTGGAGATTTTTCCTGTAATCTTGTGCCCTTTAAGACTTTGCATAGTTGCTTTTCCTTTATTTCATGTGTTTAAACATGAAAACCCTGCATGACTAAGTTTAGGAAAAGGTTTAAAACACACCTATCCAAAGCAATAGACCATACTGATGAAAAAATATAATATCATTATCATTATTAAAGCAAGATGCAACACACACACTATCACAAAAGTGCACTGTGGGTGTAAATTTGAAACTTCTGCTGCATTGAGAAAATGTCATTAATTGATGGCCAAGAAATTTTTTACTTCTGCAGAACAACCTTGAAAATACACACTATAAAATGTAATTTATATTAAACTAAAAACAAGCACAAGATCTTTAACGGGACTGGGCATTACGATTTTAATCTAAGAAATATTAATTAGAATATATCAGTATTGCAAAAATACTTGAGATAATAGTAGTTAATCCGTTATAGGGCCCTCATTAATATACTTGAACATTCAAAATTTCAACCCTACACCATTATTGACAGATATTAGAAGACTGTTTCAATGATTGTTATTATTATCATTATTATTATTAATGCCTCAGTGAAACTGTGATAGTCAGTGCGTCTGTTTGTGGCTGTATGTATGTGTATGTATCTGTCCGTCTGCCTCTCTGTTTCAGCTCACCTGGTTAAAATTAAGTGGAACTAAAGGCTTGTGTCATTGTATCACCATATTTTCTCTACTTTTAATTTGCCAGAATTTTGAAATAATGCTTTGTTTTTGAAATAAACACTAAAATAGCTCACTTTTACTGTCAATAGAATGGCACTGCACATGCGCCCGGAAACTCTCACCAGAGGAAAGTACTCGGTAATCCGCCAATACTGGGTGAACAAATGTCTGTCTTTTTATCGGTCTGTTTTCTTCCTCTGCCACTAAACAGCAAAAGCTCTTGTTCACCTTGATTGTCATTGTATTCACGTACTTCCATCGCTTCCACCATTTAAAACGTCTGCCACCGTGCTCTTTTTCTGTGCTTGGATTACAGCTGTTGAAATCAGTCTGGTGGCTCTTGGCTGCTGCCGACAGTACGGGCATGTGAACAACAGATTATTTTCACTGCGCATGCATGTACCCCAAAACTACTAGATGGATTTGGATGAAATTTTTTACCAGAGGTGGTCCTTGGGCTATAGAGGAACCCATAACATTTTGGTGATGATCTGAGAATGCATACCTCTGTCAAGGCTCTGGCACCGAGGCATCAGCACCTTGGTGCTTTCATTATTATAGTGTTACAATATATTATACCTCTTGAAGCTACCAGCTATGGTTGTTTGACCAATAAAGGGTTACACCAACATTTACAAACTTTGCAAGAAAAAGAAATAAAAACATAACAAATTCAAAACCGCATAAGAAGATGAGAATGTATTAAGTTGCTGGTACTTTAAGAGGCTTGTTGTAAGTACTCCAAAAAACATAGGGATGCTAAAATGTTTTATTGGTCAGCGTGTTCTCAAAATGCTGTGGCATTTGATTTTTCCAAAACTTTTAAATGTGAAATATTTTTGTTATAATTTTTAAGATTAGTAGCTCCTGTACAAACTGTACTAAGTGCAATCCTGCATCCTTATTTACTTTAAAAATCAGTAAATTCCAAGTTCCTCTCAGTGTATGTGAGAAATGGTGCAGACAGCATATGAAATATTGTACATGAAACAATAAATTTACTCATAAGACCCAAAGCAATACAAAATTGAAGACGATTTTAAATATTCCATTCAGCTCTCTTATATATAACAAGTATAATTTGCTTGCCACACTCTTGATAAACAACAAGCACTTAATTTTTCTAATAACATTTGTGAAAGAAATGGGAACATTTGCTGCTAGACTGAATTAGTCAGAGTAATGCTCTGTTGTGATTAATCATAACATTGATAGACGCATGGGAGATGGTCTGCCAGCTCATCACCTAGCACTAGCTAATGAGCATCGAAGCACTTGGAAAGTATAAGTCTGATTGGAAAAAAAAAAACATCATGAGTTCTCCCCCCACATGCACAATGTACACATTTAAATTAAGGTAATTTGGAGCTTTTCCCTGTGTATGAATCTCAGTGCCAAAACGCTTGCTGCTTGATTGATTGAATTCCCTAAAGTGGAATGTGTACCAACCAAAACTTTAGCACTTTACTAATTAAACTGTATACAGGGGAAATTTTGAAAAATGCAGCCTCAGGGAACAACTCCAAATCATCATCATCATAGCAGTCTGTCGGGGGCGACAACAACTATTTCATTTAGGTCTGATCAGATTCCTCCACGCAGCTCTGTAATTCGCCTTCCACTGCCAGGAATTCCTGACCTTGTTAACCTGGGTGACGTCCGAGCTGGTTTGAGTTGCTCTCTGACTGACCATTTCATGAAACTGCTTGCAAAGTATTTGAGTACTGCTAGCTTTTGCTGGACTAGTGGCACATTCTTGGCAGATAGAGGTATTATCAGTGGCAAGGACAGGCCAAGACAAACTGACTCCAGTATCTGTTGCAGTGACTTGACCAGATGATAGGTTTGTTTATCTCTGCTCTTTGTGTAGTGCATGTCACGATGCACCGACTGGCAAAAGTCCACCACAGACCTTGCGACAGATGTGCTTATCTGCCAGGATGTCCAGTCTCACCCCGTGTAACTGGGAGTGGTCCACCACACTACTTGACTAATTAAAATGATTAGAAGTCAAATAAATTACATTAAGCGACAACTTGCTCCTCCGACCCGTTTTAATGTATTTATTATTTATTTTGCGTGTATGTGCCACCATCATACACTGCTGCAACTTTAATAAATTTTTTTCAGACAAAACTAAGAAACTCAGCACTAATTTAAACAAACAAACCAAAAAAACACGATGGCCTGCTACAGTTTACAGTTAGCACGACTTAGCATCACCATTTAGCATTTTATAATTAGACATGGTGTTAACATTACTTACCTCCTATTAAAACGAGATTAGCAAACTATCCTCTCTGACGCAGCACAATGAAAAACGGTCCCACATCCCTGGCAAACAGGAGTAGCAGCTATCTGAACTGGTAGTTTGGAGTTAGCATTAGCAACCACCGGACTGAAGCCTAGCCACCCACCACACCTGTTCTGCTGCACGCAGTCGCGCGCTGCCGGGAAGAGACGGGGCGCTGACAAGTAGTGGTGAGGTAGGAGCTTTACTGAAAAAACGGGACTATGTGCATTTTAAATAGGATATAAATAATAGAGTATTCTATGAAACGATGGACGTTTTTATATCATCATCCGATATATATTGTCATATCGCACAGCCCTAAGTAGAACCATGCAATGGTGATTTCCTTTTCTCAAACAACTTATTGAAACATAACCCAAAAACAGTGGTGGGTATACCACAACAAAAAATGTCAATGTCTCAATAACTTGTCATGTGCCCTTGAGCATCAATTACAGCTTGACAACGACGTCTCAACAACTAGACAAAACAAAATCATCCATCCATCCATCCATCCATCCATCTTCTACCGCTTAATCCTTTCGGGTCGCGGGGGGGCTGGAGCCTATCCCGGCATTTTTGGGCGAGAGGCAGGGTACACCCTGGACAGATCGCCAGTCCATCGCAGGGCCAACACAGAGAGACAGACAACCATTCACTCTCACATCCATACCTCAGGACAATTTAGAATCCCCAGTTTGATGCCAATTAACCTAACTTGCATGTTTTTGGCATGTGGGAGGAAACTGGAGTGCCCGGAGTAAACCCACGCAGACACGGGGAGAACATGCAAACTCCACACAGACGGGTCACCGATGGTCTGGGGGTGGGATCGAACCCACAATGGTCAAGGGTGGAATCGATCCCATGACCTTCTTGCTGTGCTGCCACTGTGCTAACCACTGCGCCACCGTGCTGCCCTAAGCTGCTTACAGGGAACCAACAAACCCACTTTTTCTTAAATTAAAAGCTCTCAAGTTGAAAGATCTGGTTGACTTTAAAACAAAATCAAATTAAAAAAACATTTTTGTCAAAGTCGCAACATAAAGGTGCTCCAAAAAATTCAAGACACATGCAATTCCAGAAAAGCGCTGCATCGTTGTTGAAAGGACAACACAAGCGCACTTGAAAAATTCACAACACCTGCAAATAAAAAACACTTTGCAAAACCCACAACACAACAGAAGTTACTCTGGGGACACAATAGCACAGCAATCACAAAAGTCTCTGACTAATGTATACAAGACTCTATGGTCACTTCTGTCATCGATCTGGGTGAGCGCTGCACATCTTTCTTTGTTTTGCTCTTTGGCTGTGATTGCTTCACTCTCCAGGAACATCGTGAACCTTAACTGACAGCAGCTGAGCAGTCATTCATACCTGCCTCTGATGATGCTTCAGAAGATAAGATAAGATAAGATAAGATAAGATAAGATAAGCCTTTATTAGTCCCACAACGGGGAAATTCCAGGATTGCAACAGCACAGGGATAGCAACACTCAGAGCAACAATCAGAAGGCAAGAAAAAAACAAGCAAGCAAGAGCGGCTAATATACATATGTACATATTACTATAAAATAAATATATACACACACACACACAGACACACAGTGCAGAGCATTGTAGCTGGATGGAATAAATATATGAGTATATGAACACACAGTGCAGAGCATTGTAGCTAGATGGAATAAATATGTAAATATATAAACACCCACAGTACGGAGCATTGCAGCTAGGTGGAATAAATATGCAAGTATATAAACACACACAGTGCGGAGCAATGTAGCTAGATGGAATAATATGTAGATATATAAAAACACAGTGCGGAGCATTGTAGCTAGATGGAATAAATATGTAAATATATAAACACACACAGTGCAGAGCATTGTTGCTAGATGGGATGAAACAGCATAACCGTCTACTTAGTTATCCTACATGGTATGATTATGTGCCCATACATATTCTCACCCTCCATAGTGACCGGTATGTTCCTAGTTGTATGCCGGAGGGGACCATTGTGTAAGTCTATTGCATCTTTTGCATTCAAAAAACTATTAGTTTGTTACGTCTTTTTGCTATCTCTGCGAGCAGCCCTGCTTAGGTTGTACAGTCTGACAGCCGTTGGTAGGAAGGACCTACGAAACCTCTCGGTTGTGCACCTGGGATGATGTAGTCTGCTGCTAAATGAGCTCCTCAGTGCATCCAGTATGTCCTGCATAGGGTGGAACTCGGACTCCAGCAGAGATGACAGTTTAGCCACCGTCCTTCTCTCTCCTATCTCCTCCATCGGATCAAGGCGCTGCCCCAGGACAGAGCTAGCTTTCTTAATCAGTTTGTTCAGTCTCTTCCTATCGGCTGCAGTAATGCCACTGCCCCAGCAGACCACTCCAAAAGTGATGGCTGATGCCACCACCGTGTCATAGAATGACTTCAGCAGCGCCCCTTGTACACCAAAAGACCTGAGTCTCCTCAGCAGGAACAGCCTGCGCTGTCCCTTCTTGTAGAGTGCGTCAGTATTGTGTGACGAGAAGAGAAGAGAGAAGAGAGCTATTAGAACAATAAACAAAGCTGCTTACTGGGAACCAACAAACCCACTTTTTCTTAAATTAAAAGCTCTCAAGTTGAAAGATCTGGTTGACTTTAAAACTGCAGTAATAATGTTTAAAGTGAAGAATCTATCACTGCCCGCAAATATCCAAAAGCTGTTCCAAATAAGGGAGAAACAATATCATTTCAGAGGAACATGTATATTTGAAAAACCTTCAGTGAGAACTACCACCAAGCAACACTGTGTCTCAGTGCAAGGAGTCCGACTGTGGAACGCTTTTGGACCTGAAATAAAATCATGTACAACGTTTGGACAATTTAAACAAAAACTAACGGAAGAAATACTCCAAACATATATCCAAGATGACATGTAAAATCACATAAGGATTGTCATATCCAGTCTGTGTTGTGTTGTTGCTTAGTTTTTTTTGTCACATTTTGTCTTAGCTTTGTTCCGAATTGTAATCGCTCTTGTTTTGTTTTTCTTTTGAATTCTTGGATGGAATATGGGTGGGCAATATAAGCTGCGGCTTCAGCCATCACCCATTTCGGATAACTTATGTTGAACTGCATAATCAGAGGAGTTATTGTTTAATTTGACCTTGTTGGATTTTTTTGCCTTTGTTATATTATTCTGTTTCTTTTTAATCTTTACTTTTAATCTATCCGAAATAAAGATTCATTCATTCATTCATTCATGATCCTGAACTGATACTTAAGCCTTATTCTGAGGCTGTAGCAGTGCGGGATTATGATGTTCAAAAGCCTGCCAGGGTGTTGCCTCATGCTCCCCAAGCTCCAGTGTGTTCACCCAGCTTACTTTCTTGCTCCCTAGCTTCTTCTTCTTGTTGTAACTTCTCCCTTGGACTCAAACCTCCCAGGAATTGTCAAGTAAGATACCATACCATTCATAAGCTCAAAACCAACTCATACGTCAGGACCCTCTCTGGTCCCACCTGTTGGAGATACTCACCTGGACTCACCTCCCTCCTGGAACCCCACCCCCACCCCAAGTACATCTGTTTGTTCTCTCCGATAGATTGAGTCCCCGTCGTGCTGTTTGCTCTCTACATGTCTGTTCTTTTCTTCTTCTTCTCTATCCCCTCACCCCCCAGCCAGTCGCAGCAGATGACTGCCCCTCCCTGAGCCTGGTTCTGCTGGAGGTTTCTTCCTGTTAAAAGGGAGTTTTTCCTCTCCACCATCTCCAAGTGCTTGCTCACAGGGGATCGCCTGATTGCTGGGGTCTTTCTGCAATTGTGGGGGTTTCCCCTACAGTTGAAAGTGCTATGAGATGACTGTTGTTGTGAAATGGCGCTTTATAAATAAAATTGAATTGAATCGAATTGAAGATGAATTGAAGTAAGACCCATGCTTACCATCTTATAACTCAAACCCACCTTCATCTCAGGATCATCCCTAGCCTGCACACCACCTGTTGAATACTCCACCAGTAACTCAGTGGACAGTCAAGTGAGAACTCTCCTTTAGCATTTCAGTAAACAGACTTGCCTTAGTATTCTCTCACCACTCATACCTCTTCTCCTTCTTCCCTGCAGGAGTCAGACCTCCTACTCATTGGGCAGAGCTCTATTAAGTACTTACTTAAACACTGCTCAATAAATGCATCCACTTGCCTCTTACACTTGGTGTCTGTGTGTCTGCAACTGGGGTCCTGACCTTTGTCAACCATGACAACTTCCTTGGAGCTTTTTTTACACTGAAGAAAATACTGTACATGTAACAGAAAGGCAAGTATGCAAGTTACATAAATAACAAAAAAGGAAAAAAGAAAGATGGAAAATGTGCAGATGTACTGTATGTACATTGAATGAATGAGGAATATGAGGAATATCTAAGGCATTATAAATAGAGATAATCCTGATGGCTTTGTGGTTCATGAGTTCTTCCAATGTATCAAAAAATATTTCACTGAATTTCTGAAATGGTTGAAATTATTTTTTCCTTGGTTCATTTGCAAGTATGAATATGAAATTTACCAAATAAAATGGCAGATTTAAATAAAAATATGGCTACAATCAATATCACTTTTCCAATATAATAAAAAAAAATACATGCATGTTAGGTTAACTGGCATCAAACTGGAGATTCTAAATTGTCCTTGGGTATGACTGTGAGAGTGAATGGGTGTCTGTCTCTCTGTGTTGGCCCTGCGATGGACTGGCGATCTGTCCAGGGTGGACCCTGCCTCTCGCCCACAAGATGCTGGGATAGGCTCCAGCATCCCCCTCCCTACCACCACCACCACAACCCAAAAAGGATTAAGCGGTAGAAGATGAATGAATAAATGAAAAAAAAAAACTGTCTTCTATAAATGAGCCTTGCTTCCACATAACTGCTCAGACAACAGAATTAAAATTATGTATATTATAGGTGTGTTTTAGGTGCCAAATACGGTCACCATAAATGTCAAGTTCAGTCACCATTGTGCATTTCCTCCCTCTGAGAACATCATGAACCTTCTCTTCACTCTTCTCAGGTGCCCTCTGTAATTATTCAGTGCAGTTCAGTTGTGGAAAAATCCAGCAGGCTTTGGCAGAGCTTTAAATGGCAACTAGAAACATCATGTAATAACCCATGACTCCTGTTTGACAAGGGCTTGACAAACAGGCATTTTACTCTGTGGTGGCTTCAAAACTTCATAAATTTGAGTGTTTGTCCTTGTTTAATGAAGGGGTTATAACCTGTAGGACAGGCCTCATGTGTTTCTTTACTTAATCATCTACACTATTATTTATTTTCCTGTACGGCGCAATATACAGTATATTGTGACAGTGATCTTGAACATCTCCATGTCTTGTTGAGATTGACGAGACAAGTCAGCAGCACTAGTCAAATTAGATTTTTATAACAGAGCTCCCTCCTAATGTGACCTGGCATGGTTGGATAATAAAACTCACAATGAAGCAAGCGGAGTGGCGGCAGCCTCAAATAGCCAGCATAAATTAAAGTGGCTGTGTCCCTGTTTCTGTCTCATCATGGCTCAGAAGGTGTCTAAGTGACACGATGATCCTAATCTAATCAGATCTAATTGGACCTGATGAAATCCGTTAATGTGCAGTAACTGGATTTCTTAGATTAGTGAAAGGTGGGTTTTCAGTAATGTGTACTGATGAGGTGAATCTATTATGTTGGCATTAGACATCAGGGATTGTAGCAAGGTTGGTATGTTGTATAAGGTGTGAGGATAAGTGCTTAAAATTGGTGCTTGCGATTTAGTAGCTCATATTTTTACCGTCACTTCTGAAAGGGAGCTAGTTTGGGGATTAAAGTTTGTGAGGACTGAATTTTGAAATGAGTAGGCGATACACAGGGAAAAGTTCCAGAAAGCAGGGTAATCAAAGAAAACTGACTGCTGTGTTTCCCAGGAAATTATAAAATTATATTAAATAATAAAAACTTTTTAACATTTTTGGTGAAACTGAACTAAACTGAACTGCAAGGGCTGCTCATTAAAGATTTCCCATGACACACTTATGATCATTGTAGGAGGGTGAAAATGCACATGTATAATAATACATATTTCTGTAGGTCACATGGTAGTTTGCAGCTCTGAGCTCCTAAGAGTCTCTCTTTTTCAACTGCTGCACACCACAGGAGATGTTTGATGAGATGAAAGAGACTTTTGGGGATGATGCCCCATCGCATGATGTAGTCCAGTATTGGCATCAACAGTTCAAGTTTTGCCAGTCATTGGTGGAAATGACATCCATTTCTGGGTGACCACAGTGCACCACTGATTAAGACACCATCTAGCAAGTGGAGGCCACCATTTTGAAGGATCGCTGCATAACTGTTCACCAACTAGACCAAGATGTCAAGATCAGTGTGGGGTCTGTGGAAAAAAATCATCTATGACCATTTGTACATGTGGAAGTTGTCTGGAACATGGATTCCACGGTTGATCACACCTTTTCAGAAGCAGGAATGAGTCACAAGCTCCCGGACTCTTTCAGTAAAACTCATCCGTGTACCATAAAAATCAGGAGGACTTTTTCGACGTACTAATCATGCAGGACAAAACATGGGTCCATCAATATCATCTAGTGCCTAAAGCCTAGCCGAAGCAATGAAGGTATTATGACTCACCCCCTCCAAAGAAATCATGAATCCAGCCCTCGGTAGGCAAGGTCATGCTCACCATGTTTTTGGACCAGCATGGAGTACTGATGATGGATTTCCTGGCAACAGGTACCACAATTACCGGGACTTACTATGCTTTGCTGCTGCAGAAATTGTGGAAGGTCATCAAAGTCAAGAGGCATAGCATGCTGACCAAAGGCCTCTGCCTCCTGCAAGATAATGCCCGGAAGCATGGTCCTGTGGCTATGAGATCCTTCTTCACCCTCCTTACTCTCCTGACCTTACACCATCTGACTTACACCCCTTTCCAACCATGAAGACATTTTTGAAAGGCAAGCACCTCGAAGATGATGAGATGCTAAGTTGTGGCTTCTGATGCAACCTGCAGACGCCTACAGGTGAGGTATCCACAGCTGCATAAAGCAATGGGAGAAGTGTGTGACCCTTGGTGGTACCTAGCATGTAGAGAAAGGTTAATAACTGTGCCAAGTTTGGTACCTCTCTGTCTATGGGAAATGAGTCAGGTGCAATCTTTAATGAACATTGATCATTAAAGATCATTATAAAGATCATTGATCATTACAAAAGTGTTCAGACACAACCTATATTGGCATGTATTCATGTTGGATGACTGTTCCTTTGTGCTCAATAGAATGTTAACATGATGACTAAGCACAGATGCATCTCAGTAAATTAGAATGTGATTGAAAAGTTGATTAATTTCAGTAATTCAATTCAAAAAAAGGAAAGTCTGTCACAATCTGAGCATGGGGGGAATTCCACCGTGCTCTGTCTCCTTATCTTTTTCCCTTATTTATATAAAGTTATACTTTTGAGTTCTAATTCTTGTTATTTTATCTTTAGTTGGTTTTCACATATTCTGTATCGTTTCGTTGTATGACTTATTTTCCTGTTTTCGGTTACTGTAGTTTTGTTACTTACATGTTTAAGGTTTACTTGTCCTTATTTATCATCATCACTTATTTGTATCTTGCCATTTCCTTTTTCTTCTCTCTCGGGGTTGACAGCTGTCAATGGCCTCATGGGTTTCGCCCTGCAGGGGTGTGGCTCCCCACCTGCCAGCTCCGACTGATCCTTCATCTTCTCCAGCTGACGTAAATTGCCTCTTTGCTTTTCTTTTTCTCGCTCAGATTGCTCACACCTGTACCACTAATTTTAGGGTGTTTGTGGCCTTATTTAAAGAGCCATGCTCCATTATTGGGCGTGGCACCCTACGTACTATTCTCATCCACAAGACATGTTTCTTTGCTTGCTTCTTTATTTGCCTCTAGCGTGCATCCCACAGCTAGTTATCCCCAGGTTAGCTGGCGATTTTTCTCGCCTTAGTGAATTGCTATCTTGCTACCTGTGTTCTTCTGTTTTTGTATTTCTGCTTGTCCAATAAATTTGCAAACTCACAGCCGGCGCGTGGTGCCTTTTATCCTACCCTGAAGGGGATTTATGACAGAAGGGTGCCGCCAGTGTGGGCACCAGCAGCTGTGAGTTTTGCCTTTTTTTTCCCTTCCCTCCTGTGTTATTTTTTCCCTAGAATTGTGTGCCCCCCCCCCCCCAGTGGCATGGCAACGTGTTCTGAATATCATCAATATGGGCTCAGTGAGGAGGAGTGTTAGACTCCGAACGTGATAAATAACATCTTATTGGAGGCTCAATCTTCCCGCACTCCGAGGCGGTCCAGGAGTGCCGGGTTGGAGCCGCACAGGTGCTGGAAGCATGCCCCAACCTGTGGAGCCATCCAGAACTCACAGACCTTCTCCTTTCCATAATTAACCCACCGTCCATGCTCCACGGGCTGGGGGAAATTCCCTCCAAACCTCTGCCCGAGCCCACGAAAAAGCAGTCTCGGATGCGAAAGCCCTGAGCCTCTTGCTGCTCTCCAGTAGCAGCAGCCCCGCCATCTTCTCCCAAACTTTGGCCCGAACCTTCGGCGGAGGAACTGAAGGAACGCCAATGGGTTTTGGTGGCAGAAGTGGACCTGCTCCTGGAATATAAGCCATGGCTCCTTCCTGAACTCACGGACCAAGAAGAAGGAGGATGTTCAGCTCCACTTGTCAGCATGCCTGCAGGGCTGGATCACCCAGTGCATGCACTGGTGCTCCCGACCCCCACAGCCAGGAGTGAGGAATATTCTGGGCCATCTTCAGCAGCCACCACTACACTTAAGTAGCACAGGCAAATACCCTTTCATTCTTTCATATCCAATAATGAATTGTCTTGCCTTGTTCCCATATCCTCTCCTGTTCTTCCTGTTTATCCACCGGTCTCGGGAAGAAGCCGTTGGGCGAAGAGGAGGTCAGTGGTTCCGGGGGATCCGGCGACAACCATGCAGCCGTACTCCAGAAGGGAGAGGAGCATTCCCCGAAGGCCGGAATCTGCACCAATGAAGAATCCCCTGATTTTGGCATCGCAGGACCTGATGCCATCCTTGAGGCGAGTCCTGGGTCCTTCAGCATTGGTCTCCATGCCTGGCGGTCCATCAGCACCCATCGCCTCATCCGGGGTCCCGCCAGCAGCAGCCACTACATCGAGAGGGTCGCTAGCTTCTTTAACCACTGTGCTTGCTGCAGGGCTGCTGCAGCAGAGTTAGAATTGGACCCCTGGAGAACTACACCTGAAGCGTTGTCACCTGGAGTGTCAGAGCAGGCAAGTACACTCCTTTGTCTCTGTTCCTTTTTTGGAGAAATCTTGCCTGGCTCTAGGTGAGAAGAGCCAGGTGCGGCCAGCAGCTGCACCTGATCTCACCTTGCTGGGCTCCACTGCCACCGGTGACCCTGACCCTGTGTCTATGCATCTTTTTTCTGAGCTTCCTCCCAGGGTCACCAAGGATAATCCACTGGTGCTAGATGTCTCCGTGGATCCGGACCTGCCATCCGGGATCGCCGTGGGTCCAGCTCCCCCCGCTGGGTCATGCTCCATCCCGGCCCGGCCCGGGTCCACTGAGGGTGCTGCTGTGACCCAGCCCGGGTCCACTGACGGTGCTACTGTGGCCCAGCCCGTGCCAACGAGGGTGCTACTGTGGCCCAGCTCAGAGCCACCGAGGGTGCAGCTCTGCTCCAGCCCGGATCCACTGAGGGTGCAGCTCCACTCCAGCCCGGATCCACTGAGGGTGCAGCTCCACTCCAGCCCGGAGCCACTGAGGGTGCAGCAGTGCTCCAGCCCAGAGCCACCGTGGGTGCTGCTTTGCTCCAAACCGGAGCCACTGAGGGTGCAATCACGTTCCATTCCAGGATCTTCGAGGGTGTCACTGGCCAGCCCGCGAGCGTCATGGTTCTTCATCCCCTGCCTGGCACCATCGTGATCCCCTTGCCTCTGCCAGATGCCGCCGTGATCCCCCTGCCTCTGCCAGATGCCGTCGCGGTCCCACTTCCTCTGCCTGACACTGTCATGGTGACTCATCCGCTGGTCATTCCTGTTGGGCAGCTGCCGCTTGGACCACCATCTCTGTGGTGGCTAAAGAACTCTGGCCGAATGCCTGACAGGCATTGCCGCTGGGTTGGGTGGTTCATGTTTTCCGGCAGACCACCTGACTCTGACCACCTCGCGGTCTGTCAGACCTGGGACTTTAGCCAACCGCCGAAGCTACCTGTTCCTTGGGTCTAGGGGGGCCTAAGCACCCAGTTCTGTGTGGGCCCTGAGCGAGACTCTGTTTTTGCTGTTTTCCTCATTGTTCCTTTGGGTTGGCTCGGTCCCTCCGTGCCTGGGCCCCCCTCCTCCCACCCAGGGTGGGGTTGTTTTCTTGTTGGGGGTGGAAGGATTTCTGTGTGGGAGGGTTTTTTTTGATGGTACCCCAGGGTGTCTGGTATCCACCCATTGAAAGGGGGCTCTGTCACAGTCTGAGCATGGGAGGGGAATTCCACCGTGCTCTGTCGCCTTATCTTTTTCCCTTGTTTGTATAAAGTTGTACTTCTGAGTTCTAATTATTGTTATTTTATATTTAGTTGGTTTTCACATATTCTGTATCAGAATCAGAATCAGAATCAGAATAAACTTTATTGCCAAGCATGTAAAAAAACACACGAGGAACTTGACTTGACATTGGTGCGCATGCGCGCGACACAACGACACGGCAGCCATAATAGGCGCCTCATCAAACAGAGATAGATAAGAAAGGGAGGGGAGGGGAGGGAACGACACAAGGGGGGAGGAGAGAAAAAAAACTTCGTTATCAGAATACAGCTTATATTTAAGCAGATTATGATTACAATGAAAAAAAAAATCTCTCAATAGCACAGAGCAACAATCAACCACAAAAAACCAAAAGACCAAAAGTCAGAGAGAATCAGTGAATGGATGGGTGTAATTCAGTATTATGAATCAGTGTGTTCGTGTATGTTGAATGCAGGTGGGTGTTTATCAGTTACTGGAGGCAGCAAAATCTCTCCCAGCCGAGATGTTATGTCTTAGTGTCTGAAACTCGGAAGCATGTCCTTGAAGCATGGCAGATGGAAATTTCCTGAGCCAGTCACATGTCAATGAGAGTTCAGATGCAGTCCCAGTATGTTTATGAAAGAGAAGCACAATCTTCTGTTTTGTCTTAATCCAGGAGGAAAATAGACAACAGGGCGAATTCAAGGTCTGATAGACACAGATCACTCAGAGCATAGAATTTTACATCTCCAGCAATCCTGTGTTCATAATTTCCATACATAGGCTTTAAATCCATTCCTTGGAGGCACCAAAGACGACTCCAGATGTTTCCCTTCTAGAACATGGGTAAACATGTCCGGTAGAGTCCAGTAGAGTCCATCCCTCTACAGTGCATGCAGATGGTAATTTCCATGTTATCATTGCCGATAGTTGGTGCACTCCCCCGTCTAGTCGAATTGTTGAGAAGCAGCTATGCCGGGACCGCTTTTAATTAGCTCTTCCAGTTAATTTTTCGATACACCAGGAAAAACTCCAGAGCCAATCAGCAGAAAATCCTGTGATCCTAGCCAAACCAGGTAGATGTTTCCACATCCTCAGTCGAATCATGCAGACACATGCATTCCAATCCATGGGTCTCTCCATAGGGGCTCCCCCTGGCCCGAATTTATATAAAATGTTGTTAATCTTATTAAAGCTGCTCACCAAATCCATTCTTTTCGTTTGGTTCAAGATTCAGCCAGAAGACAGCGACGCAGACAAGACAGCAAGCTGGGATTCTCAGTTAGGGAGGGAAGGAGGGTAAAAGGGAGCAAAGAAAAAGGTGTCTGTTCTCTCTGAAGGGCAGAAGCAGAAAATTATCAATACAAAAAAATCGTTTTGTTGTATGACTTATTTTCCTGTTTTCGGTTACTGTAGTTTTGTTACTTACATGTTTAGAGTTTACTTGCACCCTACATGCTATTCTCATGCTATTCTCATCCACAAGATGTGTTTCTTTGCTTGCTTCTTTAATTGCCTCTAGTGTGCATCCCACAGCTAGTTATCCCCAGGTTAGCCGGCGATTTTCCTCACCTTAGCAAATTGCTATCTTGCTACCTGTGTTCTTCTGTTTTTGTATTTCTGCTTGTACAATAAATTCGCAAACTCACAGCCGGCACGTGGTTCCTTTTATCCTTCCCTGAAGGGGATAAACAGCAGCAGATGACATGGCTCCTCAAATCCTCACTGACTGTAGAAACTTCACACTGGACCTCAAGCAACTTGGATTCTGTGCCTCGCCACTTTTCCTCCAGACTCTGGGCCCTTGATTTCCAAATGAAATACAAAATTTGCTTTCATCTGAAAACAAGTCATCTTGTCGCTGGTGTTGGTCCACTGTGTTTTCCAAGTCCAAAATCACTGCAGTCATCTACCAGAAAATTTTAGAGCACCTCATGCTTCTATCTGCTGACAAGCGTTATGGAGATGCTGATTTCATTTTCTAAGACTTGGCACCTGCCCACACTGCCAAAAGTACCAAAACCTGGTTTAGTGACCATGGTATCACTATGCTTTATCGGCCAGCAAACTCTCCTGACCTAAACCCTGTAGAGAATCTATGGAGTATTGTCAAGAGGAAGATGGGAGCCACAAGACCTTACAATGTATGATTGTTGAAAGCTGCTATCAAAGCAGCCTGGGCTTCCATAATATCTCAGCAGTGCCACAGGCTGATCGCCTCCATGCCACACCACTGTGAGGCAGTAATTCATGCAAAAGGAGCCCCAACCAAGTACAAGGACATACGTTTCAGTCGGTCAACACTTCTATTAAAAATCAGTTTTTTTGAAAAATTAATTTTATGTAAATTCAAATTTTTTGAGATACTAATTTTGGGGTTTTCATGAGCAATAAGCCATAACCAATTAAAAGAAATAAACACTTGAAATATATCACTGTGTGTAATAAATCTATGAGTTTCATTTTTTGAACTGAATGATTGAAATAAATCAACTTTTTGATTTGAATTTTGATTTTGTGTACTTTATTGATCCCCAAAGGGGAAATTGAGGGCATCCACCTGGATGGATGAAGCAGCCACGGTACGGCGCTATCCCTTCACCACTCACACACACATTCACACCTAGGGCCACTTTAGAGTCCCCAATTAACCTAACCTGCATGTTTTTGGCCTGTGGGAGGAAACCGGAGAAATCCCGGAGTAAACCCACACAGACACGGGGAGAACATGCAAACTCTGCACAGATCACTGTTGGTCAGGGGCTGGGATCGAACCCTGGATCCCATGGCCAAGGGCGAGTTGCTGTGCTGCCACAGTGCTAACCACTGCGCCACCGCACCACCTCAATGACATTCTAATTTACTGAGTTGCACTGTATGAAAAATACTTATGAAAGTAATACCCTATTCACTTAAAGCGCAACTTTCTCCTGAACAGTTTACATGTAAATGGGGTCAGCTATTCTTGCCCCTGTAACTTATGGCTCTGACATGTAAATCTACACAGACGGAATACAATCACTGTCAGCTCCCCACGGTGCAACTTTTAGAATTCCCGAATGCCACAGATGCCCCAATTACTATCCATGTTAAGTGAGGCGCTTCTTAGTTTTATGGTTGATGTTATTTGTTTTATGACGTGGAGTGTGTGACATGGAGCTCTCCTGGAATAAAAGTTTCCAGAGTTTGTTCTCCCACAACCTATAAATGCATAAAACTGCTGGGGCAGCAACAGTAGACTACATTGTTAAAGTGGATATGTGATGAAAATGTTACTTTTTTCAGTGCTTTTGAGGATCAGTTTGGGTATCTGGAGTGGCTACCAATAGAAAACTTTGAAAAAAACCTCCCACAGTCCTGTCACTTTAGGATCTGCCTTGGTCTCTTTAAACAAGTTTTGATTTGGCTCCGTGTGAGAACCGGAACTCATTGGAATGATACTGCTGTCCCAACTTTATCTAGACTAAATTTAACAACTGTGGGAATATCCCCTGGAGCACCTGAACCCACACACCAACAGTGCTAAGGAGTTGGCTATGGCCCTTTTCCACTAGCACCTACTCAGCCTGATTCAACTTGGTTTGGAGGGTTTTCCATTAGGTGATAGTATCTGGTACTAGGTACTTTTTTAGTACCTATTCAGCCGGGGTTCCAAGCAAGCTGAATCAAGATGAAAATGCAACATCAACAGACTGCAGGCCAATGATTGGCCAGGGCGTAACGTCACTGGATGAGTCATGAGAGCAATGTCTTCACAAGAATCAAACCCACCATTTGTAAAATTCAGCAACAGCGACCGTGAGTTTTTGTTATTTCCGTGATAATCAACGAGGTAAATGGCTACACACAAATCAGCACCGTGATCCAACAGTGAGGTGCAGACTTTTCTGTGCTTGGTGGCTGACGAGAAAATCCAGAGGGAGCTAGACAGAGCGACCTGAAATGAAACTGTATACCAGGAGGTCTTCAAGCTGATGGCCACTCACGGGTACCCAAGGACATTAAAAGCTTATTATCGGATCATCAAGGACCACCACAGCCGGAGTGGGTTGAACAGAAAAGACTGGAAGTGGTTCAACCAAATGGATGCTGTTTACAGCCACCGACTGGCGAGCAACGAGAGAGAGAGTGGCCTCGACTCGGCCACGGCATTGTTGGAAACTGTGATAGAGGATGGTGAGTGTTTTGTGATTTTAAGCATCTTGTACGCTATTTATCCCATTGGTGGCAAGCTCATTTTGAAGAAACAAGGAAATCACTGTTGTCTCCTGTATGCAGAAAATGAGCTAGCTCATTAGCTAGCTACCTAGCCATCAATGCTAACTCCATGCTCTGCTTGTATTTTGTACTTGCTGTCTCTTAAGTATTCGCTTCTGAGAGCAAAACATCAGCATGTCAACAACATAACAGGCCGCCTTGCTATAATGAACCCACCCACTTTGAGGTGGTACTCAATTGTAATGGAAAACGACCAAAACCATGTAGGGGCAAGTAGAGTCGAGGCGAGTCGAGCTGAGTAGGTGCTAGTGGAAAAGTGCCAAAAGTGAGTGCAGTTTATAAATTCTAGTCACCCCACTAGACATCCCTGTTCACACCTGGTTCATTAAAGCTGTGGTGTACTTTGGTCCATTTTCAAAACATTGAAACTACAAAGCTCTTTCACCCTCCCCTTGGAGATCTGTTACAAGCCCCTCCTCCAGCTAATCAACAGCATCCATCCATCCATCTTCTTCCGCTTAATCCTTTTTTGGGTAGCGGGGGGGCTGGAGCCTATTCCAGCATCTTTGGGCTAGAGGCAGGGTACACCCTGGACAGATTGCCAGTCCATTGTAGGGCCAACACAGAGAGACAGACAACCATTCACTCTCACAGTCATACCTAAGAACAATTTAGAATCCCCAGTTGATGCCAATTAACCTAATCAACAGCATGTGAACGCAAACAGCGGCAAAAGTGAGTGGAGATCAGCAATGTCCCATTCACTGCTAAGGCCATGAATCTAAATCTTTCTACATCCACTAGACATCCATGTTCCCACCTGCCCCATTAATTCATAGTCGTAAAATATGTTGAGTCATTCCCGGCTTATTTTGTTATGTTTTGGATGTGATAGCTTGGTAGACTGACCCACAAGCTTAGCTAGGGGGCTCTCATTTTCTATTGCACTAGCAGCAATACCCGGTGAATACAGATGGGGTGTTTAACCCTGATGATACTACAACAGTGATATGAAAGACCTAATGACAAACCTCTGCTCCTCCCAGAGCTCAGTTGTGCAGTAATGAATATATAGCATATATTGACCTGATGTGCACCTCTCCAGAAATGTAACTACACATACAGTAGCTGCAACATTTTAAATAGGATGGTCTTCCATACAAGTGGTCCCTTTCCCAGACAGCACCCTATCTGCAACAATGTCAGCATTACATAATGTCATATGTAACATTTATAAAGGCTAGAGTTTGGCAGCTCGACTTAAAAAAAGTTGATGTTTTCAAATGTCGGTAATGTGTTGTTTTAGCGTTCAAGGAGGGTTATTACAAGATAAGATAAGATAAGCTAAGATAAGCCTTTATTAGTCCCACAATGGGGAAATTCCAGGATTGCAACAGCACAGGGATAGCAACACTCAGCGCAATAATTTAGAAGATAATAAAATAAAATAAGAGCAGTGAATACGCATATGTACACATAAATATATAAATATATATACACAGTGCGGAGCATTGTAGCTAGATGGAATAAACAGCATAACCGTCTATTTAGTTACCCTACATAGTATGAATATGTACCCATACATATCGTCACCCTCCATAGCGACTGATATTGTCCTAGTTGTATACTGGAGGGGACCATTTGTGTAAGTCTGTTGCGTCTTTTGCATTCAATACTATTAGGCCGTCACGTTTTTGTGCTATCTCTGCGAGCAGCCCTGCTTAGGTTATACAGTCTGACAGCCGTAGGTAGGAAGGACCTGCGAAACCTCTCAGTCACGCATCTAGGATGATGTAGTCTACTGCTAAATAAGCTTCCCAGTACGTCCAGTATGTTCTGCATAGGGTGGGACTCGGACTCCAGCAGAGATGACAGTTTAGCTACCATCCTTCTCTCTCCTATCTCCTCCACTGGGTCAAGGCGTTTCCCCAGGACAGAGCTAGCTTTCTTGATAAGTTTGTTCAGTCTCTTCCTATCGGCTGCTGTAATGCCGTTGCCCCAGCAGACCACTCCAAAAGTGATGGCTGATGCTACCACCGTGTCGTAGAATGTCTTCAAGAGCACCCCTTGTACACCAAAAGACCTGAGTCTCCTCAGTAGGAACAGCCTGCACTGTCCCTTCTTGTAGAGTGCGTCGGTATTGTGTGACCAGTCTAGTTTATTGTTCAGATGACGACCCAGGTACTTGTAGGATGTCACCATCAAAATGTCTGTTTCCTGGATGTTTACTGGTGCTGTGAGGGGTTGTCTTTGCCTGCGGCAGTCCACCACCAGCTCCTTAGTTTCCCTCACGTTGATCTGGAGGCAGTTCCGATGGCACCAGTCCACGAAGCCCTGGATAAGTCCTCTGTACTCAGCTTCATCTCTGTTGGAGATGAGGCCGACGATCGCAGTGTCGTCAGAGAACTTCTGTAGGTGGCAGTGTGTTGTGTTGTGTGAGAAGTCCGCAGTATAAAGGGTGAACAGGAAGGGAGCCAAAACCGTTCCCTGGGGGGCCCCCGTGCTACCGATGATCGTATCGGACACACAATCCTGGGTTCTCACAAACTGTGGCTGGTTAGTGAGGTAGTCCAGGATCCATGATGACAGGTGCTGGTCCACCCCTGCGCACAGCAGCTTGTCCTTCAGGATCATCGGTTGGATGGTGTTGAAAGCACTGGAGAAGTCAAAGAACATGATCCTCATTGCGTTCCCGGGCATCTCCAGGTGGGACAGGGAACGGTGAAGGAGGAAGATCACTGCATCCTCCACCCCAATGCCATGCTGGTAGGCGAATTACTCCAATATTCCTACGTTCTCAAGGGTATGCAAAGCATTAAACATCTATTAATGTTTTCATATTAGTTTTTCATCGCACAAAATAAAATGCACCTACATGCATAATAGCATGTAGGCTTTAAATATGTAATTTATGTTTATTTACAGTCATGTGTAAAAAATTAGGACACCCTGTATAAGTCTGGGTTTTTTTTTACATATTTTTACATATGGATATTTAATATCAATGTTAAAAATACTGGGAGATTTATGTAATACAACTAAACAATTATAAAATGAATTAAAGACTTTTTTCAAATTTTCTGTAAAATGTAATTCCATTTTACAGAAATTAGTGAAGAATAAATTAGGACCCCTCCCATTTTTTAGGACACCCCCACATTCATTCCAACTTAAAATGGCTAAAATAAATGTTTAAAAAATGCAAATAAAACAAAAACAAGATTAGACATAGATATGTGGACATTTCTTAATAAAGAACTGAATATTTAATGGGGTTTCCTAATTTTTTCACATGACTGTACTTCATTACTTAATGCATTACGTATTTTATTTTTCATTCATGATAGTGTTTTACTCTTGTATGTCCTTTCATTTTGACTGCTGTTTAACTTTAAATTGAAAGTGAAATTAATTTATTTTCTGAAATTTTTTACTTATTTCTTGTAAATTTGCTGCTTTTGTCTCAAAATTTTGACTTTTTCCTACTTAAAATTGTGTCTTATAAATTTGCAGCATTTTTCACAAATTTGACTTTTTCTTGTAAATTTGCAGCTTTTCTAGAGTTGAAACTTTTCTCATAAACTTGCATTTTTTTTTCTTAAATTAGCTTTAATCTTCTAAAAAACTTTCTCAAACTTCCCAATTTTTGTCCTCACAAATTTGCTACTTTTTTCTTGTAAATCTGCAATGTTCATATGGATGCTGGTTAAATGTTTGTTTTCTGTGATGGTTTATTTTTTTCTGCTGATCTGGACAATGATCCAATTTTATTTTTTAATGTTTTTTTAAAGGGAAAGTTTTTTTTTTTTTTCCACTGAAGGTTTTCGTGGATAGATGGATGGATCTTCACAAAAAGACATGTTCCTGGGTGTTTTTACAAACATTTTAAATCCATAATAATTCACACATTATTTTTCAATAGAAAACAATTATGTCCTTCACAGGTCAGTTAAAAAAGATCACCTTTGACCTCTTTTATGGTGAAGTGGTCAGTGAAACATGTCAGGTGCCCTCTTCTGGTATTGTAGCATCAACGTGCAAGAGATGAGAGCCCGCGGTCACAAGTGGCCTCTGAGTTAGCAGGGCGGCAAAGTTTCTGCCACATACTGCCCCACTCTCTTTTATATATATATATATATATATATATATATATATATATATATATATATATTAAACACCGCACTGGCCAGTATGGCCCAATTCAGTGTTTTTCAACCTTTTTGGACCCAAGGAACCCCTTTTACATTGAAATTATCTTGCAGTACCCCACTAACCAAAAGTGTTACAAAATGATACATTATACCTGATTGCAGCATATGTAATGACAATTAGTCTTCTAATTAGTTTATACCTACTGTAGAGTGAAACTTTGGTCTGTTTAGATGAATACAAAGCTGATACCCTGGCAGGAACTGAAAAAAGGCATAAACAAAGCTCTCCCTCCACAGCTCTCAGTCTCTCTCTTGTTTTAGTTTTTTTAGTAGTCAGGTTTGAAAAGCCTAGTTTTTCTCGACATCGGAGTCTTTAACGGTGAGTTTTAATTTTTTTTTATTGTGCGTTTTTTCGCAAATATATTCGGTAAGACGCTCAGTTTATTTATGCAATAAAAAAGCTGTTCATTTGTGGATGATGATCACTGCTTTATTGCAGCACACTGCAGACTAAAGCTTTTATTTTAATTATTCATGTGAACAATACGCTGAAATAAGCTTATGTATTCTTATTAAAAACTATTGTCTTTTCTGTATATCTTGCACTTTCGTGCTGTATTTTATTGTGTGCATTTTCCTTGTAGAATCATCCCACGCGTCCGCCGCGACAGCCCGCCCGGGCACCAAGCCTTCCTGACCCAGAGCAGGCAGAGACGGCTTCATTCAACCGAGCCTTCCTGACCCAGTTTGGGAAGCTGGTGTAGAGGCACTCAGTGGTCGGCGTGTATAAAATGTCGATTAACCTTCATGTTGTGTTGCAAAGTTTTTTTTTTATTTTAATATTTTGTATATAATAAAATGGAATTGTTTTGGAAAGTGTGGTTTGTCTGTTATAACACTGAATTATAAAACAGTATAATTACATAGAAATTCCATTGCCTAGTCTGATGAAAATGATGCTGATCATCCTGTCAGGGGTCAACCATTGTAAAGGTAATGTAATTTTTAACTAGACCAAAAAACAAATGTTTTTGTAAGCTTTCTGTTCTTTTTATTGAAATATCATAAAAAATTAGCACCAAGTCAAAGTAGGTACAAGTAAATGTAAATTGAATGTTCTATCGGCATTCCAAATTCAGAGAATTACAATACTTTAGAAGGAGTGTAGCATCATCTAAACGGAAAATAATAATACTGTTGTTCCAAACATTGACTTGAAGGTGAAAAACATGAATTTTTTTTATTCAGTACATCCAAAATGCCCTAGGATGTAAAAAATAATACAATTTGGTGTTGGCCAGTGTGCCACTGTCTCATTATTTAATACGAATAAAACAATTTTCAGCTCATTATTTCTAGGTCATTTGGCAGTTAATTCAAAACAAAAGTGACTTGTGTTGTTGCAGCTTAATTATGAGATAAAATTAATTGTGAGATAAAACCACAGAGCGAGCAAGGCAATAATCCTTGGATCCTCCATTTTTTGTCTCGTGTAAATAAGGACTCAGTCGGGTGCGTAACGTCACGGGAGTGTGGCCCCGCCTCGCTGGGAATCTGGCGCCGCCTCGCTTCTAAAACCTCCTAACACAAACCATCACAGCACAAGCACAACACCGTGCTAATGGAGACAGAAGCATTCTGAGCCGTACTGAAGTGAATCGAGCCGTACCGAGGTATGCTGGGCTAGTGGAAAACAGGCTTATGTCTCCCAGCTGGTCTGGGAACGCCTCGGTATCCTCTCTGAAGAGCTGGAGCAGGTGGCTTGGGAAAGGGAAGTCTGGGCTTCTCTGCTTGAACTGCTGCCTCTGCGACTTGGACCTCCGGAGAAGCGATAGAAGATGGATGGATGGATGGATGGAACCCTGGTTGAAGAACAATGGCCCAATAGATCAGACTGCTTAGCGCTAGCTTAGTGCTTGCTTGGCTGTCCGATCAGTTTCCAAACTACCTCAACTTACTCCTTTCGATGTAGAGGCAAAATGACTCTACTCCGAGCTACCTCCAGATGTTTGAGGTCCTCACCCTATCTGTAACAAGCCCAGAAATGGTACTGAGAGAACTCATTTCGGTTGCTTGTATTTGTGATTGCATCCTTTCCGTCACTACTCAGAATTCATAGATGGGCCTATAAATTTAAAGGCTCTGCTCTCTTTTCACCACAACAGTCCGGTGCAGCACTTGCATTACTGCTGCATCACCGATTCCTCTGTCCATCTCTCACTCCATCCTGCCATCACTTGTTAACAAGACTCAATGACTATAGGCCACCTCCACGTGGGACCAGCACCTGTGGGGAGGACCATCACAGCTGCAGTGTGAGCCTGGTGGCAGGCAAAGGTAGAGGCCTCGGCGTGCTGATCCCTGGCATTACAACCCAGTCTGTATAAAGTATAAATAGTGGGTGATTTGGCGACAGAGTTGTCAACTTATTCATGTGCATTCACTTCATGTTCATAGACGAGTCAGAGCAGAAATGCATCTCATACTCAACGAGAAACAATGTTGGCTGGCATAAATATTATTTGACCTGCCTTGTTTAAGTGGAGTATACTATATTTAACTTGAAATATAATCTAGATAGTTTATATCCCCAAAATGTTATTCTGCCCTGTACCACTATTCAGCCATGTACCTCCCAGACACCATCCACTGTGTTTCATTATATTTCTTTATTCCACTTTGTTGCGTCAGTCCAGGGAGGATACTTGTGTCAAAGGTCTCAGAAACCTCCACCCGAGCTCTTGAGGACAGACAAACATTATGCAATACCTCTGTACAAATAGCAGACGACTGTAGAAGAGCAGTCATCCAGGCTACACTTACACAGACATGCCCACACACCAGACACAAATTCCCTACAAAAGCAGGAAATGGTTCAAATTTCCTATATTTAGTCTGACCTAAACTCCACTGTTATGCTTAATAGTCATGAGTCCAAACTATGCATCGTGCTCGACTTGTGTGTTCTTCTATCTGCAAATTATCTGCAACTTAACCTACAAGGAAAGAAAACAGTTTGGACACTTGTGTTACAGATACCACACATTCCAATGGGGCTGCAGCAGCTAGTGTGCTTCATGCCACTTTCAGACAAATGCGGCACGTCACCAGCACATAAACAGACTAACTACCTGCTTGTTCTCTGGCCTTTTTTTTAAAAATTATTTTGGCAAGAAACACTGGGTTAGTGGCAGATAGCAGCACAATAAATCTGCCCTGAATAAATCATGGAGGCAACATTTGACCAATGAACAACTATGGCCACTTGCAACCTGCTGTATAAGTCAATTGATTAGCGAGAGGAGAAAAAGGTTTACAGGACATTGTTGGAGGGCAAAAGATAAAATTGTTAGTGATGTCACTCTGTGGGCCCCAATTCATGGTCGTGCAAGCACTGGAAGACCATCAAAGACATACATACAACAACTCTGTGAAGACCTTGGAGGCCTGCAGCAAGACTTGCCAGCAATGATGAGTGACAGAGATGGATGGGGGAGGAGAGTCCTGCAAGTCTGTGCAATGTAGCACAACACTGATGGTGAGCAGCACAAACTCACTAACTATAAACTCCCTGTGATCATACACACTTGGCACACCTCTCCCTGTCTTGCAGCAATGTGTGCTCTCTGAGGACATTGTGTACAGTGGGGCAAAAAGGTATTTAGTCAGCCACCAATTGTGCAAGTTCTCCCACTTAAAAGATGAGAGAGGTCTCCAATTTTCATCATAGGTATACCTCAACTATGAGAGACAAAATGAGAAAAAAAAAATCCAGAAAATCACATTGAAGGATTTTTAATGAATTAATTGGTAAATTCCTCAGTAAAATAAGTATTTGGTCACCTACAAACAAGCAAGATTTCTTTCTCTCACAGACCTGTAACTTCTTCTTTAAGAGGCTACTCTGTCCTCCACTCGTTACCTGTATTAATGGCACCTGTTTGAACTCGTTATCAGTATAAAAGACACCTGTCCACAACCTCAAACAGTCAGACTCCAAACTCCACTATGGCCAAGACCAAAGAGCTGTCAAAGGACACCAGAAACAAAATTGTAGACCTGCACCAGGCTGGGAAGACTGAATCTGCAATAGGTAAGCAGCTTGGTGTGAAGAAATCAACTGTGGGAGCAGTTATTAGAAAATGGAAGACATACAAGACCACTGATAATCTCCCTCCATTTGGGGCTCCACGCAAGATCTCACCCCATGGGGTCAAAATTATCATGAGAACGGTGAGCAAAAATCCCAGAACCACATGGGGGGACCTAGTGAATGACCTGCAGAGAGCTGGGACCAAAGTAACAAAGGCTACATCAGAAACACACTACGCCGCCAGGGACTCAAATCCTGCAGTGCCAGATGTGTCCCCCTGCTTAAGCCAGTACATGTCCAGGCCCGTCTGAAGTTTGCTAGAGAGCATTTGGATGATCCAGAAGAGGATTGGGAGAATGTCATATGGTCAGATGAAACCAAAATAGAACTTTCTGGTAAAAACTCAACTTGTCGTGTTTGGAGGAGAAAGAACACCATACCTACTGTGAAGCATGGGAGTGGAAACATCATACTTTGGGGCTGTTTTTCAGCAAAGGGACCAGGACGACTGATCCGTGTATGAATGGGGCCATGTATCGTGAGATTTTGAGTGAAAACCTTCTTCCACCAGCAAGGGCATTGAAGATGAAACATGGCTGGGTCTTTCAGCATGACAATGATCCCAAGCACACCACCCGAGCAACGAAGGAGTGGCTTCGTAAGAAGCATTTCAAGGTCCTGGAGTGGCCTAGCCAGCCTCCAGATCTCAACCCCATAGAAAATCTTTGGAGGGAGTTGAAAGTCCGTGTTGCCCAGTGACAGCCCCAAAACATCACTGCTCTAGAGGAGATCTGCATGGAGGAATGGGCCAAAATACCAGCAATAGTGTGTGAAAACCTTGTGAAAACTTACAGAAAACGTTTGACCTCTGTCATTGCCAACAAAGGGTATATAACAAAGTACTAAGATGAACTTTTGTTATTGACCAAATACTTATTTTACTGAGGAATTTACCAATTAATTCATTAAAAATCCTTCAATGTGATTTTCTGGAATTTTTTTTTCTTATTTTGTCTCTCATAGTTGAGGTATACCTATGATGAAAATTGGAGACCTCTCTCATCTTTTAAGTGGGAGAACTTGCACAATTGGTGGCTGACTAAATACTTTTTTACCCCACTGTACCTCTGCATAAACCTCTTTTGCTAGTGTAATCCTGCACTTGAGAGATCCAGAGGGAGTGTGTCTACTACATGCTAAGGCCTGATTCAAAGCATTCTTACTATGTGCACCTGTGTCCAAATTGTGCACATAAAAGCTAGTGGGTGAGTGACTAGACATGATACATGTGACTACCCATTGTTAGCTCTGTAATAGGACTTACTTCCTCACAGGATAAGACAGACTTGATGAATGATTGACAGAGAAATAAGAGTTAATACACGCAGAAGGGGAAGATGATCAGACTCAGAACATTTTAATCTTTTTTTTTTTTTGGTAGTGGTTTTATAATTTATGGAATTATAAACTTAAGTTAGGCTTAAGGTCGAGAGAAGTCAAAAGGCTTGGAAGAAAATCTGTTTTTGTGCCTTTGTGGTCAAGTAGTAATTATAAAATCCCTGAGCATTAAGCCTGCTGCTTTATGAGTGAAAGCTGTAAAACGTTCCTATGCAAGTTACAGATTATTTGCTCCTCCACTCATCCTAAATTTAATACAAACCAGAAACGTGATTGCCATAAGCAACAGGAAACCTAGTTTTACTTGTGCCTCAGGTATAGTACAGCTAGTCTTGCCTAAAAAAACGTAAAATTGCACATTTTGTCACTTTGAGAAAACGTGCATAGACAGGGATAAAACATTTTTCACCTGCAGTGGATACATGGCGTTTACAGCTTGAAGAGACACAATGTTTGCCACTTTCTCTTCCTTTCACTTTAATTTGCTTTCCCCAGTAGAGGTGACACCTAACCAAAATATTTTTCCTAATCCCAACCATTAGAGGAGCTGGTGCCTAAACTGAACCTTTGCCTTACCTTAGTCATTAGTGGTGTTTAAAACAACCAGAAAAGAAAAGTCACTCACAGTTTAGCGTGGGACTCAAACTTGCATCTTGTTGTTCTTGTTGGCTGAAACTGCTTGTAACCCCAGCTGCCCACCAACCGAATGAGTGTTGGAAGCTTGGCTGAAACAGGTGTTGTTCTGCTCATGCACAGTGAGGACAGTGTGTTCTCATCTTCCATGCATTTGCGTATGTGCAGTGAGTGAAGGCATGGACTCTGTAAAACGTATTCAGGTACATTTTTATTCAAACCACAAGCGCACATTTTTTTGAGGGGTGGAAAATGTTCATTAGGTACGTTTTTTTAGTGAGATCAGGTTGCAGAGTATCATGCTTAACTTGATATTCAAAATACAGGAGAAAAACACAAATAAGATCCCCTTTACACAGCATGGAGATCGTTGGATGATCACTGAGAGAACAAAAAATTGCACAGTCTCTCAATGATCTAATGCCTTGAAAAAGCCATTTCTGTGTAAATGCTTGAGTGATCCTTGATTGTTTTGGACTGAGTCAAAACTTTGAGGAGACCATGGAGATCACTTGAAAATCACTGAGAGATCATTGAGAGATCTTCGTGATTACTGAGCCCTCATTGAAAGATTGTTAAGCGATCTGGCCATTTTTTCATCGCTCAATAATCTCTCAACAATCTCTCAATGATCCCCCCCTTCCCCAAAGGGGAAAAAGGGATATTACTTATCTAAAGAGGTCATTGTTACACATTATACAGATGGAGCAAAGGCTATTTAGTTTTTCTACCTGTCTTGTTTAAAGGAGTCATTGATTGCAGTGCTTTCTACATTTTAACAGCTCACACACCTTAATGAAATATTTGTGACATATTTTGTTCAAACTGACTGCCTAACTCCATAGCATTTAACTGGGATTAAACCTGAGCCGAATATGGGTTGGCTCAGCCCTGGGCTCTTTCATGGAGAGGGGGGAGGATTTCTGTAAAACTCCTTACATTTGTTAGTAACCGAGAGTCTTTTTTTAAGTTTTGTTGGGGTTCCCTGCTTGCTCTGTTGGGAACCCTGGGGCCAACTTGGAGGCTGACCGTGTCAGGGCCGACTTGACCTGTTAATACCTGAGCCAACTAACGTTTGTCTTCAAGAATGAATGAAATAATGCACCACTGGCGAGGTTTGCAGGTGGTGAGGCACTGACTCTTCCAAAGTCAGATTTACAAATATATGAGTCCAATAGCATAAGCTTGAATTTAATTTCAATTGAAAGTTTGCATGTTTTATGATCTGCTAAATGTACATTATAAAATCAGATTATATATAATTTATTAACAAAACAACTAAGGCATTTTACTGAATTGCCTCTTGTTAGGAGGCACAGTGAATTTATGCGTTCAGTTCTGCAATGCATGTCTAGAGCTTTTATTGTGAAGGGAAGAAGCAGAAATAGTACACTCCAGTTGCTTTTGTTTTGCAGAAAGGCAGTTAAAGCTCTGCTGACTAACTCCATGCCTCCATGTTTTCATTTCATTCAACTCTCCTGAATATAAACAAAGTGCAAAGACCCTTGGGAGGGACATTTTATTTAATACAAATAAAATGTATTAAGTTATTTTACAGACAAATTTGTGGGGCCCAAAACTGATTATAGACTACTGGTTTCAGGCCAAGGAAGAACTAAAATTATAGCACATTTGCTGTGCACCCTGTAGCTCCACAATTCAATACAAATTCAAGTCTATAAAAGTATATATGCATGGCCTTACCTTTACTTGTCAATGAAATCCATCCGCCTATCCCTCTGGACAAAAATCTCAAATGACTCTTGTAAAAGTCCTCCTTGGCTTCTTTTAGTTTTAAAAGTCGTTCTGTCTCAAATGAGATTACTGCCGGTTTTGACTGAAAGTCCAATTTTGAGAATTTTTTTAAGTTTAACGATAAATTCTTCCATTTTCAGTCTGTATAAAATAGAAGCACAAACGGGAGTACTCCATATACTTGACTTTCTGATTTTATCTTTAGCTTATTTGGCGTTTAGCCTCGGCGTAGAAGAAAAGCAACTGGGACAAACTCCTGTGCCTATGGTGCTCAAGCACCCCCACCTCCCACCCCCCGTTGCAGCAACATTACTGCACAGCCTCTGACCGTGATTTTTAACTAAAGTTTTAGGTCAGATTAAGAAGACTAAATATGTAATACACACAATAAAAGCTCCTACAAACCTTACATTTTTGACATACACAGAGCTGTCACCAGGAACGCGCATCTTGCACAAGCTCTAACCGGGATTGCGGAATGCTTTTGAGGCTGTATTTGTTGCTGCTTCACCTGGCCTCTCCCCCTTGTATTTGAACAGGAAATGTGAAGATACAGTGATTTTAAACGTATAAATATTGTTGAAATGATTGTAATCGTTCACAAATAACATTTAGTCCTAAAAGACAAATTAGTGGACAAAAATAATACATTTATAATTCTTTAACTTTTATTTTTTCATGATAACCCCTGACCGCACATCACTGCTGTTTGACAGGGTGTCATGATTACCTATTATAGACAGCCCACACGCACGATGCAGCAGCAGAAGGGCAATCAAGAACACAAACACACGTTTGAGGAGTTTATTAAATATCAAAGTAAAGCACAGCTTATGGAAAATGTCACTCGCCAGAAGAAGCAGCCTGTGGAGAGAGAACGAGAGCTGTGAGTGGAGAAATGGAGACAGGGGAAATGGGCGAGCCAAATTGCCACTTACGTGGGATAATAGGGAGTACCGGCAGGACCCTGAGCGGGGAAAGAGACAAACCAGCAGGGTGAAGTAGGTGGAGTCAGTGGTGCCTGACCGGGGAGAGAATGGTTGCAGCTGAGTGGAGATGATGGGGCAGTGAGTGCACGTAGTCCCCGGAGATGTACCCGCACAGTGGCAGCAACCTGGAAAGGAGAAAAGAGACAGATGCGTACGGAAACTACACCGTAAGAGAATAACGCTTGCTTTAACAGGACTCTGCTATGGCAGTATACCCAGACGAGCCAGCGTTGGCGCACTAAAGAGATGTTCCTTTAAAACACTGGCTGATGAAAGGCAGCAGGTGCGTTTCCTCACCCAGGTGTGTTGATGACCTGAGGAAGGAAACAACGGGAAGGAGGGGGCGCGCGCTCACGACCATGACACAGGGTTGTATGGTTTCAGTGGTTGATAGGATATAATTCCTTAGAGCAGTGGTCCCCAACTCTGTTCCATAGAGGCCCAAGACCCTTCAGGTTTTCTGTTCCTCCAGCTTCTTCAGCAGATGTTTCCACTGATCAGTAATCAGTGGGAAGAAACTTAGTGAAATCACCCGGCAAAGACTCTGGTTGAAGGTAAAACCTGCAGGGTCTTGGGCCTCCATGGCTCATGGTTGGGGACCACTGCCTTAGAGTACTGTAAGCATAGAAACTTTCACAAATGAGAGGCTAACTGAAAAAAATTGGAGTGGCATTTACTTAAAAAAAATTGTCAAATATTTTCACTTAGAATTTCTAATAAAAGTTATTCAGGTTTTTCTTAAAGTTTACTTAGTACCAAAAGTATATTTTACAAATATATTCTGTCAAAGCTTACTAAGAACTTTATTTTTCAGGTAAATTTACTTATGCTTTGGTAGTAAATTTTACTCAGTTCTCCTTAGTTCATTACTCTGAAACATTATTTATTTTCAGTGTTAATTTTTTAGGGTTTATCTATGAAATAATTAAGTGATTTTTACTTTATATGTATATTATCATATATGAATAAACTTCACCTCTAAATTATTACAGATTTAATGCATTTTCCAACATGCATTACCATTTTTTCCAGGGTAATGGACGCAAATACTATCAAGCCTGTCAACTATCATATCTATCAACCAGGGCTGCACGGTGGAGCAGTGGTTTAGCACTGTGGCAGCACAGTTTTACCCTCGGCTGGGGGATCGCGGGGATCATGAGATCGTGGGTTCGATCCCAGCCCCCGACCAACAGTGAGCTGTGTGGAGTTTGCATGTTCTCCCCGTGTTGCGTGGGTTTACTCCGGGATTTCTCCGGTTTCCTCCCGCATACCAAAAACATGTAGGTTTAGGGCGCTCGCGCACGCAGCGACCGGCAGCCGGTGGCTTGTCACCAGACTGCAAACCAAATCTACCTACGGGTACAAATAAGTAACAAAAAAAAAAAAAAAGAAGACATACAGCGCAAAATATCTCCCATTTGATTACTCAACCAATGGCAAAGAAATCTCCTATATAATGTTTGTCATTTATCAGCCACCAGGGGGCGCACATCCACCAGGAAGCAGCACATGGTTTCCACAATACAATGAAGGGGCGTGTATCTCCAACATCTCATGCTAATTAACAGTGTAACAAAAATAAAAGTTACAAATATCAGTCAACAGAAGCATCTTTGACATATGCACAGCACTAATGAGATGAGATGAGATGAGATTCAACTTTATTGTCATTACACATGTATGAATACAAGGTAACGAAACGTGACTTGGCATTTGGTAATACACATTAAACTGAGAGTCTAACTGAGGAAAACACGTTTATTTTCTGATATTCCCCATCAGCTGTCATGAATCGCCCCTCGGGGCACAGAGAGACAGACCCATGCGCCAACTGCAATTTGTGTTTTTTATTACACGAAAACATAAAGTTCCAAAGTGTACAAAGCAAAATCCAAAAACGAACACAGAGAAGCTTGCAGCTGGAAACTTCAGGAAAACTTGCCAGATCGGGATCAGAGCTCTGGTGGTGAAGACAGAGGAGTAATAATCGTGACTGAGGCGATAATGAGAAGGAAAAGCAGTCCTTAAATAGGGACGGAATAAACAACATGAGTGATAACAGGTGTGGGTTCACATGAGCGGGAAAAGGGAACAATAACTCGTGGCTGGAATCAGCTGGCAGATGGCTTGACAGCTGACAGGGCGACGCCCACATGGAGAGCAAAACCAAAAGCGCCACCTGACAGCTGTCAACCCCGAGAAAGACATCACTGTACAAATATAAAGGATAAACATAATCAACTGCAGACTAATAAATAATTACAAATGAAACAAAGCATGGCCGTAACAAAACTGAAACATAAACAGAAAAATTGAAAGCAGTATAACAACTCAAAAGGCACAAAAATACAACAAATATACGTATATAAATACAGAGAAAAGCCATGAGACTGAGTCTGGCAGAGCTCAGCTCGTGACAGAGCCCCCCTCTCAAGGGGTGGATCCCAGACACGCCAGGGTAACACTAAAAGATAAAGAAAAAGCCTATCCCTCCCAGCAGGGACACAACAATAACCCACCCAGGGTGGGTGGTGTGGGGAACAGGCTAGGAGGGAATGAAACAAAACCCCGTTCAGGACCCACACCAGTCAAAATCAGAAGCTTAGGCCCCCCAGACCAAAGAGCTGGAAAGTTCAGGTGTGCAACCAAAGTCCCAGTCCTGGCGGATGGCAAGGTAGAATGAGTCAGATGGCCTGCCGGAGAGTATGGGCCAACCAACCCAACAGCCTAGTCCGTGAGGTGGCCGGCCAGAGTTCTTAAGCCACCTGAACAGTACGGGTGGTCCAGGGGGTGGCTGCCCATCTGGAGGAGTCAATGGAGGGCAGGATGGAGGAGTCAGAGAAACCACGGTGGCGTCTGGCGCAGGAGGGGAAACCATGACGGTGTCTGGTACAGGAGGAGAGGGGACCCCAACAGTGTCTGGCAAAGGAAGGGCAGCCATGATGCTCTCGGACAGGTCATCAGCACCCTCAGTGGTCCCGGACTGGAACATCATAGCACCCGTGGTGGCCCCAGACTGGGGTGAGGTTGCACCCACAGTGGTCCTGGATGAGGACGATGTTACACCCGCTGAGGCTCCAGACTGGAGCAATGCAGCACCCGTAGTGGCTCCGAGCTGGAGCAACGCTGCACCCATGGTGGCTCCGGGCTGGAGCGGAGCTGCATCCTCTGTGGCTCCGGGCTGGAGCGGAGCTGCACCCTCGGTGGCTCCGGGCAGGAGTAGAGCTGCACCCCCAGTGGACCCAGACTGGAGCAGAGCTGCACCCTCGGTGGACCCGGATTGGGCCAAGGCTGCACCCTCAGTGGACCTGGACTGGGCCAGTGCTGCACCCACGGTGGACCCGGACTGGGCCACAGCTGCACCCACAATGATCCCTGGGCTGGGGTGTAGCGCCCATAGCAGGCCCCTACTGGAATGCAGCACCCAAATTGGATTAAGGCTAGGATGCAGCACCCACAACAGTCCCCAACTGGGACACAGCACCCACGGAGACCTGGACAGGAGAGGAACTGCACCCATGGAGGACCCGGACTGGGCCGAAGCTGCACCCACGGAGGTCCCTGGCTGGGACGGAGTACCCGTGATGACCTCGGCGGGAGGAGCTAGACCCACAGCAATCTCGGGCGGCGAACCTGGATCCACGGAGACATCTGGCACAGGTGGATTATCCTCGGTGACCCTGGGAGAAAGCTCAGACAACACAGGCAAAGAAACAGGGTTAGGGTCACCGGCAGCGGTGGAGCCCGGCGAGGTGAGCCCAGGTGCAGCTGATGGCTCTCCTTACCAAGAGCCAGACAAGATTTCTCCAAAACAGATACAAGGAAAACAAAGGAGAGCACTTGCCTGAGCTCGAGCTCCACCGCTGTCCAGGACTCTGACCATCCAGGCGATGGTACTCCGGGCTCAGCCCTCTGGAGGTCCAGCTCCGACTCTGCTGTGGCGCCTCCTGCAGCAGGCTTGGTGGTGAATGCAATCTCTATAGCCCCAGCCGAAGTGACCCATGTAGGAGACTCGTCCATTGTGGCGGCTGGGGTTTGGCTCACCATTGGTGCTGGACTCTGCGTAGTCAAAGCCAGGTGACGCTCTGTCATCAGTGCAGGCTTCTGGTCACAGAAAGCACTCTCCCTCCATCCATAGCATGGCTGCGGGGCTGTACTCAGATCTTCCAGCACCGCAGGCTCCTCCATTGTCTGGCGGCTCTCTTCCGGTGCTGGCAGACTCTCAGGGACAGCAGGAAGTGACACGGAGAGAGCAGGTGAGGATTTATTTGTGCAGCAGGTGGTGAGAGCTCAGGGGACTGCACACCCTGAGCCTCACTACCGGGAATCAGGTAAGGCATATCAATATAAATTGTGGGAGAATGAAAAGACACTTGCCTGTTATCCCGGAGTTTGAAGTTTCCTGCTGGGTATGATGTGGGGCCAACCCTCTCCGTGACTTCAATTAAAGAGGGCCTCCCAGGGAAACGTTGTGGAGCCACCCCTGCCGCATCAGCGATGGGTGGAGCCGAAGAGGAAACGAATGGCCCCTCAGTGGCGGGAGAAAGCGGTGAAGCGAAGTGAGGAGCAGCAGCTGTGGGAAAACAGAGCTGGCGGAACAGCTGAAGAGGAAAAATGTGGAGAATGCACTGCTGCGGGAGTCTTCTGCCTCGGCAAAGGAGAATTTGCTGGCTGAGAGGCGGGAGCATTCCTCCAGCCATCCGGGGCTGGATGGCGACGCCATGGAGCGGATGGGACTGGAGCAGGAACGGGTGCCAGAGACTGGTGAGGAGCCAAAACAGGGACCCGGGAGCACCTTCCCTCTGGCGTGGGCCCAGCCTTCCCCGGGGAATTCCTCACCATCCCGCTGTTCTCGTGTTGTAGTGCTGCCACCAGAGAAATCCTCTCCACTCCCTCAGTGTGCTCCAAAAGCTGAGGGCACAGTCGAGCAGCTGCCTCCGCGAGGCCCAGGTACCACAATGCATCCTTTGGGATAGAAACCATATATGCCATGGAGATTAGCCCATCAATCTCCATGAGGGCTTGGCAGCACTCCCACCCCAGGCGCATCGGGTAGCCACGTCCACCTGCAGAGTCCGTGTGGGCTGGGGACATGGTGAGCTCCACAGAACAGGTGAGTGAAACACTAAAAAGGCAAAAAATCCACAAATTGCAGCGGCTGGGTCTATTACTGGCTGCAGTCAACTGTCATGAATCGCTCCTCGGGGCAGAGAGAGACAGACCCATGCAGCAACTGCAATTTGTGGTTTTTACCTCTGCCAGGCCGCAGGAGGTAATGTTTTTGCCGGCGTTTGTTTGTCTGTCTGTCTGTCTGTTGGTTAGCAAGATAACTCAAAAAGTTTTGGACGGATTTCGATGAAACTTTCAGGCGTTGTTGGAAATGGTACAAGGAAGAACTGATTAAATTTTGGGGATGATCTGGATCACCGTCTGGATCCAGGAATTTTTTAAAGGATTCTTTAACATTGTGAGATACCGCCATTTTCAACATGTGTGCAGGCGCAATGGAGGGCGCTGGTCGTCGTGTCTGACGAACACGAACTCCACGTTCTTCAAAGTTTTAGGCACAAAAAGCACGCGTAAAACAGTGGTGGGCCGGGCCCGGCAGCGTGCCTGTGTTTCCGCTACGCTGCAAAAGCTGAGACGGGCAGCTGTCCGGCGCCGGATTATTTGGCAGAAATTCCCCAGGCAGCCATAGGGGCTGCGCAAAAACAAGCTCTCTGCTGGGGAAGCTTCCAAATCCTCTTTTGCCGCGGAGCGCAACCTCAATAAAACCCACGCCAACCTGTCTACCCAATTAGCATCCGTCAGTGAAGCCCTGAGTGCTGCTTTCAGTGATCTATGAAAACGCTCGCATAACCCATTGGCATGTGAGTTGTACGCGGTTGTGCGATGAATTGCAACGCCCACAGCCTGGGAGTTTGGAGATGGAGGAGATGGACACAACAGCAACACTTGAGTTTATTACCTCCGCCAAGGAGGTAATGCTTTTACTGGCATTTGTCTGTTTGTCTGTCTGTTTCACCAGAGGTGGTTTTTGGCCTAGAGAGGAACCCATTACATTTTGGGGATGATCTGGGAATGCATACCTCAGCCAAGGCTCTTCTCACAGTGTGTCAGCCACAAAACTCCAAAACTAATGGACAGACATGGATGCAGTTTTCACCACAAGTGACGATAGGCCTACACACAAGCCCATTACATTTTGGAGGTGATCCATGAGAAACGGAAGGAGCCTTGTCGGAGGTATGCGCTCTATGAGTGCTTTTCTAGTTATTACATGAAAACATGAAGTTCCAAAGCGTACAAAGCAAAATCCAAAAACAAACACAGAGAGAAACTTATGGCTGGAAACTTCAGGAAAACTCGCCAGAGCGGGATCAGAGTTCTGGTGGCGAAGACAGAGGAGTAATAATCGTGAATGCGGCAATAACGAGAAGGAAAAACAGTTCTTAAATAGAGACGGAAGAAACAACATGAGTGATAACAGATGTGGGTTTACATGAGTGGGAAAAGGGAACAATAACTCATGTTTGGAACCAGCTGGCAGAGATGAGAGAGGAGTGGCAGGGCTTGACAGCTGACAGGGCAACGCCCACACAGAGAGCAAAACCAGAAGCGCCACCTGACAGCTGTCAACCCCGAGAAAGACATCACTGTACAAATATAAAGGATAAACATAATCATCTGTCCAGGGTGTACCCTGCCTCTCACACAAAGATGCTGGGAGAGGCTCCAGCCCCCCGTGACCTGAAAAGGACTAAGCGGGGGAAGATGAATGAATGAATGAATGAATAATCAACTGCAGACTAATAAATAATTACAAATGAAACATGGCCATAACAAAACTGAAAAATAAACAGAAAAATAGAAAGCAGTATAACAACTCAAAAGACATGAAAATACAACAAATATATATAAATACAGAGAAAAGCCATGAGACTGAGTCTGGCAGAGCTTCCAGAGCTCAGCTCGTGACATCAGCCCCCTCTCTTCCTCAAAATAAGCAGCTTTTGTAAGGTCAGTAAATTGCTTTTTCTGTTTAATAAATGTTACTTGATTTTAAAAGTATCATTTGTATAAAGAAAGAAGTATACAAAATTACTATTAAACATCAAGTAACACATCAAGCTAAAAGTGATATTTTAAATACATTTTTTAAAAAATATTTCTACATAAAATTAAAAAAAAAGAAACAACATAATAATTACAAGTTCAATGTCATTTTTTCAGTGTACTAGCTTCAAGGTGTCTTAGGGGACATTAGCGGCTAGTTAAGTGTAGCAGCTTGCTGGTGTTAAGGTGCCTTCACACCAAATGTGAACGGGTGGCGTGAATCCATCCAAAGTCAATGGAAAGAGGCGAGCACATGCAAAATCGTGTGTGCATGTCCAAGGGAATATCGCTAGCTTTTGACATGATTTAACAGACCCAGAGAGCAGACTCAGACTCGGGAATAGATACAATTATCTTTATTGTGTTAATGTGTGTGTGTGTGTGTGTGTGTGTGTGCGTATGTGTCAGCGATGGCGTAGCAGCTGGGGGTTAGCAGAGCGCTGTGCAACCTGGCAACCCTATGGACAGAGTCGAGACAGCAGACGTTAGTGAAGCCCCCGGAGGGAATGCAAGAGATTGACCAAGGTTTACTGTTTGCAGAGGTGGTGAGAAGCTCAGGTTGGCCCACAGGCTCCAGCCAGGAGCACAGCGCCTGCTGTCACTGCGCAGCTAGAGAGGTGAAGGGAACGTGAGGTGAAGAGCGTCGCTCAATCCGCCTCCAGGAGGGAGAGGATTCCGCTGCCACAGACTTTGCCTGTGCACAGGGGACGAACGCAGATAATGGTGAAAAGATAATGGGCTTACTTGGTGTGAAAGAGATGCTCCCTCCAGGAGGTCGAGGCAGGGGGCGAAGTTAGCTTTGGGATGCCGGCAATGGCTAGGAGATTCTATGACGAAGGCGAAGACAAGAGTTGGTCTCATTTGATCCAAGAAGACAGACGACTCCGTGCTGATCTGAGGGCAGTGCGGTCTAAATAGTCTGAGGGTGATGGAGAGCAGGTATGCGTGCAGCTGTGGATGATAATCAGACAGAGCAAGCCATCACAGCTTTGAGATTCTGCTGTCACCGGAGTAAAAGTATCAACACTGGAGAGTAAACTAGTTTGAAAGTAAGACTGCCACTCACCTGGAGACACAAGGACTGGGAGCTCTTCAGTTGAATCGGGATGTCGGGGTTATTTACCCATGGATTCCTGCCACGGATGTGCTAAAAAGGCTAGCAAACTAGCAACGGAAACACTCATCATCTTGTAACGTTTTGGAGACAGGGACAACTTTTTCAGGTGAGCCCCCCATCAGATAATGTAAACCTAAAGCATGACGTTATCTTGGGGATTTCCACAGTAGGTTGAACGCTGCTGCAGGAGTTATAAAGGCAACTTCGCATGTCTGCATTTCACCCAGACAGTGAATTCATGTCTATTCATGTGTTTACATTGACTTATAATGTAATTGTGCTGCACGAAAAATTCACCTGTTTGCATTTGGTGTGAAGGCACCTTTAGAAGGTTAAGTTAACTGGTTAACTTACTGTTGTCCAGATGATTGACAGCTAGGCTGGCCAATAATAGAGCAGTGTGAGGATATCACAGGACATGCACGCCTGTTTATGTAGTGACATCCAGTGGCAAATCCGGTGTTCTGACATTTTACCATACTTATCAGAGCGGCCATACCCTGGGTTATGCATGCGTAGTAACACCAAACATATACGCTTCTGCCTATAATTTCAGCATATGATACAGCTGACAGAAACAGCTGATGGAAGGCAAGTAATGCACAGACATATAACAGGAAAGGAGCGGGGTGCTGCATCGTGATTGGCTGATCCAAAAATGTGGCACCATTTCAGTGTGTCTCTATTTATATAGTATATTATATATATATATTTTCTGCTGTTAAAAATTGCTCGATACAGCTGACAGAAGGTAAACAATAGCATACCACAGCCCAGCTGACGGAAGGTGAGAAATTTTGTAATGTTAGTGCCATATTTGCAGTGCAGCTGATTCTGCCAAAGTAAGCTAAACCAATAGCTACTGTATATCTATTGGTTTGCCATATGGGTATGGTATTCTGCGAAAGTATAGTAAAATGGCAGAACACCGGAACAGTCAGTTTTGCTTTTTGGTGTGAAAAACATAAAAGCGGTGTGTTTGTGTGTGTGTGCACACGCGTGTGTGTGTGTGTGTGTTTTTTTTTTAAAAAAGTGAGTGTTTTGATGTCTTTTCAATAATCCTGTGACCAGTAGACACTGCAATACATACTTGCCCCATAGTCATGTGTCCTTATAGCTGAGCTCTTCACTCAGCATCCATGGAAGCAGACATTTCCTGGGAGATCAGGCACTGCTAACCCTGAGCTGCAGGTTGAAATGAAAGAGACGCCTTTTATGTGTCAGCTCTCGTACAAAGATTAAACTGTTAGATGCAGTTGGTTTGAATAAGGACTTTCAATTTTATGAGATATTTAAATATTGGTTTCAGAGTAAATGATTTAAAAGTACACTTGGGGAATGTTCGTTTCACAGTTTAGTACAACATCTGGGGCTCTTTTATCCAAAACAAAAACTCACACATTTATTAAAAGTGCAGCAAATTAACAAGAATTAAAACCAGTAACTTATAAGAAGTCAGGTGTAATTTTACAAGAAGAAAAACACAAATTTTAAGGAAAAAAGTTAATTCATAATAAAATTAAAAAATGGCTTCAGAAGAAAAACATAATAAATTTATGAGGAAAAAGTCATAAATTTACAAGAAAGTTTATTTAAGATGACAAAGACATAACCCCTGATTCCTATAAACATTCCAAGAAAAAACCCTTTTAGCATTTTATTAAAACAAAAACATTAAATAATAGTAATTGTGACCCAAAAATGTAAAGTCAGTGTTAACACTTTACAGTATGATCCAGTTCACATACTTGTATGTAACTATTGTAAGATTTTGGATATTATAATACTTGAATATGCATGACTTTTTAAAATTTGTCTTGCCCGCCATGAACTAATGATAAAGCCACCTTGGCTTCTTGTAAAAACATAATTACATGATCATCATTTGTTGTTACTTCATACATGAATGTACAAAGTGGGGTCAGAAAGGGGCTACTTCGAGGGAGTCGATATGATAGTAAGCTGTTGGTTTAGACTTAAAGCAACACTGTGTGAGATTTTCATCTCAAAACAATGTTTACAAAATAATTCTGATGGTCCATAAACCTCTCACCGAGTGAATCTCACTTTCACCATAGCCTGAGTGGGCCTGCATCCCCTGTAACAGCACCATGTAACTTTTGTGTTTCTGGCTGGAAAATACAACTGGATTCTTTTAAAGCCTGAGACCCATTAGTCAATCATGGGACTCGACTTTAGCACCAACTAACAAAGCATCTTGTGATAGGTTAGTCGCACTCTCAGGCCCAGGTCAATCCATTCCTGTATGAAGTATCCATGAAGCAAATACTGTATCCCCCAGCAGCGCACATATGGGCCAGTGTCAGTAGGTTTGCATCGGGAATACATCTTATAGAGGTTGTTTACACATTGGCGCAAACGACCTCTGTAAGATGTATCTCCAATGCAAACTTTGTACACTGGGCAGACGTAGGCCAGACGTATGTGTGCTGTTGGGGATACAGTAATTACAACAACAGCGACTTAATTATTAGTTCACGGAGACCAAGATTAATTCATAGTAAGTCATGCATTAATTCATGCAATGACATCATCATAAATCATGCATTAGTTTAGCACAATACACATGCACATGCACACAGTGAGTTTTCACGTCTGAGTGTCAAGCCGTGTCCGAGAGCGTGTACTGGGGCCATATAAGCCGATTGTATTTCCTCTCCAGCAGCTGATACTGTAGCTCCTGTGACCGGCTGCACCTGTCACTGTACGTCACGCCTCTTTGGCACGCATGTACACACACACACATGCACACACGCTAGACATACACTTGAATGTGAACGTGCCAGCTGAGTCTTCATGAATAACCTGGATGACTGAATAAGCACAAAAAGCTTCTGTCTCATGGGTTTCGTTAAAAAGGTCATAGGTGGGGGGCTGTTAGAATCACATTTCCCAGAGTCATTTTTTGGATAGACCTGAAAGGCTATTGAAACATTTTTTTTCTCCGAAATTATGGAAATTTCTTTCATGCCTTAACGAGACACATCAATTATATTTCTTTGAGCTCAGCTGGCGACTTGACAAACTTCTGTCTTCATTATGGATAGTGAGTGAGAGCTAATGCTCAGATCAAAACGCTGCAGTGCAGTAGCTGGCACTGAGAAAATGAAGGACTGGATTAATCAGTGTCTAACAACCGGTGTCTGCAGTATGACTGTTAATTGGCATACTGATGTACTGGTCAAATGAAAGCTAATGAAACAGTGCAACAAAATCTCATAAAACTATAAATATTAGACATACATATTCTGTTGACCATATTCTAACTAAAAAAGCAAGCTATATCTATACTGTGGAAAATACTATGGAAATTATTAACCATTTCTCTATTTCCTCACACCAACGCCACACTTAAACAGATGCAGAATAAACAGTACAATAAGATTAAGCAGTAAAATTACTCAAAAACATACATAACACCTTTATTAACTATATAATGACATGGCAACATATGTGTGACTAATGAAGGTAGAAAAAGTCTCTCCCATAATTAACTTTTAAAGTGGTCAGTGACTGCCCATTTTTCACGTTGGCAGCTCCATGTCTTAATAAGATATTTGTGACATATTTTTGTCAATTTTTCTTTAATTATTTAATTACTACAGCATATTTGTGAATCATCTTTTGCAGCCTTACTCAGAATGACCCGTTTCAGTGCATATCTCTTTAAAAACCTGAGAGTGGCTGTTAACTCCACCCTCCCTCTTACATCATTATTGCTAACATTAGCTGGCTAGCCGCTTAGTGAGTCTGAGTCAAATACCGTAAATTTGTCTTAAAGAATGAATGAAATAAAGCATCTCTGGTGGACAAGAGTGTATGGTTTTACTGGTCGATAGGATATGACCAGTCCCTAGTACAATTAGCATAAAAACATTTGTGAATGAATGAATAGTGGCCCAAAGTGCCAAGCTGACATCCTAAGTGCCTAGCTGATGCTAAGCAGCTAGCTGCCGACTAGAAAAAATAGCATCTAATAGTGACGGATATGGTCAAATATTGGTAGATGAACAAGGATTCCAGTGAAGGATGAGTAGAATTTATAGAAAATAGTGATCAAAATCGACTGGATTGGCAGTTAAGCTATTGCCAGGTGGGCTATCTGACTTCCTAGCCAAGCTAATGCTAACAGCTCATTAGCATCACCGCAAAAATATAGTTAGCTAGAATGGTGTGAGATGTATTATCGAGTGTGGCTAAGTGAACCAGGTGGACACAGGGATGTCTGTTAGGGTGACTGAAATCTAAAGAAAATAACAATATAAACCACGCTTGGTAGGGAAACTTCTAGTAACGCTGTTAGCTCACTGTTCTCTACAAGACAGACAGCTAGGCTGGCCAATAATAGAGCAGCGAGTGGGTATCAAGGACTGGGCTAGGCAGGGTTTACCATTTTATGATGTTCCGTGGAAAAGCTGGAAGAGTTAACACAGTTAATCAGACACAAGAATGATATAAGGGCTGTGTTTTTTAAAGTGAGTGTTTTGATATTTTCTTGATAATCACATGACCAACAGACACATTTCCAAAGGTTAAAACCTACAAAAACACATTTTTTTTTTTTTTTTTTTAGTCAGTGACCCCTTTATTGTCGGTAAGAGAACATTTTGTTTTAAGTATTAAACTAAATGTATAAATAAATAGTTTATAAATTAGACTGAGACTACATACCTCTGACAAGGCTGAAAATAGAAAAACTGATTATGATTAATTATATGGGATCCTGACTGATTAAAAAAAGTCAGTGCTGATGTTGTAAACTAATCATCACCTCATCAACTCAGTTTGTTTTATGTATCATAATTCCTGAACATGAATCTCCCCAATTAAGTAAATATCAAACTTTTTTTTTTTTTTTTAACAATGAAATGGGCAGCAAAACTACAGCAGTAGGTACAAAAGGTTATATGTTTCAAGCTTTAAATGACAGCAATAAAAACATTCACATACATAAAAGCACTGTATTTACTATCTCAATACCCTGTTAAAGTATCCTTAAAAAAGATAAATACTTATCTATAAACATCAAAGTACAACCAGGAGGTATTTAATCTTCATCGTTGCCTTCATCAGTGGAAATCAGTGAATCATTTTTTGTTTGGAGCAATGTTTAAAGTAAGCCCTTAAAATATGTGTAATCTGATTGCTATGTTCTGAGTGAGTGTAACGACAATGTAATGAAAACAGATGCTGCCACATGAACATTATCTCCCAGCTCCGTTTGGCAGACTGCACAGTTCGTACTATAGCGTGGCAAAGGCAGACGGGATGACGAGAAAGTGCGAGTACATGGAGATATTTGCAGCGAGAGCGATGGAAAATAGTTTTGGGGATTACGTGATGAAATAATATGAGAGCATGGAGGGAGAGAGCACTTATGACAGTCACAAGCTTGGACCTCAGAAGCTTGTCCAGCACACAAATATACACCAGCAATTGACTGTAGATAAGACACAAGATTTACCAAGAAGGGAAGAAGAATGGACAAGATGTTTCTTTGTCTCAGGTCTCTTTGGGTTATGTCAAGTGAGCAATGAATTAGACCCTTGTCCACAGGGCAAATAAAATGAGGTTTATTTCTTCTTCATGGAGGTTAGTCTGAATATGTGGCTTGAAAAAAATGTTTTCTGCTGTGTGGGTAGAAGAATCACTGTGTTTTTGGTACAGAGGATTAAATAATGTGACAACTTGGCACCATGTTGTCCTTAACACTATCGGGCTTGGGGCAAGAATAAGTTTGCTTCTCTAACCACCATGTGTGATACCAGAATATCATTCACCAAAAGGAAGGAAATCGTATGCAGTATTATGTCATTTTGATTTAGAGCCCAACAGTCAAATACCAGGAATACTATATGAAAGTATTTGAGAGTCACAAATAGATTTTAGATATTAGATTTTTTTTTTTTTTGCCAATAACGATATGCCAATATTTTGAAAATACTTTTGCCGATTGTTGATACCGATATATGCAAATATTTTTCTGACCTGTTTACATCTCCTGTGTCTTCCAGTGATGATTAACCACTGATCTCTATTAAAAAAAAAACAAAAACAAAAAAACCTGGATACCACATAGACTGCTGAGGTGAGGCCACCAGAAGTTCTATAACGGCCATCTTACCACACCCAACTTTAACATTTGTATAATGAAGTTAGCATTGAATCGAGTTTTATGCAGTCATTTTCAAGAACTCTATGGACAAAATGCCTGTACTGTAAATTCATATTGTGAAGATGTTCAAAATGTAACCTTCAAGTGTACCCAGATGAGTAGGCCTACACAGAAACGGTCCTGGCTTGTGTGACACCCTGGGCGGACTGTCTCCCCCCCCCCCCCCCCAACTTCAGTCTAAAGCCTGACCTTTCTTGTTTTCCTTGATACAAAATTGTCAATGACATCATCATATGAAAGCTGATCAGCAGTGCTGTGGCTAATACTGATGACTGCAAGACCAGTAAAGAGGTTCTTCATCAATCAATCAATATCATGGTTTATAATTTACAATTAAAAGCTATAATGATAATCATCAATATTAAATTAGAACCGTTTGAAATGTCACTTTGCTTGTAATGAATATTGAGAATGTGTCATGATTTAATGTTTTTGAGGAGGCTAAAATGCTGGGCAACCACTTCAGAAGAATACTCAGACACACATGAAAAGTACACCACTTTAATGAAAAAACCCAAACCCTATACACAACACGCTACTTTAAGTAATAAATGTCATGTTCAGGTGAATGCATGCCCCCTCCTTCCTGAGAAGAGATTCCCCAACTTCACATGCAATCACAACACCTGCGTGATTAGACGCACCTGCCACTTCTGCCTTACCAGCGCATAAAGGACCACTAAGTGGAGGCTTCAGCGCTGGCTCATTGGGTATACTGCCTAAGCAAAGTTGCAAACGAGTTGAAAGTCATTATCAGGGATAACCTAATTAATGCCTCTCTTTTTCTCCTTTTCTCAGGTTGCTGCCATCTGTGTGGTGCGTCTTCGGGGATTGTTGTGCGCTCACCTGCCCCTTCATCCTCATCCCGCTTCAGCAATCTTATCTCCACCCAGTCAGACACCACCCAGCTCCTTCCCTGCTTCCTGCCAGCTTCTTCCTGCTGGTTCGTCTATTACTGCTGGATCGCCCTCTGTCGGGTTCTCTGCTCGGCTCACGTAAGTGGCAATTTGGCTACCCACTTCCCTCAGCCATCATCCTCCACTAATTTGCTCTTGTCTCTCCCCACAGGCTGAGTCTTCCTCTGGCGAGTGACGTTTTAAATAACTGTGCTATCCATTTTTGAAATTAAGAAACTGTTTAAACATTGCTTCTCTGTGTCATGAGTGTTTTCTCTGGTGTGGTTCCCTGCAAGTGAGCTGATCCTTCTATCAATATAACAGAACGAGCCAGCCATAACGTGAGCTCAGCGGGAGCTGCATCAGCGGAACACTCCATTCTTCACCACTTAAACGTCACAGAGAGGCAGGTGGCCGCACTTACGCAACAGCTGCAAACTATTACGCAGCAATTGGGCACGGTCACGGAGCATTTGGCCCATATCTCTCGTTCGGCCCCCCTCCACTCCAGCTGTGGCCCCTGTTTCTTCCACTGTGTTTGCCAAACAACCTCCGTTCCCTCACCTGCCCTGTACACAGGGGAGGTGGGGAAATGCAAGGATTTTCTTTGTCATGTTCGGCTTTACCTGGGCCAGGTGGGCGGGGAGTACCCAGATGAGATTTCCAAGATTCATTTCATGACCCTCCTGCTGTGAGACTGAGCCCTCAGTTGGGCCCGGCCTGTTCTTGACAGCCCGGAGAGCCCCACCTATACATTCAATTGTTTTGTTGTAGAATTTTCCGTACTTTTGACCACACTGAGAGTGAGGGTAATATTATGAGCCGCCTTTTGTCTCTCCGCCAGGGAAGCCGTTCTGTAGCCAACTTCTCAGTGGAATTTCAGGTGGTCGCGGTGGACTGTGGATGGAACAACGTTGCGCTACGCAATGCATTCCTCCAGGGTTTAAACGCCAACCTCCGCGACGACCTGGTGGTTCATGCTGTTCCCTCATCTCTGGATGGTCTAATTGATCAGGCAGTTGGTTTGGCTAACCGCTACCGTGAGCGAGCAAAGAAGCGCAAATCCTCCTCTCACCCGCCCTTCACACAGGTGAGAGGAGGATTTGAATGCATGGCGCCGATACCCGTCCTTGTCTTTCCGGGAACCACCGGGAGGAGTTGTCGTTCCTCATTCTCCCAAATTCATCCTCCCCGGTGGTTCTGGGGACTCCGGAGGCACAACCCCATAATTAATTGAGCACAGAATTCAATTTCCTCCTGAAGTCCACATTGTTTGGCATCTTGTCTTAGTTCGGCCGATTGTTTCCCTTCCTTATCTATCTCTTCCCCTCAGGTGGAGCCGCCGGACCTTATCCTCATACCCAAGGTCTAGCATGACCTTGGGAAGGTCTTCAGCAAGTCGAGAGCGCTCTCTTTACCACCTCACCGCTCATACAACTGTGCTATTGACCTCCTCCCGGGTGCGTGGCTGCCGTCCAGCTGGCTCTATAGTATTTCCGGCCCAGAGAGGGAGGTGACGGAGAGATATATTAAGGACTTGCTGAACGCCAGCCTCATTCAGCCTTCCTCGGCTCCTCTTAGGGCAGGATTTTTGTTTGTCAGTAAGAAGGACGATCTCTGCGACCGTGTATTGATTATCGGGAACTCAGTGCTACTACCGTTAAAGATAAATATCCTCTGCCCCTGATAAACTCTGCATTTGAGCTCCTTCAGCGCGTGCGGGTGTTTACCAGACTCAACTGACGCAATGTGTATCATTTAGTCTGTATTCGCGAGAGGGACGAGTGGAAGACGGCTTTTAAAATACACCTTTTAAAACACACCAGTTTGAGTACCTGGTTACCTGTTGGTCTCACTAATGCTCCTGCCGTCTTCCAATGACTCATTAATGACATCCTCCGCGATATAGTGAATCAATTCGTTTTTGTCTATTTAGACGATATTCTCATTTTTTCCCGCATGCCAGAGGAACACAAGGTCCATGTCAGAGCTGTGTTACAACGGCTTATGGAGAACCAACGTTTTGTGGAGGCTGAAAAGTGAGTTTTCCACCTGCTCCACTTCCTTCCTGGATTTATTGTGGCCGAGGGGGAACTGAGAGCTGACCCAGCCAAGGTGAAGGCTGTGCTAGATTGGCCTACACCCCACTCCTGCAAGGAGCTTCAGCACTTCTTGGGGTTTGAGAAGTTTTATCACAGATTTATCAGGAAGGGGGTCGCACATCCTCTCACACAGCTGACCTCTGTTAAGGTGCCATTTCTTTGGTCGGAGGCAGCTGAACAAGCTTTTTCCAAATTAAAAGACCTGTTTACTAACACACTCATCTTGGCCCAGGTCGACCCTCAGCTCCATTTCACCCTAGAGGTGGACACTTCTGACTCGGGGGTGGGTGCTGTCCTCTCACAGCCTTCGGCCTCCGACGAGAAACTCCACTCGTGCACGTATTTCTCACGGCAGCTCACCCCAGCCGAGAGGAATAACGACGTAGGGGACCGGGCGCTCTTAGCCATTAAATTGGCTCTAGAAGAGTGGAGGCATTGGCTGGAGGGAGCGATCCATCCCATAGTCGTGTGGACCGACCATGAGAATTTAGAATACCTCCGGTCGGTCCACCAACTCAACACCAGGCAGGCCCGCTGGGCCCTATTTTTCCATGGATTCAATTTTACCATCACCTATAGGCCTGGCTCACGTAACATTAAACCGGACGCTCTATCCCCGCAATTCAGCCCAGATCATCCAGCCCCCCATCCCTCTCCCAGCCTATTGTCCCGCCTTTGAGCATCCTCGGAGCCCTTATCTGGCAGATTGAGCAGAGGGTCCAATAGGCCCAGTCGCTGGAGCCCGAACTAGCTGGAGGGCCCGGTAATCATCTGTTTATTCCAGCCCCCCTCCACAGCGATGTCATCCAGTGGGGCCATTCCAGCCACTTCGTCTGTTATCCGGAGGTGTTCTGGTGGTCCACCCTGCGGAGGGACATGCAAGAGTGCGTAAAAGCATGTCAGACCTGCACCCGCAATAAATCCAACTCCTCACCTCCTGCTGGCTTGCTGCATCCATTGCCTGTTCCTGGTCGACCGTGGTCCCATATTGCCAGAGACTTTGTGACTGGACTCCCCTCTTCTCAAGGCAAGACTGTCATTCTCACTCTTGTTGACTGTTTTTCTAAGGCAATCCATCTTGTAGCCCTCCCCAAATTACCCACCGCCTCTGAAACTGCTGACCTCCTCACCTCTCATGTTATTTGCCTCCATGGTATTCCTCTGGACATCGTGTCTGACCGGGGGCCACAGTTTACCTCGGTGGTTTGAAAATCCTTCTGCCGATCGCTTGGGACTACTGTCAGCCTCACATTTGGTTACCACCCCCAAAGCAACGGGCAGGCTGTGTACAAACCAGTCCCTGGAGGCTGCCCTCAGATGTGTGGCAGCCAAGACTCCCTCCACATGGAGCATGCATGTGGCCTGGGTGGAATATGCTCATAACTCAGCTGTCTCCGCTGCCACTGGACTCACTCCGTTTGAAGCCTTTATGGGGTACACTCCCTCCCTGTTGCCCATGGCGGACAAGGAGGTCTCTGTGCCGTCCGTGGGAGCTCATGCATGACACTGCTGCTGGCTCTGGAGAGCCACCTGAGCCGCCCTCCTCCGCTCTACAGAGCGCAACCGCCAATATGTGGACCGTAAGTGGGTTCCAGCTCCCAAGTACAAGGTTGGGCAGTGCGTTTGGCTATCGGTGGACCAAATTCCGTTGAAGACAAACTCCAAAAAATTGTCACCCCGTTTCTTGAGCCCATATCCCATCATCAAAATCATCAACGACGCCACGGTCCGCCTAAAGGTCCCACGGGCTCTCCGCATCCAACAGTCCACGTTTCACTCATCAAACCCCTATCCGCCAGTTCTCTCTGTCTCCCCCCATTAAGCTGACCCCCCCCGATCCTTGACGGCCAGACTACCTATACCGTTCAGAGAATTCTGGACGTTCGCCGTCGGGGCTGGGGCCTCCAGTATTTGGTTCACTGGAAGGGCTACGGCCCAGAAGAAAGATCATGGATCCCAAGTCCTACTTTCATGACAAGGGGTTGGTTCGGGCCTTCCACCAAGCCCATCCAGAGAAGCCCAGTGGACCGCCAGGAGGTGCCCCTTGAGGGGGAGGGGAACTGTCATGTTCAGGTGAGCGCACGTCCCCTCCTTCCTGAGAAGAGATTCCCCGACTTCACAGGCAATCACAACACCTGCGTGATCAGATGCACCTGCCACTTCTGCCTCACCAGCGCATAAAGGACCACCAAGTGGAGGCTTCAGTGCTGGCTCATTGGGTATATTGCCTAAGCAAAGTTGCAAATGAGTTGAAAGTCATTATCAAAGATAACCTAATTAATGCCTCTCTTTTTCTCCTTTTCTCAGGTTGCTGCCATCTGTGTGGTGCGTCTTCGGGGATTGTTGTGCGCTCACCCGCCCCTTCATCCTCATCCTGCTTCAGCAATCTATCTCCACCCGGTCAGACACCACCCAGCTCTTTCCCTGCTTCCTGCCAGCTTCTTCCCGCTGGTTCGTCTATTACTGTTGGGTCTTCCTCTGTCAGGTTCTTTGCTCAGCTCACATAAGTGGCAATTTGGCTACCCACTTCCCTCAGCCATCATCCTCCACTAATTTGCTCTCATCTCTCCCCACAGGCTGAGTCTTCCTCTGGCAAGTGACATTTTCCATAACTGTGCTTTCAATTTTTGAAATTAATAAACTGTTTAAACATTGCTTCTCTGTGTCGTAAGTGTTTTCTCTGGTGTGGTTCCCCACACATGACCTGATCCTTCTATCAATATGACAATAAATGCACACACCACAATTAATGAAACCCGCAACCAAGACGCCACACTATATACAGGAAAGCAGTTGCATGCTGGAGCCACATGCAGCCTAGGATGAAAGAGAGAAGAGGAATGATTAGTGATGGGAATGGCACACAGGAGAATGACAACTGAGGTAATGGGTCTTATGACACTGGCAGAGAGTCTGGCAGTGAACTCCAGTGTAGGAAAGGTGAAGGGGTCTGGAAGCTGCAGGACAGGAGGAGGAAGGGCTGAAGAACCGGGATGGAGAAGCCATTGTCTGGAAGGAGAGATGACTCAGGCAAGTGCACAAGCACAGCTCCGGAGACGCACCACTGGAGGCAGCAGCAAACCTGAGTGGAGGAGAAGAGTAGGTGAGATAACTTTGAATAATTAAATAAGCTGGTGAATCAGGAGGCAGCAGGTGTGTAATCACGCAGGTGTGCTGATGAGCTCCGGAGCCGAGAAAACAGAAGCAAGAAGGGAGGGGGGAGGCACGCTTGCCTGATCATGACAGAATGCTTATTGAGTTATCTTGCAAAAAGACATTATCCATCCATCCATCTTCTACCGCTTTTCCGGATCACGGAGGCAGCAGTTCAAGCAGAGAAGCCCAGACTTCCCTCTCCCCAGCCACCTGCTCCAGCTCTTCAGAGAGGATACCAAGGCTTTCCCAGACCAGCTGGGAGACATAGTCTTTCCACTGAGTCCTGGGTCTGCCCCGGGGTCTCCTCCCAGTGGGACGTGCCCGAAACACCTCAAGTGGGAGGCGTCTAGGAGGCATCCTAATCAGATGCCCATACCACCTCAACTGACTCCTTTCAATGTGGAGGAGCAACGGTTCTACTCTGAGCCTCTCCCGGATGACTGAGCTCCTCCCCCTATCTCTGAGGGTGAGTCCAGCAATCCTAAGGAGAAAGCTCATTTCAGCCGCTTGTATCCGCGATCTCGTTCTTTCGGTCATTACCCAAAGCTCGTGACCATAGGTGAGAGTAGGAACGTAGATTGACTGGTAAATCAACAGCTTTGCCTTAGAACTCAGCTCCCTCTTCCCCACAACAGACCGGTACAACATCCGCATCACTGCAGATGCTGCTCCAATCCGTCTGTCAATCTCTCGCTCCATTTTCTCCTCACTTGTGAATAAGACCCCAAGATACTTAAACTTCTCCACTTGGGGCAGGAGCCTGTCCCCAACCCAGAGAGGACAATCCACCTTTTTCCGGCTGAGGACCATGGACACGGACTTGGAGGTGCTGATTCTCATCCCAGCCGCTTCACATTCAGCAGCAAACTGTCCCAGCAAGAACTGTAGGTCATTGCTGGATGAAACCAACAGGACAACATCATCTGCAAACAACAGAGATGAGATCCTGTGGTCACCAAGCATGACACCCTCCATTCCCTGACTGCGCCTGACTGAGTCTTTTTGACTGACTCAGGCGCAGTCAGTCAAAAAGACATTGACTTAAAAAAAAACCTACTTTATTGAAATCGTTTCTCTATGCAATATTTCTATTAAGTTTGTTACAGCTTACAAAGTAAAAACTGTTTAAAAAAAACACAACAGTGGATGCCGCCCTGGGAAACTGCCCATGTGGCCCATATCGGAAACCGCCACTGGGCCTACACAAAAGTCCAAGACTTAATGCCAATCATATTTCTTTAATTCTCTGGATGTCCAACATACTACCCTATTTTCCTATACCGTTCAGTTCGAAATCTGATTGTTTCTTTGAGAGTTAAAGGCAGAAATGAAGCAACATTGACTCATATTTACTGGACTTATGGCCGTGTTTTGGGTCTGGTAAGATGGCCGCTGCACTACTTCCGGTGGGCTCACTTGTATCTGTACTCACTAATAGGGTGTGCGGTATCCAGGTTTTTTTTTGTTTTTTTTTAGAGAGGTCAGTGATGATTAACTGGCATAAAAAAGCTACATTCCCCAAGGAAACTACTGAGGAGCTACCTCAACTTAATATGAAAATGCAGAACTGTAAACTTCCTCCTTTTAATATGCTTAGAGGGTACTATTCCAGTATCAACCAATGTCAAACATAATAAGTGTCATGATCAGGCAAGCATGTCTCTCCCCTCCCTTCCTGTTTCTGTTTTCCTGGCTCTGGAGCTCATCAGCGCACCTGGGTGATTACACACCTGTGCTTCCTGTTTCATCTGTGTATTTAAGGCCAGAGTGTGAAGAGCGCTCTGCTGGATCGTTGGGTATTGCTGCCGTACAACAGCTGTCAAGTTGTTTGGTAGTGATGGCCAGATGAGGCTTTCTGGAGGACTTGAGGCCTTTTATCAAAATGGCTCAAATCGACGAGGCCTCATGTGAAATTTCATTTTCTCAACTAGTCCATCTAGTGGACAAAACATATACAGTATGCAGATTTTTACAAGGGTGTTATTAGTTTGTGTAATTTTCATTTCAATAAATGCACTGTCTTTTAAGAAATATCAATGATAAAAAGGGAAAAAAGAAATAATAAAACTGAAGTGGCTACAGTGAATGTGCTTGTGCTGCTTATCCATTTTTAGAATCAGAATCAGAATCAGAATCAGAATCAGAATCAGGTTTATTGCCATTGTTCATGTAGTACACAAACTAGGAATTTGTCTCGGTACAATGCTGCAACATTAAACATGATAAGATAAGAGAAATAAGAAATTATTTTTTTATTAAGAAATAATAACTTTTCAACAGTTTTATATTGTCTTTTCCAGTACATTCATCTCTGTCCTTATTGTCATGCAGGGCACAATAGTGCCTCAGCATAATGATGTGTTATTATTGTATCCAAGCTCTTTGAAACACAACAGACACTTCACCTTGCAAAAAAAAGAAGAAAAAAAAATTATAAGAACAACTCGCACCTCTCCAGATACAAGACAGATATTGAACCTCTAAGCTACCACTTAGTGACAGCTAGATAAGGATTTCTTGAAGACGTGAGGCTTTCCATCAAAATGGTTCATATCAACAAAGCCTCATGTGAAACTTCATTTGCTGTACTAGGCTATGTAGTCGACAAATAGTATACAGCATGCAGATTTTTACAAGGGTGTTATTGGTTTAATGTGTATTTTTTCAATTTCAATAAATGTGCTGTCTTTTAAGAAATATCAATGATCATAAGGGAAAAAAGAAATAAAACTGGGGTGACTACAGTGAATGTGCCTGTGTTACTTGGTGTGCTTGTACTACTTATCCATTTTTATTAAGAAATAATAAATTTTCAACAGTCTTATACTGTCTTTCCCAGTATATTCAACTCTGGCACAATAGCAATAGTGCATCAGCATAATGATGCGTAATAATGATCCAAGCTCTTTGAAACACAACAGACACTTCACCTTGCAAATAAAAATAAAATTACAAGAATGACACAGCGGGATTCAAACCCAGGCCTCCCACTTCTAGAGCAGATGCTTTATTGCTAAGCCATCACCTCAGTTACAATAAATATCCACTATTTGTGGAAAATACATCAATGGGAGAAATGTACTCAAAATGTTCCCAAGCAAGAGAAGTCCATGTTTTTGGTGCTGCTTCCATTTGAAAATTGGCTGTGACAAATCCCTTACACAGTTAACCCCTTGCACTCTGGTCAATTTCCCTAAAAACGCCTAAAAATAACATACCCAAAGTAAATTAAAAGCTGTTCTTCAACCCTTTGCAGCATCTTCATGGGTTTGGTCTCATTTAAAAGAAAACACTTTGAATTTTTTGGCAAAACAGTCATAATCTCTCTAAGTGCTCCTGCCACTGAGTAACAGTCATCTAAACATATTGAACTTGAAGAAACTAAATTTCGCCTGGGTGTTTTTTTTTAATACAAATGCTTGCAAATAACACACAGCTTCAGATACTGGCTGGAAAATGCAACAGAAATGTAGAACCAAGTGTTATCCAGCTGAGGTCAAAATTTTGTAACAATACCACAAAAAATGAATATATTACACAGCTTTTTTCTTAGGTTGTTCCCAGGCGTTTTTGAACTGTGCCAAATTGTGCCAAATGGCACAGTTTGGAAAAACGTCTGTAACTTTTGAATGATTCAATATAGAAGCTTCATCTTGGGCTCTAATGAAAGGTGAAGGGCTGTGTGTGTGTGGGGGGGGGTTGTTTATTCATTCATGAATGAATGAATGAACAAACAAGCCCCCACACACAAAGAAGCATGCCACGTAAAAAATGTGTGGCTTTTTTGACAAGAAAAAATAACCTACAGTGCACTAAAAATTATACTAGAATATCTGTAGTGTAGAAGATAACAACTCCCACCCCCCACCCCCTGCTACAGAGGACGGACATCGCCCATCGCTACATGACGGAAAGCGGTGACGGTGCGCCGCGGTCTACTACGCACAGTTGCACTAAAATATCTGCAATATATCTGCAATCCGCTACAGAAGAGTAGCGGGGGGGGGGGGCGTTCACAACATGACGGGGGTGGGGTGGGGTGCGTTCGCAACATGACGGACCCAGACCGCTCCGGTCCGGGTCTGTCATGTTGCGATAACGCACAGTTGTAATTTACCGAACGGTCAAAAGTCATTTGGATTACAATTTTCAGGGATAAAGAATAATTTAGCTTATAACACTTACCTGTCCACAACAGCAATGTCGCTGGCGAACTTCTCTTCCTCATTGTCAGACGAACATGACGCTGGTCCGCTTGTTACGGACTCGTGGTTCTGGTCACGTGACCCTGTCAAACCATAATTCCATTATTGCGATTTTGCGCTTCCATGATTGCAGTTTTGGCGAACGATTTTTCAAAACAAATAAGAACAGTAGTTAGAAAAAAAAGACTGGCGAACGCCTGTGTGTCACCCAGCCTTACACAAAACAGCTTTGGAACTTCTGTGCTTCAATTGGCTGGCTGTATTCACAGCCGTTGGTAGGCGGATCCTTCTTGCTAGGTTTTCAGTCATTGGTTCTTCAAGGTTTCAGAAACCCAATTCAAGGCTCTTATTAGTCGAATGAGAGGTCAATCACATCTAAACCAATCAAAGCACTCCTTTGGCTTTCTGTTTGTGGCTGTGTCTGTAGTGGAAGAACGGAAATGCAGCTTTTTTTTTCAGTGCGCTCTAGGACGCAGCGCCCTCGTGCGCCCTCGTGCACTCTAGGACGCAGAGACGTGTCCGCCCGCGGTACACTGAAGTGCAACAGATTAAACATCGACAACACAAAACGTGAGGGACGGGGATTTCCATTGTATATTGCTGCTCACTTTATTTCATGTTGCATGCAAACTCATAAATGGCCTCCTGACCCAGTCACGTGGTACTGCGACAACACATACGTCAGCAAAACATGCTTCGCCAAATATTTCCTGGATAAGCTCAGAGCACCCTCAAAGCTCCGGAGCCTGTCGTCCCATCACTATTGTTTGGCAAGTTTTCATTTTTCCTGTTGTCTTACCTTTTTATCCTCTCCTCAGGTTTGCTGTCACCTCCAATGGTGCGTCTCCGGAGCTTTGTGTGCACGCTCACCTGAACCATCCATCTTCAAGACAATGGCTTCTACACCCAGGTTCCCCAGTCATCTCTCTACCTCCTCCTTCCCTGCAGTCTCCAGTTCCCCTTTTCCTCTTTCATGCTGGAATTCACTGCCGGGCCTTTGCTGGTGTTGTAAGATACATTTCCTCAGTTGTCATTTCCGTGTTTACCACACTCAGCATTAACCATTCTGACATAACGTTCGGCTCAGGAGACGCACACACACAGGCTCAGAGTAGTTCAAACTGTTTATTAACAACAGGGATGTTTGGGTGCGTGTCTGCGGAATGTTAATGTGTTGGTGGTGGCGTCTGCTTCGGACCCAGAGGCAGGAGACCGTTCAGCCGGCAACCCTATGGGAGAAATCAGACACAGGGTGATGAGCACACACCAACACGGGAGGAGAATAGGCGAGGGAGAGAAGCTTACTTGTTTGGGCAGATGACTGGCGCTTCAAGGATGGAAGCCCGGGAGACAGCCACCTGCAGGGCTCGGTGCAGCAGCGAGGAGAGACGAGGGACGGGATTGTCCGCCGCCGAGGAATCCACCTGTGCACAGGGGAGCAGACTGGAGAGATGAGGTAAGTGAACTTCTTACCGGAGATGAGGATGCTGAAGAGAATGTGGTAGAAGTCCATACAAAGGAAATGAAGTCTACGGCTTCAGGCCGACGCTCAGGGCGAGGCGGCTTTTATCCTTCGCCGCTGACGAGTAGCAGGTGCGTGAGCAGGTGGCGCCGCTGATGAATGGCGCGGCGTGACAGTACTCCCCCCTCTAGCAGCGCCTCCTGGCGATGGCTTATCCGGGTGCGCCCGGTGGAAGTCCGCGATGAGCGATGGGTCCAACACAAACGACGGGGGCACCCACTGTCGATGCTCGGGCCCATAGCCCTCCCAGTCCACCAAGTATTGCAACCCACGACCCCGGCGCCGGGAGTCCAGGATGGAGGAGGCGGACCAGGCCGGATGGCCACCAATCATCCGGGGCGCGGGTTGCGCTGCAGGAGGAGGGCAAAGGGGGTCAGTAACCGCCAGTTTCACCTTCGACACGTGGAAAGTAGGATGAATGCGGAGGGAGGGGGGAATAGCCACGCGCACAGCCACCGGGTTGATGATCCGGGTGATGGGGTAGGGACCCATGAAGCGCTGTGCCAGCTTTCTCCTCTCGCCTTTTAGAGTGACGTCCTGGGTGGAAATGTAAACAAGCTGCCCAACTCTGTACGCCGGGGCAGGTCTCCTACGCCGGTCCGCCACAGTCCTGTTGCGCTCCGCTGTGCGCAATAGCGCACGGCGCGCGGCAGCCCAGGTGGAGCGGAACTGCCTGAGATGGGCCCTAACTGACGGGACAGTTACCTCACTCTCCTGCTCCGGAAACAGCGGGGGGTCGTAACCCAGGGACGCTTTGAAGGGGGACATCCCTGTAGCAGAAGAGCGAGCGGTGTTGTGGGCATATTCAACCCAGGCAAGATGGTTGCTCCAGGACGCGGGTTTGGATCTGGACACACAGCGGAGCGCAGCCTCCAGCTCCTGGTTGGTCCTCTCACACTGCCCGTTGGATTGGGGGTGATGGCCAGAGGAGAGGCTCACCTTGGCTCCGATGGCGTTGCAGAAAGACCTCCAAACCTCAGATGAAAACTGGGGGCCCCGGTCCGAGACCACGTCCACCGGAATCCCATGCAGCCTGACCACGTGTTGGACGAGGAGGTCCGCCGTCTCCAGGGCAGTAGGGAGGCCTCGCAGGGGGACGAAGTGCACGGCCTTGGAGAAGCGGTCCACGATGGTCAGGATGGTGTCATAGGAGTTGGAGATGGGGAGTCCGGTGACGAAATCCAGGGCGATGTGCGACCAGGGCCTGCCAGGGACGGGCAGGGGCTGGAGCAGACCCGCTGGAGGGGCATTTCCCGACTTGCAGGTGGCACAGATTGGGCAAGCCCGGGCGTAGCGGGCTGCATCCCTCCGCAGGCCTGGCCACCAAAAGGACCGTTGGAGGAGATCTATCATCCGGGAGGTGCCAGGGTGACAGGTGAGCTTGGAGGTGTGGAGCCAGTGGATGACCTCTCCTCGGACCGCGGATGGCACGAACAGCCTCCCCTCCGGTCCGCCGCCAGGGTCAGGTTCCACCTCCTGTGCCTTCCGGATCCTGCTCTCAATGTCCCACGAGATGGCTCCCACGACGCACGACCTGGGCAGGATGGAGTGGGGCGCCTCCTCCGACTCCACGGGGGCGAACTGCCTGGAGAGGGCGTCAGGCAGGACGTTCTTAGAGCCAGGCCTGAAGGTGATGGAAAATTGGAACCTGGCGAAGAACAGGGACCAGCGCGCCTGGCGGGCGTTCAGGCGCTTGGCAGACCGTAAGTATTCCAGGTTCTTGTGGTCCGTGAGGACCACAAACGGCAGGCTTGCCCCCTCCAACCAGTGGCGCCACTCCTGCAGGGCGAGCTTGATGGCCAAGAGCTCTCTGTCCCCCACATCGTAGTTTCTCTCCGCCGGGGACAAGCGCCGGGAGAAGAAGGCGCACGGTCGCTTGGCGCCATCGTCCGGTGACCGCTGGGACAGCACTGCTCCCACTCCCGTGTCCGAGGCGTCTACCTCTACAATGCACTGCAGCGCGGGGTCGACCTGGCGAAGGACCCGGGAGGAGGAGAATTCCGCCTTCAGCGCCTCAAAGGCGGCTGCGACCTCTTCGGTCCACCGGAACGGGACCTTCGGGGACGTGAGGCGGGTCAGTGGTCCCACGATGGCACTGAAGTTGGGGACAAAGCGGCGGTAGAAATTGGCGAAGCCAACAAATTGCTGCACCTGTTTCCGAGATGCAGGTGTGGGCCATTCCACCACCGCCTTTACCTTCTCTGGGTCGGGGAGCACCTTATCGTGGGCGATGATGAACCCCAGGAAGGATGTACTCCTGGCGTAAAATTCACACTTTTCCGCCTTAACGTACAGACGATTCTCCAGCAGCCTTTGGAGGACCCGCCTCACGTGGACCTGGTGCTCATCCCTGGACTTGGAGAAGATGAGAATATCGTCCAGGTAGACGAACACGAAAAGGCCAATGAAGTCCCGGAGGACGTCATTAATGAGGCGCTGGAAGACTGCAGGAGCGTTGGTCAACCCGAACGGCATCACCAGATATTCAAAGTGGCCGTTCGGGGTACGGAAGGCCGTTTTCCACTCATCTCCCTCCCGGATCCGGACGAGGTGATAAGCGCTGCGTAGGTCCAGCTTGGTGAACCAGGTCGCCCCCTGGAGGGAGTGGAAAGCAGTGTCCATGAGAGGCAGGGTGTAACGGTCCCTCTCCGTGATATTGTTGAGGGCCCGGTAGTCGATACAAGGGCGGAGGGACCCATCCTTTTTCCCCACGAAGAAGAACCCTGCCCCCACGGGTGACGATGATGGGCGGATAATCCCAGCACTTAATGATTCCTTCAGGTAGGCGTTCATCGTCTCCTTCTCCGGCGCAGACAGGCTGTAAAGGCGACCAGAAGGTAAGGGAGCCCCCTGGCGGAGGTTGATGGCGCAGTCATAGGGCCGATGAGGGGGAAGAGACATAGCTTTCGCTTTGCTGAACACTATACCCAGGTCGTGAAATTCTGGGGGCACCAGAGACAGGTCCGGGGGTGCAGCGTCCGTAGCAGGGGGAGGAGCGGACGGAGAGCAGGCAGCGGACTGAAGGCAGGTGCCCATACAGAACGTACTCCATGCCGAGATCCCAGCTGATTTCCAATCCAGGACCGGATTGTGAAGGCGGAGCCAGGGATACCCCAGGATGACGGGCGACACAGAGTTGGGAAGGACGTAAAAGGTCATTTCCTCCCGGTGGTTTCCCGAGATGATGACCGGTAGGGGAACAGTTTGATGTGTCACTCTCCCGAGGGTGGCACGGGAGAGGTGGATTAGGGAGATGGGAGTGTTGAGTGCCTGGCAGCGGATGCCCAATCGGGTTGCCAGGCTTTGTGAAATGAAGCTGCCTTCTGCGCCCGAATCCACCAGTGCGTGGGTGAGGTGCCCAGTAGGGTTATGGCAGAAACGGATGGGCAGCTTCAATTGAGTAAGTGATCCTAACCGATTGACATCCGCGAGGCTTCCAACAGTGACTCGCGGACCCCACCGACTGGCTTTCCGTGGACAACGCTCCACGGTGTGTTGGTCGCCTCCGCAATACATGCAGAGGCCCAACTCGCGGCGGCGTTGTTTCTCCACAGGGGAAAGTTTAGTCCAGCCCGTCACCATCGGCTCCGACTCCTCGGGGTGCGATGCTGGCGGCGCCGCCAGGGGGCGAGCTTGGAACAGGTGCGGCGAGGCTCCACGAGGGCGAGAAGAAGAAGACCTCCGCCCCGAGGAGCGCTCGCGCAGCCTGTTATCCAAACTTATCGCTAAGGATGTCAGCTCCGCTAGCGTCCCAGGGATATCCCGACCAGCCAGTTCATCCCTCAGATCACTATTGAGGCTGCGGAGGAACAGGCCACAGAGGGAGCGTTCCTCCCAGCCCAATTCCTCCGCCGCTACCCGGAAGTCGACCGAGTGGTCCGCTGCCGACCGGCTTCCCTGCTGGAGAGCGAGAAGCCGATCGACCTGGACCGTTTCGGTTTGTGAGTGGTCAAAGACCTCCAGAAAGCGCCTCACGAATTGGTCATAGGTGAGGGTGGCATAACTGGGCCTCGCCATTACGGCGTAGGTCCAGGTTAACGCACGCCCCTCCAGAAGATTCCCTATGTAACCAATTCGGCTGTGATCCGAGGGAAAATCTCCGGGCACACGGTGGAACACGGACTCACACTGCATAATAAACCCCCGCGCTCCGCCGAGCTTACCGCTAAAGCGGGCGGGGGTCGGAATCGGCGTGAGCCGAACCGGTGCCACTGGAGCCGGCTGGACGGCCGCTGGAACAGCAGGAGCCGCGCCACCCTGGTGAGTCGGGAGGAACGGCTGTTGGGGGTCCAAGCGGTTCAATCGGTTAGTCAGTTCTAATAATTGATGAAGAACCACCTGTTGCTGATAAACAATCTGATCCACCCGAGCCTCGAGGATGGTAAACCGGTGTGCGAGCCCGCCGTCCGCCGAGCCGCTCTGCTGAAGCCGTACTGACATAACGTTCGGCTCAGGAGACGCACACACACAGGCTCAGAGTAGTTCAAACTGTTTATTAACAACAGGGATGTTTGGGTGCGTGTCTGCGGAATGTTAATGTGTTGGTGGTGGCGTCTGCTTCGGACCCAGAGGCAGGAGACCGTTCAGCCGGCAACCCTATGGGAGAAATCAGACACAGGGTGATGAGCACACACCAACACGGGAGGAGAATAGGCGAGGGAGAGAAGCTTACTTGTTTGGGCAGATGACTGGCGCTTCAAGGATGGAAGCCCGGGAGACAGCCACCTGCAGGGCTCGGTGCAGCAGCGAGGAGAGACGAGGGACGGGATTGTCCGCCGCCGAGGAATCCACCTGTGCACAGGGGAGCAGACTGGAGAGATGAGGTAAGTGAACTTCTTACCGGAGATGAGGATGCTGAAGAGAATGTGGTAGAAGTCCATACAAAGGAAATGAAGTCTACGGCTTCAGGCCGACGCTCAGGGCGAGGCGGCTTTTATCCTTCGCCGCTGACGAGTAGCAGGTGCGTGAGCAGGTGGCGCCACTGATGAATGGCGCGGCGTGACACATTCCTCTTCTCTCCTTTCTCCAAGGCTGCATGTGGCTCCAGCGTGCAACTGTTTTCTATGTATATAAGTTGGCGTTTTGGTTGCGGGTATCATTAATTGTGGTGTGTGTACACATTCTTTAAGTTAGCGTGCTTGTATTGGGTTTTCGTTAAAGTGGTGTTTATCTTTCATCTGAGTCTGAGTGTTCCTCTGAAGAGGTTTGTCCTGCACTTAAGCCGCTTCAAAAAACATTAAATCATGACAATAAGTTTGCCATTGACCAAGTAATCATTATTGTTTCAGTATCGGCTGATTGTTTTATCAGCTAAGAAATATGCATTACTAAAAAAAAACTGAACTGAAGCACTTTCAAATGGTTCATGTTTTCTGAATTTGCAGCTGTTGTCTATTGTTGTCAAAATCATATCACACACCTGGAACACACCAGAAAAATATCAGCACTACTAATATCTTATTTGCAGATAGTCAGTATCAGTCAATAAGGCAAATATCTGACGAAGTGATGATACTGATGTTATGCTGATATATCTGTGCATCCCTAGTCACAAGACTTGAGATAAATTATCGCTCTTCCATTAATGGCTTGAATCTGGATTGTACAATTGATAGTGTAGACTGGCATAGTCATAAGGGAGAATAATTAGATTCCTAATGTAGTTGTCAAGTTAACACCAGCCATTTTTAAAGATTATATTCCAGTGCTCATCAGAATTCACCTCAGAGGTCCCATATTGTGCATTTTCCATGGATTGTTTTAAGTTTTGACATCCTCAAAGTTCACATATATCTAGTTTTAAAGACCAAAATATATTTTTGTGTTTTACAGTTCATCAATAGAGCCATCTGTAAAGCTCTGAATGAAACAGTTTCTAGCCTGTCCATTAATATTAATGACTTGAGCCCCTAATCTGATTGGCTAAAGATTTTTGGTGGGGGGATGGGGAGGGGGGGATCACAAGTAACAAGACAGTTTTTGTGTTTTTCTTTGTGAAATGCGTTTTAAATTACTTCACTGCTGTATGTGTGACCCACTGCCATATTTTATAAGGTTAAAACCTGTAAACAATGCACAATGTGGGCCCTTTAAAGTGGCTACAAGCCATAATAATACATGCTCAACATCTATAAGTGCTAATAAATAAAATGATCATTTACAGCAGATAGTGTTTATAAACACTGATTTCATTTTACATTTTTTTTCCAACAGCTGGTCTAATCTGAGACCAATTCAAGTGTGTCAGCATTATAGAAAAACATACATCACAATTCAGAAAACACAGTAAATAAAGAAATCATTGTTTGAAGAAAAATAAGATCTTCTGGTGTGACTGTCTCCTAACAAACCCTCAACAGACAGAATCATTTTTCTGTATATGATGACACTTCCTGTTTAGCCTGACAGCATCTGAAACAGCAGCTCGTTCCTCTTAATCTTTATTGAAAAACAGGGGATGTTGTGGCTCTTCGTTATTTGGCTCACCCTAAATCCAAACTGTAACCAGTCCTGCTGGGGAGTAAACAAAGTCCAGATTTTCAGGTTCTGGGAGTCATTTACCTCTTACAAAGAAATCAGTGCCAGTCAGTGGAAAGGCGCTCTGTTGCTATCATCTAAATTGTCATCATAAAGGGCTCATAGGAGACTTCAGAACTGGGTAGAAATTGAACTCTGACAAAAAAAAAAAAAGATGAAATCTGATGATGACAGAGAGGTCTGAGGACCAGGAGTTTCATCCATTATCATACAAGACTTGTTGTGCGGCTTCGTAAAGTTTGTCTTTCCTAGCAGGTATTGCACCTGTGAGGAAAACTGTAACAGCAGAGAAGACCATTGGTCACCGGATAAAGCAGCTGAGAGAATACTGGCTGAAAACACAGATTCGTCAACATTACAGGCATTTCTCTGCACAGACATGCAATTTCAAACCTCAAAATCAAAACCTTTAATTGGTCAAACTACAGAAGGCAAATTTTCCTTACAGCTCCAGTTGGCGGAGCGGTTTGCCTGCCAGTTCCTCAGAGAACCTGGAGCTACACCTAAAACCTGCTCAGAACAGGAAGGCAGGGCAGCCAGGCTTAGTGAGCCATCCTGAATTGAGCTATCCTGACTGCCCCTCCACCCTGGCATCTGATGACCCTCATGTGACTTTCCATTCAGCCTATGCTCAGGCTCAGCACAGCTGTCTTTGTCTCTGCACCATCCCCACACCGTCCTCCCTCCCCACCAATCCCCCTTGGCCCTCACACACAGTATCTCCTGGAAGGCGTGCCGGAAATCGGGGCTGCGGCAGTAGATGAGAGGGTTGAAGGCTGAATTGGAATATCCTAGCCAGTTGAGGAGTCTGAAGGGCACCGTGATGTCGCCCAGAGAGAGGATGTTTCTCAGGATGTTAAGCATGAAGAAGGGCAGCCAGCACAGGGTGAACGTCCCCATGATGATCCCCAGAGTTTTCACAGCTTTGTGTTCCTTCAGGGAGATCTTAAGACGCTTCGTGGCCAAGTGTTTCTCTGTCCTCCCTTTGGCCTCTTTCTCTTCATTGCCAGTGTCTGCACTTGCTGGTCTCTCCATGTTTAGTCTGTCCTGTCCGGCTTTTTCTCCCACCTCAGTCCCCGCTCTGAGTTTATTCAACGAGGGACTATCATCAGGATAAGCCAGCTGTGTATTGCAGTGCAAGTATTGCAAGTGCCTTTCCCTCCCTCTGATCTTCTCCAGCTGCTTCCAAGCCTCCTGGAACACACGGCTGTACAGGAAAATCATCACCACCAGTGGCAGGTAGAAGGACACAATCGAAGAGGTCACGGCATACGGCACATTGGTGTTGAACTCGCAGCAGTTCTCGGTGACCAGGCACTGCTGAGCGTGGGGTTCATTCGACACCCACACCTTCAGGTAGATGGGCAGGAAAGAGATGAGGGACGCCACCACCCAAACCGCCAGGACCACTGCAAAGGCACGGCCCCTGGTGAGCAAAAGAAGAGCAGAGTTCATTTACATTTGATGCCTGTCACAAAGAGTGTGAATCAATCAATTTTTTCCACTCCAAAGGCAGAGATGGCTGGGGGATCAGCGAAGGATTGCCAAGTGCTCAATGAAAGACCACAGCAGATTGTTGAGACATCACTTCCCTTTGGAGATTATTGAGAGGTTGCTTTGGACTGAGTCAAAACTTTGAGGTGGTGACTATGGAGATCACTGGAAGATCATTAAGAGAACCTGGCGATCACTAAGAGATCCTTGAAAGATCGTTGAAAGATTTGGCCATTTTTTCATCACTCAACAATCTCCACCTGTGAGTAAAGTGGAAAAAAGAGCTCAGCAACCTCCTCTGTCACCCAAGAAACTTTAAATGATCCCTCAATGATCTCTCAAAGATCTTTCAAAGATCTCTATAGATCACCACGAAAGTTGTCAAAAATTGAATTTTTGATCTCCCAAAGGCTTTCTCAGAAACCGCTTTTTCCAGGCTTTAGAAGATCATTGAGAGTTCACGTCAATTTCTGATCACTCAGTGGTCACCCAACGATCTCCATCTGTGTAAAGGGGCCCTTACTAATTTTCAGCAACTTTCTCAACACTGGCAACAACGCTAAATGCCAACCAGAATTGGTGAATCCTTACTACAAAGGTCTGAACCCTAATAACAGATTTTCAAAATTCTAAGAGTTTTAAAATGTGAGACCATCGACGATAATGAGATTAAATAAGATAAAATAAAACAGAGCAGATAAAAATCACAGTTTTGTTCTTCTAACATGTGGAATGCAGCACACCTCACGCTAACAGATTTCATTTACACAAAACTAGAGTCCCAATCAGTGTTGCCAGACTATAAGCAACCAACAAGCAACTTTAGCCGTGAAAACAAGCCCACATAATACTGGAGACCTTGCACAAACTTTCAATCTCTCTCACATGTATTTTGGGGGTCATCTTTTGTCCATTTTGGTGCCTCATATCATAAAAAATCCACACCCTTCCACTGTTCATTTTTAAAAGTGACTTTATGGAAAAACAACCTTAACATCACGGGGAACAAGTGGGAAACAGGTCTCATAAAATCTGCTGCGATCCAACCTGATTTGAGGCTCAACAAACAACTGCAAACAACACTTTTGCCTTCCACCTGCTCTGTTTCTGACCGGTTATCATTTCATTCACAGGACAGTCCACAAGTCTGTACTCGTCTGTCCTTAGGGATCACTGCACATAGCTGATCGTAAATATTCACCCCGTCGGCCAGGCGTGTGCACAGATATAGGTTAGGTTGTGCTCTAGCACATCCCCCCTCTGCCCTCTGAAGTGCCCTTCTGGGAAGCATTTCTTTTAAGCTATAGATTTTAATCTTCACCCCCGAGAGACACCAATTGCTGATTAAATGTGTTTTAAAGTACAGTCTGATGTACAGTTAATTCTGTGTGACCCGCCTGCCCCTCCCTGCCTCCTCTCCTTGTGCTCTCTGGACACACAACACTTTCACACAGCTGCTGCAACCACTCCTCACGTCCTTAGTGACGAGACCCAGACAGGTTCGTGCTTTTGCCTTAGGCCTCTGCATTTATTTTTATTTTTTTGTAGCTGTAGTGAAAGCACACACCTGAACATCTCCATACAGACAAGGGTGGTGGTGGGAGGGAGGGGCTGGAGAATCATGGCTTAGCAGAAGATGCACATGTTGTTCAAATTGGCAAGCAAAAAAGATTCAAAGTGATGCTAAGTGACGCTCACTTACAATTAAAAAATCAGGTTCCAAATTCACAAGAAAAAAGGTTGTAAATTCATAAGAGGAAAAATAAAAAAGGAAAAACACATTTCTAAGAAAAAAGTCATAAATTTACAAGAATAGTTAGAAATTTACATGAAAAGAGCTGCACATTTACAAGAAAAGAGGTCCAAATTTATGAAAAAACCCTCACTTATTATTAATATTAATGCTGGTTAGTTTGTTGTTATGTTTTCTAATACATTTTCCTATAAATTTGCCACTTTTGTGATAATTTTTAAAACTTTTTTCCACACAAACTTTTTCTAATGAATGAGCAACTTTTCCCGCTATAATATTTCAACATTTGCAACTATACTCACCACATATTACTATAGTAGCAGCCCTGATGTTCTTCTAAACAGACTCAACCCACCTCACAAGGAAGAACTGGGCATAACATGGCCAGATTATCATGTGATGGTTGTGAGATTATACTGTAGTTGAGGTTTTAATGGGACACTCCATTGGTTAATGAGTGATGTCACACTGGCTGTGTCCCTCTTTTCCTTTTTTGGTGCAACCTTGGTTTCATACCTGGTGAGCAGTGTTGGGTAGCGGAGCGGCAAAGTTATGGCGAGGTACCGGTCCAGAGCGATCACACACAGCGTTTCAATACTGGCCGTCACGCAGAGCACATCGGTCGCCGTCCAGAAGTCGCACATGAAGTTTCCGAACTGCCAGACCCCCAGGAGAATATGTGAGGATCCAAAGGGGACCACGACCACACCCATGATGAGATCGGCAACAGCCAAGGAAGCGATGAAAAAGTTGGTGACGGTCTGGAGCCGCTGGAACCGAAGGATGACGGTGATGACCAGCACATTCCCTGCACAGGAGGAATCATGAACTGTAAAAGGACATTTCAACTACAGTTGGAACATTTGGCTTTGTGACTTACCGAAAACGATAGCCAGAACCAGAATGGCCATCGCAGCACCGAGCAACACGACCTCTGCATCGCTGTACTCTGATAATCGGGTTGAGGAATTGGAGACCAGGGTGACGGTGCTGTTGGCAGGCACATCTGTCACACTTCCCATCTGTGGGTAGAAAAGACACGACGGCAGCTTTAGTCATAATATAATGTAAAGACAAACAGTAGAACCAATTAAAACATGTTTAAATTAACATAAACTAGTGCATGTAGGAACATTTAATTATAAGGTACAAAGATTATTTAATTTATACCTAGAGGTGTATGTGGAAACGGAGGTTTACTTTGGGTCCATGCACACATCGGAAAAACTTGTTTTTGGGGCACCAGTCCAAAAGCGTGGACAATTTATTAATAACTAATCTTTAAACCTTCAATCAATCAGTCTCAGATATTTGTGAATTCTACTGGGTGACTTCATAAACAGAGACAGGAAAAAGAAATCACAGAAACTTCCCTATACCGTTTACAGTTTTAATGATCAGGCTCAGATTAAATGACATTACATTCAATTGATGTGCAAGCAGGTGAAATGATCAACAAGAGTCAAATATCATCTTAACCAGTAACAAATTACTGAGCCAAAGAGTGTAATCACATTTGAGGAACCAAGGAAACCTTAGTGTGAATTTGTAACAGTGAGGAAAATGGAGACTGAAATAACTAATCAAAAGATCAAGAAAATTGGACGCAAATTTTATGAAGAAAATTATAAAAGCTAATTATATGGAAAAGAAATTCTGAGTTACTCTAAAAATAAAAATGGAATTTAATGAAAAGACTAATACTATTTCTCTTTAATTCTATAGCTCTGATCAGACTTAAGAACTAGTTTAAACCTGAGACAAATTATGACATACTGTAAGGCGATGAACGTCGCATTAACTCAGCAGATGAAACAAAGGAATCTTGGTCACATGACCTTTGTGTTGGGGTTTTCTTCAGCTGGATCCAGGAGCTGAGATTTTCTTTGATGATACTAGAAAATATCTGCCAGCGGATATTTCTTCTCAGGGACAAGCAGTCAGGAGCTGAGGTCCGGTGATGCTGATGAGGCTGTTGGCCGCGGAGTATGCCATGCAGACAACACAAGAATCTTTCAGCGGCATTCTCGAGTCCAAATAAATTGGATATAGTTCAAAGTCTGATCAAGCCACAGAATTGGAGAGACAAGATTAATAAAAATTATTCAAGTCATGAAATCCGAGTTCTTCAGATGCCGTGGGGGTTGGCGAAAACAGCTTCCAGTGTGAGGAAAAATGATCAGTCCACTTTGAAACACATGGTGAGATACGGAAATCAATAAGGAAAAGTTTAACAGAATAAAATAGAAAAACGTCTGTGAACACGGAGTTTCAATCCATATAAGACAGAAGTTTGAGCTCAAAAAAAGAAGAAAACGTATTTTCCAGACGTTTAAAGGAAAAAGCATTAAAAGCAGGACACAGACAAAACTTCCACACAGAACAACTCTCTCTCTGAACTGATGCGTTCTTCCTTTAAATTGAGTAAGTTTCCATGGGAACAGCTTGACTGACATGAAAGGGAACCAATTGTCTCCCATCGCGGGAGAATCGAATGAACTCTGGTCCTCAGGTCAGGCAGGAGACTCCGTGGACCATGATGTTTGCAGATGACATTGTGATCTGTAGTGAGAGTAGGGAGCAGGTGGAAGAGACCCTGGAGAGGTGGAGGTGTGCTCTGGAGAGAAAAGGAATGAAAGTCAGTCGAAGCAAGACAGAATACATGAGTGTGAATGAGAGGGAGGCAGGTGTTATGGTAAAGATGCAAGTAGAGGTAGTGAAGGTAGATGAGATTTAAATACCTGGGATCAACCATCCAAAGCAATGGAAAATGCACAAGGGAGGGGAAGAAGAGAGTGCAGGCGGGGTGGAGTGAGTGGAGACAAGTGTCAGAGGTGATTTGTGAAAGAAGGATAGTAGTAAGAGTGAAAGGGAAGATTTACAAGACGGTAGTGAGACCTGCTATGATGTATGGTTTGGAGACAGTGGCACAGACAAAAAGACAGGAGGCAGAGCTGGAGGTGGCAGAGTTGAAGAACATTTAGAACATGGTCAGTCTGCTTTATCCTGCCTTGAGAGCTCTTATTGTGGGAAAAATCTGAAGAAAATCAGCACAAAATTGCCAGTAATTTCCTCATTTTTGAGTGAGAAATAGTTTGTGTAGTGAGATAGAGGGAAAAAGAGTGAGAATCACTCCAAAAGAGTGAGTTGGCAACACTGCAGAGAGCTGTCAATGTTTAGCTTACCTTTATATTATGGATTTAATCCAATGTGCAGTGATCCAAAAATGTCCATTATCCACAGTCCAAATGTCTGCTGTGCTACACAAACTCTATTTCTCACTCAAAAATGAGGAAATTACTGGCAATTTTGTGTTGATTTTCTTCAGATTTTTCCCACAATAAGAGCTCTCAAGGCAGGATAAAGCAGACTGACCATGTTCTAAATGCTCTGTCTGTTTTCAGCCTGACATTAATAAGCCCGTAATGCAATCCATTAATTAAATTATTTTGCTATGTGTGTAAGATGATTTAAGTATACCTTTAAAAGTAACGTAAGTTACTTTTCCAAGTAACTAGTTACTTTAATCATGCAGTAATTGGTAAGTAACTCAGTTACTTTTGAAAAGAAGTAACTAGTAACTGTAATTTGTTACTATTTTTTAGTAACTTGCCCAACACTGCTCGTTTCTAATCCTGTCACTCCTAATCACTCCCACTGAGAATCTTAGGACCTTCAACTCTGCCACCTCCAGCTCTGCTTCCTGTCTTTTTGTCTGTGCCACTGTCTCCAAACCATACATCATAGCAGGTCTCACTACCGTCTTGTAAATCTTCTCTTTCACTCTTACTGCTATCCTTCTTTCACAAATCACCTCTAACACTTGTCTCCACTCACTCCACCCTGCCTGCACTCTCTTCTTCACCTCTCTTGTGCATTTTCCATTGCTTTGGATGGTTGATCCCAGGTATTTAAATCTCATCTACCTTCACTACCTCTACTCCTTGCATCTTTACCATAACACCTACCTCCCTCTCATTCACACTCATGTATTCTGTCTTGCTTCGACTGACTTTCATTCCTTTTCTCTCCAGAGCACACCTCCACCTCTCCAGGTTCTCTTCCACCTGCTCCCTACTCTCACGACAGATCACAATGTCATCTGCAAACATCATGATTAGGGGTGGGTTCAAAAGATCAATATATCGATATGGATCGATCCACGTTTGACTGAGCCGATATCGATCCACAAAATCCACAGATCGTTCTTTTAATATAATATTAATATAATTTAATATAATATTTTTACGTTTGTGAACGTCTGCTGAGTATAATCGGGTCGAAACCGGGTCAGTGAGCCAGGAACAATGGTCGAGAACCATAAACAACCGACGTGCTAATGGAGCTAGCAAGCTAATGGATATGCTAGTTCTTCTTCTGTGGTGTTAAAACGGTTCTCATCCGGCAAGAGTTCCCTGCCGCGCGTGCACACATCTTTCGTGTTTACACGAGCGGAGTTAATAACGTGCGTGTCTCTTAATTTAGCAGCAAAAGTCACCGTAAAGACTGTCCTCAACAGCTTCTTAATATTTTTCATAAAGCGGGGATAAACGGATTTTTACTCCGTGCAGCGCTGTGTTGGAACATAAAGTTGACGACTGATAAACGGAAAATGCGCGGAGACTGAAACCCGTGAAGCAGAGGGAGACTTGGAGCTGCTGAGACTGTAAGTATAATATCATTTGTTTGTTTTAACGTTTGTGTCGTCAATTAATAATTTATCTGGCATGATGGTGGTTTCTTTTACAAACTATGGACACAGAGAGAACTGTTGGTTAAGCGCTGTGAATAAATGGAGAATTAAGGTATATTTTATGAGATTATGGACTTCTGCCACTTAAGTAAGAGATGTGAAGAGAATAAATCACAATAAAATTAATAAAGGCTGCAGTACAACAAGCTATTTTTACTCAGTAGAACTAAACTGAAATGAACAAACCTTCTCAGGAAATGAATTGAAACCCTTTTCAAACATTGAAAGTTAATTTGTAGTTAAAATATAAAAAAAAAACTAAATTATTAAACCCTACTGTGGTGTAGCGATCTAAAAATATGAATGTTAATTTTACTGTGAAATCTATTCTTTTTATCTGCCTTCAGATGTGTGAAGACTGGAAGCTTCATCCTCACGGAGACCTTCTGAAGGTCAGAGGTCATCAGTGGAGGAGCATCCCTGCTTCATGTGGATTTCAGCACAGAAGAAGACCTTCAAGATTCAAGGAGGTGCTGCCATCATTTTCTCCACACTAACGTGCATTCAATGCAATTTAGTTGTTGTAATGACAAATTCTTTTATTTCTTTTTTTTTAAGTTCTCAGCAAGAACACAATATTGGTCTTTTTTACTGAGCATTTAATTCTAAATAAATCACTGTTTAACAGGAAATTTTTGGCAATCCTGTGCTTTTCTTGTGGTGTTACATAGAACAGCATCACTGTAAACTATGGAAAAAGCAGCTGCTTTAAAATTTGTACTTCCTCACACAACTTTGAGTGAAAAAAAAACTCTAAAAGTGCCATAACTTTTTGGAAAAGCTCCCACAAATCCAGGCTTTTTGGGCCACAACAATCACAAAAACAGCTGACAAAATCCTGGAGGGACTGAAATACAGTGAGATTATGTCTGCATGGTTCATACATTGAATTTGTTTACTTACTCTGGGTGGTGAACCTGACACGACACACCCTTTGCACTAAAGAAAGCACCTGTGAGCACTTTATGAAATGATAAGTTAAATAATAAAAAGTGCATTATTGTAACTGATTTTGGGTCAGTTCCATATGTGATAATTTATGTATTAACAAAGTTAGAAGATTCTTGGTACAATATGCAGCATTAGGTCTCAAAGATTTTTGTTTCATGGGAAGTAAAATGGCTATTAAAATGGTAATTCCCCAGATTGAATCGGGATCGAATCGAATCGGAATCTAATCGATTCAGAATCTCAAGAATCGGAATCGAATCGATTCTGGAAATTAGGGATCGTTCCCAGCCCTAATCATGGTCCACGGAGTCTCCTGCCTGACCTCATCATTCAGCCTGTCCATCACTATGTCAAACACAGAGGGGCTCAGAGCTGATCCTTGATGTAACCCCACTCCTACCTTAAATCCATCTGTCACTCTTACAGCACACCTCACTACCGTCTCACTGTCCTCATACATGTCCTGCACCACCCTCACATACTTCCCTGCCACTCCTGACTTTCTCATACAGTACTACACTTCCTGTCTTGCACCCTGTCATATACTTTCTCTAAATCCACAAAGACACAGTGCAACTCCTTCTGACCTTCTCTATACTTCTCCATTAGTACTCTTAGAGCAAACATTGCATCTGTGGTACTCTTTCTTGGCATGAAACCATACTACTGCTCACTGATTGTCACCTCCTGGCTTCAACAACTCTTTCCCATATCTTCATAATGTGGCTGATCAACTTTATACATCTGTAGTTACTGCAGCCTTGAGCAAAGGAGTTAAGGATTCAAACTGATTACACCCAGCATCAACAAGTAAGTAGAAGCTCAAATAAAATGTGCTATTTACAGCAGGGGTGTCCAATCATGTGCCATGGAGGACCAAGACCCTGCAGGCATTACCGCCAACCAGTGTCTTCAACAGCAGATTCCACTGAGTTTCTTCCCACTGATTGCTGATAAGTGAAAACACCTGCTGAAGGGACTGGGAAGAAGAGAAAACCTGCAGGGTCTCGGCCCTCCATGGCACATGGTTGGACACCCCTGATTTACATTATTCACATTTATGACAAAATGAGCACAATATTGGCTTTTCTGGAAGTGTCTGTCTTGGTTTTCCAACTTTGTAAGAGTTTTGCTGGGACACATTTAAGGCCAGAAATCAGACTATGGGGGTCAACCATTCAAATTTTGTGGTTTTATTTATTTAGCGAATGCAAAGTCCTTAAGCCAAGCAGTTGCCTCCTGGTTTGCTGTATGGAGGATGTGTAATCCTCCTTCCAGTCTTTGGAGCGGGCAAGCCTCTATGATGTGTTCCATAGTTTGCTCCTCTCCACATGCGCACAGTGGGCTAGGGCTACTGCCCCATCTGTGAAGGCTGGCCAAGCAGGGGCCATGTCCAGTCCTGAAGCGATTGAGTGTAGACCACTGTCTCCTTGGGAGGTTGGTGCCCGGGACCTGTTGGTTGGGGTTTATCACCAGCTGTTTGTTTGGGACCTCCTTGGTTTCCCATTCCTCTTGCCAAGCTGTCTGGATGGTAAAGTCAGCTGGGGGAGGGTTTTTCCAAATCGGCCGTCTGGATGAAAGTCGGGCAATGGGTGGGGTGTAGATATCTGCATGGATTGGTAAGTGAGGAAAATCTTTAACTTTTTGGAGCATCCTTTGAGTTAATGCTGCTCGCCGGATGTGTGGAGGGGCTATGTTTGACAGTACAGAGAGCCAGGGGAGTGGTGTTGAGCGGATTGTTCCAGATTGTTCACTGTAGATGAAGCATACAACCGCTTCTGCAGCGCAATCTTCAAGGCTGCCCATACTGCAATCCCACGAGGCTACTGACCCCTCTATGTCCCATGTTTGGACGGAGAAAGTGCTGCCCTCCTACAATCCTATCAAACATCAGGGGACCCAGAGATAGCAGACCATCTCATTGAATCGCTAAATACAGCCCGGCGAAAGAAATGGGAGGAGACAGTTGCTGACCGGAGCTTTACCCACTCTAGCAGGAAATGTTGGAGCCTCATCCGTCGCCTAGGAGCTGCACAGAAGGCCCCTAGCCAAAGCCGAGCATCCGTCACACCCAACCAAGTTGCATCCCACCTACTGACTATCGCCAAAGCACCCCAAGACAAAGACACCAGAAGAGCAGTTACAATTGAGCTAAAAAAACACCAAAAAATGCCTGTAGAGGAAACGAACCCTGAACCCTTCGAGGCTGCTGAACTGGAGAAAGTCCTACAGGGCCTGAAATGTGGAAAGGCAGCAGGATACGATAACATCTTCCCAGAATTCATGAAGAATCTTGGCCCCCGAGCCCTAACCTGGTTGACACAATTTTGTGGTGAGTCACTGGGAAAATCTATCTAAATACAATTTTGTGGTGAGTGCTGTTTGTTTTATAGAAGAACATATGCACCCTTTCATAGAGGAGTTTATATGTCGCTCACTATTATCATGACGTTATCAAGCCTATCTTTGACCTTTCCCTTCCAAAGATGTCATGCATGTCCTGTAGCAGAGATTTGCTCTCATGTGGCTTCATGCTTTTAATGTGTCATGTGCTAATTTTCTCTCCTTTTCTTTCCTAAATTTCAGCCTGTTTATTTTTTTTTGCTTTTACACCAAGTAGTACATGGGGGGAAAAGGCACTGACAATTTTTGCAGCCACCCTGACTTAATTTAAAAAAGTCATCTGGTACAAAGCATTCACTTTGTAAGTGTAAAGGCTGGCACTTGGAGTAGTGCATTTCACAGACATATAGTCACAAAGCACTGTACAATAAAATAGAAAAAAACTTAATAGAGACACAATTAAAGAGAAAAAATAAAGAGAACAAATTAAAGCACAAGATTAAAAGATTAAAAAAAATATCAGACATACCATTAAAAAGCAGTTGAACTGAAACTCAATGGAAAGCCTTGTTAAGCAAAAAAGTTTTCAGCTGCTTTTTAAAAGGGTCCACAGAGTCAGCTAAAGGTAACTGGAGTGGGAGATTATTCCAAAGCCTCGGCGCTACAGATTGAAAGGTGCTGTTCCCCCGGTCTTGAGCCTCAAACAAGGAACAACTAACAACTCCTGGGCTTCAGATCTAAGAGTGCGAGTAGGAGTATGTTTGAGAAGAAGATCAGATAAATAAGATGGGGCTTGTCCACGCAGTGCTCTATTTGTAAGTGTAAGAACTTTAAAACGAATCCTAAACTCCACTGGTAGCCAATGTAATGTTGTCACAATCTGAGCACGGGCGGGGTTGCTTTGTGTCGTTTTTTGTATAATATTGTATTTTGGAGTTATTTGTCTGTGATGTTTTCACAATTGTTTCTTTGTATGATTTATTTTCCTGTTTACGTTCGGTGTAGTTTTGTTTACATATTTGGGTTTAGACGTCTTTTTTTGTTTCCACTTCAATTTTGCCAGTGTCTTCTCTTGCTTTCTCTCTCAGGAGCTACAGTTGTCAGGGGCACTCCCTGGTTGTGGGCGGTATTCCTGTCAAACTGTCAGCTCTGCTTCCTCTCCTCATGACTCACAGCTGATTGTCATTTTCTCCCCAGCCCGTTCATGTCATTCACACCGAGTACTATTTGTGTTTGATTGTTTCTAGCCTTATTTAAGGGCCATTATTTTCATTTCTATTTGCTAGAGTCTCAGTTATCGTCTCCACCAGAATCCTGGCCCTATTCTGGTGCGCTGTAAGTTTGCTTTGTATTTCTGTTTGGATTTTCTGTTTTGGACTGTTTGGGATTTGTGTTCTGGTTAATAAGCACCACAAAATGCAGTCCAGTGTGTGGATGTCTCCTCTCTGCCCTGAAGGGTGATTCATGACAAACATATATAATATCGGGATAATATATCATTTTCTAGAACATGTAAGTAGCCTGGCTGCAGCATTTTGTATATACTGGAGACAAGAAAGAGAAGATTTGTCTAAACCAGTAAACAAAGCATTGCAATAATCTAGTCGTGAAGACACAAATGCATGGATTATTTTTTTTTTATTTTTTCAGGCTCACTTGAAGAAACAATGGTTCTCAATTTTGAAATGTTCCTTAAATGAAAAAAGCATGAACATGAAATACAATTTACATGGGAATTAAAACCAAGGGAGGATTCAAATATAACACCTAAATTTCTAACACTGGACTTGGGAGATTAGCAAAACGAAGAAAGTGTCTGACTGATTATTGGATGAAGATCAAAAGGGGCTACAGTCATGGTCTTGGTTTTATTGGAATTGAAGAAGAGGTAGTTGTTGGACAGCCAGTCACTGATCTGGTTTAGACCAGGGTGGAGAGCCTGTCAAGCTGGTAAGGTTTAAAAGACATGTATAACTGGAGATCATCTGCATAAAAATGACAAGAAATGCCATTAAAAGATTGAATAACACATGCTAAACAAATCACATAAAAGGAAAATAATAATGGCTCCAGGATTGAACCTTGCGGAACCGCACACGTCAGAGAGGCTGTGGAAAAATAAAACTCACCCACGCTTACAGAAAAAGTCCTCTCAGAAAGATATGAATAAAACCAATCTAATGCAGAATCACATATACCTGTCAGATGCTTTAAGATAAGATAAGATAAGATAAGATAAGCCTTTATTAGTCCCACAACGGGGAAATTCCAGGATTGCAACAGCACAGGGATAGCAACACTCAGAGCAACAATCAGAAGGCAAGAAAAAAACAAGCAAGCAAGAGCAGCTAATATACATATGTACATATGAATTTAGCCTATGAATTAAAATGTTGTGATCAACAGCATCAAATGCTGCACTAAGATCAAGCAATATAAGAACAGAACAATCCCCACAATCAAATGCCATTAAAAGATCATACCCCTTTAAAAGAGCAGTCTCAGGAGAGTGCAGTTTCTGAAAGCCAGACTGAAAATCTGGCTTTTCATTCATTCATCTTCTTCCGCTTAATCCTTTTCGGGTCGCGGGGGGGCTGGAGCCTATCCCAGCATCTTTGGACGGGATCAGAAAATCTGATCTTTAATTTACATAATAAAGTTTTGAGCTGAGATTCCACAACCTTTAATAATATTTTAATAATAAACGGCAATTTAGAAATTCAAGGTTTCCTCTGGTAACATTTCCGTGTGGTGGGGCGCCACCCTTGGAAACATGCCGCCACGCCTATGATATATTAATTTAAGAAAAAAATATGAAAGAATGATGCGCTGCAAGTGTGCACACAAACAATGTACGTGACCGTCATCCGTGTGGAAGTGCCCTGCCTGCCCAACACCTGCGTGTCCGTTTCAGTCTACAGGCAGAGTGTCTCTAGTGTTGCTGTCTGAGAGAAGCATGAACTTATTAAAGTACTTTAAACGTGGAAAAAAAGCACAAGAGCAATGTGTTATGTATGAATAATGAGAGTCGGCGGCTCTTCATGTAGGGAACCATCAACACCAACCAACTTTATTATTATGAACAGATAACTATTTATATACAAGGGCTGTGCCGGCTGATGTTACGCCAGGGGCGGGTACAGCAGCATACACACAGCACACTCACTACACCACACAATGGAGGCATTAATAGTGGTTTTAACTCGCTGGTAACGGGAACAAAAATGGAAGAGTGACTTAGCCAACAAGTGTTGTTAGGATTCATTGTAGGGAAAGGCAAGAGTGACTGATGAAATGCTGAGGACTTACTTCACTTAACTAATGTATGTTCATTATGTACCTGGCAAGATAAAATAGATAAGATAAGATAAGCCTTTATTAGTCCCACAATGGGGAAATTCCAGGATTGCAACAGCACAGGGATAGCAACACTCAGAGCAACAATCAGAAGGCAAAAAAAAAACCAAGAGTAGCGATTATACATATGTACATATAAACATAAATATATAGACACACGATGCGGAGCATTGCAGCTAGATGGAATAAATATATGAACATATAAACACACAGTGCGGAGCATTGTAGCTAGATGGAATAAATATGTGAATATATAAACACACACACAGTGTGGAGCGTTGTAGCTAGATGGAATAAATATATGAATATATAAACACACAGTGCGGAGCATTGCAGCTAGATGGAACAAACATGCAAACACATAAACACACACAGTGCGGAGCACCGTAGCTAGATGGAATAAATATGTAAATATATAAACACAGTGTGGATCATTGTCACTAGATGGAATAAATATATAAATATACAAACACACACAGTGCAGAGCATTGCAGCTAGATGGAATGAAACAGCATAACCGTCTACTTAGTTATTCTACATGATATGATTATGTACCCATACATATTGTCACCCTCCGTAGCTACCGGTATTTTCCTAGTTGTATACCGGAGGGGACCATTGTGTAAGTCTATTGCGTCTTTTGCATTCAATACTATTAGGTTGTCACGTCTTTTTGCTATCTCTGCGAGCAGCCCTGCTTAGGCTATACAGTCTGACAGCCATTGGTAGGAAGGACCTGCGAAACCTCTCGGTTGTGCACCTAGGATGATGTAGTCTGCTGCTAAATGAGCTCCTTAGTGCATTCAGTGTGTCCTGCATAGGGTAGAACTCGGACTCCAGCAGAGATGACAGTTTAGCCACCGTCCTTCTCTCTCCTATCTCCTCCACTGGGTCAAGGCGCTGCCCCAGGACAGAGCTAGCTTTCTTGATCAGTTTGTTCAGTCTCTTTCTATTGGCTGCTGTAATGCCACTGCCCCAGCAAACCACTCCAAAAGTGATGGCAGATGCCACCACCGTGTCGTAGAATGTCTTCAGCAACGCCCCTTGTACACCAAAAGACCTGAGTCTCCTCAGTAGGAACAGCCTGCGCTGTCCCTTCTTGTAGAGTGCGTCAGTATTGTGTGACCAGTCTAGTTTATTGTTCAGATGAACACCCAGGTACTTGTAGGATGTCACCATCTCAATGTCTGTTCCCTGGATGTTTACTGGTGCTGTGAGGGGTTGTCCTTGCCTGCGGCAGTCCACCACCAGCTCCTTAGTTTTCCTCACATTGATCTGGAGGCAGTTCCGATGGCACCAGTCCACAAAGTCCTGGATAAGCCCTCTGTACTCAGTTTCATCTCCGTTGGAGATGAGGCCAACGATCGCAGAGTTGTCAGAAAACTTCTGTAGATGGCAGTGTGTTGTGCTGTGTGAGAAGTCCGCAGTATAAAGGGTGAACAGGAAGGGAGCTCAAACCGTTCCCTGTGGGACCCCCGTGCTACCGATGATCGTGTCGGACACACAGTCCCGGATTAAGATGACCAAAATTCATGAAGTCAATGATTTTAATCTGTCACGTGCCGAGCCGGCTCGGCCTCTATCTCTTTGTGGGGTTGGCTTTGCTGGTTATGTGTTTCTTGATGTATTCTTGTACTTATGCCATGCCTCTAGCCACTGCCTGACCGGCAGCTGTTAGTTAGCATCTGTCATCTCCTTTCTCTCATGCTGCTGACAGGCTGCCGGCCTAGCCACGCCCCCTCGCTCTCCTTCTGGCGCATCAGCTGTTTCCAGTCCCCAGTAATTATCTGTCTGTGCCTCGCCCAGGTGATTCTTATTTGTCACGCCAGCGGCGTCTGTATTAAAGGAGCTCTTCGCTAGACAGACGCCGCTGGATTATTGTACGTGTTAGATGGTTTCTTTCTGCTGTCAACGTCACGTCACTAAGGACTGTCTGTGTGTCTTGGATTCTCGCTGTGATGACTCGGTCTGCCCCCCCACTGTGAGTAACTGCTTGTGCGCTGTTCCGCCGCTGTTTTCCTCCCGTGTGTGTGTAGGGCAACCCTGAGGACGCTAACGAGGATCCAAGCTGTTCTGTGTCTGTATGTTAAGTTGTGTGTTAATAAATGTGTGTGTGTGGTGTAACCCAGCATTTAAGTCCTCGTCCTTTCTCCTCCGTGCGCTGTTGGAGAAGCGCACGGAGAGTTCATGACATTAATCCATCAGCAGCCTTCAGACAAACTAAATGTGCAAACGTTTGGATTTCAAAATAAGGGAGGTTTTTCCTGCTGTCTTGTTGGTGAAAGTTCTAAAAAACTATAAATATATAGAAATATTATAACAGAAATAACTGCAACTTTGGTCATTTTAGTTGATTTCTTTCTTTCCATATAATTTTAATAATTATATTTCTTTGGATTCAGAGTTAAAATTATTGTTCTGTTATGGCTCTGCAAAATTATGGTCAGAAGTTTAAATTGTATGAGGAAAAAAGTCAAAATTTTGTCACATTCTGTTTCAAATTTAAAAAAACAAAACAAAACAGTAATTTTATAATAATCAGCCTTTGTCCGTATAATAATCAGCCTTTGTCAGTTCCGGTTCCGCCGGACCGGTGGCGCCACACGAGTCGGCTGCCTGTTGCAACAGCCTTTTTGTTTATCTTCCTTCTTCTTTCTACACCTTTCACTCTGTATATATATCATAGACGCACCGATCGCCCCGGGGGTCTCCCGGGTCGGCGGACGGAGCCACTGTTTGCAGCGGGAGACGTTACAGCGGGGAGGAGCTGGTGCTAGCTAGCACTTGGCCGCCGCTCGGTGCTAATGGGAAACTCGACATACCGGGAGCTGTAGTGAAAACGACGCGGGTGCCGGGCTGGAGTTTAGGCGGCGTGCAAGAAATATAAGACAGAATAATAAAGAGCGATGGCAAGAACCAAGCAGACCGCCTGTAAAATCTACTGGAGGAAGAAGCCCCCCAGGAGACAGCTAGCCACCAGGGCTGCTCGGAGAGGCGCTCCGGCCACCGGCAGAGTGAAGAGGCCTCGCCGTCACAGGCCCGTGGCTCTGAGAGAGATCCGTCGCTACCAGAAATCCACGGAGCTGCTCATCCGTAAGCTGCCCGTCCAGCGCCTGGTGAGGGAGATCGCTCAGGACTTCAAGACCGTCCTGCGCTTCCTGAGCTTCGCCGTCATGGCTCTGCAGGAGACCAGCGAGGCCTACCTGGTGGGTCTCTTCTTCGCCAAGAGGGTCACCATCATGCCCAAAGTCTTCCAGCTGGCCCGCCGCATCCGCGGAGAAAGAGCTTAGACTTTCTGCTGCACATTCACCAACCAACCATAATGCTCCGCACTGTGTGTTTATATATATACATTTATAGTAATATGTACATATGTTTACTAGATGTTCTTGTTTTTTCTTGCCTTCTGATTGTTGCTCTGAGTGTTGCTATCCCTGTGCTGTTGCAATCCTGGAATTTCCCCATTGTGGGACTAATAAAGGCTTATCTTATCTTATCTTGTCCATCAGACAGGCCTCTTCACTGTCCAGTTTTAAAACTCCTCTTAAAACCCATTTTTATTCTCTAGCTTTTGACCCAGTTTGAGACATTGATTTTATTTATTCTTATTGTCTCTATTGTATGACTATTGTTTTGTTTGTGCTGTTTTGTACTTTAGCTGTATTTTATTGTTTTTGTTTTATATTTTTATATTTTATTTATCATTGATGTACAGCACTTTGTGTCAGCTGTCATTGTTTATTAAGTGTTTTATAAATAAAGTTGGATTGGTTTGGATTAAGAAAAGATAAAAAAAATTAGCCGTAAAATAATCTGTGATGTATGGGAGTTACATGAGTTGCATTTACATATGCCACCCCACTAGTGGGCGCTGTACCCTGTGGCATTGCCAATCGAATAAGTGTACTCGCTGAACTGAGCTTCAGTAAAAAAACAGAGCTAATGACCTGCAGCCGTGTGTGTCGTCGTGTTTTGTTCCTCAGAGTGGTTATCTGAAGTAGAACCCACAGACATAACATTATTGGCGACGAGGATAACTTTAGGTTTCCAAGTCTCGCCGTGGTATTGACTGCGAGTGAAGGAGGAAGAGCTACGTTTGTCCTGGCGGGAGTGTGGCTAAGCGCAGCGCGCCAAGTGAAAGGATTGCTAAACGCTAGCTAACCGCACGCCATGGCTGGATTTATTGGACACATTAACCCATTCGACAAGTCGGTGGAGCAGTGGACAACCTACGTTGAAAGGTTTGAGTACTTTGTAACGGCAAATGGAATTGCAGAGGATACAAAGCTTGCTGTTTTCCTAAGTGTAATTGGTGCGTCAACATATGGCCTTTTACGTAGCCTCGTAGCTCCAGATAAGCCGGGGGCTAAGACATATGCTCAACTTACTGAAGTTTTGAAAGACCACTTTTCTCCGAAACCAATTGTGATCGCTGAAAGATTTCGCTTTCATAAACGGAACCAACAAGAGGGAGAGTCTGTGACGCAATACATAGCAGTCATTAAAAAGCTTTCTGAACACTGCGAGTTTGGCACACACTTGCAGGATGCATTGAGGGATAGGCTCGTTTGTGGACTGAATATAGAAGCTATCCAGAAAAGATTGCTGACGGAAGAGAAGCTTACTTTTTCCAAAGCAATGGAATTAGCCGTGTCAATGGAGACAGTAGCCCGCGAGACACATCAGCTGAGCAACGCGCTGAAAGTGCATGCACTGTCACTACACGACAAACGACGCACGAAATGTTCGCGCTGTGGAAAAATGAACCACAAAGAGAGTGATTGCTTTTACAAGGAGCAAAAATGCCACAAATGTGGTAAGAGAGGACACATCTCGAAAATGTGCAGGAACAAAGAGACTGTAAATAAGGAGAAACCAGTGGAGTATAAAGTTAAAAAGAAAAACGGTGCACCAATTGGATGTAAAAGAAATGTCTAGTGATGGTAGCACCACAGACACTGAGTCGAGTCTGCATATGGTCTCTCAGCAGGGAAATTTGTCACACGTGTGTTAAACCAAAAATTGAAGGCAAAATGATTGAAATGGAATTAGATACTGGTGCTGCCGTTTCTCTGATTTCAAGAGAACTGTATGATGCACACTTTAGGGACTTGCCCTTGCGCCAAACCCACATAATGCTGAAAACATACACTGGCGAGGTGATTCCAGCAGAGGGAGTCATTACTGTCTCAGTGAGGATGAACAAGCAGAGGGCTAGACTACCACTGTATGTAGTCCAGGGAAGTTCACCCCCACTCTTTGGTCGAGAGTGGCTGCGGAAGATTCGAATTGACTGGCGAGAAATAAAGACGGTCCGGGAGGAGACGCTAGAGGGCGTGCTACAAAGACAAGATAAGATAAGATAAGATAAGCCTTTATTAGTCCCACAACGGGGAAATTCCAGGATTGCAACAGCACAGGGATAGCAACACTCAGAGCAACAATCAGAAGGCAAGAAAAAAAACAAGCAAGCAAGAGCAGCTAATATACATATGTACATATTACTATAAAATATATATATACACACACACACACACAGACACACAGTGCAGAGCATTGTAGCTGGATGGAATAAATATATGAATATATGAACACACAGAGATGCACACACACATGCAGAGGTCTTCCAAAAAGAATTAGGCACTCTGAAAGGCATGGAAGTAGCCATAGTGCTGAAGCCAGATCATGTGCCACGGTTCTGTCAAGCGAGAGTCGTTCCCTATGCCCTTAGGCCAAAAGTGGAGGCTGAAATTGACCGACTGTGTGAGCAGGGCATTATATCCCCTGTCAAATTCAGTGAATGGGCAACACCCATTGTGCCCGTTGTGAAAAAGAACGGAGATGTTCGGATATGTGGGGATTTTAAAGTCACAGTTAACCCTGCCCTGTGTGTGGAGAAATACCCAATTCCACGCATTGAAGATTTATTCGCATCACTTTCGGGGGGGCAGCATTTCAGTAAACTGGACTTATCTCATGCCTATTTGCAAATGGTGATAGAGGAAAATTCCAGAAAATACCTCACAATAACCACATCCAAGGGTCTGTTCTGTTACAACAGGCTGGCATTTGGAATTACCTCAGCACCAGCGATATTCCAACGTGCTATGGACCAGGTCCTCCAGGGTCTGCCGAACGTCCACTGCTACCTGGACGACATATTGGTCAGTGGACAGGATCGTGCGCAGCATCTGAAAAATCTGGATGCAGTCCTAGGACGCTTGGAAGAATTTGGCTTACGAGTGCAGAAGGAAAAATGTGAATTTTTCAAGGATTCACTGGAATATCTGGGTCACGTCATCGATGCCCAGGGTCTACACAAGGCACCAGGGAAAGTCAGGGCAATCGTGGAGGCTCCTGCACCAACAGACATGAGTCAGTTACGTTCTTTCTTGGGGCTAATTAATTATTACAGCAGATTTATCCCCAACCTGTCTTCTATCCTAAGCCCACTGAATGCTCTGTTGTGCAAAGGAAAACGATGGCAATGGACATCTGAATGTGCAGCATCTTTCAAAGAGGCAAAAGAGCAGCTACTCTCCCAAAGCGTGTTAACCCATTATGACCCACAACTTCCCATTCGGCTGGCGTGTGACGCATCACCTTATGGTGTAGGCAGTGTCATCTCACACATCCTCCCGAATGGACAAGAGAGGCCCATAGCTTTTGCATCAAGGACTCTGAATAAGGCAGAGCGCAACTATGCCCAAATTGAGCGCGAAGCTCTTGGCATCATATTTGGAGTTCATAAATTCCATCACTATCTGTATGGCAGGCAGTTTACACTCCTTACAGATCATCGCCCATTGACCACCATTCTGAGCCCGTGCAAAGCCACACCATCCATGGCTGCTGCTAGAATGCAGCGGTGGGCTCTCTTGTTAGCTGCCCATAACTACACCATACAGTACCGAGCGGCAGCTCGTCATGGAAATGCGGATGGGCTTTCACGCCTTCCACTACCAACATCACCAAGAGAGAGAATCAGTGCTGTGGACAGTTTTCATATTAAACACCTAGAAGCCTTACCTGTGAACTGCCGAGAAATCTGCCGAGACAGCAGGGGTGACCCTGTCCTTGCTCAAGTCCTGGAGATGGTCTCCACAGGTCGCTTTCCGAGGGTCCAGGATGTGGCCAGCACATTGGCGCCATTCATCAGCCGAAAGGATGAGTTGACACTCCAGCAAAGTTGCCTTATGTGGGGTGCGCGCGTCGTCATTCCCTCAAAACTGAGATCACGAGTGCTGTCGGAACTGCATACTGGACACCCAGGTGTTGTCAAAATGAAAGCTGTCGCCCGCAGTTACATGTGGTGGCCCGGAATTGACGCTCAAATTGAACAAGTCTCAAAAACATGTCAGTCCTGTCAACTTACACAGAAAGCACCGGGCCCAGCACCACTCCACCCATGGACCTGGCCTGGATCCCCATGGCAGAGAATTCATGTTGACTTTGCCGGGCCGTTCCAGGGCCAAATGTTTATGGGGGTTGTAGACGCCCATTCAAAATGGCCTGAGGTGCACCTCATGAGTTCCACCACAACGGCCAATACCATCCAGGTGCTCCGAGGGTTATTCAGTCGCTATGGGCTCCCTGAGGTGTTGGTGAGTGATAATGGTCCCCAGTTCACCTCACACGAGTTTGACACTTTCATGAAGGGTAATGGAGTAAAGCACATCCGCTCTGCACCATTCCATCCATCAACAAATGGTCTTGCAGAACGTTTTGTACAGACATTCAAGCAGTCACTGAAGCGCTCCACTGGAACCAGTTCCATACAACACCGACTAGATGCCTTTTTACTCACGTACCGCAACACTCCACACTCCACAACGAAGGAGTCCCCGTCCATGCGTTTCATGCATCGCAAGCTGCGATCTCGACTAGACCTGCTGAAGCCCAGCGTGACATCAGAGGTAGAGAAAGCACAAGAGGCACAGTGTGCGTATCGAGGAATGCATGCAAAAGCCAGAACGTTCAAGGTGGGAGACCCAGTCCTCGTTCGGGATTACGGGAGAGGAGAGAAGAAGTGGATACCAGGGGTTGTTTCAACAGAGACTGGCCCTGTATCCTACACCGTCGACATCGGCGCATCGCAACACTGGAGGCGACACGCGGACCAGATGCTGGCCAGGGTTGCTGAATTGGATACTTCTACAGACAACGGCGGAGCTGCATTGTCGTGCATCTCAGCAGACCTGCCTGTGCTGGAAAACACCGTTCCAGAATCAGCTACTCCGGTTCCTGTGAGTGACCCCTCACCACCACCCCAGGTAACCTCAGAGGGAAACACCACACCACCTCCAGAGACTGGTAAGAGATATCCTTCTCGTACTATTAAACCACCAGAGCGTTATGTCCCATAAACTTTGTTTAAGGTACACTAAGAGACAATACCTTGGACACTTTTGAATAAGAGACCCTTATGTGTTAGATTAGAGAGTCACGTCTCACCAAAAGGGCAGAATAAACCCTTGACTGACTCAGGGGTTTGGGATCGTCTACTCCCAGCCTCAAGGCTAGTGTGTGATTAAAAAAAAAAAAAAAAATGAAAAAAAAAGTTGTTTGCTTTGTGTATCTTGGGGGTGGGTACAACATTTAGTGGGGAGGAGATGTGATGTATGGGAGTTACATGAGTTGCATTTACATATGCCACCCCACTAGTGGGCGCTGTACCCTGTGGCATTGCCAATCAAATAAGTGTACTCGCTGAACTGAGCTTCAGTAAAAAAACAGAGCTAATGACCTGCAGCCGTGTGTGTCGTCGTGTTTTGTTCCTCAGAGTGGTTATCTGAAGTAGAACCCACGGACATAACATAATCCACAAATTTATAATCTATCTATAAAATCGAGACATCTCTGTCTGTCTGTGTGTCTGTATGTCTGTGCGTGTGTTCCTCAGATATCTCTCAAACCGTTCGTCACACTGTCCAAAGATTTTAAACGTGCTTTGCTGACGCTACGAGGGTGTGCATCCCCGAATATGGAATCACTCGGTCAAAATATGTCATTTTTATCAATAAAAGTTTAGCCACCACTATGTGACCGCTCTACGTCTTCACCCCCCTGGCTTCAAGAAGTGTGGGTGGGGATTCGGACTGCATGCTCAATGGAGAATACGCCGCATCACGGCCATGCTGATTGGACAATAGTGGCATCATGACCATGCTCACTGGATAACAGCATCACGACAGTCAGTCACCACAACGCTTTGCAAACAAAGATTTTAGAAGTGCTTTGCTGCTGAGGTTACCAGGGTTTGCATCCGTGAGTATGGAGCCGCTCAGTCAAAATATATACCATAAAGTTGCGTAGAGGTGTGTGTGTGTGTGTGTGTGTGTGTGTGTGTGTGTGTGTGTGTGTGTGTGTGGGTGGGTGGGTGGGTGGGGGGCACTGCCGTTGACCCGCACATCCACGAGTATGGAGCCGCTCAGTCAAAATATATATATTCGCCATAGAGAACACGAGGTGCGGAGGGGGGGGGCTGCCGGACCCGCTGCCGGGGAAAGCAGCAGCCAAGACTCCCGTTAACCGGCCAGCACCGGTGTCCCACTGTGCGCCCCATGAACATTCAGAGGGAAGCACGCTCAGCCTGCCCAGTCAGTGGCACACGAAAGTCCCGACTGCTGCTTCATTGTGGAGCACAATGACCAGATCAACTGCATATTACATGCGGACACATGTTTTGACTAAATGACAACAAGACGCAAAAATGTCCAAGTAACGAAATAAATCATTTTTATTTAAATAAGCGAGACGGTATTGGGTTTGGATCGGTATCGGATCGATATCGTCTGATACTGAAAGTCACAGTACCGGTATCGGTCTTGAAAAAGTGGTATCGGCTCATCCCTAGTTATAACCCCCCCATAAATTACGCCTATGCACACAGACGCACACACGCACACACACACCCGTTTGGCTGCAAGTTTTGCATCATTGTTGCCTATTTGTCTGTAAATATTTAAAACAACAAAAGTACAGAACATACTTTGTTAATCACGAGTTGCATTTTGCAAATCTAAAAGTCAAAGAATATATTACAAATTTGACTCCATTCAGCAACGCTGCTGCTTTTTCTACTTTACCTTTGCAAAATTGGCGGCATTTCACTGGTCAGCCCCATGTAAACATGCGTTCTGAAGTTTTAAATGCAAGTTTATACAAAACTTTGAAGCTGAGTATTTAAATAACATTCAGATGAAATTCAAAGTGCCACTTTATGCATGAAGAAAAAAATGCTGTAGATCTGAAAACAAAGGAACTAACCCTTTAAGTTGTATTTTTGTCATCCGTTATCATAAGTATTCTCCTGGTCCTCAGTTTATTTTGTAGTGTTTATGATATTTTTCTCTGTTCATATTTAGATTTTAGGTTTGCTCTTATTTTGAAGTCATTCCTGTTCCATTTTGTGTTCATGTAGCCTTGCACCCTCTGGGATTAATAAAGTATACAAAATACAAAAAAATAATTGCTATTTTTGTTTCTGTCACCTACCTCTCCTCAACTGGACTCCCTGAAAGGTACGCTCCAGTCTGGTTTTTACTTTCTGTTTCGTTTTGGGGTTTTTTTTTTAGTTTCTGTCATAGACCCCCCGTGCGCCCTTCCGTTGCACACGGTGGAGAGAAGGAAGAATGAGGATTTAAGCGCAGGGTTCACAGAACACACATTTATTGATGACACACAGTTCAGATACAGATGAACACGTTAGTCAAAGTACCATAAGAATGCGCTCGGAGAGCGGGGAAGACTACAGGGCTTTTAACCGCTCGGGGGAACATAAACAGGGCAACAGCCTAAGCGTAGTAGTTTGCTGTAGGAAGGAACGCCACCAGAAGAGCAGCAGAATACTGCCAGGGGAGGAATGCTTCTGGTTCAGCGTAGCAGTGAACCACGGAGAGAAACGCAAGCAGTTTACTCACAAGTACAAACAGTCCTGAAAGTCCAGTACTCCCAGCGAGCATAACAGATGTCCTTCTGACGTAACGGTCACACCTAGGAGAGTAGATGTGGCTCGTACAATGACCCAGCAGCGTTTGTCTAGCGACAAGCTGCTTAAATCCAAACGCCGCTGGCCACACAAATTGGGAACACCTGAGGGGTGGGAAAGATAATTATCAGGGCTGGGACAGCTGGTGGAATTATGGAGAGTGAGGGGGCGTGGTAGGACCGACAGACTGTCAGCAGTGTAGGAAAAAGATCAGAGGCCGACTAACAGCTGCCGGTCAGGCAGTGGCTGAGATGATGGAATGAATACATAAAATGCACATAAACAATGAAGCCAAAACCCACAGAGAGATCATAGCTGAGCCGGGGAAAACCAAGCTGGCTCGGCTCATGACAGTTTCATTTTTAGCACCCAGCCTCCTGAGCTGGAAAAGCAACGGCTGCTGCTGCAGAACACTGTTCTTTCTGCTTGGTTCTTGACGCAATTCAGCACAATCCTTTGCTGTGATATTTTTGCAAGTGTTTTATCAAGTTAGTGGTGTAAAATTGTAAATGCTGCTCCCACACAGCAACATACTGAGGTGAGTCTCACAGACAGACTCCAGTGATGTGACACTCGTTGCCTCTGATTACAGAAGCCGTGCGCGGTGTGGCTGAGAACAGGACCGTGCCTTCATTTTAATATTATTACTGTATCGGATTGGCAAATTACTTTCATTCCTTACTGTGGTAGACTGCAAGTCTAATTTAAAACATTACTGGCACATGCCTCTAGGGGGAACTACCTGTATTGTTCAGCACTACTATTAAGGGGACACATTAGAACAAGAGTGTGAAAACCCCGCGCAGAATCCATGTTCAGTCTATATTATGTGTGTTGCAGAATAAACGGCAGAGTTAGCCAAAGAAATAACTCAAGTGTGATCATTGCTACACGGTAGGATATCACACAATTGGCGACGAGGATTAAAAGAAAAAAATCAGCGGCGAGAAACAGAGAACATTGCGAGTGTGGCGAACTCAAGTGACTCCAGTAGTTCGAGTGCAAGTTCAGAGGAGGAAAAACGAGGTTTCCCCACCACGACGAGCAATGGCGGCTGTAATCGGAACGGTAACCCCTTTTGATAACTCGACTCAGTCATGGGAAGAATATGGTGAAATGTTGGACTTTTTCTTCCAAGCTAATGACATTGAGGAGCCAGACAAAAGGAAGGCTGTACTGTTGAGTGGAGTTGGTGCAACTACTTACAGTTTGTTGAGAAATTTAATAAGCCCTGCATTACCGAAAGATAAAACGTACGACCAGCTTACTGCTGAGCTTCAGAAGCACTTCAGCCCCAAACCGAGTGAAATCGTACAACGATTCAAATTTAATTCACGCATAAGGAGGAACACTGAGTCCATAGCAGAGTATGTGGCAGAATTGAGGAAATTAACACTGCACTGTGATTACAAAGACTCATTGGAAGAAATGTTAAGAGACAGACTTGTGTGTGGAGTGAATGATGACCGAATGCAACGGCGACTTTTATCTGAAACAAAACTCACTTTTGCGAAGGCTTTGGAATTATGCCAAGCGATGGAAACAGCATCTAAAGATGTGAGAGAGATGCAAGGGAAACTAGCAGAGGACACAGCAACGCATGTTCGTGTGCCTAAGACCCAAGTAGGTGTCCACAAAGTGTTGACTGACAAAACTCAGCACAAATTCCCCAGTTGTTATCGCTGCAAAGGCCAGCACAATGCCGCCGAGTGCAAATTTGCCACTGAGCTGTGTCATAATTGTGGCAAGCGAGGGCACATTAAGAAAGCATGTAGAATAAAGGTGGACAGCGCACAGGTGCTGAAAGCGACAGTTAATGGGCAAAAGTATGAAAACAAGGGCCCAGGAAAGGAACAGCAAGCGAATCAACTGAGAGGGGAGGGAGAAAGTGATACAGAAGACATGGATTTTCACACAATTTACAACACGTCAGAGGAGCTGACCAAGGTAGCGCCCATCACGCGTACCATGAATGTTAATGGAATGAAAGTAACATTTGAAGTTGATACAGGCTGTGGAGTAACCATATTAAGTAAACAGCAATATACACAACTGTGGAAGAAAACAGACACAGCAGAATTAAATCCCTGTTCATTAAAATTAAAAACATACACAGGAGAGAAGCTAGACGTGCTAGGCATGGCACAAGTGAAGGTGCAACACGAAAACAAAGAAAAGGACTTACCTGTAGTAGTAGTTGGGAGCGAAGGACCAAATCTACTAGGGCGAAGTTGGCTACAAGAACTGGCCATGATTGATCAGTTGGTGAATAAAGTGGAATCTCAGCCCAAATTGCAGCTGGAGGAGATCCTCGAAAGACACGCTGAGGTGTTCAAAGAAGGCGTAGGACAGCTAAAAGGTGTCACTGCAAAGATTAATGTGGACAAGGAGGCCCAACCACGATTCTGCAAACCCCGACCGGTACCCTATGCAGTCAAGCCACTGGTCGAAAGCGAGCTACAGAGGCTGCTGGATGACAAGATCATTGAGCCAGTGCAGGTTGCAGAATGGGCGGCGCCCATAGTCCCAGTGAGAAAGCCGGATGGCTCCATTAGAATATGTGGAGATTACAAACTCACTGTCAATCGAGCATCACGGGTGGATCAGTATCCAATTCCTAAAGTGGAGGACCTCTTCGCACAGCTGAATGGCGGCCGACACTTCACGAAATTAGACATGAATCACGCCTACCAACAAGTAGTCCTGGAAGAAGAATCAAGAAAGTATGTAACCATCAATACACACAAAGGCTTATATACCTACACACGCTTACCATTTGGAGTAGCTTCCAGTCCTGCTATATTCCAGAGAACTATGGAGGGCATCCTAGGTGGAATTCCGAATGTTGCCATTTATTTGGATGACATCCTTTGTACAGGACCAAATGAACAAGAACATCTGAAAACGCTGGAGGAAGTGCTTCAACGGTTGGAGAAAAGCGGTCTGAGGTTGAAAAGAAGCAAGTGTGAGTTCATGGGAAAAGAGGTGGTGTTCCTAGGCCACAAGATCAACGCCAGTGGTCTACACCCTCTAACAGACAAAGTGGAAGCCATTGCGGAGGCGCCTGAGCCACAAAATGTTACTGAGTTAAAAGCCTACCTGGGCTTGTTGAACTATTACCATAGGTTCCTCCCAAAGCTCTCCACGCTGCTGGCACCACTACATACCTTACTTAAGAAGGAAGAAAAATGGTCATGGGGGGTCAAGCAGCAGAAGGCGTTTGAAGAGTCCAAAGCGCTACTTCAATCCTGTAGTGTGTTAGTGCACTATGATTCAAACAAACCACTCATCCTGGCGTGTGACGCATCACCCTACGGTGTGGGTGCTGTACTCTCTCATCGTATGGAGGATGGCTCAGAGAGACCCATAGGGTTCGTCTCAAGAACTCTTAGTGCAGCTGAGAAAAACTACTCCCAGCTAGACAAGGAGGGCCTTGCAGTAGTATTTGGTGTAAAAAAATTCCACAAATACCTGTACGGGAGACAGTTCGCTATAGTGACTGACCACAAGCCACTAATTTCACTGTTCAGTGAAATGAGAGCCATACCCCAGATGACATCTCAGAGAATTCAGAGATGGGCCGTTACATTAGCAGCGTATGAGTACACCATCGTTTACAAAGCCGGACGGGACCATACGAATGCTGACGCGATGAGTAGGCTACCCTTGGATGGAGGAAGAGACAGCACGCCTGAGGAGGAGGAGAGAGTGCTATTGTTTGAAGATATCGGCGTGCCCCTGGTGAACGCACAACAAATAAAGAAGTGGACAGACAAAGACCCTGTTCTAGCAAGAGTGCGAGAATACATCTTGCGAGGATGGCCGAAGATGAACAGTCCTGAGTTCATTCCCTATGCCCGACGACAGGATGAGCTCAGCACCCAGGAAGGTTGTATCCTGTGGGGAGGACGCGTGGTTGTTCCACCACCTGGTAGGAATGCCTTACTGCAACAACTACACCAAGCACACCCTGGCATCACTCGCATGAAAGCGTTGGCGAGGAGTTACATGTGGTGGCCCAACATGGATGCAGAGGTGGAGGCGCTTGTGAAGTCATGTGCGGCATGCCAGGAGAACAGGAACAGTCCTCCAGCAGCCCCACTACATCCCTGGGAAGTTCCAGATAAACCATGGAGAAGAATTCACATTGACTACGCAGGTCCATGGATGGGAAGAAAGTTGAGGTCAACATTTGACTTAATACATCCAGACTTCAGAAACAAAGTGCATGACAAACAAGAGAAACAAAAAGGTTATCATGACATGCATGCTAGAGAGAGAATACTGAGAGAAGGAGACGTGGTCTACACCCGCAACTTTGGCTCAGGACCAGCCTGGGTACCAGGAGAAATAACAGAAAAGACAGGCCCTGTGTCATTCAAGGTGACATTAGGCCATGGACAAGTGGTGAGGCGACACATCGACCAAGTTCATGGTAGGAGCTCCATTCCCCTGCCGATGGCACCAGAGGTGTTGTCTGACACCCATCCTGAGGAGAGCATCAACGAACCACCACTTCAGGTGAAACCTGAGGTAACCGTCTCTGCAGATTCTACGGGCAGCACTGCAGCAGCCGAAACAGTGGAGCAGTCTGAGTCTTCACCTGCAGTTGGCTCACCCGCCGTGAGAAGATCTCAGCGAGCTAGGAAAGCTCCAGACTACTTGAAGGACTATACTTAGTCAGTAGTGAGTTCCCCAGCCACAGGACAAGAATGCGTCCTGGAACCTCACTGGGATGCGGTAGTCAAACCAATTCCCCAGTTAGACTGTTATGTGTGTTATACATGTAAAAAAAAAAAAAAAAAAAAGAGAAAGAAATTATGTGTATGGCACATGTGTTTAAGAAGTTAAAAGTAACTGTGATTGTTTAGGGTTAAATGGGAGTTCCAGGATGTCTAGCATAATTGGCTAGTGTAATTAAAAGTAGTTTAATCTAGAGGGGAGGGATGTGGTAGACTGCAAGTCTAATTTAAAACATTACTGGCACATGCCTCTAGGGGGAACTACCTGTATTGTTCAGCACTACTATTAAGGGGACACATTAGAACAAGAGTGTGAAAACCCCGCGCAGAATCCATGTTCAGTCTATATTATGTGTGTTGCAGAATAAACGGCAGAGTTAGCCAAAGAAATAACTCAAGTGTGATCATTGCTACACGGTAGGATATCACACTTACTGATACTGATCCAGCCATTTTGCCTGGATCGGACCCGATACCAATACTGCGGATTGGATCAGCTCATCCCTAGTTATAACCCCCCCCCCCCCCCATTAAATCCAGCCAATACAACCCCCCAATAATCATATAATTATAATTAATAAAACATATCTACAACTCAAGCAAGTATGAAGAAGTTGTCATTTTTTCATTTGCAAGCAACAAAAAGTAACATTTCTAATAATCAGACAATGTATCCCACCCACCCTGCTGCAGACTTGGTATTGCCCAACTGGTACTTGCGCCTTCACTGAATAGGAGTCAGTTGTAAGGGCGGCAGGTGGAGATGTTGGTATGGAATGCTTTCAGCTCAGTGAGAGAACGTGAAATGAGCTCCACAAGGGCAACAAACCATTTTAAATTGGTTGAACTTGTCAAACAAAAGGACAAACACTCTGTCCAAAACGAGGTAAATATCATATTTATCTTGTGAATTGTTGTATGAAGTTAGCTGGTTGCTAGTTTGCTAATAGGAGTACACCACAGAATAAATGTGCCGCCTGATAGGATTTAGCTGATCTGAGAAATGATTAGCTTTTCTCATGCAGATTTGGTCTTTACATTGTATTAATCATTCATGAAATGTGATCAGAATGGATTTGTTCATCAGCTGTGACGAGTGAAATTTATGTGTTTCAGTACTCAAAGTGTTAGCAGCTCTGAACATTTATCAAGTACAAAAAAAATCTACTCCATCCACCGGTCCTTAAATATAAATGCATTGAAATATTGTTTGCCATTAACATGATTTGAGGCTTAAACCCAGGAGCAGACAACAGACTCGGTTAGAAATACAATGATCTTTATTGAACGTGTGTGTGTGTGTGTGTGTGTGTGTGTGTGTGAGTGAGCGCAGAGCAGGAGGAGGCTAGCACCCCTGCAAAGAGGAGAGAGAAGGAGATATGAGTAATCTTGTAACACAAGGATGAATTAGTGAAATAAATGATAATCTTACGGAGCAAGGAAGGTTAGGAGTGAAACTACTTGCAGCCTTGTTCTTCTCCAGGTTACTGCAGTCCCGCAATGGCGAGGAAGTGCCAGTGCAGATATGTACAGTGTTCAGTGCAGAGGATTCCTCAGCTGAGGAGGGAAGGGGAAAGTTCAGTCTTAGTGCTGAGGCACTTACGAGACGCTGATGAGGAAGAGGAGCCTCCAGCTCATGGAGTGAGTCCTGGTCCGCCGCCCGGAGTACGGTTGGTCCGCCAGGAGGATGGTCCACCTGTGCACAGGTATAAAGGACAAGGAGAGGATGATGCAGGTTGAAGAGAACAGGTTAACAGGCTGCTTATGGTTAGTAGAGAGGGAGGCGAAACTCAGCTGACGAGAAGCAGAGTAGACATAGTAGAAAGGGAGGTGAAGCTCCCAGCTGATGAGGAGAAGAGTAGATAAGCGTCGTGAAGCTCTTTCACAGAGTTGGAGCGTTGACGTTTCCGTGCAGGAGTGGAGGACCCCACTCCTTATAAAGGCTGCCTGATTAGGGAGGGCAGGTGTGAGTGGAACCGCAGCTGTGAAACATAATTAGTAAAAGAGGAGAACAACAACACACAGCTCGGATCACTACAGTGCCCCCCCCCCCCAAAGAACGCCTCCCGGTGGCCGACACTACCTTCCAGGGTGAGCTTGATGGAAAGCTCTGATCAGCTGTCGATCTGTGATAAAGGAAACTCGGACCCACGACCTTTCCTCAGGTCCATATCCAGCCCAGTCCACCAGGTAGTGAAGACCTCGCCCCCTGCGTCGTACGTCACAATTGTTCTGTTTTTTTTAAAATGTCATGATTTTGATAATTATAAAATTCAATTAAAAAGCAAGTTTTACCACGTTTGATTATAGACTAAGTCACTCTGAAGGCTATTCTTAAACATCCACATTAAAATAAATTGATTATTTTCCCTACAGATCATTTTCAGATCTTCTATCCTGTTAAAAAACCACAACTGCACAACAGAGGCTCTACACAAATATATAAGAAATAAACACCAAATAGATGAATGAAAGAATAGATGCATTTCATATTCCTAAACTTTTTATAAACTTTACATGTGTTAAAATGAGTTCAAAAGCACTACAGTACAGCATCACTGATTTATTTAATTATTGAGCTTAAAATCACATTTCTAGTTTTCCATTCCCATTTTATTTAATCATGAGACAACATTACACAAATTAGGCAGTGACCAAACACTGAGATATTGATGGCTTATTATCACTGTATAGTGATTTAGCTCCTAGTATGATTCATCACCTTAGCACTGTATCTTTTGAGTTTCTTGGTGTTTCAGCGTCCATTTGCAATAAAGGGAGTGCTAAAAAAACTAAATAAATTGATAACTAAAAAATTGCAATGCTTCTTTCAGCATTTTTTTTGCAGCATTTGTCTCCTCCTCCAGCCTGTTGCTTTTCCTGTCAAGTAGGGGTCTCTGCAGAATGCTGCCCTGCCCTAGAGAAAGCATATTAAGATAAGATAAGATAAGCCTTTATTAGTCCCACAATGGGGAAATTCCAGGATTGCAACAGCACAGGGATAGCAACACTCAGAGCAACAATCAGAAGGCAAGAAAAAAAAAAACAAAGCCTCATTATATTATAAACTCATTTAAAGCTAGAGCTGTCCTCACTACCAATTTGTGGGGCTCCAAATATTCTCTCCAATCTTTTTTCTCCCTTAGTAAACATCGTGTTTTATGTAGCATTGTGACGTTTCTAATGTCACTTTTTCGTGTGTGCAACTTTTTTGTCATAGTTTTACAGCTTTTCTTGTAAATCAGACATTTTTTCTTGTAAATTTGCCTACTTTTTGTATAAATATGCAGTATTTCCCCCATGTTGTTATCCCCCTAAATTCAGTTTCTCACAAAAATGTAGCATTTTTCGTAAATTTGTCATAGAAAATAAGCCTTTTTCCTTACATATTTGCAAAAATAATTTAAATTTCAGATATTTTTAAATTATTTTTTGACTATCATCAACTCCAACTATCATCAACTTTTTTCTTTTAGCCAGGTGTTCCCACCACACCCTCACTTTACGTTTGGGTCTACCAGGTCTCAATGGCATCCTCCCCTGCCATTGAATCCAGCTCACCACCAGGTGGTGATCAGTTGACAGCTCCGCACCTCTCTTTACCCAAGTGTCCAAGACATACAGACGCAGGTCTGGTGATACGATAACAAAATCGATCATCGACTTGCGACCTAGGGTGTCCTAGTGCCATGTGCACATATGGATACCCTTATGCTTGAACATGGTGTTTGTTATGGACAAACTGTGGTTAGCACAGAAGTCCAATAAATGAACACCACTCAGGTTCACTGTCGTTGCCCACGTGCCCATTGAAGTCCCCCAGTAGGACAATGGAGTCTCCGAGAGGAGCACTCTCCAGCACCCCAGTCAGAGACTCCGAAAAGGGTGGGTACTCTGAACCATTATTTGGTGCATAAGCACAATGATGGTCAGGACCCGTTTCTCAACCCGAAGGCGCAGGGAAACAACCCTTTCATCCACTGGGTAAAACTCCAATATAGAGGTAGCAAGGTGGGGGGGATACAAGAATACCCACCCCTGCTCATTGCCTCTCGCCTGGGGCAACTCCAGAGTAGGCCAAGCTCCAGCCCCTCTCCAGGAGACTGGTTCCAGAACCGGAGCTGTGTGTTGAGGTGAGGCCGACTATATCTAGCCGGTATCTCTCAACCTCATGCACCAGCTCAGGCTCCTTCCCACCAGAGAGGTGACATTCCACATCCCAAAAGCCAGCTTAGGAAGCTTGGGATCAGACCTCTAAGGTCTCCGCCTTTGACCGCCACCTGATCCACATACCACCGGACCCCATGGTCCCTCTTGCAGGTGGTGAGCCTACTGGAGGGCAGACCATGGTAACTCCTTCGGGCTGAGTCCGGTCCAATGGGCGGAAACCCGGCCAACAGACACTAGCCATTGAGCCCCTCCCCCAGGCCTGGCTCCAGGGTGGGGCCCCGGTAACCCCATACCGGGCGGGGTACACTGAATCCTTGTTCTAGCATTCATCATGAGAGTCTGTCACCAATCTTGTTCATAATTTTTATGGACAGGATTTTTAGGCGCAGCCAGGGAACAAGGGTGGCGTGCTTGGTGACCACAGGATTTCATCTCTGTTGTTTGCAGATGGTGTTGTCCTGCTGGCTTCATTGAGTAGTGACCTGCAGGTCTTACTGGGATGGTTTGCCGCTGAGTGTGAAGAGGCTGGGATGAGAATCAATACCTCCAAGTCCGAGTCCATGGTCCTCAGCCGGAAAAAGGTGGATTGTCCTCTCCGGGTTGGGGATAAGCTCCTGCCCCAAGTGGAGGAGTTTTAGGTATCTTGGGGTCTTATTCACAAGTGAGGGGAGAATGGAGCGAGAGATCGACAGACGGATTGGAGCAGCATTTGCAGTGATGTGGACGTTGTACCGATCTGTTGTGGTGAAGAGGGAGCTAAGCTCTAAGGCAAAGCTGTCGATTTACCAGTCAATCTACGTTCCTACCCTCACCTATGGTCATGAGCTTTGGGTAATGACCGAAAGAACGAGATCGTGGATACAAACGGCTAAAATGGGCTTTCTTCGTAGGATTGCTGGACTCACCCTCAGAGATAGGGTGAGGAGCTCAGTCATCCGGGAGAGGCTCAGAGTAGAACCGCTGCTCCTCCACATTGAAAGGAGCCAGTTGAGGTTGTATGGACATCTGATCAGGATGCCTCCTGGACGCCTCCCACTTGAGGTGTTTTGGGCATGTCCCTCTGGGAGGATACCCTGGGGCAGACCCAGGACTCGCTGGAGAGACTATGTTTCCCAGCTCATCTGGGAACACCTTGGTATCCTCTCTGAAGAGCTGGTGCAGGTGGCTGGCGAGAGGGATGTCTGGGTTTCTCTGCTTGAACTGCTGCCTCCATGACCCGGACCTCCGGAAAAGTGGTAGAAGATGGATAATAATAATAATAAGTTTATTTATAGAGCACTTCTCACTGACAGAGTCACAAAGTGCTTAACATGGTAAAAAACAAAATAAAAACACAGGCACATAAAATAGTAAAAAACAAAGTAGACAGTAAAAGCACATAAAAATACAATCAACACATGGTTAATTAAAAAGTCAGGCTAAAAAGGTGGGTCTTTAGTTGCTTCTTAAAAACACCAATGGAAGGTGCAGATCTAAGTTCAAAAGGTAAGGAGTTCCACAGTCTGGGAGCAACAGCAGCAAAGGCTCTGTCACCTTTGGTTGTGAGCCTAGTGCTAGGGACTACCAGTAGATTCTGATGAGAAGACCTGAGAGACCTGCTGGGCTGGTGTAGAAAGAGCAGGCCACTAATATAAAAAGGCGCCTCTTCATGAATGGCTTTGTAAGTAAGAACAAGAACTTTAAAATCAATTCTATAATTTACAGGAAGCCAATGCAAGGAGGCCAAAACAGGAGTGATATGACAGAATCTACTGGACCTAGTTAGTAATCTTGCAGCAGCGTTCTGGACTAACTGTAGGCGGTGTAAAGAGGATTTGCTAAGACATGTGAAAAGAGCATTACAGTAGTCCAAACGTGAAGAAACAAAGGCATGAATAATGATTTCTAACTGAGTGTAGGAAACCAATGACCTAATTTTGGATATATTCCTAAGGTGGAAAAAACAACTCCGGGTCAGAGATTTGACATGCTGATCAAAACCCATCAATTGATCGAAAATGACACCAAGATTTTTTAGATTAGACCGTATGTGTAAAGAGGATTTGCTAAGACATGTGAAAAGAGCATTACAGTAGTCCAAACGGGAAGAAACAAAGGCATGAATAATGATTTCTATTGATTTCCATTGCTTCAGCTTGGTCTGCCTACTCACACTTGCAGCTAGATTAAGGACTTCCTAACAAACAGAACACAGACTGTTAGACTTGGACCACATTCCTCCTCTACAGTCTTGCTTAACACAGGCTCGCCACAGGGCTGTGTGTTGAGCCCCACTTTGTATTCACTGTACACATATGACTGCATACCTGTTCATCCCACAAACATTATAGTGAAGTTTGCAGATGACACAACAGTAGTGGGGCTCATATCAGGAGGAGATGAGTCCGCATACAGAGATGAGGTCCAGAAACTGGTGAGATGGTGCTCAGATAATAGTCTGCTATTGAATACAAAAAAACCAAAAGAACTCATTATTGATTTTAGGAAGCATAGCAGTGAGACGCCTCCTCTATATATAGGCAAGGAGCGTGTGGAGAGGGTGGAGGCTTTTAAGTTTCTGGGTGTTCATATTTCTCACAACCTTACCTGGGCAGTTAACACCATAGCTACGATAAAAAAAAGGCTCAACGTCTGCACTTTCTGAGGCTCCTCAAGAAGAATGGCCTGAATGCACAGTTGTTGGTTTTATTTTATTGCTCTGCTATTGAGAGCATTTTGTCATATGGCATCACGGTTTGGTATGAGGGCTCTTCAGCCGCAGACCGCAAAGCCTTCCAGAGAGTGATCGAGACTGCGCAAAAAATCACTGGCTGTTCTCTCCCTTCTCTGGAAGAGATTTCCAGGTCTCGGTACCTCAACAGAGCTACTGCCATCATTAAAGACTGTGCTCATCCAGGCCATGATTTCTTTCACTTGCTTCCCTCGGGAAAGCGGTACAGATCCCATAAAACCCGGACTACCAGGTTTAATCATAGTTTTTTCCCAGCAGCAGTACGTATTTTGAACGGATTTATGTAACATGCACAGACTGCTGATATTATTTTGTTATTTTAGGTTATTTTGTGGCAATAACCCTGTGTGTATAAGCTGGTCTTTTATATTTATCACTCAGTATGTTTTCATTATTGCTACGTACATATTGTATTCAACTTTTAGGTAATATTGTTTCAAGCATTATTTATTGTTGTAATTATAAGAATGTTAAATGCATGAGTGAACTGTGAGTGTGATAGTTTGTTTTTAGGGAGCAGCATCTCAATTTCGTTGCATTGTTTATTAACAATGGAATGACAATAAAGGCACTTTGACTTTGACATTAGAGCTTAATGAACCAATGCTATTAACCAACTTAGGAATTAGATTATCAGGTGCTACAATAAGGACCTCAGTTTTATCAGCATTAAGTTGCAAAAAGTTACTAGACATCCAGTCCTTAATTGCAGACAGACAATCATGAATAATTTTTAAATTGTCAACATGGTCAGGCTTAAAAGAGAAAAGTAGCTGTAAATCGTCAGCGTAGCAGTGATAAGACACACCTTTAAATTTGCTGATGATAGAACCAAGTGGCAGCATATATAGGGCAAATAAAAGTGGACCCAGAATAGAACCCTGAGGCACCCCACAGGTTAAAGGAGCAGAGTCAGATGAATAAGAGCCAACAGCCACGGAAAATCTCCTACCAGAAATGTAGGAGAAAAACCAATCCAGAGCTTTTCCAGAAATACCTACCCAATCTCTAAGCCTTTGTAACAAAATACAATGATCAATAGTATCAAATGCTGCAGTAAGATCTAATAACACTAAAACAGAGCATTTGCCAGAGTCTAATGACATTAAAATATCATTTGACACCCTGAGGAGAGCGGTCTCTGTCGAGTGTTTCTGACGAAAACCTGACTGAAATTTGTCAAAAATATTGTGTTCAATCAGAAAGTCAGTGAACTGCTTGGCAACAACTTTTTCTAGAAGCTTAGAAATAAAAGGAAGCTTAGAAATTGGCCTGAAGTTTTTAAAAACGGATGGATCAAGGTTAGGTTTTTTTAAAAGTGGCTGCACAACTGCATGTTTAAAATACGAGGGTACACAACCAGATTCAAGTGAACTATTAATGATATTAACCAAAGATGTACCCACTGAGGCAATTACCTCTTTTAACATTGAGGAAGGCAAAATATCTAAAACGCAGGAGGAGGATTTCATAGAACTCACCAACACTAACAAATCCTCAAAAGAAATTGGGGTAAAATCACTTAAAAAGGCCTGTCTGTTAGGACAATCAAGGATTAGGGGAAAGGAATGAGTAAAACCAGCCCTAACAGTAGTGACCTTCATCCATCCATCCATCTTCTACTGCTTTTCCGGAGGTCCGGGTCGCGGAGGCAGCAGTTCAAGCAGAGAAGCCCAGACTTCCCTCTCCCCAGCCACCTGCTCCAGCTCTTCAGAGGGGATACCAAGGCGTTCCCAGACTAGCTGGGAGACATAGTCTCTCCACCGAGTCCTGGGTCTGCCCCGGGGTCTCCTCCCAGTGGGACGTGCCTGAAACACCTCAAGTGGGAGGCGTCCAGGAGGCATCCTAATCAGATGCCCATACCACCTCAACTGACTCCTTTCAATGTGGAGGAGCAGCGGTTCTACTCTGAGCCTCTCCCGGATGACTGAGCTCCTCACCCTATCTCTGAGGGTGAGTCCAGCAATCCTACGGAGAAAGCTCATTTCAGCCGCTTGTATCCGCGATCTCGTTCTTTCGGTCATTACCCAAAGCTCGTGACCATAGGTGAGAGTAGGAACGTAGATTGACTGGTAAATCGACAGCTTTGCCTTAGAACTAAGCTCCCTCTTCACCACAACAGACCGGTACAACGTCCGCATCACTGCAGATGCTGCTCCAATCCGTCTGTCGATCTCTCGCTCCATTTTCCCCTCACTCGTGAACAAGACCCCAAGATACTTAAACTCCTCCACTTGGGGCAGGAGCCTGTCCCCAACCCGGAGAGGACAATCCACCTTTTTCCGGCTGAGGACCATGGACTCGGACTTGGAGGTGCTGATTCTCATCCCAGCCGCTTCACACTCAGCGGCAAACCAACAGTAGTGACCTTGTCAACAAAAAAGAAAAGAAACTTGTTACAGTCATTAATTGAATAAACAGGGGGAGCAGAACTGGCAGGATTAACTATACTGTCTATTGTGCTGAAGAGGATCTTTGGATTGTTACTATTGGAGGAGATGATGTTGGAAAAATAAGAAGTTCTTGCCATTTTAATCATATTGTTAAATTCAATTAACAGTTCCTTAAGGTACAATCGATGCACCTCAAGTTTAGTGGACTTCCAGACATTTACGTCTAAAACAACAGAGATCATCATTTAACCAGGGGGATAAATTAACAGCACGGACAGTCCTGGTTTTAAAGGGAGCAACTACATCTAAGATGTTAAAAGAGCAGACCAAGCTCTCAGTGTCGTCATCAGAGGATAAAACCACACTGCTGTCAAAGGCAGCATAAAATTTCACAGCTGAAAACTGGTCAATGACACGAGAGCATTTTACCCACTTGCCAGTGTAACAGACTGTTTCAACTGATAAATTAAAAAGAACACAAAAATGGTCTGACACAAAAAGCTCCTTAGTCTGAACATTATTTACATTAAGACCAAGTGTAAAAACAAGATCAAGTGTATTTCCTTTTATATGTGTAGGGCCAGATAGAAAAACAAAATTAAATGATTCAATAATACCCAAGAAATTCACTGCAAAACTGTCATTGGGATCGTTAATATGCAAATTAAAATCTCCAAGTAATAAAATCCGCTCAAATTTAATAATAGAAGTTAAAAAAATCGCTAAACTCAGATAAAAAGGAGGCATTAACTCCTGGAGGGCGGTAAATTAAAACACAATAAAATGGGTTTGAGGAGCCAATTTTTAAAATCATCTGTTCAAACGAAGAAAAAGTTCCATGGCTCACCGTCCGTGTTACGAAGCGGCGCCGGTTCACGATGGCCAGACCACCGCCGCGGCCTGTCAATTTCGGAGCACAGGAGAAGGTACAATCTGGTGGACAAAGACCAATTAGTGAGGTAAATTCCTCACTTCTCTGCCAGGTCTCAACAAGAAATAAAAAGTCCAGCCCTGCAGTAATAAATAAATCGTTCAAAAAGAATGATTTATTTGTGATGGAACGTGCGTTAAGCAATGCCAGCTGGATGGGCTCAGTCACAGCAGCAGTCTCACCAGGAATGGGGGCCGGTGAAAGTTGACGTAGGCACCCACTACCTGCAGGGGCTTTGCTGGCTCGGAGCAGGGAGAAGGCCGGTTGGCACGGTAGAACAGGGAAAACAGGCCGGAAAAATGATGGCCTCACTCCGGGCACACCCGAGGGCCAGGATCCAGGAAAGAGGCCAGCTGCAGCATTAGGAGAAGATGGGGATTTCTCCGGTTTCCTCCCACATGCCAAAAACATGCAAGTTAGGTTAACTGGCATCAAACTGGGGATTCTAAATTGTCCTTAGGTATGACTGTGAGAGTGAATGGTTGTCTCTCTCTCTGTGTTGGCCCTGCGATGGACTGGTGATCTGTCCAGGGTGTACCCTGCCTTCTCACCCAAAGATGCTGGGATAGGCTCCAGCCCCCCCGCGACCCGAAAAGGATTAAGCGGAAGATGGATGGAGGCGGAGTGAGCGAGACGGCGAAGCCGAGCAGGCCTTCTGGATTTCACCACGGCACCTGCACGTCTTCCCCAAGGTTTGGATCGCTTTCTGCCGGTATAACCACAGCAGGGATCCCAGGTACCAACGGGAAGTTGCAAAAGCAGAGACCGATGGAAGAATCTTCCCTCCTGATTATGACAGCCAAACCCCACCATGGAAGATCGAATATCCAGCAGCACTTGGCGATCATAAACAATGGCTGATTGCACATAATCCAGACACAATAACACAATCAAAAACAGGACAAACAAGCGGAGACGACCAGCAGCCAGAAACACAGGCGACGCGGCCATCTTGGAAGGCATGGATGGATGGATGGATGGATTGATATAAAAGGATGCACTACAATGGGTCTCAAATATTTGTAAATGTGTCCTGTTATAGTACTGCATGACTTTATTGATGATGATGGTGACTGAACAACTCCCATTCCCCAAAGTGCAACATACAGCATTTATGAATATAACTCATAAAAGCACACACAAATAAATGATCTGTCAAAAAAATAAACAAGCAGTTCTTAAACGGTGGCTGATGTTGGATGTCCCATTCATTTTCAATTATTCTGTAATTAATATTCACACAATCAAATTCATCTCAGTTCAGTTCCTTTCATATTTGTCAAAGATTGCCTACATATAGGCTACACCTCTGTATTCCACTTTCAAACACAGCCTACGTTTGGGCCTGTAAAGCCTGATTGGGCTACCTGTTTCACACAGGAATACTTGCTTTCTACAGGCATGGACTAGTAGTCTCAAATGTACAAGAAAAGTCATAATTTTACAAGAGGAAATTACAAATTTGGGGAAAATGGTTGCAAATTTAGATAAATTTACAGAGAAAAGTAGAAAACTATCAGAAAATTGTTATAAATTTTGGAGAAAAACCTCAAACCTTCAAGAATGAAGTCATTACTCAAGATTTTAAGTAGGTGCTCTTTGTACCCTTAACTCAACTAGAAATTTTTGGTTTTCTACTTCTAATTATTAATTTCAAAGCACTGCTTTTACACGAGTAGAATTTCTGGCTACTATACCCACCTCTGATCACATAAGTATGCATGAGTAAATTATTATGAATGTTTTTTCCCTTCCCTTTCCTACTCTTTGTAAATGGAAAGAAAAAAGAAACACTAGAATAAAAACACAAAATTTCGCATTTTTGTTATTTATGTAAACCATGACAAAAACTCCTGCAGGACAAAATGTGACACTTGGTATTTTCTGAGCTGTTTGCATACCACCATAGACAGAGAGAGAACCTGAATTAGACAGGGCTCAGAGAGGGAAAGATGAGACAGAAGAGAGGAGCCAAGGAGAGGAAAGCGTTCAGGCAGAGGGTCCAATAGAGGTGAGAGCAGAGGAAGGAGAGAAAGATGACACCAGTAAAAAGTCCAAACACAGGACATCTGGGTGGGACCCCAACTGGCCCAATATTCCAACATTCAAGCCTTGGTTGTACAATAATTCCAATGGTAAGCTCCATTATGCAATGTTTTTTTTTTTTTTCCACAATATCTTTATTGAACCTTTTTTTTTTTAACAAACATGATACAAACAATCAAACACTAACACTAAAGTACTACAAAAAAAAAAAATGCACTAAAAACACCAACAACCACCAACAAAATCAAGTCTTCAACAATGCTCCTCTGTTTAATCTAGACAATCCAATACATAAGTATACATATTATGTTCACCAGTTTGGAATTTACAAGGTCCACACACATCATTCACCTTCTTCTTCAAGAGTTATGTTTAAATTTTTTACATAATCAATAAAAGGTCTCCATATATTCTCAAACACAATTTCCTTTGATTTCAGTATATATGTTATTCTTTCTAATGGAAGGTTTGTTAACATCTGTCTTAACCACTGAGTCACATCTGGTCTATGAGTCTTTTTCCATAATAGTGCAATACATTTTTTGGCATTAAGCAAACTGAGGTCTATGAATGTTCTTTCACTTTTATTAAAATTATGCTTTTCTGGGTACAGACCCAACAAAAACAGTTTAGGATTCAATATGATTTGTTTTGAGATTATTTTTTCAATTGTTATCCTCACCTCTTCCCAAAACATTCTTATTAATCTACATTCCCATAAACAATGAAATAGGGTTCCTTTACTTTCCATGCATTTTGTGCATGTATCTGGTATATTTTTGTTGTATCTATTTAACTCCTCCGGTGTAACATACATCCACATTAACCATTTGAAATGTATCAATTTAAGGCGTGCATTTATTGATTTGGTTTGAGCTTCTGTACAAGCCAATTCCCATTGTTCCTCTGAAATTTCAATTTGCAGATCTTCTTTCCAGTAGTTTAATCTTTTCAGTGAATTTTCACTTGAAGATAGTGTCAATGAGTTATAAAACTCTGAAATAATACCCTTTCTTTTACTATCTTTCATCATCATTTTTTCCAAGGATGAATAAATAGGTCGAGTGAGAGCTTTATTTTGATTTGATCGAATAAAGTTTCTAAGTTGAAGATATTTAAAAAAATGTGTTCTATTGAGATTAAATTTGATCCTCAGCTCTTCAAAAGACATTATGTTGTCTGCACATGGCAAATATAAATCCTGAATCTTTTGTATCCCTTTTAAATTCCATACTTTAAATACAGCGTCCGCTCTCCCTGGTTTAAAATATTGATTACCCCATATTGGACTAAATTGTGACAATAACTGTGGTTCTTTTAAATAGTTTTTAGCTTCACACCATATTTTGATCATATGCTTTACAAATGGATTTTTAACTTGTTTTTGTAATTTTTTTGCCGAATCTGAGTATATGAATATGGGAAGAGGTAAAGGTAAATTGTATGATTCCATTTCAGTCCAGTGAGGGAGATCATTTGATGAAAAATAATATGTCATAGACCTCAGTTGTGCCGACCAATAATACAACATAAAATTTGGACATTTCAGACCTCCACGATCAAATGGTAAATATAATAAAGACAAACGTAATCTAGCCCTCCTGTTGTTCCATATAAATTCCACTAACTTTTTTTTTATTCTTGAGAATAGATCTAAAGGTGGTGATAAGGGAATGTATTGAAATAAATAAAGTATTTTAGGTAAAATATTACTTTTAAGTATATTGATTCTCCCGATCATCGACATTGGTAGTGACATCCATCTCTGAGTTAACTCATTGATATCTGACATTAAGGCTTCATAGTTGACACTGGCGACTGATTCTAGCTTAGGCATAATTTGGATTCCTAAATATTTAAACTGATTTACAACATTGAATTGATTTACCTCAGGGGCTGGGTAATTTCTCTGGGTCTCATTTAGCATTAATATTGAAGATTTAGTTTTATTTATTTTATATCCTGATATTTCCCCAAAATTCTTTATTAAATTCAACAAGGTTGGAATTGATTTTTTTAGATTCGACATAAACAAAATTATATCATCGGCGTACAGGGAGATTTTATGTTCTGTTGGTCCAACTTTAATTCCATATATTTGTGAATGTAAACGTATCGCTATCGCTAAAGGTTCAATTGCCATAGTAAACAGTAAAGGTGAAAGTGGACAGCCTTGTCGACATCCTCTATTGATTTTTATTGGTTTTGAAATATTGTTATTTGTTAGGATTTCTGCTGTAGCATTATTGTATATTATTTGAACCCATTTTATGAAATTATTTCCAAGTCCAAACCTTTGTAGGACTTCAAAAAGAAAGGGCCATTCAACTCTATCAAAGGCCTTTTCGGCGTCCAATGATAGGAGAGCTGTATCCGGTGCTTCTTTATTAAAATAAATAATATTAAATAGTCTTCTTACATTATGGAAGCCTTGTCTACCCTTTATAAAGCCATTCTGATCTCGATTAATAATATTTGGTAAAATTTCTTGTATTCGTCTTGCTAAAATTTTACAGATTATCTTAAGGTCGGCGTTTAATAGGCTTATTGGTCTCATATTTTCACATTTATTAGAGGGCTTACCTGGTTTTGGCAGCAGTATAATTAAGGCATTATTTATGTATGATGGTAAATTATTATTTTGAAATGCTTCTAAAACCATTTCCAAAAAAGGTTTTATTAATTTATTCTTAAATTTTTTATAAAGGTCAACTGGAAGACCATCTGGTCCTGCACTTTTTCCTGATTTCATATTATCAATGGCTAGCCCAACTTCTTCTTGACTAATTTTAGACTCCAATATCTCCCTGTTTTCATTTGGAATACACGGTATAGATAGTTTATTCAAAAACCCATTTAGTTTTGTTAAATCAGGTTCATTTTTGGTATCATATAATTTTTCATAGTAATCTCTAAAGGCTCTATTAATTTCTAAAGGATCTATAACTACCTGTCCATTACTTATAATACTGGTTATTGGTGTTTTAATTTCCAATTGTTTAATCTGCCATGCTAATAATTTTCCTGATTTTTCACCTTGTTCATAAAAAGATTGTTTCAATCTTAGAAGACTCGAGGCAGCTCTATTCGCTGATTTTTTGTCGTATTCAGCTCTCAAAATCAGTAATTCATTCTCCAACCTTGGATCTCTTCCTGCATACACTTTTTCCTGAAGACTTTTTATTTTATGTTCCAATTTAGCTCTCTCCTCTCGAGTCTTCTTAGATTTTGATCCTGTATAACTAATAATATGTCCCCTAATAAAAGCTTTGAAAGCCTCCCACTTTACACATGCTGATGTTTGTGTAGTATTGATGTCAAAGAACTCGTCTATCTGTTTTTCTATATACTTGACAAATTCCTCATCCTGAAGCCATTTATGCTGAAATTGCCATCTGCCTGATTCCTTTGTCAATTTTTTATCTACATATATTAGACAACAGGGTGCATGATCAGAGATCACGATGTTATCATAAAAGCAGTTTTGAATCTTGGACCTTAATTCTGTGGAAATCAAAAAATAATCAATGCGTGAGAATGTCTTGTAGGTACTGGAATAACAAGAATAGGCTTTAACTTGTGGTTTCATTTCTCTCCATATATCTAACAATCTCAATTCTTTCATAAAATGATTAATAGTCATCCTACATCCAATGTGCGTACAATCCAGTCCTGTTGATCTATCCACACCTGGATTCAATGTACAATTAAAATCCCCTGCTATTATATGTTGCCCTGTAAGTGATGATAAGATGAGAAATAAATTAGCAAAGAACTTCTGATCATCTATATTGGGACCATATAAGTTCACAAGATTTATATTTTCTAATAGCAAAGAACCTTGAATGATTACATATCTTCCAAATTTGTCTCCAATTACATTTTTCACTTGAAAAGGAACTGATTTATGTATGAGAGTCATAACTCCCCTGGCTCGGGATGAAAATGAAGAGGTGAATACACTTCCCTGCCATCTACTCCTAATTCTTTTAACATCCTCCTCTATCAGATGAGTTTCTTGTAAAAACACAATTCTTGAACCCATGTCCTTTATTTTATTCATAACTTGTTTAAGTTTTTTTAAATTTTGTAGACCTCTGCAATTCCATGAAGTTAAATTAAGATTAACACTTTGGTCCATGATCAATAGAGAGTTTGGGATTACCTTGCAGTGTAAACATGCTCATACAGAGAAGCAAAAACATGAGTGGTTGAACATTCATCCTACAAACTACACACAAACAAATTTCCCCTTCCCACACTTGTGGCAAACCCCCCAAAATCAAAAGAAAAATTCTGTCTCCCGATATAGCCATCGACCGTTCCACACCCACGGGGAACAGCCTAAGCCACTCCTTCTTCATCCTCCCAATCACCCTAACTCTACTGCTTTTAATGACGTAACATTAACTCTCCTCTGTAGTTTTCCAATGCAATGTTACTGTGCAATTTTTTTTTTTAAATAGTGTAAAATTAACATATTCCAGTTACAATTGTGTCATGTGTTTTCTGCCCCCCCGGAAAAATATGTTGCCACCACGCCAAGGTCTTTAAGCCAGAGGAAACACTGAAATTGGTTGATAATTAACAACTAAGCTAGAATCAAGATAAGGTTTTTTAAGTAACAGAATTACCTCAGTGTGTTTGAAATGGGAAGGAACACAGCCTTGTCTCAGTGAACTGTTAATGATAGTAATGAACGACCAATGGTGGTTAAAGACCCAGTTAGGACAGAAAGTGGTAAAATCTCAGATGAGGATGATGACGGTTTCAATTTGCTTATTATTTTAACTTAGTCATTAAGCGTAACTGGGGAGACTGAAGTAAATGGCTCAGGACACTGAGGGCAGTCTTCATCAGGAGAGGACCTTATGGGGATTTTGGATCTCAAATCCTGTAAATTATTTACAAAATGATGTAGGAATTCATTGCAGTCATTGTTAAAAAGTACTGGAGCTTGCTGAGGTGGGGGAGAAACAATGCTATTCATAGTGTTAAATAAAACCCTGGGATTGCTCTTATTACGATTTATAAGTTGATTAAGAAGATCTAGCTTTATTCACTGCATCATTATATAAGTGAAGTTCTTTAAAATGTTACGTGAGCACGGCAGAGCAAGATCAGTCAGGTTAAATAAATTACTGTATTGGTCCTTACCTCTAAGGCTGTCTTGACATATTGCAGAAAACAGACTAATGCTGTATTTTTGTGACTATAGCAGTGCCTTCCTCATCTGTACTTTAAAAGTGAGCTTTTAAGGTCACATGCAGATTTTGCATACAGTACAGTCATATTTGCATAAAAAGATATTTGCACAGGTTGACTGTGGGGTGCTCTTCTACAGGGGTGGCTGACACCAGACACAGCATGATCTTTGTTTGTTACTTGGCAATTGGGGAATGATAAGTTGTGTAAAGGAGGAACCAACCTAGGATAATACAAAAAGTTGGCTTACTGTCCAAGCTTCTTCCTGACTGTTTGCATTCCAGGTGACAAGAAGAGTCTGTTTGTTTTTTTGTCTTTGCTAAGGAGGTTTTGGGTTTGGTATAAGTGCTTGTTTTATTAGCAGGATTACTCAAAAATGAATGGAAGGAAAACGTTTGAGAATGCTACTAGAGGTGGTGTTTGGTCCAAGTGATTAACACTGTGTTCTATTCAAAACCATCTGGATTTATAAGGATTCTGTACCATTACCCAGTTGGATATTTTCCATCATATTTTAATGAATTGACTTGATGCCGAGAAGATGAATTTGGGAGAAATTTGCTTGATGTCTCGACTCTTGAACTACTTGTGTGAAGTTTAAAGGATTTTCTATAGCTCAACGCACAGTTGGAGTGTTCACTTAACTGAATCCTCTGCCTCCATTTGCACGTAAATTTGTGTGACTACTGGCTTGATTTCAACACACACCAAACATATACGCAATACTACAATGCCAGCTTTAAACAGATGCATTGATTCACAAGTGTTTACCCAGTTTCGCTGTGGTCAACACGCAAAGCACTGAATTTTGGGAGTGCACAGGCAGACCGTCACAAGATTGTTTTTTTTTTAAGGCAATCATCTCATAAGTGGAATAAATTGCCGTCTTAAGCAAATAAGACCTCATGGGGCCATTACATTGCTGTAGCACCTCACCACATAATAATTACGAGTGTAAGTATTCTGTCAGTCAGACTGTCTGCAGCCCACAGTTGCATGGTTGGATGAATATCTGTCACAATTTGGAAAATACCCTAAAGCCAAAACATTCAGTAAACACACAGCACTCGCTGCCAGAGTGTCAGCAAAATGATGGATGTCCTGGAAAGCTAATGGCATATTATTTTTTCATCTTTTTAAAGTGACTGTGTTGGCATCCCTGATTTATGACCATCCACCTTCACCTACCTATCTACTCTTCATGTTTTCACTGTGGTCAGTGCTGTTTTTGTCTGAAGATGACCCCTGTCACTGATGACCCATGTACAGGTACAGCTCAAAAAAATAGAATATCATGAAAAAGTTCAATATTTTTTGTCACTCATTTCAGAAAGCGAAACTCATATACTATATAAATTCATTACGCAGAAAGTCATATATTTCAAGTGTTTATTTATTTTAATTTTGATGATTATGGCTTACAGCCCATGAAAACCCCAAATTCAGTTTCTCAAAAAATTAGAATATTACATAAAATTAATTAATTCTTTTTTTTTTTTATAACAAATGTGGACCGACTGAAGAGTATGTCCATGTACACACTCAATACTTGGTCGCGGCTCCTTTTGGATTAATTACTGTATCAATGATGGCATGGCATGGAGGTGATCAGCCTGTGGTACTGCTGAGGTGTCATGAAGGTCCAGGTTGCTTTGATAGTGACCTTCAGCTCGTCTGCATTGTTGGGTCTGGTGTCCCTCATCTTCCTCTTGACAATCCTCCATAGATTCTCTATGGGGTTTAGGTCAGGAGAGTTTGCTGGCCAATCAAACACAATGATGTCATGGTCATTAAACCAGGTTTTGATACTTTTGGCAGCGTGTGTGTGTGGGGGGGTGCCAAGTCCTGCTGGAAAATGAAATCAGCTTCTCCATAAAACTTGTAAGCAGAGGGAAGCTTGGAGTGTTCTTAAATTTCCTGGTAGACGACTGCGCTGACTTTGGTCTTGATAAAACACAGTGGACAAACTGAAGGTCAGTATCAAAGCAACCTGGACCTTCATGACACCTCAGCAGTAACACAGGCTGACCACCTCCATGCCACGCCACACTGACACAGAAATTAATCCAAAAGGAGCCCCGACCAAGTATTGAGTGTGTACACGGACACACTTTTCAGTCGGCCAACATTTCTATTAAAAAACTATTTTTTTAAATTAATTTTATGTAATATTCTAATTTTTTTAGAAACTGAATTTGGGGTTTTCATGGCCTGTAAGCCATAATCATCAAAATTAAAATAAATAAACACTTGAAATATATCACTCTCTGTGTCATGAGTCTATTTAATATATAGGTTTCACTTTCTGAAATGAGTGACAACAAAATATTGAACTTTTTCATGATATTCTAATTCTTTGAGATGTACCTGTAGAGGGCCCGTGTTGACCCAGCTGATCTAGTCAATAATCCCCGTGGCTTCCTGTGTCAATTCAAAGTCAAGCTTGTGAAACAGTCGCTGATCTTCTTCCTAAATAAACTGTTTAAACAGTGGGGGCCACATCAAACACAAAAGATTTACTGGGACACATGACTCTTAATATTTAGGCAGAGGTAGCTTGGCGATGGCAAATACACTGAGCACTTACCACACAACAGTACATGCACAAATACAAGCGCAAAGCCAGGAGGGTGTGCAAAATTACAAACGCACACAGAGCACTCAACTTTTGTCATGCTCATTAAATTAAATGGGTGACTGTAAAATCAAACTGTGAAGCGCACCAACACTCAAATATTTTAAGACCTAAAACTGCCCTGATAACATCATTCAAATATACTAACAATGAAAGCAAGTTTGAGTTTGTTTTAGACAAAAGCATGAATTAATTTCATCTTTATTTGCTTCTCGACTCTGTTTCAGTTGCATGCCACTGGCAAAAATAGTAGAGTAAAAGTATTACACTGTACATAAATAATCCACATTAATGAAAAAGGTTAAAGGTTAAACTTCCTCTTAAATCCAAATCCTCTAAAATTTGAGCAATTAATAAAGTGTTGCTGTTTTTAACTAAATGGAGTTTATTATCATCATATGTGCATGCACTAATAATAAAATAAAACATATGTATATAAACCAGGTCTAAAACTGCAGGTAACTGTCTTACCTCCAGGCTTTCTCTCCTGCTTCAGTCCAAAGATTTCATTCTCCACACATTTAGATCCACAGCCCAAAGAATCATTAAGGTGTGTTTGTCAGAAGTTTTTCCTCCGTTTTTGCTGAGTTATGAATTTCTCATTTTGTGTGTGACTTGGACTCACACCCTGGCTCTCTCTCTCTCTCTCTCCCTTCTCTCTCTCTCTCTCTGTGTTCTCACACATGTATAAGCACACTGCTGCAGTGCTGGAGCACAGTTACCCTTTTGAAGCAGCTGACCATGTCACACTGTTTATATGCAAGCCCTGCACGACATCACAGCAGGATTGCAGCCAATCAGGGGACGAGGTATGGCTTTTGGTATATATCATGTTGCACTGGGAGAGTCTCCAGTGCCCTGACAGCTCACAGCACCCAGTGATCCCTGGGAAATCTTAGGTTTTCAACATTTACTTACTCATTGCTTTTCCAAGTTGCTTTTCAGCAACTACCTTACTTCACATTCTCAGAGACAAGCTGCCAGACAAACCTGTTTTTTCTTTTTTTTGCTGCTGTGAGGTGGTATTGCTGCAGCTAATCAGCCTGATACACAACAATAACAGTTTCTAGATGAATACCCTTAAGTACTGTACTGGAGGTAAACACTGAGTTTTCGATTCGAACAGCAATAATGTAAGGTTATGCATATAATCACTGCTCCCTTAAGGAGGGGAACAGCGCAACATCAGTATATAGGACACACACATGCATTTTGCTTAAAGATGCACTCCGGTGGATATAAATCCCCTCTAAAAAAAACCCTACATTGTCTAAAATGGTATGCTATGCCCTTTTTATTCCTACAAAAAAACCCCCCCTTTCATTGTCTTACAGCTTTGTGTCAAAATCTTTTCACTTTTCGTCCTCCTTCAAACACCAGGATCTGTCCACCCACATCCAGCAAGGTTAATAGTGGCTAATGCTACATTAAACAGAATGAAACCTGTGACATGAAAGCACCAAGGTGCTGATACCTCGGTGCCAGAGCCTTGGCAGAGGTATGCATTCTTGGCTCATCAGCAAAATGTCATGGGTTCCTCTCTAGCCCAAGGACCACCTCTGGTAAAAATTTCATCCAAATTCATCCAGCAGTTTTGGAGTGCACCCATGCGCAGTGAAAATAATCTGCAGTTCACATGCCCATACTGTCGGCAGCAGCCAAGAGCCACCAAACTGATTTGAACAGCTGCAATCCTAACACAAAAGAAGAGCATGGTAGCAGACATTTTAAATGGTGGAAGCGATGAAGGTACGTGAATACAATGGCAATCAATGCAAACAGGAGTTTTTGCAGTTTAGTGGCAGAAGAAAAAAACAGATGGCCAAAAAGACGGACATCTGTTCACCCAGTATTCGCGGATTGCTCAGTACTTCCCTGTGGCGGGAGTTTCCAGGTGCATGTGCAGTTCTCTGTGACCATGTGCGGGCGAGGAATGTTGGGACTTGTACTGCCGCCTCTAGTGGCCCCGCATAGCTATTACAATACTGTTCCACTGACGGTAAAAGTGAGTTATTTTTGCATTTATTTTGAAAACAAAGCCTTATCTCGAAATTCTGGCAAATTAAAAGGTGAGAAAATATGGCCATACAGTCATGTGAAAAAATTAGGATACCCCATTAAATATTCAGTTCTTTATTAATAAATGTTCACATATCTTTAATCACTTCCGGCGCCACAAGAGTAGGCTGCCTTTTTGCAACAGCAGATCAATTTCTGCCTATTTCTATTTACTATCTGGCTCTCTTGCCAATCTTTCTGATCCAGCGTCACCTTTATTCTATCCGAACATGTAGATCGCCCAAATGTCTCCTGAGCCAGCGGACGGAGTCACTGTTTCTTGCAGGAGGCAGTACAATAGAGACCAGCTGTTAGCACTTAACCAGCCCACGATGCTAACGCAAAAACTCGACATACCGGGAGAAATAAGATGGAAACGATGTGGATGTCGAGCTGAAGTAAGACGGCGAGTGAGGAATATAAGGTACAGACCCATCCTCCCATCCGTTATTATGGGGAATGTTCGATCGCTACTCAGTAAGACTGATGAGCTAGCGGCTATCTCCCGCTACAAGAGCGTCTTCAGAGAGATTAGCTTGATGTTGTATACCGAGATGTGGCTAACAGAACTAGCAACAGATGCTAACATCGAACTGGTAGGGTTTCCACGCAATACGGGCAGACCGGACACCAGACAGTGGGAAGACAAGGGGCGGAGGAGTGATAATGTATGTCAATAACAACTGGTGCAGACCGGGACATATCACGGTTAAGGAACAGCACTGCAGCAAAGACATCGAGTTGCTAGCTGTTAGCATGCGGCCTACATATCTCCCGAGGGAATACTCACACGTGATCTGCATTGTTATTTATGCAAATCCGACGGCAAACGCTGGGACAGCGCGTGACGTCATCCACTCAGTAACTGGCAGACTGCAGACAGAACACCAAGATGCTCTTCTCCTCATCTCAGGTGATTTCAACCATATTTCACTGTCCCCCATTCTACCCACATTCACCCAGTATGTCACATGCCACACTAGAGACAATAAAACACTGGACTTATTTTATGCAAATACTAAGGAGGCGTACACATCATCACCACTCCCCCCACTCGGGAGATCGGATCACAACTTGGTTTATCTCCTGCCGGTGTACAAACCCCTAGTACACAGACAACCTCCGGTCATGCGCACGGTGAAGTTATGGTCTGAGGAGGCAATGGACGCGCTAATGGACTGTTTTGAAATCACTGCCTGGGAGCAGCTCTGCGATCCACATGGTGAGGACATCGATGGCCTCACTCACACCATCACGGACTACATCGGCTTCTGTGTGGACAACACTGTGCCCACCAAGACCATACGGTGTTGCTCGAACAACAAACCCTGGATCAACCCTGAGATAAAAACACTTCTGAGAGAGAAGAGGATCTTCAGGTCGGGGAACAGGGAGATGCTGAAGTCCGTGCAGAGGGAGCTGAGGAGAAAGATCAGAGAAGGCAAGGACAGCTTCAGGAAGAAGATGGAGGACAAGCTGCAACAGAGCGACATCGGCGGGGTCTGGAGAAACCTTAAAACCATCTCTGGGCTCCACAATACCTCCCCCCAGGCCACGGGGGGCAGGGAGTGGGCGAACAATCTGAATCTGTTTTTTAATTGGTCAAACCTATCGCCCTCCCACCCGACTGCACACCAACCACTGCTGCCTCTAAAGTCATCGAGACCTGCTGTCCACACCCCACTCCACCAACACCCCCCCCCCCACTCCTAGCACACAGCATCCCAACCTGACCCTCACTAAAACCAGGTGAGGACGGAGCTGAGGAAGATCAAGGCGAGGAAGGCCTCGGGACCGGGCGACATCAGCACGAAGCTCCTCAAGTCCTGTGCAGACCAGCTGTGTGGGATTGTGGAGCTCACCTTCAACCTGAGCCTGAAGCTGGGGAGGGTACCACAGTTGTGGAAAACATCTTGTGTGGTACCTGTACCAAGGACTTCCCACCCCAAAGATCTGAACAGCTACACACCAGTGGCGTTGGTGTCTCACCTGATGAAGACCCTGGAGAGACAGATCCTTGCTCACCTCCGCCCGCTGGAGGGACCAGCGATGGATCCACTCCAGTTCGCCTACCAGCATGGTATTGGGGTGGGGGATGCGGTCATCTTCTTCCTTCACCTTTCTCTGTCCCACCTGGAGAAGCCCGGGAATGCGGTGAGGATCATGTTCTTTGACTTCTCCAGTGCTTTCAACACCATTCAACCGATGATCCAGAAGGACAAGCTGCTGTGCGCAGGGGTGGACCAACACCTGTCATCATGGATCCTGGACTACCTCACTAACCGGCCACAGTTTGTGAGAACCCGAGATTGTGTGTCTGACAAGGTCACCGGTAGCACGGGAGCCCCCCAGGGAACGGTTTTGGCTCCCTTCCTATTCACCCTTTATACTGCGGACTTCTCACACAACACAACACACTGCCATCTACAGAAGTTCTCTGACGACTCTGCGATCATCAGCCTCATCTCCAGCGGAGATGAAGCTGAGTACAGAGGACTTATCCAAGACTTCATGGACTGTTGCCATCGGAACTGTCTCCAGATCAACGTGAGGAAAACTAAGGAGCTGGTGGTGGACTGCCGCAGGCAAGGACAACCCCTCACAGCACCAGTAAACAAACAGGGAACAGACATTGAGATGGTGACATCCTACAAGTACCTTGGTGTTCATCTGAACAATAAACTAGACTGGTCACACAATACCGACACACTCTACAAGAAGGGACAGCGCAGGCTGTTCCTACTGAGGAGGTCAGGTCTTTTGGTGTACAAGGGGCGCTGCTAAAGACATTCTACGACATGGTGGTGGCATCAGCCATCACTTTTGGAGTGGTCTGCTGGGGCAACGGCATTACAGCAGCCGATAGGAAGAGACTGAACAAACTGATCAAGAAAACTAGATCTGTTCTGGGGCAACACCTTGACCCAGTGGAAGAGATAGGAGAGAGAAGGATGGTGGCTAAACTGTCATCTCTGCTGGAGTCCGAGTCCCACCCTATGCAGGACATATTGAACGCACTGAGGAGCTCATTTAGCAGTAGACTACATCATCCTAGGTGCACAACCGAGAGGTTTCGCAGGTCCTTCCCACCTACGGCTGTCAGACTGTATAACCTAAGCAGGGCTGCTCGCAGAGATAGCAAAAAATAAACGTGATGACCTAATAGTATTGAATGCAAAAGATGCAACAGACTTACACAAATGGTCTCCTCCAGTATACAACTAGGACAATGTTAGTGGCTACGGAGTGTGACAATATGTATGGGTACATATTCATACTATGTAGGATAACTAAGTAGACGGTGATGCTGTTTATTCCATCTTGCTACAATGCTCCGCACTTTGTATATTTATTCATATATTTATGTGTACGTATGTGTATTCACTGCTCTTATATATATTTTTCGTATCTTCATAATTATTGCTCTGGGTGTTGCTGTCCCTGTGCTGTTGCAATCCTGGAATTTCCCCATTGTGGGACTAATAAAGGCTTATCTTATCTTATCTTATCTTAAATGAATGTGGGGGTGTCCTAAAAGAGATGGGGGTATCCTAACTTATTCCTCACTATTTGTTTAGAATTACATTTTACAGAAAATTTGAAAAAAGTCTTTAATTCATTTTTAATTGTTTAATTGTATTACATGAATCTCCCAGTATTTTAACCTGTTGAACTCTGTTCAACTTCCCTAAAAATGCCTAAAAATAACGTGCCCAAAGTAAATCAAAAGCTGTTCTTCAACCCTTTGCAGCATCTTCATGGGGTTAGTCTCCTTTAAAAGAAAACACTCACACAGTGCTCCTGCCACTGAGTAACAAGAAAGTTCGCCTGGGTGTTTTTTTTAGATACAAATGCTTGCAAATAACATACAGCTGTCAGATACTGGCTGGAAAACACAACAGAAATGTAGAACCAAGTGCTTTCAAGCTCAGGTCAAAATTTTGTAAAAATACCACAAAAAATGAATATATTACACAGCTTTTTTCTCAGGTTGTAACAAGGCTGTGTCTGTACTGGAAGACCGGAAATACAGCTTTTTTTTTTTTTTTTTTCAGTGCACACTGAGACGCACTAAGATGCAGAGACGTGACCGCCCGCGGAATTCAGAGTTCAAGGGGTTAAACACTGATATTAAATATCCATATGTCCAAATATGTTAAAAAAAAACACACACAGGCTTATACAGGATATCCTAATGTTTTCACATGACTGTACAATGACACAAGCCTTTAGTTGCACTTAATTTTGACTGGGCGAGCTGAAAAGCTGGTAACAGACAGACGGGCAGATACAACCACCCAGCTCCGCCCCCCCCCCCCCCCACACACACACAGACACATTGACTGATTACCGTAGGCCACCGTTTTCACTGAGGCATAAAAAAAGACTTACCAGTTGAAGGACATGCCCAGTTGTATGCACGGTGGCCCAGGATAATGAATGAAATTGCATCAGTCCTTAAAAGCAGTTTAATGGTAAAACCCATCTTAATTTGGGTCAAGTTTTCAAAGCAGCAGGCCAAAATGCTCAGTAGGCCTGGAGGCTAACTTCAGTTAGGCCAGAGAGTTCTGATTGGCTCAACACTACAGACCCATTACAATCACATCACCAAAAATGTTCTGTCCAAATCCACCTTTTTTCAGGGGGCAGGGCTTAAGTGAAACTTCAAAGCAAAAAAACAAAACAAAACAAAAAAAACCATACATGAGACATTTGAGTGATTTCACTCTTGATGTCTTTTAAATCATAAAAAAACATGTTACAGACATGTTAAGAAAAAAAACCTTGATTTTTGGCGGAGTGTCACTTTAAGAGACCTCTAATCACGCAGTCAGGTTGGGTGCATGATGATGAGGGTGGGGCAGAGCCCGCTCCCATGACCTCTCTGCCATCATGTCACTCCCTTGTGCCTCACAGCAGTGCCATTCAGTAATGTTGAAGCCACAAATCATGGGGAACGGTAGAGTAGCTGCCTTCTTCCTCAAAGTACTCCTACTGCCAAGCTTCACAACTAACCAGTGCTCTACAGCCAGCTGTGCAGATGCCAACAGACGAGCTGTTTAGCTTACTAGCAGCAGGCAGACAGGTCCGTCTAGTTGGAGCCAAACACACAGAGGTGAAGAGCACTAAAACGGAAGGGAACGACATGATGACAGGGGGGTTATATAGCTCCACTCCACCCATGTCATCATGCAACCCACCAAAAGGCATGATTAGAGGTTTTTCAACATGTTTTTGCACAAAGTTACAACAATTTGCATCTACCTGATTGTCCAAATAGTAACCCCATAACTGACCTTGACCCCAAGGAGATTTGTTGAAAAAGACCTGACACATGCCTTTCTCAGTGATGCATCGAGGTCTACAGTGTATGCCATTTCCCATAAACACACTGGTCAAACAAAGCTTTCAGGCATGTAGATTACAGCTTGAGATTGCTTCTACTTGGTAAAATTTATTGTCAGCTCATTATCTAATGGTTGTGTTCTCCTATATATTGTGCTTTGCACCCCACGTTATCTTTTTTATACCAGGTGTGTTTTTTCAAGTCTCACAGCCCACAGAGCACCCCCCTGCAAGGTCCAGTAATGTGAAAAAAAAATGATTTTAAGACCACTGTCATTTACAATCTCAAATATCTCTGATCTTCTTCTTGCCTTTTTAGCCTTAGCAATGCAGTCAGCTACCATCTATGATGCCCTCAGTGTCACCACATTTGTTGATGTTGTAGTCATCTTCAAGAATTGCTTCTGTCCTTCTTGTTCACATATTTTTCATTTAAAGAACTTCAAAGGCTTGTCTTTCAGTGTGGGGTGCTTGGTTTACACATGCCAAAGCATTTTTGATGGCTTCTTGTCCTCATTTGCTAGCTTATTTCCACATATTATGCAGAGCAGATTTGGAGCATCACCTGCACTGTATTTTAAATAGTAGTTTCAGTATTTAAGACTGGACCTTTTCTACTAGTGTCAGTTTGGCCCAGTTCAGTACGGTACCCTTTGTCGGCTTTTCCATTAGGGACTGTAACGGTTACGGTCCCGATTTTCTGGACCTGCTGGAGAGGGGTTCCAAGCGTACTGTACCAACATGAAAATGTGACGTAAAAACACTGCAGGCCACTGATGAATCCAGAGGGAACTAGACGGAGCCACCCAAAATGAGTCTACGGCCGCGGGACCACCCAACTTCAGCAGTTAAAAGCCGTGATATTCGGATATAGGGAATGGTGAGTGATGTGATATGATGTGATATTATGCATCTTTTACGTTATTTATCCCAGCAGTGGAAAGTTCACTTTGAACAAACCACAACGTTGTTTCTTGGGTGCAAACAAAGAGCTAGATAGTTAGCCATCAATGCTAACTCCGTGCTCCGTGCTGTTGAAGATATCTGATGAAATAAGCTGTCACAACTCGCCGCTCCCAGTCATCTACCTCAGCTGCGCGCACACCTGCGCCTTGTCAGTCACGGGCTATTTAACCCACTCGGCCCAGAGCATCAGTCTGGAGCCGTCTGTGTATCTACGCTCTCAAACTCTCTTCAGGATCGTTCATTCCCGTCCTGCAGTTCTTCGCATCAGCACGTAAGCTGTATCCCCACTCACCTGTCTTCCAGTCTCTCCCCTGTGCACAGGTGGATTCCCTGGCGGCGGATTCCTCCCGTCTTCACCATCTCCTCTCCCCTCTTCTCCACTCCTCGTCGTGTGCGCAGCAGAGCGCTGTCTCCCGGGCGGAAGATCCTTGCCAACGCCAGCCACCATTCCACCTGCAAGTAAGCAGCTTTCAGTATATCTCTCCCGCATGGTGAAGCTGATCTCATACCCTTGTCTCTGCTCTTCCCATAGGGTTGCCTGGCTGCATGGCGTGCCGTTCTGTCCCCGACGCTCCTCGTTCACCCACAGTCCATACACATACCGCATACACGCACTCATTCACTCCTTGTTGTTGAATAAAGCTTTTGAATCTTACCTGAGCCTGCGTGCGTGTTTCCTGGGCCGATAATTATGTCAGTACAGCTCCAGCAGGGCGGCCCAGCGGACAGTGGGCTCGCACACCGTCTTTCCACCCTCAAGGCTCGGGTGGATTTGATAGCTCATCAACAGCAAGTGATATTAAACCAATTAACTACAATTACTCACCGGTTGGACCGTCTCGACCCCCAGCAAGCATTCTCCCCAGCTCATCATGGCGGATCAGCTCCGGCTATTTCTGCGGCTGGCCAGCCTAGCTCGGGAGCGCCAACCCGGCTCACTCCAATTCCCACTCCCGCACGCTTTAACGGGAAGCTCGGTGAAGCGCGGGGGTTCATCCTGCAGTGTGAGTCGTTGTTTCAGCGCGTTCCCGGGGATTTTCCCTCAGATCACAGCTGAATTGGGTACATGGCTAATCTCTTGGAGGGGCGAGCGTTAGCGTGGGCTTACGCTGTCATGGCGAAGCCCAGCTACGCAAACCTCTCCTATGACCAGTTCGTGCGAGACTTTCTCTAGGTGTTTGACCACTCGCGTCGCGACAGCGTCCTCGCCGACTGGCTCCTTAGCCTTCAACAGGGTAGCTGGTCGGCGGCCGATTACGCTGTTGACTTCCGGGTGGCAGCGGAGGAGGTTGGCTGGGGCGAGGCTTCTCTCTGCAGCATCTTCCTTCGCAGCCTCAGTTCTGGTCTGCGGGATGAATTGGCTAGCTGGGATCTTCCGGGGCGGTTGTCCGAATTAATTTCCCTGACAATTAGTTTAGATAACAGGCTGCGAGAGCGGGCCGCTGAGCGGAAGTCCAACAGCCACCCGCGCGGATTCCCCGCCCGCGCCTCTCAATCTCGCCCCCTGGCGTTACCCGCTCCGGAGTCCGCTGATGAGCCAGAGGCGATGTTGGTTAGGTGAACCAGGCTCCCCCTAGCGGAGAGGCAGAGCCGCTGGGAGCTGGGCCTCTGCATGTATTGCGGAGGCGATCAGCATACCGTGGAGCATTGCCCGATCAAGCCAAACGGGGGGGTCCACGAGTCACTGTAGGGGGCCTCGCGGACACCAGCCAGCCAAATCCCCTCTCCAATTGTTCGTTGCCCATTAGGTTCTGCCACAACTCCACCGGGCACCTCACTCACGCACTGGTGGACTCGGGGGCAGAACAAAGCTTCATTTCCAAGAGCCTGGCAACCCGCTTGGGCATCCCCTGCCAACCATTGTCAGCTCCCCTTAACCTCGTCACTCTCTCCCGTTCGCCCCTGGGAGTAGTGACGCATCGCATCAGGCCGGTGCCAATTATTGTCTCAGGCAACCACCGAGAGGACCTCAGCCTGTTTGTCCTGTCAACCTCGGCGGCCCCTGTCATCTTGGGGGCTCGTTTTCAGCAAGTCCAAGGCGATGTCTCTTCCTCCTCACTGCCCGTATGACTGCGCCATAAATCTCCGCCAGGGGGCGCCGTTACCATCTGGCCGCCTCTACAGCCTTTCTGCCCCGGAACGAGAGGCCATGGACACATACATCAGGGAGTCGCTCAGTGCTGGGATTATTCGCCCCTCCTCGTCTCCACTCAGAGCCGGGTTCTTTTTCGTCTCGAAGAAGGATGGGTCCCTGCGTCCGTGCATCGACTTCAGAGCTCTGAACGACATCACAGTGAAGGATAGATACACCCTGCCTCTCATGGACTCCGCCTTCCACTCCCTCCAGGGGGCCACCTGGTTCACCAAGCTGGACCTCCGCAGCGCATACCATCTCGTTCAGATCCAGGAGGGCGATGAGTGGAAGACGGCCTTTCGGACGCCCAGCGGTCACTTCGAATACCTGGTTTTGCAGTTTGGGCTCACCAATGCCGCCGCTGTCTTCCAACGGCTCATTAACGATGTCCTGCGAGATTTCCTAGGGGTCTTCGTCTTTGTGTACCTAGATGACATCCTGATCTTCTCCAGGTCTCGGGAGGAGCACCAAGCCCACGTGAGGTGGGTTTTGCAGCGGCTGTTAGAGAACAGACTTTATGTCAAGGCTGAAAAGTGTGAGTTCTTTGCCAAGACAACCTCTTTCCTGGGTTTTGTTATCTCCCACAATCAGATCCTCCCCGACCCCGCCAAGGTCAAAGCGGTGGTCGAGTGGCCCACTCCTTCTTCCAGGAAACAGGTGCAGCAGTTCATCGGCTTTGCTAATTTCTACCGCCGCTTTGTGCCCAACTTCGGCACCATCGTCACCCCCCTGACCCGCCTCACCTCACCCAAGGTGCCCTTCCAGTGGACCGAGGAGGCAGCGGCCGCATTCGAGACCCTGAAGACGGAGTTCTCCTCCTCCCGAGTCCTGACCCAGGTTGACCCCGCGTTGCAGTGCTTGGTGGAAGTGGACGCGTCTGATACGGGGGTGGGGGCGGTTCTGTCCCAACGTTCACCGGTGGATGGAGTTAAGCGTTCCTGCGCCTTCTTCTCCCGGCGCCTGTCTGCGGCTGAGCGGAATTATGACGTCGGCGACAGGGAGCTTTTGGCTGTGAAGCTCGCGCTGCAGGAGTGGCGTAACTGGCTGGAGGGGGCAGCTCAGCCTTTCGTGGTCTGGACGGACCACAAGAACCTGGAGTATTTGAGGTCAGCCAGGCGTCTGAATGCCCGCCAGACGCGCTGGTCTCTGTTCTTTGCACGGTTCCGGTTTACGATCACCTACCGTCCAGGCTTCAAGAATGGGTTGCCCGACGCACTGTCCAGACAGTTTGCCCCTGAGACCCCGGAGGAGCAGGACCACACCATCCTGCCCAGCTCATGTGTTGTGGGGGTGTTTTCCTGGTCCATCAGGACAAGATCCGAAGGGCGCAGGAGACCGAACCGGATCCTGGCGGCGGCCCGGTTGGGAAGCTCTTCGTTCCATCGGTGGTTCAGGGGGATGTCATTCACTGGGCCCACACATCCAAGCTCGCCTGTCACCCTGGCATCTCCCGACTGGTGGACCTCCTTCAGCGCTCTTTCTGGTGGCCCGGTCTACAGAAGGGCGTCGCCAATTACGTCCGGGCCTGCCCCCAGTGTGCTACTAGCAAGACCCCGAATTCCCCCCCTGCGGGTCTCCTCCAGCCCCTGCCGGTCCCGGGCAGGCCCTGGTCACATATCGCTCTTGACTTTGTTACTGGCCTCCCCGTTTCTAATTCTTATGACACCGTTCTGACTATTGTGGACCGATTCTCCAAGGCCGCTCATTTTGTGCCCCTCCGGGGTCTCCCTTCGGCACAGGAGACGGCCGATCTCCTAGTCCAACATGTGGTCAGGCTGCACGGGATCCCAATGGACGTCGTATCCAATCGGGGGCCCCAGTTCGTGTCCCAAGTGTGGAAGTCCTTTTGCAACGCCCTGGGGGCCACAGTGAGTCTCTCCTCCGGTCACCACCCCCAATCCAACGGGCAGTGTGAGCACGCCAACCAGGAGCTGGAAGCTGCCCTGCGCTGCGTCACCTCCTCCAACCCATCCTCCTGGAGCTCTTACCTGGCCTGGGTGGAATATGCCCACAACGCGACACTGTCATCGGCTATCGGGATGTCCCCCTTCCGGGCGTTATTGGGCTACGACCCCCCCTTGTTCCCCGAGCAGGAGAGTGAGTTGGCCATTCCTTCCATCCAGGCACATCTGAGACGCTGCCAGAGCCTGTGGACCAGGGTGCACGAGGCACTTGTACGCACGGCGGCGCACAACAGCACCACGGCTAATCGCCACAGGAAGCCGGCCCCCGGTTACCAGGTGGGCCAACAGGTCTGGCTATCGGCCCGGGATGTTAATCTTAAGGCCGAGAAGAAGAAGCTGGCACCACGCTTCATCGGTCCCTTCACCATCTCCAAGATTATCAACCCGGTGGCTGTACGTTTGGCCCTTCCCCCCTCCCTCCGTGTTTGCCCCACGTTTCACGTGTCCAAGATCAAACCCGTGATCTCCGACCCACTCTGTCCTCCTCCTAGGGCACCGCCCCCTCCCATGATGATCGACGGCCACCCGGCATGGGGGGTTGCATCCATCCTGGACTCCCGGCGTCGAGGTCGTGGGCTGCAGTACCTGGTGGATTCGGAGGGGTATGGCCCGGAGTGGAGATCCTGGGTGCGCTCTTCCTTTGTGCTGGATGAAGATCTCATCACGGAGTTCCACCGGGCGCACCTGGATAAACCAGCGCCAGGAGGTGCTGCTCGGGGGGGGGGGGGGGGGAGTACTGTCACATCTCGCCGCTCCCAGTCATCTACCTCAGCTGCGCGCACACCTGCGCATCGTCAGTCACGGGCTATTTAACCCACTTGGCCCAGAGCATCAGTCTGGAGCCGTCTGTGTATCTACGCTCTCAAACTCTCTTCAGGATCGTTCCTTCCCGTCCTGCAGTTCTTCGCATCAGCACGTAAGCTGTAGCCCCACTCACCTGTCTTCCAGTCTCTCCCCTGTGCACAGGTGGATTCCCTGGTGGCGGATTCCTCCCGTCTTCGCCATCTCCTCTCCCATCTTCTCCACTCCTCGTCGTGTGCACAGCAGGGCGCTGTCTCCCGGGCGGAAGATCCTTGCCAACGCCAGCCACCATTTCACCTGCAAGTAAGCAGCTTTCAGTATATCTCTCCCGCATGGTGAAGCTGATCTCATACCCTTGTCTCTGCTCTTCTCATAGGGTTGCCTGGCTGCACGGCGTGCCGTTCTGTCCCCGACGCTCCTCGTTCACCCACAGTCCATACACATACCGCATACATGCACTCATTCACTCCTTGTTGTTGAATAAAGCTTTTGAATCTTACCTGAGCCTGCGTGCGTGTTTCCTGGGCCGATAATTATGTCATAAGCTAGTTGTAATCCTGGTTAAACAGGTGGTTTTTTACATGTTACACTTTTGTGGCGTGTATGTACTTAAGTTGTGTGTATTTTCATTGTATAGTCCGACCAGCATCTGCTGTGACAACGTTCAGCATGACGCAGCAATGTGCTATGAGTGGTGAGTTGCACATCCTGTTATTTATACTCAAATCCTTTGCTTTTTAAGTTGAGGTATAGGTAAAGTGCCAAAAAAAGTAGCACAATTTCCACTTAATACGAAAGGGACTGAACTGAGATTTATTTGATTGTGTGAATATTAATTACAGAATAATTGAAAATGAATGGCACATCCAATAGTAGCCACTGTAAAATAAACCACTTGTTTATTTGTTTAGTTTTTTTTTTAATCAGATCACTTATGTGATCCTTTGAATTATATTCATAGTAGTGTATCTTGCAATTTGGGGAATGGCAGTTGTTCAGTCATCATTATAATTGAGTTTATATGTGTTGTTTATATTCTATCGTCAATAAACTCATGCAGTAACAGGACACATCACAAATATTTGACACCCATTGTAGTGCATCCTTTTATATTTTAGCAATGCAAGTAAAAAACACCGCCCACACTTGAAGCCAGGGCAAGAGAGACACAGCGGTGACAGAGCGGTGGCTAAACTTTTATTGATAAAAATTACGTATTTTGACAGTGACGCCATACTCAGTAATGCACACCCTCAGTTAAAGTACTAGATTCCATTCAACTGAAGGTATCAACTCATTCTGACTGTTGAGGCCACAGTAAAAACAAATGATTTTAAACATAATCCAGCCCTTGTAAAATCTACTTTACTGAAGCGCAGCTACATGAAAATTTGTGGTTAAATACAACAACAAAGTACTTTTTTTGTCACATTCCACCACTGGCTTTTAGCAACAACTTTATTTCTCAAATATGTTTTAAACTTGCATTAATTATCTACCACCCATTTCTGTCTTTTGTCTATTCAAGAGGAAAACGATCCAACCCAAACTGGACCTTGCATCACAACGTCGTGACAGGTGGCCGGCGTGTGTGACTCAGTCTCCCCACAAGTCTCTTTTAACATGTACACATATAAAACAAAACTATGACTAATTTTGCTGAAAATTGTAATAAACCAGTGACCACTGGCATCATGATTGTGTTTTGTCTGCTATTACCAATTTTTTCCAGACCTTTTCCCAAACAAGGGTTGGAAGACTATGCCATTGGAGTGTGTTATGGAGTCTAATAATTACTTAGACATACTTTAAAAGTCAATAGGTCAAGCTCAAGGTTTACAGTCATGTGAAATAGTTAGGACACCATGAAATAGTCAGTTCTGTATTAAGAAATGTTCATATCTATGCCTAACCCTGGTTATGTTTTTATTTGTATAAAATATTTACTTTAGCCATTTTAAGTGGGAATGAATGTGGGGGTGTCCTAAAAAAACTGGGGGGGGGGGTCCTAATTTTTTCCTCACTGTTTATAATTACATTTTACAGAAAATTTGGAAAAACTCTTCATTTTTCATTGTTTAGTTGTATTACATGAATCTCCCAGTATTTTTAACAGTGATATTAAATATCCACATGTCCAAATTCCTCACCCAAAAAAAACCACACAGGCTAATACAGCGTGTCCAAATTTTTTCACATGACTGTAGGTTGTGGGAGCAGTTTTGGACCAACAAAATCTTGTGATGCAGTGTATCCTGACATTGTGGTTACTAAATATTTAGATACATTTTGGAAATCCAGCTGTGCAATGTTTTCATGTTATCTGTGTGTAATGGTGAATAATGACAGTTCTTTCTCAACCAAAAGTCTATTTTTCCACACTGGAAAATTGCCAGGAATGATAAGGGGTAAGAAAAGGTTAACAAAACATTTAAGTTTTTCAATATAATGGGATAAGGTTACATGGGATTTAACTTGTTTCAACACAATGCATAATTCTGTTAACACATTTGCATCACACCAAAAGTGATATATGTAAGTGCTGGATTATTCGTAGATGGCTTCCCCTGTCTTTTAGCATTTAATCACTCTTACCTTTGTAATTAACCCTTATAAACAACAGAGAAGACGTATCTGAAAAGGGTACAAAAAATTTGACTTTAATAATACAACAGTTGGACATGTGTAGGCACATGAATGGGAAGGCACTCAGTGTTTAGTCTGGGCCATATTAGCATCTGTATTTTCTAATAATGGGTTAGGGCAGGGGTGTCCAATCATGTGCCATGGAGGGCCAAGACCCTGCAGGCTTTACCTCCAACCAGTGTCTTCAACAGCAGATTCTACTGAATTTCTTCCCACTGACTGCTGATCAGTGAGAACACCTGCTGAAGAGAATGGGTAGAAAACCTGCAGGGTTTTTGCCCTCCATGGCACATGACTGGACACCCCTGAGTTCGGGTTTAATGCGATTTAACATTTTAGCACAAACTGTTTTATGGTTCATAATTCTGTTGGCAAACTTAAACCAAACCAAAAGTGATTCCTCAAACTGCTGGATTGTTCTTAGACAGCTTTTCCAATCTTTTAGTATTTATTTTGTGTCACTTGGTGTTAATCTTCACACATAAAAGAAAAGTGGAGACATCTGTAAAACGTACAAAGGTTTATTGCCAAAATTCCCAGTGCTATACTAAATGAATAGATGTATAGTTCACTGTTGATGCAGAGAATATATACAGTATTTAAACAGTATCTACATGTAGTCAGCAATACTCGATATGATGTATATCCAGTAAATCCATGTATTTCTCCATGTAACCTTGTGACTGTGCCATTTTAATTGCTTTTAATCCAAGATCCAGTTTGTTTTTTTTGTTTTTATTTTTGTTTTTTTTTTGTTACTTATTTGTACCCGTAGGTAGACTTGGTTTGCAGTCTGGTGACAAGCCACCGGCTGCTGGTCGCTGCGTGCGCGAGCGCCCTAAACCTACATGTTTTTGGTGTGCGGGAGGAAACCGGAGAAATCCCGGAGTAAACCCGCGCAACACGGGGAGAACATGCAAACTCCACACAGCTCACTGTTGGTCGGGGGCTGGGATCGAACCCACGATCTCATGATCCCCGCGGTCCCCCGGCCGAGGGTAAAACTGTGCTGCCACAGTGCTAAACCACTGCGCCACCGTGCAGCCCATTGTTTTGGCTTACAATGCATCATAATTGTTAAATATATCTTATTACACCTAACTCAGTACTGTTTACCTGTTGAAATATATATTTTAAGGCTAATATACCCCATAGCTACAACCACTGAGTGCTCGTGAAGCCGAGGTGACATCTCATCACTGGGAGCCTGTATTGAACGCCCAGACCGACGGTTTGAAGCGATAATTTTGCCACAAGAGAGCCATCTGACACACACACACACACAGAATACATATTTTAGTACCTAATAGCGATAACTTGCCGACATTACAATGCAGTACGGCTGACTTAAAGCAAAGCAGCATTCACAATCATTAGCTTATCGTCATACGTGTAGTTCGTATCCTCATGTCTTCTGCTTTATACTGCTCTATATGGTTTCCTAAACGCTCCAGTACTTTTCCAGAGTGTGCCGTCGCCTGTGGCCTTCTGCTCTTTTCGTGCCTTTACTCTTGCAAAAAAAGCTAGAGACTGCAGTCGCGTTGTATCCTGCCATCTTGTGTTTTGATACTGTGTTGATTGTGTGTGGCATGTTTTAGGTCATGGGAGGGTTGCGCAGCCTTCCTGTAACAAATCCCACCCACATCAAGCGGTACTCTGGTGTAGTGGAAACACAAGCGGGCCGAACTGTACCGTTCTGTACCGTACCGAACTGGGTCAAACTGGCACTAGTGGAAAAGGGCCATAAACACACCTTTCTTTTCTTGGCAGTCTCAGGCTCTTCTGGCGTCTCATTGGTGGGTCTTTTCCCCTTTCCGAAGAAACTCTTTATAGATAACAAGTTTTATTCATTTTAGCTGGCTAACTTATGGGTTTGATTTCCCAGCATCACTGCTAATTAATGTGGCAGGAAGGTGTCAAGACTGTGCAGCCACTTTTGACAGAAAGTCAGGCAAGACGACAATGTCAGGTATAAATTTTCAAAATAAAACACTTTGCTAGTCAATATAGAGGAACAGAATGAATTATTTTTTCTCTGCAGCCTGGTACCGAGTGGTCCAGGGTTGGGGACCATGGCTCTAAAACATGCACAGTCTGTAAAACAGCTATGAGAGTGTGGAACGTGTTAAGTGGGCATGTCCATTGACTGATAGACTAGTTGACCACTTGGTGGAACAGTCTGTCTCAGGTGATTGGTTGGACCCTTTTAAAAATCATCAGTCAACACCCTTAATTTTGTTTATTTTTGAGGCCCTCTTGATCAACACACATTTTGTGCAGCTACATTATAAAAAAGTTATAAAGTTTTAAAAAGTGATCAGCCATCTTGGATCAATTATTCTCATAGAATTCTTGCTGAAGGACACGAGTGACAGGTTGTTGCTGTTGATAAACCGCTGACATGGCCATGCTGCTGCCAGTAACACTGTCAAAGAAACACGTCTATGAGCCTGTTGATGGTGAACCAGTTTATCAGGTGCTGTAACTTGTTTTAAGTTTTTCTGCGGAAAGCCTCAAACAAACCAAAACACTAGGTTACGACCTGCACTTAAACGCTGCACACCATGCCAGGGCTTTGCTTCTGTACAATAATTTTCATTGCCCTTGCTGCATGTCATTCTAGATTAACAGGATGTCATATTTATTGTGACTGCAACAAACTACCTTTATATATTTTAACCATATCAAAGGCATTGCTTTCACAAACTATATGCAACAGCCTGAGGAGCAGACAGGAAGCAAAAAAAGACCCACACACCACAACTTAAGTGAGTGCAAAGCCATCCAAAACTTCCTCATACACCAGAGAACAAACTGTTCTATTTTCGCAAACTGGCAACATGTGGTGCAGCTAAACCAATTAGATGAGAACTGCATAGCACCGGTTTACTGGCACGAAAACAACCCACCCCGAAGCTTTTGTTCATGCCACATAATCGTTATTCTTTTGCACCAGTAATGTAAAAAAATGCTTTGTTTTTGTTCTGTGTATAAGACTAAGCTTCATGGATACCCTTTGCTTTTGATGACGATAATCCATCTTTACTTTATGCTGACCAGGTGAAAAAGGAAACAATCAAACTGGATTAAATGTCCCACACACAATCTTTCTTTACTTTCTTTCGGGATCATTCTCTATCTCCCCCTCATCCAGTAAACACTTGGCCGTTGATGACATCTTTTGTTGGATGTTTGTCAGGGAGCCCAAAGCAATATCCATATGGCCAAAATGAACTGATTAGTGATAATGGTTGGTGTAATCATTTGATCATGATTATCCATCTTCATTGCTTGACTCCCTTATGTTTCCACCACCCAGCTGATGTGTGTTTTTCTTTTAATGTTGCAGCCAACAATAACTCTGATTATGAGAAAGCAGGCATTGTGTCATCTGGCAGATCAGCCAACACTTTCACAAAAGTGTGTAAAGCTAGCAGAGGAAACCAAAAAGAACAAAAACTAAGTGCTGCCTTGACTCGAGATAATACAAGCCAAAAGTCTAATGCTTCTATTGCTGTGTTTGTCTTGTTCACACTATGTTTCCTCTGTTGGGAGGAGAGATGCGGGGTATAACCACATTCCTTTTCAAGGTCCTCCCTGCACCTCTTCCTGTTCGGGTCCCCTCTCTTCCTCTGTCTCCCCTCATTTTCTGCTTCCTGCCACACCTTCAACTCCTGAAAATTTGTTCCATCATTCCTGTATGTAATTTCTCCAACTCTTTTGTGTCAAAGTTACTCCTGAACTGTTTATTTTTCTACAGTCCTCAACACTTCATAATGGCTTTGTGCTAATCTCTGCAATAGTTGTAAGTGGGTGGCAAGTGTTTGACAATACATTAACACTTTTTACTCTTTTTGACTTTATTCCCAACAGAAAATTTATTCTTTAATCATTTGGACATTTATATGTACTGTGTGTGTATATATATATATATATATATATACACACACACACACACACAGTGTGTACAGTATATGTATACATACAGTATATGTAAAAAAAAAAATATATATATATATATATATATACACGAGTGACAGGTTGTTGCTGTTGATAAACTGCTGGCATGGCTGCTGCCAGGAACACTGTCAAAGAAACACGTCTATGAGCCTGTTGATGGTGAACCAGTTTATCAGGTGCTGTAACACATTGAAATGTTTTGAGTTTTTCTGCAGAAAACCTCAAGCAAACCAAAATACTAGATCAGGACCTGCACTTAAACGCTGCACACCATGCCAGGGCTTTGCTTCTGTAGAATAATTTTCATTTCCCTTGCTGCATGTCTCTCTCTCTCTCTCTCTCTCTCTCATATATATATATATATATAGGGCAGCGCGGTGGCGGAGTGGCTAGCACTGAGGCAGCACAGCAACCCACCCTTGGCTGGGGGATCCTGGGTTCGATCCCAGCCCCTGACCAACAGTGATCTGTGTGGAGTTTGCATGTTCTCCCCGTGACTGCGTGGGTTTACTCTGGGATTTCTCCGGTTTCCTCCCACATGCCAAAAACATGCAAGTTAGGTTAACTGGCATCAAACTGGGGATTCTAAATTGTCCTTAAGTATGACTGTGAGAGTGAATGGTTGTCTGTCTCTCTGTGATGGCCCTATGATGGACTGGCAATCTGTTCAGGGTGTACCCTGCCTCTCGCCCAAAGATGCTGGGATAGGCTCCAGCCCCCCCCCCCCAAAAGGATTAAACAGAAGAAGATGGATGGATGGATGGATATATATATATATATATATAATATGGCATAAGCCCTATTTCCTCTACAGGCAGAGGTGCTGCATGAAGGCAAATGCTTGGGGCTCCAGGCCAGAAGGGGGCCCCTGAAGGCTGACTAGCTTTGAATCACAACAGCAGTGACAACGTGGAGAGTTTGCAGTGACGGTGGTAGGCCAGTGCAGAACACTCTAAAGGGGCCCCACCCACCCCTACCTCTCAATCTCGTTAGTACCGGTATGCATCTTATGTAAACAAACAAGTGAAAGCGGATGTGACAAAATGAAGCGAAGCAATCTGTCTGGCAGTGACAAAAGAAGAAAAAAGACGAAGAGGAGAAAAGAAAGCAAGCTACTCTTACTGGAGTGGTGACCTAGTGGTAGATCATCCACCCCACAGCTGGAAGGTCATGGGTTCAAGCCCCGGTTGGGTCATACCAAAGCCCATATAAAAATGGTACTTCCCACCTTCTAACTTGGTGCTCAGTGTAATAGAACGGGGGAAGGAAAAGATTAACATTGTAGATAGGAGAAATGTACTTTCATTCTACTGTACGCGCTTAGCTGTATAGATTGAATGACAAAGTTGGCTTCTTCTTCTAGTGGTAAGTAGTGAAAATAATACAGCTCAGAGCAGTGCGTCCTGCTTCTGCTGGTCCTGATGTGACAGTATAACATAGTGTATTTTGAAAAAAAAAATACTAATTTATACTTTTGAAATTTAAAAAATAAAGTTTGCATTTCATATTTTTTGTTAGTGTCAGATTATTACCTCCGCCAAGGGAGGAGGTAATGTTTTTGACGTTACTGGTTGGTTTGTCTATCTGTCTGTCTGTTCGCAACATAACTCAAAAAGTTATGAATGGATTTTGATAAAATTTTTTGGGAAAGGTGCATAATGGCACGGGGAACAGATGAATAGATTTTGGTGATGATCTGAGAGTGCATACCTCCACCAAGGGCTTTGTTTCTATTTGTGTAGCAGGATTACACAAAAACTATCAGATGGATTTGGATGAAATTTTCACCAGAGATGGTCCTTGGGCTTCAGAAGAACTCATTAGACTTTGAAGCTGATCTATGAGCACATACCTCTACCAAGGCCCTATCTTGCAATGTATGGTGGGATGGCGGCAGGGAGGTACGGACAGATGGATGGACAAAGAGAGGAAAGGAAGGAGCCTTGGCGGAGGTATGCACCCTCTGAGCACTTTTCTAGTTTTTTTTATATACTAGTGCATACCTGTGCATGCCCATAGAAACCAAATATAAGTAAGTATTTCTGCATGCCCGTAGAAGGTTACTGTTACCATGGCAACAGTAACCATGGTGATGCCTGCCTTTGATCTTTGACATGATTACCATGGCAACAATAACCATGGTGAAACCTGCCTTTGATCTTTGACGTCACCATTCGATCAATGATGCCTGCCTTTGATCTTTGATGATGCATCTGCCTGGCAACAGTAACCATGACAACATCTGTGCGTCTATGATATCATAGCTATGAACGCCCAATAGCTCCCCTATGGATGTTCATTAAAGATTTCCCCTCCTAAACTTCTGCATATCTGAGGAGGCTGAAACTTGGGGATGCACACCCTCGTAACCTCAGCACAATGCATATAATATCTGAGGTCAGGCCAATGAATGGTTTGGGAGATAGGCGTGGAACAGACAGACACACAGACAGAGATTCCTTGCCCGTTGCTGAAGGGTCTCCTCCTGTCTCGGACAGCTGTGTTGTTCACATTCATGCTTGCGGCGTACTGCTGGAACCTGAGGTGTTTCATGTTCATGGCGTCTTTTCTGACGTGCAGCAGTTCTCCTCATTCTATTGCTCTCCATCTGGTGGGTCTTCTTCTTCGTTCAGACCACTGGTTGAGGGATAGGTGCGTCGTAATTCCAGTTCACGGGCAGGATCATGAAAATAGATCTGAGCAAAAAGTGGGTTGGTGAAGGGTCTCCTCCTGTCTCAGATGGGTGCGATGTACTGCTGGAAACTCAGGTGTTTCATCTTCACTGCATCTTTTCTGGTGTGCAGCAGTTCTCCTCATTCTATTGCTCTCCATCCGGTGGGTCTTCTTCTTCTTCGTTCAGACTACTGGTTGAGGGATAGGTGCATCGTAATTCCAGTTCATGGACAGGATCATGAAAATAGATCAGAGCAAAAAGAGGGCTTTGGGGCATGGACTCACTGTATATGACATCATAAAGACATGAGAGTCCTATATGACATCATAAAGACACATTTGTCTATGTGCCGTCATATAGGCATCGCGAGTCCTATGATGCCTGAGTTCATAGGACGTCCTATGATGTCCTATGAATGTGACAGACACACAGACAGACACACAGAGATTTCTTGCTTTTATAGAGAGAAGAGTGATGAAGAGTGATGATGAAGTGATAGAGTGAAGAGTGATAGAGTGACTCGGACACACAGATCACCCCAAATGTCTCCCGAGCCGGTGGACGGAGCCACTGTTTATAGCAGGAGATGGTACAGCAGGGAAGAGCTGCTAGCACTCAACCGCCACCCGGTGCTAATGGAAAAACTCGACACACCGGGTGAAATGAGGCGAAAACGCCATGGTTGCCGGGCTGGAGTAAGGTGGAAGACAAGAAATATAAGGTGCAGACCCACCCTTCCATCCATTATCATGGGGAATGTACGATCGTTACTGGGAAAGGTAGATGAGCTAGTGGCTATCTCCCGCTACGATAGCATATACCGGGAGTGCAGGCTGTATCTATACACAGAGACTTGGCTAACCAAATTAGCAGCAGATGCTAACATTGAACTGGAGAGTTTCCATGCGATACGGGTAGACCGAACATCAGACAGTGGCAAAGCAAGGGGCGGTGGAGTGATAATGTATGTTAACAACAACTGGTGCAGACCGGGACATATCACTGTTAAACAACGACACTGCAGCAAAGACAATGAGTTGCTAGCTGTTAGCATGCGGCCTACATATCTCCCAAGGGAATACTCACACGTGATCTGCATTGTTGTTTATGCAAATCCGACGGCGAACGCTGGGACAGCGCGTGACGTCATCCATTCAGTAACTGGCAGGCTGTAGACAGAACACCCAGATGCTCTTCTCCTCATCTCAGGCGATTTCAACCATGTTTCACTGTCTCCCATTCTACCCACGTTTACCCAGTATGTCACACGCCACACTAGAGACAATAAAACACTGGACTTATTCTACGCAAACACTAAGGAGGCGTACACCTCATTACAACTCCCCCCACTCGGGAGATTGGATCACAACTTGGTTCATCTCCGGCCGGTGTACAAACCCCTAGTGCACAGACAACCTCCGGCCATGCGCACAGTGAAGTTATGGTCTGAGGAGGCAATGGACACTCTAAAGGGCTGTTTTGAAACCACCGCCTGGGAGCAGCTCTGCGATCCACATGGTGAGGACATCGATGGCCTCACTCACACCATCACGGACTACATCAGCTTCTGTGTGGACAACACCATTCCCACCAAGACCATACGGTGTTGCTCAAACAACAAACCCTGGATCAACCCTGAGATAAAAACACTTCTGAGAGAGAAGAAGAGGATCTTCAGGTCGGGGAACAGGGAGATGCTGAAGTCCGTACAGAGGGAGCTGAGGAGAAACATCAGAGAAGGCAAGGACAGCTTCAGGAAGGAGATGGAGGACAAGCTGCAACAGAGCGACATCAGCGGGGTCTGGAGAAATCTTAAAACCATCTCTGGGTTCCAGAATACCTCCCCCCAGGCCACGGGAGGCAGGGAGTAGGCGAACAATCTGAATCTGTTTTTCAATAGGTTTGACCAACCGCCCTCCCCCCTGACTGCACAACAACCACTGCTGTCTCTAAAGACATCAAGTCCTGCTGCCCACTCTCCACTCCACCAACACCCCCCCACTCCCAACACACAGCCCCCCAACATGACCCTCACTAAGACCCAGGTGAGGACGGAGCTGAGGAAGATCAAGGCGAGGAAGGCGTCGGGACCGGACGGCATCAGCGCAAAGCTCCTCAAGTCCTGTGCAGACCAGCTGTGTGGGATTGTGGAGTACATCTTCAATCTGAGCCTGAAGCTGGGGAGGGTACCACAGCTGTGGAAAACATCTTGTGTGGTACCTGTACCAAAGACCTCCCACCCCAAAGACCTGAACAGCTACACACCAGTGGCCCTGACGTCCCACATGATGAAGACCCTGGAGAGGCTGCTCCTTGCTCACCTCCGCCCCCTGGTGGGACCAGCGATGGATCCACTCCAGTTCGCCTACCAGCATGGCATTGGGGTGGAGGATGCAGTGATCTTCCTCCTTCACCGTTCTCTGTCCCACCTGGAGAAGCCCGGGAATGCGGTGAGGATCATGTTCTTTGAATTCTCCAGTGCTTTCAACACCATCCAACCGATGATCCTGAAGGACAAGCTGCTGTGCGCAGGGGTGGACCAGCACCTGTCATCATGGATCCTGGACTACCTCACTAACCGGCCTCAGTTTGTGAGAACCCGGGACTGTGTGTCCGACACAGTCATCGGTAGCACGGGGGCCCCCCAGGGAACGGTTTTGGCTCCCTTCCTGTTCACCCTTTATACTGCGGACTTCTCACACAACACAACACACTGCCATCTACAGAAGTTCTCTGACGACTCTGCGATCATTGGCCTCATCTCCAACTGAGATGAAGCTGAGTACAGAGGGCTTATCCAGGACTTCGTGGACTGGTGCCATCGGAACTGCCTCCAGATCAACGCGAGGAAAACTAAGGAGCTGGTGGTGGACTGCTGCAGGCAAGGACAACCCCTCACAGCACCAGTAAACATACAGGGAACAGACATCGAGATGGTGACATCCTATAAGTACCTGGGTGTTCATCTGAACAATAAACTAGACTGGTCACACAATACTGACACACTCTACAAGAAGGGACAGCACAGGCTGTTCCTACTGAGGAGACTCAGGTCTTTTGGTGTACAAGGGGCGCTGCTGAAGACATTCTATGACACGGTGGTGGCATCAGCCATCACTTTTGGAGTGGTCTGCTGGGGCAGTGGCATTACAGCAGCCGATAGGAAGAGACTGAACAAACTGATCAAGAAAGCTAGCTCTGTCCTGGGGCGGCGCCTTGACCCAGTGGAGGAGATAGGAGAGAGAAGGATGGTGGCTAAACTGTCATCTCTGCTGGAGTCCGAGTTCCACCCTATGCAGGACGTACTGAATGCACTGAGGAGCTCATTTAGCAGCAGACTACATCATCCTAGGTGCACAACCGAGAGGTTTCGCAGGTCCTTCCTACCTACGGCTGTCAGACTGTACAACCAAAGTAGGGCTGCTCGCAGAGATAGCAAAAAGACGTGACGACCTAATAGTATTGAATGCAAAAGACGCAATAGACTTACACAATGGTCCCCTCCAGTATACAACTAGGAAAATACCGGTCGCTATGGAGGGTGAGAATATGTATGGGTACATAATCATACCATGTAGGATAACTAAGTAGACGGTTGTGCTGTTTCATTCCATCTAGCTACAATGCTCTGCACTGTGTGTGTTTATATATTTACATATTTATTCCATCAAGCTACAATGTTCCGCACTGTGTGTTTTTATATATATTTATATATTTACTCTATCTAGCAACAATGCTCCACACTGTGTGTGCTTATATATTTACATATTTATTCTATCTAGCAACAATGCTCCGCACTGTGTTTATATACTCATATATCTATCCCATCTAGCTACAATGCTCCGGACTGTGTCTATATATTTATATGTACATATGTATACTTGCTGCTCTTGTTTTTTTCTCTTGCCTTCTGATTGTTGCTCTGAGTGTTGCTATCCCTGTGCTGTTGCAATCCTGGAATTTCCCCATTGTGGGACTAATAAAGGCTTATCTTATCTTATCTTATCTTAACGTTGAACTGGAGGGTTTAGACAGTGGGAAGGCACGGGGCGGTGGGGTGATGATGTACGTCAATAACAACTGGTGCAGACCGGGACATATCACGGTTAAGGAACAGCACTGCAGCAAAGACATTGAGTTGCTAGCTGTTATCATGCGGCCTACATATCTCCCGAGGGAATACTCACACGTGATCTGCATTGTTATTTATGCAAACCCGACGGCGAACGCTGGGACAGCGCGTGACATCATCCACTCAGTAACTGGCAGGCTGCAGACAGAACACCCAGATGCTCTTCTCTTCATCTCAGGCAATTTCAACCATACTTCACTGTCTCCCATTCTACCCACGTTCACCCAGTATATCACATGCCACACTAGAGACAATAAAACACTGGACTTATTCAACGCAAACACTAAGGAGGCGTACACCTCATCACAACTCCCCCCACTCGGGAGATCGGATCACAACTTGGTTCATCTCCTGTCGGTGTACAAACCCCTAGTGCACAGACAACCTCCGGCCAGGTGCACAGTGAAGTTATGGTCTGAGGAGGCAATGGACACTCTAAAGGACTGTTTTGAAACCACTGCCTGGGAGCAGCTAGTGAGGACATCGATGGCCTCACTCACACCATCACGGACTACATCAGCTTCTGTGTGGACAACACTGTACCCACCAAGACCATACGGTTTTGCTTGAACAACAAACCCTGGATCAACCCTGAGATAAAAACACTTCTGAGAGAGAAGAAGAGGATCTTCAGGTCGGGGTACAGGGAGATGCTGAAGTCCGTACAGAGGGAGCTGAGGAGGAAGATCAGAGAAGGCAAGGACAGCTTCAGGAAGAAGATGGAGGACAAGCTGCAACAGAACAACATCGGTGGGGTCTGGAGAAACCTTAAAACCATCTCTGGGCTCCAGAATACCTCCTCCCAGGCCATGGGGGGCAGGGAGTGGGCGAACAATCTGAACCTGTTTTTTTAATATGTTTGACCAACCGCCCTCCTCCCTGACTGCACAACAACCACTGCTGCCTCTAAAAACATCGAGTCCTGCTGCCCACACCCCACTCCACCAACACCCCCCCACTCCCAACACACAGCCCCCCAACATGACCCTCACTAAGACCCAGGTGAGGACGGAGCTGAGAAAGATCAAGGCGAGGAAGGAGTTGGGACCGGACGGCATCAGCGCATAGCTCCTCAGGTCCTGTGCAGATCAGCTGTGTGGGATTGTGGCGCTCATCTTCAACCTGAGCCTGAAGCTGGGGAGGGTACCACAGTTGTGGAAAACATCTTGTGTGGTACCTGTACCAAAGACCTCCCACCCCAAAGACCTGAACAGCTACACACCAGTGGCCCTGACGTCCCACATGATGAAGACCCGGGAGAGACTGCTCCTTGCTCACCTCCGCCCCTTGGTGGGACCAACAATGGATCCACTCCAGTTTGCCTACCAGCATGGCATTGGGGCGGAGGATGCAGTGATCTTCTTCCTTCATCGTTCTCTGTCCCACCGGGAGAAGCCCGGGAATGCGGTGAGGATCATGTTCTTTGAATTCTCCAGTACTTTCAACACCATCCAACTGATGATCCTGAAGGACAAGCTGCTGTGTTCAGGGGTGGACCAGCACCTGTCATCATGGATCCTGGACTACCTCACTAACCGGCCTCAGTTTGTGAGAACCCGGGACTGTGTGTCCAACATGATCATCGGAAGCACGGGGGCCCCCCAGGGAACGGTTTTGGCTCCCTTCCTGTTCACCCTTTATACTGCGGACTTCTCACACAACACAACACACTGCCATCTACAAAAGTTCTCTGACGACTCTGCGATTGTCGGCCTCATCTCCAGCGGAGATGAAGCTGAGTACAGAGGACTTATCCAGGACTTCGTGGACTGGTGCCATAGGAATTGCCTCCAGATCAACGCGAGGAAAACTAAGGAGCTGGTGGTGGACTGCCGCAGGCAAGGACAACCCCTCACAGCACCAGTAAACATACATGGAACAGACATTGAGATGGTGACATCCTACAAGTACCTGGGTGTTCATCTGAACAATAAACTAGACTGGTCACACAATACCGATGCACTCTACAAGAAGGGACAGCGCAGGCTGTTCCTACTGAGGAGACTCAGGTCTTTTGGTGTACAAGGGGCACTGCTGAAGACATTCTACGACACGGTGGTGGCATCAGCCATCACTTTTGGAGTGGTCTGCTGGGGCAGTGGCATTACAGCAGCCGATAGGAAGAGACTGAACAAACTGATCAAGAAAGCTAGCTCTGTCCTGGGGCAGCGCTCTGACCCAGTGGAGGAGATAGGAGAGAGAAGGATGGTGGCTAAACTGTCATCTCTGCTGGAGGCCGAGTCCCACCCTATGCAGGACATTCTGAACGCACTGAGGAGCTCATTTAGCAGCAGACTACATCATCCTAGGTGCACAACCGAGAGGTTTCGCAGGTCCTTCCTACCTACGGCTGTCGGACTGTATAACCTAAGCAGGGCTGCTTGCAGAGATGGCAAAAAAAAAAACCCAAAACGTGATGACCTAATAGTATTGAATGCAAAAGACGCAATAGATTTACACAATGGTCCCCTCCAGTATATACAACTAGGACATTATCGGTCGCTATGGAGGGTGACAATATGTATGGGCACATATTCATACTATGTAGGATAACTAAGTAGACAGTTATGCTATTTAATCCATCTTGCTACAATAGTCCGCACTTTGTATATATATTTATATATTTATGTGTATGTATGTAGTATATCCACTGCTCATATTTATATCTTCCATATCTTCTTAATTATTGCTTTGAGTGTTGCTATCCCTGTGCTGTTGCAATCCTGGAATTTCCCCATTGTGGGACTAATAAAGGCTTATCTTATCTTATCTTGAATTTTTAGTTTTTATTATGCTTTTCCACTGGTACAAATTGCATCACATATTGTAAAATAAAGTAAAAAATATTTCATAACACCACTGATATTAGACAAGAACACTACATGTCACTAAATTAATAAGTTACCTTGTTGTATAAATTTATTCATTGGGGCCCAGGGCCCCAAAAAACTAGAGCTGTGTTTGGAATGTTCACTCACTCACTCCCTCCCTACTCACTATATAGTGAATTTAGATTTAGTGGACTATATAGTAAACTCAATATAACAACAAAATTAACAGCTTTTGGACACTACTGGGGTTGTTTTTGCGGCAAAGTTAATGACATCATCACATGAGACAGTAAAACATAACAGACTAACAGTGGTAAAAAAAAAAAAAAATGAATACCTGCATGTAATTTGTAGTAAATATATATTAAATCAAATCATTTTTGCTTAGGTCAAAAATGAATCAATTGAGACTAAATCAATAATCAATAGGTGGTTTCCAAGTTCTGAGCCATTTATTCTCTTTCTGATCAGAAAGGAGGAAATCAGTCACAACAAAAAGTGTCTCAGAGTCTGCTCACATGAACTCCCTAACATGCATTACAAAGGTGGTACTCTTTATACCTCAGGCAAACAGACCTTGAGAAGACAGCTGGAGCCATCTCTTCGTCAACCTAACTCCCTTCCGGACATCCTGGCCCTGAACAGAACAGTTTGGTATAATAGAGCAGTAAAACCTCCGTCATTATTTACAGTCTTGCTCAGCATAATCTCAAAGTGAAGAACAGGCATTCTTTTCAGGCTCTGAGACAATGAAAAATCACAGAGAATCAGACATTGGCTCATTATATGCACCAGATACAAATATAATATAAAATAGAATAATACAGCATGAAAATCATATAGAATAATTAATGAAACATGAAAATATCCTATCATTCCCCCCTTGATGCTTAAAAAAAAGCATCAGAGATGAAACACTATGGCTTCTAAAACCTCATTGGGCAGCTCGCTAAGTTCTGATGCGTTTTATGCTAAAGCATTTTATTGCAAAAGATCCTAACTCGCTTTTTAATGATGAAAGTCCGCCATCGGCCCCACTGCCACTCCCGAGCGCCACTGGAATGTTTCATTTCCAAAAAGGAAATCAATCATCTAATTAAGTCATAAAAGAGAAAAATTAAACCAGTGATGGTGATTAACCATAAATTGAAATGAATAGTTTATGTATTTGTCATTCTGTGTGTCAGTAAATTAGCAGTGATTTAATAAAACAAGTTAATATTTATATATAAATGTAACCTCAATGAAGAAAAATAAAAATGACCAAAAATGATTGTATACGTAAAAGATATATGTGTATGTTTGTATTAGAGATCTATGTGTGCTAGCATCCTAATCTATGTGTATTAGTACCTCAGTGTGAAAATGTAAACAAAGTATCAACAATCAAACAACAATCAATATAGTAAAACTGTATAATGGCTAAATAGTCATTAGTAACAGTGATTTTAAGTACAACATACATTAAAACAGAACATAAACAGGATAAAGTGAAAAATCTCAAACAGGGATAATGCAACTTCTTTCAACTTAAAGACATATTTGATTACTCTTGCAACTCAGTACATTTCAAATTCACATCATGGACATACTTCTCCTTTCGGTTTTCTGTATGTCAGTCATACTTTTACTCTGTACTCATAAACCTTAAGCTGGTGTTGTTTCAAATCAAATCAATTTTTATTGTCATATTGCTGTACATACAACTGTAGTGCAGGCAAGATGAAATTGCGTTTCTCTCGGCATCCATATAAGTAAGAACATGATTTAAGACACACTCACACATATCTTCACCCCCCTACCCAACCACATCCATTCACACATCCCTGAGACATACTTGAAAAACTAGCTAACTATAATATACAAATAATATACATAATGTCCGTAGGTGCAGTAGTGTGTATGAGAGATTCCGGATCAACTGTTCAACATCCTAACAGCCTGTGGAAGGAAGCTGTTAAGCAGTCTGGTGGTTCTGCCTCTGATGCTCCGGAATCGTTTGCCAGATGGCAGAAGTTCAAAGTGTTTATGCAGAGGGTGAGAACGGTCCTTGACAATGTTCAGTGCCCTGAAGGTTCCCCATCATCTCCAGTGGTGGCTTGATATAACACTAAATTCACATGAACAAGTTTCAACATCATATCACGGATGCAAGAAATGACACATGAAAAGATCAAGAGTATCACTACAAAAATCACCACCAAGTTTATGACAAGACCCCTCCATGAGGAAAACAACCAGTTTATCCAGTGTGATGAGTCATTAACATTATCCTGAGCTCCAGCAGCCTGCAAAGTAGTTAGATTACGTATGGCTGAAACAATGACACCTCCATCTGCATCATGTGCAGGTATAAAGGTGCAACAGTACTGGCCTACAATTGCGCACACACCCCCATGGGTGGCAGTCAACTGATCAAGCACCATTCTATTTTGTGTCACCATAAATCTTATAGCAGTCATTTCTTCCCTTTCGCCTTTCCAGGCAGCTAAGGAAAAATTCACGAAAGATTGTAATCTGTAGTTATGAGTCTCAACCCACACGGTGTTCTTTGCCACTCCCACCCAAGGGAATAGCGACTGAACTACCTTTTGACCTGTAGTGAGTATTTTAACCCCTTGCACTCTGGTCAATTTCCCTAAAAACGCCAAAAAATAACGTACCCAAAGTAAATCAAAAGCTGTTCTTCAACCCTTTGCAGCATCTTCATGGGGTTGGTCTCATTTAAAAGAAAACACTTTGAATTTTTTCGCAAAACAGTTATAATCTCTCTAAGTGCGACGGCCACTGAGTAACAGTCATCTAAACATACTGAATTTGAAGAAAATAAATTTCGCCTGGGTGTTTTTTGGGATACAAATGCTTGCAAATAACACACAGCTGTCAGATATGGGCTGGAAAATGCAACAGAAATATAGAACCAAGTGTTATCCAGCTGAGGTCAAAATTTTGTAGCAATACCACAAAAAGTGAATATATTACACAGCTTTTTTCTTAGGTTATTCCCAGGCGTTTTTGAACTGTGCCAAATTGTGCCAAATGGCACAGTTTGGAAAAACGTCTAACTTTTGAATGATTCAATATAGAAGCTTCATCTTGGGCTCTAATGAAAGGTGACACTCAGGGCTGTGTGTGTGTTGGGGGGGGGGGTTGTTTATTCATACATTCATGAATGAATGAACAAACAAGCCCCCCCACACAAAGAAGCATGCCACGTAAAAAATGTGTGGCTTTTTTTTTTACAAGAAAAAATAACCTACAGTGCACTAAAAATTATTCTAAAATATCTGTAATGTAGAAGATAACAACTCCCACCCCCCCACCCCCACTACAGAGGACGGACATCGCCCATCGCCACATGACGGAACAGTCATGTGGCGATGTGGCAACCGCAGCGCACAGTCCCCGCAGTCTACTACGCACAGTTGTACTGAAATATCTGCAATCCGCTACAGAAGAGTAGCGGGGGGGGGGCCTTCACGGTCCGGACGCGGAGCACAAATCGTGTACCGTGGCGCACGGACTTCGGACTTCGTGCGCCGTGGTCTACTATGCACAGTTGTAATTTACCGATCGGTCAAAAGTCATTTTTGATTACAATTTTCAGGGATAAAGAATAATTTAGCTTCAACACTTACCTGTTCACAACAGCAGTGTCGCTGGCGAACTTCTCTTCCTCATTGTCAGACGAACATGACGCTGGTCGGCTTGTTATGGACTCGTGGTTCTGGGCACGCGACCCGGTCAAACCATAATTCCATTATTGCGGTTTTGCGCTTCCATGATTGCGGTTTTGGCGAATGATTTTTCAAAACAAATAACAGGAGTAAGAAAAAAAGACTGGCAAACGCATGTGTGTCACCCAGCCTTCGTCGTCGGCCTCCGTCGGTCTATGATGACCATGGAAGAGAATCCTAAACGTCTACTCTGCTGGGACAGCACCGCCTGTGGCTGAACAGGCCGATGCGCGAATGGCAGTCCCTGTCACACAGGTCGCACTTGTGGGTGGTCTCCGTGCTGCTGGGTCTGTGGCGGTTCTTCCTGCAAGTCCTTTTTTCATCTGCTGCAGCAGTCAGTCTCTCTTCACCCAGCCTTACACAAAACAGATTTTGCAAGGGACGCACTCTTTCGAACTTCTGTGCTTCAATTGGCTCGCTGTATTCACAGCCGTTGGTAGGCAGGTCCTTCTTGCTAGGTTTTCAGTCATTGGTTCTTCAAGCTTTCAGAAACCCAATTCAAGGCTCTTATTAGTCGAATGAGAGGTCAATCACATCTAAACCAATCAAAGCACTCCTTTGGCTTTCTGTTTGCGGCTGTGTCTGTAGTGGAAGAACGGAAATGCAGCTTTTTTTCCCCAGTGCGCACTAGGACGCACAGTGAGGGCGCCCTCGTGCGCTCTAGGACGCAGAGACATGTCCGCCCGCGGTACACCGGAGTGCAAGAGGTTAAACTGCTCTGGTACATCCGTACCCCAGATGGAGTCATGTGTTGTGAAAATGGCATCCTGTGATAGGTCTCTCTTCCCTCTGCTCGCCTGACCCGCTGACATAATCAGGGTGTTATCAGTCACAAAGACGGGGGCACAGACTTCTGCCCAGTTCATAGGCAGATGAGAGTACGCCTTACGACCACACAGCCACCAACCACCCGTCACCATATGTGCGCCAAACATTTGAAAGTTGCAGATAGCAAGACTTCAGAGTTCCAGCATGGTGACTAGCCCATGATAACAACAGTTAGCTTGTGGACACCACCTGCCCACATGATTGGTCAGGGTACCAGCATCACAGGTGCAGTGTACAGTGTACACCGTTTCACACCAAGAAAGGGGTAGGTCGCCCAGAGGGTTGTTACGTGGGCAGCACGGTGGTGCAGTGGTTAGCACTGTTGCCTTACAGCTAGAAGGTTCCTGGTTCGAATCCCCAGGCTGGCAGGGGTTGGAACCTTTCTGTGTGGAGTTTGCATGTTCTCCCTGTGCTGCGTGGGTTTACTCCGGGGGCTCCGGTTTCCTCCCACAATCCAAAGACATGCATGTTAGGTTAATTGGCTGTTCTAAATTGTCCCTAGATATCTGTTTCCTATAGGCCCTTAGAATAGAGGGTTAGTACTAGTGAAAGCGCTTTGAGTGGTCTTTGTGACTTGAAAAGCGCTATATAAGTGCAGGTTAGTTAGTTAGTTAGTTACCATTTCCCTTCAAACAGAAAGAGAAGGTACCTGATGAAACTAACCTTGCCCTTACAGAGTAAGGAGTGCCATAAATTTTCTGATTGGTAGAGTGATGAAAGATTTCACAAGAGCGATTCAAAATGATCTTTCTTGTGTAGTCCCTTTCCATAGCCTTCTGTAAAAAACAGAGAGCCTTTGCTGGTTCCATCATTTTAGCCACAACAGCAGTCTGTCCAGCTGACGTTGGTACTAAGGAGCAAACACAACAATTGGAACGATTAGCTGCCCTGGCTGTATAGTTAGCATACCTCCACCATGTATTGGCAGCATATTCATGATCATGATGCTCATGTAGCTCTAGCCAATAATGCTGAATATGTGCAAGGTCCCTAGCATTACGGTGTATGGTTTGTGGTGCAGCTAAAAGAAACCAAAGTAAAAACGTCACCCCTAGGATGATGATGCAAAGGAAACAACAACAACTACACCATTTAATGACTGAACATCTTTCTTCCGCTTCTTGTCTCTCCATGATGGTCAACCGTTTGCTTCACTATCCCAAGCCAGTACTGGATGCCCCATGTGGGACGTTGTCAGTCGGCACTTGTATAGGGAAACAATTAAAAAGTCTCTTGCTGAAAGTATTTAATGAAATGAAGTTGAAGATATTTATTCAGTAGTCTCTAGCTGTGAGTTCTGAGTAGGGTAAAGTTTACAGTGTGTTAAATGCACCCAAGAGTCCCGTCCTTCAACTTTCACCGCTGTTGGCATTAACAAAACAACTTTATGTGGTCCTTGCCAGGGTGAATCTGATGAGGTCTCCTGGCTTGGCCAAGATTGGTGCAGCTTCCTCGTGAACCCTCCTGGGGAGAGAAGCAGTGATAACATCTCTGTTAGTCAACATCCTTCTCATGTAATCTGCTAAACACGCTTCTTCATCACTAGGATCGAATGGTCTCAAAGGTGGTAACAAGTATGGTTTGCCATACATGATTTCAAATGGAGACAACCCCCCTTTGGTTGGGATTATCCTCATGTAAAACAAAACTCATGGGAGGCAATAAATCCAATTTTGCCCTGTTTTTGCCATTGTCTTTCTGAGTCTTTCTTTAATAGTTCTGTTTGTGTGTTCCACCAATCGTGCAGATTGTGGATGATAAGCTGAATGATTCTTCAAACTGATGTTCAGTGCTGTGCCTAAATGTGATTGTACTGTTATCACTACGTGTTATATACACTGAGTATGTTTAACGCAGATCAACAGCAAGCCAAACTCGTTTTTCACGAGCCAGGAAACCGAGCGTCCTGCTCACTTTATTCAGTCTCCTTAAGACAGCTTACAGTACCTTACAACTGTAGCTCGAAGCTCGTTGAAAAGCCCGAGTGAAAAGCCATTGCTTTCGGAGGTGTAAAAAAGGGGTTTAACACACAGGAGGAACGTTTTCAGAAATTCGCGGGCAGGCTATGCACTTCTGCCTTTTTTTTCCTCTCTACCGAAGTCCGTTTCTTCTACCCATAAATCATAGCGGCAACTGGCTGTGCTTTCAATATAAAATACAGACAAATTACTACTAACTATACAGAAATCACTTTTAACACAATAACCATTTTTAACGGGAATTACTACAAATGAATTATTACAAAAGGACTATGATATTTTAATATGAACTTATGAACTATTTTTTCTAACTCTGTAAAACACACACTACTGAGGGCAGAACACTCCCCGCCTGGCATTACTAATGCCACTACTTCTTTTATCTACTACCCGACATATAAAAATGGAGGGCATGTTTTGAGTCTCTCAGGTGGAAGATCTGCCATTTTCTGAGTCTCTAGTTTTCCCCTGAGTCTCCTGCACATTACACAATGGTGGATAATGGACGAGACCAGTCTTTTGCAACCTACAATCCACAGTCCGGCTTGCCTAATTGCGCTTTCCGTGAACTGCCTTCCTTGATGCACAACTTTGGCATGATAGTGACGGACAAGCAGTTGAGTCATGTGATGCTTGTTTGGGAGAATGGTTGGACTCTTGGATGCTGTGTTCAATGAAGCATGTTTGAGGCGACCTCCAACCTTGATGAGGCTTTCATTCATATAGGGGTCAAGAGCTAGGACTTGAACTGCGGACGGATTGGTTGGCATGGAGAGCAGCATACTCGTCGGGAAAAGCGTCTTTTTGAACAGACTGGAGGATGAGGTTACTGGCAGCATCCAGCTCCTCTGGAGTGCGTGGCTTGCTACATCGATGCCAGCCCCTGCATGAATGGTCTGACAGGTTGCTTGATGAGTGAGAACGAGCTGGGTGAATTAGGAATGCAATGGCACGCACTAATGAGTTCCAACTTGAAAAGCGCTGGAAGCACTCTGGTGAGAGCCCGTTCTTCTGAATGTGAGTAGAAAAGGTAGCGACTTTTCTGATTTCAGAGTCTACTTCAGGCTCGATTAACTCAAAGGATTCAGGTGTCTCGGATTCAGGTGGTCTGTAAAGGAAGTCTGGTCCCTTAAACCACATAGTGTCCATGAGCTGTGATGCAGGTATTGACCTGGTGGCTAGATCAGCTGGGTTTTGCTCTGATGTGACGTAGTGCCACTGTTCAGGGGATGTGGACTTAGAGAGGGAAGCTGGTACCTAGCAGCGTAGCACCTTAAGGCTGCTAAGATCTTGGAGGGACATTTTCCATGTTTCCCATGTGTCCATTTTGTCCTGAGGGAGAGGAGCATCCCAACCTTGGACACCATTCGACAGTTCACGTAACAAGAGTCTGCCTTTGATTGTCACTAGTGACGCTAGTCCCAAGGGGTCGAAGATGCTGTTAATCGTTGACAGAACCCCGCGGCGGGTGTAGGGTTTGTCATCGACGGCAACCTTGAATGTGAAAGAGTCAGTGTTTATGTCCCAGTACAGGCCTAGACTTCTCTGAGCTGGTAGAGTGTCATCGCTGAGACTCAAGTCTTTAATACCGGTGGCCAGGTCTTCTGGCTTGAAGGCTTGCATGACTGAGACACTATTCGAGGCGATTTTGTGGAGCTTGAGATTGGACTCGGCCAAGGATGCGCATGTGCGCTTGAGCAAGTCTACGGCTGCGGATTCAGTGGGGAGCGAAATCAACCCGTCATCTACATAAAAGTGTCTTTCAACAAAGTGTCTTGTGTCTGCTCCAAACTTTGGCTCGCCTTTCTGGATAGCCCTGTGTAGGCAATAGATAGCTACCGCTGGCGACGAGCTGTTTCCAAAAACGTGCACCCGCATGCGGTACTCCTGCACCTCTTTTGACAAGTCGTTTTCCTCGTGCCACAAGAACCTCAAATAGTCTCTATGGTCTGGTCTGACTAGGAACCCATAAAACATTTGTTGGATATCGGCAGTGACTGCGATGAGCTCCTTCCTAAACCGAATCAGCACGCCGAGGAGGGTATTATTAAGATCTGGACCTGTTAACAGTACTGAGTTGAGTGACACACCAAATTGCTCGGCACTTGAATCAAAGACGACCTGAATCTGACTGGGCTTCTGGGGATGATATCCCCCAAAAATGGGCAGGTACCAGCATTCAGTGTTATCGGTGATGGGTGGAGCGATCTCTGCATGATTGTTCTCGAACAGCTTGTCTATAAACTCTGAGAACTGTTCTTTCATTTGAGGGTTTTTTGTTAAGTTGCGTCTTAGTGAGCTGAGTCTAGGCAATGCTTGGTTCCTGTTATTTGGGAGTGGCAAGTGAGGAAACTTGAATGGCAGAGGAGCGATCCAGTTGTTGTCTCCATCCTGGTGGACTTCCTCCCCCATTATCTTTATGAAGGTCTCATCTTCGAAGGACGTGGCGCACTTGTTATCGTTCTCTGTGCACTCAAAAACTTTGTCCCCAAGCTTTTCTTCCGCTTCATTGGGTTTTGAGCTGCGTTTGAAGAGGCCGTCCTTGTGCTCCCCGCCGTAGCATGGTTTCTCTTTGGTATAGATGCTGTTAGGACAAGGAGTGAAGAAGGATGGGCGTCCATTGAAGAGCATGTGCGTCTTATAAACATTGACGATTGGCTTGTGAACATTAAGGCACACCTCCCCCACAATTACCCAGCCTAGGTCCAGGCGTTGAGCAAAGGGAGCATTGTGGGGTCCGTTGACTTGTTGTCTTACCTTGTGGACTCGTAGGATGTCTCTGCCCAGTAAAATTGCCGTCTGAGCATCTGGGTCGTACTTGGGAATGAGAGGAGCGAGGTGTTTTAAGTGGGCGTGAGCAAGAGCGACTTCGGGCGTAGGTATTTCACCCCTACTGAACATTATCTCGTCGCATTCAAGGAGAGGAGGGAGGTCTAAGCGTGGGCCTCCACCTACTGGCTCGATTTGGAACCCCGCTGCTTCCCTGCCAAGCATTTCAGTTAAACCAGCACATGTTCTTATGAGGTATGTCAGAGGGCTACCTTTGATCCCAAACAGCTTGAAGAATTCAGGACGGGCCAGCGATTTATTACTCTGATCGTCAAGGATTGCATACATCTTAACGGAGCGTTCTGGTTGGCCTTTAGGGAAAACTCGAACTAGACATACCTTTGAGCAAGAACGTAGGGGATTACCTTCGCCGCAGATCTCAGTGCACCGTGATGTTACCTCAGGTGGTGTGTTGTCTCGGGGCTGAGGCTCTGGTTCAGGTGTGTTTTCTGGCTGGGGTTGCTGACTTGAATCGGGATGCATGGCAGAGCAATGTCTCTCACTTTGGCACTCCTCGCACTTGAGTTTTATGTCACAGTTCTTTATTGCGTGTGTGGGAGAGCAGCAGCGAAAACATCGTTTGTGTTCTTTGAGTATGCTTCGCCTCTCTTGTAGCGGTTTATTCTGAAAAGCTCTACATTTGGCTAGAGGATGCATTTTCTTGTGGACTGGACAGTAGTGTGTTAAATCGTCCTCTTTAGTACTAGTGGGATCAGTTGTGTTGACCTCTGTTTTGTTTACAGTTAGAGGCGTTCTGTAGCTAGTTTGTTTGAATGGTGGTCTCTCACCTTTGCTGAAGGGTTGGCTGCTGCACGTCGCAAAACTTGGGTCATTTCTTGCTTTAGCCTCGTCTTGGACAAACTTTACAAAATATGAGAAGGGAGGGAAGGTTACATCATATTTTTGTTTGTATTTAGAGCCCGCGTGCAGCCATTTATCTTGTAAATTTGGAGGTAACTTTTCAGCTATGGGCTTAACCCCACAGGGTGTGTCGAGGTAGGCGAGACCTGGGAGATAAGCTTCATCTTTGGCGACCTGCAGCTCTAAGAGTAAATCTCCAAGTTCCCTGAGTTTTACATTGTCCCTGTTTGTAAGGCGAGGGAAGTTATCTAGTTTTTTAAACAAGGCGTTTTCTACTACTTCTGGCGTAGCATAACACTCTTAACCTGTCCCATGACAATTGGAGAGCAGCTTTGGGGTTAGTGGCATAGACAGCTCTGATTCTTTTAACGTGCTCTGAGGACTCTTTACCAAGCCACTTGACTAGGAGATCTAACTCCTGGCTATATGTGAGACCAACATCTTCAATTGCATTTATGAATGACGACTGCCATGCTCTAAAGTTTTCGGGGGTGTCGTCAAACTTAAAGAGTCCGGTTGTGATTAGCTCTCTGCGCGCGAGGAACCTAGCAAAGTCTGCCATAGGTGGGCCACCATTGTGGGAAGCATGGTAGCTGTTTGGCCTGACATAGTTTCTCGGTATGTTGATGGATTCATTTTTCACGTACGTTTTCTTGAATGCTGGTGGAGAGAGATTTTTTTCGGGTCTCCTTGGAGTGGATAATTGCGCCCTTTGTGCAGGTTCGACTTGAGGTGTTTCTTCTTCAGCTGGTCGCGCCTGTGACTTTAGCTGGATTTGGTGGTGCACATACTCCATAGTTCTCTGTCTGACAACTTGTGATGGAATTGCGCTCCTTACACTCTCTCCTTCGTCCAGCTCGGCAGCTGCAGCAGCTTCCAGAACTTCTGCTTTTGCTGTGGCAGTCGCTGTTTCCTTCTCTATCTCCAGCATCTCTAGATCCAGTTCTAGCTTTGCTTGTTGCTCTGCTTGTTCTTGTTCTGCTTGTTGCTCTGCTTGTTCTAGCTCTGCTTGTTGCTTGGCTTGTTCTTGTTCTAGCTTTGCTTGTTGCTTTGCTTGTTCTAGCTTTGCTTGTCGCTTTGCTTGTTCTAGCTTTGCTTGTCGCTTTGCTTGTTCTAGCTTTGCTTGTTGTTTTTTAATTTCTAGTTGCTTCTTACTGTACAAGGCTCTAGCATTCGCAGCTTCAGCAGAGGCTCGCGCCATGATGGTCGCTTCCATTACATTGGACTTTGAGGATAACTTGGCGTTAGAACGTTTGGAGCGGGAGCTAGTGTTGTATGATAATTTGGCTTCAGAGTTCGCTTTCTCTTCCTCCCTCTTCTCTTGAGTGTCGTCCATCGCTGTGTCGTGAATCTTCTCTTCACCAACTGCTGACATGGCATTTTTTTTTTTTTTTCCTTGAGTGTCGTCCCTCGCTGTGTCGTGGACCTTATCTTCACCACCTGCTGACCTGGCTTTTCACTGTACTGTTATCACTACGTGTTATATACACTGAGTATGTTCAACGCAGATCAACAGCAAGCCAAACTCGTTTTTCACGAGCCAGGAAACCGAGCGTCCTGCTCACTTTATTCAGTCTCCTTAAGACAGCTTACAGTACCTTACAACTGTAGCTCGAAGCTCGTTGAAAAGCCCGAGTGAAAAGCCATTGCTTTCGGAGGTGTAAAAAAGGGGTTTAACACACGAGGAACGTTTTCAGAAATTCGCGGGCAGGCTATGCACTTCTGCCTTTTTTTCCTCTCTACCGAAGTCCGTTTCTTCTACCCATAAATCATAGCGGCAACTGGCTGCGCTTTCAATATAAAATACAGACAAATTACTACTAACTATACAGAAATCACTTTTAACACAATAACCATTTTTAACGGGAATTACTGCAAATGAATTATTACAAAAGGACTATGATATTTTAATATGAACTTATGAACTATTTTTTCTAACTCTGTAAAACACACACTACTGAGGGCAGAACAGTGATATAACTTGATTTACAAAATGTGTACCATTATCTGAGTAAATTTTCTTAGGTATTCCAAACCTAGGTACAATTTCGGCAAGCAGTTTCTTTGCCACTGTGATTGCATTTGGATGTGTGCAAAGAAAAGCTTCTGTCCATTTAGAAAACATATCACAAATGACCAGACAGTATTTCTTGCCTTCACATTTATTCAGCTCAATAAAATCCATGCAAATGTTCTGAACTGGATAAGCTGAGGCTGGAAAAGTGCCTCTTTCAGGTTTAAAATTTCCCTGTGCATTGGTTTTTGCACAAATCAGATATTTTTTACAAAACTGTGTGGCAAACTGGCTAAACCCATAGGCAATAAAGGATTTATTCAATGTAGATACCCCCCCCCCCCCACCTACATGCGATATGCAATGCAGCAAGGTAGAGACTTGGTCAAACAGTTTGCATGGTAGAATAGGCTTGTTTGCTGTACATTTGTAGAGCTTTGAGGTGTCATCAAAAATAGCTTCCTTCTTTATCCATTTGTACATTTCAGCCTGTGGTGCTGCTTTTTGAGCCTCAACAAGAATATCATGTGATAGCTCTTCAGTCAGTGTCAAAATAGAATCAGATGTGCTTTGTCCAGGTTGCAAACCTTGTGCAACCGCCTTTGCAGTTTGATCCGCAAAATGATTACCTTTAGAAACCTGATCATTGCCATTTGTATGAGCAGCACATTTGCATATGACCAGTTGCGATGGAAGTTTGACACTTTCAAGCAGCTCCAAAATAAGGTGTTTATGCTGAATAGGCTTCCCTGTTGATGTAATCATGCCTCTGTTTTTCCACTGCTGTGCAAAGTGGTGAATAGTGGAAAATGCATACTGGCCGTCAGTGTAAACTGTAAGTTTTTTCTTTTGTGCCAATTTGCATGCTTCAGTTAGAGCAATCAACTCAGCGGCTTGAGCTGAAAAATGGGATGGAAGTTTTTGGGCTTTCAAAACAGTGTCTTGAGAGACAACTGCATAGCCAGACAAATTTGATCCATCACAATCACGTTTTGATGATCCATCTACAAACAATGTCAGATCTGAATCAATCAAGGGGATGTCTTGTAAATCAGGATGTGGTAGTGTTTCATTTTCAATTTCTGCCAAACAGTCATGAGGTTCTCCTTCAGTGGAAATTGGCAAAAAACTTGCTGGATTTAACACTGCAATGCTCAATCATTAAATGTGGCTGTGACATTAGCACCGTCATGCATGCGAGGTGTCTGGATGGTGAGAGGACTGATATCTTACTCTGGGATAAAATAACAGACACTGCATGTGTGACCTTCAGGGTCAAGGGATGAAAGAGAACAATCCCTGCAGATGCTTGAACTGCCATAGATGTAGCTATTACAGTTTTCACACATGGAGGAAGGGCTCTTGCAACAGCATCCAGTCTTGTGGAATAATATGCCACTGGACGCATTTTTGCCCCAAATGGTTGAAGCAGCACTGATGTCATGTGTCCCTGTGTACAATCAGCCACTTGAATAAATGGCTTTTTATAGTTAGGGAGTGCCAAAACTGCAGTGCTGACCAAAAGCTTTTTCATCCTGACAAATGCTTCCTCTGCTTCAGGTGTCCACTCAATCTTGTCCACCTGTGCCATTATTTTTTTGTAAATGAGGTCAGACAATGGTTGCACTTCAAATGAATAATTTGCAATCCAGGAGTGACAATAGTTTAATGTCCCTAAAAATGACATGTCTCTTTTCGTGATTGGTTTGTGTGCTGCCAAAATAGCCTCTTTGCGAACAGGATCAACATGTCTCCCTTCTGCTGACAAAATATGGCCTAAGTATTTCACTTCTGTCTTCCACAACTGCAGCTTTGCTTTGTTGACCTTGTGACCCTGCTCAGCTAAAAATTTCAACAAGGCAATGGTGTCTTTTTTGCATGTGATTTCATCAGGGGATGCCAGCAAAATGTCATCAACATACAGGAGTAATTGACTCCCATGAGGTGGAACAAACTCAGCCAGATTTGCTGGCATTGCCTGTGAAAAAATGGTCGGTGATTCACAATAGCCCTGTGGCAGCCTCGTGAATGTATACCTCTTGCCTTCAAATGTGAATGCAAACCAAAACTAATGATCTGGGTGGACATGGGATGTCATCATTATGCTTTGAATGGCAACGAGAAGTAAATTTGGATTTATGGTGAAAAGGATAAGATGATGAGAAAACATGTTCATTGCTAAAGTGCTAACTGGAAAGCTAATGTTTCTAGCTACTTCTGGGAGTAAGAGACATTGGCTGTGTGTGAGCATAGTCAACCTTTAACACAAAGAGCAAAGAGTTCAAGACCTTGTTGAGTTTGACTGAAGCTTCTGAGCAAGCATTCAAAACCAACACAGTGTCTTGTAAGATTTTGGTAAGGGTCTGTGGTACGACGGCCTAGCGTTTTGGTTTAGCGGTGTTGATCGAGTTAACAGTAGACGTGCTAAGGCTAACAAGAGACTCTAATGATGAGGTTGTTATTAAGAATCCACCTGAGGATTGTTGACTTTTTGTCTTGACTTGGCCACAATAGCCAAGTCAAGTTTAGACAGATGGCTAAACTGAAAAACAGGAGGGCCATCATCCTGGCAAACAGATAAGTGAGCGATTTCGGATCTTAATCTTCTTGTTGATTTTTCTTTAGATATCTGATTGGCAAATGAAAATTATTCTCAGAGGTGGAACAATTTCTTTTGGAGATTGAACTCTAAACCTTAAGATTGTTTTTTCACCTTTAGTGGAAATCTTGATGTTGTTAGCTCAAACTAATGGTGTTGGATGTTTTATGTGTACTATTTGAGAATAGTAAGTTGATTGAAATTTATTAGATTTTACAAAGGCCTTTGAAATTAGTTTAAGGGATACTTTGATTTTAATTTTCCCTTTTCTTTTGGAAGTTTTGATGCAGTTAACTGATTGTTTGGAGAAATTTGACTGAGTGTACCTGAGGTCAGTAGTTAGCTACAGTTATTTCTCAGACGTAGGCTTGATTTTCAATCTTATTTATGGACTTACTTTGACAGTGTTGTGCCCGACAAGTCCCATGTGGTTTTGGTAAAGTTTGCTCTGATTTTGGTGAGCCCATTTGAAAATGGGGTCTTGGATTTGGCACTTGAGTGGCCAAAATTTGTTGTTGACAGTGTGTGGATTCATCCACTCGGGCAGGAATTTAGGAGTGATTTTCTCTTCCTGTAAATTGATTTCTGGTGTCTGCGGTACAAATGTGGGGTGGAAGATCTTGTCCTCCCTTTGCAGTTTGTCATGCGAGAGTCTTTGGTTGTTGTACACTTTGTGTCATTTGGCGAATCGGTCCAAATGTTTTTGAAATACAGCCTTGGGAGCGTTGTATGTCGTTTTGACGCTTTTGTGTTCTGCAGCTGGAATGTTATGGGCGTTGGCAGTCATCATCCCCCTCTGGTTTCGAGGAACTTTGAGTGGTGGCGATGATGGTTCGTTGGAAGCAGGAACAGGAGTGCCATTGCATAGCTGCAGAGAAAGTTATGTCGCAGGAAGTGGTTTCAATTTTGGTATGTCAAAGGAATTAGACTCAGTGAGCATGTGTACAGGTTTATCCGACCGGTGTTCAATGGTTTTATGGATCATTTGGTCACAAGCTTGAGTAAATGTGCACCTAGTGTTTGCAAAAGTTGGGTCCATCGTCACAAAAACTTGGTTTCAAAGGGTCTAGAGAGCAGATCGGTGTGGCTCTTGGGACCACGCAGGCCTCAGGGGCGGGTGGGTGGGTTTCAAAATGTGACACCAACATTGAGTCAAAGGAGCCATGTGGAGCTTTCTGCTTGGCCATTCAGTTTCCAAGGTCATTTGGGTCTTTGGCTTGACCTTGTATTTGAAGGTGACTTTTGACTTCTTGAGGACAGTAGTGACCTTGGTCTTTGCAGTAGCTTTCAATCGGTTGCAGTTGTTCCAACAGTGCTAGTTGTGTGAGACTTGGGGTGTCCAAAGTGTTCAGAACAAAGCATTGTGATTCAGTTGTCCTTGTTGGGTCAAATGGGTGAGGGTGTTGCGTTTAAGCCCATAGTTTGAGATTCTTGAAATCAATTAGTGGCTCAAAACAGTTCAGTAGGTCTTTGCCGACAAGCAATGGAATGGCATCAAGCTTGGACCCATAGACCAGATGTGTCAAGGTCATGGGTCCAATGGAGATGTTTAGTAGTGATACGCCCAACAGGGTTGTTTTAGTGAGCGTATATGGTTGCACGGCTAATGAACAGGGTTCCAGTTTCAAATGTTTGTGAGCACGGTTAGCGGCTACATGTAGTTTGTCAAAAAGGTCGTGTGACATGAGAGTGATGTCAGCGGCGGTGTCTAAAACAGCATCCTGACACATCAAGTCTTCAAGGGTCAGTGGAAGGTAAAATTTCCGTGCCACCCCCCTCTCGTTTAAGTCGCATAGAAATTGTGGAACTGGTGGTTCGACACAGAATTGTGAAATGTTGTTAAGGGAGTGGTCTGTGATCTGTGGTTGGGCTGCCATAACAGCACTGGACTGCGTTGAGTCCTTTGGTTCTTCATTTGCAAAAGAGATTTTCTTCTTGCGTTTTCTTCATTTGGAACGTTTGTGTTCAGTTGTCATAGCTGATATAGCTAGGATGTTAGCCGTTCTATTCTCTTTATTGCTTTGAATCTCCGCTAGAAGGTGTTTGACAATGTCGATATCTTCTCTACTGAGAGTAGGAGTTTCTTCTTCCTTCCAAGGTTTGTGATAGGGCTCTACTTCCGAGATGAGATGGAGACCATTTGTCATGGTTACGCGTGTCTTCATGTCGGTATCTGTCATCATGGTAGTCCGTACCATGTTCTAATGACCTATCCCGTGGATATGGTCTACGACGGTAGTCAGGTTTTCGTAAAGTTGGTCCTAAGTGAGATTCAGAGGACCTAGTTTGGTTTTGACCTTGATGAGGTCAGTTGGAAACATGCTTCAGCTGTTTATGTACTCGCGGTGTAGGAGGTGGAGTAGAGCGAGGAGCTCCTTCCAACTCCAAGGTGTTACATGCATCGCTAATAGCTAGCACTGTGGCAGGCTCAGCGTGCTTGTTGCGACTTTGTTTGCTGTTTTTGGAATGCATAGTGTGCAAACTCTCTCAGCTGACTTATTGAGTTTGATCTTGAGTTAGCTGTAACTCCAAGGTGATGACTCGCAGTGGAATGGAGGTTTTGGATGAAGAGGGTCTTGAAATTGTGGTTTTCTTCAATCCCTGGTGTGTTTTGAGATCCGAAATATGGAAGTAGGAGTCTCTGGTAGTAGGCCTGTGTTGGCTCTGAGCGTCCTTGCTTCACGGCTAGGGCTGCGGTTAGCCCTGCCTGTAGGCAGTCGTCAGAGAACTCCTTTTCGATGGCTTTGCAGAGCAGCATGTAGTCTGCTTTGATGTTTGCTGTCTGTCTGTCTATGAATTTTGATACTGATCTGTTAGATGTTAGTTTAATCAAATAGATGTGATCGTCGACCGTAGCATCAGGATACTTACGCAGGTAGTAATCAATGTCCTGTAAATAGACTTTGGCATCAGGTGAACCCCTAGGACCTGTATCAAATTTTGTGACATTTCACGTGATCTTGTCAAGGTCGTGGTCTGAAGGGGCACACACACGCTGTACATGCGGTCGTCCATACTCGAAACGGGAATCGGGCGAGGGAGCGCGGCAGATGTCCCAGTGTTCATGTGCTTCCTTTAGAAGCAGTTGACATTCTTTGTAGTCATTCTTCACATTTTCAAGTTGACCTTCAACTATTCTGAGTTCCTTCTTTGTGTCTTGAAGGGCATCTTCAAGTTCATTGTTGTCTTGGTGAAGCACATCATTGTCATGCATCAACTGTTTATTTCCTGACTCTGCACTGTCCAAATCTTGTAACGCTTCATCAAGTTGATCTTGAGTTTTGTCGTTCTTCTCTTGAGATTGTTCCAAATTTTCTTTTAGTGTTTCGTTCTCCTCCTGGAGAGGGAGGATGGTTGTTTGTTGATTTGCTAGCTCATTCTCGGCTACCTTTAATCTCGCAACTAATGCTAGCGTAAACTTACCTAACACACTGGTGAGGTCCTTACCTTCTGGTGGCTTTTCAGTGTGGTCATTCAAACGTTCTTCAGTGAGTTGCTTCAGATCTTCGGGCTGTGTTTTCTTGACCCGTGTTGTGAAGCTAGAAATGAAATCAGAAGTCCATTCTTCCAATGTTGCTTGAAGGTCATCCAGTTTGGTAAATCGGTTGGTTGTCTGTTGACTCATCATGTTTTACCATTGTTGTTTAGCTAAAAAAAATTCAACTTGTTGATTATTGTTAATTTGTTAGACAAGGGTTAACCTTGAGTGTTTTATTTTACAACCGTGTGTGTTAAAAGTTCTTTTAGAATTTGTTCCAACTTGTAGGCTTGTACTATGGGAAGTATGATTTTGAAATTATTTAGAAATGTAGAGATGCTTCAATTAATTCGTTTGTTGAAACTGTATGTTGATAAAGTTGAATTGAAATTGAGTTGAATTTGTATTTCACAAAACAAAACAAAAATTTAAATTGTGTGGACTGACTTCTTTCCTTTGATTTTCAAAGTCTAGTATTGGAATTTTTCATCAATAACTAGCTTTGGAATTTCTCTGAATGTCACTTTGAAAGTGAGGATTTTATTTACAAAAAAAAAATAAATACAAAAACAAAAGGGGTTAAATGCTTTAAAGATTTAAGATTATGAGTTTTCACTTTCTTTTAAAGTTAAGGCTTTCCTTTTGTTTTATTTGTTAAAGCCTATTTTCCTTTGAAGCTTTAAATGTTTTAAATATTTACACATTAGACACAAGTGAATTGCTTTGGATATTTGGTACCCAAGGATTTCCTAGGATTGATGCTAGTAGTGTTTTGTTTAATTGTTATCTATAAACTTGTTCATTTACAGAATAATCAATGTTTGCACCTTTTCACTTTTCTTTTTTAAATCCTGGAAAATTTTTTAAAAATTATGCTAGTTGGTTAAATGTTTTTCTTTTCCTGTGGAGAAAACATGAACCAAGAAATGACACAATGAGTTTAAATAACACCTAGAGCTTCTCTTAAGTGTTAATTGCTTAATGTGGTTTCCTAAATATGAACTTTTTTTTATAAATATTCAGTGAATCTGTAAATTTGTTAAAATGCACAGGTTTAATACTACTTTAAGCTCACTGTTGAGTAAACATCAGCATTAGAATCCTTAAGCTAAAGATGGGTTTCTGTGGGAAAGGAATCACACCATATCACATTTAAAAATGGCAAAATAAACACACATATCGCTTCAAAGTTTGCATTTTTTCTTAAAAGTGTGTAAATGTGTTTGCTTTCAACTTTAAGTATTACAATATGTAGTTACATAAGTGATTAAATACAATGTGGATGCTTTTGTGTTCTTTCACTTTGTATGTCTATGCAGTGACTGTAGTCCACCACTGGGAAAAAACTTTCAGGAGCCAACAAGTTTTTATTTCCTTTTGTTCTTGGCATAAAACTTTGAATTGGTGTTAAATTTAGTTTATTCTGAATAATATGGATTGCTTTGAAGTTACTTGGAGACTTAATTTGGTTATAAATTGGCTTTAAAGATTAAAGTTTAAATAAAAGATGCAGTCCCAATGTTTGACCACAAGATGGAGGCAGTTTCCCTCTGCACTCCCGGAAGAGGAAACCCAATGACGTCACTCGGAGAGTCCAGGGTCTCTACTCAAAATGGCGGCTACAGGGAACTTGCTTTAAGTGGACTTAAGATGGGGTCGCTCGGCCGATCTACACATGCGCAGTTTTCCGTGCACAGCCTGTCGGTCACGCGCATGACTGTGAGCGTGCACGTGACACATGGATGCGGGAGCGCGTCTTTCGATAAAACCACGCCTTGCTTTTCAAAAGCGGGAGAGCTTCAATTTCCTTAAAACTTTATTCATTTAAACTAGTTTACACAATGGTCAGTTCAATTTAATTTCCACAGGGATTTCTTTGCCTATGGGATTTTGAGCTAACGGGAAAACAAATAGGATTGCTTTGCTATATGTTTCCAGGCCTATTTTAATTATTCAGCGTGTACTCACGCTTCTTAAGCATGTATCAACCAACAAACACTGAGCCAAATGGGGTGGGGTTCTCCCCCCACCTCACAGTCAGCACACACACACACACACACACACAGCAGCAGCAGCAGCAGAAGAGGAAGCGGGCTGAATTCACCCCCTCCCCTTCGTGACACAGAGACACAGAGACAATGGCTGCAGGAGTCAGCCCTGCAGACAAACACATCACCTTTGTTTTCACCACCTGTGGCAGTCTTTTGTTCTCCCGAAAAGTTCTCTGCTGTGTAGACAGACATGAAGTGGACAAAGACAAAAGGAGTAAGAGAGGCAGAAGTGAGGGGTCTCCCTCCTTTTATAACTTCAGTCAGTTTTCACGGGCTTCCTGGTTTGACAAGAACTCAGACCAATAGTCTTCCTTCGTGGGCGGGCTTTTAGAACTTTAGTCCAATAAACAAACAGTCTTTTGTCTGAACCTTGAGAGAGCTGTTGTCAAGCAGAGATTGGCTGCTGGCGGTCACATGATTTGAGATACATTTTTACAAATCTTAACACAAGTTTTAATACTGGAATATTCCTCTATGCCCTTGTATATAAAACTAAGCTAACCTTACTGACTCATGCAACTTATAACCAGTGCTTCTAAATTAACATGCAAGAGATAAGGGATAAGGACCTGTACTTATATAGTGCTTTTCTAGTCTAAAAGACCGCTCAAAGCACTTCACTAGCACTAACCGTCTACTTTAAGGGCCTATAGGAGACAGATATCTAGGGACAATTTAGAACAACCAGTTAACCTAACATGCATGTCTTTGGATTGTGGGAGGAAACTGGAGCCCCCAGAGTAAACCCACGCAGCACAGGGAGGACATGCAAACTCCACACAGAAAGGTTCCTTCCCCTGCCAGCCTGGGGATTCGAACCTGGAACCTTCTATCTGTAAGGCAACAGTGCAAGAATAAACATTCATTTAAACATTTTAGCATGCACATATTTAAAATCAAGGATTAATATGTTTCAAACCCATTATTGATTTTCCACATCAAAACAGAGTCCATTTTGCTTTTCATGGTGTCCTGAAAAAAAAAAAAGAAATGTTGAGAAGTGAGTTAACAATAATGTGGTTAAAAGGTTTGCTGGTTAACCCCAGCATGTCCCAGAGTTTCCAGTAGAGGGCAATGTTGAGCTGTGGATCTTTGTAGGCCATGAGGTACTCCACAAGAGCCTGTTCTATGTCTCCAAGTTTATGGGCCATAAAAGTTCAAGAGGAAGTGCATTTGGGTGAATTCCTGAGACTGGTTTAACAAAGGAATGTGAGTTCAGTTGCGGCCTGGGGATGAAAGAGCAGTTCTTGACTGTCCTTTTCCTGGGTGAAACAATGTCTTTAAGCTGAAGAATAATTTTATTGACGAGCCAAAGTGAGGTGATGCTACAACTGATGTCAATCACTGCGAAAAGTTTCATTTGTGATTGTAGATCATTTAACAAAGTGTGCGGATCTGGGACTGTTACAGCCCTTGGAATGACAGCTTTATTCACTGCCTGAAGATCTTGAACCATTCTCTAGCCGGAGGATGGTGCAGCTTTCTTTACCGGAAACAGAGGTGTATTGCATGGTGATTTTGGACATGGTACTATAACTCCTGCATCTATCAATTCCTGTATAACAGGTTTAATGCCTTCCTGTGCTTCTGGGCATAGAGGATATTGTCTCTGATAAGGCCTAAAATGAAATTTTGCATTTATTGTTACCAATTCTGCATTTTCATAAAGCCTACATCTGCCTTTCCTGTTGACCACAAGAAATTTGGAATTTCAGAGAGTTCATTTTCCTCTCCCTCTGTCAAAGGAAATAGCCATGCTTGTGATTCGGTGACGTCAATGCTGACACTTTTTTGGACTTGTGCCACCCAGTTCAAAGGCAGACAGTAGGTTTCAAGCTTTGGGCAGTAATGAACTCTTGGTTCAGGTGTGCTTTTCCAAAATTGATCACATTCTTCTGCTGTTGTTACAAATCTGCCTACATCCTTCCACTGTATGTATTTAGGCTTAATCAGTGCAATGTGTGGTGACTCCCAGTGTTTGAAATGACTCTTATCCTCATCAGATAACGTCACAGATGCCCCTGCATAGCCTTTTGGTGACCAGTACAAATTTACAATGACTATTCTGGAGGATGAATTTGCAAAAAATGTTTTCTCAAATTTATCATCTGGCCCACTCAGATATCTGTCATACATGTTGCAATGATATTAATTTGTGGCCTGCACAGTTGTGGGAACCTGTGTTTTGAAATGTTGCATTATTTTGGCTTCCAAGCTCTCAGTCACCCCGGTTGGTCCGGCCGGTACCAAACGGAGCGAATATGAGTATCTTGGTACTGCAAAATCTTGCACAACATGGATTTCTGATACACGTGGGAAATGAGATGCCCTCATACCACCTTCTGTCGGAATTACGGCGATATTGGGAGTTGTGAGCAAATCCCTTCCCAATAGGTTAACTGGACACACTTGTGACAAAATGAATGAACCTTCTGCACTGTCCCCTGTAACAGAATCTTTTACTGTTACAATTTCAGAAAGGTATTCCTTTTTTAGCTTCCCTTTTGCTGATTTAATAATCACTGTGTGTTCTGATTTTGTGAACCCCCCAGCATCTAGGCCTGAAATGACAGATCTGCAAGCCCCAGTATCACAGAGAAATTTCAAAGGAGTTCCCTGAACTTCTAGAGTGATCTCTGGTAAACACTCTAGTGTCGGTTAGTCACATGTTGGGATGTGATGAGTTCAATTGTTGCTGTGGCTGCTGAGTAGGGTGTAGTCCCCTCCCCTCTTCCCAGCCTCTTGAACGTGCAGGGCAATGCTTTTTCCAGTGACCCTGTTGCCCACAGGAATGACAAAAGTCATGGCTCCACCGTTGGGGGCTTGCAGGCTCAGCTCCACGGCCCCTCCTTCCTCCTCCACGCCGGGGACCCTGGAAAAATACAGAAGTGGGGGAAGCAAAGGCCTCCCCCTGAGGGTCAGCAATTACATAAACAGGAGTGGGCTTTGTTTTCGTCTTCTTTTCTTCCCTGTCCACACGTTCCTCCTGCAACCGTTCTGCATGTTTTGCATAAGTTAACACATCAGCAAATGAACATGTACGATATGTTACAAGGTGTTTGCGTACATACTGTGCTAAATTTGGATGCATGTTCTGTAGGAATACACTTTTCAAATGTTGCCAATAGGGTTCTGAACCTGTATCTGTGGTAGGATTTTCCAAACCAGAATGACTGTCAAAAAACATCCTGCAATCTCTACCTATAGGCTTCAACACTTTCTGTCTTATGTTGAGTGGCATTCTGAATGGCTGTCCAATCATGCTTTAATCTCCACTTGTTCCCAATGCGTTCATTTAATTCCTTCACCCGCTGAGCTAATACTGCATCAGTTGGTGGTAAAGGTTGATCAGCATCAACATCAGGATTCCAATTACCTGAAACTGTACACCAATCAGCTTTCAGGACCTTTCTATAGGCTCTCTCTGTTTCCTGGCCATTTAATTTGAAATTTTGAAGAGGTTTGCCATCCCTTCAAAAAATTGAGTTGGCTTCTCTCTGGGGTGCGGGATCTCTGTGACAGCCTCACTAAAATCTCCATCAGTCCAAGGTCTATAGACTAGCACAGTGGGAATGTTTCAAATAGTAACTTCAGTGCCCTCAGCCACTGGACCAACATAAGCCGGGTTAGATAATTCAATCATAGGAAATTGTTCTAATTCTGCTGCATGTTTCTCTTCCTTAATGTGTTTATCTAAGGATGAGGATGTGTGTGTTTTTGAAGTAGCAAAGCGTGAAGGGGCATAAATACTTAACTCTTTGGCCAACCAAGAAGGCTGAATCTTGGGCTTAACATCTGACATGCGTCGAGGAGGTGGAGGAGGAAGTGGAGGTGGGTGCCCAGCCGTGGAGGAGGAGGGGTGAGCCAGGCCCGCGGGCGGTGCCATGGGGGTTGCCTCTGTCTCAAGGTCCGGGTACAGAGAGGGAGGAATCCTTTGCCACTGGCCATTATTTTCTTCCTCACCTCGGAATTTTGAGAAAGAATGTGCATTAGTCAAATCCTTTTTATTACAAACATCCGACTCTTTTGAGGTCTGGTCTTGTCTGTTTACTGTCACCTTATCTAGGTCAGCCTGGCGTTGTCTGGCGATTTGAAGCCATTGTTCAGCTTCAAAGAGTCCATATTTTAACTCCTTTTGTCTACTGCCACCTGCTGCTAATCTAATGGCAGAGATTAAACCCTCGCAATCTTTAACCCTAAGTTTTCCACTGAAATTAAATTTCTTTCTCCATTTTGCCAGAAATCTTGTGCTATTTCTGTCTTTTCTGTTCATGAATTTACCATCTCCTGACAATACATAAATTTCATTCTCATCTTGCTGTGTTCTGCAACCCTTACAGCAAAATAAGCTATTATTTCTGCCTGTCTGAACATTTTGTGGCTGTCTCATGTCTTGCTTGCTATAACAGCAACCCATATTTGAAAGTTTTTTTTCCCCCTTTTTACCAAGTTTTCACCCACAAATCAGTAGCTACACAGCCTTTTCTATTATTTTTTTCCTCTCTCTCTCTCTCTCTCTCTCTCTCTCTCTCTCTCTCTCTCTCTCTCACTCTCTCTCACTCTCTCTCTCTCTCTGCCTGTTTCTTTCACCCAATGACACACACAGAGACACACACAGATACACACACAGACACACAGGGCCCACACAGAAATGCTCTCTTTTTGCATTATCTCCACAAGGTCAGGTATATTCATGCAATAAAGACTTTTAGGTTCATGCCAAAAACCAAAACAGCATGAAAATTACTTCAATTAATCTCCGAAACTGGCAACTTTTAGCGGAAAACAACACATTTGTGGCAACACCACACCGCCACTGCAGCGTGAAGCTCCTCTTTTTTTTTTTGTACGCTGCCTTGAAAACACAACACCAGTCAACTCCTTTTGCTCAAGGCTACTATTTTCAAACACCTATTATTTTAAACACCTCTCAAAAGGATAACAATTAACTAACCAGCCTTTTTGTGCTCCACAAATTTCAGAAAAAACCCCACAAACCATCAATTTCACACCCTATTCACTCCATCTCCGTGGGAACTCTGTCTGTGTTTCACACTGGAGTAGATTTCATGTAACACTGAGACAAAACAAATTCAGACTGCAGTAACTTTTATCAAGCGCTTCAACAAACTCACAAAATAAAATCTACCTTTTTCGGGGTTCACGAAACCTCCCCACAAATGCTGAAGGTCCAAACTACTGGACAATAAGCAGAAGTGGTCACAAAGGCATGAATCTGTCCCCGAGAATTTACTTTTCTGGGATCACGTAACTCTTCCACAGGACGTCAAGAGCCTAGTTATTTAAACAATAAAACATCTGCGATTAAAAGAGCACGGATCTTTCCCTTTTTCCTTTGCATGCAATCTTCCAGCACCTCCACGCACTGACAGGGTGTATAATCACAGCGGACTTTTTAGGGGCCTCTCCGGGTCTTGCAATAATCATTCACTGTTAGCAGAGAAAACCTAGCGCTCCCCAAGGGAATATTACGATATTGCTCACCGCGAGCAGGATTAATCCCATCAATTCTAGCTGTAATTCTATACCCAAACAGCATCCACAGTGTTCAATCGGGCCAGGCAATCTCACTGGCCATAAACAACTTTAATAATCAACAATAACTGAAATAAAGTATTCACCCTTGGTATCCACCTCTTTGAGTTCTGGTAGACCTGTCAGAACCCCACGCCACCTCCCGACGTCTCCAGGGCTTTGAAGAGGGAATTCAACATCTCTTTTCAGTACCCCCAGAAGTGTGGGCTTCACCTCTTTTGTTGACCGTGCACAGTCTGTCTGGAGCCACCTGAGAATGCCGTGGACTTCTTTATGTGGGTCCCTGTTCGTTGTGCCAAAATGTTAGGTCAAAAATGAATTAATTGAGACTAAATCAATAATCAATAGGCGGTTTCCAAGTTCTGAGCCATTTATTCTCTTTCTGATCAGAAAGGAGGGAATCAGTCACAGCAAAAAGTGTCTCAGAGTCTGCTCACATGAATTCCCTAACATGCATTACAAAGGTGGTACTCTTTATACCTCAGGCAAACAGACCTTGAGAAGACAGCTGGAGCCATCTCTGGGTCAACCTAACTACCCTCCGGACATCCTGGCCCTGAACAGAACAGTTTGGTATAATAGAGCAGTAAAACCTTCGTCATTATTTACAATCTTGCTCAGCCTAATCTCACAGTAAAGAACAGGCATTCTTTTCAGGCTCTGAGACAATGGAAAATCACAGAGAATCAAACATTGGCTCATTATATGCACCAGATACAAATATAATATAAAATAGAATAATACAGCATGAAAACCATATAGAATAATGAAACATGAAAATATCCTATCAGTAGTTTATGTTGTAATGTGAAGCTCTTCTCTCACTGTCTCGTTAGCTGCACATTGCATTATGGGATATATTGGCTCATGTAGTGACCATCCATTGTATACTACTTTTCAGAATGCATTGTGGGATATTTCTAATGTATGATATACTGAATTAAATTTTCAGTTAAGATTTCGAACAGCACTACAAAATGGCAGATTCACTATATTAAATTAAAATCACCCTTTATTGTCATTCAACTGTACAACCAATCATGTACAGTAGAACGAGATTGTGTTTTACCTATCTACTGTGTTAATCACACACACTGCAAGTGTAGAATCAGAGGGCCGCTGCCATGCAAGGCGCCGGTGCAAATTTCCCTCCTCCATTCCATTATTGCTGAGCACCAAGCTGGACGGCAGGAAGTTCCACTTTTATATGGTCTTCGGCATGACCCGGCCGGGATTTGAACCTCTGCCTCCCGGGTGTGGGACGGGTGCTCTACCAACTGAGCCACCACTCCTTCTCCATATAGTATACTATATGGGGAAGAAGTGAGCATTTCGAACACAGCATAAAATTGCTTCTGCCTACAGGAACCATTTTGACGGAACTTTCCCCATGGTGCGTGTCTCTACTACAGAAATCTCCCCAAAAGGAAACGTTTTCAAGAACTCATGGGGGTGAAATAAAGCCCTGATCAGGGGTAGGTATAGCGAAAACTGCTGGGTGGTGGGGTTGCTGTGGTTTAACACTGACTCGGTGCAACATAAACAAAACAGAAGGAAGTGAGAAGCACCAAAAGTGACCATTAAAAGATCATAGTGAAGTTCTAAGATAGGATAAGATAAGCCTTTATTAGTCCCACAGTGGGGAAATTCCAGGATTGCAACAGCACAGGGACAGCAACACTCAGAGCAACAATCAAGAAGACAAGAAAAAACAAGAGCAGCGAATATACATATGTACACATAAACATATAAATATATATACACACAGTGCGGAGCATTGTAGCTAGATGGAATAAACAGCATAACCGTCTACTTAGTTATCCTACATAGTATGAATATGTACCCATGCATATTGTCACTAATGCCTAAAAACTTAAAGTCTAGTGCTGCTAGGATTGTAGAAGGTCGGAACAATTTTTTGGCATATGCAGTGCAAGCATCGGGAGGACAAGAGCATTACACTGGTCCAATACACTCCACTCTACAGTCATTTCAAGCATAATTCAATTCAATTCAATTCAACTTTATTTATATAGCGCCATTTCACAGCAACAGTCATCTCATAGCACTATCAACTGAAAGGGGAACCCCCACAGTTGCAGAAAGACCCCAGCAATCAGGCGATCCCCTGTGAGCAAGCACTTGGCGACGGCGGAGAGGAAAAACTCCCTTTTAACAGGAAGAAACCTCCAGCAGAACCAGGCTCAGGGAGGGGCAGTCATCTGCTGCGACTGGCTGGGGGGTGAGGGGATAGAGAAGAAGAAAAGAACAGACATGTAGAGAGCAAACAGCACGATGGGGACTCAATCTATGGGAGAGAACAAACAAATGTTAATGACCAGCAAAAAAAAAATATTTCATTGAGAGTGAGGAAAGGAGTGAGGCCCAATGCATTACTGGAGGTCCCCCGGCTGACTAAACCTATTAGCAGCATAACTAAGGGAGGGTTCAGAAACACATGATCCCTCCCTAATTGTAGGCTATATCAAAAAGGTAGGTTTTAGCCCTATTCTTAAAAACAGAGATCGAGTCTGACTCCCGAATCTAGATTGGCAGCTGATTCCACAGGAGAGGAGCTTGATAACTGAAGGCTCTGCCTCCCATTGTACTTTTGGAGATTCTAGGTATTACAAGTAATCCTGCATTTTGGGAGCGTAGTGCTCTGTTAGGATAATACGGTAGTATCAGATCTTTTAAATAAAAAGGAGCCTGATTGTTTAGAGCTTTGTAAGTAAGAAGAAGGATTTTAAACTTAATTCTAAACTCTATGGGAAGCCAGTGAAGGGAGGCCAGAACCGGAGAGATATGATCTCTCTTTCTAGAATCAGAATCAGAATCAGAATCAGCTTTATTGGCCAAGTATGCACAACACATACAAGGAATTTGACTTTGGCTAAAAACTTGCTCTCGTTGTTCAGGTGAAGGATTTAAATAAGGATTCAATGACAACCAGAGTATGTACAGTAAATTACAGTCTGTCCACGTTTCTATAAAAGAATGCAAATATATACAGGAATATATGCAGTTATTTACTCGGACTAACCACACTTTGCAGAAATATATGAAAAAATATACAATCACACAGTATTTCAATGTGGACTCAGATTCAGTGATATAATGTGAATGAAGTAAAAAGCAGTGTGAGAGTTATGTGCAATGTAATAATGGATGAAAAGTCATGAGTACAGCAACAGGTAGGACTAGGTGAATGTTAGGAGTTCATCAGAGTGATGGCTTGAGGAAAGAAACTGTTCCTGTGACGGGTGGTTTTGACCTTCAGTGATCTGTAACGACGACCAGAAGATAGAAGTTCAAACAGTTTGTGGCCGGGGTGTGATGGGTCAGCACAGATGTTTCCCGCCCGTTTCCTGGTTATGGACCGATATAAGTTCTCAATGGAGGGTAGGTCGGTACCAATGATCCTCTCCGCAGACTTAATGATCCGCTGCAGTCTGGTCTTGTCCTGTTTAGTGGCAGATCCAAACCAGACAGTGATGGAAAAGCAGAGGACAGATTGGATGATGGCGGTGTAGAAGACAACCAGCAGCTCCTGAGGCAAATCAAACTTCTTGAGCTGACGCAGAAAAAACAACCTCTGCTGGGCCTTTTTCCGGACAGTGTCAATATGGGAGGACCATTTCAGGTTCCGGGAGATTGTGGTACCCAGAAACTTGAAGGAGTCCCCAGTGGACACTGTGCTGTTGAGGATGGTGAGTGGGGGGAATGAAGGGGGGTGTCGCCTGAAATCCACAGTCATCGCCACCGTTTTGGCTGGGTTAAGTTCAAGATGGTTCTGGCTGCACCAGAGGATCAGCTGCTCCACCTCCCGCCTGTATGCAGACTCATCATCATCCCGGATCAAACCGATGACTGTGGTGTCGTCCGCAAACTTCAGGAGCTTCACCGAAGGGTCCTCTGAGGTGCAGTCGTTGGAGTAGAGGGAGAAGAGCAGTGGGGAAAGGACACATCCTTGGGGGGCGCCAGTACTAATTTTTCGGGAGCTGGATGTAAATCTCCCTAGCTTCACCTGTTGCCACCTGTCAGTCAGAAAGCTGGAGATCCACTGGCAGGTGGAGGGGGGCACCTTGAGCTGGAGGAGTTTCTGATGAAGAATGCCTGGGATGATGGTGTTGAACGCTGAGCTGAAGTCGACAAACAGGATCCTGGCGTACGTCCCTGGGGAGTCGAGGTGTTGCAGGATGTAATGTAGTCCCATATTCACTGCATCATCCACTGACCTGTTTGACCGGTAGGCAAACTGCAGTGGGTCCATCAGGGGGCCTGTGATGACCTTCAGGTGGCTCAGCACCAATCTCTCCAAGGATTTCATGACCACAGAGGTCAGGGCAACAGGTCTGTAGTCGTTTAATCCTGTAATAGAGGGTTTCTTGGGAACTGGAATGATGATGGAGCGTTTGAAGCAGGAAGGCACTTCACGCAGCTCCAGTGATCTGTTAAAGATCCGGGTGAAGATGGGGGCCAACTCGTTGGAGCAGACTCTCAGGCAGGACGGAGACACACCATCAGGTCCTGCAGCCTTCTTGATCTTTTGTCTCTGAAAGACCCGGCGCACCTCCTCTTCACAGATCATTAGTGCTGGTGGGAGGTCAGAGTGGAGGAGGGATGGAGTTCCTGGGGCTGCAGATAATCCTTTTGTGTGGGTGGGAGGTGAGAACTGTAGGTTCTTTTCAAACCTGCAGTAAAAGCTGTTTAGGTCATTAGCCAGCTGGAGGTTTTCCGCAGGGTGGGGGGATGGTCTCCTGTAGTTGGTGATATTCCGTAGGCCTCTCCAGACAGAAGCAGAGTTGTTAGCTGAGAAGTTTTTTTGTAACTTCACACTGTAGCTCCTCTTAGCAAGCCTGGTCTCCTTCGTCAGCATGTTTCTGGCCCGCTTGTACAGAGTCCAGTCACCAGTCCTGTAGGCCTCCTCCTTGGTCTGACGTAGCTGCTTCAGTTTAGGAATGAACCAGGGTTTATTGTTGTTGTATATGCAGAAGGTCTTGGTCTGCACACACATGTCCTCGCAGAAACAGGTGTATGATGTCACAGTGTCAGTGAGTTCATTTAAGTTAATGGCTGCAGCTTCAAAAACACTCCAATCTGTGCAGTCAAAGCAGGCTTGTAACTTCAGCTTTGATTCCTCAGTCCATTTCTTCACAGTCCTTACAACAGGCTTGGAAGTTTTTAGTTTCTGTCTGTACGTTGGAATAAGATGGAGCAGGCAGTGGTCAGAAAAACCCAGAGCTGCACGGGGGACGGCATGATAGGCATTTCTTAAAACTGTGTAACAGTGGTCAAGTGTATTTGTGTCCCTGGTGGGACATTTAATATGCTGTCTGTATTTAGGAAGCTCATTTGTGAGATTAGCTCTATTGAAATCACCCAGAATGATAAGCAGAGAGTCTGGATGTTTTTCCTCCACCTCTGCTATCTGGTCAGCGAGGTGCTGCAGTGCCTCCGTTGTACAAGCAGCAGGCGAGATATAAATTCCGACCAGAATAAATGAGGAGAACTCTCGCGGTGAATAAAAGGGTTTACAGTTTATGAACAGTGACTCTAGGTTAGGACTACAAAACTTCTTCAACACTGTGACATCAGTACACCAACCTTCGTTTATGTAGAAGCAGATTCCACCACCCTTAGTCTTTCCAGAAAATTCTCGGCTGCGATCAGCGCGAAACAGTTGAAATCCGTCCAGGCGGACCACGCTGTCCGGGATGTGTTCACTCAGCCAGGACTCCGTGAAACAAAGGGCGCCAGATCTGCTAAAATCCCGGTTTTTGTGAGTCAGGAGCAGCAGTTCATCCATTTTGTTCGCCAAACTGCTAGTACCTGTTAAAACTCTTGCTGCAGCATTTTGGATCAGCTGAAGACTTTTTAAAGATGTTTTAGGACAACCTGATAATAAAGAATTACAATAATCTAATCTCGAGCTAACAAAAGCGTGGATCAGTTTCTCAGCATCACTCTGAGACAAGATGGTCCTAATCTTGGCAATATTACGCAAATGATAGAAGGCAGTCTTAGAAACAAATTTAATATGTGAATTGAAGGACAAATCCTGATAAAAAATAACTCCAAGGTTCCTCACAGAGCTATTAAGAGAAAGAGTAACTGCATCCAAACTGAAAGTTTGATTTGGAAAGGAATCTCTAAGGTTTTTTGGACCAACAAGAATGACTTCAGTCTTATCTGAATTTAATAGCAGGAAATTACAAGTCATCCAAGCTTTGATTTCCTTAAGACAGGCTTCTTGTTACAACTCGCCACTCATTAGCGGCGCCAGCTGAGCGCACACCTGCACCTCGTCAGCGGCGGAGCATATAAGCCGCTCTGCCCTGGGCTTCGGCCTGAAGCCGCCTGATCCCTTCGGCTACTTGCTGCAGAGGAACCCCCTCGCCTAACAGCAAGATCTCTCACGTAAGCTACCCACTACTTGTGTTCCAGTCTTTCCCCTGTGCACAGGTGGACCTTTCCCGGCGGCGGACCCCGCCCCCGCATCTCCACCTCGCGGCTGCTGTCAGGTGCATCGTCAGGTCTCTGTCTTCCAGACCCTCCCTTGTGTGTGCCTGCCACCTGCCCTGCCAAGTAAGCCAACTAACCTTTTGTCTCCTGCTGTACTGGTTCGGTGCCCGTCACCTTCTCCCTGTGCTCTCTCCCCAGGGTTGTCTGGCTGTATGGTTTCCTGCCCCCGTGCCTGACACTGACGTCCACCACCAGTACATCCACATTCCACAGACACGCATCCACACACACACTTGTTGTTAAATAAACTGTTAAACCTATTCTGAGCCTGCGTGTGTGTCTCCTGAGCCGTGCGTTATGTCACTTCTAACTTGGCTAATTGATTACTATCATCTGGCTTCATTGACAGGTATAATTGTGTGTCATCTGCATAACAATGAAAATGTATACAGTGCTTTCTAATAATGTTGCCTAACGGAAGCATATATAAACTAAAAAGAGTAGGGCCTAGCACAGATCCCTGTGGAACTCCATGACTAAGCTTTGAGTTGAAAGAAAACTCATTATTTACATGAACAAACTGGAACCTATCAGATAAATAAGATCTAAACCACTGCAACAAAGTTCCATTAAGTCCAACATAGTGTTCTAATCTATCAAGTAGAATATTATGATCGATAGTATCAAAAGCTGCACTAAGGTCTAAAAGGACAAGTACAGAAACCAGTCCATTATCAGATGCAATGAGAAGGTCATTAGTGACCTTCGTTAAGGCTGTTTCAGTACTATGATGGATTCTAAACCAGATTGAAACTCTTCAAGTAAACCATTTCCCTGCAGGTGGTCAAATAATTGCGTAGCAACAACTCTTTCTAAGATTTTTGAAATGAAAGGGAGATTAGAGATTGGTCTATAGTTAGCTAAAGCTCCTGGATCTAGCGTTGGCTTTTTGAGTAAGGGTTTAATTACAGCCGTTTTAAAAGCCTGCGGTACATGGCCTAAAGTTAATGAAGAATTGATTATATGAAGAATAAAGCTACCAATAAGTGGTGTAAGGGAAAATGGGAATATTAATAAACAATAAATATGATCAGGTATGAATTATTTAATTTATATTGATGTACTGGAATCTGAGCTCAAATCTCATTTCATATACATCAGAAAAGTTAATAACACTCGTAAGGGGCACCAGCTTCTATCTTTAAGAAGCAATTTGATCTTTAATTTCACTTTATACCTGTTTGATCACTCAATAAATTAATCAATAATCAGTCTCAAAAATTTTCCGTGAATTCGATACCTGGGCTTGAAACAGACTCGGAATGAAATAAATTCCCAACAACTTCTCTCATTTTTAAATATTTATTAAATGAAATGATTAACAGACATGGCAGTAATTTCATTAATCATAAAATCAATCTTGTAAATGATAGATTAACAATGTCAATATTTTCGGAACCAGGGTTAAACTGAGAAATGAATTTCTATCAGTTTGAGTTAACAGATTATTAAAAAAAAAAACAAAACGCAAATTTATGGAGAAAGTTTATTAATTATGAAAAAGTCCTAAATTAATCTTAAGAAAATAAAAACGGAATTTTAATGAAAAGAAGAGTTATGTTAAGGGCTTCTTAATTTGCATCTGATTAGATATACAAATTATTACCGAACCTCAGACGTTAATTCAGCAGTGGAATTAAAGTTTTTGCAGCTCACGTGCTCCTCGGTGATGATAGTTCTGTCGTCCATCCTCAGCCCAAGATTTCGTGGATGTTAGGGGAAATATCTGCCCGCAGATATTTCAGGGTCCACAGTTCGACCTTTAGATTCAAGCGGTCGAAGGGGGCTGGATCTTGGCCGTATGACCCACAGTTGAAACGGGTCCTAGCCAGATGGTGCCGATGCTTCTTCAGCGCGATGTGGGACAGCTGCGCGTTGATTCCTCAGCTGCGTCTTTTCTTCCTGGTAGACAAGCAGCTGCAGAGGTTTTCGGGAATAATTAAAGATATCTAATCCGATCTCAAATTAAAAAAAAACTTTCGGACTTTAGATAAAAATAGTAGCTTCTGGTGGGTGCTTGGTCAAGAAAAATATTATGAAAATAAAGTCAAAATTAAGTTTACATTAAAATCAAACAAACGGTGGTTTTACAGAAAGTTTAACAAAGAAAAAGTGATGAATAAAAATTGGAGTTTAACTCCGATTAAGAATTGAGCTCAAAGAAATAGGAATTCCTAGGCATTTAAGAGAGAAAGAAAATACAAAGTTACATAAATTACGAGTTATCTGCTCTGTGTTCAGAAAAGCGACACATGGTCGAAGTCCTTTGTTCTTCCTTGCTGTGTGTAGACAATGGAGAAGATCAGAGAGAGACGAGCCGGACAGAGGATCTGCAAAAGAGTGTCCGGAGCAAGAAAAAAAAAAAGAGTCTCTCTCCTTTATATAAGCTCTGTTGAGTTTCGCGGGTTTCCGGCCTGACCGGAATCTCAGCCAATGAGCGCCCTTCGTGGGCGGGTTCGATGAACTTTTAGTCCAATGAACAAACAGTCTATTGCTTGGGAGCGCTTTGGAATGAAGAGTTGTCATGCAGAGATTGGCTGTTGGAGTCACATGTGATATCGAGGCAAAACTTTGATACATACTGGACGTTAATATTTCCCTTTATGTATTAAACTAAGATAACTTTAGTGATTAGTATAAATTATAAGCAGTGCTTCTAAATCAACATGCAGGAGTAAACATTCATCTAAACATTAGCATGCATATATATATAAAATCACAGATTAATGCATTTCACACATTGATTTTCCACATCAAAAACATCAGAGTCCATCTGCATTTTCATAGTTCTGAAAAGAATGAAGGTTTAGAATTGAGTTTGTAATAATGTACTTTAAAGTTCACTAGTTAAATCCAGCGTTTCCAGAGTTTAAGGAAATTAGCTGAGTCGTGGATCTGTTGCATGTTTTATGGGGGCAATAAAAGTGAAGCCGGACATTGGGGAAATTCCTTAGGCTGGTTTTAACAAAACAAAGGGGATTTCAGCTGTGGCCTGGAGGAAGAAAATCCATTTCTTTACGTTATTCCTGGATGAAACAAAAATGTCCTTAAGCAGAAGAATAATTGTTGCTGAGCCAAAGTGAGATGATGCTACAGTCCCCCCTCTGGTATCAATGGTGACGTTGATTCAGCGTTGATAGCAATCCTAGGCATCAAATCCCAATTTGGCGAGGCTTGATCCAAATGCTGAACTAAAGTTCTGATGTCGATAAGTCTTAAGCTTGTGAACAGTATCTATTCCAAAGTGTAGGTCCTTAAATTTGGTTTTCTGAAAAACTTCTGGAAATTTCAAAAATAATTTTGGCATGACCAAATATAAACATTGTATAATTGTCTAGGATATACTAAAGTTCTGTATAAGCCTGTAAAGACTGTGAAAAAAAAAGTGAACTAGAAGTATGTGGGTTTTGACATACTTGATATAAATGTTTTGGGTTTGCTGAGAAATATCTAGTAAAAATTTCAAAAACAGTTTAAATGTGCATAAAATCTAAATAAAGTATAAAGGATTATTTGTATATACACATGCATGTATCCAAAAATCTTAGTCAAAAGCAAAAATAAAATTCTTTCATACTTGAGGTAGATTCAGACTAATCAATATTGAGGTGACTCAAGGAGGTTCAAATTGAATTTGTTTAGTTAGACTAAACCATGGTTCCACAGATGTCCAAATCATAGGGTGTTTGAGGCTTTTGTTCAGAAAAACTGAGTGGGCATAGGATGTCATCATTGTTTGGATGGCAATGAGAAGTAAATTTGGATTTACTGCAAAAAGGATATGATGAGAGAGCATATTCATTGCTAAAGCGTTAACTGAAAAGCTAATGTTTCTAGCTACTTCTGAGAGTAACATAGACATTGGCTGTGTGTGAGCATAGTCAACTTTTGACACAAAGAGCAAAGAGTTCAAGACCTTGTTGAGTTTGACTGAAGCTTCGGAGCAAGCATTCAAAACCAACACAGTGTCTTGTAAGATTTTGGTAACCATTTGTGGTTCGACAACCTGGCGTTTCGGTTTAGCGGTGTTGACCGAGTTAACAGTGGCCATGCTAAGGTTAACTAGAGGCTCTAACGATGAGGCTGTTATCAAGAATCCACCCGAGGATCTTTGACCTTTCGTTTTGGCTTGGCCCAATTCTGACTGGATAACAGTGGGTGTGATTGCTAGGCAGATGGCTAAACTGATAAACAGGAGGGCCATCATCTCGGCAAACAAAAGTGAGTGGTTTTGGATCTTAATCTTCTTGTTGATCTTTCTTTAGATACCTGGTTGGCAAATGAAAATTCCTCTTAGAGGTGGAATGATTTCTTTTAGATGGATGTACTTTATTGATCCCAAAACTGGGAAATTACAGAATAGAGCTTAAGAGATTGAACTCTAAACCTTGTGCTTGTTTTTCTCACCTTTGATGGGAGTTTTAAGATTATTAGCTCAAGCTAATGGTGTTGAATGTCTTGTGTATACTATTTGGTAATAGTAAGTTGATTGAAGTTTATTAGATTTTACAGAGGTCTTTGAACTTAGTTTAAGGGCTAATTTGGTTTTAATATACCCTTTCCTTTCTGGAGGTTTTGATGCAGTTAACTAATTGCTTGGATAAATTTGACTGAGTGTACCTGAGGCCAGTAGTTAGCTACAGTTATTTCTCAGATGTAGGTTTGATTTTAATCTTATTTATGGACTTACTTTGACAGTGTTGTACCCGACAAGTCCCATGGGGTTTTGGTAAAGGTTACTCTGATTTTGGTGAGCCCATTTGAAAATGGGGTCCTGGATTTGGCTCTTGAGTGGCCAAAGATTGTTGTTGACAATGTGTGGATTCATCCACTTGGGCAGGAATTTAGGAGTGATTTTCCTTTCCTGTAAATTTATTTCAGGTGTCTGTGGTACAAATGTGGGGTGGAAGATCTTGTCCCCCCCTTCGCAGTTCGTCATGCAAGAGTTTTTGATCGTTGTACGCTTTGTATCGTTTGGCGAGTAGGTCTGAATGGTTTTGATATACAGCCTTGGGAGCTTTGTATGTCGTTTTGATGTTTTTGTGTTCTGCAGCTGGGATGTTATAGGCATTGGCAGTCATCACCCCCCTCTGGTTTCGAGGAACTCTGAGCGGTGGCGATGATGGTTCATCGGAAGCATGAACAGGAGTGCCATTGCATAGCTGCAGAGAAGATTGTGTCGCATGAAGTGGTTTCAGATTTGGTGTGTCATAGGGTTTAGACGCAGGCAGCGCATGTACCATTTTATCTGACCGATGTTTGACGGTTTTATGGATCATTTGGTTGCAAGGTTGAGTGACTGTGCGCCTTGCGTTTGCAAAAGTTGGGTTCGTTGTTGCAAAAACTTGAGGTTTCAGAGGGTCTAGAGAGCCGGTTGGTGTGGCTCTTGTGACCATGCAGGCCTCATGGGCGGGTGGGTGGGTTTCAAAATGTGACACCACCATTGAATCATGGGTATCAAGGGTTTCAAGAGGGCCGTTTGGGGTTTTCTGCTCGGCCATTGAGTTTTCAAGATCATTTGAGTGTTTGGCTTGACCTTGTATTTGAAGGTGACTTTTGACTTCTTTAGGACAGTACTCACCTTGGTCTTGGCGGTCGCTTTCACTCGGTTGCAGTTGTTCCAACAGTGCTAGTTGTGTGAGACTTGGGGTGTCCAAAGTGTTCAGAACAAAGCACTGTGATTCAGTTGTTCTTGTTGGGTCAAATGGGTGAGGGTGTTGTGTTTGAGCCCATAGTTTGAGGTTCCTGAAATCAATCAGTGGCTCAAAACGGTTCAGTAGGTCTTTGCCAACAAGCAATGGAATGGCGTCAAGTTTGGACACGTAGACCGGATGTGTCAAGGTCATGGGTCCAATGGACATGTTTAGTAGTGATACGCCCAACAGGGTTGTTTTAGTGAGCGCATATGGTCACACGGCTAATGAACAGGGTTCCAGTTTCAAATATTTGTTAGCGCGGTTAGCGGCTACACGTAGTTTGTCAAAAAGGGTGTGTGACATGAGCATGATGTCAGCAGCGGTGTCTAAAACAGCGTCCTGACACACCATGTCTTCAAGGGTCAGTGGAAGGTAGAATTTCCGTGCCACCCCCCTCTCGTTTAAATCGCATAGGAATTGTGGAACCGGTGGTTCGACACAGAGTTGCGACACGTTAGAGGAGTGGTCTGTGACCTGTAGTTGGGCTGCCATAACAGCACTGGACTGTGTTGAGTCCTTTGGTCCTTCCTCATTTGCATGAGGGATTTTCTTCTTGTGTTTCCTTCGTTTGGAACGCTTGTTTTGAGTTGGCACAGCTGATATAGCTAGAATGTTAGCAGTTTTATTCTCTTTGTAGCTTTGAATCTCTGCTAGGAGGTGTTGGACAATTTCAATAGCTTCTCTAGTGAATGTAGGAGTTTCTTCTTCCTTCCAAGGTTTGTGATAGGTCTCTGCTTCTGAGCTTCTGTGATGGGATGGAGACCATTTGTCGCGGTTACGCATGTCTTCGTATCGGTATCTGTCATCATGGTAGTCCGTATCGTGTTCTCGTGACCTATCCCGTGGATATGGTCTACGACGGTAGTCGGGTTTTCGCAAAGTTGGTCCAAAGTGGTATCCAGAGGACCTAGTGTGGTTTGGACCTTGATGAGGTCGCTTGGGAAAATGCTTCGGCTGTTGATGTACTCGCGGTGTAAGAGGTGGAGTAGAGCGAGGGGCTCCTTCCAACTCCAAGGTGTTACATGCATCGCTAATAGCTAGCACTGTGGCAGGCTCAGCGTGCTTGTTGCGACTCTGTTGCTGTTTTTGGAACGCATAGTGTGCCAACTCTCTCAGCTGACTTATTGAGTTTGACCTTGGGTTAGCTGTAACTCCCAGGTAATGACTCACAGTGGGATGGAGGTTTTGGATGAAGAGGGTCTTGAAATTGTGGTCTTCTTCCATCCCTGGTGTATTCTGAGATCCAAAATATGCCAGTAGGAGTCTCTGATAGTAGGCTTGTGTTGGCTCTGAGCATCCTTGCTTCCCAGCTAGGGCTGCGGTTAGCCCTGCCTGTAGGCAGTCGTCGGAGAACTCCTTTTCGATGGCTTCGCGGAGCAGCGTGTAATCTGCTTTGATGTTTGTCGGCTGTCTGTCTATGAATTTTGATACTGACCTGTTAGATGTTAGTTTAATTAGATAGATGCGATCGTCAATTGTAGCATCAGGATACTTACGCAGGTAGTAATCAATGTCCTGTAAATAGACTTTGGCATCAGGTGAACCCGTAGGTCCTGGATCAAATTTGGTGATATTTCGCGCAATCTTGTCAAGGTCGCGGTCTGAAGGGGCACATGCACGCTGTCCACGCGGTCGTCCGTATTCGAAACGGGAATCGGGCAAGGGAGCGCGGTGGGTGTCCCGGTGTTCATGTCTTTCCTTTAGGAGCAGTTGACATTCCTTGTAGTCCTTCACATTTTCAAGTTGACCTTCAACTCTTCTGAGTTCCTTCTTTGTGTCTTGAAAGGCATCTTCAAGTTCGTTGTTGTCTTGGTGAAGCACGTCATTGTTATGCATCAACCATTTCTTTTCTGACTCTGCACGGTCCAAATCTTGTAATGCTTCATCCAGTTGGTTTTGAGTTTTGTCATTCTCCTCTTGAGATTGTTCCAAATTTTCTCTCAGTGTTTCATTCTCTTCTTGGAGAGATAAGATCGTTATTTGTTGATTTGCCAGCTCGTTCTCGGCTACCTTTAATCTTGCGACTAATGTTAGCGCAAACTTACCTAACACACTGGTGAGGTCCTTGCCTTCCGGTGGTTTTTCAGTGTGTTCATTCAAAAGTTCTTCAGCGAGTTGCTCCAATTCTTCGGGCGGTGTTTCCCTGACCCGTGTTGTGAAGCTAGAAATTAAATTAGAAGTCCATGCTGCCAATGTTGTTTGAAGGTCATCCAGTTTGGTAAATTGGTCGGTTGTCTGATGACTCGTCATGTTTGACCGTTGTTGTTATTTAGCTTTTTTTTAAAAAATTCAACTGGTTGATTATTCTTAAATTTGTTCAACAAGGTTTAACCTTGAGTGTTTTATTTTACAACCGTGATAGTTGAAAGTTCCTTTAGAATTTGTTTCAACTTGTAGGCTTGCAGGATGGGAAATAGAATTTTGAAATTATTTAGAAATGTAGAAATGCTTCAATTAATTCGTTCGTTGAAACTATGTTGTTAAATAAAGTTGAATTGAAATTGGATTGAATTTGTTTTACAAAACAAAACTAAAATTTCAATTGTGTGGATTGACTTCCTTCCTTTGATTTTCAAGTCTAGTATTGGAATTTGTCATCAATAACTAGCTTTGGGATTTTGCAAAATGTCACTTTGAAAGTGAAGAGTTTATTTACAAAAGAAATACAAAAACAAAAGAGGCTAAATGCTTTAAAGATTTAATTCAATTCAATTCAAATCAATTCAACTTTATTTATATAGCGCCATTTCACAACAACAGTCATCTCATAGCACTATCAACTGTAGGGGGGACCCCCACAGTTGCAGAAAGACCCCAGCAATCAGGCGATCCCCTGTGAGCAAGCACTTGGCGACGGTGGAGAGGAAAAACTCCCTTTTAACAGGAAGAAACCTCCAGCAGAACCAGGCTCAGGGAGGGGCAGTCATCTGCTGCGACTGGCTGGGGGGTGAGGGGATAGAGAAGAAGAAAAGAACAGACATGTAGAGAGCAAACAGCACGATGGGGACTCAATCTATGGGAGAGAACAAACAAATGTTAATGACCAGCAAAAAAAAAAAAAAAAAAAATGTTTCATAGAGAGTGAGGAAAGGAGTGAGGCCCAGTGCATTACTGGAGGTCCCCCGGCTGACTAAACCTATTAGCAGCATAACTAAGGGAGGGTTCAGAAACACATGATCCCTCCCTAATTGTAGGCTATATCAAAAAGGTAGGTTTTAGCCCTATTCTTAAAAACAGAGATCGAGTCTGACTCCCGAATCCAGATTGGCAGCTGATTCCACAGGAGAGGAGCTTGATAACTGAAGGCTCTGCCTCCCATTGTACTTTTGGAGATTCTAGGTTTTACAAGTAATCCTGCATTTTGGGAGCGTAGTGCTCTGTTAGGATGATACGGTAGTATCAGATCTTTTAAATAAAAAGGAGCCTGATTGTTTAGAGCTTTGTAAGTAAGAAGAAGGATTTTAAACTTAATTCTAAACTCTATGGGAAGCCAATAAAGGGAGGCCAGAACCGGAGAGATATGATCTCTCTTTCTAGTACCTGTTAAAACTCTTGCTGCAGCATTTTGGATCAGCTGAAGACTTTTTAAAGATGTTTTAGGACAGCCTGATAATAAAGAATTACAATAATCTAATCTCGAGCTAACAAAAGCGCGGATCAGCTTCTCAGCATCACTCTGAGACAAGATGCTCCTAATCTTGGCAATATTACGCAAATGATAGAAGGCAGTCTTAGAAACAAATTTAATATGTGAATTGAAGGACAAATCCTGATCAAAAATAACTCCAAGGTTCCTCACAGAGCTATTAAGAGAAAGAGTAACTGCATCCAAACTGAAAGTTTGATTTGGAAAGGAATTTCTAAGGTTTTTTGGACCAACAAGAATGACTTCAGTTTTATCTGAATTTAATAGCAGGAAATTACAAGTCATCCAAGCTTTGATTTCCTTAAGACAGGCTTCTAACTTGACTAATTGATTAGTATCATCTGGCTTCATTGACAGGAATAATTGTGTGTCATCTGCATAACAATGAAAATGTATACAGTGCTTTCTAATAATGTTGCCTAACGGAAGCATATATAAACTAAAAAGAGTAGGGCCTAGCACAGATCCCTGTGGAACTCCATGACTAAGCTTTGAGCTGAAAGAAAACTCATCATTTACATGAACAAACTGGAACCTATCAGATAAATAAGATCTAAACCACTGCAACGAAGTTCCATTAAGTCCAACATAGTGTTCTAATCTATCAAGTAGAATATTATGATCAATAGTATCAAAAGCTGCACTAAGATCTAAAAGGACAAGTACAGAAACTAGTCCATTATCAGATGCAATGAGGAGGTCATTAGTGACCTTCGCTAAGGCTGTTTCAGTACTATGATGGATTCTAAACCCAGATTGAAACTCTTCAAGTAAACCATTTCCCTGCAGGTGGTCAAATAATTGCGTAGCAACAACTCTTTCTAAGATTTTTGAAATGAAAGGGAGATTAGAGATTGGTCTATAGTTAGCTAAAGCTCCTGGATCTAGCGTTGGCTTTTTGAGTAAGGGTTTAATTACAGCCGTTTTAAAAGCCTGCGGTACATGGCCTAAAGTTAATGAAGAATTGATTATATGAAGAATAAAGCTACCAATAAGTGGGAAGACTTCTTTAAATAACCTGGTAGGAATAGGATCTAAAAGACAAGTTGAAGGTTTGGATGAGGAAACTATTTTGTCTAACTCACAAAGGTCGATTGGAGTAAACTCATCAAGACAGACATCAATAGAAGGAGTTGTAGTAGTTACAGTATTTAAGTTAACTGTGGGAAGAATCTGATTGATTTTATCTCTGATGGATGAAATTTTATCATTGAAAAAGTTCATAAAGTCCTGACTAGTAAGCTCTAAGGGGATGCTAGGATTGACAGAGTCCTGACTCTTTGTCAACCTGGCTACAGTACTGAAAAGAAACCTGGGATTATTCTTGTTCTCTTCTATTAATGCAGAGTAATAACTCGTTCTAGCTTTTCTAAGAGATTTTTTATAAATTAAAAGATGATTTCTCCAAGCTAAATAGATTTCATCTAAATTAGTAGAGTGCCATTTTCTTTCTAATTGACGAGTCTTCTGTTTTAAGCTACGAGTTTCTGTGTTGAACCAAGGAGTTAAAAATCTCTGATTAGACTTTTTCTTTTTTAAGGGGATCACCAAGTCTAGAGCCTGATGCAGAGAAGCTGAAACACTATCCACCATGTTATCAATTACAGAAGGAGCAAGCTGTCTATAGCTTATTTCCGTTGTGTTGACACATGGCATAGAGGAAACAATCTGCATAAATTTGGAAACAGCATCATCTGAGAGGAATCTACTGTGATAATATTTTTCTTTAGGAGCCAGATAGTCAGAAATAGTAAAATCAAAGGTTAACAGACAATGGTCTGACAGTACAGGGTTATGAGGAGACACTACAAGATTTTCTATTTCTATGCCATATGTCAGAACAAGGTCCAATGTATGGTGGAGGTAATGAGTAGAATTTCCTACTTTCTGAGAAAACCCAATCGAGTCTAATATTGAATTAAAAGCCACATTAAGGCAGTCACTATCTACATCCACATGTATATTAAAGTCCCCTACTATAATTATTCTATTCAGATTTCAGCACTAAATCAGCTAAGAAATCAGCAAATTCGGATAAAAATTCTGAATAGGTTGATGGGGGACGATAAACTATGGCAAATAAAATTGGGTTTAACCTGAAATTGCTAAAGTGCCCAACACTGAGGACCAGGCCCTCAAAGGAATTATAACATGTTTTTTGCTTTACATTAACTAGTAATTTGGAATGGTAAATTGTTGCTACTCCTCCTCCACGACCAGAACTTCTGGGATTTTGACAGTTTAAATAACCAGAGGGAGTTGATTCATTTAAACCAACATAATCCTCTTGCCCTAACCAAGTCTCTGTAAGGAAAATTAAATCAATCTGATGATCAATTAACAGATCATGGACTAACAGAGACTTGGGAGTTAGAGACCTAATATTTAATAAACCACATTTAATTTTTAAATTATGAGGAGGAACAGAGACCAAATCATTCAATTTAGAGGATTTATGTTTAATTTGAGTTTTACCAATATTTTGCTTTTTCACTTTGGGACGCTTATACATTATACTTTTATTTACTTTGGAGGGAGCAGACAACGATTCTCTGATGGGGAAGACAGGGGCTAAGCTGAGGGGTGGCGGATGAAGAGGAGCTGCAGAGAGGCGTGTAAGACTACGACTCTGCTTCCTGGTCCCAACTCTGAGTAGTCACGGTTTTGGAAATTTGGATAAAAAAGATGCCAGATTGTTAGATAAATGAGAAGCACCATCCAAAGTGGGATGAATGCTGTCTCGTCTCATAAGACCAGGTTTTCCCCAAAAAGAGCTCCAATTGTCAATGTAGCCCACGTCATTTTTAGGACACCACACAGACAGCCAGCGGTTCAAGGATGACGAGCGACTAAACATGTCATCACTGGTCAGATTGGGGAGGGGCCCAGAGAATACTACTGTGGCAGACATCGTTTTTGCAAACTCACACACCGATTCTATATTAAGTTTCGTGACTTCCGACTGCCGGAGACAGATGTCATTAATGCCGGCGTGAATAACAATTGTGGAGTATTTACAGTTACTTTTAGCCAGCATTTTCAAATTTGACTCGATGTCGCCTGCTCTGGCCCCAGGAATGCATTGGACTATGGCCGCTGGAGTCTCTAGGTTCACGTTTCTGACTACAGAGTCGCCAGTGATCAGAGTTTTTTCCTCAGCGGGTGTGTCGCTGAGCGGGGAAAAACGATTAGAAACGTGAACAGGTTGGTGGTGAACCGGGGCTTTGCGACTAGGCTTCCTTCTCACCGTCACCCACCCAGTCTCCTCGCTGCTGAGGAGAGCCGGGGAACCGCTGACAGTGGGACCTAAGCTAGCTAGCTCCGCTGCAGCTAATGGGCGTCCGTCAAGATTAACTGGCGCAGACGGTGTTTCAATGCAGCGGAGCCGGGATTCCAAATCAGACAACCTCGCCTCGAGCGCCTCAAAAAGACAACATTTATTACATTTACCGTTATCACTAAAAGAGGCAGAGGTGTAGCTAAACATCTGACAGAGAGAGCACACCAGAGGAGGAGAGGAAAGAGAGGTAGTAGCCATAGCTAGTGGCTGGAGAGCTGGAGAGCAAACCACACAGGCAGACAGCAAAACAGGAAGTGACGATACGTTACCACAAGGAAGTGATGATCTCCTCACTCTTATAATTTAAGATTATAAGTTTCCACTTTCTTTTAAAGTTAAGGCTTTCCTTTGGTTTTATTTGTTAAAGCCTATTTTCCTTTGAAGCATTAAATGTTTAAAATATTTACAAATTAGAAACAAGTGAATTGTTTGAATATTTGGTGTCCTAGGATTTCTTAGGATTGAAGCCAGTAGTGATCTTTCTTGATTGTGATCTATAAATTTCTTATTTACAGAATAATCAATGTTTGCACCTTTTTGACTTTTCTTTTAAATCCTGGGAAAAATTTGAAAATTATGGTGGTTGGTTAAATGTTTTTCTTTTCCTGTAGAGAAAACATGAATCAGAAATGACACAATGAGTTTAAATAACACCTAGCTTTGCTTAAGTGTTAGTTGCTTAATGTGGTTTCCTAAATTTGAGAAAGAGGAAAAATTATAAATATTCAATAAGTCTGTAAATTTGTTAAAATGCACAGGACTAATTCTACTTTAATGTTACTCTTGAGTAAACATCAGCATTAGAATCCTTAAACTAAAACTGGATTTCTGTGGGAAGGGAATCACACCATATCACATTTAAAAACAGCAAAATAAGCACACATGTAGCTTCAAAGTTTGCAACTTTTTGCTTAAAAGTGTGTAAATATGTTTGCTTTTAGCTTAAAGGATCATAATATGTGGTTATATAAGTGATTAAATACAATAGGAGTGTTTGTATATGTTCCTACTATAGGTATCTATGCAATGAGTGGGATTTCACCACTGAGAAAAAACTTTCAGAAGCCAACAGGCCCCTTTCCTTTTATTCTTGGCATAAAAGTTTGGATTAGTGTTAAATTTAGTTTATTCCGAATAATATGAATTGCTTTGAAGTTACTTTGAAGACTTAATTTGGTTATAAATCGTCTTTAAAGATTAGAAGTTTAAATAAAAATTGCAGTCCCTATGTTTCACCACAAGATGGAGGCAGTTTTCGTCTGCACTTCCAGAAGAGGAAACCCAATGACGTCACAAGGAGTCAAGGATCTCTACTCAAAATGGCGGCTACAGGGAACTCTACCTAGACTTAAGATGGCGTCGCTGAGCCGATCTACACATGCGCAGTTTTTTTTTCATGCACAGCTTGACGGTCGCGTGCGCGACTAAGCGTGCACGTGCCACGTGGATGTAGCTCAAGCTTCAGTCCATAAAACCACGCCTTGCTTTCCAAAGGCGGGAAAACTTTAGTCTCCCTAAACTTTATTCACCAAGTTTATACAATGGTTAATTCAATTAAATCCCCCCAAGGGTTTGCTTCGCCTGTGGGGTGTTGAAATAATGGGGAAAACAAATAGGATTTCTTCGCTATTTTGTTCCCAGGCCTATTTTAATTATTCAGCGAGTAATCACGCTTAAGCATGCATTGAAAAACTAAAAACTGACTAGAGTGGGGTCTCTTCACCCCCACCTTCTCTTGGTCAGCAGACACACACACACACACACACACACAGCAGGAGTAGTCAGGGGGGCGAATTCACCCCCTCCCCCTCGTGACACAGAGACAGACAAAGAGCTGCAAACAATTGAACCATCTTTGTGAGTTAAAATTGACCAAAATCCCACACAGCTTATGTATTCATTTCTTTCTGAGTCTGTCAAGTTCAGCCAGGCGTTCACGCGGGGCACCAATATTATGTAAGGGAAAATGGAAATATTTAATAAATAATAAATATGATCAGGTATGAATTATTTAATTTAAGATAAGATAAGATAAGATAAGCCTTTATTAGTCCCACAACGGGGAAATTCCAGGACTGCAACAGCACAGGGATAGCAACACTCAGAGCAACAATCAGAAGGCAAGAAAAAACAAGCAAGCAAGAGCAGCTAATATACATATGTACATATTACTATAAAATATATATATACACACACACACACACACACACAGACACACAGTGCAGAGCATTGTAGCTGGATGGAATAAATATATGAATATATGAACACCCACAGTATGGAGCATTGCAGCTAGGTGGAATAAATATGCAAGTATATAAACACACAGTGCGGAGCAATGTAGCTAGATGGAATAATATGTAGATATATAAAAACACAGTGCGGAGCATTGTAGCTAGATGGAATAAATATATAGATATATAAATATAAACACACCCAGTGCAGAGCATTGTAGCTAGATGGAATAAATATGTAAATATATAAACACACACAGTGCAGAGCATTGTTGCTAGGTGGGATGAAACAGCATAACCGTCTATTTAGTTATCCTACATGGTATGATTATGTGCCCATACATATTCTCACCCTCCATAGCGACTGGTATGTTCCTAGTTGTATGCCGGAGAGGACCATTGTGTAAGTCTATTGCATCTTTTGCATTAAAAAAAAAAAAAAAAAAAAAAAAAAAAAAAAACTATTAGTTTGTTACGTCTTTTTGCTATCTCTGCGAGCAGCCCTGCTTAGGTTGTACAGTCTGACAGCCATTGGTAGGAAGGACCTACGAAACCTCTCGGTTGTGCACCTGGGATGATGTAGTCTGCTGCTAAATGAGCTCCTCAGTGCATCCAGTATGTCCTGCATAGGGTGGAACTCGGACTCCAGCAGAGATGACAGTTTAGCCACCGTCCTTCTCTCTCCTATCTCCTCCATCGGATCAAGGCGCTGCCCCAGGACAGAGCTAGCTTTCTTAATCAGTTTGTTCAGTCTCTTCCTATCGGCTGCAGTAATGCCACTGCCCCAGCAGACCACTCCAAAAGTGATGGCTGATGCCACCACCGTGTCATAGAATGACTTCAGCAGCGCCCCTTGTACACCAAAAGACCTGAGTCTCCTCAGCAGGAACAGCCTGCGCTGTCCCTTCTTGTAGAGTGCGTCAGTATTGTGTGACCAGTCTAGTTTATTGTTCAGATGAATACCCAGGTACTTGTAGGATGTCACCATCTCGATGTCTGTTCCCTGTATATTTACTGGTGCTGTGAGGGGCTGCCCATGCCTGCGGCAGTCCACCACCAGCTCCTTAGTTTTCCTCGCGTTGATCTGGAGGCAGTTCCGATGGCACCAGTCCACAAAGTCCTGGATAAGCCCTCTGTACTCAGCTTCATCTCCGCTGGAGATGAGACCAACGATCGCAGAGTCATCAGAGAACTTCTGTAGATGGCAATGTGTTGTGTTGTGTGAGAAGTCCGCAGTATAAAGAGTGAACAAGAAGGGAGCCAGCACCGTTCCCTGGGGGGGCCCCCGTGCTACTGATGATCGTGTCGGAAACACAGTCCCGGGTTCTCACAAACTGAGGCCGGTTCGTGAGGTAGTCCAGGATCCATGATGACAGGTGCTGGTCCACCCCTGCGCGCAGCAGCTTGTCCTTCAGGATCATCGGTTGGATGGTGTTGAAAGCACTGGAGAAGTCAAAGAACATGATCCTCACCATATTCCCGGGCTTCTCCAGGTGGGACAGAGAACGGTGAAGGAGGAAGATCACCGCATCCTCCACCCCAATGCCATGCTGGTAGGCGAACTGGAGTGGATCCATCGCTGGTTCCACCAGGGGGCGGAGATGAGCAAGGAGCAGTCTCTCCAGGGTCTTCATCAAGTGGGACGTCAAGGCCACCGGTCTGAAGCTGTTCAGGTCTTTGGGGTGGGAAGTTTTTGGTACAGGTACCACACAAGATGTTTTCCACAGCTGTGGTACCCTCCCCAGTTTCAGGCTCATGTTGAAGATATACGTCACAATCCCACACAGCTGGTCTGCACAGGACTTGAGGAGCTTTGCGCTGATGCCGTCTGGTCCCGACGCCTTCCTCGCCTTGATCTTCCTCAGCTCCGTCCTCACCTGGGTCTTGGTCAGGGTCAGGATGGGGGGCTGTGTGTTGGGAGTGGGGGGGGTGTCGGTGGAGTGGGGAGTGGGTAGCAGGACTTGATTTCTTAGAGGCAGCAGTGGTTGTTGTGCAGACAGGGGGGAGGGCGGTTGGTCAAATCTATTGAAAAACAGATTCAGGTTGTTCGCCCACTCCCTGCCCCCCGTGGCCTGGGGGGAGGTATTCTGGAGCCCCGAGATGGTTTTGAGGTTTCTCCAGACCCCGCTGATGTCGCTCTGTTGCAGCTTGTCCTCCATCTTCTTCCTGAAGCTGTCCTTGCCTTCTCTGATCTTTCTCCTCAGCTCCCTCTGTACGGACTTCAGCATCTCCCTGTTCCCCGACCTGAAGATCCTCTTCTTCTCTCTCAGAAGTGTTTTTATCTCAGGGTTGATCCAGGGTTTGTTGTTTGAGTGACGCCGTATGGTCTTGGTGGGAACGGATTTGTCCACACAGAAGCTGAGGTAGCCCGTGAAGGTGTGAATGAGGCCATCGATGTCCTCACCATGTGGATCGCAGAGCTGCTTCCAGGCAGTGGCTTCAAAACAGTCCTTTAGAGTGTCCATTGTCTCCTCAGACCATAACTCCACAGTGTGCATGGCCGGAGGTTGTCTGTGCACTAGGGGTTTGTACACCGGTCGGAGATGAACCAAGTTGTGATCCGATCTCCCAAGTGGGGGGAGTTGTGATGAGGTGTACGCCTCCTTAGTGTTTGCGTAGAACAAATCTAGTGTTTTATTGTCTCTAGTGTGGCATGTGACATACTGGGTGAAAGTGGGCAGAATGGGAGACAGTGAAACGTGGTTGAAATCGCCTGAGATGAGGAGAAGAGCATCTGGGTGTTCTGTCTGCAGCCTGCTGGTTACTGAATGGATGACGTCACGTGCTGTCCCAGTGTTCGCCGTCGGATTTGCATAAACAACAATGCAGATCACGTGTGAGTGTTCTCTCGGGAGATATGTAGGCCTCATGCTAACAGCTAGCAACTCAATGTCTTTGCTGCAGTGTCGTTGTTTAACAGTGATATGTCCCGGTCTGCACCAGTTGTTGTTAACATACATGATCACTCCACCGCCCCTAGTTTTGCCACTCTCTGGTGTTCGGTCAGCTCGTATCGTGTGAAAACCCTCCAGCTCAATGTTAGCATCTGCTGCTAGTTCAGTTAGCCACGTCTCAGTAAACAAAAGGAGAGAGCACTCCCGGTAAGTGCTATCATAACGGGAGATAGCCGCTAGCTCATCTAACTTTCCCAGTATCGACCGTACATTTCCCATGACAACAGATGGAAGGGAGGGTCTGTACCTTATATTTTTTGTCCTCCGCCTTACTCCAGCCCGGCAGCCGCGGCGTTTTCGCCTCAGTTCTCTCGGTATGTCGAGTTTTTCCAGTGGGACCGGGTGGCGGTTAAATGCTAGCAGCTCTTCCCTGTTATATCGTATCCTGCTATAAACAGTGGCTCCGTCCACCGGCTCAGGAGACATTTGGGACGATCTGTGTGTCCGTGATATAAGTGGGGTGAAAAAAAAAAGTGATCAAAAGAGAGAGGAAGGGAAAAAAACTCGGAATCGAGCCGCTGTTGCAAAAGGCAGCCGACTGGTGTGGCGCCGAGAGGAGAAAAATATATTGATGTATTGGAATCTGAGCTCAAATCTCATTTCATATACATCAGAAAAGTTAATAACACTCGTAAGGGGCACCAGCTTCTATCTTTAAGAAGCAATTTGATCTTTAATTTCACTTTATACCTGTTTGATCACTCAATAAATTAATCAATAATCAGTCTCAAAAATTTTCCGTGAATTCGATACCTGGGCTTGAAACAGACTCGGAATGAAATAAATTCCCAACAACTTCTCTCATTTTTAAATATTTATTAAATGAAATGATTAACAGACATGGCAGTAATTTCATTAATCATAAAATCAATCTTGTAAATGATAGATTAACAATGTCAATATTTTCGGAACCAGGGTTAAACTGAGAAATGAATTTCTATCAGTTTGAGTTCACAGATTATTAAAAAAAAAAACAAAACGCAAATTTATGGAGAAAGTTTATTAATTATGAAAAAGTCCTAAATTAATCTTAAGAAAATAAAAACGGAATTTTAATGAAAAGAAGAGTTATGTTAAGGGCTTCTTAATTTGCATCTGATTAGATATACAAATTATTACCGAACCTCAGACGTTAATTCAGCAGTGGAATTAAAGTTTTTGCAGCTCACGTGCTCCTCGGTGATGATAGTTCTGTCGTCCGTCCTCAGCCCAAGATTTCGTGGATGTTAGGGGAAATATCTGCCCGCAGATATTTCAGGGTCCACAGTTCGACCTTTAGATTCAAGCGGTCGAAGGGGGCTGGATCTTGGCCGTATGACCCACAGTTGAAACGAGTCCTAGCCAGATGGTGCCGATGCTTCTTCAGCGCGATGTGGGACAGCTGCGCGTTGATTCCTCAGCTGCGTCTTTTCTTCCTGGTAGACAAGCAGCTGCAGAGGTTTTCGGGAATAATTAAAGATATCTAATCCGATCTCAAATTAAAAAAAAAACTTTCGGACTTTAGATAAAAATAGTAGCTTCTGGTGGGTGCTTGGTCAAGAAAAATATTATGAAAATAAAGTCAAAATTAAGTTTACATTAAAATCAAACAAACGGTGGTTTTACAGAAAGTTTAACAAAGAAAAAGTGATGAATAAAAATTGGAGTTTAACTCCGATTAAGAATTGAGCTCAAAGAAATAGGAATTCCTAGGCATTTAAGAGAGAAAGAAAATACAAAGTTACATAAATTACGAGTTATCTGCTCTGTGTTCAGAAAAGCGACACATGGTCGAAGTCCTTTGTTCTTCCTTGCTGCGTGTAGACAATGGAGAAGATCAGAGAGAGACGAGCCGGACAGAGGATCTGCAAAAGAGTGTCCGGAGCAAGAAAAAAAAAAAAAGAGTCTCTCTCCTTTATATAAGCTCTGTTGAGTTTCGCGGGTTTCCGGCCTGACCGGAATCTCAGCCAATGAGCGCCCTTCGTGGGCGGGCTCGATGAACTTTTAGTCCAATGAACAAACAGTCTATTGTTTGGGAGCGCTTTGGAATGAAGAGTTGTCATGCAGAGATTGGCTGTTGGAGTCACATGTGATATCGAGGCAAAACTTTGATACATACTGGAAGTTAATATTTCCCTTTATGTATTAAACTAAGATAACTTTAGTGATTAGTATAAATTATAAGCAGTGCTTCTAAGTCAACATGCAGGAGTAAACATTCATCTAAACATTAGCATGCATATATATGTAAAATCACAGATTAATGCATTTCACACATTGATTTTCCACATCAAAAACATCAGAGTCCATCTGCATTTTCATAGTTCTGAAAAGAATGAAGGTTTAGAATTGAGTTTGTAATAATGTACTTTAAAGTTCACTAGTTAAATCCAGCGTTTCCAGAGTTTAAGGAAATTAGCTGAGTCGTGGATCTGTTGCATGTTTTATGAGGGCAATAAAAGTGAAGCCGGACATTGGGGAAATTCCTTAGGCTGGTTTTAACAAAACAAAGGGGATTTCAGCTGTGGCCTGGAGGAAGAAAATCCATTTCTTTACGTTATTCCTGGATGAAACAAAAATGTCCTTAAGCAGAAGAATAATTGTTGCTGAGCCAAAGTGAGATAATGCTACAATTTTCATTGTTATGCTGATGACACACAATTATACCTGTCAATGAAGCCAGATGATAGTAATCAATTAGCCAAGTTAGAAGCCTGTCTTAAGGAAATCAAAGCTTGGATGACTTGTAATTTCCTGCTATTAAATTCAGATAAGACTGAAGTCATTCTTGTTGGTCCAAAAAACCTTAGAAATTCCTTTCCAAATCAAACTTTCAGTTTGGATGCGGTTACTTTTTCTCTTAATAGCTCTGTGAGGAACCTTGGAGTTATTTTTGATCAGGATTTGTCCTTCAATTCACATATTAAATTTGTTTCTAAGACTGCCTTCTATCATTTGCGTAATATTGCCAAGATTAGGAGCATCTTGTCTCAGAGTGATGCTGAGAAACTGATCCACGCTTTTGTTAGCTCGAGATTAGATTATTGTAATTCTTTATTATCAGGCTGTCCTGAAACATCTTTAAAAAGTCTTCAGCTGATCCAAAATGCTGCAGCAAGAGTTTTAACAGGTACTAGAAAGAGAGATCATATCTCTCCGGTTCTGGCCTCCCTTCATTGGCTTCCCATAGAGTTTAGAATTAAGTTTAAAATCCTTCTTCTTACTTACAAAGCTCTAAACAATCAGGCTCCTTTTTATTTAAAAGATCTGATACTACCGTATTATCCTAACAGAGCACTACGCTCCCAAAATGCAGGATTACTTGTAATACCTAGAATTTCCAAAAGTACAATGGGAGGCAGAGCCTTCAGTTATCAAGCTCCTCTCCTTTGGAATCAGCTGCCAATCTGGATTCGGGAGTCAGACTCGATCTCTGTTTTTAAGAATAGGGCTAAAACCTACCTTTTTGATATAGCCTACAATTAGGGAGGGATCATGCGTTTCTGAACCCTCCCTTAGTTATGCTGCTAATAGGTTTAGTCAGCCGGGGGACCTCCAGTAATGCACTGGGCCTCACTCCTTTTCTCACTCTCAATGAAATATTTTCTTTGCTGGTCATTAACATTTGTTTGTTCTCTCCCATAGATTGAGTCCCTATCGTGCTGTTTGCTCTCTACATGTCTGTTCTTTTCTTCTTCTCTATCCCCTCACCCTCCAGCCAGTCACAGCAGATGACTGCCCCTCCCTGAGCCTGGTTCTGCTGGAGGTTTCTTCCTGTTAAAAGGGAGTTTTTCCTCTCCACCGTCGCCAAGTGCTTGCTCACAGGGGATCGCCTGATTGCTGGGGTCTTTCTGCAACTGTGGGGGTTCCCCCTACAGTTGATAGTGCTATGAGATGACTGTTGTTGTGAAATGGCGCTATATAAATAAAGTTGAATTGAATTGAATTGAATTGAATTAATATTATGTCTGTTTCATGAAATGTTCTACTACTTGATATTTGCTGATTCTGCATCTCCTTTAATGTTTGTTACCTTGTAGGAGGAGGGTTGGATGCGCAGATTGACTAAAAATATCGTTATTCCCTCTTGTAAATGCTCAGTTTTTCCTTATAGCTCTGGCGCTGGGTTTCCCGCTGCTGGCTCGTGGATTTTGAGGGTCTCTGCGTGGACCACGTTTGAGCCTTGATTCTTTTGATCGGGTCTGCTGCGGGTTTATGCACCATTACCGGGAACCCTCTTCTCGCCATATCCGTGGTTGCTTCTTCCACCGAGTTGTAGAGACACGTCTCGTCCCCGTAAAACACCCTCAGCTTCGCCGGAAATGGAGTATGAAGGCGCAGTTTCTTCTCTCGTAGTACCTTTTTAGCGTCGTTGTATTCCCGACGCTTTTTAAGGACCTCCGGGGCGTAGTCGTGCTCCACAAAAACTTTTCTCTCTTGGTGCATAAATCCTTTTTTCTGCCAAGCCAGTCTCACACCCTCTTCTTTTATTCTGGAGTTGGAGAACTTCACCACCACCAATCTTGGTGGCGCTTCCGCCGACGGCCTTGGGGCTAATGTACGGTGCGCCTTTTCTATCTTCAAGTAGGTGGATTGGGGAATTTCCAACTTCTCTCTCAGTATGGATTCCACGCATGCAGCCATTGCGGTGAAACAGTGCTCGATTCCTTCTTTCAGACCATGAATTCTTATGTTGTCTCTTCTTAGTCTTCCTTCTTGGTCGGTTAGCTTAGCCTCCAGTCTTGACTGTCGTTTAAGTAAATCCAGCACGGTTTCTTCCAGCTCTTTTATTCTTTCCTCTGCTTCCATGATTCGGTCCTCACCCTGGTCCACTCTGCTGTTTGTCCTTTTTATTTCGTCTTTAATTTCACGAAATTCGGCCCGACACTCTTGGCGAAATTGTCTTAATTCTTGAAGTACCATTTTTAAGCTATCCTTGTTGCTAGCTTCATTCAGCTCCTCTGCTTCTGAATGGATGTCCTCCAGGTCAGATTCTCTGGCTGATGCGTGTCTTGGCCTGGTAAATGTCGATCTCTTCTGTTTTCCTTTAGGCATAATGACTTTGTCTTTTGATTTTCACTCTTCCAAAAATCTGTTAAATCTGATTTTCAAGGTATTTTCATGGATCGGGTCTGGGAGCTTCAGCGTTAAGCTGCTATCACCATGGTGTCCAGACCGGAAGTCGCCAATCTGAATATTCTGACCCGATCACACTCATTCGGATCGGATTATGCCAATTGTTAATCCGAATGGCACGCATGAAAACACTTATTCTGAAGGTTGGGCAGAAAATATATTTACTGTGCATGTCTGTACATCAGACACATGTTAATGTGACGTACTTTCCGCCTTTACAGCAGCTAGCAGAAGACATAGTGGGAGTAAAACAAAACTGGTCTGTATCGTCCTGCTGTCTCCCTCTGTTCATCATATGCAGAAGTACACTACCGTTCAAAAGTTTGGGGTCACTTAGAAATTTCCTTATTTTTGAAAGAAAAGCACTTTTTTTCAATGAAGATAACTTTAAACTAATCAGAAATACACTCTGTACATTGCTAATGTGGTAAATGACTATTCTAGCTGCAAATGTCTGGTTTTTGGTGCAATATCTAGATAGGTGTATAGAGGCCCATTTCCAGCAACTATCACTCCAGTGTTCTAATTGACATATTGTTCGGCCCAGGAAACACGCACGCAGGCTCAGGCAGATTTGAAAGCTTTATTTAACAGCAGTGTTCGTGTATGGATGCGTGTATGCGAGATGCAAGTGTGATGTGGGTGGAGGATGCAGGTCTGGACAGAGCAGTACGCCGTACGGCCAGGCAACCCTATAATGAGAGAATAGCAGGGATTAGCTGGGCAACCACACGGGAGAGTGAGAATGTTCTGTGCTTACTTGTAGCGGCGCGGTGGCTGGCGTTGGCAAGGTCCCAAGCCTGGGAGACAGCGTCCTGCTGTGTATCCGGGATGATGCAGCGAGGTAGAGGGGCAGTGAGATGAGGGGAAGTGAGTCCGCCGCCAAGGGATCCACCTGTGCACAGGGGAAGTCTGACAGGAGAAGGTAAGGCAAAACAGACAGCTTACGTGTCTAGGTGAGTCGTCAGCAGACCTGAAGGGAAGGATGTTGCTGAGTTGAGTACGCAGGGAGACAGACGGCTCCAGGCTGCAGCTCAGGGCAGGATGGAATAAATAGCTGCGCACTAACAAGGAGCAGGTGTGCGCGCAGCTGAGGTGGAAGCCCGTGAGCTGCGGGTGATGACACTAATGGTACAATGTGTTTGCTCTTCGATCCAAGATGGCGCCCACAGCGGTCGACATGGTGCTTCGCTGCGCTCTTTGTTTGTTTTTGTTTGTCAATTGTGTGTCTGCTTGCACTTATACCCGTGAAGAACTTTTAAATATCAGGACTTTCACCCCCACGGACCTCCTCCCAGTTTTTCTAGCCCCTGCCGCCGATCTGGTTTATTGTTTGGCTCGGAAAGTGAGACGGCGGAAGAGAGGAAGACGAGCGGGCGCTCTCGTGCGACTTCGCAGGAGAGGCTCGCGAACGGCGCTGCCTGGCATATTTCTGTCCAATACCAACTCTCTCTCTAACAAGGTGGATGAACTGAGACTGCTGATGCGTTTTAGGGACCTCGCCTCCTCAGCTGTCCTCTGCTTTACTGAGACCTGGCTCCGGGAAAATATACCGGACAGCGCGCTGCGCCTCGACGGCTTCCAGCTCTTCCGTGCTGATCGTGACACAGAGCTTTCCGGCAAGACCACAGGAGGCGGAGTCTGCTTCTACATCAACTGCATCTGGTGCTCTGATGTAACGGTAATTTCCAAACACTGTTCTCCTGCCTTGGAATTTCTTGTTATCAATTGCAAGCCCTTCTATTCCCTGCGGGAGTTTGCTTCTTTTATAATGATCGCTGTGTACGCCCCTCCCGACGCGGACACGCGCGAAGCTCAGCGCGTGCTCGCGGATCACATTCAACACACAGAGCGGAGTTTTCCAGACTCGCTGATTATTGTGGCTGGCGACTTTAATCAGTGCAATCTGAGCCACGATCTCCCCCGCTACAAACAGTTTATTAAATGCCCCACCAGAGGATTAAACACACTGGATCACTGTTACACCACAGTGAAAGACGCATATCGCGCTGTCCCTCGAGCTGCGCTGGGATTATCTGATCACGTGATGGTTCACCTCATTCCCACATACAGACAGAGATTGAAGCTCACTAAACCTGTTGTGAGCACTACGAAGATACGGACCAGTGATGCTGAGGAGAAGCTGGAAACGTGCATGGAAATATCTGACTGGGGCATGCTTAAAGGAGCCACGCATGATCTGGATGAGTACACGGACACTGTGAACTCATATATCCACTTTTGTGAAGAGAACATTCTTCCATCACGCACCAGGGTGAGTTACTCTAATGACAAACCCTGGTTCACAGCTAAGCTCAGACAGATCAGGAAGGAGAAGGAAGCAGCGCTGAAAAGTGGAGACAGGGACTGCTACAGGGAGGTTAAATACCGGTTTAACAGAGAGCTGAAGAGGGCTAAATCTCTATACTCAGAGAGACTCCAGCAGCAGTTCACTGCTAATGATTCGGCTTCCGTGTGGAGAGGACTGAGGCAGATCACCAACTATCGGCCTCAGGCTCCTAAAGGTCAGGATGACAAAGCCCTTTGTCAGAGACTGTCCCAACACTATGCCCGTTTTGACACCTCGTCATCTGTGTCCAGCTCCCCCCCTCCCTCCAGCTCCACAGCCTCCACATTCCCTACTTCATTTAAGGCACCCCCCCCCTCCTCCCCCCTCCCCTTATCATCAGTGAGCAGGATGTGCTCAAACAGTTCTCCAGACTGAACCCGCGCAAGGCCCCCGGCCCAGACGGCGTGTCTCCCTCCACCCTGAGACTCTGTGCGAAACAGCTGGCTCCTGTATTCACAGACATTTTTAACACCTCCCTTAAGTTATGCCACGTGCCATCCTGCCTCAAATCCTCCACCATCATCCCTGTCCCCAAGAAGCCACGGATCACTGGACTTAATGACTACAGACCTGTAGCGCTCACCTCTGTAGTCATGAAGTCCTTTGAGCGCCTGGTCCTGTCCCACCTCAAGTCCATCACTACCCCTCTCCTGGACCCGCTGCAGTTTGCCTACCGAGCCAACAGGTCTGTAGACGATGCAGTCAACCTGGCCCTCCACTCCATCCTGCAGCACCTGGACTCCCCGGGAACCTACGCCAGGATCCTGTTTGTGGACTTCAGCTCCGCATTCAACACCATCCGCCCCGCTCTGCTCCGGGACAAGCTGTCCCTGCTCAACGTGCCTGACTCCCTCTGCAGGTGGATCATCGACTTCCTGACGGACCGGAGGCAGCATGTGCGGCTGGGAAAGACTGTCTCAGACTATACTAGCATCAGCACCGGATCACCCCAGGGCTGTGTACTTTCCCCCCTACTCTTCTCCCTTTACACCAACTCCTGCACCTCCAGCCACCAGTCTGTCAAGTTGATCAAGTTTGCGGACGACACCACCCTCATCGGGCTCATCTCCAACGGCGACGAGTCCGCCTACAGGAGAGAGGTGGCCCAGCTGGCGTCCTGGTGCAGCAATAACAACCTGCAGCTGAACGCTCTGAAGACAGTGGAGATGATTGTAGACTTCAGGAAAGTCACTACTCCTCTGCCCCCCCTCACCCTCTCAGGCTCTCCCATCACCACTGCTGATTCCTTCCGCTTCCTAGGCACTACCATCACCAGGGACCTCAAATGGGAGCTGACCATCAGCTCACTCATCAAAAAAGCCCAGCAGAGGATGTTCTTCCTGCGGCAGCTGAGGAAGCTCAAGCTACCCACCAAGATGTTAGTGCAGTTCTACACAGCCATCATCGAGTCCATCCTCACCACCTCCATAACCGTGTGGTACGCAGGAGCCACTGCCAGGGACAGACTAAGGCTGCAGCGCGTCGTGCGCACTGCTGAGAAGGTGATCGGCTGCAAGCTCCCATCTCTCCAGGATCTGTACATCTCCAGGACCCGGAGGCGTGCTGGCCGGATCATAGCCGATCCCTCACACCCTGGTCACGTACTGTTTGCCCCCCTCCCCTCTGGTAGAAGACTTCGGTCCATCCAGACTAAAACCTCCCGTCACATGAACAGCTTCTTCCCCTCTGCCATTAGACTGCTGAACACTAAGTGACTCTCGTGCACCATGTACAGCAGCTCAACCAGACTCATGTCAATCATCACTGTTTTCTTCCTGCATTACCGACTGCACTATATAGTTCTCCACAGTATCTGCTGCTGGCTAATATACATTTTAACTGTTGACCAGTATCACTTAATCTTATCCTACACTTTATTACATGTATAGTTTATTTCTCTTATCTTATCATGTTTAATGTTGCAGCATTGTACCGAGACAAATTCCTAGTTTGTGTACTACATGAACAATGGCAATAAACCTGATTCTGATTCTGATTCTGATTCTGATTCTGCTCATCGCGTCAGAAGGCTAATGGATGATTAGAAAACCCTTGTGCAATCATGTTAGGTCTGCAATGCTGTAATTGCTGCAAATGGAGGATTCTTTGACGAAAGCAAAGTTTGAAGGAAAAAATTATTATTTCAAATACAAATCATTATTTCTAACCTTGTCAATGTCTTGACTATATTTTCTATTCATTTTACAACTCATGGTGGTAAATAAGTGTGACTTTTCATGGAAAACACAAAATAATTGTCTGGGTGACCCCAAACTTTTGAACGGTAGTGTATGTACTTGTAGCTTCGTTACGGAGACCAGCAGAAGCAAAAGTACAGTCTAAATAACACAATACAGGTCCATTTCAAAAAGAGAAAGACACAAAGCGGGGCTTGCTAACACTGGAAGTTGCTTCTTCTGCTACTATTTTCCGAATGTCGAAATGTCAACGTGCGCACGTCAAAATGATTTAGTCCATTCAAACGTGTGACACATGGAAGTGCACGTCCTAATTGGATCACCTTTTTCATGATCCATGTAAACAGCAAAGTTCTGATCTGAATTGTAATCAGATTGAAGAAATTTTGCTCATGTAACCGTGGCTACTGTTGCGTTCTGTGAATAAGACAGTGTTGCTAACTTTACGGCTTTCTCTATAAATCTGGCAACTTTTCAAGTCCTCTTGGCAACTTTTTCCGGTCAAAAGCAAATAGCGACAAATCTAGCGACTTTTTCTGGTGTTATCTGAGACTTTTCTGGTGTTTTGGAGACTCTGACATGAAAGCACTATTACTCTGCAGTTACTGTCCTCAACAAGCAGTGGGTCTTACTGTGAGCCTCTCCCCATCTCAAAGTACTCACAGAAGGTCAGTCTCACAGCAGCCTCATGCAGCAGTTAGCTGCAGTCAGAGAGGAGACCCATACCACTTGCGTCCAGACTGCAAATGAAGTGCGCGTGCACAAACCCCCCACCAATCCTGCCCTGTTTTAGGAGAAGCAGGATGTACAGTGGGGCAAAAAAGTATTTAGTCAGCCACCAATTGTGCAAGTTCTACCACTTAAAAGATGACAGAGGTCTCCAGTTTTCATCATAGGTATACCTCAACTATGAGAGACAAAATGATAAAAAAAAAAAAAAAATCCAGAAAATCACATTGTCAGATTTTTTTTTTTTTATTTAAGTTTTTGTAAAGGGTATACAGGTCGTTACAGCAATGCAGTGTTTACATTTTCATCACATGTTCCCTTATTTCCTGATATCTGACAACATTGGAAGATTAATTCTTACAACACCCCTTATTTTTTTTTTTTTTTAAAGTGAAAGAAAAAGTGAAAAGAGAAAAAAAAACAAACAAAAAACAAATAAAAAAAACAAACAAACCAGTAAAAAACAAACAAAAAGAAAAAGTAAGTAAGTAAAGATAAAAGAGCATCTGAGTAGCTTTGGAACAAAGAGAGGAACCATTATTGAAATGGTATTTGTCAAAGATTAGATCTAATGGAAGACACATATGCGGTCCAGGGTTGCCAAAAGTTCATGAACCCATCCATGTCCTGTCTCAGTGCGAATGTCAACTTTTCCATCGAGTAAATGTCTTGGATCACGTTAGTCCAATCTTCAGGTGTAGGACAGTCCTTCAACATCCATTTTTTAGTTAGAGCTTTTTTGCTTGCCAATATTAAAACATTGAATAAGTATTTTTCTCCTCGTCTTTCCAGTGAGTCCGGTAGTAAACCCAAATACAAAGTTACAAAAGAAAAGGGAACTGTAATTTTGAATATTTTCCCCAATATTGTCTGTACATTGGTCCAATATTGGTGGATAACTGGGCATGACCAAAACACATGAAAATGATTTGCAGTCTTTTCACCACACAAGCGCCAACAGTTCAATCCCTTATGGGTAAATTTGTTTTGTGCAGGTGTTCTGAAAAATCTTGCCAAGTTTTTCCATCCAAATTCTCTCCACTGCAGGGATGAGGTACTTTTCCATTGCTGTTTATTTAGCTTTTCCCATATTTCCAGATGTAAAGTGAAATTCCCCTCTTTTTCCCATCTCTCTTTTATATAAGATGTGTTGTCTCCTTTTAAGTCTTGAAGACCTTGGTATATTTTAGAAATGTATCTGATCCCTGGGATCCCTTTATATGCCATTAAGAAGACCTTCAGAACACCTGACTGGGCCCTTTCCAAAACCTCCTTTTTAAGTATATTGTTTATGTGGTGTCTAAGCTGGAAGAACCTGTAAAGGTCTTGATTTATTAGGCCTTGTTTTTTCAAATCTTCAAAACTTCTTAAGATTTGCCCTTTAAAAAAATCGTAATATTTTATCAGCCCCTTCTCCTTCCACTTTTTAAATCTGGTGTCTGTTTTATTAGGAGTAAAGTCCTGATCATAGGCGATCCATTGCAGAAGTCGATAGGGCTCTTTAGTTTGATTCTCTCTGACTATCTTAAACCAAATTTTTAGCGGGGTCTCTATCCACGGGTTAGTGTTATTCAAAAGCTTAGGTAAGACATTGTTCCCTATTATCGCCTGTAGGGGGATGTCACTTGTTATTTGGCATTCGATCTCCTTCCATTGTGCAGAGTAGACTGGGTTACATATCTCTACTAAAGTTTTAATTTGTGCGGCTTTAAAGTAGTCCCTGATATTTGGCAGCGCGAGCCCACCTTTGTCTTTGTTTAGCTGTAGGGTTCTATATCTGATTCTAGGTCTCTTGCCCTGCCATATGAATCTTGAGATCCTTCTGTCCAGCTCCTGCCATGTTTTATTGGGAGGTTCTACCGGTATTGTTTGGAAAAGGTATAGAAGACGTGGAAGTATATTCATTTTGACTGCTTCAATTCTTTGTGCAATACCCAAGAATGGTATCATATTCCATCTTGCTAGGTCAGATTTTATTTTTGTCACCAGTGGATCATAGTTTAGTGATATAATTTTGTTGAGTTGTTTCGGGATATTGACCCCCAGATATTTCATAGATTCCGACTCCCAGTTAGTTTTGAGTTTGCTTAGTGAATAATGATTTGGGTCATAGTTGAATGTTAAAACTTGGGTTTTATGCATATTTAATTTGTACCCCGATAAATCTCCATACTCTGAAAAAACTGAGGTTAGTTCTGGTAAAGAAGTGTCCGGCTGCCCTAGGTATATTAAAATGTCATCAGCAAAGAGTGCTATTTTATGTTCCTTCTGACCAAGTGTAATACCTTGAATTTTTTGGTTTTGTCTTATCCATTGGCTCAGAGGTTCTATGAAGATTGCAAAGAGCAGTGGAGACAGGGGGCAGCCCTGACGACATCCTCTTTCCAGTTCAAAAGATGATGATAAATTACCGTTAATCCTTATTTTAGCTGTTGGTTTTTTATATAATGCCTGTATAGTTCTAATGAAGTTGTTATGAAAATTGAAACTGGATAAGATTCTGTATAGAAAAGACCAGTCAACCGAATCGAATGCTTTTTCAGCATCTAATCCTAATATGACTGCATTTAAGTTATATTTTTTTATATGATGAATTATGTGTAAAGTGCGTCGAATGCTGTCTTGTGTCTGTCTTTGTCTTATAAAACCTGTTTGGTCTAAATGAATTAGGTCTGTCAGTATATTCTCTAACCTTTTGGCAAGGATAATGGTAAAAAGCTTATAGTCCTGATTTAGTACACTGATTGGTCTGTAGTTGGAGCACTCTAGTTTATCCTTTTCAGGTTTAGGTATAACTGCAATGACCCCTTCTCTCCAGGAGGGGGGGATTTCCCCTGTGTGGAGGACATAATTAAATGTTTTCAGGAGGAGAGGAGATAGTTGCTGTTTAAAGGTTTTGTACCACTCTGCTGTATAGCCATCAGCTCCTGGGGATTTGTTAGCTTTAAGTTTCATAATTGCTTTTTCCAATTCTTTAGGATGTATTTCTGACAGTAGTGTTTTATTTTGTGACTCCGTAAGTTGGGGAAGGTTTAATGTGTTTAGGAATGCCTCGGATGCATTTTTATGTTTTTTGTGGGAGTATAAGTTCTTATAGTAATTCTCGAAGTTTTTAAGAATATCCTGAATTCTGAATTTTATTTCCTTTGATACTGGGTCTCTGATTTTGTAGATTGCTCTTTCTGTTTGATGTTTCCTCAATTTATAGGCTAGCAATTTTGCCGAATTACTGCCTGCTTCATAGTATTTTTGTTTCAGAAATGTAAGTTTCTTCTGGATTTCTATTGTGTAGATCTCATTTATTTGGTTTTTAATTTCCTTAATCTTGAGCGAGTCAGTAGAATGAGTGTTGCCTTTGTGTTCTTTTTCTAGGTTCCTAAGTTCTGACTCTAATGTGGATAGTTTTTCTTGTCTTAGTTTCTTTTGGGTTGCCAGTTTTGCAATAATCTTTCCTCTTATTACAGCTTTACATGCATCCCACAGTATTAAAGGGGATACTTCTCCATTATCGTTATCTTCCAAATATCTGAGAATATCTGACTCCAATTCATCTTTCAATGGTCCTTTCAGGACATTTGAATTTAACCTCCAAGAAAATGTATTATTTGTGTATTTTTGGATATTTAAGTCCATGTAGATCGGACTGTGGTCGGAGAGATCCATCAGTCCTATTTTACATGTTTTTACTCTACCAATGTCTCTATTAAACATAAAAAAATAGTCAATCCTTGAGTAAGATGAATGTGGAGTTGAGTAAAATGTATAGTCTTTTACACTGGGGTTGAGTTCCCTCCACACGTCACAGACTCCCAATTCTTTTAGTAGCATCCGAGTATTCCTGTTTTGGGTGTTATTTTGATGTGGGGAATTACCAGAAGCATCCCAGTATGGATTCAGTCTAAGATTGAAGTCCCCACCACATATCACTAAACCTTGAGCTTTAGTTATCATTAGGTCGAATACATTTTTATAAAATTTCCAGTTAGCCCCTGGGGGAGCATACACATTCAGCAGGGTGATATCTTCTCCCTCTAGCCGCCCAGTTACCAAACTGTATCTCCCTTCTTTATCTTTGTGTTCTGATTTTTTTTCAAATGTAATTTTGGTTGATATCAATGTTGCTACTCCCCTCCTCCTCCCTGATTTATATGAAGATGAAGAGATCATTTTAAACCCTTGTCTACTGAGTTTATTGTGTTCCACGTCTGTTAGGTGGGTTTCTTGTAAAAGTATTATTCCTGCTTTGTCTTTTTTCATTTTGCCTAGAATCTTGGATCTTTTAACTGGATTCAGGATTCCTTTTACATTATATGAAATTATTTTGGTTACACCCTGTTTCTCCATTGTGTTGTTTTGTTTAGTATAACTGTGTGGTGGCCCTCTTTTGTGCTACTCAGAAACTGAAAGAACATTAAAAACAAGAAAAACATTAAGAACATAGTGTAAAAAACTTTAAAACAAAAAGCTGTCAAAAGAACTTCCTGAGCTGAGGTCTTTTTAAAGACCCTGTAAGAGCCTTGATGGAGTGAAGGCTCTGAGGGAAATTCCTCAAACTCTGTTACGTGTTGAGGGCCCTCTCTTACCACTGAAAGTTGTCCCATGCTCAGTTGTCCCAACTGAAAGTTGTCCCTTTTAACGTGGGTTTCAGAACCCAATCCAAACTTGTAATGATTTTTTTTTTTTTTTCCTTTTATGCCTAAACCCTGTGAAATTGTGTGCACCCTCCCACCCCCATCACATCAAACATTCACGCAAAAACAGTATTTGTTAGTATGAGGAGAACATGTGGATTATTGTCACATTTCTATTTTAACAAGTTTTTTTTTTTTTTTTTTTTTTTTATTACAAAGACTTATTTGTTTCAAATAATATGATTGTTCCATGAAATGTTTTACCACATGCTGAATATGCATCTCCTTTAATGTTTGTTACCTTGTATGAGGGGGGTTGGATGTGCGGATTGATTCAAGAGGAAAAAAAAAAAAAAAGGTCGCTATTCCAACCTGAAAACGGATAGTTTATCCGCGACGCTCTGGTGCTGGGTTTCCCGCTGCTGGTCCGTGGATTTTGAGGGTCTTTGTGTTGTCCATGTTTGCGCTTTGATCTTCACACTCGGGTCTGCCGCGGGTTTAAATACCGTTACCGGGAGCCCTCTTTTCGCCATGTCAGCTGTTGCTTCTTCCGCCGAATTATAGAGACACGTTTCATCGCCGTAGAAGACCCTTAACTTCGCAGGAAATGGTGTCTGAAAGCGCAATTTCTTCTCTCTTAACACCTTTTTCGCGTCATTGTATTCCCTGCGCTTTTTAAGGACCTCCGGGGCGTAATCGTGTTCCACGTAGACTTTTCTCTCCTGGTGCATAAATCCTTTTTTCTGCCAGGCCAGTCTTACAACCTCTTGTTTTATTTTGAAATTGGAAAATCTTACCAACACCGAACGTGGGGGCGCTTCCGCCGCCGGCCTAGCGGCTAATGAACGATGTGCCTTTTCTATCTTCAAGTCGGTGGTTTGTGGAATATCCAATTTCTCTCTTAGTAAGGATTCCACGCATTCTGCCATTGAGTTAAAACCATTTTCGGTTCCTTCTATCAGACCATGAATTCTTATGTTATCTCTTCTTTGTTTTCCTTCTTGGTCGGTTAGCTTAGCCTCTATAGCTGCTTGTCTTTTGCGTAGGTCCAGCACAGAATCTTCGAGCACTTTTATTCGATCCTCTGTTTCCAAGATTCGGTTCTCGGCCTGGTCCACTCTGCTGTTTGTCCTTTTCAATTCTTCTCTGAATTCCCGAAATTCGGCCGTAACATCTCGGCGAAATCGTCGTAGTTCCTCAAATAGTGATTTCAGGCTAACCCTTTTGTTAGCTATCACCAGCTCCTCGTCTTCTGAACGGGGATCTTCCAGTTCAGATTCTCCGGCCGATACGTGTCCTGGCCTGGAGAATTTCAGTTTCTTCTGTTTTCCTTTAGACATGATGATTTTGTCTTTTGATTTTCACTCCTCCAAAAATCCGTTAAGTTTGATTTTCAAGGTGTTATCCTGGATTGAGTCTGAGAGCTTCAGTGTTAAGCTGCAGTCGCCATGGCGTCCAGACCGGAAGTCTCACATTGTCAGATTTTTAAAGAATTTATTTGCACATTATGGTGGACAATAAGTATTTTGCCACCTACAAACAAGCAAGATTTCTGGCTCTCACAGACCTGTAACTTCTTCTTTAAGAGGCTCCTCTGTCCTCCACTCGTTACCTGTATTAATGGCACCTGTTTGAACTCGTTATCAGTATAAAAGACACCTGTCCACAACCTCAAACAGTCAGACTCCAAACTCCACTATGGCCAAGACCAAAGAGCTGTCAAAGGACACCAGAAACAAAATTGTAGACCTACACCAGGCTGGGAAGACTCAATCTGCAATAGGTAAGCAGCTTGGTGTGAAGAAATCAACTGTGGGAACAATTATTAGAAAATGGAAGACATACAAGACCACTGATAATCTCCCTCGATCTGGGGCTCCACACAAGATCTCACCCCGTGGGGTCAAAATGATCACAAGAACGGTGAGCAAAAATCCCAGAACCACACGGGGGGACCTAGTGAATGACCTGCAGAGAGCTGGGACCAAAGTAACAAAGGCTACATCAGAAACACACTACACCGCCAGGGACTCAAATCCTGCAGTGCCAGACGTGTCCCCCTGCTTAAGTCAGTATATGTCCAGGCCCGTCTGAAGTTTGCTAGAGAGCATTTGGATGATCCAGAAGAGGATTGGGAGAATGTCATATGACTTTTTGGTAAAAACTCAACTTGTCGTGTTTGGAGGAGAAAGAACACCATACCTACTGTGAAGCATGGGGGTGGAAACATCGTGCTTTGGGGCTGTTTTTCTGCAAAGGGACCAGGACGACTGATCTGTGTAAAGGAAAGAATGAATGGGGCCATGTATCGTGAGATTTTTAGTGAAAACCTCCTTCCATCAGCAAGGGCATTGAAGATGAAACGTGGCTGGGTTTTTCAGTATGACAATGATCCCAAACATACCGCCCGGGCAACGAAGGAGTGGCTTCGTAAGAAGCATTTGAAGGTCCTGGAGTGGCCTAGCCAGTCTCCAGATCTCAACCCCATAGAAAATCTTTGGAGGGAGTTGAAAATCCGTGTTGCCCAGCGACAGCCCCAAAACATCACTGCTCTTGAGGAGATCTATATGGAGGAATGGACCAAAATACCAGCAACAGTGTGTGAAAACCTTGTGAAGACTTACAGAAAACGTTTGACCTCTGTCATTGCCAACAAAGGGTATATAACAAAGTATTGAGATGAACTTTTGTTATTGACCAAATACTTATTTTTCACCATAATTTGCAAATAAATTATTTAAAAATCATTCAATGTGATTTTCTGGATTTTTTTTTCTCATTTTGTCTCTCATAGTTGAGGTATACCTATGATGAAAATTGGAGACCTCTCTCATCTTTTAAGTGGGAGAACATGCATAATTGGTGGCTGACTAAATACTTTTTTACCCCACCGTAAATGTTTCTTCACTGTCAGTGTCACACTAATAAATCACTGCATTTAACTTACAGCTTACGTCACATACTCACCTCGTCCACTGTGTGTGTGTCCCTCTGTGACATAAGCTAAACATCTAGCTAGCTAGCTCATCCTGTCACAGTCTAAACTGTATGCTCAAAAATACAGAAAGGGCTGGGAATCAAACCCTGAATTTAAAGAGCGGTTGAAGCCGTTTATTGGAGATGATACATGGGCATACTGCCTGTACTGTCCCAAGCCTGGATAAAAGAGGAGGTTTGGACGTAGAGCTAGCAATTTCACCCCACATAACAGTCTTTTGAATAAATTTGATATGCAAATTTGATATTCTAACATTAAACAATGCAGGACAAAATTGATTTATGTAACATGGGTCTAGACAAAGTATCAAAGTCATGAAGTTATTGTCATGGGCAGCGAGAGCGCGCCCCCCTCCTTCCCATCATCCATCCTCGGCTCATCATCACACCTGAGGGAAAGGACACACCTGCGCTCTCTCATCAGCCAGCATACTTAAGGAAGCATCCTTCAGTGATTCAACGCTGGCTCATCTGGGTATACTGCCACTAAAGACAGCAAGTCAACGTTACACTGGTAAAAGAAATTATTAACCTGTGCGCTTTATTTCCTTGGGCAGGTTGCTGCCATCGTGCAGGTGTGTCACTGGCGGCTGCATGCACTCTCCTGCCACTTCATCCCTCACAACGGTAACCTCCACCCGGTCAGGCTCCACCAGCTATTCCCTACCCTGCTGGTTCGTCTATTTCCTGCTGGAGTCCTGCCGGTGCTCCCTCGGAGCCCACGTAAGTGGTTATTTGGCTCACCCATTTTCCCTTACTCCATTCCTCTGCTTACAGCTCTTGTCCTCTCCCCACAGGCTCCTTCCTCTGGCGAGTGACTGTTCTGTAGCAGTGCGGATTTGCTATTTAATAAAAGATATTCAAACGTGTGTAACAGTTTGATTGTCTCTTTGTTGCTGCACCTTGCACATGGGCTGAATAATCAGTCATGACAGAATGAGCCAGTCTCAACTTCGGCTCAGCAGGTGCAACAGGGGGACAATCTGCTCTGGATCGCTTAGAGGCGACCGAGCAACAGGTCTCTGTGATGAACCAGCAGCTGCAAACTATGATGCAGCAATTGGACACCATCACGCGTCATTTGGCCGGGACGGCTCCTCCGGATCCCCCTCCTCAGCCTGCTCCCATTGTTCAACCTCCAGTTCGCCATACCACCTCTGTTCCCACACCTGCCCCATTCGCGGGGGAGGTGGGGAAATGTAAGGAGTTTCTCCATCAGGTTCGAATGTACTTGAAGCAGGTTGGGTGGGGGGGGGGTACCCGGGGGATGCCGCTAAGATTCAATTTTTCACCCTACTGTTGCAGGACTGAGCCCTTAGTTGGGCTCGGGCCACATCAGACAGCCAGGAGGGCCGTAGTTACATGTTTGATCAATTTGTGGCCCCTTTTTGTCATGCGTTCGACTACACTGAGAGTCAGAGGAACATAATGAGCCGCCTTATGACTCTCCACCAGGGGGCTTGGTCTGTGGCCGAGTTCTCTGTGGAGTTACGGGTCGAAGCGGCAGACTCGGGGTGGAACGAAGTTGCGTTACGCAACGTGTTCCTCCATGGATTAAACGCCCATCTCCGCAACGACCTGGCGGTTTATGCCGTTCCAGACACACTCGATGGTCTCATTGATTAGGCTGTGGGGTTGGACAACTGCTATCGTGATCACGCAAAGGAGCAACAGGCCTCCTCTCGCTTGTTTGCCGAGCGGGTGCCCGCTGCGGGGACTGACACTGGGGGGGCCGATCCTCCTCCTGAGCCAATGGACCTCAGTCGGTCTCAATTAACCGACGATGAGCATCGGTGAAGGAGGAGAACTGGCGTGTGTATGTACTGTGGTTCTCCGAAGCACAGTCAGGACGAGTGCCCTCTGCGGCCAAAAGACGCGGCCCGTCAGTAACCGTGGGGGGTCTGGCGGGCAGGACAAAGTTAACTCCCTCCGGCAATTTCTCTATTCCGGCCCTCATGCAGTTGCCGAGGGTCAAGAGGAGGGTCTTGGCGTTAGTTGATTCTGGGGCAGAGGGCAATTTCATGTCGGCCCGGCTTGTCCAGGACCTGGGTATTCCCACTCTTAAATTGCCCCATCATTAACGTATTACCACCATATTTGGCCATGAGGTTGCGATAATCGCCGAATGCACAAGGCCGGTCACCATCCTCTTGTCTGGGAATCATCGGGAGGAACTCCTAATTCTCCCAAATTCATCATCCTCGATGATTCTAGGGTATCCGTGGCTCTGGAGGCACAGCCCCATTATCAACTGGGGTCGCAATTCCATCTCCTCCTGGAGTTCGTTCTGTTTGGCCAATTGTTGAAGTTCAGCTGAATGTGCTCCATCTCTTCCGGTCGAGCCGCTGGACCTCAGCCTCGCCCCCCGGGTTTATCATGATTTGGGGGAGGTCTTCATCAAGTTGAGAGCACTGTCACTTCTACCTCATCGCTCTTCTGACTGTGCTGTGAACCTCATCCCAGGGGCGAAGCTGCTGTCCAGCCGGCTCTACAGTATTTCTGGGCCGGAAAGAGAGGCAATGGAAAAGTATGTTAAAGAGTCGCTGAACGCCGGCCTTATTCGGCCATCTTTGGCCCATCTCGGGGCCGGGTTCTTCTTTGTCAGCAAGAAGGATGGCTCGCTGCGCCCATGTATCGATTACCGCAAGCTCAACGCTATAACAGTTAAGGACAAATATCCTCTGCCCTTGATGAATTCCGGGTTTCTACCCATGGGACCCAGCCGGGCTCAGCCCGAAGGAGTTACATGGGTCAGCCCTCTAGTGGGCTCACCACCTGCAGGACGGATCATGGGGGTCCGGTGCTATGTGGATTAGGTGGCGGTCAAAGGCGGAGACCTTGGCGGACTGATCCCAAGCTTTCTAAACTGGCTTTTGGTACGTGGAATGTCACCTCTTTGGTGGGGAAGGAGCCTGACCTGGTGTACGAGGTTGAGAGATACTGGCTAGATATAGTCGGCCTCACCTCAACACACAGCTCCGGTTCCGGAACCAGTCTCCTGGAGAGGGGCTGGAGCTTGGCCTTTTCTGGAGTTGCCCTGGGTGAGAGGCGACGAGCAGGGGTGGGTATTCTTGTATCCCCCCACCTTGCTACCTCTATATTGGAGTTTTCCCTGGTGGACGAAAGGGTTGCTTCCCTGTGGTTTCAGGTTGGGAAACGGGTCCTGACCATCATTTGTGCCTATGCACCAAATGATGTTTCAGAGTACCCGCCCTTTTTGGAGTATGTGACTGGGGTGCTGGAGGGTGCTCCTCTTGGAGACTCCATTGTCCTACTGGGGGACTTCATTGCGCACGTGGACAACGACAGTGAAACCTGGAGGGGGGTGATTGGGAGGAACAGCCTGCCCGATCTGAACCCGAGTGGTGTTCAGTTATTGGACTGCTAACCACAGTTTGTCCATAACGAACACCATGTTCAAGCATAAGGGTGTCCATATGTGCACCTGGCACCAGGACACCCTAGGTCGCAGATCGATGATCGATTTTGTTATCATGTCATCAGACCTGCGACCGTATGTCTTGGACACCCGGGTTAAGAGAGGTGCAGAGCTGTCAACTGATCACCACCTGGTGGTGAGTTGGATCCAATGGCAGGGAAGGAAGCCATTCAGACCTGGTAGACCCAAATGTATAGTTAGGGTGTGCTGGGAACGTCTGGCTAAGGCCCCTGTCCGGGAGGTCTTCAACTCCCACCTCCGGAAGAACATCAACCACATTCCGAGGGAGTCTGGAGACATGGAGTCTGAATGGGCCATGTTCTCCACCTCTGTTGTTGAAGCGGCGGCCCAGAGCTGTGGCCGCAAGGTGGTCAGTGCATCTCGTGGTGGCAACCCCCAAACCAAGTGGTGGACACCAGTGGTGAGGGGGGGCCATTAATCTGAAGAAGGAGTCCTGTCAAGCTTGGTTGGCTTGTGGGACTCCCGAAGCAGCTGAGGTGTACCAGCAGGCCAAGCAGAGTGCAGCTCGGGTGGTTGCTGAAGCAAAAACCCGGGTATGGGAGGAGTTTGGTGAGGCCATGGAACAAGACTTTCGGTCGGCCTCGAAGAGATTCTGGCAAACTGTCCGGCAGCTCAGGAAGGGAAAGCAGCTCCCTGTCCACACTGTGTATGGTGCGGATGGGACTCTGTTGACTTCGACTGGGGATATCGTCAGGCAGTGGAAGGAATACTTTGAGGATCTCCTCAATCCCACTGATACGGCTTCCACAGAGGAAGCAGGGTTTGGGGACGAGGGGGATAACTCGCCTATCACAGGGGGCTGAGGTCGCCAAGGTGGTTAAAAATCTCCTTGGTAGCTGGGCCCCGGGGGTGGATGAGATTCGCCCTGAGTACCTCAAGGCCCTGGATGTTGTTGGGCTGTCATGGCTGACACGCCTCTGCAACATTGCGTGGAGGTCGGGGGCAGTGCCTTTGTCATGGCAAACCGGGGTGGTGGTTCTTCTCTTCAAAAAAGGGGACTGGAGGGTGTGCTCCAACTTTAGAGGAATCATACTCCTCAGCCTCCCTGGGAAGGTCTATGCCAAGGTACTGGAGAGGAGAGTCCGGCCGTTGGTCGAACCTTGGATTCAGGAGGAGCAATGTGGTTTTCATCCTGGCCGTGGCACATCGGACCAGCTCTTTACCCTCTCAAGAATCTTGAGGGTTCGTGGGAGTTTGCCCAACCAGTTTACATGTGTTTTGTGGACTTGGAGAAGGCATTTGACCGCGTCCCTCGTGTTTTTTTGTGGGGGGTGCTTCGGGAGTATGGGGTATCGGGCTTGTTGTTACCAGCTATGTACGACCGTTGTGAGAGTTTGGTTCGTATTGCCAACACTCGGTCGGACTCATTCCCAGTGAGAGTTGGACTCCGCCAGGGCTGCCCTTCGTCACCGATCCTGTTAATAATTTTTATGGACAGGATTTCTAGGTGCAGCCAGGGAATGGAGGGTGTCATGCTTGGTGACCACAGGATCTCATCTCTGTTGTTTGCAGATGATGTTGTCCTGTTGGCTTCATCCCGCAATGACCTACAGTTCTTGCTGGGACAGTTTGCCGCTGAGTGTGAAGTAGCTGGGATGAGAATCAGCACCGCCAAGTCCGAGTCCATGGTCCTCAGCCAGAAAAAGGTGCATTGTCCTCTCTGGGTTGGGGACAGGCTCCTGCCCCAAGTGGAGGAGTCTAAGTATCTTGGGGTCTTGTTCACGAGTGAGGGGAAAATGGAGCGAGAGATTGACAGACGGATTGGAGCAGCATCTGCAGTGATGCGGACGTTGTACCGGTCTGTTGTGGTGAAGAGGGAGCTTAGTTCTAAGGCAAAGCTGTCGATTTACCAGTCAATCTACGTTCCTACTCTCACCTATGGTCACGAGCTTTGGGTAATGACCGAAAGAACGAGATCGCGAATACAAGCGGCTGAAATGAGCTTTCTCCGTAGGATTGCTGGACTCACCCTCAGAGATAGGGTGAGGAGCTCAGTCATCCAGGAGAGGCTCAGAGTAGAACTGCTGCTCCTCCACATTGAAAGGAGTCAGTTGAGGTGGTATGGGCATCTGATTAGGATGCCTCCTGGACGCCTCCCACTTGAGGTGTTTCAGGCACGTCCCACTGGGAGGAGACCTCGAGACAGACCCAGGACTCGGTGGAGAGACTATGTCTCCCAGCTGATCTGGGAATGCCTTGGTATCCTCTGTGAAGAGCTGGAGCAGGTGGCTGGGGAGAGGGAAGTCTGGGCTTCTCTGCTTGAACTGCTGCCTCCGCGACCCGGACCTCTGGAAAAGCGGTAGAAGATGGATGGATGGATGGATGGATGGATGCCCTTGATGAATTCCATGTTCGAGCTCCTTCAGCGCTCACGGGTCTTTACCAAATTAGACCTATGCAACGCATACCATCTCATTCGCATTTGTGAGGGGGACAAGTGGAAGACAGCGTTTAAAACACACCTGGTGCAATTTGAGTATTTGGTGATGACATCTGGGCTCACCAACGCCCCCGCTGTCTTCCAACGGTTGATTAATGATGTCCTCTGCAATATGCTGTACCAATTTGCGTTTGTCTATTTGGATGGCATTTTAATTTTCTTCCGCTTACCAGAGGAACATGAGGTCTATGTGAGGGCTGTTTTACAACGGCTCTTGAAGAACCAGCTCTACGTTAAGGCTGAGAAGTGTGAGTTCTCCACAACATCTACTTCCTTCTTGGGTTTCATAGTGGCTGAAGGGAGACTGATTGCCGCCCCAGCCAAGGTGAGGACAGTGCTCGATTGGCTGACACCCCACTCCCGTAGGGAGCTTCCTTGGGTTTGCGAACTTTTATCACCGGTTCATCAGGAACTATAGTGGGGTAGCACTGCCCTTAACGCAGCTGACCTCTGTTAAGGTCTCCTTTCGGGGGACCGAGGCAGTGGAAATGGCCTTTTCCAAATTAAAAGCCCTGTTCACTGAAACACCTATCTTGGCTCAGGTCAACATGCAGCTCCAGTTTGTCCTTGAGGTGGACGCATCTGATTCAGGGGTGGGTGCTGTCCTCTCACAGCGTGCATCCTCCGATCAGAAGCTCCACCCGTGCATGTATTTCTCTCGTCGGCTTACGCTGGCCGAGAGGAATTACAACGTAGGGGACAGAGAGCTGCTTGCCATTAAATTGGCACTAGAGGAATGGAGACATTGGTTAGAGGGGGCTATTCACCCCATTGTCGTGTGGACCGACCAAAAGAACCTCGAGTACTTGCGGTTGGCCCTCCGACTTAACGCCAGGCGGGCTCATTGGGCTTTGTTTTTCCAGCCACTTAATTTCACCATCACCTACCGGCCTGGTTCTCGGAACACCAAACCGGACGTGCTATTGCACCAGTTTGAGTCCAAGGAGATAGCGCCCCCTTCGCACCCCCAATCCATTCTTCTCCCTTCACACGTCCTCGGTGCCCTTACACGGGTTATCAAGGGGAGGGTTCGTCAGGCCCAGTCTCGCGAGCCTGTGCCAGCAGGGTGCCCCCGGAACCGCCTGTACATCCCCGCTGCCCTCCGCAGTGACGTCATCCAGTGGGCCGCTTCGACTGTCATCCTGGGATCACCCGCACTACAGAGCTGGTTCGGCGGGTGTTCTGGTGGCCCATGCTGCGTCGGGACTTGCGGGAGTACGTGCGGGCCTGCCAGACCTGCATCTGGGGCAAGTCTGACTCCTCCCCCTCAGCTGGACTTCTCCATCCCCTTCCCGTCCCCGGTTGGCCATGGTCACATATCGCCGTGGACTTTGTCACTGGACTTCCCCATTCTCATGGTAAATCAGTGATTCTGACCATCATGGACCGCTACTCCAAGGCTGTCCACTTGGTGGCATTCCCTAAACTCCCCTCGGCCTTGGAGACAGCCATCCTTCTGACTGACCACATGATCAGACTCCATGGAATCCCTGTGGACATCGTGTCTAACCGGGGCCCCCAGTTTACATCACAGGTCTGGAGGGCCTTCTGCCGCACCCTGGGGACGACGGTGAGCCTCTCCTCTGGGAACCACCCCTAGAGCAACAGGCAGGCAGACCTTGCCATTCAGCCCTTGGAGGCCACTCTGCAATGCGTGGCAGCCGAGCACCCATCCTCGTGGAGCTCACACCTGACCTGGGTGGAATACTCTATAAACTTGGCTATTTCCACGGCAATGGGGCTTACTCCTTTTGAGGCTTCATTAGGTTTCACGCCTCCACTTCTACCCATGACAGAGAGGGAGGTCGCAGTTCCCTCTGTGGGGGCTCATGCTCGCCGATGTAGGCAGATCTGGAGATCCACGCACGCCGCCCTCGCCCGCTCTGTCGAGTGCAACCAGGCCACGGCGGATAAGCAACGGGTGCCTGCTCCCAAGTACACCATGGGGCAGCAGGTCTGGTTGGCAGTCAGTCAGGTTCCGCTGAAGACTACTTCTAAGAAGCTGTCTCCTCGCTTCATCGGGCCTTTTCCGATCCCCAGGATTGTCAACGACGCCTCGGTTCAGCTCAGACTCCCATCAGCCCTGCTGGTGAACCCGACCTTTCACGTCTCTCACATCAAGTCCCTCTTGGTCAGTCCTCTCTGCCCCCCCCACCAAAGCTGCCTCCTCCTCCCCAGATTATCGACGGCCACCCCGCCCACACGGTCCACCACGGTCCAGTCCACCGGATCCTGGATGTTCGCCATTGGGGCCGGGGTCTCCAGTATTTGGTTGATTGAGAGGGCTATGGCCCGGAGGAATGGTCCTGGGTTCCCTTGTCCCGAATCCTGGACAAAGAGATTCTCCGGTCCTACCATCAAGCCCATCCCAATAAATCTTGTGGACCACCAGGAGGCGCTCCTAGAAAGGGGGGCCCTGTTATGGGCGACGAGAGCGTGCCCCCTCCTTCCCGTTCATCTCTCCTCGGCTCATCATCACACCTGAGGGAGAGGACACACCTGCGCTCTCTCATCAGCCAGCATACTCAAGGAAGTATCCTTCAGTGATTCAATGCTGGCTCGTCTGGGTATACTGCCACTAAAGACAGCAAGTTAACGTTACACTGGTGAAAGAAATTATTAACCTGTGTGCTTTATTTCCTTGGGCAGGTTGCTGCCATCGTGCGGGTGTGTCACTGGGAGCTGCACACGGTCTCCTGCCACTTCATCGCCTCACAACGGTAACCTCCACCCGGTGAGGCTCCACCAGCTATTCCCTACCCTGCTGGTTCGTCTATTTCCCACTGGAGTCCTGCCGGCGCTCCCTCAGAGCCCACAAATGTGTGTAACAGTTTGATTGTCTCTTTGTTGCTGCATCTTGCATGTGGGCTGAATAATCTAATCAGTCATAACAGTTATTGTGAGAAGTGATAGCCTATTTAAATTGCAAAATTATAGCAAACAAACCATCAACAGAGGAAAGTTAGTTTGTAGTTCTAAACATATTTAAAGGTGTTTTTCCTCATTTTTTGTCCTTCCCATGACATTATTCTTCTTTCCTACAGTGTCCATTACAATTACATGCAAATGACCAATTTGTAAATTCAGCGAAGATGTCATTTAGCGAATTCTAGTGACTTTTAGGACAGCCAATAGCTACTTTCCTTACTGAGGAGTTGGCAACACTAGAAAAAGACTGCTTGCTCTACTCCAAGTTGTGCGTGAATGAAAATGTTGCTATTCAATTCGTTAGTTTAGTTATAGTTTAGTTTTTTCTTCTAAGATTGCAACTTTTTCCTGTAAATCTGTCACATTTCTGGCATAAATTTTTTTGTTTTTCTAATAAAGTTGTTCTATTCTTCATTGTAATTTGTTACATTTTTCAGGTATATTTGCAGCACTTTTCACTAACATTTGTATTGTTAGTCTCAGAAAATTGCAACCTTTCTAGTAAATTTGTGTTTTTCTCAAATCTTGTGACTATTTCTTGCAAATTTGTTGTAGCATTTTCCTCATACAATTGCATCCTGAGTGCTGTGCTTAATTTGCTTCATTGCATGTTGCGGTAGAGACTTACCACGCTTCTGGTTGAAGGAGAAATTTCAATTCAAGTCAACTTTAATTGTGTAGCACATAATCACAACAAAAGTAATCTCAAGGCGCTAGATATATAAGACACAAATCATAAGCAATTCAGAGAAAACCCCAATGATCGAATGATCCCCTATGAGCAAGCACTAAGCAACAGTGGAAAGGGAAAACTCTCCTACTGGAAGAACCCTCCGGACAATGGATGGAATGACCAACCTTCACTGCCTTCTGGTCTCTGTAACCCACTAGTCCAGTTATACCTCCTTTACACAAAGGTGGAGATCACTGAGAGATTGTTAAGAGATCTAAACTGGGAAATTCCAAGGTAAGACAACTCTTGTTATTCCCAATAAGACAAGCCCATGATGGTAATGATCTGGATGACTTAAATACAAGTCCGTCCATCCATCCATCTATCTTCTACCATTTTTCCGGAGGTCCGGGCAGCAGCTCAAGCAGAGAAGCCCAGACTTCCCTCTCTCCAGCCACCTGCTCCATCTCTTCAGAAAGGATACCAAGAGACATAGACTCTCCAGCATGTCCTGGGTCTGCCCCGGGGTCTGGGGGTCGTTCCCAAAACACCTCAAGTGTGAGGCGTCCAGGAGACATCCTGATCAGATGCCCAGACCACCTCAATTGGCTCCTTTCGGTGTGGAGGAGCAGCGGTTCTACTCTGAGCCTCTCCCAGATGACTGAGCTCCTCACCCTGTCTCTGAGGGTGAGTCCAGCAGTCCTACGGAGAAAGTTCATTTTAGCCGTCTGTATCCGCGATCTCATTCTTTCAGTCATTACCCAAAGCTCATGCCCATAGGCGAGGGCAGGAACATAGATTGACTGGTAAATCGACAGCTTTGCTTTAGAGCTCAGCTCCCCTTCACCACAACAGACTGGTACAACGTCCGCATCACTGCAGAGGCTGCTCCGATCTGTCTGTCAGTCTCTTGCTCCATTCTCCCCTCACTCGTGAATAAGACCCTGAGATACTTAAACTCCTCCACTTGGAGAAGGAGCTCGTCCCCAACCCGGAAAGGACAATCCACCTTTTTCTGACTGAGCACCATGGACTTGGAGGTACTGATTTTTATCCCGGCTACTTCACATTCTTTATCAAACCATCCCAGTAAGACTTGTAGGTCATTGCTCAATGAAGCCAACAGGACAACATCATCTGCAAACAGCAGAGATGAGATCTTGTGGTCACCAAGACACCTTATGTTCCTTGGCTGTACCTACTGTAGATATCCTGTCTATAAAAATTATCAACAGGATCGGTGACAAAGGGCAGCCCTGGTGGAGCCCAACTCTCACTGGAAATGAGTTTGACTGGGTGCTGGCAATGTGGACCAAACTCTTGCAATGGTCATATGGAGACCGGACAGCTTCTAGCAACAAGCTTGATACCCCATATTCCTGCAGCACCCCGCACAAGAGACCATGAGGGATGTGGTCAAATGCTTACTGCAAGTATACAAAACACATGCAGACTGGTTGGGCAAACTCCCACAAACCCTCGGGGATTCTCGAGAGGGTAAAGAGCCAGTCCAATGTGCCACGGCCAGGATGAAATCCACGTTGTTCCTCCTGAATCCGAGGTTCAACCGACGGCCAGACTCTCCTCTCCACTGCTCTGGCATAAAACTTCCTAGGGAGGCTGAGACGTGTGATCCCTCTAAAGTTGGAACACACCCTTCGGTCCCCCTTCTTAAAAAGAGGAACCACCACCCCAGTTTGCCATGACAAACGTGATGTGAATTTCATTTTCCAGCAGGACTTGGCACCTGCCCACACTGCCAAAAGTAATAATAATAATAATAATAATAATAATAATAATAATTTTATTTATAGAGCACCTTTCACAGACAGAGTCACAAAGTGCTTAACATGGTAAAAAACAAAATAAAAACACGGGCACATAAAACAGTAAAAAAAACAAAGTAGACAGTAAAAGCACATAAAAATACAATCAGCACATAGTTAATTAAAAAGCCAGGCTAAAAAGGTGGGTCTTTAGTTGCTTCTTAAAAACACCAATGGAAGGTGCAGATCTAAGTTCAAAAGGCAAGGAGTTCCACAGTCTGGGAGCAACAGCAGCAAAGGCTCTATCGCCTTTGGTTCTGAGCCTAGTACTAGGGACTACCAATAGATTCTGATGAGAAGATCTGAGAGACCTGCTGGGCTGGTGTAGAGAGAGCAGGTCACTAATATAAAAAGGCACTTCTTCATGAATGGCTTTGTAAGTAAGAACAAGAACTTTAAAATCAATTCTATAATTTACAGGAAGCCAATGCAAGGAGGCCAAAACAGGAGTGATATGACAGAATCTACTGGACCTAGTTAGTAATCTTGCAGCAGCATTCTGGACTAACTGTAGGCAGTGTAAAGAGGATTTGCTAAGACATGTAAAAAGAGCATTACAGTAGTCCAAACGTGAAGAAACAAAGGCATGAATAATGATTTCTAACTGAGTGTGGGAAACCAATGACCTAATTTTGGATATATTCCTAAGGTGGAAAAAACAACTCCGGGTCAGAGATTTGACATGCTGATCAAAACTCATCGATTGATCGAAAATGACACCAAGATTTTTTAGACCGTACGTTAGAACTTAATGAACCAATGCTATTAACCAACTTAGGAATTAGATTATCAGGTGCTACAATAAGGACTTCAGTTTTATCAGCATTAAGTTGCAAAAAGTTACTAGACATCCAGTCCTTAATTGCAGACAGACAATCATGAATAATTTTTAAATTGTCAACATGGTCAGGCTTAAAAGAGAAAAGTAGCTGTAAATCGTCAGCATAGCAGTGATAAGACACACCTTTAAATTTGCTGATAATAGAACCAAGTGGCAGCATATATAGGGCAAATAAAAGTGGACCCAGAATAGAACCCTGAGGCACCCCACAGGTTAAAGGAGCAGAGTCAGATGAATAAGAGCCAACAGCTACGGAAAAACTCCTACCAGAAAGTTAGGAGAAAAACCAATCCAGAGCTTTTCCAGAAATACCTACCCAATCTCTAAGCCTTTGTAACAAAATACAATGATCAATAGTATCAAATGCTGCAGTAAGATCTAATAACACGGGACTTCCGGTTATGGCGGCCACGTAGGAAGACGTGTTTCACACTGCTCTGCTCCTAAAAATAAAAAGTAAGCTAAAACTCTCTCAATTGGAACAAAAACCTATCCCAGCGTTTAGGCCCGGATATAAGACCAATTCAATTCAATTCAATTCAATTCAATTCAATTCAATTCAATTCAACTTTATTTATATAGCGCCATTTCACAACAACAGTCATCTCATAGCACTATCAACTGTAGGGGGGACCCCCACAGTTGCAGAAAGACCCCAGCAATCAGGCGATCCCCTGTGAGCAAGCACTTGGCGACGGTGGAGAGGAAAAACTCCCTTTTAACAGGAAGAAACCTCCAGCAGAACCAGGCTCAGGGAGGGGCAGTCATCTGCTGCGACTGGCTGGGGGGTGAGGGGATAGAGAAGAAGAAAAGAACAGACATGTAGAGAGCAAACAGCACGATGGGGACTCAATCTATGGGAGAGAACAAACAAATGTTAATGACCAGCAAAAAAAAAATATTTCATAGAGAGTGAGGAAAGGAGTGAGGCCCAGTGCATTACTGGAGGTCCCCCGGCTGACTAAACCTATTAGCAGCATAACTAAGGGAGGGTTCAGAAACACATGATCCCTCCCTAATTGTAGGCTAGATCAAAAAGGTAGGTTTTAGCCCTATTCTTAAAAACAGAGATCGAGTCTGACTCCCGAATCCAGATTGGCAGCTGATTCCACAGGAGAGGAGCTTGATAACTGAAGGCTCTGCCTCCCATTGTACTTTTGGAGATTCTAGGTATTACAAGTAATCCTGCATTTTGGGAGCGTAGTGCTCTGTTAGGATAATACGGTAGTATCAGATCTTTTAAATAAAAAGGAGCCTGATTGTTTAGAGCTTTGTAAGTGAGAAGAAGGATTTTAAACTTAATTCTAAACTCTATGGGAAGCCAATGAAGGGAGGCCAGAACCGGAGAGATATGATCTCTCTTTCTAGTACCTGTTAAAACTCTTGCTGCAGCATTTTGGATCAGCTGAAGACTTTTTAAAGATGTTTTAGGACAGCCTGTTAATAAAGAATTACAATAATCTAATCTCGAGCTAACAAAAGCGTGGATCAGCTTCTCAGCATCACTCTGAGACAAGATGCTCCTAATCTTGGCAATATTACGCAAATGATAGAAGGCAGTCTTAGAAACAAATTTAATATGTGAATTGAAGGACAAATCCTGATCAAAAATAACTCCAAGGTTCCTCACAGAGCTATTAAGAGAAAGAGTAACTGCGTCCAAACTGAAAGTTTGATTTGGAAAGGAATTTCTAAGGCTTTTTGGACCAACAAGAATGACTTCAGTCTTATCTGAATTTAATAGCAGGAAATTACAAGTCATCCAAGCTTTGATTTCCTTAAGACAGGCTTCTAACTTGGCTAATTGATTAGTATCATCTGGCTTCATTGACAGGTATAATTGTGTGTCATCTGCATAACAATGAAAATGTATACAGTGCTTTCTAATAATGTTGCCTAACGGAAGCATATATAAACTAAAAAGAGTAGGGCCTAGCACAGATCCCTGTGGAACTCCATGACTAAGCTTTGAGCTGAAAGAAAACTCATCATTTACATGAACAAACTGGAACCTATCAGATAAATAAGATCTAAACCACTGCAATGAAGTTCCATTAAGTCCAACATAGTGTTCTAATCTATCAAGTAGAATATTATGATCAATAGTATCAAAAGCTGCACTAAGATCTAAAAGGACAAGTACAGAAACTAGTCCATTATCAGATGCAATGAGGAGGTCGTTAGTGACCTTCGCTAAGGCTGTTTCAGTACTATGATGGATTCTAAACCCAGATTGAAACTCTTCAAGTAAACCATTTCCCTGCAGGTGGTCAAATAATTGCGTAGCAACAACTCTTTCTAAGATTTTTGAAATGAAAGGGAGATTAGAGATTGGTCTATAGTTAACTAAAGCTCCTGGATCTAGCGTTGGCTTTTTGAGTAAGGGTTTAATTACAGCCGTTTTAAAAGCCTGCGGTACATGGCCTAAAGTTAATGAAGAATTGATTATATGAAGAATAAAGCTACCAATAAGTGGGAAGACTTCTTTAAATAACCTGGTAGGAATAGGATCTAAAAGACAAGTTGAAGGTTTGGATGAGGAAACTACTTTGTCTAACTCACAAAGGTCGATTGGAGTAAACTCATCAAGACAGACATCAATAGAAGGAGTTGTAGTAGTTACAGTATTTAAGTTAACTGTGGGAAGAATCTGATTGATTTTATCTCTGATGAATGAAATTTTATCATTGAAAAAGTTCATAAAGTCCTGACTAGTAAGCTCTAAGGGGATGCTAGGATTGACAGAGTCCTGACTCTTTGTCAGCCTGGCTACAGTACTGGAAAGAAACCTGGGATTATTCTTGTTCTCTTCTATTAATGCAGAGTAATAACTCGTTCTAGCTTTTCTAAGAGATTTTTTTATAAATTAAAAGATGATTTCTCCAAGCTAAATAGATTTCATCTAAATTAGTAGAGCGCCATTTTCTTTCTAATTGACGAGTCTTCTGTTTTAAGCTACGAGTTTCTGTGTTGAACCAAGGAGTTAAAAATCTCTGATTAGACTTTTTCTTTTTTAAGGGGGCCACCAAGTCTAGAGCCTGATGCAGAGAAGCTGAAACACTATCCACCATGTTATCAATTACAGAAGGAGCAAGCTGTCTATAGCTTATTTCCGTTGTGTTGACACATGGCATAGAGGAAACAATCTGCATAAATTTGGAAACAGCATCATCTGAGAGGCATCTACTGTGATAATATTTTTCTTTAGGAGCCAAATAGTCAGAAATAGTAAAATCAAAGGTTAACAGACAATGGTCTGACAGTACAGGGTTATGAGGAGACACTACAAGATTTTCTATTTCTATGCCATATGTCAGAACAAGGTCCAATGTATGGTGGAGGTAATGAGTAGAATTTCCTACTTTCTGAGAAAACCCAATCGAGTCTAATATTGAATTAAAAGCCACATTAAGGCAGTCACTATCTACATCCACATGTATATTAAAGTCCCCTACTATAATTATTCTATCAGATTTCAACACTAAATCAGCTAAGAAATCAGCAAATTCGGATAAAAATTCTGAATAGGTTGATGGGGGACGATAAACAATGGCAAATAAAATTGGGTTTAACCTGAAATTGCTAAAGTGCCCAACACTGAGGACCAGGCCCTCAAAGGAATTATAACATGTTTTTTGCTTTACATTAACTAGTAATTTGGAATGGTAAATTGTTGCTACTCCTCCTCCACGACCAGAACTTCTGGGATTTTGACAGTTTAAATAACCAGAGGGGGTAGATTCATTTAAACCAACATAATCCTCTTGTCCTAACCAAGTCTCTGTAAGGGAAATTAAATCAATCTGATGATCAATTAACAGATCATGGACTAACAGAGACTTGGGAGTTAGAGACCTAATATTTAACAAACCACATTTAATTTTTAAATTATGAGGAGGAACAGAGGCCAAATCATTCAATTTAGAGGATTTATGTTTAATTTGAGTTTTACCAATATTTTGCTTTATCACTTTGGGATGCTTATACATTATATTTTTATTCACTTTGGAGGGAGCAGACAACGATTCTCTGATGGGGAAGACAGGGGCTAAGCTGAGGGGTGGCGGATGAAGAGGAGCTGCAGAGAGGCGTGTAAGACTGCGACTCTGCTTCCTGGTCCCAACTCTGAGTAGTCATGGTTTTGGAAATTTGGATAAAAAAGATGCCAGATTGTTAGATAAATGAGAAGCACCATCCAAAGTGGGATGAATGCTGTCTCGTCTCATAAGACCAGGTTTTCCCCAAAAAGAGCTCCAATTGTCAATGTAGCCCACGTCATTTTTAGGACACCACACAGACAGCCAGCGGTTCAAGGATGACGAGCGACTAAACATGTCATCACTGGTCAGATTGGGGAGGGGCCCAGAGAATACTACAGTGGCAGACATCGTTTTTGCAAACTCACACACCGATTCTACATTAAGTTTCGTGACTTCCGACTGCCGGAGACGGATGTCATTAATGCCAGCGTGAATAACAATTGTGGAATATTTACAGTTACTTTTAGCCAGCATTTTCAAATTTGACTCGATGTCGCCTGCTCTGGCCCCAGGAATACATTGGATTATGACCGCTGGAGTCTCTAGGTTCACGTTTCTGACTACAGAGTCGCCAATGATCAGAGTTTTTTCCTCAGCGGGTGTGTCGCTGAGCGGGGAAAAACGATTAGAAACGTGAACAGGTTGGTGGTGTACCGGGGCTTTGCGACTAGGCTTCCTTCTCACCGTCACCCACCCAGTCTCCTCGCTGCTGAGGAGAGCCGGGGAAAAGCTGACAGGGGGGCCTAAGCTAGCTAGCTCCGCTGCAGCTAATGGGCGTCCGTCGAGATTAACTGGCGCAGACGGTGTTTCAATGCAGCGGAGCCGGGATTCCAAATCAGACAACCTCGCCTCGAGCGCCTCAAAAAGACAACATTTATTACATTTACCGTTATCACTAAAAGAGGCAGAGGTGTAGCTAAACATCTGACAGAGAGAGCACACCAGAGGAGAGGAAAGAGAGGTAGTAGCCATAGCTAGTGGCTAGAGAGCTGGAGAGCAAACCACACAGGCAGACAGCAAAACAGGAAGTGACGATACGTTACCACAAGGAAGTGACCAAGGCTGGGAAATTAGGCGGAGGAAAAAGTGATTCATCAAAACAATCCAAGCTAATAGACTTCCACACTCGTGACAAAGCAGAAAAATCTCCAAAGACAATGACGGAGGAGGGAGCTAGCGGTGGAGCGGTGACTGCTGAGGAGGGCACGAGTGTGGTACTTGCTGCCATCAGCTCCATGAGAGCAGACTTTTCGTCTAAATTTGATGGTGTGGCGGGTTGGTGTAACCCCCACAACAGACTGGACAGACACAGCGCTCGGCTAGAGCAATTAACAGAACAGTGAAATGTGTGTATTAATGTCTACAGGCAGCCCCGCTTCTTCTGGCTCACTACTGTGATGTTAATGTGCCTTTCATACATTGTGTTCATGCGTCCTGTCCTTACTGTGACCTAGAGACTGAGATCAATATGTAGATGTGTCTTGTAACCTCTTTGTCTTGCAGCTGGAGCAAAGGCCAGCAATCTGCCTATTGTGATGTATGTCTCTCAAATGCAAATGTCTCATGCCTGTTCTGCAGTCCCTTTGATCATACCCACTGCTGGGGAATGCTCTTTTATGTATTGTTGTAGTTGGGTATATATACTGCACTGTAATCCATGCTCACTCTCTCATTCACTCACTCTTCAGCTGCTGCTGCAGACACACACTTTGTGTCTCCTCCTCTGAGAGCCTGAGGATCCCGCTCCAGTCTGCTCACACTTGCACCGGAGCGGGGATCCTGTGAAGGCGGTATGATTTAATAAACCTGCTTAAAACCTTCAACAACGCCGATTTATTTCATGCCACTTCAATGGGATTATAGCAGCGATAGAAGGAATGAGAAAAGAAATAAGCGACTGTATGGAGCGAGTATCGCAGGCGGAGCTCTGAATCTCAAACACTGAAGATGACGTCACCAGCCTACAATTAAAGGTGCAAACATTGGAATTAAAAAATAAACGTCTGGAAGATAATGTCCTGGACTTAGAATCCCGGTCGCAACGGAATAATTTGAGGCTGGTGGGCCTCCCGGAGGGAGCGGAGGGACAGGATACATGTTCCTTTTTGGAAAAGTGGATTCCAGAAGCGCTGAACAACGCGGATCTGCAGTCATCGGTCGTCTTAGAGAGCGCTCACCGAATCGGCCCACCGAGAGATAATAAGACACCACCGAGGACGCTGATTATGAAGTTCCTCAGCTACAGAGACAAGATGACAGTCACCAACGCGGAGCGAGCTAAAGGAGAAATTAAATACCAGGATCAACAGGTGCGGTTCTACCCAGATTTGGCCACAGGAATTCAACAATTAAGGAAACAGTTTGACCCCACCCGTAAAGAGCTGCGCAACCTCGGGATTCGTCACGGAGTGATTCATCCGGCAAGACTGCTGGTCACATATAAAGGGAGAACCCATATCTTCAAGACCCCTCAGGAGGCGCAGGAGCTTATCAAGCAGATCCAAGAAGAGACTGGTGGGAGCTAAGCATGAAGCATGAACAAGATATAAAGGTAGAATATTTAAGCATTTGCACAGACATCTGATTGATCTGAAACATATAGCATGTCAACAAAATATAGATTGTATTATATAAAAAAAAAGCTATGATGTACAAAGTTGCTATAAAATTTTGGAGTTATGTTGGAAAAACTACAGAAGAGAGTTAATGTCATGTCATTAAAAAGTAGTAGAGTCAGGGTGATTGAGAGGAGAAAGAGAGAGTGGTTTGACTGATCCTCGCAGGTGTGGAACAGTCACTAGCTATAACGGGAGACAGAATTGTTTTTTGATTTTGGGGGGATTACCACGAATGTGGGGAAAGGGAATTTGTTTTTGTGTAGTTTGTAGGATGAATGTTCAACCATCCATGTTTTTGCTTCTCTGTATGAGCATGTTTATATTGCAAGGTAATCTCAAACTCCTTATTGATCATAGACCAAAGCGTTAATCTTAATTTAACTTCATGGAATTGCAGAGGTCTACAAAATCTATAAAAACTTAAACAAGTTATGAATAAAATAAAAGACATAGGTTCAAAAATTGTGTTTTTACAAGAAACTCATCTAATAGAGGAGGATGTAAAAAGAATTAGGAGAAGATGGCAGGGAAATGTGTTCACCTCATCATTTTCATCCCGAGCCAGGGGAGTTATGACTCTCATACATAAAACAGTCCCATTTCAAGTGAAAAATGTAATTGGAGACAAATTAGGAAGATATCTAATCATCCAAGGATCTTTGTTATTAGAAAATATAAATCTGGTGAACTTATACGGTCCCAATATAGATGATCAAAACTTCTTCGCTAATTTATTTCTTACTCTATCATCACTTACAGGGCAACATATAATAGCAGGGGATTTTAATTGTACATTGAATCCCAGTATAGATAGATCAACAGGACTGGACTGTACGCACAATGGATGCAGGATGACCATTAATCATTTTATGAAAGAATTGAGATTGCTAGATATATGGAGAGAAATGAAACCACAAGTCAAAGTCTATTCTTGTTATTCTAATACCTACAAGACATTCTCACGTATTGACTATTTTTTGATCTCCACAGAATTAAGGTCCAAGTTTCAAAACTGTTTCTATGATAACATCGTGATATCTGATCATGCACCCTGCTGTCTAATATATGTAGATAAGAAATTGGCAAAGGATCCAGGTAGGTGGCAATTTCAGCATAAATGGCTTCAGGATGAGGAATTTGTTAAGTACATAGAAAAACAGATAGATGAGTTCTTTGATATCAATACTACACAAACATCAGCATGTATAAAGTGGGAGGCTTTCAAAGCTTTCATTGGGGGGCATATTATTAGTTATACAGGTTCAAAATCTAAGAAGACTCGAGAGGAGAGAGTCCAATTGGAACGTAAAATAAAAATTCTTCAAGAAAAAGTGTATGCAGGAAGTAACCCAAAGTTAGAGAACGGATTACTGATTCTGAGAGCTGAATATGACAAAAAATCAGCGAATAGAGCTGCCTCGAGTCTTCTAAGATTGAAGCAAACTTTTTATGAACAAGGTGAAAAATCAGGGAAATTATTGGCATGGCAGATTAAACAATTAGAATTTAAAACACCAATTACCAGTATTATAAGTAACGGACAGGCAGTTGTAGATCCTTTAGAAATTAATAGTGCCTTTAGAAATTATTATGGAAAACTATATGACACAAAAAATGAAACTGACTTAACAAAACTAAATGGGTTTTTGGACGAATTATCTATACCGTGTATTCCAAATGAAAACAGGGAGATACTGGAGTCTAAAATTAGTCAAGAAGAAGTTGGGCTAGCCATTGATAATATGAAATCAGGAAAAAGTGCAGGACCAGATGGTCTTCCAGTTGACCTCTATAAAAAAATTTAAGAATAAATTAATAAAACCACTTTTGGAAATGGTTTTAGAAGCATTTCAAAATAGTAATTTACCACCATACATGAATAATGCCTTAATTATACTGTTGCCAAAACCAGGTAAACCCTCTAATAAATGTGAAAACATGAGACCAATAAGTCTATTAAATGCTGACCTTAAGATAATCTGTAAAATTTTAGCAAGACGACTACAAGAAATATTACCAAATATTATTAACCGAGATCAGAATGGCTTTATAATGGGAAGACAAGGCTTCCATAATGTAAGAAGACTATTTAATATTATTTATTCTAATAAAGAAGCACTGGATACAGCTCTCCTATCATTGGATGCCGAAAATGCCTTTGATAGGGTCGAATGGCCCTTTCTTTTTGAAGTCCAACAAAGGTTTGGACTTGGAAATAATTTCATAAAATGGGTTCAGATAATATACAATAATGCTACAGCAGAAATCCTAACAAACAGCAATATCTCAAAATCAATAAAAATCAATAGAGGACGTTGACAAGGCTGTCCACTTTCACCTTTACTGTTTACTTTGGCAATCAAACCTTTAGTGATGGCAGTACGTTTACATCCACAAATATATGGAATTAAAGTAGGACCAACAGAACATAAAATCTCCCTGTATGCCGATGACATAATTTTGTTTATGTCGAATTTTAAAAAATCAATTCCGACCTTGTTAAATTTAATAAAGAACTTTGGGGAAATATCAGGATATAAAATAAATAAAACTAAATCTTCAATATTAATGCTAAATGAGACCCAGAGAAATCACCCAGCTCCTGAGGTAAATCAATTCAATGTTGTAAATCAGTTTAAATATTTAGGAATTCAAATTGTGCCTAAGCTAGAATCAGTCGCCAGTGCCAACTATGAAGCCTTAATGACAGATATTAATGAGTTACTTCAGAGATGGATGTCACTACCAATGTCGATGATCGGGAGAATTAATATACTTAAAAGTAATATCTTACCCAAACTGGCTGGTGGACGGAGCCACTGTTTATAGCAGGATACGATACAGCAGAGAACAGCTGCTAGCATTCAACCGCCACCCGGTCCCATTGGAAAAACTCGACATACCGAGAGAACTGAGGCGAAAACGCCGCGGCTGCCGGGCTGGAGTAAGGCGGAGGACAAAAAATATAAGGTACAGACCCTCCCTTCCATCTGTTGTCATGGGAAATGTACGGTCGATACTGGGAAAGTTAGATGAGCTAGCGGCTATCTCCCGTTATGATAGCACATACCGGGAGTGCTCTCTCCTTTTGTTTACTGAGACGTGGCTAACTGAACTAGCAGCAGATGCTAACATTGAGCTGGAGGGTTTTCACATGATACGAGCTGACCGAACACCAGACAGTGGCAAGGCTAGGGGCGGTGGAGTGATAATGTATGTTAACAACAACTGGTGCAGACCGGGACATATCACTGTTAAACAACGACACTGCAGCAAAGACATTGAGTTGCTAGCTGTTAGCATGAGGCCTACATATCTCCCGAGAGAACACTCACACGTGATCTGCATTGTTGTTTATGCAAATCCGACGGCGAACGCTGGGACAGCACGTGACGTCATCCATTCAGTAACCAGCAGGCTGCAGACAGAACACCCAGATGCTCTTCTCCTCATCTCAGGCGATTTCAACCATGTTTCACTGTCTCCCATTCTACCCACGTTCACCCAGTATGTCACATGCCACACTAGAGACAATAAAACACTGGATTTATTCTACGCAAACACTAAGGAGGCGTACACCTCATCACAACTCCCCCCACTCGGGAGATCGGATCACAACTTGGTTCATCTCCGGCCGGTGTACAAACCCCTAGTGCACAGACAACCTCCGGCCATGCACACTGTGGAGTTATGGTCTGAGGAGACAATGGACACCCTAAAGGGCTGTTTTGAAGCCACCGCCTGGAAGCAGCTCTGCGATCCACATGGTGAGGACATCGATGGCCTCATTCACACCTTCACGGGCTACCTCAGCTTCTGTGTGGACAAATCCGTTCCCACCAAGACCATACGGCGTCACTCAAACAACAAACCCTGGATCAACCCTGAGATAAAAACACTTCTGAGAGAGAAGAAGAGGATCTTCAGGTCAGGGAACAGGGAGATGCTGAAGTCCGTACAGAGGGAGCTGAGGAGAAAGATCAGAGAAGGCAAGGACAGCTTCAGGAAGAAGATGGAGGACAAGCTGCAACAGAGCGACATCAGCGGGGTCTGGAGAAACCTCAAAACCATCTCGGGGCTCCAGAATACCTCCCCCCAGGCCACAGGGGGCAGGGAGTGGGCGAACAACCTGAATCTGTTTTTCAATAGATTTGACCAACCGCCCTCCCCCCTGACTGCACAACAACCACTGCTGCCTCTAAAGAAATCAAGTCCTGCTGCCCACTCCCCACTCCACCAACACCCCCCCACTCCCAACACACAGCCCCCCATCCTGACCCTGACCAGGACCCAGGTGAGGACGGAGCTGAGGAAGATCAAGGCGAGGAAGGCGCCGGGACCGGACGGCATCAGCGCAAAGCTCCTCAAGTCCTGTGCAGACCAGCTGTGTGGGATTGTGACGTATATCTTCAACATGAGCCTGAAACTGGGGAGGGTACCACAGCTGTGGAAAACATCTTGTGTGGTACCTGTACCAAAAACTTCCCACCCCAAAGACCTGAACAGCTACAGACCGGTGGCCTTGACGTCCCACTTGATGAAGACCCTGGAGAGACTGCTCCTTGCTCACCTCCGCCCCCTGGTGGAACCAGCGATGGATCCACTCCAGTTCGCCTACCAGCATGGCATTGGGGTGGAGGATGCGGTGATCTTCCTCCTTCACCGTTCTCTGTCCCACCTGGAGAAGCCCGGGAATATGGTGAGGATCATGTTCTTTGACTTCTCCAGTGCTTTCAACACCATCCAACCGATGATCCTGAAGGACAAGCTGCTGCGCGCAGGGGTGGACCAGCACCTGTCATCATGGATCCTGGACTACCTCACGAACCGGCCTCAGTTTGTGAGAACCCGGGACTGTGTGTCCGACACGATCATCAGTAGCACGGGGGCCCCCCAGGGAACGGTGCTGGCTCCCTTCCTGTTCACTCTTTATACTGCGGACTTCTCACACAACACAACACACTGCCATCTACAGAAGTTCTCTGATGACTCTGCGATCGTTGGCCTCATCTCCAATGGAGATGAAGCTGAGTACAGAGGGCTTATCCAGGACTTCGTGGACTGGTGCCATCGGAACTGCCTCCAGATCAACGCGAGGAAAACTAAGGAGCTGGTGGTGGACTGCCGCAGGCATGGGCAGCCCCTCACAGTACCAGTAAATATACAGGGAACAGACATCGAGATGGTGACATCCTATAAGTACCTGGGTATTCATCTGAACAATAAACTAGACTGGTCACACAATACTGATGCACTCTACAAGAAGGGACAGCGCAGGCTGTTCCTGCTGAGGAGACTCAGGTCTTTTGGTGTACAAGGGGCGCTGCTGAAGTCATTCTATGACACGGTGGTGGCATCAGCCATCACTTTTGGAGTGGTCTGCTGGGGCAGTGGCATTACTGCAGCCGATAGGAAGAGACTGAACAAACTGATTAAGAAAGCTAGCTCTGTCCTGGGGCAGCGCCTTGATCCGATGGAGGAGATAGGAGAGAGAAGGACGGTGGCTAAACTGTCATCTCTGCTGGAGTCCGAGTTCCACCCTATGCAGGACATACTGAATGCACTGAGGAGCTCATTTAGCAGCAGACTACATCATCCCAGGTGCACAACCGAGAGGTTTCGTAGGTCCTTCCTACCAACGGCTGTCAGACTGTACAACCTAAGCAGGGCTGCTCGCAGAGATAGCAAAAAGACGTAACAAACTAATAGTTTTTTGAATGCAAAAGATGCAATAGACTTACACAATGGTCCCCTCCGGCATACAACTAGGAACATACCGGTCGCTATGGAGGGTGAGAATATGTATGGGCACATAATCATACCATGTAGGATAACTAAGTAGACGGTTATGCTGTTTCATTCCATCTAGCAACAATGCTCTGCACTGTGTGTGTTTATATATTTACATATTTATTCCATCTAGCTACAATGCTCAGCACTGGGTGTGTTTATATATTTATATATCTACATATTATTCCATCTAGCTACATTGCTCCGCACTGTGTGTGTTTATATACTTGCATATTTATTCCGCCTAGCTGCAATGCTCCGTACTGTGGGTGTTTATATATTTACATATTTATTCCATCTAGCTACAATGCTCTGCACTGTGTGTTCATATATTCATATATTTATTCCATCCAGCTACAATGCTCTGCACTGTGTGTCTGTGTGTGTGTGTATATATATATATTTTATAGTAATACGTACATATGTATATTAGCTGCTCTTGCTTGCTTGTTTTTTTCTTGCCTTCTGATTGTTGCTCTGAGTGTTGCTATCCCTGTGCTGTTGCAATCCTGGAATTTCCCCGTTGTGGGACTAATAAAGGCTTATCTTATCTTATCTTATCTTAAACTACTTTATTTATTTCAATATATTCCTTAACCACCTGTCCTTACTATATTTACCATTTGATCGTGGAGGTCTGAAATGTCCAGACTTTATGTTGTATTACTGGTCAGCACAACTGAGGTCTATGACATATTATTTTTCATCAAATGATCTCCCTCACTGGACTGAAATGGAATCATACAATTTACCTTTACCTCTTCCCTTATTCATATACTCACACTCGGCTAAAAAATTACAGAAACAAGTTAAAAATCCAATTGTAAAGCATATAATCAAAATATGGTGTGAAACCAAAAAATATTTAAAAGAACCACACTTAATGTCACAATTTAGCCCAGTATGGGGTAATCAATATTTTACACCAGGGAGAGCGGATGCTGTATTTAAAGTATGGAATTTAAAAGGGATTCAAAAGATTCAAGACTTATATTTGTCACGTTCAGATAACATAATGTCTTTTGAAGAACTGAGGATCAAATTTAGTCTTAATAGAACACATTTTTTTAAATATCTTCAGCTTGGGAATTTTATTCGACCAAATCAAAATAATGCTCTCACCCGACCTACTTATGCATCCTTGGAGTTTTATAACTCATTGACACTATCCTCAAGTGAAAACTCACAGAAAAGACTGAATTATTGGAAAGAAGATCTGCAAGCTGAAATTTCAGAGGAACAATGGGAATTGGCTTGTACAGAAGCTCAAACCAAATCAATAAATGTACGTCTTAAATTGATACATTTTAAAAGGTTAATGCGGATGTATGTTACACCGGTGGAGTTAAATAGATACAACAAAAACATACCAGATACATGCACAAAATGTATGGAAAGTAAAGGAACCCTATTTCATTGTTTATGGGAATGTAGAATAATTAGAATGTTTTGGGAAGAGGTGAGGGTAACAATTGAAAAAATAATTTCAAAACAATTCACATTGATCCCTAAACTGTTTTTGTTGGGTCTGTATCCAGAAAAGCATAACTTTAATAAGAGTGAAAGAACATTCATAGACCTCAGTTTGCTTAATGCCAAAAAATGTATTGCACTACTGTGGAAAAAGACTCATAGACCAGATGTGACTCAGTGGTTAAGACAGATGTTAGCAAACCTTCCACTAGAAAGAATAACATATATACTGAAATCAAAGGAAAATGTTTGAGAATATATGGAGACCTTTCATTGATTATGTAAAGAAATTAAACATAACTTCCGAAGAAGAAGATGAATGATGTGTGTGGACCTTGTAAATTCCAAACTGGTGAATGTATAATATGTATACTTATGTAATGGATTGCCTAGACTAAACAGAGGAGCATTGTTGATGACTTGCCTTTGTTAGTGGTTGTTGGTGTTTTTAGTACTTTTTTTTTCTTTTCTGGTAGTTAGTGTTTTGGGTTTTTTTTTTAATTTTTAAATTACTTTAGTGTTAGTGTTTGATTGTTTGTGTCATGTTTGTAAAAAAAAGGTTAAAAAAAAATATTGTGGAAAAAAAAGATCTAATAACACTAAAACAGAGCATTTGCCAGAGTCTGATGACATTAAAATATCATTTGACACCCTGAGAAGAGCGGCCTCTGTCGAGTGTTTCTGACGAAAACCTGACTGAAATTTGTCGAAAATATTGTGTTCAATCAGAAAGTCAGTGAGCTGCTTGGCAACAACTTTTTCTAAAAACTTAGAAATAAAAGGAAGCTTAGAAATTGGCCTGAAGTTTTTAAAAACAGATGGATCAAGGTTAGGTTTTTTTAAAAGTGGCTGCACAACTGCATGTTTAAAATACGGGGGTACACAACCAGATTCAAGTGAACTATTAATGATATTAACCAAAGACGTACCCACTGAGCCAATTACCTCTTTTAACATTGAGGAAGGCAAAATATCTAAAACGCAGGAGGAGGATTTCATGGAACTCACCAACACTAACAAATCCTCAAAAGAAATTGGGGTAAAATCACTTAAAAAGGCCCGTCTGTTAGGACAATCAAGGATTAGGGGAAAGGAATGAGTAAAACCAGCCCTAACAGCAGTGACCTTGTCAACAAAAAAGGACAGAAACTTGTTACAGTCATTAATTGAATAAACAGGGGAAGCAGGACTAACAGGATTAACTATACTGTCTATTGTACTGAAGAGGATCTTTGGATTGTTACTATTGGAGGAGATGATGTTGGAAAAATAAGAAGTTCTTGCCATTTTTATCATATTGTTAAAATCAATTAACAGTTTCTTAAGGTACAATCGATGCACCTCAAGTTTAGTGGACTTCCACAGTCTTTCCACCCTCCGACATTTACGTCTAAAACAACAGAGATCATCATTTAACCAGGGGGATGAATTAACAGCACGGACAGTCCTGGTTTTAAAGGGAGCAACTACATCTAAGATGCTACCAGAATTTCATTTAATGACCATGGTATCATTGTGCTTTATTGGCAAGCAAACTCTCCTGACCTAAACCCCATAGAGAATCTATGTGGTATTGTCAAGAGGGAGATGAGAGACATCAACGATGCAGAAGGGCTGAACGCTGCTATCAAAGCAACCTGGACCTCTATAACACCTCAGCAGTACCACAGGATGGTCACCTTCATGCCATGTTGCACTCATGCAGTAATTCATGTAAAAGGAGCCCCAACCAAGTATTGCATGTGCACATGGACATACTTTTCAGTCGGCCAACATTTCTATTAAAAATCCATTTTTTAATTAATTTTATGTAATATTCAAACTTTTTGAGAAATTGAATTTTGGGTTTTCATGAGCTATAAGTCATAACCATCAAAATTAAAAGAAATAAACACTTGAAATATCTCTGTGTGTAATGGATGTACAGTACATAATATGAGTTTCATTTTTTCATTTTTTCATTTTCTTTTCATTTTTTGGCTGCACGGTGGCGCAGTGGTTAGCACTGCGGCAGCACAGTTTACCCTTGGCCGGGGGATTGTGGGGATCGTGGGATCGTGGGTTCGATCCCAGCCCCCAACCAACAGTGATCTGTGTGGAGTTTGCATGTTCTCCCCGTGTTGCGTGGGTTTACTCCGGGATTTCTCCGGTTTCCTCCCACATGCCAAAAACATGCATGTTAGGTTAATTGGCTGTTCTAAATTGTCCCTAGATATTTGTTTCCTATAGGCCCTTAGAATAGAGGGTTAGTATTAATGAAAGCGCTTTGAGTGGTCTTTGTGACTAGAAAAGCGCTATATAAGTGCAGGTTAGTTAGTTAGTTAGTTAGTTTTTGAATTGAATTACTGAAATAGATAAACTTTTTGATGGCATTCTAATTTATTGAGATGCACCCGTATATGCAGCTCCACCATCAATTCTGCCTTGCTGGAACTGCTGTGCTGATTTTGTAAGGGTTAAAGAAAGTGAAAAGGAAACGTTCACGGTCACTAACGTGGAACACATCTGATTGAAAACATTTACCATTTATAAACTGCATTTTCAGCAAGCATAAAATAGATTTTTCATACATGCAAAGTTACAGATAACTGTAAGAACTAAAATTAAAAAAAAAAAAAACTGGCTCTTTTGTGCTGACAGGTACAGTACGTATGGAGAAAAGGAATGAGCCACACCAGCAGAAAGAAGCACTTTGTGTTCGTCAGCACCTTTCTTTTCCTTCTCCCTTCAAGCCTGTTATCATATTGCTGTTTTTCTTTCCCATTCTTGCTTCCGTCACTCACCTTTGCTCATTTTCTCTCGTCTGTCACTCTTTCTGTGTTCTCTCATCACTTTCTGCTCTTTTCCTTTATTTTGCCACTCAGTCATACCTCCCCTTCTTTACTCTTTTCCCCCCTTGTGACACTTTTCAACTTTGCTGCTCATATTTCATACCTCATTTTTACCTGCGTCCTTTCCTCCAGCTTGAGTCATTTGTCATCCCTTTTCATGCCTTGCTTACAGCCATCTGCAGATTTTACATCATCAGGTTGGCCAGATGCATAGTGTTCCTGAACTGCAAAACAAGTATTAAGTGGCTGAGGCTTAGATTGGATATTCCAGACCAGTCATTAGTGTATCAGCTGGCAGCAAGTTATTTAAAGGCCTCAGTCATGGTTTGTGGATTTTAACCTTCTAAAATGCTTTTTTTTAGATCATATGACAACAGCAAAAATATAAACATCTCTCTTCAGTTAGAAATAATTATATTTTAACATTTCAACAGCATGCACAGAATTTAGTTTTGCTTAATTTTTCCCCCATATCACTAACAAATAATTCGGTCTTCAGTTACCAATGTTAGGTAAGTTACTGAAAATTAGTGACTAATTATAGCCACTATTTACTTCTTTTCAAAAGCAACAAAATTACAATTACGGCACAATTATAGTAATAAGTTACTTTGGAAAGTAACTTTAACGTTACTTTCAAATGCATATTTAAATTATCTTGCACACATACTGTATTGGTTGGTGTTGCTAAGCATGTGTCAGTGTGTGACACATGCTCAGTATATATGTGTATATATACTGTATATACAGCTCTGAAAAAAATAAGACAACTGCAAAATCTTTCCGAAATTTACATATCTATGTAAGGGTTCCTGTCGGATCTGCCTGCCTGCCTCCCTCTCTCCCTGCAGTTACAACCGCCACCTGCCACCAATCAGTGGGACATTATAAAGAGGACACTCTCCCATTACTCTGCCTGGTCATGTCTGATCCACAACTTGCCTGTATCCTGCCTGTATTCAAACTTGATTAATCTTGTGCCTTGTTTTGCTGTGAACTGACCCCTGTCTGTTTCTAGACCCTGTGTCTGCCTGGTGAATTGGAATTGTCTGCCTGTTCTGATTTAGCCTGTAGAGCGCTGACTCCTGCCTGCCTTTGGACCCTGAAAGCTGCCTAGTGAACTGGAATTGGACATTCTTGGATTGTACACATCATCACAACCGCACATAAGTCGACTTACCACCGTTCATCATCATTATCACCATCCTCCTTTCCCCAGCTCCCAGGCCTGGCCAGCTTGTTCCCCTGTCCGCTCACCTGCACTGAAGGATTCCTTCCCTGATGTCCATCATCACGAGATCTTCTGCCATTCCCCGCTGCTTCCACCAGAAGAAACCTGTAAGCATACAAACAATATTAATCTCCTTGTCACTATTCCATATACTCTCTATTGTCTCTTCTCTCTCTCCTGCAAGGTTACCAGATCCTCATCACTATTACACAATTGCAATATTACTGTCGATAAAGATAATTGTTTCACTTACCTTAAACGTCCTCCGTGTCTGCTCCTGGGTCGAAGTGTGGCACCACGCCAGTCTACATGTATGGCAGCCTTTCAGTTTGAGTATGTGTTGAATTCCAACTCAAGGACACGACAATCTACTTAAGTTTGAAGCGGTACTGATAAGATTATCTAAGAATGGTAAGACACATGAAAACTGTGAATAAAAATCAGAGTTAGTTTACACATACAGATTTCTGAGTTATTCCCATGTTAAAGCATATTGCAGTGTTTAAGAATGAACATGAACTTGTTTTCTTTGCATTATTTGATCTAAAAGCAACATCTTTTCTGTTGCTTGGTCAGTTGTCATTTTCTGTAACTAAATGCATGAAATGATGAAATTTTGACTGGGAACTTGGGTGAGTTGTTTTCAGTAGGTTAGAGAATTTAAAAAAATAATAACTTTACTCAAACACATACTGTATGTATAAATAGTAAAACCAGATAAAGTGATAATTTTACAGTGGTCTCTTTGGGCTCTTAGTTTTTTTCCAGAGCTGTATACAGTGGTGTGAAAAAGTGTTTGCCCCCTTCCTGATTTCTCATTTTTTTTGTGTGTTTGTCACTCTTAAATGTTTCAGATCATCAAACAAATTTAAATATTAGACAAAGGTAACACAAGTAAAAATAAAATGCTGTTTTTAAATGAAGGTGTTTATTATTAAGGGCAAAAAAAAATAAATCCAAACCTACATGGCACTGAAAAAGTGATTGCCCCCGATTAAAAAACAAATTAACTGTGGTTTGTCACATCTTTGGAAAACTGAGTTCAATTTCTCTAGCCACACCCAGGCCTGATTACTGCCACACCTGTTCTCAATCAAGAAATTACTTAAATAGGACCTGCCTGACAAAGTGAAGTAGACCAAAAGATCCTCAAAAGCTAGACATCATGCTGCAATCCAACGAAATTCAGGAACAAATGAGAAAGAAAGTAATTGAGATCTATCAGTCTGGAAAAGGTTATAAAGCCATTTCTAAAGCTTTAGGACTCCAGCGAACCACAGTGAGAGCCATTATCCACAAATGGTGAAAGCATGGAACAGTGGTGAACCTTCCCAGGAGTCGCCAGCTGACCAAAATTACCCCAAGAGCACAGCGATGACTCATCCAAGAGGTCACAAAAGACCCCACAACAACATCCAAAGAACTGCAGGCCTCACTTGCCTCAGTTAAGGTCAGTGTTCATGACTCCACCATAAGAAAGTGACTGGGCAAAAATGGCCTGCATGGCAGAGTTCCAAGACAAAAACCACTGCTGAGCAAAAAGAACATAAAGGCTCATCTCAGTTTTGCCAGAAGACATCTTGATGATCTGCAAGACTTTGGGGAAAATACTCTGTGGACTGACAAGGCAAAAGTTGAACTTTTGGAAGGTGTGTGTCCCATTACATCCAGCGTAAAAGAAACACAGCATTTCAGAAAAGGAACATCATACCACTGCTGCACGGTGGCGCAGTGGTTTAGCACTGTGGCAGCACAGTTTTACCCTCGGCCGGGGGATCGCGGGGATCATGAGATCGTGGGTTCGATCCCAGCCCCCGACCAACAGTGAGCTGTGTGGAGTTTGCATGTTCTCCCCGTGTTGCGCGGGTTTACTCCGGGATTTCTCCGGTTTCCTCCCGCACACCAAAAACATGTAGGTTTAGGGCGCTCGCGCACGCAGCGACCAGCAGCCGGTGGCTTGTCACCAGACTGCAAACCAAGTCTACCGACGGGTACAAATAAGTAACAAAAAAAAAAAAAAAAAATACCAACAGTAAAATATGGTGGTGGTAGTGTGATGGTCTGGGTCTATTTTGCTGCTTCAGGACCTGGAAGACTTGGTGTGGTAAATGGAACCATGAACTTCTCCAGTGCTTTCAACACCATCCAACTGATGATCCTGAAGGACAAGCTGCTGCGCGCAGGGGTGGACCAGCACCTGTCATCATGGATCCTGGACTACCTCACGAACTGGCCTCAGTTTGTGAGAACCCGGGACTGTGTGTCCGACACGATCATCGGTAGCACGGGGGCCCCCCAGGGAACGGTGCTGGCTCCCTTCCTGTTCACTCTTTATACTGCGGACTTCTCACACAACACAACACACTGCCATCTACAGAAGTTCTCTGATGACTCTGCGATCGTTGGCCTCATCTCCAATGGAGATGAAGCTGAGTACAGAGGGCTTATCCAGGACTTCGTGGACTGGTGCCATCGGAACTGCCTCCAGATCAACGCGAGGAAAACTACGGAGCTGGTGGTGGACTGCTGCAGGCATGGGCAACCCCTCACAGCACCAGTAAATATACAGGGAACAGACATCGAGATGGTGACATCCTATAAGTACCTGGGTGTTCATCTGAACAATAAACTAGACTGGTCACACAATACTGACGCACTCTACAAGAAGGGACAGCGCAGGCTGTTCCTGCTGAGGAGACTCAGGTCTTTTGGTGTACAAGGGGCGCTGCTGAAGACATTCTATGACACGGTGGTGGCATCAGCCATCACTTTTGGAGTGGTCTGCTGGGGCAGTGGCATTACTGCAGCCGATAGGAAGAGACTGAACAAACTGATCAAGAAAGCTAGCTCTGTCCTGGGGCAGCGCCTTGATCCGGTGGAGGAGATAGGAGAGAGAAGAATGGTGGCTAAACTGTCATCTCTGCTGGAGTCCGAGTTCCACCCTATGCAGGACATACTGAATGCACTGAGGAGCTCATTTAGCAGCAGACTACATCATCCCAGGTGCACAACCGAGAGGTTTCGCAGGTCCTTCCTACCAACGGCTGTCAGACTGTACAACCTAAGCAGGGCTGCTCGCAGAGATAGCAAAAAGACGTAACAAACTAATAGTTTTTTGAATGCAAAAGATGCAATAGACTTACACAATGGTCCCCTCCGGCATACAACTAGGAAAATACCAGTCGCTATGGAGAGTGAGAATATGTATGGGCACATAATCATACCATGTAGGATAACTAAGTAGACGGTTGTGCTGTTTCATCCCATCTAGCAACAATGCTCTGCACTGTGTGTGTTTATATATTTACACATTTATTCCATCTCGCTACAATGCTCCACACTGGATGTGTTTATATTTATATATCTATATATTTATTCCATCTAGCTACAATGCTCCGCACTGTGTGTTTATATATCTACATATTATTCCATCTAGCTACATTGCTCCGCACTGTGTGTGCTTATATATTTACATATTTATTCCACCTAGCTGCAATGCTCCGTACTGTGGGTGTTTATACAGTATATCTACATATTTATTCCATCTAGCTACAGTGCTCCACACTGTGTGTCTATATATTCATATATTTATTCCATCCAGCTACAGTGCTCTGCACTGTGTGTCTGTGTGTGTGTATATATATATTTTATAGTAATATGTACATATGTATATTAGCTGCTCTTGCTTGCTTGCTTTTTTTTTTTTATTCTTGCCTTCTGATTGTTGCTCTGAGTGTTGCTATCCCTGTGCTGTTGCAATCCTGGAATTTCCCCGTTGTGGGACTAATAAAGGCTTATCTTATCTTATCTTATCTTATCTTATCTTATCTTAATTCCGCTGTCGACCAAAAAATCCTGGAGGAGAATGTCCGTCCATCTGTTTGTGACCTCAAGCTGAAGCACACTTGGGTTCTGCAGCAGGACAATGATCCAAAACACACCAGCAAGTCCACCTCTGAATGGCTGAAGAAAAACAAAATGAAGACTTTGGAGTGGCCTAGTCAAAGTCCTGACCTGAATCCGACTGTGATGCTGTGGAATGACCTTAAAAAGGCAGTTCATGCTCGAAAACCCTCCAGTGTGGCTGAATTACAACAATTCTGCAAAGATGAGTGGGCCAAAATTCCTCCACAGCGCTGTAAAAGACTCACTGCCCGTTTTTGCAAATGCTTGAATGCAGTTGTTGCTGCTAAGAGTGGCCCAACCAGTTATTAGGTTTAGGGGCAATCACTTTTTCACACAGAGCCATGCACGTTTGGATTTTTCCCCCTAAATAATAAACACTTTCATTTAAAACCTACATTTTGAGTTTACTTGTGTTATCTTTGTCTAATATTTAAATTTGTTTGATGATTTGAAACATTTAAGTATGAGAAACATACAAAAAAAAAGAGAAATCAGGAAGGGTCAAACACTTTTTCATACCACTGTATACAGCTAAATAAAAGAAGTAATAAGTAATGAATCTGTTACAGTTTTAGCAATTGTAACGCATTACTGAATTGTAAAAAATTACACGTTACAGCAAAAGTAGATGCGTTACAGTAAGCATGTTGGTGCAGTGGTTAGCACTGTTGCCTTACAGCTAGAAGGTTCCAGGTTCGAAACCCCAGGCTGGTAGGGGTAGGAACCTTTCTGTGTGGCGTTTGCATGCTCTTCCTGTGCTGCGTGGGTTTACTCCGGGGGCTCCGGTTTCCTCCCACAATCCAAAGACATGCATGTTAGGTTAATTGGGTGTTCTAAATTGTCCCTAGATCTCCTATAGGCCCTTACAATAGAGGGTTAGTACTAATGGCGCGCTTTGAGTGGTCTTTGAGACAAGAAAAAGCATTATTTCGTGGAGAGTGTAAATAACGGAGGCAGATTTATGCAGCAGACGACTTTATTCACTCTCACATCAGTCATACACAGAAAAAGCATATCTCAATACACCAGGGTCTCTCCTTTTATATCAACTGCCCATCTCACATCTGCATGACATCTCGCATCACAATACATTCAACCCTTCTCCCCCACTACTTCTTCCTGCTACCTCACCATAATCTCTTTCATCTCAATACCTATTGTCCTTCTCTGTTTACCCTCTGCATCCAGTCTGAGATGATTAACCCAACCTCTACACCCCCTTTTGGCTTCAGTCTCCTCCCGTATTTGCTGTAACGGGGGTTTTCCGCCTCCACGGCGCTGCTGTGCTGGTGGCACAGCAGCTCCTGGGGGAGTGTCTGTCTGCGGGTGGGCAATGGCGAGGGGGGGGGGCTTCGACTTGCCCGTGTGGCTGCTCTGATAAATCGTTTACCTGGGGAGTTCTCAGTGGGGGTCTTCCACGCTGAGGGGCCCGAACCAACATCACTTGCTCGTCCGCCACTACAAAGGCGGGCTTAAGTCTGTCTATACATATTTTCTCCCTACGACCCCCCAAGTCTAACAAAAAATGTTTATCCCCTGTTTCCAGCACTCTGAATGGGCCATCATAGGGTGGGCGCAATGGGGGGTGGTGGGCATCGTGCCTGACAAACACGAACGCCTCTTTCTTCAAAGTTTTTGGCACAAAAGCGCGTGGAAAACAGTGGTGGGCCGGGCCTGGCAGCGTGCCTGTATCTGCGCTATGCTGCAAACGCTGAGACGGACAGTTGTCCAGCACGGGATTATCTGGTAAAAACTCCCCGGGAAGCCGCAGTGGCTGAGAAAAAACAAGCTCCGCCGGGGAAGCCTCCAAATCCTCTTTTGGTGTGGAACGCAACCCAATAAAACCCATGGCAACCGGTCTACCCAATTTGCATCCGTCAGCGAAGCCCTGAGCGCTGCTTTCAGTGACCTATTGAAATGCTCGCATAACCCATTGGCCTGTGGTTTGTACGCGGTTGTGCGATGAATTGCAACACCAAGGCTGCGGGCCATCGCGGACCAGAGGTCGGAAACAAACTGTGGGCCCCTATCGGACGTGATGTTCGACGGGACGCCAAAACGTGCCACCCATGTCATCAAAAAAGCACGCGCCACGTCCGTGGACGTGGTTGCCGCCAGTGGGACTGCTTCTGGCCAGCATGTGGTGCGGTCCACCACTGTCAGAAGGTGCGTGCACCCCTGCGATGGCGGGAGGGGGTCCACAAGGTCCACATGAACATGGTCGAACCTCTTAGCCGGTATACGAAACGGCTCCAAAGGAGCCTTCGTGTGTCTGTGTACTTTGGCTCGTTGGCACGCTACGCAGGCTGCCGCCCACTCTTTCACTTCTTTGTGCAGGCCTGGCCATACGAACTTCGGTCCCACCATTCTGACAGACGCGCGCACTCCTGGGTGTGCCAGAGCGTGAACTGACTCAAACACTCAGCGGCGCCAAGCAACTGGGACCACCGGGTGCGGGCGTCCTGTGGAGACGTTGCAGATAAGGGGGGGCTGCCGTCTTACAGTACTCTGCTCTCCAGCCTTAACCCTGTTGGTCCAGACTGGAGCGCGCACACGTCCGCATCGCCAATCTGCTCTGCGGCCATGGATGTATAATCTATCCCCACGCAGACCGGGGCCATGGCCATGCTCTATGACGGCCCCTATGGCCACATCCGAGGTGTCGGTAGTGAGCGCTATCCGGGCCGCCGGGTCCGGGTGCGCCAACAGTGCGGCATTTGCCAGGGCTGTTTTAACCTCAGAGAACGCCTGCTCCCGCTCAGGAGTCCATTCGACTCTGTCCGCCGGTTTCCTTTTCTTGAGCACGGCGTACAATGACTGCATGAGCTGAGCTGCACAGGGGAGGAACTGGTTATAAAAGTTAACCATCCCCAAAAACTCTTGCAGCGCCCTGACCGTCTGAGGCCGGGGAAAATTTGCCACAGCGCGCACCTTGTCGGGCAAGGGTATCACTCCCTCCAGTGAGACGCGGTGCCCCAAAAAATCAATCCCCGTCACCCCGAACTGGCATTTCGTCGGGTTGATTATTAACCCATACTCCTCCAACCTCCAGAAAACCGTCCTGAGGTGGGTTACGTGTTCGTCCTCGGACGCACTGGCCACCAGGATATCATCCAGGTAGACGAACACAAACGGCAGATCATGCAACACCGCATCCATCATGCGTTGGAATATCTGTGCCACGCCTTTTAATCCGAAGGGCATGCGTAAAAACTCAAACAAGCGAAACGGAGTTATTACCACTGTTTTGGGTATGTCCTCCACGCGCACTGGGACCTGGTGGTAACCACGGACCAGGTCTATTTTAGAAAAAATGCGTGCCCTGGCGAGGTGAATGGAAAAATCCTGAATATGGGGAATCGGGTAGCGGTCGTGCACTGTGGCGTTATTCAACCTGTGGAAATCTCCGCACGGTCGCCTCGATCCCTCGGCCTTAGGGACCATGTGTAGCGGGGATGCCCATGGGCTGTTTGAGCGCCTGATGATGCCCAACCTTTCCAAGTTGGCAAACTTCTCGCGTGCTATGGCTAGTTTAGCTGCGTTCAAGCGCCGAGGTCGTGCGAAAACGGACGGCCTAGTGATGGTGATAAAGTGTTCCACCCTGTGTTTAGTGCTGGTCGCCGAAAACATCGGGACCGTGAGTGCTGGGAACTGAGTGAGCAATGTGTGTAACTTACCGCCTGGAGCTGTGATGTTGGCTTGTGTTATTGGCCCGGCCCCTCGAGCTGTACAGGGGAGAGAATCAAAAGACATTGCATTAACCAGGCGCCTGTTAGCAATATCGACTAGCAACCCGTGTGCACACAGAAAATCAGCACCCAGGATTGGGAAACTCAATGCCGCTATGACAAAAGTCCACTCGTACATACGGCCGTGTAGGGATAAAGTCAGTGTTCTCTCACCAAAAGTCTTAATGTCCGAGCCATTTACGGCTACCAGCTGGGGGCCGCTAGCTCCCGCTAGCCGGTCGCCGTAGGATGGCAGGATGAGGCTCTTTTGGGAGCCGGTGTCTACGAGGAACCGTCTCTCCAAGCGCAAGTCCGTCACGTAGAGCAGCTTGTTTTCTTCACCGGCGGTCGCAGCTGCTACTGACTGCCGGCCTTGGCGTTTCCCAAACGCTTGAATTGGCACGGTGGCACAAATCTGCGTGCGTTCTCTCCAAAGCGGCCGTGGTAGAAGCAGAGCGTGTCTCTCTGACACTTCCTGGCTTCCGCTGCCGCTACCGTCACCGGCTCCTCGCCTCCGCTGGTCGTCTTGCTGGGTTTCGACGCCGCCGCGTTCACTGTGAGGGCTCTGGTGGTGAGGATGATCCGATCTGCCTCCTGGGCTAGCACACGGTAGTCACGCGCGGCCAGCAACGGCGAATTGGCAAGAACCGCTCTTGCCTCTCTTGGGAGGTTCTGGAGGAAAAGGTGGGCAAACAGAAAATGCCCGTCGTCCGTGCCCATCAACGCCAACATCTTCTCCATCAGTTCGACCGCCGACCCATCTCCTAACTCGGAGCGCCTCAGCAGCCTCTCTGCTCTCTCACAGTCCGAGAACGTGTAGCGCCGGGTCAGCGCGGCCTTGAGAGCCCCGTATTTGTCGTGGGCTGGAGGCTGTTGGAGCAGGCTCGCTACTTGCTGAGACGTGCGAGCGTCCAGTGCTGCGACCACATAGTAATATCTGGTGTCGTCTGCCGTTATTCCCTGGAGGGCGAACTGAGCCTTGGTGTGGTGGAACCAAGCGGGTCGTGCAGCCAAAAGTCCGATAGTTTGACCGAAACAGCGCACGCGTTGCTGGGGCTTCCCATCCGGGCCGACTCTGGGGTTCTTGCCTCGTGTTCCATAATTCGTCAAGGGATCACCAGTGTGGAGAAAGAAAATAACGGAGGCAGATTTATGCAGCAGATGACTTTATTCACTCTCACATCAGTCATACACAGAAAAAGCATATCTCAATACACCAGGGTCTCTCCTTTTATATCAACTGCCCATCTCACATCTGCATGACATCTCGCATCACAATACATTCAACCCTTCTCCCCCACTACCTCACCATAATCTCTCTCATCTCAATACCTATTGTCCTTCTCTCTTTACCCTCTGCATCCAATCTGAGATGATTAACCCAGCCTCTACAATATAAGTACAGGTCCTTATCCCAACACTGGTTATAACCCATTCCCATGTTATTGGTCATGATAATTCAGTCCCCACCCAGAGTTTCTGAGCCAAGGCATTAGCTTCAGAGCTAACAGTGCAACTATGGAGTTAACTTGCCAAGTGTGGTTTATATTGTTATTTCGTTTAAATTATAGTCACCCTTGTAAGCATCCCTGTTGCAACCTGGTTCACTAATTGACAGTCCATAATATATCTTGTGTTGTGGGCCTCAGGTTATTTCACACCTTAGACAGAGACAATGAATACACATGGGAGAACAATGCCCAAGTGGGTGAGACGGGGTTGAATGAAGTGTAGTGTAGATGTCATGCTGTGTATGAGGAAGTGCCTTGAACCTTGTGAAGTGTGACTTGGTATAGAGAGAGGAATGCTTGATGTGACCAGTCAGTATGTTCTTTGCCTGTGAGATGTGAGTGTGTAATAAATCATCTGAAATGAATATGCCTCTTCATTTACACACTCCACACTGGTGACCCAAGATGTATTATGGAACACGATGCAAGATCCCCGGAGCCGGCCCGGTTGGGAAGCCCCAGAGACACTGAAGCCAACCCGCAGACAGCCAGGACTGGAACCCCCAGCAAAGCGTGTGCAGTTTCAGTCAAGCTACCGGATTTCTGGCAGCACAACCCGCGCTCTTGGTTCCACCACACCGAGGCCCAGTTCGCCCTCCGGGGAGTAACAGCAGACGACACCAAGTTCTACCATGTGGTAGCAGCGCTGGACTCCCGCACAGCCCAGCAGGTAGCGAGCCTGCTCGATCAGCCACCAGCCAGCAGCAAATATGAGGCGCTCAAGGCTGCGCTCATCCGGCAATACACGCTCTCGGAATGTGAGAGAGTGGAGAGGCTCCTGGCGCGGACCGAGTTAGGAGATGGGTCGGCCGTAGACCTGATGGAGAAGATGCTGGCGTCGATGGGCATGGGTGACGGGCACTTTCTGTTTGCCCACCTTTTCCTCCGGAACCCGCCAACAGAAGCAAGAGCGGTTCTGGCCAATTCGCCGTTGCTGGCCGCGCGACACTACCGTGCGCTAACCCAGGAGGCAGACCGGATCATCCTCCCCACCAGGGTGATCACAGTCAACGCGGCGGCAGCGGAGCCCAGCGAGACGACCAGGGGAGGCGAGGAGCCACCGATGGTAGCGGCAACGGGGGCCAAGGAGCGCCAGAAAGACCCGCTCTGCTTCTACCACCACCGCTTCGGAGGGAACGCGCGCAGATGCGCGCCACCGTGTCACTTCAAGCGCTCGGGAAACGCCAAGGCCGGCAGTCAGTAACAGCTGCGACCGCCGGTGAAGAGAACAAGCTGCTCTACGTGACGGACTCGCGCTCGGGGAGACGCTTCCTCGTCGACGCCGGAGCCCAGAAGAGCGTCATCCTGCCGTCCTACGCTGACCGGCTGGCAGGACATAGCGGCCCTGGAATGGTGGCAGTAAACGGCTTGGAGATTAAGACGTTTGGTGAGAGAACACTGACCTTATCTCTACATGGCCGCTCGTATGAGTGGACTTTTATCATAGCAGCACTGTGTTGCCCGCTCCTGGGCACTGATTTTCTGTGTGCCCATGGTTTACTTGTGGATGTTGCTAACAGGCGCCTGGTTAATGCACTGTCCTTTGAATCTCTCCCCTGTACAGCTCGAGGGACCCGGCCAACAGCACAAGCCAGCGTCACAACTCCTGGCGGTAAGTTCCACGCACTGCTCACTCAGTTCCCAGCACTCACGATCCCAACGTTTTCAGTGGTCATTGCTAAACACAGGGTGGAGCACTTTATCACCACCACCGGGCCGCCTGTTTTTGCAAGACCTCGGCGCTTGGATGCAGCTAAACTGGCCATAGTGCGCAAGGAGTTCGCCAACCTGGAAAAGTTGGGCATCATCAGGCGATCAAAGAGCCCATGGGCATCCCCGCTACACATGGTCCCTAAGGCTGAGGGATCGTGGCGACCGTGCAGTGATTTCCGCAGGTTGAACAATGCCACAGCACACGACCGCTACCCAATTCCCCACATACAGGATTTTTCCGTTCACCTCACCAGAGCGCGCGTTTTTTTCTAAAATAAACCTGGTCCGCGGTTACCACCAGGTCCAAGTGCGTGCAGAGGACGTACCCAAAACAGCGTTAATAACTCCGTTCGGTTTATTTGAGTTCCTGTGCATGCCATTCGGGTTAAAAGGCGCAGCACAGACGTTCCAGTGCATGATGGATGCAGTGCTGCGTGACCTCCCGTTCGTGTTCGTCTACCTGGACGATATCCTGGTAGCCAGTACGTCTGAAGATGAACACGAAACCCACCTCAGGACGGTTTTCTGGAGGTTGGAGGAGCACGGGTTGATAATCAACCCGGTGAAATGTCAGTTCGGAGTGACGGAGATTGATTTTTTGGGGCACCGCGTCTCTCCGGAAGGAGCGATCCCATTGCCCGACAAAGTGCGCGCCGTGGCAGATTTTCCCCGGCCTCAGACGGTCAGGGCGCTGCAGGAATTTTTGGGGATGGTGAATTTTTATAACCGTTTCCTTCCCCGCGCGGCGCGGCTCATGCAACCATTGTACGCCGCGCTCAAGAGACAGAAACCTGCGGATGGAGTCGAATGGACCCCGGAGCGAGAGAGGGCGTTCTCAGAAGTTAAAGCAGCCCTGGCAAATGCCACACTGCTGGCACATCCGGACCCGGCGGCCCGGATAGCGCTCACCACCGACGCTTCAGACGTGGCCATAGGGGCGGTCATGGAGCAGCGCGTCGCCGGGGCTTGGCAGCTGCTCACATTTTTCTGCAGAACTTTGCGCAACAGCGAATGTAAATACAGCGCGTTCGACAGAGAGTTGCTGGCTCTCCATCTGGCCATACGCCACTTCCAGTTCTGGCTGGAAGGGCGCAGCTTCACTGCATTCATAGACCACAAGCCACTAACGTTCGCGATGGCCAAAGTTTCAGCACCATGGTCGGGCTGGCAGCAGAGACAGCTGGCCGCGATCTCAGAGTTTACTACCGATATTCAGCATGTGTCGGGTAAACTGAATGGGGTGGCGGACTGCCTCTCGCACGCCATGGTGGCCCCAGTCTACGTGGGGATAGATTACGCAGCCATGGCCGCGGAGCAGATTAGCAATGCAGACGTGCGCGCGCTCCAGTCTGGACCAACAGGGTTAAGGCTGGAGAGCAGGGTGCTGCAAGATGGCGCCCCCCCCCCCCAATCTGCGACGTCTCCACGGGACGCCCGCGTCCAGTAGTCCCGGTCGCGTGGCGCCGCCGCGTGTTTGAGTCAGTTCACACTCTGGCGCACCCAGGAGTGCGCGCGTCTGTCAAAATGGTGGGAGAGAAGTTCGTGTGGACGAGCCTACGCAAACAAGTAAAAGAGTGGGCTGCAGCCTGCGTGGCGTGCCAACGAGCCAAGGTACACAGGCACACGAAGGCTCCCTTGGAGCCGTTTCCGGTACCGGCTAAGAGCTTCGACCATGTGCACGTGGACCTCGTGGGCCCCCTCCCGCCATCACAGGGGTGCACGCACCTCCTGACAGTGGTGGACCGCACCACGCGCTGGCCAGAAGCAGTCCCGCTGGCCGCAACCACGTCCGCGGACGTAGCACGCGCTTTTTTAACAACATGGGTGGCACGTTTTGGAGTCCCGTCAGGCATTACGTCCGACAGGGGCCCGCAATTTGTTTCCGACCTCTGGTCCACGATGGCCCGCAGCCTGGGTGCTGCAATTCATCGCACAACCGCGTACAACCCACAGGCCAATGGTTTATGTGAGCGTTTTCATAGATCACTGAAAGCAGCACTCAGGGCTTCACTGACGGATGCAAATTGGGTAGACAGGCTGCCGTGGGTTTTACTGGGGTTGCGCTCCGCGCCAAAAGAGGATTTGGAAGCTTCCCCAGCAGAGCTCGTTTTTGCGCAGCCCCTACGGCTGCCCGGGGAATTTCTACTGGACAATCCCGCGCCGGGCAGCTCCCCGTCTCAGCTTTTGCAGTGTAGCGCAAACACAGGCATGCTGCCGGGCCCTGCACACCACAGTTTTCCGCGTGCCTTCGTGCCTAAAACTTTGAAGAACGCGCAGTTCGTGTTCGTCAGACACGACGCCCACCACCCTCCATTGCTCCCACCCTATGATGGACCGTTCAGAGTGTTGGAAACAGGGGATAAGCATTTTGTGCTAGACTTGGGGGGTAGACGGGAGAGAATTGGCATAGACAGATTCAGACCAGCCTTTATAGTGGCGGATGAGCAAGTGCTGTTGGCGAGGGCCCCTCGGCGTGGAAGACCCCCACGGAGACCTCCCCAGGGGAATGATTCATCAGAGCAGCCACACGGACAGAGTGAAATCCCACCCCCCCCTCTCCACGGCTCACTCGCAGTTGGACACACTCCCAGCAGCCTCCCACCGGCACAGCAGCGCCACAGAGGCGGTAAACCCCAGTTACAGCAGATATGGGAGGAGACTGAAGCCGAAACAGCATGTGGACTGATGTTCTATTTGACATAACGCACGGCTCAGGAGACGCACACACACAGGCTTAGAGTAGTTCAAAGAGTTTATTAACAGCAGGAGTGAATGAGTGCGTGTCTGCGGGGTGTAAATGTGTTGGTGATGGCGTCTGCTTCAGGCACAGAGGCAGGTGACCGTTCAGCCGAGCAACCCTATGGAGAGAGCACAGGGAGAGGGTGACGGGCATACACCAACACAGGAGGGATTTATGGCGAGAGAAGGACTTACTTGGATTGTCAGGATAGCTGGCACAACAAGGGGGCGAAGCCCGGAAGACAGCCACCTGGAGAGCTCCGTACAGCAGCGAGGAATGGGCGATGGAGTGGAGATGTCCGCCACCGGGGAATCCACCTGTGCACAGGGGAGCAGACTGGGAAAGAGAGGTAAGGGTTCTTACCCAAATAATGTTTGCTGAAGAAAGAAGTAGCTCACAACGGTGAGGGACGAAGTCTGACGGCTTCAGGCCGAGCCTCCGGGCGAGACGGCCTTTATCCCTCGCCGCTGATGATTGTCAGGTGCGTGAGCAGGTGGCGCCGCTGATGAATGGCGCGGCGTGACAGTACTCCCCCCTCTAGCAGCGCCTCCTGGCGACGGCTTATCCGGGTGCGCTCGGTGGAAGTCCGCGATGAGCGATGGGTCCAACACAAACGACGGGGGCACCCATTGTCGATGCTCGGGCCCATAGCCCTCCCAGTCCACCAAGTATTGCAACCCACGACCTCGGCGCCGGGAGTCCAGGATGGAGGAGACGGACCAGGTCGGATGGCCACCAATCATCCGGGGCGCGGGTTGCACTGCAGGAGGAGGGCAAAGGGGGTCGGTGACTGCCAGTTTCACCTTCGACACGTGGAAAGTGGGATGGATGCGGAGGGAGGGGGGAATAGCCACGCGCACAGCCACCGGGTTGATGATCCGGGTGATGGGAAAGGGACCCATGAACCGCTGTGCCAGCTTCCTCCTCTCGCCTTTTAATGTGACGTCCTGGGTAGACACATACACGAGTTGCCCAACTCTGTACGCCGGGGCAGGTCGTCTGTGCCGGTCCGCCACGGTCCTGTTGCACTCCGCTGTGCGTAAAAGCGCATGACGCGCGGCAGCCCAGGTGGAGCGGAACTGCCTAAGGTGCGCCCTAACAGAAGGGACAGTTACCTCGCTCTCCTGCGCTGGAAACAGCGGGGGGTCGTAACCCAGGGACGCCTTGAAGGGGGACATCCCCGTTGCAGAAGAGCGGGCGGTGTTGTGGGCATACTCCACCCAGGCGAGATGGTTGCTCCAGGACGTCGGCTTGGATCTGGTAACACAGCGGTGCGCAGCCTCCAGCTCCTGATTGGTCCTCTCACACTGCCCGTTAGACTGGGGGTGATGGCCGGAGGAGAGGTTCACCTTGGCTCCGATGGCGTTACAAAAGGATTTCCAAACCTCGGATGAAAATTGGGGGCCTCGGTCCGAGACCACGTCCACCGGAATCCCGTGCAGCCTGACCACGTGTTGGACGAGGAGGCCCGCCGTCTCCAGGGCGGTAGGGAGACCTCGCAGGGGGACGAAGTGTGCCGCCTTGGAGAAACGGTCCACGATGGTCAGGACGGTGTCAAAGGAGTTGGAAACGGGGAGTCCGGTGATGAAATCCAGTGCGATGTGCGACCAGGGCCTGCCGGGGACGGGCAGAGGCTGGAGCAGACCCGCTGGAGGGGCATTTCCCGACTTGCTGGTGGCACAGATTGGGCAAGCCCGGGCGTAGCGGGCTGCATCCCTCCGCAGGCCTGGCCACCAAAAGGACCGTTGGAGGAGGCTGATCATCCGAGAGGTGCCGGGATGACAGGTGAGCCGGGAGGTGTGGAGCCAGTGGATGATCTCTCCTCGGACCGCAGATGGGACGAACAGTCTTCCCTCTGGTCCGCCGCCAGGATCAGGTTCCACCTCCTGCGCCTTCCGGATCTTGTCTTCAATGTCCCAAGAGATGGCTCCCACGACGCACGACCTGGGCAGGATAGTGTGGGGCGTCTCCTCAGTCTCCACGGGGGTGAACTGCCTAGAGAGGGCGTCAGGCAGGCCGTTCTTGGAGCCTGGCCTGAAGGTGATTGAAAAGCGGAACCTGGCGAAGAACAAAGACCAGCGCACCTGGCGGGCATTCAGGCGCTTGGCAGATCGTAGGTATTCTAAGTTCTTATGGTCCGTCAGGACCACAAACGGCAGGTCCGCCCCCTCTAGCCAGTGGCGCCACTCCTGTAAGGCGAGTTTGATGGCCAGGAGCTCTCTGTCCCCCACATCGTAGTTCCTCTCCGCCGGGGACAGGCGCCGGGAGAAGAAGGCGCAAGGTCGTTTGGCGCCATCGTCAGGTGACCGCTGGGATAATACTGCTCCCACTCCCGTGTCCGATGCGTCCACCTCCACAATGCACTGCAGCGCAGGGTCGACCTGGCGAAGGACCCGGGAGGAGGAGAACTCCGCCTTCAGCGCCTTAAAGGCAGCAGCGACCTCTTCAGTCCACCGGAACGGGACCTTCGGGGACGTGAGGCGGGTCAGCGGTCCGACGATCGAGCTGAAATTTGGGACAAAGCGGCGGTAAAAATTGGCGAAGCCAACAAATTGTTGCACCTGCTTCCGGGATGCAGGAGTAGGCCACTCCACCACCGCCTTCACCTTCTCTGGGTCTGGGAGCACCTGGTCTTGAGTGATGATGAATCCCAGGAAGGATGTGGTCCTAGCGTAGAATTCGCATTTCTCAGCCTTCACGTACAGACGATTCTCCAGCAGTCTTTGGAGGACCCGCCTCACATGGACCTGGTGCTCGTCCCTGGACCTGGAGAAGATAAGAATGTCGTCCAGGTAGACGAACACGAAGAGGCCGATGAAATCCCGGAGGACGTCATTAATGAGGCGCTGAAAGACGGCAGGAGCGTTGGTCAACCCGAACGGCATGACAAGATACTCAAAGTGGCCGTTCGGGGTACGGAAGGCTGTTTTCCATTCATCTCCCTCCCGGATCCGGACGAGGTGGTAAGCGCTGCATAAATCCAGCTTGGTAAACCAGGTCGCCCCCTGGAGGGAGTGAAAGGCAGTGTCCATGAGGGGCAGGGTGTAACGGTCCCTCTCAGTGATGTCATTTAGCGCTCGGTAGTCTATGCAGGGGCGGAGGGATCCGTCCTTTTTCCCGACAAAGAAAAACCCTGCCCCCACGGGTGACGACGATGGGCGAATAATCCCAGCGCTCAGTGATTCCTTCAGGTAAGTATTCATGGTCTCCTTCTCCGGCGCCGACAGGCTGTAGAGCCGACCAGAAGACAGGGGAGCCCCCTGGCGGAGGTTGATAGCACAGTCATAGGGTCGATGCGGGGGAAGAGACATAGCTTTCGATTTACTAAATACCATACCCAGGTCATGAAATTCTGGAGGCACCAGCGACAGGTCCGGAGGTGCTGTATCCGCCACAGGGGGAGCCGCAGACGGGGAGCAGGCAGCGGACTGAAGGCAGGTGCCCATACAGAAGGTACTCCACGCCGATACCCCAGCTGACCTCCAGTCCAGGACAGGGTTGTGGAGGCGTAGCCAGGGATACCCCAGGATGACGGGCGACACAGAGTTGGGCAGGACGTAAAATACCATCTCCTCCCGGTGGTTCCCTGAGATGATGACTGGGACAGGCATGGTTTGGTGAGAAACTCTCCCAAGGGAAGCAGATGGAGAGATGGACCAGGGAGATGGGGTGTTTTAATGCCTGACAGCGGATGCCCAATCGGGTTGCCAGGCCTTGTGAAATGAAGCTGCCCTCTGCGCCCGAATCCACCAGTGCGTGGGTGAGGTGCCCAGTGGGATTGTGGCAGAAACGGATGGGCAGCTTTAATTGGGTGAGGGGACTTTGCCGATTGACGTCCGCGAGGCCCCCTACAGTGACTCGCGGACCCCGCCGTTTGGCTTTTGTGGGCAAAGCTCTACCGTGTGTTGACTGTCTCCGCAATACATGCAGAGACCCAACTCACGGCGGCGCTGTTTCTCTGCCGGGGAGAGCTTCGCCCAGCCCGTCACCATCGGCTCCGACTCCTCGGGGCACGATGGTGGCGGCGTCGCCAGGGGGCGAGCTTGGGGCAGGCGTAGCGGGGCTCCCCGAGGGCGAGAAGCAGACGGCTTGCGTCCTGAGGAGCGCTCGCGCAGCCTGTTGTCCAAGCTGATTGCCAGTGAGGTTAGCTCCGCTAACGTTCCGGGGATATCCCGTCCAGCCAGTTCATCCCTCAGATCACTATTGAGGCTGCGGAGGAACAGGCCGCAGAGGGAGCGCTCCTCCCAGCCCAATTCCTCCGCCGCTACCCGGTATTCGATGGCATAATCCGCGGCCGACCGGTTTCCCTGCTGGAGAGCAAGAAGCCGATCGACCTGGACCGCCTCGGAACGAGAATGATCGAACACCTCCAGGAAGCGCCTCACGAACTCGGCATAGGTGAGGGTGGCATAACTGGGTCTCGCCATAATAGCGTAGGCCCAAGTTAAAGCGCGCCCCTCCAGGAGATTCCCTATGTAGCCAATTCGGCTGTGATCTGAGGGGAAGTCTCCGGGCACATGGTCAAACACGGACTCACACTGCATCACAAACCCCCGCGCTCCGCCGAGCTTTCCGCTAAAGCGAGCGGGGGTCAGAATCGGTGTGAGTCGGGCCGGTGCCACCGGAGCTGGCTGGACGGCCACCGGAACAGCAGGAGCTGCGCCACCCTGAGGAGCCGGGGGGAACGGCTGCTGGGGGTCCAGGCGGTCCAATCGGCCAGTGATAGTTAACAATTGATTCAGGATAACCTGCTGTTGATAAGCTATTTGATCCACTCTAGCCTCGAGAGTGGTAAGCCGGTGTGCGAGCCCGCCGTCCGCCGAGCCGCTCTGCTGAAGCCGTACTGACATAACGCACGGCTCAGGAGACGCACACACACAGGCTTAGAGTAGTTCAAAGAGTTTATTAACAGCAGGAGTGAATGAGTGCGTGTCTGCGGGGTGTAAATGTGTTGGTGATGGCGTCTGCTTCAGGCACAGAGGCAGGTGACCGTTCAGCCGAGCAACCCTATGGAGAGAGCACAGGGAGAGGGTGACGGGCATACACCAACACAGGAGGGATTTATGGCGAGAGAAGGACTTACTTGGATTGTCAGGATAGCTGGCACAACAAGGGGGCGAAGCCCGGAAGACAGCCACCTGGAGAGCTCCGTACAGCAGCGAGGAATGGGCGATGGAGTGGAGATGTCCGCCACCGGGGAATCCACCTGTGCACAGGGGAGCAGACTGGGAAAGAGAGGTAAGGGTTCTTACCCAAATAATGTTTGCTGAAGAAAGAAGTAGCTCACAACGGTGAGGGACGAAGTCTGACGGCTTCAGGCCGAGCCTCCGGGCGAGACGGCCTTTATCCCTCGCCGCTGATGATTGTCAGGTGCGTGAGCAGGTGGCGCCGCTGATGAATGGCGCGGCGTGACACTATTGTTCTATCTAAGATGCTGGGGGGGGGGGGGCTCAGGTTATTTCACACCTTAGACAGAGACAATGAATACACATGGGAGAACTCCCCCCCTCCCTCCAGCTCCACAGCCTCCACATTCCCTACTTCATTTAAGGCACCCCCCCCCACCTCCCCCCCTCCCCTTATCATCAGTGAGCAGGATGTGCTCAAACAGTTCTCCAGACTGAACCCGCGCAAGGCCCCCGGCCCAGACGGCGTGTCTCCCTCCACCCTGAGACTCTGTGCGAAACAGCTGGCTCCTGTATTCACAGACATTTTTAACACCTCCCTTAAGTTATGCCACGTGCCGTCCTGCCTCAAATCCTCCACCATCATCCCTGTCCCCAAGAAGCCACGGATCACTGGACTTAATGACTACAGACCTGTAGCGCTCACCTCTGTAGTCATGAAGTCCTGTGAGCGCCTGGTCCTGTCCCACCTCAAGTCCATCACCACCCCTCTCCTGGACCCGCTGCAGTTTGCCTACCGAGCCAACAGGTCTGTAGACGATGCAGTCAACCTGGCCCTCCACTCCATCCTGCAGCACCTGGACTCCCCGGGAACCTACGCCAGGATCCTGTTTGTGGACTTCAGCTCCGCATTCAACACCATCCGCCCCGCTCTGCTCCGGGACAAGCTGTCCCTGCTCAACGTGCCTGACTCCCTCTGCAGGTGGATCATCGACTTCCTGACGGACCGGAGGCAGCATGTGCGGCTGGGAAAGACTGTCTCAGACTATACTAGCATCAGCACCGGATCACCCCAGGGCTGTGTACTTTCCCCCCTACTCTTCTCCCTTTACACCAACTCCTGCACCTCCAGCCACCAGTCTGTCAAGTTGATCAAGTTTGCGGACGACACCACCCTCATCGGGCTCATCTCCAACGGCGACGAGTCCGCCTACAGGAGAGAGGTGGCCCAGCTGGCGTCCTGGTGCAGCAATAACAACCTGCAGCTGAACGCTCTGAAGACAGTGGAGATGATTGTAGACTTCAGGAAAGTCACTACTCCTCTGCCCCCCCTCACCCTCTCAGGCTCTCCCATCACCACTGCTGATTCCTTCCGCTTCCTAGGCACTACCATCACCAGGGACCTCAAATGGGAGCTGACCATCAGCTCACTCATCAAAAAAGCCCAGCAGAGGATGTTCTTCCTGCGGCAGCTGAGGAAGCTCAAGCTACCCACCAAGATGTTAGTGCAGTTCTACACAGCCATCATCGAGTCCATCCTCACCACCTCCATAACCGTGTGGTACGCAGGAGCCACTGACAGGGACAGACTAAGGCTGCAGCGCGTCGTGCGCACTGCTGAGAAGGTGATCGGCTGCAAGCTCCCATCTCTCCAGGATCTGTACATCTCCAGGACCCGGAGGCGTGCTGGCCGGATCATAGCCGATCCCTCACACCCTGGTCATGTACTGTTTGCCCCCCTCCCCTCTGGTAGAAGACTTCGGTCCATCCAGACTAAAACCTCCCGTCACATGAACAGCTTCTTCCCCTCTGCCATTAGACTGCTGAACACTAAGTGACTCTCGTGCACCATGTACAGCAGCTCAACCAGACTCATGTCAATCATCACTGTTTTCTTCCTGCATTACCGACTGCACTATATAGTTCTCCACAGTATCTGCTGCTGGCTAATATATATTTTAACTGTTGACCAGTATCACTTAATCTTATCCTACACTTTATTACATGTATAGTTTATTTCTCTTATCTTATCATGTTTAATGTTGCAGCATTGTACCGAGACAAATTCCTAGTTTGTGTACTACATGAACAATGGCAATAAACCTGATTCTGATTCTGAACAATGCCCAAGTGGGTGAGAGGGGGTTGAATGAAGTGTAGTGTAGATGTCATGCTGTGTTTGAGGAAGTGCCTTGAACCTTGTGAAGTGTGACTTGATATAGAGAGAGGAATGCTTGATGTGACCAGTCAGTCTGTTCTTTGCCTGTGAAATGTGATGTGTGAGATGCCTCTTCATTTACACACTCCACAGTGTCATTCTGGCTTATTCTGTTATATACAGTATTTGCAACTGATGGCACATCAGACTGTTAATATTACCTTGACTTGGTGGTCGGAGTTAATCAGTCTAACCACATTAGCGCTCGCTTCAGTGGGGCGAGGCTGTGACAGACTTAGCTTAACTGTCAATCTGGCCAGTTTCGATCACTATTTTATATAGCAATTCACCTGGACTGGAATCCTTGTTCAAATACCAACACTTGACTATATGTTGTTCTTAGAAGTTATTCTAGGTTATTTTTTTAATTATAGTTTATTACCTCTGACTGGGACCAAAGGCAGCTAGCTGACACTAGTAGGTTAGCCATTCACTAATTCACAAATATTGCTGTCCTTACTGTAGGGACCGGTCATATCCTATTGATGACTGAAAACACACACTCCTGTCCACCAGTGATGCATTATTTCCTCGCATATTTCAGTTTATCCTTTACTGCTTCACCGAAATCTGACCTTGTTAAATTCCACAGATGTAAACTAAATGAACGCTTCACAATCTTGACAACCCTGACTACTCAGAGTTGGGACCAGGAAGCAGAGTCGCAGTCTTACACGCCTCTCTGCAGCTCCTCTTCATCCGCCACCCCTCAGCTTAGTCCCTGTCTTCCCCATCAGAGAATCACTGTCTGCTCCCTCCAAAGTAAATAAAAATATAATATATAAGCATCCCAAAGTGATTAAGCAAAAAATTGGTAAAACTCAAATTAAACACAAAGCCTCTAAATTGAATGATTTGGCCTCTGTTCTTCCTCATAATTTAAAAATTAAATGTGGTTTATTAAATATTAGGTCTCTAACTCCCAAGTCTCTGTTAGTCCATGATCAGTTAATTGATCATCAGATTGATTTAATTTCCCTTACAGAGACTTGGTTAGGGCAAGAGGATTATGTTGGTTTAAATGAATCAACTCCCTCTGGTTATTTAAACTGCCAAAATCCCAGAAGTTCTGGTCATGGAGGAGTAGCAACAATTTACCATTCCAAATTACTAGTTAATGTAAAGCAAAAAACATGTTATAATTCCTTTGAGGGCCTGGTCCTTAGTATTGGGCACTTTAGCAATTTTAGGATAAACCCAATTTTATTTGCCATAGTTTATCGTCCTCCATCAACCTACTCAGAATTTTTATCCAAATTTGCTGATTTCTTAGCTGATTTAGTGCTGAAATCTGATAGAATAATTATAGTAGGGGACTTTAATATACATGTAGATGTAGATAGTGACTGCCTTAATGTGGCATTTAATTCAGTATTAGACTCGACTGGGTTTTCTCAGAAAGTAGGAAATTCTACTCATTATCTCCACCATACGTTGGACCTTGTTCTGACATATGGCATAGATATAGAAAATCTTGTAGTGTCTCCTCATAACCCTGTACTGTCAGACCATTGTCTGTTAACCTTTGATTTTACTATTTCTGACTATTTGGCTCCTAAAGAAAAATATTATTACAGTAGATGCCTCTCAGATGATGCTGTTACCAAATTTATGCAGATTGTTTCCTCTATGCCATGTGTCAACACAACAGAAATAAGCTATAGACAGCTTGCTCCTTCTGTAATTGATAACATGGTGGATAGTGTTACAGCTTCTCTGCATCAGACTCTAGACTTGGTGGCCCCCTTAAAAAAGAAAAAGTCTAATCAGAGATTTCTAACTCCTTGGTTCAACACAGAAACTCGTAGCTTAAAACAGAAGACTCGTCAATTAGAAAGAAAATGGCGCTCCACTAATTTAGATGAAATCTATTTAGCTTGGAGAAATCATCTTTTAATTTATAAAAAATCTCTTAGAAAAGCTAGAACGAGTTATTATTCTGCATTAATAGAAGAGAACAAGAATAATCCCAGGTTTCTTTTCAGCACTGTAGCCAGGTTGACAAAGAGTCAGGACTCTGTCAATCCTAGCATTCCCTTAGAGCTTACTAGTCAGGACTTTATGAACTTTTTCAATAATAAAATTTCATTCATCAGAGATAAAATCAATCAGATTCTTCCCACAGTTAACTTAAATACAGTAACTACTACAACTCCTTCAACTGATGTCTGTCTTGATGAGTTTACTTTAATCGACCTTTGTGAGTTAGACAAAATAGTTTCCTCATCCAAACCTTCAACTTGTCTTTTAGACCCTACTCCTACCAGGTTATTTAAAGAAGACTTCCCACTTATTGGTAGCTTTATTCTTCATATAATCAATTCTTCATTAACTTTAGGCCATGTACCGCAGGCTTTTAAAACGGCTGTAATTAAACCCTTACTCAAAAAGCCAACACTAGATCCAGGAGCTTTAGCGAACTTGCTACGCAATTATTTGACCACCTGCAGGGAAATGGTTTACTTGAAGAGTTTCAATCTGGGTTTAGAATCCATCATAGTACTGAAACAGCCTTAGCGAAGGTCACTAACGACCTCAGAATCAGAATCAGAATCAGAATCAGATTTATTGCCATTGTTCATGTAGTACACAAACTAGGAATTTGTCTCGGTGCAATGCTGCAACATTAAACATGATAAAATAAAAGAAATAAACTATACATGCAATAAAGTGTAGAATAAGAGTGAGTAATACTGGTCAGCAGTTAAAATATATTAGCGAGCAGCAGATAATGTGGAGAACCATATAGTGCAGTCGGTAATGCAGGAAGAAAACAGTGATGATTGACATGAGTCTGGTTGAGCTGCTGTACATAGTGCACGAGAGTCAATAAGTCACTTAGTGTTCAGCAGTCTGATGGCAGAGGGGAAGAAGCTGTTCATGTGACGGGAGGTTTTAGTCTGGATGGACCGAAGTCTTCTACCTGAGGGGAGGGGGGCAAACAGTATGTGACCAGGGTGTGAGGGATCGGCTATGATCCGGCCAGCACGCCTCCGGGTCCTGGAGATGTACAGATCCTGGAGAGATGGGAGCTTGCAGCCGATCACCTTCTCAGCAGTGCGCACGATGCGCTGCAGCCTTAGTCTGTCCCTGTCAGTGGCTCCTGCGTACCACACGGTTATGGAGGTGGTGAGGATGGATTCGATGATGGCTGTGTAGAACTGCACTAACATCTTGGTGGGTAGCTTGAGCTTCCTCAGCTGCCTCAGGAAGAACATCCTCTGCTGGGCCTTTTTGATGAGGGAGCTGATGGTCGGCTCCCACTTGAGGTCCCTGGTGATGGTGGTGCCTAGGAAGTGGAAGGAATCAGCAGTGGTGATGGGAGAGCCTGTGAGGGTGAGGTGGGGCAGAGGGGTTGTGACTTTCCTGAAGTCCACAATCATCTCCACTGTCTTCAGAGCGTTCAGCTGCAGGTTGTTGTTGTTGCACCAGGACACCAGCTGGGCCACCTCTCTCCTGTAGGCGGACTCGTCGCCGTTGGAGATGAGCCCGATGAGGGTGGTGTCGTCCGCAAACTTGATCAACTTGACAGACTGGTGGCTGGAGGTGCAGGAGTTGGTATAAAGGGAGAAGAGTAGGGGGGAAAGTACACAGCCCTGGGGTGATCCGGTGCTGATGCTAGCAGTGTCTGAGACAGTCTTTCCCAGCCGCACATGCTGCCTCCGGTCCGTCAGGAAGTCGGTGATCCACCTGCAGAGGGAGTCAGGCATGTTGAGCAGGGACAGCTTGTCCCGGAGCAGAGCGGGGCGGATGGTGTTGAATGCGGAGCTGAAGTCCACAAACAGGATCCTGGCGTAGGTTCCCGGGGAGTCCAGGTGCTGCAGGATGGAGTGGAGGGCCAGGTTGACTGCGTCGTCTACAGACCTGTTGGCTCGGTAGGCAAACTGCAGCGGGTCCAGGAGAGGGGTGGTGATGGACTTGAGGTGGGGCAGGACCAGGCGCTCAAAGGACTTCATGACTACAGAGGTGAGCGCTACAGGTCTGTAGTCATTAAGTCTAGTGATCCATGGCTTCTTGGGGGCAGGGATGATGGTGGAGGATTTGAGGCAGGATGGCACGTGGCATAGCTTAAGGGAGGTGTTAAAAATGTCTGTGAAGACAGGAGCCAGCTCTTTTGCACAGTGTCTCAGGGGGGAGGGAGACACGCCGTCCGGACCGGGGGCCTTGCGCGGGTTCAGTCTGGAGAACTGTTTGAGCACGTCCTGCTCACTGATGACAAGGGCAGGGGGGAGGAGGGGGCGCCTTTGATGAAGTAGGGATCGTGGAGGCTGTGGAGCTGGAGAGAGGGGGGGAGTTGGACACAGATGACGAGGTGTCAAAATGGGCATAGTGTTGGGACAGTCTTTGACAAAGGGCTTTGTCATCCTGACCTTTAGGAGCCTGAGGCCGATAATTGGTGATTTGCCTCAGTCCTCTCCACACAGAAGCCGAGTCATTAGCAGTGAACTGCTGCTGGAGTCTCTCAGAATACACAGATTTAGCTCTCCTCAGCTCTCTGTTAAACCGATATTTAACCTCCCTGTAGCAGCCCCTGTCTCCACTTTTCAACGCTGCTTCCTTCTCCTTCCTGATCTGTCTGAGCTTAGCTGTGAATCAGGGCTTGTCATTAGAGTACCTCACCCTGGTGCGCGATGGAAGAATGCTCTCCTCACAAAAGTGGATATAAGAGTTCACAGTGTCCGTGTATTCATCCAGATCATGCGTGGCTCCTTTAAACATGCCCCAATCAGTTATTTCCATGCACGTTTCCAGCTTCTCCTCAGCTTCACTGGTCCATTTCTTCGTAGTGCTCACAACAGGTTTAGTGAGCTTCAATCTCTGTCTGTATGTGGGAATGAGATGGACCATCACGTAATCAGATAATCCAAGCGCAGCGCGGGGAACAGCGCGATATGCGTCTTTCACTGTGGTGTAACAGTGATCCAGCGTGTTTATTCCTCTGGTGGGGCATTTAATAAACTGTTTGTAGCGGGGGAGATCATGGCTCAGATTGCTCTGGTTAAAGTCGCCAACCACAATAACCAGAGAGTCTGGAAAAATCCGCTCCGTGTGTTGGATGTGATCCGCGAGCACGCGCTGAGCTTCGCGCGTGTCCGCGTCAGGAGGGACGTACACAGCGGCGAGGATGAATGAGGCGAACTCCCGCGGGGAATAAAATGGCTTGCAGTTAATAAAAAGAAATTCCAGGGCGGGAGAACAGTGTTTGGAAATTACCGTTACATCAGAGCACCAGCTGCTGTTGATGTAAAAGCAGACTCCGCCTCCTGAGGATTTACCGGAGAGCTCTGTGTCACGATCAGCACGAAACAGCTAAAATCCCTCGAGGCGCAGCGCGCTGTCCGGTGTGTTTTCCCTGAGCCAGGTCTCGGTAAAACAGATGGCAGCCGAGGAAGAGAGGTCCTTAAAATGCATCAGCAGTCTCAGTTCATCTACCTTGTTAGAGAGAGAGTTGGTATTGGACAGAAATATGCCAGGCAAAGCCGTGCGCGTGCCTCTCCTGCGAAGCCGGACGAGAGCGCCCACTCGTCTTCCTCTCTTTCGCCGTCTCACTTTTCGAGCCAAGCAATGAACCAAATCGGCGGCAGGAGCTAAAAAAACTGGGAGTAGGTCCGTGGGAGTGAAAGTCCTGATATTTAGAAGCTCTTCACGGGTATAAGAGCTTGCAGACACACAATTGACAAACAAAAACAAACAAAGGGCGCAGCGAAGCACCATGGCGACCACTGTGGGCACCATGTTGCGCAAAGAAAGACCTCCTCATCGCATCTGATAATGGACTGGTTTCTGTACTTGTCCTTTTAGACCTTAGTGCAGCTTTTGATACTATCAATCATAATATTCTACTTGATAGATTAGAACACTATGTTGGACTTAATGGAACTTCGTTGCAGTGGTTTAGATCTTATTTATCTGATAGGTTCCAGTTTGTTCATTTCAGTAATGAGTTTTCTTTCAACTCAAAGCTCAGTCATGGAGTTCCACAGGGGTCTGTGCTAGGCCCTACTCTTTTTAGTTTATATATGCTTCCGTTAGGCAACATTATTAGAAAGCACTTTATACATTTTCATTGTTACGCAGATGATACACAATTATACCTGTCAATGAAGCCAGATGATAGTAGTCTATTAGCCAAGTTGGAAGCCTGTCTTAAGGAAATCAAAGCTTGGATGACTTGTAATTTCCTGGTATTAAATTCAGATAAGACTGAAGTCATTCTTGTTGGTCCAAAAAACCTTAGAAATACCTTTCCAAATCAAACTTTCAGTTTGGATGCGGTTACTCTTTCTCTTAATAGCTCTGTGAGGAACCTTGGAATTATGGCTGCACGGTGGCGCAGTGGTTAGCACTGCGGCAGCACAGTTTACCCTTGGCCGGGGGATTGTGGGATCGTGGGATCGTGGGTTCGATCCCAGCCCCCGACCAACAGTGATCTGTGTGGAGTTTGCATGTTCTCCCCGTGTTGCGTGGGTTTACTCCGGGATTTCTCCGGTTTCCTCCCACATGCCAAAAACATGCATGTTAGGTTAATTGGCTGTTCTAAATTGTCCCTAGATATATGTTTCCTATAGGCCCTTAGAATAGAGGGTTAGTATTAATGAAAGCGCTTTGAGTGGTCTTTGTGACTAGAAAAGCGCTATATAAGTGCAGGTTAGTTAGTTAGTTAGTTAGTTATTTTTGATCAAGATCTGTCCTTCAATTCACAAATTAAATTTGTTTCTAAGACTGCCTTCTATCATTTGCGTAATATTGCCAAGATTAGGAGCATCTTGTCTCAGAGTGATGCTGAGAAACTGATCCACGCTTTTGTTAGCTTGTGGGCACATATACGTTTTCCATATGCTTCACATGCTTGTTACTGTATGCTCTTGGGGCTGTTTGCTTTCGGCTTTAGGACTGTGACTAGGATTCTTCTTTGACTTGGCACAGAGGCGTCGTCTCTTCGAATTTAGTCTGCTGGTAGGATCATTAGCTTCCCCAGGCGAGCCCGGGTACTGGCGGAGGGCGCGACGAGAACGCTGATCCATTGCCCCCCAAAGACTGGAAGGAGGATTACACACCCTCCATACAGCAAACCAGGAGGCAACTGCTTGGCTTAAGGACTTTGCATTCGCTAAATAATAACTGTATGCTTATTGTTTACTGCACGTCTCAGAGGAACAAAAGGTCTGAACCTCCTAGGGGTAGCAGAAGGATGCGAAGTCTGGCCTTTTGTATGCAGAGAGACGGCCACGAAGGATTTCCTGACCACCAGGACTTCAGGTGGAGACAGAAGACCTGAAGGGGGGTGCATTGTGATTTGGGATGTAAGGACAATGCGACTGGAGACAGAAGACCTGAAGGGGGGTGCATTGTGATTTGGGATGTAAAGACAATGCGACTGTTTGCTTTGATGTCCTGGGGTATAAAAAGGACAGCTGTGGGGGCATGCCTTCCTCTTTTCTGTGTTTTGGATGTTGGAGAATGTGTTGGTGAATAAAACTGATTTTGAGTAATAAACTCAGCCTCGTCTTTCCACACATCTCCACAAGCTCAAGATTAGATTATTGTAATTCTTTATTATCAGGCTGTCCTAAAACATCTTTAAAAAGTCTTCGGCTGATCCAAAATGCTGCAGCAAGAGTTTTAACAGGTACTAGAAAGAGAGATCATATCTCTCCGGTTCTGGCCTCCCTTCATTGGCTTCCCATAGAGTTTAGAATTAAGTTTAAAATCCTTCTTCTTACTTACAAAGCTCTAAACCACAGGTGTCAAACTCATTCCATGGAGGGCCAAGACCCTGCAGGTTTTACCTCCACCCAGTGTCTTCAGCAGGTGATTTCTCTGAATTTCTTCACACTGATTGCTGATCAGTGAAAACACCTGCTGATGACACTGGGTAGAAGCAAAACATGCAGGGTCTTGGCCCTCCATGGAATGAGTTTGACACCCCTGCTCTAAACAATCAGGCTCCTTTTTATTTAAAAGATCTGATACTACCGTATTATCCTAACAGAGCACTACGCTCCCAAAATGCAGGATTACTTGTGATACCTAGAATCTCCAAAAGTACAATGGGAGGCAGAGCCTTTAGTTATCAAGCTCCTCTCCTGTGGAACCAGCTGCCAATCTGGATTCGGGAGTCAGACTCGATCTCTGTTTTTAAGAATAGGGCAAAAACCTACCTTTTTGATCTAGCCTACAATTAGGGAGGGATCATGTGTTTCTGAACCCTCCCTTAGTTATGCTGCTAATAGGTTTAGTCAGCCGGGGGACCTCCAATAATGCACTGGGCCTCACTCCTTTCTTCACTCTCAATGAAATATTTTTTTTGCTGGTCATTAACATCTGTTTGTTCTCTCCCATAGATTGAGTCCCCATCGTGCTGTTTGCTCTCTACATGTCTGTTCTTTTCTTCTTCTCTGTCCCCTCACCCCCCAGCCAGTCGCAGCAGATGACTGCCCCTCCCTGAGCCTGGTTCTGCTGGAGGTTTCTTCCTGTTAAAAGGGAGTTTTTCCTCTCCACCATCGCCAAGTGCTTGCTCACAGGGGATCGCCTGATTGCTGGGGTCTTTCTGCAACTGTGGGGGTTCCCCCTACAGTTGAAAGTGCTATGAGATGACTGTTGTTGTGAAATGGCGCTATATAAATAAAGTTGAATTGAATTGAATCTACTTCTCCTGGAATCATTTACACTTTTTTTCTGCATGCCAAAGGCTTCGAGAATTCTCTCTTCAATCCAACCACAGCTGCTACAAGTACAACGGATAAGAACCAAAGCTGTGAAAAACTAGCTTCACGTCCAGGTTTGAAGGTTTGAGAGGGGGAAGCAGCAGTCAGCCAAGAGACATGAGTCCACAATGGCACAATGCTTCAGTCATTTAACACCATATTAAGAGCTGTAAACAGGCAGCTCTCCTCTATCCTGTCCAGATTTGTTTATTTATTTTGATAAGCTTCCTTAGTAGCTTTGTATTTTTACCATTGTGATCACAGCAAAATATTACGTGTGTGTTTCTAAATCAAGAAAGGCATGAAAATTGAAAAAAAAGAAAAGAAATAACTATCTAAAATAATTAAACTGTCATGAATTGCCTCTCTGGGCAGAGAAATGAGACCCATGCACTGAACTGAAGTTGGTGGAATTTATTACACAAACAAAAAAAGCAACACAAATCCCAAGAAGTGCACAAAAACAAAATCCAAGAACAGACACTGAGGAAAGACTTACAGGCCAAGATTAATCCAGATAAACTCACCAGAGGGGACTTGGGCTCTGGTGGTGATGAGAGAGAGTTAAATAAGACTGCCGCAGTGAGAGAACAAACAGACAGTCTTTAAATAGTTGGGGAACATGATGAAACAATGGGCGGCAGGTGTGGGCTGCATGAGCGGGCAAGTGACCTAATTAAACAACAACTCACAGCTGAGACGACTAGGGAACAGGCAGTGAGACGATGACAGGGTGGGAGTGTCTGGAAGAGGAGGTAAGGCAGTCATGTAATAAAGAAACAAAATATAAATCCTGAACTACAGGAACTGACAAAATAATACTAATACTAAAGACATAAATAACTAACAGAACGATAAACCACTAAGGAGACGTCATAACTCAATACACAGGAGAATAACACAAAGCTGAAAAAATACAGAAAATATTCAGAAATAAATTAAGAGCCTGAGCTTTGTGAAACACCGCGCTCAGCCTCATGACATAAACACACTATAGTTGAAAGTCTGGAGAAGAAAGGGATATCTAAACATGTGGGGAATGCATTATAAATAGGTTATTTGAAACTCTTAAGTACTTAAGGTGTGGTTTCTATTCTATCAAAGGAAAAACGTTATGTTTTGACTTATCACCTAAATTTTAATCTGGTACATCTATAAATCTACAGATTTTGGGGAGGGTGCTGCAGTTTTTGTCCTTTGGATTCTGATTCATCAACAAATAAATCTGTCTTTAAAGAACAGGATCATGATATCAAGCTCACACTTAAGACCCTTTCATCATAAGAAGCAGAGGTGCATCAGTTACTAAACTCAGACACAAACACACACACACACACACACACACACACACAGACAAACAATGGATGTGACCTCACCTTCAACTTGTCCTATTTCCTTACTGATAAAACCACAAATAACATGCCTCTGTGCTCGTGCCAAGAGTGCCCTCAAATAGGAAGACATTTCCCTAAAGATTACTGAACGCACAGGCTGGCATCTCCTTACAGCTCTAAAAGGAAACACTCCAAGAAATCTTTAGTTTTTTGTTTTTTTTTGCATACTGTCCTTATTTTTGTGTCTGTAAAGCTCTATGAATAAATGTATCTCGTTTTCAGTGGCACAGGGATGATCATACATTGACATCAAACTGTTTTTGTTGTGGAAAATGAAAAAACAAAATGTATATGAGAGAATACGAGCTCTGTATGTTTGACTGAAGCAAAGGTTAATGGTCCAAGTAATGTCCTTCTGCCTGATCAAAAATCCAATAGTGTTGCTGCTGGTGAAAAACATGTCTGCAAACCTGAAAGTTTATTTTATGGATTTATATGATTGCTCTTATTTTTTAAAATCTGTGGACTGAACAGTTACAGAATGAAGGATCTACGCTCTTGTGCTTGTGACTTGAAGGCAAATTTAAAACCAAAAGACAAAATCAATTATAGGAAAATAAAAAGAGAAAGAGATTACCATTAATGATGATAAATTGGTTGCAAGGCTAGATACAGTTAGGACAGAATTATACAAAGGTACCCAGACCTTAACTGCTTACTATGGTTTTTAATTTGTTTGACTGTTCTTAAAGCACATCAGTCTCTAATAATTAAGAACTAACAGCTCTCCCAGATGGCATACATACAAGTCTGTTAACTTCAAGTTGATGCTTACATCTTTTTTTCATTTCCAAGAATGTAGCTTTGTTTTTTGTAAATGATATAGCCTGCAGTAAATTGATGTATAGTTTTTAGTGTAACCTTCTTCTGATTATCATAAGGGAATAAACCCTGATCAGAGCGGCTCTGTAGACCCCTTGTTGAAGTGTTTATAGGCTGGTGTTATGTCACATTTCCGATAAAACCAGATATTTCCTGTCCAAGAGGAAGCAGCAGCTTGTTGTTGAGGCTTACCAGCATCTTTGCTTACTTGTCTGTCTCTTTTCTCACCAGTGAAAATGCTTCTAGTGTAACTGCAAGTGAAAATGCTATTTTCACTATTACTATGCAACAACATCATCCACTCTATAGTGTCAATGATGCTTAGTAAATGTATTATCTGCTTGATGGGAGCACAGTACAAAACTAGAAAAGCACTCAGAGAGTGCATACCTCTGCCAAGGCTCCTTCCATCCATCATGGATCACCTCCAAAATGTAATGGGTTTGTGCGTAGGCCACGGACCAGTTCTGGTGAAAATCGCAGCAAAGTCTATCTAGTAGTTTTGGAAGATTCTTGCTAACACGCTGTGAGAAGATAAGCGCCTTGGCGGAGGTATGCATTCTCGGATCATCGCCAAAATGTTATGAGTTCCTCTGTAGCTCAAGATCCACCTCTGGTAAAAATTTCATCCAAATTCATGCAGTAGTTTTTGTGTAATCCTGCTGCACAAATACAAACAAGGTCCTTGGTGGAGGTATGCACTCTCAGATCATCGCCAAAATTTAATGGGTTCATCCTTGGCCCGAGGGCTACCGCTGGTGAAAATTTCATCAAAATCCATCCAGTAGTTTTTGCGTAATCCTGCTAAAAGACAGACAGACAAACCACCCGATTACATAACCCCCTTGGCGGAAGTAAAAAGGCCCTGCAACAACTGGAAGCACTGTTGTAACTTGGAGAGCTTCATCTCAACATGCAATTGCTGTTTTGACTTTTTAAAGAAACACCCTTTGTCTTTCTGTCAGAGGAGGTGTGATACTATAACATGTATGATGGTGCTTTGTTTTTCTTTATTCTTGAAACGCAATGTGGTGGCACATCCATGCAAAAAAGAAAAAAATACATAATTTTTGCTTCCTCTTATCCATGTGTGGTCTGTCCAACTTTAGTCTCATTTCTTCTATTGCACACAGCAGATGTTTCCTCTTTTGGAATGTATTTATGTAACACTAAAGGTTTCAAGTTATATTAATGATATGCAGAGCCAGCCCAAGGCATAAGTGAACTGAGCAACTGCTTAGGGCCCCACAACCACTTGGGGCCCAGCTAGAGCATATAATCATGTGATTTTAATTTTTTAAAATTTCAAAGTGCGATGATAAACATGCCTTAGCCAAGCCTATATAAAAGCACATTATTAAACATAATGTATGCATACAGTGCTAGTGTTAGGGTCCTGATTTTCAGCTGGTGACAGCCATGACATTCTGGCAACACTGTTGGCAGCCAGCACTACATTACACAAATGGAATAAATCTTGTGATAAAATACAGACTTACCAGTTCGATGACATGCCCACTTGTTTGCACAGTGGCCCAGAATAATGGTTGAAACTGCATCAGTCCTTAAAAGCAGTTTAATGGTAAAACCCATCTGAAATTGAATAAAATTTTCATAGCAGCTGTCCAAACATGTTAACTGGCACTAGAGGCTAAGTTGATTCTTTAGGTCCGCCCTCTTCACAGTGGTCACGGTGGATATAATAAGTCTACACACCTCTGCTCAAATGCAGGTTTTTGTGATCTAAAAAAATGAGACCAAGATAAATCATTTCAAAATTATTTTTTCCACCATTAATATCACCTATAACTTGTACAACCCAATTGAAAAACAAACTGAAATCTTTTAAGGGGAAAAATAAAAAAAACTTACAATAACCTGGTTGCATAACTATGCACACCCTGTTATAACTGGGGATGTGGCTGTGCTCAGAATTAACCAATCACATTCAAACTCATGTTAAATGGGAGTCAGCACACACCTGCCACCATTTAAAGTGCCTCTGATTAACCCCAAATAAAGTTCAGCTGTTCTAGTTGGCTTTTCCTGACATTTTTGTAGCTTTAGTTGACCTTTCATCACTGTAGTTCTCTCCCGAGGCACAATCAGAAACAAGTGGTTTTCTTTAACTGGTTAAATGTAGTCTTGTCCTCCACAGCAAACCGTGAAAACTAATAATGTACAGTATTAAACATAAAAGCACGTTAGCTCATTAGCAAGCATAAAAAGGTAAATAAATAAATGAAAATAAAGTACAAACACTTAAAATACCTCATTGGCTGCATGCCAGGTAAGGAAACCTTCTTAGAGTTGTCTTATCTTCTAAAAGTAGTTTTGTGGAGAATGGAATCAGACGAGACAGCGAGCTGAACAACACAGAACTTTATTCATCCTCCAACACAGAAACAGACTGAATCTGAGTGCCAGAGTAGACTCTCTTATCCCCTTTATTCCCACCTCTCTGGCACTCAGGGTAAGCACATTACCATAGAAGCTGTAAAATATGCACACACATCCGCAGACATATTAACATATGCGTCACAGAGCCGGTCTTAATACAACACATTCGCACCCTTGCATCCTCAGGTGTGAATCTGGCATAGCGGAGGTGAAAGGCACATCTTTGTTTGGTTTTATACCTCCTAGTGCTCTGAAGCCCCTAGCCGGGTCTTCTCGCCTTTTCCCATTATCATCTCTGACAATCTTCTCCCCCACCGACCCCCTGTACTGGGTGGAAGGCCATGCTGTATTGTGTCCACCACACAACACCCCCCTTCCCCCCAGAAGAGGCTCTAACCCTCTGGCACTGCCAACAGTTCGCTGTAGAGGTAATACCAACCTGCGGACCCACCATAGGTAGGCGTCTGTGCCGGGCAGCTTGAGCCAACACCACCTGTTTGCCTGCCAACACATAAGCAGGCTTAAGCCCGTCAATGCAGACTGTCTCCTTGCACTTCCCCCAAGTCTAACACAAAGTGTTTTGCCCCTGTTTCCAGCACTCTGAATGGGCCATCGTACAGTGGACGCAGCGGGGGTTCTGTGTGCATTGTGCCTGACAAAAACAAATTTGGCATTCTGTAGGCTCTTCGGAACGAAAGTGCGGGGAAAACAATGGTGCACCAGGCCCAGCACATTAGCATCCCCTGTATTGTAAAAAAATTGCACAGGCGGATCGGTCCTGGGTGCGGGGCTCTCTGGTAAAAATTCCCCGGGGATCCGCAACGGCTGAGAAAAAACGAGTTCTGCCAGGAAGGCTGCCAAATCTTCCTTAGGCATGGAGCGCAACCCCAAAAGAACCCAAGGCAGGCGGTTGACCCAATTTGCATCCGTGAGTGAGGCTCTGAGTACTGCTTTAAGCGACCTGTGAAAACGTTCGCATAATCCATTAGCCTGGGGGTTGTATGCGGTGGTGCAGTGGATTTTGACCCCCAGGCTACCGGCCATTGTGGACCAGAGGTCCGAAACAAATTGCAGACTCCTGTCGGTGTGATGGCCTGAGTGCAGACACCATCCACGCTCGGGCTGTCCTGTATTTTCCCCGTTTCATCCCATTTCGAGTCGTGTTATTATGGCCTTCCAGGGCTTTTGTTTTGACAGCGTCACGGCGGGACTTCCGGCTGTCAGAGCCGAGCAGCACCGTGACAGCTGGATTGCATTTCATTGATTACATTCTCCTTTCCTGATTAGTCTTAGTGGATTATTTAAGGGAGCAGCTGAGGCTTACTCCTCGCTGCGACCTCACTCAACGTTGACTTCACACAACATTGGACTGGAGTCCCTAAGCCCGGCCCCAGTCTTCCTTTTGATTCATCACTCTCTGTAAGTGTACTTCCTATTCAGTGCATCCTATCTTGTGTCTTCGCCGTAGTCAATGTTCGCTTTTTGCCCCACGTGGCTATTTATTTTGTCATTTTGTCTTTTGTTAATAAAACGTGCAAAATCACTGGCTGGCCTGTAGTGTCTCAATGATGTCCCGCGAGGGACATCCATGACAGTAGGTCGCAGCCCAAACGAGACGCCGGTCACCGTGAGTTTGTTTGTTTTGGGCTTGTAGTCTTTCCCCTTTTTTTCCGTGTACCAGCGTGTTAGGAAATGGCATCGCTAGGAGAGGGCTACCCCTTGAACTTCGGCTACGAGCTGATTACTGCTCTCAGAGAGGTAGACTACTTCCTCGTCAACGCTCGTAGGCCCTTCACTTCCTTCGACGCACGCTGGTACTTGGACCTTGCAGAGGCAGCAATTAAGCGCAATCCTCGCCATGCCGACCACGCTGAAGTCAGGAAGAGGATGGTGGAAATCATGGCACTTTGGGAGAAGACCCATGGACTGGAGTGGAATTCCAGCAGGAAGCCGAAGGTGAGGCATCCCACTCCTCGCCTCGGGATCTGGTTCCTGTCACCCATCCAGCCTAGAGTCTACGCCACCCAAGTGCTGATCCCATCCGCAGCGGAGGAGGACGTCAGCCGGGATTCCCCGAGAAGAGACGCAGTGGGCAGCTGAGCTCATCCGGGGCCATGTGGCTGAAGCTCGCTCTTCCTTCCATCCTACCCAAATCCTGAAGCATGTGGTGGCGGCAGTCAGACTGGTGGAGACCCATCCCGAACTCAATGATTTTCCCAAGTACGCTGAGCTGCTAGCTTCCGTCTCTGCGCAGCAGCGGCATTTCCCAGACCTGACCCTAGCCTCGCCCTCTGCTGGTAGACGTCATCATCCTGCTCACAATCGGCCTCTGCAACATCCCTGCCCTGATCCAGTTCCGGGCCACCAAGAGAACTCTGCCTCCCAGCCAGCTGTTGCCTCTGCATCACAATGGAAGGGAAAGACAGCAGCCTCTGCCTCCAGGTCATTGGTCCCCGCTGTTCTGTCAGCTCCTCGTCCCCGGACTGCCTCGGCTGCTCCTCCCTCCTCCTCGACACTCTCTCCAGCTGTTGCGAGCTCAGAGAGTCCTGCTCTGGCTCCGCCCGTCTACGGTCCAGTGAGAGCGGCTCCTCTTCATCTTCCTGGGGGGCCCTCCGTCACCATCTATAGGGGAAAGGGGAGAACCAAGCCCGCTGCAGCAGTCACCATCGGCCCTCGGGTGAACAGGCAAGTGCTGTTTCATTCTCTCCCTCCATATAATGAATTGCCTTGTCTGACTCCTGGGGGTGGAGCTCAGGGTTCACAGTCCCCCAAGCTCTCTCCACTTGCTGTAGCAATAAATAGTGAACCTCCATCCTCTGTGTCTCCTTCCCCTCTCGGTGAGCGTCCCCCGGTGCCAGGAATACACCGCCGGACGAAGAAGGAGCCTGCGGCCCTGGAGAGTCTGGTACCACTCCTGCAGCCGCATCACGGGCAAAGGAGGAGGGCGGACTGCCGTTTGGAGCCTGCGCCAATGATCAAGTGTCCCTGGGTCTCCATGGAGGAGCAGTCCGACCCAGCAGGTCACGGATCCCCTGCCACCACATCGTGCGGGCATTCGGCGTGGACTTCAGTGCCAGGGAGTCCCCATACTGTGATAACCATCATTCCGGCTGCGGAGCCCACCACAGTCGAGTCGGAACCAGGAATGGACCTCGGATCGTCGGAGTCCTGGACAGCGGTGGAGCCCGAGATCAGGCAAGTGCTCTATTTTGTCTTTCTCTTCTCCGTTCTGGAGCATTATTGCCTGTCTCTCGGGGAAACAAGCTGGGTGCAGCCGTCCGCTGCATCCGAGCTTGTCTCGCCGGGCACTGCCGCTGCCGGTGATCCTGATCCCGGTTCTCTTTGATCCTCTGAGCCTTTTCCCAGGGTCACCGGTGACGAGTCAGCTCCGGTCGCCATGGAGGTTCCAGGTTCGTGCTCGGAGGTCATCCCTGGTGCTGTGCCGGCCCAGTTGGGGTCCGTCGTGGGTGCTGCTCCGACCCAATCGTGGTCCATCGTGGGTGCTGCTCCGGCCCAATCGGGGTCCATCGTGGGTGCTGCTCCAGCCCAATCAGGGTCCGTCGTGGGTGCAGCGCTGACCCGATCGGGGTCCAGCAAGGGTGCAGTGCCAGTTCAGTTCAAGGTCAGTGAAGGAGCTGCAGATCCTCTGCCATCTGACGCCGGACTGGTCCCTCATCTTTCTCCCAATCCTTCTCCACCGGGTGCCGCTGGGATTCCCCGTATTTGGCTCGGCTTTCCCTCGCTATCCCTCTTGGTAGGGAGGCCGCCTCCGAATTCTCCCCTCCGGTCCTGTTGGCCAAAAGACGCGGGTCGGCCGCCTGGGAGACTGCTTCACCGATTCGGCGTTCCGGGTCGGCCGCCCGAAGGACTGCCATGTTTGTTCAGCGACCTGGTCCGGCTGCCTGAGGTACTGTTTCTTCGGGTCTGGGACTGGGGTAGACCACCCGAACTGCTTTTTCCCTCGCCGTGTTCTGCCTGCCGGCATCCCTGTATGTTGTGTTTTTTTTCCCTCTTCTGTAGTTTGAAGGGATGCTCTTTTTTTTGTCTTTGCCTGGTTGTTAATATTGGACTATGTTTGTAGTTTTGCTGGTCTGAGTTGTAGCGATTGAGTTTTTTTTCCCCCTAAGTGGTTATGGTTCTTGTGTATTATTTTTTGGAAATGTACCTGTATTTTGGTTTTCTTGTTTGTGTTTTTTTTTCTTCCCTCAGTGGGATTATGGTACCTGTATTGTTTGGAAATGTACCTGTATTTTGTTCCTCGTGTTCCTTACCAGGCAGGATGTCATGTATATTTTTTGATTCTACTGTGCCCACAGATTTCTTCTATGTTCTGCCTTTGATTTTTCTGTGCTTAGTCTCACCATTTTATTAGTTCTCTTTGATGCTCGTTCCTTGTGGGGGTTTTTTCTCTTCCAGGGCTTTTGCTTTGACAGTGTCACGGCGGGACTTCCAGCTGTCAGAGCCGAGCCGCGCTGTGACAGCTGGATTGCATTTCATTGATTACATTCTCCTTTCCTGATTAGTCTTAGTGGATTCCATGGGGCTGCACGGTGGCGCAGTGGATAGCACTGCGGCAGCACAGTTTACCCTTGGCCGGGGGATTGTGGGATCGTGGGTTCGATCCCAGCCCCCGACCAACAGTGATCTGTGTGGAGTTTGCATGTTCTCCCCGTGTTGCGTGGGTTTACTCCGGGATTTCTCCGGTTTCCTCCCACATGCCAAAGACATGCATGTTAGGTTAATTGGCTGTTCTAAATTGTCCCTAGATATCTGTTTCCTATAGGCCCTTAGAATAGAGGGTTAGTATTAATGAAAGCGCTTTGAGTGGTCTTTGTGACTAGAAAAGCGCTATATAAGTGCAGGTTAGTTAGTTAGTTAGTAGATTATTTAAGGGAGCAGCTGAGGCTTACTCCTCGCAGCGACCTCACACAACATTGGACTGGAGTTCGTAACCCCTACTCCAGTCTTCCTTTTGATTCATCACTCTCCGTAAGTGTACTTCCTATTCAGTGTATCCTATCTTGTGTCTTTGCCGTATTGATGTTCGTGTTTTGCCCCACATGGCTATTTATTTTGTCATTTTGTCTTTTGTTAATAAAACATGCAAACTCACTGGCTGGCCTATAGCGTCTCAATGATGTCCCGCGAGGGACATCCATGACAGTCAGAAGTGATGTCCGACGGGGATCCGAACCATGCAACCCAAGCCGACAAAAATGCATGAGCAACCTAGGTGGACGTGGTGGAAGCCAGCAGGGCCACATCAGGCCAACGCATGGTGCGGTCCACGATTGTCAAAAGGTGTGTGAAATGTTGCAATGGTGGAAGGGGGCCCACCAAATCCACGTGTACATGGTCGAACCTCCTGGCTGGAATTTGAAATAGCTCGAGGAGGGCTTTGGTGTGCTTATGCACAGTGTGCAGTGTGTGCTGGCACACGATGCACACTGCAGCCCATTCTTTCACATCCCTGCGTAGGCGAGGCCAGACAAATTTTGGCCCCACCAGTTTAACCGAGGCGCACACACCGGGATGTGAAAGGGAGTGGATGGACTCAAAAATGCAGCAACGCCAAGAACTCAGAACCACCGGGCGGGGACGGCCAGTGGAGACGGCGCAGGCAAGGGGGAGCACCCTTCTTGCATCCCTCTGTTCTTCAGTTTTCATCCAGTAGCCGCAGACTGGAGCGCGGGAATGTCTGCGTCCCCGGTTTGGTTGGCGGCCATGGTGGGGAAATCTATCTCCATGTAGACTGGGGAGACTAACATGCTTGACAGGCACTCAGCCATGACATTAAGCTTACCGGCTATGTGTTGAATGTCGATAGTGAATTCTGAGACCGCGGCAAAGTGCCGCTGCTGCCGAGCCAACCACGGTTCCAAAATTTTGGCAATTGCATAAGTCAGTGGTTTGTGATCAACAAACACGGTGAACTTGCGGCCCTCGAGGCAAAACTTGAAATGGTGCATAGCCAGGTGGAGAGCCAACAACTCCTGGTCAAACATGCTGTATTTGCGCTCATTGTAGCGCAAGGGACAGCTGAAAAACGTGAGTGGCTGCCACAACCCAGAGAGGTACTGCTCCACCACGGCTCCTATTGTGACATCAGATGCGTCTGTGGTGAGCGCTATGCACGCTGACGGGGTTGGGTGGGCCAGCAAAGCTGCGTTAGTGAGCGCCGTTTTGGCATCTGTGAAAGCCTGGACCCGCTCGGGGGTCCAGTCAATGCTTTCCATGGGCCTCTTCTTTTTGAGTGCACCATACAGTGGTTGCAGCAGTTGGGCTGCCCGGGGGGGGGGGGGAAATGGTTATAAAAATTGACCATCCCCCCAAATTCCTGCAGTGCCCTCACAGTCTGTGGACTTGGAAAATCTGACACTGCGCGCATTTTATCAGGCAGCGGAATCGTGCCATCCGGCGAGATGGGGTGGCCCAAAAAATCAATCACCGGCATTCCAAACTGGCACTTTGCCAGGTTAACAATAAGCCTGTGCACTTCCAACTGCTGGAAGACTTGTTTGAGATGGGCGAGGTGCTCCTCCTCTGATGCGCTAGCCACCAAAATGTCGTCTAAGTAGACAAAAACGAATGGCAAGTCACGGAGCACCACGTCCATCATTCTTTGGAAACTTTGCACTGCACCCTTTAACCCGAAAGGCATACGTAAAAATGCGAAAAGGCCAAAAGGAGTTATTACCGCTGTTTTGAGAATGTCTTCAGTGCGCACCAGGACCTGGTAGTAACCACGGACCAGGTCCACATTTGAAAATATGCGTGTCCCAGCTAGGTGCACGGAAAAATCTTGGATGTGCGGGATGGGATACCGGTTGTGTTCTGTGGCATTGTTCAAGCGTCGGAAATCATCGCACAAATGCCACGACCCATCAGCTTTGGGCACCATGTGCCATGAAGATGCCCATGGGCTGTTGGAGCGTCTAACGATGCCTAATCACTCTAAGTTAGCAAACTCCCTGTGCGTGCTGGCTAGTTTGACCGTGTCTAGGCGATGAGGGTGCACAAACACCGGCGGGCCTTTTGTTGTGATGAAATGCTCAACCCCGTGCTTGGTTACCGTAGCGGAAAAGGTGGGTACCGTGAGTTCTGGGAACTCGGAAGGCAAACGCTGGTACTTACCCCCTGGAGCTAGAACATTAGCATGTGTTGGAGGCCCAACTCCCAGAGCTGTGCAGGACAAGGAGGAAAAAGAGACAGCATCCACTAAACGTCTGTTGGCAACATCGACTAACAGTCCATGGGCACATAAAAAATCAGCACCTAAAATGGGGACAAAGTCCCACTGGTAATTGCGTCTGTGTAGGCATACTGTCAGTGTCCTTTCGACAAACGTCCTAATGTATGATCCGTTGGCGGCCACATAAGCTCGGGTCTGCTGCCTTCTGCCAACCTGTCCGTGCTGACTGGCAGAATGAGGCTCTTCTGAGAGCCAGAGTCCACCAAAAAATGTCTTCCAGAACATGTGCTCGTGATGAAAAGCAGCTTGTTCGTGTCATCAGTGGTCGCAGCTACAACTGACTGCTGGCCGTCTCGTTTACAAGCCTTCTTGAAGTGGCACGGCGGCAGACAACGTTGCACTTCCTTGCCAAAACGGCGGTGATAAAAATACAACGACCCATTCCTGCATCTCCTGGTGGCTATCCCAGCCACTGCCCTCGCTGTAGGTGGCAGGTTCCTGAGGAAGAGGTGGGTGAACAGGAAGGACCTGTCGTCCTTACCCATTAGCGTGAGCATGCTCTCCATCAGGTCCACAGCTGATCTGTTGCCCAACTCTGAGCGTGTGAGGAGTTTTTCTGCTCTCTACCTGTCCAAAAGGGTGGAACGTTGCTGCAGTATCTGCCTGAGCGCATCGTATTTATCCTGGGGTGGCGGTTCTTACAGCAGGTTCATTACATGTTGCGTGGCGTGCACATCCAGTGCAGCGACCACATGATTGTATCTAGTGTTGCCCATGGAGATCCTGCAGAGGGCGAACTGGGCTTCCACACGCAGAAACCAAGCAGTCGGATCATCGAGCCATAAGTCCATGAGCCTGACTGTGACAACGCACACAGCACTGGCATGCTCCCGTTGGGGTGTCTCTGCAGAATTGCTCAACTCGTTCTCCCTTTCATGTCTCGAGGTCACCACTGTGGAGGATGGAATCAGACGAGACAGCGAGCTTAGTGACACAGAACTTTATTCATCCTCCAACACAGAAACAGACTGAATCTGAGTGCCAGAGCAGACTCTCTTATCCCCTTTATTCCCGCCTCTCTGGCGCTCAGGGTAAGCACATTACCATACAAGCTGTAAAACATGCACACACATCCACAGACACATCAACATACATGTCACAGAGCCGGTCTTAATACAATACATTCACACCCCTGCATCCTCAGGTGTGAACCTGGCACAGCAGGGGTGAAAGGCACATCTTTGTTTGGTTTTATATCCCCTAGCGCTCTGGAGCCCCTAGCTGGCTCTTCTCGCCTTTTCCCATTACCATCTCTGACTATCTTCTCCCCCACCGACCCCCTGTACTGGGTGGAAGGCCATGCCGTATTGTGTCCACCACAGTCTATAATTTATCTTAACTTCTCTCTCATCTCTTTTTACGTGTGTATTTTGTGGTGTCAAGTTGCATCTCTCACATTGGGTGCACTAGATCTTAGTGGCATCTCAGCTGAGGCTTTCAAAATAAAAGGTCTTTACATTTCAATGAAATACCGCCAAAATAAAATTGGAACTAATATAGAAGCAACAGTAACACTCCCACCAAATCTCACAACCTTATTGTGGGGTTTCTGAATGTCACAGATTAACTCTTGAACCTTTGCATAGAACATTATGCATTAAAACATTGCTTTAGTGACCATCTAGTGTGGTATCACTCTAAACATTAAACATCCTTCATAGAATGCCAAAAAAAGATTTATAAAAATGATACATTATAATGACCATTCAGTTGAATGTCAGGAAAACATTACTCATGACCATTCAATACAGAATGTCAAGAAAACATTAGTCATCTCAATCTGCTTCTAGTAAAGTAATTAGCTTGTGTACAGGCCTCTCTAAGAGAACTGTTGTAGTAGCAGATCTACCCTTTTTCATCCAGAAAACCTGACTTGTACAGCTTACTGTGCTTGGATTTAGTGAGGTTTTCTTTGCTTTCAAGCTCTTTATTTCATTTGGGAATGCTTCTTCTTGAACTAACTTGACAATTGGAAATGCTGCTTCTTTTCTTTCTTTTAAGCTTGTACTTTCATTGGTTCTTTGGATCTCACTTTTATTTTTTTTCCACAATATTTTTTATTGAACCTTTTTTTTTTTACAAACATAGCACACACAGTCAGACACTAACACAAAAGTAATTTAAAAAATTAAAAAGAACAATAACAAAATAACAAAAAAAAGTGTAATAAAAACGACAACAGCCATTAACAAAAACAAATCAACAACAATGCTCCTCTGTTTAGTCTAGGTAATCTATTACATAAGAATACATAATATACATTCACCAGCTTGGAATTTGCAAGGTCCACACATATCATTCACCTTCTTCTTCAGAAGTTATGTTTAATTTCTTTACATAATCAATGAAAGGTCTCCATATATTCTCAAACACATTTTCCTTTGATTTCAGTATATATGTTATTCTTTCTAGTGGAAGGTTTGTTAACATCTGTCTTAACCACTGAGTCACATCTGGTCTCTGAGTCTTTTTCCACAGTAATGCAATACATTTTTTGGCATTAAGCAAACTGAGGTCTATGAATGCTCTTTCACTCTTATTAAAGTTATGTTATTCTGGATACAGACCCAACAAAAACAGTTTAGGGTTCAATGTGATTTGTTTTGAAATTATTTTTTCAATTGTTACCCTCACCTCTTCCCAAAACATTCTGATTTTTCTACATTCCCGTAAACAGTGAAATAGGGTTCCTTTACTTTCCATACATTTTGTGCATGTATCTGGTATGTTTTTGTTATATCTATTTAATTCCACTGGTGTAACATACATCCGCATTAACCATTTAAAATGTATCGGTTTAAGACGTACATTTATTGTACATCTCAGCAGCGCGTTGTGCGCACTGCTGAGAAGGTGATCGGCTGCAAGCTCCCATCCCTCCAGGACCCGGAGGCGTGCAAGTCGGATCATAGCCGACCCTTCACACCCTGGACACGCACTGTTTGCCCCCCTTCCCTCAGGCAGAAGACTTCGGTCCATTCAGACTAAAACCTCCCGCTACATGAACAGCTTCTTCCCCTCTGCCATTAGACTGCTGAACACTAAGTGACTTATTAGACTCTCGTGCACTACGTACAGCAGCTCAACCGGACTCATGATAATTATCACTGTTTTCTTTTGCACTACCGACTGCACTATGTGGAAATCCACAATATCTGCTGCTTGTTAATATATTTAAAAATTGCATAGATTAGTATTACTCATTCATATTCTACATTTTATTGCATGCATAGTTTTTTATTTTTATCTTTAGTGCTACTCCATGTTTAATGTTGCAGCATTGCACCGAGACAAATTCCTAGTTTGTGTACTACATGAACAATGGCAATAAATCTCATTCTGATTCTGATTCTGATTTATTGATTTGGTTTGAGCTCCTGCACAAGCCATTTCCCATTGTTCCTCTGAAATTTCAGTTTGCTGGTCTTCTTTCCAGTCATTCAGTCTTTTCTGTGAGTTTTCACTAGAGTATAGTGTCAATGAGTTGTAAAACTCTGAAATAATACCCTTTCTCTTACTATCTTTCATCAAAATTTTTTCCAAAGTTGAATAAGTAGGTCGGGTGAGAGCATTATTTTGATTTGAATGAATAAAATTTCTAAGCTGAAGATATTTAAAAAAATGTGTTCTATTAAGATTGAATTTAATCCTCAGTTCTTCAAAAGACATTATGTTATCTGAGCGTGACAAATATAAGTCTTGAATCTTTTGAATCCCTTTTAAATTCCATACTTTAAATAAAATATCCGCTCTCCCTGGTGTAAAATATTGATTACCCCATACTGGGCTAAATTGTGACAGTGAGTGTGGTTCTTTTAAATATTTTTTGGTTTCACACCATATTTTGATCATGTGCTTTACAATTGGATTTTTAACTCGTTTCTGTATTTTTTTTAGCCGAGTCTGAGTATATGAATAAGGGAAGAGGTAAAGGTAAATTGTATGATTCCATTTCAGTCCAGTGAGGAGGATCATTTGATGAAAAATAATATGTCATAGACCTCAGTTGTGCTGACCAGTAATACAACATAAAGTCTGGACATTTCAGACCTCCACGATCAAATGGTAAATATAGTAAGGACAAATGTAATCTAGCCTTCCTATTGTTCCATATAAATTCCACTAACTTTTTTTCAATTCTTGAGAATAGATCTGAAGGTGGTGGTAAAGGAATGTTTTGAAATAAATAAAGTATTTTTGGTAAGATATTACTTTTAAGTATATTAATTCTCCCAATCATCGACATTGGTAGTGACATCCATCTCTGAAGCAACCCATTAATATTTGTCATTAAGGCTTCATAGTTGGCATTGGCGACTGATTCTAGCTTAGGCAAAATTTGAATTCCTAAATATTTAAACTGATTTACAACATTGAATTGGTTTACCTCAGGAGCTGGGTGATTTCTCTGGGTCTCATTTAGCATTAATATTGAAGATTTTGTTTTGTTTATTTTATATCCTGATATATCCCCAAAGTTCTTTATTAAATTTAACAAGGTCGGAATTGATTTTTTAAAATTCGACATAAACAAAATTATATCATCGGCATACAGGGAGATTTTATGTTCTGTTGGTCCTACTTTAATTCCATATATTTGTGGATGTAAACGTACTGCCATCGCTAAAGGTTCAATTGCCATAGTAAATAGTAAAGGTGAAAGTGGACAGCCTTGTCGACATCCTCTATTGATTTTTATTGATTTTGAGATATTGCTGTTTGTTAGGATTTCTGCTGTAGCATTATTGTATATTATCTGGACCCATTTTATGAAATTATTTCCAAGTCCAAATCTTTGTAGGACTTCAAAAAGAAAGGGCCATTCGACCCTATCAAAGGCCTTTTTGGCTTCCAATGATAGGAGAGCTGTATCCGGTGCTTCTTTATTGGAATAAATAATATTAAATAGTCTTCTTACATTACAGAAGCCTTGTCTTCCCATTATAAAGCCATTCTGGTCTCGGTTAATAATATTTGGTAATATTTCTTGTAGTCGTTTTGCTAAAATTTTACAGATTATTTTAAGATCAGCATTTAATAGGCTTATTGGTCTCATATTTTCACATTTATTAGAGGGTTTATCTGGTTTTGGCAACAGTATAATTAAGGCATTATTCATGTATGATGGTAAATTACCATTTTGAAATGCTTCTAAAACCATTTCCAAAAGTGGTTTTATTAATTTATTCTTAAATTTTTTATAGAGGTCAACTGGAAGACCATCTGGTCCTGCACTTTTTCCTGATTTCATATTATCAATGGCTAGCCCAACTTCTTCTTGACTAATTTTAGACTCCAGTATCTCCCTGTTTTCATTTGGAATACCTGGTATGGATAATCCACCCAAAAACCCATTTAGTTTTGTTAAGTCAGTTTCATTTTTTGTATCATATAGTTTTCCATAATAATCTCTAAAGGCACTATTAATTTCTAAAGGATCTACAACTGGCTGTCCGTTACTTATAATACTGGTAATTGGTGTTTTAAATTCTAATTGTTTAATCTGCCATGCCAATAATTTTCCTGATTTTTCACCTTGTTCATAAAAAGTTTGCTTCAATCTTTGAAGACTCGAGGCAGCTCTATTCGCTGATTTTTTGTCATATTCAGCTCTCAGAATCAGTAATTCGTTCTCTAACTGTGGGTTACTTCCTGCATACACCTTTTCTTGAAGAATTTTTATTTTATGTTCCAATTGGACTCTCTCTTCTCGGGTCTTCTTAGATTCTGAACCTGTATAACTAATAATATGCCCCTTAATAAAAGCTTTGAAAGCCTCCCACTTTATACATGCCGTTGTTTGTGTAGTATTAATATCAAAGAACTCATCTGTTTTTCTATGTACTTAACAAATTCCTCATCCTGAAGCCATTTATGTTGAAAATGCCACCTAACTGGGCTCTTTGTCAATTTCTTATCTACATATACTAGACAGCAGGGTGCATGATCAGAGATCACAATGTTATCATAGAAACAGTTTTGAACCTTGGACCTTAATTCTGTAGAGATCAAAAAGTAGTCTATACGTGAGAATGTCTTATAGGTATTAGAATAACAAGAATAGGCTTTGACTTGTGGTTTCATTTCTCTCCATATATCTAGCAATCTCAATTCTTTCATAAAATGATTAATAGTCATCCTACTCCATTGTGCGTACAGTCCAGTCCTGTTGATCTATCTATACTGGGATTCAACGTACAATTAAAATCCCCTGCTATTATATGTTGCCCTGTAGGTGATGATAAAGTGAGGAATAAATTAACAAAGAAGTTTTGATCATCAATATTGGGGCCGTATAAGTTCACCAGATTTATATTTTCTAATAACAAAGATCCTTGGATAATTAGATATCTTCCAAATTTGTCTCTAATTACATTTTTCGTTTGAAATGGGACTGTTTTTGACATGTTATCTGGCTCAGGAAACACGCACGCAGGCTCGGGTGAGATTTAAGAGTTTTATTCAACAACAGGTGTTTGGATGCGTGAGTGAGGAATGTGAATGTCTTCTTGGGGACTGAAGAGCACGGAGGGCAGAACAGAACACCGTACAGCCAGGCAACCCTGAGGACAGAGCAGAGGACAATGGATGAGCAATTATCACGGTGAAGTGATGAAAGTTGTAATGTGGCTTACTTGCAGGTGTCTTGGTGGCTGGCGTTGGCAAGGAATGCTCCCACCTGGGAGACAGCGCCCTGCTGCACTCGACGGGGAAGAGACTGAAGAGGTGAGGCGATGAAGGGATTCTTCCGCCGCCGGGAGGATCCACCTGTGCACAGGGGAAGATCTTGGAAAGCAGGTAAGTGATAATCTTATGTGAGGATGACGAGTAGTGGCGTTGGCCGAGACGAGTAGGCGAGCGCAGAGCTTGAGCATGGAGATGAGCTGACGGCTCCAGGCCGAGGCTACAGGCAGAGCAGGTTAAATAGAGGCAGCCTAATGAAGCACAGGTGTGCGCATGGCTGGAGCAGATGACAGGCGGGACCGAGTTGTGACAGTACTCCCACCCCCCGAGCAGCGCCTCCTGGCGCTGGCTTGTCCAGGTGTGCCCGGTGGAACTCCTCAACGAGTTGCTTGTCCAGCACGAAGGAGGGGTGCACCCAGCCTCTGTGCTCCGGACCATAACCCTCCCAGTCCACCAAATACTGCAACCCCCGGCCCCGACGTTGGGAGTCCAAGATAGCAGTGATGCTCCACACCGGGTGTCCGTCGATCATTCTAGGAGGGGGCGGTGCCTTGGGGGGGGGGGACAGAGAGGATTAGACACCACAGGTTTGACTTGAGAGACGTGAAAAGTGGGATGAACACGGAGGGGGGGGGGAGAGCCAAACGCACAGCCACCGGATTGACTACCTTTGTTACAGAGAAAGGTCCAATGAAGCGTTGGGTCAGCTTCTTCTTTTCCCCCTTCAGGTTAATATTCTGGGCTGACAACGATGCTTGTTGACCCACCTGGTAGCGTGGTACGGACCTCCTGCGGCGATTACACAGTGGGATCGTCACTTCCTTGTGGTAACGTATCGTCACTTCCTGTTTTGCTGTCTGCCTGTGTGGTTTGCTCTCCAGCCACTAGCTAGCCACTAGCTATGGCTACTAGCTCTCTTTCCTCTCCTCCTCTGGTGTGCTCTCTCTGTCAGATGTTTAGCTACACCTCTGCCTCTTTTAGTGATAACGGTAAATGTAATAAATGTTGTCTTTTTAAGGCGCTCGAGGCAAGGTTGTCTGATTTGGAATCCCGGCTCCGCTGCATTGAAACACCGTCTGCGCCAGTTAATCTCGACGGACGCCCCTTAGCTGCAGCGGAGCTAGCTAGCTTAGGCCCCCCTGTCAGCGGTTCCCCGGCTCTCCTCAGCAGCGAGGAGACTGGGTGGGTGACGGTGAGAAGGAAGCCTAGTCGCAAAGCCCCGGTACACCACCAACCTGTTCACATTTCTAATCGTTTTTCCCCGCTCAGCGACACACCCGCTGAGGAAAAAACTCTGATCATTGGCGACTCTGTAGTCAGAAACGTGAACCTAGAGACTCCAGCGGCCATAGTCCAATGCATTCCTGGGGCCAGAGCAGGCGACATCGAGTCAAATTTGAAGATGCTGGCTAAAAGTGACTGTAAATATTCCACAATTGTTATTCACGCCGGCATTAATGACATCCGTCTCCGGCAGTCGGAAGTCACGAAACTTAATATAGAATCGGTGTGTGACTTTGCAAAAACGATGGCTGCCACTGTAGTATTCTCTGGGCCCCTCCCCAATCTGACCAGTGATGACACGTTTAGCTGCTCGTCATCCTAGATCCGCTGGCTGTCTGTGTGGTGTCCTAAAAATGACGTGGGCTACATTGACAATTGGAGCTCTTTTTGGGGAAAACCTGGTCTTATGAGATGAGACAGCATTTATCCCACTTTGGATGGTGCTTCTCATTTATCTAACAATCTGGCATCTTTTTATCCAAATTTCCAAAACCCTGACTACTCAGAGTTGGGACCAGGAAGCAGAGTCGCAGTCTTACACGCCTCTCTGCAGCTCCTCTTCATCCGCCACCCCTCAGCTTAGCCCCTGTCTTCCCCATCAGAGAATCATTGTCTGCTCCCTCCAAAGTAAATAAAAATATAATGCATAAGCATCCCAAAGTGATAAAGCAAAATATTGGTAAAACTCAAATTAAACATAAAGCCTCTAAATTGAATGAATTGGCCTCTGTTCCTCCTCATAATTTAAAAATTAAATGTGGTTTATTAAATATTAGGTCTCTAACTCCCAAGTCTCTGTTAGTCCATGATCTGTTAATTGATCATCAGATTGATTTAATTTCCCTTACAGAGACTTGGTTGGGGCAAGAGGATTATGTTGGTTTGAATGAATCAACTCCCTCTGGTTATTTAAACTGCCAAAATCCCAGAAATTCTGGTCGTGGAGGAGGAGTAGCAACAATTTACCATTCCAAATTACTAGTTAATGTAAAGCAAAAAACATGTTATAATTCCTTTGAGGGCCTGGTCCTTAGTATTGGGCACTTTAGCAATTTTAGGTTAAACCCAATTTTATTTGCCATAGTTTATCGTCCTCCATCAACCTACTCAGAATTTTTATCCGAATTTGCTGATTTCTTAGCTGATTTAGTGCTGAAATCTGATAGAATAATTATAGTAGGGGACTTTAATATACATGTGGATGTAGATAGTGACTGCCTTAATGTGGCATTTAATTCAATATTAGACTCGATTGGGTTTTCTCAGAAAGTAGGAAATTCTACTCATTACCTCCACCATACATTGGACCTTGTTCTGACATATGGCATAGAAATAGAAAATCTTGTAGTGTCTCCTCATAACCCTGTACTGTCAGACCATTGTCTGTTAACCTTTGATTTTACTATTTCTGACTATTTGGCTCCTAAAGAAAAATATTATTACAGTAGATGCCTCTCAGATGATGCTGTTACCAAATTTATGCAGATTGTTTCCTCTATGCCATGTGTCAACACAACGGAAATAAGCTATAGACAGCTTGCTCCTTCTGTAATTGATAACATGGTGGATAGTGTTTCAGCTTCTCTGCATCAGACTCTAGACTTGGTGGCCCCCTTAAAAAAGAAAAAGTCTAATCAGAGATTTCTAACTCCTTGGTTCAACACAGAAACTCGTAGCTTAAAACAGAAGACTCGTCAATTAGAAAGAAAATGGCGCTCCACTAATTTAGATGAAATCTATTTAGCTTGGAGAAATCATCTTTTAATTTATAAAAAATCTCTTAGAAAAGCTAGAACGAATTATTACTCTGCATTAATAGAAGAGAACAAGAATAATCCCAGGTTTCTTTTCAGTACTGTAGCCAGGTTGACAAAGAGTCAGGACTCTGTCAATCCTAGCATTCTTTTAGAGCTTACTAGTCAGGGCTTTATGAACTTTTTCAATAATAAAATTTCATCCATCAGAGATAAAATCAATCAGATTCTTCCCACAGTTAACTTAAATACTGTAACTACTACAACTCCTTCTATTGATGTCTGTCTTGATGAGTTTACTCCAATCGACCTTTGTGAGTTAGACAAAATAGTTTCCTCATCCAAACCTTCAACTTGTCTTTTAGACCCTATTCCTACCAGGTTATTTAAAGAAGTCTTCCCACTTATTGGTAGCCTTATTCTTCATATAATCAATTCGTCATTAACTTTAGGCCATGTACCGCAGGCTTTTAAAACGGCTGTAATTAAACCCTTACTCAAAAAGCCAACGCTAGATCCAGGAGCTTTAGCTAACTATAGACCAATCTCTAATCTCCCTTTCATTTCAAAAATCTTGAAAAAAAAAGAGTTGTTGCTACGCAATTATTTGACCACCTTCAGGGAAATGGTTTACTTGAAGAGTTTCAGTCTGGGTTTAGAATCCATCATAGTACTGAAACAGCCTTAGCGAAGGTTACTAACGACCTCCTCATTGCATCTGATAATGGACTAGTTTCTGTACTTGTCCTTTTAGACCTTAGTGCAGCTTTTGATACTATCGATCATAATATTCTACTTGATAGATTAGAACACTATGTTGGACTTAATGGAACTTCGTTGCAGTGGTTTAGATCTTATTTATCTGATAGGTTCCATTTTGTTCATGTAAATAATGAGTTTTCTTTCAACTCAAAGCTCAGTCATGGAGTTCCACAGGGATCTGTGCTAGGCCCTACTCTTTTTAGTTTATATATGCTTCTGTTAGGCAACATTATTAGAAAGCACTGTATACATTTTCATTGTTATGCTGATGACACACAATTATACCTGTCAATGAAGCCAGATGATAGTAATCAATTAGCCAAGTTAGAAGCCTGTCTTAAGGAAATCAAAGCTTGGATGACTTGTAATTTCCTGCTATTAAATTCAGATAAGATTGAAGTCATTCTTGTTGGTCCAAAAAACCTTAGAAATTCCTTTCCAAATCAAACTTTCAGTTTGGATGCGGTTACTCTTTCTCTTAATAGCTCTGTGAGGAACCTTGGAGTTATTTTTGATCAGGATTTGTCCTTCAATTCACATATTAAATTTGTTTCTAAGACTGCCTTCTATCATTTGCGTAATATTGCCAAGATTAGGAGCATCTTGTCTCAGAGTGATGCTGAGAAACTGATCCACGCTTTTGTTAGCTCGAGATTAAATTATTGTAATTCTTTATTATCAGGCTGTCCTAAAACATCTTTAAAAAGTCTTCAGCTGATCCAAAATGCTGCAGCAAGAGTTTTAACAGGTACTAGAAAGAGAGATCATATCTCTCCGGTTCTGGCCTCCCTTCAATGGCTTCCCATAGAGTTTAGAATTAAGTTTAAAATCCTTCTTCTTACTTACAAAGCTCTAAACAATCAGGCTCCTTTTTATTTAAAAGATCTGATACTACCGTATTGTCCTAACAGAGCACTACGCTCCCAAAATGCAGGATTACTTGTAATACCTAGAATCTCCAAAAGTACAATGGGAGGCAGAGCCTTCAGTTATCAAGCTCCTCTCCTGTGGAATCAGCTGCCAATCTGGATTCGGGAGTCAGACTCGATCTCTGTTTTTAAGAATAGGGCTAAAACCTACCTTTTTGATATAGCCTACAATTAGGGAGGGATCATGTGTTTCTGAACCCTCCCTTAGTTATGCTGCTAATAGGTTTAGTCAGCCGGGGGACCTCCAGTAATACACTGGGCCTCACTCCTTTCCTCACTCTCAATGAAATATTTTTTTTGCTGGTCATTAACATTTGTTTGTTCTCTCCCATAGATTGAGTCCCCATCGTGCTGTTTGCTCTCTACATGTCTGTTCTTTTCTTCTTCTCTATCCCCTCACCCCCCAGCCAGTCGCAGCAGATGACTGCCCCTCCCCGAGCCTGGTTCTGCTGGAGGTTTCTTCCTGTTAAAAGGGAGTTTTTCCTCTCCACCGTCGCCAAGTGCTTGCTCACAGGGGATCGCCTGATTGCTGGGGTCTTTCTGCAACTGTGGGGGTTCCCCCTACAGTTGATAGTGCTATGAGATGACTGTTGTTGTGAAATGGCTCTATATAAATAAAGTTGAATTGAATTGAATTGAATTGAGCGCGGAAGTCTGTTAGCTTGGGTTGTTTTGTTGAGTTACCTTTTCCTCCACCTAATTTTCCAGCCTTAGTCTTTACCATATCCGCGCCAAAACGCTAGGGTGGGTTTTTGTTCCAATTAAGAGAGTTTTAGTCATTTTTTTTTTATTTTCAAGAGCAGAGCAGTGTGAAACACATCTTCCTACATGGCCGGTTCTCACTTTTATATTCTTTGACGCATCGTTTCAATCTGGTGATTGCTTGAACAGCACTTGACCAGTCAGAAAACTTCTCAAGGTGATCCCATAATGTTTTGTTCTCCTTTGCTTTGGTACTGAACAGGTGGGCCTTGCAGAGTTCAGGGTCATTACCTTTAACTTCTCCCACCTTGGTCTCTCTGTCAGGCAATTTCTTTTGCTTGATGTTTTCGCTTGTCTTTGACAGGAACTTGACAGACAGATTCCTCTTCTCCAGCTCTTTCTAAGTCTGATTCAAGCATCCTTAAGATGTCTGAAGGAGTGCTTTCTTTGACTTTGATTCTGTTCACAAAGTGCACTTCAGTTTTGAGGTTGATGGAGGGCTCAACACTTGGAGTGTTTTGCCTTGTCACTATGCGATAACTGGTTCCGATGGCATCTCCATAATTTACACAGGGGTTCCCATGACCAACTACTGTATACTCCACCCGAGGTCTGTGCACTGTGCATAGGGCTCATTTTCTCTGTCAGACACAATTTCTCGTGGGACCAAGGCTTGTAAGCAGTTGTAGCCAATGAGCAGACCCACCTCACAATCTTGCAAGGGTGCGACATCTTCTTGAAGGTGTTTTAGGTGAGGCCAAGCCTTGGCAGTCTCTCTAGTTGGGATGCGAGTTCTGTTAGCAAGGATAAAGTCACGTGTGTATGTTGGTGATAAAAAAATCTTCTTGCTAGAGTAAAAGTCACGGATGTGTAGATTATTAATTCTTTGTGAACTTATTACTCTGGTTTTTGCGGCCATAGCGAGTTTCAACTTGACTTGTTCTTTGTCGGCTTCTAAAGTGTCTGCAACTTCTCTCAGGATGAAAGTAGTGTCGCTTTGAGAGTCTAACAGAGCATATACAAGTACTTCTTGTGCTGGCTGAATGGTGGAGGACAGCCAGATAAGAAGTATTGTAGATGTCTGTGTACTGGATTCATCCAGAGTTACTCTATTTGAGGTAGCAATTGTGGTTGGGTCTTTCAGCTGTGTTGCTTGAGGGTTGTCTTTTTCCTTTTCTTGACTTTGGCTTGTGGAGGTCTTTGTTGTTCTTTGTCTCTGTCTTCCTGCAGACAAGTAGGGTACTGCTTCTTGCAGGTGTTGCAAACACTCCTACTGTTGCAGTTCTTAGAGACATGACCAGACTTAAGACATCCAAAGCATAGCTTTTCAGCTTGGATGAACTTAATTCTGTCAGAGACCGACTTTGTCATGAACCTGGGTTTGGTGGTCTCAAACCCAGTTCTGACCCCATGGCTATTTTGGACTGTTTCATTATTTGTTTTCCATCAGGCGCTTCAGAGAGCCCTTTGGGTCCTCGTTCCCTGACAGCTAAGGCACTCCTCCTCCTCCTGTCAGTATCACCAGCTGTATCTTATTGGTGTCGCACACACATACACACACGCCTCATTTCTCAGCTTGTCCAGACGGATGAGGAGCTGAGAGTGCAGGACCTGCTGGAACAGGTGCTCTTTTCGACTCAGTGGCCGCAGTCTCCCGAGGACGTTCAGCTGGCGCGGCGCACCGCTGAAGACATCATGCAACGTCATCCCGACCTCTGGATAGTTCCGAGGGTGGACGACATTCTCTCCTTCCTCTTTCCCCCGCCGGACGTGGAGTTGAAGTGGGCTTCCCTGATGTCGGAGCCATCCTCTTGCTGGAAGAAGTGCTCGCGGCGAAGGAAGACACCCTCCTCCCGCAGCTCTCCCATTCCTGCATTATCCCTTAAGCCTGGGCACACTCCGTCCCCTGATGTGATGACGGATGAGGAGAGACGGTCCCTGCTTGCTCAGATAGACCACCGGATCGAGGAGGAGCACTGCGAGAGGGAGGAAAGAGAACGCGCTTCACGGGCCGTGACTGTTCCATCCTCCAGGCTGGGGGCCGCCCAATCCACGGGTTTGATGACAGAGGAGGAGAGATTGGGTTTGCTTGCCCTAATCGACCGTCGGATTGAGGAGGAACGTTCACAGAGGAGAGGAGACGCCTCGGAGGCCGCTGGGGACATCCAGAGCCAGGAGAACAGGCAAGTCCTTCCTCATTTAACTCTCACTGTGGATGAACAATTTTGCCTGTTCCCTGGCCAGGAGTCTCGGAGTTTGCAGTCCCCTGAGTGCTCCGCTCCAGTGGCATATGATAGCTCATCACCTGACCTCTCAAAACCCTCTATGTGCGCCCCTGTGAGTTCACCAGCTCCAGAACCAGGTCGCCCGAGGGGGGGAGGAACCTGAGGCCCTGGAGAGTCCTGTTCCAGGGCCAGCGGCGAGGAGGTCCCCGGCTGCCACACCAGATGAGCCAGTGGCGTGGAAGACGGCGCACAGGGGCACCAAGACTGCAACCACCATCACGCCTGCTGCTGGGGCCGCCACAGCAGAGTCACCCTCCGGACCAGACCTCCAGCCGACTGGGTCCAGGACATCAGCATCGGCATTGTCGGAGTCCTGGACAGTGGTGGAGCTCAAGTACAAGCAAGTAATCTCTCCTGTAATTCTCTTGTCAGCTGTTGAGAGATCTTGTCTGGCTCTTGGGGAGGAGAGTTGGGTACAGCCCTCAGCTGCATCCAGACTCCCCTCGCCGGGCTCCGCCGCTGCCAGCGACCCTAACCATCTTTTTTCTCCTATCTTCTCCAAGCTCCTTCCTAGGGTCGCCGGAGAGGAGCCGCCACAACCTGGGATGTCCACAAATGACTGCAACATGAGCCCAGCCACCCCGGGAGAGGTCAACGTGGGTGCAGCACCTGGCGGGCCAATGGAACCTGCGCACCCCAGTTCGCCGGAGTCCTGGACGGGGGTGGAGCCCGAGTTCAGGCAAGTGTGCTCCATTATGTCTCCTATGTCTATGTTGAAGTCACACTACCTGACTCATGGTGAGGAGGGCCCGGGGCAGCTCGCAGTAGCTCTCGGGGTCTCTCGGGGTCACCTCACCCCGCTCTCTCTGCCGCTGCCAGTGACCCTGACTTGGTCTCTTTCTCTCTCCCTCTGGGTTTGAAGCTCCCTGCCAGGGTCGCTGGAGAGCAGCTGATCCCTCCAGAGGCCGGTGGGGGTCTGGGTTCAGCGCCGGGGTATGTGGAGAACCCTACCTCCCTCGCTGGGGAGGCCACCGTGGGAGCAATGAGGTCCCCGATGGGGATCACCGCAGGTGCAATGGTGCTCCAGCCGGAGTCCACCACCGGGGCAGCAGAGCTCCATCCAGAGTTCACCACCGGGGCAACGCTGTCCCAGACTGGGACCATCTCAGGTGCAGCCATGTCCCAGACTGGGACCATCGCGGGTGCAGTCATGTCCTAGACTGGGACCATCATGGGTGCTGCTATGCCCCAGACCGGGACTATTGCGGGTGCTGCCGTCCCTCTGCTCCAAGCCGCAGAGGGCGGGGGGGAGGACTCCTATCCCTCGGCCTGGCCACCTACCTCTAAGTTCCCTGGTGGGAAAACTATCTCTTCATCTCCCCCTCTGGTCCTGGTGGCTCAACCATACCGGTCGGCCACCCAAAAGACTTGGCCTTCGGGCCAGATGGTCCATCGGTCCTGGCAAGCTGCCTGATGCTGTTCAGCGGGCCACCTGCTGGGCTTGGGACTCGGGCAGGCCACCCAGTCAGTCGCCTCTCACCATGCCTGGGGCCTGGGACTCTGGTCGACCCCCTGAAGTTTGGACTCCTGGGGAGAGGGGTTAGTGTCCTAGGTGTGGGGCTGTTAGGAGGTTCACTTTACTATATCTGTATGTTATTTTTTGTAGTATTCACTTGCTTCCCTCCTAACTTGTTTCCCCCCCCCCCACCTCCCACCCTGGATAATTGTTTGTCTCTGGGGGGAGAGTTCCTTGTTGTGGTTGTTTGGGTTTTTTCTGCTGGTGGTACTTGGGTGTCTAGACTCCACCCCTTGAAGAGGGGGGCTCTGTCATGAACCTGGGTTTGGTGGTCCCAAACCCAGTTCTGACTCCGTGGCTATTTTGGCCTGTTTCATTATTTGTTTTCCATCAGGTGCTTCAGGGAGCCCTTTGGGTCCTTGCTCCCTGACAGCTCGGGCACGCCTCCTCCTCCTGTCAGTATCACCAGCTGTTTCTTATTATTGGTGTTGCACACACACACACACACACACACGCCTCATTCACGTCCATTCACATGCTCAGACACTCACTCATGCACACATGGTTTCAATTATGTCCAGCCCACGCTCCTTCACACCGGCGGTCTCTTCCCTCATTAGTATTGTGATTACTTAAGTTCAGTTTGAGTGGGAAGAGATTGCCAGAGCATTGCACTATACACAGCAGTGTGTTCCTCTGTGTATGCAAGCTGTCATTCCTTACGGTTACTTTCAGCCTGACTAAATTAGTCTTCTCTTACGCTACATGACTGTTGTTAGTTACTTGGTGTTAGCGGCTGTTCCTGCCTCATTCTCATCCACTGGACTGCACGGACGGCCCCGGATCGCTCCAACCGTAAGTTTATGTTTGCCTTTCTCCTCTTCCCAACAGCAGTTCTGTGGCACTAGGCATTCCCTCCCTCGGGCTGCTGAGCCTCCAGGTGGTGTCCCCATATGTCTGGTGGCCTCAAGTTCAATCATATCAACTCTGTTTATTGTGTGACTGTTTGCTGGACTATATTGGGGTTTATGTTTAATAAAATGCATAAAACTACTTCTGTGCATGGGTTTCCCACTCCTCCCTCTGTGTGCTGCATAATGGTGCACGAGGGGTCATAACAGACTTCTCTACAAACTTGTTGCATTTGTGCAAAGTATGGCTGGTCTTCTTGCAGAAAGCGCATGTCAGCACAGTCTCTTCATTGGAACTTGTAGTCAGTGTCTTTGCCTTGATGTTTTGATATTTTTGAGGTTTTGGCCTTTCAGTTTCACCGTGCTTTAATGATTGCAATGATGTAACTGGGTTAAAGGCAATTTTCGCTTCTCTTATCAGAAATTCAACAAACTGGCTGAAGGAGGGGAACGCGCTGCTTTCCTGTTCAAGGTCAATGACCTTTCTGTTCCATCTCACAGTAAGCCAGTTGGGTAACTTTTCCAGGATTTTTCTGTTTTCATTAGTAGCCACAGTTACATGGGCAAAATTTCTTCAATCTGATTACAATTCCGATTAGAACTTTACTGTTTACATGGATCTTGAAAAAGTTGATCCAATTAGGACGTGGGTTTCCATGTGTCACACGTTTGAACGGACTAAATCATTTTAACATGCGCACAATTATCCAACATTCTGGAAATAGTAGAAGAAGCAACTTCCAATGTAAACAAACCCCGCTTTGTGTCTCTCTTTTTGAAATGGACCTGTATTGTGTTATTCAGACTGTACTTTTACTTCTTCTGGTCTCTGTAATGAAGCTACAAGTACATACTTCTGCATATGATGAACAGAGGGAGACAGCAGGATGATATAGACCAGTTTTATTTTACTCCCGCCATGTTTTCCGCTAACTGCTGTAAAGGCGGCAATACGTCATGTCGACGTGGCTGACGTACAGACATGCGCAGTAAACATATTATAAGATAAGATAAGATAAGATAAGATAAGCCTTTATTAGTCCCACAATGGGGAAATTCCAGGATTGCAACAGCACAGGGATACACTCAGAGCAACAATCAGAAGGCAAGAGAAAAAAAACAAGAGCAGCGAGTATACATATGTACATATAAACATAAATATATAGACACACAGTGCGGAGCATTGTAGCTAGATGGAATAAATATGTGAATATATAAACACACATACAGTGTGGAGCGTTGAAGCTAGATGGAATAAATATATGAATATATAAACACACAGTGCGGAGCATTGTAGCTAGATGGAATAAATATGTAAATATATAAACACACAGTGTGGAACATTGTAGCTAGATGGAAAAAATATGTAAATATATAAACACACAGTGTGGAGCATTGTCGCAAGATGGAATAAATATATGAATATATAAACACACACAGTGCGGAGCATTGTAGCTAGATGGAATGAAACAGCATAACCGTCTACTTAGTTATCCTACATGGTATGATTATGTACCCATACATATTGTCACCCTCCGTAGCTACCGGTCTTTTCCTAGTTGTATACTGGAGGGGACCATTGTGTAAGTCTATTGCGTCTTTTGCATTCAATACTATTAGGTTGTCACATCTTTTTGCTATCTCTGCGAGCAGCCCTGCTTAGGTTGTACAGTCTGACAGCCGTAGGTAGGAAGGACCTGCGAAACCTCTCGGTTGTGCACCTAGGATGATGTAGTCTGCTGCTAAATGAGCTCCTGAGTACATTCAGTGTGTCCTGCATAGGGTGGAACTCGGACTCCAGCAGAGATGACAGTTTAGCCACCATCCTTCTCTCTCCCATCTCCTCCACTGGATCAAGGCGCTGCCCCAGGACAGCGCTAGCTTTCTTGATCAGTTTGTTCAGTCTCTCCCTATCAGCTGCTGTAATGCCACTGCCCCAGCAGACCACTCCAAAAGTGATGGCTGATGCCACCACCATGTCGTAGAATGACTTCAGCAGCGCCCCTTGTACACCAAAAGACCTGAGTCTCCTCAGTAGGAACAGCCTGCGCTGTCCCTTCTTGTAGAGTGCGTCAGTATTGTGTGACCAGTCTAGTTTATTGTTCAGATGAACACTCAGGTACTTGTAGGATGTCACCATCTCGATGTCTGTTCCCTGTATATTTACTGGTGCTGTGAGGGGTTGTCCTTGCCTGCGGCAGTCCACCACCAGCTCCTTAGTTTTCCTCGCGTTGATCTGAGGGAAGTTCCGATGGCACCAGTCCACAAAGTCCTGGATAAGTCCTCTGTACTCAGCTTCATCTCCGTTGGAGATGAGACCAACGATCGCAGAGTCATCAGAGAACTTCTGTAGATGGCAGTGTGTTGTGTTGTGTGAGAAGTCCGCAGTGTAAAGGATGAACAGGAAGGGAGCCAAAACCGTTCCCTGGGGGGCCCCCGTGCTACCGATGATTGTGTGGGACACACAGTCCCGGGTTCTCACAAACTGTGGCCGGTTTGTGAGGTAGTCCAGGATCCATGATGACAGGTGCTGGGCCACCCCTGTGCACAGCAGCTTGTCCTTCAGGATCATCGGTTGGATGGTGTTGAAAGCACTGGAGAAGTCAAAGAACATGATCCTCACCGCATTCCCGGGCTTCTCCAGGTGGAACAGAGAACGGTGAAGGAGGAAGATGACCTCATCCTCCACCCCAATGCCATGCTGGTAGGCGAACTGGAGTGGATCCATCGCTGGTCCCACCAGGGGGCGGAGGTCAGCAAGAAGCAGTCTCTCCAGGGTCTTCATCATGTGGGACGTCAGGGCCACTGGTCTGTAGCTGTTCAGATCTTTGGGGTGGGAAGTCTTTGGTACAGGTACCACACAAGATATTTTCCACAACTGTGGTACCCTCCCCAGCTTCAGGCTCAGGTTGAAGATGGACTCCACAATCCCACACAGCTGGTCTGCACAGGACTTGAGGAGCTTTGCACTGATGCCGTCCGGTCCCGATGCCTTCCTCACCTTGCTCTTCCTCAGCTCCATCCTCACCTGGGTCTTAGTGAGGGTCAGGTTGGGGGGGCTGTGTGTTGGGAGTGGGGGGGTGATGGTGGAGTGGGGAGTGGGCAGCAGGGTTTGATGTCTTCAGAGGCAGAAGTGGTTTTCTACCTAAACTTCAGAATAAGTGTGTATATGCACACCAATTGGATTAACAATTGGCATAACCCACCCGTCTCAATTGGAAGGAAATTTTGATCCGAAAGAGTGTGATCGGGTCAGAATATTCAGATTGGTGTGTTTACATGAAGCATTTTTAGTCTGATCAGGCTTTTAATCTGGTTATTTATGTCCATGTAAACATGGCTACAGTCATTTAGAATCTCTAGTGCTTTGATATGGACCATGGCAGCCTCGCAACTGCGGAGGAAGTCAACAAATTCATCTGAGCTCAAAGCTGTCTTTAGTACCGATCTTTGGCCATGCTTGGAGTTTGTCTCTGTATGCCTTTGCAACTGTGAATGGGTTTCCGTATCTCTCTTCCAAAATCCATGCTGAAGCATAAGCAGATTCAGTTCCAAGTAGGAAATATTCATCAAGTGCAATCTTAACTTGACCACCTACGTATCTGCGGAGGTAGTATATCTTCTCTTTCTCTTGAATATTCTTCTGGTTAATAAGTGTTTGGAAAGACAGTTTCCAATCACTGTACTTCAATGGATCCCCAGTGAATACTGATGACTCAGGAACTGGGATTCTGTTAGCACTTAAAGCATCTGCCAGGACCTTGATGAGCTCAGCTGTGCTTTCATTTGAGGAAGTGATCACAGCTTGTGGGGCAGGAAGATTAGATGGGGGAAGACATCTTGTGTGGCCCTGCTCATGGCTAAAGATGTCTTTTGGCTCCCCCATTAAAGGCAGTTCTTGATTGTAGACTTGCATTCTTGCCTCTGCTGTGCTGAGTTCTTTCACTGCCTCCAAATGCCGTATTCTTCTGCTTTTTCTTCGAGAACCCTTTGAAGAGCTATGTGTTCCTCTTCTAGCTAAGCTTTCATTTCAGCTACCTCTAGACGATGCTTCATAACAGTTACCTCTTGAGCAGCAATCCTTCTTTTAGCTTCTGCCTCCAGGTGCTGCATTTCCAATTGTTCCTTTTCTTGTTCTTGTAACACTTTCAGAACAGCTTGACTCGTAGCAGCTTCTTGGCGTTTCACAGAAGAATGGTTTGAATACTCTGAGGTATCTTTCAAGATGGAAGCTATAGTGCTGAGTTCACTCTTGCTTGAGTTCCAAAGAGAGCCAGCTTCTGGACAGTCTTGTTCTTCTCCATCTGGAACCTCACCATTCAAATGGCGTGAAGCTGTGGATACAATGAAGCTTGAAACTTCTACGCACAGATCTACTTTTCTGAGTCTGTCTTGGTCTGGAGCTGTGACTTTGTGTAGCTCTTCATAAATGCGCTGTACATCTGCACAAAGGCCTCTGACATCGCCAATGATGTCATTCAGCAGATTTTCTGATAACGGCTCTGACGACTTTGAGAACGACTGCTTGGCAACTTTGACATGTGTTCTCCATTTCTGGTAAATGTAGTTGAATCTTTGTTGAAGTGCTTTAATTTCGTTGTCTTGCATTTCTTTGTCTTTCTTCGTTGGTGTGCGGATTTGTTCACCACATCTTGGCTGCGACACATCTTGCTGGGATTCAGTATTACTGACATTACGGACTTCATCTTCAGAAGGGTCTTCATTTTCATTGTCTCTTACCTTAGGGTTAAACTCACTTAGCTCTGGCATTGTCAAGATTATTGCTTTGAATACATTGAATGTGGATGTAAATGAATGAATGAATGAATGAATCTTTATTTCGGATAGTACAGGTTAAAAGAAACTGAATAATATAACAAAGGGGGAAAGAAAATCCAACAAGGTCAAATTAGATAATAACTCCTCTGATTATACAATTCAACATAAGTTATCCAAAATGGGTGATGGCTGAAGCCGCAGCTTATATTGCCCACCCATATTCCATCCAAGAATTCAAAAGAAAAAAACAAGACAAGAGCGATTACAATTCAAAAAACGAAGCTAAGACAAAATGTGACAGAAAAAACTAAGCTACAACACAACACAGGCTGGATATGGCAATCCTTATGTGATTTTACATGTCATCTTGTATATATGTTTGGAGTATTTCTTCCTTTAGTTTTTGTTTAAATTGTCCAAGCGTTGTACATGATTTTAATTCAGGTCCAAAATCGTTCCATAATCTGACTCCTTGCACTGAAACACAGTGTTGCTTGGTGGTAGTTCTCACTGAAGGTTTTTGAAATATACATGTTCCTCTAAAATGATATTGTTTCTCCCTTATTTGGAACAACTTTTGGATATTTATGGGCAGTGATAGATTCTTCACTTTAAACATTATTATTGCAGTTTTAAAGTCAACCAGATCTTTTAACTTGAGAGCTATTAATTTAAGAAAAAGTGGGTTTGTTGGTTCCCTGTAAGCTGCTTTGTTTATTATTCTAATAGCTCTCTTCTGAAGCATAAAGAGTGGATATACACTACCGTTCAAAAGTTTGGGGTCACTTAGAAATTTCCTTATTTTTGAAAGAAAAGCACTTTTTTTCAATGAAGATAACTTTAAACTAATCAGAAATACACTCTATACATTGCTAATGTGGTAAATGACTATTCTAGCTGCAAATGTCTGGTTTTTCGTGTAATATCTACATAGGTGTATAGAGGCCCATTTCCACCAACTATCACTCCAGTGTTCTAATGGTACAATGTGTTTGCTCATTGCATCAGAAGGCTAATGGATGATTAGAAAACCCTTGTGCAATCATGTTAGGTCTGCAATGCTGTAATTGCTGCAAATGGAGGATTCTTTGACGAAAGCAAAGTTTGAAGGAAAAAATTATTATTTCAAATACAAATCATTATTTCTAACCTTGTCAATGTCTTGACTATATTTTCTATTCATTTTACAACTCATGGTGGTAAATAAGTGTGACTTTTCATGGAAAACACAAAATAATTGTCTGGGTGACCCCAAACTTTTGAACGGTAGTGTATGTTTGTTTTATGTGTATTTCCCCATACTTCATTACAGTATATCATGTATGGGAGTATTAATGAATGATACAAGGTATATAGTGTGGGTTGATTCAGCAAATATTTCACTCTGTGTAATATTGCAATTGATTTGGATATTTTACCTTTAATATAATTAATATGTGATTTCCAACACAGTTTATTATCAATTATTACTCCAAGAAATTTAGTTTAAGATACCCTTTCAATCTCTACACCATTTACACTAAGTTTAGATACTGAGTTGTTGTGATGGTTGTTAAAGACTATAAATTTTGTCTTACTTATGTAAATAAATCTCTCCAAGAAATGCTATGTGTCCTTTAAAGTGTAAATGTATCTTACATGTGTGAATGTTCACTAAGAAATTATCATTAAGTTACAATTATAAATGGCTTTAAACTTGGAATTCACATTGAAATATAAATAAATCTTGATTCCCTTGAACACTTCAACTGAATATCAAAACGCAAGTAACTTTCACTTCACTAATGTTATTTAATATCCTCAATACACTTTAAATTAGCACATTAGTGCAGTATGGAAAATGTAAACTTTAAATATTCTCAACACACTTTAAATTGACACTTTAAATGCCGCATGGAAAATGCACGTTGACTTTAAATCTTATGCTTCTTAAAAGGTCATTTGTAAAAACCTCAATGCAAGCTTTATATTTCACTTTGAATTAGCACATAAACTGCATTCACCACATACACAACGGTACTTAAATAACATTCTCAAAAAAAACATGAGAGCAGCTCTTAAAAAGTCTTCTTTTTAGCACACTCTTATTAGTGTCCATGTACTTAAAGGTCTGACGACACGATTTTGACATTTTTTAGCATGTTGTGTAAACCCAGAAGTCATTGTCGATGATCAATATAATATTTACAATAGCGCCTGCATAAACTAGTTATCAAAAAACCTCAGCCACTGACTGGACTGTGGTGCCACCCACCGAATGAAGGGCGGCACCACCATGACGTAAGCGACAGAACGGATGCTGGTGTTGTTGACTGGAATGACAGCAGCTTTGCAACTCACAGTTTCTCTGGTTTCTTGTTTTAATTTTACGGCTATGCCTTTGCGTTGTGTCGCAGGCTTAGATAAACAGCAGGCCATGAAAGACCACATCACACACTTGAGCTCCAACTGTCATAAGCCTCCTCGTGCGCTTTTACGCAGGAGGAGTGCACGAGGAGGGGAAGAATTAATGGATTTACGCGCAGCTTTGACCTACTTTCTGTGATCCCATACTGACGCTCGCCGGTCTGGCCACGTCCCCTCTCTCATTATCATCAGCTGATTCAAACACCCGCTGATCATCTTTCCCAGTCCTCGCCCAGGTGCTTCTCATCACTCAATCACCAGCAGTGTGTGTACTTAGCGGCCGTTTGCCAGTCATGCACTGCTGGTCCATAGTATTGTCATCTGTGCTGTTAGTCTGCCAGTATTTTCAGCACTCTCACGACATGTTAGTCACTCCATGTTTGCCGTGGTTCTCGTGCGTTCTTGAAGCGATGTCAGCTCTGGGGCGCACCTGTGGCTGACACGTCTCCTCTCATTCGTTCTCTGGGTGATGCCGGCCCCCGAACACCATCACTAAGTGTGTTTGTGTTTTTTGTACGTCTTCACCTTTTTGGGAATTGTCTGTCTTTTTGTATTAAATGTGCTATGGTGAGCCCTGCACATAAATCCTTGTTATTTCATCCTCCCTCTCTGTGCCCTGCGTAAGAGCACACGGAGGGTCATGATGAATGGATTTACGTGCAGGATTCACCACAGCACATATACTGAACATAAGAATGATGACAACAGTTCCCAAAAAGGTGTAGACTTACAAAAATAAACAAACACTTACAGTTGGGATTCGGGGCCGACATTGCCCAGCGAACATGGAGACGAGACATGTTAACCATGGTTGCGCCCCAGGGCCGACATTGCTTCAGGGGGCACAACAGAACCACGGCTGTGTGGAGTGGCTAACACGTTGTGATAGTGTTGGCAATATTGGCTGGCTGACAGCACGGCAGATGATGCACACAAAACATGAACAGCTGACTGTCAAAGAGAGAAGGTGCGTGGTCGGACCGGCGAATGTTGGACAGTGCCCACCTGAAAGTGGGTCAAAACGCATATAAAATACATGTACAAAACATAAAAACAAAAAGAACTCAAAAGATAATACATAATAATCCCGATGTCTGAGCCACAGAGAACACACTGCTATGAAAAAAATCAGGTTTAAATACATTATATTTATGAACAAATAATTTGTTTCAATATCTGTAACAAAAGCATAACTCTTGGTGTTCCCCTGCCGTGTGTTTGTCGCTGCTGCTGGGACGGGCATGTGTGTCTTTCCACTGCCACTCTCTGAGTCTGACTAGCTAGGCACAATGCCCGCTTGGCACGGCTCAAACCTATAAGGTCTGATGCCCTCAGATTCTTCATTGTCATCCCATTCTTCGGAACTATAATCGTCTGAAGATTGGACAACACAAACCAATTCCAGACTACATGTGCTGGAACCATCATCGATGTTTTCTACCACTTCCATCCTGTGTGTACAATGGACAGCCAAGCGCTGTGTTCTGTTGATGACGTTATAACATGGCCGGGGCTTTTTCCAGCCACTGACACAATTGGTGACGTGGCACTCATGAAGACACTGGATAGTCGCATGAAAAAAAGCCTGTTTGACTTAGAACTGCACAGACCGACCTATTTTGTCATATTGTATTATGTGATGAAAAATTAGATGAAGTCAAAAACGTATTGTCAGACCTTTAATGGCTTTGTGGAAATGTTACTCAGTTTGTGTGAGTGTACTTTCAACTATGTGAATGTGCATGATTTTCACTCATCTGCCAATCCGTGAACGAAAGTGATTTTCTGCACAAACGCTGTCGCTGCGATCATGTTGAGATTAGCTTGCTAGTCTTCTATCTTCATCGGCCACCCGCGTTGATGAACAGTCCGAGTTTTCACTTTAGATGACCTTTCTTCACTGTAGTTTCCTCCCGAGGCCTGATGTAGAGGAACTCCATCTTTCAGCGCAAGAATGACCCAAAGCATACACCCAAATCAACAAAAGAATGGCTTCACCAGAAGAAGATTAAGGTTTTGGAATGGCCCAGCTAGAGTCCAGACCTAAATCCAATCTAACATCTGTGGGGTGATCTGAAGTGGGCTGTGCACAGGAGATGCCCTCACAATCTAACAGATTTGGAGCATTTTTGCAAAGAAGAGTGAGCAAATATTGCTACATCAAGATATGCCACTCTGACAGACTCCTACCCAAAAAGACTGAGTGCTGTAATAAAAGCCAAAGGTGTTGCAACAAAGTAGTAGTTTAAGGGTGTGCATATTTACCTGCTCCTTAACACCAGCAAAACCAAGGAGCTCATAGTGGACTACAGGAAGGAGAGGGAAGAGACACATGACCCCATCCATATCAATGGCATAGCTGTTGAACGTGTCCCCAGCTTCAAATTCCTGGGGACCCACATCTCGGAGGACCTGTCCTGGTCAGTTAACACCACCAGCCTGATCAAGAAGGCCCATCAGCGCCTCTTCTTCTTGAGGACATTGAAGAAGAACCATCTGTCAACTGACATCCTGGGCAACTTCTACCGCTGCGTGATAGAGAGCACCCTGACCAACTGTATCACACTCTGGTATGGGAGCTGCTCTGTAGCTGACCGCAAGGCGCTGCAGCGGGTGGTGAAAACCGCCCAACGCATCACAGGGACTACACTTCCAGCTATAGAGGACGTCTACAGGAAAAGATGTCTGCGCCGGGCACGCAGCATTCTTAGGGACTCCAACCATCCTGCTCATGGACTGTTCCAGCTTCTCCCCTCCAGAAGACGTTTCAGAAGCCTTCGGACTAGAACCAGCAGGTTTAGGAACAGTTTCTTTCCAACAGCTGTCACGTTATTGAACTTAGTTCCCCGCTGACTCTCTTACAATCATCTTTTACCATCCTCACCTGTACATAACTGCATAACTACATAACTACATCTAACTTATTGCACATTATTTGCACATAACAGTACTTTTAACTTTCTGCACTGCTGCATATATTTGCATATATTTGCTTAAATTGCACATACTGTTAATTACCGTATATACTGCACTGCTGTCCTTTGCACTTCTGATTGGATGCTAAACTGTGTTTCGTTACCTTGTATTCATACATGTGTAATGACAATAAAGTTGAATCTAATCTAATCTTATGCAACCAGGCAAGTTTTTTATGTTTTATTTTTCCCCTTAAAAGATTTCAGTTTGTTTTTCAATTGGGTTGTACAGGTTATAGGTCACATTAATGATGGAAAAAGTTTTGAAACGATTTATCTTAGTCTCATTTTTTACATCACAAAAATCTGGCATTTGAACAGGGGTATGTAGATTTTTTATATCCACTGTATATTTGAGAGGGACATCACAAATATAATCCACCTAAACTTGGCTTTTTCCAAGGGGTGGCGTTTAACTGAGCTTTCACAGCAGAAAAACACAGGCATGACACAAAAGAGTGATTTAGCTTGTTTTGTGAGTCATAATACAACACAGTCACACTGCAGGTTTTAATGCTCAATTTCGATTTTTTTGCACAAATGTGACCCATATCTGATTTTTTTTAATGACTGTCTGAACAGCACATATCCGATTTTTTCACACCAGACCCAGGCCACTTTTATATGTGGTACTAATTTGGATATGTATCTGATATTTTCCAAAGCAACCTCAGTCTGAACTGTCATGTTGCATTTCATCCGACTTTTTCCTCATTGAAGTGAGATAGACGCTACAATTCTGTGATGGAGGATGCAGCAAGCACGGCAGACACTGTCATAATTTGCCCTTTGCAGGGCAAAGATGAGATGCCAAAAGCCAACAGTGAGTTTTGTTGTTTTATTATAAAGTGCAAAATAATGTGCCTCGAGGGGCAAAACACATAACCTAAGACATTCGACCATGAAGGGTCAAAATAACTAAACAAATACACAGAAGTCAAAGAGTTACTTACACTTTAAACAGCGAGAACAAAACCTGACGCTGGAAGGAGGCTGGAGCCGGACGTGGGGACTCCAGCCTGAATGGGTGTGAGATTGCAGCGAAGAATGAATCTCCACTGCGATCTTAAATAGTACAAAGTCTAATGACCAACAGGTGAGGAGAAAAATGTAATCACAGAATAGCAGTCAGCTGTGGCGGCCCGTGGGCCGGTTTGACAGCCGGAAGTCTGGCCGCGGCGCTGTCACAGCAAAAGCACCAGAAAATAATATTACAAATACTAACCAGGCCTAGAAATACAAAGAAAAAGGGAAAGTACTGAGTGACTCAAGCGCAGATCATCACAGTGCCCCCCGCTTAAGGGGTGCATTCCAGGCGTCCCACTGTGACATCCAGGGAAAAAAGGGACCCCCCCGCCCCCAGCCACGGGAGGAGCGGAGGGGGAATACAGGCCTGACACAAAAAAATGGAGAATACTGAGAAAAGCTGAGAAAAGCTTTTACTGAGAAAAGCTAAACAGTAAAATACTAAAGAAAACTTCAAGAAATGCATCAAGGGGTACAGCTTACCAAAATAACACAATTACTTGATTAACAAAGGGAAATAGTTGAGTACACCACTTCAAGAACAAAAGAGATGCAACCAAACACTCAGAGAATGAAGGACAAAGAACAAAAAAAAAAGAAACTCAAGAACTCAAGAATATCATCTAAATATATTTCCTTTTCTTCTTCTCCTTCTTACAGAAATACCAACGGCAATAATCAAAAAAGTCCAAATACAAAAATATGCATTGCCCAACACTATCACTACAGATGGCTAACTACAATACTACGGATACAAAATGAGACCTCTTCCCTTTTTCTTTTTTTCTCTTTTTTTTTTTTTTTTTTACAGAAATGCCAGAGAGCAAAGTAATCATAGACTACAAATACAAAATATAACCACAAGTAACCCTGCTACAAGGCAGTCTGAAAAAATATAACTTAAACTCAGAGGCATCTATACAAAAAATTTATCAAAGCAAGAAAAACACAGCGAATGAACCAGTACAAGGAATACTGGCATATGATGCAAAAAGACTGTTCTGGTGACCTACCGGCATCCTGACTCCAAATAGAGGGAAAACGTTCAGGCGGCCGACCAAAATCCCAGCTCCGGTAATTAAGTCTCTCAGGTGGTCGGCCAGCTTCTTTAACCTCTTGCACTCCGGTGTACCGCGGGCGGACACGTCTCTACGTCCTAGAGCGCACGAGGGCGCACGAGGGCGCTGCATCCTAGAGCGCACTGAAAAAAAAAGGTGCATTTCCGTTCTTCCACTACAGACACAGCCGCGAACAGAAAGCCAAAGGAGTGCTTTGATTGGTTTAGATGTGATTGACCTCTCATTCGACTAATAAGAGCCTTGAATTGGGTTTCTGAAACCTTGAAGAAACAATGACTGAAAACCTAGCAAGAAGGACCCGCCTACCAACAGCTGCGAATACAGCCAGCCAATTGAAGCACAGAAGTTCGAAAGCTGTTTTGTGTAAGGCTGGGTGACACACAGGCGTTCGCCAGTCTTTTTTTCTTACTACTGTTCTTATTTGTTTTGAAAAATCGTTCGCCAAAACCGCAATCATGGAAGCACAAAACCGCAATAATGGAATTATGGTTTGACCGGGTTGCGTGACCAGAACCACGAGTCCGTAACAAGTGGACCAGCGTCATGTTCGTCTGACAATGAGGAAGAGAAGTTCGCCAGGGACTTTGCTGTTGTGGACAGGTAAGTGTTATAAGCTAAATTATTCTTTATCCCTGAAAATTGTAACCCAAATGACTTTTGACCGATCGGTAAATTACAACTGTGCGTTATCGCAACATGACGGACCCCCTCGCCCCCCCCCCCACTACTCTTCTGTAGCGGATTGCAGATATATTGCAGATATTTTAGTCAAACTGTGCATAGTAGACCGCGGCGCACCGTCACCGCTTTCCGTCATGCAGCGATGGGCGATGTCCGTCCTCTGTAGTGGGTGGGGTGGGGTGGGAGTTGCTATCTTCTACATTACAAAAATTTTAGTATAATTTTTAGTGCACTGTAGGTTATTTTTTCTTGTAAAAAAAAGCCACACATTTTTTACGTGGCATGCTTCTTTGTGTGTGGGGGCTTGTTTGTTCATTCATTCATTCGTGAATGAATAACCCCCCCCCCCCCCACACACACACACACACAGCCCTTCTCCTTTCATTAGAGCCCAAGATGAAGCTTCTATATTGAATCATTCAAAAGTTACAGATGTTTTTCCAAACTGTGCCATTTGGCACAAGTTGGCACAGTTCAAAAATGCCTGGGAACAACCTAAGAAAAAAGCTGTGTAATATATTCATTTTTTTGTGGTATTGTTACAAAATTTTGACCTCAGCTGGATAACACTTGGTTCTACATTTCTGTTGCATTTTCCAGCCAGTATCTGAAGCTGTGTGTTATTTGCAAGCATTTGTATCCAAAAAAACACCCAGGCGAAATTTATTTTCTTCAAGTTCAGTATGTTTAGATGACTGTTACTCAGTGGCAGGAGCACTTAGAGAGATTATGACTGTTTTGCCAAAAAATTCAAAGTGTTTTCTTTTAAATGAGACCAACCCCATGAAGATGCTGCAAAGGGTTGAAGAACAGCTTTTGATTTACTTTGGGTACGTTATTTTTTGGCGTTTTTAGGGAAATTGACCAGAGTGCAAGGGGTTAAGCCACCAGGACCGGAGGAGCGAACCCGGAGGCGGCTTTCCCACCGGGAGGCTCAATGGCAGGAAGTCTGACCAGATGGAGGGGACCCCAACAGCGTCTGGTGGAGGAGAGAAGGGGGAGGAGGGGGGACCACAACGGTGTTGAGCAGTGGAGGATCTGCAGCTCCCACCATGACCTCTGACAGGAGCCCTAAAGCCTCCGTGGTGGACCCCAGCAGGGACAACGCTGCACCCTCAGTGGACTCCGACTGAGCCAGCGCTGCACCCACGGTGGACTCTGACTGAGCCAGTGCTGCACCTGGGATGACCTCACGAGACCACCCCGGACCCATGGAAATGGCGGGTGGCGCTGGATCATCTCCGGTGACCCTGGAAAAAGGCTCCGAGACAGAGGAAAACACAAGGTCAAGATCACCGGCAGTGGCAGAGCCTGGCAAGGCAAGCTTGGATGCAGCGACCGGCTGCACCCATCTCTCCTCCCCAAGAGGCAGACAAGAGTGCTCTAATACAGAAAATAGGAAGACAAAATAGAGCACTTGCCTGATCTCAAGCTCCGACGCCGTCCAGGACTCCGACGAGCCAGGTTCACTCAGGAGGTAGAGTTCAGGCACCTGCTTGGCTGCAGCGGCCTCCGCAGCTGGCATGATGGTCTTGGCAGTCCTGGAACCCCCTGGCGCTTTAACCCAGGCCAACGGCTCACTCAGCTTGGCGGCAGGAGATTTATTACTTGCTGGAGCTGGGAGCTGCTCACTGGAGACCCGGGGACGCTTCATTGTCAGCTCAGGTTCCAATTGACTGACAGCCCTCCTCCTCTGTCCATGACGCTGCTGCAGGGCTGGAACCAGGATCTCCAAGGCCGCAGGTTCCTCCTCCGTCCAGTGGTCTAACCCTGGCACCAGCGGACACTCACGGGGAATAGGAGGAGACACAGAGGCAGCAAGTTCAATTTCAATGGCTGCAGCAGGTGGTGGGAGCACAGTGGACTGCATGGCCTGAGCCCCACCCGCAGGAATCAGACAAGGTACTTCATCAAATTGAGAGAATGAATGAAAAAGCACTTACCTGTCTCCCTGGGGTTCAGAGGTTTCTGTTGCAGTGGGCTTCATTCTTCCCTCTCCCATAGACAAGGTGATGGCGGACCCCTCAGGGAGACACGGAGGAGCCGCCCCTCCAGAATCGGTGACGGGTAGGACCGGAGAGGGCACCACAGGTCTCGCACCAGCTGGAGTAGGCGACATGGAGGAAGGAGGAGCAGCTGAGGCAGTCCACAGTAGGGGAGCTGGTGGAACAGCTGAAAATGAAGACCCAGAGGCTGAAGCTGCTGTCACACCTCTCTGCCCTGGCGAGGAAAAAACAGCTGGCTGGGAGACAGTCTTTCCGGTGGCCTGTAGCTGGACCCAAACGGGAATCTCGCAGAGAATTGACCTGGTCGTTATACTCCCTCGCCTTTGGAACGCCCATGTCAAGGGGAGGAGATGAGTTCTGTGCAGGGTGATGACGTCTTCTGGCTGGAGGTGAAACTAAATTCAAATAGGGGAAATGCCGCTGCTGCGCTAAAACTGAGGCCAGCAGCTGGGCGTACTCAGGATAATTATTTAATCCGGGGTTTGCCTCCACGAGTCTAACAGCTGCCACCATGCTCTTCAGAATTTCATGGGGGTAGTAGGCAGAGTGAGCTTCAGCCACACGGCCCCTGATGAGTTCAGCTGCCCACTGCTCATCTTCGCTGAGATCCCCGTCTGCCTTTCTCCTCCACTGCGCTGGAAGACGGCTCTTCGGCAAAGCAGAAACGGGGACTGGAAGCATAGCAGGAACCTGATCCCAGGGCGAGGAGCAGGAGTGCCTCGCTGTCTGCTCCATCTTCGGCCTCCTGCTGGAACTCTTCACCAGCCCACAATATTTCTGCAGAAGCGCCACAAATTCAGCCATCCTCTCCCTGCCCTCAGTGTGCTTGGCAAGGTGAGGATGATGTTTAACAGTAGCCTCCGCGAGGTCCAGGTACCATAGTATGTGCTTGGGAGTCGAATATGGGTGTGTGTTGGCCTGGAAGTCTTCGATTTCCATCAGAGCCTAGACGAGCTCAAACCCCAGGCTCATAGATACTACATCCTGAAAGACACCATAACCTCCCCCCGAACAAGAAGCGCTGACACCTGTAAGGGAAAAATTCAGAGCCAAAAAACAAAAACTCACTGAGGTTGGCACCTCGTTCGGCTGCGATCTCACACCGATTCAGGCTGGAGTCCCCTCGTCCGGCTCCAGTCTCAGCATCAGGTTCCACCCTCGCTGTTTAAAGTGTAAGTGTCTCTTTGACTCTTTGTATTTGTTTAGTTATTTTGACCCTTCATGGTCGAGTGTCATAGTTTATGTGTTTTGCCCCTCGAGGCCCTTTATTTTGTACTTTGTAGTAAAAACAGCAAAACTCACTGTTGGCATTTGGCGTCTCACCTTTGCCTTGCAAAGGGCAAATTATGACAGACATAGCTGATTTGTGCTCTCTTTTTAATCAATCTTCTTTCCTTTATCACTGGATTGTAATTTTGTCAGCTTCAACTGCACAATAACTTCAAAATTTCTTGGGGGTGGGGGCTGAAACCACGAGACAAGCAGGCGCACTAACGGCACAAATTTTGTGACCGCGCCACCTGCCCACGACCTGAACGCGTTGAAAAGCGCATGCGCAAAACTGACCGTCAGATTCATGAGGTGGTGATATCGACACAGCATACATCAGTAGACGAAGAAGACAATGAGGAGGTGGAAAATGAGAATAAAAACATACATGAATCATACATACATACTTTCTTTTACAGCGGCAGCAGCATCTTTGTGGAAAAGAAGTGAAAACCGGGAAGTCAAACAGCAGAAACGGACTCTATATTTGAAGAGAAACTTTGTTGTTCATGTGCGTTGTGCTTGTGTTTCTTCGTTAGTGAAAATCCTGGCGCATCAGCGCTTTGGCACTACCTATCAGGCGGGAGTGAAACTACAAATGATTGTTGTGCGCCTGTGTCAACCACTTGGCCTGGGTAGATGAAAAAGTGAGCATGAACAGTGCCGCGTGTGTGCTGGGCTTGTCCAAAGCATACGCGGACCAAGGCGGATTAGAGGAGAAATGCAACATGAAGCAAGCATTACTGGACGCTGCAAATTCCTTTTTCCCTGTAAACGTCTCACCGTGAGTCCTGGCTGCTGTAATATCTAAAATGTAAAGTTAGCACAGACATGACTGTGGAGCAGAATGGCCAGACAGGAGGACACACACAGCTCCTCCTTCCTGCAGCAGGACCGGTGTTATGCCGCTGGTATGAGCCGTGTAGTTTATTATTAACCTTATTTATATAGGTAATCTCGAGACACGGGGTCTCATTTTAAAGAGAGCTGTTTAATCGATCATTTCTGTTAAAGCAGAGCCGATCACAGCGGTCATCTGGTGTGTAGAGGAAGGGAGCTGGCCTCATATTTATGATTTTACCATTGTATTTTGCTGCGCTGCATCAGGGTGAAGAAATTCTGTCCCCCAAACACAACGGTGTGTCTGACGTTACGTTTTTTTTTCTGTGCATACGAGTCACTTCATAGCTGTAGATCGCTCACACTGGGGTCTGATGGGGATCGCATTTAAATAATAATGTGAACGCCCACACAAAAAAATCAGATCTCAGCAAAAAATCGGAATTGAGCATCAACACCTGCAGTGTGACCGTAGCCATCATTACAGACATGTTAACAAGAAAAAAAAACCAACTTGATTTTGACTGGAGTGTCACTTTAAAAACCAGACCATCGGGGATGGAATGGCTCATTCTGGCATACTGAACCCACCACAAGGTTACACAGAATCTTTGCTTCTCAATTTATGTACAGCACAATGGGGGGTTGAAAAGTTCATGGTGGTGTTCAAATGTGGTTTATTTTTCAACTGCAGGGATCTAAGCGCTGCAACACCGATGGAAGAAGTGTGTGGGCCAAAGGGGAGACTATGTTGAAAAATAAACCACATTTAGTCAAATTTGACCACTATGAACTTTTAAGCCTATGAACGTTTCAGCACCCCCCCCCCCCCCCAATACACTCGGAAAGGGGAGCACAACCTGGATACAGATTCACTTGAGGATCATCCTGTGTAAGTTTGGTTGGGCATTTGGGAAATTACCTAGGAGGAGCAGTGATTTTTGTGAACTGTGCAGACAGGTTTGCTGAAATGAACTAGCAATAATGTCCACCCTGTTTCCACCCTTTAAAGCTAGTAGTCATTGTTCAAAACATAATGCAAATTCCAAATACTTACAGTCATCACAGTGTTCAAGGAACTACCATTGTGTTTCAAATGCTTTGAAACTGACAGAGTTGACAATAGGCAATTAATTGCACCTGAACATTTCCCAGGAGACACACAAACTTCATGCAACACTTGATGTTTTTCAAGTGATGTGGATGAAGACATCAGCTAACATTTAACCTTCCAGGAACATCAAACATAAAACAGTCCACTGCACACACTGCAACCCCATGCTAATTTTGCCCTTAACCTTGTTCTCTTCTGGAGGCATCTTGTAGGTAAACGTTTCTGCAGATGGTCTTAGGAAGTGTCAGGTGATTTGAAGGAAATGCCCAACACATTGTTTTTCTCACATGGGAAAATGAGGCAGGGCAGACCGAAAATCTACAGTATAAATAGGTTTTAGTGCTGGATGAGTGACGCATGCAAGTAAGGACAATCACAACTTTTCATATGTTTATGACACCTGTATGTTGTTTTAAATTTACAGCCCAGTGTACTGTTCAGGCACGCAACACCCAAAATACATCCCAGTCATACTGGTTTTTACAGGACTGTGTATTAGTGTTACATTCACTGTTGTCCTGTCTTTCTTCTTGCTTTCAGGCTTAAACTAGAATATCCCGTTTTTACTGACCGTGTGTCACTATGTTTTGTCTAAACATGCACTGCCACCTCTTGGTACTTTCCTGTAGGTACATTTAATGTTTGACTGGTGTATCCAGACCAATTTACTCACATATCTCATTTCTAAAAACAAAACTAACTGCCTCACAATTTAACAATATTGTGGAGGCATGGGTGGGGGATTCTCCACCCAGAGAAGGCAGCTGGGATAAAGGGGAAAAATGAACCGGAGGAGGAAGTGCCACCGGGGGGGTCTCAAATGGGACAGTATGGACTATGCACCCCCCGGGGAGAAGAGGAACCGCCAGAGCCGCTTGAAGAGAGAAGGATGTGAGCAGTGGGGCCGGTGTTATGTTATGTTACTATGCCACACAGGTCTTTGTTCCAAACAGTGTATTATGGTCAGAAGTTCTGGGTCTCAATGCATGGAAGTAAAGGTATAAAAGAGGAATGTGCAGAGACCCGGGAGCTCTTTTACTGTACAATATGTTGGAGAAGGAATAAAGTTCATGTGTCGTTCACCTCATTGCCTCACCTGTTTCTTTTCTCCACATTGGTGACCCTAAGACGTGCCATGGAAAGCGAGCCGAGCATCACCCCGGATACTATCTGGAAGGAGCACACCAGCGCCACGTGCGCCGTCTCAGTCCAGCTCCCAGACTTCTGGCTTCACAACCCGACCGCGTGGTTCTTGCACATAGAAGCCCAGTTCGCACTCTGTGGGATAACAATGGACGATACCAAGTACTACTACGTTGTTGCTGCGCTGGATGGGCAGACCACGCAACAGGTGATGAGCCTGCTCCAGGAGCCGCCGGCCCAAAGAAAATATGGAGCGCTCAAGAGGATGTTTCTCCAAGCGCTATACCCTTTCTGACAGTGAGAGGGCAGAGAGACTCCTAATGCGTTTGGAGTTAGGTGACAGATCAGCAGTGGAGCTCATGGAGAGCATGTTGGCGCTGAGGGGGAAGGACAATGAATCTTTCCTGTTCGCCCACTTGCTCCTCGGGAACTTACCGGCTAAAGTGAGGGCGATCCTGGCCAACTTGCCGCGGCTCGTTGCTAAGGACTACCGTGCCCTGGTGCAGGAAGCAGACCGCTCTCTGGGGATCCTGTTTGGATCCCCAGAGAGTTTTTAACCAGAAAACCCTGTCCCTGAGGCTGATCCGCCCACACAATTTTTGCACAGTACGGAGGCTTTTAACGTACCGGGCCTGGCCCACCATTGTTTTCCCCACACTTTCGTCCCAAAGAGTTTACAGAATGTCAGCTTTGTTTTCGTTAGGCACGATGTGCACTGGACCCCGCTGCGCCCACCGTACAATGGATCGTTCAGGGTGTTGGAACCTGGGGTGAAACATTTTGGGTTAGACTTGGGGGGGTGTCGGGAGACCGTCTGCATCGACAGGCTGAAGCCCGCTTTTGTGTTGGCAGACGAACAAGTGGTGTTGGCCCAAGCTCCCCGGCGTGGACGTCCACCGTTGGTGGTGCCGCAAGTTGATGTTCCCTCGGTAGGGACCTGCGCACGTGAAGCTGATGTGTCCCCCCCCCCCTTTTTCCCTCCACAGACTGACGTGCCCTCCTGTACACCTCATCAACAGATTGCGCCGACTGGATCGGCGACCCCTCACTACAGCTGCTATGGGCACCGGCTCAAGCCCAAAGGACGGGGGGGGGGTTAGTGCCCTTTCTGGGTGTTTCGAGGGGGGCTGTGTGGAGGCACAGGTGGGGGATTCTCCACCCAGAGAAGGCAGCTGGGATAAGGGGGAACAACGGACCGGAGGAGGAAGTGCCACCAGGGGGTCTCAAACAGGACAGTATGGACTATGCACCCCCCGGGGAGAAGAGGAACCGCCAGAGCTGCCTGAAGAGAGAAGGGTGTGAGCAGTGGGGCCGGTGTTATGTTATGTTACGATGCCACACAGGTCTTTGTTCCAAACAGTGTATTATGGTCAGAAGTTCCGGGTCTCAATGCATGGAAGTAAAGGTATAAAAGAGGAATGCATAGAGACCCAGGAGCTCTTTTACTGTACAATATGTTGGAGAAGGAATAAAGTTCATGTGTCGTCTAGCTCGTTGCCTCGCCTGTTTCCTTTCTCCACAATATCTGAATTTATTCAGATTGTGTAATGCATAAAAAATATTAGAACTTTTCTCAAAAGATTAACCCAATGATGTAAAACAAAAAATGAGACCACTGCTACATGCACGCCTACATTTATAGATGGGTAGAGGAGTCACAATTGTTGTCAAGTAAAATTAACATTACTTTTTGGTATTAACTACTCAAGTATAAGTGAGAGAAGTCACCAAAGAAACTAATGACTCTTCTCTTTTCTAATATATTTCTGACTTTTTTCATGCAAATCTGCTACTGTTGTCTTATAAATTTGGAACTCTAGATATGTGGTTTGGGAGGATTTTTTCATAAACTTGTGACTTTTTAAAAAATATCCATTTACTCTTGTACACTTGGAGCTATTTTCTTGCACCTCTGCAATATAGCTCACACCCTTTCTCCCTCTTCGATGTGTCAGTTTGAGAAAAATTTAACTATCCAAAAATGCCTTCTAACATAACCCAAGTCATATAAAGAAACAATAATAATAGATCTAATATTTCCTGAACCAGAACAAGAAAACAGTTATCTCAAATCTTATGGGAATTCAAATCAGTGTCATCAAAAAAACCTCAGAGTATACCACCAAATGTGCCTGTAAATACATTTTAAATAAATAATGTAAGTCAGCTTAACTTGAAAGTAAGCATTGGCAGTCTAAGTTTAAGAGTTCAGCATCAAAAATGTGTCATGATAATTTGAGTTGAATAAAAGACACAACTGGTAGCTCTTTATAGGCATCTCAAAAGTGTTAAAAACTATCATACCATAAAAGTCCATATTGTGAAAAAACATGAACGCATATACTTGAGTAAATGTGAGTCATTACTACCCAGCTTTGTTAATGTGTGATTTACAGCTCACTGATTCTTCAGACGGGGACAAAAGACGTCCAGCAGCAACAGGCAACACACATAAAAAGCATCCATACAAATTACAATAAAGCAATTAGACATTTGACATTAAAACCAAGTGATAAATTCTAGAAACAGTGACAGCCTGATGATTTCAGTTCTAAGTTCTTTAGTATAGATGTAAATTAATCCAAAGAAAGCAGATGTCTATAAGTTTAAGGATGTTCTAGACTGTTCCAGTCTGAAGGAGTACAACACTGAAATGCCTTTTTTTCCATATTCTGTTCCCACACTGGGGATGGATAGAGTGTATAAGTCTTAAGAGCGCAGAAAATAGTGTTCATCAGTCTTTTGGTGAAAATATGCAGGTATTGAGGAAGCAGACTAATAAGGTCCTTGTATATAAGTTTGTGCCAGTGAGATCTGCGACAGCATTCCAAGGCAGGCCATCCAACCCGAGAATAAAGTTCACAGTGATGAGTCAGAGCTTTATAGTTTCTGATAAAATGAAGGGAGGCATGATCTACAGAATCTAGCATATGCAGCACTTGGGCCAGTGCATGCATATACACGACATCGCCATAGTCCAGTAAAGGCAGGAATGTGGTGATGACTAGTTTTTTCTGGGCCTTAAAAGAGAAACGTGACTTGTTTCCGAAACAGAACGCTAGTTTAAGTCTCAGCTTCTTTATTAGAGATTCAGCATGCGGTTTAAAGTGCTGATGACACGTTTTTGACATTTTTTAGCATGTTGTGTAAACCCGAAAGTCATTGTCTATGATCAATATAATATTTACAACAGCGCCTGCAAAAACTAGTTATCATCAAAAAACCGCAGCCGCTGACTGGACTGTGGTGCCGCCCACCAAATTAAGGGTGGCACCCCAATGATATAATCGACAGAACGGACTCCGGTGTTGTTAACTAGAATGACAGCAACTTTGTAGCTCACAGTTTCTCTGGTTTCTTGTTTTAATTTTTCGGCTATGCCTTTGTGTTGTGTCGCAGGCTTAGATAAACAGCAGGTGTGAAAGACCACATCACACGATTCAGCTCCAACTGTCATAAGCCTCCTGTGCGCTCCTCCTGCGCTCCTCCTGCATAAAAGCGCAGGAGGAGCGGAAGGATTAATGGATTTACACGCAGCTTTGACCTACTTTCTCTGATCGCACGCCGGTCCGGGCACGTTCCCTCTCTCATTATCACCAGCTGATTCCCCTCCCGCTGATCATGTTTCCCGGTCCTCGCCCAGGTGCTTCTAATCACACCATCACCAGCACGGCATGTACTTCGCGGACGTTTGCCAGTCATCTGTGCTGTTTGTCAGACAGTATTTTCAGCACTCTCACGATGTGTTAGTCATTCCATGTTCGCTGTGGTTCTCGTGCATCCTTGAAGCAATGTCAGCCCTGCGTAAGAGCACGCGGAGGGGCGTGATGAATGGATTTATGCGCAGAATTGACCACAGCACATGTATTGAACATAAGAATGATGACAACAGTTCCCAAAAAGGTGAAGACTTACAAAAATAAACAGAAACACTTACAGTTGGCGTTCAGGGCTGACATCGCCCAGCGAACATGGAGAGGAAACGTGTTAACCACGGTTGCGCCCCAGGGCCGACATCGCTTCAAGGGGCGCAACAGAACCACGGCTGTGTGGAGTGGCTAACACGTCGTGATAGTGTTGGCAATATTGGCTGGCTGACAACACAGCAGATGATGCACACAAAACATGAACAGCTGACTGTCAAAGAGAGATGGCGCGTGTGTTCAGACTGGCGAATTTTGGACATTGCCCACCTGAAAGTGGGTCAAAACACATATAAAATACATGTCCAAAACAAAAACAACAAGAACTCAAAATATAATCCACAATAAACCCGATGCCTGAGCCACAGAGAATACACTGCTATGATTTTATTGAAAAATCGGGTTTAAATAAATTATATTTATGAACAAATAATTTGTTTCAATATCTGTAACAAAACAATAACACTCGTGTTCCCCTGCCGTGTGTTTGTCGCTGCTGCTGCGGTGGGTATGTGTGCCTCTCCACCATCACTCTCTGAGTGTGATTCGCTTGGCACGATGCCCCCTTGGCACGGCTCAAACCTATACGGTCTGATGCCCCCAGATTCTTCATTGTCATCCAATTCTTCGGAACTATCATTGTCGAAAGATTGGACAACACAAACCAATTCCAGACTACATGTGCTGGAACCATCGTCGATGCTTTCAACCGCTTCCATCCTGTGTGTACAATGAGCAGCCAAGCGCTGTGTTCTGTCGATGACGTGACTACATGGCAGCGGGGTTTTCCAGCCACTGACGTAATTGGTGATGTGGCGCTCATGAAGACATCGGATATTTGCGTGAAAAAAAGCCTGTTTGACTTAGAACTGCACAGACCAACCTATTCCTTGGAGTGCAGATCTCGCAGGACCTGACATGGAGCAAGAATTCCTTGGGGATCAGGAAGCAGGCCCAGCAGAGACTGCACTTCTTGAGGAAACTCAAACAGGCCTCTCTCCCTATCTGCATCCTCAGGACCTTCTACAGAGGTGTGGTGGAGAGTGTTCTGATGTACTGCATTGCAACATGGTACTCCAGCTGCAGTATGTCAGACAAAAAAGCCCTGCAGAGGATAGTTAAGGGAGCTGAGAGGGTAATTGGAGTTTCCCTCCCCTCTGTCCAAGAACTTTTTCAAAACCGTTGTAGGAGCAGGGCACTGAACATTGTCAAGGACCACTCTCACCCTCTGCATAAACACTTTGAACTGCTGCCATCTGATAAGGGAGCATCAGAGGCAGAACCACCAGACTGATTAACAGCTTCCTTCCACAAGCTGTTAGGATGCTGAACAGTTGATTACTAACTAACTAACTAACCTGCACTTATATAGCGCTTTTCTAGTCACAAAGACCACTCAAAGCGCTTTCACTAGTACTAACCCTCTATTCTAAGGGCCTATAGGAAACAGATATCTAGGGACAATTTAGAACAGCCAATTAACCTAACATGCATGTCTTTGGATTGTGGGAGGAAACCGGAGCCCCCGGAGTAAACCCACGCAGCACAGGGAGAACATGCAAACTCCACACAGAAAGGTTCCAACCCCTGCCAGCCTGGGGATTCGAACCAGGAACCTTCTAGCTGTAAGGCAGCAGTGCTAACCACTGCACCACCGTGCTGTGATCCGGAATCTTTCATACATACTACTGCACCTTATGGACATTATGTATATTATTTGTATATTATAGTTCTAGTTAGCTTTCAAGTACAGCCGTGGACAAAATTGTTGGTACCCCTCTGTTAATGAAAGAAAAATCCACAATGGTCACAGAAATAACTTGAATCTGACAGAAGTGGTAATAAAAATTCTATGAAAATTAACCAATGAAAATCAGACAATGCTTTTGAATTGTGGTTCAAGAGAATTATTTTAAAAAACAAACTCATGAAACAAGCCTGGACAAAAATGATGGTACCCCTAGAAAAGATTGAAAATAATGTGACCATAGGGACATGTTCAACCAAGATGTGTCCTCTAAGATCACAGGTGTCTACAAACTTGTAATCAGTCAGTCGGCCTATTTAAAGGGTGACAAGTAGTCACTGTGCTGTTTGGTGACATGGTGTGTACCACACTAAACATGGACCAGAGGAAGCACAGGAGAGAGTTGTCTCAGGAGACTAGAAAGAAAATTATAGACAAGCATGTTAAAGGTAAAGGCTGTAAGACCATCTCCAAGCAGCTTGATGTTCCTGTGACTACAGTTGCACATATTATTCAGAAATCTAAGATCCACGGGACTGTAGCCAACCTCCCTGGATGTGGCCGCAGGAGGAAAGTTGATGAAAAATGGAAGAGATGGATAATACGAATGGTAACAAAAGAGCCCAGAACAACCTCTAAACACATTCATGGTGAACTCCAAAGTCAAGGTACATCAGTGTCAGATCGCACCATCCATCGCTGTTTGAGCCAAAGTGGACTTCATGGGAGACGACCAAAGAGGACACCACTGTTGAAAACAAATCATTAAAAAGCCAGACTGGAATTTGCCAAACTGCATGTTAACAAGCCACAAAGCTTCTGGGAGACTGTCCTATGGACAGATGAGACAAAACTGGAACTTTTTGGCAAGGCACATCAGTGCTATGTTCACAGATGCAAAAATGAAACATATCGAGAAAAGAACACTGTCCCTACTGTGAAACATGGAGGAGGTTCTGTTATGTTCTGGGGCTGCTTTGCTGCATCTGGCACAGGGTGTCTTGAATTTGTGCAGGGTACAATGAAACCTCAAGACTATCAAGGTATTCTAGAGAGAAATGTGCTGCCCAGTGTCAGACAGCTTGGTCTCAGTCGCAGGTCATGGGTCTTGCAACAGGATAATGACCCAAAACACGCAGCTAAAAACACCCAAGAATGGCTAAGAGCGAAACATTGGACTATTCTAAAGTGGCCTTCTATGAGCCCTGATCTAAATCCTATTGAACATCTGTGGAAGGAGCTGAAACATGCCGTCTGGAGAAGGCACCCTTCAAACCTGAGACAACTGGAGCAGTTTGCTCATGAGGAGTGGACCAAAATACCTGCTGAGAGGTGCAGAAGTCTCATTGACAGTTACAGAAATCGTTTGATTGCAGTGATTGCCTCAAAAGGCTGTGCAACAAAATATTAAGTTAAGGGTACCATCATTTTTGTCCAGGCCCGTTTCATGAGTTTGTTTTTTAAAATAATTCTGTTGAACCACAATTGAAAAGCATTGTCTGATTTTCATTGGTTAATTTTCATAGAATTTTTATTTATTACCACTTTTGTCAAATTCAAGTTATTTCTGTGACCATTGTGGGTTTTTCTTTCATTAACAGAGGGGTACCAACAATTTTGTCCACGTGTGTATGCCTCAGGGATGTGTGAATGGTTGTGTTGGGGTGGGGGGTGAGGGTGTGTGTGAGTGTGTCTTAAATTATGTTCTTTTTACTTATATGGATGCCGAGAGAAACGCAATTTCATCTTGCCTGCACTACAGTTGTATGTACAGCAACATGACAATAAAGGTTGATTTGATATGATTTGATTTTGTCATATTGTATTATGTGTTGAAAAATTAGAGGAAGTCAAAAATGTGTCATCAGCACTTTAAAGGTATGAGAATTATCCAATATAACACCCAAGTATTTAAAAGAGCTTACCACTTCAATGACTATACCATCATTAGTGACCATTGGGGGGGGGGGGGAGTTTGTGGCCTTGTTTTGGATTTAGAAAATGGCATACGTTGTTAAAAATCAAAATGGACAAGTATCATGTTGAGACCAACGTTGTCAATGTAAATGGTACATAAGAAAGGGCAGAGGATAGAGCCTTGTGGCACATCCCTCGTGACTGGCTGAACATATGAGAAAACATCATCAAATTAACACTTTGGGTTTTGTCACTGAGAGAACCACCCAGATGCCTGTTCTGAAATAGATGTGAATTCGCATCCAAGTGAATGTCGTTTGGTCTGAACACACCAGACTTAGAGCATGGGTCTGCAGCCACATGTGGGTGCTTTGTCCAAAACAGGTGCTCCCTGTAGCAAAAAAGTTGAAAATTGACAAGAAAATAGGCTGTACATTTATATATAAAAAAGGTGACAAACTAACAAGAAAAAAAAACTGTTAAAGTCAATAAATAAATGAATGAATGAATGAATGAATGAAAAAATAAAAACTGCATATTCAAGAGGAGGAAAGCCAGTAATTTGAGAGAAAAACAACTATAAATAAAAAATATAAGTTTAAAAGGAAGAAGTGGTAAATTTAGGAGAGAAAAGTTGGAACGTTTAGATGAAAAATATCTCATAACCACAAAAGTCTGAGCTTTAAGTAGCCTAGCAAGTTTTCCCCACCAATTTGTGCGAAAATGCCACCAAAGATAATAAATGGCTAATATACACATAAAAGGCTGCAAATTTACAAGTATGAAGTTGCACTGATGGGTACTTTTTTCTGCAAAAAAACACGGTTGTTAGAAAAGTTGCCATTAAAAAGCAAAACAAAACTCAGCAACTTTAATCGTTAAGCTCCCACATGCCAAAAACGTGCAAGTTAGGTTAACTGGCATCAAACTGGGGATTCTAAATTGTCCTTAGGTGTGACTGTGAGAGTGAATTGTTGTCTGTCTCTCTGTGTTGGCCCTGCAGGCGATCTGTCCAGGGTGTACCCTGCCTCTCGCCCAAAGATGCTGGGATAGGCTCCAGCCGCCCCCCCCCCCCCCCCGCGACCCGAAAACGATTAAGCGGAAGAAGATGGATGGATGGAATTTTGTGTATATGAATCTTCAATTTATTTTGCCAAATTTATTGAAATAATACTGTCATAAAACTTCCTGACCTCTGCATGAGGGCAGATCATTTTTCCTCTGAGGCAGTTCTGAGTTTAGACACCAAGCGGCGCTCTCTCACAGTGACAAGAGGCGTCCTGTCCGGAGAAAGCTGCTCGGTGAGCCCCTCTGCTCTCCATCCATTCATCCAGCATTTCCTCCAGAGCGCGCCGGTATGCGGGCGCTCCGGTTGGAGTCGGACAGGTTGGGATGGAGCTCTGGACTCTAAACCAGGGACCCGCCGAGGTTTGTCGGCTGGGAGGAGAAACCGGAGGCGTGCGGAGGAGCAGAAAGCCGCCCGCTCCCGTTTAATTCCTGCTTGTTAGGCGGGGAGGAGAAGTGGTGAAGAAGTCTGCCGGCTGACGGCAGCCTAATCCTCTTGCCGGGAGGAGCGGGGACAGCCCTCGGAGGGCTGAGGGGGGGCTGTGGAGAGGGACAGTTTGGGGTCCAACAGGGAACCGGAGATCTGGCACATTTGGAGCTTGTTTTAAAATCTGCAATTCCAGCTCGAGGAATTTAACTTCACACCATGAGCGGACCAACAAATGGTAAGCGCTGTGTGCGTGCGTACACTTGACTGATCAATATGGAAGTCCTGCCAGGGTTTAACATGAAGCAGACATAAACAGTTCCTCGGTTAGATTATTGATTGCTGACTTACTGACAGTTTTTCGTCTGGCTGTACTAAACTTGAATTTGAAAATTTGTTCTAGGACATGATACAGTGTTTTGGCACATCATCACTGGTAAAATATCAGATTGTGATTTTTTTTCCCACCTTGACTGCACAAATATCGCGATTGTGGGATACTGAGGTGACTATATTTTTGGGGAAAAATATGAAACAAAAAATGTACTATATAAAATCCTCTCAAATTGATTTTGTGTTTGCCCCATTCCTGATTTCTCATTTTTTGTATGTTTGTCACACTTAAATGTTTCAGATCATCAAACAGATTTAAATATTACACAAAGATAATACAAGTAACCACAAAATGCCGTTTTTAAATGAAGGTGTTTATTATTAAGGGTAAAAAAAAATCCAAACCTACATGGCCCTGTGTGGAAAAAATGATTGCCCCCTAAACCTACAGCTGTGGACAAAATAGTTGGTACCCCTCTGTTAATGAAAGAAAAACCCGCAGTGGTCACAGAAATAACTTGAATCTGACAAAAGTAGTTATAAATAAAAATTCTATGAAAATTAACCAATGGAAATCAGACAATGCTTTTGAATTGTGGTTCAACAGAATTATTTTAAAAAACAAACTCATGAAACAGGCCTGGACAAAAATGATGGTACCCCTAGAAAAAATTGAAAATAATGTGACCATAGGGACATGTTCAACCAAGATGTGTCCTCTAATTAACATCACAGGTGTCTACAAACTTGTAATCAGTCAGTCGGCCTATTTAAAAGGTGACAAGTAGTCACTGTGCTGTTTGGTGACATGGTGTGTGCCACACTAAACATGGACCAGAGGAAACAAAGGAGAGAGTTGTCTCAGGAGATTAGAAAGAAAATTATAGACAAGCATGTTAAAGGTAAAGGCTATAAGACCATCTCCAAGCAGCTTGATGTTCCTGTGACCACAGTTGCACATATTATTCAGAAATTTAAGATCCACGGGACTGTTGCCAACCTCCCTGGATGTGGCCGCAGGAGGAAAGTTGATGAAAAATGGAAGAGACGGATAATAAGAATGGTAACAAAAGAGCCCAGAACAACCTCTAAACACATTCATGGTGAACTCCAAGGTCAAGGTACATCAGTGTCAGATCGCACCATCCATCGTTGTTTGAGCCAAAGTGGACTTCATGGGAGACGACCAAGGAGGACACCACTGTTGAAAACAAATCATAAAAAAGCCAGACTGGAATTTGCCAGACTGCATGTTGATAAGCCACAAAGCTTCTGGGAGAATGTCCTATGGACAGACGAGACAAAACTGGAACTTTTTGGCAAGGCACATCAGTGCTATGTTCACAGATGCAAAAATGAAGCATACCGAGAAAAGAACACTGTCCCTACTGTGAAACATTGAGGTTTTTTGATATTTTTTTTTTTTGATTTTGTATACTTTATTGATCCCCAGAGGGGAAATTGAGGGCATCCACCTGGATGGATGAAGCAGCCACGGTACGGCGCTATCCCTAAACCATTCACACACACATTCACACCTAGGGCCACTTTAGAGTCTCCAATTAACCTAACCTGCATGTTTTTGGCCTGTGGGAGGAAACCGGAGAAATCCCGGAGTAAACCCACGCAGACACGGGGAGAACATGCAAACTCCACACAGATCACTGTTGGTCAGGAGCTGGGATCGAACCAGGGATCCCATGGCCAAGGGTGAGTTGCTGTGCTGGCGCACCTGCACCACCTCACAGCCCGGTTCTGTTATGTTCTGGGGCTGCTTTGCTGTATTTGGCACAGGGTGTCTTGAATCTGTGCAGGGTACAATGAAATCTCAAGACTATCAAGGTATTCTAGAGAGAAATGTGCTGCCCAGTGTCAGACAGCTTGGTCTCAGTCGCAGGTCATGGGTCTTGCAACAGGATAATGACCCAAAACACACAGCTAAAAACACCCAAGAATGGCTAAGAGCGAAACATTGGACTATTCTAAAGTGGCCTTCTATGAGCCCTGATCTAAATCCTATTGAACATCTGTGGAAGGAGCTGAAACATGCCGTCTGGAGAAGGCACCCTTCAAACCTGAGACAACTGGAGCAGTTTGCTCATGAGGAGTGGGCCAAAATACCTGCTGAGAGGTGCAGAAGTCTCACTGACAGTTACAGAAATCGTTTGACTGCAATGATTGCCTCAAAAGGTTGTGCAACAAAATATTAAGTTAAGGGTACCATCATTTTTGTCCAGGCCTGTTTCATGAGTTTGTTTTTTAAAATAATTCTGTTGAACCACAATTGAAAAGCATTGTCTGATTTTCATTGGTTAATTTTCATAGAATTTTTATTTATTACCGCTTTTGTCAGATTCAAGTTATTTCTGTGACCATTGTGGGTTTTTCTTTCATTAACAGAGGGGTACCAACAATTTTGTCCACGGCTGGTTGGGCCACCCTTAGCAGCAACAACTGCAATCAAGCATTTGCAATAACAGGCAATGAGTCTTTTACAGCACTGTGGGGGAATTTTGGCCCACTCATCTTTGTAGAATTCTTGTAATTCAGCTATATTGGAGGGTTTTCGACCATGAACTGCCTATTTAAGGTCATGCCACATCATCTCAACCGGATTCAGGTCAGGACTTTGACTAGGCCACTCCAAAGTCTTCATTTTGTTTTTCTTCAGCCATTCAGAGGTGGACTTGCTGGTGTGTTTTGGATCATTGTCCTACTGCAGAACCCAAGTGAGCTTCAGCTTGAGGTCAAATGGTTCCATTTACCACAGCAAGTCTTCCAGGTCCTGAAGCAGCAAAACAGCCCCAGACCATCACACTACCACCACCATATTTTACTGCTGGTATAATGTTCCTTTTCTGAAATGCTGTGTTACTTTTACGCTGAATGTAATGGGATACACACCTTCCAAAATGTTCAACTTTTGCCTCTTCAGTCCACAGAGTATTGTCCCCAAAGTCTTGGGGATCATCAAGAGGTTTTCTGGCAAAACTGAGATGAGCCTTTATTTTCGTTTTGCTCAGCAGTGGTTTTCATCTTGAAACTCTGCCATGCAGGCCATTTCTGCTCAGCCTCTTTCTTATGGTGGAGTCATGAACACTGACCTTAAGTGAGGCCTGCAGTTCTTTGGATGTTGTTGTGGGGTCTTTTGTGACCTCTTGGATGAGTCATTGCTGCGCTCTTGGGATAATTTTGGTCAGCCGGCCACTCCTGGGAAGGTTCACCACTGTTCCATGCGTTCACCATTTGTGGATAATGGCTCTCACTGTGGTTTGCTGGAGTCCCAAAGCTTTAGAAATGGCTTTATAACCCTTTCCAGCCTGCTAGATCTCAGTTACTTTGTTTCTCATTTGTTCCTGAATTTCTTAGCATCGCAGCATGATGTCTAGCTTTTGAGGATCTTTTGGTCTACTTCACTTTGTCAGGCGGGACGCATGGTGTGATATAAATTAAGACCATTTTAAATGTTGTGTTTTTTGTCAGTATTACAATAATGTGACGCTCCTGTGCTTTATGAATTTTGTTATTAAGTGGTTCTGTCTGAAACCAGAGATTATTATTATTATTATTATTATTCCTACTGTTCTTTGATAGTCACATGCCATTGAGCCCAATTCAGTCCCTCCAGGATTTCGTGGGACGTTTTCATGATTGTTGCGAGCTAAAAAGCCTGAATTTGCGGGAGCTTTTTAAAAAAGTTGCGATAAAAGTTGCAATGTTTTTAGAGTGTTTTCTGTCAAAAATTTCCTATTATAGTGGTTTGTAAATTAAGCAGAAACTTCTAGTATACAGAAAAAACTCTTGTGCAACAGCAAATGCAAACATTAACACAATATCCATTACAACAGCTAAATTGCATTGAATGAATGTTAAAGAGTAGAGATTTGGAAATTATTGGCAGCACCTTCATTTGAAAACTTTTTTCAAAAATGTTTTCATTTGAAAACATTTGAAAAGTTTTGTTTTTTTGGGGGGAAAAAAAATACAGAGAATATTCTCTCTCTTTCCATGCCTACCTGTCTGTCTGCTGCATGTCGGGCTACACACACACACACACACACACACACACACACACACCATTTATTTACAGTGGGATGGTGGGAAGGGGGGGGGTGGATGGGTGGGTGCGTTTGTCCATAGTTTAAAGCTCTTTGACCAGATGTAGCAATATTGTCAGTTTACCTCTAAAGATGTATAAATGTTCAAACACTGGCTGTTGTGTAGTGTACTCTCCTCGCGCGCGCTCCCGTGACAGGGTGCTTTTGGGGCAGGTGCATGTTTTTCAACACAAACCCAGCGCTTCGCACGCGCGGTCAGAACGGAGACGTGGCGAGGTGTCTGTGGGCAGGCTGGGGGAAATAGAGGAAGGGACGGTGTTGAAAACCTCGCGGGTGAGTGTTTTTTAAATGACATACTCTGTTTGCAGATGTGTTCCGTTACTCACTGTAACTGTAAACTCACTACTCACTGTAAACATGGAAGTGAACGCGGTGCAACGATGCATTTGATTGGTTGGACTGAGCGTTTCAGCGCCAGTTCGAGACAAATTTGATTGGTGAAATTGGCGGAAGTTGACAAGGATTGGCCAAAATTACGGGAAAGTTGCAGTGATTGGACAAAGTTGCAAGGTCGTGCAATAGTTGCGCTGATTGGCTTATTTTGCATGAATTGGTGTGATTGCAACATTGTGAAATCCTGGAGGGACTGCCAATTAAAATGTACTCTCTCTGTGGCTGTCCTTTGTTGCTGAAGATGGCTGTCATGTGTTTGAGTTGAGTTCTATGTCAAGCAGGCTCTCGTGTGGGCAGTCAGACCCGTTCGGGATCTGCAGGAACGCTGATGATTGTTGCAACGGAAAATGCTTAGAGTAGCTGCCGAGTGTCGTCGGTCATGTGCACACTGATATATTCTTGCTGGCATTGCACTTCAACGGCTGACTTGGCTTTCTTCAACAGTCCTCACCATTCTACTCTCCGGAGTGCCTCTTCCTCCCAGGTGTCATGGGGGATACCAGTTCTCTTCATATGCCGCTTTAAGACATCTTTGAAATACAATTTTTGTCCTCCATGGCTCCTTTTTCCTTGGCTCAGTTCCGAGTAGAACACAGCTTTTGGCAGTCTGCTGTTGGCCATCTGATGTATGTGCCCTGCTCAGTGAAGCTGTGACACGGTTATTAGGGCTTCAGCACTGATTGTGTGTGCACGGCGCAATACCTCAATGTCTGGGACACAGTCTTGCCACTTGATGACAAGGATGGAGCGTCGGTGGCAAAGCTGGAGTCTTGTCAGGGCCCTGATGTGTCTGCAGTAAAGAGTGGTGCGCTCGATGGAGTAGAACAGGCAAGGAAGAACTGCAGCTGAATAAACCTTCACTTTGGTTTTTGTGCTGATGTCATGACAACTCCACAGTCTCTTGTGTAGCACACCATAGGCCTTTGTGGCGGACTGGATCCTCCTTTCTACTTCCAAATCTGCAGACTTGGTGTTTGTGACAGGGCTGCCCAGGTAAGTGAAAGACTTGGTTGTCTTCAGTGGTTCATCATGGGCCGTAATCTTTTCTGGCAGTTCAGTGGGCATGGAGGAGGCTGGTAGAGCAACTCGGTCTTGGATATGTTGATCTTTAGGCCAAACATATCAGCTACAAAGGAGAAACTCAAATCTCAAACACAACGCCTTGCACAGTTCCAAAGCCAATTGGTGTAGTGCCTCCACCAGACTGCCTCACTGGGCCTCAATGTCTGATGCAATGTGGTGCACAAGAGTGCAACGTACATTGTTGACGAGGAGGTCACCCTGCAGTAGCAGCTCACTTGCTAGTTGATGCCATCAGTTTGTCTCAGTTGAGGCTAATCCGCATGCCATCTGGTGTTCACGCCACTGGCTCTGTGATGAGCTCTTCTGCTGCTTGCACCACTAGACATCCTGCTGCTGATGTCTGGACCTGTGTCCCTATGTGGGGAGGCAAGAGGGTACTATCACTTGCCCAAGGTGAACCCTCAGACTAGTGGAGGGAAGGCGTCGTCTTACTTCTCCATTCTAGACCGGCTTCAAGCCAAGGTCTAGCCACTGCCCAATTAAAATGTACTAGTGCATGCCCGTAGAAAGCAAGTATTCTTGTCTTAAAACAGGTAGGCCAATTAGGCTTTCCAGGCCCAAATGTAGGCTGTGTTTGAAAGTGGAATACAAAGAGGTGTAGCCTATATGTAGGTAATCCCACATGTTAGACTTTGACAAATATAACAGGGACTGAGCACAAAGATTTATTTGGTGGTGTGACTATTAATTACAGAATAATTGAAAATGAATGGGACATCCAGTATTAGCGACTGTTTAAAAACCCTTGTTTATTTGTTTCTCAGACTTATTTGTGTACTCTTTTATGAGTTATATTCATAAGTGATATATCTTGCACTTTGGGAAATGGGAGTTGTTCAGTCATCATTATAATTGTTTTAGTTTATATGTGTAGTTTATAGTCTTTCGTTGATAAACTCATGCAGTACTATAACAGGACACGTTTACAGCTATTTGAGACCCAGTGTAGTGCATCCTTTTATATTTTAGCAACATTATAAGTACAAAACACTGAACATTGTTATACTCAGTAGAATGCTTGACTGCAGCTGTTGCATCAGTGTTGCCTATTTGTCAGTAAATAAAAAAAGATTTATTTCATTATTTGGGCGGTTTTTGTCATGATCGTCATTTTGTCAAAGTGTGCATAAGTGTCCGCATATGATATGCAATTGATCTTGCCATTCCGCTCCACAGTCATGGTGGTATTGTTAACTTTTAATTTTTAGATAGCTGTGCACTGGGAGGAGCACCATGTTGAACCCACGGTGCCGCAAAGCACAGTGGTGGCACAGATGAAGCAGCAGCCGAGACGCCGTCCAATTAATCGGGCAGGCTGGGCTTGGCTCCCTGGGAAGGACTGTGATAAGCTGGTCGGCTGCCCCCCCCCCCCCCGCACACCTGTGCACCTCGTGTTGTCCACATATCGATGGCTGAAACGCAAAACATCCTTTCTGAAAAATGCACTTTTTTGGAGAAAACTAAAAAACACCTTCTTGTTTTCTTGCAGAATGCAATACTATTTTTTTTTTTGTCATCAGAATAATTTTCTGTCACAATAAAGGGAGGGACTGTCTTGCAGACAGATATGAGCAGCCTTCCTTGTTCTCATCATCCAAAGTGAAATTCACAAATCAGAAAGTCCTGCAGATAAGTTTTGCATTTCAGCCATCGATATGCCAAATTATCCTTTAGTGCTACACAATCACGGCAACATTACAGTATAGTTGTTTTAAGCATTAAATCGTCAGTATTCTCTTTTTCTGGTCAAATTTGTCACTTTTCACTTCCTTGTTTTGTTTGTGGAGTACTCTGGTGACTGGTCGTGATGCCGTATTATCCAAGGAGTCAATCCGAAGCCCCGCCCACACTTCTAGAAGCCAGTGCATGAAGAAAGTGGTGGTTAAACTTTGATTGATAAAAATTACATATTTTCACTGAGCAACTCCATACTCGGGGATGCACACCCTCGTAACCTCAGCAAAGCACTTATAAAATCTGAGGTCAGTCTGATGAACGGTTTGAGTGATATCTGAGGAGCACACACACAGACAGGCACACACACTGAAAGACACACAAAGATTTCATACATTTATAGATAGATGTGTCTAAACACAGAACCATACACAGTCATCTTTTTTTTTTAAAAAATGGCAGTGAAACAATCAAATCTCGAAATATATTTCTAAAAGACCTACAGTGGGGTAAAAAAGTATTTAGTCAGCCACCAATTGTGCAAGTTCTCCTACTTAAAAGATGAGAGAGGTCTCCAATTTTCATCATAGGTATACCTCAACTATGAGAGACAAAATGAGAAAAAAAAATGCAGAAAATCACATTGAAGGATTTTTAATGAATTAATTGGTAAATTCCTCGGTAAAATAAGTATTTGGGTCCGGTTATGGCTGCCACGTAGGACGGACGTGTCTCGCTCTGCTCTGCTCCTGGAGAAAAAAAATTGGCAAATAACTCTCTCATTTGGGACAGAACGTATCCCAGCGTTTGGGCGAGGATATGTCGGCGAAGCCTAAGGCTGGAAAACCAGGCAAAGGAAAAAGCGAGCCGCCGAAACAGTCCAAATTAACGGACTTTCAGGTCTGTGACGCAGCAAATAAAACTCCATATATGGCGGAGGAGGCTGGCAACGCTGCGATGTCTGCGGGGGGAGGCGCAGATGCGCTGATGGCTGCCATGAGTTCAATGAGAGCGGACTTTTCCTCTAGATTTGATGGGATTATGACAGCGTTGGAAGGAATAAGAAAGGAATTGGGTGACTGTGTAGAACGAACGGCGCAGATGGAGCTCCGTCTCGCTAGTGCTGAAGATGACGTCACCCGTCTTCAATTAAAGGTGCGCACGTTGGAAAAAAAAAATAAATCTCTGGAAAATGATATTTTGGATTTGGAATCTCGGTCGAGACAGAATAACTTGAGGCTGGTGGGTCTTCCAGAGGAATCAGAAGGTCGGGACGTATGTTCCTTTCTGGAAAAGTGGATTCCGGAGGTGCTGGGCAGCGAGGAGTTGCAATCAGCAGTGGTTCTGGAAAAAGCACATCGTATTGGCCCACGGAGAGATAAGGGACCGCCGAGGACCTTAATTATGAAGTTTCTTAGCAACAGAGACAGGATGAAGATCTTCAACGCTGCACGAGCTAAAGGAGAGATTAAACACCAGGACCAGCAGGTGCGGTTCTACCCAGATTTGGCCACAGGAATCCAGCAATTGAGGAAGCAGTTTGATCCCATACGTAAGGAGCTGCGCAACCTTGGGATTCGTCATGGTGTAATCTATCCTGCGAGACTGCTGACCACGTATGAGGGCAGAACCCACATCTTCAAGACCCCAGAGGAGGCGCAGGAGTTCATCAAGAAGATCAAAGAAGAAGAAGAGACTGGTGGGAGCTAAGCATGAACAAAATATAAGGTAGAATAATTAAGCATTTGCACAGGCATCTGACTGACTTGAAGTAAATAGTAAGTTTACAAAATATAGATTGTATTATATATTAAAAAAACAAAACAAAAACAAAACAAACAAAAAAAACTATGATGTACAAAGTTGTTAAAAATTTTGGAGTTAAGTTGGAAAACTACAGAGGAGAGTTAATGTTACGTCATTAAAAGCAGTAGAGTTAGAGCGATTGGGAGGATGAAGAAGGAGTGGCTTAGGCTGTTCCCCGTGGGTGTGGAACGGTCGATGGCTATATCGGGAGACAGAATTTTTCTTTTGATTTTGGGGGGTTTGCCACAAGTGTGGGAAGGGGAAATTTGTTTGTGTGTAGTTTGTAGGATGAATGTTCAACCACTCGTGTTTTTGCTTCTCTGTATGAGCATGTTTACACTGCAAGGTAATCCCAAACTCTCTATTGATCATAAACCAAAGTGTTAATCTTAATTTAACTTCATGGAATTGCAGAGGTCTACAAAATTTAAAAAAACTTAAACAAGTTATGAATAAAATAAAAGACATGGGTTCAAAAATTGTGTTTTTACAAGAAACTCATCTAATAGAGGAGGATGTTAAAAGAATTAGGAGTAGATGGCAAGGAAGTGTATTCACCTCTTCATTTTCATCCCGAGCCAGGGGAGTTATGACTCTCATACATAAATCAGTTCCTTTTCAAGTGAAAAATGTAATTGGAGACAAATTTGGAAGATATGTAATCATTCAAGGTTCTTTACTATTAGAAAATATAAATCTTGTGAACTTATATGGTCCCAATATAGATGATCAGAAGTTCTTTGCTAATTTATTTCTTATCTTATCATCACTTATAGGGCAACATATAATAGCAGGGGATTTTAATTGTACATTGAATCCAGGTATAGATAGATCAACAGGACTGGATTGTACGCACATTGGATGTAGGATGACTATTAATCATTTTATGAAAGAATTGAGATTGTTAGATATATGGAGAGAAATGAAACCACAAGTTAAAGCCTATTCTTGTTATTCCAGTACCTACAAGACATTCTTACGTATTGATTATTTTTTGATTTCCACAGAATTAAGGTCCAAGATTCAAAACTGCTTTTATGATAACATCGTGATCTCTGATCATGCACCCTGTTGTCTAATATATGTAGATAAAAAATTGACAAAGGAATCAGGTAGATGGCAATTTCAGCATAAATGGCTTCAGGATGAGGAATTTGTCAAGTATATAGAAAAACAGATAGACGAGTTCTTTGACATCAATACTACACAAACATCAGCATGTGTAAAGTGGGAGGCTTTCAAAGCTTTTATTAGGGGACATATTATTAGTTATACAGGATCAAAATCTAAGAAGACTCGAGAGGAGAGAGCTAAATTGGAACATAAAATAAAAAGTCTTCAGGAAAAAGTGTATGCAGGAAGTGACCCAAGGTTGGAGAATGAATTACTGATTTTGAGAGCTGAATACGACAAAAAATCAGCGAATAGAGCTGCCTCGAGTCTTCTAAGATTGAAACAATCTTTTTATGAACAAGGTGAAAAATCAGGAAAATTATTAGCATGGCAGATTAAACAATTAGAAATTAAAACACCAATTACCAGTATTATAAGTAAGGGACAGGTAGTTATAGATCCTTTAGAAATTAATAGAGCCTTTAGAGATTACTATGAAAAATTATATGATACCAAAAATGAACCTGATTTAACAAAACTAAATGGGTTTTTGAACGAACTATCTATACCGTGTATTCCAAATGAAAACAGGGAGATATTGGAGTCTAAAATTAGTCAAGAAGAAGTTGGGCTAGCCATTGATAATATGAAATCAGGAAAAAGTGCAGGACCAGATGGTCTTCCAGTTGACCTTTATAAAAAATTTAAGAATAAATTAATAAAACCTTTTTTGGAAATGGTTTTAGAAGCATTTCAAAATAATAATTTACCATCATACATAAATAATGCCTTAATTATACTGCTGCCAAAACCAGGTAAGCCCTCTAATAAATGTGAAAATATGAGACCAATAAGCCTATTAAACGCCGACCTTAAGATAATCTGTAAAATTTTAGCAAGACGAATACAATAAATTTTACCAAATATTATTAATCGAGATCAGAATGGCTTTATAAAGGGTAGACAAGGCTTCCATAATGTAAGAAGACTATTTAATATTATTTATTTTAATAAAGAAGCACCGGATACAGCTCTCCTATCACTGGACGCCGAAAAGGCCTTTGATAGAGTTGAATGGCCCTTTCTTTTTGAAGTCCTACAAAGGTTTGGACTTGGAAATAATTTCATAAAATGGGTTCAAATAATATACAATAATGCTACAGCAGAAATCCTAACAAATAACAATATTTCAAAACCAATAAAAATCAATAGAGGATGTCGACAAGGCTGTCCACTTTCACCTTTACTGTTTACTATGGCAATTGAACCTTTAGCGATAGCGATACGTTTACATTCACAAATATATGGAATTAAAGTTGGACCAACAGAACATAAAATCTCCCTGTACGCCGATGACATAATTTTGTTTATGTCGAATCTAAAAAAATCAATTCCAACCTTGTTGAATTTAATAAAGAATTTTGGGGAAATATCAGGATATAAAATAAATAAAACTAAATCTTCAATACTAATGCTAAATGAGACCCAGAGAAATTACCCAGCCCCTGAGGTAAATCAATTCAATGTTGTAAATCAGTTTAAATATTTAGGAATCCAAATTGTGCCTAAGCTAGAATCAGTCGCCAGTGTCAACTATGAAGCCTTAATGTCAGATATCAATGAGTTAACTCAGAGATGGATGTCACTACCAATGTCGATGATCGGGAGAATCAATATACTTAAAAGTAATATTTTACCTAAAATACTTTATTTATTTCAATACATTCCCTTATCACCACCTTTAGATCTATTCTCAAGAATAAAAAAAAAGTTAGTGGAATTTATATGAAACAACAGGAGGGCTAGATTACGTTTGTCTTTATTATATTTACCATTTGATCGTGGAGGTCTGAAATGTCCAAATTTTATGTTGTATTATTGGTCGGCACAACTGAGGTCTATGACATATTATTTTTCATCAAATGATCTCCCTCACTGGACTGAAATGGAATCATACAATTTACCTTTACCTCTTCCCATATTCATATACTCAGATTCGGCAAAAAAATTACAAAAACAAGTTAAAAATCCATTTGTAAAGCATATGATCAAAATATGGTGTGAAGCTAAAAACTATTTAAAAGAACCACAGTTATTGTCACAATTTAGTCCAATATGGGGTAATCAATATTTTAAACCAGGGAGAGCGGACGCTGTATTTAAAGTATGGAATTTAAAAGGGATACAAAAGATTCAGGATTTATATTTGCCATGTGCAGATAACATAATGTCTTTTGAAGAGCTGAGGATCAAATTTAATCTCAATAGAACACATTTTTTTTAAATATCTTCAACTTAGAAACTTTATTCGATCAAATCAAAATAAAGCTCTCACTCGACCTATTTATTCATCCTTGGAAAAAATGATGATGAAAGATAGTAAAAGAAAGGGTATTATTTCAGAGTTTTATAACTCATTGACACTATCTTCAAGTGAAAATTCACTGAAAAGATTAAACTACTGGAAAGAAGATCTGCAAACTGAAATTTCAGAGGAACAATGGGAATTGGCTTGTACAGAAGCTCAAACCAAATCAATAAATGCACGCCTTAAATTGATACATTTCAAATGGTTAATGCGGATGTATGTTACACCGGAGGAGTTAAATAGATATAACAAAAATATACCAGATACATGCACAAAATGCATGGAAAGTAAAGGAACCCTATTTCATTGTTTATGGGAATGTAGATTAATAAGAATGTTTTGGGAAGAGGTGAGGGTAACAATTGAAAAAATGATCTCAAAACAAATCATATTGAATCCTAAACTGTTTTTGTTGGGTCTGTACCCAGAAAAGCATAATTTTAATAAAAGTGAAAGAACATTCATAGACCTCAGTTTGCTTAATGCCAAAAAATGTATTGCACTATTATGGAAAAAGACTCATAGACCAGATGTGACTCAGTGGTTAAGACAGATGTTAACAAACCTTCCATTAGAAAGAATAACATATATACTGAAATCAAAGGAAATTGTGTTTGAGAATATATGGAGACCTTTTATTGATTATGTAAAAAATTTAAACATAACTCTTGAAGAAGAAGGTGAATGATGTGTGTGGACCTTGTAAATTCCAAACTGGTGAACATAATATGTATACTTATGTATTGGATTGTCTAGACTAAACAGAGGAGCATTGTTGAAGATTTGATTTTGTTGGTGGTTGTTGGTGTTTTTAGTGCATTTTTTTTTGTAGTACTTTAGTGTTAGTGTTTGATTGTTTGTATCATGTTTGTTAAAAAAAAAAAGGTTCAATAAAGATATTGTGGAAAAAAAAAAAGTATTTGGTCAATAACAAAAGTTCATCTCAATACTTTGTTATATACCCTTTGTTGGCAATGACAGAGGTCAAATGTTTTCTGCAAGTCTTCACAAGGTTTTCACACACTGTTGCTGGTATTTTGGCCCATTCCTCCATGCAGATCTCCTCTAGAGCAGTGATGTTTTGGGGCTGTCGCTGGGCAACACGGACTTTCAACTCCCTCCAAAGATTTTCTATGGGTTTGAGATCTGGAGACTGGCTAGGCCACTCCAGGACCTTGAAATGCTTCTTACGAAGCCACTCCTTCGTTGCCTGGGCGGTGTGTCATGCTGAAAGACCCAGCCACGTTTCATCTTCAATGCCCTTGCTGGTGGAAGGAGATTTTCACTCAAAATCTCACGATATATGGCCCCATTCATTCTTTCCTTTACACGGATCAGTCGTCCTGGTCCCTTTGCAGAAAAACAGCCCCAAAGTATGATGTTTCCACCCCCATGCTTCACAGTAGGTATGGTGTTCTTTCTCCTCCAAACACGACAAGTTGAGTTTTTACCAAAAAGTTCTATTTTGGTTTCATCTGACCATATGACATTCTCCCAATCCTCTTCTGGATCATCCAAATGCTCTCTAGCAAACTTCAGACGGGCCTGGACATGTACTGGCTTAAGCAGGGGGACACGTCTGGCACTGCAGGATTTGAGTCCCTGGCGGCATAGTGTGTTTCTGATGTAGCCTTTGTTACTTTGGTCCCAGCTGTCTGCAGGCCATTCACTAGGTCCCCCATGTGGTTCTGGGATTTTTGCTCACCGTTGTCGTGATAATTTTGACCCCACGGGGTGAGATCTTACGTGGAGCCCCAGACTGAGGGAGATTATCAGTGGTCTTGTATGTCTTCCATTTTCTAATAATTGCTCCCACAGTTGATTTCTTCACACCAAGCTACTTACCTATTGCAGATTCAGTCTTCCCAGCCTGGTGCAGGTCTACAATTTTGTTTCTGGTGTCCTTTGACAGCTCTTTGGTCTTGGCCATAGTGGAGTTTGGAGTCTGACTGCTTGAGGTTGTGGACAGGTGTCTTTTATACTGATAACAAGTTCAAACAGGTGCCATTAATACAGGTAACGAGTGGAGGACAGAGGAGCCTCTTAAAGAAGAAGTTACAGGTCTGTGAGAGCGAGAAATCTTGCTTGTTTGTAGGTGACCAAATACTTATTTTACTGAGGAATTTACCAATTAATTCATTAAAATCCTTCATTGTGATTTTCTGGATTTTTTTTCCTCATTTTGTCTCTCATAGTTGAGGTATACCTATGATGAAAATTGGAGACGTCTCTCATCTTTTAAGTGGGAGAACTTGCACAATTGGTGGCTGACTAAATACTTTTTTACCCCACTGTACAACAAAGTGACCTGCTGCTGAAGTTATTGTTTGTGATTTCCAGCAAGACCCACCAAACGGCTGCCCACTCCTCCCAGCAGCCATACAGTTTCATCCCCACTCCACCTTAGGGAGATATTTAACTTTATAAGAGCTTCTGTGGGGCCGCTTCAAGTGCTACCATCTCAGTGTAGCAGAGAGGCCCCAGCTGAGGGATTTCATCCTATATCCCATAGAAGAGAGGAGGATTATCTTCTGGCTGACAATCTGAGACCTTCATGCTGAGCAGAATATACAAATTGTGTGAATTTGAAGTGACTGAGGCTGAAATCTAGAAAAAATGTTTTGTTCGTTTCCATTAAGCAAATTTGCTCTTTCATCATGTCAGATTTTAAGTTCATGAGGGACCTCTTGCACAACTGACTCCTAGTTGTTATCTGTCTTATTTTGATATTACTATGTGTATGCAGAATCCCTCAGTTACTGTTATTGAGATTATTTATTCTCATAATAAACTTTGATTCACTCCTAAAAACACTGCATGAACTCAAATGAACGTGAATGAGTTTGTGCAAAGATGTTGCACAATATGTGTCCATTTCACAGGTCCATTACAGCCCATGCAGTGGTATTTGGATTGGAAGAGAGAGAAAAAACTGTGCTGTGCTAAGCTAGCTGGATGGGCTATTAAACGGCACAGTATGGTTGCAAAAAGGGTGAAAATGTGAAACCCAAACTTTATAAAGAAAAAAAAATGATCTGCCCGTACACCATTGCCAATATATACAATGATAAGTGAAAGTAATAAAATTGATTGATTGATTAGAAAGCACCAGGGAAAGGTCAGATACTTTAATGGAACCGGAACTGGAGCTGCTCTGGGCCCAGAATGCAGAAGTACATCACTCTGCATCGTGCAAGAGGTCCATTGTTGTTGTCTAAAGAATTCATTGTCACCACACACATGAGCGATGATGGGGAAAATCAATACAGCATAATGCTTTGTTGCAATGATATTGTAACGTCGGGGCCATGTGAAGGGGGGCAGGGGTTTCCCAGCATGCTTTGACAATTGAAACGTTACTTTGTGTGTATTAAATGTGTTATTACTGAGTTATACTGCTGTGTCATTATAACTGCGTTATAATGACCCAGCAGTGTTTAGCAGGATTAGGGCAAGATGTATCGTGTGTGTAACCATGACTGAAACGGGGGTCTGGGAGAATGACCTTCCCTCCTGTCTGTGCTCAGAACCGAGGTTGGGGGTCGGTGGTGTGTAAATAAAGCCTGTTCATCACAACCATCTTGCTCCTCTTTCTTTGTGTGAATCCCGCAAACGTCACACTGGTGTCAGAAGTGGGCATGGAGCAAATGGAAGCCAGGATCAGAATGGAGATCCAGCAGCTGGAGCTGGCCATTGCCCAGCTGATGATGGACGATGAGACCGAGACACCACCACCGGGAGCCGGGAGCCGGAACGAATGAAGCGGCGGACCCGACAGGGCCAGCGCACCCCACCTCCTGTCTTTTTCAAGAGAGAGCGGGAGGAACAGAGCAAACATTCCACCCTTCTCAGGACAGGACGGGCTGGTGACCCCACGGCGATCAGGAGTGGCGAGCGATCAGGAGACGACCACCCCACCTGTTCGACAGCGGGCCAAGATTCCCCATTTCAACGGCGAAGCCACATTGGACGACTACCTGACACAGGTCGAGCTGACCGCGGCGCTGAACGGCTGGTCGCCAGAGGAAACCGCCGTACAGGTCGCGCTGGCCTTGGAAGGGAAAGCCCTCTGCACGCTCTCTGATCTCCTGCCTGAGGAGCGCCACAGCTGGCCAGCACTACAAGGGGCGCTTCAGAGACGATTTGGGAGAATAGCGGACGCTGAGCACGCCCAAGAACAACTGACCCGCCGCCGCCGGAACCACCAGGAAAAACTAGGAGCCTATGCTGCAGACATATGGCTGTTAACCCGGCGCAGCTACCCAGATTTCGCACCGGAGGCAGTAGAGAAGCTCGCCCTCCGGAGTTTCATCCAAGGTCTCCGCCCGGCCCAGCTCAAGAGCCACGTACGGCTCCACGCCGCAAGCGACTGGAAGACTGCAGTGGCAGAAGCAGAGCGGGCAGAGCCGCTAATAAATCGCACAACTGAAGCGCCAACGTACAGCCGAAGAACCTACCAGGCTACGATGGAGAGCGAGGGGGAGGAGGAGGAATTACGGCAGACCACGGCGGCGCGTCCACGGAGAAGATGGCCACGGCGGCGCGAGGAAGGGTGCTTCCACTGCGGAGAGATGGGACACATCGCATGATACTGCCCCGCACCCACCCCATGACAAAACTGGCCCCTCGCCGGCGTTAAACTAGAGCGAGGTGGCGTGAACGGGGACAGGCCACCTCCAGCAGATGTTTCCCCCGAGGAGCCGGCACCGCACGTGGGCCAAGTTGGACACTCTCCAGGGATGTATCTACAGTGCAGCTTGGGGAAGACGTCGATCCGGGCCCTGGTTGACACCGGCTCTACAATCTCCTTGGTTCGACCCGGTGTGCTGCCGGGCACAAGCAAGACGGCTTCGCAGGGGTGGGAACCCACCGAGCGCTGCGTCACCACGGCTACCGGTGAGCGCGCCCAACTGAAGGGGCGGAGAGTGCTGGTGGTGGGGGTGGCCGGTCAGAACATAAGACACCCGTTCTGACTGGCTGACATCCAAGACCCCTGTATTATTGGACTAGACCTGCTCACAGCCTGGAACGCCAAGATCGACACCGCCGGACCTTCCCTCCAGCTGGGAAACCGGACCATCACGCTCCACAGCAGAACCCAGGGACGGAACACGGGGGCCCGCGCAATCGAGGGATCGCCAAGACAGACCGGACCAGGCGGGTCACCGCGAGGACCGGACACGATGACGTCACCAGCGCAGACAGAGGGAGCACGAGCACACACAGGGACAGCAAGGGGAGGGGTCAACGTGTCAGCAGAGACGCAGCAGGCGGCGGAGGAATTATTTCAGCGGAGCTGCGGCGGGCTGGACCCAGAACATAGACGCCAGCTGCGGAAGCTATTGGACTATTACATGGGTGTTTTCGCTGCGAAGGATGAGGAATGCGGCCGGACCGGGTTGGTGCAGCACGAGATCGACACCGGTGAGGCCAGGCCGATTCGACTCCACCCACGCCGGCTGCCCTTTTCAAGGCGGGCAGCGGCGGAACAAAAAGTGCGAGAAATGCTGGAGGCAGATGTTATTGAGCCCTCCAGCAGCCCCTGGGCGGCGCCTGTGGTGCTGGTCAAGAAGAAGGACGGGTCGTGGCGGTTCTGCGTGGATTACCGGCGCCTGAACGATGCCACCAGGAAAGATTCCTACCCCCTGCCCCGCATCGATGACGCACTGGACCACATCGCCGGCTCCAGCTGGTTCAGCTCGCTGGAAATACGCAGCGGCTATTGGCAGGTAGAACTGTCACCTGAGGCCCGCCAAAAAACAGCCTTCTCCATCGGGCAGGGACTGTACCAGTTTAAAGTGATGCCGTTTGGACTCTGCAACGCTCCGGCCACCTTTGAACGCTTGATGGAGCGAGTGCTGGCACACGTGCCCCGGAGTCGCTGCGTTGTTTACCTGGATGACCTACTGGTGCATGCAGCTGATTTTGACAGCGCCCTGTCAAATCTCCGAGAGGTGCTGGGAGCCATCCAGCAGGCGGGGCTACGGTTACACCCTAAGAAATGCCACCTGTTCCGGCGGGAGACCACCTTTTTGGGCCACGTCGTCAGCGCAGCGGGGGTCGCCACCGACCCGGAAAAAGTGGCAACAGTGAGAGACTGGCCAGTGCCGCGGAACGTTGGAGAACTGAGAAGTTTTCTTGGATTGGCCTCCTATTATAGGAGGTTTGTGAAAGACTTCGCCACCATCACCAGCCCGCTGCATCAGCTGACGCAGAAAGGACGCACATTTCAGTGGAGTGACAGCTGTGCTGCTGCTTTCTCCCAGCTCCGCGTGGCGCTCATCTGAGCCCCCATCCTGCAGTATCCTGACCCGAACCGCCCTTTCATCGTGGACACGGACGCCAGCAACCAGGGCATCGGGGCGGTGTTATCCCAGGAGGGAGAGCAGGGAGAGCAGGCAGTTGCTTTCTTCAGCTGCACTCTCAGCAGAGCCGAGAGAAATTACTGTGTTACTCGCAGAGAGCTGCTGGCTGTCATCCAAGGACTGCGTCATTTCCGCCCGTATGTGTACGGGGGGAGGTTCCAGCTCAGGACGGATCACGCCTCCCTGACCTGGTTGTTAAACTTCAAAGAACCGGATGGACAGTTGGCGAGATGGCTGGAGGCACTGCAGGATTATAATTTCCAGATTGTGCATCGGGCAGGCCGCCTCCATGCCAACGCTGACGCGCTGTCTCGGCGCCCCTGTGCGACAGAGGAGTGTCGTCACTGCCAGCGGGCTGAAGATCGAGACCAAGCCGTCCCACGGGCTGCCGCTCTCCGAGCCGCTGCGAGCAGGAATCACGCAGCGACACACAGCCCCTCCTCGGATGATCAGGCAGCTGTCCCCAGCGATGATGTCACAGAGGCCCTTGGCACGCAGCAGCTGCAGAGCGAGCAGGATAGAGACCCGGTCATTTCGCGGGTTCGGCAGCGGCTGGACGCAGGACAGCGGCCCGCCTGGGAGGTTGTGCCACCGCTGGACCCAGAGACTAAGGCCCTGCACTCCCAGTGGGCCAACCTCCGCTGCCACGAGGGCGTGGTGTATCGACAGTGGCAGACTCCAGCTGTGCAGCGGCACGTCTGGCAGCTGCTGGTTCCTCGTCGACTCCGGCCCAAAGTACTCCAGCTGGTTCATGGGGCGGTAGGAGCGGACCACTTCGGAGTGACAAAGACGCTGCAGCGCCTTCGGGCCCGGTTCTACTGGCCCGGTTGTAATCAGGACGTGGAGATCCACGTTCACCGCTGCGACACGTGCACAGCTCAGAAAGGACCAACTCAGTGATCCCACGCTCCCCTGCAGCAGTACCAGGTGGGAGCACCAATGGAGCGAGTGGGAGTGGACATCCTGGGCCCTTTCCCGACCACGGACCCTACATGCTGGTCGCGATGGATTACTTCACTAAGTGGCCAGAGGCATACGTGGTCCCGGACCAAAGCGCCACGACGACGGCATCAAAGCTGGTGGACGAAATGTTCTGTCGGTTCGGCGCACCGGAGGAGCTGCACAGCGATCAGGGTCGGAACTTCGAGGCGGAGGTCTTCGGAGAGGTCTGCAAGCGGCTGGGCATCCGGAAAACCCGGACCACCCCGCTGCATCCACAGAGCGACGGCCTGGTCGAACGATTCAACCGGACCCTCACCACCCAGCTCGCTATCCTAGTGGACCAGCGACAGCGAGACTGGGACCTGCACCTGCCTTTTGTTTTGTGGGCGTACCGGACGGCGGCTCAGGAATCTACCCGGTGCACCCCTGCGGCGCTCATGTTTGGACGCGAGCTGCGCACACCGGTGGATTTGGTATTCGGTTGCCCCCCTGAGCCGGAGGTGGAAGGAAAACCTGGATTGGATTATTTTTTTTGTTTGAAAGAACGTCTCCACACGGTGCACGAGCTGGCTCGAGAGGCCCTGGCAGCGGCAGGGGGTCGGCAGAAGCGAGCTTATGACTCCCGCTGCCAGGGGAGGGACTTCGCACCGGGAGATCGAGCCTGGGTTTTCTGCCCTGAGAGGAAGAGAGGACGATCACTGAAGCTGGCGAGCCATTGGTCGGGACCGTGCGTGGTTCTGCAGAGACTGTCAGATGTGGTGTACAGGGTGAGGCTTAGAAAAAGGGACCGGGTTGTGGTCCTTCATCGTGACCGTCTCGCCCCGTATCGGCCATCTGCACCGCTGGTGGACGAACCGGAGCTTCCATCCCGGCCCGATACCCCGACCGAGACCCAGATGGACACTAGGGGGCCTGTACGTGTTGGCCACCGGCGCCGAAGACCGCCCCGACACCTGGATGAGTTTGTATTGGACTTCTAAATTGGACTTTAATTTTTCTGGGGACAGAAACCAGTCCGGGGGGGGGGGGGGCAGTGTAACGTCGGGGCCATGTGAAGGGGGGCAGGGGTTTCCCAGCATGCTTTGACAATTGAAACGTTACTTTGTGTGTAAAAAATGTGTCATTACTGAGTTATACTGCTGTGTCATTATAACTGCGTTATGATGACCCAGCAGTGTTTAGCAGGATTAGGGCAAGATGTATCATGTGTGTGTAACCATGACTGAAGCGGGGGTCTGGGAGAATGACCTCCCCTCCTGTCTGTGCTCAGAACCGAGGTTGGGGGTCGGTGGTGTGTAAATAAAGCCTGTTCATCACAACCATCTTGCTCCTCTTTCTTTGTGTGAATCCCGCAAACGTCACAATATTGTACTGATTCAGAAACTCCAATATCAAAGTATTTTATAGAAAATCAATAATAAATTATGCGAGTACAAACTCAAAATTGTGAGATCAAGTGGGAGTTGTACAAGTCAAAGACAGAGGATGGGAAATTGCAATGTGTGGAGTTTGCATGCCCCCCCCCCCACCCGTGTCTGTGTGGGTTTACTCCGGGATTTCTTCGGTTTCCTCCCACATGCCAAAAACATGCGTTAGGTTAATTGGCATCAACTGGGGATTCTAAATTGTCCTTAGGTATGACAGTGAGAGTGAATGGTTGTCTGTCTCTCTGTGTTGGCCCTGTGATGGACTGGCGATCTGTCCAGGGTGTACCCTGCCTCTCGCCCAAAGATGCTGGGATAGGCTCCAGCCCCCCCACAACCCGAAAAGGATTAAGCCGAAGAAGATGGATGGATGGATGGATGGATGATATTGCAAGATTGTGATAAAGTTGTATTGTGGCACAGATATCAGGATACTATCCTGTTATGGGGTCTTTATTTTTTCATTTATAATGTCTTTTTCTTAGTTATACTTAAAACAAAAAAGTATACAAGTAGTGAGAGAATTAGTGTAGGCTCATTTGTAATTTCGTGTAATTTTTTTGGTAAAAGCAAAAACTCATTTGATTTTGAAAGAAGATATCATAAGTTTTAAAAAAAAAATTAGGGTGCCATTTTTTCTTCACATTCTAAGGGTCCGAAATCCAAGATGGCGGCCAAAATAGCCGCCGTTTAGCAATAATTCAATATCTTCGCTAGTACACATGATATAATTAATTCAATTCAATTCAATTCAACTTTATTTATATAGCGCCATTTCACAACAACAGTCATCTCATAGCACTATCAACTGTAGGGGGGGACTCCCACAGTTGCAGAAAGACCCCAGCAATCAGGCGATCCCCTGTGAGCAAGCACTTGGCGACGGTGGAGAGGAAAAACTCCCTTTTAACAGGAAGAAACCTCCAGCAGAACCAGGCTCAGGGAGGAGCAGTCATCTGCTGCGACTGGCTGGGGGGTGAGGGGATAGAGAAGAAGAAAAGAACAGACATGTAGAGAGCAAACAGCACGATGGGGACTCAATCTATGGAAGAGAACAAACAAATGTTAATGACCAGCAAAAAAAAAAAATATTTCATAGAGAGTGAGGAAAGGAGTGAGGCCCAGTGCATTACTGGAGGTCCCCCGGCTAACTAAACCTATTAGCAGCATAACTAAGGGAGGGTTCAGAAACACATGATCCCTCCCTAATTGTAGGCTATATCAAAAAGGTAGGTTTTAGCCCTATTCTTAAAAACAGAGATCGAGTCTGACTCCCGAATCCAGATTGGCAGCTGATTCCACAGGAGAGGAGCTTGATAAGTGAAGGCTCTGCCTCCCATTGTACTTTTGGAGATTCTAGGTATTACAAGTAATCCTGCATTTTGGGAGCGTAATGCTTTGTTAGGATAATACGGTAGTATTAGATCTTTTAAATAAAAAGGAGCCTGATTGTTTAGAGCTTTGTAAGTAAGAAGAAGGATTTTAAACTTAATTCTAAATTGTATGGGAAGCCAATGAAGGGAGGCCAGAACCGGAGAGATATGATCTCTCTTTCTAGTACCTGTTAAAACTCTTGCTGCAGCATTTTGGATCAGCTGAAGCCTTTTTAAAGATGTTTTAGGACAGCCTGATAATAAAGAATTACAATAATCTAATCTCAAGCTAACAAAAGCGTGGATCAGCTTCTCAGCATCACTCTGAGACAAGATGCTCCTAATCTTGGCAATATTACGCAAATGATAGAAGGCAGTCTTAGAAACAAATTTAATATGTGAATTGAAGGACAAATCCTGATCAAAAATAACTCCAAGGTTCCTCACAGAGCTATTAAGAGAAAGAGTAACTGCATCCAAACTGGAAGTTTGATTTGGAAAGGAATTTCTAAGGTTTTTTGGACCAACAAGAATGACTTCAGTCTTATCTGAATTTAATAGCAGGAAATTACAAGTCATCCAAGCTTTGATTTCCTTAAGACATGCTTCTAACTTGGCTAATTGATTACTATCATCTGGCTTCATTGACAGGTATAATTGTGTGTCATCTGCATAACAATGAAAATGTATACAGTGCTTTCTAATAATCTTGTCTAACGGAAGCATATATAAACTAAAAAGAGTAGGGCCTAGCACAGATCCCTGTGGAACTCCATGACTAAGCTTTGAGTTGAAAGAAAACTCATTATTTACATGAACAAACTGGAACCTATCAGATAAATAAGATCTAAACCACTGCAACGAAGTTCCATTAAGTCCAACATAGTGTTCTAATCTATCAAGTAGAATATTATGATCGATAGTATCAAAAGCTGCACTAAGGTCTAAAAGGACAAGTACAGAAACTAGTCCATTATCAGATGCAATGAGGAGGTCGTTAGTGACCTTCGCTAAGGCTGTTTCAGTACTATGATGGATTCTAAACCCAGATTGAAACTCTTCAAGTAAACCATTTCCCTGCAGGTGGTCAAATAATTGCGTAGTAACAACTCTTTCTAAGATTTTTGAAATGAAAGGGAGATTAGAGATTGGTCTATAGTTAGCTAAAGCTCCTGGATCTAGCGTTGGCTTTTTGAGTAAGGGTTTAATTACAGCCGTTTTAAAAGCCTGCGGTACATGGCCTAAAGTTAATGAAGAATTGATTATATGAAGAATAAAGCTACCAATAAGTGGGAAGACTTCTTTAAATAACCTGGTAGGAATAGGGTCTAAAAGACAAGTTGAAGGTTTGGATGAGGAAACTATTTTGTCTAACTCACAAAGGTCGATTGGAGTAAACTCATCAAGACAGACATCAATAGAAGGAGTTGTAGTAGTTAAAGTATTTAAGTTAACTGTGGGAAGAATCTGATTGATTTTATCTCTGATGGATGAAATTTTATTATTGAAAAAGTTCATAAAGTCCTGACTAGTAAGCTCTAAGGGAATGCTAGGACTGACAGAGTCCTGACTCTTTGTCAACCTGGCTACAGTACTGAAAAGAAACCTGGAATTATTCTTGTTCTCTTCTATTAATGCAGAGTAATAACTCGTTCTAGCTTTTCTAAGAGATTTTTTATAAATTAAAAGATGATTTCTCCAAGCTAAATAGATTTCATCTAAATTAGTAGAGCACCATTTTCTTTCTAATTGACGAGTCTTCTGTTTTAAGCTACGAGTTTCTGTGTTGAACCAAGGAGTTAGAAATCTCTGATTAGACTTTTTCTTTTTTAAGGGGGCCACCGAGTCTAGAGCCTGATGCAGAGAAGCTGAAACACTATCCACCATGTTATCAATTACAGAAGGAGCAAGCTGTCTATAGCTTATTTCTGTTGTGTTGACACATGGCATAGAGGAAACAATCTGCATAAATTTGGAAACAGCATCATCTGAGAGGCATCTACTGTAATAATATTTTTCTTTAGGAGCCAAATAGTCAGAAATAGTAAAACCAAAGGTTAACAGACAATGGTCTGACAGTACAGGGTTATGAGGAGACACTACAAGATTTTCTATTTCTATGCCATATGTCAGAACAAGGTCCAATGTATGGTGGAGGTAATGAGTAGAATTTCCTACTTTCTGAGAAAACCCAATCGAGTCTAATATTGAATTAAAAGCCACATTAAGGCAGTCACTATCTACATCCACATGTATATTAAAGTCCCCTACTATAATTATTCTATCAGATTTCAGCACTAAATCAGCTAAGAAATCAGCAAATTCGGATAAAAATTCTGAGTAGGTTGATGGGGGACGATAAACTATGGCAAATAAAATTGAGTTTAACCTAAAATTGCTAAAGTGCCCAATACTGAGGACCAGGCCCTCAAAGGAATTATAACATGTTTTTTGCTTTACATTAACTAGTAATTTGGAATGGTAAATTGTTGCTACTCCTCCTCCACGACCAGAACTTCTGGGATTTTGACAGTTTAAATAACCAGAGGGAGTTGATTCATTTAAACCAACATAATCCTCTTGCCCTAACCAAGTCTTTGTAAGGGAAATTAAATCAATCTGATGATCAATTAACAGTTCATGGACTAACAGAGACTTGGGAGTTAGAGACCTAATATTTAATAAACCACATTTAATTTTTAAATTATGAGGAGGAACAGAGGGCCAAATCATTCAGTTTAGAGGCTTTATGTTTAATTTGAGTTTTACCAATATTTTGCTTTATCACTTTGGGATGCTTATACATTATATTTTTATTTACTTTGGAGGGAGCAGACAACGATTCTCTGATGGGGAAGTCAGGGGCTAAGCTGAGGGGTGGCGGATGAAGAGGTGCTGCAGAGAGGCGTGTAAGACTGCGACTCTGCTTCCTGGTCCCAACTCTGAGTAGTCAGGGTTTTGGAAATTTGGATAAAAAAGATGCCAGATTGTTAGATAAATGAGAAGCACCATCCAAAGTGGGATGAATGCTGTCTCGTCTCATAAGACCAGGTTTTCCCCAAAAAGAGCTCCAATTGTCAATGTAGCCCACGTCATTTTTAGGACACCACACAGACAGCCAGCAGTTCAAGGATGACGAGCGGCTAAACATGTCATCACTGGTCAGATTGAGGAGGGGCCCAGAGAATTCTACAGTGGCAGACATCGTTTTTGCAAAGTCACACACCGATTCTACATTAAGTTTCGTGACTTCCGACTGCCGGAGACGGATGTCATTAATGCCGGCGTGAATAACAATTGTGGAATATTTACAGTTACTTTTAGCCAGCATTTTCAAATTTGACTCGATGTCGCCTGCTCTGGCCCCAGGAATGCATTTGACTATGGCCGCTGGAGTCTCTAGGTTCACGTTTCTGACTACAGAGTCGCCAATGATCAGAGTTTTTTCCTCAGCGGGTGTGTCGCTGAGCAGGGAAAAATGATTAGAAACGTGAACAGGTTGGTGGTGAACCGGGGCTTTGCGACTAGGCTTCCTTCTCACCGTCACCCACCCAGTCTCCTCGCTGCTGAGGAGAGCTGGGGGACCGCTGACAGTGGGGACTAAGCTAGCTAGCTCCGCTGCAGCTAATGGGCGTCCGTCAAAATTAACTGGCGCAGACGGTATTTCAATGCAGCGGAGCCGGGATTCCAAATCAGACAACCTCGCCTCGAGCGCCTCAAAAAGACAACATTTATTACATTTACCGTTATCACTAAAAGAGGCAGAGGTGTAGCTAAACATCTGACAGAGAGAGCACACCAGAGGAGGAGAGGAAAGAGAGCTAGTAGCCATAGCTAGTGGCTGGAGAGCAACCACACAGGCAAACCACACAGGCAGACAGCAAAACAGGAAGTGACAATACATTACCACAAGGAAGTGACGATCCTTCCAGCAGACAGCAAATTAATTACATAGTATCTAAACATAGGTTTTCTGACACAAGAAAACCAATGGAATCATCAAATTTAGGCTAAAGTTGTGATTTACATGCCTAATTTCAAGATGGCGTCCAAAATGGCTAAACAAATTGGAGAATGGTCTCAAACTGCTTCATGTAGTTGCTGATGAAACGCTGAATCTTGTTTGCAGTGCCTTCAGATTGTTTGATCTTTTTGAATATGTCCCTGGATTCAAACATTTCAATTGTTTTTGTAATGGCATCGCTCAGGTTAGGTCTGCTTTCTGGGTCCAGATTGATGTCTTCCTTATATGCTTCTCCCAAACGAGTGGAGATTTCTTTCAAGAAGGCTTCTTCATCGGGCTGAAGTTGGAGAAACTTTCGGAAGAACAAGCTGTACAAAGCGAGCAAGGTAACTGTACGAGCTTCCAGTGCCCGATACATGTGTTTTCCGTTGAATATTTGTGTTACTGTTGTTGGTGAGTATAGTCCAGCTTCGACCCATGCTTGGTCAATACCACTCCCTTCCACATATTTACCCAAGGCTGTCAAAGCCCAGAAGACGATCTGGAGCTCACCAGGCCGAAACAGGAACTGCTTCTTGATGTCCTCACGCTCCATCCACAACTTCATGGCCATGTCGTATAGCTGAAGAGCAAGAGTCACAACTGTGATAGATTCTGGTCCTATGGCATGAGTGGCGATAGCACGTGCTCTCATCAGACCTGTATAGAGAGTGTCATACTCTGTTGGAGGTAAGCGTATGAGTGGAGGTACTAGGGCAATGTTTGTCCTCGGACCAGAAGGAGACAACAAAGAGTTGAAGGCCCCCCATGTTCCTGGACAAGAGGTAGGTTTGACTTAACTTTCTTTGAAGTCCAAGCATCCAGTAATCCATGCCAGATCCTTCTCCTTGTTCAGCTCTGTGCTAGACGTGCCAGAGTTCAGTGTGCAAGCACACTTTTTGGCTGTTGGTACCGGTTTGTCACATGGTAAGATTTCACATGGAACTGTAGCCTCCAACGTTTCAGAGTGTGATGAACGATCAATGTCAATTGGTATTGTTGAGTAACTGTCAGATGCAGTCTGATATACAGCAATGGCAGTGCCATGGAGTGTATTCATCCCGGAAGGTGTGGATTCAAGAAAATCTATGTTGTCCAGGGCAAACCAAACAAACATATCGTGGACCAACCAAGGTGGACGATAAACTCCTCCTGTGGAATTCATCCGCTCAAGAACAGCATTTGCAATGGCAGTCTCTATTTCCATAACCTTTTTGTATGGGACAGTGAGGTCTAGTTGGCCTAGCTTCTCTACAAGGGACTTTGATCTGGTGCTTTTGTGTACCTCTAGAGCTAATCCGACATTGAGGGGAGTTTCAGTTCGGTGTTTGAAAGTGACGTTTTCGTGTTTTGTTTCATAAGTAACCTGCCGATCAGTGTTGTATGCACACACGAACTGCTGCGCCAGCACAGATGCACTTTGATTCATAGATTCGGCCCTGCTGGTAGTTTTAACTTCATGCAAACCTTGGATAGCATGTTTGCAGAAGAGTTGGAGCAAAGCCGGTGGTTCATAATTATCAAATGTTCCTTGAAATTTCCACGGAGGTGCGTTTGCAATGTCTTTTCTCAGGATTTTAGCAGCTTTAAGAAGGACTTTCACATCTTCTCTTATGTGTTTTGGGTCGCTGGCAAGAGCACCAGCTAACAGGGTTTCCTTGGCCTTTGTAGAAAGTACTTGTTCTGGTTTTGTTTTGTCTGGAGGTCTGGTGAAGTGCACATCAGGGATATTGTCCAAAATCAGTTGCTTTAGGTATGGTTTGTATCGCGGATAATCGGGTAAAGTAAACCCGTTTGCTTCCAGCAAACATACATAAGATTTTTCAGTGTCGTTCATATTCAAAACAGATTCATGCGTTGAGTTGTTAATTTCTGTTTCCACCATTTCGAGAATCTCTACATCAGACACTAACTGTGCGAACTTAATATCATCTTTTGGGAGTTGTCTCTTCGCCTTTTCTATGTCTCGTTTTGCATGGCTTAAGCACAGCAGGTGATACTTCATGTCCTCTGCAACTGCTGTTAAAAGATCTGATGATGCAACACCATTGCTCAGTCTGACTTTCAACTGTTCATTTGTTGTCTGTTGGCCAATTGCCTTGAGCTGAGCTCCCATGTTTTCAGTTGAGACATCATGCAAGTTGTCTGCTCTCTCTTCTTGGCAAATGACACACATCTCCTTGTCGAAAGTCTGACGTCTGGTACATATAGGTAGTGATGTAGAAGTACAGGTAGAAGTGGATTTTGATGGTCGTCCTTTTTTCTTCTGTTTTACGTCACTGACACTGCCTGTTGCTTGTCCCTTCTCATATCTCCTTTTTGCTCGTTCAGCGTGTGTTTTGTTTGTGAGATCCTTGTAACATGTCTTGTGGTAGGAAACACTTTTCTGTAGCAGTTCATTGGCAGACGAACCACTTATGCAATCCTTTAATGCAGAGAACTCTGTTTCCCCGTATGAACATCGAACATCAGTTGATGCAATTAGTTTCTCTACTGAAAGCAAAGAAGGGTGAAGCACATAGTTTGTATAATCTGTTTGTTTGCTCCTCAGCTGACAAATGAAGCAAAGTTCAAAGTCCACAGTTTTTGACTTCTTGTTAGATGAAGACTCTGCCATGTTGGTTAATATATGGACTCTAAGCTACGTTATGGTTGCTGTGGGTAATTGTTTCCTGCAAATACAAAGAAAATACATCTTTATATACACATATACACCAAATGTTCAAACCTTAAGCTAATGCGGAAAAACTGCGTCCAGCGACTGCATTCAAACATCAATTATGGGGCCGCCGTGTTTAATTCAAGATGGCAGTCTGTCTGAAACACAAAATAAAAAGATTAGTAATCACAGGGAAGTTGTTATCCATGTGGAAATCTCTATTTAAAGTTAGTTTTATAAGTAATAGATGCTGAAAAAAATATTGGAACCAGATTTATATCAATCGTATTGTCTAATTTATGCCGTTTTTGTATCATGGTAGCCATCTTGGATTTCAGGGCATTAGAGCGCGAAAAAAAAATGGCACCCTATTTTTTTCTTATGTTTATATCATATTCTAACAGAATCAGGCGAGTTTTTGCTTTTACCAAAAAAAATACACAAATTTTTATTTCATGACAAATGAGCCTACACTAAATCTGTATACATAAGAATATAACAAATACTGCACATTACTGACACAGAATTGCACTTTAATGGCTAATCGTCATTGCTAATACTTGTGATAGCACTACTGTGAATTACTGAATACTATAGCTATATGTGACTAACTTGACTATTCAAAAAAAATTTAAATGCATAAATAGAGAAAAAAGAAAAGGAAAAAAAACATAACAGTCCAGCAGTAGTTTTCAGCTTGATTTGTATCCTTCATGGAGTTACAAGAAAATAGATTTGAAACCACACCCTTGTCTATTGAACTCTATATTTTACCTGAATTACAACTGTAATCTCAAAATTAATAAAGTGTAACAGGGTTTAATCTTATTCAGCATTTGGAATGATGCTTTCTTGATGTGGCCTCTGACTTCATGCTCTGTCTGAAACAGCTGCTTTCTGATTGGCTGCCCCTCACAAAGATCTGTGGGACTCACACTAAAAAGAACAGTGAAAGAAAATGACATTACTGTATATGGAGCAGCAGACTGAAACCTGAGCTTTTTGCTCCTAAGCATTACTCATATTTACAGTGACTGCATTAGTTGAAGCTTTTGGTATAATGTATGTAACCATCCACCGCTGTAACTACTTATACAGCAAGGAAAATAAGTATTGAACATGTCAACATTTTTCTCAGTAAACATATTTCTGATGGAGCCATTGACCTGAGATTTTCACCAGATATCAGTAACAACTCAAACAATCCATGCATACAATAAAAAAAATCAAGGCGTGTTCATAAAACAAGTTATATTTAATAAAGTGGAATGACACAGGGAATAAGTATTGAACACAATTGGTGAAATTCATTTAATATTTGGTAGGAAAGCCTTTGTTGGTAATAACAGTTTCCAGACGGCTCTTGTATGGAGAAACTAGGCACAGGCTAGGCTCAGAAGTGATTTTCGCCGATTCTTCCACACAAACTGTCTTCAAATCTTGAAGATTCCGTGGATGTCTTCTATGAACTCTAATCTTCAGTACATTCCATAGATTTTCAATTGGATTCAGGTCAGGTGACTGACTGGGCCATTCTAGCAGCTTTATTTTCCTTCTCTGCAGCCAGTTGAGAGTTTCCTTGGCTGTGTGTTTGGGATTACTGTCGTGCTGAAATGTCACCCTCATTTCATCTTCAGCATCTTGGCAGATGACAGCAGGTGCTTATCAAGGATGTCTCTGTACATCTGTTCATTCATCTTTCCTTCAATTACAGTGGTGTGAAAAAGTATCTGCTGCCTTCCTGATTTCTCATTTTTTTGTATGTTTGTCACATTTAAAATGTTTCAGATCATCAAACAAATTTAAATATTAGATAAAGATAACACAAGTAAACACAAAATGCAGTTTTTTAATGAAGGTGTTTATTATTAAGGGAAAAAATTCCAAACCTACATGGCCCTATGTAAAAAAGTGATTGCCCCCGAAACCTAATAACTGGTTGGGCCACCCTTAGCAGCAACAACTGCAATCAAGCACTTGTGATAACTGGCAATGAGTCTTTTACAGTGCTGTGGAGGAATTTTGGCCCATTCATCTTTGCAGAATTGTTGTAATTCAGCCATATTGGAGGGTTTTCGAGCATGAGCCGCCTTTTTAAGGTCATGCCGCAGCATCTCAATTGGATTCAGGTCAGGACTTTGACGAGGCCACTCCAAAGTCTTCATTTTATTTTTCTTAAGCCATTCGGAGGTGGACCTGCTGGTGTGTTTTGGATCATTGTCCTGCTGCAGAACCCAAGTGTGCTTCAGCTTGAGGTCACGAACAGATAGCCGGACATTCTCCTTCAGGATTTTTTGGTTGACAGCAGAATTCATGGTTCCATTTACCACAGCAAGTCTTCCAGGTCCTGAAGCAGCAAAACAGCCCCAGACCATCACACTACCATCACCATATTTTACTGTTGGTATGATGTTCCTTTTCTGAAATGCTGTTACTTTTATGCCGAATGTAATGGGAGACACACCTTACAAAAAGTTCAACTTTTGTCTTGTCAGTCCACAGAGTATTTTCCCCAAAGTCTTGGGGATCATCAAGATGTTTTCTGGCAAAACTGAGATGAGTCTTTATGTTCGTTTTGCTCGGCGGTGGTTTTTGTCTTCGAACTCTGTGACATGTGCAGGGTTGTTCTCAACCCCGCCCATGATCTGTGGCTGTAGGTCTTGATTGTTGTTTATTATTTCCAGCTGGCAGATTATTTGAGCCTGTCTCTCTGCCAGTTCTATGGCCATGCCTCCTCCTCTCGCTGTCCCCTTGCCAGCCATTCACCGGCTGTGTGTCATCATCACTTCCTCCACTGCTGCCGTGAGACCTCCCCCCTCGGTGCATCTTCAGACGGCCAAGGTGTGTTTGATCTCTTCACCAGCAGCTCCCATTCCTGTGGCGAAAGGGGGGGCTCCCAAACAATCTACAGAGGGGCCAAGCACCACCTTCCTGGACGGAGGGATGATGACACCCAAACAACAGCACCAGCCAACATCATTACCCGGGGAGACAGGCAAGTTAATTTTTATTTTACTCCTATAAATAATGAAATGTCTTGCCTGATTCCCGGCAGGGAGACTCAGGGAAAGCAGTCCCCTGAGTTCTCCCCACCTGCTGCTGTTTTGAACTGTTCACCAGCCTTCTCTATGTTCTCTCCTGTTCCCTCTGAATTCACGCCAGCATCAGTGTCGAACCAGCGGGACCAGGAGGAGCCAGAGGTCCAGGAGGATTGTTCCACCGTAGAAATGGTGAGCCAAACCTCAGCTGCCACGCCAGAGGAGGCACCAGCGTGGGTCATGACAGCTGGGGAAATTAAGACTGCTGAGACCATCATGACTGCTGTGGAGATCGCTGCAGCAGTGTCGGCGTCTGAGCTGCACCTCCAGGAGGCCAAGCCAGTGGGAACATCGCCCGGATCGTCAGAGTCCTGGACAGTGGTGGAGCTTGAGCTAAGTCAAGTGCTGTCCTTTGATTTCCTCCTTTCAATTATTGAGCATTTTTGCCTAGCTCGTGGTAAGGAGAGCCAGGCGCAGCCAACCGCTGCGTCTGAGCTCGCCTCGCTGGGTTCCGCCGCTGCCGGCAACCCTGACCCCTTTTGTTTCCTGTCCAAGTCCTCTTCCAGGGTCGCCGGAGAGAGTCCTTCAGCACTGGACAAGTCCATGGGTCCAGGCTCGCCGCTGGAGGTCATCGTTGCTGCTTCCGCTCCCATGGAGGTCGTGGGTCCTGCCTCCCCTGCTGAGGAGGACATTGTGGGTGCTCAGCTCCAGCCTAGGGTGCCCGTGGTTGACTGCCTCCTGGCTTGGGTGCTCTTCAGAGCGGCGTTGGGGTCGGCAGTGGCCCAGCTGAATCCTAACGCGGATGCAGCCGGGGTCCAGCCGGACTCCACTGTGGGTGCAACCATGGCTTGTCGGGGTCCACTGTGGGTGCAGCAGGGGTCCAGCTGGACTCCACCATGGGTGCAGTCATGGCTCAGTCGAGGTCCACTGTGGGTGCAATGCAGGCCCAGTCGGGGCTCACCACAGGAGCAATGAGGTCCCAGGAAGGGGCCATCGCTGGTGCAACATTGTCCCAGGCCGGGACCACCGTGGGTGCAGCCATGGTCCAGCCCGAGTCCACTGCAGGTGCAACTAAGTTCCAGTCTCACGTCGGGACCACCAATGGTGCTGCCAGCCAGCCTAAGGACACCAGGGTCTGTTTCCCTCTTCCAGAGGCATGGTGGGTGATCCTTCTCTTCCTGCTGGGCACCGTCATGGTCCATTGGGTCCTGCCACCAGTAACCGCAGGGGTCTCCGTTTCCTGGTCCGGCCACCCACCTCCAAGCCTCCCAGTGGATAGGCTGCTTCCTCGTTCACCCCTCTGGCCCTGGTGGCTCAACGATGCAGGCTGGCTGCCTGAAGGACTGGGTCTCCTGGTGGGGGGGGGGGGCACCTTCCCGGCCTGGTGGCTGAAGAACCCCAGTCGGCCGCCCAGTATACTGTACTGTTGGGTTAAGTAGTCAGGTTTTCCAGGCAGGCCACCCGACTCGGATAATTGTACGCATGTCAAAATGATTTGGTCTGTTCAGATGTGTGATGCATAGAAACGCACATCCTAATCGGATCAACTTTTTCAGGATCCATGTAAACAGTAAAATTCTGATCTGAATTGTAATCAGATTGAAGAAATTTTGCACATGTAACCGTGGCTACTGTGGTTCGCTGGAGTCCCAAAGCTTTAGAAATGGCTTTATAATCTTTTCCAGACTGATAGATCTCAGTTTCTTTGTTTCTCATTTGTTCCTGAATTTCTTTGGATCACAGCATGATGTCTAGCTTTTGAGGATCTTTTGGTCTACTTCACTTTGTCAGGCAGGCGCTCTTTAAGTGATTTCTTGATTGAGAACAGGTGTGGCAGTAATCAGGCCTGGGTGTTGCTGGATAAATTTACCTCAGCTTTCCAAAGATGTGACAAACTACAGTTAATTTCTGGTTTAATGGGGGGGATCACTTTTTCACACAAGACCATGTAGGTTTGGATTTTTTTTACCCTTAATAATAAACACCTTTATTTAAAAACTGCATTTTGTGTTTACTTGCATTATCTTTGTCTAATATTTAAATTAGTTTTGATGATCTAAAACATTTAAGTGTGACAAAGAAGGGGGCAAACACTTTTTCACACCATCGTATATGAAGTCTGCCTGTACCATGTGGTGAAAAACACCCCCACACCATTGATGGGATGTGCAGTGCCATTTCACCTCCAAACATGCTGTGTGTCACGGCATCCAAAATGTTCAATTTTGGTCTCATCTGACCAGACTATATTCTCCCAGTATTATACTGGCTTGCGCAAATGTTGTGCAACAAACTTTAAGGCAGCTTCAACATGCTTTTTCTTCAGCAATGGAGTCTTGCAAGGTGAGTGGGCATACAGCCCATGTCGGTTGAGTGCATTACTTATTCTTTTCTTTGAAACAGCAGTACCTGTTAACTCCAGGTCTTTCTAGAGCTTTCCACGAGTGGTCTTTGGCTCTTGGATAACTCTTCTCAGAATCAGAATCAGATTTATTGCCATTGTTCATGTAGTACACAAACTAGGAATTTGTCTCGGTGCAATGCTGCAACATTAAACATGATAAAATAAAGAAATAAACTATACATGCAATAAAGTGTAGAATAAGAGTGAGTAATACTAGTCAGCAGTTTAAATATATTAGCGAGCAGCAGATAATGTGGAGAACCATATAGTGCAGTCGGTAATGCAGGAAGAAAACAGTGATGATTGACACGAGTCTGGTTGAGCTGCTGTACATAGTGCACGAGAGTCAATAAGTCACTTAGTGTTCAGCAGTCTGATGGCAGAGGGGAAGAAGCTGTTCATGTGACGGGAGGTTTTAGTCTGGATGGACCGAAGTCTTCTACCTGAGGGGAGGGGGGCAAACAGTACGTGACCAGGGTGTGAGGGATCGGCTATGATCCGGCCAGCACGCCTCCGGGTTCTGATAATTCTTTTGACTCCTCTGTCAGAAATCTTGCGAGGAGCTCCTGGTTGTGGTCGGTTTATGGTAAAATGATGTTCTTTCCACTTCTGAATGATGACTCCAACAGAGCTCAATGCAACATTCGACAGTTTAGAAATGCACCTGAAACAATTGCCATCATTATATTTTGCACCAGTAAGGTTGTGAAGGTCTAGAGAGAGCTCTTTGCTTCTACCCATCATGAGTTTTTTGTGGTGTGACAATCTGATATTCACAGACCTTTTTAAAGGCCATCAGTCAGGACTTAACCAGCTGAAAATAATTTGCACTGATTAGGGATTTGATGGCTTCCTAAATTCAGGGTGGTTTCTTGGCTTTATGTGCCTTTTTGCACCTCTTTTTCTTCATGTGTTCAATACTTATTCCCTGTGTGATTCCACTTTATTAAATATAACTTGTTTTATGAGCACAGTTGCCTTGATTTCTTTGTATGTGTGTATTCAACTGGAGTGGTGGCTCAGTTGGTAGAGCATCCGCCCCACACCCGGGAGGCAGGGGTTCAAATCCCGGCCGGGTCATGCCAAAGACCATATAAAAGTGGAACTTCCTGCCGTCCAGCTTGGTGCTCAGCAATAAATGGAATGGAGGAGGGAAATTTGTGGCGGCCCTCTGATTCTACACTTGGGGTGTGTGTGATTAACACAGTAGATAGGCAAAACACAATCTCGTTCTACTGTATATGATTGGTTGTACAGTTGAATGACAATAAAGGGTGATTGATTTGATTACTTGGGTTTTTACTGATATCTGGTGAAAATCTCAGGTCAATGGCTCCATCAGAAATATGTTTGAGAAAAATGTTGACGTGTTCAATACTTATTTTCCCCGCTGTATATGAGAGACATCATGATGGAGGAATTTTGCAATATACAATACAGTGTCAGATGATGCAGCACATTATTGCAGTTTCTGAATGCAACAAACATATCCTCAACAGCAGGAAGGAACCTGTTATAGCTCTGCACCATTAGGTGAGTATTGATATATGTATGTTGTATATTATAGTGTTTTGGATATTTTAGTTTGTTTAAATCTATTCTTTGATTTGTTTATTGTGACTTTCTCTTCACTGCAGTTTTTTTTCTCTTCACTGCAGTTTTTTGCAAAATTTTCATTTTAAAGGAGTCATTTACTGAAAAATGGTGTGTCTGTAGGTTTTAACTGTCTGAAATGAGTCTACTGGTCACGTAATTACCAAAAAATTTTCTAAACAGTCAATTCTCTCTAAAAAAAAAAAACACAGCCTTTACCTCATTTTTCTCGCCCAAAAAGACAAGAAATGTTTTTGACTCTTCTGGGTAAATTATATACGTCACAATTAGAAAAAGCCAACCCAACATCGCAACGCCGTCCTAAAGACCCACCCACTGCTCTGTTATTGGTCCGCCTAGCTGTCCGTCATGTAGATGGAAGTTGGTTGGGGCTAAAGGTAGCCTGGGATCACACTGGTGTCAGGGGGCTGCTCTAAGCACGGCTTAGTAATTTTCTTTAGATCTTAGTCACCCTAATAGCCATCTCTGTTACCACCTGGTTCGCCAGTCCACAGTCGGTGGTGTGCTTCGCGTCACTCCGGCCCATCTCCCAGTGGCTTCATCATGATTTCCAGTGTAATCATGATGTCACGGCGTGATTCTGCTCTCGCAAGCAGCGTAGCTGCCTTGTGAGGGGGCGTTGCCTGGCTGGCCGCAGGAGATCACACTGCCCTTTGAGATCCCGTGGCTCGGCAGTTCGGCTTGGCAAGCTTTGCCTCGGCTCGGCCTCTGGCCGGCAGCCTCAAATCCCAGCCTATGTGGGCTGGAGGGCCACATGCTGTGTGGTGCTGCAGATTTGCTGTGGAGTCACAGCAAGGTTGTTGGGGGGTGGGCTGAGGTGACGCACGTTGTGCCGTTGACTGTGAATCAGTGAACCAGCGCCACTCATCCGAAGTAGGATGTTAGCTAGAAGCTAGTCAGCTAATGGTTAACTGACGTAAGAGGGAGGGTGGAGTTGAATAGGTGAAGGTTGTTTCTTAAAGTGACAGGCTTTAAAATCAGAAAGTTTCAAGAAAGCCAGGGAAATTACCTTTAGCCAGATAAATGTCACTTCCATTGTAGCCTGAGTGGGCCTACTTTGCCTGCAACAGCACTATGTAAGTTTCCTGGTCCTGGTAGGAACACTAAGAAGACCATAGACATAAGCTAACACTAGACCAGACATCACCAACATTTTTGAGGGGAATGGAGCCACCATATTGGGTAGGTAATTGTAATTTTGACAGCTCCTGCAACATTGTGATAACAGGTTATGTAAATGATTGTTGTCCATCCTTCCATCCATCTTCTACCGCTTTTCCGGAGGTCCGGGTCGCGGAGGCAGCAGTTCAAGCAGAGAAGCCCAGACTTCCCTCTCCCCAGCCACCTGCTCCAGCTCTTCAGAGGGGATACCAAGGCGTTCCCAGACCAGCTGGGAGACATAGTCTCTCCACCGAGTCCTGGGTCTGCCCCAGGGTCTCCTCCCAGTGGGACGTGCCTGAAACACCTCAAGTGGGAGGCGTCCAGGAGGCATCCTAATCAGATGCCCATACAACCTTAACTGACTCCTTTCAATGTGGAGGAGCAGCGGTTCTACTCTGAACCTCTCCCGGATGACTGAGCTCCTCACCCTATCTCTGAGGGTGAGTCCAGCAATCCTACGGAGAAAGCTCATTTCAGCCGCTTGTATCCGCGATCTCATTCTTTCGGTCATTACCCAAAGCTCGTGACCATAGGTGAGAGTAGGAACGTAGATTGACTGGTAAATCGACAGCTTTGCCTTAGAACTAAGCTCCCTCTTCACCACAACAGACCGGTACAACGTCCGCATCACTGCAGATGCTGCTCCAATCCGTCTGTCGATCTCTCGCTCCATTCTCCCCTCACTCGTGAACAAGACCCCAAGATACTTAAACTCCTCCACTTGGGGCAGGAGCCTGTCCCCAACCTGGAGAGGACAATCCACCTTTTTCCGGCTGAGGACCATGGACTCGGACTTGGAGGTGCTGATTCTCATCCCAGCCGCTTCACACTCAGCGGCAAACCGTCCCAGCAAGAGCTGTAGGTCATTGCTGGATGAAGCCAACAGGACAACATCATCTGCAAACAACAGAGATGAGATCCTGTGGTCACCGAGCATGACACCCTCCATTCCCTGGCTGCGCCTAGAAATCCTGTCCATAAAAATTATGAACAGGATCGGTGACAAAGGGCAGCCCTGGCGGAGTCCAACTCTCACTGGGAATGACTCCGTCCGAGTGTTGGCAATACGAACCAAACTCTCACAACGGTCGTACAGAGACCGAATAGCTCGTAACAACAAGCCCGATACCCCATACTCCCGAAGCACCCCCCACAAAAATCCACGAGGGACGCGGTCAAATGCCTTCTCCAAGTCCACAAAACACATGTAAACCGGTTGGGCAAACTCCCACGAACCCTCGAGAATTCTCGAGAGGGTAAAGAGCTGGTCCGATGATTGTTGTATTTATTGTAATCATATAAGTACGCTATGTGTAATGTTATGGACACAAATACAGACTCTTTTTGCTTTCTGTAGTGTATGTACTGAGCAATAATGCCAACTGAAAGCTTCTTGCTTTTATCCTGGACTCCTGCCTTCAGCCAGCATATCAGCAGTGGTCACTAGCAGTTTCTGGCGTTTGTTTCTTGAATGGCAATGATCTCATCCATTGTTCAGTTCATCTTGGTGACTTCATTACTCTCTTATTTCCCACACAATTTATACAGTTACCTTACTACTGATATTGTCATTCTTTTATTGTCATAAGTAGTATTTTTTTAAAATTATTATTGTGACCAAGGGGACAGGCGGTGAAGCACAACTGGTTACGTCCAGTCAGGGCTTTTGAGCTCACAACCTTAGGCACCGGAGTCCTGCATTCTACTTGTGTCATCAAGAGGGTCGACCCGCTTAGCAAGCCAAGCAGAAAGGCTTTTTTTTTAATTGACTCCATTACATTATTATTAAAAAGAAGTCCTCAAGTATTTCCCAAATTACCTACCCCATGTTTGGATTTGCCATCCTCACAATTACAATTCTATGAATGAATGAGCATCACGATAAAAAGCATATTAATATAAGAAGAAGGAAAAACATAAAAAATACACAGCAGACAATCTTGAAAAGTCGATACTTGGGTGCTGAAAACAGTCTCATTAGTGTTTAAATTAAGTAATAACATTGTTAAAACTGAATATAATTTTTCCCCCTTAATTTTCTACCATTAACCGGCATTGAAAGTGACAATGAGTGCTGTTTATTTCATATAATAATTCAAGTTCTTGAGCCAGAATGAAGAAAATGCACTACATTGCCTATGTGGCGCTATGACTTGTTTGTGTTTCTTTACATACTCAATATGACATCCACGCTTGGCCACCTGTGACTAACTTGGTGGCTACCAGTGTCTGGTCTAGTGTTATAGATGTCTATAGAAAACACAACTGGCACAATTTACAGCCAATCACAGGGCATAACTTTAGTCAGCAACTAACTAAGCACTCTAGATTGGCTGTTTGCACTCAGGCCACAAAACATGGCAGTTGTAGTCTTTTAAGTGTTCCTACAAAGAGTGGGAGTGTTACTTAGTGCTGCTTTAAAGCACCAGCATGCCTCCCATTTCCATAAAGAGGCAAACAGAGCTCTAAAACATTGTATCATAAGTGGAGTAAATGTATTTTATTACTAAATTGATATTTTGTCCTGCCCTGATTTAAAATAAATAAATAAATAAAAATGCTGTGGGCCACCATTATTAGTTGTGTGGGCATACCAAGGAAACACACAATGTAGTACACACACAGGAGCACATACAGTACGCAACACATTCATCAATTCTAACCTACTAATAATAACTCATACATACAAAAATAACACATTCAGTTTCTCATCCACACACAGGTGGCTCAAATCTTTTGCTATGTCTGTTGTTCCAGTCCTTGCGCTGCCATCTGGCTACAGAGCCACTGCCAGTTTCTGGTATACACACAAACGCAAACACACACATGCACAAACACACGCTGATGATACATTTTGTCAGGAAACATTTTTGTCCCAGTTTTACCTTTTTTTTTTTCCCCCCCTGAAATCATTTATAGATCCTAAACTCTCTCCCCTTCTCGTTTGTCTCCCGCTGTCGCCAGCTTAACCTGCCAGCATGTTGTGTTTGCTGCGATTGCATAATACTCCAGGATGCAGCAGCTCCTACTGTAATGTAATTGAACTGAGCAGAGTACTGTAGGATGGCTGCTCGGACCGTTGAGCCCAGCTGACTGTTAGAGGAAATCAAAATCAAATCAATCTCTGACTGTCAGTGAAATCTAATCATGCTGCTGCTCTTTTGTTGTGGCCACGAAGCCTGTTCACATGTGCCACACAGTACAAAGAAAGGACTTGACCATTAAAGGGGATTTGAATGGTGTCACACTGACGAGACGGGTGTAATCTCCAACAGGCCAAGCAATGTTCTTGTTTTGTCTCCAGTGTGTGTGTCTGTGCTGTTCATGTTTTGCACATATGTTGAGATTTGAGATCATTCAGGGTTTTATTGATTGATGCATAAAGATTAATCAAGTCTCAATTTACATTGCAATAATTTCCTGACCTTCAGGATTAACATGAGTGAAAACAAAAGATTCATTTATCTTCTTAACTGCTTAATCCTTTTCAGATTGGGGGGTGGGGGGTGGTATTACACCCTGGAAAAATAGGCAGTCTGTCACAGGGCCAGCAGACAGACAGACAACCGTTCAGTCTCACATTCATACAGACAGTTTAACCCCAGCTGATACCAATTAAGCTAAAGTGCATGTCTTTAGACTGTGGTAGGAAACTGGAGTCCCCGGTGAAAGCCCACACAGACACGGGGAGAACATTTAAACTCCACACAAAACAAAAGATTATACAGTTGAAACCATTTACCCTGTATAAAAAGACATAACCTTTTTTTTTTTCTCACTGTCTGACATTAAAACAGACTAAGCTCTTCCTGTTTTAGGTCAAGTGAAGATAACCAAAATAATTTCTATTTGCTAAATATTTGTTATATTTGATAAATATTTTTTAGAGATTTAATTTATTACTTTCTTCAAAGTCAGAAGTTTACATACACTGAGATTACAGTGTCTGCCTCTGTAGTATTCTCTGGGCCCCTCCCCAGTCTGACCAGTGATGACATGTTTATTTTTTTTTTTTTTTTTTTTTTTGTTACTTATTTGTACCCGTAGGTAGATTCGGTTTGTAGTCTGGTGACAAGCCACCGGCTGCTGGTCGCTGCGTGCGCGAGCGCCCTAAACCTACATGTTTTTGGTATGCGGGAGGAAACCGGAGAAATCCCGGAGTAAACCCGCGCAACACGAGGAGAACATGCAAACTCCACACAGCTCACTGTTGGTCGGGGGCTGGAATCGAACCCACGATCCCCGCGATCCCACGGCCGAGGGTAAAACTGTGCTGCCACAGTGCTAAACCACTGCGCCACCGTGCAGCCACACAAAACAAAAGATTATACAGTTGAAACCATTTACCCTGTATAAAAAGACATAACCTTTTTTTTTTTCTCACTGTCTGACATTAAAACAGACTAAGCTCTTCCTGTTTTAGGTCAAGTGAAGATAAGTGAAGAATGTTTAGCCGCTTGTCATCCTTCAACCGCTGGCTGGCTGTGTGGTGTCCTGCAAACAACGTGGGCTACATAGATAATTGGAGCTCATTTTGGGGAAAACCTGGTCTTATTAGACGAGACGGCGTCCATCCCACTTGGGATAGTGCGTTTCATTTATCTAAAAATCTGGCATCATTTTTATCCAAATTTCCAAAACCTTGACAACTCAGAGTTGGGACCAGGAAGCAGAGTCTCAGTCTTACACGCCTCTCTGCAGCTCCTCTTCATCTGCCACCCCTCAACTTAGCCCCTGTCTTCCCCATCAGAGAATCGTTGTCTGCTCCCTCCAAAGTAAATAAAAATATAATGTATAAGAATTCCAAAGTGATTAAACAAAAAGTTGGTAAAACTCAAATTAAACATGAAGCATCTAAATTGAATAGTTTGGCCTCTGTTCCTCCTCATAATTTAAAAATTAAATGCGGTTTGTTAAATATTAGGTCTCTAACTCCCAAGTCTCTGTTAGTCCATGATCAGTTAATTGATCATCAGATTGATTTAATTTCCCTTACAGAGACTTGGTTAGGGCAAGAGGATTATGTTGGTTTGAATGAATCAACTCCCTCTGGTTATTTAAACTGTCAAAATCCCAGAAGTTCTGGTCGTGGAGGAGGAGTAGCAACAATTTACCATTCCAAATTACTAGTTAATGTCAAGCAAAAAACACATTATCAATCCTTTGAGGGCCTGGTCCTCAGTATTGGGCATTTTAGCAATTTTAGGCTAAACCCAATTTTATTTTCCATAGTTTATTGTCCTCCATCAACCTACTCAGAGAGTTTTTATCCGAATTTGCTGAATTCTTAGTTGATTTAGTGCTGAAATCAGATAGAATAATTATAGTAGGGAACTTTAATATACATGTAGATGTAGATAGTGATTGCCTTAATATGGCATTTAATTCAACATTAGACTTGATGGGGTTTTCTCAGAAAGTAGGAAATTCTACCCATTATCTCCACCATACGTTGGATCTTGTTCTGACATATGGCATAGAAATAGAAAATCTGGTAGTGTCTCCTCATAACCCTGTACTGTCAGACCACTGTCTGCTAACCTTTGATTTTACTATTTCTGACTATTTGGCTCCTAAAGAAAAATATTACTACAGTAGATGCCTCTCAGATGTTGATGTTACCAAATTTATGCAGATTGTTTCCTCTATGCCATGTGTCAACACAACGGAAGTAAGCTGTAGACAGCTTGCTCCTTCTGTAATTGATAGTATGGTAGATAGTGTTACAGCTTCTCTGCATCAGACTGTAGACTCGGTGGCCCCTTTAAAAAAGAAGTCTAATCAGAGATTTCTAACCCCTTGGTTCAACACAGAAACTCGTAGCTTAAAACAGAAGACTTGTCAATTAGAAAGAAAGTGGCGCTCCACTAATTGAGATGAAATCTTTTTAGCTTGGAGAAATCATCTTTTAATTTATAAAAAATCTCTTAGAAAAGCTAGAACAAGTTATTATTCTGCATTAATAGAAGTGAACAAGAATAATCCCAGGTTTCTTTTCAGCTCTGTAGCCAGGCTGACAAAGAGTCAGGACTCTGTCAATTCTAGCATTCCCTTAGAGCTTACTAGTCAGGACTTTATGAACTTCTTCAATAATAAAATTTTATCTATCAGAGATAAAATCAATCAGATTCTTCCCACCGTTAACTTAAATACAGTAACTACTACAACTCGCTAAGGGGTCTCCACCATGCCCAAAGACTTCCAGCTGGCCCGCTGCATCCGCGGAGAGAGAGCTTAGACTTTCTGCTGCACATTCACCAGCCATAATGCTCTGCACTGTGTGTCTATATATATACATTTATAGTAATATGGACATATGTTTACTAGATGTTGTTGCTATCCCTATGCTGTTGCAATCCTGGAATTTCCCCATTGTGGGACTAATAAAGGCTTATCTTATCTTAACTCCTTCAATTGATATCTGTTTGGATGAGTTTACTCCAATTGACCTTTTAGAGTTAGACAAAATAATTTCCTTATCCAAGCCTACGACTTGTCTTTTAGACCCTATTCCTACCAGGTTATTTAAAGAAGTCTTCCCACTTATTGGTAGCTTTATTGTTCAAATAATCAATTCTTCATTAACTTTAGGCCATGTACCGCAGGCTTTTAAAACAGCTGTAATTATACCCTTACTCAAAAAGCCAACGCTGGATTCAGGAGTTTTAGCTAACTATAGACCAATCTCTAATCTCCCTTTCATTTCAAAAATCTTAGAAAGAGTTGTTGCTACGCAATTATTTGACCACCTGCAGGGAAATGGTTTACTTGAAGAGTTTCATTTTAGGTTTAGAATCCATCATAGTACTGAAACAGCCTTAGTGAAGGTCACTAATGACCTCCTTATCGCATCTGATAATGGACTTGTTTCTGTTCTTGTCCTTTTAGACCTTAGTGCAGCTTTTGATACTATCGATCATAATATTCTACTTGATAGATTAGAACACTATGTTGGACTTAATGGAACTTCGTTGCAGTGGTTTAGATCTTATTTATCTGATAGGTTCCAGTTTGTTCATGTCAATAATGAGTTTTCTTTTTACTCAAAGCTCAGTCATGGAGTTCCACAGGGATCTGTGCTAGGCCCTACTCTTTTTAGTTTATATATGCTTCCCTTAGGCAACATTATTAGAAAGCACTGTATACATTTTCATTGTTAAGCAGATGACACATAGTTATACCTGTCAATGAAGCCAGATGATAGTAATCAGTTAGCCAAGTTAGAAGCATGTCTTAAGGAAATCAAAGCTTGGATGACTTGCAATTTCCTGGTATTAAATTCAGATAAGACTGAAGTCATTCTTGTTGGTCCAAAAAACCTTAGAAATACCTTTCCAAATCAAACTTTTAGTTTGGATGCAGTTACTCTTTCTCTTAATAGCTCTGTGAGGAACCTTGGAGTTATTTTTGATCAAGATCTGTCTTTCAATTCACATATTAAATTCGTTTCTAAGACTGCCTTCTATCATTTGCGTAATATTGCCAAGATTAGGAGCATCTTGTCTCAGACTGATGCTGAGAAACTGATCCACGCTTTTGTTAACTCTAGATTAGATTATTGTAACTCTTTATTATCAGGTTGTCCTAAAACATCTTTAAAAAGTCTTCAGTTGATCCAAAATGCTGCAGCAAGAGTTTTAACAGGTACTAGAAAGAGAGATCATATAAGATAAGATAAGATAAGCCTTTATTAGTCCCACAACGGGGAAATTCCAGGATTGCAACAGCACAGGGATAGCAACACTCAGAGCAACAATCAGAAGGCAAGAAAAAAAACAAGCAAGCAAGAGCAGCTAATATACATATGTACATATTACTATAAAATATATATATATACACACACACACAGACACACAGTGCAGAGCATTGTAGCTGGATGGAATAAATATATGAATATATGAACACACAGTGCAGAGCATTGTAGCTAGATGGAATAAATATGTAAATATATAAACACCCACAGTACGGAGCATTGCAGCTAGGTGGAATAAATATGCAAGTATATAAACACACACAGTGCGGAGCAATGTAGCTAGATGGAATAATATGTAGATATATAAAAACACAGTGCGGAGCATTGTAGCTAGATGGAATAAATATATAGATATATAAATATAAACACACCCAGTGCTGAGCATTGTAGCTAGATGGAATAAATATGTAAATATATAAACACACACAGTGCAGAGCATTGTTGCTAGGTGGGATGAAACAGCATAACCGTCTATTTAGTTATCCTACATGGTATGATTATGTGCCCATACATTATTCTCACCCTCCATAGCGACCGGTATGTTCCTAGTTGTATGCCGGAGAGGACCATTGTGTAAGTCTATTGCATCTTTTGCATTCAAAAAAACTATTAGTTTGTTACGTCTTTTTGCTATCTCTGCGAGCAGCCCTGCTTAGGTTGTACAGTCTGACAGCCGTTGGTAGGAAGGACCTACTCCTCCATCGGATCAAGGCGCTGCCCCAGGACAGAGCTAGCTTTCTTAATCAGTTTGTTCAGTCTCTTCCTATCGGCTGCAGTAATGCCACTGCCCCAGCAGACCACTCCAAAAGTGATGGCTGATGCCACCACCGTGTCATAGAATGACTTCAGTAGCGCCCCTTGTACACCAAAAGACCTGAGTCTCCTCAGCAGGAACAGCCTGCGCTGTCCCTTCTTGTAGAGTGCGTCAGTATTGTGTGACCAGTCTAGTTTATTGTTCAGATGAATACCCAGGTACTTATAGGATGTCACCATCTCGATGTCTGTTCCCTGTATATTTACTGGTGCTGTGAGGGGCTGCCCATGCCTGCGGCAGTCCACCACCAGCTCCTTAGTTTTCCTTGCGTTGATCTGGAGGCAGTTCCGATGGCACCAGTCCACAAAGTCCTGGATAAGCCCTCTGTACTCAGCTTCATCTCCGTTGGAGATGAGACCAACGATCGCAGGGTCAGGATGGGGGGCTGTGTGTTGGGAGTGGGGGGGTGTCGGTGGAGTGGGGAGTGGGCAGCAGGACTTGATTTCTTAGAGGCAGCAGTGGTTGTTGTGCAGACAGGGGGGAGGGCGGTTGGTCAAATCTATTGAAAAACAGATTCAGGTTGTTCGCCCACTCCCTGCCCCCCGTGGCCTGGGGGGAGGTATTCTGGAGCCCCGAGATGGTTTTGAGGTTTCTCCAGACCCCGCTGATGTCGCTCTGTTGCAGCTTGTCCTCCATCTTCTTCCTGAAGCTGTCCTTGCCTTCTCTGATCTTTCTCCTCAGCTCCCTCTGTACGGACTTCAGCATCTATTCAATTCAATTCAATTCAACTTTATTTATATAGCGCCATTTCACAACAACAGTCATCTCATCGCACTATCAACTGTAGGGAGGACCCCCACAGTTGCAGAAAGACCCCAGCAATCAGGCGATCCCCTGTGAGCAAGCACTTGGCGACGGTGGAGAGGAAAAACTCCCTTTTAACAGGAAGAAACCTCCAGCAGAACCAGGCTCAGGGAGGGGCAGTCATCTGCTGCGACTGGCTGGGGGGTGAGGGGACAGAGAAGAAGAAAAGAACAGACATGTAGAGAGCAAACAGCACGATGGGGACTCAATCTATGGGAGAGAACAAACAAATGTTAATGACCGGCAAAAAAAAAATATTTCATAGAGAGTGAGGAAAGGAGTGAGGCCCAGTGCATTACTGGAGGTCCCCCGGCTGACTAAACCTATTAGCAGCATAACTAAGGGAGGGTTCAGAAACACATGATCCCTCCCTAATTGTAGGCTATATCAAAAAGGTAGGTTTTAGCCCTATTCTTAAAAACAGAGATCGAGTCTGACTCCCGAATCCAGATTGGCAGCTGATTCCACAGGAGAGGAGCTTGATAACTGAAGGCTCTGCCTCCCATTGTACTTTTGGAGATTCTAGGTATTACAAGTAAACCTGCATTTTGGGAGCGTAGTGCTCTGTTAGGATGATACGGTAGTATCAGATCTTTTAAATAAAAAGGAGCCTGATTGTTTAGAGCTTTGTAAGTAAGAAGAAGGATTTTAAACTTAATTCTAAACTCTATGGGAAGCCAATGAAGGGAGGCCAGAACCGGAGAGATATGATCTCTCTTTCTAGTACCTGTTAAAACTCTTGCTGCAGCATTTTGGATCAGCTGAAGACTTTTTAAAGATGTTTTAGGACAGCCTGATAATAAAGAATTACAATAATCTAATCTCGAGCTAACAAAAGCGTGGATCAGCTTCTCAGCATCACTCTGAGACAAGATGCTCCTAATCTTGGCAATATTACGCAAATGATAGAAGGCAGTCTTAGAAACAAATTTAATATGTGAATTGAAGGACAAATCCTGATCAAAAATAACTCCAAGGTTCCTCACAGAGCTATTAAGAGAAAGAGTAACTGCATCCAAACTGAAAGTTTGATTTGGAAAGGAATTTCTAAGGTTTTTTGGACCAACAAGAATGACTTCAGTCTTATCTGAATTTAATAGCAGGAAATTACAAGTCATCCAAGCTTTGATTTCCTTAAGACATGCTTCTAACTTGGCTAATTGATTACTATCATCTGGCTTCATTGACAGGTATAATTGTGTGTCATCTGCATAACAATGAAAATGTATACAGTGCTTTCTAATAATGTTGTCTAACGGAAGCATATATAAACTAAAAAGAGTAGGGCCAAGCACAGATCCCTGTGGAACTCCATGACTAAGCTTTGAGCTGAGAGAAAACTCATCATTTACATGAACAAACTGGAACCTATCAGATAAATAAGATCTAAACCACTGCAACGAAGTTCCATTAAGTCCAACATAGTGTTCTAATCTATCAAGTAGAATATTATGATCAATAGTATCAAAAGCTGCACTAAGATCTAAAAGGACAAGTACAGAAACTAGTCCATTATCAGATGCAATGAGGAGGTCATTAGTGACCATCGCTAAGGCTGTTTCAGTGCTATGATGGATTCTAAACCCAGATTGAAACTCCTCAAATAAACCATTTCCCTGCAGGTGGTCAAATAATTGCGTAGCAACAACTCTTTCTAAGATTTTTGAAATGAAAGGGAGATTAGAGATTGGTCTATAGTTAGCTAAAGCTCCTGGATCTAGCGTTGGCTTTTTGAGTAAGGGTTTAATTACAGCCGTTTTAAAAGCCTGCGGTACATGGCCTAAAGTTAATGAAGAATTGATTATATGAAGAATAAAGCTACCAATAAGTGGGAAGACTTCTTTAAATAACCTGGTAGGAATAGGGTCTAAAAGACAAGTTGAAGGTTTGGATGAGGAAACTATTTTGTCTAACTCACAAAGGTCGATTGGAGTAAACTCATCAAGACAGACATCAATAGAAGGAGTTGTAGTAGTTACAGTATTTAAGTTAACTGTGGGAAGAATCTGATTGATTTTATCTCTGATGGATGAAATTTTATTATTGAAAAAGTTCATAAAGTCCTGACTAGTAAGCTCTAAGGGGATGCTAGGATTGACAGAGTCCTGACTCTTTGTCAACCTGGCTACAGTACTGAAAAGAAACCTGGGATTATTCTTGTTCTCTTCTATTAATGCAGAGTAATAACTCGTTCTAGCTTTTCTAAGAGATTTTTTATAAATTAAAAGATGATTTCTCCAAGCTAAATAGATTTCATCTAAATTAGTAGAGCGCCATTTTCTTTCTAATTGACGAGTCTTCTGTTTTAAGCTACGAGTTTCTGTGTTGAACCAAGGAGTTAAAAATCTCTGATTAGACTTTTTCTTTTTTAAGGGGGCCACCAAGTCTAGAGCCTGATGCAGAGAAGCTGAAACACTATCCACCATGTTATCAATTACAGAAGGAGCAAGCTGTCTATAGCTTATTTCCGTTGTGTTGACACATGGCATAGAGGAAACAATCTGCATAAATTTGGAAACAGCATCATCTGAGAGGCATCTACTGTGATAATATTTTTCTTTAGGAGCCAAATAGTCAGAAATAGTAAAATCAAAGGTTAACAGACAATGGTCTAACAGTACAGGGTTATGAGGAGACACTACAAGATTTTCTATTTCTATGCCATATGTCAGAACAAGGTCCAATGTATGGTGGAGGTAATGAGTAGAATTTCCTACTTTCTGAGAAAACCCAATCGAGTCTAATATTGAATTAAAAGCCACATTAAGGCAGTCACTATCTACATCCACATGTATATTAAAGTCCCCTACTATAATTATTCTATCAGATTTCAGCACTAAATCAGCTAAGAAATCAGGAAATTCGGATAAAAATTCTGAATAGGTTGATGGGGGACGATAAACTATGGCAAATAAAATTGGGTTTAACCTGGAATTGCTAAAGTGCCCAACACTGAGGACTAGGCCCTCAAAGGAATTCTAACATGTTTTTTGCTTGACATTAACTAGTAATTTGGAATGGTAAATTGTTGCTACTCCTCCTCCACGACCAGAACTTCTGGGATTTTGACAGTTTAAATAACCAGAGGGAGTTGATTCATTTAAACCAACATAATCCTCTTGCCCTAACCAAGTCTCTGTAAGGGAAATTAAATCAATCTGATGATCAATTAACAGATCGTGGACTAACAGAGACTTGGGAGTTAGAGACCTAATATTTAATAAACCACATTTAATTTTTAAATTATGAGGAGGAACAGAGGCCAAATCATTCAATTTAGAGGCTTTATGTTTAATTTGAGTTTTACCAATAATTTGCTTTATCACTTTGGGATGCTTATACATTATATTTTTATTTACTTTGGAGGGAGCAGACAACGATTCTCTGATGGGGAAGACAGGGGCTAAGCTGAGGGGTGGCGGATGAAGAGGAGCTGCAGAGAGGCGTGTAAGACTGCGACTCTGCTTCCTGGTCCCAACTCTGAGTAGTCATGGTTTTGGAAATTTGGATAAAAAAGATGCCAGATTGTTAGATAAATGAGAAGCACCATCCAAAGTGGGATGAATGCTGTCTCGTCTCATAAGACCAGGTTTTCCCCAAAAAGAGCTCCAATTGTCAATGTAGCCCACGTCATTTTTAGGACACCACACAGACAGCCAGCGGTTCAAGGATGACGAGCGACTAAACATGTCATCACTGGTCAGATTGGGGAGGGGCCCAGAGAATACTACAGTGGCAGACATCGTTTTTGCAAAGTCACACACCGATTCTATATTAAGTTTCGTGACTTCCGACTGCCGGAGACGGATGTCATTAATGCCGGCGTGAATAACAATTGTGGAATATTTACAGTTACTTTTAGCCAGCATTTTCAAATTTGACTCGATGTCGCCTGTTCTGGCCCCAGGAATGCATGTGACTATGGCCGCTGGAGTCTCTAGGTTCACGTTTCTGACTACAGAGTCGCCAATGATCAGAGTTTTTTCCTCAGCGGGTGTGTCGCTGAGCGGGGAAAAACGATTAGAAACGTGAACAGGTTGGTGGTGAACCGGGGCTTTGCGACTAGGCTTCCTTCTCACCGTCACCCACCCAGTCTCCTCGCTGCTGAGGAGAGCCGGGGAACCGGTGACAGGGGGACCTAAGCTAGCTAGCTCCGCTGCAGCTAATGGGCGTCCGTCGAGATTAACTGGCGCAGACGGTGTTTCAATGCAGCGGAGCCGGGATTCCAAATCAGACAACCTCGCCTCGAGCGCCTCAAAAAGACAACATTTATTACATTTACCGTTATCACTAAAAGAGGCAGAGGTGTAGCTAAACATCTGACAGAGAGAGCACACCAGAGGAGGAGAGGAAAGAGAGCTAGTAGCCATAGCTAGTGGCTCGAGAGCTGGAGAGCAAACCACACAGGCAGACAGCAAAACAGGAAGTGACGATACGTTACCACAAGGAAGTGACGATCCTGATTGATCCATCTCCCTGTTCCCCGACCTGAAGATCCTCTTCTTCTCTCTCAGAAGTGTTTTTATCTCAGGGTTGATCCAGGGTTTGTTGTTTGAGTGACGCCGTATGGTCTTGGTGGGAACGGATTTGTCCACACAGAAGCTGAGGTAGCCCGTGAAGGTGTGAATGAGGCCATCGATGTCCTCACCATGTGGATCGCAGAGCTGCTTCCAGGCAGTGGCTTCAAAACAGTCCTTTAGAGTGTCCATTGTCTCCTCAGACCATAACTCCACAGTGTGCATGGCCGGAGGTTGTCTGTGCACTAGGGGTTTGTACACCGGTCGGAGATGAACCAAGTTGTGATCCGATCTCCCAAGTGGGGGGAGTTGTGATGAGGTGTACGCCTCCTTAGTGTTTGCGTAGAACAAATCCAGTGTTTTATTGTCTCTAGTGTGGCATGTGACATACTGGGTGAAAGTGGGCAGAATGGGAGACAGTGAAACGTGGTTGAAATCGCCTGAGATGAGGAGAAGAGCATCTGGGTGTTCTGTCTGCAGCCTGCCAGTTACTGAATGGATGACGTCACGCGCTGTCCCAGCGTTCGCCGTCGGATTTGCATAAACAACAATGCAGATCACGTGTGAGTGTTCTCTCGGGAGATATGTAGGCCTCATGCTAACAGCTAGCAACTCAGTGTCTTTGCTGCAGTGTCGTTGTTTAACAGTGATATGTCCTGGTCTGCACCAGTTGTTGTTAACATACATTATCACTCCACCGCCCCTAGTTTTGCCACTCTCTGGTGTTCGGTCAGCTCGTATCATGTGAAAACCCTCCAGCTCAATGTTAGCATCTGCTGCTAGTTCAGTTAGCCATATCTCTCCGGTTCTGGCCTCCCTTCATTGTCTTCCTATAGAGTTTAGAATTAAGTTTAAAATCCTTCTTCTTACTTACAAAGCTCTAAACAATCAGGCCCATTTTTATTTAAAAGATCTGATTCTACTGTATTATCCTAACAGAGCACTATGCTCCCAAAATGCTGGATTACTTGTAATACCTAGAATCTCCACAAGTACAATGGGAGGCAGAGCCCTCAGGTATCAAGCTCCTCTCCTGTGGAACCAGCTGCCAATCTGGATTCGGGAGTCAGACTCAATCTCTGTTTTTAAGAATAGGGTTAAAACCTTCCTTTTTGATATAGCCTACAATTAGGGAGGGATCATGTGTCTCTGAACCCTCCCTTAGTTATGCTGCTAATAGGTTTAGTCAGCCGGGGGACCTCCAATAATGCACTGGGCTTCACTCCTTTCTTCACTCTCAATGAATTATTTTTTTGTGCTGGTCATTAACATCTGTTTGTTCTCTCCCATAGATTGAGTCCCCATTGTGCTGTTTGCGCTCTACATGTCTTGTCTTTTCATCTTCTCTATCCCCTCACCCCCCAGCCAGTCGCAGCAGATGAATGCCCCTCCCTGAGCCTGGTTCTGCTGGAGATTTCTTCCTTTTAAAAGGGAGTTTTTCCTCTCCACCGTTGCCAAGCGCTTGGTCACAGGGCATCGCCTGATTGCTGGGGTCTTTCTGCAACTGTGGGGGTCCCCCCCTACAGTTGATAGTGCTATGAGATGACTGTTGTTGTGAAATGGCGCTATATAAATAAAGTTGAATTGAAATGAACTTTAAACAATTTGGGAAAGCCCACATGGTGATGTCATGGCTTTGGAAGCTTCTGATTGATGGTTAATTGACAACATTTGAGTTAATTAGAGGCACACCTGTGGATGTATAGCAAATGGGCACTGACGTCACCACCGCAACAAATTGTGGGATAGATCCTCCATGTTGGGAGAGTAGGCGCAGCACCTGCAGCGTGTAGAAGAACAGATGGAGGAGTAGCTATTGAAGTGTTTGTTTTTTAGGCTGTTGTGTTCTTCCTAAAATCAGAAAGGATTCAGTATTGTTGTGTAGCAGCTCCCATGACCAGCGCACAAAAAAGAAATTAGCCAACAGAATGTCATTTTACCGTTTCTGTGCTTGGAAACAAAGAGAAGGAGAACAGATGAGTGAGCTAACAAGGAGACGTCAGATGGCCTGGGTGTCTGCAGTAAGATACAAAAAAAAATCATCTTGTCAACATCTCAGAGGCAATAAGAGTGTGCTCGCTACATTTCCACTCAGGTATGGACTCATTTCAAATCATGTCATAATATAAATACACCTTCTCTGGACAGGTACAACCACCAAAGCAATCACTAGAGGAGACTGTGAGGTCCCCCACAGATGCACCACATTTGCTCAATCCGTGCCATCAGTGAGGGGCACCAAGATCTGGAATAATATACCACCTGCAATCAGAGAATATACCACACTAAACACCTTAAGAAGCATTGTAAAAATTGGCTTGTAACCAACCAAAACTGTACCCATAACTAGTGGTTGCTCTGTGGCATATGCATATACAATATGTGCCTGTGCGTCACACACGTATTCCCCGCCTCTTGTTTGTCGTTGCTGTGAGGTGCTTGGGTGCATGTGTGTGTGTACGCATAGACAGCACTTCACTCGTGTGACATTTGAATGTTTTGTTTTGTAGCACTTTAACGCTTGCGCTTTAGCATATCCACTTTGTACAGTTTCATTGCAGTTGTTCTCCTCATGTATGATTGTTTGTGTGTTTTTGTGACCCGCTGGGGGACTACAAAAGCAAATTAGCAGTATTGCTAAATCTGTCATACTTACATTTGTAATAATGTTCATTAGTATGTAATGTCCCTTCACATAAACATTAAACTTGAACTTAAACCAAGAGGGCTACAGACTCTACTGCCCTTCATCATGGGGATCACTTAGCAAAAATGGGAGTCTCCACTTTATGGCAATAAATGTATTATTTAACATAATATTTTAATATACAGAATTAAATATTGTTTGATATAAATTATTACATTATGTTTAAGTTATCACAGGATTGTCTTCATGTATTTATATTTTAAATGTAACATGTACGTGATTACATGTTAAAAGCATTCATCTTAAAATGTTTTGTGACTCTTTTTGTGTTTGGAGGCAAGCCAGCATATGAAATGCAGACCACACATCCAGACTGACTGTCAGTGGGACTATCACAGAGACACCACACCTTCAGTCCAGGACGCTGACATGTGTCCAGCCAGCCATTTTCTACCGCTTTTCCAGAGGGCCAGGTTGCAGAGGCAGCAGCTCAAGCAGAGAAGCCCAGACTTCCTTCTCCCCGACCACCTGCTCCAGCTCTTCAGAGAGGATACCAAGGCATTCCCAGACCAACTGGAAGACATAGTCTCTCCAGCTCATTTACTATAAAAGACAGTGTAGGCTTTATGTGGGCTTGATGTCATCATTGTTCCTTTTGCCTAAATGAGATATCAAGATATGTTAAATAAATTTTTGTATAATATGTCAGGTGTCTTCTCATCATTTTTCTTAGAATATTTGTTTATCTCGTTATATTGTGGAAAATAAATTTTTAAAGAGTTAATTTTTAATATTGACCATCAAGCTATTTCAAGCTTTATTAGCTTTAAATTTTGATAAGAAATTAGTTCTTTAAATTAAATTATGAATCCTGATATTTAAGCTTTGAGACATATTAGTACATTTAAGATTAAATGAATGTACACAGGTGAACAGGTAATTCATTTTTATATACAGTCATGTGAAAAAATTAGGATACTCCATTAAATATTCAGTTCTTTTTAACCTCTTGCACTCCGGTCAATTTCCCTAAAAACGCCAAAAAATAACGTGCCCAAAGTAAATCGAAAGCTGTTCTTCAACCCTTTGCAGCATCTTGATGGGGTTGATCTCATTTAAAAGAAAACACTTTGAATTTTTTGGCAAAACAGTCATAATCTCTCTAAGTGCTCCGGCCATTGAGTTACAGTCATCTAAACATACTGAACTTGAAGAAAATAAATTTGGCCTGGGTGTTTTTTTGGATACAAATGCTTGCAAATAACACACAGCTTCAGATCCGGGCTGGAAAATGCAACAGAAATGTAGAACCAAGTGTTATCCAGCTGAGGTCAAAATTTTGTAACAATACCACAAAAAATGAATATATTACACAGCTTTTTTCTTAGGTTGTTCCCAGGCGTTTTTGAACTGTGCCAAATTGTGCCAAATGGCACAGTTTGGAAAAACGTCTGTAACTTTTGAATGATTCAATATAGAAGCTTCATCTTGGGCTCTAATGAAAGGTGACACTCAGGGCTGTGTGTGTGCGTGTGTGTGTGGGGGGGGATTGTCCCCCCCCCTTGCTACAGAGGACGGACATTGGCCATCGCTACATGACGGAATAGACTCATTGGTGATGTGGTGACAGCGGTGCAGTCACCGCAGCTCCCCCCACCTCGCTACAGAAGAGTAGCGGGGGGAGGCCGCGTTCACGGTCTGGACGTGGCGCACGACCCGTGTACCGCGGCGCACGAACTTCAGACTTCGTGCGCCGCACAGTTGTAATTTACCGATCGGTCAAAAGTCATTTTTGATTACAATTTTCAGGGATAAAGAATAATTTAGCTTATAACACCTTACCTCTTCACAGCAGTGTCCTGGCGAACTTCTCTTCCTCATTGTCAGACGAACACGATGCTGGTCCCTTGTTACGGACTCGTGGTTCTGGTCTCGGCGACCCAGTCAAAACATAATTCCATTATTGTGGTTTTGCGCTTCCATGATTGCGGTTTTGGCGAATGATTTACGACCTTTGTCGTCGGCCTCCGTCGGTCTATGATGACCATGGAAGAGAATCCTAAACGTCTATTCTGCTCGAATAAAAAAAAAAAAGAAAAAAAAAAGCACCGCCTGTGACTGATGTGACCGATGTGCGAATGGCTGTCCCTGTCACACAGGTAGCACTTGTGGATGGTCTCCGTGCTGCTGGGTCTGTGATGGTTCTTCCTGCGGGTCCTTTTTTATCTGCTGCAGCAGTCTGTCTTCATCCAGCCTTACAAAAAACAGCTCGCGAACTTCTCTGCTTCAATTGGCTCACTGCATTCACAGCTTTGGTAGGCGGGTCCTTCTTGCTAGGTTTTCAGTCATTGGTTCTTCAAGGTTTCAGAAACCCAATTCAAGGCTCTTATTAGTCAAATGAGAGGTCAATCAGATGAACTAATCTGTTCGCAGCTGTGTCTGCAGTGGGAGAACGGAAATGCAGCTTTTATTTTCAGTGCGCGCTTGGACGCAGCTCCATCATGCATCCTAGAGCGCACGAGGGCGCACAAAAGTGCCCTCGTGCGCTCTGGGACGCAGAGACTTGCCCGCCCGCGGTACAACGGAGTGCAAGAGGTTAAGAAATGTTCACATATCTATGTCTAACCTTGCTTTTGTTTTTATTTGCACTTTTTAACATTTATTTTAGCCATTTTAAGTGGGAATGAATGTGGGGGTGTCCTAATCCCTATCCTAATTTATTCCTCGCTATTTGTTTAGAATTATATTTTACAGAAAATTTGAAAAAAAGTCTTTAATTCATTTTAATTGTTTAGTTGTATTACATGAATCTCCCAGTATTTTAAACACTGATATTAAATATCCATATGTCCAAATATGTTAAAAAAAACCCACATGCTTATACAGGGTATCCTAATTTTTTCACATGACTGTAAGAATCAAAATATCAAGCCCAACATAAAAAATATGCATTTGCTATGTTTAAAAACAATGCAAACGGAGTGAACAGGTACAGTGTATTAAGTTATGAATGGGTGCTTTTGTGAATTCACAAAAATATAACAAAGTTTAATAAATGCACAGTGATAGGTCTAACAGAAATAAAAGTTTACACATGCAAAAAGATGTAGCTATGAATCCAGTGCAGTGTGCACACTCAGCATGTCCATCAGATGTCGGGGTTACCCACGGCTTTCGGGAGTTTGTAACATTGATAGTGCAGAACCTAGAGAAACGGGAGACAGTTTAGTATGTTAATTATGCTCAGGTAAGTATAAAGAGGTTTCAGATCACAGTTTGAAAACGCTTATGAAATAATTACGAGTTAAAAAAAAATAGTCAACCCTATACATTTTTTTGCAAAAATCTGAACAGTGCATATTCTTAAGTTGAAAAAAATGTTTACACATTCTCTGTAAGACATGAAGGTATATATTCTCTATTTAGCAAAATGATCAGAATTAAAATTAATTATTTAATACACAACTGTGAAAGTGCAAAGGTCCAGGCACCCCATATCCATAATTAATTACACACAACAACTAAACAACCAAAATGTGCTCTTTTTCAATGAGTGGCAACATTTTTGAATAAGACCACAGCATATTATAGTGATTTTTTTGTATGTGTTCAGGTACCAGATTTTTTCCAATGCTATAATTGTGTATTTATTAATTTATCAGGTTTTTAATTCATGAAATGAAAAAAATAAATATATAATATCTGGTAATACTGTAATTGTTTCCTTTTCCTACAGAGATTGCATTTACATATTATCAGTTTCAAAATATCAAATTGTCAAAATATTTTATCAAATATGCTATTCAACAAGTGCTGGCCATTTTTTGCATAAAGCTGTATATCCAGATAAATATAAAGAGATACGGATAACAAGTTATAACCAGCTTAGTATATCTATACCCACGTTGAAAATAGAGTGATAGATCACAAATATAAGCTGGTATCCCTTGGGTGTCTTTTTTTAAATGCAGTGCCGTTACTACAGCTAGATTTGCTAACATCTGTTATGGGAACAAACACAAAGACAATTCATAACACTTACCTTCTGGCATCTTACTGCACCAGTGAAACACAAACATACTACAGTGCTAATCCCCTAACATGACGGCCACAACAGGAAGTGACGTCTTCTTCTTCTTCTTTTAGATTTGATTGGCCGTTGGCAATGAGCTTACAGGTGCATTGCAGCCACGTACGTCACTCTATATCATCACTCTATCTGGTCAGGAGCTGTAGTCCTTCTATCATCATTGCTGTGTCCAATCAAACCTCAACTCTATCTTCAGACATCACTCTTCTTCGTCTCCTCGTACTTTACTCTGTATCATCACTCTACACATCTTGGCCATGGCAACTGCCACGGCTGGAGTCAGAAGTGACATTGGAGTGCCATTCTGTGTTTTAAGGCACACATCAAACACACTGCTTCCTTGTGTGACATCAAGGGTAAATCAAAAGAAATCAGTCAACATATCAGGAAGAGAATTGTGGACCTCCACAAGTCTGATTAATCCTTGGGTACAATTTCCAGATGCTTGAAGGTGCTACGTTCATCTATTCAAACAATTATACACATGTATAAACACCATGGGAATGTCCAGCCATCATACTGCTCAGGAAGGAGATGGGTTCTGTGTCCCAGTGATGAACATGTTTTGGTGCAAAATGTGCGTATCAACCCCAGAACAAAAGCAAAAGACCTTGTGAAGATGCTGCTGAAGCTGGTAAAAAAGTGTCATTATCCACAGTGAAACGAGTTCTCTACAGACATGGGCTGAAAAGCCACTCAGCGAGGAAGAAGCTATTACTCCAATAGCAACAGAAAAAAGCCAGATTACAGTTTGCAAATGCACACAGGGACAAACACCTTCATTTTTGGAGACGTGTCCTGTGATTTGATGAAACTAAAACTGTTTGGTCATAATAACCATCGTCATATTTGGAGGAAAAAGGGCGAAACTTGCAAGCCTGAGAACACCATCCCAACTATAAAGTACAGAGGTGGCAGCATCATAGTGTGGGGCTGTTTTGCTGCAGGAGGGACTGGTGCACTAAATAAAATAGATGGCATCATGAGGAAGGAACTTTATATGGAAATGTTGAAGCAACATCTCAAGACATCAGCCTGTAAGTTAAAGCTTGCTCACAAATGGGTCTTCCAAATAGACAATGACCTTAAACATTCTGCCAAATTAGTTACAAGGTGGCTTCAGGATAACAAAGTCAATGCTCAGGAGTGGCCATCACAAAGCCCTGATCTCAATCCCATACAAAATTTGTGGGCAGAGCTGAGAAGACGAGCAAGGCGGCCTACAAACCTGACTCAGTTACACCCGTTCTGTCAGGAGGAATGGACCAAAATTCCAGAAAACTATTGTGAGAAGCTTGTTGAAGGATACCCAAAACGTTTGACCCAAGTCATAAAAGGCAATACTACCAAATACTGAGGAAATGTATGTGAACTTTTGACTTTGAAGAAAGTAATAAAAATTCTAGAAAATAGTCAAATACAAAAAGTATTTAGTAAATGGAAATAATTTTGTTAATCCTAACTGACCTAAAACAGGAAAAGTGTAGCCTGATTTAATGTCAGAAAGTGAGGGGAAAAAGGTTTTGTGTCTTTTTATACAGTGTGTATAAATATCTGGTTTCAAGTATGTAAAAAAATCAAAGATGGCATAATCAGAATAGAGAATTCATAAAAGTATGTAGCATATATTTAAACGTTTTAGGGATGGGACTCACCAGATGCTTCCTGATGCAATGTTATCCTAACTGTCAAAATATTATCATGATCTTGCGATATGCTAAATAGTGTAATGTCATATACAGTATTGCAACTTCGTGCAAGTATCGTGATACTGGTTTCTCTGAATTGATACAATGTTGTTGACACAAAGTATCAATCTCTTTCCCCCACCTCTAAAAAAAATTATAGAAACCGTTTAGTTTCTAAAATTAATAAAATTAATAATTTGGCCTCTCTTCCCCCCCAAAGTTTAAAAATTAAATGTGGCTTATTAAACATTAGGTCTCTATCTTCTAAGTTGCTTCTGGTCCATGATCTATTAATTGATCACCAGATCGATCTACTATCCCTCACTGAGACCTGTCTCAGGCTTGATGATTATGTTGGTCTTAATGAATCAACTCCCTCTGGGTATTTAAACTGTCATAACCCCAGAGGTTCTGGTCGTGGTGGTGGAGTGGCGGCAATTTTCCATCTTAAATTGCTGGTTAATGTTAAGCAGAAATTATGTTTTAATTCCTTTGAATGTTTGGTCCTCAGTGTGGGGCCTGTTGGCAATCTTGGCATGAACCTAATTCTCTTTGCCATAGTTTATCGTCCTCCCACGGACTATTCAGAGTTTCTATGGGAATTTGCCGAATTTTTAGCTGATTTGGTGCTGAAAGCCGATAGAATAATTATTGTAGGGGACTTTAATATACATGTTGATGTTGAGAGTGACTGTCTTAATAAGGCTTTCAATTCAATTTTAGACTCAATGGGGTTTTCCCAAAAAGTAAAAAATTCTGCCCATTATTTCCACCATACATTGGACCTTGTTTTGACATATGGTATAGATATCGAAAATCTGGTTGTGTCTCCTCATAATCCTGTACTGTCTGGCCATTGTCTGTTAATTTTTGATTTCATTATCTCTGATCACTTATTTCCTAAAGAAAAATACTACTACAGCAGATGTCTTTCTGATGACGTTGTTGCTAAATTTTTGCAGATTGTCTCCTCTATGCCATGGGTCAACACAACAGAAACACCTGAAATAAGTGATGGAGAGTCTGCTCCATTCGTGATTGATAGCATGGTTGATGGTGTTACTGCCTCTCTGCATCGGACTCTAGATTTGGTAGCCCCTTTTAAAAAAGAAAAAGTCTAACCAGAGATTTCTTACTCCTTGGTTAAACTCAGAAACTCGTGGCTTGAAACAGAAGGCTCGTCAATTGGAAAGAAAATGGCGTTCAACTAATTCAGATGAATTCTACTTGGCGTGGAGAAATCATCTCTTAATCTATGAAAAATCTCTTAGAAAAGCTAGATCAAGCTATTATTCTGCATTAATAGAAGCAAACAAGAATAACCCCAGGTTTCTCTTCAACACTGTAGCCAGGCTTACAAAGAGCCATGACTTGTCACGCCGCGCCATTCATCAGCGGCGCCACCTGCTCACGCACCTGACAATCATCAGCGGCGAGGGATAAAGGCCGTCTCGCCCGGAGGCTCGGCCTGAAGCCGTCAGACTTCGTCCCTCACCGTTGTGAGCATACTTCCCTTCAGCGTCACCATTTTGGTAAGAAGATCGCTTACCTCTTTTCTTCAGTCTTCTCCCCTGTGCACAGGTGGATTCCCCAGCGGCGGACATCTCCACTCCATCGCCCAATCCTCGCTGCTGTACAGAGCTCTCCAGGTGGCTGTCTTCCGGGCTTCGCCCCCTTGTTGTGCCAGCTGTCCTGACCCACCAAGTAAGTCCTTCTCTCGCCATAAATCCCTCCTGTGTTGGTGTATGCCCGTCACCCTCTCCCTGTGCTCTCTCCATAGGGTTGCTCGGCTGTACGGTCACCTGCCTCTGTGCCTGGAGCAGACACCATCACCAACACATTTACACCCCGCAGACACACACTCATTCACTCCTGCTGTTAATAAACTCTTTGAACTACTCTAAGCCTGTGTGTGTGCGTCTCCTGAGCCGTGCGTTATGTCAGTACGGCTTCAGCAGAGCGGCTCGGCGGACGGCGGGCTCGCACACCGGTTTTCCACTCTCGAGGCTAGAGTGGATCAAATAGCTTATCAACAACAGGTGATCTTTAATCAATTATTGAATTTAACTAACCGGTTGGGCCGCTTGGATCCTCAACAGCCGTTCCCCCCGGCTCGTCAGGGTGGCGCGGCTCCTGCTGTTCCAGCGGCCGTCCAGCCGGCTCCGGTGGCACCGGTTCGGCTCACACCGATTCCGACCCCCGCCCGCTTTAGCGGTAAGCTCGGCGGAGCGCGGGGGTTCATTATGCAGTGTGAGTCCGTGTTCCACCGTGTGCCCGGAGATTTTCCCTCGGATCACAGTCGGATTGGTTACATAGGGAATCTTCTGGAGGGGCGTGCGTTAACTTGGACCTACGCCGTAATGGCGAGGCCCAGTTATGCCACCCTCACCTATGACCAGTTCGTGAGGCGCTTTCTGGAGGTCTTTGACCATTCTCAAACCGAGACGGTCCAGGTCGATCGGCTCCTCGCTCTCCAGCAGGGAGGCCGGTCGGCAGCGGACTACTCGGTCGACTTCCGGGTAGCGGCGGAGGAATTGGGCTGGGAGGAACGCTCCCTCTGTGGCCTGTTCCTCCGCAGCCTCAATAGTGATCTGAGGGATGAACTGGCTGGACGGGATATCCCTGGGACGCTAGCGGAGCTGACATCCTTAGCGATAAGTTTGGATAACAGGCTGCGCGAGCGCTCCTCGGGGCGGAAGTCTTCTTCTTCTCGCCCTCGTGGAGTCTCGCCGCACCTGTTCCAAGCTCGCCCCCTGGCGGCGCCGCCAGCATTGTGCCCCGAGGAGTCGGAGCCGATGGTGACGGGCTGGACCAAGCTTTCCCCTGCGGAGAAACAACGCCGCCGTGAGTTGGGCCTCTGCATGTATTGCGGAGGTGACCAACACACTGTGGAGCGTTGCCCGCGGAAAGCCAGTCGGCGGGGTCCGCGAATCGCTGTAGGGAGCCTCGCGGATCCCAACCGGTTAGACTCTCTCACTCAATTAAAGCTGCCCATCCGTTTTTGCCACAATCCCACTGGGCACCTCACCCACGCACTGGTGGATTCGGGCGCAGAGGGCAGCTTCATTTCACAAGGCCTGGCAACCCGATTGGGCATCCGCTGTCAGGCATTGAAACACCCCATCTCCCTGGTCCATCTCTCCCGTGCCTCCCTTGGGAGAGTTTCTCACCAAACCATGCCTGTCCCAGTCATCATCTCAGGGAACCACCGGGAGGAGATGGTATTTTACGTCCTGCCCAACTCTGTGTCGCCCGTCATCCTGGGGTATCCCTGGCTACGCCTCCACAACCCTGTCCTGGACTGGAGGTCCGCTGGGGTATCGGCATGGAGTACCTTCTGTATGGGCACCTGCCTTCAGTCCGCTGCCTGCTCCCCATCCGCGGCTCCCCCTGTGGCGGATACAGCACCTCCGGACCTGTCACTGGTGCCTCCAGAATTTCACGACCTGGGTATGGTATTTAGCAAATCGAAAGCTATGTCTCTTCCCCCGCATCGACCATATGACTGTGCCATCAACCTCCGCCAGGGGGCTCCCCTGCCATCTGGTCGGCTCTACAGCCTGTCGGCGCCGGAGAAGGAGACCATGAATACATACCTGAAGGAATCTCTGAGCGCTGGGATTATTCGCCCATCGTCGTCACCCGTGGGGGCAGGGTTTTTCTTTGTCGGGAAAAAGGACGGATCCCTCCGCCCCTGCATAGACTACCGAGCGCTGAATGACATCACTGAGAGGGACCGTTACACCCTGCCCCTCATGGACACTGCCTTTCACTCCCTCCAGGGGGCGACCTGGTTTACCAAGCTGGATTTACGCAGCGCTTACCACCTCGTCCGGATCCGGGAGGGAGATGAATGGAAGACAGCCTTCCGTACCCCGAACGGCCACTTTGAGTATCTCGTCATGCCGTTCGGGCTGACCAACGCTCCTGCCGTCTTTCAGCGCCTCATTAATGACGTCCTCCGGGATTTCATCGGCCTTTTTGTGTTCGTCTACCTGGATGACATCCTTATCTTCTCCAGGTCCAGGGACGAGCACCAGGTCCATGTGAGGCGGGTCCTCCAAAGACTGCTGGAGAATCGTCTGTACGTGAAGGCTGAGAAATGCGAATTCTACGCTAGGACCACATCCTTCCTGGGATTCATCATCGCTCAAGATCAGGTGCTCCCAGACCCAGAGAAGGTGAAGGCGGTGGTGGAGTGGCCTACTCCCGCATCCCGGAAGCAGGTGCAGCAGTTTGTTGGCTTCGCCAATTTTTACCGCCGCTTTGTCCCAAATTTCAGCTCGATCGTCGGACCGCTGACCCGCCTCACGTCCCCGAAGGTCTCGTTCTGGTGGACTGAAGAGGTCGCTGCTGCCTTTAGGGCGCTGAAGGCGGAGTTCTCCTCCTCCCGGGTCCTTCGCCAGGTCGACCCCGCGCTGCAGTGCATTGTGGAGGTGGACGCATCGGACACGGGAGTGGGAGCAGTGTTATCCCAGCGGTCACCTGACGATGGCGCCAAACGGCCGTGCGCCTTCTTCTCCCGGCGCCTGTCCCCGGCGGAGAGGAACTACGATGTGGGGGACAGAGAGCTCCTGGCCATTAAACTCGCCTTACAGGAGTGGCGCCACTGGCTAGAGGGGGCGGACCTGCCGTTTGTGGTCCTGACGGACCACAAGAACTTAGAGTATTTACGATCTGCCAAGCGCCTGAATGCCCGCCAGGCGCGCTGGTCTTTGTTCTTCGCCAGGTTCCGCTTCTCGATCACCTTCAGGCCGGGCTCCAAAAACGGCCTGCCTGACGCCCTCTCTAGGCAGTTCACCCCCGTGGAGGCTGAGGAGACGCCCCACACTATCCTGCCCAGGTCGTGCGTCCTCGGTGCCATCTCTTGGGACATTGAAGACAAAATCCGGAAGGCGCAGGAGGTGGAACCTGATCCTGGCGGCGGACCGGAGGGAAGACTGTTCGTCCCATCTGCGGTCCGAGGAGAGGTCATCCACTGGCTCCACACCTCCCGGCTCACCTGTCATCCCGGCACCTCTCGGATGATCAGCCTCCTCCAGCGGTCCTTTTGGTGGCCAGGCCTGCGGAGGGATGCAGCCCGCTACGCCCGGGCTTGCCCAATCTGTGCCACCAGCAAGTCGGGAAATGCCCCCCCAGCGGGTCTGCTCCAGCCTCTGCCCGTCCCCGGCAGGCCCTGGTCGCACATCGCACTGGACTTCGTCACCGGACTCCCCGTTTCCAACTCCTTTGACACCGTCCTGACCATTGTGGACCGTTTCTCCAAGGCGGCGCACTTCGTTCCCCTGCGAGGTCTCCCTACTGCCCTGGAGACGGCGGGCCTCCTCGTCCAACACGTGGTCAGGCTGCACGGGATTCCGGTGGACGTGGTCTCGGACCGGGGCCCCCAATTTTCATCCGAGGTTTGGAGATCCTTTTGTAACGCCATCGGAGCCAAGGTGAGCCTCTCCTCCGGCCATCACCCCCAGTCTAACGGGCAGTGTGAGAGGACCAATCAGGAGCTGGAGGCTGCGCTCCGCTGTGTTACTAGATCCAAGCCGACGTCCTGGAGCAACCATCTCGCCTGGGTGGAGTATGCCCACAACACCGCCCGCTCTTCTGCAACGGGGATGTCCCCCTTCAAGGCGTCCCTGGGTTACGACCCCCCGCTGTTTCCAGCGCAGGAGAACGAGGTGACTGTCCCCTCTGTTAGGGCGCACCTTAGGCAGTTCCGCTCCACCTGGGCTGCCGCGCGTCATGCGCTTTTACGCACGGCGGAGCGCAACAGGACCGTGGCGGACCGGCACAGAAGACCTGCCCCGGCGTACAGAGTTGGGCAACTCGTGTATGTGTCTACCCAGGACGTCACATTAAAAGGCGAGAGGAGGAAGCTGGCACAGCGATTCATGGGTCCCTTTCCCATCACCCGGATCATCAACCCGGTGGCTGTGCGCGTGGCTATTCCCCCCTCCCTCCGCATCCATTCCACTTTCCATGTGTCGAAGGTGAAACTGGCAGTCACTGACCCCCTTTGCCCTCCTCCTGCAGCGCAACCCGCGCCCCGGATGATTGGTGGCCATCCGGCCTGGTCCGTCTCCTCCATCCTGGACTCCCGGCGCCGAGGTCGTGGGTTGCAATACCTGGTGGACTGGGAGGGCTATGGGCCCGAGCATCGACAATGGGTGCCCCCGTCGTTTGTGTTGGACCCATCGCTCATCGCGGACTTCCACCGAGCGCACCCGGATAAGCCATCGCCAGGAGGCGCTGCTAGAGGGGGGAGTACTGTCACGCCGCGCCATTCATCAGCGGCGCCACCTGCTCACGCACCTGACAATCATCAGCGGCGAGGGATAAAGGCCGTCTCGCCCGGAGGCTCGGCCTGAAGCCGTCAGACTTCGTCCCTCACCGTTGTGAGCATACTTCCCTTCAGCGTCACCATTTTGGTAAGAAGATCGCTTACCTCTTTTCTTCAGTCTTCTCCCCTGTGCACAGGTGGATTCCCCAGCGGCGGACATCTCCACTCCATCGCCCAATCCTCGCTGCTGTACAGAGCTCTCCAGGTGGCTGTCTTCCGGGCTTCGCCCCCTTGTTGTGCCAGCTGTCCTGACCCACCAAGTAAGTCCTTCTCTCGCCATAAATCCCTCCTGTGTTGGTGTATGCCCGTCACCCTCTCCCTGTGCTCTCTCCATAGGGTTGCTCGGCTGTACGGTCACCTGCCTCTGTGCCTGGAGCAGACACCATCACCAACACATTTACACCCCGCAGACACACACTCATTCACTCCTGCTGTTAATAAACTCTTTGAACTACTCTAAGCCTGTGTGTGTGCGTCTCCTGAGCCGTGCGTTATGTCATGACTCGGTCAATCCTCGCATCCCCCCTGAGCTTTCTAGTCAGGACTTTCTGAACTATTTCAATCTTAAAATTTTATCTATTAGAGATGAAATCAGTCAGATTCTTCCTACCGTAAACTCTAGTACATTAACTACTGCAGCTCCCTCAGTTGATATCTGCTTGGATAGGTTTACTCCAATCAACCTCTTGGAGTTGGATAGGGTAGTTTCCTCTTCTAAGCCTTCATCTTGCCTTCTGGACCCTATTCCTTCCAGGTTATTTAAAATTATTTTCCCAATTATTGGTAGCCGTATTCTTCTTATCATTAATTCTTCTTTATCTCTGGGTTATGTTCCACTGGCTTTTAAAACTGCTGTAATTAAACTTTTACTTAAAAAAACGACGCTCGATCCTGGAGTTTTGGCCAATTATAGACCAATCTCTAATTTGCCTTTCATTTCAAAAATCTTGGAGAGAGTTGTTGCTGTGCAATTATCTGACCATTTGCAGGGAGTTGGTTTGTTTGAGGTGTTTCAATCTGGGTTCAGAGCTCATCACAGCGCTGAAACTGCCTTAGTGAAGGTCTCTAATGACCTCCTGACTGCATCTGATAATGGACTTGTCTCTGTTCTTGTTCTTTTAGATCTCAGTGCAGCCTTTGACACTATCGATCACGCCATTCTACTTGATAGATTGGAACACTTTGTTGGACTCAGTGGAACGCCGTTGCAGTGGTTTAGATCTTATTTGTCTGATAGATTTCAGTTTGTCCATGTCAATGATGGATTTTCTTCCAGCTCTAAGCTCAGTCACGGAGTTCCACAGGGATCTGTGTTGGGCCCTACTCTTTTTAGTCTATATATGCTCCCGTTGGGCAATATCATCAGAAAGCACTGCATACATTTTCATTGTTACGCAGATGACACACAACTATACCTGTCAATGAAGCCCGTTGATTGTGATCAGTTGGCCAAGCTAGATGCCTGTCTTAAGGACATCAAAGCTTGGATGACTTGTAATTTTTTACTATTGAACTCTGATAAGACTGAAGTCATTGTTGTTGGCCCAAAACATCTTAGAAATTCCTTTTCAGATTATGCCCTTAATTTAGATGCTGCCACTCTCACTCTGAACAGTTGTGTGAGGAACCTTGGAGTGATTTTTGACCAGGATTTGTCCTTTAATTCACATATTAAAACTGTTTGTAGGACCGCCTTATATCATCTGCACAGTATTGCTAAGATCAGGAGCATCTTGTCTCTGGGTGATGCTGAGAAACTGATTCACATCTGTGTCAGTTCATGATTAGATTATTGTAATTCGCTATTATCTGGTTGTTCTAGAGCAGGGGTGTCAAACTCAATCCATGGAGGGCCAAGACCCTGCATGTTTTGCTTCTACCCAGTGTCATCAGCAGGTGTTTTCACTGATCAGCAATCAGTGGGAAGAAATTCAGTGAAATCGCATGCTGAAGACACTGGGTGGAGGTAAAACCTGCAGGGTCTTGGCCCTCCATGGAATGAGTTTGACACCTGTGTTCTAGAGTATCTTTAAAAAGTCTTCAGTTGATTCAAAATGCTGCTGCTAGAGTTTTAACTGGTTCTAGAAAAAGAGATCATATTTCCCCGGTTCTGTCCTCCCTCCATTGGCTTCCCATTGAATTCAGAATCAAGTTTAAAATCCTTCTTCTTACTTTCAAAGCTCTTAACAATCTGGCCCCCCAATATATAAAAGATCTGATATGACCTTACCATCCTAACGGAGCATTACGCTCCCAAAATGCTGGCTTACTTGTGGTGCCCAGAATCTCCAAAAGTACGGTGGGAGGTGGAGCCTTCTGCTACCAAGCCCCTTCTATCTGGAACCAGTTACCACTCTGGGTCTGGGAGTCAGACTCGGTCTCTGTCTTTAAGAACAGGGTAAAATCATTCCTTTTTAATATAGCTTTCATTTAAGGAGGGTTTTTGTGTCTTTTAACCCCACTCTTGTTCTATTGTTATCTGATCCATACTGCTGGTTGATCTCCAATATTGTACTTGGCATCTTACTGCTTTGTTCTTTATGTCTGTCCTTTCCATCCTCCCTATCCCCTCATCCCCAGCCAGTCGCAGCAGACGACTGCCCTCCCTGAGCCTGGTTCTGCTAGAGGTTTCTTCCTTCCAAATGGGAGTTTTTTCCTCTCCACTGTCGCTTAGTGCTTGCTCATAGGGGATCGTCTGATTGCTGGGTCTTTCTGTAACTGTGTGGTTTTTTTCTGCACTGTGGCGCCACGAGACGGCTTTTATTGTGATGTGGCGCATTATAAATAAAGCTGAATTGAATTGAATTGAATTAAGTTGTACTGAAGGCTACCATCAATTTGTATGATGGAAATGTCCAACTTTGTTTAGCAGAGGTCGGACAATCAGAGCCAGCAATAAACGTTAGCATGGCACAGTTTTTGCAAAGGCTGCAAACTCTTGATTTTTTTTGCATCATTGCAAACAACCACACCACAGCGCATCTGAGAACTGAGAAATTTCCACACCACTGAAAGATATTCTATAGAACACACTCTGTAAAAATGAATAAATAAACAGATCTGATTTTTAATAATTTACATCCACATAAGCAACTAGAAAAGCACTCGGAGAGTGCAGACCTCCGCCAAGCGCCACAGTTCCCCCCATACAGTGTTTGTGTGTACGTTTTCAGATTCCTTGACCATGAAAACATATGACTAGCAATTGGATTGACAGTGATAGGATTAGTGGTTCAGTAGTTATTGACGAAAATCACATTTTCCGTAATGGTGGTTTTCTTCTGGACGGTGATCCGGATCACCACCAAAATCTAATCATCTGTAGGATACCCCATTTCTGACAATCTGTGAAAATTTCATGAAAATCCATCCATAACTTTTTGAGTTATGTTGCTAACAAACAAACAGACAGACAGACAGACAGACAAACCAACGCCAATGAAAACATAACCTCCTTGGCGGAGGTAACAACATGATTTGACTTTGTTAAACATTTTTTGAAGTGGAGCAAATTTGTAGATAAAAATCAACACAACAATAAAGGTCATCATAATATGTGTAATTAAATTATTTTGGGGGGAACATTACCAGCCATTCGTTAAGGCTGGTAATGGGCAGTGCGGTGGCGGAGTGGTTAGCACTGTGGCAGCACAGCAACTGACCCTTGGCTGGGGGATCCTGGGTTCGATCCCAGCCCCTGACCAACAGTGATCTGTGTGGAGTTTGCATGTTCTCCCCGTGCCTGTGTGGGTTTACTCGGGGATTTCTCCGGTTTCCTCCCACAGGCCAAAACATGCAAGTTAGGTTAATTGGAGACTCCTCCTTCATGCTACACCTCTGCTGTCTGCATACGTGTAACCGGAAACCTCGTATGACGAAATTTACGTCATCGTCTCCACTCCGCTAACGTCCGGAGTGCACGACCGCGTGCAGCTCAAATTTTGTGACCGCGCCGCCTGCCCACAACCTGAATGCGTTGAAAAGCACATGCGCAAGACTAAATGTCCCATTCACAAGGTGGCGATATCAACACAGCATATAGATGAAGAAGACAACGAGGAGGCAGAAAACAAGAATAAAAACATAACATGAATCAAACATACACACTTTTTTCACAGCGGCAGCAGCATCTTCATGGAAAATGAGTGAAAACCGGGAAGTCAAACAGCAGAAATAGACTCTATTTGAAGAGAAACTTTGTGAAGAAGTTCGCTGTTTCTTCGTTGGTGAAAACCCTGGCACGTCAGCACCTTGGCGCTACCTATCGGACGGGAGTGAAACTACAAATGATGGTTGTGCGCATGCGTCAATCGCTTGGCCTGGGTAGATGAAAAAAGTGAGCATGTACAGTGCCGCATGCATGCCGGGCTTGTCCAAAGCGTATGCAGATCAAGGCGGACTAGAGGGGAAATGCAGCATGAAGCAGACTTAAAGTGGCCCCAGGTGTGAATGTGTGTGTGAACGGTGAAAGGGTTGGGTGCCATACCAGTGGTTGCCTCATCCACTCATGTGGATGCCCTGTAGTTTCCCCATTGTGGGACTAATAATGGATTCAAAATTCAAATTATCTAGCAGGATTTATGTTTTGCCCATCAGTATGGCATGGTTGATATGATTTGGTCGTCAGGGAAAACTACTTGGGGAACACTGTAGAAAATGATGAACTCTATATCAGACTGCAGTTGATTGTAATTCATAATGAGGGTCCAGCATGGTGGGGGCTCAGTCTGCTGTCTCTGACTGCCTTGTTAAAATAGGATCAGACAGCTCATCCTTTAAAGCAGTTGTTTCACATTTTTATTGCACTTCGATATGATGTTTGAATTCAGTTGAAAAGAAGAACAAAGAAACAAACAGCTTCAAGATGACAGCAAGTGACATGCTTTTCATTTTTTTCCATCTCCCCGCAGTTCAGTACCGGTCAGGTCTCTACGGAGGAAACAGTAACAGCAGCTCTCCACTCTCCAGTCGTGAAAGTTCGTCCATCATGTGTGAGCGCTGTGGGGAGGTGTGCCGCGGGGAGGTGGTGCGTGTCAAGAGCATGCACTTCCACGTGAACTGCTTCACATGCAAAGGTAATAAACTGAAAAAGGAAAATAAAGACAGACGTACACTCTCAAACAAACTTCCACATCTTCAGTACACTTTATGTTCACTTATGTTCTCCACTCCTGCACTCACACACCATGTATCATTAATCTAATTAAACATTAAATAATTACTTAGGGAATTGAATATCTGGCAGTCTCTTTGTCTTCTGAAATAGAACCTGACAGGGTCTAACCCCATTACAAGGTGTGTTAAATAGGAAAAACAAAATACAGAGACATGTGAGTCTAAGGAATAACAGAAATCACAAAGAGATTTGCATCTAGACACTGAATATAAGAGTGGATATGTGGAAAGATGTTTGGTCTTTTATAAACATTGCAGTTTTGACTAAATATCCACCATCTACCTCATAACAACTGTGGAAATTATTATTATTATTGTCATATTAGAGGTGATTTGTGACAGAAGGATAGCAGCTAGAATGAAAGGGAAGGCTTAAAAGATGGTAGTAAGACCTGCTGTGATGTATGGTTTGGAGACGGTGGCACTGACAAAAAGACAGAAGTTGGAGCTGGAGGTGGCAGAGTTGAAGATGGTCATTGAGAGTGACTAGGAGGGACAAGATTTGAAATGAGTATATCAGAGGGACAGTTCAGATTGAACGGTTTGGAGACAAAGTAAGAGAGACAACGCTGAGATGGTCTGATGGTGTTTCTGAGCAAGGATTTTGAATAATTTGGAGCTAAGGTCTAACAATCTGATTTTATTGCACACCTTTTAGGGTTTCAGTTTCATTGTGAAGTGTTGTCAGATTTTGGATGGCAAACTCTTATCTTTGAAAAGAAGCCTAAAAATTCTAGCCTCAAAAGAAAAAAGTGTCAAACGACTACAACTGGCAACAACTTTTGGTCTTTTCCCCTGTGTGCCTATGTTGTCAATGAATGGTGCTACAAAAACAAACTTTACTTATGTGGTGGTGCAGTGGTTAGCACTGTTGCCTTACAGCTAGAAGGTTCCTGGTTCGAATCCCCAGGTTGGCAAGGGTTGGAACCTTTCTGTATGGAGTTTGCATGTTCTCCCTGTGCTGCGTGGGTTTACTCCGGGGGCTCCGGTTTCCTCCCACAATCCAAAGACATGCATATTAGGTTAATTGGCTGTTCTAAATTGTCCCTAGATATCTGTTTCCTATAGGCCCTTAGAATAGAGGGTTAGTATTAGTGAAAGCGCTTTGAGTGGTCTTTGTGACTAGAAAAGCGCTATATAAGTGCAGGTTAGTTAGTTAGTTAGTTATGTTGACACAAAGCAAAAACTGAAAATGGAAATAATTTATGGAGTGCTGGTTTACTTACAAAGCGTTATTCCATGTGTGTTAGGACAATATCAATTTTGCAATTTTTAACTCATTTTGGTGAAGCCAAAAAGAGCTAACGTGATGACAGTGGGCATTCCAAAAGTTGTTCCAAATAAGGGAGAAACAATATCATTTCAGAGGAACATGTATATTTCAAAAACCTTCAGTGAGAACTACCACCAAGCAACACTGTGTTTCAGTGCAAGGAGTCAGATTATGGAACGATTTTGGACCTGAATTAAAATCATGTACAACGCTTGGACAATTTAAACAAAAACTACAGGAAGAAATACTCCAAACATATATACAAGATGACATGTAAAATCACATAAGGATTGTCATAACCAGTCTGCGTTGTGTTGTAGTTTAGTTTTTTGTCACATTTTGTCTTAGCTTTGTTCTGAATTGTAATCGCTCTTGTTTTGCTTTTCTTTTGAATTCTTGGATGGAATATGGGTGGGCAATATAAGCTGCGGCTTCAGCCATCACCCATTTCGGATAACTTATGTTGAACTGTATAATCAGAGGAGTTATTATCTAATTTGACCTTGTTGGATTTTCTTTCCCCCTTTGTTATATTATTCAGTTTCTTTTAATCTGTACTTTTAATCTATCCGAAAAATAAATAAAAGATTCATTCATTCCAGTGAGCAGTGTTGGAGTCATCATTCAAAAGTAAAGAACATCATTTTACCATAAACTGGCCACGACCAGGAGCTCCTTGTAAGATTTCTGACAGAGGAGTCAAAAGAATTATCAGACGAGTTATCCAAGAGCCAAAGACCACTCGTGGAGAACTCCAGAAAGACCTGGATTTAGCAGGTACTGCTGTTTAAAAGAAAACAATAAGTAATGTACTCAACCGACACTGACTTTATGCCTTCTCACCTCACAAGACTCCACTGCTGAAGAAAAAGCATGTTGAAGCTCTTTTAACATTTGCTCCACAACATTTGGGGAAGCCAGTAAAAATACTGTGAAAATATAGTCTGGTCACATGAGACCAAAATTAAACTTTTTGGATGCCACAACACACAGCATGTTTGGAGGAGAAATGGCACAGCACATCTCATCAGGGTGTGGGGGTGTTTTTCAGCACATGGTACAGGCAGACTTCACATAAGTGAAAGAAAGATGAATGGAAAAATGTACAGAGACATCCTTGATAAGAATCTGTTGCCATCTGCCAAGATGCTGAAGATGAAATGAGGCATTTCAGCAAGACAGTGATCCCAAACACACAACCAATGAAATGCTCAACTGGCTCCAGAGAAGGAAAATAAAGCTGCTAGAATCGCCCAGTCAGTCACCTGACCTGAATCCAATTGAAAATCTATGGAACGAACTGAAGATCAGAGTTCATAGAAGACACCCACTGAACCTTCAAGATTTGACAGTTTGTGTTAAAGAATGGACTAAACCCACTCCTGAGCAATGCTTGTACCTAGTTTCTCCATACAGGAGGTGTCTGGAAGCTGTTATTACCAGCAAAGGCTTTTCTACTAAGTATTAAATGAATTTCACCAAGCATGTTCAATACTTATTCCCTGTGTCATTCTACTTTATTAACAATAACTTGTTTTGTGAACAAAGTTACCTTGATTTCATGGTATGTATGGATTACTTGTGTTGTTACTGATATCTGGTGAAAATCTCAGGTCAGTGGCTCCATCAGAAATATGTTTAATGAGAATGTTGACGTGTTCAATACTTATTTTCCCCACTGTGTGTGATTTCCAAATAAATCACTACTCCTCTTAGGAAATTGCCTCGATAATCCCCAAACTCTCTCACTATGATCCTCAGGCAGGTCTGCATCCAGGTTGTTCTCAAGGTCAAGGTCAAAGGTCAGGAGACATGGGCACTTAGGTGATTTCATGAAAATTGCTACACCTCCTAGGCAATTTCCCCAGTGGTCACCAAACTCTCTCACAAGGATCTTCAGGTGAGTCTGCATCCAGGTTGAGCTCAAAGTCATTGTCAAGGTCAAAGGTCAGGAGATCTGGGCACTTCCATGATTTTAGAAAAATCACTCCTCCACCTAGGCACTTACCTTGATTCACATGAAACTCACTCACAATGACCTTCACGTAGGTCTGCATCCAGGTTACAGTCAAGGTCACTGTAAAAGGTCAGAAGACCTGGACATTTATGAGTTCCTGAAAAGCATTGCTCCTCCTAGGTCAATGACAACTTTTAAGCACATCCTAGATGGGTCTGTATCTAGGCTGTGCTTAAGGCCAAGGTCAGGAGATCTGAGCGCTCCCGGGGTGCCAGAATGAGCTACTCCATCATGTCATGTCTCCGTCATGATGGTTGGGTTAACAATATCACAGTTGCTGTCAATATCAGTAAACTGCCACACTTGCATGTAAAAGTAATATTGTGACTAAATGCTACACTCTCTTTCTTAGTTGGTGTCAGTCCTTCACAAAGACTGGATTCTGTTTACTGAAATCAGATGAAGGGCAGCTAATAAGAAATGAGGATGGCCTGAAAAAATGGAGGGTATAAAACAAATTTAATAAAAAAAACTATGATGAATCATGCAAAATAAGCCCACATCATAGGATAAACAAACACCCTGGGACGTACACTGATTAAAGATTGATGCTTTCCTTAGCTTGAGAAGCAGGGAAAGCATTTTGCATGATACTCTGCTGATTTTTGTTAAAGTTTGCCAAGAAAAAGCCATAGAAATACTCAGGTTGGCTGAAATAGCCATCTACCAACAAATGAACATAAACATGGTGTCACTGAGCCAAGCAAGCCAAGCTCTAATTAAATTACTTCAGTCTGATGTTCACTGGATGAAATAGAGGCAGTTAGTTTGAGAACACAACCTCTTCTGGGTTTCATTGCCTTTGCGAGTGCAGTTGTGTGCGAGGGTTTGAGAGTCTCTGTGCTCCCTGTGTGTGGTTGAGTTGCATCGGTGAGCAGGTGGGACAGAATCCACTAATAGAGGTCTGGAGTCAGCAGCCAGCTTAGCAGTGCTGTCAGCAGGTTTTCAGCCCGTCGTCAGACTCCGACCAGCTAACCTCCTTTCACGGGCCGAGACCTGCCCAGTCCCAGAGCATGCTGGAAGACAACAGAGTTTTCTCTGTTTGATCTGCCGGTGGCATCGCATCAATGCGCTCAGTCACAAAGCACCAACGAGGAGGATTTTCTGCCCCCCCCAACACACACACACACACACACACACACACACACACACACACACACACACACACACACACACACACACACAGATGCTTTATTTTATCTCATGCCATGCAGTGTTGCTCAGTACAGATCTTAAAATAACTGGAGTGGGGGGAATAACCGCTTTGGTTGAATAGTTGATCGTATGCTCAGCTGAAGCACTCACTCCCTCTGAGGGGACATGAGCCAGATTTACTGACAAAGGTCTTCTCCGTCTTTGTTATTGAAGCATAGATTAATATGGACAATGGATTTTACTAAATAAGCTTATTGACGTAAAGCTAATGGCATGGTCCATTAGCGTTTCATCAGCGGAGTAGACATCAACGAACGAACCAGACAATAATCAAATAGTCGGCCTTTAGTATTCAGATATCTCTGTGTTTTTCATCATTTGCTTGTTATCTTTTCCTTTATTTTCCCTTCACTTTGTTGTCTCAGATTCTTTTTTGCTGCTGTGGATATCAGTGATGTACAAGGCATCATTCCGCAATTACCTGTTAGTGAGGTTATTTGGGATTGAAGAAGCTTTAAGGGCCCCTTTATACAGACAGAGATCGGTGAGTGACCAGTGAGAGATCAAAAATGGACCCGATCTCTCAACAATCTCCTAAAGCAGGGGTGTCCAATCATGTGCCATGGAGGGCCAAGACCCTGCAGGCTTTACCTCCAACCAGTGTCTTCAGTAGCAGATTTCACTGAATGTCTTCCCACTGATTGATGATAAGTGAAAACGCCTGCTGAAGAGACTGGGTAGAAGAGAAAACCTGCAGGGTCTTGGCCCTCCATGGCACATGATTGGACACCCCTGTCCTAAAGCCTCAAAAAAGCTGTTTCTGTTTGGGAGATTGTTGTGCGATTTTTGTGGTGATCTATAGAGGTCCTTGAGAGATCATTGAGATCTGCAGAAATCAAGGTATCATTGAGAGCTTGTTGGCTGACTAGCCGTGGACAAAATTGTTGGTACCCCTCTGTTAATGACAGAAAAACCCACAATGGTCACAGAAATAACTTGAATCTGACAAAAGTGGTAATAAATAAAAATACTATGAAAATTAACCAATGAAAATCAGACAATGCTTTTGAATTGTGGTTCAGCAGAATTATTTTAAAAAACAAACTCATGAAACAGGCCTGGACAAAAATGATGGTACCCTTAACTTAATATTTTGTTGCACAACCTTTTGAGGCAATCACTGCAATCAAACGATTTCTGTAACTGTCAATGAGGCTTCTGCACATCTCAGCAGGTATTTTGGCCCACTCCTCATGAGCAAACTGCTCCAGTTGTCTCAGGTTTGAAGGGTGCCTTCTCCAGACGACATGTTTCAGCTCCTTCCACAGATGTTCAATAGGATTTAAATCAGGGCTCATAGAAGGCCACTTCATACCTGCCAACTACTCCGGTTTTGCCGTAATGGCTCCGGTTTTTAAGACCCCATTCCGGGTTACGGCTTTATTAATGAAAATTACGGTTTTTCACTAAAAATTCAGTCAAAAAATTTCAATCGTAAAAAAAACACGAAAGCAATTCCAAACACGAGATCGCTTGGAATCGTTTCTAAATTTAGAACAAAGGCAATCGGCACTGCTTCCTGTAGGTGTATTGCGCATGTGCGAGAGGTCTGAGCCTAAGGTGCGCCCTTTCAGCCAGAACTGGAAGTGGCGTCTCTGTCGAACATGCTGTATTTACGCTCACTGTAGTGCAAAAACCTGCTAAAAAGGTGAGCGGCTGCCAAGAACCGGCGACGCATTGCTCCACGACGGCCGCATTCCGAGGCGTCGGTAGTGAGCGCTATCCGAGCCACCGGGTCTGGGTGCGCCAGTAGTGCAGCGTTCGCCAGAGCTGTTTTAACCTCAGAACGCCTGCTCCCGCTCAGGAGTCCAGTCGACTCTCTCCGCCGGTTTCCGTTTCTTGAGTGTGGCGTACAACGGCTGTATGAGCTGGGCTGCGCGGGGGAGGGAACGGTTATAAAAGTTAATCATCCCCAAAAACTCCTGCAGCGCCCTGACATTGATGTTGAGGAGAAAAAAATAGCAAAACAATTTAGTTAGATTACTTTTATGATTCCAAACAGTTTGAAATTGACAGTGCACAGTGGACATTGACTCATAACTTTTGAATATTTCTAAGACTTGGCTACATCAGTTATTGTGCAAAATGAACTGCTCAAGACTCAATGGAGATTGAAACTGGTGATCTGAAATGAATGCTAGAATTATAAAAAGTAATGGTATGTTGGAATTTTATTTCTATTATGGAATAGATAAAATTAACTGCTTTTGATTTGATCAGGTGTTAAAGCATGTGATGGATAATGCTTGTTGGAATATTTTAGGAATGCTATCTTCTTGGAACATAAGTCAATATTATACAGTAATAAAGTGGCATTCAGCTGTTTGTTTTATGTCATTTAAGCACAGTTCTGGTACTTAAAAATCATAAAAACCCAGGAGCTTCGGGGGGCTTTGCCCCCCTTGCCCCCCCCCCCCCAACGGGGCTCTGCCCCGGACCCCGCAGACCCCCTGCTAAATTTTCAGATAATTTCCCCAACCCCAAATCACATCCCTGGAGCCATTGTTTCCATTTGGAATTGCGAAGGAATTAGGTCAGCATTGTATACGTTTTCATCATGGAATCTGCCGGAGAAAAATCACAAATGAGTGTGAAATACAAACGAAAATTACAGTCTTTTCACGAGGAATACTCCAAAGCATTTCCAGGAATTGTCATTCGCTCAAGAAAGGGTGAAAATTACCCCAACTGCACTTTGTGTAGACAAGATTTTTCGATCAGACATGGAGGAATCAGCGATGTGAAAGACCACGTGGGAACAAAAAAACACAAGTCGAATGCCAGTGACACCAGCGGCAAACTTTCTACGTTCTTCGTAAGAAAAATAGAAACATGATTACTGAAGAAATATGAGGTTGTTAGCCACATTTTAACTTGATTTAATGCTAAATTAAATGAAGTTAAAATGATTTCCAGTAGGTCCAGGACTTTGTCCTGGACCTACCGGAAATCCTACCGAAATCCGGACCTACCTGGGTGTCCAGGACAAAGTCCTGGACCTACCAGGGCCTGCGGCCCCTGGACCCCGGCTAGCTACTAGGCTTTTCAGGTTTTAAAAGTTGGCAGGTATGCCACTTTAGTATAGTCCAATGTTTTGCTCTTAGCCATTCTTGGGTGTTTTTAGCTGTGTGTTTTGGGTCATTATCCTGTTGCAAGACCCATGCTGTCTGACACTGGGCAGCACATTTCTCTCTAGAATACCTTGATAGTCTTGAGATTTCATTGTACCCCTGTCATGATCCCGAGCGGTCAAGGCACACCAGAGAAGGAACGGAGGCTTCCAAACAGTTTTGCAATCAGCAGCTTACCCATTTACCCAGCTTAACAATAAACATTTTCATATTTCCACATACCCAACAGTATCTAAAAGAGACGGAGTCTTTTGCCTGGATATCACCAGGAAGCATGCTGGCAAAGGTACGTGGTTTTAATATTCAATTGCCTCACCCAATTAACCCCTTGCACTCCGGTCAATTTCCCTAAAAACGCCAAAAAATAACATGCCCAAAGTAAATCGAAAGCTGTTCTTCAACCCTTTGCAGCATCTTCATGGGGTTGGTCTCATTTAAAAGAAAACACTTTGAATTTTTTGGCAAAACAGTCATAATCTCTCTAAGTGCTCCGGCCACTGAGTTACAGTCATCTAAACATACTGAACTTGAAGAAAATAAATTTGGCCTGGGTGTTTTTTTGGATACAAATGCTTGCAAATAACACCACAGCTTCAGATCCGGGCTGGAAAATGCAACAGAAATGTAGAACCAAGTGTTATCCAGCTGAGGTCAAAATTTTGTAACAATACCACAAAAATGAATATATTACACAGCTTTTTCCTCAGGTAGTTCCCAGGCGTTTTGGAACTGTGCCAAATTGTGCCAAATGGCACAGTTTGGAAAAACGTCTGTAACTTTTGAATGATTCAATGTAGAAGCTTCATCTTGGGCTCTAATGAAAGGTGACACTCAGGGCTGTGTCTGTGTGTGTGTGTGTGTGGGGGGGGTTGTCCCCCCCCTCGTTACAGAGGACGGACATCGGCCATCGCTACATGACGGAATAGACTCATGTGGCGATGTGGCGACAGCGGCGCAGTCACCGCGGCTTCCCCCCCCTCGCTACAGAAGAATAGCGGGGGGGGGGGGGGGCGGCGTTCACAGTCTGGACGTGGCGCACAACCTGTGTACCGCGGCGCACGAACTTCAGACTTCGTGCGCCGCACAGTTTTAATTTACCGCTCAGTCAAAAGTCATTTTTGATTACAATTTTCAGGGATAAAGAATAATTTAGCTTATAACACCTTACCTCTTCACAGCAGTGTCCTGGCGAACTTCTCTTCCTCATTGTCAGACGAATGAGGAAGAGACGAACGCGACGCTGGTCCGCTCGTGGTTCTGGTCTCGCGACCCGATCAAAACATAATTCCATTATTGCGGTTTTGCGCTTCCATGATTGCGGTTTTTGGCGAACGATTTTTCAAAACAAATAACAGTAATAATTAAAAAAAGACTGGCGAAGGCGTGTGTGTCACTCAGCCTTCATCATCGGCCTCCGTCAGTCTATGATGACCATGGAAGAAAATCATAACGTCTACTCTGCTGGAACAAAAACAAAATAAGCACCGCCTGTGGCCGAACATGCCGATGCGCGAATGGCAGTCGCTGTCACACAGGTTGCACTTGTGGGTGGTCTCCGTGCTGCTGGGTCTGTGAAGGTTCTTCCTGTGGGTCCTTTTTTTATCTGCTGCAGCAGTCTGTCTTCACCCAGCCTTAAAAAAAACAGCTCGCGAACTTCTCTGCTTCAGTTGGCTCACTGCATTCACAGCTTTGGTAGGCGGGTCCTTCTTGCTAGGTTTTCAGTCATTGGTTCTTCAAGGTTTCAGAAACCCAATTCAAGGATCTTATTAGTCGAATGAGAGGTCAATCAGATGAACTAATCTGTTCGCGGCTGTGTCTGCAGTGGAGGAAACGCAGCTTTTATTTTCAGTGCGCGCTTGCAGCTCCATCGTTCGTCCTAGCGCACACGAGGGCGCACAAAAGCGCCCTCGTGCGCTCTGGGATGCAGAGACTTGCCCGCCCGTGGTACAACGTAGTGCAAGAGGTTAATATAATTAGCCTTAACATTCATCTCACAAAAGAATTCAATTCAGTCAAAACAGATCTCCAAATATATGTGCACTTTATCAATACAATCATGTTAACATTTACAAATACTGCACATAAAATATAATTCTCAATTACAGAAAACCATAGCAGTGGCGACACTCCGTCGTCACATTTCCTCCCCCCTTCTCCCAAGAGTACAGTACTCTGAGTCATGTACTCTGGAGAGGCTGCCTTCCACAAGGTTGGTTTTCCCTGCCATATACCGAACAGTAAAGTTATAAGGCTGAAGGGACAAATACCACCCTGTAAGACGACTATTCGTGTCCTTCATCCTATTCAGCCACTGTAGGGCCTGATGATCTGTCTCCAACGTGAAATGACGCCCAAGAAATAGTATTTCAGAGACCCTATTGCCCATTTCATGGCAAGACACTCCTTCTCTACCGTAGAGTATCTCGTCTCCCGGTCCAACAACTTACGGCTGAAGAACATTACCGGGTGTCTCTCTCCCTTCACCTCCTGGAGAAGTACTGCTCCGATGCCAACTCCTGAAGTATCTGTCTATAGAATAAATGGACGGGCGAAATCTGGACTGTAGAGAACCTTCTCACCAGAAATAGCACCCTTCAGATCTTCAAAGGCTCTACCACACTCCTCTGTCCATTTTACCCTATTTGGTGCTGAAGCCTTAGTGAAGTCAGTCAGGATTGTAGTAGATTAGTTTATTTGACAGGGACAGTGCAATAAACATAGACAGTTAATCAAAGACAATCAATCTGATGTGTTGCACATAGAGTGTATAGCTATTAGCTAATTTGCAACTCTTGTCCCTGGATGGGCTTTAGAAAAAAGAATCAAGATAAAAAATATACACAATAACCACATACATCAATGCAGAAAAATTATAAATACACAATTATAAATATTATAAATATTATAAATACACAAATATAACAGCCTGACTCACATTTAACATAAATATTATAAATATTATAAATACACAAATATAACAGCCTGACTCACATTTAACACATATAACATAACTCACATTTGCCTATTTCAGGCCTTCCTCCCTCCGTCACTCACTATAAACAAATACATTTATTCCTTCCCTTCATTCACTCTCACTTTGCAGACAAATAATTCATACATGAGTACATTCTTGTTTATTTTTCAGCCAGTTTTTAACATTTTTAGTGAATGTTTTAAAGTCCGTTATTATTTTAATTTCATTTGGCATTGTGTTCCAGATGTGACTGCCCTTTATAGAGAAAGCTGTTTGTCCAAATGTGGTTCTGCGGTGGAATATTTTACAGTTATTGTTAACAGAACTCCTGGTGGCTCTGCTGCTGTCCTGTCTTTGGACGAAACCAGCAAGTGGCTCGGGTGCTGATTTATGGAAACATTTGAACGTTAATTTCAGAAGACAGAGGTCAATGAAGCTCTCAAAACTCAATAGGTTGTATTTTTTTAAAACATTACAGTGATGCCACCTAATGGGTTTTTTGTCCAAGATTTTTAGGGTTTGATTATATAATGAACCTATATGTCTTATTGTGGAAGGGGCTGCTTGAGCCCAGACTGTCAAACAGTATGATATATGAGAAAAAACCATAGAATGCATATACAGTGCAGCTGCTTCGTAAGGTATGTAATATCTAATTAATTTAAAGCAGTTCAGATTTTTTTTTACTGTTTTTGAAATTTTCTTTATATGAAGATTAAATTTGAGTTGAGGATCTAGTACAATGCCAAGGTATTTGAATTCTGTAGCTAAACTGATGTCATGATCATGTATATTAACTTTAAAATGTTGCAGGTTACATTTTTTGATTGAAAAGCACATTGAGACTGTTTTCTGAAGGTTCAGCAATAGATGGTTCTTGAGGAGCCACTCTTGGACATCAACCATACTTGTAGACAGTACATCTGCAGCCTGTGCTGGAGTCTTGGCAGCTGTGTAAATAACTGCATCATCTGCATAAAGTTGGCATGTTGCAGCTGAGCAGTGTAACGGCAAGTCATTAATAAAAATGCTGAAAAGTAAAGGACTGCTTTGCTGCTCTTTCAGCAAAATGGGGAATGAATTTACTATACCATCCTACCATTCCCATAAACCACCGTATCTTCTTCTTGGTAGTAGGCACAGGATAGGTTCGAATGGCATCCACTTTACCCACTCGTGGTCCAATGACCCCCTGACCAACCACATGTCCCAGGTACTCCACCTGCTGCTGTCCAAACACACATTTGTGTGGATTGATAGTCAGTCCTGCCTTCTTAATCAAATGAAGGACCTGCCTAAGATGTAACAAATGTTCCTTCCAGGTCTGACTGTAGATGACTACATCATCCAAACAGGCAGCCGCAAAGTCTGATACCTCTCTTAATACCTGGTCCATGAGCCGCTGGAAAGTTGCAGGCACCCCCTGGAGGCCAAATAGCATAACCTTAAACTGAAAATTGCCATAAGGCGTTTTAAAGGCTGTAAGTTCTTTCGTTTCAGGTGCCAAGGTCACTTGCCAATACCCCTTGCTTAGGTCTAGTGTGGAAATAAACCTAGCCCTGCCCACTTTCTCTAACTAGAAAAGCACTCGGAGAGCGCAGACTTCCACCAAGCGCCACAGTTCCCCCATACAGTGTTTATTTTGTTCCTGGATCCAGACGGTGATCCGGATCACCACCAAAATCTAATCATCTGTAGGATACCCCATTTCTGACAATCTCTGAAAATTTCATGAAAATCCGTCCATAACTTTTTGAGTTATCTTGCTAACAGACAGACAGACAAACCAACGCTGATGAAAACATAACCTCCTTGGCGGAGGTAATAACTCCTCAATATGGGACATGGGGTACGACTCAAACTTACAGACTGCATTAAGGTATCTGAAGTCGATACAGAACCTCAAAGAGCCATCCTTTTTGGGGACCAGCACAATCGGGCTACACCACTCACTAACTGACTCCTCAATCACTCCCAGCTGCAACATCAGGTCAATTTCTTGCTTCAGTTTCAGGACCAACCACTCAGGGATCCTATAAGACTTTCTACGCGGAACAGCCTTTTCCTTTAAATGAACCTTATGGTGAACAAATGTGGTGAAACCGGGTCTCTCCTGAAACAGTTCTGGATCTAAAAGTGCCTCTAACTCTCTCTGCTGATCAACCTGTAAATGAGACACCTGAAATGAACAAGGCTCTGTCACATTTGTGGGAAAGGGCTGTTCTCTCTCCTCATCCACTTCTGTCGCACAAATGAGGAGCTGATGATGCATCTGCTGAAGAACAGGCTGCTGCTGCCGATGACCAGGCTGCTGAAACTCCTTTAACAAGTTAACATGGAAGCACTGATGTTTTGACTTCCTGTCAGGCATATATAGTTCATGTGTCACTGCACTTAGTTTCTTAGAAATTTCATAAGGCCCCTGCCATCGAGCCAACAGCTTACTGTCACAAGAGGGCAGCAGTAACAACACCTGCTGACCTGGGTGAAAAACCCTCTTTCTGGCCTTCTTGTCATACCAAGTCTTTTGTTTGGCCTGCGCCATCCTCATGTGCTCCTGAGCCAAAGCAGTCATTCGATCCAGTTTTTCTCTCATTTTAATAACATATGAGACCACATTGTCCTGATCACTTGGTGGATTCTCCCAGTGCTCCTTTAATAAGTCCAGTGGGCCCCTCACCTGACGACCATACAGTAGTCCAAAAGGTGAGAACCCTGTTGAAGCCTGGGGCACCTCCCGATAAGCAAATAACAAGTACGGCACCCATTGATCCCAATCCGAGCCCGTATCGGAAACAAATTTTCGCAGCATGTTCTTCAAAGTCTGGTTAAATTGCTCAACCAGTCCGTCTGTCCGAGGGTGATATGGGGTGGTCCTAATTCCCTTAATACCCAACAGCTTATATACCTGCTGCAACAGTTTTGATAAAAAATTTGTTCCACAGTCCGTTAAGATCTTTCTGGGTATGCCTACCCTGAAAAATAACTGAATGAGGCAGTTGGCAACCTGCCTAGCCTTAATTGATTTTAATGGGAAGGCTTCTGGGTACCAAGTAGCGTAGTCACATATCACCAGAATGTATCTATTACCCGAGGAGCTTCTCTCTACGGTTCCAACTATATCCATCCCTATTCTGTCAAATGGTGTTCCAGTGACTGGTAATGGCTGCAGTTGGGCACGGGCTACTCCCCTAGGTGATGTAATCTGACATGTTTCACATGTTGTGCAGAACTCCTTAATCTGGGTATACATTCCCGGCCACACAAACCTTCTAGCAATTCTTTGTAGTGTTTTCTGGAATGCTAGATGACCTGCCCAAGGGATAGCATGTCCCAGTTACATAACCTTTGGTGTGAGGCCTTGTGGCAAAGCTATGGCCATAACTTCACCTTGCTGTTGGTACAAAATGCCCTTTTTAATGACATACACGGCCTCTGCCAAACAATCCACTCTGCCATGTTTCACACCCTCAATCTCCGAGACTTTATCAAACCAAGGTTCTAGCGCTGGGTCAGCTTTCTGCAGTGCAGCTATGTCAGAAGGGATCTCAAAGTCTACTGACTGGCTCAGCTGTGGTGTTTCTTCACCCAAGTTCTTCACTGAAGCTAAAACCTTGCCTCTTCTTCTCTGAGCCTTGGATTTTGACTGCTTAATAGGGCCTGCCTCTACCCCAGAATCATAAAAAGGCAACTCCTGGAGAACATTGGCAGCCCCCTGTGCCCTGGTTGTCACCATATTACAATTTTTCCCAACAGGTGCATTAAGCCTCTGCTCAATAGCACCACCTGCCTGTCCCTCCTCAGTTTGTTGTTCATCCCTAACCTGTTGTATGATGTCCAACAAAGTTGGAACATCATTGCCAAGAATAATTGGATATGGCAAATCAGGCACAAGAGCTACAGGAAGGAGATAAGTTTGACCCCCCACTGTTAAATAGACCTCAGCGGTTGGGTACAACTTCTTATCCCCATGAACACAACTAATATTCACTGTAGACTCACTCCACGAATCCCTAGGGACCAAACTGGGCAGAACAACAGTCTGAAAACAACCAGAGTCTAACAAGGCCTCTTCACACTGACCATTAAGCAGAACAGTTGTTTTATATACTATTTCACTGTAAACTGGTGCTGAAAGAGTGGGTCTTGGAACTGAGCATAACAATGAAGGGTTACCATTTTTCGTGGCAGGACATGAATATTGAGTGTGACCGATTTTATTGCACTGATAACAGCGTATATCTTTGTTAGAGACAAAACGTGTTTTTTTACTACCATTATATTTGCCATTTGTGACCTGACCGTAACTGGAATACAGTCTATTTTGAGCTTGACCACCCCTTTCACCCCCATTAGACTTACTCCGTGTGGTGAAAGAGCTGTCACGGCTGAGAGTAGGTCTCCTGCTCCCAGACCTGGCTGACAGAAAGACCACCGCAAGACGAGCAGCGTCCTCTGCAGTCTTCGGGTCCCGCTCTTGTATCCAGATTCCCAGTTCTGGGTCCACCATCCGCAGAAACTGCTCCAAAATCATCAGGTCCAAAATGTCTTTTATAGTTGAGGTCTCTGGTTTAATCCATTTACAAAACAGGTCCTTGAAACGTACATGAAGTTCACGGGGGGTTTCGTCCTGATGAATGTCCAGGGCATGAAACCTTCTCCTATAGGTGTCGGGTGTTATTTCATATTTAATTAAAATTTCTTCCTTCACTTTATCATAATCGTCCGTGTCTGCAATGTCCATAAGCACATACGCACTCCGTGCTTTACCTGTGAGCAGAGGAGCCAACTGAATAGCCCACTCTTCTTTACACCAGCGGCAGACCGTAGCGATCCTCTCAAACGTTGCCAGATAATGCTCGATGTCGTCCTCAGGAGAGAGCGGATTCAGCCTGGGCTCGTGGTGCATTTGCGTTGTCCTCGGCTGCACCTGCAGCAGTAGATTATCCTCCTGCGGGCCGACCCAACTGGCCGTCACCCTGGGGTCTCCCCCCGAAGCGCCATCGTCACCGCTGCGTTCAGCCCGGCTCCCATACTCCTCTCTTAGCTCCGCCACTTGTGACTGCATCTGGCGAACTTGATGTTGCATAGTCTGCCACCTTTGTTCTTGAAGAGAGGCTTCTTCCTCCTTCTGACGGTCTCTGACTGTCAGTGAATGCACCATGGACTTCACCAAGCTCGTCAGTTCTCCCAGCTTGTCTAGTCCACTGGCCCCTTGCTCCTCGGTTGCCATACTTGCGTCAAAATCTTCTACTTGTTCTTGTTGCCTCTTTATTTTCCTTGTGGCTATCACTCCTTCCGTCCCTTGTTATCACTTATTAATTCGACAACACTTCCTCGACCAAACGTCACCATTTGTCAGGGAACGAACCACTTCTGACACCAGTTGTCACGATCCTGAGCGGTCAAGGCACACCAGAGAAGGAACGGAGGCTTCCAAACAGTTTTGCAATCAGCAACTTTCCCATTTATTACAAAAATACTTCGCAGGCAACAACTCACGTGAACATCCGACACCCACCATAAACCAAATGACAAACACCTGTTATATACTAAGTGAGATAATTAGGCTTAATTGGAACATACCAAATCCCAAGCAAAACAATGAACATTTTCATATTTCCACATACCCAACAATATCTAAAAGAGACATAAATACATAAATAATTTCCCCCCTATTTACAGAATAAATACACACCATAAATAATACAATAAATAGTTTTAAACCCCTATTTACATATTAAATTACCCCTTACTCAACCATCACATGCCTCCTTCCTCCTGGCATCCTTTAAAAGGCACTCAAACCCCTAAGGAGTCTTTTGCCTGGATACCACCAGGAAGCATACTGGCAAAGGTACGTGGTTTTAATATTCAATTGCCTCACCCAATTAATATAATTAACCTTAACATTCATTTCACAAAAGAATTCAATTCAGTCAAAACAGATCTCCAAATATATGTGCACTTTATCAATACAATCATGTTAACATTTACAAATACTGCACATAAAATATAATTCTCAATTACAGAAAACCATAGCAGTGGCGACACTCCATCGTCACAACCCTGCACAGATTCAAGACACCCTGTGCCAGATGCAGCAAAGCAGCCCCAGAACATAACAGAGCCTCCTCCATGTTTCACAGTAGGGACAGTCTTCTTTTCTTGGTATGCTTCATTTTTGCGTCTGTGAACATAGCTCTGATGTGCCTTGCCAAAAAGTTCAAGTTTTGTCTCGTCTGTCCATAGGACATTCTTCCAGAAGCTTTGTGGCTTGTCAACATGCAGTTTGGCAAATTCCAGTCTGGCTTTTTTATGATTTGTTTTCAACAGTGGTGTCCTCCTTGGTCGTCTCCCATGAAGTCCACTTTGGCTCAAACAATGACGGATGGTGCGATCTGACACTGATGTACCTTGACCTTGGAGTTCACCATGAATGTGTTTAGAGGTTGTTCTGGGCTGTTTGGTTACCATTCGTATTATCCGTCTCTTCCATTTTTCATCAACTTTCCTCCTGCGGCCACATCCAGGGAGGTTGGCAACAGTCCCGTGGATCTTAAATTTCTGAATAATATGTGCAACTGTAGTCACAGGAACATCAAGCTGCTTGGAGATGGTCTTATAGCCTTTACCTTTAACATGCTTGTCTATAATTTTCTTTCTAATCTCCTGAGACAACTCTCTCCTTTGTTTCCTCTGGTCCATGTTTAGTGTGGTACACACCATGTCACCAAACAGCACAGTGACTACTTGTTACCCTTTAAATAGGCCAACTGACTGATTACAAGTTTGTAGACACCTATGATGTTAATTAGAGGACACATCTTGGTTGAACATGTCCCTATGGTCACACTATTTTCAATCTTTTCTAGGGGTACCATCATTTTTGTCCAGGCCTGTTTCATGAGTTTGTTTTTTAAAATAATTCTTTTGAACCATAATTCAAAAGCATTGTCTGATTTTCACTGGTTAATTTTCATAGAATTTTTATTTATTACCACTTTTGTCAGATTGAAGTTATTTCTGCGACCAGTGTGGGTTTTTCTTTCATTAACAGAGGGGTACCAACAATTTTGTCCACGTGTGTATTTCAAGCAGGTTCTACCCTACAAGGTCAGCTGAAAGGGGTCATTGATTGCACATTTTTCCACATTTTAACAGCTCGCACATTTCTTGTTAAAATGTTTGTGACATATTATTGTTCAGATTTTCTTTAATTAGTTCAGTATATTTTTGTAGCCTTTCTGAGAACAGCTGCTTGATTTCAATGCTTGTCTTTTTAAAATCTCAGAATGCATTCAACTCTGCCCTCCCTGTTACATGGTTAACATTAGGTGCCTAGCTTGGAGCCAACTAATGTAAATTTTTCTCAGAGTGAATGAAATAAAGCATCACTGGTGGTGGTGGTGTGTGGTTTCAGTGGGTCAGTAGTTTTTACTGGTCGATAGGATCTGACCGGTCCCTGGAGTACAATAACTGGAGAAACATTTATGAATGAGTGGCCAAACTGCTAGCTTCAGCCAGCTGTCTTGGTGGTCCTAACAGTGCTAATGATGTAGCATATTGTGAGTATTGTTAGAAAAGTGTCAATAAAAAAATATAACAAAATAATCTAGAATGACCTGAGTAATGGTCTGTGGAGCCATGTCATCTGCCAGCGTTGGTCCACTGTCTTTTATCAAGTCCAACGTCAGTGCAGTCATCTACCAGAAATTTTAGAGCACTTCATGCTTCCCTCTGCTGACAAGATTTATGGAGATGCTGATGTCATTTTCCAGCAGGACTTGGCACCTTCCCACACTTCCAAAAGTACCAAAACCTGGTTTAATGACCATGGTATCTCTGTGCTTGATTGACCAGCAAACTGGCCTAACCTAAACCCCATAGATTCTCTATGGGGTTTTGTCAAGAGGAAGATGAGAGACACCAGACCCAACGAGGATCACGAGCTGAAGGCCGCTATTAAAGCAACCTGGGCCTTCACAACACCTCAGCAGTGCCACAGGGTTAGGGTTAGGGTTGATACAATAATTCATGCAAAAGGGGCCATGACCAAGTATTGAGTGTGTACATGGACATACTTTTCAGTCGGACAGCATTTCTATTAAAAATCAATTTTTAAAATTTATTTTATGTAATCTAATTTTTTAAGAAACTGAATTTGGGTTTCCATGAGCTGTAAGCCATAACCATCAAAATTAAAATAAATAAACACTTGAAATATCTCACTCTGTGTGCAATGACTCTAAATTAGTTTCATTTTCTGAATTGAATTACTGATATGAATCAACTTCTAATTTGAGATGCACCTGTAGTCAGTAAGCCACCTAAATTCATGCTCCAGCAGTCCACTTTACCACTTACTCCAACCTCATTAGACATCTTTTCCCTTTTCTCCCACCACATTCTCTTTGATGTGTCCCTCCATCCTGATCAGGCTCATACAAACTACGGCGCGGAAATCCATTCCACGTTCCCTGATGCAAATAGATGTGGGAATACAGTGACAGGACGGCAGATGTGTGGTGGATGGACAGATTGATTGCCTCATTGATACCTCCCCCAAGGCCCCCCGTCTTTTTCTGCACGCCCTCACTTTGCCGTTTCCCTTTCTCCTCACATTTGATGCTCTTCCTCAAATCTCTCCCTTGACTCCCTACCTGCCTTTCTACATCTTCCACGTCTTGCCTCACTCCTCACTTTCCTTCTCTTCTCTCATTAAATCATCATTTTTTCGTGAAGAATTTCATCAGTCGCTGGAACATGTCAGATGTTCCCTTTCTCCCTGCGTATGGAAACATTTTTTTTAGGATCATGTTCACATAGAGAGTCTTTTCCTCAAAGGTGAGAAATATCAGACACCCACTAATTTGTCAGGTGCAGCTGTAGGTGTTTCACCTTCTCAGAATAATTTAAAGCAGACTCTGATGTTTCTTACATAGTTAAGCTTACTGCCAAGCCTGACCCACTTTGGGATGAAACATCTTTTGTGTATCAGACATGAAACAAACTAGGAGTGAGTCTGTATTTTTTTTCTTTCAGCATTGATATAGCTGTGCATGGTCACGGATGGCCTGGCTCTTTCTTCAGAAGAGACTTCAAGGGCAAACTGTGAAGAGTTAACCACCGTATCAGCTCTGCTTTGCGCCACAGTTTTCCTGTGTCCTTGTATTTCCACACTGGATCGCGCTGCTGCTCTTTTGTGTTCCTGTGCGTGATCGTGCTGTGCGTTTTTATGCCTAACTCCAAGCAAAATCACTAAGAAAAAGACCATCAACATCAAGCCTCCAGGAGTTCTTGCTTCCTTCATCCATCTTCATAATATCCATTTTTCGTGAATCTATTTTTACTCCGCCTCGACCCGTTGCTGTTGGCAGTAAACAAAGAAATCATTATCTGTTGCTCCGCTGCCAATACTGTGTCCACAAATGAAGGCCTTTAAGCTCTAAATCACTATTAAAAGCTGAATAAAAATGGATTTGAACACTTCAGCAACACTGAAGCTGAACCTGACCCCTGATAAGTAGAAGGGAGGAAAAAGTAGGAGGCTGGAGGAAAAGCAGCAACTAAAGTTTGGGATAAAATGGTGCATGCTTTTTATTTATTTGTGTCCTTTAAATATTTGGTTGTACAGTAATTAAATATTTTAACTTGCTTTTCCTTTACACAAAGCATTGACGATGTCATAATTACAGTTTAATATTTGGGCACGATATTATTACAATTGCCAATACTAAACACATGATGCACAGTGATTACGTAGACTAAATGATAACTCATGATGATGCTTATTAGTGTAAGCAGCCTTAATGGGCTAACAGTGGATTTGCTAATGTTGTGTGTGGACCATTAAACTAGAGAATTCTTTAATTTCCTTTCAAAGTCCCATTTACTGGAGTAAAAATATTAAAATCTCTCTTCACATAGAATAAGTTATATTTTAAGGGTTCAGAATATTAACACATTAATTTTTTAGATTAATGTTCAATTAATGCATTAAAACAATTTATGCTGTCACGTTACTTCCTGTTATTTTCCTGTAATTTCTCCTGTCCACACCCCAGCCCAGTTGGCACTGCTAATGCACCTCGAGGCTAGCTTGCTTTCACAAGTGCTGCTTCCTCTGGCTACGTGAAGTGCTATTGCTGGAGAAGGACAAACAAACATTTATGGATGGAACGTTCTCTTTCAGAAGGTTACCAGATGGCTCTTTGGACAAAAGAAAAGTTATATGTGCATTCTGCAAGGCTGAATTTTATTATCATTGAAGCATCTCATCTCTACCGTATCACCTGAGAGTAAAACACCCAGGCGTTATTGCCAAGACATCCAGGTCTCACACACTACCTTACTTCAGTGTAGTACTTGAGGATGGGTCATTTAGCAAACAAACTTAGGCAGTGGCACTTTATTTTGCCCTTAACCTTCAGTTGTAACCCGTCACCATGCTCTTCTGTGATGATTCAGTCCCTACCCAGAGTTTATCAGCCCAGCTCACCAAGCACAGTTTTTATTATTTTCTTTAAATTCCAGTCACCCTAATAGACATCTCTGTTCCCACCTTGTTCACTAATTTACAGTCCATAATATTAAGAATGGGCATGTGATGTCACCCGACAGAAAAACCACAAGGAATTGTGGGAAAAGTGTTCTGCCTGTCTGTGCTTAGTAGTGAGCAATGAATGCGGTTAGGCTGCGTGTCCACCAAATGTGTTTTTGTCTGCTGTGGGCGACTCTTGTCTATTCAGTTTCTATGTAGTCCGGTGTTTAATGCACTCAATGCCCTCAGTGCAAAAATGCCCTCAGCAGTCATGGCGCTGAAAACTGAAAAAAGTTCAATTTTCGGAGCTCTGCAGTGCTCATCAGCTGCTCACCTCTCTCACCAACCAATCACAGTCAGCCTAAAAGTACACCATAATCAATATTTAACAGCCAAAGCATGGAGGGATGTGTATTTTCTTACCAGTTTGATGTGATTTATTCCAGTGAGTGGAGCGTTTCAGAGCAAAATCTGTGAAAGCCACAGCACGCTTTGAGTGACAGGTCAAGAGGTTGCCAGGATACCGGGCAGAGTACTTTTTTTAATATGCGCATGAAAAGCGCTCAGGAAAACAGGTTGAGAGCATTTTTGCTTTCCCTGTGGACACGCAGCCTTATTAAAATGACACTGAATATGGTATTCAAACAGAGGAAATGTAAATCTACATATAAAATGTCAGACAAAATCCAGGATGACACAAGAACGTGAAAACACTTATTTCCAATGTGGTCCTTTCAATTGCATTATTATTCTTCCGAATACCACACAACGTTAGAATGGGGAAGTTCTGCTGCGTTATTAAATACAACAACTGCTCCCAAGATTGGCGTGGAAAAAGATTGATAATGCCATACGATTTTTTTAACTTCCCGATTTGGAAGAAAAGTGGAGCGAATCGGGTCTCTCAGCTAACAAAGAGGTGTTGGATGGAATGGATTGCAGTGGTCAAAAGGAAAGACATTATCTCTACAATATTCCTGCACACATGGTCGTGTGTTCACGGCATTTTCACCAAGGTAAGTTGTGATTTAAAAAATATTTAGCAGTGCAGAAAGACGTCCCCTCTCCAGAGCAGCTGTCTTGCGAGCCGTGCCTTTGGGTGCACCTCAGCCACGGCTCTCTGTCATCTCTCCATAATGTGTAAAAATGCACAGGGCAAACTCAAATAATTTCCCCACATCATCTCTGCTATTCCCAATTTCTCTTGCTAATCTGGACCAATTTTTTTTTTAATGGGAGCTTTTCGTGTTGCTGATTCTCTTAGATTTTTTTCTTGAACTTGTGATTACTTGTTGCCTTCCTTACGCATGGATTTAATATCAGCTGGTGACTGAAATCCATAGACTGTTTGGTATCATTAAATTCAGCAGATTCTCCTCTTTCAGGTGACTTTAAAAACGTCACTGTCCTGATTTAGGATGTTTTTATAGCAGCTAATTATACAGGTAATTTTTTTCGGTGCACCAGCACAATCAGCTCATTGATCCACCTCTTCCGGTGTTCTGATATTTTGGCATATTTATAAGATAAGATAAGATAAGATAAGATAAGCCTTTATTAGTCCCACAACGGGGAAATTCCAGGATTGCAACAGCACAGGGATAGCAACACTCAGAGCAACAATCAGAAGGCAAGAAAAAAAACAAGCAAGCAAGAGCAGCTAATATACATATGTACATATTACTATAAAATATATACACACACACACACAGACACACAGTGCAGAGCATTGTAGCTGGATGGAATAAATATATGAATATATGAACACACAGTGCAGAGCATTGTAGCTAGATGGAATAAATATGTAAATATATAAACACCCACAGTACGGAGCATTGCAGCTAGGTGGAATAAATATGCAAGTATATAAACACACACAGTGCGGAGCAATGTAGCTAGATGGAATAATATGTAGATATATAAAAACACAGTGCGGAGCATTGTAGCTAGATGGAATAAATATATAGATATATAAATATAAACACACCCAGTGCTGAGCATTGTAGCTAGATGGAATAAATATGTAAATATATAAACACACACAGTGCAGAGCATTGTTGCTAGGTGGGATGAAACAGCATAACCGTCTGTTTAGTTATCCTACATGGTATGATTATGTGCCCATACATATTCTCACCCTCCATAGCGACCGGTATGTTCCTAGTTGTATGCCGGAGAGGACCATAGTGTAAGTCTATTGCATCTTTTGCATTCAAAAAAACTATTAGTTTGTTACGTCTTTTTGCTATCTCTGCGAGCAGCCCTGCTTAGGTTGTACAGTCTGACAGCCGTTGGTAGGAAGGACCTACGAAACCTCTCGGTTGTGCACCTGGGATGATGTAGTCTGCTGCTAAATGAGCTCCTCAGTGCATCCAGTATGTCCTGCATAGGGTGGAACTCGGACTCCAGCAGAGATGACAGTTTAGCCACCGTCCTTCTCTCTCCTATCTCCTCCATCGGATCAAGGCGCTGCCCCAGGACAGAGCTAGCTTTCTTAATCAGTTTGTTCAGTCTCTTCCTATCGGCTGCAGTAATGCCACTGCCCCAGCAGACCACTCCAAAAGTGATGGCTGATGCCACCACCGTGTCATAGAATGACTTCAGCAGCGCCCCTTGTACACCAGAACAGTTATCAGAACAACACTGGACAGCTGATGTTACAGACTGCAGAAAAAGATAAGATAAGATAAGATAAGATAAGATAAGATAAGCCTTTATTAGTCCCACAATGGGGAAATTCCAGGATTGCAACAGCACAGGGATAGCAACACTCAGAGCAATAATCAGAAGGCAAGAAAAAACATCTACTAAACATATGTCCATATTACTATAAATATATATATATATAGACACACAGTGCAGAGCATTATGGTTGGTTGGTGAATGTGCAGCAGAAAGAAAAGAAAGAAAGAAAAGATAAAAATCTTTATCCTGTAGATTGATAGTGCTCAGACATATCCTCGACAGTTCCCATTATACAAACAAATACACGTGTGTGTGTGTGTGTGTGTGTGTGTGCGTGCGCGCGCACTGCCGGCAGCAACAGAGCTCTGTACACTGCAAATACTCCATTATATGGTAGCTGTAAATTAGAAACCTGTTTAATAAGTTACACATGGGTTCAAAGAGCGTTACTCATATGTTAGCAATAATTTTTGGGTACGCTAGACATTAATCTCAACATATTTCGACTTTGTAGAAACAATGACTGCTTAAACAACAGTTTTCTGGTCGTTCACCCAGACTATTTGAGACGGCTGGACCCATCCATTGGTAAATTGAACATGAGCCTCTAATGATTTATAGTTTTTAAATTGCTCATGGGTTTATACGCTCACTCCACAAACCAGGTAGGTAAACACATCTGACAGCGTGACTCCAGGCAGTTGGTTGAGATCCGTGGTCCATTTCTTGTGCTCATATCGATCGATCCCGTTTATTTCTTAAATTTTTTAGAGGTAGCGCTCCTTTGCTTCCTTATTCAGCTTCTCTGAATAAGGAATTTGAATTTTCTGTTTGCTCCATTCAATTGCACATATGTCTGTTCACATTAGCAATTGTCTAGACTACAGGTAAACAAAGAAGCTGGATCATAAAGATGGCGACAACGGCCCAGAATGCAGCGCGGCATGACGTCAATGCCCATTCTTTATATCTTGCCTCATAGTGGCTTATTTTGCTATAGTTTTGCCATGATGTGGTAGCTGAACCGTTAGCATTAGCTTGGCTAGGTGGTTAGAGTTGATCTGTCTAATCACATTAGAGTTCTCTGCAGGGAAATTTTCTATAAATTCTATCCAACCCCCTGAATCCTTGTTCATCTATGCTTTACCAGATACATTGTATTCTTCTTAGATGTTATTTTAGCTTATTTTACTGTAATTTATTATACTCTGAAAGGGACCAAAGACAGCCAGCTGACATAGTGCTTTCCCATTCACTCACTAGCAGTTGTTTTGCCTCTGTTTCAGCTTGCCCAGTCAAAATTAAGTGGAACTAAAGGCTTGTATCATGGTATTGCCATATTTTCTCGACTTTTAATTTACCAGAATTTCGAGATAACGCTTTGTTTTTGACACCCTGTAACATATTCTCAGCTCTGCCCAAAGCTGCTGTTACCTCTCTCAAAGAGGTTATGTTTTTGCCTCTGTGTGAAACTCAAATATCCCATTTAGAACAATTAAAATGCATAGGAGAAAATGAGCTGCCTTGGCAGAAGTTGCACTCTGACTGCTTTCTAGTTTACACTGAATGGATTTCCTTTTGTAGTCTGAATTCTTCTGAGATTAGAGCTAGATGTGGTTGCATGTAAGTAAGCAGTCTATGAGAAAAGCAATTAAGGGAGCATTTTTGCTGGCACCCAGTCTCAAAAACACTGTCTGCCTTCTGATGATGACAACATACCTTTTTATTAGTTTTTTTGATGTCTGAAGTGCCAGGTTTTATTTTCGGTTGCTCCTTCAGGAACTCTTCAGTGTTGATTCAGTGTGCAGAGCAGAAGCAAAATGTGGAAAACCTTCAATTTTGAGGACAGCATGTAAGGTCTGTGGAGGTCAAGGTGAGGCCACCTCGTGTTGAGTTTTTTCCTGACGAAGCCAGTATGGAAGAGTCTGACAAGTCTTTGACCCATATAAGCATTGAGCTTCAGTCAGCAAGTTCAAGTGGCAATGAGAAGATTTGCCCCGACTGTCCATGAAAGAGTAAAATGTCATGACAGAAAGAGAAAATAATGGATGATAGCAGTCAGGCACAATCTCATTTATATTCTGGGAGGTCTCTGCAGAGACATTTTCTTCTTCTATTATAATTACACTGTAGTTGTGTCAAGTACATTTTTATTTTAATTACATTTTGTATGTTCAGGCACCCATACAGTACACTGCAAGGTCAATAGGCATTTTATTGTTACATTTCAGCAACCCCTGAAATGTTGTCATAAATTTAATTTCCATTTATATTTTCAGTGTAAAAGTAAACATTATATATAGTAAAAGATATTTTGTTCCATTACAGATTTATAGATGTCATAGACCATGTAAGGGTAATAGTCGTGCAAACAGTGAAAAAGCAAGTGGTTTTTTTTAAAGAGGAAGAAGAGGAGGACGAGGAGATTGAACAATTAGACTGAAATTAAGTTATTTTAAGTTCAGTGCAGCATGCATGGCTGCAGGACTGAGTCATTCCACTACCCTGTTGTACACCATACAGACATGAATGGGTTTGATAGCACTCTGAGCAGTTGTGGGTGGATTATACACAGTGTGGAGGATTGTAGCTAGATGGAATAAACAGCATAACAGTCTATTCAGTTACCCCACAGACAATGAATATGTAACCGTACAGTATATTTCATATTTGAATCAGCCTAGTTGTCACCCTCTGTAGCGATTGATACTGTCCTAGTTGTATAATGGAGGGGACCATTATTGTGCAAGTTTTTTATATTTTGTGCATTCAGTACAACCTCTACGAGCAGCTCTGCTTAGGTTATAAAGTCTGACAGCCGTAGGTAGGAAGGACCTGTGAAACCTCTCGGTCACGCATGGGGTATGACGTTGAGTCATGAGTCTGAGTGCACCTGCTGGAGTCTGAGTCCCACCCCACGCATGCATGGGGTGGGACTCAGACTTCAGCAGAGATGACAGCTTAGCCACCATCCTCCTCTCTCCTCTCTCCTCCACTGGGTCGAGGGGCTGCCCCAGTACAGAGCTAGCTTTTTTGATCAGTCTATTCAGTCTCTTCCTGTCGGCTGCCATGATGCCGTTGCCCCAGCAGACCACTCCAAATGTGATGGCTGATGCCACCACCAAATCATAGAAGGTCTTCAGGAGCACCCCTTGTACACCAAAAGACCTGAGCCTCCTCGGGAGGAACAGTCTGCGCTGCCCCTTCTTGTAGAGCGTGTCAGTATTTTGTGACCAGTCCAGTTTATTGTTCAAATGAACACCCAGGTACTGGTAGGATTTCACCATCTCAATGTCTGTTCCCTGGATGTTTTACTGGTGCTGTGAGAGGTTGTCCTCACCTGCGGCAGTCCACCACCAGTTCATTAGTTTTCCTCGCATTGATCTGGAAGCAGTTCCGATGGCACCAGTCCACAAAGTCCTGGATAAGTCCTCTGTACTCTGCATCATCTCCATCAGAGATGAGGCAGACAATTGCAGAGTCGTCAGAGAACTTGATGGCAGTGTGGTGTGTTGTGTGAAAAGTCTGCGGTATAAAGGGTGAAGAGGAAGGGAGCCAGAACTGTTCCCTGGGGGGCCCCCGTACTGCAGATGGTAGTGTTGGACACACAATCCTGGGTTCTCACAAACTGTTGTCGGTTTGTGAGGTAGTCCAGGATCCACGATGACAGATGCTGGTCCACCCCTGCGCACAGTAGCTTGTCCTTCAGGATCACCGGATGGATGGTGTTGAAAGCACTGGAGAAATCAAAGAAGATGATCCTCACCGTGCTCCCAGGCTTCTCCAGGTGGGACAGGGAACAGTGTAGGAGGAAGATCACTCCACCCCAATGCCATGCTGGTAGGCAAACTGGAGTGGATCCATCGCTGGTCCCACCAGGGGGCGGAGGTGGGAAAGGAGCAGCCTTCCAGGGTCTTCATTAGGTGTGATGTGAGGGCCACTGGTCTGTAGCTGTTCAAGTCTCTGGGGTGGAAAGTCTAATTCTGTGAACATAATTCTGTAAACATGCACACACTGTTGTCCTTTTTCTCTGTGCAATGAACAGCAGCAACAGGTGCAGCCAGGAAATCCACGGGGCCCTGATTGTGGCACACAGCTCAGCTGAGCGTGGGCGTCTCGTGCCGATGGCCTTCCATACGTAGAGTATGAATTAATATACAGCCATATCAGAAAAATCAGAAGCTGTCATGTTGAGAGAATACTTTGAGGTGATCTATTGTAATGCTTAACTCTAATTCCTACTTGTCCACTTTATGGCCCACATTAAATGCCAGTTATCATTTTCTATTGAAATCAATGCTGAAATTATGGTGGTACGGGTGGGGGATTCTCAGAACTCAGAACTCAGAAAAGGATTTATTGCCAAGTACATTAACAGTAAACAACTGATAACATACGAGGGATTTGACTTGACACTGAAAACGACCTGCATTTCCGGTGACGCGGCAGCATCGATAACGCGCCTGTCATCAGACGGGTACAGGAAGCATAGGGAAGAAAAGGATAACACAATAGGAAAGAGCAAAAAAACATTGATTGTCAGAATACTGGTCATATATGATCAATATTATGATTACAAGAAAAAAAAAGCCCTCAATGCACAATTAGCAGACAATAGAATGTACACAAGACACAAAGGGAGCAGTGAGTGAATGATCTTCTCATCAGTTTATTGAGTCAGTGTGGGTGTAGTGTTGAGTGGAGGTGTTTATATCAGTTAAGAACAACAAAGTCTCTTCAGCAGGAGATATTTTGTCTAGCGGCTGGCACTTTGTCCTTGAGCCAGGCAGCTGGCTGTCCATAACAGTCAATGCAGCTCAAATGTTTTGGAAACAAAAAAACTGCAGATAATCTGGAGGACTTGTGTGAGGGGCAGGTCAGATTAGTCGAATAGTACTGTTCCCAGAGAAAAAGACTTTATATTCTCTTACAAATTCAGTACTTTAATCCTTCAGTGCTTCTCCACTCAGAGAAGGCAGCTGGGGAAGGGGGAAACAATGGACCGAAGGAGGAAGTGTCACCGGGCGGTGACACTTGATGATGATGGCGGTGATGGGACAGTAAGGACTATGTGCCCCCCGGGGAGAGGAGGAACTGCCGGAGCCGCTGGAAGAGGAAGGGGTGTGAGAGCGGTACCGGCGTTATGTCATGTTAATGTGCCACACAGATCTTTGTTCCAAACATTGTATTATGGTCGGAAGTTCCAGGTCTCAATGCATGGAATTAAAGGTATAAAAGAGGAATGCACAGAGACCCGGGAGCTCTTTTACTGTACTTGATGTTGGAGAAAGAATAAAGTTCATGTGTCGTCTAGCTCCCTGCCTCGCCTGTTTCCTTTCTTCACAAAATCACTGTTTCTCCAGCTGGCTCAGGAAATATATTCCTTCATATGATTTAAAATGCACCACAGAGTACATGTGTATAATTTGTATTTAATCATTTAATTAGATGAACACATTTCAAATAATGACAGTTGAGTGTGAATATTTTTCAGTAATGCATTATAATTGGGTTATAATTTTTACAACTCTGTCCGTCAGCATAACGGTCAATGAGACATTTTAGCAAAGTTTCTGAGTGTGTCCTCATTTGCCCATGTCAGAACATGCATGCACCCCTTTTTAAAACACATCGCTTAAATAGTGATTGATAATGTGGTATTTGTTAGTCAATAGTGCAATGCCAGCAAAGCAACGCACTGACTTTGTGCCCAGAAGTACCCTTCTTGAAAGACGCGACTCCTACCAGCATAAATAACAGCTAACACTCGATTTGGTATGTTGATGATGAGGATCTAAATTGTGTTAATGCACAATGTACCACCAGAAACCAACAAAAAATACTGTCAGAAGATGCAAAGAGTAGCGTAAATGTGCATTTTAGATTGCCGTAATAGGGCCCATATTTTATCCTCTGTGCACCATTTTGTCTGTTAGAAAGAACAAAAGCCGAACAGTTGAAGCTAGAAAATATCTGAATATCATAAGTGTCTGAATTGGCTCCTACAATTCATATATGTCTAAAAAAAAAAACAGATATACAGTGGTGTGAAAAAATGTTTGCCCCCTTCCTGATTTCTCATTTTTACCTCTGCCAAGGAGGTTATGTTTTTGCCGGCGTTTGTCTGTCTGTTTGTTCGTTAGCAACATAACTCAAAAAGTTATGGATGGATTTTGATGACATTTTCAGGAAAGGTGTATCATGGCACAGGGAACAGATGATTAGATTTTGGTGATGATCTGAGAGTGCACACCTCCACCAAGGGCTTTGTTTGCATTTGTGCAGCAGGATTACATGAAAACTACTGGATGGATTTAGATGAAATTTTCACCAGAGTTGGTTCTTGGGCTAGAGGGGAAGCCATTACATTTTCAGAGATGATCTGAAAATGCATGCCTCCACCAAGGCTCTTATATCCTCACAGACTGTTAGCAACAATACTCCAAAACTGCTAGATGGATTTGGATGAAATTTTCACCAGAAGTGATTCTTGGCCTACACACGAACCCATTACATTTTGGGGGTGATCCATGACTTCATACCTCTACCAAGGCTCAATCTTCTTGCAGTGGTTTAGTAGGATTATGTAAAAACTACTGGATGGATTTTGCTCAGATTTTAACCAGAGATGGTCCTTGGCCTGCAGACCAACCCATTACATTTTGGAGCTGATCTGTGAGTGCATACCTCTACCAAGGCCCAATCTTGCAATGTATGGTGGGATGGAGGCGGGGAGATACAAACAGATGGATGGACAAAGGGAGGCAAGGAAGGAGCCTTGGCGGAGGTATGAACTCTGAGTGCTTTTCTAGTTTTCTATGTTTGTCACACTTAAATGTTTCAGATCATCAAACAAATTTAAATATTAGACAGAGATAACACAAGTAAACACAAAATGCAGTTTTTAAATTAAGGCGTTTATTATTAAGGGAAAAAAAATTCAAACCTACTGTACATGGCCCTGTGTGAAAAAGTGATTGCCCCCCCTTTTCTCCGGTTCCGGTTCCGCCGGACCGGCGGCGCCACACGAGTCGGCTGCCTGTTGCAACAGCCTTTTTTTTTATCTTCCTTCTTCTTTCTACACCTTTCACTCTGTATATATATCACGGACGCACGGATCGCCCCGGGGTCTCCCGGGTCGGCGGACGGAGCCACGGTTTGCAGCGGGAGACGTTACAGCGGGGAGGAGCTAGTGCTAGCTAGCACTTGGCCGCCGCCCGGTGCTAATGGGAAACTCGACATACCGGGAGCTGTAGCGAAAACGAAGCGGGTGCCGGGCTGGAGTTTAGGCGGCGCGAAAGAAATATAAGACAGAATAATAAAGAGCGATGGCAAGAACCAAGCAGACCGCCCGTAAAATCTACTGGAGGAAGAAGCCCCCCAGGAGACAGCTAACCACAGGGCTGCTCGGAGAGGCGCTCTGGCCACCGGCAGAGTGAAGAGGCCTCGCCGTCACAGGTCCGTGGCTCTGAGAGAGATCCGTCGCTACCAGAAATCCACGGAGCTGCTCATCCGTAAGCTGCCCGTCCAGCGCCTGGTGAGGGAGATCGCTCAGGACTTCAAGACCGTCCTGCGTTTCCTGAGTTTCGCCGTCATGGCTCTGCAGGAGACCAGCGAGACCCACCTGGTGGTCTCTTCTTCGCTAAGGGGGTCACCATCATGCCCAAAGACTTCCAGCTGGCCCGCTGCATCCGCGGAGAGAGAGCTTAGACTTTCTGCTGCACATCCACCAGCCATAATGCTCTGCACTGTGTGTCTATATATATACATTTATAGTAATATGGACATATGTTTACTAGATGTTGTTTTTTCTTGCCTTCTGATTGTTGCTCTGAGTGTTGCTATCCCTATGCTGTTGCAATCCTGGAATTTCCCCATTGTGGGACTAATAAAGGCTTATCTTATCTTATCTTATCTTAAACCTAATTGCCACCCTGAGCAGCAACAACTGCAATCAAGCGTTAGTGATAACTGGCAATGAGTCTTTTACAGTGCTGTGAAGGAATTTTTGTCCACTCATCTTTGCAGATGAGTGCACATTAGAGGGTTTTCAAGCATGAACCACCTTTTTAAGGTCATGCCACAGCATCTCAATCGGATTCAGGTCAGGACTTTGACTAGGCCTCTCCAAAGTCTTCATTTTTTTTTTTTGACCCATTCAGAGGTGGACTTGCTGGCGTGTTTTAGATCATTGTCCTTCTGCAGAACCCAAGTGCACTTCAGCTTTAGGTCATGAACAGATGGCCGGACATTCTCCTTCAGGATTTTTTGGTAGGCAGCAGAATTCCATTTACCACAGCAAGTCTTCCAGGTCCTGAAGCAGCAAAACAGCCCCAGACCATCACACTACCACCACCATATTTTACTGGTGGTATGATGTTCCTTTTCTGAAATGCTGTGTTACTTTTACTCCAGATGTAATGGGACACACACCTTCAAAAAAGTTCAGCTTTTGTCTCGTCAGTCCACAGAGTATTTTCCCTAAAGTCTTGGGGATCATCAAGATGTTTTCTGGCAAAACTAAGACAAGCCTTTATGTTCTTTTTGCTCAGCAGTGGTTTTCATCTTGGAACTCTGCCATGCAGGCCATTTTTGCTCAGTGTCTTTCTTATGGTGGAGTCATGAACACTGACCTTAACTGAGGCAAGTGAGACCTGCAGTTCTTTGGATGTTGTTGTGGGGTCTTTTGTGACCTCTTTGATGAGTTGTCGCTGCACTCTTGGGGTAATTTTGGTCGGCCGGCCACTCCTGGGAAGGTTCACCACTGTTCCATGTTTTCGCCATTTGTGGGTAATGGCTCTGTCTGTGGTTTGCTGGAGTCCCAAAGCTTTAGAAATGGCTATATAACTTTTTCCAGACTGATAGATCTCAATTACTTTGTTTTTCATTTGTTCCTGAATTTCTTAGCATTGCAGCATGATGTCTAGCTTTTGAGGATCTTTTGGTCTACTTCACTTTGTCAGGCAGGTCCTATTTAAGTGATTTCTTGATTGAGAACAGGTGTGGCAGTAATCAGGCCTGGGTGTGGCTAGAGAAATTGAACTCAGCTTTCTAAAGATGTGATAAACCACACTAAATTTATGTTTTAATAGGGGGGCAATCGCTTTTTCACACAGGGCCATGTAGGTTTGGATTTTTTTTTACCCTTAATGATAAACACCTTCATTTAAAAACTGTATTTTGTGTTTACTGTGTTATCTTTGTCTAATATTTAAATTTGTTTGATGATCTGAAACATTTAAGTGTGACAAACATACTGTCATAAATTGCCCTTGCAAGGGCGGACTGGGGACACTGAGCGCAAGTTGTGAGTTTGCACATTTAATAAAGACAAAACACAAAGTACACAAAACACTACACTTACAAAGACTGGAGGACTGGGAGGTAATGGCGTGCAGAAACGCCAGAGGTACGGGGCTCACGTCTAGGAAAAATAGCAGAACAGCCTGGCCAGAACCAGGCTGAGGTGTACAGGGATGTCAGGGGAAAAGAGACACGAGAGCTGGACGGAGCTCACCCGTAAGAGAGGGAAAGGATGGGGGGATACCCATCCAGATATCCAGTATGCTGCTGCACTGGTACTGCGTTGCAGTGGGGCTTTAATAGTGCACAGGATTAATACAGATGGTTATAGGTGTGGGTCACATGAGCGAGGAGTAATTAATCCAAAAGGATGACAGCTGTGCTAGACCACAAATTGAGCTAATACCGGAAGTAACAAAACATGCTGTCAAAATAAGAGCACAGGAGGAAATGGTGAGAGGAGACTGACTATAAATATGGAAAGACTACAAAATAAGAACAGACCAGATACATACAGACAGGGAAAAAAATGAACCATAAAGACAAGGATACAATGAATACAAAAACAAGAGATACAAATACTGAAATGCTAATAACAAAGTACAGAAAGGGGACAGAGAGTAATGGTGAGAGTAGGCTCATGTCTGACAGGAAAATAATTACAATAAAAAACTAGATGGCAGTGCATGCATAATATAAATAACGAAGGTTATAGGGATAATAATAACAGGAACTGAAAACATAGAGACAAAAGACAACTAGTAAACATCATACATCCCAAACCAACTTAAAACACAAGAATGAAACCAGGATGAAGAAAATATAGAAAATGAGACACTTGAGACCTGAGCATGGCCCTCCACCCGTGCTCAGTGTCATGACAGAGCCCCTCCCTCAAGGGGTGGAATTCCCAGACACCCCAACCTAACATCTAAAAGAAAAAAAGAAAACACAAAGCGAAACCCCCCCCCCCCACAACAGGAGTAGAACAAACAATCAAACCCGTAAGGGTGGCGGGGGAAATCAGGCTAGGAGGGACCGAAACAAAAACAAAAACACTCATGACCCACAACATTGAACAGATAAAGTGGCAACAGAATACTACAGATGCTGAGAGAAAAAATAATGCAGTTCAGGTGGTCTCCCAAAGTCCTAGAACCACCTAGTTCGATGGTGGAGTAATTCGGCTGGCCTCCCAGAGTTCCAGAGCCAATGGGCTGTGAGGCATGACACGCCCCCACCTGGAGGCGGTAGCTGGAACCGGTGCCTATCGTGGACCGCAGGGGCTGAGGGGCAGAAACCCGATGAGGAGGATGACTGCCCAGTGAGGAAGCCAGGCGGCAATGACGGCTGATCAGCAGTGACCTTAGTCGACGACTGATGACCAGTGACAACCTCAGGCCAAGATGGATGACCTTTGGTGACCTCAGGCGAAGACAGAGGAGCCACGGCAACCTTGAGTTAAGGCGGAGGACCCACGGCGACTCCAGGCAGAGAAGGAGGACCCATGAGGAAGCCAGGTGAAACAAAATGGCTGAACACCAACAAAACCAGGCAAAAAAGACGACTGATCAGTGGGGAACCAGACAAAGGCGAAGAAGGAGGACCCACAGTGACCTCAGGCAGAGATGGAGGACCCACGGTGGCCTCAGGTGTTGATGGAGGACCCATGGTGACCTCAGGTGAAGATGAAGGACCCACGGTGACCTCAGGGGACCCAGACAAGGACTCGGACAGAAGAGAAGAAACATACACCGGGTTATCTCCGGCAGCAGTGGAGCCCGGCGAGGAGAACTCAGGAGCAGCTGGTGGCTGTGACTGCCCCCACCCCCCCAAGAGCTAAGCAAGATTTCTCTACTACTGCTAATGTGAAGACAAAAAAGAGAACTTGCCTCAGCTCGAGCTCCACCACTGCCCAGGACTCCAGCGACTCCAGCTGGGACGTCTTGAATCCAATCACCTGAGCATCCTCTCCCGACACAGCCACCTTGGATGGGGAGGAAGAGGAAAATAGCAGAACACAGTTACTGGCAGCAGTGGAGCCTGGCAAGGAGATTTCAGGAGCAGGGGACTTCTGCAGCTGATCCTGTCCACCACAAGCTAGACAAGATTTCTCTAGAACTGCTAAAGTTGAAACAGAACAGAGTATTTGCCTCGACTCGAGCTCCACCGCCATCCAGGACTCCGGCGACTCTGCTGCGGCGGCCCCAGCAGCAGGCAGGATGGCAGGCAAAGCTGACGGAACCCCAGGCACGGCAGCTGACACTGGTGAAACTTCAGGCGTGGCGGCGATCACTGGCGGAACCCCAGATGTGGTGGCTGACACAGATGGAACCCCAGACTGAGCAGCTGATGCTGGTGGACCTCCAGAGGCAGTGGCTGGAGTTGGGGATTGGCTCACCAATGGTGCTGAGTCCTGTGACACTGAAACCAGGGTACACTGTCCAATCGGCTCAGGCTTCAGGACACAGGGGACGCTCTCTTCCCGTCAAGGACGGGGCTGCAGAGCTGCAGCTGGACGCTCCAGGTCCGCAGGGTCCTCCACCATCTGGCAGCTCCCCCCCAGGACCAGCGGACACTCAGAGTAAACAGAGGAAAGTACGGGAGAAGCAGGTAATGAAGGAGTTACAGCAGCAGGCGGTGAGAGCTCAGCTAAATTAGGCTGCTGCTGCTGAGCCTCATCACTGGGAATAAGGCAAGACAGTTCATTTTTAAGTGGAAGAGAATGAAAAAACACTTGCCTTAATTCCTGGGGCGTGATGGTAGTGTGCTGCTGCGGGCCCAGACGATGTTCTTCCGGGAACAATGGAGGTCGTCTGGCGAGCGGGTGAGGACACAAGCTCATGGCAAGGTGAGCGAGCCTTCTGTACCCGGGGACACTTCTTCATCAGTGCAGGTACGGGTGGAAGAGAAGTTTCCCCAGCCCGTGGAGCATGTCCTGTGGTTTTGTAATGGAGAGGAGTAGGTACGTGTGCTCCGGATGGCTCCACAGGCTAGGGCATGCTTCAAGCACCTGTGCTGCACCATCCAGGCATTCCCGGGCTGCTTCTGGAGTGCGGGAGACACGAGCCTCTGACATAATGTTTCTTAAAACTCCCAAAGTCCAGTACTCCACCTCACTTAGCCCACAAGCACTGCCTAAACTTAAACTGGCTGACATTTCAACAGGAGAGCAGACTTCAACAGGAGAGCAGACTAAAACAAAAATGATGGGAGGGAAAAAAAGATAAAAGGCAAAACTCACAGCTGCTGGTGTCTATGCAGGCAGTGAGATTCTGTCATAAATTGCCCTGACAAGGGCAGACTGGTGACACCAAGTCCGAGCTGTGAGTTTGCACATTTAATAAAGACAAAACACAAAGCACACAAAACACTACACTTACAAAGACTGGAGGACTGGGAACTAATGGCGTGCAGAAATGCCAGAGGTATGGGGCTCACGTCCGGGAAAAATAGTAGAACAGCCTGGCCGGACCCAGGCTGAGGTGTACAGGAAAGCCGGGGGAAAAGAGACATGAGAACTGGACGGAGCTCACCTGTAAGAGAGGGAAAAGACGGGGGATACAGTACCCATCTGGATAAACAGTGCACCGGTACACCAGTACTGCATTACAGCAGGGCTTAAATAGTACACAGGATTAATACAAATTAATAAGGTGTAGGTCACATGAGCAAAGAGTAATTAATCCAAAAGGATGACAGTTGCGCCAGACTGCAAACTCAGCTAATACCGGAAGTAGCAAAACACGCTGTCAAAATAAGAGTACGGGAGGAAATGGTGAGAGAAGACTGACTATAAATATGGAAAGACTACAAAATAAGAACAGACCAGATACAGTACATACAGACAGGGAAAAAATGAACCATAAAGACAAGGATACAATGAATACAAAAACAAGAGATACAAATACTGAAATGCTAATAACAAAGTACAGAAAGAGGACAGAGAGTAATGGTGAGGGTAGGCTCATGTCTAACAGAAAAATAATTACAATAAAAAACTAGATGGTAGTGCAAGCATAATATAAATAACTAAGGCTATAGGAACTGAACACATAGAGACAAAAGACAACTAATAAACGTCATACATCCCAAACCAACTTAAAACACAAGAATGAAACCAGAATGAAGAAAATACAGAAAATGACCTACATTCACTTGAGACCTGAACACGGCCCTCTACCCGTGCTCAGTATCGTGACACATACAAAAAAAATGAGAAATCAGGAAGGGGGCAAATACTTGTTCACACCACTGTATATTGCTGAGATTGTTCATTGAAATATTAATGGGATATCAGTAAGCAAGCACAGTAGTAGTAGATTAGTTTATTTGACAGGGACAGTGCAATAAACATAGACAATTAATCAAAGACAATCAATCTGATGTGTTGCACATAGAGTGTATAGCTATTAGCTAATTTGCAACTCTTGTCCCTGGATGGGCTTTAGAAAAAAGAATCAAGATAAAAAATATACACAATAACCACATACATCAATGCAGAAAAATTATAAATACACAATTATAAATATTATAAATATTATAAATACACAAATATAACAGCCTGACTCACATTTAACATAAATATTATAAATATTATAAATACACAAATATAACAGCCTGACTCACATTTAACACATATAACATAACTCACATTTGCCTATTTCAGGCCTTCCTCCCTCCGTCACTCACTATAAACAAACACATTTATTCCTTCCCTTCATTCACTCTCACTTTGCAGACAATTAATTCATACATGAGTACATTCTTGTTTATTTTTCAGCCAGTTTTTAACATTTTTAGTGAATGTTTTAAAGTCCGTTATTATTTTAATTTCATTTGGCATTGTGTTCCAGATGTGACTGCCCTTTATAGAGAAAGCTGTTTGTCCAAATGTGGTTCTGCGGTGGAATATTTTACAGTTATTGTTAACAGAACTCCTGGTGGCTCTGCTGCTGTCCTGTCTTTGGACGAAACCAGCAAGTGGCTCGGGTGCTGATTTATGGAAACATTTGAACGTTAATTTCAGAAGACAGAGGTCAATGAAGCTCTCAAAACTCAATAGGTTGTATTTTTTTAAAACATTACAGTGATGCCACCTAATGGGCTTTTTGTCCAAGATTTTTAGGGTTTGATTATATAATGAACCTATATGTCTTATTGTGGAAGGGGCTGCTTGAGCCCAGACTGTCAAACAGTATGATATATGAGAAAAAACCATAGAATGCATATACAGTGCAGCTGCTTCGTAAGGTATGTAATATCTAATTAATTTAAAGCAGTTCAGATTTTTTTTTACTGTTTTTGAAATTTTCTTTATATGAAGATTAAATTTGAGTTGAGGATCTAGTACAATGCCAAGGTATTTGAATTCTGTAGCTAAACTGATGTCATGATCATGTATATTAACTTTAAAATGTTGCAGGTTACATTTTTTGATTGAAAAGCACATTGAGACTGTTTTCTGAAGGTTCAGCAATAGATGGTTCTTGAGGAGCCACTCTTGGACATCAACCATACTTGTAGACAGTACATCTGCAGCCTGTGCTGGAGTCTTGGCAGCTGTGTAAATAACTGCATCATCTGCATAAAGTTGGCATGTTGCAGCTGAGCAGTGTAACGGCAAGTCATTAATAAAAATGCTGAAAAGTAAAGGACCAAGAATGGACCCTTGTGGGATACCCATGCGGTTGTTTAAAAATGAGGATTTATCCTGGTGAACTTTTACACACTGTTCTCTATTCTGGAGATAAGATGCAAACCATTCTAATGTATTTGGGGAGAAGTTAAAAGATACCATTTTGGATAAAAGCAAACTGTGGTTTACAGTATCGAAAGCCTTTTTGAGATCTAGAAAAACAGCTCCTACCACATTACCCCTGTCCAAGGACTGTTTGACGTTTTCAATAAGGCAACAATTTGCTGTTTCTGTTGAGTATCCTGGTCTAAAACCAAATTGATGTGGATGAAGAAGTTGACTGTCTTGTAAGTAGTCTATCAGCTGTGTAGCTACAACTTTTTCAAGAACCTTAGATAGGACTGGTAAAATAGAGATTGGGCGGTAATTGCATATATCGTCTTTACTGCCTGATTTATGAACTGGTATGACGACAGCTTTTTTCCAGCCAGATGGAAATGTACAAGACCTAATGGAGAGATTAATGAGATGAGTCAGTGGTTTGATTAATATTTTGCTGTGCATTTTGAGAAAGGAGGTGCTCATATTGTAGATATCATTAGTTTTTGAGTTTGACAGTGTTTTAACAATTAACAATTGCAACACGCAGTACATGAGTCTTTGTTGAGCAGAGCAGTTTTTGGAAAATGCCAGAAATCTCTCCAGAGAGGCCAAGTCTCAACAGCTCCCACTCTTTCCTGTTTTCATCCACATCTTAATAAGATAAGATAAGATAAGATAAGATAAGCCTTTATTAGTCCCACAATGGGGAAATTCCAGGATTGCAACAGCACAGGGATAGCAACACTCAGAGCAACAATCAGAAGGCAAGAAAAAACAACATCTAGTAAACATATGTCCATATTACTATAAATGTATATATATAGACACACAGTGCAGAGCATTATGGTTGGTGAATGTGCAGCAGAAAGTCTAAGTTCTCTCTCCGTGGATGCAGCGGGCCAGCTGGAAGTCTTTGGGCATGATGGTGACCCCCTTAGCGAAGAAGAGACCATCAGGTGGGCCTCGCTGGTCTCCTGCAGAGCCACGACGGCGAAGCTCAGGAAACGCAGGACGGTCTTGAAGTCCTGAGCGATCTCCCTCACCAGGCGCTGGATGGGCAGCTTGCGGATGAGCAGCTCCGTGGATTTCTGGCAGCGACGGATCTCTCTCAGAGCCACGGGCCTGTGACGGCGAGGCTTCTTCACTCTGCCGGTGGCCGGAGCGCCTCTCCGAGCAGCCCTGGGGGGGGGGGGGGGGGGGGGGGACTTCTTCCTCCAGTAGATTTTACGGGCGGTCTGCATGGTTCTTGCCATCGCTCTTTATTATTCTGTCTTATATTTCTTTCACGCCGCCTAAACTCCAGCCCGGCACCGCGTCGTTTTCGCTACAGCTCCCGGTATGTCGAGTTTCCCATTAGCACCGAGCGGCGGCCAAGTGCTAGCTAGCACTAGCTCCTCCCCGCTGTAACGTCTCCCGCTGCAAACCGTGGCTCCGTCCGCCGACCCGGGAGACCCCCGGGGCGATCCGTGCGTCCGTGATATATATACAGAGTGAAAGGTGTAGAAAGAAGAAGGAAGATTAAAAAAAAAGGCTGTTGCAACAGGCAGCCCACTCGTGTGGCGCCGCCGGTCCGGCGGAACCGGAACCGGAAATAGCTTTCCAGTTAGACAGTGATGAATGCGTGAACGCTATCAGCAGACTGGGAAATGATGAGACGGACTGGCTACCATCCCCCTGTGTGTGTGTTTTTTGTCAGTGTCTCTGAAGACAGATTCAGCAACAGCGTCTGTATGTGTGTATGATTGCTCATACCGACTTTGGTCAGTCCTTACATTAAAATCCCGACATTTACATGCTTTTACTGATGCATGCTGTACATGCCACATATATGTGGTTGTGGTGGTAACAATGGACAGTGGGAGGGTAGAGCATATGGCAGTGCAGTCGGGGAACACCACAAAAAAGTACCTACAGTCAATAGACGATAAGTTATTTTTTACAAGGGAAATGGGGCGTATTCATCAATTTAGATTAAGGTACTAACGTATAAATGTAAATTTGCTAAAAATTTGCAAAAATAAAGGTGCAAAGATGTGAAAAAAAGGTGTTAATTTAAAAACTAAAAAAGTCACAAATTACAATTTAATTACACAGAATAAAAATTTAGCCAGCATCCAGATGAAGATTGACAGGGAAAAAATTGCAAATTTTTGGGAAAAAGTTGCACATTTATGAGAAAAAAAATGGCAAATTTATGAGAAAAATTTTTTTAAAAATTGAGAAAAAAGTAGCAAAATTATGAGAGAAGTTACAAATCTATGAAAAAAGTTGCAGATTTGTGAGAAAAGAGTTACAAATCTATGAAAAAGTAACATATTTACAAAAAAAGCTGCAAATTTACATGAAGAAAACAAATCTATGTGGAAAAAGTCCCAAATTTATGAGAAAAAAGTTAGAAGTTTTTGAGAAAAAGTTGCAAATCTACGGGGAAAAAGTTGAAAATGTATGAAAAAGAAGTTGAAAATTTACGAGAAAAAAGTTGTAAATTTACAGGAAAAAGTTACAAATCTACAGGGAAAAAAGTTGAAAATTTACAGGGAAAAAATATGAGAATTTATGAGAAAAACCTCAAATATTTACATGAAAAAGTTGCAAATTTATGAGAAAAATTACAAATTTTTGAGAAAAAAGTTGCAAATTTATGAAAAAAGTTATAAATTTACAGGAAAAAAGTTTAAAATAAGAAAAAGTCAAATTTTTGAGAAAAAAATGTTGCAATTTTTTAGCATTTCTGCTCAGAATTGGTATGTAACATAATATAGAAAGGTTTATGATGATATTGAGGGACAAGGGGGAAGATTTTAATAATAATAATAATACATTTTATTTGTATAGTGCTTTCCAAGGCACTCAAAGACACTTTACATTAGAGAAAAAAAATGCACAATTAAAATTAAAGATTAAAAGCAAGTCTGAACAGGTGGGTTTGGAGTAATGATTTGAAGGACTTGCAGTCACGGATGTGTTGGGGGAGAGAGGTCCAGAGGGAGGGGGCGGCGATGGAAAAGACTTTGTCCCCACAGGTTCTGTGTGGTGGAGAGAGGAGGTTTGCATCAGAGGAACAGAGGCAGCGGGTGTGTGTGTGGGGGGGGGGGGCAGTGCAACAGGCCGGTAAGTGTCTCCAATTAACCTGACTTGCATGTTTTTGGAATGGGGGAGGAAACTCTCGGCGCCACACCAGTCGGCTGCCTTTTGCAACAGCGGCTCGATTCCGAGTTTTTTTTTCCCTTCCTCTCTCTTTTGATTCGTCTTTTTTTTTCACCCCACTTATATCACGGACACACAGATCGTCCCAAATGTCTCCTGAGCCGGTGGACGGAGCCACTGTTTATAGCAGGATTCGATACAACAGGGAAGAGCTGCTAGCATTTAACCGCCACCCGGTCCCACTGGAAAAACTCGACATACCGAGAGAACTGAGGCGAAAACGCCGCGGCTGCCGGGCTGGAGTAAGGCGGAGGACAAAAAATATAAGGTACAGACCCTCCCTTCCATCTGTTGTCATGGGAAATGTACGGTCGATACTGGTAAAGTTAGATGAGCTAGCGGCTATCTCCCGTTATGATAGCACTTACCGGGAGTGCTCTCTCCTTTTGTTTACTGAGACGTGGCTAACTGAACTAGCAGCAGATGGTAACATTGAGCTGGAGGGTTTTCACATGATACGAGCTGACCGAACACCAGAGAGTGGCAAAACTAGGGGCGGTGGAGTGATAATGTATGTTAACAACAACTGGTGCAGACCGGGACATATCACTGTTAAACAACGACACTGCAGCAAAGACATTGAGTTGCTAGCTGTTAGCATGAGGCCTACATATCTCCCGAGAGAACACTCACACGTGATCTGCATTGTTGTTTATGCAAATCCGACGGCGAACGCTGGGACAGCGCGTGACGTCATCCATTCAGTAACCAGCAGGCTGCAGACAGAACACCCAGATGCTCTTCTCCTCATCTCAGGCGATTTCAACCACGTTTCACTGTCTCCCATTCTGCCCACTTTCACCCAGTATGTCACATGCCACACTAGAGACAATAAAACACTGGATTTGTTCTACGCAAACACTAAGGAGGCGTACACCTCATCACAACTCCCCCCACTTGGGAGATCGGATCACAACTTGGTTCATCTCCGACCGGTGTACAAACCCCTAGTGCACAGACAACCTCCGGCCATGCACACTGTGGAGTTATGGTCTGAGGAGACAATGGACACTCTAAAGGACTGTTTTGAAGCCACTGCCTGGAAGCAGCTCTGCGATCCACATGGTGAGGACATCGATGGCCTCATTCACACCTTCACGGGCTACCTCAGCTTCTGTGTGGACAAATCCGTTCCCACCAAGACCATACGGCATCACTCAAACAACAAACCCTGGATCAACCCTGAGATAAAAACACTTCTGAGAGAGAAGAAGAGGATCTTCAGGTCGGGGAACAGGGAGATGCTGAAGTCCGTACAGAGGGAGCTGAGGAGAAAGATCAGAGAAGGCAAGGACAGCTTCAGGAAGAAGATGGAGGACAAGCTGCAACAGAGCGACATCAGCGGGGTCTGGAGAAACCTCAAAACCATCTCGGGGCTCCAGAATACCTCCCCCCAGGCCACGGGGGGCAGGGAGTGGGCGAACAACCTGAATCTGTTTTTCAATAGATTTGACCAACCGCCCTCCCCCTGTCTGCACAACAACCACTGCTGCCTCTAAGAAATCAAGTCCTGCTACCCACTCCCCACTCCACCGACACCCCCCCCCACTCCCAACACACAGCCCCCCATCCTGACCCTGACCAAGACCCAGGTGAGGACGGAGCTGAGGAAGATCAAGGCGAGGAAGGCGTCGGGACCGGACGGCATCAGCGCAAAGCTCCTCAAGTCCTGTGCAGACCAGCTGTGTGGGATTGTGACATATATCTTCAACATGAGCCTGAAACTGGGGAGGGTACCACAGCTGTGGAAAACATCTTGTGTGGTACCTGTACCAAAAACTTCCCACCCCAAAGACCTGAACAGCTTCAGACCGGTGGCCTTGACGTCCCACTTGATGAAGACCCTGGAGAGACTGCTCCTTGCTCATCTCCGCCCCCTGGTGGAACCAGCGATGGATCCACTCCAGTTCGCCTACCAGCATGGCATTGGGGTGGAGGATGCGGTGATCTTCCTCCTTCACCGTTCTCTGTCCCACCTGGAGAAGCCCGGGAATATGGTGAGGATCATGTTCTTTGACTTCTCCAGTGCTTTCAACACCATCCAACCGATGATCCTGAAGGACAAGCTGCTGCGCGCAGGGGTGGACCAGCACCTGTCATCATGGATCCTGGACTACCTCACGAACCGGCCTCAGTTTGTGAGAACCCGGGACTGTGTTTCCGACACGATCATCAGTAGCACGGGGGCCCCCCCAGGGAACGGTGCTGGCTCCCTTCCTGTTCACTCTTTATACTGCGGACTTCTCACACAACACAACACATTGCCATCTACAGAAGTTCTCTGATGACTCTGCGATCGTTGGTCTCATCTCCAGCGGAGATGAAGCTGAGTACAGAGGGCTTATCCAGGACTTTGTGGACTGGTGCCATCGGAACTGCCTCCAGATCAACGCGAGGAAAACTAAGGAGCTGGTGGTGGACTGCCGCAGGCATGGGCAGCCCCTCACAGCACCAGTAAATATACAGGGAACAGACATCGAGATGGTGACATCCTACAAGTACCTGGGTATTCATCTGAACAATAAACTAGACTGGTCACACAATACTGACGCACTCTACAAGAAGGGACAGCGCAGGCTGTTCCTGCTGAGGAGACTCAGGTCTTTTGGTGTACAAGGGGCGCTGCTGAAGTCATTCTATGACACGGTGGTGGCATCAGCCATCACTTTTGGAGTGGTCTGCTGGGGCAGTGGCATTACTGCAGCCGATAGGAAGAGACTGAACAAACTGATTAAGAAAGCTAGCTCTGTCCTGGGGCAACACCTTGATCCGATGGAGGAGATAGGAGAGAGAAGGACGGTGGCTAAACTGTCATCTCTGCTGGAGTCCGAGTTCCACCCTATGCAGGACATACTGGATGCACTGAGGAGCTCATTTAGCAGCAGACTACATCATCCCAGGTGCACAACCGAGAGGTTTCGTAGGTCCTTCCTACCAACGGCTGTCAGACTGTACAACCTAAGCAGGGCTGCTCGCAGAGATAGCAAAAAGACGTAACAAACTAATAGTTTTTTGAATGCAAAAGATGCAATAGACTTACACAATGGTCCTCTCCGGCATACAACTAGGAACATACCGGTCGCTATGGAGGGTGAGAATATGTATGGGCACATAATCATACCATGTAGGATAACTAAATAGACGGTTATGCTGTTTCATCCCACCTAGTAACAATGCTCTGCACTGTGTGTGTTTATATATTTACATATTTATTCCATCTAGCTACAATGCTCTGCACTGGGTGTGTTTATGTTTATATATCTATATATTTATTCCATCTAGCTACAATGCTCCGCACTGTGTTTTTATATATCTACATATTATTCCATCTAGCTACATTGCTCTGCACTGTGTGTGTTTATATACTTGCATATTTATTCCACCTAGCTGCAATGCTCCGTACTGTGGGTGTTTATATATTTACATATTTATTCCATCCAGCTACAATGCTCTGCACTGTGTGTGTGTGTGTGTGTGTGTGTGTGTGTATATATTTTATAGTAATATGTACATATGTATATTAGCTGCTCTTGCTTGCTTGTTTTTTTTTTTGCCTTCTGATTGTTGCTCTGAGTGTTGCTATCCCTGTGCTGTTGCAATCCTGGAATTTCCCCGTTGTGGGACTAATAAAGGCTTATCTTATCTTATCTTAACTGGAGCACCTATAGTAAACCCACGCAAACATGGAGAGAACATGCAAACCCCACAAAGACAGGCCCTGTTGGTTGGAGGATTTGAACCCAAGACCTTCTAACTGTGAGGCACTTGTGCTAACCACTACACCACCATGCTGCAGAACTCTGAAGTGGAAAAATGCCATTAAAAGCAAAAAGAAGCACAAGGTCATACCCTAGTGCAGCAGCCTTCACTGCAAATCTTGCAACTGTTTGGTGCATTTAAGTGAATGTGTACCTGCCTACTACAAAATCCCGCAAATTCACCTATGCAGACGACATCTGTTTGGCATTCCAAGCACCAGACTTTGAACCACTGGAACGGGTGCTCACGGAAGATCTTGCCAAACTGGACCAGTTCTGCAAAATCTGGCGCCTAAAACCAAGCCCAGCAAAAAACCGTCTCCAGTGTATTCCATCTCCACAATGCAAAAGCTGCCAGAGAACTAAACATCCACCTGAGCGGACTCAAGCTTAAGCATGCCCCAAATCCAACTTATCTTGGAGTGACCCTTGATAGGACCTTATCCTTCAAGGAACATCTAAAGGGGACGGCTGCTAAGGTGAAGGTACGAAACAACCTGCTCTGCAAGCTCGCTGGTGCAAAATGGGGGGCGGCAGTCTCCACCCTGCGCACCTCAGCACTGGCCCTTTCATACTCTGTAGCAGAATATTGTGCCCCTGTCTGGTCCAGGTCATCTTACACACACCATGTAGACACCCAGCTCAACACAACCATGAGAACTATAACTGGAACAATCCGCTCAACACCACTCCCCTGGCTCTCTGTACTGTCAAACATAGCCCCTCCACACATCCGGCGAGCAGCATTAACTCAAAGGATGCTCCAAAAAGTTAAAGATTCTCCTCACTTACCAATCCATGCAGATATCTACACTCCACCCACTGCCCGACTTTCATCCAGACGGCCGATTTGGAAAAACCCTCCCCCAGCTGACTTTACCATCCAGACAGCTTGGCAAGAGGAATGGGAGACCAAGGAGGTCCCAAACAAACAGCTGGTGATAAACCCCAACCAACAGGTCCCGGGCACCAACCTCCCAAGGAGACAGTGGTCTACACTCAATCGCTTCAGGACTGGACATGGCCCCTGCTTGGCCAGCCTTCACAGATGGGGCAGTAGCCCTAGCCCACTGTGCGCATGTGGAGAGGAGCAAACAATGGAACACATCATAGAGGCTTGCCCGCTCCAAAGACTGGAAGGAGGATTACACACCCTCCATACAGCAAACCAGGAGGCAACTGCTTGGCTTAAGGACTTTGCATTCGCTAAATAAATAAATAAAGTGAATGTGTAAAAAAAAAAAAAAAAAAGGCAGATAGTCCTTCGAGATTTTATTAAAAACAAATACTAAACTAGAAAAGCACTCAGAGAGTTCATACCTTCCTTCCCTCCCTTTGTCCATCCATCTGTTTGTAATAAAAAAAAAAAAAACTTTTAAAGTTTTTATGCTTCCCTGGTTAAGATTTGTCTGTGCATAGCAGTGCATATAGACAAGGAAACTGATTTAGTCAGTACTCCCCTAAACAACTCTGTGTCGTAATGTGGAAGCTTTATCCTCAAAGCTGAAGATACAGAGGGGCAGGGATCTTGTAGATCTAGACCCTGAAGTTGGTCTGTCAAAACTCAGTATCTTACTGGGTAGTTTTACAGGCAATGAGCTGCTTCAGTTTAGAACAAAGACCAGCAGTGCTGGTCCACAGAGCTGTTTCTCTCATCTAAATCCCAGCACCACCACATGACAAGCTTTTGTTTTTGGGGGGGTGCACTACACAAGTAATTAAATTCATTTTTGAACACTTAAAATAAATCTTTATATGCAAAACTAAATATTACATTAATTAACCCCTATAATACATATTTCAGTTTGACAGGGCCTTGGGGTAAAACTCTCAATGGCCCTGACCGCACCCCACCGTAAGAGTGTGGGTGCGTTTTGCAGTAGCTGTAACTCTTCCTCTGTTCTCTCTTTCAGACTGATAAAGGTCACGCTGGCATTTCAAAGTTTTACAGCAGCAGCAGCTTTGCCACAGAGCACCCAAGGAAAACAAAAAAAGACACAGTGGAGTGCTCTTGTCTTTGAGATGTTCCCATTTTTTGTTATTTCTAATATGAAAAGGTTTATTTTGAAGTCTTCAAACAATAAATATGGAGCACATCTTAAACCTTTTAACACTCAACATGCAAGCAGTGGTTGGTATCTCTGATGTGAATGTGAAAACTTTAAATCCAGATTTAGAGTCATGAATGTTTAGGAGGTCCATGCTGTTTGACATTTTCACTGGAAAAAAGAAATCATCAAGAGCAAAGAGAAGGGGGGGGGATTTAGGTAAAATGCATTTCTATGTTAATTAGCTTTTCTAAAGTCTGTCCACCAACCTTAGGATGGGTAAACAAGTTACTTTACCTGCTGGGTCAAGCGCAAAAAAAGCATGTCTGTTACCATCCCTGTACTGTAGCTGATGAGGCAGATAATAGATGTTTTGGCTCAGTACCAGTCTCATCGGCTCTTGTGTTAAAGTTGATGAGACTCAGATAAAGAACTTCAATTTGACCTTCTACTTTAACAATCAGACCTAATATAAGGACACTGGCAGGTTCTGTTACACCATGTGGTGGTGTTTCGGGCTTAGATCAGAGGTCGACCACCTCTACTCTGCAAAGAGCCATGTATGTAGAGCAATTTTTGACCAGAAAATCTAAATGGAAGTGTGAGACATATTTGACCCTTGAAATGAGGATAAAACTACTGAAGTGTAAAAGGTGAGGTTTTTTTCCCTCTTGAATATGTATCTTTTTTCTCATTCTTTTTAGCTCATTTAGTCAAACGTGAAATGAGCTAATACCATGGCTCTACATCTGTTGTGTGTTTGTCCAGCTGTCTTTACTCCTAGGTTAATTGCTTTGATTGTCACTAAAGTAATACACAACTGGTGGGTCTACACCCAAGTTGTGAACCAGGTTAAAAGTCCCATTTGCTGCACTTTTTCCAGATGTTGACAGGTCCCTGGTCTTGATAAAATGTCTTGACTTACTTTGGTCAAATTACCTTTGATTATTTAATTATTGCAGCATCACTGTTAATGATGCTGCAATAATTAATGGCATTGATGGTTCCAAGGTTGTCATAGCCAGGAGCGGCACTGGGGTTAAGCTCCCAGTGCTCATAAAATGCTTCTTATGGCGTGCGTCTCGAAAAGCCTCTGACAACCAAGTCCAACTCCTAGCCTGCCCGTGTGGTTTAGTCTCTAAGCCCGGCGGAACTGCTTTTACTAATAGGAGAAGGGGCGAGGGTGGATCTCTGGCACCTTAAAACCAGATGCTTTGGGTAGATGGTGGCTCATCAACCTGGGAAGGTAGCCCATCTAGGGGAAGGTAAACCCTGATTTCAAACCTCCGCTGCCTTGCGGCGCACCCGGTCACGGGAAAGGCTTCGGGAGTCAACCCTGAGGAAAAATCCGGAGTCGGAGCCCCTAAGGCAGTTCTCTGTTGTGCTCAACATCGTTCTGGCAGCTCCTGCGACGGCGCTGGTGCCAAACTGTAGCAGCCCTGCTGTTCCTTTGGATTCATCAGTGACGTGGAGAGGGGGGACATGCTGCATGGGCAACATCTTGTCCTCCATATCTTCCTGCCCAGGCTTGAATCCTACCAACGCCCAACGCTGGAAGGTAGAACACCGGATCACTGGAGAGGACACTCCAGCTTCGCCTTTGGCATAGACAAAATACGGGGAATGACAGTTACCGGTTATAAGCCACCGCTCAATTGCTGTAGAGCGCGGTGCCAGGGGTTGTTCCCGACGGTGGGAGGGATCATCGGATCTCACTGGACAGCTACCGCCCGCCTCAAGCTGGGCAGCCCCCAGCCAATAAGGTGTTGTCCTGCCACAGCTTGCTTTCCTCATTGGGAGCATGGGGATGAGGAGAAGTCTGAACAGCAGGCTGAGAACCTTCGCACCAGGCAAGACAAAAAAAACAAAAGAGACCAACTCTAAAACTGGGAACTTGGAACGTCCGCACTATGATGACAGGACTCGCTGCTAACCTCAAGGACATCAACGACACCAGGAAGACTGCCATCATCAATAATGAGCTGAAGAGACTGGGAGTGGATATTGCCACTCTCCAGGAAACACGGTTGGCTGACGCAGGCACACTGAGAGAGAAGGACTACACGTTCTTCTGGCAGGGAAAGGGCAGTGACGAACACAGGGAACACGGAGTGGGCTTTGCAGTGAAGAACACCTTGCTGAAGATGGTGGAACCGGGCAGCAATGGCTCTGCACGACTCCTCACCCTCCGCCTCAACACCACTCAAGGCCCAGTCACCCTCGTCAGTGTGTATGCCCCAATACTGACAGCCACACCAGAGGCAAAAGACGAGTTCTACGAGAATCTCGCAACAACTGTCAGGATCATCCCCAACTCTGAACAACTCATTCTCCTTGGAGACTTCAATGCTAGAGTGGGTGCTGACCATGACTCCTGGCCCTCCTGTCTTGGACCATTTGGCGTGGGCAGAATGAACGGCAATGGACAGCGGCTGCTCGAGTTCTGCACATATCACGATCTGTGCATCACAAACTCGTTCTTCAAGACCAAGCCCCAACACAAGGTTTCCTGGCGACATCCATGCTCAAAGCACTGGCACCAGCTGGACTTGATCCTGACCAGGCGCACCTCACTGAAGAACGTGCTAATCACCCGTTCGTTCCAGAGTGCAGATTGTGACACAGACCATTCATTGGTGTGTTGCAAGGTCAAGCTGCAGCTGAAGAAATTCCATCATGCTAGACAGCCTGGAAAGGCACGGATTGACACCAGCAAGATGGCCCAACCAGAACTTGTTGAGCAGTTTGCCTCCACCTTTGAGAAGGGACTTGGTGTACCAGAAGAAGGAGAATCTGCAAAGCAGAAGTGGGAAGAGCTGCGAAACACCATCCACCACACAGCCTTGGCTACCTTTGGGAGGAAGACCTCGAAGTCACAGGACTGGTTTGATGCCAAGTTGACCGAGATGACCCCCGTCATTGAAGCCAAGCGCTCAGCACTTGCTGAGTACAAGAAGTACCCAAACGAGAAGAATCTCCAGATTCTCAGGGCTGCGAGAAGCAAAGTTCAGCAGACTGCTTGGCGCTGTGCCAACGAGTACTGGACTCAGCTCAGCCAAGACATTCAAACTGCTGCCATAACAGGGAATATCCGTGGAATGTACGATGGCATCAAGAAAGCACTTGGTCCGGCTCAGAGCAAGACGGCCCCCCTCAAATCCTCCACTGGGGAGATGATCACAGAAAAGAACAAGCAGATGGAGAGATGGGTGAAACACTACTCCGACCTCTACTCCAGACAGAACACCGTGACACCGTCAGTCCTTGATGCCATCGACTGCCTGCCATCCATGGATGAACTTGACGCCGAGCCAACCATCGATGAACTCAGCAAGGCCATTGATAGCTTGGCTGCTGGCAAGGCACCCGGCAACGACGGCATACCCCCCGACCTGATCAAGCACTGCAAGACCGCCCTACTGCTGCCATTGCATGACGTCCTCTGCCAGTGCTGGAAAGAAGGTGCCGTACCACAGGACATGAGGGACGCCAAGATCATCACCCTCTACAAAAACAAAGGGGAGAGAAGCAACTGCAACAACTACAGGGGCATCTCCCTCCTCAGCGTTGTTGGCAAAGTCTACGCACGAGTTGTTCTCATTTGTCTACAGAAGCTTGCCGAACGTGTCTACCCCGAGTCTCAGTGTGGCTTCCACACTGAGCGATCGACGGTAGACATGATATTCTCCATCCGCCAACTCCAGGAGAAATGCAGAGAACAGAACATGCCCCTGTACGTCGCCTTCATCGACCTCACCAAAGCGTTTGATCTGGTCAGCAGAGAGGGCCTTTTCAAGATCCTGCCAAAGATAGGATGCCCACCAAAGTTGCAAAGCCTCATCGAATCATTTCACACCAACATGCAGGGGATAGTGCAGCGTGACGGCAACGTCTCAGAGCCATTCAACATACGCAGCGGAGTGAAACAGGGCTGTGTACTTGCGCCAACCCTCTTTGGGATTTTCTTTGCTATGCTCCTGAGGCATGCCTTCAGCACAGCAACAGAGGGAATCTACCTGCACACAAGATCTGACGGCAGGCTTTTCAACCTCGCCCGCCTGAAAGCCTGAACCAAAGTACGCGAGGCTCTAATCAGAGACATGCTGTTCACAGATGACGCTGCAGTCGTAACCCACACACAGCAGGAGCTTCAGACCCTGATGGACTGCTTCTCCCAGGTATGCAAGGACTTCAGGCTTACCATCAGCCTGAAGAAGACGAACGTCTTGGCGCAAGGCACGGAAGCACCACCAACCATCACCATCGACGACTACGAGCTGGAGGTCATGAATCAGTTCACGTACCTGGGGTCCATGATCAGCAACAACCTCTCCCTTGATACAGAGATCGACAAGAGGATTGGAAAATCAGCCTTCACACTCGCTCGCCTCACCACACGAGTGTGGGAGAATCCCAAACTCTCTGTCAAGACGAAGATGGCAGTGTACAGCGCCTGCGTCATCAGTACACTGCTTGCTCTATGGGAGTGAGACGTGGACAACATACGCCCGGCAGGAAAAGAGACTGAACTCCTTCCACTTGCGCTGCATTCGCCACATCCTGGACATATCCTGGCAGGACAAAGTGCCCAACACAGAAGTTCTGTCCCGCACTGGCCTTCCTTCCATGTTCACTCTACTCAGGCAGCACAGGCTCCGCTGGCTAGGCCACGTTCACCGTATGGAGGATGGCAGAATCCCCAAAGACGTCCTCTATGGAGAACTGGCGACTGGCAGGAGAGACGTTGGCCGCCCACAGCTGCGCTTTAGAGACGTCTGCAAGAGAGACATGAAGGCCCTGGAGATCAACACAGAGCGCTGGGAGGACCTTGCAACAGACCGCTCCAAATGGAGAGGCACCCTGACCAGACAGCTCAAGGCGGGTGAAGAGAGACTGACTGCTGCAGCAGATGAAAAAAGGACCCGCAGGAAGAACCGCCACAGACCCAGCAGCACGGAGACCACCCACAAGTGCGACCTGTGTGACAGGGACTGCCATTCGCGCATCAGCCTGTTCAGCCACAGGTGGTGCTGTTCCAGCAGAGTAGACGTTTAGGATTCTCTTCCATGGTCATCATAGACCGACGGAGGCCCACGACATTGTTAATGATCTTCCTCAGAATGGCTTGTTTCAGTACCTGTCTCTTTAAATGCTCATGAGGCCCAATTCACCCTGCCCTCCTTCTCACGTATCATAGGATGTTGCTAATGTCACTGGCTGTTGTTAGATGGTTAGCTCCTAGTGCACGTAGCTAACATAGCCTGAGCTAACTAACATAAATCCATTTTAAACAATAAAGCATTAGTGATGGACAGGGGTTTGTGGTTTAAGTGGTCGATATGATATGGCTGGTCCCTGGAGTACAATAAGCACAGAAACAACCCTGAATCAGTGAATGGGAAACTGCTAACAGCAGCTAGCCACCTTTGGGTTCTTGTCAGAGTAAAATAAGCTACAATGATGTCAAAGAATGACATATACGGTCAAGAGCTGGTAGGTGAACAGGGATCCCGGTGGGGGTGAATAGAATTAGTCAAAAATAGCAATCAGAACTGACCGCAATCAAACAGTTAAGGTAATGATAGGCAGACTCCAACTGCCTAGCCAAGTTAACGCTAGCGGTTCACCTACCATCACAGTGAAGATAAAACAAATGCACTCGAATGATGAAAGGTAATTACCAATTGTGAAATAGTGAAACAGGTGTGAATAGGATGTCTATTAGGGTGACTGGAATTTAAAGAAAATAATAATATAACCTATCCTTGGTAAGCTAACTTCATAGTAGCACTGTTAACTCTGAAGCTAATGCCTTGGGCTCAGACTCTGGGTGGAGACTGAATCATCCCAGCCAATACCACAGGAATGGGTTGTAACTGAGACACTGGATCATTTGTCAGTAACATAAGGAAAAAGATCGTGGAAGAGCAAAACTGTCTTCTGACCATTCTTCAGAAATGTAAAATGATATTATTTCTAAGTGAAGAGAGATTTTAACATTCTTACTGTAGTTATATGACCCAAGTCAGTATTTTAGAAGGTTAAAGCCCACAAATGCATCATGTTTTTGTGAAATGGGACTTTTAGGGTAAAAGGTCAGGAGTTGTGGGCGATTATGTGATTTCACCAAAATTGCTTCTCCTACACAATTGCCCAGATGCTCACCTTACTCACACATAATGATCCTCTGGTGGGTCTGCATCAAAGGTCAAGATCAGGAACAATAGGTACATGTCATTTCAACTGTGAGTTGGCTAATGTTATAGATGTGTCAAATGATTAAAATTCTTGATTGCGATTAATCCCCAAAAATGTTGTTTATTCCTGATTAATCACAATTAAAAGCTGATTTTTTTTTTCAGTGTGATGTACCCTGAACTTATTATTTTTCAAGTTTTTTTATACTCTTATTAACATGGTGGGAGTGAACAAATATGCTCGTTTTGGGCAACCGCAGCCCATTTAAAGCTTTCAACACATTTAAAAGTGACATAATGTCCGGCTCAGGAAACACACACGCAGGCTCAGGGTAGATTTATCAGCTTTATTCAACAAGCAGGCGTGTATGGATGGATGTGTGAGATATGTATATGTGGTGAGGGTGAACGCCGATGCACAGGAAGCAGAGCGGTGCGCCGTACAGCTGGGCAACCCTATGGAGAGAACAGAGGACAGGGGTAAAGGGCACCACACCTGGACAGGAATAATGAGCAGTGTGCTGCTTACTTGTGGACGACCGGTGGCTGGCGTTGGCAAGGGAGAAGCCCGGGAGACAGCGTCCTGCAGAGCCTGTGACGACGGTGAGGGTTGGATGGCGATGACGGGGTATCCGCCGCCAAGGAATCCACCTGTGCACAGGGGAGAAGACTTGCAAAAGGTAAGGGAAGGAATGCTTACGTAGAAGCGTAGTTTAGCTGTCGTTTTGGAGACGATCCAGCTGCGAAGAAGTGCCGATGCGAACAGACGGCTCCAGACCGCTGCACAGGGCTGAGTGGGCTAAATAGCTCGTGGCTGATGAGGCGCAGGTGTGCGCGCAGCTGAGGCAGATGATGAGCGGCGAGTCGTGACAGTACTCCCCCCCCTAGCAGCGCCTCCTGGCGCTGGTTTGTCCGGATGCACCCGGTGGAACTCCGTAATGAGACTCCTGTCCAACACCAAGGAAGAGCGCACCCAGGACCTCCACTCAGGGCCGAATCCCTCCCAGTCCACCAAGTACTGCAGCCCGTGACCTCGGAGCCTGGAGTCCATGATGGAAGCGACTCTCCAGGCCGGGTGGCCATCGATCATCAGAGGCGCAGGCGGCGCCGCGGGCGGGGGACAGAGGGGATCGGAGACCACGGGCTTGATCTTAGACACGTGGAAGGTGGGACATATGCGGAGGGAGGGTGGGAGGGCCAGAAGCACAGCCACCGGATTGATGATTTTTGAGATGGTGAAGGGGCCAATGAAGCGAGGGGCCAGCTTCCTCTTCTCAGCCTTGAGGTGAATGTCCTGAGAGGCTAACCAGACTCGTTGGCCCACCTGGTAGGCAGGGGCCGGTCTTCTGTGGCGGTTCGCCGTGAAGCTGTTGTGCGCCGCCGTGCGTAATAGCGCATCGCGCGCTCTGGTCCACAGACTCCGACAACGTCTCAGATGCGCCTGGATGGATGGAACGGCCAGCTTGCCCTCCTGCTCCGGGAACAAAGGTGGGTCGTATCCCAAGGACGCCCTGAAGGGGGACATCCCTGTGGCAGAAGACCGTGCCGTGTTGTGGGCATACTCCACCCAGGCCAGGTGCGCGCTCCAGGACGACGGGTTGGAGGAGGTAATGCAGCGTAAGGCAGCTTCCAGCTCCTGGTTGGCCCATTCACACTGCCCATTGGACTGCGGGTGGTGGCCGGAGGAGAGGCTTACCGTGGCCCCCAGGGCGTTACAGAAACACCTCCATACTTCCGAGACAAATTGGGGCCCCCGATCAGAGACGACGTCCACTGGTATCCCATGCAGCCTGACCACGTGTTGAACCAGAAGGTCCGCTGTCTCCCGCGCCGTAGGGAGGCCCCGGAGCGGCACGAAATGGGCAGCCTTGGAGAACTGATCCACGATGGTCAGCACAGCGTCATAGTTGTTGGAGACCGGAAGACCGGTGACGAAGTCGAGGGCTATGTGGGACCAGGGCCTGCCAGGGACCGGCAGGGGCTGGAGCAGACCTGCGGGGGGGGGGAATTACCTGACTTGCCGGTGGCACACACAGGGCACGCCCGGACGTAGTTGGTGGTGTCCTTCTGAAGCCCCGGCCACCAGAAGGAACGCTGGAGGAGATCCACTAGCCGGGAGACACCAGGGTGACAGGTGAGTTTGGAGGTGTGAACCCAATGGATGACCTCCCCCCGGACAGTAGATGGAACAAACAGCTTCCCCTCCGGTCCGCCGCCAGGGTCCGGTTCGGTCTCCTGCGCCTTCCGGATCTTGTCCCTGATGGACCAGGAAATCGCCCCCACAACACACGAGCTGGGCAGAATGGTGTGACCCGACTCCTCCGACGTCTCGGGGGCAAACTGCCTGGACAGGGCATCGGGCAGGCCGTTCTTAGAACCAGGACGGTAGGTAATGGTAAAGCGGAACCAGGTGAAGAACAAGGACCAGCGCACCTGGCGGGCATTCAGTCGTCTGGCAGATCTTAGATATTCCAGGTTCTTGTGGTCCGTCAGCACCACGAACGGCAACGCAGCCCCCTCCAGCCAGTGGCGCCACTCCTGCAGGGCGAGCTTGATTCAATTCAATTCAACTTTATTTATATAGCGCCATTTCACAACAACAGTCATCTCATAGCACTATCAACTGTAGGGGGGGAACCCCCACAGTTGCAGAAAGACCATGATGGCGAGAAGCTCCCTGTCCCCTATGTTGTAGTTACGCTCGGCCGGAGACAGGCGCCGTGAGAAGAAGGCGCAGGGTCGCTTGACCCCGTTGGTGGGTGATCACTAGGACAGCACCGCCCCCACTCCCGTATCAGATGCGTCGACTTCCACCAAACACTGCAGCGCGGGGTCAACCTGGGTCAGGACTCGGGAGAAGGAGAACTCCGTCTTCAACGCCTGAAACGCTGCTGCAACCTCTTCGGTCCACCGGAAGGGGTTCTTGGGAGAAGTGAGACGGGTTAACGGGGCAACGATGGCACTGAAATTGGGCACAAAATGGCTGTAGAAGTTGGCAAACCCAATAAACTGCTGTACCTGCTTCCTGGAGGTCGGCGTGGGCCACTCAACCACCACTTTGATCTTCGCGGGATCGGGAAGGACTTGGTTGTGCGAGATTACGAATCCTAGGAAGGAGGTGGTCTTGGCGTAAAACTCACACTTTTCGGCCTTGACGTACAGCCTGTTCTCCAGCAGCCGTTGTAAGACCCGCCTCACGTGGACCTGGTGTTCCTCCCGTGACCTAGAGAAAATAAGGATGTCATCCAGGTACACGAACACGAAGAGGCCAAGGAAATCACGTAGGACGTCGTTTATGAGGCGTTGAAACACAGCGGGGGTGTTGGTCAGCCCAAACGGCATCACCAGATACTCGAAGTGTCCACTAGGCGTACGAAAGGCCGTCTTCCACTCATCCCCCTCCCGAATCCGGACGAGATGGTAAGCACTGCGGAGATCCAACTTGGTGAACCAGGTCGCCCCCTGGAGGGAGTGGAAGGCAGTGTCCATTAAAGGCAGGGTGTAACGGTTCTTCTCTGTGATGTCATTAAGGGCCCGAAAATCTATACAGGGGCGGAGCAACCCATCCTTCTTAGAGACGAAGAAGAACTCTGCACCGAGCGGAGACAAGGAGGGGTGGATGATTCCAGCGTTGAGTGACTCCTTGATGTAGCTATCCATGGCCTCCCGCTCCGGCGCTGACAGGCTGTAGAGGCGTCCGGATGGCAAGGGCGCCCCCGGGCGGATGTTGATGGCGCAGTCGTAGGGCCAGTGAGGAGGGAGAGACATCGCTTTGGACTTATTAAACACGAGACCCAGGTCATGGAACTCCGAGGGCACCAGGGTGAGATCCGGAGGCGTGGCGTCCTTGGCCGGAGGGGGAGAGGACGGGGCGCAGGCTGGGGACTGTAGGCAGGTTCCCATGCAGAAGGAGCTCCAGGCAGCGATTCTTCCTGTCTGCCAATCCAGCACAGGGTTGTGCAGGCGCAGCCAGGGGTAACCTAGGATGACAGGCGACACAGAGGAGGACAGGACGTACAAGGTGAGGTCCTCTCGGTGATTACCTGAGATAATAACAGGGACCGGCTGGGTGCGATGAGTCACTTGTCCGAGGGGCGCACGGGAGAGGGTGACCAGGCTGAGCGGAGCGGCCAGAGGGTGGCAGGGGATGCCCAATTGGGTTGCCAGGCTCTTTGAAATGAAGCTCTACTCTGCTCCTGAGTCCACCAGTGCGTGTGTGAGGTGCCCCGTGGCATTGTGACAGAATTGAATGGGCAGAGATAAACTAGTGAGGGGATTCGACCGGTTAGAGACCGCGAGGCCCCCTACAGTGACTCGCGGACCTCCCCGTTTGGCTTCTCCGGACAATGCTGCACGGTATGTTGATTGCCTCCGCAATACATGCAGAGGCCCAACTCCCGGCGGCGCTGTTTCTCCACTAGAGGGAGCCTTGACCGACCAACCACCATTGCCTCCAATTCCTCGGGAGGCTCCGGAGGAGGTAACGCCAGGGGGCGAGCTTGAGGCGTGCGGACGGAGCCTCCACGCGAGCGGCCGATTAACTTCCGCTCGGTGGACCGTTCACGCAGCCTGTTATCCAAGCTAATTGTTAAGGAGATTAGCTCCGAGAGCGTCTCTGGAAGATCTCGGCTGGCCAGCTCATCCCTCAGACCAGAGCTGAGGCTGCGGAGGAAGATACTACAGAGTGACGCCTCACCCCAGCCCACCTCCTCCGCTGCGACCCGGAAATCGATAGCGTAATCCGCTGCTGACCGGCTTCCCTGTTGGAGGCCAAGGAGACGGTCAGCGAGGATGCTATCGCGCTGGGAATGATCAAACACCTCGAGAAAGCTCTGCACGAACTGGCTGTAGGAGAGGTTTGCGTAACTGGGCTTCGCCATGACGGCGTAAGCCCAAGTTAACGCTTGCCCCTCTAGGAGATTACCAATGTAGCCAATTCGGCTGTGGTCCGAGGGAAAATCCCCGGGAACGCGCAGAAACACCGACTCACACTGCATGATGAACCCCCGTGCTCCGCTGAGCTTCCCGCTGAAGCGGGCGGGGGTTGGGATTGGCGTGAGTCGGGTTGGCGTTCCCGTGGCAGACTGGCCGGCCACCGGAGCGGCAGGAGCTACCCCTCCCTGACGAGCCGAGGGGAACGCCTGCTGGGGGTTCAAGCAGTCTAACCGGTGAGTGATGTTAGTCAATTGATTCAGTATCACCTGCTGTTGGTGGGCTATTAAATCCACCCGAGCCTCGAGGGTGGAAAGATGGCGTGCGAGCCCGCTGTCTGCTGAGCCGCTCTGCTGGAGCCGTACTGACATAATGTCCGGCTCAGGAAACGCGCACACAGGCTCAGGGTAGATTTAACAGCTTTATTCAACAAGCAGGCGTGTATGGATGGATGTGTGAGATATGTATATGTGGTGAGGGTGAATGCCGATGCACAGGAAGCAGAGCGGTGCACCGTACAGCCGGGCAACCCTATGGAGAGAACAGAGGACAGGGGTAAAGGGCACCACACCTGGACAGGAATAATGAGCAGTGTGCTGCTTACTTGTGGACGACAGGTGGCTGGCATTGGCAAGGGAGAAGCCCGGGAGACAGCGTCCTGCAGAGCCTGTGACAACGGTGAGGGTTGGATGGCGATGACGGGGTATCCGCCGCCAAGGAATCCACCTGTGCACAGGGGAGAAGACTTGCAAAAGGTAAGGGAAGGAATGCTTACGTAGAAGCGTAGTTTAGCTGTCGTTTTGGAGACAATCCAGCTGCGAAGAAGTGCCGATGCAAACAGACGGCTCCAGACCGCTGCACAGGGCTGAGTGGGCTAAATAGCTCGTGGCTGACAAGGCGCAGGTGTGTGCGCAGCTGAGGCAGATGATGAGCGGCGAGTCATGACAAAAAGGACAACTATCCAGAATATTCTCCAAAAAAACAAAGTACTGCAGAATTACTGCAAGCAGTGATTGATCACACCAGTTGTTATGTTGACTGTTAGCTTTAGCTTAGCTGTTAGCTCACCTCTTTAGCAACGATAGCATCGTCTGTCCAGTGTTCAGGTCGAGATTGTGCATTGATATGGTCCATATGTCCACATAGTGGGACAGCAATCCTCCAGCAAGCTGACCTGAACACCCTGAACTAAGCAAAATGAGTTTGTGAAACGAACCAGGCTTTTGTTTTGACTGTTTGACCCAAAACTCTTCAACTGGAAACCAAGAAGTGCCCATGTCTCGAGAGATGGATTGTGCGTTGATGCGGTCCATATATCCACATATTGTTTCCAGAAAACTAATTTGAACACCTTGAATTAAATAAAAGGAGGAGTTTAAGTGAAATCAATTGTAATTTGGGTCACGCTATACACTGTTAACTGGAAACATTACCGGTTTCGAAAGTTCCACTTTTTTTGTTCCCCCCAGCTGTCGGTTAGGGGGGTATTGTATTACTAGAGATTAATGCAATATAAGTAATATACTGTACATATACTAGAGGGAGAAGCGATCTGTCCTGGTCACCTCAGTGTGTGTTATTAGATCAGAAAACAAATCCATTATTGATGGTTTCCTCTCAAGTTGTGTTCAGCTTTTTCCCTCAAAAAATTTGCAATGGTTTCACACAGATCTGTAGAAGAGCCTCATCTCACTCCACAGCTTGCAAAAGGAGTCTGAAACCTGCCTATGAAAAGGAGCTGATCAGTGCCCAGAGTGCTTTTGTATTGACAGCATTTTAAGCTGTGTATTCATTTTTATTCCCCTGGGTGACTGAGTACAGCCTTTTGATTGACTTGTTAGCATTTAATTGATCATCTTAAATGTCTTTATTGAATGTATTTAGTTGTGGGGTTTAAGTTATCAAGAAACATAATTTCTTAAATGTATTGGATAAACTGTAAGCCTTTAAAATAAATTGAAAGTTGCCATGACATGACAGTATTACCCCCCCACCCCGACCCTTTTAACACACATGCTTGGATTAGATCAGCCCCATTCGCTCTGCTGGGTTTAAAGCCATTAGCTTAATTAGAGAATATACTGTCAGATATCCCGATCCTTTGGCTGCCTTTCAGACATCTCAGCCGACGCCCAGTGTACAGCAGTGTATACCTCCTTTTACTGGGTCGGTCCAGTATGGATCATGTCACAAATTATAGATATGTGGAGCTGAATGAATAAAGCACAGCGGGGACTGGATTCTTTTAGGGGCTTGCATGATAAATGAAAATGGCACAAGGACATTTTTATTACATAATCAAATAAATGTTACAAATACTGTTTAAAGCAGCTGTTGGGGAAAGAGAGACTCAGCCTCCTTTCAAGTGGAGAAAAATCATTTTTCGGTTTCTGCCTAACCGAGCAGTTGAGCGGAGGCCCCCTAACCTTCAGTACAGTTGGACCAGGAGCAATCATTTGGCTGAAAGACTTTGCATTAGTGAAATAAAAGCTGTACATCTTGCTGCCAGTTCTTCTGGTATGATCTATCTATCACAAAGCACTGCTCCCATAAATACTACATGATCCAAAATTGAACTCATTTGTGATATCAGATTCAATGGCATGCTGTCAACAGTACTGTGCAAAAAGAGAAGTCAAAAATAATCCCATTAATCTTTTTTTTTTTTTTTTGCATTTCTTTTTAAAAATGTTTAAAGTTTTTAATTCAGTGTGGATTATTTTAAGCATCTCTGAGATGTTCTCCACAGAGTTGGACCCTTCGGTGTCTTCGTGTAATCCCAGATTGTCTCAGAGATACTGAGATCAGAGCTCTGTGGGGTCCATACCATCTGGTGCAGGACTCCTTGGCCTCCTTGTTGCTGAAGTAAGACTTTGGCTGTATAATTAGGAGCATCATCACACTGTCCAGTAAATGCATTATTATCAGAATCAGAATCAGAATAAACTTTATTGCCAAGCATGTAAAAAAACACACGAGGAACTTGACTTGACATTGGTGCGCATGCGCGCGACACAACGACACGGCAGCCATAAAGGCGCCTCATCAACATAAAGGCGCCTCATCATTATTAGATGCCTTCTTGATTGTTACCTATGAATATTTCTGCATCTAAGCCTTTTTTACCGTGTCTTCATTTGGACCATGCTGTGTAAATTAAGGCCCAAGACAAAGCTCTATTCCTTAAAACCAGATTAGTGTTATTAACCCTTTAGTCCTTGCAAAGGACAACAGACTGTAACCAGCAAAACTGTATTCTTACACACCCAAAACACACACATAAAACTGACAATTTTGAGGATTTTAGAAACAGCCTTTAAACCAGAAGGTGAAACATCAGTGTTTGTGTCAGACAGGAATGAATATTAAAAAGTTCTTAATTACCTCATTAGGTTGTCAGAGCTCATTAACATCATGTACTGTATTACAGATGTGAAATTATGAGTATGACAGCTACAATGCTGACCACCTCTGTAGCCTAGCTCTTCTCTTTTTATCACTCTTACAACATGCTGATCTCATGTTAGGGTTGCAGATTTTCCTGTGAGAAGAGTTACAATTTTAAGCAAATGGGCAACCACTTGTTGCACTTTTATGATAGATATGTATAGCCATTTAATTGGTGAAAAATACACATTATTTTTTCTACATCAGTAACCGCATTAGTCCCAGGGTTGTCAAAGTCTGACGTAACAATGCGCCAATAAAACATTTAAGCTGTACCCTCTAGGACGTGAATTGCCTGTCATTGGGCTAAACTCAGGTAAACAAGCCGTGTTTTTGGCTAGCTGACTTACCATCTCTATTGTCCTTCTTTCTCGATTTTTTCATGGTTTTCGCAAGGAACATACTGCAACTTTGTCCACGTTATCCGGGAGAAGTGACTTGCTTTTTTTCATTGTTTTTTTATCAGAGTGGCAGCGCCACTTTCACTTGACATTAAAATGAGTTTCTTATAATCAGTCTGCAGTTGGATAGGCACTAGACCACCTGTAAGCTAATTAGTTAGAATGTGCTCCGGAATGGCTAACGGCACAGAAACTCATCAGAATATAGACGTCTACTTAGGTATTTTCCTAAACGAGATCATACCATGTCAGGACTCTGTGGTGCATCATTAGCTAGTCATGAATAAATTCCAGAACATATACAACAGGACTGACACTGCTGGTCTGTGGTCCAGGTTCAATAACGTGACACTCAGTGCTACTAATAAGAATGTAGAACCACCCCATGATATCCTCTGGCATCACAGTATAACCTAAAAGTGAGCGGTATAATTTGTAAACGAATCAGCCTGTGCCTCCTTGACCCCAGTGAATAATAATTTAGCCAGCTAAGATTTTTTCTGCTGGTCAAACCTTAGTCCAGTGTTTCCAGCCTTTTACCCACTTGTACCCAAGACAAGCACCCCCACCCAGTAACTTCTCACATGCCTGCGTTAACTAGTTAGGCTGCCCTACCTCATTCACTATAACCATTTGGTTTAGTCTACCTGTGTTTCTCATGAACTAATCCCCCCGTGTGTCTTTAGTGTGCGGCTGTGACTTGGTGCGCTCGGGTTTCTTCCTCCACTCCGGTGAATACATCTGCACAGAGGACTACCAGCGGCTCTATGGTACCCAGTGTGACAGCTGTAACCAGTACATCACTGGAGAGGTGGTCTCTGCTCTTGGGAGGACGTACCACCCACACTGCTTTGTCTGCAGCGTCTGCAGGTAAGAAGGAAAGGCTTGTTCATGTCTGTGATTGGGGAAAAAATCCTGTAAAATGTTTTAGAAAAGGAGAACTGCACTCAACATCTTTTATCTTCCAAAAGACATGAGCAGACATACATAATGAATTGTGACCTTTACCTTTAACCTTTTGACCCTAAAAGATTTTTTCATGCCACATTCAATTTTTGATTTTATTTGGACATAAAATTTTTATGGTTCAAAGCAATCATAATACTTTCAAGAGTATTAGTGAATTCATAATACTTAATACATAATACTTTCAAGAGAGCAGTGTGAATGAATGACAAGAACTACGGTGGCCAGTAAGGACGCCTCAGCTAATAGCATAAGTAGGATGATGTCGCATTTTGTCGCCTAACATTAAGTTCATACCACAAGAGTCCTCCCTTGACATGCTGTATCTGGCTCATAATCACCAAAGAAGTGAGACTGTAGAATAGAATAGTCTGCACTGCGTGTTGGTGTTTGTGTTTACCAACCAGTACAGTATTGTAGTGAGGCAAGAGTAACTGCGAAACCTACTGGCTGGGAGGTCACAATGTTGTCTCTGTCACCTTTAAGGATGGGCAAGAGGGTTAGAGGTGGAGGCTACCATGTTTACTCTTGTGGATGGGAAAATCTGTTTTCACTATATTCATTTTTTGACATCATCCAATCCACCCCAGGGTGTCGGGGTGCCCTCTGCAAAGGGCATGGCCGTTTCTTGGGCTCTGTGCAGGAGAATGTCTACGGCTGACGTTTGTGCTGCAGCCAGTTTGACAACACCACACGCTTTTTTCTGGTTTTAGCATTTGGAGGTAATGGCCTCATCCATGGCACTCTGTGCTCTTTTGGCTGGTACATTTCTAACATGAGGCTATGAATGTAACAGCTGTTACCCACAGGTGGGAGCTCATTGCAACACACCTGTGCCCTGCCTTGCACTGGGCTTGGCGAAGAGCACCGGAGAACTGAAAGGAGTGACTCGGGTTATATGGGTGGAGCTCCACATCACTTTATAAACTTGGGAGACTTTTCATGTCAGGACTCATTCAACTAACACTAGCTAATTAAAAGCAACAAATCCAGATTTTTTTTTTTTTCCATTTTTTTTAAACATGAAATTTGAAATTCTTGGGAAATACGAAATAGATCAAACTGGTTAAAGACACACTGCAGTGCATATAAATCCCTTTTAAAACAAATCTACAAAAAATAGTATTTTATGCCCTTTTTTCCCAAAAAAACCTTTCATTGTCTTAAAGTTGCCTGTGAAACTTTTTGCCCTTTTCCTCTTCCAAACACCAGGATCTAATTAGACCCACTCACATCCCGCCCACGAGGACGCTGACACGCTGACTCTCCTCTAAGACCATAACACACAAGTCTGCATGCTTTCAAGTTTGAACAGCTGGTGCTTAGTTCTGATTGATTCACCTGTTATAGTGGCATCACAAGAGGAGGAGCTTAACTGAACTTTCACAGCAGAAAAATACAGACATGACACGTAAGAGTGATTTTGCTCTTGTAAGTCATAAAAAATATGTTACAGACATGTCAACAAGAAAAAAAACCTTGATTTTCACTGGTGTGTCACTTTAGTATTTCTCATGCACTGACCACCACAAATGTTCCTTTATTAGCTAGCAGGCATGATGCTTGTTAAGGTATTTGCTTTGTCACTACATGGTGCATACATTTAGTGTGATTTTCCTGAACTTAGAATTTCCTCCCTATCTGCGTGGCATTACAAAGATGTTTCATCTGTGCATTCTCAGGAGTCCGTTTCCAATTGGAGACAGAGTGACCTTCTGTGGGAAAAAGTGTGTGTGTCAGCAGTGCTCACACTCTCTGAACAGCGAGAAGCCTGTCAAGGTCCACGGACCAAGCTGTAAGAAAACAACACGCACATAAATATATGCACTCTCGTGTATCACCAGAGTGGTGTGCGCATAACATAGCATACATTTTTTTTTTTTGTGTGTGTGTACTGGACATGTTGGATTTTCCATAAAAGGCTTTCTGCTTCTCAATAGATAATGCATGAAGGGAGGGTATCTGATGAGTTGGGAGTTGGGTTACTTGACAACAGTGTTGTGGTTTGGCGAATATTTTGTGGAGCTGAAATAAATTCTTAGAGCGTACACTTATCACAGTCTAACATTACTTTATATTTTTGACTCAGTTATTCCCATAGAAAGACTCCACTCAAAAAAGGCTTGTGACATTCACATGAATTTTACTTTATTTGAATCATTATATTTAAAAAAAAAATGTTTTCAGATTGTTTGCAATTGCTACAAATGTATTAACTGTCAAAATGATAGAATTTAATCAGTAAAATTATGAAGCAAGTTTAACTGGTTGCATTTTTCCACCTTTTTTGAGCCATGGCACACTTTTTACATTGAAAAAAAATCTTGCAGCACCCTGCAAATCAAAAATGTTACAAAATGACACATTGTAGCCTATTACAGCATATGTAATGACAATTTAGCCTTGTAATTTGTTTATACACACTCAGTGTAAAACTTGGGCCTGTTTAGATGAGCATAAAGCTGGTATCCTGGCAGGAACCGAAGAAAGGCAGATAAGCTTTGCGGTCTTTCTCATTAAAGTTGCCTGTTTCTACGTATACGTATGCTCACAGAGACAAACAAAATAGATTGTGTTCGTATATTGAAATTGCAGGAGGTTCATTTGGAGATGGCATTTAAGCTTGCTTAGGACCATGGCACAATCAGGTTTTCTCCGTACACCAAGCATAGTGCAGTCGGTGCAGTTGGGTCCCCAATAGAAGTAAATCCAAATGAAAGATCGTTTTTGCTGTACTGCCTTGTCTTCATCATCTTAGTTTTCTTTTGACAACCATTTGGCCCTTCTTCCATGTTAGAATTTTGTCCAGGGCCCAGTTCAGTGTTTGAAGAAGAAGAAGACAACTTTATTGACATTCAGTACATACAGCCAATCATGTACAGTAGAACGAAATTACATTTCTCTTATCCACAATGTTAATCACATGTAGAATCAGAGGGGTCGCTGCCATGCAAGGTGCCACCACAAACAACTTCTCCTTCCCCCATTCTATTATGCTGAGCACCAAGCTGGAAGGCAGGAAGTTCCATTTTTATATGGTCTTTGGTATGACCCGGCCGGGACTTGAACCCCAACCTCCCAGTTGTGGGGCGGATACTCTATCAGCTAGGCCACCCATCTTCAAATATTTACATGTATCTATCGCTGTTTTTCATCTCATCACCATGACCTTTCGCACACAAAACCCCTGGTACACAGACAACCTCCTGTTACCCGCACAATGAAGATATGGTGCAAGGAGGCGGAGGACACCCTGAGGAACTGTTTTGAATCCACTGCGTGGGAGAAGCTCTGTGATCCACATGGTGAGGACATCGGCGGCTTCACACACATCATCACAGACTACATAAACTTCTGTGCAGAGAACACCATACCCACCAAGACCATATGGTGTTTCTCAAACAACAAACCCTGGGTCAACCCTGAGATGAAGTCACTGCTGAAGGAGAAGAAAAGGATCTTCAGGCTGCTGGGAAACAAGGAGGAGCTGAAGTCCGTGTAGAGGGAGCTAAGAAGGAAGATCAGAGAGGGGAAGGACAGCTACAGGAAGAAGATGGAGGACATGCTGCAGCAGAGTGACGTCACTGGTGTCTGGAGATGCCTCAAAACCATCTCTGGGCACCAGAATACCTCCTCCCAGGCCACGGGGGGTAGGGAGTGGGTGAATGACCTGAACCGTTTTTTTTTTTAACAGGTTTGACCAACTGCCCTCTCCTCCGCCTGCCCACCAACCCCTGCTGCCTCCACCTACATCTAGTCCCGCTGTCCACTGCCTTCCCTCCACCCCCCTCGGTCATCCCCCACTGTTTTTTTCCCTCAGACCCAACATCCCCCCTCCCAGCACACAGCCCCCCTGCCCAAGTCTGTCCCTCACTAAGACCCAAGTGAGAGCGGAGCTGAAGAAGATCAAGGTGAGGAAGGCTGCAGGTCCGGACGGCATCGGCTCGAGGCTCCTCAAGTCCTGTGCAGACCAGCTGTGTGGGATCATGGAGCACATCATCAGTCTGAACCTAAAGCTGGGGAGGGTACCACAGCTGTGGAAAACATCCTGTGTGGTACCCGTTCTGAAGACTCTGCACCCCAAGGACCTGAACAGCTACAGACAAGTGGCCCTCACATCACATCATACCTAATGAAGACCCTGGAGAGGTTGCTCCTCACTCACCTCCGTCCCCTGGTGGAGGGACCAGCAATGGATCCACTCCAGTTCGCCTACCAGCATGGCATTGCGGTGGAGGATGCAGTGATCTTCCTCCTACATCGTTCCCTGTCCCACCTGGAGAAGCCTGGGAGCACTGTGAGGATCATGTTCTTTGATTTCTCCAGTGCTTTCAACACCATCCGACCGGTGATCCTGAGGGACAAGCTGTTGTGCACAGGGGTGGACCAGCACCTGTCATTGTGGATCCTGGACTACCTCACAAACTGACCACATTTTGTGAGAACCCAGGACTGTGTGTCTGACACCAGCATCTGCAGTACGGGGGCCCCCCAAGGAACAGTTCTGACTCCCTTCCTGGTCACCCTCTACACTGCTGACTTTTCATACAACACACCACACTGCCATTTACAGAATTTCTCTGATGACTCTGCGATCATTGGCCTCATCTCTGATGGGGATGATGCGGAGTACAGAGGAGATATCCAGGACTTTGTGGACTGGTGCCTATGGAACTGCCTCCAGATCAATGCAAGGAAAACCAAGGAACTGGTGGTGGACTGCCGCAGGTGAGGACAACCCCCCACAGCACTGGTAAGCATCCAGGTGACAGACATTGAGATGGTAACATGTTACAAGGACCTGGGTAAATGGTAAAATGGTAAATGGCATTGACTTATATAGCGCTTTTATTCTCATCTCTTGATGACCAAAGCGCTTTACAGATCCTGCTATCCACCCATTCACACACACATTCACACACTGATGGGTGTTCACCTGAACAATAAACTGGACTGGTCACACAACACCAACACACTCTACCAGAAGGGGCAGCACAGACTGTTCCTCCTGAGGAGACTCAGGTCTTTTGGAGTGCAAGGGGCACTCCTGAAGACCTTCTACGTTTCGGTGGTGGCATCAGCCATCACATTTGGAGTGGTCTGCTGGGGCAGTGGCATCACGGCAGCCGACAGGACGACGCTGAACAGGCTGATTAAAAAAGCTAGCTGTGTTCTGGGGCGACGCCTTGACCCATTGGAGGAGAAAGGAGAGAGGAGGATGGTGGCTAAGTTGTCACCTCTGCTGGAGTCTGAGTCCCACCCAATGCAGGACATGCTGAACACACTGAGGAGCTCATTTGGCAGTAGGCTGTGCCATCCTAAGTGCACAAGGGAGAGGTTCCACAGGTCCTTCCTACCTACGGCTGTCAGACTTTATAACCTAACTGGTCTGCTCGTAGAGGTCGTATTGAATGTACTAAACGTAACAACCTTGCACAATAGAGATCCTCCCCTCCAATGTACAACTAAGATAATTACAATTATCATCAAGGGTGACAACAACACTGTTGATTCAATGTAAAATATACAGGTACATCTCAAAAAATTAGAACATCATGAAAAAGTTCAATATTTTTTGTCACTCATTTCAGAAAGTGAAACCCATATATTATATAGATTCATTACACAGACAGTGATATATTTCCAGTGTTTAATTATTACCTCCGCCAAGGAGGTAATGTTTTTACCGGGGTTTGTCTGTCTGTTTGTCTGTCTGTCTGTCTGTTACCAACATAACTCAAAAAGTTATGAACGGATTTTGACAAAATTTTCAGGAAAGGTGTGTAATGGCACGGGGAACAGATGATTAGATTTTGGTGATGATCTGAGAGTGCATACCTCCACCAAGGGCTTTGTTTGTATTTGTGCAGCAGGATTACACAAAAACTACTGGATGGATTTGGATGAAGTTTTCACCAGAGGTGGTTCTTGGGCTACAGAGGAACCCATTATATTTTGGTGATGATCTGAGAATGCATACCTCAGCCAAGGCTCTTATCTTCTCACAGTGTGTTAGCAACAATACTCCAAAACTGATGGACAGACTTTGATGCAGTTTTCACCACAAGTGGCTCTAGGCCTACACACAAACCCATTACATTTTGGAGGTGATCCATGAGAAACGGAAGGAGCCTTGGCGGAGGTATGCGCTCTATGAGTGCTTTTCTAGTTTTAATTTTAATGATTATGGCTTACAGCCCATGAAAACCCCAAATTCAGTTTCTCAAAAAATTAGAATATTACATAAAATTAATTTTAAAAAATAGTTTTTAAATAGAAATGTTGGCCGACTGAAAAGTATGTCCATGTACACACTCAATACTTGGTTGTGGCTCCTTTTGGATTAATTACTGTATCAGTGTGCCGTGGCATGGAGGTGATCAGCCTGTTGCGCTGCTGAGGTGTTATGAAGGTCCAGGTTGCTTTGATAGTGACCTTCAGCTCGTCTGCATTGTTGGGTCTGGTGTCCCTCATCTTCCCCTTGACAATCCTCCATAGATTCTCTATGGGGTTTAGGTCAGGAGAGTTTGCTGGCCAATCAAACACAGTGATGCCATGGTCATCAAACCAGGTTTTGATACTTTTGGCAGTGTGGGCGGTGCCAAGTCGTACTGGAAAATGAAATCAGTTTCTCCATAAAGCTTGTCAGCAGAGGGAGGCATGAAGTGCTCTAAAATTTCCCGGTAGACGACTGTGCTGACTTTGGTCTTGATAAAACACAGTGGACAAACACTAGCAGATGACGTGGTTCCTCAAATCATCACTGACTGTGGAAACTTCACACTAAACCTCAAGCAACTTAGATTCTGTGCCTCTCTGCTCTTTCTCCAGACTCTGGGACTTTGATTTCCAAATGAAAACCAAATTTTACTTTTATCTGAACAGAGGTCATCTGCTGGTGTTTGTCCACTGCGTTTTATCAAGACCAAAGTCAGCGCAGTGGTCTACCAGGAAATTTAAGAACACTTCATGCTTCTCTGTGCTGACAAGCTCTATTGAAAAGCTGATTTCATTTTCCAGCAGGACTTGGTACTCCCCCACATTGCCAAAAGTATCAAAATCTGGTTTAATGATCATGGCATCACTGTGTTTGATTGGCCAGCAAACTCTCCTGACCTAAACCCCATAGATAATCTATGGAGTATTGTCAAGAGGAAGACGAGAGACGCTAGACCCAACAACGCAGACAAGCTGAAGGTCACTATCAAAGCAACCTGGACCTTCATAACACCTCAGCAGTGCCACAGGCTGATCACCTCCATGCCACGCCATCACTGATACAGTAATTAATCCAAAAGGAGCCCCGACCAAGTATTGAGTGTGTACATGGACATACTTTTCAGTCGGCCAACATTTCTACTAGAAAAAACTATTTTTATCTTCTCCAAGGAGGTCTGTTTGTCAGACTTTTACCAACATAACTCAAAAAGTTATGAATGGATTTTGACGAAATTTTCAGGAAAAGTCCGAAATGGGACAAGGAAGAAATTATTAGATTTTGGGAGTGATCCGGATCACCATCTGGATCCAGGAATTTTTAAAAGGATTCTTTATCATTGCGAGATAGGCCATTTTTAGCATATGTGTATATAACTCCACAATAAATGGTCAGGACGCTTGCCAAAAAATGCAGGATAAGATCCCAATAGGTTCTAGGAAATATCAAAGAGTGATCCAGATCCTGCAAAAAATCCAGATACTGTGATCCAGGACAGCAAATAATAGGGGATCTTTGGAATTTTCATCACTGTAAGGTAACAAATTAAGATATAAACATACAACAAACACCAAAATATAGCCAAGACACTGTGGAATCAGTAGCGTACCAATGGATTTGTTGTATTGTGGAGATTTGTGGAAGGACGAGGCTGAGTTTATTTCTCAAGTCCAGTTTTATTCACAATCACATTCTCCAACATTCAAAAGCAGACAGAGAAAGGAATCCCCCACATTCTGTTCCTTAAATAACCCAGGACATCAAAGCATACATTCACATTGTCTTTTAATCCCAAATCACAATGCATCCGCCACCAGGTCTCCTCGTCTCCATCTAAAGTCCTGGTGGTCAGGAAATCCCTCACGGCCATCTCTTCACATACAAAAGGCCAGACTTCACATCCTCCTGTTACCCCTAGGAGGTTCAGTCCCTTTTGTTCCTCTGAGACGTGAAGCCTACAACAAGCATACAGTAATTCACATGTGAAGCATATGGAACCCACATATGTGCACCACATATAACCCCCCCAAACATCTAAGATGGAACAACATAACCACAAATTGCATGTCATAATAAAATCACTACATATCAGTCCACATGCCGCTTGGGTCGCAGTCTTCTCCCGTATTTGCTGTAAGCAGGCTGTGCCACTTCCGCGGCGACTTCCTGCTGTGGAGCTGCTGCCTGGGGATAAGAACTGTTGGTCAACCTCTGTGGGTGTTCTGGGGAATGCTCTCTAGGGGGCCTGCCGTGTCGAGGAGCCTTAGCCAACTGCACAATTTTGTCAGCTACCACAAAAGCGGGTTTGAGCCTATTAATGCCAATCATTTCTTTTCTGCCCCCCAAATCTAGCAAAAAATGCTTATCCCCTGTTTCCAGCACTCTGTATGGTCCGTCATAAGGTGGGCGTAAAGGCGGACGATGGGCATCATGTCTGACAAAAACAAACTCCGCATTTTTTAAAGCCTTAGGCACAAAAACACGCGGAAAACTGTGGTGAACGGGGCCAGGTAGCGTGTTTGGGCCCGTGCTATTCTGTAACCGTTGAGCCAGGGAGCACTCTGGCGCTGGATTATCTGGGAGAAATTCCCCGGGCAGCCGGAGTGGCTGTGCGAAAACTAGTTCAGCTGGGGAGGCTTCTAAATCCTCTTTAGGTGTAGAACACAACCCCAATAAAACCCATGGTAGCTTGTCCACCCAATTTGCGTCCGTAAGCAACGCTCTGAGAGCCGCCTTCAGTGACCTGTGAAAATGTTTGCATAACCCGTTAGCCTGCGGGTTGTACGCGGTCGTGCGGTGGATCATTGCCCCCAGGCTGCGGGCCATCGCTGACCAAAGTTCGGAAACAAATTGAGGGCCTCTGTCGGAGGTAATGTCCGACGGGACTCCAAAACGCGCTACCCAGGCCGTTAAAAACGCGTGCGCAACCTCCTCGGCTGTGGTTGACGACAGTGGAACTACTTCCGGCCAGCGCGTGGTGCGGTCAACCATTGTCAGAAGATGTGTGCACCCTTGTGAGGGCGGGAGGGGGCCTACAAGGTCCACATGGACATGATCAAACCTTTTAGCTGGGATGTGAAACGGCTCCAAGGGAGCTCTCGTGTGTCTATGAACCTTGGCCCGCTGACAAGCCATGCAGGCTGCCGCCCACTCTCTAACTTGTTTGCGCAGGCTCGGCCATACAAATTTCTCTCCTACCATTTTGACTGACGCCCAGACTCCCGGGTGCGCCAGAGAATGAATCAAGTCAAAAACGCGGCGGCGCCACGCGGCTGGAACCACCGGACGTGGCCGCCCAGTGGAGACATCGCAGATTAGGGGGGGCATGCCGTCTTGCAGCACCCTGTTCTCCAGCCTTAACCCTGTTGGTCCAGACTGGAGCGCACGCACATCCGCGTTGCTAACCTGCTCCGCGGCCATGGCTGCATAATCTATCCCCACGCGGACCGGGGCCGCGCGCACTTCCGCGTCGCTAACCTGCTCCATGGCCATGGCTGCAGAATCTACTTCCACGCGGGCTGGAGCCTCCACGGCGCGCGAGAGGCAGTCCGCCACTACATTAAGTTTACCCGCCACATGCTGGATATCGGTAGTAAACTCCGATATCGCAGCCAGCTGTCTCTGCTGCCGGCCCGACCAAGGTTCTGAAATCTTGGCCATCACGAAAGTCAGCGGCTTGTGGTCAACGAACGCGGTGAAACGGCGTCCTTCCAGCCAGAACTGGAAGTGGCGAATGGCCAAGTGGAGAGCTAACAACTCCCTGTCGAATGCGCTGTATTTTCGTTCGCTGTCCCGCAGAGTTTTACTGAAAAAGGCAAGCGGTTGCCAGGCTCCGGCTGCAAACTGTTCCACAACCGCCCCTATGGCCACATCTGACGCGTCAGTAGTGAGCGGCATGCGGGCCGCTGGGACTGGATGTGCCAACAACGCAGCATTTGCCAGGGCTGTTTTGACTTCAGAGAATGCGCACTCTCGCTCCGGAGACCATTCGACTTTATTTGTGGGTTTTTGTTTTTTTAGTGCAGCATACAATGGTTGCATGAGCTGCGCTGCGCGGGGGAGGAAACGGTTATAAAATTCACCATTCCCAAAAACTCCTGTAACGCTTTGACCGTTTGTGGTTGGGGAAAATTTGTTATTGCGCGCACTTTGTCAGGCATAGGGACCGCTCCTTCTGGGGAGACGCGATGCCCCAAAAAATCAATCTGCGTCACCCCGAACTGACGCTTCGCTGGGTTAATTATTAACCCGTGCTCCGCCAACCTCCGGAAAACTGCCGTGAGGTGGTTTTCGTGTTCGTCTTCGGACGCGCTGGCTACCAATATGTCGTCCAGGTAGACGAACACAAAAGGGAGATCGCGCAAAACCGCGTCCATCATGCGTTGGAACGTCTGCGCCGCGCCTTTAAGCCCAAACGGCATGCGCAAAAACTCGAAAAGCCTGAAAGGCGTTATTACCGCTGTTTTGGGTATGTCCTCAGCGCGCACTGGGACTTGGTGGTAACCGCGTACCAAGTCTATTTTAGAAAAAACGCGTGCCCCCGCCAAATGAACTGAAAAATCTTGGATGTGTGGGATCGGTAAAAAATATATAAACACACACTGTGTGTGTTTATATATTTGCATATTTATTCCATCTAGCTACAATGCTCAGCACTGGGTGTGTTTATATATTTATATATCTACATATTATTCCATCTAGCTACATTGCTCCGCACTGTGTGTGTTTATATACTTGCATATTTATTCCACCTAGCTGCAATGCTCCGTACTGTGGGTGTTTATATATTTACATATTTATTCCATCTAGCTACAATGCTCTGCACTGTGTGTTCATATATTCATATATTTATTCCATCCAGCTACAATGCTCTGCACTGTGTGTCTGTGTGTGTGTGTATATATATATATTTTATAGTAATACGTACATATGTTTATTAGCTGCTCTTGCTTGCTTGTTTTTTTTCTTGCCTTCTGATTGTTGCTCTGAGTGTTGCTATCCCTGTGCTGTTGCAATCCTGGAATTTCCCCCTTGTGGGACTAATAAAGGCTTATCTTATCTTATCTTATCTTATCTTATCGGGTAGCGGTCGTGCGCTGTAGCATTGTTCAGCCTGCGGAAATCACCGCAAGGCCGCAACGAGCCATCAGCTTTAGGGACCATGTGAAGCGGTGAAGCCCAGGGGCTTTTCGAACGCCGGATGATGCCCAACTTTTCCAGGTTGGCGAACTCCTCGCGCGCTATGGTCAGTTTAGTTGAATCCAAGCGCCCAGCTTTTGCAAAAACGGGCGGTCCGGTGGTAGTAATAAAATGTTCCACCCTGTGTTTAGCCACGGCCGCCGGAAATGTTGGGACCGTGAGTGCTGGGAACTGAGTGAGGAGTGTGTGAAACTTACCACCTGCAGCTGTGACGTTGGCTTGTGCTGTTGGCGGGGCCACTCGAGCTGTACAGGGAATAGAATAAAAAGAGAGTGCATTGGCGTCTATTAGCAAGATCGACCAACAAACCATGTGAGCACAAAAAATCAGCCCCTAACATGTTGAAATTGACTGCCGCTATGACGAAAGTCCACTCAAATGTACGGCCGTGTAAAGACAGAAGCAGAGTCCTCTCACCGAAGGTCTTAATCGCCGAGCCGTTCGCTGCTGACACCCCGGGACCACTGGAAGGCGCCAGCCGGTCAGCGTAAGAAGGTGTGATGAAACTCAACTGGGAGTCCGTGTCCATGAGGAAATGCCTCCCCGAGTGCGCATCCCTCAGGTAGAGCAGCTTGTTCTCCTCTCCGAGGGCCGCAGCTGCTAACGACCCCTGGTCTTGGCGTTTCCCGAGCGCTTGAAATGGCACGGTGGAATGCACTTGCGTGCCCTCTCTGCGAAGCGGCAATGGTAGAAGCAAAGGACGTCGTCTGCTCCGTGTTTCCTGGCCCCTGCCGCCGCCGTCGTCGGTGAGTCTGGTGCTGCAGCCTCTGGCCCCCTGCCCTCTCCGGACGTTGCGCCTAGCTCCGCTGCCGCAGCCGCAGCCGCGCACCGTTTATTGGCGTCGACGAGTTGTTGCGCCTCCTGGCCTAGCTCGTGGTAGTCTCGTCGGGCCAACAGTGGTGAACTGGCCAGGGTCACTCTCACCGCTGACGGTAGGGTCCTGAGGAAGAGGTGGGTGAAGATGAAGCTATCATCTTCGGAGTCTCTCAAACTCAACATCTTCCCCATCAGGTCTGCCGGTCTGTCGCTGTCAAATTCAGTCAGCGCCAGGAGCCTCTCTGCGCGCTCCCCCACCGAGGGGGTGAAGTGGCGGATGAGTGCAGCCTTCAATGTGCTGTACTTGTCGCTGTCTGGCGGGTGGTTGATCGGGCTCTCCACTCGCTGGGCTGTGTGGTTGTCTAGCTTTGCAACCACATGGTAGAACTTTGTGTCGTCTACCGAAATCCTCCGGCGGTGGAACTGTGCCTCGACTGCGTTAAACCAAGAGCGCGGACTGTTCGGCCAGAAGTCCAGTAGCTGAACTGTGGCCGCATTCGTCTGGCTGGCTCCTGCCGAGTTTGGCTCGGGAGATTCATCTCCACTCATGATACGTCGTAGGGTTACCAGTGTGGAGATTTGTGGAAGGACGAGGCTGAGTTTATTTCTCAAGTCCAGTTTTATTCACAATCACATTCTCCAACATTCAAAAGCAGACAGAGAAAGGAATCCCCCACATTCTGTTCTACTACTAACTAACTAACTAACCTGCACTTATATAGCGCTTTTCTAGTCACAAGGACCACTCAAAGCGCTTTCATTAATACTAACCCTCTATTCTAAGGGCCTATAGGAAACAGATATCTAGGGACAATTTAGAACAGCCAATTAACCTAACCTGCATGTTTTTGGCATGTGGGAGGAAACCGGAGAAATCCCGGAGTAAACCCACGCAACACGGGGAGAACATGCAAACTCCACACAGATCACTGTTGGTCGGGGGCTGGGATCGAACCCACGATCCCACGATCCCCACAATCCCCCGGCCAAGGGTAAACTGTGCTGCCGCAGTGCTAACCACTACGCCACCGTGCAAATACCCCAGGACATCAAAGCATACACTCACATTGTCTTTTAATCCCAAATCACAATGCATCCGCCACCAGGTCTCCTCGTCTCCATCTAAAGTCCTGGTGGTCAGGAAATCCTTCACGGCCATCTCTTCGCATACAAAAGGCCAGACTTCACATCCTCCTGTTACCCCTAGGAGGTTCAGTCCCTTTTGTTCCTCTGAGACGTGAAGCCTACAACAAGCATAGAGTAATTCACATGTGAAGCATATGGAACCCACATATGTGCACCACAGTATCGTCAAAAGCTATGGAGCTATATCCAGAAGAAAACCGCCATTACCGAAAAAGTGATTTTTGTCAATAACTACTGAACTAATAATAAAGATATCAATGTGAATCCAATTGCTAAAGGGATGTTTTGATGGTCAAGGAATCTGAAAATATAGATAAAATAAATGTAGGACTTTTCAAAGTCCAGCAATTACATTTTTGAGTAGATCACAGCATGGGGGACTGAGCTGCCTTGGTGGAGGTCTGCGCTCTCCGAGTGCTTTTCTAGTTTAAAATTAATTTTATGTAATATTCTAATTTTTTGAGAAACTGAATTTGGGGTTTTCTTGGGCTGTAAGTCATAATCATCAAAATTAAAATGAATAAATACTTGAAATATATCACTCTCTCTGTAATGAATCTATATAATGAGTTTCACTTTCTGAAATGAGTGACCAAAAATATTGAACTTTTTTATGATATTCTAATTTTCTGAGATGTACCTGTACTGTCTGGGTACATATTTATATTCTGCAGGGTAATTTAACTAACCGTAATGCTGTTTATACCATTTAGCTTCAATGCTCCTGCACTGTGTATATAACTGTGTACATATGTATATTTACTGCTTTGGCTAGCCAGTCCTTATCTTATTATCTTATTTACTATTGCTCTGATTGCTGCTATCCCTTTGCTGCTTCAGTCCTGGAATTTTCCCATTGTGGGACTAATAAAGGCTTATCTTATCTTAGCTTATCTTAACAAGATCATTAACCTCTGTAAAAAAAAAAAGTGAAGATGGTAACCATTCCTGCATTCATATTGCTTCTCACTGACATGGAGGAGCCACTACAGGAACAAACACACAACAATGGCAAATTATTTGCAATATTTTTGACCAGTTAAGTGAAATTAGACAATCTCCCAGGGCACCCTGAAGGTTCTTTTACGACACCCCAGTGAAATATGGCATGCTGTGAAACAAGCCAGATCAAGTTAGATATAATGTATGAATTTGAAGCAAATTTGATTGACTTAAAACAAATATTTTATACTTTACATTAACCTGTTTCTTTAAAATTGAATTGCCTTAGCTTTATTAGTGAGATTGCACATTTGCTAATAATTTAATTTTGTGAAATTCCTATACATTTACCTAAGAAATGGACATCACGTCAACTTTATTAGATTTAGATTTTAGATTTAGTATACTTTATTGATCCCCACAGGGGAAATTGAGGGTCATCCACCACCTGGATGGATGAAGCAGCCACGATACGGCGCTATCCCTTAACCATTCACACACACATTCACACCTAGGGCCGCTTTAGAGTCTCCATTTAACCTAACTTGCATGTTTTTGGCATGTGGGAGGAAACCGGAGAAATCCCGGAGTAAACCCACGCAAACACGGGGAGAACATGCAAACTCCACACAGATCACTGTTGGTCAGGGGCTGGGATCGAACCCATGATCCCACGATCCCCCGACCAAGGGTAAACTGTGCTGCCGCAGTGCTAACCACTGCGCCACCGTGCAGCCCATTATTATTAGTGTGTCTTAATGTGAAAACTCTTAAATCCAATTGGATGGATTAAAATGTATAAAAGTCTGATTTTTTTTAATGAGCGACAAGACTGCATATTGCTTCAGTATGTATGATAGCAGGGTGGGGTGGTTTTAACAAAGGTAAAATAAAGTGCCCATGGTCATTGTAATAAAGAACCTACAGTAGAGCATCCATGTGTTTCTGTTGTGCATTATATCAGGCTTTGACTATGCATACCAAGTAAGTTTATTCTTGTTTAGGCTTTTTAAGCTGATCCCTGCTAATGATATTATTTGAAGTGACTCACCGCTTTGTGATTCATCCAACGTCTAACACAGTTTGTTCCCCTAAAAATGAACACCTAGACATTTGCTGTGCACCTGCTGAACAGTGCTCAAACACTCCCCACTGCCATGCTGCTTTAGGTAGTGCTGTGCTGTAGCCTGCTTCTGGTTCTTCCATCTGGCAGAGACAGTGAGGCTGTCACGACAGGAGCGAGGGATGAGGAGAAGAGGAGAGAGAGGGGTAAAGTGATGAGAGGCTGGCAGAGCAAAGATGCAAGGGCATAGCGGGAGGAAGATGAATGCATAAATGCTCAAAGTGTTCCTGGCTGTTCCTATCTTAGTTCTGCTCATTCTCCCCCTCCTTCCCCTCTCCTCCCTCTCTCTCTCTCCCCTTTCCTTCAGACTGTGCAGGCTGTGGCGAGGAGATCAAACAGGGTCAGTCTCTGCTGGCTCTGGAGAGACAGTGGCATGTCACTTGTTTTAAATGTCGAACGTGCAGTCGTGCACTCACCGGAGAGTACATCAGCAAGTAGGTGGTTTGATTATCCATGTGCACAGTTCAGTTGTATGTTTAAAAAATACAGTATAAAGGATTTAAGCACTCTCTTTTATTGCAAGTTAAGTTCTGTAGATTAGCACACAGATAAATAAAGATGGAACCACTTACGTCCATTGCACAAAAGGGAAATCCCTGGATTTTGGGAAGTACCGTCTTGCACTGGTATTGTCATTTGTAGCCAGAGTCTGCAAAGTAGCTACGGGGAAGCAGCCCCTCAGAAATGGCTGCCCATTACAGTCCATGAAACAGCCCATAGACAGCCCACTCAGTGATGACTATTGAGTGACCATGTAGCATCAATTAAATAAAACTAAACGGATCTGGAAAAACAACCCCCGAACACACATCAGCATAAAAAAAAAAACTACACAGGAGGACAGAGATCGTCTTTTGAAAAACTTTAATGTAGGAGCATTTTTAGTTTTCAGTCTGGCAAAATGCCACGCACAATAATGGGCAGCCAAAGGGAAATATTATGGCAATTGGCTGAAAGTTTATAATAACACTGACATCTGACATTACATGATTGTACATTATTTGAATACTGTTTGCAGTATTATTATTTGAATATTGTTTTCATAATTACACTTTCTATTACTTGTACGTCTAGCGTCCAGCACAAAGTGGGACACCTGCTCACCTTACATATGGATAATTTTCATAAATACTAAATCAGTCAGAAAATACAGGGTTTTTCTCATTTTCTGCAAAATGTCTGCTTTGGATATACGAGGTTTATGCCCAGCAGCAGTTTACATTGTGCATTCTTTTTTACATTATGCATAATTTGCATATTGTTTACAGGTTGTCTACATGCTGTGTGTGCCTTGTTTACATGTTGTTGGTGTGTTGTTTTCACTTTGAGCATTGTTTAGATGTACAACACAAAGAACAAAATAAGTGGTTTCTCAGGAACTGTAAGAGATAGAAGCTTTATGGCCTATGTCCCTGCACAACGTGATCCCTGTACATATAATAGCTTTAGACTGATGCTGTTATTACATAGACTTATCAAAATTGCTGCAAATCTCTTCGGTTTGTCTATCAAACTAATGATGAAACATTTCACAGCATCTGTTTTTATATGAAATATTTATAAGACGCAAATGTTCCTAATCAGTGTTCACCCGTGTTTACCTGCTCAGATGTTATTAATGTGTAATAATTGTCTTGTTACTAATTCAAGATTATTTTATTGTTTCAGGAAATTAGTTAAAATGTGCAACACACAAAGTCATGAGGATGATGTTATACTGTTTTTTCTTCTTTGTTCAGAGATGGGATACCTTATTGTGAGTCTGACTACCACACTCAGTTTGGCATCAGGTGTGAGAGCTGTAACAGGTACATCAGCGGCAGAGTACTGGAGGTGAGGGCACTTTTCTCTGTGTGGATGTGTCTGTTCTTAAGACAGATGGAGTCAGCAATGTGAATGCACACAATTTTTTTTTTGTCTCCATGTGTGTCTATGTGGGTTTGTCTATAAAAAAGCTGTGGAAAAAATGCAGCTGTCCCTCTTTAGATGACAGACGTGTTCGCTGATGACGAAGCAGCTCTTGGAACCAGTCAAAGCGACGTGTTCCCATCTCCTTGATTCTATTCATTCCTCTTTCTTTGTCTTATCCTGTATCTCACAATTCTTCACTCTGCATTGTTTCTCCTCTATTTCTTATCGCCATACTGCTCTTGTTTTCTCATTTGTTCATTTTGCCTCTGCTTATTCATGCCTGATTTCTCATCTGCCTTCCTCCCCTCCTTTCTTTTGCAGGCTGGGGGGAAGCGCTACCACCCCAGCTGTGCCAGGTGTGCCCGGTGTCACATGATGTTCCTGGAAGGAGAGGAAATGTACCTCACAGGTGAGGGTAAAATAGGAGTTGGGCAGAGTGCCGGACTATATTTATGCTTACCATAGTTCAATTAAGTTCTATATTCGGGGTAAGGCAATATTCCAAATAAGTTGTTTACGTGTGCAGCAGCTGTGGGAATTTTCTCTTTACATGTTAATCAACATAGAGTAAATGGGAGGTGTGGATTATTAGCAGTAGTCATAATTCACATGGTCAATAATGGGAGATGAACATGCAAGTTTAACAGTCATGAAACCCAACCCATCCTCCAACTCATACGCTTACTGTCATTGTGTGTCCACTTTCTTGATATGACAAAAAAAATTCCTCAGATTTTCTTTTAAAAGCTGTAAAATCTTCATAAGGTGGCCGATTGGAGTTGAGTGGTGATGCTAAAAAAATCCACTTTCAAGCAGATGACAGAGGTTCAAGCCAAGCTGCGAAACTTAAACTTCACTTTCACTTCCAAGCTCACTATTCACTTCTTTCAGTCATTACCTGTTGCTGTTAAATCAAATGTTAAAGTTTGTCACTAACATCAACAAAAAAGGGAAAATGTTAAGACTAGGTGGTCGAGGTAGGTGAGAAGAGAACTGTTACAAATCTCGTCCACACTGCAGCTCTCTCCCTCTCTCTTAAGCATTTCATTTTTTTTAAGTAACCAGGATAGGGTTCTAATTTCAAAGATGTAGGAGGGTTGTTCATTAAAGATGTCCCCTGAGTCATTTCCCATGGTCTGAGAGGAAACAAATGTGTCACAGTTATTAGTCTTTCTCTACATAGGTACCATCAAGAATCACACACTTCTCCTACTGCTTTATGCAGCCATGGAGACTTCACCTGTAGAAATCTGCAGGGTGCGTCACAAAACATAACTTGACCTTGGAAATCAGCGTTTCATGGTCTTGGAAGTTCTTGTCCTTCAAAAATGACTTCATGAGTCAAATGAGGTGGAAGTCAGATGGTGCGAGGTTGGGAGAGTAAGGGGGTGAAGAAGGGTTTCATAGCTGCGGGATTGTGCTTCCTTCTTGGCAACAGGCGAGTTGTAAACGGGGGCGTTGTCTTGCAGGAGGTGGACACCTTTGGTCAGCATGCCATGCTTCTCATTTTTGATGGTCTTCTGCAATTTCTGCAGCAGTAAAGAGTAGTCAGTCCTGGTAACGGTGGTACCCTTTGCCAGGAAATCCATCATCAATACTCCATGCTGGTCCCAAAAGACCATGAACATGACCTTGCCCATTAAGGGTTGGAGGTGGTGAGTCGTAATGCTTCTGTTGCTTTAACTGGGCTTTAGTCTCTGGATAATAGTGATGGACTCATGTTTTGCCCTGCATGATTAGTATGTTGAAGAAGTCCTCCTGGTTGTCTTGGCACATGGCCAAAAGATTCTGGGAGCACGTGACTCGATCCTGCTTCTGGAAAGATGTGAACAACCGGGGAATCCATTGTGTAGACAACTTCTGCATGGACAAATGGTCATGGATGATTTTTTTTCCACAGACCCCACACTGATTTTGACATCTTGGGCTACTTGACAAACAGTTATGCAGCGATCCTTCAAAATGTTGGCTTCCACTTGCCGCATGGTGTCTTCATCAATGACACACTGGTCGCCCGGGAATGGGTGCTGATTCCACCGATGTCTGATCACACTTGAACTGTCGATGCCAGGACTTGACATCATCACGCAATGGGGCATCCTCCCAATGAGTCTCTTCCATCTCATCAAACGTCTCCCGTGGTGTGTGGCCTCTCAAGTACAGAACCTAATGACCGCTCTGCATTCAACTGGCTCCATTATCATACCTTACTACACTTTTGCACCTGTAAAAGAAAAACTCTTAGGAGTTCAGAATTGCAACTTACCATGTGATTATTTTATACATGTGCAGTTTTATCCTCCTACAATAACCAGAAGTGGGTCAGGTGAAATCTTTAATGAGCATCCCTCATGTAACTCATAATTTCCAGTCCCTCCAGGATTTCACGGGATGTTTTTATGATTGTTGCGGGCCATAAAGCCTGAATTTGCAGGAGCTTTTTTAAAAAGTTGCACTATTTTTAGAGTGTTTTCTGCACTAAAAGTTGTGGGAAGAATTCCAAATTTTAAAGCAGATGCTTTTTTCCAGTTTACTGCAGTGATATTCTATATAACAATACAAGAAAAGCACAGGATTGTCAAAAATGTCCTATTATATCCATCCATCTTCTTCCGCTTAATCCTTTTTAGGTCGCAGGGGGGCTGGAGGCTATCCCAGCATCTTTGGGCGAGAGGCAGGGTACACCCTGGACAGATCGCCAGTCCATCGCAGGGCAACACAGAGAGACAGATAACCGTTCACTCTCACAGTCATACCTAAGGACAATGTAGAATCCCCAATTTGATGCCAGTTAACCTAACTTGCATGTTTTTGGCATGTGGGAGGAAACCGGAGAAATCCCGGAGTAAACCCACACAGACATGGGGAGAACATGCAAACTCCACACAGATCACTGATGGTCAGGGGCTGGGATTGAACCCAGGATCCCTATTTCCTATTATAGTGATTTGTAAATTAAGCAGAAACTTCTGCTATACAGAAAAACTCTTGTGCAACAGCAAATACAAACATTAACACAATATCCATTACAACAGCTAAATTGCATTGAATGCATGTTAAAAAGTAGAGATTTGGAAATTATTGGCAGCACCTTCATTTGAACACTCTCTGCGGTTCCCAACCACTCGGTACTGAGCGGAGAGGAAAAAATAATTTATTCTGTTGCACTGTATTGGCTATTGGAGTCTGTGTTTTTCTGAAAAAAAAAAATAAAACAAAAAACAGAGAATATTCTTTCTCTTTCCATGCCTACCTGTCTGTCTGCTGCATGTCGGTCTTCACACACCCACGCACACACACACATACACACACAAACACACACACTTTTCAATTACAGCAGGACGGCAAGGGAGGGGGATTGATGAGTGGGTGCGTTTGTCCATCCAGAGTCCACACCGGAGATTCAGTTTTAAAGCTCACTGACCAGATGTAGTGATGATTTTACCTCTAAAGATGTATAAATGTTCAAACATTGGCTGTAGTGTAGTGTGCTCTCCTCCCGCGCGCTCCCGCGATGGGGTACTTTTGGGGTAGGCGGATGTTTTTCAACACAAACCCAGCGCTTCGCACATGTGGTCAGGACGGAGACGTGGCGAGGCGTCCACGGGCAGGCTGGGGGAGACGGCGGAAGGGACAGTGTTGAAAACCCCGCGGGTGAGTGTTTTTTTAAATCACACACTCTGTTTGTAGATGTGTTCCGTTACTCACTGTAAACTATAAACTCACTACTCACTGTAAACACAGAAGTGAACGCGGTGCAACAATGTATTTGATTGGTTTGACTGAGCATTTCAGCGCCAGTTCGAGACAAATTTGATTGGTGAAATTGGTGGAAGTTGATGAGGATTGGCCAAAACTGCGGGAAAGTTGCGGTGATTGGACAAAATTGCAAGGTTGTGCAATAGTTGCACTGATTGGCTGATTTCATGTGAATTGGTGCCATCGCAACATTGCGAAATTCTGGAGGGACTGAATTCCTGTGGGTAAAAATGCCCTTGTAGACACTGGATTAGTCATCTCAGACAGGATGCAGAGGGTAAACAGAGAAGGACAATAGGTACTGAGATGAGAGAGATTATGGTGAGGTAGCAGGAAGAAGTAGTGGGGGGAGAAGGGTTGAATGTATTGTGATGCGAGATGTCATGCAGATGTGAGATGGGCGGATGATATAAAAGGAGAGACCCTAGTGCATTGTGGAAATGCTTTTTCTGTGTATGACTGATGTGAGAGTGAATAAAGTTGTCTGCTGCATGAGTCTGCCTCCGTTATTTGCACTCTCCACGCTGGTGACCCCTTGACGAATTATGGAACACGAGGCAAGAACTCCGGAGTCGGCCCGGACGGAAAGCCCCAGCAACTCATGCGCTGTTTCGGTCAAACTACCGGACTTTTGGCTGCACGACCCACGGTCTTGGTTCCACCACACCAAGGCTCAGTTCGCCCTCTGGGGAATAACAGCAGATGACACAAAGATATTACTATGTGGTCGCAGCGCTGGACGCTCGCACGTCTCAGCAAGTAGTGAGCCTGCTCCAACAGCCTCCAGCCCACGACAAATACGGGGCTCTAAAGGCCGCGCTGACCCGGCGCTACACACTCTCGGACTGTGAGAGAGCAGAGAGGCTCCTGAGGCGCTCCGAGTTAGGAGATGGGTCGGCGGTCGAACTGATGGAGAAGATGTTGGCGTTGATGGGCACGGACGACGGGCATTTTCTGTTCGCCCACCTTTTCCTCCGGAACCTCCCAACAGAGGCAGGAGCGGTCCTTGCCAGTTCGCCGTTGCTGGCCATGCGTGACTACCGTGCGCTATCCCAGGAGGCAGGTCGGATCATCCTCACCACCAGAGCCCTCACAGTGAACGCGGCGGCGTCGGAACCCAGCGAGACGACCAGCAGAGACGAGGAGCCGGCGACGGTAGTGGTTGCGGGGGCCAGGAAGCGCAAGACAGACACACTCTGCTTCTACCACCGCCGCTTTGGAGAGAATGGACGCAGATGTGTGCCACCGTGCCAATTCAAGCATTTGGGAAATGCCAAGGCCAACAGTCGGTAGCAGCTGCGACCGCCGGTGAAGAAAACAAGCTGCTCTACGTGATGGACTCGCGCTCGGGGAGACGGTTCCTCGTAGACACCGGCTCCCAAAAGAGCCTCATCCTGCTGTCCTATGCCGAACGGCTGGCAGGAGCTAGCGGCCCCCAGCTGGTAGCTGTAAACGGCTCAGACATTAAGACTTTTGGTGAGAGAACACTGACTTTATCCCTACACGGCCGTATGTACGAGTGGACTTTTGTCATAGCGGCATTGAGTTTCCTAATCCTGGGAGCTGATTTTCTGTGTGCACACGGGTTGCTAGTCAATGTTGCTAACAGACGCCTGGTTAATGCAATGTCTTTTGATTCTCTCCCCTGTACAGCTCGAGGGGCCGGGCCAATAACACAAGCCAACGTCACAGCTCCAGGTGGTAAGTTCCACACACTGCTCACTCAGTTCCCAGCACTCACGGTCCCGATGTTTTCGGCGGCCAGCACTAAACACGGGATGGAAAACTTTATCACCACCACCGGGCCGCCCGTTTTCGCACGACCTCAGGGCCTGGACGCAGCTAAACTGGCCATAGCACGCGAGGAGTTTGCCAACTTGGAAAGGTTGGGCATCATCAGGCGCTCAAACAGCCCATGGGCATCCCCACTACACATGGTCCCCAAGGCCGAGGGATCGTGGCGATCGTGCGGAAATTTCCGCAGGTTGAATAACGCCACAGCGCACGACCGCTACCCGATTCCCCATATTCAGGATTTTTCCGTTCACCTCGCCGGGGCACGCATTTTTTCTAAAATAGACCTGGTCCGTGGTTACCACCAGGTCCCAATGCACGCGGAGGACATACCCAAAATAGCGGTAATAACTCCGTTTGGCTTGTTTGAATTTTTACGCATGCCCTTCGGATTAAAAGGCGCGGCACAGACATTCCAACGCATGATGGATGTGGTGTTGCGCGATCTGCTGTTTGTGTTTGTCTACCTGGATGATGTCCTGGTGGCCAGTGCGTCCGAGGACGAACACGTAGCCCACCTCAGGATGGTTTTCCGGAGGTTGGAAGAGCACGGGTTAATAATCAACCCGGCGAAATGCCAGTTCGGTGTAACGGGGATTGACTTTTTGGGGCACCGTGTCTCACCGGAGGGAGCGATATCCTTGCCCGACAAGGTGCGCGCTGTGGCGAATTTTCCCCGGCCTCAGACGGTCAGGGCGCTGCAAGAGTTTTTGGTGATGGTTAACTTTTATAACCGGTTCCTCCCCCGCACAGCTCAGCTCATGCAGTCATTGTTCACCGCGCTCAAGAAATGGAAACCGGCGAACAGAGTCCAATGGACTCCGGAGCGGGAGCAGGCATTCTCTGAGGTTAAAACAGCCCTGGCAAATGCCGCACTGTTGGCGCATCCGGACCCGGCGGCCCGGATAGCGCTCACTACCAACGCCTCAGATGCGGCCATAGGGGCCGTCGTGGAGCAACGCGTCGCCGGTTCTTGGCAGCCACTCGCTTTTTTCAGCAGGGCTTTGCGCAACAGTGAGTGTAAATACAGCGCGTTCGACAGGGAGTTGCTGGCTCTCCACCTGGCCATACGCCACTTCCAGTTCTGGCTGGAAGGGCACAGCTTCACCGTGTTCGTGGACCACAAGCTGCTAGCGTTCGCGGTGGCCAAGGTTTCGGAACCATGGTCGGGGCGGCAGCAGAGACAGCTGGCCGCGATCTCGGAGTTTACGACCGACATTCTGCATGTGTCGGGTAAACTGAATGTGGTGGCGGACTGCCTCTCGCGCGCAGTAGTGGCCCCGGTCAGCGTAGGGATAGATTATACAGCCATGGCCGCAGAGCAGATTGGCGATGCGGACGTGTGTGCGCTCCAGTCTGGACCAACAGGGTTAAGGCTGGAGAGCAGAGTACTGCAAGACAGCAGCCCCCCCCAATCTGCAACGTCTCCAAGGGACGCCTGCGCCCGGTGGTCCCAGTTGCTTGGCGCCACCGAGTGTTTGAGTCATTTCACGCTCTGGCACACCCAGGAGTGCGCGTGTCAGTCAAAATTGTGGGAATGAAGTTTGTTTGGCCAGGCCTGCGCAAACAAGTGAAAGAGTGGGCAGCAGCCTGCGTAGCGTGCCAACGAGCCAAAGTACACAGACACACGAAGGCTCCTTTGGAGCCGTTTCGTATACCGGCTAAGAGGTTCGACCATGTTCACGTGGACCTCGTGGGCCCCCTCTCGCCATCGCAGGGGTTCACGCACCTTCTGACAGTGGTGAACTGCACCACATGCTGGCCAGAAGCAGTCCCGCTAGCGGCAACCACGACCACGGACGTGGCGTGTGCTTTTTTGCCGACATGGGTGGCACGTTTTGGCATCCCGTCGGACATAACGTCTGATAGGGGCTCGCAGTTTGTTTCCGATCTCTGGTCCGTGATGGCCCGTAGCCTGGGTGTTGCAATTCATTGCACAACCGCGTACAACCCGCAGGCCAGTAGGTTATGCGAGCGTTTCCATAGGTCACTGAAAGCAGCGCTCAGGGCGTCGCTGACGGATGCAAATTGGGTAGACCGGTTGCCGTGGGTTTTATTGGGGTTGTGTTCCGCACCAAAAGAGGATTTGGAGGCTTCCCCGGCGGAGCTTGTTTTTTCTCAGTCACTGCGGCTCCCCGGGGAGTTTTTGCAAGATAATCCCGCTCTGGACAACTGTCCGTCTCAGCGTTTGCAGCATAGTGCAGATACAGGCACGCTGCCGGGCCCGGCCCACCACTGTTTTCCACGCGCTTTTGTGCCAAAAACTTTGAAGAATGCAGCGTTCGTGTTTGTCAGGCACGATGCCCACCGCCCCCCATTGCGCCCACCCTACGATGGCCTGTTCAGAGTGCTGGAAACAGGGGACAAACATTTTTTGTTAGACTTGGAGGTCGTAGGGAGAAAATATGTATAGACAGACTTAAGCCTGCCTTTGTGGTGGCGGACGAGCAAGTGATGTTGGTTCGGGCCCCTCAGCGTGGAAGACCCCCACTGAGAACTTCCCAGGTAAACGATTCATCAGAGCAGCCACACGGGCAAGTCAAAGGTTCCCCCCCCCCCTCGCCATTGCCCACCCGCAGACAGACATACCCCAGGAGCCCCCCACTGGCACAGCAGCGCCGCGGAGGTGGAAAACCCCCGTTACAGCAGATACGGGAGGAGACTGAAGCCAAAAGGACGTGAGAACTAAAACTCGGTCTGAGATTCTGGGGGAGGGGGGGGGGGTAGATGCTGGGTTTATCATCTCAGACTGGATGCAGAGGGTGAACAGAGAAGGACAATAGGTATTGAGATGAGAGAGATTATGATGAGGTAGCAGGAAGAAGTAGTGGGGGGAGAAGGGTTGAATGTATTGTGATGCGAGATGTCATGCAGATGTGAAATGGGTGGATGGTATAAAAGGAGAGACCCTGGTGTATTGTGGAAATGCTTTTTCTGTGTATGACTGATGTGAGAGTGAATAAAGTCGTCTGCTGCATGATTCTGCCTCCGTTATTTGCACTCTCCACACCCTATGTGATTGTTCTTGCTTGAACAACAGGCTCGTAAAACCATGGTATGTCATGCAAATTTCCAACAACTGCCTAAAAGTGCTGCAAAAACTCCAGTAAGAATAGTGCAATTAAGGTGTCTACATGTCTGAATAATCCAACCAAGACTGGAATATTCCATGTTACATATTACTCCAAATAGCATGCGGCCTACATATCTCCCGAGGGAATACTCACACGTGATCTGCATTGTTATTTATGCAAATCCGACGGCGAACGCGGGGACAGCGCGTGACGTCATCCACTCAGTAACTGGCAGGCTGTAGACAGAACACCCAGATGCCCTTCTCCTCATCTCAGGTGATTTCAACCATATTTCACTGTCTCCCATTCTACCCACGTTCACCCAGTATGTCACATGCCACACTAGAGACAATAAAACACTGGACTTATTCTATGCAAATACTAAGGAGGCGTACACCTCATCACCACTCCCCCCACTCGGGAGATCGGATCACAACTTGGTTCATCTTCTGCCAGTGTACAAACCCTTAGTACACAGACAACCTCCGGTCATGCGCACGGTGAAGTTATGGTCTGAGGAGGCAATGGACGCGCTAAAGGACTGTTTTGAAATCACTGCCTGGGAGCAGCTCTGCGATCCACATGGTGAGGACATCGATGGCCTCACTCACACCATCACGGACTACATCGGCTTCTGTGTGGACAACACCGTACCCTCCAAGACCATACGGTGTTGCTCGAACAACAAACCCTGGATCAACCCTGAGATAAAAACACTTCTGAGAGAGAAGAAGAGGATCTTCAGGTCGGGGAACAGGGAGATGCTGAAGTCCATACGGAGGAAGATCAGAGAAGGCAAGGACAGCTTCAGGAAGAAGATGGAGGACAAGCTGCAACGGAGCGACATCAGTGGGGTCTGGAGAAACCTTAAAACCATCTCTGGGCTCCAGAATACCTCCCCCCAGGCCACGGGGGCCAGGGAGTGGGCCAACAATCTGAACCTGTTTTTTAATAGGTTTGACCAGTCGCCCTCCCCTCCAACTGCACAACAGCCACTGCTGCCTCTAAAGTCATCGAGACCTGCTGTCCACACCCCACTCCACCAACACCCCCCCACTCCCAGCACACAGCCCCCCAACCTGACCCTCACTAAGAACCAGGTGAGGACGGAGCTGAGGAAGATCAAGGCAAGGAAGGCCACGGGACCGGACGACATCAGCGCGAAGCTCCTCAAGTCCTGTGCAGACCAGCTGTGTGGGATTGTGGAGCATATCTTCAACCTGAGCCTGAAGCTGGGGAGGGTACCACAGTTGTGGAAAACATCTTGTGTGGTACCTGTACCAAAGACTTCCCACCCCAAAGATCTGAACAGCTACAGACCAGTGGCCCTGAAGTCTCACATGATGAAGACCCTGGAGAGACAGCTCTTTGCTCACCTCCGCCCCCTGGTAGGACCAGCGATGGATCCACTCCAGTTCGCCTATCAGCATGGCATTGGGGTGGAGGATGCAGTGATCCTCCTCCTTCATCGTTCTCTGTCCCACCTGGAGAAGCCCGGGAATGCGGTGAGGATCATGTTCTTTGACTTCTCCAGTGCCTTCAACACCATTCAACCAATGATCCTGAAGGACAAGCTGCTGTGCGCAGGGGTGGACCAGCACCTGTCATCGTGGATTCTGGACTACCTCATTAACCGGCCACAGTTTGTGAGAACCCGAGATTGTGTGTCTGACACGATCATCGGTAGCACGGGGGCCCCCCAGGGAATGGTTTTGGCTCCCTTCCTGTTCACCCTTTATACTGCGGACTTCTTACACAACACAACACACTGCCATCTACAGAAGTTCTCTGACGACTCTGCGATCGTCGGCCTCATCTCCAACAGAGATGAGGCTGAGTACAGAGGACTTATCCAGGACTTCGTGGACTGGTGCCATCGGAACTGCCTCCAGATCAACGCGAGGAAAACTAAGGAGCTGGTAGTGGACTGCCGCAGGCAAGGACAACCCCTCACAGCACCAGTAAGCATACAGGGAACAGACATTGAGATGGTGACATCCTACAAGTACCTTGGTGTTCATCTGAACAATAAACTAGACTGGTCACGCAATACCAACACACTCTACAAGAAGGGACAGTGCAGGCTGTTCCTACTGAAGAGGCTCAGGTCTTTTGGTGTACAAGGGGCTGCACGGTGGCGCAGTGGTTTAGCACTGTGGCAGCACAGTTTTACCCTCGGCCGGGGGATCGCGGGGATCATGAGATCGTGGGTTCGATCCCAGCCCCCGACCAACAGTGAGCTGTGTGGAGTTTGCATGTTCTCCCCGTGTTGCGTGGGTTTACTCCGGGATTTCTCTGGTTTCCTCCCGCATACCAAAAACATGTAGGTTTAGGGCGCTCACGCACGCAGCGACCAGCAGCCGGTGGCTTGTCACCAGACTACAAACCAAATCTACCTACGGGTACAAATAAGTAACAAAAAAAAAAAAAAAAAAAAAAGGGCGCTGCTGAAGACATTCTATGACACAGTGGTGGCACCAGCCATCACTTTTGGAGTGGTCTGCTGGGGCAATGGCATTACAGCAGCCGATAGGAAGAGACTGAACAAACTGATCAAGAAAGCTAGCTCTGCCCTGGGGAAACGCCTTGACCCAGTGGAGGAGATAGGAGAGAGAAGGATGGTGGCTAAACTGCCATCTCTGCTGGAGTCCGAGTCCCACCCTATGCAGGACGTATTGAACACACTGAGGAGCTCATTTAGCAGTAGACTACATCATCCTAGGTGCGCAACCGAGAGGTTTCGCAGGTCCTTCCTACCTAGGGCTGTCAGACTGTATAACCTAAGCAGGGCTGCTCGCAGAGATAGCAAAAAAACGTGATGACCTAGTAGTATTGAATGCAAAAGACGCAACAAACTTACACAAATGGTCCCCTCCAGTATACAGCTAGGACAATATCAGTCTCTACGGAGGGTGACAATGTGTATGGGTACATATTCATACTATGTAGGATAACTAAGTAGATGGTTATGCTGTTTATTCCATCTTTCTACAATGCTCCGCACTTTTTATATATATCTACACTACCGTTCAAAAGTTTGGGGTCACCCAGACAATTATTTTGTGTTTTCCATGAAAAGTCACACTTATTTACCACCATGAGTTGTAAAATGAATAGAAAATATAGTCAAGACATTGACAAGGTTAGAAATAATGATTTGTATTTGAAATAATATTTTTTTCCTTCAAACTTTGCTTTTTTCAAAGAATCCTCCATTTGCAGCAATTACAGCATTGCAGACCTAACATGATTGCACAAGGGTTTTCTAATCATCCATTAGCCTTCTGACGCAATGAGCAAACACATTGTACCATTAGAACACTGGAGTGATAGTTGCTGGAAATGGGCCTCTATACACTATGCACCAAAAACCAGACATTTGCAGCTAGAATAGTCATTTACCACATTAGCAATGTATAGAGTGTATTTCTGATTAGTTTAAAGTTATCTTCATTGAAAAAAAGTGCTTTTCTTTCAAAAATAAGGAAATTTCTAAGTGACCCCAAACTTTTGAACGGTAGTGTATATATTTATGTGTACGTATGTACAGTATATCCACTGCTCTTATTTATATTTTTCATATCTTCTTAATTATTGCTGTGAGTGTTGCTATCCCTGTGCTGTTGCAGTCCTGGAATTTCCCCATTGTGGGACTAATAAAGGCTAATCTTATCTTAAATGTGACCTTATTCTTTTATCTTATATGAAATGTGATCTTATACAAGTTAGTATTGGAGTATTGCCTGCATTGTAAACAGTCAGTGCTTGTAAAACTGATGATTTTGCCCTATTTTTAGTCAAAAAATTGTGGAGTGTGTTAGCATTTTTAGCCGTTTGTATGATTTGTCTTGGCAGATGCAATGGTGTATCTGCTTCTCGACACTAAATTGGCATAACATGTACACTTGTAGTATTTATTGAATTAATTGTGTCTTGCGTGCATCCAGATGGCCTGTGTGTGTTTCTGCATCTGTTAAAGAGGGTGTGTGTGTATCCTTGTGCTCACATTACTCATGTTGTGGGGACATACAGTGGGGTAAAAAAGTATTTAGTCAGCCACCAATTATGCACGTTCTCCCACTTAAAAGATGAGAGAGGTCTCCAATTTTCATCATAGGTATACCTCAACTATGAGAGACAAAATGAGAAAAAAAAATCCAGAAACTCACATTGTCTGATTTTTAAAGAATTTATTTGCAAATTATGGTGGACAATAAGTATTTGGTCAATAACAAAAGTTCATCTCAATACTTTGTTATATACCCTTTGTTGGCAATGACAGAGGTCAAATGTTTTCTGCAAGTCTTCACAAGGTTTTCACACACTGTTGCTGGTATTTTGGCCCATTCCTCCATGCAGATCTCCTCTAGAGCAGTGATGTTTTGGGGCTGTCGCTGGGCAACACGGACTTTCAACTCCCTCCAAAGATTTTCTATGGGGTTGAGATCTGGAGACTGGCTAGGCCACTCCAGGACCTTGAAATGCTTCTTACGAAGCCACTCCTTCGTTGCCCGGGCGGTGTGTTTGGGATCATTGTCATGCTGAAAGACCCAGCCACGTTTCATCTTCAATGCCCTTGCTGATGGAAGGAGGTTTTCACTCAAAATCTCACGATACATGGCCCCATTCATTCTTTCCTTTACAGGGATCAGTCGTCCTGGTCCCTTTGCAGAAAAACAGCCCCAAAGCATGATGTTTCCACCCCCATGCTTCACAGTAGGTATGGTGTTCTTTCTCCTCCAAACACGACAAGTTGAGTTTTTACCAAAAAGTTCTATTTTGGTTTCATCTGACCATATGACATTCTCCCAGTCCTCTTCTGGATCATCCAAATGCTCTCAAGCAAACTTCAGACGGGCCCGGACATGTACTGGCTTAAGCAGGGGGACACGTCTGGCACTGCAGGATTTGAGTCCCTAACGGCGTAGTGCGTTACTGATGGTAGCCTTTGTTACTTTGGTCCCAGCTCTCTGCAGGTCATTCACTAGGTCCCCCCGTGTGGTTCTGGGATTTTTGCTCACCGTTCTCTTGATCATTTTGACCCCATGGGGTGAGATCTTGCGTGGAGCCCCAGATCGAGGGAGATTAACAGTGGTCTTGTATGTCTTCCATTTTCTAATAATTGGTCCCACAGTTGATTTCTTCACACCAAGCTGCTTACCTATTGCAGATTCAGTCTTCCCAGCCTGGTGCAGGTCTACAATTTTGTTTCTGGTGTCCTTTGACAGCTCTTTGGTCTTGGCCATAGTGGAGTTTGGAGTCTGACTGTTTGAGATTGTGGACAGGTGTCTTTTATACTGATGATGAGTTCAAACAGGTGCCATTAATACAGGTAACGAGTGGAGGACAGAGGAGCCTCTTAAAGAAGAAGTTACAGGTCTGTGAGAGCCAGAAATTTTGCTTGTTTGTAGGTGACCAAATACTTATTTTCCACCATAATTTGCAAATAAATTCTTTAAAAATTAGACAATGTGATTTTCTGGATTTTTTTTTCTCATTTTGTCTCTCATAGTTGAGGTATACCTATGATGAAAATTGGAGACCTCTCTCATCTTTTAAGTGGTAGAACTTACACAATTGGTGGCTGACTAAATACTTTTTTGCCCCACTGTAAATCTGTTTCACACTGTGGGACCAGCTACCCATTTAAGTAAAAATATCTCACATGTAAATTATTACATTGATGTCTGAAGCAGTTATGAAATTTACTCAAACCTGATTGTCTTGTTAGCTTTAGCTCTCACTTAGACACACCTCCTATAGGGTGAATGATGGTTAAGGTTAGAATTAGGATGTGCAGAAGGCTCTGTGATCTAAGTTAAAGGTGGACAAGTGGTGGGGTTTTGTGTGTGGTGGCAAAAAATGGTGTTGGAGTATAATATCTTGTCCTTATAAAAGGCTGCTTTTAAACGGCACCATTATACAGTGGTGGGAAAAAGTGTATGCCCCTTCCCAATTTCTCTTTTTTTTTATGTTTGTCACACTTAAATGTTTCAGATCATCAAATATATTTAAATATTGGGCAAATATAACACAAGTAAACACAAAATGCAGTTTTTAAATGAAGGTGTTTATTATCAAGGCTAAAATAAAATCCAAATCTACATGGCCCTGTGTGGAAAAAGTGATTGTCCCCCCCCCCCGTTAAAACATAAATTAGCTGTGGTTTATGACATCTTTGGAAAGCTGAATTCAATTTCTCTAGCCACACCAGCCACACCCAGGCCTGATTACTGCCACACTTGTTCACAATCAAGAAATCACTTAAATAGGACCTGTCTGACAAAGTGAAGTAGATCAAAAGTTCCTTAACCCCTTGCACTCCGGTCAATTTCCCTAAAAATGCCAAAAAATAATGTGCCCAAAGTAAATAGAAAGCTGTTCTTCAGCCCTTTGCAGCATCTTCATGGGGGTGGTCTCATTTAAAAGAAAACACTGAATTTTTTGGCAAAACAGTCATAATCTCTCTAAGTGCTCCGGCCACTGAGTTCCAGTCATCTAAACATAGTGAACTTGAAGAAAATAAATTTGGCCTGGGTGTTTTTTCGGATACAAATGCTTGCAAATAACACACAGCTTCAGATCCAGGCTGGCAAATGCAACAGAAATGCAGAACCAAGTGTTATCCAGCTGAGTTCCAAATTTTGTAACAATACCACAAAAAATGAATATATTACACAGCTTTTTCCTCAGGTAGTTCCCAGGCGTTTTGGAACTGTGCCAAATTGTGCCAAATGGCACAGTTTGGAAAAACGTCTGTAACTTTTGAATGATTCAATATAGAAGCTTCATCTTGGGCTCTAATGAAAGGTGACACTAAGGGCTGTGTGTGTGTGTGTGGGGGGGGTGCCCCCCCCCCGCTACAGAGGACGGACATCACCCGTTGCGCCACGGTCCGTCATGCAGTGATGACGCACAGCTGTAATTTACCGATCGGTCAAAAGTCATTTTGATTACAATTTTCAGGGATAAAGAATAATTTAGCTTAGAACACTTACCTCTTCACAGCAGAAGCGGAGCTGGCAAACTTCTTCCTCATTGTCAGACGAACACGATGCTGGTCTCGCGACCCGATCAAAACATAATTCCATTATTGCGGTTTTGCGCTTCCATGATTGCGGTTTTTGGTGAATGATTTTTCAAAACAAATAACAGTAATAATTAAAAAAAGACTGGCGAACGCATGTGTGTCACTCAGCCTTCGTCGTCGGCCTCCGTTGGTCTATGATGACCATGGAAGAAAATCATAACGTCTGCTCTGCTGGAACAAAAACAAAATAAGCACCGCCTGTGGCCGAACATGCCGATGCGCGAATGGCAGTCGCTGTCACACAGGTTGCACTTGTGGATGGTCTTCGTGCTGCTGGGTCTGTGACGGTTCTTCCTGCGTGTCCTTTTTTCATCTGCTGCAGCAGTCTGCCTTCATCCAGCCTTACAAAAAACAGCTTGCGAACTTCTATGCTTCAATTGGCTTGCTGCATTCACAGCGTTAGTAGGCGGGTCCTTCTTGCTAGGTTTTCAGTCATTGGTTCTTCAAGGTTTCAGAAACCCAATTCAAGGCTCTTATTAGTTGAATGAGAGGTCAATCAGATGATCTAATCTGTTCACGGCTGTGTCTGCAGTGGAAGAACGGAAATGCAGCTTACGCAGCTCCATCGTGCGTCCTAGAGCACACGAGAGCGCCCTCGTGCGCTCTGGGACGCAGAGACTTGCCCGCCCATGGTACAACGGAGTGCAAGAGGTTAAAAGAAAAACATCATGCTGTGATCCAAAGATATTCAGGAACAAATGAGAAACAAAGTAATTGAGATCTGTCAGTCTGGAAAAGGTTATAAAGCCATTTCTGAAGCTTTGGGACTCCAACGAACCACAGTGAGAGCCATTATCCACAAATGGCAAAAACACGGAACAGTGGTGAGCCTTCCCAGGAGTGGCTGGCCAACCAAAATTACCCCAAGAGCGCAGTGAGAACTCATCCAAGAGATCACAAAAGACCCCACAACAACATCCAAAGAACTGCAGGCCTCACTTACCTTGGTTAAGGTCAGTGTTCATGACTCCACCATAAGAAAGACCAAAGTTGCCAATCAACAGTTTAAACTATTAGGGCTAATGGAGGAAGTCCGAGAATTGAAATTAACAATTAAGGAAAGAGACAAAAAAAAATTGCAGACTTGGAGCGGCGCATCAAGGATCTTGAACAATATTCTCGTATGAATGATTTAATAATTAGTGGACTAGACATTAAATACCAATCATATGCCAATGCTACAGCAGGAATGAGAGGTGAGGAGGCTCCCCTAAGTGAATCAGTCTCCCTGGAAAACCAGGTGCTTTAGTTCCTTGAAAGTAGAAATATAAAGGTTGAAGTAAATGCAATTTCAGCCTGTCATACTTTACCCAGAAAGGATAATAAAACAAAGAAATCAATTGTGATGCTCTTTGTGAACAGAAGGGTTAAGAATGACATACTGAGGCAGGCCAGAAAGCTACGGGGAACAGAAGTTTACCTAAATGAACATTTAACAAAGACTAATGCTGAAATAGCACGGCAAGCACGGATGCTGAAAAGACAAAACAAGATACAAGCAACATGGACAAGAAACTGTAAAGTTTGGATCAAACTAAATGGAACACCTGAGGAAGCAAAGGCCATAATTATAAGAGATCTCACTGACTTAAATAAATATGATGTTCGTCCTTCGTGCTCGAAGATGACCAATGACATCAATTTGACGTTGAGCTGCTATGGTGAGTCTGGAGGTGGCTGGTGAGGCCAATCCGGGCAACGAATCCTCTCCTACAAGTAGGACAGAAGTTGGAAGGGGTTGTGATGTTGGTGCTAGTTGCTCTGTCCTTCCGCATCTGGCGTTTCTGCTCTGCATGCTGTACTCGCTGCTCCTCTGCTCTTTGGGCTCCTGTTGTGATAGCATTGTGCCAGGAGGGGCGATCAGCAGCAAGCATCTCCCAGGACTCTGTGTTAATGGAGAAGTCTTTAAGGTTAATCTTCAGGTTGTCCTTGAAGCGCTTCTTTTGTCCTCCGACTCTGTGTTTCCCTTGGGCGAGTTCTCCATAGAAGAGCTGTTTTGGGATGCGGTCGTCTGACATACGGGAGACGTGGCCTGCCCATCTCAGCTGAGCCTTGCGCATGGTGGTAATGGCGCTGGGGATGTCTGCCTGCTTCAGCACCTCTGTGTCTGGAACTTTGTCTTGCCAGCGGATGTGGAGGAGGTTGCGAAGACACCTGAGATGGAAATGGTTGATCTGTCGCTTGTGCCTTCTGTATGCAGTCCACGTTTCGCAGCCATAGAGTAGTGTGGTTCGGATGACTGCACAGTAGACCTTCAGCTTTGTTGTGAGGCTGATCCCTCTCCTCTCCCAGACATTTTTTCTGAGTCTCCCAAATGCGCTGCTTGCTTTGGAGATCCTGTTGTTGATCTCAGCATCGATGGTGGCATTACGGGAAAGGGTGCTACCCAGGTAGGTGAAGGTCTCTACCGCCTGGAGGGTCTGTCCATTTACCTGTATCTGTGGCTCGTGGTACTGGTTTCCCGGGGCTGGCTGGAACATCACCTCGGTTTTCTTGGTGCTGATGGTAAGGCCAAAATTGTCACAGGCTGAGGAAAATCTGTCCATCTGCGACTGCATTTCCTGCTCGGCACCAGCATTGAGTGCACAGTCATCAGCAAAGAGGAAATCTCTGATGATAGTCTCCTTCACCTTCGTGATGGCTTGCAGACGCCTGAGGTTAAAAAGTCTTCCGTCACACCTGTACCTGATATCGATGCCAAGCTCACAGTCTCTGAAAGCATCTGAGAGCATTGCCGAGAACATCATGCTGAACAGTGTCGGGGCCAGAACACAACCCTGCTCAACTCCATTGGTCACTGGAAAGGCTTCGGATGGTTCGCCATCATCCAGGACTCTGGCTGTCATTCCATCGTGGAATTGGCGGACAATTGCAATGAACTTGCGGGGGCAGCCAAATTTTTTCATGATTATCCAGAGTCCCTTGCGACTGACTGTGTCGAAGGCCTTGGTCAGATCGACAAAGGTTGTGTAGAGGTCGTGGTACTGTTCCATGCATTTCTCTTGGAGCTGGCGGGTGGCAAAGATCATGTCGGTGGTCCCTCGACCTGCACGGAAGCCGCATTGACTTTCAGGGAGGAGACCCTGCTCCAGGTGTTCCAGCAAGCGGTTGAGGAGGACGCGAGCCAGGATCTTGCCTGCTATGGACAGAAGGGATATTCCTCGGTGATTGTCACAGGACTGGCGATTTCCTTTCCGCTTGTAGATATGGACAATTGTGGCATCTCTGAGCTCTTGTGGTAGCTGTTCCTTGCTCCACATGGACTGGTACAGGCTGGTGAGCTGTCTAAGGGTGGTTGGGCCGCCTGTCTTGTAGACTTCTGCAGGGATGGCATCAGAGCCTGGGGCTTTCCAGTGGAGAGCTGTTTGATGGCTTTGCTGACCTCATCTTCCGAAGGTGGGATGTCCAGCTCGTAGTTTATTGGCACCTGGGGAAGGCGAGCAATGGCTTCGTGGTTGATCTGTGCAGGCCAATTGAGCACACTACAGAAGTGTTCCGCCCATCTCTCCAGGATGAAGAGGTTCTACCCTGTCAGCAGGGTAGAACCATCAGCACTAAGAAGAGGGGATGATCCGGAGGACTGAGGTCCATAGAGAGCTTTCAGGGCATCATAGAACCTCTTTGTGTCATGTCTGTCAGCAAAGCATTGAATCTCGTCAGCCTTGGCACTGAACCAAGAGTCCTGCATGTGGTGTAGTTTGGCTTGAATTGCACTACGGATGTTGGTAAAGGCTGCTTTCTTTGCCATGCAGGTAGGGTCATTCTGGTGGGCCCGCAGCAGTCGGTGTTTCTGATCTAACAGCTGCTGAATTTCTGTGTTATTTTCGTCGAACCAGTCCTGGTGATTTCTGGTTACTGGGCCTAGGCATTTGAGGGCAGCCGAGTGAGCGGTGTCCCTGAAGGATGCCCATTGGTCCTCAATGCTTGGCTGGTTGAGCTGGAGATCTGACAGGCGGCTATGCATGTGATCTTGAAACTGTTGTACCTTCTTGGGGTCTTTGAGTTTCATGACGTTCAGCCTCTTTGTCACTTTCTGGCCTTGTGGTCTCCTTTTGGGCTGGATGTGGAAGTTCATCTTTGAGATGGTCAAGCGATGGTCAGTCCAGCAGTCGGCACCACACATGGCTTTGGTCACTCTCACGTCCCGCCTGTCCTTTGCCCTGATGATGACATAGTCAATGAGATGCCAATGCTTAGAGTGAGGGTGCATCCAGGATGTCTTGTTCCATGTAGGTAGGCGAAACATGGTGTTGGTGATGGCTAGGTCATGAGAGGCACACATTCTGAGCAGGAGGTGTCCGTTGCTGTTAGATTTTCCAATACCTTGTTTTCCCAGTACTCTCTGCCATGCATGGTGGTCGGCCCCTACTCGAGCAATGAAGTCACCGAGGATGATGAGCTTCTCAGATTTTGCTGAAGCAATGAGGGAGTCTAGTTCCTCATAAAACTTATCTTTGGTCTCATCGGGGTTTGTCATGGTCGGAGCATAAGCGCTGATGATGGTTGCATTTGACTTCTTCCCAAGTGGGAGGTGCATTTTCATCAGGCGGTCGTTCAGACCCTCGGAAATGCTTGCTAGTTTCCGCACATGAATGGATTTGATTGTGAAACCAACACCTGCCTTGCGCCTCTCCTCACTGCTGCGCCCACTCCAGAAGGAGGTGTAGCCACCACCGGTTTCTGTCAGCTGGCCTTTGTCTGAAAAACGTGTCTCACTGAGAGCAGCAATGTCGATGTTGTAGCGAGCTAGTTCTCTGGCCACTAGTGCAGTTTGTCTTTCTGGTCTGTTCGCTTTGGCATTGTCGAGCAGAGTCCTTACGTTCCATGATGCTAAGGTGAGCGCCTTTGCTTTATTTCTCTTTGTGTTTCGACCGCTATTTGGGGATCCCCACCAGCCGCGGTGTGCTGACCAGGGTGAGGTGAGACCAGCTATGTTTGGGGCGCCTTTTCTAGCCCCGTCCTCTTGCTAAGGAGGCGAGCAGAGCGATCCGAAAAAGGGCTGCTCGGTCGCTCAGGAGGCTGCCGATCTTCACTACTGTCTCGGTTCAGTGGAGAGCGACCACTTGTCCAGAGCCGCCTGTGTGCAGGTTTGCGACTACAGCTTCCAGTGTATCCTCACCTGCTGCTTCGCCACTCCCCCATTGCCACAGGGCTTAAAGTTGGCTAAGTTGGCTAGGTGGTGATGTCATGACTTGCGCGGAACTTTGATTAAAGTGAGGGAGACTTGCGCAGGATCAGCCTCACTCTCTCGTCCTGAGATACCGGATCCAGTGGCAAGACAGAGTCAAGACGGCTGGGGGCGGCTCAGGATGCAGGAGCTGCCGGAAGGTGACAATTATGCCAGTCGACTGCCTTAGGGCTCCACTCCGGATTTTCTGTCAGGGTTTACTCCCTTAGCCTTTGACTTTTCCCAAGACACCCACAAGGCAGTGGGGCTATTTACCCATAGCTAGGACTGAGACAGGTTGTACTGGGTTACAGTTTACCGGTAGCAGATAGAATCTGACCTGATATTCGATCATCTACTGTACGTAGATGAACACTGATTAAGAAAATTAAGAGACTATGATAATCCATATCCACACACATGGCAAGAACAGTTCTTTTGTGACATACCATGTCAATGTACTTAAAAAAACAAAACAAAACAAAAAACTTATGACTGACTTTAGTAGACATCAATCATCCCCAGTTGGAGGAAGTCATTTGACACAGAATGAGAAAATTCAGACTCTGAAAATATGCCATTATGCTGAACATAAACTACAAGAGATGGAGAATGATACTGATCCTGATAACCACTTCTTCAATAATATTCATAATCACTGTGAATATTGTACTGAAAAGCAATTCAAAAGTCAAGTGCAATTAGATGGTAAACTATCAATAATACACTTCAACAGCAGAAGTCTTAACAAAAACTTTCCACAGATTCAGGACTATTTAAAACAGCTAGATAGAAAATTTACAGCTATCACAGTCTCTGAAACTTGGCTTAATGAAGAGCAGGCTTCTCTGATGGCAATAGAGGGATATCAGATGTTTTATATTAATTGATCTCAAAAAAAAAAAGGGTGGTGGTGTTGCACTGTATATTGATGACTTGTTTAGGTGTAAACTTGTAAATGGAATGTCCTTTGCACTACCAGGGATTCTGGAATGTGTTACTGTTGAGACTGACCAAGATAAAACAAAAAAATCTAATTATAAGTTGTATATATAGAATGCTGGGAACTTGCGTTGAGACATTCAGAGATAAATTAGTCGAGCTGTACAATAATATAACTAGTAAGAAAATGGTTGTAATCTGTGGAGATTTCAATACTGATTTACTCAATCCATTTCAACAAAATGTAATTACAGAGTTTATGAATTCTATGTACAGTATGAGTCTATATCCCACAATAACACATCCCAGTAGAATCACAGTTCACACTGCTGCACTTATTGATAACCTGTTTGTTAATATTATTGATAAGAAAATAGAAAGTGGATTATTGATAAATGACATAATTGACCATTTGCCAGTCTTTGCACTTATCCATGGCCACATGGGGGCTAATACAGAAAAAAACTTTAAAATCTTTCAGATACAAATCACAAAATGCAATTAGTTCTTTTAAAGAAGACCTGCTGAAGCAAGACTGGACCAAAGTCTATGCGTCAGATGCAAATGAAGCCTATGACACATTCATGAACATTGTAACTGCTCTTTATGAAAAAAACTGTCCATTAGTAAAGAAAAAGCTTAAACAGAAATTTGTCAACAAGCCATGGTTAACCAAAGGATTACAAAAAGCGTGTAAAAAGAAAAAAAAATCATTATATAAAGCTTTTCTAAAGAAAAGGACAAAAGAAGCAGAGCAGCGGTATAAAACATACAAAAATAAGTTAATGTATATAATGAGATGTTGTAAAAGAGACTATTACAGTAAAGAACTGGAGAAAAACAGAGCTAATATTAAAAATGCATGGACAATACTTAACAATATTCTTGGAAATAAAAACAGAAATACAAGCTACCCAACCAATCTTTCAAAAAAAAAAAAAATGACTCAGAGTGTGAATGCAGTCTCACCTGCAGATGAATTTAATAAATTTTTTGTTTACATTGGTCCTAATTTGGCTCCAGAAAAACCCATTATGGCATCTACAGGTGATACAATAAGGAAAAACATTGCTATAAAAGACTCTAGTTTCATAAAGAACACAGACGAGAGAGAGGTCATTGAAACTGTTAAATCGTTTAAAAGTAAAACATCTACGGATTGTGATGGTATTGACATGCTTTTAGTCAAAACTATCATTGAATGTTTAGTGAAGCCACTGACATATATTTGTAACCTGTCTCTCCAAACAGGTATATTTACCTCCGCCAGGAGGTTATGTTTTTGCCGGGGTTTGTCTGTCTGTCTGTCTGTCTGTCTGTCTGTCTGTTGGTTAGCAAGATAACTCAAAAAGTATTGGATGGATTTCAATGAAACTTTCAGGCGTTGTTGGAAATGGTACAAGGAAGAACTGATTAAATTTTGGGGATGATCCGGATCACCGTCCAGAAGAAAACCGCCATTACAGAAAATGCCATTTTCGTGAATAACTACTGAACCACTAATCCTATCATTGTCAATCCAATTGCTAGTCATATGTTTTCATGGTCAAGGAATCTGAAAACGTACACACAAACACTGTATGGGTGGAACTGTTGCCGCCATTACGGAAAATGTCATTTTCCTCAATAACTACTGAACCACTAATCCTATCATTGTGAATCCAATTGCTAGTCATATGTTTTCATGGTCAAGGAATCTGAAAACGTACACACAAACACTGTATGGGAGGAACTGTGGCGCTTGGCGGAGGTCTGCGCTCTCCGAGTGCTTTTCTAGTTCCCAATGCAATGAAAATAGCTAAAGTAATTCCGATATACAAGACGGGTGACAGAGGGGAATTTTCAAATTATAGACCTATTTCACTATTGCCGCAATTTTCCAAGATACTTGAAAAAATATTCTGTGAGAGAACTGACAACTTCATAATGAAGAATAATTTATTGTGTGAGCAGCAATATGGGTTCAGACACAAGAGGACAACTGCATTTGCTCTAATGGAATTTATAGAAAAAATATCAACTTCCGTTGAAAATAAAGAGTATTCCGTTGGGGTATTCCTGGATCTTAAAAAAGCATTTGATACAGTGGATCATAAATTATTGTTAAAGAAACTACAAAATCATGGTATTGGGGGGTAGCACTGTCCTGGTTATGTAGTTACTTAAAGAACAGATATCAGTATGTATGTGTTGGTAGCAAAAACTATAAAACAAACATACGTATATCCAATCTTTATGCTTCAGAAGAGAGCTATTAGAATAATAAATAAAGCTGCTTACAGGGAACCAACAAACCCACTTTTTCTTAAATAAAAAGCTCTCAAGTTGAACGATCTGGCTGACTTTAAAACTGCAGTAATAATGTTTAAAGTGAAGAATCTATCACTGCCCTCAAATATTCAAAAGTTGTTACAAATAAGGGAGAAACAACATCATTTCAGAGGAACATGCATATTTCAAAAACCTTCAGTGAGAACTACCACCAAGCAACACTGTGTTTCAGTGCAAGGAGTCAGATTGTGGAATGCTTTTGGACCTGAATTAAAATTATGTACAACACTTGGACAATTTAAACAAAAACTAAAGGAAGAAATACTCCAAACATATATACAAGATGACATGTAAAATCATATAAGAATTATCATTTTCAGTCTGTGTTGTGTTGTTGCTTAGTTTTTTTGGAGGGGTTTTGTCACGTTTTTTCTTAGCTTTGTTCTGAATTGTAATCGCTCTTGTTTTGTTTTACTTTTGAAATTCTTGGATGGAATATGGGTGAGCAATATAAGCTGCGGCTTCACCCGTCACCCATTTCAGATAACTTATGTTGAACTGTATAATCAGAGGAGTTATTGTTTAATTTGACCTTGTAAGATTTTTTTCCCCTTTGTTATATTATTCTGTTCCTTTCTTTTAATCTTTACTTTTAATCTATCTGAAATAAAGATTCATTCATTAAGAAAGAGACTGGGCAAAAATGGCCTGCATGGCAGAGTTCCAAGACGAAAACCACTGCTAAGCAAAAAGAACATAAAGGCTCATCTCAGTTTTGCCAGAAAACATCTTGATGATCCCCAAGACTTTTGGGAAAATACTCTGTGGACTGACGAGACAAAAGTTGAACTTTTTGGAAGGTGTGTGTCCCATTACATCCGGCGTAAAAGTAACATAGCATTTCAGAAAAGGAACATTATATTAATAGTAAAATATGGTGGTGGTAGTGTGATGGTCTGGGGCTGTTTTGCTGCTTCAGGACCTGGAAGACTTGCTGTGGTAAATGGAACCATGAATTCTGCTGTCTACCAAAAAATCCTGAAGGAGAATGTCCGGCCGTCTGTTCGTGACCTCAAGCTGAAGCACGCTTGGGTTCTGCAGCAGGACAATGATCCAAAACACACCAGCAAGTCCACCTCTGAATGGCTTAAGAAAAACAAAATGAAGACCTTGGAGTGGCCTAGTCAAAGTCCTGACCTGAATCCGATTGAGGTGCTGTGGCATGACCTTAAAAAGGTGGTTCATGCTCGAAAACCCTCCAATGTGGCTGAATTACAACAATTCTGCAAAGATGAGTGGGCCAAAATTCCTCCACAGTGCTGTACAAGACATTGCCAGTTATCGCAAATGCTTGAATGCAGTTGTTGCTGCTAAGGGTGGCCCAACCAGTTATTAGGTTTAGGTTGCAATCGCTTTTTCACACAGGGCCATGTAGGTTTGGATTTTTTTTTCCCTTAATAATAAACACCTTCATTTAAAAACTGCATTTTGTGTTTACTTGTGTTATCTTTGTCTAATATTTATAATTGTTTGATGATCTGAAGCATTTAAGTGTGATAATCATACAAAAAAGAGAAATCAGGAAAGGGGCAAACACTTTTTCAGACCACTGTATATTCTATTGATCTTACAACACTTATGTATCACCATGCTCAGGAGTCAGTTACCACTCAGCTTTCACCTTCATGTGCACATTATTCTGCACTGTGGTGGACAAAAGTTATTGTGAATAATGCCAACTTCTCGAGGGGTTTTGGCGCTCGGCCATGTCTCACATTGATGAGTGTGTGCATGTGTGTGTGTGTGTGTGTCTGCTTGTATGAGGTTGGGTGGGTGAAGGGGTGGGGTGGGAAGGGGCGTAATTGTGTTTTTTAATTTATAAAGCCCTGTGTGCTAGTTGTTTTTTTTTTGTATGAAAAGTGCTATATAAATAAAGTTTTGATTGATTGATTGACAATGGAAAGTAGAATGTTGAGCGTATAGGACAAGCTGGACCACGTACCAAAAGCCAGTTTATCGGGCTTGTTGTTACGAGCTATTCGGTCTCTGTACGACCATTGTGAGAGGTTGGTTTGTATTGCCAACACTCGGTCGGAGTCATTCCCAGTGAGAGTTGGACTCCGCTAGGGCTGCCCTTTGTCACCGATCCTGTTCATAATTTTTATGGACAGGATTTCTAGGCGCAGCCAGGGAATGGAAGGTGTCATGCTTGGTGACCACAGGATCTCATCTCTGTTGTTTGCAGATGATGTTGTCCTGTTGGCTTCATCCAGCAATGACCTACAGCTCTTGCTGGGACGGTTTGCCGCTGAGTGTAAAGCGGCTGGGATGAGAATCAGCACCTCCAAGTCCGAGTCCATGGTCCTCAGCCGGAAAAAGGTGCATTGTCCTCTCTGGGTTGGGGACAGGCTCCTGCCCCAAGTGGAGGAGTTTAAGTATCTTGGGGTCTTATTCACAAGTGAGGGGAAAATGGAGCGAGAGCTTGACAGACGGATTGGAGCAGCATCTGCAGTGATGCGGACGTTGTACCGGTCTGTTGTGGTGAAGAGGGAGCTTAGTTCTAAGGCAAAGCTATCGATTTACCAGTCAGTCTATGTTCCTACTCTCACCTATGGTCACGAGCTTTGGGTAATGATCGAAAGAACGAGAGTGCGGATACAAGTGGCTGAAATGAGCTTTCTTCATAGGATTGCTGGACTCGCCCTCAGAGATAGGGTGAGGAGCTCAGTCATCCGGGAGAGGCTCAGAGTAGAACCGCTGCTCCTCCACATTGAAAGGAGTCAGTTGAGGTGGTATGGGCATCTGATTAGGATGCCTCCTGGACGCCTCCCACTTGAGGTGTTTCAGGCACGTCCCACTGGGAGGAGACCCCAGGGCAGACCCAGGACTCGGTGGAGAGACTGTCTCTCAGCTGGTCTGGGAACGCCTTGGTATCCTCTCTGAAGAGCTGGAGCAGGTGGCTGGGGAGAGGGAAGTCTGGGCTTCTCTGCTCGAGCTGCTGCCTGCGCAACCCGGACCTCCGGAAAAGCGGTAGAAGATGGCTGGATGGATGGATGGACAAGCTGGAGTTTTTATGGGGAGTATGGAGTGTTGATAATAACCCTGATTATTTATTAAGTGTTTTTTAGTGCCGGTTGCTACTCTAAAATAAGCAAAATAAGACACGGTTAACTAGCTGTGTGTCAGTTATTGAACTGCCTTTTCACAATTTATGAAGAGTTTTTTTTTTCATTGTGTACATTTTTGTGTAGTTATACAGTATATGCAGTATTTACCCCAAAACATATAATAAACACAGGGAAAGATTAATACCAAAAGGATAATTTTTTTCAATAAAAATTTTTAAATTTTTATTTAAACCTAAATTACAAAATAATTTTGTAATTTAGGTTTAAATTACAAAATTAAACCTAATTTTGTAAACCTAAATTACAAAATAATTTGGTATTTTACATAATTAATCCTTAGTAAGGGGAATTCATAATTAAACTAGAAAAGCACTCGGAGAGCGCAGACCTCCGCCAGGCGCCACAGTTCCCCCCCATACAGTGTTTGTGTGTATGTTTTCAGATTCCTTGACCATGAAAACGTATGACTAGCAATTGGATTCACAATGATAGGATTAGTGGTTCAGTAGTAAAAGCATTACCGCCTTGGCGGAGGTAATAAACTGAAGTGTTGCTGTTGTGTCCATCTCCTCCATCTGCAAAGTGCCAGGCTGCGACCTGTCAAGGCATACCTCATGCCTCCCTTATTGGGGGGGGGGGGGCTTTCACACCTGTACTGAGTACTTAAAAACTGTATTTATTGGCAGATGAAAGAAAACTGAAGCAAAAACAAACAAACAAACAAAAACTAAGCAAACAGCAACTGCAACATGAACTTTTTCAAACATATTTATTCAAATGTACACTTATATGGACACAATCTTGAGCCATAACTTTTTGGTAATGTGAAAATAATAAGCCAAGTAGCACAAAAAAATTGAGTGCTCTTGCTGTCAGGAAACAATGTTGGCACCAAATCACTGAAGTGATCTGCCACCAATGGGGGTAGATTGTGCTCTGCCACAAAATGACAAAACATCACTTCTGCTAGTGATGCATTGGATTTGGAAGGCGTCGGTTCTCTCACTGGCTGAAAATGTTCATCCATCGATCGAATTTGGCTACACAGTTTTTGTGGCCCTGTGTAGCAAAGTGCGACTTCAGGTCGGAAATCCCTGATGCAGTCATTTTTAGCATTAGAGTCACACATATCAGGCGCAGCATTACTGGCACCGGGATTCCTCTCTGTTCCGGAGCCGCAGGACAAAAGAAGGTGCGATAATGGTTGCCGTGGGTTTTATATTGGGTTTGCGCTCCGCGGAAAAAAAAGAGGATTTGGAAGCCTCCCTGGCAGAGAGCTGGTTTTTGTGCAGCCCCTATGGCTGGCCGGGGAATTTCTGCCAAATAATCCGGCGCCGGACAGCTGCCCGTCTCAGTTTTTGCAGCGTAGCGCAAACACAGGCACGCTGCCGGGCCCTGCCCACCACTGTTTTCTGCGTGCTTTTGTGCCTAAAACTTTGAAGAAGGCGGAGTTTGTGTTCATCAGACACGACGACCAGCGCCCTCTATTGCCCCTGCACACCAGCACCCTCTATTGCCCCTGCACACATGTTGAAAATGGCCGTATCTCACAATGTTAAAGAATCCTTTAAAAAATTCCTGTATCCAGATGGTGATCCAGATCATCCCCAAAATTTAATCAGTTCTTCCTTGTACCATTTCCAACAAGGCCTGAAAGTTTCATCGAAATCCGTCCAAAACTTTTTGAGTTATCTTGCTAACCAACAGACAGACAAACAAACAGACAAACAGACAGACAAACGCTGGCAAAAACATAACCTCCTCCTGGCCTTCGGCCTGGCGGAGGTAACTACTCATACTATTTAAATTCAGCTCTTAATTGCAGGACTTAGCTTAAAACAAACTGACACACAATGCCAAGACATTTGCTTTCTGCCCATTATTTTTTTTTTTTTTGCTGATTCTGGTGAAGCCGAAAAGAGCTAATGATGGCACGATGTCCGTCCGTTTGTCCATCTGTCCACATTTCATGAGAATTGCTTCTCCTAGTCAGCAAGGTGGTCTGCATCTGACCAGTGCTCAAGGTCAGCGGTCAGGAGATCTGAGCATTCTCGGAGTGACTTCATCAGGCTGGAATGAACTACTTTGTCACTGACGGTGTTATGATATTTTCTGTGACCCAACAGATTCTGTGACTCCAGGGATCGACGCTGTAGATTGTATGCATGATAGTGGCTGGAAACAGAATGAAGAAGAGCGCTTACGTTAATGGCGTAAGCTGTTGCTCAAGCAATGTTGCAAACTTTTCTGCACCCCATCAGATTCTGCCACTCGCATAAAAGTGATCGGTAACTGGGTGAAGACAAGTGCTTACTAATGGCGTCAGCTGTTTCTCCACCAGCTGCAGCCTCCAGATTGCAGTCGCTGGTCCGTGATCCTTCAGTAAAATCACTGTTTGGTGAATTGAGATGTAAAAAAGGGTTTATGACCCCACTAACAACCAAAGGCGTGGATTATCACTTTGGTGTTATCTGTACAAATAACTAAATCAACAGTGCTAAAATATTTTGGAAAGAAACATCATTTTATTGTCAACATAACTGTGTAATCATTCACAGTTTTTAAGCACGTATTTCTTTGTGCCTACAGGTGCTGTTACATTTCCCATACAGAGCATCCGGAAAGTATTCACAGCGCTTCACTTTTCCACATTTTATGTTACAGCCTTATTCCAAAAGGGATTAAATTCATTTTTTCTTCAAAATTCTACACACAATACCCCATAATGACAATGGGAGAATTTTTTTTTTTTTTTTAGATTTTTGCAAATTTATTAAAAATAAAAAATTAAGAAATCACATGTACGTAAGTATTCACAGCCTTTGCCATGAAGCTCAAAACTGAGCTCAGGTGCATTGTGTTTCCACTGATCATCCTTGAGATGTTTCTACAGCTTAATTGGAGTCCACCTGTGGTAAATTCAGTTGATTGGACATGACATGGAAAGGCACATGCCTGTCTATATAAGGTCCCACAGTTGACAGTGCATGTCAGAGCACAAACCAAGCATGAAGTCAAAGAAATTGTCTGCAGACCTCTGAGACAGGATTGCCTTGAGGCACAAATCTGGGGAAGGTTACAGAAAAATTTCTGCTGCTTTGCTTTGAAGGTCCCAATGAGCACAGTGGCCTCCATCATCTGTAAATAGAAGAAGTTCAGAACCACCAGGACTCTTCCTAGAGCTGGCCGGCCATCTAAACTGATCGATCGTGAGAGAAGGGCCTTAGTCAGAGAAGTGACCAAGAACCTGATGGTCACTCTGTCAGAGCTCCAATGTTCCTCTGTGGGGAGATAAGAACCTTCCAGAAGGACAACTATCTCTGCAGCAATCCACCAATCAGACCTGTATGGTAGAGTGGCCAGACAGAAGCCACTCTTTAGTAAAAGACACATGGCAGCCCGCCTGGTGTTTGGCGAAAGGCACCTGAAGGACTCTCAGACCATGAGAAACAAAATTCTCTGGTCTGATGAGACAAAGATTGAAGTCTTTGGTGTGAATGCCAAATGTCATGTTTGGAGGAAACCAGGCACCGCTCATAACCATGCCAATGGTGGTGGCAGCATCATGCTGTGGGGATGTTTTACAGCAGCAGGAACTGTGAGACCAGTCAGGATAAAGGAAAAGATGAATGCAGCAATGTACAGAGACATCTTGGATGAAAACCTACTCCAGAGCGCTCTTGACCTCAGACTGGAGCGATGGTTCATCTTTCAGCAGGACCACAACTCTAAGCTCACAGCCAAGATATCAAAGGAGTGGCTTCAGCACAACTCTGTGAATGTCCTTGAGTGGTCAGCCAGAGCCCAGACTTGAATCCAATTGAACATCTCTGGAGAGATCTGAAAATAGATCTGAAAATGGCTGTGCACCGATGTTGCAAAGAAGAATGGGCGAAATTGCCCAAAGACAGGTGTGTCAAGCTTGTGGCATCATATTCAAAAAGACTTGAGGCTGTAATTGCTGCCAAAGGTGCATCAACTAAGTATTGAGCAAAGACTGTGGATACTTTTGTACATGTGATTACTTTTTTTTTTAATACATTTGCAAAAATCTCAAAAAAAAACTTTCACATTGTCATTATGGGGTATTGTGTGTAGAATTTTGAGGAAAAAAATTAATTTAATCCCTTTTGGAATTTTATTTATTTATTGTCATTAATTCCTGCTTGTCTGAGGCAGGAGGAATTAAAACCCATGAGCAGGAGCACATTGTGTTCAGATTTATTGAACAGAACAAAAATATAACAGTCAAAATAAACAATGAGCGGATTGCCAAGGGAAAACAGGGATGCCTCAAGGACACTCAACAGCACAGGCGGAGAAAGCAGATAGTGTAGGAAAGCTAAAAGCCCATAGGAAACGGGGCTCTGCAGGAAAAGCTTAACAGCAAAAGGAACCCCAGAGTACTGCAGGGAAACTATACAGTGAGGAAAAAATAAACTTACTGGCTAGAGCAGTCCAAGGCGATCCGTGATATCCGCAGAGCGAGGGAACAAGGAGAACTGACAGAGGAAGGCAACACTGGGAATACACCTTAATCACCCGACAATGCACAACAGCGAACTAAGATCTTAAATACAGCAACACTAACAAGCTGAGTGCATGCCAGTGTGGAGAGAGGAGAGAGACCGTGGAAGAGAGTGAGTGGAAACAGGTGTGCATTTAGATATCAGTGAGGCTGAGGGTGTGTGTGTCAGTGTGTAAGTGAATGCAGGAGTATGCAAGAGAATCTGAGCATGTAGATGGAAATGAGTGTGTGTGTGTGTGTGTGTGTGTGTGTGTGTGTGTGTGTGTGTGTGTGTGTGTGTGTGCAAGAAGTGCATGAGAGTGAGAATGAAGGTGAAGATATAAGTGTGTGTGTGTACACAAACAAGGAGGTGAAAATAAAAGGCAGCCAGCTGGTATGGACCGGCAGGAGAAAGGGGCGTGGCTGAGCTGTCAAAAGCTGAGCAGAGCTCAGAACCTCCCAGGAGGAGCCTAGAGACAGCTAAGGGGAAAAACACCCTCCTGAGGGCACGACAGCCACCAGGCCAAGGAACTGGGCTGACAAGTCCAGCCCAGTCCATGACAGACCCCCGCCCCCAAGGGTGGATTCCAGACACCCCAGTGTACCGTCAGAAAAGAAAAACACAACAAACACAAAGAGACCCCCTACCCCCAGGAAACTATCACAACTAACCAGGGCGGGAGGTGGGGCAACCAGGTCATGAGGGAACAGGCAAAAAATACACAGCAATATAGTACAGGCAAGCACAGTGTACATCCACCCCAAAACCCAGAACAACACTCCCCCCAAGACCCAATAGTCCCAGAGTTCAGGGGGCCGACCAAAGTCCCAGGCCCCAGGGGAGATGAAAACAGGCCGGTCAGGTGGCCTGTCCAGGTTCAGTACCAGGCGGGCCACCCGGGCGAGCGGTTCAGGTGGCCAGCCAGGGAAACTGGGCCACCAACTCCTACGGCACAGTTCACCGGGTGGACGGCCTTGGTCCAAGAGCCACCAGCTCAGGAGAGGAGGCTCGGAAGGCGGCCTCCCCACGGGAAGACCCAAAGTAGGAAGGGGAGACCAGGGAAGGGGAGCCCCGACGTCAATGGACAGCAACAAGGGAGGAGCCCCCCCGCCCCCCTGTAGCCCCAAGCTGGGGAACAGTAGCACCAGTGGTGGTCCTGGTCCGGGACATGGCTGCACCCGCGGTGGACCCAGCTTGGGACACAGTCACTACCGTGGTGGTCCTAATCTGGGACCTCATTGCGCCCACGGCGGGACCCAGCTGGGCACCAGCTGGGCACCAGCTGCACCCACGGCAGGACCTGGCTGGGCCACAGCTGCACCCATGGAGGGGCCTGACTGGACCACTGCTGCACCCGTGGTGTGGTCCGGCTGGACCATTGCTGCACCCATGGTGGGGTCCGGCTGGACCACTGCTGCACCCACGGTGGAATCCAGCAGTGGCGAATCCTTTCCGGCGACCCTAGACGTAGGCTCCGAAATAGGAGAAAGCAATAGAGGGTCAGGGTCGCCGGCAGCGGTAGAGCCCGGCAAGGCAAGCTCAGGTGCGGCTGACGGCTGCACCCGGCTCTCCTCACCAAGAGCCAGGCAAGAGCGCTCAAGCACTAATAAGAGAAACACAAAATAGAGCACTTGCCTGAGTTTGAGCTCCACTGCCGTCCAGGACTCCGATGAATTTGGTACAGATGTCACGTTCCCGGCCACTAGGTGGTCCAGCTCAGGTGCAGACCCTGCTGCAGCAGCGTCCGCAGCAAGCATGATGGTGGTGGCAGTCCTGGAGCCCCCAGGAGAATCCCCCCATGCAGGCTGTTTCTCCAGTGTGACGGCTGGGGTCCACTCTGTGTTGACTCTGGTTCTTGATCATCCAGGGACACTAGCTCCTCCACGGTCCGGCGGTCTGATTCCAGCGGGCACTCGGGAAAATAGGGAGGAGACAGGGAGGGGATTGGTAAGTCTTGGACAGTGGCAGGAGTCGGAGAGCGCTCAGGTGACTGCCTAACCTGAGGCTTTCCCCTGGGAGACAGACAAGATTTATTATTGTTTACAGAGATTGAATGTAAACACACTTGCCTGATCTCCCGGGTCTCGGAGTAAACTGCTGCCGGCAGAGAGCTACCACCCTACCCTGCGTCAACAACTGTAACGGGCCCCTCAGGGAACGGAGGAGGACCTGGTTCCGGCGGCACAGGCATGGGAATGTCTAGGGAACCCCCGGCAGATCTCACTGCGGCGAGGGGAGACGTTCCGGCGGCGTGGGCTGCAGTCAGGGCTGAGAGGGCACAGACTGGCGGAACAGCTGGCACGGAGATTGGCTCTGCCACAGGAATAGCCGGGGGTGATGTCAAATCCAAGGCTGTCGATGAAGAGGAGGGTTTCTTCTGACATTTTGACGAAGGATGGTTATTACACCATGGTATTGGCTCCTCTCTGTCCTTTGTCTCCTCTGGCGTCTGGCTACTCCCTCCCGGGACCAGCGAGGATTCAGGGGAAACAGAGACAAAGGACAGAGGAGTGGTGACAGCAGCTGATGGGGGAGCCCAAGTGGATTGCAAAATCTGGAGCTCGTCCACAGGAATCTGGCATACTACATCAGGTGAAAGAGTGAGAGATTGTAGTAGCACTTGCCTGAATTCCTGGTTGGTGATGATGTCAGCCGCTGTTTCGGTGTTTTGCGCCGTCTCCCTGGGAGTAGGATGATGCGTCTGATGGGAAGAAGAGGACACCAGTCTGGAAAGCATGTGCTGGGCGTTTGGCCTCCGGGAGCACTTCTTTGACTGTCTGGATGGTGCTGCAGAGGACCCTCTCACCGCTTCCTCAAAGTGCTCTCGAGATTCGCAAATCTAGGTGAGCAGCGGCACCAGCCCCACATACTTCCAAAGGCTGGGACATGTCTGCATCACCCTGACAGCTATGTCCAGCAAATAAAAATTAACCTCCAGGGAGTGGGTGGCACGAGCCCAGAAAGCGAAATTCACGGCACACTCGGCCGCTGCACACTCCTCCGGGTTAAGTCCAAAAACAGCAAAGTCCATGCTGGAAGACTGCTGGATGGAAAAAACACAAAAAGGTGAAAAAAAAACACACACAACACCTCCACTGTTTTTTTTTTTTTTTTTAACTGGTCGGGTGATTCTGTCATGAATTCCTGCCTGTTTGGGGCAGGAGGAATTAAACCCCATGAGCAGGAGTACGTTGTGTGCAGCTTTATTGAACAGAACAAAAATATAACAGTCAAAATAAACAATGAGCGGATTCCCAAGGGAAAACAGGGATGCCTCAAGGACGCTCGACAGCACAGGTGGAGAAAGCAGATACTGTTGGAAGGCTAACAGCCCATAGGAAACAGGGCACTGCAGGAAAAGCTGAACAGCAAAAGGAATCCCAGAGCGCTGCAGAGAAACTGTACAGCGAGGAAAAAATAAACTTACTGGCTGGAGCAGTCCAAGGCGATCCGTGATGTCCGCAGAGCGAGGGAACAAGGAGGAGAACTGACAGAGGAAGGTAACACTGGGAATACGCCTAATCACCCGACAATGCACAACAGCGAACTAAGATCTTAAATACAGCAACATTAACGAGCTGAGTGCATGCCGGTATGGTGAGAGGAGAGAGAGCGTGGAAGGGAGTGAGTGGAAACAGGAGTGCGTGTAGACATCAGTGAGGCTGAGGGGTGTGTGTCAGTATGTGAGTGAATGCAGGAGTATGCAAGAGAATCTGAGCATGTAGATGGAAATGAGTGTGTGTGTGTGTGTGTGTGTGTGTGTGTGCGCAAGGAGTGCATGAGAGTGAGAATGAAGGTGAAGATATACAGTAAGTGTGTATGCGTGTACAAACAAGGAGGGGAAAATAACAAAAGGCAGCCAGCTGGTATGGACTGGCAGGAGAGAGGGGCGTGGCTGAGCTGTCAAAAGCTGACCAGAGCTCAGAACCTCCCAGGAGTAGCCTAGAGACAGCTAAGGGGAAAAAACACCCTCCTGAGGACACGACCGCCACCGGGCCAAGGCCAGCCCAGTCCGTCCGTCCGTCTTCTTCCGCTTAATCCTTTTTTCTGGTCGCGGGGGTGCTGGAGCCTATCTCAGCATCTTTGGGCGAGAGGCAGGGCACACCCTGGACAGATCGCCAGTCCATCGCAGGGCCAACACAGAGAGACAGACAACCATTCACTCTCACATTCATACCTAAGAACAATGTAGAATCCCCAGTTTGATGCCAATTAGCCTAACTTGCATGTTTTTGGCATGTGGAAGGAAACTGGAGAAATCCCGGAGTAAACCCATGCAGACACGGGGAGAACATGCCAACTCCACACAGATCACTGTTGGTTGGGGGCTGGGATCAAACCCAGGATCCCCCAGCCAAGGGCGAGTTGCTGTGCTGCCGCAGTGCTAACCACTTCTCCACCACGCTGCCCCTTTTTTTTTAATTCATTCACTCCAGACAGACTATGGTAGTGGCAAGCTACTACTGTAGCCACAGCTTCCCTGGGACAGGCTGACGGAAACGTGGCTGCCAATCTGTACCAACAGCCTCTCTGGCTACTACCGAACAATTATACACATTCATACCCAGTGTTATGGACACTGGAGGCAAGGTGGGTAAAGTGTCTTGCCCAGGGACACAATGGTAGGATATCAGGGGAGAGCGGGATTCGAGCCAGTAACCATCCGGTTATTGGATGACCTGCTCTACCTCCTGAGCCACTGCCGCCCCAGCCCATGACATTTATTTATTTATTGATTGATTGATTGTTTGATATGAACATCAAGACAAAAAAAATTTAAAAACAAGGAATCAAAACCAAAATCAAAATTGATTTTGTTATCGTATCATCAGACCTGCGACCGTATGTCTTGGACACCCGAGTAAAGAGAGGTGCAGAGCTGTCAACTGATCACCACCTGGTGGTGAGTTGGATCCGATGGCAGGGGAGGAAGCCATTCAGACCTGGTAGACCCAAACGTATAGTGAGGGTGTGCTGGGAGCGTCTGGCTGAGGCCCCTGTCCGGGAGGTCTTCAACTCCCACCTCCGGAAGAATTTCAACCACTTTCCGAGGGAGTCTGGAGACATGGAGTCTGAATGGGCCATGTTCTCCACCTCTGTTGTTGAAGCGGCGGCCCAGAGCTGCGGCCGCAAGGTGGTCGGTGCATCTCGTGATGGCAACCCCCGAACCAAGTGGTGGACACCAGTGGTGAGGGGGGCCATTAAGCTGAAGAAGGAGTCCTATCAAGCTTGGTTGGCTTGTGGGACTCCTGAAGCAGCTGAGGTGTACCGGCAGGCCAAGCGGAGTGCAGCTCGGGTGGTTGCTGAAGCAAAAACCCGGGTATGGGAGGAGTTTGGTGAGGCCATGGAACAAGACTTTCGGTCGGCTTCAAAGAGATTCTGGCAAACTGTTCGGCGGCTCAGGAGGGGAAAGCAGCTCCCCGTCCACACTGTGTATGGTGCGGATGGGACAATGTTGACTTCAACTGGGGATATCGTCGGGCGGTGGAAGGAATACTTTGAGGATCTCCTCAATCCCACTGATACGCCTTCCACAGAGGAAGCAGGGTTTGTGGACGAGGGGGATGACTCGCCTATCACAGGGGCTGAGGTCGCCAATGTGGTTAAAAATCTCCTTGGTGGCCGGGTCCCGGGGGTGGACAAGATTCGCCCTGAGTACCTCAAGGCCCTGGATGTTGTTGGGTTGTCATGGTTGACACGCCTCTGCAACATTGCGTGGAGGTCGGGGGCAGTGCCTTTGGCATGGCAAACCGGGGTGGTGGTTCCTCTCTTCAAAAAAGGGGACCGGCGGGTGTGCTCCAACTTTAGAGGGATCACACTCCTCAGCCTCCCTGGGAAGGTCTATGCCAAGGTACTGGAGAGGAGAGTCCGGCTGTTGGTCGAACCTCGGATTCAGGAGGAGCAATGTGGTTTTCGTCCTGGCCGTGGCACATCGGACCAGCTCTTTACCCTCTCGAGAATTCCTGAGGGTTCGTGGGAGTTTGCCCAACCAGTTTACATGTGTTTCGTGGACTTGGAGAAGGCATTTGACCGCGTCCCTCGTGGATTTTTGTGGGGGGTGCTTCGGGAGTATGGGGTATCGGGCTTGTTGTTACGAGCTATTCAGTCTCTGTACGACCGTTGTGAGAGTTTGGTTCGTATTGCCAACACTCGGTCGGAGTCATTCCCAGTGAGAGTTGGACTCCGCCAGGGCTGCCCTTTGTCACCGATCCTGTTCATAATTTTTATGGACAGGATTTCTAGGCGCAGCCAGGGAATGGAGGGTGTCATGCTTGGTGACCACAGGATCTCATCTCTGTTGTTTGCAGATGATGTTGTCCTGTTGACTTCATCCAGCAATGACCTACAGCTCTTGCTGGGACGGTTTGCCGCTGAGTGTGAAGTGGCTGGGATGAGAATCAGCACCTCCAAGTCCGAGTCCATGGTCCTCAGCCGGAAAAAGGTGGATTGTCCTCTCCGGGTTGGGGACAGGCTCCTGCCCCAAGTGGAGGAGTTTAAGTATCTTGGGGTCTTGTTCACGAGTGAGGGAAAAATGGAGCGAGAGCTTGACAGACGGATTGGAGCAGCATCTGCAGTGATGCGGACATTGTACCGGTCTGTTGTGGTGAAGAGGGAGCTTAGTTCTAAGGCAAAGCTGTCGATTTACCAGTCAATCTACGTTCCTACTCTCACCTATGGTCACGAGCTTTGGGTAATGACCGAAAGAACGAGATCACGGATACAAGCGGCTGAAATGAGCTTTCTCCGTAGGATTGCTGGACTCACCCTCAGAGATAGGGTGAGGAGCTCAGTCATCCGGGAGAGGCTCAGAGTAGAACCGCTGCTCCTCCACATTGAAAGGAGTCAGTTGAGGTGGTATGGGCATCTGATTAGGATGCTTCCTGGACGCCTCCCACTTGAGGTGTTTCAGGCACGTCCCACTGGGAGGAGACCCCGGGGCAGACCCAGGACTCGGTGGAGAGACTATGTCTCCCAGCTGGTCTGGGAACGCCTTGGTATCCCCTCTGAAGAGCTGGAGCAGGTGGCTGGGGAGAGGGAAGTCTGGGCTTCTCTGCTTGAACTGCTGCCTCCGCGACCCGGACCTCCGGAAAAGCGGTAGAAGATGGATGGATGGATGGATGGAATCAAAACCCAAAAAATAAATCTAACAAAAAAAAAGCCTTGTTCAAAAGGAATGGGACAGAAGCCAACGCTTATATAGTCCCACCCCTTCTCCATAACCAGTAAATTATATCATTCTAGTAATTACCCATCCCATAATTACATTCATTATGCAATACCATAATATATTATGCATCTTATAATTCAATTATGCAATAGAAATGATACAACAATTATAGTTTATCGTGACAAAAATACCAACATCTAATAATAATTGTAATAATAATAAGTAAATACTTCTGGTATGTTTAATATAATTATAGACAATATTATCATCATTATAATCACCATATATACCACAATATACCCCCACATGGTTTACAATACCTAGGTGCAAAAAGTAACCATATAATAATAACCATAATAATAGGTAGCCATATAGTAGTTACAATAACAACAATGATAATAATACCACCCGACCTATATAATACTTTAAATAATTCCATCCTAAATAAAATCATAATACTATAACACCATTGTAATATTCTAGTAATAATGATATCAATGATAATAGTACTCAACATATACAGTATATTCAACAATTACTCAGCATATATACAGTATATATTCAACAATAACAACCTTTCTTCATTAAAGACACATTGTAATATTACTGTCCTTTATTTTCATATTGTTCAAAAATCATTTCTTTATATGTTGATTTAAATATATAAATGTTTGAACATTGCCTGTGTTTCTCCCCCAACCCATTCCACAATTTCACCCCACACACAGACACACAAAATCTTTTCCTAGTAGATCTTACTAGGTGCATTTTAAATTTTGTATTTCCCTTCTCTTACTAAAAAGATTTTGTATATTGTGTGGCAAAAAGTTTTTACTGACTTTCAACATTAACTGTGCTGTATAATAATCAACCAGATCCTGCAATTTCAATAATTTTGAATGTAAAAACAATAAATTAGTATGTTCAAGATACCCGACTTTGTGTATAACACGAGCTGCCCTTTTTTGTAATATTAGCAATGAATTAAGTGTACTTTTATAATATTTACCCCAGACCTCTATACAATAGGTCAAGTATGGAAGTACTAATGAGCAATACAAGACATGAAGCGATTTGTAATCTAGGACTTGCTTAATTTTATTTATAATTGCAATATTTTTTGCCACTTTGTTTTGTATGTATCTGATGTGTGATTTCCAACTAATTTTATCATCTAGTATTATACCCCAAAATTTGATCTCCTTAACATTTTAAATAATGACATTATCTATATGAATATGTATAGCTTCTTTATTTTTACAATTACCGAATATTACCTTAGTTTTATCTATATTTAGTGATAATTTATTACTATCCATCCATTTTTTTAAGCTTATTTAATTCATTATTTAGAGTATGGATTGGTTCCTTGTAATTATTTCCAGAATAAAATGTATTAGTATCATCAGCAAATAATATTATTTTTAATAATTTAGAAACTTGGAATATATCATTTATATGTTAAATAATTTGGGCCCCAGTACTAACCCCTGGGGGATCCCACAGGCAATTTCCATACATCCAGACACATTCTACCATCTTCAGAAACTGTTTTCTCTCAGATAAATAACTTGTAACCCAATTCAGTGCCACTCCCCTAGTACCATACAATTGCAGTTTATCAAGAAGTTTTGAATGATTTATTGTATGAAATGCTTTTCTAAAATCTATAAATACACCAATTGCATATTTTCCTTGATCTAATGCATTTATTATTTCCTCTGTTGCTTCCATTATTGCTAATGATGTTGTACTCTTTGCTCTAAATCTGTATTAATTCTGATTAAGTAGATCATGTTTATTTAATAAGGGTGTAACTTAACAAAATGTGGAAAAAGGGAAGTGCTGTGAATACTTTTCAGATGCACTGTACCTAATCTGTCAAATAATGTTTTTTAATCTTTATTTTGGCGATTGTAAAATTGATCGTAAATTAGTATTTGATGAACCACTGTGTAAATATGCAAGCCAACTATACAGTACATGCCCAATTGTTAATTTTTTTTAAATGACTTAGGTACCTTATAGAAAAATTTAGTTTTGTTTATTTTATTTTGTGTTCTGATTGTGTGACTTAGCAAGTACATGAAATATAAAGCTTTTGTTATGAAGACTGATGGATGGAAAGGAACTATTGAGTGTGCAGTGTTGGTTAATGGTGCTGATTGCCTTGACATTAAAAATTATGAGTTATTGAGGTTAATTAGAATTGGGATGTATATATTAATTTTCAAAACAGTTTATTCAGTTTAACCCCTTGCACTCTGGTCAATTTCCCTAAAAACGCCAAAAAATAACGTACCCAAAGTAAATCAAAAGCTGTTCTTCAACACTTTGCAGCATCTTCATGGGGTTGGTCTCATTTTAAAGAAAACACTTTGAATTTTTTGACAAAACAGTCATAATCTCTCTAAGTGCTCCTGCCACTGAGTAACAGTCATCTAAACATACTGAACTTGAAGAAAATAAATTTTGCCTGGGTGTTTTTTTGGATACAAATGCTTGCGAATAACACACAGCTGTCAGATCCGGGCTGGAAAATGCAACAGAAATGTAGAACCAAGTGTTATCCAGCTGAGGTCAAAATTTTGTAACAATACCACAAAAAATGAATATATTACACAGCTTTTTTCTTAGGTTGTTCCCAGGCATTTTTGAACTGTGCCAAATTGTGCCAAATGGCACAGTTTGGAAAAACGTCTGTAACTTTTGAATGATTCAATATAGAAGCTTCATCTTGGGCTCTAATGAAAGGTGAAGGGCTGTGTGTGTGTGTGGGGGGGTTGTTTATTCATTCATGAATGAATGAATGAACAAACAAGCCCCCACACACAAAGAAGCATGCCATGTAAAAAATGTGTGGCTTTTTTTTACAAGAAAAAATAACCTACAGTGCACTAAAAATTATACTAAAATATCTGTAATGTAGAAGATAACAACTCCCACCCCCCCACCCCCGCTACAGAGGATGGACATCGCCCATCACTACATGACGGACCGCGGGGACAGTGCGCCGCGGTCTACTACACACAGCTGTACTAAAATATCTGCAATAATATCTGCAATCCGCTACAGAAGAGTAGCGGGGGGGGGGGGGGCGTTCACGTTCCGGACGCGGCGCACGGACTGGACCCGTGCGCCGCGGTCTTCATGTTGCGATGACGCACAGTTGTAATTTACCGATCGGTCAAAAGTCATTTTGATTACAATTTTCAGGGATAAAGAATAATTTAGCTTAATTTAGCTTTAATTTTCGCTGGCGATCTTCTCTTCCTCATTGTCAGACGAACATGATGCTGGTCCGCTTGTGACGGACTCGTGGTTCTGGTCATGCGACCCGGTCAAACCATAATTCCATTATTGCGGTTTTGCGCTTCCATGATTGCGGTTTTGACGAACGATTTTTCAAAACAAATAAGAACAGTAGTAAGAAAAAAAGACTGGCGAACGCGTGTGTGTCACCCAGCGGCTTACACAAAACAGATTTTACTCAAGGGACGCACGCTTTCGAACTTCTGTGCTTCAATTGGCTCGCTGTATTCGCAGCTGTTGGTAGGCGGGTCCTTCTTGCTAGGTTTTCAGTCATTGGTTCTTCAAGGTTTCAGAAACCCAATTCAAGGCTCTTATTAGTCGAATGAGAGGTCAATCACATCTAAACCAATCAAAGCACTCCTTTGGCTTTCTGTTCGCGGCTGTGTCTGTAGTGGAAGAACGGAAATGCAGCTTTTTTTTTTCAGTGCGCACTAGGACGCACAGTGTGCGTCCTAGGGTGCCCTCGTGCGCCCTAGGACGCAGAGACATGACCGCCCGCGGTATCCCGGAGTGCAAGAGGTTAAATGTATGAAACAAGTTTAAATTGGGTGTGCTGTGAAACAAGCCAGATTAATTTACTTAAAAAAACAATTTAAAACTAATTGGACTCATTTAGAACTAATACATAAATATGTTACTATGAATCTGAATGGCCTTATCTTTTTACATGAGATTGCACAATTGGTAATCATTTTATGTTCATACAACTCATTTATGTTTGACAAATAGACATCACCTCAACTTTATTAGTATGTTTCATGTGAAAAAAAATATTTAAATAGATGGTCAGATGTTATATTCTTTCCTCATTATAGTTGTCAGAGACAAACATCAACATGCAGCACAGAATATTCAACAGTCTCAGTTCTTTGGTGATTATAAGCCAGAAACAGCATGTCAAGCGAGGACTCTTTTGTCGTATGAACTTAATATGAGGCACCGAAACATGACACCAGCCTACAGTAGTTATGCTAGTGGTTATGCCCTCCTTACCAGTCACCGTAGTCTGGTCATCCAGCTGCTCTGACAAAAATATCATGATTGTTTTGGACCAGTAAAAATTTAGCATTTTTTTCATCAATATATATAATTTCTTTGAAAAATATAAGACTTTAATTCTGCACCTTTCTAAACATTTTGTTTTTTTTTTTTAACATTTTCATGAAAATACTGTCTAGTACATCTTTAAAATGCATAAAGTGCTAAAAAAAAAGTGAAATATTTTGTGAGTGCATGAAATTAGTTCTAATGGCAGATTATATTATTATATTTTTTGGGGGGGAGTAGTATGATGTAAAAAGTGATCATCTTCTGGCTGAACAGACTGTTAGTGATTTGTACTTCTGCTTCACAGGAACAGGGTATGAGTTCGAACCTAGGTAGAGCCCTCTGGCAGGGGACTTTCATGCTCTCCCAGTACTTGTGTGAGTTTTTTTTCTGGATTTCCTCCCACAATCCAAGAACATGTGTGATGGCAGGAAGCCACTCCGGTTCCTGATGTTAATGCCTGCTGAAGCTAGGAGAAACATAATTTTATTCTTCTGTGCTTTCCTCACCTGTGTATTATCTGAACGACAATAAAATTCAGTTTCTTTGTCTTGAAGAAGAATGAGGGCTAAGCTATCGCTCAAGTTCCACAAGCTTGGTTAGAGTGCAGCATTCACAAACAGCATAGACTAATAAAGCACTCAAATTTACCTCACAAAAACTGGAATACAGAGGTCTTGGATCAGCGATGAGTGCTGCTTTATAAGCAATTCTAAAAAGCAACAACAAAATGGTTCAAAAACTAAACAGAGCACAATGTAAAAAAATGCTGGAAGGCATGTAATAAAGAACAGAAGGACGGAACACAGGGAAACAAATGAACTGGGGAATAACCTGGAAGAAAAGACACAACAAACAACAGTAAAGACCAGAAAATGGTAGGGATAGAAATAAGGTTATGTAGTGTTACAAATAAAAACATCACTCAGTAGATACATACAAATAGTGCATTAAAACAATGAACAAGGCAGTTTGTGTATCCCATAAAAGTTGGCCTGATGGCGCTGAATCCAGATTAACTGTGGAGCTACTGTACCGTAACATGTGCCTGAAATGCACATTGTCAGAGTCGCCACACAGGTTGACGCTTCCTGTTTCACCTCATTGACATTCTGCTGCTCTCCTGCTCAAAGTCACCAGTAAAACCACCTATTTGCATGTTGTACTTGAAGTCTGGGAACACATGTTTTATTCTAAGCCCGCCAAAATGCACACAATTCTCTTTGTCTGTGTATCTGCTGTGTTTTTGCAGCCTTCTGTTTGTGTGTGCTGTGCTTCGGAGAACTGTCCCAAGGTTACATTCACTCCTTTTGATGACTGTAGACATGTAGGAGGCCTGAGCAATCACCCTTGTGAGACAATCTCAATTAGGACACACACCCACACTTGTGCGCACACACCCTTGCAGTCAATCTCATGATGCATGTCTGGAATAAGAAGTAGCATGTATTGGGTGGTGGAGCGGAGATCTACTTTATGAGCTAATCGGGAATGCTTAAAATTAATTAAGCGTATATATGTAAATATGGGGTTTATTTATCCTTTTGTTGTTCTTATGTTGCAAAGTGACTCAGGTTAAGTAACAAATGGGGCATCCATAATGATGCTAAGTAAAATAAGATATAATTGATTAAGCTAAACCACTCTTGTGTTGACATTTTGATGAAGATTTTTGTTCTTTATTTGTCTATTTGCAGTTGTTTCCTGTAGTTGCAGTGCATTCAGCTCTTTGTAAACTGCATTAATGTATGAACCATGTCTAATAACTTGTCTAAAATTGCTTATTCATTTTTATATAGCATTTCAACAATTTGTAGCTCATTTATTAGGATAGTTTTATTGTAAAGTGGCACTGCCTTATCATTAACTTTAAATGGACCCAATATTTCAGATGAGTTTACCTAAATTTATACAGTGCCTAATCAGAACAAAATCATATCACTAAGGCATAAATCATACAATGAATAGTACAGACACACCCCACAACTAGGTGATCTGTGAGCAAACACTAGGCGACAATGTGGAGTCCAAAGGAAGAAGCCTCCTCCAGAACCAGGCTCAGGAAGGGGTTGATTGGAAAGAGAAGAAAAGGGAAACTGTAGATATATTAACCCCTTGCACTCTGGTCAATTTCCCTAAAAACGCCAAAAAATAACGTACCCAAAGTAAATCAAAAGCTGTTCTTCAACCCTTTGCAGCATCTTCATGGGGTTGGTCTCATTTAAAAGAAAACACTTTGATTTTTTTGGCAAAACAGTCATAATCTCTCTAAGTGCTCCTGCCACTGAGTTACAGTCATCTAAACATACTGAACTTGAAGAAAATAAATTTGGCCTGGGTGTTTTTTTGGATACAAATGCTTGGAAATAACACACAGCTTCAGATCCGGGCTGGAAAATGCAACAGAAATGTAGAACCAAGTGTTATCCAGCTGAGGTCAAAATTTTGTAATACCACAAGAAATGAATATATTACACAGCTTTGTTCTCAGGTAGTTCCCAGGCGTTTTTGAACTGTGCCAAATTGTGCCAAATGGCACAGTTTGGAGAAACGTCTGTAACTTTTGAATGATTCAATATAGAAGCTTCATCTTGGGCTCTAATGAAAGGTGACACTCAGGGCTGTGTGTGTGTGTGTGTGTGTGTGTGTGTGTGTGTGTGTGTGTGTGTGTGTGTGTGTGTGTGTGTGTGTGTGAGGTTGTTTATTCATTCATTCATGAATGAATGAAAAAACAAGCCCCCACACACAAAGAAGCGTGCCACGTTAAAAAATGTGTGGCTTTTTTACAAGAAAAAATAACCTACAGTGCACTAAAAATTATTCTAAAATATTTGTAATGTAGAAGATAACAACTCCCACCCCACCCCCCCGCTACAGAGGACAGACATCGGCCATCGCTACATGACGGAACAGTCATGTGGCGATGTGGCGACCGCGGCGCACAGTCCCCGCGGTCTCCGCGGCCCCCCCCCCCTCGCTACAGAAGAGTAGCCGGGGGGGGGGGGGTGTTCACGGTCCGGACGCGGCGCACGAACCGTGTACCGCGGCGCACAGTCCCCACGGTCCCCGTGCCCCCCCCCCCCCACTACAGAAGAGTAGCAGGGGGGGGGCTGTTCACGGTCCGGACGCGGCGCACGGTCCCTGCCCCCCCCCCCTTCCCACAGAAGAGTAGCGGGGGGGGTGTTCACGGTACGGACGTGGCACACGAACCGTGTACCGCGGCGCACAGACTTCGGACTTCGTGCGCCACACAGTTGCAATTTACCGATCTGTCAAAAGTCATTTTTGATTACAATTTTCAGGGATAAAGAATAATTTAGCTTATAACACTTACCTGTCCACAACAGCATGTGGACAGTCTATGATGACCATGGAAGAGAATCCTAAACATCTACTCTGCTGGGACAGCACCGCCTGTGGCTGAACAGGCCGATGCGCGAATGGCAGTCCCTGTCACACAGGTCGCACTTGTGGGTGGTCTTCATGCTGCTGGGTCTGCGGCGGTTCTTCCTGCGGGTCCTTTTTTCATCTGCTGCAACAGTCAGTCTCTCTTCACCCAGCCTTACACAAAACAGCTTTCGAACTTCTGTGCTTCAATTGGCTCGTTGTATTCGCAGCCGTTGGTAGGCGGGTCCTTCTTGCTAGGTTTTCAGTCATTGGTTCTTCAAGGTTTCAGAAACCCAATTCAAGGCTCTTATTAGTCAAATGAGAGGTCAATCACATCTAAACCAATCAAAGCACTCCTTTGGCTTTCTGTTCGCGGCTGTGTCTGTAGTGGAAGAACGGAAATGCAGCTTTTTTTTTCAGTGCCTCCTAGGACGCAGCGCCCTCGTGCGCTCTAGGACGCAGAGACGTGCCCGCCCGCGGTACACCGGAGTGCAAGAGGTTAAAGGGCCTATATCATGCAAAATCAACTTTTTTGAGCTTTTAAGCATGTTATAATGTTAATTCCTCACCAAAAACACCCCCAAAGGGGTATTTTGCTCCATTCACGGCTCTCTGAGTATTCCTCCTCAACCCTGCTCTCTGAGCTGCTGCTCCGCCTTGTCCCTGATAATGATTGGGTCCCCACGTTCATATGTATGAACATGGGTGAGCCGCCCACTCCAAGAAGTGCCTGTGCTGCCAGCACCGCCCCCAGGCTAACGCACACACCCACTTTCTCCGCGCAGCTAACGGAGCGGTGATCAGCAAAACTCTTTCACTTTAGCATTGACGCTGTGAAGAAGTAGTTCCTCTCGCGCCTAATCTGCTCAGTGACAACAACTGTTTGCTTTTTTACGTAAGACAATGTCTTCTAAGTGGTGTAAATGTGTCTTTGGCTGTGAGAGATTTAGGAGTTTGTTCAACCTTCCTAAAGAAGAGCCTACTCGTCAGAAATGGTTGGAGTTTATTACCGTCATGAAATGGGCGGCAGCCACAAGAAGGAGAGGCGGAGCCTCAGAGATTGAGGCATCTTACTTCCGGGTTGGAAAAGTAGCTCGCGAAAATAACTCATATTTCATAAGAAATTCATTCTCCAGTGTACCAAAGGTAATATACTATCACATACATGCACATAGTTTACTCTGAAAGGCTTAAAATAGCATGATATAGGCCCTTTAAACAAAAATAAACAACATTCAGATGATACAACAAATGTAAAATCTCATCAAAGGCTTTGTCAGATAAAAATGCTTTCAGTTTGACCTTAAAGAAGCTATATGTAGTTTTTCTACGAGTTGGTGCAGATTGGCAGCCATCTTTCCATCAGTCTGCCCCAGGGTAGCTGTGGCTACAGTAGTAGCTTATCTATTGTCAGGTCAGATTCTATCTGCTACTGGTAAACTGTAACCCAGTGCAACCTGTCTCAGTCCTAGCTATGGGTAAATAGCCCCACTGCCTTGTGGGTGTCTTGGGAAAAGTCAAAGGCTAAGGGAGTAAACCCTGACAGAAAATCCGGAGTGGAGCCCCTAAGGCAGTCGGCTGGCATAATTGTCACCTTCCGGCAGCTCCTGCATACTGATCCGCCCCCAGACGTCTTGACTCTGTCTTGCCACTGGATCCGGTGTCTCAGGACGAGAGAGTGAGGCTGATCCTGCCCAAGTCTCCCTCACTTTAATCAAAGTTCCGCGCAAATCATGATATCACCACCTAGTCAACTTTAAGCCCTGTGGCGATGGGGGAGCGGCGAAGCAGCAGGTGAGGATACACTGGAAGCTGTAGTCGCAAACCTGCACACAGGCGGCTCAGGACAAGTGGTCGCTCTCCACTGAACCGAGACAGCAGTGAAGTTCGGCAGTCTCCTGAGCGACCGAGCAGCCCTTTCCAGGATCGCTCTGCTTGCCTCCTTAGCAAGAGGACGGGGCTTGAAAAGGTGCCCCAAACATAGCTGGTCTCACCTCACCCTGGTCAACACACCACGGCTGGCGGGGATCCCCAAATAGCGGTCGAAACACAAAGAGAAATAAAGCAAAGGCGCTCACCTTAGCATCATGGAACGTGAGGACTCTGCTCGACAATGCCAAAGCGAACAGACCAGAAAGACAAACTGCACTAGTGGCCAGAGAACTAGCTCAATACAACATCGACATCGCTGCTCTCAGCGAGACACGTTTTTCAGGCAAAGGCCAGCTGACAGAAACCGGTGGTGGCTACACCTTCTTCTGGAGTGGACGCAGCGGTGAGGAGAGGCGCGAGGCAGGTGTTAGTTTCGCAATCAAATTCATTCATGTGCAGAAACTAGCAAGCATTCCCGAGGGTCTGAACGACCGCCTGATGAAAATGCACCTCCCACTTGGGAAGAAGTCAAATGCAACCATCATCAGTGCTTATGCTCCGACCATGACAAACCCCGAAGAGACCAAAGATAAGTTTTATGAGGGACTAGACTCCCTCATTGCTTCAGCAAAATCTGAGAAGCTCATCATCCTCGGTGACTTCAATGCTCGAGTAGGGGCCGACCACCACACCTGGCGGAGAGTACTGGGAAAACACGACATTGGAAAATCTAACAGCAATGGACACCTCCTGCTCAGAATGTGTGCCTCTCATAACCTAGCCATCACCAGCACCATGTTTCGCCTACCTACATGGAACAAGACATCCTGGATGCACCCTCGCTCTAAGCATTGGCATCTCATTGATTATGTCATCATCAGGGCACAGGACAGGCGGGACGTGAGAGTGACCAAAGCCATGTGCGGTGCTGACTGCTGGACTGACCATCGCCTGATCATCTCAAAGATGAACTTCCACATCCAGCCCAAAAGAAGACCACAAGGCCAGAAAGTGACAAAGAAGCTAAACGTCATGAAACTCAAAGACCCCAAGAAGGTACAAGAGTTTCAAGATCACATGCGCAGCCGCCTGTCAGATCTCCAGCTCAACCAGCCAAGCATTGAGGACCAATGGGCATCCTTCAGGGACACTGCTCACTCGGCTGCCCTCGAATGCCTAGGGCCAGTAACCAGAAATCACCAGGACTGGTTCGACGAAAACAACAATGAAATTCAGCAGCTGTTAGATCAGAAACACCGACTGCTGCGGGCCCACCAGAATGACCCTACCTGCATGGCAAAGAAAGCAGCCTTCACAAACATCCGCAGTGCAATTCAAGCCAAACTACACCATTTACAGGACTCCTGGCTCAGTGCCAAGGCCGATGAGATTCAATGCTTTGCTGACAGGCACGACACAAAGAGGTTCTATGATGCCCTGAAAGCTGTCTATGGACCTCAGTCCTCTGGATCATCCCCTCTTCTCAGTGCTGATGGTTTTACCCTGCTGACAGAAAAGAAGCTGGTCCTGGAGAGATGGGCGGAACACTTCTGCAGTGTGCTCAATCGGCCTGCACAGATCAACCACGAAACCATTGCCTTCGGAAGATGAGGTCAGCAAAGCCATCAAACAGCTCTCCACTGGGAAAGCCCCAGGCTCTGATGCCATCCCTGCAGAAGTCTACAAGACAGGCGGTCCAACCACCCTCAGACAGCTCACCAGCCTGTACCAGTCCATGTGGAGCAAGGAACAGCTACCACAAGAGCTCAGAGATGCCACAATTGTCCACATCTACAAGCGGAAAGGAAATCGCCAGTCCTGTGACAATCACCGAGGAATATCCCTTCTGTCCATAGCAGGCAAGATCCTGGCCCGCATCCTCCTCAACCGCTTGCTGGAACACCTGGAGCAGGGTCTCCTCCCTGAAAGTCAATGCGGCTTCCGTGCAGGTCGAGGAACCACCGGCATGATCTTTGCCGCCCGCCAGCTCCAAGAGAGATGCATGGAACAGTACCACGACCTCTACACAACCTTTGTCGATCTGACCAAGGCCTTCGACACAGTCAGTCGCGAGGGACTCTGGATAATCATGAAAAAATTTGGCTGCCCCCGCAAGTTCATTGCAATTGTCCCCCAATTCCACGATAGAATGACAACCAGAGTCCTGGATGATGGTGAACCATCTGAAGCCTTTCCAGTGACCAATGGAGTTGAGCAGGGTTGTGTTCTGGCCCCGACACTGTTCAGCGTGATGTTCTCGGCAATGCTCTCAGATGCTTTCAGAGACTGTGAGCTTGGCATCAACATCAGGTACAGGTGTGACGGAAGACTTTTCAACCTCAGGCGTCTGCGAGCCATCACGAAGGTGAAGGAGACTGTCATCAGAGATTTTCTCTTCACTGATGACTGTGCACTCAATGCTGGTGCCGAGCAGGAAATGCAGTCTCAGATGGACAGATTTTCCTCAGCCTGTGACAACTTTGGCCTTACCATCAGCACCAAGAAAACCGAGGTGATGTTCCAGCCAGCCCCGGGAAACCAGTACCACGAGCCACAGATACAGGTAAATGGACAGACCCTCCAGGCGGTAGAGACCTTCACCTACCTGGGTAGCACCCTTTCCCGTAATGCCACCATCGATGCTGAGATCAACAACAGGATCTCCAAAGCAAGCAGCGTATTTGGGAGACTCAGAAAAAATGTCTGGGAGAGGAGAGGGATCAGCCTCACAACAAAGCTGAAGGTCTACCGTGCAGTCGTCCTAACCACACTACTCTATGGCTGCGAAACGTGGACTGCATACAGAAGGCACGAGCGACAGATCAACCACTTCCATCTCAGGTGTCTTCGCAACCTCCTCCACATCCGCTGACAAGACAAAGTTCCAGACACGGAGGTGCTGAAGCAGGCAGACATCCCCAGCACCATTACCACCATGTGCAAGGCTCAACTGAGATGGGCAGGCCACGTCTCCCGTATGTCAGACGACCGCATCCTAAAACAGCTCTTCTATGGAGAACTCGCCCAAGGGAAACGCAGAGTCGGAGGACAAAAGAAGCCCTTCAAGGACAACCTGAAGATTAACCTTAAAGACTTCTCCATTAACACAGAGTCCTGGGAGACGCTTGCTGCTGATTGCCCTTCCTGGCTCAGTGGTATCACAACAGGAGCCCAAAGAGCAGAGGAGCAGCGTGTACAGCATGCAGAGCAGAAACACCAGATGCGGAAGGGCAGAGCAACTAGCACCAACATCACAACCCCTTCCAACTTCTGTCCTACTTGTAGGAGAGGATTCGTTGCCCGGATTGGCCTCACCAGCCACCTCCGGACTCACCGCAGCAGCTCAGCGTCAAATTGATGTCATTGGTCATCTTCGAGCATAAAGGACGAACATCATCAGTAGCTTACCACTATCAGTGTCTGTCTGGAGTGAATGAATAATGGACTCACTGTAAGTGCTTTGTGATGTCACTTGACATGTAAAACGCCATGTAAATCTAATCCATCTTTTTCTAAATTCTAGATGACCAAAGCGCTTTACAAATCTTGCTATCTACCCGTTCACACACTGATGGTGGCAGAGCTGCCAGCACCAGCGCTGGCCTGACCCACCAGAAGCAACTGGGGGTTCAGTGTCTTGCTCAAGGACACTTCGACATGCAGACTGCAGACAGAGCGGAAATCGAACCCCTGACCCTTCGATCAGTAATTCGCCACACTACACCTGCACCACAGCCGCCCCCTTATTGTTATTATTATTATTATTATTATTATTAAATTTTAGAAAAAGTACCTATTAATGTAATTAAAAAGTGGCATTATACCAGAGATTCAAATGTAGTCTTACATTACAACTTCACAAACTTACAGCTTTATTCTCATTTTTATTTATTTATTTATTTGTTTGTTTGTTCATGCACTGCATAATACAGACACATTTAGAACAAGAACAACATACAGAAAAAAACATTATTTTTGATTTGTTTGGCAGCACATTAGCAAAAAGGGGCAGGAAGAAGAGAAACTTATTTTACCTCTCTCTCTAAGTGGTCTGCCCAGAGGCAGGTCCTGAACATGTCAGCCGTCTCCACTCCTCCTTGTCTAATGCTGTCTTTTTCATTTCATGGTATTTCTTTCCTTGCCTGATGTCATCATCACACTTTCTCCCTCTCGATCTTTTCCCCTCGACTCTTCTGCTCTTATGATGTGTCCAATTCACCAAGCTTTTCTCTTCCAGATGGTATCCATCAAAGTTCTCTTTTCTTCCACTCTTCTCAGCACCTCATCGCTTCCCACCCTGTTTGTCCAGCTGATCTTCTCCATTCTCCTCCACATTCACATCTCACAGCTCTCCAGTCTCGTGATGTCTGCTTTCTTCATAGTCCAGGTTTCTGAGCCATAGTGGAGCACACGCCACACCAGTGTCTTGATGAGACGTTTCCTCAAGTTATGATTGAGGCCTTTAAATAGCAGCATTTAGTGTTTATTGAACACATCTTTGGCCATGGCGATTCTTGCCTTGAGCTCCTTCTCGCTTCTTCCGTCTTCTGTCAGCAGGCTGCCAAAGTACTTGAACTGTTGGATTTGTTCAAGATTTTTTTCCATTGATGTTGATTTGCAGCTGTTCTTGTTTGCTCTTTTTGATCTTCATCTTCTTCTGGTTGATCTTCATTTTACATCTTTCCACCACTTCATTCAGTTGAGACATGATTGTCTGTCGTCCTTCTGCTGAGCTCACCATCATCACCTGATTGTCTGCAAATCTCACCGCTTGAATGTGATGACCTCCCACTTTCACACACTCTTCAACTTCCTCCGTGGCTTCTTTCATCATTGCTTCTGCATAGATGTTAAACAGCAAGGGTCATAGCAAACAACCTTGACATACTCCTCTTCTGATGATGCATGGTCCTGCCGCTCCTCGATCTGTTCTTACTGTTGCCGTTTGTCCCATGTACAAAGCTGCAATTAGACATCTATCGCTCCAGTCCACTCCCAGATCTTTCAGAATCCTCATCAGTATTGTCCAATCGACCCTATCAAATGCTTTTTTAAGGTCGACAGAGCATATATATACATCTTGATTGTGCTCTATACTGTGTTCTCCTATTGTTCTCATCATTGCTATTGCCTCTCGGGTGCCCATACCTTTGCTGAAACTGAACTGATCATTTCTGATGTACTCAAATGTTTTGGCTCTCAGTCTGTTGTTCAGCACCCTTCACATGACTTTAGATGCGTGGGATATAAGGCTGATTGTCCGATGGTCTTCACATCTCTGTGCATTTGGTTTCTTTTGTAGCGGAACGATAATAATGGGCAGGAAGTCTGCAGGCCATTCTCCGGTATTGTACATGGTCTTGCAAAGGTTCACCAGGTGTTTCATCAATTCTGGGCTCAGTGCCCTGAGCAGCTCTGCTGGAATTATTTTACCTGTCCCTTACTTATTATGACTAAATATTCAGAATCACTGAACTGCTGGCCCCTTACTCAACAAATTACACAACATAACAAAAATAATTTTTTTGTAAGTTGTCTGTGTTTTTTTAACTGATTTAAGACAATTTTGCACCACTGAATCTGAAAATGACATCCGTTTCTCTCGATCAGGTCAGGTTTTTATGCTAAGTTGTAAGCAGTTGTACAGCAGTTGAACACTTGTACTGTAAATTGAAGAGTAGACATTGATAAAGGTAAGTACATGTAAATTGAATGGTACATCATCATTGTTCAAAATTCAGAGAATTTCAAGAAATAAAACAGAATTTTGCATCATACAAAGTGAAAATACCCATACATGTAAACAAAAACGTAAAAATCATGAGGCTATAGTTCAAAAAGTTGAACTGATTGAGCAAAACCAATGTCATTTTTGGATCCAGCACATCAAAATTGTGCTAAATCAGATAAAAAAACAGACAATAAATTTGGTGTTAACCAGTGTTGATATACTGTATGAATCATAATTAACACAAACATTCAGTCTATACATACTCATACATACAGTGCCCCTACAGTACCAGAGTGGTGGCCTAGTTGGTAGAGCATCTGCCCCACAACTGGGAAGTCGTGAGTTCAAGCCCTGGCTGGGTCATTCCAAAGACCATATAAAAATGGTTCTTCTAGCTTGGTGTGCAGATTTTCGGGCAAAGATCTACATTTAACTCTGAATAAGACTTTTAATGTTTGTAACTTAATTAAATCAATGAGCTTTAGTACTCTTGATTTAACAAGCAATACATTTGTGTGTGCCCTATAATTTGTTTTATGAATAATTCTTAATGCTTTTTTCTGTAAAATAACCAATGGTTTTATATGACTACAGTATGTATTACCCCACACCTCTACCCAGTAAATCAAATATAGCAAAATAAGGGCACAATACAAAATTCTTATTACTCTATAATCCAACACAAACCTTGCTTTGTTCAAAAGAGAAATATTCCTACACACTTTAGTTTTTACATATTGTATATGGGATCTTCATGACAGTTTATAATCTATAATTACACCAAGGAATCTAAATTCAGCCACCCTTTCAATTACAATGCCATCTATACACATCTTAACCTTTTCTTCTTTAATTTTATTTGCAAATACCATGAACTTAATTTTCTTCAAATTTAAAGATATTTTTTATCAAACAGTTTTAAAGTGTAACCATTTCATTTTCAGTGCTCCTTACTAAAACTTTTACGTTTTCACCAGAGCTAAAAAAAAAAAAAAAAAAAAAAAAAATTGTATCATCTACAAACAATACAAATTTCAGTAATTTTGACTGTTTGTCAGCCAGTTTGTTTTGTCCGTGAAACTTTTTTTTTGAGTGTGTAACCCAGAGCAGTAGTGTGGTGTAGGGATTGAGATACTTGTCTGTCATGCCAGAAACCCTGGGTTCAAATCCTTCTGGTAACATGTCATTCCTCTAAAGTGCAGCATACCTCCTCTGTGCATATGAAAGCAATATATAGTGCACATTAAGTTTTAAATGCTTTACTACTGCTGCTGGGAATCCTTTCAATTGAATATTCATCATTTGAGAGAGTGAAAACTAAAGCAGTTGTGTGGTGTGGTTATGATGAGTGCTTGGAAAGCAGGCAGTCCTGGGTTCGAATCATGCCAGGGAGGTCTTGTTCTTCTAAACAACTGAAGTATAGCATGGTTCTCTTGTACATTTCAATGAAGCACTATGTTAGATTTTCACCTCAAGATAATGTTTGCAAAACTTTTTTGAAAGTACATCAAGATGTGAACGAATGAATGTCACTTCATCCATAGCCTGAGTGGGCCCACATTGCCTTCAACAGCTCTTTTTTTGGTGTCATTACTGGGGGGACAGCAGATGTGGCCTCAGTCCCAGCAGTGAATCAAAGGGCACGACTTTAGCCACCAATAGCAAAAAGCTCTGGGGTTGGCTGTTGGGACTGGGGTTGTGGTTGCCGTGATTGTGCCCTTTCGGTGTTCCTACAAGGAACAAAAAAGTTACATAGTGCTGCTTTAAAACTAATGTGGAGCAGACCTTAGGTTTTTTTTAAAATGTTGTTGCTAAGCAATACAAGACCTTGAAATCCAAACCTGCTTGGAACCTGATGATCCCCACTTGTGGCTATATTTTAAGTTTGTTAACACAACCATTCAAGCACATCTAATTTTTCAGCTGAGTAAACTGAGTTATATAAAAAGTGTCAACTTAAATGTATCTTCTTCACACTAAACTGCCATTCAAGTTTTCCTTGCTCTATTTTTAAGATAAGATAAGATAAGATAAGATAAGATAAGCCTTTATTAGTCCCACAACGGGGAAATTCCAGGATTGCAACAGCACAGGGATAGCAACACTCAGAGCAACAATCAGAAGGCAAGAAAAAAAGCAAGCAAGCAAGAGCAGCTAATATACATATGTACATATTACTATAAAATATATATATATACACACACACAGACACACAGTGCAGAGCATTGTAGCTGGATGGAATAAATATATGAATATATAAACACACAGTGCAGAGCATTGTAGCTAGATGGAATAAATATGTAGATATATAAACACTCATAGTACAGAGCATTGCAGCTAGGTGGAATAAATATGTAAATATATAAACCCACACAGTGCGGAGCAATGTAGCTAGATGGAATAATATGTAGATATATAAACACACAGTGCGGAGCATTGTAGCTAGATGGAATAAATATATAGATATATAAATATAAACACACCCAGTGCGGAGCATTGTAGCTAGATGGAATAAATATATAGATATATAAACACACACAGTGCAGAGCATTGTTGCTAGATGGGATGAAACAGCACAACCGTCTACTTAGTTATCCTACATGGCATGATTATGTGCCCATACATATTCTCACCCTCCATAGCGACCGGTATTTTCCTAGTTGTATGCCAGAGGGGACCATTGTGTAAGTCTATTGCATCTTTTGCATTCAAAAAACTATTAGTTTGTTACGTCTTTTTGCTATCTCTGCGAGCAGCCCTGCTTAGGTTATACAGTCTGACAGCCGTTGGTAGGAAGGACCTGCGAAACCTCTCGGTTGTGCACCTGGGATGATGTAGTCTGCTGCTAAATGAGCTCCTCAGTGCATTCAGTATGTCCTGCATAGGGTGGAACTCGGACTCCAGCAGAGATGACAGTTTAGCCACCGTCCTTCTCTCTCCTATCTCCTCCACCGGATCAAGGCGCTGCCCCAGGACAGAGCTAGCTTTCTTGATCAGTTTGTTCAGTCTCTTCCTATCGGCTGCTGTAATGCCACTGCCCCAGCAGACCACTCCAAAAGTGATGGCTGATGCCACCACCGTGTCATAGAATGTCTTCAGCAGCGCCCCTTGTACACCAAAAGACCTGAGTCTCCTCAGCAGGAACAGCCTGCGCTGTCCCTTCTTGTAGAGTGCGTCAGTATTGTGTGACCAGTCTAGTTTATTGTTCAGATGAACACCCAGGTACTTATAGGATGTCACCATCTCGATGTCTGTTCCCTGTATATTTACTGGTGCTGTGAGGGGTTGCCCATGCCTGCGGCAGTCCACCACCAGCTCCTTAGTTTTCCTCGCGTTGATCTGGAGGCAGTTCCGATGGCACCAGTCCACGAAGTCCTGGATAAGCCCTCTGTACTCAGCTTCATCTCCATTGGAGATGAGGCCAACGATCGCAGAGTCATCAGAGAACTTCTGTAGATGGCAGTGTGTTGTGTTGTGTGAGAAGTCCGCAGTATAAAGAGTGAACAGGAAGGGAGCCAGCACCATTCCCTGGGGGGCCCCCGTGCTACCGATGATCGTGTCGGACACACAGATCATCGGACAATCTAGTTATGACAACTTACATAACAACACAACATACAGCGGGGAAAAAAGTTTTGAACACATCAACATTTTTCTCATTAAACATATTTCTGATAGAGCTATTGACCTGAGATTTTCACCAGATATCAGTAACAACCCAAGCAATCCATAGATATAAAGAAATCAAGGCAACTGTGTTCACAAAACAAGTTATATTTAATAAAGTGGAATAACACAAGGGATAAGTATTGAACACACTTGGTGAAATTCATTTAATATTTAATTGAAAAACCTTTGTTGGTAATAACAGCTTCCAGGTGCCTCCTGTATGGAGAAACTAAGTGCAGATATTGCTCGGGAGTGATTTTAGCCAATTCTTCCACACAAACTGTCTTCAAATCTTGAAGGTTCCATGGGTGTCTTCTATGAACTCTGATCTTGGTTTGTTCCATAGATTTTCAATTGGATTCAGGTCAGGTGACTGACTGGGCCATTCTAGCAGCTTTATTTTCCTTCTCTGGAGCCAGTTGAGAGTTTCCTTGGCTGTGTCTTTAGGATCATTATCTTACTGAAATGTCCACCCTTGTTTCATCTTCAGCATCTTGGCAGATGGCAAGTGTCATATCTGGACATGATTTCCAACCATGTCCACACTTTCTGTTGTTTTGTGAACTATTTGCACCATTATTTTCTCCTTGTTTTCATTTATACTACCGTATTTTTTTGGACTATAAAGCGCACTTAAAATCCTTTAATTTTCTCAAAAATCGACAGTGCGCTTTATAATCTGGTGCACCTTATGTATTAATTCTAGTTGTGCTTACTGACCTCGAACTGATTTTATGTGGTACACGGTGCTCAAAAATCTGTCAAAAATGTTTTAGTACGACTTTGGTAAGCTACGAAGCCGAACCGCTTGATGGATTGTCGGAGTATTACGGTAGTCAGGAGCCTCGCGGAGTAATATGTGCTTCAACATAATGGCCGGATGGCTTTTTCCACAAATCTCCATCCCTATTGATCTGCCACTCCATGCACGCCCATCTCACCGATACTGTCAAAACCCAAGTGAAGCAAACTAATTCGGAGCTTGCCATCATTCCGGGTGGATTAACCAAAGAACTCCAACCGCTATATTGGTGTCAACAGGTCGTTCAAAGTTAAATTGCTAGCGAGTTACGCCACTATCTGCCAATGGATCGTGGATTGAAACTGCTCCTGTTTAGCTGTAATTAATATTCAAAAATTATATTTTCGGGACGAAAGAATTCAAGCGTCCCGGCATTTGTTTGCATTGTTTACTTCTCGGGGCTGCCGCCGGAGAGCGAGCCGTATCGAGTACCGAGCGAGTATCCTGGCCACTATGGCAATGTAAACAGCCACGGACCAAAAACGTACATTTGCTCGTGGAACAGGTCATTCACACTCGCAGACAATCGCGCTATATGCGTCTATAATGACTATAGATAGGATTTTCTTTCCATGCACGCAAAAAAAAAAAAAATTTCCCGGATCTGACTACCTCGCGAGGTAGTTGATACCCAAAAGCCAATGGTGTATAGAACACGTATATTAGGATTTGTATGTGAAATTTCGGCATCAAAACTGCTCCCGTTTAGCTGTAATTAAATATTCAAAAATAATATTTTTGGGACGAAAGAATTCAAGCGTCCTGGCATATGTTTACTTATCAGGGCCGCCGCCGGAGAGCGAGCCGTATCAAGTACCGAGCGAGTATCGAGCGAGCATCCTGGCCAATATGGCGATGTAAACAGCCACGGACTAAAAACGTTCCGCCTGCTCGTGGAACAGGTCATTCACACTCGCAGACATTTGCGCTATATGTGTCTATAATGACTATAGATAGGATTTTCTTTCCATGCACGGAAATTTTTTTTTTTCCTGGCTCCGACTACCTTGCTTTAATGCGCCTTATAATCCGGTGCGCCTTACATATGAAAATAGACCATCAAATAGACCGTTCATTGATATTGCGCCTTATAATCCGGTGCGCCTTATAGTCCCAAAAATACGGTATGCATGTTCCTTGTTTTCCAGCACCAGCGTTTACCCTTGAATGTTTCCCTTATCTTTAGCCACTCAAGTATGTTTCTGTTTGGCCCCTGATTAGTCTCACCTGTTTTGTGTTTAGTAATCACCAGTGTCCTTTATTAGTCATCCTCTTCTTTGCAAACATTGTTTGTCACTTAGTCAAGAGACAGGTTGCTCTTCCAGCGCCCGTTATTGCTTAGTACTGTGTCTTACAGCTTAGTCTGTTTTTTCATCATCTTGTGTTTAGAATAAATCCTTTGTCCTCCACAACGTACGCGCCATAAGGAGGCATGTCTGCCGGAGGCAACCCATGACAGGCAACAGGTTCTTATCAAGGATGTCTCTGTACATTTGTCCATTCATCTTTCCTTCAATTATCAAACTTCACTGTTGGCATGGTGGTTTGGGGCTGATGTGCAGTACCTTTTCTCCTCCAAACATGCTATTTGTTGAGGCATCCAAAAAGTTAAATTTTGGTCTCATCTGACCAGACTATATTCTCCCAGTATTTTACTGGCTTGCCCAAATGTTGTGCAGCAAACTTTAAATGAGCTTCAGCATGCCTTTTCTTCAGCAATGGAGTCTTGCAAGGTGAATGGACATAGAGCTCATGTTGGTTGAGTGCATTACTTATTGTTTTGGTGTTTTTTTGAAACAGCATACCTGCTAACTCCAGGTCTTTCTGGAGCACTCTGCAAGTGGTCTTTGACCCTAGGATAACTCTTCTGATAATTCTTTTGACTCCTCTGTCAGAAATCTTGCAAGGAGCTCCTGGTCATGGCCGAGCTCCAACAGTGCTCACTGGAACATTCAGCAGTTTAGAAATGTGCCTGTAACCAATGTCATCATTATTTTTTGCAACGATAAGGTTGCAAAGGTCTAGAGAGAGCTCTTTGCTTCTACCCACCATGAGTTCTTTGTGGTGTAACAATCCAATATTCACAGACGTTTTTAAAGGCTGTCAGTCGGGACTTAACCAGCTGAAATTAGTTTGCAGTTATCGGGGATGAGATGGCTTCCTAAATTCTGATGGTTTTCAGCTGATTTCTTGGCTTTCTATTCTTGTTGTGCCTATTTCTCTTCATGTGTTCAATACTTATTCCCAGTGTAATTCCACTTATTAAATATAACTTGTTTAGTGAACACAGTTGCCTTGCTTTCTTTGTATGTATGGATTACTTGGGTTGTTACTGATATTTGGTGAAAATCTCAGGTCATTGGCTCCATCAGAAATATGTTTAATGAGAAAAATGTTGATGTGTTCAGTACTTATTATCTCCGCCTAGGGAGGAGGTAATGTTTTCGCTGGTGTTGGTTAGTTTGTTGGTTGGTTTGTCTGTCTGTCTGTTGTTAGCAACATAACTCAAAATGTTATGAACAGATTTTGATAAAATTTTCAGGAAAGGTGTGTAATGGCATGGGGAACAGACATTTAGATTTTGGTGATGATCTGAGAATGCATACCTCCATCAAGGACTTTGTTTGTACTCGTGCAGCAGGATTGCACAAAAACTACTGGATGGATTTGGATGAAATTTTCCCCAGAGGTGGTTCTTGGGCTACAGAGGAAGCCATTACATTTTGGTGATGATCCAAGAATGTATACCTCCACCACGTGTCTTATCTTCTCACAGAGTGTTAGCAGCAATAGTCCGAAACTACTGGATGGATTTGGATGACATTTTTACCAGAGGTGGTTCTTGGGCTGCAGAAAAACACATTACATTTTGGTGATGATCTGAGAATGCATACCTCAGCCAGGGGTCTTATATTCTCACAGTGTGTTAGCAACAATACTCCAAAACTAATGGACAGACTTTGATGCAATTTTCACCAGAAGTGGCTCTAGGCCTACAGACAAACCCATTACATTTTGGTGGTGATACATGAAGCACCATGTGACTTGAGTTCTGATGCTGGAAACATATAAAAGGGTGATGTGATATGATTCTTCCTCTTCTTCCTGCTTTGAGAATGCTAGACGATGTGTTCTGTCAATAAAGCTGAACCTGAGAACTAAACTCAGCCTCATCATTCGAGCACATCCTCTACACTGGTGACCTACGACAAAGAATGAGCAGACAGAATTCCCCCGAGCGGGGCTCGGCAGAAGCCAGCCTGATGGCCGCCTCCACGATCCAGCTGCCCGATTTCTGGCAGCACAGCCCGCGCTCATGGTTTAGCGCAGTCGAGGCGCAGTTCAACCTCCGGAAAATCTCCAACGACGACACAAGATTCTACCATGTGGTAGCGAAGCTGGACAGCAACACGGTCCAGAGAGTGGAGGATCTGGTTAATCATCCACCAGACAGCGACAAGTACAGCGCATTGAAGGACGCACTGATCAGCCATTTCACCCCTTCGGTCCAACAGCGAGCAGAGGGGCTCCTGACGTTGACGGAGTCAGAGAACGATAGACCTGCGGACCTGATGGTGAAGATGCTGAGGCTGAAAGACTCTGAGGATGGCAAATTCATTTTCGCCCATCTTTTCCTTCGGACCCTGCCGCCAGCAGTGAGAGTGGCCCTGGCAGAGTCGCCGTGATTGGCCAGGCGAGACTACCATGGGCTGAGCAAAGAGGCGCAGCAGCTTGTCGATGCCCACAAGCGGAACGCGGTTTCGGCTGCAGCAGCTAGCCCAGGAACGGCGTCCGGAGACAGCGCAGATCCAGCGGCCGCGGCGCCAAACGCACCAACGACGGCGGCGATGGGGACCAGGCGGCGCGGAGCGGAGGACGGCCGGTGCTTCTACCACCACTGTTTTGCAGAGAGAGTGCACAAGTGCGTCCTGCCGTGCAACTTCAAGCGCCAGGGAAACGCCAAGACCGAGGGCCGGTAGCAGCTGCAACCCTCGGCGACGAGAAAAAGCTGCTTTACCTGACGGATGCACACTCGGGGAAACAGTTCCTCATGGACACAGGCTCCCAGCTGAGTTTCGTCACACCCACCTACGCGGAACGGCTGATGCCGTTTAAAGCTCCCTGGGTGTCAGTGTCAGCAGCGAACGGCTCCACGATTAAAACGTTCGGTGAGAGGACCATGCTTCTGTCCTTACAGGGCCGTTCATTTGAGTGGACTTTTATTGTAGCAGCAGTCAGTTTCAACATGTTAGGGGCTGATTTTTTGTGCTCACAGGGTTTATTGGTTGACCTTGCTAATAGACGTCTGATTAATGCACTGTCCTTTCATTCTATCCCCTGCACAGCTCAGGTGGCCCCGCCGACTGCACATGCCAGCGTCTCAGCTGCGGGTGGTAAGTTTCACACATTGCTTGCTCAGTTCCCAGCACTCACAGTCCCCACGTTTTCGGCGACGGTGGCTAAACATGGGGTGGAGCATTTTATCACCACCACCTGGCCTCCCGTCTTTGCAAAAGCTCGGCGCTTGGACCCAGCTAAACTGGCCATCGCGTGCGAGGAGTTCACTAATCTGGAAAAACTGGGCATTGTTAGACGCTCCAAAAGCCCCTGGGCTTCGCCGCTACACATGGTCCCAAAAGCTGATGGCTCGTGGCGACCTTGCGGCGATTTCCTCAGGTTGAACAACGTTTCAGCACATGACCTCTACCCGATTCCGCACATTCAGGATTTTTCTGTTCATTTGGCGGGGGTGCACATTTTTTCTAAAATAGACTTGGTGCGCGGTTATCACCAGGTTCCAGTGCGCGCGCAGGATGTACCCAAAACAGCGGTCATAACTCCTTTCGGCCTTTTTGAGTTTTTGCGCATGCCTTTTGGCCTCAAGGGGGCCGCGCAGACTTTCCAACGCATGATGGATGCAGTTTTACGCGACCTCCCTTTCGTGTTCATTTATTTGGACGATATTTTAGTAGCCAGCACGTCCGAAGGCGAACACGAAAGCCACCTCACAGCAGTTTTTCGGAGGCTGGCAGAGCACGGGTTAATAGTTAACCCAGCGAAGTGCCAGTTTGGGGTGGCGCAGATTGAGTTTTTGGGGCATCGCGTTTCGGCAGAAGGAGCGGTTCCTCTGCCCGATAAGGTGCGCGCAATAACAGATTTTCTGCAACCTCAAACGGTCAAGGCGCTACAGGAGTTTCTGGGGATGGTTAATTTTTACAACCGGTTCCTCCCAAGCACAGCACGGCTCATGCAGCCATTGTACACTGCATTAAAAAAACAAAAGCCTGCAAATAAAGTTGAATGGTCTCCGGAGCGGGAGCGCGCTTTTGCCCAGGTCAAATCAGCCCTGGCAAACGCAGTTTTGTTAGCGCACCCAGTTCCAACGGCCCGCATGGCGCTCACCACTGACGCTTCCGATGTAGCAGTGGGGGCGGTAGTTGAACAGTTTGTGGCAGGTACCTGGCAACCTCTCACGTTTTTCAGCAGGACTTTGCGCGATAGTGAGCGTAAATGCAGTGCGTTCGACAGGGAGCTTTTGGCCCTACACTTGGCCATCCGCCATTTTCAGTTCTGGTTGGAAGGGCGACATTTCACCGCGTTTGTGGATCACAAACCGCTAACGTTTGCGATGGCCAAAATTTCAGAACCCTGGTCAGGCCGGCAACAAAGGCAACTAGCCGCAATATCGGAGTTCACCACTGATATTCAGCATGTCGCGGGTAAACACAATGTTGTGGCAGACTGTCTCTCGCGCGCGGTAGCAACACCAAGCCCCATGGGGGCAGACTCTGTAGCCGTGGCCGCGGGCCCAGGCAGCGACGCGGGAGCGCGCGCAGCCCCGGTCTGTGTAGGGTTAGATTATGCAGCCATGGCCGCGGAGCAGGTTAACAACGTGGACGTGCGCGCGCTCCAGTCTGGACCAACAGGGTTAAGGCTGGAGCACAGGGTGCAGCAAATTGGTATGCCCCCACTAATCTGCGATGTCTCCATGGGACGGCCCCGCCCCGTGGCGCCAGCCGCGTGGCGTCGCCGCGTTTTTGACTCTGTCCATTCTCTCGCGCACCCAGGGGTGCGCGCATCGATTAAGTTGATGGGGGAGAAATTTGTTTGGCCCGGGTTGCGCAAACAGGTCAAGGAATGGGCGGCGGCCTGCGTAGCGTGTCAGCGAGCCAAAATACACAGACACACTAAGGCTTCGTTAGAACCTTTTCACATTCCCGCTAAGCGTTTTGATCACGTGCATGTTGACATGGTGGGCCCGCTCCCACCATCACATGGGTACACACATCTTTTGACGATGGTGGATCGCACCACGCGTTGGCCAGAGGCGATTCCTCTGACATCAACCACAGTGGAAGAAGTTGCGCGAGCATTTTTAGCAGCGTGGGTTGCGCGTTTCGGTGTACCGTCGGAGGGGTCCCCAATTTATTTCCGAACTATGGTCATCGATGGCCCGCAGCTTGGGGGTGAAGATTCATCGCACCACGGCGTATAACCCCCAGGCTAATGGTTTATGCGAACGCTTTCACAGGACATTGAAAGCAGCCCTCAGAGCGTCGCTGACGGATACAAATTGGGTGGACAAACTTCCATGGGTTTTATTGGGGTTGCGTTCTGCACCTAAGGAAGATTTGCATGCCTCCCCAGCTGAGTTAGTCTTTGCACAACCTCTCCGTTTGCCGGGGGAATTTCTCCCCGATAATCCCGCACCAAATGGCCCCCCTGCTCAGCCGTGGCAGAGCGACTCGGGAGCAAACACGCTCCCTGGCCCGGTCCATCACAGTTTCCCACACGTTTTTGTGCCAAAGGCTTTAAAAAATGCAGAGTTTGTTTTTGTTAGACATGATGCTCAGCGTCCAAGTTTGCAACCGTTTTATGACGGACCGTTCAGAGTGCTGGAGACCGGGCAGAAGCATTTTCTGCTAGATTTAGGGGGCAGAAGGGAGTTGATTTGCATAAACAGGCTCAAACCCGCTTTTGTTTTGGCTGATGAGCAAGTGCAGCTCGCGAGGTCCCCCCGCTGAGGCAGGCCGCCGAAAGGACATTCTCCAGAATCTTCACAAAAACGTGCTAACAGCTTTAATCCACAGATGCAGAGAGATGCTGCAGGGGTAGCAAAGCCAGGTTGCAGCAGATTCGGCAGAAGGTTAAAACCCAGGCAGTTGGTGGATTGATTAGTGATATGTGGAGTGTTTTGTGTTTTTCTTTCTTTTTTTTTTTTTTTTAATGCCATGCATGTTTTGCCCTTAATAGACGTTTGGGGGGGGGGTAGTGTGGGTGACACACATGGTGGGCTCACATTTCCACAGAGATATGACTGCATGCGTATTGGGGGTTTCATGTCTGGAAGGACAAAGGACTCGAATCTGCAGAAGATAATGAGGAGGTGTGAGATTTGTCTTTTTGTCCCACAGAAGATGCCCCGGAGGGATTTCCGGTTCATCAAGGAATGAGAGACAATGGTGAAGGTTCAAAGGGATGCTTTGTGACTGTATGTTTACTGAAGCACCATGTGACTTGAGTTCTGATGCTGGAAACATATAAAAGGGTGATGTGATATGATTCTTCCTCTTCTTCCTGCTTTGAGAATGCTAGACGATGTGTTCTGTTAATAAAGCTGAACCTGAGAACTAAACTCAGCCTCATCATTCGAGCACATCCTCTACACTACCTCATTTGATGATTATGGTTTTATTCTTTAAATTACAAATTATAATATTCAAATTTACTGAGAGGTACTACTATTATTTTCTGTAGGTTTAAATTACTTGAAGCAGCTTGAGATCTTTATCTGAATTTTAAATCGTTTTCTTCTTAAAGGATACTAGACTGATGCACTGTGATGAAGCATCTTATGCTGCTTTACAAAAACAGGAGCCCCCAAACACAATCTTGCATAGGGTCTTCAAAAGCAGGAAATGGCCCTGTTCCTTGATTATTTGGTTTTCAAAACAACAGAATATAATAATTAAAAAAAAAACACTGGTCACTTTATAACTCATGGGGATTCTATCAAACGCTATTTCCCCACATATTTAAAAAAAACATGAAAATTGACTTTAATTATGTCATTATCAAAACAAGGATTACATTACTGCAACTTGTAATGTCAGTTTAAAGGAACATAAAACCATCTGGATTATTGGTTTACTGGAGTGCAGCCTAATGATTTCAAACTGAATAAAAACAAATGTCAGCAGTCATTTTTACAGCAATATTGACATTAACTCAGGCAAAATTAATAAATGCAGCAAACTGGAATTAAGTCACCAATACTTAAAATGCCCCGGAAATGCAAGTGCACTCACAGCAACTGAGTTACTGCAACAAACATGTGTTTTTAAGTAAAGTTAAATTTGTAGAAATAAGTGACTTCATTATTTTTTTTGAAGGATTAAGTTAGACAGGTGCATCTCAATAAATTAGAATGTCACTGAAATGTTGATTTATTTCAGGAATTCAATTAAAAAATGAAACATATACAGTCATTACACACAGCGTGATATATTTTAAGTGTTAATTTCTTTTAATTTTGATGGTTATGGCTTATAGCTCATGAAAACCCCAAATTCTGTTTCTCTAAAGATTTGAATATTACATAAAATTAATTTTTTTAAAAATGACTTTTTAATAGAAATGTTGGCCATGTACACACTCAGTACTTGGCCGGGGCTCCTTTTGCATGAATTACTGCATCAATGCAGTGTGGCATGGAGGTGATCAGCCTGTGGCGAGTGTGAGTTTGCAGGCCAGTCAAGCACAGCGATACCATGGTCATGAAACCAGGTATTGGTCCTTTCAGGTGCCAAATCCAGCTGGAAATCTGCATCTCCATAAAACTTGTCAGCAAAGGGAAACATGAAGTGCTCTAGAATTTCCTGGTAGACAGCTGCGCTAACTTTGGACTTGATAACATACAGTGGACCAACACCAGTAGATGACATTGCTTCCCAAATCAGGTGCCAAGTCCTGTCATGTGGAAATTAAGGTCCCAGAGTCTGGAGGAAGAGTGGAGAGGCACAGAATCCAAGTTGCTTGAGGTCCAGTGTGAAGTTTCTACAGTCAGTGAGGATTTGGGGAGCCATGCCATCTGCTGCTGTTGGTCTACTGTGTTTTATCAAGTAAAAAAAGTCAGTGCCACTGTCTACTGGGAAATTTTAGAGCAGTTCATGTTTCTCTCTGCTGACAAGCTTTATGGAGATTCTGATTTCATTTTCCAGCAGGATTTGGCACTTTCCCACACTGCCAGAAGTACCAAAGGCTGGTTTAATGACCATGGTATCACTGTGCTTGACTGACCAGCAATTCAATTCAAATCAATTTTACTTTTTTTTTTTTTTGTATTTATACTTTCTTTGGTTTATAATCCATAATAAAAGATAAAAGAAAATATAAAAATAAGAAACCGAAAAGGGTGTAGGCTGAAGCTGAGGCTTATATAATGCCTACCCATAATACTGTACAACAAAAATTCATTCATTCATTCATCTTCTTGACCGCTCAGTGCCCTATGGGTCGCGGCAGGGCCAGAGCCCAACCCAGCATCCTCGGGCGGAAGGCGGGACACACCCAGGACAGATCGCCAGTCCATTGCAGACAGCAAAAATTTAAACTCACCGAATAAATCAAATCCATCTTAAATGAAAACAGAAACAAGTTTCAACAAAGAAGTACCAGTCTTGCAGAATCAACTTAAATATGATGTCAAATTAATTAGCCACTTAAATTCTTACATTCCCTGTAAACACTGTACTTAAGAAATCAATGTTCGTACTTAATAAAACCAATGTAAATGTAAGATAAAAATATAAGATAAAAACAAAACTCAATTGCTTTTAGATTAAACAAATTAAGTTTTGTTTCAACAAAATTGTACTTAATAGAACTAAATATAAACATAAAATAAAAACACAAGATAAAAAAGGAAACATTATTGTACATTCACAATATGGATAGTCAAAGTGAATGTGTGACCGAAGTTCCTTTTTATTTTTCTGCATCACTGATGTGTGCATGTTTGGTTTGATAAGAGCCAGTTCTTTAAATGGGCTTCAAAAGAAATGTAGGTGGAACACTTTCTCACAGTTAGTGGTAGACCGTTCCATAGAGCGCCCCTTTAACAGATAAAACACCCTGACCAAAGGTGGTACATCGACAAGGAATGTTGCAGTCTCCTTTCGATAGTGCTCTTGTGGTTCTGGTTGTGATGCTATTGTCTGTACAACAGTTTATGAATTCACTGAGGGGTGGAGGGGCCAGTCCATTCAAAACAGTATATTAAGCAGACTTGTTGAAAATAAATAAAAGAGTCAAAACTCAGAAGTTCATATTTGTCAAGTATGTTACAATGGTGATACAGTGGTGTGAAAAAGTGTTTGCCCCCTTCCTGATTTCTCATTTTTTTGTATACTGTATTTGTCACACTTAAATGTTTCAGATCATCAAACAAATTTAAATATTAGACAAAGATAACACAAGTAAACACAAAATGCAGTTTTTAAATGAAGGTGTTTATTATTAAGGGTAAAAAAAAATCCAAACCTACATGGGTCTGTGTGGAAGAAGTGATTGCCCCCCCTAAACCTAATAACCGGTTGGGCCATCCTTAGCAGCAACAACTGCAATCAAGCATTTGTGATAACTGGCAATGAATCTTTTACAGTGCTGTGGAGGAATTTTGGCCCACTCATCTTTGCAGAATTGCTGTAATTCAGCCATATTGGAGGGTTTTCGAGCATGAACCACTTTTTAAGGTCATGCCACAGCATCTCAATAGGATTCAGGTCAGGACTTTGACGAGGCCACTCCAAAGTCTTCATTTTGTTTTTCTTCAGCCATTCAGAGGTGGACTTGCTGGTGTGTTTTGGATCATTGTCCTACTGCAGAACCCAAGTGCGCTTCAGCTTGAGATCACGAACAGATGGCCGGACATTCTCCTTCAGGATCTTTTGGTAGGCAGCAAAATTCATGGTTCCATTTACCACAGCAAGTCTTCCAGGTCCTGAAGCAGCAAAACAGCCCCAGACCATCACACTACCACCACCATATTTTATTGGTGGTATGATGTTCCTTTTCTGAAATGCTGTGTTACTTTTACGCCAGATGTAATGGGACACACATGTTCCAAAAAGTTCAGCTTTTGTCAGTCCACAGAGTATTTTCCCCAAAGTCTTGGGGATATTCAAGATGTTTTCTGGCAAAACTGAGACGAGCCTTTATGTTCTTTGTGCTCAGCAGTGGTTTTCATCTTGGAACTCTGCCATGCAGGCCATTTTTGCCCAATCTCTTTCTTATGGTGGAGTCATGAACACTGACCTTAACTGAGGCAAGTGAGGCCTGCAGTTCTTTAGATGTTGTTTTGGGGTCTTTTGTGACCTCTTGGATGAGTAATCGCTGCACTCTTGGGGTAATTTTGGTCAGCCGGCCACTCCTGGAAAGGTTCACCACTGTTCCATGTTTTCAACATTTGTAGATAATGGCTCTCACTGTGGTTCGCTGGAGTCCCAAAGCTTTAGAAATGGCTTTATAACCTTTTCCAGACTGATAGATCTCAGTTACTTTGTTTCTCATTTGTTCCTGAATTTTGTTGGATCGCAGCATGATGTCTAGCTTTTGAGGATCTTTTGGTCTACTTCACTTTGTCAGGCAGGTCCTATTTAAGGGATTTCTTGATTGAGAACAGGTGTGGCAGTAATCAGGCCTGGGTGTGGCTAGAGAAATTGAGCTCAGCATTCCAAAGACGTGATAAACCACAGTTAATTTATGTTTTAACAGGGGGGTGTCATGATCCTGAGCACGAGCAGGGACCGTGCCCAGTCTCCTGCTGTAGTTTAGTCTTTTTCTGTTTGTTTATTTCCTTGTTCATTTGTATCTGTTGTATTCGTAGTCGTCTTTATTTGTCCTGTTTATTTATAGTGTTATTTTGTGGTTATGGTATTGTTTTTTTTTTGTGGGGTTGTGTTATTTTAGTCTGTATTCTTTAGTTTCTTACTCATTTAATAGTTATTTCTTTACTGGTTGTTTCTCTTTACTCTGCCATGGTATCATTATTTAGTATCCCAGCCCGTGGAGGCGCTATGACAGTTTGTGTGTCATTTCTGGGTGTCAGGTTCTGTTTGCAGGCTGTCACAGCCGCCTCCAATTTGATATCTTCCCCACTCATAGTCCCACAACTGTTTTCATTTATGTTGGGATTATTTAAGACTGAGGGGTAGACTTGTGCCTCACAGCGGTCTTGCGTCCTGACGAGTTTATCCTTGTTAGTGTATTGCTCCCCGGGTGTTCCCCGGCATCTTTAATAAGTTTTGTGTTCATGTATTTTGGGTTTTTGTTCTCCTTTGTAATTAAATGTGCGAGCTTACTGTCTGCGCTTGGCGTCCTCCTTTGCCCTAACCAAGGCGATTTATGACAGAAGACTACTGCAAACTAGGTGCCAGCGGTGGTAAGTTTAGCCTTTTTTCCTCTTTCTTTCCACTCCAATTATTTTGCTTTAGTCCGGGGTTTCTCCCCGTTTTTGCAACATGTCAGTCAGTGCGGGCTATGGGGCATTTGGTCTGAACGAGGTGGAGTGCTGGGCGGTCGGATTGTTGGAAGGCATAATTTCAGTGGCCCGTGCCTCCCGCACATCCTAGACAGCTCAGGAGTGTTTTGACGGCACAGCACAAGTTCTGGAAGCGTGCCCCAGCCTGTGGAGCCGTCTGAAACTTATGGACCTCCTCATGTCAGCCACCAACCCACAATCCATGCTTCACGGGCGGGTAGAAACCTTGTCCGCTTCTGTGCTGTAGCCAATGAGGAAGCAGCCCTGGGCACAGAGGTCCCGAGCCCCACCTTCATCTCCTAAACAAGGGCCTGCACCACTGGTCATTCCTCCAATGCTGGGAGAGCCCACATTCTGCTGGATCAGGCACGTCGCTTTCGTGCTCCTGGATGATCCAACTGTGGAGGAGCTAGAGGAGCGGCAGCGGGTTTTGGTGGCGGAGAGGGAGCTGATTTTGGACCATAAGCCATGGCTCCTTGTGGAGTTCATGCAGCAGTCAGAAGGCCCTTCATCGGGTGGAGTTTGCGCCGATGATGGGACATCCCCGGACTCCGGCACTCCGCCCAGCTCAACGGACGACCTCTACAGATCCCAAGGAGACATTGTCTGGACCCGTAGCAGCTGTCAACACCAAGCCCCGGGAATTAAGGCAAATACCTCTTCATTTATCTGCTCTTAATAATGGATTGTCTTGCCTTATTCCCAGTCGAGGAGCTCAGCAGCAGTGGCCCCATGTGGGTGAGCTCTCACTATCAGCTGCTGCTACCCATTTCTCACTTGCCTCTTCCTCGCCTGTTTTCACTGCTCGTCTGCTGGTCCAGAAGGGAGCCATTGGACAAAGAGGAGGTCAGTGGTTCTGGAGGATCCAGTGACAGCCGTGCAGCCATACCCCGGAAGGGAGAGGAGTGCCCCCTGTGGGCCGAAATCTGAGTCGATGAGGAGTCCCCTGATTTTGGCATGGCGGGACCTGGCACCATCTGTGAGGTGAGTCCTGGGGCCACCAATGTTAGCGACCATGCCTGGAGGTTCACTAGTGCCTGTCGCCTCATCTGGGGTCCTGCCAGTAGCAGCTGTCACACCCGGAGGGTTGCCAGCTTCCTGCGCCACCACTCCTGCTGCCTGGGCCACTGCAGCAGAGTCACCAGAGTCCTGGACGGCAGTAGCGCTCAAGTCCAGGCAAGTGCTCTGTTCTGTTTTAATATCATCAGATTCATAGAATCTTTGACTGGCTCAGGGTGGGGAGAATCAGCTGCAGACGTCCTCTGCTCCTGAGCTCTCCCCGCTGGGCTCCACGGCTGCCGGTGATTCCTCTCTGGTGTTTGTCTTTTCGTCTTCTCCCGAGGTGGCTGCATCGAGAGAAGTTGCCCAGGAGGTGGAGGCCGAGACGTCTCAGCGACGCCCCTGTCTGAGACCACTGCGGGTGCTGCTCCTCTGTCCGAGGCCGCCGTGGGTGCGGCGCCTCTGTCTGGGGGCTGCTGTGGGTGCTGCGCCTCCATCCGGGGCCGCCACAGGCGCTGTGCCTCCATCCGGGGCCGCCGTGGGTGCAGTGCCTCCATCCAGGGCCACCATGGGTGCAGTGCCTCCATCTGGGGCCGCCTTGGTTGCGGCGCCCCAGTCCGGGGCCTCCATGGGTGCTGCTCCCACACTGTCTGGGGCCTCCATAGGTGCTGCTCCCCCTCCGTCCGGGGTCTCCGTTAGTGCTGCTCCCCCTCCACCTGAGTTCTTTGTGGGTGCTGCTCCTCCTCCGTCCGAAGGCTCCATGGGTGCTGCCCCCCCCTCTGTCCGAGGGCTCCACGGGTGCTGCGCCCCAGTCCAGGGCTGACATGGGTGCTACACCACAGCCCGGGGCTGCCGTGGGTGCTGCGCCCCCGTCTGTGCCTAAGGTCACCAGGGGGTAACTGTCGTCGCCTAAGGTCACCGCTGACCAGCCATCTTTGTCGTTGGCTTTCCATGACGCAGTCCTTGTCGTCCATAAGGGGCAGGGGTTCCAGCTTCTACCTTCAGGGGGTGGGGGGGGGTTGTCATGCCCTGTGGTTCGGTGGCTCAGAGACACTGGGAGATCCCCCGATAGGTCTTCTAGGGTAATCGGTTGATGTTGGGACAATGGGAGGTCACCCGACAGACTTCATCCCCAGCTGTGGTGGCTCTGGAGTTTGTGGAGGCTACCCAATTCATTCTGTCACAAGCTCCGGTGGTTGTGGGACTCTGGAAGACCCCCCCAAAATGCCTCATTTTTTTCTCATCTACTCTCATAGACTCTGTCACCACCATTTTTGGTTCTTTCTGTGGGTCATGAGTGCTTTTTTGTTTTTTTTTTGGTTGGGTTCGGTCCCTCCGTGCCTAGGGTTCCCCCTCCTTCCCCCCGGGGTGGGTCATTTTTCTTGTTGGGGGTGGTCTTCTTTGTGTGGGTTTTTTTTTACTTTTGATGTTGCCCTGGGGTGTCTGGGTTCCACCCCTTGGGGGGAGGGGCTCTGTCATGATTCTGAGCACGAACAGGGGCCGTGCCCAGTCTCCTGTTGTAGTTTAGTCTTTTTCTTTATTTCCTTGTTCATTTGTATCTGTTGTATTCGTAGTTGTCTTTATTTGTCCTGTTTTTTTATAGTGTTATTTTGTGGTTATGGTATTGTTTTTATTTTGTGGGGGTTGTGTTATTTTAGTCTGTATTCTTTAGTTTCTTATTCGTTTAATGGTTATTTCTTTACTGGTTGTTTCTCTTTACTCTGCCATAGTATCATTATTTAGTATCCCGGCCCGTGGCGGCGCTGTGACAGCTTGTGCGTCATTTCCAGGTGTCAGGTTCTGTTTGCAAGCTGTCACATCCGCCTCCAATTTGATATCTTCCCCACTCATAGTCCCACAGCTGTTTTCATTTATGTTGGGATTATTTAAGACTGAGGGGTAGACTTGTGCCTCACAGCGGTCTTGCGTCCTGACGAGTTTATCCTCGTTAGTGTATTGCTCCCCGGGTGTTCCCCGGCATCTTTAATAAGTTTTGTGTTCATGTATTTTGGGTTTTTGTTCTCCTTTGTAAATAAATGTGTGAACTTACCGTCTGCGCTTGCCATCCTCCTTTGCCCTAACCAAGACGGTTTATGACAGGGGAGCAATCACTTTTTCACACAGGACCATGTAGGTTTGGATTTTTTTTTAACTCTTAGTAATAAACACCTTCATTTAAAAACTGCATTTTGTGTTTACTTGTGTTTTCTTTGTCTAGTATTTAAATTTGTTTGATGATCTGAAACATACTGTATAAGTGTGACAAACATACCATATTTTGGGACTATAAGGCGCACCGGATTATAAGGCGCACTATCAATGAACCGTCTATTTGATGGTCTATTTTCATACATAAGGCGCACCGGATTATAAGGCGCATTAAACTGAGGTAGTCGGATCCGGGAAAATTTTTTTTTTTTGCGTGCATGGAAAGAAAATCCTATCTATAGTCATTATAGACACATATAGAGCAATTGTCTGCGAGTGTGAATGACCTGTTCCACGAGCAGGTGGAACGTTTTTGGTCCGTGGCTGTTTACATCGCCATACTGGCCAGGATACTCGCTCGGTACTCGCTCAGTACTTGATACGGCTCGCTCTCCGGCGGCGGCCCTGATAAGTAAACATATGCCGGGACGCTTGAATTCTTTGGTCCCAAAAATATCATTTTTGAATATTAATTACAGCTAAACGGGAGCAGTTTCGATGCCGAAATTTCACATACAAATCCTAATATACGTGTTCTATACACCATCGGCTTTTGGGTATCGGATCTGGGATTTTTTTTTTTTTTTTGCGTGCATGGAAAGAAAAGCCTATCTATAGTCATTATAGACACATATAGCGCGATTGTCTGCGAGTATGAATGATCTGTTCAACGAGCAAATGTACGTTTTTTGGTCCGTGGCTGTTTACATCGCCATATTGGCCAGGATACTCGCTCTGTACTCGATACGGCTCGCTCTCCGGCGGCAGCCCCGAGAAGTAAACAAATGGCGGGACGCTTGAATTCTTTCGTCCCGAAAATATCATTTTTGAATATTAATTACAGCTAAACAGGAGCAGTTTCGATCTACGATCCATTGGCAGATAGTGGTGTAACTCGTTAGCAATTTAACTTTGAACGACCTGTTGACACCAATATCTAGCGGTTGGAGTTCTTTGGTTAATCCACCCGGAATGATGGCAAGCTCCGAATTCGTTTGCTTCACTTGGGTTTTGACAGTATCGGTGAGATGGGCGCGCATGGAGTCACAGATCAATAGGGACGGAGATTTGCGGAAAAAGCCATCCGGCCATCATGTTGAAGCACACTCCGTGAGGCTCCTGACTACCGTAATGCTCCGACAATCCATCAAGCGGTTCGGCTTCGTAGCTTACCAAAGTCGTACTAAAACATTTTTGACAGATTTTTGAGCGCCGTGTACCACATAAAATCGGTTCGAGGTCAGTAAGCACAACCAGAATTAATACATAAGGCGCACCGGATTATAAAGCGCACTGTCGATTTTTGAGAAAATTAAAGGATTTTAAGTGCGCCTTATAGTCCAAAAAATACGGTACAAAAAAATGAGAAATCAAGAAAGGGGCAAACACTTTTTCACACCACCGTATGTTAGTGGTTCCTGTCAAATATTTTCAGACCTTTCTTGTATATTGTTTCAATTGATTTTAAGGTAGTCACACTGGCTAATGACCAGCTTGTTAAACAATATTCTGCTTGTAAAAAAAAAATGGAATATAAAACCATTTTAGCTAAACCACATAGAGAATCTATGGAGTATTGTCAAGAGGAAGATGAAAGACACCAGACCCAACAATGCAGACGAGCTTAAGGCCGCTATCAAAGCAACCTGGGTCTCCATAACACCTCAGCAATACCACAGGCTGATCACCTCCATGCCTCACCACATCGAGGCACTAATTCATGCAAAAGGAGCACCTGACCAAGTACTGAGTGTGTACATGGACATACTTTTCAGTCGGGCAACATTTCGATTAAAAATCAATTTTTTAAATTTTATGTAATCAAATTTTTTGACAAACTGAATTTGGGGTTTTCATTAACTGTAAGCCATAACTTTCAGAATTAAAAGAAATTAACACTTGAAATGTATCACTCTGTGTGTAATAAATCTATATAATATGAGTTTCATTTTTTGAATTGAATACTGAAATACAGTGGGGGAAATAATAATTTGATCCCCTGCTGGATTTGTAAGTTTACCCCTGTCACTTGGCAACTTAAAGTTTGAGCTCCCGCCACAGATTTTCTATGAGATTGAGGTCCGGAGACTGGCTAGGCCACTCCAGAACCTTAATATGCCTCTTCTTGAGCCATTCCTTTGCTGCCTTGGCTGTATGTTTTGGGTCATTGTCATACTGGAAGACCCATCCACGACCCATCATCAGTGTTCTGGCTGAGGCCAGGAGGTTCTCATCCAAGATTCTATGGTAGAGCTGTATTCTATAGTGAGATTTTGTATACATAATCTCACTATATTTCAGTCCCTCCAGGGTTTCGTCAGCTGTTTTTGTAATTGTTGTGGCCCAAAAAGCCTGAATTTGTGGGAGCTTCTCCAAAAAGTCACACCATTTTTAGAGGTTTTTTGCACTTGTGTGAGGAAGTGCTGATTTTAAAGTAGCTGCTTTTTCCCTAGTTTACAGTGATGCTGTTCTATGTAACACCCAAGAAAAGCACAAGATTACCAAAAATTTTCTGTTAAACAGTGATTTATTTAGAATTAAATGCTCCGGGAAATTGTCAGAAAATGACCAACATTGTATTCTTGCTGACAATTTAAATAAAAAAGATAAATAAAAGAATTACCCATTACAACAACTACATTGCATTGAATGCATGTTAGAGTATGGAGAAATTTATGACAGCACCTTCTTGAATCTTGAATTTGAAAACTAATACCCCAGAAAAACTTGGTCTTCTATGCTGAAATCCACAAGGAGGCAGGGATGGCTCCTCCACTGACAGCCTCTTCCCTTCAGAACGTCTCAGTGCAGGATGGATCTTGGAGTATTCACAGTCCAGCCCAGTCTTCACAGATCTGAAGGGGAGATGAAAAGGAGATTAGATTTCAAAGTAAAATGAATAATCATATTTTTAGATCCCCACACAACAGTAGGGTTTAATAATTTAGGTTCTTTTATTTTTTGTTTATATTTTAACTACAAATTAACGTTCAGTTTTTGAAAAGGGTTTCAGTTCATTTTCTGGAAGGTTTGGTCATTTCAGTTTAGTTCTATTGAGTAAAAATGGCTCATTGTACTGCAGCCTTTATTAATTCTGCCATTTTCTTTTTGTTGTGATTTTTATTTTTATCTTCAAATCTCTCACTTAAGTGCTAGAAGTCCAAAATTATGTGTCATTTAATAGAAACGTTACATGAAGGCAGTTGCCTCCGTCATGAAGTTCATTTATTTGAAGTTCTTAACCAACAGGTAACTACTGTAATCATAGTTTGTAAAAGAAAACACCATCATGCTAGATGAATTATTAATTTATGACACAAATGTTAAAAAAACAACAATATTTTACTTACCCCCAGCAGCTGCAATAGTTGCCTTCTCTGGTCTCCTCTCTGGTCTCCCTGTTTCTGTGTGTTTTCTGTTTGAATATTGTTTATCAATTGTCAACTTTTATGTTCCAACACGACGCTGTACGTAGTACAAAACCATTTATCCCTGCTTTATAAAAAATATTTGGGAACTGTTGAGCACAGTCTTTAGCCATGACATTTGTTGATAAATTAATGTTGGCAAGTCCACTCTGTGGCTGCCAAATGTAAACATGGAAGTAATGTGAGCGTGCAGTGAAGGGAACTCTCGCGCGATTGTTCAACATGCGAGGCTGCTTGTGTTTTGTGTTTCACAGACTGTAAAAGCATGATATTAAAAGATCGATCCATGGGTTTTGTGTATCAATATTGGCTCAGTCAAACGTGGATTGATCTTTTGAACCCACCCCATTCTACGGTACATGGCCCCGTTCATCGGCCCCTCAATGTGGTGAAGTCTTCCTGTACCCTTAGCAGAGAAACAGCCCCAAAGCAGAATGTTTCCACCTCCATGTTTGACAGTGGGGCTGGTGTTCTTGGGGTCATATTCAGCATTTCTCTGCGTCCAAACACGGCGAGTCGAGTTGATGCCAAACAGCTCAATTTTGGTCTCATCTGACCACACCACATTCTCCCAAGCCTTCTCTGAATCATTCAGGTGTTCACTGCCAAACTTCAGACGAACCTGTACATGTGCCTTCTTGAGCAGGAGGACCTTGTGAGCACTGCAGGATCTCAATCCATTATGGCGAAGCGTGTTACCAATGGTTTTCTTGGTGACTGTGGTCCCAGCAGCTTTGAGATCATTAACAAGCTCCTCCCGTGTAATTCTGGGGTGATCCCTCACCCTTCTCAGAATCATCCTTACCCTAAAAGGTGAAAACTTGCACGGAGCTCCAGAGCGAGGGCGATTGACTATTATCTTAGATTTCTTTCATTTTCAAATTATTGCACCAACAGTGGTCTCTTTCTCACCAAGCTTCTTACTGATGGTCTTGTAGCCCATTCCAGCCTTGTGCTGGTCAACAATCTTGTCTCTGACATCCTTTGACAGCTCATTGGTCTTGCCCATGGTGGTAGAGAAGTTTGAATTGAAGAGAATGATTCTGTGACAGGAGTCCTTTATACATATAACAAGTTGGAATTGGGAGTACTTTCCTAAAGGGACAGGACTAATTTATGCTCATCATGGATACATAACCAATCTGTGTGGGTCAGAATTCTTGCTGGCTGGTAGAAGATCAAATACTTATTTCTCTCAATCAAATGCAAATTAATTTAAAACCCTTATTTGATTTTTTTCAGGATTTTTTTGTTGATATTCTGTTTGTCTCTGTTAAAATAAACCTATCATAAAAATTATGGACTGTTTGTTTCTTTGTAAGGGAGTAAACTTACAAATTCATCAGGGGATCAAGTAATTATTTCCCCCACTGTAAATCAACTTTTCAGTGACATTCTAGTTAAACAACTTGAGAAGAACAGAGAAACAATAATTCATGGTGACTTTAATATCAACTGGTCTGATAAAAAAGACAAACAAAAACTGAAAAGCCTCATGACTAAATTTAATTACCAGCAAATCATCAAAGGACCCACCAGGATAACCAAACAATCCAGAACACTTATTGACATGGTATTTACTAATAAACCAGAACGAATAACCAGAACCTATAATCTTGTAACTGGTCTCTCAGATCATAACATGGTTCTTGCTGTCAGGAAACTTACTAAAAAGCGACTACAGTATTTTGGGGGAGTCGATATTGACAAATCAAATTTTATTATCCCCAAATCAAAAAATGAGGAGTTTGAACATTACTTAGAGAATCAAAATTGGGAGCAGCTCATGTCAACATGTGAAGTAGATGATTGTTGTAATTTTATAACTGCAACAATCACAAAGTCTATAGAAAAATTTTCAAAGCAAATTAAAAGTAGACAACAGAAGATTAGCCTACCATGGTTAAATAATGAAATAAGAAAACTTATGAAGAGGCGAGACTATGCACTGAAAACATCACTAACCTCCAAACTACAAAATGATCACCTTGTGTACAAAAGTTTAAGAAATAAAGTGGTACATGAGCTGCGAAAATCAAAAATATCTTATTACAATAAACTGATAGATCATGCAAAGGGTAACAACAGTTCCCTATGGAGGCATTTAAATAACTTAACTAATAAAAAAAACGATCAGAAGGGGGTAAAGGAACTTAGAATCAATGGCAAGACCGTCAGTGACAAGGCTACTTTGGCAAATGAATTTAATTCACACTTTGTGGGCTCTGTGGAAGACTTAACAAAAATTTTTGTGCTGCCAAATGTGCTCAACAACACAAATTCCATACTTCCAACAGATACTTTTCACATCGATGAGGTAAATGAGAAGTTAATTGCTGGTATTGTTAAAACACTGTCAAACTCAAAAACTAATGATATCTACAATATGAGCACCTCCTTTCTCAAAATGCACAGCAAAATATTAATCAAACCACTGACTCATCTCATTAATCTCTCCATTAGGTCTAGTACATTTCCATCTGGCTGGAAAAAAGCTGTCGTCATACCAGTTCATAAATCAGGCAGTAAAGACGATATATGCAATTACCGCCCAATCTCTATCTTACCAGTCCTATCTAAGGTTCTTGAAAAAGTTGTAGCTACACAGCTGATAGACTACTTACAAGACAATCAACTTCTTCATCCACATCAATTTGGTTTTAGACCAGGATACTCAACAGAAACAGCAAATTGTTGCCTTATTGAAAACGTCAAACAGTCCTTGGACAGGGGTAATGTGGTAGGAGCTGTTTTTCTAGATCTCAAAAAGGCTTTCGATACTGTAAACCACAGTTTGCTTTTATCCAAAATGGTATCTTTTAACTTCTCCCCAAATACATTAGAATGGTTTGCATCTTATCTCCAGAATAGAGAACAGTGTGTAAAAGTTCACCAGGATAAATCCTCATTTTTAAACAACCGCATGGGTATCCCACAAGGGTCCATTCTTGGTCCTTTACTTTTCAGCATTTTTATTAATGACCTGCCGTTACACTGCTCAGCTGCAACATGCCAACTTTATGCAGATGATGCAGTTATTTACACAGCTGCCAAGACTCCAGCACAGGCTGCAGATGTACTGTCTACAAGTATGGTTGATGTCCAAGAGTGGCTCCTCAAGAACCATCTATTGCTGAACCTTCAGAAAACAGTCTCAATGTGCTTTTCAATCAAAAAATGTAACCTGCAACATTTTAAAGTTAATATACATGATCATGACATCAGTTTAGCTACAGAATTCAAATACCTTGGCATTGTACTAGATCCTCAACTCAAATTTAATCTTCATATAAAGAAAATTTCAAAAACAGTAAAAAAAAATCTGAACTGCTTTAAATTAATTAGATATTACATACCTTACGAAGCAGCTGCACTGTATATGCATTCTATGGTTTTTTCTCATATATCATACTGTTTGACAGTCTGGGCTCAAGCAGCCCCTTCCACAATAAGACATATAGGTTCATTATATAATCAAACCCTAAAAATCTTGGACAAAAAGCCCATTAGGTGGCATCACTGTAATGTTTTAAAAAAATACAACCTATTGAGTTTTGAGAGCTTCATTGACCTCTGTCTTCTGAAATTAACGTTCAAATGTTTCCATAAATCAGCACCCGAGCCACTTGCTGGTTTTGTCCAAAGACAGGACAGCAGCAGAGCCACCAGGAGTTCTGTTAACAATAACTGTAAAATATTCCACCGCAGAACCACATTTGGACAAACAGCTTTCTCTATAAAGGGCAGTCACATCTGGAACACAATGCCAAATGAAATTAAAATAATAACGGACTTTAAAACATTCACTAAAAATGTTAAAAACTGGCTGAAAAATAAACAAGAATGTACTCATGTATGAATTAATTGTCTGCAAAGTGAGAGTGAATGAAGGGAAGGAATAAATGTGTTTGTTTATAGTGAGTGACGGAGGGAGGAAGGCCTGAAATAGGCAAATGTGAGTTATGTTATATGTGTTAAATGTGAGTCAGGCTGTTATATTTGTGTATTTATAATATTTATAATATTTATGTTAAATGTGAGTCAGGCTGTTATATTTGTGTATTTATAATATTTATAATATTTATAATTGTGTATTTATAATTTTTCTGCATTGATGTATGTGGTTATTGTGTATATTTTTTATCTTGATTCTTTTTTCTAAAGCCCATCCAGGGACAAGAGTTGCAAATTAGCTAATAGCTATACACTCTATGTGCAACACATCAGATTGATTGTCTTTGATTAATTGTCTATGTTTATTGCACTGTCCCTGTCAAATAAACTAATCTACTACTACTAGTTTATTGAGATGTACCTGTATTTATTTACTTCTTTTATTAAGAAGTACTGTTAGGTTTTACAGTGTGAAAACTGAACATATTGTTTTCTGTTCTTTATATAAGGACAGAGCTGCGTGGAGGAATCTGATCAGACCTAAATGAAACAGTCATCGTCACCCCTGACAGACTGCTATGATGATGATGATGATGATTCAGTCCAGGACTACTCCTCTTGCACCATATTTTTGTAAATGTATCTGTTCATTCAATCAATCATCCATCCATCCATCCATCTTCTACCGCTTTTCCAGAGGTCCGGGTCGCGGAGGCAGCAGTTCAAGAAGAGAAGCCCAGACCTCCCTCTCCCCAGCCACCTGCTCCAGCTCTTCAGAGGGGATACCAAGGCGTTCCCAGACCAGCTGGGAGACATAGTCTCTCCACCGAGTCCTGGGTCTGCCCCGGGGTCTCCTCCCAGTGGGACGTACCTGAAACACCTCAAGTGGGAGGCGTCCAGGAGGCATCCTAATCAGATGCCCATACCACCTCAACTGACTCCTTTCAATGTGGAGGAGCAGCGGTTCTACTCTGAGCCTCTCCCGGATGACTGAGCTCCTCACCCTATCTCTGAGGGTGAGTCCAGCAATCCTACGGAGAAAGCTCATTTCAGCTGCTTGTATCCGCAATCTCGTTCTTTCGGTCATTACCCAAAGCTCGTGACCATAGGTGAGAGTAGGAACGTAGATTGACTGGTAAATCGACAGCTTTGCCTTAGAACTAAGCTCCCTCTTCACCACAACAGACCGGTACAACGTCCGCATCACTGCAGATGCTGCTCCAATCCGTCTGTCGATCTCTCGCTCCATTTTCCCCTCACTCGTGAACAAGACCCCAAGATACTTAAACTCCTCCACTTGGGGCAGGAGCCTGTCCCCAACCCGGAGAGGACAATCCACCTTTTTCCGGCTGAGGACCATGGACTCGGACTTGGAGGTGCTGATTCTCATCCCAGCCGCTTCACACTCAGCGGCAAACCGTCCCAGCAAGAGCTGTAGGAGGGATCATGGGGGGTCCGGTGCTATGTGGATTAGGTGGCGGTCAAAGGCAGAGACCTTGGCGGACTGATCCCAAGCTTTCTAAACTGGCTTTTGGTACGTGGAATGTCACCTTTCAATCAATCAAACAAAGCTTTATTTATAGATCACTTTTCATACAAAAAGTTGTAACAAAGTGCCTCACTCATCACTTCATCACTATAAAAGCAAGAAATCTGTGTGTGTGTGTCACGCTTCTGTTATGACCCGAGCGTCGGTTCTGATCTCGCTCGGGTTAAAGTTATGTCTCGCTGCCGGCCTTGACAGCTGCGGGCGGTATTCTGGCCTCTCCGGGCTCTTATTGTGAAAGTGCTCGGTGGGGTTTCCGCTTGTCAACAGTCGGTCAGCTGTGTGTCATTTGTCATTAGTACCTGGTCTATTTAAGCTGAGTGCTGGCATCGTTAAGACGCAGCAGTGTCTGATCGCTAATGGTCACGAATCTGATCGCATCTGGTCACGAACCTGACCGTTATTCTGTTCACCCATCGTCACGTTGCGGATGCCTGGACTGTATTCACACTTCGGCTGCCTTGGGCTTGACTGTCTTTCACCGGGACCAGTAAGTGAGCTCATTAGCCTTATTCCCCCGGGTGTTAATTGTTCTGTAAGTCCCAGCTTTAGCAGCCCGTGTGCTATTTACCAAGCCTGACTGTGTGTGACTGTCTCCTGCTTTGGACCTATAGTGTGCTGTATAGCCCTATGCTTCCTGTTCTGCAAAGACTCCTGTCATTATCTCAGCAGCTTGTGTTAACACCTTTTTCACCGTAATAAACTCACTAAAAAACTCACTGGTGACTTCTGTGCGTCTTATGCTGGCTCGTGAGGGCCAGTGCATGACAGTACACTGCTGCCCAAACAGCGTTTACGGTGACGCCATTTTGAGACGCTATTCACCAGTGAGTTTGAGTTTTGGACGTTGCTTTTCCCTGTCTGGGTCCTGTGTATGTGAGGAATGCCGTCACCGAAGAGTCACGTGCTGACGTGTGTTCTGGAAGCCGTGGATGAGCTACTCATCTCCGCTTCCATGTTGGACTATGACCACGGCATACATTGGTACCTGGACGCCGCCGAAGATGTTCTCAGTAATCTCTCTCCCCGCTACGCCAACCACCCGGAAGTCGACGCGAGGAGGGAGGACATCGCCGCACAACGCGAATTATTCCTGATGATGGAGGAGGAACGCGGCATGAAGCAGGTGAAGAGGCACTCCTGCTCTTCGCTTATGGACCCTGATCCTGCCTTCAATCCATTTCGGGAGTTCGCACCATCTGGGGGCCGGCGAAGGCGTCGGCGTCACGGCCGGGCGCATCTTCGGCAAGCTCCAGCTCCAGATCCAGTTCCGGGCCGCCGGGATGACCCCCTCAACCAGCCAGCTGCTGAGAGTGAGCTGAGTCCTGTGCCGGTGGGCTCCGTTCTTGGATCCTTTTCCATCCAGCGAGCGAGGGAAGGAGCAACGTCCGCTACAGCTGATAACATCCTCCCCCCGGGAGACAGGCAAGTCCAAGTTCACTTTTCTAGTAATAATAGTGATCTGTCTTGTCTGACTCCTGGGGGTGAAGCTCAGGGTTCGCAGCTCCCCGAGTTTCTTTCCCCAGCTGTAGCCTGTTATATTAAACCTGCTGCCTCTGTGTCTCTTCCTGCGGAGCGGTCCTCGGCGTCAGTCCCACGCCGTCGAACGAGGGGGAGGCCTGCAGCTCTGGGAGATATTCCGGTCCTGCAGCCTTGTTTTGGACAGAGGAGGAGAACGGACTGCAGTGAGGAGCCAGAGCCAACGAGAGAGCGTCCCCAGGGTTCCTCAGGGATGGAGCCCGAGTCAGCAGGTCCAGGGTCCTCTGCCCCCACGCCATACGGGTTATTGGCGTAGACGCCAGCGCATGAGGATCCAGCTGCAGAGACCATCAGGCCGGCTGTGGAACCCGACACAGCCGAGTGGGAGCCCGACGACGAGTTTCTTCCTGAACCTGGATCGGCGAAGTCCTGGACGGCTCCAGAGCCCGAGTGCAGGCAAGTGCTCTTTCTTGTTTTCCTGTATGGTGTGTTAGAGCATTTTTGCCTGCCTCATGGGGAGGCGAGTGAGGGGCAGCCGGCCGCTGCACCCGAGCTCGTCTCGCTGGGCTCTGGCGCTGCCGGTGGAACTGATCCCGGTTCTCCCTTGTGTTCTGAGCACCTCCACAGCGTTACCGGTCTGGAGCCAGTCAAGGTCACGGGACCGGGGGTTCCAGGTTCGGAGATGGAGGTCGTCGCCGGAGCAGTCCTGAACCGGTCGGGGTCCGACGTGTGGGCCGAGGAGACCCGGTCGGGGTCCGACGTGTGGGCCGAGGAGACCCGGTCGGGGTCCGACGCGTGGGCTGAGGTGACCCGGTCGGGGTCCGACGTTTGGGCCGAGGTGACCCAGTCGGGGTCCAACGTGGGTGCAGCGGTGACCCAATCTGGGCCCGTCCTGACCCAGTCGGGGTCCGACACATGGGCCGAGGTGACCCAGTCGGGGTCCAACGTGGGTGCAGCGGTGACCCAATCTGGGTCCGTCCTGACCCAGTCGGGGTCCGACGCATGGGCCGAGGTGACCCAGTCGGGGTCCAACGTGGGTGCAGCGGTGACCCAATCGGGGCCTGTCCTGACCCAGTCGGGGTCCAACGTGGGTGCAGCGGTGACCCAATCTGGGCCCGTCCTGACCCAATCGGGGTCCGACGAAGTCCAGTGGGGGTCCAGCGCAGGTGCGGCTGCAACCCAATCAGGATTCGAGGGGGTCCAGGTTTTTGGTTGTCCCCCTCTCAGGAGCCACCAGCTGGGGGCCATTAGTGGGTTTTGTTTGGCAGATCGGCGCTCTCCTGTTTTGTTATTTTCAGGTGAGCGGCTGCATGCAATCCCTCCACGGTCCTGTTGGTTGTGGGATGCGGGTCGGCCACCCGAGGAACTGCTTGGAGCATTCGGCGTCTTGGGTTGGCCACCCAATAAACTGTGTGTGTTACGGGGTGACCTGGTTTGGCCACCAGAGGACGTATTCCTGGGGACATGGGACTGGGGCAGGCCACCTGACTGTTCATGTACTGTGGGATTTTCTGTGGGCCCATATGGTGCCAAATCATGTCTTGTACGTCTAGCATTTTTTGTTGTTTATCAAGCCTTAGTCTTAGTCAAGTCTGAGCAATTTTAGATTGCCTCTTGTTTTCTTGTAGCCAAAGTCATAGTCTTAGTCAAGTTCGAGCAATTTTTTTTTTAATTGCCTTGTGTTTCTTTGTAAGTCATAGTCTTAGTCAGGTCTGAGCAATTTTTAGATTGCCTCTTGTTTTCTTGTAAGCCAAAGTCATAGTCTTAGTCAGGTCTGAGCAATTTTTAGATTGCCTCTTGTTTTCTTGTAAGCCAAAGTCATAGTCTTAGTCAGGTCTGAGCAATTTTTTAGATTGCCTCTTGTTCTTTTTTTTGTAAGCCAAAGTCACAGTCTTAGTCATAGTTAAGTCTGAGCAATTTTTGATTGCCTCTTGTTTCCTTGTACATCATAGTCTTAGTTAAGTCTGAGCAATTTTTGATTACCTCTTGTTCCCTTGTAAATCTTAGTCATAGTCAAGTTAGAGCATTTTTTTTTGATTGCCTCTTGTTTCCTTGTAAATCTTAGTCATAGTCAAGTTTGAGTAATTTTTGGATTGTCTCATGTTTTGTTTTTTTTTTTTCTGGAGAGCCACAGTCTTGTCATAGTCTAGTTTGGTCATGTACTTTCTTTTCTTTGTTTTTTCCCCAGAATCTTGTGCTCTTGTTTCTTTTTCCTTGTGAGTCACAGTCTTGTCATAGCCAAGTTGGGTCATTTTTGTCTTTGTTGTTTTGTTCCCCACTCCTTCTTGAGGGGTTATAGTATGGAGGTTTTTGTTCTTAGTTTCCAGGGGTTTAATTGTATTTTTGGTCTTGTGTTTGTTTTTTCATAGTCGTCGTGTTTAGCATGTATTTCTTTTGTGTCCATGGTTGCAGTCATGTATTCTTTTTATAGTCATGTTTTTCCACAGTTGGTCATGTATTTCTTGTATGGTTTTCTTGTCTGGTCTTTGTCTTGTTCTTCCCAGAGTCATGTGTTTGTAATGTATTTCTTGTATGGTTTTCTTGTCTGGTCTTTGTCTTGTTCTTGGGTTGGTTTCTCTCCCTCCGCACCTGTCCCCCAACCTCCCACCCTGGGGGGGGGGCGGGGGGGGGGGGCAGGTTGGTTCCTTGGGGCGTTCGGAGTCCGCCCGTGGAGGGAGGGTACTGTTATGACCCGAGCGTCGGTTCTGATCGCGCTCGGGTTAAAGTTATGTCTCGCTGCCGGCCTTGACAGCTGCGGGCGGTATTCTGGCCTCTCCGGGCTCTTATTGTGAAAGTGCTCGGTGGGGTTTCCGTTTGTCAACGGTCGGTCAGCTGTGTGTCATTTGTCATTAGTACCTGGTCTATTTAAGCTGAGTGCTGGCGTCGTTAAGACGCAGCAGTGTCTGATCGCTAATGGTCACGAATCTGATCGCATCTGGTCACGAACCTGACCGTTATTCTGTTCACCCATCGTCACGTTGCGGATGCCTGGACTGTATTCACACTTCGGCTGCCTTGGGCTTGATCGTCTTTCACTGGGACCAGTAAGTGAGCTCATTAGCCTTATTCTCCTGGGTGTTAATTGTTCTGTAAGTCCCAGCTTTAGCAGCCCGTGTGCTATTTACCAAGCCTGACTGTGTGTGACTGTCTCCTGCTTTGGACCTATAGTGTGCTGTATAGCCCTATGCTTCCTGTTCTGCAAAGACTCCTGTCATTATCTCAGCAGCTTGTGTTAACACCTTTTTCACCGTAATAAACTCACTAAAAAACTCACTGGTGACTTCTGTGCGTCTTATGCTGGCTTGTGAGGGCCAGTGCATGACAGCTTCATAGGACATCATAGGATGGCCTATGATCTCTGCCTGAACATCATAGGACGTCCTATGAACTCAGGCATTATAGGACACATAGACAAATGTGTCTTTATGATGTCATACAGACAATGTGTCTTTGAACTCAGGCATCATAGGATACATAGACAAATGCGTCTTTATGATGTCACACTCTGTCTTTATATCACACTATTAAAGCAAGAATGCTCTGTGTGTGTGTGTGTGTGTCTGTGTGTGTGTGTCTGTAACATTCATAGGACATCATAGGATGGCCTATGAACTCTTTTTGCTCAGATCTATTTTCATGATCCTGTCCATGAACTGGAATTATAACGCACCTATCCCTCAACCAGTGGTCTCAAAGAAGAAGAAGAAGAAGAACCAGATGGAGAGCAATAGAATGATGTCAACTGCTGCACATCAGAAAAGATGCCATGAAGATGAAACACCTGAGGTTCCAGCAGTACATCACACCTGTCTGAGACAGGAGGACACCCTTCACCAGCATAGGGTACGAGACTTTAAAGCACATTTCTAGGACATCATAGGATGGCCTATGATCTCTGCCTCATCATCATAGCGCGTCCTATGAAATCAGGCATCATAGGATGACTCGCCATGCCTATATGATGGCAAATGTGTAACCTTGACGAAAAATGTATAAAATGCCAAGCAAAGTGCTGATTTTCTCCGGGTGTTCTGGTTTCTTGGTTTCTACGGGCATGCACAGGCCTTCCTGAACAGGGTCGAAAGCCACTTTTTCAGGATCGTACCCATGAACTGGAATTACGACGCACCTATCCCTCAACCAGTGGTCTGAACGAAGAAGAAGAAGACCCACCAGATGGAGAGCAATAGAATGAGGAGAACTGCTGCATGTCAGAAAGGATCCCGTGAACATAAAAGCACCTCAGGTTCCACCAGTACACCGCAGGCATGACTGTGAACAACACAGCCGTCTGAGACAGGAGGAGACCCTTCAGTGGTCTGAACAAAGAAGACCCACCAGATGATGTCTACATGACGGCACATAGACAAAGCACATGACTCCCTACAAGACATATACTGTATATAGACACAGGTAAGCAACATAACAGAACAGGGACAGGCAGGAGAAGAAGTAGCAAGCAGGGGCAAACAGCCCCAGATGGCAGGGCATATTTTGTGTGATTTTCATGTTTTGCTGCATACAAAAGCCGTCACATGTGATTGCCACTTAGTGCTGTGTTGCTATACCAACTGTCCTGTAACTGGCAAGAATTCTGTTCTAATGCATCCCCTCTACGGGCATGCACGGGTGTGTACTAGTATATAATTCAAGAAATCTCTGTGTGTCTGTGTGTCATGACCATAGGACTCGTTAAAAGATCATAGGATCGCCTATGATGTTCCTATGATCTCTACATGATGTCTATATGATGTCATATAGACATCATAGTAAAGAGTGATTCAAGAAAATTTGTATGTGATGTACATCATCACTTCACTTCACTTCATCACTCTATATATAATTCAAGAAATATGTGTGTCTGTCACAATCATAGGACTTGCTAAAAGATCATAGGATCACCTATGTCATAGGTGATCCTATGAACATCATAGGATGTATCATAGGAACATCATAGGTCCTATGATGTTCCTATGATCATTACATGATGCCTATATGACATCATATCATCGGACATCAAAGATCAAAGGCTGTCATCGCTCACGATCATAAGACTCGCTTTGACATCATCAAAGATCATAGGATCAAAGATCAAAAGCAGGCACCATAGGACTTGCTATGCCATCATCAAAGATCAAAGGCTGTCATCACTCACGATCATAGGACTTGCTTTGACATCATCAAAGTTCATAGGATCAAAGATCAAAAGCAGGCATCATAGGACTCGCTATGCCATCATCAAAGATCAAAGGCTGTCATCACTCACGATCATAGGACTCGATATGACATCATCAAAGATCATAAGACTCGCTATGACACCATCAAGGATCAAAGACAGGCATCACTGAACGAGTGGAGACGTGCTTGCTTACACCTGCTTTCTACGGGAATGCAAAAATACTTGCTTATACTTGGTTTCTACGGGCATGCACGGGTGTGCACTAGTTGAAATACCCCCCCCCACCCACACACACACACAAGTTTCTGTAATTTTAAGTGTAATAAGTTAAGTTTTTGAAATTTTTGTGGTATTTTCCTCTTAAAGTTTTATAAATTTGTAATTTATCCTATGAATTTATTACAGAGTTCTGTTATATATCTTTTTCAAAGTCACAAAGAGCCACCGTTTAAAATTTGGATGTGGCCCTGGAGCCACAGGTATCAGGTCTCTGCTTTAGGTGCTCTGGCTTCCTCCCAGGATCTGAAAACATGCACACTGGGTTAATTAGGGAAACTAAATTGGCCATAGTTGCGGTTGAGAAAGTGTTGGTGGGCTATAAATCTGTCCAGGTTTTACCTCGCTTCTATATCAGCTGCTGCAGGCTTCAGCCCCCCTGTTGGCCTAATGGATAAGAAAATGGATGGATGGTTTTAGACAATATTTTATATCCCAACGGCTATAACCAACGTGTACCAGTGAAGAGAGTGAATTGGAAGCTCACACTAATTTTACAGCTTTGTTTGATTCTACAAGGAGAAGAACATCTCCGTGGACCTTATTTTATTTCTGATCACAGCTGACTGAGCAAGAGCTGCTGAAGGGGATATTTGTATTTGGAACAATCAGCATTTTCAGTTTTAGAGAAATGTTCCCTTTCTAAAAAAAAAAAAAAAACACCAATTTTTTTTGCTGCATTTACGGATCTACTCATAGTCATTAAGAGGATATACAGTGCTGTTAAAAAGTATTTGCCCCTTCCTGACTTCTTATATTTTTGCATATTTGTCGCACTTAAATGTTTCATATCATCAAACAAATTTAATATTAGACAAATATAACACCAGTCAATACAAAATGTAGTTTTTAAATGATGATTTCATTTATTAAGGAAAAAAAAGCTATGCAAGCCTACCTGGCCCTATGTGGAAAAAGTAATCCCTCCCTTTGTTACATCATGAATAAACTGTGATTATTTACATTTTTTTATAATGCTGAGTTCAATGTCACTAGTCACACCCAGGCCTGATTACTGTCAGACCTGTTGAATCAAGAAATCACTTAAATAGAACCTGTCTGACAAAGTGAAGTAGGCTAAAAGATCTTAAAAAGTAACACATCATGCCATCATCTAAAGAAATTCAAGAATAGATGAGACACAAAAACCCAGAACAACATCTAAAGGACTGCAGGCCTCACTTGCCACAGTTTTGACACTGGTCCATAATTCACAGTGTTGCTAGTGTAACTAGTTGTTACTAGGTACTTCTTTTCAAAAGTGGCTGAGTTACTTACCAATTACTGCATGATTAAAAAGTAACTTTAAATTTAAAAGTAACTTTCATGTTACTTTTAAATGCATACTTAAATCATCTTGCACACATAGCAAGATAATTAATGGATTACATTACGGGCTTATTAATGTCAGGCTGAAAACAGACTGTTTCAGACAGAGCTTTCAGAACATGTTCAGTTTATCGTGCCTTGAGAGCTCTTATTGTGAGACAAATCTAAAGAAAATCAACACAAAATTGCCAGTAATTTCCTCATTTTGCAGTGAGAAATTGGGTTTGTTTCATGAGAGCGAGGGGAAAAAAGTGAGAATCACTCCAAAAGAGTGAGTTGGCAACACTGCATAAAGCTGTCAATGTTTCTTACCTTTAATATAATGGATTTAATCCAATGTGCAGTGATCCAAAGAAAATGTCCATTATCCACAGTCCAAATATGTGCTGTGACAGAGACATGATCCAGTCCTTTTGGAGATCAAATCCATTTCTTAATAATCTTTATCCAGGTAGCAAGTAAATGTGTTTTAACTTTAGTGGATCACAGTCTCAGCTGTCTGATGGAAAATGGTTGTTATCAGATTTTCATTCTGTAACAACGTATCTGGCAATCAGTCGGTTTAATTCTTGCTGGGTCACAAACTGTCCAGATGCATACCTGTGCTTGAAATCCAATTGTGGGTGTTCAGATAGCATAAACCCACTAACATGGTGTTAGCATAGCATAGCACTAGTTTTGTAGGACCTTGTTGCTATTCTTAGGTGCTTCTGAAGATTGCAGTCGGTCTCAACCGCATTTAGTTTGCAACCCACCAATCTGCTTTTGACCTTAACCATGACAAAGGAAAAATAATCTGTCTATTTCCGCAAAAACAAAGAAGCTTCATCTTTTCCTCCGCTCAGTAGTGAACAGGCTTCTTTGCAGCAGGCTGACTGATGGCTGTGTCAGCTACTTAGGGTCAGTTTGTATATTCATTTATTTGCACTAAAAATATCAGAATCAGAATCAGAATGAGATTTATTGCCATTGTTCATGTAGTACACAAACTACGAATTTGTCTCGGTGCAATGCTGCAACATTAAACATGGAGTAGCACTAAAGATAAAAATAAAAAACTATGCATGCAATAAAAGGTAGAATATGAATAAGTAATACTAATCTATGCAATTTTTAAATATATTAACAAGCAGCAGATACTGTGGAGTTCCACATAGTGCAGTCGGTAGTGCAAAAAGAAAACAATGATAATTGTCATGAGTCCGGTTGAGCTGCTGTACGTAATGCACGAGAGTCTAATAAGTCACTTAGTGTTCAGCAGTCTGATGGCAGAGGGGAAGAAGCTGTTCATGTAGCGGGAGGTTTTAGTCTGAATGGACCGAAGTCTTCTGCCTGAGGGGAGGGGGGCAAACAGTGTGTGTCCAGGGTGTGAAGGGTTGGCTATGATCCGACCTGCATGCCTCCGGGTCCTGGAGATGTATAGGTCCTGGAGGGATGGGAGCTTGCAGCCGATCACCTTCTCAGCAGCGTACACAACGTGCTGCAGTCTTAGTCTGTCCCTGGCGGTGGCTCCTGCGTACCACACGGTGATGGAGGTGGTGAGGATGGACTCGATGATGGCCGTGTAGAACTGCACCAACATCTTGGTGGGTAGCTTGAGCTTCCTCAGCTGCCGCAGGAAGAACATCCTCTGCTGGGCCTTTTTGATGAGGGAGCTGATGGTCGACTCCCACTTGAGGTCCCGGGTGATGGTGGTGCCCAGGAAACGGAAGGAATCCGCAGTGGTGATGGGAGAGTCTGTGAGGGTAAGGGGGGGCAGAGGGGCTGTGACTTTTCTGAAGTCCACGATCATCTCCACTGTCTTCAGAGCATTCAGCTGCAGGTTGTTGTGGCTGCACCAGGACGCCAGCTGGGCCACCTCTCTCCTGTAGACGGACTCATCGCCGTTGGAGATGAGCCCGATGAGGGTGGTGTCATCCGCAAACTTGATCAGCTTGGCAGACTGGTGGCTGGAGGTGCAGGAGTTGGTGTACAGGGAGAAGAGCAGGGGGGAAAGTACACAGCCCTGGGGTGATCCGGTGCTGATGCTAACAGAGTCTGAGACAGTCTTTCCCAGCCGCACATGCTGCCTCCGGTCCGTCAGGAAGTCGGTGATCCACCTGCAGAGGGAGTCAGGCACGTTGAGCAGGGACAGCTTGTCCTGGAGCAGAGCGGGGCGGATGGTATTGAATGCAGAGCTGAAGTCCACAAACAGGATCCTGACGTAGGTTCCCGGGGAGTCCAGGTGCTGCAGGATGGAGTGGAGGGCCAGGTTGACTGCGTCGTCCACAGACCTGTTGGCTCTGTAGGCAAACTGCAGCGGGTCCAGGAGGGGAGTGGTGATGGTCTTGAGGTGGGGCAGGACCAGGCGCTCAAAGGACTTCATGACTACAGAGGTGAGCGCTACAGGTCTGTAGTCGTTAAGTCCAGTGATCCGTGGCTTCTTGGGGACAGGGACGATGGTAGAGGTTTTGAGGCAGGCCGGCACGTGGCATGACTTCAGGGAGGTGTTAAAAATGTCTGTGAAGACAGGAGTCAGCTCCTCCGCACAGTGTCTCAGGGTGGAGGGAGACACGCTGTCCGGACCGGGGGCCTTGCGCAGGCTCAGTCTGGAGAACTGTCTGTGCATGTCCTGCTCACTGATGGCAAGGGCAGGGGGGGAGGAGGGGGGGCGCCTTTGATGAAGTAGGGACCATGGAGGCAGTGGCGCTGGGGGGAGGGGGGGAGTTGGACACAGCTGATGAGGTGTCAAAACGGGCATAGTGTTGGGACAGTCTTTGACAAAGGGCTTTGTCATCCTGTCCTTTAGAAGCCTGAGGCCGATAGTTGGTGATTTGCCTCAGTCCTCTCCACACAGAAGCAGAGTCGTTAGCAGTGAACTGCTGCTGGAGTCTCTCAGAATACACAGATTTAGCTCTCCTCAGCTCTCTCCTAAACCGGTATTTGGCCTCCTTGTAGCAGTCCCTGTCTCCACTTTTCAGCGCTGCTTCCTTCTCCTTCCTGATCTGTCTGAGCTTAGCTGTGAACCAGGGCTTGTCGTTGGAGTAACTCACCCTGGTGTGCGATGGAAGAATGCTCTCCTCACAAAAGTGGATATATGGGGTCACAGTGTCCGTGTATTCATCCAGATCATGCGTGGCTCCTTTAAACATGTCCCAGTCAGTTATTTCCAAGCACGTGCTCAGCTCCTCCCCAGCTTCATTGGTCCATTTCCTCATAGTGCTCACAACAGGTTTTGTGAGCTTCAGTCTCTGTCTGTATGTGGGAATCGGGTGGCCCATCATGTGATCAGATAGTCCAAGCGCAGCGCGGGGAACAGCGCGATACGCGCCCTTAACTAGAAAAGCGCTATATAAGTGCAGGTTAGTTAGTTAGTTAGTAACTGTAGTGTAACAGTGATCCAGCGTGTTCTCTCCTCTGGTGGGGCAGTTAATAAACTGTTTGTATCGGGGGAGTTCGTGGCTCAGGTTGCTCTGGTTAAAGTCGCCAACCACAATAACCAGAGAGTCCGGGAAAGTCCGCTCCACTTGCTGAATGTGATCCGTGAGCCCGCGCTGAGCCTCGCGCACGTCCGTGTCGGGCGGGACGTAAACAGCGGCCAGGATGAATGAAGCAAACTCACGCGGGGAATAAAATGACTTGCAGTTGATGAATAAATATTCCAGAGCGGGAGAACAGTGTTGGGAGATCACAGTTGCATCGGAGCACCAGCTGCTGTTGATGTAGAAGCAGACTCCTCCGCCTGTGGTCTTGCCGGAGAGCCCTGTGTCTCGATCAGCACGAAACAGCTGAAATCCCTCGAGGAGGAGCGCGCTGTCCGGTGTCTTTTCCTTGAGCCAGGTCTCAGTGAAGCAGAGGGCACACAAGGTGGAGAGGTCCTTAAATCGCATCAGCAGTCTCAGTTCATCTACCTTGTTATAAAGAGAGTTGACGTTGGACAGAAATATTCCAGGCAAAGCCGTGCGCGTGCCTCTCCTGCGAAGCCGCACGAGGGCGCCCGCTCATCTTCCTCTCTTTCGCTGTCTCACTTTTTGGGCTAAAAAGTGAACCAGATCAGCGGCAGGAGCCAAAAAAACTGGGAGTAGGTCCGTGGGAGTGAAAGTCCTGATATTTAGTAGCTCTTCACGGGTGTAAGAGCAGGCAGACACACAATTGACGAACAAAAACAAACAAAAAAAAGCACAGCGAAGCACCATGGCGACCACTGTGGGCGCCATCTTGGAATACCAAGATGAAAAAATATCTAACCATATTAACAAAGCGAGTAACGCAAGTAACGCATCTGATCAAATTTCAGTAACTAACGCATTACTGAATTTTTAAACAGTAATTTTGTTACATACACGTTACTGCAAAAGTAGTCGCATTACAGTAATGCGTTACTTTGCAACACATTATTCCCAACACTGATGATTCGTCAATCAGAAAGAGACTGGGCAAAAATGGCATCCATAGAGTTCCGAGGCAAAAACCACTGCTGACTAAAAGGAACACATTTGTCAAAAACATTTTGATGATTCCCAAGATTTCTGAGAAAATATTCTGTGGACTGACAAGACAAAAGCTGAAATTTTAGGAAGGCTTTTCTCCCATTGCATCTTGTGTAAAACTAACACAGAATTTCATAAAAAGAACATCATACCAACAGTCAAGCATGGTGGTGGTAGTATGATGATCTGGGGCTGCTTTGCTGCTTCAGGACCTGGACGACTTGCCGTATAACTGATGGAACCATTAATTCTGCACTCTACCAGAACATCCTGAAGGAGAATGTCCGGCCGTCAGTTCATGACTTCAAGCTCAAGCCCTCCATTGTGGCTGAATTAAAACAATTCTGCAAAGAAGAGTGGGCCAAAATACCTCAACAGCGACATAAAAGAATTATTGCCAATTATCATTAACGTTTGACTGCAGTTGTTGCTGTCAAGGGTAGCACAACCAGTCATTAGGTTTAGGGGACAATTACTTTTTCACATGGGGCCAGGTAGGTTTAGATAGCTTTTTTCCATTAAGAAATGATCTCACTATTTAAAAGCTGCATTTTGTATTTACTCGGGTTATCTCTGACTAATATTAAAATTTGTTTGATGATCTAAGTGATCATGTAATGATTCTTTAAGTGTGACAAATATGCAAAATTATAAGAAATCAGTAAGGGGGCAAATACTTTTTCATAGTACAGGATAGCTTTGCATTATGTGCATACAGCTTCTTAAGGTATCATGATTCAGCAGAAAGGAAATTGCCCCAGGCCATTTAAATATGTGCAGCTGTATCCAGTATCATTAGACTTTCAAATGATTTAAGCACAAATATCAATATTGGGCCTCTAGATTTACACTGGCTGTCTTATAACCATATTTTTTGAATGTCACAGGAAGAGATCAGGGGGCAGTTTGTTCCATTGATTACCTTTATTTTGTATATTGCTGTCTAACACAGCAGAGGCTTTTTGCCTAAATGACGCATGAATATGAGAAGGACTTTATTGCAGCGTTATTTGTGACAAGCTAATTTCCCCCAGAATTGATCTGGTCGAACTGTATTTAGGACTGAACTCATGCTCTCTGCCAAATTTGAATTCTTCACATCCACATGAAGATAAAGGACCTAAAATCTGAAGACGGGGATACACACACACATACACGCACGCACACACATCTGTTCAGTAGTGGAGTGGAGGAGCGTGGGTGGGAAGTAGGTGCTCTGAATCACCACGTATGGCTCCCGTCTACAGTATTGATTCTGTGTGCAGGGTTGTGAGTCTTGTTGTCGGGTGTATGGAGCCTCTATGCGTATGTGTGTGCTGCTTATCTGTGTGTATGTGTGCGGTCCAGATTTATGGTGTTGATTGTGGTTGTATATTAAAGTCATGATCAGTTAACTGAGTCCATTTGGCTGGTCTGCACAGCCCCTGGGCCCCAAAAGATGATACGGACTCACTGTGTGCTGGTGTGGGTGTGTGTGTGTTCAGAGCGGATGTATTACTGTCATTATCAGTGCAAATGCATATAATATCCTGACATTAGCATTTTATTGTTATGAATAAGTTCTAAAGGCCTTCACCCATTCCTCTTCTCTGACTTCTTCCTGCTTTAGCTTTCCCTTTTTTCCTTCTTCCTCTTTCCTTTTTCTCATCTCTGCAATTAGAATAGAATAGAATAGAATAGAATAGAATAGAATAGGCTTTATTGTCATTGTTCAGTTGTACAGTACAACGAAATTGTGGGTGCTCCACCAGGCTACTGTGAAATAAAGTAAGAGAGAAGGATTTGATAAAACAGTTACAGAATACACAATTAAGCATACGCCTGAAATAAAAATAAAAATAGCCCATAGGTATATACACAGGTATGATAGCGGCTTCACGGATGGAACTATGTACATGAGAATGCGGAGTGCAGAACACACGATTGAATAAAATGGCTCAGGGATTGTGGAAAATATACACAGCAAATAATAGTGGTTTCACAGATGGGTCAATGTACATGAAAGTGCGGCGTGCAAAGACAGGTGTGTTATTGTGATAATTAGAAAGGTCCTCAGTTCTGTGCGTGAGAGCGTTCAGAGGGACGGGGGTGGGGCCTCTGACTGTTTGTAGTTCGGATGGCCCAGGGGAAGAAACTGTTTGTCAGTCTGGAGATGTGGGATCTGGTTGATCTGTACCATCGTCCAGACGTCAAACAGGTGGTGGGCGGGATGTGAGGGGTCTCCTGTGATGGCCATGATCTTTCTGAGTCAGGAGGATCTGGAGATGTCCTCCAGGGAGGGCAGAGGGCCTCCACTGATTTTTTGGGAGGTGTTGATGACCCTCTGCACAGCCTTCCTGTTTTCGGCCATGGAGCCGGCGTACCACACCCACACAGGAGATGAGCACGCTCTCCACTGAGCAGCAGTAGAAGGTTAGCAGCAGCTTCTGGTCCAGGTTGTTCTTCCTCAGGATATGGAGGAAGTGCATGCACTACTTGGCTTTCTTCACCAGGGCCTTGGTGTTGACAGTCCAGGAGAGGTCAGAGGAAATGTGGGTGCCCAGGAACCTGAAGGTGGGGATGGTTTCCACGCGGTCGCCATTTATGAAGAGGGGGTGGGGGGGTCCTGTCTTTTCTTCCTGAAGTCCAGTATGAGTTTGTTGGTTTTTTGGACATTCACTTTCAAGTTGTTTGCTTGGCATCACAGTAACAGATTCTCTACCTCCACCCTGTATGCCTTCTCATCGTCATCGGTGATGAGCCCAACCAAGGTGGTATCGTCCACATATTTCACAATGATAGTAGTTGGTTGGGTTGGAATACAGTCAAAAGTGTACAGGGAGTACAGAAGTGGGATTAGTACGCAGCCCTGGGGGAGCCAGTGCTGAGAGACAGTGTGGAGGAGTGGTGGGGGCCAGGTTTGACAGTTTGTGGCCGGTTGGTGAGACATTTATTTATCCAGGAGCAGGTGGGGGTGGGGGGGAATCTGGAGGAGGTGCAGTTTATTGCACCTTTTTTCTTAATTTTGTTCATTCCAATTCATTAATATTTTCTATAACTATAGTTTGCTATAGTACACCTTTGCCTCATCACCCTATAAATGTGAATTCTTGCTTTGTGTTCTGCATTTTTACAGCTATATTTCACCACTGACACTTATTTGACTTTCATTCTTACCTTCTGTCTTTTCCTTCTGTGGTCTCACATTTGTAAGGGCATCAAACAATTCATTATATATTTTATCATTTGCATTCAGGGCTTGACATTAGCACCGACCCAGTGGTGGAATTCAGCAGTGGCCTGTAGCTCAGTCACTCTTACTTGCCAATGTAGTAGGTGGCAGATTCTGTTATATACTGTATTTTTTTTAAGTAAACTGAAGTAATAAAAATTACATTTTTCAGGAAAAAAGTAGTAATATTAGGATAAAGTCACTAATTTTTTTAGAAAAAATATCACTCTAATAAACAGCAGGAAAAAAAATCACACAAATTTGCAAGAATTAGGTCACAGATTGAGAAAAATGTGATTTAAGTGTGTAAATGTACCGGGACATATCACGATTAAGGAACAGCACTGTAGCAAAGACATTGAGTTGCTAGCTGTTAGCATGCGGCCTACATATCTCCCGAGGGAATACTCACACGTGATCTGCATTGTTATTTATGCAAATCCGACGGCGAACGCTGGGACAGCGCGTGACGTCATCCACTCAGTAACTGGCAGGCTGCAGACAGAACACCCAGATGCTCTTCTCCTCATCTCAGGTGATTTCAACCATGTTTCACTATCTCCCATTCTACCCACGTTCACCCAGTATGTCACATGCCACACTAGAGACAATAAAACACTGGACTTATTCTATGCAAATACTAAGGAGGCGTACACCTCATCACCACTCCCCCCACTCGGGAGATCAGATCACAGCTTGGTTCATCTTCTGCCGGTGTACAAACCCTTAGTGCACAGACAACCTCCAGTCATGCGCACGGTGAAGTTATGGTCTGAGGAGGCAATGGACGCGCTAAAGGACTGTTTTGAAATCACTGCCTGGGAGCAGCTCTGCGATCCACATGGTGAGGACATCGATGGCCTCACTCACACCATCACGGACTACATCAGCTTCTGTGTGGACAACACCGTACCCACCAAGACCATACGGTGTTGCTCGAACAACAAACCCTGGATCAACCCTGAGATAAAAACACTTCTGAGAGAAAAGAAGAGGATCTTCAGGTCGGGGAACAGGGAGATGCTGAAGTCCGTTCAGAGGGAGCTGAGGAGGAAGATCAGAGAAGGCAAGGACAGCTTCAGGAAGAAGATGGAGGACAAGCTGCAACGGAGCGACATCGGCGGGGTCTGGAGAAACCTTAAAACCATCTCTGGGCTCCAGAATACCTCCCCCCAGGCCACGGGGGGGCAGGGAGTGGGCGAACAATCTGAACCTGTTTTTTAATAGGTTTGACCAGTCGCCCTCCCCCCCGACTGCACAACAACCACTGCTGCTTCTAAAGTCATCGAGGCCTGCTGTCCACACCCCACTCCACCAACACCCCCCCACTCCCAGCACACAGCCCCCCAACCTGACCCTCACTAAGACCCAGGTGAGGACGGAGCTGAGGAAGATCAAGGCGAGGAAGGCCGCGGGACCCGACGGCATCAGCACGAAGCTCCTGAAGTCCTGTGCAGACCAGCTGTGTGGGATTGTGGAGCATATCTTCAACCTGAGCCTGAAGCTGGGGAGGGTACCACAGTTGTGGTATCTTGTGTGGTACCTGTATCAAAGACTTCCCACCCCAAAGATCTGAACAGCTACAGCCCAGTGGCCCTGACGTCTCACATGATGAAGACCCTGGAGAGACTGCTCCTTGCTCATCTCCGCCCCCTGGTAGGACCAGCGATGGATCCACTCCAGTTCGCCTACCAGCATGGCATTGGGGTGGAGGATGCAGTGATCTTCCTCCTTCACTGTACTCTGTCCCACCTGAAGAAGCCTGGGAATGCGGTGAGGATTAGGGCTGGGAACGATCCCTAATTTCCAGAATCGATTCGATTCCGATTCTTGAGATTCTGAATCGATTCGATTCGATTCGATTCGATCCCGATTCGATCTGGGGAATTACCATTTTAATAGCCATTTTACTTCCCATGAAACAAAAATCTTTGAGACCTAATGCTGCAAATTGTACCAAGAATCTTCTAACTTTGTTAATACATAAAATATCACATATAAAACTGACCCAAAATCAGTTACAATAATGCACTTTTTATTATTTAACTTATCATTTCATAAAGTGCTCACAGGTGCTTTCTTTAGTGCAAAGGGTGTGTCGTGTCAAGTTCACCACCCAGAGTAAGTAAACAAATTCAGTGCATGAACCATGCAGACATAATCTCACTGTATTTCAGTCCCTCCAGGATTTTGTCAGCTGTTTTTGTGATTGTTGTGGCCCAAAAAGCCTGAATTTGTGGGAGCTTTTCCAAAAAGTTATGGCACTTTTAGAGTTTTTTTGCACTCAAAGTTGTGTGAGGAAGTACAAATTTTAAAGCAGCTGCTTTTTCCATAGTTTACAGTGATGCTGTTCTATGTAACACCACAAGAAAAGCACAGGATTGCCAAAAATTTCCTGTTAAACAGTGATTTATTTAGAATTAAATGCTCAGTAAAATTGTAAAAAAAAAAAAAAAAAAGACCAATATTGTGTTCTTGCTGAGAACTTTAAAAAAAGAAATAAAAGAATTTGTCATTACAACAACTAAATTGCATTGAATGCATGTTAGTCTGGAGAAAATGATGGCAGCACCTCCTTGAATCTTGAATTTGAAGGTCTTCTTCTGTGCTGAAATCCACATGAAGCAGGGATGCTCCTCCACTGACGACCTCTGACCTTCAGAAGGTCTCAGTGAGGATGAAGCTTCCAGTCTTCACACATCTGAAGGCAGATAAAAAGAATAGATTTCACAGTAAAATTAACATTCATATTTTTAGATCGCCACACCACAGTAGGGTTTAATAATTTAGGTTTTTTTTTTATATTTTAACTACAAATTAACTTTCAATGTTTGAAAAGGGTTTCAATTCATTTCCTGAGAAGGTTTGTTCATTTCAGTTTAGTTCTACTGAGTAAAAATAGCTTGTTGTAGCCTTTATTTTTTTTTTTTCCACAATATCTTTATTGAACCTTTTTATTTTTTTTTAACAAACATGATACAAACAATCAAACACTAACACTAAAGTACTACAAAAAAAAAAAATGCACTAAAAACACCAACAACCACCAACAAAATCAAGTCTTCAACAATGCTCCTCTGTTTAGTCTAGACAATCCAATACATAAGTATACATATTATGTTCACCAGTTTGGAATTTACAAGGTCCACACACATCATTCACCTTCTTCTTCAAGAGTTATGTTTAAATTTTTTACATAATCAATAAAAGGTCTCCATATATTCTCAAACACAATTTCCTTTGATTTCAGTATATATGTTATTCTTTCTAATGGAAGGTTTGTTAACATCTGTCTTAACCACTGAGTCACATCTGGTCTATGAGTCTTTTTCCATAATAGTGCAATACATTTTTTGGCATTAAGCAAACTGAGGTCTATGAATGTTCTTTCACTTTTATTAAAATTATGCTTTTCTGGGTACAGACCCAACAAAAACAGTTTAGGATTCAATATGATTTGTTTTGAGATTATTTTTTCAATTGTTACCCTCACCTCTTCCCAAAACATTCTTATTAATCTACATTCCCATAAACAATGAAGTAGGGTTCCTTTACTTTCCATGCATTTTGTGCATGTATCTGGTATATTTTTGTTATATCTATTTAACTCCTCCGGTGTAACATACATCCGCATTAACCATTTGAAATGTATCAATTTAAGGCGTGCATTTATTGATTTGGTTTGAGCTTCTGTACAAGCCAATTCCCATTGTTCCTCTGAAATTTCAATTTGCAGATCTTCTTTCCAGTAGTTTAATCTTTTCAGTGAATTTTCACTTGAAGATAGTGTCAATGAGTTATAAAACTCTGAAATAATACCCTTTCTTTTACTATCTTTCATCATCATTTTTTCCAAGGATGAATAAATAGGTCGAGTGAGAGCTTTATTTTGATTTGATCGAATAAAGTTTCTAAGTTGAAGATATTTAAAAAAATGTGTTCTATTGAGATTAAATTTGATCCTCAGCTCTTCAAAAGACATTATGTTGTCTGCACATGGCAAATATAAATCCTGAATCTTTTGTATCCCTTTTAAATTCCATACTTTAAATACAGCGTCCGCTCTCCCTGGTTTAAAATATTGATTACCCCATATTGGACTAAATTGTGACAATAACTGTGGTTCTTTTAAATAGTTTTTAGCTTCACACCATATTTTGATCATATGCTTTACAAATGGATTTTTAACTTGTTTTTGTAATTTTTTTGCCGAATCTGAGTATATGAATATGGGAAGAGGTAAAGGTAAATTGTATGATTCCATTTCAGTCCAGTGAGGGAGATCATTTGATGAAAAATAATATGTCATAGACCTCAGTTGTGCTGACCAATAATACAACATAAAATTTGGACATTTCAGACCTCCACGATCAAATGGTAAATATAATAAAGACAAACGTAATCTAGCCCTCCTGTTGTTCCATATAAATTCCACTAACTTTTTTTTTATTCTTGAGAATAGACCTAAAGGTGGTGATAAGGGAATGTATTGAAATAAATAAAGTATTTTAGGTAAAATATTACTTTTAAGTATATTGATTCTCCCGATCATCGACATTGGTAGTGACATCCATCTCTGAGTTAACTCATGTCATGTCATCTGACATTAAGGCTTCATAGTTGACACTGGCGACTGATTCTAGCTTAGGCATAATTTGGATTCCTAAATATTTAAACTGATTTACAACATTGAATTGATTTACCTCAGGGGCTGGGTAATTTCTCTGGGTCTCATTTAGCATTAATATTGAAGATTTAGTTTTATTTATTTTATATCCTGATATTTCCCCAAAATTCTTTATTAAATTCAACAAGGTTGGAATTGATTTTTTTAGATTCGACATAAACAAAATTATATCATCGGCGTACAGGGAGATTTTATGTTCTGTTGGTCCAACTTTAATTCCATATATTTGTGAATGTAAACGTATCGCTATCGCTAAAGGTTCAATTGCCATAGTAAACAGTAAAGGTGAAAGTGGACAGCCTTGTTGACATCCTCTATTGATTTTTATTGGTTTTGAAATATTGTTATTTGTTAGGATTTCTGCTGTAGCATTATTGTATATTATTTGAACCCATTTTATGAAATTATTTCCAAGTCCAAACCTTTGTAGGACTTCAAAAAGAAAGGGCCATTCAACTCTATCAAAGGCCTTTTCGGCGTCCAATGATAGGAGAGCTGTATCCGGTGCTTCTTTATTAAAATAAATAATATTAAATAGTCTTCTTACATTATGGAAGCCTTGTCTACCCTTTATAAAGCCATTCTGATCTCGATTAATAATATTTGGTAAAATTTATTGTATTCGTCTTGCTAAAATTTTACAGATTATCTTAAGGTCGGCGTTTAATAGGCTTATTGGTCTCATATTTTCACATTTATTAGAGGGCTTACCTGGTTTTGGCAGCAGTATAATTAAGGCATTATTTATGTATGATGGTAAATTATTATTTTGAAATGCTTCTAAAACCATTTCCAAAAAAGGTTTTATTAATTTATTCTTAAATTTTTTATAAAGGTCAACTGGAAGACCATCTGGTCCTGCACTTTTTCCTGATTTCATATTATCAATGGCTAGCCCAACTTCTTCTTGACTAATTTTAGACTCCAATATCTCCCTGTTTTCATTTGGAATACACGGTATAGATAGTTCGTTCAAAAACCCATTTAGTCTTGTTAAATCAGGTTCATTTTTGGTATCATATAATTTTTCATAGTAATCTCTAAAGGCTCTATTAATTTCTAAAGGATCTATAACTACCTGTCCGTTACTTATAATACTGGTAATTGGTGTTTTAATTTCCAATTGTTTAATCTGCCATGCTAATAATTTTCCTGATTTTTCACCTTGTTCATAAAAAGATTGTTTCAATCTTAGAAGACTCGAGGCAGCTCTATTCGCTGATTTTTTGTCGTATTCAGCTCTCAAAATCAGTAATTCATTCTCCAACCTTGGGTCACTTCCTGCATACACTTTTTCCTGAAGACTTTTTATTTTATGTTCCAATTTAGCTCTCTCCTCTCGAGTCTTCTTAGATTTTGATCCTGTATAACTAATAATATGTCCCCTAATAAAAGCTTTGAAAGCCTCCCACTTTACACATGCTGATGTTTGTGTAGTATTGATGTCAAAGAACTCGTCTATCTGTTTTTCTATATACTTGACAAATTCCTCATCCTGAAGCCATTTATGCTGAAATTGCCATCTACCTGATTCCTTTGTCAATTTTTTATCTACATATATTAGACAACAGGGTGCATGATCAGAGATCACGATGTTATCATAAAAGCAGTTTTGAATCTTGGACCTTAATTCTGTGGAAATCAAAAAATAATCAATGCGTGAGAATGTCTTGTAGGTACTGGAATAACAAGAATAGGCTTTAACTTGTGGTTTCATTTCTCTCCATATATCTAACAATCTCAATTCTTTCATAAAATGATTAATAGTCATCCTACATCCAATGTGCGTACAATCCAGTCCTGTTGATCTATCCACACCTGGATTCAATGTACAATTAAAATCCCCTGCTATTATAGTATGTTGCCCTGTAAGTGATGATAAGATGAGAAATAAATTAGCAAAGAACTTCTGATCATCTATATTGGGACCATATAAGTTCACAAGATTTATATTTTCTAATAGCAAAGAACCTTGAATGATTACATATCTTCCAAATTTGTCTCCAATTACATTTTTCACTTGAAAAGGAACTGATTTATGTATGAGAGTCATAACTCCCCTGGCTCGGGATGAAAATGAAGAGGTGAATACACTTCCCTGCCATCTACTCCTAATTCTTTTAACATCCTCCTCTATCAGATGAGTTTCTTGTAAAAACACAATTCTTGAACCCATGTCCTTTATTTTATTCATAACTTGTTTAAGTTTTTTTAAATTTTGTAGACCTCTGCAATTCCATGAAGTTAAATTAAGATTAACACTTTGGTCCATGATCAATAGAGAGTTTGGGATTACCTTGCAGTGTAAACATGCTCATACAGAGAAGCAAAAACATGAGTGGTTGAACATTCATCCTACAAACTACACACAAACAAATTTCCCCTTCCCACACTTGTGGCAAACCCCCCAAAATCAAAAGAAAAATTCTGTCTCCCGATATAGCCATCGACCGTTCCACACCCACGGGGAACAGCCTAAGCCACTCCTTCTTCATCCTCCCAATCACCCTAACTCTACTGCTTTTAATGACGTAACATTAACTCTCCTCTGTAGTTTTCCAACTTAACTCCAAAATTTTTAACAACTTTGTACATCATAGTTTTTTTTTGTTTGTTTTGTTTTTGTTTTGTTTTTTTAATATATAATACAATCTATATTTTGTAAACTTACTATTTACTTCAAGTCAGTCAGATGCCTGTGCAAATGCTTAATTATTCTACCTTATATTTTGTTCATGCTTAGCTCCCACCAGTCTCTTCTTCTTCTTTGATCTTCTTGATGAACTCCTGCGCCTCCTCTGGGGTCTTGAAGATGTGGGTTCTGCCCTCATATGTGGTCAGCAGTCTCGCAGGATAGATTACACCATGACGAATCCCAAGGTTGCGCAGCTCCTTACGTACGGGATCAAACTGCTTCCTCAATTGTTGGATTCCTGTGGCCAAATCTGGGTAGAACCGCACCTGCTGGTCCTGGTGTTTAATCTCTCCTTTAGCACGTGCAGCGTTGAAGATCTTCATCCTGTCGCTGTTGCTAAGAAACTTCATAATTAAGGTCCTCGGCGGTCCCTTATCTCTCCGTGGGCCAATACGATGTGCTTTTTCCAGAACCACTGCTGATTGCAACTCCTCGCTGCCCAGCACCTCCGGAATCCACTTTTCCAGAAAGGAACATACGTCCCGACCTTCTGATTCCTCTGGAAGACCCACCAGCCTCAAATTATTCTGTCTCGACCGAGATTCCAAATCCAAAATATTATCTTCCAGAGATTTATTTTTTTTTCCAAAGTGCGCACCTTTAATTGAAGACGGGTGACGTCATCTTCAGCACTAGCGAGACGGAGCTCCATCTGCGCCGTTCGTTCTACACAGTCACCCAATTCCTTTCTTATTCCTTCCAACACTGTCATAATCCCATCAAATCTAGAGGAAAAGTCCGCTCTCATTGAACTCATGGCAGCCATCAGCGCATCTGCGCCATTCCCCGCAGATATCGCACCGTTACCAGCCTCCTTCGCCATATATGGAGTTTTGTTTGCTGCGTCACAGACCTGAAAGTCCGTTAATTTGGACTGTTTCGGCGGCTCGCTTTTTCCTTTTCCTGGTTTTCCAGCCTTAGGCTTCGCCGACATATCCTCGCCCAAATGCTGGGATATGTTCTGTCCCAAATGAGAGAGTTATTTGCCGATTTTTTTTTTCTCCAGGAGCAGAGCAGAGCGAGACACGTCCGTCCTACGTGGCAGCCATAACCAGAAGTCCGTTGTAGCCTTTATTAATTTTATTGTGATTTATTCTTTTCACATCTCTTAAGTGGCAAAAGTCCATAATCTCATAAAATATACCTTAATTCTGCATTATTCACAGCGCTTAACCAACAGTTCTCTCTGTGTCCATAGTTTGTAAAAGAAACCACCATCATGCCAGATAAATTATTAATTGACGACACAAACGTTAAAACAAACAAATGATATTAGACTTATAGTCTCAGCAGCTCCAAGTCTCCCTCTGCTTCACGGGTTTCAGTCTCCGTCATCAACTTTATGTTCCAACACAGCGCTGCATGGAGTAAAAGTCCGTTTATCCCCGCTTTATGAAAAATATTAAGAAGCTGTTGAGGACAGTCTTTACGGTGACTTTTGCTGCTAAATTAAGAGACACGCATGTTATTAACTCCGCGTCATGTAAACACGAAAGGCGTGTGCCTGCGCGGAAGGAAACTCTTGTCGGATGAGAACCGTTTTAACACCACAGAAGAAGAACTAGCATATCCGTTAGCTTGCTAGCTCCGGTAGCGCGTCGGTTGTTTATGTTCTCGGCCGTTGTTCCTGGCTCACTGACCCGGTTTCGACCCGATTATACTCAGCAGACGTTCACAAACGTAAAAATATTATATTAAAATATATTAATATTAAAAGATCGATCCGCGGATTTTGTGGATCGATATCGGCTCAGTCAAACGTGGATCGATCCATATCGATATATTGATCTTTTGAACCCACCCCTAGTGAGGATCATGTTCTTTGACTTCTCCAGTGCTTTCAGCACCATTCAACCAATGATCCTGAAGGACAAGCTGCTGTGCGCAGGGGTGGACCAGCACCTGTCATCATGGATCCTGGGCTACCTCACTAACCGGCCACAGTTTGTGAGAACCCGAGATTGTGTGTCTGACACGATCATCGGTAGCACGGGGGCCCCCCAGGGAACGGTTTTGGCTCCCTTCCTGTTCACCCTTTATACTGCAGACTTCTCACACAACACAACACACTGCCATCTACAGAAGTTTTGTGACGACTCTGCGATCGTTGGCCTCATCTCCAACGGAGATGAAACTGAGTACAGAGGACTTATCCAGGACTTCGTGGACTGGTGCCATCGGAACTGCCTCCAGATCAATGCGAGGAAAACTAAGGAGCTGGTGGTGGACTGCCACAGGCAAGGACAACCCCTCACAGCACCAGTAAACATACAGGGAACAGACATTGAGATGGTGACGTCCTACAAGTACCTTGGTGTTCATCTGAACAATAAACTAGACTGGTCACACAATACCGACGCACTCTACAAGAAGGGACAGCGCAGGCTGTTCCTATTGAGGAAGCTCAGGTCTTTTGGTGTACAAGGGGCGCTGCTGAAGACATTCTACGACACAGTGGTGGCATCAGCCATCACTTTTGGAGTGGTCTGCTGGGGCAACGGCATTACAGCAGCCGATAGGAAGAGACTGAACAAACTGATCAAGAAAGCTAGCTCTGTCCTGGGGCAACGCCTTGACCCAGTGGAGGAGATAGGAGAGAGAAGGACGGTGGCTAAACTGTCATCTCTGCTGGAGTCTGAGTCCCACCCTATGCAGGACATATTGAACGCACTGAGGAGCTCATTTAGCAGCAGACTACATCATCCTAGGTGTGCAACCAAGAGGTTTCGCAGGTCCTTCCTACCTACGGCTGTCAGACTGTATAACCTAAGCAGGGCTGCTCGCAGAGATAGCAAAAAAACGTGATGACCTAGTAGTATTGAATGCAAAAGATGCAACAGACTTACACAAATGGTCCCCTCCAGTATACAACTAGGACAATATCAGTCTCTACGGAGGGTGACAATAGGTATGGGTACATATTCATACTATGCAGGATAACTAAGTAGACGGTTATGCTGTTTATTCCATCTTGCTACAATGCTCCGCACTTTGTATATATATTTGTATATTTATGTGTACGTATGTATATCCACTGCTCTTATTTATATTTTTCGTATCTTCTTAATTATTGCTGTGAGTGTTGCTATCCCTGTGCTGTTGCAATTCTGGAATTTCCCCATTGTTGGACTAATAAAGGCTTATCTTATCTTACCTTATCTTAAATATGATTTAAGGCATTATGAGTCATCAAAACACAAAAATATTAAAAGTTTCTCATAAAAATGTAAATTCATAAAAAACACAAATTTGAGATAAACAAGTAAAGAAAAAAAGGCTGCCAATTTATGAGAAAAAGCTGCAAATTTATTGTACCAATAATGATGGATTACGTTGTAATAATACAACAGTTTTTGTTGCCTTTTTCACAGAGCACAATAAAATATGGAACATTTTACCTTCACTTGCATTGTTTCTGATTTTTTAAAACTACTTTAAGTTATTGCTAGCTCCAGATCATTTTGGCAAAATATGCAGTGGTAAATGCTACTTGTTGCAACTAGAGGGCGCTAAGAGAGTGCATGCCTCTGCCAAGGTCCGTCTGTCTGTTTGTTAGCAGGATTACACAAAAACTACTGGATGGATTTGGATCATCTATGACCCATTAGATTTTGGGGGGGATCTGGGTCAGGATGTGGATTCTGGATCACCTTTTCCCACTCTTTAAAACTGTGAGATTGGGCCTTGGCAGATGTATGTGCTCTCGGATCACCTCTAAATTCAAATGGGTTCATCTGTAGCCCAAGGGCTACGTCTGGTGAAACTATCATCGAAATCCATCCAGTAGTTTTTGTGTAATCCTACACACAAACAGACAAAGTGTCCAATTACATTACTTCCTTGGCAGAGGTAATAACTACTTGATTTTATGAACATTTACTTCTTGATGAGCCTGTTAACAGAATTTTGTGATATGAAAGTACTGTATTAGTGTTTGTCATTGAAGCCTGAGGAGCTACAACATGTTTTGACATTAGAATAAATGTACAAGTGTCATGATCCAGTCTCCAGTTTAAATTAGTCTTTTTCTGTCTGTTTGTTTCGTTGTTTTTTCTGTTTGTTGTGTTTGGCTCCTGTTTAATTATTGTCATTCTGTACTGGTAGTGTTATTTTTTACATTTTGGGGTTGTGTTGTTCCTGTGTCATTATGGTTTCTGGTTTGTGCTTTATTTTGACAGCGCTGCACAGCTCCCGGCTGTCAAACTGGTTCACGGGCTGCGCAGCTGTCATTGATTGTATTTCTTTCTCCACTCATGTATCCACACCTGTTATCCATCAGGGGTTAGTATTTAAGGGCATGACAACCTTCCCCCGTTGTCTTGCCCAACTGTGACGTCCTCAGATGTTTGACCAGAATCTGAGTGTGTTTTCAGCCATAGCCGCTGGGGAGATGGTGTTGAGCTGCGATCAGGTAATTAGTCCTTTTCCCTTCATTCCCTCAGCCGTGAGCCCTGTTGTTCCTCGGATCTGCTCCAGCTGCAATTGTCTCTATTCCCCGGCATCCCCGAGTGCCTCAGCCGTTATTTACCAGGGGCTGTTCTGCCTTCCCCTGGTTGTGAGCTCCGCTCTCCTCCGGCGCGTTTTCCTCTCCTTATTTATAAGTGTTGTGTTGCATGTCTTTACTTTAATAAATGTTACAAGCTCACAGACAGCATTTTGTGTCTTGTTCTGCTCGTGAAGCGGGCAATTCATGACAACAAGTCTGTTGTAAGGCATTAACACGGCTTTAAGCTACAGAATATGTAATATGGTCAATATGGTTAAGCAATATGGTTAAGTCTATGAATGAGACTTTTACACAGTGGAGTCTGTGCTTGTGTGTCTTTCAACTTTTGAAAAGTAGGCTGTTATAAATTGTACTTAGGAAGTTAAGATCAAGTTTGAACCACTCAGTAAATGCTGGTGTGTCTGAAACTCCCAGTATCATGCTGCTTAAATCCTCCAGTCTCTGAATATTTTCTTCTATAGAGGGAATGTGCTGGAACAGAACTCTTGGCAGTTACAGGGCAGTTACCATAGTTACAAAGCACTGAGTAACACGTGGCAGCTTTAGGTTGTGTGCAGCAAAACATAAAAATCACACAAAATATTTAGTCACATGAGTATGTATATAGAGTGCCTTTTTATTTACTTTAGACATTAATGCCACACTGTACTTGACTGTAGTGATGTGTGGCACACAGAGTGAAGAACTGGTTCTGAGTCTTTAATTATTATTTATCTAATTTTGGTCAGTTAATACATGACTGATTGATAAGATTAGTTCTATGCAATCCAAGCAGGCGCTCTGTGCACTGCTATGACTGAATACTGAAGGTGTGTTTGGAATGTTCACTCCCTCCCTCCTTGCTATATAGTGAATTCAGATGTAGTGGACAATATAATAAACTCAATATAACACTAAAATTATCAGCTTTTGGACACTACTTGGCTTGTTTTTGTAGCACAGTTAATGACATCATCATGGTGAGACAGTAAAACTTACCTGCATGTATTTTGTAGTAAATCTGTATTTAATCAAGTTGTTTTTGCTGAATTAATAAATATAAACACCTTAAAATAGTTTCTGTTGTGATGTGAAGCTCTTCTCTCATTGCTCCATTGGCTGTTCATTGCACAATGAGATACATTGGCTAATGTACTGACCATCTGTTGTACACTACTTTTCAAAATGCATTATGGGATATTTTAAGTGTACTACATAGTGAAGGAAATTTTCAGTAACGATTTCGAACAGCTCTACAAAATGGCTGATTCACTATATAGTGCACTATATGGGGAACAGGTGAACATTTTGAACACAGCATGAATGTATTTTTTTATGTTTTACTGCATATACCCTCATGCTACCGCTCATTTTTGCCACTCATTGTTTTGTAACTGCCATGAGTTCTGTTCTGTTCTGTTCTGTGACATCATGTGCATTCATTCTATACTGACTTAATATTCATTGGTGGCCTACTTGAGTGACCTAACATACCTGAAAGGTTATTACTGTCATGGTCTGGTGAGCGCTGTCCTCCCCCGCCCATCTGGCTCAACCTTCACCACATCAGTGACCGTCATCACTCGGTCAGACACCTCACCCAGCTCTCCTTTGCCGTCCTGTTTCATTGGCAGGTTCGCTGTTAGTGCTGGGTTCTTCTGCCGGATCCTCTATTACTCCCACGTGAGTGTGGTCCTATTTTCCCTTTGTCTTGTCTCCCTTCTAATTCACCAGCTCTCGTCTCTCTTTTCAGGCTGTGTGCTTCCCCTGGCGAGTGGCATTTTTTCTCTTGTGGAGGCGTTCTTTGCAGTTAATAAAATCCAACCAAACCTTGTTACTCTGTGTCATTGTGTGTTTCCTTTGGTGTCATTCCCTGCACATGAGCTGTCTAATTATTGCCAATTATGACACAACGCGCCAGCCAAGTTACAAGCTCAGCGGGAGTGACATCAGTGGAACACTCTGCCTTAGACCGTTTAGATGCCACAGAGAGGCAGGTGGCCGTGCTGACTCAACAGCTGCAAACCATTTTGCAGCAGCTGGGCACAGTCGCCGAACATTTGGGCCACTTGTCTCAGCCCTTCCCTCTGCCTGTTGCCCCAGTTTCTTCCACAGTGTGCCAAACCACCTCCGCTCCCTCACCTGACCCATTTGCTGGGGAGGTGGGGAAATGTAGGTGGTTTTTGTGCCAGGTTCGGCTGTATTTGGGCCAAGTCGGGGGGGAGTACCTGGATGGCACAGTGAAAATTCATTTTATGACCCTCCTGCTGCGGGATAGGGCCCTCAGTTAGGCCCAAGTCATTCTCGACAGTCCAGAGGGTCCCCCTTATTCATTTGAGAGATTTGTGGCCGAATTCACTTGCGCGTTTAACCATACAGAAAGCGAGGGGAACATCACAAGCCGCTTAATGTCACTCCGTCAGGGTAGCCGGTTAGCTGCCGACTACTCTGTGGAGTTTGGGGTCGTCGCGGCGGACTCAGGATGGAATGACATTTCGTTACGAAGTGTCTTCCTCCAGGGTTTAAATGAACACCTCCGGGACGACCTAGCGGTTCATGCGGTTCCCTCCTCCTTGTACTGTTTAATTGATCAGGCTGTCAGTCTTGACAACAGATACCGCAAGCACGCGAAGGAGCACAAAGCCCCTTCCCACCCGCCCAGTGCGCATGCACTGTAGACACAGTGCGGCCACAGTGCGCATTGTAGAGCTGTCCAGCCGGCTCTACAGTATTTCTGGGCCGGAGAGGGAGGCAATGGAGAGCTATATTAAAGATTCTTTGAATGCCGGCCTCATTCGGCCTTCATCGGCTCCTCTTGGGGCAGGATTTTTTTTTTGTCGGTAAGAAGAACGGTTCCCTATGCTTGTGCATTGACTAGCATGAGCTCAATGCCATGCCATTACTATTAAGGACAAGTATCCTCTGCCCCTGATAAACTCCGCGTTTGAACAACTTCAGCATGTGCGAGTGTTTACTAAGTTGGACTTGCGAAACACATACCATCTGGTGCGCCTTCGCAAAGGGGACGAGTGGAAGATGGCTTTTAAAACACATCTGGGGCAATTTGAATACCTGGTGATGCCCTTCGAGCTCACTAATGCCCCCGCCGTCTTCCAACAGATGATCAATGACGTCCTCCGCGATATGGTCAGTCAATTTGTTTTCGTTCATCTCAATGACATTTTGATTTTTTCACGCTTGCCAGAGGAACATACAGTCCATGTCCGCACCATTTTGCAATGGCTCCTGGAGAATCAGCTTTACGAAAGCCGAGAAGTGTGAGTTTTCCACCCACTCCACTTCTTTTCTGGGTTTTATCACGGCTGAGGGAGAGCTGAGGGCCGACCCAGCCAAGGTGGAGGCTGTGCTGAATTGGCCTACACCCCAGTTCCGCAAGGAGCTTCAATGCTTCCTGGGGTTCACAAAGTTTTATCGCTGTTTCATCAGAAACTATAGTGGGATAGCATAGCCTCTGACCCAGCTGACCTCGATAAAAGTGCCCTTTAGTTGGTCCGAGGCAGCCGAACAGGCCTTTCACAAATTGAAAGATCTGTTCTCCAACGCCCCTATCTTGGCCCAGGTTAACCCCCAGCTCCAGTTCATTTTATAAGTGGATGCTTCTGACTCGGGGGTGGGCTCTGTCCTATTACAGCGCTCAGCCTCAGATCAGAAGCTCCATCCACGCGCGCATTTCTCTCAGCGGATCACGTCTGCAGAGAGAAATTACGATCTAGGAGAGCGGGAGCTGCTGGCCATTAAATTGGCCCTGGAGGAGTGGAGGCACTGGTTGGAGAGAGCGCCCCAGCCCATAATTGTGTGGACTGACCATAAAAATTTAGAATATCTTCGGTCGGCCCGCAGGCTGAGTGCCAGGCAGGCCCGCTGGGCCCTATTTTTTGCTAGATTCAATCTTAATATTACTTACAGGCCTGGCTCCCGCAATATTAAACTGGATGCTCTCTCCCGCCAGTTCTGTCCCGACCCCAGTCCATTGTCCCACCCTCCTGTTTCTTTGGAGCACTCTCGTGGGACATTGAACAGAGGGTCCGGCAGGCATTATCCACAGAACCCATATCAGAAGGGGGCCCTGATGATCGACTGTTTGTCCCGGACTCTCTTCGCAGCAAGGTCATAAAGTGGGGCCACACCAGCTTTTTTGCCTGCCATCCTGGCATGACCCGGACTGTTAACCTCATTCGTCGAGTATTTTGGTGGTCCACTCTGCGAACTGACGTCCGGGAGTATGTCAGTGCTTGTCAGACCTGCTGCCGCAACAAGACAGACTCCTCGCCCCCTTCTGGCCTGCTCCATCCACTCCCCATCCCTCACCGACCCTGGTCTGTCATTGGACTTCCTCCATCTCAGGGTAATACTGTTATCCTCACCTGTGTGGATTGCTTCTCCAAGGCAATCCACCTGGTGCCCCTCCCTAAATTAGCCTCTGCTTTGGAAACGGCAAACCTCTTCACCGACCACGTCATCCGGTTACATGGCATTCCCATGGACATTGTGTCTGACCGGGGCCCACAATTCATGTTTCAGATCTGGAAAGCCTTCTGCCACTTTCTTGGCACGACTGTCAGCCTCACATTGGGATATCATCTACAGAGTAACAGGCAGGATGAGCGCACCAACCAATCCTTGGAGGCAACCCTGAGGTGCGTGGCAGCTTCCAATCCTAGTTCATGGAGTACCCACCTGACCTGGGTGGAGTACTCCCACAATACTGCTGTCTCAATGGCCACTGGGTTGACCCCATTTGAGGCATCTATGGGGTACACTCCTCCCTTATTATCCATGGTGGAGAGGTATGTGGCAGTTCCATCTGTGGGGGCCCACGCACATCCCTGTCGCCGGCTGTGGAGGGCCACTTGTGCTGCCCTCACCCGATCAGCCGAACAGAATTGCCAATACGCCGATCGCAAGCGGGCTCTGGCTCCGAAGTATTCCATCGGGCAGCAGGTGTGGTTATCAGTGGACCAGGTACCATTGAAGACGGAGTCCAGGAAACTATCTCCTCATTTCCTGGGCCCATTTCCCATCTCCAAGATCATCAACGACGTCACAGTCCACTTAAAGCTCCCGCCGCTGATGCGGATACACTCCACTTTCCACGTCTCCAAAATCAAACCCCTCTCTGCCAGCCCTCTCTATCCTCCCTCTAAGCCACCTCCCCTCCCTCGGTCATTGACGGCCAGATCACCCACATTCGGTCCAGAGGATTCTGGACGTTTGTCGTTGGGGCCGGGGGCTCCAATATCTCTTCCACTGGGAGGGCTATGGACTAGAAGAAAGGTTGTGGATTCCTGGTTCCATCTTCCACGACAAGGGGATGGTCCCGGCCTTTCACAAAGCACATCCCAACAAGCCCAGTGGACCGCCAGGAGGCATTCCTTGAGGGGGGGTGGGCACTGTCATGGTCTGGTGAGCGCACTCCTCCCCCGCCCGTCCGGCTGAACCTTCACCTGCTCTGTGGGTAATCATCTCCACCTGCGTGATGAGTTGCACCTGCTCCTCTGACTCGCCAGCGCTTAACTAGACCTTCTTTTCAACATCTCAGCGCTGGCTCGTTGGGTATACTACCAGCATTTGCAGTGAATATCTATTTTCCTTTAATTTGAAAAAACCTTTAATCCTCTGCTTACCTTTTCACAGGTTGTTACCTCCTTTGTGGTGCGTCTCCAGGGTTGTTGTGTGCTCACCTGCCCCATCATCATCACCACATCAGCGACCGTCATCACCTGGTCAGACACCTCACCCAGCTCTCCTTTGCCTTCCTATTTCATCAGGAGGTTCGCTGTAAGTGCTGGGTTCTTCTGCCGGGTCCTCTATTACTCCCACGTGAGTGTGGTCCTATTTTCCCTTTGTCTTGTCTCCCTCCTAATTCACCTGCTCTTGTCTCTCTTTTCAGGCTGTGTGCTTGCGTCCCCTGGTGAGTGGCATTTTTCTCTTGCGGAGGCGTTCTTTGCAATTAATAAAATTCAACCAAACCTTGTTACTCTGTGTCACTGTGTGTTTCCTTTGGTGTCATTCCCTGCACATGAGCTGTCTAATTATTGCCAATCATGACAATTTCAGCTTCCTTTGTCAGATTATTACCCTTGAAAATGTAAAATTTCTCAAAACAGCATAGACTACCATACACTGGAATGTTAGTAGGCTGCTCTGTTAGTTAAAAAAATAGGTAAGCTATTTCAGATTGAAAAAGTGTTGGACAGGCAGACGCTACATCCATGGAGCCACTGCTGCCGTCACTAACAATGATCTCCACCGCCCTCTTCCTCTGTTTATCTGTGTGGGGAGACCAGAAGAGGAACATCCTCTGTTCTCTGACCAGACAAACTGCCTCCACAGCTATTGCCGTGCCACCAGTGTGTGTGTGTGTGTGTGTGTGTGTGTGTGTGTGTGTGTGTGTGTGTGTGTGTGTGTGAGCTTTTGATTGATGTTGATGCACTTCAGAAGGGCTGATCTACTCTTCATAGGGTCCCATAAAACTGTATGGCTGCTGCCCACACACAATAAACAAAGTAAACTGAGGAAGTCTTTTGTGTGTGTGTGTGTGTGTGTGTGTGTTCAGGTTCAGAGATTTGGCACCCCATGTGTAAAGAAGCGGCGCGGCTGGAGAGAAAACTGAGGGTGAGCGATACTCAAAATACCTGCAAACCCTTCTGCCCTTTTTCTTTCCATTTCTGTCTCTGTCCTTTCTGTAGAGCTCGCTCTCTCTCTTGCTGTCTCTGCAGTGTCTCATTCTGGGTTTAGAAGCTACAGTATGGTGTTCTTTCTAGGAGAAGAAACTAACTGAAGCTAATCTGCCTACACATAAACTTACTTTTGTATGTTGAAAAAAAATCTGCGACAAATCAGTCATATTTTGCCTTTTACTTGTAAAGGAAGTTGAGGTCCTTGAATAATTTATCACATTCAGTCAATGCCAGGCTGTTGAATAAAAAGTTTTCACTGTGACCTTGTAGATTTGTTTGGTAGACCTTTCTGATCTAAGTTATGAAACATTCTGATATATATTTTTCATTAGCAAGTAAGCACTGAAGTCTGCAGATCCAAGAGTTATCACAAAAATGCAACACAAACTAACAGGATTCAAGTACAATATGAATATGAGCTTCATGGAGATCTCTAAGTGACTATCGTTTAAGGCGGAATTATGACTATTATTATTATTAAAGCCTGTGCTTCCTGAGAGAAGGATATTCTATGTTTACATATTTCAAGCATCAGCCTTACTTGGTGACAGGATGTAGCTTTCAAGTCTAGGTGACCATACAGTAGCTTCTTGTTCCCAGTATTTTTGCAACTATACTTTTGCACCCCCTCAAAAGGCATAAGCAGTCACATATGCTGTGTCCCATTGTGGAGAAGAAGGTCCTCGCTGCAGCCTGCAGAATGGGTTGGAGTCGGATAAAAAAAACGGTGGACATCTGACTCCACCTGTTGACTGCTGGGTTTGGCGAACCCACCCCCAGCCTTAACCCGAACCCCCATAACCCTAACCAAGCCCACCTCCATCTGACTCCATGTCATTCTGGAGATTGCATTGAGGTACCTGCTGTGGCTTGGATGTAAAGTTACTAGCTCAGAGATTTTTGGCAATTTTAATTTACATGCAATAAAGAAGTACTGAGAGCAGTACTGAAGATGTGTACTATAACATGATTAAAGTCTTGTTCAAAGTCTGATTACAGGCTCTTGTTATTGATGCCATTAAAAGCTTTTTGAGCTCTCTATGGTATTTGAGGAAACTTTACTCTGACTCTTATATTTGTCCTACCAGCTGAGACGCACCTCTGAGACGGCATCCATCTCTCCTCCAGGCTCCTCTCCTCTTCTCGGGTCTCCTCACCGGCTCATCTGTGTGAGTAGCTGTTTCCATGGCTACGCTATCAGCTGTCACTGTCACAGCCATCACTCAGCTGTAACTCACTTGGACAAAAACACAGAGTCCTCAAAAGCTCATTCTCTCTGTGATATCTGTCTCTGAGCAGACTTCTTCTCTGTCTGCCGGTCCGTAAGATTTTTATGTGGTATTTAAATTTCAAGCATAACAGCATAACTAAAAAGTTATAGCTTTTGATTACATTTTCAGAAGTTGATAATGGGCTAAGGACCAATCCAATAAATTTCTTGGGTGATCTAAGGCCAAGTCCACTTGCGCAGTTTTTTTTTTTCTTGAACAAATGTAGCTTTTTATTCGGGATTTTTACCTTTCATTAACACACCAAAGACAATAAAAAATAATACTTTGTGCCTTCTACCTTGGTACTCAGCATGATTAAAATGGGGAAAGAGGAAAAGTTGGTTACCCAGCCTCAGGCGGAAGCACAAAACCAATGTACTCCTTGTGCCAGTCCCAAGCCTGGGTAAATGGGGAGGGTTGTGTCATCAAGAGCACCTGGTGTAAAAACTAATGAAGGATCATCTAATCAGTGCGCGCGCACTGACTAAAGCAATTGGCAAACTCAAGAAAGAGAAGCGGGGGGTGCATCAGGCATATTACCGGAGATTACCTGAAATGGTCAAAGTAGCCTGCTGTTAGGAAGACTTCCTTCAACCACTGCTAGACCTGGTACAGACAACGTGGAAAGAGAGTGAGGTGCCAAAGCACTGGTCAGATACCTTACTGGTCCCAATCCCGAAGACGGGAACTCTGAGCAAACATTGCAGTACTTGATGTTGTTGGGAAAATAGTGGCTAGAATCATCCAAGGAAGGCTAAAAGACCTTGTTGAGGAAGAACTACCTGAATCGCAGTGTGGCTTCAGGAAAGGACGTGGATGCGCAGATATGACTCATACGGTTCACCAGCATCTCAAGAAATCATGGGAACACTGAGGGAAAGCACTTCTAATCTTTATTGACTTAAGCACATGATTCTGGGTCCCATGAAGCCCTGTGGCTGGCACTAAGCAAACTCAATATCCCAGAGACAGTAATCAAACCAGCTGATGTCAACAATGGCCTACATCAACTCCTGCCTGGTTATGGAGTAGTGGAATGCAAGAGTGAGCAACTTGGAAGATGCTGAATATACAGTATCTAAGGTACAAACTCCAGAAAAAGCTGTTCAGAAGATACACAAGGAATCCTGAGGAGCTGAAGGTAAATGAATGTCAGTCTGCTTTTGATGCTGCCCTCTTAACAACATCCTAAAGAGGAACTGAGGTGGCTCTTTGAATATATGCATGTAACGAAGGACTTTGTCCTCACTCTTAGCATCCCAAAGACAAAGGTGTATGGCAGTGGGAAGAGAGGTGGAACCTGAAGACAGAACACCACTGAAGGATCAGTGATTGAATCCTCTGGCAGGATGACAAATGATATGGGAAAATGAGTCAAACAGGCCTCTTCAGGTGACTACCACAACCCTGCCCACAAGGTGGCCCCAGACTCAGGTGGAAGGATGTATTTAAGAGACCTAAGAGCAGTAAACATGCCAGAGGAAGTGTAGTATGATGAAGCCTCAACGTCTAGGTCTGAGTGAACAAGTGTGTATAAGGAAAGAATCAAAATCTTGGTTGCTGCTCATACCACCACAGAAGCCCCTAGTCCTTCTATCAGTGAGATAAAGCGTGATGAGTGCCACAGGTGTTTCAAATGAGAAAATGACAGGAAGTGGTGCAAAGGTATCTCAGAAAGGCAGAAACCTGTAAGCGAGCAACGTCGAGCAGGACAGTGCATATGGTGCAGTCGATGGTTCAAGAACCGTGGAAGACTAGCTGTCCATAACTGCAGACCATACCATGCTGACAAAATTGAGCTTTTTGTCAGTTCTTTTTAGCATTAACTCCAGCCACAACATATTTTTTTGTGTGTAGAGTGAATAATTGGAGCTTTCTTGTTTCTTCCATATCAAGAGCCGATGCACTCAAGATTGTGCTGCTGTTTTCAATTTAATGAGACTTTTTACATGTGCATATACTAGTGTATCTCAGTAAGTTTGAATATTGTAAAAAAGTTAAAGCTTTAACGCAATGTAATTCAAAAAGATCATTAATTCATTCAGCTTCCATTTTTTCAACAGTGATTACACACATGTATATTTCAAGTCTTTTTGATTTAATTTTGATTATGGTATTACTTTTTGAAATTAAAATTATAAATCATGATATTCTAATCAAGACTAGTAAATGAACGATTACTCACTGATTACGTTGAAGGACAGAGGTGACAGAATGGTGTTTGTGCATTTTCATGTGGACAGAGATTTTTTAAGCAGTGCTTTGTGGATGGAACAGAAGAGGAAAAACCCAATTTTTAAAAATACCCTTGTACTATACATGTGGACTAGGCCTGAAAAACGATCAACCTCTAGGTTTTTTTTTAATGTTCCAAAGGGGTGACTAAATGCAGTGCCTCCTTGGATGTTTTGATGATCACCAGCCATAACAAAAGATTGAGGTTTTCACTGTGCTTTCTAGTTATCATGACATTACTTCATTTTTCCTGTTTTTAGCTGAATGCTAGCATGTGGGTGTGGGTTTATGCATGGAGACATATGTTTGTATTGGATTCCCTTCTGTGTTTAATTTAGAATTTCTATTTACAAGTTTGGCATTTAGTGTCTCCACCTCTCTTTTATTGTGTTTTCCTCTCTCTCCCTCTTTCTTGCAGTCCAAAGCTGATGGTGATGTCTTGGACTATAAGCAGTTAGCGGCGCTGCCTAGAGTCAAAGCCATATATGAAATCCAGCGGCCTGATATCATTCCTTATCAGGCCGACCACGCACATGCACGCCTTTCACATGACACTTTAGAGAAATTCAGCTATGGACAGGTATGCACACACATAACCAAACAGGTAGATTGAGTTTCCTCTTGCAAATTTTTGGCAAATTAACTTTAACTCGTTAGAAAATAAATACTGGATATTTTGTATTTTTCAACAGTCACAAGGATCCTTATCCCCATACTCTCATGTAAATACTTTAACCAATGCTTATACATCTTTAACGGATGGTTTAAAAGGTGTTTTCTCAAATGTGTTCATACAGTGGATATAAAAAGTCTACACACCCCTGCTCAAATGCCAGGTTTTTATGATGTAAAAAAAATTAGACCAAGATAAATCATTTCAAAACTTTTTCCACCATTAATGTGACCTATAACCTGTACAACCCAATTGAAAAGCAAACTGAAATCTTTTAAGGGGAAAAATAAAAAAAACTCACAGTAACCTGGTTGCATAAATATGCACACCCTTAAACTAATACTTTGTTGCAGCACCTTTGGCTTTTATTACAGCACTGAGTCTTTTTGGGTAGGAGTCTATAAGAGTGGCACAGCTTGATGTGGCAATATTTGCCCACTGTTCTTTGCAAAAATGCTCCAAATCTGTCAGATTGCGAGGGCACAGCCCTCTTCAGATCTTCAGATCGGATTCAGGTCTGGACTCTGGCTGGGCCATTCAAAAACCTTAATCTTCTTCTGGTGAAGCCATTCTTTTGCTGATTTGGATGTGTGCTTTGGGTCATTGTCATGCTGAAAGATGAAGTCCCTCTTCATCTTCAACTTTCTAGCAGAAGCTTGAAAGTTTTGTGCCAACACTGACTGGTATTTGGAACTGTTCATAACTCCCTCCACCTTGACTAAGGCCCCAATTCCAGCTGAAGAAAAACAGCCTCAAAGCAAAATGGTGCCATCACCATGCATCACTGTAGGTTTGGTGTTCTTTGGGTGATGAGCAGTGTTGTGTTTGCTCCAAATATACCTTTTGGAATTATGGCTAAAAAGTTCAACTTTGGTTTCATCAGACCATAACACATTTTTCCACTTGTGTTGGGGGGATTTCAAATGTATTTTTGCAAAATGTAGCTGGGCTTGGATGTTTTTCTTTGTAAGATAAGGCTTCGGTCGGTAGGGTGGCAAGACATGTGAAGACAGGAGATTGTTGCCACATATACTAAACAGCCAGTACTTGCCAGAAATTCCTGCAGCTCCTTCAATGTTGCTGTCGGCCTCTTGGCAGCCTCCCTGACCAGTTTTCTTCTCATCTTTTCATCAATTTTGGAGGAGCGTCCAGTTCTTGGTAATGTCACTCTTGTGTCATATTTTCTTCACTTAATGTTGACTGTCTTCACTGTGTTCCATGGTACATTTAATGCCTTGGAAATTCTTTTATAGCCTTCTCCTGACTGATACCTTTGAACAATGAGATCCCTCTGATGCTTTGGAAGCTCTCTGCTGACCATGGCTTGTGCTGTAAGATGTGACTACAAAATGTCAGGAAAAACCTACTAGAACAGCTGAACTTTATTTGGGGTTAATGTCATGATCCTGGGCACGGTGAGCAATGTGCCCAGTCTTCAGCTAGGTTTAGTCTTTTAATGTCTGTTTGTTTATCCTGGCCAGTTATTGTGTCATTTTGCATTTGTAGTAATGTTTACATTTTGGGGTTGTGTTGTTGTTGTTTCATTATGGTTTCTGGTTTGTGTTTTATTTTGACAGTGCTGTGCAGCTTCTGGCTGTCAAACTGACTCGCAAGCTGCACAGCTGTCATTCATTCTGTTATTTTCTCCATTCGTGTATCCACACCTGTCACATATCAAGCATTAGTATATAAGGGCACAACAACCTCTTCCCATTGTTGTGTCCTTCTATCATTGTGACATCCTCAGATGTACAGTCTGGCTCTGAGTGTATTGGTGCTGCTGTCGAGGAGAACAGGAGTGCTCCGTCAAGTTAGTTTTTTCCTTTTATTACCAGCCGTGACGCCCCGCTGTCTCTCGGATGCACTCCAGCTGGTTCTGCCTCCTTTTCCCGGCGTTCCCAGGCTTCCGTCCCCCTGTGCGTTGAGCCCTGCTGTCTTCCAGTGCTTCTGCAGTCACATTTTTGTATGTGTTTTGTGTTCTTTGTATGTTTGTCTTTATGTTAATAAAGGTGCAAACTCACAAAGTGTTTGGTGTCCTGCTTAGCCCTTGAAAAGGGCAATTTATGACAGAAGGACACGACCAGTGTGACACCAGCGTCTGTGAGTTTGCATTTTTTTCTTTTCCTGTAATCATTTTTTTTCCTTTTTACTCGCGCCTTCCCATGCCACCAGTGCGTCGGGGTCCCAGTAACTGAGGCAAATCGGTAGCCAGTGGCCCCACTACAGATGAACTGTGGGTGGCGGACTTAGCCTAGGGCTTTGTTGATGTAGTGCTTGCCTCCCACTTGCTGAAGGAGGTTCGTAGGAGCGCGGGGGGGGGCGGCGGCTATTGTGGAGGCGCATCCAGGGTTGGGCAGCTACCCCAGGTATGCAGGCCTGGTTTACACCATCGCCATCTTCCGGATAGGCCCTCACAGCCTGGTTGGAAACCTTCAATCTTCCACGCTGAGGGCCAGGTCTACGAGGAGGGGGCCCCAAGCTCCAGCATCCCGCCTCCCTCGCCAGAAACCCGAGCCTCTGCCTCCTTCCCAGACAACTTCAGTGGTTTCCAGTGGAGCATTGTCTGGTCCCACTTCAGCAGCAGGAACCATCATGCCCTGGGAAATAAGGCAGGTGGGTTTTCATTCCTTTTTTCATCATAATGAGATATCTTGCCTTATTCCCGGTGATGAGGCTCAGCGACAGCAGCCAAATTTAGCTGAGTCCTCATCATCTGCTGCTGTTGACTCGTCCTCGCCTCCCTCTCCCGTGTCTTCCTCTGTGGCTTCCAAGTATCTACCGGTCTTGGGAAGGAGCCGCCGGACAATGGAGGAACCTGCCGTCCTGGGAGTTCCTGCTCCAGCCCTGCAGCCACGTCCGGGACGGGAGAAAAGCGCCACCCGTGCTCTGAATCCTGAGCCGACAGCCGAGTGTCCCCTGGGTTCAGCGGCACGGGAGCCAGCACCATCGGTGAGGCCACCTCCAGCGTCAGCCATCCCACCAGGAGATCCACCAGCGTGGGGCGCCAAGCCTCGAGGTCTATTGGCTGCATCCACCATCACGCCTGCTGCTGGGCTCATCGCAGCAGAGTTGCCGGAGTACTAGGCAGTGGTGGAGCTCGAGTCCAGGCAGGTACGCTGTTCTGTCCTAACATCCACAGATCTAGAGAACTCTTGTCTGGCTCATGATGAGGAGAACTGGCAGCGGATGTCCTCTGCTCCTGAATTCTACTCGCCAAGCTCCACCACTGCTGGTAACGCTGTTCTGGTGTTTTTCCCTTCCTCCCTGTCTGAGGTGGCCGTGTCAGGTGTGGACGTCCAGACAGAGAGAGCTGAGACACCCCCCCCATCCCGTCTGAGGTGACCTTGTCGGGTGTGGACGCCCAGACACAGAGAGACGAGATGCTCCAGCCTGGATTGCCGGTGTCCTGGACAGCGGTGAAGCTTGAGCTCAGGCAAGTTCTCTTTTTTGTTTTCACTCTATCTGTCCTAGAGAGATCTTGCCTGGCTCTTGGTGGGGAGGGCCGATTGCAGTTGTCCGCTGCACCTGAGCTCTCCTCTCCAGGCTCCACGACTGCCAGTGACCCTGACACGGTGCCTGTCTCCCTTGTGTTTGAGCCTTCTCCCAAGGTCGTCTTGGGTACTCCCCCACCATCCGAGGTCTCCGTGGGTACTTCCCTCCATCCGAGGTCTCCGTGAGTGCAACGCCTCCGTCTGAGGCCACCATGATTGTGACGCCTCTGTCTGAGGCCGCCGCGGGTGTGACGCCCCAGTCCTGGTCCTCCGTGGGTGCGACGTCCCAGCCCAGGGCCACAGTGGGTGCTATGCCCAGCCTGGGGCCTCCGTGGGTGCTACGCCCCAGCCCGGGGCCTCCGTGGGTGCTACTACACAGTCCAAGGCTGCTGTGTGCCCACCTTCCTGGCCCCCATCTGGCGCTCCGCTGGTTGATCGCCTCCTTGGTCTGGTTCGCTCACGAGTCAGCCTTGCCACCGTGGGTGCTGCGCCCCCTCCGTCCGGGGCCTCCATGGGTGCTGCACCCCCTCCGTCCAGGGCTTCCATGGGTGCTGCACCCCCTCCGTCCGGGTCCTTCATGGGTGCTTCGTCCCAGTCCAGGGCCTCCGTGGGTGCAGCGTTTCTGCCCGAGGTCACTGAGGGTCCTCTGTCTCTGCCGATGCCTGAGGTCACCATGGATCCAGTACTTTCTAGTTTGCACATGTGCCGGCGTCTGTAAACGTCACGTCGCGTCAAAGCGTTATCTTATCCGCTTTTGTTTGTTTTTAATTTTTATCTCTTTTTACTGATATTAGCTTTTTACTTAGTGTTAGCTTATTGTTGGCCTAGCAGAAAGCCCGATCAGGCACACAGATGAATCAGACCCCGGGCAGGGCTGTTTCACCAGGCTAGGCTAACCTATTTTTAGCTGTTTTTAGCTGGCTAGCTATCTACTTCTCGCCTGGAACATGACTCCATCCCCAACGTGTGTCAGCTGTGTGTCCCTCCTTAAGAAGGTTTCTGAGTTGGAAGTGAGACTCTCCAACCTCTATAAGATTTGGGAGGCTGAAGGCCACCTAGATACTGTAATCCTGGGGTGAACATTGGCCCCGGCAACCGACTTGCAGCTGGCAGAGACAGCTACTTACCTGGGTGAATTTAGCACATCGCCATCCACTTCCACCCCTGCTCCAGTCTCCTTAGCTGTCCAGAACCCCAGCAATAAACACTGGCTTCACCTCAGACCTAAACCCAAAGCCCCGGGTGGTTTTTCTCATCCTCAATTCGCGCCCTGGACCTTGGCTGAGCCAACTAGCAAACATCAGCGATTGACCAGACATGGCCGCGCCTCCTCTCTTCCCCTGCTACTGGAAAACAGATTCGACATCCGTTCCCTGGAAGATTTTCCCCACCTGGACGTCGATCATCCTCCCATGGCCGCCCCTCCTCCTCCTCCTCCTCCTTCAGCAGCGGCCCAAACCCGCAAGCCCCGGATTAAAACTACTTTAGGTGTGCCAAACTACACCAGCTCCAAAAAGAAGAGAGTGCATCACCTCGCCATCACCACAACAAAATCGGCAAAATTATCCACCATTTCAGAAACCACCGGCAAGGCCCCCCCAGATGATGTTGGTAATTGATGATTCGATTATGAAGATCATCAGAAGCAGGTACCGTGTCACGAAATCTTTTGCTGGGGCTAAAGTGTCAGACATTGAGGCTCTTACCCCTGACCTATTAAATGAATGCCCCCACGCTAAAACGGTCATTGTGCATGTTGGATGCAATAACATCCCAGATGAAGCGTCAGAGGTCTGAAAGAGTGACCTCAAGAGCCTTCTGTCCACTCTTATGAACTGTGGCAGATGTGTGTTTATTTCTGGGCCATTGGCACCTTTCAGACGAGGTTGCAATTATTTTAGCAGAACTCTCAGCCTTAATACCTGGTTGTGTTCTACATGTCCTACTTTTAACATTGGTTTTATAGACAATTTCAACCTGTTTTGGAACCGCCTATCATTTATGAGGCCAGATGGCATCCATCCAAATAGACTTGGTGCATGTGTTTTAAGGGACAATCTGTTCTATTCCATTCAGCGTTTTTTAGTACAGGGACTGAAATTTGGTGCGTTAACTCACGTCGAAGTTCCTGGGTCTGCCAACCAGCTCTTCTTTGTTTCCACTTGTCATATTAATCCTATTAATCCAAATAATCCTCACTATTTAGATCAGTCTTCAATTTATAACCCCATAGAGATTGTGTCTGTCTCCCGTTACCCAAAATATTATAACCCAAGAGAAATACAACATAACTTGATAAACACATGCCTTTCTGCAGCTCCTCCTCATCCGCCACCCCTCAACTTAGCCCCTGTCTTCCCCATCAGAGAACCTTTGTCTGCTCCCCCCATATTTAATAAAAATATAATGTATAAACATCCCAAAGTGATTAAACAAAAAGTTGGTAAAACTCAAATTAAACATCAAGTCTCTAAATTTAATGATTTGGCCTCTCTTCCTCCTCATAATTTAAAAATTAAATGCGGTTTGTTAAATATTAGGTCTCTACTAGGTCATGATCTATTAATTTATCATCAGATTGATTTAATATCCCTTACAGAGACTTGGCTAGGGCAAGATGATTATGTTGGTTTAAATGAATCAACTCCCTCTGGTTATCTAAACTATCATAATCCCAGAAGTTCTGGTCGTGGAGGTGGAGTAGCGGCAATTTACCATTCTAAATTATGAGTTAATGTAAAGCAAAAACCGTGTTTTAATTCCTTTGAGGGCCTGGTCCTGACATAATGCACGGCTCAGGAGACACATGCAGGCTCAGAATAGGTTTAACAGTTTATTGAACAACAAGTGTGTGTGTGGTTGCGTGTCTGTGATATGTGGATGTATTGGTGGTGGCGTCTGCGTCAGGCACCGGGGCAGGAAGCCGTTCAGCCGGACAACCCTATGGGAGAAGCAGAGGGAGAAGGGTAATGGGCACCACACCAATACAGGAGATTGTAGAACTAACAGCTGGCTTACTTGGTTTGGGCAGGTGGCTGGCGTAGCAAGGGCGTAGCCCGGTAGACAGCGACCTGGTGCGCCTGATGCAACAGCGAGGAGATGACAGCTGGAGAATGTTGTCCGCCGCCGGGGAATCCACCTGTGCACAGGGGAGGAGAACTGGAAGAAGAAGGTAAGGATGCTCACTTGTGATCTTGCTTGGTTGAAGGGAGTTCCTTGCAGCAAGAGTAGCCGATGTGATCAGACGGCTTCAGGCCGAAGCCCAGGGCGAGGCGGCTTAAATCCCTCGCCGCTGACGAGGCGCAGGTGTGCGAGCAGCTGGCGCCGCTGATGAGCGGCGAGGCGTGACAGTACTCCCCCCTCTAGCAGCGCCTCCTGGCGATGGTTTCTCCGGGTGCGCTCGGTGGAACTCAGTAATGAGGGATGGATCCAACACAAACGACGAGGGTACCCATTGCCGATGTTCAGGTCCATAGCCCTCCCAGTCCACCAAGTACTGCAACCCGCGACCCCGGCGCCGGGAGTCCAGGATGGAAGAGACTGGCCAGGCCGGATGACCACCAATCATCTGGGGCGCGGGATGCACAGCAGGGGGAGGGCAAAGGGGGTCGGAGACTGCCAGCTTCACCTTGGAAACGTGGAAGGTGGGATGGATGCGGAGGGAGAGGGAATAGCCACACGCACAGCCACCGGGTTTATAATCCTGGTAATGGGGTATGGGCCCATGAAACGCTGTGCCAGCTTCCTCCTCTCACCCTTTAAAACGACGTCCTGGGTAGACACGTAGACACGCTGGCCTACCTGGTAGGCTGGGACAGGTCTTCTGTGCCGGTCCGCCGTAGATTTGTTGTGCTCCGCCGTGCGTAAAAGCGCATTGCGCGCCGACGCCCAAATGGAGCGGCACCGCCTGAGGTGCACCCGAACTGAGGGGACAGTTACCTCACTCTCCTGCGTAGGGAACAGAGGGGGGTCGTAGCCCAGGGATGCCTTAAATGGGGACATCCCAGTGGCAGAAGAGTGGGCGGTGTTATGGGCGTACTCAACCCAGGCGAGATGGTTGCTCCAGGACACAGGCTTGGATGAAGTGACGCAGCGGAGTGCAGCCTTCAGCTCCTGATTGGTCCGCTCACACTGCCCGTTGGTTTGGGGGTGATGGCCGGAGGAGAGGCTTACCTTGGCTCCCAGGGCATTACAGAAGGACCTTCAAACCTCTGAGGAAAACTGGGGACCCCGGTCCGAGACCACGTCCACCGGAATCCCGTGCAGCCTGACCACGTGCTGGATAAGGAGGTCCGCCATCTCCAAGGCAGATGGAAGCCCTCGCAAGGGGATGAAGTGCGCAGCCTTGGAGAAACGGTCAACGATGGTCAGGACTGTGTCGAAGGTGTTAGAGGCCGGGAGACCGGTGACGAAATCCAGGGCGATATGCGACCAGGGCCTGCCAGGGACGGGCAGAGGCTGGAGCAACCCCGCTGGAGGGACATTACCTGATTTACTGGTGGCGCAGACGGGGCAGGCCCGGGCGTAGCGGGCAGCGTCCTTCCGCAGGCCCGGCCACCAGAAGGATCATTGAAGTAGATCGATCATCCGGGAGGAAACCAGGGTGGCAGGTGAGCTTAGATGTGTACAGCCAGTGGATGACCTCCCCCCGGACCGTGGACGGCACAAAAAGCCTCCCCTCCGGTCCGCCGCCAGGGTCAGGTTCCGACTCCTGCGCCTTCCGGATCTTACTTTCGATGTCCCAAGTGACGGCTCCCACGATGCACGACCTGGGCAAGATGGTGTGGACTGCGTCCTCAGACGCCTCAGGGGCAAATTGCCTAGAGAGGGCGTCAGGCAGGCCGTTCTTGGAGCCAGGCCTAAAGGTGATGTTAAAGCGGAACCTGGCGAAGAACAAGGACCAACGCGCCTGGCGGGCGTTCAGACGCTTGGCAAATCTCAAATACTCCAAGTTCTTGTGGTCAGTTAGAACCATGAACGGCAGGTCCGCCCCCTCTAGCCAGTGACGCCACTCCTGCAGCGCGAGCTTGATGGCGAGGAGCTCTCTGTCCCCCACGTCGTAGTTTCGCTCCGCCGGGGACAAGCGCCGGGAGAAGAAGGCACAGGGCCGTTTGACTCCGTCGTCGGGTGACCGCTGAGATAGAACCGCCCCCACCCCCGTGTCTGAAGCGTCCACCTCCACGATGCATTGCAGCGAGGGATCGACTTGGCTGAGGACCCGGGAGGAGGAGAACTCCGCCTTCAGCGCCTGGAAAGCAGCTGCGGCCTCTTCAGTTCACCGGAACGGGACCTTAGGGGACGTGAGGCGGGTCAGAGGGCCGACGATGGTACCAAAGTTCGGGACGAAGCGGCGGTAGAAGTTGGCAAACCCAATAAACTGTTGCACCTGTTTCCTTGATGTAGGAGTGGGCCATTCCACCACCACTTTCACCTTCGCTGGATCCGGAAGCACCTGGTCGTGGGAGATGACGAACCCGAGGAAGGACGTGGTCTTAGCGTAAAATTCACATTTCTCAGCCTTGACATATAACCGGTTCTCCAGCAGCCTTTGGAGGACCCGCCTCACATGGACCCGGTGCTCGTCCCTGGATCTGGAGAAGATGAGGATGTCATCCAGGTAGACGAACACAAACAGGCCAATGAAATCCCAGAGGGCGTCATTTATAAGGCGCTGAAAGATGGCTGGAGCATTGGTCAACCCGAACGGCATCACCAGGTACTCGAAATGGCCGTTCGGGGTACGAAAGACTGTCTTCCACTCGTCTCCCTCCCGGATCCGGACGAGGTGGTATGCGCTGCGAAGATCCAGCTTGGTGAACCAAGTCGCCCCCTGGAGGGAGTGGAAGGCGGTGTCCATTAGGGGCAAGGGGTAGCGATCCTTCTCCGTGATGTCATTCAAGGCGCGGTAGTCAATACAAGGACGGAGGGAGCCGTCCTTCTTGCCCACGAAGAAGAATCCAGCGCCTAATGGTGATGACGAGGGACAGATGATTCCAGCACTCAGCGATTCCTTGAGATAAGAGTTCATGGCCTCCTTCTCCGGCGCAGACAGGCTGTAGAGTTGCCCTGAGGGTAAGGGTGCCCCCTGGCGGATGTTTATCCCACAGTCGTAAGGCCTGTGTGGAGGAAGAGACATCGCCTTGGACTTGCTGAATACCATACCCAGGTCGTGAAACTCCGATGGCACCAGGGTGAGATCCGGAGGCGCGGCGTCCTTGGGAGTAGGAGGAGAGGACGGGGAGCAGGCAGCGGATTGAAGGCAGGTGCTCATGCAAAAGGAGCTCCAAGCGGACACTCTGGCAGACTTCCAGTCCAGGACAGGATTGTGGAGGCGGAGCCATGGGTATCCCAGAATGACGGGTGACACAGAGCTAGGTAGGACGTAGAAGGAGGTTTCTTCCCGATGGTTCCCAGAGATGATCACAGGGACGGTCTGATGTGTAACTTTCCCCAGGGACACATGGGAGAGGTTGACCAGGGCGAGAGGAGATTTGAGGGCTTGGCAACGGATGCCCAGTCGGGTTGCCAGGCTTTGTGAAATAAAGCTGCCCTCCGCGCCCGAATCCACCAGTGCGTGGGTGAGGTGCCCAGTGGGGTTGTGACAAAATCGGATGGGCAGCTTCAATTGAGAGAGGGAACTCGACCGGTTAGAATCTGCAAGGCCTCCTACAGTGATTCGCGGACCCCTAACCGGCCTCTCTGGACAATGCTCCACAGATTGTTGACTGCCTCCGCAATACATGCAGAGGCCCAACTCCTGGCAGCATTGTTTCTCCGCTAGATGGAGCCTTGACCGGACCACCACCTTCGCCTCCGACTTCTCGGAGGAGACTGGCGGTGGCGACGCCAGGGGGCGAGCTTGGGACAGGCGAGACGAGCCTCCCCACGAGCAAGAAGCAGACTTCCGCTCTGAAGACCGCTCGCGAAGCCTGTTATCCAAACTAATCGCTAGTGATATCAGCCCTGAAAGCCTCCCCGGAATATCGCGACCAGCCAGCTCATCCCTCAGACCAGAGTTCAGACTGCGGAGGAAGATGCCGCAGAGCGAGGGCTCATCCCAGCCAACCTCCTCCGCGATGACCTGGAAGTCGATCGAGTAGTCTGCAGCTGACGCGACCTCCCTGCTGAAGACAGAGAAGACGATCAACTAACACACTATCTCGCCGGCTATGATCAAACACGTCGAGGAACTGTTGCACGAATTGGCTGTAGGAGAGGTTGGCATAGCTGGGCTTCGCTATGACGGCATAAGCCCAGGTGAGTGCCCGCCCCTCCAGGAGGTTTCCTATATAGCCAATTCGGCTGTGGTCTGAGGGAAAATCCCCAGGGACGCGGGAGAACACCGACTCACACTGCATGATGAACCCCCGCGCTCCGCCGAGCTGTCCGCAAAAGCGGGCGGGGGTCGGAATAGGTGTGAGCCGGGTTGGCGACCCGGGATCAGTCTGACCGGCCACCGGAGAGGTAGGAGCTGCACCTCCCTGACGAGCCGGGGGGAACGGCTGCGGGAGATCCAGGCGATCTAACCAGTGAGTGATCTTAACCAATTGATTCAGCATCACCTGTTGCTGATAAACTATCAAATCTATTTGAGCCTCGAGAGTGGTGAGACGGCGTGTGAGCCCGCTGTCCGCCGAGCCGCTCTGCTGAAGCCGTACTGACATAATGCACGGCTCAGGAGACACACATGCAGGCTCAGAATAGGTTTAACAGTTTATTGAACAACAAGTGTGTGTGTGGTTGCGTGTCTGTGATATGTGGATGTATTGGTGGTGGCGTCTGCGTCAGGCACGGGGGCAGGAAGCCGTTCAGCCGGACAACCCTATGGGAGAAGCAGAGGGAGAAGGGTAACGGGCACCACACCAATACAGGAGATTGTAGAACTAACAGCTGGCTTACTTGGTTTGGGCAGGTGGCTGGCGTAGCAAGGGCGTAGCCCGGTAGACAGTGACCTGGTGCGCCTGATGCAACAGCGAGGAGATGACAGCTGGAGAATGTTGTCCGCTGCCGGGGAATCCACCTGTGCACAGGAGAGGAGAACTGGAAGAAGAAGGTAAGGATGCTCACTTGTGATCTTGCTTGGTTGAAGGGAGTTCCTTGCAGCAAGAGTAGCCGATGTGATCAGACGGCTTCAGGCTGAAGCCCAGGGCGAGGCGGCTTAAATCCCTCGCCGCTGACGAGGCGCAGGTGTGCGAGCAGCTGGCGCCGCTGATGAGCGGCGAGGCGTGACAGGTCCTCAGTATGGGGCATGTTAGCAATCTTAGCTTAAACCCAATTTTCTTTGCCATAGTTTACCGTCCTCCCTCAGCCTACTCAGAGTTTTTATCCGAATTTGCCAAATTTTTAGCTGATTTAGTACTGAAATCAGATAGAATAATTGTAGTAGGGGATTTTAATATACATGTTGAGGTAGATAGAGATTGTCTTAATAAGGCATTCAATTCAATATTAGACTCAATGGGGTTGTCCCAGAAAGTAGAAAATTCTATCCATTATCTCCATCACACATTTTTTTTTTTTTTTGTTACTTATTTGTACCCGTAGGTAGACTTGGTTTGCAGTCTGGTGACAAGCCACCGGCTACTGGTCGCTGCGTGCGCGAGCGCCCTAAACCTACATGTTTTTGGTGTGCGGGAGGAAACCGGAGAAATCCCGGAGTAAACCCGCGCAACACGGGGAGAACATGCAAACTCCACACAGCTCACTGTTGGTCGGGGGCTGGGATCGAACCCACGATCTCATGATCCCCGCGGTCCCCCGGCCGAGGGTAAAACTGTGCTGCCACAGTGCTAAACCACTGCGCCACCGTGCAGCCATTGGACCTTGTTCTGACTTATGGTATAGAAATAGAAAATCTGGTAGTGTCCCCTCATAATCCTGTGCTGTCAGACCATTGTCTGTTAACCTTTGATTTCACTATTTCTGATTATTTGACTCCAAAAGAAAAATATTACTACAGCAGATGTCTTTCAGATGATGTTACCAAATTTTTGCAGATTGTCTCCTCTATACCATGTGTCAACACAACGGAAATAAAAGATGGAGAGCTTGCTCCTTCCATAATTGATAGCATGGTAGTTTTACAGCCTTTCTGCATCAGACTCTAGACTTGGTGGCCCCTTTAAAAAAGAAAAAGTCTAATCAGAGATTTCTAACCCCTTGGTTTAACACAGAAACTCGTAGCTTAAAACAGAAGACTTGTCAATTAGAAAGAAAATGGTGTTCCACTAATTTAGGTGAATTCTATTTAGCATGAAGAAATCATCTCCTAATTTATAAAAAATCTCTTAGAAAAGCTAGAACAAGTTATTACTCTGCATTAATAGAAGAGAATAAGAATAATCCCAAGTTTCTTTTCAATACTGTAGCCAGGCTGACAAAGAGTCAGGACTCTGTCAATCCTCGCACCCCCCTAGAGCTTACTAGTCAGGACTTTTTGAACTTTTTCAATCATAAAATTTTATCTATTAGAGATAAAATCAGCCAGATTCTTCCCACCGTAAGCTTAAGTACAGCAACTACTACAACACTTTCAACTGATATCTGTTTAGATAAGTTTACTCCAGTTGACCTTTTAGAGTTAGATAAAATAATCTCCTCATCCAAGCCTTCAACTTGTCGTTTAGACCCTATTCCTACCAGGTTATTTAAAAAAGTCTTCCCACTTATTGGTAGCCATATTCTTCAAATAATCAATTCTTCTTTAACTTTAGGTCATGTACCGTAGGCTTTTAAAATTGCTGTAATTAAACCCTTACTCAAAAAGCCAACGCTCAATCCAGGAGTTTTAGCTAACTATTGACCAATCTGTAATCTGCCTTTCATTTCAAAAATCTTAGAAAGAGTTGTTGCTCTGCAATTATTTGACCACTTGTAGGGAAATGGTTTATTTGAAGAGTTTCAATCTGGGTTCAGAATTCATCTTAGTACTGAAACAGCCTTCATGAAGGTCACTAATGACCTCCTTATCGCATCTGATAATGGACTCATTTCTGTACTTGTCCTTTTAGATCTTAGTGCAGCCTTTGATACTATCGACCATGATATTCTACTTGATAGATTAGAACACTATGTTGGACTAAATGGAACTTGGCTGCAGTGGTTTAGATCTTATTTGTCCGATAGACTTCAGTTTGTTCATATCAATAATGAGTTTTCTTCCAACTCTAAGCTCAGTCATGGAGTTCCACAAGGATCTGTGTTAGGCCCTACTCTTTTTAGTTTATATATGCTTCCGTTAGGCAACATCATTAGAAAGCACTGTATACATTGTCATTGTTACGCAGATGACACACAATTATACCTGTCAATGAAGCCTGATGATTGTAATCAATTAGCAAAGTTAGATGCCTGTTTTAAGGAAATAAAATCTTGGATGACTTGTAATTTTCTGCTATTAAACCCAGATAAGACTGAAGTCATTCTTGTTGGTCCAAAAAACCTTAGAAATACCTTTCCAAATCAAACTCTTAATTTGGATGCAGCTACTCTTACTCTGAATAGTTCTGTGAGGAACCTTGGAGTTATTTTTGATCAAGATCTGTTTTTAATTCACATATTAAAATTTGTTTCTAAGACTGCCTTCTATCATCTGCGCAATATTGCCAAGATTAGGAGCATCTTGTCTCTGAGTGATGCTGAGAAACTGATCCACGCTTTTGTTAGCTCTAAATTAGATTATTGTAATACGTTATTATTGGGTTGTCCTAAAATATCTTTAAAAAGTCTTCAGTTGATCCAAAATGCTGCAGCAAGAGTTTTAACAAGTACTAGAAAGAGAAATCATATCTCTCCGGTTCTGGCTTCCCTTCATTGGCTTCCCATACAGTTTAGAATTAAGTTTAAAATCCTTCTTCTCACTTACAAAACTCTTAATAATCAGGCCCCCTTTTATATAAAAGATCTGATATTACCCTATCATCCTAACAGAGCACTACGCTCCCAAAATGCTGGATTACTTGTAATACCTAGAATCTCCAAAGGTACAATGGGAGGCAGAGCCTTCTACTATCAAGCTCCTTTTCTGTGGAACCAGTTACCAATCTGGGTTCGGGAGTCAGACTCGATCTCTGTTTTTTAAGAATAGGGTAAAAACCTTCCTCTTCAATATAGCCTACGATTAGGGAGGGATCTTGCGTCTCTTAACCCTCCCTTTGTTTTGCTGTTAATAGATTTAGACTGCCGGGTGACCTCCAGTAATGTACGTGGCTTCTCTCTGTTAATGTTTGCTCTCTTTATGTCTGTTCGTTTCATCTTCTCTATCCCCTCACCCCCCAGTCAGCCGCAGCAGATGACTGCCCCTCCCTGAGCCTGGTTCTGCTAGAGGTTTGTTCCTGTTAAAAGGGAGTTTTTCCTCTCCACCGTCGCCAAGTGCTTGCTCACAGGGTATTGCCTGATTGCTGGGGTCTTTCTGCAATTGTGGGGTGGGCAAAAGGGGCGGCACAGTGGAGGAGTGGTTAGCACTGCGGCAGCACAGCAACTCACCCTTGGCCGGGGGATCCTGGGTTCGATCCCAGCCCCCGACCAACAGTGATCTGTGTGGAGTTTGTATGCTCTCCCCTTGTCTGCATGAGTTTACTCCGGGATTTCTCTGGTTTCCTCCCACATGCCAAAAACATGAAAGTTAGGTTAATTGGCATCAAACTGGGGATTCTAAATTGTCCTTAGGTATGACTGTGAGAGTGAATGGTTGTCTGTCTCTCTGTGTTGGCCCTGCGATGGACTGGCGATCTGTCCAGGGTGTACCCTGCCTCTCGCCCAAAGATGCTGGGATAGGCTCCAGCCCCCCCACGACCCGAAAAGGATTAAGCGGAAGAAGATGAATTAATGAATGAATGAATGAATTGAATCCCATCCCTCGCCTTCGTCGGGGGTTGTTGGGGGTCGTTGGGCGTCACTGGAGGTTCCGCTGATCGGCCACCCATCTCAGGAGGATCCCAGCTCCCTCGCTGTGTGGAAAGCACTTTGCCCATCTACTGTTCCGGGGGGGGGGGGGAGCGCATGTTGTGTGCCGTGGTTTGCTGGCTTAGGGATGCTGAGAGGCCACCTGATGGGCTGCCCCTCCTACTTGGAAGGTTCTGGAACACATGGACGCCACTTGACGTGTTCCAGCATAGGCGCTGGTGACCTTGGGACTCTGGAAGGCCAGCCAAACTGTCTCATCCACTGATCAGTCGGGCTTAGAGTCCCGTGCTGTTTTCTTTTTGGAGTTTTTTTGTTTTGTCTCAGTCCCTCCGTGCTTGGGTTCCCCTTCCTGCCCCCCGGGGTAGCTTGTTTTTTTGTGTTGGGGGGGGGGTTCTTTTTCTCTTTGATGTTTCCCTGGGGTGTCTGGGATCCACCCAGACACACCCGGGAGTGCTTCACCAGGTTAGTTTTTTCCTCTTATTTCCAGCCGTGAGCTCCGCTGTCTCTCGGGTGCGCTCCGGCTGGTTCTGCCCCCTTTGCCCGACGTTCCCAGGTTTCCATCCCCCTGTGCGTTGAGCCCTGCTCTCCTCCAGCACTTCTTCAGTCACGTTTTTGTATATGTTTTGTGTTCTTTGTATGCTCGTCTTTATGTTAATAAACGTGCAAACTCACAGACAGCGTTTGGAGTCCTGCTTAGCCCTTGAAAAGGGTGATTTATGACATTTAATCAGAGGCACTTTAAATAGTGGCAAGTGTGTGCTGACTCCCATTTAACATGAGTTTGAATGTGATTGGTTAATTCTGTACACAGCCGCATCCTCAGTTATAAGAGGGTGTGCATATTTATGCAACCAGGTTATTGTCAGTGTTTTATTTTTTATTTTTCCCCTTAAAAGATTTCAACTTGTCTTTCAATTGGGTTGTACAGGCTATAGGTCACATTAATTGTAGAAAAAGTTTTGAAATGATTTATCTTGGTCTCGTTTTTTTACATCACAAAAACCTAGCATTTGAACAGGGGTGTATAGACTTTTTATATCCACTGTATGTGTTTTCTTGCCACAGAGAAATGAAGGGAATTCATAGACATTGTGTGAACTGATGACACATCTCTACTTGGCTTTGTCAGATGAAGTTAAAGTTGTTTTGAGATAACACCTCATGATTACAGGATGAATTAATGCATTGGGGGCCGCTGTGGCGCAGGTGTAGTGTGGCTGACGATTGATTGGAGAGCCTGGCGTTCGATTCCCACTCTGTCTGCAGTCTGCATGTCAAATTGTCCTTCAGCAAGACACTGAACCCCAAGTTGCTCTTGGTGGGCCAGGCCAGCGCTGGTGTATGGCAGCTCCACTGCCATCAGTGTGTGAATGGGTAGATAGCAGGATCTGTAAAAGCGCTTTGGTCATCTAGAGATGAAAAAAAGTTTTATATAAATGAATGCCATTTACCATTGTCATGGGATAACGGAAAATAACCCTGAGAAAACAGAACAAAAAAGGATAGTTGCTATGGCTCCCAGCTTCCATTAAAAAAATAAATAAATTGAATTATCAGTTATTTGCAGCAAACCTTAACTCTGCAAACCATTTTTCTTGATACTTAAAAGATAGACAGTAGCAAGAAAAAATATGTGAACCTTTTGGAATTTCATTGTTTTCTGCATTAATTTGTTATAAAAATGTGATCTGATCTCCATCTAAGTCAAGGGTATTGACAAATATAATGTGCCTAAAATAATCACAAAAAATTCAGATCTTTCATGTCTTTATTGAGAGCAACCATAAAAACCTCATAGTGCTGGTGGAAGAAGAGTATGAACTCTTGAGTTCATGACCTCAGTAAAGCTAATTGGAGTCAGGTGTTGGCATACCTGGACTCTTGTTAAAAAAAAAATGAGTTTGGAGGTGTGAACTAGAGCTACTTTGACTGATAAAAACCACTCAGACTTTGTGAGTTTGCTTCGTACACGAAGAATACGCTTATATGAGCCATGCCTTACCAAAAAGAGCTTTCAGAGGATCAACAGCTGTTGATATATTGGGTGGTGCAGTGGTTAGCACCGTGGCAGCACAGCAACTCACCTTTGGCCATGGGATCCCAGGCTTGATCCCACCCCCTGACCAATGGTGATCTGTGTGGATTTTGCATGTTCTCCCCGTGTCTGCGTGGGTTTACTCCGGGATTTCTCCGGTTTCCTCTCACTGGCCAAAAACATGCAGGTTAGGTTAATTGGAGACTCTAAAGTGGCCCTAAGTGTGTGTGAATGGTGAAGGGATTGGTGCCGTACTGTGGCTGCTTCATCCATCCAGGTGAATGCCCTGAATTTCCCCTCTGGGGATCAATAAAGTACACAAAATAAAAAAAAATTACATAAAGCTGGAAAGGGTTACAAAGTGATTTCAAAGACCTTAGAAATTCGTCAGTCTACAGTTAAGCAAACAGTCTACAAATGGAAACACTTTGGGACTGTAGCTACTCTGCGGAGAAGTGGGCACCCAGTCAAATTGGCCCCAAGAGCACAACGGAGACTCATCAATGAGGTAAAGAAACAACCCCGAGTGACAGCCAAAGACTTCAAGGCATCATTGGTGCTGGCTAACATCGGTGTTCATGAGTCTACGATACGTAAAACATTAAATAAGCAGGGTATCTATGGCAGGACACCACGAAGGAAGCCACTGCTTATTAAAAAGAACATTGCTGCATGCCTGAAGTTTGTGAAAGAGCACATTAACACTCCACAGCAGTATTGGCAAAATGTTTTGTGGACTGATGAAACTAAGATTTAACTATTTGGAAAGAACACACAGCTCTACATCTGGTGTAAAAAGGCCACTGCATATCATCATGAAAATATCATTCCAAACATAAAATATGGCAGATGAAAGATTATGATTTGGACCTGCTTTGCTGCATCAGGGCCTGGCAAGCTTGCAATCATTGAATGGAAGATGAATTCCCAAGTGTATCAAAAAATTATTCAGGATAATGTGAGAAGGGCTGTACATCAGCTGAAACTCTGTAGAAGTTGTTTTATGTTCTGCCAGGAAGAATGGGTTAAAAATCCCCCTCAACGATATGCAGGTCTGATCCACAGCTATACTGGTTGAGGTTATTGCTGTCAAGTAGGGGTCAAGCAGTTATTAATTCAAGGGTTCTCATACTTTTTCCACTAGCATTATGGGGTTTTTATGGTTGTTCTCCATAAGACATGAAAGATGAGGGGTTTTTTTGTGTTATTATTTTAGGCACATTATAATTGTCAATATCCTTGACTTAGATGAAGATCAGATCACATTCTGAAAAATTAATGTAGAAGACCATTGAATTCCAAAAGGTTCACAGTCACATACTTTTTCTTGCCTCTGTATATTCAAGACACCAGGAATAGCTGCACCACCAAAAGATTAAAAAGGCCCTCAAACTAAATTTCATTGACAGACATTTGTACTAGATTTCTGTTTTCTATGAGCTATAAATTATAATAATTAAAAAAAAAGGTTTGAAATATTTTTTTCTTTACTTGTAAGGAATATACTGTATAATATATACTACAGTGGTGCAAAAAAGTGTTTGCCACCTTCTTGATTTCTCATTTTTTTGTATGTTTGTCACACTTAAATGTTTCAGATCATCAAACAAATTTAAATATTAAACAAAAATAATACCAGCAAACACAAAATGCAGTTTTTAAATGAAGGTGTTTATTACTAAGGGTAAAAAAAATCCATACCTACATGGCCCTGTGTGAAAAAGTGATTGTCCCCCCGTTGAAACATGAATTAACTAACTAACTAACTAACTAACCTGCACTTATATAGCGCTTTTCTAGTCACAAAGACCACTCAAAGCGCTTTCACTAATACTAACCCTCTATTCTAAGGGCCTATAGGAAACAGATATCTAGGGACAATTTAGAACAGCCAATTAACCTAACATGCATGTTTTTGGCATGTGGGAGGAAACCGGAGAAATCCCGGAGTAAACCCACGCAACACGGGGAGAACATGCAAACTCCATTAATTAACTGTGGTTTATGACATCTTTGGAAAGCAGAGTTCAATTTCTCTAGCCACACCCAGGCCTGATTACTGCCACACCTATTCTCAATCAAGAAATCCCTTAAATAGGACTTTCCTGACAAAGTGAAGTAGACCAAAAGATCCTCAAAAGCTAGACATCATGCTGTGATCCAAAGATATTCAGGAACAAATGAGAAACAAAGTAATTGAGATCTATCAGTCTGGAAAAGGTTAGAAAGCCATTTCTAAAGCTTTGGGATGCCAGCAAACCACAGTGAGCACCATTATCCACAAATGGCAAAAACATGGAACAGTGATGAACCTTCCCAGGAGTGGCTGGCCTTCCAAAATTACCCCAAGAGTCCAGCAACGACTCATCCAAGAGGTCACAAAAGACCCCACAACAACATCCAAAGAACTGCAGGCCTCACTTGCCTCAGTTAAGGTCAGTATTCATGACTCCACCATGAGAAAGAGACTGGGCAAAAATGGCCTGCATGGCAGAGTTCCAAGACGAAAACCACTGCTGAGCAAAAAGAACATAAAGGCTCGTCTCAGTTTTGCCAGAAAACATCTTGATGATCCCCAAGACTTTTGGGAAAATACTTTGTGGACTGACAAGACAAAAGTTGAACTTTTTGGAAGGTGTGTATCCCATCCGGCGTAAAAGTAACACAGCAAAGGACATAACAGAAAGGGAACATCATGCCAATAGTAAAATATGGTGGTGGTAGTGTGATGGTCTGGGGCTGTTTTGCTCCTTCGGGACCTCGAAGACTTGCTGTGGTAAATAGAACCATGAATTCTGTTGTTGACGAAAAAATCCTGAAGTTGAATGTCTGGCCATCTATTCGTGACCTCAAGTTGAAGCGCACTTGGATTCTGCAACAGGACAATGATTCAAAACATGCCAGCAAGTCCACCTCTGAATGGCTTAAGAAAAACAAAATGAGACTTTGAAGTGGGCTAGTCAAAGTTCTGATCTGAATCCGACTGGGATGCTGTGGCATGACCATAAAAAGGGAGTTCATGCTTAAAAACCCTCCAGTGTGGCTGAATTACAACAATTCTATTAAGATGAGTGAGCCAAAATTCCTTCACAGCACTGTTAAAGACTCATTGACAGTTATCGCAAATGTCTGACTGCAGTTGCTGCTGCTAACAGTAACCAAACTAGTTATCAGGTTTAGGGGGCAATCACTTTCTCACACTGGGCCATGCAGGTTTGGATTTTTTTTTCTTAATAATTAACACCTTCATTTAAAAAGTGCATTTTGTGTTTACTTTTGTTATCTTTGTCTAATATTTAAATTTGTTTGATGATCTGAAACATTTAAGTGTGACAAACACTGGTGTGGCACTGGTGTAGCCACCGTGTGGCTGCACGGTGGCGCAGTGGTTTAGCACTGTGGCAGCACAGTTTTACCCTCGGCCGGGGGACCGCGGGGATCATGAGATCGTGGGTTCGATCCCAGCCCCCGACCAACAGTGAGCTGTGTGGAGTTTGCATGTTCTCCCCGTGTTGCGCGGGTTTACTCCGGGATTTCTCCGGTTTCCTCCCGCACACCAAAAACATGTAGGTTTAGGGCGCTCGCGCACGCAGCGACCAGTAGCCGGTGGCTTGTCACCAGACTGCAAACCAAGTCTACCTACGGGTACAAATAAGTAAAAAAAAAAAAAAAAAAAAAAAACATACAAAAAATGAAAAATCAGGAAGGGGGCAAACACTTTTTCACACCACTGTAATTGAAGGAAAGATTAATGGACAAATGTACAGCAATATCATTGAAAAGAACGTGTTGCCATCTGCCAAGATGCTGAAGATGAAATGAGGGTGGACATTTCAGTAAGACAGTGATCCCAAACACACAGCCAAGGAAACTCTCAACTGGCTCCAGAGAAGGAAAATAAAGCTGCTAGAATGGCCCAGTCAGTCACCATACCTGAATCCAATTGAAAATCTATGGAAAAACTGAAGATTAGAGTTCATAGAAGACACCCACAGAACCTTCAAGATTTGAAGATAGTTTGTGTGGAAGAATGGGTGAAACTGTATACTATAATCAGTAGGTGATTTATTTTTTAACAAGGCGGATGGGGGGGGGTGTTCACCAATTTAGCATAAGTATATTAGATATAAAATTGAAATAATAAAGTTGCAAAGATATGAAGGATGACAATTTAAAAAATTAAAAGTCACAAATTGCAATTTTTGAATTTTTAAATTAGCATCTTTTATTATATATTTGCACCTTTTTTTCCACAATATTTTTTATTGAACCTTTTTTTTACGAACATGGCACAAACAGTCAAACACTAACACTAAAGTAATTTAAAAAGTAAAAAAAAACAACACTAACAACAACAACAACAAAAAAAATGTACTAAAAACAACAACAACCATTAACAAAAGCAAGTCAACAACAGTGCTCCTCTGTTTAGTCTAGGTAATCTATTACATAAGTATACATAATATACATTCACCAGTTTGGAATTTGCAAGGTCCACACATATCATTCACCTTCTTCTTCAGAAGTTATGTTTAATTTCTTTACATAATCAATGAAAGGTCTCCATATATTCTCAAACACATTTTCCTTTAATTTCAGTATATATGTTATTCTTTCTAGTTGAAGGTTTGTTAACATCTGTCTTAACCACTGAGTCACATCTTGTCACCATGGGTTGAGATGCCGTCTCGGCACTCAGCCCATGTTTTCCCTCATCCCTGCTTCCCATTGAGCAGCGTCTCAGCTGGCCCCCAGCTGGCAGCATTATGGACGGCTGGGGCCAATTAGTCTTCATCAGCTGGGGCGCTGCCAATGAGGATAAATAGGAGCAGCCTCGATGACTCGGGGCTGCGACATAAACACATTGCTAAGCTGAAGCCCCTTCGTCTGGTGTCAGCTTATACTCCTCTTGCAGCATTCCTGTGTTTGTATCCCGCTGTGAGTATGTACGTCTTGTTACCCCCACGTCCGGTACGAGCTGCTTACCTCTGCGCTGTGCAGCCTGTGAGTGTACGTCTGCATGAGTATCTGTGCTCTCCTCATCCCTTCCCCTTTTCCCTGAATAAAATATCACGACTCACTGGCTTGCCCCTGGCTCTGATTGCCCGGCTCCCTAGAGCCGGATATGACAGTATGTCGCAGCCAGAAGAGTTGCCGGCGGCCGTGAGTCGCTGTGGAAATGTACCTTCCTGTCCGGGTGTCAGCGCTGCTAGCATGCCGTTTCCCAGGAGTCACTTCTGGCGCCAGGGCGACGAGCTGAGGTCCATCTCGGAGGCTGTCGACGGGACGTTCTTCACCCTGCACGACGCCTCCAACGCGAGACGCTGGCATCCGGGCCGTGCTGAGGAACTCCTGGACTGTCACCCTCACTCTCTGTACCATCTGGAGGACAGTGCCAGGATAGACGCTGCAGGTACACAGCGAGAGAAGCTCCACGGGGTGGATGGAAATCCCGGCAGGGAGTCGAAGTGGGCGACGTCTTTCCCCGCTTCGGAGTCCCGTTCCTGCCGCCATTCCAGTCCGGGAGTTCGCGCCAACCAGAGGACTTCCCCCGACCTGCGCCACGTCACTCGGGATTCCCTTCAAGGAGCCGCAGCTGACAGCAGTTATGTCCGGGGTCGAGTGGCTGTCGCGAGCTCTACTGTGTTTCCTGTCACCACCTTCAGGCATGTGGCGGCGGCAGTGAGATTGATGGTGAGGACTTCAGGGCTACGAAGCTTTCCCGTGCTCGACGCCTTCCTCGTCTCGATCTCCGATCTGGAGCGGCGAATCCTGGGTTTCCCCCTCGCTTCGTCCCCTGGGAGTAGTCGTCATCACATCGCCGAGTCACCTCTGCACGAACCTCGTCCGGATCCAGTTCTGGGTCATCGTCAGGACCGTTCCTCCCACGCAGCTGTCATCCCTTCGCCTCGTCAGTGTGGAGATTCTACAGCCTCGTCCCCTGAGCCTCGTTCCCCCGCTGTCATTCCTGGACATTCGGGCTGGCTCACCCCGGCTGTTTCCCCCTCCTCCTCGACGCGCTTCCTGACCGCTGTGTGTGCCTGGAATCCCGGCCTGGTGAGCTCTCTGCTGGAGACAACGCGAGCAACCCTCAGACGAATTCCCGGGGGGTCCTCCGTTATCGCCGGGCGGGGAGAGGAAGAAACAGATTCCACTACAGCAGGCGATACTCAACCTCCAGGGGGGCAGGCAAGTCATTGTTTTTTCACACCTGCTTAATGATTTGCTCTGTCACATCCCTGGAGGAGAAGTTCAGGGTTCGCAGCTCCCTGAACTCTCCCCACCTGCTGTAACCTGTATGCCTAATCCCGCATCCTCTGTGTCTCTCTCCGCCGAGCGGTCCCCGGCTCCGGGTCAACGTGGTGGGATATGGAGAGGGCCTGTGGTTCCGCAGCTACATTGCGGACGGAGGAGGGGGACTGACTGCTGCGTGGAGTCTACGCCGACGACTGAGCGTCCCCGGGTCTCCACGGAGGAGCGGTTCGGTCCGGCGGGACGAGATTCTTCTGGCTTCACGCCGAGTGGATCGTCGGCGGGGTTACCGGAGCTGGAGGAATCTCAAGCTGCGCTGACCATCGTGCTGGCTGCGGGGCCCGACGCGGCTAGATGGGAGCCTGACAACGACCTCCTGACGACGGATCCTGGATCTTCGCAGTCCTGGACGGCGTCAAAACCCGAGATCAGGCGAGTGCTCTCCTTTCTTTTCTCTCTTTTTATCCCCGAGCACTTCAGCCTATCTCCAGGGGAGACGAGCCGGGTGCAGCCGTCCGCTGCGTCTGAACTCGTCTCGCCGGGTTCTGGCGCTGCCGGTGATCCTGATCCCGGTTCTGTTTTCTCTTCTGAGCCTTCTTCCAGGGTCACCGGCAAGGAGTTGCTGTTCCTCGTGGTGCTGGAGGGTCCGGGTTCAACGTTGGAGGTCGGTTCTGGTGCAGTATTCAACGTGGGTTCGCCCGAGACCCAGTCGGGGTCCAACGTGGGTTCGCCTGAGGCCCGATCGGGGTCCGACGTGGGTGCTGCCCCAGTATTGTCCAGGTCCGGTGAGGAGGTGGCCGTTTTCCTGCGGCCTGACGCCCGCCGCCCTCGTCATCGGCTCTCCCCTGAGCCTCTTCCACCGGGATCCGCTCTGATCCTTCGCCCGTCTCAACGGTCCTGGTGGTTGAGTGATGCGGGTCGACGACCCGACCCACAGAACTTTAGGTTCGGTGATCTGGTTCCCCCCACTGGTCTGTTTCCCTCTGGGCAGCCTGGTTCGGCTGCCGGTGGACTGGATTCCTGGGATCTGGGTCCAGAGTTCGCCGTCCGAACACTTCTCTTTCCCTGATTCGCCAGCTGGACGATGGGCGGGGAGATCTCCGGAGCCATCTCGGCCATTTTTGGTCTCTGCCTGCCATTCACCTCGGGTGTCACTTTTTCTTTTGTTATTAAGGTCACTCGGGTGTAATGTTTTGTCCTGTTGGTGGATTCGTTTTTATAGTGCTGTGTTTTCCATCGCTCATGCTCAGCATTTTACTTTTTGTGCCATGTTTTTAGCCTCGTTTTTTGTATTGTAGAGTTATGTTTTGTTTTCCGTAACACCATGCTCTGCAGTTATCCATTTATTCCAGTCACTTTCATTTCTTTAGGTGACTGGGTATTTATATATTCGTGTGTGTGGGTTTTTCTTTGCCTGCACTCAGTATTTCTTTTTTGTCCTGTTGGTTCGTTATAGTCATGTGCCTTGTTTTCCGTAACACCATGCTCTATAATTGTCATTTGTTCCAGTCACCCTCACTTTTCTTGGTGACTGTGTGTATGTACTTAAATTAGCGCTGTGTATAGGTTCCCCTTTATTTTTTGCCCTGTACCTTTTTGGTGGTTCTTTTTTCCTTGCTCTGGGTCACGCATGGTTGGTACTCTCTGGGTAGTATGTAACCGGCGTGCTGACCCAGTTCTTCTCCCCATCTGTACCTGGGTTAATTATTCTGTTTTGTCAGTATTGTATTTGGGTTTTTCTTTCCCGCTACCCTACATTGCCCCATTGGTGTTGTCCTTCCCTTGGCTTCTTCCCCTCCGGTCCGCCTCCCTTCCTCCCACCCTAGGTGGGGGGGGGGGGGGGGGCTGGGATGTTCCTGGTCGTTCAGGAGCCCGACCTTGAGGGGGGGGCTCTGTCACCATGGGTTGAGATGCCGTCTCGGCACTCAGCCCATGTTTTCCCTCATCCCTGCTTCCCATTGAGCAGCGTCTCAGCTGGCCCCCAGCTGGCAGCATTATGGACGGCTGGGGCCAATTAGTCTTCATCAGCTGGGGCGCTGCCAATGAGGATAAATAGGAGCAGCCTCGATGACTCGGGGCTGCGACATAAACATATTGCTAAGCTGAAGCCCCTTCGTCTGGTGTCAGCTTATACTCCTCTTGCAGCATTCCTGTGTTTGTATCCCGCTGTGAGTATGTACGTCTTGTTACCCCCACGTCCGGTACGAGCTGCTTACCTCTGCGCTGTGCAACCTGTGAGTGTACGTCTGCATGAGTATCTGTGCTCTCCTCATCCCTTCCCCTTTTCCCTGAATAAAATATCACGACTCACTGGCTTGCCCCTGGCTCTGATTGCCCGGCTCCCTAGAGCCGGATATGACACATCTGGTCTATGAGTCTTTTTCCAGAGTAGTGCAATACATTTTTTGGCATTAAGCAAACTGAGGTCTATGAATGCTCTTTCACTCTTATTAAAGTTATGTTTTTCTGGATACAGACCCAACAAAAACAGTTCAGGGTTCAATGTGAATTGTTTTGAAATTATTTTTTCAATTGTTACCCTCACCTCTTCCCAAAACATTCTGATTTTTCAACATTCCCAAAAACAGTGAAATAGGGTTCCTTTACTTTCCATACATTTTGTGCTTGTATCTGGTATGTTTTTGTTATATCTATTTAACTCCACTGGTGTAACATACATCCGCATTAACCATTTAAAATGTATCAGTTTAAGACGTACATTTATTGATTTGGTTTGAGCTTCTGCACAAGCCATTTCCCATTGTTCCTCTGAAATTTCAATTTGCAGGTCTCCTTTCCAATAATTCAGTCTTTTCTGTGAGTTTTCACTTGAGAATAGTGTCAATGAGTTATAAAACTCTGAAATAATACCCTTTCTCTTACTATCTTTCGTCAAAATTTTTTCCAAGGATGAATAAGTAGGTCGGGTGAGAGCATTATTTTGATTTGATCGAATAAAATTTCTAAGCTGAAGATATTTAAAAAAATGTGTTCTATTAAGATTGAATTTAATCCTCAGTTCTTCAAAAGACATTATGTTATCTGAGCGTGACAAATATAAGTCTTGAATCTTTTGAATCCCTTTTAAATTCCATACTTTAAATACAGCATCCGCTCTCCCTGGTGTAAAATATTGATTACCCCATATTGGGCTAAATTGTGACAATAAGTGTGGTTCTTTTAAATATTTTTTGGTTTCACACCATATTTTGATCATGTGCTTTACAATTGGATTTTTAACTTGTTTCTGTAGTTTTTTAGCCGAGTCTGAGTATATGAATAAGGGAAGAGGTAAAGGTAAATTGTATGATTCCATTTCAGTCCTGTGAGGAAGATCATTTGATGAAAAATAATATGTCATAGACCTCAGTTGTGCTGACCAGTAATACAACAAAGTTTGGACATTTCAGACCTCCACGATCAAATGGTAAATATAGTAAGGACAAACGTAATCTAGCCTTCCTATTGTTCCATATAAATTCCACTAACTTTTTTTAATTCTTGAGAATAGGTCTGAGGTGGTGGTAAAGGAATGTTTTGAAATAAATAAAGTATTTTTGGTAAGATATTACTTTTAAGTATATTAATTCTCCCGATCATCGACATTGGTAGTGACATCCATCTCTGATGTAACTCAATATCTGTCATTAAGGCTTCATAGTTGGCACTGGCGACTGATTCTAGCTTAGGCAAAATTTGAATTCCTAAATATTTAAACTGATTTACAACATTGAATTGATTTACCTCAGGAGCTGGGTGATTTCTCTGGGTCTCATTTAGCATTAATATTGAAGATTTTGTTTTATTTATTTTATATCCTGATATTTCCCCAAAGTTCTTTATTAAATTTAACAAGGTCGGAATTGATTTTTTAAAATTTGACATAAACAAAATTATGTCATCGGCATACAGGGAGATTTTATGTTCTATTGGTCCTACTTTAATTCCGTATATTTGTGGATGTAAACGTACTGCCATCGCTAAAGGTTCAATTGCCATAGTAAACAGTAAAGGTGAAAGTGGACAGCCTTGCCGACATCCTCTATTGATTTTTATTGATTTTGAGATATTGCTGTTTTGTTTTTTGTTTTTTGTTTTTTTTTTTGTTACTTATTTTGTTACTTATTTATTACTTTTTTTTTGTACTTATTTGTTTGTTAGGATTTCTGCTGTAGCATTATTGTATATTATCTGGACCCATTTTATGAAATTATTTCCAAGTCCAAACCTTTGTAGGACTTCAAAAAGATAGGGCCATTCGACCCTATCAAAGGCCTTTTCGGCGTCCAATGATAGGAGAGCTGTATCCGGTGCTTCTTTATTGGAATAAATAATATTAAATAGTCTTCTTACATTATGGAAGCCTTGTCTTTGTCATGGCGGCCGCTGGGCCGTCATCTGCCTCATCATCTCCAGCTGCGCACACACCGGCAGGTGCTAATCAGCGGCCTTTAAAAGCCAGTGTCACTGACGGCTCGGCACGGAGTCGTCTGTCTACTCTGCCTGGTAATGAGCCAAGACCACGACCTCTCGCCAAGCCAAGATCATCACGTCAGGATCGCTCACGTAAGAGATCTCTGCATTCATCATCTCCTAGCCTTTTCCCCTGTGCACAGGTGGACCTCCCTGGCGGCGGACCAGCCTCCCCAGCTAACGGGGCATCGCCTCCTCCCTCACGGAGTTCCTCCTCACCCCCGCAACTACGGGCACCATCACTACCACGTCGCATGGGCACTCGGAGCCAGCAGAACACAACCTGTGGCACATTCAAGTAAGCTTCACCATCTGCAATTACCCGCTACCGCTGAACAGCTGTAATTGTTTCTGCTTGTGTGTTCCAGGGTTGCCAGGTCGCCATCAGAACTGCTCAGCTCCAGTGACCAGACATCTATACTTGCACTCACACACGCACTACACTCACTGACTATTCAATAAAGAATAATTGTCCATATCTGCTCATGTCAGCGTCTGTCTCCTGGGTCCTGAAACATGCCAGTACGACTCCGTCAAGTTGACCCAGCGGACAGTGCGCTGTCGCGCAGACTAAACACTCTTAGCGCTCGGGTAGATATGATTTCACACCAACAGACAGTTATTCTGAACCAAATGACTCAAATTAATAGCCGGCTGGATCATCTGGAAGGACACCAGTCATTTCCCCCGGCCGCTAGAGCCTCAACCCCTGCAGGCTTATCGCCTGGTCAAGTCAACATACTACCTACACCTCGCCTCACCCCTGTGCCAACTCCTACCCAGTTTAGTGGAAAACTTGGGGAAGCACGCGGATTTATTCTGCAATGTGAATCAGTTTTCCTCCGCGTTCCGGGGGACTTCGCCATTGACACAAGTAAGATTGGATATATCATCAACTTGTTGGGGGGTAGAGCCTTAGACTGGGCATATACAGTACAGTTATGGCTAAACCAAGTTATCCAGTGTTAACTTACCAGCAGTTTTTGGCGGAGTTTCTGGAGGTGTTCGATCATTCAGATAGGGGGGCGGTGTTGACAGAACGGCTGTTGAGCCTGCAGCAGGGCAATAGATCCGCTGCTGACTACGCCATTGATTTCCGGGTTCTGGCCGCTGAGATTGGGTGGGGGGAGCCATCGCTTTGTGGTATTTTCCTTCGCAGTCTCAACGCCGATTTGAAGGATGAGCTAGCGGCACGGGACAAACCGGATAATTTGGGAGAGTTAATTGCCCTCGCTATTAGCCTAGATAGCAGGTTAAGGGAACGAGCGGCCGAACGGCGGTCTACTTCCCGTCCGATAAAGCCCCGCCCTCGCTCCACTAGCTCTCCTCTGCTCACGCTACCTGCGTCAGAGGAACTTCCGGATCAAGAGGCTATGGTAATAGGGCAATCTAAAGTGTCAGCGGCTGAGAGACAGCGCCGCAGGGATCTGGGCCTGTGCTTCTATTGTGGGAAGGGGTCTCATGGGGTGTTTGAATGTCCTAGTCGGTTAAAAGGGGAGGTCCATGGATCGCAGTAGGGGGATTCACGGACAAGAACTTAGAAGAACCCCTCACTAGTTTCCGCATACCCATCAGACTAATTCACAAACATACAGAACATTCCACGCTGGCTTTAGTTGATTCAGGAGCTGAGCAAAACTTTGTTTCCAGAGACCTGGCAACCCGGATGGGCCTCAGCTGTCAGCCTCTGGATCCCCCTGTTAATCTCATCACCCTGTCCAAGGCATCACTGACCACCGTTTCCCATCAGACGGCCCCTGTATCCGTGATCGTCTCGGGCAATCACAGGGAGGAGATTAGGTTTCTGATCCTGCCCGTCTTATCCTTGCCTGTCATCCTGGGGTACCCCTGGCTTCGGCTTCACAACCCCACCATTGACTGGCAAGCCGGGAGTATTACAGCAAGGAGTACATTCTGCCTGAGTGCCTGTCTCCAATCTGCGGCATGTGCCCCATCAGTCAAAGTGCCTCCACCCTCGACGTCACCCCTGGATCTGTCCAAGGTACCAGAGGTTTACCATGACCTGGGGTTAGTATTCACCAAGTCACGGGCGTTGTCTCTACCCCCCCCCCCCCATCGACCGTATGACTGTGCTATAAATCTGAAGGCTGGGGCCCCTCTTCCTGCCAGCCGCCTGTACAGCCTATCAGCCCTGGAGCGCGAGGCCATGGACACTTACATCAAGGAATCCCTGGCCTCTGGTATCATCCGCCCGTCGTCCTCGGCCGTGGGTGCCGGTTTCTTCTTCGTTGGGAAGAAGGATGGCTCATTACGCCCCTGCATCGATTTCCGGGGTCTTAATGAGATCACAGTCAAGGACAAGTATACTCTGCCTTTGATGAACACCGCCTTTGACTCCCTCTAGGGGGCGTCCTGGTTTACCAAGCTGGATCTCAGGAATGCCTATCACCTGATGCGCATCAGAGAGGGTGACGAGTGGAAGACGGCTTTCCGGACCCCAAGCGGACATTTCGAGTACTTGGTGATGCCGTTTGGGTTAACCAACGCTCCGGCCGTCTTCCAGTGGCTAATAAATGATGTTCTTCGGGATTTCCTTAACTCGTTTGTGTTCGTGTACTTAGACGATATATTGATCTTCTCTCGCACATTGGAAGAGCACCAGGTGCACGTTCAAAGAGTGTTGCAGCGCCTCCTGGAGAATCAACTGTTCATCAAGGCAGAAAAATGTGAGTTTCACACCGACCAGACCTCCTTCCTTGGGTTCATCATTGCTCGGAATCAGGTGCTCCCCGACCCGGCCAAGGTCAAGGTGGTAGTGGACTGGCCCACACCGACCTCCAGGAAGCAGCTACAGGGTTTCCTGGGCTTCGCTAACTTCTATCGTCGGTTTGTGCCCAATTTCGGGAATATTGCTCGCCCCTTGACTGCGCTCACCTCCCCAAAGACCCCTTTTTGCTGGAGTGAGGAGGCGGCCAGGGCGTTTGAAAGACTCGAGGAGGAGTTTGCTTCGGCCCATGTACTAACCCAGGTGGACCCAAATCTACAGTGCTTGGTGGAGGTGGACGCTTCGGATTTAGGGGTGGGGGCGGTGCTCTCTCAACGTTCCCCGGAGGACGGCAAGATCGGGCCATGCGCCTACTTCTCTCATCGCCTGTCACTGGCGGAGAGGAATTACAGCATAGGAGACAGGGAGCTGTTGGCGGTGAAGCTCGCCTTGGAGGAATGGAGACACTGGCTGGAGGGGGCTGCTCAGCCGTTCGTCGTATGGACTGACCACCGCAACCTGGAGTACCTCAGGACGGCGAAGCGTCTGAAAGCACGCCAGGCTCGCTGGTCTCTCTTCTTCGGCCAATTCAATTTTACCATCACCTATCGGCTGGGGAGCAAGAACGGTAAGCTGGACCCCCTCTCACGGCAGTTCGATGCACCATCCACCGAAGATCAGGAAGCACCCATCCTACCGCCCTCCTGTGTAGTGGGCGCCCTGTCCTGGGGTATTTGTAAGAAAGTCCGAAGAGCGCTGAAGACGGAGCCAGATCCGGGGGGGGGGGGGGGGGGGGCCCGGGTCGCTTGTTTGTCCCACGCTCCATTCGGGGTCAAGTGATTGAGTGGGGTCATGCTTCCAAGCTGGCGTGCCATCCAGGAGTGGGTCGGACTGTGGACCTTCTCCAGAGGACCTTCTGGTGGCCAGGGCTGCGGAAGGGCGTTATAAGTTATATCCAGGCCTGCGCTCAATGCGCCACTGGGAAAACGACATCATCCCCCCCGGCGGGCCTGTTACATCCTCTGCCCGTTCCTTCTTGCCCCTGGTCCCATGTTGCCATGGACTTTGTGACTGGCTTGCCCCCCTCAGATAACTTTACTACGGTTTTGACTATTGTGGACCGATTTTCTAAGGCGGCCCATTTTGTGCCCCTTTGGGGGTTGCCTTCGTCTCAGGAAATGGCAGACCTCCTTGTCCAGCATGTGGTCCGTCTTCACGGCATCCCCGCTGACATAGTGTCAGACCGGGGACCACAGTTCATTTCCCAAGTCTGGAAGGCGTTCTGCGCAGCGCTGGGAGCCACAGCCAGCCTCTCCTCTGGGTATCATCCACAGAGCAACGGCCAGTGTGAACGGGCTAACCAGGAACTTGAGGCTGCGCTGCGTTGTGTCAACTCCTCCTGTTCTTCTTCTTGGAGCAAGCATCTACCTTGGATAGAGTACGCCCATAACACCACGGTCTCTACGGCCACGGGGTTCTCTCCTTACAAGGCGTCGTTTGGGTTTGATCCACCACTGTTCCCGGAGGAGGACAGGGAGGTAGCAGTCCCGTCTGTACAGACCCATATCAGGCGCTGTCGGCGGGTCTGGTCCATCGCTCGCAGGGCCCTTCTGAAGACCACTGAGCGCAACATCCAGGTGGCCAACCGTCACAGGAGGCCCGCCCCGGACTACAAGATGGGTCAGAAGGTTTGGTTGTCTACCCGGAACATCGGTGTGCCGGCTGAGAAGCGCAAGCTCACTAAGCGCTTCATCAGTCCCTGCACCATCTCTCGAATTGTCAATCCTGTGTCTGTGCGTTTGTCTCTCCCCCCTTCCATGCGCATCTGCCCCACCTTTCATGTCTCCCAGGTCAAGCCTTACATCTCCGACCCTCTGTGCCCGCCCCCCACGGCTCCTGCCCCCCCGAGGATGATCGATGGCCATCCAGCTTGGGGGGTGACTGCCATCCTGGACGTTCGCCGGCGGGGTCGAGGTCTTCAGTATTTGGTGGACTGGGAGGGTTTTGGACCGGAGGATCATTCTTGGATTCACCCAGCGTTGATCCTGGATAAGCAGTTGATCTGCGATTTCCATCGGGCGAATCCAGGTAGAATTGGGCAGGTGCCTGGGGGCACTGCTAGAGGGGGGAGTACTGTCATGGCGGCCGCTGGGCCGTCATCTGCCTCATCATCTCCAGCTGCGGACACACCGGCAGGTGCTAATCAGCGGCCTTTAAAAGCCAGTGTCACTGACGGCTCGGCACGGAGTCGTCTGTCTACTCTGCCTGGTAATGAGCCAAGACCACGACCTCTCGCCAAGCCAAGATCATCACGTCAGGATCGCTCACGTAAGAGATCTCTGCATTCATCATCTCCTAGCCTTTTCCCCTGTGCACAGGTGGACCTTCCTGGTGGTGGACCAGCCTCCCCAGCTAACGGGGCATCGCCTCCTCCCTCACGGAGTTCCTCCTCACCCCCGCAACTACGGGCACCATCACTACCACGTCGCATGGGCACTCGGAGCCAGCAGAACACAACCTGTGGCACATTCAAGTAAGCTTCACCATCTGCAATTACCCGCGTACCGCTGAACAGCTGTAATTGTTTCTGCTTGTGTGTTCCAGGGTTGCCAGGTCGCCATCAGAACTGCTCAGCTCCAGTGACCAGACATCTATACTTGCACTCACACACGCACTACACTCACTCACTATTCAATAAAGAATAATTGTCCATATCTGCTCGTGTCAGCGTCTGTCTCCTGGGTCCTGAAACATGTCAGTCTTCCCATTATAAAGCCATTCTGATCTCGGTTAATAATATTTGGTAATATTTCTTGTAGTCGTTTTGCTAAAATTTTACAGATTATTTTAAGATCAGCATTTAATAGGCTTATTGGTCTTATGTTTTCACATTTATTAGGGGGTTTACCTAGTTTTGGCAACAGTATAATTAAGGCATTATTCATGTATGGTGGTAAATTACCATTTTGAAATGCTTCTAAAACCATTTCCAAAAGTGGTTTTATTAATTTATTCTTAATTTTTTTTTATAGAGGTCAACTGGAAGACCATCTGGTCCTGCTCTTTTTCCTGATTTCATATTATCAATGGCTAGCCCAATTTCTTCTTGACTAATTTTAGACTCCAGTATCTCCCTGTTTTCATTTGGAATACACTGTATAGATAATCCACCCAAAAACCCATTTAGTTTTGTTAAGTCAGTTTCATTTTTTGTATCATATAGTTTTTCATAATAATCTCTAAAGGCACTATTAATTTCTAAAGGATCTATAACTACCTGTCCGTTACTTATAATACTGGTAATTGTTGTTTTAAATTCTAATTGTTTAATCTGCCATGCCAATAAATTTCCTGATTTTTCACCTTGTTCATAAAAAGTTTGCTTCAATCTTAGAAGACTCGAGGCAGCTCTATTCGCTGATTTTTTATCATATTCAGCTCTCAGAATCAGTAATTCATTCTCTAACTGTGGGTTACTTCCTGCATACACCTTTTCTTGAAGAATTTTTATTTTACGTTCCAATTGGACTCTCTCCTCTCGAGTCTTCTTAGATTTTGAACCTGTATAACTAATAATATGCCCCCTAATAAAAGCTTTGAAAGCCTCCCACTTTATACATGCCGTTGTTTGTGTAGTATTATTATCAAAGAACTCATCTATCTGTTTTTCTATGTACTTAACAAATGCCTCATCCTGAAGCCATTTATGCTGAAAATGCCACCTACCTGGATACTTTGTCAATTTCTTATCTACATACAGTGGGGCAAAAAAGTATTTAGTCAGCCACCAATTGTGCAAGTTCTCCCACTTAAAAGATGAGAGAGGTCTCCAATTTTCATCATAGGTATACCTCAACTATGAGAGACAAAATGAGAAAAAAAAAGTCCAGAAAATCACATTGAAGGATTTTTAATGAATTAATTGGTAAATTCCTTGGTAAAATAAGTATTTGGTCACCTACAAACAAGCAAGATTTCTGGCTCTCACAGACCTGTAACTTCTTCTTTAAGAGGTTCCTCTGTCCTCCACTCATTACCTGTATTAATGGCACCTGTTTGAACTCTTTATCAGTATAAAAGACACCTGTCCACAACCTCAAACAGTCAGACTCCAATCTCCACTATGGCCAAGACTAAAGAGCTGTCAAAGCACACCAGAAACAAAATTGCAGACCTGCACCAGGCTGGGAAGACTGAATCTGCAATAGGTAAGCAGCTTGGTGTGAAGAAATCAACTGTGGGAGCAATTATTAGAAAATAGAAGACATACAAGACCATTGATAATCTCCCTCGATCTGGGGCTCCACGCAAGATCTCACCCCGTGAGGTCAAAATGATCACGAGAGCGGTGAGCAAAAATCCCAGAACCATGTGGGGGGACCTAGTGAATGACCTGCAGAGAGCTGGGACCAAAATAACAAAGGCTACATCAGTAACACACTACGCCGCCAGGGACTCAAATCCTGCAGTGCCAGACGTGTCCCCCTGCTTAAGTCAGTACATGTCCAGGCCCGTCTGAAGTTTGCTAGAGAGCATTTGGATGATCCAGAAGAGGACTGGGAAAATGTCATATGGTCAGATGAAACCAAAATAGAACTTTTTGGTAAAAACTCAACTTGTCGTGTTTGGAGGAGAAAGAACACCATACAAACTGTGAAGCATGGGGGTAAAAACATCATACTTTGGGGCTGTTTTTCTGCAAAGGGACCAGGACGACTGATCCATGTAAAGGAAAGAATGAATGGGGCCATGTATCGTGAGATTTTGAGTGAAAACCTCCTTCCATCAGCAAGGGCATTGAAGATGAAACGTGGCTGGGTCTTTCAGCATGACAATGATCCCAAGCACACTGCCCGGGCAACGAAGGAGTGGCTTCATAAGAAGCATTTCAAGGTGCTGGAGTGGCCTAGCCAGTCTCCAGATCTCAACCCCATAGAAAATCTTTGGAGGGAGTTGAAAGTCCGTGTTGCCCAGCGACAGCCCCAAAACATCGCTGCTCTAGAGGAGATCTGCATGGAGGAATGGGCCAAAATACCAGCAACAGTGTGTGAAAACCTTGTGAAGACTTATAGAAAACGTTTGACCTCTGTCATTGCCAACAAAGGGTATATAACAAAGTATTGAGATGAACTTTTGTTATTGACCAAATACTTATTTTACCTAGGAATTTACCAATTAATTCATTAAAAATCCTTCAATGTGATTTTCTGGATTTTTTTTTTTTCCTCATTTTGTCTCTCATAGTTGAGGTATACCTATGATGAAAATTGGAGACCTCTCTCATCTTTTAAGTGGGAGAACTTGCACAATTGGTGGCTGACTAAATACTTTTTTCCCCCACTGTATATGAGACAGCAGGGTGCATGATCAAAGATCACAATGTTATCATAGAAACAGTTTTGAAACTTGGACCTTAATTCTGTAGAGATCAAAAAGTAGTCAATACGTGAGAATGTCTTACAGGTATTAGAATAACAAGAATAGGCTTTGACTTGTGGTTTCATTTCTCTCCATATATCTAGCAATCTCAATTCTTTCATAAAATGATTAATGGTCATCCTACATCCATTGTGCGTACAGTCCAGTCCTGTTGATCTGTCTATACTGGGATTTAATGTACAATTAAAATCCCCTGCTATTATATGTTGCCCTGTAAGTGATGATAAAGTAAGGAATAAATTAACAAAGAAGTTTTGATCATCAATATTGGGGCCGTATAAGTTCACCAGATTTATATTTTCTAATAACAAAGATCCTTGGATGATTAGATATCTTCCAAATTTGTCTCCAATTACATTTTTCACTTGAAATGGGACTGTTTTGTGTATGAGAGTCATAACTCCCCTGGCTCGGGATGAAAATGATGAGGTGAACACATTACCTTGCCATCTTCTCCTAATTCTTTTTACATCCTCCTCTATTAGATGAGTTTCTTGTAAAAATACAATTTTTGAATTCATGTCTTTTATTTTATTCATAACTTGTTTAAGTTTTTTTTAGATTTTGTAGACCTCTGCAATTCCATGAAGTTAAATTAAGATTGACGCTTTGATCTATGATCAATAAGGAGTTTGAGATTACCTTGCAATATGAACATGCTCATACAGAGAAGCAAAAACATGGATGATAGAACATTCATCCTACAAACCAAACAAAAACAAAAACAGATTCCCTTTCCCCACATTCGTGGTTACCCCCCCAAAATCAAAAAAATTCCGTCTCCCGTTATAGCTAGTGACTGTTCCACACCTGCGAGGATCAGTCAAACCACTCTGTCTTTCTCCTCTCAGTCACCCTGACTCTACTACTATTTTTAATGACATTATCTCTCTTCTGTAGTTTTTTCAACATAACTTCAAAGTTTTATAGCAGCTTTGTACATCATAGCTTTTTTTTAATACAGTCTGTATTTTGTAGACATGTTATATGTTTCAGATCAATCAGATGCCTGTACAAATGCTTAAATGTTCTACCTTTGTCATGTTCATGCTTAGCTCCCACCAGTCTCCTCTTGAATCTGCTTAATGAGCTCCTGCGCCTCTTGAGGGGTCTTGAAGATGTGGGTTCTGCCCTTATATGTGACCAGCAGTCTTGCCGGATGAATCACTCCGTGACGAATCCCTAGGTTGCGCAGCTCTTTGCGGGCGGGGTCGAACTGCCTCCTTAATTGTTGAATTTCTGTGGCGAAGTCTGGGTAGAACCGCACCTGTTGATCCTGGTATTTAATTTCCCCTTTAGCTCGCGCTGCATTGGTGACCGTCATCTTGTCTCTGTAGCTGAGGAACTTCATAATCGGCGTCCTCGGTGAGGTCTTATTATCTCTCGGTGGGCCGATTTGGTGAGCTCTCTCTAAGACGACCGATGACTGCAGGTCAGCGTTGTTCAGCGCTTCTGGAATCCACTTTTCTAAAAAGGAACATGAGTCCCGTCCCTCCGCTCCCTCCGGGAGGCCCACCAGCCTCAGATTATTCCGTCGCGAGCGGGATTCCAAGTCTAGGACGTTATCTTCCAGACGTTTCCATTTTAATTCCAGTGTTTGCAACTTTGATTGTAGGCTGGTGACGTCATCTTCAGCGCTTGAAATTTGGAGCTCCGCCTGCAATACTCGTTCCATACAGTCGCTTATTTCCTTTCTCATTCCTTCTATCGCTGCTATAATTCCATCAAATTTAGACGAAAACTCTGCTCTCATGGAGCTGATGGCAGCGAGCACCGTGCTTGTCCCCTCCTCAGCAGCTCTCACTCCGCCACTGGCTACATCCTCCGCCATCGTCCCCGGAGCCTTTTCTGTTTCGCCTCGAGCGTGGAAGTCTGTTAGCTTGGGTTGTATTGTCGAATTGCTTTTTCCTCCACCTAATTTCCCAGCCTTGTTCTTTACCATATCCACGCCTAAACGCTGGGATGGGTTTTTGTTCCAATTAAGAGAGTTTTAGTAAACTTTTTATTTTTAGGAGCAGAGCAGTGTGAGACACGTCTTCCTACGTGGCCGCCATAACCGGAAGTCATATCTTTGCACCTTTATTATTGCAAATTGGTATCTAATTTACATTTATACATTTGTCGCAAATTACAATTTAATTAAACAGAATAAAAAATTTAACCATTACCCAAATGAGCATTGTAAATTTACACAAAAAATTTTTGAAAATTTACAAGAAATAAATTTCACATTTTTGAGAAAAAGTTGCAAATTTACAAGAAAATAGTTTATGAGAAAAAGGTCACAAATTTTTCAGAAAAAGTTGCAAATCTATGAGAAAAATTTGAAAAATGCAAAATTACAAGAAAAAAATGAAAGTCACAAATGTAAGAAAAGATTTGCAAATTTTTGTGGAAAAAGGCACAAATTTATGAGAGTGGTTGCAAATTTTTGAGAAAAAGCCTCAAATTTTTAAGAAAAAAGTTGCAGATTTGTTTGGGAGAAGTTGTAGATTTACAAGAAAAAAATTACAAATGTACAGTATGAGAGAAAAAGTTGCAAATTTATGAAGAAAAAAGTTATAGATTTATGAGAGAAAAAATCTGCAAATTCATGACAAAAAAGTCTGATTTTTAACAAAGAAGTTGCAAATTTATGAGGAAAAAAATTGTAGATTTACGAGAAAAATATGCAAATTTGTGAGAAAAAGTCACAAATTTTAGAGGAAAAAGTTTCAAATTTATGAGGAGAAAAGTTGCAAATCTATGAGAAAGCTGAAAATTCCCAAGTTTATTTTTTTTTCTCTTTTCTGCTTAGAATTCACATTTAAAGTCAAGTTATTCAGTTATCTAACATGATGTGGAAAGGTTTATGATAATATTGGGGGGACAATTCTCTCTTCTTACCAGGTTGGGAGAGGTATTGCCCCCCCCTCTGTTCCCCCCATGACTTAAACGTATGGATGAGGATGAGGGGAAATGGTCATTTTGCTAACAAGGAGGCAGCATCCCCTCATCCCCACTCAAATAAACTACCGACTACAATACAATACTATACTATATACTATAATATACTTTAAATTTCCTTGTTGTGGGACTAATGAAGGATTATCTTATCCTATATGAACATTTACTTTTTGAATTAACTTGTGAAAAATAAACATTTTCACATTATTCTTTCTTTTAGATGTTCCTGTAACGTATTTACTGAGCTTTAATAAGCAGCCAGGCTCTGCCCTCATTTGTTAAAACCTAGGGAAGTCTGTTTTCCTACATTAGAGAAAAAGATGAGAAACTGAAATTTGCTGGCCTTTGTCCGGCAAACTGATATTGGCCTATTGTTTAGCTCAAAAGCAATGTTGGCATGACCTCTTATTAGTGTAATAAGGATAAGTCAGCTTTATTGTCATTCAGATCCATACAGCCAATCATGTACAGTAGAACGAAATTATGTTTCTCTTATCTACAATGTTAATCACACATATACAGTATATAGAACCAGAGGGGTCGCTATCATGCAAGGCGCTGCCACAAATTTCCCTCCTCCGTTCCATTATCGCTGAGCACCAAGCTGGACGGCAGGAAGTTCCGCTTTTATATGGTCTTTGGCATGACCCGGCTGGGATTTGAACCCCGGCCTCCTGGGTGTGGGGCGGATGCTCTACCAACTGATCCACCACTCCTGTAATAATAGTGGACTGGACATTTTGCTTTAATGTGGTTACATAATTTACTAGGTTTTACCAGACCAAAATCTAATCAACCTGATGACTTTACTGCATATTTATTGGGGTTTCTAATAGGGTAACACCTGCAATACGAAGTGTAGAAATGGAGCAACCTCAGATTTGATGAAAAATTGATTTGCTAGTTTTTTAACAAATGAGGGCAGATCTGTTGTTTCATTCACAGTTGGACTTAATGTGTTTCAGCATGCATGACAAACCAACACAGTCAACTTGGTGTATTCTTATCTACAAATGCAAATTTGTAGATACAGGCTAAAGAGATGTACAGTCAGTTCTTTAATCATCTAAAAAATTCATACACCTTCTGCAAATAAGTTCTGCAAATATGTATATAAAGTCTGTGTGTGTGTGTGTGTGTGTGTGTGTGTGTGTGTGTGCGCGCGTGCGTGCGTGCGCGCGTGTGTGTGTGTGTGACCTTAAATTACACTCGTGTAAGTTAGGAGCGCGGCTGACTGCATATGCATAATGCAGACAATTAAACTGCTGTCAGCATGATTCAAATTGTGTTGTGGAAGCAGCCTTGCGGTTTACAGTAATTTACTGCCTTTAGTGAATTAAAGCACATTACTCAGCCAGCCCCTCTCTGTTTCCTTTCAGGATCTCTTGGACGGCACGGAGCTGAGAACGAGGCGTTCCTCCAGCTCTGCCTTCACCGACTCTCCGGCTCACAGTCGCCACGGAGGCTCCCCACTGCATTATGTCCCCGGTAATATTACCACTCAGGCACACACATGAATGCATACATGTAAGTAGTATAAAATAAAAGGACATAACTAGTGTTGGGTAATATTACCTTAACAAGTAACTTATTACAGTACAGGATTACAGTTAATAGTTTCTGAGAAAAGTAACACATTAAAGTACTTTTCATTATCATAAATTAACACTCTGTTGTACATTAAAATGGCACATTATTGTGAAGTGCGGTATGGTGACGTTCACTTCCCGTCACGTCACCGCACTGCCCTATATGAGGCAGAGGGCATCCATATTGTGGCCTCTTTGACCGGCGCCTTCTGTCAGATGCCTGCCGTGTTACCACTTCATTGGTTCGATCAATAAAGCTGTGTTCGCCCAGTCGTCTTGCCTCATCCTTCACCCAGGTATTTCACATACATAACATTTGGCGATTGAGGATTAACTCATGGACGCTTGTATAACACCACTTCGTCCCTTTCTTGAGCTCCTGAGCAAATCGCCGGTGCCTTGGCCCTTGTGGTTCGAGGCCTTCCAGACCTACATCACTGCGCTGGACCTCAGTAAGCTTGACAAGTTGAAAGCATGTGCACTTCTTGTTCATAACCTGGGTATTGAAGGCCAGCAAGTCCTGCACATACTCGGAGCTTTGGAAGATGTTGTGGAGCTGCTAGCAAACCATTTTTACACCTTGATAGCGTGACTGTCCAGAGGATTCATTTTCGGCCCCGACATAGGTGAGCCTATTCATCAGTTTATCACCTACTTGAGGCAGCTAGCTAGCGAGTGTCGCTTTGGGCCGTTGGAAGATGAAATGGTACATGACCAGCTTGTGGAGCTCACATGCAGCGCCGCATTGCAGGCTAGGCTACTCACGGTGCCCAATAACTTAACATTACCCAGAGCCATCAAACTAGCTCTCCAGCTGGAGGCCGCAGACAAGCTAGCGTCGGAGCTAACCTGGTGCCAGTCACAGCGCCCGCCAGAGCCTCCTGCTGCGGCAAATGTTGGGGACTCAGATAGCAAGGATAGCTTGGATGACGATACTATGGAAGCCAACGCTGCCAGCCTAAGGTCTGCCCTGGGAAAACCCCTGTGCAAGGGTTGTGGGTCTGCAACGCACTGCAATAAGGCTAAGGACTGCCCGGCTAGGGGAAATTGTTGTAGCAGATGTCAGTGCTTGAACCATTATGCTAGAGTGTGCCGTGTATCTGAACCAGAGAGCCCACAGAAGAAATCACTCCGCCCGCCCCCGACGACCAGCCATACAGTGTCCCCCAGCACAAACAGGTACATGTACTGCGCAGTGGAACTGGATGGCATGGAGATACCGCTGCTGCTCAACACAGAGGCGGAGGGGTCCTTGCTGAATTGGGCCCACAGTGAAGAAGTTTTTCCCCAACTACAGGATTGGAAGTAACCCGGCACTGTTGTATGGTTATGGAGGTGGCAGGCTGTGCATGGTTGGGACTTTGGAGTTAACGGTCCAGTACAAGTCTGCGAAGAGGTGATAACATCATGGGCTGTGATTTGTTTTACGGACTGGGTTTCACCATAAAAGACGATGCTGGGAACGAATGGTTGGGTTGTGGCCAATGGAACCCTCCGGTTCTGATGGTCGATGAGGACATTGTGTGGGACAAAGAGCTAGCGGATGCCAGGGCGGTCAAGCAGAACCAGCTTCACTCAGGTTCAGTGCAGGAGGGTCTTAGTGCCAGTGCTCAGGATACGGTAGGGGGGGTATCGAGCGTGGCGGCGAGGTGCCTGCGCCATCGAGTGACACCAATGTGCTAGCCCCCGATGCCTCCGGCGCTTGGCCGCATGGGGACGGAGTGTCTGCAGCTACGATTGTGACCGCTACAACGGTTTTAGAAGAGGTTGGGGCCAGACCGATGAGCATGGAGGAACTGCATGCTCAGCAGCACCACTTCAGGCCGAGCCGGGCCCCGCTGAGGGTTTTGGACTTGGTTCGGGGTGAAGAACGTCCACGGCGAAGATGGGCCAAACGACAGCCAGCTAAACATCGAGGGTATCTGCGCATATAGGCTAAGCTGGGCGCAGCATACTTCAGGTTGTCCGACGGCTCATCGAGGCACACCAATCAGCTTCGGCATGTCCATGAAGAGGCTCCAGGTGATGAGGCTGGATGGGAGTCGTGTTGGTGGTGAAGGAGCGGGGCTCCATCATCTGGAAGATCAGCCATCGTCCCAGAGGTCTGCTGCTTCCAGGGGCACGCTTGCTGAGGGGCTGCACTGGGCCCTCCCATGCCGGTTCTACCTCTCCCACCCAAGGGACTGTGCTGTAAATATTGAATGTTTATAGTTCTGATGTTTTGATATATATGTTATGATATGGGATTATTTTGTGTGTTTTTCTTTAGTTTAGGAGCACGGCGTGTGATTTTAGTTTTATAAATGGACTTTTCTTTAGGTAAGGGTGGCAGAATAATCCACCTCGCTGTGCGAGCTGCACGGTAGTCCACCCATCAGCCCTATTTTAGGTCGTTTTGTGTTAATGTGTTAGGCCATTTTAATTTTAGTGCGTGATTCGGGTCCTAAATTTGGGGGGGGGAGGGTTTCAACTGTGCGTATGGTTTTGGACTTCTCTAAAGGGGGGGGGGTGTTGTATATTAAAATGGCACATTATTGTGAAGTGCGGTATGGTGACGTCCACTTCCTGTCACATAACTGCCCTTTACAAGGCAGAGGGCATCCATATTGCGGCCTCTTTAACTGGTACCCTCTGCCAGGTGCCTGCCGTGTTACCGCATCATTGGTTCCATCAATAAAGCTGTGTTCGCCTGGTCATCTTGCCTCATCCTTCACCCAGGTATTTTACCATACAGACGTGGACAAAATTGTTGGTACCCCTCTGTTAATGAAAGAACAGAGAGAACCTGCTTGGGCAACAGCAATTATAAAAACCCTGCTGACCAACCGAAGGTTCAGAGTCCACCTCGGTCAGAACATAAGTGCATGGAGAACGCAGAAAAACGGACTCCCACGCGGCTTAGTTCTAGCTCCAACTCTGTTCAACCTCTACATAAACGACCTGCCCACTACAAAATCCCGCAAATTCATCTATGCAGACGACATCTGTTTGGCACTCCAAGCACCAGACTTTGAGCCACTGAAACGGGTGCTCACGGAAGATCTTGCCAAACTGGACCAGTTCTGCAAAATCTGGCGCCTAAAACCAAGCCCAGCAAAAACCGTCTCCAGTGTATTCCATCTCCACAATGTAAAAGCTGCCAGAGAACTAAACATCCACCTGAGCAGACTCAAGCTTAAGCATGCCCCGAATCCAACCTACCTTGGAGTGACCCTTGATAGGACCCTATCCTTCAAGGAACATCTAAAGGGGACGGCTGCTAAGGTGAAGGTACGAAACAACCTGCTCTGCAAGTTCGCTGGTGCAAAATGGGGGGCGGCAGCCTCCACCCTGCGCACCTCAGCACTGGCCCTTTCATACTCTGTAGCAGAATATTGTGCCCCTGTCTGGTCCAGGTCATCTTACACACACCACGTAGACACCCAGCTCAACACAACCATGAGAACTATAACTGGAACAATCCGCTCAACACCACTCCCCTGGCTCCCTGTACTATCAAACATAGCCCCTCCACACATCCGGCGAGCAGCATTAACTCAAAGGATGCTTCAAAAAGCTAAAGATTCTCCTCATCTACCAATCCATGCAGATATCTACACCCCACCCACTGCCCGACTTCCATCCAGACGGCCGATTTGGAAAAACCCTCCCCCAGCTGACTTTACCACCCAGACAGCTTGGCAAGAGGAATGGGAGACCAAGGAGGTCCCAAACAAACACCTGGTGACAAACCCCAACCAACAGGTCCCGGGCACCAACCTCCCAAGGAGACAGTGGTCTACACTCAATCGCTTCAGGACTGGACATGGCCCTTGCTTGGCCAGCCTTCACATATGGGGCAGTAGCCCTAGCCCACTGTGCACATGTGGAGAGGAGCAAACAATGGAACACATCATAGAGGCTTGCCTGCTTCAAAGACTGGAAGGAGGATTACACACCCTCCATACAGCAAACCAGGAGGCAACTGCTTGGCTTAAGGACTTTGCATTCGCTAGATAAATAAATAAATGAAAGAAAAACCCACAATGGTCTCAGAAATAACTTGAATCTGACAAAAGTGGTAATAAATAAAAAGTTTATCAGAATCAGAATCAGAATCAGCTTTATTGACCAAGTATGCACAACACATACAAGGAATTTGACTTTGGCTAAAAACTTGCTCTCGTTGTTAAGGTGGAGGATTTAAATAAGGATTCAATGACAACAGAGTATGTACAGTAAATTACAGTCTGTCCACATTTCTATAAAAGGATGCAAATATATACAGGAATATATGCAGTTATTTACTCAGACTAACCACACTTTGCAGAAACATATGAAAAAATATACAGTCACACAGTATTTCAATGTGAACTCAGATTCAGTGATATAATGTGAATGAAGTAAAAAGCAGTGTGAGAGTTATGTGCAATGTAATAATGGATGAAAAGTCATGAGTACAGCAACAGGTAGGACTAGGTGAATGTTAGGAGTTCATCAGAGTGATGGCTTGAGGAAAGAAACTGTTCCTGTGACGGGTGGTTTTGACCTTCAGTGATCTGTAATGACGACCAGAAGATAGAAGTTCAAACAGTTTGTGGCCGGGGTGTGATGGGTCAGCACAGATGTTTCCCGCCCGTTTCCTGGTTATGGACCGATATAAGTTCTCAATGGAGGGTAGGTCGGTACCAATGATCCTCTCCGCAGACTTAATGATCCGCTGCAGTCTGGTCTTGTCCTGTTTAGTGGCAGATCCAAACCAGACAGTGATGGAAAAGCAGAGGTCAGATTGGATGATGGCGGTGTAGAAGACAACCAGCAGCTCCTGAGGCAAATCAAACTTCTTGAGTTGACGCAGAAAAAACAACCTCTGCTGGGCCTTTTTCTGGACAGTGTCTATACGGGAGGACCACTTCAGGTTCCGGGAGATTGTGGTACCCAGAAACTTGAAGGAGTCCACAGTGGACACTGTGCTGTTGAGGATGGTGAGTGGGGGGAATGAAGGGGGGTGTCGCCTGAAATCCACAGTCATCTCCACCGTTTTGGCTGGGTTAAGTTCAAGATGGTTCTGGCTGCACCAGAGGATCAGCTGCTCCACCTTCCGCCTGTATGCAGACTCATCATCATCCCGGATCAAACCGATGACTGTGGTGTCGTCCGCAAACTTCAGGAGCTTCACCGAAGGGTCCTCTGAGGTGCAGTCGTTGGAGTAGAGGGAGAAGAGCAGTGGGGAAAGGACACATCCTTGGGGGGCACCAGTACTAATTTTTCGGGAAGAAAAATTATGAAATATATATATATTATGAAATATATATTAATTATGAAAATTAACCAATGAAAATCAGACAGTGCTTTTGAATTGTGGTTCAACAGAATTATTTTAAAAAACAAACTCATGAAACAGGCCTGGACAAAAATGATGGTACCCTTAACTTAATATTTTGTTGCACAACCTTTTGAGGCAATCACTGCAATCAAACGAGTTCTGTAACTGTCAATGAGACTTCTGCACCTCTCAGCAGGTATTTTGGCCCACTCCTCATGAGCAAATTGCTCCAGTTGTCTCCGGTTTGAAGGGTGCCTTCTCCAGACGGCATGTTTCAGCTCCTTCCACAGATGTTCAATAGGATTTAGATCAGGGCTCATAGAAGGCCACTTTAGAATAGTCCAATGTTTTGCTCTTAGCCATTCTTGGGTGTTTTTAGCTGTGTGTTTTGGGTCATTATCCTGTTGCAAGACCCATGACCTGCAACTGAGACCAAGCTGTCTGACACTGGGCAGCACATTTCTCTCTAGAATACCTTGATAGTCTTGAGATTTCATTGTACCCTGCACAGATTCAAGACACCCTGTGCCAGATGCAGCAAAGCAGCCCCAGAACATAACAGTACCTCCTCCATGTTTCACAGTAGGGACAGTGTTATTTTCTTGGTATGCTTCATTTTTTGCGTCTGTGAACATAGAGCTGATGTGCCTTGCCAAAAAGTTGCAGTTTTGTCTCGTCTGTCCGTAGGACATTCTCCCAGAAGCTTTGTGGCTTGTCAACATGCAGTTTGGCAAATTGCAGTCTGGCTTTTTTATGATTTGTTTTCAACAGTGGTGTCCTCCTTGGTCGTCTCCCATGAAGTCCACTTTGGCTCAAACAACGACGGATGGTGCGATCTGACACTGATGTATCTTGACCTTGGAGTTCACCATGAATGTGTTTAGAGGTTGTTCTGGGTTCTTTTATTACCATTCGTATTATCCGTCTCCTCCTGCGGCCACGTCCAGGGAGGTTGGCTACAGTCCCGTGGATCTTAAATTTCTGAATAATATGTGCAACTGTTGTCACAGGAACATCAAGCTGCTTGGAGATGGTCTTATAGCCTTTACCTTTAACATGCTTATCTATAATTTTCTTTCTAATCTCCTGAGACAACTCTCTCCTTTGCTTCCTCTGGTCCATGTTCAGTGTGGTACACACCATGTCACCAAACAGCACAGTGACTACTTGTCACCCTTTAAATAGGCCGACTGACTGATTACAAGTTTGTAGACACCTGTGATGTTAATTAGAGGACACATCTTGGTTGAACATATCCCTATGGTCACATTATTTTCAATCTTTTCTAGGGGTACCATCATTTTTGTCCAGGCCTGTTTCATGGGTTTGTTTTTTTAAATAATTCTGTTGAACCACAATTCAAAAGCATTGTCTGATTTTCATTGGTTAATTTTCATAGAATTTTTATTTCTTACCACTTTTGTAAGATTCAAGTTATTTCAGTGACCATTGTGGGGGGGGGGGGGGGGGGTCATTAACAGTGGGGTACCAACAGTTTTGTCCACATCTGTACATAACACACTCATTTGTGGTTGTCCAGAGGTAGTGTATTGTGCTGAACATGTACCACTCAATTTGTTGTATTTACCTCATGAAGAGTAGATGTTAACAGTATCCTGGTAGCTGATAGCTTCCCATCCACATTATGTTAATCTCCCTCAGAGTGACACTTTTTCCAAGATAGCCGTCTGAGCTAAAGCTAACCCAGAGTAAGGGTACTTCCTCAGATCTTAAGTAGAGCTCATTAGCAGCTTAGGGAGACATTTATCATCACCTTGGGGATAAGTAAACACTTTGGCAACTCAAATGTCACTGTCTCGAAGCCAGTCAGGAGTGCAGTAGTAATAATGTGTTAAAGGAGCCTCTGAAAATCCAAGTAATGAAGTGAAATTATGTCACTTCCATGTACTTTTCCACAAAAATATATTGGGATTAATGTGAAAATTACATCTTACTGCATTATTTTGAGTCCACGTTGTAGGTAATGGAACCTTTTTTTTACTGGTCTGAACTGGAAAGCCACAGACCGACTGCAGTTCAGAATTGAGCTGCCAGGCTTTTAACAAAAACCAGGAAACAAACACATCAGCCCTGCTTTTAGTCTCACCACACTGGCTCCCAGTATGTTTTAGGATAGATTTCAGGATTTTACTGCTCACTTTAAAGGGGTCATTAACTGAAAAATTGTGTTTTTGTAGGTTTTAACTTTCTGAAAAGCATCTCTTGGTCACCTGATTACTGAAACAATATCAAAATGCTCACTTCTCTTGAAAACACAGCCTTTATACAGGGTTGCCAACTTTCAGCTATAAGTTGGAGTGAGATTCTGAAACGACAGATGTGAACCAGGCCAACACTGTGGAGATTGGGAGGTTTTTTAATTATAAAGTCATTTGATTAATCATACTTTTTTCCACAGCCCCGTAAAAGAGCTTTTAAACATACAACAAAATTAAAAAAGTGACTGGTTGCAGATCATGGTGATTATATCCTTTGTTTTAACAAGAGGTAAAATAACTAAATAACTAGAAAAGCACTCGGAGAGCACAGACCTCCGCCAAGCACCACAGTTCCCCCCATACAGTGTTTGTGTGTACGTTTTGAGATTCCTTGACCATGAAAACATATGACTAGCAATTGGATTGACAATGATAGGATTAGTGGTTCAGTAGTTATTGACGAAAATGACATTTTCCGTAATGGCGGCCACAGTTCCGCCCATACAGTGTTTGTATGTACGTTTTCAGATTCCTTGACCACGAAAACATATGACTAGCAATTGGATTGACAATGATAGGATTAGTGGTTCAGTAGTTATTGACGAAAATGACATTTTCCGTAATGGCGGCCACAGTTCTGCCCATACAGTGTTTGTATGTACGTTTTCAGATTCCTTGACCACGAAAACATATGACTAGCAATTGGATTGACAATGATAGGATTAGTGGTTCAGTAGTTATTGACGAAAATGACATTTTCTGTAATGGCGGCCACAGTTCCGCCCATACAGTGTTTGTATGTACATTTTCAGATTCCTTGACCACGAAAACATATGACTAGCAATTGGATTGACAATGATAGGATTAGTGGTTCAGTAGTTATTGACGAAAAGGACATTTTCCGTAATGGCGGCCACAGTTCCGCCCATACAGTGTTTGTATGTACGTTTTCAGATTCCTTGACCACGAAAACATATGACTAGCAATTGGATTGACAATGATAGGATTAGTGGTTCAGTGGTTTTTCACGAAAATGGCATTTTCCGTAATGGCGGTTTTCTTCTGGACGGTGATCCGGATCATCCCCAAAATTTAATCATTTCTTCCTTGTACCATTTCCAACAACGTCTGAAAGTTTCATCAAAATCCGTCCAAAACTTTTTGAGTTATCTTGCTAACCAACAGACAGACAGACAGACAGACAGACAGACAAACCCCGGCAAAAACATAACCTCCTGGCAGAGGTAATAAACAAACATCTCCTTCATATCCAGTGTTGGGTCGAGAAAATTTTTCATGGGGGGAGCCAGGGTGGGGCACCTTCTCAGAAAAGTGAGGGGAACATTGAAATAGCGTGAATCAAAAATAATCTACATTTCTGGAGTCTAAGTAAGATTTGTTTATGAAACAGTTTTTTTCCAGTTGGAATATCATTGTTCTGCTATGAAGGGAGCTTCAGGAGCACTAGGAAAAGTGTCTGCAAGCAAAGCAGTATGCACTGTCTCATCTTTGTGAGCATTCAAGCCATGGATGCTGTAGGTACCATGCTCTGCTGAAGGTCCTCTTTTTCTCACTTTGGATCACTCCAGGAAATATCTTCAGCTGTGGCTGCTTTGGTCCATCTACTGGATACTGGGACATGTCTGAATGGAGAAAAAATGAATCACGTGTAAAGCTACACATGATATATCTGATAATTTACAACAGTAGCTATTAAATTGCAATAGCAATGATGCCGAGTTCTTCATTGTGAATTATAGCTGGGAATCATCCAGCCATCCATGGATTATTAGTTTTTCAGGACTTTCCTTTTCAGTTTCAATGAAAGAATAACGGTTAAATACCCTGTGTTTGAGTCAGTGTGGGATGTGAATAATATGGAGACTCTTCAGTGTCCCACTGCAGTTTGGGGTGAAATGTGAAGACTCGTCTTCATTCACATCTTGTTCACACTGGTCACTCCCAGGTTCAGCATCTAGTCATATAATGAAATATTCCATTATTGCATCAACAAGACAGTAGTAGTTTTAGCAGAAACATCCAACCATCCTGAAGAAAGAAAAACTCGTTGAGGCAGTTCTGTGATAAAAGTACTGTACTTTTACTGGAATCCATTTATCAAGAAGAAACTGTACTTTTACTAAAGCACATTTGGTGGTATTCTGAGTTACTTTTGATTTCACTGATTTGAAACTCGTCAGAAACAAGTCTGTTTATACAGTAACAACTTGTTCTTAACAGAAATGACTGGAGAAAATAACAGACAATTAACAGAAATAACTTTAGACATTTTAATTAATTTATTTTTGTTCATTTAAATCTTTTATTCTGGATCAGCTAATATTTAATTTATTGCTGTCGAGTGTTTCGTTACTTGGTATAATGTGAGTTATATTACAAGGTGCATGTTTATATCTTGTATTTTCAGGTGGTGTTAATAATTTTAAGAAACACATTTAAGAGAAAAACTTCAAAGGAAATAAACTGCAAATTTACATAAAACAAAAACCTGCAATGGAATGAGAAAAAAAAGGCCACAAATTCATGAGGGGAAAAGTTACAAATTGATCATAAAAAGTCACATTTTTGTAAGACAAGAAAGTAGCACATTTATTCCATCCATCCATCCATCTTCTACCTCTTTTCCGGAGGTCCGGGTCGCGGAGGCAGCAGTTCAAGCAGAGAAGCCCAGACTTCCCTCTCCCCAGCCCCCTGCTCCAGCTCTTCAGAGGGGATACCAAGGCGTTCCCAGGCCAGCTGCCCCAGGGTCTCCTCCCAGAGGGACGTGCCCAAAACACCTCAAGAGGGAGGCATCCAGGAGGCATCCTGCTCAGGTGCCCATACCACCTCAACTGGCTCCTTTCAATGTGGAGGAGCAGCAGTTCTACTCTGAGCCTCTCCCGGATGACTGAGCTCCTCATCCTATCTCTGAGGGTGAGTCCAGTGATCCTACGAAGAAAGCTTGATGAAGAAAGCTCTCCGGCTGGTCCGATGTGCCACGGCCAGGCCAAAAACCACATTGCTCCTTCTGAATCAGAGGTTCTACGAATGGCCGGACTCTCCTCTTAAGTACTTTGGCATAGACCTTCCTACGGAGGCTGAGGAGTGTGATCCCTCTAAAGTTGGAGCGCGCCCTCCGGTCCCCCTTCTTAAAGAGAGGAACCATCACCCCGGTTTGCCATGCCAAAGACACTGTCGCTGACCTCCACGCAATGTTGCAGAGATGTGTCAACCGTGACAGCCCTACAACATCCAGGGCCTTGAGGTACTCAGGGCGAATCTCATCCACCCCCAGGGCCATCCATCCATCTGTCCATCTTCTACCGCTTTTCCGGAAATCCGGGTTGCGGAGGCAGCAGTTCAAGCAGAGAAGCCCACACTTCCCTCTCCCTAGCCACCTGCTCCAGCTCTTCAGAGAGGATACCAAGGCGTTCTCAGATCAGCTGGGAGACATAGTCTCTCCAGTGAGTCCTGGGTCTGCCCCAGGGTCTCCTCCCAGAGGGATGTGTCCGAAACACCTCAAATGGGAGGCATCCAGAATGCATCCTGATCAGATGCCCATACCACCTCAACTGGCTTCTTTCAATGTGGAGGAGCAGTGGTTCTACTCTGAGCATCTCCTGAATGACTGAGCTCCTCATCCTATCTCTCAGGGTGAGTCCAGCAATCCTACGAAGAAAGCTCATTTCAGCCGTTTGTATCCGCAATCTCGTTCTTTCGGTCATTACCCAAAGCTCGTGACCATAGGTGAGGGCAGGAACGTAGATTGACTGGTAAATCGACAGCTTTGCCTTAGAACTTAGCTCCCTCTTCACCACAACAGACCGGTACAACGTCTGCATCACTGCAGATGCTGCTCCAATCTGTCTGTCAATCTCTCGCTCCATTCTCCCCTCATTTGTGAATAAGACCCCAAGATACTGAAACTCCTCCACTTGGGGCAGGAGCCTGTCCCCAACCTGGAGAGGACAATCCACCTTTTTCCGGCTGAGGACCATGGACTCGGACTTGGAGGTGCTGATTCTTATCCCAGCCGCTTCACACTCAGCGGCAAACCGTCCCGATAAGACCTGTAGGTCATTGCTGGATGAAGCCAGCAGGACAACATCATCTGCAAACACCACAGATGAGATCCTGTGATCTCCAAGCATGACACCCTCCATTCCCTGGCTGCGCCGAGAAATCCTGTCCATAAAAATTATGAACAGGATTGGTGACAAAGGGCAGTCCTGGCGCAGTCCAACTCTCACTGGGAATGAGTTCAATTGAGCGTTGGCAATATGAACCAAACTCTCACATCGGTCGTACAGAGACTGAATAGCTCATAACAACAAGCCCGATACCCCATACTCTCGAAGCACCTCCCACAAAAAAGCACGAGGGACGCAGTCAAATGCCTTCTCTATGTCCACAAAACACATGTAAACTGGTTGGGCAAACTCCCACAAACCCTCAAGGATTCTTGAGAGGGTAAAGAGCTGGTCCGATGTGCCATGGCCAGGACAAAAATCACATTGCTCTTCCTGAAACTGAGGTTCAACCAACGGCCAGACTCTCCTCTCCAGTACCTTGGCATTAACCTTCCCAGGGAGGCTGAGGAGTGTGATCCCTCTAAAGTTGGAGCACACCCTCCAGTCCCCTTTTTTGAAGAGAGGAACCACCACCCTGGTTTACTATGCCCTAGGCACTGCCTGCGACCTCCAAGCAATGTTGCAGAGGCGTGTCAACCATGACAGCCCTACAACATCCAGGGCTTTGAGGTACTCAAGGCGAATCTCGTCCACCCCCGGGGCCTGTCCGCCAAAGAGATTTTTAACCACCTTGGCGACCTCAGCCCCTGTGATAGGCGAGTCATCCCCCTCATCCACAAGCCCTGCTTCCTCTGTGGAAGACATATCAGTGGGATTGAGGAGATCCTCAAAGTATTCCTTCTACCGCCCGATGATATCCCCAGTCGAAGTCAACAGCGCCCCATCCGCACCATACACAGTGTGGACAGGGATTTGCTTCCCCCTCCTGAGCCGCTGGACAGTTTGCCAGAATCTCTTCGAGGCTGACCGAAAGTCTTGTTCCATGGCCTCACCAAACTCCTCCCATACCCGAGTTTTTGCTTCAGCAACCACCCGAGCTGCACTCCGCTTGGACTGCCGGTACACCTCAGCTGCTTCGGGAGTCCCACAAGCCAACCAAACTTGATGGGACTCCTTCTTCAGCTTAATGGGCCCCCTCACCACTGGTGTCCACCACTTGGTTCAGGGGTTGCCACCACGAGATGCCCCAACAACCTTATGGCTGCAGCTCTGGGCCGCTGCTTCAACAATGGATATGGAGAACATGGCACATTCAGACTCCATGTCTCCAGACTCCCTCGGAAAGTGATTGAAGTTCTTCCAGAGGTGGGAGTTGAAGACCTCCCGGACAGGTGCCTCAGCCAGACGTTCCCAGCACACCCTCACTATACCTTTGGGTCGACCAGGTCTGAATGGCATCCTCCCCTGCCATCGGATCCAACTCACCACCAGGTGGTGATCAGTTGACAGCTCTGCACCTCTCTTTACCCGAGTGTCCAAGACATGCAGTCGCAGGTCTGATGACACGATAACAAAATCGAGTCATCAGACCAGGAGCACATATGGACACCCTTATCCTTGAACATGGTGTTCGTTATGGACAAAGTGTGGTTTGCACAGAAGTCCAATAACTGAACACCACTCAGGTTCAGATCAGGCAGGCCGTTCCTCCCAATCACCCCCTTCCAGGTTTCACTGTCGTTGCCCACGTGCCTATTGAAGTCCCCCAGTATAACAATGGAGTCTCCAAGCGGAGCACTCTCCAGCACCCCAGTCAGAGACTCCAAAAAGGGTGGGTACTCTGAACCATCATTTGGTACATAGGCGCAAATGATGGTCGGGACCCGTTTCCCAACCCGAAGGCGCAGGGAAACAACCCTTTCGTCCACCGGGGAAACTCCAGTATAGAGGCAGCAAGGTGGGGGGATACATGAATACCCACCCCTGCTCGTCGCCTCTCGCCCGGGGCAACTCCAGAGTAGGCCAAGCTCCAGCCCCTCTCCAGGAGACTGGTTCCGGAACTGGAGCTGTGTGTTGAGGTGAGGCCGACTATATCTCGCCGGGATCTCTCAACCTCATGCACCAGCTCAGGCTCCTTCCCCACCAGAGAGGTGACATTCCACGTCCCTAAAGCCAGTTTAGGAAGCTTGGGATCAGACCACCAAGGTTTCCGCCTTTAACCGCCACCTGATCCACGTAACACCGGACCCCCATGGTCCCTCTTGCAGGTGATGAGGCCACTGGAGGGCAGACCCATGTAACTCCTTTGGGCTGAGCCTGGCCGGGTCCCATGGGCAGAAACCTTGCCACCAGGCGCTAGCCATCGAGCCCCTCCCCCAGGCCTGGCTCCAGGGTGGGGCCCGGGTAACCCCATACCAGGCAGGGTATACTAAATCCTTGTTCTAACATTCATCATGAGAGTCTGTTGGATCATTCTTAGTCTGACTCTTCACCCAGGACCAGTTTGTCTTGGGTGACCCTACCAAAGACAAATTGCCCCGGACAACATAGCTCCTGGGATCACTAGGGCACGCAAACCCCCCACCTCGATAATGTGGTGATCCATGAGGGGGTCTGCAAGTCCTTGTCAGAAATCCTGTAAATTTCTGTGGCACGAATATGCCCTGAAATTTATTGGCGTTTCAAGGAAAAATCAACTGACAGTTGGAGATTTCAAGATACCTCTGTACATTTTGTTTCACAGAAATTTACTATTTCCAGAAACTTGATTTTTCACCCAGTGGTATGTCCCGGGATTCCCAATGGCACAAGCGGAGAACCCCCGCAAAACTGTTTAAAAGCTTTTTCTTAGTCACCAACATATGTAAAGAGTTTTACAGAAATTCTCCGTCCTTGCTGCAAAAGAGGCTGGAGCCAACCAGAGTTGAATCCAGTCTGAAGATTTAAAGGTACAGTGCATCTGGAAAGTATTCACAGCGCTTTGCTTTTTCCATATTTTGTCATGTTACAGCCTTCTTCCAAAATGGATTAAATTCATTTTTTCCTCAAAATTCTACACACAATACCCCATCATGACAACATGAACAAAGTTTTTACATATATATGTATATATATATATATATATATTTGCGAATATATTAAAAAATAAAAAACTAAGAAATCAAATGTTCTTAAGTATTCACAGCCTTTGCTCAATAATTTGTTGATGCACCTTTGACAACAATTACAGCCTAAATTCTTTTTGAATATGATACCACAAGCTTGGCACACTTATCTTTGGGCAGTTTGGCCCATTCCTCTTTGCAGCACCTCTCAAGCTCCATCAGGTTGTATGGGAAGAGTCTGTCATGGCGGCCTCTGGGCCGTCATTGGCATCATTAACTCCAGCTGCGCACAGACCAACAGGTGGTAATCAACAGCTGTTAAAAGCCAGCGTTGCTGACAGCCCGGCACGGAGTCGTCTGTCCTCCTCGTCGGAGAACGAGCCTGAACTCCGCTCTCTGGCCTCGTCAGGATTCTCTCTCGTCTCGTCTGAAACTTCTCTTGCCTCGTCGAGAACTTCTCTTGCTTCCTCAAGGACCTCTCATCAGAGTCTACCAAGTAAGAGAACTATCTGTTACTCAACTCCAAACTTATACCCCTGTGCACAGGTGGACCTCCTTGGCGGCGGACCTGCGTCCCCTGCTGACGGGGTAACGCCAACACGCACACGTAGCGCTTCGCTACCACCACGTCTACCGGTACGTCTTGCTCCTCAAATCCCAGAACTGTTATTGTATCAGTTGCAGGAGTATTGGGCTGCACGGTGCACGGTGCACAGTGGCGCAGTGGTTAGCACTGCGGCAGCACAGTTTACTCTTGGCCGGGGGATCGTGGGGATCGTGGGTTCGATCCCAGCCCCCGACCAACAGTGATCTGTGTGGAGTTTGCATGTTCTCCCCGTGTATGCATGGGTTTACCCCGGGATTTCTCCGGTTTCCTCCCACATCCCAAAAACATGCAGGTTAGGTTAATTGGAGACTCTAAAGTGGCCCTTTGTGTGAATGTGTGTGTGTGAATAGTTAAAAAGGGATGGCACTGTATTGTGGCTGCTTCATCCATCCAGGTGGTGGATGACCCTTAATTTCTGTAAAGTGTCTTTGAGTGTCTATGATAAAGCGCTATATAAATCTGATGCATTGATTGATCATTGATATTGGCCACCGTTATCAGTGGAGTTACTGTCATCAGCATCAGTTATATCATCGTCACCACGTTCTGTGGAATCACTCACCTCGTCATCGTCAGGATTGTCATCGTCCCGGTCTGTGGTGTCACAGCCGGTGTCTCGAGAAGAACTGTCCTTGTCACAGCCACGGGTGGAAGCCCCAGCACGTTCACGGACACCTTCACCTCCATGTTGCACGGCCGCTGGATCTCAGCAGGACGAAACCTGTGCTGCACCCAAGTAAGCCTCGCTACTTGTAGCTTGTCACTAGTGTGGGACAAAAGTAATTGTTTCTGCTTGTATGTTCCAGGGTTGCCGGGTCTCCGTCCAGGGCGCTCAGCTCCAGTGACCAGAACTCTATCCATGCACTCACACTCGCACTACACACCCTCACTCTTTAATAAAGATTATTGTCACTATCTGCCCGTGTCAGTGTCTGTCTTCTGGGTCCTAAACCATGTCAGTACGACTCCGTCACGTTGACCCAGCGGACAGCTCACTGTCGCGCCTAATCAACACTCTTAGCGCCCGGGTAGATTCACTAGCTCACCAGCAGACAGTAATCTTAAACCAACTTACCTTAATTAATGGTCGGCTGGATCGTCTGGAAGGACACCAGACGTTTCCCCCGACCGCAAATATCTCAGCCCCTGCAGGCTTAGCGTCAGGACAAGCTAACACCTCCTCGTCCTCTCGCCTCACCCCTATTCCTACACCTGCCCAGTTCAGCGGAAAACTCGGGGAAGCCCGAGGATTCCTGTTACAATGTGAGTCAGTTTTTCTGCGTGTTCCGGGGGATTTCACTCACGACTCTAGTCGAATTGGCTATGTCGTAAATTTGCTGGCAGGAAGAGCCTTAGACTGGGCGTATTCGATCATGGCTAAACCAAGCTATCCCCTGCTTTCTTACCAGGAGTTTGTGTCAGAGTTTCTGTCTGTATTTGATCATACTGATAGGGGTGAGGTGTTGACAGAACGTTTTTTGAGCTTACAGCAGGGAAAGAGATCAGCTGCTGATTACGCTATTGACTTCCGGGTCCTGGCTGCAGAGATTGGGTGGGGGGAGCCATCGCTATGTGGCATTTTCTTACGTAGTCTCAACGACGAGCTAAAGGATGAGTTAGCGGCACGGGACAAACCAGACAATTTGCGAGATTTGATTGCTCTAGCGGTTAGTCTCGATAGCAGATTAAGGGAGCGGGCGGCGGAACGGCGAACTACTTCCTGTTCGGTTAAACCCCGCCCTCGCGTCCCTAACTCCCCTCTTCTCGCTTTACCCGCGTCAGAGGAATCCCCGGATCAGGAAGCCATGATCATTGGCCGGTCTAAAGTGTCAGCAGCTGAGAAACAACGCCGCAGGGATCAGGGCCTTTGTTTCTATTGTGGGAAAGAGTCACATGAGGTGTTCGAATGTCCCAATAAGTTAAAAAGGGAAGGCCCGTGGATCGCAGTAGGGGGATTCACGGGCAAGAACTCAGAAGAACCCCTTACTTGTTGTCGTTTACCTCTCAGACTTATCCATACACATACAGAACACTCCACACTAGCGTTAGTAGATTCTGGAGCCGAGCAAAATTTCATTTCTAGAGACCTGGCAACCCGAATGGGCCTTAGCTGTCAGACTCTAGAACCCCCTGTCAAACTGATCACCCTGTCTAAAGCATCTTTGACCACCATTGACCATCAGACGGCCCCCGTGTCAATTATTGTTTCAGGGAATCACAGGGAGGAAATTCAGTTTCTAGTGCTGCCCGTTTCTTCTTCGCCCATTATTCTGGGGTACCCCTGGCTGCGCCTACATAACCCCACCATTGACTGGCACGCTGGGAGAGTAACGGCATGGAGTACGTTTTGTCTTAGCGCCTGCCTCCAATCAGCGGCGTGCGCCCCATCCGTTAAGGTGCCTCTGCCTGATTCATCCCCATCGGATTTGTCTAAGGTGCCAGAGGTTTATCACGATTTGGGGCAAGTGTTCAGCAAGTCTCGGGCGTTGTCCTTACCCCCCCCATCGTCCGTATGACTGCGCCATCAATCTGAAGGCTGGGGGCCCTCTTCCTGCTAGCCGCCTTTACAGCCTATCAGCCCCGGAGCGCGAGGCCATGGACACGTACATCAAGGAGTCCTTGGCCTCTGGTATCATCTGCCCGTCATCTTCGGCAGTGGGAGCTGGATTTTTTTTTGTTGGAAAAAAGGACGGTTCACTACGCCCCTGCATCGACTTCCAGGGACTGAATGAAATAACAGTTAAAGACAAATATACTCTGCCCTTGATGAACACTGCTTTTGACTCCCTCCAGGGGGCATCCTGGTTTACTAAACTGGACCTTAGGAATGCCTACCATCTAGTGCGCATTAGGGAAGGAGATGAGTGGAAGACGGCTTTTCGGACCCCCAGCGGTCATTTTGAGTACCTGGTAATGCCGTTTGGGTTAACTAACGCTCCAGCCGTCTTCCAGCGTTTGATAAATGATGTACTGCGGGATTTTCTGAACTCGTTTGTTTTTGTTTATCTAGATGATATTCTCATCTTCTCCCGCACACTAGAGGAACATCGGGTGCATGTCCGCAGGGTACTACAGCGTCTCCTGGAGAACCAGCTGTTCGTCAAGGCCGAAAAATGTGAGTTCCACACTGATCAAACCTCCTTCCTTGGATTTATTATTGTTCGGAACCAGGTGCTCCCTGACCCTGCCAAGGTCAAGGCGGTTGTGGATTGGCCTGCACCCACCTCCAGAAAGCAGCTTCAAGGTTTCCTGGGGTTTGCTAACTTTTATAGGAGGTTCGTGCCCAATTTTGGTAATATTGCCCGTCCTTTGACTGCTCTCACCTCCCCTAAGACCCCGTTTTGCTGGAGTAAGGAGGCAGCCGGAGCGTTTGAGAAGCTCAAGAGGGAGTTCGCCTCGGCCCGAGTCCTTACTCAGGTGGACCCGAAGCTGCAGTGCTTGGTGGAGGTGGACGCTTCTGATTCGGGAGTTGGAGCAGTACTCTCCCAACGATCTCCTGAGGACGGTAAGATTCGCCCTTGTGCTTTTTTCTCTCACCGTCTCACCCCTGCAGAGAGGAACTACAGCATCGGAGACAGGGAGTTACTGGCAGTGAAACTCGCCTTGGAGGAATGGAGACATTGGCTGGAGGGGGCTGCTCAGCCGTTCGTGGTTTGGACTGATCACCGTAACCTGGAGTACCTCAGGACGGCTAAGCGCCTGAATGCACGCCAGGCTCGCTGGTCCCTCTTCTTCGGCCGTTTTAACTTTACCATCACGTACCGGCCGGGAAGCAAGAACGGTAAGCCGGATGCCCTCTCACGGCAGTTTGACACACCATCCTCTGAGGACCAGGAGACCCCTATCCTGCCGCCTTCCTGCGTCGTGGGCGCCCTGTCCTGGGGAATCTGCAAGACGGTTCTCCAGGCTCAGAAGACCGAGCCGGACCCCGGGGGGGGGGGGGGGGGCCCGGGCCGCTTGTTTGTTCCACGCGCTGTCCGTGGCAAGGTGATTGAGTGGGGTCACGCTTCCAAGTTGGCTTGTCATCCTGGAGTGGGTCGGACCGTGGATCTTCTCCAAAGGACCTTCTGGTGGCCAGGGTTACGGAGGGACGTTGTGGGCTACATCCGGGCCTGCGCTCAGTGCGCCACCGGGAAGACGACATCATCCCCCCCGGCGGGCCTGCTACATCCGTTACCGGTCCCTTCACGCCCCTGGTCTCACGTAGCGATGGACTTTGTGACCGGTTTACCCATTTCAGATGACTACACCACAGTTTTAACCATCGTGGACCAGTTCTCGAAGGCGGCCCATTTTGTGCCACTTCGGGGTCTGCCTTCGGCCCAGGAAACTGCGGACCTCCTGGTGCAACATGTGGTCCGTCTTCATGGCATCCCTGCTGATATTGTGTCAGATTGAGGACCCCAGTTTGTATCACAAGTTTGGAAGGCTTTCTGCGCGGCACTGGGAGCCACAGCCAGCCTCTCTTCTGGTTATCACCCTCAGAGCAATGGCCAGTGCGAGCGGGCTAATCAGGAGCTGGAGGCCGCCCTTCGCTGTGTCATCTCCTCCTGCTCATCCTCCTGGAGCAAGTTCCTGCCTTGGATTGAGTACGCTCACAACGCCACGATCTCCACGGCTACGGGCGTCTCCCCGTTCAAGGCATCATGCGGGTTTGATCCTCCGCTGTTCCCTGAGGAGGAAAAGGAGGTAGCGGTTCCTTCAGTTCAGGCACATATCAAGCGCTGCCGGCGAGTTTGGCTCCTCGTTCGTCAAGCCTTGCTGAAAACCACTAAACGCAATATCCAGGTGGCCAACCGGAATAGGAGACCCGCCCCGGACTATAAGGTGGGTCAGAAGGTCTGGTTGTCAACCTAGAATATTGGTGTACCGGCCGAAAAACGGAAGCTCACTAAGCGCTTCATTGGCCCCTACACCATTAATCGTGTTATTAATCCTGTGTCTGTGCGCTTGTCTCTCCCCTCTTCGATGCGTATCTGCCCCACCTTTCATGTCTCCCAGGTCAAACCGTACGTCTCTGATCCCCTGTGCCCTGCTCCCGCGGCTCCCGCACCCCCGAGGATGATCGATGGCCATCCGGCCTGGGGGGTGACTGCCATCCTGGATGTCCGCAGGCGGGGTCGTGGTCTTCAGTATTTGGTGGACTGGGAGGGCTTTGGACCGGAGGATCGTTCTTGGATTCGCCCAGCGTTGATCCTGGATAAACAGCTGATTCGCGATTTCCATCGGACGAATCCAGGTAGGATTGGGCAGGTGCCTGGAGGCACTGCTAGAGGGGGGAGTACTGTCATGGCGGCCTCTGGGCCATCATTGGCATCATTAACTCCAGCTGCGCACAGACCAACAGGTGGTAATCAACAGCTGTTAAAAGCCAGCGTTGCTGACAGCCCGGCACGGAGTCGTCTGTCCTCCTCGTCGGAGAACGAGCCTGAACTCCGCTCTCTGGCCTCGTCAGGATTCTCTCTCGTCTCGTCTGAAACTTCTCTTGCCTCGTCTGAAACTTCTCTTGCTTCCTCAAGGACCTCTCATCAGAGTCTACCAAGTAAGAGAACTATCTGTTACTCAACTCCAAACTTATACCCCTGTGCACAGGTGGACCTCCTTGGCGGCGGACCTGCGTCCCCAGCTGACAGGGTAACACCAACACGCACACGTAGCGCTTCGCTACCACCACGTCTACCGGTACGTCTTGCTCCTCAAATCCCAGAACTGTTATTGTATCAGTTGCAGGAGTATTGGCCACCGTTATCAGTGGAGTTACTGTCATCAGCATCAGTTATATCATCGTCACCACGTTCTGTGGAATCACTCACCTCGTCATCGTCAGGATTGTCATTGTCCCGGTCTGTGGTGTCACAGCCGGTGTCTCGAGAAGAACTGTCTTTGTCACAGCCACGGGTGGAAGCCCCAGCACGTTCACGGACACCTTCACCTCCACGTTGCATGGCCGCTGGATCTCAGCAGGACGAAACCTGTGCTGCACCCAAGTAAGCCTCGCTACTTGTAGCTTGTCACTAGTGTGGGACAAAAGTAATTGTTTCTGCTTGTATGTTCCAGGGTTGCCGGGTCTCCGTCCAGGGCTCTCAGCTCCAGTGACCAGAACTCTATCCACGCACTCACACTCGCACTACACACCCTCACTCTTTAATAAAGATTATTGTCACTATCTGCCCGTGTCAGTGTCTGTCTCCTGGGTCCTAAACCATGTCAGAGTCGGTGCACAGCCATTTTCAGATCTCTCCAAAGATGTTCAATTGGATTCAAGTCTGGGCTCTGGCTGGGCCACTCACTCAAGAATTCACAGAACAATTCTAAACAATTCACAGAATTGTCCTGAAGCCACTCCTTTGATATCTTGGCTGTGTGCTGAGGGCTGTTGTCCTGCTGAAAGATGAATCGTCGCCCCAGTCTGAAGTCAAGAGTGCTCTGGAGAAAGTTTTCATCCAGGATGTCTCTGTACATTGTGGCATTCATCTTTCCCTCTATCCTAACTAGTCTCCCAGTTCCTGCCACTGAAAAACATCCCCATAGCATGATACTGCCACAACCATGCTTTACTGTAGGGATGGTATTGGCCTGGTGATGAGTGGTGCCTGGTTTCCTCCAAACATGACGCCTGGCATTCACACCAAAGAATTCAATCTTTGTCTCATCAGACCAGAGAATTTTGTTTCTCATGGTCGGAGAGTCCTTCAGGTGCCTTTTGGCAAACTGCAGGTGGGCTTCCATGTGCCTTTTACTAAGGAGTGGCTTCTGTCTGGCCACTCTACCATACAGGCCTGATTGGTGGATTGCTACAGAGATGGTTGTCCTTCTGGAAGGTTTTCCTCTCTCCACAGAGGAACACTGGAGTTCTGTCAGAGTGACCATCGGGTTCTTGGTCACCTGCCTGACGAAGGCCCTTCTCCCCCAGTCACTCAGTTTGGACGACTAGCCAGCTCTAGGAAGAGTCCTGGTGGTTCTGAACTTCTTCCATTTATGGATGATGGCGGCCACTGTGCTCATTGGGACCTTCAAGGCAGCAGAAATATTTCTGCCTGACGAAGGCCCTTCTCCCCCAGTCACTCAGTTTGGACGACTAGCCAGCTCTAGGAAGAGTCCTGGTGGTTCTGAACTTCTTCCATTTATGGATGATGGCGGCCACTGTGCTCATTGGGACCTTCAAGGCAGCAGAAATATTTCTGTACCCTTCCCCAGATTTGTGCCTCGAGACAATCCTGTCTCGGTCTACAGATAATTCCTTTGACTTCATGCTTGGTTTGTGCCCTGACATGCACTGTCAACTGCGGGACCTTATATAGACAGGTGTGTGCCTTTCCAGATCATGTCCAGTCAACTGAATTTACCACAGGTGGACTCCAATTAAGCTGTAGAAACATCTCAAGGATGATCAGTGGAAACAGGATGCACCTGAGTTCAATTTTGGGCTTCATGGCAAAGGCTGTGAATACTTATGTACATGTGATTTCTTAGTTTTTTTTTTTTATTTTTAATAAATTTGCAAAAATCTCAAAAAAAACTTTTTTCACATTGTCATTATGGGGTATTGTGTGTAGAAGTTTGAGGGAAAAAATGACTTTAATCCATTTTGGAATACTGCTGTAACATCGCAAAATGTGGAAAAAGTGAAGAGCTGTAAATGCTTTCCAGATGCACTGTATATAGCAAGGATGTCCAATCATGTGCCATGGAGGGCTAAGACCCTGCAGGCTTTACCTCCAACCAGTGTCTTCAGCAGTAGACCTCACTGAATTTCTTCCCACTGATTGCTGATAAGTGAAAACACCTGATGAAGAGACCTCATGTGCCATGGCCCTCCATGGCACATGATTGGACACCCCTGGTATATACACTCAAACGCGCCATTTTCAGAAAGGCTAGAAAAATATAAAGCAAATATGCTGCAATAATTAAATAATTCAAGAACATTTCAACAAAATATGTCACAACACTTTCACTGAGATATATGTGAGCTGTTAAAATGTAAAAAAAAAAAAAAAGTGTAATCATTGACCCCTTTAAAGCCTTTCGTAGCCTGGCTCCGAGTTCTACATCTGATCTTTCAAAACTTAAAGCTAGAGAGTAAGAAATGATCTGCTCGAGGACCTCAGGTAGTAACATCTTTTAAATCACTTCACACAGCATACTTTTACCATAGAGCCGTCTCTGATTTTGACTTTTATTTCCTTGAGCTTTGTTTTATCTCTTGTCATCTTTTTATTCATTTTATTTTATTTTTGTGTGTTTTCGCTGCCTTGATAAGACTTTGTAACATAAGTTTTGAAAAGTGCGCTATAATTAAAGATTATATTAATCGACTTTTTTGACCTCATGAGATGGATTTCCGAGGATCCTGGATAGCCCCTACAAGTCCCAGTGACTATCATGAACAAGAAGAGAGTTACCAGATGTTGTGTAACAAGGGACCTTATCCATGAAAATAAGCCAAAAACAAGCAGCTTTGAAAAGAAAACGGTGTAGAAACAAACAAAACTGGCAACTATGTCACACAGGTGCTACAGCCAAAACTTCACTGCAAATACACAAGGGACTTTCAGAGCATTGTCTATTAAAGTGGACTACTTATTTGAAAATATAATGTGTTTCTATTAACATAATAAATTACCTATTATTCTGAAAAAGTAATCTAGTACCCCACCCTCCACATACAGTAACTAGAAAGACTGTTTTGGTGGATGCTTTTCAGCATCTCATTTGGAGCCAAAGATTGCCCGGCAGCACCCACCTCCTAGTCACACTTCAGGTTATTGCCATTCACCATCTTGTCTGTCTTTTTTTTTTTGTGGACGTCACCCATTCGTGCTTTGGTTTCGCTCACTGTGATTGCCTGGGCTGACTGTAGCCAGTGAGAGTGGAAGGAGTTCGCCGTGCTGTAGTCAGCCAGAGCCCGGCTGTGCTACGCCCACCGCTGCCTTCCAAGCCCCACAGCATTTCCATGTACCAGGTAGGCCAGGACCCCCTGAACCCCTGACCTGTTTACTAACCCAAATTACTCCATGTCAGTTCAAGCCAACCTGCTACACAAACGTATCGACCATGACTGACCATCTGATATCACACTTTCTCAGTTGCTCGTCTCCTTCTTTTGAAGAGTGAATAGAAAAGAATGGAATGTCTTTGTCGTTGTACTATGCAAGACAAGATTGGGAATGCTACTCCTGCACAATGATATTGAAAGAAACAATAATCAAAATACAATCACACAGTAAAAAAAAAAACTAATTGATTAATTGAAACAACAAAAACAATGATTATTAAATTCATTTTGACTTTTAGTTCATTGCAGACAATACAAACCCAAGATTTGTCAAAAGCTAAGCTGAACGCTAATAATTTCACATCCCTCAGTCAGCACTGCATCAGGTCTCGATAGCCGATACAAGCACATGGATAAGGAATTACTTTGGCAAACCTTTGTCAAGCATAACAATATGGAGTTATGTTCACAAATGCCACTTATAATGTTACTGGGCAAAGAGAAGCCTGGCATTAACAATGTCTGGGATGGACCATCACACAGTAGAAATGTGTGTTGTGGTTTTCCAAAGACGAAAAGGACAATTTGAATTGTTATTAGCATTAAGCCCAAAAGCAGTGATTTTGTCATGTGTGTCAGTGCCCTTGGCAGAGGTAGTTTATACTTCCGTGATTAATGCAGTGAAGTACAGTGAGATTTTAGAGCAAGTGCTGCCTTCAATATGGCATTCATCAAGACAATACAAAAGCACTTCCTGTGGCTGTGGGAGAAGAGCGTATGGGTGCTGGAGAAGCACTGACAGCATTACAAAGTGATCAGTGCTGTACTCTTTCACCCTTTTTCACTGGCTGAAGTAGATGAATAGAAGTGTATTAACAACAATTAAACTGACCAGACAAATCTTGAAATATCTTGAGTTCATACTGTCTGCAATATAATGCAAGTCAGATTACATTTGAGAATCATTATGTGTTTTTAATTGGCATTTTCCATCCCATCCCAGCTTTTTCTGAGATGGGCTTATATAGTTATTGTGGTCAAACCTCAGACCAGAGCCACACTAGGTGCTCCTGTATTTCCGGACATATAAAACCAGTAAGCTTTTATCCTTATAGTGGTGATCTGACATTTTTATTTCAATAAATTATGACATGGAAATGTCTTTATTCTAGATTAAATACTGTAGTGGGCATGCTGTCTTTAATTTATCTTCCTGATCTGGAGTATTCACATACCAACTAACACCAGTTTGTTTTATTCCAACCGTCAGCCCTCCACTTTATCAAGTTAATGCCTCTCTCGTCCCTGAATGTTGCACACTGTCTGTTCCCTTCACTAGAAAAGGCCTCTCGCTCTCGTTGCAAGCTGTGCAATCTGATTTCCTTCCATCGTTCCCTCTGCCTGCTCTCACTCCACTTCCCAGTGTGGTTCCTTTAGCCTTTTTTTTTCCTTGCGAGCCCTTTAACAACACTCCCCTCATCCTTTTCAGCAGAGAGCAAGATGTATCTGGTGGATGCTTTTATCCAGAGTGCCTCACAGTATCTCAAGTGCATACAGATTTAGCAGAGATGGTCCAATGGGAGCCAATCCTCCGACTTTGTAGAGAATTGGTAGCACATGTTAATGGATGTGTTTTCAAGGAATTTTCTTTGTGAGTTTTTCTTTGGTTTTGTTGTTGCACATATTGTGATATATTGCCACTCAGAGCTACACTATTTGCTGAATTTTCCGTCAAATAATGCCTACTGTATGAGGTGCATTCCTATCGCTTTATCTTCCCTTTAGCGATCCCTCTCTCCACCCTTTAAACATCCTCATTCCTTGTCTTTATTCCTGTGCCATCTGCTTCTCCTTCCTGTATTAAGCCCATGAGTCTGTATTAATCACCCTCTCTGCATGTCTGTCAGGTTGTCTGGATGCACAGCACCACCTCCACAATATCACTCTGTTACCTGTTTTGTCAGCTTTATGGTTAAGAAGACTGTAAATGCACACAACTATTTAGTTTGATGGGGCAAATCAGCCGATTCAGCTCCGTCATCTCCCTTTTTCTCCCCCATCCCCAGCGTGAAATTGCCTCCTTGCTGCTTACTCTCATTTTGTTTCTGTTTTCAGCTTCAGACGAGAACAACATTTACAGGAAACCCCCCATCTACAAGAGGCAAGGTTGGTTTGTTCTACAGAAGGCTTTGCTGTTCGACCTTTCTTCAGTCATTTACTTGTCCAGTCACTCCTGTCTAAACTGTAGTTTGTACGATTTCTTTCCTGACTAAAATCTGCTTGTTTTGGTTTCATTCATTCTTCCTCTTCAAATTCCCTCTAAGGGGAAGTAGTCAGAGGAAGTGAAATAATTTCTTCTGAAGGAGGCTTGATGCACAGTAATTTGGCAGTGACCAGTTTGCAGATTTTGGCACTTTATATTTAGAACTGAGTATAAGATTTCAAACTATTCTGTGTTTCTGTTCAGTGATTCAGTGATTCAATTATTAGGACAATTCCTACAACTAATATGTAAAAACATGCTGCTTGTGCCCAACGTCCAAATATGAGAGAATACAATGTGTCAAAGATGATGATGTCACTGTTTTGTGGTGTTTTCCTGTTTCAGAATTGCTTAAATCAAAGTATTGAGGTTTTTTGGGGTTGGGTGATTGGACCAAAATCTGGAGTTTTTGGTATGACCCCGGCCGGGTCATACCAAAGACCATATAACAAAAAAGGTACTTCCTGCCTTCCAGCTTGGTGCTCAGGGGGCGAGGGAAGTTGTTTACCCAACAACAGGGTGAGTGCAAACCCAGATAAATCAGGGGTTAAAAATCCTTGCCAAATCAGCATGTGGATCATCGCGATATCAGGTGATGATACGCTATGGTGACCCCTAAAGGAAGCAGCCAAAATAAGAAGAGGTGAATGGACTTTAAAAAAAAATCATGCTTCATACGCGAAGTTCACATATTCGTCTTGCTCTATGTACACTTTCACTTCTTCATTTGTAATTCACTCACGGTTTCCTGATTAACTTTCTTGCAGCCATTAAATACAAATTTTTATGTGGTTAAGGTTAGGCTTGGGATTTGGTTTAGGAATAGAGTTAGGAAAAAGTGAAAGTCGACTTTACACATTGCAACTGTAAAGCTCATCCATCCATGCCACTTAATGGCAATATTTACACAACTACTAGAGATCTTTAATATCAAGATATACTGTACATATAGGATGTAATAATGAGTGGTAAAAATGACCATATAGGGCAGACTTTACCAGGGATGGACAGACTGGGGTTCAGCATCATGCATACATTGTCATGGTTTTACTGGGGAGGACCCAATAGGAGAGCACAAACACAGGGAGACAGGAGTTGAAACAAGGCGATGATTTTATTGAACTATATACAGTATAGTTAAAGGCAGAATCTGTAGAGTGAGGAGTTTGACTCCTGTGGGGGAAGAGAAGGAAAAAGGGTAAGTAACAGAGGTTTTATGACAGTATTAATTGTGTTGGCAGCTGAGACATCAAATAAGTTGGGGGGGGGGTGACTTAATTAAGCTTTACTAAAGAGGGTTTGTGGATTATAGGTGAATAGTTTAGGTTTGATAAGCTGTGAGCACATCACAGCTGACACAACAGTTTCATCTTGCGAGTTAAAGGTGAAGTAGGACTGAAAGAAGCAGTGCCAAATACTGATCTGTTCTCAGGTGCCACATCCCATGGAGTTACAGCTCCTCCGAAAGACCTCTGCATGATTTACATGGAGCTACAAAGTGCTGACAAACCTTTCCCTTCACTCTGAGCAGGCAGCACATGAATCATATGTAGAGCAGTATTATATCAACCAAATACCACACTAATGTCTATGTAGTGTATTATTGTCAATAATGTACTGTATACTGTTGTCAGGTAACTTAATAAATGTGTTGCACTTTTTTATTCATATTTACAATTATTCCTTACATTTACCTCTTTGACAGAAAAGCACAGTTTTTTATGTTTGGTTTGTGGAATGTGCATATTCCTCTCAAACCATATTTAAACAGCTCTCAGATACTGGGTGGTATTTGATTGTTTTTGATTCCACCGTGGAAGCACTATTTTAAAGCCTGATTTATACTTATGTGTCAGAATGACACCATAGCTGCAGCATAGTAGCTGTGGACCCTACGCGATAGCTATGCTGCACCCTTCGGTGTAGCCTTGCACTTCTCCAGAAATGTAACTACCCGTCGTTGCGATGCAAACTGTGACAGCTGTGAACGGTCTTCTCCTATATGTTTTCTTCTCACTTGTCTCTGATGCTTCACTGTTTCAAAACTTCCAAAGCAAGTCAAACAATGGGCTGAATGGAAGAGATTATTGAAGAAGATGGCAGATCTGAACATTTGACTCGTACTCGTCATTATGGGGTATTGTGTGTAGAATTTTGAAGGAAAAACATGAATTTAATCCATTTTGGAATAAGGCTGTAACATAACAAAATGTGGAAAAAGTGAAGCGCTGTGAATACTTTCCAGATGTAATGTATCCACTATCCCTCCTCTGCACATGTCCAGATCATCCAAAACAGTCAACCTGAGCTGTCCCTCTGACATACTCATTTGTAATCCTGTCCCTTCTAGTTATTCCAAATTAGAATCTTAGGCTCTTCAGCTCTGCCACCTCCAGCTCTACTGCCTGTCTTCTTGTCAGTGCCAGTGTCTCCAAACCATACATCACAGCAAGTCTCACTATTGTCTTGTAAATCTTCCCTATCCTATCCTTCTGTCATAAATCACCCTTGACATTCATCTCCATCCACTCCACCCTGCTTGCACTCGCTTCTTCACCTCACTTGCGCATTTTCCATCAATTTACATGGTCGACCCATTTAAACTTATCTACCTTCACTATCTATACTCCTTGCATCTTCACCGTTATACCTGCCTCCCCTCCTTCACAGACATGTATTCTATTTTGCTTCTACTGATTTTCATTCCCCTTCTCTCCAGAGTATACCTCCACCTCTCCAGGTTCTCTTTCACCTACTCCCTACTCTCACTACAGATCAGTGTCATCTGCAAACATCATGGTCCATGGAGACTCCTGCCTGACCTTGTCTGTCAGCCTGTCCATCACCATGGCAAAATGGCAAAATCAGAGCCAATCTCTGATGTAACCCCACCCCCACCTTGTATCCATCAGTCACTCCTACATCACACCTCCCCACCATCTTGCTTCCCTCATACATGTCCTGTACCTTCCTCACATACTTCTCTGCCATTCCTGACTTCCTCATACAGTACCACACTTCCTCTCTTGGCACCCTATCATATGTTTTCTCTAGATCCACAAAGACACAGTTCAACTCCTTTTGACCTTCTCTATACTTCTCCAACACTCTTAAAGCAAACATTGCATCTGTAGAACGCTTTCTTGGCATGAAACCATACTGCTGATCACTGACTGTCACCTCTCTTCTGAACCTGGCTTCGACAACTCTTTCCCATATCTTCAGCTGGCTGATCAACTTTATGCCTCTGTAGTTACTACAGCTCTGAGCATCACCTTTGTTCTTGGAAATTGGTACCAAAATACTTCTCCACTCCTCAGGCATCCTCTCACTCTTTGAGATTGTGTTAAACAATCTGGTTAAAAAGTCCACTGCCATCTCTCCTAAACATCCCCATACCTCCACAGGTATGTCATCTGGACCAACCACCTTTCCATTCTTCATCCTCCTCAAAGCTTCCCTCATTTTTAAACCCATGCTAATCCTCGGGACTTGCTTGTTCACCATCTTTCCTTCATCCATCCTCCTTTCTCTCATTTTCTTCATTCATCAACTCCTTCCACCTTCTCAACACGCTCATCACTCGTTAGTACATTTCCATCTCTGTCCTTAATCAACCTAACCTGCTGCACAACCTTTCCAGCTCAATCTCTCTGCCTAGCCAATCAATACAAGTCCTTTTCTCCTTCCCTAGTGCCCAGCCTCTCACACAATCATATGCCTTTTCCTTTACCACCTCTCTCTTTGCCATCCGCCGAGATTCTAAATACTCCTGTCTACTTTCTTCATCTCCCTGACTATCCCACTTTTTCTTTGTTAAACTCTTCCTTTGAATACTTTCCTGTACCTCCTCATTCCACCATCAAGTCTCCTTGTCTTCTTTCCTCTGTCCAGAGGATACACCACATACTTGCTACACTGTACTGTATGTCATTATCTCATTTGTTTTCCTTTCCTGCAAATTTTAGCAAGTTTCAGCTTCTCGTTGATTAAATTCAGCCTAAGGTTTTGCCATCCCAAATCATATGTTGAAAGTGTGTCAGTAATAACTTCTAAAAATACAGACTACATTTTCTCTTTCTCTGTTTCTCTTTTTTTCAGATGTATCTGCCTCTCCAACAGCAAATAAGACTAAGACCAATGAGAACCTTGTGAATTACAGTCGGCTTTCCACCTCAAACTGTAACAGTCTTTATCACCCTGACTCCAACTACTACCCATACACAGGTTCACCGAAAGGTACAGAGCTTTTTAGTTCAGTGATACACCTCACCTAAAGACTATCTAGAGAGCCGAAAACAGTTTTTTGCTTTGATGTTCACTCGTCCCGTGTGCTTACTTGCTCTTTTTTACTTTTCATTTCCACATCCCTCTGAGTAGTCTCCAGGGTGAGGAGGTTTTCAACTGGAGGAGATGAGGACGGATTGAATCATAATGTAAACAGGGTAAGAAAAAAAACATGTCCTGTTTCTCCCTTTTATATTTTAAGTGAGTGTTAATATTTAATGTGAGAGTTAATTAAATGCTTCTTTCCGAGCCCACTCTCTTTGACATGATGCAACGTGATGCTCCTGTCTTCTCCTTGCTTTGTATCCCTTCTTCTGACTGTCATATATACAGTATCTGTCTCATTTGCATTACTGCTTCACCATCTATTAACTCCTAAATCAATCCCACTTGACCAACTCTTATTGCCTCATCCATCTGTCCACCCTCTTTTCTCATCTCTTTAGCCTGTCTCTCATCCTTCTGCACCCCCCCCCCCCCCCCCCCCCCCTCCATGCAGGGAATTGGCAGGATGATCCTGAAGGAGGAGATGAAGGCTCGATCAGGTTGTCACGACAATGACCAGTGGGGCAGCAGACGCAGCTCCCGCTGTAGCAGCAAAGAGACGCTGAGCAATCTGGGATATAGCTCTGTTAATGGCTGTGAGTCTCTACTTGTTTGCTCTTGCTCTTGAATGTGTCACAACGGGTTTGTTAATCACTTTTTTCATGAAAGATTATTATGTGACACAGCTCTGTGGGCTGTTTTCTGTATTACAGCTGGTCTGTGATTAGCGAAGCTTAATATGAGTTTATTAGCCTCTACAAAGGTGGTGCTGTATATGTTTTTGCCTGTGTTTGTGTGTGTGTTAATGGCACTCCAAGTTTTTGACAGATTTTGATGGAATTTTCAGGAGAGCCTGGAAATGGACCAAGGGCCAGTTGATTAGATATTTGGAGTGATCTGCATCATGACTGACTTCCAGGATGTTTTTAAGGGGTTCAGAGGGGGGTAAATGCAGTGACATGTCAGATGCTTTGATGGACACCAGCAAATGGCATTGTCTTTTAGGAATAATTACAACACGAGGGAGAAAATTGGCTACCTTGGCATAGATTTGCACTCTCTGATTGTTTTCTAGTTATGGATATACCAATTTATTATCAGCACGTCCGCAAATAATTAGCACAACTTTTTCATACAGAAAAACCAAGCTAAGTAAAAAGTAATTTCCATTTATTCACTTCTTTGTCTCAGCTGCTTTGGTGGGGAATCTGACCTACTGCCCGTGAAGTGAATTTGGGGTATCACACATGAGATTTTAGTAGGACGATTGTTGTCAGAGGAAATATTTTTAACAATACTGATACAAAAGAAGGAAAAAGATGAAAAAATAGTTTTTAATCAAATGTTTTATGACATTTTTCCACAAAATGTTATTTTGTTCCTGCAAATAAAATAGGTACTTTTATAGTTAAGTTTTTAAACAAACATTTTACAAACATTTTAGCAGTCACTGTAGTTTGAATTGGCTCCAGCCCTCCCGCAACCTCAAAGGATTAAGCAGTTAAGATACATCCATCCATCCATCCATCCATCTTCTACCACTTTTCCGGAGGTCCGGGCCACGGAGGCAGCAGTTCAACCATAGAAGCCCAGACTTCCCTCTCCCCAGCCACCTGCTCCAGCTCTTCAGAGAGGATACCAAGGCGTTCCCAGACCAGCTGGGAGACATAGTCTCTCAAGCGGAGGCGTCCAGGGGGCATCCTAATCAGATGTCCATACCACCTCAACTGACTCCTTTCAATGTGGAGGAGCAGCGGTTCTACTCTGAGCCTCTCCTGGATGACTGAGCTCCTCACCCTATCTCTGAGGGTGACTCCAGAAATCCTACGGAGAAAGCTCATTTCAGCCGCTTGTATCCACGATCTCGTTCTTTTGGTCATTACCCAAAGCTCGTGACCATAGGTGAGAGTAGGAACGTAGACTGACTGGTAAATCAAGCTTTGCCTTAGAACTCAGCTCTCTCTTCACCACAACAGACCAGTACAACGTCCACATCACTGCAGATGCTGCTAAGATCCGTCTGTCAATTCCTGTCCTTCACCCAGGACCAATTTGTCTTGGGAGACCGTACCAGGGGCCAGTTGCCCCTGACAATATAGTTCCTGGGGTCTTTAGGGCACTTGAACCTCTCCACCACGATAAGGTGGCGATCCACAAAGAGCTATTTGATATATGCTGTATATAAATAGTATTTATAGACTCCTCTTACTATCGAGGGTATGCACATGATGTCACTGAGCAGAACTCATGGCAATTACAAAACACTGAGTAGCAAAAATGAGTGGCAGCAATAGGGTTTATGCAGTAAAACACAAAAAACGCACATGGTATTCGGTCGCAGGAGTTTACAGAGTACCTCCATGCATTGTGGGGAGCTAATGTCATCATTTCACCTTTTATTAATTGATGAAAAATAGATAAATAAATAATTACAGGCCCAGAACCAGTTCTTTACTAACATGTGCTCTTACCCACACATCATTACAGTCACGTAAACAGTGTGGTACTGACATCTAAAGTAAAAAAAAGGCACTTTTTGTACTGCTGTGACTAAATATTTTGTGTAATTTTTATGTTTTGCTGCATACAAACTAAAGCTCCAACATGTGTTTTCCACTCAAAACACATGTGGCAGCTTGTGTAACTACGGTAACTGTCGTGTAACTGCTAAGAGTTCTGTTCCGATGCATTCCCTCTATATAATAACTTTAATACTTTATTTATATTGTCTAACTTATGGTGGACCTCACAGGGAGGAATGGGGGAGGGAACTGAAGGGAGCCCCTGTAGAACATGAATCCCCTGAGGCCACTAAACCCCAGGATCCAGGCACCTGCCACAGGAAGAAGGGCGACGGGGGGGACCAGGGCTGGCATATCACCGCCCTGAGCCAGATGGCCCTCTGTCCCCCCAAATGTCCCCCCCACAACCAGTCATTCATTCATTCACAAAACCCAGCAGATATATCCCAAGGCACCAACCAGCAGACCAGCAGTGCCCCGGGGACGACGCCAACATCACATCCCTGGCCACCAACCAGGCCCCAAGCCCATAGCAGAAGGAAGGCAGCATTGGTCTGGCATATAAAACTTAACTCTTGACCCCTGTGGCATGCACACAGACAAGCAAATGTGACTCCCTAAAGGAAATCTCACTGAAGGGTGCACATTACAAACACAGTAGGCGATAATTTTATTTTTTTTTTTTAACAAGGGGAATGGTTGAGGTGTGGAATATTCACCTAATTGTAAATTGCTAATTTACAATTAACAAAAGTCACCATAAGTTACTATAATCAGTCAGTCAGAGCGGCCTCAGCCGAGCTGCACACCTAGAGGTCCAGTCTTCATGGTCTAGCATACAGACGGCAAGCTCACCAGTGTTAGCCGCCCCAGTGTCTATAGTAGTGATTCCACAGATGAGTCAATATACATGAAAGTGAGGAGTGCAAATACAGGTGAGTTATAGAGTGTCCATGAATGATGCTGACGGCTGTCCTGGGCGTCGAAAGCCATGCGTTGGTTCCCAGAATAGCACGTGGCCTGCTGGGAGCTCTTGGTGATGGTAACAGTGCCCTGCGAGGCCAAGTCTTCGCCAAGCCACCTTGTCTGATATTCTGTGAAGGTGCCCATAGAGATCTTCATTGGAGACGTGGTCTTGCCAGTTTACATTGAGGATGGTGCGCAGCATCCAGGTGTAGGAGCTGTCCAATGACCTCTGAAGGGAGATGTTTAATGACCAGCACTCGCTTCCATATAGCAGTATGGATTCTGCTGTTGCACAGAAGAATTTAACTTTTAGATCTCTTGACATGTTTGAGCGCCATATAACTCGCATGTCATTGAGAGCATCCCACGCGAGTGCTTTGCACACCTTCATATCATGACTAGTAGATCCTATGCAGGAGCCAAGGTACTTGAAGTTGTTGACTACTTCCAGAGGGTTGCGGGTACTTGTTAACAGTGGAGATATACAAGCATCCCCAGGTGTCATCACTTTGGTCTTCTGGTCATTAATGGTGAGACCGATCCAAGAGCATTCCAACTCCACAAGCAACAACAATCTCTGTGCCTGTAAGATATTGTTTGACAGCAAAACAATGTCATCTGCATAATCCAGATCTACTATTGCTTTCACCGTTATTCTTCAGGATCTATGAGGTGTTAACATTAGACCCAGCTCTCCTTCTCTCCCATCAATGGCTTTCCGCAGAGCATAGTCTAGGATGATAAGACTATGGCTCTACCAACTGAGCCACCACCGGAGTGGTGGCTCAGTTGGTAGACCGGAGTGGTGGCTCAGTTGGTAGAGCATCCGCCCCACACCCGGGAGGCAGGGGTTCAAATCCCGGCCGGGTCATGCCAAAGACCTTATAAAAGTGGAACTTCCTGCCGTCCAGCTTGGTGCTCAGCAATAAATGGAATGGAGGAGGGAACTCTGTGGCGGCGCCTTGCATGGCAGCGGCCCTCTGATTCTGCACTTGGGGTGTGTGTGATTAACACAGTAGATAGGTAAAGCACAATCTCGTTCTGCTGTACATGATTGGTTGTACAGTTGAATGACAATAAGGGTGATTTGATTTTTGATTTGATAACAAACAGGAACGGGGCCAAATTATCGCCCTGGAGTCCTGAAGTGATCTCAAATTCATCCGACTCGCTGTTGCAGTGACAACCTTGGTGCGTGTGTTGGTATACATTGCCCGAATAGCATTGCACAGCCTTGATGGAATACTGTAAGCCCTCAGCCTTAGTTTCTATAAGTTAAGTACTATAAGTTACCTGAAACTGAACGTCCAAAAAAACCAAACAACTCATTGTAGATTTCAGGAGGAACAGACAGGACCCCCCCTCCCCCCATCCTCGTCCACCATAAATGGCTACCGCGTGGAAAACGTCGCCGCCTTCAGGTTCCTGGGCACCCACATCTCCTCTGACCTCTCCTGGACTGTCAACACCAAGGCCCTGGTGAAGAAAGCCCAGCAGTGGCTGCACTTCCTCCGTGTCCTGAGGAAGCACAACCCGGACCACAAACTGCTGCTGGCCTTCTATCGCTGCTCAGTGGAGAGCGTGCTCACCTAATGTCTGGGAGTGTGGTACGCTGGCTCCACGGCCGAGAACAGGAAGGCTGTGCAGAGGGTCATCAACACCGCCCAAAAAAATTATCGGCAGCTCTCTGCCCTCCCTGAAAGACATCGCCAGAGCCTCCTTTCTCAGAAGGACCAAAGCTATCACAGGAGACCTTTCACATCCCGCCCACCACCTGTTTGACCTGCTTCCCTTTGGACGACGGTTCACATCAATCAGGTCCCACACCTCCAGACTGACAGTTTCTTCCCCGGGGCCATCTGAACTGCAGACAGTCAGAGCCCCACCCCCCCTTCCCCCGAACGCACACATGCACAGAACCAAGGACCTTTTAATTATCACTATAACTCACCTGTCCTTGCACTCCTCAGTTTCATGTATATTGACCCATCCGTGAAATCACTACTATTCATATTTTCCATAATCCTTGGACCATTTTACTGTATTATGTGTTTTGCACTCTGCACTCTTATGTACATAGTTCCACCCGCAAAGCCACTACCATACCTGTGTATATACTGTATGTATCAATGGGTTATTTGTTACTTTTATTTTTACTTCAGTCAGATGGTTAACTGTGTGTCCTGTAACAGTTTTATTTTCAAATTCTTCTCACTTACTTTATTGCACAGTAGCCTGGTGGAGCACCCACAATTTCGTTGTGCGATACAACTGTACAATGACAATAAAGCCTATTCTGTTCCATTCTATTCTAAGCTACTATAAGAGTCCCATTTTTGAGAAAAATGTGCAAATTTATGAGGAAAAAACCCTGCAAATTTACACAAATGTCACAAATTTATGATAGATTTTTGACTTTTCTTCTAGATCTGAAGCTCTATGAGAAAAAAGTTGCAATTTTACACAAAAAGAAAACCACAAATTTATGAGAAAAAAATAAAAAATTTTCAACAACAAAAGCTATAGATTTGTACAAATTTTTGACTTTTTTCTCTGATAAATTTCACCTTTTTTGGTGTACTTTATTAATCCCAGAGGGAAATTACAGGGCATCCACGTGGATGGATGAGGCAGCCAAGGTGCCGTGCCAATCCCTTCACCATTCACGCACACATTCACACCTAGGGCCACTTTAAAGTCTCCAATTAACCTAACTTGTATGTCTTTGGCCTGTGGGAGGAAACCAGAGTACCTGGGGTAAATCCATGCAGACATGGGGAGAACATTCAAACTCCACACAGAAGGGTCACCGATGGTCAGGGGGTGGAATCGATCCCGTGACCTTCTGTGCTGCCACAGTGCTAACCACTGCTCCACCAAGCTGTCAGTTTGCAAGGTTTTTCTTGCAAACTTTTTTCTGACAATTTTGCAACTTTTTCCTAGCAAATTTGTTACTTCTCTAATGAATTTCATACTTTTATTTTACAATAAATTTGCCACTTTTTGTGATAAGTCTGTTACCATTTGAGCCATATCCACCTTATTCCTAGCCCCCATGATGCCTTGCGTGAATTATGGGCGCAACTTCTGGTACTAGTTTAGAACGTATGGTTGTCACTGAAATGGGACACGTTTCCTTGTTAAAAACAATGACTTTGGCATCAAAAATGTGGAAACACGACCTTTTGCACCTCAGAGTAATTTAATCATACCACTTCGTACGACTATCGAGGGATGGGAAGAGGACCTTAAAAAGTGACTTCGTAGACAGTAGCTCCATTTGTTAGCGCCACTGCTAAGATGCTAATGCTGTAAACAAAAACTGAGATATATCAATGTCTCCACCGCAATAAAATCGGTTGCATGTTGTTAAAAGATGTTGGACATAATCAGATTTACCTCAGAGCAGACATAGAATCTAGTCAGAGCCACAAAGAACCACAACACCGTGCTTGGGTGTTTTAATGAAATTAAAATGCTCATGCTGCTGTCATGCCACGAATGCTTGTTATTTAACTTAACACGTACAGACTTTTTGACAATTGTTCAAAATTTTATTGATCTATATTTTATGATAATTTAAAAATTAATGCATGCTGAAGCTGCTAAATATCAAGTCCATATCGTTCCAAGGTAGTGCAACAAATGCAAAAAAAAAACCAAAAACAACTATTTGATATCTTTCTTAAATCATAAAGCCATCCGCCGTCCCAGCCGGGTCATACCAAAGACCATATAAAAATGGTACTTTCCGCCTTCTAGCTTGGTGCTCAGCATAATGGAATGGGGAAAGGAAAGTTAATGCACAGAGCTACCAGAGGACTGACCCCTCCACTGTAGCTTTCACTACTCACAGTAGCTTTGTGGTCTACGGTCAGTCAGCCCAGCACACATCATTAACATCCTTAATAAATCCCTCCTGATTAAACAATTTACATGATCTTTTGAATATTACTTTGAGTCTTGACTTGACCACTTTAGTTCTTCTTACAAACATTATCACATTATGGTCACTGCAGCCAACTGGAACAGACAGTATATATTAGAACGTAGCTCAGGTGTATTAGTAAATACATCTATACAAGTTGAGGTAGCAGTGCCGTTATTTTTTAACCATGTCCTGGTAGGTTTGTTTATGATTTGTGACAATCCACAAACATTGGTGACATTTGACAGTTTATTCTTTAGAGGGCAGGTTTGTAAGAACAAGTCTGTTGATATCCCCCATAAAGTACATTTCATAACCTAGGGTACTGGTGTAGTCCAATATTTCACAAATTATGTACAGTGTGGAGGAATAAGTTCAGGCGAGATATGACGAGCTGGAAGGTTGCAGAGTTTTATTTCCTCCATCATCATGAGACGCACATCATAGCTCTGAGAACTACTGTGCCATTGAGACATGTCACACAAGCTCTTTTATGCAGTGTTACAGGAAGAGAGAATGCATGGCACATTAGCATCACAGTAAATACACATGATTAGCATGATATTGGTTGGCTCGAGGACACCTGTATACAGTCCCGTCTGACTGCCTCCTGTGGCTCTTTGTCCATCTGTGCACTGTCGTCTGTATGCTAATTTTCTTCCGTTTCCTCCAGCCTGCTGAGCGTGAATAGTATCAGTCTGCATTGTGCTGGGTCACCACAACAGATAATTGATAATTGAATGTCTTTCTGCAACTGTGGGGGTTCCCCCCTACAGTTGATAGTGCTATGAGATGACTGTTGTTGTGAAATGGCGCTATATAAATAAAGTTGAATTGAATTGAATTGAATTGAATTGATACCCATAATTGGGTATCACGGTTTTTACAATTCTTACGGTAGCAGTATTGTGCCATTATGAAACTGTGGTAATTTGAACACCATTTTGATTGACATCCCTAAACCAAATAGGACTGCAGTTCATTTAGGTACCACAAGGTGTCACTAACCAGAAATCAGAAGTTCCAAAAGTGCTTTAATGCAGAGGTGTCAAAGTCATTTTCATGCCACATTAGACTTATGGTTCCTTTCAAAGGGCCGACCCCCCACCCCACCCCCGACTCCATCACTCAACTGAAAAAAACCTTATTTGGTAAAAGTAAAGATTAATGTCGAAACACCACCCACTGTGGTTCCATGCTGTCACTGAACAGAATGCAAAACCACAATGCATTCAGGTACAGTATCTCACAATAGTGAGTACGCCCCTCACATTTTTGTAAAATTTTATTATATATTTTCATGGGACAACACTGAAGATATGACACTTTGATAAAATGTAAAGTAGTCACTATACAGCTTGTATAACCGTGTAAATTTGCTGTCCCTTCAAAATAACTCAGCACACAGCCATTAATGTCTAAACTGCTGGCAACAGAAGTGAGTACACCCCTAGTGAAAATGTCCAAATTGTGCCCAATTAGCCATTTTCCCTCCCCGGTGTCATGTGACTCATTAGTGTTACAAGGTCTCAGGTGTGAATGGGAAGCAGGTATGTTAATTTGCTGTTATCGCTCTCACACTCTCATACTGGTCACTGGAAGTCCAACGTGGCATCTCATGGTAAAGAACTCTCTGAGGATCTGAAAAAAAAGAATTGTTGCTCTACATAAAGATGGCCTAGGCTATAAGAAGATTGCCAGCACCCTGAAATTGAGCTGCAGTGCGATGGCCAAGACCATACAGCAGTTTAACAGGACAGGTTCCACTCAGAACAGGTCTCGCCATGGTCGACCAAAGAAGTTGAGTGCATGTGCTCAGCGTCATATCCAGAGGTTGTCTTTTGAAAATAGAAGTATGAGTGCTGCCAGCATTGCTGCAGAGGTTGAAGGGGTGGGGGGCCGGCCTGTCGGTGCTCAGACCATACGCCACACACTGCATCAAATTGGTCTGCATGGCTGTCATCCCAGAAGGAAGCCCCTTTTAAAGATGATACACAAGAAAGCCCGCAAACAGTTTGCTGAAGACAAGCAGACTAAGGACATGGATTACTGGAACCATGTCCTGTGGTCTGATGAGACCAAGATATTCAGATGGTGTCAAGCGTGTGTGGCGGCAACCAGGTGAGGAGTACAAAGGCAAGTGTGTCTTACCTACAGTCAAGCGTGGTGGTGGGAGTGTCATGGTTTGGGGCTGCATGAGTGCTGCCAGCACTGGGGAGCTACAGTTCATTGAGGGAACCATGAATGCCAACATGTACTGTGACATACTGAAGCAGAGCTTCAGAAACTGGACCTCAGGGCAGTATTCCAACATGATAATGACCCCAAACACACCTCCAAGACGACTACTGTCTTGCTAAAGAAACTTGAGGGTAAAGGTGATGGACTGGCCAAGCATATCTCAAGACCTAAACTCTATTGAGCATTTGTGGGGCATCCAGAAACAGAAGGTTGAGGAGTGCAAGGTCTCTAACACCATGATGTCGTCATGGAGGAGTGCAAGAGGATTCCAGTGGCAACCTGTGAAGCTCTAGTGAACTCCATGCACAAGAGAGTTAAGGCAGTGCTAGAAAATAATGGTGGCCACACAAAATATTGACACAGGGCACAATTTGGACATTTTCCCTAGGGGTGTACTCGCTTTTGTTGCCAGTGGTTTAGACATTAATGGCATTAATTGTGGGCTATATTAATCATATATTCCATAACCTACATATGTTGAAGCATGTGGAAATGTTTGGTAATTACATATGTAAAGCAACTTCACACCTCTGAAAGGACAAAGGCTCTCAACCGCCAAGTGAAGAACAAAGACGTTCCCAGACACTGCGGTGGAGACCGGAGGAGCTACCCTCACCCCCTAGGGCAAGGAGAGGAAATACCAAGACAATGGGGGGATTAAGATAATGAGGGATGTCAGCCTTTGTTATGCATGTCTTTTGTTATGTGCAAGTATAAAGTCAGTGAGCCGGAGATATTCGGTCTCTTTTTCCTTCTGCTACCTCTGCACTAGATGAGACTTGTTAGGAGAGCTGATAAATAAACTTTGGTTTATATATCAAATCGCCTCATCATTTCAAGCTCTTCTACACTGGTGACCCCTGACGCGAGTATGGTCCTGAGGCATACCCCCGCAATCGACTCATCCGTGGCGACCCAGGCAGACGGCAGCGACCACGCAGACGGGGGAACAGATGGACGACTTTCCCCCCCCAGCAGAAGGAATTGAGAGGGCTCAACCGAGCACCAGCACCGCTGTGAGAGCCGAAGCAAGGCACTCTCACCCTGCGGACACAGAAGTGATGGTATACACGAATGCCGTCGCTGTCAAGCTGCCAGACTTCTGGCAAGAAGACCCCGCCTCGTGGTTTCAGCAAGCTGAAGCCCAGTTTACACTGGCGGGCATCACGGCTGACGACACCAAATTCTACCATATCGTCTCCAAACTCGACGCCGCCACTTTGAGGTGTGTGCAGAGCATGATCAGGTGGCCGCCTGCCCAAGACAAATATGAAACGCTGAAAGCAACCATTGTGGCAAATTACATCCCCTCAGCTGAAGAGAGAGCCGAGAAGATCCTGGCGGTCTACGGCCACAGAGGGTGCAAACCTAAAGCCCTCATGGAGGATTTGCTACAGCTTAAAGAAGAGGACAATGACAACTTCCTCTTCCAATTCATATTCCTCAGCACGCTGCCGCCACACATGAGAGGGACGCTCGCCAACATGAGATGCAACAACCACCAAGACTTCCGCGTGCTCGCCAATGAAGCTCAACGGCTCGTCAACGCCTGCAAGGAGCAGACACCCACAGCAGCATCCGCAGACCTCGGCGATGATGCCCGGAACCTCGAAGAGCCACAACCCACTGAGCAGATCCAGCCCGCGGTGACAGCGACACGGCCAAAACGTAACAGACAGAGCGACGTCTGTTACCATCACCACCGCTTCGCCGAGAAGGCCCGCAAATGCGTTCCCCCCTGCAAATTTACGATTTCGGGAAATGCCAAAGCCGAGAGCCGTTAACGGCAGCGGTTCTCGGCGAGAAGAGTAAGCTGTTATATGGGACGGATGGACACACCGGCAAGCAGTTCCTCATCGACACAGGAGCTCAGCTGAGTTTCGTCATGCCCTCCCAAGCAGACCGAGCCATGGGCACCCGGGGCAACGGAGCGCTGGCAGCCAACGGCTCTAACATCGACACTTTCGGCGAAAAGAGCCTGCACCTCCACATCCACGGCTGCAACTACAGATGGACATTTGTTGTAGCGGCGGTGAGTTTTAACTTGTTAGGCGCAGATTTTTTGTGTGCACATGGGTTATTAGTGGATCTAGCGAATAGACGCTTGGTTAATGCACTGTCCTTTGCTTCTAGTCCATGCTCAGCTCGAGTTTCTCCACCACCTGTGCAGGCTAACGTCACCACAGCAGGAGGTAAGTTTGAGCAACTCCTCACCCATTTTCCAGCACTCACAATTCCCAAATTCTCAGCCACTGTGGCTAAACACGGGGTTGAACACTTTATTCCCACAACGGGCCCACCCGTATTTGCCAAAGCTCGCCGCTTAGACGCGGCCAAGCTCAACATAGCACGGGACGAGTTTACTACCCTTGAAAAATTGCGCATTGTTAGACGCTCGAAGAACCTTGGGCCTCACCACTTCACATGATTCCGAAATCCGACGGTTCTTGGAGACCGTGCGGAGATTACCGCAGATTAAACAATGCGACAGTGCATGACCGCTACCCAATCCCTCACATTCAAGATTTTTCACTACATCTGGCGGGTGCGCGCATTTTTTTCAAAAATAGACCTGGTCCGCGGTTATCATCAAGTCCCAGTCCGAGCGGAGGACATTCCTAAAACAGCTGTAATAACCCCTTTCGGCCTTTTTGAATTTCTGCGAATGCCTTTCGGCCTCAAAGGCGCTGCTCAAACTTTTCAACGAATGATGGACGCGGTCTTACGCGACCTTCCTTTTGTCTTCGTCTACCTCGACGACATGCTGGTAGCCAGCTCGTCTGAGGAAGAACACGAGCAGCACCTCACTACGGTTTTTCAGAGACTAGAAGAGCACGGGCTAATAATCAATCCAGCCAAATGCAAATTCGGCATGTCACAAATTGATTTTTTAGGACACAAAGTCTCTCTGAAAGGGGCAGTCCCACTTCCAGACAAAGTTCACGCGATAAAAAGTTTCCCACGGCCACAGATGGTCAAATTGCTACAAGAATTTTTAGGAATGGTTAATTTTTACAACCGTTTCCTCCCCCACGCAGCTCAGCTCATGCAGCCCCTATATGACGCGCTCAGAAAAAAGAAAGCTTCCAACGCGGTCGAATGGACCCCGGAGCGCGAACACGCCTTCGCGGAAGTAAAGAGCGCTCTAGCTAACGCCACATTGTTAGTTCACCCAGATCCCTCGGCCCGCATCGCGCTAACCACAGACGCTTCGGACCTGGCTATAGGGGCAGTTGTAGAACAACATGTCAGCGGGATCTGGCAACCTTTAGCATTCTTTAGCAAATCGCTAAACCAAACTGAGCGTAAATACAGCACTTTTGACAGGGAGCTGCTAGCGCTTCATTTATCCATCCGCCACTTCCAGTTGTGGTTAGAAGGGCGGAGTTTCACGGCTTTTGTAGACCATAAACCGCTCACCTTTGCTATGGCTAAAATTTCAGAACCATGGTCAGGCAGGCAACAAAGACAGCTGGCTGCGATTTCAGAGTTCACCACAGACATTCGACACGTGGCAGGCAAACTTAACGTAGTAGCAGACTGTCTCTCTCACGCTGTGACATCACCAGAGCGCGAGGAGACAGATTATACTGCCTCAGCAGCAGAACTCTTCACTAACGCAGACAAATACGCAGCACCTATCCATGCAGGGATAGATTATGCAGCCATGGCAGAGGAACAAAGCAGTGACGCGGACGTGCGCGCACTCCTGTCTGGACCAACAGGGTTAAGGCTGGAGAAAAAGGGTTTACGCGACGGCGTGCCCCACCTAATATGCGATGTTTCAACCGGCCGACCTCGCCCGTTAGTACCAGCTACATGGCGCCGCCGTATTTTCGACGCAATTCACTCCCCCGCGCACCCAGGTGTGCGCGCCTCGGTTAAAATGGTCGCCGAAAAGTTTGTGTGGCCAGGCCTGCGCAAAAGCGTAAAAGAATGGGCAAAAACTTGCATTTCTTGTCAGCGCGCCAAAATACACAGACACACAAAAGCCCCTCTGGAGCCTTTTCCAATCCCTGCTAGAAGGTTCGACCACGTTCATGTCGACCTCGTGGGGCCACTACCTTCCTCCCAAGGTTTCACACACCTGTTAACAATGATAGACCGCACCACATGCTGGCACGCTGGCCAGAGGCAGTCCCTCTAGTGGCAACCACAGCGGAGGAAGTCGCTCGCGTCTTTTTGACAAGCTGGGTAGCACGTTTCGACGTCCGATAGGGGACCTCAATTTGTCTCAGAGCTTTGGTCAGCCATGTCCAGCAGCTTAGGGACAACAATTCACCGCACCACCGCTTATCACCCTCAGGCTAATGGGCTATGCGAGCGTTTTCACAGGTCTTTAAAGGCTGCCCTCAGAGCCTCACTAACGGATACAAATTGGGTAAATAAACTTCCCTGGGTTTTATTGGGGTTGCGTGCTGCGCCTAAAGAGGATCTAGACGCCTCTCCGGCAGAAATAGTTTTTGCACAACCTCTCAGGCTCCCAGGTGAATTTTTACCAGAGAATCCAGAGCCAGGGCATCTTCCAGTCCCAAGGTTTTTAGGCAGCAACGGACCGGACTCTCTCCCCGGTCCAGCTCATCACTCCTTTCCACGGGTTTTTGTCCCTCAAGCTTTAAAAAACGCTGAGTTCGTTTTTGTTAGGCATGAAGCTTTAAAACCAACTTTCCGCCCAGCATACGATGGGCCATTCAGAGTGCTGGAACATGGTGATAAACACTTTGTGCTTGATTTTGGGGATAGAAAAGAAACAGTCAGCATTGACAGACTTAAACCTGCCTTCTTGTTGAAAGACGAGCCTGCACAGTTGGCGAGAGCACCTCGGCGGGGTAGACCCCCCAAGAGAAAAGACTCAGCCCCCCTGCAGGGAACAATTAACCACTCTCCTTCACACGCTGCAGATTCCTCACAAGAAGGTCCCAGCAGGACGCCTAAACGAACCCACAGCAGTTTTGGGAGAAGATTAAAACCCAGACAGCACAGGGACTGATGCAAACTACTCCACAATTGTTCACTAATTGTGCTGCAACAGTTTAGGACGGACTTATGATTTTACTATGCTGTTATGATTACCACTGAACTCTCTTAGGGGCATGGCTGCTGGAAAGTTTCTTCTGTGGCAAGAGATGTAACACTTAGTATGTCATAGTAATTATCTTAGACTGTGAATTTTTCTATTGTCTTTTCTTAGTCGTTTGGGGGGGGCTGTGGGCTATATTAATCATATATTCCATAACCTACATATGTTGAAGCATGTGGAAATGTTTGGTAATTACATATGTAAAGCAACTTCACACCTCTGAAAGGACAAAGGCTCTCAACCGCCAAGTGAAGAACAAAGACGTTCCCAGACACTGCGGTGGAGACCGGAGGAGCTACCCTCACCCCCTAGGGCGAGGAGAGGAAGTACCAAGACAATGGGGGGGATTAAGATAATGAGGGATGTCAGCCTTTGTTATGCATGTCTTTTGTTATGTGCAAGTATAAAGTCAGTGAGCCGGAGATATTCGGTCTCTTTTTCCTTCTGCTACCTCTGCACTAGATGAGACTTGTTAGGAGAGCTGATAAGTAAACTTTGGTTTATATATCAAATCGCCTCATCATTTCAAGCTCTTCTACATTAATGAGTTATTTTGAGGGGACAGCAAATTTACACTGTTATACAAGCTGTACACTGACTACTTTACATTGTATCAAAGTTTCACATCTTCAGTGTTGTCCCATGAAAAGATTTCATAAAATATTTACAAAAATGTGAGGGGTGTACTAATTTTTGTTAGATACTGTACATGTAGTCTATTGTCATTGTACGCTGTAATGTGACACAGACTCCCATCTTTAAGAAAATCATTCTTTTAATGCCCCCGCAATCCATATAAAATGCCATGGCCAACCCGTAGACCTTAAGCTTGACACATGTGCCTTTAATGCATTCAGGCTTTTTTAAGCTTTCCACGTACAATTTTGAGAAATCAATTATTTGTAAAAAATAAATAAATAAATAAGCTTCGTGTGTAGTGTTGATGTAAATGTCTTCCTGCTCACACTGAGTTGGAGCCTGCTTGATGTCAAACATGTTTAATATTTATGACACCCTGGAAAAATAGCCACAGGACAGGGAGGTGTCACCACCTGGATGCTGCATACTCACAGGCATCTCACACTGCAAGCAGCCATGTCTATATTGACTTTTCAACCAGAATTTTACCCATATTCTTTTTTGCCTTGTTGTTTTTCACACCAAAATAACAACTTGCTAAAACCTGGTACAAAGCATCTCCTTGTTTTAAGCAAGGTTAATGTTTTATAGTACTTTGTCCCTTTTTAAATAAAATTACAAATTACAGAAGACACATCAGGGCAGCCAGTTGACAATGTCGGTAATCCTCCAGATATGTTTTTCTTTGGGAAGTGAGTTTGATCAGGGAAGATTCAGCGAGATGTCATCTGTGAATTTCTGGCACTGTGGAATGGTTCCTACAAATGACAGGTGTGTGGTCTCACCAAGAGTGTGTATTCAGAGGATTATAATTCTAAAAATTGCCCTTATATCTGTCGTCTGTCGTGTTTTTAAAATCTGTTAACATTTGAAAATCATCTAGAGTGTAACCACGCTTTTAGCAGGAAAAATGGGCTTTGTTGAAATGGTGACCACGCTCCAGTGCTGGAAGTTTCCACATTAACTCTCCCATTGATCTCATTCCCTAATATGTTCAGTACATGTGAAGCCAAGACAAAGATGGAGATACCTGGGAGAGAAAGACAGAGTGTGCCTTTAGGTGGAGGTCAGATTGGAATAAAAAGTGGCCCCATAACAGACAAGACAGAGGGAAAAGGAATTAAATATAAGTGAGGGAGGGAATTAGAAACTAGAGCCAATTATGAGCCGTTCCAAGAAGACGTATGACCTGAAGCCTAGAGGTAAATCAGGGTCAGAGAGAGGTGGAGGAATGAGCGAAATGAGCTCTAAGCATGGGGAGGTCAGACATGGATAGGTGTGAATAATGTCTGTGCTCAGTGCTGCGTAATCATTGTGGGTTCATGGTGCCTGCTGTTACTACACTGATTAGAAAAATCCTGACATGCCACCACTCATCTGCTCTTCAGAAGAGGCTAATTCCAGAATGGGTTGTCCACCATTTTAGAAGCGTGACATGAACTATTAAACTACCCGACACGCTTAGTTACTGCATTTACTGAATTTATTTGGCCCATTTTTATCTCTGCTAGCAGCCTGGCCCGAGAGATGGCAGGGCGGCGTTTGTGTCAGTTATCCAGTCCTTCTCAGTTGCCTGAATAATGATAATAATACTTTAGTCCCACATTGTTGAAATGTTCAGTGTTACAGCAGTCTGGAAACATAGTAAAGGCAAAAACATACAAAAAAAACTAAATATAGACACATTAATTTATTTTAAATACTTACATTTTATCTCATAAATTTCAATTTTCTTGTAAATTTATGACTTTTTCATGTAAATTTGCAACATTTTTTTTTCCTTTGAAATGTTTGACCTCTGCTAAATGTGCCATTTTTTTCCTTATAAATTTGTAATGTCTGACTCATTATTTTTTGTTTTTTGTTTGCATATACACACATGGACAAAATTGTTGGTACCCCTCTGTTAATGAAAGAAAAACCCACAATGGTCACAGAAATAACTTGAATCTGACGAAAGTGGTAATAAATAAAAATTCTATGAAAATTAACCAATGAAAATCAGACAATGCTTTTGAATTGTGGTTCAACAGAATTATTTTAAAAACAAACTCATGAAACAGACCTGGACAAAAATGATGGTACCCTTAACTTAATATTTTGTTGCACAACCTTTTGAGGCAATCACTGCAATCAAATGATTTCTGTAACTGTCAATGAGACTTCTGCACCTCTCAGCAGGTATTTTGGCCCACTCCTCATGAGCAAACTGCTCCAGTTGTCTCAGGTTTGAAGGGTGCCTTCTCCAGACGGCATGTTTCAGCTCCTTCCACAGATGTTCAATAGGATTTAGATCAGGGCTCATAGAAGGCCACTTTAGAATAGTCCAGTGTTTTGCTCTTAGCTATTCTTGGGTGTTTTTAGCTGTGTGTTTTGGGTCATTATCCTGTTGCAAGACCCATGACCTGCGACTGAGACCAAGCTGTCTGACACTGGGCAGCACATTTCTCTCTAGAATATCTTGATAGTCTTGAGATTTCATTGTACCCTGCACAGATTCAAGACACCCTGTGCCAGATGCAGCAAAGCAGCCCCAGAACATAACAGAACCCCCTCCATGTTTCACAGTAGGGACAGTGTTCTTTTCTTGGTATGCATCATTTTTGCGTCTGTGAACATAGAGCTGATGTGCCTTGCCAAAAAGTTCCAGTTTTGTCTCGTCTGTCCATAGGACATTCTCCCAGAAGCTTTGTGGCTTGTCAACATGCAGTTTGGCAAATTGCAGTCTGGCTTTTTTATGATTTGTTTTCAATAGTGTTGTCCTCCTTGGTCGTCTCCCATGAAGTCCACTTTGGCTCAAACAGCGACGGATGGTGCGATCTGACACTGATGTACCTTGACCTTGGAGTTCACCATGAATGTGTTTAGAGGTTGTTCTGGGCTCTTTTGTTACCATTTGTATTATCCATCTCCTTCTGTGGCCACGTCCAGGGAGGTTGGCTACAGTCCCGTGGATCTTAAATTTCTGAATAATATGTGCGACTGTAGTCACAGGAACATCAAGCTGTTTGGAGATGGTCTTATAGCCTTTACCTTTAACATGCTTTTCTATAATTTTCTTTATCTCCTGAGACATCTTTCCTTTGCTTCGTCTGGTCCATGTTTAGTGTGGTACACACCATGTCACCAAACAGCACAGTGACTACTTGTCACCCTTTAAATAGGCCGACTGATTACAAGTTTGTAGACACATGTGATGTTAATTAGAGGACACATCTTGGTTGAACATGTCCCTATGGTCACATTATTTTCAATCTTTTCTAGGGGTACCATCATTTTTGTCCAGTCCTGTTTCATGAGTTTGTTTTTTAAAATAATTCTTTTTGAACCACAATTCAAAAGCATTGTCTGATTTTCATTGGTTAATTTTCATAGAATTTTTATTTATTACCACTTTTGTCATATTCAAGTTATTTCTATGACCATTGTGGGTTTTTCTTTCATTAACAGAGGGGTACCAACAATTTTGTCCACGGCTGTAAATTTTCATGAAAGTAGATAAGTTTAAATACCTGGGGTCAACCATTCACAGAAATGGAAAATGCACAAGAGAGGCGAAGAAGAGAGTGCAGGCAGGGTAGAGTGGGTGGAGACGAGTGTCAGGGGTGATTTTTGACAGAAGTGTAGCAGCAAGAGTGAAAGGGAAGATTTACAAAACTGTAGTGAGACCTACTATGATGTATGGTTTGAAGATGGTGGCACTGACAAAAAGACAGTGGCAGAGTTGAAGATGCTAAGATTTGCATTGGGAGTGACTAGGAGGGACAGGATTAGAAATGAATATATCTGAGAGACAGCTCAGGTTGAGCGGTTTGGAGACAAAGTAAGAGAGGCAAGGCTGAGATGGTTTGGACATGTGCAGATGAGGGATAGTGGAGATATTGGACAAAGAATGTTGAAGATGGAGTTGCCCGACAGGAGGAAAAGAGGAAGACCACAGAAGATTCATGGATGTAGTGAAGGAGGACATGGAGAAGGTTGGTGTTACAGAGATCCAAGGGATAGGGTGAGATGGAGGCAGATGATCCGCTGTGGTGACCCCTAAAGGGAGCAGCCGAAAGAAGAAGTTTGCATATACATTTTTAGATTTTCCCATAAATATGCAAATATTTTCTTGGAAACTTGTAATTCTGTTCTTAATGTAATTAGTAAAACCAGTATACTTTCTTATGCCTTAATAGCTGACCATTTGACCAATGGTCTCTGTATAGCAGCCGAGGCTGAGCTGCTAAAAATTACAACAGCTCACATTTATTTGCATATGGACATAAGCCTCAGCTGGACTTTTGGTTATATTTAAAAGCAGTGGCAAGGTGTGTATTTGACATCTTGGCCTTCATTGCTGTCCTACCTGGCTTAATCCACCTCTTAATACCATCACTATGACACCACAGTTACAGAAACCATCAACACTATACAAAAAATGCAGTATAACAAGGCACTGCATTACAGATATTTCATGTTCATATTCCATTACTAAATCAAGAAACCCAGTTAGCACAGCTTGACAGGTCTCTTTTCACTGCAGCCGCAACTGCACCAAGTACATCATCTCAAGTAGAGGCAACAATATTTGTCTAAAATGAGAAAAATATAAAAATTTAAATACAAGCATGCTACTCCCCAAAGCAGGACCAGTGCGAGGTGTGCTGCAATACTGACGTCTATCATCTTGACAAAGGGTGCTTCATGAATCTCCCTTTTTATCTCTTCTCTTATCGCTTCAGCAGCAGCATTAATCAGACACTGTTGCTTTAATAGTGTTAACTTCTTCAAATTAGCAGTTAGCATGGCTTATTATTTAATTTGTCTGTATTACAAAAATACTGTATATAAACAAAAAACAATCTTTCTTGTACCTAATTCTAGTACATCCAATATCCTTGACTCTGAGAATAAATAACCAGAGCTCAAAATGAAGTACATCCATTGGGTTTGTCACATAAACTTATACATTTTTAACATGAGAGACCCTGGTATAAACCCTGGGGCCGTGGTGATTCATATTTTATATGATGTGTCTGTCTTGATGGTGAGTATGGCTGCATGTTGATGCTTTGTGGGACATATCCCCCACACGGCTGATGTTTTATAGATACGTCCACAGCAACTGGCTTCTACATCCACACCACCGAAAACTACTATTACTATGAGGTAGATTTGATAACCCTACTCAACACAGTCTCACATCTGTTTATGTTTATTGAACATGAAACGTTAATATGGGTGTTAGCCGTTTGAGTGTGACTGTCGCCAAACTGCGATGTAACCCCTAGTGGTCAACAGTGGTAAAGATTTTTTCAAGAAACTAGTCAGATCAGATATCAAAACTTTCCAAGGCTATAACTTTAAAGTGGTAAGAGATAATGGCTTACTGTCAATTAGAAAGATGTAGGATTTGATCCAAAGTTTCAGATAGTAGTGAATTTACACATCTAATTTGTATAGTTTCACAGCAGCTATATCGAATTCATAACTGGTCAAAAGTGGACTTTGGGCATATTTACACAAAGAATGGTTCTGATTTATGTCACCATTTCTTGTTTGAGGGTTTTTTTCTTGTCTTTAAAGTATATGAACCAGAAATTCAGTAGAATGTACACAAGCCGTAATACAGTCAGACCTACCGCTGGTGGCATATTCATTTGTCCACTCTCGTCATCTACGGTCTTTATTTCGTCTTCTGCCAGGCAATTTTTCCCCTTTTTCTTCCACATCTAGAAAGTCTCACATGAATCTTGTTATTTATTCCATCGCAATTTCCGTCATAAATGCCATGATTGTTTGAAATTTCATTCATAAACGCCGCTATCGTCCCACTGGCAACCGGCCATATTTAACTGTGATCTTCTTCTTCTTCTTCTTGTCCGTTTCTTAAAAGGAACCCCGATTATATTGGCATGTTAGCTCTATATGCTTTATTTTTATGTTAGTAACATAACTGTAATATAATTTTTTTGAAAATAATTCCCAGTTTTATATATTTTTAAAAAACTTTATTACGATGTAAATTGCCATTTTTGTTTACATCGCAATGCATTCTGGGTAGTGACGTAGAATGGTTGCAGCCGTTTTTTCTGTCTTATACAAGCCAAGAAGCGAAGCTACTAACTACTGCCATTTGTCAGTGAAAATGCCACATTGCACGACTTTTGGATGTAATTTCCAATCAAAGGGAAATAAAGAGAGCGGGGTGAGCCTCCATAGCTTTCCTAAAGAGGGAAAGTTGAGGAAAAAGTGGGGCGGCAGCGGCTCCGGAGGCAGAGCAGGTCGTCTAATAACCCAATGGTTGGCGGTTCGCATCACGCTCTCCCCAGATATCCTGCCGTTGTGTCCCTGGGCAAGACACTTCACCCGCATCGCCTCCAGTGCCCATAACACTGGGTATGAATGTGTAAAAATGTTTAAATGCTCAGTGGTGGCCGGAGAGGCCGTTGGCGCGGATTGGCAGCCATATTTCCGTCACTCTGAGTGTCTGTGATCACGCACTATAGTGCACGCTTGATAAAGCTGACATATATATTAATCACGCTATGATAAAGCACGATATCGCTCGAAGCCCGCGCATGAGACATGTCTGTGATCACGCGCTATAGCGCACACCTGATAAAGCTGACATATGTATTAATCACGCTGTGATAAAGCACGATATCGCTCAAAGCACACGAGCTTGCGCGAATCACGGTTCGAATTTTGTCACGCATACCCGTCAAGTGATACGGTTTCGCCGTATTTTAATACAGGGAAAATGCAATTTTAGCAAATACGGGCGTATTGCCATTTCTGTACGCCAAAAAGAAAAATATACGGGAAAAAAAAATTATTGAGAGTGTGGAGGAACACCTCGTGTGTGACCCCCACAGCATACAGGGCTGGCAGAGCGCTCAGCATGAGCAATTATCAGAACAGTGAGAGGTGTGGACTGATCATTATGCAGATGTGCCTCGCATCTTGATCACTGGCATTGTTTGTTGCTGACTTTGAGATGCAGGGCTCGCTCCAGCACGCTGCCACAGCGAGCGAGCCTCGTGGAGGATGAATAAAACACCCTTTTAAACTTCAGTTCGCCGTGTCCGCCTGCACTTATTTTGTTCCTCCACAAGAGAACCTAAAATCAACTGAACAGTAATTCGATGCCTGGCGAAATTGAGCGCACCTAACCAAGTTCATCCAAGTGCATTAGTGTAACAAAGCTGACAATCAAAAACTCTTTAATTCCAAGTGTATATATCTAGCTGACAATTAAGAACTATATTCAGAATTATTCTTATTGTGTACTTTCAAATTAAGCAATCTATCTTGTGCTAATGTAAATTTGAAAAATATTGTTTTTTTATTTAGCACGATATCGCTCAAAGCGCGCGCATGAGACATGTCTATGATCACGCACTATAGTGCACGCCTGATAAAGCTGACTTATGTATTAATCACGCTATGATAAAGCACGAGCCCTGCGTCTCAAAGTCAGCAACAAACAATGCGAGTGATCAAGATGCGAGGTGCATCTGCATAATGATCAGTCCATACCTCTCACTGTTCTGATAAGTGCTCATGCTGATCACTCTGCCAGCCCCATACGCTGTGGGGGTCACACACGAGGTGTTCCTCCACACTCTCAATTTTTTTCCCGTATATTTTTCTTTTTGGCGTACAGAAATGGCAATACGCCCGTATTTGGTAAAATTGCATTTTCCCCGTATTAAAATACGGTGAAACCGTATCACTTGACAGGTATGCGTGACAAAATTTGAACCGTGATTCGCGCACGCTCGTGTGCTTTGAGCGGTATCGTGCTTTATCACAGCGTGATAAATACATATGTCAGCTTTATCAGGCGTGCGCTATAGCGTGTGATCACAGACATGTCTCATGCGCGCGCTTCGAGCGATATCGTGCTTTATCATAGCGTGATTAATATACTGTATATGTCAGCTTTATCAAGCATGCACTGTAGCACATGATCACAGACACTCAGAGTGACGGAAATGTGGCTGCCAATCCGCGCCAACGGCCTGTCCGGCCACCACTGAGCATTTAAACATTTTTACACATTCATCCCCAGTGTTATGGGCACTGGAGGCAATGCGGGTGAAGTGTCTTGTCCAGGGACACAACGGCAGGATATCTGGGGAGAGCGTGATGCGAACCGCCAACCATCGGGTTATTAGACGACCTGCTCTACCTCCTGAGCCGCTGCCGCCCCACTTTTTCCTCAACTTTCCCTCTTTAGCAAAGCTATGGAGGCTTACCCCGCTCTCTTTATTTCCCTTTGATTGGAAATTACATCCAAAAGCCGCGCAATGTGGTATTTTCACTGACAAATGGCAGTAGTTAGTAGCTTCGCTTCTTGGCTTGTATAAGACAGAAAAAACGGCTGCAACCATTCTACGTCACTACCCAGAATGCATTGCGACGTAAACAAAAATGGCGATTTACATCGTAATAAAGTTTTTTAAAAATATATAAAACTGGGAATTATTTTCAAAAAAATTATATTATAGTTATGTTACTAACATAAAAATAAAGCATATAGAGCTAACATGCCAATATAATCGGAGTTCCTTTTAAAGAAGATTCTTCTTCCGTGGTGTATTCCGTGTCCTTCAGCACCATGGGTATGGCCATGATAAGCACAAATGGTCCATAGAGCCGGCAGTGTTTTTGGCAGGTGATTACAACTTGACAGACGTAGTGCTGCGCTGTGCTACTAGGGGTGCACGATATATCTACAGTGAAAGGGTTAGAAAGAGAAAAATCATCAAATCAGTTCAGTGGTATTTGTTTATTTGACTATAATGACTAGGTAGGGTAGTCACTTCCATCCCTCTGTCTGCTCTCTAACTGAAGAACCAATGATGCTAGATCCACCAAACTTTTTTGTGGGTATATTTTGGGGGTCAAAACTTAATGTCTCAGGGTCGTAAAAGCTAAAAGTCACTTTTGATCTCTTATTTGTATTGTTATAAGGGCTATGGTCAGCAAACATGACACACAGGTTGACCTTTAAACCATCACCTGTGGCTATGGGTTTGAGGTCAACTGGTCAAAGACACAAAGTCTTGAGCGTGGAAAGCCAACATGGACTCAGAGCTGTCAGTCCAAAGAGATGTGAGAGTGTGGTTGTGTGTCTTTGTGGTTACCCTGGTCACGCTACCATGGACTGGTGCCTCCTGACTTCTGGTAAACAATCAGTTAAGAAAATTGTGAAGACATGGATTTTAAGTGTCTTTTCAAGTTTTACATTTTTGACATTGTTTACATCAGTGTGGAATTGTTTAGCCAATATTCTATATTTTTTTTGCAAGTGTAATTGCCATGAGGGGCATGGATTGTCCCCCTCATGGATTGTTACCTTATCGTGGTGGGGGGTTTGCGTGCGCTCGTGATCTCAGGAGCTATGTTGTCCGAGGCAATTTGCCTCTGGTAGGGTCACCCAAGACAAACTGGTCCTGGGTGAAGGGCCAGACTAAGAACGATCCAACAGACTCTCATGATGAATGCTAGAACAAGGATTCAGTGTACCCCGCCTGGTATGGTGTTACCGGGGCCCCACCCTGGAGCCAGGCCTGGGGGAAGGGCTGGACGGCTAGCGTCTGGTGGCTGGGTTTCCGCCCATGGGACCCGGCTGGGCTCAGCCCGAAGGAGTTACATGGATCCGCCCTCCAGTGGGCTCACCACCTGCAGGAGGGACCATGAGGGTCCGGTGGTATGTGGATCAGATGGCGGTCAAAGGCAGAGACCTTAGAGGTCTGATCCCAAGCCTCCTAAATTGGCTTTTGGGACGTGGAATATCACCTCTCTGGTGGAGAAGAAGCCTGAGCTGGTGCATGAGGTTGAGAGATACCAGCTAGATATAGTCAGCCTCACCACAACACACAGCTCCGGAACCAGTCTCCTTGAGAGGGGATGGAGCTTGGCCTACTCTGGAGTTGCCCCGGGCAAGAGGCGACGAGCAGGGGTGGGTATTCTTGTATCCCCCCACCTTGCTGCCTGTATATTGGAGTTTTCCCCAGTGGACGAAAGGGTTGTTTCCCTGCACCTTCAGGTTGGGAAACGGGTCCTGACCATCATTTGTGCCTATGCACCAAATTATGGTTCAGAGTTCCCACCCTTTTTGAAGTCTCTGACAGGGGTGCTGGAGAGTGCTCCTCTTGGAGACTCCTTTGTCCTACTGGGGGACTTCAATGTGCATATGGGCAACGACAGTGAAACCTGGAGGGGGGTGATTGGGAGGAACGGCCTGCCCGATCTGAACCCGAGTGGTGTTCAGTTATTGGACTCCTATGCTAATTGGCTGTTCTAAATTGTCCCTAGATATCTGTTTCCTATAGGCCCTTAGAATAGAGGGTTAGTATTAATGAAAGCGCTTTGAGTGGTCTTTGTGACTAGAAAAGCGCTATATAAGTGCAGGTTAGTTAGTAGTTAGTTAGCTAACCACAGTTTGTCCATAACAAACACCATGTTCAAGCATAAGGGTATCCTTGTATGTGTTGTGCATACTTGGCCAATAAAGCTGATTCTGATTCTGATATGTGCTCCTGGCACCAGGACACCCTAGGTCACAGGTCGATGATCGATTTTTTTATCATGTCATCAGAACTGTGACCATATGTCTTGGACACTTGGGTAAAGAGAGGTGCAGAGCTGTCAACTGATCACCACCTGGTGGTGAGTTGGATCCGATGGCAGGGGAGGATGCCATTCAGACCTGGTAGACCCAAAGGTATAGTGAGGGTGTGCTGGGAACGTCTGGCTGAGGCACCTGTCCGGGAGGTCTTCAACTCCCACCTCCGGAAGAACTTCAACCACATTCTGAGGGAGTCAGTTCTCCTCCTCCATTGTTGAAGCGGCTGCCCAGAGCTGCGGCCACAAGGTCGTCAGGGTATCTTGTGGTGGCAACCCCCAAATCAAGTGGGGGACACCAGTGGTGAGGGGGGCCATTAAGCTTTAGAAGGAGTCCTATCAAGCTTGGTTGGCTTGTGGGACTCCCGAAGCAGCTGAGGTGTACCGGTAGGCCAAGCGGAGTGTAGCTTGGGTGGTTGCTGAAGCAAAAACCTGGGTATGGGAAGAGTTTGGTGAGGCCATGGAACAAGACTTTCGGTCAGCTCGAAAATATTCTGGCAAACTGTCTGGCGGCTCAGGAGGGGGAAGCAGCTCCTTGTCCACACTGTGTATGGTGCGGATGGGGCACTGCTGACTTTGACTGGGGATATCATTGGGCGGTGGAAGGAATACTTAGAGGATCTCCTCAATCCCACTGACACGCCTTCCACAGAGGAAGCAGGGCTTGTGGACGAGGGGGACGACTCGCCTATCACAGGGGCTGAGGTCACCAAGGTGGTTAACGATCTCTTTGGTGGCCGGGCCCCAGGGGTGGACGAGATTCACCCCGAGTACCTCAAGGCCCTGGATGTTGTAGGGCTGTCATGGTTGACACGCCTCTGCAACATTGCGTGGAGGTCGGGGGCAATGCCTTTGGCATGGCAAATTGGGGTGGTGGTCCCTCTCTTCAAAAAAAGGGGACCGGAGGCAGTACTTCATCTTTAGAGGGATCACACTCCTCAGCCTCCCTGGGAAGGTCTATGCCAAGGTACTAGAGAGGAGAGTCCGGCCGTTGGTCAAACCTCGGATTCAGGAGGAGCAGTGTGGTTTTCGTCCTGGCCGTGGCGCATCGGACCAGCTCTTTATCCTCTCGAGAATCCTCGAGGGTTTGTGGGAGTTTGCCCAACCAGTTTACATGTGTTTTGTGGACTTGAAGGCATTCAACTGTGTCGCTTGTGGTTTTTGTGGGGGGTGTTTTGGGAGTATGGGGTATCGGGCTTGTTGTTACGAGCTATCCAGTCTGTATACGACTGTTGTGAGAGTTTGGTTCATATTGCCAACACTCGGTCGGATTCATTCGCAGCGAGAGTTGGACTCTGCCAAGGCTGCCCTTTGTCACCGATCCTGTTCATAATTTTTATGGACAGGATTTCTAGGCGTAGCCAGGGAACAGAGGGTGTCATGCTTGGTGACCACAGGATCTCATCTCTGTTGTTTGCAGATGATGTCCTGCTTGCTTCATCCAGCAATGACCTACAGGTCTTACTGGGACGGTTTGCCACTTAGTGTGAAGCGGCTGGGATGAGAATCAGTACCTCCAAGTACGAATCCATGGTCCTCAGCCAGAAAAAGGTGGATTGGCCTCTCCGGGTTGGGGACAAGCTCCTGCCCCAAGTGGAGGAGTTTAAGTATCTTGGGGTCTTATTCATGAGTGAGGGGAGAATGAATCAAGAGATTGACAGAAGGATTTGAGCAGCATCTGCAGTGATGCGGGCGTTGTACTGGTCTGTTGTGATGAAGAGGGAGCTAAGCTCTAAGGCAAAGCTGTCGATTTACTAGTCAATCTTTGTTCCTGCCCTCACCTATGGTCATGAGCTTTGGGTAATAACCGAAAGAAGATTGCAGATACAAGCAGCTGAAATGAGCTTTCTTCGTAGGATTGCTGGACTCACCCTGAGAGATAGGGTGAGGAGCTCAGTCATCTGGGAGAGGCTCAGAGTAGAATCGCTGCTCCTCCACATTGAAAGGAGCCAGTTGAAGTGGTATGGGCATTTGATCAGGATGCCTCCTGGACGCCTCCCACTTGAGGTATTTTGGGCATGTCCCTCTGGGAGGAGACCTCGGGGCAGACCCAGGACTCACTGGAGAGACTATGTCTCCCAGCTGGTCTGGGAACACCTTAGTATCCTCTCTGAAAAGCCGGAGCAGGTGGCTGGGGAGTGGGAAGTCTGAGCTTCTCTTCTTAAACTGTTGCCTCTGTGACCCGGACCTCTGGAAAAGTGGTAGAAGATGGATGGATGGCTGGATGGTTGGAGGGATGGATGGTATGAGTAGAATCATGTCCACCCCTTGAGTTATGGTATTATTTTGGACTTTTGAGTGTTGTTAAAAGGAAAGGTGATATAACACAGTGATAAACATGATCCTGTCCCAGCATTTTTAGAACGTGTTGCAGGCACCAAATTCAAAATCAGTGAATATTTGCAAAAACAATAACAATTTATCAATTTGGACATTAAATAGCTTGTCTTTGTAGTGTATTCAGTTGAATATTGGTTGAAAAGGATTTTTAAATCATTGTATTTTTTATTTACATTTTATGTAAATAAACAGTTTGTAGTGTTTCTTGTGTCTAAGTTAGTTGCCATTGTTCTTAGGTTGTTCTGAGTGTCTTCTGTTATTCTTGCATTAAGATAAGCCTTTATTAGTCCCACAACTGGGAAATTCCAGGATTGCAACAGCACAGGGATAGCAACACTCAGAGCAATAATTTAGAAGAAAATAAGGGCAGTAAATATACATACACTACCGTTCAAAAGTTTGGGGTCACTTAGAAATTTCCTTATTTTTGAAAGAAAAGCACTTTTTTCCAATGAAGATAACTTTAAACTAATCAGAAACACTCTATACATTGCTAATGTGGTAAATGACTATTCTAGCTGCAAATGTCTGTTTTTTGGTGCAATATCTACATAGGTGTATAGAGGCCCATTTCCAGCAACTATCACTCCAGTGTTCTAATGGTACAATGTGTTTGCTCATTGTGTCAGAAGGCTAATGGATGATTAGAAAACCCTTGTGCAATCATGTTAGGTCTGCAATGCTGTAATTGTTGCAAATGGAGGATTCTTTGACGAAAGCAAAGTTTGAAGGAAAAATTTATTATTTCAAATACAAATCATTATTTCTAACCTTGTCAATGTCTTGACTATATTTTCTATTCATTTTACAACTCATGGTGGTAAATAAGTGTGATTTTTCATGGAAAACAAAATAATTGTCTGGGTGACCCCAAACTTTTGAACGGTAGTGTATGTACGCATAAATATATACACACAGTGCGGAGCATTGTAGCTAGATGGAATAAACAGCATAACAGTCTATTTAGTTACCCCACATAGTATGAATATGTACCCATACATATCGTCACCCTCCGTAGCGATTGTTATTGTCCTAGTTGTATACTGGAGGGTGTAGAAGAGCTGGAAATAACGAGGCGGTTTTGTATCATAAAAGCAGAGTCTTTAATGAATAACTCTTCTATCTTGTCTCATCTGGTGCAGAGCTTGGCAGAAGGCAAAGAGAAAGAATTCTGCCCAGCTTGCTGGTTAAATACAGGCACACATCAAAGACATGCAAAACACAAGCTGAAATCCCCCGTTATCTAAATCCCCTATTAGTCCTGTTAACTCCTCCCTTTGCCTTGGGAGGTGATGGGAAAACCTCTCCTCCCTCAGGGGTGAAGGTGTTGCCATGGCGTCCTGTGATGTCATGGGTCTTCACACGGCGGCGAGATTCCTTTGTTCTTTCAGAGGTGTGAAGTTCCTTTGTATATGTTGTCCCAAACATTTCCACATGCTCTAACAAATGTAGGTATGGAATATATGGACCATTTTGTGTAAGTTTGTTGTGTCTTTTGCATTCAATACTATTAGGTCGTCACGTTTTTTTTGCCATCTCTGCTCACAGCACTGCTTAGGTTATAAAGTCTGACAGCCGTAGGTAGGAAGGACCTGCGAAACCTCTCGGTCGCACACCTAGGATGATGTAGCCTACTGCTAAATGAGCTCCTCAGTGCGTTCAGTATGTCCTGCATAGGGTTGGACTCGGACTCCAGCAGAGATGACAGATCTTGACTAGTTTAGTTTCCCTAGGTCTTAGGTTTATTTTGTAAACATTCCCTGTTTTGGTTTTGGTTAGTATTTAGTAACTGGACTCCCTGTTTTATTTTGTAAAGTGGTTTCCTGTTAGTCCTTAGTCACCATCCTCAGTGACCTTTTGTGTATGTGTGTCAGTTTGATTCTCACACCTTTTTTCCACCAGTTTCCCATTTGCAATTATCAGTTTCTCTTTAAGTTCAGTCCGGTTTCTCAGCACCTTGCAGCACCATAAAATCCATGTTAAGGTGTCATGTTCCTGGCTCCCTGGTCGGTAATCTTGAGTTTTCTGTTCCTCTTAGTTTATTTCCTTCCAGTATTTATTTTAGTGTTTTGGGGGTTTTTTTGTTTTTTTTTTTTCAGCCACCGTGCTGCGTTTTATTTTCTGTTTTCAATAAATTCAGTGAACTGGAATTGCCTGCAGTTGTCTGTCTTCCATACCTGCTCGGATACATAGCAGTAATTTTACGTCTCTTTTTTCTTTTCTCCCTCCCTTCCGTTTCAGCTTCCAGGTCGGTCTACAGTGCAGACAGCGGTGAGTGGTTCATCAGTGTGTTTGGATGCGTGCGCCCGTTCCGCGGGGACGGCGACACGGCTTCCCCCTTATCTCCTTCATCCTGCTGGCTGTGCTGTGACAGCCACTGAGCTTTAAAGTGGAGATTTTTATCAGCTCACTGACGCACACAGACAACTCTATCCTTTGGGGTTTAATGTGTTTTATGTGATCATGTTTTCCACACCCTAGAAATCTTGTATCCACGAAGTATTCCATCCACTTTACTGCCCTTGTGTGGAAACAAAAAGTTGTGTAAATTCCACAAAAACCATAATTGTTACAGTCATGATTTTTTTTTTTGGGGGGGGGGGGGGGTGCTGCACGCTGTAACAGTGAACATTTGGATGTTTTGACTTAGACCTTTAACACTGGCAATCAGGCTATGTACTGTATGTCCCACTGAGATTAACACCGTTACTAATCTATAAAGCCATATATCATTTCTTTTTGAGGGGGGTTGTGAGTAGTAGATGACAAACTCATTATAGTTCAGTGACTCACACAAACACGCCGCGCAGTGGACTGGTCTACACACCGGCCCGTATTCTGCTGCATCATGGTGTTTTCGCCCGGGCTCTTTGACATCGCCTCGTAATTTAATCCCTTTCTACACCAGAGTGAACGAGAGAGAGAGAGAGAGAGAGAGAGAGAGAGAGAGGGAGAGGGTGGGTGGGACGGATGGCAGAAGAAGAATAGGACAAGAAACGATATCAAACAGGCAAGTAACAAAAACCACAGCAGGCAGCGGGATTACTGGCGTGAGTGGCACTCCACTGCCCTCTGCCGCTTCCGCTCTGACGGTGCACAACTCAAACGTTTTTGTGTGTCTCGTAAATTAATGCATTTTAGGCTTTTTGGTGCAATTTCACATGGAAATTATTTTTAATGCTGCAACATTAGCGGACATCACCACATTTCACCCTTTTCAAACTTCATATGGAGTTGAGTGGGGTGTGTGTGTGTGTGGGGGGGGGGGGGACAGTGCAGGAGACGGGAGTTTGATTCGAGTTGATGCCTTTTTGGTGACACCTGTCTGTATTTACTTTGTCCTTCACTTCTGGGTTCACAGTGCACATCTTTGGTGCAGTAAGTACACATTTTGGTTGCTTAAGGTCATGGAAAACATTAGTGTCAGGCCCTGAAAATACTTGATTAAAGTTAGGGAGATGGTTAGGGCCCCGTTACACAGTATTGAATGAATTGAATGAATGAATGAATTGAATGAATTGAATGAATTTATTTATTTCGGATAGTACATTACAGGTTAAAAGAAACTGTATAATATAACAACAAGGTCAAATTAGACAAAGACTCCTTCTACTATACAATTCCACGTGAGTTATCCGAAATGGGTGATGGCTGAAGCCGCAGCTTATATTGCCCACCCATATTCCATCCAAGAATTCAAAGGAGAAAAAAGAGAAAACAAGACAAGAGCGATTACAATTTAAAACAAGGCTAAGACAAAATATGACTGAGAGAAAAAGAAAACTGAGCTAGTCTAAGTTAAGCGGTTACTATTCAAAAACAAATCTAAGACATAGTGTCACAGAGAAAAAAGAAAAACTAAGCTATAACACAACCCAGGCTGGATATGTCAATCCTTATGTGAGTTTACATGTCGTCTTGTAAATATGTTTGGAGTATTTCTTCCTTTAGTTTTTGTTTAAATTGTCCAAGCTTTGTACATGATTTTAATTCAGGTCCAAAATCGTTCCATAATCTGACTCCTTGCACTGAAATACAGTGTTGCTTGGTGGTTGTTCTCACTGTAGGCTTTTGAAATATACATGTTCCTCTGAAGTGATATCGTTTCTCCCTTGTTTGGAACAACTTTTGGATATTTGCGGGCAGTGATAGATTCTTCACTTTGAACATTATTATTGCGGTTTTAAAGTCGATCAGATCTTTCAACTTGAGAGTTTTTTGTTTAAGAAAAAGTGGGTTTGTTGGTTCCCTGTAAGCTGCTTTGTTGATTATTCTAATAGCTCTCTTTTGAAGCATAAAGAGTGGATATATGTTTGTTTTATATGTATTTCCCCATACTTCATTACAATATGTCATGTATGGGAGTATTAATGAATGATACAAGGTGTATAGTGTGGGTTGATTCAGCAAATTTTTCACTCTGTGTAATATTGCAATTGATTTGGATACTTTACCTTTTATATAATTAATATGTGGCTTCCAACACAGTTTGTTATCAATTATTACTCCAAGGAATTTAGTTTCGGATACCCTTTCAATCTCTACACCATTTACACTGAGTTTGGGTACTGGGTAGTTGTGATGGTTGTTAAAGACTATAAATTTTGTCTTGCTTAAATTGAGCGTTAATTTGTTTGAATCAAACCACAGTTTCAGCTTTCCTAATTCCTTTCCGAGTGTATCCAGAAGTTGTTCCAAGTTGTTTCCACTGCATAGCAGGTTAGTGTCATCAGCAAACAATATTAAGTCCATTTTTCCTGAAACTTTACATATATCATTTATATACATATTGAATAATAATGGTCCCAAAACTGAACCCTGTGGGACTCCACAGGTGACCTTCAGTAGCTCTGAGTTTTTGTTGTTAACACATACAAACTGATATCTATTCTTTAAGTAACTTCTTAACCAGGACAGTGCTACCCCTCTGATACCACAATTTTGTAGTTTCTTTAATAATAGATTGTGATCTACTGTATCAAATGCTTTTTTAAGATCCAGGAATACTCCAACTGAATACTCTTTATTTTCAATGGCTGTTGATATTTTTTCTGTAAATTCCATTAAGGCATATGCTGTTGTCCTTTTGTGTCTGAACCCATATTGCTGCTCACACAATAAATCATTCTTCAGTATGAAGTTGTCAATTCTCTCATAGAATATTTTTTCAAGTATCTTGGAAAATTGCGGTAATAGTGAAATTGGTCTGTAGTTGGAGAGTTCCCCTCTGTCGCCTGTCTTGTAAATCGGAATTACTTTAGCTATTTTCATTGCATTGGGAAATATACCTGATTGGAGAGACAGGTTACAGATATACGTCAGTGGTTTCACTATGCATTCGATAACAGTTTTGACTACAGTACGAAGATCATTGAGAGATTGGGCAAATTTTTTATCTTTGGGATCATTTGGGAGATCCTGTGGGATAGGGATTTATTGTGAAGTGCGGTGTGATGACGCCGCCTTCCTGTCGCACCGCCCAATATAGAGGGGCATCTGCCATGAGGGCTTCCTCTTGCCCTGGATGAATCTGCCACGGTGTGTTAAGTGTAGTGTGCTCATATATATAATAAAGCAGTGTTCAGTGCAACCTCTTTGTCCGTCTCCTCAATAGCAGGTTTTGTGGGCTTAACAGTGTGTGTTTTGGACTGAATCAAAACTTTAAGGGGACCGTGGTGACTGTGGCGATCACTGAAGATCATTGACAGATGAAAAACTGGCCTGACCTCTCAACTATCTCTCAGTGATCTCCACCCTTGTGTAAAGGGGGGTTTAGGGTTTGAGGAAAGGAGGCTACGGTGGTCCAGAGATCTCAGTCTGCTGAAACTTAAAAAATCTACTGCAGTCAGGGGTGGACTGGGATAAAAATTCAAGCTAGGAATTTGACTCTATCCCAGGCCACCCCATTGTTATGAATCAGAAACCATCGCCGCTATATTTGTAGACCGTCATACTGACATATCAGGCGTTAAACTAGTTATAAATGTGGCTACAACTTTTAGGTGGGAGGATAAATATCCTTTTTTTTTTTTTTTTTTTTTTGTCAATTAATCATTTTCTCATCTGGACCGCTCTCCCTTCTCTCTGCACTTGTTGCTCTGCAGAATGAGGGAAAAATGGAAATAAACTTAAATCTGTACTTCATGAGCAGACTATGCACCCTGATTACATCCAACAGCATACCTACATATTTAGGACTGCGGTTCTACAGTATGTTGTACCTGAAGGCTCCTGATCAGTGTCTGAGTCTGAACGTGGACACTCTTACTGATAGCAATACCTTCTTTAACCAGCAGCTGATGAAGTCAGAGCTTTCCTGTCACTTTCATCTACATCTGCGCTTCTGTCTCCCCTTGCAGTCCTGTGGTGCGTTCAAGGTACCTTGGACAACACAGAACTACTGAACAATAACCACAGAGATATAGGCCTATTATATCTCTGGGACAATACCACATACTTGAATAGGGCTGTACGATATGACAAAAATTTCACATGACAATAACAATATATATCACCATATGCATTTTCTGTAAATTCTACAGTTTAGATAATCACATAAAAAGGACTGTCTTTTTTACATGCATCGTTTTCCCTCATAATTTTGCAGTTATAAAATATTTTAATGTGCATTTGAGACTTGATTCTAATAAATTTGAGTTTTTTCTTCTAAAAATATCATATGAATAAAAAGTAAACATCAATAAGTTAAATATTTCCTGAGCCAGAGGAGAATAGCAAACAAACAAACAAACAAAAAAAAGTCTGAAAATGAGAAAATTACCCATTGCTGCCATCTACAGATATAAATTAGCTGTTCCTATTTAAATCAATGAAAATTTAAGTGTGGAGCTAGATCCTGCGGCCTGCCATTCTGGCCTGATTTAAAGCACACACTGATATCACTGATACACACACACACACTCACACACACAGATATATATATAAAATCTCCCAAAAATGTGACACCCCAAAAGAAAAAAAATCTCCTCATTGAGAAATTTACTGTTCTTAATTTTCTGCTCTGTGTGTAGTCATTCTCTAGGATTTATTGGTTCGGCTTCCATTGTGGGGAATCAAACAGCGCTGATGTGATGTCAAAAAGTAACAGTTTTTTTATTCCACTCACATTCACATTTTAATTGCGGACTTAGTATTGGATTCTATAGCATTATTTTATTTTTTTAGATGAATGAATGAATGAATGAATGAATGAATGAATGGGGAAAAGGGTATACAGAAGTAACTACATAGGAATATAAAACAAAAATAAATACTGAAAGTATGCCCAAGGGAGATATGTTCACTCCAAAAGCAGGTCCAGAATGGCAGGAAGTCTCCACAAATGCTAATCTTTATATGAGCATCGCTTGACGCTGATGTCAGCTAACCTGCGCTGAGTAGTTCTCTGATTTTTCAAAACGTCTGTAAAATCAACACCACTATTGACAGTGTTACCACGGAAAGACAGATCACCACGTACCCAAATCAGAAGCCGTGGATGAACAGAGAAGTGCGGCTTCTGCTAAAAGCACGTAACAATGCCTTTAGATCTGGTGATGCACAGGCCTACAGTTCATCCAGGGCAGATCTGAAGAGGGGCATCAAGAAGGCCAAACACAGCTACAAGCTGAAGGTGGAGGAACATTTTGGGGACTCTGACCCCCGACGCATGTGGCAGGGCATTCAAGCTATCTCTGATTATAAGCCCAGCAACTCCATACCTATAGCCATGACTGTGCCCTTTCTCAATGAGCTAAATGACTTCTATGCTCGTTTTGACAAGGACAATAACGAAAAGAACATCAATTTCCCACCCTCTGATGACCTCCACCACCTCACACTCACCCACACCGACGTCCGTAACGCACTGAGTCATGTCAACGTACGTAAGGCTGCTGGCCCTGACGGTATTCCTGGGCGTGTGCTGAGGGCATGCGCTGAGCAGCTGGCAGGGGTCTTCACAGACATCTTCAATCTGTCCCTGGCCCAGGCCGTGGTACCAGCGTGCTTCAAGACCACTTCAATAGTACCAGTGCCGAAACATTCAACACCATCGTGCCTAAATGACTGTCGCCCTGTGGCACTGACGCCCATAGTCATGAAGTGCTTTGAGTGACTGGTCTTGGCACAGCTCAAAAAAGGCCTGCCCCCTACACTGGACCCTCATCAGTTCGCCTACCGGAGCAACAGGAGTACAGAGGATGCGGTTTCTACAGCGCTGCACTATGTACTCTCACACCTGGATAACAAGAACACCTACGCAAGAATGCTGTTTGTTGACTTCAGCTCAGCATTCAACACAGTTATCCCCTCCAAGTTGCTCACTAAACTTGGGGACCTGGGAATCAGTACCTCCACCTGCAACTGGATCATGGATTTTCTGACCAACAGACCCCAGCATGTTAGGTCAGGCCCCAACCGTTCTTCTGTCATCACACTCAACACTGGTGTACCACAGGGCTGTGTGCTCAGCCCATTCCTCTACTCCCTCTACACCCATGACTGCAGGCCTATGTATGGATCCAATTCCATCATAAAGTTCGCAGATGACACCACGGTGATTGGACTCATCAGGGACAACGACGAGTCAGATTACAGGGCAGAGGTTGAGCACTTGGCTACTTGGTGCGCTGACAATAACCTGCTCCTTAACACCAGCAAAACCAAGGAGCTCATAGTGGACTACAGGAAGGAGAGGGAAGAGACACATGACCCCATCCATATCAATGGCATAGCTGTTGAACGTGTCCCCAGCTTCAAATTCCTGGGGACCCACATCTCGGAGGACCTGACCTGGTCAGTTAACACCACCAGCCTGATCAAGAAGGCCCATCAGCGCCTCTTCTTCTTGAGGACACTGAAGAAGAACCATCTGTCAACTGACATCCTGGGCAACTTCTACCGCTGCGTGATAGAGAGCACCCTGACGAACTGTATCACAGTCTGGTATGGGAGCTGCTCTGTCACTGACTGTAAGGCGCTGCAGCGGGTGGTGAAAACCGCCCAACGCATCACAGGGACTTCACTTCCAATTATAGAGGACGTCTACAGGAAAAGATGTCTGCGCCGGGCACGCAGCATTCTTAGGGACTCCAACCATCCTGCTCATGGACTGTTCCAGCTTCTCCCCTCCAGAAGACGCTTCAGAAGCCTTCGGACTAGAACCAGCAGGTTTAGGAACAGTTTCTTTCCAACAGCTGTCACGTTATTGAACTTAGTTCCCCGCTGACTCTCTTACCATCATCTCTTACCATCCTCACCTGTACATAACTGCCCATCTAACTTATTGTACATTATTTGCACATAACAGTACTCTTAACTTTCTGCACTGCTGCATATATTTGCATATATTTGCTTAAATTGCACATACTGTTAATTACCGTATATACTGCACTGCTGTCCTTTGCACTTCTGATTGGATGCTAAACTGTGTTTCGTTACCTTGTATTCATACATGTGTAATGACAATAAAGTTGAATCTAATCTAATCTAATCTAATCTAAAAGTCGGTCCAAACGCTATAGTGTGAACCCAGCTTTAACTTCGGCTGACTCAGGTAAACTCTGCATGACTTAGCCCAGCACTCAGGAACTTTTATAAACTGAGCACAACTTTCACCAACGTTTATTTCCAAACGCTGGTAAATTTTCAGCAGGCTGGAACTTTTCAAAGTACACAACTTTCACCAGCGTTTGCCAATAAACACCAACTATCATTAACTTTTGCCAGCAGAGTCAGACGTTTGCCAAAATGTCCATAAGTCGGTCCAAACGTTGTAGTGTGAATCCACCTTAACCTGTTTGCTTCTTAGTAAAAATATTTCAGATTGGTCATGATCTGAAAATCAGAGACACCAAAGGTAATGTAATAAATGCATGTGATGACTTTAACTTTATTCATTATTGTTACTTGACTAATTAAAATTAAATGGTAAATGGTGTTCACTTATATAGCGCTTTTTCTCATCTCTAGATGACCAAAGTGCTTTATAGATCCTGCTATCCACACACTGATGGCGGCGGAGTTGCCATGCACAGGCGCTGGCCTGATCCACCAGGAGCAACTGGGGGTTCAGTGTCTTGCTCAAGGACACTTCGACATGCAGACAGAGCAGGAATCGAACCCCTGGCCCTCCAATCAGTAGTCAGCCACACTACACCTGCGCCACAGCCGCCCCCTATTATTAGAAATCATATAAATTACATTAAGAGCCAACTTGCTCCTACTACCTGTTTTAATTTATTTATTTATTTAGCGTGTATGTGCCACCATCATGCACTTTTGCTGCTTTAATATTTTTTTTTCAAACAAAACGAAGAAACTCAGCAGTAATTTAAACTGAAGAACCAATGGTTTCCAGTGAGCACAGCTTAGCATCCTCATTTAGCATTTGCCATTTTATAATTAGACATGGTGTTAATGTTACTTACCTCCTATTAAAATGAGGGTAGTGGACTATCCTCTCTGATGCAGCATGATGGAAAACAGTCCCACATCCCTGGCAAACAGGTGTAGCAGCTATTTGACCAAACCGGTAGTTTGGTGTTAGCAACCACCGGACAGTCTAGCCACCCACTACACACCTGTTCCGCTGCGCGCACTGCAGGGGAGAGGCAGGGAGCTGACAAGTATTGGATGAGGAGCTTTGTTCAAGAAATGGGAGTATGTGCATTTTAAATCACGATATAAACAATAGAGTATTCTGCAGTGCATCTGGAAAGTATTCAGAGCGCTTCACTTTTTCCACATTTTATGTTACAGCCTTATTTCAAAATGGATTAAATTCATTTTTTCCCCTCAAAATTCTGCACACAATACCCCATAATGACAATGTGAAAAAAGTTTTTTTTTTTTTTAGATTTTTGTAAATGTATTAAAAATTTAAAAAAAACTAAGAGAACACATGTATATAAGTATTCACAGCCTTTGCCATGATGCTCAAAATTGAGCTCAGGTGCATCCCGTTTCCACTGAGATGTTTCTACAGCTTAATTGGAGACCACTTGTGGTGAATTCAGTTGATTGGACATAATTTGGAAAGGCACATACCTGTCTATATAAGGTCCCGCAGTTGACAGTGCATGTCAGAGCACAAACCAAGCATGAAGTCAAAAGAATTGTCTGTAGACCTCCAAGATAGGATTGTCTTGAGGCACAAATCTGGAGAAGGGTACAGAAAAATTTCTGCTGCTCTGAAGGTCCCAATGAGCACAGTGGCCTCCATCATCCGTAAATGGAAGAAGTTTGGAACCACCAGAACTCTTCCTAGAGCTGGCTGGCTGTCTAAATTGGGGGAGAAGGGCCTTAGTCAGGGAGGTGACCAAGAACCTGATGGTCACTGTGTCAGTGCTCCAGCGTTCCTCTGTGGAGAGAGGAGAACCTTCCAGAAGGACAACCATCTCTACAGCAATCCACCAATCAGAGCAGTATAGTAGAGTGGCCAGACGGAAGCCACTCCTTAGTAAAAGGCATGTGGCAGCTCGCCTGGAGTTTGCCAAAAGGCGTCTGAAGGACTCTCAGACCATGAGAAACAAAATTCTCTGGTCTGATGAGACAAAGATTGAACTCTTTAGCGTGAATGCCATGCATCATGTTTAGAGAAAAACAGGCACCGCTCATCACCAGGCCAATACCATCTCTACAGTGAAGCATGGTGGTAGCAGCATCATGCTGTGGGGATGTTTTTCAGCGACGGGAACTGGGAGACTAGTCAGGATAGAGGGAAAGATGAATGCAGCAATGTACAGAGACATCCTGGATGAAAACCTGCTCCAGAGCACTCTTGACCTCAGACTGGTGTGAAGGTTCATCTTTTAGCAGGACAGCGACCCTAAACACACAGCCAAGATATCAAAGAAGTGGCTTCAGCACAACTCTGTGAATGTCCTTGAGTGGCCCAGCCAGAGCCCAGACTTGAATCCAATTGAACATCTCTGGAGAGATCTGAAAATGGCTGTGCACCGATGCTTCCCATCCAACCTGATGGAGCTTGAAAGGTGCTGCAAAGAGGAATGGGTGAAACTGCCCAAACACAGGTGTGCCAAGCTTGTGGCATCATATTCAAAAAGACTTGAGGCTGTAATTGCTGCCAAAGGTGCATCAACAAAGTATTGCACAAGGGCCGTGAATACTTGTGTACCTGTGATTTCTTAGTTTTTTATTTTTAATAAATTTGCAAACATCTCAAAAACTTTTTTCACATCATTATGGGGTGTTGTGTAGAATTTTGAGGGAAAAAAATTAATTTAATCCATTGTGGAATAAGGCTGTACCAGCAAAATGTGAAAAAAGTTAAGCGCTGTGAATACTTTCTGCATGCACTGTATGAAACGATAGACATTTTTTACATCGTCATCTAGGGCTGTGCGATATGACGATATAAAAACGTCTGTCATTTCATAGAATACTCTATCGTTTATATTGTTTTTTAAAATTCACAGCGGAACAGATATGTTGTGGGTGGCGAGGCTTCAGTCTGGTGGTTGCTCATACTAACTTCAAACAACCGGTTCAGATAGCCGCTACTCCTGTTTGCCAGGGTTGTGGGACTGTTTTCCATTGTGTTGCGTCAGACAGGATAGTTTGCTAACCTCGTTTTAATAGGAGGTAAGCAACATTAACACCATGCCTAACTATGAAATGCTAAATGACGGTCCTAACTGGAAATGGAATGTATCAGACCATCGTTCCTTTGGTTTAAATTACTGCCGAGTTTCTTAGTTTTGTCTGAAAAAATTTTATTAAAGCTGCAAAAGTGTATGATGGTGGCACATACACACAAAATAAATAAATACATTAAAATGGGTTGGAGGAGCAAGTTGGCTCTTAATATAATTTATTTGATTTCTAATCGTTTTAATTAGTCAAGTAGTGATAATGAATAAAGTTACAGGCACCACATGTATTTAATTACATCACCTTTTGTGTCTTTGGCTTTCAGATCATGACCAATCTGAAATATTTTTACTAAGAAGCAAACAGGTTAAATCAGGCCAGAACGGCAGGCTGCAGGTCTACACTTAGATTTTCACTGATTTAAACTAACAGCTAATTTATATCTGTAGATGACAGCCATAGGTAATTTGATCATTTTCAGACATTTCTTTATGTTATGTTGTTTTGCTATTCTCCTCTGGCTCAGGAAATATTTAACTTATTGATGTTTACTTTTTATTCATATAATTTAGAAGAAAAACCTGAAATTTATGAGACTCAAGTCTCAAATGCACATTAGAAAACTGTTATAACACTGCAAAATTATGAAGGAAAATGGTACATGTAAAAAAAGTAAAAAAAAGAGATGGTCCTTTTTATGTGATTAGCTAAACTGTAGAATTTACAGAAAATGTATATCATGATATATTGTTATCATGATATAAGATGACGTATATCATGATATGAATTTTTTGTCATATCAGCCCTATCGTCATCCAGTACTGTATATATCGTCATATCACACTGCCCTACACTTTAACATAAACACATAATACCAGACAGAACTCAAACACGTCCACTGCGGATTGCACGCTCAGGCCACTTTGACTCTTGATTGGCCAGTCCATTGGGAAATGTCCCGCCCCTCCCTATGCTCAGTCCACGCCTGATTGCAACTTACAAAAACAAGGGCAAATGACAACACAAGGGTGCTGCAAAAATTCACAACAAAAAATGCTCTGCAAATACAACACACTGGAAGTGACTTCAGAGTCACAGTAAGGTGACGGACCACAAAAGTCCATCACTCCCGCTCTAACATTGTGTCTGATTTTATGTGAAATGTATGATGAGTCTGTTGCTTCTTTGTGTCCCCGGAGCCACATTAATATTGTGTTGTATTTGCAGCACATTTATCTGTTTGCAAGTGTTGTGACTTAAGCTCTCTGGCCTGCTGGAGGAGGCTGTACTTTACACATTACAGCTGTAACTCACCGCCTACACCCATAATGCACTTATTTTCACACCCACCAGGTGTCACTTTTTTCCAAACATAACTTCAACTCCTCTTTCATGCTGATAAAGCAATTTTGTGCAACTACAGCCAAAAATAACACACAAAATGATTTACCAAACAGGCATGCCCATAAACGTTTCAGGCTGACTGTTGAGTTGTTGAAGCTATTCACAAGCCAGTGACAATGAAGGCTGCTTTTAAAGTAACGTGAGTTCAGTTCTTACTGTCAGACTGACTTTGCATAATTTGTATTGTAAGTTGTGATTGATTAACTTCTGAAGACTGCTTGGAAATGAGATCAACACATGTTAAACAAGAGCAAAAAAGTATGATTTTACATAACAGCCAAGTACAAGATGTGACTAAAAAGTTCACATCTCTAAAATCAACGAGACTTGAAATCTCCTTGTTCGTTGCTGGACTGTTTCCAGTACCGCTGCTATTTTTTGGATTTCTTCCTGAGAGTGGCACTTTGATCACAGCACTGATTCATCCACAAACTCACTCTGGATCTCAGTCTTTAACAGGCTTACCTTTAATCTAATCTTTACTTTGTAATTTGCAAGGTTATGTTGTGTGAACCGTTTACCCACGAGGATGATAAGGTTACCATCCTGGGCTATCTCAGAATATTTACAGTGCATGCCATTGTGTGTCTGTTTATAATGCATTTAAGTGGTCGGCTTTTTGTCCAGTCAATCAAACAAACTTTATTTATATTACACTTTTCATACATATAAAATGCAGCACAAAGTGATTCATAGACCGCCCTTCCACACAGACATACAGAACACTTTACTTCTGAAAAAAAACAAACAAAAACAAAACAGTGAAAGAATCATAAAATCAGTTCTGAAGCCCACATGCTGCAGCCAATGCAGGGACTTTAAAATCAGTGTTGTCTGTGCTCTTTTTCCGGTCTTTGTCAGCAGGTGTGCAGCTGAATTTTGAAGAAATTGTAGCGAACATTGCAGCAGTCACTTCTGCTGGTGATAAAAACATGCATTAGTGTCGCTGTATTGGCTCGAGAAAGAAATGGTCGCACTCTGAAAATATTCTTTAGATGATAAAATGCTGTTTTTGTTACATTTCAAAGTTATGATTAGAATCAAATATAATGTCAAGCCTTTTTTTGCTTGTTTAATGGGATTCAGTTTGAGTGCTTGCAGTTTTGCTCTCTCTGAACCTCAGGACTGATAATCAAGACCTCAGTTTTGATCTGGTTGAGCTGGAGAAACTTCTCTGCCATCCATGACTTAATATCTTAAAGGGCATTCATAAAGAAATTCAAGGTATGGTTACTGTATTGACAGATTCACAAATGGTGGGGTGGGGGTGGGGTTCAGATTGGGGATTTCCATAGAGGAAGTACCTGAAGAGGCTTTGAAACGTGCTCTTTTTTTTTTGCTTTGTATGCACAGATTTGTTTTTAATTATTCAAAAATGACGTGGTTGTGTTGGCAATCTCTTCACTCTTCCTTCAAGACAACTTCTGTCCCAGAACTCAGCAAAAACATGTTTGAATGGATAGATCGGAGATTTTTAAAACCTTTGGATCATGCTTCACAACTTTTTGTTTGCCACTCGAACAAATGTGGCACCTTGACTACAAAGGTTACAAATAAATTAACTGTTCCTCATAATTCTAAAGCCAAGAACAGATTTGATCAAATGACTGTATGTCAGCATTTGTTGTGTTTGGTGTAATATTTAATGGCATTTTTCTTAAATTGTACATACAAAAAACAAAAACAAAAAAAAACTACAGACAGTAGAGACTTTGCACTGTGCTTTTGTTTTAAGCATTTGCATAATTCATGTGTTTGTTCATATTCTGTGTTTTTGTTCTTTCAGACTCGTACATTGCCAAATCAGCCTCGTTGCCAGGCTACGGCAAAAATGGACTAAACAGGGTACGCAGTTGTGGTTTGTCTGCGTGTGTGTGCGCCACTCACTTTCAGCTCAGTTTTGGTCACATAAAAGCGAGCCTCCATAACTGAAATTGTTATATTTTAGAGTGAAGACTTGATTTAATATTGGGTTCAGTGTAAGTTACTGTTTTCTGAAGTGGTGCAAACATTTCAGAGGTGTAATATATAGCACAATCCTTCATTTGCTACTGAGCTGAGACTTTTTGTGTTAGTCTGTATCCTGAGGCAAGTCAAAATAGTTCCATTATGCTATTGTGATCGATTATTGTAGGGAATGCATGAGTAATTTAGAATTTCTGTCTACTTTATAAATACAAAGCAAGTCTTTCAATCCGTGTTTTTCTAAACTGTTCTTACTGTTATGTGGCAGCCTGGGAGTGCTGGTGGGGATTATTACCAGTACGACAGCAGTAACGCAGTTAATTGGCAGATCAGAGGTAAGCCTATTGGTTTACATACATCATCTTAATGCTTGCTTGTGGAATGTCATTGTTGCAAAGTCTAACAGTTACTCACCACGTTTCTTTTCCTTCTTCTTTTTCCTTTCAGAGTACAAGGTGAGATGCCACTATTCAGTATGAGAAGCTGGTACTGAGCCAAGAGTGAAAATTGTGGATCAATATTTAGAAATGACAGCGTTATCTTTGTATATTGAACAGTGATTCAGCCTCACTCAGTAACATCCATTTAACTCGGAGAAATTTCATAAAGCTGACTGACTCATTTTATCAACAGCAAGTCAAACTAAACTGAGAATAAACTTGAGAACAAGATATTTCATACATGTGAAGAAAAGCCACTTTAGTACTGGGTTAGATGACTTTTGCCTCCACGACTGCCTTCAAAATTCTTGGCATATATTCAACAAGGTGCAGGAAACTTCTCAGAGATATTGGTCCATAATGACATGATATTGTCATGACTGGATCAAAAATCATGGCAAAAGTGGAGAGTGCAGGATCATGATTGACATGGTTTGAGGTGCTGCTGCCTTTCTTTCTGCTCAGACGAATGTTTACATATGTAAACACGGTTTTATGAATGAAAGTGAACCTGTAACCATGTGACTATGATCCTCAGGTCAGGAGCATTATACCAAATTAACCACACTTGTGGATGCACACCCTATATATGCACCCTGCATCCACCCACTCTTCCTCTTTTGAATGACTGAGAGGAGCCAGCCTCCACCAACAAGGGACAATGAATGATTACAGGTTCACTTCCATTCATAAAACCGTGTTTACATACGTATACAATGGTTTTATTTCCTTTCAGTGAACCTGTAACCATATGATAACAGTATACCAAATCAGTCACAAGGAGAGTGGAGATGGCGTCACCCATAGACTGAAGGAGCACAATACTCCAGCCACATCACTGAAGCACAGAACACAGCCAGATGAGTTCTACTGCTTAATTGTACTAAACTGAAAGTGCACACAAATTAAGGCGGTTCTTCCAGCTAACTGAAAATGAAACAAAAAATCATTCTTGAGCATAAGGCACCCATGAATGAAAAACCAAATTTCAGAATCAGAATCAGAAAAAATTTATTGCCAAGTACATTAACAGATCACTGATAACATACGAGAGAATTTGACTTGACACAGAAAATGAACCTGCATTTCCAGTGACACGGCTGCATCGGGGACGCGCCTGCCCACAGGATAGAGGGTACAGGTAGCATAAGAATAAGAATAATACGAAGAACAATAGGAAGGAGCAAAAAAATCATTGATTCATAATACTCGTTGCATAATCAATCAATATTATGATTTCGTTGTACTTCTCAACTGTACCATGACAATTAAACCTCTATTCTAAAAGGTGCAACTTTAGAATCTGGTGCAACCCCCAGAACAGATGAGGGGATGACTGATGAGTAGGTTAAGCCTATAAGAGTGGGTGAACGTTGAGAAAGAAGCCCAGCCAGTGGCTGCGCATACCTCCCCCAGGGGTGCACTCCTAAACAGTGCCTATATAGTGGCCATTCCCCATGTTGAGTGAGCCACCAGCCTTGACGGCAGCTCCACTGTAGCCTGTACATAGGCAAGGGCAATCAGGTCGACTGGCCAATGGAACAGGCGCTGCTAGAGACAGGCCTGCCTAGTGTGGACTCCCCATATGACACGAAAAGTTTGTCTGAAGAGCGGACAGACCTTGTACAGTCAACATACACATTGAGGGCCCTTACAAGACACAAATTATGGAGCCTCTCAGCCTCTGGAGGAATGTGTGGAGGAGGATAAAAGGCTTCCAGCACAAGAAGGTGGAGAGCAAAACTACTAGCCAACACCTTGGGTTGAAAAACTGTGTTGGGCAGCAGGTGGGCCATCCTATCACCATCAAACCTAAGACATGCTGCGTCCACAAAGAGTGCATTCAGTTCACTGACCCTCTTGGCTGAGACAGTTGCCAAGAGTGACAGTTTTCCAAGGGACCAAACAATCAATCAGAGCGGCCTCAGCCAAGCTGCACCCCTAGCGGTCCAATCTTCACGGTCTAGCATACAGGCAGCAAGCTCGCCAGCGTTGGCCGCTGCAGTGTCTCCCTTCAGAGTGTCCACGAATCCTGGGTGGTGAAAGGCATGCGTCAGTTCCCGGAGTGCCAGGTGGCCTGCTGGGAGCACTTGGTGACCGTAGCAGTGCCCCGCGAGGCCAAGTCTTTGCCAAGCCACCTTGTCTGATATTTGTCTGATAAAGTTTCAAGAGACCAAACAAAGGTCAGCAATGAGCAGTGTCTCAAAAGGGGGCAAGCACAGAGCCCTGAGAACTGTCTGGAGATCCCAGGTGGGCAGTAAAGGATGCTGAGATGGACGGCTCCATCTCACCCCTCTTAAAAATACTTAGCCAAGGGATGTGTCCCAGGAGACAAACAGACACCTTTTCCATGGACAGTTGACACTGCTGCCAGGTAGCCCCTGATAGTTGACTCCGCCCAACCTTGGGTGAAAAGGTACTGAACGAAGGACAAGATAACAGATGTGACATACCAAAGGGTTCTCACCCACCACCAGTTTGAAAACACTGTCCACTTCACAATGTACTTGCAGCTGTATAGATGGGGCCCGTGAAGCCTGCACAGTGCCTACAACCTCCCTCTCTAAGCCAAGTTTAGACAAATGGTCCCTATCAAGGGCCACCAGTGAAGCTTCACGAGCTGGGATTTGGATGCCAAATCCTGCCCTGTGCCTGAGAGAGCATGTAATGACTGACTGGAAGAGGCCATGGATGGGTTTCCAGCATCTCGTGGATCTCCACCATCCATGGGCTTTGAGGCCAATTCGGGGCTACCAAAATTACTTGAACAGACAGCAGTCTCACGCTCGTGACGAAGCTGGCAGAAGAAGCAGTGGTGGGAATGCAAACAGTTTCACTGGAGGCCAGGCAATGCTCAGAGCATCAGTACCTAGTGGGTCTGGTGGGCCGTCCATCGGAGCCCAAGATTCAAAGGCTTTATTATCATGTGCACAGTTAAGAAATGCTACATTTCCCGAGAAATAAAATTCTTTGCTCTCCGAACGAATGCCAAGGCAGTAGGTACAGAAACAACAATTCTAATAAGGTCATGGCACACTAACACAGTAACTCAATCCTAATACTAATGGATGCTAATAACACACACACCAACACACAGTTAGGCAGTTAGGACTCCTCAAGCACACCTTGATAATAATACTAAAACTAATGAGTACTAATAACGCACACTAGGCAGTTTGGACAGTTAAAGCAGTCAGACAAGAGGAATGAAAATGAAAATTCACTGGATGACTACAGTGATAGTGGTGTATTGATATCAGAGATGATGTGAACCTGAGATGGCATGAACCCATGTACAGTGTGCAAATGAGCAATGTGCAACCTGATGTGAACCTGAGAGTAGAGTGAGTGTTCTCCACTGTTGCAAATGGGTCCATTTCTGCCTGGCCAACCAAGCCAGAGCAGTCGCCAGGGTGGGGACCGCCTTGTGACAGCACATCTGCTGCTATATTCTAGTGCCCCGGCAGGTGAAAGACCCTCAGGGACGTGCCTTTGGTTTGAGCCTACAGGAGCAGACGGTGTGCCCTCGCAAAGGGGGGGAAGGAGACTTCAGTCTGCCCTGCCTGTTGATATACGACACCACGGCTGTGCTGTCTGTCCATACCAGAATTCATCTGCCTTGAATGACTGGAAGAATACGTTCCAGATGTTCCAAATGCACTGCCTTCATCTCAAGATGGTTTATATGCCAAGACTGTTGTTCTGGATCCCAGTGTCCCTGAACAAACCTGCCCTTCCAGACTGTGCCCCAGCCTGCTAGGGGGGCATCGGTTGTAGTGGTCACCCTGCAGCCCCCTTGGCCCAGGGGAACACCATCTCAGACTGCTGATGAGTGTCATCACCACCTGAGGACCATGGGGCTCCTTTTGCAAAGAACAAGCCTCCTCCTTTTGTCTGGGCAGAAACACTTTTTGAAGTGCAAACTGCCGTTGAAGGGGATGAGTATGTAAAAGGCCCAGTGGCACCACCTGGGCAGCTGCAGCAAAGAGACCTAAAAACCCTCTGGCACTGCTGCACTGATACTGTCGTTTGTGAGACACAGCCCCTGATGCATTCCCTGATAGTATGCATTCTCTTCGGGGTTAAGGATGCCCCCATGGCAACTGAATCCAGGGTTAGCCCCAGTTACTCGACAACCCTGGGTGGAACTACACAGCTTCCCTGCATTTAAATGCAACCCGAGTGCAACCAAGTGAGCCAAGATGGTCTCCGTGTGGCTCCTTGCCACGGACTTTGATGGGGCACAAACCAGCCAATCGTCCAGGTAATTGGAAAACTCAGATGCCCTTCTGCCGCAGTCGGGTGAGTAGCACCCACGCATGTGCACTGTAAATGTCCGAGGTGACCAGGACAAACCAAAAGGTAGGATGTTGTACTTGAAGGCTTTGCCCAGAAGGAAAATCTGACGAACTCCCTGCGGGCTAGATTTATGGGAAAATGAAAATGGGCATCGCGAAGGTCCACTGTTGTGAACCAGTCGCCTGACCTTATGGCCCGAAATAATGTCCTTACCCAGAACATCTGGAAAAGGGAGCACCTTGAGATATCTGTTCAACTGCTTTAGGTCTAGAATCGGGTGGAAAACCCATGGTTTGCTTGGGGACAAGAAAGTAGGCTGAGTAGAAGCCCTGCTTCTCTTCTGGAGACAGAGGTCATTTCATCTCTGGATGACCAAAGCACTTTACAGACCTTGCTACCCACCATTCACGCACACATTCACACACTGGTGGCGGCAGGAGGGAGGTGCGCTACAGAGAGGTTGACGTCAGGGGACAGACAGGGATGCTGGCGGGGCTTGGCAGGACCACGACCCACGCTCTCATGAGAGCGTGGATCTGAGTGCTGTTGAGCCTGCAGCTGCTGCCGAGGAGCCCTCTGCCCTGGGTGGCCCGAACTCTGAGGGAACTTGGCTCTGTGAAACAAATCCATTGTGGATTCTCATGCCCCTCAAGAGGTCTCCGGACGCTTGACCTGGATAGTCCTGGCCGATAAAAGGGCTGCGTGTGCAGTCTCACCTTATGCACCTCGTCTAACACCGCTTCTGCTGCAGGCCCAAAGGCCTCACCGGGCACTATTGTAGCCTCCAAAACAGCAGCCTTGTCTGTATCTGCCAGTCCAGACTGACTCAACCAAACATGCCGCTGGGCCCTGGTCAGCTGGGCCAAGGAATTCCCAAGTGCTCTAGCCTGAGAGTGTCCACAACCCTTACAAACTCTGGTAGGTCAGCTTTGTTTTTGACTCTAGGTCCATATCAGACCTTCTAAAAACACCAAAAGAAGTGTATGACTATTTGCCAGCATAGAGGCCATAGCCACAGACTGGTAGGCCCTAGCCACTAACCCATCAGAGGCACGGCCCTTCTTGTTAGGGTGGCGGATAGATTTGCTGCCTGTGGGGGAGCCCCAGTCAGTAATGCAAAGGTGGGGCCCACTCTCAATGCACCATCTGAGCCCTGCTCCGCAGCACCACTCAAAATACTGAGTGTAGAGCAAGGAGCAGCAGCCTTCTTGGATGAGCCCAAGACTTCTACAGATGTTTCACAAGTCAGGATAAACCGGCAAGGGAACCTGCCTCTGGTTTGTAGGACCTCTGTCCAAGCTGAAACCTTAGGTGGAGAAGATGGGGGAGGAAGCCCTGCAGCTGATGCTGCGGTGCCCTGAAAGATATATCATTGGGCTCAGGATAGTCCTTCTTGACCTGAGAGACACTGTTGACCTTGTCATCAACCCCAAAGACATCAATGGAGCCACAGCCAAAGCTGCTGGTCTTACCCACATCATCGGAGGCCATGAGACACTGTATCAGGGTGCGGTCTAGGGGCGCATAAGGGTGATGTTTATTTACCCAAAGGCGATGTTTATTTGCAGCCATGTGCTCTATGGTCTTACGCATTTCCTCCAATTGCCTCTGCATGAGATCCACCCGTGGCTCGCATACTGGTTTTCTTCAAACCGCTTTCATCTCCTGTTGGCCTTCCCAGTTCCAGCTGGAGTACTTAAACTCAGAGGGATGGAGCTCTGAGCTGGTGGCAAACCAGTTTCTGGGCTATTTGCCCCTTCTTCACTCCCCAAAGAAACAATTACTCCTTCAGGAAGACAGTAGGAGAAGAAAACAAAGACAGTGATGATCATTATTATAACAAACAGGCCAAAGGCTGTTCCAGAAGGCACCAAGAACAGTAGTCAGAAACAACATAGATCAGGGGTGCCTGACCTGGGGCTCCTGGAACATTCAGGTTTCTGTCGGAAATGTTCTAATTTCACTTCTGAATTGGTCAAAAGATTTGCAAATACTTGGCTGTTGTTGTGCAAGGGTGCCTACAGAACACAAGCACAACAATGACAAATCATTTGCAAATCTTTGGACCAATTAAGAAGTGAAATTAGAAAGTTTCCCACGGAAACCTGAATGCTCCAGGAGCCCCAGGTTGGGCACCCCTGACATAGATCAGTATCAGCCTGCCAGTCAACAACAACAAATACAGAATCAAAGGCAGATTGTATCGTGCTATTAAACTGTTAAACAATTTCTGCCTGAAGAAGACAAAAAAGAAAAATATCACATACAGTACCTCTAAGCAGGTAAGGACAGCGCATACCATGCTGCACACAGCCACTGCATGCCTTCTCCCACTCAGAAGACACAAACTTATGACACAGCAACGGGGTACCAAAGGTAAGGCAGCCCAACACAGCAGAGAAAACGTAATGTCAAACAGACTGGTATAAGCTCTTACCGACCAAGAGGATAGAAAGAGAAAGTATGGGCGGATGCAGGGTGCATATATAATGTGTGCATCCACAGGTGTGGTTAATTTGGTATAATGCTCCTGACCAGAGGATCATGGTCACATGGTTACACGTTCACTGAAATGAAATGAAACAAGTCTGGCCATTCTCCTCTGACATCAACAAGGCATTTTCACCCTGAGAACTGCCACTCACTGGACATTTTCTCTTTTTCAGACCATTCTCTGTAAACCTTGAGATGGTTGTATATCAAAATTCCAGCAGATCAGCAGTTTCTGAAATACTTAGACCAGCCCGTCTGGCACTAACAAACATGGCATGTTTAAAGTCACTTGAATTACCTTTCCTCTCCATTCTTATGCTCGGTTTGAACTTCAGCACATCCTCTTATTGAGGTATACATGCCTAAATGCATTGAGTTGCTGCTGTGCCATTGCCTTGTTAGATGTTTGCATTAATGAACAGTTGAACTGCAAATAAAATGAGATGTTAAATGCTAAAATTAAGAGCAGTCAATGATTCATCTCTACATTTTGATCTGCGGTAAATATTTTGCCTACTAGAGCTGCAAATTTAAAAAAGAAAAGAAAGTATGTTTAGGAAACACAGGCACACTCTGCACAGGGTGTACACCCATTAACACTGTCCTTTAATGGAGTGCTTTTCATCTGACTGGCTGCTTCCCCCTGCCTCAGCTGTTTTTCCTAAAAAAAAAAAAAAAAAAAAAAAAAAACGTCCACTCTGCAAAGAACTCTGTGTACTGTTTCTCTTAGTTTCTTTTGGTGGCCAGAAGGGGGAGACATATATTAAGAAATGCATTTTTTTGTCCATATGCCCAGTTTGTGCAAAATTGTTTTTGAGGACCTGTATTCCAACACAAAAAGTTTTGTTTTTTTTAAACTGCATAAATATGTCGTTGAAATGTCAAAACTTCCCTGGAAAATGTGCAATATTGGCGCTTTATGAATAGAATTAATTACCACCGATTAAAATAAATGAACATGATTCAAGAAGCTTATTGTAATGGCATGTGTTGACAATGAAACTGCACCACAGGTAGCATGTTATTGATCATAATAGCTTTTTTTCCCTCTGTCTCAGATTTACCCTTATGAAGCTCTCATGGTGTCGGTCAGAGGACAGCAGCGTCTTCCCAGCGACGTGGACCGAGCCAGATTGGAGGTGAACTGTTAAAGCTATCTAGGATTTTCACCTTAAAATAATGTTCCCAAAATTATTTTGATTGTATATCAGCCTTTCACCAGGTGAATGTCACTTCTCCCATAGCTTGAGTGGGCCTGCATTGCCTGCAACAGGTCTGTTTATGGTAGGACAATGATAACGGCCTCAGTCCCACCAGTCAATCACAGGGAACAACTTTAGCCTCCAACAGCATAGCATCTGGTGATTGGCTGTTGGGACTGAGGTCCTAGTGGTTATAGTTGTAGCCTTTTCAGTGTTCCTAATGGAAGAACAATGTCACATAGTGCTGCTTTAAAGCCCATAGGTGAAACTAAAAGAAGGAAACTTGATCTAAGCTGGGAAGCAGTGGGCATGAGTAGTTAATTAATTGGATAATTGGATGGATTAGTAAACCAGGTGGAAACACCGATGTCTACTGGGTGACTGAAATTTAAAGAAAATGGCAATATAAACCATGCATGGTAAGTTAACTCCCTAGTAGCACTGTTAGCTGTGAAGCTAACACCTTGGGCTCAGGATCTGGGCAGGGACTGAATCCTCACAGCCAATAGCACAGTGACAGTTTTCCTGCAGATGTGTCATTAAACCAACACAGAAGGACCGTTTTTCTCTGACCTGCCCCCCTCTCTCTCTCTCACTCACAGCGTCACCTCTCACCAGAAGAGTTTTACAGAGTCTTTGGCATGTCCATGTCCGCCTTTGATCGCCTCGCTCAGTGGAAAAAAAACGAACTGAAGAAACAAGTTCGACTCTTCTGAGAGACGCCAACAGATCTGTCCAGCACCAGCGGCGTGGTCAGAGAAAAGCTGCTTACCTACAAGTTCACTAGCCAAGAAGAGAAACACATCACTACGTTCTTTTCTTCTTCCACTGGCAGGGGAGAACCGTTGGCTTCTGTTCTTGGCTCGTTGTACCTGCTGTGTGCTACGACTTCTTTAAGCAATACGTCTAAAATCAGCCAAGTGGGTCAAAATGAAAAAAAAAAAAAATAGATGGGTGGAAAAAAAAGGCTGGAAGGAGAGCCAAGTGTCCCCAGATCTGCCACAGACACACACTGTGGTTTCAGCTGTTTCTCCTCTGGCACCTGCAGATGGCAGCGTGTTCACACGTGAGCGCTGCAGCCTGACAGGCCAAACGTCTCGACTTTACCTGTGGCTGGTAGCTTTCCAGTTACCAACCATCCAGCTCTTCACTACCCAAGGGGTCAGCATTGGCAAAAAGCAAACTTTTTTACTCTTAAATTTGTGACCCTTTTTACTTTTATGTTGCATTTTGTTTTGCATAAATTTGTCAGATTTTGCGTGTAAATTTGTAAGTTTTTTCTCACAACTTTTAGCTTTTTTTTTTATTGCAAATTTGTGTTTTATTTTCCTCTGATAAATTGGCAACATTTGTATGTTAAATGTGTGAAATTACCACAAATTTGGAACTTTTTTTGACCTTTGTAACTTGTTTAGGAACAAAATGTAACTTTATGATCCAACTTGAACTTTATTCGACAAATTTGTGGATTTTTTTCCCTTTTTGAATTAGATGTCTTGATTATGGTAAATTTGGACCCCTTTTTCAATAAATTTTTGACTTTACCATAATTTTACAGTTGGTTTTTTTTCTATTAAATGCAACAGGTGTATTATTTCAGCCATCTTTTGCAGAGACTCTGTAACAGCCAGTGTGACTCATCTACAGCCCAGTGTCAAATTCCACCAGACCAGTAATGGACCAGTAATGTCAATCCCTGATTGAACCAAACAAGGTGACTGCCCCCCCCCCCCAAAAAAAAAACATTTGGGGAAAAAAGTGAGTCTATCCATTTTGATCAAGAGAGATACTGCCCTTATTACCCTCAGCGGAACGAGCAGGTGAACGAGCACTGTGAATATTATGTACATTTTTATAATGAGCAAATACTGAAAACCACTGATTCTCTGCTGCATTTTTTTCAAACTATATGTTTGATTTTGATGTCACTTCCTGAAGCCATATTAGATTTAGTTTTTTTTTTCTTTTCTATAACATGAGCAGATTCTACAGTCCACTGATATGCAGAGATGGGTAGAGTGTCCCGATGTACTCAAGTAAAACTTACCTTGAAATATTACTTGGTCAAGTATAAGTAGTCACCAAAAAATAGTTATGGAAGAGTAAGAAAGTGTCTACTAAAAAACTAACTTGGATACTGAGAGTAATGACTTCACTGTTACAAATTTGGGAAGGTTTTCTCTTAAATTTGTAGATTTTTTCTTGTAAATTTACAACTCTTTTCTCATAAATTTTTGTCATTTGTCTAATAAATTTACAACTTTTTTCTTGTAAATTTTCAACATTTTTCTTGAACATTAGCAACTATTTATTTGTAAATTTGAGCCTTTACTTAATTTAAGAGGTTTTTGAGGTGCGTCAGTCAGAGGAAAGTCAAATGTATAATAGCTCTCTAATATAATCCAAATTATAAAAAGAAATGGTAATAAATCCAATATTCCCTAAAACAGAAGAGAAAAGAAATATTCTACATCCGATAAGACAAAAAGCAGTGAAATCAAAAGTAACTATAAAAGTGGAAGCAAATATACTTGCATTAAAGTACAGTGCTGTGAAAAAGTATTTGCCACATTCCTAATTACCTCCGCCAAGGAGGTAATATTTTTACTGGGGTTTGTTTGTTTGTCTGTCTGTTACCAACATAACTCAAAAAGTTAAGAATGGATTTTGATGAAATTTTCAGGACAAGTCAGAAATGGGACAAGGAAGAAATGATTAGATTTTGGGAGTGATCCGGATCACCGTCTGGATCCAGGAATTTTTTAAATGATTCTTTATCATTGCAAGATAGGGCCATTTTTACCATATGTGTATATAACTCCACAATAAATGGTCAGGACGCTTGCCAAAAAAATACAGGAGAAGATCCCAATAAGTTCTAGGACATATCAAAGACTGAGCCGGATCCTGCAAAAAATCCGGATACTGTGATCCAGAACAGGAAATAATAGGGGATCTTTGGAATTTTCATCACTGTAAGGTAACAAATTAAGATATAAACATACAACAAACACCAAAATACAGCCAAGACACTGTGGAATCAGTAGTGTGCCAATGGATTTGTTGTATCTTCAAAAGCTATGGATCTATATCCAGAAGAAAACTGTCACGCCTCGCCACCCATCTGCGGCACCAGCTGCACGCACACCTGCACCTCATCAGCGGCGAGGGATTGAAGCCGCCTCGCCCTGGGCTTCGGCCTGAAGCCGTCAGTCTTCATTCGCTTCCCTTGCTGCGAGGAATCCCAACCGATCAGCAAACATTCAAGTAAGAATCTCTTACCTCCTTCTACTCCTAGTCTGCTCCCCTGTGCACAGGTGGATTTCCCGGCGGCGGACCACTCCTCTCCGTCACCGTTCCCTCGCTGCTGCACCGGGCGCTCCAGGTCGCTGTCTTCCGGGCTTCACCCTTGCTGTGCCAGCCACCTGCCATTTCCAAGTAAGCCAGTCATCGTTATCATATCTCCTGTGTTAGTGTGGTGCCTGTTACCCTTCTCCTTTTGCTTCTCCCATAGGGTTGTCCGGCGGTACGGCCTCCTGCCTCCGTGCCCAACGCAGACGCCACCACCAACACATTTACATCTCGCAGACACACATTCATACACGCTTGTTGTTAATAAAACTATTAGATCTACCCTGAGCCTGCGTGTGTGTCTCCTGAGCCGTGCATTATGTCAGTATGTCAGTATGGCTTCAGCAGAGCGGCTCGGCAGACGGCGGGCTCACACACCGACTTTCCACCCTCGAGGCTCGGGTGGACCTAATAGCCCACCAGCAACAAGTGATTTTAAATCAATTATCTATTATCACTAACCGATTGGACCGCTTGGACCCCCAACAGCCGTTCCCCCCGGCTCGTCAGGGCGGCGCGGCTCCTGCTGCTCCAGCGGCCATCCAGCCTGCTCCGGTAGCACCGGTTCGGCTCACACCCATTCCGACCCCCCGCCCGCTTTAGCGGCAAGCTCGGCGGAGCACGGGGGTTTATAATGCAGTGTGAGTCCGTGTTCCACCGTGTGCCCGGAGATTTTCCCTCAGACCATAGCCGAATTGGCTACATAGGGAATCTCCTGGAGGGGCGTGCGCTTACTTGGGCTTACGCCATAATGGCGAAGCCCAGTTACGCCACCCTCACCTATGGCCAATTCGTGAGACAGTTCCTGGAAGTGTTTGATCATTCTCGTACTGAGAGCATTCAGGTCGATCGGCTTCTCAGCCTCCAGCAGGGAAGCCGGTCGGCAGCTGATTACGCGATCGACTTCCGGGTAGCGGCGGAGGAGGTTGGCTGGGGAGAACGTTCTCTCTGCGGCATCTTCCTCCGCAGTCTCAGTGATGGTCTGAGGGATGAACTGGCTGGGCGGGACATCCCGGAGACTTTAGCGGAGCTAACGTCCCTAGCCATCAGCCTGGATAACAGGTTGCGCGAGCGCACCTCGGAGCGGAAGTCATCTTCTTCTCGCCCTCGTGGTGCCTCGTCGCGCCTGTCCCAAGCTCGCCCCCTGGCGATGCCGTCACCATCGCGCCCCGAGGAGTCGGAGCCGATGGTGACGGGCTGGACAAAGCTCCCTCCCGCGGAGAAACAACGCCGCCGTGAGCTGGGTCTCTGCATGTATTGCGGAGACAGCCAACACACGGTGGAGCTTTGTCCACAGAAGCCAAACGGGGAGGTCCGCGAGTCACTGTAGGGGGCCTCGCGGACGTCAATCGGTTAAATCCCCTCTCCCAATTGAAGCTACCCGTCCGGTTTTGTCACAACCCCACTGGGCACCTCACCCACGCACTGGTGGATTCGGGCGCGGAGGGCAGCTTTATTTCACAAAGCCTGGCAACCCGATTGGGCATCCGTTGCCAAGTCCTCAAATCTCCTCTCGCCCTGGTCAACCTCTCCCATGTCTCCCTGGGGAGAGTTACCCACCAAACCGTCCCTGTTCCTGTGATCATCTCTGGGAACCACCGGGAGGAAATCACTTTCTACGTCCTCCCCAACTCTGTGTCACCCGTCATCCTGGGGTACCCCTGGCTTCGCCTCCATAACCCCGTCTTGGATTGGAAGTCCGCCAGGGTATCGGCATGGAGTTCCTTCTGCATGAGCACCTGCCTGCAATCCGCTGCCTGCTCCCCGTCCTCCTCTCCAACTCCTAAGGACGCCGCGCCTCCGGATCTCTCCCTGGTGCCATCAGAATTTCACGTCCAAGGCGATGTCTCTTCCTCCACACAGGCCCTACGACTGTGCAATAAACATCCGCCAGGGGGCACCCTTACCCTCTGGGCGACTCTACAGCCTGTCGGCGCCGGAGAAGGAGGCCATGAATTCCTACCTCAAGGAATCGCTGAGTGCTGGAATTATCCATCCCTCGTCGTCACCATTAGGCGCTGGATTCTTCTTCGTGGGCAAGAAGGACGGTTCCCTCCGTCCTTGTATCGACTACCGCGCCCTGAATGATATCACGGAGAAGGATCACTACACCCTGCCACTAATGGACACCGCCTTCCACTCCCTCCAGGGGGCGACTTGGTTCACCAAGCTGGATCTACGCAGCGCATACCACCTCGTCCGGATCCGGGAGGGAGATGAGTGGAAGACAGCCTTCCGTACCCCGAACGGCCATTTCGAGTACCTGGTGATGCCGTTCGGGTTGACCAATGCTCCAGCCGTCTTTCAGCGCCTTATAAATGACGTCCTCCGGGACTTCATCGGCCTGTTTGTGTTCATCTACCTGGATGACATCCTCATCTTCTCCAAATCCAGGGACGAGCACCGGGTCCATGTGAGGCGGGTCCTCCAAAGACTGCTGGAGAACCGGTTATATGTGAAGGCAGAAAAGTGTGAATTCTACGCTAAAACCACGTCCTTCCTCGGGTTCGTCATCTCCCACGACCAGGTGCTTCCGGACCCAGTGAAGGTGAAAGCGGTGGTGGAGTGGCCCACACCAACATCAAGGAAACAGGTGCAACAATTTATTGGGTTTGCAAACTTCTACCGCCGCTTCGTCCCGAATTTTGGCACCGTCGTCGGCCCTCTGACCCGCCTCACGTCCCCTAAGGTCTCGTTCCGGTGGACCGAAGAGGCCGCAGCTGCTTTCCAGGCGCTGAAGGCGGAGTTCTCCTCCTCCCGGGTCCTCAGCCAAGTCGATCCCTCGCTGCAATGCATCGTGGAGGTGGACGCTTCGGACACGGGGGTGGGGGCGGTCCTATCTCAGCGGTCGCCTGATGACGGAGTCAAACGGCCCTGCGCCTTCTTCTCCCGGCGCTTGTCCCCGGCGGAACGGAACTACGACGTGGGGGACAGAGAGCTCCTCACCATCAAGCTCGCGCTGCAGGAGTGGCGTCACTGGCTAGAGGGGGCGGACCTGCCGTTCGTGGTCCTGACTGACCACAAGAACTTGGAGTACTTAAGATCTGCCAAGCGTCTGAACGCCCACCAGGCGCGTTGGTCCTTTGCCAGGTTCCGCTTTAACATCACCTTCAGGCCTGGCTCCAAGAACGGCCTGCCCGACGCCCTCTCTAGGCAATTTGCCCCTGAGGCGTCTGAGGACGCGGTCCACACCATCCTGCCCAGGTCGTGCATCGTGGGAGCCGTCACTTGGGATATTGAAAGTAGAATCCGGAAGGCGCAGGAATCGGAACCTGACCCTGGCGGCGGACCGGAGGGGAGGCTTTTTGTGCCGTCCACGGTCCGGGGGGAGGTCATCCACTGGCTGCACACATCTAAACTCACCTGCCACCCTGGTTCCTCCCGGATGATCGACCTTCTCCAACGGTCCTTCTGGTGGCCGGGCCTGCGGAAGGACGCTGCCCGCTACGCCCGGGCCTGCCCTGTATGTGCCACCAGTAAATCAGGTAATGCCCCTCCAGCGGGTTTGCTCCAGCCTCTGCCCGTCCCTGGCAGGCCCTGGTCGCATATCACCCTGGATTTCGTCACCGGACTCCCAGTCTCTAACACCTTCGACACTGTCCTGACCATCGTAGACCGTTTCTCCAAGGCGGCGCACTTCATCCCGTTACGAGGTCTTCCATCTGCCCTGGAGACGGCGGACCTCCTAATCCAACACGTGGTCAGGCTGCACGGGATTCCGGTGGATGTGGTCTCGGACCGGGGGCCCCAATTTTCCTCAGAGGTTTGGAGGTCCTTTTGCAATGCCCTGGGAGCCAAGGTGAGCCTCTCCTCCGGCCATCACCCCCAAACCAACGGGCAGTGTGAGCGGACCAACCAGGAGCTGGAGGCTGCGCTCCGCTGCGTCACTGCGTCCAAGCCTGCGTTCTGGAGTAACCACCTCGCCTGGGTTGAGTACGCCCACGACACCGCCCGCTCTTCTGCCACGAGGATGTCTCCCTTTAAGGCGTCCCTGGGCTACGACCCCCCTCTGTTCCCAGCGCAGGAGAGTGAGGTAACTGTCCCCTCAGTTCGGGCGCACCTCAGGCAGTGCCGTTCCATCTGGGTGTCGGCGCGCAATGCGCTTTTACGCACGGCAGAGCGCAACAAATCCACGGCGGACCGGCACAGAAGACCTGCCCCAGCGTACCAGGTGGGTCAGCGTGTCTATGTGTCAACCCAGGACGTCATTTTAAAGGGTGAGAGGAGGAAGCTGGCACAGCGTTTTATGGGCCCATACCCCATCACCAGGATTATCAACCTGGTGGCTGTGTGTGTAGCTATTCCCCCCTCCCTCCGCATCCATCCCACCTTCCACGTTTCCAAGGTGAAGCTGGCAGTCTCCGATCCCCTTTGCCCTCCTCCTGCTGCGCAGCCCGCGCCCCGGATGATTGATGGTCATCCGGCCTGGCCTGTCTCTTCTATCCTGGACTCCCGGCGCCGGGGTCGCGGGTTGCAGTACTTGGTGGACTGGGAGGGTTATGGGCCTGAACATCGGCAATGGGTACCCTCGTCATTTGTGTTGGACCCGTCCCTCATTACTGAGTTCCACCGAGCGCACCCGGAGAAACCATCGCCAGGAGGCGCTGCTAGAGGGGGGAGTACTGTCACGCCTCGCCGCCCATCTGCGGCGCCAGCTGCACGCACACCTGCACCTCATCAGCGGCGAGGGATTTAAGCCGCCTCGCCCTGGGCTTCGGCCTGAAGCCGTCAGTCTTCATTCGCTTCCCTTGCTGCGAGGAATCCCAACCGATCAGCAAACATTCAAGTAAGAATCTCTTACCTCCTTCTACTCCTAGTCTGCTCCCCTGTGCACAGGTGGATTTCCCAGCGGCGGACCACTCCTCTCCGTCACCGTTCCCTCGCTGCTGCACCGGGCGCTCCAGGTCGCTGTCTTCCAGGCTTCACCCTTGCTGTGCCAGCCACCTGCCATTTCCAAGTAAGCCAGTCATCGTTATCATATCTCCTGTGTTGGTGTGGTGCCCGTTACCCTTCTCCTTTTGCTTCTCCCATAGGGTTGTCCGGCTGTACGGCCTCCTGCCTCCGTGCCCGACGCAGACGCTACCACCAACACATTTACATCTCGCAGACACACATTCATACACGCTTGTTGTTAATAAAGCTATTAGATCTACCCTGAGCCTGCGTGTGTGTCTCCTGAGCCGTGCATTATGTCAAAAACCGCCATTACTGAAAAAGCGATTTTTGTCAATAACTACTGAACTAACTAGAAAAGCACTCGGAGAGCGCAGACCTCTGCCAAGCGCCACAGTTCCCCCCATACGGTGTTTGTGTGTACGTTTTCAGATTCCTTGACCATGAAAACATATGACTAGCAATTGGATTGACAATGATAGGATTAGTGGTTCAGTAGTTATTCACGAAAATGGCATTTTCCGTAATGGCGGTTTTCTCCTGGACGGTGATCTGGATCACCATCAAAATCTAATCATCTATAGGATACCCCATTTCTGACAATCTGTGAAAATTTCATGAAAATCCGTCCATGACTTTTTGAGTTATCTTGCCAACAAACAAACAAACAGACAGACAAACAGACAAGCCAACGCCGATGAAAACATAACCTCCTTGGCGGAGGTAATAAAGATATCAATGTGAATCCAGTTGCTAAAGGTTTGTTTTGATGGTCAAGGAATCTGAAAATATAGATACAATAAATGTAGGACTATTATATTTGGAGAAAATCCCAATATTAGGGGGAACTGAGGTACTTGGCGGAGGTCTGCGCTCTCCGAGTGCTTTTCTAGTTTCTGATAGTTTTGCCTGTTTGTCACACTTTCAAATTTTAATATTAGACAAAGATGACCAACCAGAATAAATATAAAATGCAGTTTTTAAATGATGATTTCATTTCTTAACGGAAAAATCTTATCAAACCTACAAGGCCCTATGTGAAAAAGTAATTGCCCCATAAACATAACTGGTTGCACCACTCTTGGTGGAAACAGCCGCAGTCAAGCTTTTGTGGTAGCAGGCAAGGAGCCTTTTACATCACTGTTGAGGAATTTTGGCCCACTCTTCTTTGCGTAATTGTTTTAATTTAGCCACACTGAAGGGCTTGAGCTTGAAGTCACGAACTGATGGCTAGACATTCTCCTTCAGGATTTTCTAGTCGAGAGCAGAGTTCATGGTTCCATCAATTATGGCAAGTTGTCCAGGTCCTGAAGCAGCAAAGCAACCCCAGACCATGACATTACTACCACCATGTTTGACTGTTGGTATAATGTTCTTTTTGTGAAATGCTGTTAGTTTTACGTCAGATGTAACAGGATGCACACCTTCCAAAAAGTTCAACTTTTGTCTCGTCAGTCCACAGAATATTTTCCCAAAAATCTTGGAGATCATCAAGATGTTTTTTGGCAAATGTGAGACGAGCCTTTGTGTTCTTTTTGGTCAGCAGTGATTTTGAACTTTCCCATGGATTTTGTCCAGCCTCTTTCTTATTACTGAATCCTGAACCAGTGATCAAACTGAGGCAAGTGAAGCCTGCAGTTCTTTAGATGTTATTCTGGGTTTTTGTTTCTCATCTGTTCTTGAATTTTTTTTAGATCACGGCATGATGTGTTGCTTTGTGAGATCTTTTAGCCTACTTTACTTTGTCAGACACGTTCTATTTAATCGATTACTTAATTCAACATGTCTGGCAGTATCAGGCCTGGGTGTGACTAGAGAAATTGAACTTAGCTTTCAAAGCAATGTGGTTAATCGCAGTTAATTCATGATGTATTGGGGGGATTACTTTTACACATAGGGCCAGGTTGTTTTGTTCGCTTTTTTCCCTTAATAAATGAAATCATCATTTTGTATTTACTTGGATTATCTTTGTCCAGTATAAAAATTTGATCTGTAACATTTAAATGTGACAAATATGCAAAAAATATATGAAGTCAGGAAGGGGACAAATACTTTTTCACAGCTCTGTACAGGTTTATAAATGTACTCAAGCAAGGGTAAAAGGAATCCTGCAATTAAACTACTTTGAAAAGTACAATTTTGTAAAGAAAAAAATACTTGAGCACACGTGCCTGAGTAAATGTAACTACTTACTACCCACCTCTGCTAACGAGATTTGAAGTCAGATGTCAGATGTTAGTAATGGGGTTAATTAATATGCACTTGAAATACTTTGAATATGTATTTGTGTCTCTAATTTAGAAAAATCTAAATTTGTTATTTTAAAGCAGTACTGTGTAACTTCTTCTCGGTAAGAACACTTAACTATGACCTCAGTCCCAACAACCAGGCACTGGGTGCTTCATTGTTGGTGGCTAAAGTTGTGCCCTGTGATTGGCTGTTGGGACGGGGGTCATTGTCACCATATGTAGTTCTTTCAATGGTCCTACCAAGAACAGAGCTGTTGCAGGTGATGTGGGCCCACTCAGGCTTTAAGGGAAATGACATTCACGTGGTCAAAGGTACTATCAAAATAATTTTGAAAACAATATTTTAAGGTAAAATACTCAGTGTTGCTTTACCCTCACAACTGCACTGAAGGAACAGGCCTGGATTTCAGATTTCAGCCAGACTGATTATTATTATTGTATTGTAATGATTATTGATTAATAAATGACTACTCAGAAGTCTTGTGAATTATGGGATGACTCTGGAGTTAATCGGTAGCAAGAAAAGATGGAAATCACAAGGGCAGCGCTTAAATACGCAATGGGTTTGCAAAGGAAAATATTAAAATGAACAAGAGAGTAAAGAAAAGTGAGTCACTGTGGTCAACCGCCATGGAGAAGTTAGCACTGTCTGAGCTGGAATGGATGAAACGGAAACCACTGAAACTATTGTAACTGAATGTAAGAGGAGGAATGAGACTGAAACCATTTGACTGTTTATGAATGGTTATAGTAATATTTCACATTTTTTCATTTGTTATTTATTGGAGTTGACATTTATAACTGTCATCCCTTTGTCTTTTACTGCAACTTCTGAATAAATAATTAAATGATTTATTATTTTGAACATTATTATTTTTCCTCAACACTGAACTCAACCTTTTTTTCAGCATCGATTTACACATACAGAACAGTGTCCTGAAAACACCTGCTGCTTCATGCCAAAACACCTGCTGTAAATAGCGTCTCAAGCACTTTTATTTAGGCTAATGTAATCCAGGATTGCAGGCTTAAGAGGAATTGTAGGAGTTGTTGAACACCTTAAAGTGATTTAATGAGAAAAAGGTTGATCCAATTGCTTTTTCATGATTATTTTTGCTTGCACAATTCTTAACCCTTGATAATTAACCATATTTGGTCACTTCACTGGGCACAATATTTTGTAATCATAATCATTCAAACAGTCTTCTAATACCCTCAAACAACAGTCTATGGTTAAAATGTTGAATTTCCAAGTATTTCAATGTCTTATGTGCCATCTTTGATCTGAAGGTTGGCCGCCATGTTCTTCCACCTGGCTCTTGATGTCATAAAAGGAGGATGATCCTGTCAATGATAAAATGTCAGACCATTTACGCCTTGGTCTGGCTCTTTTTCTGACTCCCTCAATTGATCCTTTCAGCACCTGGTTGTGGAGTTTACTGCTGCTCCCTTGCAGAATATGGTCATATCGGAGTTTCCTGCTACACAAGTGCTGGAGAAGAAAGGGCCCTCCAGCCAACTCTACATTGGCTCTACAACAAAATGACCATTTTGTTTAGAAAAATAATGTCTCAGTGAAAAATACAGGTTTACTTCACTTTCAAGGTTGCCTGCAACACAATTTCTTAATTTAAATGCATTTATTGGGCCTTATCTTTTCATGTTTAATTAATCTTTGAGTAACTTTAAGCCACACTCCAGTCGATATAAATCCCCTTTTAAAACAAATCTACATTTCTAAAATAGTATGCCATTTTTTTCTACAAAAAAAACTTTCATTGTCTTACAGTTTCATGTCAAAATCTTTTCACATCCCCCCCTTTCAAACACCAGAATTAATGATTTCTAGGCCCAGCCACATACCACAAGACTAACAGTGGCTAGCACTACATGATCATAATAATTCCTGTGATAAAAAGACTTACCGGTTGAAGGACATGCCCAGTCGTATGCACGGTGGCCCAGGATGATGACTGAAACTGCATCAGTCCTTAAAAGCAGTTTAATGGTAAAACCCATCTTAATTTGGGTCAAGTTTTCAAAGCAGTTTGTTAAAAAATGCTAACTAACCTGGAGAATAACTTCAGTTAGGCCAGAGAGTCCTGATTGGCTGAACACTACCCATGTGCAAGTCACCAAAAATGTTCTGTCTCAACTTGCCTTTTTCTAGAGGGCGGGGCTTAAGTGAAACTTTGCAGCAAAAAAACAGACATATGAGACCTTGGAGTGATTTCACTCTTGGTATGTCTTGTAAGTTATAAAAAAAAACCTGACCTGTGTGGAATTTGCATGTTCTCCCTGTGTCTGCGTGGGTTTACTCCGGGATTGCTCCGGTTTCCTCCCACATGCCAAAAACATGCAAGTTTTTTTTTTTCCACAATATCTTTATTGAACCTTTTTTTTTTTTTTTAACAAACATAATACAAACAATCAAACACTAACACTAAAGTACTACAAAAAAAAAAAAAGCACTAAAAACACCAACAACCACCAACAAAATCAAGTCTTCAACAATGCTCCTCTGTTTAGTCTAGACAATCCAATACATAAGTATACATATTATGTTCACCAGTTTGGAATTTACAAGGTCCACACACATCATTCACCTTCTTCTTCAAGAGTTATGTTTAAATTTTTTACATAATCAATAAAAGGTCTCCATATATTCTCAAACACAATTTCCTTTGATTTCAGTATATATGTTATTCTTTCTAATGGAAGGTTTGTTAACATCTGTCTTAACCACTGAGTCACATCTGGTCTATGAGTCTTTTTCCATAATAGTGCAATACATTTTTTGGCATTAAGCAAACTGAGGTCTATGAATGTTCTTTCACTTTTATTAAAATTATGCTTTTCTGGGTACAGACCCAACAAAAACAATTTAGGATTCAATATGATTTGTTTTGAGATTGTTTTTTCAATTGTTACCCTCACCTCTTCCCAAAACATTCTTATTAATCTACATTCCCATAAACAATGAAATAGGGTTCCTTTACTTTCCATGCATTTTGTGCATGTATCTGGTATATTTTTGTTATATCTATTTAACTCCTCCGGTGTAACATACATCCGCATTAGCCATTTGAAATGTATCAATTTAAGGCGTACATTTATTGATTTGGTTTGAGCTTCTGTACAAGCCAATTCCCATTGTTCCTCTGAAATTTCAATTTGCAGATCTTCTTTCCAGTAGTTTAATCTTTTCAGTGAATTTTCACTTGAAGATAGTGTCAATGAGTTATAAAACTCTGAAATAATACCCTTTCTTTTACTATCTTTCATCATCATTTTTTCCAAGGATGAATAAATAGGTCGAGTGAGAGCTTTATTTTGATTTGATCGAATAAAGTTTCTAAGTTGAAGATATTTAAAAAAATGTGTTCTATTGAGATTAAATTTGATCCTCAGCTCTTCAAAAGACATTATATTGTCTGCACATGGCAAATATAAATCCTGAATCTTTTGTATCCCTTTTAAATTCCATACTTTAAATACAGCGTCCGCTCTCCCTGGTTTAAAATATTGATTACCCCATATTGGACTAAATTGTGACAATAACTGTGGTTCTTTTAAATAGTTTTTAGCTTCACACCATATTTTGATCATATGCTTTACAAATGGATTTTTAACTTGTTTTTGTAATTTTTTTGCCGAATCTGAGTATATGAATATGGAAAGAGGTAAAGGTAAATTGTATGATTCCATTTCAGTCCAGTGAGGGAGATCATTTGATGAAAAATAATATGTCATAGACCTCAGTTGTGCCGACCAATAATACAACATAAAATTTGGACATTTCAGACCTCCACGATCAAATGGTAAATATAATAAAGACAAACGTAATCTAGCCCTCCTGTTGTTCCATATAAATTCCACTAACTTTTTTTTTATTCTTGAGAATAGATCTAAAGGTGGTGATAAGGGAATGTACTGAAATAAATAAAGTATTTTAGGTAAAATATTACTTTTAAGTATATTGATTCTCCCGATCATCGACATTGGTAGTGACATCCATCTCTGAGTTAACTCATTGATATCTGACATTAAGGCTTCATAGTTGACACTGGCGACTGATTCTAGCTTAGGCATAATTTGGATTCCTAAATATTTAAACTGATTTACAACATTGAATTGATTTACCTCAGGGGCTGGGTAATTTCTCTGGGTCTCATTTAGCATTAATATTGAAGATTTAGTTTTATTTATTTTATATCCTGATATTTCCCCAAAATTCTTTATTAAATTCAACAAGGTTGGAATTGATTTTTTTAGATTCGACATAAACAAAATTATGTCATCGGCGTACAGGGAGATTTTATGTTCTGTTGGTCCAACTTTAATTCCATATATTTGTGAATGTAAACGTATCGCTATCGCTAAAGGTTCAATTGCCATAGTAAACAGTAAAGGTGAAAGTGGACAGCCTTGTCGACATCCTCTATTGATTTTTATTGGTTTTGAAATATTGTTATTTGTTAGGATTTCTGCTGTAGCATTATTGTATATTATTTGAACCCATTTTATGAAATTATTTCCAAGTCCAAACCTTTGTAGGACTTCAAAAAGAAAGGGCCATTCAACTCTATCAAAGGCCTTTTCGGCGTCCAATGATAGGAGAGCTGTATCCGGTGCTTCTTTATTAAAATAAATAATATTAAATAGTCTTCTTACATTATGGAAGCCTTGTCTACCCTTTATAAAGCCATTCTGATCTCGATTAATAATATTTGGTAAAATTTCTTGTATTCGTCTTGCTAAAATTTTACAGATTATCTTAAGGTCGGCGTTTAATAGGCTTATTGGTCTCATATTTTCACATTTATTAGAGGGCTTACCTGGTTTTGGCAGCAGTATAATTAAGGCATTATTTATGTATGATGGTAAATTATTATTTTGAAATGCTTCTAAAACCATTTCCAAAAAAGGTTTTATTAATTTATTCTTAAATTTTTTATAAAGGTCAACTGGAAGACCATCTGGTCCTGCACTTTTTCCTGATTTCATATTATCAATGGCTAGCCCAACTTCTTCTTGACTAATTTTAGACTCCAATATCTCCCTATTTTCATTTGGAATACACGGTATAGATAGTTCGTTCAAAAACCCATTTAGTTTTGTTAAATCAGGTTCATTTTTGGTATCATATAATTTTTCATAGTAATCTCTAACGGCTCTATTAATTTCTAAAGGATCTATAACTACCTGTCCATTACTTATAATACTGGTAATTGGTGTTTTAATTTCCAATTGTTTAATCTGCCATGCTAATAATTTTCCTGATTTTTCACCTTGTTCATAAAAAGATTGTTTCAATCTTAGAAGACTCGAGGCAGCTCTATTCGCTGATTTTTTGTCGTATTCAGCTCTCAAAATCAGTAATTCATTCTCCAACCTTGGGTCACTTCCTGCATACACTTTTTCCTGAAGACTTTTTATTTTATGTTCCAATTTAGCTCTCTCCTCTCGAGTCTTCTTAGATTTTGATCCTGTATAACTAATAATATGTCCCCTAATAAAAGCTTTGAAAGCCTCCCACTTTACACATGCTGATGTTTGTGTAGTATTGATGTCAAAGAACTCGTCTATCTGTTTTTCTATATACTTGACAAATTCCTCATCCTGAAGCCATTTATGCTGAAATTGCCATCTACCTGATTCCTTTGTCAATTTTTTATCTACATATATTAGACAACAGGGTGCATGATCAGAGATCACGATGTTATCATAAAAGCAGTTTTGAATCTTGGACCTTAATTCTGTGGAAATCAAAAAATAATCAATACGTGAGAATGTCTTGTAGGTACTGGAATAACAAGAATAGGCTTTAACTTGTGGTTTCATTTCTCTCCATATATCTAACAATCTCAATTCTTTCATAAAATGGTTAATAGTCATCCTGCATCCAATGTGCGTACAATCCAGTCCTGTTGATCTATCCACACCTGGATTCAATGTACAATTAAAATCCCCTGCTATTATATGTTGCCCTGTAAGTGATGATAAGATGAGAAATAAATTAGCAAAGAACTTCTGATCATCTATATTGGGACCATATAAGTTCACAAGATTTATATTTTCTAATAGCAAAGAACCTTGAATGATTACATATCTTCCAAATTTGTCTCCAATTACATTTTTCACTTGAAAAGGAACTGATTTATGTATGAGAGTCATAACTCCCCTGGCTCGGGATGAAAATGAAGAGGTGAATACACTTCCCTGCCATCTACTCCTAATTCTTTTAACATCCTCCTCTATTAGATGAGTTTCTTGTAAAAACACAATTCTTGAACCCATGTCCTTTATTTTATTCATAACTTGTTTAAGTTTTTTTAAATTTTGTAGACCTCTGCAATTCCATGAAGTTAAATTAAGATTAACACTTTGGTCCATGATCAATAGAGAGTTTGGGATTACCTTGCAGTGTAAACATGCTCATACAGAGAAGCAAAAACATGAGTGGTTGAACATTCATCCTACAAACTACACACAAACAAATTTCCCCTTCCCACACTTGTGGCAAACCCCCCAAAATCAAAAGAAAAATTCTGTCTCCCGATATAGCCATCGACCGTTCCACACCCACGGGGAACAGCCTAAGCCACTCCTTCTTCATCCTCCCAATCACCCTAACTCTACTGCTTTTAATGACGTAACATTAACTCTCCTCTGTAGTTTTCCAACTTAACTCCAAAATTTTTAACAACTTTGTACATCATAGTTTTTTTTTTGTTTGTTTTGTTTTTTTGTTTTTTTAATATATAATACAATCTATATTTTGTAAACTTACTATTTACTTCAAGTCAGTCAGATGCCTGTGCAAATGCTTAATTATTCTACCTTATATTTTGTTCATGCTTAGCTTCCACCAGTCTCTTCTTCTTCTTTGATCTTCTTGATGAACTCCTGCGCCTCCTCTGGGGTCTTGAAGATGTGGGTTCTGCCCTCATACGTGGTCAGCAGTCTCGCAGGATAGATTACACCATGACGAATCCCAAGGTTGCGCAGCTCCTTACGTACAGGATCAAACTGCTTCCTCAATTGCTGGATTCCTGTGGCCAAATCTGGGTAGAACCGCACCTGCTGGTCCTGGTGTTTAATCTCTCCTTTAGCACGTGCAGCGTTGAAGATCTTCATCCTGTCTCTGTTGCTAAGAAACTTCATAATTAAGGTCCTCGGCGGTCCCTTATCTCTCCGTGGGCCAATACGATGTGCTTTTTCCAGAACCACTGCTGATTGCAACTCCTCGCTGCCCAGCACCTCCGGAATCCACTTTTCCAGAAAGGAACATACGTCCCGACCTTCTGATTCCTCTGGAAGACCCACCAGCCTCAAATTATTCTGTCTCGACCGAGATTCCAAATCCAAAATATTATCTTCCAGAGATTTATTTTTTTTTTCCAAAGTGCGCACCTTTAATTGAAGACGGGTGACGTCATCTTCAGCACTAGCGAGACGGAGCTCCATCTGCGCCGTTCGTTCTACACAGTCACCCAATTCCTTTCTTATTCCTTCCAACGCTGTCATAATCCCATCAAATCTAGAGGAAAAGTCCGCTCTCATTGAACTCATGGCAGCCATCAGCGCATCTGCGCCATTCCCCGCATATATCGCACCTTTGCCAGCCTCCTCCGCCATATATGGAGTTTTGTTTGCTGCGTCACAGACCTGAAAGTCCGTTAATTTGGACTGTTTCGGCGGCTCGCTTTTTCCTTTTCCTGGTTTTCCAGCCTTAGGCTTCGCCGACATATCCTCGCCCAAATGCTGGGATACGTTCTGTCCCAAATGAGAGAGTTATTTGCCGATTTTTTTTCTCCAGGAGCAGAGCAGAGCGAGACACGTCCGTCCTACGTGGCAGCCATAACCGGAAGTCAAAAACATGCAAGTTAGGTTAATTGGCATCAAACTGTGGATTCTAAATTGTCCTTAGGTATGACTGTGAATGGTTGTGTGATGGCCCTGCCATGGACTGGCGATCTGTCCAGGGTGTACCCTGCCTCTCGCCCAAAGATGCTGGGATAGGCTCCAGCACCCCCACCCCCACCCGAAAAGGATTAAGTGGAAGAACATGGATGGATGGATGTTACAGACATGTTAACAAGAAAAGAAAAACTTGATTTTTGGTGTCACTTTAAGTTCCAATAGGTAAATTTAGAGATACAGTATTTGATATTTTAGTGTACGCTCCCAGCACACCCTCACGTATAGTGAGGGTGTGCTGGGAGCATCTGGCTGAGGCCCCTGTCCGGGAGGTCTTCAACTCCCACCTCCGGAAGAACTTCAACCACATTCCGAGGGAGTCTGGAGACATGGAGTCTGAATGGGCCATGTTCTCCACCTCTGTTGTTGAAGCGGCGGCCCAGAGCTGCGGCCGCAAGGTGGTCGGTGCATCTCGTGGTGGCAACCCCCGAACCAAGTGGTGGACACCAGTGGTGAGGGGGGCCATTAAGCTGAAGAAGGAGTCCTATCAAGCTTGGTTGGCTTGTGGGACTCCCGAAGCAGCTGAGGTGTACCGGCAGGCCAAGCGGAGTGCAGCTCGGGTGGTTGCTGAAGCAAAAACCCGGGTATGGGAGGAGTTCGGTGAGGCCATGGAACAAGACTTTCGGTCGGCTTCAAAGAGATTCTGGCAAACTGTTCGGCGGCTCAGGAGGGGAAAGCAGCTCCCCGTCCACACTGTGTATGGTGCGGATGGGACACTGTTGACTTCAACTGGGGATATTGTCGGGCGGTAGAAGGAATACTTCGAGGATCTCCTCAGTCCCACTGATATGCCTTCCACAGAGGAAGCAGGGTTTGGGGACGAGGGGGATGACTTGCCTATCACAGGGGCTGAGGTCGCCAAGGTGGTTAAAAATCTCCTTGGTGGCCGGGCCCCGGGGGTGGACGAGATTTGCCCCGAGTACCTCAAGGCCCTGGATGTTGTTGGGTTGTCATGGTTGACACGCCTCTGCAACATTGCGTGGAGGTCGGGGGCAGTGCCTTTGGCATGGCAAACCGGGGTGGTGGTTCCTCTCTTCAAAAAAGGGGACCGGAGGGTGTGCTCCAACTTTAGAGGGATCACACTCCTCAGCCTCCCTGGGAAGGTCTATGCCAAGGTACTGGAGAGGAGAGTCCGGCCGTTGGTCGAACCTCGGATTCAGGAGGAGCAATGTGGTTTTCGTCCTGGCCGTGGCACATCGGACCAGCTCTTTACCCTCTCGAGAATTCTTGAGGGTTCGTGGGAGTTTGCCCAACCAGTTTACATGTGTTTTGTGGACTTGGAGAAGGCATTTGACCGCGTCCCTCGTGGATTTTTGTGGGGGGTGCTTCGGGAGTATGGGGATTCGGGCTTGTTGTTACGAGCTATTTGGTCTCTGTACGACCGTTGTGAGAGTTTAGTTCGTATTGCCAACACTCGGTCGGAGTCATTCCCAGTGAGAGTTGGACTCCGCCAGGGCTGCCCTTTGTCACTGATCCTGTTCATAATTTTTATGGACAGGATTTCTAGGCGCAGCCAGGGAATGGAGGGTGTCATGCTTGGTGACCACAGGATCTCATCTCTGTTGTTTGCAGATGATGTTGTCCTGTTGGCTTCATCCAGCAATGACCTGGATGAAGCCAACAGGTCATTGCTGGGACGGTTTGCCGCTGAGTGTGAAGCGGCTGGGATGAGAATCAGCACCTCCAAGTCCGAGTCCATGGTCCTCAGCCGGAAAAAGGTGGATTGTCCTCTCCGGGTTGGGGACAGGCTCCTGCCCCAAGTGGAGGAGTTTAAGTATCTTGGGGTCTTGTTCACGAGTGAGGGGAAAATGGAGCGAGAGATCGACAGACGGATTGGAGCAGCATCTGCTGTGATGCGGACGTTGTACCGGTCTGTTGTGGTGAAGAGGGAGCTTAGTTCTAAGGCAAAGCTGTCGATTTACCAGTCAATCTACGTTCCTACTCTCACCTATGGTCACGAGCTTTGGGTAATGACCGAAAGAACGAGATCGCGGATACAAGCGGCTGAAATGAGCTTTCTCCGTAGGATTGCTGGACTCACCCTCAGAGATAGGGTGAGGAGCTCAGTCATCCGGGAGAAGCTCAGAGTAGAACCGCTGCTCCTCCACATTGAAAGGAGTCAGTTGAGGTGGTATGGGCATCTGATTAGGATGCCTCCTGGACGCCTCCCACTTGAGGTGTTTCAGGCACGTCCCACTGGGAGGAGACCCCGGGGCAGACCCAGGACTCGGTGGAGAGACTATGTCTCCCAGCTGGTCTGGAAACGCCTTGGTATCCCCTCTGAAGAGCTGGAGCAGGTGGCTGGGGAGAGGAAGTCTGGGCTTCTCTGCTTGAACTGCTGCCTCCGCGACCCGGACCTCCGGAAAAGCGGTAGAAGATGGATGGATGGATGGATGGCATTCTTAAGGTTATTAAGTTAGTATTCTTATCCTATTGACCTATACATTATTCATTCAGTCAGTCACTTACTAAATCAAGCTGAATATAACAGATTAACATTAACCATATCTAAAGCTGAGTTTTCTCTCTCTATAAGGTCTGGCAGGATCTCTGGATGTATGGGAAACAGGTCCATGATGTAGCTCACTGTGGTGTTTCAAACCTCAGGATTGGTCAGAGTCAGTGTGATGACGCGGCCGTTCAGTGATGTCATCACGCCAAACATATAAATTTAAGGGACGGCCATTTTACAGGGTGTTTGGCCCTCGACCGCCCAACTGACAACACCTCTGTACCAGCATAGTTACCTCTTTTTGTAATACTCTTTGTAAAACTCTCCTCTGGTTTTTGTCAAAACCCAGACATAACAATTGGCGACAAGAATAAACCATGGAGGCGTGTCTGAAGCTACTTTAGCCTTTTCTGGAGGCCCCCAGAGAGCTGCTTGTACCTGTTATGTCCGGAAACCGGAATGACCAAAGGAAAGTAAAGCTGGTTCAGAACACGAACTTTATTACAGCAAATAGCTATTGGCATACAGTGCGCTATCGCTATTGCAGAGAGAGATGAAAGAGAGAGATGAAAGAGAGAGAGGCCTAAGATGGCCAACTCTCTCCTTGTAACAGTCTGGCATGATGACATCACCACATGGTTGCGTCACCACGCCGGTGCCAGTTAACACCCTGTAGTGACACACTACATTCACCCCCCCCCCCCCTTGGAAAAAACAGAACAGCATGCAGGTCAAATTCACCCACCCCAATTTGGAAGCACAGACTAGCTAGGGCTAGCGGGTAGACCACCATGAAGCCCAGCACAGCTGAGTGGGATATTCTGCCACTCTTGGTGGCAGCTCCTGGAAGCTGATGCCGGTCATGGATTCGGAAGACATTCGGTGGTTCCACTGCATTCCGTTCAGTCACAGACTCTTCATCCTGGAGCTCAGCGGCGGCTCCTGTAGGCTGGTGCCGGACGTGGATTCTGAAGCAGTCCGGCTTCTTCTCTCGCTCACCAGGTGCTGGTTGAGGTTGGGGTGACGTGTCGCTGTTGTCGGTGGTGGGATGTGCGCGGGGCTGTCCCCAGTCACCAGGGTCCCTTTTCTCCTCAAATTCCCTCTCCTGTGGCTACACGATGACTGTCTGGAGCTCATGCTAGGCGAGGATCAGAAGTGAGTCTGGTTTGTTCTCCCTTTCACCTGGGAAGTCTGGTTATGGTGATACGTTGTTGCCATTAATAGAACCTGCACCGGGTTGCTGTGTCCTGGGGTTCCCGAGAGACACAGGTTCCCTCTCCTGCAGCTCTGCAGCAGCTCCCTGAGGCTTATGCTGGGTGAGGAACTGAGGTGAGTCTGGTCGCTGCTTTCCTTCCGTGTTGTGATCATTCTCTGTGTCGTGCTCACCCTTTGTGCTGTGGTCACTCTCTGTGCTGTATTCTTCCATTAGCTTGACACTGATTAGCTCGTCTCTTAAGGGCCCAAAGGCGCACATGCTCGCAAAGACTCGGACCTCCAAGACATAACATTGAGTTGACTCACCCGCCTTTTGTTGAAGAAAGTGATTCTTTAGACCATAATGTTGGTCCAGTCGTAGTAATGTTTCTCTATCAGAATCACACATTCGCCAAATGAGTCCACTTGACCCAGAGTACAGAGCATGCCTTTCTCACCTAGACCGAGAACCAGTACGCTCTTTAGCTTCTTGTTGTCAGCGCCATTCAGGCCAGCTGTATCGACATAGTCTCTAAACGTGTCAAACCAGAGGTGCCACGGGACAGGCGGCTCACCTGGGGTTTCCAGAAACGGTCGCAGTGACCTCAAGCATGCTTTCATGATTTAACTCTCGTCGCCAAATGTTATGTCCGGAAACCAGAATGACCAACGGAGAGTAAAGCTGGTTCAGAACACAAACTTTATTACAACACATACAGTCACGTGAAACAATTAGGACACCCTGTATAAACCTGTGTTTTTTTTACATATTTGGACATATGGATATTTAATATCAATGTTAAATATACTGGGAGATTCATGTAATACAACTAAACAAAAATGAATTAAAGACTTTTTACAAATTTTCTGTAAAATGTATTTCTAAACAAATAGTGAGAAATAAATTTGGACATCCCCCTATTTTTTAGGACACTCCCACATTCATTCCTCTACTACTACTACTACACTTAAAATGGCTAAAATAAATGTTAAAAAAATGCTAATAAAAACAAAAAAACAAGGTTAGACATAGATATGTGAACATTTATTAAGAACTGAATATTTAACAGGGTGTCCTCATTTTTTCACATGACTGTAGCTGTCACAATCCTCCTCATGCGCTTTTACACAGCGCATCGAAGAGTGAGGAGGAAGAATGGATTTACTCGCAGGGTTACACCACAACACATTTATTAACAAAAAAGTCACACAGTTCCAAAACAAAGACATACAAAAAGGCTACGTAATGCACAAAAGGGCTCACACAATTGGACGTGCAGTGGACAGACCACTGTGCACGGTGGCCACAAGACACAGAACAAAATACACAATAGCTCGGGTTAACTTTGAGTCCTCCACGACGTTCGACTGGCTGGAGAGCAAACTGCACGAGGAAACGCAAACAGTTTTTACTCACAGAGCAGGAGCAGTCCAAGTAGTCCAAGATTTCCAACGAGCACACACAACCAATTACTACACTGAGGGGAGTAGCAACAGTGTAGCTTCCTATACCCTCATAAGAAAGTACAGTGATCCCTCGCTACTTCGCGCTTCACCTTTCGCGCCCTCAGTGCATCGCGGATTTTTTAAAAATATTCATCAAAAATTCAAAATTGAGAAATAATGGGCGGGCGCTAGCAGAAGGCAGGGAGACTACATTAGACCATCAGGTATCAACACGGAGAGCCGCACAACTCAAAAAATCCACCTCTCTGTTCGCTGTTCTCGTGTTGGCTCGGCTCGGAAATCTCGCAAGCTGATTGGCCGAGACGTTTCACCCCGCAAGCTGATTGGCCGAGATGTTTCACCCACCTCCTCTCCCTGCCGAGCGCCCATGAAGGGAAGGAAGACCGCATTCATTGCTCTTTATCGCTCGTGTTACGTAGTCTCGCAGCGTGGAACTTTTTGCTGTTCTCTTGTGCCATTTTGTGCGAAATAGTCTTCCCGTCGAGCCACTACGCCACCTCCTGCAGCTTCTCCAGCTCTATCGGAAGCTGCCCTCGATGATCCTGCGCTTCTAGCACCTGACGATGAGGCGTCACCTGAGGAGCAGTAAAGCTCTCATTAACCTGTGAAGTAAATCATCTTCATCTTGAGTTACGTATCTTGTTATAAGAATAAAAGAGTTCTAAAAACATATTTATGTACACTTTATTTACATCTACGTATGTATGTACACGTACACACACACACACACACACACACACACACATATCATATGAGAGAGAGAGTGAGAGAATGAACGTACGTATTATTTATGGATGACGTCATTAGGGGTGACGCTACTTTGCGGTTTTTCACTTTTCGCGGTCGGTTCTGGAACCCATTAACCGCGATAAGTGAGGGATCACTGTACATCCATAAGACAATACACACACAATGGTCTAGCAATGCTTGATCGGCAACGGCTGCTTAAGTACAAGCATTGCTGGAGCAACAGATTGGTTGCACCTGGGCGAGGCGCAGGAAAGGTAATGCCGGAGTGGAATCAGCTGGCTGTCAAGAGAGAGGGGTGTGGTCAGACCGGTAAGTGTTAGACAACGCCCACATGAATGTAGGTCAAGGAGGCTGCCCAACAGCTTCCGGCCAGAGCGGTGACTACAGGCACGGAAAAAAGAACAACAGACATAGAAACAACAAGAACTCAAAAGATAACACAATACACAAATAGCCTGATAACCTGAGCCACAGAGAACGGTCAGAACCGAGCCTAAAGAACAACACCGGTCTGTTTGTGACAGAGCCCCCCCTTCTAGGGGTGGATTTCAGACACCCACGGCAACATCCTAAGAGAAGGAACCCCCACCCCCCAGCAGGAACAACAACCACAAGCCTGTGGGTTGGAGGTAGGGGAAACAGGCAAGGAGGGAACACAATACACTCCACCCAGGGCCCACAATTAACCCCCCCAAGTCCAAAGGCGTGAAGGCTCAGGAGGCCGCCCAGAGTCCCAGGCCCAGCTGACAGTCCGCCAAACACAGTCCGGTGGCCTGCCGGAAAACACTGGCCATCTGGCCCAGAGACTCAGTCCATCTGGTGGTCAGCCAACATTGTAGAGCCACCAGGAACGGAGGAGTGGAGCAGGAGGCAGCATGCCCACCGGGAGGCTGACTGGTGGGTGACCGGACCGTAGGGAGGGAACCCCCATGGTATCGGACAGGGAGGGGGAGAAGACCATGGTGTCCTCAGGCTGACCCGCAGCGCCCTCGGTGATCCCGGCTTGGGACACAGCTGCACCCGTGATGGACCCCGACAAGGCCAACGCTGCACTCGCAGTGGACCCCAACCGGGCCAACGCTGCACCCTCGGTGGACCCCAACTGAGTCAACACTGCACCCGCGGTGGCTCCCGACTGGAGCTCTGCAGCACCCGCGGTGGCTCCCGGATGGAGCTCTGCAGCACCCACGGTGGACCCCGACCAGGCCAACGCTGCACCCTCGGTGGACCCCGCACTGGAACGTGGCGTCCATGATGGATCTGTGCCAAAGTGCAGCACCCATGTTGGGCTGATCCTGGGGCACAGCCACCATGAGGGTCCTAAGCCAGCTTGCCGCACCCAAGGAGACTCAGCCTGCGGAGGGACCCACACGACGGCCTCAGGCAGCAGGGGAGCTGGACCCGAGATGTCGTCAAGTGGCGAGACCGGGTCCAAGAAGACCCCTGGTGGGACTTCCGGTTATGGCGGCCACGTGAGGGGGACACGTCTCGCTCTGCTCTGCTCCTGGAGACGAAAAAATGGCAAATAACTCTCTCATTTGGGACAGAACCTATCCCAGCGTTTGGACAAGGATATGTCGGTGAAGCTTAAGGCTGGAAAATCAGGTAGAGGAAAAAGCGAGCCGCCGAAACAGTCTAAATTAACGGACTTTCACGTCTGTGACGCAGCAGATAAAGAAGCTCCATATATGGCGGAGGAAGCGAGCAGCGGTGCGGTGAATGTGGGAAACGGCACAGGTGCGGTGCTTAACGCCATTAGTTCAATGAGAGCGGACTTTTCCGCTAAGTTTGATGGGATTATGGCAGCGTTGGAAGGAATGAGAAAAGAATTGGGTGACTGTGTAGAACGAATGGCGCAGGTAGAGCTTCGTGTCGCTAGTGCTAAAGATGACGTCACCTGTCTTCAATTAAAGGTGCGCACTTTGGAAAAAAAAATAAAAGTCTGGAAAATAATGTCTTGGACTTGGAATCCCGGTCGAGACAGAACAACTTGAGGCTGGTGGGTCTACCGGAGGAATCCGAAAGTCGGGACACATGTTCCTTTTTGGAAAAGTGGATTCCGGAGGCGCTGGGCAGCGCGGAGCTGCAATCAGCAGTCGTTCTGGAAAGTGCATATCGTATCGGCCCACGGAGAGATAAGGGACCACCGAGGACGATTATTATGAAGTTTATCAGCAACAGAGACAGGATGAAGATCTTCAATGCTGCGCGAGCTAAAGGCCAGATTAAACACCAGGACCAGCAGGTGCGGTTCTACCCAGATTTGGCCACAGGAATCCAACAATTGAGGAAGCAGTTTGATCCTGTACGTAAAGAGCTGCGCAACCTTGGGATTCGTCATGGTGTAATTTATCCTGCGAGACTGTTGACCACGTATGAGGGCAGAACCCACATCTTCAAGACCCCAGAGGAGGCGCAGGAGTTCATCAAGAAGATCCAAGAAGAGACTGGTGGGAGCTAAGCATGAACAAAATATAAGGTAGAATATTTAAGCATTTGCACAGGCATCTGACTGACTTGAAGCAAATAGCAAGTTTACAAAATATAGATTGTATTATATATTAAAAAAAAACAAAAAAAAAAAACAAAACTATGATGTACAAAGCTGCTAAAAATTTTGGAGTTAAGTTGGAAAACTACAGAAGAGAGTTAATGTTATGTCATTAAAAGTAGCAGAGTTAGGGTGATTGGGAGGATGAAGAAGTAGTGGCTTTGGCTGATCCTCGTGGGTGTGGAACGGTCGATGGCTATATCGGGAGACGGAATTTTTTTTTTGATTTTGGGGGGATTACCACAAATGTGGGAAGGGGGAATTTGTTTGTGTGTAGTTTGTAGGATGAATGTTCAACCACTCATGTTTTTGCTTCTCTGTATGAGCATGTTTATACTGCAAGGTAATCCTAAACTCCCTATTGATCATAAACCAAAGCGTTAATCTTAATTTAACTTCATGGAATTGCAGAGGTCTACAAAAATTAAAAAAACTTAAACAAGTTATGAATAAAATAAAAGATATGGGTTCAAAAATTGTGTTTTTACAAGAAACTCATCTAATAGAGGAGGATGTAAAAAGAATTAGGAGTACAGTAGATGGCAAGGAAGTGTTTTCACCTCATCATTTTCATCCCGAGCCAGGGGAGTTATGACTCTCATACATAAATCAGTCCCATTTCAAGTGAAAAATGTAATTGGAGACAAATTTGGAAGATATTTAATCATTCAAGGATCTTTGTTATTAGAAAATATAAATTTGGTGAACTTATATGGTCCCAATATAGATGATCAACAGTTCTTGCTAATTTATTTCTTATCTTATCATCACTTACAGGGCAACATATAATAGCAGGAGATTTTAATTGTACATTGAATCCCAGTATAGATAGATCAACAGGACTGGACTGTACGCACAATGGATGTAGGATGACCATTATTCATTTTATGAAAGAACTGAGATTGCTAGATATATGGAGAGAAATGAATCCACAAGTTAAAGCCTACTCTTGTTATTCCAATACCTACAAGACTTTCTCACGTATAGATTATTTTTTGATCTCCGTAGAATTAAGGTCCAAGATTCAAAACTGCTTTTATGACAACATCGTGATCTCTGATCATGCACCCTGCTGTCTAATATATGTAGATAAGAAATTGACAAAGGAACCAGGTAGATGGCAATTTCAGCATAAATGGCTTCAGGATGAGGAATTTGTTAAGTACATAGAAAAACAGATAGATGAGTTCTTTGATATCAATACTACACAAACATCAGCATGTGTAAAGTGGGAGGCTTTCAAAGCTTTTATTAGGGGATATATTATTAGTTATACAGGTTCAAAATCTAAGAAGACTCGAGAGGAGAGAGTTCAATTGGAACATAAAATAAAAATTCTTCAAGAAAAAGTATATGCAGGAAGTGATCCAAGGTTGGAGAACGAATTACTGATTTTGAGAGCTGAATATGAAAAAAAATCAGCGAATAGAGCTGCCTCGAGTCTTCTAAGATTGAAACAATCTTTTTATGAACAAGGTGAAAAATCAGGAAAATTATTGGCATGGCAGATTAAACAATTAGAATTTAAAACACCAATTACCAATATTATAAGTAACGGACAGGTAGTTATAGATCCTTTAGAAATTAATAGAGCCTTTAGAAATTACTATGAAAAATTATATGATACCAAAAATGAATCTGACTTAACGAAACTAAATGGGTTTTTGAACGAACTATCTATACCGTGTATTTCAAATGAAAACAGGGAGATACTGGAGTCTAAAATTAGTCAAGAAGAAGTTGGGCTAGCCATTGATAATATGAAATCAGGAAAAAGTGCAGGACCAGATGGTCTTCCAGTTGACCTTTATAAAAAATTTAAGAATAAATTAATAAAACCTTTTTTGGAAATGGTTTTAGAAGCATTTCAAAATAGTAATTTACCATCATACATGAATAATGCCTTAATTATACTGTTGCCAAAACCAGGTAAACCCTCTAATAAATGTGAAAATATGAGACCAATAAGCCTATTAAATGCCGACCTTAAGATAATCTGTAAAATTTTAGCAAGACGAATACAAGAAATTTTACCAAATATTATTAATCGAGATCAGAATGGCTTTATAAAGGGAAGACAAGGCTTCCATAATGTAAGAAGACTATTTAATATTATTTATTCTAATAAAGAAGCACCGGATACAGCTGTCCTATCACTGGACGCCGAAAAGGCCTTTGATAGAGTCGAATGGCCCTTTCTTTTTGAAGTCTTACAAAGGTTTGGACTTGGAAATAATTTCATAAAATGGGTTCAGATAATATATAATAATGCTACAGCAGAAATCCTAACAAATAACAATATTTCAAAATCAATAAAAATCAATAGAGGATGTCGACAAGGCTGTCCACTTTCACCTTTACTGTTTACTATGGCAATTGAACCTTTAGCGATGGCGATACGTCTACAGTCACAAATATATGGAATTAAAGTTGGACCAACAGAACATAAAATCTCCCTGTATGCCGATGACATAATTTTGTTTATGTCGAATCTTAAAAAATCAATTCCGACCTTGTTGAATTTAATAAAGAATTTTGGGGAAATATCAGGATATAAAATAAATAAAACTAAATCTTCAATATTAATGCTAAATGAGACCCAGAGAAATTACCCAGCCCCTGAGGTAAATCAATTCAATGTTGTAAATCAGTTTAAATATTTAGGAATCCAAATTGTGCCTAAGCTAGAATCAGTCGCCAGTGTCAATTATGAAGCCTTAATGACAGATATTAATGAGTTACTTCAGAGATGGATGTCACTACCAATGTCGATGATCGGGAGAATCAATATACTTAAAAGTAATATCTTACCTAAAATACTTTATTTATTTCAATACATTCCCTTACCACCACCTTTAGATTTATTCTCAAGAATTAAAAAAAAGTTAGTGGAATTTATATGGAACAACAGGAGGGCTAGATTACATTTGTCTTTATTATATTTACCATTTGATCGTGGAGGTCTGAAATGTCCAAATTTTATGTTGTATTATTGGTCGGCACAACTGAGGTCTATGACATATTATTTTTCATCAAATGATCTCCCTCACTGGACTGAAATGGAATCATACAATTTGCCTTTACCTCTTCCCATATTCATATATTCAGACTCGGCAAAAAAATTACAGAAACAAGTTAAAAAACCATTTGTAAAACATATGATTAAAATATGGTGTGAAACTAAAAAATATTTAAAAGAACCACACTTACTGTCACAATTTAGTCCAATATGGGGTAATCAATATTTTAAACCAGGGAGAGCGGATGCTGTGTTTAAAGTATGGAATTTAAAAGGGATCCAAAAAATTCAAGATTTATATTTGTCATGTTCAGATAACATAATGTCTTTTGAAGAGCTGAGGATCAAATTTAATCTTAATAGAACACATTTTTTTAAATATCTTCAACTTAGGAACTTTATTTGATCAAATCAAAATAATGCTCTCACTCGACCTATTTATTCATCCTTGGAAAAAATGATGATGAAAGATAGTAAAAGAAAGGGTATTATTTCAGAGTTTTATAACTCATTGACACTATCCTCAAGTGAAAACTCACAGAAAAGATTAAACTACTGGAAAGACGATCTGCAAACTGAAATTTCAGAGGAACAATGGGAATTGGCTTGTACAGAAGCTCAAACCAAATCAATAAATGTACGTCTTAAATTGATACATTTTAAATGGTTAATGCGGATATATGTTACACCGGTGGAGTTAAATAGATATAACAAAAACATACCAGATACATGCACAAAATGCATGGAAAGTAAAGGAACCCTATTTCTCTACTTCCTCTTCGTTTTGTCTTTGTGTGTCTGGACCTGCAACAAGAAGGATTTTCCGACAAACTCAACCAAAGGTGAAGTTAAAAAGTTTTATCTGTATGGATTTGGGCTTGGACATCTCACCCTACACTCTATGTGGTCTTTAAAAGCCCTGAGCAAAAACTTCCAAATTAAGGCAAACATGGCTGTTAAGCAAAAATCACAATATGGCAGAGGATATACAGTTAAAGTTCTGTTAGTTCTGCTACTTCTGGCAGGAGATATTCACCTTAACCCTGGACCTGCCACTATTAAACAGCAGACCACTGGGTTAGCACAAAACCGAGCTGTACAAAAGCAAAAACAACATTTATTTTTCCAAACTGTTAATCATGCACGAGTTCTTTGGGACACCAAGGCTAAACCAAAGGGGATCCTCGGCGGACATTTAAACATACGGAGCATAATCCCCAAAAGAGATGAGATTTCGGTGTTGCTGTTGGACTCAAATCTGGACTACCTTTGTCTCTCAGAAAGCTGGCTACACAGTAACATAGACACTAATATGATCGATATTGTGGGCTACCAGTGTTTTAGAAAAGACAGGCAGGTAGGGAGGGGAGGAGGTGTTTTAATTTACATCAAAGAGAAATATAAATGTCAACTGGTTGATTTGAATACTTCACTTGAATGTTTAGCTGTTAATGTATGTCTCTCTCCGGTAATGAATTTCAACATTGCAGTAGTGTACAACCCACCGTCACACAACTCTTCCTTTTATAATGAATTAAGTGATCTGGTTAAACAACTTGAGAAGAACAGAGAAACAATAATTCATGGTGACTTTAATATCAACTGGTCTGATAAAAAAGACAAACAAAAACTGAAAAGCCTCATGACTAAATTTAATTACCAGCAAATCATCAAAGGACCCACCAGGATAACCAAACAATCCAGAACACTTATTGACATGGTATTTACTAATAAACCAGAACGAATAACCAGAACCTATAATCTTGTAACTGGTCTCTCAGATCATAACATGGTTCTTGCTGTCAGGAAACTTACTAAAAAGCGACTACAGTATTTTGGGGGAGTCGATATTGACAAATCAAATTTTATTATCCCCAAATCAAAAAATGAGGAGTTTGAACATTACTTAGAGAATCAAAATTGGGAGCAGCTCATGGCAACATGTGAAGTAGATGATTGTTGTAATTTTATAACTGCAACAATCTCAAAGTCTATAGAAAAATTTTCAAAGCAAATTAAAAGTAGACAACAGAAGATTAGCCTACCATGGTTAAATAATGAAATAAGAAAACTTATGAAGAGGCGAGACTATGCACTGAAAACATCACTAACCTCCAAACTACAAAATGATCACCTTGTGTACAAAAGTTTAAGAAATAAAGTGGTACATGAGCTGCGAAAATCAAAAATATCTTATTACAATAAACTGATAGATCATGCAAAGGGTAACAACAGTTCCCTATGGAGGCATTTAAATAACTTAACTAATAAAAAAAACGATCAGAAGGGGGTAAAGGAACTTAGAATCAATGGCAAGACCGTCAGTGACAAGGCTACTTTGGCAAATGAATTTAATTCACACTTTGTGGGCTCTGTGGAAGATTTAACAAAAATTTTTGTGCTGCCAAATGTGCTCAACAACACAAATTCCATACTCCCAACAGATACTTTTCACATCGATGAGGTAAATGAGAAGTTAATTGCTGGTATTGTTAAAACACTGTCAAACTCAAAAACTAGTGATATCTACAATATGAGCACCTCCTTTCTCAAAATGCACAGCAAAATATTAATCAAACCACTGACTCATCTCATTAATCTCTCCATTAGGTCTAGTACATTTCCATCTGGCTGGAAAAAAGCTGTCGTCATACCAGTTCATAAATCAGGCAGTAAAGACGATATATGCAATTACCGCCCAATCTCTATCTTACCAGTCCTATCTAAGGTTCTTGAAAAAGTTGTAGCTACACAGCTGATAGACTACTTACAAGACAGTCAACTTCTTCATCCACATCAATTTGGTTTTAGACCAGGATACTCAACAGAAACAGCAAATTGTTGCCTTATTGAAAACGTCAAACAGTCCTTGGACAGGGGTAATGTGGTAGGAGCTGTTTTTCTAGATCTCAAAAAGGCTTTCGATACTGTAAACCACAGTTTGCTTTTATCCAAAATGGTATCTTTTAACTTCTCCCCAAATACATTAGAATGGTTTGCATCTTATCTCCAGAATAGAGAACAGTGTGTAAAAGTTCACCAGGATAAATCCTCATTTTTAAACAACCGCATGGGTATCCCACAAGGGTCCATTCTTGGTCCTTTACTTTTCAGCATTTTTATTAATGACTTGCCGTTACACTGCTCAGCTGCAACATGCCAACTTTATGCAGATGATGCAGTTATTTACACAGCTGCCAAGACTCCAGCACAGGCTGCAGATGTACTGTCTACAAGTATGGTTGATGTCCAAGAGTGGCTCCTCAAGAACCATCTATTGCTGAACCTTCAGAAAACAGTCTCAATGTGCTTTTCAATCAAAAAATGTAACCTGCAACATTTTAAAGTTAATATACATGATCATGACATCAGTTTAGCTACAGAATTCAAATACCTTGGCATTGTACTAGATCCTCAACTCAAATTTAATCTTCATATAAAGAAAATTTCAAAAACAGTAAAAAAAAATCTGAACTGCTTTAAATTAATTAGATATTACATACCTTACGAAGCAGCTGCACTGTATATGCATTCTATGGTTTTTTCTCATATATCATACTGTTTGACAGTCTGGGCTCAAGCAGCCCCTTCCACAATAAGACATATAGGTTCATTATATAATCAAACCCTAAAAATCTTGGACAAAAAGCCCATTAGGTGGCATCACTGTAATGTTTTAAAAAAATACAACCTATTGAGTTTTGAGAGCTTCATTGACCTCTGTCTTCTGAAATTAACGTTCAAATGTTTCCATAAATCAGCACCCGAGCCACTTGCTGGTTTCGTCCAAAGACAGGACAGCAGCAGAGCCACCAGGAGTTCTGTTAACAATAACTGTAAAATATTCCACCGCAGAACCACATTTGGACAAACAGCTTTCTCTATAAAGGGCAGTCACATCTGGAACACAATGCCAAATGAAATTAAAATAATAACGGACTTTAAAACATTCACTAAAAATGTTAAAAACTGGCTGAAAAATAAACAAGAATGTACTCATGTATGAATTATTTGTCTGCAAAGTGAGAGTGAATGAAGGGAAGGAATAAATGTGTTTGTTTATAGTGAGTGACGGAGGGAGGAAGGCCTGAAATAGGCAAATGTGAGTTATGTTATATGTGTTAAATGTGAGTCAGGCTGTTATATTTGTGTATTTATAATATTTATGTTAAAGGTGAGTCAGGCTCTTATATTTGTGTATTTATAATATTTATAATATTTATAATTGTGTATTTATAATTTTTCTGCATTGATGTATGTGGTTATTGTGTATATTTTTATCTTGATTCTTTTTTCTAAAGCCCATCCAGGGACAAGAGTTGCAAATTAGCTAATAGCTATACACTCTATGTGCAACACATCAGATTGATTGTCTTTGATTAATTGTCTATGTTTATTGCACTGTCCCTGTCAAATAAACTAATCTACTACTACTATTTCATTGTTTATGGGAATGTAGAATAATTAGAATGTTTTGGGAAGAGGTGAGGGTAACAATTGAAAAAATCATTTCAAAACAAATCATATTGAATCCTAAACTGTTTTTGTTGGGTCTGTACCCAAAAAAGCATAATTTTAATAAAAGTGAAAGAACATTCATAGACCTCAGTTTGCTTAATGCCAAAAAATGTATTGCATTACTGTGGAAAAAGACTCATAGACCAGATGTGACTCAGTGGTTAAGACAGATGTTAACAAACCTTCCATTAGAAAGAATAACATATATACTGAAATCAAAGGAAAGTGTGTTTGAGAATATATGGAGACCTTTTATTGATTATGTAAAAAATTTAAACATAACTCTTGAAGAAGAAGGTGAATGATGTGTGTGGACCTTGTAAATTCCAAACTGGTGAACATAATATGTATACTTATGTAATGGATTGTCTAGATTAAACAGAGGAGCATTGTTGAAGACTTGATTTTGTTGGTGGTTGTAGGTGTTTTTAGTGCATTTTTTTTTTGTAGTACTTTAGTGTTAGTGTTTGATTGTTTGTGTTATGTTTGTTAAAAAAAAAGGTTCAATAAAGATATTGTGGAAAAAAAAAAGAAGACCCCTGGTGATGGTGGCTCCTCTCTGACGACCCTGGATGGAAATTCAGGAGCAAGAGAAGAAGCAAGGTTATTAGGGTTGCCGGCAGTGGCAGAGCCAGGCAAAGGGAGTTAAGATGCAGCTGAGGGCTGCACCTGACTCTCTTCATCCAGAGCCAGACAAGATCTCTCTACCACTGACATGAGAAAAACAAGAGAGATAACTTGCCTGAGCTCGAGCTCCACTGCCATCCAGGACTCCATCGATCCTGGTGCTGAAGACTTGGGCCCGGCCTCCATGAGATCCAACTCCAGCTCCCATTCTGCTGTGGTCGCCTCCGCAGCTGGCAAGATGGCAATTACAATCCCATTGTCCTCCTGCAATGGCTCCGACACTGGGAATTCCTCCAGCGTGGCAGCAAGGGAACATCTCCATGCTGACTCCGGGACGGGATCCTCCGAAGCCACCGGCTCCTCCACCGTCTGATGACTCTGACCTTTGGCCAGCGGGCGCTTAGGAAAAATTAGAGGAGACACGGAGAGAATAGAAACAAATTCAATATCTGCAGCTGGAGGAGAGGACCCAGTGGACCACTGAGACTGGGCCTTTCCCTCTCTCTCAGCCCCTAGACCATCTCTCCGTAAGTCCACCCCTGGAGGCAGCATGCCTCCTGGGCCGCAGCTGATCGCATAAACAAGGATGCGTCTCTGCTTCCCCACCGTCGGGTGTCCCTCTCATCCGGGCCTGCCACCTGGAGTCTCCTCCTGGGCACACCACAGCTCATTGCCGTGCCTCCACGAACCGTCCTACAGTTGAAAATAGGCAGTGCCTCTTAGCCATGATGTGCAGCCTCCCCTGGTGATCTTCACACTGTCGCTTGGTCCGCACTCACAGTGGTTGTCCCTCCTTATGAGCCCAAACCAGATCCATGACTCCCAGAGGGGCTTTGCTCGGCTTGCAGTGTCGCTGCTTGGCATGCGGTTTCTCCGTGCCTGACGGTCTGGCCCCAACCTCTTCTAAATCCACTGCAGCTGTCACCATTGTAGCCCCAGATTCACCAGCCCACTTTAGCCGAGCTTTGGGAACAACTGGAGTTAGTTTCTTGGCGTCACTCGTTGACGCAGGCACCTCACCATCACGCCCAGTACCCTCATCCAGGACGACTTCAGCTCCGACACTGAGGCCCTGCTGCAACGACCCTGAGCGCGGCTGGTCCTGCTTGACCTCTGGGGTGCTTGGTAACTCCTCGTCTCACACTGCATCGTCCTCCACTCTCGGAACCGGCCAGTTCCACAGTCCACAACCAGACCATTCCTCCCCAATGCCGCTCTTAATGGCGAACCCCAGACCATAAAATAGGTCGCAGCCCATGATATTGTTGCCTCGGGCCATCACGATGAACTTGAGGTCAGCCATCTCCGTCGACTTGTACCGCGCCATCAGCACCAGCATTCCAACCACGCACAGCCGTCCACCTCTGTAACCATAGAGCGGCGCCGGGTCTCCTGCAATTCTATAGTGGGGAAAGAATGTTCTCACCGTAGCCCAATTCAGCAGAGAATCCTCCGACCCTGTGTCGATCAGCAGCGGCACCTCCACATCATCCAGCTCGACTGTGCAAAACATGCACCCTTTGCGCTTTGGAACTTGGAGACACCGCATGGACGATTTTTGGGGCATGGGTGGGGGGTGGGGAATGTCGATTCCCTTTGTGGGCTCTCTTGCTCGGACCCACGGCACACCCTGGCATAGTGGTTCAAGCGTCCACACTTGCCACAGCGCTTCCCTCTCGCTGGGCAGTCCCTGGCCTTGAAGCGGTGTTTCACAGACCCACAACCCAAACATATGGGTTTCCCCGGGGCAGACCTAAATTTTGCAGCATTGGCCTCCACAGCGTCGTTCTCCACATTGTCATTGCTGTCTGGGTCTGTTACTTGTGTCATGGTGGGAAACTCCAACTGACGTTGTGACAGACACTCACTCAGCTCTAGAACTAGCTTGTCCGCTGTCTCCAACTGGAAAGCTAACTCAATGGCCCATGCTAGCGTCAAGTCACCTGGTACTGTGAGCAGCTTCATTCGTATCCTACCGTTGTTGGTGTGCTCCACCAACTGGTCGTGAACCATCTCCTCTTCCAGCAGCCCAAAACGACACTCACTAGCCAGTAGTTTCAGGTTGGCGACGAACCGCTGGATAGGCTCACCCACCTGTTGGCAACGCTGCCAAAACTTGATCCTCTAGATGACGATGCTGTCTGGGGCGTGAAAATGGCACGCCATCAGCTCAACCACGTCCTCGAACTCGTCCAAATCACCAAGTGTTCTCAGTATCCTCTAGCCTTCAATTCCCAAATTGTGCACCAGCAGAGCACGTGCCCTCAGCTTGTCCATTTTGCCCAGATTTAGCACCATGATGTATGTCTCAAAGGCAGCACACCATCTCGTACAGCACACCATCTTGCCCGAAAGCTCCAGGAAGGGCCAAATTGGAGACACACACGCTTCCATAGTTTCTCCTCGTTGCCCAAATGTTATGTCTGTAAATACAGTCATGTGAAAAAAAAAATAGGACACCCCACTAAATATTCAGTTCTTTATTAATAAATGTTCACATTTAGGTTTAGGTCCTATCTCACTGATAGAACCATGTGTGTAAGCCTTGCTGGTTCTGAATCCTCCTCTGCTTCCCTGTCAGGTGGGGTCCCACAGGGCTCAATTTTAGGGCCTCTGCTCCTTTCACTTCATCTGCTTCCACTGGTTTCAATTCTTAGAAAGCATGGCATCTCGTTCCACTGCTATGCTGATGACTGTCAGGTTTATGTTCCAATAAGGCAGAAGGAGAACTTCTCAATTAAATCACTTCTTGAATGCCTTAATGACATTAAAGATTGGATGGCAGTGAACTTCCTAAGTTTTAATGAAAAGAAGACAGAAGTGATTGTGTTTGGATCCAGTGGCTCCTGTGAGTCCCCTCCTGTTGACTTGGGTCCCTTGGCAGGGTTTGTCCAACCTACTGTCACTAATCTGGGTTTTAAACTGGTCAGTGATTTTAGACTGGATCGTCAAGTTGCTGCAGTAGTGAAGTGCAGCTTTTTTTCATTTAAGGCGACTGGCAAAGGCTAAACCCATTCTCTCTAAACAGCACTTTGAGACAGTAATCCATGCCTTCATCACATCTCGGCTGGATTACTGTAATGCACTTTATTTTGGAGTCAGCCAGTCTTCTCCCGCACATCTCCAGTTGGTTCAGAATGCTGCTGCACGTCTTTTAACTGGAACACGTAAGGGGGACCACATTACACCTATTTTAGCTTCTCTCCACTGGCTGCCTGTGTATTTTAGGGTTCATTTTAAAATTATTTATTTGTTTTTAAATCATTGAATGGCCTTGCCTCACCTTACTTCTCTGAGCTTCTTCACTTTTACACTCCTGCTTGGTCTCTCAGGTCAGCTGATCAGTTGCTCCTGGAAATACAAAAATCAAAGAGGAAGCTCTGAGGGGACAGAGCTTTTGCTGTTGCTGCTCCTAAACTTTGGAACAGTCTTCCTTTGCCTAGACAGGTGCCTTCACTGTCCCACTTTTAAATCTTATCTTAAAATTCATTTTTACTCCTTGGCCTTCAACCCAGCTTGAGGCATTGATTGCATTTGTTTTATTGCTTTATTATATGATTGCCATTTTTATTAGTTTTGTTTCCAAACCTTTTTAGTTACATTTTATTGTCTTTTATGTCCTTTTCATTTTATCTATTCCTGATGTACAGCACTTTGTATCAGCTGTAGTTGTTTTCAAAGTGCTTTAGAAATAAAGTTTGATTGATTGATTGACATTTCTATGTCTAACCTTGTTTTTGTTTTTATTTGCATTTTTTTAAACATTTATTTTAGCCATTTTAAGTGGGAATGAATGTGGGGGTGTCCTTAAAAAGATGGGGGTGTCCTAATTTATTCCTCACTATTTGTTTAGAATTACATTTTACAGAAAATTTGAAAAAAGTCTTTAATTCATTTTTTATTGTTTAGTTGTATTACATGAATCTCCCAGTATTTTTAACATTGATAATAAATATTCATGTATCCAAATATGTTAAAAAAAACACAGGCTTATACAGGGCGTCCTAATTTTTTTACATGACTATAGACTATGAATAATGAGGCCAGGTGCATGACTGAATTTAGCTTTATTGTAGTTCCAAACTCCACACTACAACCGCCAGGCAGGGTTGTTGGCAAAGAGACCCACCTTCCCTTCCTGCTGCTATTTATAGGCATAGTGTAGTGGCAGAAACGGAAGTGGGTGTCACTACACCATACTTCACAAATAAGAGCATCTTGAACTATACAACACCGCAGTCAGCCTCAACATCGTCACCACCACCAACACCCATGAAGATCACCACGAAGCTGGGGTCAGCCACCTTCCAGCTGGCAGATGGTTCAGTGTGGCACCCCAACCATCTTTGCCAAGTTCAAGCAGCTGCCCCGGATGACATGGCGATGCAGGAGCAGACTCACACGGTATGGGGCCCGGAGCACGTTCACCACGGGCTTGCCACAAGGACCCTCTGAACTGAGCTGCCTTCCTCAACACAAGAAGGACTGTGTTTAGCTAGGGAGCGTGGCTGCCAACATAGTGGTAAAAAATGACCCACTCAGCTGCGCTGGGCCATGCGGTAGTCCACCCGCAGGTTCTAGCTAGTTTTGGGGTTCTACATTTACCAAATTGGGGAGGGCTAATTGATAGCGTTTTTCTATTTTCCAAGGGGGAAGCGGTGAATATTGTGGCGGGTTGATTCAACCCCCCCACAACACACAGGACAGTCAGCTCTCTTCTCTTGGTTTTTCCCGCTGCACTATTGAGATGTAATGTGCCATTCATGTATTGTGATGTAATGTGCCATGCATGTATTGTGACGTAATGTGCCATGCATGTATTGTGACGTAACGTGCCATGCATGTATTGTGATGTAATGTGCCATTCGTGTATAGTGTTCATGCATCCTGTCCTTACTGTGACCTAGAGGCTGAGATCAATATGTAGATGTGCCTTGTAACCTCTTTGTCCTGCACCTGGAGCAAAGGCTAGCAAATCTGCCTATTGTTATGTAGGTCTTTCAAATGCAAATATCTCATGCCTGTTCTGCAGTCCCTTTGATCGTACCAGCTGCAGTGAATCTGCTCTTTGATGTATTGTTGTAGTTGGGTATATACACAGACTTACACAGACACAGACTTTGTGTCCTCCTTCTCTGAGAGCCGCTCGGGCTCGCTCCCGGCGAGCTCGTGACGGCGGTATGATATAATAAAACTTCCTTAAAACCACAGCATTGCTGCTTATTATTTTTATTATCCGCCGCAAATATGGTGTTTCAAACCACAGGATTGGTCACGAGTCGGCGTGATGACAAGGCCGTTCAGTGACATCATCACGCCAAACATATAAATGTAAGGGACAGCCATTTTACAGGGTTTCTGGTGCTCGACCTGCCAACCGACAACACCTCTGTACCACCATAGTTAGCGCTTTTTGTTATAAAGTTCGTGTTCCCAGCAAGTTCCACTCTCCTCTGGTTTTTGCCAAAACCCAGAAACAACACTCGCCAGAAAATTGAATGAACCCAAACAGTTTAAACAGCTTAACCCAAACAAGTCATAAGTTGTTGTCTTAATGCTTTTAATTGTCATCTGCTAACTAACAGGTTTGGCAAACTTGGCGTTATGGACCAATCGGCTTTCCATAACTGACATGTTAACACAGACAGCAAACCAGACGTTGTGGACCAATCGGCTTTCCATACTGTGTGATCACACAGCCGAGGCTCCGCCACAGACCCACGGTGACTGACTCAGTTTGCAGTTCGGAGGCTGACGGAGCTCCGCAGTGTCCGCGAGGAACACGTCTCACGTGGAAAACTTTTGAATGAAACACCCACGGAATATTCAGTGGAAACTAGTCGGGTGGGACACAAGTTAAAAATATTCGGGCGCCATGGAGTCCAAACGGCAGAGCGGTGAGTTTGATCTCTCTCTCAGTATATTCATTAGAACACAGTGACAAAGCCAGGACAGTTCATAGAGGTTTATCATGGGGCGCACGTGTTAAAAGGCGGCCAAGATAAAACTGAAATTATCCATCAACTTCTAAACGTAAAAAATGAGACAGAATTACAAACAACAAAACGGAAGCAAATAGTTTGTTTTTTTTAAAATTATTATTATTTCGCTAACGTGCAGTTCACAGGATAAACCAGACATTTGTTTTCTTTTTTTGGTGTGGAACAGTCTGTGGTTCGGAATAAAATTATTATTATTATTATGGCTCAGAATAAACTCGAGTGCGCTTCGCGCTCTGCACCCGATTGACTAGCGGAATAGCGTGAAAGTGACGTCATACAGCTACGCACCGAGTGCTGCGTGTGTGTGCGTGCGTGCGTGCGTGTGCGGTATCCTCAGGTGGAGTGATGCAATCTGATCCCAACAGAAAAGCTCCCTGTTGGAAGCTGCGCTGCTGGATGGAAGCGGCAGCGGCTGAATGGCTGCTCTGTTTAAAAGCCTCCAGGCCGCCGGGCTACCAGCAGGAAGCTGCATTATGGGACACCAGGTGATGGAGAAGAGCTCTAATACAATATCTGTGAAGCAAAAACAACAAGGGGCTATTTGGGTAAATTAACAATCTGGCCATCCCAGCAAGAAAAGATGATAAGCATTCATTAATCATTACCTCAGTCATAGAATAATTGTTTTTCCAGTACTCTAGAATGAATATTATGTATCTGATGCTTTTATCAGAGGGGAAGCCGATGAGTGAAACATATTTTTGATTGAGCCATTCAACTGAAATTTTCACCAGATATCAGTAACAACTCAAGTAATCCATACATAGAAAGAAATCAAGGCAACTGTGTTCACAAAATACTAGTACATACCCGTCAATACCTGTAAAAACCAAGTATAAGCAAGTATTTCTGCATGCCCGTTGCTGAAGGGTCTCCTGCCTCAGACGGCTGTGTTGTTCACAGTCATGCCTGCGGCGTCCTGCTGGAACCTGAGGTCTTTCATCTTCACGGCATCTTTTCTGACGTGCAGCAGTTCTCCTCATTCTATTGCTCTCCATCTGGCGGGTCTTCTGTCGTTCAGACCACTGGTTGAGGGATGGGTGCGTTGTAATTCCAGTTCATGGACAGGATCATGGAAGTAGATCTCAGCAAAAAGTGGCTTTTTGACCCTGTTCAGGAAGGCCCGTGCATGGCTGTTGAAACCAAGAAACCAGAGCACCCGGAGAAAATCAGTGCTTTGCTTGGCATTTTACACATTTGTAGTGTAGACTGGCATTCGTCAAGGTTACACATTTTTACTGTGTCAGCACCTCTTTAAAAACAACATTTCTGAGAAAGCGACACTTTTGCTTAGTTTCTTCATCTTGAGCAACAATACGAAGACTGCTTGATCTGGCAACTCTGCTCGCGGCAACGTAGAATTGGCCATGGCTGCAGAAATCTGTTGTGCAGAAAACATGAACGCGCTATAAAGACTGGCCCTGTGACTTATTCACCTTGGCAATTTTGAGCCATATGACATCATAAAGACACATTAGTCTCGGCATCGTGAGTGATGGTCTATATCAGCGGTCCCCAACCTTTTTTGCTCCACAGACCGGTTTAATGTCAGACAATATTTTCAGGGACCGGCCTTTAAGGTGTGTACTGTAAATACAACAAAAGAACATGATACAACCGGCATAAAAACTGTGGTATTTTCTAAATATAATCGTGAATCTATTGTGTACTTGTTTGCAACTTTATTAGCAGTGTCCTCTTAACATCGCGACAACAACAACATAACATGAGCAACATCCTCGCTGCCCACAACACTCTCTGGTTGCTATGGTAACGTTTAAACATGCCTTCAAAATAAGATACACCACAAACACAAATATAAAGTGCATGAAAAATACAAATCACCACAACACTGAATCAGTGGCAGCCCTGAGCTTGTTTCTCTGCAACGAGACGGTCCCATCTAGGGGTAATGAGAGACAATGACACCCGAAGTGTGTTGCTTATGTCCAGTCTACTTCGTAATTTTGTTTTGGTTGCTGTCACTGCAGAAAACCTTGCTTCACACAGAGAGGATGTTGGAAATGGCAACAGGGTTTTCAGTGCTGTTGTGGCGATCTCAGGGTATTCAGCCATGACTTTAATCCAGAACACCGGCAGAGCTGTTGTCTCAAACATACTTTTAAGGCTGCCGTCATTTGTGATATCCAGCAGTTGATCTTTCTGTGCAGCCCGGTACCAAATGACCCACGGACCGGTACCGGTCTGCGGCCCAGGGGTTAGGGACCGCTGGTCTATATGACATCATAAAGACACATTAGTCTAGGCATTGTGAGTGATGGTCTATATGACATCACAAAGACAGTCTAGGCATTGTGAGTGATGGTCTATATGACATCATAAAGACACATTAGTCTAGGCATTGTGAATGATGGTCTATATGACATCATAAAGACATTTGTCTGTGTGCTGTCATATAGACATCATATCTTTATGATGGCATTGCGAGTCCTATGATGATCAGGCAGAGATCATAGACTGTTCTATGATGTCCTATAAATGTGACAGACACAGATTTCTTGCTTTAATAGAGTGAAGTTTTATTTAGTAAAGTGGAATGACACAGGGAATAAGTATTTAACACACCACAAAGAACCTTCACAACCTTATTGTTGCAAAACATAATGATGGCATTGGTTACAGGCGCATTTCTAAACTGCTGAATGTTTAAGTGAGCACTGTTGGAGCCATCATTTGGAAGTGGAAAGAACATAATTTTACCTTAAACCGGCCACGACCAAGAGCTTGCAAGATTTCTGACAGAGGAGTCAAAACAATTCTCAGAAGACTTATCCGAGACCCAAAGACCACTCATGGAGGGCTCCAGAAAGACCTGGAAGTTAGCAGGTACTGCTGTTTTAAAGAAAACAATAAGTAATGCACTCAACCGACATGGGCTCTATGCCTACTCACCTCACAAGACTCCATTGCTGAAGAAAAAAGCATGTTGAAGCTCGTTTAAAGTTTGCTGCACAACAATTAGGCAAGCCAGTAAAATACTGGGAGAATATAGTCTGGTCAGATGAGACCAAAATTTAACTTTTTGGATGCCACAACACGCAGCATGTTTGGAGGGGAAATGGCACTGCACATAAGGCCAAAAACACCATACCAACAGTGAAATTTGGAGGTGGGGGCATCATGGTGTGGGGGTGTTTTTCAGCACATGGTACAGGCAGACTTCATATAATTGAAGGAAAGATGAATGGACAAATGTACAGGGACAGCCTTGATAAGAACCTGTTGCCATCTGCCAAGATGCTGAAGATGAAATGAGGGTGGACTGCAGCAAGACAGTGACCCCAAACACACAGCCAAGGAAACGCAACTGGCTCCAGAGAAGGAAAATAAGGCTGATGGAATGGCCCAGTCAGTCACCTGACCTGAAGAATGGACTAAAATCACTCCTGAGCAATGCCTGTGCCAAGTTTCTCCATACAGTAGGTGTCTGGAAGCTGTTATTGCCAACAAAGGCTTTTCTATTAAATAATAAATGAATTTCACCAACTGTGTTCAATACTTATTCCCTGTGTCATTCTACTTTATTAACTATAACTTGTTTTGTGAACACAGTTGCCTTGAGTTCTTTGCATGTATGGGTGACTTGGGTTGTTACTGATACCTGGTGAAAATCTCAGGTCAATGGCTCCATCAGAAATACTATGTTTAATGAGAAAAATGTTGGCGTGTTCTGTTCAATACTTATTTGTCCCCGCTCTCGGTGTGTGTGTGTGTGTGTGTGTGTGCGCAGTCGTGAAAAAAATAGGACACTCTGGATAAGCCTGTGTGTTTCTTAAACATATTTGGACATATGGATATTTAATATCAATGTTCAAAATACTGGGAGATTCACATAATACAACTAAACACTTAAAAATGAATTAAAGACTTTTTTCAAATTTTCTGTAAAATGTAACTCTGAATAAGTAGTGAGGGGAAAAAAATTAGGACACCCCCATCTTTTTAGGACAACACGTTCATTCCCACTTAAAATGGCTAAAATAAATTTAAAACAATTCAAATTAAAAACAAAAACAAGGTTAGACATAGATTTGTGAACGTTTCTTAATAAAGAACTGAATATTTAAAGGGGTGTCCTAATTTTTTCACATGACTGTGTGTATATATAGAGTGTGTGTGTGTGTGTGTGTGTGTGTATGTTGGTGATATCAACTCAAAATAGATTCAGCACCTAAACAGTTTTCAACATATCAGAGAAAGTGCCTTGTCGGCCAATCCAGAAATCCCGAAACTGCACCCACGAGTACCATCATTGTCCAATCAAGAGCAGCTCTGTTTGTGCACCTGTAGGGGGCTGGATTTCTCGTGTGTGTGTGTGTGTGTGTATATATACTGTATATACAGTATATATACATACAAGTGGTGTCGGACGATTCAAATTTTTAATCGCGATTAATCTTTTGGGATGTTGAGTTAATCACAATTACTGGTAAATGGTGTTCACTTATATAGCGCTTTTTCTCATCTCTAGATGATCAAAGCGCTTTACAGATCCTGCTATTCACACATTCACACACTGATGGCGGCAGAGCTGCCATGCACCGGCACTGGCCTGACCCACCAGGAGCAAATGGGGGTTCAGTGTCTTGCTCAAGGACACTTCGACATGCAGACTGCAGACAGAGTGGGAATCAAACCCCTGACCCTCCGATCAGTAGTTGGCCACACCACACCTGCGCTACAGATGCCCCCATTAATAATGTTAATAATGCCCCGATTAATAATGCGTTAATCGCATATTTTTCCATTCAGATACAGTGTACCTTAAGTTGGTAATTTTTCAAGTTTCTCATACTGCTATAAACATGGGAGTGGACAAATATGCTTGCTTTCTTCACCTGCAGGTTTATTAAAGCTCTAAAGCTCTCAACGTATCCAAAATGACAAAAATGATCAAGAATATTCTCCAGAAAATTCTCAAAAGTACTACTGCGTGTGAAAAATGCCAGGGCTCAGTAATGTCATTGAACAACAACCAGCCAGCAGCCTCAAACATCCACCGCTTTTAAGCAGCTCAACACAAAACAATGGACCTCGTGTGTCACAACAGACACAATTTCTCTTTTAGCAGAAAAATTGTAAAAATACAAACAACGATCTCACCCGTGATGTCACTCACCACACCGCAAAAACGGGGTGTGGGAGTGAGTGGACATTACGAACACAGCTTGACAATTTTAGGCTGCTACTGACCTGCCGACAGTTGGGGCCAAAGCTATGAGGATGAAACAGGCGGAGTGTCTGTCCGCGTCAGCTGCTGGCAGTGAGCTACAACTGTAACATGTAGCTGTCTATACTGCTAGCCGGCTTCCAAACCGACATCCAAGTCAAGTTTTGGAGGAGGCTGTGACAGTTATCCAGGTGAGAGCTCCAACAGGTAACGTTGTAAACTTAAACATGACCGCCTCTGGGGGATTTCCAAGGCTATGATCCAGCTTGTTTGACTTCACAATGCCTGTATGCTGCGGCCAGTGTCTAAGGCTGCAGAATGGCTTCTGGTACAGAGGGCAGCTAGGTCAAAAAAAGTACTGCTCGCGCCTTCTGCCGTTAACTGCCATTAACCGCAATCACAAAGTTTGTCGCCATTAACGGGCGATTAACGCGATCACGCCGACACCACTATAATATACTGTATTACACATATATCGATATACAGTATATACAGTGGTACCTCTACTTACAAAATTAATTCGTTCCGGAAGTATTTCCGTAATGTGAAAATTCCGTAAGTAGAGACGCATTTTACATGTAAATGCCCTAATCCGTTCCAAGCCCCCCAAAATTCGGGCATAAATTTTTTATAAATCATAAAAACGCATCAAAACATGTAACAAATACATGTTACAATTAGATTACTGCACAATAAACATAAAATGAGAGTTGTAATTTAAAAAAACAAAGAATAAAGTATAAAGTAAAGAATAATAAAAATTATGTTCATTTACCTTTTAACTGCTATCGTCGTCGTCGTCGTCACCTTTTGCCTTCTTTGGTTCATGTTCTCTCTCATCAGTGGTTTTTGCCTGACGTTTTGTGAAGAACCGATCCAAGGACGTTTGCTTTTGTCGGCCTAGCATAGCATAGCATTGGCTATGCTAGGCGATAGCCAATTGCAGAGCAGCTACAGGTATGTTTACGTTCGGTAAACTATGGGAGCTGCGAGGAGCGCGTACTTTTTTGCCTTTCGTACCCTGAAATTTCTTTTGTAACAAGAGGCAATATTTTCCCGTTGAGGCATCTCGTAACCTGAAAATTCTGTATGTAGAGACGTTCGTAAGGAGAGGTACCACTGTATATCGAAAGGAGCCAGTTGAGGTGGTTTGGGCATCTGATCAGGATGCCTCCTGATCCCACTTGAGGTGTTTGGACATGTTCAACTGGGAGGAAACGCTGGAGCAGATCCAGGCCAGCTGGGAGATGTATCCAGGACGCGCTGGAGAGACTACGTCTCCCAGCTGGCCTAGGAATGTCTCAGAAGAGCTGGAGCATGTGGCCAGGGAGAGGAAGTCTGGGCTTCTCTGCTTGAGCTGCTGCCTCCGTGACCCAGACCTCCAGAAAAGCGGTAGAAGATCGATGGATGGATACATATATACGTATGTGTGTGTGTGTGTGTGTAATTAAAAAATAGGCTTTATTGTCATTGTACAGTTGTAAAGTACAATGAAATTGTGGGTGCTCCACCCAGCTGCTGTGCAGTAAAAGTATGAAAAATAAAAACGGAGATATAAAGCACCCATTTGAATAAAATAGCATACATTAAGTGGAATGAATAAGAAGTACAAAAAGTACACACATTGGTAGTGGCTATATACAGGTATATATATATATATATATATATATACTGTATATATATACAGTATATATATATATATACTGTATATATATACAGTATATATATATATATATATATATATATATATACAGTGTAATGAAAAAATGTAAGTAAAATCAAATTTTAAAGGACATTCAGTACACAAAACACATATCACGATATGTATTGTCTATCACGATATAGACAAATGATATTGTGATACTATATCGCCCAGGCCTAGTTCAGTCTGCCATATGTTGCCTCGAGAGCTCTTTCTGAGTAAAAATCTGAAGAAAGTCCTCACAATATTGGGACCATTTTCTTCATTTTGGAGTGAAAAATGAGGTTTGTGGTGTGAGAGAGAGGGCAAAAGAGTGATACTCACACCAAAAGAGTGCCAGTTGGCAACAATGCTGTTAACTCACTGTTCTCTACATGACAGACAGACAGGCTGGCAAGTAATAGAGCAGCAGAAGGGTATAAATGATGGTGCTGGGCTGGGTTTACCATGTTTATGACATCCTGTGGAAAACCCACAAGACTCAAAATGACTCCTCAGCGAGACAAACCATAAGCGACTTTCGCATTACGAGTGCGCATGTGCGGACTATGTGAGTTCAAAGTTCACGACTACCAAACATTCCGGTAGCCGCCTTGCTTTTGTATAGAGACAGTGCTGTCACACCTGAACAAGTGCCGTTTAAAGTCTGCTTCAAGCTTTAAATCGCTGTTATGCCAGGTGCACATTGTAGTGAAGTGTGGGAACGGCATGTATCATCTAGAGCGGTGGAAAAAAGCAAACTTGCAGAATACATGCGTGTAACTTCGGGACCAGAGTGTGCACATGTCCGTCGCCATTCACGTTATATACATTCCCCACGGTGCTGAAGGATCCGGATGGACGTAATTGTTGGATTAAAGCAGTAAGTCTATATTATAACATAATTAAATAGTGTTGTGTATTGTTCAAGTTCTAGCCTAATTGACACGAGTCTAAACCCTGAAGTAGTCGGTACGGACAGGTAGGCCTGGATCTAGGATGTAGTTGTTTGTATATTGGTAATGAAGCTTGATCCACACACACATGTAATTAAGGCCATTGATAAGTAGGCTGGTATAAAATAAAACTGCAAATCATTGAAAATGTGTGGTACTTAAATTATAATAGTATGGACCTATAGATCTAAGTAAGCAGGCTATGCCTTGTAGTGAAATTTACTGAAAATGACAAAACCAAAGTTGAGCAGTCAAACTACTTGCTTACCTTCTTTGTAGTCGTTTCGGAGTCTCGCAAGTAAGGGTGCTTGGTCCTTTGACAACAAAAAATCTGCTATGTCAGCGTACATACAGGGGGGCCATTTTGGGCAATTTCTGCAATGTGGCCACGAATGCAAGTGCAACTAGTTCATCCTTGCGTTTGCGGGTGCAACCGGGAAGACCCCTACGCATACAATATGCTCGTAGTTCAGGAACTTTCCATAAATTAAATGTATCGATAGAGCATGTTTGGTAGCCATGTTCCCATGATGCTTTGTGCGAGCCGAGATGTGAAAGTCGCTTATATAAAGGCTTTTTTTTTTTTTTTTTTTAAGGACAAGTGAGTCTTTTACTTCCGTCTGCTCCCATTAGGGGTCGCCACAGCGGATCATCTGCCTTCACCTCACCCTATCTCTGCATCTTCCTCTGTAACTCCAACCCTCTCCATGACTGTTTTGATATTTTTTTTTGATAATCACATGACCAGTAGATCCATTTCAGAAGGTTCAATTTATATAACAGTTATTTGAGAATTATTGTACATCTGTAAATTTTACTTTGAAGAAGCTGCACTTGCATGAGTTCTCCTGGCTTACCCCCCCACCCCATTAAAATATATTTATATATCCGTCATCATCATTTTTGTCTTTCAGGGAAACCAAAACCTCTTTGATAGCAATGAAATACAAATACATTAAACAAATTACATTGCTGCCAGAATGATTTCACTTGCAGTTTTTCAAAGATTTTTTTTCAAAGTTTGTTCTAATGTGTTGAGATGTAAGAGCATAAAACTCATTCACTTGATTTTTATACTCAACAAACCTATGAGTCATGGCGATAGTCAACCCTCCAGTCAGGATACACATTTTTTTTGGCTGATCAATTCCCCTACGACTTTAAAAAGTCCCTGAATTTCCCCCACTCCTGGGTTGTTTTATTCAGTTTGTCGCCTCTCTACATTAGATCACTGCTGCTGCGCTTTGTGTCTGTTTAACAAAATTAACCAGCCAAAAAATGTCCAGCCCAATTTCATCAGATTTGGTGAAGGGGAGGTGGAGGATGCGCAAAGGAGGAAGCTATGAAATTTCAATAATGAATCTGGCTTTATATTTAAATAAACCTGTGCCCTCTTAGTGCCCTTTATTACCACTTACACCTCCTGCCTCCCAGCTACTCCCAACTTGTCAGAATGTATTTGCACTTAGAAAACAGCAGCTTTCCCATAAGCACATTGAATGAGCAGCTGTGCACTCTTGCAGAAAATACTCAGTGTGGAGTGTGAGTAATTGATATTAGAGCTTTGGCAACACAATGCAACAACTGGGGGAAATGTGAAGAAGCTGTCAGTTAGCTCAGGACAAGGCAGAGATAAAACGGGGAAAATGTTCATTTATTGAATAGTATTTCTGTACTGTGTTTTTGACATGCTGCGGAGAGTGCAAATATGTATTCATTTTTTTTGTAAAGATTACATGAATATTTAGCAACCTTTCATTTTACACACTGCAGCTGTTTGTAAATGAAGGGATTTCCACAGTTCAATGTGTGTGTCAGCTTTCTTGCAAATCTACAGTTGCTTATCAAAGCTGCAGGTCTGCACATGCAAACCGATGAAGAGATGGCATTCCTGTACCTGCAAAAACACGGGATTACGTTTTGTCCTCACTGCCACCGTGCCACTCCCTGTCAGGGCTCCCACAAAAACAAACAGAACAGCTGGATGTGTTTTTGTGACTACTGCAACAGGTTGTTTTCAACTTTCTGGCTTTGCATGCCATTCCCTGTCGTCATGCTAAGCTAGGCTGGCAGTAGTACGCCAAAACACTGAGCTGTTAACTGGATCAAGTCTGTTTCTTGTGCTTCCATTTGCTATTTACAGACTGTGATAAGATACTGAAAGAATGTGAGAAAGAAGTCTTCAACTGTTTCCCCCCCCAGCTGTTTCTTTTTAAGTCTCTTGCCAGCTTGGTTGTGGACTTTTTAAAGTGGCTGAACCCCAGGCAGAGCAGTGACACAATCTGCTGTTGTCATGAAAATATGAAATGTGTTGCTCTGAAGTCCTCTGAAGTGGACTTTTGTTTGAGAGGGAACTGCTGGGGCCGGCAAGCCTTGAACTGTGACCTTGGTCTGAAGAGGATGGGTGTCTGGAGAGCTCCAGAGGGGATACAGAGACACAGGCAAGGAAGGGGAGTTCAAGAGTACAAGAAAGGAGTGGAAGGGGGCGAGTGGTATCTGGGGAGACCTCAGCCACTGGAAGTGTGGGGGAGGCAGGAAGAGAGTAGCTTCATATTCTATGGAGGCTTGAAATTCTTGTTTTGAAAGTACTTATATGAGTTCAACTTGTAAATTAGATTGCTATTTCTTCTTGAACGTAGTCCTATTTATCCATTTAGATTGTTCTGCTACATAGAAACAGTGTAAAATCTGATATTAACTTCAAGCCCCAGTAGCTAAAGCAAGAGAAATCCAGCCCCCTACAGGTGCACAAACATGGAGCTGCTCTTGATTGGACGATGATGGTACTCGTGGGTGCAGTTTTGGGATTTCTGGATTGGCCGACAAGGCACTTTCTCTGACATCTTGAAAACTGTTTAGGTGCTGAATCTATTTTGATTTGATATTAACAACTTTTAGTTTGAATTAATTTAAGCAATTGTGCCATGCCCTCCCAGTGTGCATTGCGAAGCGTTTCACAGAGACAATGAATGGGGAGAGGGGAAAGCATAGATCCAGTGGATGCACACAATGGATGCACAACCACAGCACACACAGCTGGGCAGATAAATGGGCAAACATCTAAATATCCGATCATTGCATTCAGTGTAAATCAGGGGTGTCCAATCATATGTCTTGGAGGGCCAAGACCCTTCAGGTTTTCTCTTCTGCCCAGTCTCTTCAGCAGGTGTTTTCACTAGTAATGGGCAAATGAGGCTCTCTGGAGGACTTGAGGTCTTTCCTCCAAATGGTTCACTCAGCCTCATGTGGGACTTCATTTTCTCTACCAGGCCATCTAGTGGACAAAACGTATACAACATGCTGATTTTTTTTACAAGGGTATTCTGGGTTTAATGTGTATTTTTTCCCATTTCAATAAATGCATTGTCCATCCATCCATCCATCCATCTTCTTCCGCTTAATCCTTTTCGGGGGGGGGGGTGGAGTTTATCCCAACATCTTTGGGCGAGAGGCAGGGTCCACCCTGGACAGATCGCCAGTCCATCGCGGGGCCAACACAGAGAGACAGACAGCCATTCACTCTCACAGTCATACCTAAGGACAATTTAGAATCCCCAGTTGATGCCAATGAACCTAACTTGCATGTTTTTGACACGTGGGAGGAAACCGGAGAAATCCTGGAGTAAACCCACGCAGACACGGGGAAATGCACTGTCTTTTAAGAATATCAATGATCATAAGAAAAAAAAAACTGAGGTGAATACAGTGACTGTGCTTGCGCTACTTATCCATTTTTTTTTTTAAGAAATAACTTTTCAACAGTCTTATACTGTCTTTCTCAGTACATTCATCTCTGTCCTTATTGTCATGCAGGGTACAGTAGTGCCTCAGCGTAATGATGTGTTATTGTTGTATCCAAGCTCTTTCAAACACGACAGACACTTCACTGTGCAAATAAAATTAAATTATTAGAATAACTCAGCTGGGACTTGAACCCCAGCTTCCCAATTACAGGACAGATATTTTACCTCTAAGCTATTACTTAGTCATGAGTAGCTGAGGCTTTCTTGAATACTTGAGCCTTTCATCAAAATGGTTAACAAACGAGGCCTTGTGGAACTTCATTTGCTCTACTAGGCCATGTAGTCAACAAAATGTACAGCATGCAGATTTTTATAATGTGTATTTTTCAATTTTAATAAATGTGCTGTCTTTTAAGAAATATCAATGATTATAAGGGAAAAAACAAATAATAAAACTGGGGTGACTTCAGTGAATGTGTCGGTGTTCCTTGGTGTGCTTGTACTACTTATCCATTTTTATTAAGACATAAGTATATTCAGCTCTGTCCTTATTCTCATGCAGGGCACAATGGCAGTAGTGCCTCAGCATAATGATGCGTAATAATGATCCAAGCTCTTTGAAACACAACAGAAATTTCACCTTGTGCAAATAAAATTGAAATTAAAAGAACGACACAGCTGGGATTCGAACCCAGGTCTCCCACTTGTAAAATGGATATACTACCACTAAGCCGAAATAAACAGCCACTATTTGTGGTTGGTTGAATATCAAGTGATGGACAGCCACTCTTGGTTGTCAACTTTCTCACAGCCAAATAAGGGACAGAGGGTTTTAACTATTGCTCAGTGCCACGATGTTGTGGGCATTAGTGTTGTCATAATACTGGGATTTTTTTTTACCTTGCTAATAATACCTTAAAAAATACTGGTATTCAATGTCATGTTTGATGCATCTTTGAGCTAGAAAACACAACTAAACTGCAAAAAGTCAAATATAAGTAAAATGAAATAAATTAAGGCTGTTTATCCTTGCTTTTTTGTCTGACAAGCTATTTATTCTTGCTGTGCAGTTTATGTGTAATAAAATTTTACATGCGTTCCAATAGTTTTAACTTGTTTTATGCAATTTGACAAGTCAAATTTTCTTGCTCTGTTGACAGAAAATTTTACATATAATAAACCAAAAAAATTCTGGCAATAGATAATTCTAGTTAAAATTAAAAAAAATATTTGCCAGCAAAGTAAGATTAAGTTGCTTAAAACAAGTAAAAACTTTCATTTCGAGAGAAAAACAAGCATATAGTCTTGATTTAGGATATTTGATCTTACTGAGATTTCCCTTTTAACAGTGTGACAGATGCTGCCTTTGGTATAAAATTACATCAGTGAAGTATTCCTGATTCAAACAATGCACAACATGGAAATAAGTGCTCGCACTTTGTGTTTTCCTAATTTATAGAATGTATTTATATATAATGTTGTATTTATATGTACATTTTATTTATTGAATAAAATCATCCTCCTCAACAGCAGCAGTGAAAAACCTGCACAGGTTGCTGGAAAGCACTGCAAATAGCATGTTTTACCTTTTTAGAAGGCTTTTCGTCTGGGCTTTTTTAAAGAAAAACCCTTCATTATATTCTTTAAGTCCAGCTCACAAACATCGTCAAACGCTATGGATGGATGGTTGATCCAGTCTACTTTTTACAAAGTTCGGAATCCACTGTCCCACACACAGCTGTCTGATGTAAGCAATCATGGCCTTTCTTCTCCCTTCACCCTTCTCCTCCAGGTGAATGCTTTTAACGGCCCATCTGTCTCCTCCGTGCAGCAGCTCCACCCCAACTCGGTGTTCCAGCTTAGAAAAATCCTTTACGCATCAGGATTTTTTGAGCAATTTGTTTTCCTTAAGCTCCTTTCCTCTCAATAATTTTATGAGTGCCACTTTCAAACTTTTTTCCGGTCATTTTGACCCAGCTAATTACGTCTTACCTCTCACTGGCACTTGCATAATCACATGCCAAAACGGTTTCTCTGATAGGCTATTGTTATGTGGTACCCACGTGAGGCACTTGTAAATTAGACCAATCAGCAGCCACACATGAATATCAAGTGATGGACATAGAATCTGACCAATTAACAACTATGTGACCTTTTTCATTGGCTCATGATAGGCCCTGATCTTCATAGGCCCCTGGGGTTCAGCCCAGCCTAGCCCGTTCATTAAGGTGGCCTTGAGTAAACAGAACAACTCACATCCCGCTCGGGACAAACATATTTAGCCCAGTAAATGGGACGTCCCGGCTAAAACGGGACAGTTGGCAACTCTAATCTCAGGATACATCCGAGCTAAAGGCTAGGAGTTAGCCAGTATTGCTAGCAATAGAGAACCTTAAACGCAAGTTATGCACCCGTGTCAACCCGATGCAGCTGTGACGGCATCGATGCAGCATCGACGTGCATTCCTATTGTGTCGCCCGACATGCACCTCTTCAGAGGTGACGCAGGCCGTAACAGCTGTGATTGGTCTGCTTTGTCTCCTCCTTCACATTTCCTGGTTCTCGCTTCTGTTTTGCTCTGCCCGTTCACAGTGGCACAACTTCTAAGGCGAGTCTGTTAAAACAATGGTCCAAATTCAAAAGAATATTGAGGAAGCACATACAGAGCATTTTGTGGCTCGTCATAACCCCAGTAATTACACAGACTGTCAAATAACAGCAGTCGTCACAGGCACCGTTTTGTCCGATTTCTCTTTTTCATTGTGCAATAATCGTATTAAAAGTTGCTTTTTCTTCACATTTAGCGCCAACTCCATCACAATCTGTTCTTGTCCATCGCTTTTTCATAAACAAAACACGCAAGAACACAAATCACTACACACATCGGCTGGAACCCGTTTTGGTAATGGAACAAAGCATTTTACCCAACACAAAAGAAAAAATTGCCAATCACTCTGTCTGTGATGGACGTCGGTAATGTCAACGTGATGCAGGTGCCTAAATCCAGCTTTAGTCATGCCCCTCTCTCTCTCCTTCCCCATATGGGACCTTAAATTGGAAAACATCTTCATTGAAGTGAACGGTAGGAGAGAAATTCTTTTGATCCCGATTGAATTTTGCCACAAGTTACACATATGTTTGTCAATTGTGTTTGAGAATATATGGAGACCTTTTATTGATTATGTAAAAAATTTAAACATAACTCTTGAAGAAGAAGGTGAATGATGTGTGTGGACCTTGTAAATTCCAAACTGGTGAACATAATATGTATACTTATGTAATGGATTGTCTAGACTAAACAGAGGAGCATTGTTGAAGACTTGATTTTGTTGGTGGTTGTGGGTGTTTTTAGTGCATTTTTTTTTGTAGTACTTTAGTGTTAGTGTTTGATTGTTTGTGTCATGTTTATTAAAAGAAAAAAAAAGGTTCAATAAAGATATTGTGGAAAAAAAAAGATAATTTTCCATGTAATTAAAGTTGTCAGTTGTTGTAAAATAATAGAGCATTATTTAGTTTTTGTGAAACCGCTCAGTGGACTACAACCCCTTATCTTGGACTATACACGTCACCAAACACAATTAGTTTCCCTCCCAAAGCTCACCTCCTGTTTCTGACTGATGAAAGAAGAATGCAAAGAGGAGAAAAACAACACAAATGTATTGCATTTTGAGAGCTGAGCTAATCCATGGGAATGTTAATTAGTTAGTAACTAATTAGTTATTAGTTACTAATAACTAATAACTAATTACTAATAACTGATTACTAATAACTAATTAGTTATTAGTTACTAATTAGTTACTTCGACCTGGGTGCTCTTTGAAAACGATGACGCAACTTATGTGAGTCTGTGTTTGTAGTCTTTCAATACGTTTTTTTCATAACCTCATACCTTAACAGTTAGACAACAACCTACACCGTTATTTACGTGGAAAATTATCTTTTAAATTGACAAACATCATATGTGTAACTTGTAGCAAAATTCAATCAAGATCATAAGATAATTTCTCTCTTGACTTTTATTTCAGCGGAAATTTTTGCCAACTTAAGGTCCCATATGTGAAGTAGAGGGGGCATGACTGAGGCTCTCTGTATGATGTAAGAGGGAGGGCACAGCTGAATCCGGTCTAAGATTTAAAGATGTATATATACTCAAAATAGACAGTTTTCAGAAAGGCTGGGGGGGGGGGGGTAAACAATTAAGTAATTAAATAGTTATTAAAGAAAATTTGAACAAAATATGTCACAAGACATTTGAGATATTAAAATGTAGAAAAAAGTGCATGCAATGACCCCTTTAAAAAGCATGCAAACGTATTTAACCTTAAAAAGCCTGTAATAGAAATCGTAAGCTGTACAGGTTAACTGTGTTTAAATCTCATTTTTTCTAAAGCATGCTTAAGTTATAACTAAAGGACAATGAGAAAATTTTTTTTGGCTTACTTCAGATGTACTTTTGACTAAGTACACTTTACTAATTAATTTTTAGTGTACAATATACCATGTGTGCAGCCCAGACAACTTTATGCTGAATTACCTATTGTACATAGCTGCCTTCTCCAAAATTTTATAGGACTAAATGGTGAATAGTTGGTGGCCTAAAGCAAAAGAAGCATGCTCTCACAAGGATGAACCTTATTAGAATACAGTGTGTATACTACTTTCTGCACAGTGATACAGTTAGCTACACAGAATGAAAACAGTTCCTACATGGTCGCCCCAAGGTTTATAGATTTTCAGGCAAAGCACTTCATAGTATCTAGAAAAAGGCACTGCTGCTGAATTTTGTATCTAGGAAAAGGCACTTGCTGCTGAATTTTTTATTGAATTTCTGTTGCTGCTTTGAGCACTTCAAAGGCAATGCCATTTAGTTCATGTCATATTAATAAGAAGAGAGATGTTTCTGCATCACATACCTCTAACATTTACAACAAAACTGCTTGGTTGCATAGTTAGAACAGTTCAGATAATCACTATATTGGGTCAAAGCAATCGTTTGAAATCAGGTGTTTGATTCAGTGCCAAATCTGAATATTTCAGCTTACCAAGACATTTTGACCGATTATTTGTTTCCAGCTTTGTACAAGGGGATAGCACTTTTCTTTTCCAGTGCAACCGTACCCTGTGCACAAAGTAAGGTCCATGAAGGCATGATTGGGCAAGTTTGGTGTGGAAGAACTCTACTGGCCTGCATGGAGTCATGACCTCCACCCCATCCAACACCTTTGGGTTGAACAAGAACAGAGATTTCCAGCATCAGTGTCTGACCTTAGAAATGCATTTCTGGATGAATAGCTTAAATTTTTAGCATTCATTCATCTTCTTAACTGCTTAATTCTTTTCAGGTTGTGGGTGTGCTGGAACCATGGAGACACAGACATTCACTCTCACATTCATACTTAAGGACAACTTATCGACAGTTGATGCCAGTTAACCTAACATGCATATCTTTGGGAGGAAACCGGAGTATCCTACAAATACCCACGTAGAACATACAAACTCCACACAGAAAGGACACTGTTGGCCAGGGGTGGGATCAGACCCACACCCTTCTCGCTTTGAGGCAACTGTGCTAACCTCTGCTCCACCGAGCTGCTCATCTTCATTCCAAAATCCTATAAAAATTCTTACCAGAAGAATGGAAGCTGTTATAGCTGCAAAGGTGGTTCTATGGATTAGGAATGCGATGTAAAGAGATGAGATAAACCTTTATTAGTCCCTCATGGATCATCACCTTATCATGGTGGGGGGTTTGTGTGCCCTAGTGATCCCAGGAGCTATGTTGTCCGGGGCAGTTTGCCTCTGGTAGGGTCACCCAAGACAAACTAGTCCTGGGTGAAATGCCAGACTAAGAACGATCCAACAGACTCTCATGATGAATGCTAGAACAAGGATTCACTGTACCCCGCCCTGTATGGGGTTACTGGGGCCCCATCCTGGAGCCAGGCCTGGGGGAGGGGCTTGATGGCTAGCGTCTGGTGGCTGGGTTTCTGTCCATGGGACCCGGCCGGGCTCAGCCCGAAGGAGTTACATGAGTCCACCCTCCAGTGGGCTTACCACCAGCAGGAGGGACAATAGGGGTCCGGTGCTATGTGGATCACGTGGTGGTCAAAGGTGGAGACCTTGGTGGTCTGATCCCAAGCTTCCTAAACTGGCTTTTGGGATGTGGAATGTCAACTCTGTGGTGGGGAAGGAGCCTGAGCTGGTGCATGATGTTGAGAGATACCGGCCAGATATAGTCGGCCACACCTCAGCACACAGCTCCGGTTCTGGAACCAGTCTCCTGGAGAGGGGATGGAGCTTGGCCTACTTTGGAGTTGCCCTGGGCGAGAGGCGATGAGCAGGGGTGGGTATTCTTGTATCCCCCCACCTTGCTGCCTCTATATTGGAGTTTTCCCCGGTGGACGAAAGGGTTGTTTCCCTATACGTCAAACAGGTTCATTTTGTCTTCTTTCAATTATTTATCCTTTTTTTTTTTTTTTTTCCTTTGAAAGACAAAAGTAAAATAGAAAGATGTCTTTACCTTCTTTACATGTTTCAACTGCACTGCAGCCTTCATCAGAAGAGTCAGCTGATTGCTGCCAGGTGACATTTATCAGCTGATTTTCGTAGGCGGGGCCAGCTCAGCAGATCTGTCAGATCCGCCGAGCCGGCCCCGCCTCCCGCCGTCAGATGGTCTCTGGAGAATGTGGTCCCAGGTGTGAGAAAGCATAAAGGCCCCCTCATCTCGGTTCATGGTGTCTTTTCCCCGCTTTCTGATCTCTATTGCCTCCTTGATCCAACGTTTGTGTCTGTTGCTCTCCGATCCAATAATTTTTGTGTTGTCCCAGTCCATGATGTGATTATTTCTTTTGCAGTGGTCCGATATAGCTGATTTTAATGTTTCTTGTTCTGCTTTTTCTTTTTGTGATCTTGTGAGTCGTCCTTGCGTTTCCTTCTCACATTCCTTTTGGTGTTCTTTTTTTCTTGTGGTGAATAATCTTCCGGTTTCTCCAATGTAGGTTTTGTTACATGATCTGCATGATATTTCATATAATACATTGCATTTATTGTCTTGTTCTATTCTGTCCTTGGGGTGTACTAATAACTGTCTTAATTTTTTGTGTGGTTTGACTGCTGTGTTTATTTTGTATTTTTTTTTTGTATTTTTTTGTATTTTATTTTTTTGTATTCTTAATTTTTTTAATTAAGACAGTTATTAGTACACCCCAAGGACAGAATAGAACAAGACAATAAATGCAATGTATTATATGAAATATCATGCAGATCATGTAACAAAACCTACATTGGAGAAACCGGAAGATTATTCACCACAAGAAAAAAAGAACACCAAAAGGAATGTGAGAAGGAAACGCAAGGACGACTCACAAGATCACAAAAAGAAAAAGCAGAACAAGAAACATTAAAATCAGCTATATCGGACCACTGCAAGAGAAATAATCACATCATGGACTGGGACAACACAAAAATTATTGGATCGGAGAGCAACAGACACAAACGTTGGATCAAGGAGGCAATAGAGATCAGAAAGCGGGGAAAAGACACCATGAACCGAGGTGAGGGGGCCTTTATGCTTTCTCACACCTGGGACCACATTCTCCAGAGACCATCTGACGGCGGGAGGCGGGGCCGGCTCGGCGGATCTGACAGATCTGCTGAGCTGGCCCCGCCTACGAAAATCAGCTGATAAATGTCACCTGGCAGCAATCAGCTGACTCTTCTGATGAAGGCTGCAGTGCAGTTGAAACATGTAAAGAAGGTAAAGACATCTTTCTATTTTACTTTTGTCTTTCAAAGGAAAAAAAAAAAAAAGGATAAAAAAGGGTTGTTTCCCTGCACCTTCAGGTTGGGAAACGGGTCCTGACCATCATTTGTGCCTATGCACCAAATTATGGTTCAGAGTACCCACCCTTTTTGGAGTCTCTGACTGGGGTGCTGGAGAGTGCTCCTCTTAGAGACTCATTTGTCCTACTGGGGGACTTCAATGGGCACGTGGGCAACGACAGTGAAATCTGGAGGGGGGTGATTGGGAGGAACGGCCTGCCCGATCTGAACCCGAGTGGTGTTCAGTTATTGGACTTCTATGCTAACCGCAATTTGTCCATAACGAACACCATGTTCAAGCATAAGGGTGTCCATATGTGCTCCTGGCACCAGGACACCCTAGGTCGCAGGTCGATGATCGGTTTTGTTATCATGTCATCAGATCTGCGACCGTATGTCTTGGACACTCGGGTAAAGAGAGGTGCAGAGCTGTCAACTGATCACCACCTGGTGGTGAGTTGGATCTGATGGCAGGGGAGGATACCATTCAGACCTGGTAGACCTAAAGGTATAGGGAGGGTGTGCTGGGAATGTCTGGCTGAGGCCCCTGTCCGGGAGGTCTTCAGCTCCCACCTCTGGAAGAACTTCAACCACATTCCAAGGGAGTCTGGAGACATGGAGTCTGAATGGGCCATGTTCTTCACTTCCATTGTTGAAGCGGCTGCCCAGAGCTGCGGCCACAAGGTAGTTGGGGCATCTCGTGGTGGCAACCTCCAAACCAAGTGGTGGACACCAGTGGTGAAAGGGGCCATTAAGCTGAAGGAGTCCTATCAAGCTTGGTTGGCTTGTGGGACTCCTGAAGCAGCTGAGGTGTACCGGCAGGCCAAGCGGAGTGCAGCTCGGATGGTTGCTGAAGCAAAAACTCGGGTATGGGAGGAGTTCGGTGAGGCCATGGAACAAGACTTTCAGTTGGCCTCGAAGAGATTCTGGCAAACTGTCTGGTGGCTCAGGAGGCGGAAGCAGCTCCCTGTCCACACTGTGTATGGTGTGGATGGGACAGGCCTCTCTCCCCATCTGCATCCTCATGACCTTCTACAGAGGTGTGGTGGAGAGTGTTCTGACGTACTGCATTGCTACATGGTACTCCAGCTGCAGTATGTCAGACAAAAAAGCCCTGCAGAGGATAGTCAAGGGGGCGGAGAGGGTAATTGGAGTCTCCCTCCCCTCTGTCCAAGAACTTTTTCAGAACTGTTGTAGGAGCAGGGCACTGAACATTGTCAAGGACCGTTCTCACCCTCTGCATAAACACTTTGAACTTCTTCCATCTGGTAAACGATTCCGGAGCATCAGAGGCAGAACCACCAGACTGATCAACAGCTTCCTTCCACAAGCTGTCAGGATGCTGAACAGCTGACCCGGAATCTCACATACACACTACTGCACCTATGGACATTTTGTATATTATAGTTAGTTATTCTTTTTCCCCAAGTATGTCTCAGGGATGTGTGAATGGATGGGGGGGTGGGGGTGGGGTGGGGGGGTGGAGCTATGTGGGAGTGTGTCTTAATCATGCTGCTTCTTATATGGATGCCGAGAGAAATGCAATTTCATCTTGCCTGCACTACAGTTGTATGTACAGCAATATGACAATAAAGTTTGATTTGATTTGATTTGACAATGCTGACTTCAACTGGGGATATCGTCGGGTGGTGGAAGGAATACTTTGAGGAGCTCCTCATTCCCACTGAGACGCCTTCCACAGAGGAAGCAGGGCTTTTGGACGAGGGGGATGACTCACCTATCATGGGGCTGAGGTCGCCAAGGTGGTTAAAAATCTCCTTGGTGGCCGGGCCACGGGTGGACGAGATTTGCCCTGAGTACCTCAAGGCCCTGGATGTTGTAGGGCTGTCATGGTTGACACGCCTCTGCAAGATTGCGTGTAGGTCGGGGACAGTGCCTTTGGCATGGAAAACCAGGGTGGTGGTTCATCTCATCAAAAAAGGGGACTGGAGGGTGTGCTTCAACTTCAGAGGGATCACACTCCTCAGCCTCCCTGGAAAGGTCTATGCCAAGGTACTGGAGAGGAGAGTCCAGCCATTGGTCGAACCTCGGATTCAGGAGGAGCAATGTGGTTTTTGTCCTGGCCGTGGCACATCGGACCAGCTCTTTACCCTCTCGAGAAACCTTGAGGGTTTGTGGGAGTTTGCCCAACCAGTTTACATGGGTTTTGTGGACTTGAAGAAGGCATTTGACCGTGTCCCTCATGGTTTTTTGTGTGGGGTGCTTTGGGAGTATGGGGTATCAGGCTTGTTGTTACGAGTTATTCGGTCTCTGTACGTCCATTGTGAGAGTTTGGTTCGTATTGCCAACACTCGGTCAGACTCATTTCCGGTGAGAGTTGGACTCCGCCAGGGCTGCCCTTTGTCACCGGTCCTGTTCATAATTTTTATGGACAGGATTTCAAGGTGCAGCCAGGGAACGGAGGGTGTCATGCTTGGTGACCACAGGATCTCATCTCTGTTGTTTGCAAATGATATTGTCCTGCTGGCCTCATCCAGCAATGACCTACAGGACTTACTGGGACGGTTTGCCGCTGAGTGTGAAGCAGCCTGGATGAGAATCAGTACCTCCAAGTCCAAGTCCATGGTCGTCAGCCAGAAAAAGGTGGATTGTCCTCTCCAGGTTGGGGACATGCTCCTGCCCCAAGTGGAGGAGTTTAAGTATGTTGGGGTCTTATTCACGAGTGAGTGGAGAATGGAGCGAGAGATTGACAGACTGATTGGAGCAGCATCTGTAGTGACGCAGACGTTTTACCGGTTTGTTGTGGTGAAGAGGGAGCTAAGTTCTCAGGCAAAGCTGTCGATTTACCGGTCAATCTACGTTCCTACCCGCACCTATGGTCGTGAGCTTTGGTTAATGACCAAAAGAATGAGATCGCAGATGCAAGCAGCTGAAATTAGCTTTCTTTGTAGGATTGCTGGACTCACCCTGAGAGATAGGGTGAGGAGCTCAGTCATCCGGGAGAGGCTCAGAGTACAACCGCTGCTCCTCCACATTGAAAGGAGCCAGTTGAGGTGGTATGGACATCTGCTCAGGATGCTTCCTGGACGCCTCCCACTTGAGGTGTTTCGGGCACGTCCCTCTGGGAGGAGACCCTGAGGCAGACCCAGGACATGCTGAAGAGACCTACAGCCGTGGACAAAATTGTTGGTACCCCTCTGTTAATGAAAGAAAAACCCACAATGATAACAGAAATAACTTGAATCTGACAAAAGTGGTAATAAATAAAAATTCTATGAAAATTAACCAATGAAAATCAGACAATGCTTCTGAATTGTGGTTCAACAGAATTATTTTAAAAAACAAACTCATGAAACAGGCCTGGACAAAAATGATGGTACCCTTAACTTAATATTTTGTTGCACAACCTTTTGAGGCAATCACTGCAATCAAACGATTTCTGTAACTGTCAATGAGACTTCTGCACCTCTCAGCAGGTATTTTGCCCCACTCCTCATGAGCAAACTGCTCCAGTTGTCTCAGGTTTGAAGGGTGCCTTCTCCAGACGGCATGTTTCAGCTCCTTCCACAGATGCTCAATAGGATTTAGATCAGGGCTCATAGAAGGCCACTTTACAATAGTCCAATGTTTCGCCCTTAGCCATTCTTGGGTGTTTTTAGCTGTGTGTTTTGGGTCATTATCCTGTTGCAAGACCCATGACCTGCGACTGAGACCAAGCTGTCTGACACTGGGCAGCACATTTCTCTCTAGAATACAGTACCTTCATAGTCTTGAGATTTCATTGTACCCTGCACAGATTCAAGACACCCTGTGCCAGATGCAGCAAAGCAGCCCCAGAACATAACAGAACCTCCTCCATGTTTCACAGTAGGGACAGTGTTCTTTTCTTAGTATGCTTCATTTTTGTGTCTGTGAACATTGTACTGATGTGCCTTGCCAAAAAGTTGCAGTTTTGTCTTGTCTGTCCATAGGACAGTCTCCCAGAAGCTTTGTGGCTTGTCAACATGCAGTTTGGCAAATTCCAGTCTGGCTTTTTTATGATTTGTTTTCAACAGTGGTGTCCTCCTTGGTCGTCTCCCATGAAGTCCACTTTGGCTCAAACAAAGACGGATGGTGCGATCTGACACTGATGTACCTTGACCTTGGAGTTCACCATGAATGTGTTTAGAGGTTGTTCTGGGCTCTTTTGTTATCATTCGTATTGTCCGTCTCTTCCATTTTTGATCAAGTTTCCTCTTGTGGCCACGTCCAGGGAGGTTGGCTACAGTCCCGTGGATCTTAAATCTCTCAATAATATGTGCAACTGTAGTCACAGGAACATCAAGCTGCTTGGTGATGGTCTTATAGCCTTTACCTTTAACATACTTGTCTATAATTTTCTTTCTAATCTCCTGAGACAACTCTCTCCTTTGCTTCCTCTGGTCCATGTTTAGTGTGGTACACACCATGTCACCAAACAGCACAGTGACTACTTGTCACCCTTTAAATAGGCCGACTGACTGATTACAAGTTTGTAGACACCTGTGATGTTAATTAGAGGGCACATCTTGGTTGAACATGTCCCTATGGTCACATTATTTTCAATCTTTTCTAGGGGTACCATCATTTTTGTCCAGGCCTGTTTCATGAGTTTGTTTTTTAAAATAATTCTGTTGAACCACAATTCAAAAGCATTGTCTGATTTTCATTGGTTAATTTCCATAGAATTTTTATTCATTACCACTTTTGTCAGATTCAGGTTATTTCTGTGACCATTGTGGGTTTTTCTTTCATTAACAGAGGGGTACCAACAATTTTGTCCACGTGTGTATGTCTCCCAGCTGGTCTGGGAACGCCTTGGTATCCTCTCTGAAGAGCTGGAGCAGGTGGCCGGGGTGAGGGAAGTCTGAGCTTCTCTGCTTGAACTGCTGCCTCCAGAAAAGCGGTAGAAGATGGATGGATGGATAGTCCCACAATGGGGAAATTACAGATTAAAGTAACGTCAGAAAAGAAATGTGTTTGTGGCCCAATACTTTTGCAAGCATAGTGTATTGTATATCTGTAGAAATTAAGGCTGTATCCCAGATATTCAGCTACTTAAATAGTAAGTATTTGAATTTCAATTTTGACATTTTTTCCTCTCTTTAGATAATGATCATCGATTACTTCAACTCAATGTTATGTATCAGAAGCTACTGAATAAAATCCTTTAGAATTAATAACCTTTTGAACCCTATTAGCAAGTTTTTCTCTTCAACTTCGAATATTTCCCATTCATTGCAACTGTCTGCTCTCGAGCCAGTGCTATTAGTTTCATATAGGCTACTGTCTAAACTAATTTGGAATGGAAAACTTTTTGAACTCATTATCAGAACAGTTTTTTCTTGATATATCCAGAGCTCTGAAAATGACATCTGGAGCAGCATTATTAGAAATGTGTATATTAATTTAATTCACTTCTATAACTTCATGTACTTTGTCTCATACAAGGGATTTTATGATAAAACAGTGTGGATGGGATTTTAGGGCTGATTTGGTTTTCTGCTGACTGATGTGGTGCACATGGGAAGTAAATGAAAGGAGAACAAAAGGATCTTTCCTCTCTTTATGTGGCTGCCCATGAGCATGATGTGGTGAGATGAGCACCGGCAGCACTAAGTAGTAGTTGTTTTGTTCCGAGTCGCAACCAAACACACTAAATCAGTTCAAATGAGAGTCGCATGGCTCAGGTCTCATGACTGACCTTCGTCAGGAAGCCTGAGGAAAACACACAAAAATGTATCCAAAAGCACACACACACACACAGCCACATTCTTCTTTGCACTCTTGTGATTGTGTCTGCTCTGCAGGATAAGTAGATGGTAGACAAATTAACGGGGAGTGTTTGCACACTGATTTAGTTAAGGATGGGCTGTGTCTGTTGGCAAAAAAACGGATTTGAGGAGGAGATTTGGGCTGTGCATGTGCTTGTAAGTGCGTGTGTTTATGGGTGGGGTGTTGGGGGGGTTACAAAGATCTCTCTGTGGGTGAGACCGACCTCAATCCTGCTGAACAGCTGATTCTAAGCCTCTGAACCCTCAGGTCCCTGGGGGGAGAGCGAGAGAGAGAGAGAGGGAAAGGAATATATGGCAAATGCACTGATGGCCTTGACTGTTGAAAATAGACCGTAGACCCCAACTGAAACTCCAGCAACGTTACAGGCTTTGTTTACATCATCTAATTAAAGATTCCCTTCAATCAAACATGGTGCGTTTGTGGGTTTTAACCTTCTAAAAAACTTTTTTGGGTCATATACTGTAAGTACACTAAAAATATAAGAAAATTCTCTCCACTTAGAAATAATTAGATTTTTACATTTTGGCAGAATGGTCAGAATCCGTTTTTGATCTTCTGGGTTCTTTTTCCCCCATGCCGCTGACAAATGATCTGGTCTTCAGTTAGAACCCATCACCATGCTGTTGGCTGTAATGATTCAGTCCCCATCCAGAGGTTGAGCCCAAGGCATTAGCTTCAGAGCTCACAGTGCTAATGTGAAGTTGGCTTACCACGGGTGGTTTATATTGTGTTTTTCTTTAAATTCCAGTCACCCCGATAGACATCCTCCTTCCCGCCTGGGTCACTAATTCACATTTGACAACAGTCCCTCCAGGATTTCGCGGGATGTTTTTATGATTGTTGCGGGCCAAAAAGCCTGAATTCGCGGGAGCTTTTTTAAAAAGTTGTGATAAAAGTTGTGATGTTTTTAGAGCGTTTTCTGCACTAAAAGTTTTGGGAAAAATTCCAAATTTTAAAGCAGATGCTTTTTTCCAGTTTACTGGAGTGATAGTCTATATAACAATACAAGAAAAGCACAGGATTGTCAACAATTTCCTATTATAGTGATTTGTCAATTAAACAGAAACTTCTGCTATACAGAAAAAACTCTTATGCAACAGCAAATACAAACATTAACACAATATCCATTACAACAGCTAAATTGCATTGAACGCATGTTAAAGAGTAGAGGTTTGGAAATTCTTGGCAGTGCCTTCATTTGAAAACTCGCTGCGGTTCCCAACCACTCGGTACCGAGCAGAGAGGAAAAAATAATTTATTCTGTTTCACTGTATTGGCTATAGGAGTCGGTGTTTTTCTGAAAAAAAAAAAAAATACAGAGAATGTTCTCTCTCTTTCCATGCCTACCTGTCTGCTGCATGTCGGTCTTGACACACACACACATCTTTTCATTTACAGCGGGACAGCGAGGGGGCGGGATGGATGGATGGGTGGGTGCGTTTGTCCGTCCAGAGTCCACACCGGAGATTCAGTTTTAAAGCTCATTGACCAGATGTAGTGATGATTTTACCTCTAAAGATGTATAAATGTTCAAATGCTGGCTATAGTATAGTGTGCTCTCCTCATGCGCGCTCCCGCGACGGGGTGCTTTTGGGGCAGGTGCATATTTTTCAACACAAACCCAGCGCTTGGCACACGCGGTCAGGACGGAGACATGGCGAGGCGTCCACGGGCAGGCTGGGGGAGACGGAGGAAGGGACGGTGTTGAAAACCTCGCGGGTGAATGTTGTATTTTTTAAAATCACACACTCTGTTTGCAGATGTGTCCCGCTACTCACTGTTAACTATAAACTCACTACTCACTGTAAACACGGAAGTGAGCGCGGTGCAACGATGCATTTGATTGGTTCGACTGAGCTTTTCAGCACCAGCTAGAGACAAATGTGATTGGTGAAACTGGCAGAAGTTGACGAGGATTGGCCAAAATTGCGTGAAAGTTGCGGTGATTGGACAAAGTTGCAAGGTCGTGCAATAGTTGCACTGATTGGCTGATTTCATGTGAATTGGTGCGATCGCAACATCGCAAAATCCTGGAGGGACTGTGATAATATGCCTTGCTTTATTCTGGCTTATTTTGGTATATTTTCATCGTGATGGTAGCTGAACCATTAGCATTAGCTTGTCTAGATAGTCACAGTTGATCTGCCTATCATTAGCTTAATTGTCTGATTGCATCCAGTTTTGATTGCTATTTCTATAAATTCTTCATTCTTTGACATCATGTTAGTGTCTTTTACTACTTTACTCTGAACAGAACCAAAGGCGGCTAGCAGCTGTTGTCAGTTTCCCATTCACTGTTTGAGGGTTGTTTCTGTGTTTATTTTACTAGAGGAACCAGTCAGATCCTATCGACTCTGAAAGAGCACACCCCGGTCTACCAGTGATGCTTTATTTGATTCATTCTTTAAGACAATTTACATTCATTGGTTCAGGCTGTAAGCTACTCAATCTAGGAGGTAGTCAGCTAACATTAGCTATGAGCAACATCCTAAATGACAGAAGAGGGAAGGAGAGACTCTTAAGCATTTAAAGAGACATGCACCAGAAATGAGCAATTTTGAAGAAGGTGACAAACATTGATTCACAATGATGCTGCAATAATTGCGTAATTAAACGCAATTTGACCAAAGTATGTCACAAACATTTCATTAAGACCTGTGGGACCTGGAAAAAGTGCAGTAAATGTCTGTATACTTTATTAGTCCCAGAGGGAATTTCAAGGGCACGCATGGTACAGCGGCAATGGCTTCACCATCCATACACACATTCACACCTAGGGCTACTTCCAAAGGCTCGAGTTAACCTAACTTGCATGCTTTTAGAATGTGGGAGGAAACCGGAGCACTTGGATAAACCCATGCAAGCATGCAAACTCCACACAGAGAGGCCCTGCTGGCTGGTGGATTTGAACCCACAACCTTCTAAAGTCCAATTCATGGTGGAAAAAAACGTGTTGGTATGTGAGCGAGCGCTGTGGATGCATTCGTGTGCAAACCCTGGGCAGAAGGTGAGCGCTGACCGAGCGCATGCAGCCCCAAAAAAGTGAACATGCAAACAAGTACACAAGTGGTCGCAGTGAACCACTTGAACCACATACATACCACTGTATGTTCTCCCAGTTTTGGCAGACTGCTCAGTACTTCCCCCTGTGGGAACGTACTACGTACCTACATGGCCCTGTGTGGAAAAAGTGACACCCCCCCCCCCCCCATTAAAACATAAATTAACTGTGGTTTATCACATCTTTGGAAAGCTGAATTCAATTTCTCTAGCCACACCCAGGCCTGATTACTGCCACACCTGTTCTCACTCAAGAAATCACTTAAAATAGGACCTGCTTGATAAAGTGAAGTAGACCAAAAGCTCCTCAAAAGCTAGACATCATGCTGCAATCCAAAGAAATTCAAGAACAAATGAGAAACAAAGTAAGTGAGATCTATCAGTCTGGAAAAAGTTATAAAGCCATTTCTAAAGCTTTGGGACTCCAGCAAACCATAGTGAGAACCATTATCCACAAAGGACGAAAACATGGAACAGTAGTGAACCTTCCCAGGAGTGGCCGGCTGACCAAAATGATCCCAAGAGCACAGCGACGACTCATCCAAGAGGTCACAAAAGACCCCACAACAACATCCAAAGAACTACAGGCCTCACTTGCCTCAGTTAAGGTCAGTGTTCGTGACTCCATCATAAGAGACTGGGCAAAAATGGCCTCCATAGCAGAGTTCCAAGACGAAAACTACTGCTGAGCAAAAAGAACATAAAGGCTCGTCTCAGTTTTGCCAGAAAACATCTTGATGATCCCCAAGACTTTGGGGAAAATACTCTGTGGACTGATGAGACAAAAGTTGAACGTTTTGGAAGGTGCGTGTCCCATTACATCTGGCATAAAAGTAACACAGCATTTCAGAGAAGGAACATCATACCAACAGTAAAATATGATGGTGGTAGTGTGATGGTCTGGGGCTGTTTTGCTGCTTCAGGACCTGGAAGACTTGCTGTGGTAAATGGAACCATGAATTCTGCTGTCTACCAAAAAAATCCTGAAGGAGAATGTCCAGCCATCTGTTCGTGACCTCAAGCTGAAGCACACTTGGGTTCTGCAGCAGGACAATGATCCAAAACACACCAGTAAGTCCACCTCTGAATGGCTTAAGAAAAACAAAATGAAGACTTTGGAGTGGCCTAGTCAAAGTCCTGACCTGAATCCGATTGAGATGCTGTGGCATGACCTTAAAAAGGTGGTTCATGCTCAAAAACCCTCCAATGTGGTTGAATTACAACAGTTGTACAAAGGTGAGTGGGCCAAAATTCCTCCACAGTGCTGTAAAAGACTCATTGCCAATTATCTCAAGTGCTTGATTGCAGTTGTTGCTGCTAAGGGTGGCCCAACCAGTTATTAGGTTTAGGGGGCAATCACTTTTTCACACAGGGCCATGCAGGTTTGGATTTTTTTATACCCTTAATAATAAACACCTTCATTTAAAAATTTCATTTTGTGTTTACTTGTGTTATCTTTGTGTAATATTTTAATTTGTTTGATCTGAAACATTTAAGTGTGACAAACATGCAAAAAAAAAAAAAAATAGAGAAATTCGGAAGAGGGCAAACACTTTTTCACACTGCTGTATGTTCCCTTTTTTGCCTGTCTGTTTTCTTCCTCTGCCACCAGCAGCAAAAGCGCCTCTTCACCTTGATTGTCATCATATTCACGTACCTCCATCGCTTCCGCCATTTAAAATGTCCACCACCATGCTCTTCTTTTGTGTTTGGATTGCAGCTTTTCAAGTCGGTTTGGTGGCTCTTGGCTGCCATAGACAGTACGGACATGTGAGCTGCAGATTATTTTCAAGGCACATGCATGAAACATGGCTGCTGAGCGGCAGCTGCAGCGCCTCAACAACCACTCTGAATACTGCTGTGTATGCAAACGCTGTCTAAAGAACACCTACGTTTTCCCCTTGCAAGGACTCTAATCAGGCCTTTGCTGTAAGGCAGTAGTTCTATCCACTACACCACCATGCTGCCCTTGGGATGGGAACTTTAAACCGGATCTTTGTTGTCTTGTTTTCAGTTTGAGTTGTCATGAGTGCCATCAATCCGTAATATGAGCACCCATCACCAGAGAGGCCTCTTACTGTATTGATTTGGTGGGGAGCCGATGATGGTGACGACAGAATCAGAAACATGAGTGAGGTCGGAAGGTGAAAGGATGAATGAATGAGAGAGGAAGTTTAGGAGTCGACGAGGGGGGGAAAAATCAGCAAAGTGGGAAGAAGAGAAAGAGGAGGTGAAGGTGAAGGTCACAGCTGAATGGAGGAGAGAGTCAAGGTTTGGATGGAGGCGAGAGAAACTCCTGTCGACAGCTAAGACGGGAAGCCACAGCTGCACGCACACACACACACACACACACACACACACACACACACACACACACACACTAGAGCTGCTGGAGACATATCTTTTAACCCCAAATGCCCGCATGGATGGAGAGCCTGCAGCTGGGCCGCACCGCGCCCCTCACACACTGCTGCTCATTCCTGTTTTGTTTTCTGTCGGATTCTTTGACTCCGACAATTGCAATTGTTTGCGCCGGTCTTGGGGAGAGTTGTGGCCATCTAATTTTGGCCTCCGTGGACACAATGGTGCATTGTCCATGTGAGAGGGGACGGAAGACGCCTGTGGGAGAGTGAGGGCTTTTTTCTCACTCCCTCTTGTCTGCCTTTGTGTGGGGAGACAAAAAAATAGAGGCTGTTTTGATCTTATTTTTTACACAACCCTTGATCTACTTCTTTCTTGAGAATTTTTGATTATTCAGGGTTATGCCATATTTCACGCTTTTACACAGCGTATTGATGCTTTATGAGACGTGTGCTTCCCACTTTCTTGATGCGGAAAGAAAAATGACAAAATAAATGAGTTAATTTCCTGTAAAGAACAGGGTGTTGTGATTTATAAAGAACTCCTGTTGGTTTTCCAGCATCTCCCCTGAAGTGTCTTTGAACTTCCTCTTTGGTGACGTGGGCGGGATTGGATTATAAATTCTGCAGACTTAATTCCAAAAACGACAACGGCTCAGTGTTTCCACTAGTTTATTACCTTGGCAAGAGAGGAAAAATACACATAGAAAAGCTCGTAACATTATAGGAAAATTAACTTCCCACCAAATGCCCCAGTGACATAAAAGTGTATTAAAATTTGCTTTGAACACAGCCATTATGTGCTCAACCTGTCCACATTTAAGGTTAATAACTTTCTCAAATCAGCAGCTTCACACTACCTCTGATAACAGTCAATATAATAATAGTGTTTACTCAGCATTCAGACTAATCCAAAGATGTTCTTTAAGTATCTCTCATGAAAGGCTGAACAAGTCCCAACACATTTTTATAGCTCCAGCATGTGTGTCCTATCCCATCGCTTGTGAAACTCCAGATTTTCTTCTTTTCTTTGGCTCCATTTCCTTTAGGGAAGGAAGCTTCCTGCCCTCTCCTCCTCACCTTCTTTTCTCTGCGGCTCTCTCTTCCACCCCCTTCCCTCCCTTTCTTTGCCGGTTGTGAGCAGGCAGGATGTACGAGAGAGTGTGTCAGGGGCATTTGGAACAATGTCAAGGTCAATAAAGCGCACGCGCACACACACACACACACACACACAGGATCACAGAGGATGTCATGGGGGAAGGTTTTCAAAGAATGCTCAAAATGTTGATGCTGAAAACTGAAGTTATGATGATGCAGAAACTGCTTAAATGAAAAGTAATATTTTGAAAATCTACAGTAATTGCCTTTTCTGCACCTAAAACGCCAGCATGTCTTGGTTGGCTCAGAGGCGGACTTCACCAACGGGCTGGTATGAAAGGAAGTCAGATGTCTCTTCCTTGTCAGCTGTTGCAATGGGTGGCAAACTGAGCTCGCAACTGACATCATGCCCACCAACTGTGAACTGCCACTTTTGGTTGTTGCATGGATTTGTGCACGTGTGGGTCCAGGGCCCGACATTTGCACCCGCCCACCAGCCAAGTGCCAGCAGAGTTCCTCGGTGGCCTGTAGATGAGTTACTGTGGCTTCTTTGGTAGGCAGGATCTTCTGTTTAGTAGTCGTCTCTAAAGCCAAATGTGCAAAGCCATAAGCCATATTTGAGCCTTGAAATAATGGATCAGACGTTTGGGATTAGGAGACTTTTTGTCATAAATTTGAGATTTTCTTCTAAATTTAAGATTTTTTTTCTAGGGGTCGTGGGTTCTTATGGGTTAAAAGTGACTTTTTTGTAAATTTTGTACTTTTTTCTTGTAAATTTTCTGCTTTGTTCTGATAAATTTGCATTTTTTTCCTCATATTCTAAAGTTTGCAGCTTTCTTTGTAAATTTAAAGCTTTTTTTTGATCATAAATTTTAGATTTTCTTGTAAAGGTAAGCCTCTTTTTTTCCCCTTAAAAAAGACTAAAACTTAAACCTTCCTTGTAAATTTTCCTCATTTAACCTATATATTAAATTGTTTTCTAAAATGTGGACATTTCCTTATAAAATTGGCACATTTTTTCCTCTTAAATTGGAAATCTTCTTTCTTGTAAATGTAATTTTTTTTTGTATTTTAGTGAGCGGCGAATTATAGGCAAAAGAACTGAAATTGGCTCTAAAGTGGCATATTGCAGACGACTCATTTCATGATACTACAAAACTACAGCTCCCATATACTGAGCAAACACTCATGCTACTTGCTCAGTATATTTTTATGTATCAATGACAGGAAGACACAATAGTCAAGTTCACAGAAACACTGTCAAACCTTGTCCAACTACAGTATAAACTCATGGCTAATGAAAGGTGACCAACTACTAGTCACAGTGACTGTGAGAATAAAAGTTAAATACATGCCTGAATATGTGAAACTGCCATTGGATACACTGTTAATCATAAAAACTTCTTGCTATTTTTTTTACTTTTTTGTGTGTTCCAGTGGTAATGGAGCGGCTTGTGAATGAGCTGGGCTCCCTGCTGAAGATGTTGGACCACGAGACGGTCAGTCCTGCCACCGCGGACAAAATGGCCTCTGTACGCAACATTCTGGACTCGATGCAGCTGTCAGGTATTGTGTATAAGTAATACAGCTGGTCAAAGTCACTAAATCTGCACATCTGTAATGGCTATGTCTGTAAAGCAACAACTACGTCTAAAGAAAGTTGCTGTAACTCTTGTAACGACACTGTAACTTGCATTTGTTCCGTTTCTGAGACTACCTCTACCAGCTGTTCCAAAGCTGGGGAAAAGTTCCGTTCTGCAGAACAATGATCACACTTATCAAAGGTTCCAGACTTTGGCACCCTAAAATTGATTTGCAGTACATAGCATTACACATTTAAATCTCATATTTCTGTCATGTCATTGGCTTATTTTTGGAAAAATAAAATTTCTGAGCAGTTTTGCTGCACTTTAACTAAACAGATCAACCATCCAGCCAAACATCAAGGGCAGCAATCGTTGTCGGAAACATGCATCAAAATGCAGCCCCTGTGACATCACGTCTTCCTAATCCCTGTTTATCTGGAAGAATACAGCATGGCGGGCAGGATAAAAGGATTGGAGTAAGAGGATAACAAAATGTAAAGTTTAAAGAGGATAATGAGAGAAGGAAAACATCCTGATGGTTCATGGGGCAAATCTACTGCGTCTGTGATCATTATTCAGATTTTTGCACAGCTTCTTAGCATCATGTCATTTAATTTTGGAAAGACATTTCAGGGAGAGTTTCACTTTTATTATTATTAGTATTATTAATTATTTTTGCTGCAAATATCAAGTAGTACCAATGTGTCTTTACTGGATATATCACAGCAATCCTTAATAGTGATAGGTGCTACAGTGGTGCCATCATTAGCACTTGACACCTCACATCTGAAATCTTCAAGCTTATATTTGTTTACATGCTAGTTTACTTGGCCTTTACATTGGTCCTACTGTATGTGTGAATATGAGGGTGTGCAGTTCTCCGTCTTTATGCTTTGACCCTGTGATGGACTGGGCGTACCCCGTCTCAAAAGGAGTATAACAGCTGGGATCGTCCCTCCCCCGCTGCCCTAAGTTGGATAAGCAGCTAAGAAAATGAATGGATGGATGGATGGATGGATGGATGGCCTATAAGCTAAAATCTTAACCCTAACTATGATCCCTTTTTAAATCCCAATTCTGCCCTTTCTACAGTCAATGGCTCAGACGTCTACATGAACAGCTGTCTCTATGGCAATGGCACAAGCTTTGTGGAATCTCTGTTTGAGGATTTTGGTGAGTAACTCTTCATAACTCCTTGGGAGCTAGTTTAGCCGCTCATGTGTAGTGTATGTTTACAATCGGCATATTGCTGACATTTATAAGATGATAAAGTAAATCCATATTAATCCTCGTTTGTTCAGACTGTGATTTGCACATGCTCAGTGCATCTCCAGTGGAGCAGAAAGAACAGGCGGAGGAAGAGGAGAAGACTCTTCCAAAGAAATCTGTAAGTCATCTATCTGCCCTTCAGGGACTTCTGACAGACTGTGACAAAGATTGATGATGCAGCTTCTGAAAAAAGCTGATGATTAGCTCCTTGAACCTGGAATTGTTGATAGTAGTGGGTGTCCTCCATAAAATAATCCATTTGTACACAAGGCAACCCTACTGCTCTTTTAATAAAGCAGAGTATGACTTTAAGTGGATTTAAATGTGAATTCTCATTTAGATCTATTCCTCGCTCAGCAGGACACAAAAAATACTCCTTTTACATGAATTATTGCATCAAAGCTTCGTAGCGTGAAGGTGATCAGCCTGTGGCACTGCTAAGCTGTTTTGAAGGCCCAGGTTGCTTTGATAGCGGCCTTCAGCTTGTCTGCATTGTTTGGTCTCAGGTCTCTCATCTTCCTCTTGACAATACCCCATATATTCTCTGTGGGGTTTAAGTCAGGAGAGTTTAATGGCCAGTCAAGCTCAGTGATACCATGGTCATCAAATCAGCTGCTGGTACTTTTGGCAGTGTGGGCAGGTGCCAAGTTCTGCTGGAAAACGAAATCAGCAGCTCCATAATGCTTGTCAGCAGAGGGAAGCATGAAGTGCTCTAAAATTTCCTGGTAGATGACTGCGCTGACTTTGGACTTGATAAATCATGGAGATGCGGAGGAGGTGTGGGACCTTCTGTCACCACATGCCTAGGTGGACACCAGGGCTTGGCACTAATGTTTTTGCTCACTGGCCAATGTGGCTAGTGATTTTCCAAAGTCGCTAGCCACTCAGCCTTTTCACTAGCCACAATTTTGTGGTTGGAAAAATATGTTTAATGTGATCAAATTAGACTATCGCATGCTCAATTTTACTTGAACTAAATGTACAACCTTTTTAAATGTAAATGACCCTTATACATACATAAAAATAGCAAGCAAAATGCTGTTTTAATTATTAACAGCAGTAAATACTATAAAACAATTGAGAAAAATATTTGCAACATGAGAGTGAAGTACAAGTAGATTTGGGGTCCAGCCCAGTTCTCCTTTGTACCTCTTCCCCTTTGCCTACCTCCACCCCTTGGCCATTGACATCAAAGGCCAGCGGGTAGGGGTTGAAAATTACCCCTATGAATTGGGACACCCCTTCAGGGCTGCACGATATGATTAGTAAGCGCTGATGGATTTACCTAAATCTACACTACCTGTTTTCACTAGAAAAAACAGAAGAAAAAGAAAACTGATAAGAAAAAAGTCGTCTTAAGGAGAAAAATGTCTCAAATTTACACAAACAATTCTAATCAGTAGAAAAAGTCAGAAATTTACTAGAAAGAAAGCTGTAAATTCAGAGAAAAACCTGGACCCCTTGGTGGGCTGTTTTTGACCTGCGGGCCACATGTTCAACACCCCTGGACCAGAAAATACATAATTAGAGGTTTTACTTCCATGAAATAGCTGCAAATGGGCGGTGCGGTGGCGCAGTGGTTAGCACTGCGGTAGCACAGCAACTCATCCTTGGCCATGGGATCCCTGGTTCGATCCCAGCCCCTGACCAACAGTGATCTATGTGGAGTTTGCATGTTCTCCCCATATCTGCGTGGGTTTACTCTGGGATTTCTCCCGTTTCCTCCCACAGGCCAAAAGCATGCAGGTTAGGTTAATTGGAGACTCTAAAGTGGCCCCTAAGTGTGAATGTGTGTGTGAATGGTTAAGGGATAGCGCCGTACCGTGGCTGCTTCATCCATCCAGGTGGATGCTCTCAATTTCCCCTCTGGGGATCAATAAAGTATACAAAATCAAAAAAAAAAATCAAATCACAGATATCATAGGTAATCACAGATAAACAAATGTTCACCTCAGAAGAAGCTTCATTTGCTCTTTAAAGCAGCATAAAGTTTAGTCACTTTCTCTCTCTGTCATACGAAAACTTAAATTTGCACAATTGCGGACAGTAGGCGGGAACTTCTTGCTCTAAAAATAATCATATTTAACCACAGAGGTAGGAGCTGGTGGTTGAGGGGAGAGCACAGGTTATTCTCACCGCTGGGACAGCAGGAGATCAGGGCAGTTCTACCCGTGATGTGAGAACGGCTGCTGTCTGTTCATCGCCGTTTCTCCAGACTAGAAAGAAAAATGAGCCGATCTGTGGAGCCAGAATCCTGGGCTGCAGCTGGATGACAGTGGACCAATGAGAATACATGTGTGTGCGCAGGTGGTGCTTATGGGAGTTGTAGTTTTGTAGTATCACTTTGCAATAGGTTTATTATTTAGATGTCATTTGAGAAAACTACAACCCGCCAAAGTGGCTAGTGGGAGTCACTGTCTTACCCGCCACAGCCAAAATATACCTGCCAGTGGCGGGCGGGTGGGTGAGTGTTAATGTCAAGCCCTGGTGGACACGTACCATCGGAGACAGACAGAGCAGCGGTAGATACAATTTCAAAACCGCTTCATTCCGTGGACACAAACCAGGAACGAAGCATGTCTGTCCATGGTGGATATGCTGGCTGTCCACCTTGTGTGACACCCGCAAAGAACAGGGATTTTGCCTCTCGCTGCATCCCTGCTCTACAAAGAGCGCCCAAGGTGTCACACTATAAAATGTCCAGGTGGCTGCCGATACACCGTTTCAGTTCCACTTTTTTCTTTGGATCACAACATAACAGTATCCCTTTGTTTTCCAAATTGTATCAAAAGGCTCCGGAGTCTGCCAGTTGGTGACCCTTGTGTTAGACAGACTGACCTCAGCTGGCTAGCCAAGGAGCAGGTGGGTTAGTCCTGCCGTCCTGTGACAGTCAAAACACAATAAAATAAGCCCAAATGATGTGAGATACGTATTATCCACCGTGGAGTAGTGAACCACGTGGGAACATGGATGGCTAGTGAGGGTAGATAGAAAATATAACTAGAAAAGCACTCGGAGAGCGCAGACCTCCGCCAAGCGCCACAGTTCCCCCCATACAGTGTTTGTGTGTACGTTTTCAGATTCCTTGACCATGAAAACACATGACTAGCAATTGGATTCACAATGATAGGATTAGTGGTTCAGTAGTTATTGACGAAAATGGCATTTTGCGTAATGGCAGTTTTCTTTTGGACAGTGATCCAGATGACCACCAAAATGTAATCATCTGTAGGATACCCCATTTCTGACAATCTGTGAAAATTTCATGAAAATCCGTCCATAAGTTTTTGAGTTATCTTGCTAACAAACAAACAAAAAAACAGACAGACAGACAGACAAACCAACGCCGATGATCACATAACCTCCTTGGCGGAGGTAACAAGAGTTTTCAGACCTAATCTTGGTCTGACAGCTAAGCCAAGGAAATCTCCGTGGTAAGGAGAAGCCATTAGCCTGCTTTATGCTAGCTTAGTTGTTGGATCACGGTTAGGTCTGAAAACTTTTATATTTTCTATCTACTCTCACTAGAAATTCGTATTCCACCAGTTGACAATACATCTCATGTCATCCGGGCTTATTTTGCTGTGTTTTCACTTTAATAGGCCAGCATATCAGCCCACTTGCTCCTTGGCTAGCCAGCTGAGGTCAATCTGTCTAACGCCTTGGAGATCACCTCAGTGGGGCGAGTGTGTTAGGATTAGCATTAGCATACTTACCCGGGGGCTGGCCTTGGTCCTGCTGGTTGGGGCGGGGACTGACCAGTCCGGGGGTGGGGGTGCACTGCGCCAGCCGCTTGGTGGCCCGGCCGTCACTCCTGGGGCGGATGCCTGGTTGTCCTGGGGCTTGTTGGTCTCAGGACATTTGCGCTCTGTGGGGGTTGGTGGCGTTGTTTTACTTGCTCGGGGTTTCTGGGGGTGGGTGGGTGGGGGGGGTGGGGGGGTGTTGATGCGGCCGTGCCGCTCTCAGACTTGTGATGAGACCTTTTCAGTAGAAGAAACAGTTTGTCTTCTGTTTGTTTCAGTTATGTAGTCTGTCTTCTCTGTTTGTTCCTCTCCTTTCTCTTTTGCTCTCCCCACCCCTCCTTTCCTAATTCGCCCCTGTGTCGGGTCTATCATGGGTAAAATAATTTAAATAAAATATTAAAAGCTATTACAAGAGGGGTTTGTAAATAATATACAGTGATACTCTATATATGTACTATATAAAGCTCCTTTTGGCAAAGTAAATCTGTTTGGCACAATAAAGGAAGCAGAGTTCTGTTCTGCTCACCTAGCTGCTTGACAAGACAAGGGGGAAAAAAGCATTAGCATACTTGGCCATTCACTGATCCACACTTGCTTCAGGGCTTTTTGTTCCCCAGGGACTGGTCATATCCTTTCTACCACTTACACCACACACCCCTGTCACAGATAACGCTTTTTCAGCCTCCTATCATTCTCAGCAGTATTCATCCAGTTTGTTAGTGCAGTCTGTCTTTTAAACCGGAGCTAATAGCTAACCAGCTAACATTAGCCTCAAAATTGTCTTAAGGGTGGGGTGAACTGGCACTTAGTAGCATTTAAAGAAACATGCACTGAAATGAGCCACTCTGAGGAAGTCCATTAAAATGGTGCTGAAACAGTTAAAGCCTGAAGATGTATTTTAACCAACGTATGTGACAGACGACTCTGGAACCTGTGTCAACACGTGAAAAAAATTGCATCATGTGTCATCATATGCTATAGTCATGGGCAGCGCGGTGGAGGAGTGGTTAGCACTGCAGCAGCACAGCAACCCACCTTTGGCCGGGGGATCCTGGGTTCGATCCCAGCCCCCGACCAACAGTGATCTGTGTGGAGTTTGCATGTTCTCCCCGTGTCTGCGTGGGTTTACTCCGGGATTTCTCCGGTTTCCTCCCACATGCCAAAAACATGCAAGTTAGGTTAATTGGCATCAAAAACTGGGGATTCTAAATTGTCCTTAGGTATGACTGTGAGAGTGAATGGTTGTCTGTCTCTCTGTGTTGGCCCTGCGATGGACTGGTGATCTGTCCACAGTGGACCCTGCCTCTCATTCAAAGACGCTGGGATAGGCTCCAGCCCCCCCACCCGCGACCCGAAAAGGATTAAGCGGAAGAAGATGAATGAATGAATGTTATAGTCATGACTAGACTTCACATGCAGTGTGTGATGAAAGAATTGTGACACCTTTTTTTATTTTAAATGCTTTCTGCATGTATGATGTCTTCCTCCTTAATCCTGCAGACTCCGACAGACACCCCCCCTCCCTTGCCCACAACCCCCCTTCCAGATGACTACTATGAAGAGGCTGTTCCTCTGGACCCTGGATCCACCCCCCAGTATTTCACCACCAGTATGTGCAGTCAGCTTCACACACACACACACACACACACACACACACAAACACTCATAAATAACCACAAGGAAAATGGCTATTAGCTTGACCTCTCCTCCCCCACAGATTCTAGGAACTCTGTGGACGATGCGTACTATGAAGACGCTGACAATAACTACCCCACCACCAGGATTAACGGCCCTCCCAAAAACTCCTGTGAGATTCCGGCTATTATTCATATGAGCAGTTGAATGTGAAACCATAACAAAGGCGTGCTCGTGAATCAGAAATGCTCTGCAAATATTTCGTCTGTTAACCATGCCAGTTGTTTTTGTTGTTCAGACAATGACTCGGATGCCTTGAGCAGTTCCTACGAGTCTTATGAAGAAGAGGAAGAGGAGGCCAAAGGCCGGAGCCCACCTCAGACATGGACAGCCGAGGAGAGCCCAGATGGACCTGTCAGAGACTGCCGCATCTGTGCCTTCCTGCTGCGAAAGAAACGCTTCGGCCAGTGGGCTAAACAGTTAATTGTTGTCAGAGACAATAAACTGCAGGTAAATGGATGCAGCTGTTCATTTGTTGCTTTTTAGACCTTGGAAACTAGAACATTAAATTGATTTCTAATGATATCCAGACTTACAAGACCAGGTCTTGCATGGTAATGTGTATCTGGCCACGGTATCACACACAACAACTTTTGACTGTGTTGCCAATCTCATCAAGCAACGGCTAATCTGAGTTGTTTTTTTTTTTAAGATGATCTAATCCTCTAATTAACAACACTTTCACTGGCAGGAGAACATTGCTGTCAACACTAAAGACACATTTTTAGCATCAAACATAAAAGTCTGTTTTCTGGTTGCTATTTATAGATCTTCAAACCGTGTGCACTGATCCTCCATCTCACTCTTAACTCTCTCTCCTCTATAGTGCTACAAGAGCATCAAGGACAGCTCTCCCCACACAGAGCTCCCGCTGAATCTGTGCAATGTCATCTACGTCCCAAAGGAGGGCCGCAAAAAGAGGCACGAGTTGCGCTTCTCCTTGCCTGGAGGCGAAGCTCTTGTTCTGGCAGTTCAGAGCAAAGAACAGGCTCAGCGTTGGCTCAAGGTACTTTTGTTCATCGTATCAGAGGGTTGGTGGAGCGACCGAAAACACTCGAGAAACTTTACTGGAGAACACGGGGTTGTGTCTTTAAAAAAAGTGATTTCTCTCTGTGAGTTCAGGTGGTCCAGGATGTTGGCAGCCAGTGTAGCAACACAGAAGGGCTGGACGGATCCACTTCTCCTATTATACAAAGAAAGCTGGAGCTTGACAAGGTATGTGTGAGTTTCTGTGTGTCCACATCGTTGCAGTTTTCCCATAAAAAGGTCAGAAGAAGAGCCCTCCCTGTACCAGTTTAACAGTTCCCTCTCACCATGTCTGTGTTTACTCAGTCTGTCCAAAGTAATTAACTTCATTCTGATCTTATAACCCAGTTTTGACGTTTTCAGTTATGCTGACATCACCTCTGTCAGCCCACATATGACACAACTATTCCTTTGGCTTCTATTTACAAGCAGTGACTGGGGTGACTTTCCTGCGGTTGCTCAGCTGGTTCAGTTTCAAAGAGTTCGATGTCTTGAATAAAATGAGTGCGTGGTGACATTGCAGCTACACCCCACATGTTTAAAAAAAATATGGTCACTTCCCCTAGAGATTGACTCTTTTGTTTTTATTGGAATGATTCTGCTCTGAATTTGTGTGATTGTGTCTCATCCTGTTAAAAAGGAAAGGAGACGTAACGTTTTGGTTTTTTTTCTCCATACAGGTGCTGCAGTCAGAGAAACAGGCATCAGACTCGGACAGCGGGCCAACAGCGGACAGTCAGCCCACCACACAAGGACCAGGAAAAGACACCACCGACTCATTCAGTAAGTGTAACTACACCACAAGTTATTTATCAGTTTGTACCCACAACTCCTGTAGTAGCAGTAATTACAGTATAACAGATTACTTGATGTGGTTTCAGACCAAAATTTTCAATTATACGTAGATTTTTTTAATAACGAATAAACCCAACAACAATCTGAAAGCAGACATTGAGCTTGGATTTCATTTTTTTCCTCTGGTAAATCGTGTTAGGCATCATTGTTAGTGATGTCACAAAAGCACTCATCCAGAGATGACAGCATTTCCAATTCAATTCAGTTCAAGCAACTGATTCGGCAGCATTTTTCATGTCTTGTACTTTTTTCCATCTGTCAAACAATAAAAACTCAGAGCACACTAAACTCACAAACAGTAATGCTTTTCCTTGTTCCAACTCGATTGTTTTGGTCCCCGGTGTGATTGTGTTCATGCAGGTGTGCTTCGCTGCCGATTGGAAGTGAAGTTGATAAAATGTTATTTGACTCTAGACTGAATTCTGGATGGATTCATTCCTACTCCAGATAAAAAAAAAAAAAAAAAAAACAGGGGATGAAGAGTTTTACAGGGTTTTTGGCATGTGGGAAAACGGCATTACACACAAACATTGCAGCAGAACTATAGAGTCTCTACTTCGCTCTTTTAAGGGCCTTTCACACCTAACCCATTTGGTCCAGACTTTCAAACTTTTCAGTTTGATTCTGACCAAAATTTTAGGTGTGAAACCTTCCTTGAATCACGGTCCAAATCAAAGGTCAGGCGTAAAAGAGGTGGTCTTGGTCCACGCCAAACTGAACCTTTGTCGGGTTCATTTAGATCAGTGGTTTTCAACCTGGGCAGCGCGGTGGTTAGCACAGCGGCAGCGCAGCAACCCACCCTTGGCCGGGGGATCCTGGGTTCGATCCCAGCTCCCGACCAACAGTGATCTGTGTGGAGTTTGCATGTTCTCCCCGTGTCTGTGTGGGTTTACTCCAGGATTGCTCCGGTTTCCTCCCACATGCCAAAAACATGCAAGTTAGGTTAAATGGCATCTAACTGGGGATTCTAAATTGTCCTTAGGTGTGACTGTGAGAGTGAATGGTTGTCTGTCTCTCTGTGTTGGCCCTGCAATGTATTGGCGATCTGTCCAGGGTGGACCCTGCGTCTCGCCCAAAGATGCTGGGATAGGCTCCAGCTCCCCGTGACCCGAAAAGGATCACGTGGAAGAAGATGGATGGATGGATGTTTTTCAACCTTTTTTGAGCCAACGAACCCTTTTTACATTGAAAAAATCTTATGGCACCCCATCAACCAAAAAATTTGGCAAAATGACACATTGTACTCTATTGCTGCATATGTAATGACAATTTAGTACTGTAATTAGTTTATATTCACTCAATGTGGAACCTGGGCCTATTTAAATGAGCACAAAGCTGATGTTCTGGCAGGAACTGAAGAAAGGCGTAAGCAAAGCTTCCTCCACAGCTCTCAGTCTCTCTTTTGTTTTAGTTTTTATAGCAGTAAGGCTGAAAAAGCCCAGGTTTTCTCATTAAAATTACATTTCTCTGTGTGCCTATGGAGATGAACAAAATTAGTCCATGTTCTTATTTTGAAGTGATGAGTGTTTTGTTTGGAGATGATGTTTATGGGGCCATGGCAGGGTTGGCTAGCTTTTCTCCACACACCAAGCATAGTGGCATGGTGCAGTACGATCCCCAGTGGAAGTAAATCCAAAGGAAAGGCAACTATTTGTCATGCGGTGACCCTCGCGGATCACCGTAAGACGCCAAGAGTCCACCAGTGAGTTTTGCAATGATGGTGATTTATTAAAACAACGTGACAAGACAAGACTGTGAGCCGCTCAGGGCAAAAACACACATAAAGCAGTACAAGGGCTCGTAGGGCTAACCCCAGCCACTACGAGCTAAACTGTGACATGGCATGAAACACGAACCTAACATGAAGGTCAAACGACGCTTAGACGAGGATAGTTTGACGATGTCTGACAAGGTTTTGACAATACTCCTGCGATTTTACTGCCGCTAGTGCCCGCTTTATAAAGGCGAACACTAACGAGCAGTAATGACAAACAGCTGACCAGCCTTGACAGGCGGAAGCCCCTCCGAGCACCTTCACAATAAGAGCCCAGTGAGGCCAGAATACAACCCACAACTGTCAAGGCCAGCAGTGAGTTGTGCTTAGCCCGAGCGCGGACAGAACCCAGCGCTTGGGTCGTAACACTATTGCTGTACTGCTTTGTCTTCACTGCCTTAGCTTTCTTTTGTCAACCAGTCAGCCCTTCACCTGAGTTGGAATTTTGTCCAGGACCCAGTTCAGAGTTGTAATCTTTCCTCTTCAAATATTTATCCATCACTGTTTTTCATCTAATCACCACAACCTAGCTTGTCTTAACAAGGTCATTAACCTCCATAAAACACATGAAGAAAAAAAATAAAAAAGAAGAGAAAGACGGTAACCATACTGCATCCATACTGCCACCTACTGACATAGAAGGGCCACTACAGAACCCATGCACAACAATGGCAAAAGAGTATTAGCAATTTTTTGGGCCAATTAAGAAGTGAAATTAGACAATTTCCCACAGAACCCTGAATGTTCTCTCACGGATCCTAGGAACCCTGGTTGAAAAACACTGGTTTAGAATGTGAAAGCAATTTTCAGAAAGGTTCGGACTTTCAACTCAAACACAGGAAGTTAAGATGGCTGATAAGAGGGAAAATGAGCCATGGCAGCACTCGGAGGGAGAAAATATGACCGTTAGCAGTATAAATAGTCACTTGAAAATCATAAGAATGCATAAACTTGCCAGATATTTTCAGAGAGGATGCAACACAGTTTTTGAAGAAAATTGGATGAGCAATTCCACCTGAAAATCATCACAGCTGATGAGAAGGACAAACATCCTTTTTAATGAAGACCTGGATAATAGTCTAGGCTCACTAAACTAATTCACCTCTTAATATCGTGGGGTCTTCCCTAATTTCAACTTAAAATGCAGTTAGCAATATGTCCAAAGCTGTAGAAAGTACCTTAGAGGGTGTAGAGCATGTTTGCTAACTACCAGTCTGTGCTAACTGTGAGATTGTATATTATATATTATATTATTATGGCGGTACCCTAGGTTAGGGAAGGGTGACCCCTGGGGGGTGGCGTCACCTGAGGTATATAAGCCATCTGCGGGAGACATATTGTCTCTTCGCCGTGGCTCCTGTACTCGTGGTAGAGACTCCTGTGTTCCTGGTTCTCGTTATAATAAAACTTCACCTCGTCTCCTCTATAATTTGAGACACAACATTTGGCGACGAGGATATACAGAGATGGAAAGGGCTGCTACCGCGATTCGTCCTTTTTTAGAGGCTCCAGGTGAGCCGTTGGTCCCTTGGGCCAGCTGGTATATGGCCTTCGAGAACTATCTGTTGGCGTTAGACCTCGGCGACCTTGACAAATTAAGAGCGAGAGCTATTGTGGTCCATAACCTGGGTTTGGAGGGCCAGAGAATCCTGAGCACGCTTGGAGGAGGTGACTCTTTTGACGATGTTGTGGGGCTCATGGCCGGCTACTTTCACGCCCCTGAGAACATCTTATTACGTCGCATTCAGTTCAGACAGCAACGCCAGCGACCCGGAGAGTCGGTCCAGCAGTTTGTGGCAGACCTGCGACAGCTGGCGGGTGAGTGCAGGTTTGGAGCTTTGGAGGAGGAGATGGTCCGTGACCAGTTGGCCAAACACGTGGCCTATTCCTCAGCAAGAGTTGGCCTGCTAATCCATGCTGGTGAGCTAACTTTGCTAGCGGCCTTGGAGCTAGCGCAGCAACACCAGGCAGCAGAACGGCTAACGAGGAATCTCGGTGATAAGGAAGCCCTGCCCAGGAACGACGCACAGTGAAAGACTCTGGCCTTGGATTCGGATGATGGTACAACGATGAGTACACGGCCATCGTAAAGATAAGGTCCACCCTGGGGACGCCGAGATGCTACGGCTGCGGATCCAGCAGGCACCGCTATACAGCAAGGGAGTACACAGCGAGGGGCATGCGTTGTGGACGTGTGGTCTGCTCCACCACTTTGCCAGAGTTTGCCGTAACTTTGACAAGGAGGAACGGAGACCTGCAAAGACCAATGTAAAGAAGAAGACGCCTACGGTGGTCCACACTGTCTCGCCCAACACAGACGGTCGCATTATCTGCAACATTTTGCTGGATGGGATGTCGATGCTGATGCTGGTGGGACACGGGGTTGGCGGCCTCCATCCTGAACTTGGCAACAGTGAGATGGTGTTTTCCCCACTACACTGTGAGTAAAACGAGCATAGCCTGTTATGGGTATGGCAATAATCCCCTGGACATCGTGGGCTCAGTGTGGCTGTTGGTGAGGTATAAGGAGGCTCTATGTGCAAAGCTGAGTTCATGGTGTCTTGAGACAGTAATAATTTAATGGGTTGTGACTTGTTTATGGGCTTGGGTTCTCCATCACCTGTGGAGAAGTGGGGGAGTGGTCAAGTGGTGGATTGTGGGACTGGCCATTTTATTTGGGAAGTGGCAAAGAAGCGTGGGACTTAGGGTGGCCCATTCCAGATGAAGAGGGACGCCGCCAGCACCAGAGTACGAGACAGGGGCTCCGTGCCAGTGTTTGCGGTCCCAAGGACGAGGGACCTGAACGGCATGGTTTAGCCCCCGTGAAGGCGGACGGGTCCAGAGAGCGAGCGCAGCGGGGCTCCAGTGGCTGGCCAAGTACCACTGTTGAGCCGGACGCTGCCGGTGCCGCTCCAACGCAACAATGACAAGTAACCGGGGTAACACCAGATGGCACAAACCCTAGCCGTGCCAGAAATGAAAACAAGGGATTAGGCTTGAGCAAACTTGGCAGACTGCTGAGGAGCCATAAAGGTGTCAGATCGCGATGCAGAGGATGGAGAAAGCCAGTGAGCGCTCCCCTGGGCGAGGGTGATGACGTCCGCCCTAGGGTTGAGCCTCAGCTAGGACGGGTGTGCAGTCTGAGAGAACTGGCAGTTGGACAGAATAATCTATGAGTGGTTCGGTCTGACGGCGACGGGTGCCTGATATTGACTGATGGGTCGAGATGGCACCCGAACGAGCTGCAGCGTTTGGGTAGAAAGGAACGTCAGTGCAGCCCGTCTCTGGCCACGAGAAAACGGAGATGATCTGGGAGTGGGCCACGGGATGGACACTCCGGGGGGGGGGGGCCTTCGGGAGCCCTGGGTTGAGACTTTATAGTGTGGGCTTACAGTGTGTCTGGTTCAGTGCATTTGACAGTGTGTCTGATAATGTTAATGTTAAAGTGTTCGAAACAAGTTCAAAAGAGATGGAGGATTACATAAGGCACAGTTTTTGTGAACATGGGAAAGTAAAATGTGTGATGTTGACTATTTGTGTAGATGTTTTATATGCACATGACCACCGTTGTAAGTTGTGTATGCAGAGATGAGAATCCTCCGCGGATCTGCGGAATTCCAGAAATTCCAGAAAATTTTTTTTGGGGGGTGAAGTATGTTATGAGCAGCGAGTCGTATTTTCGATCGGCTGCTAAAATCCACCGCGCAGAACGCGCTACCCAGCGAGATCAGTAATGTAATGTAACAAGGCCACTGATTGGCTGATACTTACTGAAGCAACCAATCGGCGATTTTGTTAGATTTTCTTTGTCATATCCAACACGTGGAGTGAAATGCAAATGGCGGACAGTTCAATCAGTTCAGTCAACCGAGTTTTCCCGATTTCGTGAAAATGGTGAACCTAAAACTCACGAAAGACAACAAAGCAAGAATTTTAGAAATTGACAAAGGGATAAGGAAAAAGTTTTGTTGGGAATGGCTCGAAAAAACTGTGTCAATGACTGTAAAGATCGGTAAAAATACTGAAGTTGTGGTTGAAAAAATGGCCGACTTCATAGCGAAATGCCAAGTACCAGGGAAAGCCCAGTGTGTTTATTGCAACGATTTCTTAAGTTATGGATCTCGTGGTTGTGTTGCCTTAGTTGAACACTGTTCAAAACAGAAACATCTCAAAATTGTGGCTACAAGGAGATCGAATTACTCGCTCGGTGCTGCATTCAAAACGATCGATGGAGACGGTCAAATTCAGATGTCAGTCAATCAAAGTTCATCACAATCGGCCCCGATTACAGCAAGTGATCGGAAGACACATTCCGAGGTAAGATTTTTTTCTCGTTATAAGTAATGTACTTGAGAATTTTCGCGTAATGAATTTGTTATGAAATAGCATGTGCAAGTTGTGATGTCATGCCTGTTTTGAAACACTAACTGCATTTGAATGCTGATAATCGATTGTTAATAGATAAATGTTATATTATTATATATATTTTCTCACAAGTTGAAATGCAATCTAAGAATTTTGAATATAATTAATCATTTTTTGTTTCACTAGGAGGAGTTACATAATGCCAGTTTAGAAAGCTTGGGATCAGTCCGCCAAGGTCTCCGCCTTTGACTGCCACCTAATCCACATAGCACCGGACTTCCATGATCCCTCCTGCAGGTGGTGAACCTACTGGAGGGCGGACCCATGTAACTCCTTCGGGCTGAGCCCGGCCGGGTCCCATGGGGTATCGGGCTTGTTGTTACGAGCTATTCGGTCTCTGTACGACCGTTGTGAGAGTTTAGTTCGCATTGCCAACACTCGGTCGGAGTCATTCCCAGTGAGAGTTGGACTCCGCCAGGGCTGCCCTTTGTCACCGGTCCTGTTCATAATTTTTATGGACAGGATTTCTAGGCGCAGCCAGGGAATGGAGGGTGTCATGCTTGGTGACCACAGGATCTCATCTCTGTTGTTTGCAGATGATGTTGTCCTGTTGGCTTCATCCAGCAATGACCTACAGCTCTTGCTGGGACGGTTTGCCGCTGAGTGTGAAGCGGCTGGGATGAGAATCAGCACCTCCAAGTCCGAGTCCATGGTCCTCAGCCGGAAAAAGGTGGATTGTCCTCTCCGGGTTGGGGACAGGCTCCTGCCCCAAGTGGAGGAGTTTAAGTATCTTGGGGTCTTGTTCACGAGTGAGGGGAAAATGGAGCGAGAGATCGACAGACGGATTGGAGCAGCATCTGCAGTGATGCGGACGTTGTACCGGTCTGTTGTGGTGAAGAGGGAGCTTAGTTCTAAGGCAAAGCTGTCGATTTACCAGTCAATCTACGTTCCTACTCTCACCTATGGTCACGAGCTTTGGGTAATGACCGAAAGAACGAGATCGCGGATACAAGCGGCTGAAATGAGCTTTCTCCGTAGGATTGCTGGACTCACCCTCAGAGATGGGGTGAGGAGCTCAGTCATCCGGGAGAGGCTCCGAGTAGAACCGCTGCTCCTCCACATTGAAAGGAGTCAGTTGAGGTGGTATGGGCATCTGATTAGGATGCCTCCTGGACGCCTCCCACTTGAGGTGTTTCAGGCACGTCCCACTGGGAGGAGACCCCGGGGCAGACCCAGGACTCGGTGGAGAGACTATGTCTCCCAGCTAGTCTGGGAACGCCTTGGTATCCCCTCTGAAGAGCTGGAGCACTCTGTCGGTCTGTCACCGTGGTGAGATTAGTTCGCATTGCCAACACTCGGTCGGAGTCATTCCCAGTGAGAGTTGGGACTCCGCCAGGGCTGCCCTTTGTCACCGGTCCTGTTCATAATTTTTATGGACAGGATTTCTAGGCGCAGCCAGGGAATGGAGGGTGTCATGCTTGGTGACCACAGGATCTCATCTCTGTTGTTTGCAGATGATGTTGTCCTGTTGGCTTCATCCAGCAATGACCTACAGCTCTTGCTGGGACGGTTTGCCGCTGAGTGTGAAGCGGCTGGGATGAGAATCAGCACCTCCAAGTCCGAGTCCATGGTCCTCAGCCGGAAAAAGGTGGATTGTCCTCTCCGGGTTGGGGACAGGCTCCTGCCCCAAGTGGAGGAGTTTAAGTATCTTGGGGTCTTGTTCACGAGTGAGGGGAAAATGGAGCGAGAGATCGACAGACGGATTGGAGCAGCATCTGCAGTGATGCGGACGTTGTACCGGTCTGTTGTGGTGAAGAGGGAGCTTAGTTCTAAGGCAAAGCTGTCGATTTACCAGTCAATCTACGTTCCTACTCTCACCTATGGTCACGAGCTTTGGGTAATGACCGAAAGAACGAGATCGCGGATACAAGCGGCTGAAATGAGCTTTCTCCGTAGGATTGCTGGACTCACCCTCAGAGATGGGGTGAGGAGCTCAGTCATCCGGGAGAGGCTCCGAGTAGAACCGCTGCTCCTCCACATTGAAAGGAGTCAGTTGAGGTGGTATGGGCATCTGATTAGGATGCCTCCTGGACGCCTCCCACTTGAGGTGTTTCAGGCACGTCCCACTGGGAGGAGACCCCGGGGCAGACCCAGGACTCGGTGGAGAGACTATGTCTCCCAGCTAGTCTGGGAACGCCTTGGTATCCCCTCTGAAGAGCTGGAGCAGGTGGCTGGGGAGAGGGAAGTCTGGGCTTCTCTGCTTGAACTGCTGCCTCCGCGACCCGGACCTCCGGAAAAGCGGTAGAAGATGGATGGATGGATGGATGGAGTTACATAATGCATGTGTAAGTTTTGTTTTTTTTTTGTCATGGGTGGTGATGGGTTGCCTTTCCTAAGATGTCTTTGCTTTTATTAGTAAACATAATTTCTTTATGGTCATTGCATAAAAAATATTAAACATCTTTTTTTTTTTTTTTTTTTTTTTTTTTGTTACTTATTTGTACCCGTAGGTAGACTTGGTTTGCAGTCTGGTGACAAGCCACCGGCTGCTGGTCGCTGCGTGCGCGAGCGCCCTAAACCTACATGTTTTTGGTATGCGGGAGGAAACCGGAGAAATCCCGGAGTAAACCCGCGCAACACGGGGAGAACATGCAAACTCCACACAGCTCACTGTTGGTCGGGGGCTGGGATCGAACCCACGATCTCATGATCCCCGCGATCCCCCGGCCGAGGGTAAAACTGTGCTGCCACAGTGCTAAACCACTGCGCCACCGTGCAGCCATGCAGCCATGCACCGTGCAGCCATCTTTTAGGTCTTACTTACTTTCTTAGATTATCTTTCAAATATTAAAATATACTAATATGCAACTTTTTTTATATTCCTAGTAACACTAACAAATGCACACATTAATAAATCAAAATGTTTGCAGAATGTCAGTATATTTTAATAAATGGGTGATGGACTTGGTGATGGAATTTTGTTAATATTTATAATTTATTTTACTCGGTTAAATTATTTTGTCTGTTCTAGAACTATGTAAATGTAATTCTGTGTCAGTTCTAAACATATTAAATAGTAGTGAAATATAATTTAGTATTATTACATCAACATACCATTCAGATATCATAAATTTACACGTGATGCAGCAGCAGATTAAAAAGGTAAACTATAAATGCATTTGTACTTCTAACTTTAAATATAAGACCACATTTGAGCATTCTAAAACACCAGATTTCGTTAGCTTCTGGAGGCGTTGCCCCCCAGACCACCCAACCAAGGCTCCGCCTTGGATCCGTCTTGGGGGCCTGCGTCCCCCAAGACCCCCGGCTTAGTTTCCTCTTTTTTTCCCCAAACCCCATTCTCATCCCTGTGTATGTTGTGGGTGTAAGAATTAGTATGGGGTGTAAGTGTGATATTTGCTCTATGTTGTGTGATTTGTGTAGTTTTTTTTTTTTTTTTTTTCCAAGAGTCTCTGTGTCTGTTTGTGTAATATCCTGCAGATTTATGGAGTTGGGTTCCGCCATCGTTCAGGTTTGTTATTTCTGTTTAATCGTGTATGTATGACTATTTATTTTGGGATTAATTTACTTTGATGTGTGGCCCTTTTCTTTTCAGTGACTTGTTTTGTTTACATAGCGGAGTGCTCCACTGGGCCTGTGTGTGTGTGTGTGTGTGTGTGTGTGTGTGTGTGTGTGTGTGTGTGTGTGTGTGTGTGTGTGTGTGTGTGTGTGTGTGTGCGCGTGCGTGCGTGTGTGTGTAGGCCTGCATCCACTTTGTATTAGAGTGTGAGTCGGGTGTAATTTATAGAGTTGGGTGAATTTGTATGCTTGCGTTTTTCAAGGTGGAAGGGGGAGATGTGAGATCGTATATTATATATTATATTATCATGGTGGTGCCCTAGGCTAGAGAAGGGTGACACCCCGCCTCTGGGGGTTGGCGTCACCTGAGGTGTATAAGCCATCTGCGGGAGACATATTGTCTCTTCGCTGTGGCTCCTGTACTCGCGGTAGAGACTCCTGTGTTCCTGGTTCTCGTTATAGTAAAACTTATAAAACATCACCTCGACTCCTCTATAATTTGAGACACAACACTAACAACGCAAACATTGTCATGACAAGAGAAGGCGCATCACGTACAGTTGTTTAGTTCACTTGGAAAAAAGAGCAGTGTGAAACCAAACCTAACCAGACCAAATGTACAGAATGTAACAAAAATGTTAACCATGGTCCAGACCTTGGTATGAACTTTCAGGTGTGAAAACACCCTAAAATTAATTAAAAGTCACAGTGGAAGGATTGTAATTACAGTTGCATGTTTTCTGCCGTGTTATTTAGAATGAATGTATGGGTAATCATATGGTATTTAGGTGCAAAGGCAATGCATTGTCAAGCTATAAACAGATGGGTAAACTGACTGTAAATGCTTAATCCTTGATAGATTTGTGTAACCAATCTTTTTATAGGAAAGAAAGTAAAACTAGAAAAGCACTCAGAGAGCACATACCTCTACTAAGGCTCCTCCCATCCCTCATGGATCACTTCCAAAATGTAATGGGTTTGTGTGTAGGCCTAGAGCCACTTCTAGTGAAAATTGCATCAAAGTCTGTCCAGTAATTTTGGAGTATTGTTGCTAACACACTGTGAGAAGATAAGAGCCTTGGCTGAGGTATGCATTCTCAGATCATCACCAAAATGTAATGGGATTCCTCTGTAGCCCAAGAACCACCTCTGGTGAAAATTTCATCCAGATCCATCCAGTAGTTTTTATGTAATCCTGCTGCACAAATACAAACAAAGCCCTTGGTGGAGGTATGCACTCTCATATCATCACCAATATCTAATCATCTGTTCCCTGTGCCATTCCACACCTTTCCTGAAAATTTAATCCAAATCTGTTCATCTCTTTTTGAGTAATGTTGCCAACAGCCAGACAGGCCAACAAACCAACACTGGTAAAAACACTACTTCCTTGGCGGCGGTAACTAAAGTAAAAAGTACTCGACTGATGCATATTTTAACTATAGGCTCCAGCCCCCCCGTGACCCAAAAAGGATTAAGTGGAAGAAGATGAATGAATCAACCCCCCCCCCCCCCCCTTCCCAGGCATTAAAAGAGTTAGAGTTGACACTGTTGCGTCACAGCAACAAGGTCTTGGGTTTGAAGAAGTGTGAAGTCTGCATGGTCTCCCCATGTCTAGGTGAAAAGACGTGCTTTAATTGGGGTTTTAAATTGGTGCTAGGTGTGGATGTGAGAGTGAATGGCTCTCTGTGTTGGCCCTGTGATAGACTGGTGATCTGTCTGTTATGTCTGAATAAATACCTTGAGGAATGATGAGGCCAGGTGAACGGTCAAACTCAGCTTTATTGGAAGTTGGACACACAACAGCCACCAGGCAGGGGCATCGGTCGAGAGGCCGTGTAATGGATGCCCCCTGCTATTAATAGGGCGGTGCAGTGGCGGAACAGGAAGTGGCCGCCACTACAGCACACTTCACAATAATTGCATTAATCACATCATCACATTTTTCCCCCCCCTGTAGGAAAGTCCAAAATCACACACACAATTAAGACCCTCCCCAATTTAGGACCCGAAACACACCCTAACAAAACGAAAACTGAAATTACTAAATGGTCTCATTCACACAACAGAACCTAAAATAGGGAGGACGGGTGGACTACCGTCCTGCCCCACACGGCAAGGTGGATTATTCTGCCACCTGCTGGTCTAAACCCAAAGTCCATTAATAACTTCAAAGTATTGCCATGTTCCTAAACTAATAAAACACCCAGAACACTTAACATTTTTTTTTGCATGCACAAACATGAACATGAGAACTATTTTTTTTTTTTTTTTTAATTTACACTACTGTCCTTCCGGCAGAAAAGGGTAGAACTGGCTTGGGGGGGCCCAGGGCAGCCCCTCAGCAGACCCGCCTCTGGGAGTAGCATGCCCCCAGGATTACAGCTTACCTCATGGATGAAAACACTTCTTCTCATCACCACCGACCATCTGTCTCGTCCAGCACCGCCACCAGAAGCCTCCCCCCAGACACGCCGCAGCTCATTGGCGTGCCTCCTCAAGCCGTCCGACAGCTGGAAGTAAGCTGCGCCCAGCTCAGCCACAATGCGCAGGTGTCCCTGATGTTCCGCTGGCTGTCGTTTGGCCCGTATTCGCCGTGGACGCTCCTCTCCTTGAGCCCGGACCAAGTCCATAACTCTCAGAGGAGCTCTGCTTGGCCTAAAATTGTGCTGTTTGGCACACGGTCTGTCTGTGCCTGTCAGTCTGGCCCTGACTTCTTCTAAAGCTGTTGCAGCGGTCGCCATCGTAGCTGCAGATCCTCCAGCCCTCTGTGGCCAGGCTCCGGAGAAATCTGGGGCTACCGCATTGGCATCTCGTGCCGCTGCCGCCGCCTCGCTCAATACCCTCTCTTACCACTCCCCGAGCGCTGGTACTGAGATCCTCCTGCGTCGAACCTGAGCAAGGCTGGTCCTGCTTGACTGCCATGGTGTCCGTTAGTTCTTTGTCCCACACAACATCATCCTCCATCACTGGAACCGGATGGTTCCACTGGCCACAACCAGACCATTCTTCCCCAGTGTTGTCTTTAATGGCGAAACCCAGTCCGTAAAACAAGTCACAGCCCATGATGTTGTTGCCTCAGGCCGCCACGTGAAACATGAAGTCAGCCATCGTCGCAGACTTGGTAAATGGTAAATGGCACCGCCACTTATATAGCGCTTTTATTCTCATCTCTTGATGACCAAAGCGCTTTACAGATCCTGCTATCCACCCATTCACACACACATTCACACACTGAGGGTGGCATGCTGCCTAACATGGCGCCTCTAATCCCACCAGGAGTAATTGGGGTGAAGTGTCTTGCCCAGGGACACAACGGCAGCATATCTGGGGAGAGCGGGATTCGAACCGCCAACCATGTGGTTATTGAGATAAGATAAGATAAGATAAGATAAGCCTTTATTAGTCCCACAACGGGGAAATTCCAGGATTGCAACAGCACAGGGATAGCAACACTCAGAGCAACAATCAGAAGGCAAGAAAAAAACAAGCAAGCAAGAGCAGCTAATATACATATGTACGTATTACTATAAAATATATACACACACACACAGACACACAGACACACAGTGCAGAGCATTGTAGCTGGATGGAATAAATATATGAATATATGAACACACAGTGCAGAGCATTGTAGCTAGATGGAATAAATATGTAAATATATAAACACCCACAGTACGGAGCATTGCAGCTAGGTGGATAAATATGCAAGTATATAAACACACACAGTGCGGAGCAATGTAGCTAGATGGAATAATATGTAGATATATAAAAACACAGTGCGGAGCATTGTAGCTAGATGGAATAAATATATAGATATATAAATATAAACACACCCAGTGCTGAGCATTGTAGCTAGATGGAATAAATATGTAAATATATAAACACACACAGTGCAGAGCATTGTTGCTAGGTGGGATGAAACAGCATAACCGTCTTGGACGGTTGGACGACCTGCTCTACCTCCTGAGCCACTGCCGTCCCCGACTTGTACCGAACCGCTAACTCCAGCGTTCCAACCATGCACAGCCTGTGACCTCCATAACCATAAAGCGGCACTGGGTTAGCTTTTATCCTGTAGTAGGGGAAAAACTTCTTCACTGTGGCCCAATTCAGTATCGACCCCCTCCACCCCGTGTCAAGCAGAAGCAGTAACTCCACGCCATCCAGCTCCACTGCACAGAACGTGTACCCGTTGGTACTCGGGGACACTGTGTGGATAGTTGTCGGGGACGTGCAGAGTGATTTCTTCCATGGGCTGTCCGGCTCAGACGCACGACACACTCTAGCATAATGGTTCAAGCGTCCACATCTGCCACAATGCTCCCCTCTAGCTGGGCAGTCCCTAGCCTCATATTGGTGCTTCGCGGACCCTCAACCCATGCACAGGGTTTTTTCCGGGGCAGACCTTTGGCTGGTAGCAATGGCTTCTATCACATCGTCATCCATGCTGTCCTCACTCGCCGGGTCCACTACTAATGCTGCGGCGGAAGGCTCCAGCTGCCATTGTGACTGGCGCCAATTTAGCTCCGAGGTTAGCTTGTCCGTGGTCACCATTTGGAGAGCTGGCTTGACAGCCCTGACTAACGTTAAGTCACATGGTGCCGTGAGTAGCCTAGCTTGTAAAGCAGCGCTGTTCGTGTGCTCAGCCAGCTGGTCACGTACGATTTCCTCCTCCCAATGGCCCAAAACGACACTCGATAGTCAGCTGCCTCAGGTCAGCGACAAACTGGCAGACAGGCTCACCCACCCGCTGGTGTCACTGCTAGAACCTAATCCTCCGGATAATTATACTATCCGGGGTGTGAAAATGGTTTGCCAGCAACTCAACGACGTCCTCAAACGAGTCCGAAGCCCCGAGTGTGTGTAGGACACGTTGGCCCTCAACCTCTAAATTATACACTAGGAGTGCACATGCTCTTAGCTTATCTAGCTCACCCAGGTCGAGCGCGATGATGTAGTTCTGAAAGGCTGTAAACCATCCTGGCCAAGGCACAGGCGGCTTGCCTGGGAGCTCCAAGACGGGGTGAAGCAGTGCAGTACACGCCTCCATAGTTTGTCCTCGTTTGCCGACATGTTATGTCTGAATAAATACCTTGAGGAATGATGAGGCCAGGTGAACGGTCGAACTCAGCTTTATTGGAAGTTGGACACACAACAGCCACCAGGCAGGGGCATCGGTTGAGAGGCCATGTAATGGATGCCCCCTGCTATTAATAGGGTGGTGCAGTGGTGGAACAGGAAATGGCCGCCACTACAGCGCACTTCACAATAAGGGCATTAATCACAACATCACACTGTCCAGGGTGTATGATGTTCCAGCTCCTCCGCCACCCTAAAACAGGATAAATTCTTTAGGAATTGTATAAATGAATGAATGTTTCGCTGCATGTTTTTATGTGATGGTTAAAAGACAGACAGAAGGGAAAGGAGAGCGAGATGGCAATAATTTGTTTTGACCCTGGCTTTCATCGTCATCCTGAAGAGACGTGCCCATACGTCTGTTTAAACATCGTCCCGCATTCGGTTGAGGGTTTTTGAAACATGGTTTCCTGTCAGGTCACATAATGTAGCATGTCCTGAAATGTTAAAAGTCTGAATATTACCCTAAGAAATGTAATTGTTTTATGCTCGGAGGTCTTTGACTGTGATTTGTTGTGTTTTAAAATGTGTTGATTTGTGTAATAATATACAGTATACTGTACTGTACATGTGCAATAATAGTTTGGCCAATGACCAATTTTGTTTTTGTCATCCATCACCTCTTGAGTGCCAAGGAAGCAAACAAATACACTTTTAGAAAACTGTCCTGGGTTTGTTTTGAATTGAAATTGCTATAGGTTACTGCTGCCCCTTTAAGGGCAATATCAATGCTAAAGACCAGATGAATATCAGCCACCAATATCCAGTAAATGTTACCTCATTTGTCAATAGGCGGATATCAGTCAACAAGGTGATTATTAGCTGATAATCATGTTTATGATGGAGGATTAAATTCATTTTTTTGTAATGTAATAAAAATGTTGTTCTCTGAAGCTCTTAATAGTCAAATATTCCTTTGAAAATGGAAACCTGGCTAAAATTTGGTTGCTTTACAAATAACCCTCCATTCTCAGGGCTTGGAACGTAACACACACAAATACTCTCATCAAAAGCACGTGCACCGTTTTGTTTTTCTATCTACAAAAAGAGGAAGGATAAAATGGAGGACTCATGGTTTGGGGGTCAAACGCAGTCGTGTCGTGTCAGTGTTGTTACAACGTGTTTACTGACCACCGAGCCCCGAGCCTAAAGAGACATGAGAGAGGGGGAGAGACAGGAAGTGAGCCTCAAGCAGATATGACATCCTTCCTGTCGTCTTCCTGTGATTGTCCCTCACTGACATCATGGCAAGTAGACTGGAACGAGTGCAGCAGCACCTGGTGCCTTCAGAATCAGCTGGCACTCTCTATAGGGTGTGGCTGAATTTTAGGGGATAAAATCTGGTATTGTCTTCAAATTTGTGTTTTATTCACACAAAATATGGACTTCACCCATGTTTTTTTAGAATCAGTTTTAACTAAACGGCAACAACAATAGGATCCTTTGGCTGTATGGGTGCATCATATTTATTTCATCATACCTGCTAGTTAAACACCATCATTCCCTAAAAACAGAGCACTGAATTCTTGTTAGTTTAGCTTGGTTAACCACACAGCAAGTGGGATTATTTGTCAGGTTGTTTCTATTAAAAAAAAAAAGAATCATCTAAAAATGTACTAATTCCATGAGAAGTCCAGTTCATTTTCTTGACTTAATTGAGACATAACCTACCAAAAAACTACCTTAGTCAGCACCTATTTATCCATCAAAATGGTCTCTAATATTGCAAAATTTACAGGTAAAAGACGGAACTTTTAAAAACTCATGAACTGCAGCCCCATTTAAGCCAGTCATACATAATGTGTGTGTGTGTGTGTTTTATGTAAAACTATTATCTTATAAATGAAATTAAAGTCAATGGGGATCGTGTTGCTTTTGGAACCACCCTCTGGTGGCCATTGAAGGAACTGCAGTTCTTGTTTCGCATGGCAGGCATTCACCTGGAGGTTTCTACTACGTATTATGAAACCATTGTCTCTGTCACTGACTGATTTCAGACAGGGGGAAGCGTGGCCCGTTCTCTGAGCTGACGGGGTCAATGAGCCGAGCAGCAGGCAAGAAAATCAATCGGATCATCACCTTCTCCAAACGTAAACCACCTCTGCCAGGGGAGCCTCTGTCATCTACGGGGCAACATGACAACCCTCGCTGTGGTGAGGACACAACCTGATCAAATTTGGTGTTCTGGCTGATTGGTTCAATTGTGTATTGTCATTCAAATGAGTAATATATGATGATTATTTCCGGTTGTAGTTAAATATCCAATTATGAACTGTGGAAATTTTAACTTTTTTAGTGACCCCCAAAGACTTTAATAAATGATGGTAAATCCTGAAAATAAATACTGTATATTACTCAGATTCTAGAATATACTTTTATATGTCTCTTATATATCTCTTAATTCATTTAGAGTCATTAGAGAGAAAATTATACAAGTACCTACTTCAGTCTTGTAGGGCAATGAAGGTGTTTGTGGCTACTCCTTCCACACAGGATATCTCAGTGTGTGTCTGAGCGGTTCTTGGAGAGAGCGGTGGTGCGTGTTAAGAGGAGGAAGCGTGTACCTGCAGAAGGACCCCGGGGACAAGCGACCCCCGATCATTGTGGTGCCACTCAAAGGGGCAGAGGTGGTTCCAGGCGGTCTTGGGCCTAAACATCCCTTCTCCTTCCGCATCCTGCAGGGAGGCAATGAACTGGCAGCTTTAGAGGTACAGCAAAAGATGTTTTACAACTCCGTCTGGCAATAAGGAGCGTCCAGGACACCAGCACGTGTACACTGCTACCATGGCCACATTTTTGCTGAACACGGTGAGTAAAATTTTGGAACATTTGCTCATGTGTCAATCAGGCCAGCTGCTCTGAGGACCTTGGCCGCTGGCTCGGAGTTCTGTTTGCAGAGACCGGCAGCAGCACTCTTCCTGAAGAGCTGCACTATGACTACATCGATGTGGACACACTCACTGACATACGGCACGCTGCCAGACACTCCTTCTTGTGAGTCACTTCTAACAGTGTTTGTGTGACAGACTTCTGCCACTTAAATAAAGTAATAGATAACGTCTTTGTATCTCCTTGTTATGTCTTTTTCAGGTGGGCTACTAGCACTGCTAATTCCTCCAGCAGCACTTCGATAGATTCAAGAACCTATGATGAGGTCTATGAAAGTGTGGCGGTAAGCTGTCATAAATTTAAACTAAAAATATGGAGATGTTTTAAAGTTATTTTTTGTGAAATCATCTTACAGTCGATGTGTATTTATAGAGTTTTTCTAATCTTAATGACCACCGAAAGCGTTTAACTACTAGCTACACCCATATTCTATGAGATACAGACAGTTATTATGGACAATCTACTGTAGAATCACCAGTTAACCTAAAATGCACGTCTGCTGGAGAAATCCGATGCAAATGAGAGAGAGCACACCAGCTTAACATAAAAAAGACCCTTGGTCTTTATATACTGTAAATGTCCAGTTGTGCATTTTGTGATCCACCGTGGCCTTGCAGATTTTCTGAATGTGTTTTGTTTTCCGCCACAATGCAGGATGCGGATGTGGAGAGCAGGGGAGGCCAGGTGAGACGTCACGCCTCCTTCTCCAGCAGGGACTCAGAAAAAACCGAACAACAGGCCACAGTGAAGAGACACGCCTCCAGTGAGTCTGCTGTCCGCTCACAGTTCCCTAAACTAGCAGCATGATGTGGCAACATCTGGCTGGCGTTGATGTGGATAGTTACCGCCGCCGAATGACTGATGCGCCTCATCATCACTGAGCTGCACTTGCATTGCATTTTCTGTTTTCTGGCTTGTTGTCTTCTTAGATGTAAATCAGTATGGGCGATATGGGAAGACGCGCGCTGAAGAGGATGCCAGGCGGTACTTGAAACAGAAAGAGGAGCTGGAGAAGCAGAAAGAGGAGCTCAGGCATGCACTGATCTCCCTCCGCAGGGAGAAAAAGGAGGTGAAAGAAGTGCTGAAGAGTGACCCAGGTCAGACAGATCTCTGGCTCACACACACACACACACACACACACACACACACACACAAATGACTGTTTAGACTTGCACTTCGTAATGGTAGTAATTGTGCATATGCATGTGTGCAGGTCACCCTGTGGAAAAGCGGTTAGCCGAGCTGGAGACGCTGTGTAAACAGAAGGAGGAGGAGCGGGTGGAGCTGGAGCTCAGACTGACAGAAGTTAAAGAAAACCTGAAAAAATCGCTGGCTAGAGGAGCAGTGAGTCCTCCTGCTGACACCAAGATCAGTGCTAAGGTGGGTAGTTACAGCCATCACAAACGTGTCTGCTCAGCATCTCACAGGTACTGTAGAGCCTCCAGAATAATTATTTAAAGGTCCCATTTACTGCCTTTTTACCCCCCGCCGGTCGAAGCCCAAAGCGGGATTATGTTATGGTTGTATCCATCCGGCCGTCTGTCCCACTTTTGTGAAATCAACTCCTGCAGTTTTGTTTCGATTGTTGTGAATCTTGGTACCATAGTTTGATATACACTGATGATGCGCATATTCCAACTTCACTCTCATCGGACGACCTTTAGGTCAGAGGTCAGATTTTCCCTAAATCTTCTAAACGCAATAACTAAAAGAAATGATGTGGGCTTTTCAAATCGATACAGTAGTTGTATGTAATAGACATGTTGCTAACTATGGGTTTGGGGTCAAGGGGTCAAAGTTCAACGTTCCATTGCAGTTGCACTATGGTAAATGGTAAATGCTACATTTACTATTACTATAAAACAAGTAAAGCTAGGGCCACCAAACCTGGTAGGATCCTGACCTCTGACTATGGGTTTGGGGTCAAAAGGTCAAAGGTTAATGTTAATATTCTGTATGCCTTATTACTGTACAACGAGTAAAGTTAGGGTCACCAAACTTGGTACACAGGTTCACACTGTGACCCTGAAGCATGATTGTGGTTTTGGGGTTACAAGGTTAAAGGTCAACATCAAAATGGCTTATAAGCTACATCTTAACAACAAAGAAAGCTGGGGTCACCAAACCTGGTACACAGGTACACTCTGAGAAGATGACCTCTGACTACAGGTTTGTGCTCAAAAGGTCAAAGGTCAATGCTAGCACTCCCTATACCATCTTACTATACAACGTATAAAGCTCTCTAGGGTCACCAAACTTGCTACACAGGTTCCATCTCAGGATCCTGCCCTACAACTATGGGTTGTATGCTTTGTTGTATATTTGTGGATGATGGGCTTATCATAATTTGGTTCTGCCCCAATAATTATATTGAACAGTTAAAAACTGCTCTCCGTCAGTAAGTACTGGGATCTTTAAAGAAAGTGTGTATGTGTGTGTGTGGGGGGGGGGGGGTATTGCACTCCCCTCAGAGTGCTTTGTAGGTTTATGACATCATCAGCGACATTCATATTGATGTAGTTTTAAACAACAAAAACTATTTTCTGTGTTGTTTTACAGCTTCTCAAAAAAAATTGTAAAGTTCTACATGAAATAGTCGTTTTCAGACTGGTCATTATTAGTATTAAAGTAGAACTGAACTGAACGGCATTGAACGGCACTGGGTGATAGTACATACAGTTATAAAGATAATTTATCATTGGCACCCCCTCCACAAATCCCGGAATCTTGGAGAAAATCGCGATTTTGAATTTCCCGCCCTGAAAAATCAGACAAATCCGCCGATTAACCGGAAGTGCAGCCGGAGTTCCGCGTGACGTCACGAGTGTGACACAGTCCTCCATGTTTACCATTGCAAGCACGTCGACACTGGTTGTTTTTGGTGCATTTTGTCGTGATAGTCGACTACAAAACACTTCCAACACCTGGGAAGAGCTGTTCAGTGGCCAAGGAAAGCTGTCATGGCGACGAAAGAAAAGAAAGGGGGAGGAAAAGCAACCGGGAAGCGATGCGTTTCTAGATACAGATATTACAGTGATCCCTCACTTATCGCGTTTAATGGGGACCAGAACCGACCGCGAAAAGTGAAAAACCGCGAAGTAGCGTCACCCCACCCCCCCCAAGGGCGTCACAAGCACTATTTTGCACAAAAAGGCACAAGAGAACAGCGAAAAGTGCCACTAAGCAACACGAGCGATAAAGAACAATGAATGCGGTCTTCCTTCGCTGGGTATAGGCGCTCTGCAGGGAGAGAAGCTGGGTAAAATGTCTCGGCCAATCAGCTTGCGAGGCAAAACGTCTCGGCCAATCAGCTTGCGAGATTCCCGAGCGGTGAAGAGGTGGGCGGAGAGGAGTGGAGCGGTGGTCAGAGAGGTGGATTTTGAGTTGTGCGGGCTCCCCGTGTTGATACCTGATGTTCTAATCTAGTCTCCCTGCCTTCTGCTAGCGCCCGGGCAACTTTCGTGCCATTTTTTCTCAATTTTGAATTTTTGATGAATATTTTTGAAAAATCCGCGATGCACTGAGGGCGCGAAAGGTGAAACGCGAAGTAGCGAGGGATCACTGTATTCATAAATAGCACAGTCAAATGCAGAGGCCAGTTCTGTTCATGTGTATTGCCACTATAGTCTGTAGAAGTATTGTAATACATAGCCCAATTTTTTGAATGAATGAATGAATTTATTTATTTCGGATAGTACAGTACAGGTTGAAAGAAACTGAATGATATAACAACAAGGTCAAATTGAACAATGACTCTTCTGATTATACAATTCAACGCAAGTTATCCAAAATGGGTGATGGCTGAAGCCGCAGCTTATATTGCCCACCCATATTCCATCCAAGAATTCAAAAGAGAAAACAGGCAAGAGCGATTACAATTCAAAACAAAACTAAGGCAAAATGTGACAGAGAAAAAAGAAAACTAAGCTACAACACAACACAGGCTGGATATGTTACAACTCGCCGCTCATTAGCGGCGCCAGCTGCGCGCACACTTGCGCCTCGTCAGCAGCGTGGGATATAAGCCACTCTGTCCTGGGCTTCGGCATGAAGCCGTCTGATTCCTTCAGCCCTCTTGCTGCAGAGGAACCCCCTCATCTCCCAGCAAGATCTACAGCGTAAGCATACCTACCTTTGCCTTTCCAGTCTCTCCCCTGTGCACAGGTGTATTCCCCGGCGGCGGACCTCGCCTCTGCATCGCCGTCTGCCAGCTGCTGTCACAGGTGCATTAGGTCTCTGTCTCCCGGGCTCGCCCTTGTGCACGCCTGCCACCTGCCACACTCCTGCATCCTCCTCTGTCTCGTCACCGATCCTGAATGCCTCTTCACTCTGAAAACTCTGGTGTTCTTGACTGCTGGAACGGCTATCATCTGCCATTGTTGTTTTGTTTAGGGATCACACTTGTGACGTCACACAGCGTCGTCTGCGCTACTTCCGGTTTGTTTGGCACTGCCAACCAGAGGCAAAAGTTTATCGGCTTATAGCTTGGCCATCGCACGGCCTAAAAATTTCTTTTATGTGTTGAAAAATACAATAGGTAATAAGGAATTAATCTGCTATTCTACTTTTTGCGCCAAAAGGTGGGTTCAGTTCTACTTTAATGAGGCTAATCTGATTTGTTAATGTTTTCTTTTGAGCTGGCCAATCTCAAGTAAGGATGTCATCATGGTGTGTTTGATTTGCTAACATTTTAGCGGTTTGCATGTCACCTGGGGTCATTGCTTATAAGTTTAACACACTATTTTGCACAGTATGGCACCTTTAAAATAATTTTTGTTCACATTTGTTTTTAAATAATATCTTTATTATGTCTTGTTTTTCTTCCACTTCATATTGTTAATCCATTTGACGTAAAGAACTTTTAGTCTTCCACTGTTTTGAAGTGTGCTATTAGTAAAAGTGACTTTACATACATGAGGCATGTACTACAAGCCGTGCATCTGTATATGTGTGCAGGCGCCGGGCAGTAGAGCTGAAAAGGTTTACAATGAGGCAGTGCCGGTCAACGCAGCATCGGAGCTTCGTAAACGGCCTCCATCTCTCTGTGCCTCCTCCAAGGGGAGCGTGATGCAGAAGGCGAAGGTAGAGAAAACTTGACATTCTCCTTTATTTAAGTATTGTCTGTGATATTTCTAAGACTGCCTTTGTTCATTGTGGAAATACAGCAAAAGTTAAAAGTTTCCTGTCTGTGTCGGACTCTGTAAAGGTGGTGCATGCTTTAATTTCGAGTAGCGTGGATCATCACTGCAGCACAGTTTTTGCTTGATGGCCAAAAGCAGATGTCAAACTTAAGCTTATTATTATATAAGATTTGAAATACTTCTTGTCATTTTTTAAATGTGTTAATGGGTTAGTTTTCTTCCTTTTGTTTTTGTTTGCAAGCTTTTAACTAGGTTTAAATCTATGGCTTTTATCAGTATTGTTTCCTGTTCTGTATGTTTTTATCATATCCTGTGTTTTATATATGTGTAATATTTTCGTATTTTGCCTACTGTCTTTATATTGACAGTAGCATGGATCATCTATATTAACAAGAACTGGTGCGTTAAGGCCACGTTAGTAACTGAACACTGCTCTCTGTTGGCGGAGTTCCTTATCGTGAATTGTCTGCCATTCTACCTGCCGAGGGAATTCACCAACGTCTTTGTAGCTGTTGTTTACATAGCTCCTAGTGCTAATGCTAAAGCTAATGCTAACAAGGCACTTGGAGAGCTGCACAACGCTATCAGTGAATTTCAAACTTCACACCCGGACAGTTTTGTGGTGGTTGCGGGTTTAATCACACCAGTTTAAAGACTGTGCTCCCCAAGTTCAAACAATGTGTAGACTTTAAGACCAGAGGAGAGAATATGTTGGACTTGGTGTACACAAACTTCCCAGGTGCTTATAAGGCAACATCTCACCCCCACCTCGGCCATTCTGACCACCTATCCGTGATGCTGTTGCCTGCCTACAAACCTTTACTGAAGCACAGCAGGCCAGTAGAGAAACAAATCAGGATTTGGCCAGAGGGTGCAGCCTCAGCACTTCAGGACTGTCTTCTGCACACAGACTGGGAGATCTTCAAAATAGCAGCCTCCCAGGGAGACAGGACAGATGTGGAGGAGTATGCTGAAACGGTCACCAGCTACATCGCGAAGTGCACAGAGGATGTCACTATAGTGAAGACTTTCACTGCACGGGGCAACTATAAGCCCTGGATGACTGCAGAGGTGTGCTCGCTGCTCACAGCCAGAGATGCAGCCTTCAGCGCGAAGGACAGGATCGCCCTCTGCTCAGCCAGGTCTGCGCTCTCAAAGGGAATTAAGATGGCGAAACGCGCGTATGCGGAGAAAATCCAGGGACACATCTGTGACACAAGGAACACCAAACGGATGTGGCAGGGAGTTCGGGCGCTGACGGATTATAAGTCTAGGCAGGGGGTTGATGATGATGATGATGATGCTTTGCTTCCAGACAGGCTCAACGACTTCTTTGCACGTTTTGAAGCATCAAACCCAACAACCAGAGGGAGGGCTGGCCCATCTCCACCATCTGTTGGGCCAGCTATCATCATCAACACAGCAGACACACGGAGGACCCTAATCAGGGTCAACCCACGTAAAGCTGCAGGTCCGGACAACATCCCGGGAAGTGTGCTCCGAGACTGCGCGAGCGAGTTGGCGGATGTCCTGACTGACATTTATAACGTCTCCCTGAGTCAGCCCATCGTTCCCAGATGCTTTAAGACCTCTACCATAGTACCGGTGGCAAAAAAACCAGTTGTGTCCTGTCTGAATGACTGTCGTCCTGTTGCACTGACACCAATTGTGATGAAGTGTTTTGAATGGCTTGTCAAACCACACATCACAGCCTGCCTCCCTGCATCACATGACCTGCTGCAGTTTGCATATCGTTCAAACTGCTCCACGGTGGATGCTATAGTCACCACCATGCACTCTGTCATCACCCACCTGGATCAGAAAGACACCTACGCCAGACTCCTGTACATTGATTTCATTTCAGCATTCAACACCATTATTCCCCAGAGACTGATGGAGAAATTACTCCTTCTCGGTCTGAACACCGCCACGTCTCTGGATCCTGGACTTCCTGACTGAGAGACCTCAGTCCGTCCGTGTTTGAAACAACATCTCCAACTCTATCATGCTGAGCACCGGATCCCCTCAAGGTTGCGTACTCAGTCCACTGTTGTTTACACTTCTAACACATGACCGTGTATCCAGACACGAGGGGAACCAGATTATTAAGTTTGCAGACAACACCACGGTGGTGGGACTTATTCAGAGGGATGAGGAATCAATGCACATAGAAGAAGTGAGAGACCTGGAGGGCTGGTGCAGGGAGAACAATCTGGTGCTCAACGTGGACAAAACGAAGGAGATGATTATCAACTTCCGGCGGTCACGGCCTGAACACGTCCCTCTCAGCATCGGCGGCCATTTGGTGGAGAGAGTGGAGAACATCAAGTTCCTCGGAGTGCAGATCTCGCAGGACCTGACCTGGAACAAGAATTCTTTGGGGATCAGGAAGCAGGCCCAGCAGAGACTGCACTTCTTGAGGAAACTCAAACAGGCCTCTCTCCCCATCTGCATCCTCAGGACCTTCTACAGAGGTGTGGTGGAGAGTGTTCTGACGTACTGCATTGCAACATGGTACTCCAGCTGCAGTATGTCAGACAAAAAAGCCCTGCAGAGGATAGTTAAGGGAGCTGAGAGGGTAATTGGAGTTTCCCTCCCCTCTGTCCAAGAACTTTTTCAGAACCATTGTAGGAGCAGGGCACTGAACATTGTCAAGGACCGTTCTCACCCTCTGCATAAACACTTTGAACTTCTGCCATCTGGCAAACGATTCCGGAGCATCAGAGGCAGAACCACCAGACTGATTAACAGCTTCCTTCCACAAGCTCTTAGGATGCTGAACAGTTGATCCGGAATCTTTCATACATACTACTGCACCTTATGGACATTATGTATATTATAGTTCTAGTTGGTTTCAAGTATGTCTCAGGGATGTGTGAATGGCTGTGTTGGGGTGGGGGGTGAGTGTGTCTTAAATTATGTTCTTTTTACTTATATGATGCCTAGAGAAATGTAATTTCATCTTGCCTGCACTACAGTTGTATGTACAGCAACATGGCAATAAAGGTTGATTTGATTTGAATTTACAGCTGTTATATAAATAAAACTAATATGACTTGACTTTAGCTTGTGGGTTTGGCTGTGTTCAAGAACGGACAACTATTTGACTCACCTTCACTTTTCACATTTTTTTCCCCAGGAGTGGGAGTCAAAGAAGGCGACATAAATGGACCGACTGATCGCAGGGGAAGAAAAAATTGAGCCCAGACAGGAGGATGTGTAAAAGAAGAAGGTATTGGAAGAATGAAAACTAGCTCTGAAGTGAAGGGGCAGTAAAGGAGGATGGACTGTGATGCAGTATTTCCCTCCTCTTATCGCAGTACACGCTCATCCTCAGCTACTGTACATGACAGGGGCGACTGGTGTACCAACACAGTATTAATGTGGATCACCATGAACATAAAAGCTAGATGTTTGTGTGAGCTTGCATGAGTGTTTACATTTGCCAAGGGTAGTCAAAAGTGGAAAAATGCCATTATTTCCTGGATATGCAAAGCAACGGGAGAGTGTGGTTTTAAAACTGTGATTTCAAAGTTCCAGACTTTGAACCGACACCCACTGGTTTTATTTCTGTACTCGATACTTGGAAATGAAAAAATGAAACACCCACATAGTCCTTACTGTAATTATTAATCTTAAATTATCGTTATCACTGAGATGAGTGCAGTCTCTGTCTTTTTAAACATTATTTAAACCTTTAGAAAGTCACGTTGTGTGACACTGTTCCTGGATCCAATGAGCAAATGATGCAATGTGAAACAAGTGGTTGTAACCATTGTGTGGGTATTTTTTTCATATTTGACTTTTGCACTTTATCTTGTTGTATTTTGTGATAACAAAAATGTCTTGGAAATTAGCCCCTCTTAGCAGAATCATTTAAAAATGAAATGTAAAAATGTCTGTCACTGTCAGAGAAATAAACAGAAACACTTGAGAGAATGATTTCTTTCTAAAGAAATGTGCTGTCTGTGGGATTATTTCTTCATGAACACATTTTTTTCTTATTCAACACACTCAAACACCTTTAATTTGCAATTTAGTTGCTACTGCCTCAAAGGTAGTTTTGCTATAAACTCATAAAGTGTTAGTCCAGTTTTCAGCATCTATGCTCTCTAATTATGGAACACATTTCCATCCATTTGCGTTACGAGTTTTCACATAAGATATAGTAATAAAGTTTATGCGATAGCCATTCGTCAAGCATAAACTGCATAAAAATTCCAATAATGCAGTCTTACTAATAAAGCTATTGCATTTCAAACTTAATAGAACCCAGGTTTATGCATGTTATAAATCAGTCCAATTTGTTTTAAATATTGTACATATATTTACATAGATGTAAGTTAATCTGATGTATTTCACAGCATTTTAAATTTAATTCACAAACGTTATTAATGTATCCTTTTTTCATACTTTTTAAGTGCGAGACCCAACAGAGCCCTAAATTTCTGGCCCCATCTAGCGGGAAACAATTTCCATTGTTACTTTTTTCAGTAGAACTCCAGTGTGCAGTTTATTTCTGGTTTCTAGATCTTTGCAGTTTATCTGTACCACTTTGAACCATGGATTATTCCTCCTGCCTTGTCCTGCAAGAGGAGCCTTATGGAAGAAGAGGGTCAAACATATGAACACGTATACATAAATATTTATAAATTACTGCATACTGCTCTCCGTGTTTATGCACTTAACCGGAATTTAAAAAAATCTGTTCATACATACATCACTTCTGTATTCATAACTAAGGATGCATGCAGTAATATGAATAATATATGAATTTTGATGGAATAAATGTAAATCATGAACTCACTTGCATTTAAGTAACAACAATAAAAGGAATAATGCAGTATACAGTAATCATGATCTATGTGCTGTATAGTCAATCATGTTCATGTGCAAGCGTGTAGTAGTTCAGAAACATTCAGTCGTCATGTTTTTTGTGGGTGTAGGTAGGGCTGATGGCCTCTGTTCGTTTGTCTGTTGGGACTGTTAACTGAAGCTAGGGTCACCAAACTTGGTATACGGTAAACCTCAGCCTTAGGTTAGGCTATAGTTCAAAGCAGAGTTACCGTATGAAAGTTATAACTCAAAGAGTGAGTGAGTATTGACAAAACATCAGCTTAAATAAGAGTAGGCTCTGAAATTAGTGTATTTTTCCTCATACTGTAAATTTGTCTCTGAACTTCATGTGAATTCTAAGCTTTAAGTTGTAAACTAATGATCAACTTTCAAGCCCCCCCCCCCATATGAGTTTAATATTGTAGATTTGCCACTCTATTTTCATAAATTTCACTGTTTTCATGATAAATTTACCGTCATTTTCTTGTAAGTTTACAGCTTTTTCAATATATATATTGGAGAAGTTTTTGAGTAATTTGGAATTTTTTTGTTGTCTAAACTTGTGCCCACGCAAGCCAATTTGGGAGAATTTTTACCTCCACCAAGGAGGCAATGTTTTCATGTTTGTGTGTGCGCATCATTACACAAAAACACTTGATGGATTTTGATGAAATTTTCACTAGAGGTGGCCCTCGGGCTGTGAATGAACCCATTGATTAGATTTTGGAGCCGATCTGGGTCAGGGTGTGGACTCTGGATCACTTTCTCACTTTCTTTAACATTGCGATATAGGGCCATGGCAGCAGTATGTGCTCTCTGGGTGCTGTTGGGTTTTTAAGATGAGTATTCATAAGAAAAATACAAAGGCAGATCATTAAGGATTTCCCCCAACCCACTTCTGGTTATTGTAGGAGGCTGAAATTGCATATATATAACAATACATATCTGTTTAAATCACATTGTAATTTGCAACACTGAACTCTGAAGATTTTCTTTTTCACAGGTGCTAAGGTGGACTGAGGTGCGATAATGGAGTCAGATGAATGCAAAGCGGTCATCAGGTTCCTGTACTTGAGTGGCTGCACACCACGAGAGACATTCACTGAGACGAAAGAGACTTATGGGGAGGATGCTCCATCGTATGACAGTTAAGCACTGGTATCGACAGTTCAAGTGTGGTTGGACACCCATTCCCAGGTGAACACAGTGCTCCATTGATGAAGACATCATCCAGCAAGTGGAGGCCACCATTTTGGAGGATCGAGGCATAACTTTGCCAACTACCCCAAGATGTCAAGATCAGTGTGAGGTCTGTGGAAAAAAAAAAAAAAATCATTCATGACCGTCTGCATGATGATTGCTCACACCTTTCCAGAAGCAGGAACAAGTCACATGCTCTCAGGGTCTCTTGGCCGTGTGCCAAGAAAACCAGGAGAACTTCTATGACAAGACAAGTCACGCAGGACGAAATATGGGTCCATCACTATGATCCAGCAGCTAAAGCCCAGTCGAAGCAATGGAAACATTATGCCTTGCCACCTCTGAAGAAGGCAAGGTCATGCTCATGGTCTTTCGGGACCAGCATGGAGTACTGATGATGGACTTGCTGGTAATGAGTACCACAATTACTGGGAGTTACTGCACTTCACTGCTGCAGAAAATGTGAAAGGCCATCAAAGCTGAAAGGTGCAAGACAACGCCCAGTTCACAACTCACGTGTTGCTCAGACAAAAAAACACGGTCCTGAGGATATGAAATCCTTCCTTACCCCCCTTACTCTTAACAACGTCACACCATTGGACCTCCACCTCTTTCCAACCATGAAGTCATTATGTCTCGGTGAAAACAGGCATACAGTAATCAGTGAATGTGTCTGTGTATGCGTGTGTGTATCTGTGTGTTACCAGCTTTTCAGCTTGCCCAATCAAAATTAAGTGCAACTAAAGGCTTGTATCTTTGTATGTCCATATTTTCTCGACTTTTAAGTTGACAGAATTTTGAGATAAGACTTTGTTTTCTAAATAACACAAATTTAACTCACCTTATCGTCAATGGAGCCAACGGAAAAGGTATTTAATAACTATGCTGGGCCACTACAGGTGGCAGTGCAACTTTTTTGCAGCACAACACAGCCCGTTTTTACAGCACATCGAGCTGAACTGTTATAAAATAGTGGTTACAGGGGGGAAAAACACACATTCAGCAACTACACAATTTATTCATCACATCGATTGTTTCCACACTGGTTTTGCTGTTTAGTTTTGCAGAGGAAAGATGAGGTAAAACTCATTAAAAATACGCTAAAACTACAAGTCCTAACATCCAGTCAACTGCGCATGCGCCTGGAAACTCCCGCCAAAGGAAAGTACTGAGCAATCCACCAATACTGGGTGAATAAATGTCCGTCTTTTTGGCCATCTGTTTTCTTCCTCTGCCACTAAACAGCAAAAGCTCCTGTTCGTCTTGATTGTTATTGTGTTCACGTACCTCCATCGCTTCTGCCATTTAAAACGTCTGCCACCGTGCTCTTCTTTGTGTTTGGATTGCAGCTGTTCAAATCAGTTTTGTGGCTCTTGGCTGCTGCCGACAGTACGGGCATGTGAACTGCAGATTATTTTCACTGTGCATGCATGTACTCCAAAACTACTGGATGGATTTGGGTGAAATTTCCACCAGAGGTGGTCCTTGGGCTAGAGAGGAACCCATAACATTTTGGTGATTATCTGAGAATGCATGCCTCCGCTAAGGCTCTGGCACCAAGGCATCAGCACCTTGGTGCTTTCATTTTGAAGGGCAAGCACTTCCAAGATGATGAAACATTGATTTCAGAGATCAAATTGTGGCTTCTTACATAGCTTGCAGACTTCTACAGGTGAGGTCTCCTCAGCTGCATAAAGAGGTGGGAGAAGTGTGTGGCCCTTGGTGGTAGAAAAATACATTTGTAAACAATTTCCACAATAGGGAATTAAAAGTGAAGTTAATGTACTGATTAAAAGTACAGGTTTTTCTTCCTAAATATACTCACATAGGAGTAAACAATAGCCTGCAATAAAACTACTCAGTAAAGTAGAAGTACAAAGACTAATGATCCACCTCATCATCATCTGCATTTATTTTTGACAGGACACAATTAGTCCCTCAGTTGGGGTGGGTCCTGCTTGACTGCACTTCTCAAAAGTCGCACTCCAGTGGTTCCTGTCCACTGGTTCAATCTGGGCCAGTTGTAGCTTGACCCGGTCCATACGGACACCCTCCAACCACGTCTTCTTCGGTCTTCCTCTTGTACTTACTGGCACAAAGTAGTTGTAAGCGCTTTGAGTGGTCTTTGTGACTAGAAAAGCGCTATATAAGTGCAGGTTAGTTAGTTAGTTATGTATGGAAATAGAAGGTGTTAGTAAGATGTAGTAGTAGATTAGTTTATTTGACAGGGACAGTGCAATAAACATAGACAATTAATCAAAGACAATCAATCTGATGTGTTGCACATAGAGTGTATAGCTATTAGCTAATTTGCAACTCTTGTCCCTGGATGGGCTTTAGAAAAAAGAATCAAGTAAAGATGGGAAAAAAAAAATAAAAAATATACACAATAACCACATACATCAATGCAGAAAAATTATAAATACACAATTATAAATATTATAAATATTATAAATACACAAATATAACAGCCTGACTCACACTTAACATAAATATTATAAATATTATAAATACACAAATATAACAGCCTGACTCACATTTAACACATATAACATAACTCACATTTGCCTATTTCAGGCCTTCCTCCCTCCGTCACTCACTATAAACAAACACATTTATTCCTTCCCTTCATTCACTCTCACTTTGAAGACAATTAATTCATACATGAGTACATTCTTGTTTATTCTTCAGCCAGTTTTTAACATTTTTAGTGAATGTTTTAAAGTCCGTTATTATTTTAATTTCATTTGGCATTGTGTTCCAGATGTGACTGCCCTTTATAGAGAATGCTGTTTGTCCAAATGTGGTTCTGCGGTGGAATATTTTACAGTTATTGTTAACAGAACTCCTGGTGGCTCTGCTGCTGTCCTGTCTTTGGACGAAACCAGCAAGTGGCTCGGGTGCTGATTTATGGAAACATTTGAACGTTAATTTCAGAAGACAGAGGTCAATGAAGCTCTCAAAACTCAATAGGTTGTATTTTTTTAAAACATTACAGTGATGCCACCTAATGGGCTTTTTGTCCAAGATTTTTAGGGTTTGATTATATAATGAACCTATATGTCTTATTGTGGAAGGGGCTGCTTGAGCCCAGACTGTCAAACAGTATGATATATGAGAAAAAACCATAGAATGCATATACAGTGCAGCTGCTTTGTAAGGTATGTAATATCTAATTAATTTAAAGCAGTTCAGATTTTTTTTTACTGTTTTTGAAATTTTCTTTATATGAAGATTAAATTTGAGTTGAGGATCTAGTACAATGCCAAGGTATTTGAATTCTGTAGCTAAACTGATGTCATGATCATGTATATTAACTTTAAAATGTTGCAGGTTACATTTTTTGATTGAAAAGCACATTGAGACTGTTTTCTGAAGGTTCAGCAATAGATGGTTCTTGAGGAGCCACTCTTGGACATCAACCATACTTGTAGACAGTACATCTGCAGCCTGTGCTGGAGTCTTGGCAGCTGTGTAAATAACTGCATCATCTGCATAAAGTTGGCATGTTGCAGCTGAGCAGTGTAACGGCAAGTCATTAATAAAAATGCTGAAAAGTAAAGGACCAAGAATGGACCCTTGTGGGATACCCATGCGGTTGTTTAAAAATGAGGATTTATCCTGGTGAACTTTTACACACTGTTCTCTATTCTGGAGATAAGATGCAAACCATTCTAATGTATTTGGGGAGAAGTTAAAAGATACCATTTTGGATAAAAGCAAACTGTGGTTTACAGTATCGAAAGCCTTTTTGAGATCTAGAAAAACAGCTCCTACCACATTACCCCTGTCCAAGGACTGTTTGACGTTTTCAATAAGGCAACAATTTGCTGTTTCTGTTGAGTATCCTGGTCTAAAACCAAATTGATGTGGATGAAGAAGTTGACTGTCTTGTAAGTAGTCTATCAGCTGTGTAGCTACAACTTTTTCAAGAACCTTAGATAGGACTGGTAAGATAGAGATTGGGCGGTAATTGCATATATCGTCTTTACTGCCTGATTTATGAACTGGTATGACGACAGCTTTTTTCCAGCCAGATGGAAATGTACTAGACCTAATGGAGAGATTAATGAGATGAGTCAGTGGTTTGATTAATATTTTGCTGTGCATTTTGAGAAAGGAGGTGCTCATATTGTAGATATCATTAGTTTTTGAGTTTGACAGTGTTTTAACAATACCAGCAATTAACTTCTCATTTACCTCATCGATGTGAAAAGTATCTGTTGGAAGTATGGAATTTGTGTTGTTGAGCACATTTGGCAGCACAAAATTTTTTGCTAAGTCTTCCACAGAGCCCACAAAGTGTGAATTAAATTCATTTGCCAAAGTAGCCTTGTCACTGACGGTCTTGCCATTGATTCTAAGTTCCTTTACCCCCTTCTGATCGTTTTTTTTATTAGTTAAGTTATTTAAATGCCTCCATAGGGAACTGTTGTTACCCTTTGCATGATCTATCAGTTTATTGTAATAAGATATTTTTGATTTTCGCAGCTCATGTACCACTTTATTTCTTAAACTTTTATACACAAGGTGATCATTTTGTAGTTTGGAGGTTAGTGATGTTTTCAGTGCATAGTCTCGCCTCTTCATAAGTTTTCTTATTTCATTATTTAACCATGGTAGGCTAATCTTCTGTTGTCTACTTTTAATTTGCTTTGAAAATTTTTCTATAGACTTTGTGATTGTTGCAGTTATAAAATTACAACAATCATCTACTTCACATGTTGCCATGAGCTGCTCCCAATTTTGATTCTCTCAGTAATGTTCAAACTCCTCATTTTTTGATTTGGGGATAATAAAATTTGATTTGTCAATATCGACTCCCCCAAAATACTGTAGTCGCTTTTTAGTAAGTTTCCTGACAGCAAGAACCATGTTATGATCTGAGAGACCAGTTACAAGATTATAGGTTCTGGTTATTCGTTCTGGTTTATTAGTAAATACCATGTCAATAAGTGTTCTGGATTGTTTGGTTATCCTGGTGGGTCCTTTGATGATTTGCTGGTAATTAAATTTAGTCATGAGGCTTTTCAGTTTTTGTTTGTCTTTTTTATCAGACCAGTTGATATTAAAGTCACCATGAATTATTGTTTCTCTGTTCTTCTCAAGTTGTTTAACCAGATCACTTAATTCATTATAAAAGGAAGAGTTGTGTGACGGTGGGTTGTACACTACTGCAATGTTGAAATTCATTACCGGAGAGAGACATACATTAACAGCTAAACATTCAAGTGAAGTATTCAAATCAACCAGTTGACATTTATATTTCTCTTTGATGTAAATTAAAACACCTCCTCCCCTCCCTACCTGCCTGTCTTTTCTAAAACACTGGTAGCCCACAATATCGATCATATTAGTGTCTATGTTCCTGTGTAGCCAGCTTTCTGAGAGACAAAGGTAGTCCAGATTTGAGTCCAACAGCAACACCGAAATCTCATCTCTTTTGGGGATTATGCTCCGTATGTTTAAATGACCGCCGAGGATCCCCTTTGGTTTAGCCTTGGTGTCCCAAAGAACTCGTGCATGATTAACAGTTTGGAAAAATAAATGTTGTTTTTGCTTTTGTACAGCTCGGTTTTGTGCTAACCCAGTGGTCTGCTGTTTAATAGTGGCAGGTCCAGGGTTAAGGTGAATATCTCCTGCCAGAAGTAGCAGAACTAACAGAACTTTAATTGTATATCCTCTGCCATATTATGATTTTTGCTTAACAGCCATGTTTGCCTTAATTTGGAAGTTTTTGCTCAGGGCTTTTAAAGACCACATAGAGTGTAGGGTGAGATGTCCAAGCCCAAATCCATACAGATAAAACTTTTTAACTTCACCTTTGGTTGAGTTTGTCGGAAAATCCTTCTTGTTGCAGGTCCAGACACACAAAGACAAAACGAAGAGGAAGTAGATAAGTAGAGAAGGCTTATTAGTGGTGCCCATCAGCCCACTTTTTAATCCGGTGGCAGCCATCTTCAGTCTTTCTTGGAAAGAAGGAAAAAGAAAATCTGTGGATAGTAAAATAAATTCTGCTTATATCGCCAGAATCTGATCCGATCGTCCTCGAATCCAGCTGGGCCTCAGCTAGCCAACTAGCCCCTTCCGTTGCTGGTCTCGTTGCTCATAGCCGCCGTAACTGGTCTCCCGTCCCGCTCCTCCAACCGAGTCTCGTCGCACACCGCCGCTGCCACCGAGCTCCGCTGAGGTCACGGTAAGTCCTCCGCTAGGCACCGCCACCTACCGTCGTCTGCCTGGGTGAAATCTCTGCTGAGCCCCGTCAACAAATAGCCGCTTGCCTGGTAGTATCTCCGCTGGGCCTCGCAGCTGGGCTTCGATTCAGGCTGGTGTAAGGTGGAATGACTGGCGCCAGCATTAAGCTAACTAGCGTTAGCTTAGCAATCACTTCGGGTAGTCTCGTCGCACACCGCCGCTGCAGTCACGGTAAGTCCTCCGCTGGGCACCGCCGCCTACCGCCGTCTGCCTGGGTGAAAACTCTGCTGAGCCCCGTCAACAAATAGCTGCCTGCCTGGTAGTATCTCCGCTGGGCCTCGCAGTTGGGCTTTGATTCAGGCTGGTGTTAGGTGGAATGGCTGGCGCCAGCATTAAGCTAACTAGCGTTAGCTTAGCAATCGCTTCAGGTAGGGCACATCAGTGAATCACAAGGAAGCGCTGGAATCGCTGGTCAGTTTACTCACAGTGGCCGGATAAAAGCGATCAAAGGGGTAATCCACCGGAGGTATATCCGATCGCTGTAGGTTAGTTATTTAGAGACTGGCACCAGCATTAAGCTAACTAGTGTTAGCTTAGCAATCGCTTCAGGTAGCATTAAGCTAACTAGTGTTAGCTTAGCAATCGCTTCAGGAAGGCGCATCAGTGAACCACAAAGAAATGCTGGTCGCTGGAGAAAGGCGATTAAAGGGCAATCCAACGGAGGTGGCAATTCAGCCCGTGCGTGTTCGCCACGAGCGCCGATCGCTGCAGGCCAGCCACTTTTAATGGCAAAATCAGTGACTTTGTCTCAGCACTGAAAAAGTGTGACCATCCCGGTCGCCATCTTGAAGTCAGTCAAGATGTCGGCCGGGGTGGACGGGGAGGGGGTGGTTAACTACCGGTCCCGGTGGTGATGTCACTCCAGGTATAAAGGATGTGGGCTAAAGAGGCTAGTCCTCTTTTGTCATGGGACACCTGGCCTGTCGGAGAGTGCCGAACGCCTGAGGGTATTGTACATAGTATTTATAATAAAGCTCCATGAACAGTAGTCACTATCTACTTGTCATTGCCTCAATTATGGATACAACATTTGGCGACGAGGTAAAAGCGGTTGTGGAGAGGTCCGTTGCCAGTTTTCGGCCTTTTTTGGAAACCCCGGGCGATCCACCCGTGCCTTGGCCTCGGTGGTTTGCCGCATTCACAAATTATTTAGTAGTATTGAACCTCAGCGAGCTGGAGAAGCTTTGCGCGAGGGCTGTTTTGGTCCATAATTTAGGCATGGAGGGGCAAAGAATACTGGCAAACCTTGGAGGGGCCGATAGTTTTGATGAAGTGGTGGAATTAGCGCACCGGAAAATGTCACTGTCCGCCGTATTCAGTTTCGGCAGCGCTGCCAGCGGTTGGGGGAACCGGTGAAGAGATTTCTGGTGGACCTCCAGGAGCTGGTGAGAGAATGCAAGTTCAGACCCCTGGAAGATGAGATGATACGGGACCAGTTGGCAGAACACATTTGCTGTCCAGCAGCCTGGTCCAGGTTTTTGACCCATCCAGGTGAGCTGACATTGATTGCAGCAATTTGAGGCAGCAGAGACTATCGCGAGGGGCCTGACTGAAGGGGCCACTCTGAGCCAAGGCGAGTCTCATGCTAAGGCACTGTTATTGGACCCTGAAGATGAGGACAGCGGAGAGGACAAATATACCTCCATGGTTAAAGTTAGGTCCGCCCCGGGTACGCCACGTTGTTATGGCTGTGGGTCCCCAAGTCACTGCTATAAGTCCAGGATATGTCCGGCGAAGGGCAAGTGTTGTGGGAAATGTAGTTTGCTGAACCACTTTTCCAGGGCGTGCACAAACTTTGAGCATAGGGACCGGCGGAGTGAGGTGGGTCCCTCGCAGAAGACTCCCACGATTGTCCACACCGTTTCCCCGGAGACCACGGGGCGGATTGGGTGTGACATAATGCTGGATGGTGTCAAGGTTCCCCTGTTGGTGGATACGGGAGCTGTTATCTCCGTTTTGAACCTGGCGACCATGAAGAGTCTGTTTCCCCACCGACAAATCAGGAAGCAGGAGAGACACTACTTTGGCTATGGATGGAACAGACTGGCTGTTTCAGGATCCGTGGAAATGGAGGTGCGGTACAAGTCTGTTGTGGTGCCCAAGGCCCGTGTTTATGTCTCCACTGCGGGTGTTAACATCATGGGGTGCAATCTTTTTTATAGCCTGGGGTTCTCTATAGCTAATGTGTTGGGGGGGAAGAGTGGTCAGGGTGCGGACTTTGGAGCCGACCAGCTCCGGTGGTGGATGGTGAGGAGGTGTGGGACTTAGACTGGCTGGATACTACGAGTGGAGAGCATGTTCGGTGCCATGCGACGCTGCCCTGGGACGCTGCCCTGGGACGGACCCGATGCTGGTAACCACGTTGCCCTGGATGAGGGAGCTGGACGGCACGCCGGGACCCCCGGGGTGACCCATAAGGATGAGGTGCCTGCGCTGGAAACTGAGGGGGTGAGACCTGAGAGTGTGGTTGTGAAGCATTCAGAATGAAGGCCTGCCAAGAAGAAGACGAACCGGACTCGCGAGTTGACCGGATCGGTGAAGGCCAGTCGGAACCAGAGTGATCCCGAGAAGAAGAAAAGGGCCTCCCAGCGGGTTGGAGATGAGGTTCGGCCCAGGGTCAAGGCCCGGATGAGAGGAGATCATGGGTCACGTGAGTGGCGTGATGACCAGAGGTGGTTCCAGGTGGAGGCTGCCCGGAGCGATGGGTATCGAGGCCTGTCTGACAAGACCTGGAGGCATCCAAACGAGCTGCACCTCGTGGTGGAGAAAAGGAGACGACGCAGTGAGATCCCAGAGGTCAAGAGAAGAAGGCGCCTAGAAAGAGACCCATCCAAGGACTGAGGGTGTTTTACTGTGTGTGTTTTGATTTTAACCCAGGTCCTGCTGTACATAATTGAACACTACTGTACTGGTGCCCCAGATATTATTGGTTTGAAAAAAAAAAAGAGAAAGAAAACAGAATTTTGAAAGTTGAATTTTATGACTTATGTGTTTGTATAAGAGCAAAGTTTTAATGGCTAAGGGTATTTGTAATTATTGGATTCATTCTGTGAATATGGTGAGGGTGAAATGGTTCACTGATTGGTTTGATATGTGCCTGAATTTGGATTTGAAAGGAAAAGAGTTTAGGAAGTAGAAACAGTAAATTATGATTGGGTCATTTAGTTTTGATAATTGATAATCTATGCTATTTAATGTATCCAACATGTACTGCTTTATACTGTGTGCCCAGGTGTGGGGTGGGTGTTGGGGTGGGGGCCGCCAGTGGTGTTATCAATGAGTGTTGTGATTGTTGTTCTTTATGTTCATATGGGGCTGTTTAACAGGATTATTTTGTTTAGATACACGGCCTTTTAAGTTGGACTGCTTTAAGTATTGCGGCAGAATAACCTGCCTAGCCGTGTAGGGGGCGCTGGCAGTCTACTCGGCCCCAGCCTTGTGTGGATGGATAGGCAGTTTGTTTCTTTCTGTACATATTTTATGCTTAGAGAGTGTGTCGGGAGACAAATTTGGGTGGGTTATTTGTACACATGACGTTTTTTGCAGGGGGTGGGGTGTTATGTATGGAAATAGAAGGTATTAGTAAGATGGCGGCCGGGGCAGATGGGGAACGAACAGGGGTGGTTAACTACCGGTTCTGGTGGTGATGCCACTCCAGGTATAAAGGATGTGGGCTGAAGAGGCTAGTCCTCTTTTGTCGTGGGACACCTGGCCTGTCGGAGAGTGCCAAACACCTGAGGGTATTGTACATAGTATTTATAATAAAGCTCCATAAAACAGTAGTCACTATCTACTTGTCATTGCCTCAATTATGGATACTGTGGGGACACACATTCGTGACCTGCTTTTGGACTCAAATTTTAGACCAGAGCAAGGGCAGAGCTTCTGTGGTTATTACAGGAAGCTGCAGGAGAGTTAGCTTTGGTATGCAAAGCTTGAGACTGTGAGATATAATTAAGGGATTAATGAGGGGATGCATTGTAGATAGTGGTGTGATATCATGCAGAGAGGATGCATTGTTGCTGTCTTTATAATGCAATGGTTTTGTGAGACATGTGACCTGTTAACTGTAAGAGTCCTGGTATTTAAGGACGAGAGTTCCCTTTGTCCTTCTCTTTTTTATTCTGCTTCGTGATGTTGGAAGATGTGAATAAAACTGACTTGAGAGATAAACTCTGCCTCGTCATTTTCACATTTCCACACTGGTGACCCCAAGACGTATCATGCATGAGGAGAATTCCCCCAGGCCAGCCTCGTCAGGAGCCCTCAGCCAAGCGAATGCCGCTACAGTCTAGCTACCGGACTTCTGGCAGAACAATCCACGCTCCTGGTTCAACGCGGTTGAGGCGCAGTTCAACCTCCGGGGGATATCGGTAGATGCCACAAGATTCTACCACGTAGTTGCAAAGCTGGACAACAACACGGCCCAGCATGTGGAGAGCCTGATCGACCAGCCGCCGGACAATGACAAATACGGCACGTTGAAGGCTGCACTCATCCAGCAATTCACTCCCTCGGCGGAGGAGTGAGCAGAGAGGCTCCTGGGGCTGACGTAGTCAGAAAATGACATGCCCGCGAACCTGATGGAGAAGTTGTTGAGGTTGAAAGACTCTGACGACGATCACTTCATTTTCACCCACCTTTTCCTCAGGACTATACCGTCAGCAGCGAGAGCGACCCTGGCCAGTTCGCCACTGTTGGCCCAACGGGACTACCGCGCGCTGGGTTGAGAAGCGCAGCGGATTGTCAACGCCACCAAGCGGCGTGCAGCCGCGGCCGCTGCAGCGGAACTCAGCGCGGCGACCGGAGACGACAGGAGGCCAGAGGCAGCGGTACCAGACGCACCGACGACGGCGGCGGCAGGGGCCAGGAAACGCGGATCGGACATCCTTTGTTTCTACCATCGCCGTTTCGCAGAGAGGGCACGCAAGTGTGTACCACCGTGCCAGTTCGGGCGTTCGGGAAACGCCAAGACCGGGGGTCGGTAGCAGCCGCGGCCCTCGGAGAGGAGAACAAGCTGCTCTACTTATCGGACGCACGCTCAGGGAGGCAGTTCCTCGTCGACACAGGCTCCCAGTTGAGTTTCATCACGCCTTCCTATGCGGACAGACTAGCGGGTTCCGGAGGTCCCCAGGTGTCAGCAGCGAACGGCTCGGAGATTAAGACCTTCGCGCGAGTGGCCCCGCCTACAGCACAAGCCAACATCACAGCTGCAAGCGGTAAGTTCCACACACTGCTCACTCAGTTCCCAGCACTCACGGTCCCCACATTTTCGGCAACAGTTGCTAAGCACGGGGTGGAGCATTTTATTACCACTACCGGACCGCCCGTTTTTGCAAAAGCTCGGCGCTTGGACGCAGCTAAACTAGCCATAGCGCGCGAGGAATTCGCCAACCTGGAGAGGTTGGGCATTATCAGACGTTCAAACAGTCCATGGGCTTCCCCGCTGCACATGGTCCCGAAAGCCGACGGATCATGGCGACCTTGCGGGGATTTCCGCAGGTTAAACAACGCTACAGCTCATGACCTCTACCCAATCCCGCATATCCAAGATTTTTCCGTTCATTTGGCAGGGGCGCGCGTTTTTTCTAAAATAGACTTGGTCCGCAGTTACCACCAAGTCCCAGTGCGCGCTGAGGACATACCCAAAACAGCGGTAATAACTGCGTTTGGCCTCTTCGAGTTTTTACGCATGCCATTCGGACTTAAAGGGGCGGCTCAGACGTTCCAACGCATGATGGACGCGGTGCTTCGCGATCTCCCTTTCGTGTTCGTCTACTTGGATGATATTTTAGTAGCCAGTGCGTCCGAAGACGAACACGAAAAACACCTGGCCACAGTTTTCCGAAGGTTGGGAGATCACGGGTTAATAATCAACCCAGCGAAGTGTCAGTTCGGGGTGGCGCAGATCGCTTTTTTAGGACACCGCATCTCCCCCAAAGGAGCAGTTCCGCTTACTGATAAAGTGCGCGCGGTGGCAGATTTTCCCCGGCCACGGACGGTCAGGGCATTGCAGGAGTTTTTGGGAATGGTGAATTTTTATAACCGTTTTCTCCCCCGCGCGGCGCAACTCATGCAGCCGCTGTACGCCGCGCTCAAAAAAAAGAAACCCGCGGATAAGGTCGAGTGGTCCCCGGAGCGGAACCAAGCGTTCTCGGAGGTGAAAGCAGCTTTGGCAAGGGCTGCGTTGTTGGCACACCCAGACCCAACTGCCCGCATAGCGCTCACCACTGACGCTTCAGAGGTGGCCATAGGGGCGGTCGTGGAGCAACATGTAGCCGGAGTTTGGCAGCCCCTCGCTTTTTTCAGCAGGACCTTGCGCGATAGCGAACGCAAATACAGCGCGTTCGACAGGGAGCTGCTCGCTCTCCATTTGGCCATTCGCCACTTTCAGTTCTGGCTGGAGGGATGCTCTTTCACCGCGTTCGTTGACCACAAACCACTCACATTCGCGATGGCCAAGGTTTCCGAACCATGGTCAGGCCGGCAGCAGAGACAGCTGGCCGCGATATCAGAGTTTACCACTGATATCCAGCATGTGGCGGGCAAACTCAATGTAGTGGCAGACTGCCTCTCGCGCGCCGTAGTGGCCCCGGTCAGCGTGGGAATAGATTACGCAGCCATGGCCGCGGAGCAGGGTAGTGACACGGACGTGCGCGCGCTCCAGTCTGGACCAACAGGGTTAAGGCTGGGGAACAGGGTGCTGCAAGAAGGTATGCCCCCCCCTAATCTGCGATGTCTCCACAGGTCGGCCGCGACCAGTAGTACCAGCTACGTGGCACCGCCGCGTTTTTGACTCGATTCATTCTTTGGCGCACCCGGGAGTGCGCGCGTTGGTCAAAATGGTAGGAGAAAAATTTGTGTGGCCGAGCCTCCGCAAGCAAGTTAAAGAGTGGGCAGCAGCCTGCACGGCGTGTCAACGAGCCAAAGTACACAGGCACACGAGAGCTCCTTTGGAGCCATTTCACATTCTGGCCAAGAGGTTCGACCACGTTCATGTGGACCTTGTGGGCCCCCTACCGCTGTCACAAGGGTGCACACACCTTCTCACAATGGTGGACAGCACCACGCGCTGGCCTGAAGTGGTCCCGCTGGCATCAACCACGACCGAGGAGGTTGCGCGCACGCTTTTAACAGCTTGGGTGGCGCGCTCGGCGTTCCATCGGATGTTACGTCCGACAGAGGCCCTCAATTTGTTTCCGAGCTTTGGTCGACAATGGCCCGCAGCCTGGGTGTCACAATTCACCGCACAACCGCGTACAATCCGCAGGCTAACCGGTTATGCGAACGTTTTCATAGGTCATTGAAAGCAGCTCTCAGGGCGTCACTGACGGGTGCAAATTGGGTAGACAAGTTACCGTGGGTGTTGTTGGGGTTGCTTTCTGCGCCTAAAGAGGACTTAGAAGCCTCCCCAGCAGAGCTCGTGTTTGCGCAGCCACTCCGGCTCCCTGGGGAGTTTCTCCCAGATAACCCTGCGCCAGACACCTCCCCGTCTCAGCTGTTGCGGACTGATATAGAATCAAACATGCTGCCCGGCCCCGCGCACCACAGTTTTCCACGCGTTTTTGTGCCTAAAACTTTGAAGAACGCAGAGTTTGTTTTTGTCAGACACGATGCACACCGAACCCCACTGCGACCGCCTTATGACGGACTGTTCAGAGTGCTGGAAACAGGGGACAAGCACTTTTTGCTAGATTTGGGGGGTAGGGAAGAGAAAGTTGGCATAAACAGACTCAAACCCGTTTTTGTGGTGGCAGATGAGCAAGTGCTGTTGGCGAGGGCCCCGCGGCGAGGCAGACCCCGGCGGAGGGCTTCACAGAGTAATGTTTCCCCAGAACCCCCACAGGTGCTGACAAAAGGTTTCCACCCCCAGACAGCAAACCCCCAGCGTGACAGCGCCGCGGAGACGTCCAACCCCAGCTACAGCAGATACGGCAGGAGACGGAAGCCCAGACAGCTGGTGGACTAATGTGTATTGATACTATCACGGCATGCATGTTGTTTTTCCCTTGTTTGTTCTAAAATGCTGGGGGGGCTTTGTGTGGGGACACACATTCGTGGCCTGCTTTTGGACTCACATTTTAGACCAGAGCAAGGGCAGAGCTTCTGTGGTTATTACAGGAAGCTGCAGGAGAGTTAGCTTTGGTATGCAAAGCTTGAGACTGTGAGATATAATTAAGGGATTAATGAGGGGATGCATTGTAGATAGTGGTGTGATATCATGCAGAGAGGATGCATTGTTGCTGTCTTTATAATGCAATGGTTTTGTGAGACATGTGACCTGTTAACTGTAAGAGTCCTGGTATTTAAGGACGAGAGTTCCCTTTGTCAGCACGGTGGTGCAGTGGTTAGTACTGTTGCCTTACAACTAAAAGGTTCCTGGTTCGAATCCCCAGGCTGGCAGGGGTTGGAACCTTTCTGTATGGAGTTTGCATGTTCTCCCTGTGCTGTGTGGGTTTACTCCGGGGGCTCCGGTTTCCTCCCACAATCCAAAGACATGCATGTTAGGTTAATTGGTTGTTCTAAATTGTCCCTAGATATCTGTTTCCTATAGGCCCTTAGAATAGAGGGTTAGTACTAGTGAAAGCGCTTTGAGTGGTCTTTGTGACTAGAAAAGCGCTATATAAGTGCAGGTTAGTTAGTTAGTTGTCGTTCTCTTTTTTATTCTGCTTCGTGATGTTGGAAGATGTGAATAAAACTGACTCGAGAGATAAACTCTGCCTCGTCATTTTCTCATTTCCACAATAGAACAGTAGTACAGCGCATCTGGAAAGTATTCACAGTGCTTCACTTTTTCCATATTTTATATTACAGCCTTATTCCAAAAGGTATTATTTTTTTCCCCTCAAAATTCTGCACACAATACTCCATAATGACAACGTTAAAAAATTTTTTTGAGACGTTTGCCAATTATTTAAAAAATAAAAAACTAAGAAATTACATGTACATACAGTGTAAGTGTTCACAGCGTTTGTCATGAAGCTCAAAATTGAGCTCAGGTGCATCCTGTTTCCACTGATCATCCTTGAGATGTTTCTGCAGCTTAACCCCTTGCACTCTGGTCAATTTCCCTAAAAACGCCAAAAAATAACGTGCCCAAAGTAAATCAAAAGCTGTTCTTCAACCCTTTGCAGCATCTTCATGGGGTTGGTCTCATTTAAAAGAAAACACTTTGAATTTTTGGCAAAACAGTCATAATCTCTCTAAGTGCTCCGGCCACTGAGTAACAGTCATCTAAACATACTGAACTTGAAGAAAATAAATTTCGCCTGGTTGTTTTTTTGGATACAAATGCTTGCAAATAACACACAGCTTCAGATCCGGGCTGGAATATGCAACAGAAATGTAGAACCAAGTGTTATCCAGCTAAGGTCAAAATTTTGTAACAATACCACAAAAAATGAATATATTACACAGCTTTGTTCTCAGGTTGTTCCCAGGCGTTTTTGAACTGTGCCAAATGGCACAGTTTGGAAAAACGTCTTTAACTTTTGAATGATTCAATATAGAAGCTTGATCTTGGGCTCTAATGAAAGGTGACACTCAGGGCTGTGTGTGTGTGTGTGCGTGGGGGGGGGGGGTTGTCCCCCACCCCCCCGCTACAGAGGACGGACATCGCCCGGTGCACGGGTAAATGCGCCGCGGTCCGTCATGTGGCGATGATGCACAGTTGTAATTTACTCATCGGTCAAAAGTTATTTTTGATTACAATTTTCAGGGATAAAGAATAATTTAGCTTATAACACTTACCTGTTCACAACAGCAGCGTAGCTGGCGAACTTCTCTTCCTCATTGTCAGATGAACGCGACGCTGGTCCGCTTATTACGGACTCGTGGTTCTGGTCTCGCGACCCGGTCAAAACATAATTCCATTATTGCGGTTTTGCGCTTCCATGATTGCGGTTTTGGCAAACTATTTTTCAAAACAAATAACAGTAGTCATAAAAAAAGACTGGCGAACGCGTGTGTGTCACCCAGCCTTCGTCGTCGGCCTCCGTCGGTCTATGATGACCATGGAAGAGAATCCTAAACGTCTACTCTGCTGGGACAGCACCACCTGTGGCTGAACAGGCCGATGCGTGAATGGCAGTCCGTCACACAGGTCACACTTGTGGGTGGTCTCCGTGCTGCTGGGTCTGTGGCGGTTCTTCCTGCGGGTCCTTTTTTCATCTGCTGCAGCAGTCAGTCTCTCTTCACCCAGCCTTACACAAAACAGCTTTCGAACTTCTGTGCTTCAATTGGCTCGCTGCATTCGCAGCCGTTGGTAGGTGGGTCCTTCTTGCTAGGTTTTCAGTCATTGGTTCTTCAAGGTTTCAGAAACCCAATTCAAGGCTCTTATTAGTCGAATGAGAGGTCAATCATATCTAATCTGTTCGCGGCTGTGTCTGTAGTGGAAGAACGGAAACGCAGCTTTTTTTTTTCAGTGCGCTCTAGGACGCAGAGACGTGCCCGCCCACGGTACACAGAAGTGCAACAGGTTAATTGGAGTCCACCTGTGGTAAATTCAGTTGATTGGACATGATTTGGAAAGGCACACACCTGTCTGTATCAGGTCCCACAGCTAACAGTGCATGCCAGAGCACAAACCAAGCATGAAGTTAAAGGAATTGTCTGTAGACCTCCAAGACAGGATTGTCTTGAGGCACAAATCTGTGGAAGGGTACAGAAAAATTTCTGCTGCTTTGAAGGTCCCATTTAGCACAGTGGCCTCCATCATCCATAAATGGAAGCAGTTTAGAACCACCAGGACTCTTCCTAGAGCTGGCCAGCGGTCTAAACTGAGCGATCGGGGATAAGGGCCTTAGTCAGGAAGGTGACCAAGAACCTGATGGTCACTCTGTCAGAGCTCCAGCATTCCTCTGTGAAGAGAGGAGAACCTTACAGAAGGACAACCATCTCTGCAGCAATCCACCAATCAGGACTGTATGTTAGAATGGCCAGCCGGAAGCCACTCCTTAGTAAAAGGCACATGGCAGCCCACCTGGAGTTTGTCAAAAGGCACCTGAAGGACTCTCAGACCATGAGAAACAAAATTCTTTGGTCTGATGAGACAAAGATTGAATTCTTTGGCGTGAATGGCAGGCGTCATGTTTGGAGGAAACCAGGCACTGTTCATAACCATGCCAATGTTGGGAGCAGCATCATGCTGTAGGGATGTTTTTCAGCAGCAGGAAGTGGGAGACTAGTCAGGATAAAGGGAAAGATGAATGCAGCAATGTAGAGACATCCTTGATTAAAACCTGCTCCAGCGCACTCTTGACCTCAGACTGGAGCAACAGTTCATCTTTCAGCAGGACACTGACCTTAAGCACACAGCCAAGATATCAAAGGAGTGGCTTCAGGACAACTCTGTGAATGTCCTTGAGTGGCCCAGCCAGAGCCCAGACTTGAATCAAATTGAACATCTCTGGAGAGATCTGAAAATGGCTGTGCACCAACACTTCCCATCCAACCTGATGGAGCTTGAGAGGTGCTGCAAAGAGAGATGGACGAAACTGCCCAAAGATAGGTGTGCCAAACTTGTGGCATCATATTCAAAAACACTTGAGGCTTTAATTACTGCCAAAGGTGCATCAACAAAGTATTGAGCAAAGGCTGTGAATACTTATGTACATGTGATTTCTTAGTTTTTATTTTTAATAAATTTGCAAAAATTTCAAAAAAAACTTTTTTCACATTGTCATTATGGGGTATTGTGTCTACAATTTTGAGGAAAAAAAATAAATTTAATCCCTTTTGGAATAAGGCTGTAACATAACAAAATGTGGAAAAAGTGAAGTGCTGTTAATACTTTCCAAATTCACTGTATTTCTTCAGTCCAGCTGACTGATATTTTTATCAGCTGAGATGAGAGCAGCACAGTACATACTATGGGTTTTCTACATACTGTGATAGATATTGCTTTTTCAGTGATCTGATAACTGTAATTTAATTTTTAATATTTTAAACTTTTTCAGATATATGTAAAATTGTACGGTGTTCCTTTAAATGTCAGCTTCATTGTTCACCTAAACTAAAATATTGCAAAGTAGACTTAAAATTGTTCAACAGACACACCTCCTGAGGTGAAAAAGAAACAGACAACACAGCTTTTATACTTCCTTAGAAAGAGTTTATTTAGTGCATTTCTAGTTTGTCCACAGCAGGAACCAAAATATTAAGTTGATCTGTGCTCCTGTTGGTTTGCCAAAGTTCTGGTCCAACACCATTGGTCCACTCATGTTCTGGTGCAATACTATTGGTCCAGTAGTGCTCTAAACACCCTCACATTGGTTCACTAGTGTTCTGGTATGACACTATTGGCTCACTAGTGTTCTCTTTTGGTCAGGAACACGTAAGGACCGAGGAGGATGGAGGGGGGAATAAAGGACCTTTAGCATGCTGCTACTGAGCAGAGGTCCACAAGCTTCCATGCAACAACAAACAAACAAACAAACAAACAGCAAGGGACAGCAACAACAAACAGAAAGGTAAACAACGGCATTGCTTGTAAGAAGTAAGCATGGAAGCATATACAGTAAACCTTATATTAACCTGCTCAAGCCCTAAGGGGGGTTGTCTGATATACAACAGATCTTAAAAAGGTAAACTCCCAAAACCCCCAGACACATGCATACAAACACACACACACACACACACACACACACCACACATACAGCCGCACCTTCGGCAAGCACATGTACTCAAACCTCTCTCTCACACACACACACACACATTCAGGCACATGTGCATGCAAACATATGGTCAGTCCTCATAAGTGTACAAGGAATAAGTTTGTCATTTTTAAAAATATGACTTAAACCCATGAGCTGTGTGTAAACATAGTGTATGGTAGATTAAATAAATACTTTCCCTCCTCCCTGTGTAACTCTGCAGCTTCCTCTTCATAGCAGTAACCTAGTTAGGTAATACTTGGACTCTTTGGTTCTCTGTAACAGTCTCAGTAATCTGACCGTGTGACTGACTGACTTCCTCTGTCCCTCTTTCTACTGCTCTTCCTCTCGTTTCCATCAGTTTCTTGAAGTCAAGGGAAGAGATTCACAGGTCTCGTCCCTCTGCAGAGCCAGACGGATTGATTGTCCTTGATTTATTTACATCACAGTCAGTCACAGTGGGCTCCGTTAAGTGGAAGAACACATTCCCGTCACTCTTCCTCCTCCTCACCTCGTTCCACCCCCTCACCAGCCTGATGTGTGGGCAAGTCGGCCTGAGATCCGTGTGTGTCTTTGTGCATGTACGTGTGAGTTGTGTGCATGTGTGTGTGTGGTGTCAGGGGTTGAGGGGCTAGGATAAGTCATTGTTGCTTGGTGTCTTCCCGCCGCCGTTAAGTAGGGCCGAAGCGCTGCGACTCTTGGTCGGCGTGCCGCTGCCTGAACGTGAGAGTTCTGTCAGGTCGTGGAGGGATGGCTCTCTGTACATGGCCACTGCATACATACACAAAAATAATAATAATCATTAATTCAGTTACTTGTATAGGTCTCACTCAGAGGTCTGTAACCTGCAGCTCTCTTGTCTATAGTCAGCAGTTCAGTGGCTTTAGGAAAAGTGTGGAGAAACACAGAAATTTACCAAAAAAGGTTTTAATTTATGAAAATAAATATGTGGAAATTTATGGGGAAAAGTACTGCATTTATTTCTAAAAAGTTACAGATTTACAAGAAAAAAGTAGCAAACATGTAAATTCAAGAGAAAAAAGTTGCAAAATTGTGAGAAAAAAATACAAGAGTTATATGAAAAATGTTGCACAAAAGTGAGAAATAAATCTCTGCATTTATGAGGGTAAAGTTACATATCTAAGAGGGAAAAAAATGCAGTTACATTAAAAAAAGTTATAAACGGGGCATCCGGTGGTCAAGCGGTCTATAATGCAATGCGTACCATAATGAGCATGCTGCTCACATAGACAGGGTGGGCTTGAGTCCCGGGCCCGGGTAAGTCCCCCTGTATGCTCCCCACCCAGAAGGGTAAGTGGGTTGGTTTGGGGGGGGGGGGGGGGTCTGTAAAGCATTTTGTGTTATATAAATAAAGTATTGATTAACTGACTCCACCCCAACCATCCTCACCGTTCCAAACAGTTCCAAAAGCCCAAACAGTAATCTTAAAAAAAAGTTAAATATAAGTAGCAAAATTGTGATTAAAATATACCACATCAGAGGTTGCACTAGACTTTTTTGCTATCTATCATTTTGACAGACAGGGCTGTATAAATTCTATCATAATCTGTTATTACCTGTCATTATAGTTGACTTTAATTAGATCACCCTCAGTGTAATCTGTCAAAATGACAGAACTTTCAGATTTTCCTGTCACTGCTGAAAAAAATCTGTCAGTGAAGGACAATTTTCAGTTAACGCAACCTCTGTACCACATTTATGAGAAAAGTTTTTTAAAAAGAAGAAAAAGTTGCAAATTTATGAGATAAAGGTTGCTAATTAAGAGAAAAAAATCTCATCATAAAGAGGAAAAAAAACTTCTAATTTATGAGAAAAACTTGTGTATTAATTACTAATACAGTATCGGCGGGCCAGTTTATCCTATCATTCCACTGTTTTGAGATCATTCTCTCAAACGTGGTGTGTTTGTGAGTTTTAACCTAAAATGCTTATTTTGGTCATGTGACTACAGTAAAAATATTAAAATCTCTCTTCACTTAGAAATAATTATAGTTCAACATTTTGGCATCATGGTCAGAAGCCGGTTTTACTTTTCTGGGATCTTGTTCCTCCCGACACTGATAAATGAGTCTGTCTTCAGTTACAACCATCACCAATAATAATGCATCAGATTTATATAGCACTTTATCATAGACACTCAAAGACGCTTTACAAGTTGATACATTATTCATTCACTCCAGACAGACAACGGTAGTGGCAAGCTACTACTGTAGCCACAGCTGCCCTGGGGCAGGCTGACGGAAACGTGGCTGCCAATCCGCGCCAACGGCCTCTCCGGCCACCACCAAACATTATACACATTCATACCCAGTGTTATGGGCACTGGAGGCAATGCGGGTGAAGTGTCTTGCCCAGGGACACAACGGCAGGATATCTGGGGAGAGCGGGATTCGAACCGCCAACCATCAGGTTATTAGACGACCTGCTCTACCTCCTGAGCCACTGCCGCCCCGATGATTCGGTCCCTGCCCAGAGTATGAGCCCAAGCTTAACTTCAGAGCTAAGGGTGCTACTATGGAGTTACCTTACCGCTGTTTATTTACTTATTTTCTTTAAATTTCAGTCACCCTAAAAGCCATCCCTGTTCCCACCTGGTTCACCAATTCACAGTTGATAATCTATCTTGCATCATTCTGGATTGTTTTGTTACAGTTTCACCATGATAGTAGATGAACCACTGGGATTAGCTTGGCTAGGCATTTGGAGTCGATCTGCTTATCATTAGCTTAGTTTTAACTGCTGTTTTCTAATAATTCTATCTATCCCTACTGGAATCTTTGTTCATCTACCAACACTTGACTATATATACTGTTCTTTGATGTTATGTTAGCATACTTTACTCTGACTGGAACCAAAGGTGGGTAGCTACTGTTAGCAACATGAGCTAGCAGCTAGCCAGCTAGCATTAGCAACATCCTAAGTGATGAAAGAGGGAGGGTGGGGCAAACTGGGGCTTGTGAATATTTAAGAGACATGCACTGAAGGAACCGTTCTGGGTAAAGGCTGCAAAAACCAAAATAAGTCACAGACACTTAAAAGGTCAGATGACACGTTTTTGACGTCATCTAATTTTTCAACACATAATTTCAATATGACAAAATAGGTTGGTCTGTGCAGTTCTAAGTCAAACAGGCTTTTTTTTCACGCGAATATCCGATGTCTTCATGAGCACCACGTCATCAACTGTGTCAGTGGCTGGAAAACCCCGCGGCCATGTTGTAACGTCAGTGACAGAACATTGCACTTGGCTGCCCATTGTACACACAGGATGGAAGTGGTAGAAAACATCAACGATGGTTCCAGCACATGTGGTCTGGAATTGGTTTGTGTTGTCCAATCTTCAGACTATTATAGTTCAGAAGAATGTGGTGATAATGAAGAATCTGGGGGCATCAGACCTTATAGGTTTGAGCCGTGCCAAGCAGGCATCGTGCCTGGTGAGTCAGACTCAGACAGTGACAGTGGAGAGGCACACATACCCGCTGCAGCAGCAGCAACAAACACACGGCTGGGGAATACTGAATGGTATGCTTTTGTTACAGATATTGCAACAAATTATTTGCTCATAAATATAATTTATTTAAACCCGATTTTTCAATAAAATCATAGCAGTGTATTCTCTGTGGCTCAGGCATCGGGTTTATTATGGATTATCTTTTGAGTTCTTGTTGTTTTTATGTTTTGTACATGTGTTTTATGTGCCGTTTTGACCCACTTTCAGGTGGACACTGTCCAAGATTCGCTGGTCCGACCGCGTCCCCTCTCTCTATGACAGTCAGCTGTTCATGTTTTGTGTGCATCATCTGCCGTGTTGTCAGCCAGCCAATATTGCCAACACTATCATGATGTGTTAGCCACTCCACACAGCCGTGGTTCTGTTGCGCCCCTTTAAGTGATGTCGGCCCTGGGGTGCAACCGTAGTTAACACGTTTCCTCTCCATGCTCACTGGGCGATGTCGGCCCTGAACGCCAACTGTAAGTGTTTCTATTTATTTTTGTGTTCCCTTTTTGGGAACTGTTGTCATCAGTCTTATGTTCAATACATGCGCTGTGGTGAATTCTGCGCGTAAATCCATTCATCATGACCCTCCGTGTGCTCTTACGCAGGGCAGGCAGAGGGAGGATGAAATAGCGAGGATTTACGTGCAGGGTTCACCACAGCACATTTAATACAGAAAGACAGACAGTTCCCTGAAAGTTGAAGACATACAAAAAACACAAACACACTTGCTGATGGCGTTCGGGGGCTGGAATCGCCCAGCAAACGAATGAGAGGAGACAAAGCCACAGGTGCGCCCCAGAGCCGACATCGCTTCAAGGATGCACTAGAACCACGGCGAACATCAAGTGACTAACACGTCATGAGAGTGCTGAAAATACAGGTAGGTAACAGCACAGATGACAATACTACGGACCAGCAGTGCGTGACTGGCAAATGGCCGCTAAGTACATACGCACTGCTGGTGATGGTGTAATGAGAAGCACCTGGGCGAGGACTGGGAAACATGATCAGCGGGAGGGGAATCAGCTGGTGATAATGAGAGAGGGGATGTGGCCGGACCGGCGAGCGTCAGCACGCGCTCACAGAAAGTATGTCAAAGCTGCACGTAAATCCATTAATCCTTCCCCTCCTCGTGCGCTCCTCCTGCATAAAAGCGCATGAGGAGACTTATGACAGTTGGAGCTGAAGCGTTTGATGTGGTCTTTCACGGCCTGATGTTTATCTAAGCCTGCAACACAACACAAAGGCATAGCCATAAAATTAAAACAAGAAACCAGAGAAACTGTGAGCTACAAAGCTGCTGTCATTCCAGTCAACAACACCGGCATCCGTTCTGTCACTTATGTTATGGTGGTGCCGCCCTTCATTCAGTGGGCGGCACCACAGTCCAGTCAGCGGCTGCAGTTTTTTGATGATAACTAGTTTATGCAGGCGCTGTTGTAAATATTATATTGATCATCGACAATGACTTTTGGGTTTACACAACATGCTAAAAAATGTCAAAATCGTGTCATCAGACCTTTAACTAAGACCTGTGGGAACTGTCAACATGTACGAAAAAGTGCAGTGAATGGAACCTATAAAGGCTTAATTACATAATGTGGCTTAATGATGAGTTTCAGGCCAAAATTTGCTTTAATATTGTTCTTTCAATAGTAGATGTTGCTGACTTTTTTTTCTCAAAGAATCACTTGGTTATGGACAGCTTTGTTTGGCCATTTAAGTACATTTTAATTTATGAAGATAAGTGTGAGATTTAATCCTGTTAAATTATGATCTCAAATCATTAATTTATATTAAATTCTATTTAAATGAAGTGAAACATAATACATATACTGTATATCCCCTTCTAAGTTGCAGGCCAGTTAACAAACAATGACCTGCATTAACATTCATTGGAAGTCGTGCTTGTGTCCATCTGATGAATCCAAGTCCAATATTCACTCTCCTTTAAGCTTTACTTGGGTCTCCAGTGTTTCCCGAGGGAAATAAGTGGCTCTTTGGCTAACTTTGTGGGTCTGCTGTTTGGTGTGGGTAAAGGAGTGTGTAAGGATGTGTGAGAGCTTTTTTTTTTTTTTTTTTTTTAATTGCAAACTGCAACCTTGTAGCTGTGAGAGCAAAAACAACCCACGTTGAACGTCAGGAAAGTAAAGCAATGACACGGGAGATGTTGAGATCTTGAGTCACTCTTTGAAGCCGAGGTAGAGTTTGTAGTATAACCTCAAAAGCAATGATAATATAGAAATTAGCAGGGTGTTTTCAGATGGTTGCTAACAAGCTTGTACTGAAACATGGTCAACTCAGACCTGGGGCCGTATTACGACGCAGTCGGTTAGTCAGTTGTCACTGATGCAGAACATGTTTATGGGCGTTTCCAAGTTCATTTCCTTATCACAACAGCGTAGAAACAAATTTTCCGCCGGCACATGATAGAAAGAAGCTGGTCTAATCATTCAGAGGTGCGTTTTGGATAATCCAATCCAAAGCACTCCTGCCCATCCCTTTAATGCAAAGAGGTGCATTATCTAAAGTGAACTGTGATCATGACGGTTTAACCCCTTAACGCCTGAATTTATTTCCAATTATGAAAAAAAAAAAAAAATTCAGTTGTGTTTTTGCTTTCAAGTAGATGCTAAATTAAGTTGAGAAAGTTAATTTGACTATAGCACATAAAATAGATATAATTTTAGGTATGATGCAGATTAGCGACAACAGGCATCTATGGTAAAAAAATGGTAAAAAAATACTTGTTCCCATCTCAAGTATGAAGAGTTTTATTTATGCAACAAAGTTATTTTCAGTATTTTCAACTCACATGACTGCCAAACTATAACCCTAACCCTAACCCTAACCCTAGCAATCAGGGAATGGATGGTGCTCCGTCTCTGACCGTTCCTACGAGAAACTAATGCTTGCAAAAAGTTCCTAGGTATGTGTTGGAAGTGCTCCAACCGGAAGTGGAGGAATACAGATGATATTTTGGTTGCATTTGGAGCGGAAGCGGTTTGATGCGAATTCGCGACGACAGGCGTCAAGGGGTTAAGACGGGTTTTGCACTGACCAGAGCTTGTGCGTGTGAGCCAAAATGCACATGACAGTAATGCTGCTTGGTAATAAGGAAGACATCAATCACAGCTGATGCAGGGTTAGTTATGTTAGAAAGACAAACAGAGAAGAATACTGAGTTGAAAAATCAGATGAATGGTTTAATGTAGTGCACACTTCCATGTAGTGTAGAACTTCAGGAAAAGAGGATGATGTCTGTGCAAACTTTCATAAACTTTCATTAATGACAGCATGGAAGTCGCTCACGGCTGTGAGGAGGTGGAGTGCTCTCTCTCCGACCGAGGGTCCCCCCCCCCCATCTCGGCGGGGTCTGCCGAGGTTTGCGGCTCTCCATCCCAGTCCCTCCTGGGCGGGAGAGAAGGAGGAGATCTGGCGCCACCACAAAGCCTCGGCACCCTTTGCCAGGGGCTGACGGGTGGTAGTCGGGGAGCTTGCTCGGGTGGGCAGCCTCAGCCCAGCTGGAAACCCGGGGTGCACAGCCGAGGCAGGTGTGGACGCATCTCCTGTCTCTCTGGGGAGTTACAGTGAAAAGTAAAACGCTGCACACTCCTTGTTCATTCATTTATTCCCCTAAAAATAAACACATTAATAAGTCTAATGAGCCTAATAAGTCTGTGATGAAAACAAAAATGTGAATGGAATAAAAAAGCTTCAGACTGCCCCCCCACACACACACGCTCCCTCCCTCCTCCTCATTCCCCTAAGGAAATCCTACATTAATGCCTAAGCTATAGAATACAACGGTAAGTCCACAATTAAAATCAGAGTGTGGATGGAATCAAAAAACTAGTGTGAGATCATCATATAATTAAAATGGTTGGTGATTATATTGTGACTGTTACAACTCTCTTCATTAAAATAAAAGAGTCCAGTGCATGTTGTTTCTTCATGAGCTCCGGAGCTGTGCGATTTCAAAACACGCCACTGAAATAGCATTAAACTGCATTTCTGACGATAGGCTTCAGTGTGGTGTGCGGCATCACACTTCTATGAAATGAGCCTCCACCTGCAAGCGCGTAGCAGGCGCACTGTTTACTGGTAATTGGATGGTGTGACACAAAGCGTAAAAAACAGACAATGCGCTGACAGAAACTAACAAAAATACTAGCGTATGGTGAAAACTCTGGCGGAAAAGTTAGCGGATGATTGTCCTAATAGGGCCCCTGATATCATTCCAACATCAAATTTTTGACTTAAGGAACGCACCATAAGGGCCACCAAACACTTTGATCTTTATTAGATGACTTAGATGTAGGGTCTACAGAACACATGCACAACAATGGCAAAGTATTTGCATTTCTTGTACCAATTAAGAAGTGAAATTAGATAATTTCCCACAAAAACCTGAACGCACCAGGGCACACTGGTTGAAAAACACATTACAACCGGGCTACTCGTGCTGAAAGGCAGGCAACCGACAAACTAGCCCCATTCCGGGATTTTTGGATCATGTTTCAAGCACAACTCTTTGTTTTAACCAAATAAAACATTTTAAGTGAAAAAAAATACTTTGGTATTGCTTAATAATCCAATTAACAGTTAAATTTTGTGTGGGGTCCAAACGGACCCCAGTTGGTACTATTTGTATGTAAAATATGTTGGTAGGATGAGGGTTAAGCTTATTTTTAAACATATTTTGTGACCTCTTTTAAATTATTTGTATCCTATTTGCAATCCTTTAGTTGATCTTCTGATTTTATTATTAAACTTATGTTTTATTATATTTTCTAGGATTTACACATTCTCTGCTTTAGTATGGGCTTTATCTTAGTCTGTAGCTGTGTAAGGTTGCTGTACTGGGTCTGATTTGTATGACATCAAATGCAGTCTCCCTTAATTATCTGGCATTATCTGAGTTTAGTCATACAAATCAGACATCCAGGACAATAAGTGTGGTAATAAAGTGGAATGGATGTGTACTTGAGCAACACTCCTCTACGTTTACTGACCACTAAGCACTTCTCGTGACTAACCCCATTCACCCACTCCCTGTTCTATGAGCTAACACCTATAGATAGAAGAGCATAAACACAGAAAACACACACACACTCCCTACAGAAAAGCCCATAACGTTCAACCATAGCACCACCATCCTGCCCATAAGATGATTATTTTCTGTAAGTGGGAGTTTCAGGCTTCTTGGAGCCTCACATTCAAGCAGAATTTCCAAGAATTTCTTATATACTAACCACCATTAATATTCTAAGATATTCTTAGAATTATTAGTCAACGATACATGTGTCAGAACCAAGGCCTGTGTCAAATATGGCACTCTGGTAGATTTTACATGGCCTACTAATACTACTAATATGATTCAATATACAGCTCTGGAAAAAAATTAAGAGACAAAGAGACCACTGCAAAATTATCAGTTTTGCAGAAAACAGAAAATGATAACTGGCCAAAACAACAACGACAAAAAAAGATATTGCTTTGAAATCAAATAGTACAAAGAAAACAAGTTCATGTTCATTCATAAACACTACAATACTTTTTTTTAACTTAGGAAGAACTCAGAAATCTGTATTTGTGTAATAACTCTGATTTTTATTCACAGATTTCATGCATCTTCCCATGCTTAGATGATCACCTCATCAGTACCTCCTTAAGTAGAATGACGTGTCCTTGTGCTGAAATTCAACAGATACTCAAATTGAATGGCTGTCATACATGTAGATATGCTAATTACATCCGCCAAGAGGGGGAGGTAATGTTTTTGGCAACGTTGGTTTGTTTGTTGGATTGCCTATCTGTCTGTTAGCATCATTACTCCAAAAGTTACAAACAGAGTTTGATGAAATTTTCTGAAAAGGTGTGTAATGGCACGGGGAACAGATGATTAGATTTTGGTGATGATCTGAGAGTGCATATCACCACCAAGGGCGTTGTTTGGATATCACATTCCAAATTATTATGCAAACAGAATTTTACTGTCATAAACATTCAATTTTTTGTTTTTCAATTAAACTCATGGATGGTATTGTGTCTCAGGGCTCTTTGGATCACTGATATCAATCTCAGACACCTGTCATAATTAGTTTGCCAGGTGAGCCCAATTAAAGAAAAACTACTTAAGAAGGATATTCCTCATTATTAAGCATGCCACAGATTTCAAGCAATATGGGAAAGAAAAAGGATCTCTCTGCTGCCGAAAAGTGTCAAATGCAATGCTGTGGACAAGGTATGAAAACATTATATATTTTACCAAAACTTAAGCGTGATCGTCATACTGAGAAGGAATTTGTGGCAGAATCAGAGCACAGATGGGTTTGAGCAGATAAAGGCATAATGAGGAAGGTTTCTGCCAGACAAACTCATCGGATTAAGAGAGCAGCTGCTAAAATGCCATTACAAAGCAGCAAACAGGTATTTGAAGCTGCTGGTGCCTCTGGAGTCCCACGAACATCAAGGTGTCGGATCCTCTACAGGCTTGCAGTTGTGCATAAACCTACTATTCGGCCACCCCAAACCAATGCTCACAAGCAGAAATGGCTGCAGTGGGCCCAGAAATACATAAAGACTAATTTTCAAACAGTCTTGTTTACTGATGAGTGCCATGCTACCCTGGATGATCCAGATGATGAATGGAGTAGTGGATGGTTGGTGGATGGCCACCATGTCCCAACAAGGCTGCAACATTAGCAAGAATGTGGCAGAGTCATGTTTTGGGCCAGAATCATGGGAATGACCTTGGCAAAGTATATAGAGTTTCTGACACTACTTTTTTCCATGGTACAAAAAGAAGAACACCAAAATTATCTTCATGCATGGCAATGCACCCTCTCATGCTGCAAAGAATACCTCTGTGTCACTGGCTGCTATGGGCATAAAAGGAAAGAAACCCATGGTGTGGCCCCCATCCTCCACTGACCTCAACCCTATTGAGAATCTTTGGAGCATCCCCAAGCAAAAGATCTATGAAGGTGGGAGGCAGTACACACCAAAACAACAGCTGTGGGAAACTATTCTGACATCTTGCAAAGAAATTCAAGCAGAAACTCTACAAAAACTCACAAGTTCAATGGATGCAAGAATTGTGAAGGTTCTATCAAAGAAGGGGTCCTATGTTGACATGTAACTTGGCCTGTTAAGATGTTTTTGATTGAAATAGCTTTTGATTTCAGTAAATATGACCTCCTAATGCTGTAAATTCAACAAATGACCATTTGTAATTCTTTACAACCAATAAAATGTTTTGAAACTCTGTTGAGCGTAATAATTTGGAACAGTGAATTTTGAGGGGGTTTTTTTATTTTTGCAAAAAAATTGTTATTATTGGGAGGTTTGTTCAATAAAATTTGAATTATGCTCTAACGGTTGATGACCGGTTGATGAAAATTACAGTGACTGTCATTTGCATCGACTATTTAGGAAAGTCAGACACAAATATCATTTGCATAATAATTTGGAACGCAGCCACCGGAGTGGTGGCTCAGTTGGTAGAGCATCCACCCCCACACTTGGGAGGCAGGGGTTCAAATCCCGGCCGGGTCATACCGAAGACCATATAAAAGTGGAACTTCCTGCCGTCCAGCTTGGTGCTTAGCAATAATGGAATGGAGGAGGGAAATTTGTGGTGGCGCCTTGCATGGCAGCGGCCCTCTGATTCTACACTTGGGGTGTGTGTGATTAACACAGTAGATAGGTAAAGCACAATCTCGTTCTACTGTACATGATTGGATGTACAGTTGAATGACAATAAAGGGTGATTTAATTTTAATTTAATTTGTGCAGCAGGATTACACAAAAACTACTGGATTGACTTGGATTAAATTTTCACCAGAGGTGGTTCTTGGGCTAGAGAGGAACCCATTACATTTTGGTGATGATCTGAGAATGCAAACCTCAGTCAAGGCTCTTATCATCTCACAGTACATTAGCAACAATACTCCAAAACTAATAGACAGTTTGACGCAATTTTCACCAGAAGTGGCTCTCAGCCTACACACAAACCTGCTACATTTTGGAGGCAATTCATGAGGAACGGAAGGAGCCTTGGCGGAGGTATGGGCTCTCTGAGTGCTTTTCTAGTTTAGGAAAGATTTTGTAGGGGTGTCTTATTTTTTCCAGAGCTGTATGATCTTTTATGCTTCACCGGATGAACATTATAGACAATGTCACCTTCTTTTTAAGCTATTATGTTTACAAGAAATTAAACAGTAAAAGAGTATTTATTTAAAAAAGCAAAACAGTTTTTTTGTGATTTCCATAAGAAAAAACAATGTTTTATATATCTTGAGTTACTTTCAGCTTTAACAATATCACCTTTGGAGGCATTCTGAAATGAAATATGATCAGTTTTACTGTTTGGCAGAAAGATCTTATTCCTTTTATCTTTTATACCTTTCATGAAGATAGAAGCATATGTAGCTTTTTTTAACCTGTTAAAATTCAAGTGTTCTACCAGTGGGATGTTTCAAATTTTCTAATGCCACTCAGTGAAGAAAAAAAATTGATTTAGTTTGCATATGCCATCTTAAGGTATTTTTAGGGGAAATTGGCTGGAATGCTAGGGGTTTAAAATTATTTTACACAAAACTATTAAGAATTGATGATAAGTATTTTGATCCATTAATCAGTGCTAAAAATGACCTTATTTGTTAATTTGATGCTTATTAAAGTAAACTATACTGTTGCAGGTGGGATGGATTTAATTACAAAGCTGCTGATCAGAACTTCCAGAACTACCAACATACATGCTCAAGGCCATTTATTAGACGTGTACTTGTAAACCTACAGTGTAATTACAACAGCTTCCTGTGCCTGTGACTTTATTTCTCTCACTGACCCTCAGAAAGATTAAATATACCACCTCAGGCAGCTCAGTAGAGCAGTGGTTAGTGCTGTCACCTCACAGCAAAAAGGTCAGGAGTTCAAACCTAAGAGCTGGCCATCTGGGGACCTATCTGTGTAGAGTTTGCAAGGTCTCCCAGTGTCTGTGTGTAGGTGTGAGTGTGAACGGTTGCTGTCGCTCTGTGTTGCAAAGCACTGGTGATCTGTCCAGAGTAAATTCATGTTGGTTTGCTGGGGGCAAAGCGATAACTGGGTGTTAAGAAATGGCCCGTGATCAATTTATTGCTGTCTTCGTCAGTAGAAATGCAAATATTTGATATTAAATTATTTTTGTGGCGATCTTTTACAGCATGTGTGATAACATCTCCTACAGGTTCTTTTGATGTGTGAGTAATGAGTTTCAGTCAATTGCTTCAAAAACATTTTTACAGTTAGATTCATATTTTTGGGCGTGGTTCTGCTCGAACACACTGAGCTTGATTCTGGTTAATAAAATAAGATGGTGGGTTGGTTTTAGCGACACAAGCCTGTTCAGGTCATTAATGTTTAAAGATTCCTTTCAGACAGGTTTTAAAACTTAAGAAACAAACCTTTTTTCTTGCATGCCTTGTAAATTTTTAATTTCATAAAAAAGTGGCCATTCTGACAGGTACCATTAAACGCATGGATGTTTACATGGACGTGTTAACTCAAAAGTTTTAACGCAGGATGTTTTAAGTGCAATAAAAGTCCATTCTGTGTGTGGTGAGAAGTGAAAGCCTCATGTTTCTGTTCCATCTTTGTGCAAGTTGAGTACTGAAAACAAGCAGGACTTCCAAGCACAGAGAAGATATTTCTAAAATCTTTGAAGTTATTTGCCTTTATCAGGCGTCACAGTTGACGTAAATCTGCTGTTTACAAGCTTCAATTCATCTTTGTCTTTCCTTCTCTGTTCCTTCTTGTGAGATGATTTACTTCCCCTACCTTTGAGCGGTTTGGGTATAAAGTGTGCGGCTGCCTTGTTCTTCTTGACGTGGTTGCCCTTCATGATTCCCCCCTCCTTGTTGAGTCCCAGGTACCAGGCCCGGCCCGAGGCCTGCTGACGATACAGCATGGAGGAGTAGGTGACGTAGTAGTTCTCAAACACCGACTCCTTGAACTTACATTCCGGTGTAAAATGTTCCTAAGGGGAAAGTGTGAGAGAAATTGGAATAAAATCATTAAAGGAAGAAGAATCGCCATGAGGCGGGGTGTGATCTGTGGGGGAACTGGTGTTGGAGGAGGAGGTGGTGTTGGGTTTGTCATGGCAACTCTACTAAAAAGTGTTCAATCATCCCTCCATATAGCTATCAGTGTGTTCATCCATCAGCTGGCCGGCTCATTGGGTCATTATCTCGGCCAGGAGGATGAACTGCACCAAACTTAGGACAGCTGACATTTGCATTTCCTTATTCCTGCGTCGCCATAGTAACTGGTTACTCCCTTGAATACCAACCAGTCCACTGAGAGAAAGATGCTGCCCATATGCATGGAAAGCGCTTTCTCTCTCTGTCTCTTCTGTTAATTTTGACTAGGTGTGTGTACACATGATCTTCAGTGTCCATGTAGCCATAAATATTTTGTATTTGTGTTCTGCGTGTTGAATATCAGGTGAGAAGATGGAACACCTGATATCAGTGTTATGAGAGAAGCCGGCAGCAGCAGCCGCCTCACAGTAACAACATGATGGACCAGATATTGTTGTGGTTTACGTGCCTGCACAGGCGCAGCTACAGGCACTGTTATTACACCGAGGTGTCAGTTTTCATCTTTTTTGCTCTTGCGGCTTTGTTTGAATCGCTGGAAGTGTTATTTTTGTTGATTCTTTTCTGTTATTGCTTCTACACCACCCACCATCAGTGCTGTTGAGCCAAAGTCAAGCAGCTAATGCACCGCGCTGCAGCTGGCACTATATCTTCTGACCTGCCTGAGAAAATTTACGATTTAAATCATTTCACAAATCTGAGAGGAGGGTCATGGGGTCACATTTGATCAAGTTAAATCAATGGACAAAAGAAATAGGTTAGAAAGCATTGGGCGCTATTTCCAGGACGCAGGCTGCATCACATGGGTTACATAAGCGCTTCTGGCCATTCCTCAAGAGCAGTTCCTGAACAGGAGATGCTGCCAAAAGTTTTGCTGTATTATATACTATATGCTGCCTATATACAGAAATCTCTTAAAGCTTTAGTTTACAAATATTTATTGTTTGATAAACCACATCTTTATCAGAGATCACAACACATGTAATGTTAAATCTAACCATATTATACATGGTACAAAAATATTGCTCAAACCATGGTAAAAGGCTTAAATTTTAACTATGTAAAGAATGGATTTAGAATTTCTGAAGCAAATTTCAATGATTTCTCTGTGCAGGATTTGTTGGGCAGATCTGGAGTCAGCGCTGTGTTACATAACGTGGACGTCTTTTACAAAAACTCGCCCCTTTTACTGAAACCCTATAAATATGTAAAACACATCACTCTAAGTCTGTTGGGTAACTTTTTGTTGTATAATTGTAAACCTTAAAAGCCACATTCAATAGCAGACAATACACCTTTCTCTTAAATTTAGCTCCACTTCAGTTTCTCCCATTTTTCTGGAACCAAACTCGGTAGCTCAAATCCCTCTAGGTGGCTAACGTAGCTTTTCTTATCCATGCATTTCTCTTCTGATAGCCAACAGTTTTACTGGAATTATATGCCTAATTAGCTTGAGAGAAGTATAGAGACATTCTGTCTGCACTGTGCCTTTGTTAATCTAGAGAAAGCATATGATAGGGTGCCAAGAGTGGAAGTGTGGTACTGTATGGGGAAGTAAAGAATGGCAGAGAAGTATGCGAGAGCGGTGCAAGACATGTAAGAGGACATCAAGAGGGTGGTGAGGTATGCTGTAGGAGTGATAGACTGATTCAAGGTGGGGGTGGAGTTACATCAAGGATCAGCTCTGAGCCCCTTCTTGTTTGCCATGGTGATAGACAAGCTGACAGACGAGGTCAGACAGGATTCCCCATGAACAATGATGTTCACAGATGACGTTGTGAGCTGTAGTGAGAGTAGGGAGCAGGTGGAAGAGAATCTCAAGAGGTGGAAGTATGCACTGGAGATAAGAGGAATGAAAGTCAGCAGACGCAAGATAGAATAAATGTGTGTAAATGAGAGTGAGGCAGGTGCAACAATCAAGATGCATAGAATTGAGGTAATGAAGGTAGATGAGTTTAAATACCTGGGGTGAACCATCCAAAGCAATGGACAGTGCACAAGGGCGTGCAGGCAGGGTGGTGTGGGTGGAGACAAGTGTCAGGCGTGTTTTGTGACGGAAGAATAGCAGCTAGAGTCAAAGGGAAACTCTACAAGATGGTATGAGACCTGCTATGATGTATGGTTTGGAGACAGTGGCACTGACAAAAAGACAGCAGACAGAGCTGCAGGTGGCAGAGTTGAAGAAGGTAACATTCTCACTGGGAGTGACTAGGAGGGACAGGATAAGAAATGAGTATATCAGCGGGACAGTTCAGGTTGAGTGGTTTGGAGACAAAGTAAGAAAGGCAAGGCTGAGATGGATATAATGGGCAAAGGATGTTCCAGTTGGAGCTGGCAGGCAGAAGGAAAAGAGGAAGAAAACAGAGAAGATTGATGAATGTAGTGAAGGAGGACATGGAGACGGCTGGTGTGAGAGAAGATGCAAGGGATAGGGTGAGATAGAGGCAGATGATCTGCTGTGGCGACCCCTAAAGGGAGCAGCTGAAACAGAAGAAGATATGCCAAATTGGCTGTACACTCATAGACATAATTCATCTCATTCTACACTTTTTTTTAATTTTTTTTTTACATTGCTCTTTGCTCTCTATAGAATCGTGTACTCATGAATGAGACCCTGGCCTACTAACCAGTATTACAGTAGCTTAGCCATTGTAACTGTTCTTTGCCCAGTCATTACTCCAGCACCAGTTTATAGTTTAACACAACTAGTATGTCAACGAAACACAACAAAACTGAATTCCCGTGCACATATCATAGCTGAAACTTCTCACCCAATTATTTCTTCACAGTAGGCTTTATTTTTGTTTAACTATATTCATAAATGGCAGCCTGTTGGTTTTCAGCCAGTACTGGTTTTTCATTGATAGGTGAGACTTCACAGACTTTAATAAAAGCCTTCAACAGCTCATTTTCTCCATTAAATCATCACATCAGATGACTGCCCCTCAGCCCGGTTTTGTTCGAGGTTTCTTCCTGTTAAAAGGGTGTTTTTCTTTCCAACTGTTGCCAAGTGACTGTTCATGGGGGATCACCAGATTGCTGGGGTTTTCTTTCTCAGATTATAGTGTCTTTACGCTTTAGTGGTTAAGATGACTGATGTAAATTTATGCTGTACAAATACATGGAAATTGGATTTAATTTTATATACAGAACACTAACAAAACTACATTATAGCAACTACTTTAAAGATCTCTTTAGAAGATCTTGAATAAAACTATGAAAACCAGCACTTATGTGGGGCACCACTGTAAAGGGGAACATGCTAAAATTTGATTAATCTTTTTCTACGTTTAGTTATAAAGATCATTAAACTACTTTTATCTCATTCACAGACACAATGTAAACTAAATATAGATATCAAAATGAAAATGTTAAATATGAATGCTAAATACACAGTATACTATCAGTCTTACAGCTCAAACTGCCTAAATATTTAGCTAAAATGTAAATTAACTCATCTGACCAGTAGAAGATTTAGATATAACATTTAGCATTGACAATGGATGTGAAAATTTAAAGGGGTCACTGACTGCACTTTTTCCATATTTTAACAGCTCATATACATCTTAATGAAATGTTTGTGACATTTTTGGTCACATTTTCATTAATTATCGAATTATTGCAGCATAATTTGTGACTAACCTTTTTCAGCTTTTCTCAAACACCTGCTTTCAGTGCATATCTCTTTAAATTTCTAAGACTGCATTAAACTCAGCCCTCCCTCTTACATCATTATTGCTAATCTTAGCTCCTAGTTCCTATCTAGCCTGAGCCAACTCCTGTATTCTTGTCTTAAAGACTGAATGAAATAATGCATCACTGGTGGGTGGACAGGGGTGTGTGGTTTCAGTGGTCGATAGGATATGACCGGTCCCTGGAGTACAATAAATGCAGAAACATTCATGAATGAGTGGCTAAACTGCTAGCTTCAGCAGGCAACTTTTGATCCTGGCTATAGATAATAGTACAAGAGACTACCCATAATAATGTCTAAGAACAACATACACTACTCACAAAAAGTTAGGAATATTTGGCTTTGGGGTGAAATTTCGGGATGCACCTAAAATGCATTATAACATTTACAGGTGAACTTAATTTGACCTTCTCTAACCTTTTGAATGCACATGTCCAACTATTCAATATTGCAGTACTTTTTGCATAACCTGCTGTTCTCTAGTAAGGTGCTTAACGGCAAAATTCACAACAGGTGTTTGATCCATGAATCGACCAGTAAATTTTCTGGTTCAATCAGAATTGGTATTTTCATCATGCTGTTCACATTTTGACATCATGAGACCAAGACGACACCTAACAATTGATCAACTGTACCTCGCCATTGCGAGGCTTCAAACGGGGTTTTCAGAAGGAAGTGGTCACTAAGCTTAGAGTGTCACAGAGTGTCATCAGCAGGTTGCAACAGAGATACAGAGAGACTGGAAGAGTCACAGAAAGGCATCGAAGTGGACATCCTTTGGCCACATCCCACGCTGATGACTGCTTCATTGTGAACAGTGCCCTGCAGAATCAGATGATGAATGCCACTAAACTCCAGGTACATTTAAGGGAGGTGAGAGGCGCCCAAATGTCACGTCAGACCATTCAAAACTGTTTACATCAGTGTGGTCTGTGTACTAGACGACCTGCAAAGGTACCTGACCACACCATCAGGCACAGGCGTCACTGTTTGCATGGGCCAGGGAGCATTTATGCTGGACAAGGGACCAGTGGGCCTCAGTGCTGTTCTCTGATGAAAGTCAATTCATGCTGAGCAGAAATGGTGGCCACCAATGATGTTAGAGACATCAAGGAGAGCGCTATGCATCAGTCACTGTTGTCACCAGACGAGCCTTTGGTGGTGGTGGTGTTACAGTCTGGGCAGGTGTGTCTTGTCAATACAGAACTGCCTTACACCTTGTGAATGGTACAGTGACAAGCCAATACTACCTGAATAACACTATTAATCCAGTCATTGTGCCCCTGTATGAACAACGCAGGACTAATTTCATCTTCATGGCCGACAATACTCCAGCTCATCGAGATCGCATCATTTGGGAACGGCTGCTGGAGGCTGGGGTACCTCACATGGAGTGGCCTGCACTTTCTCCAGACCTGAATCCCATAGAAAGCCTATGGGATCAACTGAGTCGCTGTGTAGAGGCTCGTAATCCTGCACCCCACAACCTCAATGACCTTAGGGCCACCCTTCAAGAAGAGTGGAATGCCATGTCTCAGCAGACAATAAGTCGACTTGTGAACAGCATGAGACAATGTTGTCAAGTTGTAATTGATGCTCAAGGGCACATGACAAGTTATTGAGACATTGACATTTTTTGTTGTGGTATACCCACCACTACTGTTGGCTTTTGTTTCAATAAACTGTTTGAGATGTGGAAATCACCATTGCACGCTTCTACTTAAATGCCCTACTTTCATGATATAATATCACTGTAGCGTGAACTTTTTATATTTTCCATAAATTTCACCCGAAAGCCAAATATCCCTAACTTTTTATAAGTAGTGTATATGGTCAAGAGTTGCAGATGAACAAGGAATCCAGTGTGGGTGAACAGAATTAAATAGAAAATAATGATCAAAACTGGCCGTGTTGACAGTCATGTTAACTAACGCCAGACAGCCTGTCCGTCACTTCCTCCTCACCGAAGCGAGCTGTTACTGTATCTGGCTATAATGATTGATTCCAACTGCCTAATTCAGTGCTAATGCTAATGATTCAATATAGCATCATGACGAAAATATAACACAATAAGCCAAAATGACACAAGATACTATATATTACACTGGTCAACACCAAATGTATTGTCTAAATTTTTTTTTAGCTGAGTTAGGACAATTTTGATGTGTTGGATCCAAAAATCACATTGGTTTTGCTCAATCAGGTCAACTTTTTGAAAGATGGCCACATGTTTTTTACATTTTTGTTTACATGTACGGGTATTTTCGCTTTAGATGATGCAAAATTCTTTTTTTTTCCTTGAAATTCTCTGAATTTTGAACAATGATGATGTAACATTCAGTTTACATGTACTTACCTTTATCAATGTCTACTACTCAATTTACAGTACAACTGTACAACTGCTGTACAACTGCTTATAACTTAGCATAAAATCCTGACCTGATCGAGAGAAACGGATGTCATTTTCGTATTCAGCAGTGCAAAATTGTCCTGTCTATAATACGATGAATCCATCGCTCTCACCTCAATGGCTGGGTAACCTCCCAACCATGTTCTTGAGGATGATCGCCAGCACTTATGCTTTGCAGGTAGAATGACTGAGCCTTGTGGCGTGGGCCCATGGTGCTTTCTTAGGATCATCAGGTGGGTACCCTCCTTCATCGGTGTTTCGTCAATTAGCCCACAACACCTCCAAAGGGCTTGACAGCTGGCCCCAGCGTCCTAAGGCAGCCCCCTCAGCCCCATGGGTTCCACCACCACTGCTCTAAGGTGTTTCCTTTGTGCCCGATGCGTTGTTCCAATGCTCGCAGCGCTTCAGCCACAGCCATCTCGATGCTGCCTCTGCCATCTCTCTGGAAACTTAAGTTGCCCCCTGAGGTCGACTCTCTTGTCCCAATCAGCAGCAGATGCCAGGATTCCTACACTTCTTTGTGTCCTACCAGATGTTTCCCCTGCCCTAACAAACCTAATCAGACGGGGCCCTGTTATCCTGGTGGCGTTATGGATCTTCCTCCTCTCCACCTCCAGACCTACGGCAAGCTCAGACAATATCTGATCCTGCCTCCATCTGAACTTGCCGTCCATCAGACTAGCTTGGCATTATGACAACACGTGTTCAAGACTTGCCAGCTTTCCACACAGCATACAACCTTGATTCTCAGCCAGCCCCCAACGATGGAGGTTTACCGGTGTTGGCAGGACATCGTATGTGGCGCATAAGAGGAACTTTATTCACTGGTCCTCCATGCCCCACATATCCCTCCACCCCAGTGACCTTCCTTGAACACCTGTCCAACATGTCCATCTCCCCTGACTATTCATGGATGCAGCCCTGGCTTGTCTGCCCTCCTCCTCCATCATGCGAAGCTCTTCTTGGACTAGACTACAGCGGCCTTTGGTATCTGTCTCCCTCCACCTTGCCCTGGCTATGACTCCTAGGCCCAGCTGCCTTTGATTGACTGTCCCCACAATGTCCTTCTGGCGTAGCCCTTCCTCTGCATCTGCCACAGCCTTACTTACTAACTATTTTCGTCCTGTCCGGATGGTAATATCTGCTTGACACACAAGTCGATCACTACTGTCACGCAGCATTACCACCTGCCGGGCTTTGGCCACCTTAAATTCAACGACTGATGTAATTGGGAGCTGCAGCTTGCTTCCTGAGCTGTACAGGCCAATTGAAGAGAAGCTATTGGGTACTGACAGCCATCTTTGAAGAAAAGCATTAATCCGCCTTTCCAGGGCTTCGACTGTTGTTAATGGCACCTCATACATAAGCAGTGGCCAAAGGAGTCTTGGAAGTACTCCATGCTGGTAGCCCCAGAGTTTAAATCTACCAGGGATCCCACTCTTGTCCAAGGTTCACAGACACACCTCAACTTGTCCAAGCATCTCCTTCACACTCTCTCTGTCATTCAGTTCTGCTCTATACCATTTACCCAAGCTCTTAATGGGTCTCTGGCTAACAGTGGGGATAAGTTCTTCTCCAATCCTAAAACGAGACCAGTCCTGGATGCATCCTTTCCTTAGCACGAGACTCCATGACTTTGATGGTTTAAATTCCATCCTAGCTCCTGTAATAATCTTGCAAAGATCTTCCAAAATCCACCGTCCCTCTGGAAATGATCTCGCAGTTATTGTCAGGTCATCCATGAATGCTTTAACTGGAGAATGCTGAATACCACTTGCCAAAAATGCACCTCTTCTCGGCTTCTCCACTGATTTGACCAAGAGGTTCATTGAAGCTGCAAACAGAATGACTGAAATCGTGCATCCAGTAACAATGCCTTTCTCCAACCGCTGCCAGCTGGTGGTAAAGCCCCCACAGGTAAACCGCATCTTAAAGCGGTTAAAGTACTCTTGTAAGAGATGCTGAACTTTGCCTGGGACATGGTACGCTTGTAGTGTGAGCTCCACCAGCTTGTGGAGGATGGTTCCATATGCATTGGATATATCAAGCCACAGAACTGCAAGATCTCCATGATTGTGTTTTGCATCCTGAATTATTTTTGAGATGACACTTGTGTGCTCCACACACCCTGGAACTCCTGGGACTTCCCCCTTCTGAACGTAAGTGTCAATATACTTAATGCTCACCAAAAAATTGGTGAGCCTGCTTGCCAAAATTCCAAAGAATATCTTTCTCTCTACATTCAGAAGAGAAATGGTGCGGAACTGTTTAATATCCGATGAGCTTTCCTCTTTGGGGATAAAACACACTTCTGCAATGAGCCACTCATGTGGAAGGTGATTTGCCCTCCACACCACCTTCAACAGCTTCCAAAGCCTCCTTCTCAGTCTCTCACACTGTTTGTACACCTTGTATGGGATCCCATTAGGTTCTGGTGCTGAGCAAGCCTTTGCCCTTTTCAGGAAGTCATTGACCTCCTTCCATGAAGGTTCTTGTTCAACGAACATGGGTGTTGGCCCATCAAGGGTCATCAAGGCCTCCTTAATCTCCAGTTCTATGCCCCTTTCTGGATCGCTATGCATGCTGGAGAGGTACTCCTCTACCTCTTGTCTTCATGCCTGGAGTCGGCCAGATCGCTTGTCTCCCAGGATCTTAGATAAGTAGGAAAATGGATTTTTGGTAAACTGCTCCCTTTGCTTAGCCTGGCGTCTTCGGTCTCTTCTATGGCACTCTGCTCGACATAAGGTTTTAATACGCTCCCTCAGAGTAACTGAGATCTCCTTCAAAGCTTGTTTCTCCTCCTCTTCAGCTTGCATGAATCTTTTCCTGAGCTCCCGGAGATCACCATGAAGTTGTTTAATCTCCTTAATCCTATGGTTTTCCCCCTGTTGTGCAGGTCTTAATTGAAAGGGACTTGTTTGTTTCACTCCGAAACGCTCAGCACCAAAGCTCCAGATTATCCTCGCCATTGCCTTCATTTTCCGATTCAACTCCCCTGCCAGAACATGCTCCAACACCTCATCCAATTCACAGTCAAATCTCTCCCCCTCTTCCTTTGCTTGAGCTGCTGGCCAGTTGACTACCTGCTTCACTGCCTTGTGGCTATCTTGAAGTTGCTGCTCGATGTTCCCACTCTGCCCATACAATTCCCCCGGCGATACGTCAGGGGTGGTGTTGCCCATACTCTCTCTACTATGCGCCTGGAGATTCTGGGTACTGTGGTTAGCTACCGGTCCCAGCCTCTCCTCCATCTCACCAGGTTGCCCTGCGCGTTGCACACTGCTAGAGTGTAGGCAACCCATCTTTGCCTGATGGATCTTAAGGCCTTTCATATTCTTACAGACTTTCCCCATGTGCAAACTGCAGTTGTAGTATCAGCCTGTGCAAACGTAAGGTTTACACTTTCCAAAGTCAATGCCATAGTCTGTCCTGTTGGTCGATCATCCTCCCCTGCTCTCACCTGACCTTGGGGGTATCTTATCACATACTTGTCCATAGCAAGTGCTTAGGGTTCCTCCTCATGGAGGATGTGTTTTGGTCTGCCGAGCTGCCACACCCCTGGTTCTGGTCTTTCCCAGATGTCAGCAGTCTCTCCTTGCTGTCGCCATTCTTCCATGGTTGCCGGCTAGTCTTTCCTAGTTGTCACTGGGTTGCCAGATGGAAAAGTCTATAATATTATGAATCTATCACTCTCACCTCAATGGCTGGGTAACCTCCCAACCATGTTCTTGAGGATGATGGCCAGCACTTATGCTTTGCAAGTAGAATGACTGAGCCTTGTGGCATGGGCCCATGGTGCTTTCTTAGGATCATTAGGTGGGTACCCTCCTTCATCGGTGTTTCGTCAATTAGCCCACAACATCTCCAAAGGGTTTGACAGCTGGTCCCAGCGTCCTAAGGCAGCCCCCTTGGTCCCATGGGTTCCACCACCACTGCTCTAAGGTGTTTCCTTTGTGCCCGATGGGTTGTTCCAACGTTCGCAGCGCTTCAGCCACAGCCATCTCGATGCTGCTTCGGCTCGCTTGGGGATATTAGCCACTAGTCTTCTTCTGTTGCAACCTTTAATTCCCAGTCTGGACAGGCCACTCCAGAGTGACTGCCCAGGAAATCCTTGGCAGCCCACTTCCACTGGCAAGTTCCATGCCCGCCATCCCCTCTGCTGACACTCGTAAATGAGGGGTTGGTACTTCCCAAGTTTCCTCTCATGGGCCTTCTCCATCCTCTCCTCCCATGGCACAGTCAGTTCAAAAAGGACCACTTGTTTTGATGCTTTAGACAATAAAACTATGTCTGGTCTGAGGGTTAATGGTGTAGTCTCCTCTGGAAACTCAAGTTGCCTCCTGAGGTCGACTCTCATGTTCCAATAAGCAGCAGATGCCAGGATTCCTACACTTCTTTGTGTCCTACTAGATGTTTCCCCTGCCCTAACAAACCTAATCAGACAGGGCCCTGTTATCCTGGTGGCGTTATGGGTCTTCCTCCTCTCCACCTCCAGACCTACGGCAAGCTCAGACAATATCTGATCCTGCCTCCATCTGAACTTGCCGTCCATCTTAAATCAGTTGAAAAACACAGACAACTTACAAAAAATTTATTTTTGTTATGTTGTGTTTTCAGCTGTGGATTAGTGAACCAGGTGGAAACAGGGATGTCTATTATGGTGACTGAAAACTAAAGAAAATAACAACATAAACCATGCCTGGTGTGAGCTTTTTAGTACCATTGTAAGCTCTGACTAGCGCCTTTAGCTCGCAGTCCATCTACATGATAGACAGCTATGCAGGCCAATAATAGAGCAGCGGACAGGTATTAAAGATGGCGCTGGGCTAGGTTTACATTTTGTGACATCCCGTGGGAAATCCAGAAGAGTCAAGACGGCTTCTTGGAAAGAAAAAATTATATAAAGGCTGCATGTTGTTGTTTTTTTGGGACGAGTGAGCGTTTTGCTGCTTTTTCGATAATCATATTACCAATAGACACATTGCAGAAGGATAAAACCTACAAAAAACAATTTTTCAGTCAATGACCCCTTTGAGTTTTTACATTTATATTTACAAATACTGTTGTCAATGCAATACAAAATGTCACTTAATTTTAACTGAGTTTAAAGCTAAATGTGACCAAAAAGTTTCACGTAATTTTAGTATGTACTACAGCAGTGGTTGCCAACCTTTTTCTCTACAGAGTACTCCCTCCTTGCCTGTGTCCAAGACAAGTCAGAGCCCATCCATGCACAAACATAATTTAGAGCCAACAAAGCCTCTCTAATCCCCTGTGATCTCTGGGGATCTGGACCTGAACCCCTACATTACAGTATGTAATAGACAAACAGCTGACAATAGAAAATACATTGCTCAGAAATAAAAAAAATAATAATAATCAAAATAAAGAGCAGTAAACCTACTCCATCACCAGCCACCCTACGGCCACACCCTCAGCATGGATGTGGATGTGTGTGCATCGGCTTGGAAAAGATAAAAGCGAATTTCAGGGAGTTGTGTCTAAATAGACACGAGGTAATCTTCCTATCAGCGAATGACTGAAGGGAGATAAACAAAAGGAGGCTCGGGGGAAGATGTGAAATCAATCCTGGGAAGCCACAATATCAGGAGACAGATAATGCTGGCTCAGGCACTGGATTATAACACTCTGTGGCAGATGAGTCACAAGGCAACACTATAGTTAAAGTATTGGTGTGATGACAGGACGATAATGAGACCGCTCCCACTGAGAGCCTCCGCTTCATTACTCAGCCTGACCTAAAGAGCAGATTTAGGTCCGCGATGATAATGATGATGGTGGTGGTCATAAAGCTGTCTGTATGTGCGTGCATATGTGCGTGTGTTCGGCGACTTACCGAGGTGTAGAGAAAGCCTTCGTTGTTCATTGCCAGGTAGAGTTTGGTCTGGACACCCTGGATGGCCACCACACGGAGCCCCACTGGGATCAGGTTGAACACAGCTACACAAATATACACACATGCACAAACACAGAGCCGAAAAATAAGCATTCACACAGAAACAGACACAGAGAAAATCTTCACTGGTTTCAATGGCAGGATGGTGCCTCCATTTTGCCATAGAGAGGCTATTTTAGAAGGTCAGTCAGGCACGGAGGCGACTGAATTACACAAACAATTTAGCTCCTGATATTAAGCGTGGGATGAAAAGGGTGAGAATTATCAAAAGGTTCACAGCAACACATGGACTTGTAAACATTTTGGCGGCACAAGGACGCGCTTCGACAGAAAAGTCACTGAGTCAGGGGTGGAGGCTGTTTCATCTATCATACAAATGAAAACGTTCCTGTGAAAGATTCGCCTAACGATCGCTTTCAGCTATTTTCTCTCCCCTCAATCAGACACTGAGCTGGAGAAGAAAAAGGTAGTTAAAAGTGCCCCTTGCCTTTTTCCCGCAAAGAAAATGATGCCTTCAAAAGCCCAAAATAATCTCTTCACACAGATAGAAATCTGAGAAAAGCAGCAGATCTTAAGAGCAATCAGATTATGTCTGCCAGTTTGCTTGATAAGGGCCCTAATGATCAAAACCGTTGCTTAAACTGTTTGCAGACAAACAACCTTTAGAACATGTAGACTCAAGAGATTCATAGCCTTTTAATGCTGGAAAGTGAATGAGTTTTAAATGTCTGCAATTTTAGTGAAATAATCAGAAACATAAGCTATCTTCAATTATTTCAATATTAGTACATAGGAAATTACTGTAAAAGAAAACAAATCTGGGTTCCAGAGGCATCAGTCCAGGCAGAGTAGCCCAGACTTCCGCACGGTTCACAAAGCACCATGATCCCTCCTGCAGGTGGTGAGCCCACTGGAGGGCAGACCCATGTGCCTCCTTTGGGTACACTGGGTCCTTGATGTAACGTTTTTCATGGAGATCAACTGGACCGCTCTTAGTCCGGCCCTTCACCCAGGACCAGTTTGCCTTGGCAGACCCTACCAGCAGCACGTTGCCCCTGACAACATAGCTCCCGGGATCATTCAGGCACTCAAATCCCTCCACCATGATCAGGTGGCCATCCACGGAGGGCCTTTTTAAATGTAAATTTGGACCCCGTGGTGGACCCATTTTGGCCTCGCGGGCCATATGTTTGACACCCCTGGACCAGCACATTAAAAATACACATTGAAAGGTTTTACTTCTATGAAATAGCTGCATATCACAGAAAATCACAGATAAACAAAGGTTCACCTCAGAAGAAGCTTCATTCGTTCTTTACAGCAACATATCAAAGTGCAGTCACTTTTTCTCTCTGTCATACGAAAACTTAAATTTGCACAACTGTAGACTGTAAACGGGAGAGCCTTGCTCTAAAAATAATCATGTTTAACCACAGAGGTAGGAGCTGCTGTGGGGGGATTAGCTATTCACCGCTGGGACAACGGTGCATCGGGGCAGTTACCCCAGTGATGTGATCGCTGAGAGCGGGGACAGGTGTGTTCTGCCAGCTGCTGTCTGTTCATCGCCGTTTCTCTAGACTGGCTGCAAAATGAACTGACCCGTGGAGCAGACCGTCCGTGGCTTCTCATATATCCAGCACGGAGTGGAGCCAGACTACGTTCACGGCACCAGTGGAAGAATGATCACTCACTGTGTGCAGACAGTGCTTACAGGAGTTGTAGTTTCGTAGTGTCACATTGCGATAGATTTATTATTTTAGATGCTGCTTGAGAAGACTACAACCCGCCAAAGTGGCTAGAGGGAGTGGCTGTCTTATCGGCCACTGCTGAAATCCACCCGCCATTGGCGGGTTGGCGAGTGTTAATGTCAAGCCCCGTGTATAACACCAGAATATCAACTTGAAGGTGATAAATAGTTTATTTTCAGCTACCCCACCACAGCAGCTTTTGATGACTTTAAAATTGCATTTACTGTATCTTACACTGAGCCATGGTGCTGTTGTAGCTTTGAGGCTACTCTCTTTTTATGCCAACAATCCTCTAAGCCAATATCTGCAGCTATAAAACTGAGATCCTTCAACGTGTGCAGCAGGATGCTGGAGCTTTTCTACCAGACTGTTGTCACCAGCGCCATCTTTTTTGCTGCGGTCTGTTGGGGTAGCAGTATCAGGGCCAGAGATACCAACAGACTTGACAAGATTATCAAGAAGGCTGGCTCTGTAATTGGTCTCAGACCGGAGACCTTTGAGACAGTAGTGGAGAGGAGAACACTAAATAAACTGCGATCCATCATGAACAATCCTGATCACCCCTCCACCACACACTAGGTAGGCAGCGAAGCACTTTCTCCAGTAGACTACTACAGCTTCGTTGTTGAACGGCCAGGTACAGGAAATCTTTCCTGCCACATGCAATTTCACTGTACAATAACTCACTATGATGTTGTATTCTGGTCATAGCTATGCTGCCACACTGCACCTTACAGACTAACTGGCACCTCACATTTCACTCTGCTCCTGATAGTCCTTCTTTGTGCAATGGGATGATTCATGTGTTTATACGGGTCATCATCATATATTAAGCTATGATGTATATAGGTTCTATAGTCATGTTAGTTTCTTTTTTACTTTCCATGGGTAATCCCTTTGTCTGTCGTGTGTGTTTCTGTTGTTTGGTTGTCAACTGTCATGCTGCTGTTACACTGTAATTTCCCAGTTTGGGATCAATAAAGTACATCTATCTATCTATCTATCATCTATAAGGACGTTCAGTTTAAACCTTTTTAAGAAATTCTCGGCAAACATGATCTAACTTCGCATTTGTGAAAAAATACATGCACTGTTAAGTTGGAAATTATTTTCTACAATTTGTGCAATGTCTACTCATTACTGTGGAATACTTCCTCACCGTTTACTGTTTTTAACACACAACACACACACATATCTATACAGTATATACTGTATATTACAGTCGTATCTCACTGGGCTGTGACAGGTTACAACTAATTGGAGAACAGCATTCACAAGGGAATGCATTCACGGTGGCACTCAATTTCCTCTCATGAGTCGCAGAGCCTCGCTGTTCTGCCGCAGGAATTTTGAACATGTTCAAAAAATTAGTACGATAAATTTTCTCTCTAAATAGTCGCATAGTTGTCACGAGTTTCTCAAACCTGTCTCAAACCCATCTCAAATTAGTTTCCGTGAGTCGGAAAGTGCAAACAAAGTTAGACAACTTCGCGAGGGGTTGGGGGCCTGTGAAGCTAAATTGCTACTGACTGGAGACATAAAGGACAAAATGTTTTGCACGGGAGGCAGGCGCAAACAGCCCCATCATTTTCTAGCACATGCTGACAAAACTGCAATCATCAATGTCATCATGCCACCCAAGGGTAAGAAAGGCAAGGCTAGGGATAGGGGGGCTGCTGACCCTGCTCCACGGGCCCCTACAGCGGAAGCAGAGCCGGTCCCAGGGCCTGCTGTGTCTGATGTGGAGAAGGCAGCCTTCTTATCCAGCAGTCTCTGCATTTCTCCGCTGCGATTGATTTCACTTGACATCTGATGATAAAATAAAAGCACCAGGGGTGCTGATGCCTCGGTGTATATCTGTGGACAGACACACACACACATTGACAGACAACTGTATGCCTTGTTTCACTGAGGTATAATGACTGCTGGAAGGGGGGGTATGGTCCTGATTTTGCAATTGTCACAGGTAAGTGTGCGAGTGTTATGTGGAACTTGCATGACCATCATGGGACAGTCGTAAGTGTAAAAAAAAAAAAATGCACAATTTTGTTGTGAGCATGTTTAGTCCCAAAATTTGACAGGAGTCTGTGTGGCATCCGTGCAATATTCGTGCAACATACACAGATATGCCAATTCAGTGTGATTCCAAGTGAAAATCGTCACTAATTCACATACGGTGGTGTGAAAAAGTGTTTGCCCCATTCCTGATTTTTCATTTTTTTTTTGCATGTTTGTCACACTTACATGTTTCAGATCATCAAACAAATTTAATTAGACAAAGATAACGCAAGTAAACACAAAATGCAGTTTTTAAATGAAGGTGTTTATTATTAAGGGTAAAAAAAATCCAAACCTACATGGCCCTGTGTGAAAAAGTGATTGCCCCCCTCTGTTGAAACATAAATTAACTGTGGTTTATCACAGTTCAATTCTCTAGCTCAGTTCAATCTCTCTAGCCACACCCAGGCCTGATTACTGCCACACCTGGTCTCAATCAAAAAAATCACTTAAATAGGACCTGCCTGACAAAGTGAAGTAGACCAAAAGATCCTCAAAAGCTAGATATCATGCTGTGGTCCAAAGAAATTCCGTAAGAAATGAGAAACAAAGTAACTGAGATCCATCAGTCTGGAAAAGGTTATAAAGCCATTTCTAAAGCTTTGGGACTCCAGCGAACCACAGTGAGAGCTATTATCCACAAATGGCGAAAACATGGAACAGTGGTGAACCTTCCCAGGAGTGGCTGGCCGACCAAAATTACCCCAAGAGTGCAGCAACGACTCATCCAAGAGGTCACAAAAGACCCCACAACAACATCCAAAGAACTGCAGGCCTCACTTGCCTCAGTTAAGGTCAGTGTTCATGACTCCACTATAAGAAAGAGACTGGGCAAAAATGGTCTGCATGGCAGAGTTCCAAGACGAAAACCACTGCTGAGCAAAAAGAACATAAAGGCTCATCTCAGTTTTACCAGAAAACATCTTGATGATCCCCAAGACTTTTGGGAAAATACTCTGTGGACTGACGAGACAAAAGTTGAACTTTCTGGAAGGTGTGTGTCCCATTATATCTGGCGTAAAAGTAACACAGCATTTCAGAAAAGGAACATCATACCAACAGTAAAATATGGTGGTGGTAGTGTGATGGTCTGGGGCTGTTTTGCTGCTTCAGGACCTGGAAGACTTGCTGTGGTAAATGGAACCATGAATTCTGCTGTCTACCAAAAAAATCCTGAAGGAGAATGTCCAGCCATCTGTTCGTGACCTCAAGCTGAAGCACACTTGGGTTCTGCAGCAGGACAATGATCCAAAACACACCAGTAAGTCCACCTCTGAAGGGCTTAAGAAAAACAAAATGAAGACTTTGGAGTGGCCTAGTCAAAGTCCTGACCTGAATCCAATTGAGATGCTGTGGAATGACCTTAAAAAGGCGGTTCATGCTCAAAAACCCTCCAATGCGGCTAAATTACAGCAATTCTGCAAAGATGAGTGGGCCAAAATTCCTCCACAGTGCTGAAAAAGACTCATTGCCAGTTATTGCAAATACTTGATTGCAGTTGTTGCTGCTAAGGGTGGCCCAACCAGTTATTAGGTTTAGGGGGCAATCACTTTTTCACATAGGGCCATGTAGGTTTTCATTTTTTTCCCCCTTAATAATAAACACCTTCATTTAAAAGCTGCATTTTGTGTTTATTTGAGTTATCTTTGTCTCATTCATTCATTCATCTTCTTCCGCTTAATCCTTTTCAGGTCGCGGGGGGGCTGGAGCCTATCCCAGCAGCTTTAGGCGAGAGACAGGGTACACCCTGGACAGATCGCCAGTCCATCGCAGGGCCAACACAGAGAGACAGACAACCATTCACTCTCACAGTCATACCTAAGGACAATTTAGAATCCCCAGTTTGATGCCAATTAACCTAACTTGCATGTTTTTGGTATGTGGGAGGAAACCGGAGAAATCCCGGAGTAAACCCACGCAGACACGGGGAGAACATGCAAACTCCACACAGCTCACTGTTGGTCGGGGGCTGGGATCGAACCCAGGATCCCCCGGCCAAGGGTGAGTTTCTGTGCTGCCGCAGTGCTAACCACTCCTCCACCGTGCCGCCCTTAATATTTAAATTTGCTTGATGATCTGAAACATTTAAGTGTGACAAACACACAAAAAAATGAGAAATCAGGAAGGGGACAAACACTTTTTCACACCACTGTATTTGTCACAAGTTTTTTTTTGCTTCCAACTAGTAGTAAACTGCTACAGCCAAGTGAGATACTACCTTTAGGGATCCACGATTGTGAAATTTTGGGCTAATACTGATGTTTAAACTAATAAGTTGGGTGTTTTTGTTTCTGTTTTCTAGTCAATCTTTAACGTCATAGCGATAAAGAAATATGCATTAGCAAAAAAATAAATGAACTGAAATTCTTGGCTCTGTCAAACTAACTCACCAATTTGCACTCCCCATGACTGAAGTGTGACCGAAGTTGCCACAAGATAATTAACTAAGGCCCTAATGTGCATGCCTCCAATTAACCCCTCCCCCTCCCCGCATAACATATTGATTGCTGAACTAATGACTGCTGCTGGTTCCGCTCATTTTGATTTCCATTATGCTGAAATGCAAAACAGCAATTATAAATTCACAAAAATGAACACAAATATTTCACCATGCAACTCAAGCAATGCATGGAAATCTTGTTCCATATTTTTTATTTTTTTCATTTTGGGTGAACAAATTTAATATTTCTTGAGATCTGGTTTGATGCCCACTACTGCATGTAACTATAGCGACTATTTGTCCTCTTTTTTGACATCATGGCACAGATCTATGAATAAAAACAATGTGAAACAGAATTTAGAGCGGTCTGAATCCTGGACGTTTGGCTCATAATCAATGTTTTATCCTTTATGATTTTAAAGTCGGCCCCATTTGCAAAGTGACACACAAACGCTGACTTAAAACTGTCACTGAAAATGAGGAAGGAAAAAGTGTCAGATTTAAAAATGAGATTTTTCTGCAGTTTCCCATTCATAGACAAGAACAGAAACACATTTAAATCTTTCCACAGCAGCTGTAGCAGGGGCATAATTATTCCTGTCTCTTTTATAAATTGGGCCTTTGTTTAATTATAATCATTTAGCCAAGCACGTTCTTTAAAACTGTTATATGTGGATTACAGGGATTATTCATTCACACCCATTCACGGGCGGCTGATTTCATCTGTGCAGCCATTTACACGATGTACATACCATGCAAATGCCTTATTAAAGAACACACTTCCCATGTAGCCGTTCCTTTCCCCCCCTCTTCGTGGGCATCAGTTGGTGGCCCGAGAAGTAGCAGAGATTGATGTGAAATGCTGGCAATGCCAACTGTGCACGGAGAGAGAGCGACTGCCGTCTGAGGCACAACAACAGAACTGAATTAGCCGTATCAATCACGCACCGTGGCCCCACTTGTTTGTGAGCGCTCACGCATGTGTGAAAGAGAGAGTGTTTACTGGCTGAGCCGAGCGTCTTTCATTATTTCGGGGTCTTGAGCGCCAAACATGTTCTGTGGATGTTTAATCAATTTTCTTTCACCGGGAAGCATTTGACACGGATAGATTGCAGCGCTGCCATCTGACATTTGGACGAAAAGCATCTTACTAATTAAATGAAGACTTGACGCGTGGATGAGTGACTGTGTGAATTAAAAGCCCCACATCAAAAAGATTTCCACAGGGTGAAGCTTATCATTAAATTGGATTCCATCCCCAAAGTGGGTGCAGGGGAATCAAATGAAATCATCCGTTGCTAGATATCAAATCTTCAGTAGGGTGCAATACTCTGGTGTAGCCGAAAGTCGTATAAACCCGCTGGTGAGCTGAAATGGAAGAAGCAAATAAAATGCTGAACAGGTAGCAGTGGTTTTAGTGCTTGCCAGTTATTGCTTCAACCTGTTGAAATGCTGCAAGAGATCATTGCTTATATTTTTACTTTCAGCCAAAATATTTGGTCCATAGATCAAGGAAATAACCTGCAAACTGAGCGATAACTGAAATCAGCCATTTGTTGCAGTGAGAGGAAAGGCAGATCAAAAGTATGGATAAAAAGCTTTTCTGTCAAGAGTTGGGCTCACCATAGGTGCTGTCTTCATCCCGGGTTCCGTCGATGGTTCCATCAGGCTGCATCTGCAGCTGGAATCCCTGGCGACTGGAAAGCCTGGTCACTATGCCCTTTAACTGGGGCTCTGAGAGAAAGAGGAGACACAAGAAGACGCATTCAATCCATCTTAATGTTGTGCGGGTACACACAACAAAAGCCTGGACGTGTGTTTGTGTGTGTGTGTGCAAGTAGAAGCTGTTTATATTTCCAGCCTGTGTGGATTAAGGGTGCAGCATGGATCTGTGACCCTGGATGTTGTGATAAATCAGGTGTATTGACAGGCTGCAGCTGACACAGGAGATGGGAGCTCTGTGACATGTTGCAACTTTGTTGTGGAAGAATATGAACTTGTTTAGATCAGATGTTTGTGGCGTCATCACGGAACCAGATTGTTTCTATGTCTGTGGAGTCTGGAACAGATGATTCTGGAAATAATCTTGTGCTATCATGACACCACAGACATCTCGTGCATGAGACTATCCAGTGGATGATGAAGTAGTGAAGTGATGAAGACTCTGCTTATGAGATGATATGAAGATGGTGAAGATGTCTGAGGTGCTGCTGCCATCCCAGGCTGTGGGACACCCCTCTTCCTCCCCACACCCCCAGACCTGGTGGCCGCCTTCTCTTCCGTTTCTTCCTCGATCCAAACAATTTGACACGCGAGAACACGTTCAACTTGCTCGGCTTCTCGTTTGCGCCTTTGCTGTTGCTCGGACTGCCACTGCCGCGGCATGCATTCGCCTTCTCCCGCTCCCTCGCCTGCCGCTTCTGGCGGATCAGGGAGCTGGCGATGGCTGCTGCCCGGGACATGTCCCCCCAGCGGAGCCAAACGGGGCTGTGCGTCCTGGCTTGGAGAGGGGGTGTGTGTGCAGACAAGGCTGTCCTGGGTGTGTGGGGGGCACAACAGGGAGGGGGTCTACACCACCCACGGCTCAGTTCGCATCACACACTGTCCAATGTAGTCGCACAGATATTCGTGATCTTTGTAGAGAGCGTCCAGAATCCTCCATCAGTGCGTCCGGGTGCCTCATGGAAGCTGCCAAACAGATCCAGCACGGTACTGTGCCCGTGACTGCGCCGTTTCACTGATGCCGCTTCACTGATGCCGCTTCACGCCCCCACCCCCCCCCTAAAAAAAGGAAGAAGAATATGAGTGATAAAACCTGTCTGACCCCCCCCCCAGGTGATTCCTCTCAGATCCCCAACAGAGCACCGAGACGATCCAAGTGGCAAATCAACAGCTTATCCGGGGGACGTTGATGCTCACTGCAGCTGCTACTCCTTCCTCCTCCTCCTCCTCTTCTCCTCCTGCTGCTGCTGCTGCTCCTCTGCACCGCTCCCCCGCCGCTGCTCCGCTCCACGACGCCGTCCGTGACAGAAATGCAGCAGCCAGAATATTTGTCAATGAAATGAAACAGCTCGGGGGGGAAGGGATCATGGTGCGGACACCGTGCCGTTCATAAAACTGCTGCAGCCCTGCCCCGCCATGAGGAGGAACCATGAGGAGACAGAGGGGCAGGGGGATGTGGAGGGGTGGGGTGTGTGTGTGTGTGTGTGTGTGTGTGTGTCTGTGTGTGTGTGTGTGTGTATGTGTGAGAGAGAGAGAGAGAGAGAGAGAGAGAGAGAGAGAGAGAGTTGTGTGTCCCAGTGTGCCAGGGGTCGGATGAGGTTTTATGTGTGTGTGTGGGGGGGGGGGGCTGTGGCCCTCCACCCCATGTGCTATGATGTTTACATGTTTCACTGAACACCCTCACTCAGGCTGGGACTTTAAGAGGAACCAAAAGGAGCGGGTGATGTGGGAGGAGGGGAAATAAAGAGGGGAGACAGACAGGTGAATGGATGAGAGTGTGGGGGGGGGGGGACAAAGAGGGGGTGGGCACGCGGAGGAGAGAAAATGGGATATCGAGCGCGAGCGAGTGACAGCGAGATGGAGGAAAGGAGAAAGAATTTTGAGTGGAATAGAGGATGATGAATTAAAGGGGACAGAAGAGCAGAGATACAGAAGTGAGTGTGTCAGTAGGTGAGGAAGGTACTAAATGAGAGGGAGAATGATCATGGTGCCCAAGAAAATGAAGAAAAACAGGAGGAATAAAAAGGGGAGAATGGGGGCGTGCATTAGTGTGAGAAATTGGGGGAAAGAGAGAGAGGGAGAAAGGAGGGGCTCCAATTTTGGTGCAGAGGTTCACCACAGCTGAAAGGGCTGCAGTGTGCAAGGAGGAGGTGAATACTAGAGGTTGCACTTCGCTCTGTTGTTTTCTGCAGAGGCACCCAACAACCAGCAGCAGCAGCCGCCACTTCATGCATGTCGCCTGGCCACCGGCAGCCCCCCACCCCCACCCCCACCCCGTCCACCCGCAGGAAAACAGACGCACAGCTGTCAGGAGCAGACACAGCAGCAGTGGCGCATGGCAACTGCAATTCCAACTGGTACGGGAGAAGAAGAGGACACAGAGCCTGCAGATGAAGCCCGACCTGCATGTGGCACCTGATGCCCGAACAGCACGCAGAGCCAGTGTTCTCCCACGGCTCTGCAGTGGGAAGGATTGGTGGCGAGAGGAGGTGGTGGTGAGCAGTAAACTACATGACCGAGGAGGAGGAAAACTTGGTAGGCTGTAATCCACAGTGAGGAGAAGCCAGGATGTGGAGTGAGTGATAGACCGTGGACAGAAATGGAGGCCAGAAGGTGCTCACTGAAGTGGAGACTGAGGAAGCTGAAGTAACACCAGTGGGTCCTCTCATTAGGTAAGACCCTTCAAAAATATATGCAGATAAATACAGATTAAGCTGTGACTGAGCAGGCTGACCCACATTCCCCGAGACAACACTGAGAAGATTTCATAACCAGAACGTTAAGGTCAACTAAAACCTGGGAACACCAGAGCAGTGGCTGCAGCCAACAGAGGTCACTGATGTGTCTCCCGCTTCCTCTTTCCTTCATGAGCTCCCTGCTTTAAGCCCACACCGCAGGCCCCCAAAAGTGGGAGCCACACAAAATAGGAGCAGCACAAACACGTCAGGGCACACGGCCTGGTGTTTCTGTGAGATGTTCACGCTGCCAACCCTGCCTCCATCGCCACAGCAGCAAGTTTAATTTTACACACTGGACTGAAAACAGGCACATCATTAAGTTAATCAGTGGAGGACCAGCTGGGGAGAGGGAGCTTAGAAATGCAGGGAGAAATAAGAGACGGATTAGTTACAAAAGTGTCCAACTGCAGTGGTGGTTAGCCACAACAAATCAGCACTGTTGTGAGTAAACCATAGCAGAAAAGAAGAAAAAATGTGGTAGCTTTGGTTACTATGGAGACTCTGATGGCCTAAAGACCCTTTTTCCTTGTGTACACAAGATAGTAACAGAGATGACAGAGATACTGTAACACTGACCATGTTTACATACACATGAACCTTCTTCTTCTTCCACAGCAGATCATCTGCCTCCATCTCACCCTACCCCTTGCATCCTCCTCTGTAACTCCAACCCTCTCTGCCACCTCCAGCTCTGCCTCCTGTTTTTTTGTCAGCGCCACCGTTTCCAACCCATACATCATAGCAGGCCTCACTACTGTCTTGTAAATCTTCCCTTTCACTCTTGCTGCTATCCATCTGTCACAAATCACTCCTGACACTCGTCTCCACCTACTCCACCCTGCCTGCACTCTCTTCTTAACCTCTTCTGTGCATGATCTGCATGTCAGATTTGGTAAAGGTTTTATGCTGGATGCCCTTCCTGACACAACCGCACCCATTTACCCGGGCTTGAGATAGGCTCACTGGACTCACTGTTGCTTCCTGGTCAGCAGGTGTGGCACCCACGCTTCTTCCACTATATTTTGTACCCACTGCAAGACTGAGAACTCTGGATTAAAAACTTCTGACGGGGGTACGATTCACAGTATCTGGCAACTTCTGAGCCAGGGATGTCAAACTCATTCCACGGAGGGGAAAGACTCACCCAGCCAGTCTCTGTAGCAGGTGTTTTCACTGATCAGCAGGATCTTGGCCCTCCATGGAATGAATCTGTCATCCCTGGTCTAAGCTTCCTGCTGAAGGATGACATGACATCAGCCCAGATGTGTTATTGGTTTAGGATCCTTTATGAGCCTTAGTTCTTGTCATCCAGTAGCTTAAATGCAAATATTGTGACTGTTTTGGACTCATGGGGCAGATTTACTAATATGCTGTGCCATCGCAAAACCGTGTGTTGGCGTTAAAAAACTACTGTTGAGATTTACTAAAGGGCACAGGGCAGAATTAGCGGTGGAACATGGACTATGTTAATTTTGCGCCTGGCCTCATTGCATATGTATTTGTGGGAGTTGTCATGTCAACAGGCAAATTTGAGGGAGGGGAGTATTTAAATGACTGACGCAAGTTGATTTATTAAGGTTTGCGGTTGTCAGTCTTCTGCTAAATGCACCAGGATTTAACACCCCAAAAAAGCATGTCTTAATTCACCTGCGCCTGACATGATAGCGATCGTTGGTGCCAAGACACCGGCGAGAACCGAGGGCGCGTGGCAGAAGCTTCTCTCTGCCCGTGACTTTATTTGGCATGACAGAAGAACAAATTATATGAATGTCAATGGTCTCACAACAATTGGTGCTGAATTGGACATCAGTTGGCAGTTTTTTTAAAAATTTCATTTGTTTATACTGTATATAGTCTACTACATGAAGTTGTATCCATAAAATAGGATACAATAGGATCCAAGTCTATCCTCTGTGGAGGTTAGACTTGGATGTGGAGTTTTTCTATCAGCTCTCTTTCGCTCTTCAAGCAAAATCTTCCCCATTGCCAATTTTCTTTGTTTTTTTTTCTCTATCCATATTTCTATATTTACAGTATTTATTTTTGCTGTGCATAAAATGGTAATTTAGTTTCCTCTTCTCTCTATTTCTCTCTCCCAGTTCAGAATATACAATATACATGTAGGAGGAAAACAACGAGATTATTAACAAAAAGAGCGCATAGATCCATAGACCCCCCCCCCCCCCGAAACTGCAACACCATAACTCAATGGCATTTATAAAAAGTTGTGAACTGGGAGACCTGTAGATTTTGTTAAAACAAAGTTATTCACATAATAAAACCCCAGAGCCTCCATCAGACAATCTTGATGGTTCTACTGTTCATAAAATAAACACGTCGATTAAATAATCAATTTATTCATGAGTAGTCCTTTTTTAAATTAGATACAAATGCTTCACTTATACAAATTAAACAAAAAAGTCTGCCATGTTAAATGAAAATCTAAATTTTGAAATACTGGTGCATGCCTCCAGAAAGCAAGTATTCCTGTCTGAAACAGGTAGCCTAATCAGGCCTTACAGGCGCAAACATAGGCTCTTTCTCAAAGTGAAATACAGAGGTGTAGCCTATATGTAGGCAATCACACGTTAGACTTTGACAAATATAAAAGGGACTGAACTGAGGTTTACTTAACTGTGTGAATATTAATTACAGAATAATTGAAAATGAATGGGACATCCAACATCAGCCACCATTTAAGAACCACTTGCTGATTTTTTCGTCAGATCACTTATTTGTGTGATCTTTAATGAGTTATATTCATAAATGTTGTATGTTGCACTTTGGGGAATGGGAGTTGTTCAGTCATCATTATAATTTAGTTTATACAGTATGTGTAGTTTATAGTCTATCATCAATAAAGTCATGGAGTACATGTTTACAAATATTTGAGACCAATCGTAGTGCATTCTTTTTATATTTTAGCAATATTATGAGTACAAAACACCAAACATTATTATTATTATTATCATCATTGTTTTATAATTGTACCTTGTGTACCTTATTGATCACCAGAGGGAAATTCAGGGCATCCACGGTACAGTGCCAATCCCTTCACCAGTGTCACCCCCCACCACCACCACGCACACACACACACACACACACACACACACACAGCAGAATGACCCATTTGGCTGCAAGTTTTGCATCAGTATTGGCCACTTGCCTGTAAATATTTAAATAAAAAATTATTTATTTCATTATTTGGACATTTTTGCGTCTTGCTGTCGTTTAGTCAAAGCACGTGTCCACATGTAAAATGCAACTGATGTGGTCATTCCACTCCACAATGAAGCAGCAGTCAGGACTTTCATGTACCACTGACTGGGCAGGCTGAGTGCACACGGTGGGACACCGGTGTTGGCCAGATAACGGCAGTCTCGGCTGCTGCCTTACCCGTATACCAGTCATGTGATTGCGGCACCTCGGGTCCCCGGCAGCCCCCCCCCCCCACACACACACACCTTGTGTTCTCTATGGCAAATATATCCATTAGACCTACACAACTTTACGGTATATAGCGGCTCCATACTCGTGGATGCACGGGTCCCCGGCAGCACCCCCCCACACACACCTCATGCTCTCTATGGCAAATACGCAACTTTATGGTACATATTTTGACTGAGCAGCTTCATGCTCGTGGATGCACACCCTTGTAACCTCAGCAGCAAGCGCTGTGGTGACTGACAGGTCGTGATGCTGTGTTATACAATCAGCATGGCCATGATGCAGTGTATTCTCCAGTGAGCATGGAGCCAATCCGAAACCCCGCCCACACTTCTTGAAGCCAGAGGATGAAGACATAGTGCGATTACCCAGCGGTGGCTAAAGTTTTATTGATAAAAATTACATATTTTGACTGAGTGACTCCATATTCAGGGGTGCACACCCTTGTAGCTTCAGCAAAGCATGTTTAAAATCAGGTCAGTGTGACGAACAGTTTGAGAGATATCTGAGGAACATACACACAAACAGACACACAAACAGACGGAGATGTCTTGAATTTATAGATAGATAATGAACAAAAATAAGCTTTTTTTAGTGGGGTTTTCACTTAAACAAAAACTTTAAAAAAAAAAAAGCTTTATATATTATGCTCCTCTGAACTGGCTGTCAGGGGAGGAAGCCATTCAGACCTGGTAGACCCAAACGTATAGTGAGGGTGTGCTGGGAGCGTCTGGCTGAGGCCCCTGTCCGGGAGGTCTTCAACTCCCACCTCCGGAAGAACTTCAACCACATTCCGAGGGAGTCTGGAGACATGGAGTCTGAATGGGCCATGTTCTCCACCTCTGTTGTTGAAGCGGCAGCCCAGAGCTGCGGCCGCAAGGTGGTCGGTGCATCTCGTGGTGGCAACCCCCGAACCAAGTGGTGGACACCAGTGGTGAGGGGGGCCATTAAGCTGAAGAAGGAGTCCTATCAAGCTTGGTTGGCTTGTGGGACTCCCGAAGCAGCTGAGGTGTACCGGCAGGCCAAGCGGAGTGCAGCTCGGGTGGTTGCTGAAGCAAAAACCCGGGTATGGGAGGAGTTCGGTGAGGCCATGGAACAAGACTTTCGGTCGGCTTCAAAGAGATTCTGGCAAACTGTTCGGCGGCTCAGGAGGGGAAAGCAGCTCCCCGTCCACACTGTGTATGGTGCGGATGGGACACTGTTGACTTCAACTGGGGATATCGTCGGGCGGTGGAAGGAATACTTCGAGGATCTCCTCAATCCCACTGATACGCCTTCCACAGAGGAAGCAGGGTTTGGGGACGAGGGGGATGACTCGCCTATCACAGGGGCTGAGGTCGCCAAGGTGGTTAAAAATCTCCTTGGTGGCCGGGCCCCGGGGGTGGACGAGATTCGCCCCGAGTACCTCAAGGCCCTGGATGTTGTTGGGTTGTCATGGTTGACACGCCTCTGCAACATTGCGTGGAGGGTCGGGGGCAGTGCCTTTGGCATGGCAAACCGGGGTGGTGGTTCCTCTCTCTTCAAAAAAGGGGACCGGAGGGGGTGCTCCAACTTTAGAGGATCACACTCCTCAGCCTCCCTGGGAAGGTCTATGCCAAGGTATTGGAGAGGAGAGTCCGGCCGTTGGTCGAACCTCGGATTCAGGAGGAGCAATGTGGTTTTCGTCCTGGCCGTGGCACATCGGACCAGCTCTTTACCCTCTCGAGAATTCTTGAGGGTTCGTGGGAGTTTGCCCAACCAGTTTACATGTGTTTTTGTGGACTTGGAGAAGGCATTTGACCGCGTCCCTCGTGGATTTTTGTGGGGGGTGCTTCGGGAGTATGGGGGTATCGGGCTTGTTGTTACGAGCTATTCGGTCTCTGTACGACCGTTGTGAGAGTTTAGTTCGCATTGCCAACACTCGGTCGGAGTCATTCCCAGTGAGAGTTGGACTCCGCCAGGGCTGCCCTTTGTCACCGGTCCTGTTCATAATTTTTATGGACAGGATTTCTAGGCGCAGCCAGGGAATGGAGGGTGTCATGCTTGGTGACCACAGGATCTCATCTCTGTTGTTTGCAGATGATGTTGTCCTGTTGGCTTCATCCAGCAATGACCTACAGCTCTTGCTGGGACGGTTTGCCGCTGAGTGTGAAGCGGCTGGGATGAGAATCAGCACCTCCAAGTCCGAGTCCATGGTCCTCAGCCGGAAAAAGGTGGATTGTCCTCTCCGGGTTGGGGACAGGCTCCTGCCCCAAGTGGAGGAGTTTAAGTATCTTGGGGTCTTGTTCACGAGTGAGGGGAAAATGGAGCGAGAGATCGACAGACGGATTGGAGCAGCATCTGCAGTGATGCGGACGTTGTACCGGTCTGTTGTGGTGAAGAGGGAGCTTAGTTCTAAGGCAAAGCTGTCGATTTACCAGTCAATCTACGTTCCTACTCTCACCTATGGTCACGAGCTTTGGGTAATGACCGAAAGAACGAGATCGCGGATACAAGCGGCTGAAATGAGCTTTCTCCGTAGGATTGCTGGACTCACCCTCAGAGATAGGGTGAGGAGCTCAGTCATCCGGGAGAGGCTCCGAGTAGAACCGCTGCTCCTCCACATTGAAAGGAGTCAGTTGAGGTGGTATGGGCATCTGATTAGGATGCCTCCTGGACGCCTCCCACTTGAGGTGTTTCAGGCACGTCCCACTGGGAGGAGACCCCGGGGCAGACCCAGGACTCGGTGGAGAGACTATGTCTCCCAGCTAGTCTGGGAACGCCTTGGTATCCCCTCTGAAGAGCTGGAGCAGGTGGCTGGGGAGAGGGAAGTCTGGGCTTCTCTGCTTGAACTGTTGCCTCCGCGACCCGGACCTCCGGAAAAGCGGTAGAAGATGGATGGATGGATGGATGAACTGGCTGTGCCTGTGTTGATGACCTGCTTCCTCATCAGCTGTGCCTGTGCACAATTTTGCCGTACTCTTGGTGGATGGGTGGTCATTACTGAAATGAAGTGTCTGCGACTGTGTTCATAATTTTGCGTGTTGTTAGTAGATCACTGGCAAAAATTGGCCACTCCCTTAGGTGCTCTGTCTAAATTGCGCACTCGCTAATTTGTGCTACCTTAGTAAATCTGCCCCTTAATTTTTAAAAATAATTAATTCACAACCACATTTTTTTCATTCTGCCACTGTTTGGGCATATCAGTTTTTTAAATGATCTTTTCATGATATCATGATCAACATGACCTTTTTAGTTATTTTCTTGTGCACAAGTATCTTCGCTATTTTGTCGGAACAAGAGAAAAAAACTGGAGGCCACTCAGAGAATGCATACCACTGCCAAGGTCTGTCTGTCTGCGAAGAAACTACTGCCTGTATTTTGGTGAAATCCTCACCAGAGGTGGCCCTTGAGCTGCCGATGAACCAGTCAGATTTTGGCGGTGATCTGGGTCAGGGTCTGGATTATAGATCATTTTTTCATGTTCTTGGTGGAGGTATGCATTCTCAGATAACCTCTGAAATCTAAAGGGTTCATCCGTAGTCCAAAATTTCATCAAAATCCATTCAGTAATTTGTGTGTGTGTGTGTGTGTGTAATCCTGTTAACCAACAGACAAACATGATCACATTACCCACTTGGTGGAGGTAATAATCACTCTTAAGGACTTCAGCGGCTTCCTGTTTAAAAGTAGTGCAAGGCTTTTAATTGAACTCCACGCCGCCTCCCTCCAGCAGTTTTGGTGTTTCATAATAAGGGAGATGAAAATTAATTACAGTCAGAGGAAGATAAAGTTTGTTGAAAGCAAGTACTTCGATTCTGTCCTCAGTCTAGCCACACATGGGCCACGGAGCATCACGAGGTCTTTCAAAGTGCCACTAAATCTGAAAAAGTCAAACATGAAATTTCTTACCTGCAAAAGTGTCTGAGCGCTTGTTAGAATCATATTTTGTAACATTTTAGGCTAATAAAAAATGTGAGCTTTTTTTTTTTTTGCAATGATGAAACTGTAAGAAATTGCCCTTGAGGTTGAGGTGGGGGTTTATGGGAGCAGGATGGGACTAGAGCCCGAGTGGGGAGAAGCATGGTCTCTGAGGAGGTTAGTGTTCAGATAATAAAATAATTCATTCAAAGTTTTTTTTTTTTTTTTTTAAATCAGGTTTTCTGTGCTGTTATTTTTTTCCGGGTTATAAGATGAAGCCAAGTCTCAGAAAATGAAAAGGTTAGAAATAATGATAAGATATACACATTTTGCTTCAAGATTATATTAGTACAGCTGCTTCCACTGGAAACATGCTCAAAAATCCTGGCATGTATGTTCAGAGCAGAACTCTCTCCAACTGAAGGGCGTGACCTGAGCAGCTTTCAGCACCGTGGACAGTGCAGCAGGTTTGAATGGCTAATGGTTAACAGAAAAACGGTTTAATGTCGCACAAAACCATCAACGATCTAATCCAGTGGAACAAAAGTTACACTTTAAGACTCATTTGTGTCCTTTAACTGACATTATGAAAAAGTCTGCTCAAAGCCCGTCTGCTACACTACACGACCATCAACTTCCTGCCAGCTTAACAACAGGACCACAGATGTTGGCTTTACTGTCCGAGTTCCCTCTGCTCTTACCTGAGGTTGCTCGGCGGAGAGGGAAAGTCATGCTGCACCCTCGGAGCTCCGGAGCCTCTGCGCTCCTGGCTCCTGGCGCTTCCTGTTGTGTGCTGAAAAGAGGACGAATTACCGAAGTTCAGACCAGACAATTCTCCACGGCATTGGATCCATTAGGGGTGCACGCACATGGCGTTGACGGGAGATCATTACAGAACATTAGAGGCCATTAAGCCGTTGGAACCGGTCATTAATGATTCATCTCCAGGCCCCCGCTGATCTGGCACAACAAGCAGGGGAGGGGAGCCAGAGGGCGGTTCACAAATCCAAGGATCCATGGAGGAAACGATGTACCCACGTGTTTGCTTCCTGTTGTATAAGTGAGTGAGCTCAGGGGTGGAGCACATCTCACCTTTTAACTGCTCCATCGTTCTCGCTGCAGTTAAATGGGTCTCCTCTGAATATTTTAACCAGACTTGTTTCCTTAGAAGCACTGCTAGTGGCATTATTTAAAGAGCAAATATTCTCCATCATTGTAATAAATGCATTTCTCTGAGTTGCTTAGAGCCCCTTGACACAGATGGAGATTGTTGGGTGATCAATGAGAGATCAAAAATTGACCTGCTCTCTCAACAATCTCCTAATCTACTCATGGGTGGAGATTGTTGAGAAATCATTGACAGATGGAAAAATGGCCAGATCTCTCAATGATGTTTTAGCTATCACCAAGATCTCTCAGTGATCTCTCAATGATCTTCCAGTGATCTCCATGGTCAACACAGTTGCGGGATTGTTTTGACTCCATCCAAAACAATCTCTCAATGATCACCAAAGGACTGTGATGTCTCAGCAAGCTCTCAATGAACTCTCAAGGAGCACTGAATGATCTCATCGATCTACCAATGATTTCTCAGTAGTCTTTCAATGACCTCTATCGGTCTTTCATTGAATGCTCAGTGATCCCTCACTGATCTCTCAGTCACCTCTACCTTCAGGGCGGAAAAATTTGGCATTCATTGAAAGATCGCTGGGAGATCATTGGGAGACTGATGAGCACTTCTTGACGGCTCAACAGTCTCATCAGTCTCCCAATGATCTCTCAGCAATCTTTCAGTGAACACCAAATTTTTCCACCCCGAAGGTAGAGATGACTGAGAGATTAATGAGGGGTCATTGAGCGTTTGATGAAAGACCAATAGAGTTCATTGCAAGATTTCTGAGAGATCATTGGGGGATCTATGAGATCACTGAGCAATTGTTGAGAGATTGCTGAGAGACAATTCCCTTTGGTAATCATTGAGAGATTGTTTTGGATTTAGTCAAGACCTTGAGGACCATAGAGCTCACTGAAGATCAATGAGAGATCTCAGCAATCGCTGAGTTTATTAAAAGATCGTTTGGAGACCTGGCTATTTTGCCGTCATTCAGCGATCTCTCAACAATCTCCACCCTTGTGTAAAGGGGGTATATGTTAAAAGTGTCTCCTCTGAGCATTTTAGCCAGAGTAGCATCACTCTGAAACGGTGCTGTTGTTGCCTTAGAGCAATGCAAGTGACATCATTATTATATTATTAAGAACAAATATTCTCCAACACTGCAATAACTGTATTTTCCCCAGCTGCTGAGGAAAAGTCAACAGCTTCAGACAGAAAGGAAATTATCACTGCTGTGTGCTTTGTGCCTCAACGCAGGTGCAGAAAAAGTGTGACGACCCAAGTCAAGTCTCATTTCTATCGTAACCAAAACCTGAGCAGTACCAAGGCAAATACATTTTCACCCCAGCCGAAACGGTCCAAGATGTCATCAGCTTCAAGCAGGGTCTGTGCTGAATGTTCTATTGTTACCATTCATGTCTCATAGATCACACAGTCCAAACTTTCCAACAGTGCATGTTTTCAGTACAGCATTCTCTTTAGGCCTTCAGAACACGAGGCAGACACAAACTACTATTTGTGCATGCTTTAAAAAACACACACACACACACACACACACACACACACACGTGAAGCCAGCACACAAATACTTACCACATGCGCACAAGACTAAAGGCTTTGTACTGATATCTGATGGCGGGGGGGGGGGGGGGATCTGTGGGCTAACCACAGTGTACATTAAATAGTTCCCCCACTCAGAGCTGCGCTGTCAGTCTGGGATCACAGTCTCCGGCCATCCATAACTCTGCATTATCGCCCCATTACATCGTGGCCCTGTTACTTCCTGTGAAGCGGCCTGTTAAAACACCACAGCATCCATATCGCCGAGATGGGACGCATGGTCCAACTGGCTGCCGTGCATGTTGCTGCACATGCACGCAAGCAGGAGACTTAGAATGTGCAAGCTCAGCAACTGAAAAAGTAAAGCCGACAGAAGGAGTGCCATCATCAAAGTCTATCAAAGTATCAGCACATGTTTTTGGAAGCGTATCATGGCTTGGACAAAGGAGATTCTGAGGACCTCAGAAAAAAAGGTTGCTGATGCTCATCAGGATAGAAAAGGTTAAAGAACCATCTCTAAAGAGTTTGGACTCCACCAATCCACAATAAGACAGATTCTGTACAAATGGAAGGAATTTAAGACCGCTGTTGGCATCCCCGGGAGTGGTGGACCAACTAAGGTCACTTCATCTGGAGTGGTGCATCTGAGCCAGGACAGCTTGCCATCACTGATGGAACAATGAATTCTGAATTATACCAGCAAATACTGAAGGAAAATGTCAGGACATCTGTCCATGAACTGAAACTCAAGAGAAAGTGGATCATGTAGCAAGACAACGATCCTAAGCACACAAGTCGTTCTACCAAAGAATGGTTAAAGAAGAATAAAGTTAATGTTTTGGAACGGCCAAGTCAAAGTTCTGACCTTAATCCAATTGAAATGTTGTTGCAAGGACCTGAAGTGAGCAGTTCATGTGAGGAAACCCACCAACATCCCAGAGTTGGAGCTGTTTTGTACAGAGGAATGAGCAAAAATTCCTCAAAGCTGATGTGCAGGACTGATCAACGATTCCTGGAAAAATTCAGTTGCAGTTATTGCTGCAAAAAAGGGGTCACACTTGTTAGTCTACCTTGGCTATGGGTGACAATAACTATAGGTCAGTCCACCTTGACATGAGGTCGAAAAGGACTGAATAGGCAATTCTGGCCTTGGCCCAGAAAGTGGGCCGTAACAGAAAGAGGGGGCTCAACCTGCACCACTTCCTTAAGGGGGGGAAGTGTTACGCACCCCTCCATAAGGAATTAGTCAGTAGCACAGTCCCTGACACCTTAATGCCCCTTTTCCACGAGTACCTGTTTAGCCCGGTACAGCACAGCACAGTTCAGTTCAGTTCAGTCTGCTTGTGTTTCCATTACACCGAAGTACCGCTTGTTGTGGGTGGAATTTGTTACAGGGAGGTGGCGCAACCCTCCCATTACGTAAAACAAGCGACTCAGGCAAAACACAAGATGGCAAGATTTGAGATAACTGCGGTCTCTGACTTTTTTTTGCCAGAGTAAAGGCAAAAAAGGAGAGCCAGAGAAGGTTGTAGGCGGCGAGACGACACACTCTGGAAAAGTACTTGGGCGTTTAGAAAGCCATATAGAGCAGTATAAAGCGGAAGACATGAAGATACGAGCTACATCACATATGAAGGTAAGCTAATGATTGTGAATGCTACTTTGCTTTAAGTCTGCCGTACTACATTATAATGTCGACAAGTTATCGATTAGGTACTAAAGTATGTATTTTCTGTGTGTGTGTTTCAGATGGCTCTCTTGTGGCAAAATTATCACTTCAAACCGTGGGTCTGGGCGTTCAACACAGGCTCCCAGTGATACGATGTCACCCTGGCTTCATGAATGCGCAGTGGCTACAAAACTACATAATGTCTGTGGAAATGTTTAGCTTCCTGTGCATTAAATTGCTCTGATCTGTGTGAAAATCATGGAAAGCCTGTTGAGATGCCATGGGATGTACCTGCTCCAGCCGCTGGTATCATGACAAAACACGATCAGCTGCCAAAACTTGATCACCAGGACCCATATTGTAGTTATGGGGTTATATTAGCTTTAAAATATATATTTCAACAGGTAAACAGTACTGAGTTAGGTATAATAAGATATATTTAACAATTATGATGCATTGTAAGCCAAAACAAACTGGAGCTAGGACTAAAAGTAATTAAAATAATGCAGTCACAAGGTTACATGGAGAAATACATGGATTTACTGGATATACATCATATAGAGTGTTGCTGACTACATGTACACTACCGTTCAAAAGTTTGGGGTCACCCAAACAATTATTTTGTGTTTTCCATGAAAAGTCACACTTATTTACCACCATGAGTTGTAAAATGAATAGAAAATATAGTCAAGACATTGACAAGGTTAGAAATAATGATTTGTATTTGAAATAATAATTTTTTCCTTCAAACTTTGCTTTCGTCAAAGAATCCTCCATTTGCAGCAATTACAGCATTGCAGACCTAACATGATTGCACAAGGGTTTTCTAATCATCCATTAGCCTTCTGACACAATGAGCAAACACATTGTACCATTAGAACATTGGAGTGATAGTTGCTGGAAATGGGCCTCTATACACCTATCTAGATATTGCACCAAAAACCAGATATTTGCAGCTAGAATAGTCATTTACCACATTAGCAATGCATAGAGTGTATTTCTGATTAGTTTAAAGTTATCTTCATTGAAAAAAAAGTGCTTTTCTTTCAAAAATAAGGAAATTTCTAAGTGACCCCAAACTTTTGAACGGTAGTGTAGATACTGTATAAATATACAGTATATTCTCTGCATCAACAGTGAACTATACATGCATTCATTTAGTATGGCACAAGGAATTTTGATAAAAAGCCTTTGTACTTTTTGCACATCTGTCTCCACTTTTGTTTTACATGTGAAGGTTACCACCAAGTGACATAAATTAAATACTAAAAGATTGGAGAAACTGTCTAAGAACAAACCAGCAGTTTGAGAAATCACTTTTGGCTTGGTCTAAGTCCGCCAACAGAATTATGAACCATAAAGCAGTTTGTGTTAAAATGTTAAATCCCATTAAACCCTAACCCAGGGGCGTCCAATCATGTGCCATGGCGCGCCAAGACCCTGCAGGTTTTCTCTTCTACCCAGTCTCTTCAGCAGGTGTTTTCACTGATAAGCAGTCAGTAGAAGAAATTCAATGGAATCTGCTGATGAAGACAGTGGTTGGAGGTAAAGCCTGCAGGGTCTTGGAGCTCCATGGCACACGTTTGGACACCCCTGCCCAAACCCATTATTAGAAAATACAGATGCTAATATGGCCCAGAATTCCTTCATATACTGGTACTATCACTACAGTGTGCAGTGTCTTCTATACTGGCACATCCAACAATACAGTCTTCAGTAAATAAAATAATTGTTTTTGGTTACTTTTTCTTAACAATGAGCCATTATTTTCAAAGTCTCTGATAAATGGTTTGTACTGTTGACTCTTTTCCCACCGGTGTCTTAACAGACAAAATTGAAAATCGTGATGCAAACACAGAAGTCATTAAATTGTTTATTACAATCAGCAGCAAATTCCAGATTATTTAGAACGTGTGTGGGGAGCGTGAAATAACGAGGCTGAATCATTTCTTAATTCAGGCTTTAATATCACGATCACATCCCCAGCATATCTCTCAAGAACAGAAGAGAGAGAGCTGAGTCAAAACCTTCTCTTTTATACAGTCAAGGACAAAGGAAGAATCACACATCACTGTCAAAACCCCCTATTGACAATAACTCTCCCCCCGCGCCCTTCAGTCCTCCGCCTGGGCTCCAGGAGGTCAGGAAGTCCTTTCAGCTCCTTATCGCCGTACCTCTGTCTTCTTGTTGTTATCCACAGGCGGTCCAGACATATTGTCCCCTCTAAGACGTGAGGTCAATCCACACATGCAATCACAAGCATCCCATAGTGCTTATACTGTACATATGTAGGTAAAAATACATGAGCTACATAAACCCCCCCCCCCCCCAAACGTCGAAGAATGGACAATATATCAGAGTTAATAAAACATGATAACCTCAATAGCACAGTCTATACCACTTGATCATATTAAAAATCAATGATAACATCCATAGCATAGTCTATACCACATGATCACATTAAAATTCAGTCTGTACGCCGTCTGGGCTTCAAACGTCTTCCAAATCTGCTGTAAGCAGGTCTCGCCGTCCCTGCAGCGCCGTCCTGCAAAGAATCTGCAGACTGAGGAAGAGAGTGGTTATTTGATCCCTGCGGGGGCTCAGGGACGTGCTCCCTGGGGGGTCTACCACGTCGAGGTGCCCTCGCCACGGGTACAGACTCGTCGTTCATCACAAAAGCAGGCTTTAGTCTGTCAATACTAACTGTCTCTTTTCTGTCTCCCAAATCTAGCACAAAATGCTTATCACCTGATTCCAGCACCCTATACGGACCATCATATGGCGGGCGGAGGGTCAGTCTCAGAGCCTCGTGCCTGACAAAAACAAATTCGGCATTTTTCAAAGCTTTGGGAACAAAAACGCACGGAAAAGTGTGATGAACGGGGCCTGGGAGCGTGTCTGCTCCCGTGTCAATCAGTGGCCCCAGAGCCGGGGGGCGCCCTGGCTCCAGATGCTCTGGCAGGAATTCACCGGGCAGCCTGAGAGGTTGTGCAAAAACTAACTTGGCTGGAGAGGCATTTAAATCCTCTTTAGGCGCAGAATGCAACCCCAATAAAACCCACGGTAGTTTCTTTACCCAATCTGCATCCGTAAGCGATGCTCTGAGGGCTGCCTTCAAAGACCTATGAAAACGCCTGCATAAACCATTAGCCTGGGGGTGATAAGCGGTAGTGCGATGAATTTTCGCTCCTAAGCTGCCGGCCATCGCTGACCGGAGCTCAGAGACAAATTGAGGCCCCCTGTTGGACGTAATATCCGACGGAACCCCGAAATGTGCTACCCAGGCCGTCAAAAAAACACGAGCCACCTCTGCAGCTGTGGTCGATGCCAGGGGGACCACTTCCGGCCAACGTGTGGTTCGGTCCACCATTGTCAAAAGATGTGTGAACCCCTGCGACGACGGTAGGGGGCCCACGAGGTCGACATGCACGTGATCGAATCTCTTGGCCGGAATGTGGAACGGTTCTAAGGGAGCTTTTGTGTGTCTGTGAATTTTGGCCCGTTGGCAAGCCATGCAGGTTCGTGCCCACTCCTTCACGTGCTTGCGCAGGCTCGGCCAAACAAACTTCTCCGCTACCATTTTCACAGAAGCGCGCACTCCTGGGTGCGCCAGGGAGTGAACCGAGTCAAAAACGCGGCGGCGCCATGCGGCCGGGACTACGGGGCGCGGTCGCCCAGTCGATACATCGCAGATTAGGGGGGGCATACCGGTTTGCAAACACCTGCTCTCCAGCCTTAACCCTGTTGGTCCAGACAGGAGCGCGCGCACGTCCGCATCACTACTCTGTTCCGCTGCCATGGCTGCGTAATCTATTCCCACGTGAACTGGGGCCGCGTGCGCTTCCACGCTGCTATTTTGCCCTGCGGTTGCGGTAGTATAATCTGCCTCCGCGCGCACTGGTGCTGTGACCACGCGAGAGAGGCAGTCTGCCACTACGTTGAGTTTACCCGCTACGTGCTGAATATCAGTGGTAAACTCCGAAATTGTGGCCAGTTGCCTCTGTTGCCGGCCCGTCCAAGGTTCTGAAATTTTGGACATCGCAAAAGTGAGCGGCTTATGGTCGACAAAAGCAGTGAAACACAGACCTTCCAGCCAAAACTGGAAATGGCGAATGGCCAAATGGAGCGCTAACAGCTCCCTGTCAAATGTGCTGTATTTCCGCTCGGCTTCGTTCAAGGATCTGCTGAAAAATGCCAGCGGCTGCCAAACCCCAGCAACATGCTGTTCCACGACCGCCCCTAAGGCCAAATCTGATGCGTCGGTAGTGAGCGCTATTCGGGCCGATGGATCAGGATGAGCTAGAAGCGCGGCGTCAGCCAGGGCTTTTTTTACCTCCGCGAATGCGCGCTCCCGCTCCGGGGACCACTCGATAGGGTTGGAGGGTTTTTGTTTTTTGAGCGCGGCGTATAATGGCTGCATGAGCTGCGCTGCGTGGGGTAGGAAACGGTTATAAAAATTTACCATTCCTAAAAACTCCTGCAATGATTTGACCGTTTGTGGTCGGGGAAAATCTGCCACTGCGCGCACCTTATCCGGTAGCGGGATTGCCCCTTCTGGGGAGACGCGGTGTCCCAAAAAATCAATCTGCGCCACGCCAAACTGGCACTTGGCTGGATTAATTATTAACCCGTGCTCTCCCAACCTCCGAAAAACCGCAGTGAGGTGTTTTTCGTGTTCTTCTTCTGAAGTACTGGCGACTAAAATGTCGTCAAGGTAGACGAACATGAAAGGGAGATTGCGTAACACGGCATCCATCATACGTTGGAATGTTTGCGCGGCGCCTTTAAGACCAAACGGCATACGCAAAAACTCAAAAAGTCCAAAAGGGGTTATTACCGCTGTTTTAGGAATGTCCTCAGGGCGGACTGGAACCTGACGGTAGCCGCGAACCAGGTCTATTTTAGAAAAAATGCGCGCCCCCGCCAAATGCACTGAGAAATCCTGAATGTGTGGGATTGGGTAGCGGTCATGCGCTGTGGCGTTGTTTAGTCTGCGGTAATCGCCGCAAGGTCTCCAGGAGCCGTCAGCTTTAGGGACCATATGCAGCGGCGAAGCCCAGGGGCTTTTCGAACGACGAATAATGCCCAGTCTTTCCAGGCTGGCGAACTCCTCGTGCGTTATGGAGAGCTTAGCAGTCATCCAAACGCCGAGCTTTCGCGAAGACGGGGGGCCCGCTGTAGGGATAAAATGCTCCACCCCGTGTTTTGCAACTGTTGCCGAGAAAGTAGGAACTGTGAGCGCTGGAAACTGGGTGAGGAGTGTGTTAAACTTACCGCCTGCTGTGGCAACATTGGTCTGCACCGGTGGTGGGGACACTCGAGCTGCACAAGGAATAGAATAAAAAGACAGTGCATTTAGTAATCGCCTGTTGGCAAGATCAAGTAACAAACCATGTGAGCACAGAAAATCGGCACCTAACATGTTGAAGCTCACCGCCGCTATGATGAAAGTCCATTCATAAGTGCGGCCGTGCAAGGACAGAAACAAAGTCCTTTCTCCGTAGGTGTTGATGCTCGAGCCGTTCGCCGCCGTTGCCCCGTCACCGCGGGGGCCAGCCAACCGGTCAGCATAGGTCGGGGTGATGAAACTCACTTGAGCTCCGGTGTCTACGAGGAAATGTCGCCCGGAGCTCACATCTGTGATGTACAGCAGCTTATTTTTTTCACCGAGAGCCGAAGCTGCTAACGAATCCCCGGCCCTGGAGATTCCCGAGCCCTTGTAGCTGCACGGCGGCACACACCTGTGTGCCTTCTCTGCAAAACGCCGGTGATAATAACAGAGGCCATCTCCTCCACTGCGCCGGGGCCGCATCGCTGCCATCGTGGGTGGGGCTGGCTCCGCTGTCTCTGGCTCCTCGTTGCCTCGGGTCGCCGCACCTAGGTCTGTCGCTGCCGCTGTGGCTGTCTGCTTGCCGCAGGAGTCGAGGACCCGCTGCGCCTCTCGGGCCAGAGCACGGAAGTCCTGCTGGGTCACACAAGGCATGGCGGAGAGAGTCCCTCTCATGTGTGTCGGGAGGTTACTTAGGAAGATGTGCTTAAATAGAAAATTATCGTTGTCCGATTCCTTCAGCTGCAGCATGTCTTCCATCAGGGCGACTGGTCTGCGCCCTCCCTGGCCGTGCATAGCCAGGAGCCTCCTAGCCCTCTCTTCGGCTGAGGGCGTGAAAAACTCGGTGAGGGCAGCCTTCAACTCGCCGTATTTGTTGTCAGCGGGCGGCTGCTGTACCAGGCTCCGCACGCATCGAGCTGTGCGGTTGTCGAGCCTTGCGATGACGTGGTAAAACTTAGTGTCATCCGCCGTTATTCCTGCGAGCATGAACTGTGCCTCAGCCTGGAGGAACCACAAGTCCGGGTTGTCCTGCCAGAATTCTGGCAGTTTAATGGAGACGGCGCTTGCTTGGGCAGACTCCGACGAGTCTGCATCATGAGAATCCCTTCTATGCATTCTCACGTCTCTTGGTCACCAATGTGGGGAGCGTGAAATAACGAGGCTGAATCATTTCTTAATTCAGGCTTTAATATCACGATCACATCCCCAGCATATCTCTCAAGAACAGAAGAGAGAGAGCTGAGTCAAAACCTTCTCTTTTATACAGTCAAGGACAAAGGAAGAATCACACATCACTGTCAAAACCCCCTATTGACAATAACTCCCCCCCCGCGCCCTTCAGTCATCCACCTGGGCTCCAGGAGGTCAGGAAGTCCTTTCAGCTCCTTATCGCCGTACCTCCGTCTTCTTGTTGTTATCCACAGGCGGTCCAGACATATTGTCCCCTCTAAGATGTGAGGTCAATCCACACATGCAATCACAAGCATCCCATAGTGCTTATACATATGTAGGTAAAAATATATGAGCTACATGTGCAAAATTCAAACTGTAAAAAAAAAAACAACTTAGAATGGGTCACACACGCCGGCCACACTGCTTCACTCAGAAGCAGCTGGGATGTGCCGCTCACACTAGTCCCAGTTCAGCAGATCTTCAGCCTGCATCTCTGTAAATAGTGACGCAAGGTCTGGTTTGGGGTAGATCGTTTTCCTCTTGCCTAGACGAAAAGAGAGAAATGGGTGGTGGTTAATTAAAGCAAGTTTAAAACATATTTGAGAAATACACTTGTTGCTAAAAGCCAGTGGTGGAATGTGACAAAAAGGTACTTTGTTGTTGTATTTAACCACAATTTTCATGTAGCTGTGCATCAATAAAAGTAGATTTTACAAGGGCTGGGTTATGTTTAAAATCATTTGTTTTTACTGTGGCCTCAGCAATCAGAATGAGTTGATACCTTCAGTTGAATGGAATCTAGTACTTTAACTGAGGGTGTGCATCTCCGAGTATGGAGTCGCTTAGTCAAAATATGTAATTTGCATCAATAAAAGTTTAGCCACCTCTCTGTCACCGCTGTGTCGTCCTGGCTTCAAGTGTGGGTGGTGTTTTGTACTTGTATTGCTAAAATATAAAAGGAAGCACTACAGTGGGTCTCAATTATTTGTAATGTGTCCTGTTATTATAGTACTGCATGAGTTTATTGACGATAGATTATAAACTACACATATAAACTAAATTATAATGGTGACTGAACAACTCCCATTCCCCAAAGTGCAAGATACACTAATGAATATAACTTTTTAAGGATCGCACAAGTGATCTGACAAAAAAATAAATAAATAAATAAACAAGCAGTTTATTTTACAGTGGCTACTATTGGATGTGCCATTCATTTTCAATTATTCTGTAATTAATATTCACACAATCAAATAAATCTCAGTTCAGTCACTTTCATATTAAGTGGAAATTGTGCTACTTTGGTTTTGACACTTTATCTATAAAAGCAAAGGATTTCAGTATGTTCCACAGTGGCAAGGTCCGTTGTGGGGCGGCTGCTTTCCTCTTGCCTAGACTTTAATTTTGACACCTTACCAATACTTTACCTTAAAAAGCAAAGGATTTGAGTACTTTGTCCACCACTACTAAAAAAAATAACGGGATGTGCAACTTACCACTCATAAGACATTGCTGTGTCGTGCCAAACATTGCCAGTGTCACAGCAGATGCTGGTCGGACTCTAGAACAAAAATATACACAACTTAAGTACAGGCACAGCACGGAAGTGCAACATGTAAAAAAAAAACAACACCTTTTTAACCAGGATTACAACTAGCTTATTTCATGAGATATTGTCAATACAAGCACAGAATACAAGGAAAGCACGGAGTTAGCATTGACGGCTAACCAGCTAGCTCATTGTCTGCACACAAGAGACAACCTTGTAGTCTGTTCAGAGTGAACTTTCAACTGCTGGGATAAATAACGTAAAAGATGCATAATATCACATCATCTCACATCACTCACCATCCTCTATATCCTAATCTCACGGCTTTCAACTGCTGAAGTTGGGTGCTCCCGCGACCGTAAATTCATTTAGGGTGGCTCCGTCTAGTTCCCTCTGGATTCTCTAATCAGCCGAAAGGCACAGAAAACTCTGCTGGACCGCGGCGTTGATTTCTGTGGGTCTGATTTCTGTGAAGCCATTCTATCGTTGTTGTTGATACTGACTCTCTGGCTCACGGACGAATCTATGCAAATGGCGGCTCGAGATTCTGTAATTCAGCCTTAAAACGTCGTTCTATGATGTTATGCCCAGACCAATCAGTGACCTGCAGTCTTTTGACGTCACATTTTCAGGTCAGTATGGCACGCTTGGAACCAGTCTGGAGTTGGTCCGAAAAATCGCTACCGAAACGTTACAGTTCCTAATAGAAAAGCCTACAAAACATACCGAACCGAACAGAGCCAAACAGGTACTAGTAGAAAAGGGCCATTAAGGCACTTTTCCACTAGCCCAGCTCACCTCGCCACGTCTCGATTCCCTACGACACGGTTCGGCCTCGGTTATGTCTCCATTACAGCTGGGTAAAGCGGGGTTAAGCTGGGGTGGGTGGGATTTTTTTTACAACAAGGCTGCACCACACTTCCATGACGTAAAACACGCGACCCAAGCAAAACATAACACATCATGGTGGCTGTACAAGGCGACTCCTCGGTCTGTGGCTTTTTTCACCGTAAATGCCAAAAAGGACCGCCAGACAACGGTACAGGCAGCGAGACGAAACACTCTGGAATAGTACTGCAGCTTCTGGGAGAGCCGAAGACGTGAGGATACAAACTAGGTCATATATGACGGTAAGCTAATGGTTGCTAATGCTAGTTTGCTATAAGTACGTCGTACTACACTGTAATGTCTGCAAGTTATCGCTGTTAGGTATTAAAATATGTACGCTGTGTGTGTGTGTGTTTCAGATGGCTCTGTTGTGGGGAAATTACCGCTTCAAATGGTCGGTCTGGGCGTTCAACACAGCCTGTCACTGATGTCAATACAGCCTGTCACTGATGTCACCCCAGCTTCACCAACGATCAGTGGTTGTAGAGCTTAAGAATGTCTGTAGAAACATTTATTTCCTGTGCAAAAAATTGCTCTGATCTACGTGAAAATCATGGAGAGACTGAGACATCATGGGACGTACCTGCTCCTGCAGCACTGAGTCTGAGGTGGTGTCATAGCAAAAAATGATCAGCTGACATAACTTCATCGCCATGTTAATAACTATATTAGCCACAAAATATATATTCAAAAAGTAAACAGTACTGAGTTACATATAGTAAGATATATTTGACAGTTATGATGCATTTTAGGCCAAAACAAACTTGATCTAGGATTAAAAGCAATTAATATAATGCAGTCACAAGGTTACATGGAAAATACCTGATTTACTAGATACATGTACTGTAGAAATATATATTCTCTGCATCAACAATGTACTATACATGCATTCATGTAGTATTGCACTGGGAATTGCACTGACAATAAACCTCTGAAGTTTTTGCAGATGTCTCTTTTTTATATGTGAAGGTTACCACCATGTGGCACAAATTAAATATTAAAAGATTGGAAAAGCCGTCTAAGAACAATCCAGCAGTTTGAGAAATCACTTTTGGTTTGGTGTAAGTCTGTCAACAGAATTATGAACCATAAAGCAGTTTGTGTTAATATGTTAAATCCCATTAAACCTAATCCGGGGGCTTTCAATCATGTGTCATGGGGGGCCAAGACCCTGCAGGTTCTCTCTTCTACCCAGTCTCTTCGGCAGGTGTTCTCACTGATCAGCAGTCAGTGGAAGAAGTTCAGAGCAGATGCCAATATGACCCAGAATTCCTCCACATACTGGTATTGTCACTAAAGCATGCAGAGGCTTCTGCGGTGGCACATCCAACAATACAGTCTTTAGTTAATAAAATAATTGTTTTGGTTACTTTTTTCTTAAAAATGAGCCATTATTTTCAAGGTCAACGATAAATCCGTTGTACAGTTTACTCTTTTCCCACCGGTGTCTTAACAGACAAAATAGAAAATCATGATGCAAACACATAAGTCACTAAATTGTTTATTACAATCAGCAGCAAATTCCAGATTATTCAGAATGTGCAAAATTCAAACTGTAAAAAATAAAAAAAAGAAACTGGAATGGGTCACACACGCCAGCCACGCTGCCTCACTGAGAAGCAACTGGATCGGCCCCTCGTACTGGTCCTGGTTCAGCAGATCTTCAGCCTGCATCTCTGTAAATTAGTGAGGCAAGGTCCAGTTGGGGTGGACAGTTTCCCTCTTGCCTAGACAAAAGACAAATGGGTGGTGGTTAATTAAAGCAAGTTTAAAACATATTTGGGAAATACACTTGTTGCTAAAAGCCAGTGGTGGAATGTGAATGAATGAATGAATCTTTATTTCGGATAGATTAAAAGTAAAGATTAAAAGAAAATAGAATAATATAACAAAGGGGAAAAAATCCAACAAGGTCAAATTAAACAATAACTCCTCTGATTATACAGTTCAACATAGGTTATCTGAAATGGGTGATGGCTGAAGCTGCAGCTTATATTGCCCACCATATCCCATCCAAGAATTCAAAAGAAAAACAAAACAGGAGCGATTCCATCTTGAATGTGACAATAAAGTACTTCGTTGTTGAATTTAAACACAATTTTCATGTAGCTGCGCTTCAGTAGATTTTACAAGGGCTGGGTTACATTTAAAATCATCTGTTTTTACTACGGCCTCAGCAATCAGAATGAATTAATACATTCACTTGAATGGAATCTAGTACTTTAAATGAAGGCGAGCATCACCGAGTATGGAGTCGCTCAGTCAAAACGTGGAGTTTTTATCAATAAAAGTTTGTCTTGTCTGTAAAAGTGTCTCTTCTTGCCCTGGCTTCAAGTGTGGGTGGTGTTTTGTACAGGGATGGCAACAGGAAATTCTGATTTCAGCTGAAATCTAATTTGGTCGATTGACTTATGGGGGGGCCGGGGGGGGGCAGCCCCCCTGAAGCTGAGAGGTTTTCAGTAAAACATCAGTAATTTAGACTGAAAAAAATGAAAAAAAAAAAAATGAAATACTAGACTTAGATAAATCATTAAATTTAATGAAAAGTTAACTTAGTTTTTCTTCAATGTTGTCTCACTGTCTTTAGTCCAACATATTTAACAGTTCTATAAGGGTTTATTACACTATTTACACTGGTCACCAAGTCACTTCTAATGTGAAACTTTCTTCCTTTTGGCAGCAAGCTGTGTCATTCTCTGAACTTTGAACTTCATCTCCTTTTCTGGTTTCTTCAGAAACTGTCCGAGTGTTTCTGTTACCTCGTCGAACTTTGAGCCAATTTTCACCTTTACCGTCACTTTTCTCTCAAGCCAATTCCATTGGAACTTATTTTTGACACTTTTGTCTATTTCTAGCACTGATGACTCTTGATCCTTCAATAAAAATCTCATAATTCCGCTGAAAACAATACCGAAAGGTCAGAATCCCAACACGAACCAGGGATGTGATTTGGGGTTGGAGAAATTATCTGAAAATGTAGCAGGGGGTCTGGGGGACGTGGTCCCCCAGCGGGGTCCGTGGCAGGCCCCGGTGGGGGGGCAAGGGGGGCTCGCCCCCCGAAGCTCCTGGGTTTTTATGATTTTTAAGTACCAGAACTGTGCTTAAATGACATAAAACAAACAGCTGAATGCCACTTATTACTGTATAATATTGACTTGTGTTCCAAGAAGATAGCATTCCTAGAATATTCCAACAAGCATTATCCATCACATGCTTTAACACTTGATCAAATCAAAATCAGTTAATTTTATCTATTCCATAATAGAAATAAAATTCCAACATACCACTACTTTTTATAATTTCAGCATTCATTTAAGATCACCAGTTTCAATCTCCATTGAGTCTTGAGCAGTTCATTCGTGCTGGCTGCACGGTGGCGCAGTGGTTAGCACTGTGGCAGCACAGTTTACCCTTGGCCGGGGGATCGTGGGTTCGATCCCAGCCCCCGACCAACAGTGATCTGTGTGGAGTTTGCATGTTCTCTCCGTGTATGCGTGGGTTTACCCCGGGATTTCTCCGTTTTCCTCCCACATGCCAAAAACATGCAGGTTAGGTTAATTGGAGACTCTAAAGTGGCCCTTGGTGTGAATGTGTGTGTATGGTTAAAAAGGGATGGCGCCGTATTGTGGCTGCTTCATCCATCTAGGTGGTGGATGACCCTTAATTTCTGTAAAGCGTCTTTGAGTGTCTATGATAAAGCGCTATATAAATCTGATGTATTGATTGATTGATTGATTTTGCACAATCACTGATGTAGCCAAGTCTTAGAAATATTCAAAAGTTATGAGTCATTGTCCACTGTGCACTGTCAATTTCAAACTGTTTGGAATCATAAAAGTAATGTAACTAAATTGTTTTGCTATTTTTTCCTCCTCAACATCAATGTCAGGGCGCTGCAGGAGTTTTTGGGGGATGGTTAACTTTTATTACCGTTTCCTCCCTGCGCAGCCCAGCTCATACAGCTGTTGTACGCCGCACTCAAGAAACGGAAACCGGCGGACAGAGTCGACTGGACTCCTGAGCAGGAGTGTTCTCTGAGGTTAAAACAGCTCTGGCAAACACTGCACTACTGGCGGCTCGGACATGGGCATAGCGGCTGTAGTGGAGCAATGCGCTGCCGGTTCTTGGCAGCCGCTCACCTTTTTAGCAGGTCTTTGCACGACAGTGAGCGTAAATACAGAGCGTTCGACAGAGTTAATGGCTCTCCACCTGGCCATACGCCACTTCCAGTTCTGCCTGAAAGGGCGCACTTTCACTGCGTTTGTGGACCACAAGCCGCTAACGTACTTAACGTACTTTATCTTCCTGGAAGATAAAATAAAGCGGAATTCGGCGAATTAGAGGAAAATCACATCCCTGAGAACGCCACCATGAATTTTTGACAAAGCATACAACGAGCCATTTGATTGGTCCAATCGTTTGCAACTATCCAATCGCAGGGCTGTTTACAATACAGCAGTAGCTTGAAAACAACACATCCGGGTTATCGCGGGAGATTTCCGGGGAAGCGCCGAGCGCTTATGTAATCGTGTTGATTTTCGCTAAAATCGGTAACAATAAGGTACCTTAGCCCCCCTAAAATATTCTCAACGGATTTAGACGATTCACAGAAATGATCAATTTGAAAATAAATCTGTGGAAATCCGCAGATCGGCGGAAAATTGCCATCCCTGTTTGTACTTGTATTGATAAAATATAAAAGAAAGCACTACAATGGCTCTCAAATATTTGTAATGTGTCCTGTTACTGCATGAGTTTATTGATGATAGACTATGACTGAACAACTCCCATTCCCCAAAAGATACAGTTATGAACATAACTCACAAAGGATCACACAAGTGATCTGACAAAAAAATAAATACATTAACAAGCGGTTTATTTTACAGTTGATGTGCCAGTCATTTTCAATTATTCTGTAATTAATATTCACACAATCAAATAAATCTCAGTTCAGTCCCTTTTATATTAAGTAGAAATTGTGCTACATTGGTTTTGACACTTTACCTATAAAAGCAAAGGATTTCAGTACGTTCCACAGTGGCAAGGTCCGTTGTGGGGCGGCTGCTTTCCTCTTGCCTAGACGAACGACAGAAATGGATGGTAGTTAGTTCAAGCAAGTTCAACACTTATACAGGCACATCTCAAAAATTAGAATATCATGAAAAAATTCAGTATTTTTGTCACTCATTTCAGGAAAGTGAAACCCATATATAGATTCATTACAGGGACAGTGATATATTGAAAGTGTTTATTTTAATATTGATGATTATAAGATAAGATAAGATAAGCCTTTATTAGTCCCACAATGGGGAAATTCCAGGATTGCAACAGCACAGGGATAGCAACACACAGAGCAACAATCAGAAGGCAAGAAAAAAACAAGAACAGCTAGTAAACATATGTACATATTACTATAAATATATATATATATAGACACAGTGCGGAGCATTATGGTTGGTGAATGTGCAGCAGAAAGTCTAAGCTCTCTCTCCGCGGATGCGACGGGCCAGCTGGAAGTCTTTGGGCATGACGGTGACCCCCTTAGCGAAGAAGAGACCACCAGGTAGGCCTCACCGGCCTCCTGCAGAGCCACGACGGCGAAGCTCAGGAAGCGCAGGTCGGTCTTGGAAGTCTTGAGCGATCTCCCTCACCAGGCGCTGGATGGGCAGCTTACGGATGAGCAGCTCCGTGGATTTCTGGTAGCGACGGATCTCTCTTGGAGCCACGGGCCTGTAACGGTGAGGCTTCTTCACTCCGCCGGTGGCCGGAGCGCTTCTCCGAGCAGCCTTGGTGGCCAGCTGCCTCCCGGGGGGGCCCTCTCCTCCAGCAGATTTTACGGGCGGTCTGCCTGGTTCTTGCCATCGCTCTTTATCATTCCGTCTTATATTTCCTGCACGCCGCCCGAACTCCAGCCCGGCACCCACGTCGTTTTCACTACAGTTCCCGGTATAACGAGTCTCTCCGCTAGCATCGGGTGGCGGCCGAGTGCTAGCTAGCACTAGTTCTTCCTGCTGTATTGTCTCCTGCTGTAAACAGAGGCTCCGTCCGCCGACTCGGGAGACCTTTGGGGTGATCGGTGAGATCTGTGATCACCTGAGCACACGAGGGCGCTCTCGTGCGCTCTAGGACGCATGATGTAGATCAGGGGTGTCCAACCATGTGCCATGGAGAGCCAAGACCCTGCAGGTTTTACCTCCAACCAGTGTCTTCAACAGCAGATTTCTGTGAACTTCTTCCCACTGATTGCTGATAAGTGAAAACACCTGCTGAAGAGACTGGGTAGAAGAGAAAACCTGCAGGGTCTTGGCTCTCCATGGCACATGGTTGGACACCCCTGATGTAGATGGTGATGTAGGTGGTGATGGTGATGTAGTGGCGTCCAAGCGCGCACTGAAAATAAAAGCTGCAGACACAGCCGCGAACAGATTAGTTCATCTGATTGACCTCTCATTCGACTAATAAGAGCCTTGAATTGGGTTTCTGAAACCTTGAAGAACCAATGACTGAAAACTTAGCCAGAAGGACCCGCCTGCTGTGAATGCAGTGAGCCAATTGAAGCAGAGAAGTTTGCGAGCTGTTTTTTTTAAGGCTGGGTGAAGAGAGACTGCTGGAGCGGATCAAAAAAGGATTAGACGTTATGAGACGTTATGATTAATTCCATGGTCATCATAGACCGACGGAGGCTGACAACGAAGGCTGAGTGACACACGCCTTCACCAGTTTTTTTTTTTATTACTACTGTTATTTGTTTTGAAAAATCGTTCGCCAAAAACCGCAATCATGGATGCACAAAACCGCAATAAAGGAATTATGTTTTGATTGGGTCGCGAGACCAGCGTCGCGTTCGTCTGACAATGAGGAAGAGAAGTTGGCCAGGACAATGTGGCTGTGAAGAGGTAAGGTGTTAGGTGTAAGCCAAATTATTTTTTATCCCTGAAAATTGTAATCCAAAATGACTTTTGACCGATGGGTAAATTACAACTGTGCTTCGCGGCGCAGTTTGTGCGCCGCTGTACAAGGGGTTGTTCGCCGTGTACAGACTGTGAACGCCCCCCCCCCACCCCCGCTATTCTTCTGCAGCGAGGGGGGGGGGAAGCCGCGGTGATTGCGCTGCTGTCCCACATCACCACATGAGGCTAATCCGTTGTGTAGCGATGGCCAAAGTCCATCCTCTGTAGCGAGCGGGGGGAGGACAACCCCCCCCACACACACACACACAGACAGCCCTGAGTGTGACCTTTCATTAGAGCCCAAAATGAAGCTTCTATATTGAATCATTCAAAAGTTACAGACGTTTTTCCAAATTGTGCCATTTGGCACAATTTGGCACAGTCCCAAAACGCCTGGGAACAGCCTGAGGAAAAAAGCTGTGTAATATATTCATTTTTTGTGGTATTGTTACAAAATTTGGAACTCAGCTGGATAACACTTGGTTCTACATTTCTGTTGCATTTTCCAGCCCGGATCTGAAGCTGTGTGTTATTTGCAAGCATTTGTATCCAAAAAAACACCCAGGCCAAATTTATTTTCTTCAAGTTCACTATGTTTAGATGACTGTAACTCAGTGGCCGGAGCACTTAGAGAGATCATGGTTTTTTTTTTGCCAAAAAATTCAAAGTGTTTTCTTTTAAATGAGACCAACCCCATGAAGATGCTGCAAAGGGTTGAAGAACAGCTTTCGATTTACTTTGGGCACATTATTTTTTGGCGTTTTTAGGGAAATTGACCGGAGTGCAAGGGGTTAAAATAAATAAATGCTTGAAATATATCACTGTCTGTGTAATGAATCTAAATAATATATAGATTTCTCTTTCTGAAATGAGTGACAAAAAAAAATATTGAATTTTTTTCATGACATTCTAATTTTTGGAGATGTACCTGTGTTAGGAAAATACACTTGTGAAAGTCAGTGGTGGGATGTGACAAAAATGCTTCGTTTCCCTGACAAGCACTGCAGGATCCACTCTGTACAGGTACAAGTACATTATCAATCCAGGGATGTATGGTGGAACAGCACAACAACACAGATGTTCCAACACCTTTTATGGAAAATCCACAGAATAGGTGTGTGGGTCTATTCTGACGCTTTAGAAAATTATATGAATGACTTTATAAATCACTGGTTTGAAAGAGCACTTTTAATATGTCGAGATTTTGGCTCCTGTCGTCCACTTACCTGTATCCACAATATAAACACTGAGGGAGGCTAAACCCTGGCATGTGGACACACATTCTAGCATTAAATTGCACACAATTTAATGCGCAGCACCAAAGTGCAATACGTACACAAACCAGGACTTTAACCAGGATTAACATATTTCATCGTTTTGCTCTCACAAGCGAATACTTAGGAGAAAACAAGCACGAATCAGCAGTTGGCTACTAGCTAGCTACTAGCTAACACTCGTTAGCCAGCACAGGACGGCGCTGCATGGCTCAAAAAAAGTGAGCTTACCACCAACAGGATAAATAAGCAAACAGATGCACAATATTACAAATCACTCACCATCGATGGCTCTCTCATGTTCGTCTTCAGCTTGTCCGTAGTCCAGTTCTATGCTGGGCTGCATCTGTAACGGGGCGGGGTGCTCCTCTCACTGTGGATCTGCCACCAAGCAGAGAAAACCCTGCACCTTTTCGTTGGACCACGGTGTAGATTTCCGCAAAACCTACAACGCTGTCTGTATTAATATCGTATTTACTCCGTGACCGAGTTAGTCCGTGAAATATTGCAAATGGCGGTCGTGTAGATTCATCAGAAGACGGTCGCTTTCGTAACGTTACGACCTGACCAATCAGCGGCGACCAGTCTGTTGACGTCACATCTCGGCACGACTCAGCACGGTTGTACCCTGCCCTCAATCAGGCACGAAAATAGCGCCTGTTAAACCGTGCTGGGGCTTGTGGAAAAAGCTACAAACGCGGGCTGAGCCGTGCCATGTTGGGCTAAGTGGGGCTAGTGGAAAAGGGCCTTTAGAGTACACCTCCGTTACTAGCCAAGAGCTAGTAATGGAGATACTGAAATCAAGGGTTCACAAACTTTTGTCACTCACAGATATGCAATATTGGATCCTTTTCCTCAATAAATAAATGAAAAAGTAAAATATTTTGTCTCATTTGTTTAACTGGTTTCTCTATCTACTTTTAGGACTTGTGTGAAAATCTGGTGATGCTTGAGGTCATATTTATGGAGAAATGTAGAAAATTTTAAAGGGTTCACAAACTTTCAAGAACCGCTGTAAGACAAACTGTGCTATTGTTGCTTTTCCCCCCTCTAACAGCATCATTATGCCTCAATATGGGGAAGGAACTCTTATTAAATTAAACGAGTGGAAAGGCTGCATCAACAATGTTGAGATGTTTGTATTTGTCTAAGCTGAAATGCAGTTTTTCAAACCGCTCCCTCAACCTTAGTTTGGAGTAGCAAACAGCAGGCTCTTCAAGTTTTGGCAAAGGCTTCCAGGTAATTAGCCACCACACATAAAGAAGACGGCAGTAGAGAAAAGCCTTGTGTAGAAGTTATGCTGCCTTTCAGACCTGTCAACATTCATTCACTGATGTTTTTAAATGATCAGCCACTGGATGGCACCATATTATCAGACAACATGACAGAGGGAAGGGGATTTAGAGGGGGGAGGGGGAGTGGCGAGTTGGATGTGTTCTGCTGATGCTGGATGTCTGGACTGAACTCAATGGTGATCCATCCAAATAAACTAACTGCTTAAAGGACAAGCTGCTAATGACTTCATTTTCCTTTCCAAACTTAATCCTCAGTTCTCCTGCAATCATACTGCATGTGCTTGAGAGAGTAATTACTGCTGTAGTCAGAAAGTGCAACGGTGAAGTCAGTTACTCAGTTGGATTGTGGTTTCAGTAATTGCTCAGAGACTACATTGCTTATTTTGCTTGTAATTTTGTTGTTAGTGCATAATCAAGTATAATTCAAAGCCCTAATGCTTCCCATACATTGCCCTCATTTATGTTGTTGCTCCATCATAATCAAAAATAGCAGACAACTATAACAACTTAAACAGTGAACAGCTCTGGCTCGGTTTTAAAGAATAATAATGGTACTGAACATTACAGTGTTATCGCTGTGGCACCTCAGCACTCCATCTTCTAAATCACCCCCACTGTGTTTGCTTTTAGGCCTGTAGGTGCTTTATGAGTAAGGGGTAACAAAAAACAGTTTTATTACTGTCACCCGCAGCACAGCGTAATGTTACTATAGTAACGCAAGCAAATTTTTTTTTTTTTTTTTTTTTTTTCTTGCCTTCTGATTGTTGCTCTGAGTGTTGCTATCCCTGTGCTGTTGCAATCCTGGAATTTCCCCGTTGTGGGACTAATAAAGGCTTATCTTATCTTATCTTATCTTAAAATGTCAGTGAAATGTAAGGGCCCCTTTATACAGCCTGAAGATTGAGAAACTGGGCCAATCTTTGATCTTTGGGATTGTTTGGGAGATCCCTCTGTCTTGGATTGAGTCAAATCTTTGAGGAGACCCTGGCGACTGTGGAGATCAATGAAGATCATTGATAGAGCAAAAACTGGCCAGATCTCTCAGCGATCCCTCAGTGATCTCCATTACTGTGTAAAGGGGCTATTACTACTGTCAGGTTAGTTGCATGAGGAGGAGATTTACCATCATCAGTGAGAGTTTTCACACAATATTCAGTTTTACTTATCTCTTTCTTTTAAAGTCACTGTCATCAGCTTGTGGTGATCAGAGTGGAAACTATAATAAGACATACTGTAGTTCATAGACCGTTCTCACTACTGCTTGCTTGAGCTGGGGCCACAGGTAAAGTATCCTTAGACAAAAATTATGGGCATTATATGAAAAAAGACAACATCCTTCCAGCATACAACATACTCAATAACCACGTTTCATTTTATAGGAACATGAGCTGTATAGTCATTTTTATCAGCAGGTATTACAGCCTAAATGAACATTTTGACATTAAGCAGCCTCTAGTGGTCATGGAAATACTGACATGAGATGGCATGGTGGAGAGTTGTACTGTAGTTGCAATGTCTGTAAGGGTGCCTTCACACAGCACACAGATAAGTTGGGTAACCATGGAGAGATCAGAAATTGACCTGATCTCTCAATGATCTCCTAAAGCCTCAACAAAGCCTTTTCTGTGTAAGTATTTGGGAGATCATTATAAGACTTTCATGGCGCTCTACAGAGATCTTTGAAAGATCCTTCACAGAACACTGAGAGACCAGGAGAGATCACTGATGGATCATTGAGAGTTTGTTGTGGACCAAAGAGGTGCGTGTACATATTTATACACACAGGCACATCTCAATAAATTAGAATATCACCAAAAAGTTGATTTATTTCAGTAATTCAATTCAGAAAAATGAAACTCCTATACGCATGTGATACATTTCAAGTGTTTATTTCTTTTAATTCTGATGATTAGGGCTTACAGCCTTACTGAAAACCCAAAATTCAGTTTCTCAAAAAAATTGATTACATAAAATGAATTAAAATAAAAAAAGACTTTTAATAAAAATGTTGGCTGGCTGAAAAGTATGTCCTTGTACACACTCAATACTTGGTTGGGGCTCCTTACTGCATCAATGCAGTGTGGCATGGAGACGATCAGCCTGTGGTACTGCTGAGGTGTTATGGAGGCCCAGGTTGCTTTGATAGTGACCTTCAACTCATCTGCATGTTGGGTCTGGTGTCTCTCATCTTCCTCTTAACAATACTCCACAGATTCTCTATGGAATTTAGGTCAGGCCAGTTTGCTGGCCAATGAAGCACAGTGATACCATGGTCATTAAACCAGGTTTTTGTACTTTTAGCAGTGTGGGCAGGTGCCAAGTCCCACTGGAAAATGAAACCAGCATCTCCACAAAGCTTGCCAGCAGAGGGAAGTATGAAGTGCTCTCAAATTGCCTGGTAGAAGATTGTGCTGACTGTGAACTTCATAAAACACAGTAGATCACCACCAGCAGATGACCTCTTTTCAGATGAAAATAAATTTTGCATTTCATTTGGAAATTAAAGTCCCAGAGTCTGGAAGAAGAGTGAAGAGGCACACAACCCAAGTTGCTTGAGGTCCAGTGTGAAGTTTCTACAGTCAGTGATGATTTGGGGAGCCATGTCATTTGCTGGTGTTTGTCCACTATGTTTTATCAAGTTCAGTCAGCACAGCCATCTACCATTAAATTTTAGAGCACTTCATGCTTCTCTCTGCTGACAAGCTTTATGGAGATGCTGGTTTCATTTTTCAGTGGGACTTGGCACCTGCCCACACTGCCATAAGTACCAAAACCTGGTTTAATGACCATGGTATCACTGAGCTTTATTGACCTGTAACCTGGCCTGATCTAAACCCCATAGAGAATCTATGGAGTATTGTTAAGAGGAAGAGGAGAGACACCAGATCCAACAATGCAGATAAGATAAGATAAGCCTTTATTAGTCCCACAATGTGGAAATTCCAGGATTGCAACAGCACAGGGACAGCAACACTCAGAGCAACAATCAAGAAGACAATAAAAACAAGAGCAGCGAATATACATATGTACACATAAATATATAAATATATATACACACAGTGCGGAGCACTGTAGCTAGATGGAATAAACAGCATAACCGTCTACTTAGTTATCCTACATAGTATGAATATGTACCCATACATATTGTCACCCTCCATAGCGACTGATATTGTCCTAGTTGTATACTGGAGAGGACCATTTGTGTAAGTCTGTTGTGTCTTTTGCATTCAATACTATTATGTCGTCACTTTTTTTTTTGCTATCACTGCGAGCTGACCTGCTTAGGTTACACAGTCTGACAGCCGTAGGTAGGAAGGACCTCCAAAACCTCTCGGTTGCGCACCTAGGATGATGTAGTCTACTGCTAAATGAGCTCCTCAGTGCGTTCAGTATGTCCTGCATAGGGTGGGACTCGGACTCCAGCAGAGATGACAGTTTAGCCACCATCCTTCTCTCTCCTATCTCCTCCACTGGGTCAAGGCGTTGCCCCAGGACAGAGCTGAGCTGAAGGCGGCAATCAAAGCAACCTGGGCTTCCCTAACATCTCAGCAATACCACAGGCTGATTGCCTCCATACTATGGTGGATTGATGCAGTCATTCATACAAAAGGGCCCTGACCAAGTATTCCGTGTGTACATGGACATACTTTTCAGTCGACCAACATTTCTATTAAAAATCTGTTTTTTAAATTAATTTTATGTAATATTCAAATTTTATGAGAAACTGGATTTGGGGTTTTCATGAGCTATAAGCCATGACCATCAAAATTAAAAGAAACAAACACTTGAAATATCTTACTCTGTGTAATGAATCTGTATCATATTGGAATTTCATTTTTTGAATTAAATTACTGAAATAAATCAACTTTTTGATGTAGGTTTCTACAGCTCTTCTATCCCCTTTACCCAGGCGTGGAGATTGTTGGGAGATTATTGAGATCATTGAAAGATGGAAAAATTACCAGATCTCAGCAATCACGAAGATCTCTCAATGATTTTCCAGTGATCTCCACAGTTGCCACAGTTGAGAAATTCATCAACTCATCAAAAAAGCCCAGCAGAGGATGTTCTTCCTGCGGCAGCTGAGGAAGCTCAAGCTACCCACCAAGATGTTAGTGCAGTTCTACACAGCCATCATCGAGTCCATCCTCACCACCTCCATAACCGTGTGGTACGCAGGAGCCACTGCCAGGGACAGACTAAGGCTGCAGCGCGTCGTGCGCACTGCTGAGAAGGTGATCGGCTGCAAGCTCCCATCTCTCCAGGATCTGTACATCTCCAGGACCCGGAGGCGTGCTGGCCGGATCATAGCTGATCCCTCACACCCTGGTCATGTACTGTTTGCCCCCCTCCCCTCTGGTAGAAGACTTCGGTCCATCCAGACTAAAACCTCCCGTCACATGAACAGCTTCTTCCCCTCTGCCATTAGACTGCTGAACACTAAGTGACTCTCGTGCACCATGTACAGCAGCTCAACCAGACTCATGTCAATCATCACTGTTTTCTTCCTGCATTACCGACTGCACTATATAGTTCTCCACAGTATCTGCTGCTGGCTAATATATATTTTAACTGTTGACCAGTATCACTTAATCTTATCCTACACTTTATTACATGTATAGTTTATTTCTCTTATCTTATCATGTTTAATGTTGCAGCATTGTACCGAGACAAATTCCTAGTTTGTGTACTACATGAACAATGGCAATAAACCTGATTCTGATTCTGAAATTGCTTTGGGCCATTCCAAAACAATTAATGACCTGCAAAGAGAAGTGATCTCTCAATGATCTTTTAACGATCTCTCATCAAGCGTGCAATGATCTCATTGATCTCCCAGTGATGTTGCAACAATTTTTCAATGAACTCCACTGGCAACTGTTCTCTTATCAAACGCTCAGTGATCCTTCACTGATCTCTCTGCCATCTCTACATTTGGGGTTGAAAAATTTGGCATTTGCAGCCAACTCCCTCCCCGTCTCCATGGCGAGGAGAGTGTCCCGGATATACTGCAAGCGCGTGCCCCTTGCCCAGAAGGGAGGAGGACTGAAGGAGTGTGTGTGTGTGTGTGTGTGTGCCGTGGTGGTCTTAGCTAAAAGACGTGAGAAGCAGAAGGAACATGTGGGACGCTACTACAGTTAGGAATGAGCAATATTTTTTTTTTTTTTTTTTTTTTGCGGTCATTAGAAGAGCACGTGAGCTTTGACGGGCGGGAAGAAGAATCCCAGGAAATGCAAAAGGTGAAACCAAAAAGTGAAATTAGGCTGAGTTTGGAGATATTTTTCGACATTAATAATGGGAGTAAGTGGCAGGCTGATCCTCAAAATCTGGTGTTCACTCACCCTTGGAGGCATGGTCTTTATCCTCTCTGATCTTCGCCTTCACGTTCATGGAGCCGCGCCGCTTCTGAATCAAACTTCGGCTGAGAGATGGCGGGATTCAGGTGCTTTTTCTTCTTCTACCTTCTCATCCTGCTCCAGTCTCTCCAGGCTCCACGGTGGTGACCGTCCAAAACTCTCCCTCCTTCCCCGTCCCCCTCTCCTGTCCCCGTTTGTCTCTCTGTCCCTGCAGGAACACCAGAACGGCCCCCACCCGTCCAACCCAGTCACACGCGCGCGCGCACACGCGGGGGTAATGCATACGCGCAAACATGTCTTCACAATAAGAGTCCGTTCTGATTATGCGGGGAGTCAAAAATACATTAAGAAAGGTGAATAACAAATTTACCTTCACCAGGTTTACTAGAAAAAATAATCTGCAAATTTAGGAGGAAAAGGATAAATTTCAAAGAAAACAGCAACTTGATGATAAGCAAAAAAGAAAAAAGTCACAAATGTAAATGAATGATTGTACAAATATGTGAGAAAAGGGTATAGTTTACATGACAAAATTAAGGAAAACGTGCTCTTTTTTTTAGAGAAACTGCAAATTTAGAGAAAAAATAAATTCATATGGGGGGGAATGATATGAAAAAAGTAGGTCATTTATAAGAAAAATGCCTCAAATTGACAAGAAAATCTGCAAATTTATGATGAAAAAGTCGCAGACACATGAAAAGTTACCTTTTCACATCCCCCAAATCACTGATTGTAGGATAAAAATTTTATATATTAGTATGGCGGTGCCCTAGGCTGGGAGGGGTGATGCCCCCGCCTTTGGGAGGTGGCGTCACCTGTAGTATAAAAGCCTGAGGCCTTGCCACACACAGCTATTGACGCTGCCCAGGACACAGTCCAAGGAAGGACAGTTTTTTCACACATAGGGAGTTGTTCAGAACTCCTTATAAGAACTCCTTATACAAAGATATAGAGTGATGATAGTCAAGTCAGTGGCGGTAATGTACCTGTAAGCTGGTTGCCAACCACCAATCAAATCTAAAAAAAAAAAAGAAGAAGAAGACACTCCCATACTTGCAGTAGGGTCTCCCTCTAGTGTGTTATAGTTTTTGTTAATAAACTGATAGAAAAATTCCATATTATCTATATTATTCTTATATTATTCCATGACTTTCCTATCTCATGTATTATGTTTATATGTGCATTTCATGTAGAATAAGTTCATATATCATCATATGGACAACAACACAGCTACCTCCGGTACGGCCAAGCTCGATAAAAACAAAGCACATGGTCCGCTTCACGACGTATGTGTGCGTGTTTGTGTCTGTGGCCTGGGCGGCGGGAAAGACAGCAAAAGCATGCCAAAATCATGCGTGGCCGTTGGTTGTTCCAACCACAACATGAAAAGTGAAAAGATTAGTTTTCACGTAGTTCCAAGCAATAAAGAGCGTCGGGAACGATGGATTAGTGCCATTCATAGGCAAAATGAAGATGGATTAAAGTGGGAGCCGTCTGCCCACGCAGTTCTGTGTGGACAGCACTTCATTGGGGGTACAAATGATGATCATATGCCCCCCATATATTACTGTATGCACTGTATATGACCCACATCAATGGGTACATAATAATACTGTGATGTGCAAAGTATAGAAATTCATGCCAGCCATATGGCAGTGGTTTACAGGAATGTCCAGGGATTAGTAATCCCATGGGTTTGTAATTTCTACACAATATTGGTTACTATCATACCTCACCTCTCACATGGAATGATCTGTAACACTTCTGGGTCTGATCCAGAATTCATACTGTATATAAAAGTTGGGACCAGCATATATTGCTGTTGTGAAATATTTATTGGTTAAAGTGATCTGTGACATACAGTCACTCATATGAGAGGATCGGACCCACTGTAGATTTAGTCTGTATATGATATACATTGTACATTATGTGGGCTGTGGAGCTGCAGCCTAAACAGACCTGGATAATCATACCAAAAAGTTTCACTAACAATCACCTATTCATGATTAATTAATCACCTATAATAAGTGTGCCTGTCTGGTGAACTTGGGTGATGGCATCATTTGCAAGAAGTGTGAAGAGCCAAACAAAACAGACTGATGTAAGCAGTGTATGCAGTCTGGACTCTGATGGACATTGATGTGCCAGTAGGCCTACTGTATAATGAGTATCTGACCCTGTATTTTCTAAATGTTGATGTACATGTGTATAATGATGATGATGACCCTGATGATGATGATGATGATGTACAGGTGTGGCAATGTTAATGATGTACATGTGTGATTATGTGCAATATTGATATTCATAATAAAATGCTTTTTGAAAACATGCACTGTGTTTTTAAAATTTATCATGTTCACAAAGTATCCATTGAGACTTTTGTTCTAACAATAATATTGGTTATTCTATTATTTTTACTACAAGGTAAAATAATATTTTAAGATATATTATAATTGTGTATTTATATTCATATGCTTTACTTTGCATTTGGACATTTGGGTGGAGAATCCAGTTGAAAAATCCATCTGTCTTGGTATCTTTATATAACATGGTAAACTGGTAGCCCAGTGCTAGGAAAGCATAGTGTTCCCTATTATCAAAGGAAATGACATGTTTCGGGACCCAGGAGACAGACACTGACACGGGCAAATCAGTGAACAATAATCTTTGCGGTAGAAGATGGATGGATGGATGGATGGGTGTGTAGTGCAAGTGTAAGAGCGTGGATAGTATCCTGGTCACTGGAGCTGAGCACCCTGGACGGAGACCCGGCAACCCTGGAACATATAAGCACAGACAATTACTTTTGTCCCACGCTAATGACAAGCTAACAGTAGTGAGGCTTACTTGGGAGAAGCACAGGTTACGTCCTGCTGAGAACCAGCGGCCGTGCAACGTGGAGGTGAAGGCGTCCGTGAACGTGCTGAGGCTTCCACCTGTGACTGTGGCGAGGACAGGTCTTCCAGAGACTCCGGCTGTGACTCCACAGACCGGGGCGATGACAAACCAGCTGATGACAAGACCAGTGATTCCACAGAACGTGGTGACGATGATAATCCAGATGATGACAAGACGAGTGATTCCACAGAGCGTGGTGACCATGACAATCCAGACGATGACGAGGTGAGTGATTCCACAGAACGTGGTGACGATGACACGACAGATGACGATGACACAAACTCCACCGGTAACGGTGGCCAGTACTCCTGTAACTGATACAGTAATAATTCAGGGATTTGTGGAGCAAGACGTACCGGTAGTCGTGGTGGTAGCGAACTGCTACGTGTGCGAGTTGGCGTTACCCCGTCAGCTTGGGACGCAGGTCCGCCGCCAAGGGAGTCCACCTGTGCACAGGGGTAGAGGTTAGGAGTAGAGTAGCAAACAGTTCTCTTACGTGCTTGACTTAGAACAGAAGTCCTAGACGAGGCAAGAGAAGTTCTTGACGAGGCCAGAGAAGTTCCTGACCAGACAGTTCCTGACGAGACAGTTCCTGATGAAGCAGTTCCTGACAAGACAGTTTCTGACGGGACAGTTTTTGACAAGACAGTTCTTGACGAGACAGTTCTTGACGAGACAGTTCTTGACGAGGCAGTTCCTGACAAGACAGTTTCTGACAAGACAGTTTCTGACGAGACAGTTTCTGACGAGACAGTTTTTGACAAGACAGTTCTTGACGAGACAGTTCTTGACGAGACAGTTTCTGACGAGACAAGAGAATACCTTGACGAGGCCAGAGAGCGGAGTTCTGGTTCTTTCTCTGACGAGGAGGACAGACGACTCCGTGCCGGGCTGTCAGCAACGCTGGCTTTTAACAGCTGCTGATTAACACCTGTGGATCTGTGCGCAGCTGGAGTTAATGATGCCAATGACGGCCCAGAGGCCGCCATGACAGGAAGCTTATTATAATAATGATTAGGGGACCATACCGGTAAACCACAAGTTTACCGGTATGGTCCAGCTGGTCATAATACTCAAAAGACATCCTGGATTCATTCATTCATTCATCTTCTTCCGCTTAATCCTTTTCTGGTCGCGGGGGGCTGAAGCCTATCCCAGCATCTTTGGGCGAGAGGCAGGGTCCACCCTGGACAGATCGCCAGTCCATCACAGGGCCAACACAGAGACAGACAGCCATTCACTCTCACAGTCATACCTAAGGACAATTTAGAATCCCCAGTTTGATGCCAGTTAACCTAACTTGCATGTTTTTTGGCATGTGGGAGGAAACCGGAGAAATCCCGGAGTAAACCCACGCAGACAGGGAGAACATGCAAACTCCACACAGATCACTGTTGGTCGGGGGCTGGGATCGAACCAGGGATCTCATGGCCAAGGGTGAGTTGCTGTGTTGCCGCAGTGCTAACCACTCCGCCACCGCAGTGAATTAACATCCTGGATTAATTCACTGAAAAAAGCACAAATCGGAAAGACGCTAACTCTAAACCATTGCGCAGTTCAAACGTCACGCACTGCCTGAACTTCAGACGATATAACGCCACATGGTTTTGTTTTCACCGAGTGCCCAAGTAGGTCGACCGGAAGTGATGACACTGCGTTGTTGTCCATATCATATGACATCGGGCGATGTCACTATCAGCAGCACTGAGCAGCAGCACTGAGCAGCAGGATTAAATACTACCTGTTCAAGAGGTAATAGAACTTCAATTCTTCAACTGTGGCTAGTTCTGGACTTTTGGAGGTGATTTGGTTGACACTTGGCAGTGGATTGGTGGCTTGGGGGAAGATTCTGGTGGATTTAGAATTGGGCCTTTCTGCCTTTGAAGCAGACTGACAGCCATTACTACTAGGCCTCACAGGCAGCCACCAACAATAGGCTCCACAGGCAGCTACCATCACCAGGCCAGCAGCCACGACCATCAGACTCCACAGGCAGCCGCCATCACCAGGCTTCACAGGCAGTTCCCACCACCAAACTTCACAGGCAGTTCCCACCACCAGGCTTCACAGGCAATTACCACCACCAGGCCCTGCAGCCACTTCCATCAGACTTCAGGCCTGGCACCAGGCTTTACACGCATTCCTGTTGTTGCTTCTTGAATTTTTCATCAACACTGAATTAGTCTTGGAAACAGACTCTTGTCTCCTTGTCCACTGCAATTTATCACAAAACTGTGGCAAAATGCCACCTAAGCCAAAAGCAGAGGCCAAATCCGAGGAGGAATATGTGTCCCTTGCACAGGTAAATGACTTACTGCAACAGCAAAAAGAACTGTTTTCTGCATTTTTAAACCAACAACAGGAAACTTTCAAAAGCCTCATCAAAGTGATCATGGACTCAACATTAATGCAAGAGTGGCTTGGAGTTGGCTGCACGGTGGCGCAGTGGTTAGCACTGTGGCAGCACAGTTTACCCTCGGCCGGGGGATCGCGGGGATTGTGTGATCGTGGGTTCGATCCCTGCCCCCGGCCAACTGTGATCTGTGTGGAGTTTGCATGTTCTCCCCGTGTTGCGTGGGTTTACTCCAGGATTTCTCCGGTTTCCTCCCACATGCCAAAAACATGCAGGTTAGGGATAAGGGGCGCTTGCGCACGCAGCGACCGGCAGCTGGTGGCTTGTCACCAGACTGCAAAACAAATCTACCTACGGGTACAAAATAAGTAATTAAAAAAAAAAAAAAAAGAGCGGACACGATGACGAGAGAGTTGCAGGACATTAAAACCAGTCTACAGTTTACTCAAAAAGACGTAGATGACATAAAAGCCGATTTGTCTAAACAAGCACACCGCAACAATGTTCTGCAATCAGATGTTTTTAAAGTGTGTGACAGTCTGTTGACTATCACCAACAAATTTGAATATCTGGAAGGACAATCCTGGAGAAATAATCTAGTCTTTGATGGTGTTGTGGAGGCACCAGGAGAGACCTGAGCCGACATGGAGGAGAAGATTAAAAATATTCTCATGGAGAAACTACAGTTACCACCAGGGATCGAGATGGAGAGAGCCCACCGCTCCGGGAAACCTGGAGAAGAAAGACCGAAGCCCGTTGTGGTCAAGTTCCTGTGGCACAAGGACAGGATGACCATTCTTCAAAGAGCCAAGTCCCTCAAAGCAACAAAAATCTTCATCAGTGAGGACTTCACTGATTTGGTAAGAAGGAAGAGAAAAGAATTAATGCTAGAGTTGAAAGCTGCAAGAGCACGGGGGGGGGGGGGGGGGGGGGGGGGAGACATAGCCTACTTAAGGTATGACAGACTCATTATTCACCCACGCCATCCCCGTAACAATACACCAAGATCAGTGGAGCCAAAAATTAACCAGAAATGATTGACATTTCATTATCAGCTTAGAGATATAAACTGTGCATTTTTTTCCATTGACTGGAATAATTAAGATGCAAACTTTTATAGGAAGCAACCTCATTTTTAAAGGGTTCGAATATACTGAGCATAAGCCACACATTGTTGAATATGAAACCAATCCTGAAAATCACTTTTTCAACAGTATAAAATATCAGTGTAAATACTTTAGCTCAGACCAACTAAAAAATACAATTTCTGACCAATCATTGTCAATAATACACTTTAATAGTACAAGTCTCAACATGAATTTTTCCAAAATCCAGGACAGTTTGTTGCAATATAACACAATTTTTTCTGCTGTTGCAGTTTCTGAGACTTGGCTAAAAAATGACCAACTTCATACAATGCAAATGAGAGGCTATGATTTATATACCACAAGCAGGTCAAAAAAAAAAAAAAAGGGTGGTGGTGGTGTTGCTTTATATATCAGGTCCTGCTACCAAAGCCAAGTTGTAGATAATATGTCTTTTGAAATGGAAAACATCATGGAGTGTGTAACTGTGGACTTAATTACAACTACAAAAAACATCATAATAAGTTGCATTTATAGAGCACCGGGTACCAATATTGACATTTTCAAAGAAAAATTGTCTGAGCTTTTCAGTGCAGTAGGTAATAAGAAGCTGGTATTCATTTGTGGAGACTTCAGTATTGACTTATTAAATCCAAATGACCATATCCAAATAAGTGAATTCATAAATTCCATGCTTTGTATGGGTTTCTACCCTTCAATAACATACCCCACAAGAATAACAACACATTCAGCAACGCTTATTGAGAACATTTTCACAAATGTCACTGAGGGGAATGTAACTGCTGGCCTTATTGTCAATGATGTGACAGACAATCTGCCTGTTTTTGTTTCTTCACACAATGGTGTAACACATAACGTTGAAATAGATAAGGTGACGACTTGTAACAGAAACCGCAATCAACAATCTTAGAAATGATCTAAAAATACAAGACTGGAGTGGTGTTAAAGGTTGACAACATTGACGCAGCATATGGATAATTTGTCTCTATTTTATCACAACTACTGTATATAATAAACAAAGCCCTCTTGTGGTAAAGGAAACTAAAGTTAAATACAGAGATAAGCCTTGGATCACCAAGGGCCCGCAAAATGCTTGTAAAAAGAAAAACTTGTTATACAAAATTTTTCTGAAATTAAGAACTGTGGAAGCAGAAAAGAAATACAAGACTTATAAAAATAAACTCATTAGTATTTTAAGATTGAGTAAAAAAACATATTACAGTAAATTATTGGAAAATAACAAAGCTAATACATGTAATATATGGAAGGTGTTAAATAATATAATAGAGAGGAAAACTAAATTCCAACCACATCTCTTATTTAAATTCAGATAATGGAATAATCAATGAAAATAGCTTGAACTCCAACATGTTTAATGAATATTTTGTTAATATAGGAAAAAAGATCACCAACTCCACTGTATCATCAGCCAATACAAGTGGTGCTGACAATGTCGTCAACATAAACACTTACTCAATGTTTATGAAAGAAACAGATGAAAAAGAAATTCTTGACATTGTTAACAAATTCAAAGACAAAAAATCAACTGATTGTAATGATTTCAGTATGTTCTTGGTTAAATGTATTATTGATTGTATTGTTAAACACTTCACTTTCATATGCAACATGTCACTGCTGGTACATTTTCAAAGAAAATGAAAATAGCAAGAGTTGTTCCTCTGTATAAGATTGGTGACAAACACTTATTGTCAAACTACAGACCCATCTCCTTGTTACCTCAGTTCTCCAAAATACTGTAAAAAATATTTGTTAAGAGACTAAATGATTTCATTGATAAGCACAATATACTCTGTGAACAACAGTATGGATTCAGGAAGAACCAGACCACCTCACTGGCACTCATGGATTTTATTGAACAGATTACGGTTGCAATAGATAGAAGAGAATACACAGTTGGAATATTTCTGGACTTACAAAAGGCATTTGATACAGTTGACCATAAATTGCTCCTCAGTAAATTACATAAGTATGGGATCAGAGGAATTGCTTTTGACTGGTTACACAGCTATTTAGTAGACAGATATCAATATGTTCATGTGATTAATACAGACTCTGAGTTGCTGAAGATGACGTGTGGGGTACCACAGGGTTCTGTGCTTGGTCCATTGCTGTTTATTTTGTATATTAATGATTTATGTTCTGTGTCTAAATTGCTCAAGTGTATTTTATTTGCAGATGACACAACTTTTTTTTGTAGTGGAGAAAATCTTAAGCAGCTTCTGGATTCAGTAGAAAATGAGCTTAAACAAATCAATCAATGGTTCACTGCCAATAAATTATCTGTTCACCTTGGAAAAACAAAATGTATAATATTTGGAAACCAGCCCAGAGCTGCGGCCGCAAGGTGGTCGGTGCATCTCGTGGTGGCAACCCCTGAACCAAGTGGTGGACACCAGTGGTGAGGGGGGCCATTAAGCTGAAGAAGGAGTCCTATCAAGCTTGGTTGGCTTGCGGGACTCCCGAAGCAGCTGAGGTGTACCGGCAGGCCAAGCGGAGTGCAGCTCGGGTGGTTGCTGAAGCAAAAACCCGGGTATGGGAGGAGTTCGGTGAGGCCATGGAACAAGACTTTCGGTTGGCCTCAAAGAGATTCTGGCAAACTGTCCGGCGGCTCAGGAGGGGAAAGCAGCTCCCCGTCCACACTGTGTATGGTGCGGATGGGACACTGTTGACTTCGACTGGGGATATCGTCGGGCGGTGGAAGGAATACTTCGAGGATCTCCTCAATCCCACTGATACGCCTTCCACAGAGGAAGCAGGGTTTGGGGACGAGGGAGATGACTCGCCTATCACAGGGGCTGAGGTCGCCAAGGTGGTTAAAAATCCCCTTGGTGGCCGGGCCCCGGGGGTGGACGAGATTCACCCTGAGTACCTCAAGGCCCTGGATGTTGTTGGGCTGTCATGGTTGACACGCCTCTGCAACATTGCGTGGAGGTCGGGGGCAGTGCCTTTGGCATGGCAAACCGGGGTGGTGGTTCCTCTCTTCAAAAAAGGGGACCGGAGGGTGTGCTCCAACTTTAGAGGGATCACACTCCTCAGCCTCCCTGGGAAGGTCTATGCCAAGGTACTGGAGAGGAGAGTCCGGCTGTTGGTCGAACCTCGGATTCAGGAGGAGCAATGTGGTTTTCGTCCTGGCCGTGGCACATCGCACCAGCTCTTTACCCTCTCGAGAATTCTTGAAGGTTCGTGGGAGTTTGACCAACGAGTTTACATGTGTTTTGTGGACTTGGAGAAGGCATTTGACCGCGTCCCTCGTGGATTTTTATGGGGGGTGCTTCGGGAGTATGGGGTATCGGACTTGTTGTTACGAGCTATTCGGTCTCTGTACGACCGTTGTGAGAGTTTGGTTCGTATTGCCAACACTCGGTCGGAGTCATTCCCAGTGAGAGTTGGACTCCGCCAGGGCTGCCATCTGTCACCGATCCTGTTCATAATTTTTATGGACAGGATTTCTAGGCGCAGCCAGGGAATGGAGGGTGTCATGCTTGGTGACCACAGGATCTCATCTCTGTTGTTTGCAGATGATGTTGTCCTGTTGGCTTCATCCAGCAATGACCTACAGCTCTTGCTGGGACGGTTTGCCGCTGAGTGTGAAGCGGCTGGGATGAGAATCAGCACCTCCAAGTCCGAGTCCATGGTCCTCAGCCGGAAAAAGGTGGATTGTCCTCTCCGGGTTGGGGACAGGTTCCTGCCCCAAGTGGAGGAGTTTAAGTATCTTGGGGTCTTGTTCACGAGTGAGGGGAAAATGGAGCGAGAGATCGACAGACGGATTGGAACAGCATCTGCAGTGATGCGGACGTTGTACCGGTCTGTTGTGGTGAAGAGGGAGCTGAGTTCTAAGGCAAAGCTGTCGATTTACCAGTCAATCTACGTTCCTACTCTCACCTATGGTCACGAGCTTTGGGTAATGACCGAAAGAACAAGATCGCGGATACAAGCGGCTGAAATGAGCTTTCTCCGTAGGATTGCTGGACTCACCCTCAGAGATAGGGTGAGGAGCTCAGTCATCTGGGAGAGGCTCAGAGTAGAACCGCTGCTCCTCCACATTGAAAGGAGTCAGTTGAGGTGGTATGGGCATCTGATTAGGATGCCTCCTGGACGCCTCCCACTTGAGGTGTTTCAGGCACGTCCCACTGGGAGGAGACCCCGGGGCAGACCCAGGACTCGGTGGAGAGACTATGTCTCCCAGCTGGTCTGGGAACGCCTTGGTATCCCCTCTGAAGAGCTGGAGCAGGTGGCTGGGGAGAGGGAAGTCTGGGCTTCTCTGCTTGAACTGCTGCCTCCGCAACCCGGACCTCCGGAAAAGCGGTAGAAGATGGATGGATGGATGGATTTGGAAACCACAAATTTTATAATCACAGAAAAATTAAAATAAACAATGTTGAAATTGACACAGTTTTCGAAACCAAGTTTCTAGGGGTCATTGTTGATAACAAACTAAACTGGAAATCACACATAAATTATGTCAGAACTAAAATGTCTAAATCCATTGCCGTACTGTATAAAGTTAGGGATCTCCTGTGTCAGAAATCTTATATTATAATCTTATATTACCGGAGTGGTGGCTCAGTTGGTAGAGCATCCGCCCCACACTTGGGAGGCAGGGGTTCAAATCCCGGCCGGGTCATGCCGAAGACCATATAAAAGTGGAACTTCCTGCCGTCCAGCTTGGTGCTCAGCAATAATGGAATGGAGGAGGGAAATTTGTGGCGGTGCCTTGCATGGCAGCAGCCCTCTGATTCTACACTTGGGGTGTGTGTGATTAACACAGTAGATAGGTAAAACACAATCTCGTTCTACTGTACATAATTGGTTGTACAGTTGAGTGACAATAAAGGGTGATTTAATTTATATAATTCACTGATAGTTCCTTTTATGACATACTGTGTGGAGATCTGGGGAAACGCATATAAAACAAACACAAACTTAATCTTTTTACATCTTCACATCTTCACCTTCACATCTCCTTGTCATCTCCTGTAGATCTCTGCAGACCCAGACCTTCTTTGTCTTCTTTGTCCTTTGAGACGTGAAGCCCTCAATACACATACAGTCATGCATATGTGGGAAATATGGGTTCAATATATGCGCCATAAAGGTGATAATGACAATGTTTGTGCATGTGATTTACCTGAGGCTGCTAATTATCCAAAAAGAGGTTTAATGCTTTTGTGTCATATTATTGTTCTTTTAGACATAGTAAAGTCACTCTTAAGAAACGATTATATGATTATTAAAGTTTTAATCCTTTTACTGTTCATGACAAAATACCAAAGCTCTGAAGGATTATAAGATTTAAAGAAGAAAAAAAAAGACAATTAGAGCATCAATATGGAATTATTTATATGTATCACATTGTGTTCATCCTATTGCTCATTATTGTTTAATCTCATTTTGGCCTTGGGTCTCAGAAGTTTTGGGTGATGGAGTCACAAAGTGCTGTTAGAGCTGCGTGTTTGGGCTCATGCTGTAAATTTTTCCTGTGTGATAACACTCCTGGAGACAGAATGGCTCAAGGAGACAGATAATAAATGCCTGTTGTGACCAAATTGGGGGGGGGGGGGGAGGAACTATCTTATTTTTCTTTGACCTCTTGAAAATGAATCACCAAAATTAAAAACAGAAAATATCATTTATGGTATTTACTTAGAGGAAATGATTAAAATTTCAAAGAACACAAAGATGTTACTTTTAATGAGTTTTTGGATTAAGTAATGAAAAGAAAACAAGTTCATGTTACTCCTTGAGTACTATAATGCTTAATTTTTTTTTATTTTATTTTTTTTTACCTAGAAAAGAAACTCAGGAAGTTCCAGTCTGTTTCCCATTTAAACATATAGTCTGTGGAATTTTTCCTTTAATGAAATAAAATATGTTTAAGGGCTTGGTTTAAGGTGGGAAGCACCCTTATTTGCCATCTTGGAGTTGAGACCGATAGACCGCCTCTGGGGCAACGTCACTGTCTCCTCCTTCAAAAGTGTCTCCATGTTGTGGAGAACCACAGGACCTGCATCCTTTAATAAAATATCTGAAACAAAGTGAATTTATTAAGCTGATTACCTCCGCCAAAGGGGGAGGTTATGTGATCATCGGCGTTGGTTTGTCTGTCTGTTTGTTTGTTTGTTTGTCTGTCTGTCTGTCTGTCTGTCTGTCTGTCTGTTAGCAAGATAACTCAAAAAGTTATGGACGGATTTTAATGAAATTTTCACAGATTGTCAGAAATGGGGTATCCTACAGATGATTAGATTTTGGTGGTGATCCAGATCACTGTCCACAAGAAAACCGCCATTACGCAAAATGCCATTTTCGTGAATAACTACTAAACCACTAATCCTATCATTGTCAATCCAATTGCTTGTCATATGTTTTCATGGTCAAGGAATCTGAAAATGTACACACAAATACTGTATGGGGGGAACTGTGGCGCTAAACCGCCGTTACGGAAAATGCCATTTTCGTCAATAACTACTAAACCACTAATCCTATCATTGTCAATCCAATTGCTTGTCATATGTTTTCATGGTTAAGGAATCTGAAAACGTACACACAAACACTGTATGGGGGGAACTGTGGCGCTTGGCGGAGGACTGCGCTCTCTGAGTGCTTTTCTAGTTTATAAATAAATCGCGCTCTCAAATTACCTTCAAAGCAGTCCATATTATTCAGAATAACCTAAATTTAACACCAATTTGAAGTTTTATGCCAAAACAGAAAGAAAAGAAACTTCTTGGCTGTTGAAGGTTTATTCTCATGTGGTGAATCATTGGCCCAATGCAAAATGAATGTCAGAAATGCATGGAGCCTACACTTTGGAGTTAATCACGTATGTAACCGCATATTTTAATCTTTTAAGTTAAAACAACATACTGTATATTTACTCAACATTTAAGCGACAATTGCAAAGTTTGAAAGTTATATATACACACTACCGTTCAAAAGTTTGGGGTCACCCAGACAATTATTTTGTGTTTTCCATGAAAAGTCACACTTATTTACCACCATGAGTTGTAAAATGAATAGAAAATATAGTCAAGACATTGACAAGGTAAGAAATAATGATTTGTATTTGAAATAATAATTTTTTCCTTCAAACTTTGCTTTCGTCAAAGAATCCTCCATTTGCAGCAATTACAGCATTGCAGACCTAACATGATTGCACAAGGGTTTTCTAATCATCCATTAGCCTTCTGACACAATGAGCAAACACATTGTACCATTAGAACACTGGAGTGATAGTTGCTGGAAATGGGCCTCTATACACCTATGTAGATATTGCACCAAAAACCAGACATTTGCAGCTAGAATAGTCATTTACCACATTAGCAATGTGTAGAGTGTATTTCTGATTAGTTTAAAGTTATCTTCATTGAAAAAAGTGCTTTTCTTTCAAAAATAAGGACATTTCTAAGTGACCCCAAACTTCTGAACGGTAGTGTATGTGTGTTTTCTTTCTTTTAAATGCTGCATTGTGTGATTTATTCCACAGGAAGCCCATTAAACTTAAGGATTCTAATAAATGACAATGTTTTATTCAAGAGTGACCTTAAAGTAGTGCTAACCTGTGCATATTGGTAAAAGATTTAGTGATTCACTGAATATTTAGGTGAAAAGTTGTTTTTGTAATTACAAAATCACATTATTCAATTGATAGAAGCTTTAGGTGTTATTTAAATTCATTGTGTTATTCTGGGTTCATGTTCATGTTTTTTTTTTTCCACAGAAAAAGGAAAGCATTAATCAACTATTTATCTTTCTCCAGGATTCAAAATTGAAAAGTCAAAAAGGTGAAAACTAACAATCAAACAATCACCATTAGCTTTAATTCTAACAAGTCCTTGGTGACCAAAATACACAAAAAACAATTCAATTATGTTTCTTAACATTAAAAATTATAATCAACAGTAGAATAAGCACTGTAAAAACTGAAAAGGACAAAAGTTGAATGACTATAACAGTAACAGTTGCAAAAACAATGTTTGGGGAGACAAAATTTGCACTCCTGTTTGTGTGCTTTCTGACGCAAGGACAGGAGGGAGCCTAGGGCTTCCTCCAATTTTTTTTTACAGGATGGCTCCCTGCATTGGACATTTGTGGTGGATGGGAGGAACAGAGAGCGGTGTGGGGCAGGCTGGCTGTGACAAGGGGAACACAACATTTGTCATCAACCTGGACATCACAGTCATTGGCTGGGGGTGGTGGCAGCGTGAGGGGTGGAAAATCTCACAGGGGACAAGCAGACCCTGAGCTAAGTACAACAAATGACATTGACAATGACATAACGCATATCAATTTAACTGACTTGGACTTTGAAAAGGCAGTATTTACATGAAATGACATTGCAGGTCTGACACATTGCAATGATGCCTCTCACCAGATAATGGTATGACAGTATCACATTTCAGAAATGTGACAGGAATAAGGAATAATTGTGTTGTATGGTTTTAATGTGCTAAAAAGCTGGGCTGTGCTCCTAGTGCTTGGCCTCGGCCGAGCTGGGCCTTGAGACTACACACCACACCAAAATTTAGGAAATAAAGCATTTCTTGTGCAGAATGAAGCCAGATTCTAATTAAGCAATATGTCCACCTTTCCATTAACAGAAGGAGTGGGACATAACCTTTCACAAAGATGCACTAACATAAATTCATATTGTCTGTGTTCAATAGGGCAAACAGATGTGGCCTTAATGACTAATTCAGAATTGGTTACAATACATGTTAAATCACATTAAATCTGCACAGACAGCTGGATTAATTGTCCTAACTCACATTTATAAACTAGGTCAAGGGATGACACTCACAAAAAGAGGCATGGTTACAGAAACCTCATTTTGGGGGAGTTGTACTACTCACAAAGTTTAATCTAAATTAACCATGTGCCACAAATACTAATGGCACATACTGTGTCTTTAAGGAAAAGATTTCCTTCTTCCATGAAAAGGGGCAACCCATCAGGCTGTTCAAGTACGCTGCAACTTTGATGCATGAGCGTCTCCATGCATCGGGGGGGGGGGGGGACGGGGGGGGGGGGGTTTACCATAATAATTAATAATAATTAAGTAGCAAAAATCCTTAGAAAAATAGAAAATAAATATAAATTATCAATAAATGATCAATACTGTCGGAGAGGAAAAATATTGGTGAAACTGCTTGGTAATGGAATCACAACACTCAATAGGAGAAGTTAAATTTACATCAACAAATTTGCAGGTATTTAAGAAAATTATGTGCTGAAAAATATTTGCAGATTATTGTAAAGAAAAAAATGTCATGTTTATAAGAAATAAAGAAAACTGATAAGGAAATAGAAAACCATGCAAATTTATGGGAAAAGTTCCAAATGTCTAAGGAAGGTCTAATTTATGCTGATGGAGCTTACTGTGGGACTCAATTTAGAATCAACTACAAAGACAAAACAGATTTTTGCTCAATTATTTAGGAAGAGAACAATGCTTTAGGGAGCTCAAAGCAAAATAATTTGACCTTCCCTGCATAAATTTATTCCTTTCAAACCCTTTGCACGGATCTTATTGAGTTAAATAAGTGTGAAGGCAAAAATGTTGTTTAAGAAATTATTAACATACTGTCATGCCTGGCTCTCACGAGCCAGAAAGGAGACGCTAGGGCGACCAGTGAGTTTGCGTAATTTATTAACATAAACACACAGAGTACAAAATAACAAAGTAAAGAGCCACGTGGGGCTAAAACACACACACAACGCTAGATAACAAACAATAAAGTAAAGAGCCACATGGCGCTAAAACACGCACAGGACTAAGGACAACATAAAACCCAGAGAGAAAGGCTAGAGAGGCGGCGAGGGGAAAACACACGCCGAGTCACAGCACTTACTACAGGGTGAAGCGCAGAGGTAACGGGGAACTGAAGCTGGACATGGGAACTCCAGTCGTGGAAAAACGGTACACGTCCTTCCGTAGTGAGGTCGCAGCGAGGAGTAACTCTCAGCTGCTTGTTTAAAAGGGAAAGGGAACCCAATCAGAAGCGGGGAAGATGATTAACAATAATGGGAGACAGCTGTCCCAGAGCAGCTGAACTAGACAGCTGGAGATCAGCTGGGCGCTGTCAAACTACGGGCCTAGTAAGACCCGGCACGGACTAGCACGGAGCAGGAGCGACACTGGACAACCTGAACGCGGAGAAGGATAGCGTTCAGGTCGTGACACGTACTTACTAAATAAAGGCAGCACGGTGGTGGAGTGGTTAGCACTGTGGCAGCACAGCAGCTCACCCTTGGCTGGGGTATCCTGGGTTGGAGCCCAGCCCCCGACCATCTGTGTGGAGTTTGCATGTTCTCCCCGTGTCTGCGTGGGTTTACTCTGGGATTTCTCCAGTTCCCTCCCACATGCCAAAAACATGCAAGGTAGGTTAACTGGCATCAAACTGGGGATTCTAAATTGTCCTTAGGTATGAATGTGAGAGTGAATGATTGTCGTCTCTCTGTGTTGGCCCTGCGATGGACTGGCGATCTGTCCAGGGTGTACCTTGCCTCTCACCTTAATGGAAAACACTGTAACTCAAATCATATCACATTTAGGTACAGTACCCAACATTTACCTAGGAAACCATTTAGCTTACCATCAACAATCTACAGGATCAGCATAATACACAAATAGGATTATGAAAGATGGATTAGCGAAATAGTGACAAAAAAAAAATAAAATAGGAAAATTGTGAATGGCAAACCCTACTATTGAGGCCATTTAACTTAGGTGATGAGGAAGTGTTTCTGGTTGATTACGTGCAAAGAATGACAGCTGACAGATGTTATCCATACTGCTCTTCCCAGGAGAGACCATGTGACGAAGGAATCGTGGGAGGTGTGCCCATCTTTTGGCCGAACCAGGGGATCTGATCATCAAAGAAAAAGTGGACCAAAACTCCCTAGCAAGGGCAAAACAAAGGTTATCCTGGTGATGCCAACAGCCGTGAAGGGCGAAAAATGTGACACTTGGGTGCATCTTACATTTTACCCCACTTGGAACCCTCAGCAAGTGACTGTTTAATACACATTACATTCAGAAAAAAAAAGACCTCAACAAGTGACTGTTTAACTGTTTCTCTATGCAAGTGTCAGCTGACGGCACCCCCTGGCTTCCAGTAACAGGCTTTTGCATTGTGAAGCAGCTGTTTGTTTATCATGGAGGGGCAAAAATGCAAGGGAAAGAAGGGTGCGCTTGGTGTTGTTGCCTTTTTCATCCTCATCATCCTCGTAGTAACACTTTTGTTTTGGTTATTTTTTAAGTTGTTTCCACTGACTTTACACCATAGAGAATTGTTATGTTTGTTCCTTAAATAACAGTAACAGCTGGACAAATTATCTGCTACTGCTAAAATAATGCAGCTACTACAGGATGTTTGTTTCTTAAGAGAGGCTACATACAGGAATGCATGTTGGAATGCATTCAGCTCAGTGAGAAAACATGAAGTGAGCTCCACAAGGGCAACAAACCATTTTAAATTGGTTGAAATTGTCAAACAAAAGGACCAACCCCTCTGTCCAAAACAAGACTAAGTCTCTCTGAAAGCTATTCTTAAAAATCCACATTAAATATCCACAATACTTACTACTTACTACTACTTACTTGGGGACACCGAGGAGGAAACGAGCCAAGCCGAGCGAGGAAGCTACAGTAAGAACCGTTTCCCGAATGAGCTGAGGAGGAGTCGCCGGGGGTGAAGAGCTGGAAAAAAGATCATCTTGTGCAGATCGTTCAGCCGTGTTTGGAGACCCAGGCTACTTTCATATCAGTGGCACTGGTCACCAGTGAGGACGCTGAGCTTTGCTGATTGCAACGCAGAGCAGTTTTCACCTTGAAGGCTAGGAGTGGAGCTAACTGCAAACTAGCCTCAGAGCTAATGCTACAGCTGGTCATAGCTAACACCGACACAAAGGAGCGACTCTGCCCCCGGTTCATCTCACCGACCTGGCATTGGTAGATGACGGCTGAGCCTCCTGCACAGATTCTCAGAATCTTGTGATTGGGGCTCGGCGGAGGAGCTACCCGAGGCCACAGCTGGATAGGAGCTGGATCGGAGCGCAACTACAGCAGTGGTAGGTGGCGGAGAACAGCGGAGGAGCTAACTGAGGCCCCAGCTGTATCCAAGGTCTGCTGGACCAGATACCAGCAACACCAGCAGAAATAATCCTGCTATCATCAGGTCAGTAAAAAATGCCACCAAAGAAAGAGGAAATGGAAGAGATTAAAAAATCTCTGAACTTCATGTCTGAAGAACTTACCAAAGTGGCCAATCAACAGTCTAAATTATTAGGGCTAATGGAGGAAGTCTGAGAGCTGAAATTAACAATTAAGGAAAGAGACAAAAAAGTTGCAGACTTGGAGCGATGCATCGAAGATCTTGAACAATATACCCATATGGATGATTTAATCATTAGTGGATTAGACATTAAATATTAATCATATGCTCATGCTACAGCAGGAATGAGAAGTGAGGAGGCTCCCCCAAGTGAATCAGTCTCCTTGGAAAACCAGGTGCTTCAGTTCCTTGAAAGCAGAAACATAAAGGTTGATGTAAATGCAATTTCAGCCTGCCATACTCTACCCAGAAAGGATAACAAAACAAATAAATCAATTGTGATGCGTTTTGTAAACAGAAGGGTTAAAAAATGACATTCTGAGGGAGGCCAGAAAGCTGCGGGGAACAGAAGTTTTCCTAAATGAACATTTAACGAAGACTAATGTTGAAATAGCACGGCAAGCACAGATATTGAAAAGACAAAACAAGATACAGGCAACATGGACAAGAAACTGTCGAGTCTGGATTAAACTAAATGGAACACCTGAAGAAACAAAGACCATAATAATAAAAGATCTCACTGACTTAAATAAATATAGATGAAAACTGATTAAGGAATTAAGAGACTACAATAATCCATATCCACACACATGGCAAGAACAGTCCTTTTGTGACAACATGATAACGTACTCATGACTGACTTTAGTAGACATCAATCATCCACAACTGGAGGAAGTCATTTGACACAGAGAGAAGAAATTCAGACTCTGAAAATATCTCATTATGCTGAACACAAACTACAAGAGAAAGACAGTGATATTGATCCTAATAACCACTTCTTCAATAATATTCATAATCACTGTGAATATTACACTGAAAAGCAATTTGAAAGTCAAGTGCAAGTACATGGTAAATTATCAATAATACACTTTAATAGCAGAAGTCTTAACAAAAACATTCCACAGATTCAGGACTATTTAAAACAGCTTGATAGAAAATTTACAGCTATGACAGTCTCTGAAACTTGGGTCAATGAAGAGCAGGCTTCTTTGATGGCAATAGAGGGATAGCAGATGTTCCATATTAACAGATCTCAAAAAAAGAGTGGTGGTGTTGCACTGGATATTGATGAACTGTATAGGTGTAAACTTGTAAATGGAATCTCCTTTGCACTACCAGGGATTCTGGAATGTGTTACTGTTGAGATTGACCAAGATAAAACAAAAAATCTAATTATAAGTTGTATATACAGTATAGAATACTTATGTTGAACTGTATAATCTGAGGAGTTATTGTTTAATTTGACCTTGTTAGATTTTTTCCCCTTTGTTATATTATTCTGTTCCTTTCTTTTAATCTTTACATTTAATCTATCCAAAATAAACATTCATTCATTCATAAAGACTGGATATATGTTTGTTTTATATGTATTTCCCCATACTTCAGTACAATATGTCATGTATGGGAGTATTAACAAATGATACAAAGTATATAGTGTGGGTTGATTCAGCAAATATTTCACTCTGTGTGGTATTGCAATTGATTTTGATATTTTACCTTTAATATAATTCATATGTGACTTCCAACACAGTTTATTATCAATTATTACTCCAAGAATTTTAATTTTGGATACCCTTTCAATCTCTACACCATTTACACTGAGTTTAGATACTAAGTTGTTGTAATGGTTGTTAAAAATTGTAAATGCTGTCTTACTTAAATTGAGCGTTAATTTGTTTGAATCAAACCACAGTTTAAGCTTTCCTAATTCCTTTCCGAGTGTATCCAAAAATTGTTCCAAATTGCTTCCACTGCGTAATAAATTAGTGTCATGGATGGCCCTCGCGGACCATTAATGAGACGCTGTAGGCCAGCCGATGAGTTTGCAGATTTATTAACAAAAGATAAAGATGACAAAATAAACAGCCACGTGGGGCAAAAACACAAACAAGAACTACAGCAAAGACACAGTAATGATATACTCAGGCTAGGGAATAAACTTACTGGAACAAGAAGAATCAAGAGGGTGACTGGAGCCAGGGTTAGGGACTCCAGCCGAACGTTGTACGGATGCAACATTATGCAAGGTCACAGCCAGGAGTAACCTCAGCTGTTCCCTAAAAATAAGGCACAATCAATAATGAGAAAATAATCAATGGAATGTGGATCAGCTGTCATGGCGCAGCTCGGCTCTGTCAGCCGGAAGTCCCACCATGACGCTGTCACATTAAAAGCCCTGAAAGGCCATAAGGAACACAATACAGAAGAACGGGGAAAATACTGGATGATCCAAGCGCGGACAATATCAGCGCTCAGACCTTGACAATTAGTGTCATCTGCAAATAATATTAAATCCATTTTTTCTGAAACTTTACAAATATCATTTATATACATATTGAATAACAATGTCTCCAAAACTGAACCCTGTGGGACTCCGCAAGTAGCCTTCAGTAACTGTGAGTTTTTGCGACCAACACATACGTACATGCTAATATATCTGTTCTTTAAGTAACTACATAACCAGGACAGTGCTACCCCCCTAATACCATAATTTTGTAGTTTCTTTAACAATAATTTATGATCCACTGTATCAAACGCTTTTTTAAGATCCAGGAATACTCCAACTGAGTACTCTTTATTTTCTACAGCAGTTGATATTTTCTCTATAAATTCCATTAGAGCAAATGCAGTTGTCCTCTTGTGTCTGAACCCATATTGCTGCTCACACAATAAATTATTCCTCATTATAAAGTTGTTAATTCTCTCACAGAATATTTTTTCGAGTATCTTAGAAAATTGCACAATAGTGAAATAAGGCTATAGTTTGAAAATTCCCCTCTGTCACCCATCTTGTATACACGTGGACAAAATTGTTGGTACCCCTCTGTTAATGAAAGAAAAACCCACAATGGTCACAGAAATAACTTGAATCTGACAAAAGTGGTAATAAATAAAAATTCTATGAAAATTAACCAATGAAAATCAGACGATGCTTTTGAATTGTGGTTCATTTTAAAAAACAAACTCATGTAACAGGCCTGGACAAAAATGATGGTACCCTTAACTTAATATTTTGTTGCACAACCTTTTGAGGCAATCACTGCAATCAAACGATTTCTGTAACTGTCAGTGAGACTTCTGCACCTCTCAGCAGGTATTTTGGCCCGCTCCTCATGAGCAAACTGCTCCAGTTGTCTCAGGTTTGAAGGGTGCCTTATCCAGACGGCATGTTTCAACTCCTTCCACAGATGTTCAATAGGATTTAGATCAGGGCTCATAGAAGGCCACTTTACAATAGTCCAATGTTTCACTCTTAGCTATTCTTGGGTGTTTTTAGCTGTGTGTTTTGGGTCATTATCCTGTTGCAAGACCCATGACCTGTGACTGAGACCAAGCTGTCTGACACTGGGCAGCACATTTCTCTCTAGAATACCTTGATAGTCTTGAGATTTCATTGTACCCTGTACAGATTCAAGACACCCTGTACCAGATGCAGCAAAGCAGCCCCAGAACATAACAGAACCTCCTCCATGTTTCACAGTAGGGACAGTGTTCTTTTCTTGGTATGCTTCATTTTTGCATCTGAATCAGAATCAGAATCAGAATCAGAATCAGGTTTATTGCCATTGTTCATGTAGTACACAAACTAGGAATTTGTCTCGGTACAATGCTGCAACATTAAACATGATAAGATAAGAGAAATAAACTATACATGTAATAAAGTGTAGGATAAGATTAAGTGATACTGGTCAACAGTTAAAATATATATTAGCCAGCAGCAGATACTGTGGAGAACTATATAGTGCAGTCGGTAATGCAGGAAGAAACAGTGTGATTGACATGAGTCTGGTGAGCTGCTGTACACGGTGCACGAGAGTCAATAAGTCACTTAGTGTTCAGCAGTCTAATGGCAGAGGGGGAAGAAGCTGTTCATGTGACAGGGAGGTGTTAGTCTGGATGGACCGAAGTCTTCTACCAGAGGGGAGGGGGGCAAACAGTACGTGACCAGGGTGTGAGGGATCGGCTATGATCCGGCCAGCACGCCTCCGGGTCCTGGAGATGTACAGATCCTGGAGAGATGGGATATCTGTGAACATAGAGTTGATGTGCCATGCCAAAAAAGTTCCAGTTTTGTCTCGTCTGTCCATAGGACATTCTCTCAGAAGCTTTGTGGCTTGTCAAACTGCAGTTTGGCAAATTCCAGTCTGGCTTTTTTATGATTTGTTTTCAACAGTGGTGTCCTCCTTGGTCGTCTCCCATGAAGTCCACTTTGGCTCAAACAATGACGGATGGTTGCGATCTGACACTGATATACCTTGACCATGGAGTTCACCATGAATGGTTTTAGAGGTTGTTCTGGGCTCTTTTGTTACAATCGTATTATTCGTCTCCTCCTGCGGCCACGTCCAGGGAGGTTGGCTACCGTCCCCTGGATCTTAAATTTCTGAATAATATGTGCAACTGCAGTCACAGGAACATCAAGCTGCTTGGAGATGGTCTTATAGCCTTTACCTTTAACATGCTTGTCTATAATTTTCTTTAATCTCCTGAGACAACTCTCTCCTTTGCTTTGTCTGGTCCATGTTTAGTGTGATACACACCATGTCACCAAACAGCACAGTGACTACTTGTCACCCTTTAAATAGGCCGAGTGACTGATTACAAGTTTTGTAGACACCTGGGTGTTAATTAGAGGACACATCTTGGTTGAACCTGTCCCTATGGTCACATTATTTTCACTCTTTTCTAGGGGTACCATCATTTTTGTCCAGACCTGTTTCATGAGTTTGTTTTTTAAAGTAATTCTGTTGAACCACAATTCAAAAGCATTGTCTTATTTTCATTGGTTAATTTTCATAGAATTTTTATTTATTACCACTTTTGTCAGATTCAGGTTATTTCTGTGACCATTGTGGGTTTTTCTTTCATTAACAGAGGGGTACCAACAATTTTGTCCACGGCTGTATATCAGAATTACTTTGGCTATTTTCATTGCACTGGGAAATATACCTGTTTGGAGAGACAGGTTACAGACATACATCAGTGGCTTCATTAAGCATTCAATGATAGTTTTGACTAAAAGCATGTCAATACCATCTCAATCTGTAGATGTTTTACTTTTGAATGATTTAACAATTTCAATGACCTCTCTCTCATCTGTGTTCTTTATGAAAATGGAGTCTTTTATAGCAATGTGTTTGCTTATTGTATCACCTATAGATGCCATAATGGGTATTTCTCGAGCCAAATTAGGACCAATGTTAACAAAAAAGTATTAAATTCATCTGCAGGTAAGACTGCATTCACACTCTGGGTGAGTCTTTTTTTTTTTTTTTTTTTGTTTTTGAAAGATTGGTTGGGTAGCTTGTATTTCTGTTTTTATTTCCAAGAATATTGTTAAGTATTGTCCATGTATTTTTTAATATTGTCTCTGTTTTTCTCCAGTTCTTTACAGTAATAGTCTGTTTTACTACATCTCATTATTATATTAACTTATTTTTGTATGTTTTATACCGCTGCTCTGGCTTCTTTTGTCCTTTTCTTTAGAAAAGCTTTATATAATGAATTTTTCTTTTTACACACTTTTTGCAATCCTTTGGTTAACCATGGCTTGTCGACAAATTTCTGTTTAAGCTTTTTCTTTACTAATGGACAATTTTTTTTCATAAAGAGTGGTTACAATGTTCATGAATGTATCATAGGCTTCCTTTACATCTGATACATAGACTTTTGTCCAGTCTTGCTTCAGCAGGCCTTCTTTCAAAGAAACTGATTGCATTTTGTGATTTTGTATCTGAAAGATTTTAAAGTTTTTTTTCTGTATGGGCCCCCGTGTGGCCATGATAAGTGCAAAGGACTGGCAGATGGTCACTTATGTCATTTATCAATAATCCACTTCCTATTTTCTTATCAATAATATTAACAAACAGGTTATCAATAAGTGTAGCGGTGTGAACTGTGATTTTGCTGGGATGTGTTATTGTGGGATATAGACTCATACTGTACATAGAATTCATGAACTCTGTAATTACATTTTGTTGCGATGGATTTAGTAAATCAATATTGAAATCTCCACAGATTACAACCATTTTCTTATTAGTTATATTATTGTACAATTTGACTAACTTATCTCTGAATGTCTCAACGCAAGTTCCCGGCATTCTATATATACAACTTACAATTAGATTTTTTGTTTTATCTTGGTCATTCTCAACAGTAACACACTCCAGAATCCCTGGTAGTGCAAAGGACATTCCATTTACATGTTTACACCTATACAGTTCATCAATATACAGTGCAACACCATCACCCTTTTTTGAGATCTATTAATATAAAACATCTGATATCCCTCTATTGCCATCAAAGCCTGCTCTTCATTGAACCAAGTTTCAGAGACTGCGATAGCTGTAAATTTTCTATCAAGCTGTTTTAAATAGTCCTGAATCTGTGGAAAGTTTTTGTTAAGACTTCTGCTGTTGAAGTGTATTATTGATAATTTACCATCTAATTGCACTTGACTTTTGAATTGCTTTTCAGTGTAATATTCACAGTGATTATGAATATTATTGAAGAAGTGGTTATTAGGATCAATATCATTCTCCATCCCTTGTAGTTTATGTTCAGCATAATGATATGTTTTCAGAGTCTGAATTTCCTCGCTCTGTGTCAAATGACTTCCTCTGGCTGGGGATGATTGATGTCTACTAAAGTCAATCATAAGTTTTTTGTTTTGTTTTGTTTTTAAAGTACACCATCATGGTATGTCACAAAAGGGACCGTTCTTGCCATGTGTGTGGACATGGACCATCGTAGTCTCTCAACTTTCCCAATAAGTGTTCATCTATATTTATTTAAGTCAGTGAGATCTCTTATTATTATGGCCTTTGCTTCCTCAGGTGTTCCATTTAGTTTAATCCAAACTCTACAGTTTCTTGTCCATGTTGCCCTGTATCTTGTTTTGTCTTTCTCAGCATCCCCCATGCTTGCGTGCTATTTCAGCATTAGTCTTTGTTAAATGTTCATTTAGATAGTCTTCTGCTCCCATAGCTTTCTGGCCTGCCTCAGTATGTAATTTTTTACCCTTCTGTTTACAAAGCGCATCACAATTGATTTTCTTTCTGTTTTGTTATCCTTTCAGGGTAAAGTATGGCAGGCTGAAATTGCATTTACTTCAAACCTTTATGTTTCTTCTTTCAAGGAACTGAAGCACCTGATTTTTCAAGGAGACTGAGTGACTTTGGGGGGGGAGGGGGTCCTCACCTCTCATTCCTGCTGTAGCATGAGCATATGATTGATATTTAATGTCTAATCCACTAATGATTAAATCATCCATATGGGTATATTGTTCAAGATCCTCGATGCGTCGCTCCAAGTCTGCAATTTTTTTTGTCTCTTTCCTTAATTGTTAATTTCAATTCTTAGACTTCCTCCACTAGCCCTAATAATTTAGACTGTTGATTGGCCACTTTGCTCAGTTCTTCTGACATGAAGTTCAGAGATTTTTTTAACCTCTTCCATTTCCTCCTTTTTTGTGGCATTTTTTACTGACCTGTTGACAGTAGGACAATCTCTGCTGGTGTCGCCGGTATCCGATCCAGCAAACCTTGAATCCAGTTGGGGCCTCAGCTCGCCCCCTCCGTTGCTAGCCCCGCTGCTTAACACCGCTGTAGTTGAGCTCCAATTTGGCTCCTGTCCAACTGGGGCCTCGATAGCTCCTCCGCCGAGCTCCGCCGCCCACCTCGGCTGTAGTTGAGCTCCGATCCGGCTCCTGTCCAACTGGGGTCTCAGTAGCTCCACCACCGCTGTAGTTGAGCTATGACCCGGCTCCTATCCAGCTGGGGCCTCGGCAGCTCCTCCGCTGAACCCCACTTCCTACCGCCGCTGTAGTTGAGCTCCGATCCAGCTCCTGTCCAGCTGTGGCCTCGGTTTGCTCCTCCGCCGAGCCCCAATCACAAGATTTTAAGAATCTGTGCGGGAGGCTCAGCCGTCATCTACCGGGCCAATGCCGGGTCAGTGAGACGAACCGGGGACAGAGTCGCTCCTTTGTATCGGTGTTAGCTACGACTAGCTGCAGCATTAGCTTAGCACATCCCACAGTGTTTATGGAAGTTATGCTTCAGAAGAGAATAATAAACAAAACTGCTTACAGGGAATCAACAAACCCACATTTTCTTAAATTAAAAGCTCTCAATTTGAAAGATCTGGTTGATTTTAAAACTGCAGTAATACTGTATAAAGTGAAGAATTTATCACTGCCCGTAAATATCCAAAAGTTGTTCCAAATATGGGAGAAACAATGTCATTTCATTTGGCTGCACGGTGGCACAGTGGTTAGCACCGCGGCAGCACAGTTTTACCCTCGGCCGGGGGATCGCGGGGATCATGAGATTGTGGGTTTGATCCCTGCCCCCGGCCAACAGTGATCTGTGTGGAGTTTGCATGTTCTCCCCGTGTTTGCGTGGGTTTACTCCGGGATTTCTCGGTTTCCTCCCACATGCCAAAACATGCAGGTTAGGGAGTTAAGGGGCGCTTGCACCACGCAGCGACCGGCAGCTGGTTGGCTTGTCACCGAGCTGCAGAACAAATCTACCTACGGGTACAAAAATAAGTAAAAAAAAAAAAAATCAGAGGAACGTGCAATATTTCAACAACTTTCAGTGAGAACAACCCACCAAGCAACACCTGTGTTTCAAGTGCAAGGAGTCTGATATGTGGAACACTGTTGGAGCCTGAATTAAAATCACATACACGCTTCGACAATTTAAATAAAAACTAAGGAAGAAATACTCCAAATCATATATTATCAAAATGATATGTAAAATCACATAAGTATTATCATATCCAGTCTGTGTGTGCTCGTTGCCTTAGTTTTTTGTCACGTTTCATCTTGGCTTTGTTCTGATTTTGCCAATTCACTTTTATTTTATTTTCCTTTTGAATTCTTAGATGGAACATAGGTGGGCAATATAAGCTGCGGGCTTCAGCCTTCACCCATTTCGGCTACCCCCCTACAGTTGATAGTGCTACTGAGATGACCCTGCTTGTTGTGAAATGGCGCTATATAAATAAAGTTGAATTGAATTGAATACCTTATGTTGAATTGTATAAGCCGAGGAGTTTTTGCTTAATTCTGAGGCTTGTTGGATTTTTTCCCTTTGTTATATTATTCTGTTCCTTTCTTTTAATCTTTTAATCTAATCATATCTGAAATAATAGATTCATTCATTCATTCAGAAAACACAGCAAACATCACTTTGAATCACACCTGTCACAACACTTATCAATCCACTGATCGGAAACATGATGACACTCCTTACTCTGCGAAGGTAAGATTGGCTTCATTGGAGAATTCCTCTTTTCTGAAGCGGCAATGTCCTTTTTGGCAGCTTAACACTCTCTAAAGTGTATGACGGCTCACAGTGCATCTCTCCCCTGCTACCTGCTACACGATTGACCAATGAGGCGAGCAAGTGTTATACTAAGGATCTACATTGTTAAAGGGGGGTTAGTGGTCATTGGGTGTACCCACACCTGGCCAGAAATTGGGCAGGGTTGTGTACCCCATTTTGGTGGCTGACCATACCCTCATCATGTTGGCAGGGCAGGTGGGCAGGGTGACGAGAGTGCAGCTTTCTCACCACATAATGTCATTTGGGGCATGGATGTACCAGGAGGTGGGGTACCTTCATTCACTGTTTCCTTGAGTGAGAGTGGGCAAGAACACCTTATGGACTGAAACACTTAATTTATATATACACTACCATTCAAAAGTTTGGGGTCACCCCAGACAATTATTTGTGTTTTCCGTGAAAAGTCACACTTATTTACCACCATGAGTTGTAAAATGAATAGAAAATATAGTCAAGACATGACAAGTTTAGAAATAATGATTTGTATTTGAAATAATAATTTTTTCCTTCAAACTTTGCTTTCGTCAAAGAATCCTCCATTTGCAGCAATTACAGCATTGCAGACCTAACATGATTGCACAAGGGTGTTCGCAGTCCTCGATTAGCCTTCTGACGCAATGAGCAAACACATTGTACCATTAGAACACTGGAGTGATAGTTTTGCTGAAATGGGCCTCTATAAACCTATGTAGATATTGTACCAAAAACCAGACATTTGCAGCTATAATAGTCAATTTACCACATTACCAATGTATAGAGTGCTATTTCTGATTAGTTTAAGTTATCTTCATTGAAAAAAAAGTGCTTTTCTTTCAAAATAAGGAAATTTCTAAGTGACCCTAAACTTTTGAACGGTAGTGTATATATTATATAATTACATTATTTGTAAAATTTATGACATAAAATAGAAATGGTTTGATTAACTGCCACCCGTAGGGGTTGTGTGCACTATTGCTTTGCAGGCAATGATAACAGAATTGATTAAGAGTGATTCTCTTCATGAAGAAGTCTCATCATGAACTTGTTAATGATTTAATCACTTCAGGTATGGTGATGAGGCTGGTTCATGTAAACTTAGTGATATGTTTCATACAACCTTCTGCAGATGATGAGGATGGTGAAAATGGGTGATACTAGCCTAAGGAGTAAGAAGTTTGCAATATTGTCTGAATCTATTTTGAGTTTTTCCATATCATTTTCTACGTTCTTATTTGACACAATCTAAAATTAATTTTGATTATATTACACATATTCACATTTAATGACGTATTCACTTCGTTTGCTACACACTTTCTTGTTAAGTTTAAACCACCTCATAAGATTGCTGCTAGTCTGCCAAGACACATAACATGTAAATCCATACACCTACATATACCATTTAAATCATTATTCATTATTATTCAATTTACTTTACCTACCACTTTGATTATTTTTTAATCATGATGAAGGGGGAATATGATAGAAAAAGTCCATATTATTATTATTATTATTCCATGACTTTCCTATCTCATGTCTGATGTTTGTATGTGCATTCCATGTAGAGTAAGTTCATATATTCCTTTACATTATTCTTTCATATTATATGTCTGATATATTTTTGGTGTGTTTCTGTGAGCAATTATTCTCAATGTGTGGCCTTCATTGGATGTGAATGCAGGTCAGCAGAGACGTAAAGGATGACCTAGATAATCTCTTTTTTGTTTTGTTAACCTGCTCTGCTAAGTTTCTGTGACTAGGAATGTGCTATAGATTAGATTTATAGACACTTAGACTGCCTTCAGGAGATGTCTCCAAGATCCCTCAAGGACTTCTCCCCTTGGTTTATCTATCCTGAAGAGCTATAAATACCAGACTCAGAACTGTACAGTGATCCCTCACTTATCGCGGTTAATGGGTTCCAGAACCGACCGCGAAAAGTGAAAAACCGCGAAGTAGCGTCACCCCTAATGACGTCACCCATAAATAATACGTATGTTCATTCTCTCACTCTCTCTCTCATATGGTACGTGTGTGTGTGTGTAAGTGTACATACATACGTAGATGTAAATAAAGTGTCATAAATATGTTTTAGAACTCTTTTATTCTTATAACAAGATATGTAACTCAAGATGAAGATGATTTACTGCACAGGTTAATGAGAGCTTTACTGCTCCTCAGGTGACGCCTCATCGTCAGGTGCTAGAGGCGCAGGATCGTCGAGGGCAGCTTCCGATAGAGCTGGAGAAGCTGCAGGAGGCGGCGTAGTGGCTCGACGGGAAGACTATTTTGCACAAAATGGCACAAGAGAACAGCAAAAAGTTCCACGCGGCGAGACTAAGCAACACGAGCGATAAAGAGCAAGGAATGCGGTCTTCCTTCGCTGGGTGGGCGCTCGACAGGGAGAGAAGCTGGGTGAAACGTCTCGGCCAATCAGCTTGCGGGGTGAAACGTCTCGGCCAATCAGCTTGCGAGATTCCCGAGCCGAGCCAACACGAGAACAGCGAACAGAGAGGTGGATTTTGAGTTGTGCGGCTCTCCGTGTTGATACCTGATGTTCTAATGTAGTCTACCTGCCTTCTGCTAGCGCCGGCCCATTATTTCTCAATTTTGAATTTTTGATGAATATTTTTGAAAAATCCGCGATGCACTGAGGGTGCGAAAGGTGAAGCGCGAAGTATCGAGGGATCACTGTATAGTCAGATATTTTGTGTGCGTAGACTGAGAGCCACTTTCATGTAATCTCTCCTCCAGTGGCTATGGGGTAAATAAATATACTTACAATCAAATATTCTGCCTGATTTTTGACTTCAGAATGATTATGCTGAAAATTATTCTGTCATAAACTGCCATGAATCCGGTTCTGTCTTATTATTATGATTTGTCCGAGTTTCTTCCTGTCAAGCACCATTAGCTGCTCTGTCACCGGTGCTCACACACATATACACACACACACACACACACGCACATGCTCATGCTCCATTTACTCTCATTCACATGCCCTCTCACTCACCTGTTCCCAATCAGTTCTGCCTATGCATTCTCACACCGGCAATCTCTTTCCTCGTTAGCTTCTGGAGTATTTGTTTGCCACTGCTGAGGAAGGAGATTGTCAGGACATTCCTCTTCATACGTAGCAGCGTGTTCCTCTGCCTATGGTTATTCACTACCTACGTTCTACTCAGCCTGACATTTAAAGACGATCCATTCCTTGGTGTTTTGGCTGGTCTGCTTCTCTGCCTCTGCCTCCAGACTGCACGGATCACCCCGGATTAGCTCCAGACCTGTAAGTGTGTCAGCCTTTTCTGCTGTGCTAGCAGCCCTGCAGCATTAGGCTGCTCGCCTTTCCTGTTTCATGTGTAATACAGCCCTGCAGCACGAGGCTCCATATTCACCAGGCTGTTGAGCATTCGGCAGATGCCCTATATGTTTGGTGGCCAACTCTGTCATTACACCACTCCATGTATTGTGTGGTAAACTGAACTACACTTGGTGATTACTGAACTTGTTATTTTGGTGAACTTCAATAAACACGGCACTCTCTACTCCTGCAATTGGGTTTTTCATTCTCTCCCTCGTGCGCCATATAATGGCGCACGAGGGGTTCATGACAATAAACTATATAAACATCACCTCGCCTCCTCATTATTTCGGTCACTGTATTTGGTGACGAGGATAATTGGAAATGGAGAGGGCTGCTGCCGCACTGTGCTTTGTGCTGCAGGCTCCAGGGGAGCCGTTGGTCCTGTGGACCAGGTGGCAGGCGGCCTTCGAATACTATCTACTCACGTTAGACCTCAGTGACCTGGATAAATTATGTGCACAGGCTATCCTGATCCATAACCTGGTTGAGAAGAGCTGGAGGGCCCTGAGCAAGTTTGAAGGAGGTGAATTATTCGGCCATGTGACAGGGCTCATGGCGGGCTACTTTCACGCCACTGGAAACATCATAAGAAGGCGCATGCAAGTCAAACAGCAGAACCAGCAACCCGGAGAGTCAGTTCGACAGTTTGTGGCAGACCTTCTGCGGCTAGCGGGTGAGTGCAGGTTTGGGACTTTTTAGGAGGAGGAGTTGGGCCACGGCCAGCTAGCGGAACATATGGCTGGCCCCCCAGCAAGAGGCCTGCTAACTTGCGCAGGTGAACTAGCACTGGTAGCAGCCATGGAGCTAGCACGACAAAACGAGTCAGCAGAGCGGCCGATGGAACACCTTAGCTGTGAAGAAACTCCTCAGAAGAGCGGAGCACACGAGGAGACCCTGGCTTTGGATTCGGATGAGGGCAGCGACGAGGAGTACGCGGCCATCGTCAACATACGATCCACCCCGGGGACACCATGAGGCTACGGCTGCGGATCCAGCAGGCACCGCTATTGAGATAGGGAGTGTACGGCGAGGGGCGAGTGTTGTGGATGGTGCTGTCTGCTCCATCACTTCGCCAGACTTTACCGCAGTTTCGACAAGTAAGAATGGAGGTCTGCTAGGGATGGTGGAAAGCCTACAGTGGCTGACGCTGTCTCTCCCAACACGGACAGGACACCGGTGCCGATGTTGGTGGACACAGAGCCAGCAACCTCCATTTTGAACTTGGAAATCCTAAGACGGTGGTTTCCCCACCACAATGTGAGTAAATTGCGCACTACATGTTGCGATTACGATAATGATCCCCTTGACATTATATTGTCTCAAGAAGGCAGTGATCTGACGGGTAGTGTCTGGTTTTACATGGGAAGTGGCAAAGAAGTGTGGGACTTTAGGTGGCACATTCTGGGTGAAGAGGGACGCTGCCAGCATCTTAGTATGCCGACAAGGTGGGGGTCCCGTGCCCATGTTTGTGGTCCAGCGGAGGACGGACTCGAACGGCATGGTTTGATCCCTGTGGTGGCGGAAAGGTCCAAAGAGCGTGAGCTACAGGGCTCCAATGGCCGACCGAATACCATCGTTGAGCCAACAGTGACTGATGCCGCAATGATGCACCATCATCTGGTGTCCAGGGCAACACCAGACGGCGCAGACCCCAACTGTGCCGTTACTCAAGGCGAGGGACATGGCTTGAGTCAACTTGGTGATCTGCTGAAAAGCCATAAGGGAGCCAGATCGCGGCACAGACAACGGAGGAAATCAGTGAGTGCTCCCCTGGGTGAGGGTGATAACGTGCGCCCTAGGGTTGAGCCTCGGCTTGGTTGGGTGCGCAGTTTCAGAATTGGGACAGCAGGACAAGATGATCTGTGGGTGGTCCAGTCCAGCGGCGACAGCTACTTGAAATTGACTGATGGGTCAAACAGGAATCCCAAAGAGCTGCAACATCGTAGCACAGTGGAGCATCGATGCAGTCTGCCTCCAATCTCAACAAAACGGAGACGCTCTGAAAGTGGGCCGCATGATGGATACTCGGGGTGGGGGCTTCGAAAGACCTGGGTTGAATGCATGGGGCTAACAGTGTGTCTTATGTGCAATTTATTACTGTGCTCTGAGTTGTAGTTGATTGTTCTGTTAAAAAAAAAGAAGAAAATGCAACTGTTATGATGTATTTACTGTGGGGTGACCTGTGGGTGCGTGTCACCTTTTGGCCAGGGTAAGGGTGTACAGTAATTCACATTTTGTATGGTGTTCTGTTTTACTTATTATTCCAGCACGAGTTGCTGAGTAGAGTCCCCTTTCATTAGTTGGGCCTTTATGGCTGTTGGTGGTGTCATTAGGGACATAATTCCACTGTGATAGGGGGAGTCACTTACATGGGCACGGGACCACTGTTGTGATTGTGTGTGTGTTTGACTGTCGTGACAGTGTGGTGTAGTATCGCCTCTGTGCGAATGGTGTCATTATTGTCCATAATGTGAAAGTGTTTTTTTCCTTGTTCGTTATTTTGGAAGTTCTCTGTTTACATGTGTATATGTATTCTGTGTGTTTATGGGACGGGTACCGCCATTGTCTGTGTCAATTTTGTTATGTGTTTAACTTAGGAGGGATTGTTTTAATTTGGTGAGTGGCTCATTTTTCTTTCAGAGACTTCTGTGTTTACATAGTGGAGGGTTCTGCTGAGCCAGTGTGGTACGAATGGATAGGCCTGTTCTTCCCTGTGTTAGAGTGTGATTCGGGTGTAAATTTATTGGTTGGGTAATTAGTGTGATTGCAGTTTTTTTTCAAGGGGGGCAGGAATGTAGGATAGGAATATTATAATATATTAGTATGGCAGTGCCCTAGGCTGGGAGGGGTGATGTCCTACCTTTGGGAGGTGGCGTCACCTGTAGTATAAAAGCCTGAAGCAGGAGTCCTCCGGTCTCCTTGCCACACTCCCGAACTCGGGGTAGGGTCTCCCTTATGTGTATTATAGCTCTTGTTAAAAAACTATATAAACATCACCTCGCCTCCTCATTATTTCGGACACTACACTGATGTTGATTAAATTTACTGAGGAAGAAAAAAGGCACATCTGGGTGGACTGTTGATCATACTGACTCAAAAAGTCACACAATACTGACGCACTCTACAAGAAGGGACAGCGCAGGCTGTTCCTACTGAGGAGACTCAGGTCTTTTGGTGTACAAGGGGCGCTGCTGAAGACATTCTATGACACGGTGGTGGCATCAGCCATCACTTTTGGAGTGGTCTGCTGGGGCAGTGGCATTACGGCAGCCGATAGGAAGAGACTGAACAAACTGATCAAGAAAGCTAGCTCTGTCCTCGGGCAGCGCCTTGACCCAGTGGAGGAGATAGGAGATAGAAGGACGGTGGCTAAACTGTCATCTCTGCTGGAGTCCGAGTTCCACCCTATGCAGGACATACTGAATGCACTGAGGAGCTCATTTAGCAGCAGACTACATCATCCTAGGTGCACAACCGAGAGGTTTCGCAGGTCCTTCCTACCTATGGCTGTCAGACTGTACAACCTAAGCAGGGCTGCTCGCAGAGATAGCAAAAAGACTTGACAACCTAATAGTTTTGAATGCAAAAGACGCAATAGACTTATACAATGGTCCCCTCCGGCATACAACTAGGAAAATACCGGTCGCTATGGAGGGTGAGAATATGTATGGGTACATAATCATACCATGTAGGATAAATAAGTAGACGGTTGTGCTGTTTCATCACATCTAGCAACAATGCTCCGCACTGTGTGTTACAACCCAAGTGCTGGTTCCGTCCGCACTCGGATCTTATTGTGGAGTGTGTAAATAACGAGGCGGATTTGACTCAGACAGTTTATTACACATCTCACACAGAAACATAGTCAGAAAGAGGACATCTCAGACAAGACTCTTCTCTTAAATACTATGGCATTCCTTCAGAAGCTTCTACACACAAAAGGTCACATTGCATTCACTTCCTTAATCCTTTACCATCCTCCTAGAAGTTTCTGATACACAAAAGATCACACTGCATTCATCCTTCACACCTCCCTGTTATCTCCAAGGGAAACTCTGCTCTTTGTTCTAGTCTAAGATGCTATACCATTATGCACTCCCCATGTGTCACCAAGTGTCACCAACCGCCCCCCCCCGAGCATCTTGGATAGAACAATAGAATTTTTTTTTTTTTTTTTTTTTTTTGTTACTTATTTGTACCCGTAGGTAGATTTGGTTTGCAGTCTGGTGACAAGCCACCGGCTGCCGGTCGCTGCGTGCGCGAGCGCCCTAAACCTACATGTTTTTGGTATGCGGGAGGAAACCGGAGAAATCCCGGAGTAAACCCACGCAACACGGGGAGAACATGCAAACTCCACACAGCTCACTGTTGGTCGGGGGCTGGGATCGAACCCACGATCACATGATCCCCGCGATCCCCCGGCCGAGGGTAAACTGTGCTGCCGCAGTGCTAAACCACTGCGCCACCGTGCAGCCAGCATAGAATGACAGTCCATATGCTGTGGTAAAATCATTAAACATCAATCCACATGCTGCTTGGGCTTCAGTCTTCTACTGTATCTGCTGTAACCAGGATTCACCGCCTCCGCGGCGCTGTCATGCTGGGGGGCTGATGTTTGCGGGGTAAAAGTCTGTGCATGTGGGTGCTCTGGGGAATCTTTTCTCTGGGAAGCTCCCCGTGGGGGTCTTCCATGCCAAGGGGCCCTCACCAACAGCACTTGCTCGTCCGTCACAACAAAAGCGGGTTTGAGTCTGTCTATGCCAATCTTCTTCCTCCTACCCCCAAATCTAGCAAAAAATGCTTGTCCCCTGTTTCCAGCACTCTGAACGGTCCATCATAAGGTGAGCGCAGTGGAGGGCGATGGGCATCGTGTCTGACAAAAACGAACTCCACGTTTTTCAAAGTTTTAGGCATAAAAACGCGCGGAAAACTGTGGTGAACAGGGCCCGGCAGCGTGCTTGTGTCTATGTTACGCTGCAACAGCTGAGACGGGGAGCTGCCCGGTGCAGGATTATCTGGAAGAAACTCCCCGGGCAGCCGAAGTGGCTGCGCAAAAACGAGTTCCACCGGGGAAGCTTCCAAATCCTCTTTAGGCGCAGAACGTAACCCCAATAAAACCCACGGTAGCTTGTCTACCCAATTTGCATCCGTCAGTGACGCCCTGAGAGCCGCTTTCAATGACCTATGAAAACATTCGCATAACCCATTAGCCTGTGGATTGTACGCGGTTGTGTGGTGAATTGTGACACCCAGGCTGCGGGCCATTGTTGACCAAAGTTCGGAAACAAATTGAGGGCCTCTGTCGGACGTAATATCCGACGGGACTCCAAAACGCGCCACCCATGCTGTTAAAAACGCGCGTGCCACCTCCTCGGCTGTGGTTGCCGCCAGTGGAACCACTTCCGGCCAGCGCGTGGTGCGGTCCACCATTGTCAGAAGGTGCGTGCACCCCTGTGATGGCGGAAGGGGGCCCATGAGATCCACGTGAACATGGTCGAACCTCTTAGCCGGGATGCGAAATGGCTCCAAGGGGGCCTTCGTGTGTCTGTGTACCTTGGCTCGTTGGCACGCCGTGCAGGCTGCTGCCCACTCTTTCACTTGTTTGCGAAGGCTCAGCCACACAAATTTCTCTTCTACCATTTTGACAGACGCGCGCACTCCTGGGTGCGCCAAAGAATGAATCGAGTCAAAAACGCGGCAGCGCCACGTGGCCGGTACCACGGGACGCAGTCGCCCCGTGGAGACATCACAGATTAGGGGGGGCATACCGTCTTGCAGCACCCTGCTCTCCAGCCTTAACCCTGTTGGTCCAGACTGGAGCATGCGCACGTCCGCGTCACTAACCTGCTCCGTGGCCATGGCTGTGTAATCTATCCCCACGTGGACCGGGGCAGCCACGGCGCGTGAGAGGCAGTCTGCCACTCAACGAACGCGGTGAAACAGCTCCCTTCCAGCCAGAACTGGAAGCGGTGAATGGCCAAGTGGAGAGCCAGCAACTCCCTGTCGAACGCGCTGTATTTACGTTCACTATCGCGCAAATTCCTGCTGAAAAAGGCGAGTGGCTGCCAAGCCCCAGGTACACGCTGCTCCACGACCGCCCCTATGGCCACATCTGACGGGTCAGTAGTGAGCGCTATGCGGGCCGTTGGGTCTGGATGTGCCAGCAATGCAGCGTTTGCCAGGGCTGCTTTGACTTCCGAGAACGCCCGCTCTTGCTCCGGGGACCATTCGATCTTATTGGCGGGTTTCTGTTTTTTGAACACGGCGTACAGTGGTTGCATGAGCTGCGCTGCACGGGGAAGGAAACGGTTATAAAAATTCACCATTCCCAAAAATTCCTGTAACGCCCTGACCGTTTGCGGCCGGGGAAAATCTTCTACCGTGCGCACTTTGTCAGGCAGAGGAACCGCTCCTTCGGGAGAGACGCGGTGCCCCAAAAAATCAATCTGCGTCACCCCGAACTGATATTTTGCTGGGTTGATTATTAACCCGTGCTTTTCCAACCTCCGGAAAACCGCCGTGAGGTGGGTTTCGTGTTCGTCTTCGGACGCGCTGGCTACCAAGATATCGTCCAAGTAGATGAATACGAAAGGGAGATCACGCAGCACTGCATCCATCATGCATTGGAATGTCTGTGCAGCCCCCTTAAGCCCGAATGGCATGTGCAAAAACTCGAATAAACCGAGTAATAAATCGAGTTATCACCGCTGTTTTGGGTATGTCCTCAGCACGCACTGGGACTTGGTGGTAACTGCGGACCAAGTCTATTTTAGAAAAAACGCGCGCTCTTGCCAAGTGAACGGAAAAATCCTGGATGTGAGGAATTGGGTAGCGGTCGTGCGCTGTGGTGTTGTTCAGCCTGCGGAAATCCCCGCAAGGTCGCCATGAACCCTCAGCTTTAGGGACCATGTGTAGCGGGGAAGCCCATGGGCTGTTTGAACGCCTGATGATGCCCAACCTCTCCAGGTTGGTGAACTCCTCGCGTGCTATGGCCAGTTTAGCTGCATCAAAGTGCCGAGGTTTTGCAAAAACGGGCAGCCCGGTGGTGGTGATAAATGCTCCACCCCGTGTTTAGCGATGGCTGCCGAAAATGTCGGGACTGTGAGTGCTGGGAACTAAGTGAGCAGTGTGTGGAACTTACCGCATGCAGCTGTGACGTTGGCTTGTGCTGTTGGCCGGGACGCTCGAGCTGTACAGGGGATAGAATCAAAGGACAGTGCATTAACCAGGCGCCTGTTAGCGACATCAACCAACAAACCATGTGTGCACAAAAAATCAGCCCCCAATATATTGAAATTCAATGCTGCTATGACAAAAGTCGACTCAAATGTACAGCCGTGTAGAGACAGGAGTAGAGTCCTCTCACCAAAGGTCTTAATCTCCGATCCGTTTGCTGCTGCCATCTCGGGGCTGCTAGATCCTGCCAGCCGGTTGGCGTAGGACGGCATGATGAAACTCATCTGGGCGCCGGTTTCCATGAGGAAATGCCTCCCCGATCGTGCGTCCGTCAAGTAGAGCAGCTTGTTCTCCTCCCCGAGGGTCGCAGCTGCTACCGACCCCCGGTCTTGGCGTTTCCCGAGCGCTTGAACTGGCACGGTGGTATACATTTATGTGCCTTCTCTGCGAAGCGGCGGTGGTAGAAACAAAGGGTGTCTCCTCCACGTTCTTTGGCCCCCGCTGCTGCTGTCGTCGGTGGCTCTGTTGCTGCCGTCGATGGCTCCTCGCCTCCTCCGGCTGTTGCGCCGAGCTCCGTCGCTGACGCCGTGGTCGTGAACTCTCTGCTGGCCATGATGATCTGGTGTGCTTCTCGGGCCAGCGCACAATAGTCCCGCTTGGCCAGCAATGGTGAATTGGCCAGGGTCGCTCTCGTCACTGACGGAAGGTTCCGGAGGAAGAGGTGGGTAAAAATGAAATGGTTGTCGTCCGAGCCCTTTAATCTCAGCATCTTCTCCATCAGGTCAATAGCCGACCCATCTCCTAACCCAGTCCGCGTCAGGAGTCTCTCTGCTCTCTCACCAACCGAGAGTGTGTAGTGCTGGATGAGCGCAGCCTTCAGCGCGCCGTACTTGTCGCTGGTTGGTGGCTGATCAATCAGGCTCTCCACATGCTGAGCCGTGTGGGCGTCGAGCGTTGCGACCACATGGTAGAACTTCGTGTCATCTGCCGATATCCCCCGGAGGGCGAACTGCGCCTCAGCGAGGTGGAACCAGGAGCGCGGATTGTGCTGCCAAAAATCCGGTAGCTTGATTGTAACAGCATATGCTTGGCTGGGGGCTCCCAACGAGGCTGGCTCCGGGGATCTCTCTTCGTGTTGCATGATACGTCTTGGGTCACCAGTGTGGAGTGAGTCAATAACGAGGCGGATTTCATTCAGACAGTTTATTTCACATCTCACACAGAAGCATAGTCAGAAAGAGGACATCTCAGACAAGACTCTTTTCTTAAATACTATGGCATTCCTTCAGAAGCTTCTACACACAAAAGGTCACACTGCATTCATCCTTCACACCTCCCTGTTATCTCCAAGGGAAACTCTGCTCTTTGTTCTAGTCTAAGATGCTATACCATTATGCACTCCCCATGTGTCACCAAGTGTCACCAAATTATACCATTTCCAGGCTTTGACAGCAGAGGATTCCTTCTAGCTCCCCGGGCTCTTATTCATTCATTCAGACTTCCAGACTTCCCTCTCCTCAGCCACCTGCTCCAGATCTTCAGAGAGGATACCAAGGTGTTCCCAGACCAACTGGGAGATGTTGTCTCTCCAGTGAGTTCTGGGTCTGCCCTGGGGTCTGAGAACTACTACCAAGCAACACTGTGTTTCAGTGCAAGGTGTCAGACTGTGGAACGCTTTTGGACCTGAATTAAAATCATGTACAAAGCTTGGACAATTTAAACAAAAACTAAAGGAATAAATACTCCAAACACACACACGTGGGCAAAATTGTTGGTACCTCTCTGTTAATGAAAGAAAAACCCACAATGGTCACAGCACAGTGACTACTTGTCACCCTTTAAATAGGCCGATTGATTACAAGTTTGTAGACACCTGTGATGTTAATTAGAGGACACATCTTGGTTGAACATGTCCCTATGATCATGTTCATGTCCCTATGGCCTATTTTCAATCTTTTCTAGGGGTACCATCATTTTTGTCCAGGTCTGTTTCTGTCATGACGCGCCGCTCATTAGCGGCGCCAGCTGTGCGCACACCTGTACCTCATCAGCGGCGTGGGATTTAAGCCACTCTGCCCTGGGCTTCGGCCTGAAGCCGTCTGATCTCGTCGGCCTGCTTGCTGCAAGGAACCCCCTTCTACCAGCAAGATCATTCATGTAAGAATCTCTTACCTCCCTCTCCAGTCATCTCCCCTGTGCACAGGTGGAATTCCCGGCGGCGGACTTCTCCTCTGCTTCGCCGTCTCCTCGCTGCTGTCACAGGCGCTCCAGGTCGCTGTCTCCCGGGCTACGCCCTTGTCAACGCCAGCCACCTGACTAACCAAGTAAGCCAGCATATCCCATTATCCCTCTGTATTGGTTTGGTGCCCATTACCCTTCTCCCTGTGCTCTCTCCCGTAGGGTTGCCCGGCTGCACGGCTTCCTGCCCCCGTGCCTGAAGCTGACGTCCACCACCAATACATTCACATCTCACAGACACGCAGTCACACACCCTTGTTGTTGAATAAAGCTGTTAAATCTACCCTGAGCCTGCGTGTGTGTCTCCTGAGCCATGCGTTATGTCAGTTTCATGAGTTTGTTTTTTAAAATAATTCTGTTGAACCACAATTCAAAAGCATTGTCTGATTTTCATTGGTTAATTTTCATAGAATTTTTATTTATTACCACTTTTGTCAGATTCAAGTTATTTCTGTGACCATTGTGGATTTTTCTTTCATTAACAGAGGGGGGTACCAACAATTTTGTCCACGGCTGTATATACAAAACGACATGTAAAATCACACGAGGATTATCATATCCAGTCTGTGTTGTGCTGTTGCTTATTTTTGTCACGTTTTGTCTGTTTCTTTTTTTTTTACAGTTTGAATTTTGCACATTCTAAATAATCTGTAATTTGCTGCTGATTGGAATAAACAATTTAGTGATTTATTTGTTTGCATCATGATTTTCTATTTTGTCTCTTCAGACACCGGTGGGAAAAGAGTCAACAGTACGAACCCATTTATCAGTGACTTTGAAAACAATGGCTCATTTAAGAAAAGTAACCAAAACAATTATTGCTGAAGACTGTAAAACAAAATAGAGACATCAGCAAAAGTACAAAGGTTTATTGTCAAAATTCCCAGGGCAATACTACATGAATACAAGTATAGATCACTGTTGATGCAGAGAATATATAATTATACAGTATCTACATGTAGTCAGCAATACTCAATACGATATATTTCCAGTTAATCCACGATTTCTCCATGTAACCATGGGGGACTGCTTTATTTTAATTACTTCTAATCTAGATCCATTTTTTTTGGCTTAAAATGCCATCATAATTGCTAATATATCTTATGCCTAACTCAGTACCGTTTACCTGTTGAAATATATATTTAACGGCTCATATGGCACCTGATCCATGTTTTGCCATGACACCACTGGCTGGAGCAGATAAATTCCATGACGTCTCAACAGTCTCTCCATGATTTTGACATAGATCATGTATTTTTACCTAACCATCTATTTGTCGAGAAAAGTAATTTTTGATATTCATGCGCTGTGAGCCAATAAATGATTAAAATCTAACAATACTGTGATGTATGCAGGGTTCACACAAAGAAAATGGAGCAAGATGGTTGCGACCAACGGGATTTATTTTTCACACACTCTGAGCACAGGCAGGAGGGGAAGTCATTCTCCCAGACCTCCGTTTAAATCACGGTTACACACACATAATAAATCTTGCCTATGAAATACTGTTGGGTAATTATAACGCAGTTATAATTACACAGCAGTAGAATAGCTCAGTAATAACACTTACTACACACACACTGTAACGTTTCAATTGTGAAAGCATGCTGGGAAACCCCTGCCCCCCTTAACATGGCCCCGACGTTACACTGCCCCCCCCCCCCCCCCGGACTGGTTTCTGTCCCCAGAAAAATTAAAGTCCAATTTAAAAGTCCAATACAAACTCATCCGGGTGTCGGGGCGGTCTTCGGCGCCGGCGGCCAACACGTACAGGCCTCCTAGTGTCCATCTGGGTCTCGGTCGGGGTATCGGGCCGGGATGGAAGCTCCGGTTCGTCCACCAGCGGTGCAGATGGCCGATACGGGGCGAGACGGTCACGATGAAGGACCACAACCCGGTCCCTTTTTCTAAGCCTCACCCTGTACACCACATCTGACAGTCTCTCCAGGACCACATATGGCCCCGACCAATGGCTCGCCAGCTTTGGTGATCGTCCTCACTTCCTCTCAGGGCAGAAAACCCAGACCCGATCTCCCGGTGCAAAGTCCTCCCCTGGCAGTGGGAGTCATACGCTCGCTTCTGCCGGCCCCCCCGCCGCTGCCAGGGCCTCTCGAGCCAGCTTGTGCACCGTGTGGAGACGTTCTTTCAAACAAAAAAAATAATCCAATCCGGGTTTTCCCTCCACCTCCGGCTCAGGGGGGCAACCGAATACCAAATCCACCGGTGTGCGCAGCTCGCGTCCAAACATGAGCGCCGCAGGGGTGCACCGGGTAGATTCCTGAGCCGCCGTCCGGTACGCCCACAAAACAAAAGGCAGGTGCAGGTCCCAGTCTCGCTGTCGCTGGTCCACTAGGATAGCGAGCTGGGTGGTGAGGGTCCGGTTGAATCGTTCGACCAGGCCGTCGCTCTGTGGATGCAACGGGGTGGTCCGGGTCTTCCGGATGCCCAGCCGTTTGCAGACCTCTCCAAAGACCTCCGCCTCGAAGTTCCGACCCTGATCGCTGTGCAGCTCCTCCGGTGCGCCGAACCGACAGAACATTTCATCCACCAGCTTTGACACCGTCGTCGTGGAGCTTTGGTCCGGGACCGCTTACGCCTCTGGCCACTTAGTGAAATAATCCATCGCGATCAGCACGTAGCGGTTCCCCCGGTCCGTGGTCGGGAAAGGGCCCAGGATGTCCACTCCCACTCGCTCCATCGGCGCTCCCACCCGGTACTGCTGCAGGGGAGCGTGGGATCGCTGAGTTGATCCCACTTCTGACACCAATGTAACGTGCGCGCCCAACTGACGACGTCCCACCGGGAGGTTCGAACTCACGCCTCCCGCTCCGGAGTCCCGCACTCTACCTGTGTCGCCAATAGGGTCAACCCACTTGGCAAGCCAAGTAGGGTGCTCATATTGAGTTCGCTACACTACTCCCCTCTGGTTCTCGACATCGTCCCGATGTCAGCGCCGCACCACAGCTTGGGAACCAGTAAATCCCACTTCTGACACCAGTGTGACGTATGCAGGGTTCACACAAAGAAAATGGAGCAAGATGGTTGTGATCAACGGGATTTATTTTACACACACTCTGAGCACAGGCAGGAGGGGAGGTCATTCTCCCAGACCTCCGTTTAAATCACGGTTACACACACATAATAAATCTTGCCTATGAAATACTGTTGGGTAATTATAACGCAGTTATAATTACACAGCAGTAGAATAGCTCAGTAATAACATTTACTACACACACACAGTAACGTTTCAATTGTGAAAGCATGCTGGGAAACCCCTGCCCCCCTTAACATGGCCCCGATGTTACAATACTTCACTGTCTGATTAATGATTCTGTATAATATATGGGTCTCATTTTCTGATATGAGTGTCCAAAAATATTTAACTTTTGCATTATTTTTGGAGATGTATTGCAACATGTTTTGATGTTGATTTTACTGAACAGGAATATGGCGCCGCCTCATGGGGAGCGTAGCACCGCCTTCAACTCCCTCCAAATCACGCCTCCAACTCCTTCCTTCTCCCACCCATGCTACAGTGAGCCTTGTGCTGTGGAAAAACATGGGTGCCGAACGGTACTGTTCTGTTCCAGGCCAAAAGAGGCCTTTGAGTTCCAAATGGAAAAGCGCCTTTATTGTGACAGCGCCTGGTGGAGCTCCCTGCTGTCAGAGTCAACAGCTGTGCTGCATTTGGGGTCATTAGTGACCGGGGTTAAAAGCAGGCACTGAATGCACCCCGATGCAGCAGTCTCTGTTAAACTACCTGTTATGCTTCCCGTTAAGGTACGTTCTGTATGACATCTGTTATTATATGGTCTGTTGAGATACCATCTGTTAAACTCCCTGTTATTGTCCTACCCGCACTGTCGTGTGTGTTACCGTACTCTCTGTTCCTGCACTTCTTAATAAAACATCACTGCAACTCACTGGTGACTGCTGGCGTCTTATGGTGGCTCGTGAGGGCCACCGTGACACTGTGTGTGTTTATACAGTATATTTACATATTTATTCCATCTAGCTACAATGCTCCGCACTGGGTGTGTTTATATATTTACATATTTATTCCATCTAGCTACAATGCTCCGCACTGTGTGTTTATATATCTACATATTATTCCATCTAGCTACAATGCTCCGTACTGTGTGTGCTTATATATCTACATATTTATTCCATCTAGCTACAATGCTCCGCACTGTGTGTTTATATACTCATATATTTATTCCATCCAGCTACAATGCTCCGCACTGTGTCTCTCTCTCTCTCTCTCTCTATATATATATATATATATATATATATATACAGTATATATTACATTAGATTAGATTCAACTTTATTGTCATTACACATGTATGAATACAAGGTAACGAAACACAGTTTAGCATCCAATCAGAAGTGCAAAGGACAGCAGTGCAGTATATACGGTAATTATTAGTATGTGCAGTTTAAGCAAATATATGCAAATATATGCAGCAGTGCAGAAAGTTAAGAGTACTGTTATGTGCAAATAATGTACAATAAGTTAGATGGGCAGTTATGTACAGGTGAGGATGGTAAGAGATGATGGTAAGAGAGTCAGCGGGGAACTAAGTTCAATAACGTGACAGCTGTTGGAAAGAAACTGTTCCTAAACCTGCTGGTTCTAGTCCGAAGGCTTCTGAAACGCCTTCTGGAGGGGAGAAGCTGGAACAGTCCATGAGCAGGATGGTTGGAGTCCATAAGAATGCTGCGTGCCCGGCGCAGACATCTTTTCCTGTAGACGTCCTCTATAACTGGAAGTGGAGTCCCTGTGATGCGTTGTGCGGTTTTCACCACCCGCTGCAGCGCCTTACAGTCAGCAACAGAGCAGCTCCTATACCAGACTGTGACGCAGTTGGTCAGGGTACTCTCTATCACGCAGCGGTAGAAGTTGCCCAGGATGTCAGTTGACAGATGGTTCTTCCTCAGTGTCCTCAAGAAGAAGAGGCGCTGGTGGGCCTTCTTGATCAGGCTGGTGGTGTTAACTGACCAGGACAGGTCCTCCGAGATGTGGGTCCCCAGGAATTTGAAGCTGGGGACACGTTCAACAGCTATGCCATTGATATGGATGGGGTCATGTGTCTCTCCCCTCTCCTTCCTGTAGTCCACTATGAGCTCCTTGGTTTTGCTGGTGTTAAGGAGCAGGTTATTGTCAGCGCACCAAGTAGCCAAGTGGTCAACCTCTGCCCTGTAATCTGACTCATCGTTGTCCCTGATGAGTCCAATCACCGTGGTGTCATCTGCAAACTTTATGATGGAATTGGATCCATACATAGGCCTGCAGTCATGGGTGAAGAGGGAATAGAGGAATGGGCTGAGCACACAGCCCTGTGGTACACCAGTGTTGAGTGTGATGACGGAAGAACGGTTGGGGCCTGACCTAACATGCTGGGGTCTGTTGGTCAGAAAATCCATGATCCAGTTGCAGGTGGAGGTACTGATTCCCAGGTCCCCAAGTTTAGTGATCAACTTGGAGGGGATAACTGTGTTGAATGCTGAGCTGAAGTCAACAAACAGCATTCTTGCGTAGGTGTTCTTGTCATCCAGGTGTGAGAGTACATAGTGCAGCGCTGTAGAAACCGCATCCTCTGTACTCCTGTTGCTCCAGTAGGCAAACTGGTGAGGGTCCAGTGTAGGGGGCAGGCATTTTTTGAGCTGTGCCAAGACCAGTCGCTCAAAGCACTTCATGACTATGGGCGTCAGTGCCGCAGGGCGATAGTCCTAAATATATATATTTATATGTACATATGTATACTTGCTGCTTTTTTTTTTTTCTCTTGCCTTCTGATTGTTGCTCTGAGTGTTGCTATCCCTGTGCTGTTGCAATCCTGGAATTTCCCCATTGTGGGACTAATAAAGGCTTATTTTATCTTATCTTAAAATTAAATGTTCTGTTAAATATTTATAGTGTAATGCTTTAGTCATTTAAGTGAATTAATAATTTTATTAAGAATTACAGTACTGTAAAAAAAGTTTCATACTTTTATACGTATTTTCTACATTCATCACACTTAAAGGGAAATATTATAAGACTTTTTTCAATCTTGATAATCATGGCTTAGCTCTTTAAATCATTCATCTTCTGCTTAATCCTTTTTCGGGTCACGGGGGGCTGGAGCCTATCCCAGCATCTTTGGGCGAGAGGCAGGGTACACCCTGGACAGATCGCCAGTCCATCGCAGGGCCAACACAGAGAGACAGACAACCATTCATTCTCACATTCATACCTAAGGACAATTTAGAATCCCCAGTTTTGATGCCAATTAACCTAACTTACATGTTTTTGGCATGTGGGAGGAAACCGGAGAAATCCCGGCATAAACCCACGCAGACACGGGGAGAACATGCAAACTCCACACAGATCACTGTTGGTCGGGGGCTGGGATCGAACCCAGGATCCCCCGGCCAAGGGTGAGTTGCTGTGCTGCCACAGTGCTAACCACTCCACCACCGTGCCGCCCCTCTTTAAATCAAATTAATCATAATACAGAGTTTTTTGAGATGCATGAATATGACTGGATATTGGAAGGAATAGTTTTTTTTATTATTATTATTTTCCTCAAACTAACACATTTAAGAAGATTAGCAGTCACAAATTTACAAGAACGTATTTAAAAATTTACAAATGAAAAGTTGTAATTTTATATGAAAAGTCACAAATTTATAACAATACAAAGTTATAAACCTTTATGGCAGCCAAAACTTTCGAGAAAAATCTCACAAGTTGGTGAGAATAAAGCTGTAAACGCTTTACTCAGTAAATTTTTGTAGCTATACTTTCTTACTTTTACATATATTTTTCATGATTACTCTTACTTATACATACAGTAAGTAATTAGTATCATGAGGAAATGCTTTTACTTGAGTAATAGTGGCTGCTCTACACACCTCTGAATATAAAAGTCAGCACAGTTTTGTAAAACAGCAACTTGAGTACATCAGAATCAGAATCAGAATCAGAATCAGCTTTATTGGCCAAGTATGCACAACACATACAAGGAATTTGACTTTGGCTAAAAACTTGCTCTCGTTGTTCAGGTGGAGGATTTAAATAAGGATTCAATGACAACAGAGTATGTACAGTAAATTACAGTAAATTACAGTCTGTCCACGTTTCTATAAAAGGATGCAAATATATACAGGAATATATGCAGTTATTTACTCAGACTAACCACACTTTGCAGAAATATATGAAAAAATATACAGTCACACAGTATTTCAATGTGAACTCAGATTCAGTGATATAATGTGAATGAAGTAAAAAGCAGTGTGAGAGTTATGTGCAATGTAATAATGGATGAAAAGTCATGAGTACAGCAACAGGTAGGACTAGGTGAATGTTAGGAGTTCATCAGAGTGATGGCTTGAGGAAAGAAACTGTTCCTGTGACGGGTGGTTTTGACCTTCAGTGATCTGTAACGACGACCAGAAGATAGAAGTTCAAACAGTTTGTGGCCGGGGTGTGATGGGTCAGCACAGATGTTTCCCACCCATTTCCTGGTTATGGACCGATATAAGTTCTCAATGGAGGGTAGGTCGGTACCAATGATCCGCTCCGCAGACTTAACGATCCGCTGCAGTCTGGTCTTGTCCTGTTTAGTGGCAGATCCAAACCAGACAGTGATGGAAAAGCAGAGGACAGATTGGATGATGGCGGTGTAGAAGACAACCAGCAGCTCCTGAGGCAAATCAAACTTCTTGAGCTGACGCAGAAAAAAAACAACCTTTGCTGGGCCTTTTTCCGGACAGTGTCTATATGGGAGGACCACTTCAGGTTCCGGGAGATTGTGGTACCCAGAAACTTGAAGGAGTCCACAGTGGACACTGTGCTGTTGAGGATGGTGAGTGGGGGGAATGAAGGGGGGTGTCGCCTGAAATCCACAGTCATCTCCAACGTTTTGGCTGGGTTAAGTTCAAGATGGTTCTGGCTGCACCAGAGGATCAGCTGTTCCACCTCCCGCCTGTATGCAGACTCATCATCATCCCGGATCAAACCAATGACTGCGGTGTCGTCCGCAAACTTCAGGAGCTTCATCGAAGGGTCCTCTGAGGTGCAGTCGTTGGAGTAGAGGGAGAAGAGCAGTGGGGAAAGGACACATCCTTGGGGGGCGCCAGTACTAATTTTTTGGGAGCTGGATGTAAATCTCCCTAGCTTCACCTGTTGCCACCTGTCAGTCAGAAAGCTGGAGATCCACTGGCAGGTGGAGGGGGGGCACCTTGAGCTGGAGGAGTTCTGATGAAGAATGCCTGGATGATGGTGTTGAACGCTGAGCTGAAGTTGACAAACAGGATCCTGGCGTACGTTCCTGGGGAGTCGAGGTGTTGCAGGATGTAGTGTAGTCCCATATTCACTGCATCATCCACTGACCTGTTTGACCGGTAGGCAAACTGCAGTGGGTCCATCAGGGGGCCTGTGATGACCTTCAGGTGGTTCAGCACCAATCTCTCCAAGGATTTCATGACCACAGAGGTCAGGGCAACAGGTCTGTAGTCGTTTAATCCTGTAACAGAGGGTTTCTTGGGAACTGGAATGATGATGGAGCGTTTGAAGCAGGAAGGCACTTCATGCAGCTCCAGTGATCTGTTAAAGATCCGGGTGAAGATGGGGGCCAACTCGTTGGAGCAGACTCTCAGGCAGGACGGAGACACACCATCAGGTCCTGCAGCCTTCTTGATCTTTTGTCTCTGAAAGACCCGGCGCACCTCCTCTTCACAGATCGTTAGTGCTGGTGGGAGGTCAGAGTGGAGGAGGGATGGAGTTCCTGGGGCTGCAGATAATCCTTTTGTGTGGGTGGGAGGTGAGAACTGTAGGTTCTTTCAAACCTGCAGTAAAAGCTGTTTAGGTCGTAGCCAGCGGGAGGTTTTCCACAGGGTGGGGGGATAGTCCTCCTGTAGTTGGGTGATATTCCGTAGGCCTCTCCAGACAGAAGCAGAGTTGTTGGCTGAGAAGTTTTTTTGTAACTTCACACTGTAGCTCCTCTTAGCAAGCCTGATCTCCTTCGTCAGCATGTTTCTGGCCCGCTTGTACAGAGTCCAGTCACCAGTCCTGTAGGCCTCCTTCTTGGTCTGACGTAGCTGCTTCAGTTTAGGAATGAACCAGGGTTTATTGTTGTTGTATATGCTGAAGGTCTTGGTCTGCACACACATGTCCTCGCAGAAACAGGTGTATGACGTCACAGTGTCAGTGAGTTCATTTAGGTTAATGGCTGCATCTTCAAAAACACTCTAATCTGTGCAGTCAAAGCAGGCTTCGAACTTCAGCTTTGATTCCTCAGTCCATTTCTTCACAGTCCTTACAAGCAGGCTTGGAAGGTTTAGTTTCTGTCTGTATGTTGGAAAAAGATGGAGCAGACAGTGGTCAGAAAAACCCAAAGCGCACGGGGGACGGCATGATAGGCATTCTAAAACTGTGTAACAGTGGTCAAGTTGTATTTGTGTTCCCTGGTGGGACATTTAATTATGCTGTCTGTATTTAGGAATTTCATAACATAAATGTAATGAAATAAATGCTCTTTGTATTGCTGCTCTTTATAATGAGTTTTGACTTAATGACAATTAAGGAGTTGATGTGTTAATGAGAGGCAAAGCAAGAAACCCAAAATCCTCCACAGATGAGCTTGTTCTTTTAATTCAGCTCACTAATTGAAATTGGTTAATTTCAAAGACTGCAGGTTTCTGAATCTGCATTTATCAATTAAATATTTTTCCTCTTTGCAGATTCTTTTTGCTAGATCTACATAACCACCACAACTTGCTGACAATGAAAATATGTTGCATGTTGTATTTGTGGTCATTTCTTACATTGTCTGTTGATATATCAATATTTCATCTGCTACTTGACAGTGAAAGACACCTGATAAGACTGCACGTTTAATCTTTCTCTGACAAAGAGTAAATATTCTTAAGGTTTTCTCCAGTCTGAAAAATGCAAATCCACGTGCAAACTCAGCAGTCTGTATCACGTAAATGAAGCAGTTTATTGATCATTTAATTGGTGCTGAAATGTGGACGTTCTTTAAAACCCCAACATAAACAGGATGCTTTGACTTTTTCTCCCGTGACAGTCTGCTGAGTGTGGAGTGACAGTGAGATCCACGTTATGTAAACCTCATTATGTCATACTGCAAAGCTCTTCTCTTAATCCTGGTTTTTCACTTATTAAATAACGCTAACAACCATGATGAGATTGCGAATAAAGTTGTCAAAGTATTCTGAACAGCAATCATTTTCACATTCACAGTATAATACTGTATATTCTGTGCTAACTTTCAATTACAGGCAGTTGCACATAAACATGTTAAGGGCTTCAGTTTGAAGAAGCTGGGTCAGAGATAAATTTAGTGCCTGAAATATGGCACAATGGGAGTGGCATGCTTGAAGTAGATCTAATGTTTCTTTCTTAAGCATTAGAGAGAATGTTACATTGTTTTAGATCAGGGGTGTCCAATCATGTGCCATGGAGGGCCAAGACCCTGCAGGCTTTACCTCCAACCAGTGTGTTCAGCACCAGATTTCACTGAACTTCTTCCCACTGATTGCTGATCAGTGAAAGCACCTGCTGAAGCAACTGGGTAGAAGAGAAAACCTGCAGGGTCTTGGCCCTCCATGGCACATGATTGGACACCCCTGTTTTAGATGAACAAAAAAGAGTTTACAGGACAACAGATGAAAATTAGCCCCTGGCTACAATCTGGCAAGTTTACATTGTTGTCAGTGTTCATTAACCTGCACTGACCTTAAAAAGAACAACATTGGAGAGTTTTACATGTCACAGGATGTGTGTGTCCTGATATTTATATATGTGGATGCACATACTATATGTGGATGATTTTTCCTGCCAGTTAAGTCTAACATGCACAACAGATCCTGATCACTGTGAAAAGTGTCAGAATAATAACTTCAACCTGCTTTGGGAATAGCCAAGGGGGAATGACACTGGGTCAGGTCGGCCTGGAGGGAACGGACCATACTGAACAAATCAAATAACAGAAAGTGAATGTGTTAATTTTTAGTTTAAACCAGTTTGTACTGGTACTCAAAATCTCTTTCCCCCCATTCTAAGTAACTTATTTTAACAGTCTAGTCCTTGCTCTTGAACTGGAACATCACTGACACACAGTATTTCAACAGTAATGGACCCAATATGTAGACACCACACAGACAATGATCTAAAGTAAACACTAAGTATTTTATTAAACAGTGAATGTGGCTGGAATGGCTGGTGCTGGTACCCCTGTGAAGACAGGAAAAGAGAGTGGTGAGTATTTAACAGAGACAAGGGATTAATATTGATTGTTGCTGCTCTTATGTAACAGGTGTTGAACCCCATAATGAACTTGGACTTCGGGCCGGACAGCTCCAGCTTCAGTTCAGCAAAGATGGCAGCTTTTCTGACGTGACTGCAGATGAGAGATGAGATATCCCGGGCCCAGGGATTTAACCCCTTGCACTCCGGTCAATTTTCCTAATAACGCCAAAAAATAATGTGCCCAAAGTAAATCGAAAGCTGTTATTCAACCCTTTGCAGCATCTTCATGGAGTTGGTCTCATTTAAAAGAAAACACTTTGAATTTTTTAGCAAAAAAAACATGATCTTTCTAAGTGCTCCGGCCACTGAGTTACAGTCATCTAAACATAGTAAACTTGAAGAAAATAAATTTGGCCTGGGTGTTTTTTTGGATACAAATGCTTGCAAATAACACACAGCTTCAGATCCGGGCTGGAAAATGCAACAGAAATGTAGAACTAAGTGTTATCCAGCTGAGGTCCAAATATTGTAACAATACCACAAAAAATGAATATATTAAACAGCTTTGTTCTCAGGTTGTTCCCAGGCGTTTTGGAACTGTGCCAAATTGTGCCAAATGGCACAGTGTGGAAAAACGTCTGTAACTTTTGAATGATTCAACATAGAAGCTTCATCTTGGGCTCAAATGAAAGGTCACATTCAGGGCTGTGTGTGTGTGTGTGTGTGTGTGTGTGGGGTTGTCCCCCCACCCCCCCGCTACAGAGGACGGAGATCGGCCCTCGCTACATGACAGATTAGACTCAGATGTGGCATGTTTCCACAGCAACGCTGTCACCGCGGCTCCCCCCACCCCCCCGCTACAGAATCGTAGCGGGGGGGGGGCGTTCACGGTTCGGAGGCGGCGAAGAACTGTGTAACGCGGTGCACGCACTTCGTACTTCGTGCGCCGTACAGTTGTAATTTACTGATCGGTCAAAAGTCATTTTTTGATTACAATTTTCAGGGATAAATAATAATTTAGCTTATAACACCTTACCTCTTCACAGCCACATTGTCCTGGCGAACTTCTCTTCCCCATTGTCAGACGAACGCAACGCTGGTCCGCTCGTGGATCCCGGTCAAAACATAATTCCGTTATTGCGGTTTTGGCGAATGATTTACGACCTTTGTCGTCGGCCTCCGTTGGTCTATGATGACGGAAGAGAATCCTAAACATCTATTCTGCTGGAATGAGTGCAGGTCGCACTTGTGAGTGGTCTCTGCTGGGTCTGTAGCAGGTTCTTCCAGCGTCCTTTTTTCATCTGTGGCAGCAATAAGTCTCTCTTTGTGGAGAATGTGCTGAAAGGATGAGACTGAGTTTATTCCTCAGATTCAGCTTTATTCACAATCACATACTCCAACAATTTCAAAGCAGGAAAAAGAGGATGAATCTTCTTACATCTGCCCTTTTATACCCCGGACATCAAACTACAGTCACATGGTGTTTAATCAAACATACAGTCACATGGTACTTAATCCCAGTCACAATGTAACTTTCCCCGATCTTAACACCATCCACCCTTTAGTCTCCGGTGGTCAGGAAATCTCTCCAGATCATCTCCTTGAAACAAAAGGCTAAATCTCACACCCTCCCGTTACCTCCAGGAGGCCCAGTCCCTTTGTTCCCTCGAGACGTGCAGCACACAATAAACACACAGCAATATATTTGTGGAGCATATGTAACCAACATATGTGTCCCACATGACCCCCCCCCCCCCCAAACGTCTAAGATGGAACAATCATAACTAAAGGTACATGTCATGATAAAATCACTACATATCAATCCACATGGCGCTTAGGCCTTAGTCTTCTGCCGTACCTGCTGTAAGCCGGCTTTACTGCCTCTGCAGTGTCCTCCTGCTGTGGGGCTGCTGCCTGTGGATTAGAACTGTTAGTCAATCTCTGTGGGTGTTCTGGAGAATGCCCTCTAGGGGGTCAGCCGCGACGGGGGGCCCTCGCCAACTGCACAGCTTCGTCAGCCATAACAAAAGCGGGTTTGAGTCTGTTTCTACCAATTACTTCCTTTCTGCCTCCCAAATCTAGCAAAAAATGCTTCTCTCCTGTTTCCAGTACTCTAAATGGTCCATCGTACGGCGGTCACAAGTTTGGGCGATGGGCATCATGTCTGACAAAAACAAACTCCGCATTTTTTAAAGCTTTCGGTACAAAAACGCGTGGGAAACTGTGATGAACTGGGCCAGGAAGCGTGCTTGATCCCGTGTCGCTCTGCAACCGCTGAGCGGGGGGGCACTCTGGCGCAGGATTATCCAGGAGAAACTTCCCGGGCAGCCGGAGTGGCTGTGAAAAAACTAACTCAGCTGGGGAGGCTTGTAAATCCTCCTTAGGTGCAGAACGCAACCCCAATAAAACTCATGGTAGCCTGTCTACCCAATTTGCATCCGTAAGCGATGCTCTGAGAGCTGCTTTCAATGACCTATGGAAACGTTCGCATAAACCATTAGCCTGGGGGTTGTACGCGGTAGTGTGGTGGATCGTTACCCCCAGGCTGCGGGCCATCGCTGACCAGAGCTCGGACACAAATTGAGGACCTCTGTTGGACGTCATGTCCGACGGAACTCCAAAGCGCGCTACCCATGCTGTTAAAAACGCGCGCGCCACCTCCTCGGCTGTGGTTGATGACAGTGGGATCACTTCCGGCCAACGCGTGGTATGGTCCACCATTGTCAAAAGGTGTGTGCACCCCTGTGAAGGCGGAAGGGGACCTATGAGGTCGACATGCACATGATCAAAGCGCTTAGCCGGGATGTGAAAAGGCTCCAAGGGAGCTCTAGTGTGCTTGTGTATTTTGGCTCGCTGACAAGCCACGCAGGCCGTCGCCCATTCCTTGACCTGTTTGCGCAAGCCCGGCCATACAAATTTCTCTCCTACCATTTTGACCGACGCGCGCACCCCCGGGTGCGCCAGAGAAATGGATCGAGTCAAAAACGCGGCGGCGCCACGCGGCTGGTACCACCGGACACGGTCATCCAGTGGAGACATCGCAGATTAGGGGGGGCATACCATCTTGCAGCACCCTGTCCTCCAGCCTTAACCCTGTTGGTCCAGACTGGAGCGCGCGCACGTCCGCGTTGCTAACCTGCTCCGCGGCCATGGCTGCATAATCTATCCCTACGCGGACCGGGGCTGCGCGCGCTTCCGCGTCGCTACCCTGGTCGGCGGCCATGGCTGCAGAGTCTGCCCCCATGGGGCCTGGAGCCGCCACAGCACATGAGAGGCAGTCTGCCACTACATTATATTTACCTGCCACATGCTGGATATCGGTGGTAAACTCCGATATCGCGGCCAGCTGTCTCTGCTGCCGGCCCGACCAAGGTTCCGAAATCTTGGCCATCGCGAAAGTCAGCGGTTTGTGGTCCACGAATGCGGTGAAACGGCATCCTTCCAACCAGAACTGGAAGTGGCGGGTGGCCAAGTGTAGGGCCAACAACTTCCTGTCGAATGCGCTGTATTTTCGCTGGCTGTCGCGCAAGGTTTTGCTGAAAAACACGAGCGGTTGCCAGGCCCCAGCCACGTACTGTTCAACGACCGCCCCTATGGCTACATCTGACGTGTCAGTAGTGAGCGCCATGCGGGCCGTTGGGACTGGGTGTGCCAACAACGCAGCGTTTGCCAGGGCTGATTTGACTTGAGAGAATGCGCGCTCCCGCTCAGGAGACCATTCGATTTTATTCGTGGGTTTTTGTTTTTGTAGTGCAGCGTACAATGGTTGCATGAGCTGCGCTGCGTGGGGGAGGAAATGGTTATAAAAATTAACCATTCCCAAAAACTCCGGTAACGCTTTGACCATTTGTGGTTGGGGAAAATTTGTTATCGTGCGCACTTTATCGGGCAGAGGGACCGCTCCTTCTGGCAAAACGCGATGCCCCAAAAAATCAATCTGCGCCACCCTGAAGTGACACTTCGCTGGGTTAATTATTAACCCGTGCTCTGCCAACCTCCTGAAAACTGCTGTGAGGTGGCTTTCCTGTTCGTCTTCAGACGCGCTGGCTACCAAAATGTCATCCAAGTAGACGAACATGAAAGGGAGATCGCGTAGGACCGCGTCCATCATACGTTGGAACGTCTGCGCTGCTCCCTTGAGCCCAAACGGCATGCACAAAAACTCAAAAAGCCCAAAAGGAGTTATTACCGCTGTTTTGGGTATGTCCTGAGCGCGCACTGGAACCTGGTGGTAACCACGTACTAAGTCTATTTTAGAAAAAATGTGCGCCCCCGCCAAATGAACCGAAAAATCTTGGATATGCGGAATCGGGTAGCGGTCGTGTGCAGTGGCGTTATTCAACCTGCGGAAATCACTGCAAGGTCGCCACGAGCCATCAGCCTTTGGGACCATGTGCAGTGTTGAAGCCCAGGGGCTCTTCGAATGCCTGATGATGCCCAGTTTTTCCAGGTTGGCGAACTCCTCGCGTGCTATGGTCAATTTAGCTGAGTCTAAGCGTCGAGCTTTTGCAAAACGGGCGGGCCGGTGGTAGTGATAAAATGTTCCACCCCGTGTTTAGCCACTCTCGCCGAAAACGTTGGGACCGTGAGTGCTGGGAACTGAGTGAGGAGTGCGTGGAACTTACCACCTGCAGCTGTGACGTTGGCTTGTGCAGTTGGCGGGGTCACTCGAGCTGTGCAGGGAATAGAGTGAAAAGAGAGTGCATTAACCAGATGTCTATTAGCAAGATCAACCAATAAACCATGTGAGCACAAAAAATCAGCCCCTAACATGTTGAAATTGACTGCTGCTACAACAAAAGTCCACTCAAATGCACGGCCCTGCAGAGACAGAAGCAGAGTCCTCTCACCGAAGGTCTTAATTGCTGAGTCGTTCGCTGCTGACACCCGGGGACCCCTGGAAGGTGCCAGCCGGTCCGCGTAGGAAGGCGTGATGAAGCTCAGCTGGGAGCCTGTGTCCACGAGGAAATGCCTCCCCGAGCGTGCATCCGTCAGGTATAGCAGCTTGTTCTCCTCCCCAAGGGCCGCAGCTGCTACCGACCCCCGGTCTTGGCGTTTCCCGAGCGCTTGAAATGGCACGGTGGGATGCACTTGCGCACCCTCTCTGCAAAGCGGCGATGGTAGAAGCAAAGGACGTTGTCTGCTCCGTGTCGCCTGGCCCTTGCTGCCGCCGCCGTCGGTGAGTCTGGTGCTGTAGCCTCTGGCCCCATGCCGTCTCCGGACGTTGCGCCTAGCTCTGCTGCTGCGGCCAAAGCCGCGCTCCGTTTGTGGGCATCGATGAGTAGTTGCGCCTCCTGGCTCAGCTCGTGATAGTCTCGCTGAGCCAACAGAGGTGAACCTGCCAGGGTAACTCTCACTGCTGGCGGCAGGGTCCTGAGGAAAAGGTGGGCAAAGATAAAGTTGTCATCCTCAGAGTCTCTCTTCAAAGGAAGTTCGTCACTTCCTTGTGGTAATGAATCATCAATTCCTGTTTTGCTGTCTCCCTGTGTGGTTTGCCTGTGTGGTTGCTCTCCAGACACTAGCTATGGCTACTAGCTCTCTTTCCTCTCCTCCTCTGGTGTGCTCTCTCTGTCAGATGTTTAGCTACACCTCTGCCTCTTTTAGTGATAACGGTAAATGTAATAAATGTTGTCTTTTTGAGGCGCTCGAGGCGAGGTTGTCTGATTTGGAATCCCGGCTCCGCTGCATTGAAACACTGTCTGCGCCAGTTAATCTTGACGGACGCCCATTAGCTGCAGCGGAGCTAGCTAGCTTAGGCCCCCCTGTCAGCGGTCCCTCGGCTCTCCTCAGCAGCGAGGAGACTGGGTGGGTGACGGTGAGAAGGAAGCCTAGTCGCAAAGCCCCGGTTCACCACCAACCTGTTCACATTTCTAATCGTTTTTCCCCGCTCAGCGACACACCCGCTGAGGAAAAAAACTCTGATCATTGGCGACTCTGTAGTCAGAAACGTGAACCTAGAGACTCCAGCGGCCATAGTCAAATGCATTCCTGGGGCCAGAGCAGGCGACATCGAGTCAAATTTGTAAATGCTGGCTAAAAGTAACTGTAAATACTCCACAATTGTTATTCACGCCGGCATTAATGACATCCGTCTCCGGCAGTCGGAAGTCACAAAACTTGATGTAGAATTGGTGTGTGACTTTGCAAAAACGATGTCTGCCACTGTAGTATTCTCTGGGCCCCTCCCCAATCTGACCAGTGATGACATGTTTAGCCGCTCGTCATCCTTGAACCGCTGGCTGTCTGTGTGGTGTCCTAAAAATGACGTGGGCTACATTGACAATTGGAGCTCTTTTTGGGGAAAACCTGGTCTTATGAGACGAGACAGCATTCATCCCACTTTGGATGGTGCTTCTCACTTATCTAACAATCTGGCATCTTTTTTTATCCAAATTTCCAAAACCCTGACTACTCAGAGTTGGGACCAGGAAGCAGAGTCACAGTCTTACACGCCGCTCTGCAGCTCCTCTTCATCCGCCACCCCTCAGCTTAGCCCCTGTCTTCCCCATCAGAGAATCGTTGTCTGCTCCCTCCAAAGTGAATAAAAATATAATGTATAAGCATCCCAAAGTGATAAAGCAAAATATTGGTAAAACTCAAATTAAACATAAAGCCTCTAAATTGAATGATTTGGCCTCTGTTCCTCCTCATAATTTAAAAATTAAATGTGGTTTATTAAATATTAGGTCTCTAACTCCCAAGTCTCTGTTAGTCCATGATCTGTTAATTGATCATCAGATTGATTTAATTTCCCTTACAGAGACTTGGTTAGGGCAAGAGGATTATGTTGGTTTAAATGAATCAACTCCCTCTGGTTATTTAAACTGTCAAAATCCCAGAAGTTCTGGTCGTGGAGGAGGAGTAGCAACAATTTACCATTCCAAATTACTAGTTAATGTAAAGCAAAAAACATGTTATAATTCCTTTGAGGGCCTGGTCCTCAGTATTGGGCACTTTAGCAATTTTAGGTTAAACCCAATTTTATTTGCCATAGTTTATCGTCCCCCATCAACCTACTCAGAATTTTTATCCGAATTTGCTGATTTCTTAGCTGATTTAGTGCTGAAATCTGATAGAATAATTATAGTAGGGGACTTTAATATACATGTGGATGTAGATAGTGACTGCCTTAATCTGGCTTTTAATTCAATATTAGACTCGATTGGGTTTTCTCAGAAAGTAGGAAATTCTACTCATTACCTCCACCATACATTGGACCTTGTTCTGACATATGGCATAGAAATAGAAAATCTTGTAGTGTCTCCTCATAACCCTGTACTGTCAGACCATTGTCTGTTAACCTTTGATTTTACTATTTCTGACTATTTGGCTCCTAAAGAAAAATATTATTACAGTAGATGCCTCTCAGATGATGCTGTTTCCAAATTTATGCAGATTGTTTCTTCTATGCCATGTGTCAACACAACGGAAATAAGCTATAGACAGCTTGCTCCTTCTGTAATTGATAACATGGTGGATAGTGTTTCAGCTTCTCTGCATCAGGCTCTAGACTTGGTGGCCCCCTTAAAAAAGAAAAAGTCTAATCAGAGATTTCTAACTCCTTGGTTCAACACAGAAACTCGTAGCTTAAAACAGAAGACTCGTCAATTAGAAAGAAAATGGCGCTCTACTAATTTAGATGAAATCTATTTAGCTTGGAGAAATCATCTTTTAATTTATAAAAAATCTCTTAGAAAAGCTAGAACGAGTTATTACTCTGCATTAATAGAAGAGAACAAGAATAACAACTCCTTCTTTTGATGTCTGTCTTGATGAGTTTACTCCAATCGACCTTTGTGAGTTAGACAAAATAGTTTCCTCATCCAAACCTTCAACTTGTCTTTTAGACCCTATTCCTACCAGGTTATTTAAAGAAGTCTTCCCACTTATTGGTAGCTTTATTCTTCATATAATCAATTCTTCATTAACTTTAGGCCATGTACCACAGGCTTTTAAAACGGCTGTAATTAAACCCTTACTCAAAAAGCCAACGCTAGATCCAGGAGCTTTAGCTAACTATAGACCAATCTCTAATCTCCCTTTCATTTCAAAAATCTTAGAAAGAGTTGTTGCTACGCAATTATTTGACCACCTGCAGGGAAATGGTTTACTTGAAGAGTTTCAATCCGGGTTTAGAATCCATCATAGTACTGAAACAGCCTTAGCGAAGGTCACTAACGACCTCCTCATTGCATCTGATAATGGACTAGTTTCTGTACTTGTCCTTTTAGACCTTAGTGCAGCTTTTGATACTATCGATCATAATATTCTACTTGATAGAGTAGAACACTATGTTGGACTTAATGGAACTTCGTTGCAGTGGTTTAGATCTTATTTATCTGATAGGTTCCAATTTGTTCATGTAAATAATGAGTTTTCTTTCAACTCAAAGCTTAGTCATGGAGTTCCACAGGGATCTGTGCTAGGCCCTACTCTTTTTAGTTTATATATGCTTCCGTTAGGCAACATTATTAGAAAGCACTGTATACATTTTCATTGTTATGCAGATGACACACAATTATACCTGTCAATGAAGCCAGATGATAGTAATCAATTAGCCAAGTTAGAAGCCTGTCTTAAGGAAATCAAAGCTTGGATGACTTGTAATTTCCTGCTATTAAATTCAGATAAGACTGAAGTCATTCTTGTTGGTCCAAAAAACCTTAGAAATTCCTTTCCAAATCAAACTTTCAGTTTGGATGCAGTTACTCTTTCTCTTAATAGCTCTGTGAGGAACCTTGGAGTTATTTTTGATCAGGATTTGTCCTTCAATTCACATATTAAATTTGTTTCTAAGACTGCCTTCTATCATTTGCGTAATATTGCCAAGATTAGGAGCATCTTGTCTCAGAGTGATGCTGAGAAGCTGATCCACGCTTTTGTTAGCTCGAGATTAGATTATTGTAATTCTTTATTATCAGGCTGTCCTAAAACATCTTTAAAAAGTCTTCAGCTGATCCAAAATGCTGCAGCAAGAGTTTTAACAGGTACTAGAAAGAGAGATCATATCTCTCCGGTTCTGGCCTCCCTTCATTGGCTTCCCATAGAGTTTAGAATTAAGTTTAAAATCCTTCTTCTTACTTACAAAGCTCTAAACAATCAGGCTCCTTTTTATTTAAAAGATCTGATACTACCGTATTATCCTAACAGAGCACTACGCTCCCAAAATGCAGGATTACTTGTAATACCTAGAATCTCCAAAAGTACAATGGGAGGCAGAGCCTTCAGTTATCAAGCTCCTCTCCTGTGGAATCAGCTGCCAATCTGGATTCGGGAGTCAGACTCGATCTCTGTTTTTAAGAATAGGGCTAAAACCTACCTTTTTGATATAGCCTACAATTAGGGAGGGATCATGTGTTTCTGAACCCTCCCTTAGTTATGCTGCTAATAGGTTTAGTCAGCCGGGGGACCTCCAGTAATGCACTGGGCCTCACTCCTTTTCTCACTCTCTATGAAATATTTTTTTTTTTTGCTGGTCATTAACATTTGTTTGTTCTCTCCCATAGATTGAGTCCCCATCGTGCTGTTTGCTCTCTACATGTCTGTTCTTTTCTTCTTCTCTATCCCCTCATCCCCCAGCCAGTCGCAGCAGATGACTGCCCCTCCCTGAGCCTGGTTCTGCTGGGGGTTTCTTCCTGTTAAAAGGGAGTTTTTCCTCTCCACCGTCGCCAAGTGCTTGCTCACAGGGGATCGCCTGATTGCTGGGGTCTTTCCGCAACTGTGGGGGTCCCCCCCCTACAGTTGATAGTGCTATGAGATTACTGTTGTTGTGAAATGGCGCTATATAAATAAATAAAGTCTCTCAGCCTCAGCATTTTCACCATCAGGTCTGCGGGTCTGTCGTTCTTAAACTCCATCAACGCTAGGAGCCCCTCTGCTCGCTGTTGCACCGAGGGGGTGAAGTGGCTGATAAGCGCAGCCTTCAATGCGCTGTACTTGTTGCTGTCCGGCGGGTGGTTGACCAGGTTCTCCACCCTCTGGACTGTGTGGCTGTCCAGCTTCGCTACCACATGGTAGAATTTTGTGTCGTCTCTCGAGATTCTCCGGAGGTTGAACTGCGCCTCGACCGCGCTAAACCAGGAGCGCGGACTATTCCGCCAGAAGTCCGGCAGCTGGAACGTGGCGGCATTCGTTAGGCTGGCTTCTGACGAGCCCCGCTCGGGAGAATTATCTCTGCTCATGCTTCGTCGTAAGGTCACCAGTGTGGAGAATGTGCTGAAAGGATGAGACTGAGTTTATTCCTCAGATTCAGCTTTATTCACAATCACATACTCCAACAATTTCAAAGCAGGAAAAAGAGGATGAATCTTCTTACATCTGTCCTTTTATACCCCGGACATCAAACTACAGTCACATGGTGTTTAATCAAACATACAGTCACATAGTACTTAATCCCAGTCACAATGTAGCTTCCCCCGATCTTAACACCATCCACCCTTTAGTCTCCGGTGGTCAGGAAATCTCTCCAGATCATCTCCTTGAAACAAAAGGCCAAATCTCACACCCTCCCGTTACCTCCAGGAGGCCCAGTCCCTTTGTTCCCTCGAGACGTGCAGCACACAATAAACACACAGCAATATATTTGTGGAGCATATGTAACCAACATATGTGTCCCACATCTTCACCCAGCCCGAACTTCTGTGCTTCAATTGGCTCCTGCATTCACAGTAGGCGGGTCCTCCTTCCTAGGTTTTCATTCATTGGTTCTTCAAGGTTTCAGAAACCAATTCAAGGCTCTTATTAGTCGAATGAGAGGTCAATCAGATGAACTAATCTGTTCGCGGCTGTGTCTGCAGCTTTTATTTTCAGTGCGCCACACCACCTACATCACCACCATCAGGATCATGCGTCCGAGAGCGCACGATGGCGCACTCGTGCGCCCTAGGACGCAGAGACTTGCCCGTCCGCGGTACAACGGAGCGCAAGAGGTTAATGATGAAGGTGAGATTAAACTTACAGTGCTCGAGACCTACAGTTTGGGTGGATGATGAAGGAAGAGGTTGATTAAGTAGTCCATAGTAGCAGGTAAGCAATCTGCCCAAAGGTATTCAGGTTTGGCCTTGGGAGAGTCTAGACAGGAAATCCTGGGATGAGAGGAGGGTGAGGATATAGTGTTGGTAGACTGCAGTTATTATATTTACCTAGTTTAAGGAGAGAGGACAGGCACACTGTTCAGGAGAGCACATGAGGAAAGGAGCTTCTGGTGACAGTGTGATGAGCAGTCTAACAGTCCCGTGAGGGGTGGAGGGAATGAGCCTGTATATATACCTGGCAGCTGATTAGGTTCAGGTAGCAGCAATCTGGAGAGAATCAGGTAATGCATTGTCTATTTTTCATGCTTTGCCTCTTTTCCCTTGCTAACTTTTACACTGAAAGAAGGGGACTCATTTAAAATGGATGTGGCATGAGTGCAAAGCTGGTGCTTTATGATTATGTTGTGTTTTCTGGCAATGAATCTCTGACCAACAAAAATTACATCTAGGACCATATTTTGACAGTCTAGTCTAAAGTCCATCATCAGTTCCATAAAACTCATTTATGAGGTGTCCATTTTTGTCTATTACGGCGGCAGAAAAAAACAAGATGTTGGAGTTTGTTATTGTGCAGAGAAAAATAGAATGCTCCTCTTTGCACTGAAGCTTCAGAACCATTCATGTCTGTGTGTTGCACAGCCAGGAACGGAATGAGTCAGGTGTGTGTCCATATATGCTATGTTGAACTTAAATTGATTTGACTTCAGTCTGATTGTTTAGCCCATTTGTTCAACCATCTCCTCCTCCTTCTCCTCCTCTTCCAAAAAGTAACTACCAGGGCACTAACTGTTATTAATACCTGGCTAAACACCAAGAAATGTAGACAGATATATTCACATGAATTTTTTTCCTTCTCACATGAGCACGTCCTTTCCACACTACAAAACTGATCCACCCTCTGAGGTAAACACACCATCATAATGCCAGTCCATCTTAAATCATGTGTTCCTGCCTGTTAAAGGAGAGGAGAGGAGCCATACTGACTAGGTTATTGCATGTTATGCCCAAAACACACCTCCAAATAATTAAGAGTGTTATGACAACCCTTTTGCACTTTCCACCAGCACAAAGTTGTTTTTTCCACTGCCATAATAGCAAAATGGACTTGGACACCCCCATAAATAAGTTAAGTGTGAATGAGATTACACTGTTAACTATATCATGGTAATACGGCCCTTAAACTTTAATGCCCAACCTCAGATCTCATCACCTTTCACCCTGAACTTGGTGGTCACCTTGAACACAACCTCGATGCATACCCACCTGAGAATTTGTCGAACATCTGGGCAATTGCCTGTGAAGTGTAGTGATTCTCTCAAGTTGTGAATGAATGGACAGACAGACATAGCAGAAGCTCATCTCACCTTTGCCAAAATTAGCTAAAAAATACATTAAATTAACAGACAAATGTCCCAAGCTCAAAACTTGAATAAAATAAATGTGTCACTTTATGAAAACCAATTTAAAAAAACAAATGGGGGTAAAGAAATATATAAGAAAAAGAACCCACCTCCTCAGACCTCTTGTCACTGATTTAGGTCTTTGTCACAAAGCCAAATAATAGCATTATTTGCTTCAGTGACAAGTCTCAGAATAGGAGAAATGGTGGTCAGAGCACTTTTTTTTTGTGGACTCATATGACAAGTTTGCATTATAGAGACATCACAGTCATAGTGTTTTTTTGACTCTGAGCCAGCAGACCATAGCACAGCTGCCATCTGTAAGAGCCACCTGGCAGGATTACTGATCTGGGGCCAGCTGCTCTACCAGAACAAAGAGTGGCACATAAGTCCGCTCCTGCTCCCCTCAGTTAAACCCAGACTGGTGAAATACTCCCAGAACCACAGAATTCTTGTTAACTTGAAATGATTACAGTGAAAAAAAAATCCTTTCAACCCAATGAGAAGGGCTTAAACTGCACCAGCAACCAAATCCTGATGGATATCAACTTGGTCAGCTTGGGTAAAGTTTGGTGAGCTTAGCTTCTGTTCTCTATTTATAGTGTATATGACCAAGTAGCCATGAACTTTGACCTTTTGACCCCACAGCCGTATAAACAGGAGAGGGTCCCAAAGTCAACCTGTGCAGTTTGGTCAGCAGAGGCCTCATGGTTCAGGATGTGGACTGGTGACTGGAGAGTTGTCGGTTCATTTTCGATGGAAGATGTCATGGCTGTGAATGCTCGCCCCCTCCTTCCTGTTGTTTTCCTCCTCAGGTCATCAACACATCTGGGTGAGGAGACGCACCTGCCGTCTTTCATCAGCCAGTATTTATGAGGAGCATCTCTTCAGTGTGCTGATGCTGGCTCGTCTGGGTATACTGCCTAAAGCAGAGTACTTTATTCACTAGTGTTATTCCTTAGGTGTAGTTCTCGCACTCACCTGTTTCTCTTCTATTCTCCAGGTTGCTGCCATCGTGCAGACGTGTCTCCAGGGACTGCGCACCCTCACTGCCCCATCATCTCCACTCAGCTGCAATCATTATCCACCCGGTCAGGCACCACCGACTCCAACACCTTCACCCTGTTGGTTAGTCTCTACCCCAGTTTGGAGTTCTGCCGGTTCTCCATCATTTCCTATGTAAGTGGCAATTTGGCTCGCCCATTTTCCCTGTCTGTATTCCCCCACTCACAGCTCTCGTTCTCTCTCCACAGACCCATTATTCAAATCAAATCAAACTTTATTGTCATATTGCTGTATATACAACTGTAGTGCAGGCAAGATGATATTGCGTTTCTCTCGGCATCCATATAAATAGAAGCAGCATGATTTAAGACACACTCACACATAGCTTCACCCCCCACCCCCACCCCCACCCCCACCCCCCATCCATTCACACATCCCTGAGACATACTTGGGGAGCTGGAGTACCATGTAGCAATGCAGTACGTCAGAACACTCTCCACCACACCTCTGTAGAAGGTCCTGAGGATGCAGATGGGGAGAGAGGCCTGATTGAGTTTCCTCAAGAAGTGCAGTCTCTGCTGAGCCCGCTTCCTGATCCCCAAGGAATTCTTGCTCCAGGTCAGGTCCTGCGAGATCTGCACTCCGAGGAACTTGATGTTCTCCATTCTCTCCACTAAACGGCCGCCGATGCTGAGGGGGACGTGCTCAGGCTGAGACCGCCGGAAGTCGATAATCATAGATAGATAGATAGATAGATAGATGTACTTTATTGATCCCAAACTGGGAAATTACAGTGTAACAGCAGCATGACAGTTGACAGCCAAACAACAGAAACACAGCTTCTCACGGCTGGAAGGATCGTCACTTCCTTGTGGTATCGTATCGTCACTTCCTGTTTTGCTGTCTGCCTGTGTGGTTTGCCTGTGTGGTTTGCCAGCCACTAGCTATGGCTACTAGCTCTCCTTCCTCTCCTCCTCTGGTGTGCTCTCTCTGTCAGATGTTCAGCTACACCTCTGCCTCTTTTAGTGATAACGGTAAATGTAATAAATGTTGTCTTTTTGAGGCGCTCGAGGCGAGGTTGTCTGATTTGGAATCCCGGCTCCGCTGCATTGAAACACCGTCTGCGCCAGTTAATCTTGACGGACGCCCATTAGCTGCAGCGGAGCTAGCTAGCTTAGGCCCCCACTGTCAGCGGTCCCTCGGCTCTCCTCAGCAGCGAGGAGACTGGGTGGGTGACGGTGAGAAGGAAGCCTAGTCGCAAAGCCCCGGTACACCACCAACCTGTTCACGTTTCTAATCGTTTTTTCCCCGCTCAGCGACACACCCGCTGAGGAAAAAACTCTGATCATTGGCGACTCTGTAGTCAGAAACGTGAACCTAGAGGACTCCAGTGGCCATAGTTAGATAGAGTAGTTTATTTGACAGGGACAGTGCAATAAACATAGACAATTAATCAATGACAATCAATCTGATGTGTTGCACATAGAGTGTATAGCTATTAGCTAATTTGCAACTCTTGTCCCTGGATGGGCTTTAGAAAAGTCAAATGTATTCCTGGGCCCAGAGCAGGCAACATCGAGTCAAATTTGAAAATGCTGGCTAAAAGTAACTGTAAATATTCCACAATTGTTATTCACGCCGGCATTAATGACATCCGTCTCCGGCAGTCGGAAGTCACGAAACTTAACGTAGAATCGGTGTGTGACTTTGCAAAAATGATGTCTGCCACTGTAGTATTCTCTGGGCCCCTCCCCAATCTGACCAGTGATGACATGTTTAGCCGCTTGTCATCCTTGAACCGCTGGCTGTCTGTGTGGTGTCCTAAAAATGACGTGGGCTACATTGACAATTGGAGCTCTTTTTGGGGAAAACCTGGTCTTATGAGACGAGACAGCATTCATCCCACTTTGGATGGTGCTTCTCATTTATTTAATAATCTGGCATCTTTTTTATCCAAATTTCCAAAACCCTGACTACTCAGAGTTGGGACCAGGAAGCAGAGTCGCAGTCTTACACGCCTCTCTGCAGCACCTCTTCATCCGCCACCCCTCAGCTTAGCCCCTGTCTTCCCCATCAGAGAATTGTTGTCTGCTCCCTCCAAAGTAAATAAAAATATAATGTATAAGCATCCCAAAGTGATAAAGCAAAATATTGGTAAAACTCAAATTAAACATAAAGCCTTTAAATTGAATGATTTGGCCTCTGTTCCTCCTCATAATTTAAAAATTAAATGTGGTTTATTAAATATTAGGTGTCTAACTCCCAAGTCTCTGTTAGTCCATGATCTGTTAATTGATCATCAGATTGATTTAATTTCCCTTACAGAGACTTGGTTAGGACAAGAGGATTATGTTGGTTTAAATGAATCAACTCCCTCTGGTTATTTAAACTGTCAAAATCCCAGAAGTTCTGGTCGTGGAGGAGGAGTAGCAACAATTTACCATTCCAAATTACTAGTTAATGTAAAGCAAAAAACATGTTATAATTCCTTTGAGGGCCTGGTCCTCAGTATTGGGCACTTTAGCAATTTTAGGTTAAACCCAATTTTATTTGCCATAGTTTATCATCCCCCGTCAACCTACTCAGAATTTTTATCCAAATTTGCTGATTTCTTAGCTGATTTAGTGCTGAAATCTGATAGAATAATTATAGTAGGGGACTTTAATATACATGTGGATGTAGATAGTGACTGCCTTAATGTGGCTTTTAATTCAATATTAGACTTGGTTGGGTTTTCTCAGAAAGTAGGAAATTCTACTCATTACCTCCACCATACATTGGACCTTGTTCTGACATATGGCATAGAAATAGAAAATCTTGTAGTACCTCCTCATAACCCTGTACTGTCAGACCATTGTCTGTTAACCTTTGATTTTACTATTTCTGACTATCTGGCTCCTAAAGAAAAATATTATTACAGTAGATGCCTCTCAGATGATGCTGTTTCCAAATTTATGCAGATTGTTTCCTCTATGCCATGTGTCAACACAACGGAAATAAGCTATAGACAGCTTGCTCCTTCTGTAATTGATAACATGGTGGATAGTGTTTCAGCTTCTCTGCATCAGGCTCTAGACTTGGTGGCCCCCTTAAAAAAGAAAAAATCTAATCAGAGATTTCTAACTCCTTGGTTCAACACAGAAACTCGTAGCTTAAAACAGAAGACTCGTCAATTAGAAAGAAAATGGCGCTCTACTAATTTAGATGAAATCTGTTTAGCTTGGAGAAATCATCTTTTAATTTATAAAAAATCTCTTAGAAAAGCTAGAACGAGTTATTACTCTGCATTAATAGAAGAGAACAAGAATAATCCCAGGTTTCTTTTCAGTACTGTAGCCAGGTTGACAAAGAGTCAGGACTCTGTCAATCCTAGCATTCCCTTAGAGCTTACTAGTCAGGACTTTATGAACTTTTTCAATAATAAAATTTCATCCATCAGAGATAAAATCAATCAGATTCTTCCCACAGTTAACTTAAATACTGTAACTACTACAACTCCTTCTATTGATGTCTGTCTTGATGAGTTTACTCCAATCGACCTTTGTGAGTTAGACAAAATAGTTTCCTCATCCAAACCTTCAACTTGTCTTTTAGACCCTATTCCTACCAGGTTATTTAAAGAAGTCTTCCCACTTATTGGTAGCTTTATTCTTCATATAATCAATTCTTCATTAACTTTAGGCCATGTACCGCAGGCTTTTAAAACGGCTGTAATTAAACCCTTACTCAAAAAGCCAACACTAGATCCAGGAGCTTTAGCTAACTATAGACCAATCTTTAATCTCCCTTTCATTTCAAAAATCTTAGAAAGAGTTGTTGCTATGCAATTATTTGACCACCTGCAGGGAAATGGTTTACTTGAAGAGTTTCAATCTGGGTTTAGAATCCATCATAGTACTGAAACAGCCTTAGCGAAGGTCACTAACGACCTCCTCATTGCATCTGATAATGGACTAGTTTCTGTACTTGTCCTTTTAGACCTTAGTGCAGCTTTTGATACTATCGATCATAATATTCTACTTGATAGAGTAGAACACTATGTTGGACTTAATGGAACTTCGTTGCAGTGGTTTAGATCTTATTTATCTGATAGGTTCCAGTTTGTTCATGTAAATAATGAGTTTTCTTTCAACTCAAAGCTTAGTCATGGAGTTCCACAGGGATCTGTGCTAGGCCCTACTCCTTTTAGTTTATATATGCTTCCGTTAGGCAACATTATTAGAAAGCACTGTATACATTTTCATTGTTATGCAGATGACACACAATTATACCTGCAATGAAGCCAGATGATAGTAATCAATTAGCCAAGTTAGAAGCCTGTCTTAAGGAAATCAAAGCTTGGATGACTTGTAATTTCCTGCTATTAAATTCAGATAAGACTGAAGTCATTCTTGTTGGTCCAAAAACACCTTAGAAATTCCTTTCCAAATCAAACTTTCAGTTTGGATGCAGTTACTCTTTCTCTTAATAGCTCTGTGAGGAACCTTGGAGTTATTTTTGATCAGGATTTGTCCTTCAATTCACATATTAAATTTGTTTCTAAGACTGCCTTCTATCATTTGCGTAATATTGCCAAGATTAGGAGCATCTTGTCTCAGAGTGATGCTGAGAAGCTGATCCACGCTTTTGTTAGCTCGAGATTAGATTATTGTAATTCTTTATTATCAGGCTGTCCTAAAACATCTTTAAAAAGTCTTCAGCTGATCCAAAATGCTGCAGCAAGCGTTTTAACAGGTACTAGAAAGAGAGATCATATCTCTCCGGTTCTGGCCTCCCTTCATTGGCTTCCCATAGAGTTTAGAATTAAGTTTAAAATCCTTCTTCTTACTTACAAAGCTCTAAACAATCAGGCTCCTTTTTATTTAAAAGATCTGATACTACCGTATTATCCTAACAGAGCACTACGCTCCCAAAATGCAGGATTACTTGTAATACCTAGAATCTCCAAAAGTACAATGGGAGGCAGAGCCTTCAGTTATCAAGCTCCTCTCCTGTGGAATCAGCTGCCAATCTGGATTCGGGAGTCAGACTCGATCTCTGTTTTTAAGAATAGGGCTAAAACCTACCTTTTTGATATAGCCTACAATTAGGGAGGGATCATGTGTTTCTGAACCCTCCCTTAGTTATGCTGCTAATAGGTTTAGTCAGCCGGGGGACCTCCAGTAATGCACTGGGCCTCACTCCTTTCTCACTCTCTATGAAATATTTTTTTTTTTTTGCTGGTCATTAACATTTGTTTGTTCTCTCCCATAGATTGAGTCCCCATCGTGCTGTTTGCTCTCTACATGTCTGTTCTTTTCTTCTTCTCTATCCCCCTCACCCCCCAGCCAGTCGCAGCAGATGACTGCCCCTCCCTGAGCCTGGTTCTGCTGGGGGGTTTCTTCCTGTTAAAAGGGAGTTTTTCCTCTCCACCGTCGCCAAGTGCTTGCTCACAGGGGATCGCCTGATTGCTGGGGTCTTTCCGCAACTGTGGGGGTCCCCCCCCTACAGTTGATAGTGCTATGAGATTACTGTTGTTGTGAAATGGCGCTATATAAATAAATAAAGTCTCTCAGCCTCAGCATTTTCACCATCAGGTCTGCGGGTCTGTCGTTCTTAAACTCCATCAACGCTAGGAGCCCCTCTGCTCGCTGTTGCACCGAGGGGGGTGAAGTGGCCTGATAGCGCAGCCTTCAATGCGCTGTACTTGTTGCTGTCCGGCGGGTGGTTGACCAGGTTCTCCACCCTCTGGACTGTGTGGCTGTCCAGCTTCGCTACCACATGGTAGAATTTTGTGTCGTCTCTCGAGATTCTCCGGAGGTTGAACTGCGCCTCGACCGCGCTAAACCAGGAGCGCGGACTATTCCGCCAGAAGTCCGGCAGCTGGAACGTGGCAGCATTCGTTAGGCTGGCTTCTGACGAGCCCCGCTCGGGAGAATTATCTCTGCTCATGCTTCGTCGTAAGGTCACCAGTGTGGAGAATGTGCTGAAAGGATGAGACTGAGTTTATTCCTCAGATTCAGCTTTATTCACAATCACATACTCCAACAATTTCAAAGCAGGAAAAAGAGGATGAATCTTCTTACATCTGTCCTTTTATACCCCGGACATCAAACTACAGTCACATGGTGTTTAATCAAACATACAGTCACATAGTACTTAATCCCAGTCACAATGTAGCTTCCCCCGATCTTAACACCATCCACCCTTTAGTCTCCGGTGGTCAGGAAATCTCTCCAGATCATCTCCTTGAAACAAAAGGCCAAATCTCACACCCTCCTGTTACCTCCAGGAGGCCCAGTCCCTTTGTTCCCTCGAGACGTGCAGCACACAATAAACACACAGCAATATATTTGTGGGAGCATATGTAACCAACATATGTGTCCCACATCTTCACCCAGCCCGAACTTCTGTGCTTCAATTGGCTCCTGCATTCACAGTAGGCGGGTCCTCCTTCCTAGGTTTTCATTCATTGGTTCTTCAAGGTTTCAGAAACCAATTCAAGGCTCTTATTAGTCGAATGAGAGGTCAATCAGATGAACTAATCTGTTCGCGGCTGTGTCTGCAGCTTTTATTTTCAGTGCGCCACACCACCTACATCACCACCATCAGGATCATGCGTCCGAGAGCGCACGATGGCGCACTCGTGCGCCCTAGGACGCAGAGACTTGCCCGTCCGCGGTACAACGGAGCGCAAGAGGTTAATGATGAAGGTGAGATTAAACTTTACAGTGCTCGAGACCTACAGTTTGGGTGGATGATGAAGGAAGAGGTTGATTAAGTAGTCCATAGTAGCAGGTAAGCAATCTGCCCAAAGGTATTCAGGTTTGGCCTTGGGAGAGTCTAGACAGGAAATCCTGGGATGAGAGGAGGGTGAGGATATAGTGTTGGTAGACTGCAGTTATTATATTTACCTAGTTTAAGGAGAGAGGACAGGCACACTGTTCAGGAGAGCACATGAGGAAAGGAGCTTCTGGTGACAGTGTGATGAGCAGTCTAACAGTCCCGTGAGGGGTGGAGGGAATGAGCCTGTATATATACCTGGCAGCTGATTAGGTTCAGGTAGCAGCAATCTGGAGAGAATCAGGTAATGCATTGTCTATTTTTCATGCTTTGCCTCTTTTCCCTTGCTAACTTTTACACTGAAAGAAGGGGACTCATTTAAAATGGATGTGGCATGAGTGCAAAGCTGGTGCTTTATGATTATGTTGTGTTTTCTGGCAATGAATCTCTGACCAACAAAAATTACATCTAGGACCATATTTTGACAGTCTAGTCTAAAGTCCATCATCAGTTCCATAAAACTCATTTATGAGGTGTCCATTTTTGTCTATTACGGCGGCAGAAAAAAACAAGATGTTGGAGTTTGTTATTGTGCAGAGAAAAATAGAATGCTCCTCTTTGCACTGAAGCTTCAGAACCATTCATGTCTGTGTGTTGCACAGCCAGGAACGGAATGAGTCAGGTGTGTGTCCATATATGCTATGTTGAACTTAAATTGATTTGACTTCAGTCTGATTGTTTAGCCCATTTGTTCAACCATCTCCTCCTCCTTCTCCTCCTCTTCCAAAAAGTAACTACCAGGGCACTAACTGTTATTAATACCTGGCTAAACACCAAGAAATGTAGACAGATATATTCACATGAATTTTTTTCCTTCTCACATGAGCACGTCCTTTCCACACTACAAAACTGATCCACCCTCTGAGGTAAACACACCATCATAATGCCAGTCCATCTTAAATCATGTGTTCCTGCCTGTTAAAGGAGAGGAGAGGAGCCATACTGACTAGGTTATTGCATGTTATGCCCAAAACACACCTCCAAATAATTAAGAGTGTTATGACAACCCTTTTGCACTTTCCACCAGCACAAAGTTGTTTTTTTCCACTGCCATAATAGCAAAATGGACTTGGACACCCCCATAAATAAGTTAAGTGTGAATGAGATTACACTGTTAACTATATCATGGTAATACGGCCCTTAAACTTTAATGCCCAACCTCAGATCTCATCACCTTTCACCCTGAACTTGGTGGTCACCTTGAACACAACCTCGATGCATACCCACCTGAGAATTTGTCGAACATCTGGGCAATTGCCTGTGAAGTGTAGTGATTCTCTCAAGTTGTGAATGAATGGACAGACAGACATAGCAGAAGCTCATCTCACCTTTGCCAAAATTAGCTAAAAAATACATTAAATTAACAGACAAATGTCCCAAGCTCAAAACTTGAATAAAATAAATGTGTCACTTTATGAAAACCAATTTAAAAAACAAATGGGGGTAAAGAAATATATAAGAAAAAGAACCCACCTCCTCAGACCTCTTGTCACTGATTTAGGTCTTTGTCACAAAGCCAAATAATAGCATTATTTGCTTCAGTGACAAGTCTCAGAATAGGAGAAATGGTGGTCAGAGCACTTTTTTTTTGTGGACTCATATGACAAGTTTGCATTATAGAGACATCACAGTCATAGTGTTTTTTTTGACTCTGAGCCAGCAGACCATAGCACAGCTGCCATCTGTAAGAGCCACCTGGCAGGATTACTGATCTGGGGCCAGCTGCTCTACCAGAACAAAGAGTGGCACATAAGTCCGCTCCTGCTCCCCTCAGTTAAACCCAGACTGGTGAAATACTCCCAGAACCACAGAATTCTTGTTAACTTGAAATGATTACAGTGAAAAAAAAATCCTTTCAACCCAATGAGAAGGGCTTAAACTGCACCAGCAACCAAATCCTGATGGATATCAACTTGGTCAGCTTGGGTAAAGTTTGGTGAGCTTAGCTTCTGTTCTCTATTTATAGTGTATATGACCAAGTAGCCATGAACTTTGACCTTTTGACCCCACAGCCGTATAAACAGGAGAGGGTCCCAAAGTCAACCTGTGCAGTTTGGTCAGCAGAGGCCTCATGGTTCAGGATGTGGACTGGTGACTGGAGAGTTGTCGGTTCATTTTCGATGGAAGATGTCATGGCTGTGAATGCTCGCCCCCTCCTTCCTGTTGTTTTCCTCCTCAGGTCATCAACACATCTGGGTGAGGAGACGCACCTGCCGTCTTTCATCAGCCAGTATTTATGAGGAGCATCTCTTCAGTGTGCTGATGCTGGCTCGTCTGGGTATACTGCCTAAAGCAGAGTACTTTATTCACTAGTGTTATTCCTTAGGTGTAGTTCTCGCACTCACCTGTTTCTCTTCTATTCTCCAGGTTGCTGCCATCGTGCAGACGTGTCTCCAGGGACTGCGCACCCTCACTGCCCCATCATCTCCACTCAGCTGCAATCATTATCCACCCGGTCAGGCACCACCGACTCCAACACCTTCACCCTGTTGGTTAGTCTCTACCCCAGTTTGGAGTTCTGCCGGTTCTCCATCATTTCCTATGTAAGTGGCAATTTGGCTCGCCCATTTTCCCTGTCTGTATTCCCCCACTCACAGCTCTCGTTCTCTCTCCACAGACCCATTATTCAAATCAAATCAAACTTTATTGTCATATTGCTGTATATACAACTGTAGTGCAGGCAAGATGATATTGCGTTTCTCTCGGCATCCATATAAATAGAAGCAGCATGATTTAAGACACACTCACACATAGCTTCACCCCCCACCCCCACCCCCACCCCCACCCCCCATCCATTCACACATCCCTGAGACATACTTGGGGAGCTGGAGTACCATGTAGCAATGCAGTACGTCAGAACACTCTCCACCACACCTCTGTAGAAGGTCCTGAGGATGCAGATGGGGAGAGAGGCCTGATTGAGTTTCCTCAAGAAGTGCAGTCTCTGCTGAGCCCGCTTCCTGATCCCCAAGGAATTCTTGCTCCAGGTCAGGTCCTGCGAGATCTGCACTCCGAGGAACTTGATGTTCTCCATTCTCTCCACTAAACGGCCGCCGATGCTGAGGGGGACGTGCTCAGGCTGAGACCGCCGGAAGTCGATAATCATAGATAGATAGATAGATAGATAGATGTACTTTATTGATCCCAAACTGGGAAATTACAGTGTAACAGCAGCATGACAGTTGACAGCCAAACAACAGAAACACAGCTTCTCACGGCTGGAAGGATCGTCACTTCCTTGTGGTATCGTATCGTCACTTCCTGTTTTGCTGTCTGCCTGTGTGGTTTGCCTGTGTGGTTTGCCAGCCACTAGCTATGGCTACTAGCTCTCCTTCCTCTCCTCCTCTGGTGTGCTCTCTCTGTCAGATGTTCAGCTACACCTCTGCCACTTTTAGTGATAACGGTAAATGTAATAAATGTTGTCTTTTTGAGGCGCTCGAGGCGAGGTTGTCTGATTTGGAATCCCGGCTCCGCTGCATTGAAACACCGTCTGCGCCAGTTAATCTTGACGGACGCCCATTAGCTGCAGCGGAGCTAGCTAGCTTAGGCCCCACTGTCAGCGGTCCCTCGGCTCTCCTCAGCAGCGAGGAGACTGGGTGGGTGACGGTGAGAAGGAAGCCTAGTCGCAAAGCCCCGGTACACCACCAACCTGTTCACGTTTCTAATCGTTTTTCCCCGCTCAGCGACACACCCGCTGAGGAAAAAACTCTGATCATTGGCGACTCTGTAGTCAGAAACGTGAACCTAGAGACTCCAGTGGCCATAGTTAGATAGAGTAGTTTATTTGACAGGGACAGTGCAATAAACATAGACAATTAATCAATGACAATCAATCTGATGTGTTGCACATAGAGTGTATAGCTATTAGCTAATTTGCAACTCTTGTCCCTGGATGGGCTTTAGAAAAGTCAAATGTATTCCTGGGGCCAGAGCAGGCAACATCGAGTCAAATTTGAAAATGCTGGCTAAAAGTAACTGTAAATATTCCACAATTGTTATTCACGCCGGCATTAATGACATCCGTCTCCGGCAGTCGGAAGTCACGAAACTTAACGTAGAATCGGTGTGTGACTTTGCAAAAATGATGTCTGCCACTGTAGTATTCTCTGGGCCCCTCCCCAATCTGACCAGTGATGACATGTTTAGCCGCTTGTCATCCTTGAACCGCTGGCTGTCTGTGTGGTGTCCTAAAAATGACGTGGGCTACATTGACAATTGGAGCTCTTTTTGGGGAAAACCTGGTCTTATGAGACGAGACAGCATTCATCCCACTTTGGATGGTGCTTCTCATTTATTTAATAATCTGGCATCTTTTTTATCCAAATTTCCAAAACCCTGACTACTCAGAGTTGGGACCAGGAAGCAGAGTCGCAGTCTTACACGCCTCTCTGCAGCACCTCTTCATCCGCCACCCCTCAGCTTAGCCCCTGTCTTCCCCATCAGAGAATTGTTGTCTGCTCCCTCCAAAGTAAATAAAAATATAATGTATAAGCATCCCAAAGTGATAAAGCAAAATATTGGTAAAACTCAAATTAAACATAAAGCCTTTAAATTGAATGATTTGGCCTCTGTTCCTCCTCATAATTTAAAAATTAAATGTGGTTTATTAAATATTAGGTGTCTAACTCCCAAGTCTCTGTTAGTCCATGATCTGTTAATTGATCATCAGATTGATTTAATTTCCCTTACAGAAACTTGGTTAGGACAAGAGGATTATGTTGGTTTAAATGAATCAACTCCCTCTGGTTATTTAAACTGTCAAAATCCCAGAAGTTCTGGTCGTGGAGGAGGAGTAGCAACAATTTACCATTCCAAATTACTAGTTAATGTAAAGCAAAAAACATGTTATAATTCCTTTGAGGGCCTGGTCCTCAGTATTGGGCACTTTAGCAATTTTAGGTTAAACCCAATTTTATTTGCCATAGTTTATCATCCCCCGTCAACCTACTCAGAATTTTTATCCAAATTTGCTGATTTCTTAGCTGATTTAGTGCTGAAATCTGATAGAATAATTATAGTAGGGGACTTTAATATACATGTGGATGTAGATAGTGACTGCCTTAATGTGGCTTTTAATTCAATATTAGACTTGGTTGGGTTTTCTCAGAAAGTAGGAAATTCTACTCATTACCTCCACCATACATTGGACCTTGTTCTGACATATGGCATAGAAATAGAAAATCTTGTAGTACCTCCTCATAACCCTGTACTGTCAGACCATTGTCTGTTAACCTTTGATTTTACTATTTCTGACTATCTGGCTCCTAAAGAAAAATATTATTACAGTAGATGCCTCTCAGATGATGCTGTTTCCAAATTTATGCAGATTGTTTCCTCTATGCCATGTGTCAACACAACGGAAATAAGCTATAGACAGCTTGCTCCTTCTGTAATTGATAACATGGTGGATAGTGTTTCAGCTTCTCTGCATCAGGCTCTAGACTTGGTGGCCCCCTTAAAAAAGAAAAAGTCTAATCAGAGATTTCTAACTCCTTGGTTCAACACAGAAACTCGTAGCTTAAAACAGAAGACTCGTCAATTAGAAAGAAAATGGCGCTCTACTAATTTAGATGAAATCTGTTTAGCTTGGAGAAATCATCTTTTAATTTATAAAAAATCTCTTAGAAAAGCTAGAACGAGTTATTACTCTGCATTAATAGAAGAGAACAAGAATAATCCCAGGTTTCTTTTCAGTACTGTAGCCAGGTTGACAAAGAGTCAGGACTCTGTCAATCCTAGCATTCCCTTAGAGCTTACTAGTCAGGACTTTATGAACTTTTTCAATAATAAAATTTCATCCATCAGAGATAAAATCAATCAGATTCTTCCCACAGTTAACTTAAATACTGTAACTACTACAACTCCTTCTATTGATGTCTGTCTTGATGAGTTTACTCCAATCGACCTTTGTGAGTTAGACAAAATAGTTTCCTCATCCAAACCTTCAACTTGTCTTTTAGACCCTATTCCTACCAGGTTATTTAAAGAAGTCTTCCCACTTATTGGTAGCTTTATTCTTCATATAATCAATTCTTCATTAACTTTAGGCCATGTACCGCAGGCTTTTAAAACGGCTGTAATTAAACCCTTACTCAAAAAGCCAACGCTAGATCCAGGAGCTTTAGCTAACTATAGACCAATCTTTAATCTCCCTTTCATTTCAAAAATCTTAGAAAGAGTTGTTGCTACGCAATTATTTGACCACCTGCAGGGAAATGGTTTACTTGAAGAGTTTCAATCTGGGTTTAGAATCCATCATAGTACTCAAACAGCCTTAGCGAAGGTCACTAACGACCTCCTCATTGCATCTGATAATGGACTAGTTTCTGTACTTGTCCTTTTAGACCTTAGTGCAGCTTTTGATACTATCGATCATAATATTCTGCTTGATAGATTAGAACACTATGTTGGACTTAATGGAACTTCGTTGCAGTGGTTTAGATCTTATTTATCTGATAGGTTCCAGTTTGTTCATGTAAATAATGAGTTTTCTTTCAACTCAAAGCTTAGTCATGGAGTTCCACAGGGATCTGTGCTAGGCCCTACTCCTTTTAGTTTATATATGCTTCCGTTAGGCAACATTATTAGAAAGCACTGTATACATTTTCATTGTTATGCAGATGACACACAATTATACCTGCCAATGAAGCCAGATGATAGTAATCAATTAGCCAAGTTAGAAGCCTGTCTTAAGGAAATCAAAGCTTGGATGACTTGTAATTTCCTGCTATTAAATTCAAATAAGACTGAAGTCATTCTTGTTGGTCCAAAACACCTTAGAAATTCCTTTCCAAATCAAACTTTCAGTTTGGATGCAGTTACTCTTTCTCTTAATAGCTCTGTGAGGAACCTTGGAGTTATTTTTGATCAGGATTTGTCCTTCAATTCACATATTAAATTTGTTTCTAAGACTGCCTTCTATCATTTGCGTAATATTGCCAAGATTAGGAGCATCTTGTCTCAGAGTGATGCTGAGAAGCTGATCCACGCTTTTGTTAGCTCGAGATTAGATTATTGTAATTCTTTATTATCAGGCTGTCCTAAAACATCTTTAAAAAGTCTTCAGCTGATCCAAAATGCTGCAGCAAGCGTTTTAACAGGTACTAGAAAGAGAGATCATATCTCTCCGGTTCTGGCCTCCCTTCATTGGCTTCCCATAGAGTTTAGAATTAAGTTTAAAATCCTTCTTCTTACTTACAAAGCTCTAAACAATCAGGCTCCTTTTTATTTAAAAGATCTGATACTACCGTATTATCCTAACAGAGCACTATGCTCCCAAAATGCAGGATTACTTGTAATACCTAGAATCTCCAAAAGTACAATGGGAGGCAGAGCCTTCAGTTATCAAGCTCCTCTCCTGTGGAATCAGCTGCCAATCTGGATTCGGGAGTCAGACTCGATCTCTGTTTTTAAGAATAGGGCTAAAACCTACCTTTTTGATATAGCCTACAATTAGGGAGGGATCATGTGTTTCTGAACCCTCCCTTAGTTATGCTGCTAATAGGTTTAGTCAGCCGGGGGACCTCCAGTAATGCACTGGGCCTCACTCCTTTTCTCACTCTCTATGAAATATTTTTTTTTTTTGCTGGTCATTAACATTTGTTTGTTCTCTCCCATAGATTGAGTCCCCATCGTGCTGTTTGCTCTCTACATGTCTGTTCTTTTCTTCTTCTCTATCCCCTCACCCCCCAGCCAGTCGCAGCAGATGACTGCCCCTCCCTGAGCCTGGTTCTGCTGGGGGTTTCTTCCTGTTAAAAGGGAGTTTTTCCTCTCCACCGTCGCCAAGTGCTTGCTCACAGGGGATCGCCTGATTGCTGGGGTCTTTCCGCAACTGTGGGGGTCCCCCCCCCTACAGTTGATAGTGCTATGAGATTACTGTTGTTGTGAAATGGCGCTATATAAATAAATAAAGTCTCTCAGCCTCAGCATTTTCACCATCAGGTCTGCGGGTCTGTCGTTCTTAAACTCCATCAACGCTAGGAGCCCCTCTGCTCGCTGTTGCACCGAGGGGGTGAAGTGGCTGATAAGCGCAGCCTTCAATGCGCTGTACTTGTTGCTGTCCGGCGGGTGGTTGACCAGGTTCTCCACCCTCTGGACTGTGTGGCTGTCCAGCTTCGCTACCACATGGTAGAATTTTGTGTCGTCTCTCGAGATTCTCCGGAGGTTGAACTGCACCTCGACCGCGCTAAACCAGGAGCGCGGACTATTCCGCCAGAAGTCCGGCAGCTGGAACGTGGCGGCATTCATTAGGCTGGCTTCTGACGAGCCCCGCTCGGGAGAATTATCTCTGCTCATGCTTCGTCGTAAGGTCACCAGTGTGGAGAATGTGCTGAAAGGATGAGACTGAGTTTATTCCTCAGATTCAGCTTTATTCACAATCACATACTCCAACAATTTCAAAGCAGGAAAAAGAGGATGAATCGTCTTACATCTGTCCTTTTATACCCCGGACATCAAACTACAGTCACATGGTGTTTAATCAAACATACAGTCACATAGTACTTAATCCCAGTCACAATGTAGCTTCCCCCGATCTTAACACCATCCACCCTTTAGTCTCCGGTGGTCAGGAAATCTCTCCAGATCATCTCCTTGAAACAAAAGGCCAAATCTCACACCCTCCTGTTACCTCCAGGAGGCCCAGTCCCTTTGTTCCCTCGAGACGTGCAGCACACAATAAACACACAGCAATATATTTGTGGAGCATATGTAACCAACATATGTGTCCCACATCTTCACCCAGCCCGAACTTCTGTGCTTCAATTGGCTCCTGCATTCACAGTAGGCGGGTCCTCCTTCCTAGGTTTTCATTCATTGGTTCTTCAAGGTTTCAGAAACCAATTCAAGGCTCTTATTAGTCGAATGAGAGGTCAATCAGATGAACTAATCTGTTCGCGGCTGTGTCTGCAGCTTTTATTTTCAGTGCGCCACACCACCTACATCACCACCATCAGGATCATGCGTCCGAGAGCGCACGATGGCGCACTCGTGCGCCCTAGGACGCAGAGACTTGCCCGTCCGCGGTACAACGGAGCGCAAGAGGTTAATGATGAAGGTGAGATTAAACTTACAGTGCTCGAGACCTACAGTTTGGGTGGATGATGAAGGAAGAGGTTGATTAAGTAGTCCATAGTAGCAGGTAAGCAATCTGCCCAAAGGTATTCAGGTTTGGCCTTGGGAGAGTCTAGACAGGAAATCCTGGGATGAGAGGAGGGTGAGGATATAGTGTTGGTAGACTGCAGTTATTATATTTACCTAGTTTAAGGAGAGAGGACAGGCACACTGTTCAGGAGAGCACATGAGGAAAGGAGCTTCTGGTGACAGTGTGATGAGCAGTCTAACAGTCCCGTGAGGGGTGGAGGGAATGAGCCTGTATATATACCTGGCAGCTGATTAGGTTCAGGTAGCAGCAATCTGGAGAGAATCAGGTAATGCATTGTCTATTTTTCATGCTTTGCCTCTTTTCCCTTGCTAACTTTTACACTGAAAGAAGGGGACTCATTTAAAATGGATGTGGCATGAGTGCAAAGCTGGTGCTTTATGATTATGTTGTGTTTTCTGGCAATGAATCTCTGACCAACAAAAATTACATCTAGGACCATATTTTGACAGTCTAGTCTAAAGTCCATCATCAGTTCCATAAAACTCATTTATGAGGTGTCCATTTTTGTCTATTACGGCGGCAGAAAAAAACAAGATGTTGGAGTTTGTTATTGTGCAGAGAAAAATAGAATGCTCCTCTTTGCACTGAAGCTTCAGAACCATTCATGTCTGTGTGTTGCACAGCCAGGAACGGAATGAGTCAGGTGTGTGTCCATATATGCTATGTTGAACTTAAATTGATTTGACTTCAGTCTGATTGTTTAGCCCATTTGTTCAACCATCTCCTCCTCCTTCTCCTCCTCTTCCAAAAAGTAACTACCAGGGCACTAACTGTTATTAATACCTGGCTAAACACCAAGAAATGTAGACAGATATATTCACATGAATTTTTTTCCTTCTCACATGAGCACGTCCTTTCCACACTACAAAACTGATCCACCCTCTGAGGTAAACACACCATCATAATGCCAGTCCATCTTAAATCATGTGTTCCTGCCTGTTAAAGGAGAGGAGAGGAGCCATACTGACTAGGTTATTGCATGTTATGCCCAAAACACACCTCCAAATAATTAAGAGTGTTATGACAACCCTTTTGCACTTTCCACCAGCACAAAGTTGTTTTTTCCACTGCCATAATAGCAAAATGGACTTGGACACCCCCATAAATAAGTTAAGTGTGAATGAGATTACACTGTTAACTATATCATGGTAATACGGCCCTTAAACTTTAATGCCCAACCTCAGATCTCATCACCTTTCACCCTGAACTTGGTGGTCACCTTGAACACAACCTCGATGCATACCCACCTGAGAATTTGTCGAACATCTGGGCAATTGCCTGTGAAGTGTAGTGATTCTCTCAAGTTGTGAATGAATGGACAGACAGACATAGCAGAAGCTCATCTCACCTTTGCCAAAATTAGCTAAAAAATACATTAAATTAACAGACAAATGTCCCAAGCTCAAAACTTGAATAAAATAAATGTGTCACTTTATGAAAACCAATTTAAAAAACAAATGGGGGTAAAGAAATATATAAGAAAAAGAACCCACCTCCTCAGACCTCTTGTCACTGATTTAGGTCTTTGTCACAAAGCCAAATAATAGCATTATTTGCTTCAGTGACAAGTCTCAGAATAGGAGAAATGGTGGTCAGAGCACTTTTTTTTTGTGGACTCATATGACAAGTTTGCATTATAGAGACATCACAGTCATAGTGTTTTTTTGACTCTGAGCCAGCAGACCATAGCACAGCTGCCATCTGTAAGAGCCACCTGGCAGGATTACTGATCTGGGGCCAGCTGCTCTACCAGAACAAAGAGTGGCACATAAGTCCGCTCCTGCTCCCCTCAGTTAAACCCAGACTGGTGAAATACTCCCAGAACCACAGAATTCTTGTTAACTTGAAATGATTACAGTGAAAAAAAAATCCTTTCAACCCAATGAGAAGGGCTTAAACTGCACCAGCAACCAAATCCTGATGGATATCAACTTGGTCAGCTTGGGTAAAGTTTGGTGAGCTTAGCTTCTGTTCTCTATTTATAGTGTATATGACCAAGTAGCCATGAACTTTGACCTTTTGACCCCACAGCCGTATAAACAGGAGAGGGTCCCAAAGTCAACCTGTGCAGTTTGGTCAGCAGAGGCCTCATGGTTCAGGATGTGGACTGGTGACTGGAGAGTTGTCGGTTCATTTTCGATGGAAGATGTCATGGCTGTGAATGCTCGCCCCCTCCTTCCTGTTGTTTTCCTCCTCAGGTCATCAACACATCTGGGTGAGGAGACGCACCTGCCGTCTTTCATCAGCCAGTATTTATGAGGAGCATCTCTTCAGTGTGCTGATGCTGGCTCGTCTGGGTATACTGCCTAAAGCAGAGTACTTTATTCACTAGTGTTATTCCTTAGGTGTAGTTCTCGCACTCACCTGTTTCTCTTCTATTCTCCAGGTTGCTGCCATCGTGCAGACGTGTCTCCAGGGACTGCGCACCCTCACTGCCCCATCATCTCCACTCAGCTGCAATCATTATCCACCCGGTCAGGCACCACCGACTCCAACACCTTCACCCTGTTGGTTAGTCTCTACCCCAGTTTGGAGTTCTGCCGGTTCTCCATCATTTCCTATGTAAGTGGCAATTTGGCTCGCCCATTTTCCCTGTCTGTATTCCCCCACTCACAGCTCTCGTTCTCTCTCCACAGACCCATTATTCAAATCAAATCAAACTTTATTGTCATATTGCTGTATATACAACTGTAGTGCAGGCAAGATGATATTGCGTTTCTCTCGGCATCCATATAAATAGAAGCAGCATGATTTAAGACACACTCACACATAGCTTCACCCCCCACCCCCACCCCCCCCCCCCCCCCCCCATCCATTCACACATCCCTGAGACATACTTGGGGAGCTGGAGTACCATGTAGCAATGCAGTACGTCAGAACACTCTCCACCACACCTCTGTAGAAGGTCCTGAGGATGCAGATGGGGAGAGAGGCCTGATTGAGTTTCCTCAAGAAGTGCAGTCTCTGCTGAGCCCGCTTCCTGATCCCCAAGGAATTCTTGCTCCAGGTCAGGTCCTGCGAGATCTGCACTCCGAGGAACTTGATGTTCTCCATTCTCTCCACTAAACGGCCGCCGATGCTGAGGGGGACGTGCTCAGGCTGAGACCGCCGGAAGTCGATAATCATAGATAGATAGATAGATAGATAGATGTACTTTATTGATCCCAAACTGGGAAATTACAGTGTAACAGCAGCATGACAGTTGACAGCCAAACAACAGAAACACAGCTTCTCACGGCTGGAAGGATCGTCACTTCCTTGTGGTATCGTATCGTCACTTCCTGTTTTGCTGTCTGCCTGTGTGGTTTGCCTGTGTGGTTTGCCAGCCACTAGCTATGGCTACTAGCTCTCCTTCCTCTCCTCCTCTGGTGTGCTCTCTCTGTCAGATGTTCAGCTACACCTCTGCCTCTTTTAGTGATAACGGTAAATGTAATAAATGTTGTCTTTTTGAGGCGCTCGAGGCGAGGTTGTCTGATTTGGAATCCCGGCTCCGCTGCATTGAAACACCGTCTGCGCCAGTTAATCTTGACGGACGCCCATTAGCTGCAGCGGAGCTAGCTAGCTTAGGCCCCACTGTCAGCGGTCCCTCGGCTCTCCTCAGCAGCGAGGAGACTGGGTGGGTGACGGTGAGAAGGAAGCCTAGTCGCAAAGCCCCGGTACACCACCAACCTGTTCACGTTTCTAATCGTTTTTCCCCGCTCAGCGACACACCCGCTGAGGAAAAAACTCTGATCATTGGCGACTCTGTAGTCAGAAACGTGAACCTAGAGACTCCAGTGGCCATAGTTAGATAGAGTAGTTTATTTGACAGGGACAGTGCAATAAACATAGACAATTAATCAATGACAATCAATCTGATGTGTTGCACATAGAGTGTATAGCTATTAGCTAATTTGCAACTCTTGTCCCTGGATGGGCTTTAGAAAAGTCAAATGTATTCCTGGGGCCAGAGCAGGCAACATCGAGTCAAATTTGAAAATGCTGGCTAAAAGTAACTGTAAATATTCCACAATTGTTATTCACGCCGGCATTAATGACATCCGTCTCCGGCAGTCGGAAGTCACGAAACTTAACGTAGAATCGGTGTGTGACTTTGCAAAAATGATGTCTGCCACTGTAGTATTCTCTGGGCCCCTCCCCAATCTGACCAGTGATGACATGTTTAGCCGCTTGTCATCCTTGAACCGCTGGCTGTCTGTGTGGTGTCCTAAAAATGACGTGGGCTACATTGACAATTGGAGCTCTTTTTGGGGAAAACCTGGTCTTATGAGACGAGACAGCATTCATCCCACTTTGGATGGTGCTTCTCATTTATTTAATAATCTGGCATCTTTTTTATCCAAATTTCCAAAACCCTGACTACTCAGAGTTGGGACCAGGAAGCAGAGTCGCAGTCTTACACGCCTCTCTGCAGCACCTCTTCATCCGCCACCCCTCAGCTTAGCCCCTGTCTTCCCCATCAGAGAATTGTTGTCTGCTCCCTCCAAAGTAAATAAAAATATAATGTATAAGCATCCCAAAGTGATAAAGCAAAATATTGGTAAAACTCAAATTAAACATAAAGCCTTTAAATTGAATGATTTGGCCTCTGTTCCTCCTCATAATTTAAAAATTAAATGTGGTTTATTAAATATTAGGTGTCTAACTCCAAAGTCTCTGTTAGTCCATGATCTGTTAATTGATCATCAGATTGATTTAATTTCCCTTACAGAAACTTGGTTAGGACAAGAGGATTATGTTGGTTTAAATGAATCAACTCCCTCTGGTTATTTAAACTGTCAAAATCCCAGAAGTTCTGGTCGTGGAGGAGGAGTAGCAACAATTTACCATTCCAAATTACTAGTTAATGTAAAGCAAAAAACATGTTATAATTCCTTTGAGGGCCTGGTCCTCAGTATTGGGCACTTTAGCAATTTTAGGTTAAACCCAATTTTATTTGCCATAGTTTATCATCCCCCGTCAACCTACTCAGAATTTTTATCCAAATTTGCTGATTTCTTAGCTGATTTAGTGCTGAAATCTGATAGAATAATTATAGTAGGGGACTTTAATATACATGTGGATGTAGATAGTGACTGCCTTAATGTGGCTTTTAATTCAATATTAGACTTGGTTGGGTTTTCTCAGAAAGTAGGAAATTCTACTCATTACCTCCACCATACATTGGACCTTGTTCTGACATATGGCATAGAAATAGAAAATCTTGTAGTACCTCCTCATAACCCTGTACTGTCAGACCATTGTCTGTTAACCTTTGATTTTACTATTTCTGACTATCTGGCTCCTAAAGAAAAATATTATTACAGTAGATGCCTCTCAGATGATGCTGTTTCCAAATTTATGCAGATTGTTTCCTCTATGCCATGTGTCAACACAACGGAAATAAGCTATAGACAGCTTGCTCCTTCTGTAATTGATAACATGGTGGATAGTGTTTCAGCTTCTCTGCATCAGGCTCTAGACTTGGTGGCCCCCTTAAAAAAGAAAAAGTCTAATCAGAGATTTCTAACTCCTTGGTTCAACACAGAAACTCGTAGCTTAAAACAGAAGACTCGTCAATTAGAAAGAAAATGGCGCTCTACTAATTTAGATGAAATCTGTTTAGCTTGGAGAAATCATCTTTTAATTTATAAAAAATCTCTTAGAAAAGCTAGAACGAGTTATTACTCTGCATTAATAGAAGAGAACAAGAATAATCCCAGGTTTCTTTTCAGTACTGTAGCCAGGTTGACAAAGAGTCAGGACTCTGTCAATCCTAGCATTCCCTTAGAGCTTACTAGTCAGGACTTTATGAACTTTTTCAATAATAAAATTTCATCCATCAGAGATAAAATCAATCAGATTCTTCCCACAGTTAACTTAAATACTGTAACTACTACAACTCCTTCTATTGATGTCTGTCTTGATGAGTTTACTCCAATCGACCTTTGTGAGTTAGACAAAATAGTTTCCTCATCCAAACCTTCAACTTGTCTTTTAGACCCTATTCCTACCAGGTTATTTAAAGAAGTCTTCCCACTTATTGGTAGCTTTATTCTTCATATAATCAATTCTTCATTAACTTTAGGCCATGTAAGATAAGATAAGATAAGATAAGCCTTTATTAGTCCCACAACGGGGAAATTCCAGGATTGCAACAGCACAGGGATAGCAACACTCAGAGCAACAATCAGAAGGCAAGAAAAAAAAAAACAAGCAAGCAAGAGCAGCTAATAAACATATGTACGTATTACTATAAAATATATATATATACACACACACACAGACACACAGTGCAGAGCATTGTAGCTGGATGGAATAAATATATGAATATATGAACACACAGTGCAGAGCATTGTAGCTAGATGGAATAAATATGTAAATATATAAACACCCACAGTACGGAGCATTGCAGCTAGGTGGAATAAATATGCAAGTATATAAACACACACAGTGCGGAGCAATGTAGCTAGATGGAATAACATGTAGATATATAAATATATAAACACCCACAGTACGGAGCATTGCAGCTAGACGGAACAAATATGCAAATATATAAACACACACAGTGCAGAGCATTGCCGCTAGATGGAATGAAACAGCATAACCGTCTACCCAGCTATCCTGCATGGTATGATTATGTGCCCATACACACTCTCACCCTCCATAGCGACCGGCATGCTCCTAGTTGTATGCCGGAGAGGACCACTGTGTAAGTCTATTGCATCTTCTGCATTCAAAAAACTATTAGTTTGTTACGTCTTTTTTGCTATCTCTGCGAGCAGCCCTGCTTAGGTTGTACAGTCTGACAGCCGTTGGTAGGAAGGACCTACGAAACCTCTCGGTTGTGCACCTGGGATGATGTAGTCTGCTGCTAAATGAGCTCCTCAGTGCATTCAGTATGTCCTGCATAGGGTGGAACTCGGACTCCAGCAGAGATGACAGTTTAGCCACCGTCCTTCTCTCTCCTATCTCCTCCATCGGATCAAGGCGCTGCCCCAGGACAGAGCTAGCTTTCTTAATCAGTTTGTTCAGTCTCTTCCTATCGGCTGCAGTAATGCCACTGCCCCAGCAGACCACTCCAAAAGTGATGGCTGATGCCACCACCGTGTCATAGAATGACTTCAGCAGCGCCCCTTGTACACCAAAAGACCTGAGTCTCCTCAGCAGGAACAGCCTGCGCTGTCCCTTCTTGTAGAGTGCATCAGTATTGTGTGACCAGTCTAGTTTATTGTTCAGATGAATACCCAGGTACTTATAGGATGTCACCATCTCGATGTCTGTTCCCTGTATATTTACTGGTACTGTGAGGGGCTGCCCATGCCTGCGGCAGTCCACCACCAGCTCCTTAGTTTTCCTCGCGTTGATCTGGAGGCAGTTCCGATGGCACCAGTCCACGAAGTCCTGGATAAGCCCTCTGTACTCAGCTTCATCTCCATTGGAGATGAGGCCAACGATCGCAGAGTCATCAGAGAACCGCAGGCTTTTAAAACGGCTGTAATTAAACCCTTACTCAAAAAGCCAACGCTAGATCCAGGAGCTTTAGCTAACTATAGACCAATCTTTAATCTCCCTTTCATTTCAAAAATCTTAGAAAGAGTTGTTGCTACGCAATTATTTGACCACCTGCAGGGAAATGGTTTACTTGAAGAGTTTCAATCTGGGTTTAGAATCCATCATAGTACTGAAACAGCCTTAGCGAAGGTCACTAACGACCTCCTCATTGCATCTGATAATGGACTAGTTTCTGTACTTGTCCTTTTAGACCTTAGTGCAGCTTTTGATACTATCGATCATAATATTCTGCTTGATAGATTAGAACACTATGTTGGACTTAATGGAACTTCGTTGCAGTGGTTTAGATCTTATTTATCTGATAGGTTCCAGTTTGTTCATGTAAATAATGAGTTTTCTTTCAACTCAAAGCTTAGTCATGGAGTTCCACAGGGATCTGTGCTAGGCCCTACTCCTTTTAGTTTATATATGCTTCCGTTAGGCAACATTATTAGAAAGCACTGTATACATTTTCATTGTTATGCAGATGACACACAATTATACCTGCCAATGAAGCCAGATGATAGTAATCAATTAGCCAAGTTAGAAGCCTGTCTTAAGGAAATCAAAGCTTGGATGACTTGTAATTTCCTGCTATTAAATTCAAATAAGACTGAAGTTATTCTTGTTGGTCCAAAACACCTTAGAAATTCCTTTCCAAATCAAACTTTCAGTTTGGATGCAGTTACTCTTTCTCTTAATAGCTCTGTGAGGAACCTTGGAGTTATTTTTGATCAGGATTTGTCCTTCAATTCACATATTAAATTTGTTTCTAAGACTGCCTTCTATCATTTGCGTAATATTGCCAAGATTAGGAGCATCTTGTCTCAGAGTGATGCTGAGAAGCTGATCCACGCTTTTGTTAGCTCGAGATTAGATTATTGTAATTCTTTATTATCAGGCTGTCCTAAAACATCTTTAAAAAGTCTTCAGCTGATCCAAAATGCTGCAGCAAGCGTTTTAACAGGTACTAGAAAGAGAGATCATATCTCTCCGGTTCTGGCCTCCCTTCATTGGCTTCCCATAGAATTTAGAATCAAGTTTAAAATCCTTCTTCTTACTTACAAAGCTCTAAACAATCAGGCTCCTTTTTATTTAAAAGATCTGATACTACCGTATTATCCTAACAGAGCATTACGCTCCCAAAATGCAGGATTACTTGTAATACCTAGAATCTCCAAAAGTACAATGGGAGGCAGAGCCTTCAGTTATCAAGCTCCTCTCCTGTGGAATCAGCTGCCAATCTGGATTCGGGAGTCAGACTCGATCTCTGTTTTTAAGAATAGGGCTAAAACCTACCTTTTTGATATAGCCTACAATTAGGGAGGGATCATGTGTTTCTGAACCCTCCCTTAGTTATGCTGCTAATAGGTTTAGTCAGCCGGGGGACCTCCAGTAATGCACTGGGCCTCACTCCTTTCCTCACTCTCTATGAAATATTTTTTTTTTTTGCTGGTCATTAACATTTGTTTGTTCTCTCCCATAGATTGAGTCCCCATCGTGCTGTTTGCTCTCTACATGTCTGTTCTTTTCTTCTTCTCTATCCCCTCACCCCCCAGCCAGTCGCAGCAGATGACTGCCCCTCCCTGAGCCTGGTTCTGCTGGGGGTTTCTTCCTGTTAAAAGGGAGTTTTTCCTCTCCACCGTCGCCAAGTGCTTGCTCACAGGGGATCGCCTGATTGCTGGGGTCTTTCCGCAACTGTGGGGGTCCCCCCCCTACAGTTGATAGTGCTATGAGATTACTGTTGTTGTGAGATGGCGCTATATAAATAAAGTTGAATTGAATTGAATTGAATTGAAACACACACGACAGACAAAGGGATTACCCATGGAAAGTAAAAAAGAAACTAACACGACTATAGAACCTATATACATCATAGCTTAATATATGATGATGACCCGTATAAACACATGAATCATCCCATTGCACAAAGAAGGACTATCAGGAGCAGAGTGAAATGTGAGGTGCCAGTTAGTCTGTAAGGTACAGTGTGGCAGCATAGCTATGACCAGAATACAACATCATAGTGAGTTATTGTACAGTGAAATTGCATGTGGCAGGAAAGATTTCCTGTCCCTGGCCGTTCGACAACGAAGCTGTAGTAGTCTACTGGAGAAAGTGCTTCACTGCCTACCAAGTGTGTGATGGAGGGGGTGATCAGGAATGTTCATGATGGATCACAGTTTATTTAGTGTTCTCCTCTCCACCACTGTCTCAAAGGTCTCCGGTCTGAGACCAATTACAGAGCCAGCCCTCTTGATAATCTTGTCAAGTCTGTTGGTATCTCTGGCCCTGATACTGCTACCCCAACAGACCGCAGCAAAAAAAGATGGCGCTGGCGACAACAGTCTGGTAGAAAAGCTCCAGCATCCTGCTGCACACGTTGAAGGGTCTCAGTTTTCTCAGGAAATAGAGTCTGCTCATCCCCTTCTTGTGCGCAGCATCGGTGTTGGATCTCCAGTCCAATCCGCTACTGATCCTGACACCCAGATATTTGTAGTCTTCAACCACTCCCACATCCTCCCCCCTAATCTGCAGTGGCTTAGAAGGAGCCTTCCTCTTCCTGATGTCAATCACCATCTCCCTGGTCTTGCTGACATTCAACCTCAGGTGATTCTGCTCCGTCCACTCCACAAATCTGTCTACCAGTGCCCTGTACTCCCCCTCCTCTCCTCCTCTTACACACCCCACAACAGCTGAGTCATCAGAGAATTTTTGCAGGTGACATGACTCAGTGTTATACTGAAAGTCCGTGGTGTATAAGGTAAAAAGAAAATGAGAGAGCACAGTCCCCTGTGGCGCTCCCGTATCACTAGCTACCACTCCAGACAAGACACTGCCCAGCCTGACAAACTGTGGTCTGCCTGTCAGGTAGTCGGTAATCCAGGAGATCACAGAGCTGTCAACCCCCATCCCCCGCAGCTTCTCGCCCAGCAGCAATCATCTTCTTTGTTTTGTCCACATTGAGCACCAGATTGTTCTCCCTGCACCAGCCCTCCAGGTCTCTCACTTCTTCCCTGTACATTGATTCCTCATCCCTCTGAATAAGTCCCACCACCGTGGTGTCGTCTGCAAACTTAATAATCTGGTTCCCCTCATGTCTGGATACACAGTCATGTGTTAGAAGTGTAAACAACAGTGGACTGAGTACACAGCCTTGAGGGGATCCGGTGCTCAGCGTGACAGAGTTGGAGATGTTGTTTCCAACCCGGACAGACTGAGGTCTCTCAGTCAGGAAATCCAGGATCCAGAGTCATGTGGCATTACTCTTGCAAATGACATTTTCCTTCAGCTGTGCGGTGTTTTGATATTTAATAAACTTCTCAAACGTGTGCTTGCGTGTTTGGTTGTCCTTCTGTCATTGCATTGTGCACATGAGCTGTCTTTAATTGGTAATCCTGACAGAACGAGCCAGCCATGATTACAGCTCAGCAGGTGTAATGGCATCGGGGCAGTCAGCTCTGGATCGCTTAGAAGCTATTGAGCAGCAGGAGGCTGTGTTGACCCAGCAGCTGCAGACAATCTTGCAGCAATTGGGTGTGGTTGCCCACCATTTGGCCAATCTGGCTCCTCCGGCTCCTCCTCCTCCTCTGGCTCCTGTTGTTCAACTTCCTGTACGCTGTACTACCTCCGTTCCCACACCTGCCCCGTACGGGGGGGGGGGAGGTGGGGAAATGTAAGGAGTTTCTTCTCCATGTACGGATGTATTTTGAGCAGGTTGGGGGGGAATACCAGTCGGGACACACCTAAAATCCAATTTATGACCTTATTACTGCGGGATCAGGCCCTTAGTTGGGCTCGGTCCATGCTTGACAGCCCAGAAGGGTCTGCATACACGTTTGAGCAATTTGCAGACCCCTGCACCTAAGTACACTGTTGGTCAGCAGGTGTGGCTGGTGGCAGACCAGATTCCGCTGAACACGGATTCCAAAAAGCTCTCCCCCATTCTTCCATCACGCACCAGGGTGAGGTACTCCAATGACAAGCCCTGGTTCACTGCTAAGCTCAGACAGATCAGGAAGGAGAAGGAAGCAGCGCTGAAAAGTGGAGACAGGGACTGCTACAGGGAAGTTAAATATCGGTTTAACAGATTGCTGAGGAGAGCTAAATCTGTGTATTCTGAGAGACTCCAGCAGCAGTTCACTGCTCACGACTCGGCTTCTGTGTGGAGAGGACTGAGGCAAATCACCAATTATCGGCCTCAGGCTCCTAAAGGTCAGGATGACAAAGCCCTTTGTCAAAGACTGTCCCAACACTATGCCCGTTTTGACACCTCGTCAGCTGTGTCCAACTCCCCCACTCCCTCCAGCTCCACAGCCTCCACGATCCCTACTTCATCAAAGGCGGCCCCCCCTCCTCCCCCCCTGCCCTTGTCATCAGTGAGCAGGACGTGCTCAAACAGTTCTCCAGACTGAACCCGCGCAAGGCCCCCGGTCCGGACGGCGTGTCTCCCTCCATCCTGAGACACTGTGCGAAAGAGCTGGCTCCTGTCTTCACAGACATTTTTAACACCTCCCTTAAGCTATGCCACGTGCCGACCTGCCTCAAATCCTCCACCATCATCCCTGTCCCCAAGAAGCCACGGATCACTGGACTTAACGACTACAGACCTGTAGCGCTCACCTCTGTAGTCATGAAGTCCTTTGAGCGCCTGGTCCTGCCCCACCTCAAGTCCATCACCACTCCCCTCCTGGACCCGCTGCAGTTTGCCTACCGAGCCAACAGGTCTGTAGACGACGCAGTCAACCTGGCCCTCCACTCCATCCTGCAGCACCTGGACTCCCCGGGAACCTACTCCAGGATCCTGTTTGTGGACTTCAGCTCCGCATTCAACACCATCCACCCCGCTCTGCTCCGGGACAAGCTGTCCCTGCTCAACGTGCCTGAGTCCCTCTGCAGGTGGATCACCGACTTCCTGACGGACTGGAGGCAGCATGTGCGGCTGGGAAAGACTGTCTCAGACTCTGTTAGCATCAGCACCGGATCACCCCAGGGCTGTGTACTTTCCCCCCTACTCTTCTCCCTTTATACCAACTCCTGCACCTCCAGCCACCAGTCTGTCAAGCTGATCAAGTTTGCAGACGACACCACCCTCGTCGGGCTCATCTCCAACGGCGACGAGTCCGCCTACAGGAGAGAGGTGGCCCAGCTGGCGTCCTGGTGCAACAACAACAACCTGCAGCTGAACGCTCTGAAGACAGTGGATATGATTGTGGACTTCAGGAAAGTCACAACCCCTCTGCCCCCCCTCACCCTTACAGGCTCTCCCACCACTGCTGATTCCTTCCGCTTCCTAGGCACTACCATCACCAGGGACCTCAAGTGGGAGCCGACCATCAGCTCCCTCATCAAAAAGGCCCAGCAGAGGATGTTCTTCCTGCGGCAGCTGAGGAAGCTCAAGCTACCCACCAAGATGTTAGTGCAGTTCTACACAGCCATCATCGAGTCCATCCTCACCACCTCCATAACCGTGTGGTACGCAGGAGCCACTGCCAGGGACAGACTAAGGCTGCAGCGCGTCGTGCGCACTGCTGAGAAGGTGATCGGCTGCAAGCTCCCATCTCTCCAGGATCTGTACATCTCCAGGACCCGGAGGCGTGCTGGCCGGATCATAGCCGATCCTTCACACCCTGGTCACGTACTGTTTGCCCCTCTCCCCTCAGGTAGAAGACTTCGGTCCATTCAGACTAAAACCTCCCGTCACATGAACAGCTTCTTCCCCTCTGCCATCAGACTGCTGAACACTAAGTGACTTATTGACTCTCGTGCACTATGTACAGCAGCTCAACCAGACTCATGTCAATCATCACTGTTTTCTTCTTGCATTACCGACTGCACTATATGGTTCTCCACATTATCTGCTGCTGGCTAATATATTTAAACTGCTGACTAGTATTACTCATTCTTATTCTACACTTCATTGCATGTATAGTTTATTTCTTTTATTTTATCATGTTTAATGTTGCAGCATTGCACCGAGACAAATTCCTAGTTTGTGTACTACATGAACAATGGCAATAAATCTGATTCTGATTCTGATTCTGATTCTGATTCCCCTGCTTCCTGGGGCCCTATGCCATCTCTGGAGTGGTCAACGATGTCACGGTCCCGTTGCAGCTTCCACGGACCCTACGGTTGAACCCAACCTTCCATGTCTCCCACATCAAGCCCCACTCAGTCAGCCCCCTCTGCCCCCCCCCCCCCGAAGCCTCCTCCTCCTCCCTGGATGATCGATGGCCAGGCTGCTTACACCGTGCAGCGCATCTTGGATGTTCGCCGTCGGGGCCGGGGTCTCCAATACTTGGTCCATTGGAAGGGCTATGGTCCGGAAGAGTATTCCTGGATCCCAGCTCACACATCTTGGACAAGGGTATGCTCCAGGCCTACCATCAAGCCCATCCCAACAAGCCCAAGGGACTGCCAGGAGGCGCTCCTTGAGGTGGGGAGCACTGTCATGGCTGAGTGCTCGCCCCCTCCTTCCTGTTGTTTTCCTCCCCAGGTCATCAACACACCTGGGTGAGGAGACGCACCTGCCACCTTTCATCAGCCAGTGTTTATGGGGAGCATCTCTTCAGTGTGCTGATGCTGGCTCATCTAGGTATACTGACTAAAGCAGAGTACTTTATTCACTAATGTTATTCCTTAGGTGTAGTTTTCGCACTCACCTGTTTCTCTTCTCTTCTCCAAGTTGCTGCCATCGTGCGGACGTGTCTCCAGGGACTGCGCGCCCTCACTGCCCCATCATCGCCACTCAGCTGCAATCATTATCCACCCGGTCAGGCACCACCGACTTCAACACCTTCACCCTGCTGGTTAGTCTCTACCCCAGTTTGGGGATCTGCCGGTTCTCCATCATTTCCTATGTAAGTGGCAATTTGGCTCGCCCATTTTCCCTGTCTGTATTCCTCCAATCACAGCTCTCGTTTTCTCTCCACAGGCCCATTCCTCTGGCAAATGACATTTTCCTTCAGCTGTGCGGTGTTTTGATATTTAATAAACTTCTCAAACGTGTGCTTGTGTGTTTGGTTGTCCTTCTGTCATTGCATTGTGCACGTGAGCTGTCTTTAATTGGTAATCATGACAGAACGAGCCAGCCATGATTACAGCTCAGCAGGTGTAATGGCATCGGGGCAGTCAGCTCTGAATCGCTTAGAAGCTATTGAGCAGCAGGAGGCCATGTTGACCCAGCAGTTGCAGACAATCTTGCAGCAATTGGGCACGGTCGCCCACCATTTGGCCAATCTGGCTCCTCCGGCTCCTCCTCCTACTCTGGCTCCCGTTGCTCAACTTCCTGTACGCCGTACTACCTCCGTTCCCACACCTGCCCCGTACGGGGGGGAGGTGGGGAAATGTAAGGAGTTTCTTCTCCATGTACGGATGTATTTTGAGCAGGCTGGGGGGGAATACCCGTCGGGACACACCTAAAATCCAATTTATGACCTTATTACTTCTGGATCAGGCCCTTAGTTGGGCTCGGTCCATGCTTGACAGCCCAGAAGGGTCTGCATACACGTTTGAGCAATTTGTGGTCGCATTCCCTCGCACTTTTGACCATACCGAGAGTCAGAGAACATCATTAGCCGCCTTTTGTCACTCCGTCAGGGCACTTGGTCGGAGGTCGAGTACTTGGTAGAGTTTCGGGTTGAAGTGTCGGAGTCGGGGTGGAGCGACATTGTCTTACGCAGCACATTTCTCTTCGGCTTAAACACATGCCTCCGTGACAACCTAGCGGTTCATGCTGTTCCCAACACCCTTGATGGTCTTATTGATCAGGCTGTGGGACTGGATCATCTCTACTGTGAACGCTCCAAGGAGCAACAGTCCTCCTCTCGTCTGCCTGTTGAGCATGTGCCTGCTGCGGCTGCTGGCACAGGTGGCACTGGCCTCCCTCCCGAGCCAATGGAGCTCAGTTGGTTTCAGTTGACCGATGATGAGTGTCTGCGAAGGAGGAAGGCGGGCGTGTACTGTGGTGGGCGGGCATGTACTGTGGTTCCATGAAGCACGGTCTGAAAGACTGCCACCTGCGCCCAAAAGACCTGGTCTGTCAGTAACCGTGGGGGGTCTGGTGGGCGGGACTAGACTCACTCCCCCCAGCAATTTCTCTCTTTCGGCCCTCTTTTGTGGATTCGGGGGCAGAGGAGAATTTCATCTCATCTCGGCTCGTGCAGGACATGGGAATTCCCACTCAAAAATTGCCCAGTAATCTTAAAATCACTACCATATCTGGTCGCGAGGTGGCGGTAGTCTCCGAACGCATGGTGCCTATGGCCATCCATCTTTCTGGTAACCATCAGGAGGAACTTTCATTCATGATACTCCCATATTCATCTTCCCCGATGGTTCTGAGTTATCTGTGGCTCCGGAGGCACAACCCCATGATAAACTGGGGGGCAAAACTCCATAACCCCCTGGAGTCCATTTTGTCTGGCTCACTGTTTGCGTTCTGCTGAGTTCTCACCATCTCTCGCCTTCTCTCCTCCTCTGGCCGAGCCACCGGACCTCAGTCTCGTTGTCATTGCATTGTGCACATGTGCTGTCTTTTATTGGTCACCATGACAGAAAAGATCATGCTAATGCTAACTTTCAAGGATAAATTAGCATATTGACAAGTGAAGTATCAAATTTTTGATGGAAAAAAGGACATTTGCTATTAAGTCACAAATTTGCCACCAATGCACCAAATACTGTATACCATTTAGGAGTTGAAGACACTGTCATCTACCTGCTGTAGTGAGCCCATTTGCACCCGGATGGCAGAGGAGACACTGCTAGAATCACGTTCTTTGATTTCTCCGGTGCATTTAACACCACCCCGCCACTGCTCGCGGTGAGAAGCTGGGGCGATGGGGGTTGACAGCTCTGTGATCTCCTGGATTACTGACTACCTGACAGGCAGGCCACAGTTTGTCCGGCTGGGCAGTGTCTTGTCTGATGTGGTGATTAGTTATACGGGAGCTCCACGGGGGACTGTACTTCCTCCTTTTCTCTTCACCTTATACACCACCGACTTTCAGTACAACACTGAGTCATGTCACTTGCAGAAATTCTCTGATGACTCAGCTGTTGTTGGGTGTATAAGCGAGGGAGAGGAGAGGGAGTACAGGGCACTAGTAGACAAATAAATGGAGTGGACTGAGCAGAATCACCTGAGGCTGAATGTCAGCAAGACCAGAGAGATGGTGATTGACTTGAGGAAGAAGAGGACACCTTCACAGTCATTGTGGATTGGTTGGAGGATGTGGAGGTAGTGGAGGACTACAAATACCTGGGTGTCATGATCAGCAAAGGACTGGACTGGAAATCTAACACTGATGCTGTGTACAAGAAGGGGATGAGCAGACTCAACTTTCTGAGAAAGCTGAGATCCTTCAACATGTGTAACAAGATGCTGGAGCTTTTCTACTAGGCTGTTGTTGCCAGCCCCATCTTCTTTGCTGCTGTCTGTTGTGGTAGCAGTATCAGAATCAGTGACATAACCGACTTGACAAAATTATCAAGAAGGCTTGCTCTATGATTGGTCTCAGGCTGGAGACTTTTAAGAATGTGATGGAGAGGAGGACACTGAACAAACTGCTATCCATCATGGACAATCCTGATCACCCCCTTGAAAGGGTTAATGTAAAGTTAGTGCCAAAATAATAATTCTGTAGGTAATCTCCCATTATGCTCTACACATATTCCATATACGTATATTCTGTTTGCATGCTTATGAACAATTATGTTATAGTAAACTGATAAAATAGGAATGAGACAAAGCTACAGAGCTCTCTCTCTCTCTCTCTCTTTTAAGTCAGGTCTTTCACATTAGATACACACCCAGACTTAACACCCACGCACACTGTTGATAGCACATTCTAGACGGAAGCGGCACGTTCAGTGGATGGCCTGTTCCCGCCATAGGTAGATTAGCCAATCAGATAGTCACGTATAAGTCCATCCTATTGTACTGGGTCACCCCCACCCGAGAAGATAATTGTAACCCACACCTGGAAGTCGGGATCAGTCTGACGACATTCCCAAGGGGACAACATCAAACTGATCCAGCGCTGCTTGCTTTTCTTGTGACTTCTAAATAAATGTTTCATCTTAAAATTGAAGAAATCTCTGGCTCGTTCTTGGATCTTTCAATCAAAGAATTGGGTATTTTTTTCTAACAAATTGGTGCCGATGACCCAGATTGAATTATTCCAAGATGAGCCTGAACACACCACATCGGAAGGACCCTTTTGCAGGCTACTGTGGTGCCTGAACAAAAATAAATTAAGCAGAGCCTTTTGTCTACAAAATTTCTACAGTTTGGCCATTCTAAATTTACAGTAGTCTGATAAAGCGGTATATCCGATCTCGAAATTTATCATTAGGTTGGGAGTCACATGTTAAGTCTAAACAATAGTTCGAAAAGTTAAGAGAGTGCACGTGTTCTATTTTCAGTCTGAGGTAGAACGGCCGCGGCCATGGACGTACATTACGTGTGTATGGTCCGTCAAATTTCAAAACATTTTGGAGTCAGTCTGAACCAAAATACGAGACTTAGGAAGCCAGGGTGACTAATAATCACTCAGGTTCGTCTCCCAAATTATAAGCCAGGTTTTAGCAACCTGATGCCGGGGGGGGGGGGGGGCATGGAAAGCCTTCGACCCGATGCCGTGGGGAGCGAAGCCGCGATCGTTTAATTTGCTGGACGCAAGACACCGCTTGTTCTCGGAGCCGAAGGAAGACCCCGAGGGAAAGTGTCCGCTGTGTATCAGAGTTAATCACGGTACCGCTTGTGCATGGGGACCTGCCGATGCCTCAGCGAAAGTACTCTCTGTTTAACAAAAGATTAAATGGATCGGTGAGATTCTGGGTTGCAGTCTGTACCCAGAATTTGATAAGACAATAGGAGGCAATGGCCGTGCCTGTCTTCCAAATTGATATCCAGGGTTAGCCTGATGCCGGGGGGGAGGGGGGGGGGTTAAGCGACCGACCCGATGCCGCTAAAGAACGATGCCACATAGGTGAAGTATTTCGGAGCAGTCTGTTGCGAAATAAATAAGAGACTTGTAGCGGTTTAATTCAACCCCCCACAACACACAGACAGAACACAGCTCGCACTCCTGGGTTTTTTCCGCTGCATGCTGCGTTTACAGCCGTGAAGTTAAAGTGTTCATGCATCTTGTCCTTACTGTGCTTCTTCTGAGCATCTTACATATGTAGATGTGTTTTGGTGTAAATCTCCACAAACAGACTGGTCAAACACAGCGCTCGGCTAGAGCAAATAACAGAACAGTGAAATGTGTATTAATGTCTACAGGCAGCCCCGTTTCGTCTGGCTCACCTCTTTAATGCTAATGTTGCCTTTCATGCAAATGTCTCATGCCTGTCCTGTTATCTCTTTGATCAGACCAACTGCTGTGAATGCTTTGATGTATTGTTGTAGTTGGGTGTATATATACTGCATTGTAACCATGCTCTCACTCTCTCTCAACCTCTGCTGCAGGACACAGACTTTGTGTCCGCCTCTCCTCCTCTCCTTCTCTGAGAGCCGTGGGCTCGCTCTCGGCGCGCATGCACGGCACCGGGAGCGGAGCTTGTGACGGCGGTATGATAATAAAACTCTACTTAAAACCTCCAACAATGCCGCTTTATTTCATGCCGCCGCACTGGTGACCCCTTGAAGACGCACACGTTTTGTGCGACGCAGCTTTCTGATTTGGACGGCCACGCTGGCGAACCAACACTGAAAAAAACGAGCGGCCAGCGAACGCAGCACCCGGGCATGAATGCTCCGTCGCAGCGGCCTGACTGGTCCGCCCTCCCTGCGGCTTCAGGGAGACCTCGACGTGGAGCCAACACAGGCGAGCCGTTCTCCGGACATCACCCACGACCGGGAAAACTGCAGAAAACGTCATGGCGCGACCCTCGCCTGAGATCGGGACGTCCACGCTGGACCAGCCGAGGGACACAGAACGTTTTCTCCCTCTCACCGCTACGCCTCCCTCTCAGCGATCCTACTCATCCACCCGAGCCTGAGGAACAAAGATCGTCTATTCTCTCCCACCGCTTCAATGCATCTGCACGAGCCTGAGGGACAAAAGATCATCTATTTCCTCTCACCGCTCCAACGCACCATGGCCAATCATGCAGCCACAGCTCAACCTGGATTTTATCGGCGCCGTCTGCGCCGATCTCCACCAAGATTCTGCACCCTGGTTCTCCTCTCCAGCGGCCCACCCACGCACGGAACCCCCGCGCACGCACCGGGGAGTTACGAGGACGGCGCATCACGCATGGGACAAGTAACGGCTCCAGAGACCGCCATCGTCCTCCGCCGCTGCTCACAGAACCTTCAGGGCTGCTCGTTCACCTGAAGCAAGCACGCAGCTCGCCACTGGATTTTTTTTAATGGTCTCAGCCACGGCACAAAGGGATTTCAGCCGTCAGCTGTTCCCGGGGGGCTTTGGGGTTGCTCCTGCACCTAAAGCCAACACGCCAGTCCCTCTGCTTTTGTTTATTTTTTTCTTACAGCCGCTCCTGCTTTTCTTCATGGCCACGAGAGGAGCCAGAGACTAATTTTTCTTCTTCTGATCTCTGCATGTTCAGATGGGACATCGCGGAGCAGCAAACACTTTTGGCGCGACTCGAACGATTTTCCCGCACCCGGTCAGCATGTACTACCCCCCCCCCCCTCCTGCACAGAGCTTTTCCCTGCTCGCTGCCCAGACTGCAACATCGAGGTCACGGTCCCCTACTGTTCCCTCTGGGGGGGGGGGGAGCAGTGTAGCGGTTTAATTCAACCCCCCACAACACACAGACAGAACACAGAGACAGTCAGCTCGCACTCCTGGGTTTTTTCTGCTGCATGCTGTGTTTACAGCCGTGAAGTTAAAGTGTTCATGCATCTTGTCCTTACTGTGCTTCTTCTGAGCATCTTACATATGTAGATGTGTTTTGGTGTAAATCTCCACAAACAGACTGGTCAAACACAGCGCTCGGCTAGAGCAAATAACAGAACAATGAAATGTGTATTAATGTCTACAGGCAGCCCCGTTTCATCTGGCTCACCTCTTTAATGCTAATGTTGCCTTTCATGCAAATGTCTCATGCCTGTCCTGTTATCTCTTTGATCAGACCAACTGCTGTGAATGGTTTGATGTATTGTTGTAGTTGGGTGTATATATACTGCATTGTAACCATGCTCTCACTCTCTCTCAACCTCTGCTGCAGGACACAGACTTTGTGTCCGCCTCTCCTCCTCTCCTTCTCTGAGAGCCATGGGCTCGCTCTCGGTGCGCATGCACGGCGCCGGGAGCGGAGCTTGTGACGGCGGTATGATAATAAAACTCTACTTAAAACCTCCAACAACGCCGCTTTATTTCATGCCGCCACAGACTTAGGGAATAGCGGGATCAACCGTATTCGTCTCCCAAATTAAACATCCAGGGTTAGCCTGATGCTGGGGGGGGGGTTAAGCGACCGACCCGATGCCGTTAAATAACAATGCCATGTAGGTGAAGTATTTCGGAGCAGTCTGTTGCGAAATAATTACGAGACTTAGGGAATAGCGGGATCAACCGCATTCGTCTCCCAAATTAAAGGACCCGGATTAGCCTGGGGGCCAGCAAATTTCGGTTACAGTCTGTGCCAAAATAAGAGACTTAGGGAAGCGGAATTCACCATCTTCGTCTCCTCAAATATGGGAACTAGGGTTAGCCTGGTCCCGAATGTCTGTAATTCTGTGTCTTTAGGGAATAAAAATGTGATTTGAGAAATACCAGGGGGTGGAAATCTCTACTAAACCTATCCCATAGTATGATTTAATTCAGTGTCTTTAGGGGATAAAAGTGTGGTTTGGGAAATACCAGGAGTTGGGAATATTTATTAAAATTTTTCCCATAATGATTTAACTAATGGCGGGCTCCGGACCGCGTGGTCAGAACAAAGGAAAGTAATGCGCCCCCACCACCGAGTGGAGGTGAGATTGGTAAAACAGGTTACTGAGAGGAGAATTAGTTGAGGTAACAGTATTAAAATGAAGCGCTAAATTAAAGTTGTAAAGCTATTCTGTCTTGCTTACAGCTGAAGTTAGAGAGGCAATGCTCCATTTCTTAAAAAAAAAAAAAAAAGAAAAAAGTCGTGGTTTGTGAACAATAGGCTCAGGAGCTAACTTGCGCGTGTTCCATTTACTGCGCATATGAGGACGCCATCTTGAATCACCTTCAAGCTGTGGCACAGTGCCTCCATCATGTGGCCAAATATAGGAAGTGCACTATTTCACAAAATTACTGCCAACAAAAACTTAAAATCTTAATAATAAATCTGGAACCTTATCTCTCTGGCTGAAAGGAAAGCTTTAAATCCATGCATGGTAAACAAAAAACAAAGACCTCTCGCGCCTGCCAATGCAGGTTTGTTTGTAGTGAGGCAAAGCATGCCCATTCAGTTTGGAGAGAAAAGGCTCAACTTTAAATTAGGCAGAGGGAGGTATAAGGATAATAATTATTCCTACTTATACAATAAAACTGGAGAATAAGGAGAGTTATTCCTCGACAAAACTGTAGGAAATCCTAGGTGGACACTATATAAGGGTGAGAGAATTTAAATGAAAAATGGAAAATTACAGATTAGTACAGATAAGTAACAAAAGGGAAACAAACTAAAATAGATGACTAAAATAAATAAATAAATATGAAAAGTGAAGTGAGTTATCACTGTCATAATATTGTATTTGAGATGAGATGAGATGAGATTCAACTTTATTGTCATTACACATGTATGAATACAAGGTAACGAAACGTGACTTGGCATTTGGGCACGCTCTGCAGAGCGCATCCAAGACCGGGGCAGCCGCTAGGCGCCAGTCATAAAGAAGAAAGGAAAAAAAAAAGAAAAGAAATGATATGACACAATAGGCGAGAGAAAAAAACATGTTTTATCAAATTGACGCTTAATGGGTAAGCGAAATTTTGATTGCAGGCAAAAAAACCCTCAATGCATATTTAGCAAACATTTAGTGGACAAAAAAGCAAAAGACCAAAAGTCAGAGAGAGTCAGTGAATGGATGGGTGTAATTCAGTATTATGAATCAGTGTGTTTGTGTATGTTGAATGCAGGTGGGTGTTTATCAGTTACTGGAGGCAGCAAAATCTCTCCCAGCCGAGATGTTATGTCTTAGTGTCTGAAACTCGGAAGCATGTCCTTGAGGCATGGCAGATGGAAATTTCCTGAGCCAGTCACATGTCAATGAGAGTTCAGATGCAGTCCCAGATTTTTTTTTTTTTTTGTTACTTATTTGTACCCGTAGGTAGACTTGGTTTGCAGTCTGGTGACAAGCCACCGGCTGCTGGTCGCTGCGTGCGTGAGCGCCCTAAACCTACATGTTTTTGGTATGCGGGAGGAAACCGGAGAAATCCCGGAGTAAACCCGCGCAACACGGGGAGAACATGCAAACTCCACACAGCTCACTGTTGGTCGGGGGCTGGGATCGAACCCACGATCTCATGATCCCCGCGGTCCCCCGGCCGAGGGTAAAACTGTGCTGTCAACAGTGCTAAACCACTGCGCCACCGTGCAGCCCGATTGTTTATGAAATTATTATGAATTATTATTATGAAGATTGTTTATGAAAGAGAAGCACAATCTTCTGTTTTGTCTTAATCCAGGAGGAAAATAGACAACAAGGCATCGAATTGAAGGTCTGGTAGACACAGATCACAGAGCAAAGAATTTTACATCTCATGCAATCCTGTGTCCATAATTTCCATACTTAGGCTTTAAATCCATTCCTTGGAGGAACCAAAAACGACTCCAGATGTTTCCCTTCTAGAACATGGGTAAACATGTCCGGTAGAGTCCATTCTCTCTACAATGCATGCCAGGTGGAAATTTCCATGTTAATCATTGCCGATAGTTAGTGCACTCCCCCGTCTAGTCGAATTGTTGAGAAGCAGCTATGCCGGGACCGCTTTTAATTAACTCTTCCAGTTAATTTTTCGATACACCAGGAAAAACTTCAGAGCCAATCAGCAGAAAATCCTGTGATCCTAGCCAAACCAGGTAGATGTTTCCACATCCTCAGTCGAATTATGCAGACACATGTGTTCCAATCCATGGGTCTCTCCTTAGGGGCTCCCCCTGGCCCGAATTTATATAAAATGTTGTTAATTTTATTAAAGCCGCTCACCAAATCCATTTTTTTCGTTTGGATCAAGATTCAGCCAGAAGAACAGCGACGCAGACAAGACAGCAAGCTGGGATTCTCAGTTAGGGAGGGAAGGAGGGTAAAAGAGGGGGGGGGGCAGCAAAGAAAAAGGCGTCTGTTCTCTCTGAAGGGCAAGGTGCATAAGTATTTCTGTGTGTGTCAAGCAGCAGAGGTTGATTGAAAACTCCAGTTTGACAATTCCATGCAGCAAGACAGGGGTGAGTCCTCACGCATCTGATATTGCATAGTATTCCTGTATATGTACCAAGCCGCTGAGGCTGGTAGAAAATTAAGTTTGTTATTCTCTATTTGTGAAATGCGGGGTGGTTCATCACTCAATTGATATCTTTACTGTATTCCTGTGTGTTTATCAACCAGTCGAGACTGATTGAGAATTCCACACATCAAAACAGATCTTGAGTGATAGTGTAAATACAAGGGGTTGGACTAGGATAGCGGGAATACAAGCAGATACGGTACCACTGTTGCCCTGAGTTAAAACGTGTAGATAGGCTGGCGTTAAGTCCCAGCTAACAGGCGCACATACGGCTAGCATATGTGTAGAAGTTTCCTGTTGGGGTCTAAATACACGGACAATACGTCACTCAGCTACAGCAAAGGGTACGGGTAACACCTATATGAAATGTCTCAAGAAACAATGGAACGATGGCAGGCCTGTAAGCCCAGCTCCTTGGGGTCGGCACTATCCCAGACAATGGCTAGATGGTTGACAAAGGTCCCAGTCATAGATCAAAAGAAAGGAAGGGAGAGATTTGCCAGATGGGTCAAACAAATGCAGGACAGAGGAATATTTGCAGGATACTGAAAACATGAGGATACTGAAAACAGCACCCCCCAACCAGGGGGACCTGGCTATGTTTATGAGACAAGCAAGAGGGGGGCATGAGCAGGCAAGCAATAAGCACCGGGAGGCCAGTATATTTAGGAGGGGGAGAGCAGGGAAGGAATTAAAAAGAGCAGGAGAATTCCTCACAGACTGTCAATGTTTTTTTGGGGAAATTAAACTCACCCTGCAGAGGATGTCAGGTAACGCCAATGGCCCTCCACTGACTCCAGAAGCCTCCATCACAAAGGCAGAAATGTGGCCACAGGCTATTGAACCACTTGCTGTTAAGTTCACAGCTCCCCCTCTGGGTGGAGAATTACTCGCACCCCCACCTCCCTACACAGGGACACAAGCTCTATCAGAGAGGTGCCAGAGTCGCACTAATCAACCTACTGTCTCAGCAGAGGTGCCAATTGAGCTTGCCCAATCAACACCCATGATAATGGCCCCCCTGATGGTGATTAAAAATGGGCTGTTACAAACAGCTAAGGGGGAGCCTGAAGGTAGTGAGAAAATTAAGGAATTTCTAGGAAAAACTGTAGAAAGTGCTACAAACACCCCCGATAATACAGGGGCAGGGTCAGATTGTACTTTTGTCACCAGGTTATATGCTGAGACAGGTACTGACCAAGACACATCATCTGTAAACGCCCTCACTTTAGCCCTTCAGGATATGGGAACATATCCACATCATGCTGCCTCCTCTGCAGAACACAGCCCACACATGGCAGCCCACACACCTAGCCATGGTAATGTACACACATGTATGGATAGAAGCCATGCCCCCCAAGCGAGGCAAATGCCATTGACCACGGCGACGTCAGTCAGAGGCCATGTGACCACAAACTACACTCCATTTTCACTCCAAGACACAGCCTTGATAAAATCACAGCTGCCAAATATACATGATGGCGGTGCACCATGGATCAAAGCTTTCCTTGAGACCTGTGCTGGAATAGCACCTGTTCTGGGAGACTTTAGACGGCTATTCTCCTCCTGCACCGCCTTGGAGATGCTGCGGGAGGTGGAACTACTAGGAGGCACACACTTAGAAAGAGACGAATCCCCATTATCAGCAGTGGTGTATATACTGTGGCCCATAATCCAAGAAAAGTTCCCTGTTCAAATGAAATCGGCCGAACTGTGTGACATCCCACCTAATGACCATGAGAAGGGGGGCTCATACTTACTCAGGGTGAGAGATTTGTGGCAAGACAGGACAGGTGAGGACCCAGCCACTAACGGTACAATTGAAATGCTATTTAGGGGAGCAGTAGAAGCCTCACTATCTGCCTCCATACAGAAATTGTTGAAACAAGTGGTTGGACTCTCCAGCCTACCGTTCACTATGTGGTCAGCTCATGTTATTCAGTACATCAATAATGAGATTGAGAACCGTGAACAGGAGAAGAAAGAGCTATCTTCTCTGCAGAACCAAGTGGCAAAGGCACAACTGAAGGAGATGAGGGATAAGGTGAATCAAAATAAGGCCTCTGCTAATCAAATGCCACAACAACCCACCCCCATCAAACTCTAACCATGCAACCACTCCAGAACCTCACACTACAACAATATGAACCTTACCCAGACACTCCGCCTGAACTGCCCTATCAGCGTCAGCCGCAGGGCCACAGGGGATATAAGAGGTGTAACAATAGAGACGAAGGTCGTGGTAGGGATAAACCCTGGAAAAGGGAGGGGCCCACGGGACCAGTGCTTCCTTTGCGGACAACTTGGCCACAGGGATCAGTACTGCCCCCAACCACACTCACAAAGGCACCCCGGGGGAACCCCCAATTATCCACACAGCATATATCCTCCCCGGCATGGTCCTCATCCTGCTTCCCAGGAACAGGATAATTGGCAACAAGCCCCTGGAGCCCACCAGTTCCCACAATAGGGCTGCCCAGGACTGACAGCAGGTGACTCTCTGTGTCCCGCAGATCTATTTCTCGAACCCCTAGTGAAGTTGACAGTGGACGGTTGAGACTATAGTATTCCACCCTAAACACGCCACTCCCCATTTCAATGGATACCGTACCTGTTGTTGGCTTCTCGGGTAACACAGAAGAGTGGCCCCTGTCTAGACCTGTTCCCTGTTTGTGGAATTCACTGAGATTTGAACATTCATTCTTACTTTCACCAACATGCCCTGTGAACCTGGTGGCAAGAGACATAATGTGTTCACAAAACATTTCATTATTGTTGGCACCCACCCACATTGACATAACTTTTCCTGACGGTTCAGTAAAACGCTGTGCAACGCCCAAACGGGCACTGAGACAAATGATACTGATACAGTCTCCTGCAAAACCAAGTGACCCACTCACTGAAATGGGTGCGAAAATTTTGTGGGGCTACTCCTTGACTTTGAACAAAGTCACATAGGGGGCATCTTTTCACAGTGGTTTCCTTGGATGTCCCTAGTGTACCCATATAAAAAAGTCCATGACCCACCCCACTGCACATTCAACTATGAGCTTTTTGGAGATGAAAACTATGATGCATTGTGGGAAGGTTATGTACAACACTTCCAAGAAACAGCAGACCAACCAACAATTGAGATTGAGGACATTTATGTAGGAAAAGAAGGAGTGGCGGCGGCAGTTACTGTACCTGACTCATTACAACCCTTATATGCACTGACTGCCACATCTGCACCTCATGTGACTCTGAAGATAATGGATGGAGGGGAAGCAAAAAACCTGGGCTTGATGATAAAGAGGTGCATAACAACAACTGACTGGTTACCCACGCAGAACAAAAGTTTACAATATTCTCCTTCCTTGAAAATGTATTGGATTGCACAACGGTCCACAATGACTGTGAAGCTTGAAAAAAGATTCCTCACGTGCACACATGGTAGAGAGAATACAGACCACCCACACTCACAGTCATTATTAGACAGTCTTCCTGAGACATTGTGGTCTCAAGGCTCCACAGACGTGGGCCTACTCAACATCCCCCCTGTCTCAATCCCCCTAAAGCCTAACACTGTTCCTATATACCGTGCCCAATATCCCCTTTGATTGGACCAAATAAAAGGAATCAGGGGAACCATTGATGGACTGATCCAATCGGGGGTTCTGGTTCCCATTAAGTCCCCATGGAATACCACGATTAACCCAGTGCCCAAGCCAGGAAAATTAGATTACCGTATGATTCAGGACCTTAGGCCTATTAATAAAATGGTAATACCCACTCTTTACGACACGCTTAACCCATACACAATGCTGAATGCAATCTCACCGTGTCATAACTTCTTCTCTTGCATTGACCTGGCAAATACCTTTTTCTGTGTACCACTTCATCCAGATTCACAGCAGTTGTTTGCCTTCTCCTACGACGGTACACAATACACATACAACCGGCTGCCACAGGGTTTTGTTGACTCTCTATCCACTTTTAATCATGTCCTAAGACAACAGCTACAGTCTCTTGAACTGCCAGAAGGGGTCACACTCTTACAATATGTAGACGATATTCTGATAGCAGCTCCGGACTCTGAATCAATCATGACCACAACTGCCACAGTACTAAATCATTTGGCTGCATGTGGGTTCAAGGTATCCAAATCCAAATTACAAATTGGGCGACCGAAGTTTACCTTTCTGGGCCGGGTGATTGGTACTTCCGGGCGTAGTATGACCGCTGCACACAAAACTGACATCCTTAACCACTCCAAACCCATGACTGTAAAGGCAATGATGCAATTTCTGGGGTTGGTCACATACAGCAAGAACTTTGTACCTGACTTTACTGGATTAGTGGCGACCCTAAGGGCACTAATCACTCAAGCAGGATACAGAAACTACAACGCTCCCCTGGAATAGACATTAGAAGCAGACCGGGCCTTTATTGAACTAAAAACTGCTCTTTCCTTAGCATGCTCTCTACATGCACCTGATTACTCCAGACCTTTCCATCTGGATGTGGATGAAAAGAACGGCTTTGTTAATGCCGTTCTGTTTCAAAAGGGGGAGAGTGGGACAAGCACGGATAGAAAAGTACTAATGTACTACAGTAACAAATTAGATAATGTCAAAATAGGTCATCCAGCTTGTGTGAAACATGTGGCCGCTATAGGAAAAGCTGTGGAAAAGACATCGCACCTGACAATGGGTAATCAAACCATTATTCACACAATGCATGGAGTTAAGGCCCTTCTCGACTCAAATGCATTCACATTGTCAGCACACAGGGCTCAAGGATTACAGCAGCTGCTTGATAAACCACATATACATTTCACCAGCTCAGGAGTAAACATGGCCTCACAGATAGACACCACACAAGACCATGATTGTGCTGCTGAAGCAAAAAGAGAAATGAAACTACATGATAATGTACAGGCAGAACCACTAGCACTCTCTAGTGACTAGAGAGTGCTGAGATGATCTTACTTTGTGACGGCCATAGCCATCACACACAGGCAGGCAACCTGATAGCCTCGTTTGCAGTAATACAAGAAACCCCGGAGGGCCTGGAAACGAAGCAGGCACAGATCATCCCACAACCAGCATCAGCACAAATGGCAGAATTGGTGGCATTGGTAGAAGCGTGTAGATTAGCGGAAGGGAAAACGGCAACAATATATACAGACTCAGCATACGCAGTACAAGCTGTACATGTGGACATGTGCCACTGGAGAAGAAAAGGGTTTGTGACCTCAGCTGGCACACCAGTAAAACACCTGGACCAATTGGACTTATACTATGCACTACTGGAACCCAAACAGGTAGCAATTGTCAAGTGCAGAGGGCACCAAAGAGGAAATGGCAGAATAGCGAGAGGAAGCAACGCAGCAGACGTAGCAGCTAAGGCAGTGGCGGGGTATGATGCAAGGAAACAGATGAATCAGAGGGCAGCCGATAGATATAGATATACATAACATAGATAGAAATAGATATACATAACATCAAGGAAATACAGGAAGCTGCAGCCCCAACAGAAAAACAGGCTTGGAGGGAGAAGGGAGCCAGGAAGGATCACACAGGGCTCTGGAGAAATCATGAGGGTAAAATAGTAGCGCCGGCAGGGCTATTAAATTTGTTGTGTCAGGAAGCCCACAGTAGAGGACACTGTGCAAGCTCCAAGGTGAACATCCTCATCTCACAGCACTGGTGGCACCCCTTTTTAAGGGACATTTGTAGATATTTTGTACACTCATGTGAAATTTGTGAAAGTTACAATCCCAAGGTTACTTTGACAACAGGAATGGGAAGTTTCCCAGTCCCGGGGCCCCATGGAAAGAAATAGTCATTGACTTCACAGACATGGGGGCAGACCATAGAGCAGAGGGTAAGAGGTAATTGCTCGTTTGTATCGACCCCTTCTCGAGGTGGGTAGAGGCCACACCTACCAAAACAGAGAAAGGAAAGGAAGTGATCAGGTGGCTCACCAGAGAAATCACCCCGAGGTTTGGGATACCTGAAGTGATAAGATCAGACAATGGTACCCATTTCTCTAACGAGGACCTCCAACAGGTCGAAGGGATGTTTGGGATCAAACATAAGCTTGGAGCCATTTACCACCCTTCTTCACAGGGGTTGGTGGAAAGAGCAAATAGGACAATTAAGGAGGGTTTGGCCAAGATCTGTGCAGACACTAAACTAACCTGGGTTGAGGCTCTACCCATTGTATTGTTCAACTTCAGGTCGACTCCAAATGCCACCCTGAATGTCAGCCCACATGAGATTTTGACAGGGAGGAAGATGCCTTGCCCATTTACCACTGCCCCCACTGATTCATCACCTGTGCTAGTGCAACATGAGAACATGAGTGAATATGTCAACCAACTAAATAACACTGTCATGAGTATCTCCCAACAGGTTGCTGAAATCCTTACCAAAGAGCAGGACCACGACATGTCACATGTGGAGGTGGGCGACTGGATTTTGAGGAAGGTGTACAAATTCAACTGGTCCTCTCCTAGGTGGAAAGGACCCTATAAGGTGGCTGAGGTGACGTCACACTGTGTAAGGGTGTGGTTGACGGAAGACAGATTGAGTAATTGGATCCATAAGACTCATTGCACACCGTCCAAAGATCCAACAGACCGGACACTGACAACCATAAGGGCAGACTTGGGTGGGACACAAAGGGAAGATGACCGTACAATTTTACCCAATCTCATAGGACTTACAACAGGAGCACGGGGGGACAGAGACAAATGAGATAATCTACTTAATAGGAGACAACCCACCTGTAGGATAGCAGGGAAATGTAGTTCGACGCAGGGGGCTATAGTGGTGACAATCATTGCCATCCTGGTTGCAGGTTCCATTATCTGGCTACTACAAAGACAACCAAGAGGATGCCGACCCAACAAAAGAACTGGAGGTCCCACTATACCAACATTAATTTTCCACCAAAGTAACACCTCCACTATCCGACTTGACTTCTGCAACATAGTGGACTGTAAAGAATGGACAGACCAGAGACAGTTACAAAAGGCAGTTAAATACATGTGTATTCTTTATAAAAGATCTAATGAGTGGAGTGACTACTGTCTAAAATGGGAGTGGGTAGGATGGAACACTGGACTCTGGTCATGGGGATACACCCCACGGGAAGCACAAAGATGAGTCTGTAATGGACAAAACCTCCTACAACGAATGTCACTGCTAAAAGGGACACCCCCCAGAAAATATAACCCTGGGAAGTGCAACCCCATCTTTATTACGTTAAAAACCCCATGTGCCTCAGACACGGGCATGTTTGCATTGGGGGCTTGGGTGGCTGGAACAGACCCAGGGGGAAAGTTCAAGCTACAGGTTGGGGGGTGGGGGCAAGCATCAACAAGACCAATAACTGGCAGACGATTAAAGGTAAACAGGGAGAAGAGAAAAAGATTACCGTCCTAACCCCACAGGATATACCTGTCACGAAAGCGATAGAGATTGAGACAGGGTTTGCACAAAAGAATTATTGGTTAGACTGGATAAGCAATACTGCTAGATCTGTAACAAGAGATGAGTGTATTGCCTGTTCCTCTTCCCGCCCGGCGCTCTTAACTGTGCCGTTGCTATTCTCATACAATGAGACATACTGTATGATGAATTTGCATATGACCGAACATCCTGAGCCTAAGTGTAAACATCTAGAAACCCCATACCCACTGGCGCCACAAGGGACGCACCCACCTATCTTTACTCCCGTAGCAAATAACTACACCTGCATTACAAAATACAACCTCACCGGACACCCAGTAGGACACTTATTGGGGGATTGGTGCACAGAGTTAATCAATGCCACAACTTGGCCAAATGCCACCAAACTAAAGTATGCCCGCTCAGATGTCTATTGGTATTGCGGAGGTTACAAATTAAGAAACACCCTCCCCCATGACTGGTCAGGCACCTGCACCATAGTGTCTTTAATAGCACCCGTTAAGGTAATTCCCGCATCTGTATCAGATATCAACCTATGGCAGCAAGCCAATTTTGATCCACCGTCAAACCCAAGATGAGGTAGAGTTGGGAGAAGTGCAACCAACCCTTTTGACCTGTATGCAGGCTCTCCCACATATATTGATGCTATAGGGGTACCCAGAGGTGTTCCCGATCAATATAAATTAGTAGATCAGGTGGCAGCTGGGTTTGAGTCAATGATACCATACATTGGGGCAATAATCACTGCCAATAAGAATACAGACCGCATCAACTACATCCATTTCAACGTACAAAAGTTCAACAATATGATTAGAGATGCTATTACTGGAATGCACAAACAATTGGCTGCAACTTCCTTGATGACCTACCAGAATAGGATGGCTTTGGATTTCCTATTGGCTGAAAGGGGTGGTGTATGCTCTATGTTTGCACAGGACTGCTGCGTCTTTATTCCTAACACAGCCCCAGATGGGTCTATAACGCGTGCCTTATCAGGTCTAAAAACCCTGTCCGAAGAATTGGCAGACTACTCAGGTGTTAACGACCCAGTAGGGAATTGGTTGGACCAAACACTGGGTAAATGGAAAACTCTGGTCACTTCGGTATTTATGTCATTGGTAGCAGCAGTAACCACTCTCACCTTATGTGGATGCTGCTGCATACCTTGTATCCACCACTTATGTTTAAAATGCATCACCACCGCAATCAATAAAAAATTCCCTGCCCCACCTGGCTATCAGATGGTGCAGTGCCAAGAGGAGGTAGTCCCATTGGTTCCCCTCTCTGAGCCCGGGGAAGGAGGAACTGAAGACCCTAAGGCTAGGGGTGAAGAGGAGGAGGACCAGTGTGCGATCACAGAGTATTTGTAAACACAATGTGCTACTGGTAACACATAAATCATACATAGCTCACCACACAGATGTAAGGGTGTGAGACTTATAGGGTTCTTGCATTATTTATCTCCATCATGCTAATTACGGTTAGGTAATCTGAATAAGGGTGAAGGTTAGAAGCTCTGAATGCTTGAATACAACAAGGCATGGATATGGATGTCTCCTAATGTGGAACAATATTGTCTACTACCTACCCACTGCTGAACATATACAGTGGGGCAAAAAAGTATTTAGTCAGCCACCAATTATGCAAGTTCTCCCACTTAAAAGATGAGAGAGGTCTCCAATTTTTATCATAGGTATACCTCAACTATGAGAGACAAAATGAGAAAAAAAAATCCAGAAAATCACATTGAAGGATTTTTAATGAATTAATTGGTAAATTCCTCAGTAAAATAAGTATTTGGTCACCTACAAACAAGCAAGATTTCTGGCTCTCACAGACCTGCAACTTCTTCTTTAAGAGGCTCCTCTGTCCTCCACTCGTTACCTGTGTTAATGGCACCTGTTTGAACTCATTATCAGTATAAAAGACACCTGTCCACAACCTCAAACAGTCAGACTCCAAACTCCACTATGGCCAAGACCAAAGAGCTGTCAAAGGACACCAGAAACAAAATTTTAGACCTGCACCAGGCTGGGAAGACTGAATCTGCAATAGGTAAGCAGCTTGGTGTGAAGAAATCAACTGTGGGAGCAATTATTAGAAAATGGAGGACATACAAGACCACTGATAATCTCCCTTGATCTGGGGCTCCACACAAGATCTCACCCCGTGGGGTTAAAATTATCACGAGAACGGTGAGCAAAAATCCCAGAACCACATGGGGGGACCTAGTGAATGACCTGCAGAGTGCTGGGACCAAAGTAAAAAAGGCTACATCAGAAACACACTACGCCACCAGGGACTCAAATCCTGCAGTGCCAGACGTGTCCCCCTGCTTAAGCCAGTACATGTCCATGCCCGTCTGAAGTTTGCTAGAGAGCATTTGGATGATCCAGAAGAGGATTGGGAGAATGTCATATGGTCAGATGAAACCAAAATAGAACTTTTTGGTAAAAACTCAACTTGTCGTATTTGGAGGAGAAAGAACACCATACCTACTGTGAAGCATGGGAGTGGAAACATCATGCTTTGGGGCTGTTTTTCTGCAAAGGGATCAGGACAACTGATCCGTGTAAAGGAAAGAATGAATGGGGCCATGTATCATGAAATTTTGAGTGAAAACCTCCTTCCACCAGCAAGGGCATTGAAGATGAAACATGGCTGGGTCTTTCAGCATGACAATGATCCCAAACACACCGCCCGGCCAACGAAACAGTGGCTTCGTAAGAAGCATTTCAAGGTCCTGGAGTGGCCTAGCCAATCTCCAGATCTCAACCCCATAGAAAATCTTTGGAGGGAGTTGAAAGTCTGTGTTGCCCAGCGACAGCCCCAAAACATCACTGCTCTAGAGGAGATCTGCATGGAGGAATGGGCCAAAATACCAGCAACAGTGTGTGAAAACCTTGTGAAGACTTACAGAAAATGTTTGACCTCTGTCATTGCCAACACAGGGTATACAGTGATCCCTCACTACTTCGCGCTTCACCTTTCGCGCCCTCAGTGCATCGTGGATTTTTCAGAAATATTCATCAAAAATTCAAAATTGAGAAAAAATGGGCGGGCGCTAGCAGAAGGCAGGGAGACTACATTAGAACACCAGGTATCAACACGGAGAGCCGCTCAACTCAAAATCCACCTCTCTGACCACCGCTCCACTCCTCTCTGCCCACCTCTTCACTGCTCGGGAATCTCGCAAGCTGATTGGCCGTGACGTTTTACCTCGCAAGCTGATTGGCCGAGACGTTTTACCCAGCTTCTCTCCCTGCCGACATACCCAGCGAAGGAAGACCGCATTCACTGTTCTTTATCGCTAGTCTCGCCGCGTGGAACTTTTCGCTGTTCTCTTGTGCCTTTTTGTGCGAAATAGTCTTCCCGTCGAGCCACTACGCCGCCTCCTGCAGCTGCCCTCGACGATGCTGCGCCTCTAGCACCTGACGATGAGGCGTCACCTGAGGAGCAGTAAAGCTCTCATTAACCTGTGCAGTAAATCATCTTCATCTTGAGTTACGTATCTTGTTATAAAAATAAAAGAGTTCTAAAAACATATTTATGTACACTTTATTTACATCTACGTATGTATGTACACTTACACACACACACACACATATCATATGAGAGAGCCAGTGAGAGAATGAACGTACGTGTTATTTATGGGTGACGTCATTAGGGGTGACGCTACTTCGCGGTTTTTCACTTTTCGCGGTCGGTTCTGGAACCCATTAACCGCGATAAGTGAGGGATCACTGTATAACAAAGTATTGAGATGAACTTTTGTTATTGACCAAATACTTATTTTACCGAGGAATTTACCAATTAATTCATTAAAAATCCTTCAATGTGATTTTCTGGATTTTTTTTTTCTTATTTTGTCTCTCATAGTTGAGGTATACCTATGATGAAAATTGGAGACCTCTCTCATCTTTTAAGTGGGAGAATTTGCACAATCGGTGGCTGACTAAATACTTTTTTTACCCCACTGTAGGTCCCATCACCCAACACACTCAACACAACACAACCACCACTTGCAGATTTCATATAGTCAACAATCACACACTCAAGGCTACTGGGAGATAACTTACAACAGCGCATAGATAACTACAGATGTAGTGAATAAGGATAAAACTGTACAGGTTCCATACATTGTGATGGCAACCCCTCAGACCATTATTGGTCCTGCCCCAGCTGAACCCTTTGTATCGGCACTTGATTAAAGGTGTAGGGTACAGGGAAGATGCATGCCAGAGAGCACCAGACCATCACGACGTGTGTCTGCAATGTAGAAAGGTCGTAGGGCGAGTGACTGTATGACTTCAGTCCCCAGAAGAAGAATGGACTGGTACCCGAGCGTATCCACCGCACCTCCAGCATCCAGGGTGGAGCCAGGAGCTCGAGCCTTACCAACACCAGCATGTCCACCTCTGTCCAGCGACAGGGGGGTGGCATCCCTGGCACAGCATCACTTAACTGTTCACTGGCTGGACTGGATGTTACATACCCTCTGCTGCACCCACCAGACTGTCCTATAGACCTCATGGGATGAGGTGTGCCTCTGAGAGCGGGGACACACAGTTGTTCCGCTTCTGTGTCAACGAGGTGGGACTGTACTCCATAGCTGTGGACACAGGAAATAGACACAGAGGAAGGTCAAACCTCTGTCGCAACCGTGTGATGACTGCAACCGAATGATGCGAGCCCTGGCAAGGGCCAACCGTGGACAAAGACTTCGTGGATTGACCCTATTCGACCCTGTGACCCCCACATGGTCCACTTCACCGGACAAAGAACTATGATCAGGAGGAGACCTTGATGGGGGTACAGGACCTGGTGACAGTTCATCTCTGAGACATTGCTGCACCGCGCTAAGGTGTCCACAAGGGGGGAGGCAAGGGTAGCAGAACCAATGGTGCAAGCCTCTTGGGTTGACACACAATGCAGGGACCTGCTTTATTCACCATCTGTTAATTGCTAGAGTCTCTCACACCATACATGGTTGACATGATAAAATCATGTCAAGGGGGGAGTGAAAGGGTTAATGTAAAGTTAGTGCCAAAATAATAATTCTGTAGGTAATCTCCCATTATGCTCTACACATATTCCATACATATTCTGTTTGCATGCTTATGAACAATTATGTTACGGTAAACTGATAAAACAGGAATGAGACAAAGCTATAGAGCTCTCTCTCTCTCTTTTAAGTCAGGTCTTTCACATTACATACACACCCAGACTCAACACCCACGCACACTGTTGATAGCACATTCTAGAAGGAAGCGACGCGTTCAGTGGTTGGCCTGTTCCCGCCATAGGTAGATTAGCCAATCAGATAGTCGCGTATAAGTCCATCCTATTGTACCGGGTCGCCCCCACCCAAGAAGATAATTGTAACCCACACCCGGAAGTCGGGATCAGTCTGACGACGTTCCCAAGGGACAGCATCAAACTGATCCAGCGCTGTTTGCTTTACTTGTGACTTCTAAATAAATGCTTCATCTTAAAATTGAAGAAATCTCTGGCTCGTTCTTGGATCTTTCAATCAAAGAATCGGGTATTTTTTCTAACACCCTCCACCACACACTGGAAAGACAGGGGAGCACTTGAACGGTCAGGCACAGGAAATCTTTCCTGCCACATGCCATTTCACTGTACAATAACTCACTCTAATGTTGATTTCTGGTCATAACGCTGTTCCCATACTGCACCTTACAGTCTAATTGGTACCTCACATTTCACCCTGTGCCCGATAGTCCTACATTGTACAGCAAGTATGATTCATGTATCTATACGGGTTATCATCTATTTATCTGCAATTGCAGCGGATGATAAAAAATATAATAAGCGATGCTGTAGGTTTTAAGGAGAGTTTAATTATATCATCCAGCCGTCACGAGCTCCGCTCCCGGCGCACATGCACGGCGCCGGGAGCGGAGCTCGTGACGGCTGGAGCCCAGCGGCTCTCAGAGAAGGAGGACACAATGTCTGTGTCCAGCAGCAGCAGTTGCAGAAGTGGGAATTGAGAGGGTGTGTTACAGAACCTGTGCAGTATTTATACCAAACTCAAACAGTACATCAAAGCAGATTCACAGCACTTGGTCTGATCAAAGGGACTGCAGAACAGGCATGAGACACTTGCATTTGTAAGACCTACATAACAATAGGCAGATGCAGCCTCTGCTCCGGCTTGCAGGACAAAGAGGTTACAAGGCACATCTACATATTGATCTCAGCCTCAGGTCACAGTAAGGACAGGACGCATGAACACTATAAATGAATGGCACATTACATCACAATACATGCATGGCACATTACATCTCAGTAGTGCAGCGGGAAAAACCAAGGAGTGCGAGCTGACTGTCTCTGTGTTCTGTCTCTGTGTTGTGGGGGTTAAATCAACCCGCTACACAATGTATATTAAGTTATCTAGGCACTTTTACTTTCTCTGGGTAATTCCTTTTTCTATTATACTGATGTTTCTGTCGATTTGGTCGTCTACTGTGTCATGCTGCTGTTACACTGTAATTTCCCAGTTTGGGATCAATAAAGTACATCTATCTATCTCTCTATTAAAGCTTATAGGACTTGATGGTACAATCCCTTGACGTAATAGCACTGCTTCTTGCCTGCTGTCTTGAGTGGGAGAGGGGTAAACTGGTTCATTGGGGTCATCAGGTGGGCACCCTCCATCCTCAGTGTTTGATTGATTTATGCTCACAACACCTCCAGAGGGCTCAACAGCAACAACCTGGTGTCCCACGTGTATCCCTCTCTACTTTTACCCATTTGGTCATCTTGCAGCCCAGCTGGAGTCTTTCCTTTTGATCCACAACCAATTGCTGCTTTGCTCGGCAGCCTCAGAGAGTGATTTTATTGCTTGCTGGAAGGCCTGTCCTTACACCCCCATTCTCTTCACCACCCTAGATGTAGTCTTGGCAACAAACCCTCTGCATCCAGTCTCCACCGGGAACATTCAATTCAATTCAACTTTATTTATATAGCGCCATTTCACAACAACAGTCATCTCATAGCACTTTCAATTGCAGGGGAAACCCCCACAATTGCAGAAAGACCCCAGTAATCAGGCGATCCCCTATGAGCAAGAGCTTGGTGACAGTGGAGAGGAAAAACTCCCTTTCAACAGGAAGAAACCTCCAGCAGAACCAGGCTCAAGGAGGGGCAGTCATGTGCTGTGACTGGCTGGGGGGTGAGGGGATAGAGAAGATGAAAAGAACAGACACGTAGAGAGCAAACAGCACGATGGGGACTCAATCTATTGGAGAGAACAAACAGATGTTAATGACCAGCAAAAAAAAAAAAAAAATATTTCATTGAGAGAGAAGAAAGGAGTGAAGCCCAGTGCAATATTGGAGGTCCCCTGGATGTCTAAACCGAATAGCAGCATAACTAAGGGAGTGTTCAGAAACACATGATCCCTCCCTAATTGTAGGCTGTATCAAAAAGGAAAGTTTAACCCTATTCTTAAAAACAGAGATTGAGTCTGACTCCCAAACCCAGATTGGCAGCTGGTTCCACAAGAGAGGAGCTTGATAACTGAAGGCTCTGCCCCCCCCCCCATTGCACTTTTGGAGATTCTAGGTATTACAAGTAATCCAGCATTTTGGGAGTGTAGTGCTCTGTTAGGATAATACGGTAATATCAGATCTTTTAAATAAAAAGGGGCCTGATTGTTTAGAACTTTAAAAGTGAGAAGAAGGATTTTAAACTTAATTCTAAACTCTATGGGAAGCCAATGAAGGGAGGCCAGAACCGGAGAGATATGATCTCTCTTTCTAGTACCTGTTAAAACTCTTGCAGCAGCATTTTGGATCAAATGGAGACTTTTTAGAGATGTTTTAGGACAACCTGATAATAAAGAGTTACAATAATCTAATCTAGAACTAACAAAAGCGTGGATCAGTTTCTCAGCATCACTCTGAAACAAGATGCTCCTAATCCTGGCAATATTACGCAAATGATAGAAGGCAGTCTTTGAAACGAATTTAATATGTGAATTGAAAGACAGATCTCAATCAAAAATAACTCCAAGGTTCCTCACAGAGCTATTAAAAGAAAGAGTAACTGCATCCAAACTAAAAGTTTGATTTGGAAAGGTATTTCTAAGGTTTTTTGGACCAACAAGAATGACTTCAGTCTTATCTGAATTTAATAGTAGGAAATTACAAGTCATCCAAGCTTTGATTTCCTTAAGACAGGCTTCCAACCTGGCTAATTGATTTCTATCATCTGGCTTCATTGACAGGTATAATTGTGTATCATCTGCATAACAATGAAAATGTATAAAGTGCTTTCTAATAATGTTGCCTAACGGAAGCATATATAAACTAAAAAGAGTAGGGCCAAGCACAGATCCCTGTGGAACTCCATGACTGAGCTTTGAGTTGAAAGAAAACTCATTACTGACATGAACAAACTGGAACCTATCAGATAAATAAGATCTAAACCACTGCAACAAAGTTCCATTTAGTCCAACATAGTGTTCTAATCTATCAAGTAGAATACTATGATCGATAGTATCAAAAGCTGCACTAAGGTCTAGAAGGACAAGTACAGAAACAAGTCCATTATCAGATGTGATAAGGAGGTCATTAGTGACCTTCACTAAGGCTGTTTCAGTGCTATGATGGATTCTAAACCCAGACTGAAACTCTTCAAATAAACCATTTCCCTGCAAGTGGTCAAATAATTGCGTAGCAACAACTCTTTCTAAGATTTTTGAAATGAAAGGGAGATTAGAGATTGGTCTATAGTTAGCTAAAACTCCTGGATCCAGCGTTGGCTTTTTGAGTAAGGGTTTAATTACAGCCGTTTTAAAAGTCTGTGGTACATGGCCTAAAGTTAATGAAGAATTGATTATTTGAAGAATAAAGCTACCAATAAATGGGAAGACTTCTTTAAATAACCTGGTAGGAATAGGGTCTAAAAGACAAGTTGAAGGCTTGGATGAGGAAACTATTTTGTCCAACTCTAAAAGGTCAATTGGAGTAAACTGATCCAAACAGATGTCAATTGAAGGAGTTGTAGTAGTTACTGTATTAAAGTTAACGGTGGGAAGAATATGACTGATTTTGTCTCTGATAGATGAAATTTTATTACTGAAAAAGTTCATAAAGTCCTGACTAGTAAGCTCTAAAGGAATGCTAGGATTGACAGAGTCCTGACTCTTTGTCAGCCTGGCTACAGTGCTGAAAAGAAACCTGGGATTATTCTTGTTCTCTTCTATTCATGCAGAATAATAACTTGTTCTAGCTTTTCTAAGAGATTTTTTTTTTATAAATTAAAAGATGATTTCTCCAAGCTAAATAGATTGCATCTAAATTAGTGGAGCGCCATTTTCTTTCTAATTGACAAGTCTTCTGTTTTAAGCTACGAGTTTCTGTGTTGAACCAAGGAGGTAGAAATCTCTGATTAGACTTTTTCTTTTTTAAAGGGGCCACCACGTCAAGAGTCTGATGCAGAGAAGCTGTAACACAATCTACCATGCTATCAGTTACAGAAGGAGTAAGCTGTCTATAGCTTATTTCCGTCGTGTTGACACATGGCATAGAGGAAACAATCTGCATAAATTTGGTAACATCATCTGAGAGGCATCTACTGTTGTAATATTTTTCTTTAGGAGCCAAATAGTCAGAAATAGTAAAATCAAAGGTTAACAGACAATGGTCTGACAGTACAGGGTTATGAGGAGACACTACCAGCTTTTCTGTTTCTATGCCATATGTCAGAACAAGGTCCAATGTATGGTGGAGGTAATGAGTAGAATTTCATACTTTCTGAGAAAACCCCATTGAGTCTAAAATTGAATTAAATGCCAAATTAAGGCAATCACTATCTACATTTACATGTATATTAAAGTCCCCTACTATAATTATTCTATCTGATTTCAGCACTAAATCAGCTAAGAATTTGGTAAATTCGGATAAAAACTCTGAGTAGGTTGATGGGGGACGATAAACTAACGCGTTGTTCTGCCTGGACTGCTATGTCCAGCGTATTTTACTACTAACTAACTAACTAACCTGCACTTATATAGCGCTTTTCTAGTCACAAAGACCACTCAAAGCGCTTTCATTAATACTAACCCTCTATTCTAAGGGCCTATAGGAAACAGATATCTAGGGACAATTTAGAACAGCCAATTAACCTAACATGCATGTTTTTGGCATGTGGGAGGAAACCGGAGAAATCCCGGAGTAAACCCACGCAACACGGGGAGAACATGCAAACTCCACACAGATCACTGTTGGTCGGGGGCTGGGATCGAACCCACGATCCCACGATCCCCACAATCCCCCGGCCAAGGGTAAACTGTGCTGCCGCAGTGCTAACCACTGCGCCACCGTGCAGCTTAGGCTTTTCCGTTCGTATGCCTCTCCCACTGCAGTTTCCCAAGGTACCGTTAGCTCCAGGATATATAGTAACTTCTGTGACGATGACTACAAGATGAGGTCTGGTCTGAGATTAGTTGTTTATTATCTCTGTTGGAAAGACCAGTTTATGATCAAGGTCAACCTGCATCTTCCAGTCACAGGCCGGGTCAAGGAGGGTCAGGTTTACTCTTGCTGATGAGTTCACCACACGTTTGCCTACTCTGACGAAAGGAATGGTGCTTGGTACTCCAATCACTGGGGAAGCAAGGGCATTGGTGGTAGTTCTCCTTCCTTCTAAAATGATTGCCAGTTGTCGCAAGACCTGGTTGTGCCTCCAGGTGTAGCGGCCTTGGGACAGGCTGGTTTTGCAGTCAGTCAGGATGTGCTTCAGAGTTGCTGAAGTTTGGCATACAGCGCATGTAGGATCTTCTCCCACCCACTGTTATAGGTTTTGGGGTGTAGAAAGAACATCATAGGTGGCTCTTATGATGAAACTGAGCCTGCCTCCTTCCATTTCCCAGAGATCCCACCAGGTAAGCTTGTGATGTTCTAGGTTTTCCCAGTTAATCCACTGGCCCTGCTTGGACTGCGAGATTGCCTTTATGTACCTTTCTACCTCGTCCTGGTGTTGAACTTGCTCAATTACCATCTTTCTTCTCTGAATGGATGAAACCTTATGCCACGTTGGTCGACTTGGCCCAAATCCAAGTACTGTTCTTCCCTGCTGAATGTGACCAACTATGTCTGCATGCTGGAGAGCAGATTTTGCTTGCTGCATGGCCTCTGATGGAGTCCATTTCCTCCTGGTGTTCAATCTGGGAGCAGCTGCTTGTATTGCTGCATTGTGAGACTCACTCAAGGTCATGTCTAGCTTTATTTTGGTGCACTTATACTCTTCCATGAGGCTAGAAACAGGCAATTCCAGTGCTCCCTGTCCATACAAAGCACTACTGCTGAGGCAAGGCAGAAGTCCCAGCCACTTCCTTATTCAGAACTGACTGTCTTCTCCAGTTTCAAAACTTTATGTTGATTGGGACCTCAAAGATCATTCGGGGCCACATCAATCAAGGGAGTAGTCCAAACTGCAGACACCACAGTTTCAGCTTACCAAGAAGCTGTGATGGCTCGCTCTGTGTCATTATCTTCCACAGCTGCACACACACCGAGTCTCAGTCACTCTCGGGCTATTTAACCCGCTCTGCCTGTAGACCGGCACGGAGCCGTCTGTCTCCCTGCCTGCAGAAGCCCAACTCTCGTCTTCAAAGCCCTCAATCCTGTTTTCTTCACTCCTGCCTAAGCCCTCCTTGCCCCAGCTTCATCCTCTGGAAGGATTCAGCCTCATCAAGCCAAGTAAGTGCAATTCCTACTCACCTTCTCCAACTTTATCCCCTGTGCACAGGCGGACTCCTCTGGCGGCGGAATCATTGTTCCTCAGTGGCGGAATCATTCCTCCTCGGCGGCGGAACGAGCCTCCCTCGTCCCAGCGGTCCACCTGTCCACTAGCGGCATCGTGACAGCAGATGCTGTCTTCCTGGCTGTAGCCTCTGGGCCGACCTGAGAGTGTCTCTCCCATCTGTAAAGTAAGCTCCAATCAATTCCTAAACACTCCTTCAGTTGGACAACGCTAACATCTGTGCCTCTGCTTTGTCATAGGGTTGCCAGGTCGAACGGCGATCCGCTCACCCCCAGCTACAACACCACTACAGACGATCGCAGCCAGATCCACATACAGTACACTACACACACACACACTCACACACACCATACATCCTATCAATAAAGATAATTGAATCCACTTTGAGCCTATGTCTGTTCCCTGGGTCTGCCAAACATGTCAGTACAGCTCCATCAGAATGACCCAGCGAACAGCGCGCTAGCGTGCCAAATTAACAACTTAGAGGCTCGGGTGGACCAGTTAACTTGCCAACAACAGGTCATCTTGAACCAGTTAGTCCAAATTAATGGCTGGTTGGATCGTCTTGTGGGGCAGCAGGTATTTCCACCGGCTCCAACTAGTGCCCCGGCTCCCGTTAGCTCACCACCTAGCCAGGCTACTCAAGTCCCTTTATCCTGGCTAACACCTGTTCCTACCCCCTCGCGTTTTAGCGGTAAGCTAGAGGAGGCCCGGGAGTTCCTATTACAATGTGAGATAGTTTTCCAGCGGGTCCCGGGTGACTTTCCCACAGATCACAGCCGCATAGGGTATGTAGCCAATCTGCTAGAAGGGTGAGCTCTAGCCTGGGCCTATGCGGTTATGACTAGGGCTAGTTACACTAACCTTACCTACAGCCAGTTTGTTAGAGAATTCAACAAGGTGTTCGACCATTCCGACCGCGATAGTGTGCTCACCACCCGGTTATTAAATCTGAGACAGGGAAGCAGGTCCGTAGCGGACTATGTCGTCGATTTCCGGGTGGTGACTGCGGAGGTGGGATGGGAGGATGCCTCATTGTGCAGTATATTCACTAGGAGTCTGAGCCCTAGCCTGCAGGATGAGCTGGCCCACTTAGAAAAGCCCAAGAAGCTAACGGAGCTAATTTCCCTAGCCATCAATCTAGATAACAGGCTGAGGGAGCGGGCAGCCAAGCGCAGAACTTCCAGTCGGTCAGGCTCCCAGCTTCGCTGCTCCTCCCAGTCCCCTTCATTGGTCTTACCTTCCCTAGACCTGTCAGATATCCCGGAGCCTATGATTTTAGGGCAGACTAAGCTACCGTTGGCAGAAAAGCAGCGTCGCCTGGAGCTTGGCCTATGTCTGTACTGTGGGAGTGAGGAACATGAGGTGGCGTCCTGCCCCATTCGGCCAAAAGAGGGAGTCCGTGCATCGCAGTAGGGGGACTTATGGACTCACCTCAGCCTAATCCCCTCTTCAAGTGCCTCCTGCCCATTAGGTTTATTTATAAACACACCGAATTCCTCACACACGCTCTGATTGACTCGGGGGCTGAGCAGAGCTTCATCTCGGGGAACTGGCAACCCGACTGGGGCTTCCCTGCCAGCCGCTTAAGAGCCCCCTGAAGCTCATTTCCCTGTCCAAAGCCCCCCTGGCAATGGTATCGCAGCAAACCACCCCGGTGTCAGTCATCGTTTCCAGTAACCATCGGGAGGACCTGAGCTTGTTTGTCTTGCCTGTATCGGCCTCTCCTGTCATCCTGGGCTACCCCTGGCTCCGGCTCCATAACCCCACCATTGACTGGCGTGCGGGGAATGTTATCTCTTGGGAGCTCCTTTTGCCTCAGTTCTTGCTTGCAATCTGCAGCATGTTCGCCGTCTGTGGCCCTGTCCACCCCCCCCCCCCGACCTATCCAGGGTGCCACCTGAATATTATGACCTGGGGGCAGTGTTTAGTAAGTCCTAGGCGCTATTCCCCCCTCCCCCCCACCACCCATATGACTGTGCCATTGATCTCCGGGCTGGTGCCCCGCTGCCATCGAGCTGCCTCTACAGTCTATCGGCTCTGAAGCGGGAGGCGATGGACGCCTATATCAAGGAATCGCTCAGCTTGGGCATCATCTGGCCTTCGTCCTTGGCGGTGGGAGTGGAGTTTTTCTTCGTTGGGAAGAAGGATGGCTCCCTGAGGCCATGTATCGACTTCCGGGCTCTTAATGACATCACCATTAAAGATAAGTACACTCTGCCTCTGATGGACACGGCGTTTGACTCCCTCCAGGGCGCCTCATGGTTCACCAAATTAGACCTTCACAACGCGTACCACCTTGTGCGGATCAGGGAGGGGGACGAGTGGAAGACGGGTTTCCGGACCCCAAGCGGACACTTTGAGTACCTCGTGATGCCGTTTGGGTTGACCAACGCTCCGGCCGTCTTCCAACACCTGATTAATAATGTTCTCTGGGTCGTTCATCTTTGTGTACCTGGACGACATTCTGATCTTCTCCCAATTACTGGACAAACATCAGGTACACGTGAGACGGGTCCTGCAATGGCTCTTGGAGAACAAGCTTTTTGTGAAAGCTGAGAAATGTGAATTCCACGCCCACAAGACTTCATTTCTCGGTTTCATCATCTCACATAATCAAATCATCCCCGATCCCAGGAAGGTTAAGGTGGTGGTGGATAGCCCCCCCCCCCCCCCCCCCGGAAACAGCTCCAACAATTCCTGGGGTTCGCCAATTTCTACCGCTGTTTTATTAAAAATTATAGCATCGTTGCCCTCTCCTTGACCCGTCTCACTTCCCCCAAGGTGGCTTTCTGGTGGATGGAGGAGGCTGCAGCGGCGTTCGCTGCACTCAAGACTGAATTCTCTTCTTCTCCTGTCTTGACACAGGTGGACCCTACTCTTCAGTGCCTGGTCGAGGTGGACACTTCAGACTCAGGGGTAGGGGCAGTGCTATCCCAGCGCTCCCCAGTGGACGGGGTGATCTGCCCCTGTGCGTTTTACTCCTGACGACTGTCCCCGGTGGAGAAGAATTATGGCATTGGTGACAGGAAGCTCCTGTCACCAATGCCATAAAGCTCCTGAAGCTCCTGGAAGCATACCGCCAGTCTCACTATTGTTGACCGCTTCTCCAAGGCAGCCCACTTTGTCCCTCTGCAGGGGCTGCCTATGGCAAGAGACACGGCGGACCTGCTGGTGCAACACGTAATGAGACTGCATGGAATACCCGTGGACATTGTCTCCGATCGGGATCCCCAATTTGTGTCCCAGGTATGACGGTCCTTCTGTAACGCTCTGGGGGCTACGGTGAGCCTGTCCTCCGGCTACCACCCACAGAGCAACAGACAATGTGAGCGAGCAAATCGGGAGCTGGAGGCCACGCTGCGCTGTGTCATCGCTTCCAACCCTGCCCCCCCCCCGCTTTATCCCGAGGAGGAGGGGGACGTTGCCGTGTCATCTGTCCGTGCCCACCTGAGGTGCTGTCGCCGGCTGTGGAAGGCGACCCGCACGGCTCTTCAACGCACAGCGGAGCGCAACTCCAGGATTGCTAATGGCCGCAGGAGGCCAGCCCCGCTCTACCGGGTGGGCCAACAGGTTTGGCTTTCCACCCAACACATTAATCTTAAGGCAAAGAAGAGGAAGTTGGCCCAATGCTTCATCGGCCCATTTTCCATTGTCCGAATTATTAATCCCGTGGCTGTGCGCCTGGCTCTCCCCCCTTCTCTCCGTATTTGCCCAACGTTTCATGTCTCCCGGATTAAACCATTCTTTTCCAGCCCTCTCTGCACCCCCCCCAGGTCTCCACCTCCACCAGTGGTGATCAACGGTGACCCAGTGTGGAAGGTCAACGCCATCCTGGACGTCCGCCGCTGGGGTCGCGGCCTCCAGTATCTGGTGGACTGGGAGGGGTATGGTGCTGAGTGGAGATCCTAGGTGCGTCCGTCCTTCATGTTGGATAAACAACTCATCAGGGACTTCCACCGGACACACCCAGGTAGACTGGATCAGGTGCCGGGAGGCACCTCTTATCAGTGGTGGTAAGCCCTTTAATGGTTTCCTCCCTCAATTGTTTACTCTGCTCTGAGTCTTTGAGGTTTTCATTGTACCACCGTCCCAAGCTTTTTGTCGGTTGCTCTGACACCAGTGGAATGGGTGTTTTGTTGATGTTATGTCTGAAGGTAACTTCCTATGTTCATATCTCTGGGTGTCTGTATATGTTTCTTTCAGATGATCTTCCAGCTCCATCTTTGGCACTTTAAAAAATCCGCTCTTTTCTTTTATGAAAAGCCCTTTCACAAATCTGAAGGGATCGCTGTAGAAAGAGGCTCTTGCATTCTCTTTCCTCTTCCATTGAATTCTGAGGTTTTCAGCTCTCTGCAGGCTTGCTAGTCGACCCCTAATATTTCCATACAGGAGGTCAATGGCTACTTTCTCCTCCATTGAAGATTTCCAGTGTTTCCTCAGCAGCTGTCTTTCCTTTATAAGGTGATTAATTTCTCGCTGTCTTCTGGATGTTAAGTGTGGCTCTCGCGAGCCACACAATGAGAGCCGAGGGCGAGCCAGTGAGTTTGCGATGTTTTATTGTGATAAGGGAAAGAGAAAAAGGAACACGGCCTTGTGGGGCCAAAAAGCACAAATAGTCATACAGGTGTAACACTCACATCTAATGCAGAACGAAGAGCAGGTGGCTGGCGCCAGACGAAGGGGAACCAGCCTACGATGTGCGAAGTCACAGCCCCGAATGATCGGAGCTGCTCCCTTAAATACTTGTTAGCAGCGCCTCGGCTGATGAGGGTTAATTGGGCTCCAGCCGTCTTGTAAAACTTGACAGCTGGGAGCCCGCTGAGACGCTGTCACAGTAAGAGCCGGGCTGAGGGGGAATATGGCATGAAGCGCTGGATGACACGGCGTCTCATCCCATATGACACAGCCCCCTCCTCACGGCCGGACTACGAACGGCCCGTACACCCAAGCCCCCCCCCCCCACCTAGGGTGGGCAGATGGGGCGCAGGTCAGGAGGGAGAGAACCAGAGAAAGGAAAAAAAAAAACAATCGACCGTAAACCAATACAGAGTACGAGGGAAGAACCCAAACACAATACTCCATAAAACACAACATGAGAGAGAAAAAACCCATTTAGGCAGAGGATAATTGCGGAAATAACAGCCCGACACACAGGGAAGAAGAACCCCCCCCCCCCCCCACAATACTCCATAAACAACCACACGGGTAAGAAGAAAAAAAAAACATTTAGGCAGAGGGCAACTGTGGTAATAACAGGGGAACCCCCCCCCCCCCCCACAATACTCCATAAACCATGTACAGGCAAATACAAAGAAAATTAACCCCGGAGCCCCAAAATGAGAGGGGAACTCCCAAGGGTGAAAATTAACCGTTACAGCCATCCCTCAAACAGGAGGGGAAACCCCCCCCAAAAATCACGCTAAACGCGGAACAGTAATAAGGACCCAGCTGTACCCACCCAAACACAAGCACAGCAAAGGAAATACAGTTCAGGGGGTCTCCCCGCACCCAGCGTCCATACCGCTAACAGGGGTGAGGCCAGAAAACACCGTTCCTTGGGAGGCCGAACCAGATTGCCGAACAGGAAGTCTAGCGGGTCGGGTGGCCGTACCAACGAGCCGAATGGGCATGGCAGACCCTCTGGCGGCCGACCCGCATCGCTCAACCACCAGGCCCGTAGGGAAGAGAGAGAGGTCCAAATGGGCCCTAGTGGAAGAAGCTTGGGGGAGAGCTGATGACGAGGTGGTCCAACATCAGATGGCAGGGGATCAGCAGTTCCCTCACCGGACCTGGACACCGCTGGTGCCGAACCCATGTTGGACCCTGATTGGGTCTCTGTCGAACCCACGTTGGACCCCGATTGGGTCTCTGACAAACCCACGTCGGACCCCGATTGGGCCGGCGCCGCACCAGAACCGACCTCCGATCTCGAACCTGGACCCTCCGGAACCACGGGCGATGGCAGCTCCTCGCCGGCGACCCTGGGAGAAGGCTCAGGAGAGAGAACAGAACCGGGATCAGGATCATCGGCAGCGCCAGAACCCAGCGAGATAAGCTCGGACGCAGCGGATGGCTGCACCCGGCTCATCTCCCCTAGAGACAGGCTAAAGTGCTCTAAAGTGAGGAGAAGAAAGATTAGATAGAGCACTTGCCTGATCTCGGGTTCTGACGCTGTCCAGGACTGCGAAGATCTGGGTTCAAGCGTCAGAAGGTCATCGTCAGTCTCCCACTCAGCTGCGTCGGGCTCCACAGCTGGCATGATGGAAAACGCAGCTTGTGAGTCCTCCGGCACTGGTGCCCATGCCGACGGCCCACACGGTGTGGTGGCAGGAGAACTTCGTCCCGCTGGACTGGACTGCTCCTCCGTGGAGACCCGGGGACGCTTAGTCGTTGGCGTAGGCTCCACGCAGCAATCTGCTCTCCTCCTCCGTCCATGACGTAGCTGCGGAACCGGAACCAGGCTGTTCAGAACCGCAGGCCCCCTCCTCATCCCACGACGTTGGCCTGGCACCAGGGACCACTCAGCGGAGGGAGACACAGAGGATGCAAGATTAATGATTACAGCTACAGCAAGTGGTGGGAGTTCGGGGAGCTGCGAACCCCGAACTCCACCTCCAGGAGTTTGACAGAGCAAATCACAAGGTGAGTGTGAGAGAACCGAGACTTGCCTGTCTCCTGGAGGCTGGACGGTGCCTGCTGTCGTGGACGTTGCTCCTCCCTTTCCCCTCCGGGCGGTAACAGAGGACCCCTTGGGAGAACGTCGGCGAGCCGCTCATGTTGATTCTGGGATGGAGCTCGCCAGGTCTGGATTCTGGATGCACACAGCAGCCGGGGAGCGCGTCGAGGAGGAGGGGGCGACAGCCGAGATAAGCCGGGTCCGGATCGGCGGCGTAACAGCGGAGGGAGGTGGCTGGGGAAACGAGGCTGCGGGATCTCCTCTCAGAAGAGGCGCAGGAGTGACAGCTGCGTGGGAGAATGAGACCTAGCGGCGACCCGGAACTGGATCCGGACGGGGTTCATGCTGAGAAGAATTGGCAGTGTGATGACGGCTACTCACAGGGGGTGAAGCGAAGGTGAGACCCGGAAATCGGCGCTCCTGAGCAGAGACAGAGGCGAGGAGGGCGTCGAACTCGAAGAAGTCATGCAGCCCTGGACTCCTCTCCACCAGTCGGACTGCTGCCGCCACATGCTTAATAACTGAGGATGGGTGCACAGCGGAGCGAGCAGCAGCCACTCGGTCCCGGACCCTAATAGCAGTCAGCTGCAGATCCTCCGGGGGAATCCCGTGTGACATCGTGCTGGATGGGGAAAGCCCTCTGGATGGCGCGAACTCCCGGGCTGGAGATGAGGCAGGAGCGGGATTCCGAGGCAAATGGAGATGTCTCCTCCTCTTCGGCTTCCTGCCAGGGTTTCCCTCCAACCCACGGAGCTGTTCTCGCTGTGCAGCTATGATGTCCCTCCTGGCACAGACCTCAGGGTGGTTGGAATGGCGAGGGAGACTGTCCAGGAGATTCTCAGCATAATCTAGGTGCCAGCACCTTTAGTTGGGGTTGTCGTACAGGGAGGCGGTGAAGAGTGTCCCGTCGACATCTTCCAAGATGGCTGTCAGCTCGTTGCTCTGGCGCCGAACGTGACTCCTGGGAGACGGCATGCTTAAAGAGCAGACACCCAGACAGGGAAGAAACAAGTTTAAACGGCAAACTCACGGCCGCCGGCAACTCGCCTGGCTGTGACTTACTGTTACGTGTGGCTCTTGTGAGCCACACAATGAGAGCCAAGGGCGAGCCAGTGAGTTTGCAATGTTTTATTGTGATAAGGGAAAGGGAAAAAGGAACACAGCCTCGTGGGGCCAAAAAGCACAAATAGTCATACAGGTGTAACACTCACATCTAATGCAGAACGAAGAGCAGGTGGCTGGCGCCAGACGAAGGGGAACCAGCCTACGATGTCCGAAGTCACAGCCCCGAATGATTGGAGCTGCTCCCTTAAATACTCGTTAGCAGCACCTCAGCTGATGAGGGTTAATTGGGCTCCAGCCATCTCGTAAAACTTGACAGCTGGGAGCCTGCTGAGACGCTGTCACAGTAAGAGCCGGGCTGAGGGGGAATATGGCATGAAGCGCCGGATGACACGTCGTCTCATCCCATATGACACTGGACTTGGGTGAGACTGATGTTTGCTTGTGTGTCAGTTGCTTTGTTCCAAACCTTTCTACTCCATAGAAGTAGATCAAATCCCCCATTTTCTCTAGTTTCTTTTTGAATGTTCCTCTTACTTCTTCCAGAATGTTGGTCAGATCTGCACTGATTATCTCCCACTCTTTCTTGCTGCAGGATTTTGGCCACTTCACTTGTTGTCTGTGACCATGGATGTTCTTCTCCAACACAGGCTTTGGCTGGTTAGGTTTTCATATTCTCACATGATGTGCTTGAATCTCTCTCAGCCACTGGGATATTGATGGTCAGTGGACTGTGGGTTGAATCCTGCCACTGAACTTCATCAACTTATTTGACCTTGTCAGATAATAATCAATGCAAATTTGCTCGGAAAATACCTGACAAACGAGTGGAACGTAGCAAATTTCTGATAAAAAACTATTGCAATTTTACCATAAAATAATTGCAAAATTTTTTGAGAAAAGACACAAATTGCCAAAAATTATGTCAAATTTACTAAAATAGACTAAAAAATGTACATGAAAAAAAGCAACAAATTTACATGAAAAAGATATAAATGTCAAATTTTAAAAAGTCCCCTTCAACATTACGGCTGTCATAATACATACGTGTCACCTGCTGCCTAAGTTGTACATTCCACATCACAAGATGGCAGACACGTATAGCTCACTGGTCTTCAGTGGATGAGTGATGTCACCCAAACAAACCACCTCGTACATCACTCCCTGCATGGTGAAAAAATGGATGTAAACAAAGGCTCAGTTGCAACATAATATTTCTACACGGAGGAAGCATTTGCTCCAAATTTTGCCAACTATGATTCTAAAAAGAGATTATTTAGCTTCTGAAGGGGAATAGCTACCTTCTGTGATAACAGAGGATGGCTGAAGCATGTACAGTTTCGTCTGCCATCGACCGGAGCTGCATGTGACTGGAGAGAACAATACTGCTGGTTCCACAGTGTTATATAAGCGAAATTGAGGTGGAATAAATCATCAGAGCTTCTGGATGTGGGAGAGAAAGCGAAAATGACTGTCAGAAGATGAAAACAGGACCGGGGATGATGAAAATGGACAAAAGAAGACACAGTGGGTGGTAGGTCCAATGTTTTTTTTATGGGTTTGTGTACATTCTACTGATTTTGTGGTTCATATACTTTAAAGATAACAAAAACAAACAAACAAACAAAAAAAAACAGTGACAAAACAAAGCCATCCTTTGTGTAAATATGTCTAAAGTGACATGATTCAGATAAAACACAAGTGCAGACACAGGCTCATTTAGTTTCACAATGATCTTTATTGATTGAGTGAAAGTGTGTGAGTGTGTGAGTGTGCGCGTGCAGAGCGGGAGAGCTCTGATAACCCTACAGATAGAGGAGAGACAAGAATATGAGCTGTCTAGTAACAATGGCAGAATGAGCAGAATAATAAATAATCTTACGGAGTATGGGGAGAAGTTGAGGCACCAAGAAGCAGCTTAGTCCTTATCCAGATTGCCAGGGGCCCGCTGAGGTGGAGAAGTGCTTGTGAAGATAATCATAGTGCTGGATGCAGGTGAGACCTCCGCTGGGGGAAAGAGGAGGGAGTTCAGTCCGCAGCTAATGCACTTATAAGACTGAAGAGAGTGGAGCCTCCGGCTCACGGGTTGTGGTCCGGTCTGCCACCTGGAGCTGGAGAGAGTCCGCCTAGAGGTAGGTCCACCTGTGCACAGGGAAGAGGGAGAGAGAAAGGCAGGAGCAGAAGGTGATAACATCCAGTAGAAAGTTGCTTACAGTTGCATTGAGGAGAAGAAACGCCCAGGCGAGGAAGTGCAGGTGATTAGTAGAAAGGGAGACGAAACTCCCAGCTGAAGAGATGATCAAGTTCAGGGTAGCTTACGATTGCGTTGGGGAGACGACACTCCCAGACGACGAGGCGCAGATTCTTGGAGGAAAAGGGAGGCAAAACTCCCAGTTGAAGAGAAGGGTAAACTCAAGTTTGTGGAGTTCTTCACCCTCTTGGAGCAAAGACATCTCCATGCAGGAGTGCAGGGCTCCACTCCTAATAAAGGCTGTGTTAACTGAGAGGCACAGGTGTGAGAGAAAATACAGCTGCGGAAGATAATTAGTGAGCAGGGAAAACACACAGCACAGATCACCACACAAAGTCCACTTTTGACCAAAAGTTATGTAATTCGATATGGCTGCAGTCACATTATGCAAATTAGATGCATAAATTTACTCCTATCTCAAACTCTGGATTATATTCTACATCTTTCTAATTAACAGTAAGCCATTATCTCTTACCACTTTCAAGTTATATCCTTTGGAATTTCTGATATCTAAACTGAATATCTATATATAAATTCAAGGAATGTCTGTCTGTGTGTGTGCTTGTGTGTTTGTCTGTCTGTTCCACGCATATCTCTTGAAGTGTTTGTCAGACTGACCTCAGATTTTAAATGTGGTTTCCTGAGGTTACGAGGGTGTACATCCCCAAACGTGGAGTCACTTGGTCAAAAAATGTCATTTTTATCAATAAAAGTTTTATCCACTGCTCTGTGTCTCTTCATGAGCTGGCTTTAAGAAGTGTGGGTGGGGTTTCAGATTGACTCTGTGCTGATTGGACAATACATCATCATGACCATGCTGATTGGATACCACATAGCATCACAACCTGTCAGTCACCACAGTGTTCCCGGGACAAAACAAGGAAATGAATGTTAGAAAGTTAGAAAAAGATAATACTGAAGATTATACTATATAGGTGCCATGATTGCAGCTGAACTGCTGGCACCACGCTAAGTCAACACCCGAGACTCCCGTTAACTGGGCATACGGGGGAAGGGGTGTGTGGAGCAGCAGCTGACCCACTGGCACCACGCTAAAGCAACAGCCGAGACTCCCATTAAGTGGGCAGGCTGAGCTTGGCTCCCTGCAAAGAACTGCCAACCCGGCGCTCCATGATTGTTCACGGGGAGGCATGCCCAACATTCCCCAGTTAGTGATGGCACTCCTCTTGGTGTGGTCACAGAATTATTCATTCATTCATTCATCTTCTTCTGCTTAATTCTTTCTGGGTCGCGGGGGGGCTGGAGCCTATCCCAGTGTCTTTGGGCGAGAGGCAGGGTACACCCTGAACAGATTGCCAGTACATCGCAGGGCCAACACAAAGAGACAGACAACCATTCACTCTCACAGTCATACCTAAGGACAATTTAGAATCCCCAGTTTGATGCCAATTAACCTAACTTGCATGTTTTTGGCATGTGGGAGGAAACCGGAGAAATCCCAGAGTAAACCCACGCAGACATGGGAAGAACATGCAAACTCCACACATCACTGTTGGTCGGGGGCTGGGATCGAACCCAGGATCCCCCAGCCAAGGGTGAGTTGCTGTGCTGTCGCAGTGCTAACCACTCCGCCACCACGCCGCCCCACACAATTATTATTAAAAGTTAATTATTAAAAGTTAATAACTGTGGAGCAGAATGCCCAGATCAACTGCATATCATATGCGGCCACATGCACACTTTGACTAAACGACGACCGTCACCAAACTGGACACAAAAACGCTCAATAACTGATAAAACATCACACAAATACGTGATCTGATAAAAAATTAACAAGCGGTTCTTCAGCACTGGCTAATATTAGATGTCCCATTCATTTTCAGTAATTCTGTAATTAATATTCACACAATCAAATAAATCTCAAATAAAGTTAACAATTGTGGAGCGGAGGGCACTCCACGATTGTTCGCGAGGAGGCATGCCCAGCCTGCCCCAGTCAGCGATAGTGCTCCTCTTGGTGTCTCGCACAATTATAGATAGATAGATAGATAGATAGTTTATTTCGAACACAAAAATATAACAAATACAAGCAAATGGCAAATGCAATAAAGTAACATTATACACTGTTCGAAAGGGAGAAGGAAGAAGTGAACAATTAATTCCATCTCCTCTTTTCCATAGATACACCCATGTGAATTTTATACAAATTACCACCTTTAAGACCCCAAGTAAACAATTTACTGTATTTTTTACAAATCAACATTAACACCCATCCATTCTAACATACAATGATGTCCATACAACAAAACCAGCCTCAAACAACACAGATATACACAGTGCTGTCCTACCCACCATTCCATAGTGTCCCATAATATCCCAGAGTGAACATAATGAATCGTACATATAACTACTACCCTTCTAACATATATCCTTTCAGCAAATGATGCTTATACCTCTTTTTGAATTGATTTCTGTTTGTACATAGTTTCAGTTCCGGCTCTAGACTGTTCCACAAATCCACCCCACAGACAGATATGCACATACTTTTCTTGGTAGTACGTATCTTGGGTTTTGTAAAGTTTAAGTCTCCCCTCAAATTATGATCATTGTCTCTTTTTTAAAATATTTTTTGTATATTAGTTGGTCGTCGTCGGCCTCCGTCGGTCTATGATGACCATGGAAGAGAATCCTAAACGTCTACTCTGCTGGAACAGCACCGCCTGTGGCTGAACAGGCCGATGCGTGAATGACAGTCCCTGTCACACAGGTCACACTTGTGGGTGGTCTCCGTGCTGCTGGGTCTGTGGCGGTTCTTCCTGCGGGTCCTTTTTTCATCTGCTGCAGCAGTCAGTCTCTCTTCACCCGCCTTGAGCTGTCTGGTCAGGGTGCCTCTCCATTTGGAGCGGTCCGTTGCAAGGTCCTCCCAGCGCTCTGTGTTGATATCCAGGGCCTTCATGTCTCTCTTGCAGACATCTCTAAAGCGTAGCTGTGGGCGGCCAACGTCTCTCCTGCCAGTTGCCAGTTCTCCATAGAGGACGTCTTTGGGGATTCTGCCATCCTCCATACGGTGAACGTGGCCTAGCCAGCGGAGCCTGCGCTGCCTGAGTAGAGTGAACATGGAGGGAAGGCCGGCGCGGGACAGAACTTCTGTGTTGGGCACTTTGTCCTGCCAGGATATGTCCAGGATGTGGCGAATGCAGCGCAAGTGGAAGGAGTTCAGTCTCTTTTCCTGCCGGGCGTATGTTGTCCACGTCTCACTCCCATAGAGCAGTGTGCTGATGACGCAGGCGTTGTACACTGCCATCTTCGTCTTGACAGAGAGTTTGGGATTCTCCCACACTCGTGTGGTGAGGCGAGCGAGTGTGAAGGCTGATTTTCCAATCCTCTTGTTGATCTCTGTATCAAGGGAGAGGTTGTTGCTGATCGTGGACCCCAGGTACGTGAACTGATTCACGACCTCCAGCTTGTAGTCATCAATGGTGATGGTTGGTGGTGCTTCCGTGCCTTGCGCCAAGACGTTAGTCTTCTTCAGGCTGATGGTAAGCCCGAAGTCCTTGCATGCCTGGGAGAAGCGGTCCATCAGGGTCTGAAGCTCCTGCTGTGTGTGGGTTGCGACTGCAGCGTCGTCTGCGAACAGCATGTCTCTGATTAGAGCCTCGCGTACTTTGGTTCTGGCTTTCAGGCGGGTGAGGTTGAAAAGCCTGCCGTCAGATCTTGTGTGCAGGTAGATTCCCTCTGTTGCTGTGCTGAAGGCATGCCTCAGGAGCATAGCAAAGAAAATCCCAAAGAGGGTTGGCGCAAGTACACAGCCCTGTTTCACTCCGCTGCGTATGTTGAATGGCTCTGAGATGTTGCCATCGTGCTGCACTATCCCCTGCATGTTGGTGTGAAACGATTCGATGAGGCTTTGCAACTTTGGTGGCCATCCTATCTTTGGCAGGATCTTGAAAAGGCCCTCTCTGCTGACCAGATCGAACACTTTGGTGAGGTCGATGAAGGCGACGTACAGAGGCATGGTCTGTTCTCTGCATTTCTCCTGGAGTTGGCGGATGGAGAATATCATGTCTACCGTCGATCGCTCAGCGCGGAAGCCACACTGAGACTCGGGGTAGACACGTTCGGCAAGCTTCTGTAGACGAACGAGAACAACTCGTGCATAGACTTTGCCAACAACGCTGAGGAGGGAAATGCCCCTGTAGTTGTTGCAGTCGCTTCTCTCCCTTTTGTTTTTGTAGAGGGTGATGATCTTGGCGTCCCTCATGTCCTGTGGTACGGCACCTTCCTTCCAGCACTGGCAGAGGACGTCATGCAATGGCAGCAGTAGGGCGGTCTTGCAGTGCTTGATCAGGTCAGGGGGTATGCCGTCGTTGCCGGGTGCCTTGCCAGCGGCCAAGCTATCAATGGCCTTACTGAGTTCGTCGATGGTTGGCTCGGCGTCAAGTTCGTCCATGGATGGCAGGCAGTCGATGGCATCAAGGGCTGACGGTGTCACGGTGTTCTGTCTAGAGTAGAGGTCGGAGTAGTGTTCCACCCATCTCTCCATCTGCTTGTTCTTCTCTGTGATCATCTCCCCAGTGGAAGATTTGAGGGGGGCCGTCTTGCTCTGAGCCGGACTAAGTGCTTTCTTGATGCCATCGTACATACCACGGATGTTCCCTGTTATGGCAGCGGTTTGAATGTCTTGGCTGAGCTGAGTCCAGTACTCGTTGGCACAGCGCCGAGCAGTCTGCTGAACTTTGCTTCTCGCAGCCCTGAGAATCTGGAGATTCTTCTCGTTTGGGTACTTCTTGTACTCAGCAAGTGCTGAGCGCTTGGCTTCAATGACGGGGGTCATCTCGGTCAACTTGGCATCAAACCAGTCCTGTGACTTCGAGGTCTTCCTCCCAAAGGTAGCCAAGGCTGTGCGGTAGATGGTGTTTCGCAGCTCTTCCCACTTCTGCTCTGCAGATTCTCCTCCTTGTGGTACACCAAGTTCCTTCTCAAAGGTGGAGGCAAACTGCTCAACAAGTTCTGGTTGGGCCATCTTGCTGGTGTCAATCCGTGCCTTTCCAGGTTGTCTAGCACGATGGAATTTCTTCAGCTGCAGCTTGACCTTGCAACACACCAATGAATGGTCTGTGTCGCAATCTGCACTCTGGAACGAACGGGTGATTAGCACGTTCTTCAGTGAGGTGCGCCTGGTCAGGATCAAGTCTAGCTGGTGCCAGTGCTTTGAGCGCGGATGTTGCCAGGAAACCTTGTGTTGGGGCTTGGTCTTGAAGAACGAATTTGTGATGCACAGATCGTGATATGTGCAGAACTCGAGCAGCCGCTGTCCGTTGTCGTTCATTCTGCCCACGCCAAAAGGTCCAAGACAGGAGGGCCAGGAGTCGTGGTCAGCACCCACTCTGGCATTGAAGTCTCCAAGGAGAATGAGTTGTTCAGAGTTGGGGATGATCCTGACAGTTGTTGCGAGATTCTCGTAGAACTCGTCTTTTGCCTCTGGTGTGGCTGTCTGTGTTGGGGCATACACACTGACGAGGGTGACTGGGCCTTCAGTGGTGTTCAGGCGGAGGGTGAGGAGTCGTGCAGAGCCAGTGCTGCCCGGTTCCACCATCTTCAGCAAAGTGTTCTTCACTGCGAAGCCCACTCCGTGTTCCCTGTGTTCGTCACTGCCCTTTCCCTGCCAGTAGAACGTGTAGTCCTTCTCTCTCAGTGTGCCTGCATCAGCTAACCATGTTTCCTGGAGAGTGGCGATATCCACTCCCAGTCTCTTCAGCTCATTATTGATGATGGCAGTCTTCCTGGTGTCATTGATGTCCTTTAGGTTAGCAGCGAGTCCTGTCATCATAGTGCGGACGTTCCAAGTTCCCAGTTTTAGAGTTGGTCTCTTTTGTTTTATTGTCTTGCCTGGTGCGAAGGTTCTCAGCCTGCTGTTTGGATTTCTCCTTATCCCCATGCACCCAATGAGGAAAGCAAGCTGTGGCGGGACAACACCTTATTGGCTGGGGGCTGCCCAGCTTGAGGCGGGCGGTAGCTGTCCAGTGAGATCTGATGATCCCTCCCACTGTCGGGAACAACCCCTGGCGCCACGCTCTACGCCAATTGAGCAGTGGCTTATAACCGGTAACTGTCATTCCCCGTGTTTTGTCTACGCCAAAGGCGAAGCTGGAGTGTCCTCTCCAGTGATCCGGTGTTCTACCTTCCAGCGTTGGGCGTTGGTAGGATTCAAGCCTGGGCAGGAAGATATGGAGGACAAGATGTTGCCCATGCAGCATGTCCCCCCTCTCCACGTCACTGATGAATCCAAAGGAACAGCAGGGCTGCTACAGTTTGGCACCAGCGCCGTTGCAGGAGCTGCCAGAACGATGTTGAGCACAACATAGAACTGCCTTAGGGGCTCCGACTCCAGATTTTTCCTCAGGGTTGACTCCCGAAGCCTTTCCCGTGACCGGGTATGCCGCAAGGCAGCAGAGGTTTGAAATCAGGGTTTACCTTCCCCTAGATGGGCTACCTTCCCAGGTTGAAGAGCCAGTTGATTATTAATTGCCCTGTACATTACTTGTGCTGTCTTAAATTTAACTAAATCGATGAACTTTATGACATGTGACTTTAAGAACAACGAATTGGTATGGTCTCTATATCCTGCATTGTTTATTATCCTTTCGCTCTTTTTTGTAATGTGCATATTGACTGTCGGTTGGTTTTGTAGGTGTTTCCCCAGACTTCTACAAAGTAGTTAAGATAAGGTAAAAACAGTGAATTGTACAATAAGACCAATGATTTATAGTCTAAGAAGTGTCTTGTCTTCCCCAGTATGCCTATACATTTTGCTAATTTGGCCCGGATGTGACTGATGTGAGGTTTCCAGCAGATTTTATTGTCAAGCGTCACCCCCAGGAACTTATTTTCCTGTACTGTTTCTATTCTGGTATCATCTATCGTTACCATTATTTCATGATTTATTTTATAATTTCCAAACAACATAATCTTTGTTTTTTTTAGATTTAGAGATAATTTATTTTTGTTGAACCACTGCGTTAATTTTTTCATTTCAGTTGTGACCACCTCTAAAACCTGCTGCAAATTCTCACCAGTGCAGAGGATATTTGTGTCATCCGCAAACAAAATAAATTTCAGAATTTTTGATACTTGGCATATGTCATTTATATATAAAATAAAGAGTTTGGGTCCCAAAACTGACCCCTGGGGCACACCACAAGTGATGTCCATGAAGGGTGATTTGTGCTCTCCAATTTGTACAAATTGTTGTCTGTTACTTAAATAACTTTCCACCCAACTCAGTCCAACCCCTCTTATCCCATACCTTTCCAGTTTCCTTAGTAGTATTCTGTGTGTATTATTAAAAGTTAATTATTAAAAGTTAATAATTGTGGAGTGGAATGCCCAAATCAACTGCATATCATATGTGGCTACATGCATGCTTTGACTAAATGACGACTGTCACCAAACTGGACACAAAAACACTCAATAACTGATAAAAGATTACACAAACACGTGATATGACAAAAAAAAAAACAAAAAACAAGGGATAAGGATAAGGACCTGTATTTATATAGCGCTTTTCTAGTCTGAAAGACCACTCAAAGCGCTTCACTAGTACTAACCCTCTACTCTAAGGGCCTATAGGAGACAGATATCTAGGGACAATTTAGAACAACCAATTAACCTAACATGCATGTCTTTGGATTGTGGGAGGAAACCGGATCCCCCGGAGTAAACCCACGCAGCACAGGGAGAACATGCAAACTCCACACAGAAAGGTTCCTACCCCTGCCAGCTTGGGGATTTGAACCTGACAAGCGGTTCTTAACCCTTTAACTGCCCTAGGTGCCATGTGGTGCCTGGGGCAATGCAAGGCAACTCAAGCCCCCCCCCCAGTGGTCAAGAATGGTAAAAAATTTTCTCAGTAAAATAGTTCAGATTTCCAAGGCTATAACTTGAAAGTTACAAGAGATAATGGATTACTGTCAATTAGAAAGATGTAGAATATGATCCAAAATTTCAGATAGGAATAAATTTACACATCTAATTTGCATAATGTTGTGGTAGCTATATAAATTACATAACTCAGTCAAAAGTGGACTTTGGACACATTTACATAATGAATGGTCCATTTTTTTATGCCGATTTGTCTACAGGGGTATGTTTTTATCTAATCTTCAAAGTATATGAACTAGAAAATCAATAAAATGCCAAAAAAACATATTTTTCTTACCTGTTGCCGGGTGGGGGGGCTTGCCCGCCCACGTGACCGGTCTGTTTTCGTCCATCGTAGTCAATGTTTGTATGTTTGCTCAGCCATTTACACCATGTTCCACATCTACAAACTCTTATGATTACCCCACGTGAATTTTGTTTGTATTACACAACTATTTTTCCTGTAAAATGAAGTTTTCCTGTGAGAATGCATGACGATCATGGGTGCCGCCATCTTGGTACTGGTAGCTCAGTTTTTCATCCAGCATGGTCAATGTATCGTGTTTACTTAGTAATTTACACCCGTGTACCTCACCTTCAAACTCTTATGATTATCCCACGTGAATTTCGTTTGTATTACGTGGCTATTTTTCCCGTTTCATGCCGTTTCAGTCATCATCGTGGCAGCGATGACCAAACATAGCAGCATCCACTTTGGTGTGTGAACTCAAAGCAGAAAAAGGAAGAATAATAATGAGGATTTCTTCTTCTTTGCTATATTCCATGTCAGCCATGATTCCTTCGGCGCATGTCTAAACTGTCAGATCAATAGAGATTAGTAGAAATTCTCAGGATAGCTGGGGGACGCCAATAAATTGACATGTGCAGTTGCTGCGCTGTGCCACTGGGGGCACGTGACCCGTCCATTTAATCTGGGCAGTTAAAGGGTTAAATAGTGGCTAATATTGGTTAATATCCCACTCATTTTCAATAATTCTGTAATTAATATTCACATAATCAAATAAATCTCAATTCACTCCCTTTCAAATTTACCAAAGACAAAAAAGATAATGCATGGTGTGTGCTTTTTCCCTGAGGCTGATTTATGGAAAACAGTTGATCTCTGTGGTTCCAGCGATCAGCTGATTGGATCCTCTTTTTTTCAACCAAAGGTAAAAAAAAAACAAAACAAAACAAAAAACATGGGGGAAAGGCCCTACAGCCTTTGCTCTATGAGTGTGGGACGTATCAACCATATGCTGGATAAATTTTCAGCATGGGGCACATATTTTTCTAGTTTACAAAATTTTTCACTGGGTCTGAAGTGTGTGTGAAAAAAAGTGTTTTGGTTAATGTTTAGAGGGTCAAAATGTGATACTTTAGGCAGAATAATGATAATAACAAATAATCTTGCATCAATAAAAAACAAAACACTTACAATAGAGTGGTGGCACTCACATTGTTAATCTTTGTCAGTCATGCCCTTAAGGTTCAGATCATTATTTGGCCTCAGTATCATGACAGCACCACAGTATAAGGACCACCTCAATCTTAGCATTAAAGTTTTAAAAACCTTTTAATAATAAAATATTGCTAAAATATTGCCTGCCCGATCTGAACCCGGGTGGTGTTCAGTTATTGGACTTCTGTGCTAACCACAGTTTGTCCATAATGAACACCATGTTCAAGTACAAGGGTGTCCATATGTGCACCTGGCACCAGGACACCCTAGGTCGCAGGTCGATGATCGATTTTGTTATCGTGTCATCAGACCTGCGACGGTATGTCTTGAACAACCAGGTAAAGAGAGGTGCAGAGGTGTCAATTGATCACCACCTGGTGGTGAGTTGGATCCAATGGCAGGGGAGGAAGCCATTCAGACCAGGTAGACCCAAACGTATAGTGAGGGTGTGCTGGGAATGTCTGGTTGAGGCCCCTGTCCGGGAGGTCTTCAACTCCCGCCTCCGGAAGAACTTCAACCACATTCCGAGGGAGTCTGGAGACATGGAGTCTGAATGGGCCATGTTCTCCACCTCTGTTGTTGAAGTGGCGGCCCAGAGCTGCAGCCGCAAGGTGGTCGGTGCATCTCGTGGTGGCAACCCCCAAACCAAGTGGTGGACACCAGCGGTGAGGGGGGCCATTAAGCTGAAGAAGGAGTCCCATCAAGCTCGGTTGGCTTGTGGGACTCCCAAAGCAGCTGAGGTGTACTGGCAGGCCAAGTAGAGTGCAGCTCGGGTGATTGCTGAAGCAAAAACCCGGGTATGGGAGAAGTTCGGTGAGGCCATGGAACAAGACTTTCGGTCGGCCTCGAAGAGATTCTGGCAAACTGTCGGACGGCTCAGGAGGGGAAAGCAGCTCCCTGTCCACACCGTGTATGGTGCGGATGGGACACTGTTGACTTCGACTGGGGATATCGTTGGGTGGTGGAAGGAATACTTCGAGGATCTCCTCAATCCCACTGATACGCCTTCCACAGAGGAAGCAGGGTTTGGGGACGAGGGGGATGACTTGCCTATCACAGGGGCTGAGGTTGCCAAGGTGGTTAAAAATCTTCTTGGTGGCCGGGCCCCGGGAGTGGACGAGATTTGCCCTGAGTACCTCAAGGCCCTGGATGTTGTTGGGCTGTCATGGTTGACACGCCTCTGCAACATTGCGTGGAGGTCGGGGGCAGTGCCTTTGGCATGGCAAACCGGAGTGGTGGTTCCTCTCTTCAAAAAAGGGGACCGGAGGGTGTGCTCCAACTTTAGAGGGATCACACTCCTCAACCTCCCTGGGAAGGTCTATGCCAAGGTACTGGAGAGGAGAGTCCGGCCGCTGGTTGAACCTCGGATTCAGGAGGAGCAATGTGGTTTTCGTCCTGGCCGTGGCACATCCGACTAGCTCTTTACCCTCTCGAGAATTCTTGAGGGTTCGTGGGAGTTTGCCCAACCAGTTTACATGTGTTTTGTGGACTTGGAGAAGGCATTTGACCGCGTCCCTCATGGTTTTCTGTGGGGGGGGGGTGCTTTGGGAGTATGGGGTATCGGGCTTGTTGTTACGAGCTATTCGGTCTCTGTACGACCGTTGTGAGAGTTTGGTTCGTATTGCCAACACTCGGTCAGATTCATTTCCAGTGAGAGTTGGACTCCGCCAGGGCTGCCCTTTGTCACTGATTCTGTTCATAATTTTTATGGACAGGATTTCTAGGCGCAGCCAGAGAATGGAAGGTGTCATGCTTGGTGACCACAGGATCTCATCTCTGTTGTTTGCAGATGATGTTGTCCTGTTGGCTTCATCCAGCAATGACCTACAGCTCTTGCTGAGATGGTTTGCCGCTGAGTGTGAAGCGGCTGGGATGAGAATCAGCACCTCCAAGTCCGAGTCCATGGTCCTCAGCCGGAAAAAGGTGGATTGTCCTCTCTGGGTTGAGGACAGGCTCCTGCCCCAAGTGGAGGAGTTTAAGTATCTTGGGGTCTTGTTCACGAGTGAGGGGAAAATGGAGCGAGAGATTGACAGACGGATCGGAGCAGCATCTGCAGTGATGCAGACGTTGTACCTGTCTGTTGTGGCGAAGAGAGAGCTTAGTTCTAAGGCAAAGCTGTCGATTTACCAGTCAATCTACGTTCCTACTCTCACCTATGGTCACGAGCTTTGGGTAATGACCGATAGAACAAGATTGCGGACACAAGCGGCTGAAATGAGCTTTCTCCGTAGGATTGCTGGACTCACCCTCAGAGATAGGGTGAGGAGCTCAGTCATCCGGGAGAGGCTCAGAGTAGAACCGCTGCTCCTCCACATTGAAAGGAGTCAGTTGAGGTGGTATGGGCATCTGATTAGGATGCCTCCTGGACGCCTCCCACTTAAGGTGTTTCAGGCATGTCCCACTGGGAGGAGACTCCGGGGCAGACCCAGGACTCGGTGGAGAGACTATGTCTCCCAGCTGATCCGGGAACACCTTGGTATCCTCTCTGAAGAGCTGGAGCAGGTGGCTGGGGAGAGGGAAGTCTGAGCTTCTCTGCTTGAACTGCTGCCTCCACGACCTGGACCTCCGGAAAAGTGGCAGAAGATGGATGGATGAATATTGCTAAAATATAAACTGATGCACTACAGTGGGTCTCAGATATTTGTAAATATGTCCTGTTATAGTACTACATGAGTTAATTGATGATACACAGAAATTCAATATTATACTGAACTCCATCACTAAATAGTGATATAAACTAAAATAATTATAATGACTGAACAACTCCCAGTCCCCGTAGTCCGGTGGCCCTGAAGTGCAAATCACGCCAACAAATTACTAAACACAACAACGAAACAAAAAACACAAGACAAAAATACAACAAATTACTAAACACAACAACGAAAAACACAACAAGACAAAAATACAACAAATTACTAAACACAACAACGAAAAACACAACAAGACGAAAATACAACAAATTACTAAATGCACCAACAAAACAAAAAACAACAAAACACAAAAACAAAACGAAACACAACAAAAAGCACAATGAAACAAAAAACACAATAACAAATTACTAAACACGACAATGAAACAAAAAACATACCAACAAATTACTAAACACAACAAAACAAAAAACACAACAAAAAAACAAAACACAACAACAAAACAAACACAACACCAAATTACTAAACACAACAACAAAAGAAAAAATCACAACAACAGAATGCAGCATAGAGCACTCTGCTTGTGCATTGGAGCCGTCAAAACAACACCAAACAATGCAGTTTTATTAGAAGCAGGAGAAATGCCAATGGATTTGAAAAGAGATAAACTTGTCATGGCGGCCTCTGGGCCGTCATTGGCGTCATCAACTCCAGCTGCGCACAGACCAACAGGTGTTAATCAACGGCTGTTAAAAGCCAGCGTCGCTGACAGCCCGGCACGGAGTCGTCTGTCCTCCTCGTCGGAGAATGAGCCTGAACTCCGCTCTCTGGTCTCGTCAGGAATTTCTCTTGTCTCGTCTGGAACCTCTCTTGTCTCGTCAAGAACCTCTCTTGCTTCATCAAGGACTTCTCATCAGTGTCAACCAAGTAAGAGAACAATTTGCTACTCAACCCCTTGTCTATACCCCTGTGCACAGGTGGACCTCCTAGGCGGCGGACCTGCGTCCCTAGCTGACGGGGTAACGCCACCTCGCACACGTAGCGCTTCGCTACCACCACGACTACCGGTAAGTCTTGCTCCTCAGATTCCAGAACTGTTGTTGTATCAGTTGCAGGAGTATTGGCCATCGCTATCAGTGGAGTCACTGTCATCATTATCAGCTATATCATCATCACCACGTTCTGTGGAATCACTAACCTCGTCATCGTCAGGATTACCATCATCCCGGTCTGTGGAGTCACAGCCGGCGTCATTAGAAGGACTACCCTCGTCACAGCCACGGGTGGTATCTCCAGCACGTTCACGGACACCTTCACCTCCACGTTGCACAGCCGCTGGATCTCAGCAGGGCGAAACCTGTGCTGCACTCAAGTAAGCCTCTCCATCTGTAGCTCATCACGAGTGTGGAACAAAAGTAATTGTTTTCTGCTTGTATGTTCCAGGGTTGCCGGGTCTCCGTCCAGGCTGCTCAGCTCCAGTGACCAGAACACTATCCACGCACTCACACACGCACTACACACTCTCACTATCAAATAAAGATTATTGTCACTATTTGCCCATGTCAGTGTCTGTCTCCTGGGTCCTAAACCATGTCAAAACTCACATTATCACACTGGGTCAAGCTGAAAGGAAGTGAATATTTCAATAGCTGCACTACAAGACTGCTGGGAATATTCTCACTTTCAGGGACATGGGTTTGGGTGGACAATTGAAAAAAAAAAGCCAGAATGTAGGGACTACACACTATTGATATAGCTAACACCAGTCCAGTGAGTAATGTTCCCCCTTGGCTGTTCTGGGAAAAAAGTAGACATTAGTCTGCTAATGAGGAAAAAGGATTGGCATATGAGTGAAGTTGGTGTTAAAACAAGCATTTACTTCAGGAACAATTACTATAATTACTTACAGCTCTATAATAACATTTCAAAGAACAAAGAGGGCTCTGTTGGAGTTGGAGTATACATTCCAGAGGTTAAAGTGACCATCTCAAAAAGACTCCAACAATACATCCGTGTTTATAACAGAGATGGTGGCAATAATTATTGCTTTGCAGTGGGTTGAGGAGATCAGACCGGACCGGAACAGATGGTGTGCACAGATTCACTTGCAGTGTTAAAAACCATACAGACACTAAAATCTACAAGGGAAGACTTGGTGATTGAGCTATATCACAGTTTTTTTTTAGGGTACACAGGGGTGGTGAAGGTGTTCATTTTTATTGGGTTCCTGCACACGAATGGTTGAAAGAGAATGACTGTGCAGACAAATTAGCAAAAAGTGCACTAGGGAAAGAAATAACTATACCTTTGTCTCTTGGAAAAGGTGAAGGGAAAGCAGTAATCAAGAAAAAAGGAATTGAGGTATGGCAAAAAAAGATGGGATGAAGATCATAAAGGTAGATCATACTACAAACTACAAAAATCTATTGCTATAAAGAATTATAAAACAACAAACAAGAGGGAAGACATCATTATGGCAAGACTCAGACTGGATCACACAGGTTTAAACGGCACTTTATTCATCATGGGGGAAAGCGAAAGTGACAAATGTAGAGAATGGAATAAAAGAAAATGTTGAGCACATCTTGTTACCCCCTTGACGCCTGAATTTATTTCCAATTATGAAAAAAAAAATTTCACTTGTGTTTTTGCTTTCAAGTAGATGCTAAATTAAGTTGAGAAAGTTAATTTGACTATAGCACATAAAATAGATATAATTTTAGGTATGATGCAAATTAGCAACAACAGGCATCTATGGTAAAAAATGGTAAATAAGCACCCGTTCCCATCTCAAGTATGAAGTCTTTTATTTATGCAACAAAATTATTTTCAGTATTTTCAACTCTCATGACTGCCAAGCTATCATAAACCACTACAATGAACTATAAAAAACATATTATAAACACAAAACACAAGCAATGAACAAGAACAAAAACCTGCTGGAAACTCCTCTTTCCTCCCATTCAGTTTGACTGTACTTTCAATGCGAAGAGTGTGCATTGCTTCAGTTTATTTGTGGAATTCCCGAAAGCAGTTGTGGTTTTTGTTGAGGCACAGATGAATGTTGCACTTTGCACATTTGTACACAGTCTGGACCTTGCATTGTTGAAGTTTGCAGAGTTGCCGCCCCTTTTCCACCTCTGGCCAGTGTCCCACAGCATCTGTGCGGACTTCCTGTGCAGGAATGGCCTTGGCTGGACTTCGACGTTTCTTCCTCTCAAACTGCCGTTCAATGTCAGATGAAGGCCGCCCCCTTTTCTTCTCCGTCAGGTCCTTCCCTTCTATGCAGAGGGCCTGTGCGATGGACAATCTGAATTCCAGCAAATCCTTCTGCTTCTTTCTGAGTACACCTAGTGACTCACAATCACGCCGATACAACAATCAGCTGTTCACTATTACCATATCCCCAAAATGAAAAAAACAACCGGTGGCAGTATTTTTGGGACCTGATGTGGATGCGGTAGTAGGCGATCAGTGCATCAAGAGCATCAACGCCACCCATGAACTTGTTATAAAGGCTGATAATGCTTGGGCATTCCACAGACACGTTCCTTTTCAGTTTTCTATCCCATCTTCGTATCATGGAAACGGGCTGGGCGCTGGCAAAAGTGCTGGCAGCAATCACGCCTCTGTTGTCAAACCACTTGACTGCTCTAATGTGTACGTTATCCACCATGGCCTGCTGCTCTTCAAATGTCCCTCTTCCCTTCTTCTTCATCTCCGAGTCTGCACTGAAACTGCACCCATGCAGACGATTTTGCTGCACGGTCCCAAGGGCTGGTATCCCCTTCTTTGCAAGAGCAACAAACAGATTCAAGGAGGAAAACCAGTTGTCAAAGTACAGCAGGTGGTTGACATTACTATGGATAACTTGTGGAAGCTTTAACACAATGTTTCCCCTGGCTCCAATGTCTGATTGGCCTGGTGCAGGATCAATTTTCCCTGTGTATATATCAAATGAATGCACCAGCCCTTTTGTGTCGCAAAGCACAAAAATTTTGTACCCCCATTTATATGGCTTTTTGGGGATATACTGCTTCAGGGCTGATCTGCCTTTGAAAGGAACCATTTGCTCATCACCACACAACATTTGTTGTGTGTCCAACAAAACATTTGTCCTGTTCGGCAGTTTTGGCAGGCAGTATGAAAATCTGGATGCCTAGCACTGTTACAACAGTTTTGCTCTACAATGGGATGATGAGGAAAAAGCTACAGCTGTGAAGTCAGCTCCAGCTCTCCTCTCTCACATCCAGCATGCTATGTTATTTATTGTTCACGTGAACTATGGTGTAGAGTTTTAGAATGGCAGTTTCTAAAGAAAATGCGTGTGAGTGTTGAACACCATCTAAATACGGCACCTTATTTGCGGCCGTTGTGGTCGACGGAGGTTATCCATTGTGGCTGAATGTAGCGAATTAGCATCACAGCGAAATCGTCTAATATCTTCAAAAATATTCACCATAGGTAAGATAAGATAAGATAAGATAAGCCTTTATTAGTCCCACAACGGGGAAATTCCAGGATTGCAACAGCACAGGGATAGCAACACTCAGAGCAACAATCAGAAGGCAAGAAAAAAAACAAGCAAGCAAGAGCAGCTAATAAACATATGTACGTATTACTATAAAATATATATATATACACACACACACAGACACACAGTGCAGAGCATTGTAGCTGGATGGAATAAATATATGAATATATGAACACACAGTGCAGAGCATTGTAGCTAGATGGAATAAATATGTAAATATATAAACACCCACAGTACGGAGCATTGCAGCTAGGTGGAATAAATATGCAAGTATATAAACACACACAGTGCGGAGCAATGTAGCTAGATGGAATAATATGTAGATATATAAATATATAAACACACCCAGTGCTGAGCATTGTAGCTAGATGGAATGAAACAGCATAACCGTCTACTTAGTTATCCTACATGGTATGATTATGTGCCCATACATATTCTCACCCTCCATAGCGACCGGTATGTTCCTAGTTGTATGCCGGAGGGGACCATTGTGTAAGTCTATTGCATCTTTTGCATTCAAAAAACTATTAGTTTGTTACGTCTTTTTGCTATCTCTGCGAGCAGCCCTGCTTAGGTTGTACAGTCTGACAGCCGTTGGTAGGAAGGACCTACGAAACCTCTCGGTTGTGCACCTGGGATGATGTAGTCTGCTGCTAAATGAGCTCCTCAGTGCATTCAGTATGTCCTGCATAGGGTGGAACTCGGACTCCAGCAGAGATGACAGTTTAGCCACCGTCCTTCTCTCTCCTATCTCCTCCATCGGATCAAGGCGCTGCCCCAGGACAGAGCTAGCTTTCTTAATCAGTTTGTTCAGTCTCTTCCTATCGGCTGCAGTAATGCCACTGCCCCAGCAGACCACTCCAAAAGTGATGGCTGATGCCACCACCGTGTCATAGAATGACTTCAGCAGCGCCCCTTGTACACCAAAAGACCTGAGTCTCCTCAGCAGGAACAGCCTGCGCTGTCCCTTCTTGTAGAGTGCATCAGTATTGTGTGACCAGTCTAGTTTATTGTTCAGATGAATACCCAGGTACTTATAGGATGTCACCATCTCGATGTCTGTTCCCTGTATATTTACTGGTACTGTGAGGGGCTGCCCATGCCTGCGGCAGTCCACCACCAGCTCCTTAGTTTTCCTCGCGTTGATCTGGAGGCAGTTCCGATGGCACCAGTCCACGAAGTCCTGGATAAGCCCTCTGTACTCAGCTTCATCTCCATTGGAGATGAGGCCAACGATCGCAGAGTCATCAGAGAACTTCTGTAGATGGCAGTGTGTTGTGTTGTGTGAGAAGTCCGCAGTATAAAGAGTGAACAGGAAGGGAGCCAGCACCGTTCCCTGGGGGGCCCCCGTGCTACTGATGATCGTGTCGGACACACAGTCCCGGGTTCTCACAAACTGAGGCCGGTTCGTGAGGTAGTCCAGGATCCATGATGACAGGTGCTGGTCCACCCCTGCGCGCAGCAGCTTGTCCTTCAGGATCATCGGTTGGATGGTGTTGAAAGCACTGGAGAAGTCAAAGAACATGATCCTCACCATATTCCCGGGCTTCTCCAGGTGGGACAGAGAACGGTGAAGGAGGAAGATCACCGCATCCTCCACCCCAATGTCATGCTGGTAGGCGAACTGGAGTGGATCCATCGCTGGTTCCACCAGGGGGCGGAGGTGAGCAAGGAGCAGTCTCTCCAGGGTCTTCATCAAGTGGGACGTCAAGGCCACCGGTCTGTAGCTGTTCAGGTCTTTGGGGTGGGAAGTTTTTGGTACAGGTACCACACAAGATGTTTTCCACAGCTGTGGTACCCTCCCCAGTTTCAGGCTCATGTTGAAGATATACGTCACAATCCCACACAGCTGGTCTGCACAGGACTTGAGGAGCTTTGCGCTGATGCCGTCCGGTCCCGGCGCCTTCCTCGCCTTGATCTTCCTCAGCTCCGTCCTCACCTGGGTCCTGGTCAGGGTCAGGATGGGGGGCTGTGTGTTGGGAGTGGGGGGGTGTTGGTGGAGTGGGGAGTGGGCAGCAGGACTTGATTTCTTTAGAGGCAGCAGTGGTTGTTGTGCAGTCAGGGGGGAGGGCGGTTGGTCAAATCTATTGAAAAACAGATTCAGGTTGTTCGCCCACTCCCTGCCCCCTGTGGCCTGGGGGGAGGTATTCTGGAGCCCCGAGATGGTTTTGAGGTTTCTCCAGACCCCGCTGATGTCGCTCTGTTGCAGCTTGTCCTCCATCTTCTTCCTGAAGCTGTCCTTGCCTTCTCTGATCTTTCTCCTCAGCTCCCTCTGTACGGACTTCAGCATCTCCCTGTTCCCTGACCTGAAGATCCTCTTCTTCTCTCTCAGAAGTGTTTTTATCTCAGGGTTGATCCAGGGTTTGTTGTTTGAGTGACGCCGTATGGTCTTGGTGGGAACGGATTTGTCCACACAGAAGCTGAGGTAGCCCGTGAAGGTGTGAATGAGGCCATCGATGTCCTCACCATGTGGATCGCAGAGCTGCTTCCAGGCGGTGGCTTCAAAACAGCCCTTTAGGGTGTCCATTGTCTCCTCAGACCATAACTCCACAGTGTGCATGGCCGGAGGTTGTCTGTGCACTAGGGGTTTGTACACCGGCCGGAGATGAACCAAGTTGTGATCCGATCTCCCGAGTGGGGGGAGTTGTGATGAGGTGTACGCCTCCTTAGTGTTTGCGTAGAATAAATCCAGTGTTTTATTGTCTCTAGTGTGGCATGTGACATACTGGGTGAACGTGGGTAGAATGGGAGACAGTGAAACATGGTTGAAATCGCCTGAGATGAGGAGAAGAGCATCTGGGTGTTCTGTCTGCAGCCTGCTGGTTACTGAATGGATGACGTCACGTGCTGTCCCAGCGTTCGCCGTCGGATTTGCATAAACAACAATGCAGATCACGTGTGAGTGTTCTCTCGGGAGATATGTAGGCCTCATGCTAACAGCTAGCAACTCAATGTCTTTGCTGCAGTGTCGTTGTTTAACAGTGATATGTCCCGGTCTGCACCAGTTGTTGTTAACATACATTATCACTCCACCGCCCCTAGCCTTGCCACTGTCTGGTGTTCGGTCAGCTCGTATCATGTGAAAACCCTCCAGCTCAATGTTATCATCTGCTGCTAGTTCAGTTAGCCACGTCTCAGTAAACAAAAGGAGAGAGCACTCCCGGTATGTGCTATCATAACGGGAGATAGCCGCTAGCTCATCTAACTTTCCCAGTATCGACCGTACATTTCCCATGACAACAGATGGAAGGGAGGGTCTGTACCTTATATTTTTTGTCCTCCGCCTTACTCCAGCCCGGCAGCCGCGGCGTTTTCGCCTCAGTTCTCTCGGTATGTCGAGTTTTTCCAATGGGACCGGGTGGCGGTTGAATGCTAGCAGCTGTTCTCTGCTGTATCGTATCCTGCTATAGACAGTGGCTCCGTCCACCGGCTCAGGAGACATTTAGGACGATCTGTGTGTCCGTGATATAAGTGGGGTGAAAAAAAAAGACGGATCAAAAGAGAGAGGAAGGGAAAAAGACTCGGAATCGAGCCGCTGTTGCAAAAGGCAGCCGACTCGTGTGGCGCCGAGAGAAAAAGGTACTCCACTCCTTCGTGGTAGTGATAAAAGTACACTATAAGCCTGTACATATTTTTTATCTTAGTACAACTTACCTGAGATTGGACAATTTTTCCATGATTGTCTTCTGAAAATGCAGACGTGGCACTAGGCGAGCGTAGCAATCAGGAAATGAATGGTGCTCCGTCTCTGACCATTCCTACGAGAAACTAATGCTTGCAAAAGGTTCCTAGGTATGTGTTGGAAGTGCATCAACCGGTAGTGGAGGAATACGGATGGTATTTTGGTTGCATTTGGAGCGGAAGCGGATTGATGCGAATTTGCGACAATTGACGTCAAGGGGGTTTAAAACAAGCATTTACAATTATAATTTCTTACAGCTCTATACTGATGGTTCAAAGAATAAAGAGAGCTCTGTTGGAGTTGGAGTATACATCCCAGAATTTAAAGTGACCATTGCAAAAAGACTCTCCAATACATCCGTGTTTACAGCAGAGATGGTGGCAACAATTATTGCTTTGCAGTGGGTGGAGGAAGTCAGACTGGACCGGGTGGTGGTGTGCACAAACTCACTTGCAGCTTTAAAAACCATACAGACACTAAAATCTACAAGGGAAGACTTGGTGATTGAGCTATATCACAGTTTATTTAGGGTACACAGTGTGTACCAGGCCATGGCCTGCTCTGCTAATCATCCCCAGCTGCGCACTCACCTGATTCCCATTACGGCTGGCATATTTCTACTGTGCTACCCTGACTGGCGGTGCGGAGATGTCTCACTGCGCTCCAGAGGAGCTTCATCGCCAAACCCTTCTACTCGTTGTGATCTCATCCAAAGCCTGCTTCATTCAACGCCGGAGAATCCCTCCAGCCATTCACGTAAGCTCAATCCTCAACTCACCCTGTCTTCCAGTCCCCTGTGCACAGGCGGAGTCCGTGGCGGCAGATTCTTCCTCACCTCCTTCGTCGTCATACTCCCCAGACACTCACCTGCAGGAGCTGCACTCCCAACCGAAGGACACTGTCTTCCTGACTGTAGCCGTTGTGCTGAACCTGAGCCTGTCTCCATCTGCTCCCACAGTCAGCAACAGTGTAACTGTTTAACTCCAGCTACAGCACTCACTAATAATCCCTCTCTGTGTGTCTTTAGGGTTGCCAGGTCATATGGTGTGCTGCTCTGTCCCTGCTGCTCCTGACTACGCTTTCACACACCAACATATACACTCTTGCTGTAAAAAAACCTAATTGTATCAGTTCGAAGTCTGTGTCTTGTCACTGGGTCACTGAACCATGTCACACAGGGGTGGTGGAGAAATTCAGTTTTGTTGGGTTCCTGCACATGAAGGGTTGAAAGGGAATGACTGCAGGCAAATTAGCAAAAAGTGCTCTTGGAAAAGAGATAACTTTACCGTTGTCTCTTGGAAAAGGTGAAGAGAAAGCAGTAATCAAGAAAAAAGGAACTGAGCTATGGCAAAAATGATGGGATGAAGATCATAAAGGTAGATCGTATTACAAACTACAAAAATCGATTGCAATAAAGAATTTCATAACAACCAAAAGGAGGGAAGCATCATTATGGCAAGACTCAGAATGGATCACACACATTTAAACAGCACTTTATTCACCATGGGGAAAAGTGAAAGTGACAAATGTAGAGAATGTGGAGTAAAAGAAAATGTTGAGCACATTTTATTACACTGTCACAAATACAGAAATGAAAGACAGATAATGGAAAATGAAGTTCGAGAGGCCAGTAGGGAATGGGATTTAACTGTGATTCTGGGAACCTATGGAGAGGCAATACGAATCACGAGAAGGGCTCTTTTCTCTTTTTTAAATAACACAGGATTAAGTCATAGAATTTAGGGGTCCAGCTCAAATGACTCTTGTACAGTAGGTAGTGGTATGCACCTTTGAGTTGTTTGCTATCCACCAGTAACCGAGAGAAGAAGAAGAAGAGGAAGACCCACAGTGGATGCTCTAGTTGGGGTAAATAATGATATAGAAAGGCTCTCAAAATGAAAGAAGTAATGGTTAAAGTTTTTCTGGACATTGAAAAGGCTTATGACTCACTGTGGAGGGATGGTTTTCTTATGAAATTGAACAAAATGGACAGTGGTGGTAGGATGTATAGTTGGATAATGGATTTTATTTTAGCACACAGGGCAATTAGGGTTAATGTAGGATCAGAAGTTTCTAATGACTTTGAGATAGAATATGATGTTCCTCAGGGGAGTGTGATTGTCACGCCGCGCCATTCATCAGCGGCGCCACCTGCTCACGCACCTGCTACTCGTCAGCGGCGAGGGATAAAAGCTGCCTCGCCCTGAGCTTCGGCCTGAAGCCGTAGACTTCATTTCCCTTCCATGGGCTTCTACCACATTCTCTTCAGCATCCTCGTCACCGGTAAGAAAATCGCTTACCTCATCTCTCCAGTCTGCTCCCCTGTGCACAGGTGGATTCCTCGGTGGCGGACAATCCCGTCCCTCGTCTCTCCTCGCTGCTGCACCGAGCCCTGCAGGTGGCTGTCTCCCGGGCTTCCATCCTTGAAGCGCCAGTCATCTGTCCCAACAAGTAAGCTTCTCTCCCTCGCCTATTCTCCTCCTGTGTTGGTGTGTGCTCATCACCCTGTGTCTGATTTCTCCCATAGGGTTGCCGGCTGAACGGTCTCCTGCCTCTGGGTCCGAAGCAGACGCCAACACCAACACATTAACATTCCGCAGACACGCACCCAAACATCCCTGTTGTTAATAAACAGTTTGAACTACTCTGAGCCTGTGTGTGTGCGTCTCCTGAGCCGAACGTTATGTCAGTGATAAGCCCTGCTTTATTCAATATAATGATTAATGACATGTTTGAGGATCAAGAGGGATCCATCAAAACAACATTATATGCAGATGATGGAGCCACATGGACGAGGGGAAGAAATGAGAAATTTGTGTTCAAAAACATCAGGAATGCAATGGAGAAAGTAGAAAAGTGGTCATATGACTGGGGATTTAAATTTTCAAACAGTAAAACCTGCTATATGACATTCACAAAAAAATGCAGAACTGGTACAGAACCATTAACATTATATAATCAACCAACAGAAAAAGTCAGTAAGTTCAAATATCTAGGATTGTGGTTTGATAGTGGATACACATGGAGAGTTCATGTTGAAAATCTGGAGACAAAATGCAAAAAAGTCATGAATCTCATAAAAGCTGTAGCTGGACATGAATGGGGTGCAGATAAACAGGCATTAATTGATATTTACAGAGCACTAATGCGATTGACAATAGACTATGGGTGCATGATTTATGGAGCAGCAGCAAAGACGACTCTGGAAAAAATAGACAAAATGCAGCATAGAACGCTGCCTGTGCATTGGAGCCGTCAAAACAACACCAAACAATGCAGTTTTAATAGAAGCAGGAGAAATGCCAGTCGATTTGAGAAGAGATAAACATGCATTATCATACTGGGTCAATCTGAAAGGAAGTGAGGAAGCAAATATTTCAAAAACAACACGACAAGACTGCTGGGGATACTTTAATTTCCAGGGACATGGGTATGGGTGGACAATTGAAAGAAGGACCAGAATGTATGGGCTACACACTATTGATACAGCTAACACCAGTCCAGTGAGTAATGTTCCCCCTTGGCTGTTTCCGGGAATAGAAGCAGACGCTAGTCTGCTAATGAGGAAAAAGGATTGGGATATGAATGAAGTTGGTGTTAAAACAAACATTGACTGTCATGGGTCGTGTGCTGACTCTGTCGGCACTCGGGCTGTGTGGTAGTCTCCCTTCTCTCCTCTGGCGCGTTTCTAGACGTTTATTTTGACAGCGTCTCAGCAGGGCTTCCGGCTGTTAGTGGAGCTCCGCTGAGCACCTGTTTCTGATCAGCTGATGACCCTTCATCAGCTATCAATCTATTCCTCCCTATTTAAGGGAGCAGCTCTGTTTGCTCAGGGCTGCGACCTACACGGACATTCCTATGTCTTCTTTCCAGTCTGGCTTCCCTATCCCTGAGGTCAGTTCCCACAGCATTCAGGTTCCGCCCTCGCTGTGCATATGTAAGTGTTTGTATTCATTTGCGTTGCCCCACGAGGCTTGTTATTTTGTTATTGTGTGTCTTTATTTAATAAATGTACAAACCCACGGCTGCCTATAACGTCTCACTGATGGCTCATGAGAGCCATCCATAACATTTACCTCAGGAACAACTACTATAACTTCTTACAGCTCTATACTGACGGTTCAAAGAATAAAGAGGGCTTTATTGGAGTTGGAGTATACATCCCAGAATTTAAAGTGACCATCGCAAAAAGACTCTCCAACAATACATCCGTGTTTACAGCAGAGATGGTGGCAATAATTATTGCTTTGCAGTGGGTGGAGGAGGTCAGACCAGAACTGGTGGTGGTGTGCATGGATTCACTTGCAGTGCTAAAAACCATACAGACACTAAAATCTACAAGGGAAGACTTGGTGATTGAGATGTATCACAGTTTATTTAGGGTACACAGGAGTAGTGGAGAAGTTCAGTTTTTTTGGGTTCCTGCACTCGAAGGGTTGAAAGGGAATGACTGTGCAGACAAATTAGCATAAAGTGCTCTTGGAAAAGAGATAACTATACCATTGTCTCTTGGAAAAGGTGAAGGGAAAGCAGTAATCAAGAAAAAAAGGAACTGAGCTATGGCAAAAAAGATAGGAAGAAGATCATAAAGGTAGATCGTATTACAAACTACAAAAATCGATTGCAATGAAGAATTTCATAACAACCAATAGGAGGGAGGACATCATTATGGCAAGACTCAGACTGGATCACATACGTTTAAACAGCACTTTATTCACCATGGGGAAAAGCGAAAGTGACAAATGTAGAGAATGTGGAGTAAAAGAAAAAGTTGAGCACATCTTATTTCACTGTCACAAATACAGAAATGAAAAACAGATAATGGAAAATGAAGATGGGATTTAACTGTGATTCTGGGAACCGATGAAGATGGAGAGGCAATACGAATCACGAGAAGGGCTCTTTTCTCTTTTTTAAATTACACAGGATTAAGTCATAGAATTTAGGGGTCTGGCTCAAATGACATAATGTTACACACTCTTGTACGGTAGGTAGCCGTATGCACCTTTGAGTTGTTTGCTATCCACCAGTAACCGAGAGAAGAAGAAGAAGAAGAAGAAGAAGAAGAAGAAGAAGAAGAAGAAGAAGAAGAAGAAGAAGAAGAAGAAGAAGAAGAAGAGGAAGAAGAGTTTTTGAGTTTTAAAAAATCCCTTTATTGCACAATTCAAAAATGCGAGAGCACCAATATCATTCCACCAAGCGTCTCACATGTCAAAAGTGCAAACATAACTTATCCCCCTCTCCCACACAACAGAAAATATGCCCTACAGTCCATCTATTGGTGGATGCCTCCAAATTGTCCACCATTTTATAGTAAGGAAAACAAAAACAGGATCCACAGTGCCAGTGTTAGTAGTTCGATTCTTCCATGTAGTCCGTGCAAAGAAGAGCCACAGGCCTCCAGTTGTTAATCAAGGCCAAGTTCCCTTCCTTCGGCAGCAGAGACAGCACTGCGTGCCCGCAGCCAGTTCCGTAACAGCCAACTAGAACGCCATAAAAGTCTGATCCAATAACATCCCCAAAGCTGTCCTCTGGGCTGAGCCTGGGAAGACCTCCAAAGAGTTGGTGTTGAGAGTCTATGCAGCATGGTTCTGCACCAAACAGGGCCCCGTAAAAATCCACTGCATCTGCATGGCTCCTCATCTCAGATGGATTTGTAGTCCCTTGACCATGTGGGAGTTTTAAGCAGGTCATCTTTGCAGCAGTCTTGTCCAGATTGTAGAAAAAAAGATGTTGGGGCATCCATGTCCTGCAGGTGAGTAAACCGTGACCTTGTAGTCCGTGCAAAGAAGAGCCGGGCAGCTGAGATAGTATGCGCGCCGGCAGGAGACCGGTAAAGATCCAGTTCTGTAACAGTCAATTAGGACGTCATAAAAGTCTGATCCAACAATATCCCAAAAATGCCTAAAAAAGTCAGAGTAAAGACCGTCATTTATTCCTTCTGTCGGGCACCCTTGACCTTTTGTCCTCCCGCTGCTTTACGCAGGGCTGTTAGGTGCTTTTTGAGGTGAAAACGTTTCCTTTCATCCAGGAGGTCAAGACCAACCTGCTGTTTTAGCACATTAACAGACTTAATAAATTTATCAGTGTCACTGAAGTAATCAGTGACTTTAACGGCCCTGTAATAGGTTTCATCCAGAAAAGCATTTATTTCTTCCAGTGAATACAAACTCGTGTTTGTACTGCAAGTTGCCCCAATAGACTCAGTATTAGACACAGTGTCGGAATCAGATTCCATTTCCTCCTCAGCACAACTCAGCTGACTGTTTGATTCAGCTGGCTCAGCGGATTCATCGTGAGCCATATTTTCCTGGACGCCACCCATAGCAGCTGACTGTTGCTGTTCCGTCTGCTGCTCTGAAACGGTAGCAGCCACCGGAAGCACAGCCGCTGATGTCACACAGCGAGATTCTTACGCATCATCAGTGACTTTTTGGGTGCCATCACCAGCAACGCTCCCAGCTGTAAGCTGGGCTGCGGGTGCCACAGCCGGGCTGTCCACAGACACAGTGCCAGGCTCCGAAGCAGGACCGCAGAAGGCCCCGCAACGTCGTCCGTAGTAGCGGCGTGAGCGAGGCCGCAGCGCCGGCTTCAGCCGCGCTCCATCAGAGCCCCCCGCCCGCTGCCTGTGGGGACAGGCGAACCGTTTATGGCCCACGTCTCCACATTCAAAACACTTCATCTGTCCTGAGCTCGCATACACCATAGAGGAGGCCGTCCCCGTGTTTGACCCGGAAGGACACTTCCAGAGTTTTGAGTTGGCGAGTCCAAAAACATGAACACTTCACTCTTCACTTCCGCTCTCCAAGGAGAGCAGACGCCTCTTTCTTCTCTCTTGCTCCCGACCCATTTCCTCCTCCCCAACTAACTGGATCCCAGCTTGCTGTCGTCTGTCTGCGTCTTTACTGCTGATTATCGAAAGAAATTATGGAATTAATAAGCTGGGCTTTGAACGCAATTGACACTATCTTTTCAACGAGGAAAAGTGCCCCGGGGGGAGGTTGTTTGCCCCGCAGGAACGGCTCCTGCGAGCTATTACGGGAGACAAGTAATTGGAAGCTCTTGTGCCTGACTGATCTTTTTATCGAAGATGTAGAAGATTTGTACGTCTTCGTAGTAATGGTGATTGGGATCGTTCTGATTGGATCTGGGATTATCCTGATGTACCGCAAATTGTTGAAGATGGATACAACCTATCAAAATGCTGGCCAGGCGAGGTGCATCCATCAAATTGAAAAAATGGAGAAGACCCTGATAGCGACAAATGGAGAACTATCTCGGAAGGTGGATTACATCATGATAACGCTTAGGTCTATCCATGATGGACTCAACGCCCAGCAATGAAGGATTAAGTACTGAATCTGTAAGAGAATATAAAGTTCCCACTCTGTGATCAGTACTATTCGACTTAATCTCTCCCTCACAAAAATCCTCCTGATCATCTGCAGTCTTTGTTTTTCAAAACACTGAGCTCATGGCCTTCGGACAGGCAGCTGCATGGACAATTGCCAAGGACAATTGCCAGTAGCCAGACGAAACATCTCCTGCCAAAGAGTCCTTGTTGTTCTTAACTGATACAACACTTACTTCAACATTGCACTCATACTGATCCACAAACTGATGATAAAGATGACTCACCTCACTGCTCTCTTTGTGTCCTGTGACTTTTTGGTCTGCTGATTGTGCTATGAGGGCTTTTTTTTTTCTTTGGTAATCATAATATTGATCATATATGACCACTATTCTGAAATTCAATGATTTTTTTTGCTCCTTCCTATGTATTATTTCCTATGCTACCTGTACCCTTCTGTTGGCAGGCGCGTTTCAGATACAGCCGTGTCACCGAAATGCAGTTCATTTTCTGTGTCAAGTCAAATCCCTCGTATGTGTATCAGTGATCTGTTATCAGTGATCTGTTATCAGTATCTGTTAATGTACTTGGCAATAAATCTTTTCTGAGTCTGAGTCTGAGACCTGTCGCCTGAGTGATTTCACATGTTTTAACTTGGTATCCTTGCACCCCAAAGCCACAGTTCTAAACGGGCCCACAAACTTCCCAAATCTGCGGAGCTCCGTCTCCAACTGCTTGTCAGTGATGAAAGGTGGAACACCTGAGACCGTGATATGCGTTGATGGGACAGATAAGGGGGACACCTGCACATACGTTTCCCCGATAACAACACTGCTTCCAGTCAGAGTGTGGACATCCTCCTCAGCAGCCAGAAACACAACTACAGCTCTATTCATTCGGGACGCAAAGCAGGTCGCATCATGGCCCACCTGCTCGCCCACAGCCAGAAGCACCTCCTCCACAGTAACGCTGCTGTCCGGGGGAACGATCCGCAACCCCTGGCGGATAGACGGAGATGGCGTTTCCAAGGTCGCCATCCTCCACCCAAAAAAACAAAAACTGAATATGCGGCCAGTAATAGAAAATTGAAAAAAAAGTCCAAACAAAACACGGAGTTCCATATTTCCACCCTCCTCCTTAGAAGAAGAAGAAGAAGAAGATCCACAGTGGATGCTCTAGTTGGGGTAAGTAATGATATAGAAAAAGCTCTCAAAAAAGAAGTAATGGTTAAAGATTTTCTGGATATTGAAAAGGCTTATGACTCACTGTGGAGGGACGGTCTTCTTATGAAATTGAACAAATGGACAGTGGTGTAGGATGTATAATTGAATAATGGATTTTTTTAAACACACAGGACAATTAGGGTTAATGTAGGATCAGAAGTATCTAATGACTTTGAGATAGAAAATGGTGTTCCTCAGGGGAGTGTGATAAGCCCTGTTTTATTCAATATAATGATTAATGACATGTTTGAGGATCAAGAGGGATCCATCAAAACAGCACTATATGCAGATATGAGCCACATGGACAGGGAAAGAAATGAGAAATTTGTGTTCAAAAACATGCGGGAAAGCAATGGAGAAAGTGGAAAAGTGGTCATATACTGGGGATTTAAATTTTTTGAAACAGTAAAACCTGCTATATGACATTCACAAAAAAATGCAGAACTGGTACAGAACCATTAACATTATATAGACAACCAATAGAGAAAGTCAGTGAGTTCAGATACAGTATCTAGGATTGTGGTTTGATAGTGCATACACATGAAGAGTTCATGTTGAAAATCTGGAGGACAAAATGCAAAAAAAGTCATGAATCTCATAAAAGCTGTAGCTGGACATGAATGGGGTGCAGATAAACAGGCATTAATTGACATTTACAGAGCACTAATGCGATTGACAATAGACTATGGGTGCATGATTTATGGAACAGTGGCAAAGACGACTCTGGAAAAAATAGACAAAATGCAGCGTAGAGCACTTCACCTGTGCATTGGAGCTGTCAAAACATCACCAAACAATGCAGTTTTAATAGAAGCAGGAGAAATGGCAATCGATTTGAGAAGAGATAAACATGCATTATCATACTGGGTCAAGCTGAAAGGAAGTGAGGAAGCAAATATTTCAAAAACAACACGACAAGACTGCTGGGAATACTCTAATTTCCAGGTACATGGGTTTGGGTGGACAATTGAAAGGAGGACCAGAATGTATGGGCTACACACTATTGATATAGCTAACACCAGTCCAGCGAGTAATGTTCCCCCTTGGCTGTTTCTGGGAATAGAAGCAGACGCTAGTCTGCTAATGAAGAAAAATTCAACTTTATTTATTTATATAGTGCCATTTCACAACAACTGTCATCTCATAGCACTTTCAACTGTAGGGGGGACCCCCATAGTTGCAGAAAGACCCCAGCAATCAGGCGATCCCCTGTGAGCAAGCACTTGGCGACGGTGGAGAGGAAAATCTCCCTTTTAACAGGAAGAAACCTCCAGCAGAACCAGGCTCAGGGAGGGGCAGTCATCTGCTGCGACTGGCTGGGGGGGTGAGGGGACAGAGAAGATGAAAAAAGATTGGATATGAGTGAAGTTGGTGTTAAAACAAGCATTTACCTCAGGATCAACTACTATAACTTCTTACAGCTCTATACTGACGGTTCAAAGAATAACGAGGGCTCTGTTGGAGTTAGAGTATACAACCCAGAATTTAAAGTGACCATCGCAAAAAGAGTCTCCAATAATACATCCGTGATTTACAGCAGAGATGGTGGCAATAATTATTGCTTTGCAGTGGGTGGAGGATGTCAGACCCGGAATGGGTGGTGGTGGTGTATGTACTCACTTGCAGCACTAAAAACCATACAGGCCACTAAAATCTACAAGGGAACACTTGGTGATTGAGATGTATCACAGTTTATTTAAGGTACACAGGGGTGATGGAGAAGTTCAGTTTTGTTGGGTTTCCCTGCTCTCGAAGGGTTGAAAGGGAGAGACTGTGCAGACAAATTAGCAAAAAGTGCTTTGGAAAAGAGAAAACTATACCACTATTTCTTGGAAAAGGTGAAGGGAAAGCATTAATCAAGAAAAAAGGAACTGAGATATGGCAAAAAAGATGGGCTGAAGATCATAAAGGTAGAATCCTATTACAAACTACAAAAATCTATTGCTATAAAGAATTTCATAACAACAATAGAGGGAGGGACGTCATTATGGGCAAGACTCAGACTGGATCACATACGTTTGAATGCACTTAATTCACCATGGGTAAAAGCGAAAGTGACAAATGTAGAGAATGAGGATTTATTTGTAAATGTAGGGAATGGGATTTAACTGTGATTCTGGGAACCGATGGAGATGGAGAGGCAATAAGAATCACGAGAAGCGCTCTTTTCTCTTTTTTAAATTACACAGGATTAAGTCATAGAATTTAGGGGTCGGGCTCAGGTGATACAGTATAATGTTACACACTCTTGTACAGTAGGTGACGGTATGCACCTTTGAGTTGTTTGCTATCCGCCAGTAACCAAGAGAAGAAGAAGAAGAAGAAGAAGAAGAAGAAGAAGAAGAAGAAGAAGGTCTCATTTTCAAGAGACCTGTTTAATCGGTCAGTAGAACAGATGCTCTGACAAGCATCCTGAAAAACAGGACAAACAGACAGGGGGCCGTACAGGAGGGTGCAGCTGATGGCCAGACAGATGAAGGACATAGTGGAGCTGGTAGCCAAACAGGTGATCAGGGGGAAGTGGAGATGATGGTGCGTGGTGATGTGGACTGTGAATCAGCTGTGATCGGTGCTGGAGCTGCAGAGAATCTGGAGGAGAAGGAGAAACCCCTCGTAATGCTTCATAGGCTTAAGAGAAAAACTAAAAATGGTAGGGCAGTTTTTACAGGAGAAGGCAAGATCATCTAAAAGGGAAAATCAGAAGGTGGCAGATGAACATGAGGAAGCAGCCTTAGCTTCACAGGTTAGTGAAGGTGAAGATTCACCCCCTCTGGTGACTAACAGTGAGCTGTCCTGACTGTAGGGTCCTCCCAACATCACCAAGTCCAGAAGGAGTAAGTGCAGCAAAAATAAAAAATTGATCTTACAAAAACCTAAGAACATGAGAGGAGTAAAAATTGAAAATTATGTCCCAGATAAAAAGGGCTTCCTTGATTCAGTGAGGCTCTAATGAGAGAAGGGAGCTTGACTCACCAAGAATATTATCGCGTGACAAAAAAGTAGTTTTTTAGACTTAAGCAGAGAATTGTTTAATAATGATACTGAGAATGATGATGACGATGATGGCTGGACTTTGTAAATTCTCTACCTTAGTGTTCCTCTTTAACTGTTCTGTTAACTTTTTTGCCTCTCCCTCCATGGGCAATTTTAAAGTAGGGGACTCTGAATCTGATTGGAGCAGAGCGAGGCAAGAAAAAAAAGAGCTATCTGTTGATTTCATGATCCTGAATAATGCTGATATTTACAAGAAACACAGTGATAATTCTAATGAGAGTAGACTGGCAGAGGGAGTGGGGAGGGCAGGGTTGTACTGAGCCATAGTAGTAGTAGTAGTGGGGGGGTGGCTGTCCTTTTTCTCCCCAAGATGATCCCCTGTTTTCATATTTTGTCACTGAAGTTGTACAAGGGAGACTACTGGTGATTCAGGCTGTTTTTGGTCAGTGTACACTTACCCTCATCAATGTATGTACACTACCGTACAAAAGTTTGAGGTCACTAAGAAATTTCCTTATTTTTGAAAGAAAAGCACTTTTTTCAATGAAGATAACTTTAAACTAATCAGAAATACACTCTATACATTGCTAATGTGCTAAATGACTATTCTAGCTGCAAATGTCTGGTTTTTGGTGCAATATCTACATAGGTGTATAGAGGCCCATCTCCAGCAACTATCACTCCAGTGTTCTAATGGTACAATGTGTTTGCTCATTGCGTCAGAAAGCTAATGGATGATTAGAAAACCCTTGTGCAATCATGTTAGGTCTGCAATGCTGTAATTGCTGCAAATGGAGGATTCTTTGACGAAAGCAAAGTTTGAAGGAAAAAATTATTATTTCAAATACAAATCATTATTTCTAACCTTGTCAATGTCTTGACTATATTTTCTATTCATTTTACAACTCATGGTGGTAAATAAGTGTGACCTTTTCATGGAAAACACAAAATAATGTCTGAGTGACCCCATAACTTTTGAACGGTAGTGTACTATATGCCCCAACTTTAGAGTCGGGACAGGTTGAGTTTTTCTTAGTGAGATAAACACCTTTTTAAACAACTGCAACCCAGGGATGACTTTGTGTTTTAGCTGGTAATTTTTAACTGCTCTGCAGATGATTCCAATGGACAGCAACCATATAGAACTTCACCCAGCCTCTAAACGCCTTTTTAATGGAAGTGACTAAGACTCATGATCTGGTAGACGTTTGGAGGTCTTTCCATAATATGGATAACAGTAACACTGGTCCCACAATAGAGATGGTCTTATTTCTCTCACAAGATTGGATTGTTTTTAATTGTTTTATAAACATCAAAGGAATATTTTACAAACTGTTCCATCGTATCTGCTGTTTTTACTGATCATTCTTTGGTATTATGCAAAGTTTTTATTAGTAATTTTAAGTATCGAAGTGCCTTTTGGCATTTTAACAGTTCCTTGCTTCTGTACAACAATTTAAAAAAATGTTTTAGGTTCTTATGGAGAAATTTTAGAGAGTGGCGTCTTGAGTTTGGCTCTTTACAGCGGTGGGACTGTGGGAAGGTGGAAATAAGAAATTTTTGTCAACAATACACTCTCAATGTCACTCGGAATATAACCAGATTAATAAAAGACCTAGAGAGTGATATTGTAGAGCTTCAGTCTTGGTTAGACTCTACAGGGAATCGAGGATACTTTGAAGTCCTCAAAGCAAAAAAGAAAGTTCTTACGGACTTGCTGGGCACCAGGGCTCAGGGAGCCCTCGTCAGATCCAGGTTCCAGAGTGTAAACCAGATGGATGCCCCCTCAAAAGTTTTTTTTTTTTTTTTGGACTGGAGAAGAAAGACCAGAGCAGGTGCATTCACGTTCTATAGTCAGCATCTGGAAGGAGCTGAGGAAGACTGGTGACATCAAGAAACGTGCTGTGGAGTTTTATTCAGACCTGTATAAGTCTGAGTATGTTGAAAATGAACAATTGTTAGCTTCCTTTTGTTTGTGATGGACTTCCCCAAGTTTCGAGAAGACTTCAATCTCTACTGGGGGAGCCCCTACACCTTGAGGAGTTGTCCCTCGCTTTGCAGAGTATGGGAGAATGGGGAAAGCTCCTGGGATTGATGGACTTCCTGTTGATTTCTTCAAGGCCTTCTGGCAACGATATGGGTGGAGACCTGGCTGGAAGTTTTGAATGAAAGTCTGACTAGAGGATTCCTACCTATCAGTGCAGGAGGGCTGTAATCACTTTACTCTCCCCCAAAAAAGGGTGACTAAATGGAGGATTAAGAACTGCGCACGTGTTTCCCTGCTCTGTACAGACGATAAAGTTTTCTCGCAAAACCCTGGCCAACAGGCTGAGAGACAATATGAAACAGATCGTTAACATGACCAGACCTACTGAGTGCCCGGTAGGTCCATTCTTGACAACGTGTCTTTAATTTGGGATAGTTTGGCCATCTCTAGTTCATGGACATGGACCTTGTTTGATTTCACGGACCAAGAAAAGCATTTGACTGGGTTGAGCTCCCTTACCTCTGGAAAATTTAGAGTCGGTTTGACCTCAACCACGGTCTATGCTATGATCAAGGTTTTGTTCCAGGACATTGAGAGTGTGGTTGAAATTAAATGGAGAACTGAGTGCCCCTTTAAAGTAATGAGGGAGTAAAGGCACATCAAAAATCAAATCAAATCAACCTTTATTGTCATATTGCTGTACATACAACTGTAGTGCAGGGCAAGATGAAATTGTGTTTCTCTAGGCATCCATATAAGTAAAAAGAACAAAATTTAAAGGGGTACCTGTGGTGGTTGTCCTAAACGCATTCAACTTGAAAACATTAGGCAAAGTATTCGTTATTTGGGTAAATAATGATTGCCAGCCATATACCACCAGAGAAATATGCAAATACGACCGCAGGGCATGGTCAGCCAATGAGAAACTCTGAGCGCAGCCATGACACAGTGCGGATGTGACGTCTTTCGTTGATACTCAACAATCAATGCTCCACCTGTATGAGAGACTAGGGTGCTGTTGTGAGTGTTTTTAGTCTATTATGGCTGAATTGTCGGACTCTGAGGAAGAATTCGTCCAACATGGCTACAGGTTTGAGCCAGAAAGGTTTTCTGAGGGTTTAAGTGACGAAGTGGTCCCTCACACACAACACAATTTCTTCTGAAAGGATTCGTCTGTGCCTGTGTGCACGAGATTGCGCAATCGCTTTTCCGCTCCGATCTTCTGACAAGGTGAGCTGGGTTTGGGTACACAAAAGAAGTGTTTATCTTTGTTTTTTCGCTTATTATTGAGACATCCAAAGTCTTTACATTCCGCCATGTTGCGATATCCATATCACATTGTATGTTTTTGTTGTTACAAGAGCGCCGAGTGTCTGCTGCTCTGTATATAGTCTTAGAATCATCTGCCCGTCTTGCGGCCGTTACGAGCTCAGATCAGACGAGACGACCCGCTGAATTTAAGCATTTATTTATTTATTTTCTACTCGTTTTAGTTCTGCATTTAATATGAACCCTGAGTTTGAAATAAACGTTTGAATATGAATTTGAATATCCCGAAAGCCACTGCTCATCCGGGCACTCCAGGCTCAGCCAATATTGATCCAGATCGCATAGTTTTAGAATCATCTGCCGTCTTGCGGCCGTTACGAGCTCAGGATCAGACGAGACGACCCGCTGAATTTAAGCATTTATTTATTTATTTTTCTACTCGTTTTAGTTCTGCATTTAATATGAACCCTGAGTCTGAAATAAACGTTTGAATTTTGGTCCTCACACACAACGCAACGCGCCGAGTGTCTGCCGCTCTGTATATAGTTTTAGAATCATCTGCTGTCTTGCGGCCGTTACGAGCTCAGATCAGACGAGACGACCCGCTGAATTTAAGCATTTATTTATTTATTTTCTACTCATTTTAGTTCTGCATTTAATATGAACCCTGAGTTTGAAATAAACGTTGAATATGAATTTGAATATCCCGAAAGCCACTGCTCATCCGGGCACTCCAGGCTCAGCCAATACTGATCCAGATCGCGTGTCAACGAAATTACGTCACAGGAAGCGTCCTGGCAGGCCATGTAGCCGTTAGTATGCTGCACCCATGTTTTGCTGACATAGCTGAACCAGCACATCAGCAATGGATTTATATCAAATTGCTTTGAACATGAATTTCAACTTAAACTTGAACTAGAACGTGAGACAGGGGCTCAATATAATATCTTTTTTTCACAACCACCACAGGTACGCTTTAAGACGCACTCACACACACCCTTACCCCCACCCCAACACAGCCATTCACACTTACCTGAGACATACTTGAAAACTAACCAGAACTATAATATACAAATAATATAAATAATGTCCATAGGTGCAGTAGTATGTATGAGAGATTCCGGATCAACTGTTCAGCATCCTAACAGCTTGTGGAAGGAAGCTGTTAATCAGTCTGGTGGTTCTGCCTCTGATGCTCCGGAATCGTTTGCCAGATGGCAGAAGTTCAAAGTGTTTTTATGCAGAGGGTGAGAACGGTCCTTGGCAATGTTCAGTGCCCTGCTCCTACAACGGTTCTGAAAAAGTTCTTGGACAGAGGGGGGGGGAGACTCCAATTACCCTCTCAGCTCCCTTAACTATCCTCTGCAGGGCTTTTTTGTCTGACATACTGTAGCTGGAGTACCATGTTGCAATGCAGTACGTCAGAACACTCTCCACCACACCACTGTAGAAGGTCCTGAGGATGCAGATGGGGAGAGAGGCCTGTTTGAGTTTCCTCAAGAAATGCAGTCTCTGCTGGGCCTGCTTCCTGATCCCCAAGGAATTCTTGCTCCATCTGCACTCCGAGGAATTTGATGTTCTCCACTCTCTCCACTAAACGGCCACTGATGCTGAGAGGGACGTGTTCAGGCTGTGACCGCCGGAAGTCGATAATCATCTCCTTCATTTTGTCCACGTTGAGCACCAGATTGTTCATCCTACACCAGCCCTCCAGGTCTCTAACTTCTTCCCTGTACATTGATTCCTCATCCCTCTGAATAAGTCCCACCACCGTGGTGTCGTCTGCAAACTTAATAATCTGGTTCCCATCATGTCTGGATACACAGTCATGTGTTAGAAGTGTAAAGAACAGTGGACTGAGTATGCGGCCTTGAAGGGATCTGGTGCTCAGCGTGATAGAGTTAGAGGTGTTATTTCCAACCCGGACAGACTGAGGTCTCTCAGTCAGGAAATCCAGGATCCAGAGACATGTGGCGGTGTTCAAACCGAGAAGGAGTAATTTCTCCATCAGTCTCTGGGGAATAATGGTGTTGAATGCTGAACTGAAATCAATGTACAGGAGTCTGGAGTAGGTGTCTTTCTGATCCAGGTGGGTGATGACAGAGTGCAGGGTGGTGACTATAGCATCCTCCGTGGAGCGGTTTGAATGATATGCAAGCTGGAGCGGGTCATGTGATGCAGGGAGGCAGGCTGTGATGTGTGGTTTGACAAGCCATTCAAAACACTTCATCACAATTGGTGTCAGTGCAACAAGACGATAGTCATTCAGACAGGACACAACTGGTTTCTTTGCCACCGGTACTATGGTAGAGGTCTTAAAGCATCTGGGAACAATGGCCTGACTCAGGGAGATATTATAAGTGTCAGTCAGGACATCCGCCAACTCACTCGCGCAGTCTCGGAGCACACGTCCCGGGATGTTGTCCAGACCTGTAGCTTTACGTGGGGCTGACCTTGCTAGGGTCCTCCGTGTGTCCGCTGTGTTGATGGTGATAGCTGGCCCAACCGATGGTGGAGATGGGCCAGCCCTCCCTCTGATTGTCAGGTTTGATGCTTCAAAAACATGCAAAGAAGTTGTTGAGCCTGTCTGGAAGCGAAGCGTCGTCATAATTGACCCCCCTGCCTAGACTTATAGTCCTGTCAGTGCCTGCACTTCCTGCCCACATCCGCTTGGTGTTCCTAGTGTCACAGAGGTGTCCCTGGATTTTCTCCGCATAGGCCCGCTTCGCCGTCTTAATTCCCTTTGAGAACGCAGACCTGGCTGAGCGGAGGGTAATCCTGTCCTTCGCTCTGAAGGCTGCATCTCTGGCTGTGAGCAGCGAGCGCACCTCTGCAGTCATCCAGGGCTTATGGTTGCCCCGTGCAGTGATGGTCTTCACTGTAGTGACATCCTCTGTGCACTTCGCGATGTAGCTGGTGACCGTTTCTGTGTACTCTTCCACATCTGTCTTGTCTTCCTGGGAGGCTGCTATTTTGAAGACCTCCCAGTCTGTGTGCAGAAAACAGTCTTTCAGTGCTGAGGTTGCACTCTCTGGCCAAATCCCGATTTGTTTCTCTATTGGCCTGCTGCGCTTCAGTAAAGGTTTGTAGGCAGGCACCAGCATCACGGATATGTGGCCAGAAAGGCCAAGGTGGGGGCAAGGTGTTGCCTTATAAGCATCTGTGTTTGTGTACACCAAGTCCAACATATTCTCTCCTCTGGTCTTAAAGTCTACACATTGTTTAAACTTGGGGAGCACAGTCTTTAAACTGGTGTGGTTAAAATCCCCCGCAACCACCACAAAACTGTCCAGGTGTGAAGTTTGGATTTCACTAATAGCATCATGCAGCCCTCCGAGTGCCTCTTTAGCATTAGCTTTAGAGTTAGCGCTTGGCGCTATGTAAACAGTAGCTACAAACACGTCGGTGAATTCCCTCGGCAGATAAAATGGCCAACAATTTACAATAAGGAACTCCGCCAACAGAGAGCAGTGTTTAGATACTAACGTTGCATTAACGCACCAGTTCTTGTTAATATAGATGCATAGGGCCCCCCCCCCCACGGCTCTTACTGGAACTCGCCGCTTCTCTGTCCACCCAGAACGATGTCATACCTTCCAGTTGAATGGCCTCATCAGGGATGTTGTTGTGGAGCCATGTCTCCGTGAACGCAAGCACACAGCAGTCCCTCCACTCTCTCTGGGTTTGGGTCAGCAGACGCAGCTCGTCCAGCTTGTTGTCGAGGGAGCGGACATTAGAGAGAAGGAGCGACGGTACTGCTGGTCCGGAGGGGTTAGCCTTTAGCCTAGCATGAATTCCGGCCCTTTTTCCTTGCTTTTGCTTGCGTTCGCTCCGCTTACGCCTCCTCCTTTGCTGGGTAGCCTCCAGTGGAAACTCCGACAGAATTCCATGCTGGCGTAGAATGTCCAAGTCACAACCGAGCGCCGCGATTCTTGCAGCGTGCAGTACCTTGATGTTTAATAAGGTCTCACGGTTGTAAGTTTTACAGAATGTACGTTTGGGATGATAAAAACACTCAAAACTCTCACACTCGCTGATGCCAAGAGGGGCCTCTGCGTCCATGCGTGCCGCCATCTTCAATTGCTTCTAAAGTAAGGCAAGGCTCTGCTCTGTCAGGCATGTTGTATGCCATTCCCATTGAACCCATGCTGTGTAAGTGTCATCAGCCGCCGCTCACCGGCATCCACCTCAGCTGGGCGCACACCTGCTTCTCATTAGTGCGCAGCTACTTATTCCACCTCGCCCTGAGCTGCAGCCTGGAGCCGTCTGTCTCCCTGCGTACTGGAACCTTCAGTGACTTCCTTTCCTCCAGGCCTGCTGATTCCTCTTCGTGACAAGTAAGCTGTCAATATTTGTCTCACCTGTTCTCCTGTCAGCCTTCCCCTGTGCACAGGTGGATCTCCCGGTGGCGGACACTCTCTCCCTCGCCTCGCCGCTCATCTGCCTCGCCGCTTCTCCTCAGACGCACAGCAGGACGCTGTCTCCCAGGCTCGGGACCTTGCCAGCGCCAGCCACCACAATTACTACAAGTAAGCACACAACCTTGTCACTCTCCTGTGTGGTTTCCCCAGCTAACCCCTGTTCTCCTCTCACCCACAGGGTTGTCTGGCTGCACGGCGTGCTGCTCTGTCCTGACCTGCATCCTTCACCCACAAGACATCCTTATCCCTCACACACGCATCCATACACATCTCATTGGTTAACAATAAAGCTTTCAAATCTGCCTGAGCCTGCGTGCGTGTTTCCTGGGCCGAACAATATGTCATTACGGCTCCAGCAAGGCGGCCCAGCGGACAGCGGGCTCGCACACCGCTTTTCCACCCTTGAGGCTCGGGTGGATATGTTAGCACACCAGCAACAGGTTATTCTTAACCAGTTAACCATAATTACTAACCGGTTAGACCGTCTGGATCCTCCGCGGGCCTTCCCTCTGGGTCCTCTCGGTGCCTCGGCTCTGGTCGCCTCCCCGGCTGGCCAGCCTAGCTCGGGAACGCCAACCCGTCTCACACCCATTCCAACCCCCGCTCGCTTCAACGGGAAACTTGGTGGAGCGAGGGGGTTTATCCTGCAGTGTGAGTCGGTGTTTCTTCGTTTTCCCGGGGATTTTCCTCAGACCATAGCCGAATCGGGTACATGGCTAATCTCCTAGAGGGGCGAGTGTTAGCTTGGGCTTACGCCGTAATGACGAAGCCCAGCTACGCAAACCTCTCTTATGACCGGTTCGTGCGGGACTTTTTAGAGGTCTTTGACCACTCACGTCATGACAGCGTCCTCGCTGATCGGCTTCTTAGTCTCCAACAGGGAAGCCGGTCAGCGGCGGAACACGCTGTTGACTTCCAGGTGGCGGCGGAGGAGGTGGGCTGGGGAGAGGCTTCTCTCTGCAGTATCTTCCTCCGTAGCCTCAGTTCTGGTCTGAGGGATGAACTAGCCAGTTGGGATCTCCCAGGGCGGCTTTCCGAGCTGATCTCGCTCACCATTAGCCTGGACAACAGGCTACGTGAGCGAGCTGCGGAGCGGAAGTCTGTCAGCCGCTCGCACGGAGCTTCCGCCCGCCCAGCTCAGTCTTGCCCCCTGGCGTTACCGGCTCCGGAGTCCGCCGATGAACCAGAGGCCATGGCGATTGGACACACTAGGCTCCCTCTTGCGGAGAGACAATGCCGGTGGGAACGGGGTCTCTGCATGTATTGCGGAGATGACCAGCATCCCGTGGAGCTGTGCCCGGTTAAGCCAAACGGGGAGGTCCGCGAGTCACTGTAGGGGGCCTCGCGGACTCTAACCGGCCAAATCCCCTATTATCATGCACATTGCCCAAACGATTCTGCCACAACTCCTCCGGGCATTTCACACACGTACTGGTGGATTCTGGGGCAGAGCAGAGTTTTATTTCAAAGAGCCTGGCAACCCGTTTGGGCATACCCTGCCAGCCGCTGTCTACCCCCCTTAACCTGGTCACTCTCTCTCGCTCTCCCCTGGGAACAGTGACGCATCACACGAAGCCAGTCCCCATCATCATCTCCTACAACCACCGGGAGGATCTGACCTTTTATGTCTTGCCCTCCTCGTCGGACCGTGTCATTCTGGGTTACCCCTGGCTGTGGCTGCATAACCCTGTCCTGGATTGGAGAACCGGCAGTGTCCTGTCCTGGAGCACCTTCTGCCTGGGCACCTGCCTCCAGTCGGCGGCTTGTGCTCCGTCCTCCCTTCTGCCGGCGCCGGTCTCCGAGCCCCCGGACTTGACTCTAGTGCCGCAGGAGTTCCTCGACTTGGGGGCGGCGTTCAGTAAGTCCAGAGCCTTGTCCCTTCCCCCTCACCGGCCATATGACTGCGTGATTAACCTCTGCCCAGGGGCCCCCCTGCCTTCCGGCCGCTTGTACAGTCTCTCTGCACCAGAACGCGAGGCGATGGACACCTATATCAAAGAGTCGCTCAGCGCTGGGATCATCCGCCCCTCCTCGTCTTCGCTTGGCGTGGGTTTCTTCTTCGTGGCAAAGAAGGATGGGTCCCTACACCCCTGTATCGATTTCAGAGCATTGAACGACATTACCATCAAGGACCGCTATACATTGCCGCTTATGGACACCGTCTTCCACTCCCTCCAGGGGGTGACCTGGTTCACCAAGCTCAACCTCCGCAGTGCTTACCATCTCGTTAGGATCCGGGAGGGAGACAAATGGAAGACGGCCTTTAGGACACCCAGCGGCCACTTCGAATATCTTGTGATGCCGTTCGGGATCACCAACGCACCTGCCGTTTTCCAGCGTCTCATTAACAATGTTCTTCGGGATTTCCTGGGTGTCTTTGTCTTCGTTTACCTAGACGACATACTCATCTTCTCTAAATCACGGGAGGAGCACCAGGCCCATGTGAGGCGGGTTCTACAACGGCTGCTGGAGAATCGCCTATACATAAAAGCAGAGAAGTGCGAGTTCTACGCCCGGACCACCTCCTTCCTGGGGTTCGTGATCTCGCACAACCAGATCCTCCCCGACCCCGCTAAGGTTAAAGCGGTGGTCGAGTGGCCCATGCCTACCTCCAGGAAGCAGGTGCAGCAGTTTATTGGGTTCGCTAACTTCTACTGGCACTTCATCCCAAACTTCGGCGCCATTGTCACCCTCCTGACCCACCTCACGCCATCAAAGGTGCCCTTCCAGTGGTCGGAGGAAGCAGCCACCGCCTTCAAGACTCTCCAAGCGTAATTCTCATCCTCCCGGGTCCTGACCCAGGTCGATCCCGCGCTGCAGTCTCTGGTGGAGGTCGATGCGTCCGACACGGGGGTGGGGGCAGTGCTCTCTCAGCACTCACCGGTGGATGGTATCAAGCGGCCCTGCGCCTTCTTCTCCCGGTGGTTATCGGCGGCGGAGCACAATTATGATGTCGGCGACAGGGAGCTCCTCGCTGTCAAGCTCGCACTGCAGGAGTGGCACCACTGATTAGAGGGGGCAGCCCAACCTTTTGTGGTCTGGACGGACCATAAAAACCTCGAGTACCTGAAGTCAGCGAGGCGCCTGAATGCCCGCCAGGCGTGCTGGTCTCTGTTCTTTGCTCACTTTCAATTCACCATCACCTACCGTCCAGGCTCGAAAAATGGGTTTCCCGACACCCTATCCAGGCAGTTCGCCCCTGAGGATCCGGAGGAGCCTGAACACACCATCCTTCCCAGCTCGTGCGTCGTGGGGGCGGTTTCCTGGTCTATCAAGGACAAGGTTCTTAAGGCTCAGGAGACGGAGACAGATCCTGGCGAGGGGCCAGAGGGGAGGCTCTTCGTTCCTTCGGCGGTTAGAGGAGAAGTGATCCACTGGGCCCATACCTCCAAGCTCGCCTGCCACCCTGGCATCACCCGCCTGGTGAGTTTACTGCAACGCTCGTTGTGGTGGCCGGGTCTCCAAAAGGATGTCACCAATTATGTCTGGGCCTGTCCCCAGTGGGCTACCGGCAAGTCCCAAAACTCTCCACCTGCGGGTCTACTCCAGCCCCTGCCGGTCCAGGGCAGGCCCTGGTCTCACATTGCCCTAGACTTCGTCACCGGTCTCCCTGTCTCTGACACCTTTGACACGGTCCTGACAATTGTGGACAGATTTTCCAAGGCCGCCCATTTTGTGCCTCTTCAGGGTCTCCCTTCAGCACGTGAGACGGCCGATCTCCTGGTCCAACATGTCGTCAGGCTGCATGGGATCCTGCTGGATGTGGTTTCGGACCTGGGCCCTCAGTTTGTCTCCCAGGTTTGGAGGTGCTTTTGCAATGCTTTGGGGGCCACGGTTAGTCCCTCCTCTGGTCACCACCTCCAGTCTAACGGGCAATGCGAGCGCACTAACCAGGAGTTGGAGGCCGCCCTGCGCTGCGTGACATCCTCAAATCTATCATCCTGGAGCTCCTACCTGACCTGGGTGGAATACGCCCATAACTCGGCCCAATCCTCTGCTACTGGGGTGTCGCCCTTCGAAGTGTCCTTGGGGTACGATCCCCCTGTGTTTCCCGAGCAAGAGGGTGAGTTAGCTGTTCCATCGGTCCAGGCGCACATGAGGCGCTGACAGAATGTGTGGAACAAGACAAGGAACGCGCTTTTACGCAAAGCGGCGCGCAACAGTTCCACCGCCAATCGCCACAGAAGACCGGCTCCTGTCTACCAGGTGGGTCAGCGGGTTTGGCTTTCCTCCCAGGATATTAACCTTCAGGCTGAGAAGAGGAAGCTAGCGCCGCGATTCCTTGGCCCCTTCATGATTTCAAAAATTATCAACCCGGTGGCTGTGCGTTTGGCCCTCCCCCCTCCCTACGTGTGTGTCCCACCTTCCACGTATCTAAAATCAAACCTGTCCTTTCCAATCCACTCTGCCCCCCTCCTAGGTCTCCTCCTGCTCCTAGGATGACCCAGCGTGGGGTGTTACTGCCATCTTGGACTCCCGGCGCCGAGGTCGTGGGCTGCAATATCTGGTGGATTGGGAAGGTTATGGTCCGGAGTGGAGATCCTGGGTGCGCTCTTCGTGGGTGTTGGATCAGGACCTCATCATGGAGTTTCATCGGACGCACCCAGGTAAGCCAGCGCCAGGAGGCGCTGGTAGGGGGGAGGAGTTCTGTCATCACCCACCGCTCACGGGCATCCACCTCAGCTACGTGCACACCTGCTTCTCATTAGTGCGCAGCTACTTATTCCACCTTGCCCTGAGCTGCAGCCTGGAGCTGTCTGTCTCCCTGCATACTGGAACCTTCAGCGACTTCCTTTCCTCCAGGCCTGCTGATTCCTCTTCGCGACAAGTAAGCTGTCAATATTTGTCTCACCTGTTCTCCTGTCAGCCTTCCCCTGTGCACAGGTGGATCTCCCGGCGGCGGACACTCTCTCCCTCGCCTCGCCGCTCATCTGCCTCGCTGCTCCTTCTCGGACGCACAGCAGGACGCTGTCTCCCAGGCTCGGGACCTTGCCAACGCCAGCCACCACAATTACTACAAGTAAGCACACAACCTTGTCACTCTCCTGTGTGGTTTCCCCAGCTAACCCCTGTTCTCCTCTCACCCATAGGGTTGTCTGGCTGCACGGCGTGCTGCTCTGTCCTGACTTGCATCCTCCACCCACAAGACATCCTTATCCCTCACACACGCATCCATACACATCTCATTGGTTAACAATAAAGCTTTCAAATCTGCCTGAGCCTGCGTGCGTGTTTCCTGGGCCGAACAATATGTCAGTAAGATGCGGTCCACCATGGAGGGTCTGATTTTATCTAACTCTGTTAAAAAACTGGTACTTTCAGCTTATGCAGATGATATCATTGTGATGGTAAAGAACCAGACAGAAGTGAACTGTTTACAAAGAGTAGTCAAAAATTTTGGTACAGCATCTTCAGCAAAGGTGAATTTGTCCAAGAGTGAAGCCCTTGCTAGCAGTTGCCTACACTGCCAGCAGGCCTATACTGGAAAAAAAAATATGGTCTTAAATATCTTGGGGTGTTTTGAGGGGATGAAGCTGCTGTAAACAAAAACTAGGAGGGTTTGATGAAAAAAGTTAAAGGGAAGTTGGAAAAATGGAAATGGCTGTTGCCACAGATGTCTTATAGGGGAAGGGTATTAATAATTAACAACATGGTTTCCAGTGGACTGTGGAATAAATTTGCCTGTGTGGACCCCCCGACAACCTACTGAAGCAAATACAAAACTGCATGATTGACTTTTTCTGGGACAGGCTGCGCTGGGTCCCACAGTGTGTTTTGTTTCTGCCAAAAGAGGAGGGGGGGGGGCAAGGACTGGCTCACCTGGTCATCCGAGTGGCATCCTACAGACTTCAGTTTATTCAGAAGCTTCTCACTGGCTCTCAAGATGTGGTTTGGAGACCTGTGGCCAGCAGTATTTTAAGACAGGTCAGTGGACTAGGTCTTGATTTGTCACTCTTTTTAATGGATCCTGGCTGTTTTAACCTGTCCACCCTGCCTACCTTTTATCAGAACATTTTTAAAATATGGAGTTTGTTTGCATGGAAGAGACTGGAACCTGCTCTCTCACTGCACTGGCTATTGGAGGAACCCCTGATCTTCAGCGCTAGACTGGAACTCCAGGTCAGGTCCCTACCTGCCCTGACACACATCTTGGTTTCCTCTGGCAGTATTACACTGCGTAAGCTAATAGATGTAGCAGAACTAGAGCTGGACAATGTTCTGGCAACTTCTGAAGCTCTTGGTATTAAGTCTGCACGCCTGTTTTGGAGTTGTGGCAGCTCAAATTGACAGCTGAGGAGAGGAAGATGGTGAGGGACTATTGTTACAAGAGAGAAGAGCCTGATGAAGGTGACCCGTTTCCTGAGTTTGGCTTTGCTGTGAGATCGGAGGGTGCAGAGGGGCCCATGTTGCATAATAAATGCACAAGTCTTTACTCAGCAAAGACTAAACTGTTTTATTACTATTGTGTGAAGGTTTTAAATAGATGGCAGTTAAATAACAGAGTGGACACGGTGTGGAGGAAGAGACTGAAGGTCACAGACAATGTCAGGCCCATGTGGAGGGTCCTTTACAAATCCCCTCTACATAAAAGCGCAGGTGATCTCCAATGGAGGATTCTACATGGAGCTATGGCCGTCAACTCTTTTATTTCCCGCATCAATCCTACAACATGTAAAGACTGTTCTTTCTGTGGGTCAACTAAAACCATTTTTCATTGTTTTGTTGAGTGCCGTAGACTGAAACCACTGTTCATGCTTCTGAGCAACATTTTTATGAGTTTTGATGTAATGTGGTCCAGCATGATTTTTATATTTAGTGCTGGATACAAATGGATCAATGCAATGAAATGGCAGCTCTTAAATTTTTTATTTGGTCAAGCAAAGTTTGCCATTTACATGAGCAGGAATAGGGAGCAGGGTCAAGAGGTTACAATGTTGTTCACTTCTATGGTTAGAGCCCGAATTCAGATGGAGTTTAAATTTTACAAAGCTATGGACAGTTTAGAGGATTTCAAAATCCTCTAAAAATGAAATGGTCTTTAGTCCTTTTTGTGGGTAAATGTCGTGGTCTGAGCGCCGATTTTGTCGGCGCTCAGGTCATGCAGTATTTTCCTCCCATTTGGTGTGTGTTCCCGGTGGCTCTCCGAGCTTTTATTGTGACAGCGCTCAGAGGGGCTTCCGGCTGTCAGAGCTGAGCTCCTCTGACAGCTGAACTGCATTATTGATTGCCTCATCAGCTGTTTCATCCTGAGCCATATTTAAGGGAGCAGCTTAGGTTACGCCAGGCTGCAATCTCGTCAGAAGCTCACCCATGAACAACCCTTCATCTTCCATCCGTTGTTGTAAGTGTTATCCTGAGACTCTGTGTTTTTTTTTGTCTGTACCACTACCTTAGTTGTGTTTAAGCCCCCCGTGGCTCATTATTTTGCCGTTTTGTCATCTGTAATAAATTGTGCAAACTCATCGGTAGCCTATATTTGCGGCCTGCAAGGACTGCACCATGACAGTTGATTGCGGCCAGAACGAGACACCGGGCACCGTGAGTTTTGCCTAAATTTGGACTTGTTGTTTTCCCTGTCTGGGTACCTGCGTGCTGGGAGATCATGTCACCACTCAGGGGCCACGCTCGGAGCCTGGGCTACGAGCTGGTGGAGGCCCCCGACTATATTGATGGAACCCTCTTCACCGCTCACCTCTATGACACTCCCAGCGATGTACACCGGCACCTGGACCTCGCTGAGGCCATCATTAACTGCCTTCCTCGCTACTCCAACCACCCTGAAGTCATGGCGAGGAAGGCAGACATCTCTGCGCTCCGGGAGAAACTCCGTGGGCTGAAGGGAAACTCTGGCAGGAAGCCGAAGAGAAGGCACCCTCGCTTCTCGTTTCGGGATCCCGTTCCTGTCCCCGATCCAGTCCAGGAGTTCGCACCACCCAGGGGTCATCCCCAAAGAAGTGAGATGTCAAGTCGGGATTCCCCTGGAGAGGTTACAGCTGATAGCTATTTCCATCCGAGACCGAGTGGCTGCAGCTCGCTCTGCTGTCCACCCCACACAGATTATGAAGCATGTGACAGCGGCAGTCAGGCTGGTGGAGAGGAATCCTGAGCTATGTGATTATCCAGAGTACGCTGACCTATTCGCCTCTGTTTGCGCACAGGAGTGGTGTTTTCCTAAACTCACCTTCGCCTCGCCCTCTGCCGGTAAACATCATCACACAGCCACCGGTAAGCCTCAGCGAGAACCCCATCCGGATCCAGTTCTGGGTTGTCGGAGGAACTCTGCCTCCCAGTAAGCTGCTTCTTCTGCATCACATCAGGAGGGAATTCCCGCAGCCTCTCCCTCTGGGTCATCTGTCCCTGCTGTCCCATCTGCTCCTCGTGCCTGGATCGCCTCGTCTGTCACCCCCTCCTCCTCGATGTCTTCCCTGGCTGCTGTGAGTGCCACGAGTCCTGCTCCAGCGAGGCCCGTCATCGGTCCATCGCGAGTGGCTCCTCCTCGTCTTCCCGGGGGGCCCTCCATCACCATCCAGCGGGGGAAGGGAGGAACCAAGTCCACTGCAGCGGGTTCTATTGGGCCTCAACGGATCAGGCAAGTGACTCTTCATTCTTTTCCTTCATTGGGTGAATTACCTTGCTTGATTCCTGGGGGTGGAGTTTGGGGTTCACAGTCCCCTGAGCATCCTCCACCTGCTGCAGTAACTAATTATGAACCTGCTACCTTTGTGTCTCCTTCCCCTGAGCGTTCCTCGGTGCCAGGCCTACGCCGCCGGATGAGGAGGGAGCCTGCGGGCCTGGAGAGCCTGGTTCCAGACCATGACACGGGCAGAGGAGGAGGGCGGACGGCAGATTGGAGCCTGCGCTGACGAGCAAGCGTCCCCGGGTCTCCAAGGAGGAGCGGTTCGACCCAGCAGGTCGAGGATCTCCTGCCACCACGCCGTGTGGGTCGTCGGCGTGGTCGTCAGCATTGGAGGGTCCTCAGACTGTGGTGACCATCATGCCAGTTGCGGAGCCCGCCGTTGCCGAGTGGGAGCTGGAGGAGGTCCTTCTTCGTCCTGAGCCCGGTTCGCCAAAGTCCTGGATGGCGACAGAACTCGAGACCAGGCAAGTGCTCTACTTTGTCTTCCTTCTTTCTACTCTGGAGCATTTTTGCCTGTCTCTAAGGGAGACGAGCTGGGGGCAGCCTTCCGCTGCATCCGAGCTTGTCTCGCCGGGTTCTGTCGCTACTGGTGATCCTGATTCCGGTTCTGTTCCCTCTCCTGAGCCTTCTCCCAGGGTCGCCGGTGATGAGTCGGTCCTGGTCTCTGCTCTGAAGGTTCCGGGTTTGGGGTTGGAGGTCGTCCTTGGTGCTGTTCCGACCCAGTCGGGGTCCATCGTGGGTGCCACCGCGACCCAGTTGGGGTCCATTGTGGGTGCAGCCGCGACCCAGTCAGGGTCCATCATGGGTGCACCGCGGGCTCACCTGGGGTCCAACAGGAGAACAGCGCCTACTCTGGTGACGTTCAGAGGTGGAGCTGCAGACCCTCTGCTGATCCTAGCTGGACTGGCCCCTCATTCTGTTCCCGTTTCCTCTTTCCCTCCATCGGGTGCCACAGGGATTTCCCGTGATCGGCTTGGCTCTCCCTCGCTGCTCCTCGCCATAAGGAGGCCATCTCTGAATCTCCCCCTGTGGTCCTGTTGGCCTGATGATGCGGGTCAGCCGCCTGGGAAACTTTTTCGCCGGTTTGGCGTTCTGGGTCGGCCACCCGACGAATTGTACTTTCTACTGAGCGACGTGGTTCGGCCGCCGGAGGTTCCGTCTCTCTGGGCCTGGGACTGGGGTAGCCTGCCCGAATACTTCCTTATCCCTCATTTGTCATCTGGATGCTAGACGCAGGCAGGCCACCTGAACTTGTTTTTTTTTCTCCCTTGCGCTTTGCCTGTCATCATTCTTGTTCCCCCCCTCCTCTGAGTGAGTAGGGATGTTTTTGTTTGAAGTCTTGGACTGTTTTGAACTGTTTATTGCCGCTCTTTTGCGTGTGCCTTTTTTCCCCCCATCCTCAGTTGTCTGAGATGTGCCCTGTTGTTTTGTCATTTGCACTATTGTGGACTATGTATTCACCGCTATTTAGCGTGTTTTTTTTTCTCTCCCCTCCTCTGTCTGAGGGATGGTATGTGGTTGCCATGTTGTTTCTTATGGGCCTGTGTATCTTGGTTATAGGCCTTGTTCTCCTGTTGTTTGCATTTTTTGTCCTGTCTGTTGTGCCACCCGTGCATTATGGAGTATTGTTTTTTTTTTTTTTTTCATGCTCTGTAATTGCTTCATGTTTATTTCCTGTGCTCTCCCTTGTCACTCTTTTCTCCGGTTCCTCGTCTTGATATTTTTTTTTTCTTTTCTGGTTCTCACCCTCCTGGCCTTTTCCCCCATCCTCCCACCCTGGGTAGGTGGGGGTGGGGTGGGGGGGCTTGGGTGTCACGTGGCGCCCAGAGTGCGCTGTTCGGGGGGGAGTACTGTTGTGGTCTGAGCGCCGATTTCGTCTGCGCTTGGGTCACGTAGTATTTTCCTCCCATTTGGTGTGTGCTCCCGATGGCTCTCCGAGCTTTTATTGTGACAGCGCTCAGAGGGGCTTCCGGCTGTCAGAGCTGAGCTCCTCTGACAGCTGAATTGCATTATTGATTGCCTCATCAGCTGTTTCATCCTGAGCCCTACTTAAGGGAGCAGCTTAGGTTACTCTGGGCTGCAATCTCGTCAGACGTTCACCCGTGAACAACCCTTCATCTTCCATCCGTCGTTGTGTTATTCTGAGACTCTGTGTTTCTTTGTCTGTACCATTACCTTAGTTGTGTTTAAGCCCCCCGTGGCTCATTATTTTGTTGTTTGTCGTCTGTAATAAATTGTACAAACTCATCGGTGGCCTATAGCGTCTCATTTGCGGCCTGCAAGGACCGCACCATGACAGTAAGCCTCTGATTTAACAGGGTTTTTTTTTTGTTTGTTTTGTTTTGTTTGTGGGTTTTTTGGTTACTTGTTCACACCGGCCTGTCTGTGATTAAGTATGATTGTAAATAAAGTTGGTTTAAAAATCAAAATATCTCTCTCTCTCTCTCTCTCTCTCTCTCTCTCTCTCTCTCTCTCTCTCTCTCTCAGCCCTGCAAATTCGCCTTTTTTATCAACGGTACGCTGCGAACTCAACTGCCATCATCAAGGCCAAGGTCAGTGAACTTGAGGACCCTGTCAAGAGGTTGGAGGCCAGCTTGGTTACGGGTCGGGATTCTACCGCTGGTCCTTTGCTGCAGGAGAAGAGATCGGCCCTGCGCACATTCATGCAGGGAAGAGTGGAGGGGGCGCTAGTGAGGTCACGCTTCACTCGCCTGCAGGACATGGATGCACCAACGTCCTTCTTCTTCAATCTGGAGAAGTCTATTGCGAAAAAGAAGTTGATGGCTTGCTTGACACTCCCAGATGGTCGGCTGACTATGGACCCATCTGAGATGCGGCGCCATGCAGTGGATTACTACGGGGCCCTGTTTGCTGCGGGAACGTGTTGCAAAGAATCTCAAACTCAGCTCTTTGAAGCCCTTCCGGTGCTCGGCCCGGGGGACAGGGCCGCTTTGGACTGTGCCCTGACTTTAGATGAGTTGACTGTGGCTGTAAATCAGATGGCTCTGGGACGCGCGCCTGGACTTGATGGCCTTTCTTCAGAATTTTTTAAGCATTTTTGGAATATTATTGGATCAGACTTCTATGACGTTCTGACTGCCTGTTACAGGAAGGGAACATTACCTGTCTCCTGCCGCCGTGCAGTGCTGTCTCTGTTGCCTAAGCAGGGGGACTTGGCCCTGCTGAAAAACTGGAGGCCCGTGGCTCTTCTTTGCACGGACTACAAGGTGCTTTCTAAAGCCCTGGCAAACAGACTGAACACTGTCTTGGGTTTGATCGTAGATAAGGATCAAACATATTGTATTCCTGACCGAAACATTATGGACAATGTTTTCCTCATACGTGACGTTCTCCAGCTCGGTAAATGTCATGACTTACAGTTCGGGATTGTGTCTTTGGACCAGGAAACGGCTTTTGATAGGGTTGACCATTCCTATTTGTTTTCCACCCTGAGGGGGTTTGGTTTTGGCAATATGTTTTTGAGGTGGGTCAATCTGCTATATACTGGAGCTGAGTGTTTGGTAAAGATGGGGGCAGGCCTGAGTCGGCCAATCCCTGTACACCGGGGAATACGCCAGGGGTGTCCACTCTCGGGTCAGCTGTACAGCTTGGCTATTGAGCCTTTGCTGTGCAGGTTCCGCACTCAGCTGGGTGGTCCGGTTCTGCTGGGGCCATCAAACTGTTGCCGCCCGATCGTCTTGTCTGCTTATGCGGATGACGTCAACGTTTTCATCACCTCCCACAGGGATGTGTAGCGTCTGGTGGACACTTTGTCAGTTTATGAAAGGGCATCTTTTGCACGGGTGAATTGGGCCAAGAGTGAGGGTCTATTGGTGGGCCACTGGTCGCGTCAAGGCGTCCCTCGCCTGCCCGGTGGTCTTCAGTGGGGGACGGCCGGTCTCAAAGTGTTGGGGGGTTTTCTGGGTTCGGAGGCTTTTGAACGAAAGAACTGGGAGGGTGTTAAGGACAAGGTGTGTGCTCGCTTTTCTAAATGGAAATGGTTGCTACTACAGCTGTCGTATAGGGGCAGGGTTCTGGTCGCAAATAATCTGGTCGCCTCGGCTCTTTGGCATAGGCTGGTGGCTTTGACACCGCCCAGGAGCCTCGTGGAGGACATTCAGAAGATCATCGTGGACTTCTTTTGGTCTGTCGCCACTGGGTCCGTGCGCCTGTTCTCTACCTGCCTGTGGCCGAGAGGGGACAGGGCCTGGTGGACATACATTCCAAGATTGCCTGCTTCAGGCTTCGAACTGCGCAACGCCTCCTTTACAGATGCGGACCCTGCTGGATGGACACTGCTAAACTGCTCCTGAGGAGAGTTGGTCGCTTGGGCTATGATAAGCAGCTCTTCCTCGTGACATCTGGGGAGGTGGACCTTACTGGACTATCTGCTTTTTACACGTCCGTCTTGCATGGCGAGTCTTCAACGTGGGCCGCATCCGTGACGAGACACCGGGCATGTGGCTGTTCGAGGAACCACTGTTTTTCAATCGACTCATCGACGCTGAGGTGCTGCAGTCTGTCAGTCTGCGGACTTGCTTGCGGGAAGCACGCTGTACCAAGCTTGGTCATCTAATAAAGATGTCGACCACATCAATGGATACGCTGAGGAAGAGTGCCAACATTACATCTGTCAGACTGCTGCAAAGGGTGGTGGGGGACGTGTGCGCCACCCTGCCACAACTGCTTCAAGCGTTTGCAACAAACCACACTCTTTCCAATCAATGGGATGATGACACTGTGTCCACCTTTCCTGCAATTTCCATAACTCCAGCTGTGGGGGAGTGGCAGGGAGGAGAGGATCACCTGCTGACCTTCAGAATTCCTCGCCTGGGCAAGTTCCAGTTTGTCGGGACAAGGGTGGTGTATCACATCTGTGTGAAGGTTCTGAATCTGCGCTCTCTGAAGGATGTCACGGAGTCGAGGTGGGCGGGTTTTTTGGGGCCAGAGGTCTCCCCGAAAGGCAGCTGGCGGTGCATGTACAAGCTACCTATTGAGTAACAGACAGCAGATCTCCAGTGGAGGATTGTGCATCGGGCAATAGCTACGAATAAATACAGAGCACACCTCGATCTGACTGTGGGGGGGGGGGATGTTTGTTTTGTTCCCAAGTTGAGACCCTCGAGCATTTGTTTGTCCAATGTTTTCGTTTATCTGGACTTTTTGATATTTTGCGCGAGTGGTTTCAGGCTTTGGGTGAACGTTTCTCTTTTGGTCTGTTCATTTATGGTCCAAAGTATAAAGTGGCAAGGAAGGCTGCCCACACTTTGATGAACTTCCTATCTGGTACTGCTAAACTTGCCATCTGGCTGACGAGGAAAAATCGGGCTAGCAACGCTGGCAATGTGGATCCTGTGTCTGCTTTCAAGGTCTTGTTGAAAGTCAGACTCCAGGTGGAGTTCTCTTACTATCAAATGGTGGACAATTTAGAGGCATTCATCAATAGATGGACTGTAGGAAACGTTTTGTGTTCTGTGGGTCAGGGGGGTGAGTTATGTTTGCACTTTTGAGATGTGACACACTTGGGCCAGTGATATTGGTCTTTTTGCATTTTTGGAATGTACAATAAAGCCTTTTTTAAAAGTCAAAGTCTCTCTCTCTCTTTCTCAGCTGCTACCGCTTCGGAGGAGGGGACGGAGCACTGACTTGATGGTGTGTCACAATCATCTCGCTGTGTGACGTCAGCGGCTGTGCCTCCGCCAGCTGCTGCCGCTTTGGAGGAGGGGACAGAGCACCGACCTGATGGTGCGTCAGAATCTCGCTGTGTGACATCAGCGGCTGTGCTTCCGGAGGCTGCTACCGTTACACAGAGGGGGTTGGAACAGCGACAGTCAGCTGCTGAGGGTGGCGTCCAGGAGAATGTGGCCCATGATAAATCCACTGGCCCGGGAGAACCAAGCAGTCAGCTGAGTTGTGCTGACGAGGAAATGGAATCTGAGAACGACACTGTGTCTAATGCTGAGTCTATTGAGGCAAAATGCAGTACAAACACGAGTTTGTATTCACTGGAAGAAATAAATGCATTCCTGGACGCAACCTATAACAAAGCCATTAGGGTCACCGACTACTTCACTGACACTGATAAATTCATTAAGTCTGTGGATGTGCTAAGAAGACAGGTTGGTATTGACCTCCTGAATGAAAGGAAGCGTTATCGCCTCAAGAAACACCTGACAGCCCTGCATAAAGCAGCAGGGGGAGCGCCGGTCAAGCGCGCCCGACAGGAGGAATGAATGGCGGTCGTTCCTCTGCCTGTTTTACCCATTTTTGGGATATTGTTTGAACAGACTGGTATATGACATTTAATTGACTGTAACTGACTGTCACAGAACTAGATCTTTGAATAGGTGGACTGCAGGGACTGCTCTGTGTTGTGTGGGGGGGGAACATTTCAGTTTGCACTTTTTCCAATGTGACACACTTGGAGGAATGATGTTGGTTTGCTTACATTTTTTTGAAGTGTGCAATAAAGGCTTCTTTCAAAGTCAAAGTCTCTCTCTCTCTCTCTCTCTTTCTCTCACTGGTTTTAAAGTGTCTGCATATGCTGATGTTGTTTTTACAAGAAATCAAAATGATGTAGACTGTAGAAGAGCTTGGAATAACGAGGCGATGTGATTTATAAACCAAAGTTTATTATCAGCTTCACTCCTCTAACAAGTCTCATCTCAGTGCAGAAGCAGAATCAGAGGTCGAACACATTCAGACCTACATACTTATACCTACACATAACAAAAGACATTGCACATCAAAGCTGACATCCCGCATTAGCTTAATCCCCCCTCCTTTGTCTTCCGTCTCCTCCACCTGACCCAGGGAGGTCAGGGCAATCGATCTCCTCCATTGTCCTCTGTCTCCTCCACCTGACCTTGGGAAGTCAGGGCGATCGATCTGGTCTCCACCGCTGCGCCTTGGCTGCTCTTTGATCTTCACTGGCGGTTGAGACCTCTTGTCCTGTTCTGAGGCGTGAGGTCGTTGCACATATGTAATCACCAAACATTCTAATATACTTATACATATGTAGGTTATGGGATATATGATTAATATAAACCACAGCCCCCCCAAACGACTAAGAAAAGGACAATCAAAGTAAGTCCACAGTTTAAGATAATTTCTATGACATACTATACTGTTAAACCTCTTGACAAGGAAGAAACTTTCCAGCAGCCATGCTCCTGTAGAGAATTCAGTGGTAACCATAACAGCATAGTAAAATCACAAATCAGTCTTAAAACTGTCACGGCACAATCTGATAAAATAGTTAACAACTTTTGGTTAATTTGCATCAGTCCCTGTGCCGTCTGGGTTTTAATCTTCTCCCGAATCTGCTGTGGGTCTGCTTGGGCGTCCTGGCGGGACCTTCCTGTAAGGAATCTGCAGCTTGGGGAGGAGAGTGGTTATTTGTTCCCTGCAGGGGGGTTGAGTCTTTTTTCTTAGGGGGTCTACCCCGCCGAGGTGCCCTCGCCACCCGTGCAGGTTCGTCTCTCAACAAGAAGGCAGGTTTAAGTCTGTCAATGCTGTTTCTTTTCTGTCCCCTAAATCAAGCACAAAATGCTTATCACCAGGTTCCAGCACTCTGAATGGTCCATCGTATGGTGGACGGAGGGTTGATTTTAAAGCTTCATGCCTAACAAAAACAATTTCGGCGTTTTTTAAAGCTTGGGGGACAAAAACCCGTGGAAAAGAGTGATGTGCCGGTCCAGGGAGAGTGTCCGGTCCGTTGCTGCCTAAAAGCCTCATGGCTGGAAGATGCCCTGGCTCTGGGTTCTCTGGTAAAAACTCACCTGGGAGTCTGAGAGGTTGTGCAAAAACTAATTCTGCTGGGGAGGCGTCTAGATCCTCTTAAGGCGCAGCACGCAACCCCAATAAAACCCAGGGAAGTTTATTTACCCAATTTGTATCCGTTAGTGAGGCTCTGAGGGCGGTCTTTAAAGATCTGTGAAAGCGCTCGCATAACCCATTAGCCTGAGGGTGATAAGCGGTGGTGCGGTGAATTGTCGCTCCTAAGCTGCTGGCCATGGCTGACCAAAGCTCTGAGACAAATTGAGGCCCCCTATCGGACGTGATGTCCGATGGGACGCCGAAACGTGCCACCCAGTTTGTCAACAAAACGAGAGTGACTTCCACCGCTGTGGTTGACGCCAGAGGGACGGCCTCAGGCCAGCGTGTGGTGCGGTCTATCATTATTAACAGGTGTGTGAAACCTTGGGAGGAAGGTAGTGGTCCCACGAGGTCGACATGAACGTGGTCGAACCTTCTAGCTGGGATTCGAAAAGGCTCTAGAGGGGCTTTTGTGTGTTTGTGTATTTTGGTGCGCTGACAAGACATGCAAGTTTTTGCCCATTCCTTTACATTTTTGCACAGGCCGGGCCACACAAACTTTTCGGCGACCATTTTAACCGAGGCGCGCACACCTGGGTGCGCGAGGGAGTGAATTGAGTCGAAAATACGGCGGCGCCATGCAGCTGGGACTACCGGGCGAGGTCAGCCAGTTGAAACGTCGCAGATTAGGGGGGGTAAACCGTCATGTAAACCCCTTTCCTCCAGCCTTAACCCTGTTGGTCCAGACAGGAGTGCGCGCACGTCCGCATCACTGCTTTGCTCCTCTGCCATGGCTGCGTAATCTATCCCTACGTGAATTGGGGCCGCGTACATGTCCGCGTTGGCGAAGAGTTCTGCGGCTGAGGTAGTATAATCTGTCTCCTCACGCTCTGGCGATGTCACAGCGCGAGAGAGGCAGTCTGCTACCACGTTAAGTTTGCCTGTCACATGTCGAATGTCTGTGGTGAACTCTGAAATTGCAGCTAGCTGTCTTTGTTGCCTGCCTGACCATGGTTCTGAAATTTTAGCCATCGCAAAGGTGAACGGTTTGTGGTCTACAAAAGCCGTGAAACGCCACCCTTCTAACCAGAACTGGAAGTGGCGGATGGATAAATGAAGCGCTAGCAGCTCCCTGTCAAAAGTGCTGTATTTACGCTCAGTTTGGTTTAACGATTTGCTGAAAAATGCCAAAGGTTGCCAGGTTCTGCCAACGTGTTGTTCCACAACTGCCCCTATGGCCAGGTCTGAAGCGTCTGTGGTTAGCGCAATGCGGGCCGAGGGATCAGGGTGAACCAACAATGTGGCGTTCGCTAGAGCACTTTTTACTTCCGCAAAGGCGCGTTCGCGCTCCGGGGTCCATTCGACCGCGTTGGAAGGCTTTTGTTTTCTGAGCGCGGTATACAGGGGCTGCATGAGTTGAGCTGCGCGGGCGAGGAAACGGTTGTAAAAATTAACCATTCCCAAAAATTCTTGCAGCGATTTGACCGTTTGTGGTCGTGGAAAATTTTTTACTGCGCGAACTTTGTCTGGCAATGGGACTGCCCCCTCTGGTGAAACTCTGTGTCCCAAAAAAATCAATTTGTGACACGCCGAATTTGCATTTGGCTGGATTGATTATTAACCCGTGCTCTTCTTGTCTCTGAAAAACCGTAGTGAGGTGTTGTTCGTGTTCCTCCTCCGACGAGCTGGCTACCAGCATATCGTTGAGGTAGACCACAGGTGTCAAACTCATTCCATGGAGGGCCAAGACCCTGCAGGTTTTACTTCCACCCAGTGTCTTTAACAGGTGATTTCTCTGAATTTCTTCCTACTGATTGCTGATCATTGAAAACACCTGCTGAAGAGACTGGGTGGAAGTAAAACCTGCAGGGTCTTGGCCCTCCATGGAATGAGTTTGACACCCCTGAGGTAGACGAACACGAAAGGGAGATCGCGTAATACCGCGTCCATCATCCGCTGAAAGGTTTGAGCAGCGACTTTGAGGCCAAACGGCATCTGCAAAAATTCAAAAAGACCGAAAGGGGTTATTACAGCCGTTTTAGGAATGTCTTCCGCTCGAACGGGGACTTGGTGATAGCCGCGGACCAGGTCTATTTTAGAAAAAATGCGCGCACCCGCCAGATGTAGTGAGAAATCTTGGATGTGAGGAATTGGGTAGCGGTCATGCGCTGTCGCATTGTTTAATCTGCGGTAATCGCCGCACGGTCTCCAAGAACCGTCGGTTTTCGGGACCATGTGGAGTGGCGATGCCCAGGGGCTTTTCGAGCGTCTAATAATGCCTAATTTTTCCAGGGTGGCAAACTCGTCCGTGCTATGGCGAGCTTGGTCGCGTCTAAACGCCGAGCTTTGGCGAACACGGGTGGGCCTGTTGTGGGAATGAAGTGTTCAACCCCGTGTTTCGCTACTGTTGCTGAAAATTTTGGAACTGTGAGTGCTGGAAATTGGGTGAGGAGTTGGTCAAACTTACCTCCTGCTGTTGTGACGCTGGCCTGCACGGGTGGTGGAGAAACTCGAGCTGAGCAGGGGATAGAATAAAATGACAGTGCATTAACCAAGCATCTATTTGCTAGATCGACTAACAACCCATGTGCACACAAAAAATCAGCACCCAACAAGTTAAGAATCACTGCCGCTACAATAAATGTCCATCTATAGTTGCGGCCGTGAATGCAAAGAGGCAGGCTCCTTTCACCGTAAGTGTTGATGATGGAGCCGTTGGCTGCCATCGCCCCATTTCCCCGGGGACCCATGGCCCGATCTGCGTGGGAAGGGGTGATAAAACTCAGTTGAGCTCCGGTGTCGATCAGGAACTGTCTCCCGGTGTGTCCGTCAGTCACATAAAGAAGTTTATTTTTTTCGCCGAGAACCGCAGCCGTTAACGGTTCTCGGTTTTGGCGTTTTCCCGAACTTTTGAACTTGCAAGGGGGAACGCATTTGTACGCCCCCTCGGCGAAACGGTGGTGGTAATAGCATTTGTCGTTCCGCCTGCTGCATCTTGGTCGTGTTGCCGCCATGGTGGGCGGGCTCTGCTCAGTTGTCTGTGGTTCTCCGCTGCTCTGGGCAACCGCGCTGAGATCTGCAGATGCTGCCGTGGCCATCTGTTCCCCGCAGGCGTTGATGAGTCGCTGCGCTTCTCGGGCCAGCGCGCGGAAGTCCTGCTGGGTGCTGCACCGCATGTTGATCAGCGTCCCTCTCATGTGTGGCGGCAGAGTGCTGAGGAAGATGTGTTGGAAGAGGAAGTTGTCGTTGTCCTCCTCCTTGAACTGCAGCATGTCCTCCATGAGGGCCTTGGGTCTGCATCCTCTGTGGCCGTAGATCGCCAGGATCTTCTCTGCTGTCTCCTCGGCTGAGGGGACGAAGTTCTCGACGATGGTCGCCTTCAGCTCTCTGTATTTGTCATGGGTGGGCGGCTGTCGGATTATGCTCCGCGTGCATCTTGACGTGGCAGCGTCGAGTTTGGCGACGATGTGATAAAACTTCGTCTCGTCCGCCGTTATGCCCGCCAGTGCAAACTGAGCCTCAGCTTGCTGGAACCACGAGCTCGGGTCTTCTTACCAGAATTCTGGCAGCTTGACGGTGACGGCGCTTGTGTGGGCCGTCCCTGATGTGTCTGCCAGGTGAGAGCGCCTTTGTTTTGCTCTCACGGCGTGGCTGGGGATGGTGCTCGGTTGAGCCCTCTCTTCTGCCGTGGGGGAACGTCTTCCATCCGTTCCCCTGTCTGCATGGGCGCCGGCGCTTGCCTGGGTCGCCTCCGATGAGTCAATCGCGGGAGAACGTCTCTGTTCCATCCTCACGTCTGGTCACCAGTGTAGAAGAGCTTGGAATAACGAGGCGATGTGATTTATAAACCAAAGTTTATTATCAGCTTCGCTCCTCTAACAAGTCTCATCTCAGTGCAGAAGCAGAATCAGAGGTCGAACACATTCAGACCTACATACTTATACCTACACATAACAAAAGACACTGCACATCAAAGCTGACATCCCACATTAGCTTAATCCCCCCTCCTTTGTCTTCCGTCTCCTCCACCTGACCCAGGGAGGTCAGGGTGATCGATCTCCTCCATTGTCCTCTGTCTCCTCCACCTGACCTTGGGAAGTCAGGGCGATCGATCTGGTCTCCACCGCTGCACCTCGGCTGCTCTTTGATCTTCACTGGCGGTTGAGACCTCTTGTCCTGTTCTGAGGCGTGAGGTTGTTGCACATATGTAATCACCAAACATTCTAATATGCTTATACATATGTAGGTTATGGGATATAAGATTAATATAAACCACATAGACTACCTTTTAAGAACTGTTAATTTTTTTGGTGAGTGCTCCTCAGCAAGAGTGAATTGGGGTAAAAGTGAAGCTGTAATGATGCAGGGTAGACTACAAAAAATTGCCCTACCTGGGTGGCCTTTTGTGGACGCAAGGTGGTTTTAAATATCTTGGTGTGTTTTTAGGAAATCAGACTTTCTTTTGGGAGTGTTTTTTGGAAAAAGTTGAAGGAAGATTAAAAAAATGGAAATGGATTTTGCCAAACTTGTCCTTCAGAGGTCGTGTTTTAATCATTAACAACTTGATAGCTTCAATGCTGTGGCATCGACTGTCTTGTTTGGACCCTCCAACCAATTTGCTGGCCAGAATACAACCTATAATCATGGACTTTTTCTGGGAGCATCTTCACTGGGTTCCACAGAGCATCCTGTTTTTACCTAGGGAAGAAAGTGGTCAAAGACTCATCCACCTGGCCAGCAGGGGGGTTGTCTTTCACCTGCAGTTCATTCAGCGACTACTGAGTGGCCCTCTCAACCTTGTGTGGAGACCTGTTGCCAGAGCTGTCCTGGCTCACTGTGGGGGGTTGGGACTAGAGGAGTCATTGTTTTTAATGGACTTAAAGGACCAAAAACTCCCAGATCTTCCTCAGTTTTATCAAAGTGCTTTTAACATCTGGGGACTTTTTTAAAAAGAACTCTTCCCCAGGCTTCCTTGTCACCTTTTTGGCTTTTAAAGGAACCACTTGTATTTGGGACCCGTTCTGATGTGGGCAATGTATTAGGACCTTCCGTTTTAAAAAAAGTTCCTTTCTGCAAAGGTTACAACGCTGGGACACTTGGTGAACTTATGTGGTCCTAACCTGGACAATGCTGTTGCCTTGTGCTCGGCTCTTGGTATTTCTTCAGCCAGTGTTACAATAAACTTGCTGAAAGACTGGAGAGACTGTCTCTCCTCAGAAGAACACCGTGCTATTGTTTACACTGCAAAAATCCTGTGCGAACTGCTGATGAGTCTTTTCCTTTTAATGTTTTATCTCCTAATTTTAAGGATGGCACTGGTGTGTTTTTAAACTCTGAACACATTAACATTTGTGACTCTTCTGGAAAAAAAAATGTATGGACTCTTGGTGAAAGTTCTAAATGTGAGTAAGTTAAAAGCTCAACCTGATACACCATGGAGGAAACACTTGGGTTTGGGTTCAGAGGTGAGGCCTGCGTGGAGAGCACTCTATAAACCACCATTAACTAAGAAGGTTTGAGACCTGCAATTGTCACGGTCGCCCTTGCGAGCCACCAGAAGACGCCATAAGTCACCGGTGAGTTTGCAAAGATGTTTATTATTAAGGGTAAGGGAACAGAGGATAACACAAAGTAATGAAGCACTGGAAAGTAATGAGCAACGATGGGCAAAAACACACTACAGTGCAGGACAGGATCACAACAGGGTAAACTTACAATTGGAACGACGAGTAGACAGTGTCTGAGCCGGGGGATGCCCAATGCGTCAGACGATGAAGAGTCTTTGGAGGTTTAACAAGAGTTTAACAGAGACTGCTGCATCAGGGTGCATTCAGCGTCCGCTTTTAACGCCGGACACTAATGACCCCGAATGCAGCACAGCTGTTGGCTTTGACAGTAGGAAGCTCCACCAGGCGCTGTCACAATAAGAGCCCGGGGAGCCAGAAGGGACACACTGCTGTCAAAGCCTGAAAAAGATGACGTATGACCCGAGCGCGGACGACATCGGCGCTCAGATCATGACAGTACCTCCCCCTCGAGGGCGGGCTCAGAACGCCCAATAACACCCAAGCCCCCCCCCCCCTTCCCCCAGGGTGGGCAGAAGGGGGCACTGGCCGGGGGGGGGAGCGAACCAGAGAAGAGGAAGAAAAAAAACCATGGCCACAGGAGCGCGGAGGCAGACACAGGGACAAAAAAAAAGGAAAAACAACGCTCCCATGCAGAGATTGTAACTGAGGCAGAACAATCACAGGCAAAATGACAGCAAACAGGAGATTACAAAAACACACCAACTGTTTCAGGCAATAAATGGGCATTAGACAGAGGGAAAAAAAATCGAACACAAAACACCGGCTAAGGAAAAAGTGAGAGATGCATAATTACAGACACAAGGCCCCCCGCACATCCCAAAAGTTTACAGACATAATGAAGATGGAAAAACTCGGGATGATGGCAGTCCTGGTTCCGAGGCATGGAGGCTGATAGTCCAGGGGGCCGCCCAGCATCAAACGGCCATAATGCAGGCTGGGGGAAAAAGGACAGTTCGGGTGGCCTACCCCAGTCCCATGCCCGGAAACAACGAATTTCAGGCGGCCGGACCAGGTCGTGAAACAGGTAGTCCAGTGGGTCGGGTGGCCGGCCAGAGAGCCAAATGGGCGCGGCAGTCCTTCAGGTGGCTGGCCTGCATGGCTTAGCCACCAGGACCGCAGAGGAGAGAGCGACAATGGCCTCCCTGCTGAGGGGAACAGCGAGGGTGAGCTGGGCCGAAGCTGAGGGGTCCAAATGGCACCCGGTGGAGAAGGCTTGGGGGGAAGATGAGGGTGATGCTGATGAGGATGACAATGAGGAGGAAGATGAGCCAGTCCAGTGTCCGGCGGCAGGGGATCTGCAGCTCCCTCACCGACCTTCGACTCTGCTGGTGCTGCACCCTCGTCGGACCCCGATTGGGTCATGGTTGCATCCGCGATGGACCCCGATTGGGTCACGGCTGCACCCGTGTCAGACCCCGACTGGGTCGGCACCGCACCAGTACTGACCTCCAACCCCGAACCTGTAACCTCTGGCACAGCGGACGAGATCAGCTCCGCGCCGGCGACCCTGGGAGAAGGCTCAGGAGAGAGAAAAGAACCAGGATCAGGATCATCAGCAGCGCCAGACCCCGGTGAGGCAAGCTCGAATGCAGCGGGTGGCTGCACCTGGCTCGCCTCCCCAAGAGACAGGCAAAAATGCTCTAAAATGGAAAAGAGAAAGACAACACAGAGCACTTGCCTGATCTCGGGTTCCGACGTCGTCCAGGACTCCGATGATCCGGGCTCAGACGGCAGGAGGTCGTCATCAGGCTCCCACTCAGAGCTACGTCGGGCTCCGCAGCTGGCATAATGGTGTCCGCAGCCTGAGGATCTTCCAGCACCGACGTCCACGCTGACGACCCACATCAGCAGACCCACATCATTCCAGGGACAAGAGTTGCAAATTAGCTAATAGCTATACACTCTATGTGCAACACATCAGATTGATTGTCTTTGATTAATTGTCTATGTTTATTGCACTGTCCCTGTCAAATAAACTAATCTACTACTACATGGCATGGTGGCAGGAGACCCTCGACCCGCTGGACTGAACCGCTCATCCATGGAGACCCGGGGACGCTTCTTCGTCAGCGCAGGTTCCACGCTGCAGTCCGCTCTCCTCCTCCACCCACGATGTGGCTGCGGGACTGGAACAAGGCTCTCCAGAACCGCAGGCCCCCTCCTCATCCGGCGACGTTGGCCTGGCATCGAGGACCGCTCAGAGGAGGGAGGCACAGAGGAAGCAGGATTAACAATTAAAGCCACAGCAGGTGGTGGGAGCTCGGGGGGCTGTGAACCCCGAACTCCACCCCCAGGAGTCAGACAAGGCAAATCACAATGAAGAGGATATGAGTGAACTTGGACTTGCCTGTCTCCCAGAGGGAGGATGGTGCCTGCTGTAGCGGACGTTGCTCCTCCCTTTCCCCACTGGATGGTGACAGAGGGCCCCCTGGGAGGACGAGGGGGAGCCGCTCAAGAAGGTTCCGGGATGGGGCTCGCCGAAACAGGACTCCAGGCACACACAGCAGCCGGGAAAGGCGTCGAGGAGGAGGGGGGCCACAGCCGAAACGAGCCGGGCACGGAGCGCTGGCGGGACAGCAGGAGAAGATGGCCCTGGGGGAGAGGCTGCGGGGATTCCCTTCTGACGAGGTGTGGGAATGACAGCTGTGTGAGAGGTACGAGCCTCTGCGGCGACCCGGAACTGGATCCGGATGGGGCTTAAGCTGAGGCTGATTACCGGTGTGACAACGGTTTCTTGCAGGGGGCGAGGCGAAGGTGAGGTCTGGGAATCGCCGCTTCTGTGCGGAGACAGAGGCGAGCAGGTCAGTGAACTCAGGGAAGTCACACAACTCTGGGCTCCTCTCCACCAGTCTGACTGCCACCGTCACATGCTTAATGATTTGAGTGGGATGAACAGCGGAACGAGCTGCCGCCACTCGGTCCCAGATGGAAGCAGCTGTGAGTTGGAGCTTCTCCGGGGGAATCCCGAATGACGACACTCTCCGGCGGGGATCACCCCTGGGGGGTACGAACTCCTGGACTGGAATGGCGACAGGAATGGGATCCGGACATGAGGAGCGAGGATGCCTCCTCTTCGGCTTCCTGCCGGGGTTTCTCTCCAGTCGATGGAGAATCTCGCGCTGTGCGGCGATATCATCTCTCCTCACGCTGACTTCAGGGTGATTAGCAAAGTGGGGGAGATGATTAACAATGTCCTCAGCTTGGTCCAGGTACCGGAGCACGTCGCTGTGGAAGTCGAGGAGGGAGGCGGCGATGAGGGTTTCATCGACGCACTCAAGGGCGTCCGCCAGCTTGTTGCTCTGACTCGGAGCGCGGACCCTCCACGATGGCATGCTTCCAGCACGGTACCCAGATAGGAAGGAGCACAGTCCAACTGCAAAACTCACCGGGAATGGCGTCTCGGTGTGGCACCTCTATTTAGACATCAGGCAGCAGTCTGTCACAGTGGCCCTCGTGAGCCACCAGAAGATGCCACAAGTCACCAGTGAGTTTGCAATGATGTTTACTATTAAGGGAAGGGAACAGAAGATAACACAAAGTAACAGAAGCACTGGAAAGTAATGAGGCAACGATGGGCAAAAACACACTACAGTGCAGGACAGGATCACAACAGGGTAAACTTACAATTGGAACGACGAGTAGACAGTGTCTGAGCCGGGGGATGCCCAATGTGTCAGACGATGAAGAGTCTTTGGAGGTTTAACAGGAGTTTAACAGAGACTGCTGCATCGGGGTGCATTCAGCGTCCGCTTTTAACGCCGGACACTAATGACACCGGATGCAGCACAGCTGTTGGCTTTGACAGCAGGAAGCTCCACCGAGCACTGTCACAATAAGAGCCCAGGGAGCCAGAAGGGACACACTGCTGTCAAAGCCTGAAAAAGATGATGTATGACCCGAGCGCGGACGAGATTGGCGCTTGGATCATGACAGAAATGGAGAGTTTTACATGGTGCTGTGGCTGTAAATGCTTTTATCTCTATTTTAAACCCAAATGTTGAGGTTTGTTCATTTTGTTCTCAGAAAGAGACTCTGTTCCATTGTTTTCTGGACTGTAACAGACTGCAATTGTTGTTTTTTTATGGAAGCTGTTTTATCTGTTTGGAGAAGTCTTTTCCCTGCAGATTTTTATCTTGGGTTTTCCATATAGATGAGAAGCAAGAAAAAAAAGTGAACTTTTAAATTTCATCCTGGGTCAGGCTAAAATGGCTATTTATGCTAGTAGGAAAAGAAAAATTGAAAAATGCTGGATGTAACGTAAAAGACATGCTGATAAGCATGATCAAGACTCAAATAATGATTGATTACAATTACTATCATCTGATGCAAAATGTTGGAACTTTTGAGGCTATGTGGTGCTTTAAGCACCCTGTGTTGTGTTAAGGAGGGGAAAATTACCTATGGTGTGGTTCTGATGTAAGAAGCAAGTTTTTGTTTTAGTTTTCTTGGTTTAGTTGCTTGTCTTTGATTTCTTGTCAGTGAATTAATTCGCTTTTCATTGCTTCTTTTAGTTGGAGTGCTTTTCTGTTCAACTTGTGACAACAAAGGTGTGTTGAAAAATAAAAAAAAAACCTCTCTCTCCCTCTCTTTTTGTTTTTTTGGGTGGAGGATGGCGACCTTGGGAATGCCACCTCCGTCTATCCACCGGGGGTGTGGATCGTTCCCCCGGACAGCACTGTTACTGTGGACGATGTCCTTCTGGCTGTGGCCAAGCAGGTGGGCCATGATGCGATCTACTATGCGTCCCGAATGAATAGAGCTGTAGTTGTGTTTCTGGCTGCTGAAGAGGATGTCCACACCCTGATTGGAAGCAGTGTTGTTATCGGGGAAACGTATGTACAGGTGTCCCCCTTATCTGTCCCATTAACGCGCATCACCGTCTCAGGTGTTCCACCTTTCATCAATGACGAGCAGTTGGTGACGGAGCTCCGCAGATTTGGGAAGTTTGCGGGCCCGTTTAGAACTCTGACCTTGGGATGCAAGGAGACCAAGTTATAACATGTCAGATCACTCAGGCGACAGGTGTTCATGTTTTTGGACTCGCCAACTGCGACTCTGGAAGTGTCCTTCCGGGTCAAACACGGGGACGGCTCCTATATGGTGTATGCGAGCTCAGGACAGATGAAGTGTTTTGAATGTGGAGACGTGGGCCATAAACGATTCGCTTGTCTGCACAGGCAGCGGGCGGGGGGCTCTGATGGGGCCGCGGCTGGTGCCGGCGGCGCGCCCTCCGCTCACGCCGCTGCTGCGGACGGCGTGGCGGGGCCTTCCGCTACAACTGAGGCCGGCGGTGCGGCCTCCGCTCCCGCCGCTACTACGGACGATGTTGTGGGGCCTTCCGCTGGTCCTGCTCCGGAGCCTGCCGCTGTGTCTGTGGACAGCCCGGCTGTGGAGCCTGCAGCCCAGTTTATGGCCGGGAGCGTCGCTGGTGATGGCGCCCAAACTGTCACTGATGGTGCATCAGAATCTCGCTGTGTGACATCAGTGGCTGTGCTTCCGGAAGCTGCTACCGTTTCAGAGCAGGAGACGGAACAGCGACAGTCAGCTGCTGTGGGTGGCATCCAGGAAAATGTGGCCCATGATGAATCCACTGGGCCAGATGAACCAAACAGTCAGCTGAGTTGTGCTGACGAGGAAATGGAATCTGATCCCGACACTGTGGCTATTACTGAGTCTATTGAGGCAAAATGCAGTACAAACACGAGTTTGTATTCACTGGAATAAATAAATGCTTTTCTGGATGAAACCTATAATAAGGCCATTAAAGTCACTGACTACTTCAGTGACACTGATAAATTCATTAAGTCTGTTAATGTGCTAAGAAGGCAGGTTGGTCTTGATCTCCTGGAGGATGAAAGGAAACGTTTTCGCCTCAAAAAACACCTGACAGCCCTGCATAAAGCAGCAGGGGGAACAGGGGTCAAGCGCGCCCGACAGGAGGGATAAATGGCAGTTGTTCCTCTGCCTGTTTTACGCATTTTTGGGATATTGTTTGATCAGACTTTTATGACGTTTCTAATTGACTGTAATTGACTGTCACAGAACTGGATCTTTACCGCAATCCATCTGAGATGAGGAAAATGTCTCTGGGACGTACAATGGAACTGGCTGCGGGTGCGCAGCGCTATCTCTGCTGCCGGACGAAGGGGACTTGGCCTTGCTTAAGAACTGGAGGCCTGTGCCTCATCTTTACACGGACTACAAGGAAGACTTGGACTACTGTCACTGGCAATGTGGAATAGGTGGTCTGCAGGGAATACTTTGTGTTGTGTGGGGGAGGGGGATGACTTATGTTTGCACTTTTCCAGTGTGAGACACTTGGTGGAATGATATTGGTGCTCTTACTTTTTTGAATTGTGCAATAAAGGCATTTTTTAAAACTCACTCTCTCTCTCCTTCTCTCTCTCCTTCTCCCTGATGATGTCACACATAGATTTTATCTTCCCCTCTCCCTCTCTCTGTCCCTCTCCCGCTCCCTCTCTTTCCCTCTTCATTCAGCAGTACCCAAGGATTTTGACATGACAAACTCCAGGCTCTCCACCGGGCCCCCAATGCTGTGTGTCTGTGTCTGTCATGCTTCATAGGACATCATAGGATGGCCTATGAACTTGGGCATCTTAGGATGACAAATGTCTTTATGATGTCACATAGACCACAGCGATCATAGGACAATTTGTCTTTATGATGTCACACATAGATTTGTCTATGTGAAGGTCTGTTTCATGAGTTTTTTAAAATAATTCTGTTGAACCACAATTCAAAAGCATTGTCTGATTTTCATTGGTTAATTTTCATTGAATGTTTATTACCACTTTTGTCAGATTCAAGTTATTTCTGTGACCATTGCGGGTTTTCCCTTCATTAAAGGCCAAATGTTACGTAATTTTTTTTTCTAAATGACGAATTTAGATAAAATACACATAGCTTAAACCAAATATTCATACCGGAGACCATATCACCCACCTGTATTTACATAATTGCACAAAATACACCAGGTGAAGGCCCCACCTTGCTTGCTGGCTTGTGACAGCCAGTCCAGACCACGCCCATGTTTTTGACATCACCAGTTGTACCCTGGCTGCCCTGCCTATCCACATTCACACTTATCAACATTGGACAATCATGACGGAAAGTGACAGCGATTGTGAACAAGTTAGTTTAGTTTTGTCTTTTTTTTTTGTCTTTTTTTTTGTCAGTGGTTCAGACAGTGACAGAGGCATAGAACCTTACCGGTTCGAGCCGTCCGAGATGGAATCAGATGCTTTGTCTGATGACAACAGTTCCAATGATGACCAGAGAGCAGAACCAGTGGAAAATGTCATTGAACTGGACATTAATCGCCTCCAGAATTGCGAAGCCGAAGGGGGTCTGTCGAGGGCGCCCCATAAATATTGATTTTTTGGAAGCCATTATTATTACAGTGGAGGAGAGCCGCTGCTGTCAAGAAATTGACCAGATCAATATGAAAATGGGAGGCGCATACCTGTCAAGTGAGACGTTTTCGCCGTATTTTGGTGCCAAGCGCGGCTGTGGGGGACGGCGGAGTGGTGGGGGACACTTTTCTGGGAAATGTTTTAAATGTAGTTCGTGTTGTTATTGTCAAATATTTTAAGGAAAATACGGGGAAAATGCAATTTTAGCAAAAACGGGCGTATTGCCATTTCTACTACGCCCAAAAGAAAAATATACGGGAAAAAAAATTGAGTGTCTTGAGGAGCACTCCTGTGTGTGATCCCCCACAGCTAGTGCTGGCAGATGGCTCAGCGGGAGCTATTATCACTACAATGAGAAGTGTGGAGTCAATCAATAGTCTGATTGTCGGGGCGGGCTGATCGCTCAGCGTGAGCTATTCTCACTACAATGAGAAGTCATTAGGACAATGGTTTAACACGTTCAGCTGTGCAGCGGTTGCGGAACAGAGAGATCGCCTTACAAATATAGAATTCTGCTTTTTTTTTTTATTTTGCGCCGGATGCTGAGTTGTGTTGTTATTGTCAAATATCCATGAATCCTTAAAATATTTGACAATAACAACACGAGTTGCATTTGGGGCATTTCCCAGAGAGGTGTCCCTTGTTGCTCCGCCGTCCCTTATAGCCACTTTTTACGGTGTTGAAGTACGGAGAAAACGTCTCACTTGACAGGTATGAAAACATTTCCCAGAGAAGTGTCCCTTATTACCCAGCTGTCCCTGATAGTCCCGTTTTAAGGTATGGGTGAAATATCCAATTTTTTCTTTCTTATTGCTCACTTCAACCTTCCAGTCTCCATATAAACAATCAATTGAAATACCCCAAGCATCAAACTCGGGTACAATCGATTTCGTCACTTGCGCCTTCTTCCCCAGGCGATTCCAGGGGCCGTGTCAGGCCAAGCGCGGCAGTTTTAAATTAACGAATATTCCGTTGTTACTGAAGCATATGCACCAAGACCCGAACGGATCGGTTCCCTTTTATATCTAGTTTCAAGATATTTAAAGTACCCTGTTATGTGACATTTGGCCTTTAACAGAGGGGTACCAACAGTTTTGTCCACGGCTGTAGGACTGTTTACTTGATGTCTATATGACATCATATAAACGGAACTCTATATGACGTCAGACAAACCGTAAGGCTGCTGTTCCTATGATCTCAGAAGGTGTCTATGACATCATACAGAGAGCAGGAATCGCTAAAACACACAGACACAGGTAAACAACATAACACAGAACAGTAACAAGCAGGAGTAGTAGTAACAAGCAAGGGCAGAGATGGCAGGGCATGGTTACAGAAAATGGCATGGCCGGGGCTGCACAGATAATCACACTGCTCCTATGATCTCAGAAGGTCTATATGACATCATACAGAGCGCAGGAATCGCTGAAACACATACACATACACAAGCAACATACCACAGAACAGTAGCAACTTGCTGCTGATGAGGCGTCATGAGGCGTCGTGATGCGTTTCGACCCATTGCCAAACTGTATTGATACTGTGTTGATACTGTGTCACTCAATACTGACACCTTCTGGACCTTAAAAATCCCTACAGGCAACTTAGTTGACACTCAACTGACACTGATTTGATGACCTAGTATATACAATAATATACTGCTCAAAAAAATACTGTCCACTTAGGAAGCAACACTGATTGACAATTTCACATGCTGTTGTGTGATTTTGTTGTCAGCACATTCAACTATGTAAAGAACAAAGTGTTTAATAAGAATATTTCATTCATTCAAATCTAGGATGCGTGTATTCAGTGTTCCCTTTATTTTTCTGAGCAGTATATAATTTTAAGTCATTGTATTTTATATTGTATTATTTCATATCTTCATTTTAATTTAAAACATTATTGATATTTTTAGATACAGTCAATAATGTGGAACATGCATCATAATGTGAAAATTTAAGTGAACATGTTGTGAATTAATTAAATTAATGCTTGTGGACTGGGATTTTTTTTTTTTTTTTTTTTTTTAACAAATTTTTATTCAAAATAAGTTTTTCCACTTTGAAATTCAGCCTGCTACGCTTTATTGACAACTTCTCCAGCTGTAGAAAACACCCGCTCACACGGCACAGATGAGGCTGGAGTGCAGAGAAATTGTAAGGCAAGCTGAAAGAGGTTTGGATAGATGGTCTTTTGGTTGTCCCAGTATCTCATAGGCTCCTGGGACCTTGGCAATATTGCCCTCTGCCAGGTACCTCTGCACCTCCTGGATGGCATCAGCTGTGGGACTTTTGGTCTGTCTGCCCACTTCAATGTCGAGATGTTGCCAAAGGTTATCTAAAAAACAACAAATTGGCATTTTAGTACATGATTTCCAAACAACAACAAACAAATAATGCTGAATAACATGCCTGAAATGGGTGCAGACAGCTGTTGTGAAGACGGTCCCGTCTAAATTGAGACTACTGTATGTGCAATGCAAATTGAGTGCCGAATTTGGAGCCATCTAGTGGATGCAATCATGTTTGGTGCTGCGTCGGTCACAAGACACTTTATTGGTTATGGCCCAGTCCTCCATCATGCCCCTTTTGACTTGGGCCAAATTGTCAGCAGTGTGACTTTGTGGAAAGTATTGCACTCCCAACACAGATGTACACAACTGAAAATTCTCATTAATGTTGTGACAGGTAATTAGAGCCAAGTAGTCCACATGTCAGCTGTTATACTCACTGCCACAGCTTGCTGTACTTCCTTTTTCACTCGTTCCCGTTCCTCCTCGTACTTTTTGGCCACCATTTGTTTGATGGGTCTGAAAATTACACCAATTCAAAAGTCAAACTAAAAGCAAATCCATATATTTAAATTAAAGATTAAACAAATTGGATATATCAACTACTACTTTAGATAATTTCAACACAAACCTTTCTGGTGGCAAAACATATGAGGGGTGAAGGGCCTGAACCAGTTCCCTGAACCCTTCACTCTCCACAATGCTGAGGGGCTGGCAGTCTTTCAGGATTAAATTCAGCAGAGCCTCATCCAGGATCTGCTAACTGGAAGCTTGATGGTTAAAAATGAAGTAAAGAATAAATTAATAGAAATTAATTATCAATAAAGCAAAAAACAAAACACCCCTAAAAAAGTGCTGCTGTCGTTATCTTTTTGCTTGTACTCCACTAGTTTAAAATCCAAGATCAGTAAAAATGAAACAGCATTCTTTTTCAGCTTTTATTTAAGAGGGGAAAAAAAAAAGTTAACGCGGAAACAGCGTCAGTTAAAACACGCAGCCCTCCTTCACTCTGCCTTCACCAATAAAGCAACTGTGAGTAAGTTGTAGAATGGCTGTATACCTGAGTCTATCCTGGGTGTATCTGGGACTTCATTGTCATGCCTGGCCCTATAATGCCTCAGCATTGAGGAGGCGCTTTTGATTAAATATGAAAGTTTGGTTGAACAAATGCAACATTTAACCTGCAGAAAATAATATGAATAGTAAACTAAGAGTCACTTTGAAATGAATTTGAATTCAAATAGATCAAGTGGAAACTCTGAGAGGAACAGGATGAAACAAGAAAATTAAAAGAAATACCTTATTTTCCGATATGAGATCAAAATGGTCTCACACGGCAGAAACCTTTCTTTTAGCTTGAGGCTGCTCGTGCTCCATAATTCTTGAGGAATTTGCCAATGAACAGTCTGCAACACATCAGAGATTCTTTGGGCAGATGCATCCCATTGACAGATGCACTTCCTTATAAACGCTGGCGTGTCAGTGTTCGGTCATGTGAATCGGTCACGTGACTTTCTTAAAGCGATATGCACACTGACACGGGGTTTTGCTCTATGAGCTCGACGCATGCACCGACGCATCAGTGTTGCAGGACCCATCACTAGTAGTAAGCAAGAGAAGTAACAAGCAGGGGCAAACACTCTTGTACAGTAGGTGGCGGTATGCACCATTCAGTTGTTTGCTATCCGCCAGTAACCGAGAGAAGAAGAAGAAGAAGAAGAAGAAACAGAGACGGCAGGGCATGGTCACAGAAAACTTCATGGAGGGGCTGCACAGATAGTCACACACAGGGGACCAGAAGGCAGATAAGACCAAGGCAGTAATGATAATGATGATGACGATAAAAAAACGGCATGGCTGGGGCTATACAGATATCACACACAGGGGACCAGAGGCCAGACAAGACCAAGGCAATAATGATAATGATGATGATGACAATAATAAAATGGGCTGGGACCCATGCCCTGGAGACAAGGAATATCCCCACTTCACTCTATATATAATTGAACAAATCTCTGTCACGATGTCATGGGGAGACAAGACCAAGGCAATAGCCACAGTTACATGGGCAAAATTTCTTCAGTCTGATTACAATTCAGATGAGAATTTTACTGTTTACATGTATCCTGAAAAAGCTGATCCAATTAGGATGTGCGTTTCCATGTGTCACACATTTGAATGGAATAAATCATTTTGACATGTGCACATCAACACTTCGACATTCCGAAAATAATACAAGAGGAAGCAATTTCTGGTGCTAGCAAGCCCCGCTTCGTGTCGAAATTGACCTGTATTGTTATTATTGTCAGACTGTACTTTTGCTTCTGCTGGTCTCCGTAATGAAGCTACAAGTACATACTTCTGCATATGACGAACAGGGGGAGACAGCAGGATGATACAGACCAGTTTTTGTTTAACTCCCACTATGCTTTCTGCTAGCTGCTGCTAAGGTGGAAATACGTCACGTCGACATGCAGAAGTTGTACAGACATGCGCTGTAAACATATTTTCTGCCCAATCTTCAGAATAAGTGTCTTCATGCGCACCAACCAGATAAACAATCGGCATAACCCACCTCTCTCAATCGTAATGAAATTTTGATCCGAATGAGCATGATCGGGTTAGAATATTCAGATTGGCCTGTTTACATGAAGCATTTTTATTCTGATCAGGCTTTTAATCTGGTTACTTGTGTCCATGTAAACATAGCTAATAATGAGAATGAGAATGATTATGACAATAATAATAATAATAATGCTGATACACTTAAACGAAGAGGAAGACCAATGAAGAAATAAATATGCAAGACAGAACCACTCCGTAAATTCAAGAAATCTCTGTGTGTCTGTCTGTCTGTATGTCACGGTCATAGGACATCAGAGGACGGCCTATGATGTCTGGGACTGGTTCCTATGATGATCCTTCACTCTGTAAATTCAAGAAATCTGTCAGTTCACATTACTTTAAACCACACCCATTCGAAGCAGTACATCATGTCTGTGCATCACGATCATAGCACATCATAGGATGGCCTATGATGACTGCATGATGTCCTCTGATGATCCTAACATATCAGGCAACATAGGACTCGCGATGCCGTCATATAGACAATAGGGCTGGCTACCTATGATGTAGGCATGATGTCCTATGATGCCTGCCTTGATGTCTTTATGATGTCATATAGACCATCACTCACGATGCCTGCCTTCATGTCTTTATGATGTCATACAGACCATCACTCATCAAAGAAGACATACTCATCACCCGGTTACCAATAGGACACAGCACTTTAAACCAAATGGGAGTTGCCAGAAACAGGAAAGAAGAGATACTCATTACCCAATTAAGAATAGGACACACTACTTTAAACCAGGATCAAATGCAGGCATCATAAGACTCACTATGCCATCATCAAAGATCATAGGACATAGGACATCTTCAAAGATCACATGCAGGCATGCCTCACGATCAAAGGACTCCCTATGACATCATCAATGATCATAGGACTCACTATGACACCGTCAAAGATCAAAGGCAGGCATCCCTGAAAGAGTGCTGACGTGCTTACTTACACCCTTGCTTACACCTGCTTTCTACAGGCATGCAGAAATACTTGCTTATACTTGGTTTCTATGGGCATGCACAGGTTATGCACAGGCATGTACGGGTATGTACTAGTAAGGTGAAATACAGAAAATCCCAACTTAAAGCGAGGATGTGCGCTGTGACCCATGCCCTGGAGACAAGGAATATCACTTCTACATCTACATATTCAAGAAATCGCTGTCATGATGTCATGATGTTACAATCATAGGACCCTTCGAGTGCAGGAACCCAACAAAACTGAACATCTCCATCACCACATGTATCCTAAATAAACTGTGATATAGCTCAATTGCCAAGTCTTCCCTTGTCGATTTTAATGTCTGTATGGTTTTTATGTATTTGGTTTTTATGTTTTTTTTTTTATGGATTCCAAGGTTGTCATAGCCAGGAGCGGCACTGGGGTTAAGCTCCCAGTGCTCATAAAATGCTCCTTATGGCGTGCGTCTCGAAAAAGCCTCTGACAACTAAGTCCAACTCCTAGCCTGCCCGTGTGGTTTAGTCTCTAAGCCCGGCGGAACTGCTTTTACTAATAGGAGAAGGGGCGAGGGCGGATCTCTGGCGCCTTAAAAACCAGATGCTTCGGGTAGATGGTGGCTCGTCAACCTGGGGAAGGTAGCCCATCTAGGGGAAGGTAAACCCTGATTTCAAACCTCTGCTGCCTTGCGGCATACCCGGTCACGGGAAAGGCTTCGGGAGTCAACCCTGAGGAAAAATCCGGAGTCGGAGCCCCTAAGGCAGTTCTATGTTGTGCTCAACATCGTTCTGGCAGCTCCTGCAACGGCGCTGGTGCCAAACTGTAGCAGCCCTGCTGTTCCTTTGGATTCATCAGTGACGTGGAGAGGGGGGACATGCTGCATGGGCAACATCTTGTCCTCCATATCTTCCTGCCCAGGCTTGAATCCTACCAACGCCCAACGCTGGAAGGTAGAACACCGGATCACTGGAGAGGACACTCCAGCTTCGCCTTTGGCGTAGACAAAACATGGGGAATGACAGTTACCGGTTATAAGCCACTGCTCAATTGGCGTAGAGCATGGCGCCAGGGGTTGTTCCCGACAGTGGGAGGGATCATCAGATCTCACTGGACAGCTACCGCCCGCCTCAAGCTGGGCAGCCCCCAGCCAATAAGGTGTTGTCCCGCCACAGCTTGCTTTCCTCATTGGGTGCATGGGGATAAGGAGAAATCCAAACAGCAGGCTGAGAACCTTCGCACCAGGCAAGACAATAAAACAAAAGAGACCAACTCTAAAACTGGGAACTTGGAACGTCCGCACTATGATGACAGGACTCGCTGCTAACCTCAAGGACATCAACGACACCAGGAAGACTGCCATCATCAATAATGAGCTGAAGAGACTGGGAGTGGATATCGCCACCCTCCAGGAAACACGGTTAGCTGATGCAGGCACACTGAGAGAGAAGGACTACACGTTCTACTGGCAGGGAAAGGGCAGTGACGAACACAGGGAACACGGAGTGGGCTTCGCAGTGAAGAACACTTTGCTGAAGATGGTGGAACCGGGCAGCACTGGCTCTGCACGACTCCTCACCCTCCGCCTGAACACCACTGAAGGCCCAGTCACCCTCGTCAGTGTGTATGCCCCATCACAGACAGCCACACCAGAGGCAAAAGACGAGTTCTACGAGAATCTCGCAACAACTGTCAGGATCATCCCCAACTCTGAACAACTCATTCTCCTTGGAGACTTCAATGCCAGAGTGGGTGCTGACCACGACTCCTGGCCCTCCTGTCTTGGACCTTTTGGCGTGGGCAGAATGAACGACAACGGACAGCGGCTGCTTGAGTTCTGCACATATCACGATCTGTGCATCACAAACTCGTTCTTCAAGACCAAGCCCCAACACAAGGTTTCCTGGCAACATCCGCGCTCAAAGCACTGGCACCAGCTAGACTTGATCCTGACCAGGCGCACCTCACTGAAGAACGTGCTAATCACCCGTTTGTTCCAGAGTGCAGATTGCGACACAGACCATTCATTGGTGTGTTGCAAGGTCAAGCTGCAGCTGAAGAAATTCCATCATGCTAGACAACCTGGAAAGGCACGGATTGACACCAGCAAGATGGCCCAACCAGAACTTGTTGAGCAGTTTGCCTCCACCTTTGAGAAGGAACTTGGTGTACCACAAGGAGGAGAATCTGCAAAGCAGAAGTGGGAAGAGCTGCGAAACACCATCTACCGCACAGCCTTGGCTACCTTTGGGAGGAAGACCTCGAAGTCACAGGACTGGTTTGATGCCAAGTTGACCGAAATGACCCCCGTCATTGAAGCCAAGCGCTCAGGACTTGCTGAGTACAAGAAGTACCCAAACGAGAAGAATCTCCAGATTCTCAGGGCTGCGAGAAGCAAAGTTCAGCAGACTGCTCGGCGCTGTGCCAACGAGTACTGGACTCAGCTCAGCCAAGACATTCAAACCGCTGCCATAACAGGAACATCCGTGGTATGTACGATGGCATCAAGAGAGCACTTGGTCCGGCTCAGAGCAAGACGGCCCCCCCTCAAATCTTCCACTGGGGAGATGATCACAGAGAAGAACAAGCAGATGGAGAGATGGGTGGAACACTACTCCGACCTCTACTCTAGACAGAACACCGTGACACCGTCAGCCCTTGATGCCATCGACTGCCTGCCATCCATGGACGAACTTGACGCCGAGCCCAACCATCGACGAACTCAGTAAGGCCATTGATAGCTTGGCCGCTGGCAAGGCACCCGGCAACGACGGCATACCCCTTGACCTGATCAAGCACTGCAAGACCGCCCTACTGCTGCCATTGCATGACGTCCTCTGCCAGTGCTGGAAGGAAGGTGCCGTACCACAGGACATGAGGGACGCCAAGATCATCACCCTCTACAAAAACAAAGGGGAGAGAAGCGACTGCAACAACTACAGGGGCATTTCCCTCCTCAGCGTTGTTGGCAAAGTCTATGCACGAGTTGTTCTCGTTCGTCTACAGAAGCTTGCCGAACGTGTCTACCCCGAGTCTCAGTGTGGCTTCCGCGCTGAGCGATCGACGGTAGACATGATATTCTCCATCCGCCAACTCCAGGAGAAATGCAGAGAACAGAACATGCCCTCTGTACGTCGCCTTCATCGACCTCACCAAGCGTTCGATCTGGTCAGCAGAGAGGGCCCTTTTCAAGATCCTGCCAAAGATAGGATGCCCACCAAAGTTGCAAAGGCCTCATCGAATCGTTTCACACCAACATGCAGGGGATAGTGCAGCACGATGGCAACGTCTCAGAGCCATTCAACATACGCAGCGGAGTGAAACAGGGCTGTGTACTTGCGCCAACCCTCTTTGGGATTTTCTTTGCTATGCTCCGAGGCATGCCTTCAGCACAGCAACAGAGGGAATCTACCTGCACACAAGATCTGACGGCAGGCTTTTCAACCTCGCCCGCCTGAAAGCCAGAACCAAAGTACGCGAGCTCTAATCAGAGACATGCTGTTCGCAGACGACGCTGCAGTCGCAACCCCACACACAGCAGGAGCTTCAGACCCTGATGGACCGCTTCTCTCCCAGGCATGCAAGGACTTCGGCTTACCATCAGCCTGAAGAAGACTAACGTCTTGGCGCCAAAGCATGGAAGCACCACCAACCATCACATTGATGATTACAAGCTGGAGGTCGTGAATCAGTTCACGTACCTGGGGGTCCACGATCAGCAACAACCTCTCCTTGATACAGAGATCAACAAGAGGATTGGAAAATCAGCCTTCACACTCGCTCGCCTCACCACACGAGTGTGGGAGAATCCCAAACTCTCTGTCAAGACGAAGATGGCAGTGTACAATGCCTGCATCATCAGCACACTGCTCTATGGGAGTGAGACGTGAGACAACATACGCCCGGCAGGAAAAGAGACTGAATTCCTTCCACTTGCGCTGCATTCGCCACATCCTGGACATATCCTGGCAGGACAAAGTGCCCAACACAGAAGTTCTGTCCCCGCGCCGGCCTTCCCTCCATGTTCACTCTACTCAGGCAGCGCAGGCTCCGCTGGCTAGGCCACGTTCACCGTATGGAGGATGGCAGAATCCCCAAAGACGTCCTCTATGGAGAACTGGCAACTGGCAGGAGAGACGTTGGCCGCCCACAGCTGCGCTTTAGAGACGTCTGCAAGAGAGACATGAAGGCCCTGGATATCAACACAGAGCGCTGGGAGGACCTTGCAACGGACCGCTCCAAATGGAGAGGCACCCTGACCAGGACAGCTCAAGGGCGGGTGAAGAGAGACTGACTGCTGCAGCAGATGAAAAAAGGACCCGCAGGAAGAACCGCCACAGACCCAGCAGCACGGAGACCACCCACAAGTGTGACCTGTGTGACAGGGACTGTCATTCGCGCATCGGCCTGTTCAGCCACAGGCGGTGCTGTTCCAGCAGAGTAGACGTTTAGGATTCTCTTCCATGGTCATCATAGACCGACGGAGGCCGACGAATGGTTTTTAAAGCTGCAAGTGAATCTGTGCACACCACCACCCGGTCCGGTCTGACCTCCTCCACCCACTGCAAACCAATAATTATTGCCACCATCTCTGCTGTATTCATGGATGTATTGTTGGAGAGTCTTTTTGAGATGGTCACGTTAAACTCTGGAATGTATACTCCAATTTCAACTGAGCCCTCTTTGTTCTTTGAACTGTCAGTATAGAGCTGTAAGTAGTTATAGTAATCATTCCTGAGGTAAATGTTTGTTTTAACACCAACTTCACTCATATCCCAATCCTTTTTCCTCATTAGCAGACTAATGTCTACTTCTATTCCCGGAAACAACCAAGGGGGAACATTACTCACTGGAGTGGTGTTAGCTATATCAATAGTGTGTTGTCCATACAGTCTGGCTTTTCTTTCAATTGTCCACCTAAACTCGTGTCCCTGGAAGTTAGAATATTGCCAGCAGTCTTGTAGTGTTGTTTTTGAAATATTTGCTTCCTCACTTCCTTTCAGCTTGACCCAGTGTGAATTTATCTCTTCTCAAATCCATTGGCATTTCTCCTGCTTCTATTAAAACTGCATTGTTTGGTGTTGTTTTGATGGCTCCAATGCACAGGCAAAGCGCTCTATGCTGCATTCTGTTTTTTCGAGTCATCTTTGCTGCTGCTCCGTAAATCATGCATCCATAGTCTATTGTTGATCGCATTAGTGCTCTGTAAATGTCAGTTAAAGCCTGTTTATCTGCACCCCATTCATGTCCAGTTACAGCTTTTATGAGACTGACTTTTTTGCACATTGTCTCCAGATTTTCAACATGAACTCTCCATGTGTAGGCGCTATCAAACCACAATCCTAGATATTTGAATTCACTCACTTTCTGTATTGGTTGATTGTATAATGTTAATGGTTCTGTATCAGTTCTTTTTTTTTTGTGAAAATCATATAGCAAGTTTTACTGTTTGAAAATTTAAATCCCCAGTCATATGACCACTTTTCCACTTTCTCCATTGCTTCCTGATGTTTTTGAACACAAATTTCATATTTTGAATAAAACTGGGCTTATCACACACCCCTGAGGAACACCATTTTCTATGTCAAAGAACCCTAATTGTCCTGTGTGTTAAAAAATCCATTATCCAATTATACATCCTACCACCAACGCCCATTTTTGTCACGGCTGGCCCTCACGAGCCAGCATAAAACGCCTCAGTTCAGTAAATTGCAGTTCAGTTCTTTTATTTATAAAGCACAGGACTTAGGTGTACAACGTAACTTTGCCACGCAGGCTTCGTTACACAACACAACATAAATTCACAATGGAGAGTTATGGCAGTGACGAGGAGCTCTCGTCTGCCGTAGTTAGGAAGGAACGTCAGCGAGGGAGAAGACAGTTCCAAATAAATCACTTACATGCAGCGGGATACGTCGAGGAACCCAGGGAGCATGTGGTAAGGAGACAGGGGAAAGTCATAGGACTTCTGACGAGACAGCCGCGCCGTCCAGTTCACTCGCACTGACATTTAAAGCCAGCTGCTCATGATTGGAAACGCGGCACAGCTGCCCAGGTTCTGACAGCTGAGAGCGCCCGAGCGTCTGGCCAATCAGAGCCCGGAAACCCGTGTGACGACACCAGCTGTCAAAACCTGACCGGGATGAGGAATAACCCGAGCGCGGACAAAGCGCTCGGGATATGACAGGGCCCCTCCCTCTACGCGAACTCCTGGTCGCGCGCAACATCCAGACCCCCCCACCCCACCCCAGGGAAGGTGGAGGGGGAAGCAGGTGGAGGGAGAGCAGGGCCAACTCACAACAAGGGGACAAAAACATCGGGGAAGGAGGGAGAGAGAAAAAAAGGCAGAAACCGTACATAAACGGGGACAAAAGATGAATAAAAAGAAAAGTCAACGCTAGATGGACATCACTCACACATAACCACAAAAAGAAAGCCAAGATGAGGGTACAAGGAACACCAGTCAATACCACAAGGCAGGATCAAGGAAATAAAAGGACAGATAATACCTTCTTCTCCAAGTTAATGTGTACAGAAAACCGTCAAAACCAAAAGACAACACAGGTGCCAAAAAAAAAAAAAGGAACTAGACCCGAGTAAGGGAGTAACAGGAAATAAACAACCACACCCTAAAGAAACATACAACACTCATGATAGCCATGGCAAGAGAACATATGTCCATCCACGGAAAACAGTCACCTCAAACATGAAGTCCAATCCCCAGTGGGTATTTCAGTCACAAGTCAGTGGTGGGGGCAAGAGAAGGAGAGGAAAAAAAAAAAAAACCCATTGGGGAATAGAGTAAAACAACTCCGCTCAGGAGGCCTCCCAGCACCCAGCATCCAGGCCGCCAGCAAAAGCAGCGGAACGTGCCCTAACGGCCCAGCCAAACCCCGGCCGAGGGAAACCATGTCTCCGGTGGCGGACCAGGGCGCCAAAAGAACCATCCAGCTTGTCAGGAGGCCGGACCCGGACCGCCAAAAGGAAAGAGCCGGTCACCGGGTGGTTGGGCAGTATCGGCCTGCCAACAGAATGGCTGGGTGAAGGTCGGTGCGAAACCGGCCAGCCGGAATTTACCCCCGCAGTCTCAATGGCGGGGGAAAAGGGGCCACGGCGAGGACGGGCATGGCCTGGAAAGCGCTCAGCGGCGGGTCAGCTACACAGTCTCCAGAACCCACCTGGGTCAAAACGACCATGGTGCCGAGCTCCGATTGAGGCGGAGGGCGGCAACCCGCTGTCGGACCCCGATTGGGCCGGAACCCCCATGACGTCAGCTCCCGATCGAGCGAGAGCAGCACCCGCGTCGGTCCCCGATTGGGCCGGAACCTCCATGACGTCAAGCTCCGATGTCGAGCGAGAAGCAGACACCCCGCGAATCGGACCACCCGACTTGGGCCTGAACCTCCTGACGTCAAAGCTCCGATCCGTGGGCGAGAGGCCAGCACCCGCGTCGGACCCCGATTGGGCCGGAACCTCCATGACGTCAAGCTCCGATCGGGCGAGAGCAGCACCCGCGTCGGACCCCGATTGGGCCGGAACCTCCATGACGTCAAGCTCCGCTTGAACCGGCGGAGCACTCCTGGTGGACCCCATGCCGAGAGCCGGACCCTCCAAGGTGGCACCAAGAGCAGGTTCGCCTCCAGTGACCCTGGGGAGAGGCTCAGAGGGACAAAAGGAACCGGGATCAGGATCACCGGCAGTGGCAGGGCCCGGCGAGACAGGCTCGAGCGCAGCAGACGGCTGCACCCGGCTCGCCCCCCCGAGAGACAGGCAATAATGCTCCAGAAAGAAGAGGAGGGATAGAAAATAGAGCACTTGCCTGATCTCGGGTTCTGCCGCCATCCAGGACTTCGATGCTCCGGGTTCAAACGGGAGGAGGTCGTCGTCCGGTTCCCACTCCGTCGCGACGTCATCCGCCCCTGGAAGAGGGGCTCTTGCAGCTCGAGGACCCCCCGACGTCATCGTCCACGCTAGTTGTTCATGTGGCGTGGAGGTGAGGGGCTCTCGGCCCGCTGGACCGGACTGTTCATCTGCGGAGTCTCGGGGACGCTCCGTCGTCGGCACAGGCTCCAACCAATCGTCCGACCTCCTCTGCCCAGAAAATGGCTGCGGGGCTGGGGTCTTCTGCCCGAGGGCCGCAGGCTCACTCCTCGTCTGGTGACGCTCCTCAGAGGTCGAAGCGTGCTCAGCAGGGGGAGACACAGAGGCAGCAGGTTTAATTAACATATCAGCAGGGAGTTGAGGCTCGGGGGGCTGCAAACCCCGAGCCTCACCCCCAGGAGTCAGACAGAACAAATCACTATTAGATGGGAAAAAGTGAACTTGAACTTGCCTGGCTCCCGGAGGAGCGGTGGAACCTGCCGTTGGGAACGTCATTCCATCCTCCTCCCACCGGGTGGTGGCCGGAGACTCTCTTGGAGGAGAGGGGGCCACTCGGGATGTGTAGCCGCGCTGTCCACTGGAGCAAAACTTCTCAAACTCCCAGCCGCTGGAGAAGGCGTCGAAGCGGAAGGGGGCAACAGCCAAGTCAGCCCGGGCGTGACGCGCTGACAGCTCAAGCGGGGAAAGCAGGCTCCCGGGGTGAAAGGCTGCTGGGGTCTCCTCCAGGTGAGACGCCGAAGAGACAGCAGTGGATGAATGGGGTCAGCCCAGATGAAACGCGGAGAGCGGATTCCGGGAGGATGGAGTCAACGCTGAGAATGTCTCTGGCCACGGTGTCGACGTCTACGACGGGCCCCGATGGTGCGAACTCCAGGACTGGATCGAGGAAGGATCCGGATTCCAGAGCGGGCAGCGGGGAGCTCCGGTCCACTCAGCCTTTGGCCTCGTTCCTCCTCGATCTCCTGGAGCACCTGCGGTGGACGGCGATCTCTTGTCTTCTCGGCTTGGACGTCCAAGTGGTCGGTGTAGAGCGGGAAGACAACCTGGTCGAGCGTTCTCTCAGCGCAGTCCAGGTAGTAGTAGCGCTTCGGATGAGTCGTCAAGGCTGGCGGAAGCGCTGATTGAAGTCTATCCACCTCCTCCAGGCGCCTCAGGCAGCTGGAGCCAGAGATCACTCCACCTTGCAGCCTAGCCTCCTCTCATCGTTACATGTCAGAATTATCTGGCGTTGGGCCAGCGATGTCGTGAGCTCCTCGCGTCGACCCTCGTGGGGTGACCGTTGTAGCGGGGAAGGCAGACGGTCAAGCACCTCCTCAGCCCGGTCTAAATACCACTGTTCATCGGGCTGATAACCAGAGGAGAGGAGGGGCGAGGGAGGTTGTCCTGGATGCCCATCGAGGTCGGAGGCGATAATGAGGATTTCATCTACCTCTCCAACGCCTTGGTCAGCAGGACGTGGAACCCCGAGAATGACTCCGCTGAGATGGCATAGTTTTCCAACGCCGCGTACCTGGACAGAAGGACAGAGTTCCCAGAACGCAGCTTACTGAAGAACGGCGTCTCCTTCTGGCGGCTGTCTACTGTCACGGCTGGCCCTCACGAGCAGCATAAGACGTCTCAGTTCAGTAAATTGCAGTTCAGTTCTTTATTTATAAAGCACAGGACTTAGGTGTACAACATAACTTTGCCACGCAGGCTTCGTTACACAACACAACATAAATTCACAATGGAGAGTTATGGCAGTGACGAGGAGCTCTCGTCTGCCGTAGTTAGGAAGGAACGTCAGCGAGGGAGAAGACAGTTCCAAATAAATCACTTATATGCAGCGGGATACGTCGAGGAACCCAGGGAGCATGTGGTAAGGAGACAGGGGAAAGTCATAGGACTTCTGACGAGACAGCCGCGCCGTCCAGTTCACTCGCACTGACATTTAAAGCCAGCTGCTCATGATTGGAAACGCGGCACAGCTGCCCAGGTTCTGACAGCTGAGAGCGCCCGAGCGTCTGGCCAATCAGAGCCCGGGAAACCCGTGTGACGACACCAGCTGTCAAAACCTGACCGGGATGAGGAATAACCCGAGCGCGGACAAAGCGCTCGGGATATGACAATTTTATTCAATTTTATAAGAAGTCCATCCCTCCACTGTGAGTCATAGCCTTTACAATATCAGATAAAACTATTAACCATTACTTTTTTCATTTGAGACGTCCTTTTCAATGTCATTACTTACCCTAACACAGCCTATCCACTGTGGATCTTCCTCTTCTAAACCATTCTGATAGTTGTTGACTCATTGTCTTTGCTCTACTATACAGAACCTAAAATGTACTGTACAGATTAGATGTATACATAGCAATCGTAATCAATAATCCTTAGTGAACTTGAAAATAATTTATAGGTGGAGTAATAATCTTTTTTCAAATAATATTGTGTAAAAACAGTACTGCATCTCTCAAAATGAGCACACTCCACCATTCAGATCTACATCAATAGCTCAGACATCATCATCAAATTTCAAACAAAAAAATAGCTAAATTTATATGGGATTATTGTACAAAATGAAAGTTTTACTTTTTAGATTTGAGTTATTAAATCAACCTGGTTAGCCACGACACCTTCTCTGATAGGGAGACGGGCGTAATATGGAAGCAAGCATGATCACCAGGTACTCCACTTCTTCTTCGTTCTCTCGGTTACTGCCGGATAGCATGCAACTGAAAGGTGCAATACCACCGATGGGAATCAGTTGGCAGATTCCCGGCGCCACATGAGGTAGGGCTGCCTTTTTGAAACAGCGGATCAATTTCTACCTATTTCTGTTTACCATCTGGCTCTCTTGCCAGTCTTTCTGATCCAGCGTCACCTTTATTCCATCCGAACACGTAGATCACCCAAATGTCTCCTGAGCCAGCGGACACAGAGCCACTGTTTCGTGCAGGAGGCAGTACAATAGAGACCAGCTGTTAGCACTTAAACCGGCCCACAATGCTAATGCCAAAACTCAACGATACCGGGAGAAATAAGATGGAAACAGCGGGGATGTCGAGCTGGAGTAAGACGGAGGGCGAGGAATATAAGGTACAGACCCGCCCTCTCCATCTGTTATTATGGGGAACGTACGATCGCTACTCAGTAAGACTGAATGAGCTAGCGGCTATCTCCCGCTCTGAGAGCATGTACAGAGAGATTAGCTTGATGTTGTATACTGAGACGTGGCTAACAGAACTAACAACAGATGCTAACATCGAACTGGAGGGTTTCCACGCAATACGGGCAGACCGGACACCAGACAGTGGGAAGACAAGGGGCGGAGGAGTGATAATGTATGTCAATAACAACTGGTGCAGACCGGGACATATCACGGTTAAGGAACAGCACTGTAGCAAAGACATCGAGCTGCTAGCTGCTAGCATGCGGCCTACATATCTCCCAAGGGTGTGAGTATTCCCTAACACACGTGATCTGCATTGTTATTTATACAAATTCCGAAGGCGAACGCTGGGACGGCGTGTGATGTCATCCACCTCAGTAACTGGCAGGCTGCAGACAGAACACCCAGATGCTCTTCTCCTCATCTCAGGTGATTTCAACCATATTTCACTGTCCCCCATTCTACCCATGCTCACCCGGTATGTCACATGCCACACTAGAGACAATAAAACACTGGACTTATTTTATGCAAATACTAAGGAGGCGTACACCTCATCACCACTTCCCCCACTCAGGAGACAGGATCACAATTTGGTTCATCTCCTGCCGGTGTACAAACCCCTAGTACACAGACAACCTCTGGTCATGCGCACGGTGAAGTTATGGTCTGAGGAGGCAATGGACGCGCTAAAGGATTTGTTTTGAAATCACTGCCTGGGAGCAGCTCTGCGATCCACATAGTGAGGGACATCGATGGCCTCACTCACACCATCACGGACTACATCGGCTTCTGTGTGGACAACACCGTACCGACCAAGACCATATGGTGTTGCTCGAACACAAACCCTGGCTCAACCCTGAGATAAAAACACTTCTGAGAGAGAAGAAGAGGATCTCCAGGTCGGCGGGAACAGGGAGATACTGAAGTCTGTATAGATATAGAGGAAGCTGAGGAGGAAGATCAGAGAAGGCAAGGACAGCTTCAGGAAGAAGATGGAGGACAAGCTGTAACAGAGCAACATCGGCGGGTCTGGAGAAACCTTAAAACCATCTCTGGGCTCCAGAATACCTCCCCCCAGGCCACGGGGGGGCAGGAGTGGGTGAACAATCTGAACCAATTTTTTAATTAGGTTTGACCAATCGCTCTCCCCCCCCGACTGCACAACAACCACTGCTGCCTCTAAAAGTCATCGAAACCTGCTGTCCACACCCCACCCCACCAACACCCCCCCCACTCCCCGCACACAGCCCCCCAACCTGACCCTCACTAAGACCCAGGTGAGGACGGAGCTGAGGAAGATCAAGGCCAAGGAAGGCTCGGGACCAGACGGCATCACCGCGAAGCTCCTCAAGTCCTGTGCAGACCGATCTGTGTGGGATTGTGGAGCACATCTTCAACCTGAGCCTGAAGCTGGGGAGGGTACCACAGTTGTGGAAAACATCTTGTGTGGTACCTGTACCAAAGATTCCCACCCCAAAGATCTGAACAGCTACAGACCAGTGGCCCTGACGTCTCACATGATGAAGACCCTGGAGAGACTGCTCCTTCAATCAATCAATCAACTTTATTTACAAGGCACTTTAAAAGCAACACTCGCTACACAAAGTGCTGTACAGCAAGGTCCTTGCTCACCTCCGCCCCCTGGTGGGACCAGCGATGGATCCACTCCAGTTCACCTACCAGCATGGCATTGGGTTGGAGGATGCAGTGATCTTCCTCCTTCACCGTTCTCTGTCCCACCTGGAGAAGAACTGGAATGCGGTGAGGATCATGTTCTTTGACTTCTCCAGTGCTTTCAACACCACTCAACAATGATCCTGAAGGACAAGCTGCTGTGTGCAGGGGTGGACCAGCACTGTCATCATGGATCCTGGACTACCTCACTAATCGGCCACAGTTTGTGAAGAACCCGAGATTGTGTGTCTGACATGATCATCAGTAGCACGGGGGCCCCCCCAGGGAACAGTTTTGGCTCCCTTCCTGTTCACCCTCTATACTGCGGGACATTCTCACACACCACAACACACACTGCCATCTACAGAAGTTCTCTGACGAACTCTGTGATTGTCCCGGCCTCATCTCCAACGGAGATGAAACTGAGTACAGAGGACTTATCCAGGACTTCGGGACTGGTGCCATTTGGAACTGCCTCCAGACCAACGCGAGGAAAACTAAGGAGCTGGTGGTGGACTGTCGCAGGCAAGGACAACTCACAGCACCAGTAAACATACAGGGAACAGACACTGAGATGGTGCACACCTACAGTGCCCTTGGTGTTCATCTGAACAATAAACTAGACTGGTCACACACTATACCAACACACTCTACAAGAAGGGACAGCGCAGGCTGCTCCTACTGAGGAGGCTCAGGTCTTTTGGTGTACAAGGGGCACTGCTGAAGACATTATATGACACGGTGGTGGCATCAGCCATCACTTTTGGTGTGGTCTGCTGGGGGCAAACGGCATTACAGCAGCTGATAGGAAGAGACCTGAACAAACTGATCAAGAAAGCTAGCTCTGTCCTGGGGCAACGCCTTGACCAGGTGGAGGAGATAGGAGAGAGAAGGATGGTGGCTAAACTGTCATCCTCTTGCTGGAGTCCGAGTCCCACCCTATGCAGGACATATTGAACGCACTGAGGAGCTCATTTAGCAGTAGACTACATCATCCGAGGTGCACAACCGAGAGGTTTCGCAGGTCCTTCCTACCTACGGCTGTCAGACTGTATAACCTAAGCAGGGCTGCTCGCAGTGATAGCAAAAAATGTGATGACCTAATAGTATTGAATGCAAAAGACGCAACAGACTTACACAAATGGTCCCCTCCAATATACAACTAGGACAATATCAGTCACTACGGAGGGTGACAGTATGTATGGGTACATATTCATACTATGTAGGATAACTAAGTAGACTGTGATGCTGTTTATTCCATCTTGCTACAATGCTCCGCACTTTGTATATATATTTATGCGTACGTATGTATATCCACTGTCACCGTCACGGTGAGGGATCGTCACTTCCTTGTGGTAACGTATCGTCACTTCCTGTTTTGCTGTCTGCCTGTGTGGTTTGCTCTCCAGCTCTCTAGCCACTAGCTATGGCTACTACCTCTCTTTCCTCTCCTCTGGTGTGCTCTCTCTGTCAGATGTTTAGCTACACCTCTGCCTCTTTTAGTGATAACGGTAAATGTAATAAATGTTGTCTTTTTGAGGCGCTCGAGGCGAGGTTGTCTGATTTGGAATTCCGGCTCCGCTGCATTGAAACACCGTCTGCGCCAGTTAATCTCGACGGACGCCCATTAGCTGCAGCGGAGCTAGCTAGCTTAGGCCCCCCTGTCAGCGGTTCCCTGGCTCTCCTCAGCAGCGAGGAGACTGGGTGGGTGACGGTGAGAAGGAAGCCTAGTCGCAAAGCCCCGGTACACCACCAACCTGTTCACGTTTCTAATCGTTTTTCCCCGCTCAGCGACACACCCGCTGAGGAAAAAACTCTGCTCATTGGCGACTCTGTAGTCAGAAACGTGAACCTAGAGACTCCAGCGGTCATAGTCCAATGTATTCCTGGGGCCAGAGCAGCCGACATCGAGTCAAATTTGAAAATGCTGGCTAAAAGTAACTGTAAATATTCCACAATTGTTATTCACTGCCGGCCATTATGACATCCGTCTCCGGCAGTCGGAAGTCACGAAACTTAATATAGAGTCGGTGTGTGAGTTTGCCAAAGCGATGTCTGCCACTTAGTATTTCTCTGGGCCCCTCCCCAATCTGACCAGTGATGACATGTTTAGTCGCTCGTCATCCTTGAACCGCTGGCTGTCTGTGTGGTGTCCTAAAAATGACGTGGGCTACATTGACAATCGGAGCTCTTTTTGGGGAAAACCTGGTCTTATGAGACGAGACAGCATTCGTCCCACTTCGGATGGTGCTTCTCATTTATCTAACAATCTGGCATCTTTTTTATCCAAATTTCCAAAACCATGACTACTCAGAGTTGGGACCAGGAAGCAGAGTCGCAGTCTTACACGCCTCTCTGCAGCTCCTCTTCATCCGCCACCCCTCAGCTTAGCCCCTGTCTTCCCCATCAGAGAATCGTTGTCTGCTCCCTCCAAAGTGAATAAAAATATAATGTATAAGCATCCCAAAGTGATAAAGCAAAATATTGGTAAAGCTCAAATTAAACATAAAGCCTCTAAATTGAATGATTTGGCCTCTGTTCCTCCTCATAATTTAAAAATTAAATGTGGTTTGTTAAATATTAGGTCTCTAACTCCCAAGTCTCTGTTAGTCCATGATCTGTTAATTGATCATCATATTGATTTAATTTCCCTTACAGAGACTTGGTTAGGACAAGAGGATTATGTTGGTTTAAATGAATCAACCCCCTCTGGTTATTTAAACTGTCAAAATCCCAGAAGTTCTGGTCGTGGAGGAGGAGTAGCAACAATTTACCATTCCAAATTACTAGTTAATGTAAAGCAAAAAACATGTTATAATTCCTTTGAGGGCCTGGTCCTCAGTATTGGGCACTTTAGCAATTTCAGGTTAAACCCAATTTTATTTGCCATTGTTTATCGTCCCCCATCAACCTATTCAGAATTTTTATCCGAATTTGCTGATTTCTTAGCTGATTTAGTGTTGAAATCTGATAGAATAATTATAGTAGGGGACTTTAATATACATGTGGATGTAGATAGTGACTGCCTTAATGTGGCTTTTAATTCAATATTAGACTCGATTGGGTTTTCTCAGAAAGTAGGAAATTCTACTCATTACCTCCACCATACATTGGACCTTGTTCTGACATATGGCATAGAAATAGAAAATCTTGTAGTGTCTCCTCATAACCCTGTACTGTCAGACCATTGTCTGTTAACCTTTGATTTTACTATTTCTGACTATTTGGCTCCTAAAGAAAAATATTATCACAGTAGATGCCTCTCAGATGATGCTGTTTCCAAATTTATGCAGATTGTTTCCTCTATGCCATGTGTCAACACAACGGAAATAAGCTATAGACAGCTTGCTCCTTCTGTAATTGATAACATGGTGGATAGTGTTTCAGCTTCTCTGCATCAGGCTCTAGACTTGGTGGCCCCCTTAAAAAAGAAAAAGTCTAATCAGAGATTTTTAACTCCTTGGTTCAACACAGAAACTCGTCGCTTAAAACAGAAGACTCGTCAATTAGAAAGAAAATGGCGCTCTACTAATTTAGATGAAATCTATTTAGCTTGGAGAAATCATCTTTTAATTTATAAAAAATCTCTTAGAAAAGCTAGAACGAGTTATTACTCTGCATTAATAGAAGAGAACAAGAATAATCCCAGGTTTCTTTTCAGTACTGTAGCCAGGTTGACAAAGAGTCAGGACTCTGTCAATCCTAGCATCCCCTTAGAGCTTACTAGTCAGGACTTTATGAACTTTTTCAATAATAAAATTTCATCCATCAGAGATAAAATCAATCAGATTCTTCCCACAGTTAACTTAAATACTGTAACTACTACAACTCCTTCTATTGATGTCTGTCTTGATGAGTTTACTCCAATCGACCTTTGTGAGTTAGACAAAGTAGTTTCCTCATCCAAACCTTCAACTTGTCTTTTAGATCCTATTCCTACCAGGTTATTTAAAGAAGTCTTCCCACTTATTGGTAGCTTTATTCTTCATATAATCAATTCTTCATTAACTTTAGGCCATGTACCGCAGGCTTTTAAAACGGCTGTAATTAAACCCTTACTCAAAAAGCCAACGCTAGATCCAGGAGCTTTAGCTAACTATAGACCAATCTCTAATCTCCCTTTCATTTCAAAAATCTTAGAAAGAGTTGTTGCTACGCAATTATTTGACCACCTGCAGGGAAATGGTTTACTTGAAGAGTTTCAATCTGGGTTTAGAATCCATCATAGTACCGAAACAGCCTTAGCGAAGGTCACTAACGACCTCCTCATTGCATCTGATAATGGACTAGTTTCTGTACTTGTCCTTTTAGATCTTAGTGCAGCTTTTGATACTATTGATCATAATATTCTACTTGATAGATTAGAACACTATGTTGGACTTAATGGAACTTCGTTGCAGTGGTTTAGATCTTATTTATCTGATAGGTTCCAGTTTGTTCATGTAAATGATGAGTTTTCTTTCAGCTCAAAGCTTAGTCATGGAGTTCCACAGGGATCTGTGCTAGGCCCTACTCTTTTTAGTTTATATATGCTTCCGTTAGGCAACATTATTAGAAAGCACTGTATACATTTTCACTGTTATGCAGATGACACACAATTATACCTGTCAATGAAGCCAGATGATACTAATCAATTAGCCAAGTTAGAAGCCTGTCTTAAGGAAATCAAAGCTTGGATGACTTGTAATTTCCTGCTATTAAATTCAGATAAGACTGAAGTCATTCTTGTTGGTCCAAAAAACTTTAGAAATTCCTTTCCAAATCAAACTTTCAGTTTGGACGCAGTTACTCTTTCTCTTAATAGCTCTGTGAGGAACCTTGGAGTTATTTTTGATCAGGATTTGTCCTTCAATTCACATATTAAATTTGTTTCGAAGACTGCCTTCTATCATTTGCGTAATATTGCCAAGATTAGGAGCATCTTGTCTCAGAGTGATGCTGAGAAGCTGATCCACGCTTTTGTTAGCTCGAGATTAGATTATTGTAATTCTTTATTATCAGGCTGTCCTAAAACATCTTTAAAAAGTCTTCAGCTGATCCAAAATGCTGCAGCAAGAGTTTTAACAGGTACTAGAAAGAGCGATCATATCTCTCCGGTTCTGGCCTCCCTTCATTGGCTTCCCATAGAGTTTAGAATTAAGTTTAAAATCCTTCTTCTCACTTACAAAGCTCTAAACAATCAGGCTCCTTTTTATTTAAAAGATCTGATACTACTGTATTATCCTAACAGAGCACTACGCTCCCAAAATGCAGGATTACTTGTAATACCTAGAATCTCCAAAAGTACAATGGGAGGCAGAGCCTTCAGTTATCAAGCTCCTCTCCTGTGGAATCAGCTGCCAATCTGGATTCGGGAGTCAGACTTGATCTCTGTTTTTAAGAATAGGGCTAAAACCTACCTTTTTGATCTAGCCTACAATTAGGGAGGGATCATGTGTTTCTGAACCCTCCCTTAGTTATGCTGCTAATAGGTTTAGTCAGCCGGGGGACCTCCAGTAATGCACTGGGCCTCACTCCTTTCCTCACTCTCTATGAAATATTTTTTTTTTGCTGGTCATTAACATTTGTTTGTTCTCTCCCATAGATTGAGTCCCCATCGTGCTGTTTGCTCTCTACATGTCTGTTCTTTTCTTCTTCTCTATCCCCTCACCCCCCAGCCAGTCGCAGCAGATGACTGCCCCTCCCTGAGCCTGGTTCTGCTGGAGGTTTCTTCCTGTTAAAAGGGAGTTTTTCCTCTCCACCGTCGCCAAGTGCTTGCTCACAGGGGATCGCCTGATTGCTGGGGTCTTTCTGCAACTGTGGGGGTCCCCCCTACAGTTGATAGTGCTATGAGATGACTGTTGTTGTGAAATGGCGCTATATAAATAAAGTTGAATTGAATTGAATTGAATTGAATTGCTCTAATTTATATTTTTCGTATCTTCTTAAGTATTGCTCTGAGTGTTGCTATCCCTGTGCTGTTGCAATCCTGGAATTTCCCCATTGTGGGATTAATATAGGCTTATTTTATCTTAACCTCAGATCAAGCGAGTCGACATATAATAAAGAGGAATTTGTTTTGGGGCAAAATATTTATTTAAAAAAATAAACAGTCCAGATGCAGGGTCCATTGGGCAGATTTAGGAGAGCAAAAAAAGAAATTAATTAAATCAGGATTAGGGCACACTCTGGAAAACTTTTGTTGACCCCATAGTGCTGAACTTTGTTACTATAGTAAGGCACAGATTGTTGATGAATGAAATTGAACCCCTAGTGTCGGAATTACGTTCACATCCACAACTGTATGGACTAAAAGTAGGGCCAACAGAACACAGAATCTCCCTGTACCCAGATGGTGTAATTTTATTCTTGTCGAATGTTAAAATCAATTCCAACATTGTTAGACTTAATAAAGCATTTTGGTGAAATATAGGATATATTTATATAGGATATATCAGGATATTGTAGCGGGTTGATTCAACCCCCCCACAACACAGAGACAGAACACAGAGACAGTCAGCTCGCGCTCCTTGGTTTTTCCCGCTGCACTACTGAGATGTAATGTGCCATGCATGTATTGTGATGTAATGTGCCATTCATTTATAGTGTTCATGCGTCCTGTCCTTACTGTGACCTAGAGGCTGAGATCAATATGTAGTAGCATCATCGTCTACTCAAACCAAGACAGAAGATCACTTCTCTCCAGTTAACAGGAATTTCATTTTATTCATTACACAGGAATATCACTTTTCTGCCTTTTCAGGAATATCACTGGCTTTTATGTCGACTCATGCAGGCTTCTTCCAGGCCTGACCAAAGATGCTTGCTTTCCCAGGACCTCAATGTAAACAGTTGCCTCTTGCAGAGATTGTAAGGATCAGAATTTGCTTTTAAAGGCTCAAAGGAACATAAAACTCAGGAGACCAGACCTCTCAACGTGAACACTGCATTTGATAACGTACCTTTTCACAGGAAACCAATGTTCTTAAAAGAGTCATAAACCACTTAATCTGACGGGTTTATAGCCGATGCTGTACAGGTACCTTCGCCCAGATACTAAAGGAAATCTTCTACAGCTCAACAGTACCTCCTAGCGGATACCTACGGAATGTGTTTTCAGTATGTAGGATGACTTTTAATTTGTTCTAAATATTAAGTTTCTTTCAGCTTATCCTCTGGATCCTAAGGACACTGAAAATCATCCCTCTTTTATCACCAACCATGGTTTGCTGCATTTTGGATCTAAATGTGAATGTATGTATTATAATTATGTATAAGAAATGTTATATTCATGAGTGTTATTCAAACACATATTGGAGTAGTGATATAAATGCATGATCACCAAAATATTAGCCAAGTCATTTAATTTAGTTAGATTTTATATTGAGCATTTATTTCATAAGAACTGACTGAGTGTTGATTTTCCCTCTGAAATTTCATGGGATGGTGTCTTCATTTGATTGGCTGCTCTCAAACAAAGAAGTGTTCTCACATTGGATAGCAGCCATTTCAAACTGCTTCTGAAAAAGCCGATTGGTCAGTCTTGCGACTACATCATCAGTTTTACGACCCGGCGAGGTAACTTTAAAAGAGAAGTTAGATTTGAGTTTAGTGAGAGATCAGCAGAGAACAGAAAAAGTTAAGGAAAAGTAGAAGTAGACAATGAACAGGCAGGAAGATTAGAACAGCAAAGCGGTGATAAGATTAAGAATTAGAAACACAGAAAGAAGAAAGAAAGAGATTTTGAGAAGGATTAGGAACTAAATTAAGATTAAAGAAGCAGAATAGTAATCTAGATCTCAGAAGAAGATTTTATTCCACCGTTTCAAGGCCCTGTGAAGTTTTATTTTATTCTCTGTGTGTTTGTCAAGTCTTTCGTTATATTCTGGTCACTGAGGAGAAACCATTTTCCTTTAGAGCTCGTCCCTTTTAGAGAATCAAATTCTCAAACTTTTTCCTTCACCTCAGAAGCCATTCTTATCCTAGTAAATGTTTTTCTAACATTTTTTTTTCATGACTTTTCACGCCATTAAAGTGGACCTTTAATTTGCCTAGTTTAAAGTGAACAGAGACTGAGAAGATTTTCCTTCAGTTTTTGGGTCGATCCCGCTACAAGAGACCCCAAATTTGGACTCTTTTTCAAAGGACTTTTCACGCCGCCCTGAGACAAACTATCCACGGCTGCAACTGTCTGCTTGAAGGGCCCCCAGCTGAGTTATCTCCTCCACGGCTGTGAGTGAGGACAGCAGCCGCTTCCTCCGACGTCCTAACTTCAAAACCCAGCGGTACCGACTCGCGGAAACTTGGACCTACGGCTGTTGTGAGTGAAACTCTTATTTCTCCTATCTCCTGGGTTAAAAAAGTGATGTCCTAACAATTAGATTACAATTGAATATGGCCCGTATTTCAGGGCTCAATTAGTCTCTCAGCCGCAGGATGGAACTGTAAACTGAAGGAAAACTCTTAGTCATTTTTAAGTAACTGCCCTTAAAATTTTGTAGATTAATTTAGGAGTCATTTTTAGATAATTAGCTTATGAATTTTCCCCATAAAATTGCGTTGTTTTGTTAAAACATTCCAGCCTCATTTACCGTTGAAACATAAGTCTAGTTCCTCCTTGGTTCTGCAGAGGTGTAACGCTGGATTTTATGTTCAGGAACCCAATATCAGTTGATGTGATATATTACGCTGTTATCATCTGAATTTGTTTATTCATCATTTGAACGCCATGCCATGTAACCTGAACGATTTTAATAAAAGAGTGAATGAGAGCAGTTGAAGCGTTTTCCTTTCGCATATACAGGTTTCCTAATCACGGCAGGACAAAAACTCACTGAAACTTTGAGACTGATTCATTAAGTAATTTAAGGTACAAAGTTAATTAAAATTAAAGTTAATATTATTGTCCGTTAGGACTGGTGCCCCTTTTACGAGTGCTTTTATTTAATTTAGCGGGTGTAGAAGTGACGGTTCAACTCCGCCCCCTTTCACACCCACTATTAAATAAAATAAATAATTCCTGTACCTTATGACAAATATTTTTATAGGCAATTCACACTACAGATGTGCCTTGTAACCTCTTTGTCCTGCAAGCCGGAGCAGAGGCTGCATCTGCCTATTGTTATGTAGGTCTTACAAATGCAAATGTCTCAAGCCTGTTCTGCAGTCCCTTTGATCAGACCAACTGCTGTGAATCTGCTTTGATGTATTGTTTGAGTTTGGTATAAATACTGCACAGGTTCTGTAACACATCCTCTCATTCCCACTTCTGCAACTGCTGCTGCTGGACACACAGACATTGTGTCCTACTTCTCTGAGAGCCGCTGGGCTCGCTCCCGGTGCGCATGCACGGCGCCGGGAGCGGAGCTTGTGACAGCTGGATGATATAATTAAACTCTCCTTAAAACCTACAGCATCGCTGCTTATTATTTTTTAGCATCCGCCGCACTGGTGACCCCTTGAAGACGCACACGCTTTGTGCGACGCAGCCTTCTGATTTGGAAGGCCACGCTGGCGAACCGACGCTGAAAAAAACACGCTGCCAGTGAACACAGCAGCCTGACGAGCTGCCCTCCCTGCGGCTTCAGGGAGACCTCGACGCGGAGCCAACACAGGCGAGCCGTTCCCCGGACATCACCCACGACTGGGAAAATCTGCAGAAAACGTCATGGCGTGACCCTTGCCTGAGATTGGGACGTCCACGCTGGACCAGTCGAGGGACACAGAACGTTTTCTCCCTCTCACCGCTACTCCCCCCTCTCAGCGATCCATCTCATCTACCCGAGCCTGAGGAACAGAGATCGTCTATTTCCTCTCACCGCTCCAATGCATCTGCACGAGCCTGAGGGACAAAAGATCGTCTATTTCCTCTCACCGCTCCAAAGCACCATGGCCAATCTGCAGCCACAGCTCAACCTGGATTTTATCGGCGCCGTCTGCGCCGATCTCCGCCAAGATTCTGCACCCTGACTCGCCACTCCAGCGGCCCACCCAAGCACGGAACCCCCGCGCGCGCACCGGGGAGTTACGAGGACGGCACACCACGCCCGGGACAATAATGGCTTCACTGACCGCCTTCCTTCTGCTGCACACTGGCCCTTCAGGCTTGCTTGTACACCTGAGGCCCGCAGCTTGTTCACTGGATTTTATGGTCTTAGCCACGGCACACAAGGGGAATTCAGCCGTCAGCTGTTCCCGGGGGGTTTTGGGGTTGCTCCTGCACCTAAAGCCAACATGCCAGTCCCTCTGCTTTTGTTTCTTTTTTTTTTTCTTACAGCCGCTCCTGCTTTTCTTCATGGCCACGGGAGGAGTCAGAGACAAATTTTTCTTCTTCTGATCTCAGCATGTTCAGGCGGGACATCGTGGAGCAGCAAACACTTTTGGCGCGACTCGAACGATTGTCCCGCGCCCGGTCAGCATTTGCTACCCCCCCTCCCCCTCCTCCTGCACAGAGCTTTTCCCTGCTCGCTGCCCAAACTGCAACATCGAGGTCACGGTCCCCTACCGTGCCCTCTGGGGGGGAGCAGTGTAGCGGGTTCATTCAACCCCCCACAACACAGAGACAGAACACAGAAACAGTCAGCTCGCACTCCTTGGTTTTTCCTGCTGCACTACTGAGATGTAATGTGCCATGCATGTATTGTGATGTAATGTGCCATTCATGTATCGTGATGCAATGTGCCATTCATGTATTGTGATGTAATGTGCCATTCATTTATAGTGTTCATGCGTCCTGTCCTTACTGTGACCTAGAGGCTGAGATCAATATGTAGATGTGCCTTGTAACCTCTTTGTCCTGCAAGCCGGAGCAGAGGCTGCATCTGCCTATTGTTATGTAGGTCTTACAAATGCAAATGTCTCATGCCTGTTCTGCAGTCCCTTTGATCAGACCAACTGCTGTGAATCTGCTTTGATGTATTGTTTGAGTTTGGTATAAATACTGCACAGGTTCTGTAACACATCCTCTCATTCCCACTTCTGCAACTGCTGCTGCTGGACACACAGACATTGTGTCCTCCTTCTCTGAGAGCTGCTGGGCTCGCTCCCGGTGCGCATGCATGGCGCCGGGAGCGGAGCTCGTGACGGCTGGATGATATAATTAAACTCTCCTTAAAACCTACAGCATCGCTGCTTATTATTTTTTATCATGCCGCCACACTGGATACATCAAAGAGCATTCCCCAGCAGTTGGTATGATTAAAGAGATTGCAGAACAGGCATGAGACATTTGCATTTGTAAGACCTACATAACAATAGGCAGATGCAGCCTCTGCTCCGGCTTGCAGGACAAAGAGGTTACAAGGCACATCTACATATTGATCTCAGCCTCTAGGTCACAGTAAGGACAGGACGCATGAACACTATAAATGAATGGCACATTACATCACAATACATGAATGGCACATTGCATCACAATACATGAATGGCACATTACATCACAATACATGCATGGCACATTACATCTCAGTAGTGCAGTGGGAAAAACCAAGGAGTGCGAGCTGACTGTCTCTGTGTTCTGTCTCTGTGTTGTTGGGGGGGGGGGGGATTGAATCAACCCGCTACAAGACTTACAATTTTAAACACACCAGAACAGGGGCTGGGTTCTGTTGGAGACGAGGTGCGAGAAAATCAAGACTGCAGCAACGGGAAAGCAAAATAGCAGTCTTTAAATAGCTGAAAACAAAATGACACAATTAATGGCAGGTGCAGATCACATGAGCGGGCAGGTGACCTAATTACAGAACAGCTCACAGCTGAGACGACTAGGGAACAGAAACAACATACACAGCCCATGCAAGATGATGACAGGATGGGAGTGTCTGGAAGAGGAGGTAAAGAACTCGTGTCACGAAGAAACAAAATATAAATCCTAAACTGACAAAATAAAAATAGTACTAATGCGGCGATGCTGTAGGTTTTAAGGAGAGTTTAATTATATCATCCAGCCGTCACAAGCTCCGCTCCCGGCGCCATGCATGCGCGCCGGGAGCGAGCCCAGCGGCTCTCAGAGAAGGAGGACACAATGTCTGTGTGTCCAGCAGCAGCAGTTGCAGAAGTGGGAATGAGAGGATGTGTTACAGAACCTGTGCAGTATTTATACCAAACTCAAACAATACATCAAAGCAGATTCACAGCAGTTGGTCTGATCAAAGGGACTGCAGAACAGGCTTGAGACATTTGCATTTGTAAGACCTACATAACAATAGGCAGATGCAGCTTCTGCTCCGGCTTGCAGGACAAAGAGGTTACAAGGCACATCTACATATTGATCTCAGCCTCTAGGTCACAGTAAGGACAGGACACATGAACACTATAAATGAATGGCACATTGCATCACGATACATGAATGGCACATTACATCACAATACATGCATGGCACATTACATCTCAGTAGTGCAGCGGGAAAAACCAAGGAGTGCGAGCTGACTGTCTCTGTGTTCTGTCTCTGTGTTGTGGGTGGGTTGAATCAACCCGCTACAATATAAAATAAAACAAAATCTTCAATATTATTACTAGCCTCGAATCAGAGAAAACACCCAGCTCCCGAGGTAACTCAATTTAATGTTGTGGAACAATTTAAATACTTACGGATTCAAATTTTGCCCAAGTTGGAACTTGTTGCCAATTATGAACCCTTAATGACAGAAATTAATGAGTCACTTCAAAGATAGATGCCATTACCAATGTCAGTGATTGGGAGAATTAATATACTATAATTAATATACTTATAAGCAATATCCTACCTAAATTACTTTACTTATTCCTCATTATATTGTAACATTCCTTTACCATCAGTGCATGAATGTGTGTGAATGGGTGGATAGCAGGATCTGTAAAGCGCTTTGGTCATCTTGAGATGAGAATAAAAGCACTATATAAGTGAATGCCATTTACCATTTTATTGCCACCTTCAAATTTATCCTCAAAAATTAAAAAAAAATGTTAGTGGAATTCATATGGAACAATAGGAAGGCTAGACTATGTTTGTCTTTACTGTGCTTACCATATGAACATGGTGGTCTGAATTGTCCAAATTTACTGTTGTATTACTGGGCTGCACAACTGAGGTCTATGACATTCTATTTTTCAACAACCCATCTTCCTCATTGGACTGAAATGGAATCTCACAACTTACTTTTACCTCTTCCCTTATTCATATACTCAAACTCAGCTAAAAAGTTACAGAAGCAAACCAAAAATCCAATAGGAAAATCACATGATCAAGACATGGATCGATGTTAAAAAGTACTTAAAAGAGCCAGATTCTCTGTCACAATTTAACCCAATATGGGGTAATCACTATTTTACACCAGGGAGGGCAGATGCACCATTTAAATTATTGAACTCCAAAGGAATTCAAAAAAATCCACGACTTGTATGTAACAAATTCAAATGATATAATGTCCTTTGATGAGCTGAGGATAAAATTTAATCTTAAAAAAAATACATTTTTTAAATACCTTCAGCTTAGAAATTTTATTAGATCAAACCAAAACGATACTCTCACCTGTCCTACTTATTCATCTTTGGAAAAAATTCTGATAAAAGATCGTCTGAGAAAGGGTATCATTTCAGAGTTCTATAATTTTTTGATACTTTCCTCGCCTGAAAACTCAAAGAAGAGACTGAACGCCTGAAAAGAGCTGCAATCTGAAATTCCACAAGGATGGGAAGTTGCCTGTACAGGAGTTCAAATCAAATCAATAAATACATGTCTTAAATTGATACATTATAAATGGTTAATGCAAATGTATGTCATGCCAGTAGAACTGAACAATTACAACAAAAATATACCAGACATATGCACGAAATGTATGGAAAGTAAAGGAACCCTATTTCACTGCTTATGGGAATGTAGGAAAATAAGAACGTTTTGGGAAGAGGTAAGAAGAACAATTGGAAAAATAATCTCAAAACAAATTACATTGAACCCTTAAGTGTTTCTGCTGGGTCAGTATCCAGAAAAGCATAACTTTAAAAACAGTGAAAGAACATTCATAGACCTCAGTTTGTTAAATGCCAAAAAATGTATTGCACTAATGTGGAAAAAGACTTAAAAGACCAGATGTGACACAATGGTTAAGGCAGATGCTAACGGCCCTTCCTCTTGAAAAAATAACATACATATTGAAATAAAAAAAAAAGTGTTTAAGAATATCCATCCATCCATCTTCTACCGCTTAATCCTTTTCAGGTCGCGGGGGGGCGGGGGGGGGCGATGGAGCTCATCCCAGCATCTTTGGGCTAGAGGCAGGGTACACCCTGGACAGATCGCCAGTCCATCGCAGGGCCAACACAAAGAGACAGAGAACCATTCACTCTCACATCCATACCTAAGCACAATTTAGAATCCCCAGTTGATGCCAATTAACCTCACCTGCATGTCTTTGGCCTGTGGGAGGAAACCGGAGTACCCGGAGTAAACCCACGCAGACACTGGGAGAACATGCAAACTCCACACAGAAGGGTCACCGGTGGTCTGGGGGTGGGATCGAACCCACGATGGTCAAGGGTGGAATCGATCCCATGACCTTCTTGCTGTGCTGCCACTGTGCTAACCACTGCGCCACCGTGCTGCTGTTTAAGAATAAATGGGGATCTTTTATTACCTCCGCTAATTACCATCCGCCAAGGAGGCTATGTTTTCATCGGCGTTGGTTTGTCTGTTTGTTTGGCTGTCTGTCTGTCTGTTTGTTAGCAAGATAACTCAAAAAGTTATGGACGGATTTACATGAAATTTTCACAGATTGTCAGAAAAGAGGTATCCTACAGATGATTAGATTTTGGTGGTGATCCGGATCACCGTCCACAAGAAAACTGCCATTACGCAAAATGCCATTTTCGTCAATAACTACTCAACCACCTAATCCTATCATTGTGAATCCAATTGCTAGTCATATGTTTTCATGGTCAAGGAATCTGAAAACGTACACACAAACACTGTATGGGGGGAACTGTGGCGCTAAACCGCCATTACGGAAAATGCCATTTTCGTCAATAACTACTCAACCACTAATCCTATCATTGTGAATCCAATTGCTAGTCATATGTTTTCATGGTCAAGGAATCTGAAAACGTACACATAAACACTGTATGGGGGGAACTGTGGCGCTTGGCGGAGGTCTGCGCTCTCCGAGTGCTTTTCTAGTTGAGTATGTAAAGGAATTAAAAGGAACTCTAATTATATTGGCATGTTAGCTCTATATGCTTTATTTTTATGTTAGTAACATAACTATAATATAATTTTTTTGAAAATAATTCCCAGTTTTATATATTTTTAAAAAACTTTATTACCATGTAAATCGCCATTATTGTTTATGTCGCAATGCATTCTGGGTAGTGACGTAGAATGGTTGCAGCCGTTTTTTCTGTCTTACACAAGCCAAGAAGCGAAGCTACGAACTACTGCCATTTGTCAGTGAAAATGCCACATTGCGCAGCTTTTGGATGTAATTTCCAATCAAAGGGAAATAAAGAGAGCGGGGTGAGCCTCCATAGCTTTCCTAAAGAGGGAAAGTTGAGGAAAAAGTGGGGTGGCAGCGGCTCAGCAGGTCGTCTAATAACCCGATGGTTGGCGGTTCGCATCACGCTCTCCCCAGATATCCTGCCGTTGTGTCCCTGGGCAAGACACTTCACCCGCATTGCCTCCAGTGCCCATAACACTGGGTATGAATGTGTAAAAATGTTTAAATGCTCGGTGGTGGCCAGAGAGGCTGTTGGCGTTGATTGGCAGCCACATTTCCCTCACTCTGAGTCTGTGATCACGCGCTGTAGCGCATGCCTGATAAAGCTGATATATTAATCACGCTGTGATAAAGCACAATATCGCTCAACACGCGCGCATGAGACATGTCTGTGATTGCACATAAAGCTGACATATGTATTAATCACGCTATGATAAAGCACAATATCGCTCAAAGCGCATGAGCGTGCGCTTTGCGCACCAGTGTGGCGGATGAAATAAGGGAACCCAGTGTGGAGGCACGGAATAATTGCAGGCAGGACACGGCGAACTGAAGTTTAAAAGGGTGTTTATTTCATCCTCCAGCACGAAGCTCACTCCAGCGCTGTGGAGCGAGCCCTTTTTTTAAAAAAATTACTTATTTTGTACTAACCACAGTGCGCAGTGGTTAGCACTGTGGCAGCACAGTTTACCCTCGGCCGGGGGATCGCGGAGATCGTGGGTTCGATCCCTGCCCCCGGCCAACAGTGATCTGTGTGGAGTTTGCATGTTCTCCCCGTGTTTGCGTGGGTTTACTCCGGGATTTCTCAGGTTTCCTCCCACATGTCAAAAACATGCAGGTTAGGGAGTTAAGGGGCACTTGCGCACGCAGCGACTGGCAGCTGGTGGCTTGTCACCAGACTGCAAAACAAATCTACCTATGGGTACAAAATAAGTAATAAAAAAAAGGGCTCGCTCCACAGCGCTGGAGTGAGCTTCGTGCTGGAGGATGAAATAAACTCCCTTTTAAACTTCAATTCACCGTGTCCTGCCTGCACTTATTCCGTGCCTCAACACTGGGTTCCCTTATTTCATCCGCCACACTGGTGCGCAAAGCACACGCTCGTGCGCTTTGCGCGATATTGTGCTTTATCATAGCGTGATTAATACATATGTCAGCTTTATGTGCGATCACAGACATGTCTCATGCGCGCGTTGAGCGATATTGTGCTTATCACAGTGTGATTAATACATATGTCAGCTCTATCAAGTGTTGTGGGATGTGTCTGGTGCGTGTGTTTGGATGGGGCAGCTCGGTGCGTGGACATGAGTGAGTGATGGCGTTTGCGCAGCCGAGGCGCCCCCCCCCCCCGTGTGTGTGGTGAACGGTGTGATTTGGGTGCGATAAGTAGAAAGAGCGAGGCGACCGAGCAGGTAGAATTTGTTGCTGACAACAGTGCAGTATATAAATAAAAGCCCCAACGCTTTCAGCAAAACGGCCTGTGCTTCTGTGTACCACTCGAGTTTACCGCGGAGGAAGATAGATCTCCCCTGCGTCTCCAAAACCACGTTAGGAGAACGAAAGGCAGGAACGGTCAACACAAGCGTGCGATCACAGGCATGTCTCATGCGCGCGCTTTGAGCGATATTGTGCTTTATCATAGCATGATTAATACATATGCCAGCTTTATTAGGCATGCGCTACAGCGCGTGATCACAGACTCAGAGTGAGGGAAATGTGGCTGCCAATCCGCGCCAACAGCCTCTCCGGCCACCATCGAGCATTTAAACATTTTTACACATTCATACCCAGTGTTATGGGCACTGGAGGCAATGCCGGTGAAGTATCTTGCCCTGGGACACAACGGCAGGATATCTGGGGAGAGCATGATGCGAACCGCCAACCATCAGGTTATTAGACGACCTGCTGAGCCGCTGCCACCCCACTTTTTCCTCCACTTTCCCTCTTTAGGAAAGCTATGGAGACTCAGCCCGCTCTCTTTATTTCCCTTTGATTGGAAATTACATCCAAAAGCCGCGCAATGTGGCATTTTCACTGACAAATGGCAGTAGTTCGTAGCTTCGCTTCTTGGCTTGTATAAGACAGAAAAAACAGCTGCAACCATTCTACGTCACTACCCAGAATGCATTGCGATGTAAACAAAAATTGTAATAAAGTTTTTTAAAAATATATAAAACTGGGAATTATTTTCAAAAAAATTATATTATAGTTATGTTACTAACATAAAAATAAAGCATATAGAGCTAACATGCCAATATAATCAGAGTTCCTTTTAAACTTAACACCTGAAGAAGATGAATGATATGTAGATCATGCAGTTTCCTTGCTTATGACTTTCTTCTGCTTTGTTTAGTCAAATCATATCTTATTTAAGAAGTCTGATTTCTCATTTGTATGGATTATGCAATTTAAACAGACGCACTGTTATTAGTTTGTTACGTGCTTGTTGTTAATATACTGTATACCATTTGAAAACTTCAATAAAATATTGTGGGAAAAAACATGTTGGGTTTTTTTTTATCTTTTTAACCCCGTCTGGGCCTGTCTGGGCAACACTGTCACACAGAGAGGAGGTGGGTGTGAGTGGAACTTTTCTTGTTCAGTAACATAGACAGCAAATTATTGTTTTTACATGATAGCAGAGGTTCACTGAAATTACCTCCATAAACAACATAGTGCTGGCCCAATGGGGATGCTGTCCCAGGAAGGTGTGGAGGAGCCATGGGGACCTTCCATCAACAAACCCCTGGGTGGACCCACGCCATCGCAGGCAGCCAGAGTGGTGGTGGACACAATTTTTTTTTTTTTTAATTGAATGAACAAAATACAACATACAAACTCGATGAGGATAACTGTTACAGAAGAGTTTCAAAACAAAAAAACACAACTTTCATAGAAAATATACAATCAATCAAAGTTCACATTCCAATTGACAAGAAGAGAAGAAAAAAAAGAAGGGGTATATTAAAAGAGAGAGAGAAAGAGGAAAAGAGCAATGATCACAATTCTCTGATAAGACTTTTTTTATATATACACTACCGTTCAAAAGTTTGGGGTCACTTAGAAATTTCTTTATTTTTGAAAGAAAAGCACTTTTTTTCAATGAAGATAACTTTAAACTAATCAGAAATACACTCTATACATTGCTAATGTGGTAAATGACTATTCTAGCTGCAAATGTCTGGTTTTTGGTGCAATATCTACATAGGTGTATAGAGGCCCATTTCCAGCAACTATCACTCCAGTGTTCTAATGGTACAATGTGTTTGCTCATTGCGTCAGAAGGCTAATGGATGATTAGAAAACCCTTGTGCAATCATGTTAGGTCTGCAATGCTGTAATTGCTGCAAATGGAGGATTCTTTGACGAAAGCAAAGTTTGAAGGAAAAAATTATTATTTCAAATACAAATCATTATTTCTAACCTTGTCAATGTCTTGACTATATTTTCTATTCATTTTACAACTCATGGTGGTAAATAAGTGTGACTTTTCATGGAAAACACAAAATAATTGTCTGGGTGACCCCAAACTTTTGAACGGTAGTGTATATATATTATTTATTTTATATTATATTATGATACATATTTTTTATATATATTCTGTATGCCCGTTGCTGAAGGGTTTCCTTCTGTCTCAGACGGCTATATTGTTCACAGTTATGCCTGCGGCGTACTGCTCGAACCTGAGGAAAAAATAAACAAAATGCAGCATAGAGCACTTTGCCTGTGCATTGGAGCCATCAAAACACCAAACAATGCAGTTTTAGTAGAAGCAGGAGAAATGCCAATGGATTTGAGAAGAGATAAACTTGCATTATCATACTGGGTCAAGCTGAAAGGAAGTGAGGAAACGAATATTTCAAAAACAACACTACAAGACTGCTGGGATTACTCTAATTTCCAGGGACATGGGTTTGGGGGACAATTGAAAGAAGGACCAGAATGTATAGGCTGCACACTATTGATATAGCTAACACCAATCCAATGAGTAATGTTCACCCTTGGCTGTTTGCAGGAATAGAAGTAGATGCTAGTCTGCTAATGAGAAAAAAGGAATGGCATATGAATGAAGTTGGTGTTAAAACGTGACTGAACGTGACTTCCGGTGCAGTTGCAATGTCTGATATGAGCCGAGATATGAGCCGAGAATTTTAAGCAAAACCATCAAAATAAGGACTTCAGTTGGCTACCAACAAACGTGGGGAATACCCTTACGACCCAGTGCTGACCTGGTGAAGGTTCTGGCAGCTCTGGCTCCGTTTCGCCCCGTTTCCGACCTCTAAAGGCTCGCCTCTGATGCTAACCCAGATGCAAACCCAGAGAAACTGCAGCAGTGAGAAGGTATTCATTACGTCTGGCGAATGGTCATCTGTGTGTGATGAAATAGATAATGGTGTCGTCTACCGTTACTCCCCGGAGGGCGAACTGATCCACAGTGCGGTGGAACCAAGAGCGCGTGTGTATTAATTCACACAAGAGCGCAATTTACTGAATCTATCACGCTAACGCTAATGCTAATGCTAAGCTAACGCTAATGCTAAGCTAACGTTAGCCCCGCCAATCCAATGATCAGCCCCGCTGAACGTTACTCCTGTTGGGCTTCAAAGCTACCCAAGCTAACAAAGCTATCTCGGTAAACCTATGCTGGTTTGCTAAATACATGTCAGTATCTTGTTAGATAACCACCTGAATTGTCTTCTGGACTAAATGAACTAACGCCAGATATGGCTGGTGACATCTATGGTGACAACCCTCCCCCGCATGGGCCACCTACAGCATTCCCACGTCAGATGTCCGTCTGCGAGCTGCTGTGCTTTATGCAGAACAAGATGGATGTTGCCCCGATGGACTATCTTGTGAAACTGGTTAGCGACTTCTATGATGAGAACCAGGTTAAAGGAGCAAAGAAGTTGCTGTTCGAGCAGTGTCCAGAGGGAAAATCGCGGTTTAAGAAGAGGATGAAGAAGGAAGACAACATCGCCGATATCTACCACAAGCTGAATGAGGCTGGTCAGCTGGCACCACAATACGTTGCCCTGAACCTCAAGGATTTGCCACCAGCTTCGTTGGAGTCATTTGACCTTGCCAGGCTGTCTAAGGATGTGTGCCGTGTGATGTCCCTTGGAGAGAGCTTTGCTACCGCGTTCAAAACGATATCAGCTATCCAGGACGACATGGCGGCAATAAAGTCCAAACTCGGCGACACACCCCCTCCAACTGACGTCCTGGCCGTGGAAGATGATGATGAAGATGACGATGAGGCTTGCAGCACTCAGAGTGCTGTCAACATCCCCAGCGATGAGGAGACTGCGGTAGCAGCTGTCGACCAAGCCCCGGTCACCATTGTAGCCCGTGGTCCTCCACCTACTGCCACGGCCGAAGGGGAGAATGCGGACGAGGCCGCCAACTCTACAAAGACCAGTTTTGTTGACGTTGTCGGCAGCAACCCTTCTGGGGTTGCCAAAGCTGCCAAAGTTGCTGTAATTGCTGAAGAACGCGAGAGTGAGTTCAAGGAAGTTGAGAGTCGTCGTTCCAAGAAGAAGAAGAGGTCCTACGCTGATGCTCTTCAATCGTCTGACAACCAACCGTCTGACAAGCAGACCACGAACCAGCTACAGGCTGTCAACAAGACACGCCCCCACCCACAGTTACGCGTTGTACCAAAGTCTGGTAGGAGGTCTGGCGGACATCAGGGTCAAGGTCAAGGTCATAAGATGCACCAAGTCTTCATCAGTCGACTTGACCCCACCACCAGACCCCATCATGTACGGTCCTACATCAAAACCCATGTTAAATTAAATGACAATATCAAGATTGAGCAACTAGAAACCAAGTATGATGGTTATGCCTCTTTTAAGATTACATGTCCTGCCAGTTGCAGCAAGAAGTTGCTTGACAAAAATGTGTGGCCATCTGGTTTATACCTCCGACAGTTTTTTGAGAGGAAATGATCTACATGTGACTGTCATTATTGTGTTTGTCATTATACTCATTCAATAGTAGGACCAACCTTAGAATATGTTCATTTAACTGCCAGAATGTAAAAACTTCATCTAATGAGATCTCCAGTTTATGTGATAACCATGACATTGTGTTGTTGCAGGAACACTGGTTATTCAAAAACGAATTGTCTATTCTGAGCAGATTACATGGTGACTTTATAGGACAAGGTGTCTCCTTTATGGATACGGAAGAACGTGTTATTTTAGGTCGCCCCTATGGCGGCGTCGGTATCCTATGGCGGAAGTCACTTGCGAACAGTTGTGTTGTGAAAACTTACGATTGCTTAAGAGTTATAGGTATTGAAGTCAACCTGGGTGACTTTCACTGTCTTATATTATGTGTATATTTCCCCTATGACAGTGTTGAAAACTTGGATAAATACTTGCACTGCCTGAGTCTTGTTAAACGTATCACCGAGGACTTTCCAACTCCATATGTGTTCATAATTAGTGACTTCAACGCTAATACAGCACGTTCAAGTTGTTTTGGAAACGAACTGGTGTCTTTTTGTGAGAGTTACTCCCTACACATCTCGGACAGGATTATCTTACCAGGTGATACCTTTACTCATGTTAGCTTGGCCCACGGCTCTACATCATGGCTTGATCACTGTGTGACTACATCCTCAGGCCATGATGACGTATCCAATATCAAAGTTCTGCTTGACTATGTGAGTTCTGATCATGTACCTTTATCCATAGATATTGAGGTATCTAGTGCTGTAAATGGCCCCCGGGAAGCTCCCTCAGCCACAACGAGCAGTAGAACATACAAATGGCGTGATGCCACAGCGTCAGACCTGTCCAGATATAAGAAACTTACTCGTAGGAAACTCTGTAACATCCGTGCTCCTATGGACGCCATCAGGTGTCACGACCGTAATTGTGCGGCACACAGGGACGATATCGACAGGTTCTACAGTGATATTGTTGATGCTCTAAATTATTGTGTGAGTGAATGCATTCCTAGTCACAGTGTGGCCACCCAATATAACGTCACAGGCTGGAATGATGTAGTTAGCGAGGCTCACACAGCTGCCCGGGATGCTTTTTTGTGGTGGAGGAGTAATAGCAAACCACGTTCTGGTCCAATATTTGAAAACATGAAAAATTGCAGGGCTAGGTTCAAATATGCTCTACGAGCATGCAGGCGCAATGAAGAAAGTATCAAATGTGACCAGCTAGCTAATCACATGAGTGAACTGAACATGGTAGAATTCTGGAAACAAATGAAGGCTATGAGCTCCCACCGGTCTGTCAGATCAAACACTATTGATGGTGTGACTGGTGACGTTAATATTGCTGAAAAGTGGAAATGTCATTATGAAGCTATTTTCAACTCAGTCAAGAATGTTTCAATGAAGGATTCTGTTATGCATGATATTCATCTGTATAACGATATGTTTGATGCCTGTGATATTTCTGCTGTTACTCCTGTTGAAGTTGATTCACTGATCAAAGTTCTTAAGAAAGGCAAATCAGCTGGCCCTGACTGTCTCACCAGTGAATGCCTCATCAACGCCAATTTCAACTTGTGTATTTTGTTGTCATTGTGTTTTAACTGTATGTTTGTTCATGGTTACATGCCAGACATGTTGATGGACTCTGTTATTATTCCTTTGGTGAAAAACAAGTGTGCCAGTCTTTCTGACATGAACAACTACAGACCTATAGCTATTGCTAATGTTATATCTAAACTGTTAGAGGGTTTATTCCTGAACAGAACTGAGGATTATCTGTGGACAAACGACAATCAGTTTGGTTTCAAATCAGCTCTTTCAACTGACAAGGCTGTTTACCTACTCCATGAATTTGTTGACTACTTCAGAAGCCACTCCACTAGTGTTTATGCTACGTTCCTAGATGCTAGCAAAGCTTTTGACAGGATTAACCACTGGGGTTTGTTCAGAAAATTGATCGATCGAGGTATCCCTATTTACATTGTTAGCATCCTGCTATACTGGTACAGAAGGCAGTCTATGGTTGTTAGATGGGGCAATGTCACCTCATCCAAATTTCATGTGACCAACGGTGTTAAACAAGGTGTTATACTGTCACCCTTGTTGTTTAACGTCTATGTTGATGATCTCAGTGTACTGTTGAACAATACTAATGTGGGCGGCTCCTTTAACGGTGCACTGTTAAATCACATTTTCTACGCTGATGACCTCTGTTTGTTAAGTTTATCTACCGCAGCGATGCAACATCTCCTTTCTGTATGTGAAAAACTTGGTAAAAAAAATGACATCCTGTTCAGCTGTACTAAATCTATGTGTATGGCTTTCAAACCAAAGGGCGTCAATACGTCGAATCCTGTTATGTCACTTTGTGGTAATAGCTTGAACTTTGTTGAAAAAGTCAAATACCTAGGTGTGTGGACTGAATCTGATAAGACCAATGCTGATTGTAACAGGCATCTCAGGAAACTGTACGCTCAAGCCAATTTACTGTTGCGTAATTTCCATAGATGTTCTCCTGAAGTCAAATGTATGTTGTTCAAGACCTTCTGTACCTCAATGTACTGCTCGCCTTTATGGTTTAATAGCAATGTTGCTGTTAGGAACAAAATCCGCATTGCATATAATAACTCCCTAAGAAGGTTGTTAGATGTACCACGAAGGTCGAGTGCAAGCAAGCTGTTTGTGTCTGTGAACATTCCGTCTTTTGGAGAATTGATACGTAAGAATGTTTACAGTTTTTTGAGAAGACTGCTGGAATGTAACAATCATCTTATATCAGCAATTGTCAACTCGTCACTCACACTTCATTCCAGCATTTGGAAGTGGTGGCGTTCCATTTTATACTGAGCCCATTATGTTTTTTGTTGTTACAAGAGCGCCGAGTGTCTGCTGATCTGTATATACTTTATTTATTTATCTATTTGTAATATGAACCCTGAGTTTGAAATAAACGTTTGAAAACAAGCATTTACCTCAGGAACAACTACTATAACTTCTTACAGCTCTGCACTGACGGTTCAAAGAATAAAGAGGGCTCTGTTGGAGTTGGAGTATACATCCCAGAATTTAAAGTGACCATTGCAAAAGACTCTCCAACAATGCATCCGTGTTTACAGCAGAGATGGTGGCAATAATTATTATTGCTTTGCAGTGGGTGGAGGAGGTCATACCGGACTGGATGTGCTGCAACATTAATGGTGTGGCAGATAAAAACAACAAAAGTTTGTCCTCTTTACTATCAATGTGTCATCCTTCATTTTGCATTTGTGAACACACAAATTCCTTGCAGCGGCATGATCTTGTGATTGTGTGGGATTTGTTGATGGCTGTGCTTCCCTTTAAACTGAATTTCTTTGAGGAAGGCCTGTTGTGTTTCTAACCATTCCTGCCTCTCTGTCATTAGAGCTTCCGCATATGAGATTTTCTTAGTTATTCTGATTTCCTGGGCTTGTCTAGCTTCCCTCTGCACAACACATGCTCCATATGCAGCACTGTGCTAATCCCCGCAGTTGTAACACTATACTTTGGTGTCCTTGTCACATTTTCCATATTCGAGCTCCCCTTCACATCTAGCAGATGCTGAACTGCAACATAACCCCTAGTGGTCAAGAGTGGTAAATATTTTTTGTCCAAAAATAGTTCAGATTTCCAAGGCTATACAGTAACTTGAAAGTTGCAAGAGATAATGGGTTACTGTCAATTAGAAAGATGTAAAATATGATCCAAAGTTTCAGATAGGAATAAATTTATGCATCTAATTTGCATAATTTCATGGCATCTCTTTAAATTCCATAACTCAGTCAAAACTGGATGTTGGACGTATTTACACAAAAAAATAGTTGTCTTTTGACACCGTCTTTTTTTTTTTTTTTTTTTTACAGAGGTACTTCATCATCTTATCTTCAAAGTATATGAACAAGAAATCAATCCATTTAAAAAAAAAAGAAGAAATAAGTCATTTACTGTTGACAAAGGGGGGTTGGCTGGCTGTCTGGGTGGCAAGGCCGCTGCATTTTCACACATCATGGTCCATATTTTGTGTTCTGTCAGTAATTTAAAGTGTGTACCACATCTACAAAGTCTTATGATTATCCCACATAAATTTCGCTTGTATCCCATGGCTATTTTCCACGTACAATGCCGAAAAAGTGATGGTGATGATCACGGACGTATTAGCTTTCTGGGCTAAATGCTAAAACAAGAAAAGGAAATGAGGAGTTCTTCTTCGTTGGTGTATTACGTGTCATCCACTGAGTCCTCCAAGAGATGTCTGCCACCTTTTGAAACTGGCAAATCAGTACAATCAGTACAAATCCCCAAGGCAGGAGATCATGACAGAGTGAGAAGACAGGCGCAGTGCTGAGCACTGCCATTAGGGGCATGAAAATTCTCACACTCAAAGAGCTAACTTTTCCTTACATTGCTGAGCAGTGTGACCCATCCTTTGACATTTGTAGCATCTGAGTTGTTTTGGGACGTATTCTCTGACAATGTAATACAGGTATCCTATTTGAACTGATTTCGGGAGTGTTTCCTCAAACCGAATCATTACAGACAGTGTATCCTTCAGTGATCCATCTTTTTTACTCTTTTGCCTTTTCACATGCTTCACCTTTCCTCCTTGGATCTCATTTTTCACTTCTTCCACAGACATGCTCAAAGGAACACCTGATATACAGGTACGTCTCAAAAAATTAGAATATCATGAAAAAGTTCAATATTTTTTGTTACTCATTTCAGAAAGTGAAACCCATATAATATATAGATTCATTACACAGAGAGTGATACATTTCAAGTGTTTATTTATTTTGATTTTGATTATGGCTTACAGCCCATGAAAACCCCGAATTCAGTTTCTCAAAAAATTAGAATATCACTCTATTCAAGAAATGTCTTTGTGTCTGTGTGTCTGTCACAATCATATAATATCATAGGACAACCTATAATGTCTGCCGGATGAAGATCTGATGATCTCAGGCATCATAGGACTCACGATGCTGTCATAAAGATATGATGTCTGTATGGCGTCATACACACAGCACATCATAGGACACCCTATGATGTCTGCACGCTGTCCGATGATGATCCAATGATATCAGGCAACATAGATAGTAGATAGATAGATAGAGGTACTTTATTGATACCAAACTGGGAAATTACAGTGTAGCAGCACCATGACAGTAGACAACCAAACAACAGAAACACACACATGACAGACAAAGGGATTACCCATGGAAAGTAAAACTAACACTATTATAAAACCTATATACATCATAGCTTATTATATGATGACCTGTATAAACACATGAATCATCCCATTGCACAAAGAAGGACTATCAGGAGCAGAGTGAAAATGTGAGGTACAAGTTAAGGCCCTTTTCCACTAGTATCGCCTTGGCCTTACTTACTTCTACTCTACTCACTTTCTCGCCATTTCCACTGTACCCAGCACGGTTTAACCGACACTATTTTCATGCCTGTTAAGAGGCAGGGTATAATGCCGTCTTTCCACTAGCCCAGTTCGACTCGCTTCGTCTCGTTTCGATACTACTCGTTTCGGCCACGGTTGTGTCTCCATAGCAGCCAGGTAAAGCGGGGTTAAGCTGTGGTGGGTGGGATTTTTTTTTACAGCAAGGCGGCGCCACACTCCCGTGACGTAAAACACGCGACCCAAGCCAAACACAACATGGCGGCTTTACAAGGCGACTCCTCGGTCTGTGGCTTTTTTCACCATAAATGCCAAAAAGGACTGCCAGACAAGGGTACAGGCAGTGAGACCAAACACTCTGGAATAGTACTGCAGCTTCTGGGAGAGCCGAAGACGTGAGGATACAAACTAGGTCATATATGACGGTAAGCTAATGTTGCTAATGCTAGTTTGCTATAAGGACGTCATACTACACTGTAATGTCTGCAAGTTATTGCTGTTAGGTACTAAAATATGTACGCTGTGTGTGTTTCAGATGGCTCTGTTGTGGGAAAATTACCATTTCAAACGGTCAGTCTGGCGTTCAGCACAGCCTGTCACTGATGTCAAAACAGCCTGTCACTGATGTCAGCACAGCTTCACAAACGATCAGTGGTTGTAGAGCTTAAGAATGTCTGGTTTATTTCCTGTGCAAAAAATTGCTCTGATCTAAGTAAAGGAACCCTCACTGTTTATGGGAATGTAGAAAAATCTGAATGTTTTGGGAAGAGGTGAGGGTAACAATTGAAAAAAAATAATAATTAACCTTATTAAACATCAAGGTACTGCACGCTGCAAGAATCGCGGCGATCGGTTGTGATTTGGACATTCTATGCCAGCATGGAATTTTGGCGGAGTCCCCGCTGGAAGCTACCCGGGAGAGGAGGAAGCGGAAGTGGAGCGAACGCAAGCAAAAGTGAGGAAAAAGGGCCGGGATCCATGCTAGGCTAAAGGCTAACCCCTCCACACCAGCGGTACCGTCGCTTCTTCTGTCAAACGTCCGCGCCCTCGAAAACAAGGTAGACGAGCTGCGTTTGCTGAGAGAAACCCGGAGAGAATGGAGGGACTGCTGTGTGTTTGTTTTCACCGAGACATGGCTCCACGACAACATTCCTGACGAGGCCATTCAGCTGGAAGATATGGCGATGTTCCGTGCCGACAGGGAAACGGCGAGCTCCGGTAAGAGCCGGGGGGGGGGGGGTGGTGGGCTATGCATCTATGTTAACAAGAACTGGTGCGTTAATGCCACGTTAGTGTCTAAACACTGCTCTCCGTTGGCGGAGTTCCTTATTGTTAATTGTCGGCCATTTTATCTGCCGAGGGAATTCAGCAACGTGTTTGTAGTTGGTGTTTACATAGCGCCGAGCGTTAATGCTAAAGCTAATGCTAAGAAGGCACTCGGGGTACTGCACAATGCGATCAGTGAAATCCAAACGTCACACCCGGACAGTTTTGTGGTGGTTGTGGGGGATTTTAACCACACCAGCTTAAAGACTGTGCTCCCCAAGTTTAAACAATGTGTAGACTTTAAGACCAGAGGAGAGAATATGTTGGACTTAGTGTACACAAACACAGATGCATATAAAGCAATACCCCGCCCCCATCTCGGCCGTTCTGATCACATGTCCGTGATGCTGGTGCCTGCCTACAAACCTTTATTGAAGCGCAGCAGGCCAGCAGTGAAACAAATCAGGATTTTGCCAGAGAGTGCAACCTCTGCACTACAAGACTGTTTTCAGTACACAGACTGGAAGATCTTCAAAAATAGCAGCCTCCCAGGAAGACAGGACAGATGTGGAGGAGTATGCTGATTCGGTCACCAGCTACATCGCGAAGTGCACAGAGGATTTCACTACAGTGAAGACCATCACTATGCGGGGTAATCATAAGCCCTGGATGACTACAGAGGTGCACTCGCTGCTTATAGCCAGAGATGCAGCGTTCAGAGCGAAGGACAGGATTGCCCTCCGCTCAGCCAGGTCTGCGCTTTCAAAGGGAATTAAGGCGGCAAAGCGCGCCTATGCGGAGAAAATCCAGGAACACCTCTGTGACACTAGGAACACCAAGCAGATGTAGCAGGGAGTTCGGACACTGACGGGCTTTAAGTCTAGGCAGGGGGTCGATGATGACGACGCTTCGCTTCCAGACGGGCTTAACGACTTCTTTGCACGTTTTGAAGCATCAAACTCGACAATCAGAGGGAGGGCCGGCCCACTCCCACCATCGGTCGGACCAGCTTTTACCATTAACACAGCGGACACACGGAGGACCCTATCCAGAATCAACCCACGCAAAGCTGCAGGTCCAGACAACATTCCGGGACGTGTGCTCCGAGACTGCACGAGCGAGTTGGCGGATGTCCTGACTGACATTTATAACATCTCCCTGAGTCAGGCCATCGTTCCCAGATGCTTCAAGACCTCTATCATTGTACCGGTGGCAAAGAAACCAGTGGTGTCCTGTTTGAATGACTGTCGTCCTGTTGCACTTACACCAATTGTGATGAAGTGTTTTGAACGGCTTGTCAAACCACACATCACAGCCTGCCTTCCTGCATCACACGACCCGCTCCAGTTTGCATATCGTTCAAACCGCTCCATGGAGGATGCTATAGTCACCACCCTACACTCTGTCATCACCCACCTGGACCAGAAAGACACCTACGCCAGACTCCTGTACATTGATTTCAGTTCAGCATTCAACACCATTATTCCCCAGAGACTGATAGAGAAATTACTCCTTCTCGGTCTGAACACTGCCACATGTCTCTGGATCCTGGATTTCCTGACTGAGAGACCTCAGTCTGTCCGGGTTGGAAACAACATCTCCAACTCTGTCACGCTGAGTACCGGAACCCCTCAAGGCTGTGTACTCAGTCCACTGTTGTTTACACTTCTAACACATGACTGTGTATCCAAACACGAGGGGAACCAGATTATTAAGTTTGCAGATGACACCACGGTGGTGGGACTTATTCAGAGGGATGAGGAATCAATGTACAGGGAAGAAGTGAGAGACCTGGAGGGCTGGTGCAGGGAGAACAATCTGGTGCTCAATGTGGACAAAACGAAGGAGATGATTATCGACTTCCGGCGGTCACAGCCTGAGCACGTCCCCCTCAGCATCGGCGGCCGTTTAGTGGAGAGAGTAGAGAACATCAAGTTCCTCGGAGTGCAGATCTCGCAGGACCTGACTTGGAGGAAGAATTCCTTGGAGATCAGGAAGCGGGCTCAGCAGAGACTACACTTCTTGAGGAAACTCAAACAGGTCTCTCTCCCCATCTGCATCCTCAGGACCTTCTACAGAGGTGTGGTGGAGAGTGTTCTGACGTACTGCATTGCTACATGGTACTCCAGCTGCAGTATGTCAGACAAAAAAGCCCTGCAGAGGATAGTCAAGGGGGCGGAGAGGGTAATTGGAGTCTCCCTCCCCTCTGTCCAAGAACTTTTTCAGAACCGTTGTAGGAGCAGGGCACTGAACATTGTCAAGGACCGTTCTCACCCTCTGCATAAACACTTTGAACTTCTTCCATCTGGTAAACGATTCCGGAGCATCAGAGGCAGAACCACCAGACTGATCAACAGCTTCCTCCCACAAGCTGTCAGGATGCTGAACAGTTGACCCGGAATCTCACATCCACACTACTGCACCTATGGACATTTTGTATATTATAGTTAGTTATTCTTTTTCCCCAAGTATGCCTCAGGGATGTGTGAATGGATGGGGGGGTGGGGGTGGGGTGGGGGGTGGAGCTATGTGGGAGTGTGTCTTAATCATGCTGCTTCTTATATGGATGCCGAGAGAAACGCAATTTCATCTTGCCTGCACTACAGTTGTATGTACAGCAATATGACAATAAAGTTTGATTTGATTTGATTTGATTGATAATTTCAAAACAAATCACATTGAACCCTAAACTGTTTTTGTTGGTTCTGTATCCAGAAAAGCATAACTGTTAGAACAAAAATGAATTGACTGAGGCTGAAACAATAATCAATAGGCGGTTTTCCAAGTTCTGAGTCATTTATTCTCCTTCTGATCAGAAAGGAGGAAATCAGTAACAGCATACACTCACCTCAGAGCTTCACAGCACCGACTCCCTAACATGTGTTCAAAGATGTTGCTCTTTTATACCTCGGTCTCTTATCTGAGCTAGACTGGCAGGAGCCAACTCTCCAAATGACTCCTTCTTTATCTATGGTCAGCAATGAACATTCTAACATGATCTGGTCATCCTGACAATACAGTACAGCTTGGTATGATAAAACAATGAAACTTTCGTCATTATTCACAATCTTGCTCATCCTAATCTTGCTCTGAAAACAGACAGTCTTTTCAAGCTCTGAGACAATAAAAATATCACAGTGACCCAGACATTGGATTTTATATGTACCAGAAACAATTATAATATAAAATAGAATAATATAGCATTAAAATCATATAGAATAATTAATGAAACTTGAAAATATCCTATCATTCCCCCCTATGATGCTCAAAAAGCATCAGAGATGAAACATTATGGCTTCTAAAACCTCATTGGGCAGCTCGCCAAGTTCCGGTGCATTTTATGCTAAAGCATTGTATTGCAAAAGATCCTAACTCGCTTTTTAATGAGGAAAGTCCGCCATCAGCCTCGCTGCCACTCCCGAGCGCTGCTGGAATGTTTCATTTCCTGGGGAGTATGTGAGGATATTACCTTTTATTTCAAAAAAAGAAATCAATCATCTAATTAAGTCATAAAAGAGAAAAATTGAATCAGTGATGGTGATTAGCCATAAATTAAGATGAAATAGTGTATGTATTTGTCATTCTATGTGTCAGTAAATTAGCAGTGATTAGCAGTGATTTAATAAAAAGTTAATACTTGTATGTAAATGTAAAGAACAATAAAAACAATAAAAATAACTAAAAACCTATTATGTGTAAAAGACATATGTGTATGTTTGTATCAGAGATCTATGTGTGCTAGCATCCTAACCTATGTGTATTAGTACCTCAACGTGAAACTGCAACAAGGTATCAATAATGAAACAACAATCAATATAGTAAAACTGTATACTAGCTAAATAGTGATTAGTAACATAATGGTTTCAAATCCGACATAAATTAAGACAGAACATAAACAGGATAAAGTGAAAAAATCTCAAATAAGGATAACAACTTCTCTGAACTTCAAGGCATATTTGATTACTCTTGCAATTCAGTACATTTCAAATTCACATCATGAACATGCATCTCCTTTCGGTTTTCTGCATGTCAATCATACTCTGTACTCATAAGACATTAAGCTGGTGTTGTTTCCCCATCATCTCCAGTGGTGGCCTCATGATATAACACTAAATTCGCCTGAACAAGTTTCAACATCATATCACGGATACAAGGAATGAAACATGAAAAGATCAAAAGTATCACTACAATAATCACCACTAAGTTTATGACAAGACTCCTCCATGAAGAAAACAACCAGTTTATCCAGTGTGATGAATCATCAACATTATCCTTGGCCCCAGCAGTCTGCAAAGCAGTCAGATTACGTATGGCTGAAGCAATGACGCCTCCATCTGCATCATGTGCAGGTATAAAGGTGCAACAGTACTGACCTATAATTGCGCACACACCCCCACGGGCGGCAGTCAACTGATCAAGTACCATTCTATTCTGTGTTGCTACAAGTCTTATAGCATTCATTTCCTCCCTTTCACCTTTCCAGGCAGCTAAAGAAAAATTCACAAAAGACTGTAGTCTATAATTAAGAGTCTCAATCCACAAGGTATTTTTTGCCACTCCCACCCAAGGGAACAGCGACTGAACTACCTTTTGACCTGTAGTAAGTATCTTGAACTGCTCTGGCACGCCCCTACCCCAGATGGAATCATGTGGTGTGAAAAGGGCATCCTGTGATAGGTCTCTCTTCCCTCTGCTCGTCTGACCCGCTGACATAATCAGGGTGTTGTCAGTCACAAAGACGGGGGCACAGGTTCCTGCCCAGTTCATAGGCAGATGGGAATACGCCTTACGACCACACAGCCACCAGCCACCCATCACCATATGTGCGCCATACATATGGAAGTTGCAGATAGCAGCACTGCAGAGCTCCAGCATGGTGATAGGTCCATAATGACAATGGTTAACCCGTGGACACCACCTGCCCACCCGATTGGTCAGGGTACTAGCATCACAGGTGCGGTGTACACTGTACACCTCCTCACACAGAGAAAGGGGTAGGTCGCCCAGAGGGTTGTTACCACTTCCCTTCAGACAAAAAGAAAAGTTCCTGATGAAACTAACCTTGCCCTTACAGAGTAAGGGGTACCATAAGTTCTCTGATTGGTAGAGTGATGAAAGATTTCACAAGAGTGATTCAAAATAATCTTTTTTGTGTAGTCCCTTTTCATAGCCTTCTGTAAAAAACAGAGAACCTTTGCTGGTTCCATCATTTTGGCTACAACAGCAGTCTGTCCAGCTGACGTTGGCACTAAGGAGCAAACATAACAATTAGAACGATTAGCTGCCCTAGCTGTATAATTAGCATACCTCCACCCCGTATTGGCAGCATATTCATGATCGTGATGCTCATGTAGCTCTAGCCAATTATGCTGAATATGTGCAAGGTCCCTAGCACTTCGATGTATGGTTTGTGGTGCAGCTAAAGGAAACCAAAATAATAATGTCACCCCTAGGATGATGATGTAAAGGAAACAACAACTACACCCTTTAATGATCAAACGTCTTTCTTGCGCTTCTTGTCTCTCCATGATAGTCAACCACTTGCTTCCCTATCCCAAGCAGGGTACTGGACACCACGTAGGGTGTCGTCAGTCGACACTTGTATAGGAAAACAATTAAGAAAAAGTCTCTTGCTGAGAGTCTTTAATGGAATGGAGTTGAAAATATTTATTCAGAAGTCCCTTACTGTGAGTTCAGAGCAGGGTAAAGTTTACAGTGTGTTAAATGCACCCAAGAGTCCCGTCCTTCAACTTTCACCGCTGTTGGCGTTGACAAAACAACTTTATGCGGTCCTTGCCAGGGTGAATCAGTCCAATTCTCCTTTTTGATGGCTTTGATGAGGACGAGGTCTCCTGGCTTGGCCAAGATCGGTGCAGTTTTCTTGTGAACCCTCCTAGGGAGAGTAGCAGCGATAATATCTCTGTTAGTCAACATCCTTCTCATGTAATCTGCTAAACATACTTCTTCATCACCAGGATTGAATGGTCTCAAAGGTGGCAACAAGTATGGTTTGCCATACATGATTTCAAATGGAGACAACCCCCCTTTGGTTGGGATTATCCTCATGTAAAACAAAACTAATGGAAGGCAGTAAATCCAATTTTGTCTTGTTTCTGCCATTGTTTTTCGGAGTCTTTCTTTAATAGTTCTGTTTGTGCGTTCTACCAGTCCTGCAGATTGTGGGTGATAAGCTGAATGATTCTTCAAAATGATGTTCAGTGCTGTGCCTAAATGTGACATAACTTGATTTACAAAATGTGTACCATTATCTGAGTAAATTTTCTCAGGTATTCCAAACCTAGGTATAATTTCTGCAAGCAATTTCTTTGCAACTGTGATTGCATTTGGATGTGTGCAAGGAAAAGCTTCTGTCCATTTAGAAAACATATCACAAATGACCAAACAATATTTCTTGCCTTCACATTTATTCAGTTCAATAAAATCCATGCAAATGTTCTGAAATGGATAAGTAGAGGCTGGAAAAGTGCCTCTCTGAGGTTTGAAGTTTCCCTGTGCATTGTTTTTTTTTTGCGCACAGATCAGACATTTTTTACAAAACTGTGTGGCAAACTGGCTAAACCCATAAGCAGTAAAGGTTTTATTCAATGTAGATACCATCCCCCCTCTTGCTACATGCGAAACGCCATGGAGCAAGGTAGAGACTTGGTGAAACAGTTTGCGTGGTAGAATAGGCTTGTTTGCCTTACATTTGTAGAGCTTTAAGGTGTCACCTTTAAGGTGTCATTAAGAATAGCTCCCTCTTTCATTCATTTGTAAATTTCAGCCTGTGATGCTGCTTTTTTGAGCCTCAACAAGAACATCATGTGATAGCTCTTCAGTCAATGTCAAAACAGAATCAAATGTGCTTTGTTTAGGTTTGCAGTTTGATCCGCAAAATAATTACTTTTAGAAACCGGATCATTACCATTCGTATGAGCAGCACATTTGCATATGGTCAGTTGTAATGGCAGTTTGACACTTTCAAGCAGCTCCAGAATGAGGTGTTTGCACTTTTTGTGCAAAGTGGTGAATAGTGTAAAATGCATACTGGCTATCAATGTGAACTATTTTTTTTTTGTCCCAATTTGCATGCTTCAATTAGAGCGATCAACTCTGCTTCAGGTGTCCGCTCAATCTTGTCCACCTGTGCCATTGGTTTTTTTGTAAATAAGGTCAGACAATGGTTGCACTTCAAATGAATAATTTGCAATCCAGGAGCGGCAATAGTTTAATGTCCTCAAGAATGACATCATGTCTCTTTTTGCGATTGGTTTAGGCGCTGCCAATATAGCCTCTTTGCGAACAGGATCAACATGTCTCCCTTCTGCTGACAGAATGTGGCCTAAGTATTTCACTTCTGGCTTCCACAACTGCAGCTTTGCTTTGTTAACCTTGTGATCCTGCTCAGCTAAAAATTTCAACAAGGCAATGGTGTCTTTTTTTTTTTTCAAATGATTTCATCAGGGGATGCCAGCAAAATGTAACTGGGCCAAATTTGCTGACATTGCCTGTGAAAAAAATGGTTGGTGATTCACAATAGCCCTGTGGCAGCCTCGTGAATGTGTACCTCTTGCCTTCAAATTTGAATACAACCCAAAACTGATGATCTGGGTGGATGGGAATGTTGGAAAAAGCATTACTGATGTTAATCACTGTGAAAAATTTTAATTTGTGATTGTAGATCATTTAACAAAGTATATTGCACAGTATTTTTAGACCTAATACTATAACCCCTGCATCTATGAGTCCCTGTATACCAGGTTTAATACCTTCTTGAATTCAATTCAATTCAACTTTATTTATATAGCGCTATATCTCAACAACAGTCATCTCATGGCTCCCGGGCATAAAAGATATTGTCTCTGATAAGGCCTAAAATAAGGTTTTACATTTATTATTACCAATTCTGTATTATTCATTAAGCCTACGTCCTTCCATTGCACGTGTTTAGGCTTGCTCAATGCAATGTGTGGTGACTCCTAGTGTTTAAAGTGACCTTTATTTTTATCTAATAACCTCACAGATGTTTCTGCATAGACCTTTGGTGACCAGTACAAATTTGCAATAATTGTTCTGGAGGATGAGTTTACAAAAAATGTTTTCTCAAATTTGTCATCTGAGCCACTCAGATATTTGTCATACATGTTGCAATGATTTTGATTTGTGGCTTGCACGGTTGTAGGAACCTGTGTTTTGAAATATTGCATTATTTTGGCTTCCAAACTCTCAGCCACTCCGATTGGTCCGGCCGGTACCAAGCGAAGTGACCATGAGCTGGTACTGCAAAATCTTGCAAAATATGAATTTCTGATACATGTGGGAATTGTGATGCCTTCATACCACCTTCTGTCGGAATTAGGGCGATATTGAGAGTTGTGAGCAAAATCCCTTTCTAATAAGTTAACTAGACACACCTGTGACAAAATGAATGAACCTTCTGCACTGTCCTCTGTAACATCTTTTTACTGTTACAATTTCAGAAAAATATTTCTTTTTTAGCTTCCCATTTGCTGATTTAATGATCACTGTGTGTTCTGATTTTGTGAGCCCCATAATCATGAAGAAATTTCAAAGAAGTTCCCTGAACTTCTAGAGTAACCTCTGATAAACCCTTTAGTGTCATGATTAGGTCAAAGTCAGGTAAATGAAATACTGTATGTCAAATGTCATTGTCAGTAGCTGTACTTAGCTTTGGTTCGGTCAGTCACATGTCGGGATGTGATGAGTCCGGTTGTCGCTGTTGCTGTCGTTGTTGTGGCTTTGAGCAGGGCGAAGTCCCTTCCCCTCCCTCTGGCCTCCTGAACGTGGCCCGCAGATCCAGCACCAAGGCCTCTCCCCTCTCCTCCACGCCGGGGACTCTGGGAAAATACAGAAGTGGGGGAAGCAAAGGCCTCCCCCTGAGGGTCAGCTCAGTTGTTCTGTATGTTTTGCATATATCAACACATCAGCAAATGAACATGTGTGACATATTACAAGGTGTATGCGTACATGCTGTGCTAAATTTGGATGCATGTTCTGTAGGAATACACTTCTCAAATGTTGTCAGTAGGGTTCTGAACCTGTATCTACAGTAGGATTTTCCAAACCTGAATGACTGTCCAAAAACATTTTGCAACCTACACCTATAGGCTTCAACACTTTCTGTTTTATGTTAAGTGGCGTTCTGAATAGCTGTCAAATCATGTTTTAATCTACACTTGTTCCTAATATGTTCATTTAATTCTTTCACCTGCTGAGCTAATGCTGCATCAGTTGGTGGTTAACTAGCACAGTAGGAATATTTTAAAGAATGTTTTGGCTACTGACTTCAGCACCTTCAGCCGCTGGACCAACATAAGCCGGGTTGTATAGTTTAACCATAGGAAATTGTCCCAATTCTATTGCATGTTCCTCTTCCTTAATGTGTTCATCTAAGGGTGAGGATGTGTGTGCTGTTGAAATGGCATAATGTGAAGGTGCATAATCACTTAACTTTTTTGTCAGATGAGTGTTAGGAAAAATTGTATATACTGTATGCATATAAACAGTTATCATTTTATTAATGATTCATGAAATGAAGATTGATATTCTTATATGTATGATGCTTTTTCTTATTAGTCATAAATACAACTTGTGCTTCTTATAATCACTGTTAGTGACTAAGCTGCATCACCCTTCTGTTATTCATCTGATGTGTGATAAAAGAGTGTTGACATATATGCTGTATCAAGACTTGTCCCCTGTACACCCTGTGTGTGCAGGGGACATTGCATGAACAGAGTGTTCATACAATTTATCTCCTACACACACTTGAAGACATACGGAGCGTACTTTTTGCTTATGTGGTAATTCTGTTTGTTCTGCTTTTGCTGAGTTTATCACATACTCCATGTATATAAAGAAAGCAACTGCGGATTGTCCGGCAGTATTCAACTCACCCTGTATGTGTGTTGATACTCCTTGTACAAGTAAAAACTTCAAAGGCTCTGCGTGTCTTAAGTCTGATCTATGATTCAGTCTAATGCCTTTTTGTACTCTGTATTTGTGAGGTTATATTTCAGACTTCTGACATAGCTGGTGCCGAAACCCGGGACAGCTGAGATCCAGGTGGAGCGGGAAGGGATGTGTGTCCTGCAGGTTGAAAACTGGAAACCCGACTTGAGGGAACGCTGCCAGAGACTCTCCTTCTCCCGGCTCTAATCTGGTGACGGCTGTCCTTACTGATAGAGCCTAAAAAGTAAGTTACAAATTTTTCCCTTTTCAGACTGACTGTAGTAGACGTATATGAAGAATAACCGAGCCTCACAATTCACAATTTCCCATTTTTAAAGAACCACGGGTCAGCTGACGAGCAAGTAATGGTAGTACAAGCGGCGTCCTGTACTTTTCCTTGTGGTTAAAAACCGCTGCAGAAATGCAGTGGTCTTAGGAAGTAACGTGACGGCGATTCACGGTTACTGACCGGTCAGGTTTTAAAATAAGTAGGGTGAAGGAATTCACCCCAAATTGGGCAGTAATAGTGTTAAACAGTCGGCATACTGTTCAACGTTCCTGACTACGGAACACACCCCAAAAATTGGGTAGTAATACGTTACGGTGGGCATACTGTTAACGTCCCTGACCATCTAAAAATGGGGAATTGTGTTAGAAGACCAGATAGGCAGACGAATAAACAGAAGAAAAAACAGGACATAGCGCGTGCAGCTGTAAAAATTACAATAACAGACAAAATGAAAAGGGAAAAATAAAGGATCCAGAAAAATACTTAAATAAATGGAAAAAAGGATTTCTCATTCAAGCCCACGTTGAACGTGGATGAATGCCAGGCATTGTTAACAACCATTGAAAAGACGTCTAATAAACCTGTTAAAACAGGCAAACCCAGTGCGGAGCTCCAATGTGCCATCTTGTGGTCACAAGCGGCAGAGGCTTCCCAACGGAGAGCTGATGAAGCCAGAAAACTCCACTATTGGAAAATCCACCCCCATACCCCAAACCGGGACCTAAGGCGGGCCCGTATTCCACTCTTTCACAAGAAGCCCAAGAGGTTGGGAAAAGGAGGAAGCAAATAAAATCATAATTAAATGGCAGCAAAACTGGATAATGTTAAAATGGACAATGAGAACGTTGTTTTATCTATTATCTATTCTGTGTGTGTGTGTGTGTGTGTGTGTGTGTGTGTGTGTGTGTGTGTGTGTGTGGTTGATCTGTGAAGAAAGTGGTCTAAATATGGGTACTTTTACAAAGTTTTTATTTTTTCAATTTAACTCTGTGGGGTCTTGATTAATGTTGCGTACGTGATAAACTGTTTACATATTTAAAAAAAAAACAAAAAAAAACAATTTTGACGCATTACTGACCTTTGTCCTTGACTGAAATATGACAGTGCACTTTATAGGGAAAAAAGGACTGATGTGTGACAATGTGACTACAGGCCATACTATGATCATATTATGATGTCATTTAATAATGCCTAATCACTGAAGATTTTATGTTTACCCGATATCACATGATTTAGAGCACAGAGGATCAAAATAGATTGATAATTAATGTGTCTGTGCATATGATCTGCCAGAGGCTGTGGATTATCAGACAAAGGTCTTGGAGAAAGAATCACTTTTTGAAGCCAAGTATGACTTTGTATGACATTGTAGATAACATAAGGTGTACTGATTCAAATGACTTTGACTTTACAAATGTAATGTTTATATGATTTTATACTGATATTACTCACCACATAATGGTGCGGTAACAATATATTTCAGAAATGTGACAGCAGTGAGGGATGTGCTTCTCCTGATTCAGCGGTGGCCAAGCTGGGTCAGGGTGAACTACATTGCACTCCATAATTTACCAAGGAATGTATGAAATAGGGACATTCCTTGTAAAACATTAAATCGAATTCTAAATTAGGCAAAACGTCCACCTTTCCTTTGACTGAAAGAATGTGACACAATATTTCAAATTCAACCCATCTGTGTTCAATTGGACAAACTGATCTTATTTATCAATGCTGAAGCATATCAAAAATGCACAGATAGTTATTTTGTTTTTCTTAAACGAAATTTGTAAACTATTTCAAGAGATGTCACAAAAAGAAGCTATAATTATTGAGATATTAAGCCTCCATGTACCAAAACAGAGGGTATCAAAGAAATTAATTAGCAAATTAATTAGCAAATAATTAGCAATCCTCAGAAAAATAGATAATGCATAAAAATTATCAATAAATGCAATTTTATTTACATAAGTGCTTTTCATTTCATTTTCTGTAGTGCCCAGGATAAACATATGGCTGCAGTTATAACTCAAATACAGGCTGGGCAATACAGACCACCTTTTTATTATTTATGGGATAATACAAATAATAAGATCATGCCCTCTATTATCCTACACATTTCCCATGTTGTGGAGGAGGGGGTGAACAGCAACTCTCTCCCTCTCTCTACTTAGCAAAGGAAGAAGCGAGCGACAGGCTTGCTCTGTAAAAATAGAAGTGTGCTTATGCTGTAACGGTGTTGTCTGGGGTTAACTTATCTGTATTCTGTACAGATAGTAAATATACTTATAGCACATGCCACCTGCATAACGCTACTCACTGTGCTGCTATTGGTCTTTTAGGAACCGTCAGTCTCATTAATAATGTTGATGTTTTAAAAGACTGTCAAAATAATATGGACCTTCCTCCTGTTTCATGTGTAAATAATTAGATATACATTTGGCTTGTCTGATGAAAATTTGCTCTGCCACCCACATTATACAGATGAGCTGTCCTGGTGGCACATGGCCAACCATGTGCCAACAGGAGGAAATCAATAAAGAACCACCACCGACAACACTAGACACTCCCACTCCCACTGTGGTACGTATTGCTGAATGACCATCTCGGATTCACCTTTCACACGCTAAAAGACTAGGGTGCCTGTAAGTGAACTAACTAACTTGTTTCCCTGAGTAAGTCCAGTACAAAGGGGGCATGTCCTTTTAAGGACAAGGCCGTCTCAACCCTGGTGAAGAAAGAGGCCCGGAGGGGTACTCTCTCAGGTGGAAGCATGGCACCAAAATTATTGATGACTCTGTGTTCAGCACTTCTCCTGGCAGTGGGGTGGTAATCTCTTTCTGATTCAAGGACAAGGAACCCACATTCACACACACATACACCTTCCACTGGGCAATTAAAGGTTAATTATATCTCCTCGAGTCTGTCTTCTGTCCCCTGGGTCCAGCAAACATGTCAGAGTGGTGTTACCTTTTTCTTTCCTCTGTTGTTTCTTCTGCTAGTGTGGGATCCCCTCCAGCCACGGTAAGCTGGCCAGGGTGTTGTGAAGCAGGCAATGTTTAGGGCACATTTTCTAGCCCCTTCGTCAGACTGTGGAGGTGAGCAGTGCAATCCTAAAAAGGGCTGCTTAGTCACTCAGACAGACACCAAACCCCTCTGCTGCTTTTGTCAGTGAGGAGCGATCATTAGGCCTGAGCCGCCTGTGTGCAGGTCCATGACTACAGCTACCAGTGTATCCTCACCTGCTGCCCTGCTGCCCATCACCACAGGACTTTTGAAACGGATTGACGAGACTTGCGCTAGAAAATTGTATTAAAGTGAGGGAGAGTTGCGCAGTGTCAGCCTCACTCTCTCTTCCAGGGTCATCTGATTCCAGTGGCAGGACGTAGTTGAGACGGCTGGAGATGACACTGGATGCAGGAGTTGCCGGAGTCTTGGCAGAATTTGACCATGACTCTACCTACGGGGCTCCGCTCCTATATTTCTGTCAGGGTTGATTCCCTTAGCCTTAAGCTATCCCGAGCACTCACAGGGCAGTGAGACTATTTGACCCATAGCTGGGGGTCTGTTCATGGGCATCAGGACGTGTCCACACACTGGTGGGCCTGGCATGCCACATGTCTGAGGGCAGACCTCCTCCGAGTCCCTTGCAATTTGGCCTGAGTCCACAAGGTGCTCAGCTTACGTGCATCGCCACGAGAAGGCATTGCATAGGGCTTGTCTACTGAGAGGCTATGTACTGGCAGAGAAGACTTACACGCTCGGCTTTCTTTTCGCAATAGCTAGCCAGCGGTAGAGGCCGAAAACGAGAGGTGACAAGCACACAGACACACAGCGCACCCCACTAGACGCATCAAAAGACCATTTTGACACACAATCTGGAGGTCGGCGTCGCGGAGGCAGCAGTTCAAGCAGAGGAGCCCAGACTTCCCTCTCCCCAGCCACCTGCTCCAGCTCTTCAGAGAGGATATCAAGGCGTTCCCAGGCCAGCTCTCCAGCGAGTCCTGGGTCTGTCTCTCCCAGAGGGACGTGCCCAAAACACCTCAAGTGGGATACGTCCTGAAGGCATCCTGATCAGATGCCCATGTTTTTTCACCTGATGAAGACCCTGGAGAGACCGCTTCTTGCTCACCTCTGCCCCCTGGTGGGACTAGCGATGGATCCACTCCAGTTCACCTACCAGCATGGCACTGGGGTGGAGGATGCAGTGACCCTTCTCCTTCACTGTTTCCTGTCCCACCTGGAGAAGCCTGGGAACGCAGTGAGGATCATGTTCTTTGTCTTCTCCAGTGCTTTCAACACCATCCAACCAATGATCCTGAGGGACAAGCTGCTGTGCACAGGGGTGAACCAGCACCTGTCATCGTGGATCTTGGACTACCTCACAAACCGGCCACAGTTTGTGAGAACCCGGGATTGTGTGTCCAACACGATCATCGGCAGCATGGGGGCTCCCCAGGGGATGGTTTTGGCTCCCTTCTACTCCCTTCTCCCTCCTACTGCGGACTTCTCACACAACACAACACACTGCCACCTACAGAAGTTCTCTGACAACTCTGCAATCATCGGCCTCATCTCCAATGGAGATGAAGCTGAGTACAGAGGACTTATCCAGGACTTGGAAGTGAAGAAAAGATGGTGACCGGGATGGTCACACTTTTTCAGTGCTGAGACAAAGTTGCTGATTTTGCCATTAAAATAACTAACCAACAGCGATCGGCATTTGTGACGCACACGCACGGGCTGAATTTCCACCTCCGTTGGAATACCCCTTTAATCGCCTTTCACCGGCTACTGTGAGTAAACTGACTAGCGTTTCTTTTGTGGTTCGCTGCTATGCTTTACCCGAAGCATTTGCTAAGCTAACGCTAGTTAGCTTAACGCTAACACTAGTTGCACCACCTAACACCGACACAAAGCGACTCAGTCCCCGGTGAGGGCTTGCTGGAGGAACTAACCGAGGCAGCAGTTGGACGGGAGCCGGATCGGAGTTCGGGGGCAGCGGTGGTGTGAGACGGGGACCAGTGGAGGACCACCGGGACCCAGCCAGACAATAGCCTGAGTCGAAGCCCAGTGGCGAGGCCCAGCGGAGGAATTACTGAGGCAGACGGCGGTAGGTGGCGGGGCTCAGCGGAGGAATTACTGAGGCAGACGGCGGTAGGTGGCGGAGCTCAGCGGAGGATCTACCGGGACCTCAGTGGAGCTCGGCTGCAGCGGCGGGACTCGGTGGAGGAGCTGGACAGGAGCTCGGTTACGGCGGCGGTAAGCAGCGGGACTATCAGCGGAGGGGGCTAGCTGAGGCCCAGCTGGATTCGAGGTCGGTCGGATCGGATACCAGCAACACAAGCAGAGATTGTTTTTACTATCCACAGGTCAGTAAAAATGCCACCAAAGAAGGAAGAAATGGAATAGATCAAAAAATCTCTGAACTTCTTGTTAGAAGAAGTGGGCAAAATGGTTAGCCAGCAGGCCAAAATAATAGGCCTAATGGAAGAAGTACGAGACTTAAAATTAACAATCCAGGAAAAAGACAAAAAAATTACAGACTTGGAGCGACGCGTCGAGGATCTTGAACAAGGTTCTCGTATGGATGACCTAGTTATAAGTGGACTAGACATCAAATATCAATCATATGCTCATGCTACAACAGGACGGAGAGGTGAGGAGGCTCCCCTGAGTGAATCAGTCTCCCTAGAAAACAAGGTGCTTCAGTTCCTTGACAGTAGAGATATAAAGGTCGAAGCAAATGCAATTTCAGCCTGTTATGCTTTACCCAGAAAAGATAATAAAGCAAAGAAATCAATTGTGATGCGCTTTGTGAACAGAAGGGTAAAGAATGACATACTGAGGCAGGCCAGAAAGCTCCGAGGAACAGAAGTTTACCTAAATGAACACCTAACAAAAACAAATGCTGAAATAGCATGGCAAGCACGGATGCTGAAAAGACTAACTAACTAACTAACTAACCTGCACTTATATAGCGCTTTTCTAGTCACAAAGACCACTCAAAGCGCTTAAGACAAAATAGGATACAGGCAACATGGACAAGAAATTGTAGAGTTTGGATCAAACTAAATGCAACACCTGAGCAAGAAAAGAGTATAATGATCAGAGATGTTACTGACTTAGATAAATACAGATGAACACTGATTAAGAAAATTAAGAGACAATGATAATCCATATTCACACACAAGGTAAGAATAGTTTTTTTTGACATAACATGTCATTGTACTTTAAAAAAAATATAAGCAAAACAAATAAAAAACTTATGACTGACTTGAGTAGACATCAATTATCCCCAGTTGGAGGAAGTCATTCGACACAGAGTAAGGATACTCAGACTCTGAAAATATGCCATTACACTGAACATAAACTACAAGAGATGGAGAACGATATTGATCCTGATAACCACTTTTTCAATAATATTCATAACCATTGTGAATATTACACTGAAAAGCAATTCAAAAGTCAAGTGCAACTAGATGGTAAACTATCAATAATACACTTCAACAGCAGAAGTCTTAACAAAAACTTTCCACAGATTCAGGACTATTTAAAACAGCTAGACAGAAAATTTACAGCTATCGCAGTCTCTGAAACTTGGCTTAATGAAGAGCAGGCTCCCCTGATGGCAATAGAGGGATATCAGATGTTTCATATTAACAGATCTCAAAAAAAGGGTGGTGGTGTTGCACTGTATATTGATGACCTGTATAGGTGTAAGCTTGTAAATGGAATGTCCTTTGCACTACCAGGGATTTTGGAATGTGTTACTGTTCAGATTGACCAAGATAAAACAAAAAAATCTAATTATAAGTTGTATATATAGAACGCCTGGAACTTGCATTGAGACATTCAGAGATAAATTAGTCGAGCTGTACAATAATATTACTAGTAAGAAAATGGTAGTAATTTGTGGAGATTTCAAAATTGATTTACTAAATCCACATCAACAAAATGTAGTCACAGAGTTCATGAACTCTATGTACAGCATGAGTCTATATCCCACAATAACACATCCCAGTAGAATCACAGTTCACACTACTACACTTATTGACAACCTGTTTGTTAATATTATTGATAAGAAAATAGAAAGTGGATTATTGATAAATGATATAAGTGACCACTTGCCAACCTTTGCACTTATCCATGGCCACACAGGGGCCAATACAGAAAATTTTTTAAAATCGTTCAGATACAAATCACCATGAGAGAGACATGAAGGCCCTGGAGATCAACACAGAGCGCTGGGAGGACCTTGCAATGGACCGCTCCAAATGGAGAGGCACCCTGACCAGACAGCTCAAGGCGGGTGAAGAGAGACTGACTGCTGCAGCAGATGAAAAAAGGACCGGAACAGCACCGCCTGTTCAGCCACAGGCGGTGCTGTTCCAGCAGAGTAGACGTTTAGGATTCTCTTCCATGGTCATCATAGACCGACGGAGGCCGACAAATCACCAAATGCAATCAGTTCTTTTAAAGAGGACTTGCTGAAGCAAGACTGGACAGAAGTCTATGTATCAGATGTAAATGAAGCCTATGACACATTTATAAACATTGTAACCACTCTTTATGAAAAAAATTGTCCATTAGTAAAAAAAAAAAAAAAAGCTTAAACATAAATTTGCCGATAAGCCATGGTTAACCAAAGGATTACAAAAGGCGTGTAAAAAGAAAAATTTATTATATAAAGCTTTCCTAAAGAAAAGGACAAAAGAAGCAGAGCAGCGGCATAAAACATACAAAAATAAGTTAACATATATAATAAGATGTAGTAAGAAAGACTATTACAGTAAAGACCTGGAGAAAAACAGAGACAATATTAAAAATACATGGACAATACTTAACAGTATTCTTGGAAATAAAAGCAGAAATACAAGCTACCCAACCAATTTTTCAAAAAATAATAAAACGACTCAGAGTGTAAATGCAGCTTCATCTGCAGATGAATTTAATAACTTTTTTGTTAACATTGGTCCTAATTTGGCTCGAGAAATACCCTACAGGTGATACAATAAGCAATAACACTGCTATAAAAGACTCCATTTTCATAAAGACCACAGACGAGAGAGATGTCATTGAAATTGTTAAATCGTTTAAAAGTAAAACATTTACGGACTGTGATGGTATTGACATGCTCTTAGTCAAAACTATTATTGAATGCTTAGTGAAACCACTGACGTATATCTGTAACCTGTCTCTCCAAACAGGTATATTTCCCAATGCAATGAAAATAGCTAAAGTAATTCCAATATACAAGATGGGTGACAGAGGAGAATTCTCAAACTACAGACCAATTTCACTATTGCCGCAATTTTCCAAGATAGTTGAAAAAATATTCTATGAGAGAATTGACAACTTCATACAGAAGAATAATTTATTGTGTGAGCAGCAATATGGGTTCAGACACAAGAGGACAACTGCATTTGCTCTAATGGAATTTATAGAAAAAATATCAACTGCCATTGAAAATAAAGAGTATTCAGTTGGGGTATTCCTGGATCTTAAAAAAGCATTTGATACAGTGGATCATAATTTATTATTAAAGAAACTACAGAATTGTGGTATTAGAGGGGTAGCACTATCCTGGTTAAGTAGTTACTTAAAGAATAGATATCATTATGTATGTGTTGGTAACAAAAACTCACAGTTACTGAAGGTTACTTGTGGAGTCCCACAGGGTTCAGTTTTGGGGCCATTGTTATTCAATATGTATATAAATGATATATGTAAAGTTTCAGAAAAAATGGACTTAATATTGTTTGCCGATGACACTAACTAACTAACTAACTAACCTGCACTTATATAGCGCTTTTCTAGTCACAAAGACCACTCAAAGCGCTTTCATTAATACTAACCCTCTATTCTAAGGGCCTATAGGAAACAAATATCTAGGGACAATTTAGAACAGCCAATTAACCTAACATGCATGTTTTTGGCATGTGGGAGGAAACCGGAGAAATCCCGGAGTAAACCCATGCAACACGGGGAGAACATGCAAACTCCACACAGATCACTGTTGGTCGGGGGCTGGGATCGAACCCACGATCCCACGATCCCCACAATCCCCCGGCCAAGGGTAAACTGTGCTGCCGCAGTGCTAACCACTGCGCCACTGTGCAGCCCAACTAATCTATTATGCAGTGGAAGCAATTTGGAACAACTTCTGGATACACTCGGAAAGGAATTAGGAAAGCTTAAACTGTGGTTTGATTCAAACAAATTAACGCTCAATTTAAGTAAGACAAAATTTATAGTCTTTAACAACCATCACAACAACTCAGTATCTGTCGTCGGCCTCCGTCGGTCTATGATGACCATTGAAGAGAATCCTAAACGTCTACTCTGCTGGAACAGCACCGCCTGTGGCTGAACAGGCCGATGCGTGAATGGCAGTCCCTGTCACACAGGTCGCACTTGTGGGTGGTCTCCGTGCTGCTGGGTCTGTGGCGGTTCTTCCTGCGGGTCCTTTTTTCATCTGCTGCAGCAGTCAGTCTCTCTTCACCTGCCTTGAGCTGTCTGGTCAGGGTGCCTCTCCATTTGGAGCGGTCCGTTGCAAGGTCCTCCCAGCGCTCTGTGTTGATATCCAGGGCCTTCATGTTTCTCTTGCAGACGTCTCTAAAGCGCAGCTGTGGGTGGCCAATGTCTCTCCTGCCAGTTGCAAGTTCTCCGTAGAGGACATCTTTGGGGATTCTGCCATCCTCCTCGGGCTGCACGGTGGCGCAGTGGTTAGCACTGTGGCAGCACAGTTTACCCTGGGCCGGGGGATAGCGGGGATCATGAGATCGTGGGTTCGATCCCTGCCCCCGGCCAACAGTGATCTGTGTGGAGTTTGCATGTTCTCCCCGTGTTGCGTGGGTTTACTCCGGGATTTCTCCGGTTTCCTCCCACATGCTAAAAACATGCAGGTTAGGGAGTTAAGGGGCGCTTGTGCACACAGCGACCGGCAGCTGGTGGCTTGTCACCAGACTGCAAAACAAATCTACCTACGGGTACAAAATAAGTACCAAAAAAAAAAATAAATAAAAAAAAAATCCTCCATACGGTGAACGTGGCCTAGCCAGCGGAGCCTGCGCTGCCTGAGTAGAGTGAACATGGAGGGAAGGCCGGCGCGGGACAGAACTTCTGTGTTGGGCACTTTGTCCTGCCAGGATATGTCCAGGATGTGGCGAATGCAGCGCAAGTGGAAGGAGTTCAGTCTCTTTTCCTGCCGGGCGTATGTTGTCCACGTCTCACTCCCATAGAGCAGTGTGCTGATGACGTAGGCGTTGTACACTGCCATCTTCGTCTTGACAGAGAGTTTGGGATTCTCCCACACTCGTGTCGTGAGGCGAGCGAGTGTGAAGGCTGATTTTCCAATCGTCTTGTTGATCTCTGTATCAAGGGAGAGGTTGTTGCTGATCGTGGACCCCAGGTACGTGAACTGATTCACGACCTCCAGCTTGTAGTCGTTGATGGTGATGGTTGGTGGTGCTTCCATGCCTTGCGCCAAGACGTTAGTCTTCTTCAGGCTGATGGTAAGCCCGAAGTCCTTGCATGCCTGGGAGAAGCGGTCCATCAGGGTCTGAAGCTCCTGCTGTGTGTGGGTTACGACTGCAGCGTCGTCTGCGAACAGCATGTCTCTGATTAGAGCCTTGCGTACTTTGGTTCTGACTTTCAGGCGGGCGAGGTTGAAAAGCCTGCCGTCAGATCTTGTGTGCAGGTAGATTCCCTCTGTTGCTGTGCTGAAGGCATGCCTCAGGAGCATAGCAAAGAAAATCCCAAAGAGGGTTGGCGCAAGTACACAGCCCTGTTTCACTCCGCTGCGTATGTTGAATGGCTCTGAGACGTTGCCATCGTGCTGCACTATCCCCTGCATGTTGGTGTGAAACGATTCGATGAGGCTTTGCAACTTTGGTGGGCATTCTATCTTTGGCAGGATCTTGAAAAGGCCCTCTCTGCTGACCAGATCGAACGCTTTGGTGAGGTCGATGAAGGCGACGTACAGAGGCATGTTCTGTTCTCTGCATTTCTCCTGGAGTTGGCGGATGGAGAATATCATGTCTACCGTCGATCGCTCAGCGCGGAAGCCACACAGACTCGGGGTAGACACGTTTGGCAAGCTTCTGTAGATGGACGAGAACAACTCGTGCGTAGACTTTGCCAACAATGCTGAGGAGGGAGATGCCCCTGTAGTTGTTGCAGTCGCTTCTCTCCCCTTTGTTTTTGTAGAGGGTGATGATCTTGGCGTCCCTCATGTCCTGTGGTACGGCACCTTCCTTCCAGCACTGGCAGAGGACGTCATGCAATGGCAGCAGTAGGGCGGTCTTGCAGTGCTTGATCAGGTCAGGGGGTATGCCGTCGTTGCCGGGTGCCTTGCCAGCGGCCAAGCTATCAATGGCCTTGCTGAGTTCGTCGATGGTTGGCTCGGCATCAAGTTCGTCCATGGATGGCAGGCAGTCGATGGCATCAAGGGCTGACGGTGTCACGGTGTTCTGTTTAGAGTAGAGGTCGGAGTAGTGTTCCACCCATCTCTCCATCTGCTTGTTCTTTTCTGTGATCATCTCCCCAGTGGAAGATTTGAGGGGGGCCGTCTTGCTCTGAGCCGGACCAAGTGCTTTCTTGATGCCATCGTACATACCACGGATGTTCCCTGTTATGGCAGCGGTTTGAATGTCTTGGCTGAGCTGAGTCCAGTACTTGTTGGCACAGCGCCGAGCAGTCTGCTGAACTTTGCTTCTCGCAGCCCTGAGAATCTGGAGATTCTTCTCGTTTGGGTACTTCTTGTACTCAGCAAGTGCTGAGCGCTTGGCTTCAATGACGGGGGTCATCTCGGTCAACTTGGCATCAAACCAGTCCTGTGACTTCGAGGTCTTCCTCCCAAAAGTAGCCAAGGCTGTGCGGTGGATGGTGTTTCGCAGCTCTTCCCACTTCTGCTTTGCAGATTCTCCTTCTTGTGGTACACCAAGTTCCTTCTCAAAGGTGGAGGCAAACTGCTCAACAAGTTCTGGTTGGGCCATCTTGCTGGTGTCAATCCGTGCCTTTCCAGGTTGTCTAGCATGATGGAATTTCTTCAGCTGCAGCTTGACCTTGCAACACACCAATGAATGGTCTGTGTCGCAATCTGCACTCTGGAACGAACGGGTGATTAGCACGTTCTTCAGTGAGGTGCGCCTGGTCAGGATCAAGTCCAGCTGGTGCCAGTGCTTTGAGCGCGGATGTTGCCAAGAAACCTTGTGTTGGGGCTTGGTCTTGAAGAACGAATTTGTGATGCACAGATCGTGATATGTGCAGAACTCGAGCAGCCGCTGTCCGTTGTCGTTCATTCTGCCCACGCCAAAAGGTCCAAGACAGGAGGGCCAGGAGTCATGGCCAGCACCCTCTCTGGCATTGAAGTCTCCAAGGAGAATGAGTTGTTCAGAGTTGGGGATGATCCTGACAGTTGTTGCGAGATTCTCGTAGAACTCGTCTTTTGCCTCTGGTGTGGCTGTCAGAGTTGGAGCATACACACTGACGAGGGTGACTGGGCCTTGAGTGGTGTTCAGGCGGAGGGTGAGGAGTCGTGCAGAGCCAGTGCTGCCCGGTTCCACCATCTTCAGCAAGGTGTTCTTCACTGCGAAGCCCACTCCGTGTTCCCTGTGTTCGTCACTGTCCTTTCCCTGCCAGTAGAACGTGTAGTCCTTCTCTGTCAGTGTGCCTACGTCAGCCAACCGTGTTTCCTGGAGAGTGGCGATATCCACTCCCAGTCTCTTCAGCTCATTATTGATGATGGCAGTCTTCCTGGTGTCGTTGATGTCCTTGAGGTTAGCAGCGAGTCCTGTCATCATAGTGCGGACGTTCCAAGTTCCCAGTTTTAGAGTTGGTCTCTAAAGCGCTATATAAGTGCAGGTTAGTTAGTTAGTTAGTTAGTCTTGCCTGGTGCGAAGGTTCTCAGTCTGCTGTTCGGACTTCTCCTCATCCCCATGCACCCAATGAGGAAAGCAAGCTGTGGTGGGACAACACCTTATTGGCTGGGGGCTGCCCAGCTTGAGGCGGGCGGTAGCTGTCCAGTGAGATCTGATGATCCCTCCCACCGTCAGGAACAAACCCTGGCACCGTGCTCTACGCCAATTGAGCAGTGGCTTATAACCGGTAATTGTCATTCCCCGTGTTTTGTCTACACCAAAGGCGAAGCTGGAGTGTCCTCTCCAGTGATCCGGTGTTCTACCTTCCAGCGTTGGGCGTTGGTAGGATTCAAGCCTGGGCAGGAAGATATGGAGGACAAGATGTTGCCCATGCAGCATGTCCCCCCTCTCCACGTCACTGTTGAATCCAAAGGAACAGCAGGGCTGCTACAGTTTGGCACCAGCGCCATTGCAGGAGCTGCCAGAACTATGTTGAGCACAACATAGAACTGCCTTAGGGGCTCCGACTCCAGATTTTTCCTCAGGGTTGACTCCCGAAGCCTTTCCCGTGACCGGGTATGCCGCAAGGCAGCAGAAGTTTGAAATAAGGGTTTACCTTCCCCTAGATGGGCTACCTTCCCAGGTTGACGAGCCACCATCTACCCGAAGCATCTGGTTTTAAGGCGCCAGAGATCCGCCCTCGCCCCTTCTCCTATTAGTAAAAGCAGTTCCGCCGGGCTAAAATAAGAGTATCTAAACTCAGTGTAAATGGTGTAGAGATTGAAAGGGTGTCTGAAACTAAATTTCTTGGAGTAATAATTGATAATAAACTGTGTTGGAAGTCACATATTAATTATATTAAAGGTAAAATATCTAAATCAATCTCAATACTACACAGAGTGAAATATTTGCTGAATCAACCCACACTATATACCTTGTATCATTCATTAATACTCCCATACATGACATATTGTACTGAAGTATTGGGAAATACATATAAAACAAACATATATCCAGTCTTTATGCTTCAGAAGAGAGCTATTAGAATAATAAACAAAGCAGCTTACAGGGAACCAACAAACCCACTTTTTCTTAAATTAAAAGCTCTCAAGTTGAAAGATCTGGTTGACTTTAAAACTGCAATAATAACGTTTAAAGTGAAGAATCTATCACTGCCCGCAAATATCCAAAAGTTGTTCCAAATAAGAGAGAAACAATATCATTTCAGAGGAACATGTATATTTCAAAAACCTTCAGTGAGAACTACCACCAAGCAACACTGTGTTTCAGTGCAAGGAGTCAGATTATGGAACGATTTTGGACCTGAATTAAAATCATGTACAACGCTTGGACAATTTAAACAAAAACTAAAGGAAGAAATACTCCAAACATATATACAAGATGACATGTAAAATCACATAAGGATTGTCATATCCAGCCTGCGTTGTGTTGTAGCTTAGTTTTTTGTCACATTCTGTCTTAGCTTCGTTCTGAATTGTAATCGCTCTTGTTTTGTTTTTTCTTTTGAATTCTTGGATGGAACATGGGTGGGCAATATAAGCTGCGGCTTCAGCCATCACCCATTTCGGATAACTTATGTTGAACTGTATAATCAGAGGAGTTATTGTCTAATTTGACCTTGTTGGATTTTCTTTCCCCCTTTGTTATATCATTCAGTTTCTTTTAACCTGTGCTTTTAATCTATCGGAAATAAAGAGTCATTCATTCATTCATTCATTCACTTCATTGACTGTTTTTTTTTTTTTTTTTGGTTACTTATTTGTACCCGTAGGTAGATTTGGTTTGCAGTCTGGTGACAAGCCACCGGCTGCCGGTCACTGCGTGCGCGAGCGCCCTAAACCTACATGTTTTTGGTATGCGGGAGGAAACCGGAGAAATCCCGGAGTAAACCCACGCAACATGGGGAGAACATGCAAACTCCACACAGCTCACTGTTGGTCGGGGGCTGGGATCGAACCCACGATCTCATGATCCCCGAGATCCCCCGGCCGAGGGTAAACTGTGCTGCCACAGTGCTAAACCACTGCGCCACCGTGCAGCCCAGTCCCATGGGGACTGCCTCCAGATCAATGTGAGAAAAACTAAGGAGCTGGTGGTGGACTGCCATGGCCAAGGACAACCCCTCACAGCACCAGTAGACACCCAGGGAACAGACATTGAGATGGTGACATCCTACAAGTACCTAGGTGTTCATTTGAACAATAAACTAGACTGGTCACACAATACCAGTGCACTCTACAAGAAGGGACAGCGCAGGCTGTTCCCACTGAGGAGGCTCAGGTCTTTTGGTGTACGAGAGGCGCTCCTGGAGACTTTCTACAATTCGGTGGTGACATCAGCCATCACTTTTGGAGTGGTCTGCTGGGGCAGTGGCATCACAGCAGCCGATAGGAAGAGACTGAACAAACTGATCAAGAAAGCTAGCTCTGTCCTGGGGCAGCGCCTTGACCCAGTGGAGGAGATAGGCGAGAAAAGGATGGTGGCTAAGCTGTCATCTCTGCTGGAGTCCGAGTCCCACCCTATGCAGGACATACTGAATGCACTGAGGAGCTCATTTAGCAGTAGGCTACATCATCCTAGGTGCGCGACCGAGAGGTTTCGCAGGTCCTTCCTCACCTACGGCTGCCAGACTTTATAACCTAGGCAGGGCTGCTTGGAGAGATAGCAAAAAAACGTGATGACCTAATAGTATTGAATGCAAAAGACGCAACAGACTTACACAAAATGGTCCCCTCCAGTATACAACTAGGACAATATCAGTCGCTACGGAGGGTGACAATATGTATGGGTACATATTCATACTATGTGGGGTAACCAAATAGATGTTTATGCTGTTTATTCCATCTTGCTACATTGCTCTGCACTGTGTATACAGTTAGGCCCAAAAATATTTGGACAGTGACACAAATTTTGTTATTTTAGCTGTTTACGAAAACATATTCAGGATACAATTATATAATCAATATGGGCTTAAAGTGCAGACTCTCAGCTGTAATTTGAGAGTATTCACATCCAAATTGGAGCAAGGGTTTAGGAATTACAGCTCTTTAATACGTAGCCACCTCTTTTTCAAGGGACCAAAAGTAATTGGACAATTGACTCAGAAGGCTGCAAAAAAAAAATAATAATAAGGCTGCATGGGCTCTTCCCTCGTTAACCTGTCATCAATTAAGCAGTTAAAAGGTCTGGAGTTGATTCCAGGTGTGGCGTTTGCATTTGGAAGCTGTTGCTGTGAACACACAACATGTGGTCGAAGGAGCTCTCAATGGAGGTGAAACAGACCATCCTGAGGCTGAAAAAAAAGAAGAAATCCATCAGAGAGATAGCAGAAATGTTAGGAGTGGCCAAATCAACAGTTTGGTACATTCTGAGAAAAAAAGAGTGCACTGGTGAGCTTGGGAACTCAAAAAGGCCTGGACGTCCACGGACCACAACAGTGGTGGATGATCGCAGAATCCTTTCACAACCCCTTCACAACATCCACTCAAGTGAAGAACACTCTCCAGGAAGTAGGTGTATCAGTATCTAAGTCTACCATAAAGAGAACACTTCATGAGAGTAAATACAAAGGATTCATCACAAGGTGCAAACCATGAATCAGCCTCAAAAATAGAAAGGCCAGAATTGACTTTGCCAAAAAACACCTAAAGAAGCCAGCCCAGTTCTGGAACAGCATTCTTTGGACAGATGAGACTAAGATCAACCTGTACCAGAATGATGGGAAGAAGAAAGTTTGGAGAAGAATTGGAATAGCTCATGATCCAAAGCACTACATCTTCTGTAAAACATGGTGGAGGCAGTGTGATGGCATGGGCATGCATGGCTTCCAATGGCACTGGGTCACTTGTGTTTATTGATGATGTGACAAAAGACAGAAGCAGACGGATGAATTCTGAAGTGTATAGGGATATACTTTCTGCTCAGATTCAGCCAAATGCAGCAAAGTTGATTGGACAGCGCTTCACCAATGATCCAAAACATACTGCAGAAGCAACCCAGGAGTTTTTTAAAGCAACGAAGTGGAATATTCTGCAATGGCCGAGTCAATCACCAGATCTCAACCCAATCGAGCATGCATTTCACTTGCTCAAGACAAAACTTAAGGCAGAAAGACCCACAAACAAGCAACAACAGAAGACAGCTGCAGTAAAGGCCTGGCAAAGCATCACAAAGGAGGAAACCCAGCGTTTGGCGATGTCCATGGGTTCCAGACTTCAGGCAGTCATTGCCTGCAAAGGATTCTCAACAAAATATTGGAAAGTAATATTTTACTTATGTTTATTTTTATATTTACTTTTACGTTTGTCCAATTACTTTTGAGCCCCTGAAATGAGGAGCGTTTGTATAAAAATAGCTACAATTCCTACATGATTAATCGTATATTTTTGTTCAGCCCCTTGAATTAAACCTTGAAGTCTGCACTTCAATTCCGTTGTAGTTGTTTAATTTCAAATCCAATGTGGTGGCATGCAGAGCCCAAATCATGAAGATTGTGTCACTGTCCAAATATTTCTGGACCTAACTGTATATATTTATATATTTATGTGTACACATGTACAGTATATTCACTGCTGTTATTTTCTTATCTTCTAAATTATTGCTCTGAGTGTTGCTATCCCTGTGCTGTTGCAATCCTGGAATTTCCCCATTGTGGGACTAATAAAGGCTTATCTTATCTTACACCACCTCAACTGGCTCCTTTCAATGTGGAGGAGCATCGGTTCTACTCTGAGCCTCTCCCGGATGACTGAGCTCCTAACCCTCTCTCTGAGGGTGAGTCCAGCGATCCTACAAAGAAAGCTCAATTCAGCCACTTGTATCTGTGATCTTGTTCTTTCGGTCATTATCCAAAGCACGTGACCATAGGTGGTGGTAGGAACGTAGATTGACTGGTAAATCAACAGCTTTGCCTTAGATCTCAGCTCCCTCTTCACCACAACAGACCGGTACAACGTCCGCATCACTGCAGATGCTGCACCAATCTGTCTGTCAATCTCTCGCTCCTTTCTCCCCTCACTCGTGAATAAGACCCTGAGATACTTAAACTCCTCCACTTGGGGCAGGAGCCTGTCCCAAACCTGGAGAGGGCAATCCACCTTTTTCTGGCTGAGGACCGTGGACTCGGACTTGAAGGTGCTGATTCTCATCCCAGCCACTTCACACTCAGTGGCAAACCATCCCAGGAAGACCTGTAGGCCATTGCTGGATGAAGCCAGCAGGACAACATCATCTGCAAACAACAGAGATGAGATCCTGTGGTCACTAAGCATGACATCCTCCGTTCCCTGGCTGCGCCTAGAAATCCTGTCCATAAAAATTATGAACAAGATCGGTGACAAAGAGCAGCCCTGGTGGAGTCCAACTCTCACTGGGAATGAGTCCGATCAAGTGGTGACAATACAAACCAAACTCTCACAACGGTCGTACAATCTCGTAACAACAAGCCCGATTCCCCATACTCCTGAAGCACCCCCCACAAAATACCACTAGGGACGTGGATGACTTCTCTAAGTCCACAAAACACGTGTAAACTGTTTGGGAAAACTCCCATGAACCCTCAAGGATTCTTGAGAGGATAAAGAGCTGGTCCGATGTGCCACGGCTAGGACGAAAACCACATTGCTCCTCTTGAATCCGAGGTTCGACCAACGGCTGGACTGTCCTCTCCAGTACTTTGGCATAGACCTTCCCAGGGAGGCTGAAGAGTTTGAGCCATCTATAGTTGGAGCACAGCCTCCGGTCCCCTTTTTTGAAGAGAGGAACCACCAACCCGGTTTGCCATCCCAAGGGCACTGCCCCTGGCCTCTACGCAATGTTGCAGAGGTGTATCAACCATGACAACCCTCCAACATCCAGGGCCTTGAGGTAATCAGGGCAAATCTCATCCAACCTCAGGGCCCACCCACCAAGGAGATTTTTAACCACCTTGGTGACCTCAGCCCCTGTGATAGGTGAGTCTTTCCCCTCGTCCACAAGCCCCCCCCTTCCTCTGTGGAAGGTGTATCAGTGGGATTGAGGAGATCCTCGAAGTACTCCTTCCACCGCCTGACGATATCCCCAGTTGAAGTCAGAAGCGCCCCATCCGCACCACACACAGTGTGGACATTGAGCTGTTTCCCCTCCTGAGCCACCGGACAGTTTGCCAGAATCTCTTCAAGGCCATCCAAAAGTCTTGTTCCATGGCCTCACCGAACTCCTCCCATACCCGAGTTTTTGCTTCAGCAACCACCCGAGCTGCACGCCGCTTGGCCTGCCAGTACACCTCAGCTGCTTCAGGAGTCCCACAAGCCAACCAAGCCATGAATTATTTTTTCATGAGAGTCTGTTGGATCATTCTTAGTCTCGCCTTTCACCCAGGACCCGTTTGTCTTTGGTGAACCTACCAGAGGCAAATTTCCCCGGACAACATAGCTCCTTGGATCGCTAGGGCACGCAAACCCCCCACCACGATAAGGTGAGATCCATGAGGGGTAGCAGGTTTTACTGTGGGGATTTAAATTTTCAAATAGTAGGTTTTACTGTTTGAAAATTTAAATGGGGCAATCCACCCCATTTAACGATCCATGACGATCCATGAGTGGTAGCAGGTTTTACTGTGGGGATTTAAATTTTCAAATAGTAGGTTTTACTGTTTGAAAATTTAAATCCTAACTCATGTGACCACTTTTCACTTTCTCCATTGCTTTCCTGATGTTTTTGAACACAAATTTCTCATTTCTTCTCCTTGTCCATATAGCTCCATCATCTGCATATAGTGCTGTTTTGAGGGATCCCTCTTGATCCTCAAACATGTCATTCATCATATTTTGAGTAAAACTGGGCTTATCACACTCCCTGAGGAACACCATTTTCTATTTCAAAGTCAGAATCTTCTGATCCTACTTTAACCTTAAATGTCCGGTGTGCTAACAAATCCATTATCCGATTATACATCCAACCACCAGTGCCCATTTTATTCAATTTGATAAGAAGTCCATCCCACCACAGTGAGTAATAAGCCTTTTAAATATCCACATAAACTATGACTTCTTTAATTTTGAGAGTCTTTTCGATATCATTACTCACCCTAACAAGAACATTCACTGTGGATCTTCCTCTTCTAAAACCATTCGGATAGTTGTTTAATAATTGTCGTTGCTCTAGTACATATGTATGAGAGTCTATAAACTAACACCTCATCCATCCATTTCCCTAAGTGTGATGTTAATGCTATTGGCCTGTAGTTCCCTGGATGAGCTGGGTCTTTCCCTGGCTTATTAAATGGTAAAATTACAGCCTTTTTCCACCCACTTGGGATAATCCCTCCTTTCATATTTTGTTCAACAATTTAAGCACTAGTTGTACTGATTACAAAGGCAATTGTGACATTGTGAGCTCAAGGTCTAACGCAGTCATATCTTCGTCTTCTTCTTCATCTCTCGGTTACTGGCGGAAAACAAACAACTGAAAGGTGCATACCGCCACCCACTGTACAAGAGTGTGTAACATTATGTCATTTGAGCCCAACCCCTAAATTCTATGTATGCCTTAATCCTGTGTTATTTAAAAAATGAGAAAAGAACCTCTCTCATTGCCTCTCCATCTCCATCTGTTCCCAGAATCCCAGTTAAATCCCATTCCCTACCAGCTTCATGAACTTCATTTTTCATTCTCTCTCTTTCATTTCCATACTTGTGACAGTATAATAAGATGTGTTCAACATTTTCTTTTAATCCACATTCTCTACATTTGTCACTTTCACTTTTCCCCATGGTGAATAAAGTGCCAATAACCTGTATGATCCAGTCTGTCTTGCCATAGTGATGTCTTCCCTCCTTTTGGTCGTTATGTGGAGTGTGTAAATGACAAAGCGGATTTGACTCAGGCAGTTTATGACACATTCTCACACAGAAGCATAGTCAGAAAAAGAGAGCATCTCAGACAGAGCTCTTCTCTTAAATACTCAGGTCTTCCTACAGCCGCTTCTACACATCAAAGGTCACATTGCATTCACTTCCTTAATCCCTTAACATCCCCCTCGTACTCTGCATTCACTTCCTTAATCCTTTAACATCCCCCTCGCAGTCTCTGACACACAAAGGATCCTCCTAGCAGTCTCTGACACACAAAAGATCACACTTTCACAACTTCCTGCTATCTCCAAGGAAACTCTGCTCTTTGTTCTTATCTAAGATGCTACACATTATGTTTTCCCCATGTGCGGCTACACCCCCCCCCCTTCCCGAGCATATTGGATCGAACAAAAGAATAACAGTCCGTATGCTGTGACAGAATCATTAAACATCAATCTGTCACAATGGGATGAGACGCCGTGTCACCCGGCGCTTAGACCATATTCCTCAACTCAGGTTCTCTCTTTGACAGTGTCTCAGCGGGCTCCCAGCTGTCAGTGTTACGGGACGGCTGGGGCCCAATTAATCCTCATCAGCTGAGGCGCTGCTAATGAGCATAAAGAGGAGCAGCTACGATCATTTGGGGCTGCGACTTAGCACACTGAAGGCTGGAACCCCTACGCCCGGCACCAGTCCTCTACTCGTCATTCTGCATTACTTGTGAGTGTACAATTGTATGAGTATTCGTGCCTTTTGGCCCACGAGGCCGTGTTCCTTATCCCCTGTTCCCTATTATTAATAAAACATCACAACTCACTGGCTCGCCCTCGGCTCTCTTTGTGTGGCTCACGAGGGCCACACGTAACACAATCCACATGCTGCTTGGGCTTCAGTCTTCTCCCGTATCTGCTGTAACCAGGATTCACCGCCTCCGCGGCGCTGTCATGCTGGGGGGCTGATGAATGCTGGGGGGTTGATGACTGAAGGGTAAAAGTCTGTGCATGTGGGTGCTCTGGGGAATCTTTTCTCTGGGAAGCTCCCCGCGGCGGTCTTCCACGCTGAGGGGCCCTTGCCAACAGCACTTGCTCGTCCGCCACAACAAAAGCGGGTTTGAGTCTGTCTTTGCCAATTCTTTCCCTCCTATCCCCCAAATCTAGCAAAAAATGCTTGTTCCCTGTTTCCAGCACTCTGAACGGTCCATCATAAGGTGGGCGCAGTGGGGGAAGATGTGCATCGTGTCTGACAAAAACGAACTCCGTGTTTTTCAAAGTTTTAGGCACAAAAACGCGCGGAAAACTGTGGTGAACAGGGCCCGGCAGCGTGCTTGCGTCTATGCTACGCTGCAACAGCTGAGACGGGGAGCTGCCCGCCGCGGGATTGTCTGGGAGAAATTCCCCGGGCAGCCGAAGTGGTTGCGCAAAATCGAGTTCAGCCGGGGAAGCTTCCAAATCCTCTTTAGGCGCAAAACGCAACCCCAATAAAACCCACGGTAGCTTGTCTACCCAATTTGCTTCCGTCAGTGACGCCCTGAGAGCCGCTTTCAATGACCTATGAAAACGTTCGCATAACCCATTAGCCTGTGGATTGTACGCAGTAATGGGGTGAATTGTGACACCCAGGCTGCGGGCCATTGTTGACCAAAGTTCGGAAACAAATTGAGGGCCTCTGTTGGACGTAATGTCCGACGGGACTCCAAAACGCGCCACCCATGCTGTTAAGAACGCGCGCGCCACCTCTTCGGCCGTGGTTGCCGCCAGTGGAACCACTTCCGGCCAGCGCGTGGTGCGGTCCACCATTGTCAGAAGGTGCGTGCACCCCTGTGGTTGCGGGAGGGGGCCCACGACGTCCACGTGCACATGGTTGAATTTCTTAGCCGGGATGCAAAACGGCTCCAAGGGAGCTTTCGTGTGTCTGTGTACGTTGGCTCGTTGGCACGCCATGCAGGCTGCTGCCCACCCTTTCACTTGCTTGCGAAGGCTCGTCCACACAAATTTCTCTTCTATTATTTTGACCGACGCGCGCACTCCCGGGTGCGCCAAAGAATGAATCGAGTCAAAAACGCGGCGGCGCCACGCGGCCAGTACCACGGGACGCAGTCGCCCCGTGGAGACATCACAGATTGGGGGGGCATACCGTCTTGCAGCACCCTGCTCTCCAGCCTTAACCCTGTTGGTCCAGACTGGAGCGCGCGCACATCCGCGTCACTAACCTGCTCCACGGCCATGGCCGTGTAATCTATCCCCACGCGGACCGGGGCAGCCACGGCGCGTGAGAGGCAGTCTGCCACTACATTCAGTTTACCCGACACATGCTGAATATTGATAGTAAACTCTGAGATCGCGGCCAGCTGTAACTGCTGCCGGCCCGACCACAGTTCTGAAACCTTGGCCATCGCGAATGTTAGCAGCTTGTGGTCAACGAACGCGGTGAAACGGCGCCCTTCCAGCCAGAACTGGAAGTGGTGAATGGCCAAGTGGAGAGCCAGCAACTCCCTGTCGAACGCGCTGTATTTACGTTCACTATCGCGCAGAGTCCTGCTGAAAAACACATCGTTGATGTGCCAACAACACAGCATTTGCCAGGGCTGCTTTGACTTCCGAGAATGCCCGCTCTCGCTCCAGGGACCATTCGATCTTATTCCCGGGTTTCTGTTTTTTGAGTGCGGCGTACAGTGGTTGCATGAGCTGTGCTGCGCGGGGAAGGAAACGGTTATAAAAATTCACCATTCCCAAAAACTCCTGTAAAGCCCTGACCGTTTGCGGCTGGGGAAAATCTGCTACCGCGCGCACTTTGTCAGGCAGCGGAACCGCTCCTTCAGGAGAGACGCGGTGCCCCAAAAAATCAATCTGCGTCACCCCGAACTGACACTTCGCTGGGTTGATTATTAAACTGTGCTCTCCCAACCTCCGGAAAACCGCCGTTAGGTGGGTTTCGTGTTCGTCTTCGGACGCGCTGGCTAGCAAGATATTGTCCAGGTAGACGAACACGAAAGGGAGATCGCGCAGCACTGCATCCATCATGCGTTGGAACATCTGTGCAGCCCCTTTAAGCCCGAATGGCATGCGCAAAAACTCGAATAAACCAAATGGAGTTATCACCGCTGTTTTGGGTATGTCCTCAGCACGCACTGGGACTTGGTGGTAACCGCGGACCAAGTCTATTTTAGAAAAAACACGCGCTCCTGCCAAGTGAACGGAAAAATCCTGGATGTGAGGAATTGGGTAGCGGTCGTGCGCTGTGGCATTGTTCAACCTGTGGAAATCCCCGCAAGGTCGCCACGAACCGTCAGCTTTAGGGACCATGGGTAGCGGGGAAACCCATGGGCTGTTTGAGCGCCTGATGATGCCCAACCTCTCCAGGTTGGCAAACTCCTCGCGCGCTATGGCCAGTTTAGCTGCGTCCAAGTGCCAAGGTTTTGCAAAAACGGGCGGCCCGGTGGTGGTGATAAAATGCTCCACCCCGTGTTTAGCGACGGCTGCCGAAAATGTGGGGACCGTGAGTGCTGGGAACTGAGTGAGCAGTGTGTGGAACCTACCGCATGCAGCTGTGATGTTGGCTTGTGCTGTTGGCCGGGACGCTCAAGCTGTACAGGGGATAGAATCAAAAGACAGTGCATTAACCAGGCGCCTGTTAGCGACATCAACCAACAAACCATGTGAGCACAAAAAATCAGCCCCCAATATATTGAAATTCAATGCTGCTATGACAAAAGTCCACTTAAATGCGCGGCCGTGTAGAGACAGAAGTAGAGTCCTCTCACCAAAGGTCTTAATCTCCGAGCCGTTTGCTGCTGCCATCTCGGGGCCGCTAGATCCTGCCAGCCGGTCGGCGTAGGACAGCATGATGAAACTCAACTGGGTGCCGGTGTCCACGAGGAAATGCTTCCCCGAGCATGCGTCCATCAAGTAGAGCAGCTTGTTCTCCTCCCCGAGGGCCGCAGCTGCTACCGACCCCCCGGTCTTGGCGTTTCCCGAGCACTTGAACTGGCACGGTGGTATACATTTGCGTGCCTTCTCTGCAAAGCAGCGGTGGTAGAAACAAAGGATGTCTCCTCCGCGTTCTTTGGCCCCTGCCGCCGCTGTCGTCGGTGGTTCTGCTACCGCTGTCAATGGCTCCTCGCCTCCTCCGGCCGTCGCGCCGAGCTCCGTCGCTGCTGCCGTGGTCGTGAGCTCTCTGCTGGCCATGATGATCCGGTGTGCTTCTCGGGCCAGCGCACGATAGTCCCGCTCGGCCAGCCACGACGAATTGGCCAGGGTCTGTCTCGTCGCTGACGGAAGGTTCCGGAGGAAGAGGTGGGTAAAAATGAAGTGGTCGTCGTCCGAGCCCTTCAATCTCAGCATCTTCTCCATCAGGTCAATAGCCGACCCATCTCCTAACCCGGTCTGCGTCAGGAGTCTCTCTGCTCTCTCCTCAACCGAGAGAGTGTAGTGCTGGATGAGTGCAGCCTTCAACGTGCCGTACTTGTCGCTGGTTGGTGGCTGATCCAGCAGGCTCTCCACATGCTGAGCCATGTGGGCGTCGAGCTTTGCAACCACCTGGTAGAATTTCGTGTCATCCGCCGATATCCCCCGGAGGACGAACTGCGCCTCAACTAGGTGGAACCAGGAGCGCGGATTGTGCTGTCAAAAATCCGGTAGCTGGATTGTAACAGCATATGCTTGGCTGGGGGCTCCCAACGAGGCTGGCTCCGGGGAACTTTCGTCGTGTTCCATGATTCGTCTTAGGTCACCAGTGTGGAGTGTGTAAATGACGAGGTGGATTTGACTCAGGCAGTTTATTACACATTCTCACACAGAAACATAGTCAGAAAAAGAGAGCATCTCAGACAGAACTCTTCTCTTAAATACTCAGGTCTTCCTACAGCCGCTTCTACACATCAAAGGTCACATTGCATTCACATCAAAGGCCACATTGCATTCACTTCCTTAATCCCTTAACATCCCCCTCGCAGTCTCTGACACACAAAAGATCACACTTTCACAACTTCCTGTTATCTCCAAGGAAACTCTGCTCTTTGTTCTTATCTAAGATGCTACACATTATGTTTTCCCCATGTGCGGCTACAGTTATGTAATTCTTTATTGCTATAGATTTTTGAATTCTGTAATACAATCTACTTTTATGATCTTCAGCCCATCTTTCTTGCCATAGCTCAATTCCTTTCATCCTGATTACTGCTTTCCCTTCACTTTTTCTAAGAAACAATGGTATAGTTTTTTTCTTTCCCAAGAGCACTTTTTGCTCATTTGTCTGCAGTCATTCCCTTTCAACCCTTCATGTGCAGGAACCCAACAAATCTGAACTCCACCACTCCTGTGTACCCTAAATAAATGGTGATATTCAGGGGTGTCAAACTCATTCCATGGAGGGCCAAGACCCTGCAGGTTTTACTTCCACCCAGTGTCTTCAGCAGGTGTTTTCACTGATCAGCAATCAGTGGGAAGAAATTCAGTGAACTCACCTGTTGAAGACACTGGGTGGAGGTAGAACCTGCAGGGTCTTGGCCCTCCATGGAGTGAGTTTGACACCTGTAGCTGAATCACCAAGTCTTCCCCTGTAGATTTTAGTGTCTGTATGGTTTTTAAAGCTGCAAGTGAATCTTTACACACCACCACTCGGTCCGGTCTGACCTCCTCCACCCACTGCATTACAATAATTATTGCCACCATCTCTTCTGTAAACACAAATGTATTGTTGGGGAGTCTTTTTTGTGATGGTCACTTTAAACTCTGGAATGTAGACTCCAACACCAACAGAGCCCTCTTTGTTCTTTGAAGCGTCAGTAGAGAGCTGTAAGAAGTTATAGTAATTGTTCCTGAGGCAAATGCTTGTTTTAACACCAACTTGACTCATATACCAATCCCTTTTCCTCATTAGCAGACTAGTGTCTACTTCTATTCCCGGAAACAGCCAAGGGGGAACATTACTCACTGGAGTGGTGTTAGCTATGTCAATGGTGTGTAGCCCATACATTCTGTAATTTTTTTCAATTGTCCACCCAAACCCATGTCCCTGGAAGTTAGAATATTCCCAGCAGTCTTGTAGTGTTGTTTTTGAAATATTCACTTCCTCACTTCCTTTCAGCTTGACCCAGTATGATAATGCAAGTTTATCTCTTTTCAAATCCATTGGCATTTCTCTGCGTCGATTAAAACTGCATTGTTTGGTATTGTTTTGACAGCTCCAATGCACAGGTGAAGTGCTCTATGCTGAATTCTGTCTATTTTTTTAGTCGTCTGCTGCTGCTCCATAAATCATGCATCCATCGTCTATTTCGATCGCATTAGTGCTCTGTAAATGTCAATTAATGCCTGTTTATCTGCACCTCATTTGTGTCCAGCTACAGCTTTGATGAGATTAATAACTTTTTTGCACTTTGTCTCCAGATTTTCAACATGAACTCTCCATGTGATTCGCTACCAAACCACAATCCTAGATATCTGAACTCATGCACTTTCTCTATTGGTTGATTATATAATGTTAATTCTTCTGTTGTGGCAATGCATATTGTAGAGGAGTCAGCAGACAGCGTCTCAGTCAGGATGTAGTGGTAAACATAAGAGAATAATGGACAGGGGCGTCATGGGGAGTTGGCAGGAAGAGGGAGCTGGGGGTTTAAGGGAAATGTATTGTGGGGTTAGAGATCATGCAGTGTGATGTGAAATGTCATGCAGATGTGAGATGAACTGTGGAGTTTATAAGGAGAAACCTGATTTGGCTGAGTCATTGCCTTTTGTGTATGACTGATGTGAAAGTGTTAATAAAACTTTGTCTGTTCGTAAACTGGCCTCAACATTTCCCACACTCTCCACACTGGTGACCCTAGACGTATTATGGAACATGAGGCAAGAACCCCAGAGTCGGCCCGGACGGGAAGCCCCAGCAACGCGTGCGCTGTTGCAGTCAAGCTACCGGACTTTTGGCGGCACAACCCGCGTTCTTGGTTCCACCACACCAAGGCCCAGTTCGCCCTCCGGGGAATAACGGCAGACGACACCAAGTTTTACCATGTGGTTGCAATGCTGGACGCTTGCACAGCTCAGCAGGTAGCGAGCTTGCTCGACCAGCCCCCAGCCCATGACAGATATGAGGCTCTCAAAGCTGCACTGACTTGGCGCTACATGGTCTCGGACTGTGAGAGAGCAGAGAGGCTCCTGAGGCGTTCTGAGTTAGGAGATAGTTCGGCTGTCGAGCTGATGGAGAAGATGTTGGCGTTAATGGGCACGGACGACGGGCATTTTCTGTTAGCCCACCTTTTCCTCTGGAACCTTCCAACAGAGGCGAGAGCGGTCCTGGCCAATTCGCCGTTGCTGGCCACGCGTGACTACCGTGCGCTAGCCCAGGAGGCAGACCGGATCATCCTCACCACCAGAGCGCTCACGGTGAATGCGGCGGCGGCGGAGCCAAGCGAGACGACCAGAGGAGGCGAGGAGCCATCGACGGTAGCGGCAGTGGGGGCCAAGGAGTGCCAGAGAGACACGCTCTGCTTCTACCACCGCTGTTTTGGAGAGAACACACGCAGATGTGCGCCACCGTGCCAATTCAAGCGCTCGGGAAATGCCAGAGCCGGCAGTCGGTAGCAGCTGCGACCGCCAGCGAAGAGAACAAGCTGCTCTACGTGACGGACTCGCGCTCAGGGAGGCGTTTCCTCGTAGACACCGGAGCCCAGAAGAGCATCATCCTGCCGACATACACCAACCGGCTGGCAGGACCCAGCGGCCCCGGGCTGGTAGCAGTAAACGGCTCGGACATTAAGACCTTTGGTGAGAGAACACTGGCTTTATCTCTACATGGCCGTACATACGAGTGGACTTTTGTCATAGCAGCACTGAGTTTCCCAATCCTGGGAGCTGATTTTCTGTGTGCGCATGGTTTACTAGTTGATGTTGCTAACAGACGCCTGGTTAATGCACTGTCTTTTGACTGTCTCCCCTGTACAGCTCGAGAGGCCAGGCCAGTAACACAAGCCAACGTCACAACTCCAGGCGGTAAGTTCCACACACTGCTCACTCAGTTTCCAGCACTCACAGTCCCGACGTTTTCAGCGGCCATCGCTAAACATGGGGTGGAACACTTTATCACCACCACCGGGCCACCTGTTTTCGCACGACCTCGGCGGTTGGATGCAGCTAAACTGGCCATAGCACGCAAGGAGTTTGCCAAGCTGGAAAGGTTGGGCATCATCAGGCGATCGAACAGCCCATGGGCATCCCCACTACACATGGTCCCTAAGGCTGAGGGGTCGTGGCGACCGTACGGCGATTTCCGCAGGTTGAATAACGCCACAGCACATGACCGCGACCCGATTCCCCACATTCAGGATTTTTTCGTTCACCTCACCGGAGAACACATTTTTTCTAAAATAGACCTGGTCGGCGGTTACCACCAGGTCCCAGTGTGCGCGGAGGACATACCCAAAACAGCGGTAATAACTCCGTTCGGCTTGTTCGAGTTTCTGTGCATGCCTTTCGGATTAAAAGGAGCAGCACAGACGTTCCAGTGCATGATGGACGCGGTGCTGCATGATCTCCCGTTTGTGTTCGTCTACCTGGATGATATCCTGGTAGCCAGTGCGTCCGAAGACAAACACGTAACCCACCTCAGGACGGTTTTCCAGAGGTTGGAGGAGTACGGATTAATAATCAACCCGGTGAAGTGCCAGCTCGGCGTGACAGGGATTGATTTTTTGGGGCACCGCGTCTCACCAGAGGGAGCGATACACTTGCCCGACAAAGTGCGCGCCGTGGCGAACTTTCCCTGGCCTCAGACGGTCAGGGTGCTGCAGGAAATTTTGGGGATGGTTAACTTTTATAACTGTTTCCTCCCCCGCACAGCTCAGCTCATGCAACCACTGTACGCCGCACTCAAGAGATGGAAACCCGCGGATGGAGTCGAATGGACTCCGGAGCGAGAGCAGGCGTTCTCTGAGGTGAAAGCAGCCCTGGCAAATGCCACACTGTTGGCTCTCCCAGACCCCGCGGCCCAGATAGCGCTCACTACCGACGCCTCGGACGTGGCCATAGGGGTCATCGTGGAGCAACGTGTCGCCGGTTCTTGGCAGCCGCTCGCTTTTTTCAGCAGGGCTTAGCGCGACAGTGACCGTAAATACAGCGCATTTGATAGAGAGTTACTGGCTCTCCACCTGGCCTTACGCCACTTCCAGTTCTGGCTGGAAGGGCGCAGCTTCACCGCGTTCGTGGACCACAAGCCGCTGACGTTTGCGATGGCCAAGGTTTCGGAACCATGGTTGGGCCGGCGGCAGAGACAGCTGGCCGCGATCTCGGAGTTTACAACCGATATTCAGCATGTGTCGGGTAAACTGAATGTGGTGGCGGACTGCCTTTCATGCGCAGTTGTAGCCCCGGTATGCGTAGGGATAGATCATACAGCCATGGCCGCAGAGCAGATTAGCGATACGGACGTGTGTGCGCTCCAGTCTGGACCAACAGGGTTAAGGCTGGAGAGCAGGGTACTGCAAGAGGGCAGCCCCCCCCCCCGCAATCTGCGACATCTTCATGGGACGCCCGTGCCCGGTGGTCCTGGTCGCGTGGCGCCGCTGCGTGTTTGAGTCAGTTCACGCTTTTGCGCACCCAGGAGTGCGTGCGTCAGTCAAAATGGTGGGAGCGAAATTCATGTGGCCAGGCCTGCGCAAACAAGTGAAAGAGTGGGCGGCAGCCTGCATAGCGTGCCAACGAGCCAAAGTGCACAGACACACGAAGGCTCCTTTGGAGCCGTTTAGTATACCGGCTAAAAGATTTGACCATGTTCATATGGACCTCGTGGGCCCCCTCCAGCCGTCGCAGGGGTGCACGCACCTTCTGACAGTGGTGTACCCCACCACACACTGGCCAGAAGCAGTCCCGCTGGTGGCAACCACGTCCGCGGACGTGGCGCGCGCTTTTTTGACAACATAGGTGGTGCGTTTTGGAATCCCGCCAGACATCACGTCCGATAGGGGCCCTCAGTTTTTTTCCGAACTTTGGTCTGCAATGGCCCGCAGCCTGGGTGTTGCAATTCATCGCTCAACCGTGTACAACCCACAGGCAAATGGGTTACGTGAGCGTTTTCACAGGTCACTGAAGGCAGCACTCAGGGCTTCGTTGACGGATACAAATTGGGTTGACCGGTTGCTGTGGGTTTTATTGGGGTTGCGTTCCGCACCAAAAGAGGATTTGGAGGCTTCCCCAGCTGAGCTGTTTTTTTCCCTGCCACTGTGGCTGCCCGGGGAATTTTTGCCAGATAATCCCGTGCCGGACAACTGCCTGTCTCAGTGTTTGCAGCGTAGTGCAGACACAGGCACGCTGCCCGGCCCGGCCCACCACTGTTTTCCACACGCTTTTGTGCCAAAAACTTTAAAGAACGCAGAGTTCGTGTTCGTCAGACACGATGCCCACTGCCCACCATTACTCCCACCCTATGATGGCCCGTTCAGAGTGCTGGAAACAGGGGACAAGCATTTTTTGCTAGACTTGGGGGGGGGGGGCATCGGGAGAAAATATGCATAGACAGACTTAAGCCCATCTTTGTAGTGGTGGACGAGTAAGTGCTGCTGGCCCGGGCCCCTCGGCGTGGAAGACCCCCACTGAGAGCTCCCCAGGCAAACGATTCACCAGGACAGCCACACAGGCAGAGTGAAGTCTCCCCCCCTCGCCTTGTCCCACCCCGCAGTCAGACACATGTCCAGCAGCCCCCCGCTGGCACAGAGACCCCCGTTACAGCAGATATGGGAGGAGACTGCAGCTCAAAAGACATTGTGACTGAAACTCTGTCTGGGGTGGTGGTGTGGCAATGCATATTGTAGAGGAGTCAGCAGACAGTGTCTCAGTCAGGATGCAATGGTAAACGTAAGAGAATAATGGACAGGGACATCATGGGGAGTTGACAGGAAGAGGGAGCTGGGGGTTTAAGGGAAATGTATTGTGGGGTTAGAGATCATGCAGTGTGATGTGAAATGTCATGCAGATGTGAGATGAACTGTGGAGTTTATAAGGAGAAACCTGGTTTGGCTGAGTCATTGCTTTTTGTGTATGACTGATGTGAAAGTGTTAATAAAACTTTGTTCGTAAAATGGCCTCATCATTTCCCACACTCTTCACTCTGTACTAGTTCTGCGTTTTGTTTTGTTTTTTTGAGAAAGTCATATAGCAGGTTTTACTGTTTGAAAATTTACATCCCCACTCATATGACCACTTTTCCACTTTCTCTATTGCTTTCCTGGTGTTTCTGAACACCAATTTCTCATTTCTTCCCCTCATCCATACGGCTCCATCATCTGCATATAGTGCTGTTTTGATGGATCCCTCTTGATCCTCAAACATGTCATTAATCATTATATTGAATAAAACAGGGCTTATCACACTCCCCTGAGGAACACCAATTTCTATTTCAAAGTCATTAGAAACTTCTGATCCTACTTAAACCCTAATTGTCCTGTGTTAAAAAACCCATCATCATGAATGAATGAATGAATCTTTATTTCGGATAGTACAGGTTAAAACTACAGTACAGGTACTAGTACAGGTTAGAAACTGAATAATATAACAAAAGGGGAAAGAAAATCCAACAAGGTCAAATTAGACAATAACTCCTCTGATTATACAGTTCAACATAAGTTATCCGAAATGGGTGATGGCTGAAGCCGCAGCTTATATTGCCCACCCATGTTCCATCCAAGAATTCAAAAGAAAAAACAAAACAGTTTTTATTGAGTTTTAGACCTTTGAGTTTTTAACCTCTTTGACTAGTTTTTAACTTTTAATATGACTCTTCTCTCTTACCTCTGGTTTTTCTCTCATCTCTTTGTCTTTTTATACCCTGATTTATGGAGCCTTGAGTATTTTTATCATGTTTATAGTCAATTTCATGTGTGCCTGTGTTTGTGTCTATGTTGAATGTAATTTGTGGCTTGTAAATATGGATGTCACCAGACTGCAAAACAAATCTACCTACAGGTACAAATAAAGTAACCTGAACCTGAACCATGTCAAAGATCAAAGGCAGACATCACCATGGTTACTGTTGCCATGGTAACCATGTCAAAGATTAAAGGCAGACATACAGCAGGGGGTTATACGGGCATGCACGGGTCCATGTCAACATCCCCAAATTTAAGTCTCCCTGGATATGTGGAAGTTTGGAGGGGAAATCTTTAATGAACGTCCATAGGGGATTCATAGGGGAGCTGTAGGCATTCATACTATGACTTCACGGTGCACACGTGTTTCCTATGATTCACTTGACCATATAAAGAGTTCTGAACAACTCCTTTGAACATACTTCTAGTCCATAGGCACCCTGTGAAGTCAGAACACTTTTTATAGGCATGCATGGAATGCTTGCTTACACTTGGGTTCTAGCGGGCATGCAGAAAGTACTTGCTTAATTAACAATTGTCAAAGATCAAAGGCAGGTATCACCATGGCAGTGTTACCATGGAAACAGCAACTTTCTACAGGGCATGAAGAATGCTTGCTTCATTTGCTTTTTACGGGCATGCAGAAATACTTGCTTATAGCTTAGATTTCTACGGGCATGTACTAGTATATAGAATAAGGCAATGCTGACGTGGAGTGTTTCAGAACTCCTTATACAAGCTATAGGGTATGATATCAATTCAGTGGCAGTAATGCACCTGTAGGTCTGTTGCCAACCGCCAATCAAATCTAAAAGAATATAATAATCATTTGGGCAGCACGGTGCGGAGTGGTTAGTGCTGCGGCAGCACAGCAACTCACCCTTGGCCGGGGAATCCTGGGTTCGATCCCAGCCTGCCGACCAACAGTGATCTGTGTGGAGTTTGCATGTTCTCCCCATGTCTGCGTCGGTTTACTGCCGAATTTCTCCTGTTTCCTCCCACATCCCAAAAACTGCATTGTTAAGTTAATTGGCATCAAACTGGGGATCTTAATTGTCCTTAGGTATGACCTGTGAGAGTGAATGGTTGTCTGGTCTCTCTGTGTTGGCCCTGTGATGACTGGTGATCTGTCCAGGTGGACCCTTGCCTCTTGCCCAAAGATGCTGGGATAGGCTCTCGCCCGCCCGCGCGACCCAAAACGGAGTAAGTGGAAGAAGATGAATGAATGAATGAATGAATGAATGAATAATAATCATGTAGACATGGAAATCTCACTGTTACAAGAAGAAGAAGAAGAAGAAGCAAGCACGTCAGCACTCATTCAGTGATGCCTGCCTTTGATCTTGATGACTGTCATAGCAAGTCCTATGATCGTGAGCGATGCACTCCATGGACGGATACTTTTTTTCACACATAAGGGATGGTCGTTTATACATAGGAACCATCCATAGTGAGTCCTATGATCTTTGATGATGTCATAGCGACTCCTATGATGCCTGTATTTCATCTTTGATGATGTCATAGCGAGTCCTGAGTGTGAGCGATGCCTGCCTTTGATCTTGATGTCATAGTGAGTCCTATGATCGTGAGTGATGCAGTCCAAGGATGGATAATTTTTTTGACACGAGTGGTTCTTCTATACATAGGAACATCATAGGACATTTCACACATAAGGAGTGGTTCTTGTTCTTCTTTTAGATTTGTGGTAGATGGCAACCATTTTACAGGTGCATTACCACCATGTACTTCACTCTATATCATCACTGTATATCTTTGTATCATTTCTTATAAGGAGTTCTGAAAAACTCCCTACGTGTGAAAAAATTATCCGTCCTTGGACTGTGTCCTCGGCAGTGTCAATCAGGTCGGCTAAATACAAAGGAATATCATAGGACATTTCACACATAAGTTGTTCTACATAGGAGCTTCAAAGGAAATTTCACACATAAGGAGTTGTGATGCATAAGAACATCAAAGGACATTTCACACATAAGGAGTCATATACATAGGAACATCATAGGACATCAGACACCATAGGAACATCATCGGTGGTCCTATGATCTTTGGTTGTGACAGACACACACAGACAGACACACACACACAGATTTCTTGAATTAATAGTATTTCGATTGGACACGGCAATGATGATACAAGGACTACAGCTCCTGACCAGATAGATGATATAGACTCTATATGTATATGTAGTGGTAATGCACTATATGCTCTATATGTAGCGGTAATGCACCTGTAAGCTGGTTGCCAACCACCAATCAAATCTAAAAGAAGAACTATCACAATCGTTTTAGAAGTTCCACAGTGGATGCTCTAGTTAGGGTAAGTAATGATATTGAAAAGACAAGAAATGAAAGAAGTAATGGTTATTGTTTATCTGGATATTGAAAAGGCTTATGACTCACTGTGGAGGGATGGACTTCTTATCAAGTTGAATAAAATGGGCATTGGTGGTAGAATGTATAATTGGATAATGGATGTTTTAACACACAGGACAATTAGGTAGGATCAGAAGCTTCTAATGACATTGAAATAGAAAATGGTGTTCCTCAGGGGAGTGTGATAAGCCCAATTTTATTCAAAATATGAGTAATGAAAGGATCAAGAGGGATCCATCAAAACAGCGCTATATACGGATGATGAAGCCATATGGAAGAGGGGAAGAAATGAGAAATCTTTGTTAAAAAAAAAAATCAGGAAAGCAATAGAAAAAGTGGAAAACTGGTCACATGAGTGGGGATTTAAATTTCACAGTAAAACCTGATAAGATAAGATAAGATAAGCCTTTATTAGTCCAACAATGGGGAAATTCCAGGATTGCAAGAGCACAGGGATAGCAACACTCAGAGCAATAATTAAGAAGATACGAAAAATATAAATTACAGCAGTGGATATACATACGTACATATAAATATACAGTATATACAAAGTGCGGAGCATTGTAGCAAGATGGAATAAACAGCATAACCGTCTACTTAGTTATCCTACATAGCATGAATATGTACCCATACATATTGTCACCCTCCATAGCAACTGATATTGTCCTAGTTGTAGACTGGAGGGGACCATTTGTGTAAGTCTGTTGCGTCTTTTGCATTCAATACTAACTAAGTCTTCACGTTTTTTGCTATCTCTGCGAACAGCCTGCTTAGGTTATACAGTCGGTGACAACCGAATGTAGGAAGACCTGTGAAACCTCTCGGTTGCACACCTAGGATGATGTAGTCTACTGCTAAATGAGCTCCTCAGTGCGTTCAATATGTCCTGCAGAGGTGGGACTTCGGACTCCAGCAGAGATGACAGTTAGCCACCATCCTTCTCTCTCCTGTCTCCTCCCACTGGTCAAGGCCGTTGCCCCCAGGACAGAGCTAGCTTTCTTGATTAGTTTGTTTAGTCTCTTCCTATCCTTCTTGTAGAATGGGTCGGTATTGTGTGACCAGTCTAGTTTATTGTTCAGATGAACACCAAGGTACATGAAGGATGTCACCATCTCAATGTCTGTTCCCTGTATGTTTACTGGTGCTGTGAGGAGTTGTCCTTGCCTGCGGCAGCCCACCACCAGCTCCTTAGTTTCCCTCGCGTTGATCTGGAGGCAGTTCCGATGGCACCAGTCCAGGAAGTCCTGGATAAGTTCTCTGTACTCAGCTTCATCTCCGTTGGAGATGAGGCCGACGATCGCAGAGTCGTCAGAGAACTTCTGTAGATGGCAGTGTGTTGTGTTGTGTGAGAAATCTGCAGTATAAAGGGTGAACAGGAAAGAAGCCAAAACCGTTCCCTGGGGGGGCCCCCATGCTACTGATGATCGTGTCAGACACACAATCGCGGGTTCTCACAAACTGTGGCCGGTTAGTGAGGTAGTCCAGGATCCATGATGACAGGTGCTGGTCCACCCCTGTGCACAGCAGCTTGTCCTTCAGGAAGCAGCTTGTCCAACCACTAAGAAATTGAGTTACATGAGCTTGGATTTTAAAGTTGATAGTGCATTCACCATGAGTTCGCTTGTTGAGAATCCTGAAGCAGACAATGGGCAAAAAAGTCAGTAATCATTAATGCTGTAGCTGGACACAATGGGGGCAGTTGTAACGTAGCAACGGGCAAAGGCGAGGCAAATTTCCATTTAGTCCAGTTTATTTTTTCAAAAATATCTCAAGTAAACAACTTCAGCGTACATACCAACACCGACACTATTCACTCTCCTCAAAGTGAAAGCAATCCCCATGCCTCTTTTTTTACCTCTCAATACACACCTGTTATATAATGTGTGAGGGCAATTAGGACTAATTAGCCCCTACCATAATCCCAGGTAATACAACAAACCTTGCCTCATTTAAACATACCCACTAATTCTAAAATACATAAATATTTTCCCCACTATACAATATAAATAACATATAATAAATAACAATCATTACAATATTAATATAATAATCCAATAAATAGTTCAAATAAACCCTTATTTACAAACTAAACCACCCCGCTAACTTATCATAGATGTTTCCTTCCTGCTGGTGTCCCATAAAAGGCCTTCAAACTCCCTAAAGGAGTCTTTTTGGAACGTCCTTTAGCTTTTGGGGACGCGTTCAAGCCGGGGGTGGAAGAGCCGGAGCGTGCGTCCTAGAGCTGGGAAACTTTTGACTTCATCAAACGAAAGGATAGCGACGGATGGTTAGATCTCCGAGAGGAGCCAGAGAAGTTTGGTCGGTCGGTTTGGCAAGGAGTCGGGTGACGGGGACTGGGAGTCTGCGGGCATGGGAAAATGGAGAGGAGGAGCAGGGTAAAGACAGGTGTGGCGGGTCGGCGCAGCAGCGTTGTGAATGGGCCAGACTGGGGACATTCTGATTTGTGGGACAGTGAAGATAGTATGGATACTGGGCAGGGAAGCGGGAAAGGAAAAGAGAAAAGGGGAGAATAACTTTCCCGGTAATAATGCAAAGAAGGTTAGAAGTAGTGGAAGTGGTGGTGGTGCGGAGGGAGGAGGGCAGGAAGGAGCCGAGTTAAAAATTATTGTAAGGTTTGAGGACGAAAAGGGGATATCCACAATGAGTCCAATTAAATTAACAACAATATTGAAAAATCAGGTAGGAGATATATACATGGCAAAGGTATTGAGAGATGGAAATCTACTGATTGTGTGCAGGAATGAGGAGCAAAGGGAAAGAGCTGACAAAATGAGGGAGGTTGGGCGATTTAAAGTGAAAAATACAAGCATTATTGATAACGGATCGAAGTGGAACAAGGGTGTAATTTGGGGGGTGCCAATAGGAATGACAATGGAGGAAGTTAAAGCTAATTTAAAAGGGGGGGTAGTAAAGGCAGCTCGTAGGCTACAGGCCACCCGGGAAGGGCAGAGGAGAGACACTGAGGGCGTGGTGGTTGAGTTTGAAGGAGAAGTGCTCCCCAGAAGTGTAAGTTTGGGCTTTTTGAGGTATGGGGTAAGGGAATTTGTCCCTAATCCAATTCGGTGCTATAATTGCCAAAGGTTTGGACATATAGCTAACACTTGTAGATGGAGGAAAAGGTGTGCAAGGTGTGGGGGCAACCACCAGTATGGAGAATGCAAGCAAGAAACGCCAAAGTGTTGTAACTGTGGCGGGAATCATAGTGTGGCCTATGGAGGCTGTGAAAGTATGATGAGAGAGAGGGAAATTCAGCGAGTCAGAGTACAGAGTAAAGTTTCTTATGCTGAGGCAGTGAAAAGGATGGACCAGGGAGGAGGGAATGGGCAAAGGACTGGGGGGAGGCTGCCTGTAGGGGAAAGAGAGCTGGTACGGAATGGGGAAATTCAGGTTGATCTGAAGAGGCTGGTTATCTTTATAGCTGGAGTTGTGAATGCCACAATGGAAGTAAAGTCTAAAACTGAAAGAATTCAAATAATAGTGAAGGCAGCAGCTAATCATCTTGGTTTCAGTGGTTTAACTTGGGAGGAGGTGAGGAGTGGGCTCAGTAGCCAGACAAGTCAGGATCAAGCATCGACTGGAAAAGAATTGTGAGGATGGTTATAGTGATTCAATGGAATGCAAGAAGTTTGGTGGCAAATGGACAGGAATTCAAAAGATATATTGAGGAACTTTCAGACAAACCAGATGTCATTTGTGTTCAGGAAACGTGGTTGAAACCTAATCTGGATTTTAAAATAGTGGGATATGTTTCTATTCGGAATGATAGGAAGGAGGGAATGGGAGGTGGGTGTGCAACATTTGTGAGGGAGGGAATTCAGTTTAGAGAGATAGGTAAAGGGGATGAGCTGGAATACGTGGTAGTTGAAATTTGGACTAAAGAGGGGGAATTAGTAGTCGTTAATTTGTACAATCCTTGTAGGAGACTGACATTGAGTCAATTATCTCAGATGGAGGGGATAGATGGGAGCAGGGTGGTAGTTTGTGGGGATTTTAATGCCCATAATGTGTTATGGGGGGCAAATTATACAGACCTAAATGGTGAGATTATTGAAGAACTCTTGGAAGAGAAGAAGCTAGTATGTTTGAACAATGGTAGAGCAACTAGAATTGATGTACATACGGGGAGTGGTTCAGTTCTTGAGTTGACATTGGTGACTAGTAATATTGCAAGTGTGTGTGAGTGGGAGGTTTTGGAGGAGTCTTCAGTGGGAAGTGATCATTTCCCAGTATATTGTAATCTTTTTATTTCAGTGAATAGGGTAAGTGGTCACAGGGAAGGGAGGTGGGTTTTTAGCACTGCTAATTGGAAATTATTTAAGTTTATTTGTGAGAGAGACCTTCCCCTAGTAGAGGTCAGTGAAGACATTGAAAGCATGGAGGAAAGTATTAAAGCTATTTTTCTGGAAGCAGCCAATCAGTCAATTTCTAAAAGTAAAGGGAAAAGATTAAAGAAAGCAGTGCCTTGGTGGACAGAGGAGTGCACTAGAGCTATTAAAGAGAGGAATAAGATGCTTAAGGTCCTAAGGAGAACTCATAATTGGCAAAACTTGATTAATTATAAGAGAGCACTGGCAAAAGCCAGGAAAACTATCCGGAGGGCCAAGAGAGAAAGCTGGCAGAGATACTGTAGCACTGTAGGTAGATCAACAGCCGTGGGAGATGTATGGAACATGATCAAGGCTATGAGGGGAGTCAGGAGGGAATGGCAGTACCCAGTATTAAAAAGTGGGGGAGAGATTGCAATAACTGATGGGGAGAAAGCAGCAATGATAGCAAAGAGCCTGACTCAAATTCATAGCTCATGTAATTTGACTGAAGAGGGTAAAAGAGGAAGAAGTAGGACGAGTTTAGCACACCCTGGGGTTTTGGAGGAAAGGTGTGATTTTAGTAGCCCGTTGGATTCTCCTTTCACTCTAGATGAAATGGAAAGAGCAGTAAACAAATCAGGATTAACATCCCCTGGGAAAGACAGTATCTGTTACATCATGGTGAAACACTTAGGGATTTTGGCAAGGAGGAAACTATTGGAAGTTTACAACAAAGTGTGGGAAAAGGGAAAGCTCCCAACTGCATGGAAAGAAGCTGTGATTGTTCCTATAAGGAAACCTGGAAAGGATCCCTCAGATCCAGCGAGGTACAGGCCTATAGCTTTAACGTCGCATTTGGGGAAAATAATGGAGAGAATGATCACAGATAGGATTGCTTTCTATCTTGAAAGTAGGGGAATTCTATCACCACATCAGAGTGGATTTAGAAAAGGAAGGGGAACTATGGATCCTGTTGTGTGTTTGGAGACAGCGGTACGAAGGCTCAGGTAAACAAAGAGTCGGTAATTGCGGTATTCTTTGACGTGGAAAAAGCGTATGACATGTTGTGGAAGGAGGGGCTGATGATAAAGCTAAGTATGATAGGAATATCTGGGAGAACATTTAACTGGATAAAGGATTTTTTGTTTAATAGGTACATCCAAGTTAGAGTGGGCAGAGCCATGTCAGATAGGTACTTGGTGGAAAATGGCACCCCCCAGGGTAGTGTTATAAGCTCAGTACTTTTTTCTATTAGGATAAATGATGTTTTTTCTGTTGTGAACAATGACATTGGCCGTTCTTTATTTGCTGATGATGGGGCATTATGGAAAAGAGGGAGTAATTTTAAGTATATAAGAGGGAAAATACAAGAAGCGATAAGTGCAGTGGAGGGATGGTCATATTCTTGGAGATTTAAATTCTCTGTTGAGAAAACAAAGGTGGTAGTGTTTACAAGGAAAAGGGTAGCTGATGCCCAGTTAACACTGTAAGCTCAGGAATTGGAACAAGTCAAAGTAGTTCAGGTTTCTGGGTATCTGGTTTGATGTTAATCTAACTGGGAGGAGCATATTCAGAAGATGTCAGCTAGGTGCAAAAAAGTACTGAATGTGATGAGGTGTTTGACAGGGGTTGAGTGGGGTGCTAGCAGAACGGCTATGAGAAACATTTATGTTGCGTTAATTAGGTCTATATGGATTATGGGTGTATTGTATATGGATCTGCATGCCCAAACACGATGAGCAAGTTGGATGTCATCCAGGCCCAGGCACTGAGGAACTGCAGTGGGGCTTTTAAACACAACTGCCTGTTGCTGCCCACCAGGTGGAAATGGGGGGAAATGCCATTAAGTATCAGGCGTAAGCCAGATGATGATGAGTTACTGGGTCAATCTGCAGGGGCACGCTCAAGAGAAAACACCCTACAGTCAGAGTGTTGTTGCCTTGCTGGGAGGGGGGAAAGAGGTAAAGGGGGAGAATTTTGCATTTCACGCTGGGAGAGTGGCTAGGATATGAAGTTACAGTGGGGTAAAAAAGTATTTAGTCTGCCACCAATTGTGCAAGTTCTCCCACTTAAAAGATGAGAGAGGTCTCCAATTTTCATCATAGGTAATACCTCAACTAGAGAGGACAAATAAGGAAGAAAAAATCCAGAAAAATCACATTGAAGGATTTTAATGAATTAATGGTAAATTCCTCGGGTAAAATAAGTATTTGGTCAATAACAAAAGTTCATCTCAATACTTTGTTATATAGCCCTTTGTGGCAATGACAGAGGCCAAACGTTTTCTGTAAGTCTTCACAAGGTTTTCACACACTGTTGCTGGTATTTTGGCCCATTCCTCCATGCAGATCTCCTCTAGAGCAGTTGTTTTGGGGGCTGGTAACTGGGGCAACACAGATTTTCAACTCCCTCCAAAGATTTTCTATGAGGTTGTGATCTGGAGACTGGCTAGGCCACTCCAGGACCTTGAATTGCTTCTTACGAAGCCACTCCTTCGTTGCCCGGGCGGTGTGTTTGGGATCATTGTCATGCTGAAAGACCCAGCCACGTTTCATCTTCAATGCCCTTGCTGGTGGAAGGAGGTTTTCACTCAAAATCTCACGATACATGGCCCCATTCATTCTTTCCTTTATACGGATCAGTCATCCTGGTCCCTTTGCAGAAAAACAGCCCCAAAGTATGATGTTTCCACCCCCATGCTTCACAGTAGGTATGGTGTTCTTTCTCCTCCAAACACAACAAGTTGAGTTTTACCAAAAAGTTCTATTTTGGTTTCATCTGACCATTTGACATCTCTCCCAATCCTCTTCTGGATCATCCAAATGCTCTCTAGCAAACTTCAGACGGGCCTGGACATGTACTGGCTTAAGCAGGGGGGACACATCTGGCACTGCAGGATTTGGTCCCCTGGCGGGATAGTGAGTTTCTGATGTAGCCTTTGTTACTTTGGTCCCAGCTCTCTGCAGGTCATTCACTAGGTCCCCCCCATGTGGTTCTGGGATTTTTGCTCTCCATTCTCATGATAATTTTGACCCCACGGGGTGAGATCTTGCGTGGGGGCCCCAGATCGAGGGAGATTATCAGTGGTCTTGTAGTCTCCATTTTCTAATAATTGCTCCACAGTTGATTTCTTCACACCAGCTGCCTTACCTATTGCAGATTCAGTCTTCCCAGCCTGGTGCAGGTCTACATTTTTGTTTCAGGTGTCCTTTGAACAGCTCTTTGGTCTTGGCCATAGTGGAGTTTGGAGTCTGACTGTTTGAGGTTGTGGACAGGTGTCTTTTTATACTGATAACGAGTTCAAACAGGTGCCATTAATACAGGTAACGAGTGGAGGGACAGAGGAGCCTCTTTAAGAAGAAGTTACAGGTCTGTGAGAGCCAGAAATCTTATTGTTTGTAGGTGACCAAATACTTATTTTACTGAGGAATTTACCAATTAATTCATTAAAAATCCTTCAATGTGATTTTCTGGATTTTTTTTTCTTTCTCATTTTGTCTCTCATAGTTGAGGTATACCTATGATGAAAATTGGAGACCTCTCTCATCTTTTAAGTGGGAGAACTTGCACAATTGGTGGCTGACTAAATACTTTTTTGCCCCACTGTATGTGATGGAACGTATATCCCATCAGTTCCTTTGCCAGTCACTCCTCCATGGTTTTTTCTACCCAGTGTCAGTTGATTTGTTTTTTTTGGAAAAGATGCGAGGGTGCAGAGAATTTGGAACGCTGCAGTTTTAGTAGAGGATCGGTTGGGTACAATATATCATTCCCTTACCCCAGTATTCACAGATGGATCAAAGGAATCCTGGCACGGGCTGCACTGGGTTTGCTTTCCATATCCCTGCCTAAAAATATCTGCTAATAGAAGAACATCGTCCCATCTGTCTGTGTATACAGTCGAATTGTTGGCTTTGGTGACTGCATTGCAGAGGATTGAGGAGCTGATGATCAAGGGTTTTGTCCTTTGTTCGGATTCCAGTGCAGCCTTGCTGTCAATAAAATCAGGGTCCATCTGACAGCAGACAGGACTTGGTCTATGAGATATATGAGACTTTATATAGACTCAGAAACAAAGGGTGGCTGTGGTGTTTATGTGGGTTCCAGCTCACAGGGGGGTTAAGGGAAATGAGGTTGCAGATAAATTGGCTAAACAGGCTCTGGGACACTGGGAGGTGTGGGATATTTCACTGAGTAAATCTGAGGCAAAAACGCTGATTAAAGAGTATATTAGGCAGGAGTGGCAGCATAGGTGGGACACAGGGGAAACAGGACGACATTTGTATGCTATCCAGAGTGCGGTTGGAGTGAAGTGCAGGATGGGGACAAGAAATACAAAGGAAGAGAATATTTTATCTAGGCTAAGGATGGGACACACTAGGTTAAACAAAACTTTGCATCTGGCAGGTAAGCACCCGACAGGGATGTGCGATTATTGTGAGAGAGAGGAAGAAAGTGTGGAGCATGTCATTTTCTACTGCCAGAAGTATACCCAGGAGAGAAACAGATTAGTGGAGGGAATTAGAGAATTAGGGGTGGGTGATGCTAACTTAAGCATGGTGGTGGGGGATGGGGTAAGAAAGTTGTTGGTCTACCTTAAAGATACAGGGCTAATTAATAGAATATAGTTTTTTGTTGTTTTTTGTTTTGTTTTTTTTTCCTTGGGGTATAATGTCTGGTCCACACTCCAACGCTGGATGGCAGTAATGCGCCTTTAAGTTGGGTGCCCCCGCCAAAAAACAGAAGAAGAAGAAGAAGAAGAAGAAGAAGAAGAAGAAAGGAGTCTTGCCTGGACACCCACAGGAAGCATATTGGCAAAGGTATGTGCAATAACTTTATTTTACCCAAATACTTAACCATACAATTATCTCCCAAGGCATTCAAATTAAACAAAGACAGATCACACATAAATGTGTGTACTTTAACAAATTACATTTACCATTACAAATATAACATAATCACACAAACAATAAATCATAATAGTGGTGACTATGGCTGTGTTGTGAGACATGTATATGTTGGACACTGCATATGTGATTTAACCACGATGAAGGAGAGCCAGCCCCCTGCGGTGCGGAGCCACAGAGCCTGGACCCCCTGCGGAGGACAGGGGACAGAGGACTTCCTGACCACTGAGGCTCGGGAAGAGAGAAGGGGGAGTTATGTAAATAAAAGGCTAATGAATGTGAATAAAGAGACTTTGATATAGATGTGTGATTTCCCCCGCGAGGGAAATGTTTGATGTGAGAAGGTTTAAATGAGAGAACTTTGGTGTGTTCACACTCTTTGTTCGCTGCTCAAGAATAAGAGCAGACAGTGGAATGATTTTCTTGAATAAACTGAAATGAAAGACAATCGGTTTCGTATTCAAGTCACCCCACATTGGTGACTGACGACGTTGAGAATGACGAAGAAATTCTCAGGTCCCGGACTCACAGCGCTCAGAGCTGGTGAGCGCAGTGGCCGTAAGCTGCCTGATTTCTGGCAGGATAACCCACGGTCGTGGTTTCTGCAAGCAGAGGTCGCAGTTCGCGCTCGCAGGAGTAACGGTGGATGACACTAAGTTTCCACCATGTCATCGCTAACTGGACAACAGCGACAGCTCGGTGCGTTGCAAAGCTTGGTGGAGCAGCCACCCGCGACCGACAGGTACAGCAAGCTGAAATCCACCCTCATCAAGTTTTTCACCCCCTCGGCTGAAGTGAGGGCGAGGAGGATCCTGTCCTTTGCTAGACCAAGGTGGACACAGGCCGAGCGCCCTGATGGAGGAGATGATACAGCTGAGAGGGTTGGACAACGATGATTTCATTTTTCAGTTCATCTTCCTCTCCAACCTCCCGGCGCATGCGAGAAGCACGCTGGCCGGCAAAAAGTGTCACACCCTGGAGGAGTTCCGGGAGCTGGCCCAGGAGGCAGACGGGATCCTGGACGCCTGCGGCGGGCAAGCAACCACAGCAGCGACCCGAGACAGCGGGGAGCCAGAGGCGGCAGAACCAGGCTGGCCGACGATGGCGGCAACACGGCCGCGACGAGGGGGAGCCAATAGCCCGGCGACAGAGGCGCGGGCACGACACAGCGGAGGAGAAGATCTCTGCTTTTACCATCGGAGGTTCGCAGAGAAGGCACGCAGGTGTGTGCCGCCCTGCATCTTCAGGAGTTCGGGAAACGGCAAGACCGGGGGTCGCTAGCAGCTTCGACCCTCGGAGAACGCAACAAGCTGCTCTACATCACGGATGCGCGCTCCGGACGAGTGTTCCTCATTGACACCGGAGCACAAGTGAGCTTCATCACCCCAACATCCGCGGACCGGGTAGCTGGACCCACGGTTGACGGAGCTACAGCGGGCAAATGGCTCGAACATCAACACCTACGGGAGAAGGACCTGCCTTTATGCTTACATGGCCGCACATATGAATGGACTTTTGTAGTAGCTGGCGGTGAGTTTCAACAATGTTGGGCGCAGATTTTTTTGTGTTCACACAATCTGTTAGTTGATCTTGCTAATAGACGGCTGTAAATGCACTCTCTTTTTACTCTCTCCCCTGTTCAGCTCGAGTGTCCCCGCACCAGTACAGACCCACGTCGCTACAGCAGGTGGTAAGTATTCGCAGACACTCCTCACCCAATTTCCAGCGCTCACTGTGCCCACTTTTTCAGCGACGGTCGCGAAGCACGGGGGTGAAACACTTCATCCCCACTTCTGGTCCTCCCGTGTTTTGCAAAAGCTCGGCGCTTGGATGCAGTTAAGCTCGCCATTGCGCGCGAGGAGTTCGGCCAGCCTGGAGAGGCTGGGCATCGTTCGTAGGTCGAAGAGCCCGTGGGCTTCGCCGCTGCACATGGTACTCGAAAGCCGATGGCTCCTGGAGACCGTGCGGGGATTACCGCAGGCTAACAACGCTACGGCGCACGATCGTTATCCCATCCCGCACATTCAGGATTTTTTCGGTGCACCTGGCGGGGGCGCGCATTTTTTCAAAGATTGATCTAGTTCGCGGCTATCACCAAGTCCCGGTCCAACCGGAGGACATTCCTAAAACAGCGGTAATAACCCCGTTCGGACTTTTCGAATTTTTTACGCATGCCGTTTGGTCTCAAAGGGGCGGCGCAAACATTTCAGCGGATGATGGATGCCGTGTTACGCGATCTCCCTTTCGTGTTTGTGTACCTCGACGACATTTTGGTCGCGAGTACTTCAGAGGACGAACACGAAACGCACCTCACAGCAGTTTTTAGGAGGCTGGGAGAGCACGGCTTAATAGTTAACCCAGCCAAGTGCCAGTTCGGCGTTGAGCGGATTGATTTTTTGGGTCACCCGCGTCTCCCCGGAGGGAGCGGTTCCGTTACCAGAGAAAGTACGCGCGGTAGCGGATTTTCCCCGTCCACAAACGGTCAAATCACTACAGGAATTCTTGGGGATGGTGAATTTTTATAACCGGTTCCTGCCCCACGCAGCTCAAATCATGCAACCGTTATATGCCGCGCTCAAAAAACAAAAGCCGACCCAGGCGGTCGAATGGTCCCCGGAGCGGGGAGCGCGCGTTCACAGAGGTTAAAAAAGCCTTGGCTGACGCTGCGCTCCTGGCCCACCCAGACCCTGCAGCACGTATCGCGCTGACGACAGACGCTTCAGATTTAGCCATAGGGGCCGTTATTGAGCAACAGGTAGCCGGAGTTTGGCAGCCTTTGGCTTTCTTTAGCAAATCTTTAAGCGCGGCTGAGCGAAAATACAGCGCGTTTGACAGAGAACTGTTGGCGCTGCATTTGGCTATTCGTCATTTCCAGTTCTGGCTGGAAGGACGGTGCTTCACCGCTTATGTGGACCACAAGCCGCTCACATACGCCATGGCCAAAATTTCAGATCCGTGGTCCGGCAGGCAGCAGAGGCAGCTGGCCGCAATCTCGGAATTTACCACTGACATTAGGCACGTCGCGGGCAAATTCAATGTAGTAGCGGATTGTCCTCTCACGCGCGTTCACGACCCCGACACGCGCAGAGGCAGAACGGGCCACCGTGACCGCGCCGCAGGAGAGCGGCACGGTGGCGCGCGCCAGCCCCGGTGCACGTGGGTATAGATTACGCAGCCATGGCAGCGGACCAGGGGGCGGACGCAGATGTGCGCGCGCTCCAGTCTGGACCAACAGGGTTGAGGCTGGAGAGCAAGTGTTTACAAACCGGTATGCCCCCCCTGATCTGCGACATGTCGACGGGGCGCCCGCGTCCGGTGGTTCCGGCCACGTGGCGCCGCCGTGTTTTTGACTCGGTCCACTCACTGGCGCACCCGGGGGTGCGCGCGTCGGTGAAACTAGTGGCGGAAAAGTTTGTTTGGCCGTGCCTGCGCAAGCACGTGAAGGAATGGGCAAAAACCTGCATTTCCTGTCAACGGGCCAAAATTCACAGGCACACAAGAGCCCCGTTAGAACCGTTCCGCATTCCGGCCAGAAGGTTCGACCATGTGCACGTCGACCTTGTGGGCCCCCTACCGGCATCACAGGGGTTCACGTATCTTTTGACAATGGTGGACCGCACCACACGTTGGCCGGAAGTGGTCCCACTTGCGACGACCACGGCCGCGGAGGTGGCTCGCGTTTTTTTTAACGGCTTGGGTGGCGCGCTTCGGGGTTCCGTCGGACATTACGTCGATAGAGGACCGCAATTCATCTCTGAGCTGTGGTCAGCGATGGCCAACGGCTTAGGAGCCAAAATTCACCGCACTACGGCTTACCACCCTCAGGCTAATGGTTTATGCGAGCGTTTTCATAGGTCTTTGAAGGCAGCACTCAGAGCGTCGCTCACGGATGCAGATTGGGTAAATAAACTCCCATGGGTTTTATTAGGGTTGCGTTCTGCGCCTAAAGAGGACTTAGACGCCTCCCCAGCGGAGCTGGTATTCGCACAAACTCTGAGGCTGCCGGGCGAGTTTTTTACCAGAGCACCCAGAGCCCCCACCTCTCTCTGCTCTGGGGACCGTTAGTTGGCACGGGGGCAGACACGCTCCCGGGTCCGGTTCATCACGCTTTTTCCACGAGTTTTCGTCCCCAAGGCTTTGAAAAATGCCGATTTCGTTTTTGTCAGGCGCGAAGCCCTTAAAGCAACGCTCAAACCACCTTACGAAGGGCCATTTCGAGTGCTGGAGGCAGGTGATAAGCAATTTGTGCTAGATTTTGGGGACAGAAAAGAGACAGTCAGTATTGACAGACTAAAAACCTGCTTTTGTCATGAAGGACGTGTCTGTACCGGTCGCGGTGGCGCCTCGACGAGGCAGGCCCCCGCAGAGGGCAATTAACCACTCTCTTCCTCAGTCAACAGACCCGGAGCAGAACAGCACCGCAGGCAAGGCGGGGCCAACGCACAGCAGATTCGGCAGACGGCTGAAGCCCAAGCGGCGCACAGACTGAATGTTGGTGTTGATTATTCAGTAGTGAGTAAGGTGCTATTAAATTTTGGGAATTAGTCTGTTCTTCATCGTTTGGGGGGGGGTTATATGGCTGTGTTGTGAGACATGTATATGTTGGACACTGCATATGTGATTTAACCACGATGAAGGAGAGCCAGCCCCCTGCGGTGCGGAGCCACAGAGCCTGGACCCCCTGCGGAGGACAGGGGACAGAGGACTTCCTGACCACTGAGGCTCGGGAAGAGAGAAGGGGGAGTTATGTAAATAAAAGGCTAATGAATGTGAATAAAGAGACTTTGATATAGATGTGTGATTTCCCCCGCGAGGGAAATGGTTTGATGTGAGAAGGTTTAAATGAGAGAACTTTGGTGTGTTCACTCTCTTTGTTCGCTGCTCAAGAATAAGAGCAGACAGTGGAATGATTTCTTGAATAAACTGAAATGAAAGACAATTCGGTTTCGTTATTCAAGTCTCCCCACAGTGACCTCCCATCGTCACACAGATAAACAGGCATTAATTGACATTTACAGAGCACTAATGAGATCGACAATAGACTAGCAGCAAAGACGACTCTGGAAAAAATAGAATGCAGCATAGAGCGCTTCACCTGTGCATTGGAGCCGTCAAAACAACACCAATGTAGTTTTAATAGAAGCAGGAGAAATGCTACTGTATTAGAGAAGAGATAAACTTGCATTATCATACTGGGTCAAGCTGAAAGGAAGTGAGGATGTTTATGTTTTGCTGCATACAAAATCCATCACATGTGATTGCCACTTAGTGCTGTGTTGCGATACCAACTGTCCTGTAACTGGCAAGAATTCTGTTCCAATGCATCCCCTCTACGGGCATGCATAGGTATGCACTAGTCATCATATTAATTCAAGAAATCTCTGTGCGTCTATCTGTGTGTGTCATGATCATAGGACTTTGTGTTGCCATGGTAACCATGTCAACAATCAAAGGCAGACATCACCATGGTTTCTGTTCCCATGGTAACCATGTCAAAGATCAAAGGCAGGCATGCAGCAGGGGTTATTCGGGCATGCACGGGTGCCATGTCAACATCCCTGATTTCAGCCTCGCCAGATTTGCAGTTTGGGAGGGGAAATCTTTAAGGAACGTCCATAGGGGATCCATAGGGGAGCTGTGGGCGTTCATAGCTATGACATCACAGGCACACACTGTGTTCCTTTGATGTCACTTGACCATATAAAGCGTTCTGAACAACTCCTTTGAACAACTCCTTCTATGATGTCATACAGATATCATAGGCACCCTGTAAGGTCAGAACACTCTTTTTACAGGCATGCAGGAATGCTTGCATACACTTGCTTTCTACAGGCATGCAGAAATATTTGCTTAACCATGTCAATGATCAAAGGCAGGGATCACCATGGCAGTGTTGCCATGGTAACAGTAACTTTCTACAGGCATGCAGAGATGCTTGCTTACACTTGCTTTCTATGGGCATACAGAAATACCTGCTTATACTTGGTTTCTACGGGCATGCACGGGTATGCACAAGTTTATGAATTTAAGGAATCTTGTCTGTCTGTCACGATCATAGGACATCATAAGGCGGCCTATGATGTCTGCCTGATGTCCTGTGATGATCCTATGCTCTCAGGCATCATAGGACTGGTGATGCCATCATAAAGATATGGTCTACATGACGTCATACACACATAGCACATCATACTATGATGTCGGCATGATGTGCTATGAGGCATGATGTCCTAAGATGATCCTATGATATCAGGCAACATAGGACATTGCGATGCCGTCATATAGACAAATGTGACCAAATGTGTCTTTATGATGTCATATGGCTCAAAATTGGCAAGGTGAATAAGTCGTCATATTATAATTCAAGAAATCTCTGTGTTTGTGTGTGTGTCACGATAACCATATCAAAGGTCAAAGGCAGACATCACCATGGTTACTATTGTCATGGTAACCATGTCAAAGATCAAAGGCAGGCATGCAGCAGGGGTTATACAGGCTGTCGAAGACCCTTTGACCTTGTACCTCAAGATTAAAGTTAGGTTCACCAGCTTGCAGCAAGTTCCTAGAGGAATTTCCCTCATCAGAAATTCTGTCACATGTGTTTGTGTGTGCTTGGTGACTTTGAGAGTAAACCCAGCTACACTGTCTACTATCTATCTGGGGACCTCCACTGCCTGTATACCAGACCTCTGACTGAGTGACCTATCCAGCCAGACACCTGGAATACACCCCTGTTATTAACGACAGCCTCTCATGGTCTTGCATTGCTCTTGGTAAATCTGGGTAAATATTTAAGATCAGGAAAGTTGATCTATAGGAGGTCTGTTTTAAAAACACCTTAAAGAGTAATCTTTAAAAACTCATAAAATAATAAGACCTCTTGTGTGGAGAGCGTGAAGAGATGAGGCTGAGTTTATTTCTCAATTCAGGTTTATTAGCATTCACGTATCTCCAACATCCTCTCAAACAGAAAAAAGAGACCCATCCTCCCACATCTGTCCCTTTTATGCCTGGGAAATCAAAGTACAGCGTCACATTGTCTTTAATCCCAAGACACAATACATAAACCCCAGGTCTTCTCCTCTCCCCCAAAACCCTGGTGGTCAGGAAGTCTCTCAAGGCCATCTCAAAAGATCACATTTCACATCCTCCTGTTATCCCCAGGAGACCCAGACTTATTGTTCATTCTGAGACGTGGGCAACAGTAATATACATATGCAGCCTAAGCAACTCAAATATGTGTGCCACATGACCCCCCCAAACGTCCAAAATGAAACAATACAACACAGTCTGCACATTATGGTAAAATCACAAACATCAGTCCAAGTGCTGTTTGGGCTTCAATCGTCTTCCAAACTTGCTGTAAGCGGGCTTTACTACTCCCGCGGCGCCATCCTGCTGTGAATCTGCTATCTGAGGATGAGAACTGTTAGTTAATCCCTGTGGGAGCTCTGGGGCATGCTCCCTGGGAGGTCTGCCGCGTCGAGGAGCTCCCGCCAACGGCACAGCTTTGTCAGCCGTCACAAAAGCAGGTTTGAGTCTGTCTATGCCAATTGTTTCCCTCCTGCCTCCCAAATCTAGCAAAAAATGCTTATCACCTGTTTCCAGCACTCTATATGGGCCATCATAAGGTGGTCGCAGGGTTGGGCGCTGAGCATCGTGTCTGACAAAAACAAACTCCGCATTTTTTAAAGCCTTAGGTACAAAAACGCGCAGAAAAGTGTGATGAACGGGGCCAGGAAGCATGCTCGCTCCTGTGTCGCTCAGTAACCGCTTAGCAGGGGGGCGTTCTGGTGCAGGATTATCTGGGACAAACTCCCCGGGCAGCCGGAGCGGCTGCGCAAACACCAACTCAGCTGGGGAGGCTTTTAAGTCCTCTTTAGGTGCAGAACGCAACCCCAATAAAACCCACGGTAGTCTGTTTACCCAATTTGCATCCGTAAGCGACGCTCTGAGGGCTGCTTTCAATGACCTATGGAAACGTTCGCATAAACCATTAGCCTGGGGGTGGTACGCAGTAGTGCGGTGGATTGTTACCCCCAGGCTGCGGGCCATCGCTGACCAAAGCTCGGAAACAAATTGAGGACCTCTGTCGGACGTAATATCCGACGGGACTCCAAAATGCGCTACCCAAGCCGTTAAAAACGCGCGCGCCACTTCCTCGGCTGTGATTGATGCCAGTGGGACCACTTCAGGCCAACGCATGGTGCGGTCCACCATTGTCAAAAGATGTGTGCACCCCTGTGACGGCGGGAGGGGGCCTACGAGGTCGACATGCATATGATCGAACCTCTTGGCCGGAATGTGAAATGGCTCTAAGGGGGCTTTAGTGTGCTTGTGTATTTTAGCTCGCTGGCAAGCCATGCAGGCCTGTGCCCACTCCTTAACGTGCTTGCACAGGCTCGGCCAAACAAACTTCTCTCCCACCATTTTGACCGACGTGCGTACCCCTGGGTGCACCAGAGAATGAATCGAGTCAAAAACACGGTGGCACCACGCGGTTGTCACCACCGAATGCAGTCGTCCGGTGGAAACATCGCAGATTAGGGGGGGCATACCATCCTGCAGCACCCTGCTCTCCAGCCTTAACCCTGTTGGTCCAGACTGGAGCGTGCATACGTCCGCATTGCTAACCTGATCCGCAGCCATGGCTGCATAATCTATCCCCATGCGGACTGGGGCCGCGTGTACTTCCGTGCCGCTATTCTGCTCCGCGGCCATGGCAGTATAATCTACCCCCACGCAGACTGGAGCAGTTACTGCGCGTGAGAGACAGTCTGCCACTACATTAAGTTTACCGGCTACGTGTTGAATATTGGTAGTAAACTCTGAAATTGCAGCCAACTGCCTCTGCTGCCGGCCCAACCACGGCTCTGAAACCTTGGCCATCGCGAAAGTCAGCGGCTTGTGGTCGACAAACGCGGTGAAACGCCGACCTTCCAACCAGAACTGGAAGTGGCGAATGGCTAAGTGGAGCGCTAACAACTCCCTGTCGAACGCGCTGTATTTTCGCTCGGAATCGCGCAAAGTCCTGCTGAAAAAGGCAAGCGGCTGCCAAGCCCCGGCAACATGCTGCTCTACCACCGCCCCTATGGCCACGTCTGATGCATCAGTAGTGAGCGCTAGGCGGGCCGTTGGGTCTGGATGTGCCAACAACGCAGCATTTGCCAGGGCTGCTTTAACCTCCGAGGATACACGTTCCCGCTCCGGGGACCATTCGATTGAATTTGTGGGTTTTTGTTTTTTAAGCGCGGCATACAATGGTTGCATGAGCTGCGCTGCGCGGGGAAGGAAACAGTTATAAAAATTCACCATTCCCAAAAACTCTTGTAATGCTTTGACCGTTTGTGGTTGGGGAAAATTTGTTACTGTGCGCACTTTGTCGGGCAGCGGAACCGCTCCTTCTGGAGAGACACGGTGCCCCAAAAAATCAATCTGCGTCACCCCGAACTGACACTTCGCTGGGTTGATTATTAACCCGTGATCTCCCAACCTCCGGAAAACTGCTGTGAGGTGTTTTTCGTGTTCCTCTTCGGACGCGCTGGCTACCAAAATGTCGTCCAGGTAGACGAACACAAAAGGGAGGTCGCGCAACACCGCGTCCATCATGCGTTGGAACATCTGCGCGGCGCCTTTAAGCCCAAACGGCATGCGCAAAAACTCAAAAAGGCCAAACGGAGTTATTACCGCTGTTTTGGGAATGTCTTCAGCGCGTACTGGGACTTGATGGTACCCGTGGACCAAGTCTATTTTAGAAAAAATGCGCGCCCCCGCCAGATGAATGGAAAAATCTTGAATATGGGGGATTGGGTAGCAGTCATGCGCTGTAGCGTTGTTCAACCTGCGGAAATCACCGCAAGGTTGCCATGAGCCGTCAGCTTTAGGGACCATGTGGAGCGGGGAAGCCCATGGGCTATTCGAAAGCCGGATGATGCCCAACTTTTCAAGGTTGGCGAACTCCTCGCGCTCTATGGTCAGTTTAGCTGCATCCAAGCGCTGAGCTTTTGCAAAAACGGGGGGACCGGCGGTAGTAATAAAATGCTCCACCCCGTGTTTAGCGACGGCTGCTGAAAATGTGGGAACTGTGAGTGCTGGAAACTAAGTGAGGAGAGTGTGGAACTTATCGCCTGCCGTAGCGACGTTGGCTTGTGCTGTGGGCGGGGTCACTCGAGCTGCACAAGGGATAGAGTAGAAAGAGAGTGCATTAATTAGGCGTCTATTAGGAAGATCAACCAACAGCCCATGTGAGCACAGAAAATCAACACCTAACATGTTGAAACTCACCGCAGCTATGATAAAAGTCCACTCATATGTACGGCCGTGTAGGGACAGAAGCAGAGTCCTTTCACCGAAGGTCTTAATGCTCGAGCCGTTTGCCGCTGATGCTCCGTGACTCCTGGGGCCCGCCAGCCGGTCAGCATAGGTTGGCGTGATGAAACTCACTTGGGAGCCTGTGTCCACAAAGAATTGCCTCCCAGAAAGCGTATCCGTCAAGTAGAGCAGCTTGTTCTGTTCACCGAGGGCCGCAGCTGCTACCAACTCCCGGTTCTGGCGTTTCCTGAGCTCTTGAACTGACACGGTGGTATACACTTGCGTGTCGTCTCTGCGAAACGGCAATGGTAAAAACAGAGGTCGTCTCCTCCGCGATGTTTGATCATCACCGCCGCCGTTGCCGGTGGGTCTGCCTCCTCTGCCTCTGGCCCCCTGCCATTCCCGGTCGTCGCGCTGAGGTCTGTCGCTGCTGCGGTGGCCGTGTGCCGTCTGCTGGCGTTGAGAATCCGCTGTGCCTCCCGGGCCAGCGCGCGGAAGTACCGCTGGGCCACAAACTGTGAACCTGCCAGGGTCGCCCTCATCTCCGACGGTAGGGTTCTCAGGAAAATGTGGGTGAAGAGGAAATCGTCGTCGTCTGAGCCTCTCAGCCTCAGCATGTCTTCCATCAGGTCGACAGGCGTGCTTTCTCCCAAGTCGTTCAGGGCCAGGAGTCGCTCAGCTCTCTCCTGGGCTGAGGGAGTGAAACGGTGAATGAGCGCAGCTTTCAACCCGCCGTATTTGTCACCAGCGGGTGGGCGCTGCACCAGGCTCTGCACATGTCGAGCTGTGCAGTTGTCGAGCTTGGCGATAACGTGGTAGAATTTCGTGTCATCTGCCGTTATTCCCCCGACAGCGAACTGAGCCTCGGCCAAGAGGAACCAGGAGTCCGGGTTGTCCTGCCAGAATTCTGGTAGTTTGACTGAGGCTGCGTTTGCCCGGCTGGTTCCTGACGAGCCCGGTTCAGGGGAATCGTTTCTGCCCATGATACATCGTAAGGTCACCAGTGTGGAGAGCGTGAAGAGATGAGGCTGAGTTTATTTCTCAATTCAGGTTTATTAGCATTCACGTATCTCCAACATCCTCTCAAACAGAAAAAAGAGACCCATCCTCCCACATCTGTCCCTTTTATACCTGGGACATCAAAGTACAGAGTCACATTGTCTTTAATCCCAAGACACAATACATAAACCCCCAGGTCTTCTCCTCTCCCCCAAAACCCTGGTGGTCAGGAAGTCTCTCAAGGCCATCTCAAAAGATCACATTTCACATCCTCCTGTTATCCCCAGGAGACCCAGACTTATTTTTCATTCTGAGACGTGGGCAACAGTAATATACATATGCAGCCTAAGCAACTCAAATATGTGTGCCACACTTGTAGAAAAATACTTTCTTGAAAAATCACCCAGGAAAAGTGAACACTGAATCAGTGATCTCACAAACTCCCATACTGTCTTTAAATATCCTGAAGTATTTATTGAAAGTCTGCAAAGCTCAGCCAAAACAGGATATACTTGCATGAAAACAGTCAATTAAACCAAAATGATGAAAATTAAAAATCAAACCAAAAAAACTGATTGAAAAACTTTGATTCAAATAGTTGAAAGTTGTAAAATCAGTTATTTGATCAAAAATCAAGTTTCAAAAAACATAAAAGTTCAAAAATCACCACAATTAAAACAAAATGATGAAAATTAAAAATCAAACAAAAAAACCCCCACAAAACTGAAAAACCTTGATTCAAAAAGTTGAAAGTTGTAAAATCAGTATTTGATCAAAAAATCAAAAGAAAATTCAAAAAAACATAAAATTTCAGTCCAAAAAAAAAGTAAGATCAATTAAAAATATGAAAAATCTGAAAGTGTCCAAAATAAAAGAAACCCTTTGAATAATAAAACCTGGTAAAAACATCTAATCAATTTGTGGATAAATGTCTAAAAAGCCTTCATGGTGAGATTGGGGAAAAAGGATGATTAATAGCTGGTCTTCTCCGTCGAGGCTCCCCTTTCACGGGGAAAAAGGGAAGAAGTGGGCGATGCGGGGTAGCTGACTCTCGAGGCTCCATCTTCTGTTCTTCCACCAGCTGGACCCGTGGTCTGCAAAGCCGTCTGCCGGGAAGAGGAAGGCGAGATGAGCCCCTGAAGCGGAGACTTCAATCTGGAGAAATCTTGCAGCCCCGGCTTCCTCTCACTCCTCTGTGGGGATGATGTAAGGCAGCAGGCTGGGAGCGCAGCCAGCGGTAGTGACTCCACTTCCCTTTTCTGCTCGTCCAAATTGCTATTTTGTCCCTTCTTGCTGCAGAATATTTATAGCTGTTAAAAGTTGAAGAGATGAGATGGTAGTTGATTCATTTTCTTGTGACGGTCTTCCTTTCTTCAATCTTCTGCTGTGGGATGATGGGGGTCTTGGAGTTCGCCGAAAATGAACATTTTTGGGGCTCTTGGGCTCGGTTTTTATACCCTTTTAACACTCAGTTGTGATTGGCCCGCAATCTCACCATAGGCTTCTTCCTCCAGAAGCCTCTTATGATTGGCTTAATGTTAACTTTTATAAAACAATTACCTCATTCTGCACATGTTTCACCCCCCCCCAGTTCCAGTAAAGCCATGTGCTGTTCATGCGCCCAACTCATGCCTGTCTGGCTTTGCTTATCTCATCATTTTCCATCACCAAAATACCTCAACTTGCTGTTCTAACCAACTTTCACTTCCTTAAAGCCTTCTTGCAGTTACTGGGGTCATGTCGTGGGGTACTCGAACAAGGCATTTACGGGTACCATGTCAACATCCCCAAGTTTAAGCCTCCCTGGATATGCAGAAGTTTGGGAGGGGAAATCTTTAATGAACGTCCTTAGGGGATCCCTGCACAAGACGGCAACAGAAACATACTAACATACACTGCCCCAAAACCCAGAGAAAAAAGACTAGGCCCCCAGGCCAAAGAGTCCCAGAGTTCAGGGGCCGACCAAAATCCCAGGTCCAGTGGGCGACGAGCTGGGACCGATTGAGTAGCCTGCCCGAGTCCCAAGCCCCGCACGCAGACTGCTGAACAGCGTCAAGCGACCTGCCGGAGCAAATGGACTACAGGGCCTGTAGACTTAGTCCTTCAGGCGGTCGGCCAGTGTTGTTAATCCACCAGGGCCGATGGGGTGAGGCAGGAGGCGGCTTGCCTACCGGGAAGCTCACTGGTGGGTGACAGGACCGAAGGGATGGAACCCCTATGGCATAGCACCTGGAGGAGAAGGGGACCATGGCGTCCTTATGGCAATCTGCAGCACCCTTGGGGATCCTGGCTTGGGACCCAGCTGCACCCGTGGTGGACCCCGACTGGGCCGGCTTCACTGCACCCACAGTGGACTCCCGCGGGAGCCTTGCTGCACTCATGGTGAGCTCCGGATGAGGCTCAGCTGCACCCACGGTTGACCCCGATTGGGCGAGAGCTGCATGTATGATGGTCCCAGTCTAGGATGTGGCTTTACCCACGACAGGCTCCGGCTGGAGCACCGGTGCACCAGCGGTGACCCCCATTGGGGGCCTCATTGCTCCCGCAGTGGCCTACCCAGTGAGGGAGGTGGTGCTCCTAATGCCACCTGGTGCTGGATCCTGATCCTTGGTGGCCTTTGGCAAAGTCTTCTGGTCTCCAGCGACCCTGGCAGGGGACTCTAACCCCAGAGGGAGAGAAAAAGAGACCGGGTCAGGGTTGCCGGCAGCAGCAAAGCCCGGTGAGGCGGCCCCAAGGGCTACTACAACCTGCCCCGGGCCCTTCTTGTCACGAGTCAGGCAGTGTGACATTGACATGTGCATAATTGACACAGTGGAGCACACTTGCCTGAACTCGGGCTCTACCGCCGTCCAGGACTCCGGCAATCAAGGAAGCGCTGTCCCCTCAGGCTGGGAAAACACTGCACCCGTGGAGGTCCCCAAGTGGGACGGAACCCTTGCGTCGACCTCCACCAAGGAAACTGGACCGTTGTCGACTCTGACAGGTTGGACTGGATCAATGGAGACCTCTGGTGGTGGTGAGCCTCCCCCAGCAACTCTAGGAGGATGCTCAGGAATGCCAACAGAAGGAAAGGGGTAAGGGTCGCCTGCAGTAGCGGAGCCCGGCGAGGAGGGTTCAGGTGCAGCTGAGGGCTGTCCCTGGCTCTCCTCCCCAAGAGCCAAATAAGTTTAATCTAAAAGGAAGAGAAACAAATGAGAGCACTTGCCTGTATTCGGACTCCACCGCCATCCAGGACTCCTTCGCTGATGTCCTAGATCCAGCCTCCAGAAGGCCCAGCTCGGCGGGAGGCTCTGCCGCAACGGCTCGTGCAGCAGGCAGGATGGTGACTGCAGTCTTGGGGCCCCCAGGCAATCTCCCCCATATTGACGACTCATCTGACGTGGCAGCTGAGGGCTGCCCCACCGCTGACCCTGGCACAGGATCCTCCAGGGCCTCAGACCTCTCCTCCGTCTGACGACTTGGCTCGGGAACCGGCAAGCTCACAGGAGAACACATAAGGGACACAAGAGAGGATCGGTGAGGAGTTATAACACGCTGCTGGCGCAGAGAGCTCAGGAGACTGCAGAACCTGCATCTCTTGGCCAGGGAACAGGCAAAATTGTTCATTAATAATAGAAGAACGAGAAGGAACTTGCCTGTTCTCCTGGTGTTTGATGTCTCCAGCAGCGTCAGAAACACTCTTTTCTCCCTCCGTGTCCACGGTGGCCCTGGGCTCCTCTATATGCAGAGGAGAAACCTCCAAAATAGGCACAGAAGGAGAATTATCCGGAGAAAAAACTGCAACCCCCACACTGGCAGAGGTAAGGTTGTGGGGAGACGGTAGCAGGCAACACCAGCAGCTCTGCAGCAGGATTTCTCCTCTCCGGCAAAGGAAGAGTTGCTGACTGGATGATGTTGGATTCCTTTGGGCGAGACCGCTGGGAACGGCGACAATATGGGAGAGCAGATGGTTCCTTGACAAGCGCGCACTTGGGCTCTGCCTCCCCCGGGGAACGCTCCTCCATTGCCCCGAGAACTCCCTTCGGACGCAGCGGGAACTCGGGGGAAACAGGAGAGGCAGGTGGAGGCATGGTGACAGTAATTAACAGCTCATTAGGAATCAGACAAGCGGTTTCAGGAGAGAGTAGAAATGATTGAACAAGCACTTGCCTGAATTCCTGGGAGGTGATGACGTCCGCTGTCTCCCCGAGGTCGAATTCATCATAGTGGTGAGGAGGCTCTGGGATTGGAGCACGCTCGGCCACAGGCTGGAGCTCCAGCTCCCTCGGAGAATACTCCCCGAATTCTGATGCCAAATCAGGAGGAGCCACGGCTTCACCTCCAAGAGAAGATCCATCTCCACCAGCAACACCTGCCTGCGTTCCTCCATCTCCTCAGCAGACGGAGCAGGCCACGATTCAGGAGAAGGAAGCTGAGCTGTCGTAGGCGAAGCTTGGGACTTCCTACGGTGGACGCACCTCTTCTTAATATGGACCGGCTCCAGCGTTGAAACATCCTCCATCAAAAGGGAGTTGATGCGGCTGAGCACATTGGTAGCCTCCGGGTTACTCCATAGGCCAGGGTTCATCTTCATTACCCAATCTGCCTGGTTCTTCTGGACCGTCCCCAGAGAGGAAGAGGCCTGCACCCGTGCCAAGAGGTCCTTCAGGAGGGACATTGCCAGCCGCTCCAGCTCATTCATGATCGGGACTCAGGTAGGTGAAAAACACAGACAGGTGAAAGAATACAACTTCACCGCTGGGCTTTTACTGGTCGGTACATTCTGTCACAAGCGTGCACTTTACGCACGCATAAATATAAACGACAAGCCCACTTGCAGGTGAAAAGTGTTTTAAATAAATGTGGAGTCAAACATACAACAAATGTCCAACATAGGATTTCCTGAATGTAGCCGCACAACAGGTGAATACAGTTCAGCAGAGTCAGGTTTTGGACTTAGAGGAAAGCCGTTTACATAAGCCCCAGCATAAAACTGGCTGCTGGGGGAAACCAGAAATGTAAACTGGAAAGCAGGACTTACATGGGAGTGTCGGAGCATGGCTGGGCTCTGGGAAACAACAACAACCGTAGTCCAAGGGGAAAAGCCCAAACCAGAGAAGCAGGCTGAACAGAACAAGTTACTGTGTGCAGGGCGAAGACAATCAAATGCACCAACAATGCACAGGAGGGCAGACAGGGCTTAAGTAACACCAGCCCTGATGATCACCGTAATTGCCGGTGCGAATATGGCCATGGTTACACGTGCAAAATTTCTTCAATCTGATTACAATTCAGATCAGAATTTTACTGTTTACATGGATCCTGAAAAAGCTTATCTGATTAGGACATGCGTTTCCATGTGTCATACATTTGAATGGAATAAATCATTTTGACATGAGCACGTCAACATTTTGACATTCTGAAAATAGTAGAAGACGCAACTTCCGGTGTTAGCAAGCCCCGCTTTGTGTCAAAATTGACCTGTATTATGTTATTCAGACTGTACTTTTGCTTCTGCTGGTCTCCGTAATGAAGCTGCAAGTACAGTACATACTTCTGCATATGATGAACAAAGGGAGACACCAAGACGATACAGACCAGTTTTGTTTTATTCCCACTGTTTTCCGCTAGCTGCTGCTAAAGTGGAAATTCGTCATGTCGACGTGCGGCTGGTGTAAAGACATGCGCAGTAAAAATATTTTCTGCCCTACATTCGGAATAAGTGTTTTCATGCACACCATTCTGATAAACAATCGGCATAACCCACCCCTCTCAATCGGAATGAAATTTTGATCCGAATGAACGTGATTGGGTTAGAATATTCAGATTGGCATGTTTACATGAAGTGTTTTTATTCCGATCAGGCTTTTAATCTGGTTACTTGTGTCCATGTAAACATAGCGTACTTGATGGGGAGCAGGTGTAAATTATAGTGTGTGTGTATATGAGTGCATGTGAATCTGAGCAGGGGGAGGAACAGACGATGACAGATTGGAATCACCAGTCAGAAACTGACAGGAGAGGGGGGAGTGGCTACCAGAGGCAAAAGGCACAGAAAAAGATATGGAAAGCCAAAGATAGCATATGTCGAAGACCCTTGACCTTGAACCTCAGGAATCAAGGTTTAGGTTCACCAGCTTGCAGTTCCTAGAGGAATTTTCCTCATAGGAAATTCTGTTACCTGTGTAGGTGTGCTTGGTTTCTATGAGAGTTACCCCAGCTGTACTGTCTCCATACATTGGAGGACCCCCACTTCCTGTATACCAGACCTCCGACTGAGTGACCTGTCCAGTCAGACACCTAGAATACACCTCCAATATTAACGACAGCCTCTCATGGTCTTACATTACTCTTGGTAATCTGGGTAAATGTTTAAAACCAGGAAAATTGGTTTATAGGGGATCTGTTTTAAACACCATTGAATAAGAGTGACCTTTTAAAATGACTCAAAAATGTGACACCTCGCTTAGAAAAATACCTTTTCAAAAATCACCCCTGAAAAATGGACACTGACTCAATGAGCCCACAGAGTCCCATACTGCCTTTTAATATGCTGTGGTATTTATTAAAAATCAGCAAAGCTCAGCCAAAACAGGATAAATTGCATTAACAGTCAATGAAATCAAAAGAATAAAAATTAAAAATCAAACCCAGAACCCTGATTGCAAAACCTTGATTCAAAATTCAAAAGTTGTAAAATCAGTCCTTTGATCAAAAAGGTTAAAATCAAAAGTTTCAAAACCCAATGATGTTTAAAAATCATCAACCAGTTCAAAAATCAGAATAAAAATCAAAATAAATCAAGACCCTTTGAATAAAACCTGATAAAAACATCTAATTAATTTGTAGATAATATCTAAGAAACCTAAATGGTGAGATTTGGGAAAAAAATGGATTTGCCTGATAGCTGATTTCCCAGTTGAGTCTCCTCTTCAGGGAGAAAGGTGAGGGGGAGATGAGGGGAAGCAAGCAGCTGTGGCCCGATGTTCCTCTTCAGGCTGGGCGGTGGTTGCCTTGGCTGGGGAAGAGCGATGAGTGTGTCCCTGAAGCGGTGTCCTCAGCCCGGGGAGCTTCTGCTTTTCTCTCGCTGTTGCTCCGCGGTGACGATGACTCACAGCCTCCTGGCTGAGAGCGGAGCCAGCTGCTGTAGTCTTCAGTTCCTCAATTCCTTCCTCTTCAAAGTGCTATTATAGCACTTAAGGGCAGCAGATATAAAAGTTGTTAAAGGCTGATGAATTGAGGCGAAAACTGGTTCACTTTTCTTCTGGCGTTCCTTGTCTTCAGCCCGCTGCTCCGGTAGGTATGCCTCTCACAGAATCCGCCGAAAAGTGAACATTTGGGGAAAATAGGGCTTGGTTTTTATACCTTCGTCCGAGTTCTCTGATTGGTCCCAAACTCACCCTAGGCTTCTTGGCCTCTTATGATTGGCTTAAAGTTACATTTTATATAACCATTACTTCATTCTACACATGTTCAGGCTAGTCAATTCTCGTAACCCATGTGACTGATCAGGCGCTCATGACTCATGGCCTTTCCTGCTAGCCTCTCAGCATTTTCCATTACCAAAATACCCCAGTTTGCTGGACATCCAACGCCTATTTCCTCATTTCTAATACATTTCCAGTAAACAGGGTTCTTTCCAAAAATCACCATCTGTTTCTCATAAAACCTTCTTTTGTGCAGTTAAAAGATACATACAATCATACAGTTTGATTACACTCATTATTTCAGGTGATTACATACATTCATTACATGTATTTCTTACTCAATGAGTATACTTTTTGTTTTACTGATTACACAGAGAATATCATATCTCATAGCATATGTAATTAATATGGCTTTTACATTCAGTCTCTATGTTTTACCAATGTTGTCTGCTACTGTTCCCATCTTTCCTGATTACTGGATTTTGGGCCTTCTGGTAATTCCTCTCATTTTGCTGGTTACCCTGAGTGGATCTTTGAAGCCTGTTATGATCAGCAGCAGAATTGCCCATTCTCCTTCCATAGGGGGTATATCGGTGTGATGGGGAAGGCCGACCACTTTCTGCCCTTCTGCGGTGATTGGGGTCATGTCGTGGGGTACTCGAACACCCCTCGGTTGTGCGATTCTGCTGATTTTCACCTTTTTGTACCTGTGGAGTTATCTCCATAAGAGTCCCTTCATCTTCTGTTGTGAGAGAAAGGACATCCTCACGTGGAGTTGAATTATGATGTGCTGCTGGCGATGTATGACGCCTATGAGACGAGGCTGTATTTGCTCCCTGTAGAGGTGTTTCTTCAGGAGGCTCACCCACAGCTTCATCTATTATAAGGAGGTTGTCTCCTGGGTCTCCTCAGTCTCCTGAGTCTCCTGGAATTGGCGGTCGAACATCCGGTGAAGTAAGCTGCGTAGAAGATGGCTGATCAACCTGTGGGGATGCAAATGGAAGACCCACAACCCCCGGAGTGGAGGTCATTGTCTTTGCTGAAACCTGGGTCAAAGATGATCGGGACCCCAAAGACTGTGGCGGCACTGGCTCCTCACCTAGCGCCTGCGTCAGCTGGGATAGAGCATCCATAGCCTCATTGTACAGGTTGTTACTTGCTTGAGGTTGTGCTGGTTCAGCTTGGATGTAAGCCACCCAGGTGTCGTTGTGCGTGAGATGGGTAGAAAAAGCCACAGAACCATCAGGGCGCTCCCATACTTTCTGATACAGCGGGTAGTAGAAGCCATTGTTGTACCTAATAGGCTTCCACTCCGGTCTAAGCCCCCGATTTAATGAGTCATGAAGCAACTTTCCTGTTGTTTGTATGGACCCTCTTACCTCAGGTAGAATTGGGGGTATGGGAATGTGCTCTTCTTGACTAAAGAGACCAGTCAGGGTCACAGGTGGGATTGTTGTGGGACCCGGACAGCAGTTTGGGCACCACAGAGTTTCATTAATGTCCCACAAGTACTTGACGCCAGCCAGCGAAGTGTGACAGAACAGGCAGGCGACTTTCCCATCCTGCAACATACAGGTGAAACACAGAGTACATCTTGTAATTGGAAAGTCTGTTAGGCAATTTAGCAGGCTTGCTGGTTAGCTGTAAGCAAATCTTCAGGAGGTTTTACTCTCCCCTTTTAAGCAGAATCATTATTCTTTTTCTCAGTTGCAGGTGATGTGGGCTTCGGCTTTATGTTAAGCATGGCAATTTCTTTTATGTAGCCCTCCACCTTCTTGGGGAAGAATACTGCATAGGTCATCATCCATGCTATCATGGCTGAGGCACAGATGAGTTTCATCCACCATATTGCTGTTAAGACCCCCCAAATCACTCCCCAAAAGGCAACAGCTGCCAGCCTACTGATCCAGATTTTGCGGCCGCTCTTTTTCAGCTTCAATACTAGCCATACTTGACGACCCAGTAAGGTAGCTGCCATTAATCCTACCCAAATCACATTCACTATGTCAACGGCCTGATAGAAGATGGCATGCATGTCGATAGCAACCCAGAAAAGGATCACCACTGCACGGGCAAAACCTTCGGAATCACTTTGTGGTGTAATACGACCCAGCATGTAGGTGAGGAACAGAGTCAAAGTGTAATCGTATTTGCCAAATATGATGTTGACCAAGACGGCAGCTATTCTCAGGACATGCCGCTTAGACCAGGCTCCGGTGAAACAGAAGCATGCCCAAATGGCTTGCAGTACTCAAAACTGTATCTTGGCCTTTGTCATTTCAGTGACCCAAGCAGGTGAAGATGCTGTACTCATTTTGTATGGGGCGCTCACTGAAGTGTAGAGATCATCCACTGTTGTTGCTCCTGTAGGCATGCTTGCAGTAGGCTGTGCTGTGCCAGTTGATTTTGATAAGACTGAGGAGTGGGGGGTAGTTGGTTATTTAATGGTCGCCAGCCAAAGCCCAAATGAAGTCTGCAACTGGGTGGTGCGGAAGTTTTATCTATACTTCCTCTTTTAATCGGCGGAGTTCTCCCACCCCTCCTCTCTTTGGCGCCCTCTTTCGACGAAAGATGAATGATACAGCAGCTCGGGTGCCACCTTTGATGACTACTAGTAGGATTATTCCTGCAATCAGCAGGCCTAATCCCAGCAAAAGATAGGGCCATACCCAGCTGAGCAGTGTTCCCAGCCAGGAAGCGATGACTTGTAGCCCTTCTTCAACTACTTCAGCTGCTCCTTGTAGGACTGTAGTTACAGTCCCCTTAATTGTCTTTCCTGCTATTTCTAGGAAAGTACACTCATGTTCACTTTTTCCTGTGCCACAACAAAGCCAATGCTCAGCAGGAGAGTGACAGGTGCCGTTGTTGTAGATGCCATTCTTACCCAACCATTCATATCCCACTATTTCTTTACCTTCACAGATGCTTTTCCTGAAGGCATGGCTTTCTGCAACATAGAACTGTGGATCATCTACAACTTGGGGGATAATTAGGCCTAGAATCTGCTTCCTCTTGTGCATGTTATGCCCCATTATTGCTTTAGTACACCCCACATTTTCAGGGGGTATTCTGCTCCACTTCCCATTAATCTTCTTCCAGACTGTTTGTAACCCATAAGTCTCATATTCTCCCTCATAATAGTCTTCACAGTCCTTCTCCCAAAAGAGGACTTCTCCACAATGCCCCCTTGATAAGCTGATTGTGCAGGTGGTATTCTTTTTGTGGCAGATCATCTTCCATGGTGTTGGGCTAATGTAATTGATGGTGTAGAATGACCAAGGCAAAATACTTCGATACTTTGAGTACACTGTTGCCAGAAACTGATATTTTACCCAATAATTTGAGGATTGAGAGAGACATGGCAGGACCCATTTCTTCACTTCTTCTTCCTCCATTCCCCACCATGTTCTCCATCTCGTTTCCATTGTTCATGCCAGGATTGCAGAATACCTTTGACTGTTTTGTTCTCCTTCAATGACGTGCAATCATACACCCCTGAACTCCAGACGTGCTCCCATACTTGCCACAAGGGGCATCTGGGAAATTTTTTGTCATATACTCATCCAGTGCCATTGAGTGTGTTGAATATTTGGTTTATCACACATTCATCAATCTTTTTGAAGTCTTCTTTTGGAACGTTGAACAGGTCATCTGGAGTTGGTAACTTTTGCACATAGAACAAAGATTTGTGAACTTCACCAAGGCCATGCGGCCTAACAGGCATACTAGGTGCAAATGTAGCTTGGAAGTAGTTTAAGCTGAACATCCACAGCCAAGGCAAGGTGTCATTTAGCCAGTCTTCATGGTATGCCTGAGGTGCTGTTTTGAAGGATGTGCCAGGTATTAACCAGGTGAAAGGTTTGTACACCCTAGTGATAACCATATAATGCTTACCACTGGGGCATTTGCCGTTGATGTTCCAGAAACATGGGGCTAATTTGCTTCTTTTTTCTTGCATACAATAGGTGATCAGCTTTCTGTCGTAGTCTGTTTGGCCCTTTCTGGAAACAGGCTTGAAGATGTTCACAATTTCTTCTGTAAATTTTTAGATTGTTTCTGGCAAAGGTGGTTTTACAGTGATGTTACTGGAGCGGGGTCTTCCTGGGGTTGGAGTTATGGCAACTTGAGGTAAAGGTGTTGGAGGTGTCTTGTTAGCTGATGCGATGTCCCTCTTTATTCTTTTCTTAGGTGGGTCTGTACCCGGACATTCGAGGTCATAATTACCCAAAAGGGCCCATAATTTGGGAAGATTCCCTCGCAGGTCTCGTTGCGATAATGGGCTGGTGCAATAACTACTTCAGACTCCCAGTACCCTGTTTTATTCATACCTGGTACGGGTCTACAACTCCAGGTGCAGTACCATGCTGAAGAATACAATTCTGGCTTTATCCAGTTACATCGAACTTGGATTGTTTGTCTCTTTGTGAGGATGAGTAGCCTTAATAGGCCCCCTCCTTCTGAGAGGTCTTGCAAATTTTTTAATTGCCCATTTTCCTGGTTGGGCACCTGTAATGTTAAGTTGGTCTTCAAACCTGAAAGTGTTGTTCATTTGTTCTCTCCAATCTTCAAAGCTGAGGTTGGCTATCTGCTGTTGCATGTCGGTTAAGTTGAACTGAGTGTCATTGCTGAGCGGTGCAATGTAAATTCTTCTTTCTGCTGCCCAGCAGGTTTGTTGAAATCTCTTGGTGGTAACAAACTGAGCCTTTGTATGGGTGAGGGCCCATGGCTCATAACCCAACCAGTATAGTATGGCAAGCATTGCTACCATACCAAGGGTTATGGTCTTGAGCTTGAGCCAAAGAATAAGACAAAGCTTCTTTGCACTCATTTGTTGAGGCTTCCCTTTCTTGGATTCCTTCTTAGGGAGCTCATATTCTAATTCATAGTCTGATGCTTTCTTCCTTCTCCAACCCATCTCTGAGGTAGTGGACTTTGAGGTTGTATTCAGTGGCGTTCCTTGACTTAAGTGAACACCCATGAAGACAGACAAGACTTTTATGCTGCACTAGTGACATCAGCATTTCTGCTTTCCTTCCTCGAAGGGGTGTGGCCACCCCTCGGTTGGCTTGAACAGTGCAGCCCCAATAAAACAAAAAAAAAATAATAAAAATAATAAAAGGAAAATGTATGTGTTTATGTATATGTATGTATGATGCTTCAATGAGTGTATGTTGCATGTAAGACGTGAAAAAGTGTGTGTTTGTGTAAGTTATGTGATGTATATGTAATGTGATGCATTTGTGGTTATGTTGTGTGTGTGTTTTGAGGTAGATTTTGTATTAGCAGCATGGTATGTGGAACCTACTCAGGGGGCGGGGATGACAAGTCCCGACTTCTTCTCTGGAATATGGGCCATTCTTTAGCTCTCGCCAGAAGTTTTCCAAGCCGACCCTTTCCTTCAGTGGTTTTAGAGCTTTTCTGCCATTCGGGCTCACTGAGGACTCAGATCTCAGCCCCCACTAAGTAGACACCCCTCAAGGGCACAGTCACCATGGACACAGTTAAAGTTATCTTGCGAGTATCTTCTGGCCGAATCGGCCCTGGCCCTGGAGCCCGACCAACCAATGTGCCGGGTATCTGTGCTCGACCCCCCCTTACCCAACCTTCAGGTGTCACTATGAATGTGGCAGTTTTGGCTATTCTCTTGATCCCTTTAGGCTTAGGGTCTCTTTATCCAAGAACAAAGAGACGTCGCCCGGAGATCCTTCTCTTTAGGGACTGAGTCAAGCCCTTGAATGGGGAGATAGGGGTTTCCAATAATTTCCTTAATCAGTGTAGCCCATGTGGTGAGCTGCCATGGCCCTTCAAAGCCATGGTTACTTGCTTCCTCCTGCTGTGCTTCAGAAAGGTACCCTGGAAGCGGTGTGTAGTTAGGGTGGTTCGGGTCACAGTACACCCTGAATACTTGAGGATATTGTAGAGTACCCGAGGGTGGCCACAGTTCTGGTGTAGCATAAGGATTGTAGGGCCACCCGAGGCACAATGCTGTGTCCAGGTGTGATAGACCTACAGCTAGATCGACCCTAAAAACTCCTGGATTGGTTGGATTGAACCCTGGGGGCGGCGGAGCTGAGGGACCGGGGGAACTGCAAGGTGCAGATGGTGTTACAGATGAACTGGATGCACCTGCTTGATTTAGGTTTCCCCCTTCTGTCTTCCTCGGTTCTCCATACACCTGCTCCTGGTTTAGTGAAAACTCTTGCAACGGACTGAACATCCTCCTAATTTGCCAACCTTCTGCTTTTCCTGCCATGTATAGATACCCTCGTTCCAGGGCACTCTCACAACCGAGGCAGGGATGGAGGTATTGTCCGTCCCACTGACAAGTGCACCCATGAGGTGATGCTCCGGCACTGTCTTGATAATCCCACTGCATCATGACCATCATCCTGGGCAAAGTTCCCATGCGACATTGGCCACAAACGTGGCCACCCAGGATCTGAACTGGCTTCCACTGCATCTGATGAAGCTCATCTTGATTGGCGGGAATCTTCTTTGGTTTCCTGTAAGCTGGGCCTTCCCATATTATCTTGCACTGAGAAGGCTGTAGGCATATCACACACACATTTTCCCCTTGGAACCAGGTTAGGGTTTCTTTTGCTGGGGTTAAATAACCTTTTTTAGCATAATACAATAAATCTACAGCTCTGGCTATCCAAAAGCTATATGTAGCTCTTCTCATAATGACTAAACCTTTCATCGTTGCCAGTTTGATGAAAGGAGGTATTGTAGGGATGTTGTCAGCCATTTTTCAGCTTCTGGTTTTCTCTTAAATAGAGATTGGCTTCAACTGCTCCACTCCTTGGATCCCGTTTTCTTCCAAAAGGACAGTATTACTGTCCAAAACTTGTTTGACTATGTCATCTCGGTCGTACTTTGGCTTGACTGCAGCGGTTGTAGGCTGATGTGCGCTGATCCACACTCGTTGACCCAACTGAAAAGGCACCTTAGGTTGCTGTGGCTCCTTTTTGTCTTCAGGGCTCCGCCCCACTTCCTGAGATGTGAAGGGGCGTTGGTTTAGCTCTTGAGGGGGGGGGGGGCTACCTGTGCGGTGTCTGTCATTCAGTTGTTGAGCCATTTCTAACAACTTTGTGCTCCATCCTCTGGAGTTTTCATTCTTTCCAACTCTTCACCAGCCCTATTGTTCTTTCCACTACCCCATTTGCCTGTGGAGTGTATGGGGGGAATAAACCCTTATTACCCCGAACCGCTGACACCACTGATCTACCTGTGCATTGCGAAAATGAGTGCCATTGTCTGTTCTCAGTTCTTTTGGCACCCCCAAGCATTTACAGGTTTCTTCCAACATTGTCACTACACTGTTGCCATTTGCTTTTCGCACTGCTTTTGCGATCATGTAACCAGACATGGAGTCGACTAAGACTAGAATGTACTTTTCACCCTTCTTGCCATTTACCCCCATTGGCCCAGCTACATCCATGCATACTGAACCCCATGGCACAGTGCTTTTTATTGTCAACCCATCCACCCTCTGCCTTCTCCTACCTGCGTTGTATTTCCCACATACTTCACAGTTCTTGAGGGCTTGACGGATGCGATGTGTAGGGACCCAGAGCTGCAATTTTGCCAACTCTCTTCGTGTAGGGATGGCACCTGCGTGACCCAGTGACTCATGCACTGCAGCCACTACTCCCTGCACGGAACCTTCTGGGACCACCCTTCCTTTGGGTGTATTTTCCCAGTTTTCTTGACCTACCAGAATGATTCTCCTCATTTGCACATAACGATCAACCTCATCGTTACCTTGCCAGTGAGGACCTGTCTTCTTGTGAGCTTTCTGGTGCACTACCTACAGCTCCATATTTAATCTGATTTCTGCAATCTTCTTCCACACGTCTTGATGCACCACCGGCTTTCCTTTTGCTCCTTCAAAACCATTTTCTTGCCAAATGGTTAAATCTTCTTGCAATGCTCGTGCACAGTAGTCACTGTCTGTGATTATTGTTACCTTTTTTACCTTTCTCTTCTCCAACTCTAACAGTCCTTCCAGGACTGCTGTGACTTTGGTTTGTGCTGTACCGGGCACTTTACCCTTTTTTCTCCACCTCTCTTTCTCTCCCTCCTTTAGGATAAAGCCAGAGTATGCTTTGTCATCTGGCCCTTTTCCAGACCCATCTGTATAGAGTGTCCATTTTGGTTGATGCTCTTTGTCTTTGTCAGATTTTGCTGTCTTCTTAGGGACTGGTCTAGCAGGACCTATTTCTAGGTCAGGATCTTGTAGCAGATCTTCCCATTGGCCCCATCTTGCATTTGTGGCTTTTGTGCTTTCCACTGTGGCTTTTGTCAGATACCTGTGCACCTGACTTTGTGTGATTACCTTGACACCTTGCCCTTGAGCTAACTCCTTAAGATGACTCCAGTATTTAGCTACTACAGCCAACTCTTTCTCTTCTAGGGGATATTTCTTTTCCACTGATGACAGGGTGTAGCTCCAAAGGGCCACCAGCCCACCATTTTCATTAGCCACAGTGACAATTACATCATCTTCATCACAACTTACTTCGGCCACTAAGCGGGTGGTGAGGCTTCGGGGCTCTGGGGTAACTGCATTTTGAATGGCTTTTTTCAAACCTTCCAGATGCTGTTGATCTGATGCCGACCATTCCCATTTTTTCTTTGCATTTGGAGATTTGTCAGTCTTCCTGAGCTTTGCATAGAGAGGCCTAGCATATTTCTGATAGCCAGGAACATGATCTCTAACGTAATTACAAAGCCCCAAAATCTTCTGCAACCTCCCTCTGTTGTGGAGGGCCTGATTTTCTCCAACTTCTCTCTGTAACCACCTGACAGCCCCAGTTCAGATGAGATTTGGAACCCTAGGTAGTTTACTTGGAAGCGGGCAAACTGACATTTTGGAAGGTTAAGTTTTAACCCTGCTGTTGTGAGTCTGTCAATGACTGTTTGCAGTTTTTTCAGGTGTTCTTCTTCAGTGTCATCCGCAATGAACACATCGTCAATGTAGATAGTGGCCTCTAAACCTTGCAGTATATCCATTACTGCTGCTTGAAACACATTTGGTGAATTCTTGTACCGCTGGAGGAGGTGCTGCCATACATACGATTGACCTTTGTGGGTGAATGCTGTTTTACCTTGTGACTCTTTAGCCAATCTCAGTGAGAAAAACCCATTTGCCAGATTGATGCAGGATTTGTATTTTCTCACCTGTAGAGTTTTCAGAGTGCCTTGTGGGTTTATCAAACTTGCTTTATTGGCTATTGTTCTTCTGTTGAGGGCTTTGAAGTTGATCACTGGCCACCAACCTCCTCCAGCTGACGCTGGCTTTCTTACTGCTTGAATGGGACTGTTGGTTGGGGGATTTGACTCTTTTCTGATTATGCCTAAAGCATTTAATTCTCTCACTATTTTGTCCATTTCTTCAACAGCTGCAGGGTTAAGGGGATATTGTTTTACTGCAGGATGAATCCCCCTTTCTATTGTGTGGGTATATTTTGGACCCATGTCCCCACAATCATTTTTGAAATAGGCCACATTTGCAGTTTGAAGAATTCACTTTAGTTCTTCTTTACCTTGCGGGGAGAGGTCACTCTCTTCCACTTTTTGTTTTTCCACTGCAGGCACATTTACTGGTTTGTACCACTTCTTGTCTGTCAGATTACTCAAATACAGCAAGAGATTACTGAAGTCTATTTTTACCTTGATGGACTGCAGGTGCTGTGTTCTTGCTCTGAGTCTTTTCTTCCGACCCTTAGGATCTTGCAGGTCCTTTAGGCCTCTGTAGGAGATCAAGTTATGGGGCCCTCTCAGAAACACAATGTCATTCCATACCCCATATGGCATTTTTGTAGTCTGCCCATCTGCGAGTATCACTGTTTGGTGTCCTTGTATTTGTATGGGCTGGCAGGTCATTGACACCTCTGCTCCTGTATCTACCAAGTAGCGGACCCCATTGATGTTGGTGTAAAACATTTCTTCATCTTGGTAGACATCATTTAAAATGACCTGCCCCCTAGCTGCCATTACTTTTTAGCCCCCGAGAGGCTCTTCTGATGTTCCTCTCGGTGGGCCCTTTTCTGTTCTGGAGTCAGTTTTTGATACTCTTCTGGTGGCAAATAATTACTTTTCTTCTTTACTTCATCTTTAGAACCCGTAGCTGAGGGGGTTTGTGCAGTTGCAGACAGCGGCTTGGGCCTCGGCCCAGGGGATTGTTGTAGCGGGGGAGTTCTTTCAGGTGGTTTATTTTTGGGTTTTTGCTGTTGTTCACCATGTTTTCTTTTCTTCTCATAGAACTTGCTTTCCAAGTCCCATTGTGATACCTTCTCATCAAGTACTTTCTCTGTGACAGCGGAGGGCAAGAGCTTGTGGAATGTTACCTCTCCTCTCCTGCCTTCGGTGAGCTTCCTCAAAACCATTACTCATCTTGTCGGTGGTATGTCTTTCTTGATCAGGTGCCAGACAAGTGAGAGGGTGCTACCTGAGTCTAGCTGTTGCCGCATCTTCGCCACCATGCTGTCTTCATCTTTATCATCTTCCAGCACCATTCTCAAATAATAAGTTTTTGCTGGTTCTGAGTCATCTAAGGGCACCCTACTGTTAGTGACATGGCTTAACCAGAGTTTTTTGGCCAATTCATTTGTGGTACTACCTTCCACCATCTCCCAAACACCTTTAAGGTAGTCTACCACTGCTTGATTGGGTTTTGGCGGGGGGACTATTGTGTTTAAAATCTTGATATCTTTGTAGGCCCCATCTTGCAGGTGGGATACTGTCATAACAGTAGGATTTGTGCTTTGCAACTTTTGTTTTACCTGTCTCCTTTGCCTTTGAGGGGACTCGTCCTCCTCATCATCTGCAGAGATTTCTTCTTCTGCCAGCACTTCTTTTGAGTGTTTTCTTGCAGCTTTCTTCATTCTTCTTAGCATGACATCATGTGTTATTTCAAAGAAGGCCTTTTTAAATGGCTTGGTGAGGGCTTTCGCTTTGTCTATTTTAGCAGATGATGGCATCATTAACAGATTAGCCCACTCACCATATGTAGCTGTTACTGGCAGGGTTTTGAAGGTGTCCTGATTCTGACTCCAGCTTTCTGGAACTTCAAAATCAGCTTGGTCGACTTCGGGCATGTATGTCTTGCGCTGGTTTTTTGTTGCTATGGGGTCTATGTTGGAGTCACGGGCTAAGTTCTTTGAGACTTTTTCAATGTCTACTCTTGGATCTTCTTTCTTGTCACACGTGCGGCTACCAATTCTGAGCTGTTGCATTTGTCGCAGGGGTATCTCTTTGGATAGAGCACTCTCTGTGTCACTTTTAGGGTGATGTTGTTCAATATGTTCTTGCTCCCTTTCCAGGGAGTCAGGTTCTTCTTCTGAATCTTCATATTTCTGCCTCCAGCCCCTTCTGCATGCCCCACCTACATAATGTCTGTTGGGACTGGCTTGAGATTCTTCAGAGTCGCTCTCTGGATAGTGCTCTACCCATACCCCAACTTTGCTCTGTCGATGTGGTCTGTCTGTCATTCTTTGCCGCTCTCTTCCTCTTGAAGTTGATGGCTTTTCTTGCTGTGAGCTAGTGGCAGCTTTTTGATGTGATGAGCTTCTTCGTTGATTTTCTGCCCTGTCTTTCCACTCAGCTCCCATGCCTTCACCTTTAGGGGTCTGAGTTTGTTGTACCTTTTTGCTGCCAAAACTCTTTTCTTCTTTTGACTTTTTGGCGGCTTCTTCTCTGAGTCGCTGTTCTGTGTCTTGTTCTGGTGAAACTACCATGACTATTTCACTCAGTGAGTGCCCGTCCCCTGGCCACTCCATGTACTTGTTTATTGCTGCTTTTACTGCCTTTTCTGCCTCACCCCAATGATGAGCGCCGGAGATCAACCCACGTAGTGGCAGCACTACTCTTCTTAGCTGGAAGTCTGCAGCTCGGCAGAGGGCTCTAAGTATGTTTGAGGCCATGAGCGCTTGATGAAGCCCAACTGCACCTCCTTTCTTGTATTCTTGCATAGGCACCAGCAGGATCATATAGTAAGAAAGATCGCCTCCACTTACCACCCCTATTGTTGACTCTTCTTTCCTTTGATCATGTCGGTATTTCCTGACGATTTGGATCTCTTCTTGATACTTTCTACCAATTCTTCCATGCAGCTCTTTTCTGAAGGAGGCATTTCCTATCTTCAATTCATGGTCAGTGAACACCACCAACCCATCTGCCTCCAGCAGCCAGGGTCTCGCCACTAACCGGAAAGCCCTGATCTTCCCTGCTGACAGGAACAATTGAGCTTTTTCTGGGAGAGGGGAGAGTGATCTCTTCTCATCTTCAAAGATAGGGGCAACTGCTGTGTGGGGATTTCTTTCACACCCCCTTACTGCTCTGTTGTAGGGGAGAGGATTGTGATCTTGAAGGGGGTGAGGCCTGTCATAGAATCTTGATGACTGACCCCCACCTTGTGCTTGTGTACTTTCCTTACCTCTCACCACTGTTGCTGGTGTACTAGGTGTCTCCACTGGATACTTCACCAGACTTACAGGACGGCGGCGCTGCTCTTCTTGGTCCTTCACAATCGCCCTGAGTCTCTCTAGCAGCTCTGGGTGAACTGCCGATCTTTTCTTCACTTGTAGCTGGGGGGTCTCGATCCCCCTGCCAGGCTGCTCCTGTGCTGTGTTGTCTTTCTTCTTCTTTGTTCACGAGGCTACGCCCTGGAGTTAGATGCCTGCACAGTTCTTCCAGCGAGGTAGCCAGCTGGTCTGTTGTTCTTTCCAGCGTATCTACCACACCCTCTTCCTCAGAGGCTGCTCTAGACCCTATCTGTATCTCTTCGTCGCTGTCTGATCGATGGTCTGACTGCTCACCTCGCTCTTCTTGTTGCTCTGTGAAGTAGTTCGGACCTAGCCTTGCCGAACTTGTATACTGAGTGCTGTCATCTGTCGCTGCCTTCAGCTCTCTGAAGATGCTGTACCTGTTGGCGCTTCTTGCACCTTTCTTCATATTGTTGGAGTTCTTGCAGACTGTCAGTGTAGTCATCATACATTTTCGCCGCTGGAGTTTCATCTTTGATGCGACTTGAAGAGACTTGCATTTCCTTGGCCACCATTTTGACCAAGGGGTCAAGATCTTGGTTGGAGCTGTAGAGCTTCACCACTTCATACTGTTCTTCATCCAGCTGCCTCAGCCGCCGCACCCGCCACTCCAGCCACTGCCCGACTTCCTTTTTGCAGCCAGCAGCTGGAGGGCACTTCACCACCAGCAGTGGAATGTTGTGATAATTTGTTAGCAGGAGACTCTGACCTTGACTTTTTACCTCAGCACTGAGGTGTTCCCCTAAAACCTTAGGGGTGTGGATGAAGCCAAGTTGCTTGTATTCTTGACTCATTTCTTGCAAGACTTTGCTGCTCCAGGTGAGCGGGTCACCCATATGCAGCCTAACCCCCACTTTGAAGTGGACCTTTGGAACCCCACTTCTTCTTCTCTCAGCCGATTCTTTGCTTACCTTCAATGTGCCGCTTTGGGGCTGTGGCTCTTGACTTGCTCCAGAAATTTCTTTGCCTCCAAACCCCCCGTAGAGCTCTGCTGGCACAGAGCTCCCAGGAGCGTTGTCATGCTGTGTGTTGAGGTCAGGGTTTCCCCCAGCCTCTGGCGTGCTGAACCCTTCTGCCATCTTCCTTGTAGGTCACCTTGTGTCTTCTCTTCAAAGCCTCCCCTTAGCACATCGGGGCACAGGGATGAGGGGAGAGACCCAGGTCACTGCACCTCCTCCCGGACCTCGTCAGGCCCGGCTGAGTCGATGCTCCTAGCCCTGTCAGCCTCTTTGACAGAACTCTGCAGCCTGAAGCACCCACGTTGCCTACCAATTTCTTGATAGGTTGTTACCTGTTGTGGTGCTCCCTCGTAGGCTACCACTGTAGCAAGACCCAGGCAGGACGCCGCCTGCCCGCGCCTCAGATCAGAATCTCTTGAACAGCACAGCAGCCGCTCTTGACTGCTGGACTCTTCTTTCTTCGGGGCCCACCCAGGGACGCCACCGTGTCAAAGACCCTTGACCTTGAACCTCAGGAATCGAGGTTTAGGTTCACCAGCTTGCAGTTCCTAGAGGAATTTTCCTCATAGGAAATTCTGTTACCTGTGTAGGTGTGCTTGGTGACTGTGAGAGTTACCCCAGCTGTACTGTCTCCATACATTGGAGGACCCCCACTTCCTGTATACCAGACCTCCGACTGAGTGACCTGTCCAGTCAGACACCTGGAATACACCTCCAATATTAATGACAGCCTCTCATGGTCTTACATTGCTCTTGGTAATCTGGGTAAATGTTTAAAACCAGGAAAATTGGTTTATAGGGGATCTGTTTTAAACACCATTGAATAAGAGTGACCTTTTAAAATGACTCAAAAATGTGACACCTCGCTTAGAAAAATACCTTTTCAAAAATCACCCCTGAAAAATGGACACTGACTCAATGAGCCCACAGAGTCCCATACTGCCTTTTAATATGCTGTGGTATTTATTAAAAATCAGCAAAGCTCAGCCAAAACAGGATAAATTGCATTAACAGTCAATAAAATCAAAAGAATAAAAATTAAAAATCAAACCCAGAACCCTGATTGCAAAACCTTGATTCAAAATTCAAAAGTTGTAAAATCAGTCCTTTGATCAAAAAGGTTAAAATCAAAAGTTTCAAAACCCAATGATGTTTAAAAATCATCAACCAGTTCAAAAATCAGAATAAAAATCAAAATAAATCAAGACCCTTTGAATAAAACCTGATAAAAACATCTAATTAATTTGTAGATAATATCTAAGAAACCTAAATGGTGAGATTTGGGGAAAAAATGGATTTGCCTGATAGCTGATTTCCCAGTTGAGTCTCCTCTTCAGGGAGAAAGGTGAGGGGGAGATGAGGGGAAGCAAGCAGCTGTGGCCCGATGTTCCTCTTCAGGCTGGGCGGTGGTCACCTTGGCTGGGGAAGAGCGATGAGTGTGTCCCCGAAGCGGTGTCCTCAGCCCGGGGAGCTTCTGCTTTTCTCTCGCTGTTGCTCCGCGGCGACGATGACTCACAGCCTCCTGGCTGAGAGCGGGGCCAGCTGCTGTAGTCTTCAGTTCCTCAATTCCTTCCTCTTCAAAGTGCTATTATAGCACTTACGGGCAGCAGATGTAAAAGTTGTTAAAGGCTGATGAATTGAGGCGAAAACTGGTTCACTTTTCTTCTGGTGTTCCTTGTCTTCAGCCCGCTGCTCCGGTAGGTATGCCTCTCACAGGATCCGCCGAAAAGTGAACATTTGGGGAAAATAGGGCTTGGTTTTTATACCTTCGCCCGAGTTCTCTGATTGGTCCCAAACTCACCCTAGGCTTCTTGGCCTCTTATGATTGGCTTAAAGTTACATTTTATATAACCATTACTTCATTCTACACATGTTCAGGCTAGTCAATTCTCGTAACCCATGTGACTGATCAGGCGCTCATGACTCATGGCCTTTCCTGCTAGCCTCTCAGCATTTTCCATTACCAAAATACCCCAGTTTGCTGGACATCCAACGCCTATTTCCTCATTTCTAATACATTTCCAGTAAACAGGGTTCTTTCCAAAAATCACCATCTGTTTCTTATAAAACCTTCTTTTGTGCAGTTAAAAGATACATACAATCATACAGTTTGATTACACTCATTATTTCAGGTGATTACATACATTCATTACATGTATTTCTTACTCAATGAGTATACTTTTTGTTTTACTGATTACACAGAGAATATCACATCTCATAGCATATGTAATTAATATGGCTTTTACATTCAGTCTCTATGTTTTACCAATGTTGTCTGCTACTGTTCCCATCTTTTCTGATTACTGGATTTTGGGCCTTCTGGTAATTCCTCTCATTTTGCTGGTTACCCTGAGTGGATCTTTGAAGCCTGTTATGATCAGCAGCAGAATTGCCCATTCTCCTTCCATAGGGGGTATATCGGGCATGCCTGTAGAAAGCAGATGTAAGGAAGGGTGTAAGCAAGCACGTCAGCACTCATTCAGTGATGCCTGCCTTTGATCTGTCATGGTGTCCTAGCGAGTCCTATGAACTTTGATGTCATAGCAAGTCCTATGATCGTGTGATATCTGTCTTTGATTTTTGATGTCCAATGATTGTGAGCGTGAATGATGCCTGCCTTTGATCTTTGATGCTGTCATAGCGAGTCCTATGATCTGTGATGATGTCATAGCGAGTCCTATGATGCCTGCATTTGATCTTTACAGATGTCAAACCGAGTCCTATGATCTTTGCTGATGTCATAGCGAGACCTATGATCATGAGCAATGCCTGCGTTTGATCTTTGATGATGTCATAGCGAGTCCTAACATCATGATGCCTTCCTTTCTTCTTCTCTCAGTTGCTGGCGTGTTACATGGGAACATCATAGGACACCGTTATACATAGGAACATCATAGGACATCATGCAGAGATCATATGATCATAAGCGGTCCTATGATCTTTGACCGTGACACATTGACAGAGATTTCTTGAATTTATAGAGTGACAGAGTGAAGACGATGAAGAAGAGGTTGCTAACAGAGAAGAATAATGACTTTTTGATTCTCATAGTGGTTTACTGAGAGAAGTACGTGGCGGTAAGGACTACAGCTCCTGACTAGATAGTGTGATAATATAGAGTGAAGTACGTGGTAGTACTGCACCTATTAGCTGGTTACCAACCACCAATCAAATCTACTTGTGCCTACCTGTACATGCCCGTAGAAAGCAGGTGTAAGCAAGGGTGTAAGCAAGCACGTCAGCACTCATTCAGTGATGCCTGCTTGGATCTGTCATGGTGTCCTAGTGAGTAATATGAACTTGGATGTCATAGCGAGTCCTTTGATCGTGTGATATCTTTGATTTTTGATGTCCGATGATCGTGAGTGATGCCTCCCTTTGATCTTTGATGTCATAGCAAGTCCTATGACCGTGAGTGATACAGTCCATGGACTGACAATTTTTTTTACACATAAGGAGTTGTTTTACATTGGGATGAAGATTTATTACAAAATACAAAAATCTATTGCAATAAATACCTAACACCCAAAAGGAGGGAAGACATTATGGCAAGACTCAGACTGGATCATACAGGTTAAAATGGCACTTTATTCACCATGGGGAAAGCAAAAATGACAAATGTAGAGAATGTGGAGTAAAAGAAAATGTCGAGCACATCTTATTACGCTGTCACAAGTATGGAAAAGAAAGTGAGAGAATGAAAAATGAAGTTTGAAATCCCGGTAGGGAATGGAATTTAACTGGGATTCTGGGAACAGATGGAGATTCTTTTTTAAATAACACAGGATTAAGTCATAGAATTTAGGTGTTGGGCTCATATGACGTAATGTTGCACACTCTTGTACAGTGGGTGGCGGTATGCACCTTTCAGTTGTTTGCAATCTGCCAGCAACCCGAGAGAAGAAGGAACATCCATAGTGAGTCCTATGATCTTTGATGATGTCATAGCGACTCCTATGATGCCTGCATTTGATCTTTGATGATGTCATAGCGAGTCCTGAGTGCGAGTGATGCCTACCTTTGATTTTTGATGATGTCATAGCGATTCCTATGATCATGAGTGACGCAGTCCAAAGACGGATAATTTTTTTCACGCAAAAGAGTAGTTATACATAGGAACATCATAAGACATTTCACACATAAGGGTCATTATATATAGGAACATTATAGGACATTTCACACATAGTCATTATACATAGGAACATCATAGGACATTTCATAGGACAGTGAAATGTCCTATGATGTTAAGGAACATATAGGACATTTCATAGGACAGTGAAATGTCCTATGTACAAAGGAACATCTGTCCTTTGAACATCTGTCCTTTTTGAACACTGTCCTATGAAATGTCCTATGAACATCACACAGGACATTTCACACACACTGACAGACACACAGATACATAGTGTAAGAACTGTCATAATGGTTTTAGAAGAGGAAGATCCACAGTGGATGCTCTAGTTAGGGTAAGTAATGATATTGAAAAGACTCAAAATGAAAGTAATTGTTATAGTTTATCTGGTGTAGCAATATGATGGTTAATAATTATGGTCAGGTATAAAAATTATTTAATTTGTATTAATGTATTGGGACCTGAGATGATCTCTGGGTCCATACACACATAAACAGTTCAAACATGCAAATTAGATGGGTAAATGTATTCCTCTGTGAAATTTTCGATCATATTTTACATCTTTCTAATTTACAGTGTTATCTCTTACCACTTTCAAGTTATAGCCTTGGAAATCTGAATGTATGTCAGAATCTTGTATGTCAGAATCTTGAAACTTTAGAGTGATCGTATGTTGGTTCGTTACCTCAAATAAGATTCATGACACAAGTATATTCCTCATATGAGCTCTTTACTTGCAAGGAGTGCCATACTTTTAACAGAAAATGCAGCACTGGCAATAAAAAACAATCAGGAAGTATTTATACATAGTCAGTCACACAAACATCTACTGGATACAATTCACAGTCATAATATGAGTATACAAAACACTGGCTTGGACTGAAAACATGGCCTTGCAGGTGTGCCCCAGACTCCAAGTTAATCATAGTCACAGCATTTCATAGGAAAACAAGATCAATTCTCCCTCACTCCCAGACCCCTTATCATATACATAGTCTGGTCTGGTGAGACACTTTGACTTCTAAGCGCATCTTAATGAAGGACACTCAATGGGTCCACTTATTACAGAGAAACAATACAGTATGCTATAAACTCATAGAAGATGCATGCAGTATACATGACGACTGATCCGTGTAAAGGAAAGAATGAATGGGGGCGATGTATCGTGAAATTTTGAGTGAAAACCTCCTTCCACCAGCAAGGGCATTGAAGATGAAACGTGGCTGGGTCTTTCAGCATGACAATGATCCCAAACGTACCGCCCGGGCAACGAAGGAGTGGCTTCGTAAGAAGCATTTCAAGGTCCTGGAGTGGCCTAGCCAGTCTCCAGATCTCAACCCCATAGAAAATCTTTGGAGGGAGTTGAAAGTCCGTGTTGCCCAGCGACAGCCCCAAAACATCACTGCTCTAGAGGAGATCTGCATGGAGGAATGGCAACAGTGTGTGAAAACCTTGTGAAAACTTACAGAAAACGTTTGATCTCTGTCATTGCCAACAAAGGGTGTATAACAAAGTATTGAGATGAACTTTTGTTATTGACCAAATACTTATTTTACTGAGGAATTTACCAATTAATTCATTAAAAATCCTTCAATGTGATTTTCTGGATTTTTTTTTCTCATTTTGTCTCTCATAGTTGAGGTATACCTATGATGAAAATTGGAGACCTCTCTCATCTTTTAAGTGGGAGAACTTGCACAATTGGTGGCTGACTAAATAATTTTTTGCCCCACTGTAATTTGTTGAGGTAATCTGGAGAATTCTGACGCAATGAGCAAACACATTGTACCATTAGAACACTGGAGTGATAGTTGCTGGAAATGGGCCTCTATACACCTATGTAGATATTGCACCAAAAAACAGACATTTACAGCTAGAATAGTCATTTACCACATTAGCAATGTATAGAGTGTATTTCTGATTAGTTTAAAGTTATCTTCATTGAAAAAAAAACAGTGCTTTTCTTTCAAAAATAAGGAAATTTCTAAGTGACCCCAAACTTTTAAACGGTAGTGTAAGTGTCACAAACGTGCGCTTTGCACACGCATAAATAGAAACAACAAGTCCACTTGCAGGTGAAGAGTGTTTTTAATAAATGTGCAGTCAAACATACAACAAATGTCCAACATAGGATTTCATGAATGTAGCCACACAACAGGTGAATACAGTTCAGCAGAGTCAGGTTTTGGACTTAGAGGAAAGCCGTTTACAGAAGCCCCAGCATAAAACTGGCTGCTGGGGGAAACCAGAAATGTAAACCAGAAAGCAGGACTTACATGGGAGTGTTGGAGCATGGCTGGGCTCTGGGGAAAAAAAACAAACAACCGTAGTCCAAAGGGAAAAGCCCAAACCCGAGAAGCAGGCTGAACAGAACAAGTTACTGTGTGCAGGGCGAAGACAATCAAATGCACCAACAATGCACAGGAGGGTGGACAGGGCTTAATTAACACCAGCCCTGATGATCACTGTAATTGCCGGTGCAAATCAAGCTTGGCCATGGTTACATGGGCAAAATTTCTTCAATCTGTTTACAATTCAGATCAGAATTTTACTTTTTACATGGATCCTGAAAAAGCTGATCTGATTAGGACGTGCGTTCCCATGTGTCATACGTTTGAATGGAATAAATCATTTTGACATGCGCACGTCGACATTTTGACATTCCGAAAATAGTAGAAGACGCAACTTCCGGTGTTAGCAAGCCCCGCTTCATGTCAAAATTGACCTGTATTATGTTATTCAGACTGTACTTTTGCTTCTGCTGGTCTCCGTAATGAAGCTACAAGTACATACGAGGGAGACAGCAGGACGATAAGACCAGTTTTGTTTTACTCCCACTATGTTTTCCGCTCACTGCTGCTAAAGTGGAAATACATCATGTCGATGTGCGGCTGGTGTACAGACATGCGCAGTAAACATATTTTCTGCCCTATGTTCGGAATAAGTGTTTTCATGCACACCATTCGGATTAACAATCGGCATAACCCACTCCTCTCAATCGGAATGGAATTTTGATCCGAATGAGCGTGATTGGGTTAGAATATTCAAATTGGCGTGTTTACATGAAGCATTTTTATTCCGATCAGGCTTTTAATCTGGTTACTTGTGTTCATGTAAACATAGCGTACTTGATGGGGAGCAGGTGTGAATGATAGTGTGTGTGTATATGAGTGCATGTGAATCTGAGCATGGGGAGGAACTGACGATGACAGATTGGAATCACCAGTCAGAAACGAACAGGAGAGGGGGGAGTGGCTACCAGAGGCAAAAGGCACAGAAAATGATATGGAAAGCCAAAGGTAGCATAAACCACAGATAATATGAAACAGGAAAATGTCATGAAGCCTCAGCGGGGAACCACCAGCTTGGCTCATGACACATAAGGAGTAGTTATACAGTCCATAGGAACAGTCAGTGAATGCATCACGCTCGATTGAGGACACTCAGAAGGTTTTCCTCTTGTAGCGCAGGAAGTGACTCTAGTTGAAAGAATGGTATTGCTCCTTTCCCTTATGTGCTTTTAGGGTATTTATGCTATTTATAATATTTATTGTGGGGTAATTTCTTATCTTTGGGCACATTGGGAATATACGTATGGTTTCTATGGGAATGTATGATTTCAAAAAAAAGATGGCTGCCACTGGAATGAGGAGTGGTCTGATGGGACACTTTCTGCCTATATACTTATTCTTATTATTGTCTTTGTGTGTCTGGAACTGCAACAAGAAGGGTTTTCCGGCCAACTCAACTAAAGGTGAAGCCAAAAAGTTTTATTTATATGGATTTGGACATGGCCATTTCACCCTGTACTCTATCTGGTCTGCAAAAGACCTGAGAAAAAGCTCCCAAAACAAGGCAAACATGACGGGTAAGCAAATATCGCAATATGGCAGAGGTTATACAGTTAAAGTACTGTTAGCACTGCTACTTCTGGCAGGGGATATTCACCTTAACCCTGGACCTGCCACTATTAAACAGCAGACCACCGGGTTAGCACAAACATCTGAGCCGGCGGATTGGCTGTTTCTATCTACGGCCTGGCATAGCGAGTCGGGTGAGTCGAATTGCACTGAACAGACTCACATGTCTGATCCTGCTGTAAACAGCTGCGCTACGACCAAACTTTTGGAAACAGGAGCGGTTAAACAAATTGCAAATGAGGCGAGATCCGAAAACCGAGCTGTACGAAAGCAAAAACAACATCTGTTTTTCCAAACTGTTAATCATGCACGAGTTCTTTGGGATGCAAAGGCTAAACCAAAGGGGATCCTTGGCGGACATCTAAACATACTGAGCATAATCCCCAAAAGAGACGAGATTTCAGTGTTACTGTCTGATTCAAATCTGGACTATCTTTGTCTCTCAGAAAGCTGGCTACACAGTAACATAGACACTAATATGATCGATATTGTGGGTTATCAGTGTCTTAGAAAAGACAGGCAGGCAGGGAGGGGAGGAGGTGTTTTAATTTACATCAAAGAAAAATTTAAATGTCAATTGGTTGGTTTGAATACTTCACTTGAATGTTTAGCTGTTAACGTATGCCTCTCACTGGTAATGAATTTCAACATTGCAGTATTGTACAACCCACCGTCACACAATTCTTCTTTTTATAATGAATTAAGTGCTCTGGTTAAACAACTTGAGAGGAGCAGAGAAACCATATTTTATGGTGACTTCAATATCAACTGGTCTGATAAAAAGGACAAACAGAAACTGAAAAGCCTCATGACTAAATTAAATTACCAACAAATTGACATAACGTTCGGCTCAGGAGACGCACACACACAGGCTCAGAGTAGTTCAAACTGTTTATTAACAACAGGGATGTTTGGGTGCGTGTCTGCGGAATGTTAATGTGTTGGTGGTGGCGTCTGCTTCGGACCCAGAGGCAGGAGACCGTTCAGCCGGCAACCCTATGGGAGAAATTGGACACAGGGTGATGAGCACACACCAACACAGGAGGAGAATAGGCGAGGGAGAGAAGCTTACTTGTTTGGGCAGATGACTGGCGCTTCAAGGATGGAAGCCCGGGAGACAGCCACCTGCAGGGCTCGGTGCAGCAGCGAGGAGAGACGAGGGACGGGATTGTCCGCCGCCGAGGAATCCACCTGTGCACAGGGGAGCAAACTGGAGAGATGAGGTAAGTGATCTTCTTACCGGTAAAGAGGATGCTGAAGAGAATGTGGTAGAAGTCCATGCAAGGGAAATGAAGTCTACGGCTTCAGGCCGACGCTCAGGGCGAGGCGGCTTTTATCCTTCGCCGCTGACGAGTAGCAGGTGCGTGGGCAGGTGGCGCCGCTGATGAATGGCGCGGCGTGACAGTACTCCCCCCTCTAGCAGCGCCTCCTGGCGATGGCTTATCCGGGTGCGCTCGGTGGAAGTCCGCGATGAGCGATGGGTCCAACACAAACGACGGGGGCACCCACTGTCGATGCTCGGGCCCATAGCCCTCCCAGTCCACCAAGTATTGCAACCCACGACCCCGGCGCCGGGAGTCCAGGATGGAGGAGGCGGACCAGGCCGGATGGCCACCAATCATCCGGGGCGCGGGTTGCGCTGCAGGAGGAGGGCAAAGGGGGTCAGTAACCGCCAGTTTCACCTTCGACACGTGGAAAGTAGGATGAATGCGGAGGGAGGGGGGAATAGCCACGCGCACAGCCACCGGGTTGATGATCCGGGTGATGGGGTAGGGACCCATGAAGCGCTGTGCCAGCTTTCTCCTCTCGCCTTTTAGAGTGACGTCCTGGGTGGAAATGTAAACAAGCTGCCCAACTCTGTACGCCGGGGCAGGTCTCCTACGCCGGTCCGCCACAGTCCTGTTGCGCTCCGCTGTGCGCAATAGCGCATGGCGCGCGGCAGCCCAGGTGGAGCGGAACTGCCTGAGATGGGCCCTGACTGACGGGACAGTTACTTCACTCTCCTGCTCCGGAAACAGCGGGGGGTCGTAACCCAGGGACGCTTTGAAGGGGGACATCCCTGTAGCAGAAGAGCGAGCGGTGTTGTGGGCATATTCAACCCAGGCAAGATGGTTGCTCCAGGACGCGGGTTTGGATCTGGACACACAGCGGAGCGCAGCCTCCAGCTCCTGGTTGGTCCTCTCACACTGCCCGTTGGATTGGGGGTGATGGCCAGAGGAGAGGCTCACCTTGGCTCCGATGGCGTTGCAGAAAGACCTCCAAACCTCAGATGAAAACTGGGGGCCCCGGTCCGAGACCACGTCCACCGGAATCCCATGCAGCCTGACCACGTGTTGGACGAGGAGGTCCGCCGTCTCCAGGGCAGTAGGGAGGCCTCGCAGGGGGACGAAGTGCACGGCCTTGGAGAAGCGGTCCACGATGGTCAGGATGGTGTCATAGGAGTTGGAGATGGGGAGTCCGGTGACGAAATCCAGAGCGATGTGCGACCAGGGCCTGCCAGGGACGGGCAGGGGCTGGAGCAGACCCGCTGGAGGGGCATTTCCCGACTTGCAGGTGGCACAGATTGGGCAAGCCCGGGCGTAGCGGGCTGCATCCCTCCGCAGGCCTGGCCACCAAAAGGACCGTTGGAGGAGATCTATCATCCGGGAGGTGCCAGGGTGACAGGTGAGCTTGGAGGTGTGGAGCCAGTGGATGACCTCTCCTCGGACCGCGGATGGCACGAACAGCCTCCCCTCCGGTCCGCCGCCAGGGTCAGGTTCCACCTCCTGTGCCTTCCGGATCTTGCTCTCAATGTCCCACGAGATGGCTCCCACGACGCACGACCTGGGCAGGATGGAGTGGGGCGCCTCCTCCGACTCCACGGGGGCGAACTGCCTGGAGAGGGCGTCAGGCAGGACGTTCTTAGAGCCAGGCCTGAAGGTGATGGAAAATTGGAACCTGGCGAAGAACAGGGACCAGCGCGCCTGGCGGGCGTTCAGGCGCTTGGCAGACCGTAAGTATTCCAGGTTCTTGTGGTCCGTGAGGACCACAAACGGCAGGCTTGCCCCCTCTAACCAGTGGCGCCACTCCTGCAGGGCGAGCTTGATGGCCAAGAGCTCTCTGTCCCCCACATCGTAGTTTCTCTCCGCCGGGGACAAGCGCCGGGAGAAGAAGGCGCACGGTCGCTTGGCGCCATCGTCCGGTGACCGCTGGGACAGCACTGCTCCCACTCCCGTGTCCGAGGCGTCTACCTCTACAATGCACTGCAACGCGGGGTCGACCTGGCGAAGGACCCGGGAGGAGGAGAATTCCGCCTTCAGCGCCTCAAAGGCGGCAGCGACCTCTTCGGTCCACCGGAACGGGACCTTCGGGGACGTGAGGCGGGTCAGTGGTCCAACGATGGCACTGAAGTTGGGAACAAAGCGGCGGTAGAAATTGGCGAAGCCAACAAATTGCTGCACCTGCTTCCGGGATGCAGGTGTAGGCCATTCCACCACCGCCTTTACCTTCTCTGGGTCGGGGAGCACCTTATCGTGGGCGATGATGAACCCCAGGAAGGACGTACTCCTGGCGTAAAATTCACACTTTTCTGCCTTAACGTACAGACGGTTCTCCAGCAGCCTTTGGAGGACCCGCCTCACGTGGACCTGGTGCTCATCCCTGGACTTGGAGAAGATGAGGATATCGTCCAGGTAGACGAACACGAAAAGGCCAATGAAGTCCCGGAGGACGTCATTAATGAGGCGCTGGAAGACTGCAGGAGCGTTGGTCAACCCGAACGGCATCACCAGATATTCAAAGTGGCCGTTCGGGGTACGGAAGGCCGTTTTCCACTCATCTCCCTCCCGGATCCGGACGAGGTGGTAAGCGCTGCGTAGGTCCAGCTTGGTGAACCAGGTCGCCCCCTGGAGGGAGTGGAAAGCAGTGTCCATGAGAGGCAGGGTGTAACGGTCCCTCTCCGTGATATTATTGAGGGCCCGGTAGTCGATACAAGGGCGGAGGGACCCATCCTTTTTCCCCACGAAGAAGAACCCTGCCCCCACGGGTGACGATGATGGGCGGATAATCCCAGCACTTAATGATTCCTTCAGGTAGGCGTTCATCGTCTCCTTCTCCGGCGCAGACAGGCTGTAAAGGCGACCAGAAGGTAAGGGAGCCCCCTGGCGGAGGTTGATGGCGCAGTCATAGGGCCGATGAGGGGGAAGAGACATAGCTTTCGCTTTGCTGAACACCATACCCAGGTCGTGAAATTCTGGGGGCACCAGAGACAGGTCCGGGGGTGCAGCGTCCGTCGCAGGGGGAGGAGCGGACGGAGAGCAGGCAGCGGACTGAAGGCAGGTGCCCATACAGAACGTACTCCATGCCGAGATCCCAGCTGATTTCCAATCCAGGACCGGATTGTGAAGGCGGAGCCAGGGATACCCCAGGATGACGGGCGACACAGAGTTGGGAAGGACGTAAAAGGTCATCTCCTCCCGGTGGTTTCCCGAGATGATGACCGGTAGGGGAACAGTTTGATGTGTCACTCTCCCGAGGGTGGCACGGGAGAGGTGGATCAGGGAGATGGGAGTGTTGAGTGCCTGGCAGCGGATGCCCAATCGGGTTGCCAGGCTTTGTGAAATGAAGCTGCCTTCTGCGCCCGAATCCACCAGTGCGTGGGTGAGGTGCCCAGTAGGGTTATGGCAGAAACGGATGGGCAGCTTCAATTGAGTAAGTGATCCTAACCGATTGACATCCGCGAGGCTTCCAACAGTGACTCGCGGACCCCACCGACTGGCTTTCCGTGGACAACGCTCCACGGTGTGTTGGTCGCCTCCGCAATACATGCAGAGGCCCAACTCACGGCGGCGTTGTTTCTCCACAGGGGAAAGTTTAGTCCAGCCCGTCACCATCGGCTCTGACTCCTCGGGGCGCGATGCTGGCGGCGCCGCCAGGGGGCGAGCTTGGAACAGGTGCGGCGAGGCTCCACGAGGGCGAGAAGAAGAAGACCTCCGCCCCGAGGAGCGCTCGCGCAGCCTGTTATCCAAACTTATCGCTAAGGATGTCAGCTCCGCTAGCGTTCCAGGGATATCCCGACCAGCCAGTTCATCCCTCAGATCACTATTGAGGCTGCGGAGGAACAGGCCACAGAGGGAGCGTTCCTCCCAGCCCAATTCCTCCGCCGCTACCCGGAAGTCGACCGAGTGGTCCGCTGCCGACCGGCTTCCCTGCTGGAGAGCGAGAAGCCGATCGACCTGGACCGTTTCGGTTTGTGAGTGGTCAAAGACCTCCAGAAAGCGCCTCACGAATTGGTCATAGGTGAGGGTGGCATAACTGGGCCTCGCCATTACGGCGTAGGTCCAGGTTAACGCACGCCCCTCCAGAAGATTCCCTATGTAACCAATTCGGCTGTGATCCGAGGGAAAATCTCCGGGCACACGGTGGAACACGGACTCACACTGCATAATAAACCCCCGCGCTCCGCCGAGCTTACCGCTAAAGCGGGCGGGGGTCGGAATCGGCGTGAGCCGAACCGGTGCCACTGGAGCCGGCTGGACGGCCGCTGGAACAGCAGGAGCCACGCCACCCTGGCGAGTCGGGAGGAACGGCTGTTGGGGGTCCAAGCGGTTCAATCGGTTAGTCAGTTCTAATAATTGATTAAGAACCACCTGTTGCTGATAAACAATCTGATCCACCCGAGCCTCGAGGATGGTAAACCGGTGTGCGAGCCCGCCGTCCGCCGAGCCGCTCGGCTGAAGCCGTACTGACATAACGTTCGGCTCAGGAGACGCACACACACAGGCTCAGAGTAGTTCAAACTGTTTATTAACAACAGGGATGTTTGGGTGCGTGTCTGCGGAATGTTAATGTGTTGGTGGTGGCGTCTGCTTCGGACCCAGAGGCAGGAGACCGTTCAGCCGGCAACCCTATGGGAGAAATTGGACACAGGGTGATGAGCACACACCAACACAGGAGGAGAATAGGCGAGGGAGAGAAGCTTACTTGTTTGGGCAGATGACTGGCGCTTCAAGGATGGAAGCCCGGGAGACAGCCACCTGCAGGGCTCGGTGCAGCAGCGAGGAGAGACGAGGGACGGGATTGTCCGCCGCCGAGGAATCCACCTGTGCACAGGGGAGCAAACTGGAGAGATGAGGTAAGTGATCTTCTTACCGGTAAAGAGGATGCTGAAGAGAATGTGGTAGAAGTCCATGCAAGGGAAATGAAGTCTACGGCTTCAGGCCGACGCTCAGGGCGAGGCGGCTTTTATCCTTCGCCGCTGACGAGTAGCAGGTGCGTGGGCAGGTGGCGCCGCTGATGAATGGCGCGGCGTGACACAAATGATCAAAGGACCCACCAGGATAACCAAACAATCGAGAACACTTATTGACATGGTATTCGCTAATAAACCAGAATGAATAACCAGAACCTATAATCTTGTAACTGGTCTCTCAGATCATAACATGGTTCTTGCTGTCAGAAAACTCACTAAAAAGCGACTACAGTATTTTGGGGGAATCGATATTGACAAATCAAATTCTATTATTCCCAAATCAAAAAATGAGGAGTTTGAACATTACTTAGAGAATCAAAATTGGGAGCAGCTCATGTCAATAAATGAAATAGATGATTGCTGTAATTTTATAACTGCAACAATTACAAAGTCCATAGAAAAATTTACAAAGCAAATTAATAGCAGACAACAGAAGATTAACCTGCCATGGTTAAATAATGAAATAAGAAAACTTATGAAGAGGCGAGACTATGCATTGAAAACATCATTAACCTCTAAACTACAAAATGATCACCTTGTGTACAAAAGTTTAAGAAATAAAGTGGTACAAGAGCTGCGAAAATCAAAAGTATCTTATTACAATAAACTGATAGATCATGCAAAGGATAACAACAGTTCCCTATGGAGGCATTTAAATAACTAATTAAAAAAATGATCAGAAGGGGGTAAAGGAACTTAGAATCAATGGCAAGACCGTCAGTGACAAGGCTACTTTGGCAAATGAATTTAATTCATACTTTATGGGCTCTGTGGAAGACTTAACAAAAATTTTTGTGCTGCCAAATGTGCTCAACAACACAAATTCCATACTTCCAACAGATTCTTTTCACATCGATGAGGTAAATGAGGAGTTAATTGCTGGTATTGTTAAAACACTGTCAAACTCAAAAACTAATGATATCTACAATATGAGCACCTCCTTTCTCAAAATGCACAGCAAAATATTAATCAAACCACTGACTCATCTCATTAATCTCTCCATTAGGTCTAGTACATTTCCATCTGGCTGGAAAAAAGCTGTCGTCATACCAGTTCATAAATCAGGCAGTAAAGACGATATATGCAATTACCGCCCAATCTCTATTTTACCAGTTCTAAGGTTCTTGAAAAAGTTGTAGCTACACAGCTGATTGACTATTTACAAGACAGTCAACTTCTTCATCCACATCAATTTGGTTTTAGACCAGGATACTCAACAGAAACAGCAAATTGTTGCCTTATTGAAAACGTCAAACAGTCCTTGGACAGGGGTAATGTGGTAGGAGCTGTTTTTCTAGATCTCAAAAAGGCTTTCGATACTGTAAACCACAGATTGCTTCTATCCAAAATGGTATCTTTTAACTTCTCCCCAGATACATTAGAATGGTTTGCATCTTATCTCCAGAATAGAGAACAGTGTGTAAAAGTTCACCAGGATAAATCCTCATTTTTAAACAACCGCATGGGTATCCCACAAGGGTCCATGCTTGGTCCTTTATTTTTCAGCATTTTTATTAATGACTTGCCGTTACACTGCTCAGCTGCAACATGCCAACTTTATGCAGATGATGCAGTTATTTACACAGCTGCCAAGACTCCAGCACAGGCTGCAGATGTACTGTCTACAAGTATGGTTGATGTCCAAGAGTGGCTCCTCCAGAACCATCTATTGCTGAACCTTCAGAAAACAGTCTCAATGTGCTTTTCAATCAAAAAATGTAACCTGCAACGTTTTAAAGTTAATATACATGATCATGACATCAGTTTAGCTACAGAATTCAAATACCTTGGCATTGTACTAGATCCTCAACTCAAATTTAATCTTCATATAAAGAAAATTTCAAAAACAGTAAAAAAAATCTGAACTGCTTTAAATCAATTACAAATTACATACCTTACGAATCAGCTGTACTGTATATGCATTCTATGGTTTTTTCTCATATATCATACTGTTTGACAGTCTGGGCTCAAGCAGCCCCTTCCACAATAAGTCATATAGGTTCATTATATAATCAAACCCTAAAAATCTTGGACAAAAAGCCAATTAGGTGGCATCACTGTAATGTTTTAAAAAAATACAACCTATTGAGTTTTGAGAGTTTCATTGACCTCTGTTTTCTGAATTTAACGTTTAAATGTTTCCATAAATCAGCACCCGAGCCACTTGCTGGTTTCGTCCAAAGACAGGACAGCAGCAGAGCCACCAGGAGTTCTGTTAACAATAACTGTAAAATATTCCACCGCAGAACCACATTTGGACAAACAGCTTTCTCTATAAAGGGCAGTCACATCTGGAACACAATGCCAAATGTAATTAAAATAATAACGGACTTTAAAACATTCACTAAAAAGGTTAAAAACTGGCTGAAAAATAAACAAGAATGTACTCATGTATAAATTGATTGTCTGCAAGGTGAGAGTGAATGAAGGGAAGGAATGAATGTTGTTTATAGTGAGTGACGAAGGGAGGGAGGCCTGAAATAGGCAAATGTGAGTCAGGTTGTTATATTTGTGTATTTATAATATTTATAATATTTATAATTGTGTATTTATAATGTATTTATAATCTTTTTTGCATTGATGTATGTGGTTATTGTGTATTCTGTTTGTTTTTTTTAATCTTTTCCTTTCCTTTTTTTTTTTCTTTTCTTGATTCTCTTTTCTAAAGCCCATCCAGGGACAAGAGTTGCAAATTAGCTAATAGCTATACACTCTATGTGCAACACATCAGATTGATTGTCATTGATTAATTGTCTATGTTTATTGCACTGTCCCTGTCAAATAAACTAATCTATCTAACATCATAGGACATCATGCAGAGATCATAGGAACATCATAAGCGGTCCTATGATCTTTGGCCGTGACACACTGACAGAGATTTCTTGAATTTATAGAGTGAAAAGAGTGAAGAAGATGAAGAAGAGGTTGCCAACCAAGAAGAATTCAGACTTTTGATATTTATAGTGGTTTACTGAATGAAGTAGTAGGGTAAAAAAAGTATTTAGTCAGCCACCAATTGTGCAAGTTCTCCCACTTAAAAGATGAGAGAGGTCTCCAATTTTCATCATAGGTATACCTCAACTATGAGAGACAAAATGAGAAAAAAAAATCCAGAAAATCACATTGAAGGATTTTTAATGAATTAATTGGTAAATTCCTCGGTAAAATAAGTAAAATAAGTATTTATCAAAAAAAAAAATATATATATACAATATTATATTATATATATAATATAATAATATAATTATAATATGTAATATATATAATTATATTATAATGTTATTATATATATAATATAATAATAATATAATATAATATTATATATAATATATATATATATACAAAAAATATTTACCACTCTTGACCACTAGGGGGTATGTCGCAGTTCTGCACCATCCACTCTCAAAGGGTTAAGAAAATAAAAACGGAATTTTAATGAAAAGAGGAGTTATGTTAATGGTTCCTTAATTTGCATCTGATTAGATATTAAATTATTATCAAACCTCGGACGTTTAACTCAGCAGATGAATCAGAATATGGCTCACGTGATTCCTGGTGTGATGGTTGGTTTCCTCTCCGCGGCATTCTCATCTCAAGATTTCATGAATGTTAAGGGGAAATATCTGCCCGCAGATATTTCAGGGTCCACAGCTCGACCTTTATCGTCAAGTGGTCAACAAGGCTGGATTTTGACTGTATGACTCACAGTTGGAGCTTAGGTCGATCAAAGATGGCGATGATTGTTTCTTCAGCTGCACGTGATGGCGGGTAACGTCTCCTCCTTTCTTCTTTGTTGGCAAACGGCTTTCCCAGAAATCCGTGACTTCTCATGAGGGCATTTGAAAATAATTGTAATATCTCATCCGATGACAAATTCCAAGGTTTTCGGACTTTAGATAAAGAACTTCTGGTGTGGGAATGGCCAATAAAAAATTTATAAAAATATAGTCAAGATTAAAACTTAAATTAAAATTAAAACAGTGGTTTTACAGAAAGTTTAACAGGAAAAAGTTATAGAAATAGAGACATCTAGGATTGGAGTTTTTAACTCCTAATTAGAATTGAGCTCAAGAAAAGAATTAATTCCTAGGCGTTTAAAGAAACATTAAGATACAAAGAGGTTCCAAAAAAACATGATACTTAGGCTCTGTGATCGTAGAAAAAAAAACACGTGGAATGAGGCTTCTTTGTTCGGGCAGTGAAGTCCCTTTGTTTTCCCGAAGTTCCCTGCTGTGTAGACAAAGTGGAGGTGTTGAAGACAAAAGGAGAAAAGAGCCGAAAAAGGACTAAACAGGGCATTGTTTCCTTTTTAACTGGGGAAACTTTCACGGGCCTCCGTGATTGACAGGAGCTCAGACCAATAGCCTTCCTTCATAGGTTGGCTTTAAGAACTTTAGTCCAATAAAAAAACTGCTACAGTGGATGCTCTAGTTAGGGTAAGTAATGATATTGAAAAGACTAAAAACGAAAGAAGTAATGGTTATAGTTGATCTGGATATTGAAAAGGCTTATGACTCACTGTGGAGGGATGGACTTCTTATCAAACTGAATAAAATTGGCATTGGTGGTAGGATGTATAATTGGATAATGGCCACTCCATGTACTTGTTTATTGCTGCTTTTACTGCCTTTTCTGCCTCACCCCAATGATGAGCGCCGGAGATCAACCCACGTAGCGGCAGCACTACTCTTCTTAGCTGGAAGTCTGCAGCTCGGCAGAGGGCTCTAAGTATGTTTGAGGCCATGAGCGCTTGATGAAGCCCAACTGCACCTCCTTTCTTGTATTCTTGCATAGGCACCAGCAGGATCATATAGTAAGAAAGATCGCCTCAACTTACCACCCCTATTGTTGACTCTTCTTTCCTTTGATCATGTCGGTATTTCCTGACGACTTGGATCTCTTCTTGATACTTTCTACCAATTCTTCCATGCAGCTCTTTTCTGAAGGAGGCATTTCCTATCTTCAATTCATGGTCAGTGAACACCACCAACCCATCTGCCTCCAGCAGCCAGGGTCTCGCCACTAACCGGAAAGCCCTGATCTTCCCTGCTGACAGGAACAATTGAGCTTTTTCTGGGAGAGGGGAGAGTGATCTCTTCTCATCTTCAAAGATAGGGGCAACTGCTGTGTGGGGATTTCTTTCACACCCCCTTACTGCTCTGTTGTAGGGGAGAGGATTGTGATCTTGAAGGGGGTGAGGCCTGTCATAGAATCTTGATGACTGACCCCCACCTTGTGCTTGTGTACTTTCCTTACCTCTCACCACTGTTGCTGGTGTACTAGGTGTCTCCGCTGGATACTTCACCGGACTTACAGGACGGCGGCACTGCTCTTCTTGGTCCTTCACGATCGCCCTGAGTCTCTCTAGCAGCTCTGGGTGAACTGCCGATCTTTTCTTCACTGTTGTAGCTGGGGGGTCTCGATCCCCCTGCCAGGCTGCTCCTGTGCTGTGTTGTCTTTCTTCTTTGTTCACGAGGCTACGCCCTGGAGTTAGATGCCTGCACAGTTCTTCCAGCGAGGTAGCCAGCTGGTCTGTTGTTCTTTCCAGCGTATCTACCACACCCTCTTCCTCAGAGGCTGCTCTAGACCCTATCTGTATCTCTTCGTCGCTGTCTGATCGATGGTCTGACTGCTCACCTCACTCTTCTTGTTGCTCTGTGAAGTAGTTCGGACCTAGCCTTGCCGAACTTGTATACTGAGTGCTGTCATCTGTTGCTGCCTTCAGCTCTCTGAAGATGCTGTACCTGTTGGCGCTTCTTGCACCTTTCTTCATATTGTTGGAGTTCTTGCAGACTGTCAGTGTAGTCATCATACCTTTTTGCCGCTGGAGTTTCATCTTTGATGCGACTTGAAGAGACTTGCATTTCCTTGGCCACCATTTTGACCAAGGGGTCAAGATCTTGGTTGGAGCTGTAGAGCTTCACCACTTCATACTGTTCTTCATCCAGCTGCCTCAGCCGCTGCACCCACCACTCCAGCCACTGCCCGACTTCCTTTTTGCAGCCAGCGGCTGGAGGGCACTTCACCACCAGCAGTGGGATGTTGTGATAATTTGTTAGCAGGAGACTCTGACCTTGACTTTTTACCTCAGCACTGAGGTGTTCCCCTAAAACCTCAGGGGTGTGGATGAAGCCAAGTTGCTTGTATTCTTGACTCATTTCTTGCAAGACTTTGCTGCTCCAGGTGAGCGGGTCACCCATATGCAGCCTAACCCCCACTTTGAAGTGGACCTTTGGAACCCCACTTCTTCTTCTCTCAGCCGATTCTTTGCTTACCTTCAATGTGCCCCTTTGGGGCTGTGGCTCTTGACTTGCTCCAGAAATTTCTTCGCCTCCAAACCCCGCGTAGAGCTCTGCTGGCACAGAGCTCCCAGGAGCGTTGTCATGCTGTGTGTTGAGGTCAGGGTTTCCCCCAGCCTCTGGCGTGCTGAACCCTTCTGCCATCTTCCTTGTAGGTCGCCTTGTGTCTTCTCTTCAAAGCCTCCTCTTAGCACATCGGGGCACAGGGATGAGGGGAGAGACCCAGGTCACTGCACCTCCTCCCGGACCTCGTCAGGCCCGGCTGAGTCGATGCTCCTAGCCCTGTCAGCCTCTTTGACAGAACTCTGCAGCCTGAAGCACCCATGTTGCCTACCAATTTCTTGATAGGTTGTCACCTGTTGTGGTGCTCCCTCGTAGGCTACCACTGTAGCAAGACCCAGGCAGGACGCCGCCTGCCCGCGCCTCAGATCAGAATTTCTTGAACAGCACAGCAGCCGCTCTTGACTGCTGGACTCTTCTTTGCTGCTCAGGCGTCTCGAACCCAACAGCTTGAGGACCCCGGTGCTCCTTCGGGGCCCACCCAGGGATGCCACCGTGTCAAAGACCCTTGACCTTGAACCTCAGGGATCGAGGTTTAGGTTCACCAGCTTGCAGTTCCTAGAGGAATTTTCCTCATAGGAAATTCTGTTACCTGTGTAGGTGTGCTTGGTGACTGTGAGAGTTACCCCAGCTGTACTGTCTCCATACATTGGAGGACCCCCACTTCCTGTATACCAGACCTCCGACTGAGTGACCTGTCCAGTCAGACACCTGGAATACACCTCCAATATTAATGACAGCCTCTCATGGTCTTACATTGCTCTTGGTAATCTGGGTAAATGTTTAAAACCAGGAAAATTGGTTTATAGGGGATCTGTTTTAAACACCATTGAATAAGAGTGACCTTTTAAAATGACTCAAAAATGTGACACCTCTCTTAGAAAAATACCTTTTCAAAAATCACCCCTGAAAAATGGTCACTGACTCAATGAGCCCACAGAGTCCCATACTGCCTTTTAATATGCTGTGGTATTTATTAAAAATCAGCAAAGCTCAGCCAAAACAGGATAAATTGCATTAACAGTCAATAAAATCAAAAGAATAAAAATTAAAAATCAAACCCAGAACCCTGATTGCAAAACCTTGATTCAAAATTCAAAAGTTGTAAAATCAGTCCTTTGATCAAAAAGGTTAAAATCAAAAGTTTCAAAACCCAATGATGTTTAAAAATCATCAACCAGTTCAAAAATCAGAATAAAAATCAAAATAAATCAAGACCCTTTGAATAAAACCTGATAAAAACATCTAATTAATTTGTAGATAATATCTAAGAAACCTAAATGGTGAGATTTGGGGAAAAAATGGATTTGCCTGATAGCTGATTTCCCAGTTGAGTCTCCTCTTCAGGGAGAAAGGTGAGGGGGAGATGAGGGGAAGCAAGCAGCTGTGGCCCGATGTTCCTCTTCAGGCTGGGCGGTGGTCACCTTGGCTGGGGAAGAGCGATGAGTGTGTCCCCGAAGCGGTGTCCTCAGCCCGGGGAGCTTCTGCTTTTCTCTCGCTGTTGCTCCGCGGCAACGATAACTCACAGCCTCCTGGCTGAGAGCGGGGCCAGCTGCTGTAGTCTTCAGTTCCTCAATTCCTTCCTCTTCAAAGTGCTATTATAGCACTTACGGGCAGCAGATGTAAAAGTTGTTAAAGGCTGATGAATTGAGGCGAAAACTGGTTCACTTTTCTTCTGGTGTTCCTTGTCTTCAGCCCGCTGCTCCGGTAGGTATGCCTCTCACAGAATCCGCCGAAAAGTGAACATTTGGGGAAAATAGGGCTTGGTTTTTATACCTTCGCCCGAGTTCTCTGATTGGTCCCAAACTCACCCTAGGCTTTCTTGGCCTCTTATGATTGGCTTAAAGTTACATTTTGTATAACTATTACTTCATTCTACACATGTTCAGGCTAGTCAATTCTCGTAACCCATGTGGCTGATCAGGCGCTCATGACTCATGGCCTTTCCCGCTAGCCTCTCAGCATTTTCCCTTACCAAAATACCCCAGTTTGCTGGACATCCAACGCCTATTTCCTCATTTCTAATACATTTCCAGTAAACAGGGTTCTTTCCAAAAATCACCATCTGTTTCTTATAAACCCTTCTTTTGTGCAGTTAAAAGATACATACAATCATACAGTTTGATTACATTCATTATTTTAGGTGATTACATACATTCATTACATGTATTTCTTACTCAATGAGTATACTTTTTGTTTTACTGATTACACAGAGAATATCACATCTCATAGCATATGTAATTAATATGGCTTTTACATTCAGTCTCTATGTTTTACCAATGTTGTCTGCTACTGTTCCCATCTTTCCTGATTACTGGATTTTGGGCCTTCTGGTAATTCCTCTCATTTTGCTGGTTACCCTGAGTGGATCTTTGAAGCCTGTTATGATCAGCAGCAGAATTGCCCATTCTCCTTCCATAGGGGGTATATCGGTGTGATGGGTTAGGCCGACCACCTTCCACCCTTCTGCGGTGATTGGGGTCATGTCGTGGGGTACTTGAACACATAAAACACAGACAATATGAAACAGGAAACCATCATGAAGCCTGAGCGGGGAACCACCAGCTTGGCTCATGACACATAAGGAGTTGTTATACAGTCCATAGGAACATCATAGGACATCATGCGGAGATCATAGGAACATCATAAGTGGTACTATGATCTTTGGCCGTGACACACTGACAGAGATTTCTTGAATTTATAGAGTGATAAGAGTGAAGAAGATGAAGAAGAGGTTGCGAACCAAGAAGAGTTCAGACTTTTGATACTTATAGTGGTTTACTGAGTGAAGTACGTGGCAGTAAGGACTACAGCTCCTGACCAGATAGAGCGATAATATAGAGTGAAGTACATGGCAGTAGTGCACCTGTTAGCTGGCTGCCAACCACCAATCGAATCTACTTGTGCCTACCTGTGCATGCCCGTAGAAAGCAGATGTAAGGAAGGGTGTAAGCAAGCACGTCAGCACTCATTCAGTGATGCCTGCCTTTGATCTGTCATGGTGTCCTAGCGAGTCCTATGAACTTTGATGTCATAGCAAGTCCTATGATCGTGTGATATCTGTCTTTGATTTTTGATGTCCAATGATTGTGAGCGTGAATGATGCCTGCCTTTGATCTTTGATGCTGTCATAGCGAGTCCTATGATCTGTGATGATGTCATAGCGAGTCCTATGATGCCTGCATTTGATCTTTACAGATGTCAAACCGAGTCCTATGATCTTTGCTGATGTCATAGCGAGACCTATGATCATGAGCAATGCCTGCGTTTGATCTTTGATGATGTCATAGCGAGTCCTAACATCATGATGCCTTCCTTTCTTCTTCTCTCAGTTGCTGGCGTGTTACATAGGAACATCATAGGGCATCGTTATACATAGGAACATCATAGGACATCATGCAGAGATCATATGATCATAAGCGGTCCTATGATCTTTGACCGTGACACATTGACAGAGATTTCTTGAATTTATAGAGTGACAGAGTGAAGACGATGAAGAAGAGGTTGCTAACAGAGAAGAATAATGACTTTTTGATTCTCATAGTGGTTTACTGAGAGAAGTACGTGGCGGTAAGGACTACAGCTCCTGACTAGATAGTGTGATAATATAGAGTGAAGTATGTGGTAGTACTGCACCTATTAGCTGGTTACCAACCACCAATCAAATCTACTTGTGCCTACCTGTACATGCCCGTAGAAAGCAGGTGTAAGCAAGGGTGTAAGCAAGCACGTCAGCACTCATTCAGTGATGCCTGCTTGGATCTGGCATGGTGTCCTAGTGAGTAATATGAACTTTGATGTCATAACGAGTCCTTTGATCGTGTAATATCTTTGATTTTTGATGTCCGATGATTGTGAGTGATGCCTCCCTTTGATCTTTGATGTCATAGCAAGTGCTACGATCGTGAGTGATACAGTCCATGGACTGACAATTTTTTTTACACATAAGGAGTTGTTTTACATTGGGATGAAGATTTATTACAAAATACAAAAATCTATTGCAATAAATACCTAACACCCAAAAGGAGGGAAGACATTATGGCAAGACTCAGACTGGATCATACAGGTTAAAATGGCACTTTATTCACCATGGGGAAAGCAAAAATGACAAATGTAGAGAATGTGGAGTAAAAGAAAATGTCGAGCACATCTTATTACGCTGTCACAAGTATGGAAAAGAAAGTGAGAGAATGAAAAATGAAGTTTGAAATCCCGGTAGGGAATGGAATTTAACTGGGATTCTGGGAACAGATGGAGATTCTTTTTTAAATAACACAGGATTAAGTCATAGAATTTAGGTGTCGGGCTCATATGACATAATGTTGCACACTCTTGTACAGTGGGTGGCGGTATGCACCTTTCAGTTGTTTGCAATCTGCCAGCAACCCGAGAGAAGAAGGAACATCCATAGTGAGTCCTATGATCTTTGATGATGTCATAGCGACTCCTATGATGCCTGCATTTGATCTTTGATGATGTCATAGCGAGTCCTGAGTGTGAGTGATGCCTACCTTTGATTTTTGATGATGTCATAGCGATTCCTATGATCATGAGTGACGCAGTCCAAAGACGGATAATTTTTTTCACGCAAAAGAGTAGTTATACATAGGAACATCATAAGACATTTCACACATAAGGGTCATTATATATAGGAACATTATAGGACATTTCACACATAGTCATTATACATAGGAACATCATAGGACATTTCATAGGACAGTGAAATGTCCTATGATGTTAAGGAACATATAGGACATTTCACAGGACAGTGAAATGTCCTATGTACAAAGGAACATCTGTCCTTTGAACATCTGTCCTTTTTGAACACTGTCCTATGAAATGTCCTATGAACATCACACAGGACATTTCACACACACTGACAGACACACAGATACATAGTGTAAGAACTGTCATAATGGTTTTAGAAGAGGAAGATCCACAGTGGATGCTCTAGTTAGGGTAAGTAATGATATTGAAAAGACTCAAAATGAAAGTAATTGTTATAGTTTATCTGGTGTAGCAATATGATGATTAATAATTATGGTCAGGTATAAAAATTATTTAATTTGTATTAATGTATTGGGACCTGAGATGATCTCTGGGTCCATACACACATAAACAGTTCAAACATGCAAATTAGATGGGTAAATGTATTCCTCTCTGAAATTTTCGATCATATTTTACATCTTTCTAATTTACAGTGTTATCTCTTTCCACTTTCAAGTTATAGCCTTGGAAATCTGAACTATTTTATTGACAAAAAAATATTTACCACTCTTGACCACTAGGGGGTATGTCGCAGTTCTGCACCATCCACGCTCAAAGGGTTAAGAAAATAAAAACAGAATTTTAATGAAAAGAGGAGGTATGTTAATGGCTCCTTAATTTGCATCTGATTAGACATTAAATTATTATCAAACCTCGGACGTTTAACTCAGCAGATGAATCAGAACATGGCTTACGTGATTCCTGGTGTGATGGTCGGTTTCCTCTTCGCGGCGTTCTCAGCTCAAGATTTCATGGATGTTATGGGGAAATATCTGCCCGCAGATATTTTAGGGTCCACAGCTCGACCTTTATAGTGAAGTGGTCAACAAGGCTGGATTTTGACTGTGTGACTCACAGTTGGAGCTTTGGTCAAAGATGGCGATGCCTGTTTCTTCAGCTGCGTGTGATGGCGGGCAACGTCTCCTTCTTTCTTCTTCATTGGCAAGCGGCTTTCCCAGGAATCTGTGGCTTCTCTGTCACATTCCTGGAGGAGGAGTTCAGGGTTCGCAGCTCCTTGAACTCCCCCACCTGCTGTAACCTGTGTTCCTAATCCTGCATCCTCTGTGTCTCTCTCCGCCGAGCGATCCCCGGCTCTGGGTCAACGTGGTGGGATAAGGAGAGGGCCTGCGGTTCCGCAGCTACGTTGTGGACGGAGGACGAGGACTGACTGCTGCATGGAGCCTGCGCCGACGATTAAGCGTCCCCGGGTCTCCACCACGGAGGAGCGGTTCGGTCCAGCGGGACGAGACTCTTCTGGCTTCATGCTGTGTAGATCATCGGCCGGGTTACCGGAGCTGGAGGAGCCTCAAGCTGTGCTGACCATCGTGCTGGTCAGCGCACGATGACCAGCACGATTGGGAGCCTGACAACGACCTGACAACGACCTCCGGACAATGGATCCTGGATCTTCGCAGTCCTGGACGGCGTCGGGACCCGAGATCAGGCGAGTGCTCTCCTCTCTTTTCTCCCTCTATTTCTCTGAGCACTTTAGCCTGTCTCTAGGGGGGATGAGCCGGGTGCAGCCGCCCGCTGCATCCGAGCTCGTTTCGCCGGGTTCTGGCGCTGCCGGTGATCCTGATCCCGGTTCTGTTCTTTCTCCCGAGCCTTCTTCCAGGGTCACCGGCGAGGAGTTGCCGTTCCTCGTGATGCTGGAGGGTCCAGGTTCAACGTTGGAGGTCGGTTCTGGTGCGGTGCTTACCCAGTTGGGGTCCATCGTGGGTGCTGCTCCAGCGGTGTCCGATGTGGGTTCGCCTAAGGCCCAATCGGGGTCCGACGTGGGTGCTGCTCCGGTATTGTCCAGGTCCGGTGAGGAGGTGGCTATTTCCCTGTGGCCTGACGCTCGTCGCCCTCGTCATCGGCTCTCCCCTGAACCTCTTCCACCGGGGCGCGCTTTGACCCTTCGTCCATCTCAACGGTCCTGGTGGTTGAGTGATGCGGGTCGACGGCCCGACCCGCAAGACTTTCGGTTCGGCGATCTGGTCCCACCCCCCGACGAACTGTGTTTGCTTCTGGGTAGCCTGGCTCGGCTGCCGGTGGACTGGTTTCCTGGGATCTGGGTTTGGAGTTCGCTGTCCGAACATTTCCCTTTCCCCGGTTCGCCAACTGGACAATGGGCGGGGAGATCTCCGGAGCCATCTCGGCCATTCTTGGACTCTGCCTGTCATATTCCTCGGGTGTCGCTTATTTTTGTTATGGTCACTTGGGTGTAATATTCTGTCCTTTTGGTGAATATATATTCATAGTGCTGTGTATAGTTTTCTATTGCCCGTACTCAGCATTTCCCTTTTTGCGTCTTGTTCGTAGCCTTGTCTGTGCGTTATAGAGTTATGTGTTTTTGTTTCCCACCTAACCATACTCTGTAATGATCCGTTTGTCCCTGTCACCTTCACTCCTCTAGGTGACTATGTGTGGGTATATGTATTTAGTGCTGGGTATTGCGTTCTCCCCTTATTGACCATACTCAGCATTTTCCCTCTTGTTATCCTGTTCCTACCCTGTCACCGTTATTTCCCTAGGTGCCCCTTTTGTATATAGCACTGTGTATCGTTTTCCCATCACCTGTACTCAGCGTTTTGTTTTTTTTTGTCCTGTTCCTGGTCTTGTTTTTTGCATTATGGAGTAGTATGTCTGTTCATTTTTACCCATACTCTGTAATTGCTTTATTCATTTTTGTCACCCTTTTGGTGGGTTTTGTCTCTTTTCCTTTACCCTGTTCTACACGTCATTTGTGTGTTTTGAGCAGTGGTCTTTGTCTGGCGCCATCCTTAGTATTTTTTTCCCCATCTGCGCCCTGGTTTTTTTGTGCGATGTAGAGTATTTTTTTTTTCTTCTCTTTTCTCTGCCCTCTTACTCTACATTGGTCCATTGGTGTTGTCCTTCTGCTTTGCTTCTCCCCCTCCAGTCCTGCCTCCCTTCCACCCACCCTAGGTGGGGGTTGGGATGTTCCTGGTCGTTCAGGAGCCCGACCTTGAGGGGGAGACTCTGTCACCATGGGATGAGATGCCGTCTCGGCGCTCAGCCCATGTTTCTCCTCATCCCTGCTTCTCATTGAGCAGCGTCTCAGCAGGCTCCCAGCTGGCAGCATTACGGGACGGCTGGGGCCAATTAATCCTCATCAGCTGGGGCGCGCTGCCAATGAGAATAAATAGGAGCAGCCTCGATCACTCGGGGCTGCGACATAAGCACAGCTAGGCTGAAGCCCCTACATCTGGTGTCAGTCTTCTACTCCTAGTACAGCATTCCTATGAGTGTTACCCGCTGTGAGTATGTATGCCTTGTTACCCCTACGTCCGGTGCGAGCTCCCTGCTCCTGTGTTATGCAACTCAAGAGTGTTCCTCTGTACGAGTACCTGTGCTTTCCTCATCCCTCACCCCTTTCCTTTAATAAACATCACGACTCACTAGCTTGCCCTTGGCTCTCATTGCGTGGCTCCCTAGAGCCCCGCGTGACATGAGGTAATCTGGAGAATTCTGACGCAATGAGCAAACACATTGTACCATTAGAACACTGGAGTGATAGTTGCTGGAAATAGGCCTCTATACACCTATGTAGATATTGCACCAAAAACCAGACATTTACAGCTAGAATAGTCATTTACCACATTAGCAATGTATAGAGTGTATTTCTGATTAGTTTAAAGTTATCTTCATTAAAAAAAACAGTGCTTTTCTTTCAAAAATAAGGAAATTTCTAAGTGACCCCAAACTTTTGAACGGTAGTGTAAGTGTCACAAACGTGCGCTTTGCACACGCATAAATAGAAACAACAAGTCCACTTGCAGGTGAAGAGTGTTTTTAATAAATGTGCAGTCAAACAAACAACAAATGTCCAGCATAGGATTTCATGAAGGTAGCTGCACAACAGGTGAATATAGTTCAGAAGAGTCAGGTTTTGGACTTAGAGGAAAGCTGTTTACAGAAGCCCCAGGGTAAAACTGGCTGCTGGGGGGAACCAGAAATGTAAACCGGAAAGCAGGACTTACATGGGAGTGTTGGAGCACAGCTGGGCTCTGGGAAACAACAACAACCGTAGTCCAAGGGGAAAAGGCCAAACCCAAGAAGCAGGCTGAACAGAACAACTTACTGTGTGCAGGGCGAAGACAATCCAGTGCATCGACAATGCACAGAAGGGCGGACAGGGCTTAAGTAACACCATCCCTGATGATCACTGTGACCGGTGCGAGTCAGTGATTGAAGAGTTGATGGGGAGCAGGTGTGAATGATAGTGTGTGTGTATATGAGTGCATGTGCATGTTGCTGACTGGATGATGATGGATTCCTTTGGGCGAGACCTCTGGGAACGGCGACAATGTGGGAGAGCAGATGGTTCCTTGACCAGCGCGCACTTGGGCTCCGCCTCCCCCGGGGAACGCTCCTCCATCGCCCCGAGAACTCCCTCCAGACACAGTGGGAACTCGGGGGAAACAGGAGAGACAGTTGGAGGCATGGTGACAATAATTAAAAGCTCATCAGGAATCAGACAAGCGGTTTCAGGAGAGAGTAGAAGTGATTGAACGAGCACTTGCCTGAATTACTGGGAGGTGGTGACGTCCGCTGTCTCCCCGAGGTCGAATTCGTCATAGTGGTGAGGAGGCTCCAGGATCAGAGCACGCTTGGCCACGGGCTGGAGCTCCAGCTACCTCGGAGAATACTCCCCCAGTTCTGATGCCAAATTTGGGAGGAGCCACGGCTTCACCTCCAAGAGAAGATCCATCTCCGCCAGCAACATCTGCCTGCGTTCCTCCATCTCCTCAGCAGACGGAGCAGGCCACGATTCAGGAGAAGAAAGCTGAGCTGTCGTAAGAGAAGCTGGGGACTTCCTACGGTGCATGTGCCTCTTCTTAATATGGACCGGCTCCAGCGTCGAAACATCCTCCATCATCAGGGAGTTGATGCGGCTGAGCACGTTGGTAGCCTCTGGGTTACTCCATAGTCCAGGGTTCATATTCATTACCCAAGCTGCCTGGTTCTTCGGGACTGTCCCCAGAGAGGAAGAAGCCTGCGCCCGTGCCAAGAGGTCCTTCAAGAGGGACATTGCCAGCCGCTCCAACTCATTCATGATTACACCGGGACTCAGGTAGGTGAAAAACACAGACAGGTGAAAGAATACAATGTCACCACTGGGCTTTTACTGGTTGGTACATTCTGTCACAAGCGTGCGCTTTACGCACGCATAAATAGAAACGACAAGCCCACTTGCAGGTGAAAAGTGTTTTTAAGAAATGTGGAGTCAAACATACAACAAATGTCCAACATAGGATTTCATGAATGTAGCCGCACAACAGATGAATACAGTTCAGCAGAGTCAGGTTTTGGACTTAGAGGAAAGCCGTTTACATAAGCCCCAGCATAAAACTGGCTGCTGGGGGAAACCAGAAATGTAAACCAGAAAGCAGGACTTACATGGGAGTGTTGGTGCATGGCTGGGCTCTGGGAAAAAACAACAACCGTAGTCCAAAGGGAAAAGCCCAAACCCGAGAAGCAGGCTGAACAGAACAAGTTACTGTGTGCAGGGCGAAGACAATCAAATGCACCAACAATGCACAGGAGGGTGGACAGGGCTTAATTAACACCAGCCCTGATGATCACTGTAATTGCCGGTGCAAATCAAGCTTGGCCATGGTTACATGGGCACAATTTCTTCAATCTGATTACAATTCAGATCAGAATTTTACTGTTTACATGGATCCTGAAAAAGCTGATCTGATTAGGACGTGCGTTCCCATGTGTCATACGTTTGAATGGAATAAATCATTTTGACATGCGCACGTCGACATTTTGACATTCCGAAAATAGTAGAAGACGCAACTTCCGGTGTTAGCAAGCCCCGCTTCGTGTCAAAATTGACCTGTATTATGTTATTCAGACTGTACTTTTGCTTCTGCTGGTCTCCGTAATGAAGCTACAAGTACATACTTCTGCATATAACGAACAGAGGGAGACAGCAGGACGATAAGACCAGTTTTGTTTTACTCCCACTATGTTTTCCGCTCACTGCTGCTAAAGTGGAAATACGTCATGTCGATGTGCGGCTGGTGAACAGACATGCGCAGTAAACATATTTTCTGCCCTACGTTCGGAATAAGTGTTTTCATGCACACCATTCGGATTAACAATCGGCATAACCCACTCCTCTCAATCAGAATGGAATTTTGATCCGAATGAGCGTGATTGGGTTAGAATATTCAAATTGGCGTGTTTACATGAAGCATTTTTATTCCGATCAGGCTTTTAATCTGGTTACTTGTGTTCATGTAAACATAGCGTACTTGATGGGGAGCAGGTGTGAATGATAGTGTGTGTGTATATGAGTGCATGTGAATCTGAGCAGGGGGAGGAACAGACGATGACAGATTGGAATCACCTGTCAGAAACGAACAGGAGAGGGGGGAGTGGCTACCAGAGGCAAAAGGCACAGAAAACGATATGGAAAGCCAAAGGTAGCATAAAACACAGATAATATGAAACAGGAAAATGAGATGAGATGAGATGAGATTCAACTTTATTGTCATTACACATGTATGAATACAAGGTAACGAAACGTGACTTGGCATTTGGGCACGCTCTGCAGAGCGCATCCAAGGCCGGGGCAGCCGCTAGGTGCCAGTCATAAAGAAGAAAGGAAAAAAAAAGAAAAGAGAAAGGATATGACACAGTAGGCGAGAGAAAAAAACATGTTTTATCAAATTGACGCTTAATGAGTAAGCGAAATTTTGATTGCAGGCAAAAAAACCCTCAATGCATATTTAGCAGACATTTAGTAGACAGATCACACAGCAGAGGGAGAGCAGTGTGTGTATATCAGTATGATGATGATGTCAGTGTGTGTGCAGTGTTGAGTGTATCAGTTACTGGAGTACAACAAATAGTCTCCTAGGCAACGATAGATGTTATAGTTCATGAACGCTGTCCCTGAAGAGTTCTGTTTATTGCACAGCAGCAGTGTTTTGGTTAGCAGAGCCAGCTGACACATCCGCTTATCTCAACTCTGGAGGAGTGAGTTATCCAGGGGCGCCGATCAAGGCCGAATCTACACAGACAGAGTACAGTGGTACCTCTACTTACGAACGTCTCTACATACGAAATTTTCAGGTTACGAGACGCCTCAACGGGAAAATATTGCCTCTAGTTACGAACAAAATTTCAGGATACGAAAGGCAAAAAAAGTACGCGCTCCTCGCAGCTCCCGTATTTTACCGAACGTAAACATACCTGTAGCTGCTCTGCCATTGGCTATCGCCTAGCATCTTCCTGGTATCCCATTGGCCACGAATGGGTGCGTTTGGTTGATCTCGCTTTATCTTATTATTATTTACTATTCTTACTACTTTATTTTATCCTTCTTACCTCTTGTAAGACTGTTGACTGAACTACACAATTTAGAGAAAAAAAAATTGTTAACTGCCATGTTTATCACCATCTACGTTATAACTCTGTACTTTCACCTTGTTCTTAATAAAGTTTTGGGAAAAAAAAAAACAACATCAACGATCAGCACGGTATTAAAACAAAAGGAAGCCCTTACAAACCGATAAAAGCAAACGTCCTTGGATCGTTTCATCACAAAACGTCAGGCAAAAACCACTGATGAGACAGAACATGAACCAAAGAAGGCAAAAGGTGACGCCGACGCCGACGATCGCAGTTAAAAGGTAAATGAACATAATTTTTATTATTCTTTCTCTTTTATTATTCTTTCTCTCATTTTAAACTCTCATTTTATGTTTATTGTGCAGTAATCTAATTGTAACATGTATTTGTTACATGTTTTGATGCGTTTTTACGATTTATAAAAAATTTATGCCCGAATTTTGGGGGCTTGGAACGGATTACGGCATTTACATGTAAAACGCGCCTCTACTTACGAATTTTTCACGTTACGAGAATTCTTCCGGAACGAATTAAATTCGTAAGTAGAGGTACCACTGTATAGGATTTCCCTCTTCTCATATTCTGTGCTTACAATTCAAATTAACATTCACTGGCTTTAAATTCATATCATTCCCTGGAGAGCACGAAGCGACTCCAGATGTTTCCCCTTCTAAACACAGATGAACATGTCCGGTAGAGTCCATCTCTCTACAGTGCATGCAGATGGTAAATTCCATGTTGGTCATTTGCCGCTATTTCGTGCACTCCCCATCTGGTCGAATTGTTGAAGAAGCAGCTCCGCCGGGTCTGCATTTTGATTAGCTCTTCCAGTTAAATTTTCGATACACCAGGAGAACTCCAAAGCCCAATCGGCAGAAATCCTGTGATCGTAAAGCCAAAACAGGTAGATGTTTTCTACATCTTCAGTCGAATCACACAGACACATGAGTTCCAATCCATGGGTCTGTCCACATTTGGGCTCCCCCGGGCCCAATTTTCTGTTTGAAAAGGTGGTGTCAATTGCGTTTAAAGCCCAGCTTATATCCATTTTCCGTATTTTCCATTTGGGTTGAGATCAGCAAGATGGTGAGACGGCACAGACACTCACTCAGACGCAGCAAGCTGGGATTAGGTCAGGAAGGCATGTCATGAATGTCATGAAGCCTGAGCGGGGAACCACCAGCTTGGCTCATGACACATAAGGAGTAGTTACAGTCCATAGGAACATCATAGGACATCATGCAGAGATCATAGGAACATCATAAGTGGTCCTACGATCTTTGGCCGTGACACACTGACAGAGATTTCTTGAATTTATAGAGTGAAAAGAGTGAAGAAGATGAAGAAGAGGTTGCCAACCAAGAAGAATTCAGACTTTTGATATTTATAGTGGTTTACTGAGTGAAGTAGTAGGGTAAAAAAAGTATTTAGTCAGCCACCAATTGTGCAAGTTCTCCCACTTAAAAGATGAGAGAGGTCTCCAATTTTCATCATAGGTATACCTCAACTATGAGAGACAAAATGAGAAAAAAAAATCCAGAAAATCACATTGAAGGATTTTTAATGAATTAATTGGTAAATTCCTCGGTAAAATAAGTATTTATCAAAAAAAAAAAATATATATACAATATTATATTATATATATAATATAATAATATAATTATAATATATATTATATATAATTATATTATAATATTATTATATATATAATATAATAATAATATAATATAATATTATATATAATATATATATATATATATAAAAAATATTTACCACTCTTGACCAAGGGGGTATGTCGCAGTTCTGCACCATCCACTCTCAAAGGGTAAAGAAAATAAAAATGGAATTTTAATGAAAAGAGAAGTTATGTTAATGGTTCCTTAATTTGCATCTGATTAGACATTAAATTATTATCAAACCTCGGACGTTTAACTCAGCAGATGAATCAGAACATGGCTCACGTGATTCCTGGTGTGATGGTCGGTTTCCTCTCCGCGGCGTTCTCATCTCAAGATTTCATGAATGTTAAGGGGAAATATCTGCCCGCAGATATTTCAGGGTCCACAGCTCGACCTTTATCGTCAAGTGGTCGACAAGGCTGGATTTTGACTGTATGACTCACAATTGGAGCTTAGGTCAATCAAAGATGGCGATGATTGTTTCTTCAGCTGCACGTGATTCAATTCAATTCAATTCAATTCAACTTTATTTATATAGCGCCATTTCACAACAACAGTCATCTCATAGCACTATCAACTGAAGGGGGGACCCCCACAGTTGCAGAAAGACCCCAGCAATCAGGCGATCCCCTGTGAGCAAGCACTTGGCGACGGTGGAGAGGAAAAACTCCCTTTTAACAAGAAGAAACCTCCAGCAGAACCAGGCTCAGGGAGGGGCAGTCATCTGCTGCGACTGGCTGGGGGGTGAGGGGATAGAGAAGAAGAAAAGAACAGACATGTAGAGAGCAAACAGCACGATGGGGACTCAATCTATGGGAGAGAACAAACAAATGTTAATGACCAGCAAAAAAAAAAATATTTCATAGAGAGTGAGGAAAGGAGTGAGGCCCAGTGCATTACTGGAGGTCCCCCGGCTGACTAAACCTATTAGCAGCATAACTAAGGGAGGGTTCAGAAACACATGATCCCTCCCTAATTGTAGGCTATATCAAAAAGGTAGGTTTTAGCCCTATTCTTAAAAACAGAGATCAAGTCTGACTCCCGAATCCAGATTGGCAGCTGATTCCACAGGAGAGGAGCTTGATAACTGAAGGCTCTGCCTCCCATTGTACTTTTGGAGATTCTAGGTATTACAAGTAATCCTGCATTTTGGGAGCGTAGTACTCTGTTAGGATGATACGGTAGTATCAGATCTTTTAAATAAAAAGGAGCCTGATTGTTTAAAGCTTTGTAAGTAAGAAGAAGGATTTTAAACTTAATTCTAAACTCTATGGGAAGCCAATGAAGGGAGGCCAGAACCGGAGAGATATGATCTCTCTTTCTAGTACCTGTTAAAACTCTTGCTGCAGCATTTTGGATCAGCTGAAGACTTTTTAAAGATGTTTTAGGACAGCCTGATAATAAAGAATTACAATAATCTAATCTCGAGCTAACAAAAGCGTGGATCAGCTTCTCAGCATCACTCTGAGACAAGATGCTCCTAATCTTGGCAATATTACGCAAATGATAGAAGGCAGTCTTAGAAACAAATTTAATATGTGAATTGAAGGACAAATCCTGATCAAAAATAACTCGGGTGATGGCGGGTAATGTCTCCTTCTTTCTTCTTTGTTGGCAAACGGCTTTCCCAGAAATCCGTGACTTCTCACGAGGGCATTTGAAAATAATTGTAATATCTCATCCGATGACAAATTCCAAGGTTTTCGAACTTTAGATAAAGAACTTCTGGTGTGGGAATGGCCAATAAAAAATTTATAAAAATATAGTCAAGATTAAAACTTAAATTAAAATTAAAACAGTGGTTTTACAGAAAGTTTTAACAGGAAAAAGTTGTAGAAATAGAGACATCTAGGATTGGAGTTTTTAACTCCTAATTAGAATTGAGCTCAAGAAAAGAATTAATTCCTAGGCGTTTAAAGAAACATTAAGATACAAAGAGGTTCCAAAAAAACATGATACTTAGGCTGTGTGATCATAGAAAAAAAACATGTGGGATGAGACTTCTTTGTTCGGGCAGTGAAGTCCCTTTGTTTTCCCGAAGTTCCCTGCTGTGTAGACAAAGTGGAGGTGTTGAAGACAAAAGGAGAAAAGAGCCGAAAAAGGACTAAAAAGGGCATCGTTTCCTTTTTAACTGGGGAAACTTTCACGGGCCTCCATGATTGACAGGAGCTCTGACCAATAGCCTTCCTTCATAGGTTGGCTTTAAGAACTTTAGTCCAATAAAAAAACTGCTACAGTGGATGCTCTAGTTAGGGTAAGTAATGATATTGAAAAGACTAAAAACGAAAGAAGTAATGGTTATAGTTTATCTGGATATTGAAAAGGCTTATGACTCACTGTGGAGGGATGGACTTCTTATCAAACTGAATAAAATTGGCATTGGTGGTAGGATGTATAATTGGATAATGGATTTTTTAACACACAGGACAATTAGGTAGGATCAGAAGTTTCTTATGACGTTGACATATAAAAATGGTGTTTCTCAGGGGAGTGTGATAAGCCCAGTTTTATTCAAAATATGATTAATGACATGAGGATCAGAATCAGAATCAGAATCAGAATCAGGTTTATTGCCATTGTTCATGTAGTACACAAACTAGGAATTTGCCTCGGTACAATGCTGCAACATTAAACATGATAAGATAAGAGAAATAAACTATACATGTAATAAAGTGTAGGATAAGATTAAGTGATACTGGTCAACAGTTAAAATATATATTAGCCAGCAGCAGATACTGTGGAGAACTATATAGTGCAGTCGGTAATGCAGGAAGAAAACAGTGATGATTGACATGAGTCTGGTTGAGCTGCTGTACATGGTGCACGAGAGTCACTTAGTGTTCAGCAGTCTAATGGCAGAGGGGAAGAAGCTGTTCATGTGACGGGAGGTTTTAGTCTGGATGGACCGAAGTCTTCTACCAGAGGGGAGGGGGGCAAACAGTACGTGACCAGGGTGTGAGGGATCGGCTATGATCCGGCCAGCACGCCTCCGGGTCCTGGAGATGTACAGATCCTGGAGAGATGGGAGCTTGCAGCCGATCACCTTCTCAGCAGTGCGCACGACGCGCTGCAGCCTTAGTCTGTCCCTGGCAGTGGCTCCTGCATACCACACGGTTATGGAGGTGGTGAGGATGGACTCGATGATGGCTGTGTAGAACTGCACTAACATCTTGGTGGGTAGCTTGAGCTTCCTCAGCTGCCGCAGGAAGAACATCCTCTGCTGGGCTTTTTTGATGAGTGAGCTGATGGTCAGCTCCCATTTGAGGTCCCTGGTGATGGTAGTGCCTAGGAAGCGGAAGGAATCAGCAGTGGTGATGGGAGAGCCTGAGAGGGTGAGGGGGGGCAGAGGAGTAGTGACTTTCCTGAAGTCTACAATCATCTCCACTGTCTTCAGAGCGTTCAGCTGCAGGTTGTTATTGCTGCACCAGGACGCCAGCTGGGCCACCTCTCTCCTGTAGGCAGACTCGTCGCCGTTGGAGATGAGCCCAATGAGGGTGGTGTCGTCCGCAAACTTGATCAACTTGACAGACTGGTGGCTGGAGGTGCAGGAGTTGGTGTAAAGGGAGAAGAGTAGGGGGGAAAGTACACAGCCCTGGGGTGATCCGGTGCTGATGCTAGTATAGTCTGAGACAGTCTTTCCCAGCCGCACATGCTGCCTCCGGTCCGTCAGGAAGTCGATGATCCACCTGCAGAGGGAGTCAGGCACGTTGAGCAGGGACAGCTTGTCCCGGAGCAGAGCGGGGCGGATGGTGTTGAATGCGGAGCTGAAGTCCACAAACAGGATCCTGGCGTAGGTTCCCGGGGAGTCCAGGTGCTGCAGGATGGAGTGGAGGGCCAGGTTGACTGCATCGTCTACAGACCTGTTGGCTCGGTAGGCAAACTGCAGCGGGTCCAGGAGAGGGGTGGTGATGGACTTGAGGTGGGACAGGACCAGGCGCTCAAAGGACTTCATGACTACAGAGGTGAGCGCTACAGGTCTGTAGTCATTAAGTCCAGTGATCCGTGGCTTCTTGGGGACAGGGATGATGGTGGAGGATTTGAGGCAGGATGGCACGTGGCATAACTTAAGGGAGGTGTTAAAAATGTCTGTGAATACAGGAGCCAGCTGTTTCGCACAGAGTCTCAGGGTGGAGGGAGACACGCCGTCTGGGCCGGGGGCCTTGCGCGGGTTCAGTCTGGAGAACTGTTTGAGCACATCCTGCTCACTGATGATAAGGGGAGGGGGGAGGAGGGGGGGGTGCCTTAAATGAAGTAGGGAATGTGGAGGCTGTGGAGCTGGAGGGAGGGGGGGAGTTGGACACAGATGACGAGGTGTCAAAACGGGCATAGTGTTGGGACAGTCTCTGACAAAGGGCTTTGTCATCCTGACCTTTAGGAGCCTTAGGTCGATAGTTGGTGATTTGCCTCAGTCCTCTCCACACGGAAGCCGAATCATTAGCAGTGAACTGCTCTCCACACGGAAGATGGATCAAGAGGGATCCATCAAAACAGCACTATATAGGGATGATGGAGCCATACGGAAGAGGGGAAGAAATGAGAAATTTGTGTTCAAAAATATCAGGGAAGCAATGGAGAAAGTGGAAAAGTGGTCACATAAGATAAAATAAGCTAAGCCTTTATTAGTCCCACAATGGGGAAATTCCAGGATTGCAACAGCACAGGGATAGCAACACTCAGAGCAACAAACTGCACGGATGGGCTGCACGGTGGCGCAGTGGTTTAGCACTGTGGCAGCACAGTTTACCCTTGGCCAGGGGATCGCGGGGATCGTGAGATCGTGGGTTCGATCCCAGCCCCCGACCAACAGTGAGCTGTGTGGAGTTTGCTTGTTCTCCCCATGTTGCGTGGGTTTACTCCGGGATTTCTCCGGTTTCCTCCCGCATACCAAAAAAAAACATGTAGGTTTAGGGCGCTCGCGCACGCATCGACCGGCAGCCGGTGGCTTGTCACCAGACTGCAAACCAAATCTACCTACGGGTACAAATAAGTAACAAAAAAAAAAAAGGCAAGAAGAAACAAGAGCAGCGAGTATACATATGTACATATTGCAGAATGTGTAAATGACGAGACAAGCTGATCTCAAGCAGTTTATTACACATTCTCTCTCATGAGCATAGTAGAAAAAAGGACCTCTCAAACAGAACTCTTCACTTATATACTCAGGTCCTTCTGCATATCAAAAGGTCACAATGCATTCACATAAAAGGTCACTTTGCATGCAGTTCCTTAATCCTTACATATCCCCCTCACAGCCTCTGGCATACAAAGGAAACTCCACACCATCTCTGACATACAAAAGATCACATTTCACAGCTTCCTGTTATCTCCAAAGAAACTCTGCATTTTGTTCTTATCTAAGATGTGAGGCATTATGCAAGACACATGAGTGGCTACAATACCCCCCCCCCCCCAAACATTTAGATAGAACAAAAGGATAACAGTCTGAATGTTGTGATAGAATCATTACACATCAATCCACATGCTGCTTGGGCTTCATTCTTCTCCCGTATCTGCTGTAACCAGGATTCTCCGCCTCCGCGGTGCTGTCATGCTGGGGAGCTGCAGTCTGGGGGTGAAAACCTTTTGTCTGTCCCTGTGGGTGTTCTGGGGAAATTCTACTCTGGGAAACACCCCGTGGGGGTCTTCCGCGCCGAGGGGCCTTTGCCAACAGCACTTGCTCGTCCGCCACCACAAAAGCGGGTTTGAGTCTGTTTATGCCAATCTTTTCCCTCCTACCCCCCAAATCTAGCAAAAAATGCTTGTCCCCTGTTTCCAACACTCTGAACGGTCCATCATAAGGTGGTCGCAATGGGGGGCGATGCGCTTCATGTCTGACAGAAACAAACTCCGCGTTTTTCAAAGTTTTAGGCACAAAAACGCGCGGAAAACTGTGATGAACGGGGCCCGGCAGCGTGCCTGTGTCAATGCTACGCTGCAACAGCTGAGACGGGGGGGCTGCCTGGCGCAGGATTATCCGGGAGAAACTCCCCGGGCAGCCGAAGTGGCTGCGCAAAAACGAGTTCAGCTCGGGAAGCTTCTAAGTCTTCTTTAGGCGCAGAACGCAACCCTAATAAAACCCATGGTAGCTTGTCTACCCAATTTGCATCCATCAGTGACGCCCTGAGAGCCGCTTTCAATGACCTATGAAAACGTTCGCATAACCCGTTAGCCTGAGGATTGAACGCGGTTGTGCGGTGAATTGTGACACCCAGGCTGCAAGCCATTGCTGACCAAAGTTCGGAAACAAATTGAGGGCCTCTGTCGGACGTAATGTCCAACGGGACTCCAAAACGCGCCACCCATGCTGTAAAAAACACGCGCGCTACCTCCTCGGCTGTGGTTGACGCCAGTGAAACCACCTCTGGCCATCGTGTGGTGTGGTCCACCATTGTCAGAAGGTGTGTGCACCCCTGTGATGGCGGGAGGGGGCCCACGAGGTCCACGTGAACATGGTCGAACCTCTTAGCCGGGATGTGAAACGGCTCCAAGGGAGCCCTCGTGTGTCTGTGTACTTTAGCTCGTTGGCACGCCATGCAGGCTGCTGCCCACTCTTTCACCTGTTTGTGAAGACTCGGCCACACAAATTTCTCTCCTACCATCTTGATTGACACGCGCACTCCCGGGTGCGCTAAAGAATGAACCGAGTCAAAAACGCGGCGGTGCCACGCGGCCGGTACCACGGGCCGCGGTCGCCCCATGGAGACATCGCAGTTTAGAGGGGGCATACCGTCTTGCAGCACCCTGCTCTCCAGCCTTAACCCTGTTGGTCCAGACTGGAGTGCGCGCACATCCACGTCACTAACCTGCTCTGCGGCCATGGACTGGTAAATCGACAGCTTTGCCTTAGAACTCAGCTCCCTCTTCATCACAACAGACCGGTACAACGTCCGCATCACTGCAGATGCTGCTCCAATCCATCTGTCAATCTCTCGCTCCATTTTCCCCCTCACTCGTGAACAAGACCCCAAGATACTTAAACTCCTCCACTTGGGGCAGGAGCCTGTCCCCAAGCCAGAGAGGACAATCCAACTTTTTCCGGCTGAGGACCATGGACTCAGACTTGGAGGTGCTGATTCTCATCCCAGCCGCTTCACACTCAGCGGAAAACCGTCCCAGCAAGAGCTGTAGGTCATTGCTGGATGAAGCCAACAGGACAACATCATCTGCAAACAACAGAGATGAGATCCTGTGGTCACCAAGCATGACACCCTCCATTCCCTGGTTGCGCCTAGAAATCCTGTCCATAAAAATTATGAACAGGATCGGTGACTAAAGGGCAGCCCTGGCGGAGTCCAACTCTCAATGGGAATGACTCCGACCAAGTGTTGGCAATACGAACCAAACTCTCACAACGGTCGTACAGAGACCGAATAGCTCGTAACAACAATCCCGATACCCCATACTCTTGAAGCACCCCCCACAAAAATCCACGAGGGACACGGTCAAATGCCTTCTCCAAGTCCACAAAACACATGTAAACTGGTTGGGCAAACTCCCACGAACCCTCAAGAATTCTCGAGGGGGTAAAGAGCTGGTCCGATGTGCCACGGCCAGGACGAAAACCACATTGCTCCTCCTGAATCCGAGGTTCGACCAACGGCCGGACTCTCCTCTCCAGTACCTTGGCATAGACCTTCCCAGGGAGGCTGAGGAGTGTGATCCCTCTAAAGTTGGAGCACACCCTCCGGTCCCCTTTTTTGAAGAGAGGAACCACCACCCCGGTTTGCCATGCCAAAGGCACTGCCCCCGACCTCCACGCAATGTTGCAGAGGCATGTCAACCATGACAGCCCAACAACATCCAGGGCTTTGAGGTACTCAGGGCGAATCTCATACACCCCCGGGGCCCAGCCACCAAGGAGATTTTTGACCACCTTGGCGACCTCAGCCCCTGTGATAGGGGAGTTATCCCCCTCATCCCAAAACCCTGCTTCCTCTGTGGAAGGTGTATCAGTGGGATTGAGGAGATCCTCGAAGTATTCCTTCCACCGCCCGACGATATCCCCAGTCGAAGTCAACAGTGTCCCATCTGCACCATACACAGTGTGGACGGGGAGCTGCTTTCCCCTCCTGAGCCGCCGGACAGTTTGCCAGAATCTCTTTGAGGCCGACCGAAAGTCTTGTTCCATGGCCTCACCGAACTCCTCCCATACCCGCGTTTTTGCTTCAGCAACCACCCGAGTTGCACTCCACTTGGCCTGCCGGTACACTTCAGCAGCTTCGGGAGTCCCACAAGCCAGCCAAGCTTGATAGGACTCCTTCTTCAGCTTAATGGCCCCCGTCACCACTGGTGTCCACCACTTGGTTCGGGGGTTGCCACCACGAGATGCACCGACCACCTTGCGGCCGCAGCTCTGGGCTGCCGCTTCAACAACAGAGGTGGAGAACATGGCCCATTCAGACTCCATGTCTCCAGACTCCCTCCGAATGTGGTTGAAGTTCTTCTGGAGGTGGGAGTTGAAGATCTCCCGGACAGGGGCCTCAGCCAGATGCTCCCAGCACACCCTCACTGTACGTTTGGGTCTACCAGGTCTGAATGGCTTCCTCCCCTGCCATCGGATCCAACTCACCACCAGGTGGGGATCAGTTGACAGCTCTGCACCTCTCTTTACTCGGGTGTCCAAGACATACGGTCGCAGGTCTGATGATACGATAACAAAATCGATCATCGACCTGCGACCTAGGGTGTCCTGGTGCCAGGAGCACATATGGACACCCTTATACTTGAACATGGTGTTCGTTATGGGCAGACTGTGGTTAGCACAGAAGTTCAATAACTGAACACCACTCAGGTTCAGATCGGGCAGGCCGTTCCTCCCAATCACCCCCCTCCAGGTTTCACTGTCGTTGCCCATGTGTGCAATGAAGTCCCCCAGTAGGACAATGGAGTCTCCAAGAGGTGCACCCTCCAGCACCCCAGTCACAGACTCCAAAAAGGGTGGGTACTCTGAAACATCATTTGGTGCATAGGCACAAATGATGGTCAGGACCCGTTTCCCAACCCAAAGGTGCAGGGAAGCAACCCTTTCGTCCACCGGGGAAAACTCCAATATAGAGGCAGCAAGGTGGGGTGATACAAGAATACCCACCCCTGCTCGTCGCCTCTCGCCCGGGGAAACTCCAGAAAAGGCCAAGCTTCAGCCCCTCTCCAGGAGACTGGTTCCGGAACCGGAGCTGTGTGTTGAGGTGAGACCGACTATATCTAGCCAGTATCTCTCAACCTCGTACACCAGCTCAGGCTCCTTCCCCACCAGAGAGGTGACACATTCCACGTACCAAAAGCCAGTTTAGAAAGCTTGGGATCAGTACGCCAAGGTCTCCGCCTTTGACCGTCACCTAATCCACATAGCACCGGACCCCCATGATCCCTCCTGCAGGTGGTGAGCCCACTGGAGGGCGGACCCATGTAACTCCTTCGGGCTGAGCCCGGCCAGGTCCCATGGGTGGAAACCCGGCCACCAGACGCTAGCCTTCAAGCCCCTCCCCCAGGCCTGGCTCCAGGGTGGGGCCCCGGTAACCCCATACCGGGCGGGGTACACTGAATCCTTGATATACAATTTATCATGAGAGCCTGTTGGATCGTTCTTAGTCTGGCCCTTCACCCAGGACCAGTTTGTCTTGGGAGACCCTATCAGAGGCAGATTGCCCTGGACAACATAGCTCCTGGGGTCACTGGGGCATGCAACCCTCCAACCTCCGGAAAACCGCCGTGAGATGGGCTTCGTGTTTGTCTTCGGACGCGCTGGCTACCAAAATATCGTCCAGGTAGACGGATATGAAAGGGAGATCGCGCAGCACCGCATCCATCATGCGTTGGAACGTCTGCGCAGCCCCTTCAAGCCCGAATGGCATGCGCAAAAACTCGAATAGACCAAACAGAGTTATCACCGCTGTTTTGGGTATGTCCTCAGCGCGCACTGGGACTTGGTGGTAACCGCGGACCAAGTCTATTTTAGAAAAAATATGCGCTCCTGCCAAATGAACGGAAAAATCTTAGATGTGAGGGACTGGGTAGCGGTCGTGAGCTGTGGCATTGTTTAACCTGCGGAAATCCCCGCAAGGTCGCCACGAACCGTCAGCCTTAGGAACCATGTGTAGCGGGGAAGCCCATGGGCTGTTTGAACGCCTGATGATGCCCAACCTCTCCAGGTTGGCGAACTCCTTGCGCGCTATGGCCAGTTTAGCTGCATCCAAGCGCCGAGCTTTTGCAAAAACGGGCGGTCCGGTAGTGGTAATAAAATGTTCCACCCCGTGTTTAGCGACGGTTGCCGAAAATGTGGGGACCGTGAGTGCTGGGAACTGAGTGAGCAGAGTGTGGAACTTACCGCTTGCAGCTGTGACGTTGGCTTGTGCTGTTGGCCGGGCCGCTTGAGCTGTACAGGGAATAGAGTCAAAAGAAAGTGCATTAACCAGGCGCCTGTTAGCGACATCAACCAACAAACCATGTGAGCACAAAAAATCAGCCCCCAATATATTGAAATTCAATGCTGCTATGACAAAAGTCCACTCAAATGTACGGCCGTGTAGAGACAGAAGCAGAGTCCTCTCACCAAAGGTCTTAATCCTCGAGCCGTTCGCTGCTGCCATCTCGGGACCACTGGAACCTGCCAGCCGGTCAGCGGAGGAAGGCGTGATGAAACTCAACTGGGCACCTGTGTCCACGAGGAAATGCCTCCCCGAGCGTGCGTCCGTCAAGTAGAGCAGCCAGCTTGTTCTCCCCCCCCGAGGGTCGCAGCTGCTACCGACCCCCGGTCTTGGCGTTTCCCGAGCGCTTTTAACTGGCACGGTGGTATACATTTGCGTGCCTTCTCTGCGAAGCGGCGGTGGTAGAAACAAAGGGTGTCTCCTCCGCGTTCCTTGGCCCCCGCCGCTGCAGTCATCGGTGTTTCTGCTACCGCTGTCCCTGGTTCCCTGCCATCTCTGGCCGTCGTGCTGAACTCCGTCACTGCCGCCGTGGTCGCACGCTGTCTGCTGGCGTTGACAATCCGATGCGCCTTTCGGGCCAGCACGCGGTTGTCCCGCTGGGCCAGCAACGGCGAACTGGCCAGGGTCGCTCTTGTCTCTGACGGTAGGGTCCTGAGGAAAATGTGGGTAAAGATGAAGTGGTCATCGTCCGAGCCTTTCAACCTCAGCATCTTCTCCATCAGGTCAACGGGCGTACCATCTCCCAACTCGGTCAGCGCCAGGAGTCTCTCTGCTCTCTCCTCAACTGAGAGTGTGTAGTGCTGGATGAGTGCAGCCTTCAACGCACCGTATTTGTCGCTGGCTGGTGGCTGTTCCAGAAGGCTCTCCACATGCAGAGCCGTGTGGTTATCGAGCTTTGCGATTACATGGTAGAATCTCGTGTCATCTGCCGATATTCCCCGGAGAGCGAACTGTGCCTCAACCAGGTGGAACCAGGAGTGCTGGTTGTGCTGCCAAAAGTCCGGTAGCTGGACCGTAACGGCATACGTTTGGCTGGGGGCTCCCAACGAGGCTGGCTCCGGGGAATTCTCCTCGTGTTGCATGCTTCGTCTTGGGTCACCAGTGTAGAATGTGTAAATGACGAGACAAGCTGATCTCAAGCAGTTTATTACACATTCTCTCTCATGAGCATAGTAGAAAAAAGGACCTCTCAAACAGAACTCTTCACTTATATACTCAGGTCCTTCTGCATATCAAAAGGTCACAATGCATTGACATAAAAGGTCACTTTGCATGCAGTTCCTTAATCCTTACATATCCTCCTCACAGCCTCTGGCATACAAAGGAAACTCCACACCATCTCTGACATACAAAAGATCACATTTCACAGTTTCCTGTTATCTCCAAAGAAACTCTGTATTTTGTTCTTATCTAGGATGTGAGTCATTATGCAAGACACATGAGTGGCTACAATATAAACATAAATATATAGACACACAGTGCGGAGCATTGTAGCTAGATGGAATAAATATGTAAATATACATATACGTAAACACACAGTGCGGAGCATTGTAGCTAGATGGAATAAATACATGAATATATAAACATACACAGTGCGGAGCATTGTAGCTAGATGTAATAAATATGTAAATATATAAACACACACAGTGCGGAGCATTGTAGCTAGATGGAATAAATATGTGAATATATAAACACACACACAGTGTGGAGCTTTGTAGCTAGATGGAATAAATATATGAATATATAAACACACACAGTGCGGAGCATCGTAGCCAGATGGAATAAGTATGTAAATATATAAACACACAGTGCGGAGCATTGTAGCTAGATGAAATAGATATGTAAATATATAAACACACACACAGTGTGGAGCATTGTAGCTAGATGGAATAAATATGTAAATATATAAACACACACAGTGTGGAGCATTGTAGCTAGATGGAATAAATATGTAAATATATAAACACACACAGTGTGGAGCATTGTAGCTAGATGGAATAAATATGTAAATATATAAACACACAGTGTGGAGCATTGTAGCTAGATGAAATGAAACAGCATAACCGTCTACTTAGTTATCCTACAGGGTATGATTATTTACCCATACATATTGTCACCCTCCGTAGCTACCGGTATTTTCCTAGTTGTATACCAAAGGGGACCATTGTGTAAGTCTATTGCGTCTTTTGTATTCAATACTATTAGGTTGTCACGTCTTTTTGCTATCTCTGCGAGCAGCTCTGCTTAGGTTGTATAGTCTGACAGCCGTAGGTAGGAAGGACCTGCGAAACCTCTCGGTTGTGCACCTAGGATGATGTACTCTGCTGCTAAATGAGCTCCTTAGTACATTCAGTGTGTCCTGCATAGGGTGGAACTCGGACTCCAGCAGAGATGACAGTTTAGCCACCATCCTTCTCTCTCCCATCTCCTCCACTGGGTCAAGACGCTGCCCCAGGACAGAGCTAGATTTCTTGATCAGTTTGTTCAGTCTCTTCCTATCGGCTGCTGTAATGCCACTGCCCCAGCAGATCACTTCAAAAGTGATGGCTGATGCCACCACCGTGTCATAGAATGTCTTTAGCAGCGCCCCTTGTACACCAAAAGACCTGAGTCTCCTCAGTAGGAACAGCCTGCGCTGTCCCTTCTTGTAGAGTGCGTCAGTATTGTGTGACCAGTCTAGTTTATTGTTCAGATGAATACCCAGGTACTTGTAGGATGTCACCATCTCCCCACATGAGTGGGGATTTAAATTTTCACACAGTAAAACCTGCTATTTAACCTGTTGCACTTCGGTGTACCGCGGGTGGACACGTCTCTGCGTCCTAGGGTGCACGAGGGCTTCCCATGACGGCCCCCCGTCATGTTGTGAACGCCCCCCCCCCGCTACTCTTCTGTAGCGGATTGCAGATATTTTAGTGCAGCTGTGCGTAGTAGACCGGGGCGCACCGTCACCGCTTTCCGTCATATAGCGATGGGCGATGTCCGTCCTCTGTAGCGGGGGGTGGGTGGGAGTTGTTATCTTCTACATTACAGCTATTCTAGTATAATTTTTAGTGCACTGTAGGTTATCTTTTCTTGTAAAAAAAAGCCACACATTTTTTACGTGGCATGCTTCTTTGTGTGTGGGGGCTTGTTTGTTCATTCATTCATTCATGAATGAATAAACAACCCCCCCCCACACACACACACAGCCCTTCACCTTTCATTAGAGCCCAAGATGAAGCTTCTATATTGAATCATTCAAAAGTTAGACGTTTTTCCAAACTGTGCCATTTGGCACAATTTGGCACAGTTCAAAAACGCTTCGGAACAGCCTAAGAAAAAAGCTGTGTAATATATTCATTTTTTGTGGTATTGTTGCAAAATTTTGACTTCAGCTGGATAACACTTGGTTCTACATTTCTATTGCATTTTCCAGCCAGTATCTGAAGCTGTGTGTTATTTGCAAGCATTTGTATCCAAAAAAACACCCAGGCGAAATTTATTTTCTTCAAGTTCAGTATGTTTAGATGATTGTTACTCATTGGCAGGAGCACTTAGAGAGATTATGACTGTTTTGCCAAGAAATTCAAAGTGTTTTCTTTTAAATGAGACCAACCCCATGAAGATGCTGCAAAGGGTTGAAGAACAGCTTTTGATTTACTTTGGGTATGTTATTTTTGGCATTTTTAGGGAAATTGACCAGAGTGCAAGGGGTTAACATTATATAATCAATCAACCAATAGAGAAAATGAGTTAAAATATCTAGGATTGTGGTTTGATAGTGCATACACATGGAGAGTTCATGTTGAGAATCTGGAGACAAAGTGCAAAAAAGTCATTAATCTCATAAAAGTTGTGGCTTGAACACAAATGGGGTGCAGATGAACAGGCATTAATTGACATTTACAGAGCACTATTGAGATCGCCAATTGACTAGCAGCAAAGATGACTGGAAAAAATAGACAGAATGCAGCATAGAGCGCTTCACCTGTGCATTGGAGCTGTCAAAACAACACCAATGCAGTTTTAATAGAAGCAGGAGAAATGCTACTGTATTAGAGAAGAGATAAACTCACATTATCATACTGTGTCAAGCTGAAAGGAAGTGAGGATGTTTATGTTTTGCTGCATACAAAATCCATCACATGTGATTGCCACTTAGTGCTGTGTTGCGATACCAACTGTTCTGTAACTGGCAAGAATTATGTTCCAATGCATCCCCTCTAAGGGCATGCACGGGTTTCTACAGGCATGCATGGGTATGCACTAGCCATCATATTGTAATTCAAGAAATCTGTGTTTCTCTCTACGTGTGTGTCTGTGTCTGTGTGTATGTGTAACGATCATAGGACTTTGTGTTGCCATGGAAACCATGTCAAAGATCAAAGGCAGACATCACCATGGTTTCTGTTCACATGGTAACCATGTCAAAGATCAAAGGCAGGCATGCAGCAGGGGTTATACGGGCATGCACGGGTATCATGTCAACATCCCCGATTTCAGCCTCGCCGGATTTGTGGTTTGGGAGGGGAAATCTTTAATGAACATCCATAGGGGATCCATAAGGGAGCTGTGGGCGTTCATAGCTATGACATCACAGGTGCACACTGTGTTCCTTTGATGTCACTTGACCATATAAAGAGTTCTGAACAAGTCCTTTGAACAACTCCTTCTCTGATGTCATACAGATATCACATGCACCCTGTGAGGTCAGAACACACTTTTTACAGGCATGCAGGAATGCTTGCTTACACTTGCTTTCTACGGGCATGCAGAAATACTTGCTTAACCATGTCAGTGACCAAAGGCAGGGATCACCATGGCAGTGTTTCCATGGTAACAGTAACTTTCTACAGGCATGCAGAAAAGCTTGCTTACGATTGCTTTCTATGGACATGCAGAAATACTTGCTTATACTTGGTTTCTACGAGCATGCATGGGTATGCACTAGTATATAGAATAAGGGAACACGGACGTGGAGTGTTTCAGAACTCCTTATACAAAGCTATAGGGTCATGATAATCAAGTCAGAGTCATTTACAGAGCACTAATAAGATCAACAGTAGACTAGCAGCAAACACGTCTACAGAAAAAATAGACAGGATGCAGTATAGAGCGCTTCACCTGTGCAGTGGAACCGCCAAAACAACACCAATGCAGCTTTAATAGAAGCAGGAGAAATGCCACTGTATTAGAGAAGAGATAAACTCGTATTATCATACTGTGTCAAGCTGAAAGGAAGTGAGGAAGTGAATATTTCAAAAACAACACTACAAGACTGCTGGGAATATTCTACATTCCAGGGGCACGGGTTTTGGGTCGACAACTGAAAGAAAAGCCAGAATGTATGGACTACACACTATTGATATTGCTAACACCACTCCAGTGCGTAATGTTCCCCCTTGGCTGTTTCTGGGAAAAGAAGAAATTAGTCTGCTAATAAGGAAAAAAGATTGGCATATGAGTAAGTTGGTTTTAAAACCAGCATTTACCTCAGGAACAATTACTTTTACTACTTACTGTCACGCCGCGCCATTCATCAGCGGCGCCACCTGCTCACGCACCTGACAATCATCAGCGGCGAGGGATAAAGGCCGTCTCGCCCGGAGGCTCGGCCTGAAGCCGTCAGACTTCGTCCCTCACCGTTGTGAGCATACTTCCCTTCAGCGTCACCATTTTGGTAAGAAGATCGCTTACCTCTTTTCTTCAGTCTTCTCCCCTGTGCACAGGTGGATTCCCCAGCGGCGGACATCTCCACTCCATCGCCCAATCCTCGCTGCTGTACAGAGCTCTCCAGGTGGCTGTCTTCCGGGCTTCGCCCCCTTGTTGTGCCAGCTGTCCTGACCCACCAAGTAAGTCCTTCTCTCGCCATAAATCCCTCCTGTGTTGGTGTATGCCCGTCACCCTCTCCCTGTGCTCTCTCCATAGGGTTGCTCGGCTGTACGGTCACCTGCCTCTGTGCCTGGAGCAGACACCATCACCAACACATTTACATCCCGTAGACACGCACTCATTCACTCCTGCTGTTAATAAACTCTTTGAACTACTCTAAGCCTGTGTGTGTGCGTCTCCTGAGCCGTGCGTTATGTCAGTACGGCTTCAGCAGAGCGGCTCGGCGGACGGCGGGCTCGCACACCGGTTTTCCACTCTCGAGGCTAGAGTGGATCAAATAGCTTATCAACAACAGGTGATCTTTAATCAATTATTGAATTTAACTAACCGGTTGGGCCGCTTGGATCCTCAACAGCCGTTCCCCCCGGCTCGTCAGGGTGGCGCAGCTCCTGCTGTTCCAGCGGCCGTCCAGCCGGCTCCGGTGGCACCGGTTCGGCTCACACCGATTCCGACCCCCGCCCGCTTTAGCGGTAAGCTCGGCGGAGCGCGGGGGTTCATTATGCAGTGTGAGTCCGTGTTCCACCGTGTGCCCGGAGATTTTCCCTCGGATCACAGTCGGATTGGTTACATAGGGAATCTTCTGGAGGGGCGTGCGTTAACTTGGACCTACGCCGTAATGGCGAGGCCCAGTTATGCCACCCTCACCTATGACCAGTTCGTGAGGCACTTTCTGGAGGTCTTTGACCATTCTCAAACCGAGACGGTCCAGGTCGATCGGCTCCTCGCTCTCCAGCAGGGAGGCCGGTCGGCAGCGGACTACTCAGTCGACTTCCGGGTAGCGGCGGAGGAATTGGGCTGGGAGGAACGCTCCCTCTGTGGCCTGTTCCTCCGCAGCCTCAATAGTGATCTGAGGGATGAACTGGCTGGACGGGATATCCCTGGGACGCTAGCGGAGCTGACTTCCTTAGCGATAAGTTTGGATAACAGGCTGCGCGAGCGCTCCTCGGGGCGGAAGTCTTCTTCTTCTCGCCCTCGTGGAGTCTCGCCGCACCTGTTCCAAGCTCGCCCCCTGGCGGCGCCGCCAGCATTGTGCCCCGAGGAGTCGGAGCCGATGGTGACGGGCTGGACCAAGCTTTCCCCTGCGGAGAAACAACGCCGCCGTGAGTTGGGCCTCTGCATGTATTGCGGAGGTGACCAACACACTGTGGAGCGTTGCCCGCGGAAAGCCAGTCGGCGGGGTCCGCGAATCGCTGTAGGGAGCCTCGCGGATCCCAACCGGTTAGACTCTCTCACTCAATTAAAGCTGCCCATCCGTTTTTGCCACAATCCCACTGGGCACCTCACCCACGCACTGGTGGATTCGGGCGCAGAGGGCAGCTTCATTTCACAAGGCCTGGCAACCCGATTGGGCATCCGCTGTCAGGCATTAAAACACCCCATCTCCCTGGTCCATCTCTCCCGTGCCTCCCTTGGGAGAGTTTCTTACCAAACCATGCCTGTCCCAGTCATCATCTCAGGGAACCACCGGGAGGAGATGGTATTTTACGTCCTGCCCAACTCTGTGTCGCCCATCATCCTGGGGTATCCCTGGCTACGCCTCCACAACCCTGTCCTGGACTGGAGGTCCGGTGGGGTATCGGCATGGAGTACCTTCTGTATGGGCACCTGCCTTCAGTCCGCTGCCTGCTCCCCATCCGCGGCTCCCCCTGTGGCGGATACAGCACCTCCGGACCTGTCACTGGTGCCTCCAGAATTTCACGACCTGGGTATGGTATTTAGCAAATCGAAAGCTATGTCTCTTCCCCCGCATCGACCATATGACTGTGCCATCAACCTCCGCCAGGGGGCTCCCCTGCCATCTGGTCGGCTCTACAGCCTGTCGGCGCCGGAGAAGGAGACCATGAATACATACCTGAAGGAATCTCTGAGCGCTGGGATTATTCGCCCATCGTCGTCACCCGTGGGGGCAGGGTTTTTCTTTGTCGGGAAAAAGGACGGATCCCTCCGCCCCTGCATAGACTACCGAGCGCTGAATGACATCACTGAGAGGGACCGTTACACCCTGCCCCTCATGGACACTGCCTTTCACTCCCTCCAGGGGGCGACCTGGTTTACCAAGCTGGATTTACGCAGCGCTTACCACCTCGTCCGGATCCGGGAGGGAGATGAATGGAAGACAGCCTTCCGTACCCCGAACGGCCACTTTGAGTATCTCGTCATGCCGTTCGGGCTGACCAACGCTCCTGCCGTCTTTCAGCGCCTCATTAATGACGTCCTCCGGGATTTCATCGGCCTTTTTGTGTTCGTCTACCTGGATGACATCCTTATCTTCTCCAGGTCCAGGGACGAGCACCAGGTCCATGTGAGGCGGGTCCTCCAAAGACTGCTGGAGAATCGTCTGTACGTGAAGGCTGAGAAATGCGAATTCTACGCTAGGACCACATCCTTCCTGGGATTCATCATCGCTCAAGATCAGGTGCTCCCAGACCCAGAGAAGGTGAAGGCGGTGGTGGAGTGGCCTACTCCCGCATCCCGGAAGCAGGTGCAACAGTTTGTTGGCTTCGCCAATTTTTACCGCCGCTTTGTCCCAAATTTCAGCTCGATCGTCGGACCGCTGACCCGCCTCACGTCCCCGAAGGTCCCGTTCCGGTGGACTGAAGAGGTCGCTGCTGCCTTTAGGGCGCTGAAGGCGGAGTTCTCCTCCTCCCGGGTCCTTTGCCAGGTCGACCCCGCGCTGCAGTGCATTGTGGAGGTGGACGCATCGGACACGGGAGTGGGAGCAGTGTTATCCCAGCGGTCACCTGACGATGGCGCCAAACGGCCGTGCGCCTTCTTCTCCTGGCGCCTGTCCCCGGCGGAGAGGAACTACGATGTGGGGGACAGAGAGCTCCTGGCCATTAAACTCGCCTTACAGGAGTGGCGCCACTGGCTAGAGGGGGCGGACCTGCCGTTTGTGGTCCTGACGGACCACAAGAACTTAGAGTATTTACGATCTGCCAAGCGCCTGAATGCCCGCCAGGCGCGCTGGTCTTTGTTCTTCGCCAGGTTCCGCTTCTCGATCACCTTCAGGCCGGGCTCCAAAAACGGCCTGCCTGACGCCCTCTCTAGGCAGTTCACCCCCGTGGAGGCTGAGGAGACGCCCCACACTATCCTGCCCAGGTCGTGCGTCCTCGGTGCCATCTCTTGGGACATTGAAGACAAGATCCGGAAGGCGCAGGAGGTGGAACCTGATCCTGGCGGCGGACCGGAGGGAAGACTGTTCGTCCCATCCGCGGTCCGAGGAGAGGTCATCCACTGGCTCCACACCTCCCGGCTCACCTGTCATCCCGGCACCTCTCGGATGATCAGCCTCCTCCAACGGTCCTTTTGGTGGCCAGGCCTGCGGAGGGATGCAGCCCGCTACGCCCAGGCTTGCCCAATCTGTGCCACCAGCAAGTCGGGAAATGCCCCCCCAGCGGGTCTGCTCCAGCCTCTGCCCGTCCCCGGCAGGCCCTGGTCGCACATCGCACTGGACTTCGTCACCGGACTCCCCGTTTCCAACTCCTTTGACACCGTCCTGACCATTGTGGACCGTTTCTCCAAGGCTGTGCACTTCATTCCCCTGCGAGGTCTCCCTACTGCCCTGGAGACGGCGGGCCTCCTCGTCCAACACGTGGTCAGGCTGCACGGGATTCCGGTGGACGTGGTCTCGGACCGGGGTCCCCAATTTTCATCCGAGGTTTGGAGATCCTTTTGTAATGCCATCGGAGCCAAGGTGAGCCTCTCCTCCGGCCATCACCCCCAGTCTAACGGGCAGTGTGAGAGGACCAATCAGGAGCTGGAGGCTGCGCTCCGCTGTGTTACTAGATAGATCCAAGCCGACGTCCTGGAGCAACCATCTCGCCTGGGTGGAGTATGCCCACAACACCGCCCGCTCTTCTGCAACGGGGATGTCCCCCTTCAAGGCGTCCCTGGGTTACGACCCCCCGCTGTTTCCAGCGCAGGAGAACGAGGTGACTGTCCCCTCTGTTAGGGCGCACCTTAGGCAGTTCCGCTCCACCTGGGCTGCCGCGCGTCATGCGCTTTTACGCACGGCGGAGCGCAACAGGACCGTGGCGGACCGGCACAGAAGACCTGCCCCGGCGTACAGAGTTGGGCAACTCGTGTATGTGTCTACCCAGGACGTCACATTAAAAGGCGAGAGGAGGAAGCTGGCACAGCGATTCATGGGTCCCTTTCCCATCACCCGGATCATCAACCCGGTGGCTGTGCGCGTGGCTATTCCCCCCTCCCTCCGCATCCATTCCACTTTCCATGTGTCGAAGGTGAAACTGGCAGTCACTGACCCCCTTTGCCCTCCTCCTGCGGCGCAACCCGCGCCCCGGATGATTGGTGGCCATCCGGCCTGGTCCGTCTCCTCCATCCTGGACTCCCGGCGCCGAGGTCGTGGGTTGCAATACCTGGTGGACTGGGAGGGCTATGGGCCCGAGCATCGACAATGGGTGCCCCCGTCGTTTGTGTTGGACCCATCGCTCATCGCGGACTTCCACCGAGCGCACCCGGATAAGCCATCGCCAGGAGGCGCTGCTAGAGGGGGGAGTACTGTCACGCCGCGCCATTCATCAGCGGCGCCACCTGCTCACGCACCTGACAATCATCAGCGGCGAGGGATAAAGGCCGTCTCGCCCGGAGGCTCGGCCTGAAGCCGTCAGACTTCGTCCCTCACCGTTGTGAGCATACTTCCCTTCAGCGTCACCATTTTGGTAAGAAGATCGCTTACCTCTTTTCTTCAGTCTTCTCCCCTGTGCACAGGTGGATTCCCCAGCGGCGGACATCTCCACTCCATCGCCCAATCCTCGCTGCTGTACAGAGCTCTCCAGGTGGCTGTCTTCCGGGCTTCGCCCCCTTGTTGTGCCAGCTGTCCTGACCCACCAAGTAAGTCCTTCTCTCGCCATAAATCCCTCCTGTGTTGGTGTATGCCCGTCACCCTCTCCCTGTGCTCTCTCCATAGGGTTGCTCGGCTGTACGGTCACCTGCCTCTGTGCCTGGAGCAGACACCATCACCAACACATTTACATCCCGTAGACACGCACTCATTCACTCCTGCTGTTAATAAACTCTTTGAACTACTCTAAGCCTGTGTGTGTGCGTCTCCTGAGCCGTGCGTTATGTCACTTACAGCTCTATACTGATGATTCAAAGAACAAATGGGGCTCTGTTGGAGTTGGGAGTACATTCCAGAGTTTAAAGTGACCATCTCAAAAAGACTCCCAACAATACATCCCTGCTTACAGCAGCGATAGTGGCAATAATTGTTGCTTTGCAGTGGGTGGAGGAGGTCAGATCAGACCGGGTGGTTGTGTGCACAGATTCACTTGCAGCTTTAAAAACCATACAGACACTAAAATCTACAAGGGAAGACTTGGTGATTGAGCTATATCACAGTTTATTTAGGGTACACAGGGGTGGTGGAGAAGTTGTTTTGTTGGGTTCCTGCACATGAAGGGGTTGGAAGGGAATGACTGTGCAGACCAAGTAGTTAAATGTACACTGGGGAAATAACTATTCCATTGCCTCTTGGAAAAGGTGAAAGACAAGCAGTAAGCAAGAAAAAAGGAACTGAGCTATGGCAATAAAGATGGGATGAAGATCTTAAAGGTAGATTGTATTACAAAATGCAAAACTCTAGTGCAATAAAGAATTATAAAGCAACAAACAGGAGGGAAGACATCATTATGGCCAGACTCAGACTGGATCATATAGGTTTAAACAGCACTTTATTCACCATGGGGAAAAGCAAAAGTGACAAATGTAGAGAATGTGGAGAAAAAGAAAATGTTGAGCACATCTTATTACATTGTCACAAGTATGAAAAGAAAGCCAATGAAAAATGAAGTTCGAGAGGCCGGTAAGGAATGGGATTTTACTGGGATTCTGGGATCAGAGGAGAGGCACTAAGATTCACAAGAAGGGCTCTTTTCTCTTCTTCTTCTTTTAGATTTGATTGGTGGTTTGCAACCAGCTTACAGGTGCATTACCACCACGCACTTCACTCTATATCCTCACTCTATCTGGTCAGGAGCTGTAGTCCTTCTATCATCATTGCTGTGTCCAATCAAACCCTAGCTCCATCCTCAGACATCATTCCTCTTTGTCTCCTCGCAGTCCACTCCATATCATCACCCCACTCCACAGCATCACTTCACATGTATTGGCTGTGGCAGCTGCCATGGCCAAGATGTAAACTACCAAGGCCAGTCTGTACCGCCACACACTTCTTTTTTAAATAACTCATAATTAAGTCATAGAATTTAGGGGTCGGGCTCAGATGACATAATGTTTTTTTTTTTTTTTTTTTCCGGTTCCGGTTCCGCCGGCCCGGCGGCGCCACACGAGTCGGCTGCCTGTTGCAACAGCCTTTTTTTTTATCTTCCTTCTTCTTTCTACACCTTTCACTCTGTATATATATCACGGACGCACGGATCGCCCCGGGGGTCTCCCGGGTCGGCGGACGGAGCCACGGTTTGCAGCGGGAGACGTTACAGCGGGGAGGAGCTAGTGCTAGCTAGCACTTGGCCGCCGCCCGGTGCTAATGGGAAACTCGACATACCGGGAGCTGTAGCGAAAAGGACGCGGGTGCCGGGCTGGAGTTTAGGCGGCGTGAAAGAAATATAAGACAGAATAATAAAGAGCGATGGCAAGAACCAAGCAGACCGCCCGTAAAATCTACTGGAGGAAGAAGCCCCCCAGGAGACAGCTAGCCACCAGGGCTGCTCGGAGAGGCGCTCTGGCCACCGGCAGAGTGAAGAGGCCTCGCCGTCACAGGCCCGTGGCTCTGAGAGAGATCCGTCGCTACCAGAAATCCACGGAGCTGCTCATTCGTAAGCTGCCCGTCCAGCGCCTGGTGAGGGAGATCGCTCAGGACTTCAAGACCGTCCTGCATTTCCTGAGCTTCGCCGTCATGGCTCTGCAGGAGACCAGCGAGGCCCACCTGGTGGGTCTCTTCTTCGCTAAGGGGGTCACCATCATGCCCAAAGACTTCCAGCTGGCCCGCTGCATCCGCGGAGAGAGAGCTTAGACTTTCTGCTGCACATTCACCAGCCATAATGCTCTGCACTGTGTGTCTATATATATACATTTATAGTAATATGGACATATGTTTACTAGATGTTGTTTTTTCTTGCTTTCTGATTGTTGCTCTGAGTGTTGCTATCCCTATGCTGTTGCAATCCTGGAATTTCCCCATTGTGGGACTAATAAAGGCTTATCTTATCTTATCTTATCTTACATCCTCGTGTACTACTGTACACGAGGTGGTGGTATGCACCTTTCAGTTGTTTGCTATCCACCAAGAACCAAGAGAAGACGACATTGTGACAGAGACCTGCCTTTGATCTTTGACGTCACCAGTTGTTCAGGGATTCCTGCCTTTGATCTGTGATGCCTACTTTTGATCTATGATGATGTCATAGCAAGTCCTATGGTCATGAATGAAGCCTGCCATTGTTCCTTGATGTCATAGTAGTCATGATTTTTGAGCGGGTCCTATTAGCGTGATGCCTATACCTTTGATCTTTGACATGGTTACCATGGCAACACAAAGTCCTATGATCTTGACATCGTGACAGACAGAATTATATATAGTGATTATGCCTGCCTTTGATCTTTGATAGTGTCATAGCTAGTCCTATGATCATGAGTGATGCCTGCCTTTGATCACAGATTTTCTTGAATCACTCTATACCATGGTGTCTATATGACACAACATGTTGTATAATTGGATAATGGATTTTTTTAGCACACAGGACTCAATTAGGGTTAAAGTAGAATCATAAGTTTCTAATGACTTTGAAATAGAAAATGGTGTTCCTCAGGGGAGTGTGATAAGCCCAGTTTTATTCAACATGATTATGACATGTTTGAGGATCATGAGGGATTCATCAAAACAGCACTATAGGAGATGATGGTGCCATATGGAAGAGGGGAAGAAATAAGAAATTTGTGTTCAAAAATATCAGGAAAGCAATGGAGAACATGGAAAAGTGGTCATATGAGTGGGGATTTAAATTTTCAAACAGTAAAACTTGCTATATGATTTGTCATGGCGGCCGCTGGGCTGTCATCCAGCTCATCAGCTCCAGCCGTGCACAGACTAACAGGTGTTAATCAGCGGCTCTTAAAAGCCAGCGTCATGGACACCTCGGCACGGAGTCGTCTGTCTACCTCGACTGAGTATGAGCCAGAGCTTCGTTCCACAGCCAAGCCAAGAATGCCACGACAAGATCTTCCACGTAAGAAGACTATTTGCTTTTCTACGCCTAATCTTTACTGCTGTGCCCAGGTGGACCTCTCAGGCGGCGGACCAGTGTCTCCAACGGACGGAGAATTACCCACACCCTTCCGGCGCTCCTCCTGGCCTACGGAGCCAGAGCTTCGTTGCACAGTCAAGCCAAGAACACCACGACAAGACCTACCACGTAAGAAGGCTATTTGCTTCTCTACACCTAATCTGTACCCCTGTGCACAGGTGGACCTCCCAGGCGGCGGACCGGTATCTCCAACGGATGGAGAATTACCCTTTCCCTTCCGGAGCTCCTCCTGGCCTTCACTGACTCAGGAATTCTCTCCACTGCAGCTGCAGGTACTGTCACTCCCTCAGTCACAGGAGTCATTGTCATCACAGTCACGGACATTATCACTGTCACGGCTACGGGAACTGTCAACGTCACAGCTGTCAGTGCAGTCATTGCTCTCGCCACAAATTCCTCCACGGTTAGTGGAGTTATCACTGTCACAGCTTCAAGCACCAGAATCACCACAGCACGCGGACATCGGAGGACAGCTAGATACAGTCAGAGACAACCTCAAGTAAGCTGCGCACCTGCACTTGTCCTTTGTGCTGTACAGCCTTAACAGTTTCTGCTTGTGTGTTCTAGGGTTGCCAGGTCGTCTTCTGTATCGCTTAGCTCCGGTGACCAGGCTACGATATCTGCACTCACACTTGCACTACACTCACTTACACTTGACAATAAAGAATAACTATTTTGTATCTGCCCGTGTCTGTGTCTGTCTCTTGGGTCCTGAAACATAACAGTACGACTCCGTCACGTGACCCAATGGACAGCACACAGCCGCGCGGACTTAACACACTTAGCGCCCGGGTAGACATGCTTGCACATCAGCAAACAGTTATTCTTAATCAGCTGTCACAAATTAACGGCCGGCTGGATCGCCTGGAGGGACAACAGGCGTTTCCCCCGGTCGCTGGTGCTTCAACCCCTGCAGGTTCAGCACCCACTCAAGCTAACACCTCGTTCGTATCTCGCCTCACCCCTGTTCCCACTCCAGCTCGTTTTAGTGGCAAACTCGGAGAGGCTCGGGGATTTATTCTCCAATGTGATTCAGTTTTTCTCCGAGTCCCGGGGGACTTCGCCATTGACTCAAACAAGATAGGATATATCATTAACCTACTGGGAGGTAGAGCCTTAGATTGGGCCTATACTGTAATGGCGAGCCCAGGTTATCCTACATTAACTTACCAGCAGTTTTTGGCGGAGTTTATGTCCGTATTTGATCATTCGGATAGGGGTGCGGTATTGAACAAACGGCTGTTGAGCCTGCAGCAGGGCGCAAGATCAGCTGCTGACTATGCAATAGACTTCCGGGTCCTTGCTGCTGAGATTGGGTGGGGGGAACCGGCACTATGCGGTATTTTCCTCCGCAGTCTCAACGCGGAGTTAAAGGACGAGTTAGCGGCACGGGACAAACCTGATAATTTGGGTGAGCTAATTGCCCTTGCCATAAGCATAGACAGTAGATTAAGGGAACGAGCGGCAGAACGGCGGTCTACCGCCCGTCCTGTAAAACCCCGCCCTCGTTCCACCAGTTTTTCCCCGCTCGCTCTACCGGCGTCAGGAGAGCTTTCAGATCAGGAACCCATGGTAATAGGACAATCTAAAGTGTCAGCGGCTGAGAGACAGCACCGCAGAAATTTAGGCCTTTGTTTTTATTGTGGAAAGGAGTCACATGGAGTTTTTGAGTGCCCGAGTCGGTTAAAAGGGAGGGTCCGTGGATTGCAGTAGGGGGATTCACGGACACGGACCCAGAAAGACCCCTCACGAGCTTTAGAATACCCATTAGACTCATCCACAAACACGCAGAACATTCCACGCTAGTCTTAGTGGATTCAGGAGCTGAGCAAAACTTTGTTTCCAAGGACCTGGCAACCCAGATGGGCCTCAGCTGTCAGCCCCTGGATCCACCTGTCAAGTTGATTACGTTATCTAAGGCATCACTGACCACCATAGCCTATCAGACGGCCCCAGTGTCCGTGATAGTCTCAGGGAATCACAGAGAGGAGATTAGGTTTTTAGTCTTGCCTGTCTCTTCTTTGCCTGTCATCCTGGGTTTCCCCTGGCTCCACCTTCATAATCCCACCATCGACTGGCAAGGAGGGAGTATTACAGCATGGAGTACCTTCTGCTTAAGCGCCTGCCTCCAATCGGCGGCATGTGCCCCCTCTGTCAAGGTGCCACCCCCTTTGAAGCCAACTCAGGAGCTGTCCAAGGTACCAGAAGTTTACCATGATTTGGGACTAGTGTTCAGCAAGTCACGGGCGTTGTCTTTACCCCCTCACCGGCCGTACGACTGCGCAATAAATCTGAAGGCTGGGGCCCCTCTTCCTGCGAGCCACCTGTACAGCCTGTCAGCCCCGGAGCGCGAGGCCATGGATACCTATATTAAAGAATCCCTGGCCTCAGGAATCATCCGCCCGTCGTCCTCGGCCGTGGGGGCCGGCTTGTTCTTTGTTGGAAAAAAGGACGGGTCGTTACGCCCTTGCATTGACTTCAGGGGGCTTAACAAAATCACTATAAAAGATAAATGCACTCTGCCTTTGATGAATACTGCTTTTGACTCCCTCCAGGGGGCGAATTGGTTTACTAAGCTTGATCTCCGCAATGCCTATCACCTGATGCGCATCAGAGAGGGGGATGAGTGGAAGACGGCGTTCAGGACCCCAAGCGGCCACTTTGAGTATCTGGTAATGCCGTTTGGGTTGACCAACGCTCCGGCCGTCTTCCAGCGGCTAATTAACGACGTGCTGCGGGATTTCTTTAACTCCTTTGCGTTTGTGTATCTAGATGATATATTGATCTTCTCCCGCACCCTGGAAGAGCACCAGGTGCACGTGCGCAGAGTGTTACAGCGCCTCCTGGAGAATCAACTTTTTGTCAAAGCAGAGAAGTGTGAATTCCACACAAACCAGACCTCTTTCCTTGGGTTCATCATTGCCCGGAACCAGGTGCTTCCCGACCCAGCCAAGGTTAAGGCGGTAGTGGATTGGCCCACTCTGTCCTCTAGGAAACAGCTCCAGGGGTTCCTGGGCTTTGCTAATTTTTATCGCCATTTTGTGCCCAATTTTGGGAACCTGGCTCGCCCTTTGACTGCACTCACTTCCCCTAAGACCCCGTTTTGCTGGAGTGAGGAAGCAGCCAGGGCGTTTAAGAAATTAAAGGACGAGTTTGCTTCAGCCCGTGTTCTCTCTCAGGTGGACCCGAATCTTCAGTGCTTGGTGGAAGTGGATGCCTCTGATTCAGGGGTGGGAGCGGTACTCTCCCAGCGTTCTCCTGAGGACGGCAAGATTCGGCCATGTGCATATTTCTCCCGTCGCTTGTCACCGGCAGAGAGGAACTACAGCATCGGGGACAGGGAACTGTTGGCAGTGAAGCTCACCTTGGAGGAGTGGAGACATTGGCTTGAGGGGGCCGCTCAGCCGTTCGTTGTTTGGACGGACCACCGCAACCTGGAGTACCTCAGGACAGCGAAGCAGCTGAACGCACGTCAGGCTCGTTGGTCCCTCTTCTTCGGCCGCTTCAACTTCTCCATCACCTATCGGCCAGGAAGCAAGAACGGTAAGCCGGATGCCCTCTCACGACAGTTTGACGCACCATCTTCTGAGGATCAGGACGCACCCATCCTACCACCCTCCTGTGTTGTGGGCGCGCTGTCCTGGGGTATCTGTACCAAGGTCAGGAGAGCGTTGAAGATGGAACCAGACCCGGGGGGGGGGGCAGGCCGCTTGTTTGTTCCACGCTCTATTCGGGGTCAGGTGATTGAATGGGGTCACGCCTCCAAGTTGGCTTGTCATCCGGGAGTAGGCCGGACTGTGGACCTGCTCCAGAGGACCTTCTGGTGGTCAGGGCTACGGAAGGACGTGGTGAACTACATCCGGGCTTGCGCTCAGTGCGCCACTGGGAAAACGACATCTTCTCCCCTGGCTGGTCTGTTGCATCCCCTGCCCGTTCCTTCCCGCCCCTGGTCTCATGTGGCCATGGATTTTGTGACTGGTTTGCCCCTTTCTGATACTTTCACCACTGTCTTGACTATTGTGGACCGTTTTTCGAAGGCGGCCCATTTTGTGCCTCTTCGGGGCTTGCCTTCGGCTCAGGAAACGGCGGACCTCCTTGTTCAGCATGTGGTTCGCCTCCATGGTATCCCCGCTGACATAGTGTCAGATCGGGGACCACAGTTTGTCTCTCAGGTATGGAAGGCATTCTGCGCAGCATTGGGAGCCACAGCTAGCCTTTCTTCTGGGTACCATCCTCAAAGTAATGGCCAGTGCGAACGGGCTAACCAGGAGCTCGAGGCCGCACTGCGCTGTGTTATCTCCTCCTGTTCCTCCTCTTGGAGCAAACATCTTCCCTGGATAGAGTATGCCCATAATACTACGATCTCTACGGCCACGGGCGTCTCTCCTTTCAAGGCTGCTTTTGGATTTGACCCACCATTATTCCCGGAGGAGGAGAAGGAGGTAGCGGTTCCGTCTGTCCAGGCCCAGATTAAGCGCTGCCTTTTGAGGACCACTGAACGCAACATCCAGGTGGCCAACCGTCACAGGAGACCTGCCCCGGACTACAAGGTGGGTCAGAAGGTTTGGTTATCCACCCGGAATATTGGTGTACCGGCCGAAAAGCGTAAACTCACTAAGGGCTTTATTGGCCCCTACACCATCTCACGTATTGTCAACCCTGTGTCTGTGCGCTTGTCTCTCCCCCCTTCCATGCACATCTGCCCCACTTTTCATGTCTCCCAGCTTAAACCATACGTTATGGACCCTCTGTGCCCGGCCCCTGTAGCGCCTGCCCCCCCGAGGATGATCGATGGCCATCCAGCCTGGGGCGTGACTGCCATCCTGGACGTGCGCAGGCGGGGCCGTGGTCTTCAGTATTTGGTGGACTGGGAGGGTTTTGGACTGGAGGATCGTTCTTGGATTCGCCCAGCATTGATCTTGGATAAGCAACTGATCCGCGATTTCCATCAGGCGAATCCAGGTAAGATTGGGCAGGTGCCTGGAGGCACTGCTAGAGGGGGGAGTACTGTCATGGCGGCCGCTGGGCCGTCATCCAGCTCATCAGCTCCAGCCGTGCACAGACTAACAGGTGTTAATCAGCGGCTCTTAAAAGCCAGCGTCATGGACAGCTCGGCATGGAGTCGTCTGTCTACCTCGACTGAGTATGAGCCAGAGCTTCGTTCCACAGCCAAGCCAAGAACGCCACGACAAGATCTTCCACGTAAGAAGACTATTTGCTTTTCTACGCCTAATCTTTACTCCTGTGCCCAGGTGGACCTCCCAGGCGGCGGACCAGTGTCTCCAACGGACGGAGAATTACCCACACCCTTCCGGCGCTCCTCCTGGCCTACGGAGCCAGAGCTTCGTTGCACAGTCAAGCCAAGAACACCACGACAAGACCTACCACGTAAGAAAGCTATTTGCTTCTCTACGCCTAATCTTTACCCCTGTGCACAGGTGGACCTCCCAGGCGGCGGACCGGTATCTCCAACGGACGGAGAATTACCCTTTCCCTTCCGGAGCTCCTCCTGGCCTTCACTGACTCAGGAATTCTCTCCACTGCAGCTGCAGGTACTGTCACTCCCTCAGTCACAGGAGTCATTGTCATCACAGTCACGGACATTATCACTGTCACGGCTACGGGAACTGTCAACGTCACAGCTGTCAGTGCAGTCATTGCTCTCGCCACGAACTCCTCCACGGTTAGTGGAGTTATCACTGTCACAGCTTCAAGCACCAGAATCACCACAGCACGCGGACATCGGAGGACAGCTAGATACAGTCAGAGACAACCTCAAGTAAGCTGCGCACCTGCACTTGTCCTTTGTGCTGTACAGCCTTAACAGTTTCTGCTTGTGTGTTCTAGGGTTGCCAGGTCGTCTTCTGTATCGCTCAGCTCCAGTGACCAGGCTACGATATCTGCACTCACACTTGCACTACACTCACTTACACTTGACAATAAAGAATAACTATTTTGTATCTGCCCGTGTCTGTGTCTGTCTCTTGGGTCCTGAAACATAACATGATTTTCACAAAAAAACCCAAAACAAAACGCAGAACTGGTACAGAACCATTAACATTATATAATTAACCAATAGAAAAAGTTAGTGAGTTCAAATATCTAGGATTGTGGTTTGATAGTGGATACATATGGACAGTTCATGTTGAAAATCTGGAGACAAAGTGCAAAAAAGTCATTAATCTCATAAAAGCTGCAGCTGGACATGAATGGGGTGCAGATATACAGGCATTAATTGACATTTACAGAGCATTAATGAGATTGACAACAGACTATGGATGCATGATTTATGGAGCAGCAGCAAAGATGACTCTGGAAAACATAGAATGCAGCAGAGAGCGCTTCACCTGTGCATTGGAGACATCAAAACAACACCAAACAATAAAGTTTTAATAGAAGCAGGAGAAATGCCAATGGTTTTGAGGAAAGATAAACTTGCATTTTCATACTGGATCTGTTACGGTGGCCCTCGTGAGCCACCAGAAGATGCCAACAAGTCCCCGGTGAGTTTGCAAAGGTGTTTATTATTAAAGTTAAGGGAACAGGGGATAACACACACTAACAAAGGAAAGAGCCACGATGGGCTAAAACACACTACAATGAGGATGGGATAACAACAGGATAACTTACAAGGCAGATGGCGAGTAGACAGCATCTGGGCCGGGGAACGCCCGATGCGTCAGACGATGTGGAGTTCTGTCGGGAGATTAACAGAGACTGCTGCATCGGGGTGCATTCAGCGTCCGCTTTTAAAGCCGGACACTCATGACCCCGAATGCAGCACAGCTGTTTTGGCCTTGACAGCAGGAAGCTCCTCCGGGTGCTGTCACAATAAGAGCCTGGGGAGCCAAAAGGGACACACTGCTGTCAAAGCCTGAAAAAGATGATATATGACCCGAGCGTGGACGAGATCGGCACTCGGGTCATGAAAGTACCTCCCCCTCGAGGCCGGACTCAGAACGGGCAATAACACCCAAGCCCCCCCCCCCCCACCCCAGAGTGGGCGGATGGGGCGCAGGCCAGGAGGGAGCTAGTCAGAAAAGGAGAAGAAAAAAAACCATGATGATGAGAGGGAACAAACGAAGCAATTATAGAGTACGGTGGGAAAGAGAAAAAACCCCACAATACTCCATAAAGTGCGAATGAAACATAGACCAGACCCCCCCAAAAAAAGATGCAACAACAGAAGGAGGCCTATAATTAAAACACAGAGGCCCCTAAGGCGTAATGTGGCAGATACAAATCATCCCTCAGACAGGAGAGGGGAAGAAAAAAAAGACGCTAAACAGCGGTAAAGATCAAAATAAGGCACATGACAACACAACAAAAGTGACCTTGATATCAAGAGTGAAAAACAAAAAATGCGAAGATGACAGCAGGCAGAGTCCAATAATAAACACGCAGTTCTGGTGGTCTCCCAGCGTCCAATGACCACATGGCAGATAGGGGAAACAAGGAGCGTTTGGGCGGCCTACCCCGGTCCCAGGGTCAGAAATGCAGAGTTTCAGGTGGCTGGACCAGGCCGCCGAATAGAGAGTTCCGTGGGTCGGGTGGCCGGCCCAGAGAGCCAAATGGGCGTGGCAGTCCTTCTGGCGGCCGACCCGCATCGCTCAGCCACCAGGACCGCGGGGGAGAGAAAGGCAATGGCTTCCCTGTAGAGGGGAATAGAGAGGGCGAGCCGGGCCGAAGGTGAGGGGTCCAAACGGCACCTAGTGGAGAAGGCTTGGGTGGAAGATGAGGGTGAAGCTGATGAGGATGATGATAAAGATGGGGAAGAAGATGAGCCGGTCCAGTGTCCGGTGGCAGGGGATCTGCAGCTTTCTCACCGAACTTGGATCCTGCTGGTGCTGCACCCTCGTCGGACCCCGATTGGGTCACGGTTGCACCCGCGATGGACCCCGATTGGGTCACGGTTGCACCTGTGTTGGACCGCGATTGGGTCATGGTTGCACCCGCGTCGGACCCTGATTGGGTCGGCGCCGCACCAGAACCAACCTCTAACCCCGAGCCCGGAACCTCTGGCACAGCGGGTGAAAACAGTTCCTCACCGGCGACCCTGGGAGAAGGCTCGGGAGAGAGAAAAGAACCGAGATCAGGATCACCGGCAGTGCCGGAACCTGGCGAGACAAGCTTGGACGCAGCGGGCGGCTGCACCCGGCTCGTCTCCCCAAGAGACAGGCAAAAATGCTCAAGAATGGAAAGGAGAAAGACAACACAGAGCACTTGCCTGATCTCAGGTTCTGACACCGTCCAGGACTCCGATGATCTGGGCTCAGACGGCAGGAGGTTGTCATCAGGCTCCCACTCAGCTACATCGGGCTCCGCAGCTGGCATGATGGTGTCCACAGCCTCAGGATCCTCCGGCACCAACGTCCACGCCGATGACCCACACGGCGTAGTGGCAGGAGACCCTCGACCCGCTGGACCGGACCGCTCGTCCGTGGAGACCCGGGGACACTTCCTCGTTGGCGCAGGTTCCACGCTGCAGTCCCCTCTCCTCCTCCACCCACGACGTGGCTGTGGGACCGGAACCAGGCTTTCCAGAACGGCAGGCCCCCTCCTCATCCGGCGACATTGGCCTGGCGTCGAGGACCGCTCAACGGAGGGATACACAGAGGAAGTAGGATTAACAATTAAAGCCACAGCAGGTGGTGGGAGCTCGGGGGACTGCGAACCCCGAACTCCACCCCAGGAGTCAGACAAGGCAAATCACAGTAATGAGAATATGAATGAATTTGGACTTGCCTGTCTCCTGGAGGCTGGATGGTGCCTGCTGCGGCGGATGTTGCTCCTTCCTTTCCCCGCCAGGTGGTGACTGAGGCCCCCCTGGGAGGACGAGGGGGAACCACTTGAAGGTTCCGGGATGGGGCTCGCTGAAACAGGACTCCAGGTACACAGAGCAGCCGGGATAGGCATCGAGGAGGAGGGGGCGACAGCTGAGATGAGCCAGGCACAGATCGCTGACAGGACAGCAGGAGAAGATGGCCCGGAGGAAGAGGCTGCGGGAATTGAGCCCTTGCGGCGACCCAGAACTGTATCTGGACGGGATTCAAGCTGAGGTTGATTGTGACGATGGTTTCTGGCAGAGGACAAGGCAAAGGTGAGGCCCAGGAATCGCCACTCCTGTGCGGAGACAGAGGCAAAGAGGACGGCGAACTCAGGAAAGTCACATAACCCGGGATTCCTCTCCAACAGTGTGACTGCCGCTGTCACATGCTTAGTGATTTCAGTTGGATGAACAGCGGCGCGAGCAGCAGCCACTCGGTCCCAGATGTTGATTGCTGTCAGCTGCAACTTCTCTGGGGGAATCCCGACTGACGTCATGCTCAATGGGGGAAGACCCCTGGATGGTGCGAACTCCTGGGCTGGAGCGGGATCCCGAAGCAAGGGGCGACGGTTCCTCCTCTTCGGCTTCCTGCCAGGATTTCTCTCCAGCCCACGTAGTATCTCGCGCTGTGCGGCAATGTCACATCTCCTCGCGCTGACTTTAGGGTGGTTAGCAAAGCGGGGGAGATGATTGAGAACATCCTCAGCTTGGTCCAGGTACCGATGCACGTCGCTGTGGAAGACGAGGAGGGAGGCGGTGATGAGGATTTCATCGACGCACTTGAGGGCGTCTGCCAGATCGTCGATCTGACTCTTGAGTGCGGGCCCTCTGCGACGGCATGCTTCCAGCACGGTACCCTGATAGGTAGGAGCAGTCCAACTGCAAAACTCACGGTGAACGGCGTCTCGGTGTGGCGCCTCTGTTTAGGCATCCTGGCAGCAGTCTACTATCACGGTGGCCCTTGCGAGCCACCAGAAGACGCCAACAAGTCACCGGTGAGTTTACAAAGGTGTTTATTATTAAAGGTAAGGGAACAGGGGATAATACACACTAACAAAGGAAAGAGCCACGGTGGGCTAAAACACACTACAACGAGGATGGGATAACAACAGGATAACTTACAAGGCAGATGGCGAGTAGACAGCATCTGTCACACAATACTGACGCACTCTACAGGAAGGGACAGCGCAGGCTGTTCCTGCTGAGGAGACTCAGGTCTTTTGGTGTACAAGGGGCGCTGCTGAAGTCATTCTACGACACGGTGGTGGCATCAGCCATCACTTTTGGAGTGGTCTGCTGGGGCAGTGGCATTACTGCAGCCGATAGGAAGAGACTGAACAAACTGATTAAGAAAGCTAGCTCTGTCCTGGGGCAGCGCCTTGATCCGATGGAGGAGATAGGAGAGAGAAGGACGGTGGCTAAACTGTCATCTCTGCTGGAGTCTGAGTTCCACCCTATGCAGGACATACTGGATGCACTGAGGAGCTCATTTAGCAGCAGACTACATCATCCCAGGTGCACAACCGAGAGGTTTCGTAGGTCCTTCCTACCAACGGCTGTCAGACTGTACAACCTAAGCAGGGTTGCTCGCAGAGATAGCAAAAAGACGTAACAAACTAATAGTTTTTTGAATGCAAAAGATGCAATAGACTTACACTATGGTCCTCTCCGGCATACAACTAGGAACATACCGGTCGCTATGGAGGGTGACAATATGTATGGGCACATAATCATACCATGTAGGATAACTAGACGGTTATGCTGTTTCATCCCATCTAGCAACAATGCTCTGCACTGTGTGTGTTTATAGTATATTTACATATTTATTCCATCTAGCTACAATGCTCAGCACTGGGTGTGTTTATATTTATATATCTATATATTTATTCCATCTAGCTACAATGCTCCGCACTGTGTTTTTATATATCTACATATTATTCCATCTAGCTACATTGCTCCGCACTGTGTGTGTTTATATACTTGCATATTTATTCCACCTAGCTGCAATGCTCCGTACTGTGGGTGTTTATATATTTACATATTTATTCCATCTAGCTACAATGCTCTGCACTGTGTGTTCATATATTCATATATTTATTCCATCCAGCTACAATGCTCTGCACTGTGTGTCTGTGTGTGTGTGTGTATATATATATTTTATAGTAATATGTACATATGTATATTAGCTGCTCCTGCTTGCTTGTTTTTTTTCTTGCCTTCTGATTGTTGCTCTGAGTGTTGCTATCCCTGTGCTGTTGCAATCCTGGAATTTCCCCGTTGTGGGACTAATAAAGGCTTATCTTATCTTATCTTATCTTATCTTATCTGGGCTGGGGAACGCCCGATGCGTCAGACGATGTGGAGTTCTGTCGGGAGATTAACAGAGACTGCTGCATCGGAATGCATCGGGATGCATTCAGCATCCGCTTTTAACGCCGGACACTCATTCAATTCAATTCAATTCAATTCAATTCAACTTTATTTATATAGCGCCATTTCACAACAACAGTCATCTCATAGCACTATCAACTGTAGGGAGGACCCCCACAGTTGCAGAAAGACCCCAGCAATCAGGCGATCCCCTGTGAGCAAGCACTTGGCGACGGTGGAGAGGAAAAACTCCCTTTTAACAGGAAGAAACCTCCAGCAGAACCAGGCTCAGGGAGGGGCAGTCATCTGCTGCGACTGGCTGGGGGGTGAGGGGACAGAGAAGAAGAAAAGAACAGACATGTAGAGAGCAAACAGCATGATGGGGACTCAATCTATGGGAGAGAACAAACAAATGTTAATGACCAGCAAAAAAAAAATATTTCATAGAGAGTGAGGAAAGGAGTGAGGCCCAGTGCATTACTGGAGGTCCCCCGGCTGACTAAACCTATTAGCAGCATAACTAAGGGAGGGTTCAGAAACACATGATCCCTCCCTAATTGTAGGCTATATCAAAAAGGTAGGTTTTAGCCCTATTCTTAAAAACAGAGATCGAGTCTGACTCCCGAATCCAGATTGGCAGCTGATTCCACAGGAGAGGAGCTTGATAACTGAAGGCTCTGCCTCCCATTGTACTTTTGGAGGTTCTAGGTATTACAAGTAAACCTGCATTTTGGGAGCGTAGTGCTCTGTTAGGATGATACGGTAGTATCAGATCTTTTAAATAAAAAGGAGCCTGATTGTTTAGAGCTTTGTAAGTAAGAAGAAGGATTTTAAACTTAATTCTAAACTCTATGGGAAGCCAATGAAGGGAGGCCAGAACCGGAGAGATATGATCTCTCTTTCTAGTACCTGTTAAAACTCTTGCTGCAGCATTTTGGATCAGCTGAAGACTTTTTAAAGATGTTTTAGGACAGCCTGATAATAAAGAATTACAATAATCTAATCTCGAGCTAACAAAAGCGTGGATCAGCTTCTCAGCATCACTCTGAGACAAGATGCTCCTAATCTTGGCAATATTACGCAAATGATAGAAGGCAGTCTGAGAAACAAATTTAATATGTGAATTGAAGGACAAATCCTGATCAAAAATAACTCCAAGGTTCCTCACAGAGCTATTAAGAGAAAGAGTAACTGCATCCAAACTGAAAGTTTGATTTGGAAAGGAATTTCTAAGGTTTTTTGGACCATCAAGAATGACTTCAGTCTTATCTGAATTTAATAGCAGGAAATTACAAGTCATCCAAACTTTGATTTCCTTAAGACAGGCTTCTAACTTGGCTAATTGATTAGTGTCATCTGGCTTCATTGACAGGTATAATTGTGTGTCATCTGCATAACAGTGAAAATGTATACAGTGCTTTCTAATAATGTTGCCTAACGGAAGCATATATAAACTAAAAAGAGTAGGGCCAAGCACAGATCCCTGTGGAACTCCATGACTAAGCTTTGAGCTGAGAGAAAACTCATCATTTACATGAACAAACTGGAACCTATCAGATAAATAAGATCTAAACCACTGCAACGAAGTTCCATTAAGTCCAACATAGTGTTCTAATCTATCAAGTAGAATATTATGATCAATAGTATCAAAAGCTGCACTAAGATCTAAAAGGACAAGTACAGAAACTAGTCCATTATCAGATGCAATGAGGAGGTCGTTAGTGACCTTCGCTAAGGCTGTTTCAGTGCTATGATGGATTCTAAACCCAGATTGAAACTCCTCAAATAAACCATTTCCCTGCAGGTGGTCAAATAATTGCGTAACAACAACTCTTTCTAAGATTTTTGAAATGAAAGGGAGATTAGAGATTGGTCTATAGTTAGCTAAAGCTCCTGGATCTAGCGTTGGCTTTTTGAGTAAGGGTTTAATTACAGCAGTTTTAAAAGCCTGCGGTACATGGCCTAAAGTTAATGAAGAATTGATTATATGAAGAATAAAGCTACCAATAAGTGGGAAGACTTCTTTAAATAACCTGGTAGGAATAGGGTCTAAAAGACAAGTTGAAGGTTTGGATGAGGAAACTATTTTGTCTAACTCACAAAGGTCGATTGGAGTAAACTCATCAAGACAGACATCAATAGAAGGAGTTGTAGTAGTTACAGTATTTAAGTTAACTGTGGGAAGAATCTGATTGATTTTATCTCTGATGGATGAAATTTTATTATTGAAAAAGTTCATAAAGTCCTGACTAGTAAGCTCTAAGGGGATGCTAGGATTGACAGAGTCCTGACTCTTTGTCAACCTGGCTACAGTACTGAAAAGAAACCTGGGATTATTCTTGTTCTCTTCTATTAATGCAGAGTAATAACTCGTTCTAGCTTTTCTAAGAGATTTTTTATAAATTAAAAGATGATTTCTCCAAGCTAAATAGATTTCATCTAAATTAGTAGAGCGCCATTTTCTTTCTAATTGACGAGTCTTCTGTTTTAAGCTACGAGTTTCTGTGTTGAACCAAGGAGTTAAAAATCTCTGATTAGACTTTTTCTTTTTTAAGGGGGCCACCAAGTCTAGAGCCTGATGCAGAGAAGCTGAAACACTATCCACCATGTTATCAATTACAGAAGGAGCAAGCTGTCTATAGCTTATTTCCGTTGTGTTGACACATGGCATAGAGGAAACAATCTGCATAAATTTGGAAACAGTATCATCTGAGAGGCATCTACTGTGATAATATTTTTCTTTAGGAGCCAAATAGTCAGAAATAGTAAAATCAAAGGTTAACAGACAATGGTCTGACAGTACAGGGTTATGAGGAGACACTACAAGATTTTCTATTTCTATGCCATATGTCAGAACAAGGTCCAATGTATGGTGGAGGTAATGAGTAGAATTTCCTACTTTCTGAGAAAACCCAATCGAGTCTAATATTGAATTAAAAGCCACATTAAGGCAGTCACTATCTACATCCACATGTATATTAAAGTCTCCTACTATAATTATTCTATCAGATTTCAGCACTAAATCAGCTAAGAAATCAGGAAATTCGGATAAAAATTCTGAATAGGTTGATGGGGGACGATAAACTATGGCAAATAAAATTGGGTTTAACCTGGAATTGCTAAAGTGCCCAACACTGAGGACCAGGCCCTCAAAGGAATTATAACATGTTTTTTGCTTTACATTAACTAGTAATTTGGAATGGTAAATTGATGCTACTCCTCCTCCACGACCAAAACTTCTGGGATTTTGACAGTTTAAATAACCAGAGGGAGTTGATTCATTTAAACCAACATAATCCTCTTGTCCTAACCAAGTCTCTGTAAGGGAAATTAAATCAATCTGATGATCAATTAACAGATCATGGACTAACAGAGACTTGGGAGTTAGAGACCTAATATTTAATAAACCACATTTAATTTTTAAATTATGAGGAGGAACAGAGGCCAAATCATTCAATTTAGAGGCTTTATGTTTAATTTGAGTTTTACCAGTATTTTGCTTTATCACTTTGGGATGCTTATACATTATATTTTTATTTACTTTGGAGGGAGCAGACAACGATTCTCTGATGGGGAAGACAGGGGCTAAGCTAAGGGGTGGCGGATGAAGAGGAGCTGCAGAGAGGCGTGTAAGACTGCGACTCTGCTTCCTGGTCCCAACTCTGAGTAGTCACGGTTTTGGAAATTTGGATAAAAAAGATGCCAGATTGTTAGATAAATGAGAAGCACCATCCAAAGTGGGATGAATGCTGTCTCGTCTCATAAGACCAGGTTTTCCCCAAAAAGAGCTCCAATTGTCAATGTAGCCCACGTCATTTTTAGGACACCACACAGACAGCCAGCGGTTCAAGGATGACGAGCGACTAAACATGTCATCACTGGTCAGATTGGGGAGGGGTCCAGAGAATACTACAGTGGCTGACATCGTTTTGGCAAAGTCACACACCGATTCTATATTAAGTTTCGTGACTTCCGACTGCCGGAGACGGATGTCATTAATGCCGGCGTGAATAACAATTGTGGAATATTTACAGTTACTTTTAGCCAGCATTTTCAAATTTGACTCGATGTCGCCTGCTCTGGCCCCAGGAATGCATGTGACTATGGCCGATGGAGTCTCTAGGTTCACGTTTCTGACTACAGAGTCGCCAATGATCAGAGTTTTTTCCTCAGCGGGTGTGTCGCTGAGCGGGGAAAAACGATTAGAAACGTGAACAGGTTGGTGGTGAACCGGGGCTTTGCGACTAGGCTTCCTTCTCACCGTCACCCACCCAGTCTCCTCGCTGCTGAGGAGAGCCGGGGAACCACTGATAGGGGGGCCTAAGCTAGCTAGCTCCGCTGCAGCTAATGGGCGTCCGTCGAGATTAACTGGCGCAGACGGTGTTTCAATGCAGCGGAGCCGGGATTCCAAATCAGACAACCTCGCCTCGAATGCAGCACAGCTGTTTTGGCCTTGACAGCAGGAAGCTCCTCCGGGCGCTGTCACAATAAGAGCCCGGGGAGCCAGAAGGGACACACTCCTGTCAAAGCCTGAAAAAGATGATGTATGACCCGAGCGTGGACGAGATCGGCGCTCAGGTCATGACAGGGTCAAGCTGAAAGGAAGTGAGGAAGCAAATATTTCAAAAACAACACTACAAGACTCCTGGGAATATTCTAACTTCCAAGGACATGGGTTTGGGTGGACAATTGAAAGAAAAGCCAGAAATAACTACATCATTGTCTCTTGGAAAAGGTGAAGGGAAAGCAGTAATCAAGAAAAAAGGAATTGAGCTATTGCAAAAAAGATGGGATGAACACCATAATGGTTGACTGTATTCCAAAATACAAAAATCTATTCCAATAAAGAATTATAAAACAACAAACAGGAGGGAAAACATCATTATGGCAAGACTCAGACTGGATCATACAGGCTTTTTTCACCATGGGGAAAAGCGAAAGTGACAGGTTGAGCACATCTTATTACACCATCACAAGTATGGAAATGAAAGAGAGAATGAAAAATGAAGTTCAAGAGGCTGGTAGGGAATGGGATTTAACTGGGATTCTGGGAACAGATGGAAATGGAGAGGCAATAAGAATCATGAGAAGGGCTCTTTTCTCTTTTTTAAATAGCACAGGATTAAGTCACAGAATTAAGGGGTCGTGCTCACATGACATAATGTTACACACTCTTGTACAGTAAGTGGCAGTATGCACCTTTCGGTTGTTTGCTATCCGCCAGTAACCAAGAGAAGACGACAGCTCCTGACCAGATTGAGTGATGATCGTGAAGTATATGGCGGTAATGCACCTGTGAGCTGGTTGCCAACCGACAATCAAATCTAAAAGAATAATAATAGAGTTGAGTTTTGATTTGACACAGCAATGATGATAGGACTACAGCTCCTGACCAGATAGTGATGATATAGAGTGAAGTACGTGGCGGTAATGCACCTGTTGTGGTACATTACTGGTTTTTTCAAACTTTGTCCCATATTCCCATTTAAGTTTCAAATCAAATTTGTGTGTGTGTGTGTGTGTGTGTGTGTGTAAAGAAAAATAATTCTAACCACCATAAAGTGCAACTTTGTCTACATGTCACTGACCATTTAATGCCGACAGTCAAATGGTGATTTCTGTGTTTTTTGTGTCTAGTCTCTCTCCGTAGAATCACCAGTGTGACTGACCAGCATGATGGGTGCAATAAAGGTTTTCTTCCTATGCTGTCTGTTTCAAGGTGGGGGACGTCTTCAGTTCTCAAAGATGGTCAACCAGTCTTTTCATTTCCTCCTATATTTGTAAAATTATGTATTTTTTTTCTAAAAATATTAATTTTTAGTGCGTCTGCTTCAGGATTTTCTTTGTTATTAAAACTGTAAGATAACTGCTGCTATGCCTTCCAATTCCAGGTGGCCTGTGTCAAAACTGGGTATCCTTCCTGCCTCAGAGCATACGAGGACTGAAAGGCTCCTGTGTGAACATCCCGTGTAGTTTCAGCATACCCCCAGACCGCGATAACTACCTGGATCAATCATGTAGAGGAATTTGGAAGATTGGAGACACTACAGTGTTTGATTCTGGAGAAATCTCAAATACTATACAGGGTTCGCTGACAGGGAATCTTCTTGAAAGAAACTGCACCACCATATTGAACAACATGCCGGTCAGCCATCAAGACTATTTCTTCAGACTGGAGTGTAACAGCCTGGAGTTCAGCTTTACAACATCAACTGTCTCCATTGACATTAAAGGTTTTTAATGTTGTGTTAACGTTGCATATATACCACACCCTTTGTCTTTTATCATTCATATCACTTCCTTCTTGTTTAACTCTTCAGATTCACTGCCTGCACCCACAATAACTCCATCCAAACTGCAGGTAGACGAAGGCAGCCCAGTGACCTTGAGCTGCTCAGCTGTTGCCCCCTGTCCCATTTTACCTCCACTTGTGACATGGACCCCCAGTATAGGAGGCCTAAAGGAGACAGTGGAAGACACAAAAGTGACCTCAGTCATGAACTTCACTGCTTCTCACCTCCACAATGGACAGAACTTCTCCTGCTCAGCTCTCTATCGCCGACAGGCTGGAAACAGTGATCTGACTTTTAAGAATACTTTGGCTGCAAAAGTTAAATGTGAGTGCTCACTTTAAGCATATTTAAATATTTTTTTCTAAATTAATTTAAATTAGTGCATGCCAGTCCATGTCCATAGAAACCCAGTATAAGCAAGTATTTATGCCAGTCAAAAGAAATGTAAGCAAGCACGTCACCACTCGTTCAGTAATGCCTGCCTTTGATTTTTGATTTCTTCTTTTAGATTTGATTGGCGGTTGGCAACCAGCTTACAGGTGCATTACTGCCACTGACTTGATTATAACTCTTTATCTTTGTATAAGGAGTTCTGAACAACTCGTGTGAAAAAAATTATCTGTCCTTGGTGTCCGAGGTGCAGCCGAGCAGCCTGCTGCTGCTGCTGCTGCTTCTTTCAGTTACTGGCAGATAGCAAACCTTCTTCTTCTTCTTTTAAATTTGATTGGCGATTGGTAACCAGCTTCCAGGTGCATTACCACCACGTACTTCACTCTATATCATCACTCTATCTGGTCAGGAGTTGTAGTCCTTCTATCATCATTCCTGTGTCCAATCGAACCTCAACTGTATCTTCAGACATCACTCTTCTTTGTCTCCTCGTACTTCACTCTATATCATCACTTCACTCTATACCATCACTTCACACATCTTAGCGACATGGCTCCCGGAAGGGCCGCCCAGATAGCAAGCCTCTGCCACATACTTCACTTTATATCACTCCTCTGCTTCTAGATCTGATTGCCAGCTCACAGGTGCACCACCGCTTTGTGACATTTTCCTCATTGCTTTGTGATGCGTTTCTCATGGCTTTGTGATGTTTTCCTCTTATAGCTTTGTGACGTTTTCCTCATAGCACTGTGATGCTTTCTTCATAGCTTCTTCTTTTTAGATTTGATTGGTGGTTGGCAACAAGCCTACAGGTGCACCACTGCCACTGACACAACTATCATCACTCGATATCTTTGTATAATTGTGCAATCTTAACAAATTCTGTTTACTCCCCTTGTCCTACAGGTCAAAAATGACCCGCCCTACCAAAGCCCCAAAATAAAGCAGCTTAATTGAATTTTACATCCAAAATCTATTTTGCATAATGAAACAACCTGTTATTTATCAATTCAACTCAATTTAATTCATTTTTTATCATATATTTTTTGTTACACAATACAAAAAGATGATCACCAGTGACCATTATTACACTTTTTTTTTTTTACCACAAACCAACTGTCATAGCACTTTTCTTTTACACAGTAAAATTACATTACAGTATTATATAAATATGACTTCTGAATTAATTAATCTGGAACTTTTTTGTCAACAGTTTATTCTTTTATATTTTTTTAGGAAGTGAATTATAAAAATACTTCTCTCATAACACAACAAAACAACAAAATGTTGCTTGACTTTGTGAACAATTTTCAACATCAACTCTATTTAGCACATGTAGGACAGTATGTGCGAATGTGAGAATGGGCTTTGCAGATGTATTTCTCACATGTGCAGCACACAGCTTTTGTCTTGCAGTCCTTCTTCCAGGGGCAGAACTGGCGCCTTTTTCTTTTGACTGACCCAGCTGCAGCCTCAGGTGGATCAGGACAAGATTCATCTCCCTGAACAGCTTCCACAATGGCTGCAGAGGCTTCTGTGTGGGGCAGGCGCTCCCTTCGCTCAATGCACGGGGTGACAAGAGCCTTTCCCAACTGCTCAAGGAACATCCTTCTCTTGTTTTTCTTCCCTGACATCCAGGTCGGGTTGATCTCCTGCCATATCACAAAGGCATTATATGAGGGCACATCAATGATGTTATGGAAGATGACCAGGGGCCAGCATGCAGTCATCCTTCTGCAGCTGTACGTTCCAATAACCTTGTCAAGGTTGTCCACGCCTCCTTTATTGCAGTTATAGTCGAGGATGATGGCTGGCTTCCTGTCCTCACGATCACTGATTTCAGCTGTCTTGTGCAGTGTGCTCAGCAGGGCCACGTTCTTGTTCTGTTTTGGAAGATAAGAAACAAAAGAGTGGTGGTGGGAGTGAAGGCAAACTTTGATGAGAAGACCGCTCTGCCTCTTGTTGCGAGGAGTGCAGGGGGGAGTTCAGGCTTATTCTTCTGAACAGTGCCAACCGTGGTCATCTTCCTTTTCAGGAGCTGCTGGCCGAGTTCATAGGAGGTGAAAAAATTGTCACATGTGACATTGTGCCCCCTCAGTCTATCTGTCAATTCAAGCACAACCCGCATCCCGTGGTTCTTCTCTGGTGCTCCACTCGGCAGCTTCCCTGTGTACACTTGCATATTCCATGCATAGCTGGATTTTGCATCACAGGCCACCCATATTTTGATGCCATATTTTGCTGGTTTGCTTGGCATATACTGCCGGAAAGGACAGCGACCTGTTGATTAAAAAAAAAAAAGAGATTACAATCACTGAGTGTGAGTGTCACAGAAAACTGCATGAATCAAGGATGTTACATCACAATAAAATAAAAAATATTTCAGGTAAGTAACATTGCATATATGAAAATAAAAAATTACCTTTGAATGGAACCAACTGCTCATCTACTGTGACTTCAGGCCCAGGGTTGTAGAGGTATGGCAGACGCTCAACCCACTTGTCCCAGACCTCTCTGATGGCTGCCAGTTTGTCCATCACACGCCTTGCTGGTCTTGACTCACGGTTGTCAAATCTCAGCATTCTTGAGAAAGTGTGAAAGATTTTCAGCGGTATTGTGGCACGAAAAATTGCCCTTCCACTCTCTGCATCCCAGAGACTATATGTAGCCTTGCCACAGGACCTATATACAACTGCTAATATCAAAAGCCCTATGTAGCCATGCAGGTCAATCTCATCCATATATTTCCAGTTTTCTCCATATTTCCGGAAACCCTCCAAATTTGTATTCTCCAGGATGATTTTTTCAATGGCTGGTGTGATGAACAGGAGAAAGGTGGATGACAGCCTGTCATCACAGCCTGTGGATGACAGCCTGTGGATGACAGCCTGTGTGTGTATGTGCGCATGCGCACATACACACACATACACAAAACTTGTATATAGGTAGCTGAATACCTTGTTGGCCCTGGAGTCATCCTTATGATGTTTGGTGCTGCTGTTCTTCCCTGCTTGCTGTCTGAATTTGATGAGGACCATGCAATTTTGCTGTTCTTTGACAAAAATGTCTCTCTGTCAGCTTGAGGGATTTCCTCTTCTTCTTCATCTGAAGATGCATCATCCTCTGGGTTGCATTCCTCCCCATCTTCCTCTTCAGATACATCTTCATCTTCTTGTTCCTCCTGAGCTCCTGAAAATATCTCATCCAGGACCTGTTGGACAGTGAAATGTCTACTCATGGCTTCAGCAAGGAGCCAACTAGGGGTCCTTTGATTCAGGGTACCTTTATATCCTCTCTATACTGAATTTGTTTTTATTATGTCTGAGATTGTTTTTTGTTTTGTTTGGGAGCTTGTGTGATGTGAGGGGTTAGCTGCAGATCAAAAGTGCAGGTGCAGGTCAAATGCAAGTTCAATTCGTACATCAATCCAGATTCTTTGCTCTGTGTGTGTGTGTGTGTGTGTGTGTGTGTGTGTGTGTGTGTGTGTGTATTAGAGAGAGTTTGTGTGTGGCCTTTGAACTTTTTTCTGGTGTTTAACCCCTTGCACTCCGGTCAGTTTCCCTAAAAACGCCAAAAAATAATGTGCCCAAAGTAAGTCAAAAGCTGTTCTTCAACCCTTTGGAGCATCTTCATGGGGTTGGTCTCATTTAAAAGAAAACACTTTGAATTTTTTGGAAAAATAGTCATAATCTCTCTAAGTTCTCCGGCCACTGAGTTACAATCATCTAAATATACTGAACTTGAAGAAAATAAATTTGGCCTGGGTGTTTTTTTGGATACAAATGCTTGCAAATAACACACAGCTTCAGATCTGGGCTGGAAAATGCAACAGAAATGTAGAACCAAGTGTTATCCAGCTGAGGTCAAAATTTTGTAACAATACCACAAAAAATGAATATATTACATAGCTTTTTCCTCAGGTAGTTCCCAGGCATTTTTGAACTGTGCCAAATTGTGCCAAATGGCACAGTTTGGAAAAACGTCTGTAACTTTTGAATGATTCAATACAGAAGCTTGATGTTGGGCTCTAATGAAAGGTGACACTCAAGGCTGTGTGTGTGTGTTGGGGGGGGGGGGGTTGTCCCCCCCTTCGCTACAGAGGACGGACATCGGCCATCGCTACATGACGGAATAGTCATGTGGCGACCGCCGCACAGTCACCGCGGCTTTCCCCCCCCCTTGCTACAGAAGAGTAGCGGGGGGGGGGGGCATTCACGGTCCGGACGTGGCGCACAACCCGTGTACCGCAGCGCATGAACTTCGGACTTCGTGCGCCGCACAGTTGTAATTTTCTGATCGGTCAAAAGTATTTTTGATTACAATTTTCAGGGATAAAGAATAATTTAGCTTATAACACCTTACCTCTTCACAGCAGTGTCCTGGCGAACTTCTCTTCCTCATTGTCAGACGAACGTGACGCTGGTCCCTTGTTATGGACTCGTGGTTCTGGTCTCGGCGACCCGGTCAAAACATAATTTCATTATTGCGGTTTTGCGCTTCCATGATTGTGGTTTTGGTGAATGATTTACGACCTTCGTCGTCGGCCTCCGTCGGTCTATGATGACCATGGAAGAGAATCCCAAACGTCTATTCTGCTCGAATAAAAAAAAAAAAAAAAAGCACCGCCTGTGACTGAAGAGGCCGATGCGCGAATGGCAGTCCCTGTCACACAGGTAGCACTTGTGAGTGGTCTCCGTGCTGCTGGGTCTGTGACGGTTCTTCCTGCGGGTCCTTTTTTTCATCTGCTGCAGCAGTCAGTCTCTCTTCACCCAGCCTTACAAAAAACAGCTCGCGAACTTCTGTGCTTCAATTGGCTCGTTGCATTCACAGCATTGGTAGGCGGGTTCTTCTTGCTAGGTTTTTAGTCATTGGTTCTTCAAGGTTTCAGAAACCCAATTCAAGGCTCTTATTAGTCGAATGAGAGGTCAATCAGATGAACTAATCTGTTTGCGGCTGTGTTTGCAGTGGAAGAACGGAAAATCAGCTTTTATTTTCAGTGCGTGCTTGGACACAGCGCCCTTGTGCGTCCTAGAGCGCACGAGGGCGCTCTCGTGTGCCCTCGTGCACTCTGGGACGCAGAGACGTGCCCATCCGCGGTACACCGGAGTGCAAAAGGTTTAATGTGTTTTGGGTTTTTTTTGCGTATTCTTATTAGAGAAGAGACCATCTCCAACACCGTTTGTAAAACAAACAAACAAACAAAAAAACAATAGTCAGTGTCATGCGGTGACCCTCACGGGCCACCATAAGACGCCAAAAGTCTCCAGTGAGTTTTGCAAAGGTGTTTTATTTTAACAAAGGCAAGGCGAGACACAAAGCTGTGAGCCGCTGAGGGCAAAACACACACTACAGAATACAAGGGATCGTAGGGCTAACCCCAGCCACTACGACCATAACTATGAACATGAACAAAAATATAAACACGAACCTGACACGAATGAGGACCAGGAATGTTTGACGATACTCCAGCAATCAACTGCTGCCAGTGCCCGCTAATAAAGCCGGTTGCTAACGAGTAGTGATGCCAAACAGCTGATCGACCTTGACAGCCGGAAACCCCGCCGGGCACTGTCATAATAAGAGCCCGGTGGAGCCAGAATGTAATCCACAGCTGTCAAGGCCGGCAGAGATGATACATGGCCCGAGCGCAGATAAGATGGACGCTCGGGTCGTAACAGTACCCTCCCTCCGAGGGCGGGCTCCAGAACGCCCATAGTCATCCATGCCACCCCCCACCGGATGGGGGCAGGCCTGGTGGGAGAGAGACCAAAGCTGAGAATCAGCACAGACCATCAGAAAAAAAAACAAAAACGACTCAAAAAAAAATAAATACATGAAACATGTAGTAAAGACATGGTACAGAAAAAAACAAAAAAAAAACAAAAAAACACAACACTAACTGGAAACAAAACAGAATCAAGACCCGGCAAGAGAGAGAGAAAAAAAAACCCAAAACAACTATACAAAACACGATGACAAAAAATACCATATACCCAAATCAAATACACAGGACAAATGAGGCAACTGCAACACACAACAGGGTACAGACAACCAGAGAAAAAACCCCCAAAAAAACAAAAGTACATGAAACGCCGTAGCACAGACATGATAACAAAAAAAAAAAATACACCCACTAGAGCAAAAACACAATCAAAACAAGGCAGAAAAAGAGGAGAAAACCCCCCCCAACCATACCAGGCACAATAACAAAAATACCGCATTCCCATATGCACAAATCAAATACCCATAGGACACATGCGGCAGCTGCAGAACATAAATCAGAAATTCCCCAAAATACACAAATAACCATACGAGAAACAAAACATATGATAACAAGAAAAACAGAACAAATACTGGATCAGACTACCACAAAGAAATGACCTCTACCCCCCACCCCCACCCCCACCCCGCCACCAGCTCATGCGCAGCGGAGACCAAGCGCCACGGGAACAGTTCAGGCGGTCTCCCCGCATCCAACAGCCGGCGGGTGGTCATGGGGGGCAAAACATGACCGGGCGACTTATCGTAGTCCCAGGCCCGGAAAGTCCACTCCTCTGGTGGCTGAACCAGGTCACCCAGAAAAACACACAACATGTTGGGTGGCCGACCCGAGGCGCCGAACTGGCGAAACAGTTCTTCAGGTGGCTGAACCTGGTTGCCCAGTAATACACATAACAAATCGGGCGGCCAACCCGTGTCCCTCAGCTACCAGTACTAGGGGAAAACAGCCCGTGGCAGCCTCCCTGGCAAGGACAAAACACGGGAGAGCCAGGGCGAGCGAAAAGGGATCCCCACGGCCCCCAGCGATGATGCGCAGGGGCGATGACTCTGTAGAGGGGACAGAAGACCAAAATGAGTCCATACCGAGCCAGGCGGCGAAAGGACTACCGCTCTTTCACCGTCCTCGGACCACACCTACGCTGCACCTCCACTGGGCCAACACAGCTCCCGCGTTGGGCCCCGATTGGGCCTCAGGCGCACCCACTTCGGACCCCGATTGGGGAACAGCGGGTCCCGCGCTGGACCCCGACTGGGTCCCGGCTGCACCCACGTCGGACCCCGACAGGGTCGGTGCAGCTCCGCTGACGACCTCCACCCCCGAACCTGGAGCCTCCAACTCAGCGACCCCAACTGGCTCCATGCCGGTGACACTGCAATTAAGCTCAGAACAAACAGAAGAACCGGGATCAGTATCACCGGCAGCAACAGAACCCAGCGAGACGAGCTCGGGCGCAGCAGGTGGCTGCCCCTCACTCGCCTCCCTGAGAGGTAGGCAAAAATACTCCAAAATAGGGGACAGAGACACAAGAGGGAGCACTTGCCTGCACTCGGGTTCTGTTGCCATCCAGGACTTCGTCGATCCAGGCTCAGGGCGAAGAAGTTCGTGCGCAGGCTCCAACTCAGCTGCGTCGGGCTCTGCAGCTGGCGAGATGGTTTCCACAGCCCGAGGTTCCTCTCGCACTGATGTCCACACCGATGACCCGTATGGCATGGAGGCAGGGGACCCTTGACCCACTGGTTCGGACCGCTCCGGGGAGGAGACCCGGGGATGCTTCATCATGGGCACAGGTTCCGGGCCGCAGTCCGCTCTTCTCCTCTGTCCATGACGTGGCTGCAGGGCCAGATCCAGGCTTTCCAGCACTGCAGGCCTCCTCCTCCTCCGGCGACGTAGAGCTGGCGTCGCGGACCACTCGGCAGAAGAAGACACAGAGGCAGCGGGTTTAGGAATTACAGTTACAGCAGGTGGCGGGAGCTCGGGGGACTGCGAACCCTGAACTCCGCCCCCAGAAGTCAGTCAAGGCAGATCATAATTATGGTGGAATGAATGAACTTGCACTTGCCTGCCTCCTGGGGAGAAGATGGTGCCTGCTGCAGCGGGTGGAGTCCTCCTTCTATCCCTCCGGGAGGTAACGGCGGGCCCCTCGGGGCGACGAGGAGGAGCCGCTCGGGAAGGATTGCTGATGGGCCTCGCCGAAGCACGACTCACCGCACTCCCAGCCACTGGGGATGACGTTGAAGAGGAGGACATGACAGCCGGGGTGATATGGGCACGAGGAGCTGACAGCGCAGCTGGAACAGATGACCCAGGGGCGGCGACTGCAGGGGTTCCCTTCTGTCGTGACGTGAGAGATGCGGCCAACTGGGGGGCTGGGTTCTTCCGACGACCCGGAACTGGATCCGGACGGGATTCTCGTTGGGACTTGGTAGGAGCATGGCGATGAGGCCTAATGGCCAACGGTGTGGCGAGGGACCCAGGAACACATGGCACTGGGACTGGAAGGGCGACAGGATCTGGATTCCGATCCGCTGGTCTCCTGCCGGGTTTTCCCCCCAGCCTATGGATCTCCACTCTTGCCAGGGACGCTGTCCTTGTGGGAGGTGGAGGGGATTCCTGGAGCCCTTTTGCCATCAATTCACGCTGTGCCACAATCCATGATAACCTGTCGCTCCCCTCCAGAGTAGAGGTAAGGTGGAAACTGCGCAGGGCCCGCTGGGCGAGGCATAAGTGGTAATCGGCCACTTCGGTGGGAATGAGACGGGCGGCTTCCGCTAGATAGCCATCAATCTCCTCCAGCCACTCCGGGCAAAAACCACACTCGCGGGCGGGCATCTCTCTACCAAGTCCAACTAACGGGGAAAACTCCACCCTACGGCAAAAACTCACGGTGAAAAGACATCTCGGTGTGGCATCTCCATTTAGATGTCCGTGCTGGAGTATACTGTCACGCGGTGACCCTCGCGGGCCACCATAAGATGCCAAAAGTCTCCAGTGAGTTTTGCAAAGGTGTTTTATTTTAACAAAGGCAAGACGAGACACAAAGCTGTGAGCCGCTGAGGGCAAAACACACACTACAGAATACAAGGGATCGTAGGGCTAACCCCAGCCACTACGACCTTAACTATGAACATGAACAAGAATATAAACACGAACCTGACACGAACGAGGACCAGGAATGTTTGACGACACTCCAGCAATCAACTGCTGCCAGCGCCCGCTAATAAGCCGGTCGCTGACGAGCATTGATGCCAAACAGCTGATCGACCTTGACAGCCGGAAACCCCACCGAGCACTGTCACAATAAGAGCCCGGTGGAGCCAGAATGTAATCCACAGCTGTCAAGGCCGGCAGAGATGATACATGGCCCGAGCGCGGACAAGATCGACACTCGGGTCGTAACAATCAGTGTGTTTTGTTGTGAGTTGCCCTAGTTGTGGGGTGGGAGGGGGGTGCCAGGTATATATTTTTTCTGTTATTGTTTACTATGTTGTGTAACTTTGACTATACTGTATATATACAGTGGGGCAAAAAAGTATTTAGTCAGCCACCAATTGTGCAAGTTCTCCCACTTAAAAGATGAGAGAGGTCTCCAATTTTCATCATAGGTATACCTCAACTATGAGAGACAAAATGAGAAAAAAAATCCAGAAAATCAAATTGAAGGATTTTTAATGAATTAATTGGTAAATTCCTTGGTAAAATAAGTATTTGGTAACCTACAAACAAGCAAGATTTCTGTCTCTCACAGACCTGTAACTTCTTCTTTAAGAGGCTCCTCTGTCCTCCACTCGTTACCTGCATTAATGGCACCTGTTTGAACTCATTATCAGTATAAAAGACACCTGTCCACAACCTCAAACAGTCAGACTCCAAACTCCACTATGGCCAAGACCAAAGAGCTGTCAAAGGACACCAGAAACAAAATTGTAGACCTGCACCAGGCTGGGAAGACTGAATCTGCAATAGGTAAGCAGCTTGGTGTGAAGAAATCAACTGTGGGAGCAATTATTAGAAAATGGAAGACATACAAGACCACTGATAAGCTCCCTCGATCTGGTGCTCCACGCAAGATCTCACCCCGTGAGGTCAAAATGATAACGAGAACGGTGAGCAAAAATCCCAGAACCACACGGGGGGACCTAGTGAATGACCTGCAGAGAGCTGGGACCAAAGTAACAAAGGCTACATCAGTAACACACTACGCCGCCAGGGACTCAAATCCTGCAGTGCCAGACGTGTCCCCCTGCTTAAGCCAGTACATGTCCAGGCCCGTCTGAAGTTTGCTAGAGAGCATTTGGATGATCCAGAAGAGGATTGGGAGAATGTCATATGGTCAGATGAAACCAAAATAGAACTTTTTGGTAAAAACTCAACTTGTCGTGTTTGGAGGAGAAAGAACACCATACCTACTGTGAAACATGGGGGTGAAAACATCATACTTTGGGGCTGTTTTTCTGCAAAGGGACCAGGGTGACTGATCCGTGTAAAGGAAAGAATGAATGGGGCCATGTATCGTGAGATTTTGAGTGAAAACCTCCTTCCATCAGCAAGGGCATTGAAGATGAAACGTGGCTGGGTCTTTCAGCACGACAATGATCCCAAACACACCGCCCGGGCAACGAAGGAGTGGCTTCGTAAGAAGCATTTCAAGGTCCTGGAGTGGCCTAGCCAGTCTCCAGATCTCAACCCCATAGAAAATCTTTGGAGGGAGTTGAAAGTCCTTGTTGCCCAGCGACAGCCCCAAAACATCACTGCTCTAGAGGAGATCTGCATGGAGGAATGGGCCAAAATACCAGCAACAGTGTGTGAAAACCTTGTGAAGACTTACAGAAAACGTTTGACCTCTGTCATTGCCAACAAAGGGTATATAACAAAGTACTGAGATGAACTTTTGTTATTGACCAAATACTTATTTTACCGAGGAATTTACTAATTAATTCATTAAAAATCCTTCAATGTGATTTTCTGGATTTTTTTTTTTCTCATTTTGTCTGTCATAGTTGAGGTATACCTATGATGAAAATTGGAGACCTCTCTCATCTTTTAAGTGGGAGAACTTGCACAATTGGTGGCTGACTAAATACTTTTTACCCCACCGTGTATATATATATATATATATATATATATATATATTCAAACATTCTGTGATTATTTTCATTTTAGAAACACGGCTATTTTTATTTTGGACTTTTTGGCATGAGGCGGCAGAATAACCCGCCTGGCCGTGTAGGGGGCACTGGCAGTCCACCTGGACCCTCTAGCTTGTGTGTATAAATGGTTTGTAAATTTATTTTGTACATATGTGTTCTATTATTAGTGCATGAGTCGAGTATAAATTGGGGAGGGCTTAAATGGTATGCTTGGCATTTTTCTAAAGGGGGGGTGCTAAGTTGTAATATGGCAGCCGGGGTACCCGGGGAATAGCAAGGGGAGATGGCCCAACTTTCCGGGGTGGCGTCACTTGGGATATAAGGGGGGAGGGAGGAAGAGGCTCTGCCTCTTTGCTGTTGACCCATCGACCTGTACGAAGTGACTCTTGTGAGTTCTTGTGTTATAAAAAAAGTCATGTTCAACTATATCTTCCGCCTCCTCCTTGACCCTCAAGTTATGGACATAACAGCAAAGGCAAAATAAACCTTCTAAAGTTGAAAATTTTCAGATACTGTAGACCAATACAATTATTGAATACCAATACAGGATATTGAATAATTCTGACTTTTAGATTGCTATTAGTTCAAGCTAGAGGGCACTCAGAGAGCACATTCTTCTGCCAAGGCTGCGCTCCTCCCTTCCTTTGTCCTCCCCTCCTTCCCTTTGTCCGTCGACATTGCCATCCATCTGTACATTGTGAGATTGGGCCTTGGCGGAGTAATGTGTTCATCTTTAGGCCAAGAGCCACCTCTTGTGAAAATTTCATCCAAATCCATCTAGGAGTTTTTGCATGATCCTGCTAACAGACAGAGAAATGGCAGCAAAAACAATATGACTGCATCCATTATATGACTACCTTATAAACAAGCCTGTCATAATTGTATTGACCATACATTAGGGCTGGGCAATCCCACCTTAAATCAGCATCATGGTTTATTGAATCTTCCAGGTCGGTTTTTGTGTTTTCTTCTTCCTCTCTTCTCCCTTACAGTTTACTGACAAGGTTCATAATTATTATTAAGCAATATTACACAACAATGTGGTATCATATCACTGCAGTGCGTAGTAAATGGACATAATAGAACAGGCCTATTGTGACATCACAAACAAAAAAAAAAAATTGAAACATTTTCCAGTGCTGAAGTTTACGGTCTTTACATACCGTGGGGGTCATGTGGCTCGCATCCTTGTCTGCCAGTGTTCTGTCGATTTGTGTTGCCCAATTGAAAAATGCTACCAGTAGCTCTGATTGACAGTAGAGTCCATCGATTTATGCTACTTGATTGAAAACAGCTACCACTGCTTATCGGTACGATTTGTGTATATTCTGCAGATCATATAAATGTTTAATGTTTAATAATTAGTTCATAATATTCCATTTAGTTATTTTATTTTCCTTAATTTCTTTGCCCGTCTGATTTCAGAATTTATCTATAACACAGGGTTGCAAAAATAATCTTGTTGTAAGTTGTCTGTTTTTTCAACTGATTTTATGACAGTTTTGCACCGCTGAATCTGAAAATGACATCTGTTTCTCTCCATCAGGTGCTAAGTAAAAACCTGTACTTAGTACTTACTTAGTACTGTGCATGTACTTACCTTTATATAAAGGTAAGTACATGTAAATTGAATGTTACGTCATCATTGTTCAAAATTCAGAGAATTTTAAGACATTAAAAAGAATTTTGCATCATGTCAAGTGAAATACCCGTACATGTAAACAAATGGTAAAAATGGTAAATGGCATTCACTTATATAACGCTTTAATTCTCATCTCTTGATGACTAAAGCGCTTTACAGATCCTGCTGTCCACCCATTCACACACTGATAAAAACAACATGTGGCCATAATTCAAAAAGTTGACCTGATTGAGCAAAACCAATGTGATTTTTGGATTCAGCACATCAAAATAGTCCTAAATAAGCTTAAAAAAAATTTAGACATTAAATTTGGTGTTGACCATTGTTATGAATATCATTTATTTATTATTTAATTTCCAATACCCACTTATCGTAAATTACTTTTCTGTTAATTAGTTTCCATCAAAACTATGGGAATTAATTTGCAATCAAAAAGTGGAGAATATTATGTGAAGACCAGTTGAAGACTGGAACCAAGGAGCTTAAAAAGGAGGAGGGAAATGAAAATCACCTTTTACCTTGTGGGAGTAGGTCAGTAGTGCTCCGCTCTATGTGGCTGATCCATCTATAAATGCACGGAATCTCTGTCTGTGTATCTGTGTGTCCTTGTGTCTGTTTCACGAATATCTCTTGAACCGCTCGTCAGACTGACCTAAGATTTTATAAGTGGTTTGCTGAGGTTATGACAGTGTGCATTTGTTCAGTCAAAATATGTAATTTTTATCAATAAAAGTTGATAAATCGCTCTCTCCTCATGTTCTTGCTTCTAGAGGTGTGGGTGGGGTTTTGCATTGACTCTGTACTGATTGGATAACACATGACATCACGGCATCAGTAACCACAGCGCACTGTGAACAAAACGAGGAAGCGAAAAGTGACAAATTTGACGAGAAAAAAGATAATGCTGAAGATTTAATTCTTAAAAAAATGATGCCATAAAGTTGCCGTGATTGCATAAGTCTAAAGGATAATTCGGCATATGTGGAGAACATGAGGTGCATGAGCAGACTGGGCGGAGTGTCAGCGGGGACCAGGGTCTGACAAAGGGCACCGGTGTATCCAACACAGAACATGCTGGGAAAAGCAGCGGCCCCACCAGGCAGACCACAGTCCTTCGTGGGGAGGCACACCCAGCCTGCCCAGTCAGTGGTAGACGGGAGTCCCTGCTTCTGCTTTACCCATGTGGTACCACTGTACTTTGTAGGACTCATGAGTCCCCCTTCCCGCCCAAATATCTAAAAATTAAAACAAGACATGCCATGAGAACCCCTCTGTGCATCGCCACCTTATCGTGCTGGGGGGTGGGGGGGGGGTTGACTGCCAGTATGATCCCAGGAGCTATGTTGTGGGGGGGGGGGGGGTGCGGGCAACACACCCCTGGTAGGGTGTCCCAAGGAAAACTGGTCCTGGGTGAAGGGCCAGACTAAGAGCGGTCCATGAAAAACGTTACATCAAGGACCCAGTGTACATGGATCCGCCTTCCTGTGGGCTCACCACCTGCAGGAGGGATCATGGGGATCATGGTGCTCAGGTGGAAGTCTAGGCTGCTCTGCCTGGTCTGATGCCCTCCGCAACCCAGATCCCCAGATAAGTGTCATGGGTGGCCCTCGCGAGCCACTATCAGACTCCACAAGTCACCGGTGAGTTTGCAATGATGTTCATTAAAGGAACAAAAGGGGATAACACAAAGTGATAAAGTAATAAGCCATGATGGGCTAAAACACACTACAACTTAGGAACAGAGACTGTAAGACTGAGCAAGCACACTTACAATAAAGGGTTTGAATGAGGGATGATCGTAGCCGAGGGAACAACGAGGAATACTGACGTCTGAGACGAGGAACGCTCGCTCGACGTCTAAACCCAGGGATGTTCGACGACTCACAAAGGAATGTGTGACGAGGCTGCTGCATTGGGCTGCATTCAGCGTCCGCCTAAAAGCCGGCCACTAATGAGCCCTGAATGCAGCACAGCTGGCGGGCTTTGACATCAGGAAGCTCCTCTGAGCGCTGTCATAATAAGAGCCCGGGGAGCCAGAAGGTAACACTGCTGTCAAGCCTGCAGGAGAAGATGTATGACCTGAGCACGGACGAGATCGGCGCTCGGATCATAACAAAAAACAGTGGAAGATGGAAGGATGGATGGATGCTAGGGTGATAAGAGCCACAAATCAATCCGAGATTGTAAGGAATAGTTGGTATTGCTCCATGAACATTTTAATATACCAGTATTCTTTATCAGATAACACTCCCAGTTAAAAATACTCCCAGTTATAAAAAATACTTTTTCCAACATTAGGCTACAGATCATTTATGAGCTTGAGGCTCCTTTGTTTCAAAAATGCACATAAATGCGGAGGTGCACGGTAACTCCACTGTAATGCTGTGGACATGTCTTAAAGGGGCAATACATGAAAAGCAGAATATAAATACATAAAATAATATTTTTTAAATTCCTAGATCAAGATGGTGATCTGGATCACTGCCAAAATCTAATCATCTGTTCCCCATGCCATTGCACACCCTTCCTGAAAATTTCATCAAAACCTGTTGATAATCATCTATTCAGGGAGAGAGAAGGGAAATATAATTTACGGGGGAATACAAAATTTAAAATTCACTTAGTAAGATCTACACGGAAGAGTTTTTGTGTGTCTGTGTGTGGGGTAAAACTTTGGAATGGGTTGGGGGAGAAACACAGGCAATGTCCCAACATCCATATATTTAAATCAACATATAAAGAAATGATTTTTGAGCAGTATGAGAATGAAGGGCAGTGATGTTACATTGTGTCTTCAGTGAGGGAAGGTTGTTGTGTGTTATGGTGATTGTGAAGGTGATGGTGTTGTTTGTGTTTGCATTGAACATGCCAGAATCGTATAACTTTTGGAGTTATGTTGCCGGCAAAAACATTACCTCCTCCCTTGACGGAGGTAATAAATCCAAATATGGTTCTGTCTTGTAAATGCAACAACACAAATTTGTGTGTTATGTTAACAAACAAAACATATCAGCTTTTGAACACAGTGAATGTTCTGGCTCCATGTGTACAAAATAACAATTAAAATTTTACTTTTTTTTCAGATCCTCCAAAAAACACAACAATCAGTGGCCCTGGTGTTGTGAGGGAGGGAAGCTGGGTGAATTTGACCTGTAATGCTAATGCCAAACCAAGGGCCGTCTACACCTGGTATCAATTGAAAGAAGGCAAATTTGAGGAGGAGGCGAAATCTGGGAGGCTGTTTTCAACCACGGTCTCTAAAGACAGCCAGTTTCACTGCAGAGCCTCGAACATGTTAGGAACCCAGAACTCCACCGTCCTTCATATAGATGTCCAGTGTAAGTCAAAATTAAGCAGGAGGACGGATGTCACAGTTACCTCCCATATGGACTAAACCTGTTTATGTTGTTACAGTTTCTCCCAAGGAAACAATAGTGCTTGTTGAGCCCAAAGGTGACATCATGGAGGGCACCTCTGTTTCTCTGCGCTGCCGCAGCCGCTCAGACCCACCAGTGACCAACTACACCTGGTACAGAGATGATGAAGAGGTCGGAGAGCTTGGACAGATGCTAGTTATAAACCCAGTGGATCGCAGCCATAGTGGTAAATACCACTGTACAGCAAAAAATGACCTGGGAGAGGAAAATTCAACAACCATTCAGCTGGACATTCAGTGTAAGTTGAGTTAAGATAGAAAAGACATTGATTTACACTGATGACAGACAACAGGACTGTATGGGTTTTTTTTGTGGTCTTATCTTGAATGTGGCTCTACTCTATGTCCAGCTGTGCTCACCCAAACTCGATCTGTGGCCATTTTGTTCACTGTCTAGACTTCAGACATTGACACATTATTATTTTGTGTGACAGCCTCAATAATACTCTGTGTCCTGCTGCTCTGTCTTCATGTGCACCAGTGACCTCACGTATGTGTAGGTGTTTTTTTTTTAAATTTGTGTCCTCATGATAACCTCATAAAGTCAAAAACAGGAAATGAGCCAGGGTAGTTTTTTTTAACCCCGTGTGTGCTGTTAAAGTAAATCCAGGCAATAAGCCCACAATATCACCTCATACTCGTTTTTTTTAAAATTTAATTCCTTCTGATTTAATTACCGCTTTCCAATATTGCTTTTGTTTTTAAATCATTTTTATACATGCATTATATATTTGCTTTTTTAATAGCATTTTGTTGCTTTCTCAGTAATAATCACAATTTGGAAAGACTTGCATATCACAACTGCCTTGTTTCACTTTCCTGATTATGGTCAGTGACATTTTCCTTGCAGTGAAATGTGGTGACAGCTGCATGCACATTTTACATTTTGAACTTGGCTAGCTCGCCAGCTAACTAGCTTTATACTTTGTTTAGTGAACCTACAGGCTAATTTTCCTGGCATCTTATCTCAAGTTCGCTTTGGAGAAATGACCATCCATTTGGGGACGGACAAAAGATCCATTCAGGGATAGATGGTGACACTTGACACTAACAACGATCCACCAATCCCTAAACACATGGATCAATCTTTTACTATTGATATACTGTATAGTCATGTAAACATGTAAACCTTTCTGTGTGGAGTTTGCATGTTCTCCCTGTGCTGCGTGGGTTTACTCCGGGGGCTCCGGTTTCCTCCCACAATCCAAAGACATGCATGTTAGGTTAATTGGTTGTTCTAAATTGTCCCTAGATATCTGTTTCCTATAGGCCCTTAGAATAGAGGGTTAGTACAAGTGAAAGCGCTTTGAGTGGTCTTTGTGACTAGAAAAGCGCTATATAAGTGCAGGTTAGTTAGTTAGTTAGTAACATTGCATACTCTTGGGTATTAATCAACCAATTGTGTTTTCAATCCACTACATGGTGCAAAGCAAGCACCCAGTCAAGTGAAGTCATATCTCGTCTGGTGATATTTGCAGCCAACTTTGAAAGTTAGAAAGCAGTTGAATGCGGCAAAAAGTCAGTTCAGATGTCGGGGGGGGGGGGATGATTTTATAACAAAAATGGAATGGAAGACCTTGACATAACACACAACCTGCAAGAAGTGCTGCATGAAAAAAAAACCCCAAAACACTTGAACATGTAGGCCAGCACACACATCTCAGAGTAATGTTAGCAACGGCAAAGACAAAAACACACTGGCATGTAGCATGCTTTTTCTCCAAGCAGCACTGACCAGCAAATTCCAGAGACCTGCCACCATAAACCTGTGTGCAGAGAAGTGTTGGGGGTAACGCGTTGCAAAGTAATGCGTGACTGTAATGCCACTACTTTTGCAGTAACATGCTGTGTAACGAAATTACTGTTTAAAAATTCAGTCATGCATTACAGTTACTTAAAATTTGATTAGATGCATTACCCTTTACTCATTTTATTAATATAGATAGATTTTTTTTAGCACAAATAAATGAATATACAAACTGACCCTACCATAGCTGAGGCAGCCATCAGTCGATGTGACCTGTGACAGGGCACTACTGTAGCCGCCAGCAATTAAGCACCTTATGATTGGCTGTAGGGAGTGAGGTCATCGCCACCATAATTGTTGTCTTTTCAGTGTTCTTACCTCCTTCTTCTTCTTCTTTTAGATTTGATTGGTGGCTGGCAACCAGCTTGCAGGTGCATTGCCACCACGTACCCCACTCCTGGAACAAGAGTTACATATAGTGCTGCTTTAATAGGGACTAGTGCATACCTGTGCATGCCCATAGAAACCAAGTATAAGCAGGTTCTTCTGCATGCCTGTAGAAAGCAGGAGTAAGCAAGGGTGTAAGCAAGCACGTCAGCACTCACTCAGTGATTCCTGCCTTTGATCTTTGATGGTGTCATAGCGAGTCCTATGAGCTTTGATGATGTCATAGCAAGTCCTATGATCGTGAGTGATGCCTGCCTTTGAGCATTCACAGACACACAGATTTTCTTGACTCACTCTATACTATGGTGTCTATATGATAGACATCATGTAGACATCAAAGGCACCTCAAAGGCTGTTATGAGTTCCTGCCTTTTTGAGGCAGGAGAGACAAAAATCCAAATGCAGGAGGATGTTGTGCGTATTTATTAACCAAAACATGATCAAACAGTCCAAACAAACAAACAGGTAAACATGTCACGGCCCCCAGGAGCGCTACTTTGATGACTGGGGTTCTGCTGCGAAGGACCGGCCCTCTCATTTCCTCAAAACGCTGTCGTGACTCGCAGATCTGGTTGAGCAGCAACTTCAGACCTGGGTATTTCCATAGACTAGGGCGCGTCTGGAACACCCTGACAGCGATGTCCAAAAAACAGAAATTACTCTCCGGGGAGTGAGTGGCACAAGTTCTAGAAGCAAAATCCACTGTTCGCTCGGCTGCTGCACACTCATCTAGGCTTAGTCCAAAAACTGAGAAGTCCATGGTGCTGCTCAAACAAAGGCAGGAAACATAAAAGGTGAAAAAAACACAACACCTCCCCTGGGTTTTTTACTGGCCGGATTATTCTTTTGAGTTCCTGCCTTTTTTGAGACAGGAGAGACAAAAACCCAAATGCAGGAGGATGTTGTGCGTATTTATTAACCAAAATGTGATCAAACAGTCCAAACAAACAGGTAAACACGTACAATGAGGGATCACTGGGATTACGTACCGGTCGCCCCTCAGCTCCAGGTGAGTACATATGAAGAAAACCCAAAGCGCTGCAGATGTGACCGACAGCGGGGGGAAGCAAACAAGACAGACCAAAAGCGCGAACAGGCATAACTGGCACGCGGGAAGGGGGGGGGCAACTGTACTCACCGCGCCGGAGACAGGGCAGTCTGTGGTGATAATCCCAGAAAAACAACACACAGGAAACAATGCAGAGGACTGTGTAATAATCCGGCAATCACTACTGGGCGGACCAAGCTTAAATAATCAGAGCATAATGACCAGAGTGATTGCCGGTGTGTGTGGATGTGTATGGGCTGAGTGAATGCAGGTGTGTGAGTGCATGCATGTAGGAATGAATGGGTGTGAATGAATGTGTGCATGTATGTGTACAAGTGTGTGCATGCATGTGTACAAGTGTGTGCATGAGTGTGGGTGATGAACCTGAGCAGGCAATGGTGGATTGGAATCACCTGTCCAAACCCAACAGGAGAGGAGGAGCCCAAAGGAACCAAAAATACAACAGAATAGAGCTAAACAGAGAAACACCATATGGAACTCAAAAGGAAACAAAACACAGATCATGAGGGAACAGAAAATTGCCATGAAGCCTGACTTGGGAGAATCCCAAGCCCAGTTCATGACAAAAGGTGATCTTATGAGCTTTTAGTGAGTCCTATAGTCATGACAGACACACAGACTTCTGTCCCTTAACATATCGTTGGGTGAGTGTGAGCACAAGGACAGAAAAGGGCTCTTAATTACCTTGCAGTAATGTAATTGCTGTAAATAGTCTTTAAACTTGTTTCAGTAATTGTCTCTGCCATTGTGTTTGTTTTTTATCTTGCTTAATGTTGAATAGCACCATGAGTGAGATGGTGCTCACAGGCAATCACCACCCCCATGTTGTACACAAGGAAGCAATTTATAAAAAAAGGTATAGCGAAATAGACTGATGCCTGATGTTATACACTTAGGTTAATTGTATTTGGACACTGTCCAGTTTTGTTATTTAAGCTGTTTGCTAAAACATATTCAAGACACACTTATATAATCAATATTGGTTTAAAGTTTAGAATCTCAGCTTTAATTTGAGGGTGTTCACATTGGCGTTATGGTTTAGAAATCACACTTTTATACAAAGACTCCTCATTTCAGGGGCTCAAGAGTAATTGGACAAATGACTCAAGCGTTATTTCATAGACAACATGGGCTATTCCCTCATTAATCAATCACCAATCAAGCAGGTAAAAGGTCTGGAGATGATTCCAGATGTGGCATTTGCATTTAGAAGCTGTTGCTGTAAACCTGCAACATGTGGTCAAAGGAGCTCCCAGTGGAAATGAAACAGACCATCCTTAGGCTGAAAAGAAGAAATCCATCTGAGAGATAATAGAAATGTTAGGAGAGGCCCAATCAACAGTTTGGTGCATTCTGAGAAATAAAGAGTACACTGGTGAGCCCTGGAACTCAAAAAGGACCGCACATCCACAGAAGACAACAGTGGTGGATGATTGCAGGATCCTTTGCATGGTGAAGAAAAACCCATTCACAACATCTACCCAAGAAAAGAACACTCTACAAAGAAGCAAGTTTGTATTCAAGTCTACCATAAAGAGAGAAATTCATTAGACGAAATACAGACAGTTCATCACATGGTGCAAACCATTAATCAGCCTCAAAAATAGAAAGGCCAGAGTAGACTTTGTCCCCCCCACAAAAAACCCCAAAACAACATCTAAAGAACCAGCAAAGACCTGGAACAGCATTTTGTGGACAGCTGAAACAAAGATCAACCTGTACCAGAATGATGGGAAGAAGAAAGTATGGAGAAGGCTTGGAACGACTCAACGACTCAAAGCACATCACATCTTCTGTAAAACATGGTGGAGGCAGTGTGATGCATGGGCATGCATGTCTTCCAATGGCACTGCTGATGTGACTGAAGGCAGAAGCAGCTGGATGAATTTTGAAGTGCATAAGAATATACTGTCTGCTCAGATTCATCCAGATTCAGCAAAGTTGATTGGGCGGTGCTTCACAGTGCAGATGTACAATGACCCAGAACATACGGTGAAAGCAACCCAGTGTCACGATGGCCCTCACGGACCATCACAAGACGCCACAGTCACCAGTGAGTTTTGCAGTGATGTTTATTAATAGTGCAGGTAGGCAGGCATAGGATTACACACAAAGGAAAGGTGACATCTGAGCCGGGGAGCGCCCGATACGCCAGACGAGATAATGAACAAGGTGTAGTCATACAGAACGTACCTTACAAACAGGACCGTTAACCGATGGGATTACAGGACATGCCCAAGTCGGCTAACAGTGGATCACGGAGATCAGCAAGGATACAACAGGGATTAACAGGAATTAACAGAGACTGCCGCATTGGGGAACATTCAGCACCTGCTTTTATCTCTGGCAGCTAATGACCCCAATGCGGCGCAGCTGCTCGACATGACAACAGCGCAGCAGCTGACTTTGACAGCAGGGAGCTCCCCTGGGCGCCTTCACAATAAAAGCCCGAGGAGCTAGAAGGAATCCTCTGCTGCCAAAGCCAGGGAAATATGATACAAGACCCGAGTGTGGACAGAACCGACACTCAGGCTATAACAGTACCTCCCCCTCGAGGCCGAGCTCTGAGCGGCCCGAGTAACACCCAAGGCCCCCCCACCCCCCCTAGTGTGGGTGGATGGGGCGCTGGCAGGAGGGAGAGAGACAAAAAAAAAAAAAAAAAAAAGGACAAGCAAGTAACAAGACCAAAAAGGCAGTAGAGACAGGAAACAACACCCATACTCCCTTGAACGTGGGTGACAAGAACAGAATCAAATAGGCCATACATATATTGGCAAAAAACAAATTGACATTAGGTGGAGGGAAGAGAACCAAACACAGGAACAAGAAAGGTGTGAGCCACAAAAAACACAAATCAATCCCCCCCCCCCGCACACCCCAACAGTCTCACAGACATACTCAGAACCCCGGGGAGGGTGCAGTCCTGACCCTGAGGGATGGAGGCAAGGGGTCGTCCAGCATCAAGAGGCCACAGAACAGGGAGGGGAAAAGAGGACAGTTCGGGCGGCCTTCCCCGGTCCCATGCTTGGAAGCAGAGAGTTTCAGGCGGCCGGACCAGGTCGCCACACAGGGAGTCCAAAATGTCGGGAGGCCGGCCCCGAGAGGCAAACTGGCGAAACAGTCCTTCTGGCGGCCGCCCCGCATTGCTAGCCCACCAGAACCGTTGGGAAGAAGCAGCCGGCGGTCCTGCTGAAAAGGGGAGAGACGAGGGAGAACCGGGCGGAGCGTTCGGGACCCCAACGGTCCCAGGTGGAGATGGGTAGCGCTCCTCAGGGAGATGAGGAGGATGACGGTGGTGAAGAGGGGAATGAGCCTGTCCAGCATCCGGTGGCCGGGGATCTGCAGCTCCCTCACCGAATCCAGGACCTGCTGGTGCTGCACCCATGTCGGACCCCGATTGGGCCTCTGGAACCAAACCCACGGTGGACCCTGATTGGGCCCCCGGAACCAAACCCGTGACGGACCCCGACTAGGTCGGCGTCCCACCAGACTTGACCTCCAACCCCGAAACCGGAACCTCTGGCGCAGCAGGCGAGAGCAGCCCCTCGCTGGCGACCCTGGGAGAAGGCTCAAGAGACAGAGAAAACCTGGGATCAGGATCACCGGCAGTGCCAGAACCCGGCGAGATAAGCTCGGACGCAGTGGGTGGCTGCACCCGGCTCATCTCCCCTTGAGACAGGAAAAAATGCTCTAAGAGGTGAAGAAGAAAGACAAAGAAGAGTACTTGCCTGAGCTCGGGTTCTGACGCCGTCCAGGACTGCGAAGATCCGGGCTCAGATGTCAGGAGGTCGTCCTCAGGCTCCCACTCAGCTGCGTCGGGCTCCGCAGCTGGCGTGATGGTATGCGCAGCTTGAGAGTCCTCCGGCACCGCTGTCCACGCTGATGGCCCACACGGCGTGGTGGCAGGAGAATCTCGACCCGCTGGAACGGACCTCTCCTCCGTGGAACCCCGGGGACGCTTCCTCATCGGCGCAGGCTCCACGCCGCAGTCCCCACGCCGCAGTCCGCTGTCCTCCTCTGCCCACGGCGTAGCTGCGGAACCGGAACCAGGCTCTCCAGAACCGCAGGCCCCCTCCTCATCCAGCGACGTTGGCCTGGCGTCGAGGACTGCTCAGCGGAGGGAGACAGAGGAAGCAGGGTTAATTCTTTCATCCACAGCAGGTGGAGGGAGCTCGGGGGGCTGCATACCCCGAACTCCACCCCCAGGAGTCAGACAAGGCAAAACAATATCGAGATGAGAGAAATTATCATGTACTTGCCTTTCTTCTGAGGTTGAGATGGTTCCTGCTGTGGGGGACGTCGTTCCTCCCTTTCCCCGCTGGATGGCATCAGAGAGCCCTCTGGGAAGACGAGGTGAGGCCACTCCAGATGGTTCTGGGATGGGACTCGCCGAAACGGAGCCCTTGCGGCGACCCAGAACTGGATCCAGACGGGGTTCTAACAGAGGTTGTGTGCCGGTGTGATGACGGTTCCTTGCAGGGGGAGAGGCGAAGGTGAGATCCGGAAACCGCCGTTCCTGAGCAGAAACAGCGGCAAGCAAGTCGGCAAACTCAGGAAACTCACGCAACGCTGGATTCCTCTCCACCGGTCTAAGCGCCGCCACCACATGCTTCATAATGGATGAAGGATGCTCAGCGGAGCGAGCAGCAGTCACCCGGTCCCAGATCTTGATTGCTGTCAGCTGCAGCTCCTCTGGAGGAATCCCGAGTGACGACATGCTTGGTGGGGAAAGACCTTCGGATGGTACGAACTCCCGGGCCGGAACGGAGGCAGGAGCGGGATCCCGAAGTGAGGGGCGACGTCTCCTTCTCTTCGGCTTCCTGCCGGGATTTCCCTCCAGCCCATGGAGTATCTCGCGCTGAGCAGCGATGTCATCTTTCCTCACGCTTACCTCTGGATGATTCGCGAAGCGGGGAAGATGATTCAAGATGTCCTCAGCTAGGTCCAGATAGCGGGGCACGTCGCTGTTGAAGTCGAGGAGGGAGGCGGTGATTAGGATGTCGTCCACGCGCTTGAGGGCGTCAGCGAGGACATCATCCTGCCTCCGAGTGCGGGACCTCCACGACGGCATGCTTCAACACGGCACCGAGACAGGTAGGAACAAACAGTCCAATACTGCAAACTGCACGGTGAATGGCGTCTCAATACAACGCCTCCTCTCCGGGCGTTTGGCAGCAGTCTACTGTCAGGGTGGCCCTCACGGACCACCAGGAGACACCACAGTCACCAGTGAGTTTTGCAGTGATGTTTATTAATAGTGCAGGTAGGCAGGCATAGGATTACACACAAAGGAAAGGTGACGTCTGAGCCGGGGAGCGCCCGATGCGCCAGACGAGATAATGGACAAGGTGTAGTCATACAGAACGTACCTTACAAACAGGACCATTAACCGATGGGATTACAGGAGATGCCCAAGTCGGCTAACAGTGGATCACGGAGATCAGTAAGGATACAACAGGAATTAACAGAGACTGCCGCACTGGGGAACATTCAGCACCTGCTTTTATCTCTGGCAGCTAATGACCCCAATGCGGTGCAGCTGCTCGACATGACAGCAGCGCAGCAGCTGACTTTGACAGCAGGGAGCTCCCCCGGGCGCCTTCACAATAAGAGCCCGAGGAGCTAGAAGGAATCCTCTGCTGCCAAAGCCAGGGAAATATGATACAAGACCCGAGTGTGGACAGAACCGACACTCGGGCTATGACACCCAGGAGTGTTTTTTAAGACAAAGAAGTGGAATATTTTGCAATTTCCGAGTCAATCACCAGATGTTGGCCCAATCGAGCATGCATTTGACTTGCTTAAGACAAAATTTGAGGCAGAAAGACCCACAAACAAGCAACAACTGAAGACAGCTGCAGAAAAGGCCTGGCAAATCATCACAAAGGAGGAAAACCTAGCATTTGGTGGTGTTCATGGGTTCCAGACTTCAGGCAGTCATTGCCTGGAAAAGATGCTCAACAAAGTAGTAAAAATCAATGTTTTATTTATGGTAATGTTCATTTCTCCAATTACTTTTGAGCCCCTGAAATAAGGAGATTTTGCATAAAAATGGCAGCAATTCCTAAACTGTAACTCCAATTTGGATGTGAATACCCTCAAATTAAAGCTGAGAGTCTGCATTTTAAGTCCAAATTGACTATATAACTGTATCTTGAATATATTTTGCTAAACACATAAAATAACAAAACTTCTGTCAGTGTCCAAAAATATATGGACCTAACTGTAAGTGTCAAGCTTCCTAGGTCTTCCTTTAAGGCTCACCACTATATAATACTTTGAGCTATTTTCTAAAAAAAAAAGGCTGAGACCGAATCTTCTTAAGCTCTAAATGTATGTAATGGTAAAATGATTTTCATCATTGTAAATAACTTTAAAATTAACAGTGCTGTTATAATTTTAATGAGCTTTTTGGGGCCCTACTGAATGCTTGGAGAAGAGTTCAGACCATTTAAATGGATGGTCATAGTGTTGAGATTAACAGAAAAAAAAAACAAACCCTAAACTATTACACAGCATTGAATTTTTTTAAAAGCATCCATCATTGCAAAAAAAAAAAAAAGTCCCAAATTTGTCAGTGTCCCAAAATTTTAATGAGCTTTTTGGGGTCCTACTGAATGCTTGGAGAAGAGTTCGGACCCTTTAAATGGATGGTCTCGTTGAGGTTAACAGAAAAAAAAAACTAAACTATTACACAGCATTGAATTTTTTTTTAAAGCATCCATCATTGCAAAAAAAAAAAAAAGTCCCAAATTTGTGAGACAATGTTTCAAATTTATGATAAAAAAGAAATTGATTTATTTGGAAAAAAACTGCAAATTTACTAGAAAAAAGTAGCAACTTTATGAGGAAAAAAGAAGCTAATGTCATGGTCCATGTGCTGACTCTGTCTGCACTCGGGTTGTCCGGTAGTTCCCTGTTCTCTCCTCAGGCGCACCACTTGGCCTCCAGGCTTTTATTGTGACAGCGTCTCGGCGGGGCTTCTGACTGTCAGAGCCGAACTCCGCAGGACGGCTGGATTCCAATCAGCTGATGACATTCTCATCAGCTGATTAAACTGTCAGCCCTATTTAAGGGAGCAGCTCTGTTTACTTGGGGCTGCGACCTTCGCCTTTTCCAGTCTGGTTTCCCTACTCCAGAAGCCAGTTCCTTCCAGCGTTAGGTTCCACCCTTGCTAATTGTATGTAAGTGTTGTGTCTTGCCTTTATTTGTGTTTTGCCCCACGAGGCTCATTATTTTGTAGTATATATCCTTATTTAATAAATGTGCAAACTCATCGGCTGCCTGTGGTGTCTCATTAGCAGTCCGTGAGGACCGCTCTATAACAGTAGGTCACAGCCAAAAGGAGACCCTGGTTACCATGAGTTTGTCTTGGGCTTGTTGTTTTCCCTGTTTTCCGTGTACCAGCGTGCTGGGAGATGGTGTCACCACCTAAGGACTATGCCATGAGTTTAGGCTACAAGGTAGTCATGGCTCTCATCGAGATCGATGGGATCCTCTCCAACGCTCGTAGTCATCCCATCTCCAGCGGCTCGCGCTGGTACCTGGACCTCGCTGAGGCGACTATTAATCAGAATCAGAATCAGAATCAGAATCAGAATCAGCTTTATTGGCCAAGTATGCACAACACATACAAGGAATTTGACTTTGGCTAAAAACTTGCTACGCCATTCTTGCTACGCCGACCACCCTGAGCTCACGGCGAGGATGGCGGACATCTCTGCTCACCGGGAGATGCTCCGTGGGCTGAAGGAAAACTCCGGCAGGAAGCTGAAGAAGAGATATCCTCGCTCCTCGTCTCAGAATCCCATTCCTGTCCTTCATCCAGTCCAGGAGTTCGCACCACCCAGGGGTCATCCCCAGCAGAGAGAGACGTCAGCCGGGATTCCCCCGGTGTATCCTCAGCGAGAACCCCGTCCGGATCCAGTACCGGTTCGCCGGAAGGACTCTATCTCCCAGCCAGCTGATGCTCCTGCGTCACGAAGGAAGAGAAAGACTGCAGCCACCGCCTCCAAATCATCTGTCCCTGCTTTTCCATCAGCTCCTCATTCCTGGATCGTCTCGGCTGTCACTCCCTCCTCCTCAACGCTCTCCCCAGCTGTTGGGAGCTCCACGAGCCCTGCTCCGGCGATGCCCGTCATCGATCCTGTGTGTACGGCTCCTCCTCATCTTCCTGGAGGGGTCTCCGTCACCATCCAGTGGGGGAAGGGAAGAACCAAGCCCACTGCAGCAGTTTCCACCTCCCCTCAGTGGAACAGGCAAGTGCATTTTCATTCTTTTCCTTCACTGGGTGAATTGCCTTGTCTGACCCCTGGGGGTGGAGTTCGGGGCTCACGGTCCCCTGAGCTCCCTCCACCTGCTGCAGTGACTAATTCTGAACCTGCTTCTTTTGTATCTCCTTTCCCTGAGTGTTCTTTGGCATCAGGTCTACGCCGTCGGACGAGGACAGAGCCTGCAGCTCTGGAGTACCTGGTTCCGGCCCTGCAGCCATGTCATGGGCAAAGGAGGAGGGCGGACTGCAATTTGGAGCCTGCGCCGATGAGTAAGCATCCCCGGGTCTCCATGGAGGGACAGTCCGACCCGGCAGGTCACGGATCCCCTGCTACCACGCTGTGCGGGCCCTCAGTGTGGACATCAGCGTCAGGGAATCCCCGAACTGTGGACACCATCACCGCTGTAGCCGAGTGGGAACCTGAAGACAACCTTCTTCCTTCTGAACCCAGATTGTCGAAGTCCTGGACGGCAACAGAACTTGAGACCAGGCAAGTGCTCTATTTTGTCTTTCTCCTATCAATTCTGGAGCATTTTTGCCTGTCTCTGAGGGAGACGAGCCAGGTGCAGCTGTCGGCTGCATCCGAGCTTGTCTCACTGGGCTCTGTCGCTGCCGGTGATCCTGATCCCGGTTCTCTTTCTTCTCCTGAGCCTTCTCCCAGGGTCACCGGTGCGGAGTTCATCCCGGTCACTGTACTGGAGGTTCTGGTTTCGGGTTTGGAGGCCGTCCCTGGTGCTGCGCCGGCCCAGTCGGAGTCCGTCGTGGGTGCAGCTCTGACCCAAAAATGTTTCAAATTAATGATGAAAAAGAAGTGGATTTATTTGGAAAAAACTGCAAAATTACTAGAAAAAAGTAGCAACTTTATGAGGAAAAAAGAAGCTAATATGAGAAAAAAGTTGCAAATTCCTATAGTGAATTTTATTTCTGCTAATGCTGAAGGTGGACTTGCAGCTTTGGGGCTCCCGAGTGGTGCAAGGGACCCAAAACATTTATGTGGTCTGAAAGAAACAGCTCTGATTTGAATACTGGAAAAATTCCTGCTGTTTGTTTGTTTAGTTTGTTTGTTTTTGCAACAACCAAAGCTGCTTTTTTAAAAATAAATTTTTAAAATCATTTTTCTCACATTCACAAAAGAACACTAATAAATACAGAAAAGTACTGTTTTGAATTGTCTTTGCTACTTGGTAAGAAAAAGCAGAAGAAACACAAGGATGTTTACAGAAACTAACGGAAACATTAAAAATACTGCAAACTTCCCAATAAATTGACCATAAATGTACATACAGATGATTGTTTGCTGAGCCCAAACTTGGTATGGCCAAATTATTTAAACTAGGACGTAATCTTAATTAGGAAAATTTCTGCTAAGAATGAACACTTTTCTTATATGTTAAAAACAACTTCAGTTTTTAGCAATTTGGAAATTAGTTAATGTTTTGTTGGATAAAGAAATTTGTACTGTAGCAAATCTCTTTGTGGGGAAGGAAAATAAACCTTCTAAAGTTGAAAATTTTCAGATACTGTATATCAATTTTAAACTGAAACTTGTGTGCAAAATTTAGTAACTTCATGGATATTGAAAAATTCTTGACATGATTGCTTGACCCAGGAGACAGACGCTGACACGAGTAGGGTAGTTTGACAATTATTTATTAACTCAGTGTGGTTGGTGAGTGTGTGGATGTGTGGGTGAGTGCGATGCTGGTGGACAGCTGGAGCTGAGCGAGTCCCACTGCGACCTGGCAACCCTGGAAACACACAAGCACAGGGGATTAATGCAGCCCGCAGCAATGGGGTATTATGATGTGTGCCGCTTACTTGCAGGTGCCGGTGAAACAGGCCTGGACAAAAATGATGGTACCCTTAACTTAATATTTTGTTGCACAACCTTTTGAGGCAATCACTGCAATCAAATGATTTCTCTAACTGTCAATGAGACTTCTGCACCTCTCAGCAGGTATTTTAGCCCACTCCTCATGAGCAAACTGCTCCAGTTGTCTCAGGTTTCAAGGGTGCCTTCTCCAGACGACATGTTTCAGCTCCTTCCACAGATGTTCAATAGGATTTAGATCAGGGCTCACAGAAGGCCACTTTAGAATAGTCCAATGTTTCGCTCTTATCCATTCTTGGGTGTTTTTAGCTGTGTGTTTTGGGTCATTATCCTGCTGCAAGACCCATGACCTGCGACTGAGACCAAGCTGTCTGACACTGGGCAGCACATTTTTCTCTAGAATACCTTGATAGTCTTGAGATTTCATTGTACCCTGCACAGATTAAAGACACCCTGTGCCAGATGCAGCAAAGCAGCCCCAGAACATAACAGAACTTCCTCCATGTTTCACAGTAGGGACAGTGTTCTTTTCTTGGTATGCTACATTTTTGCATCTGTGAACATAGAGCTGATGTGCCTTGCCAAAAAGTTGCAGTTTTGTCTCGTCTGTCCATAGGACATTCTCTCAGAAGCTTTGTGGCTTGTCAGCATGCAGTTTGGCAAATTCCAGTCTGGCTTTTTTATGATTTGTTTTCAACAGTGGTGTCCTCCTTGGTCGTCTCCCATGAAGTCCACTTTGGCTCAAACAATGACAGATGGTGCGATCTGACACTGATGTACCTTGATCTTGGAGTTCACCATGAATGTGTTTAGAGGTTGTTTTGGGCTCTTTTGTTACCATTTGTATTATCCGTCTCCTCCTGCGGCCACATCCAGGGAGGTTGGCTACAGTCCCGTGGATCTTACATTTCTGAATAATATGTGCAACTGTAGTCACAGGAACATCAAGCTGCTTGGAGATGGTCTTATAGCCTTTACCTTTAACATGCTTGTCTATAATTTTCTTTCTAATCTCCTGAGACAACTCTCTCCTTTGCTTCCTCTGGTCCATGTTTAGTGTGGTACACACCATGTCATCAAACAGCACAGTGACTATTTGTCACCCTTTAAATAGGCCGACTGACTGATTACAAGTTTGTAGACACCTATGATGTTAATTAGAGGACACATCTTGGTTGAACATGACCCTATGGTTACATTATTTTCAATCTTTTCTAGGGGTACCATCATTTTTGTCCAGGCCTATTTCATGAGTTTGTTTTTTAAAATAATTCTGTTGAACCACAATTCTAAAGCACTGTCTGATTTTCACTGGTTAATTTTCATAAAATTTTTATTTATTACTACTTTTGTCAGATTCATGTTATTTCTGTGACCATTGTGGGTTTTTCTTTCATTAACAGAGGGGTACCAACAATTTTGTCCACGTCTGTAGATATATGAGATAATATTTTAAAAATTCCTAGATCAAGATGGTGATCTGGATCACGACAAAATCTAATCATCTGTTCCTTACACAATTGTACACCTTTCCTGAAAATTTAATCAAAATCTGTTTAACTTTTGGAGTTATGTTGCCAACAGACATCCATCATCATCCCATCATAGCAGTCTGTCAGGGGCAACAATGACTGTTTCATTTAGGTCTGATCACAAACCAACCAACCAACAAACAAATAAACAAGCAAACTAACCAACGCAAAAACATTACCTCCTCCCTTGGCGGAGGTAACAAATCCAAATATGGTTCTGTCTTGTAAATGCAACAACACAAATTTGTGTGTTATATTAACAAACAAAAAATATCAGCTTTTGAACACAGTGAATGTTCTGGCTCCATTTGTACAAAAAAACAAACAAAAAAAACCCAATTAAAATTTCACATTTTTTTCAGATCCTCCAAGTAAACCAACAATCAGTGACCCTGGTACTGTGACGGAGGGAAGCTTGGTGACTTTGAAATGTAACACCAGTGCAAATCCAAACGCCGAATACACCTGGTATCAACTGAATGGAGACGAACGCAAGAAGGTGGGATTTGAGAGGCTGCTTTCAACCATTGTCTCTGAAGTCAAAAACCGGTTTTACTGCAATGTCGAAAACAATTATGGAGGCAAGGATTCTGACGTCCTTCTGATAGATGTCCAGTGTAAGTCAAAATTAAACAGGAAGACTGATGTCACAGTTACCTCCCATTTGGACTAAACCCGTTTATGTTGTTACAGTTTCTCCCAAGGGAACAAATGTGATTGTTGACCCCCAAGGTCCAATCAAGGAGGGCATCTGTGTTTCTCTGCACTGCTACAGCCGCTCAAACCCACCAGTGATCAACTACACCTGGTACAGAGATGATGAAGAGGCCAGAGAGCTTGGGCAGCAGTTAGTTATAAACCCAGTGGATCGCAGCCATAGTGGTAAATACCACTGTACAGCAAAAAATGACCTGGGAGAGGAAAATTCAACAACCATTCAGCTGGACATTCAGTGTAAGTTGAGTTAACATAGAAAAGACATTGATTTACACTGATGACAGACAACAGGACTGTATGTGGCTCTACTGTATGTCCAGCTGTGCTCACCCAAACTCGATCTGTGGCCATTTTGTTCACTGTCTAGACTTCGGACAGTGACACATTATTTGTGTGACAGCCTCAGTAATACTTTGTGTCCTGCTGCTCTGTCTTCATGTACACCAGTGACCTAACGTATGTGTAGGTGTTTTTTTTAGTTTGTGTCCTCATGATAACCTCATAAAGTCAAAAACAGGAAAATGAGTCGGGGTAGTTTTTTAACCCCTTGTGTACTGTCAAAGGAAATCCAGGCAATACACACACAATATCACCTCATACTCATTTTTTTATTTAAACTAGTGCCTATCTTTGCATGCCCGTAGACAGCAGGTGTAAGCAAGGGTGTAAGCAAGCACGCCAGCACTCATTCAGTGATGCCTGCCTTTGATGGTGTCATAGCAAGTCCTATGATCTTTGCTGATTTCATAGCGAGTCCTATGATTGTGTGATGCCTGCCTTTGATCTTTGATGATGCCATAACGAGTCCTATGATTGTGAGGGACGTAGTCCAAGGACGGATGATATTTTCACACATGAGGAGTCATTAAACATAGGAACATCATAGGACATTTCACTATACATAGGAACATCATAGGCGGTCCGATGATCTTTGGTCGTGACACACAGACACACACACTGACAGACACACAGAGATTTCTTGAATTTATAGAGTGATGATTTAATTCATACTGACTTAATAATTACTGCTTTCCAAATTTGCTTTTGTTTCTAAATCATTTTTTACATGCATTTTTTTAATTTGCTTTTTTAGTAGCATTTTGTTGCTTTCTCAGTTCTTGCTGTCCAAACATCGGTGAAGTCCCAAAAAAATGTATTATACAAATAAAATGAGATTGATTAATTGGTTGAATTCATGAAATATGTGGTTTTCCTGTGTCTCCTGATGATTATCAATGTAATTATGAACATCAGGCACAGCTATCCAGCCACAAACAATATTACAAGGTGTTACAACACCTCATATTCACAATTTGGCAAGACTTGCATATGATAACTGCCTTGTTTCACTGTCCTGATCATGGTCAGTGACATTTTCCTGGCAGTGAAATGTGGTGACAGCTGCATGCACATTTTACATTTTGAACTTGACTAGCTCGCCAGCTAACTAGCTTTATAGCTTTGTTTAGCGAACCTACAGGCTAATTTTCCTGGCATCTTATCTCAAGTTCGCCTTGGAGAACTGACCATCCATTTGGGGACGGACAAAAGATCCATTCAGGGATAGATGGTGATACTTGACATTAACAATGATCCACCACTCCCTAAACACATGGATTAATCTTTTATTATTGATATTTAGTCATGTAAACATTGCATACTCTTGGGTATTAATCAACCAGTTGTGTTTTCAGTCCACTACATGGTGCAAAGCAAGCACCCAGTCAAGTGAAGTCATATCTTGTCTGGTGATATTTGCAGCCAGCTTTGAAAGTTAGAAAGCAGTTGAATGCAGCAAAAAGTTAGTTCAAGGGGGGGGGGGGGGTTATAACAAAAATGGAATAGAAGACCTTGACATAACACACAACCTGCAAGAAGTGCTGCACAAAAAAAACAAAAAAACAACAACACTCAAACAAGCGGGCCAGCAGACATCTCAGAGTAGTGTTAGCAACGGCAAAGGTAAAAACACACTGGCATGTAGCTTGCTTTTTCCTCCAAGCAGCACTGACCAGCAAATTCCAGAGACCTGCCATCATAAACCTGTGTGCAGAGCAGTGTCGGGAGTAACACGTTGCAAAGTAATGCGTGACTGTAATGCTATTACTTTTGCAGTAACATGCTGTGTAACGAAATTACTGTTTAAAAATTCAGTCATGCAATACAGTTAATTAAATTTGACCAGATGCATTACTCGCTACTCGTTTCATTAATATGGATAGATTTTTTTAGCACAAATAAATGAATATACAAACTGACCCTACCGTAGCTCAGAATCAGAATCAGAATCAGAATCAGGTTTATTGCCATTGTTCATGTAGTACACAAACTAGGAATTTGTCTCGGTACAATGCTGCAACATTAAACATGATAAGATAAGAGAAATAAACTATACATGTAATAAAGTGTAGGATAAGATTAAGTGATACTGGTCAACAGTTAAAATATATATTAGCCAGCAGCAGATACTGTGGAGAACTATATAGTGCAGTCGGTAATGCAGGAAGAAAACAGTGATGATTGACATGAGTCTGGTTGAGCTGCTGTACATGGTGCACGAGAGTCACTTAGTGTTCAGCAGTCTAATGGCAGAGGGGAAGAAGCTGTTCATGTGACGGGAGGTTTTAGTCTGGATGGACCGAAGTCTTCTACCAGAGGGGAGGGGGGCAAACAGTACGTGACCAGGGTGTGAGGGATCGGCTATGATCCGGCCAGCACGCCTCCGGGTCCTGGAGATGTACAGATCCTGGAGAGATGGGAGCTTGCAGCCGATCACCTTCTCAGCAGTGCGCACGACGCGCTGCAGCCTTAGTCTGTCCCTGGCAGTGGCTCCTGCGTACCACACGGTTATGGAGGTGGTGAGGATGGACTCGATGATGGCTGTGTAGAACTGCACTAACATCTTGGTGGGTAGCTTGAGCTTCCTCAGCTGCCGCAGGAAGAACATCCTCTGCTGGGCTTTTTTGATGAGTGAGCTGATGGTCAGCTCCCATTTGAGGTCCCTGGTGATGGTAGTGCCTAGGAAGCGGAAGGAATCAGCAGTGGTGATGGGAGAGCCTGAGAGGGTGAGGGAGGGCAGAGGAGTAGTGACTTTCCTGAAGTCTACAATCATCTCCACTGTCTTCAGAGCGTTCAGCTGCAGGTTGTTATTGCTGCACCAGGACGCCAGCTGGGCCACCTCTCTCCTGTAGGCGGACTCGTCGCCGTTGGAGATGAGCCCGATGAGGGTGGTGTCGTCCGCAAACTTGATCAACTTGACAGACTGGTGGCTGGAGGTGAGGCACCATGGAGCTGAGGCAGCCATCAGTCGATGTGACCTGTTGCAAAGAGCCTCACTACTGAGTGGAGGAAAAGATGAAGCTACTTTGTTTTTGTGGAAGTAGATTATTTTTCCTTTGTCGCGGTGAAGGACAAAAACATATTGGTGGGTTGGAAGCTAAATGCTGGTTTAGACCTACTGCAATCTTCAGAAGTGCTTGAAAACAGCAACAAAGCTCCCACAATTTGTGGGAGCATGGTTAGTAAATCCACTAACCATGTTAGTGGATCTACTATATCTGAACAGCCACAGCTGGATGTAAAGTGGAAATACTCTTATCTCATCACCCACAGTTGAATTTCAATTACAGGTATGCATCTGGACAGTTTGTGACCCAGACCCTGGACTGTGATCCACGGAAATTAAAATACATTTACTTCTTCTTCTTCTTTTAGATTTGATTGGTGGTTGGCAACCAGCTTACAGGTGCATTACTGCCACTGACTTGATTATCATCACTTTATATCTTTGTATAAGGAGTTCTTATTAGGAGTTCCGAACAACTCCTTATGCGCGAAAAAATTATCTATCCTTGGACTGCATCCTCTCAGCCAGCTCTACGTGGATATAAGAATATTCAAAAATGGATTTTGATCTCCAAAAGGAATTAAGAGGGCCTGCTTCATTCATGTCTCTGTCCCAGCAGACATTTGGACTGTGGATAATGGACATTTCTTTGGATCACTGCACATTGGATTAATCCATATCATATAAAGACAAACATGGACAGCTTTTTGTAGTCTTGCCAACTCTCACTCTTTTGGAGTGAGTTACACACTTTTTTCTCCTCTCCCTCATTCCACAAACCCTATTTCTCACTTCAAAATGAGGAAAATACTGGAAATATTGCGTTGATTTTCTTCAGATTTTTCCCATAATAAGAGTTCTCAAGGCAGGATAAAGCAGACTGAACATGTTTGAAAAGCTCTGTCTGTAAGCCTGACAGCCTCTCTGCATCAGACTCTAGATTTGGTGGCCCCTTTAAAAAAGAAAAACTCAAACCAGAGATTTCTAACCCCTTGGTTTAACACAGAAACTCATAGCTTAAAACAGAAGACTCGTCAATTAGAAAGAAAATGGTGTTCAACTAATTTAGATGAATTCTATTTAGCATGGAGAAATCATCTCTTAATTTATAAAAAAAAAATCTCTTAGAAAAGCTAGAACAAGTTATTACTCTGCATTAATAGAAGAGAATAAGAATAAACCCAGGTTTCTTTTCAACACTATAGCCAGGCTGACAAAGAGTCACTCCTCGCACCCCCCTTGAGCTTTCTAGTTAGGACTTTTTGAAGTTTTTCAATCACAGATTCTTCCCACCATAAACTTAAGTACATTAACAACTACAACTCCTTCAATTGATATCTGTTTAGATAAGTTTACTCCAATTAACCTTTTAGAGTTGGATTAAATAATTTCCTCATCTAAGCCTTCATCTTGTCTTTTAGACCCTATTCCTACCAGGTTATTTAAAATAGTCTTCCCAATTATTGGTAGCTGTATTCTTCATATAATTAATTCTTCTTTAACTTTGGGTTATGTACCGCAGGCTTTTAAAATTGCTGTAATTAAACCCTTACTCAAAAAGCCAACACTCAATCCAGGAGTTTTAGCTAACTATCAACCAATCTCTAATCTGCCTTTTATTTCAAAAATCTTAGAAAGAGTTGTTGCTACGCAATTATTTGACCACTTGCAGGGAAATGGTTTATTTGATGAGTTTCAATCTGGGTTCAGAGTTCATCACAGCACTGAAACAGCCTTAGTGAAGGTTACTAATGACCTCCTTATCGCATCTGATCATGGACTTGTTTCTGTACTTGTCCTTTTAGATCTTAGTGCAGCCTTTGATACTATCGATCATGACATTCTACTTGATAGGTTAGAACACTATGTTGGACTAAATGGAACTTCGCTGCAGTGATTTAGATCTTATTTGTCTGATAGACTTCAGTTTGTTCATGTCAATGATGAATTTTCTTCCAACTCTAAGCTCAGCCATGGAGTTTCACGGGGATCTGTGTTTGACCCTACTCTTTTTAGTTTATAAATGCTTCCTTTAGGCAATATCATTAGAAGGCATTGTATACATTTTCATTGTTACGCAGACGACACACAATTATACCTGTCAATGAAGCCCAATGATTGCAATCAATTAGCCAAGTTAGATGCCTGTCTTAAGGAAATCAAAGCCTGGATGACTTGTAATTTTCTGCTCTTAAACCCAGATAAGACTGAAGTCATTCTTGTTGGTCCAAAAAAAACCTGAGAAATTCCTTTCCAAATCAAACTCTTAATTTGGATGCCACCGCTCTCACTTTGAATAGTTCTGTGAGGAACCTTGGAGTTATTTTTGATCAAGATCTGTTCTTTAATTCACATATTAAATTTGTTTCTAAGACTGCCTTCTATCATCTGCGCAATATTGCCAAGATTAGGAGCATCTAATGGGGCTGCACGGTGGAGCAGTGGTTAGCACCGCTGCAGCACAGTTTTACCCTCGGCCGGGGGATCGCGGGGATCATGAGATCGTGGGTTCGATCCCTGCCCCCGGCCAACAGTGATCTGTGTGGAGTTTGCATGTTCTCCCCGTGTTTGCGTGGGTTTACTCCGGGATTTCTCCAGTTTCCTCCCACATGCCAAAACATGAAGGTTAGGGAGTTAAGGGGCGCTTGCGCACGCAGCAGCCGGTGGCTTGTCACCGGACTGCAGAACAAATCTACCTACGGGTACAAAAAAAAAAAAAAAAAAAAAATCTTGTCTCTGAATGATGCTGAGAAATTGATCCACGCTGTAGAAGAGCTGGGAATAACGAGGCGATGTGATTTATAAACCAAAGTTTATTATCAGCTTCGCTCCTCTAACAAGTCTCATCTCAGTGCAGAAGCAGAATAAGAGGTCGAACACATTCAGACCTACATACTTATAACAACACATAACAAAAGACATTGCATATCAAAGCTGACATCCCGCATTAGCTTAATCCCCCCTCCTTTGTCTTCCGACTCCTCCACCTGACCCTGGGTGGTCAGGGCGATCGATCTCCTCCATTGTCCTCGTGTCTCTTCCACCTGGCCCTGGGAAGTCAGGGCGATCGATCTGGTCTCCACCGCTGCGCCTCGGATGCTCTTTGATCTTCGCTGGCGGTTGAGACCTCTTGTCCTGTTCTGAGGCGTGAGGTCGTTGCACATATGTAATCACCAAACATTCTAATATGCTTATACATATGTAGGTTATGGGATATATGATTAATATAAACCACAGCCCCCCCCCAAATGACTAAGAAAAGGACAATCAAAGTAAGTCCACAGTTTAAGATAATTTCTATGACATACTATATTGTTAAACCTCTTGACAAGGAAGAAACTTTCCAGCAGCCATGCTCCTGTAGAGAATTCAGTGGTAACCATAACAGTGTAGTAATATCACAAATCAGTCTTAAAACTGTCACGGCACAATCTGACAAAATAGTTAACAACTCTTGGTTAATTTGCATCAGTCCCTGTGCCGTCTGGGTTTTAATCTTCTCCCGAATCTGCTGTGGGTCTGCTTGGGCGTCCTGGCGGGACCTTCCTGTAAGGAATCTGCAGCTTGGGGAGGAGAGTGGTTATTTGTTCCCTGCAGGGGGGTTGAGTCTTTTTTCTTGGGGGGTCTACCCCGCCGAGGTGCCCTCGCCACCCGTGCAGGTTCGTCTCTCAACAAGAAAGCAGGTTTAAGTCTGTCATGCTGACTGTTTCTTTTCTCTCCCCTAAATCAAGCACAAAATGCTTATCACCAGGTTCCAGCACTCTGAATGGTCCATCGTATGGTGGACGGAGGGTTGATTTTAAAGCTTCATGCCTAACAAAAACGAATTCAGGGTTTTTTAAAGCTTGGGGGACAAAAACCCGTGGAAAAGAGTGATGTGCCGGTCCGGGGAGAGTGTCCGGTCCGTTGCTGCCTAAAGGCCTCAGGGTTGGAAGATGCCCAGGCTCTGGGTTCTCTGGTAAAAACTCACCTGGGAGTCTGAGAGGTTGTGCAAAAACTAATTCTGCTGGGGAGGCGTCTAGATCCTCTTTAGGTGCAGCACACAACCTCAATAAAACCCAGGGAAGTTTATTTACCCAATTTGTATCCGTTAGTGAGGCTCTGAGGGCGCCCTTTAAAGATCTGTGAAAACGCTCGCATAACCCATTAGCCTGAGGGTGATAAGCGGTGGTACGGTGAATTGTCGCCCCTAAGCTGCTGGCCATGGCTGACCAAAGCTCTGAGACAAATTGAGGCCCCCTATCGGACGTGATGATGTCCGATGGGACGCCGAAACGTGCCACCCAGTTTGTCAAAAGAACGTGAGCGACTTCCGCCGCTGTGGTTGACGCCAGAGGCTCAGGCCAGCGCGTAGTACGGTCTATCATTGTTAACAGGTGTGTGAAGCCTTGAGAGGAAGGTAGCGGTCCCACGAGGTCGACATGAACGTGGTCGAACCTTCTGGCTGGGATTCGAAAAGGCTCTAGAGGGGCTTTTGTGTGTTTGTGTATTTTGGCGCGCTAACAAGACATGCAAGTTTTTGCCCATTCCTTTACATTTTTGCGCAGGCCGGGCCACACAAACTTTTTGGCGATGATTTTAACCGAGGCGCGCACACCTGGGTGCGCGAGGGAGTGAATTGAGTCGAAAATACGGCGGCGCCATGCAGCTGGGACTACCAGGTGAGGTCGGCCGGTTGAGGTGTCGCATATTAAGGGGGGGGGGGTACACCATCGCGTAAACCCCTTTCCTCCAGCCTTAACCCTGTTGGTCCAGACAGGAGTGCGCGCACGTCCGAGTCACTGCTTTGCTCCTCTGCCATGGCTGCGTAATCTATCCCTACGTGAATTGGGGCCGCGTACATGTCCGCGTTGGCGAAGAGTTCTGCGGCTGAGGTAGTATAATCTGTCTCCTCGCGCTCTGGCGATGTCACAGCGCGAGAGAGGCAGTCTGCTACCACGTTAAGTTTGCCTGCCACATGTCGAATGTCTGTGGTGAACTCTGAAATTGCAGCTAGCTGTCTTTGTTGCCTGCCTGACCATGGTTCTGAAATTTTAGCCATCGCAAAGGTGAGCGGTTTGTGGTCAACAAAAGCCGTGAAACGCCGCCCTTCTAACCAGAACTGGAAGTGGCGGATGGATAAATGAAGCGCTAGCAGCTCCCTGTCAAAAGTGCTGTATTTACGCTCAGTTTGGTTTAACAATTTGTGAAAAATGCCAAAGGTTGCCAGGTTCCGCCAACATGTTGTTCCACGACTGCACCTATGGCCAGGTCTGAAGCGTCTGTGGTTAGCGCAATGCGGGCCGAGGGATCAGGGTGAACCAACAATGTGGCGTTCGCTAGAGCACTTTTTACTTCCGTGAAGGCGTGTTCGCGCTCCGGGGTCCATTCGACTGCGTTGGAAGGCTTTTGTTTTCTGAGCGCGGCATACAGGGGCTGCATGAGTTGAGCTGTGCGGGGGAGGAAACGGTTGTAAAAATGAACCATTCCCAAAAATTCTTCCAGCAATTTGACCGTTTGTGGTCGTGAAAAATTTTTTACTGCGCGAACTTTGTCTGGCAATGGGACTGCCCCCTCCGGTGAAACTCTGTGTCCCAAAAAAGTCAATTTGTGACACGCCGAATTTGCATTTGGCTGGATTGATTATTAACCCGTGCTCTTCTAGCCTCTGAAAAACCGTAGTGAGGTGTTGTTCTTGTTCTTCCTCCGACGAGCTGGCTACCAACATATCGTCGAGGTAGATGAACATGAAAGGGAGATCGCGTAATACCGCGTCCATCATCCGCTGAAAGGTTTGAAAGCGCCTTTGAGGCCAAACGGCATCCGCAAAAATTCAAAAAGACCGAAAGGGGTTATTACAGCCGTTTTAGGAATGTCTTCCGCTCGAACGGGGACTTGGTGATAGCCGCGGACCAGGTCTATTTTAGAAAAAATGCGCGCACCCGCCAGATGTAGTGAGAAATCTTGGATGTGAGGAATTGGGTAGCGGTCATGCGCTGTCGCATTGTTTAATCTGCGGTAATCGCCGCACGGTCTCCAAGAACCGTCGGTTTTCGGGACCATGTGGAGTGGCGATGCCCAGGGGCTTTTCAAGCGTCTAATAATGCCTAATTTTTCCAGGGTGGCAAACTCGTCCCGTGCTATGGCGAGCTTGGTCGCGTCTAAGCGCCGAGCTTTGGCGAACACGGGTGGGCCTGTTGTGGGAATGAAGTGTTCAACCCCGTGTTTCGCTACTGTTGCTGAAAATTTTGGAACTGTGAGTGCTGGAAATTGGGTGAGGAGTTGGTCAAACTTACCTCCTGCTGTTGTGACGCTGGCCTGCACGGGTGGTGGAGAGACTCGAGCTGAGCAGGGGATAGAATAAAATGACAGTGCATTAACCAAGCATCTATTTGCTAGATCGACTAACAACCCATGTGCACACAAAAAATCAGCGCCCAACAAGTTAAAACTCACCGCCGCTACAATAAATGTCCATCTATAGTTGCGGCCGTGAATGCAAAGAGGCAGGCTCCTTTCACCGTAAGTGTCGATGATGGAGCCGTTGGCTGCCATCGCCCCATTTCCCCGGGGACCCATGGCCCGATCTGCGTGGGAAGGGGTGATAAAACTCAGTTGAGCTCCGGTGTCGATCAGGAACTGTCTCCCGGTGTGTCCGTCAGTCACATAAAGAAGTTTATTTTTTTCGCCGAGAACCGCAGCCGTTAACGGTTCTTGGTTTTGGCGTTTTCCCGAACTTTTGAACTTGCAGGGGGGAACGCATTTGTACGCCCCCTCGGCGAAACGGTGGTGGTGATAGCAGATGTCGTTCCGCCTGCTGCGTCTTGGTCATGTTGCCGCCATGGTGGGCAGGCTCTGCTCGGTTGTCTGTGGTTCTCCGCTGCTCTGGGCATCCGCGCTGAGATCTGCGGATGCTGCTGTGGCCACCTGTTCCCCGCAGGCATTGATGAGCCGCTGCACTTCTCGGGCCAGCGCGCGAAAGTCCTGCTGGGTGCTGCACCGCATGTTGATCAGCGTCCCTCTCATGTGTGGCGGCAGAGTGCTGAGGAAGATGTGTTGGAAGAGGAAGTTGTCGTTGTCCTCTTCCTTGAGCTGCAGCATGTCCTCCATGAGGGCCTTGGGTCTGCATCCTCTGTGGCCGTAGATCGCCAGGATCTTCTCTGCTCTCTCCTCGGCTGAGGGGACGAAGTTCTTGACGATGGTCGCCTTCAGCTCTCTGTATTTGTCATGGGTGGGCGGCTGTCGGATTACGCTCCGCCGCCGTTATGCCCGCCAGTGCAAACTGAGTCTCAGCTTGCTGGAACCACGAGCTCGGGTCTTTTTGCCAGAATTCTGGCAGCTTGACGGTGACGGCGCTTGTGTGGGCCGTCCTTGATGTGTCCGCCGGGTGAGAGTGCCTTTCTTCTGCTCTCACGGCGGGGCTGGGGATGGTGCTCGGTTGAGCCCTCTCTTCTGCCGTGGGGGAATGTCTTCCATCCGTTCCCCTGTCTGCATGGGCGCCGGCGCTTGCCTGGGTCGCATCTGATGAGTCAATCGCGGGAGAACGTCTCTGTTCCATCCTCACGTCTGGTCACCAGTGTAGAAGAGCTGGGAATAATGAGGCGATGTGATTTATAAACCAGAGTTTATTATCAGCTTCGCTCCTCTAACAAGTCTCATCTCAGTGCAGAAGCAGAATAAGAGGTCGAACACATTCAGACCTACATACTTATAACTACACATAACAAAAGACATTGCATATCAAAGCTGACATCCCGCATTAGCTTAATCCCCCCTCTGTCTTCCGACTCCTCCACCTGACCCTGGGTGGTCAGGGCGATCGATCTCCTCCATTGTCCTCTGTCTCTTCCACCTGGCCCTGGGAAGTCAGGGCGATCGATCTGGTCTCCACCGCTGCGCCTCGGATACTCTTTGATCTTCGCTGGCGGTTGAGACCTCTTGTCCTGTTCTGAGGCGTGAGGTCGTTGCACATATGTAATCACCAAACATTCTAATATGCTTATACATATGTAGGTTATGGGATATATGATTAATATAAACCACACACGCGTTTGTCAGCTCTAGATTAGATTATTGTAACTCATTATTATCAGGTTGTCCTAAAATATCTTTAAAAAGTCTTCAGTTGATCCAAAATGCTGCAGCAAGAGTTTTAACTGGTTCTAGAAAGAGAGAGCATATCTCTCCTGTTCTGGCCTCCCTTCATAGGCTTCCCATAGAGTATAGAATTAAGTTTAAAATCTGCACTATGCTCCTAAAATGCTGGATTACTTGTAATACCCAGAATCTCCAAAAGTTCAATGGGAGGCAGAGATTTCTGCTATCAAGCTCCTTTTCTCTGGAACCAGTTACCACTCTGGGTCCGGGAGTCAGACTCGAACTCTTTTTTTAAGAACAGGGTAAAATTCTTCCTTTTCAATATAGCCTACGATTAGGGAGGGATCTTGTGTCTCTTAACCCCCCTTTTGTTTTGCTGTTAATAGATTCATACTGCCGGGTGATCTCCAGTAATGTACTTGGCTTCTCACCGTTCATGTCCTTTATGTCTGTTCTCTTCATCCTCTCTATCCCCTCACCCCCCAGCCTGTCGCAGCAGATGACTGCCCCTCCCTAAGCCCGATTCTTTCAAAGGTCTTTTTATTATTATTAATTGAAGTATCAATACAATACAAAGTATTGGAAATTTTCATTTTTGTTTTAACCAAACAGTGCAAAACTAAAATTTAAAACTAACAAATGTAGATGCTTCAAAACACAAAAACCTTTAAATAAACAATAATAAAAAAATACAAAAAGAAAAACTGTGTGTGTGAGGTGGGGGTGGGGTACAGGGGATATGAGCTACTCAGAAACTATAAATGTGGGTCTTTCAAAGAAATCAAGAAACGGGTGCCATAATTTATAGAATTTGTTTTCAGAGCCACGAACTGTATATCTGATTTTTTTCTAAATCCAAACAGGACATTATATCTTTTATCCACTGTAAATGTGAAGGGGGCGAAGAGTCTTTCCACTTCAGTAATACAGCACGGCTAGCCAATAATAATGAAAATTTGAATACTTTTAATTTGGAATTTGGCAAGACAAGTTCTGGAGCCACACCCAAAATGGCGCATAATGGATCAGGTTTAATTTGATATTGCAGGACTTCAGACATAGTGATAAAAACAGAATGCCAAAAATTCATCAATGAAGGGCAGGACCAATACATGTGAAGCAAAGTGACAGGAGCGCTACCACACTTTTCACAAGTTGGGTCTATATCCGAGTAAATACGTGCTAACTTAACCTTGGACAGGTGCACCCGGTGTACAATCTTAAATTGAATAAGAGCGTGACGAGCACACATTGATGCAGTGTGAACCTGGCCAAGAATAGAGTCCCACAGTTCATCAGTAAAAGTAAAATTAAGATCTTGTTCCCAATTCAATTTAATAGCGGCCAGAGAAGAAGATTGTAAATTTGAAATTAAATTATATAAAACTGATATTACCCCCTTAGAAGTTGGTTTAACTAATAAAAAATCATCTAGAGGATTATCAGAAGGTTTTTGAGGGAATTGTTTTGTCATGGTTTGCACATAATGTCTGACCTGAAGGAAGCGGAAAAAACGTGTAGAAGTGATGTCGAATTTAGTGGAAAGTTGAGAAAAACTTGCAAATTGACCATCAAAATATAAATCCACAAAAGATTTTAAACCTTTTCTGTGCCATATATGAAATGCACTATCAATAGATGGGGTAAATAAATGATTTGCGGCAATTGGACTTCTAATGGAGAAAAACTGAAGACCGAAATTTTTCCTGAATTGAGACCAAATTCTAAGAGACTGACAAACTACTTTGTTATTACCCAGTGTAGACAAAGCAAGGGGAAGTGGTGAACCTAAAACTGCCGGTAGGGAGGTTTGATTGTCCACATGTGACTCCATAAGGATCCACATGGGTGATTTGGGTTCCAGATAGAAATGTTTCCAATATAACATGCACCTGATATTTGCTGCCCAGTAGTAATATTGAAAGTTAGGCAGAGCCATGCGACCCACTGATTTGGGTCTTTGAAGAAAAACTTTCCTCAATCTCGGTTGTTTACCATTCCATATAAATGAGGTAATCAGAGAGTCCAAAGACTTAAAAAAGGATTTAGGAATAAAAATGGGGAGACATTGAAACAAATATAAAAACTTTGGAAGTAACATCATTTTTACAGAATTGATTCTACCAATTAAAGACAAGGATAATGGGGACCATTTGGAAAGTATTAGCTTGCACTGGTCAAATAAGGGGAGAAAATTATTTTTAAACAAGTAATTAAGTTGTTTAGTAACACATATCCCAAGATAATTAAAATGATCAATAACAACCTTGAAAGGAAAATTTTCAAGATCCTGAACTCGAATCTTTTCATTAATTGGAAACAATTCACTCTTATTAAGATTAATTTTATAACCAGAAAACCTACTAAAACTATCCAAAATGTTAAGTATAGCGGGTAATGAAGTAAGTTGGTTGGAGAGAAATAGTAAAAGATCGTCAGCATAAAGTGAAACCCTATGCTCGATGCCACCCCTACAAATGCCTAGAAAGTCCCGGCTCCCACGGATTGCAATAGCTAACGGCTCAATTGCCAAGGCAAAGAGCAACAGGCTCAAAGGACAGCCTTGCCTCGTACCACGGTAAAGTCTAAAATAGTCAGAATAGCGACAATTAGTTAACACTGAAGCTAAAGGACTAGCATAGAGAAGTTTAATCCAGGAACAGAAGGAAGGACCAAAACCAAACCTCTCCAAAGTAAAAAACAAATACTCCCACTCAACCCTATCGAATGCCTTTTCAGCGTCCAAACTAATAAGACATTCAGGTATGTTGTGGTGAGGAGTATAAATAATATTAAACAACCGCCGCAAGTTAAAAAAAGAATGGCGATTTTTAATGAAACCAGTTTGGTCCTGTGAAATTATAAAAGGAAGAATCTTTTCCAACCTTAAAGCTAACAACTTTGACAAAATTTTAACATCGGTATTTAACAAGGAAATAGGCCTGTAAGAAGCACAATCAACAGGATCCTTGTCTTTTTTAAGCAACACAGTGATACAGGCCTGATAACATGAAGGAGGAAGTGCACCGGAGTCAAGCGACTCTGTAAAAACTTGACAAAGGAAAGGGGCAAGATCGTCAGAGAATTTTTTGAAAAAATCAGCGGAAAACCCATCAGGTCCTGGAGATTTTCCTGATTGCATGGATGATATTGCCAGCTGAATTTCTTCTTTTGTGATGGGAGCTTCTAAAATTTGCCGAGATTCTGAGGAAATCGAAGGGATATCAATAGAATCAAAAAAAATTTGCAAATCCTTTAAGTTTGTTGTATATTCTGAGGTATGTAATTTGGAATAAAATGACCTGAAAATATCATTAATCACTTGTTGGTCAGATGTCACCTCTCCTTTATCTGTCCTAACTCCAGTAATAATTTGCTTAGCTCTAATACCACGCAGTTGATTAGCTAGAAGTTTACTGGTTTTTTCGCCATGTTCATAAAATTCACTCTCGTTTCTTATTAAACAACCTTCAATTTGTCGAGTAGAAAGTAAATTAAGTTTAGTTTGTAATGTCATACGTTCCTTGTACAGAGCGGGTGATGGAGATTGAGCATATTGTCTCCAAGATTTGATCTAAAATAGCCTTCTGTTCCTGTATTGTGGATCGTCTTCTAAATGCTGCCAATGAAATAAATTCCCCCCTAAGAAATGCCTTCATGGCCTCCCATATCGTTTTGTTTGACATACCAGGAGTTTTATTTTCTTTCAAAAAAAAATTAATTTTAGAAGAAATATTCGCAACCAATTTTTCATCTGTAAGTAATAATGGATCCAGTCTCCAGTGCTTTCTCATGGAGTCACATCCATGGAGGATCATTTTAAGTACAAGAGGGGCATGATCAGAAACCGAGATGCTATCATAACTGCAAGAGCAAAGGTTATTAATTAATAAATTGTCAACAAAAAAATAATCTATTCTGGTATAAATATGGTGTACGTGAGAGAAAAAAGAATAGTCCCTGCCATTAGGATGTAAAAAACGCCAAGGGTCTGTAAGGCTATATTCCTCAAGAAAAGACTTAACAACATAAGTTGCAGATTTATTAAGACTAGCAGGTTTTGAGGATGAGCGGTCTAAGATCGGATCCATATGCAAATTAAAGTCACCCCCAAGAATTAGAGAATGAGTATTTAAATCTAGAAGTTGTGAAAAAAGGTTGCGAAAAAAGTGTACATCATCAAAATTCGGCGCATACAGATTAGCCAAGGTGACATGTTTATTGCCAAGTTTACCTGATGCTATTACAAATCATCCATTTTTATCTGATACAACATTAGAGGGAATAAATGGGATATTTCGATCAATAAGAATAGCAGCGCCCCTGGCCTTAGCTTTAAAATTTGAATGAAAAAATTGTCCTGACCAACATTTTGACAAGCGCAAGTGGTCGGAATCCTGCAAATGGGTTTCCTGCAAAAACAGTACCCCAGGCTTAAATTGCTTTAGACGTGACATGACTCTCTTTCATTTAATTGGATGGTTCAACCCCTTCACATTCCAGCTTACCAAAGTAAGATTACTATTCATTCAAAGAGTAAAAATTATATATTGTGTTGTGTAGCCCAAAAAAGAATAAGGTGAAGTACGGGTAAAAAAAAAAAAAAAAGGTGAGGGGGTGAGGGGGGTGTAAATAAATCCATAACAAAACTAGAAAAGCACTCGGAGAGCACAGACCTCCGCCAAGCGCCACAGTTCCCCCCCCCCCCATACAGTGTTTGTGTGTACGTTTTCAGATTCCTTGACCATGAAAACATATGACTAGCATTTGGATTCACAATGATAGGATTAGTGGTTCAGTAGTAAAAGCATTACCTCCTTGGCGGAGGTAATAAACTGAAGTGTTGGTGTTGTGTCCATCTCCTTTATGTGCAAAGTCCCAGGCTGCGAGCGTTTTCATAGATCACTGAAAGTAGCACTCAGGGCTTCACTGACGGATGCAAATTGGGTAGACAGGTTGCCGTGGGTTTTATTGGGTTCGCGCTCCGCGGAAAAAAAGAGGATTTGGAAGCTTCCCCGGCAGAGAGCTGGTTTTTGCGCAGCCCCTATGGCTGGCCGGGGAATTTCTGCCAAATAATCCCGCACCGGACAGCTGCCCGTCTCAGTTTTTGCAGCGTAGCGCAAACACAGGCACGCTGGCGGGCCCGGCCCACCACTGTTTTGACGGATGCAAATTGGGTAGACAGGTTGCCGTGGGTTTTATTGGGTTTGCGCTCTGCGGAAAAAAAGAGGATTTGGAAGCTTCCCCGGCAGAGAACTGGTTTTTGCGCAGCCCCTATGGCTGGCCGGGGAATTTCTGCCAAATAATCCGGCGGCGGACAGCTGCCCGTCTCAGCTTTTGCAGCGTCGCGCAAACACAGGCACGCTGGCGGGCCCTGCCCACCACAGTTTTCCGCGTGCTTTTGTGCCTAAAACTTTGAAGAAGGCGGAGTTTGTGTTCGTCAGACACGACAACCAGCGCCCTCTATTGCCCCTGCACACATGTTGAAATTGGCCGTATCTCACAATGTTAAAGAATCCTTTAAAAAATTCCTGTATCCAGACGGTGATCCAGATCATCCCCAAAATTTAATCAGTTCTTCCTTGTACCATTTCCAACAACGCCTGAAAGTTTCATTGAAATCCGTCCAAAACTTTTTGAGTCATCTTGCTAACCAACAGACAAACAAACAGACAAACAGACAAACGCTGGCAAAAACATAACCTCCTCCTGGCCTTCGGCCTGGCGGAGGTAAAAAAAAAAAAAATAAAAAAAAAATTCAACAACCAAACCTATAACAGCACTCCAGCCGGTTGCAAAAAACAGCAACCGCTCCTCCTCCTGTACTCCCATACAACTGGCTTCAATCCTGCATACTATGAACATTTTACCCTAAAAAAAAAAAAAAAAATTAAGTAAACAACAACGTATAGGGAGCCAATTTTACCTTGTTTTGAACATCTAAAAATGCATCAATGTCCAGTCAGTGCAGCTTTAATGAAGTAATAATCAAGTAGTCCAGTGTGGTAGTTGGCCAACCCAGGAATGTCCAGTTCAGGGCGAAAATCGCTGATTTCTCTCCATGGTTTGCATGAAGCGGGTGGCCTCCGAGACTGACGCCAGCCACTGGTTTTTGCCGTCTGGAAGAGTTATCCGGAGCCTGGCGGGGAAGAGAAGAGAAGGACGAAAACCTCTCTTATACAACTCGGACATAACCTCTTTATATTCGGCTTGTTGCTTCTGAACGTCGGCGTTATAATCCTCGTAGAACTGAAGTTTATGTCCATGATACTCCAAAGTCCCACGGCGTCTCCGCGCTTCTCTCATCACCAAGTCTTTGGCCCGAATCCGGTGGAAACAAATAATGACAGCGCGCGACTTCCCGTTCGGACCCGGCTTGGGCATAAGGCTGCGGTGGGCTCTATCCAGCTCTGGGGGAGATGGCAAAGTTTGTGTGCCAAAGACGTCCACCAACAGCCGAGAAAAAAATTCAGATGGCCGTGGACCCACATCAAAGGACTCCGGCAGACCCACCAGACGAATATTCAGCCTCCTGCTTCTTCCCTCCAGGTCAGAAAGTTTGTTTTTCAAAAACTTGTTCTCCTCCTGCATTGACTCACACGTAACTTCAAGCGCCGCTAGGTGCTGGCAGACGTCCTCCGCATTGCTTTCAAGGTCACCAATTGGTTGCTCCTGATTCGCCACATCTGCTTGAATCTTGTCCAGCTTACCATTAATAAGTTCAAATGAAGCTTTAAAATCAGCAGCTATGGACATTCTGTGTTGCTCAAGCAAGGCAACAAGTGCAGGGTTAAGGCTTTTATTAGCATCTTCAGTTAAGCTGGTGTTAGCATTGTTCACTGCTGCCTCCTTTTCAGTCTGCTTTCTTGTTTTGGGCATATTTCTCAATTCAAAACAGATTCTGCACGTATTAAACGTCCAAAACGTTGACAGCTTACAGCAAAGTAGGGTTTAAAAAGTAAGACTGAAAAAAAATATAGCAGGAGCCAGCAACGCACACACTTACTCCATTACCAGCACACCTGATGATTATATCAGCAATTGTCAACTCGTCACTCACCGGATGATGTCTAACGATACTCCTGCCCCTAAGCCCGATTCTGCTAGAGGTTTCTTCCTGTTAAATGTGACATGGTTTAGGACCCAGGAGACAGACACTGACACGGGCAGATTGTGACAATAATCCCTTTATTGAATTGTGAGAGTGTGTAGTGTGTGAGTGAGTGCAAGTATTGTGTTCTGGTCACTGGAACTGAGCAACCCGGACGGAGACCCGGCAACCCTGTAACACACAAGCAGATACAATTATCGCTGTACAGTACTCGTGGGTAACTGCAAGAGAAGGGGCTTACTTGGGCAAGGCGCAGGGGGCGTCCTGCTGAATTCCAGCGGCCGTGCGACGTGGAGGTGAAGGTGTCCGTGGCCGTGCTAGTGAATCCACCCGTGGCTGTGACGAGGGGAGTTCCAGTGATGATGACTGCAGTGATTCCACTGACCGTGACGATGACTGCTCAGAGGATGGTGAGGATAGTGATTCCTCTGACCGTGGCGATGACAGTACTGAAGATTGCGATGACAAGGATTCCACAGATCCTGGTGACGACTGTTCCTGCAACTGAGATAATAACAGTTCCTGCAGCTGAGGAGCAAGACGTACCGATAGTCGAGGTGGTAGCAAGGAGCTACGTGGGTGAGGTGGCGTTGCCCTGTCGGCTGGGGTAGCTGGTCCGCCGCCTGGGAGGTCCACCTGTGCACAGGGGTTAAGACAAGGGGTAGAGTAACAAATAGTTCTCTTACGTGGTTGTACTTGACGAGAGGTTCTTGACGAGGCTCGAGAGCGGAGTTCTGGTTCATACTCCGACGAGGAGGACAGACGACTCCGTGACGGGCTGTCAGCAACGCTGGCTTTTAACAGTCGTTGATTGGCACCTGCTGGTCTGTGCGCAGCTGGAACTGATGACGCCAATGACGGCCCAGAGGCCGCCATGACAGTACTCCCCCCTCTAGCAGTGCCTCCAGGCACCTGCCCAATTCTACCTGGATTCGCCCAATGGAAATCGCGGATCAACTGTTTATCCAGGATCAACGCTGGGCGAATCCAAGAACGATCCTCCGGTCCAAAGCCCTCCCAGTCCACCAAATACTGAAGACCACGACCTCGCCTGCGGACGTCCAGGATGGCAGTCACCCCCCAGGCCGGATGGCCATCGATCATCCTCGGGGGGGCGGGGGCCGCGGGAGCAGGGCACAGGGGGTCAGAGATGTACGGTTTGACCTGGGAGACATGAAAGGTGGGGCAGATGCTCATCGAAGAGGGGAGAGACAGGCGCACAGACACAGGGTTAATAATACGACTGATGGTGTAGGGGCCAATGAAGCGCTTGGTAAGCTTACGCTTTTCGGCCGGTACACCAATATTCTGAGTTGACAACCAAACTTTCTGACCCACCTTATAGTCCGGGGCGGGTCTCCTATGCTGGTTGGCCACCTGGATATTGCGTTTGGTGGTCTTAAGCAGGGCTTGGCGGGCGATGAGCCAAACTCGCCGACAGCGCTTGATGTGGGCTTTGGACCAAGGGAACCGCTACCTCCCTCTCCTCCTCCGGGAACAGCGGTGGATCAAACCCCGATGACGCCTTGAAGGGGGAGACACCCGTAGCCGTAGAGACCATGGCGTTATGGGTGTACTCAATCCAAGGAAGATACTTGCTCCAGGAGGACGAGCAGGAGGAGATGACACAGCGTAATGCAGCCTCAAGCTCCTGATTAGCCTGCTCACACTGGCCATTGCTCTGGGGATGATAACCCGAGGAGAGGCTGGCTGTGGCTCCCAGCGCCGCGCAGAAGGCCTTCCAAACCTGTGAGACAAACTGTGGTCCCCGGTCCGACACTATGTCAGCGGGGATGCCGTGGAGACGGACCACATGTTGCACGAGGAGGTCCGCTGTTTCCCGGGCCGAAGGCAAACCCCGAAGGGGCACAAAATGGGCTGCCTTCGAGAAACGGTCCACGATGGTTAAAACTGTGGTGAAGTTATCCGAAGTGGGCAAACCAGTCACAAAGTCCATAGCAACGTGGGACCAGGGACGGGAAAGGACCGGCAACAGGTGTAGCAGGCCCGCCGGGGGGGATGATGTCGTCTTCCCGGTGGCGCACTGAGCGCAGGCCCGGATGTAGCCTACCACGTCCTTCCGTAGCCCTGGCCACCAGAAGGTCCTCTGGAGAAGATCCACAGTCCGGCCCACCCCTGGATGACAAGCCAACTTGGAGGCGTGACCCCACTCGATCACTTTGCCCCGAATGGCGCGTGGAACAAACAGGCAGCCCCCCCCCCCAGGGTCCGGCTCAGTCTTCTGAGCCCGGCAAACCGTCTTGCAGATACCCCAGGACAGAGCGCCCACGACGCAGGAGGGCGGCAGGATAGGGGTCTCCTGGTCTTCAGAGGATGGAGCGTCAAACTGCCGCGAGAGGGCATCTGGCTTACCGTTCTTGCTTCCCGGCCGGTAGGTGATGGAAAAGTTGAACCGGCCGAAAAAGAGGGACCAGCGAGCCTGGCGTGCATTCAGGCGTTTCGCCGTCCTGAGGTACTCCAGGTTGCGATGATCAGTCCAAACCACGAACGGCTGAGCAGCCCCCTCCAGCCAGTGTCTCCACTCCTCCAAAGTGAGCTTCACCGCCAGCAGCTCCCTGTCTCCTATGCTGTAATTTCTCTCTGCAGGGGAAAGACGACGAGAGAAGTAAGCACATGGGCGAATCTTACCGTCCTTGGGAGAGCGTTGGGAGAGTGCCGCTCCTACTCCCGAATCAGAGGCGTCCACCTCCACCAAGCACTGCAGCTTCGGGTCCACCTGTGGAAGGACTCGGGCCGAGGCAAACTCCCTCTTCAGCTTCTCAAATGCTCCAGCTGCCTCCTCACTCCAGCAAAACGGGGTTTTAGGGGAGGTGAGGGCAGTCAGCGGGCGGGCAATATTACCAAAATTTGGCACAAACCTCCTATAAAAATTAGCAAAACCCAAGAACCCTTGAAGCTGCTTTCTGGAGGTGGGTGCAGGCCAATCCACTACTGCCTTGACCTTGGCCGGGTCCGGGAGCACCTGGTTCCGGGCTAATAAACCCGAGGAAAGAGGTTTGGTCAGTGTGGAACTCACATTTCTCGGCCTTGACGAACAGCTGATTCTCCAGGAGGCGCTGTAGTACCTTGCGGGCATGCACCTGATGTTCTTCTAGTGTGCGGGAGAAGATTAGAATGTCATCAAGATATATGAACACAAACGAGTTTAGGAAGTCCCGTAAAACATCGTTTATTAAACGTTGGAAGACGGCTGGAGCGTTGGTTAACCCAAACGGCATTACTAAATACTCAAAATGCCCGCTAGGGGTCCGGAAAGCCATCTTCGACTCATCTCCTTCCCTTATGCACACTAGGTGATAGGCATTCCTAAGGTCTAATTTGGTAAACCAGCACGCCCCCTGGAGGGAGTCAAAAGCGGTGTTCATCAGAGGCAGAGTGTATTTGTCCTTTACCGTTATTTCATTCAGACCCCGGAAGTCGATGCAGGGGCGTAATGAGCCGTCCTTCTTCCCGACGAAGAAAAAACTGGCTCCCACAGCCGAAGACGACGGGCGGATGATACCAGAGGCCAGGGACTCCTTGATGTATGTATCCATAGCCTCGCGCTCCGGGGCTGATAGGCTGTATAGGCGGCTTGCAGGAAGAGGGGCTCCAGCCTTCAGATTAATTGCGCAATCATACAGGTGATGGGGGGGTAAAGACAGCGCCCGAGACTTGCTAAAAACCAGCCCCAGGTCATGGTAGACCTCTGGCACCTTGGACAGGTCCGGTGGTGACGAATGAGGTTGAGGCACCTTGACAGACGGGGCGCACGCCGCAGATTGGAGACAGGCACTAAGGCAGAACGTACTCCATGCTGTAACTCTCCCTGCTTGCCAGTCAATGGTGGGGTTATGCAAGCGAAGCAAGGGGTACCCCAGGATAACGGGTGAAGAAGAGACGGGCAGAACTAGGAACTTAATTTCCTTCCTGTGGTTTCCTGACACAATAATAGATACTGGGGCCGTCTGATGAGCGACGGTGGTCAGAGATGCCTTGGACAGAGTGATAAGTTTGACAGGGGGATCTAGAGTCTGACAGCTAAGGCCCATCCGGGTTGCCAGGTCTCGAGAAACAAAGTTCTGCTCTGCACCGGAGTCAACTAATGCTAAGGTGGAGTGTTCTGTATGTGCATGGATCAGTCTGATGGGTAATCGGCAACTAGTAAGGGGTTCCTCTGAATTCCTGCCCGTGAATCCCCCTACTGCGATCCACGGGCCTTCCCTTTTAACTTACTGGGACACTCGAAAACCCCATGCGACTCTTTCCCACAGTAGAAACAGAGGCCCTGATCCCTGCGGCGCTGCTTCTCAACTGCTGACACTTTAGACCGGCCCATAACCATAGCCTCTTGATCCGGGGATTCCTCTGGCGCGGGTAGAGCGAGAAGAGGAGAATTAGTGACGCGAGGGCAGGGTTTAACCAAACGGGAAGTGGCTCGCCGTTCCGCCGCCCGCTCCCTTAATCTGCTATCCAAGCTAACTGTTAGGGCGATCAAATCGCGCAGGTTGTTTGGTTTATCCCGTGCCACTAACTCATCCTTTAACTCATCATTGAGACTGCGTAAGAAAATACCACACAGTGATGGCTCCCCCCACCCAATCTGTCTTCCATATGTACATATGTATATTAGCTGCTCTTGCTTGCTTGTTTTTTCTTGCCTTCTGATTGTTGCTCTGAGTGTTGCTATCCCTGTGCTGTTGCAATCCTGGAATTTCCCCGTTGTGGGACTAATAAAGGCTTATCTTATCTTATCTTATCTTATCTCTTATCTCTGCGGCCAGGACCCGGAAGTCAATAGCGTAGTCAGCAGCTGATCTTTTTCCCTGCTTGTAGGCTCAACAGCCGTTCTGTCAACACCTCACCTCTATCAGTATGGTCAAACACGGACATAAATTCTGCCACAAACTCCTGGTAAGTAAGCGTGGAATAGCTTGGTTTAGCCATGATAGAATATGCCTAATCTAGAGCTCTACCTGCCAACAAATTAATGACATACCCAATCCGGTTGGAATCAAGGGTGAAATCTCCCGGGACGCTGAGAAAAACTGATTTGCATTGTAGTATGAATCCTCGGGCTTCCCCGAGTTCTCCGCTGAACCGGGCAGGCGTGGGAATAGAGGTGAGGCGAGAGGACGACGAGATGTTAGCCTGTCCTGACGCTAAGCCTGCAGGGGTTGAGACATTTGTAGTCGGGGGAAACGTCTGGTGTCCTTCCAGGCGATCCAGCCGACTATTAATTAAAGTCATTTGATTCAAGATTACTGTCTGCTGATGTGCTAACAAATCTACCCGGGCGCTAAGAGTGTTGAGTTTGCGTGACAGTGTACTGTCCGCTGGGTCAACGTGACGGAGTCGTACTGACATGGTTTAGGACCCAGGAGACAGACACTGACACGGGCAGATTGTGACAATAATCCCTTTAATGAATTGTGACAGTGTGTAGTGCGTGAGTGAGTGCAAGTATTGTGTTCTGGTCACTGGAACTGAGCAACCCGGACGGAGACCCGGCAACCCTGTAACACACAAGCAGATACAATTATCGCTGTACAGTACTCGTGGGTAACTGCAAGAGAAGGGGCTTACTTGGGCAAGGCGCAGGGGGCGTCCTGCTGAATTCCAGCGGCCGTGCGACGTGGAGGTGAAGGTGTCCGTGGCCGTGCTAGTGAATCCACCCGTGGCTGTGACGAGGGGAGTTCCAGTGATGATGACTGCAGTGATTCCACTGACCGTGACGATGACTGCTCAGAGGATGGTGAGGATAGTGATTCCTCTGACCGTGGCGATGACAGTACTGAAGATTGCGATGACAAGGATTCCACAGATCCTGGTGACGACTGTTCCTGCAACTGAGATAATAACAGTTCCTGCAGCTGAGGAGCAAGACGTACCGATAGTCGAGGTGGTAGCGAGGAGCTACGTGGGTGAGGTGGCGTTGCCCCGTCGGCTGGGGTAGCTGGTCCACCACCTGGGAGGTCCACCTGTGCACAGGGGTTAAGACAAGGGGTAGAGTAACAAATAGTTCTCTTACGTGGTTGTACTTGACGAGAGGTTCTTGATGAGGCTCGAGAGCGGAGTTCTGGTTCATACTCCGACGAGGAGGACAGACGACTCCGTGACGGGCTGTCAGCAACGCTGGCTTTTAACAGTCGTTGATTGGCACCTGTTGGTCTGTGCGCAGCTGGAACTGATGACGCCAATGACGGCCCAGAGGCCGCCATGACAAAATGGGAGTTTTTCTTCTCGTCGCTAAGTGCTTGCTCACAGGGGATCGTCTGATTGCTGGGTCTTTCTGCAACTGTGGGGTTTTTCCCTGCATTTGGTAGTGCTATGAGATGATTTTTGTTGTGATATGGCACAATATAAATAATTCAATTCAATTCAACTTCATTTATGTAGCACCATTTCACAACAACAGTCATGTCATAGCACTTTCAACTGTAGGGGGGACCCCCACAGTTGCAGAAAGACCCCAGCAATCAGGCCATCCCCTGTGAGCAAGCACTTGGCGACGGTGGAGAGGAAAAACTCCCTTTTAACAGGAAGAAACCACCAGCAGAACCAGGCTCAGGGAGGGGTAGTCATCTGCTGCGACTGGCTGGAGGGTGAGGGGACAGAGAAGATGAAAAGAACAGACATGTAGAGAGCAAACAGCACGATGAGGACTCAATCTATGGGAGAGAACAACAGAAGTTAATGACCAGCAAAAAAAAAAATAAATAAATAAATATATACACTACCATTCAAAAGTTTGGGGTCACTTAGAAATTTCCTTATTTGTACAGTGTGTTTGCTCATTGCGTCAGAAGGCTAATGGATGATTAGAAAACCCTTGTGCAATCATGTTAGGTCTGCAATGCTGTAATTGCTGCAAATGGAGGATTCTTTGACGAAAGCAAAGTTTGAAGGAAAAAATTATTTCCTATTAGCAGCATAACTAAGGGAGGGTTCAGAAACACATGATCCCTCCCTAATTGTAGGCTATATCAAAAAGGAAGGTTTTAACCCTATTCTTAAAAACAGAGATCGAGTCTGACTCCCGAATACAGATTGGCAGCTGGTTCCACAGGAGAGGAGCTTGATAACTGGAGGCTCTGCCTCCCATTGTACTTTTGGAGATTCTAGGTATTACAAGTAATCCAGCATTTTGGGAGCATAGTGCTCTGTTAGGATAATACGGTAGTATCAGATCTTTTAAATAAAAAGGAGCCTGATTGTTTAGAACTTTGTAAGTAAGAAGAAGGATTTTAAACTTAATTCTAAACTCTATGGGAAGCCAATGAAGGGAGGCCAGAGCCGGAGATATATGATCTCTCTTTCTAGTACCTGTTAAAACTCTTGCTGCAGCATTTTGGATCAGCTGAAGACTTTTTAAAGATGTTTTAGGACAACCTGATAATAAAGAATTACAATAATCTAATCTTGAGCTAACAAAAGCGTGGATCAGTTTCTCAGTATCACTCTGAGAAAAGATGCTCCTAATCTTGGCAATATTACGCAAATGATAGAAGGCAGTCTTAGAAACAAATTTAATATGTGAATTGAAGGACAGATCTTGATCAAAAATAATTCCAAGGTTCCTCACAGAGCTATTAAGAGAAAGAGTAACCGCATCCAAACTGAAAGTTTGATTTGGAAAGATATTTCTAAGGTGTTTTGGACCAACAAGAATGACTTCAGTCTTATCTGAATTTAATAGCAGGAAATTACAAGTCATCCAAGCCTTGATTTCCTTAAGACAGGCTTCCAACTTGACTAATTGATTACTATCATCTGGCTTCATTGACAGGTATAATTGTGTATCATCTGCACAACAATGAAAATGTATAAAGTCCTTTCTAATAATGTTGCCTAACGGAAGCATATATAATCTAAAAAGAGTAGGGCCTAGCACAGATCCCTGTGGAACTCCATGACTAAGCTTTGAGTTGAAAGAAAACTCATTATTGACCTCATTATTGACATGAACAAACTGGAACCTATCAGATAAATAAGTTCTAAACCACTGCAACGAAGTTCCATTAAGTCCAACATAGTGTTCTAATCTATCAAGTAGATAATATCAAAAGCTGCACTAAGGTCTAAGAGGGCAAGTACAGAAACCTGTCCATTATCAGATGCGATGAAGGTCACTAACGACCTGTTAGTGACCTTCAAGGCTGTTTCAGTACTATGATGGATTCTACACCCAGATTGAAACTCTTCAAGTAAACCATTTCCCTGCAGGTGGTCAAATAATTGCATAGCAACAACTCTTTCTAAGATTTTTGAAATGAAAGGGAGATTAGAGATTGGTCTATAGTTAGCTAAAGCTCCTGGATCTAGCGTTGGCTTTTTGAGTAAGGGTTTAACCCCTTGCACTCTGGTCAATTTCCCTAAAAACGCAAAAAAATAACATACCCAAAGTAAATCAAAAGCTGTTCTTCAACCCTTTGCAGCATCTTCATGGGGTTGGTCACATTTAAAAGAAAACACTTTGAATTTTTTGGCAAAACAGTCATCATCTCTCTAAGTGCTCCTGCCACTGAGTAACAGTCATCTAAACATACTGAACTTGAAGAAAATAAATTTCGCCTGGGTGTTTTTTTTTAGATACAAATGCTTGCAAATAACACACAGCTTCAGATACTGGCTGGAAAATACAACATAAATGTAGAACCAAGTGTTATCCAGCTGAGGTCAAAATTTTGTAACAATACCACGAAAAATGAGTATATTACACAGCTTTTTTCTTAGGTTGTTCCCAGGCGTTTTTGAACAGTGCCAAATTGTGCCAAATGGCACAGTTTGGAAAAATGTCTGTAACTTTTGAATGATTCAATATAGAAGCTTCATCTTGGGCTCTAATGAAAGGTGACACTCAGGGCTGTGTGTGTGTGGGGGGGGGGATTGTTTATTCGTTCATGAATGAATGAATAAACAAACAAGCCCCCAAACACAAAGAAGCATGCCACGTAAAAAAATGTGTGGCTTTTTTTTTACAAGAAAAAATAACCTACAGTGAACTAAAAATTATACTAAAATATTTGTAATGTAGAAGATAACAACTCCCACCCCCCCACCCCCCGCTACAGAGGATGGACATCGCCCGGTGCGCTGCGATCACGGTGCGCCGCAGTCTACTACGCACAGTTGCACTAAAATATCTGCAATATATCTGCAATCCGCTACAGAAGAGTAGCGGGGGGGGGGGGGGGCAGCGTTCGCAACATGACGGACCCGGACCAGAGCGGTCCGGATCCGTCATGTTGCGATAATGCACAGTTGTAATTTGCCGATCGGTCAAAAGTCATTTGGATTAAAAGAATAATTTAGCTTATAACACTTACCTGTCCACAACAGCAAAGTCACTGGCGAACTTCTTGTCTTGATTGTCAGACGAACATGAAGCTAGTCCGCTTGTTATGGACTCGTGGTTCTGGTCACGCGACCCGGTCGAACCATAATTCCATTATTGCGGTTTTGCGCTTCCATGATTGCGGTTTTGGCGAACGATTTTTCAAAACAAATAACAGTAGTAAGAAAAAAAGACTGGCGAACGCCTGTGTGTCACCCAGCCTTACACAAAACAGCTTTTGAACTTCTGTGCTTCAATTGGCTGGCTGTATTCGCAGCCGTTGGTAGGCGGGTCCTTCTTGCTAGGTTTTCAGTCATTGGTTCTTCAAGGTTTCAGAAACCCAATTCAAGGCTCTTATTAGTCGAATGAGAGGTCAATCACATCTAAACCAATCAAAGCACTCCTTTGGCTTTCTGTTCGCGGCTGTGTCTGTAGTGGAAGAACGGAAATGCAGCTTTTTTTTTTCAGTGCGCTCTAGGATGCTGCGCCCTTGTGCACTCTAGGACGCAGAGACGTGTCCTCCCGCGGTACACCGGAGTGCAACAGGTTAATTACAGCTGTTTTAAAAGCCTGCAGTACATGGCCTAAAGTTAATGAAGAATTGATTATATGAAGAATAAAGCTACCAGTAAGTGGGAAGACTTCTTTAAATAACCTGGTAGGAATAGGGTCTAAAAGACAAGTTGAAGGTTTGGATGAGGAAACTATTTTGTCTAACTCACAAAGGTCAATTGGAGTAAACTCATCAAGACAGACATCAATTGAAGAAGTTGTAGAAGTTACTGTATTTAAGTTAACTGTGGGAAGAATCTGATTGATTTTTTTAATGCCAGCGTGGATAACAATTGTGGAATATTTACAGTTACTTTTAGCCAGCATTTTCAAATTTGACTCGATGTCGCCTGCTCTGGCCCCAGGAATGCATTTGACTATGGCTGCTGGAGTCTCTAGGTTCATGTTTCTGACTACAGAGTCGCCAATGATCAGAGTTTTTTCCTCAGCGGGTGTGTCGCTGAGCGGGGAAAAACGATTAGAAACGTGAACAGGTTGGTGGTGTACCGGGGCTTTGCGACTAGGCTTCCTTCTCACCATCACCCACCCAGTCTCCTCGCTGCTGAGGAGGGCCAGAGGACCGCTAACAGGGCCTATGCTAGCAAGCTCCGCTGCACCTAGGGGACGTCCGTCGAGAGTAACTGGCGCAGACAGTGTTTCAATGCAGCGGAGCTGGGATTCCAAATCAAACAACCTCGCCTTGAGCGCCTCAAAAAGACAACATTTATTAGATTTACCGTTATCACTAAAAGAGGCAGAGGTGTAGCTAAACATCTGACAGAAAGAGCACACCAGAGGAGGAGAGGAAGGAGAGCTAGTAGCCATAGCTAGTGGCTGACCCAAAGCTAACAAAAACACCGATGATAGGTGAACAGAAGGCTAAAGAAGGTGATTAGGTGACATGGAGTGCGCACACAGGTGCAAGAGGCTTGATAAACAGAAATGAGAACTAACGGTAGATGAAAAAAGTGGTTAAAATACAATTAAAAGCAAAAACCTCAGGACAGGGAGGCGAGCAATCCACACGGACAGACAGCAATACAGGAAGTGACGTTCCAACAAGTGATGTCCACTTAACAGAAATGTTCAGCGGACAAAATAAAGCTGAATAGAGTTGAATTGAAACAGTCTGTTTTCAGCCTGACATTAATAAGCCCGTAATGTAATTCAGAGCTTCAAAGATTTTTATTTGTCAATACTACCATACACTGGAGTGGTGGCACAGTTGGTAAAGCATCCGCCCCACACCCAGGAGGCCAGAGTTCAAATCCCGGACGGGTCATGCTGAAGACCATATAAAAGCGGAACTTCCTGCCATCCAGCTTGGTGCTCAGCAATAATGGAATGAAGGAGGGAAATTTGTGGCGGCGCCTTGCATGGCAGCAACCCCTCTGATTCTATATATGTGTGATTAACATTGTTGATAAGAGAAACAAAATTTTGTTCTCCTGTACATGAGGTGTTTCTCTTTTCAGTGGTGTGTACAATTTAAAAAAAAAAAATGGAATAAGGCTGGAAAAACAACAACAGCAGTCTGTGTACAGTAATGCTACACATAGTGCAAATGGCGACAAAGATAGACCAAGACCTCCCATAGTGCAAATACTGTAAAGATACAAACGTGGACAAAATTGTTGGTACCCCTCTGTTAATGAAAGAAAAACCCACAATGATCACAGAAATAACTTGAATCTGACAAAAGTGGTAATAAATAAAAATTCTATGAAAATTAAACAATGAAAATCAGACAATGCTTTTGAAGTGTGGTTCAACAGAATTATTTTAAAAAACAAACTCATGAAACAGGCCTGGACAAAAATGATGGTACCCTTAACTCAATATTTTGTTGCACAACCTTTTGAGGCAATCACTGCAATCAAACGATTTCTGTAACTGTCAATGAGACTTCTGCACCACTCAGCAGGTATTTTGGCCTACTCCTCATGAGCAAACTGCTCCAGTTGTCGCAGGTTTGAAGGGTGCTTCTCCAGATGGCATGTTTCAGCTCCTTCCACAGATGTTCAATAGGATTTAGATCAGTGCTCATAGAAGGCCACTTTAGAATAGTCCAATGTTTGGCTCTTAGCCATTCTTGGATGTTTTTAGCTGTGTGTTTTGGGTCATTATCCTGTTGCAAGACCCATGACCTGCGGCTGAGACCAAACTGTCTTAACACTGGGCAGCACATTTCTCTCTAGAATACCTTGAAAGTCTTGAGATTTCATTGTACCCTGCACAGATTCAAGACACCCTGTGCCAGATGCAGCAAAGCAGCCCCAGAACATAACGGAACCTCTTCCATGTTTCACAGTAGGGACAGTGTTCTTTTCTTGTATGCTCATTTTTGCATCTGTGAACATAGAGCTGATGTGCCTTGCCAAAAAGTTGCAGTTTTGTCTCGTCTGTCCATAGGACATTCTCCCAGAAGCTTTGTGGCTTGTCAACATGCAGTTTGGCAAATTCCAGTCTGGCTTTTTTTTGATTTGTTTTCAACAGTGGTGTCCTCCTTGGTCGTCTCCCATGAAGTCCACTTTGGCTCAAACAACGACGGATGGTGCAATCTGACACTGATGTACCTTGACCTTGGAGTTCACCATGAGCGTGTTTAGAAGTTGTTCTGGGCTCTTTTGCTACCATTCGTATTATCCGTCTCCTCTTGCGGCCATGTCCAGGGAGGTTGGCTACAGTCCTGTGGATCTTAAATTTCTGATGGTCTGCTTGGAGATGGTCTTATAGCCTTTGCCTTTAACATGCTTGTCTATAATTTTCTTTCTAATGTCCTGAGACAACTCTCTCCTTTGCTTCCTCTGGTCCATGTTTAATGTGGTACACACCATGTCAACAAACAGCACAATGACTACTTGTCACCCTTTAAATAGGTCGACTGACTGATTACAAGTTTGTAGACACCTGTGATGTTAATTCAATTCAATTCAATTCAATTCAACTTTAGTTATATAGCGCCATTTCACAACAACAGTCATCTCATAGCACTATCAACTGTAGGGGGGACCCCCACAGTTGCAGAAAGACCCCAGCAATCAGGCGATCCCCTGTGAGCAAGCACTTGGTGACGGTGGAGAGGAAAAGCTCCCTTTTAACAGGAAGAAACCTCCAGCAGAACCAGGCTCAGGGAGGGGCAGTCATCTGCTGCGACTGGCTGGGGGGTGAGGGGATAGAGAAGAAGAAAAGAACAGACATGTAGAGAGCAAACAGCACGATGGGGACTCAATCTATGGGAGAGAACAAACAATGTTAATGACCAGCAAAAAAAAAATATTTCATAGAGAGTGAGGAAAGGAGTGAGGCCCAGTGCATTACTGGAGGTCCCCCGGCTGACTAAACCTATTGCAGCATAACTAAGGGAGGGTTCAGAAACACATGATCCCTCCCTAAATGTAGGCTATATCAAAAAAGGTAGGTTTTAGCCTTATTCTTAAAAAACAGAGGATCGAGTCTGACTCCCGAAACCAGATTGGCAGCTGATTCCACAGGAGAGGAGCTTGATAACTGAAGGCTCTGCCTCCCATTGTACTTTTGGGAGATTCTAGGTATTACAAGTAATCCTGCATTTTGGGAGTGTAGTGCTCTGTTAGGATGATACGGTAGTATCAGATCTTTAAATAAAAGGAGCCTGATTGGTTTAGAGCTTTGTAAGTAAGAAGAAGGATTTTAAACTTAATTCTAAGCTCTATGGGAAGCCAATGAAGGGAGGCCAGAACCGGAGAGATATGATCTCTCTTTCTAGTACCTGTTAAAACTCTTGCTGCAGCATTTTGGATCAGCTGAAGACTTTTTAAAGATGTTTTAGGACAGCCTGATAATAAAGAATTACAAATAATCTAATCTCGAGCTAACAAAAGCGTGGATCAGCTTCTCAGCATCACTCTGAGGACAAGATGCTCCTAATCTTGGCAATATTACGCAAATGATAGAAGGCAGTCTTAGAAACAAATTTAATATGTGAATTGAAGGACAAATCCTGATCAAAAATAACTCCAAGGTTTCTCACAGAGCTATTAAGAGAAGGAGTAACTGCATCCAAACTGAAAGTTTGATTTGGAAAGGAATTTCTAAGGTTTTTTGGACCAACAAGAATGACTTCAGTCTTATCTGAATTTAATAGCAGAAATTACAAGTCATCCAAGCTTTAATTTCCTTAAGACAGGCTTCTAACTTGGCTAATTGGATTAGTATCATCTGGCTTCATTGACAGGTATAATTGTGTGTCATCTGCATAACAATGAAAATGTATACAGTGCTTTCTATAATGTTTCCTAACGGAAGCTATATAAACTAAAAAGAGTAGGGCCTAGCACAGATCCCTGTGGAACTCCATGACTAAGCTTTGAGCTAAAAGAAAACTCATCATTTACATGAACAAACTGGAACCTATCAGATAAATAAGATCTAAACCACTGCAACAAAGTTCCATTAAGTCCAACATAGTGTTCTAATCTATCAAGTAGAATATTATGATCAATAGTATCAAAAGCTGCACTAAGATCTAAAAGAACAAGTACAGAAACTAGTCCATTATCAGATGCAATGAGGAGGTCGTTAGTGACCTTCGCTAAGGCTGTTTCAGTACTATGATGGATTCTAAACCCAGATTGAAACTCTTCAAGTAAACCATTTCCCTGCCGGTGGTCAAATAATTGCGTAGCAACAACTCTTTCTAAGATTTTTGAAATGAAAGGGAGATTAGAGATTGGTCTATAGTTAGCTAAAGCTCCCGGATCTAGCGTTGGCTTTTTGAGTAAGGGTTTAATTACAGCCGTTTTAAAAGACTGCGGTACATGGCCTAAAGTTAATGAAGAATTGATTATATGAAGAATAAAGCTACCAATAAGTGGGAAGACTTCTTTAAATAACCTGGTAGGAATAGGGTCTAAAAGACAAGTTGAAGGTTTGGATGAGGAAACTATTTTGTCTAACTCACAAAGGTCGATTGGAGTAAACTCATCAAGACAGACATCAATAGAAGGAGTTGTAATAGTTACAGTATTTAAGTTAACTGTGGGAAGAATCTGATTGATTTTATCTCTGATGGATGAAATTTTATTATTGAAAAAGTTCATAAAGTCCTGACTAGTAAGCTCTAAGGGGATGCTAGGATTGACAGAGTCCTGACTCTTTGTCAACCTGGCTACAGTACTGAAAAGAAACCTGGGATTATTCTTGTTCTCTTCTATTAATGCAGGAGTAATAACTCTTTCTAGCTTTTCTAAGAGATTTTTTATAAATTAAAAAGATGATTTCTCCAAGCTAAATAGATTTCATCTAAATTAGTAGAGCGCCATTTTCTTTCTAATTGACGAGGTCTTCTGTTTTAAGCTACGAGTTTCTGTGTTGAACCAAGGAGTTAAAAATCTCTGATTAGACTTTTTCTTTTTTAAGGGGGCCACCAAGTCTAGAGCCTGATGCAGAGAAGCTGAAACACTATCCACCATGTTATCAATTACAGAAGGAGCAAGCTGTCTATAGCTTATTTCCATTGTGTTGACACATGGCATAGAGGAAAACAATCTGCATAAATTTGGAAACAGCATCATCTGAGAGGCATCTACTGTGATAAATTTTCTTTAGGAGCCAAATAGTCAGAAATAGTAAAATCAAAGGTTAACAGACAATGGTCTTGACAGTACAGGGTTATGAGGAGACACTACAAGATTTTTCTATTCTATGCCATATGTCAGAACAAGGTCCAATGTATGGTGGAGGTAATGAGTAGAATTTCCTACTTTCTGAGAAAACCCAATCGAGTCTAATATTGAATTAAAAGCCACATTAAGGCAGTCACTATCTACATCCACATGTATATTAAAGTCCCCTACTATAATTATTCTATCAGATTTCAGCACTAAATCAGCTAAGAAATCAGCAAATTCGGATAAAAAATTCTGAATAGGTTGATGGGGGACGATAAACTATGGCAAATAAAATTGGGTTTAACCTGAAATTGCTAAAGTGCCCAACACTTATTTATGTTGTCCTCTAATTTACTTAATTAGAGGACACATCTTGGTTGAACATGTCCCTATGGTCACATTATTTTCAATTTTTTCTAGGGGTACCATCATTTTTGTCCAGGCCTGTTTCATGAGTTTGTTTTTCAAAATAATTCTGTTGAACCACAATTCAAAAGCATTGTCTGATTTTCACTGGTTAATTTTCATAGAATTTTTATTTATTACCACTTTTGTCAGACTCAAGTTATTTCTGTGACCATTGTGGGTTTTTCTTTCATTAACAGAGGGGTACCAACAATTTTGTCCATGTCTGTAAACGATAACCATCAATCTTATAATCAGAAAAGTAGAGCAGTAATATTTGTAGTACCAAGTTCAATGCAGTGGTGTAGGTGCAGACTGTCATGGTCTGAGTGCCGATCTCGTCCGCACTCGGGTCATGCAGTATTTTCCTCCCATTCTGTATTATTCCTTATGGTCTCTCAGAGCTCTTATTCTGACAGCGTCTCTGCGGGGCTTCCGGCTCTCAGAGCTGAGCTCAGCAGTGATAGCTGGATTAAATTCAGCTGATGACGCCCTCATCAGCTGATTGATCCTCTTGCCCTATTTAAGGGAGCAGCTTCGGTCACTCGGGGCTGCGACCTCACCTTATCCAGACTGGTTTCCCTACATCCGAAGCCAGTTCCTTTCAGTGTTAGGTTCTGCCCTCGCTATTCTCATGTAAGTGTTGTATCCTTGTCTCCCGTTCGTCTTCCTAGTTCTCAGTATATCATAGTGTGTCTTAGTCTCAGTCTTTATGTTTTGCCCCACGTGGCTCATTATTTTTGTATTGTATGTCTTCCTTTAATAAATGTGCAAACTCTACAGCTGCCCATAGCGTCTCATTAGCGGTCTGAGAGGACCGCACCATGACATAGACAGTGACAGGTAGGACTGCACATGATCAGTATTGCAATGACAGACAGCATCATATATGGCATTTGTGCAAATGGTTGCAGTAAAGTGCAGAGACATACAGCAGCAAATGTATTACTGTTGGTGTGCCAGTCAGCTGAGGTGGTTATTGTGCGGGTGAGTATGTTATGGTCCGGGGGAAGAGGGGGTGTGCCCAGAGTTCAGGGTCCTGATGGCCTGATGAACAAAGCTGTTTAGCAGTCTTTTGAAGCAGGCCCGGAGGCTACAGTACCTTTTCCCTGAGGGCAGGGGGCTGAAGAGGGAGTGTGAGGGGTTGGAGGTGTCGCCTGCAATGTCGATGGCTCTGTGGATGAGGTAGATGTCCGAGAGAGAGGGGGGCAGGGAGGCACCGATGATCTTGCTAGCTGCATTCACTGTGCGTTGTAGTGTCTTCCAGCAGGAGGTGTGTCTGTGTCTGTCCCCTCCTGAAGTCGACCACAATCTCCTTGGTTTTTCCCACGTTCAGGAAGAGGTTATTGTCTTTACACCACTGGACCAGTTGGCTCACCTCATTTCTGTAGTTGGCCTCCTTGTTGGTCTGTGCACACTGGGGCTCTCGGTGCACACAGACCAAAAGGATGAGCTCTTCCCCTTTCTCCAACGGTCACCGGTGACAGTCCACGGCTCTGGATGGTATAGTGTGGAACTGCCACCATTGTGTCATCCGGCAACTTGATGATGTGGTTGGTGTAGGCTGGTGCACAGTCATGGGTCAGCAGGGTGAAGATCAGCAGGCTGAGTATGCACCCTTGTGGGGCTCTTGTGCTCAGTTTTATGGTCTTGGATGTGTTGCTGCCAACGTGCACATTCTGTGGCCTCCCTGTGAGAAAGTCCAGCACCCAGTTACAGAGAGAGGTTTTGAGTCCCAAATGTCTGAGTTTTTGTATTAGGTGCTGGGGATGATTGTGTTGAATGCTGAACTGAAGTCCAAGAACAGCATTCACACATACTTCTTTGAATCCATTTGGGTGAGGGCTGAGTGGAGAGCAGCCGAGATGGCATCCTCTGTGAATCTGTTTGACCTGTATGCAAACTGAAATGGGTCGTGGGAGGGAGGGAGGATTGGCTTGATGTTCTGCATGACCAGCCACTCAAAGAACTTCATTATGGTGGAGTCAGTGCTATGGGCTGGTAATCATTGTAGCTGGATGGGACGAGCTTCTTTGGGACTGGTATTATGGTGGCAGTTTTGAAACATGTGGGGACAACCGCTTGAGTCAGGGAGATGTTGAATATGTCAGCCAGGACATTCTTGAGTTCCTCTGCACAGTCCTTCAGAACATGACCTGGTATATTGTCTGGACCAAATGCCTTGCGTGGGTTGATCTTGCAGAGGGACTTCTCCACACTAGCCAGATCCAGACTTATGGCCTGCTCGTCTGGAGAAGTGGTCTTATGTGCTGATGTGCTGTTTTGTGCTTCAAAGTGGCCGAAGAAGTCATTTAGGTTGTTAAGCAATGTGATGTCACTCTCACAGGTCTGAGGTGGAGGTTTATAGTTGGTGAGGGTGTGTATGCCACGCCAGAGGGATCCGTGTGTCTCTGGTGTTGCTGAAGTGGCCGGATATTTTCTTGCTGTACTGTCATTTTTCCTCCTTGATGCCACGGGACAGGTTAGCCCTAGCTGTTGTTAGTCCTGCAGTATTGCCAGCCCTGAAGGATGGACCGGCGATCTGTCCAGGGTGTACCCTGCCTCTCGTTCAGAGATGCTGGGATAGGCTCCAGCCCCCCTGCGACCCGAAAAGGATTAAGTGGTAGAAGATGGATGGATGGATGGATAGAAGTTTGAAGGTGGAAGCATCACTGACATAATTCATATAAATAAGGGAACAAAGAGACATTTAGCGGACTACTCTTGAAAATGATTTGCTGCCAAAAACCAGGATGAGACCAGGGTGAACCTTCCAGCAGGACAGTGATTACAAACATAGCAAAGGAAATCAAGCTGTTAGACATGGCTCCATCAGATAGCTGGTTTAAATACAACTGACAATTTGTGGAAAGACCTAAAGATCAGGATATACAAGAGGGCCTCTCAGAATTTAAAGGCACTTGTATTTCATGGGCTAATGAGTGTCTGGTGAAAATTTCATGCGAGTTGTCTTATTGGAAATATATGTACTGAAAAACATGCTGACATGTTCAATACTTACTTCCCATTGCATGTAGACAATAGGCAATGACTTTTTTGCATTAATGACAAGAATGCTGATTTCTTTTAGATCCTCCTGAGAGCACCTCAGTGTTCGTTGACCCCATCGGTTCGGTGCTGGAGGGCACCTCTGTAACTCTGAGCTGCATGAGCATCGCTAATCCAGCAGTAATCTTCACCTGGTTCAGACAAGCTGGGAGACAAGAAGAAGTGGTGGGTTCTGGACAAAACTTCACTTTCATTGCGACCAAACTGTCAGAGGATCGCTATTACTGCAAAGCTGTTAATCGCCTCGGAGCTCAACTCTCACAGCCTTTTAGCATTCCTGTTAAATGTAAGAAGTATACATTTTTAACAATGGCATTCACTTATATAACTATAAAAAGTGTCCAGAAGTGCACGCAAATTACTAATTGTCTTTTCTCTCTTAGTTGTTCCAAAGATCCTACCATCTTCCCACTGTGTTCAGCGTTCATACCTGACCAGATGTAGCTGCAACAGCCATGGTAACCCACTTCCTTCTCTGGTCTGGGAACTGGGCGGGAAACCTGTCAGTGACTGTATTGACATCCCAATCTGGGAGGAAACCCAGGAGTTCAGGAACATTCAGAGCACCATCACTCTGTACCCAATATATGAAGACATCCCCTCTCTCGTCTGCATCAGCAGCAGTTCTCTGGGATCTGATCGTATGGTTTTTAATGTGTCTTTCAGTGAAATAGGTAAAGAAATTCACAGGATTCTGTATTCATGCTCTTTGTTGCATTATTTGTCCCTTTGACTGAGTTGGTATTTGGGAACCTTTCAGGAATGGATGGTGTGACTCTGGGGACTGGCTGTGCAATTGGAATAGGGATCATGGTGCCATTTTGTCTCCTTGTGGTATTCCTTTACTGGTGAGAAATCTAGCTAACACTACTGACAATAGACTTATGTAAATCTTTAAGATTCAAGATATAAAGATTTTACTGTCAATACAACTATACGTGCAGGACATACAGGAGAATTGAAGTGATGTTTCTCTCTCTCTTCATTGGTGTGCATTTTATAAAAAGAAAAAGAATAAGGCTGGAATAAAAGAAAAACAAGAAAAACAAACAACATCAGCAGTTAATTGTGAAAGTCTTTAAGTCCATAATGATGTATTGTACAATTTAACCCCAAAACATTTTTTTTTTATATTTACTTGCTGAAGAAATTTCTGTTGTCACCTGAAAGGTACTGGAAAGAATGTTTTTAAGTTCAGGATTTAGTGATAACACGTGTTACTAAGAGCCACTTTACACAGATGGAGATCATTGGGTGACCATTGAGAGATCTAATATTGACCTGATCTTGCAACAATCTCCTAAAGCCTCAAAAAAAAAGAAGCATTTTCTGTGTAAATGCTTGATCGTTGTAAGCTTTTCGTGGCAATCTATAGAGATCATTGAAAGATCAGTAGAAATCACTGGGAGACCAGGAGACATTGCTGAGGGACCACTGAGAATGTGTGGGGGATACAGTATATATGTCATGTGAAAAAATTAGGACACCCTGTATAAGCCTGTGTTTTTCAACATATTTGGACATAGGGATATTTTATATCAAATTTTATATCAAGATTAAAAATACTGGGGAATTCATGTAATACAACTAAAAAATTTTAAATGAATTAAAGATTTTTTCAAATTTTCTGTAAAATTTAATTCTAAACAAATAGTGAGGAATAAATTAGGACACCCCCATCTTTTTGCGGACACCCCCACATTCATCCCCCCTTAAAATGGCTAAAATAAATGTTTAAAAAAATGTAAATAAAAAAAACAAGGTTAGACAGATTTCTTAAAAAAAATATTTAATGGGGTGTCCTAATTTTTTCACATGACTGTATATATACGTATAATATATATACAGTATAGTGGAGAAAGGAAACGGGTGAGACAACAAGCCGACAACACATGAACTTTATTCCTTCTCCAACATATTGTACATTAAAAGAGCTCCTGGGTCTCTGTGCATTCCTCTTTTATACTTTTAATTCCAAGCATTAGGCCCTTTTCCACTAGCCTCACTTGGCCCTACACCGCACCACTCAGCCCGCTGAGACCCGGAACTTCTGACCATAATATATTGTTTGGAACAAAGACCGGTGTTGCACATTAACATAACATAACGCAAGCACCGCTGCTCACACCCTTCTCTCTTCCAGCAGCGCCGGCGGTTCCTCTTCTCCCCAGGGTGCGCATAGTCCGTACTATCCCATTTGAGACCCAGTCCATTTTCCCCCTTATCCCAGCTCCCTTCTCTGGGTGGAGAATCCCCCACCCGTTCTACCCCCCCCCCCGAACACCCAGAAAGGGCACTAACCCCCTCGTTCTTTGGGCTTGAGCCGGCGCCCAAAGCAGCTGTAGCGGGGGGTTGCCGATCCAGTCAGTGCACCCTGCTGGTGAGGTGTACAGGAGGGCACATCAGTCTGTGAAGAGAAAAGGGGCAAGGGGAAAACATCAGCTTTGCCTGTGCAGGTCCCTACCGAGGCAATACCAACTTGCGGAGCCACCAACGGTGGACGTTTGCACTGAGGAGCTTCGGCCAACACCACCTGCTCATCTGCCAACACAAAAGCAGGCTTCAGCCTGTCGATGCAGACGGTCTCCCTATGCCCCTCCCCCAAGTCTAACACAAAATGTTTCACCCCAGGTTCCAACACCCTGAACGGTCCATCGTATGGTGGCCGCAGCGGGGTCTAATGTGCATCGTGCCTGACGAAAACAAAGCTGGCCTTCTGTAAACTCTTGGGGATGAAAGTGTGGGGAAAACAATAGTGGGCTGGGCCCAGAACATTAAAAGCCTCCGTACTATGCAAAAATTGCACCGGTGGATCAGCCTCGGGCATGGGGTTTTCCAGTAAAAACTCTTCAGGGATCCGCAGTGGTTGAGAAGAAATAAGTTCTACCGGAGAGGCTGCCAAATCCTCCTTAGGTGCAGAGCACAACCCTAAAAGAACCCAGGGCAAGCAGTCGACTCAATTTGTGTCCGTGAGTGAAGCTCTGAGTGCTGCTTTAAGCGACCTATGAAAACGCTCTCATATCCCGTTAGCTTGGGGATTGTACGTGGTAGTGCAGTGAATTTTGACCCCCAGGCTGTGGGCCATCGTGGACCAAAGTTCCAAAATGAATTGTGGACCCCTGTCAGAAATGATGTCGGACAGGGATCCGAACCATGCAACCCAAGCTGACAAAACAGCATGAGCCACTTATGCGGCCATGGTAGGAGCCAGCAGGACCACTTCAGGCCAGCCCATGGTGCGGTCCACAAATGTTAAAAGGTGCGTAAAACCTTGCGACGGTGGGAGGGGTCCCACCAAATCCATGTGGACGTGGTCGAACCTCCTGGCCGGGATTTGGAATAGCTCGAGGGGGGGCTCTGGTGTGCTAGTGCACTCTGGCCCACTGGCACGCGACGCAAGCTGCAGCCCACTACTTTATGTCCTTGCCAAAGCATGGCCAGACAAATTTTGCCCACAAGAGCTCAGAACGGCCAGTGGAAAAGTTGCAGAGCAAGGGAGGGCACCCTTCTGGCACCACTCTGCTCTCCAACTTTAACCCAGTAGGTGCAGACTGGAGTGTGCAAATGTCCGCGTCCCCGGCTTGCTCTACGGCCATCGCAGGGAAATCTATTCTCATGTAGACCGGGGAGACTAACGCGCGTGACAGACAATCGGCCATGATCTTGAGCTTACCGGCAACGTATTGAATGTCGGTTGTAAACTCCAAGATCGTAGCCAAATGCCATTGCTGCCAGGCCGACCACGGTTATGAGACCTTGAACATCATGTACGTCAGTGGCTTATGGTCCATGAATGCGGTGAACTCACGCCCTTCTAGCCAAAACTGGACATGGTGCATTGCCAGGTGTAACTCTCTGTCGAACGTGCTGTATTTGCGTTTGCTGTCTCACAAAGACCGACTGAAAAATGCGAGCAGCTGCCACGAACCAGAGATATACTGCTCTACCACTGCCTCTATGGCAACATCAGATGTGTCCGTAGTGAGCGCTATCGTGGCATCCGCACGGAGTGTTTTGGCATTTGTGAAAGCCCTGACTCACTTAGGAGTCCAGTTGACGTTTTCTGCAAGCTTCTTTTTTTTCAGCATGGCATACAACGGCTGCATCAGCTGGGCTACGCGAGGAAGGAAACTGTTATAAAAACTGACCATCCCCAAAAACTCCTGCAGGGCCTTCACGGACTGTGGACATGGAAAGTCCGACACGGCACACACCTTATCTGGTAGCGGAATCGCGCCCTCCAGTGAAATGTGGTGGCCCAAAAAGTCAATCACAGGCACACCGAACTGGCACTTTGCCGTGTTCACTATAAGCCCATGGGCTTCCAACCTCTGGAAAACCGTCTTGAAATGGGCGATGTGCTCCTCCTTGGACAAGCTAGCTAACAGAAAGTCATCTAAGTAGACGAAAATGAAGGACAAGTCATGAAGCACTGCGTCCATCATCCTCTGGAAAGTCTGCGTCGTGCCTTTTAATCTGAATGGCATGCATAAAAACTCGAAAAAGCCGAAAGAAGTTATTACCGCTGTTTTTGGAACATCTTCTGCACCCACCGGGACCTGAGATCCACTTTCGGCAAAACACACGCCACGACCAGGTGCACGGAAAAATCCTGGATGTGCGGAATGGGATCACTATCGTGTTCCGTGGCGTTATTCAAGCACCAGAAATCACCGCACGGTCGCCATGACCCATCGACTTAAGGCACCATGTGTAGCAGGGATGCCCACGGGCTGTTGGAGAGCCTCACAATGCCCAACTGCTCTAAGTTGGCAAACTCCTCTCACGCGCTGGACAGTTTACCCGCCTCCAAGCGCCGAGGTTGCACGAACACCGGCGGGCCTTTTGTCATTATGAAGTGTTCAACCCCATGTTTCGTTATTGTAGCCACAAAGTCAGGGCCATGACTACTGGGAACTGGGTGCACAAATGTTGGTACTTACCCCCTGGGGCTATAACGTTAGCCAGTGTTGTCGACCAAGCTCCCCGAGCTGTACAGGGCAGTGAGGCAAAAGAGACAGCATCCACTAATCTCCTATTAGCAACATCAACTAACAACCCATAAGCACATAGAAAATCTGCATCTAAAATGGGGGCGGAACATGTAGCTACCACAAAGTCCCACTAAAAGTTGCATCTGTGTAAGCAAATCGTCAGTGTTTGCTCGCCAAATATCTTGATGGTGGATCCGTTGTTGGCCGTGAGCTCGGGACCGCTGCCTCCCGCCACCCTGTCTGCGTTGACCAGCAGGATGACGCTCTAATGGGAGCCGGAGTCCACCAAAAATCGTCTCCCCAAACGTGTGTCAATGACATAAAGCAGTTTGTTCCTGTTGCCATCAGTTACAGGTGCAACTGAATTCTGAACATGCCGTCTTCCCGGCTTCTTGAATTGGTATGGCGACAGGCAGCGTTGGGCATTTGAGCCGAAATGGCGATGATAAAAACAGATTGCTCCATTCCTTCATCTCCTGGTGTCGATCCCGGCTACCACCAATGGCTCCTCGACCTCGCCCTCATGGATGCCAGTGCCACTGCCTGCACGCTGAGAGTTCTGGTTGCCAAAATGGCGGTCCACCTCCTGCACCAGGGCCGCAGCGAGTTGGGCAGGATCGCCCTCACTGTAGCTGGTAGGTTCCTGAGGAACAAGTGGCCGAACAGGAAAGATTTATCATCCTTCCCGCTCAGCACCAACATGCTCTCCATGAACTCCACTGCTGATCTGCCACCTAACTCCGAACTCCGATAGGAGTCTCTCTGCCCTCTCACTGTCAGAAAGGGTATAGCGTTGGAGAAGCATCCTCTTGAGCACTTCATATTTTTGGGGGGCAAGTGGCTCCTGGAGCAGGTTCATCACCTGTTGCGTGGTGCACGCATCCAGTGCAGCGACCACGTAGTAATACTTGGAATCATCCGTTGTTATCCCGCAAAGTGCTAGCTGGGCTTTTATGTGCAAGAACTATGCAGTCGGGTTGTGAAGCCAGAAGTCTGGGAGCTTGACTGAGACAGCGCATGCGGCACTGGTGCTCTCCCTCCAGGCAGTCTCCATGGCGGTGCTTGGCTCGCTTTCCATGGGACGTCTTGGAGAAAGGAAACAGGTGAGCCAATGAGCTGGATAACACATGAACTTTATTCATTCTCCAACATATTGTACAGTAAAAGAGCTCCCGGGTCTCTGTGCATTCCTCTTTTACACTTCTAATTCAAAGCACTGAGACCCGGAACTTCCAACCATAATACACTGTTTGGAACAAAGACTTGTGTGGCACATTAGCATAACATAACACCGGCCCCGCTGCTCACACCCTTCTCTCTTCCAGCGGCTCCGGCCAGTGGCACTTCCTCCTCTGGTCCATTGTTCCCCCATATCCCAGCTGCCTTTTCTGGGTGGAGAATCCCCGACCCGTTCCACCACAATATATAATCTTTTGAGAGTTTTCTAGTGCTCTTCTGCCCCCTCTACACAACGGTGGAGCTTATTGAGAGATAATTAAAATTTAAAAATGGTCAGATCACTCTACTATCAATGACCCCTCAGTGATCATCATAATGATCTTGCAGTGATCTCCATGGTCTCTAAAGTTGAAAGATTGTTTAAGTCAGCCCAAAACAGTCTCTCAGGGTAGTATCTGATGGAGCAGCAAATGTAGACAAACGTGACGATTTTTGAATTTGCCAACCTTTCTGATCTTCATGGATATCAGGGTTCACCTCTGTCATTTGCGGCAATTAACATTTAGCGACCTTTCAACCATTTGCAACATTCACGCAAGTGTCTGCAAGAGTGTTTGTGAAAGCAACTGGTGAATATTAACAACTATAAACAAATGTTAGCAACATCATTTACAACGATTGGCAACTATTTACAACTCTTCTGCCACTGTTCGAGAACATTTCAGACATTTGCCAACTCCAGGTAAAATACCAGGTGAATTTCAGGCAAATCTTGGATCTAGCCCAGCAAAACAGGGTGCACAAACCGTCCCCAGCATCTATTTTCTCCTGACAAATGTGGAAGAGGAATGCCTGTAGAGACTATACAGAAAATATATTGAATAACAAAATATATGAACAAAACACGATATTACTCTGCCTGGCTCGACTGGGCATTCACTGTGGCACACAGGCCAAAACCTACAGCGCACAGTTGGAGCAAAAAATCGTCCCATCTCATCCCTGCTCACATGAGCCCCAGATTGCAAAACGCAAAGATAAACCACCAGTGTTGCCAGATGGGGAATGTTCAAGAATCGTACCTGTTATTTCCATATCTTGAGGAAAGCAATGAGGAGGCTGAGGATACAGTTGCGTACTTTTATTGTCACCAGAACCAACACACACTAGAACACTCCTTCCAAGCCGAGGGTCAACGACGAAGAGACCTGGCCTCTTCCTGCCGTGCCCCTAATACCCCGGGTGATGTCACCACCGGAAAGATAGTCTGTCACCCCCCAGTACACCCCGGTTGCCCCAGCCGCCATATTACTACTTAACATTTGCCCCCCGTAGAAAAATGGCAAGCACAGCGATTGGCCCTCCCAAAATTTGAACCCGATTCACACATTCCCAGTAAAACCATATCCACAAAAATAAACAAACATGCCTATCCATTCTCACAACATAAACTAGAGGGGCCAGGTGGACTGCTGACACCCCTACACGGTCAGGCAGATAATTCTGCCGCCTTATTCTTAAAAGTCCAAAAGAAAAAAACAACGAAAACAGCCAGGTTCCTAAAACAAAATGATCCCCGAACAACACGTGAATATATACACTACCGTTCAAAAGTTTGGGGTCAGCCAGACAATTATTTTGTGATTTCCATGAAAAGTCACACTTATTTACCACCATGAGTTGTAAAATGAATAGAAAATATAGTCAAGACATTGACAAGGTTAGAAATAATGATTTGTATTTGAAATAATAATTTTTTCCAGATACTCAACCTGCTCAAAGGAACGTCAGTTTTATAGCTTCTCTAACCAGCTAAACTGTTTTCAGCTGTGCTAACATGATTGCACAATAATCATCCATTAGCCTTCTGACGCAATGAGCAAACACATTGTACCATTAGAACACTGGAGTGATTGTTGCTGGAAATGGGCCTCTATACACCTATGAAGATATTGCACCAAAAACCAGACATTTGCAGCTAGAATAGTCATTTACCACATTAGCAATGTATATTAGATATTAGTGTGTGTTTCTGATTAGTTTAAAGTTATCTTCATTGAAAAAAACAGTGCTTTTCTTTCAAAAATAAGGAAATTTCTAAGTGACCCCAAACTTTTGAACGGTAGTGTACATAAACTTTCAAACTTGCAGCAAACCACAACAAGCAACATCCATATACACACTCAATGGTGGCCCCCACCCCAACACACCCACCCAACAAACCAAGCACTTCACATCAAAATTAATTCAATATAGAACTAGAAAAACACTCGGAGAGCGCAGACCTCTGCCAAGCGCCACAGTTCCCCCCATACAGTGTTTGTGTGTACGTTTTCACATTCCTTGACCATGAAAACATATGACTAGCAATTGGATTGACAATGATAGGATTAGTGGTTCAATCCCGCGCCGGACAGCTGAGCGTCTCAGTTTTTGCAGCGTAGCGCAAACACAGGCACGCTGGCGGGCCATGCCCACCACAGTTTTGATGGATGCCAATTGGGTAGACAGGTTGCCGTGGGTTTTATTGGGTTTGCGCTCCGCGGAAAAAAAGAGGATTTGGAAGCTTCCCCGGCAGAGAGCTGGTTTTTGCGCAGCCCCTATGGCTGCCCGGGGAATTTCTGCCAAATAATCCCGCGCCGGACAGCTGCCCGTCTCAGCTTTTGCAGCGTAGCGCAAACACAGGCACGCTGGCGGGCCCTGCCCACCACAGTTTTCCGTGTGCTTTTGTGCCTAAAACTTTGAACAACGCGGAGTTTGTGTTCGTCAGACACGACGACCAGCGCCCTCTATTGCCCCTGCACACATGTTGAAAATGGCTGTATCTCACAATGTTAAAGAATTTTTTAAAAAATTCCTGTATCCAGACGGTGATCCAGATCATCCCCAAAATTTAATCAGTTCTTCCTTGTACCATTTCCAACAAAGCCTGAAAGTTTCATCGAAATCCGTCCAAAACTTTTTGAGTTATTTTGCTAACCAACAGACAAACAAACAGACAGACAAACAGACAGACAGACAGACAAACGCTGGCAAAAACATAACCTCCTCCTGGCCTTCGGCCTGGCGGAGGTAACAGATAGTGTTGGGAACTCGCTTCTTTAAAAAAAAACAAACAAAAAAAAACAGGCCAACACAGCATAAAATGCATTTATATCAATGAAAGAAAAAAACCATATCAAACAAATGACTTAAGGCTATAACCATAACACACATTAATTATTACCCTCAGTCATCATACCAGCCCAATGAAAAGGGCCACCCTCCGGGTCACGATCCAGTGGATCCCGCCCAGAGCGCCTCCGCTTCCTGGCCTCTGGAGAAACACTGCGCCGGCATTTCTTCTCCTCCTCTCTCTGCAGCTTATTTGGGTGTCTCCACGATGTGTGTGACAATCCCAAGTAGCCATCTTCCCAGGTGGCCACCACTCGCAGCCGCCTCTGTTCATCACGCTGTCTTTGCCTCTCATGTACTCCTCTCACCCAAGCCTCCTCCCTGGGACCTCGTCACCGACACCCAGGGGAACCTGGCCCATCTTCCTGCGTTTTCCATGCCGTGACCAGCCCTCCTTCCTGGGTCGTCCCGTCCCACCGACCTGGTCCGAACTTCTCCCCCAGTGATGATGTTTGGCGCACCATAGAACCATGCCAGTTGGTCCTGCCCCTCTCTCTTTTCTCTTGGCCCCAGCAGCTGTCCTCCCGGGGGTCCCGCTGTGCTGTCCAGTTCCCACATCAAGGTCAATGTGGACACTGACATCGGGACCCTCCCGTGCTGAATCGTTGCAGTACCAGTCTTCTTCACCTCCCAACATGCCAGGCCAGTCCATGTCCCAAACCACGTCGTCATCCTCCACTTGTGCCACTGGTCGGTTCCACAGGTCACCGCCCAACCACTCTTCTCTGACGCCAGTGGTGATTTTAAAACCCAGGCCATAGAATAAATCACACCCCATGATATTCTCTCTCCTGGCCATCACCACCACCCGGACATTCGCCATCACTGCTAACTTGTACTGGGCCGTTAACAGCAGCGAGCCCACAGTGGCTACATCGCTACAGTACGACGTTGACAGTGCTCTCACATGGTAGTGTGGGAACAGGCTCCTCACGGTAGTCCAATTCAGTGTCGAAGCCACCGCTCCCGTGTCCACCAACAATGGCACCTCCACTCTGTCCAGCAGCACATTGCAATAGATGCATCCACTGGTGGTTGGGCAGATGGTATGAATAACCGTAGGAGCCACAGCAAGGAAATCCACTCCACGTCCTTGGTCCTGTCACTCAAAATTCTTGCATGTTCTGGTGAAGTGATGCAGAAGAGTGCATTTTCCACACTGCTTGCCCTTCGCTGGACACACTCTAGACTTACACCAGTGCCTTGTGGATCCGCAGCCATAACATTTTGGCGTAACCAGGGTGGACCTAATTCTCACAGCGGCAGCATTTTCTTCCTCACTCATGCCATCCTCACTGTCCGAGCCCACAGCCAGTGTCCTCCAATCTGGTTCTCCACACCTTGACGTGTCTGTCTCATGAAGGTCTTGAGACAGTTTTTCTGCTGCTTTGCATTGTTTCGCTATTTCAGTAGCCATGGCCAACAGTTCACCCGGCCTCGACCGTGCCACAGAACAGAGAACATGCTCCGCCAACTGATCACAGATCATCTCTTCTGCCAGGGCTCCAAAGTAACGTTCCCCTGCCAGCTGACGTAGGTCTGCAACGAAGCTCTGCACCGACTCCCCCGTCCGCTGGTGTTGCTGCTGGAACTTTATCCGCCAGACTATGACCTTGTCTGTGGCACGAAAGTAGTGCGCCATTAGCTCCACCACATCCCCAAAACTACCGACCTCTCCCAATGTGCCAAGAATCCTCTGACCCTCCCCAAGATTATGGAACAATATCGCTCTTGCACATGCCCTATCAAGCTCCCCGAAGTTAAGGGCCACCAAATAATTTTGAAATGCCACGTACCATCTAGCCCATGGCACTGGTGGCTCGCCTGGTACCTCCAAAAACAGCCAAAAAGAGGTCACAGCTCATTCCATATCTGTGTTGACCTCGTTGCCAAATGTTATGTCTATATCTTGAGGAAAGCAATGAGAAGGCTGAAGATACAGTTGTGTACTTTTGTCACCAGAACCAACACACACTAGAACACTCCTTACAAGCCGAGGGTCAATGACGAAGAGACCTGGCGTCTTCCTGCTGTGCCCCTTATACCCCAGGTGATGTCACCACCAGAAAGAGAGTCCATCATCTCCCCCCCCACACCCCGGTTGCCCCGGCCACCATATTACTACTTAACAGTACCAACGGCTTAAAATTATGGTATTTTGAGAAAAAAATTATTGAACACACCAAGTTTTCATTCTGACATGGCTCAGGACCATCTGCTTCAGTAACACATTATCACAGATCATGCATGTTACAGCCTGTAACACAGTTTTACCTTTAAATAATCTAACAGATAGGTTGAAATAAAGCACCTCTACCTGTGTGGAGTACAGGATGAGCCTGTACTGAACAGCTCAAAATATCAGTCGTACTTAACTATCTTCTATATATGCCTTCTGTTGTGTAACAGTTTTAGCAGTCTGTCGGGGGCGATAATGACATTTACAGGTAGGCCTGATCAGATTCCTCCACGCAGCTCTGTCCTTCGCCCTCCACTGCCAGGAACTCCTGACCTTGTTAACCCTTCGCAACTATGCTATCTAATGCTCAACTTTAGTGTTCACGGAACTAATTATTAGGACCCGAGACACTGACAAAGTCAGTGGGCGAGAGCCCTATTGTAATTGTTAGAATTTTTAAGGCCCAAGCCACTGACAAAGTCAGTGGGTGAAAACCCTGGTGTAATTGTTAGAAAAATTCTATTTTTTATTTTTTTTTGTGGGGGTGGGAGGTGGGGTGGGGTGGCCGAGCAACTGACAAAGACAGTGGGCAAGAGCCCTTTTGTAATTGTTACAATTTTTTTTTTCATTTTTAGGGCCCGAGCCACCAAAGGCCAGTTTAGAAAGCTTGGGATCAGTCCGCCAAGGTCTCCGCCTTTGACCACCACCTAATCCACATAGCACCAGACCCCCATGATCCCTCCTGCAGGTGGTGAGCCCACTGGAGGGCGGACCCATGTAACTCCTTCGGGCTGAGCCCGGCCGGGTCCCATGGGTGGAACTCCCACTTGAGGTGTTTCAGGCACGTCCCACTGGGAGGAGACCCCGGGGCAGACCCAGGACTCGGTGGAGAGACTATGTCTCCCAGCTGGTCTGGGAACGCCTTGGTATCCCCTCTGAAGAGCTGGAGCAGGTGGCTGGGGAGAGGGAAGTCTGGGCTTCTCTGCTTGAACTGCTGCCTCCGTGACCCGGACCTCCGGAAAAGCGGTAGAAGATGGATGGATGGATGGATGGCCCGAGCCACTGACTTTGTCAGTGGGTGAGAGCCCTATTGTAATTGTTAGAAGTTGTTTAGGGCCCGAGCCACTGGCAAAGTCAATGGGCGAGAGCCCTATTGTAATTGTTAGAATTTTTTTTTCTTCTTCTTCTCCATCTAAGACCTCATTTTTGGGGTAGTGAACGTGCATGAAAACTCGTCATTTTTTGCAGGGACCTCAAGACTGGCGAAAAATTGAATATTTTGGAGGAAATATGAATTACCCCACAAAAATGGCTCTACAGCGCCACCTAAAATGTGAAGTCAATGGGGAGTGGCACATACTTACTTTCGCGTAGAAAGATTAAAATCGGGTGAGATGTTTATCATGTCAAGAAATGCAAAAAACTCCATAGAAGTGATGGTCTACAGCCAACAGGAAGTCGGTCATTTTGGCACAAATTAGCAGTGACCTGGTTTTCACCTCACGCTATTGACTCATATTTGATTGAACTCGTCCTAGGGTTTTAGTCCGATTGAGCTCATTTGTGGTGACAATCATCTATACCCATGTGCCATTAAAAGTTATTGAAAACTTTTTTTTTTAAAGTTGGACGGTTTGGCCATAGGGGCGTGGAAAAATTTGATGCCTCGCCATGATCATTCTATGACCATTCTGATGGCAACAACTCTGTTATACATAGTCAGATTTCAGCCAAATTTAATATTATGGATATCAGCCCAATTCCAAACAGTTTTATAGAAAAATGTTCATAGAAATCTACAGCACCACCTAGTGGTTAAAGGAAGGACTGCTGAAAACTGTTTTTTTTAATACTCACGGGCCCCATGCCAGAATGATGTGAAATTTTCTGCAATTCATCAGACCACAGGGATGATCATAACTGCACATCAACTTTACTATGACATCACATTTGTTACCATGGACACGCCCTCCTCATCATTCAATCTGTGATATTTTGGGGAGGATTTGGAACATCGTGGAGTCATGAAATTTGGAGCATAGGTAGAGGTGACTGTCATATGTAGTCGTACATGGGTCAGCAACACATAACTGATAGGTAAGTGTTACCATGGCAACATGGCAAAGGTTGACTCCTCGTCATGGAACATCAAGAAGTTGCAACTGGGACAAACTTCATCATATTTTCTCCAAATTTTCTACAGTGGATATTAGTCCGACCCCGCACACTCCTACATAAAAAGGGTTGACAAAACTTCTAGCACCACCTACTGCTCATGGGAAGTACTGTGCCACTCACATTTGAATGAATTCCTCCTGGGGGCCTGCTCCCATTGAACTCATTTTCACATGGCGGCATCTATAGGCATTGGCCATTAAAAGTTTTCAAATGTGAGTCGCAATCTCAAAAGGCATGGTCACGACACCATGGTGAATTTTGACTCCTCCCCTTACAACATCAAACAGCTGTAACTCAAGCAAAACTTGTCCAATGTCCACCAAAGTTTACATGATGGAAAATAGTCCCACCTCAAAGGTGTCTACATAAAAATACCTGACAAAAGATATAGCACCACCTAGTGGTTAAAGGAAGAATTGCTGAAAACTGATTTATTTATTAGTCACGTGCCACTTGCCAGAATGACGTGAAATTTTCTGAGGTTTATCAGACAACATGGTTGATTAACTGCACATCACCTTTAGCATGGCGTTACTGCTGTTACCATGGACACACTCTCCTAGCCATTCAATCCATGATCTTGTTGGGATGATCGGGAACAACCTTCATATGTAGTCCTATATGGGTGGGCAACACATAACTAACAGGGAAATGTTGCTATGGTGACATAGCGAAGGTTGACTCCTCACCATGGAACATCAGAAAGTTGTAACTTGGACGAACTTTCTGATTTTCACCAAATTTTCTACAATGGATATTAGTCCCGTCTCACACACTGCTACATAAACATGATTGACAAAAGTTTTAGCGTCACCTACTGCTCAAAGGAAGTAATGCACTAAACTGTTTGACTCACGCAGCGCTTGCTGCAACAACGGGAAATTTTCTGAGCCAGCTAGATACAACGGGTGCCAGGGTCCGCGGTTGGGCACGGGGGCGATGACCTGCTTTCAGCTGCTTGCAGCTTTAATTGTTAGATTTATTTTTTTTTCGTCACCATCTAAGATCTCATTTTTGGGGTAGTGAATGTGCATGGAAACACCATTTTTTGCAGGGACCTCAAGACTGGTGAAAAATTGAACATTTTGGAGGATATATGAATGACCCCACAAAAATGGTTCTATAGCGCCACCTAACGTGAAGTCAGTGGGGAGTGGCACAAGCTTACTTTCGCGTAGAAAGATTAAAATTGGGTGAGATGTTGATCATGTGAAGACATGCATAAAACTCCATTGAAGTGATGGTCTACACACAACAGGAAGTCGGCCATTTTGGCAGGAAGTGGCAGTGACCTGATTTCCACCTCGGCAATTGACAGGCTTTTGATCAAACTTGTCTTAGGGTTTTAGTCCGCTTGAGCTCATTTGTGATGACAATCATCTATACCCATGTGCCATTAAAAGTTATTGAAAACTTTTCCAAAAGCTCAACGGTTTGGCCGTAGGGGCATGGCAAAGTTTGATGCCTTGCCATGATCATTCTATGACCATTCTGACAACTCTGGTATGCATTGTCAGATTTCAACCAAATTTAATGTTATGGATATCAGTTCAATTCCAAACAGTTCTATAGAAAAATATTCATAGAAATCTACAGCGCCACCTAGTGGTTAAAGGAAGAATAGCTGAAAACTGTTTTATTACTCATGCGCCCCTTGCCAGAATGATGTGAAATTTTCTGAGATTCATCAGACCACAGCGATGATCATAACTGCACATCACCTTTCGCATGATGTCACACTTGTTACCATGGACATGCCCTCCTTGCCATTCAATCCATGATCTTGTGGGGAGGGTTGGGAAGGTCCTGGAATCATGAAATTTGAGGCATAGATAGAGGTGACTGTCATTTGTAGTCCTATATGGGTCAGCAACACATAACTGTCCATGGTTACGTGGGCAAAATTTCATCAATCGGATTACAATTCACATCAGAATTTTACTGTTTACATGGATCCTGAAAAAGCTGATCTGATTAGGACATGCATTTTCATGTGTCACGTTTGAATGGAATAACTCATTTTGACATGCGCACATCGACATTTCGACATACCAAAAATAGTAGAAGAAGAAGCAACTTCCGGTGTTAGCAAGCCCCGCTTCGTGTCAAAATTGACCTGTATTGTGTTATTCAGACTGTACTTTTGCTTTTGCTGGTCTCCATAATGAAGCTACAAGTACATACTTCTGCATATGATGAACAGAGGGAGACAGCAGGATGATACAGACCAGTTTTGTTTTACTCCCACTATGTTTTCTGCTAGCTGCTGCTAAGGTGGAAATACATCACTTCGACGTGCGGCTGGTGTACAGACATGCGCAGTAAACATATTTTCTGTCCTACGTTCAGAGTATGTGTTTTCATGCGCATAATTTACAATTTACATAATTAACAATAACATAATAATTAACAATCATGCCTGATTGCTGGGGTCTTTCTGCAACTGTGGGGGTCCCCCCTACAGTTGATAGTGCTATGAGATGACTGTTGTTGTGAAATGGCGCTATATAAATAAAGTTGAATTGAATTGAATTAAAATTGAATTAACAATCGGCATAACCCACCCCTCTCAATCGGAATGAAATTTTGATCCAAATGAGCGTGATTGGGTTAGAATATTCAGATTGGCATGTTTACATGAAGCATTTTTATTCTGATCAGGCTTTTAATCTGGTTACTTGTGTCCATGTAAACATAGCCACTGATAGGTAAGTGCTACCATGGCAACATGGCAAAGGTTGACTCCTCACCATGGAACATTAATAAGTTGCAACTTGGACAAACTTCATCAGATTTTCTCCAAATTTTCTACAGTGGATAGTAATCCAACCCCACACGCTCCTACATAAAAATGGTTGACAAAACTTCTAGCACCACCTACTGCCCACAGGAAGTACTGCACCACTTACTTTTGAATTGAACGAACTCCACCTGAGGGCCTACTCCCATTGAACTCATTTTAACATGGCGGCATCTATAGGCTTTGGCCATTAAAAGTTATCAAATGTGAGTCACAATCTCAAAAGGTATGGCCACAACCCCATGGCAAAGTTTGACTCCTCCCCTTACAACATCAAACAGCTGTAACTCGAGCAAAACTTGCCCCATGTCCACCAAAGTTTCCATGATGGAAAATAGTCCCATCCTGAACACATTTACATAAAAATGCCTGACAAAAGATATATCGCCACCTAGTGGTTCATGAAAGAATTGCTTTTTAGATCCAAGATGGCGCCCACAGCGGTCGACATGGTGCTTCGCTGCGCTCTTTGTTTGTTTTTGTTTGTCAATTGTGTGTCTGCTTGCACTTATACCCGTGAAGAACTTCTAAATATCAGGACTTTCACCCCCACGGACCTCCTCCCAGTTTTTCTAGCCCCTGCCGCCGATCTGGTTTATTGTTTGGCTCGGAAAGTGAGACGGCGGAAGAGAGGAAGACGAGCGGGCGCTCTCGTACGACTTCGCAGGAGAGGCTCGCGAACGGCGCTGCCTGGCATATTTCTGTCCAATACCAACTCTCTCTCTAACAAGGTAGATGAACTGAGACTGCTGATGCGTTTTAAGGACCTCGCCTCCTCAGCTGTCCTCTGCTTTACTGAGACCTGGCTCCGGGAAAATATACCGGACAGCGCGCTGCGCCTCGACGGCTTTCAGCTCTTCCGTGCTGATCGTGACACAGAGCTTTCCGGCAAGACCACAGGAGGCGGTGTCTGCTTCTACATCAACTGCAGCTGGTGCTCTGATGTAACGGTAATTTCCAAACACTGTTCTCCTGCCTTGGAATTTCTTGTTATCAATTGCAAGCCCTTCTATTCCCCGCGGGAGTTTGCTTCTTTCATAATGATCGCTGTGTACGCCCCTCCCGACGCGGACACGCGCGAAGCTCAGCGCGTGCTCGCGGATCACATTCAACACACAGAGCGGAGTTTTCCAGACTCGCTGATTATTGTGGCTGGCGACTTTAATCAGTGCAATCTGAGCCACGATCTCCCCCGCTACAAACAGTTTATTAAATGCCCCACCAGAGGATTAAACACACTGGATCACTGTTACACCACAGTGAAAGACGCATATCGCGCTGTCCCTCGAGCTGCGCTGGGATTATCTGATCACGTGATGGTTCACCTCATTCCCACATACAGACAGAGATTGAAGCTCACTAAACCTGTTGTGAGCACTACGAAGATACGGACCAGTGATGCTGAGGAGAAGCTGGAAACGTGCATGGAAATATCTGACTGGGGCATGCTTAAAGGAGCCACGCATGATCTGGATGAGTACACGGACACTGTGAACTCATATATCCACTTTTGTGAAGAGAACATTCTTCCATCACGCACCAGGGTGAGTTACTCTAATGACAAACCCTGGTTCACAGCTAAGCTCAGACAGATCAGGAAGGAGAAGGAAGCAGCGCTGAAAAGTGGAGACAGGGACTGCTACAGGGAGGTTAAATACCGGTTTAACAGAGAGCTGAAGAGAGCTAAATCTGTGTACTCAGAGAGACTCCAGCAGCAGTTCACTGCTAATGATTCGGCTTCCGTGTGGAGAGGACTGAGGCAAATCACCAACTATCGACCTAAGGCTCCTAAAGGTCAGGATGACAAAGCCCTTTGTCAAAGACTGTCCCAACACTATGCCCGTTTTGACACCTCGTCATCTGTGTCCAACTCCCCCCCTCCCTCCAGCTCCACAGCCTCCACATTCCCAACTTCATTTAAGGCACCCCCACCCCTCCTCCCCCCCTCCCCTTATCATCAGTGAGCAGGATGTGCTCAAACAGTTCTCCAGACTGAACCCGCGCAAGGCCCCCGGCCCAGACGGCGTGTCTCCCTCCACCCTGAGACTCTGTGCGAAACAGCTGGCTCCTGTATTCACAGACATTTTTAACACCTCCCTTAAGTTATGCCACGTGCCGTCCTGCCTCAAATCCTCCACCATCATCCCTGTCCCCAAGAAGCCACGGATCACTGGACTTAATGACTACAGACCTGTAGCGCTCACCTCTGTAGTCATGAAGTCCTTTGAGCGCCTGGTCCTGTCCCACCTCAAGTCCATCACCACCCCTCTCCTGGACCCGCTGCAGTTTGCCTACCGAGCCAACAGGTCTGTAGACGATGCAGTCAACCTGGCCCTCCACTCCATCCTGCAGCACCTGGACTCCCCGGGAACCTACGCCAGGATCCTGTTTGTGGACTTCAGCTCCGCATTCAACACCATCCGCCCCGCTCTGCTCCGGGACAAGCTGTCCCTGCTCAACATGCCTGACTCCCTCTGCAGGTGGATCATCGACTTCCTGACGGACCGGAGGCAGCATGTGCGGCTGGGAAAGACTGTCTCAGACTATGCTAGCATCAGCACCGGATCACCCCAGGGCTGTGTACTTTCCCCCCTACTCTTCTCCCTTTACACCAACTCCTGCACCTCCAGCCACCAGTCTGTCAAGTTGATCAAGTTTGCGGACGACACCACCCTCATCGGGCTCATCTCCAACGGCGACGAGTCCGCCTACAGGAGAGAGGTGGCCCAGCTGGCGTCCTGGTGCAGCAATAACAACCTGCAGCTGAACGCTCTGAAGACAGTGGAGATGATTGTAGACTTCAGGAAAGTCACTACTCCTCTGCACCCCCTCACCCTCTCAGGCTCTCCCATCACCACTGCTGATTCCTTCCGCTTCCTAGGCACTACCATCACCAGGGACCTCAAATGGGAGCTGACCATCAGCTCACTCATCAAAAAAGCCCAGCAGAGGATGTTCTTCCTGCGGCAGCTGAGGAAGCTCAAGCTACCCACCAAGATGTTAGTGCAGTTCTACACAGCCATCATCGAGTCCATCCTCACCACCTCCATAACCGTGTGGTACGCAGGAGCCACTGCCAGGGACAGACTAAGGCTGCAGCGCGTCGTGCGCACTGCTGAGAAGGTGATCGGCTGCAAGCTCCCATCTCTCCAGGATCTGTACATCTCCAGGACCCGGAGGCGTGCTGGCCGGATCATAGCCGATCCCTCACACCCTGGTCACGTACTGTTTGCCCCCCTCCCCTCTGGTAGAAGACTTCGGTCCATCCAGACTAAAACCTCCCATCACATGAACAGCTTCTTCCCCTCTGCCATTAGACTGCTGAACACTAAGTGACTTATTGACTCTCGTGCACCATGTACAGCAGCTCAACCAGACTCATGTCAATCATCACTGTTTTCTTCCTGCATTACCGACTGCACTATATAGTTCTCCACAGTATCTGCTGCTGGCTAATATATATTTTAACTGTTGACCAGTATCACTTAATCTTATCCTACACTTTATTACATGTATAGTTTATTTCTCTTATCTTATCATGTTTAATGTTGCAGCATTGTACCGAGACAAATTCCTAGTTTGTGTACTACATGAACAATGGCAATAAACCTGATTCTGATTCTGATTCTGATTCTGATTCTGAAAACTTTTATTTATTAGTCACATGCCACTTGCCAGAATGACGTGAAATTTTCTGAGATTCATCAGACCACAGCAATGATCATAACTGCACATCACCTTTAGCATGACATCACACTAGTTCCCATGGACATGCCCTCCTCGCCATTCAATCTGTGATCTTGTTGAGAGGGTTGGGTAGAGGTGACGGTCATCCGTAGTCCTATATGGGTCAGTAACACATAACTGATAGATAAGTGTTGCCCTGGCAACATGGCGAAGGTTGACTCCTTGCCATGGAACATGGAAAAGTTGCAACTGGGTAAAAACTATCCAATTTTCACCAAATTTTCTATGATGGATATTAGTCCGACCTCACATGCTCCTACATCAAAATGGTTGACAAAATATAGCACCACCTATATCTCACGGGAAGTACTGCGCCACTCGCATTTCAACGAACTCCTCCTGAGGGCCTGCTCCCATTGAACTCATTTTCACATGGTGGTATAAATAGACATTGGCCATTAAAAGTTATCAAATGTGAGTCACAATCTCAAAAGGCGTGGCCACGACACCATGGCGAAATTTGACTCCACCACTTACAATATCAAACAGCTGTAAGGCGAACAAAACGTCCCATGTCCACCAAAGTTTCCATGATGGAAAATAGTCCCGCCCCAAATGCGTCTACATAAAAATACCTGAGAACAGATTTAGCACCATCTAATGGTTAAAGGAAGAATTGCTGAAAACAATTTTATTTATTAGTCACATGCCACTTGCCAGAATGACGTGAAATTTTCTGACATTCATTAGACCACAGGGATGATCATAACTGCACATCAACTTTAGCATGATGTCACACCTGTTACCATGGACATGCCCTCCTCGCCATTCAATCTGTGATCGTGGGGGGAGGGTTGGGAAGGTCCTGGAGTCATGAAATTTGGAGCATAAGAAGAGGTGACGGTCATCTGTAGTTCTATATCGGTCAGCAACACGTAACTGATAAGTGTTACCATGGCGAAGATTGACCCCTCACCATGGAACATCGAAAAGTTGCAACTTGGACAAACTTTATCCGATTTTTACCAAATTTTCTACGATTGGTATTAGTCTGACCCCGCATGCTACTATGTAAAAATGGTTAACACAACTTATAGCACTACCTACTGTTCACAGGAAGTACTGCGCCAAATGGTTTTCTTTATTATCCACGTAGCACATGCCGTGACAAAGAGAAATTTTTTGCCAGCTGGGTCTGACGGGTGCCAGGTTCCGCGGGTGTTGGAGGGGTCCCACTTACAGCTGCTTGCAGCTTTAATTTTATCCTTGGGTTCCACCCAACCTTAATTTCCTGCACATTTCCACCCAAGCAATGCCTCACACTTGCCACTTGTCGCCAAGCTCTGCAGATTTGATAACAAAACATGTAGAAAAGACAATCAAAACAAAGAAAATAATACAAAAGAAGAAAGAGGACAAATGGAGGTTAAACAAGATCATTTAGCCCCTCGTGGATGTAAGCTCACGAGGTTTGTCTAAACTTTTTATATTTTATTTCATGTTTTATGTCTTTAATTTATTACCTCCGCCAAGGAGGTAATGTTTTTACCGGGATTTGTCTGTCTGTTTGTCTGTCTGTCTGTCTGTGTTTTACCAACATAACTCAAAAAGTTAACGGATTTTGATGAAATTTTCAGGAAAGGTGTGTAATGGCACTGGGAACAGATGATTAGACTTTGGTGATGATCTGAGCGTGCATACAGTTAGGCCCAAAAATATTTGGACAGTGACACAAGTTTTGTTATTCTAGCTGAAAACATATTCAGGATACAATTATATAATCAATATGGGCTTAAAGTGCAGACTCTCAGCTGCAATTTGAGAGTATTCACATCGAAATTGGAGCAACGGTTTAGGAATTACAGCTCTTTAATACGTAGCCGCCTCTTTTTCAAGGGACCAAAAGTAATTGGACAATTGACTCAGAAGGCTGCAAAAAAAAAATAAAAAAAATAACAAGGCTGCATGGGCTCTTCCCTCATTAACCTGTCATCAATTAAGCAGTTAAAAGGTCTGGAGTTGATTCCAGGTGTGACGTTTGCATTTGGAAGCTGTTGCTGTGAACACACAACATGCGGTCAAAGGAGCTCTCAATGGAGGTGAAACAGACCATCGTGAGGCTGAAAAAAAGAAGAAATCCATCAGAGAGATAGCAGAAATGTTAGGAATGGCCAAATAAATAGTTTGGTACATTCCGAGAAAAAAAAGAGTGCACTGGTGAGCTTGGGAACTCAAAAAAGCCTAGACGTCCACGGAAGAATCGTTTCCATGATGAACAACAACCACTTCACAACATCCACTCAAGTGAAGAACACTCTCCAGGAAGTAGGTGTATCAGTATGTAAGTCTACCATAAAGAGAAGACTTCATGAGAGTAAATACAAAGGATTCACCACAAGGTGCAAACCATTCAGCTGGATGAATTCTGAAATATATAGGGATATACTTTCTGCTCAGATTCAGCCAAATGCAGCAAAGTTGATTGGGCGGCGCTTCACCAATGATCCAAAACATACTGCAAAAGCAACCCAGGAGTTTTTTAAAGCAAAGAAGTGGAATATTCTGCAATGGCCGAGTTAATCACCAGATCTCAACCCAATCGAGCATGCATTTCACTTGCTCAAGACAAAACTTAAGGCAGAAAGACCCACAAACAAGCAACAACTGAAGACAGCTGCAGTAAAGGCCTGGAAAAGCATCACAAAGGAGGAAACCCAACGTTTGGTGACGTCCATGGGTTCCAGACTTCAGGCAGTCATTGCCTGCAAAGGATTCTCAACAAAATATTGAAAAGTAACGTTTTACTTAGGGTTATGTTTATTTGTCCAATTACTTTTGAGCCCCTGAAATGAGGAGCGTTTGTATAAAAATAGCTACAATTCCTACATGTTTAATCATATATTTTTGTTCAACCCCTTGAATTTAACCTTAAAGTCTGCACTTCAATTCCGTTGTAGTTGTTTCATTTCAAATCCAATATGGTGGCATGCAGAGCCCAAATCATGAAGATTGTGTCACTGTCCAAATATTTCTGGGCCTAACTGTACCTCCACCAAGGGCTTGGGCTAGAGAGGAACCCATTATATTTTGGTGATGATCTCAGAATGCATACCTCAGCCAAGGCTCTAATCTTCTCACAGTGTGTTAGCAACAATACTCAAAAAGTTACGAACGGATTTTGATGAAATTCTCAGGAAAGGTATGGCCTCTGTGGTACGGCCAACAGATAAGATAAGATAAGGAAATTCCAGGATTGCCACAGCACAGGGATAGCAACACTCAGAGCAACAATCAGAAGGCAAGAGAAAAAACAAGAGCAGCGAGTATACATATGTACATATATATATAGACACACAGTGCGGAGCATTGTAGCTAGATGGGATAGGTATATAAATATATAAACACAGTGCGGAGCATTGTAGCTGGATGGAATAAATATATGAGTATATAAACACACAGTGCGGAGTATTGTAGCTAGATGGAATGAATATGTGAATATATAAACACAGTGCGGAGCATTGTAGCTACACAGTGTGGAGCATTGTAGCTAGATGATTAGATTTTGGTGATGATCTGAGAGTGCATACCTCCACCAAGGGCTTTGTTTGTATTTGTGCAGCAGGATTACACAGAAACTACTAGATGGATTTGGATGAAATTTTCACCAGAGGTGGTTCTTGTGCTAGAGAGGAACCCAGTATATTTTGGTGATGATCTGATAATGCATACCTCAGCCAAGGCTCTTATCTTCTCACAGTGTATTAGCAACAATACTCCAAAACTGATGGACGCACTTTGATGCCATTTTCACCACAAGTGGCTATAGGCCTACACACAAACCCATTACATTTTGGAGGTGATCCATGAGAACCGGAAGGAGCCTTGGCGGAGGTATGCGCTCTACGAGTGCTTTTGTAGTTTTATTCATGCAGACTGCAAGATGTAGTTTTACATTTACTTTAATGTATTTCCTTTTGTGACCAGTTCTTATGGGTTGTCAAGATGATTAAACCCTGTTTTACTTAAACCTCGTGCGTAAGCCCATCCTTGAGGGTGATACTGTCGTGATTCTGAGGGTGGTCTGAGGGAGATTATGATGTAGTATATAGGTTTTATAGTCGTGTTAGTTTTACTTTCCATGGATAATCCCTTTGTCTGTCATGTGTGTGTTTCTGTGTTTGGTTGTCTACTGTCATGCTGCTGTTACAATGTAATTTCCCAGTTTGGGATCAATAAAGTACATCTGTCTGTCTGTCTGTCTGTCTGTTCCCTGTGCTGCGTAGAAGTGCAAGGAGGAGAGATGGATTTACATGCAGGGTTACAACACAAACACATCTATTAAAGCAAGGTCCCAAAAATAGTGCAGACGTACAAAAAGTACAAAGACGAATAAACTTACTGGGATTCCAAGGCATAACGAGAACAAGGCTAACCATGACGTAACATGGCAGAACTAGAGCTATAGGAAAGCCATGGCGTAACATGGCAGTGACAGCACAATAATCCAGCAGTGCAGAAATGACAATGAGCAAACTAAATACACATACTGATGAGCTAATGATTGGTTGCAGAGGGGGAGTGGTTTGACTGGCACACTGGCAGGCAACGCACACACCAAGTGCAGACTGAATATGCCACCTGACAGCCTGTCAGCCAGAGCCAACACACGAAACACAGAAACAACTAGAAATGGATACAAAATAAGAAATAACATGACAGAGGTAAACTAAACAGTGACCAGGAAACAAGGAAGACCATAAGAGACTCAAAGGGCAAAATAATACGCAAATAATCAGGCCAATGTACAATACACAGATAAAAAGACACCTAGAGGAAGGTCATGGAACTGAGCCTGAAGGACAAACTGGCTCGGTTCATGACAGAGCCCCCTTCTCAAGGGGTGGATTCCAGACACCCAGCGTAGCATCACAGAGGAAAGAACCCCCCCCCCCCCACCGCCAAGCAAGAACAATAACAGCAATCAACCCAGGGCGAGAGGTAGGGGGAAACATGACAGGAGGGAACAAAAAACAGAAAAACACAACTATCCCCCCCCCAGTGCAGAGGCATGGGGGCTTGGGAGGTCACCCTGAGTCCCAGGCCCAGCAGAAGGTCCAGTGGACAGAGTCCGGCGGCCTGCCAGAAAACATGGGCCACCCGACCCAGAGACTCAGTCCTTCAGGCGGCCGGCCAGCGCTGTTGATCCACCAGGACTGGAGGGGCAAGGCAGGATGCAGCTTGCCCACTGGAATGCTCACTGGTGGGTGGCCAGACCATAGGAGGGGAACCCCCACAGCATCTGGTGGAATGGAGAAGTGGACCATGACGGCGTCTGACTGAGAAGTGAAGGCCCCGGTGTCCTTAGGCTGGCCGGCAGCATCCTTGGTGTTCCCGAGGGTGCTGCCGCCCACACAAAGTTCAGACTGCCATGGTGCACCCATGGTGGGACCTGTCTGGTCCATGGCTGCACCCTCAGTGGACCCCAACTGGGTCAATGCTGCACCCGTGGTGGAACCCAGGCTGAAGCGTAGCACCCATGACAGGTCCATGTTGGAGCGCAACACCCACATCAGGCTAACACTGGGGCATAGCCCCCACGAGGGCCCCAGGCCTGGACGGCGCACCCACAGAGACTCAGCCTGCAGAGGAACCCACACGACAGCATCTGCCAGAAGGGGAACTTGATCCGGGACAACCTCAGCAGGGGAAGCTGGACCCACGGCATCCTCTAGTGGTGAGCCTGGACCCTCGAAGATATCAGAAGGTTCCAGAACATCTCCGGCAACCCTGGAAGGAAGCTCAGACAAAGCACAAAACAAAGCAGGGTCAGGGTTGCCGGCAGCAGTGGAGCCCGACGAAGCAAGCTCAGGTGCAGCGGCCTGCTGCACCCAGCTCTCCTCACCAAGAGCCAGGCAAGACTGCTCTAATATGGAGAAGAGAAAGACAAAAGAGAGTACTTGCCTGAGCTCAAGCTCCACCGCTGTCCAGGACTCCGACGATCCAGGCAATGTTGTCTTGTGCTCAGCCACTAGGAGGTCCAGCTCAGGCTCCCACTCCGCTGCAGGTGTCTCCGCAGCTGGCATGATGGTGACAGCAGTCCTACAGTCCCCCGGCAGCAGTTCCAACGCTGGAGACTCCTCCGGCGTAGTTGCTGGGAAATAGCTCCATGCTGGCTCCGAAGCGGAATCCTCCGGGGCCACCGGCTCCTCCACTGCCCGATGCCATTGTTCCTGGACCAACGGACACTCAGGGATAGGTGGGGGAGACATGGAGAGGACAGTAAAAAAATTAACATCTGCATCTGGAGGCGAGGACCCAGTGGACTGCTGAAACTGGGTCTCTTTCCCGAGAGACAGACAAGGTTTGTCATTACAAGATTGAATAGAGTGAAAAAAAACATTTGCCTGTCATCCTGGTCTTTGATGTCAACAGCTGCTGTAGACAGGCAGTCATCCCTCTCCATGTCAATGGCCATGCTGGTTCCTTCAAAGGATAGCGGAGGAGCCGGTTCCAAAGACGCGGAAGTGGGCGTTCCCGGGATGACCCTGGAGGACCTCATGGCTGCAGGAGGAAAAATGACTGCCAGCAAAGAGGAGGGCCTCCTCTGGGGTTTGGACGCAGGATGACTCTGTCGTCTTGGTGCTGGAGCTGGCGATGAGCATGCTGAAATCAGCGCAGGCGTAGGAGCCATCTCCCCCGGCCCCTCACCCGGCAGGAAAAAATGGAGGAGAGAATTTCTTCCACCCTCGGATGGCTCCACAGGCTAGGGAATGCTTGCATAACATGGGCTGCACCGTTATGGCTCCTGTGGACCGTCATTGGGGAGTGAGAGACTCGTGCCTGTGACCATATGTCTTCCAGGAGGAGCACTGCATCCATAACGAACTCCAGACCAGGTAAGCAAGAAACAGTTCAAAAAGGAAAAAAAAAAAAAATGACGTCTGGGTGTAACCCCCTAAATCCTTATTTGGCTGGATTATTCATTCATTCATCTTCTTCCCCTTAATCCTTTTTGGGTTGCGGGGGTGCTGGAGCCTATCCCAGCATCTTTGGGTGAGAGGCAGGGTACACCCTGGTCAGATCGCCAATCCATCGCAGGGCCAACACAGAGAGACAGACAACCATTCACTCACAGTCATACCTAAGGACAATTCTGTTGTTATTCCCCGTGTGCTGAGGAGAGAGACAGATTTACGTGCAGGGTTACACCTCAAACACATTTATTAAAGCAAGGTCCCAAAAATAGTGCAGACGTACAAAAAATACAAAGATAAATAAACTTACTGGGATTCCAAACATGGCAGAACTAGAACTATAGGAAAGCCATGGCGTAACATGGCGGTGACAGCACAATAATCCAGTAGCGCAGAAATGACAATAAGCAAACTAAATACACATACTAATGAGCTAATGATTGGGTGCACCTGAGCGAGGACACAAGGGGAATAATCACAGAACGGAGAACAGCTGAGTGGGGGGGTGGGTGGTCTGGCTGGCTGGCAAACTGGCAGGCAACACCCACACAAAGTTCAAACTGAACATGCCACCTGACAGCCTGTAAGCTAGAGCCAACACACAAAACACAGAAACAACTAGAAATGGATACAAAATAAGAAATAGCATGACAGGTAAACTAAATGGTGACCAGGAAACAAGAAAGACCATAAGAAACTCAAAGGGCAAAATAATACACAAATAATCATGTCAACGTACAATACACAGATAAATCGACACCTAGAGGAAGGTCATGGAACCGAGCCCGAAGGACAAACCGGCTCGATTCATGACAGATACATGTTGAATCATCATATATCAGGGTCTTGGCTCATAAATATTTTGATTAGTACTCTGTTTATACATTAAGAATAAACAATCAATCCACCTAAGTTACTGCTAAAATACCTCTGATAATTGAAGCAGAAACCTGTTTCAGTTTTACTGAAAACTAAAACTCAGTAACATTTTTGCAGACTTTGCACGTTGCAGCAGCGACAGAAAGCTTAGTACTAATGCCAACAGCAGGTTTGAACCACCCAGTAAAACTAGGGTCTGTCGTCCCACCTCCCCCCGTTCGTTTCTCAACCTGCTCGTGATATTGCTCACTTGTTGAGTGGGCCGTGCCTGCATTAGTGCTGTAATGTACACAAACAATACTAGTTTTTATGGGTGAATGTACTGTACTGGAAGCCAGGGATCACCAGCCGAATTCCCGCCTGAGCACCAAACAAGCCCCGTCCGCTCAGTTCAGCCTACTCTGTTTGGTGAGTGGTAGACAGTTGGAGCTCCAGTACAGCACTGAGGGATTCGGTGTACAACTGTTTATAATGGATCTTTTTAATTTCACTCCGCACGTTTCAGTGAACTGTGGATCCCATCACCAACCTCCATACCATGCTGCCTCTCTCCTACTGCAACACGAGCCTTCTGTCTTCTTTTCCACACAGCCTGAGCACATGAGATGATGTGTAAAAACAAGCGTAGCATGTATGCACAGGATCCATATTCTTAGTGTGTTAATGTATTAACGTAGCCATGTAATGAAGGGGTCAAATTATTGTACTTTAGGGGATTTTTGAAATTATTGATCATACATTGTATAGAGGGCAAAATTATTGTACAAATACAATAATTTATCGTACGTCTGGCAACACTGTAAACCACACACAGGCTAAATATAGGCTACACTATATTTTTTGTTACTCATCATGTAAATACAGGGAGCTCTACCGTCATGTGGAGATGGAGAGCTAGTGTAGCTTCTGTTGAGATTTATTGGACTGATAAACTGTGACAGGAGCTGAGTGAGAGCTTGTCACACTAACATCTGGGATCACAGTCGACCGCGCATGCAGTGAACCCGGTCAGCATTAGAAGCATGGAGAACGATGTGTATGATGCCAACACTGGGAATATGAGGGTCACAACGGGAAAGCCCAAATGTATGGGATGTGGGTCCATGAAGCACCGTTTCAAGGTCAGAGACTGTTCGGCAGGAGCGAAGCGCCGTGGCAAGTGTGGCCACTTGCTTCATGTCACCAGGGTATGCCACAGATCTGAGCGAGGATGTCCGTGGTGCAAAGAGGACTCCCTCGCCCCCATGGTTGTCCATGCTGTGTCCCCGAGCACCAACAGACACACGTTCTGTATGGTGGAGTTGGATGGAGTGAAGGTGCCTTTATGGATCGACACAGGAGCGGTGGTTTCGGTGCTGAATTGGACAACTGTGAGATGTTTTTCCCCACACTTCAGGATTGGGAGTGACCTGGTGCCGCTTTGTGGTTGTGGAGGAGGATGGCTGGACACGGTGGGAATGCTCAAACTGATGGCTCGATACGGATCAGCCGAGATGTGGGGCCGTCTGATCTCGAGAGTGGTAGATGGCGCAGTGTGGGATAAGAAACTGCTTGGCACCCTGGAGAGTGAGCAAGACCAATATTGCTCAGGGTCATCACAGGAGGGTCCCTGTGTCAGAGCTCAAGTTGCCCTGGACGAAGGTAATGGGCAGTACAGCGGGATGCCTATGACAACGGGCAACGTTGAGAGGCTGGTTCCACCTGTTCCTCGATCTCGGCCGAAGTGGGCCAGTGAACAGGCGATGGCAGCGGCGAAGTTAAGAGGTTGGGCCGGGCCATCGGGCACGGTAGAATGACGTGCCAAGCAGAGACCCTACAGGCCAAGCGGGACCCCTCTGGGGGTCAAGGATTGGATTGGGGAGGAGAGGTGACCACGGCAGGTACAGGCTGGTTGGCAGTCGGAGGAGCACCAGGGACGGTTACTCGTTGTGGCCAGATGGAAGGACGCTCATCTACAGCTGCTAGATGGTTCATAGGGGCACCCGAATGAGCTGAGGTGTGCCGGGAGGGACCTGGACGAGCTAAGTGGCCGGTGGTGATGAAGAGGAGGCGCACCAGTGCTGAAGCGACCTGCTGTGGCGGACTGATGACAGGGTGGTCCAGGGGGGGTGGGGCACAGACTTGTTTTCTCCGGCCGTATGTATATAGGTTGATTTATGTGCATGTAGCTGGAATGTTTTATTGAGTGTATAGTATAAGTTGATAGTCATGCTGGTGTTCTGATTGTTTGGTTTTTATATATACAGTGGGGTAAAAAGTATTTAGTCAGCCACCAATTGTGCAAGTTCTCCCACTTAAAAGATGAGAGAGGTCACCAATTTTCATCATAGGTATACCTCAACTATGAGAGACAAAATAAGAAAAAAAAATCCAGAAAATCACATTGAAGGATTTTTAATGAATTAATTGGTAAATTCCTCGGTAAAATAAGTATTTGGTCAATAACAAAAGTTCATCTCAATACTTTGTTATATACCCTTTGTTGGCAATGACAGAGGTCAAACGTTTTCTGTAAGTCTTCACAAGGTTTTCACACACTGTTGCTGTTATTTTGGCCCATTCCTCCATGCAGATCTCCTCTAAAGCAGTGATGTTTTGGGGCTGTCGCTGGGCAACACAGACTTTCAACTCCCTCCAAAGATTTTCTATGGGGTTGAGATCTGGAGACTGGCTAGGCCACTCCAGGACTTTGAAATGCTTCTTACGAAGCCACTCCTTCGTTGCCCGGGCGGTGTGTTTGGGATCATTGTCATGCTGAAAGACCCAGCCACGTTTCATCTTCATTGACCTTGCTGGTGGAAGGAGGTTATCACTCAAAATCTCACGATACATGGCCCCATTCATTCTTTCCTTTACACAGAACAGTCGTCCTGGTCCCTTTGGAGAAAAACAGCCCCAAAGTATGATGTTTCCACCCCCATGCTTCACAGTAGGTATGGTGTTCTTTCTCCTCCAAACACGACAAGTTGAGTTTTTACCAGAAAGTTCTATTTTGGTCTCATCTGACCATATGACATTCTCCCAATCCTCTTCTGGATTAGTGATGGGTCGGTCACGAATGAAATGGCTTTTAGAGCCGGCTCTTTGAAGTGAACGAGGGGAGCTGGCTCTTTATTGGGAGCCGTGTTCCCCCCGCCCCTTTCTCTCACCCTCTCTCTCTCACTTTTTTTCTCTTCAAGCCGCACGTGATTGGTCAATATGTGTTTGTGCCTGCCTTGTGTTTGCTCTGAGGGGGGAGGGGCGGTAGTTACAGTCACAGCAGCAGTAGCACACAAACAGAGCAGGAGGGAGAGAGAGCCGGGGAAGAGATGACATCGACACATTACAAAGGTATAGTAAAGAAAATGAGTGACACCAGGAAAAGAAGCAAAATCTGGAACCATTTTAATTTTATTGACAATACAAAGGCAGAGTGTAGAGTCTGCCAGAAAATCCCTCAGCAGATGCAATACTGGAAGTGAGATCCTACATTGATGAGCCCCTTTGCCAGAGAAGTGCAGACCCACTGAGCTGGTGGGAGACCAAGGCTTCAATTTATCCACATCTTACCCAGGTGACGACACGGAGACTGGGCATTGTGGCAACATCAGTCCCCTCTGAATCTTCTCCAAAACAGGGCAGATAATTACTGAAAGAAGAAACCGGATCAGCTCCTCAAAGCTGAGGGACTTGATATTTCTAAATGCCAACCTTTACCTTAATAAAAGATCTGGGTGTTCATTTTTTTCTTTTTGTTTTGCATATTTTAATTTATATTTTATTGTGTTGTGGTTTGCAGTATTTGGTGTTGTTTCACTTTAAATTTGTTTAAAAGGAAAAAGCTGAAAATTTAAAGAGCTAAAAGTTGAATTGTAAATACTGTAGTTGGTTTTTGTATTTTATAATTTACTTTTTACATTTTATGTGGAGTGAATAAATAAAAGCATATTTATATAATAAACATAAATAAAAACACTTTTTTACATTAGTAATTCATTTTGTGCATAATTTTATATTGTTGTTGATAATAAATTAAATAAATAAATTAAAGCAACAAAACAACCTGAAGAGCCGCTTGAGAGCCGAAAGAGCCGGCTCTTTTTAGTGAGCCGAGCCGAAAGAGCTGGTTCTCTAAAAAGAGCCGGAATTCCCATCACTATTCTGGATCATCCAAATGCTCTCTAGCAAACTTCAGACGGGCCTGGACATGTACTGGCTTAAGCAGGGGGACACGTCTGGCACTGCAGGATTTGAGTCCCTGGTGGCGTAGTGTGTTTCTGATGTAGCCTTTGTTACTTTGGTCCCAGCTCTCTGCAGGTCATTCACTAGGTCCCCCCATGTGGTTCTGGGATTTTTGCTCACCGTTCTCGTGATAATTTTGACCCCACGGGGTGAGATCTTGCATGGAGCCCCAGATCAAGGGAGACTATCAGTGGTTTTGTATGTCTTTTTAACCGAAGCGCGCACACCTGGGTGCGCGAGGGAGTGAATTGAGTCGAAAATACGGCGGCGCCATGCAGCTGGGACTACCGGGTGAGGTCGGCCGGTTAAGATGTCGCATATTAGGGGGGGCACACCATCGCGTAAACCCCTTTCCTCCAGCCTTAACCCTGTTGGTCCAGGCAGGAGTGCGCACACGTCCGCGTCACTACTTTGCTCCTCCGCCATGGCTGCATAATCTATCCCTACGTGGATAGGGGCTGCATATGTGTCCGCATTGGCGAAGAGTTCTGTGGCTGAAGTAGTATAATCTGTCTCCTCGCACTCTGGCGATGTCACAGCGTGAGAGAGGCAGTCTGCTACCACGTTAAGTTTGCCTGCCACATGTCGAATGTCTGTGGTGAACTCTGAAATCGCAGCTAGCTGTCTTTGTTGCCTGCCTGACCACGGTTCAGAAATTTTAGCCATCGCAAAGGTGAGCAGTTTGTGGTCTACAAAAGCCGTGAAACGCCGCCCTTCCAACCAGAACTGGAAGTGGCGGATGGATAAATGAAGCGCTAGCAGCTCCCTGTCAAAGGTGCTGTATTTATGCTCAGTTTGGTTCAGCGATTTGCTGAAAAATGCCAAAGGTTGCCAGGTTCCGCCGACGTGTTGTTCTACAACCGCCCCTATGGCCAGGTCTGAAGCGTCTGTGGTTAGCGCAATGCGGGCCGAGGGCTCAGGGTGAACCAGCAATGTGGCATTAGCTAGGGCACTTTTTACTTCCGCGAAGGCGCGTCCGCGCTCCGGGGTCCATTCGACCGCGTTGGAAGGTTTTTGTTTTCTAAGCGCGTCATATAGGGGCTGCATGAGCTGAGCTGCGCGGGGGAGGAAACGGTTGTAAAAATTAACCATTCCCAAAAATTCTTGCAGCGATTTGACCGTTTGTGGCCGTGGGAAACTTTTTACTGCGTGAACTTTGTCTGGCAGTGGGACTGCCCCCTTCGGTGAAACTCTGTGTCCCAAAAAATCAATTTGTGACACGTCGAATTTGCATTTGGCTGGACTGATTATTAACCCGTGCTCTTCTAGTCTCTGAAAAACCATAGTGAGATGCTGTTCGTGTTCCTCCTCAGATGAGCTGGCTACCAGCATATCGTCGAGGTAGACGAACACGAAAGGGAGGTCGCGTAATACTGCATCCATCATCCGCTGAAAGGTTTGAGCGGCGCCTTTGAGGCCAAAAGGCATCCGCAAAAATTCAAAAAGACCGAAGGGGGTTATTACAGCTGTTTTAGGAATGTCTTCTGCTCGAACGGGGACTTGGTGATAGCCACGGACCAGGTCTATTTTAGAAAAAATGCACGCACCCGCCAGATGTAGTGAAAAATCTTGGATGTGAGGAATTGGGTTGCGGTCATGCGCTGTCGCATTGTTTAATCTGCGGTAATCGCCGCACGGTCTCCAAGAACTGTCGGATTTCGGGACCATGTGTAGTGGCGATGCCCAGGGGCTTTTTGAGCGTCTGATAATGCCTAGTTTTTCAAGGGTGGTAAACTCGTCCCGAGCTATGGCGAGCTTGGTCGCGTCTAAGCGTCGAGCTTTGGCGAACACGGGTGGGCCCATTGTGGGAATAAAGTGTTCGACCCCGTGCTTAGCCACTGTAGCTGAGAATTTAGGAATTGTGAGTGCTGGAAATTGGGTGAGGAGTTGATCAAACTTACCTCCTGCTGTAGTGACGCTGGCCTGCACGGGTGATGGAGAAACTCGAGCTGAGCAGGGAATAGAAGCAAATGACAGTGCATTAAAAAAGCATCTGTTTGCTAGATCGACTAATAACCCATGTGCACACAAAAAATCCGCGCCCAACAAGTTAAAACTCACCGCCGCTACAACAAATGTCCATCTCTAGTTGCGGCCATGAATGCAGAGGGGCAGGTTCCTTTCACCATAAGTGTCGATGATGGAGCCGTTGGCTGCCACCGCTCCATTGCCCCGGGGGCCCATGGCCCGGTCTGCGTTGGAGGGCATGATAAAACTCAGCTGAGCTCCAGTGTCAATTAGGAACCGTTTGCCAGTGTGTCCGTCAGTCACGTAAAGAAGTTTATTTTTTTCGCCGAGAACCGCAGCCGTTAACGGTTCTCGGTTTGGACGTTTTCCCGAACTTTTGAACTTGCAGGGGGGAATGCATTTGTACGCCCCCTCGGTGAAACGGTGGTGGTAATAGCAGATGTCGTTCCGCCTGCTGCGTCTTGGTCGTGTTGCCGCCATGGTGGGCGGGCTCTGCTCGGTTGTCCGTGGTTCTCCGTTGCTCTGGGCATCTGCAGATGCTGCTGTGGCCACCTGTTCCCTGCAGGCGCTGGTGAGTCACTGCGCTTCTCGGGCCAGCATGCGGAAGTCCTGCTGGGTGCTGCACCGCATGTTGATCAGCGTCCCTCTCATGTGTGGCGGCAGAGTGCTGAGGAAGATGTATTGGAAGAGGAAGTTGTCGTTGTCCTCCTCCTTGAGCTGCAGCATGTCCTCCATGAGGGCCTTGGGTCTGCATCCTCTGTGGCCGTAGATCGCCAGGATCTTCTCTGCTCTCTCCTCGGCTGAGGGGACAAAGTTCTCAACGATGGTCGCCTTCAGCTCTCTGTATTTGTCATAGGCAGGCGGCTGTCGGATTATGCTCCGCGCGCATCTTGACGTGGCTGCGTCGAGTTTGGCGACGATGTGATAAAACTTTCTCGTCCGCCGTTATGCCCGCCAGTGCAAACTGAGCCTCAGCTTGCTGGAACCACAAGCTCGGGTCTTCTTGCCAGAATTCTGGCAGCTTGACGGTGACGGCGCTTGTGTGGGCCGTCCTTGATGTGTCCGCCGGGTGAGAGCGCCTTTCTTCTGCTCTCACGGCGGGGCTGGTGCTCGGTTGAGCCCTCTCTTCTGCCATGGGGGAACGTCTTCCATCCGTTCCCCTGTCTGCATGGGCGCCGGCATCTGCCTGGGTCGCCTCAGATGAGTCAGTCGCGGGGGAATGCCTCTGGTCCATCCTCGTGTCAGGGTCACCAGTGTAGAAGAGCTTGGAATAACAAGGCGATGCGACTTATAAACCAAAGTTTATTAACAGCTTCTCTCCTCTAACAAATCTCATATCAGTGCAGAAGCAGAAGTAGAAAGAGAGCGAACACATTCAGCTCTGTGTACTTATACTCACACACAACAAAAGACATGCATACAAAGCTGACATCCCCCATTAACTTAATTATCCTCCTTTGTCTCCGTACCCCTCCACCTGGCCCTGGGAGGTCAGGGCGACCTATCTGGTCTCCACCGCAGTGCCTCGGATGCTCTTTGATCTTCACTGGCGGTTGAGACCCTTTGTCCTGTTCTGAGGTGTGAAGTCGCTTTACATATGTAATCACCAAACATTCTCACATGCTTATACATATGTAGGTTATGGGATATATGATTAATATAGACCACACCTGCTAACCGGTGCTGGGGCTAATGGAAAATGCTCAAGCGCGGGCTGAGTGGTGTGGTGTAGGGCTAAGTGAGGCTAGTGGAAAAGGGCCTCAAGTGAACTGTGCTTATCAGGCCTCGATTCGGCGCCCTTGGGAGAACTCATTCCTCCAGGAGAAAAGATAAGGCAGAAGGGAGTTTTGGCTTTCTCTAACCCAAACATTCTGATGTGCAGCAATCTGAACTCTCTATGGACAGCGTCATCATGTGACTAGCATGGAATTTTACCATCTGACATGCACTGAAGAGAGATGAACTCTTGTGGACATGTTATCTATGTTTTAGGACACCATGGACATAACATCTAGTCGTTGATTAAGAGAGGAATTTTGTTGTTCACCAGTAACTGATACTTCACACTGCATCACACTGCATCCATGAATATCACATAACTGACATACACACACTGGTCTCTCTCTTGCTCTGTTAATGTGTGGAAATGTAACTCGTCTGCAAAGTGTGCAATTAGAGGGTTTTTTTCTATGTGATCATAATCTTGCTCACTTGAGCTCTATTTTGATAACTATGCTTTTTTCTCTCTGCCCAATGTGTCACTCCCTCCCCCTCCTCCTCTTTACCCCCACTGTATGAGGCGCCTATCGGCTGCCGCGTCATTAGGGAGCGCTTAACATGAGCGCAAGTAAAGTAAAGTCAAGTAAAATTCCTCGTATGTGTAAAAGCATGCTTGGCAATAAAGTTCATTCTGATTCTGATTCTGATATAGAGAAAAGGATGTGACGGTAATGCACCTGTAAGCTGGTTGCCAACCACCAATCAAATCTAAAAGAAGAAGAAGAAGAAGAACATGCAGACGTGGACAAAATTGTTGGTACCCCTCTGTTAATGAAAGAAAAACCCTCAATGTCACAGAAATAACTTGAATCTGACAAAATTGGTAATAAATGTAGAAGAGCTTGGAATAATGAGGCAATGTGACTTATAAACCAAAGTTTATTATCCGCTTCGCTCCTCTAACAAGTCTCATCTCAGTGCAGAAGCAGAAGTAGAATCAGAGAGCGAACACATTCGGCTCTACATACTTATACTTACACATAACAAAAGACATGCATATCAAAGCTGACATCCCGCATTAACTTAATCCCCCTCCTTTGTCTTCGTACTCCTCCACCTGGCCCTGGGAGGTCAGGGCAACCTATCTGGTCTCCACCGCAGCGCCTCGGATGCTCTTTGATCTCCGCTGGCGGTTGAGACCTCTTGTCCTGTTCTGAGGTGTGAAGTCACTTTACATATGTAATACCAAACATTCTCACATGCCTATACATATGTAGGTTATGGGATATATGATTAATATAGACCACAATAACTAAAAATTCTATGAAAATTAACCAATCAAAATCAGACAATGCCTTTGAATTGTAGTTCAACAGAATTATTTTAAAAAACAAACTCATGAAACAGGCCTGGACAAAAATGATGGTACCCTTAACCTAATATTTTGTTGCACAACCTTTTGAGGGAATCACTGCAATCAAACGATTTCTGTAACTGTCAATGAGACTCCTGCACCTCTCAGCAGGTATTTTGGCCCACTCCTCATGAGCAAACTGCTCCAGTTGTCTCAGGTTTGAAGGGTGCCTTCTCCAGACGGCATGTTTCAGCTCCTTCCACAGATGTTCAATAGGATTTATATAGGATTTATAATAGGATTTTTCACCCATTCTTGGGTGTTTTTAGCTGTGTGTTTTGGGTCATTATCCTGTTGCAAGACCCATGACCTACGATTGAGACCAAGCTGTCTAACACTGGGCAGCACATTTCTCTCTAGAATACCTTGATAGTCTTGAGATTTCATTGTACCCTGCACAGATTAAAAACACCCTGTGCCAGATGCAGCAAAGCAGCCCCAGAACATAACAGAACCTCCTCCATGTTTCACAGTAGGGACAGTGTTCTTTTCTTGGTATGCTTCATTTTTGTGTCTGTGAACATAGAGCTGATGTGCCTTGCCAAAAAGTTGCAGTTTTGTCTCGTCTGTCCATAGGACATCCTGCCAGAAGCTTTGTGGCTTGTCAACGTGCAGTTTGGCAAATTCCAGTCTGGCTTTTTTATGATTTGTTTTCAAGAGTGGTGTCCTCCTTGGTCTACCATGAAGTCCATTTTGGCTCAAACAACCACGGATGGTGCGATCTGACACTGATGTGCCTGGACCTTGGAGTTCACCATGAATGTGTTTAGAGTTTGTTCGGGGCTCTTTTGTTACCATTCGTATTATCCGTCTCTTCCATTTTTCATCAAGTTTCCTCCTGTGGCCACGTCCAGAGAGGTTGGCTACAGTCCCGTGGATCTTAAATTTCTGAATAATATATGCAACTGAAGTCACAGGAACATCAAGCTGCTTGGAGATGGTCTTATAGCCTTTACCTTTAACATGCTTGTCTATATTTTTCTTTCGAATCTCCTGAGACAACTCTCTCCTTTGCTTCCTCTGGTCCATATTTAGTGTGATACACACCATGTCACCAAACAGCACAGTGACTACTTGTCACCCTTTAAATAGGCCGACTGACTGATTACAAGTTTGTAGACACCTGTGATGTTAATTAGAGGACACATCTTGATTGAACATGTCCCCTATGGTCACATTACTTTTAATCTTTTCTAGGGGTACCATCATTTTTGTCCAGGCCTATTTCATGAGTTTGTTTTTTAAAATAATTCTGTTGAACCACAGTTCAAAAGCATTGTCTGATTTTCATTGGTTAATTTTCGTAGAATTTTTATTTATTACCTCTTTTGTCAGATTCAAGTTATTTCTGTGACCATTGTGGGTTTTTCTTTCATTAACAAAGGGGTACCAACAATTTTGTCCACGGCTATAGAGGAGGAGACGCTGCTGACAGGACACAGTCCAAGGACGGATAATTTTTTCACACATAAGTTGTTCAGAACTCATAAGAACTCCTTGTACAAAGATATAGAGTGATGATAATTAAGTCAGTGACAGTAATGGCTGGTTGCCGACCGCCAATCAAATCTAAAAGAAGAAGAAGATATTTAAATATGTAAATGGATTGCTCCAAAGCTCCCCTATGGACGTTCATTAAAGCGTACCTCTGGTGGTCGTGAAGACGCATTTAACTTGAAAACATTATGAAAAAGTATTTCTTATTTTGGTAAATAATTCTTGCCAGCCATATACCACCAGACATATATTCAAATAGGACCTTGGCCATGGGCAGCCAATGAAAACTGTGGGCGCAGCCATGACACTTGCGGATGTGACGTCACTTCGTGGATACGAAAAGACAATAATCAGCGTTTCCCCGCGATTACGGTGCTGTTGTCCGTTGTTTTTGTTCTAGTATGGCCGAATTTTCTGACTGTGCGGAAGAATTCGGGCGACATGGCTATATGTTTGAGCCAGAAAGGTCTTCTGAGGGTTAAAGTGACGAAGTGGTCCTCACACACAACACAATTTCGTCTGAAATTATTCGTCTGTGCCCTGTTTCCACTCCGATCTTCTGACAAGGTGAGCTGGGTTTGGGTACACAAGAAAAGTGTTTCTTTGTTTTTTTCGCTTATTATTCAGACATCCAAAGGCTTTACATTCCGCCATGTTGCGATATCCATATCGCATTGTATGTTTTTGTTTTTACAAGAGCACCGAGTGTCTGCTGCTCTGTATATAGTTTTAGAATCATCTTCCGTGTTGCGGCAGTTAAGAGCTCAGATCAGATGAGACAAGCCGCTGAATTTAAGCATTTATTTATTTATTTATCTACTCGTTTCAGTTCTGCATTTAATATGAACCCTGAGTTTGAAATAAACGTTTGAATTTGAATTTGAATATCCCCGAAGCCGCTGCACATCCGGGTACTCAGATCGCATAGTTTTAGAATCATCGGCCTTTACAAGCTCAGATCAGAAAAGACGGCCCGCTGAATTTAAGCATTTATTTATTTATTTTCTACTCATTTCAGTTCTGCATTTAATATGAACCCTGAGTTTGAAATAAACGTTTGAATTTGAATATCCCTGAAGCCGCTGCACATCCGGGTAGTCAGATCGCATAGTTTTAGAATCATCGGCCTTTACGAGCTCAGATCACAAAAGACGGCCCGCTGAATTTAAGCATTTATTTATTTATTTTCTACTCGTTTTAGTTCTGCATTTAATATGAACCCTGAGTTTGAAATAAACGTTTGAATTTGAATTTGAATATCCCCAAAGCTGCTGCACATCCGGGTACTCGAGGCTCAGCCAATACTGATCCAGATCGCGGTAGCCACGAAATTACGTCACAGGAAGCGTCCTGGAAGTCCATGTAGCCGCTAGTATGGCTGTACCCATGTTTTGCTGACATAGCTGAACCAGCACATCAGCAATGGATTTATATCAAATTGCTTTGAACGTGAATTTCAACTTAAACTTGAACTAGAACGTGAGACAGGGGCTCAATATAATATCTTTTTTTTCACGACCACCATAGGTACGCTTTAAAGACACTTAGCAATGATGATATAGAGTGAAGCATGTGGCGGTAATGCACCTGAAAGCTGGTTGCCAACTGCCAACCAGAAGACGGTAATGCATCTGTAAGCTTGTTGCCAACCACCAGTCAAATCTAAAAGAAGAAGTCTCGTGCAGCACAGAGTGATGACGCATTAGACACTTAGCAATGATGATATAGAGTGAAATACGTGGCGGTGATGCATCTGTAAGCTGGTTGCCAACCGCCAATCAAATCTAAAAGAAGAAGTTAAATAAATTACCTGGTAAAACATAAATATAGACCGAGACAGTATATTTCATATTAGAATGAAAAGTATTGTTGCCACCCTTGATAATAATTGTAGTTGTCTTAGTTGTGTATTGGAGGGGAGGATCTCTATTGTGCAAAGTTGTGATGTTTAATATGGCCTCTATGAGCAGCACCAGATAGATTAAAAAGTCTGACAGCCGCAGGTAGGAAGGACCTGCAAACCTCTCCTTCGAGCACTTAGGATGGCACAGTCTACCGCTTAACGAGCTCCTCAGTGCATTCAGCGTGTCCCGCATGGGGTGGGACTTGGACTACAGCAGAGATGACAGCTTAGCTACCATCCTCCTCTCTCCTATCTCCTCCACTGGGTTGAGGCGTCACCCCAGAACAGAGTTGGCTTTTTTGATCAGCCTGGTCACTCTCTTCCTGTCGGCTGCCGTGATGCCGCTGCCCCAGTAGAACACTCCAAATGTGATGGCTGATGCCACCACAGAATCGTAGAAGATCTTCAGGAGTGCCCTCGCACTCCAAAGGACCTGAGTCTCCTCAGGAGAAACAGCCTGCACTGTCCCTTCTTGTAGAGCACGTTGGTGTTGTGTGACCAGTCCAGTTTATCGTTGAGGTGAGCACCCAAGTACTTGCAAGATGTCACCATCTGATTGTCTGTTCCCTGGATGTTTAGCAGTGCTGTGGGGGTTGTTGACATCTGCGGCAGTCCACCACCAATTCCTTGGTTTTCCCCACATTGATCTGGAGGCAGTTCCAGAGGCACCAGTCCACAAAGTCCTGGATAAGTCCTCTGTACCCCACATCATGCCCATCGGAAATGAGGCAGACGATTGCAAAGTCATCAGAGAACTTCTGTAAATGGCAGTGTGGTGTGTTGTCTGAAAAGGCAGCAGTGTAGCGGGTGAACAGGAAGGGAGCCAGAACTGTTCCCTGGGGGGCTCCAGTACTGCAGATGATTGTGTCAGACACACAGTCCTGTGTTCTCACAAACTGTGGTCGGTCTGTGAGGTAGTCCAGGAACCACAATGACAGGTGCTGGTCCACCATTGCACAAAGCAGCTTGTCCCTCAGGATCATTGGTTGGATGGTGTTGAAAGCACTGGAGAAATCAAAGAACATGATTCTCATAGTGCTCTCAGCCTTCTCCAAGTAGGACAGGGAATGATGTAGTAGGAAGATCACTGCATCTTCCAACTGAAGTGGGTCCATTGCTGGTCCCACCTGGGGGCAGAGGTGGGCAAGGAGCAGCCTCTCCAGGGACTTCATCAGGTGTGATGTGAGAACCACTGGTCTGTAGCTGTTTAGGTCCTTGGGGTGCAGAGTTTTCAGTAGGGGTACCATGCAGGATGTTTTCCACAGCTGTAGTACCCTCCCTAGCTTCAGGCTTAGGGTGAAGATGTGCTCCATGATCCCACACAGCTGGTCTGCACAGGACTTGAGGAGCCTTGAGCTGATGCCGTCTGGACCTGCAGCCTTCCTCGCCTTGATTTTCTTCAGCTCAGCTCTCACTGGGTCTTAGTGAGGATCAGAGTGGGGAAGGGGAACTGTGTGCTGGGGGAGAGGGGATGTTGGGTCTGTGAGGGAAAAAAAACAGCTGGAGGTGTGCACTGAGAGCTGAGAGATGTAAGATGGAGGGTGGAGGGAGGGCAGTGGACAGGGGGACTAGATGAAGGTGAAAGCAGCAGGGGGTTGGTGGGCAGGTGGAGAAGAGGGCAGTTGGTCAAAAATTTTGAAGTACAGGTTCATGTCGTTCACCCACTCCCTACCCCCACAGCCTGGGAGGAGGTATCATGGTGCCCAGAGATGGTTCTGAGGCCTTTCCAAACACCACTGATGTCACTCCTCTTCAGCTTGTCCTCCATTTTCTTCCTGTAGCTGTCCTTCCCCTCTGTGATCTTCCTCCTTGGCTTCCTCTGCATGGATTTCAACTCCTCTTCGTTTCCTGACCTAAGCGGTTTCTGTGTAACTGTTTGGGAGATCCTTGTGTGTTTTGGAGAAAAGAAAATGCAAAACTGGAAAAAAGGCAAATAGCAAATACTTTTGATGGAAACATACAAACTCAACTTACCGCTACAGGTGAAATTCTTGGAGCTGCGCAAGACAGATGAAAGTGAAAGCATTTGCCAAGAATGTTTTCATGAGTCACAAATGACTGTTTAATGTGCAGCATCAGTTTGTCTAATTGTTTTATCTTAATTGTAAATGAATCAATATAGATATGACAAAGATTTTTTGTGCTTGTTTTAGGAAGAAGAAAGTCAACCATTCAAATGCAATGAGACAACAGGGCGCAGAATCATCCGTCACCAATGAGGTGAGGTCATGTCTCGCAAACTATGTGTCAGGTTCTGGGCATGTTCTGGGGACCATGCCCATGCTTTATGTTCATTTATGTTTCTTTGTTTTTCCCTTGATTATCATTATCATTATTATTATTATTATCATGCTTTATCCTTTGTTCTGGTTTTCATTATGTCATCATTATTTCTGTCTTAGCCTTAATTTGGTCACCTTGATTATCATTTTAGTCTTGAGTTCTGTTATGATTTTCACTGCCTTGTCTTTTGTGTTTTAGGTTTATTGTGTTCATTGTAGTCTTTCTGTTCCCCCTGCCCTTGGTCTTGTCCTTTGTCTAGTTTTGGGTCTTGTGTGTATATTTGTTCACCTATTGTCTCCAGTCCCTCATGTTTCCATACCTGTAGACACTTTCCCCCCATGTGTGTTACTGTTTAGCCCTTGATTGATCTCCTAGCTGTCCTGCATCTGTAATTATTGGTTACCTTATTTATGACTGCATCAGTCTCAGTCCTTTGTGGTGTCATTAATGTTCGTGCCATGATTCTTGTCAGTGTTCGATGTTCTCTGATATTGTCATGCTTGCCCCTTTCAGGGCATTAATGAGGCATCAGATGCCGACAGTGAATTTGTGTATATTTATTAAAGAAAGGTAACAAAATAACAAGCCACAAGGGGCAAAATACAAATAACTGCACGTACAACCCCAAAGGGTGAAGTAAGGAGAGAAATCAAAATTCACAAGGCACTTACATACAGAGAGTGAGGGTGAAACCTGACACTGTAGAATAAAGACTTACATATGAATGAAGCGAGGACGAAACTTAACACTGAAGCGAGACTGGAGTCAGGTGTAGGGACTCCAGTCTAAGGTTGACGAGGTTGCAACGAGGAGTAAGCCTCAGCTGCCACCTTAAATACGTAACACAAAAGCTAAGGGCAATCCTACGGAGAAAGGATTGGTGAGACAATCCAGTGAGTCCAGCAATCCGTAGGACTGCTGGACTCACCGGATCCTAGCAATCCGTAGGATTGCTGGACTCACCCTCAGAGATAGGGTGAAGAGCTCAGTCATCCGGGAGAGGCTTAGAGTAGAACCGCTGCTCCTCCACATTGAAAGGAGTCAGTCGAGGTGGTATGAGCATCTGATTAGGATGCCTCCTGGACGCCTCCCACTTGAGGTGTTTTGGGCACGTCCGACTGGGAGGAGACCCCGGGGCAGACCCAGGACTCGCTGGAGAGACTACGTCTCCCAGCTGGTTGGGAATGCCTTGGGATCCTCTCTGAAGAGCTGGAGCAGGTGGCTGGGGAGAGGGAAGTCTGGGCTTCTCTGCTTGAACTGCTGCCTCTGCAACCCGGATCTCTGGAAAAGCAGTAGAAGATGGATGGATGGATGGAAAAGCTAAGGGCCAAACAGGTGAAGAGAAAGCGTGATCACAGAATCATGATACTGTAAGCTGTGACAGGGCTGGCTCGACTTGACTGCCGGAAGTCCGGCTGCGGCGCTGTCACAGTAAAAGCCCCCGCGGTACAAATAATAACAGAACTAGGAATGCAGAGGAAAAGGAAAAGAGAAAATACTGAGTCACCACAGTTATTATCTTGCCTCGCTTAGAGTTTTTGCCCTTGCTTAGTCTTAGGGTTTTTTTTTTTTCAGCCCTTGTGCTGCCTTTTGCTTTGTTCCTGAGTTTTTTGTCCAAAAAATTACCATCATCGCACTGCACCCTTGCCTGTAAATGAATCCTTTTTATCCCTTGTCAGTCAGGTGGCAGAAGCATAGCAGATTGATGCCACCATACCTGGACTCAGCAGGGAGAGGGAGGTTGGTGGCCGGTGGTCCCAATGTGGATGAGCTGTGGGCAAGCCAGATGATTCAGGATGCTGTCTCAGACACCCGGGCCTCCTGCATGCCGGAGGAGGCCCTGAGGCCCTGGAGTGCCTGGATACTGCGGCTGGGATATTGGGAGCACACCCCACCCACCCTGCAGAGCTACCTTGAGCTTGTGGGACTACTGGCAACCGTCCCCAATTTGGACCAGTTCCACGTCATCCCCTAGCTTCATTGCCGGTTGCCACACCTCATTCCTTGTCTGTCATCACACTTGCAGTTTTGCCTGTCATCACACCTGCAGCTTTGCTGGTCATCACGCCTGCAGTTTCGCCAGTCATGACAATATGTCATGACAATTTTTTTTTTTTTTTTTTTTTTTTTTTGAATGCAAAAGATGCAATAGACTTACACAATGGTCCTCTCCGGCATACAACTAGGAACATACCGGTCGCTATGGAGGGTGAGAATATGTATGGGCACATAATCATACCATGTAGGATAACTAAATAGACGGTTATGCTGTTTCATCCCACCTAGCAACAATGCTCTGCACTGTGTGTGTTTATATATTTACATATTTATTCCATCTAGCTACAATGCTCTGCACTGGGTGTGTTTATATTTATATATCTATATATTTATTCCATCTAGCTACAATGCTCCGCACTGTGTTTTTATATATCTACATATTATTCCATCTAGCTACATTGCTCCGCACTGTGTGTGTTTATATACTTGCATATTTATTCCACCTAGCTGCAATGCTCCGTACTGTGGGTGTTTATATATTTACATATTTATTCCATCTAGCTACAATGCTCTGCACTGTGTGTTCATATATTCATATATTTATTCCATCCAGCTACAATGCTCTGCACTGTGTGTCTGTGTGTGTGTGTGTGTATATATACAGTATATTTTATAGTAATATGTACATATGTATATTAGCTGCTCTTGCTTGCTTGTTTTTTCTTGCCTTCTGATTGTTGCTCTGAGTGTTGCTATCCCTGTGCTGTTGCAATCCTGGAATTTCCCCGTTGTGGGACTAATAAAGGCTTATCTTATCTTATCTTATCTTATCTTATGTACAGTGGAAATAAAAAGTCTACACACCCCTGTTCAAATACCAGGTTTTTGTGATGTAAAAAAATGAGACCAAGATAAATCATTTCGAAACTTTTTCTACCATTAATGTGATCTACAACCTGTATAACCCAATTGAAAAACAAACTAATCTTTTAAAGGGGAAAAAAAAAACTTACAATAACCTGTTTGCGTAAATATGTACACCCTGTTAGTACTGGGGATGTGGCTGTGTTCAGAATTAACCAATCACTTTCAAACTCATGTTAAATGGGAGTCACCACACACTTGCCACCATTTAAAGTGCCTTTGATGAACCCCAAATAAAGTTCATTCATTCTAGCAGGCTTTTCCTGACATTTTTATAGTCACATCTTACAGCACAAGCCATGGTCTGCAGAGAGCTTCCAAAGAATGCGGCTAGCTTTGCCTCCCTGGAGTCAATCTGCTGCTCTCTGAGTGTGGCTAGCTTAGCCTGCCTGGGGTCAACCTTCTGCTGCTCTGAGTGTGTCTAACTGGGCCTACCTAGAGTTAACCTGCTACTTCTCAACCTAGTCTACCTGGAGTCCAAATGCTACTGTTGCTCTGAGTGCATCAAGGTAAAGTTTGGAGAAGGGTGAGCATTGGATTGCAGATAATGGTCCACAGCAAGACCGCTTAAGATAAGCCTTTATTAGTCCCACAATGGGGAAATTCCAGGATTGCAACAGCACAGGGATAGCAACACTCAGAGCAACAATCAGAAGGCAAGAAAAAAACAAGAGCAGCTAGTTTACAGTGGGGCAAAAAAGTATTTAGTCAGCCACCAATTGTGCGAGTTCTCCCACTTAAAAGATGAGAGAGGTCTCCAATTTTCATCATAGGTATACCTCAACTATGAGAGACAAAATGAGAAAAAAAAATCCAGAAAATCACATTGAAGGATTTTTAATGAATTAATTGGTAAATTCCTCGGTAAAATAAGTATTTGGTCACCTACAAACAAGCAAGATTTCTGGCTCTCACAGACCTCTAACTTCTTCTTTAAGAGGCTCCTCTGTCCTCCACTCGTTACCTGAATTAATGGCACCTGTTTGAACTCGTTATCAGTATAAAAGACACCTGTCCACAACCTCAAACAGTCAGACTCCAAACTCCACTATGGCCAAGACCAAAGAGCTGTCAAAGGACACCAGAAACAAAATTGTAGACCTGCACCAGGCTGGGAAGACTGAATCTGCAATAGGTAAGCAGCTTGGTGTGAATAAATCAACTGTGGGAGCAATTATTAGAAAATGGAAGACATACAAGACCACTGATAATCTCCCTTGATCTGGGGCTCCACGCAAGATCTCACCTCGTGGGGTCAAAATGATCACGAGAACGGTGAGCAAAAATCCCAGAACCACACGGGGGGACCTCGTAAATGACCTGCAGAGAGCTGGGACCAAAGTAACAAAGGCTACATCAGTAACACACTATGCCGCCAGGGACTCAAATCCTGCAGTGCCAGACGTGTCCCCCTGCTTATGCCAGTACATGTCCAGGCCCGTCTGAAGTTTGCTAGAGAGCATTTGGATGATCCAGAAGAGGATTGGGAGAATGTCACATGGTCTGATGAAACCAAAATAGAATTTTATGGTAAAAACTCAACTTGTCGTGTTCGGAGGAGAAACACCATACCTACTGTGAAGAATGGGGGTGGAAACTTCATGCTTTGGGGCTGTTTTTCTGCAAAGGGACCAGGACGACTGATCCGTGTAAAGGAAAGAATGAATGGGGCCATGTATCGTGAGATTTTGAGTGAAAACCTCCTTCCATCAGCAAGGGCATTGAAGATGAAACGTGGCTGGGTCTTTCAGCATGACAATGATCCCAAACACACCGCCCGGGCAACGAAGGAGTGGCTTCGTAAGAAGCATTTCAAAGTCCTGGAGTGGCCTAGCCAGTCTCCAGATCTCAACCCCATAGAAAATCTTTGGAGGGAGTTGAAAGTCCGTGTTGCCCAGCGACAGCCCCAACACATCACTGCTCTAGAGGAGATCTGCATGGAGGAATGGGCTAAAATACCAGCAACAGTGTGTGAAAACCTTGTGAAGACTTACAGAAAACGTTTGACCTCTGTCATTGCCAACAAAGGGTATATAACAAAGTATTGAGATGACCTTTTGTTATTGACGAAATACTTATTTTACCAAGGAATTTACCAATTAATTCATTAAAAATCCTTCAAAGTGATTTTCTGGATTTTTTTTGTTCTCATTTTGTCTCTCATAGTTGAGGTATACCTATGAAGAAAACTGGAGACTTCTCTCATCTTTTAAGTGGGAGAACTTGCACAATTGGTGGCTGACTAAATACTTTTTTGCCCCACTGTACATATTTACATATTACTATATATATATATATATATACACATAGTGCGGAGCATTGTGGTTGGTGGATGTGCAGCAGAAAGTCTAAGCTCTCTCTCTGCGGATGCGGCGGGCCAGCTGGATGTCTTTGGGCATGATGGTGACCCTCTTGGCGTGGATGGCGCACTGGTTGGTGTCCTCGAAGAGACCCACCAGGTAGGCCTCGCTGGCCTCCTGCAGAGCCATGACGGCGGAGCTCTGGAAGCACAGGTCGGTCTTGAAGTCCTGAGCGATCTCCCTCACCAGGCGCTGAAGGGCAGCTTACGGATGAGCAGCTCTGTGGATTTCTGGTAGCGACGGATCTCTCTCAGAGCCACGGTATCGGGCCTGTAACGGTGAGGCTTCTTCACTCTGCCGGTGGCCGGGGCGCTTTTCCGAGCAGCCTTGGTGGCCAGCTGCTTCCTGGGGGGCTTTTCCTCCAGTAGATTTACGGGCGGTCTGCTTGGTTCTTGCCATCGCTCTTTATTATTCTGTCTTATATTTCTTGCACGCCACCTAAACTCCAGCCCGGCACCCACGTCGTTTTCGCTACAGTTCCCCGGTATGTCGAGTTTCTCCGTTAGCACCGGGTGGCGGTTGAGTGCTAGCTAGCTCTTCCCTGCTGTATTGTCTCCTGCTGTAAACAGAGGCTCCGTCCGCCGACTCGGGAGACCTTTGGGGCGATCTGTGTGTCTGTGATATATATATAGAGTGAAAGGTGTGCCGGATCAGAAAGTTATCACCGGATCAGAAAGAAGAAGGAAGATAAAAAGACTCAGAATTGAGCCGCTGTTGCAAAAGGCAGCCAACTCGTGTGGCGCCGGAACCGGAAGAACTTCACTCCACAAAGGTACTGTGTAGATATGATGGGCATTTGGTTCAAATGGTGGCAACAACAGACAAGCTAATGAGTTAGAGTCAACCATATTAACGAGAATCTATTTGAATCAGCTGACACCAATAACAACACAATGCCACCCAAGAGGAATGCAACATATGATGAGGTTGAGGAATTTAAAAAATCACTTGACCTTTCAGAAGAGATAACTGTGGTGAGAAAACAACAAAAACAGAGAATTGGTGGAAGAGGTCAAAGTCTTGAGGCTAGAAAATGAGTAGAAAGACAAAAGGATTGTTTTTTTCTGGAAAATAGGATGGACAACCTGGAACAGTAAACTCGAATGAATGACATTATTGTTTCAGGATTAGAAACAAAGCCCAGATCCTATGCCCAGGTTGTGGCAAAAATAGATGATACAGACCTTCGTGAGCTGGACGCCAGATCGGTGGAAGAACAGGTGACAACCTTCCTCCATTCTAAAGGCATAAAGATAGACAGTAACAACATAGAGGCTTGTCATTCTCTTCCTAAAAGAAGGAAGGGTGAAAAATTGGCATTACCATATTTTTGGGACTATAAGGCGCACCGGATTATAAGGCGCACTATTAATGAACGTGTAGAGGAGCTGAAATAACGAGGTGATTTTTGTATTAAAAACAGGGTTTTTAATGAATAGCTCTTTTATCGAGTCTCATCGCTTGGCAGAAGGCAAGAGAGTGATCTCTGCTCCGCTCGCTGGTTAAATACAAGCACACATAGAGCCACACATTGAAAAAGCTGACATCCCCCCGTTATCTTAACCCCCCCATTGTTCTGCTATCTCCTCTCCTTGTCTTGGGAGGTGATGGGAACTCCTCCTCTCGCCTTAGGGGGTAAAGGTGTCAAGTCCATCTCCGCCGCCGCGTCTTGGGAGGTCCATTGACTTTAACCCGGCGGGGGAGATCCTTTGTCCTTTCCAGGTGTGAAGTTCCTTACATATGCTGTCACAAAACATTTCCACTTGTTCTAACATATGTAGATATGGGATATAAGAGTCATATATACCACAGGCCCCCCAAACACTAGGAAAGGACACAGAAAGAATCACAGTCTAAGATAATAACTATGAAATACTACTTGTTACAACTGTTGCCACAGGAGAAGTTTTCTAGCAGCCATGCTCCTAAGAAAGTTCAGTGGTAAACATAACAGCATAGTGAAATCATAAGTAGCCTTAAACTGTTGTAGCACAATTAGTGAATAATTGCGGGGTGGTTGGTATCAGTCCCTGTGCTGTCTGGGCTTTATTCTTCTCCCAAAACTGCTGTAGGTTGGCTTAGGTGTCCCGCTGGGACCTTCTCGTGGTGAATCTGCATTGTGGGAAGGAAAGAGATTATTTGTTCCCTGCCTGGGGGCTGAGACTTTTCCTCTGGGGGGTCTACCACGCCGAGGTGCTCGTGCCAACTGTGCAGGTTCGTCTCTCAGCAAGAAAGCAGGTTTGAGTCTGTCAACACTGACCACTTCCTTTCTGTCCCCATAATCAAGCACAAAGTGTTTGTCACCATTTTCCAGCACTCTGAACGGGCCATCGTAAACTGGGCGTAACGTTGGTTTAATGGCTTCATGCTTAACAAAAACGAACTCAGCGTTTTTTTAAAGTTTGAGGAACAAAAACTCGTGGAAAAGAGTGATGAGCTGGACCGTGGAGGGAGTCCGGTCCACTGCTGCCTAAAAACCTTGGGACTGGAAGGTGTCCTGGTTCTGAGTTCTCTGGTAAAAATTATCCTGGGAGTCTGATAGGCTGGGCAAAAACTAATTCTGCAGGAGAAGCGTCTAAATCCTCTTTAGGTGCTGCACGCAACCCCAATAAAACCCAGGGAAGTTTATTTACCCAATTTGTGTCCGTTAGTGAGGCCCTGAGGGCAGCCTTTAAGGACCTGTGAAAACGCTCGCATAACCCATTAGCCTGAGGGTGATAAGCGGTGGTGCGATGAATTGTTGCCCCTAAACTGTTAGACATGGCTGACCAGAGCTCTGAGATAAATTGAGGCCCTCTGTCTGACGTGATGTCTGATGGAACGCCGAAACGTGCCACCCAGTTTGCTAGAAAAACGCGAGCGACTTCCTCCGCTGTGGTTGACGCTAGAGGGACTGCCTCTGGCCAGCGCGTGGTGCAGTCTATCATTGTTAACAGGTGTGTGAAACCTTGGGAGGAAGGTAGCGGCCCCACGAGGTCGACGTGAATGTGGTCGAATCTTCTAGCAGGAATTAGAAAAGGCTCCAGAGGGGCTTTTGTGTGTCTGTGTATTTTGGCGCGTTGACAAGGAATTTAAGTTTTTGCCCATTCTTTTACGTTTTTGCGCAGGCCTGGCCACACAAACTTTTCAGCAACCATTTTGACCGAGGCGCGCACACCTGGGTGCACGAGGGAGTGAATTGCGTCGAAAATACGGCGGCGCCAAGCAGCTGGTACTAACGGGCGAGGTCGGCCGGTTGAAACGTCGCATATTAGGGGGGGCACGCCGTCGCGCAACCCTTTTTTCTCCAGCCTTAACCCTGTTGGTCCGGACAGGAGCGCGCGCACGTCTGCATCACTGCTTTGTTCTTCCACCATGGCTGCATAATCTATTCCATCCTGGATAGGTGCTGCGTATGTGTGTGCGTTAGTGAAGAGTTCCGCTGCTGAGGCGGCGTAATCTGTCTCCTCGTGCTCTGGCGGTGTCACAGCGCGAGAGAGACAGTCAGCTACAACGTTAAGTTTGCCTGCTACGTGTCGAATGTCTGTGGTGAACTCTGAAATCGCAGCTAGCTGTCTTTGTTGTCTGCCCGACCATGGTTCTGAAATTTTAGCCATAGCAAAAGTGAGCGGCTTATGGTCCACAAAGACCGTGAAACTCCGCCCTTCTAACCAAAACTGGAAGTGGCGGATGGACAAATGAAGCGCTAGCAGCTCTCTGTCGAAAGTGCTGTATTTGCGTTCCGTTGGGTTTAGCGATTTGCTAAAGAATGCCAAAGGTTGCCAGACTCCGCTGACAAGTTGTTCTACAACTGCCCCTATAGCCAGGTCAGAAGCATCTGTGGTCAGAGCAATGCGGGCTGAGGGATCTGGGTGGACTAACATTGTGGCGTTAGCTAAGGCGTTTTTTACTTCCGCGAAAGCGCGTTCGCACTCCGGGGTCCATTCGACCGCGTTGGAAGCCTTCTTTTTCCTGAGCGCGTCATATAGGGGTTGCATGAGCTGAGCTGCGTGGGGGAGGAAACGGTTGTAAAAATTAACCATCCCCAAAAATTCCTGTAGCGATTTAACCGTTTGAGGCCGTGGAAAACCTTCTATCGCACGAACTTTGTCTGGAAGCGGAAATGCCCCTGTCGGGGAGACCCTATGTCCCAAAAAATCAATTTGCGATACGCCGAATTTGCATTTGGCTGGATTGATTATAAGTCCGTGCTCTTCCAGCCTCTGAAAAACGGTAGTGAGGTGCTGCTCGTGTTCTTCCTCGGATGAGCTGGCTACCAGCATGTCATCGAGGTAGACAAAAACAAAGGGTAGGTCGCGCAGGACTGCGTCCATCATCCGTTGAAAAGTTTGAGCAGCGCCTTTGAGGCCGAACGGCATTCTTAGGAATTCAAAAAGGCCGAAAGGGGTTATAACCGCTGTTTTAGGAATATCTTCAGCTCGGACTGGGACTTGGTGATAACCGCGGACTAAGTCTATTTTTGAAAAAATGCGCGCACCCGCTAAATGTAGTGAGAAATCCTGAATGTGAGGAATGGGGTAGCGGTCATGCGCTGTAGCATTGTTTAGCCTGCGGTAATCTCCGCACGGTCTCCAAGAACCGTCGGATTTCGGAACCATGTGAAGTGGTGAAGCCCAGGGGCTCTTCGAGCGTCTAACAATGCCCAATTTTTCGAGAGCTGCAAATTCATCCTTTGCTATGTTGAGCTTGGCCGCGTCTAAGCGGCAAGCTTTGGCAAAAACAGGAGGTCCTGTTGTCGGAATGAAGTGTTTAACCCCGTGTTTGGCTACAGTGGCTGAGAATTTGGGGGTTGTGAGTGCTGGAAATTGGGTGAGGAGTTGTTCAAACTTACCTCCCACTGTGGTGACGTTGGCCTGCACAGGTGGTGGGGAAACTCGAGCTGAACATGGAATAGAAGCAAAAGATAGTGCATTAACCAGGCGCCTATTTACAAGATCCACTAATAACCCGTGTGCACACAGAAAATCTGCGCCTAACAAGTTAAAGCTCACCGCTGCTACAACAAATGTCCATCTGTAGCTGCGGCCGTGGATGAGGAGGTGCAGGCTCTTTTCCTCGAACGTGTCGATGTCAGAGCTGTTGGCTGCTACTGCTCTGTTGCCCCGGGTGCCCATGGTTCGATCTGCGTGGGAGGGCATGACGAAACTCAGCTGAGCTCCCATGTCGATGAGGAACTGCTTGCCTGTGTATCCATCCGTCACGTATAACAGCTTATTCTTCTCGCCGAGAACCGCTGCTGTTAATGGTTCTTGGCTTTGGCGTTTCCACGATATCGTAAACTTGCAGGGGGGAACGCATTTGCGGGCTTTCTCTGCGAAGCGGTGGTGATAATAGCAGACGTCGTTCTGCTCGTTGCGCTTGGGCCGCGCCGCTGTCACCGTGGGTTGAGTCTCTCCAAGGCTCGGGGTGTCAGTTTTCAGATCTGCAGATGCTGCTGTGAGTGTCCGTTCTCTGCAGGCGTTGACGAGCCGGTAAGCCTCGTTGGCCAGTGTGCGGAAATCCTGATGATTATTGCACTTCATACTGGCGAGTGTCCCTCTCAACTGCGGTGGTAGCGTGCTGAGGAAAATGAATTGGAAAAGGAAATTATCATTATCCTCCTCCTTGAGTTGTAGCAAATCCTCCATGAGGGTCCTCAGATTGCTCCCTCTGTGGCCGTAGACCGCCAGGATCCTCTCGGCTCTTTCCTCCGCTGACGGGACATAATTCGCCACGATGGTCACCTTGAGTGTCTCATATTTGTCCCGGGCTGGTGGTCGCCGGACCAAGCTCCGCACACACTTCGAAGTGGCGGAGTCGAGTTTGGAGACGATATGGTAAAACTTAATATCGTCTGCTGTGATGCCCGCCAGTATAAACTGGGCTTCAGCTTGTTGAAACCAAGAGGCGGGGTCTTCTCGCCAGAAGTCTGGCAGGTTGACAGCAACGGCATTCGTGCACACCATCACTGTTGTGCCCGCCGGGTGAGAGTGCCTTGCCTCGGCACTCACGGCGGTGCTGGAGCTCGGTTGAGCTCTCTCAGTGCCCTCTGCCGTGGGGAACAGCTATCTGCTTGTTCCCTCGTCTGTGTCGTCGCTGGCATATGCCCGAGTCACCATGGATGAGCAGCTTGAAGAACGCCTCCGGTCCATATTCTCGCGTCAAGGTCACCAGTGTAGAGGAGCTGAAATAACGAGGCGATTTTTGTATTAAAAACAGGGTTTTTAATGAATAGCTCTTCTATCGAGTCTCATCAGGTGTAGAGCTTGGCAGAAGGCAAGAGAGTGATCTCTGCTCCGCTCGCTGGTTAAATACAAGCACACATAGAGCCACACATTGAAAAAGCTGACATCAGAGCCACACATTGAAAAAGCTGACATCCCCCCATTATCTTAACCCCCCCCCATTGTTCTGCTATCTCCTCTCCTTGTCTTGGGAGGTGATGGGAACTCCTCCTCTCGCCTTAGGGGGTAAAGGTGTCAAGTCCATCTCCGCCACCACCACCTCCACCGCCTCCACCACGTCTTGGGAGGTCCATTGACTTTAACCCGGCGGGGGAGATCCTTTGTCCTTTCCAGGTGTGAAGTTCCTTACATATGCTGTCACAAAACATTTCCACTTGTTCTAACATATGTAGATATGGGATATAAGAGTCATATATACCACAAACGGTCTATTTGATGGTCTAATTTCATACATAAGGCGCACCGGATTATAAGGCGCATTAAAGCCAGGTAGTCGGAGCTGGGAAAAAAAAAATTGCGTGCATGGAAAGAAAATCCTATCTATAGTCATTATAGACACATATAGCACGATTGTCTGTGAGTGTGAATGACCTGCTCCATGAGCAGGCGGAACGTTTTTAGTCCATGGCTGTTTACATCGCCATATTGGCCAGAATATCGCTCGGTACTCGATACGGCTCGCTTTCCGGCAGAGAACGAGCCGTATTTACAGCCGTACTTACTGCTCCCGTTTACAGCTAAACGGGACCATGAGCAGGCGGAACGTTTTGTGGCTGTTTACATCGCCATATTGGCCAGAATATCGCTCAGTACTCGATACCGAGTACGATACCGATACGGCTCGCTCTCTGCCGGAGAGCGAGCCGTATTTACAGCCGTAAATACGTATTTATAACCGTATTTACTGCTCCCGTTTACAGCTAAACTGGGGAGCAGTTTCGATGCCGAAATTTCACATACAAATCCTAATATACGTGTTCTATACACCATCGGCTTCTGGGTATCGACTACCTCGCGAGGTAGTATCGAATCTGGGAATTTTTCTTTTTTTTTGCGTCCATGTAAAGAAAATCCTATCTGTAGTCATTATAGACACATATAGCGCGATTGTCTGCGAGTATGAATGACCTGCTCCATGAGGAGGCGGAACGTTTTTAGTCCGTGGCTGTTTACATCGCCATATTGGCCAGAATCTCGCTCAGTATTCGATACCGAGTACGATACCGACACGGCTCGCTCTCTGCCGGAGAACGAGCCGTATTTACAACAGTAAATACGTATTTACAACCGTATTTACTGCTCCCGTTTACAGCTAAACGGGACCATGAGCAGGCGCAACGTTTTAAGTCCGTGGCTGTTTACATCGCCATATTGGCCAGAATATCGCTCAGTACTCGATACCGAGTACGATACCGATACGGCTCGCTCTCTGCTGGAGAGCGAGCCGTATTTACAGCCGTAAATATGTATTTATAGCCATATTTACTGCTTCCGTTTACAGCTAAACTGGGGAGCAGTTTCGATGCCGAAATTTCACATACAAATCCTAATATACGTGTTCTATACACCATCGGCTTCTGGGTATCGAATATCATATATTACTCCACAAGGCTCCTGACTACCATAATGCTCCGAAAATCCCTCAAGCGGTTCGGCTTCGTAACTTACCAAAGTCGTACTAAAACATTTTTGACATATTTTTAAGCGCCGTGTACCACATAAAATCGGTTCGAGGTCAGTAAGCACAACCAGAATTAATACATAAGGCGCACCGGATTATAAAGCGCACTGTCGATTTTTGAGAAAATTAAAAGATTTTAAGTGCGCCTTATAGTCCAAAAAATACGGTAATCATCCATCTTACAAACAAAGTATAAAATGGATCTGCTGAAACAGGGAAGGAAGCTGAAGGGGGCAGAAGTTTATTTGAATGAGCACCTGACCAAGAGAAATGGAGACATCGCCAAAAAGGCGCGATTCTTGCAAAAACAGAAGACAGTCCAAATCAAGATGGACTTTCAACTACAAAGTCTTTATAAAACTGAATGGGACACCAAAGGAGTCCAAAGTGCTGGTAATCAGAAATGTGGATGAGCAGGATAAATATATGTAAGGAAGTAAATCACAGTGAGGACAAATGTGATTCCCCTGTGTGATCTATAATTACACAATTTCATCAATGTTTGGACCAGAACAAGATACTGATCCTGATAACAATCTCTACAATAATCTAAGAAACAATTGCTCTTACTACACAGATGAACAGTTCAGTCTAATGTCAAGTCTGATCATTGTATATCAATTATCCATTTGAATAGCAGAAGTTTATATGCAAATTTTCAAAAAATCAAAGAACATTTAAGCCAGTTCACTAAACCATTTAATGTGATTGCTATCTCAAAAACTTGGCTTAGTTCAGAGAAGGGGATGGACTTTGGTTTGAAAGGCTATGAGATGAATTTCAATAATAGAATAAAAGAGGAGGGGGTGTAGCTTTATATATATTGATAAAAGTATCAACTATAAAGTAGTGGAAAATATGACATCAACCACTGATGATGTAATAGAATACATGACAATAGAAATCTACATGAAAAATATAATGGTTAGTTGTGTATATAGAACACCTAATTCCAGTATTGAAATATTTAAGAATAATATGGAAGAACAGTTTGCAAAGTGTAATCAGAAGGTTGCGTTAATTTGTGGAGACATGAATAGAGACATGTTGAATCCCCGTAAGCATGTGATGACATGAGTTTGTTGCAACCATGTATAGTATGAGTCTATATCCACTTATTACTAAGCCAATGAGAATAACATTGCATAGTGCAACATTAATAGATAATATTTTTACAAATCCATCCATCCATCCATCCATCCATCTTCTAATATGGAAAACAACAGTGAGTGGGTTATTACTGAATGATGCACACGTGGACAAAATTGTTGGTACCCCTCTGTTAATGAAGAAAAACCCATAATGGTCACAGAAATAACTTGAATCTGACAAAAGTGGTAATAAATAAAATTCTATGAAAATTAACCAATGAAAATCAGACAATGATTTTGAATTGTGGTTCAACAGAATTATTTTAAAAAACAAACTCATGAAACAGGCCTGGACAAAAATGATGATACCCTTAACTTAATATTTTGTTGCACAACCTTTTGAGGCAATCACTGCAATCAAACGATTTCTCTAACTGTCAATGAGACTTCTGCACCTCTCAGCAGGTATTTTGGCCCACTCCTCATGAGCAAACTGCTCCAGTTGTCTCAGGTTTGAAGGGTGCCTTCTCCAGACGACATGTTTCAACTCCTTCCACAGATGTTCAATAGGATTTAGATCACGGCTCACAGAAGGCCACTTTAGAATAGTCCAATGTTTCACTCTTAGCCATTCTTGGGTGTTTTTAGAACTCAGAACTCAGAAAGGATTTATTGCCAAGTACATTAACAGTAAACAACTGATAACATATGAGGGATTTGACTTGACACAGAAAACGACCTGCATTTCCGGTGACGCGGCAGTGTCTGAAAAACGCGCCTGTCATCAGATGGGTACAGGATGCATAGGGAAGAAAAGGATAACACAATAGGAAAGAGCAAAAAAACATTGATTGTCAGAATACTGGTCATATATGATCAATATTATGATTACAAGAAAAAAAGCCCTCAATGCACAATTAGCAGACAAGAATGTACACAAAGACACAAAGGGAGCAGTGAGTGAATGATCTTTTTCATCAGTTTATTTGAGTCAGTGTGGGTGTAGTGTTGAGTGTAGGTGTTTGTATCAGTTAAGAACAACAAAGTCTCTTTGGCAGGAGATGTTTTGTCTTAGCGGCTGGCATTTGTCCTTGAGCCATGCAGCTGGCTGTCCGTAGAGTCAATGCAGCTCAAATGTTTTGGAAACAAAAAACTGCAGATAATCTGGAGGACTTGTGTGAGGGGGTCAGATTAGTCGAATAGTACTGATCCCAGAGAAAGAGACTTTATATTCTCTTACAGATTCAGTACCAAAACACACAGATTTTAGCTGTGTGTTTTGGGTCATTATCCTGTTGCAAGACCCATGACCTGCGACTGAGACCAAGCTGTCTAACACTGGGCAGCACATTTCTCTCTAGAATACCTTGATAGTCTTGAGATTTCATTGTACCCTGCACAGATTCAAGACACCCTGTGCCAGATGCAGCAAAGCAGCCCCAGAACATAACAGAACCTCCTCCATGTTTCACAGTAGGGACAGTGTTCTTTTCTTGGTATGCTTCATTTTTGCATCTGTGAACATAGAGCTGATGTGTCTTGCCAAAAGTTTAGTTTAGTTTAGTTTATTTGAAAAGGGACAATGCAATTTCATAAAACGCATGATTACACATGGTTAAAAAAGCCAGAATTAGCCAAAAGGCTAGTTTTCATCTGTAGTCCCCTGGCCAAGATGTAAAAAAGCAGTAAAATGCATCTACAACAAAAAAACATGGTTAGACATTTAAGAGGGCACTAATGTAACAAATAACATATACATAACAAACTGTACATTTAAACACAACATCAAACATCACAGCAGACTTATCTTTTAGTGTTGGCAGCTGTAGGTGTTTATAAGCCACATTTTCAATTTTTTTGTGAAGGCCTTGAATGTTGTGAGCAGTTTAACCTCCTCAGGTACTGAGTTCCACTCACTAGCGCTCCTCACTGACCAGGCTGACTTACTGAAAGTGCTCCTGCGCAGAGGAATGAAACAGTCACCTCTGACAGAGCCTCGAGTGACACGCTCAGAGCTGTTTCTTTGGCTGATGAACTCTGCCAGAGGATCTGGAGCCAAATCATGCAGTACTTTATAAATCAAATTTAAATTTGCAAATGTATGAAGACTATCCCAATTTAAAAGACTGTATTTTTTTAAAATTGCACAATGATGATAATGCCTAGGTTTTTTATCCATAACTTTAAGTGCTTGTTTGTCCAAAACTTCCAATGGTTTTTTTGCACTCAAACCCGCCTGGGACCAGCTAGTTAGGCAATAGTTGAAGTGACTTAGAATCATTGAATGCAAGTATATTTTTGCGGCTTCAGTTGACATTTCATTTCGAATTGCACGGAAATTTGCAAGATTTAACTTGATTTTTTTACACAATTTAGCAATATGGGCTTTAAAGGAAAGCTGTGAATCAATTATTAACCCAAGATATTTATATTGGCTAACAATTTGTATTTTTCCTCCATTAACATGTATGTCAGGGTCAGGTGACACTCTATTTATTTTAGTGAAATACATGCCTACAGTTTTAGAAACATTTAACTGTAGACAGCACTCCTGCAACCAAGTTGTGACACAGGACATTGTTTTACTAAATTTAGCAGCAACAGTGTCTTTGGAGCGACCATGAACAAAAAAACCCGTGTCGTCTGCATACATTAAGCATTCAGCTTCAGAACAAACAGTGGGCAAATCATTAATATAAAGACTAAATAAAAGGGGGCCTAATATTGATCCCTGAGGGACTCCAGAAGTTAGCCTAAGAGAATCAGATCTGCAGTTGTTAACTGATACAGATTGTGTTCGATCAAGCAGATATGATTCAATCCAGCTCACAGCATTGTGAGAAAAGTTAAATTTAAAGAGCTTGGTAAGAAGAACAGAGTGATTTACTGTATCGAATGCTTTCCTGAGGTCCAAAAACACCGCCCCTACAACTCCACCCTTATCAAGAAAAGATTTTATTTTCTCAATGAAGAGGTATGTAGCCATTTCAGTGGAATGCTTGGATCTGAAACCAAACTGCATGGCATGGAGAGAGGGGGAACTACTGTTTAAATAATGGACAATCTGTTCTGCCACCCATTTTTCTGCAATTTTGGAAATGGCCGGAAGAATGCTTATTGGTCGGTAGTTATGCAGAAGAGTTGAGTCACCGGATTTAAAAACGGGGGTAACAATAGCAGATTTCCAGGCCTTTGGAAAATGGCCTGATGAAATTGAAAGATTAATGATTGAGGCAATAGGAGTGGCGAGAGCTGAACCTAAATCTTTGAGCATGTTCGTGTCCATTCCAAAAACATCCTTTGCTTTAGATGGTTTGAGTGATTGAATTAAATCGATAACTTTGGTCTCAGTAATATTTGTAATAGTAAAAGACTGTGATGCAGACAATACAGGGTATTCCTTCCTTTGTTTTACTATAAACTTATCAGAGATTTCTGACACAGATTCAATGAAGTAGTTGTTAAAAGCATCAGCCATCACTTGAGGTTCTGTCAAGATGTTTCCATTCAATTGAATTTGCATTAGTTTTGCTTTGTTTTTCTGGGAATCACCCAATAGTTTTTTAATATATGTCCAGGTTATTTTAGAATTTCCCCTTGCACTATTCAAAACAGTAATAAAAAAGTCAGCTTTAGATTTTCTTATTTCTTTCACTACCCTATTTCTCAATGAAATAAATTGGTGCCTGTTTTGTCCTGATTTAACTGACAACTTCAAAAAGTGATCTGAAAATCAAAAAGTTGCAGTTTTGTCTCGTCTGTCCATAGGACATTCTCCCAGAAGCTCTGTGGCTTGTCAACATGCAGTTTGGCAAATTCCAGTCTGGCTTTTTTATGATTTGTTTTCAACAGTGGTGTCCTCCTTGGTCGTCTCCCATGAAGTCCACTTTGGTTCAAACAATGACAGATTGTGCGATCTGACACTGATGTACCTTGACCTTGGAGTTCACCATGAATGTGTTTAGAGGTTGTTCTGGTCTCTTTTGTTACCATTCGTATTATCCGTCTCCTCCTGTGGCCACTTCCAGGGAGGTTGGCTACAGTCCCGTGGATCTTAAATTTCTGAATAATATGTGCAACTGTAGTCACAAGAACATAAAGCTGCTTGGAGATGGTCTTATAGCCTTTACCTTTAACATGCTTGTCTATAATTTCCTTTCTAATCTCCTGAGACAACTCTCTCCTTTGCTTCCTTTGGTCCATGTTGAGTGTGGTAAACACCACATCACTAAATGGCACAGTGACTTCTTGTCACCCTTTAAATAGGCCGACTGACTGATTACAAGTTTGTAGACACCTGTGATGTTAATTGGAGGACACATCTTGGTTGAACATGTCCCTATGGTCACATAATTTTCAATCTTTTCTTGTGGTATCATCATTTTTGTCCAGGCCTGTTTCATGAGTTTGTTTTTTAAAATAATTCTGTTGAACCACAGTTCAAAAGCATTGTCTGATTTTCAATGGTTGATTTTCATAGAATTTTTATTTATTTATTACCACTTTTGTCATATTCAAGTTATTTCTGTGACCATTGTGGGTTTTTCTTTCATTAACAGAGGGATACCAACTATTTTCAAATTTACACTTCCCACCCTGGGTAATTGTTTGTTGCTGGGGGAGGGGGGTCCCTTGAGATGTATGTTGTTTTTTTTTTGTTTTTTTTTCGGCTGATGGTACTGGGGTTGCTGGAATCCACCCCTACCACCCCTAGAGGGGAAGCCCTGTTATAAACCTGGGTTTGGTGGTTTCAAACCCAGTTCTGACTTATTTTTTTGCCCTGTTTTCCATCAGGCGCATCAGGCAGCTGTTTGGGTCCTTCGCTCCCTGACAGCTTGGGCACACCTCCTCCTCTTGTCAGTGCCATCAGCTGTTTCTCATTACAGATGCTTTCACACACATATACACACACTCCATTCATTCCCATTCACATGCTCGTACACTCACTCTTTCACACCAGGGATCAATTATGTTCAGCCCACGCATTCACACACCAGAGGTTCTCTTCCCTCGTCATTTTCTTCATTATATAAACACTGCGTTGACAGGGCGAGGCCATCGGAGCATTCACCTCCATAGCGTGGAGGTGCAGCATGCAGTGTATTTCTGATCACCTTCGTGTTTGTTCAGCCAGTCATGTCAAGCTTGGTTAATCCCTTGATGTTAGCGGTGGACCCTACTTACTCCTTCATCCTTCAGACTGCACGGACAGCCCCAGATTGCTCCAGTCCCATAAGTTTCTTGTTTCCCTTTCTCCCTGTGCAGACAGTAGCCCTGCGGCACAAGGCAAGTTCTCCGCCGGGCTGTAGAGCATCCGGGTGGGGTACTTGCATGTCTGGTGGCCTAATCCCACCATTACAACCCTCTGTTTTTGTGTGGCTACTGGACTTGTTACTTTGTTGCAGTTTATGTTAATAAATGGCATGTTCTACTCCAGCACTTGAATTTTTCATTCCCTCCCTCGGTGCACGAGGAATCATGACGGAATGCTTTGACCAGACAGAAAAAAAAACTCAGCGGAGTAGACATGCATTTTTTTCTTTTTCTTTCACTCCTTTTTTCCCCCCTTTCTCCTCGAGTAACGGCGGGATGATCTGGATGGACGAGGAGCAGAGAGCCCAGGATCTGTTGGAAGAGGCGATCTTTGCCTTTCAGTGGCCACAGTTTCCTGAGGATGTGCAGTGGGCACGGCTCGTTGCAGAGGACGTCGAGCGGCGCCATCCTAACCTCCGGATCGTTTCTAGGGTGGATGCCATCCTCTCTGCCATCCTTCCCTCCCCAGACGTGGAGCTGGAGGGTGCCTCTCCGACATCGGAGCCAGCCACCCGTCAGAAGAAATGTTCCCGGCAGAGAAAGACCTCCTCTCCTTGCAGTTCTCTTTCTTCTCCCGGGCCGGCGCCCACCTAATCCTCAGATGTGATGATGGAGGAGGAGAGACTGGTGTTGCTGGCCACGATAAACCATCGGATTGATGAGGAGCACCACGAGAGAGAGGCCCAAGGACACGTGTCCCTGGCTGTGTGGGTTTCATCCCCTGTGCCTACTCAATCCACGGGCTTGTTGGAGGAGGAGGAGGAGTGGTTGGCCCTACTCACCCAGCTTGACTGCCAGGTTAAGGAGGAGCGCCATGCGAAGGAGGAGCAGAGACTGGCCCAGCTCAACTGCCCAATGGAGGGGGAGCGCTGTGAGGAGGAGTCGGATAAGGATTCCCCAGCACTCAAGCTCGTCGCAGCCACTCCGCTTCCCTCTCTGGAGAAGACGGAGCTTCTCGGCACGGCTGACTTGCTATCCAGTGCGGCACTTCGCATCCCAGACTATCTGGTTCCTGAGCCATCCAAGAGGAAGAAAAGGAGGAACTCCCACTGGAAGAGGCTTCCTGTCCTGCCAGCGCAGCACGAGTAGGAATGTTCGGAGAGGAGAGGGGACGTCTCAGAGGCTGCTGAGGACATCCTGTGCCAGGAGGACAGGCAAGTTATTTCTCTTTTAATTTTCATGTTTGATGAACAATTTTGCCTGCCTTCTGGCAAGGAGACTCAGGGTGTGCAGTCCCCTGAGTACTCCACCCCAGCAACATATAATGCTCCCATATCTGACCTCACCAACTCCTTTCTGTGTGCCCCTACAAGTTCATCGGCACTGGATCCATGTCACTCGAGGGGAGAGGCATCAGAGGCCCAGGAGGGTCCAGCCCAGGGGCCAGAGGAGAGGTCGTCCTCGGCCGCCACGCCAGAGGAGCCGGTGGCAGGGAGGACAGCGCATGGGAGTACCATGACTGCAACCACCATCATGCCTGCTGCGGGGGGCCGCCACAGTGGAGTCATTCCCCGGACCAGACCTTCAGCCGACGGGACCCGGAACATCATCGTCGGCATCGTCAAGAGTCCTGGACGGTGGTAGAGCTTGAGCACAGGCAAGTAATCGCTCCTGTAGTTCAATTGTCAATGATTGACAGATCTTGTCTCACTCTTGGGGAGGAGAGTAGGGTGCGGCTACCAGCCGAATCTGAACTCCCCTCGCGGGCTCTGCCGCTGCCGGTGACCCTAAACGTTCCTCCTCTCCAATTCCCTTCGAGCTCCTTCCTAGGGTCACCGGAGAGGAGCTGCCACTACCAAGGTTGCCTATGGAGGACGACACGGGGCTAGCGTCCCAGAGGAGGTCGACGGGGGTGCAGCACCGGGGGTGTAGCACCGGGCGAATTGACGAAATCCACGCACCCTAAGTCGCTGGACGGCGGTGGAGCCCGAGTTCAGACAAGTGTGCTCCATTGTGCTCCATTATGTCAGTAATGTCAATGTCAATGTCACAGTGCCAGACTCATGGCGAGGAGGGCCCGGGGCAGCTCGTAGTAGCCCTCGGGGCCAACTCACTGGGCTCTGCCGCTGCCAGCGACCCTGACCTGGTCTCTCTTTCTCTCCCTCTGGGTTTGGAGCCCCCTGCCAGGGTTGCCAGAGAGCAGCTGATCTCACCAAAAGCCGCCGAGGATTGGGGCCCAGCGCCAGGGTGCGTGAGGAGCATTACCTCCCTCGCTGGGGAGGCCACCGCAGGAGCAATAAGGCCCCCGATGGGGACCACCACAGGTGCAATGGTGCTCCAGCCGGATTCCACCGCCGGTGGAGCAGAGCTTCAACCGGGGTCCACTGCCGGTGGAGCAGAGCTTCAACCGGGGTCCACCGCCGGTGGAGCAGAGCTTCAACCGGGGTCCACCGCCGGTAGAGCAGAGCTTCAGCCAGGGTCCACCGCCGGTGCTGCAGAGCTTCAGATGGGGTCCACCGTTGGCGTAGCCACGTCCTAGACCAGGACCATCATGGGTGCTACGGTCCCCCTGCTCCAAGGTTCGGACAGCAGGAGGGCTCCTGTCCCTCGGTTTGGCCACCAAGGTTCCCGAGTGTGTAGGCTGCCTCTCTGCCTTCCCCTCCGGTTCTGGTGGCTCCACCACACTGGTCGGCCACCCGAAAGACTTGGCTTTCGGGTCAGGTGGTCCATCGCCCCAGGTAGGCCACTGGACACTATTCTGCGGGCTCCTGCTGGACATGGGACTAGGGCAGGCCACCCGATCAGTCACCCCTCGCCATGCTGGGGGCCTGGAACTCTGGTCGACCCCCTGAGCTTTGGAGTTCTGAGGAGGGTGATTAGTGTCTTTGGTGGGGGCTATTAGGAGGGTCACTGTTCTTGACTTGCTTATTATGTGTTGTCACTGGTTGCTTCCCTCCTAACCGGTTTCCCCCCACTTCCCACCCTGGGTAATTGTTTGTTGCTGGGGGAGGGGGGTCCTTTGAGATGTTTTGGTTTTATTTTTTCGGCTGATGGCACTGGGGTTTCTGGAATCCACCCCTACCACCTCTAGAGGGGAAGCCCTGTTATGAACCTGGGTTTGGTGGTTTCAAACCCAGTTCTGACTTATTTTTTTGCCCTGTTTTCCATCAGGTGCATCAGGCAGCTGTTTGGGTCCTTCGCTCCCTGACAGCTTGGGCACACCTCCTCCTCTTGTCAGTGCCATCAGCTGTTTCTCATTACAGATGCTTTCACACACATATACACACACTCCATTCATTCCCATTCACATGCTCGTACACTCACTCTTTCACACCAGGGATCAATTATGTTCAGCCCACACATTCACACACCAGAGGTCTCTTCCCTCGTCAATTTCTTCATTATATAAACACTGTGTTGACAGGGCGAGGCCATCAGAGCATTCACCTCCATAGCGTGGAGGTGCAGCATGCAGTGTATTTCTGATCACCTTCGTGTTTGTTCAGCCAGTCATGTCAAGCTTGGTTAATCCCTTGATGTTAGCGGTGGACCCTACTTACTCCTTCATCCTTCAGACTGCACGGACAGCCCCAGATTGCTCCAGTCCCAAAGTTTCTTGTTTGCCTTTCTCCCTGTGCTGACAGTAGCCCTGCGGCACAAGGCAAGTTCTCCGCCGGGCTGTAGAGCATCCGGGTGGCATACCTGCATGTTTGGTGGCCTAATCCCACCATTACAACCCTCTGTTTTTGTGTGGCTACTGGACTTGTTACTTTGTTGCAGTTTATGTTAATAAATGGCACATTCTACTCCAGCACTTGGGAGTTTTTTTCAATTCAATTCAACTTTATTTATATAGCGCCATTTCACAACAACAGTCATCTCATAGCACTATCAACTGTAGGGGGGAACCCCCACAGTTGCAGAAAGACCCCAGCAATCAGGCGATCCCCTGTGAGCAAGCACTTGGCGACGGTGGAGAGGAAAAACTCCCTTTTAACAGGAAGAAACCTCCAGCAGAACCAGGCTCAGGGAGGGGCAGTCATCTGCTGCAACTGGCTGGGGGGTGAGGGGATAGAGAAGAAGAAAAGAACAGACATGTAGAGAGCAAACAGCACGATGGGGACTCAATCTATGGGAGAGAACAAACAGATGTTAATGACCAGCAAAAAAAAAAAAAAATATTTCATAGAGAGTGAGGAAAGGAGTGAGGCCCAGTGCATTACTGGAGGTCCCCCGGCTGACTAAACCTATTAGCAGCATAACTAAGGGAGGGTTCAGAAACACATGATCCCTCCCTAATTGTAGGCTATATCAAAAAGGTAGGTTTTAGCCCTATTCTTAAAAACAGAGATCGAGTCTGACTCCCAAATCCAGATTGGCAGCTGATTCCACAGGAGAGGAGCTTGATAACTGAAGGCTCTGCCTCCCATTGTACTTTTGGAGATTCTAGGTATTACAAGTAATCCTGCAATTTGGGAGCGTAGTGCTCTGTTAGGATAATACGGTAGTATCAGATCTTTTAAATAAAAAGGAGCCTGATTGTTTAGAGCTTTATAAGTAAGAAGAAGGATTTTAAACTTAATTCTAAACTCTATGGGAAGCCAATGAAGGGAGGCCAGAACCGGAGAGATATGATCTCTCTTTCTAGTACCTGTTAAAACTCTTGCTGCAGCATTTTGGATCAGCTGAAGACTTTTTAAAGATGTTTTAGGACAGCCTGATAATAAAGAATTACAATAATCTAATCTCGAGCTAACAAAAGCGTGGATCAGTTTCTCAGCATCACTCTGAGACAAGATGCTCCTAATCTTGGCAATATTATGCAAGTGATAGAAGGCAGTCTGAGAAACAAATTTAATATGTGAATTGAAGGACAAATCCTGATCAAAAATAACTCTCAAGGTTCCTCACAGAGCTATTAAGAGAGAGTAACCGCATCCAAACTGAAAGTTTGATTTGGAAAGGAATTTCTAAGGTTTTTTGGACCAACAAGAATGACTTCAGTCTTATCTGAATTTAATAGCAGGAAATTACAAGTCATCCAAGCTTTGATTTCCTTAAGACAGACTTCTAACTTGGCTAATTGATTACTATCATCTGGCTTCATTGACAGGTATAATTGTGTGTCATCAGCATAACAATGAAAATGTATACAGTGCTTTCTAATAATGTTGCCTAACGGAAGCATATATAAACTAAAAAGAGTAGGGCCTAGCATAGATCCCTGTGGAACTCCATGACTAAGCTTTGAGTTGAAAGAAAACTCATTATTTACATGAACAAACTGGAACCTATCAGATAAATAAGATCTAAACCATTGCAACGAAGTTCCATTAAGTCCAACATAGTGTTCTAATCTATCAAGTAGAATATTATGATCGATAGTATCAAAAGCTGCACTAAGGTCTAAAAGGACAAGTACAGAAACTAGTCCATTATCAGATGCAATGAGGAGGTCGTTAGTTACCTTCGCTAAGGCTGTTTCAGTACTATGATGGATTCTAAACCCAGATTGAAACTCTTCAAGTAAACCATTTCCCTGCAGGTGGTCAAATAATTGCGTAGCAACAACTCTTTCTAAGATTTTTGAAATGAAAGGGAGATTAGAGATTGGTCTATAGTTAGCTAAAGCTCCTGGATCTAGCGTTGGCTTTTTGAGTAAGGGTTTAATTACAGCCGTTTTAAAAGCCTGCGGTACATGGCCTAAAGTTAAAGAAGAATTGATTATATGAAGAATAAAGCTACCAATAAGTGGGAAGACTTCTTTAAATAACCTGGTAGGAATAGGGTCTAAAAGACAAGTTGAAGGTTTGGATGAGGAAACTATTTTGTCTAACTCACAAAGGTTGATTGGAGTAAACTCATCAAGACAGACATCAGTAGAAGGAATTGTAGTAGTTACAGTATTTAAGTTAACTGTGGGAAGAATCTGATTGATTTTATCTCTGATGGATGAAATTTTATTATTGAAAAAGTTCATGAAGTCCTGACTAGTAAGCTCTAAGGGAATGCTAGGATTGACAGAGTCCTGACTCTTTGTCAACCTGGCTACAGTACTGAAAAGAAACCTGGGATCATTCTTGTTCTCTTCTATTAATGCAGAGTAATAACTCGTTCTAGCTTTTCTAAGAGATTTTTTATAAATTAAAAGATGATTTCTCCAAGCTAAATAGATTTCATCTAAATTAGTAGAGCGCCATTTTCTTTCTAATTGACGAGTCTTCTGTTTTAAGGTACGAGTTTCTGTGTTGAACCAAGGAGTTAGAAATCTCTGATTAGACTTTTTCTTTTTTAAGGGGGCCACCAAGTCTAGAGTCTGTTGCAGAGAAGCTGAAACACTATCCACCATGTTATCAATTACAGAAGGAGCAAGTTGTCTATAGCTTATTTCCGTTGTGTTGACACATGGCATAGAGGAAACAATCTGCATAAATTTGGAAACAGCATCATCTGAGAGGCATCTACTGTAATAATATTTTTCTTTAGGAGCCAAATAGTCAAATAGTTTTCATTACAGTCATGACATACTGTATATGGTGTTTGTGAAATATAGAACAATAGAGGCAGAGAAATAAAAAATATTAAAATAAATTGACTAATATTATAAGGATATGTAAAAAGGATTATTATAATAAATTACTGAAAAATAATATTAAGGGAACATGGAAGATATTAAAAAGAATTATTAGAAATGGACTAACCAATACTAGTTGTCCTGATTATTTCATAGATGGTGGTAAGATAATTAATAATATGAATGAAGTAGTAGATAGGTAAACCTAAGTGTTGGACCTAAACTGGCTGATCAAATAGATGACCCACAGCATAGAGAGGGAGGTGTTATTAAGGATCATGGGGACAGAAATCCTAGCTCAATGATTTTAAGGGCTGTGGATAAAAATGAAATTATAGATATTAAGATAAGATAAGATGAGCCTTTATTAGTCCCACAATGGGGAAATTCCAGGATTGCAACAGCACAGGGATAGCAACACTCAGAGCAATAATTTAGAAGATAAGAAAATAAGAGCAGTGAATATACATATGTACACATAAATATATAAATATATACACACAGTGCGGAGCATTGTAGCTAGATGGAATAAACAGCATAACCGTCTATTTAGTTACCCTACATGGTATGAATATGTACCCATACATATTGTCACCCTCCATAGCGACTGATATTGTCCTAGTTGTATACTGGAGGGGACCATTTGTGTAAGTCTGTTGCGTCTTTTGCATTCAATACTATTAGGTCGTCACATTTTTTTGCTATCTCTGCGAGCAGCCCTGCTTAGGTTATACAGTCTGACAGCCATAGGTAGGAAGGACCTGCAAAACCTCTTGGTCGCGCACCTAGGATGATGTAGTCTACTGCTAAATGAGCTCCTCAGTGCGTTCAGTATGTCCTGCATAGGGTGGGACTCGGACTCCAGCAGAGATGACAGTTTAGCCACCATCCTTCTCTCCCCTATCTCCTCCACTGGGTCAAGGCGTTGCCCCAGGACAGAGTTAGCTTTCTTGATTAGTTTGTTCAGTCTCTTCCTATCGGCTGCTGTAATGCCGTTGCCCCTGCAGACCACTCCAAAAGTGATGGCTGAGGCCACCACCGTGTCGTAGAATGTCTTCAAGAGCACCCCTTGTACACCAAAAGACCTGAGTCTCCTCAGTAGGAACAGCCTGCGCTGTCCCTTCTTGTAGAGTGCGTCGATATTGTGTGACCAGTCTAGTTTATTGTTCAGATGAACACCCAGGTACTTGTAGGATGTCACCACCTCAATGTCTGTTCCCTGGATGTTTGTTGGTGCTGTGAGGGGTTGTCCTTGCCTGCGGAAATCCACCACCAGCTCCTTAGTTTTCCTCGCGTTGATCTGGAGGCAGTTCCGATGGCACCAGTCCACGAAGTCCTGGATAAGTCCTCTGTACTCAGCTTCATCTCTGTTGGAGATGAGGTCGATGATCGCAGAGTCGTCAGAGAATTTCTGTAGATGGCAGCGTGTTGTGTTGTGTGAGAAGTCCGCAGTATAAAGGGTGAACAGGAAGGGAGCTGTTTGATCAAAAATGAATTGACTGAGGCTGAATCAATAATCAATAGGCGGTTTTCCAAGTTCTGAGCCATTTATTCTCTTTCTGATCAGAAAGGAGGTAATCAGTAACAGCAAAACTTGCCTCAGAGATCCACAGCACCAACTCCCTAACATGTGTTCAAGGATGTTGCTTCTTTATATCTGTCCCTTATCGAAGCTAGACTGGCTGGAGCCAACTCTCCAAGTGACTGCTTCTAATCTATGGTCAGCAATGAACATTCTGCTGTGATCTTTACATGACCTGGTCATCCTAAGTCACTCTAACTTAAGCCTGTTTTCCACTAGCCCAGCACACCTCGGTACGGCTCGATTCACTTCAGTACGGCTCAGAATGCTTCTGTCTCCATTAGCACAGTGTTGCGGGGCAGCAGCAGATTCTCAGCGAGGCGGGGCCACACTCCCATGATGCTATGCACCGGACAGGGATGGCAACAGGAAATTCTGATTTCAGCTGAAATCTAATTTGGTCGATTGACTTATGGGGGGCCGGGGAAGGGGGGGGGCGCAGCCCCCCTGAAGCTGGGAGGTTTTCAGTAAAACAGAAGTAATTTAGACTGAAAAAAATGATTAAAAAAAATGAAATACTAGACTTAGATAAATCATTAAATTTAATGAAAAGTTAACTTACTTTTTCTTCAATGTTGTCTCACTGTCTTTAGTCCAACATATTTAACAGTTCTATAAGAGTTTATTACAATATTTACACTGGTCACCAAGTCACTTCTAATGTGAAACTTTCTTCCTTTTGGCAGCAAGCTGTGTCAGTCTCTGAACTTTGAACTTCATCTCCTTTTCTGGTTTCTTCAGAAATTGTCCGAGTGTTTCTGTTACCTCGTCGAACTTTGAGCCAATTTTCACCTTTACCGTCACTTTTCTCTCAAGCCAATTCCATCGGAACTTATTTTTGACACTTTTGTCTATTTCTAGCACTGATGACTCCTGATCCTTCGATAAAAATCTCATAATTCCGCTGAAAACAATACCGAAAGCTCAGAATTCCAACACGAACCAGTGATGTGATTTGGGGTTGGGGAAATTATCTGAAAATTTAGCAGGGGGTCTGGGGGACGCAGTCCCCCAGTGGGGTCCGGGGCAGAGCCCCGGTGGTGGGGCAAGGGGGGCAAAGCCCCCCGAAGCTCCTGGATTTTTATGATTTTTAAGTACCAGAACTGTGCTTAAATGACATAAAACAAACAGCTGAATGCCACTTATTACTGTATAATATTGACTTATGTTCCAAGAAGATAGCATTCCTAAAATATTCCAACAAGCATTATCCATCATATGCTTTAACACTTGATCAAATCAAAATCAGTTAATTTTATCCATGCCAAAGTCCCCCAGTGTGTTAACATCTTTGACTGCTTTATCTACTGTGGAAGATTGTTTCAAAAACGCTGATCCCAAAGAATAGTTGCTCCGCCGAATGGCAAGGTAGTGGGAATGGTTTTTCACTTTTGATGCGTGGTCTGACAGCGCCACACATCCACGCGATCCATAGTTAATCAGCTCTTTACAATACACACAAAAAGCTTTTCCTGCCATGTCTGGTTTCTTCAAAAATTGTCAAAGTGTTTCTGTTACCTCGTCAAACTTTGAGCCAATTTTCACTTTTACCGTCACTTTTCTCTCAAGCCAATTCCATCGGAACTTTTTGACACTTCTGTCTATTTCTGCCACTGATGACTCCTGATCCTTCGATAAAAATTTCATAATTCCGCTGAAAATATTACCGAAAGCTCAAAATTCCAACGCCAACACACCGATGACAAAGCATACAACGAGCCATTTCATTGGTCCAAATTTGCAACTATCCAATTGCAGGGCTGTTTACACATAACATCCGGGTTTATCGCGGGAAACTCACCCGGGAAAACGCCGATCGCTAATGTATTGTGTTGATTTTCGCTAAAATCGGTGACAATAAGGTACCTTACCATCCATCTTCCATCTTCTACCGCTTTTCCGGAGGTCCGGGTCGCGGAGGCAGCAGTTCAAGCAGAGAAGCCCAGACTTCCCTCTCCCCAGCCACCTGCTCCAGCAGCCATGACTTTTTTGACAAAGCAACAACGAGCCATTTGATTGGTCCAATCATTTCCAACTATCCAATCGCAGGGCCGTTTACAGCAGTAGCATGAGTACATAACATCCGGGTTATCGCGGGAGACTGTCACTCAGGGAAGCACCGAGCGCTTTTGTAATCATATTAATTTTTGCTAAAATCATAAATCGGCGGAAATCTGCGGATCGGCGGAAAATTGCCATCCCTGACCGGACTGAGTCCTTATTTACACGAGACAAAAAATGGAGGATCCAAGGATTATTGCCTTGCTCGCTCTGTGGTTTTATCTCACAATTAATTTTATCTCATAATTAAGCTGCAACAACACAAGTCACTTTTGTTTTGAATTAACTGCCAAATGACCTAGAAATAATGAGCTGAAACTTGTTTTTATTCGTATTAAATAATGAGACGGTGGCACACTGTCCAACACCACATCCTAGGGCATTTTGGATGTACTGAATTAAAAAAATTCATGTTTTTCACCTTCAGGTCAACGTTTGGAACAACAGTATTATTATTTTCCATTTAGATGATGCTACACTCCTTCTAAAATATTGTAAATCTCTGAATTTGGAATGCCGATGGAACATTCAATTTACATATACTTGTACCTTTGACTTGGTGCTAATTTTTTATGATATTTCAATAAAAAGAACAGAAAGCTTACAAAAAGATTTCTTTTTTGGTCTAGTTAAAAATTACATTACCTTTACAATGGTTGACCCTCAGCATCATTTTGATCAGACTAGGCAATGGAATTTCTATGTAATTATACTGTTTTATAATTCAGTGTTATAACAGACAAACCACACTTTCCAAAACAATTCCATTTTATTATATACAAAATATTAAAATAAAAAAAAACTTTGCAACACAACATGAAGGTTAATCGACATTTTATACACGCCGACCACTGAGTGCTGAGGCTCGGTAGAATGAAGGCGTCTCTGCCAGCTGTGGTTCAGGAAGGCTCGGTTGAATAATCCGTGCGGGCTGTCGCGGCGGACGCATGGGATGATTCTACAAGGAAAATGCACACAATAAAATACAGCACGAAAGTGCAATATATACAGAAAAGACAATAGTTTTTAACAAGAATACATAAGCTTATTTCAGCGTATTGTTCACATGAATAATTACAATAAAAGCTTTAGTCCGCAGTGTGCTGCAATAAAGCAGCGATCCATCCACAAATGAACAGCTTTTTTATTGCATAAATAAACTGAGCGTCTTACCGAATATATTTGCGAAAAAACGCACAATAAAAAAAAATTAAAACTCACCGTTAAAGGACTCCGATGTCGAGACCTCCCGGTATATTTTTTCATTCCGGGCGGCTCCGTCTAACTCGCACTGAATACGTTCGTCTGACAATGCAGTGAGCAGACACTGCAGCTCCTTACTGGTCCATGGAACACCCTTATTACGCGAAGCCATTTTTGATAGAGAATAAATGAAAATAGCACAGCAATACACTGAAAAGGAACCGCCAACAGTGGTTGCGTGCTGAGTAAAGGCGGTCGTGAAGATTCTTTTTTTTTTTTTCAAAAACTTTATTGAGAAGGTCGTGAAGATTTGGTAGATGAGGAGGAGGAGAGGGGCGGTTACAACCTGACCAATCAGCGCTGCTGGTTACGACCTGACCAATCAGCGGCGACCAGTCTGTTAACGTCACAACACGGCACAGCTCAGCACTGCTGTACCCTGCCCTTCAGCGGGGCTGAGAATCGCGGCTGTTAAACCATGTTGGGGCTTGTGGAAAAGCGTACAAAGCGTGCTGAGCCGTCCCATGTCACGCTAAAGCGTGCTAGTGGAAAAGGCCCTTTACAGTACAGTACAGCTTGGTATGATAAAACAATGAAACCTTCGTCATTATTTCCAGTCTTGCTCAACCTGATCTTACACTGAGAACAGACAGTCTTTTCAAGCTCTGAGACAATGAAAAAAATCACAATGAATCAGACATTGGCTCATTATATGCACCAGATTCAATTATAATATAAAATAGAATAATACAGCATTAAAATCATAGATAATAATCAATGAAACCTGAAAATATCCTATCAGGAGCCAAAACTGTTCCCTGGGGGCCCCCGTGCTACCGATGATCGTGTCGGACACACAATCCCGGATTCTCACAAACTGTGGCTGGTTAGTGAGGTAGTCCAGGATCCATGGTGACAGGTGCTGGTCCACCCCTGCGCACAGCAGCTTGTCCTTCAGGATCATCGGTTGGATGGTGTTGAAAGCACTGGAGAAGTCAAAGAACATGATCCTCACCATGTTCCCGGGCTTCTCCAGGTGGGACAGGGAACGGTGAAGGATGAAGATCACTGCATCCTCCACCCCAATGCCATGCTGGTAGGTGAACTGGAGTGGATCCATCGCTGGTCCCACCAGGGGGCGGAGGTAAGCAAGGAGCAGTCTCTCCAGGGTCTTCATCAGGTGAGACGTCAGGGCCACTGGTCTGTAGCTGTTCAGGTCTTTGGGGTGGGAAGTCTTTGGTACAGGTAACACACAAGATGTTTTCCACAACTGTGGTACCCTCCCCAGCTTCAGGCTCAGGTTGAAGATGTACTCCACAATCCCACACAGCTGGTCTGCGCAGGACTTGAGGAGCTTTGCGCTGATGCCGTCCGGTCCCGAGGCCTTCCTCGCCTTGATCTTCCTCAGCTCCGTCCTCACCTGGGTTTTAGTGAGGGTCAGGTTGGGGTGCTGTGTGCTGGGAGTGGGTGGGTGTTTGTGGAGTGGGGTGTGGACAGCAGGTCTCGATGACTTTAGAGGCAGCAGTGGTTGGTGTGCAGTCGGGTGGAGGGCGGTTGGTCAAACCTATTAAAAAAACAGGTTCAGATTGTTCACCCACTCCCTTCCCCCCATGGCCTGGGAGGAGGTATTCTGGAGCCCAGAGATGGTTTTAAGGTTTCTCCAGACCCCGCCGATGTCGCTCTGTTGCAGCCTGTCCTCCATCTTCTTCCTGAAGCTGTCCTTGCCTTCTCTGATCTTCCTCCTCAGCTCCCTCTGTACGGACTTCAGCATCTCCCTGTTCCCCGACCTGAAGATCCTCTTCTTCTCTCTCAGAAGTGTTTTTATCTCAGGGTTGATCCAGGGTTTGTTGTTCGAGCAACACCGTATGGTCTTGGTGGGTACGGTGTTGTCCACACAGAAGCTGATGTAGTCCGTGATGGTGTGAGTGAGGCCATCGATGTCCTCACCATGTGGATCGCAGAGCTGCTCCCAGGCAGTGGTTTCAAAACAGTCCTTTAGAGCGTCCTTTGCCTCCTCAGACCATAACTTCACCGTGCACATAACCGGAGGTTGTCTGTGTACTAGGGGTTTGTACACCGGTAGGAGATGAACCAAGTTGTGATCCGATCTCCTGAGTGGGAGGAGTGGTAATGAGGTGCATGCCTCCTTAGTGTTTGCATAGAATAAGTCCAGTGTTTTATTGTCTCTAGTGTGGCATGTGACATACTGGGTGAACGTGGGCAGAATGGGGACAGTGAAATATGGTTGAAATCACCTGAGATGAGGAGAAGAGCATCTGTGTGTTCTGTCAGCAGCCTGCCAGTTACTGAGTGAATGGCGTCACACGCTGTCCCCACGTTCGCCGTCGGATTTGCATAAATAACAATGCAGATCACGTGTGAGTATTCCCTCGGGAGATAGGTAGGCCACATGCTAACAGCTAGCGACTCAATGTCTTTGTTGTAGTGTTGTTGTTTAACCGTGACATGTCCCGGTCTGCACCAGCTGTTATTGACATACATTATCACTCCTCCGTCCCTTGCCTTCCCACTGTCTGGTGTCCAGTCTGCCCGTATTGCGTAGAAACCCTCCAGTTCAATGTTAGCATCTGTTGCTAGTTCTGTTAGCCACGTCTCAGTAAACAACATCATGCTAATCTCTCTGAAGACGCTCTCGTAGCGGGAGATAGCCGCTAGCTCGTCAGTCTTATTGAGTACCGATCGTACACTCCCCATAATAGCGGATGGAAGGACGAGTCTGTACCTTATATTTCTCGCCCGCCGTCTTGCTCCAGCATGGCATCCATGTCGTTTCTGTCTTATTTAACCCGGTATGTCGAAGTCTTGTGCTAGCATCTTGGTCTGGTTAAGTGCTAACAGCTCGTCTCTGTCAATATTCAACACTTTATTTCTATTAATCTCAGCAATTGTTCAGATGATCACTTCTACATTTCATTAAAACAAAAATGTCCAGTTTTCACCAGCCTCTTTTAACCATAAAAAACTAAACCCTTTTAACAATTCATGAACTACTGTATGTTGAACCATGTTTGAAAAAGTTATGCAACATTTAAGAAAAATCAACTTTCATATTAAATAAATCTTATCACATTTTTAACTGAACAAATCTGCTGCAATGCTGCTCAAAATCTGTTACATTTTATAAACACACTTTTGTGTGTTCTTCTTCACTGGAATTATATCCATACAGTTCTTGCCAAGAATCATGCTTGAGTAATAACCAGCACAGTCCTTTCATGAGAAGAAGCTAAACAGCACTGAGAGTGGGCAGCAGTTTCACAGTTCACACTCTGAGTGCATCTCCTGATTTGAATAGGATTGTCCATATGCTGCAGTATCAGAAAGCAATATAGTACAGTGCAATTTACACGTCACACAGAACCAAACAACAAAATGATCCTCAGATTCAACCAGGTGATTAACTGATGGTTTGCAGCCTTGAATTAAACACAATTTTTCAACATTTTAATTCATTTTTTAATTCATTTTAATTCACCTTTTCTATGACACTACCATGTTGCCACTGACAACATCTGGTATCCATTTCTTTTTTAGTGAGAAGACTGGCATCGTATGTTGTTTACCTTTCCGTTGTTTAGCTTTCATGACGCGGTGAAGTGTCGCTCCACATTGTGCTGCTTCGCCGTCGCCACAGTCGCCCCGCAAATGAAACACACGCAGCTTCCTTTCACGGTAGTAAAAAAGAACTCTTCTTTTTTTGTCATGTTTTTGGGGTAGGAAACTGCACTCCGCTCACCATCTTCACTGCCCGCTAGCTTACTCTCCACAAGCGCGAAGGTTTTGTCATGCACACAATACTGACCTTTGAACTAGGTCAGAGTTCACCCTAACTTTACGTATAATGAACATATTTTTATTTTTTTTATTTTTAAGACATTGTCATTTTAAAATCTATATAAATGCAAGTGTGATTTTAAAAAATAGCAGCAGAAAAAATTACATCTTAGACGCAGCTCACTTGCGAGTTGTGCTATTTTTAGAACAGGCCTGCGGGCGACTCATGTGGTCCTTGCGGGCGACTTGGTGCCCGCGGGCACTGTGTTGGTGACCCCTGTGATAGAGTATATCAAAATAAGTTCTTGGGGGTAATACTAGACCACAAACTCTGCTGGAAAGCTCACATAAAACACCTGAGCTCAAAGCTGGCTAAGAATATTGGACTTTTGGGTAAAGCTAGGCAGATTCTAAACCACAACGCACTGTGCTGTTCACTTGTTTTACCATATCTGTTTTATTGTGTTGATGTCTGGGGTAACACCTACAAAAGCACCCTAAAGAAATTATATACATTACAAAAGGGAGCAATAAGAATAGTAAACAATGTAGGCTACTATGATCACACTAATGTTTTGTTTTTAAAGTTAAAATTATTGAAATTTATCAATCTAGTGAGATTAAAAACTTTACAAATAGTTTATAAAGCAAGAAATAATTTACTCCCTGGAAATATACAGAAATTGTTTCTGGAGAGAAAGGGAGAGCATGATTTGAGAGGAAGATTTAATTTAAAAGTTCTTCATTTAAAATTTAAAAGTTTTAATTTTAAACTTGTTTTTGCACTACACAAAAAAAATTGTCCATTTCAGTTTGTGGGGTGATTTTGTGGAATGGTTTGGATGAGGACATTAAACAGAGTAACAATGCCATACAGTTTAAGAAAAATATTATTCTTGAAAGGTATAGACTTGGGCAGTGCAGTGGCGGAGTGGTTAGTACTGCGGCAGCACAGCAACTCACCCTTGGCAGGAGGACCCTGGGTTTGATCCCAGCCCCCGATCAACAGTGATCTGTGTGGAGTTTGCATGTTCTCCCCGTGTCTGCATGGGTTTACTCCGGGATTTCTCCGGTTTCCTCCCACATGCCAAAAACATGCAAGTTAGGTTAGTTGTCATCAAAACTGGGGATTCAAAATTGTCCTTAGGTATGACTGTGAGAGTGAATGGTTGTCTGTTTCTTTGTGTTGGCCCTGCGATGGACTGGGAATCTGTCCAGGGTGTACTCTGCCTCTTGCCCAAAGATGCTGGGATAGGCTCCAGCCACCCCATGACCTGAAAAGGATTAAGCAGAAGAAGATGGATGGAGGTATAGACATGAGGAAGGGAATTGTTTTGCTCCCTAATGGTAAAGAAATAATGATGTACATTGTTTTTCATGTATTTTTATTGTTTTTTTTCATTCTGGATTGGTCTGTATAGGTGGCAGCTTGTTTACATTTAAGTATTAAGTACTTGCAGTATTGAGGGGTAGGACGTGAAAAGCTTTTGATTCTTCCTACTCTTTTTCAGGCACTCAAGGAAAGGGTTTTCATCACTTTGCATTGTGTTTTTGTATCTTTTGGTGTATTGGTGGATGTTCTTTTTTGTTTCCTTTTGTCCAAAATAAATAAATAGAAAAAAAAAACATATCAGAGGGATCTCTTTGTTCAAAGATATCGCTCAGGAGAAGGGTACAAAAGAATTTCCAAGGCATTAAATAAACCATGGAACACAATGAAGACAATCATCAAGTTGAGAAAATATGGCAGAACAGTGACATTACCAAGAACTGGACGTCCATCCAAAATTGATGAAAAGACAAGAAGAAAACTGGTCAGGGAGACTGCCAAGACGCCGACAGCAACATTGAAGGAGCTGCAGGAATTTCTGTTAAGTACTGACTGTTTAGTACATGTGAACAATCTCCCGTCTAGGGTGGCAAGACGGAAGCCTTATCTTATGAAGAAAAGCATCCAAGCCTTGCTACATTTTGCAAAAAACACATTTGAAATCTCCCCAACGCATGTGGGAAAAAATGCTTTGGCGCTGATTTTCTTTAGCTGGAACTGGGGCCTTATTCTAGGGGGAGGGAATTATGAACAGCTCCAAATACCAGTCAGTGTTGGCGCAAAACCTTCAGGCTTCTGCTAGAAAGCTGAAGATGAAGAGGAACTTCATCTTTCAGCATGACAATGACCCAAAGCACATATCCAAATCAATAAAAGTGTCAAGAACCAGCCCTCTCTGAGGGCAAACAGGACACCAAACACAGACTGTGAGTTCTCAATTTTATCAGCTAAAAGTAACACTACATACAAAACACAAATCAACGAAAAACACAGCTCTGCAGCTGGAGCGAAAAATGCCAGAGTAACCATGGACCAGAACATAGACAGAAAAGAAATAATTTCACTTGACAATAACGAGAGCTAGGACAGGTAAACAATATTTAACTTGGCTAGAAGTCCACGGGTTACCAGACAGGACAGAATCAACACCGCTGCACCAGGGAAGTGGCGCCAAAGACTTAAAGAGGCAGCCCCAGATTACAAACACCTGCAGGGTCATGAGTGGCAATCATTGCAGGCAGCCGCCGCGAACAGAATCTGACAGCCAGAAGTGATGCACAAACTGTCACAGTGCCCACAATGATCAAAACAATAAACCAAAAACAAGAAATGCAGCAACTAATCATGAAGTAATCAAAACCAGGAACCATTACAACAAACGGGGTGAACAGAAGCAATAAGCAATCAGAAAAAGACAAAACTTATTAGACAACTAGGCACCGGATCATGACAAAAAGAATGGCTTCACCAGAAGAAGATTAAGGTTTTGGAATGGCCCAGCCAGAGTCCAGACCTGAATTCGATCAAACACCTGTGGGGTGATCTGAAGAGGGCTGTGCATAGGAGATGCCCTCACAATCTTGACAAATTTGGAGCATTTTTGCAAAAAAGAGTGGGCAAATATTGTCACATCAAGATGTGCCATGCTGATAGACTCCTACCAAAAATGACTGAGTGCTGTAATAAAAGCCAAAGGTGCTGCAACAAAATATTTGTTTAAGGGTGTGCATATTTATGCAAACAGGTTATTGTAAGTTTTTTATTTTTTATTTTTTTCCCTTAAAAGATTTCAGCTTGTTTTTCAGTTGGGTTGTACAGGTTATAGGTCATATTAATGGAGGAAAAAGTTTTGAAATGATTCAGCTTGGTCTCGTTTTTTACATCACAAAAAACTTGCATTTGAATAGGGGTGTGTAGACTTTTTATATCCACTGTATGTACGCTGAATCATAAAAAAATGAACCTGCATAAACCTCTGTGGTGACCCAGTGGAAGGACATGGTGGTCATCAGCTCTTCCGGTCTAGATGTCAGTAGGTCCTTGTCGTTGGTGGTACTAAACCAAGGAGGAATTATTATTAATCCTAAACAAGAATATTTTAGTCATTAGCACCTTCTGGCGTTCACCTGTCTGTCCGGCCATCCACATTTTACAGGAATCACTACTCCTCATAGGCAATTTCCCTAATGCTCAACAAACTCATGCACAATTATCCTCAGGTGCGTCTCCATCTAGGTTGTGCTCAAGATTAACAAGAAGGACATCTGGGAAGTTGTAGGATTTCATAGAAATCCTTTATCCTCCTACTAATTGCCCCAATGCTCGCCAAATATGTATACAATGCTACTGAAGTGGGTCTGTATCCAGGTTGTGCTAAAGGTCGAGGGCGACAGTTAGATCTTGGAACTTATATATATTTCAGAAAAATGCTACTTCTCCTAGGCAATTACCCTGATTCTCAACAAACTCATGCTCCACATGTGGGTCTACATACAGGTTGCGCTCAAGTAGGCCATGGGCCAGAGAAGGTCACTGCACACTCCTCCACCCATCAACAAAATTGCTTTCTGAAGTGTATGGATATACTGAACATGAAGTGTTAACATTGAAAATTGGGGGATGCAATACCTGTCTTTACCACCTGAATATGGGTGCCCAGTTTATCACACAAACTACGTCAAAAGTGACATTGAGAAAGTATCACAAGTGCCTGTTTAAGACCCCAAATCATATTATTATATGATTATACAGTATATATGTTATATATTGTTATATGTTACATTATATTATTATTATAATATGGTGACATAACAATATTGTACTGCAAGATGCCATGATGGTACCCAACCATGATACAGTTTAGTGCCAAATGGAATGTAGCATCTATCTGAAATAATGTGAAGACATTTTTATACACATATACAGTATATATGCATTCATAGCCTATACAATGTTTTATTATGAGAATAAAAGGGATATGGCAGACATGTTGATGTCTGCCATATCCCTGTGCGGTGAAGCAGTGGTTAGTACTGTGGCAGCACAGCAACTCACCCTTGGCCATGGGATTCTGGGTTCGATCCCAGCCCCTGACCAACAGTGATCTGTGTGGAATTTGCATGTTCTCCCCGTGTCTGCGTGGGATTTCTCCAGTTTCCTCCCACAGGCCAAAAACATGCAGGTTAGGTTAATTGGAGACTCCTCAAGTCCTGCGCAGACCAGCTGTGTGGGATTGTGGAGCACATCTTCAACCTGAGCCTGAAGCTGGGGAGGGTACCACAGTTGTGGAAAACATCTTGTGTGGTATCTGTACCAAAGACTTCCCACCCCAAAGACCTGAACAGCTGCAGACCAGTGGCCCTGACGTCTCACATGATGAAGACCCTGGAGAGACTGCTCCTTGCTGACCTCCGCCCCCTGGTGGGACCAGCGATGGTCCATTCCAGTTTGCCTACCAGCATGGCATTGGGGTGGAGGATGCAGTGATCTTCCTCCTTCACCGTTCCCTGTCCCACCTGGAGAAGCCTGGGAACGCGGTGAGGATCGTGTTCTTTGACTTCTCCAGTGCTTGCAACACCACCCAACCGATGATCCTGAAGGACAAGCTGCTGTGTGCAGGGATGGAGCAGCACCTGTCATCATGGATCCTGGACTACCTCCAGGACTGTGTGTCCGACACGATCATCGGTAGCATGGGGGCCCCCCAGGGAACAGTTTTGGCTCCCTTCATGTTCACCCTTTATACTGCGGACTTCTCACACAACACAACACGCTGCCATCTACAGAAGTTCTCTGATGACTCTGCGATCATCGGCCTCATCTCCAACGGAGATGAAGCTGAGTACAGAGGACTTATCCAGGACTTTGTGGACTGGTGCCATTGGAACTGCCTCCAGATCAATGCGAGGAAAACTAAGGAGCTGGTGGTGGACTGTGCTGCAGGCAAGGACAACCCCTCACAGCACCAGTAAACATCCAGGGAACAGACATTGAGATGGTAACATCCTACAAGTACCTGGGTGTTCATCTGAACAATAAACTAGACTGGTCACACAATACCGACGCACTCTACAAGAAGGGACAGCACAGGCTGTTCCTACTGAGGAGGCTCAGGTCTTTTGGTGTTCAAGGGGTGCTCGTGAAGACATTCTACAACATGGTGGTGGCATCAGTCATCACTTTTAGAGTGGTCTGCTGGGGCAACGGCATTACAGCAGCCGATAGGAAGAGACTGAAAAAAACTAATCAAGAAAGCTAGCTCTGTCCTTGGGCAACGCCTTGACCCAGTGGAAGAGATAGGAGAGAGAAGGATGGTGGCTAAACTGTCATCTCTGCTGGAGTCAGAGTCCCACCCCATGCAGGACATGCTGAACACACTGAGGAGCTCATTTAGCAGCAGACTACATCATCCTAGGTGCGCAAACAAAAGGTTTTGCAGGTCCTTCCTACCTACGGCTGTCAGACTGTATAACCTAAGCAGGGCTGCTCGCAGAGATAGCAAAAAAACGTGACGACCTAATAGTATTGAATGCAAAAGACGCAACAGAGTTACACAAATGGTCCCCTCCAGTATACAACTAGGACAATATCAGTCGCTATGGAGGGTGACAATATGTATGGGTACATATTCATACCATGTAGGGTAACTAAATAGACGGTTATGCTGTTTATTCCATCTAGCTACAATGCTCCGCACTGTGTGTATACAGTATATTTATATATTTATCAAATCAAAATCAAATCAAATCAAACTTTGTCATATTGCTGTACATACAACTGTAGTGCAGGCAAGATGAAATTGCGTTTCTCTCGGCATCCATATAAATAGAAGCAGCATGATTTAAGACACACTCCCACATAGCTTCACCCCCCACCCCCACCCCCCACCCCCCACCCCCATCCATTCACACATCCCTGACATACTTGAGGGGAAAAAAAAAACAAAAACTAACTATAAAATACAAATAATATACAAAATGTCCGTAGGTGCAGTAGTGTGTATGAGAGATTCCGGGTCAACTGTTCAGCATCCTGACAGCTTGTGGAAGGAAGCTGTTGATCAGTCTGGTGGTTCTGCCTCTGATGCTCCGGAATCGTTTACCAGATGGAAGAAGTTCAAAGTGTTTATGCAGAGGGTGAGAACAGTCTTTGACAATGTTCAGTGCCCTGCTCCTACAACGGTTCTGAAAAAGTTCTAGGACAGAGGGGAGGGAGACTCCAATTACCCTCTCAGCCCCCTTGACTATCCTCTGCAGGGCTTTTTTGTCTGACATACTGCAGCTGGAGTACCATGTAGCAATGCAGTACGTCAGAACACTCTCCACCACACCTCTGTAGAAGGTCCTGAGGATGCAGACGGGGAGAGAGGCCTGTTTGACTTTCCTCAGGAAGTGCAGTCTCTGCTGAGCCCGCTTCCTGATCCCCAAGGAATTCTTGCTCCAGGTCAGGTCCTGCGAGATCTGCACTCCGAGGAACTTGATGTTCTCCACTCTCTCCACTAAACGGCCGCCGATGCTGAGGGGGACGTGCTCAGGCTGTGACCGCCAGAAGTCGATAATCATCTCCTTCGTTTTGTCCACGTTGAGCACCAGATTGTTCTCCCTGCACCAGCCCTCCAGGTCTCTCACTTCTTCCCTGTACATTGATTCCTCATCCCTCTGAATAAGTCCCACCACCGTGGTGTCGTCTGCAAACTTAATAATCTGGTTCCCCTCATGTCTGGATACACAGTCATGTGTTAGAAGTGTAAACAACAGTGGACTGAGTACACAGCCTTGAGGGGATCCGGGGCTCAGCGTGATAGAGTTGGAGATGTTGTTTCCAACCCGGACAGACTGAGGTCTCTCAGTCAGGAAATCCAGGATCCAGAGACATGTGGCGGTGTTCAGACCGAGAAGGAGTAATTTCTCCATCAGTCTCTGGGGAATAATGGTGTTGAATGCTGAACTGAAATCAATGTACGGGAGTCTGGCGTAGGTGTCTTTCTGGTCCAGGTGGGTGATGACAGAGTGTAGGGTGGTGACTATAGCATCCTCCGTGGAGCGGTTTGAATGATATGCAAACTGGAGCGGGTCGTGTGATGCAGGGAGGCAGGCTGTAATGTGTGGTTTGACAAGCCATTTAAAACACTTCATCACAATTGATGTCAGTGCAACAGGACGATAGTCATTCAAACAGGACACAACTGGTTTCTTTGCCACCGGTACAATGATAGAGGTCTTGAAGCATCTGGGAACGATGGCCTGACTCAGGGAGATGTTATAAATGTCAGTCAGGACATCCGCCAACTCGCTCGCGCAGTCTCGGAGCACACGTCCCGGAATGTTGTCCAGACCTGCAGCTTTGCGTGGGTTGACTCTGGTTAGGGTCCTCCGTGTGTCCGCTGTGTTGATGGTAAAAGCTGGTCCGACCGATGGTGGGGGTGGGCCAGCCCTCCCTCTGATTGTCGAGTTTGATGCTTCAAAACGTGCAAAGAAGTCGTTAAGCCTGTCTGGAAGCGAAGAGTCGTCATCATCGACCCCCTGCCTAGACTTATAGCCCATCAGTGTCCGAACTCCCAGCCACATCTGCTTGGTGTTCCTAGTGTCACAGAGGTGTCCCTGGATTTTCTCCGCATAGGCGCGCTTTGCCGCCTTAATTCCCTTTGAAAGCGCAGACCTGGCTGAGCGGAGGGCGATCCTGTCCTTCGCTCTGAAGGCTGCATCTCGAGCGCACCTCTGCAGTCATCCAGGGCTTATGGTTACCCCGCATAGTGATGGTCTTCACTGTAGTGACATCCTCTGTGCACTTCGCGATGTAGCTGGTGACTGTATCAACATACTCCTCCACATCTGTCTTGTCTTCCTGGGAGGCTGCTATTTTGAAGACCTCCCAGTCTGTGAGCAGAAAACAGTCTTTCAGTGCAGAGGTTGCACTCTCTGGCCAAATTCTAATTTGTTTCACTGCTGGCCTGCTGCGTTTCAATAAAGGTTTGTAGGCAGGCAGCAGCATCACGGACATGTGATCAGAAAGGCCGAGATGGGGGCGGGGTATCACCTTATATGCATCTGTGTTTGTGTACACTAAGTCCAACATGTTCTCTCCTCTGGTCTTAAAGTCTACACATTGATTAAACTTGGGGAGCACAGTCTTTAGGCTGGTGTGGTTAAAATCCCCCGCAACCACCACAAAACTGTCCGGGTGTGAAGTTTGGATTTCACTAATCGCATTGTGCAGTACCCCGAGTGCCTTCTTAGCATTAGCTTTAGCATTAGGGCTCGGTGCTATGTAAACACCAGCTACATACACGTTACTGAATTCCCTCGGCAAATAATGTGGCCGACAATTTACAATAAGGAACTCCGCCAACGGAGAGCAGTGTTTAGACACTAACGTGACATTGACGCACCAGTTCTTGTTAACATAGATGCATAGCCCACCCCCGCGGCTCTTACTGGAGCTCGCGATTTCCCTGTCGGCACGGAACATCGCCATATCTTCCAGTTGAATGGCCTCGTCAGGAATGTTGCCGTGGAGCCATGTCTCCGTGAAAACAAACACACAGCAGTCTCTCCACTCTCTCCGGGTTTCTCTCAGCAGATGCAGCTCGTCCAGCTTGTTTTCGAGGGAGCGGACGTTAGAGAGAAGAAGCAATGGTACCGCTGGTCTGGAGGGGTTAGCCTTTAGCCTAGCATGGATCCTGGCCCTTTTTCCACGCTTTTGCTTGCGTTCACTCCGCGTACGCCTCCTCCTCTCTCGGGTAGCTTCCAGCGGGGACTCCGCCAGAATTCCATGCTGACGTAGAATGTCCAAATCACAACCGATCGCCGCGATTCTTGCAGCGTGCAGTACCTTGATGTTTAATAAGGTCTCACCGTTGTAAGTTTTACAGAATGTACATCTGGGAAGATCAAAACACTCAAAACTCTCACACTCGCTGATGCCAAGAGGGGCCGCTGCGTCTGTGCGCGCTGCTGCCATCTTATGACTTATGTGTACATATGTATATTCACTGCTCTTATTTTCTTATCTTCTAAATTATTGCTGAGTGTTGCTATCCCTGTGCTGTTGCAATCCTGGAATTTCCCCATTGTGGGACTAATAAAGGCTTATCTTATCTTATCTTATCTTATCTTATCTTATCTAAAGTGGCCCTAGGTGTGAATGTGTGTGTGAATGGTGAAGGGATAGCGCCGTACCGTGGCTTCTTCATCCATCCAGGTGGGTGCCCTGAATTTCCCCTCAGGGGATCAATAAAGTACACAAAACAACTCATCTAATCCACCTATAGTGGAAAAAACGGACGTTAAAAGAACGATGAAACAAAGAATGAAAACATGTAACACATAAGTATCTATGAGCACTTGGGATTTTAACATTTATTTATGCCGGAGAGGTCCATTGAGAGGCAACCGCTCATTTTCTATGGATGCCCTGTTCACATTCACACCTGGAATGTCATGATTCAATTCAAGGGAGTGGTTCAAACACAGAGCAGCCACACCAAACGAATACTCAGAATCAGATGTAAAAGTTTAACCACTTTAATCAAAAGACAAACCCTAATACAGGTACATCTCAAAAAATTAGAATATCATGAAAAAGGTCAATATTTTTTGTCACTCATTTCAGAAAGTGAAACCCATATATTATAGAGTCATTACACAGAGACTGATATATTTCATCTTCTGTGAAGAAGAACCCAACCAAGCTACAGATCAACCCACAGAGACATACCCCCAGGGGTGCCCGAGGGGGGGGGGGGGTGAGCACCCCACTAGGATCGACCTTAGGATGATGATCTTAGAAAATGAACTATCGATAACGGCAAGTAGATGCATCTGCGGCAAAGTCTGTAAAAATGAATGAGGCCTTAAAATCCATCAGGCCCGGATGAAATGCTTGGTTCAGGGGGCTGTGGCACAACGCACAGGAATTACACCTGGTAAGACACAGGGGGAGCCCAGCCCGGAGTCACCCCACAGTGTCCAGAACCTCCAAGTGCCCCAGTTCCAAGCACAGTATTCAAGCAACACCAGATCAAGTGGCCTGCAGCAAAGTAGCACCAACTGTGGCAACAGTTTGATGAAGATACAGCAGAGATCATCAGAACAATAGCAAAGGGAGATGTGGATGGTTAACTTCGAAACATGACGGCCATCATTACGAGTTTTGGGGTAGAGAGGTTTGGCATTGTGGAGCACACAAGTGGCAGGTCTACCTACACTAAGAACCATAGGGCTGGCAGGATCCATCAGCTGTGGAAAGAGCTGAGGATACTGACAAGACAGTTTCAACCAGCAGCAGAAGAGGAGAAGCCAGCACTTGCTAAGCTTCAACATGCCATCAGGAAGAAGCTTATGACCCTGCGTAGAACTTAATGGCACTGGAGGAGGAGGATTGAGAGAGCCAGGAGATTTGGCTTTATGAGGAAGATGCTAGGAAGGAAGGAAGTTGACCATTTCTTACACAACACCCTAAGTGATCCCTTTAGAGAGCAGGATCTGGGACCTCAGAGAGCTCTTTTGGACATTCCAGCCCCTCTGGTGTAGTTCAACACCTCAAAACCCACCTGGAAGGAAGTTCAGGAAGTAATGACAGCGGCGAGAGCCAGCTCTGCTCCACACCCCAGTGGAGTACCTTATAAAGTATACAAGCGCTGCCCAAAGTTCCTGAGAATCCTATGGAAGATACTGAGAGTGATCTGGCGAAGAGGAACTGTAGCAGAGCAGTGGGGATGGGCAGAGGGAGTGTGAATTCCCAAGGAAGAGAGGTCATCTAAAACTGGAGCAGTTCAGGTCTATCTCACTCCTCAGCGTGGAAAGCAAGATTTTCTTCAGTGTCCTGGCTAGGAGAATGACCCACTTCCTTCTGAAGAACAAATTACATCGATACATCAGTACAGAAGGGTGGAATCCCAGGTGTACCAGGGTGTTTGGAACACACTGGTGTGGTCACTCAGCTGATCAGAGAGGCATGGGAGGGAAATGAAGATCTAGTGGTGCTTTGGCTGGACCTCTCCAATGCTTATGGGTCAATCCCCCATAAGCTGGTCGATATCACACTGGACCAACACCATATACCCGGTAAGATCAAGGCTCTCATTCTGAACTATTATGGTCAATTCAGACTCAGAGTCACCTCTGGCAGCTTGACCTCAGATTGACACCAGTTGGAGAAAGGGATTATAACAGATTGTACTATTTCTGTTATCCTTTTTACCCTGTCCATGAACAAGCTGGTTAAGGCAGCGGAGGTAGAGTGTAGAGGACCCCTCTCAAGGTCAGGAATCCGGCAGCCCCCCCATTAGAGCTTTCATGGATGACCTGACAGTCACTTCTACATCAGTGCCTGGCAGTTGGTGGATTCTCCAAGGCCTGGAAAAACTTATTTCCTGGGCAAGAATGAACTTTAAGCCTTCAAAGTCTAGATCCATGGTCCTGAAAAGAGGGAAAGTGATGGATAAGTTCCGTTTCCGCCTGGATGGCATTGTGATACCATCCATCACAGAGAAACCAGTCACAAGCCTAGGGAAGGTCTTTGACTGTAGTCTCAGGGACACCGCATCTATCCAAACTACCATCAGGAAGCTGGAAACATGGCTGTCGACTGTGGATAAGTCTGACCTTCCTGGCAGGTTCAAGACTTGGGTGTACCAACATGGCATTTTGCTCCGTATCCTCTGGCCTCTGCTGGTGTACAGTATGAGGTGCCTCTGTCTACAGTGGAGACCCTGGAAAGGAAGATCAGCTCCTACCTTCGAAGATGGATTGGTTTACCACATAGCTTCAGTAGTGAGGCACTTTATGGCAGGAGCAACAAACTCCAGCTTCCTATTACCAGTTTGGAAGAGGAATTCAAGGTCTCCCACACAAGAGAGGCACTAGCCTATCGTGACTCTAGAGACTCAAGAGTGGCAGCAGCAGGAATTGTGGTGAGGACAGGTCGGAAGTGGAGAGCTCAAGAGGGATTGGAGCTTGCAGAATCTTGGTTGAAACACAATGCTGTGGTGGGCACAGTGGCAATAGGACATGCAGGGCTGGGCTCTATCCCACAGCTGCGCAGGACAAATGCCAGTTAATCCTGCAGGAGGTAAGAGCAGGTGTTGAAGAAGCAAGGACTAGCAGGATGGTAGGCATGTGGCAGCAGGGGGCATGGACAAAATGGGAGCGAGCAGCGAATAAGAAGTTGACCTGGAATGACATCTGGCATGCAGAACCTCAGCGCATCCAATTTATGTTCCAAGCAGTATATGATGTGCTACCCAGTCCGGCAAACCTGCATACCTGGGGCAAGAACAAGCTGCCAACATGTCCTCTCTGCTCTGGAAAGGGCACGCTTGAACACATCCTCAGCAGCTGACCAACAGCCCTTGGTGAGGGCCAATATCGCTGGTGCCATGACCAAGTGCTAAAGTGTGTAGCAGAGACCATCGCCAGTGCTGTGGCAAACAATAAGCAGGTTGGTAGTCAAAGGAAAATCACATTTGTTAAAGCTGGAGAGAGGCCCCGACCACAGCTTAGACCATCAGCCAGCTTGCTCTCTTCAGCTTCAGACTGGAACCTGCGAAGTGTCTTGGGAAAGCAGCTTAAGTTCCCTGACTATGTAACACCAACATCTCTTAGGCCAGATGTGGTACTTACATGCCAATGAGGCCAATGAACGCAAACGGTTCAAATACCAAGAACTGGTAGAACAATGCCAGAGGAATGGTTGGAGAGCATACTGTGAGCCCATAGAGATGGGATGTCGAGGCTTTGCTGCCTGCTCCCTGTGCAAAATTTATACTCTCCTTGGCATCAAAGGAGCTGCTAAAAGGAAGGCCATCAAATCCGCCACAGAGGCTGCAGAAAGAGCCTCTCAGTAGCTATGGGTTAAAAGGTCTGAATTGTGGGTCAGTGCTGCTGGAACACAAGTCAGGGTCTGATCAACCCTGGCTGGGTTGCCTAATAAAGGGTATCTGATGCTGTGAGACCCAAAACACCCGATGACATCAGGAAACATCACTGATGTGTCCCAGTGCATCCAGTATCTATTCATCAAGTGTTTGTTTATTTTAATTTTGATATTATGGCTTACAGCCCATGAAAACCCCAAATTTAGTTTCTCAAAAAATTAGAATATTACATTAAATTAATTTAAAAAAAATAGTTTTTTAATAGAAATGTGGACCAACTGAAAAGTATGTCCATGTACCACTGAATACTTGGTCGGGGCTCCTTTTGGATGAATTACTGTATCAATGTGGCGTGGCATGAAGGTGATCAGCCTGTGGCACTGCTGAGGTGTTATGAAGGTCCAGGTTGGTTTGAAAGTGACCTTCAGCTCATCTGCATTGTTGGGTCTGGTGTCTCATCTTTCTCTGGACAATACTCCATGGAGAGTTTGCTGGCCAATCAAATACAGTGATGCCATGGTCATTAAACCAGGTTTTGATACTTTTGCCAATGTGTGTGTGTGTGTGGGGGGGGGGGGGTGCCAAGTCCTGCTAGAAAGTGAAATCAGCTTCTCCATAAAGCTTGTCTGCAGAGGGAAGCATGAAGTGTTCTTAAATTTCCTGGTAGACCACTGCGCTGACGTTGGTCGTGATAAAACGCAGTGGACAAACACCAGCAGATGACCTCTGTTCAGATAAAAGTAAATTTTGCATTTCATTTGGAAATCAAAGTCCCAGAGTCTGGAGAAAGAGTGGAGAAGCACAGAATCTAAGTTTCTTGAGGTTTAGTGTGAAGTTTCCACAGTCAGTGATGATTTGAGGAACCATGTCATCTGCTGGTGTTTGTCCACTGTGTTTTATCAAGACGAAAGTCAGCGCAGTCGTCTAACAGGAAATTTTAGAGCACTTCAGGCTTCCCTCTGCTGACAAGCTTCATGGAGAAGCTGATTTCATTTTCCAGCAGGACTTGGCACCCCCCACACTGCCAAAACTATCAAAACCTGGTTTAATGACCATGGCATCACTGTGTTTGATTGGCCAGCAAACTCTCCTGACCTAAACCCCATAGAGAATCTATGGAGTATTATCAAGAGGAAGATGAGAGACACCAGACCCAACGATGCCGACGAGCTGAAGGTCACTTTCAAAGCAACCTGGACCTTCATAACACCTCAGCAGTGCCACAGGCTGATCACCTCCATGCCACGCCACATTGATACAGTAATTAATCCAAAAGGATCCCCGACCAAGTATTGAGTGTGTACATGAACATACTTTTCAGTCGGTCCACATTTGTATTAAAAAGCTATTTTTAAAAATTAATTTTATGTAATATTCTAATTTTTTGAGAAACTGAATTTGGGGTTTTCATGGGCTGTAAGCCATAATCATCAAAATTGAAATAAATAAACAATTAAAATATATCACTCTCTGTGTAATGAATCTATATAATATATGGGTTTCACTTTCTGAAATGAGTGACAAAAAATATTGAACTTCTTTATGATTTTCTAATTTTTTGAGATGTACCAGTACACCAACCTAAATAAAAGTGCATAGTTAAAGAATAGCACAAAACAAAAGCACACACTTAAATTTAAACACAAAACAGGTGCCCGCTGGAGTGCACACAGCCTATGGGAAAAGAGCAGAGAGAGATGGTTAGAGGTAGATTCTCCACAAGAGGAGGGGTGCATACGCAAGACTGAACGTCCAAGGACAGATATTTTTTTCACAAACCCCCCCCCCCCTCATATAAAGATATAGAGTGATGATAATCAAGCCAATGGTGGTAATGCACCTGTAATCTGGTTGCCAACCGCCAATCAAATCTAAAAGAAGAAGAAGAAGGAGTACACTCTTACTACTGTGAGCAGAGGAGCCCGGCAGGGAACTCTTGCGTGGGACCAGGGAAAACGGGGGGAAGATGGTTGACCTGGGTGGATGTCCGGTGTCTTTGGGTAAGGCAAGCATGATCAGCCCCAGAGGACACACCGCTAAAGTGGCAGCAAACCTGAGGAGGAGAGTGAAGACATGGGAGTGAGGAACATAGATCAACCAAAGAGTGATAACTAAATGAAATAATCCACACACGAGAAGACAGGAATAGGAGGGGAGGGGGGGTAATGCTCTCTTGATCATCACATGGAAGCAGCCCAGTACAGCCACAGACTGACCTGTGGCCACTGAGCAGCTCGGGTTAAGTGCTTTGTTCAAGAGCACAGCAATATGGTTAATGAGGGTGGGGCAAACAGTGTCATCTGTATCCCCCGCCCCCCAGTCCAGGGATTGAACTGATGACCCTCCAGTCAGCGGTCCACATTCCTAACCATTAGGCCTCCGCTGCCCCGTGATCTCAGTTACATATTAACAAAAGTGTTGGGATTTAATCCATTCATTTAAAGTTATATATTGCCTAACCTACCAGAATAATTTCTGTCAGATTAGAAATGCTGTATAATGGTACTTTCAGTGTAAGAGCAATGTAGTCTGTTCCGTGCTTGACTAACATCATTTACAATGATCCAACTTCATTCTTCTTCTTTTGTTGGGACCCCTTACAGCTGATCATGGTCCGCAAATTTAATTTGGCAAGGATTTTATTCCGGATGCCCTTCCTGATGCAACCCTCCCCATTTACCAGGCTTGTGCTCCCTTTCACTGGATAACTAACTTTCCTCCCCTATTCTGTTATGCTGAGAACCAAGCTAGAAGGTACTTTCCACCTTCTCGTTGAAAGAACTTTTTTTTCAATTGACCCTGCTGGGGCTTGAACCCACAACCTCCTGGCTGTGGAGCGGATACTTTACTCTACCCACCATTAGGCCACCCCTCCAGTCAACTGTACTCAAGATGAGTAGAAAAATGAAGTTAGATCAATGTAAATTATGTCAGCCAAGCACAGAGCAATAGACCTCATTGCTCTTACTAGACAATATGCAACTTTAAATAAATTGATTAAATCCACAACTTTTGCATACTTGTTGCACCAAAGAGCCCTCAAGAAGACCTGTAACTGAGATCACAAGTACTCGTAGATACTTGTTACATGTTTTAATTTCCATGATAATAAAATATTGTTTATGTTATGTATGTATATAAAAGTTTCTTCATATTATTTCAGATGGATGCTACATTCCATTTAGCACCAAATTTTTCATGGTTGGGCACAGTCATGACATCTTGCAGTACAATATTGTTATGTCACAATGTTATAATGATAATATAATGATAATAATGTAACATAACAATATATCACATATAATAAATCATATAATTATATGATTTGGGTTGTAAACAGGCACTTGTGTTTCTTTCTGAAAGTCAGTTTTGACCTAGTTTGTGTGAAAAACTGGGTTCCCATACTTATGTGGTCATGATAGGTATTGCATCTCAAAATTTTCAATGTCATCATTTATTTTCATGTTCAGTATATTCCTATGCTTGAGAAAAACGTAATATTGGAGATGCATGGGGGGTGTGCAGTGACCCTCTCTGGTCCATGGCCTAAAGGTCAAGGTTGGAGTCAAGGGTCAGGAGATCTGCTACTCTATCACTGACGATCTGGTTCTTCTATTTTATGCACTGCACTCATTTTTCCATAAACTAAACATAAATGACTGTCCAAGTGAATGGTAACCCTTGTTGGAAAGCAGAATACAAGAAGTGTTGAAGTGTGTTTTTTGACAGATGTCACTGAAATGTTCATAAAGGTTAGAAAAAACATTTTTTGAGTTAAATTTGTTTGTTTGTTCTCTAGGATAACTCACAACAAATGGGTGTGATTTATATCAACAAAGTCATTCTTGACAGAAGGAGAAGAGACAACAGATGACATGATTATCTATGTTGATTAGGGCAGCGCAGTGGTGGAGTGATTAGCACTGCGGCAGCACAGCAACCTGCGGCAGCACAGCAACCTGGGTCCGATCCTGGAACCGATGACTGGAACCGATCCTGGGTTCGATCCCAGCCCCTGACCAACAGTGATCTGTGTGGAGTTTGCATGTTCTCCCCATGTCTGTGTGGGTTTACTCCGGGATTTCTCCGGTTTCCTCCTACATGCCAAAAACATGCAAGTTTGGTTAATTGGCATAAAAAAAACTGGGGATTCTAAATTGTCCTTAGGTATGGATGTGAGAGTGAATGGTTGTCTGTCTCTCTGTGTTGGCAATGCGATGGACTGGCGATCTGTCCAGGGTGTACCCTGCCTCTCCCCCAAAGATGCTGGGAGAGGCTCCAGTGCCCCCCCCCCCCCGCAACCCGAAAAGGATTAAGCGGAAGAAGATGGATGGATGGATGTGGATTTTGCCAAATTTCAGGCCAAATCAGATGGTCATCTCAGAGAAGGTGAGATCAGAGGTGTGACCTTCAAGGCAGATGAGTACGCAGAAATCCAACTACACAGAAGAGGAAGTAACAAAGAAGAGGCAAACATTGTGATGTTTATGAATTAATTCAGAAATTATTTGTGGCATCAACTCTGGTAATGAAGCTTCTTTGATTTTTTTCTGTCCATTGTACTTGTGTCTTATGACAAAAAAAATTTACAAAATGTTGAGTACAACAGAAAAGCACCATCACATACATTTAAATGCATACCATAATTACTTTCTTCATACCATCAATATCAGCACTAAAACATTATTATCCCCTTGCTTTTATTCAAGTTTCAGTACTGTAAAAATATTATGTTAATTTCAACAGTTTTTGTAAAATCCCATTAAAAATTGTTGTCTTTGTTACGACCCGAGCGCTGTGTTCTGTTAGCGCTCGGGCTATGTTCAACTCGCTGCCGGCCTTGACAGCTGCGGGCTGTATTCTGGCCTCACTGGGCTCTTATTGTGAAGGTGCTCGGTGGGGCTTCCGCCTGTCAAGGCTGGCCAGCTGTATGTCATTGCCGTTCGTTAGTGCTTCGCCTTTATAAACCCGGCACTAGCGACGGTATGAGGCAGAAGTATCGTCTGAGCTTCCTTGTCAGGATTATCGTCTGATCTTCCTTGTCAGGATTAGCGTCTAATCTTCCTTGCCAGACGTTGGTCAACACTTCGTCAAATCTTCATGTCAGGTTTGTGATCTTAGCTCATGTCATAGTTTAGCTTGTAGTGGCTGGGGTTAGCCCTACGAGCCCAAGTCTTGTTTAATGTGTGTTTTGCCTTGAGGGGTTCATAGTCTTGTCTTGTCACGTTGTGTAAATAAATTAACATCATTGCCAAACTCACTGGTGGACTCTTTGGCATCTCATGGTGATCCGCGAGGATCACCGCATGACAGTATACTCCTGCCAGGACGTCTAAACAGAGGCGCCACACCGAGACGCCGTTTCACCGTGAGTTTGTGCCTAAACTTGACTGTTGTTCTTCCCTGTCTGGGTGCCTGTTGCTGGGAGAATGCCGTCATCCAGGGGCCGCGGTCGGCGCCTGGGCAGAAAGCTAGCGGAGGCGCTGGAGTACGCCGATGGGGCGCTCCTCGCTGCTACTTTTGACGTCACCTCCAGCTACATGCGCTGGCACTTAGACTATGCTGAGGATCTTCTGGACAATCTTCCCCCCGATTGTGATGATCACCCGGAGGTGATAATGAGGTGGGAAGAACTCGCCATGGAGCGCGAGAGACTTCGTGGGCTGGAGGAGGAAGAGAGCAGGAAGCAGAGGAGGAGGCATCCTCGCTCCCCGCGTTGGAGTTCCATCCCCGTCCCGGAGTTGGTCCAGGACTGTGCACCGTCTGGGGGCCGACTACGACGTCGGCGCAACGGCGCAGGCAATTCGCAGCAGAATCCCCGGCTGGACTCGCTGCCGGCAGAGCCCATCAGCGAACCTCCGAGAGCGGCCCCACCTCGTCTTCCCAGGGGGCCCCCTGTCGCCATCCAGTGGGGAGAAGGAGGAACGACGTCCCCCACAGCAGGAACCATCTCAGCCCCGGGAGGAAGGCAAGTGCACGATAATTTGTCACACCTTGATTTTGTTCTGCCTTGTCTGACTCCTGGGGGTGGAGTTCAGGGTTCGCAGCCCCCCGAGCTCCCTCCACCTGCTGTGGATGAAATTACTAAACCTGCTGCCTCTGTGTTCTCCCCCGCCGAGCGGTCCGCGACGCCAGGCCAGCATCGTCGGATGAAGAGGGCCCCTGCAGTGCTAGAAAGCCTGGATCTGGCCCTGCAGCTACGCCGTGGACGGAGGAGAGGAGCGGACTGCGGCCCAGAGCCTGAGCCGATGGAGAAGCGTCCCCAGGTCTCCTCGCCAGAGCGGTCCGAGCCAGTGGGTCGAGAGTCCCCTGCCCCCACGCCATACTGGTCATCGGCGTGGACAGCAGCGTGGGAGGAACCTCGGGCTGCAGATGAGATGTTCCCAGCTGCGGAGCCCGACGCAGCTGAGTTTGAGTCTGCTGACGAGAGTCGCCCTGAACCTGGATCGTCGGAGTCCTGGGTGGCAACGGAACACGAGTGCAGGCAAGTGCTGCCTCTTGTGTCTCTGTCCCCTGTTTTGGAGCATTTTTGCCTGCCTCTCGGGGAGGCGAATGAGGAACAGACGTCTGCTGTGCCCAAGCTTGTCTCGCTGGGTTCCGCTGCTACCGGTGATTCTGGTCCCGGTTTTCCTGTCCCTGAGCTTTATTGCAGTGTCACCGGCGTGGAACGGGTCGGAGTCACCGAGTTGGAGGTCCCAGGTTCGGGGGTGGAGATCGTCAGCGGAGCTGCACCGACCCAATCGGGGTCCAACGTGGGTGCACCGGAGGCCCAATCGGGGTCCACCGCGGGTGCGGTTCTGGCCCAATAGGGGTCCGACATGGGTGCGTCGGAGGCCCAATCTGGGTCCACCGCGGGTGCGGTTTCGGCCCAATCGGGGTCCAACGTGGGTGCGATTCTGGCCCAATCGGGGTCCGACGTGGGTGCGTCGGAGGCCCAATCGGGGTCCAACGGCGGTGCAGCGCCAGCGTGGTCCACGGACGGGGGAGGAGCTGCAGAACTTTCTCCGTCGAGCGGATTACGGGCTCGCCCTGCTCGTCTGTCCCTTTTGAGTCACCGCCTCTGTGCGTTTTCGCCGGGGGCCGTGGGGGCTCCTGTTCGCTCGCCCCGGCTCTCCCGAGTTTTGTCCTCGTCAGGGAGGCCGCTGCGGGTTGTTGCCCTGGACTGGTGGCTGAGGGACACAGGTCGGCCGCCGGAGGGACTGTTTCACCGGTTCGGCCGCCCGACCTACTGTGCGTGTCATCGGGCGACCTGGTTCGACCACAGGAGGAGCGGACGTGCCGGGCATTGGACTCTGGTGAGCCGCCTGGTCATGTTCCGCCTCATATGACCACTCGCCGGCTGTTGGACGCGGGGAGACCGCCTGCACTGTTTCTGTGGCGCTTGGTCTCCGCCGGTCGGCGTGAACTGTCGGGGGGTTGTGGTCATGTTTCTGGGTTGTTCTGTCTGTGATTGTGCTGTTTTCTTTTCTCCTTGCTGTCCGGTGTATTTTGTGTTTTATGTCTCGCAGTAGCCTTTATTTGTATTGTGTATACTCAGATATGTGCCAGTAAGTGTTCTGCTTCTGTATTTGGGTTTTTTTTGAAGACTCTCATGTGAATTCACTCGGGGGGGGGGGGGGGTGTCATCTTCCTGTGTAACATGTGGGCCAAGATTTATTTTTTCTCGTGCTGTCTTGTGTTTCCTGTACTTAGTTGGATTTTTGGGGCAGTTATGTTCTGCTGTTGCCTTATTTTCCTCTGTGTGATTTATCTGATTTGAATATTTGTCTTAGGCCTTGTATCTAGTCTTTCTGACCCAGTAGTTGTGTTTTTTTTGGTTTCGCCATGTGCTTTTTCTTGTTTTTTTTTTCTGAGTGGTTAGTCTTGTCATTGTCCTGGATGTAGTTGTTCTTGTCACTTTTTGTTTCTGGTTTTGGGTTCTCTCCCTCCGCACCTACCCCCAGCCTCCCACCCTGGGGGGTGGGGGGGGCAGGGTGGTCCCTTGGGGCATTCGGAGTCCGCCCGTGGAGGGAGGGTACTGTTACGACCCGAGCGCTGGGTTCTGTTAGCGCTCGGGCTATGTTCAACTCGCTGCCGGCCTTGACAGCTGCGGGCTGTATTCTGGCCTCACCGGGCTCTTATTGTGAAGGTGCTCGGTGGGGCTTCCACCTGTCAAGGCTGGCAGCTGTATGTCATTGCCGTTCGTTAGTGCTTCGCCTTTATAAACCCAGCACTAGCGACGGTATGAGGCAGGATTATCGTCTGATCTTCCTTGTCAGGATTAGCGTCTAATCTTCCTTGCCAGACGTTGGTCAACACTTCGTCAAATCTTCATGTCAGGTTCGTGATCTTAGCTCATGTCATAATTTAGCTCGTAGTGGCTGGGGTTAGCCCTACGAGCCCAAGTCTTGTTTAATGTGTGTTTTGCCCTGAGGGGTTCATAGTCTTGTCTTGTCACGTTGTGTAAATAAATTAACATCATTGTCAAACTCACTGGTGGACTCTTTGGCGTCTCGTGGTGATCCGCGAGGATCACCGCATGACAGTCTGGACTGAAGGAAGGGGGTAAAGACATTTGCTCCACATTTCTCTCTGATGTTGCTTGCCTTTTAATTGTTTGGCTGGTCCCTTTTGGGGTCATCATAGCGTCACATCGTTGCCCTTCTAGATGCAACCCTCCCCCATTTATCCACGCTTGGGACCGGAACAGGGAGTATACTGGCTTGTGCCCCCTCCCACCCATTGTTGGATAACCAACTTTCTTTATCCCATTCTATTATGCTGTGTACCAAGCTAGAAGGCTGGAAGTACCTTTTTTTATATGTACAGTCTCTGGCATGATTCAGCCAGAGCTTGAACGCACATCTGCACCCACAGGACATCTCTAGTTTCTCACACTGCTCTGGTTTGGGGGACAGGATGATGCAAAGACTCTCAATGGGGAATCGGTTCAATGCTGCAGCTGGAATTATTTGCCAGTTCACTGCTGAACAGGGCAAGAGTCTGTCTCGGCACATAGTGTGTCTCATTTAAGACAATTTGGACTCAAAGCTCACTCTGCACACCGAACCTCTCATCAGCAGAAAGAATAAAAAGGCTAGACTTGCCTTCGCTGAGGAGCATGTTATGTGGACAGAAGAAAACTGGTCCAGAGTGCACTTCAATGACGAGATAAGTTCAATTTATTTGAGTCTGATGGGAAACAATATGTTCAGTGTCAAACTGGGGAAAGACAACCCAAAGTGTGCAACGCCGCCGATAAGGACAGATATTTTTTTCACACATAAGGAGTTCTCTCCTTATAAGAACTCCTTATACAAAGATATAGAGTGATGATAATCAAGTCAGTGGTGGTAATGCACCTGTAAGCTGGTTGCCAACTGCCAATCAAATCTAAAAGAAGAAATTCAGAGGAGGAAGTGTCATAGTTTGGGGGGTGTTTTCTGCAGTAGGAGTTGGGCATCTTGTACAGCTACATGGCAGGGTGAACACAAATGTTTATGTGAACCTCCTTCAGCAACATGCAATTGCTTCACTGTAATTGTCTCCAATCAGCCTGCCATTTTTATGCAAGACAATGCTCCCTGTCAGACTGCAAAAACAATATTGAAACAATGAAATGGCCAGCCCAGAGTCCAGATCTAAACCCCATAGAGAATATCTGGAAAATCCTTGGCGACAAAGTAATGGCTAAGAAACCCACTACAGTTAGTGAACTGTGGAAGAGACTGCAAGAAGAATGGACCAAGATCAAACCAGAGCAGTGTGAGAAACTAGTGATGTCCTGTGGGCACAGATGCGTTCAAAGTAAGGGCCTCTACACTTTTTTTTTTTTTAATCCTATAGCCCTAAAAAACAAAACAAAACAAAAAAAAACATTGTTTAAATCTTCCCCACAGTGGTTACTGTTCTCTAATTTTGCTCACTTTTTTTTTGTTAACAAAATAAATGTTTGTGTTGAAGTTGTTATGTTGTTTAGGTGTGCCAAACTATACACCAGCTTCAAAAAGAAGAGACGTATTACCCCACCATCACAACAACTGCAAAATTATCCACTGATAGGACATTTTCATGTTTCATTATATTATTCTATAAGATTTTAATTCTGTATCATTCTTATTTTATATTACATTTATGTTTGGTGCATATAATGAGCCAATGCCTGATTCTTTGTGATTTTCCATTGTCTCAGAGCCTGTAGGAATGTTTTGTTTTTCACTGTGAGATTAGGCAGAGCAAGATTGTAAATAATGACGTAGATAACAACCTAGGTTTTATTGCTCTATCATACCAATCTGTCCTGTTTGGGATGTTCAGAGTCAGGATGTGCATTCATCTATAAGATCAAAGCCTGTTCAGAATGTCCAGAGTCTTTATAGATTACGGCAGTTAAGCTGTCTCCAGGGAAGGTTTCCTTTGTGACTGTCTCCAGCTATCACCAGCCTATTGGTAGACTCAAGGACTGTTTGCTTAGGGTATAAAGAGCCCCACATTTGTAATGCATGTTAGGGAGAACGTGAGAGCAGGCTCTGAGACATTCCATGCTGTGACCTTTTCCCCCTCTGATCAGAGTGGAATAAATGGCTCAAAACTTGGAAACCGCCTATTGATTATTGATTCAGTCTCAATCAATTTATTTTTGATCCATTATTTGGTGCACCGAACAGGGGACCCACATAAAGAAATCCACAGTGTTTTCTGGCGAATCCAGACTCCGGCTGTGCACAGTCAGGAGGTGACCCACACTTCTGGAAAGCTCTAAAAAGAGATGCTGTATCTCTCTACAAACCCTTGGAGATGTCGGGAAGTGGCGTGGGTTCTGACGGGTCTTCCAGAACTCAAAAAGGCAGATACCAAGTGTGAGTAATTTATTTCAGTTATTGGTTATTAAAGTTGTTTATGGACATTGGGTTCGACTCCCAGTGAGATTGCCCAGACCGTTTGACAACGTTTGACAATGTTAAGTCTGTTTAAATTCCTCATTGCAGCCTAATCGCTGGTTTCTCGGCCACGGTGAGCTCTATTGCAAGATACTGGGAGAGAAAGATTCCTTGCTTTCGGAATTTTATGTCAGTTAAGGTGGAGGTTTCGGAAGTTGCGTGCAAGATGGGAAAGATTTGTGCCCTTTAGCCACAAATGTTTTATTGCCTAAATACTTAGGCTCTCGACATCTCTTGGAAGGGTTACATGACCCTAAAAAGTAGATTCTCAGGGAAAGATTTGTGCCTTGTGGCTGTGACTGCTTATTGTCCAGATGTCTGGGCTCAGCATATCGTGGGAAGATTACGTGACCCTGGAGAATAGATTTTTCATGGGAAGAGTCATGCCTTTTACCCCATGTGCTTATTGTCACAACTCGCTCCCGCCTGTCATCTGCTCCAGCCGTGCGCACACCTGTGCTTCATTAGGCTGCCTCTATTTAACCTGCTCTGCCTGTAGCCTCGGCCTGGAGCCGTCAGCTTCACTCCACGATCAAGCTCTGCATTCGCCTGCCTTCCTACAGCCAACGCTTCGTCTGCACGTAAGAATCTCCACTTACCTGCGCTCCAAGTTTCTCCCCTGTGCACAGGTGGATCCTCCTGGCGGCGGAAGAATCCCTCCATCGCCTCTCCTCTTCAGTCTCTTCCCCATCGAGCACGTCAGGGCGCTGTCTTCCAGGCGGGAGCATTACTTGCCAACGCCAACCACCAGAACACCTGCAAGTAAGCCACACTCTAACTTTCAGCGTTACTCTGTGCAATCCGCTCATCCCTTGTCCTCTGCTCTGTCCATAGGGTTGCCTGTCTGCACGGTGTCCTGTTCTGCCCTCAGCACTCCTCAGTCCCCAGCAACACATTCACACTCCTCACTCACGCATCCATACACCTGTTCTGTAATAAAACTCTTAAATCTCACCCGAGCCTGCGTGCGTGTTTCCTGGGTCAGCAAACATGTCACTTATTGTCTGATTTCACGGCTCTAGAGCACTGTGAGAGGTTATGTGACTGTTGAAAATACTGGTAGATTTTTATTTTGTTTGGATAAAAGTTACTGCTATTGGTTTGTTTAGCCTCTGTGCCACATGAAATCTGCTCCGGTGTGAAAGAGTGACGGAGTTCTCTGTGGAGGGAGCAGGTTGCAACGGATTGTAAAATTGTTTTTTGTGATTTTTTTTTTCCTGGTATCTGTGGAGCATAAAAGGGTTGGTTAATTAATTGTTATCCTCTTGAGGAATATTTAAAATTATGGGTATTTGAAAATAGTAGTTTTGAGCAAAAGGAGTTGACTAGTGTTGTATTTTCACGGCAGTGTAAAATTAGAAAAGCACTCGGAGAGTGCAGACCTCCACCAAGCGCCACAGTTCCCCCCCATACAATGTTTGTGTGTACGTTTTCAGATTTGTTGACCATGAAAACATATGACTAGCAATTGGATTCACAATCATAGGATTAGTGGTTCAGTAGTTATTGACGAAAATGGCATTTTCCGTAATGGCGGTTTAGCACCACAGTTCCCCCCATACAGTGTTTGTGTGTACATTTTCAGATTCCTTGACCATGAAAACATATGACTAGCAATTGGATTGACAATGATAGGATTAGTGGTTCAGTAGTTATTGACAAAAATATCATTTTCCGTAATGACAGTTTACTTCTGGACGGTGATCTGCATCACCACCAAAATCTAGTCGTCTGTAGGATACCCCATTTCTGACAATCTGTGAAAATTTCATGAAAATCCGTTTATAACTTTTTGAGTTATCTTGCTAACAAACAGACAGACAGACAGACAGACAAACCAGCGCCGATGAAAACATAACCTCCTTGGCGGAGGTTAAAAAAAAAACAAGGAGCTTCACGCTGCAGTGAGAGTGTGTGGTTGGCAGATGTGTGTGTTTTTCACTAAAGTTGCCAGTTTCAGAGATTAATTGAAGTAATTTTCACGCTGCTTTGTGTACTGGCATAAATCTGAAGTCTTCATTGTGTGAGCTCTGACCTTGTGAACAGAGAAAAAGCATTTCTGTGTGGGCCCTGTGTGTCTGTGTGTGAGCGTGGGTAAAAGGAAGAGGAAAAAAAATAGAAAAGGCTGTGTAGCTACTGATTTGTGTGAAAACTTGGGAAGAAGAAAAAACTCTTAAACATGTGTTGCTGTTATAGCAAACAAGGCATAAGACAGCCACAAAATGTTCAGACAGATCGGAAAAATAGCTTGTTTTGCTGTATGGGTTACAGAACACAGCAAGATGAGAATGAAATTTTTGTATTATCAGGAGATGGTAAATTTATGAACAGAAAAGACAGAAATAGCACAAGATTTCTGGCAAAATGGAGAAGGAAATTTAATTTCAGTGGTAAACTCAGAGTTAAGGACCGCAAGGGTTTAGTCTCTGCCATTAGATTAGCAGCAGATGGCAGCAAACGAAAGGAGTTGAAATATGGACTCTTTGAAGCCAAACAATGGCTTCAGGTCATGAGGCAGTATCAGGCTGACCTAGAAAGGTGATGGTAAACAGACAGAATCAGACTTCAAAGGACTCAGATGTTTGTAATAAAAAGGATTTGACTAATACACATTCTTTCTCAAAATTCCGAGGTGAAGAAGAAAGGATCGGCCAGGGGCAGTGGCGTAGGGATTCTTCCCCTCCCCTATATCCTAGTCTTGAAGCAGAAACAACCACCCCCACGGCTCCAATGGCAGACTCAGCTCCTCCCTCTCCCTCCACTGCTGGGCCTCCTCCTCCTCCTCGTCCTCCTCAAAATCCAGATGTTAAACCAAACTTCAAAGGGACTTCGGCACCATGGAACAACCACCTCAAACTGCAAAGCAGATAAGTAATTATGCACCTTCACGCTATGCCACTTCAAAAACACACACCTCTTCATCCTTAGATAAACACATTAAGGAAGAAACCTGTGATTCATTAGGACAATTCCCTATGACTGAATTATCTAACCCAGCTTATACAGGCCCAGCGGCCAGCGGGGATCAAGCTACTATTCAAAATATTCCTACAGTGCTCTTCTATAGACCCTGGACTGATGGGGATTTTACTGAAGCAGTTAAAGAAATTCCACATTCTAAGGACAAACCTACACAGTTTTTTGAAGGGATGGCAAACCTCCTTCAAAATTTCAAATTAAATGGCCAGGAAACAGAGAGGGCCTACAGAAAGGTCCTGAAAACTGACTGGTGTACAGTTTCGGGTAATTGGAATCCAAAAGATAATGATGATCAACGCTTAGCACCAAATGATGCAGTATTGGCTCAGCGGGTGAAAGAATTAAATGAATGCATTGGGAACAAGTGGAGATTAAAACATGATTGAACAGCCATTCAGAATACCACTCAGAAAAAGACAGAAGGTGTTGAAGCCTATAGATGTAGATTGCAGGATGTTTTCGACAATCATTCTGGTTTGGAAAATCCCACCACAGACACAGGCTCAGAACCCTATTGGCAACATTTGAAAAGTGTATTTCTACAGAACATACATCCCAGTTTAGCACAGAATATATGCAAACACCTTGTGACATATCATACATGTTCATTTGCTGATGTACTGACTTATGCAAAACATGCAGAAAAATTGGAGGAGGAACGACTGGACAGGGAGGAAGAGAAAGCTAAAACAAAGCCCAGTCCTGTTTATGTGATTGCTGACCCTCAGGGGGAGGCCTTTGCTTCCTCCACTTCTGTATTATTCCAGGGTCCCTAGCAGGGAGGGGGGCTGTGAGGCTGGGCCTGCAAAACCCCCATGGTGGAGCCGCGACATCTGTCATTTTTGTGGGCAACAGGGGAACTGGCAAAAGCATTGCCCTGCATGTTCAGGAGGCTGGGGGGAGGGGAGGGGACTATACACTGCCCAGCCACCACAACAGGACCCAACGCATCCCAGCATGTGACTAACCAACTCAATGCTAAGTAAAGCTACTGAAACTGACAATGACACAGTTGACATATTTCATTTACCTGACTTTGATCTAATCATGACACTAGCCAGAGGTTACTCTAGAAGTTCAGGGAACTCCTTTGAAATTTCTTTGTGATACAGGTGCTTGATCTGTCATTTCAGCCCTAGATGTTGGGGGGTTCACAAAATCAGAACACAGTGATTATTAAATCAGCAAATGGTAAACTTAAGAAGGAATACCTTTCTGAGATTGTAACAGTAAAAGATCCTGTCACAGGGGACAGTGCAGAAGGTTCATTCATTTTGTCACAAGTAACAGTTAACCTATTAGGAAGTTAGTAACAGTTAACCTATTAGGAAGGGATTTGCTTACAACTCTCAATATCACCGTAATCCCGACAGAAGGTGGTATGAGGGCATCACATTTCTCACATAGATCAGAAACCAATGTAGTGCAACATTTTGCAACACCAAGGTACTCATATTTGCTCCATTTGGTACCAGCCAGACCAACCGGGGTGACTGAGAACTTGGAAGCCAAAATAATGCAATATTTCAAAACACTGGTGCCTACAACTGAGCAGGCCACAAATCAATATCACTGCAACATGTATGACAGATATCTGAGTGGCCCAGATGATAAATTTGAAAAAAAAAATTTGCAAATCTATCCTCCAGAATAGTCATTGCAAATTTATATTGGTCACCAAAGGGATATGCAGGGGCATCTGTGAGGTTATCTGATGAAGAGCCATTTCAAACACTGGGAGTCACCACACATTGCACTGATTAAACCTAACCACATGCAGTGGAAAGATGTAGGCAGGTTTGTGAACACAGCAGAACAATGTGACCAATCATGGAAGGACACACCTGATCCAAGAGTTCAGTACTGCTTGAAGCTTGACACCTACAGACTGCCTTTGAACTGGGTGGCACAAGTCCAAAAAGGCGTTAACATTGATGTCCCTGAATCACAAGCGTGACTATTTCCTCTGACAGAGGGAGAGGAAAAATGAACTCTCAGAAATTCTAAATTCCTTGTGGTCAACAGGAAAGGCAGATGTAGGCCTAATGAAAAATGCAGAATTGGTAACAATAAATGCAAAATCTCATTTTAGGCCTTATCAGGGACAGTATCCTCTATGCCCAGAAGCACAGGAGGGCATTAAACCTGTTATGCAGGAATTGATAGACGCAAGGGTTATAGTATCATGTCCAAAATCACCATGTAATACGCCTCTGTTTCCGGTAAAGAAAGCTGCACCATCCTCCGGCTGGAGGATGGTCCAAGATCTTCATGCGGTGAATAGAGCCGCAATTCCTAGGGCTGTAACAGTCCCAGACCCTCACACTTTGTTAAATAATCTACAATCACAGATGAAATTTTTCACAGTGATTGACATCAGTAATGCTTTTTTCAGCATTCCTATTCACCCAGATCATCAGTTTTGATTTGCATTCACATTTGAAGGCAAAAGGTGCACATTCACGAGGTTGCCACAGGGCTATTGTGAATCACCAACCATTTTTTCACAGGCAATGTCAGCAAATTTGGCCCAGTTTGTTCACCTCATGAGAGTCAATTACTCCTGTACAGTGATGACATTTTGTTGGCATCCCCTGATGAAATCACATGCAAAAAAGACACCATTGCCTTGCTGAAATTTTTAGCTGAGCAGGGTCACAAGGTCAACAAAGCCAAGTTGCAATTGTGGAAGACAGAAGTGAAATACTTAGGCCACATTTTGTCAGCAGAAGGAAGACATGTTGATCCTGTTCGCAAAGAAGCTATTTTGTCAGCACCCAAACCAATCACAAAAAGAGACATGATGTCATTTTTAGGGACATTAAACTATTGTCGCTTCTGGATTGCAAATTATTCATTTGAAGTGCAACCATTGTCTGACCTCATTTACAAAAAACCAATGGCACAGGTGGACAAAATTGAGTGGACACCTGAAGCAGACGAAGCATTTGTCAGGATGAAAAAGCTTTTGGTCAGCACTGCAGTTTTGGCACTCCCTGACTATAAGAAACCATTTATTTAAATGGCTGATTGTCGGCAGGGGCACATGACATCAGTGCTGCTTCAACCATTTGGGGCAAAAATGCTTCCAGTGGCATATTATTCCATGAGACTGGATGCTGTTGCAAGAGCCCTTCCTCCGTGTGTGCAGGCCGTAATAGCCACATCCATGGCAGTTCAAGCATCTGCAGGAATTGTTCTTTTTCATCCTTTGACCCTGAAGGTCACACATGCAGTGTGAGTCATTTTATCTCAGAGCAAGATATCAGTCCTCTCACCATCCAGACACCTTGCATGCATGACAGTGTTACTGTCACAGCCACATTTAACCATTGAGTGTTGCACAGTACTAAATCCAGCAAGCATTTTGCCAATTTCAACTGAAGGAGAACCTCATGACTGTTTGGCAGAAATTGAAATTGAAACATTACTACGTCCTGATTTATGGGACATCCCCTTGCATGATTCAGATCTCACATTGTTTGTAGATGGATCATCAAAACGTGACTATGATGGATGAAATTTGTCTGGCTATCCCTCTATCTGCCAATAATGTATTGCTAGTCCAGCAAAAGCTAGTGGTACACAAATGCTTTGCAAGCAGTTTCATAAAATGGTCAGTCAGAGAGCAACTCATACCGGCTCGGGCGTCGCCCGGGTTAACAAGGTCAGGAGTTCCTGGCAGCGGAAGGCGAATTACAGAGCTGCATGGAGGAATCTGATCAGACCTAAATGAAACAGTCATTGTCGCCCCTGACAGACTGCTATGATGATGATGATGATGCAGTTGTCACTCATGACACTGTTTTGAAAGCCCCAAACCTTCCATCTCATTTTTCAGCTCAAGCAGCAGAGCTGATTTCTCTGACTGAAGCATGCAAATTGGCACAGAACAAACAACTTACAGTTTACACTGACAGCCAATATGCATTTTCCACTATTCACCACTTTGCACAGCAGTGGAAAAACAGAGACATGATTACATCAACAGGGAAGCCTATTCAGCATAAACACCTTATCTTGGAGCTGCTTGAAAGTGTCAAACTTCCATCACAGCTGGCCATAGTAAATGTGCTGCTCATACAAATGGCAATGATCCGGTTTCTCAAGGTAATCATTTTGCGGATCAAACTGCAAAAGCGGTTGCACAAGGCTTGCAACCTGAGCAAAGCACATCTGATTCTATTTTGACACTGACTGAAGAATTGTCACAGGACATTCTTATTGAAGCTCAAAAAGCAGCACCACAGGCTGAAATTTACAAATGGATAAAAAGGGAGCTATTTTTGATGACACCTCAAAGCTCTACAAATGTTACAACAAGCCTAGTCTACCACACAAACTGTTTCAACAGGTCTCTACCTTGCTGCATGGCATTTCACATGTAGCGGGGGGGGGGGGTATCTACATTGAATAAAACATTTTCTGCCTATGGGTTTAACCAGTTCACCACACAGTTTTGTAAAAAATGTCTGATTTGTGCAAAAAACAATGCACAGGGAAATTTTAAACCTGAAAGAGGCACTTTTCCAGCCTCCATTTATCCATTTCAGAACATTTGTATGGATTTTATCGAGCTGAATAAATGTGAGGGCAAGAAATATTCTCTGGTCATTTGTGACATGTTTTCTAAATGGACAGAAACTTTTCCCTGTACATATCCAAATGCAATCACAGTGCCAAAGAAAGTGCTTGCCGAAATTGTACCTAGGTTTGGAATACCTGAGAAGATTTACTCAGACAATGGTACACATTTTGTAAATCAAGTTATATCACATTTAGGCACAGCACTGAACACTAGTTTGAAAAATCATTCACCTTATCATCCACAATCTGCAGGATTGGTGGAACGCACAAACAGAACCATTAAAGAAAGACTCAGAAAAACAATGGCAGAAACAGGACAAAATTGGATATATTGCCTCCCATTAATCTTGTTTTACATGAGGATAATCCCAACCAAAGGGGGGGTTGTCTCTATTTGAAATCATGTATGGTAAACCATACTTGCTCCCACCTTTGAGACCATTCAATCCAAGTAATGAAGAAGTGTGTTTAGCAGATTACATGAGAAGGATGTTGACTAACAGAGATATTATTGCTGCTACCCTCCCCAGGAGGGTTCACGAGGAAGCTGCACCAATCTTGGCCAAGCCAGGAGACCTCGTCCTCATCAAAGCCATCAAAAAGAAGAATTAAACTGATTCACCCTGGCAAGGACCACATAAAGTTGTTTTGTTAACACCAACAGCTGTGAAAGTTGAAGGATGGGACTCTTGGGTGCATTTGACACACTGCAAACTTTACCCTACTGAGAACTCACAGCTGTCACTGCTAAATCACCGCTAATTTGCTAACACATAGAACAACAAATACACTATTCATCCCAATTTACGGTTAATCAACACCACTGGTTTATTTTTTTTATTTTTTATTATTTAATTAAATGATTGATTTCTTTTTTTGGAACAAAGGATATTATCCTCTCATACTCCCCAGGAAATGAAACATTCCAGCAGTGCTTGGGAGTGGCAGTGAGGCCAATGGCAGACTTTTCTCATTAAAAAGTGAGTTAGAATCTTTTGCAATAAAATGCTTTAGCATAAAACACACCAGAACTTAGTGAGCTGCCCAGTGAGGTCTTAAAAGCCATAGTGTTTCATCTCTGATGCTTTTTAAGCATCAAGGGGGGAATGGTAGGATATTTTCATGTTTCATTATATTATTCTATACGATTTTAATTCTGTATCATTCTTATTTTATATTACATTTATGTTTGGTGCGTATAATGAGCCAATGCCTGATTCTCTGTGATTTTCCATTGTCTCAGAGCCTGTAGGAATTTCTTGTTACCTCTGCCAAAAGGGGAGGTTATGTGATCATCGGCGTTGGTTTGTTTGTTTGTCTGTTTGTCTGTTTGTTAGCAAGATAACTCAAAAAGTTATGGACGGATTTTCATGAAATTTTCACAGATTGTCAGAAATGGGGTATCTTACAGATGATTAGATTTTGGTGGTGATCCGGATCACCGTCCACAAGAAAACCGCCATTACGCAAAATGCCATTTTCGTGAATAACTACTAAACCACTAATTCTATCATTGTCAATCCAATTGCTTGTCCTATGTTTTCATGGTCAAGGAATCTGAAGACTGTATGGGGAGAACTGTGGTGCTAAACCGCCATTACGGAAAATGCCATTTTCGTCAATAACTACTGAACCACTAATCCTATCATTGTGAATCCAATTGCTAGTCATATGTTTTCATGGTCAAGGAATCGGAAAACGTACACACAAACACTGTATGGGGGGAACTGTGGCACTTGGCGGAGGTCTGCGCTCTCCGAGTGCTTTTCTAGTTTTTCACTGTGAGATTAGGCAGAGCAAGATTGTAAATAATGATGTAGGAAATGACCCAGGTTTTATTGCTCTATCATACCAACCTGTCCTATTCTGGATGTCCAGAGTCAGGATGTGCATTCATCTACAGTATAAGATCAAATCCTGTTCAGAATGTCCGGAGTCTGTATAGATTATGGCAGTTAAGCTGTCTTCGGGGAAGATTTTCTCTGTGACTGTCTCCAGCTATCACCAGCCTATTGATAAACTCAAGGACTGTTTGCTTAGGGTATAAAGAGCCCCACATTTGTAATGCATGTTAGGGAGAATGCGAGAGCATTCTGGGTCATTCTGAGTCGGCTCTGAGTCATTCCATGCTGTGACTTTTTCCCTCCTCTGATCAGGGTGGAATAAATGGCTCAAAAATTGGAAACCGCCTATTGATTATTGATTAAGTCTCAATCAATTTATTTTTGATCTATCATCCACCATTTCAGAAGCCACCGGCAAGCCCCCCCCCCCCCCCCCCCAGACGACATTGGTAATTGGTGATTCAGTTATGGGGAACGTCAGAAGCAGGTACTGTGTCACTAATTTTTTTCCTGGGGCTAAAGTGTCTGACATTGAGGCTCTTACCACTGACCTATTAAATGAATTTCCCCACGCTCAAACTGTCACTGTACATGTTGGATGCAACAACATCCCAGATGAAGCATCGGAGATCTTAAAGAGTGACTTCAAGAGCCTTCTGTCCACTCTAATGAACTGTGGCAGACGTGTGTTTATTTCTGGGCTTTTGGCACCTTTCAGACAAGGTTGCAATTATTTTAGCAGAACTCTCAGCCTTAATACCTGGTTGTGTTCTACATGTCCTACTTTTAACTTTGGTTTTGTAGACTATTTCAACCTGTTTTGGAACTGCCATCATTTATGAGGCCAGATGGCACCCATCCAAATAGACTTGATGCATGTGTTTTAAGGGACAAACTGTTCAATTCCATTCAGCGTTTTTTAGTACAGTGACTGAAATTTGGTGCGCTAACTCACCCCGAAGTTCCTGGGTCTGATAACCAGCCTTTCTTTGTTTTCACTTCTCATATTAATCCAATTAATCCAAATAATCCTCACTGTTTAGATCAGTCTTCAATTTACAATCCCATAGAGATTGTGTTTTAAAGCCAATTTTTATTGTCATTCAATCCATACAGCCAATCATGTACAGTAGAACGAAATTACATTTCTCTTATCTACAATGTTAATCACATCTAGAATCAGAGGGGTTGCTGCCATGCAAGGCACCGCAACATATTTCCCTCCTCCGTTCCATTATTGCTGAGCACCAAGCTGGACGGCAAGAAGTTCTGCTTTTATATGGTCTTCGGCATAACCTGGCCAGGACTTGAACCCCTGCCTCCCAGTTGTGGGGCGGATGCGCTACCAACTGAGCCACCACTCCACCACTTTGTCTCCTGTTACCCAAAATATTATAACCCAAGACAAATACAACATAATTTGATAAATACACACCTTTCTGCAGCTCATCCTCATCTGCTTCCCCTCAACTTAGCCCCTGTCTTCCCCCTCCAAAAACCTTTGTCTACTCCCCCCAAAATTAATAAAAAATATAATGTATTAACATCCCAAAGTCATTAAACAAAAAGTTGGTAAGACTCAAATTAAACATCAAGTCTCTAAATTTAATGATTTGGCCTCTCTTCCTCCTCATAATTTAAAAATTAAATGTGGCTTGTTAAGTATTAGGTCTCTAACTCCCAAGTCTCTACTAGTCCATGATCTGTTAATTGATCATCAGATTGATTTAATATCCCTTACAGAGACTTGGCTAGGCTTATGATGGTTTAAATGAATCAACTCCCTCTGGTTATCTAAACTATCATAATCCCAGAAGTGCTGGTCGTGGAGGTTGAGTAGCGTGATTTACCATTCTAAATTACTAGTTAATATAAAGCAAAAATCATGTTTTAATTCCTTTGAGGGCCTGGTCCTCAGTATGGGGCATGTTGCGATCTTAGCTTAAACCCAATTTTCTTTGCCATAGTTTACTGTCCTCCCTCAGCCTACTCAGAGTTTTTATCAGAATTTACCAGATTCTTAGCTGATTTAGTGCTGAAATCAGATAGAATAATTATAGTAGGGGATTTTGATATACATGCTGATGTAGATAGTGACTGTCTTAATAAGGCATTCAATTCAATATTAGACTCAATGGGGTTTTCCCAGAAAGTAGAAAATTCTACCCATTATCTCCACCGCACATTGGATCTTGTTCTGACTTATGGCATAGAAATAGAAAATGTGGTAGTGTCTCCTCATAATCCTGTACTGTCAGACCATTGTCTGTTAACCTTTGATTTCACTATTCCTGACTATTTGACTCCTAAAGAAAGATACTACGACAGCAGTTGTCTTTCAGATGATGTTGTTACCAAATTCATGCAGATTGTCTCCTCTATGCCGTGTGTCAACACAACAGAAATAAACTAGAAAAGCACTCGGAGAGCGCAGCCCTCCGCCAAGCGCCACAGTTCCCCCCATACAGTGTTTGTGTGTACGTTTTCAGATTTCCTTGACCACGAAAACATATGACTAGCAATTGGATTGACGATGATAGGATTAGTGGTTCAGTAGTTATTCACGAAAATGGCATTTTCCGTAATGGCGGACACAGTTCCCCCCCATACAGTGTTTGTGTGTACGTTTTCAGACTCCTTGACCATTGAAACATATGACTAGCAATTGGATTGACAATGATAGGATTAGTGGTTCAGTGGTTATTCACGAAAATGGCATTTTCCATAATGGCGGCCACAGTTCCCCCCATACAGTGTTTGTGTGTACGTTTTCAGATTCCTTGACCAGGAAAACATATGACTAGCAATTGGATTGACAATGATAGGATTTGTGGTTCAGTGGTTATTCACGAAAATGGCATTTTCCGTAATGGCGGCCACAGTTCCCCCCATACAGTGTTTGTTTGTATGTTTTCAAATTCCTTGACCATGAATACATATGACTAGCAATTGGATTGACAATGATAGGATTAGTGGTTCAGTAGTTATTCACGAAAATGGATTTTCCATAATGGCGGACACAGTTCCCCCCATACAGTGTTTGTGTGTACATTTTCAGATTCCTTGACCAGGAAAAGATATGACTAGCAATTGGATTGACAATGATAGGATTTGTGGTTCAGTGGTTATTCACGAAAATGGCATTTTCCGTAATGGCGGCCACAGTTCCCCCCATACAGTGTTTGTTTGTATGTTTTCAAATTCCTTGACCATGAATACATATGACTAGCAATTGGATTGACAATGATAGGATTAGTGGTTCAGTAGTTATTCACGAAAATGGCATTTTCCATAATGGCGGACACAGTTCCCCCCATACAGTGTTTGTGTGTACGTTTTCAGATTCCTTGACCATTGAAACATATGACTAGCAATTGGATTGATAATGATAGGATTACCAAAGCCAGTTTAGGGTGTCCTAGCAATTGGATTGACAATGATAGGATTAGTGGTTCAGTGGTTATTCACGAAAATGGCATTTTCCGTAATGGCGGTTTTCACCCAGGAGATATACAGCTGTGTGTGCATAAGTACTAACCGTGACCAAACCGATGTCGGTACAAAATTATTAATCACTAAGCACCATTCACTCCATCCTGCTGGAGCACTCTCGATAACACACACACCCTCACACACATGCGCCATGTTCTTATCAAGAACTTGATTTTCTTCTCTTCTTCATAGCACTCTCACAAAAGAAGAAGAGAAAATGTGGTAATTTTGAATAAACCATGAAAAGGAAATGGTGAACATGACAGGATGGATGGATGGATGAATGGATGGATGGATGGATGGATGGATGGATGGATGGATGGATGGATGGAGGGCTGGGTGATATGATGGCCAGGCGATCAACTGATCACCACCTGGTGGTGAGTTGGATCCGATGGCAGGGGAGGAAGCTATTCAGACCTGGTAGACCAAAACGTATAGTGAGAGTATGCTGGGAACGTCTGGCTGAGGCCCCTGTCCGGGAGGTCTTCAACTCCCACCTCCGGAAGAACTTCAACCACATTCCGAGGGAGTCTGGAGACATGGAGTCTGAATGGGCCATGTTCTCCACCTCTGTTGTTGAAGCGGCGGCCCAGAGCTGCGGCTGCAAGGTGGTCGGTGCATCTCGTGGTGGCAACCCCCGAACCAAGTGGTGGACACCAGTGGTGAGGGGGGCCATTAAACTGAAGAAGGAGTCCTATCAAGCTTGGTTGGCTTGTGGGACTCCCGAAGCAGCTGAGGTGTACCGGCAGGCCAAGCGGAGTGCAGCTCGGGTGGTTGCTGAAGCAAAAACCCGGGTATGGGAGGAGTTCGGTGAGGCCATGGAACAAGACTTTTGGTCGGCTTCAAAGAGATTCTGGCAAACTGTTCGGCGGCTCAGGAGGGGAAAGCAGCTCCCCGTCCACACTGTGTATGGTGCGGATGGGACACTGTTGACTTCAACTGGGGATATCGTCGGGCGGTGGAAGGAATACTTCGAGGATCTCCTCAATCCCACTGATACGCCTTCCACAGAGGAAGCAGGGTTTGGGGACGAGGGGGATGACTCGCCTATCACAGGGGCTGAGGTCGCCAAGGTGGTTAAAAATCTCCTTGGTGGCCGGGCCCCGGGGGTGGACGAGATTCGCCCTGAGTACCTCAAGGCCCTGGATGTTGTTAGGTTGTCATGGTTGACACGCCTCTGCAACATTGCGTGGAGGTCGGGGGCAGTGCCTTTGGCATGGCAAACCGGGGTGGTGGTTCCTCTCTTCAAAAAAGGGGACCGGAGGGTGTGCTCCAACTTTAGAGGGATCACACTCCTCAGCCTCCCTGGGAAGGTCTATGCCAAGGTACTGGAGAGAAGAGTCCGGCTGTTGGTCGAACCTCGGATTCAGGAGGAGCAATGTGGTTTTCGTCCTGGCCGTGGCACATCGGACCAGCTCTTTACCCTCTCGAGAATTCTTGAGGGTTCGTGGGAGTTTGCCCAACCAGTTTACATGTGTTTTGTGGACTTGGAGAAGGCATTTGACCGCGTCCCTTGTGGATTTGTGTGGGGGGTGCTTCGGGAGTATGGGGTATCGGGCTTGTTGTTACGAGCTATTCGGTCTCTGTACGACCGTTGGTTGAGTTTGGTTCGTATTGCCAACACTCGGTCGGAGTCATTCCCAGTGAGAGTTGGACTCCGCCAGGGCTGCCCTTTGTCACCGATCCTGTTCATAATTTTTATGGACAGGATTTCTAGGCGCAGCCAGGGAATGGAGGGTGTCATGCTTGGTGACCACAGGATCTCATCTCTGTTGTTTGCAGATGATGTTGTCCTGTTGGCTTCATCCAGCAATGACCTACAGCTCTTGCTGGGACGGTTTGCCACTGAGTGTGAAGTGGCTGGGATGAGAATCAGCACCTCCAAGTCCGAGTCCATGGTCCTCAGCCGGAAAAAGGTGGATTGTCCTCTCCGGGTTGGGGACAGGCTCCTGCCCCAAGTGGAGGAGTTTAAGTATCTTGGGGTCTTGTTCACGAGTGAGGGGAAAATGGAGCGAGAGATTGACAGACGGATTGGAGCAGCATCTGCAGTGATGCGGACGTTGTACCGGTCTGTTGCGGTAAAGACGGAGCTTAGTTCTAGGGCAAAGCTGTCGATTTACCAGTCAATCTACGTTCCTACTCTCACCTATGGTCACGAGCTTTGGGTAATGACCGAAAGAACGAGATCGCGGATACAAGCGGCTGAAATGAGCTTTCTACGTAGGATTGCTGGACTCACCCTCAGAGATAGGGTGAGGAGCTCAGTCATCCGGGAGAGGCTCAGAGTAGAACCGCTGCTCCTCCACATTGAAAGGAGTCAGTTGAGGTGGTATGGGCATCTGATTAGGATGCCTCCTGGACGCCTCCCACTTGAGGTGTTTCAGGTATGTCCCACTGGGAGGAGACCCCGGGGCAGACCCAGGATTCGGTGGAGAGACTATGTCTCCCAGCTGGTCTGGGAACGCCTTGGTATCCCCTCTGAAGAGCTGGAGCAGGTGGCTGGGGAGAGGGAAGTCTGGGCTTCTCTGCTTGAACTGCTGCCTCCGTGACCCGGACCTCCAGAAAAGCGGTAGAAGATGGATGGATGGATGGATGATAGGATTAGTGGTTCAGTGGTTATTCACGAAAATGGCATTTTCCGTAATGGCGGCCACAGTTCCCCCCATACAGTGTTTGTGCATACGTTTTCAGATTCCTTGACCATGAAAACATATGACTTGCAATTGGATTGACAATGATAGGATTAGTGGTTCAGTGGTTATTCACGAAAATGGCATTTTCCATAATGGCGGCCACAGTTCCCCCCCATACAGTGTTTGTTTGTACGTTTTCAAATTCCTTGACCATGAAAACATATGACTAGCAATTGGATTGACAATGATATGATAGGATTAGTGGTTCAGTAGTTATTCACGAAAATGGCATTTTCCGTAATGGCGGTTTTCTTATGCACGATGATCCGGATCACCACCAAAATGTAACCATCTGTAGGATACCCCATTTCTGACAATCTGTGAAAATTTCATGAAAATCCGTCCATAAGTTTTTGAGTTATCTTGCTAACAAACAGACAAACAAACAAACAGACAGACAAACCAACGCCGATGATCACATAACCTCCTTGGCGGAGGTAAAGACTGAGAGCTTGCTCCTTCCGTAATTGATTGCATGGTAGATAGTGTTACAGCCTCTCTGCATCAGAGTCTAGACTTGGTGGTATCATGCGATGGCCCTCACAAGCCATCAATGAGACGCCGAGAGCTCGCCAATGAGTTTGTGTAATTTATTAGCACAAAGGATCAGTACAAAATAATAAGCCACTTGGGGCAGCGACACGAACATACACTTGAGTGACAAATAACAGGTTACAAGGGAAAAGTGCACTATGAAACGGACTAAGAGGGAAAACACTTACAGAGGAGAGAAAACTCCTGAATCCAAGAATGGGATGAAACCATGGAATATCCGACGAGGTCACAGCCCAGAGTAACCTGAGCTGCTCCCTTAAATAGCGTTTCAAAAGACTCAGCTGATGAGAATGACAGCTGATTGATAATCAGCCATCTCAGCGGAGCGCAGCTCTGACAGCCAGAAGCCCCGCCGAGACGCTATCACAATAAGAGCCCGAAGGCCCAATGGTAACCCAGAGTAGAGAATGGAGAACTACCGGACCACCCGAGCACGGACAGAGTCAGCACTCCGACTGTAACAGTACCCCCCCCCCCCCGTTCGCAAGGTGAATTCCAGGCGCCATGTAACATCAAAGCCCCCCCCCCCCCCAGAGGGTCAACCAGACCACCCCAGGAAGGATGGTGGGGGAAGGCCAGGTGGGCAAGAAGCAAGACACAAAATCAAGGAGAGAGAGAGAGAAAAAAAAAAAACTCCAACCAGAATACGGCAACCAGAACAGAAGAAAAACATGCACAGGCACACAGAAAATGGCCCTTGAACAAACCAAATAAATGGGGCCATTCTGAGGTACAAAGCAATCATCTGCAGTGCAGAACAAATGACAACAACTTTATACTGTGTGCCGAACTTGATATAACCAGACATATATATATATATATATAAAAAAATTCACTTCCAATGGAAGACCTTTGAAGCAATGCAATAACATTGATATATTGCTTGCAAAATACAATATGTATACACAAGGCTGAGAGAAAAAAAGGTATAAACGAGAGCTATGGAGCTGATTCATACATTTTCCTCTCAGATCCGAAGTAGAACTGGGTGATGGAGACACTAATATAAATATCTCTTGAAAAGTGTTGTGTAACTTAGAATCAGTAACATTTACATCAATAATTAGCTCAAATTGGCTTTTTTATATTCTATTTCTGGTGAGAGAGGGGAGGGGGAGAGGGATGACAGCAGGCAGAGTGCAATAGAGAATAAACCCAGAAGTTCAGGTGGTCTGCCTGCGTCTAGCATCCAGATCGCTAATAGGGGGAAGACGATCAGTTCGGGCGGCCTACCCAGAACACCAAACGGGTGAAGCAATGTCCCAGGCGGCCGACCCATGTCATTCCGCCACCAGAACTGCAGGAGAGCACTCGGAGACGGCCTCCCTATGGAGAGGGAAAGCGAGGGAGGGCCGAACCAAAAATGGGAAGTCCCAGCGGCCCCCGATAGGCGGAAACGAGGAATGGAGGTAAAACGAGGAGACAGTCCAGCTATGATCGGCGGAGGATCTGCAGCTCCACCTCCGAACTTCACCAGATTAGGCACAGTCCTCCCGTCGGACCCCACATGAGCCCGAGCTGCATCCACAATGGACCCAGATTGGATCGCGGCTGCACCCACGATGGACCCCGGCTGGGTCGGAACTGCACCGGGAACGACCTTCAACCCCGAACCCAGATCCTCCAGAGCAGAGACTAGGACCGACTCATCACCGGCAACCCTGGGAGAAGGCTCAGGAGAGAGAAGAGGACTGGAATCAGGATCACCGGTAGCAACAGAACCCGGCGAGACAGGCTCGGATGCAGCGGACGGCTGGACCCAGCTCGTCTCCCTGAGAGACAGGCAAAAATGCTTCAGAGTAGAAAGAAGGAAGATAAGGTAGAGCACTTGCCTGATCTCGGGTTCTGTCGCTGACCAGGACTTTGGCGATCCGGGCTCAGGATGAAGAAGGACGTCCTCTGGCTCCCACTTGGCGATGGCGGGCCCCGTAGCCGGCATGATGGTCTCTACAGCCTGAGGATCCTCCAACGCTGATGACCACGCCGACGACCCGCACGGCGTGAGGGCAGAAGATCCTTGACCTGCTGGGTTGGACCACTCCTCCATGGAGACCCGGGAACGCTTCACTGTCGGCACAGGCTCCAAACAGCAGTCCGGCCTCCTCCTCTGCCCGTGACGTGGCTGCGGGGCTGGAACCAGGCTCTCCAGGCCCACAGGCTCCCTCCTTGTCCGGTGGCGTTGGCCTGGCACCGCAGGACACTCGGGGGAAGGAGACACAAAGGTGGCAGGTTCGTCATTAATTTCTGCAGCAGGTGGAGGAAGCTCGTGGGGCTGTGAACCCCAAACTCCACCCCCAGGAATCAAACTAGGCAATCCACCCAATACAGGAAGAGAATGAATAGACACTTGCCTGATTCCCGGGGGGCTGATGGAACCCACCACAGTGGACTTGAGTCTTCCCTTCCCCCGCTGGATGGTGATGGAAGACCCCCCGGGAAGAAGAGGAGGAGCCGCTTGCGACGGATCGAAGATGGGCCTCGCCGAAGCAGGATTCTTGGCACACTCAGCAGCTGGGGAAGACGTCGAGGAGGGAACAACAGCCGAGGCGGTCCGGGCACTAAGGGCTGACGGGACAGCAGGAACAGGTGACCCGGGGGGGGGGGGGCTGCGGGAATTCCCTCCTGACGTGACGAAGAAGGAGTGGCTGGCTGGGAGGCTGAGTTCCTCCAATGACCTGGAACTGGATCTAGACGGGGTTCTCGCTGAGGCTTGTTTGGAGCGTGGTGACGACATTCACTGGCTGATGGCGAGGCGAAGGTGAGGTTCGGAAAACGCCGCTCCTGTGCGGAAACGGAGGCGAGCAGGTCAGCGTATTCCGGATAATCACTCAGCTTGGGATTCCTCTCAACCAGCCTGACCGCTGCCATCACGTGCTTCATGATTTGTGTGGGGTGGCCGGCAGAGCAAGCTGCAGCCACTCGGTCCTGGATGGAGATTGCTGTCAGCTGCAACCTCTCTGGGGGAATCCCGACTGACGTCACGCTCGTTCGGGGATGACCCCTGGGTGGTGCAAACTCCTGGACCGGATTGGGGACAGGAACGGGATCCCAGAGCGAGGGTGCTTTCCCTTCGGCTTCCTGCCGGAGTTTCCCTCCAGCCCACGGAGTCTCTCATGGTGTGCAGCGATGTCTGCCTTCCTCGCCATGACTTCGAGGTGGTTGGAGTAGTGGGGAAAACGCTGAATAATGTCCTCAGCGAGGTCCAGGTGCCGGCGTACATCGCTGGGAGTGTCATAGAGGCCTGCGGTGAAAAGCGTTCCATCTATGTAGTCAAGAGCCTCCACCAGCTCGTAGCCCAGGCTCCGAGCATAGCCCCTGAGCGGCGACATATCTCCCAGCACGCAGTTACCCAGACCGGGAAAACAATAAGTCCAAATTAAGCAAAACTCACGGTCACCAGCGTCTCAGTCTGGCTGCGACCTACTGTCATGCGATGGCCCTCACGAGCCATCAATGAGAAGCCGAGAGCTCGCCGATGAGTTTGCGTAATTTATTAGCACAAAGGAACAGTACAAAATAATAAGCCACGTGGGGCAATGACACGAACATACACTTGAGTGACAAATAACAGGTTACAAGGGAAAAGTGCACTATGAAACGGACTAAGAGGGAAAACACTTACAGAGGAGAGAAAACTCCTGAATCCGAGAATGGGATGAAACCGTGGAATATCCAATGAGGTCGCAGCCCAGAGTAACCTGAGCTGCTCCCTTAAATAGCGTTTCAAAAGACTCAGCTGATGAGAATGACAGCTGATTGATGATCAGCCATCTCAGCGGAGCGCAGCTCTGACAGCCGGAAGCCCCGCCGAGACGCTGTCACAATAAGAGCCCGAAGGCCCAATGGTAACCCAGATTAGACAACGGAGAACTACCGGACCACCCAAGCGCGGACAGAGTCAGCACTCCGATCGTAACAGGTTGCCCCTTTAAAAACGAAGAAATCAGAGATTTCTAACCCCTTGGTTTAACATAGAAACTCGTAGCTTAAAACAAAAGACTCGTCAATTTGAAAGAAAATGGCATTCCACTAATTTAGATGAAATCTATTTAGCTTGGAGAAATCATCTCTTGATTTATAAAAAAATCTCTTAGAAAAGCTGGAACAAGTTATTACTCTGCATTAATAGAAGAGGATAAGAATAATCTCAGGTTTCTTTTCAGCACTGTAGCCAGGCTGACAAAGAGTCAGGACTTTATCAATCCTCACATCCCCCTAGATCTTACTAGTCAGGACTTTTTGAACTTTTTCAATCATAAAATTTTATCTATTAGAGATAAAATCAGTCAGATTCTTCCCACTGTAAACTTAAGTACAGCAACTACTACAACTCCTTCAATTGATATGTGTTTGGATAAGTTTACTCCAATTGACCTTTTAGAGTTAGATAAAATAATCTCCTCATCCAAGCCTTCAACTTATCTTTTAGACCCTATTCCTACCAGCTTATTTAAAAAAAGTCTTCCCATTTTTTTGTAGCCGTATTCTTCAAATAATCAATTCTTCTTTAACTTTAGGTCATGTACCGCAGGCTTTTAAAATTACTGTAATTAACCCCTTGCTCAAAAAGCCAACGCTCAATCCAGGATTTTTAGCTAACTATCGACCAATCTCTAATCTACCTTTCATTTCAAAAATCTTAGAAAGAATTGTTGCTACGTAATTATTTGACCACTTGCAGGGAAATGGTTTATTTGAAGCGTTTCAATCTGGATTCAGAATTCATCATACTACTGAAACAGCCTTAGTGAAGGTCACTAATGACCTCTTTATTGCATCTGATAATGGACTTGTTTCTGTACTTGTGTCATGGCGGCCGCTGGGCCATCATCAGCCTCGGCTGCGCATACACCTGCTGCCAATCATCAGCTGACCTTAAAAGCCGGTGTCTCTGATGGCTCAGCACGGAGTCGTCTGCCTACTTCTCCACGCAACGCGTCACGGACTCATCCTCTTGCCAGAGCATCCAAGACGCAGTCTCACCAAGCTTCGCCACGTAAGCATCAAAGTAACTTACCTTGTCAAAGTGTAATCCCCTGTGCACAGGTGGACCTCCCCGGCGGCGGACCAGTCTCCCCAAATAATGGAGCCACTCATCCTCCTCCTCGGAACTCCTCCACCTCTCCACAGCACCAAGCGCCACCCACACTGAGCCACTGTGAGCCGCAGAGCCAGCGCGAGCCTTCCAGCGCTACCTGCAAGTAAACAGTACTCATCATCACATCTCTGTACTGTGAGCAGCACTAATCTATCTGTGCTTGTGTGTTCCAGGGTTGCCAGGTCGCGGCAGGACTCGCTCAGCCCCAGCGGTTCTACAGCATCACACTCACTCACACCTTCACACACATTACATACAGTGGGGCAAAAAAGTATTTAGTCAGCCACCAACTGTGCAAGTTCTCCCACTTAAAAGATGAGAGATGTCTCCAATTTTCATCATAGGTATACCTCAACTATGAGAGACAAAATGAGAAAAAAAATCCAGAAAATTATATTGAAGGATTTTTAATGAATTAATTGGTAAATTCCTCAGTAAAATAAGTATTTGGTCACCGACAAACAAGCAAGATTTCTGGCTCTCACAGACCTGTAACTTCTTCTTTAAGAGGCTCCTCTGTCCTCCACTCGTTACCTGTATTAATGGCACCTGTTTGAACTTGTTATCAGTATAAAAGACATCTGTCCACAACCTCAAACAGTCAGACTCCAAACTCCGCTATGGCCAAGACCAAAGAGCTGTCAAAGGACACCAGAAACAAAATTGTAGACCTGCACCAGGCTGGGAAGACTGAATGTGCAATAGGTAAACAGCTTGGTGTGAAGAAATTAACTGTGGGAGCAATTATTACAAAATGGAAGACATACAAGACCACTGATAATCTCCCTTGATCTGGGGCTCCATGCAAGATCTCACCCCGTGGGGTCAAAATTATCAGAATCAGATTTATTGCCAAGCACATTTACAAGTAAACAAGTAAACATAGGAGGAATTTGACTTGACATTGGGCGCGCACGAAAGGCGCATCCCAATGACGCGGCAGCCATGAAAGGCGCCTGTCATATGGGGGGGGGGGTGAAGAGGGGGGAGGGGGGAAGGATAGGGAAAAACACAATAGGAGAGAGAAAAAAGCATTGTTGATCAAAATTGAGCTCATTTTATGACCAACATTTTGATTACAAGAAAAAAACTCTCAAATGCACAATTAGCAGACAATAGATCACACAATGACAAAGCAGTAGTTGAGAGAGTCAGTGTATTGTGAATATACAGTATATCAGTAATTGTGTCAGTAGTGTAATGTTGAATGCAAGTATAGGTGTGTCAGTTGCTAGTGAACAGCAGAGGGTGCCTCCTGGCAGTGGATAGATGTTAAAGTCATGTGATCTAAACAGTCTAGAGTCTCTCGCTCTGCTTGCAGATGGTAAATTGTCACATGGTGCACTGTCCTTGAGCGTTCATCTGTTGAAACAATAACAACTGTGTCGTTGTTTGGGTTAGCAGGCAGAGCCGCTCCTTCCGCTTATCTTCATCAGGAGGAATGTAAACACGGGGCACCAAAGACAAGGTCAAGTCAAATCAGCACAGTGCACTCAGAGAATAGAATTTTTCCTCACCCGTGCAATTCTATGCTTTCATAATAAGAGAAATCATGAGAATGGTGAGCAAAAATCCCAGAACCACATGGGGGGGACCTAGTGAATGACCTGCAGAGAGCTGGGACCAAAGTAACAAAGGCTACATTAGAAACACACTACGCCGCCAAGGACTCAAATCCTGCAGGGCCAGACGTGTCCCCCTGCTTAAGCCAGTACATGTCCAGGCCTGTCTGAAGTTTGCTAGAGAGCATTTGGATGATCCAGAAGAGGATTGGGGGAATGCCATATGGTCAGATGAAACCAAAATAGAACTTTTTGGTAATAACTCAACTTGTCGTGTTTGGAGGAGAAAGAACACCAAACCTACTGTGAAGCATGGGGGTGGAAACATCATACTTTGGGGCTGTTTTTCTGCAAAGAGACCAGGACGACTGATCTGTGTAAAGGAAAGAATGAATGGGGCCATGTATCGTGAGATTTTGAGTGAAAACCTCCTTCCACCAGCAAGGGCATTGAAGATGAAACGTGGCTGGGTCTTTCAGCATGACAATGATCCCAAACACACCGCCCGGGCAACGAAGGAGTGGCTTCGTAAGAAGCATTTCAAGGTCCTGGAGTGGCCTAGCCAGTCTCCAGATCTCAACCCCATAGAAAATCTTTGGAGGGAGTTGAAAGTCTGTGTTGCCCAGCGACAGCCCCAAAACATCACTACTCTAGAGGAGATCTGCATGGAGGAATGGGCCAAAATACCAGCAACAGTGTGTGAAAACCTTGTGATAACTTACAGAAAACGTTTGACCTCTGTTATTGCCAACAAAGGGTATCTAACAAAGTATTGAGATGAACTTTTGTTATTGATCAAATACTTATTTTACTGAGGAATTTACCAATTAATTCATTAAAAATCCTTTAATGTGATTTTCTGGATTTTTTTTCCTCATTTTGTCTCTCATAGTTGAGGTATACCTATGATGAAAATTGGAGACCTCTCTCATCTTTTAAGTGGGAGAACTTGCACAATTGGTGACTGACTAAATACTTTTTTACCCCACTGTACCTAATTCAATAAATAATTGTCTAAAACAGTCTACTCATGTCAGTGTCTGTCTCCTGGGTCAAACAGCCATGTCAGTACGACTCCGTCAAGACAACCCAGCAGACAGCGCACTGTCGCGCCGTCTAAACACCCTTAGTGCCCGGGTAGACCTGATTCACCATCAACAGACAGTTATCTTGAATCAATTAACCCTAATTAACAACCGGCTGGATCGCCTGGAAGGACTCCAGGCGTTCCCCCTGGTCGCTGGGGCATACCAGCCTCTGCTAATTTTCCGGCTAGTCAGGCCCACCAGCCTTCCTCACCTCGCCTCACCCCCGTGCCTACCCCCGCCCACTTTAATGGCAAACTCGGGGAGGCACGAGGTTTCCTGCTGCAGTGTGAGACAGTTTTCCATCGTGTCCCCGGAGATTTTCCCACGGGTCATAGCAAAATCGGGTTTATTTCCAATCTGGTCAAGGGCAGAGCGTTAGCTTGGGCTTACGCAATCATGGCGAGACCCAGCTACGCCCAATTAACTTATCAACAATTCGTAGCAGATTTCCTAGAGATTTTTGATCACACGGATCAGGATGCGGTGTTAGCTGACCGCCTATTAAATCTTCAGCAGGGCAGTAAATCTGCAGCCGATTTTGCCGTGGACTTCCGGGTTTTGGCTGCAGAGGTGGGGTGGGGTGACTCAGCACTATGTAGTATTTTTCTCCGTGGCCTTAGCTCAGAGCTGAGGGATGAGCTGGCGGCGCGGGAGAAACCTGACAGACTGGGTGAACTAATCTCACTAGGCGTTAGTGTTGATAACAGGCTGAAGGGGTGGGCAGCAGAATGTAGGGCTTCCAGCCGCGCGGTGAGACCACGCCCCCGCTCCTCTTGGCCATCCTTGCCAGCTCTTCCTCTGCCGGAGGGACTTTGGGGCAGGAGGAGATGATTATAGGACAGTCGGGTGTTTCGGTGGCCAAGAGGCAGCGCCGAAGGGATTTGGGCCTGTGCTTTTACTGTGGTAGTGAGTCCCATGGGGTGGCTGAGTGTAACTATCTGTTAAAAGGGGAGGCCCATGGGTCACAGTAGGGGGACTCACGGACAAAGACCAGAAAAAGCCCCTCACCCGTTGCCTCGTAGCCATTAGACTACTCTACAAACACAGAGAACACACAACACACGCTCTTATTGACTCTGGGGCTGAGCAAAGCTTCATTTCTGAAGACCTGGCAACCCGGCTGGGCCTCAGCTGTCAACCACTCCACCCGCCTGTCAACCTTATCACGCTGTCTAAGACCCCACTCACCACTGTTTCCCACCAGACAGCCCCTGTTTTGTTGATTACCTCTGGAAACCATCGGGAGGATATCCGGTTCTGGCTGCTGCCCATCTCCACGTCGCCTGTTATCCTGGGTTATCCATGGCTATGCCTTCTCAACCCCACATTTGATTGGCAGGCGGGAAACATTACAGCTTGGAGCTCCTTCTGTCTCAGCGCCTGTCTCCGGTCTGCAGCGTGTGCTCCCTTGGTCTCGGTGACCCCGTCCACACTTCCGCCTCCAGATCTGTCCAGAGTACCAGAGGTCTACCACGATCTGGGAATGGTATTTAGTAAGTCACGGGCACTGTCCCTTCCCCCCCACCGGCCCTACGACTGTGCGATCAACTTCCGGGCGGGGGCCCCATTACCGGCGAGTCGATTATACAGCCTGTCGGCTCCAGAGCGGGAGGCCATGGACACATACATTAAGGAGTCCCTCAGCTCTGGAATCATCCGTCCATCCTCTTCAGCGGTGGGGGCAGGTTTCTTCTTTTTGGGAAAGAAGGACGGTTCCCTGCGCCCCTGCATCGACTTCCGGGGTTTGAGTGAAATCACCATCAAGGACAAGTATACATTGCCCCTGATGAACTCGGCCTTTGACTCCCTCCAGGGGGCGTTGTGGTTCACGAAGCTGGACCTTCGCAACGCTTATCATCTGGTGCGCATCAGGGAAGGTGATGAATGGAAGACGGCTTTCCGGACCCCAAGTGGCCAATTTGAATATCTTGTGATGCCGTTTGGGTTAACCAACGCTCCGGCCGTCTTCCAGCGTTTGATCAATGATGTCCTCCGGGATTTTCTGAACTCCTTTGTGTTTGTGTATTTGGATGACATCCTGATCTTCTCACGCACGTTGGAGGAGCACCAGGTCCATGTTCGGTGGGTCCTGCAGCGCCTCCTGGAGAACCAGCTATTCGTCAAGGCCGAGAAGTGCGAATTTCACACGAATACAACGTCCTTTTTGGGTTTCATCATCGCCCATAACGAAGTGCGCCCGGATCCGGCCAAAGTCAAGGCGGTGGTGGATTGGCCCACTCCTACATCCAGAAAGCAGTTACAGGGGTTCTTGGGCCTTGCCAATTTTTACCGTCGGTTTGTGCCGAGGTTCGGGATCATCGCTCGCCCCCTGACCAGCCTTATGTCCCCTAAGACCCTCTTTCGCTGGAGCAAGGAGGCTGCCACAGCATTCGGGAAGCCGAAGGAGGAGTTTGCCTCTGCTCGTGTTTTGACCCAGGTGGACCCGGATCTGCAGTGCTTAGTGGAGGTGGATGCCTCGGACTCTGGAGTCGGGGCGATTCTTTCCCAGTGCTCCCCCGTGGACGGAGTGATTCGCCGGTGCGCCTTCTTCTCCCACCGGCTGACGCCCGCTGAGAGGAACTACGGCATCGGGGACAGGGAGTTTCTGGCTGTCAAGCTCGCCCTGGAGGAGTGGAGGCACTGGCTGGAGAGGGCTGCCCAGCCGTTCATTGTGTTGACAGACCATAAGAACTTGGAGTATCTCCGGACAGCCAAGCGGCTGAACTCCCGCCAGGCGCGCTGGTGTCTCTTCTTTGGGTGGTTCAACTTTACCATCACCTACCAGCCAGGGAGTAAGAATACCAAGCCGGACGCCCTCTCCAGGCAGTTCGAGGTAGAGCCGTCTGGGGACCATGATGAGACCATCCTGCCAGCATCCTGTGTGGTGGGCGCCCTCATGTGGGAGATCCGGGATAAAGTCAGGAAGGCACAGGAGAATGAGCCCGACCCAGGTGGGGGTCCCCCGGGCCGTTTGTTCGTCCCCTCGTCGGTCAGGGGTGAAGTTATCCAGTGGGGCCATGCCTCCAAGTTGGCATGCCATCCAGGAATCTCTTGCACCGTCAACCTGCTCCAGAGAGCCTTCTGGTGGCCAGGGCTGAGGAGGGATGTGACCAACTACGTCCGGGCCTGCGCTCAGTGCGCCACTGGGAAATCGTCATCCTCCCCCCCGGCAGGTCTTCTCCATCCTCTGCCGGTCCATTCTCACCCCTGGTCCCATGTCGCCCTGGATTTTGTGACAGGCCCGCCCCCTTCAGACCATTTCACCGTTGTGCTGATGATAGTGGATCACTTCTCGAAGGCCGCACATTTTGTACCACTCCGGGGGTTGCCCTCGGCCCAGGAGACGGCGGACCTCCTGGTTCAGCATGTGGTGCGCCTCCACGGCCTCCCTGCGGACATCGTCTCGGATCGGGGTCCGCAATTCGTTTCCCAGGTCTGGAAGGTGTTCTGCACGACGTTGGGGGCCACAGCAAGTCTCTTTTCAGGGTATCACCCACAGAGTAATGGTCAGTGCGAGCGAGCCAACCAGTAGCTGGAGGCCGTGCTCCGCTGCGTCATCTCGTCCTGTTCTTCTTCTTGGAGTACGTTCCTGCCCTGGATTGAGTACGCACACAATGCCACGGTGTCCTCAGCAATGAGAGTGTCTCCGTTCAAGGCATCTCTGGGGTATGACCCCCTGCTGTTCCCGGAGGAGGAGAAGGAGGTGGCCGTTCCGTCTGTGCAGGCTCATGCCAAACGCTGCCGCTGGATTTGGACCATCACCCGCAGAGCCCTCCTCAGGACTATGGAACGCAATATTCAGGTGGCTAACCATCATAGGAGACCTGCGCAGGATTATCAGGTGGGGCAGCAGGTTTGGTTATCCACAAGAAATATCAATGTGCCGGCCAAGAAACGCAAATTGACTAAGTGTTTCATCGGTCCATACAAGATTACTCGTATTATTAACCCAGTGACTGTACGCCTAGCTCTCACCCCTTCTACGTGCATCTGCCCCTCTTTTCATGTCTCCCAGGTGAAACCCTGCATCTCCGACCCCCTGTGCCCGCCCCCCGTGGCGCCCCCCCCCCCCGAGGATGATGTCCGACAGCGGGGTCGGGGTCTTCAGTATTTGGTGGACTGGGAGGGTTTTGGTCCGGAGCACCATTCCTGGATTCACCCAGCGTTGATTCTGGATAAACAACTCATCCGCGATTTCCATCGGGCGCATCCAGGTAAGATAGGGCAGGTGCCTGGAGGCACCTCTAGAGGGGGGAGTACTGTCATGGCGGCCACTGGGCCGTCATCAGCCTTGGCTGCGCACACACCTGCCGCCAGTCATCAGCGGACCTTAAAAGCCGGCGTCTCTGATGGCTCAGCATGGAGTCGTCTGCCTACTTCGCCACGCAACGCGTCACGGACTCATCCTCTCACCAGAGCATCCACGAAGCAGTCTCGCCAAGCTTCGCCACGTAAGCATCAAAGTAACATACCTTGTCAAAGTGTAATCCCCTGTGCACAGGTGGACCTCCCCGGCGACGGACCAGTCTCCCCCAATAACAGAGCCACTCCTCCTCCTCCTCGGAACTCCTCCACCTCTCCACAGCACCAAGCATCACCTACACTGAGCCACTGCGAGCCGCAGAGCCAGCGCAAGCCTTCCAGCGCCACCTGCAAGTAAGCAGTACTCATCATCACATCTCTGTACTGCGAACAGCACTAATCTATCTGTGCTTGTGTGTTCCAGGGTTGCCAGGTCACGGCAGGACTCGCTCAGCCCCAGCGGTTCTACAGCATCACACTCACTCACACCTTCACACACATTACATACCCAATTCAATAAATAATTGTCTAAAACAGTCTACTTGTGTCAGTGTCTGTCTCCTGGGTCAAACAGCCATGTCTGTTATGACTCGCTGCTCATCAGCGGCGCCAGCCGCGCGCACACCTGCTCCTCATCAACGGCGAGGTATTTAATCCACTCTGCCCTGGGCTTCGGCCAGGGCAGAATTCATCGGCCTTCATCGGCCTTCATCGGCAAGACTTCATCGGCCTGTTCGTATTCGTCTACCTGGACGACATTCTCATCTTCTCCAGGTCCAGGGATGAACACCGGGTCCACGTGAGGCGGGTCCTGCAGAGACTGCTGGAGAACTGTCTGTACGTCAAGGCGGAAAAATGTGAATTCTACGCCAAAACAACTTCCTTCCTGGGGTTCATCATCTCCAATGACCAGGTGCTTCCGGACCCAGCGAAGATCAAAGCAGTGGTGGATTGGCCCACACCAACTTCTCGAAAGCAAGTTCAGCAATTCATTGGGTTCGCCAATTTCTACCGCCGCTTTGTCCCGAACTTTGGAGCCATCATCGGGCCCCTGACCCGCCTCACCTCTCCTAAGACCCCGTTCCGGTGGACTGAAGAGGCCGCTTCGGCCTTCCAGGCGCTGAAGACGGAGTTCTCCTCCTCCCGGGTCCTCAGCCAGGTCGATCCCGCGCTGCAGTGCATTGTGGAGGTGGACGCTTCGGACACGGGGGTGGGGGCGGTGTTGTCCCAGCGGTCCCCAGCCAATGGAGTCAAGCGACCCTGCACCTTCTCTCGGCGCCTGTCCCCGGCGGAACGTAACTATGACGTGGGGGACAGAGAGCTTCTTGCCATCAAGCTTGCCCTTCAAGAATGGCGTCACTGGCTGGAGGGGGCAGCCTTGCCTTTTGTGGTCCTCACTGACCACAAGAACCTGGAGCACCTGAGATCTGCCAACCGTCTGAACGCCCGCCAGGCGCGTTGGTCCCTGTTCTTTGCAAGGTTTAAGTTCAGCATCACATATAGGCCTGGCTCCAAGAACGGCCTGCCCGATGCCCTCTCCAGGCAATTTGCCCCGGAGGCCGCAGAAGACGTTGCTCACACCATCTTGCCCAGGTCGTGCATCATGGGGGCTGTTACATGGGACATAGAAGACAAGATCCGGAGGGCCCAGGAGTCGGAACCGGACCCTGGCGGCGGACCGGAGGGGAGGCTCTTCGTGCCATCTGCCGTCCGGGGGGACGTTATACACTGGCTCCATACCTCCAAGCTCACCTGCCATCCTGGAGCTTCGCGGATGATTGACCTTCTCCAGCGATCCTTTTGGTGGCCAGGCCTGCGGAAGGATGCCGCCCGTTACGCCCGGGCCTGCCCCGTCTGTGCTGCCAATAAGTCAGGTAACGCTCCCCCTGCGGGTCTGCTCCAGCCCCTGCCCGTCCCTGGCAGGCCCTGGTCGCACATCGCTCTGGACTTCGTCACCGGGCTCCCCGTCTCCAACAACTTTGACACAGTTCTGACCATTGTAGACCGTTTTTCCAAGGCCGCCCACTTCGTGCCCCTACGTGGACTTCCCTCAGCCTTGGAGACGGCGGACCTCCTCATCCAGCACGTGGTCAGACTGCATGGAATCCCGGTCGACGTGGTCTCCGACCGCGGCCCCCAGTTTTCTTCGGACGTCTGGAGGTCATTTTGCAACGCCCTGGGAGCCAAGGTAAGCCTCTCCTCCGGCCATCACCCCCAGTCTAACGGGCAGTGTGAGCGGACTAACCAGGAGCTGGAGGCTACGCTCCGCTGCGTTACTTCATCCAAACCCACGTCCTGGAGTTCTCACCTCGCCTGGGTGGAGTACGCCCACAACACCTCTCGCTCTACGGCCATCGGGATGTCGCCCTTTAAAGCATCCTTGGGCTATGATCCACCCCTGTTCCCCGCGCAGGAGGGCGAGTTGGCTGTTCCCTCTGTTCAGGCACATCTGAGGCGGTGCCGTTCCCTTTGGTCCACGGCGCGTAATGCGCTTTTACGCACGGCGGAGCGCAATAAGTCTACGGCGGACCGACATAGGAGACCTGCACCTGCCTACCAGGTGGGACAGCAAGTTTGGGTATCCACACAGGACGTAAACCTAAAGGGTGAGAGGAGAAAGCTGGCCCAACGGTTCATCGGCCCTTATCCCATAACCAGAATCATCAACCCGGTGGCTGTGTGTGTGGCTATTCCCTCCTCCCTCCGCATCCATCCCACCTTCCACGTCTCCAAAATTAAACCGGTGGTCTCTGACCCCCTCTGCCCTCCACCTGCGGCGCACCCCGCTCCCCGGATGATTGGTGGCCATCCGGCCTGGACCGTCGCTGACATCTTGGACGCCCGACGCCGGGGTCGCGGATTGCAGTACCTGGTGGATTGGGAGGGCTATGGACCCGAGTGGAGACAGTGGGTGCCTTCTTCGCTGGTGTTGGACCGGTCACTCATTTCTGAGTTTCATCGAGCGCACCCGGAAAAACCATCGCCAGGAGGCGCTGCTAGAGGGGGGAGTACTGTTATGACTCGCTGCTCATCAGCGGCGCCAGCCGCGCGCACACCTGCTCCTTGTCAGCGGCGAGGTATTTAATCCACTCTGCCCTGGGCTTCGGCCTGAAGCCGTCTCTCTACTTCGGCCCCTTTGCTACTACGGATCTCAAACCGACTAGTGAAGATATCCTGGGTAAGCTCCCCTTACCTCTCTCCTCTAGCCTTCCCCTGTGCACAGGTGGACATTCCCGGCGGCGGACTTCATCATCTCGCCGTTGGCTCTACGCTGCTGCCACAGGTACCGCAGGTCGCTGTCTCCCGGGCTTCGCCCTTGTCGACGCCAGCCACCTGTCACAACCAAGTAAGCCAGCTACCATCATTATTCCCTGTATTGGTGTGGTGCCCGTTACCCTTCTCCCTCTGCTCTTTCCCACAGGGTTGTCCGGCTGTACAGCCTCCTGCCCCCGTGCCTGACGCAGACGCCACCACCAATACATTCTTATTCCACAGACACGCAGCCATACACTTCCTTGTTGCTAATAAAGCTGTTAAATCTATCCTGAGCCTGCATGTGTTTCAATGTCAACTTGTCCTTTTAGATCTTAGTGCAGCTTTTGATACTATCGACCATGATATTCTACTTGATAGATTAGAACACTATGTTGGACTAAATGGAACTTGGCTGCAGTGGTTTAAATCTTATTTGGCCGATAGACTTCAGTTTGTTCATGTCAATAATAAGTTTTCTTCCATAAGTTCAGTTATGGAGTTCCACAGGGATCTGTGTTCGGCCCTACTTTTTTTAGTTTATATATGCTTCCGTTAGGCCACATCATTAGAATGCACTGTATACATTTTCGTTATTACACAGATGGCACACAATTATACTTGTCAGTGAAGCCTGATAATAGTAATCAATTAGCCAAGTTAAATGTCTGTCTTAAGGAAATCAAAGCTTGGATGACTTGTAATTTTCTGCTATTAAACACATAAGACGGAAGTCATTCTTGTTGGTCCAAAAAACCTTAGAAATACTTTTCCAAATCAAACTCTTAATTTGGATGTGGCTACTCTTTCTCTGAACAGCTCTGTGAGGAACTTTGGAGTTATTGTTGATCAAGATCTGTTTTTAATTCACATATTAAATTTGTTTCTAAGACTGCCTCCTATCATTTGTGTAATATTGCCAAGATCTTGTCTTTGAGTGATGCTGAGAAACTGATCCACGCTTTTGTTTGCTCTAGATTAGATTATTGTAACTCATTATTATCAGGTTGTTCTAAAATATCTTTGAAAAGTCTTCAGTTGATCAACAATGCTGCAGCAAGAATTTTAACAGGTACTAGAAAGAGAGATCATATCTCTCCAGTTCTGGCCTCCCTTCATTGGCTTCCCATAGAGTTTAGAATTAAGTTTAAAATCTTTCTTTTCACTTACAAAGCTCTTAATAATCAGGCCCCTTTTTATATAAAAGATCTGATATTACCCCATCATCCTTACAGAGCACTATGCTCCCAAAATGCTGGATTGCTTGTAATACCTTGATTCTCCAAAAGTACAATGGGAGGCAGAGCCTTCTGCTATCAAGCTCCTTTCCTGTGGAACCAGTTACCAATCTGGGTTCGGGAGTCAGACTCGATCTCTGTTTTTAAGAATAGGGTAAAAACCTTCCTCTTCAACATAGCCTACGATTAGGGAGGGATCATGTGTCTCTTAACCCTCCCTTTGTTTTGCTGTTAATAGATTTAGACTGCCAGGTGACCTCCAATAATATACTTGGCTTCTCTCCTTTAATGTTTGCTCTCTTTATGTCTGTTCTTTTCATCTTCTCTATCCCCTCACCCCCCCAGCCAGTCGCAGCAGATGACTGCCCCTCCCTGAGCCTGGTTCTGCTAGAGGTTTGTTCCTGTTGAAAGGGAGTTTTTCCTCTCCACCGTTGCCAAGTGCTTGATCACAGGAGATCCCCTGATTGCTGGGGTCTTTCAGCAATTGTGGGGATTCCCCTACATTTGAACATGCTATGAGATGACGATCGTTGTGATATGGCGCTATATAAACAAAGTTGAATTGAACTGAATTGTTTTTTGGACATATTATTGTGTGACACGGGTGACGGCTCCACCTTTCCGGTTCCACCGCCACTAGGGGTATAAGAGGGCTGTGCAGAAGAGGGGCAGTCTCTCTGACCTCACCTCTGCCTAACAGGAGTGCTGATACTGTAACCATGAGTCGACAATAAAGTCGTGTTCTGTTCTGCATCCAGCCGCATACTAGGTTTTCGTTTACCAACATAACAGAGGTGCCTTGGTATTTAAAAAAAATATGCCTAGTACAGCAATGGTATAGCCACAGCTGATAATGTATTGCTCTCTAATTTTGATCTCCTCTGTATACAGATACGTATTTGTATAGAAAAAGAAATACATTATTTGTTAATAGATGGTATTCTCAACATTCATATTTATTTATACAGGGTAGTTCCACTGAGAGGCAACCTCTCATTTTCAAGGACACCCTGTTCATTCACACTAAGAAGCTGCCCAGTACAACTACAGACTGACCTGTGGCCACTGAGCAGCTCCAGTGGAGCAGTTGTGGTGAAGGGCGTTGCTCAAGGGCACCACAGTGGGGTTAAGGAGGGTTGGGCAAACGCTATGCTATCTGTCCCACCCAGATCCAATCCTGCCGGTCCTGGGATCGAACCCCGCGACCCTCCGCTCTCCAGTCCACATCCCTAACCATTAGGCCACCACTGCCCATCAAATATGAGATTACATATGAGATTTATGTGAGACTGCAGCTCAGCTTTACAATATTAAATGCACATTATTGTTTTAGCTTTCTCTCCCAGCACAAATTGGTGGAAAAATGTTGAAAAGACAGCTTTGTCAACAGCCTAAAAAATGTCTGGATTTGGTTGAAAAGTGAAAGATGAAAAGCTGTCTCTTTCAGGTTGTTGAAAAGGTGTCTTCATATAGACGTCTCTGCATGGTCTAAATTTAGTTGAAAAGTGAAAGATGAAAAGATATCTTTTTTCCGGTTGTTAAAATAAATGTCATTATTCATCTTCTTGACTCTTTTTTGAGGTGTTAGTGGGCTTGCACCTATACCAGCATCTTTGGGCAAGCGGCAGAGTATATCCTAGAGATCACAGCTCTTGGCAGTCTTACACAGCCAACTCAATGGACCAATGGTTGAGCACAGTTGTGCACTCAGTCCACAAGTCAATGAGTAGTTGCGTTCAACCCACAGGCCAGTCAGAAGCTACGCTCAACCCACAGGCCAATCAGGTGCTGGGTTCAACACACAGACCAATCAGGTGCTGGGCTCAACCCACAGGCCGATCAGGAGCCACGTTTGGCCTCCAGCCAATCAGGAGCCAAGTTGTAAAGTTCTGGTTTGGCAAAGAGCCAACCACCAATGAGATGGAAGCAAGCCAAGGGTGGATAATTTTTTCACCCATTAGGAATTGTTCAGAACTCTTTATACGAACTCCTTATACAAAGATATAGCGTGATGAACAAAGAAGAAGAAGAAGGTGTGTGAACGCCTTATGAGAAGAAGGATTGATACGAAGAGACAGAGTTGGTCGACTGCTGAATAGAGTGAGGACCTGAATCAAGGAGATCTGCTCAAGTTGGACTGTTTGAAGAAGAAGAAGGAGGTTGGGACTACATTTACATCTGTGTTCGGCTGGCGGTAGGATTGATTTGTTTGTGGCGGATAACAAAAACTGTATGCTGTCTGCCACATTATGGCATCTAGTTCTGACAGGTACGTTAAAGATGAGGTGGGCTGGACACTATCCAGGCCTGGAGACCAGAAAAGAGCAGCTAGGGGGGCAACAAGACCTAGAAGTGGGTCAGATGAGAGTAATGCAGGAGGAAGTAACAATGCGAAGAAAACACGAACTGGCCAAAATGGATGGCAGTGTCATTGAGTTCAGTTAGGGTGGGGGGCACTATCACTCGGTTAAGCTAACAAAAGCAATTGAGAAAAAATTGGGAGTGTTAAGTTTGCAAAGTTCTTGAATAATAACTGGCTGTTAATTCATGCCACAAGTAAACAACATCAAGACAAAATATTGGCAATGACATGTCTAAATGGAGAACAAATGAAGGCACATGTTCCTGGCACGACAGCTAACTTGAAGGGAGTTATATCAGGTGTCCCTTTGTGCATGTCTATGGAAGAAGTGAAAAACGAGATCCCAGGAGGAAAGGTGAAGGATGTGAAAAGGCTACAGAGTAAAAGAGAAGGTTCACTGAAGGACACACTGTCATGATTTAGTTTGAGGAAACACTCCCTAAATCAGTCCTAATAGGATGCATGTATTACAGTGTCAGAGAATAGGTCCCAAAGCCACTCAGGTGCTACAAATGTCAAAGGATGGGTCACACTGCTCAGCAATGTAAGTGAAAGCTAAGATGTCTCGGACCGGAGACCTTTGAGACAGTGGTGGTGAGGAGAACACTAAATAAACTGCAATCCATCATGGACAATCCTGATCACTGTTATGACTCGCCGCTCATCAGTGGCGCCAGCCGCGCGCACACCTGCTCCTCGTCAGCGGCGAGGTATTTAATCCACTCTGCCCTGGGCTTCGGCCTGAAGCCGTCTCTCTACTTCGGCCCCTTTGCTACTACGGATCGCAAACCTACTAGCGAAGATATCCTGGGTAACCTCCCCTTACCTCTCTCCTCCAGCTTTCCCCTGTGCACAGGTGGACATTCCCGGCGGCGGATTTCATCACCTCGCCGTTGGCTCTACGCTGCTGCCACAGGTACCGCAGGTCGCTGTCTCCCGGGCTTCGCCCTTGTCGACGCCAGCCACCTGTCACAACCAAGTAAGCCAGCTATCATCATCATTTCCCTGTATTGGTGTGGTGCCCGTTACCCTTCTCCCTCTGCTCTCTCCCACAGGGTTGTCCGGCTGTACGGCCTCCTGCCCCCGTGCCTGACGCAGACGCCACCACCAATACATTCTTATTCCACAGACACAGCCATACACTTCCCTATTGCTAATAAAGCTGTTAAATCTATCCTGAGCCTGCGTGTGTGTCTCCTGGGCCGTGCGTTATGTCAGTACGGCTTCAGCAGAGCGGCTCGGCAGACAGCGGGCTTGCATGCCGTCTTTCCACCCTGGAGGCTCGGGTGGATTCAATAGCCTATCAGCAACAGGTGATATTAAATCAGTTAATTAACATCACTAACCGATTAGACCGCTTGGACCCCCAGCAGCCGTTCCCCTCGGCTCGTCCGGGTGGCGTGGCTCCTGCGGCTCCGGTGGCTGTCCAGCCTGCTCCGGGTGCGTCAACACGGCTCACACCAATCCCCACTCCTGCTCGCTTCAGCGGTAAGCTGGGTGGAGCTCGGGGTTTTATTATGCAGTGTGAGTCCGTGTTTCTTCGCGTTCCCGGAGATTTTCCCTCAGACCATAGCAGAATTGGCTACATAGGAAACCTCCTTGAGGGTCGTGCGCTTACCTGGGTTTACGCCATTATGGTGAAGCCCAGCTACGCCACCCTCACCTATGGCCAGTTCGTGCGACAGTTTCTGGAAGTGTTTGATCATTCGCGTTTGGACAGTGTCCAGGTCGACCGTCTTCTCGGACTCCAACAGGGGAGCCGATCGGCGGCCGAGTACGCGATCGACTTCCGGGTTACCGCGGAGGAAGTTGGCTGGGAAGAGCGTGCGCTCTGCGGCATCTTCCTCCGCAGTCTAAATTCCAGTCTGAGGGATGAGCTGGCTGGACGGGATACCCCGGAGACGCTGGCGGAGCTGATTTCTCTTACCATCAGCTTGGATAACAGGCTGCGCGAGCGCACCTCCGAGCAGAAGCAGTCTTCTCGCTTGCGGGGTGCCTCTGCCCCAAGCTCGCCACCTGGCGTTACCGCCGCCGGAGGTCTCCGAGGAGTCGGAACCTATGGTAACGGGACGGACAAAGCTCCCCCTGGCGGAGAAACAGCGCGTAATGCGCTTTTACGCACGGCGGAGTGCAATAAGTCTACGGCGGACCGACATAGGAGACCTGCACCTGCCTACCAGGTGGGACAGCAAGTTTGGGTTTCCACACAGGACGTAAACCTAAAGGGTGAGAGGAGAAAGTTGGCTCAACGGTTCATCGGCCCTTATCCCATAACCAGGATCATCAACCCGGTGGCTGTGCGTGTGGCTATTCCCTCCTCCCTCCGCATCCATTCCACCTTCCACGTCTCCAAAATTAAACCGGTGGTCTCTGACCCCCTCTGCCCTCCACCTGCGGCGCATCCCGCTCCCCGGATGATTGGTGGCCATCCGGCCTGGACCGTCGCTGACATCTTGGACGCCCGATGCCGGGGTCGCGGATTGCAGTACCTGGTGGATTGGGAGGGCTATGGACCCGAGTGGAGACAGTGGGTGCTTTCCTCGCTGGTGTTGGACCGGTCACTCATTTCTGAGTTTCATCGAGCGCACCCGGAAAAACCATCGCCAGGAGGCGCTGCTAGAGGGGGGAGTACTGTTATGATTTGCTGCTCATCAGCGGCGCCAGCCGCGCGCACACCTGCTCCTCGTCAGCGGCGAGGTATTTAATCCACTCTGCCCTGGGCTTCGGCCTGAAGCCGTCTCTCTACTTCGGCCCCTTTGCTACTACGGATCGCAAACCTACTAGCGAAGATATCCTGGGTAACCTCCCCTTACCTCTCTCCTCTAGCTTTCCCCTGTGCACAGGTGGACATTCCCGGCGGCGGATTTCATCACCTCGCCTTTGGCTCTACGCTGCTGCCACAGGTACCGCAGGTCGCTGTCTCCCGGGCTTCGCCCTTGTCGACGCCAGCCACCTGTCACAACCAAGTAAGCCAGCTATCATCATCATTTCCCTGTATTGGTGTGGTGCCCATTACCCTTCTCCCTCTGCTCTCTCCCACAGGGTTGTCCGGCTGTACGGCCTCCTGCCCCCGTGCCTGACGCAGACGCCACCACCAATACATTCTTATTCCACAGACACGCAGCCATACACTTCCCTATTGCTAATAAAGCTGTTAAATCTATCCTGAGCCTGCGTGTGTGTCTCCTGGGCCGTGCGTTATGTCAATCACCCCCTCCACCACACACTAGATAGACAGCAAAGCACTTTCTCCAGTAGACTACTACAGCTTTGTTGTCATACGGCCAGGTACAGGAAATCTTTCCTGCCTCATGCAATTTCACTGTACAATAACTCACTATGATGTATTCTGGTCATAGCTATGCTGCCACACTGCACCTTACAGACTAGCTGGTACCTCACATTTTCACTCTGCTCCTGATAGTCCTTCTTTGTGCAATGGGATGATTCATGTGTTTATACGGGTCATCATCATATATTAAGCTGTGATGTACATAGGTTTTATAGCCGTGTTAGTTTTACTTTCCATGGGTAATCCCTTTGTCATGTGTGTTTCTGTTGTTTGGTTGTCTACTGTCATGCTGCTGTTATACTGTAATTTCCCAGTTTAGGATCAATAAAGTACATTCTATCTATCTATCTATCTATCTATGTGGAGGGGAGCACGGATATGGTAAATGTGACAAGGACGCCAAAGTAAAGTGTTGCAACTGCAGGGGTGAGCACAGTGCTGCATATGGAGGATGTGTTGTGCAGAAGGAAGCGAGACAAGCTCAGGAAATCAGAATAACTAAAAAAAAATTGTATGTGGAAGCTCTGAAGACAGAGAGGCAGGAATAGTCAGCAAAACAGCAGGCCTTTCTCAGAGAAGTTCAGTTCAAATGGAAGCCCAGCAAACAACGGGTCCCACGCAAGCACAGGATCGTGCCACTGCAAGGAATGTTTGTGTTCACAAATGCAAAATGGATGATGACACATTGATAGTTAAGAGGGCAAACTTTAGAGCTTTTATCTGCCACACCACGAATGTTGCTGCACAGCCAAAGAAGAAAAGTGAAAGAATCAAAACCATTGTGGAAGCAGCAGAAAGCTTTCTAGATGTGAACGATATCACAGCTGACCAGATTAATGCTTTAGTGAAAGCTGAAACTGGGGAGACTGCACATGCTGAAACAAGACCTTAATTATGGTAGTACACATACTACAGTGGAATGTGACACATACTACAGTGGAATGCGAGGAGTCTTATAGCAAACGGACAAGAACTTAAGAAGCATCTTTACAAACTAGAAGTTGTTCCACAGGTAATGTGTGTACAGGAGACATGGCTTCAACCTCACTTAGATTTTGTTATTCCAGGATACAGTTCAATCAGACATATAGAATTAACACTGTAAATGGAGGAGGATGTGCCACTTTCATTAAAGATGGCCTGGCGTATAGGGTGATTCCCTCCCCTGAGGATATAGAGTGTAATATTATTGAAATATGTAGGCCAAATGGACAAGGAAGTATTAAGCTGATTAATTATTACAACCCATGTAGGAAGTTAACAGCAGATATTTCCAGTGTTATGGCAGGGGAAGGGCATATGAAAGAGGTATGGTGTGGAGACTTTAATTCCCACAATAGCTTGTGGGGAAGCACACATACAGATAATGATGGAAATGTCGTGGAAGAGATGTTAGATGAAAGATCTTTAATTTGTCTAAACAGTGGTGAAGGTACCAGGGTGGATGTGCATAGGGGCACATTACCATGAATTGACCTGACTCTGGTATCTGATTCTTTAGTGTTCCTGGCAGCGGAGGGCGGAAGACAGAGCTGCATGGAGGAATCTGATCAGACCTAAATGAAACAGTCATTGTCACCCCGACAGACTGCTATGATGATGATGATGATGATGATGATGAGTGAGCGCCTGTGAATGGACGGTTACGAACAGGACAACTATAGGAAGTGATTACTTCCCAATACCTACAGTCATTAAAACTGAAGTATGTATGTTGTGTCCATAGTTGGGGAAAGCAAACACACATGGTGACTGTAGTTTATGGAGCTTTATTATACTGAGTGCATTATATATCTAAAGAGGCTTACGGCACTCACCTCCTTGCCAGGTGGCTCCTGCGACAAAAGAGGCAGAGCCTCTTCCGCCCATTTCCTTTATACCACGGGAGGCGTCACCACCGGAAACCGGCAGTAGCCACCCCGGTCTAGCCCATGACCAGCCCGGCCGCCATCTTGGTAATACAGCCTATTTACATACACAGCATCCCCCCCCTTCAAACCCCCCCCCCCCCAAGCGCACAGATAGCCCTCCCCAATTTGCTTCCCGACTCACACACTAAAGAAAAACAATTACAGAAACAAATAAACAAGCGATCCATGCACACAACTAAACTGGAGGGTCAGGTAGACTACCAGCACCCTCACATGGCTGGGCGGATTATTCTGCTGCCAATTTTACAAACAAAGCCATGTACCTAAAAGTAAAATAATCCCGGAACAGAGATAAAACATGCAAACTACAAGACACATAACAGCTACTGGTGCCCCGGCCCCTTAAGCTAAAATTTAATTTTGATGTGCTACAAAACACTCTACTTCCCACTTTTCTCTTCTCTTTTTTTTTTTGAAATTTAAATCGGGGTACCATGCCAGCAGCAAATAAACATATCAGGAATGGAGCAAAACACGCAAATAGAAAATAAAGACATAACACTCTCAGTCCTTAAACGGGTCCTTCTCCAGTCGCCTCCGTCTCTTGACCTCAGGGCTCCCACCGCGCCGCTTCATCTCCTCCACTCGGCGCAACTCGTTCGGATGCCTCCAGATCTTATCAGACAAGCGTAGACACCCGTCACTCCGAGCAGCCTCCAACCGTCTCCTTTCATTGAGCCACTCGCATGAGCCATGATCACCTCTCATCCAAGCCTCAACCCTGGGTCGCACCATGTCGCTGACCTGGGTTCATTAGCGTCTGGCATAAAAGGCGGACGCTGAATGCAGTCCGATGCAGCAGTCTCTATTAAACTCCCGTCAAGACTCCTCATTGTCTGACGCATTGGGCATCCCCCGGCTCAGACGTGGTCTTTTCATAGTCTACAATTGTAAGTTACATAGTGTGTTTTAGCTCATCGAGGCTCGTTCCTTTTCCGGTGACTTGTTGGTGTCTTATGGTGGCTTGTGAGGGCCACCGTGACAGTATCACCATCATCAGGGTCCCAACTCAGTGCCTTAGCGCAAGACTCATCCTCACTCAGAAAAGCCCCTTCAGGAAGGCCTTTCACGATGATCTCTGCTGCCTCCAACTGCTGGGCAAGCTTGATAGCTGTGGCCAACGTCAACTCTCCTGGAAACTCCAACAATCTGGACCGGACCGCTTCACTGCAAACATGCTCCGCTAGTTGGTCCCAAATCATCTCCTCTTCCAGGCGTCTGAAATCACACCTTCTCACCAGCCTTTGGAGCTCATCAACAAACGTCGTCACTGGCTCTCCCAAACACTGGTGGTGCTGTCGAAACTGGATGCGCCGAACCGTGACACTCTCCTGAGCGTGAAAATGGCACGCCATCAACTCCACCACACCATTGAGACTATCAGCCTCTCCCAGACTCTCCAACACGGGCTGCACGGGCTGCATGGGCTGCACGGTGGCGCAGTGGTTTAGCACTGTGGCAGCACAGTTTTACCCTCGGCCGGGGGATCGCGGGGATCGTGGGTTCGATTCCAGCCCCCGACCAACAGTGAGCTGTGTGGAGTTTGCATGTTCTCCCCGTGTTGCGCGGGTTTACTCCGGGATTTCTCCGGTTTCCTCCCGCATACCAAAAACATGTAGGTTTAGGGCGCTCGCGCACGCAGCGACCAGCAGCCGGTGGCTTGTCACCAGACTGCAAACCGAATCTACCTACGGGTACAAATAAGTAACAAAAAAAAAAAACAACAAAAAAAAAACCACTCTCTGCCCCTCAGCACCCGACTTATGGACTAACATAGCCCTCGCGTGAAGCCTCTCATGCTCGCCGAGGTTCAAAACCATGAGATAGTTGGTAAAAGCAGTAAACCAATGAGGCCACGGCACGGGCGGCCTGCCCCGGGCCTCCAGAAACGGTCAAAACTCAGCAATAAACTGATCCATTCCCGCTTTTACCTCGTCACCAAATGTTGTGTCCATAGTTGGGTAAAGCAAACACACACGGTAACTGTAGTTTATGGAGCTTTATTATACAGAGTGCGTTATATATCTAAAGAGGCTTACCGCACTTGCCTGCGTGCCAGGTGGCTCCCACGACGAAAGAGGCAAAGCCTCTTCCACCCATTTCCTTTATACCACAGGCGGTGTCACCACCAGAAACCGGCAGTAGCCACTCCGGTCTAGTCCATGACCAACCCAGCCGCCATCGTTGTAATACAGCCTATTTATATACACAACAATGTATACAAGAGGGAAGATGTTTTACAATATGGTGTTTTAACAAGGCAGATTGGGGAAAATTTAGGCAATACTGTGTTCATTTGTGTCATTTGGTAACATTAGAAGGTGGCATAGAAGAGTGTTCAAGTCAGGTAACCAATCATATTCTGAATGCTGCAATAGCAAGAATACCTAAGAAAACAGCACAGGGTAGGAAGACGGTTGTACCCTGGTGGAATGACAAATGTAGTATTGCAATAAAAGAGTGAAACAAGGCATTCAGAGAGCTGAGGAAGAATATGACTAGTGAAAACGTTATAATAGAGTATAAAAAGAAAAGGGCAGTAGCTCAAAGGATTATTAAAAACAGGAAAAGGTCAACATGAGAATTTTGTTCCACTCTTGGTAGGAAAACAGAACTAGGTGATGTCTGGGATATATTTAAAACAATGAGTGGGAAAAGGGTATCAGTTAAAATTCCAGCTTTAGTGGATGGGGACAAGATGGCTGTATCAGACAAAGAAAAGGCAGAAGTCCTAGGTAGAGCATTTGCAGCAGTGCATAGAGGAGACCATCTTGGTGAGAATCATAGACAGCAAAGGCAACATAAACTCAGAGAAAATGCAAACTTAAAAAATGAAGTGAAACAGGACATAACTGTGTTAGACCTCAAGCTCACAATGTCAGAGCTTAAGAGAGCTTTGCAAGATAGAGGATACACAGCTCCAGGATATGATTAGTTAAGCTATGCTATGTTCTGGCAGTTGCCTATGCAATCAAAGCAACTGGTGCTGAAATTGTTTAACAGGATATGGAAGGAGGGGGTTATCCCAAGTGGGTGGGAAAAGGCTGTAATTTTACCATTTAATAAGCCAGGGAAAGCTCCAGCTCATCCAGGCAACTACAGGCCAATAGCATTAACGTCACATTTAGGGAAATGGATGGAGAAGGTGTTAGTTTACAGACTCTGAGATGTACTAGAGCAAAAACGATTAATAAACGACTATCAGAATGGTTTTAGAAGATGAAGATCCGCAGTGGATGCTCTAGTTGGGGTAAGTAATGATATTGAAAAGACTCTCAAAATGAAAGAAGTGCTGGTTATAGTTTATGTGAATATTGAAAAGGCTTATGACTCACTGTGGAGGGATGGACTTCTTATGAAATTGAATGAAATGGGCATTGGTGGTAGGATGTATAATTGGATAATGGATTTTTTAACACGCAGGACAATTAGGGTTAAAGTAGGATCAGAAGTTTCTAATGACTTTGACATAGAAAATGGTGTTCCTTAGGGGAGTGTGATAAACCCTGTTTTATTCAATATAATGATTAATGACATGTTTGAGGATCAAGAGGGATCCATCAAAACAGCACTATATGCAGATGATGGAGCCATATGGACGAGGGGAAGAAATGAGGAATCGGTGTTCAAAAACATCAGGAAAGCAATGGAGAAAGTGGAAAAGTGGTCACATGAGTTAGGATTTAAATTTTCAAACAGTAAAACCTGCTATATGACTTTCACCAAAAAAAACGCAGAACTGGTTCTGAACCATTAACATTATATAATCAAACAACAGAGAAACCACAGGATCTCTTGGTGACCACAGGATCTCATCTCTGTTGTTTGCAGATGATGTTGTCCTGTTGGCTTCATCCAGCAATGACCTACAGCTCTTGCTGGGACGGTTTGCCGCTGAGTGTGAAGCGGCTGGGATGAGAATCAGCACCTCCAAGTCCGAGTCCGTGGTCCTCAGCCGGAAAAAGGTGGATTGTCCTCTCCGGGTTGGGGACAGGCTCCTGCCCCAAGTGGAGGAGTTTAAGTATCTTGGGGTCTTGTTCACGAGTGAGGGGAAAATGGAGCGAGAGATCGACAGACGGATTGGAGCAGCATCTGCAGTGATGCGGACGTTGTACCGGTCTGTTGTGGTGAAGAGGGAGCTTAGTTCTAAGGCAAAGCTGTCGATTTACCAGTCAATCTACGTTCCTACTCTCACCTATGGTCACGAGCTTTGGGTAATGACCGAAAGAACGAGATCGCGGATACAAGCGGCTGAAATGAGCTTTCTCCGTAGGATTGCTGGACTCACCCTCAGAGATAGGGTGAGGAGCTCAGTCATCCGGGAGAGGCTCAGAGTAGAACCGCTGCTCCTCCACATTGAAAGGAGTCAGTTGAGGTGGTATGGGCATCTGATTAGGATGCCTCCTGGACGCCTCCCACTTGAGGTGTTTCAGGCACGTCCCACTGGGAGGAGACCCCGGGGCAGACCCAGGACTCGGTGGAGAGACTATGTCTCCCAGCTAGTCTGGGAACGCCTTGGTATCCCCTCTGAAGAGCTGGAGCAGGTGGCTGGGGAGAGGGAAGTCTGGGCTTCTCTGCTTGAACTGCTGCCTCCGCGACCCGGACCTCCGGAAAAGCGGTAGAAGATGGATGGATGGATGGACAACAGAGAAAGTATGTGAGTTTAAATATCTAGGATTGTGGTTTGATAGTGGATACACATGAGTTCATGTTGAAAATCTGGAGACAAAGTGCAAAAAAGTCAATCTCATAAAAGCTGTAGCTGTAGCTGTAGACTACGGATGTATGATTTATGGAGCAGCGGCAAAGACGACTCTGGAAAAAATAGAATGCAGCATAGAACGCTTTGCCTGTGCATTGGAGCCATCAAAACAACACCAAACAATGCAGTTTTAATAGAAGCAGGAGAAATGCCAATGGATTTGAGAAGAGATAAACTCGCATTATCGTACTGGGTCAAGCTGAAAGGAAGTGAAGAAGCAGATATTTCAAAAACAACACTACAAGACTGCTGGGAATACTCTAATTTCCAGGGACATGGGTTTGGGTGGACAATAAGCGACTTTTGCATCTTGGCTCGCGCAAAGCATCATGGGAACGTGGCTACCAAACATGCTCTATCGATACATTTAATTTATGGAAAGTTCCTGATCTACGAACATATTGTATGCATAGGGGTCTTCCCGGTTGCACCCGCAAACGTAAGGATGAACTAGTTGTGCTTGCATTCGCGGCCACATTGCAGAAATTGCCCAAAATGACCCCCCGGTATGTATGCTGACATAGCAGATTTTTTGTTGTCAAAGGACCAAGCACCCTTACTTGCGAGACTCCGAAAAAACTACAAAGAAGGTAAGCCAGTGGTTTGACAGCTCAACTTTGGTTTTGTCATTTTGAGTAAATTTCACTACAACGCATTGCCTGCTTACTTAGATCTATAGGTCGATACTACTATAGTTTAAGTACCACACGTTTTCAATGATTTGCAATTTTATTTTAGACCAGCCTACTTATCAATGGCCTTAATTACATGTGTGTGTAGATCAAGCTTCATTACCAATATACAAAGAACTACATCCTAGATCCAGGCCTGCCTGTCCATACCTACTACTTCAGGGTTTAGACTCGTGTCAATTAGGCTAGAACTTGAACAATACACAACACTATTTAATTATAATATAGACTTACTGCTTTAATCCAACAATTACGTCCGTCCAGATCCTTCAGCTCCGTGGGGAATGTATATAACATGAATGGTGGCGGACATGTACACATGCTGGTCCTGAAGTTAGATGCATGTATGCTGCAAGTTTACTTTTTCCACCGTTCTAGATGATACATGCCGTTCCCACACTTCACTACGGCACAATGTGCACCTGGTATAACAGCGATTTAACACTTAAAGCAGACTTTAAACAGCAATTGTTCAGGTGTGACAGTACTGGCTCTATACAAAAGCAAGGCGGCTACCAGAATGTTTGGTAGTCGTGAACTTTGAACTCACATAGTCCATACATGCGCACTCGTAATGAGAAAGTCGCTTATTGAAAGAAGGACCTGAATGTATGGGCTGCACACTGTTGATATAGCTAACACCAGTCCAGTGAGTAATGTTCCCCCTTGGCTGTTGCCGGAAATAGAAGTAGACGCTAGTCTGCTAATGAGGAAAAACGATTGGCATATGAGTGAAGTTGGTGTTAAAACAAGCATTTACCTCAGGAACAATTACTATAACTTCTTACAGCTCTATACTGACGGTTCAAAGAATAAAGAGGGCTCTGTTGGAGTTGGAGTATACATCTCAGAGTTTAAAGTGACCATTGCAAAAAGACTCTCCAACAATACATCTGTGTTTACAGCAGAGATGGTGGCAATAATGATTGTTTTGCAGTGGGTGGAGGAGGTCAGACCGGACCAGGTGGTGGTGTGCGCAGATTCACTTGCAGCGTTAAAAACCATACAAACACTAAAATCTACAAGAGAAGACTTGGTGATTGAGCTACATCACAGTTTATTTCAGGTACACGGGGTGGTGGAAAAGTTCAGTTTTGTTGGGTTCCTGCACATGAAGGGTTGAAAGGGAATGACTGTGCAGACAAATTAGTAAAAAAGCACCCTTGGAAAAGAGATAACTATACCATTGTCTCTTGGAAAAGGTGAAGGGAAAGCAGTAATCAAGAAAAAGGAACTGAGATATGGCAAAAAAGATGGGATGATCATAAAGGTAGATCGCATTACAAAATGCAAAAATCTATTGCAATAAAGAACTTCATAACAACCAAAAGGAGGGAAGACATCATTGCGGACACTCAGACTGGATCACATAGATTTAAACGGTACTTTATACACCATGGGAAAAAGCTAAAGTGACAAATTTAGAGAATGTGGAGTAAAAGAAAATGTCAAGCACATCTTATTACACTGTCACAAATACGGAAATGAAAGACAGATAATGGAAAATGAAGTTCGAGAGGCCCGTAGGGAATGAGATTTAACTGGGATTCTGGGAACAGATGGAGAGGCACTAAGATTCACAAGAAGGACTCTTTTCTCTTTTTAAAATAACACAGGATTAAGTCATAGAATTTAGGTGTCGGGCTCAGATGATATAATGTTACACACTCTTGTACAGTAGGTGGTGGTATGCACCTTTCAGTTGTTTGCTATCCCCCAGTAACCGAGAGAAGAAGAAGAAGAAGAAGAAGAAGACGATGTAGCACAATGATAATAAAGTCAGTGGCGGTAATACACCTGTAGGCTGGTTGCCAGCTGCCAATCAAATCTAAAAGAAGAATATTTCAAATGGCAGACGCTGGTGCTCACTGTGGATTGAGTGAAACACATTTTATGCTGTAATTTCGTACAGGTAAGTCCAATATTCTTCATCCTTAGTGTTTTTGCAGAGATTTGATTTGATTTTTTTTTTTTTTTGATTTTGTATACTTTATTGATCCCCAGAGGGGAAATTGAGGGCATCCACCTGGATGGATGTGTCACAACTCGTCTTCACCAGTCATCTGCCTCAGCTGCGCGCACACCTGCGCCTCATCAATCCCCGGCTATTTAACCCGCTCGGCCCAGAGCGTCGGTCTGGAGCCGTCTGTTCACCAACGCTCTCAATCCCTACGCAGGATCGTCTTCCCAACCTGTGCCATTCTCCTCCCAGCAAGTAAGCTGTGTTGTTTGCTCACCTGTCTTTCAGTCTCTCCCCTGTGCACAGGTGGATCCTCCCGGCGGCGGATTCCTTCCATCCTCGCCACATCCTCGTCCTCCTCTCCTTCTCATCGCCGAGCACGCAGCAGGGTGCTGTCCTCCAGGCAGGAGCTTCACTTGCCAACGCCAGCCACCGTAACACCTGCAAGTAAGCAACACTTTGCATATTAACCCTGAATGGTGAAGGTCTGCTCATATCCCTGTCTCTGCTCTGTCTATAGGGTTGCCTGGCTGCACGGTGTGCCATTCTGCCCCTGGCACTCCTTGTTCACCCACAGTCCATTCACATCCCGCACACACGCATCCATTCATGCCTTGTTGTTGAATAAAGCCTTTGAATCTCACCTGAGCCTGTGTGCGTGTTCCCTGGGCCCATTTTTATGTCAGTACGGCTCCAGCAGGGCGGCCCAGCAGACAGCAGGCTCGCACGCCGACGTTCCATCATTGAGGCTCGGGTGGATTTAATCGCTCATCAACAACAAGTCATCCTTAATCAGTTAACTAGCATCACTCACCATTTGGATCGCCTGGATCCCCAGCAGGCGTTTCATCCGGCTCATCCTAGCGAGCCAGCTCCCGCCGCTCCCCTAGCTAGCCAGGCTAGCTCGGGACCGCCAACCCAGCTCACACCTATCCCCACACCCGCGCGCTTTAACGGGAAGCTTGGTGAAGCTCACGGGTTCCTTCTGCAGTGTAAGTCGGTATTCCAGCGCGTCTCCGGGGACTTTCCCTCTGACCACAGCCGGATTGGGTACATAGCTAATCTCCTGGAGGGGGGAGTGTTAGCTTGGGCTTACATGGCGAAGCCCAGCTACGCAAACCTGTCCTATACCCAATTTGTGCGAGATTTCTTTGAAGTATTTGACCACTCGGATCGCGATAGCATGCTAGCCGATCGGCTGCTGAACCTTCGCCAGGGTAGCCGGCTGGCGGCCGATTACACTGTCGACTTCCGGGTGGCGGCGGAGGAGGTTGGCTGGGGCGAGGCATCTCTCTGCAGCATCTTCCTCCGCAGCCTAAGCTATAGTCTGTGGGATGAATTGGCCAGCCGGGATCTGCCGGGACAGTTGTCTGATTTAATCTCCTTAACAATTAGTTTGGATAACAGGCTGAGAGAGCAGGCCGCCAAGCGGAAGTCCTACATCAACTTGCACGGAGCCTCTGCCCGTGCCTCTCAACCTCGCCCCCTGGTGTTACCCGCTCCGGAGTCCGCCGACGAACCTGAGGCGATGCTGGTCGGATGAACCAAGCTCCCCCTAGCGGAGAAACAGCACCGTAGGGAGCTGGGTCTCTGCATGTATTGCGGGGACGACAAGCACTCCGTAGAGCAGTGGTCCCCAAACTACAGCCCGAGGGCCAGATACGGCCCACCTCCACATTTGGCCCGGCCCCCTGAACAATATCAGACGCTTACCTCCACCCCCTCCCGCACCTCGCTTCCAAGTCGGCCGAGCGCCGTCTCGTTCCCCTGCTGAGCGTGTGCTCAGCCATGCATTCTGAGCCATGGATTCTCTGTATCACTGTATAAAGAGCTGACTGTTCATGCCTCACTATCGCACTTAGAATTCATTCTTAGACAACTGCTCAGAGCTCTCTCACAGCGCGCTGGGTGAGCCTCGTGATGGAGGAATAAAACACCTTTAAACTTCGGCTTGCTGTGTCCGCCTGCACTGCTTTTTCCTCCTCACTGGTAAGCGTAATGATTTTTTTTTTTTTCAGTCTGGCCACGCGATCGAGACTAATACACGCATAGAACGTGACATTCTGTCTGTGCCCCTATCTGAACCCCCCCCCCCCTCAGAAAAAAAAAAAAAATCCTAGACTCAACCCTGTCATATAAAATGGAATAATGGTGAAAAGGTTAGGTAAGAGAAAAATTGATTCAGAATGCAGGGTATTTAACCTGCAGTGGACAAACGATTATTTTTTTGTTCAATGCAAAGAAAAGGCTGTTCAGCAGCGGTGTCTACAAGCCTGCTGGAAAATACAAAGGATTATAAGGAAGAAACACAAGAACTTTGAGAGACTGCTCATATGAGTCATTTAAGTAAGAGCTTCTGCTCTGACAACTAAGCTGCTTTTACCTGTTCAGATTGTGCATGGCACAACACAAAGTTAATATTCCATGGACTTTTTTCTGTGAAGAACCCAGAGAGGGTTATTTGGTTATTATTTATTTCATTAATAGTGTTATTATTTATCTTCTGACTTTTTTTTCCTGTGAAGATCCCAGAAAGGGTTATTAATATTTGGTCATTTGTGGCTTTCTGGAAAACAATAAATGTTTATGTTTAGGCACCCCTGCGATCGTCACACTTTTTCTGTTACAAACTGACCCCGGCCCCCATCAGAGAAGGCAAAAGTTATGTGGCCCTCACAGGAAAAAGTTTGGGGACCCCTGCCGTAGAGCATTGCCCGTTCAAGCCAAAAGGGGAGGTCCGCGAGTCACTGTAGGGGGCCTCACGAACGCGACCCAGCCAAATCCCCTCTCAAAATGCTCACTGCCCATTAGGTTCTGTCACAACTCCATCGGGCACCTCACTCACGCACTGGTGGACTCGGGGGCAGAACAAAGCTTTATTTCCAAGAGCCTGGCAACCCGCTTGGGCATTCCATGTCAAGCATTGCCAGCCCCCCTCAACCTCGTCACTCTCTCTCGTACACCCTTGGAAAAGGTAACTCACCGCACCAAGCCGGTGCCTGTCATCATCTCTGGCAACCCTCGAGAGGATCTCAGCCTATTCGTCTTGCCCACCTCGGCTTCCCCCGTCATCCTGGGCTACCCGTGGCTGTGCCTCCACAACCCCATGCTTGATTGGCAGTCCGGCAGCGTCCTTTCATGGAGCTCATTCTGCATGGGCACCTGCCTCCAGCCTGCGGCCTGTGCCCCGTCTTCAACACCTCCTGTTCCTGACTCGTCCCCGCCGGACCTCACCCTTCTTAAAACTTCTTGGGGGTCTTCGTTTTCGTGTACTTGGACGACATCCTGATCTTCTCCAGGTCTCGGGAGGAGCATCAGGCCCACGTGAGGTGGGTTCTGCAGAAGCTTCTTGAAAACAGACTGTACGTTAAGGCAGAGAAGTGTGATTTTTTTCACCGAGAAGACCTCTTTCCTGGGTTTCATCATCTCCCATGATCAAATTTTCCCCGACCCCGCCAAGATCAAAGCGGTGGTGGAGTGGCTCACCCCCTCCTCCATGAAACAGGTGAAACAGTTCCTTGGTTTTGCTCATTTCTATCGCCGCTTTGTGCTGAAGTACAGCTCCATCGCCACCCCCCTGACCTGCCTCACCTCCCCCAAGGTGCCGTTCCAGTGGACCGAGGAGGCAGCATCAGCCTTCGAGACCTTGAAGATGGAGTTCTCTTCCTCCCGGGTCCTGACCCAAGTTGACCCCTTGCTGCAGTGCTTGGTCGAGGTGGACGCATCCAACACAGGGGTGGGGGCAGTTTTGTCTCAGCGTTCCCCGGTGGATGGGCTGTTGCGCCCCTGCGCCTTCTTCTCCCGGCGCTTGTCGGTTGCTGAGTGTAATTACGACGTCAGTGACAGGGAGCTCCTGGCAGTGAAGCTCGCGCTGCAGGAGTGGCAGCACTGGCTGGAGGGGGCAGTGCGGCCTTTTGTGGTCTGGACGGATCACAAGAACCTGGAGTACCTGAGGTCGGCTAAACGTCTGAATGCCCGCCAGGCGCGCTGGTCCCTGTTCTTCAGCCGCTTCAGGTTCACGATCACCTACCGTCCAGGCTCCAAGAATGGTAAACCCGACGCGCTGTCCAGACAGTTTGCTCCTGGGACCCCGGAGGAGCGGGACCACACCATCTTGCCCACCTCGTGTGTCGTGGGGGTAGTTTCCTGGTCCATCAAGGACAAGGTCCGGAAGGCGCAGGAGACCGAACCCGATCCTGGCAGCGGTACGGCTGGAAAGCTCTTTGTGCCATCCTCGGTCCGGGGGGATGTCATCCACTGGGCTCATACGTCCAAGCTTGCCTGTCACCCTGGCATCTCCCGGCTGGTGGACCTCCTTCAACGCTCTTTCTGGTGGCCCGGACTTCCGAAGGACGCTGCCAATTACGTCCGTGCCTGCCCCCAGTGAGCTACGAATAAGACCCCGAACACACCTCCAGCGGGGCTGCTCCATCCCCTGCCGGTCCCGGGCAGACCCTGGTCCCATGTAGCCCTGGACTTCGTCACTGGCCTCCCCATTTCTAATTCATACGACACCATCCTGACCATTGTGGACCGATTCTCCAAGGCCGCCCACTTTGTGCCCCTCCACGGTCTCCCCACGGCACGGGAGATGGCCGATCTCCTAGTCCAACATGTGGTCAGGCTGCACGGGATTCCCACTGACGTCGTATCTGATCGGGGGCCCCAGTTCGTGTCCAAAGTGTGGAGGTGTTTTTGCAACGCCCTGGGGGCCACGGTGAGTCTCTCCTCCGGTCACCATCCCCAATCCAACGGGCAGTGTGAGCGCACCAATCAGGAGCTGGAAGCTGCCCTGTGCTGCGTCACCTCCTCTAATCCTTCTTCCTGGAGTTCACACCTGGCCTGGGTGGAATATGCCCATAATTCTATGCTGCCATCGGCCATCGGGATGTCTCCCTTCCGGGCGTCATACGATACGACCCCCCGTTGTTTCCCAAGCAGGAGGGCGAGGTGGCAGTTCCATCCATCCAGGCACATCTGAGGCGCTGCCGGAGCCTATGGACCAGGACGCGCAAAGCACTTTTACGTACGGCGGCGAGCAACAGCACTACAGCCAATCGCCACAGGAGAGCTGCCCCTGGTTACCAGGTGGGCCAGTTCTTTTAAAGAAGACTTGCTGAAGCAAGACTGGACAAAATTCTATGTATTAGATGTAAATGAAGCCTATGACACATTTATAAACAATGTAACCACTCTTAATGGAAAAAAAAATTGTCCATTAGTAAAGAAAAAGCTTAAACAGAAATTTGTTCTTTAAAAGAACTGATTGCATTTTGTGATTTGTATCTGGACGATTTTAAAAAACTTTCTGTATTGGCCCCTGAATTCATGAACTCTGTAATTACATTTTGTTGATATGGATTTAGTAAAGCAATATTGAAATCTCCTCAAATTACTACCATTTTCTTACTAGTAATATTATTGTACAGCTCGACTAATTTATCTCTGAATGTCTCAATGCAAGTTCCCGGCGTTCTATATATACAGCTTATAATTAGATTTTTTGTTTTATCTTGGTCAATCTCAACAGTAACACATTCCAAAACCCCTGGTAGTGCAAAGGACATTCCATTTACAAGCTTACACCTATATAGGTCATCAATATACAGTGCAACACCACCACCCTTTTTTTGAGATCTGTTAATATGAAACATCTGATATCCCTCTATTGCCATCAGAGGAGCCTGCTCTTCATTAAGCCAAGTTTCAGAGACTGCAATAGCTGTAAATTTTCTGTCTAGCTGTTTTAAATAGTCCTGAATCTGTGGAAAGTTTTTCTTAAGACTTCTGCTGTTGAAGTGTATTATTGATAGTTTACCATCTAGTTGCACTTGACTTTTGAATTACTTTAACAGCAGAAGTCTTAACAAAAACTTTCCACAGATTCAGGACTATTTAAAACAGCTAGAAAGAAAATTTACAGCTATCGCAGTCTCTGAAACTTGACTTAATGAAGAGCAGGCTTCTTTGATGGCAATAGAGGGATATCAGATGTTTTATATTAATAGATCTAAAAAAAAAAAAAGGTGGTGGTGTTGCACTGTATATTGATGAACTGTATAGGTGTAAATGGAATGTCCTTTGCACTACCAGAGATTCTGGAATGTGTTACTGTTGAGATTGACCAAGATAAAACAAAAAATCTAATTATAAGTTGTATATATGGAATGCCGGGAACTTGCGTTGAGACATTCAGAGATAAGTTAGTCGAGCTGTACAATAATATAACTAATAAGAAAATGGTTGTAATCTCTGGAGACTTCAATATTGATTTACTAAATCCATTTCAATAAAATGTAATTACATACTTTAGTTCATGAATTCTATGTATAGTATGAGTATATCCCACAATAACACATCCCAGTAGAATTACAGTTCACACTGCTACATTTATTGATAACCTGTTTGTTAATATTACTGATAAGAAAATAGAAAGTGGATTATTGATTAATGACATAAGTGACCGTCTGCCAGTCTTTGCACTTATCTATGGCCACACGAGGGCCAGTACAGAAAAAACCTTTACAATCTTTCAGATATAAATCACAAAATGCAATCAGTTCTTTTAAAGAAGAACTGCTGAAGCAAGACTAGACAAATGTCTATGTATCAGATGTAAATGAAGCCTACAACACATTCATGAACATTGTAACCATTCTTTATGAAAAAAAATGTCATGGCCGCCAATCATCGCACCTGTACGCGTACCTGCCTGCCATCTCCAGCGGCCTATTTATTCCATCAGGACCAGTGCTCGGTGCGGAGTCCTCTGTTCCCTTCCCAGAATCCTGCTACGCCTGCCTTTGTGCTTCCCAGGGTATTGTGTTTCTACTCATCGGCTTCCAAGCCTCTGCTGTACCCTGTCTGGGCCTGTGCCTCCCAGACCAACGATTACAAGTAAGCCACCACGCTTTCCTTCACCCTGTCTGCTTCCCCTGTGCACAGGCGGAGATCCGTGGTGGCGATCCTCTCTCCTTTCCAGGCGGTGGACTTACTTCCTCACTTCCAGCTCCTCAGCCTCCAGCGGGCACTATCTTCCTGGCTGCAGCTTCAGCGCTACCTGGGCTTCGCTAGACCATCTCTGACAGCACAGTAACATCCCAAGTGCTTTATGAGCTAAGCTGCAACTAATGGCCTTTGTCTCTTTCTGGGGTTGCCAGGTTGTATGGTGCTCTGCCGGCCCCAGCTGGAAATCCAGATCGCACTACACTACACTACACACCCTGCACGCATGCATCCACTCACTGTCGTGTCTGCTCTGTGGGTCACTAATACCATGTCAGTACGACTCCGCCAGAGTGACTCAGCAGACAGCGTGCTAGTGCGCAGATTAAACAGCTTAGAGTCTCGGGTGGATCAGTTAGCTTACCAACAGCAGGTGATGCTAACCCAGTTAGCCCGCATCACAGACAGGCTAGATCGACTGGTTAGTCCACAGGGTTTCCCTGCAGCTCCTGCTGGCTCCTCTGCTCCCTCTAGTTCCACCGCTAGTTCTACCATTAGCCCACCCACTCCGGGCCCCGCTTGTCATCTTACTCCCGTCCCTACTCCCGCCCGTTTTATGTTTTGGGGGCGTTTTATGTTTATGTTTATGGTATTTTGGGGGAGGCAAGGGGGTTCCTCATGCAGTGTGACATTGTTTTCCAACGGGTACCCGGGGATTTTCCCACTGACCAGAGCTGCATAGGCTATATGATTAATTTGTTGGAGGGACGGGCTTTAGCTTGGGCATATGCAGTGATAGCTAGGGCTAATTATGCTTCTCTGACTTACACCCAGTTCATACAAGAATTTCAGGAGGTATTCAGCCACTCGGACCGGGAGGATGTGCTTACCTCTCGTTTGTTAAATCTTCGGCAGGGGTCGAAGGCCGTCGCCGACTATGCCGTGGACTTCCGGGTCGTGGCTATGGAGGTTGGGTGGGAGGATGCCTCCCTGTGTAATATTTTTGTTAGGAGTCTGAGCCCTAGCCTGCTGGACGAGCTGGCCCACCTGGAGAAGCCTTCTACACTGCATGAGTGTATCTCTCTGGCTATCAGTATTGACAATCGTCTGAGGGAGCGGGCGGCCAAACGTAGAACTTCTGGTCGCTCGGGCGGCCTGCCTCGCCGCTCCCTCCAGCCCCCCCTGCTGGCCCTCCCGTCTGCTGATTCCCCGGAAGACCAAGAGCCTATGGTTATGGGTGGGTCCAAGCTTTCATCCACGGAGAGACAGCACCGCCGGGAGTTGAGGTTGTGCGTTTATTGTGGGAGCAAAGAGCATGAGCTCGAGTCCTGTCCCAAGCGGCCAAAAGGGGGAGTCCGTGCGTCGCAGTAGGGGGTCTCACGGACTTAACCCGCAATAATCCCCTCACTCGTTTTCTGATTCCCATCCAGTTTAGTTTTAGTCACAAAGAAATTAACACACATGCACTCATTGATTCAGGGGCCAAGCAGAGCTTTATTTCAGGTAGCCTGGCAACCCAGCTGGGGCTCCCTATGCAGCCGTTGGAGACTCCACTCAGGCTCATAGCGTTTTCTATAGCCCCGTTGGCCACAGTCGCCTCAGTGTCAGTCATTATTTCAGGCAACCATTGGGAGGAGTTGGGACTGTATGTCTTGCCTGTGTCATCTTCTCCGGTCATCCTTGGCTATCCCTGGCAGTGCCTGCATAATCCCTCCATTGACTGCCGTTTGGGGAGTGTGGTTTCGTGGAGCTCATTTTGCTTAAGTGCCTGTTTGCAGTCTGCTGCATGCTAGCCCGCCGTGCCTCTGGATGCCCCTGCCTCTCCCCCTCCCGACCTGTCGAAAGTGCCACCTGAGTACCACGATCTAGGGGCCATATTCAGCAAATCACCACCTGTATGACTGTGCAATCAACCTCCGGGCCGGTGCTCCGCTGCCATCTAGCAGACTATACAATCTGTCTGCTCCGGAGCGCGCGACCATGGACTCGTATATTAAGGAGTCCTTGAGTTCACGCATAATTAGACCTTCATCATCGGCGGTGGGGGCAGGGGTTTTTTTTGTGGGAAAGAAGGATGGCTCTCTCAGGCCCTGTATCAACTTCCGGGAGCTCAATAACATAACCATTAAGGACAAGTACACTCTCCCGCTCATCAAGTCGGCGTTCGATTCCCTCCAGGGGTCCTGTTGCTTTGCTAAATTAGACCTGCGCAACGCCTATCACCTGGTGCGGATACGGGAGGAGGATGAGTGGAAGACAGCCTTTTGGACCCCTAGCGGGCATTTTGAATATTTGGTTATGCCATTCGGGCTGACCAATGCCCCGGCCGTCTTCCAAAGTCTCATCAATGATGTTCTAAGGGACTTTTTGGGCACATTTGTGTTTGTTTACCTTGACAATATTCTCATCTTTTCCCAGTCCATGGAGGAACATCGTGTCCATGTCAGGCGGGTTCTGCAGCGACTGCTGGAGAATAAGCTCTTCGTGAAGGCGGAGAAGTGCGAGTTCCACGTTTCCCGGACCTCCTTCCTCGGCTTCATCATCGCCCATAAGGAGATCATCTTGGACCCAGCCAAGGTGAAGGTGGTGGTGGAATGCCCCACTCCCTCATCTAGAAAGCAGCTCCTACAGTTCCTGGGCTTCGCAAATTTCTACCGTCGTTTTGTGCAAGACTACAGTCGCATTGCCCTACCCCTCACCAATCTGGCCTCCACCAAGGAGCCCTTTAAGTGGACAGAGGAGGCCGACGCTGCGTTCTCTCATCTGAAGGACAAGTTCTCTTCTTCGCCTATACTGACGCAGGTGGACCCCGCTCTTCAATGCCTGGTGGAGGTGAACGCCTCGGACTCGGGGGTCTGGGCCGTCTTGTCCCACCGCTCCCCAGCGGACGGTAAGATTCATCCCTGTGCCTACTTCTCCCACTGCCTGTCCCCAGCGGAGCACAATTACGACATCGGTGACAGGGAGCTGCTGGCAGTTAAACTTGTCTTGGACGAATGGCGGCACTGGTTGGAGGGAGTGTCACAGCCGTTCATCGTCTGGACTGACCATAACAATCTGGAGTGCCTTCGGACCGCCAAGCGTTTGAATGCCTGACAGGCCCGCTGGTCGCTCTTCTTTCAATCAATCAATCAATGCATCAGATTTATATAGCGCTTTATCATAGACACTCAAAGACGCTTTACAGAAATTAAGAGTCATCCACCACCTGGATGGATGAAGCAGCCACAATACGATGCCATCCCTTTTTAACTATTCACACACACACACACTCACACAAAGGGCCACTTTAGAGTCTCCAATTAACCTAACCTGCATGTTTTTGGGATGTGGGAGGAAACCGGAGAAATCCTGGGGTAAACCCATGCATACACGGGAAGAACATGCAAACTCCACACAGATCACTGTTGGTCGGGGGCTGGGATCGAACCCACGATCCCCCGGCCAAGGGTAAACTGTGCTGCCGCAGTGCTAACCACTGCACCACCGTGCAGCCGTTCTTTGGATGGTTTAACTTCACCATCACCTACCACCCTGGGTTGAAGAATACCAAGCCCGATGCCCTGTCTCGCCAATTCGCCCCGGAGACAGCAGAGAAGGCCGAACACCCCATCATCCACCCCAGCATGTGTTGTGGGTGCCCTGTCATGGGGTACTAAGGACAAGGTCATAAGGGCACAATCTGATGACGCCGACTCGGGGCGGGGGGGGGGGGCAGCAGGCAGGTTATACGTCCCTTCAGCAGTCCGGGGAGAAGTCATTCAGTGGGGGCATACCTCCAAGTTTTCTTGTCACTCGGGAAGGACACGCACTGTGGTGCTCCTGCAGAGGTCGTTTTGGTGGCCGTCCCTCCAGAAGAACGTGGAGGACTACATTCGTGCCTGCCCTGAATGTGCAACTGGTAAAACGTCCTCTTCACCACTGGCTGGGCTGCTTCATCCCCTCCCCATCCCGGGCAGGCCATGGTCGCACGTGGCTTTGGATTTTGTCACCGGTCTGCCCACATCCAACCATTATACCACCATCCTCATGCTGGTTGACAGGTTATCCAAGGCCGTCCACTTCGTCCCTCTGCGGGGGTTGCCCTTGGCCAAGGAGACGGCTGATCTTCTGGTCCAGCACATCGTTAGGCTGCATGGCATCCCGCGGGACATCATCTCGGACTGAGGACCTCAGTTCATCTCCAGGGTCTGGAAGTCCTTCTGCGCTGCTTTGGGGGCCACAGCGAGTCTGTCATCCGGTTATCACCCACAGTCTAACGGACAGTGTAAGCGAGCCAACCAGGAGGTGGCGGCAGCGCTGCGGTGCGTCGCAACCGCCAACCCATCATCATGGAGCACACACCTCCCCTGGATTGAATACGCTCACAACACTGCTGTATCAACAGCCACCAGCATGTCTCCCTTCGAGGTTTCGTTGGGTTATAATCCCCCGCTGTTCCCGGAGGAGGAAGGAGGCATTGCCGTTTCTTCGATTCGCGCCCACCTGAGGCGTTGTCAGCGGATCTGGAGGATGGCCAGGGCGACACTGCAACGGACGGCAGAACACAATACCACGGTGGTCAACCGGTGCAGGGTTCTGGCCCCCTCCTACCAGGTGGGTCAGCAGGTATGGCTTTCTACAAAGCACATTAATCTGAAGGCTGAGCGTAAGAAAACTTCACAACGGTTCATTGGTCCATCATTGATTCCTATCAGTCGGATCATTAACCCTGTATCTGTGCGCCTGACTCTCCCCCGCTTCCTCCGCATCTGCCCGACCTTTCATGTGTCGTAGGTAAAGCCCTTCTGCTCCAGCCCTTTGTGTCCTCCTCCCAGGTCTCCACCTCCACCGATTGTAATCGACGGCGACCCAGCGTGGCCAGTCACTGCCATCTTGGACGTCCGTCACCAGGGTCGTGGCCTACAGTACCTGGTGGACTGGGAGGGTTACGGGCCGGAGTGGAGGTCCTGGGTGCATCCCTCCTTCGAGCTTGACAAGCAGCTCACCAGGGACTTCCATCGGATGTACCCGGGAAGGTTGGAACGCCCGCCGAGAGGCGTGCCGTAGAGGGGGAGTACTGTCTTGGCCGCAAATCATTGCACCTGTGCACGCACCTGCCTGCCATCTCCAGCGGCCTATTTATTCCATCAGGACCAGTGCTCGGTGCAGAGTCGTCTGGTTCCTTTCCCAGAATCCTGCTATGCCTGCCTCCGTGCTTCCCAGGGCATTGTGTTTCTACTCATTGGCTTCCAAGCCTCTGCTGTACCCTGTCCGGGCCTGTGCCTCCCGGACCAATGATTACAAGTAAGCCACCACGCTTTCCTTCACCCTGTCTGCTTCCCCTGTGTACAGGCGGAGATCCGTGGTGGCGATCCTCTCTCCTTTCCAGGCGGTGGACTTACTTCCTCGCCTCCAGCGGGCACTATCTTCCTGGCTGCAGCTTCAGCGCTACCTGGGCTTCGCTCGACCATCTCTGACAGTAAGTACAGTAACGCCCTGAGTGCTTTATGAGCTAAGCTGCAACTAACGGCCTTTGTCTCTTTCCAGGGTTGCCAGGTTGTTTGGTGCTCTGCCGGCCCCTGCTGGAAATCCAGATCGCACTACACTACACTACAAACCCTGCACGCACGCATCCACTTACACACACTTCTTCAATAAACAACGTTAACTGTATCTACCTTGAGTCGTGTCTGCTCTGTGGGTCACTAATACCATGTCAAAAAATTGTCCATTAGTAAAGAAAAAGCTTAAACAGAAATTTGTCGACAAGCCATGGTTAACCAAAGGATTACAAAAAGCGTGTAAAAAGAAAAATTCATTATATAAAGCTTTTCTAAAGAAAAGGACAAAAGAAGCAGAGCAGCAGTATAAAACATACAAAAATAAGTTAATATATATAATGAGATGTAGTTAAAGAGACTATTACAGTAAAGAACTGGAGAAAAGCAGAGATAACACTAAAAATACATGGACAATACTTAACAATATTCTTGGAAATAAAAACAGAAATACAAGCTACCCAACCAATCTTTCAAAAAACAAAACAAAACGACAGAGTGTGAATGCAGTCTCACCTGCAGATGAATTTAATAAATTTTTTGTTAACATTGGTCCTAATTTGGCTTGAGAAATACCCATTATGGCAAAATTTTTGTTAAAAACACCGACGAGAGAGAGGTCATTGAAATTGTTAAATCGTTTAAAAGTAAAACATCTACGGATTGTGAAGGTATTGACATGCTTTTAGTCAAAACTGTCATTGAATGCTTAGTGAAGCCACTGACGTATATCTGTAACCTGTCTGTCCAAACAGGTATTTTTCCCAGTGCAATGAAAATAGCCAAAGTAGTTCTGATATATAAGACAGGTGACAGAGGGGAATTTTCAAACTATAGACCTATTTCACTATTGCCGCAGTTTTCTAAGATACTCGAACAAACCTTCTGTGAGAGAACTGACAACTTTATAATGAAGAATAATTTATTGTATGAGCAGCAATATGGGTTCAGATACAAGAGGACATCTGCATTTGCTCTAATGGAATTTATAGAAAAAATATCAACTGCTGTTGAAAATAAAGAGTATTCAGCTGGGGTATTCCTGGATCTTAAAAAGCATTTGACACAGTGGATCATAAATTCTTCTTAAAGAAACTAGAAAATTATGGTATTGGGGGTAGCACTGTCCTGGTTATGTAGTTACTTAAAGAACAGATATCAGTATATATGTGTTGGTAGCAAAAACTCAAAGTTACTGAAGGTTACTTGTGGAGTCCCACAGGGTTCAGTTTTGGGGCCATTGTTATTCAATATGTATATAAATGATATATGTAAAGTTTGGGGAAAAAATGATTTAATATTGCTTGCAGATGACACTAATTTATTATGCAGTGGAAGCAATTTGGAACAACTTCTGGATACACCGGGAAAAGATTTAGGAAAGCTCAAACTGTGGTTTGATTTAAACAAATTAACACTCAAAATTTGTAATTTACAATACAATTTATCATTTTTAACAACCATCACAACAACTCAGTATCTAAGCTCAGTGTAAATGGTGTAGAGATTGAAATGGTATCCGAAATTAAATTTCTTGGAGTAATAATTGATAATAAACTGTGTTGGAAGTCACATATTAATTATATTAAAGGTGAAATATCCAAATCAATCACAATACTACACAGAGTGAAATATTTGCTGAATCAACCCACACTATATACTTTTTATCATTCATTAATACTCCCATACGTGACATATTGTACTTAACTATGGGAAAATACATATAAAACAAACATATATCCAGTCTTTATGCTTCAGGAGAGAGCTATTAGAATAATTAACAAAGCTGTTTACAGGGAACCAACAAACCCACTTTTTTCTTAAATTAAAAGCTCTCAAGTTGAAAGATCTGGATGATTTTAAAACTGCAGTAATAATGTTTAAAGTGAAGAATCTATCACTGCCTGCAAATATCCAAAACTTGTTCCAAATAAAGGAGAAACAATGTCATTTTACAGGAACATGTATATTTCAAAAACCTTCAGTGAGAACTACCACCAAGCAACACTGTGTCTCAGTACAAGGAGTCAGATTGTGAAATGCTTTTGGACCTGAATTAAAATCATGTACAATGCTTGGACAATTTAAACAAAAAATAAAGGAAGAAATACTCCAAACATATATAGAAGATGAGGTGTAAAATCACATAAGAATTATCATATTCAGTCTGTGTTGTGCTGTTGCTTAGTTTTTTTGTCACGTTTTGTCTTAGCTTTGATCTGAATTGCAATCGCTCTCGTTTTATTTTCCTTTTGAATTCTTAGATGGAATGTGGGTGGGCAATATAAGCTGCGGCTTCAGCCATCACCCATTTTGGATAACTTATGTTGAACTGCATAATCCGAGGAGTTATTGTTTAATTTGACCTTGTTAGAGTTTTTCCCGTTGTTATATTATTCTGTTCCTTTCTTTCAATCTTTACATTTAATCTATCTGAAATAAAGAAGATTCATAACCTAGGAAAGTTTCACTGAAAACAAGCTATTCCTGTTTCATGTTTCTTATTACGTTAGGCAGGCCTCCTCACTTTGTGTTTTTAAATTTCATTTAAACTAGTGCATACCTGTGCGTATCCGTAATTGCCTGTAGAAAGCAGATGAAAGCAAACACGTCATCACTCGTTCAGTGGTGAATGGGCATCCTGATTATTTTTTGGAATTTGGAAGGAAACCGGGGCACCTGGAGAAAATCCACGCTTTGCTTTGCATTTTACACATTTGTAGTGTCGACTGCCATTCACCTGTCATTCAGTGATAAATGGACAGCATGATCATTTTTTGGAATGTGGGAGGAAACCGGAGCACCCGGAGAAAATCCACACTTTGCTTGGCAATTTACACATTTGTAGTGTAGCCATTCTTCAAGGTTACACATTTTTACTGTGTCAGCATCTCTTTAAAAACAACATTGCTCAAAAAGCAATGCTTTTGCATAGTTTCTTCATCTTGAGCAAGAATATGAAGACTGCCTGATCTGCCAACTCTGCTCGCGGCAACGTAGAATTGGCCATGGCTGAAGAAATCTCTTGTGAGAAAACACGAACACGCTGTAAAGACTGGCCCTGTGACTTATTCACAGTCATGGCAAAGCAGGGTCTTATGGAAACTGTTTTTGTTGCAACGTGAATGGAAACATGTTGTCAGATGGTGTGAGTGTGATTTCTGGAATCAGGAGAGTGTGTCCAGCATTGACACCAATCACAGATGTTGTAACCAATAGATGAGGCTGCCTATGATCTTTTAGCAAATCCTATGGTATATATGACATCATATAGATATCATGTGGACACCATAGGAGCATCATAGGGCATCATGTAGAAATCATTGGAACATCATAGGGCATCAAGTAGACATCATAGGAACATCACTGGCGGTCCTATGGTCTTTTAGCAAGTCCTATGTCTGTGTCACAGGCATAGGACAATGCTTTTGAATTGTTCAACAGAATTATTAAAAAAAAAAAAAAACTCATGAAACAGGCCTGGACAAAAATGAATATTTTGTTGCACAACCTTTTGAGGCAATCACTGCAATCAAATGATTTCTGTAACTGTCAATAAGACTTCTGCACCTCTCAGCAGGTATTTTGGCCCACTCCTCATGAGCAAACTGCTCCAGTTGTCTCAGGTTTGAAGGGTGCCTTCTCCAGATGGCATGTTTCAGCTCCTTCCACAGATGTTCAATAGGATTTAGATCAGGGCTCATAGAAGGCCACTTTAGAATAGGCCAATGTTTGGCTCTTAGCCATTCTTGGGTGTTTTTAGCTGTGTGTTTTGGGTCATTATCCTGTTGCAAGACCCATGACCTGCGACTGAGACCAAGCTGTCTGACACTGGGCAGCACATTTATCTCTAGAATACCTTGATAGTCTTGAGATTTCATTGTACCCTGCATAGATTCAAGACACCCTGTGCCAGATGCAGCAAAGCAGCCCCAGAACATAACAGAGCCTCCTCCATGTTTCACAGTAGGGACAGTGTTCTTTTCTTGGTGTGCTTCATTTTTGCGTCTGTGAACATAGAGCTGATGTGCCTTGCCAAAAAGTTCCAGTTTTGTCTCGTCTGTCCATAGGACATTCTCCCAGAAGCTTTGTGGCTTGTCAACATGCAGTTTGGCAAATTCCATTCTGGCTTTTTTATCATTTGTTTTCAACAGTGGTGTCCTCCTTGGTCGTCTCCTATGAAGTTCACTTTGGCTCAAACAACGATGGATGGTGCGATCTGACACTGATGTACCTTGACCTTGGAGTTCACCTTGAATGTGTTTAGAGGTTGTTCTGGGCTCTTTTGTTACTATTCGTATTATCCATCTCTTCCATTTTTCATTAAGTTTCCTCCTGCGGCCACTTCCAGGGAGGTTGGCTACAGTCCCGTGGATATTAAATTTCTGAATAATATGTGCAACTGTAGTCACAGGAACATCAAGCTGCTTGGAGATGGTCTTATAGCCTTTACCTTTAACATGCTTGTCTATAATTTTCTTTCTAATCTCCTGAGACAACTCTCTCCTTTGCTTACTGTGGTCCATGTTTAGTGTGGTACACACCATGTCACCAAACAGCACAGTGACTACTTGTCACCTTTAAATAGGCCGACTTGTCAACGATGGCCCTCACGAGCCATCAATAAGACGCCGATTGCCAGCCGATGAGTTTGCATGTTTTATTAACAGAAGAACAAATGACAAAATAAAGAGCCACGAGGGGCAAAAACACAACTAAGGCTATGACTCAGACACAGGATATAGAGTCTCAGGAAATACACTTACTGTGGGGGAGACGAGTGTCTGACGAGAGTTTGACGAAAGATTGACGAGGTCGCAGCCCGGAGTAACCCGAGTTGCTCCCTTAAATAGGGCTAACAGATTAATCAGCTGATGAGAATGTCATCAGCTGATTAAATTCCAGCCGTCCCTGTGGAGCTTGGCTCTGACAGCCGGAAGCCCTGCCGAGATGCTGTCACAATAAAAGCCCGGAGGCCATATGGTACACCTGGGAAGAGAATGTGTCAGTGGTGGCCCTCACAAGCCACCATAAGACGCCACAAGTCACCGGTGAGTTTGCACAATTTATTAAAGGAACAGGAAAAGGGACAAAATAACCAGCCACGGGGGGCTAAAACACTCTGTGACAATAACCATTGAAGACAGGGAATAACGGGAACATAAGATAACACACTTACAGTCACAGAAGAGGAATGGTCAACGAATGAACAGAGGGATGCTCCAATAACGTCTGACCGTGAACAGGTTTTGACGAGACTGTCGCACATTTCGCTCCCAACTGCCCTCTTAAGAAGGGGGCTGCTGATGAGGCAAAATGTGACACAGCTGACAGCTTTGACAGCCGGAAGCGCCTCCGAGCGCTGTCACAATAAAAGCTCGGAGAACACAAGGGGCACACAGCCGCCAGATGGCCAGGAATGGTGCATGGCTCGAGCGCGGACGAGATCAGCGCTCGAACCATAACAGAATGGGGAAATACCAGACAACCCAAGCGTGGACAGAGTCAGTGCTCAGACCATGACAGTAGCCCCCGTTCGCAAGGCGAATTCCAGGCACCATGTAACATCGAAGCCCCCCCCACGCCCACCCAGAAGGTCAACAGGACTGCCCCAGGGAGGGAGGAGGGGGAAAGGCCAGGAGGGCAAGAACCAAACCTCATAATTGAGAAAAAAAACCCACACTCCAACAACCAGAACATGGTAAGAAATACAGAAGCCAAAAATACAGGCACATACACTTCGCCCAAAGAAAACTCATGAGGAGAAGACACAACAGAAAAAAAAACTCAAAATGGCTACAAACAGAACACCAAAATCAATCCAATAGAGTCACAGGCAAAAAAAATCTTCCCAAACAGGAAGGGAAAAGAAGGAAAAAAAATCACGCTAAATAGCGGCAAACTACAGACAGTAGATACAGTCCCCAAATAACTGGCAAAGGCGACAAAAGCACATATTACAGACTACAGAGGGGAGAAAGGAAAACAAAAAACAACACACGCTAAAGAGCGGCTGAATTATTTGAAACACAGTTTCAAATAATTCAGATGACAAAACGAAATGCAGACAGTTACAGTCAGTACAACTGAATGGCAAAAGGCTACAAAAATCATCTCACACAGACTACAAAGGAAAACCCAAAAACACGCTAAATAGCGGCGATATGCAAACAGTTTCAATATAGTTCAAATACAAAACACCAGCGCATCCCTAATATTTCAAAGGAGAGGAAAGAGGAAAAAAACACTGAGATGACGATGGGCAGAGCACAATGAAACAAAGAAAACAATAGCTCAGGGGGTCTTCCTGCGTCCAGCATCCAGAACGCTGGCAAGGGAAAATGGATTAGTTCGGGCAGCCTACCCCAGTCCCAGGCCCGGAGAAACAGTACCTCTGGTGGCCGGACCAGGTTGCCGAACAGAGAATCCAGTTTGTCAGGTGGCAGACCCAGAACGCCAAACGGGCGAAGCAGTCTCCCAGGTGGCCGACCCGCATCATCCAGCCACCAGGACCACAGGGAAGAACTCGGAGACGGCCTCCCTATTGCGAGGAGTGGCGAGGGAGAGCCCAGCCAATAACGGGGAATCCCAGCGGCCCTCGATGGAAGGGAAAAGGGAATGGGGGAAGGAAAAGGGGCCAGTCCGGCATCGATCGGCGGAGGATCTGCAGCTCCTTCTCCGAACCCCACACAGACTGCAACTGTGCTCTCATTGGATCCTGAGCAGGACCGTGCTGCACCATGATGGACCCCGACTGGGCCGGAGCCACACCCACGGCGGACCCCGATTGGGTCAATGTAGCACCCACGACAGACCCTGACTGGGCCGAAACCACACCCACAATGGACCCCGACTGGGCCGATGTTGCACCTACGACGGGCCCTGACTGGGCCGGCGCAGCACCAGGGATGACCTCCAGACACAAACCCAGAACCTCCAAGGTGACGATTGGAATGGACTTGTCACCGGTGACCCTGGGAGAAGGCTCAGGAGAGAGAGGAAAACCGGGATCAGAATCACCGGCAGGCGGCAGAGCCCAGCGAGACAAGCTCGGATGCTGCGGATGGCAGCGCCCGGCTCGTGTCCCCGAGAGACAGGCAAAAATGCTCCAGGATAGAGGAAAGGAAGACAAAATAGAGCACTTGCCTGATCTCGGGCTCCACCGCAGCCCAGGACTTCGTCGATCCAGGTTTAGTGCGCTGAAGGTCCAGTTCTGGCTCCCACTCAACTGCGGCGGAATCCACAGCTGACATTATGGTGTCCATAGTCCGGGGATTCCCTGATGCTGACATCCACACCAAAGGCCCACATGGTGTGGTGGCCGGGGATCCGTGACCTGCCGGGTTGGACTGTCCCTCCGTGGAGACCCGGGGATGCTTGCTCGTCAGCACAGGCTCCAATCTGCAGTCCGCCCTCCTCCTCTGTCTGTGGCTGCGGGACTGGAACCAGGCTCTCCAGGTCCGCAGGCTCCCTCCTCGTCCGATGGCGTAGTCCTGGCACTGAGGAACACTCAGGGGAAGAAGACAAAAAGGTAGCAGGTTCATAATTAATCACTGCAGCAGGTGGAGGGAGCTCTGGGGACTGTGAACCCCGAACTCCACCCCCAGGGATCAAACAAGGCAATTCACCCAGTAAAGGAAAAGAATGAAGAGACACTTGCCTGATCCGCTGAGGGCCGATGGATCCTGCTGCAGTGGGCTTGGTTCTTCCCTTCCCCCGCTGGATGGAGACGGAGGGCCCCCCGGGAAGATGAAGAGGAGCCGCTCGCACCGGATCAGGAATGGGGCCAGCTGGAGACAGACTCGTGGAGCTCACAGCAGCTGAGGGGAGAGTCAAGGAGGAGGGAGAAACAGCCGAGGCGATCCGGGAACGAGGAGCTGATGGAACAGCAGGGACAGATGACCCAGAGGCGGAGGCTGCTGTGTTTTCCTCCTGTCATGACACAGGATCAACAGCTGGCTGGGAGGAAGAGTTCCCCCGGCGACCCGGAACTGGATCCAGACGGGGGGTTCTCACTGAGGCTTACCACGGGCATTGTGTTGACGATTACTGGCAGAGGGCGAGGCGAGGGTGAGGTCAGGGAAACACCGCATCTGGGCTAGACGGGTGACAGGAGCTGAATCCTGAGGCGAGGAGTGGGAATGCCTCACCGTCGGCCTCCTGCCGGAGTTTCCCTCCAGTCCATGGATCTCCTCCCTCGTCAGGACAGCCATATTCGGGGAAGGAGGTGAGGGTTCCTTGGCCGCCCTATCAGTCCTCGTTGTGCCACAATCCATGCCACCCTCTCCCTTCCTTCCAGAAAGGAGGTTAGATGATATTTCAGTAAAGTCCTCTAGGCAAGATCCAGGTGCCTGTATGCCGCGTAGGTGGGCATAAGGAGAAGAGCTTGGCCAGCACCCAGAGAAGGGAAAAAAAAAACCTCAAGCCCAACAATGCAAACTCTCGGTGAACGGCATCTCGTTGTGGCTGCCACCTACTGTCAACGATGGCCCTCACAAGCCATCAATAAGACGCCGATTGCCAGCTGATGAGTTTGCATGTTTTATTAACAGAAGAACAAATGACAAAATAAAGAGCCACGAGGGGCAAAAACACAACTAAGGCTATGACTCAGACACAGGATACAGAGTCTCAGGAAATACACTTACTGTGAGGGAGAAGAGTGTCTGACGAGAGTTTGACGAAAGATTGATAAGGTTGCAGACCGGAGTAACCCAAGCTACTCCCTTAAATAGGGCTAACAGATTAATCAGCTGATGAGAACGTCATCAGCTGATTGAATTCCAGCCGTCCCTGTGGAGCTCAGCTCTGACAGCCGGAAGCCCCGCCGAGACGCTGTCAAAATAAAAGCCCGGAGGCCATATGGTACACCTGGGAAGAGAACAGGGAAATACTGAACAACCCGAGCATGGACAGAGTCAGCGCTCAGACCATGACACGACTGACTGATTACACATTTGTAGACACCTGTGATGTTAATTAGAGGACACATCTTGGTTGAACATGTCCCTATGGTCACATTATTTTCAATCTTTTCTAGGGGTACCATCATTTTTGTCCAGGCCTGGCACATTTGTTTTCCTTTGCCTTTAACTTTATTACCTTTTATAACATTTTATAGCCTTTATTTTTTTGTATGCTGCGTTTGGCATTTTGTTTGTACACTTGTTGTGAGTTGCTTCTTTTTCTGCTGCATGTTATGTTTTTATTGTCTTTTACTTATCTTTTGTCTTTTGTCTAATTGTTATTTATTCAGTGTTTTCTCTGCCTTAAAGACCTTGGCGGGGGGGGGGCAGTAAATATACCCAAATATGCTTAATTTTATACTATTTATTTCTTTTTAAAATTCTACACAGTAACGTTGCATATGGAACTTACCATTTCAAGTATTGTACAACCGAGCCTTGAATACTGGGCCAGTCGAGGTCCCACCTAGACATCCTGTGTTTGAACTTTTTAGTGGTGTCATCCTTCTCTCCTTCCTCTGCCTGATTGCTTTTCTCTCCCTGGCTCCTTTCTTCTGTCTCATCTTGCCCTCTCTGAGGTCTGTCTAATTCAGGTTCTCTCTCTGTCTCTGGTGGTATACAAACAGGTTAGAAAATATCAAGTGTCATGTTTTGTCCTGCAGGATTTTTTTTTGTCATGGTTTACATAAATTACACTGTAATTTATACACAATTGTAATTTATACACTGTAATTATTACACTGTATACATTTTCATTGTTATGCAGATGACACACAATTATACCTGTCAATGAAGCCAGATGATAGTAATCAATTAGTCAAGTTAGAAGCCTGTCTTAAGGAAATCAAAGCTTGGATGACTTGTAATTTCCTGCTGTTAAATTCAGAGAAGACTGAAGTCATTCTTGTTGGTCCAAAAAACCTTAGAAATACCTTTCCAAATCAAACTTTCAGTTTGAATGCGGTTACTCTTTCTCTTAATAGCTCTGTGAGGAACCTTGGAGTTATTTTTGATCAAGATCTGTCCTACAATTCACATATTAATTTCATTTCAAAGACTGCCTTCTATCATTTGCATAATATTGCCAAGATTAGGAGCATCTTGTCTCAGAGTGATGCTGAGAAACTGATCCACGCTTTTGTTAGCTCTAGGTTAGATTATTGTAATTCTTTATTATCAGGTTGTCCTAAAACATCTTTAAAAAGTCTTCAGCTGATCCAAAATGCTGCAGCAAGAGTTTTAACAGGTACTAGAAAGAGAGATCATATCTCTACAGTTCTGGCCTCCCTTCATTAGCTTCCTATAGAGTTTAGAATTGAGTTTAAAATCCTTCTTCTTACTTACAAAGCTCTAAACAATCAGGCCCCTTTTTATTTAAAAGATCTGATACTACCGTATTATCCTAATAGAGCACTATGCTCCCAAAATGCAGAATTTCTTGTAATACCCAGAATCTCTAAAAGTACAATGGGAGACAGAGCCTTCAGTTATCAAGCTCCTCTCCTGTGGAATCAGCTGCCAATCTGGATTCAGGAGTCAGACTCGATCTCTGTTTTTAAGAATAGGGTTAAAACCTTCCTTTTTGATTTAGCCTACAATTAGGGAGGGATCTTGTGTTTCTCAACCCTCCCTTAGTTATGCTGCTAATAGGTTTAGTCAGCCGGGGGACCTCCAATAATGCACTGGGCTTCACTCCTTTCTTCACTCTCAATGAAATATTTTTTTTGCTGGTCATTAACATCTGTTTGTTTTGTCCCATAGATTGAGTCCCCATCGTGCTGTTTGCTCTCTACATGTCTGTTTTTTTCATCTTCTCTGTCCCCTCACCCCCCAGCCAGTCGCAGCAGATGACTGCCCCTCCCTGAGCCTGGTTCTGCTGGAGGTTTCTTCCTGTTAAAAGGGAGTTTTTCCTCTACACCGTCGCCAAGTGCTTGCTCACAGGGGATCGCCTGATTGCTGGGGTCTTTCTGCAACTGTGGGGGTTCCCCCTACAGTTGAACGTGCTATGAGATGACTGTTGTTGTGAAATGGCGCTATATAAATAAAGTTGAATTGAATTGAATTGAATAAATAACAAAAATATATGTATTTTTTTGTATTTTTATTCTAGTGTTTCTTTTTTCCACTGAGAGAGTTGGGAAGGGGAAAACAAAACATAGTAATGTACTCATGCATACTTAAATTATATGATCAGGTGGGAATTGTAGCCAGAAATTCTACTCATGTAAAAGCAATGCTTTGAAATTTATATTTAAAAGTAGACAACTGACTTCCGGTTATGGCGGCCACGTAGGAAGACATGTTTCACACTGCTCTGCTCATAAAAATAAAAATTTTACTAAAATTCTCTTAATTGGAACAAAAACCCATCCCAGAGTTTTGGCGCAGATATGGTAAAGACCAAGGTTGGAAAATTAGGTGGAGGAAAAGGTAATTCGACAAAACAACCCAAGCTAACAGACTTTCACGCTCGAGGCAAAACAGAGAAAACTCCAGAGGCAATGGAGGAGGAGGGAGCCAGTGGCGGAGCGGGAACTGCTGAAGAGGGGACAAATGTAGCGCTCACTGCCATCAACTCTATGAGAACAGAGTTTTTGTCTAAATTTGATGAGATTATAGCAGCAATAGAAGGTATGAGAAAGGAAATAAACGACTGCATGGAGCGAGTGTCGCAGGCGGAGCTCTGAATTTCAAGCGCTGAAGATGACTTCACCAGCCTACAATCTAAACTGCAAACACTGGAATTAAAATGTAAAGGTCTGGAAGATAACGTCCTAGACTTGGAATCTCACTCGCGACAGAATAATTTGAGGCTGGTGGGCCTCCCGGAGGGAGCAGAGGGACGGGACCCATGTTCCTTTTTGGAAAAGTGGATTCCAGAAGCGCTGAATAACACAGCTCTGCAGTCATCGGTCATTTTAGGGAGAGCTCAACGAATCGGCCCACCGAGAGATAATAAGACACCACCGAGGACGCTGATTATGAAGTTCCTCAACTACAGAGACAAGATGACAGTCACCAGTGCAGCGCGAACTAAAGGGGAAATTAAATACCAGGACCAACAGGTGCGGTTCTACCCAGATTTGGCCACAGGAATACAACAATTAAAGAAACAGTTCGACCCGGCCCGCAAAGAGCTGCGCAACCTAGGGATTCGTCACTGAGTAATTCATCCGGCAAGACTGCTGGTCACATATAAGGGGAGAACCCACACCTTCAAGACCCCTCAAGAGGCGCAGAAGCTCATCAAGCAAATCCAAAAAGAAACTGGTGGGAGCTAAGCATGAACATGACAAAGGCAGAACATTTAAGCATTTGTACAGACATCCAATTGATCTGAAACATATAACATGTCTACAAAACACAGACTGTATTTAAAAAAAAAAAGCTATGATGTACAAAGTTGCTATAAAACTTTGAAGTTATGTTGAAAAAACTACAGAAGAGGGTTAATGTCATAAGAATAGTGGTAGAGTCAGGGTGACTGAGAGGAGAAAGAGAGAGTGGATTGACTGATCCTCGCAGGTGTGGAACAGTCACTAGCTATAACGGGAGATGGAATATTTTGATTTTGATTTTGGGGGGATTACCACAAATGTGGGGAAAGGGAATTTGTTTTTGTTTAGTTTGTAGGATGAATGTTCTATCATCCATGTTTTTGCTTCTCTGTAAGAGTATGTTCATATTGCAAGGTAATCTCAAACTCCTTATTGATCATAGATCAAACCGTTAATCTTAATTTAACTTCATGGAATTGCAGAGGTCTACAAAATCTTAAAAAAACTTAAACAAGTCATAAATAAAATAAAAGACATAGATTCAAAAATTGTATTTTTACAAGCAACTCATCTATTAGAGGAGGATGTAAAAAGAATTAGGAGAAGATGGCAAGGTAACATGTTCACCTCATCATTTTCATCCCGAGCTAGGGCAGTTATGATTCTCATACATAAAACAGTCCCATTTCAAATGAAAAATGTAATTAGAGACAAATTTGGAAGATATCTAATCATCCAAGGATCTTTGTTATTAGAAAATATAAATCTGGTGAACTTAAACGGCCCCAATATTGATGATCAAAACTTCTTTGCTAATTTATTCCTCACTTTATCATCACTTACAGGGCAACATATAATAGCAGGGGATTTTAATTGTACATTGAATCCCAGTATAGATAGATCAACAGGACTGGACTGTACGCACAATGGATGTAGGATGACCATTAATCATTTTATGAAAGAATTGAGATTGCTAGATATGTGGAGAGAAATGAAACCACAAGTCAAAACCTATTCTTGTTATTCTAATACCTATAAGACATTCTCACGTATTGACTACTTTTTGATCTCTACAGAATTAAGGTCCAAGATTCAAAACTGTTTCTATGATAACATTGTGATCTCTGATCATGCACCCTGCTGTCTAGTATTTGTAGATAAGAAATTGACAAAGGACCCAGTTAGGTGGCATTTTCAACATAAATGGCTTCAGGATGAGGAATTTGTTAAGTACATAGAAAAACAGATAGATGAGTGCTTTGATATCAATACTACACAAACAACGGTATGTATAAAGTGGGAGGCTTTCAAAGCTTTTATTAGGGGGCATATTATTAGTTATACAGGTCCAAAATCTAAGAAGACCTGAGAGGAGAGAGTCCAATTGGAACGTAAAATAAAAATTCTTCAAAAAAAGGTGTATGCAGGAAGTAACCCACAGTTAGAGAACGAATTACTGATTCTGAGATGCAAAGAAGCAAACTTTTTATGAACAAGGTGAAAAATAAGGAAAATTATTGGCACGGCAGATTAAACAATTAGAATCTAAAACACCAATTACCAGTATTATAAGTAATGGACAGGTAGTTATAGATCCTTTAGAAATTAATAGTGCCTTTAGAGATTATTATGATAAACTATATGATACAAAAAATGAAACTGACTTAACAAAACTAAATGGGTTTTTGGGTGGATTATCTATACCATGTATTCCAAATGAAAGCAGGGAGATGCTGGAGTCTAAAATTAGTCAAGAAGAAGTTGGGCAAGCCATTGATAATATGAAATCAGGAAAAAGAGCAGGACCAGATGGTCTTCCAGTTGACCTCTATAAAAAATTTAAGAATAAATTAATAAAACCACTGTTGGAAATGGTTTTAGAAGCATTTCAAAATGGTAATTTACCACCATACATGAATAATGCCTTTATTATACTGTTGCCAAAACAAGGTAAACCCCCTAATAAATGTGAAAACATGAAACCAATAAGCCTATTAAATGCTGATCTTAAAATAATCTGTAAAATTTTAGCAAAACGACTACAAGAAAAATTACCAAATATTATTAACCAAGATCAGAATGGCTTTATATGGGAAGACAAGGCTTCCATAATGTAAGAAGACTATTTAATATTATTTATTCCAATAAAGAAGCACCGGATACAGCTCTCCTATCATTGGATGCTGAAAAGGCCTTTGATAGGGTCAAATGGCCCTATCTTTTTGAAGTCCTACGAAGGTTTGGACTTGGAAATAATTTCATAAAATGGGTCCAGATAATATACAATAATGCTACAGCAGAAATCCTAACAAACAGCAATATCTCAAAATCAATAAAAATAAATAGAGGATGTCGACAAGGCTGTCCACTTTCACCTTTATTGTTTACTATGGCAATTGAACCTTTAGCGATGGCAGTATGTTTACATCCACAAATTTATGGAATTAAAGTAGAACCAACAGAACATAAAATCTCCCTGTATGCCTATGACATAATTTTGTTTATGTCGAATTTTAAAAAAATCAATTCCGACCTTGTTAAATTTAATAAAGAACTTTGGGGATATATCAGGATATAAAATAAACAAAACAAAATCTTATTAATATTAATGCTAAATGAGACCCACAGAAATCATCCTGCTCCTGAGGTAAACCAATTCAATGTTGTAAATCAGTTTAAATATTTAGGAATTCAAATTTTACCTAAGCTAGAATCAGTCTTAATGACATATTAATGAGTTACTTCAGAGATGGATGTCACTACCAATGTTGATGATCAGGAGAATTAATATACTTAAAAGTAATATCTTACCAAAAATACTTTATTTATTTCAAAACATTCCTTTACCACCACCTTTAGATCTATTCTCAAGAATTAAAAAAAAGTTAGTGGAATTTATATGGAACAATAGGAAGGCTAGATTACGTCTGTCCTTACTATATTTACCATTTGATTGTGGAGGTCTGAAATGTTCAAACTTTATGTTGTATTACTGCTCAGTACAACTGAGGTCTATGACATATTATTTTTCATCAAATGATCTTCCTCACTGGACTGAAATGGAATCATACAATTTACCTTTACCTCTTCCTTTATTCATATACTCAGACTCGGCTAAAAAAATTACAGAAACAAGTTAAAAATCCAATTGTAAAGCACATGATCAAAATATGGTGTGAAACCAAAAAAATATTTAAAAGAACCAAAACTCACTGTCACTGTCACAATTGTACTGTCTACAAGTATGGTTGATGTCCAAGAGTGGCTCTTCCAGAACCATCTATTGCTGAACCTTCAGAAAACAGTTTCAATGTGCTTTTCAATCAAAAAATGTAACCTACAACATTTTAAAGTTAATATACATGATCAAGACATCAGTATAGTTACAGAATTCAAATACTTTGGCATTGTACTAGATCCTCAATTCAAATTTAATCTTCAGAATCAGAATGAACTTTATTGCCAAGCATGTTTAAAACATACGAGGAATTTGACTTGACATTAGGCGCGCTCGATAAGCGCTTCCTAATGACGCGGCAGCCATGCAAGGCACCTGATCATGCAGTGGGGGGTAAAGAGGGGAAGGGGGAGGGGGAGGGGATGACACATTAGGCAGAGAGAAAAAAAACATAGTTATCAGAATAGCGCTCGAGTGAGCAGGATTATGATCACATAGAAAAAAAAAACCCTCAATGCACACTTAGCAGACAAAGTTACAATACACGTTAACAAAGAAAAAGAGAGAGACCAGTGTGTGTATCAGTCATGTGATATCAGTATGAATGCAGTGTGAATGTATCAGTTGCTGGTGCACAACAAAGGGCATCTCCTAGGCAACGGCTGGATGTTATGTTCATGTATTCTAAACATAGATAAGCATGTCCACAGAGTCCATCTCTCTTCAGTGCATGCCAGATGGTAAAGTTCCATATTAGACACATGATCACGCTGTCCTTGAAGAGTTCGGATTGCTGCACAACAGCAAATGTTTGTTAATTGTTTGGGTTAAACTCCCTTCTGCTTTATCTCTTCTCCTGGAGGAAGGACGCCGAATCAAGGCCTGATAAGCACAGTTCACTTAGAGCATAGAATTTCCTCTCTTATGCGATTCTGTGCATCACAATTTACATACACAGGCTTTAAAATCATTCCCTGGAGAGCACTCAGTGACTCCAAGATGTTTTCCACCTACCGAAACATAGATAAACATGTCCACAGAGTCCATCTCTCTTCAGTGCATGCCAGATGGTAAATTCCATGTAAGTCACATATTTGCCGCTATCAGTGCTCTCCTCAGCTGGTCGAATTTGTTGAGGGAGCTACGCCGGGTCCGCATTTTGATTAGCTCATCCAACTTCTATAATTTTCGATACACCAGGAAAACTCCAGAGCCAAACAGCAGAAATCCTGTGATCATGCCAAAACAGGTAGATGTCTTCCACATCTTCAGTCGAATCACGCAGACACATGAGTTCCAATTGTTCCATGAGTCTCTCCACTTGGGCTCCCCCTGGCCCGATTTTCTGTTAAAAAGTGGTGTCAATAGCATTAAAGCCCACAATTCCATCATTTCCATAATTTCCGTTTGGATCGAGATGCAGCAGAAGAAGAGTGAGACACAGACAGGACACAGCAAGCTGGGATCAGTATCAAGGGAGGAGGAGAGGAGAGGAGGAGAAATGCGTCTGCTCTCTCTGAAAGCCGGAAGAAGAAGAAATATAAAGAAAATTTCTAAAACAGTAAAAAAAAAAAAATCTGAACTGCTTTAAATTAATTAGATATTACATACCATACCAAGCAGCTGTACTGTATATGCATTCTATGTTTTTTTTCTCATATATCATACTGTTTGACAGTCTGGGCTCAAGCAGCTCCTTCCACAATAAAACATATAGGTTCATTATATAATCAAACTCTAAAAATCTTGGATAAAAAGCCCATTAGGTGGCATCACTGTTATATTTTTAAAAAAATATGATCTATTGAGTTTAGAGAGTTTCACTGACCTCTGTTTTCTGAAATTAATTTTCAAATGTTTCCATAAATCAGCGCCAGAGCCACTTGCTGGTTTCATCCAAAGACAGGACAGCAGCAGAGCCACCAGGAGTTCTGTTAACAATAACTGTAAAATATCCCACCGCAGAACCACATTTGGACAAACAGCTTACTCTATAAAGGGCAGTCATATCTGGAACACAATGCCAAATGAAATCAAAATAATAACAGACTTTAAAACATTTACTACAAAGGTTAAAAACTGGCTAAAAAATAAACAAGAATGTACCCATGTATGGAATGATTGTCTGCAGGGTGAGAGTGAAAGAAGGGAAGGAATGAATGTGTTTGTTTATAGTGAGTGACGAAGGGAGGGAGACCTGAAATAGGCAAATGTGAACCAGGTTTTGATATTGTGTATTTATAATCTTGTTTGCATTGATGTATGTGGTTATTGTTTATTCTGTTTTCATTTTTTCTTTTCCTTATCTTTCTTTCTTTTTACATGTTTCTTCTTTTTAAAGCCCATCCAGGGACAAGAGTTGCAAATTAGCTAATAGCTATACACTCTTTGTGCAACACATTAGATTGATTGTCATTTGATTAATTGTCTATGTTTACTGCACTGTTCCTGTCAAATAAACAAATAAAATAAAATAAAAAAAAATAGCCCAATATGGGGTAATCAATATTTTACACCAGGGAGAGCAGATACTGTATTTAAAATATGGAATTTAAAAGGGATTCAAAAGATTCAAGACTTATATTTGTCACACTCAGATAACATAATGTCTTTTGAAGAACTGAGGATTAAATTCAATCTTAATAGAACACACTTTTTTAAATATCTTCAGCTTAGAAATTTTATTCGATCAAATCAAAGTAATGCTCTCACCCAACCTGCTTATTCATCCTTGGAAAAAATTTTGATGAAAGATGGTAAGAGAAAAGGGTATTATTTCAGAGTTTTATAACTCATTGACACTATTCTCAAGTGAAAACTCACAGAAAAGACTGAATTACTGGAAAGAAGACCTGCAAATTGAAATTTCAGAGGAACAATGGGAAATGGCTTGTGCAGGAGCTCAAATTAAATCAATAAATGTACGTCTTAAACTGATACATTTTAAATTGTTAATGCGGATGTATGTTACACCAGTGGAATTAAATAGATATAACAAAAACATACCAGATACATGCACAAAATGTATGGAAAGTAAAGGAACCCTATTTCACTGTTTATGGGAATGTAGAAAAATCAGAATGTTTTGGGAAGAGTTGAGGGTAACAATTGAAAAAATAATTTCAAAACAAATCACATTGAACCCTAAACTGTTTTTGTTGGGTCTGTATCCAGAAAAAACATAGCTTTAATAAGAGTGAAAAAGTATTCATAGACCTCGGTTTGCTTAATGCCAAAAAATGTATTGCACTACTCTGGAAAAAGACTCATAGACCAGATGTGACTCAGTGGTTAAGACAGATGTTAACAAACCTTCCACTAGAAAGAATAATATATATACTGAAATCAAAGGAAAATGTGTTTGAGAATATATGGAGACCTATCATTGATTATGTAAAGAATTTAAACATAACGTCTGAAGAAGAAGGTGAATGATATGTGTGGAGCTTGCAAATTCCAAGCTGGTGAATGTATATTATGTATTCTTATGTAATAGATTACCTAGACTAAACAGATGAGCATTGTTGTTGACTTGTGTTTGTTAATGGCTGTTGTTTTTATTACACATTTTTTTGTTATTGTTCTTCTTAATTTTTAAATTACTTTTGTGTTAGTGTCTGATTGTTTGTGCCATGTTTGTAAAAAAAAAAGGTTAAATAAAAAATACTGTGGAAAAAAAAAAGTCCGCCCTCCAGTAGGTTCACCACCTGCAGGAGGGATCATGGAAGTCCGGTGCTATGTGGATTAGGTGGCAGTCAAAGGCGGAGACCTTGGCGGACTGATCCCAAGCTTTCTAAACTGGCTTTTGGTACGTGGAATGTCACCTCTCTGGTGGGGAAGGAGCCTGAGCTGGTGTACGAGATTGAGCGATACCGGCTAGATATAGTCGGCCTCACCTCAACACACAGCTCCGGTTCCGGAACCAGTCTCCTGGAGAGGGGCTGGAGCTTGGCCTTTTCTGGAGTTGCCCCGGGCGAGAGGCGACGAGCAGGGGTAGGTATTTTTGTATCGCCCCACCTTGCTGCCTCTATATTGGAGTTTTCCCCGGTGGACGAAAGGGTTGCTTCCCTGCGCCTTCGGGTTGGGAAACGGGTCCTGACCATCATTTGTGCCTATGCACCAAATGATGTTTCAGAGTACCCACCCTTTTTGGAGTCTGTGACTGGGGTGCTGGAGGGTGCTCCTCCTGGAGACTCCATTGTCCTACTAGGGGACTTCAATGCGCACGTGGGCAACGACAGTGAAACCTGGAGGGGGGTGATTGGGAGGAACGGCCTGCCCGATCTGAACCCGAGTGGTGTTCAGTTATTGGACTTCTGTGCTAACCACAGTCTGTCCATAACGAACACCATGTTCAAGCATAAGGGTGTCCATATGTGCACCTGGCACCAGGACACCCTAGGCCGCAGGTCGATGATCGATTTTGTTATCGTATCATCAGACCTGCGACCGTATGTCTTGGACACCCGAGTAAAGAGAGGTGCAGAGCTGTCAACTGATCACCACCTGGTGGTGAGTTGGATCCGATGGCAGGGGAGGAAGCCATTCAGACCTGGTAGACCCAAACGTATAGTGAGGGTGTGCTGGGAGCGTCTGGCTGAGGTCCCTGTCCGGGAGGTCTTCAACTCCCACCTCCGGAAGAACTTCAACCACATTCCGAGGGAGTCTGGAGACATGGAGTCTGAATGGGCCATGTTCTCCACCTCTGTTGTTGAAGCGGCGGCCCAGAGCTGCGGCCGCAAGGTGGTCGGTGCATCTCGTGGTGGCAACCCCCGAACCAAGTGGTGGACACCAGTGGTGAGGGGGGCCATTAAGCTGAAGAAGGAGTCCTATCAAGCTTGGTTGGCTTGTGGGACTCCCGAAGCAGCTGAGGTGTACCGGCAGGCCAAGCGGAGTGCAGCTCGGGTGGTTGCTGAAGCAAAAACCCGGGTATGGGAGGAGTTCGGTGAGGCCATGGAACAAGACTTTCGGTCGGCTTCAAAGAGATTCTGGCAAACTGTTCGGCGGCTCAGAAGGGGAAAGCAGCTCCCCGTCCACACTGTGTATGGTGCGGATGGGACACTGTTGACTTCAACTGGGGATATCGTCGGGCGGTGGAAGGAATACTTCGAGGATCTCCTCAATCCCACTGATACGCCTTCCACAGAGGAAGCAGGGTTTGGGGACAAGGGGGATGACTCGCCTATCACAGGGGCTGAGGTCGCCAAGGTGGTTAAAAATCTCCTTGGTGGCCGGGCCCCGGGGGTGGACGAGATTCGCCCCGAGTACCTCAAGGCCCTGGATGTTGTTGGGTTGTCATGGTTGACACGCCTCTGCAACATTGCGTGGAGGTCGGGGGCAGTGCCTTTGGCATGGCAAACCGGGGTGGTGGTTCCTCTCTTCAAAAAAGGGGACCGGAGGGTGTGCTCCAACTTTAGAGGGATCACACTCCTCAGCCTCCCTGGGAAGGTCTATGCCAAGGTACTGGAGAGGAGAGTCCGGCCGTTGGTCGAACCTCGGATTCAGGAGGAGCAATGTGGTTTTCGTCCTGGCCGTGGCACATCGGACCAGCTCTTTACCCTCTCGAGAATTCTTGAGGGTTCGTGGGAGTTTGCCCAACCAGTTTACATGTGTTTTGTGGACTTGGAGAAGGCATTTGACCGCGTCCCTCGTGGATTTTTGTGGGGGGTGCTTCGGGAGTATGGGGTATCGGGCTTGTTGTTACGAGCTATTCGGTCTCTGTACGACCGTTGTGAGAGTTTAGTTCGTATTGCCAACACTCGGTCGGAGTCATTCCCAGTGAGAGTTGGACTCCGCCAGGGCTGCCCTTTGTCACCGGTCCTGTTCATAATTTTTATGGACAGGATTTCTAGGCGCAGCCAGGGAATGGAGGGTGTCATGCTTGGTGACCACAGGATCTCATCTCTGTTGTTTGCAGATGATGTTGTCCTGTTGGCTTCATCCAGCAATGACCTACAGCTCTTGCTGGGACGGTTTGCCGCTGAGTGTGAAGCGGCTGGGATGAGAATCAGCACCTCCAAGTCCGAGTCCATGGTCCTCAGCCGGAAAAAGGTGGATTGTCCTCTCCGGGTTGGGGACAGGCTCCTGCCCCAAGTGGAGGAGTTTAAGTATCTTGGGGTCTTGTTCACGAGTGAGGGGAAAATGGAGCGAGAGATCGACAGACGGATTGGAGCAGCATCTGCAGTGATGCGGACGTTGTACCGGTCTGTTGTGGTGAAGAGGGAGCTTAGTTCTAAGGCAAAGCTGTCGATTTACCAGTCAATCTACGTTCCTACTCTCACCTATGGTCACGAGCTTTGGGTAATGACCGAAAGAACGAGATCGCGGATACAAGCGGCTGAAATGAGCTTTCTCCGTAGGATTGCTGGACTCACCCTCAGAGATAGGGTGAGGAGCTCAGTCATCCGGGAGAGGCTCAGAGTAGAACCGCTGCTCCTCCACATTGAAAGGAGTCAGTTGAGGTGGTATGGGCATCTGATTAGGATGCCTCCTGGACGTCTCCCACTTGAGGTGTTTCAGGCACGTCCCACTGGGAGGAGACCCCGGGGCAGACCCAGGACTCGGTGGAGAGACTATGTCTCCCAGCTAGTCTGGGAACGCCTTGGTATCCCCTCTGAAGAGCTGGAGCAGGTGGCTGGGGAGAGGGAAGTCTGGGCTTCTCTGCTTGAACTGCTGCCTCCGCGACCCGGACCTCCGGAAAAGCGGTAGAAGATGGATGGATGGATGGAAAAAAAAAAGTAGACAACCAAAAATTTCGACTTGGGTGACTTCCGGTTATGGCTGCCACGTAGGACGGACGTGTCTCGCTCTGCTCTGCTCCTGGAGAAAAAAAAATCGGCAAATAACTCTCTCATTTGGGACAGAACGTATCCCAGCATTTGAGCGAGGATATGTCGGCGAAGCCTAAGGCTGGAAAACCAGGAAAAGGAAAAAGCGAGCCGCCGAAACAGTCCAAATTAACGGACTTTCAGGTCTGTGACGCAGCAAACAAGGCTCCATATATGGCGGAGGAGGCTGGCGGCGGTGCGATTTCTGCGGGGAATGGCGCAGATGCGCTGATGGCTGCCATGAGTTCAATGAGAGCGGACTTTTCCTCTAGATTTGATGGGATTATGACAGCGTTGGAAGGAATAAGAAAGGAATTGGGTGACTGTGTAGAACGAACGGCGCAGATGGAGCTCCGTCTCGCTAGTGCTGAAGATGACGTCACCCGTCTTCAATTAAAGGTGCGCACTTTGGAAAAAAAAAATAAATCTCTGGAAGATAATATTTTGGATTTGGAATCTCGGTCGAGACAGAATAATTTGAGGCTGGTGGGTCTTCCAGAGGAATCAGAAGGTCGGGACGTATGTTCCTTTCTGGAAAAGTGGATTCCGGAGGTGCTGGGCAGCGAGGAGTTGCAATCAGCAGTGGTTCTGGAAAAAGCACATCGTATTGGCCCATGGAGAGATAAGGGACCGCCGAGGACCTTAATTATGAAGTTTCTTAGCAACAGAGACAGGATGAAGATCTTCAACGCTGCACGTGCTAAAGGAGAGATTAAACACCAGGACCAGCAGGTGCGGTTCTACCCAGATTTGGCCACAGGAATCCAACAATTGAGGAAGCAGTTTGATCCCGTACGTAAGGAGCTGCGCAACCTTGGGATTCGTCATGGTGTAATCTATCCTGCGAGACTGCTGACCACGTATGAGGGCAGAACCCACATCTTCAAGACCCCAGAGGAGGCGCAGGAGTTCATCAAGAAGATCAAAGAAGAAGAAGAGACTGGTGGAAGCTAAGCATGAACAAAATATAAGGTAGAATAATTAAGCATTTGCACAGGCATCTGACTGACTTGAAGTAAATAGTAAGTTTACAAAATATAGATTGTATTATATATTAAAAAAACAAAACAAAAACAAAACAAACAAAAAAAAAAAAACTATGATGTACAAAGTTGTTAAAAATTTTGGAGTTAAGTTGGAAAACTACAGAGGAGAGTTAATGTTACGTCATTAAAAGCAGTAGAGTTAGGGTGATTGGGAGGATGAAGGAGTGGCTTAGGCTGTTCCCCGTGGGTGTGGAACGGTCGATGGCTATATCGGGAGACAGAATTTTTCTTTTGATTTTGGGGGGTTTGCCACAAGTGTGGGAAGGGGAAATTTGTTTGTGTGTAGTTTGTAGGATGAATGTTCAACCACTCATGTTTTTGCTTCTCTGTATGAGCATGTTTACACTGCAAGGTAATCCCAAACTCTCTATTGATCATGGACCAAAGTGTTAATCTTAATTTAACTTCATGGAATTGCAGAGGTCTACAAAATTTAAAAAAACTTAAACAAGTTATGAATAAAATAAAGGACATGGGTTCAAGAATTGTGTTTTTACAAGAAACTCATCTGATAGAGGAGGATGTTAAAAGAATTAGGAGTAGATGGCAGGGAAGTGTATTCACCTCTTCATTTTCATCCCGAGCCAGGGGAGTTATGACTCTCATACATAAATCAGTTCCTTTTCAAGTGAAAAATGTAATTGGAGACAAATTTGGAAGATATGTAATCATTCAAGGTTCTTTGCTATTAGAAAATATAAATCTTGTGAACTTATATGGTCCCAATATAGATGATCAGAAGTTCTTTGCTAATTTATTTCTCATCTTATCATCACTTACAGGGCAACATATAATAGCAGGGGATTTTAATTGTACATTGAATCCAGGTGTGGATAGATCAACAGGACTGGATTGTACGCACATTGGATGTAGGATGACTATTAATCATTTTATGAAAGAATTGAGATTGTTAGATATATGGAGAGAAATGAAACCACAAGTTAAAGCCTATTCTTGTTATTCCAGTACCTACAAGACATTCTCACGTATTGATTATTTTTTGATTTCCACAGAATTAAGGTCCAAGATTCAAAACTGCTTTTATGATAACATCGTGATCTCTGATCATGCACCCTGTTGTCTAATATATGTAGATAAAAAATTGACAAAGGAATCAGGTAGATGGCAATTTCAGCATAAATGGCTTCAGGATGAGGAATTTGTGAAGTATATAGAAAAACAGATTGACGAGTTCTTTGACATCAATACTACACAAACATCAGCATGTGTAAAGTGGGAGGCTTTCAAAGCTTTTATTAGGGGACATATTATTAGTTATACAGGATCAAAATCTAAGAAGACTCGAGAGGAGAGAGCTAAATTGGAACATAAAATAAAAAATCTTCAGGAAAAAGTGTATGCAGGAAGTGACCCAAGGTTGGAGAATGAATTACTGATTTTGAGAGCTGAATACGACAAAAAATCAGCGAATAGAGCTGCCTCGAGTCTTCTAAGATTGAAACAATCTTTTTATGAACAAGGTGAAAAATCAGGAAAATTATTAGCATGGCAGATTAAACAATTGGAAATTAAAACACCAATTACCAGTATTATAAGTAATGGACAGGTAGTTATAGATCCTTTAGAAATTAATAGAGCCTTTAGAGATTACTATGAAAAATTATATGATACCAAAAATGAACCTGATTTAACAAAACTAAATGGGTTTTTGAACGAACTATCTATACCTTGTATTCCAAATGAAAACAGGGAGATATTGGAGTCTAAAATTAGTCAAGAAGAAGTTGGGCTAGCCATTGATAATATGAAATCAGGAAAAAGTGCAGGACCAGATGGTCTTCCAGTTGACCTTTATAAAAAATTTAAGAATAAATTAATAAAACCTTTTTTGGAAATGGTTTTAGAAGCATTTCAAAATAATAATTTACCATCATACATAAATAATGCCTTAATTATACTGCTGCCAAAACCAGGTAAGCCCTCTAATAAATGTGAAAATATGAGACCAATAAGCCTATTAAACGCCGACCTTAAGATAATCTGTAAAATTTTAGCAAGACGAATACAAGAAATTTTACCAAATATTATTAATCGAGATCAGAATGGCTTTATAAAGGGTAGACAAGGCTTCCATAATGTAAGAAGACTATTTAATATTATTTATTTTAATAAAGAAGCACCGGATACAGCTCTCCTATCATTGGACGCCGAAAAGGCCTTTGATAGAGTTGAATGGCCCTTTCTTTTTGAAGTCCTACAAAGGTTTGGACTTGGAAATAATTTCATAAAATGGGTTCAAATAATATACAATAATGCTACAGCAGAAATCCTAACAAATAACAATATTTCAAAACCAATAAAAATCAATAGAGGATGTCGACAAGGCTGTCCACTTTCACCTTTACTGTTTACTATGGCAATTGAACCTTTAGCGATAGCGATACGTTTACATTCACAAATATATGGAATTAAAGTTGGACCAACAGAACATAAAATCTCCCTGTACGCCGATGATATAATTTTGTTTATGTCGAATCTAAAAAAATCAATTCCAACCTTGTTGAATTTAATAAAGAATTTTGGGGAAATATCAGGATATAAAATAAATAAAACTAAATCTTCAATATTAATGCTAAATGAGACCCAGAGAAATTACTCAGCCCCTGAGGTAAATCAATTCAATGTTGTAAATCAGTTTAAATATTTAGGAATCCAAATTATGCCTAAGCTAGAATCAGTCGCCAGTGTCAACTATGAAGCCTTAATGTCAGATATCAGTGAGTTAACTCAGAGATGGATGTCACTACCAATGTCGATGATCGGGAGAATCAATATACTTAAAAGTAATATTTTACCTAAAATACTTTATTTATTTCAATACATTCCCTTATCACCACCTTTAGATCTACTCTCAAGAATAAAAAAAAAGTTAGTGGAATTTATATGGAACAACAGGAGGGCTAGATTACGTTTGTCTTTATTATATTTACCATTTGATCGTGGAGGTCTGAAATGTCCAAATTTTATGTTGTATTATTGGTCGGCACAACTGAGGTCTATGACATATTATTTTTCATCAAATGATCTCCCTCACTGGACTGAAATGGAATCATACAATTTACCTTTACCTCTTCCCATATTCATATACTCAGATTCGGCAAAAAAATTACAAAAACAAGTTAAAAATCCATTTGTAAAGCATATGATCAAAATATGGTGTGAAGCTAAAAACTATTTAAAAGAACCACAGTTATTGTCACAATTTAGTCCAATATGGGGTAATCAATATTTTAAACCAGGGAGAGCGGACGCTGTATTTAAAGTATGGAATTTAAAAGGGATACAAAAGATTCAGGATTTATATTTGCCAGGTGCAGACAACATAATGTCTTTTGAAGAGCTGAGGATCAAATTTAATCTCAATAGAACACATTTTTTTAAATATCTTCAACTTAGAAACTTTATTCGATCAAATCAAAATAAAGCTCTCACTCGACCTATTTATTCATCCTTGGAAAAAATGATGATGAAAGATAGTAAAAGAAAGGGTATTATTTCAGAGTTTTATAACTCATTGACACTATCTTCAAGTGAAAATTCACTGAAAAGATTAAACTACTGGAAAGAAGATCTGCAAATTGAAATTTCAGAGGAACAATGGGAATTGGCTTGTACAGAAGCTCAAACCAAATCAATAAATGCACGCCTTAAATTGATACATTTCAAATGGTTAATGCGGATGTATGTTACACCGGAGGAGTTAAATAGATATAACAAAAATATACCAGATACATGCACAAAATGCATGGAAAGTAAAGGAACCCTATTTCATTGTTTATGGGAATGTAGATTAATAAGAATGTTTTGGGAAGAGGTGAGGGTAACAATTGAAAAAATAATCTCAAAACAAATCATATTGAATCCTAAACTGTTTTTGTTGGGTCTGTACCCAGAAAAGCATAATTTTAATAAAAGTGAAAGAACATTCATAGACCTCAGTTTGCTTAATGCCAAAAAATGTATTGCACTATTATGGAAAAAGACTCATAGACCAGATGTGACTCAGTGGTTAAGACAGATGTTAACAAACCTTCCATTAGAAAGAATAACATATATACTAAAATCAAAGGAAATTGTGTTTGAGAATATATGGAGACCTTTTATTGATTATGTAAAAAATTTAAACATAACTCTTGAAGAAGAAGGTGAATGATGTGTGTGGACCTTGTAAATTCCAAACTGGTGAACATAATATGTATACTTATGTATTGGATTGTCTAGACTAAACAGAGGAGCATTGTTGAAGACTTGATTTTGTTGGTGGTTGTTGGTGTTTTTAGTGCATTTTTTTTTTTTTGTAGTACTTTAGTGTTAGTGTTTGATTGTTTGTATCATGTTTGTTAAAAAAAAAAAGGTTCAATAAAGATATTGTGGAAAAAAAAAAAATTTCGACTTGAGTTAAAGGTACAAAGAGCACCCACTTAAAAACTTGAGTAATGACTTCAGTTTTGAAGGTTTGAGGTTTTTCTTAAAAAATTATAAGTTTTCTTAGTTTTCTACTTTTCTCTGTAAATTGATCTAAAGTTGAAACCATGTTCCTCAAATTTGTAATTTCCTCTTGTAAAATTGACTTTTCTTGTACATTTGAAACTTTATTATAAATTTGTTGATTATTTTATGACTAATTTTTATCTGTTTTTTAAAATAGATAAACAGCTGACGCTGTTGCAGACCGCTAACGCTGTTGCAGATGCTGTTGGATCGTCACTTCCTTGTGGTAACGTATCGTCACTTCCTGTTTTGCTGTCTGCCTGTGTGGTTTGCCTGTGTGGTTGCTCTCCAGACACTAGCTATGGCTACTAGCTCTCTTTCCTCTCCTCCTCTGGTGTGCTCTCTCTGTCAGATGTTTAGCTACACCTCTGCCTCTTTTAGTGATAACGGTAAATGTAATAAATGTTGTCTTTTTGAGGCGCTCGAGGCGAGGTTGTCTGATTTGGAATCCCAGCTCCGCTGCATTGAAACACCGTCTGCGCCAGTTAATCTTGACGGACGCCCATTAGCTGCAGCGGAGCTAGCTAGCTTAGGCCCCACTGTCAGCGGTTCCCCGGCTCTCCTCAGCAGTGAGGAGACTGGGTGGGTGACGGTGAGACGGAAGCCTAGTCGCAAAGCCCCGGTTCACCACCAACCTGTTCACGTCTCTAATCGTTTTTCCCCGCTCAGCGACACACCCGCTGAGGAAAAAACTCTGATCATTGGCGACTCTGTAGTCAGAAACGTGAACCTGGAGGCTCCAGCGGCCATAGTCAAATGCATTCCTGGGGCCAGAGCAGGCGACATCGAGTCAAATTTGAAAATGCTGGCTAAAAGTAACTGTAAATATTCCACAATTGTTATTCACGCCGGCATTAATGACATCCGTCTCCGGCAGTCGGAAGTCACGAAACTTGATGTAGAATCGGTGTGTGACTTTGCAAAAACGATGTCTGCCACTGTAGTATTCTCTGGGCCCCTCCCCAATCTGACCAGTGATGACATGTTTAGCCGCTCGTCATCCTTGAACCGCTGGCTGTCTGTGTGGTGTCCTAAAAATGACGTGGGCTACATTGACAATTGGAGCTCTTTTTGGGGAAAACCTGGTCTTATGAGACGAGACAGCATTCATCCCACTTTGGATGGTGCTTCTCATTTATCTAACAATCTGGCATCTTTTTTTTCAAATTTCCAAAACCCTGACTACTCAGAGTTGGGACCAGGAAGCAGAGTCGCAGTCTTACACGCCTCTCTGCAGCTCCTCTTCATCCGCCACCCCTCAGCTTAGCCCCTGTCTTCCCCATCAGAGAATCGTTGTCTGCTCCCTCCAAAGTGAATAAAAATATAATGTATAAGCATCCCAAAGTGATAAAGCAAAATATTGGTAAAACTCAAATTAAACATAAAGCCTCTAAATTGAATGATTTGGCCTCTGTTCCTCCTCATAATTTAAAAATTAAATGTGGTTTATTAAATATTAGGTCTCTAACTCCCAAGTCTCTGTTAGTCCATGATCTGTTAATTGATCATCAGGTCGATTTAATTTCCCTTACAGAGACTTGGTTAGAGCAAGAGGATTATGTTGGTTTAAATGAATCAACTCCCTCTGGTTATTTAAACTGTCAAAATCCCAGAAGTTCTGGTCGTGGAGGAGGAGTAGCAACAATTTACCATTCCAAATTACTAGTTAATGTAAAGCAAAAAACATGTTATAATTCCTTTGAGGGCCTGGTCCTCAGTATTGGGCACTTTAGCAATTTTAGGTTAAACCCAATTTTATTTGCCATAGTTTATCGTCCCCCATCAACCTACTCAGAATTTTTATCCGAATTTGCTGATTTCTTAGCTGATTTAGTGCTGAAATCTGATAGAATAATTATAGTAGGGGACTTTAATATACATGTTGATGTAGATAGTGACTGCCTTAATGTGGCTTTTAATTCAATATTAGACTCGATTGGGTTTTCTCAGAAAGTAGGAAATTCTACTCATTACCTCCACCATACATTGGACCTTGTTCTGACATATGGCATAGAAATAGAAAATCTTGTAGTGTCTCCTCATAACCCTGTACTGTCAGACCATTGTCTGTTAACCTTTGATTTTACTATTTCTGACTATTTGGCTCCTAAAGAAAAATATTATTACAGTAGGTGCCTCTCAGATGATGCTGTTTCCAAATTTATGCAGATTGTTTCCTCTATGCCATGTGTCAACACAACGGAAATAAGCTATAGACAGCTTGCTCCTTCTGTAATTGATAACATGGTGGATAGTGTTTCAGCTTCTCTGCATCAGGCTCTAGACTTGGTGGCCCCCTTAAAAAAAGAAAAAGTCTAATCAGAGATTTCTAGCTCCTTGGTTCAACACAGAAACTCGTAGCTTAAAACAGAAGACTCGTCAATTAGAAAGAAAATGGCGCTCTACTAATTTAGATGAAATCTATTTAGCTTGGAGAAATCATCTTTTAATTTATAAAACATCTCTTAGAAAAGCTAGAACAAGTTATTACTCTGCATTAATAGAAGAGAACAAGAATAATCCCAGGTTTCTTTTCAGTACTATAGCCAGGTTGACAAAGAGTCAGGACTCTGTCAATCCTAGCATTCCCTTAGAGCTTACTAGTCAGGACTTTATGAACTTTTTCAATAATAAAATTTCATCCATCAGAGATAAAATCAATCAGATTCTTCCCACAGTTAACTTAAATACTGTAACTACTACAACTCCTTCTTTTGATGTCTGTCTTGATGAGTTTACTCCAATCGACCTTTGTGAGTTAGACAAAATAGTTTCCTCATCCAAACCTTCAACTTGTCTTTTAGACCCTATTCCTACCAGGTTATTTAAAGAAGTCTTCCCACTTATTGGTAGCTTTATTCTTCATATAATCAATTCTTCATTAACTTTAGGCCATGGAGTTCCACAGGGATCTGTGCTAGGCCCTACTCTTTTTAGTTTATATATGCTTCCGTTAGGCAACATTATTAGAAAGCACTGTATACATTTTCATTGTTATGCAGATGACACACGATTATACCTGTCAATGAAGCCAGATGATAGTAATCAATTAGCCAAGTTAGAAGCCTGTCTTAAGGAAATCAAAGCTTGGATGACTTGTAATT